>OZ024816.1:27172415-32786177 GCA_964017055.1 Chloromyia formosa | reverse complement strand
AGGACTCCGGGGAAAACACTACTTAATGACCATCAGGACCTTAACCATTCTCGTTTGCTTAATCTGAATCACATTGCGTCACAACATCTACCTTAACGTAACATTACCTTCTATATCCTGGTTTTTCAGCAATTAGAGTAAATGACCTTTTAATTATCTGTTAAGTAGGATGTATTGAATAATGTTATGTACACGCTATGTTAAGATAGTATAAAAACACAGGCAATTGTAACAAATAAATTAATCCCTCTGAAGATGCTCGAAAGAGCGAAACGCGTCAGGGAACAATAATAAAAAAGTGATTAGACAAAGTATCCGTTTTTGATTTCATTTGAAAATGCTTGCTGACTACTTTACATTTTTGAGAATGATGTTCCGTATCAGGATAATCACACTCATCCATTCTGTCTGTGCGCTGTTTGGAGGGTTTACGATCAAGAAAATTTCTAAGCCATGGGCGAAGCTCTGAACCACTGTTATTATTCAATATATTGAAGAAAATATTACTAATGTGAGGGGCCTATTAGAATAAGAATCGATTGAGTCTATTTAGCCTAGGGTGGTATAAATTATCAATAACCGTATAATGTCCACGAGGACAGAATGACAAAAGAAACAATCGTGCTTCGTGCCTTATAAGTATGTATTTGTTTGTCCAATCTCAAATCTTAGAATTCTGCATACAAGTATTTCTTCGAATCCAGATGCACAACCATGGTGAACGAACTCGTATCGAAATTCGGGAAACCGGAATCCATTGGTATGTATGCTCTTATAATGGACATTGTTGCTGTTGCGTGTCCAGGTCCAAGGAACTCCACTGCCCATCGGTTATTGATCTTCTCTTCGCAGCCATACATACAGGAAATCTTTAAATCGCAACGCATAGAAACGTTATAGTCCATCGGGCATCAATTAACACTGAAAGACCAACGAGTACATAAGCACATAATTCCTGATTTTCTCAGCCATGAATTAAATTCAAAGGGATATTACCCACCCTTGTCACAACACTCTCTCCTCACTTATCCGAACGTCGAAAAATCCTTGGAAAAAGAAAATCATTCTCAAGTGGTTTTCTATTGTCGTCTAACATTAAAAGCATTTCCATTGCTTTTTGAGTGGGTCCCGATAGATCTAAAAGGATGCTCGTATGTCGGCTTGGAGTGATGGTCCTCGTTCCTACTATATCTTCAAAACTTTACCTACCCCCACCCGATATTTATCCTGTTTCCACCCTGCTAATCGTCGTGGTAGCCCATTCATAGTATACTCGACTCGTTCCTTATTATTATCGACCCGAATGTGACTGCTACTTTAAATTTACTCAACAAGTGGTGATTTCTTTTCATTGAGCTTTTGATAAATAAATTTTGATTATTATATTGTAAATTAGCAGCGAATCTTACGGAGCTTTGATAGACTTTAGTAGATGAAGATGTGGGGTAAGACGAGATAATGGTGATCAGGCAAAATACTAAACATAATACAGTTTTCAAGTTCTTCTTGAGTTCTTACCATTACCAAGATCGTTCAATGAAATAACTGAGCTATCAATCAAATCAAATGCAAACTAGGTGACTTCACGGTCTTTCCCTAGTTTTTTGTTAGAATAATAACTAATTGATGAATAAGTATGCGGAGAGCAGACACCTGTTTGATTTATTCTAAGAAAAAAAAATAAGTATTGACTGGGGTTTTTTTTATGTCTTACTATTTAACGGAATATTGATTAAACGTATTACTTTTTCAGTTTGCTTTTCTTGTAGCGATTCAAGTCTCTTTCTAATCGTAAGCTGTGAATTGAATTGAACCAAGCAAATTATGAAAGGTAAGGTACGTTCCACCAAGAATCTTACAAAAAAGTGTCCTCTTTTCTATTTGGATGAAGAAATCGGCAAAGGAACAAGCCTAATATTATGTATTAGTTTTAGTTATTACTTACAGCTGCTGCCCTAATCGTTTAGCGATAACCGCTCAGCAATAAACTCCAAGTTTAGAGCTCAACGGTAAGCTTAAAACGGCTATTGCACTATAAAAGTTTGATTAAAACTTATTTTATAAAAGATAATTTACAATCAAAAGGTTCTATATTATACCATGGACAGACATAGCAACCAAATGATCATTCGGCGAATGATGAATTGCTGGCAATGACCAATTGGACACACACACTTTACTGTGAACGTCATTTTAACTGTCATTGCGAAATCGGCTTAGCACTGATTTTTTCGAATAAATATTGTTTATTTCGGTTAGCAACGAATATATCGCTTTATTATTATTATATTCTGGGGGATAGCCGAAGCAGACCACTAACGTTTGGGTCCCTTTTCGCCCCCTCCCGGTCATCAATGGCTTCCAGATGTTGACTGATAGTTGTCGACCTCTTTCTTCATCACTGAGTTCCGTGTTATTGCTAGCATTTGTTTAAGGCTGAGTTCACTCACTTCCACACTTATCGTGTGCTTGCCTGTGATCCTCAACCTCGTGCTAGCCAGTGCTGGACATTCGCACACAATGTGTGCTGCCGTCTCGGCCTCCTCCAGGCATAGCCTGCAAACGTCATCTTCCCCGATTTTCATCTTGGCCAGATGAGCCTTCAAATTACCATGCCATGTGAGCAAGGCAGTTATCCAGCTTAGGGTACTCCGTTTGTAACTGAGTACCTTTCTCGCTCCTCTCCTGCGTAAAGGGCTGGTCATTGCATTCCGAGCTTGTTTGCAAGTGACTAGCTCCTGCCATCTTTGTTGATGCATGGAGTCCATCCACTCCCCAACCTTCGCTCCAATCATGCCGTTCCCCAGAGTAACTCTGGGTTCTGGGCCAATGAAACTTGCCGCAGATCCCTGTTTTGCTAGGGCATCCGCCGCCTCATTTCCTGTTGTACCTATGTGTCCTTTTACCCACATCAGCGTAACCTCATTTTCTGAGGCACACGTGTTGAGCTTCCGGACACACTCTAGTACCAGTTTAGAGTTTATGTTCGTCTGCTGCATGCGTCTGATCACCGATTGGTTGTCCAGTGCAATAAGGATTTTCTTCCCCCGCACCTGACCTTCAAGCAGATGGTCCAACGCATGCAACAAGCCAAGCATCTCTGCCTGGTATACGGACACATACTCTCCGAAAATATATCGCTTAGCAACGAGTGAATATTATTTCTATTGTATAGCAACGAGGTAGTCCGGATGGCGCAAGGGTTAGCACGTTCGCTTTCAACGCACTGGGCCCCGGTTCGATTCCGGGGATTTACGTGTCGGACTATGAGCCCACTCAGCTGTTAAATGAGTACCCATTATGGGGTAAATAACTCGGTTGAGCGTGCTGCTGATCACTTACCTCTGCACAAAAAAACCGTCACGATCTAGAAAATAAGATGATGCTAACTCATCTCGAGGCCGTGGTTCAAATTGGACTGTTGCGCCAGTTATTTATTTTATTTATTTTATAGCAACGAGTGAATATGTTTGCTACTAAATGAAAATTTGTCGGATAGGTGGCACTGCATACACAAAGTAGGAATTACGTTTGCACTGCCAATTGTAATTCGCGAATTATCATTCGCAAGACACACATGAAATCGAATTATCATTCGAATTGGAATGATCATTCGAGGGCATCGTGTGTCTAAGGTATTAACACTACATAAAATAGTTACAAAAGTTTTATAAAACGTCAATGTTGTCGGTGTGTCGACGCTGAGACTGTTATGTGTTACTTGCTGCTGTAGCAACAATAATAATGACTTTAAAAAGAAAAAGAAAAAATGTAATGCTAAGAAAAAACTTTTATTTATTCAACTCTCCGAAAAAATCCACAGACCCAGATATAAATATTGAATCAGCAAAATTTTAAATGTTTTTTTTGGATGCTTTCGAAAATCGTGTAATCGTGGAAGTGCCTCCTGCATGATGCATTTCAACGGACTTGAACCACCAAATTGACTGTGCCAATACCTCCAATCTTACAGACGTCCTGAAATGGCAATCTTAATGCCTTATCGGTGGAACATTGTGGAGAGATTGGAACAAACGCAGCAGAAGCCGAATTATAACCGATCTTCTGGATGTATGAAGATACTTCCTTCTTAATTAACGAGGCTCGCTATAGACGGGACAGGTGGAATCCATCTGGTTCATTCCAACAGTTAACTGTTTCCAACCCAAGGTGAACGCGACCAATATTCAATTGCCCTAACCCCTTGTGTATAGCATAGCATAGCGCGTCAACTGTTCCATGTGGTATTTTGCATGATAATATAATAATAAACGCATACTTACTTTCAATTTTAAAACTGTCGGCAACGAATTTAATACTGTTGGCAACTGTCACTGCTTCACTATTTGCTATGATTCCCCAACATGTTCATATATTTTATAAAATAATGTAGAAACTGGTAAATTTAATAAAATAACTTTTATTTAATACATTTTTTGTAGAAGTTAACCCATTATACTATCAAAGTTTTTTGTCAAATATCTCCGAGAATTTTTTTTTAATGTAATAGCCACCTTATGCAAACCAGACACACACGAAGATTATAATTTTTTTTTATATTCATAACATCCAGAGATACGGAGGTTCCATCCTCGGCCTAAAGAAAAGCTGCCTGTGGCCTGTGGGTACTAATAGAACTCCCACAGCGCTCTGAGCTTCTCTATGCTAACGAAACGTCAACAAGGCATTGAAATGTATATGCGCCCATGCCCCTACTGGAGGGGTCAAGTTAAGAAAAGCAACCAATCTGTAAAGCATTTTCCAGTGGTACATATGTGGATCCCGTTTTATAAGAACAAGGGTGACTCACGCAAGCTCAACAACTATAGGGCAATCAAGTTAACATCTCACACATTGAAGACTTACGAGCGAGTTGTCTGCAATCGACTGAAGGAGATTGTACGGTTGGATGACAATCAATGCGGCTTTGTGGAGGGTCGGTCCACAGTCGATGCTATCCAGTGCATGCGTGTTACGATGGAAAAGCACCGTGATGCACGGACGGACTTGCACTTTGTGTTCATCGATTTGGAAAAAGCCTTCGACAGAGTTCCTCGTGATCTGATATGGGTGGCCCTAAGAGCACTTAAGGTCCCTGAGGCATATGTAAAGATGATACAAGACATGTATGATGGGGCAAATACTAAAGTTAGATGCACAGCTGGTGAGTCTGAAGAATTTCCGGTTAAAGTCGGAGTTCACCAAGGCAGTGTATTGAGTCCCTTGCTCTTCAACATCATCATGTTCTATTTATTAACACTCATCTCTGATGGCCTGGAAATATCCCTTCTTTTCGCCGATGACGTTGTTCTGGGTAGCAAAGACATCGCTGCTTTGCAGGCTGCACTGACCAAGTGGTGTAAGATACTAGACGATCATGGACTGAGGATCAGCATAGCAAAGACTGAGTACCTTTACTGTCCTTTCTCAGATCCAGAGAGACCGATACCAGATATCTACATTAAAGGAGAGCAGCTGAAGTCCTGTACAAGGTTCAAATACCTGGGTTCGATGATCAACAAGGAAGTTAACTGCGATGACGACATCAAACATCGCACCAGTGTCGGTTGGATGAAGTGGCAAGAAAACTCTGGAGTCTTCTGCGACAAGAAGATGCCACGAAAGCTTAAAGGCAAGTTGTACAAAACGGTCGTACGTCCCGCACTCATGTATGGGTCTGAATGCTGGACTATGTATAAGACATACGAGAGTAAAATGACTGCGACCGAAATGAAAATGCTACGTATGTCAGCCGGTGTGACCAAAAAGGATCGTATCAAAAGTACCTACATCCGAAGCAGCTTGTTTGTCGAGCAACCGATCACTGAAAAGCTCGAAGATCGTCGTATGGATTGGTATTGCCATGTTCTAAGGCGTCCACCTGAGAACCCAGTTATGAAGGCAATATCAATGAAAGTTCCATTTGCGGGACCCAAACCCCGAGGCAGACGGAAACACACGTGAATCGATCAAATGAAGAATCAACAACAACGCATAAATCTCGGCGATGAAACGATCAAAGAACGAGCTGCCTGCAGAAGGAAGCTGAGATTATACCGCCAGAACGGGCGAAGTGCCAACACCACGGGCAGAGCAACGCGAAGCCGCAGAGTGGTATGAAATGGCAAGGAAGAAGACATATGTGGATCCCAGAAATAGATTCCGAAATATAAAATGAAGTGCCCATCCTGACTAATCTGTCAGCCCGTTCACTTTCGGTAATGCTGATGTCACTAGAAACCCAGTATACGGAAAACTTCTTTTGGAGAGCCCACATTTCGAAGTACTATCTGGCAGATAGGCTCTAGCTTGAACGTCACGTTAAGTTAGGGTCTTAATGACCGCCTGGCTATCAGTGGCTTCTCTTATGGTAAGCGACTTTCAGGTAGATAGCTGAGTAGCGTGAATCTGCCTAGAAAAGAGTAACACGACATCCCGTAGTAATAGGAAGTCGATGGTTTGGACCCAAAATTCGTGAACCGTTTTACTTCCGATACTGTGCCTTTAAGCCATCCGTGAACCTTTTGATGGTGTCTAGTGGGAAACTGGAGTGTTTTCATCTCCCGATTTTCTTTGCCTCAGATTATATTTCGGTTAAATGAATACAGGATCATTCTTGTAGGGCATCGCATGCTTTAAATATAGCAAATATAATGTTTGCTTCAGCTTTCACGTGTATATTCATTATGCAGAGGTGGAAGACCGAGCAGTATTTAAAGGACCGCCAAAAAGCAGAAGCGAATAACTCCCGTTACAGGTAAGTCTCTGGATTTTTCTTAGAGAAGCCTCCCTTTCACCCAACTACTGCACCATATTTTAATATGGGTCGATCGGCTTGTAAGTCCCGAGCATGACAGGGGTTCTGGTTCTGGGTTCATTATGACAAAAGATCCCAAATTCAATCAATTTGGCTGATGATTATCCACCAAATTCGGATAATTCATTACATTTTTAATAATACTTCAGTTGTGTATTTTGAATATACAACTAAAAAACCCGTTATATTCGTACTGCCTAAAGCGAATAAGACACTCAAGTGGCGGGTTTCTCAAAGTGAAACTATTGTTACAATGCATTCACGGTTGCATCCGTACAGCGTAAAGCGTAAATTCAATCTGGGTCCACCACCAAGTCGATCCCCGCTTTTCTATGTATTGAAACTATTATTAGGATCCATTTCCACTATGTCCGTACTGCCTGAAGCGAAAATCTACTTTTAACCCACCACCAAATATTTATATGTATTTCCTTTTTAGGATATATGGTCATATCATAGCATGTAGTTTCATTGAGTAGAATTTTGGGGGATTTTTCAGAAATGTTTTTTTTTTCACAAAAATTATCTCTCGAAAGTTTAGGAAGATTTGTCATCTTTTCGGGGGAAAATTCATCGTTTTTGGAGTGATGTATTACGATAAACAATCCTCCAAAAAATGAAACCTTCTCGGAAGGGTAGTTCGCGGTGCCGTGTGCCGAACAGTCACATTTTGGGGCATCTTATCTGTCCTGGCTTCAACTTCTTTGTGAATCGAACTACAACTGCCTTGGAGGGGTTCAAGCTCACAAAGTTCGTTGACATTGCGCAATTCCCAGACTAAACACAGTGCGGGTTGGAGTATGTCAGGGAGGACGACCTAAAATTTGAACGAATCGTCATCATATTTATTTGCCAATTCCATACATATCTCAATGCCAACTTATCTTTGATGAATTCGTGTAACACATAAAGTAAATTTTAGCTATAATTTCCTGTTGACACAACAGCGTCATTTCTGCATAGAAAACTTGTCTGAAAGCACAAAATAATTTCGACAACAAGTTGCATTTAACACCTTTTATTTATGTTTCATTCCACGAGAATCCAAATTGACGAAAACAATCTTAAAATATCAAGAAAACATCCACATTCATTTTTCTGTATAATTTCCTTCTACAACTAAGGTTTCGCCCCGCCGCGCCGGTCGTAGCTCCGTAGAAATAAGCTTTGCCTGATGCATCAAGGTCTCGCCTAACTTGAAGCTTAACTAAAACGGGTTTACCAGTATACAAGTATTATACAAAGTCCATTGCGATTTGATATTTGGCATCTGATCATAGCAAACACTCGTATGTACAATAACTTACATACAAACTAGATGCATATTTGGATATGTACTTGCCGGCCAACTACAAGAATTCACCATACCTGTCCATGCTCTAATAAACCATCGCGTTTTTGTTCGCTGCCAAGAAGCATTTTGCAATATTTGATTGCAATATTTGTCCTTAGTCTGATCAAAACTTGCTGCAATATTCGTAAGCTCCATATTGCCACAGGCAAAAAATAAACCGCTTAGTCATGCAAATTTGGCTTAACTTAATGCAGAAGTTCGGGAGGTCATTGCATTAAGAGGAAATCCAAATACATACCCAATCCACGTCACAACAGTTTTGTTTGTATCTAAAGATATTTCTGGTGCGAAACTGGTTTGCAAATCAGGCAGAAGTTCATGGAATATTTGTATCTCATGGTGTTTTGATGAGTCGACGTGTATTGTTGTTTAGAAACGATAGTTTGTGTACTACGATCCGTTACTGGAAGTTATCTATGGCACTGGGGATTCCCTGACGTAGTACTTTTCTACGGTTTCCAGTAAAATGAGGCATGCATCGAGTGATGTATCTATTACAATACATACATATGTATGTGATAATTGGATACGAAAATGAGACATTTCAGAATCTGTTTTTACGGTGGAGTTTCCAGATATTTTGTTGGGTGGAATAATTTAAGAGTGCAACATGAGATGAATCAATGGCCTCGTTTATGCCGTGGAACTAAAAGGCGATTTAACTAAATCGTTTTAGTGCTATTACATGTTCGTGGTGTGTTTATACCGACCATACGAAGAGGTACTAAACATGAAAGATGTCAGCTGGTGGTTTGTGACTGCGGTGACATTGGTTAAGAAAATGTCAAGGAGCAGTAGCCTCCTAATAAAAACGCGTTTCTACCGCTACAATCAAAGGATGAAACGAATGCAGAGTTTCCGGGATTGATGAGGTATTTATATAATAAATAAAATATAATTTTCAACAACAACACCATTAGCGAAGACAGCAACACCATCTAGTCCCAATTTTTCAGTCCAGTTCTGCATAGCAAGTGGAGCTAAAATTGGTACCAAAACTAGCTAGTGCGACATGTTTATGTCATCGTGAGTTAGCTCGAATTAGTTAATTCTTGAAGATAGTTCCGCGGCATAAGCAAGGACAATCTTAAACGTCACATTTTATTTATTATTATAGCTCAGCCAAGTCGATTGATAATTTATTATTACACTCTCAATAAATTGAAATTATCTTCATGAATACTTAGTATTTTGAAAAAACCAGACTGCAAAAAAAAAACAACGCACTTAGGTACACTCGTTAAATAAAAGTGGCTACTCGCCTGCGAACGTATTACATATAATGTTTCGACCGAAACCGGGTTTGTTAGTTATTCTTATGCTGAATAATGAAAACACTTCGATTGAAAAACACACACACTTTATTTAATAAACGATTATAAACACGCGTAACTAACAACCAATCACTAACTAGCTCTAACTATTCGTTCCCGTCGGATCTCTATAACGACACTTCCACTGCCACTGAACTCTCCGTTTCCGCTTCCGAGCGGATACCGAACTTCGACTGCCTTACTTGATGACCCTGGCTTTATATACCTGATCTCCGACTCTAGAACAATTTAGATGGTTCGAGACTCCGCTAGTGCTCGTTCTATTATTCTGACTTGCCATCATCGATGGTTTGACACTATGATAGAGCCTAGTACAGTCTGTGTCATAAGTGTGATGTACTCTATGCATATAACAATAAATTGAAGTGAGTGGAGATAAATTGAATTTCAGAATTTTGATTTCTATCTAAATACATACGTACAACATGTAAATGTAATGAAAACTGGGGCGACCGGTAGCGCAGTGTGTTGTAGTATTAGTCTCATGTTTGACTACCGTCGTTTCGGGTTCGAATCGCGTCCACGACGACGTTCGTGGCCATGGATGTGCAGGAGGTGCATGTCGAAACGTCAACTGGGCCACATGGAGCAGTTGACGCGCTATGCCCCACAAGTGGCTAGGGCAATTGAGAGAAAGGATGATAACTCTCGTTATTTAAAACTCCCAATAATTTGAAAAAAAATTCCCCGTCACTTGAATCCCAAATTAACGAGAGTCGATAATAGATACGTTTTTTTAACAGATATGTAGAGCATAGCAGGTTAAGTTCACACAATTGCACTAATAATTTGATATGAACTGCTCTGGATAGAAGGTTAGTGCAAGAATTTTACTCGGTTAAGTAGTCTGCGTTTTGGAATGCAGGCGAGGCAGGTGTTGAAGTTTCCGGGCAGTTTACAGTTTGGGAAGCACATAAAATTCATTTCGTGTCAATAAAATATTCCTTTGTCTAATTATGTATATGGAATAGTAAACATACAAAATAATTTTGCTGCCCAAAGGAAACTTGTCCAATTGTATTTGTTCTAAGGATTTAAGTTTACCCTTAAAATTTGAGTGGACGTTTGAATGCTAAACTAAACCAAGACACACTTCCAGGAAAAACATGACCTGTTTTCGTGTTCGCTACTCCAATCTGCTCTCGATCATTTTTTTTTTTGCTGCTTATCCTGCTCTACTCTGTTCTATAGAAAAAGAACGCAGCTTATACTTACGAGATTTTTATCATGGATATGATTATGCTCCACGGTCAAGCCTGAAGATTAAACCACCCTCCGTTGAAAATTATAATCCTTTTCGCGTTACCACCCTCAGCTTTACCACCCTCCGCGTTCCCGCTTCTCTTTTGCCGTATGATTGAGTTTCATATTCGCGCCACTAGAAAACTAGAAGGTTTCAAATAAGGGAACCATGGTGTGACTATTGGAAACCCTATTTCTCCAAAATCTTCATGAATAAGATAGAGGATGAATTTAAGTAAATTTTAGTGACCTAAGGGGGCTGTATCACTTATGACCAGCGTTGTCAAATAGTACGATTTGTCGTATTTTTTACGATTTGCAGCTTTACAATTTTTCTCGAGGCCTACCATTTTGAAAAAATCGAGAAACCGATTTTTGCTACTTTTAAGTCTTTGAATATATAGCCATGGAATGAGCTTGTCCTATATGTCTCCATAGAAACAGTGGCTCCAAAATCTGGGTACTAAGTCGACATGTGGTCGACAGTCAGCTAACTCAGTAGACCGTTTAGAAATTATGAAATTTAAATATTGACAAAAATTGACGTTTGTTTATGCACAATTCGACAGCGCGGTCAACATTATGTCAATACCGAAACGCCAACTGAGTAGGCTGACTGTCGATAATCTGACAAGAACTGACTTTTATTCATGAACAATTCGACAGAACAGTCAACATATGTCAATATCAAACAACAACCGAGTAGGCTGACTGTCGACTTATTCGCCAAATGTTGGAGCCAGAAACATACAATACAAGCTCATTCCATGGCTCTATGTTCTAAGTTTTAAGTTCAATTAAAAAAAAAACAATCTATATACATATTTCAAATATCCACATTCACTTTAGACTATCACTGTGAATCCACTTTCAAATGGTTCGAATTCTACCCGTATGATGGCGACACAGTCTTGAATGTTGTAGCGACATGACACAACAGCTGCTCGGACCAGCGAATAAGATTGCTATATGGACTGGCAAGGATATAAAAGTCGATACCGTGTACACGATCACACACTCGATATCATAGCGTCCTGGGAGCGACAACTGTTTAATTATTTATTGTGTACAAACGTTCATATGTTAAAATAAAGTTATTTGTTAGAAATTCAAAGACAGATGTATTAATATCTACAGTGAGTTTCTACAGTGGTGAATCCGACGTGTGCACGTTTAGTGAACGTTCAGCCAATCGAACATTTTGTGAAGTGACGCCAAAGACAATTTTCCAAAATGGCGACCGATTCAAGCCAAATGGAAACGCCGAAAACGTCCAGAAATAGTGATGCGTTACCACCGATCCCGCTGAGACCTTCAGCTTCGTCAAATGTTTATGTGGAAGCGTCGCGAATCACAAAGTTTCCTGCGTTTTATAGGCCCGATATTGACAAGTTGGCCAAAATGGCGGATTTAATGATGGAGTTGCAACAACCGCCCGGCATCGCATCAGTTCAGAAAGCCTCTGAAGACAACGTTCTTACGCAGATCCTCAATCGTATCGATCGCCTGGAAGTTGGTATGCGTGATCGATCACGATCGAAATCACGCAACAAAAGACAACGCTCTAATTCGAGGAATCGAGATTTATGCTTTTTCCATAAGCGTTTTGGGAATCGTGCCCGTAATTGTCGACCGCCATGCAAGTGGAAAAACGAAGCAAAATCGAATTCGGAAAACTAAGTTCGTCGTCCCGAATTTCGGCGGCCGAGGACGACCAACTCCTACAACAAAAAACTAGCCGACTTATAGTTTCCGACCGAAGGAGTGGAATGCGTTTTTTGGTGGATACTGGTGCTGATATTTCAGTTCTTCCAAAGGACAAACATCAGCGCACACCAACGCAATTTAACTTGTACGCCGCCAACAACACACCCATCAACACATACGGACAAAGAATTATGACGCTCGACCTCGGCTTACGACGACCGTTTGTGTGGAAGTTCGTCATCGCGGATGTTAGGCGGCCAATAATCGGAGTGGATCTATTGCAGCATTTTGGTCTCGTAGTAGACTTACGCAGGAGGAAGATAGTCGATGGAGAGACTAATTTATCCTGTATTGCGGAACTCACCCACACTACGATTTCTGGCGTGACGACTTTGAAATCAAGTCAACAGTACCATGATCTACTTCGGGAATTCGTCGACATCACGATTCCGACAGATGCGAAGAAAGTTATGGCTCACGGCGTCTACCACCACATTCTCACGAAAGGACCACCGGTTGCTGAAAGAGCGAGACGACTGACACCCGAAAAACTTCGTGTAGCGAAAGCCGAATTTGAGTACATGCTTCAGCAGGGCATATGTCAGCCATCAAGCAGCCCATGGGCAAGCCCATTACACTTGGTACAAAAGAAGACCGGCCAATGGAGACCATGCGGTGATTATCGTCGATTGAATGCTGTCACCATTCCTGACAAATACCCCATCGCTCATTTAAGTGACTTTGCTCACAAACTGAGTGGATGCAAAGTATTTTCAACGATGGATTTGACGAAAGCGTATCACCAGATCCCAGTCGCGCCTGAGGACATCCCGAAGACAGCAGTCATTACTCCGTTTGGACTCTTTGAGTTTAAAGTGATGACGTTCGGCCTATGCAATGCCGCACAGACATTTCAGCGGTATATCGACCACGCTCTTCGAGGATTGGATTTCTGCTATGCGTACATTGACGATATTTTGATAGCATCAAAATCGCACGACGAGCATCGCAAACATCTGGAAATAATTTTCGAACGACTCCGCGAGTATGGATTGTCGATTAACGTTGCGAAATGTATCTTTGGTACATCATCAGCCGAATACCTAGGGTATTTGGTGGACGAGCAAGGCATCAGACCTCTTCCTGGGCGAGTTCAAACGATTTTGGATTTTGAAAAGCCATCCACGATAGCAGATTTGCGACGATTTCTAGGAGCTGTTAATTTCTATCGAAAATCGTTACAGAATGCTGCTGAAATTCAAGCACCTCTCCACGAATATCTTGTTGGTGCCAAGAAGAAAGACAAACGAAAGATCATTTGGAATCCTCGAGCGGATGCAGCTTTCCAGAAATGCAAAGATCAAATTGCCAATGCAGCGTTATTACGACATCCCATTGAAAATGCACCGCTGGTTATTAAATCGGATGCATCTGATATGGCGATGGGAGCAGTACTCGAGCAGTTCAACAACAATGTTTGGGAACCGCTTGGATTCTTTTCAAAAAAATTCAGCGAAACTCAACGGAAATACAGCACATACGATCGGGAACTGCAAGCAATCTACAGCGCCGTCAAATTCTTCCGCCACATGATTGAAGGACGTCCGCTAGTGATTAAAACGGATCACAAACCGATAACGTTTGCCTTTAATCAAAAGGCGGATAAAGCGAATCCGAGACAGTTGCGACAGCTAGATTACATTGGACAATTTTCAACAAATATTGTTCATATCGCTGGCGATGAAAATGTAACAGCAGACGCTTTGTCCCGAATTAATGCCATTGCATTGCCTGTTGCTGTGACTTCTGAGGAACTAGGTTTGGCGCAGACGAACGATGAAGAACTTCAACAGCTACTTCGTTCTGAGACGACACTAGTTCTGAGGAAGCTCCGAGTTGACGACAGCGATACCATATTATACTGCGACGTATCAACATCCGAGATTCGACCATACATCCCAAGAGTCCTGAGGAAGAAAATCTTTGAGATCACTCACCGACTATCTCATCCCAGTGGACGCGCTACGAAGAAATTGATATCCCGCAAATATGTTTGGCCTAGCATGTCCAAAGACATTCTTGAGTGGGCTCGTACATGTCTTTCGTGCCAACGTAGTAAGGTTGGAAGACATGCGAAACCGCCACACGGACACATTGAGATGCCAGATTCAAGATTTAGCCATGTTCATATTGATATCGTTGGACCGCTGACGCAATCTAAGGGTTTCTCGTATATCCTGACGATGATCGATAGATTTACGAGATGGCCCGAGGCGGTTCCAATACGGACCATAACAGCGGATGTCATAGCGGATGCGTTTTACACGAACTGGATAGCCCGATTCGGAGCACCTACAATTCTGACATCAGATCGAGGATCCCAGTTTGAGTCCTTGATTTTTCAGTCACTGACGCATTTAGTGGGTTGCAAGAAGATTCGAACGACAGCCTACCATCCTGCCGCCAATGGAATGATCGAGCGATGGCATCGATCGTTGAAAGCTGCCATCATGTGCCATAACAACCGAGAATGGGTCGAAATCCTCCCGACCGTTTTACTCGGCCTTCGCACAAGCGTGAAGGAAGATATTGGTGCAACTTCCGCTGAGCTGGTATATGGAACATCACTTCGAATCCCCGGAGAATTCTTCTTCAATGAAGATATGCCACCAGATCCGAAATTATATGTTCAAAAATTTCGTGAACATATGAAGGAAGTTCGTGCAACTCCAATAACACGTCACGACAAGAGGAAGATATTCGTTCACAAGGATATTTCTACTTGTCCGCATGTATTCGTCCGCGTCGATCGAGTTAAGAAGCCACTGGAACATCCATACGAAGGACCGTACAAGGTTTTACAACGACTTTCTGATAACGTTTTCAACCTGGAAATACAAGGCAAATCAACGAACATCAGTGTCGATAGACTAAAACCAGCATACTTCGAATTTATAGCTGAACCAACTGATAATTCGGAATCAGTTAAACAACCACAAGCAAGCGTTACTCCGAGGACATATCTAGGACCGAAATCGAAAGCTGCCAACGCGAAAAAAGTACAATTTTCTGTTTAGACGGATATGTACGTAGTTTTCAAAATCGTCAACCGACCAAACTACTCAGGAGGGAGTAGTGTAGCGACATGACACACGACAGCTGCTCGGACCAGCGAATAAGATTGCTATATGGACTGGCAAGGATATAAAAGTCGATACCGTGTACACGATCACACACTCGATATCATAGCGTCCTGGGAGCGACAACTGTTTAATTATTTATTGTGTACAAACGTTCATATGTTAAAATAAAGTTATTTGTTAGAAATTCAAAGACAGATGTATTAATATCTACAGTGAGTTTCTACAATGTATTTCGTCACAATCGCTTTGTTCACAATGCGACGACATTGCTGTTTCTTCCCAAATTTATTAATAATCGATGAAGGATATTTATGATTTCAGGATATCAGCAATTTGGATTTGAAAAAAATATTTGGGGAATTCAAGGATGTAGAAATAGAGAAATTTTGGAAAACGATTTCGGAATATAAAGATCCGGATGGTTCCATAGCATTTCGATTGGTAAATTCAATTTTGAAAAATTAACTTTGCCGTATTCGTCAGCAAATGTATTGTAGAAAGAATATGTTAGAACCAAAGGATGTTATAATGGACGATTTGGTGTGCGTCCGAAGATGCCCGCTGGGACGGAGGCTAGGATAGCATAATGACCGTGAAGGTCGGGCCATGCCATCTGGCAATGAAAAAGGCCCCTCAACTAGCTAAGCAGCGTCCTATGCTTGCTGTAGCTCAGTTTGGGAAACGTGAGCGAGGTTTTTGGCACTCGTGTCTCCTGTCCTTTACATATTAACAAAAATTCATAGGTCTGGGGAGACAACACAAACATGGGAATCAAAAATGGGGAATGTTAAAACAAATGGAGCGATAACGGTGGAATGTGTGACGGACGTGCAACTGATCTCGCGCTCGCGTCGGGGTCCGGGTGTAATGGGACCCTCGACCTCTGGTTTCGTATCACCGACAGATCACTTTTCATCAGGTGCTGCCGTTAGAAGCAGCACTACCAGACCAGAATATGGTTCATTACAATATCTTAAGAAACTACAGACTTAAAGAAACCCTTTGCTACGATATTGATTCACAAAAGATTCGGAGGAAAAGTTTCCTTTTGTTTGGCCCACTTTTATTTTTGTATTGATTGCAATTGGTGTCCATGCTTGACTCAACAATTTAAAAATCAAATGAAATAATACTGTTTTTTTTTCATATACTGCATATTTTTATCTATAACACAGCATGCCGGAGCAATGTGTTTCACTTAACAGAGTTAAAACCCAATTTTTATTTTAGGTTTTAGCACTGGAGGAGGACGCATACGTTGGTCCTGAAACACTTGTATACTATAAATAAAAGCTTCCAGTCGAAAGAAATGTCTCAGTTTTGTCTGAAATATGGGTTTGGATGATTAATTTATAATGTACGATTTTCTGTGAGTGGAGTGGGCAACTAGCAGCTCACAAGCTTTCCGTAAGTTTTTGTGCGGCCCGCTAAGCAATAACGAATTATGTACGTATGAATAACGCTGTGTTTATACCCGGGCGAATTGCATCACGCGGCGCGACTGCGATTCGCTATTAGCGATCAATTGTATAGAAAAAACATATGAAACTGAGAAGATAAATTCCCCAACAGGGACCCAAAAAATGTTCGCCGGTTTCGAACACTGACACGAGATACGTCTCGTCAGGCGCCTCCACCTCGTATCTTGTGTCAGTTTGAGAGGCGCGACCGGGAACGACCAGGCTGATGTTGTTTCGCCTTATATAGGCCGACCAACATGACATGTTAAAATGCTAAAATGGGCTGGCAAGGTGGGTCTAAATGTGAACCCGCAAAAGACTGAAATGGTTCTCTTCACACGAAGAACCAAAATTCAGGGCGTCAACCTCCCAAGGATGGGTGTCACCTAATTAACTTTGATGACTCATGCAAAGTATTTTACTTACTGATTCTAGACAGCAAGCTTACTTGGAAGCTCAATATCGAAGAACGAACCCTGAAAGCAACTATCACTCTATACACCTGCAAAATTTTGCTTGGTATGGTTTGGGAACAGAAACCTCGCACTATGCACTGGCTATATACGGCCGTTGTCAGGCCAATTTGACTATCCGGGATTGTGGTCTGGTGGAATGCACTTAAAAACTCCTGTACAATCTATTCATCCAACTGCGGAACAAATGCAGTATCTTCCAGGCGGAAGTGCTAGCAATTCAAAAGGCTGCAGAGCTAGCCTCAACACCTCGCAGGAAGGGAAAAAAATTTATTCACTCGGACAGTCAAGCTGCTGTAAAAGCGCTACAATCCAACACCATAAGATCAAAGACAGTGCTCAGATGTCTTTCGGCTCTTCAGATGCTAGGTACTTCAAGGAGAGTAGAACTCCGATGGTTACCAGGCCATAGCAGCATACTTGGCAATGACATAGCGGACAGTCCTGCAAAACGGGGTTCTGTTCTTGATAACGCAATGGCAATAGCAATTCGTGTACCAATGCAGGTAATAGCCAATAGGGATTGGAGCAGAGCCATCAATTCCAGGATAATGAGGGAAGTCTGGAATTCTTACAATCCAAGGAAAATAAACATACTTCTAGGACTATCCAGAGGTAGGTCTGCGATGCTATTCGGATTACTTACTGGCCGTTGCCTGATAGGATAGCACGCCTATAGGCTAGGATTGATCACTTCTAACGGTTGTAGAAACTGTCAGCTGCCGGATATTAAAGAAACTCTGGAACATCTCTTGTGTACAATAAATGAGCACTCGCAAGAACAAGACAAAAATGTCTTCGTGCCTACTTCTTCAGCAACTTGAAGGCGGTCGCGGACCTCAGTGTAAATAGTCTTTAAGAATTCACGAACGCGACGAAAACCTTCGAACTAAACAATGACCCAACGATATTAACTAATCCCAATACTTAGTTCCTTTGCCCCGCTGTCAATTTGTGGCATCACTGTGGACCCAAGCGGTCTATGCGGGGCTGTAAGACCGCTACCTAACCTATTAAGCCGCTTTATTACGTAGTCTAATAGGTGGTCTAATGGCTGGTCTGATAGGTAATTTAATAAGTGGACTAATACGTGGTCTAATAAGTGGTCTAGTGCGAAGTCTAATGCGTGGTCTAATGGCTGGTTGGTTTTGACTGGTAGCATGAGACATCAAACTGACGCCTCAATGCATTGAGCTACCGGCCACCCCATTGATTCATTGACTAGCAAAAATTGTGAAGAATTCATTATCAAAAAAAAAAAATTAACATCAAAATAAGTAACCCCCTAAACCGAAAGAACACTAGCCATAGCTCATTTTCGGAAAACCCATTCCTCAATTGAAAGTGGGACGTGACGTGCTTTTTATTATTGTATTTTGTTTTCTTATTCTCACTATGGATTAATTAGAACTAGCGACTGTTCATGTTTTCGCCACTGTAGTCATAAAGTGCTTATTGGAACTGCTCTAAAACAAATTGTGGTGTAATTTTTATGTTTATACCCTTCACGGATGTGATATTAACTTTGTCATCAAGTTTGCAACGCACAGAAGGAAGCATCCCCGGCCATATAAACTATATATGTATATTCTTGGTCAGTATGATGAGACGAGTCGATTAAGCTTTGTCCGTCTGTCCGTTAAAGCTATCGAGCTGAAATTTTGTACAAAGCCTTCTTTCTATTGCACGCTGTAAATATGTCGGAACCAACGGAATCGGACCGCTACGTCATATAGCTGCCATAGGAACGACCGGTCCAAAAATTGGTCTTTGTGAGAAAAACTTTTTATTTCTAAAGATATATTTTTCGAACTTGACACTAATCAATAATATCTTTAGACAAATCACATTTGCGACTTTTGTTGAAATTGGACTACTTTATCATATAGTTGTCATAGGAACGATCATTCCAAAGCAAGTTTTTGTTAGAAAAACTTTTTTATTTCTAAAAATATCTTTACCAAATTTCATATGATTCAGTCATATTGACTGCCAAACTATGTCCCTAATCTCGTTGAAATCGGCGCACTATTTCATATACCTCTCATAGGAACAATGAAATCGGAAAAAGTTTTACTACTAATTTCAAAGTGGCAAATGCACCATAGGCCATAACGAAGGTATGATACCTTATACCTTCGGCTAGCTTGTTGTTTTCTATCTATGTTCATTAGGGTGCTGACTATGATTCTGAGGTTTTCCCCCAAAATTTGTTTGTGGAATTATATATACATACATTATATATATTAAAGCCAAAAAACCACAAAAAAAGGAATTTTGTTTTTGTTTTTGTTTTAAAGAAATAGTTTGAATACGGTTAACCCTAAAAAAATTTTGAGACAAAATGAAAGATCTATAGCAGTTCAATAAAACAGGTGGGCGCCATATTTTCCGTATCTTCAATAGTTTTCGAGATACTCTCACTTGGATAATACATCAGAAATTAGTCTTTTTCAAGTGAAATTATCATGAAGACTATTGAATAAATAATAGAGGTGTGTGATCAGCAACACGCTCAACCGAGTAATTTACCCCATAAATGGGTGCTCACTTCAACAGCTGAATGGGCTGATAGGCCGACACGTAAATCCCCTTTTTCATTGAAAACTACCGCATTCAGTAGGAATCGAACCCGGGGCCCAGTGCGTAGAAGGCGAACATGCTAACCGTTGCGCCATCCGGATTACTAAAACTATTGAAGATAAGGAAAAAAGTGACGTTAACCTTTTTTATTAAAGGACTCTAGATTTTTCATTTTGTTTTAGAAAATTTGTCACTAGGGTCAATCGTTTAAAAAAGGTGTTCTTTTTTAACTCAAATTTCACGAAAAAAGTGTGGGGCAAAAACCTGATCAGCACCCCAATGCAACATAAATAGAAAATAATATCAAAACAACACCACAATTTGATTCAGGCAAACCACCTGATGCCGAGACTACTGTATTGAAAATCAATTCGTAAAAAAAATTAATACCCATCTCATTATGTCACATTCTAATTATGTATGTACATATGTTTCCCTAAGCTAAATATAAAAACTGTTTCGAGTTTTAATATTAAAATACAATCTGCACTAAAAGAAATCATTAATGAAACCGGAATATAGAGGGCTACGCCCGCAATTCGAGGGTTTTGTAGCACGCGCTTATTTTGGTATCGAAATATTGGCTCCCTGCTCTTCTTGGTACCACTCAGCTGAATAAAAACACCTTAATTAAATGTCTTACCCATGATACAGTATCTTACATGCCAATTCACAAAAAGACTGCATCCATCACCTCTCAAAGTAATAGTTTTAATACGAGAAGCTGTAGATAGATATGTATGTATACGAGATAAACTGTCCTACTCTTCGAGATGCTTAACCATTCATGTTAAGACGACATTGCAAATTGCAAACTTGTGTAACGGCTTCGAAATTCAGGGCGGCTGGGACAAATTACGGTCTAATATTTTTTCCTCCTCCACTGTTCCCCTTTCTACAAATCTCAAGAAAATGCCAAAAATGGAATCTACTCAACATTACCTTTCTCACGACACCCCACTTGGTTATACCAGTGGATAAAAAAAATTGACCTTAATTTCGCCTCTGTGTGGACCTCCCCCCCCCCCCCTCTCTTAAAGTTGGCCAATTACAACACAACGCTTTCTCCAGCAAATTATAGCATTTCTACACGTTCCCGCCGAATTATGTGTGCAGCTTCAGCCGTTCGTAAGATATTCTATGAACAGACGGACAGACAGGTATTTGACCGATTTTGTAAGATTTAAGACACAAAACCCTAAAAAAATTAATTGTGTGAATAGTCATTGTTAAGATCACCAATCACCAATCTTCACCCTTCCAAAGTTGGTTTATTAAATAACTGCAATTCGCACTACGAAAAACAACATGCAAGTAGTACACGCATATCTATGCGTGAGGCTGGTAGGTGTATTTTTTGTATGGATAGTGTCAAAATGCATAACTTTAAGTCAATGTACTATTATTAAATATCATGTCATTGTAATGAAACTTAGAGATATTATTGCCTATGATGTTGGTTATCATTAGCCATCAATATTTTTGACCTCAAGTGCGCTTGAGGGGTGCAGGGGTGTGCTAACTGCAACTATAGAAATGTACTATTATTAACCTTTTTGGATGAGATTTAAAAATTCTATTATTTTTAGTTTTCTATGCTAGTAAAATGCCGCTTTTCTGTAAATTTTCATATGTCTAGCTATAACGGTCTCGAAATGCAAGGGGGGGGGGACAAACTCGGACCACATATTTTCCTCTCTCCCTCTTTTCTCCTTTCTTCAAATTTGAAAAAAAAATGGAATGTACTCGACGGTACCTTTCTTACGATACCCCACTTGCCTATACCAAACGAAAAAAAAATTTCGACCATCATTTCCCCTCTATGGGGACCCCCCCTTAAAGTTGACCTATTACGACGCATCGCTTTCTCCAGAGAATTATAGTATTTCTACATATTTCCACCAAATTTCATGCATGTAGCTTCAGCGGTTCGTGAGATATTTCATGGACAGACGGACAGACAGACGGACAGACGGACAGACGGACAGACGGACAGACGGACGCATGACCGATTTCATAAGGGTTTTGTTTTTATACAAAACCCTAAAAATGAGACTACTCATAGAACCGGCAATCGCTATACTTTCTACTCAAAGATCTTCAACAAGGTTCCATTAACATTCACAATATAACAATATCAAGGTGACAATACCAAGGAACTAGCATGATTTACTTCATTTCCAATCATGCGTCTATTTTTTTTTCTACATTTTTCTTTCCAATAGACCAAGGTCAATGTTAAATTCTAAAGTATAGTAGTTAGTATACTACTAGTATCTACATAACGACCAGTGGATGCTAGCAACATTGAGTCAGTCACAAACAAATGGCTTTTCTCAGAAGAAATTCTCGCTACAGAATTGCAAGTGTAATCTGAATTAAATAGGGAAATGTACATACTCCAATGAATGCAACCTACGAGTACAATTGCGAAGCTTAGGTACAATTTGATTGAGATGCTAATATCGGCATATTCTACGCATGCAACGGACAAAGACAAATACTTTTGACCCTATCGACATTTTTTCTGATATCAACTATTGTAGATATGAATATTTATGTTCTATAGCATAAATCTCTGAATCTCTGTTAACATACCTACTTTACTGCTCATGACACGTTTCCACTCCAATAACAATTCACCACCATTACCACGGTCAACCACCACCCAACCACCATCCATCAGCCACCCCCATTCAAAAGCTTTCAGGTTTTCACACTGAAGCCCGTATGTTAGAATTCGTATAGCTTGTAGATACAACAAGTATCTGAATGTGGTCCGTGCTTAACCTGAAATGAACTGAATATAACGTTCATAAGAATGACTTATACCGTCGTTCGTATAATGGCGCTGGGTGACCAATACTTGGAAAATGGATCAGAAAATGTGGAAATTCCCCCAAGCCACTGTCAATGTATGCTCGAGCGCAATTTTTGCGTCATTGATGTCGGTTAGTGCGAAACTTTAAAAGCGTACCGTCATCTGCGAACAGATTCAGTCAGTTATCAGTTGTCTTGCCATACGAAAAGTAGGAGCTCCCAAAAGGAAAAAACGGATATTCTTTTTTGGGGAATTTGAAAAAAAAAGAAAATTTATAAGAACAATTTTTGCTGGATTTATAGTTACAGATTGTTAATTGTTAAAGTGTATTGTTAAAAAATAAAAAAAAAGTGAGAAATTTTTTTTAAGTGATTACTACATTTATTGGGATTTTATACCACTTAAAAATAACAAGTATGTATGCAATTTGTGATTTATCAATTAATCTCATTTCTAACCACATTTAGAAATCTTGCAATAGTTTTGCTTTCGTGGAATGAATAAAACGTCTGATGCAATTCTTAATGAATATTTATTCTATTATTAATTAATGGAAAATCTTTATCCATAAAAATAAAGTATAAATAAATGAATAAGTATTTGCCATCTGTAGTGTGCGCGTGTGGAAGTGACTTAGAATTCATATGCAATGTCCAATGTGCTTGTGTCTTTAGTGCAATTTTCTGACATTGTGTTTAACATCTTATAAACACGTAATAGCTCAAGTACCATTTAAATTGCAAGTCAATGTTTCGTAACATTGGTAAGAATGTGCGGTGAGAAGTTTCAGTAAAAAACATTTACACAGGCGCGATTCGAACAAAAAAATATTGTTTTTTTCAATGAACCTTCGAATAAATTGTAAAAATGTTCCACTTTTTGCGGAAAGGTTTTAAAATATAAAAATTTTTAAAATTAAAAAAAAAATACTTCGCGCTAATAGAATTGAAGATAGGAATTAGAAGAGATAGGGTTTCCAAACAATTAAGCGAACGATGTTGTATCAACACACTTGCCGAAACGGCAGCAGCTGTCCTCCCTTATGACAAATGGCTCAAGATGTCCTCTGAGACACGAGTCTCCACTCGAAAAACTATAAGATGGTTATAGCCTTACTCCAATTTAGCTGTAGTGTATCAGTGGATGGTAGTATTAGAGGCCTGTCCAACTATCCCCCCAATAAACTTTACCCCCCTCCCTAAATGACATGTCTCCAAAAAAAATGTTTATTGGATTAGGAGGAGGGGTTATTTCATATAACATACCCCCCATTTGGGGGGTAATTCTCATGATACCCCCAAAAATGTGAACTATCCCCCCAGATGACAATTCCTTTAAAAATTTTTATAAGATTGGGAGTTATTTTGTATGAAAAAATCATCATGACACAAGACCCCAAATGCACAAATTGATGAAAAAAATATTTATCCCCCAAAATTTGAAATTCAAGGGACAAAATTTTTTTTTTTTTTTTTTTGAAATATTTTTTTCGTGTCTAGCAAGACGGACCTTTACGAGGAGCTTACGTAAGGGGAGTTGCGAGTATTGAAATTTCCCATATATTGAATGTATAATACAAAATATTCAGTATAAATCAAAATGTTAAAATGGTTTTTACAATATCTTTTTTAGTAATTTTATTTTTTCTTCCTTTGTTATAAATAAATAACTGGCGCAACAGTCCAATTTGAACCACAGCCTCGAGATGAGTTAGCATCATCTCATTTTCTAGATCGTGACGGTTTTTTGTGCAGAGGTATGTGATCAGCAACACGCTCAACCGAGTTATTTACCCCATAATGGGTACTCATTTAACAGCTGAGTGGGCTCATAGTCCGACACGTAAATCCCCGGAATTGAACCGGGGCCCAGTGCGTTGAAGGCGAACGTGCTAACCGTTGCGCCATCCGGACTACTTCCTTTGTTATATTTTACAAATTATTTTGGGGGGATATTTCAAGTGAAATTATGACATATACCCCAAACATATGGGGAATATGACATATTCCTTTGTCCTTGGAATAAAAAGAAAAATCGTGCAGTTTTGAAAGTTGGACTAATTAATGCGGAGAGTCTTTTGAATATCTGTTCCAAAGTTCCTTTTGATAGTAGATCCGGAAGTGTATGTTAAAGCTTAAAGGGGGGAAAAGTCAATTTAATCCAGTATCCTTGAATATTTCGTTTTTGTTTTTTTTAGCGTAGACGTCGATATAAAACTATCAAAAGAAGCGTGTAGTTCTGATATTTTGTACTATTGACTAGGACAGTCCCCTAAAGAAGCGTGTAGTTCTGATATTTTGTACTATTGATTAGGACAGTCCTCTAAATATATACTTCACAGTTCCCGTTGATACGGGATCCGGAAACGTGGGGGAACGGAGGTCGAAGTCTACTGTGACGTTTTCCTTGAATATTTACATACAAGAGACACCTTGTATGGAAACTAGCCTTGTTTTTCAACCGATTAAACTAATTTTCACAGAGGAATTCTGATAGGTCCTAGTCAGTTATCCAATTAAATTTGACGTGCGTCCTTTTATTGGATGCGGCGTTATTACAAAAATAATATTTGTAGGTGAGGTAGGCATATCTTTGGTTGAATGGCGCCAGCAAACTAAATCTTATTAGGAATATTTGAACCGATTTTCATGTTACTAACTACATTTTATCATAAGTTACCGGGCGGTTTCTTTAAGGGACCTACATATAATTTATAATGAACCATGTTAAGATCTAATAAACCGTTGTTTAGGAAATTTGGTGTACAATCTGCCCTTGTATTTTTTTTTTAGAATTTGAAATTTTCGAGGAAATCTGGGACTGTCTCCAGCAATTGTGCCAAATATCAAAACTACCCTATTTTTCTTTTGTTTTTAGTTCGTTGCCTGAACTGATCCAAATTAATAGTGAAGGTTAGGGGTTGGAATTAATTTATATTAAAGAATTTAGATGTTCTGGCCTTTAAGTATACCTTATGTACCTTCTTATGTCACGAGGATTAACATCATCAACCTGATCTAGTTATTGACGATATTTGCTAGGTATAAAATATAAGAACATAAAAAATATATAGAGAATGTTTAGGGGAAGCTTTACACTAGGGTATATTCCAGACTCGTGGAGAAAAGTGAGAGTGGTCTTTATTCCTAAAATAGGGAACCGCCCCAAAAATGATCCGAAGTCCAACAGGCCAATTAACCTGACTTCTTTCATGCAGAAAGCGATCGAAGAAAATTTTGACTGCCTGTTATGCATAGTGGTGGATGAGTTGTTTTGGGAACTTACAACAAAAGGATTCTCTGTTCAAGCATATGCAGACGATTTGTTGACCACGGTTAGAGGCAAATTTAAAGAGGTCCTACCCGATATCCTTCAATCAGTGCTGCGCATTGTGCAAGACTGCTGCGACGCCAACGGACTTCGAGTCAGTCTATGCAAGACCGTTGTCGTGCCATTCATTAATAAAAGAAAACTCGGACATATCAGGTGCCATATAATGTACAACTCCCCAATACTCTTGGCAGACATTGCAGAATACCTAGTTGTCGTACCCGACAAAAAACTTCTTTGGAAGGATCATTTTAAGGCAATCTCTGATGAGGTCACTAAGGCATTATAAGCATGTAGATTATTTGTAGGTAAAACTTGGGGATCCAGCCCTTCGATTACAATCTGGATTAATTTAGCTATTGTAACACCTATAGTAGAGTATGGTGTGGTGGTCTGGTGGAAAAGGGCAGGCACCACTGGATGGTAAGATAGCACTGAGAAAGATGCAGAGGCTGGCCCGCCTCATTGTGGCCACGGTTATTCGAACTTGCCCAACTGCGGGTCTAGAAGTTTAGCTAGATTTTCCCCCATTGCACATTCATATCTTGGCGGAAGCAAGAATAGCATGTGCAAAACTTGGTGCAAGCAACAGTAACATCAAGCTTAGTCCAGCATAAGAACTTTGGGGCAGTGAGAGCATTGAAGCCAGCATGTCATCGGATCATTTGGTAAAAAAAATAGTCTCCGATCACTCCTACTCCGCATTAATCTGGGGTAGAGAGGATTGGGAAGAGAGTACCATCCCTTATACCAACAATCAGTTGACTGGGAGGCACTGTAGAAACATCTGCGAAAGAAAGTCGCACTATCCAGAATTTATAAAATTTAAAATAGAAAATGAGCAATCAATAAGAATAGTAACGTCGTCCACTGAATTTTTTTCTCCGTATGTTTTTTTTCCCTGCAAAAGTGGAAAGGAGATGTGAGGAAGAGAGGAGGACAAAAAAAATACTCAGAATTACCCTCCGACACCATCAAATTATCTACGAATGGCTTAAGACAGAGGAAAGCACTAAGGAGGGCATCGCGGGCCCCGACCAGCTACACTTCATCCCTATGGGAGGATTTCCTACAGTCTTTCAAACAGAAATAAACGTCATAAGAGCCTGTGATTTGCTTTGCAGGGCTGCTGGGTATTATAATAGGCCGATAGCAATCTTTTCTGGTAGTCAAACAGCTATTAAGGCGCTCACTAGATATGCCATCACTTGAAAATTAATATGGAACTGCCAGTAAGCACTCCAAGAACTGGGATACTCAAACACAGTGACGTTATACTGGGTACTGGGGCATGACGGCATTGCTGGTAATGAACGCGCTGACGAGCGAGCCAGGTTGGCATCGTCCACACCTCTTCATGGACCAGAGCCATTGTGTGGGATTCCCCTACAATAACAAAAGAAGGTGTAGAGTATGGGAGAGAATCAACGCCGCAGCGTGTTGAGACGGCCTTCCGGGTCTAAAACAAGCAAAGCTGTCTATTGCTGGATACTCACAAAAACGAGCTTGAACACTTCTCAGTACGAGTTGGCTTAAGGTAAAAAACATGTACGAACTTTTTTTAGGTTACTCAACTGGCGGCAAACACGGCCCTGCGTCTCCGTGAGACTGGCCAGTGGCGCACGCTGAGATGCGGGCACTCAATTGTACTGGATAATTAGAGTCTCCCCACGGAGACTGACTATATCTCTCCGAAATACCTTTTTGGCCGAAACTACACCAATTTGATTCCGTCGAGGGGTCAATGGGCTAATAGCGCGCCCCTGACCACTGACTCCATAGTCATCTACACGGATGGCTCTAGGGTTGTTGGCGGTGTTGGGGCGGGCATCTATTCGGAGGGACTGGGGATTAACCTGTCACTCCGCCTTCCAGATTTCTGCAGTGTCCTGCAGGCAGAGGTCACGGCAATTTTTGAAGCTTTGACCTGGCTAGGAAATCATATAGTGACCATGAGAGACGTTACGATCTACACGGATAGTCAGGCTGCAATTCGATCATTCGAATCCGTCCTGACTACATCGCAAACCATCGCAAAGTGTCGGTCGATTCTTAAAGAGATGGGTGCATTTTTCAACATTACGCTCTGTTGGATACCGAGCCATAGCGACTTCGTGGGTAACTGCGTCGCGGATGAACTGGCTAAAGAAGGGACTACCGGCGCTTTTGACGGAGACCGTTTAAACATTAGAATGCCAATTGCATCGTGCAAAATTATAATTAAAGCCGTCGCGATTGACAGAGCGAACATTAGATGGCTAAACGGCGACACGTGCCAGACGACGAAGTTGATTTGGCCGAAACTTGACCCTGACCGCTCTGCCGCACTGCTTTCATTGAAAAGGAAGCACATTGGCATGGTTGTGGGGGTTATTACAGGGCACTGTCCCATTGGTGAGCTCGCCTGGAGGCTCCGTATTCCTCATAACGACTATTGCAGGAGCTGTGAGGATGTGGATGAGGAGGAAAGCGTTCTGCATCTTCTCTGTCACTGTCCCGCCTTGGCTGCGAGGCGGAAGAAATTCCTTGGCTCTTGGTTTTTCCTGGACCTGGACGACATTAAAAACACGAGTGTCATACAGCTCTACCGCTTTATCACCAGTTCATGCTGGTTTAACGCCTAGGTTATAACAGGCTACTTTGGTGGTAACACAACGGTCCAAAAGTTGGACTAAGTGTGCTGGGTGAGCACCTGGCAGCCCCTTTACCTAACCTAACCTAGGTCACTCATGCTTGAGACATTATTTAGCAACGTTAGGTTTGGCCGCAGATTAAACCTGTCGTTTCTGTCATGAAGAAGACGAAACTTTTCGAGTGTGAAGCCCCCACCCGCTTCCGCATGCAATGTTTTGGGTGTGCCTTTCTTGAACCAGATGAAGTTTCTGCACTCTAAATTAAGGATTTAAGTATTTTCATTAGTACGACTAAGCTTGATCGACAGGCCTCGTCCTGCAAGCAGACACAGGGCTACAGCACCAATGGACCATCAGGTGGAAGTGCTAGTGGGCCAGCCCACGACCCATGTCCAATCTATCTATCTGTCTATCAAGGTTTGGTTTCTGTTTTAATTCCTGCCCAATAAGGTGCTGTTTTCCTAACCAAAGGACTCAAAGTGCCGTCAACAGCAGTCTAGTCTAGTGCATTCACCTCAATACACCTAGTCATATGATACCCATCTTGCCTAGATATCGCTTCCTTGGCAAGAATGTTCCTGATCAAATGACTCGAAAGGCCATCAACAGTGTAGTTTCTCCTGGCCAAAGGTCTCAAAATGCCACCAGGAGTAGTATTCTCAATTCGTCTGGTATGATACCCATCTTGCCTAAATATCACTTCATTACCAATAAGGTCTTGTTGCCCTGACGCGCACCTACACCATCACCAAAACGTCACTGGGTGGTGGTTACAATCACCAAAGGAAGTATCAAATTTGGTTGATATCTGAACACTCGAAAAACCTGAAGAAACGAAATTAAAAACGACTTAGGCGATCAACTCTGATTGGATACAACAGATCGATAACCGAAATTTCTGTCACCGAGCGGTGGTCAGCGCGACCAGAGGAAGCCACATACCAAATTAGGTTATGCTCGGACCACGGGAAGTGCTCGGACAAACGCATAAACGGACAAACGCACAGCATGCATCTGACTATAAGCCCGTCCAATATATTTTTATATGGGACGGGCCAAAAATTTAACAAAACTATTGCAAGACATACATATTTTATACTAATCATAATTAACAAAAAAAAATCATTTTTTTTTTTAAAAATGCAATCCAAGTCCAAGAATGGCTTCTAAAAAAGCCATGGAGGAAAGCAAGGAAATATTAAAAGGTGCCAAAATTGGCAAATCAGTAAGTGACAATATAACTCACTAACCAATCATTTATTAGTAGAAATTATAGTTATAGTATGTTTGGGTTTAATGGATAATAATAACCATCGTTACCGACAGAACCGGAGCTATGGTGGATCGTTATGTTAACGATGCCTGGTTTTCATTTCATTGGTCGTGTTCCTGAGAAAACATTGTTTCCGAATACGCGTAACAAAGATATAAACCATTGTGCACCCGTGAGTGAGAGAGGGGTTCGAACTAAATTGGGATCAGATACCGCGACTCTTTCACACACAGACGTACATATAAAATTTGACATCTCTATCACGCTGATTCGGAATCGAAGTTTTCTCAAGAACGCAGCCATTTAAAGCCATAGTTAGTTCAGTAAACATCTGTTACTCATTAATAAGTACGTACTCGTATTAAGATTTTTTTTATATTTTTTTCGCTTAGATCGACATGGAAGCTCCAGAATTCAAAGATTTCGCCAAAGAGATGGTTGATTACGTTGCCAACTATCTGGAAAATATACGCGAACGGTAAGATTTATCATACATAAAAAAAAATCAGTGTCAGAATTAATGAAATTGAGAAAAAAAAATCAGCATTAACTAAACGAAATCACCATCACTAACAGCCAATTATAGGAAAGGTCGCTGATGCTGTATCAATTAGAGGTCACACTAATTTTGTTTTATTGTTTCGACTTTTAGTCTTTTAAATTGTACCCTTTACATACTGTACTCGTACTTGTCTGTCTTCTTTTGGTTTTTCTGAATTTACTTATACGAGTACGAGTAGGTATCGTTAACAGAACTACTGTAAGAAGTTACGCTAAGTTATTGTACCATGTCCCCTGGTTGAGTTGGAAGAGTGGTCAGGTGGGTCAAGATCACAACATGACTATCAAGACTACAAGAATAAGAAATTAGCAATCTATTATAAACGTTATGTGTATTTTTTGCAGTAACACAGTGGAATCGAGACTGAATTATGCATAATTAACATTGCACAAAGCCAGTATATCGTTTGTTTACAAATATTCGCAGATTGAAACACCACTGAGTAAAACAACTTTCGTTTTTTTTTCAAGTTAAAGTTAGACGTATTGCCGGTATGCATATCGATTGCTTTTGCTTCACTGCATACTTCCTTTCAGCTATTTGCCAGCAACTGACATTGAACGTTGATATAGATAGAAGATAAAAAATACATGCGTGATGTTGGGCTAGGTCGCTAATCTTGCCAATGAATATAATCTGCTGTTTAAAACCAGAAAGGTAAGAAATTAGTCATGGGGTAGAGTCAGTATCTGCAGTGAAATATTCGGCGATAAAATAAGAATTATTGGTCAGGTTCAAGGGAACAGATCTTGTATAACTGATTTTGTGTATCCGTAAGTGAAAGAGGGACACCATACCTCATGCTCACACCGATGCATCTCCATACGAATCCCGAGAGCAGAGTGACAATGATTGCGGTCCTACTAGCGGATCAGGAGCAGACTTCTTCCCCATACGCTTTCCACTTCGATAAAATGTATACGGACAACTGAAAATTTTTGAATCTGAAAATATTCCCCTCTGGATCCGTATTCAGATCCAAAAATTGACAGTTGTCCGTACACATTTTACCGGAGGGGAACGCATATGGAGAAGTCTGTAACCTGATCCGCTCGTAGGACCGCAGCCAGTGACAACTGACCAATTTTCATTACGCCTGTCACTTAGTAATTGCCTTAGAGCGAAAGAGACAGACAGGCCGATGTATTTGTTTAATTATCATGGACTGCTGTGGAAACGAATGAGAATTTCGTCCGGTCTATTTCCGCTCTAAAGGTCCTATCAGATACTGCGGCACTCTCTCTTTCACTTACGGATATACAATACTTTATATCTCTGTTATTCACTATCACTTTCTGTGACCCTACCAAGTTCGCCGAGATACAGCCACACGGGTTATAACCTGTTCCCTAATTTTTGACATGTAAACTTCAGATGCGAGCTTCATACTATACAGTTTCAGTGAAACGGAAGTCTGCTACAGGTAACAAGTTGAATCTTTCAAAGCTGCCACCGACACAAGATGCAGCTATGTACATCTTCCGTACTTACAGGTATAGTCAAGGCCTTGCTCCTATTACAACCATCAAAGATCCAGCTCTTCAATGAATCCTGACCTACATTTTCTGTAAGTGCAAAAACGGTTGCACTAAGGTCTGTAGTTGTAGAAAGAACGGTCTGAAAAAATAAAAAATAAAATAAATAACGGGCGCACCAGTCCAATCTGGATTATGTCATCCAGATAAGTTAGCATCATCTCATTTTTTTGATCGTGACAGTGTGTCTTGTACAGAGGTGTGATCAGCAACCCCATAAATGAGTACTCGTCGAACAGCTGAATGGGCTCATAATCCGACATGTAAATCTCGTTTTTTATCGAAAACTACTGCATTCGATTTCCATAGGAATTGAACAGGGGCCCAGTGCATAGAAGGCGAACATGCTAACCGTTGCGCCATCCGGACTAACAAAAACCACACACAAACCACACCACACAAAAATAAACGTACAAAATATAAGCTTTCTAAATTATTGACACTTAACATAATATTGTAATATATCTCTCTCTCTCAATTGCCCTAATCCCTTGTGGGGCATAGCGCGTCAACTGTTCCATGTGGCCCAGTTGACCTTTCGTCGGCAAAATTGGTTTCGGAGAATGCAGTTGCCAGCATGCACCTCCTGCACATCGATGGCCACGAACGTCGTCGTGGACGGGATTCGAACCCGAAATGCCGGCAGTCAAACATGAGACTGATGCCTCAACACACTGCGCTACCGGTCGCCCCAATTTTTTCTACGAAGACGTACCGCTTTCGTGATAATAGATAAAAAAAAACCCGACAAACTATCAAAACAGTATGCAACATATCAAAAAATTAGAACTACTGAACCTTTTCAAGGCAATAGGTCTCTATTCCCCGGACTATAGCCTATGTTATCCAATTCTTCAAAAACAATTCCTTTCAGACTTTAAAATGATCAGGGTGGTGTTGATATAGAGACGTTTCATTCCCCTTTTTGGCACATAAAATGCCAGAAATTCACTTGTGATATGGTATAGTTTCATGCGTCAGAACACCATAAGAAATAGCAATATTTGGTAAAAAAAGAAAATGTACTTATGTTTGAATTCGTACTGCCTAAGGTGGAAATTAACGCAGGCTTCAAACTAATTACCGTTTTGAATTGTAGCGTGAAAACATGTGAAAAGGATAATATACTTTTGTAGGCCCGTACTTAAGGTTCCCTTTTTTACATTAAGTACTAGCTTGCCTGTTTTATAATTATTTATACGCGCTCGGTGGCCGTGTTCGTTCGGTCACTGCTCTACGATCTAGAGAATGGAGGTACGATCCTCGGCGTGAACAAAAAAGGAAGTGCCTGTGGTTATTAATAGAACTCCCACTGCGCTTCGAGCTTGTCAGTATAAAGACGGCGCGGATAGGTGCTGCATGCTAGCAACTGAAAGTCCGAAAAGCAGATATGCTATCGAAACGTCAACAAGACATATGTAGAAATGCAAGATGTGTTGTAGCGCCCATGCCCCTGGAGGGGCCAAGGCAATTAACAATAAAAAAAACATTAAGATCGTGTGCAAATGATGTACATAAGCGTCCCTCCAGTTGATTCTCGGATTTAAATTATAATATTTTGTTGTACCATTAAACCAATGTATCTCGGGACAAACCCATCATCAGGATTTACTACATGGTAAAAATTTCCTCAATAAGCAAAATATAAATAAAATATAATAAATAAATATTATACACATTTTTTAATAATATAAGCACCCCTTCCCTCCACCAATGGATCGCCGGGTCAGGTTCGCCGAAGAGTTGGTTACGGTATACGTAAAGCATTCGATATATTAGCTACGTTTTTTTGGCAGTCCAGATCAAGAGCAGAACAAAACCGCACGCTTTACACTAACAACCTGCTCTATATAGGACAATTTTGTTAGTTTAACGCCTTCAATTTTTGTTCTGCTCTGATTTGGACTGTTGAAAAAACGCAGATATTATATAAAATAATATATCGATATAAAATATTAAAAAAAATTGCCATCATTCTTTTCTATTTAATCGGAAATAAAATCAAAAAAAAAATAGTGGCCAAAGTAGGTTAGTGTTTTAAGACTTTTTGTCTCGATTAAAGAACATAGAACCACAAAAAATCACGTCATTTTCAAATGAAAGACGACTAATAGATGATATAAATTTTTTTCTAATCCGAATTTTTTTGCATACATAATGCCATAATGACAAAAAATTGAATCTTCATAAAAAATGAAAACAACTTAGAAGCTCGTCGAAATACTTGATTTTATACATATTATTAACAGATAAAATATATTTAGTCAACGATCCTAACGGACCTGCTAATCAGATACATTGATCGACTGACTCACTGAACCATTGATTAATTCAAAATTGTGTACTCATGAATATGCAAGAATGCAGTTGATCCAATAAATTTTTAGCGAAAATTTAATAATTGAATAACATTACGGGAATAAGTTAGTTTTAAGTCTAATACTAAGATTTTTGCGAAAATACGGATATTGCATTTATCTCTACCACAAAAAAGGCACAGTGGAAACTTTCATACAAGAGAAATCCGTGGGGCTCTACACGACACTTGAACTTCCACTTCACACTCACAATAGGAGCGATCATCACTCGGTTGACCAGTCTTCATACGAAATAATATCCAAAGGAATTGTTTTCGCGGAGAAATTGCTCACAAACGGTATAGTGAACTTTTTCTTTGTTTGTGGTTTCGTGTGAAATATAGTATGTTCCCAGCACGCATCGGTGAATGATAAGATAAAACCTAATAATTTATTCAGAACTATAAAGGTTCGATAAGGAGACGGTGAATTTTATTTTATTTAAAGTCATTCAAACTTGGGAATCCTGAGGGTCTATTCCAGCTATCGCTAATGCTAAAATTTTACCGCAAAAATTCTCTAAGGCCCGTTTTCTCAAAGTCCAGTTAAAATTTAAACTCGAGATAAAATTTGTTGTTGTTGTTGTCGTTTTCCCTGTAAAATTTGACAGATGGGTACGTTCAATGTCTGTTTAACTGGAGTTTAAATTTTAATCAGACATTGAGAAAACGGGCCTAAATGTTTTTTGGCTTGACACACATCGCTTTTATTCATTTAGGCCCGTTTTCTCAATGTCTGATTAAAATTTAAACTCCAGTTAAACAGACATTGAACGTACCCATCTGTCAAATTTTATAGGGAAAACAACAACAACAACAAAATTTATCTCGTGTTTAAATTTTAACTGGACACTGAGAAAACGGGCCTTAGTCTTTAAATTAGAGCGATGACTGGATAAATTAAACAAATTTGCAATATGAGTGAAACACAAAAGCATTAAGCGAATTTTAGCGATAGACATTTAGCGTTAGCGATAGCTGAAATAGAGCCCCTAATCTTACATAATTTCACATTCATTTGTTTGTTGACAAACAAACTGCCTTAGGCCATGCTCTTAACATTGAAAATGTTGAAAGACCAGTGTTTTCATTCGCCGTTGACAAATACGTAAGCGTGGAAGAAAAAAAAATCCGGATTTTCATAGACTCAAAAAAAAATTTATTGTAAATAGAAATTTGTTAAATGTAACAGGTCATGTATCTAAAACAAAACAATAACGACATGACTTGTTTGATTAGCCACGCGGTTAACCATAGTATAAAGCAATAATGCTGGCCGTTTCAAGGTCAACACTTCTATACTTTCAGTTTTAACGACCTGACACCAACTTTGGAAATACAATTAGTAGCTACGAGTACGCATGTTGATAGACCGGAAATGCGGAAGCCAATGTGTTATTTAGTTATTCATGCTTTTTTTTCTCCAATCGGTTCGTGTGAATTGTGGACTGTAATAATAGCAATAAATGTTTTGTCCATCAAATATATCATAGGTATTGTATAATACACTGTGCATCAAAAAAAAAGTGGCGCATCCAGTTTCCTTTGTGCTGAACCCAATAATTGTCGGGCTTTGTGGTGAATACCAGTAATTTTTTGGGAAATCTGGATATTAGGTCATCTTACCTTAACTGTTTACGATAATCTTGAGCCGAAATAACGGTACCCGGGGTGCATCTGTGGTCGTTTTTGCTGGCATGTTTTAAAGATTTTTGAGTTCTTCTATCCGCATAAATCGGTCCCCAAGTATGGATGTCAATCTGGACCAGTATCGTTCTGGTTTTCTATTGAATAATCTTCTCTCCTGTTACATATTCTCTGCATTCTGGATTTAAAAATGTCATCCAGAGGTCGTCAACTGGCTAAAGTACTTCTCTATTAAGTGTACAACCCCACATTGGTTAAGTTTTGAAAAACACGGTCTGATGCCTTGCGGGAGGTCCTTGGGTAACCAAAAAGTAGCAAACATTAAAAAAAATTAACAGATTAAACCGTTATAGAGGTTTTTTTTAACGAAAGTAACATTTCAATCTTCGACTCAAATTTACCGTTATATCGGAAATTTACCCTTCCAAATGTTTGCTTCTTTTCACTCTTCTTTTACTAATATTAAAAACTGCACCTTTGCCATTGTTGTTGGCTTCAGCACGAAGAAAACTGGGTGCGTGACTTTTTTTGATGCGCACTGTACTATATATGCTCGCCATAGAATCTGATGAGAGTAATAAAGAATGAAACCGGAATATGGAGGGCTACGCCCGCAATTCGAGGGTTTTGTAGCACGCGCTTATCTTGGTATCTAAATATTGGCTCCCTGCTCTTCTTGGTACCACTCAGCTGAATAAAAACACCATAATTAAATGTCTTACCCATGATATAGTATCTTACATGCCAATTCACAAAAAGACTGCATCTGTCACCTCTCAAAGTAATAGTTTTAATACGAGAAGCTGTAGATAGATATGTATGTATACGAGATAAACTGTCCTACTCTTCGAGATGCTTAACCATTCATGTTACGACGACATTGCAAATTGCAAACTTGTGTAACGGCTTCAGGGCGGCGGGGACAAATTACGGTCTAATATTTTTCCCTCCTCCACTGTTCCCCTTTCTACAAATCTCAAGAAAATGCCAAAAATGGAATGTACTCAACATTACCTTTCTCACGACACCCCACTTGGCTATACCAGTGGATAAAAAAAAATTGACCTTAATTTCGCCTCTATGTGGACCCCCCCCCCCCATCTTAAAGTTGGCTGATTACAACACAACGCTTTCTCCAGCAAATTATGTGCAGCTTCAGCCGTTCGTAAGATATTCTATGAACAGACGGACAGACAGGTATTTGACCGATTTTGTAAGATTGAAGACACAAAACCCTAAAAAAATTAATTGTGTGAATAGTTATTGTTAGGATCACCAATTACCAATCTTCACCCTTCCAAAGTTGGTTCATTAAATAACTGCAATTCGCACTACGAAAAACAACATGCAAGTAGTACACGCATTTCTATGCGTGAGGCCGGTAGGTGTATTTTTTGTATGGATAGTGTCAAAATGCATAACTTTAAGTCAATGTACTATTATTGAATATCATGTCATTGTAATGAAACTTAGAGGTATTATTGCCTATGATGTTAGTTATCATTAGCCATCAATATTTTTGGCCTCAGGTGTGCTTGAGGGGTGCAGGGGTGTGCTAACTGCAACTATAGAAATGTACTATTATTAACCTTTTTGGATGAGATTTAAAAATTCTATTATTTTTAGTTTTCTATGCTAGTGAAATGCCGCTTTTCTGTAAATTTTCATATGTCTAGCTATAACGGTCTCGAAATGCAAGGGGGGGGGGGACAAACTCGGACCACATATTTTCCCCTCTCCCTCTTTTCTCCTTTCTTCAAATTTGAAAAAAATTCCAAAAATGGAATGTACTCGACGGTACCTTTCTTATGATACCCCACTTGCCTATACCAAATGAAAAAAAAGTTTCGACCTTCATTTCCCCTCTATGGGGACCCCCCCCTTAAAGTTGACTTATTACGACGCATCGCCATCTCCATTTAAAATAAAAACATACAAATAGTTTAAAATACATACAAATAGTGATCTGTGCTGATCGCTAGTCGCGGACGATCGTCGCACAGCAGCCGTGTCTGTCAATACAGAACATCACGCGTTGCTTGAGGAAGGGTGATTCTCAAGTGCATATGTAGCTCAAGAACTTCAAACAAATCTGAAGAAAATTGTGCACTGTGAGAATGTTCGTATTCGTGTTCGACATTGCTCTACTGAATTTAAGATTTTGTAATTGTGGATTTTGTTTTTGAGGATTGCGTAGGTAACATATCCGTATTACTGATGATTTTCAGAACTATTCCTGACAAATACTTAATGTTTCCTCTTATCCTTTTACAGACGTGTTCTTCCCGAAGTCAAGCCCGGTTATCTACGACCACTCATCCCCGATGAAGCACCCGTGAAACCCGAAAAGTGGGAAGATGTTATGTCTGATATTGAACGAGTCATCATGCCCGGTATTACACATTGGCATAGTCCCAGATTCCACGCATATTTTCCCACAGCCAACTCATATCCTGCCATTGTTGCTGACATGTTGAGTGGCGCTATTGCCTGCATTGGATTCTCATGGGTATGTATCTGTAGATTAGAATTCCGTCAAGAATTCAATTCTTACATTATCCTGCTATGGAATTGGCTAAATCAGTCCTTTTAAACGTCTCACAGATTGCTAGTCCTGCCTGTACGGAATTGGAAGTTGTTATGCTGGATTGGTTGGGCAAGATGCTCGAATTGCCGGCGGAATTCCTGGCATGTTCAGGTGGAAAGGGTGGCGGGGTTATTCAAGGAACGGCTAGTGAAGCCACTTTGGTCGCATTATTGGGAGCCAAGGCAAAGAAATTGCAGGAGGTGAAAGCCGAACATCCAGATTGGGATGATAATATGATTCTTTCCAAGTTGGTTGCATATTCATCAGGTAAGTTGAATAAGACAATAGCTACGTTTTTGTTGGCAGTCCAGATCAAGTTCAGAACAACAATCGCACGCATTACACTAAAAGCAAACCCTATCCAGTAGTCCGGATGGCGTAACGGTAAGCACGTTCGCCTTCTACGCACTTAGCCCCGGTTCGATTCCTACTGAATGCGGTAGTTTTCGATAAAAAAAAGGGATCGACGTGTTGGACCATGAGCTCACTCAGCTGTTAAATGAGTACCCATTTACGTAAATAACTCGGTTGAGCGTGTTGCTGATCACACATCTCTGCACAAGATATACCGTCACGATCTAGAAAATGAGATGATGCTAACTCATCTCGAGGCCATAGTTCAAATTGGACTGTTGCGCCAGTTATTTATTTTATTTAAACCCTATCCAGACCGATTTTGCTAGTGTAAAGCGTGCAATTGTTGTTCTGCTCGTATCTGGACTGTTAAAAAAAACGCAGCTAAAGGTGCGTTCTGCTAGACACACTATCATTGCATATTTGCCATAGAGCATGGAGCACTATTGGTACGCATCTTTTTGATCGTCGCCTATGATCGACGTAGAGTGGTGCCTAGCAAAACGCACCTTGATATAAGACAATCTTGAGAGTACAAGTTTAACTCGATATCTTTCCCCTTATTAGCACAAGCTCACTCATCCGTGGAAAGAGCAGCTCTCTTGGGTGGTGTACGAATCAATTTGGTCGAACCTAACGAAGACTTCCAAATGCGAGGCGAAGCTTTGGAAAGGGCCATTAAGGAGGACTTGGACCAAGGACTTATCCCATTCTATGTAAGTCGGGCTGGCTGTTTTCCCTTACTATCGTACCTTACTTAATCGTACACTCATTTCAGGTTGTTGTAACTCTGGGCACGACAAGTGTTTGCTCCTTCGATCGACTCGATGAATGTGGTCCTGTTGGAAACCGAAATGATGTATGGGTTCACGTTGATGCGGCATACGCCGGTTCAGCGTTCATCTGTCCTGAATACAGACACTTGATGCAAGGCATCGAAACGGCTGACTCATTCAACTTCAATCCGCACAAATGGATGGTGGTAAATTTCGATTGTAGTGCTATGTGGCTAAAGGATCCGACTTGGTTGGTGAACGCATTCAATGTCGATCCATTGTATCTGAAGCACGAAATGCAAGGATCCGCTCCCGACTATCGGCACTGGCAAATTCCGCTCGGACGTCGATTCCGTGCATTGAAGTTGTGGTTCGTCTTGCGCTTGTACGGTATTGACAATCTGCAGGCTCATATTCGTCGTCATTGTGGTTTCGCCAAACAATTTGAATCGCTTGTCCTGACCGACTCACGTTTCGAAATTGTCTCGTGTCAGATGGGTCTGGTGTGTTTCCGACTGAAAGAGTCCAATGAGTTGAACGAGAAGGTGCTGAAGACCCTCAATGGACGCGGAAAGGTTCACATGGTGCCGTCGAAAATTAATGGAAAATACTTTATGCGAATGGCAGTATGCTCTCGATTCACTGTTTCGGAGGATATGGAATTCACGTGGAATGAAGTGAAAGCGTCGTTGGAAGAGACTCTGGCTAGCAATAAGAATTAAATTTTGATGTATAGTAGCGTCACATGCTTGATTGTGAACAAAATGTAGGTCTCTGCATAGAATACCAATTTCAGAGACTACTTCAACGATTATTCGTAGTTTAAGATGTTACCATAAGAAATGACCATTTTAGGGACCAGAAGCAACGTGTAAGACAAATTTATGTATTTGTTGTTAATTTTAGGTAGTCAGTATTGTAAATATTGTATTAAGTTATGTTTTGCTATTATTTTGTATTTCATGAATGCATGATGTGTATTTAATAAATTATTGATTGATGTTGCATTGAAATAATTCTTTCATTGATTTTCACAGAATTTATGATTTTGTAGAAATTATTGCGAACGATCTGTATTGAAAAAATCGCTCGGTGGCCGGTTGGCACTAGATACTAGCAAGAAGGGAGAATTTCGAGCTCTTTCCAAGTAATCATATCGGCCCCAGCTAAAAAATTTGACACGTCCAAATGAAACACAAGAGCCAATCAGCGGCGAGACCTGCTGCGAGAACAGCCCCGACGTCTACCGTGAGAACAGCCACATGTTGTGAGACCAGAAACGAGAGCTACTGCGAGGCCATCCATGGGGCCTGCGGTAACACTAGCCACGAGACCTACTGCGACAGAAGTCATGAGACATATTGTGAAACCTGTTGTTGTTTATTGCCTTAACCCCTCCAGGGGCATGGGCGCGTCAATATTTCTAGCATTTATATGCCTTGTTGACATTTCGACAGCATATCTACTTTTCGGACGTGCAGTTGCTAGCATGTACCTCTGTAATGAACCACCTGTAATGAACCATATTATGGTCTGGTAGTGCTGCTCCCACCGGCAGATCGAAGCAGCACCTGATGAGTAGTGATCTGTTGGTGGTACGAAACCAGAGGCCGAGGGTCCCATTACACCCGGACCCAGATTCGACCGCTTGGGCGTCTGATCCGTCCGCCAACCATTCCATCCTTATCGACTACTTTTTCTCATTCCCCATTTTTACCTCCCCTGTTTGTGTTGTCTTCCCCAGGCCTTTTTCTTCGCTAGATGGCACGGCCCGACCTTCACGGTCATTATGCTACCTTAGGCTCCGTCCCCACGGGCATCTTCGGATGCCCACCAAACCGTCCATTACTACACCTCATATCGGCGCCGTCTTTATACTAACAAGCTCGAAGCGCAGTGGGAGTTCCATTAGTAGCCATAGGCAGTTTTTGTTCGCACCGAGGATTAAATCTTACCTCTATTCTCTAGATCGTAGCAGTGGCGGCCCGTCACAGTGGGCAAGGTGGGCACTGCCCACCCTATCAATTACTAAACATCATCCTATCAGTTACTAAACATCACCCTATAAATTACTAAACGTATTGTGTCAACACATATTGAAAATTTGCACAACATTATTGCTTTATTAAACTCCCATTGATAAGTACATACATATTAATCACCTGAAAATAGCTCATCACTGTATCGTGCGTACGTACAACGTAAAAAGCTCTGAAACACTACCATAGAGTGCATTGCACACAACAACCCTTGGCGTGCTGAACTATCTTCCAACCAACAGATATTGTTTCGTCTTTTCCCCACCATCGTATTGCGTTCCATGTTCCAACAATCCTCCAACTCCCACGAAATTTGTATGTACTCGTATACAAAACGCATGGTGAGTTCAACCTGGGCAGAAGCGCTCTTTGCCCGGTTGAGATATGCAATTATGTCAATAATCGCTAACATGCGATCGTTCGTTTGTATGGGATTCACGCGTGCAATAGCATTGGAATAGAATCCTCATATTGGGCTAGTCCGACCCGTATCACGATATAATGGATAAAAGACTTAGTCTATGGCATGATACAATCAATAGCATGCGTTTTGTTGTATCATGACCTGTACACTACTGTTTGCAGTGCATGTGCATGCTTTCATGACACCATGTATGTGTTAATGACTTTCGCTTAATTCTAGTTAATGGTGGTGTAGTGCTGTAGATGCATGTTTGCTTTTAATGGGTTTCTAGTTCAAATTTGGGTGTATCTTACGTACCAGTTGGTTTTGCATGCGCTTTTAAATTTTTTAGTAGTGTATTAATTCTCTTTTTTCCTCGTGAAGTGATCAATTGGGAAACGCATTTATTTAATTTGGTAAATACTTTTTTTTATATTATAATGGCCGAAACTCGGACGGATGATATTCGGCAAGCGGTAAGAAGTAATCAAGATATCGTCGCCTTTTTATTAAAAAATAATTTTTCGTCATTATCGTATGATGATAAAATGTTTGTTCGGGAATTGAAGCCCTGCCCGACAATGAAAAATCTTTCAGTTAGAAATCGTGATAATAATAGAAATTTTAAAATCATTTGGTATGAAAAGTGTGAATGGCTTTGCGGTAGTGAACAAATTAATAAATTGTATTGTTGGAATTGTCTCCTTTTTAATGACAAATCCAATACGCCATGGAATTCAAGCGGTTACAATGATTTAAAACATATTGGCGAATCTATTAAAAAACACGGAAATTCTGAGCATCATATATATTCCTCGCTAAAAGCCAAACTTTTTGGAAAACAAGACATCAAAGCTTCCATCAGTTCAGGTTACCGTGAGAGTATTATGAGGCATAATAAACTTGTTGCAGACAACCGATCTATGATAACCCGGTTAATAGATATGGTTATTTATTTAGCGACTCAGGAGCAAGCTTTCAGGGGTCACGATGAATCACAAAATTCTTCTAAACAAGGCAATTTTCGAGAATTAACGAATCTTCTTTCCAAATATGATAGTAACTTCAAGGAATTTTTAGATGAGTCTTCAGTGTTCAGCGGGGTTTCAAAAACTATTCAAAACGATCTAATTCAAAGCATAACTACAATTTTAAGGAACTTTATATTTTCCGAAATTAAAAATGCCTCTTACTATTCATGGCAAATTGATGAGACTACTGATGCAAAATGTTTGTCCCAGTTATCAGTTATTTTTCGTTACGTTACTGAAAAAGGTTATGCGGTTGAAAGGTTTATGGGTTTTTTCAATGTATCGGAGGGGAAGAAAGCTGAAGACCTTTATCAGTTATTGACTGAAACATTTAAGGATTTTGATATCGCTGCCAAACTAGTGGGACAGACTTATGATGGGGCTTCAGTGATGTCGGGAGACCTGAATGGCTTGCAAAAAAAAGTTAAGGACGTTGCCCCTCAGGCATTATTTATTCATTGCACATAGACTAAATTTAATTTTACAGGATGCCGCTTGTAAAATAAAAGAATGCCGAATTTTTTTCGCGAACGTATCTGGTTTAGCGGCATTTTTCTCCAATTCAACAAAACGGACTAGTATATTAGATAAAGTTTGTGGAAGACGGCTTCCCCGTTGTAGTAACACTAGATGGAATTTTAAGTCGCGGTCAATAGAAATAATTCTGAGACATAAAAATGAACTGCTGGAAGCTTTCGACTTGTTTTTAGAAGATGAGGACTTCGCCCGTGATAAGGAGACAATTAGAGATTCAGTAGGGTTTAAAAATATTTTAACAGATTTCTCGTTTTTGTTTTTATTAAAGACTTTTAATCTTCTCTATCAACAAACAGATTTAATATTTACTCTTATACAATCTCGTAGTTCAGATATCATTTATTGCAAAGACCGAATCAGCAACTTATTATCTACATTAAGAAAGTATAGGGAAGATAGCACGTTTTTTGATGAAATTTTCAACGAAACGTGTAATAATATTGGACAACCATCGAAAAAACGTAAAACAGACCATGATGGCATGTCGAATTCCGCGACATATTTTAAAAGGGTGTACTTTGAAATATTGGATTTAGTTATTTCTCAGATAAACAATAGATTTGCCGATTTTGAAAAATTAAACTTCGTCGAATTAATTAATTTGGACAACACCAAAAGTTTCCAAAATACTTTTCCCCAAGAACTACTGGAATCTTTAATACAGTCTTATCCAAACATGTTTGACAAAGGCAAATTAAAAAGCGAATTATCTGTATGGTACTCTGATCTTGACATATTTGGAAATGATAGAAAATGTTCGGACATTTTAAAATTTATTAAAAATAATAATTTAGAAAAGGATGTATCAGAAATATATAAATTGCTGTGTTTTTTTGTTTCACTACCTGCTACTTCCACTTCGGTTGAACGGAGTTTCTCAACATTAAAGCGTATAAAAACTTACGTGAGAAATTCCATGAGTCAAACACGTTTAACGGATTTAAGTTCAATTTCAATTGAAAAAGATTTAATAAAAGCTCTACAAAGTGATAAAGATTTTAAATTTTATGATAAAGTCATTGATCACTTCGCAGTAATGAAGAGTAGGCGAATAGAGCTACTTTACAAGCATGTGGAATAATTTTTTTTTTTGCTTATATTCATTTTTGTGCAATTTAGTATTTAAATAACTCAAAATTTTATATTTATTAGCTAGTTTGTATTTATAAATATGAATTTATTTATTTTATTTGTTTTTAATTCCCGTGGTAGCCTGTATTCCTTCAACCTTTACTCCGTGCTCCCTAGTTCCCTTTCCCATGGCAAGAGAGCTCTAGACCTCCTCGTTGGTTCTTCCTGGACAGTGCATAAATAATAAAAAAAATTGGATTTACTTATTGTTTATTGCTTGACAAGAAGACAATTATTTTATTCATGATTTTTATTTTAATGTTCAAATAACTTGAACTGCACAGACTGACATAGAGCACAATTAAAATTAACTTCTTTTGTGCATTAATAAAACTGGGGCCCTATCAAGTAATTCGACTCGAATCAAATTTATTTCGAAAGGATGAAAATGGTACCATGTACATAACTCGAAAACGAATTTCCTCATTTCAATAATCATCTAGTATTCGATATAAAATGTGCAATTCGAAGCGAATTCTCGCTGTCGCCACGAATTCGTGTCGCCTTGGTGTGAACAACTCTATAAGACGCCATATAAACAAATTTGCGAATCCGCCGGCTGTGAATAAATCGCGTTGGTTTGAGGGATGCATTAATTGGGAAATTCGTTCAGAGTACCATTTTCATCCATTCGAAAGCAATTCGACTCAAATCGAATTACATGATAGGACCACGAATTTCTGCCCACCCGGCCTCACAAGGCACGAGCCGCCACTGGATCGTAGAGCAATGACCGAATGAACACGGCCACCGAGCGCGTCAAAATCGAATCCGAAACTTGGCAACAAAATCTTTCATACCGAAGATAACCATTTAAAATAATCCATATACATTCTTTCGTCTTGAACCGAAAGTATTCATCGAAAAATAAACGAAATAAGCCATGCATACATGGATGGCTTATTTTGTTTATTTGCCGCCGTAGCGTATAGAGCGGGCGAAGCAAGCGTTCTTGTGTGGTATACTGAGGCTGGGAGCCCCGCATGCAAGGGGAATGCGAAGTCAATTCAATTTAAACCCCTAGCTTGAGACCCTTTGGATTGTGTCTATGTATCGCCAGGCCAACTAGGAACATTTCTTTATTTTTTATCAAAAAAAAAAGCTGGTCTTTTTCTGAAATCGAAAAAAAAATATTATAAGAGCTTAAATCTCTTTATTTGATGACAAGTAATTTTACACCCGAGTTTTCACTATACAAGCGGCTACTTGCGCGAGTGAGTATAACTACTCAATAATAATTCTTGGACACATAATACTCTCCGCATGAGAGTATTGTGGCAAGTAAGTTTCCACTCACGTTCTTATAAGGGCCATTTATGCGAGTATAACTTTTCAAGCGTTAAAGTCTCTTAAAAAGGCTCAATAAAATTACAGAGACAATCATATTAGAAGAGTGAAAGTCTCACTAAATCAAGTAGAGTTACACTTTCGTTGGAATAGTGCTACGAGAGTTAAGTTTTGTCACAAGAATTACGTTTTAAGAGCGCCGGGGAGTATTACTAAAGTCTTTATGAGGGTCTTTTGTAATCGATAAGACCTTTACTCTTGAGAGTTTGTTAGTTGAGGGGACAATATCGGTTTCAAAACGCAATAAGGGTGCGTTGCCGCCCTTGCACCCAGTGCAAGCGAAGTGAGCGTTTATGTTTGTGCGATATTAATGGTTGTGATCCGAGCGGAACCCACACAAGAAACGGTTGCACCTGAAGCGAGCATTCATGTTTATGCGATACTGAGGGTTGGGATCCGTTTTGCGCCAAGCGAGCGTTGCCAGCGGAGCCCGCACAAGAGATTTCCGATTCGCAGCCCTCAGTATTGCACAAACATAAAAGCTCACTTCGTTCGCACTGGGTGCAACGGTGCCAACCCGAACCAATATCTATGCCTGCATGGACAATATCGGCTTAGAAACGAAATAACGCATGCGAAGGGAAACAAAATAGTAATAAACGGACTTTCGTTCTAAAACGAAATAGTACATTGAGAAAAAGCGAATGGCATGGCAACTTTTGGTTTCAAGCCAAAATATTGTAGTACATAAATGGCTTATTTCTAAATTGCTTATTTCATACCATTCATGGCAACCTTTCTAACCTAACATAACATACTTGATCGCTACAGAGACTGATGCAGGACTTTTCGGATTCGCGACGTAGGGGAAAAAATTCCTGACGAACAAAGATCTGATAAGCAAGTAGCGTCCCTTGCATGGGCATTAAACTACATCTGGAAGAGCGTGGGAAATTCCAATGTAACAAAGAGGCCGAGGTCATTGGACGTCTCTCCTGAGGAGGCCAAACGGCGGAAAACCAAGGCTTCAAGCGACGCGGCTCCTTCCTATGCGGAAGCGCTGAAGGGATAGATAGAGCTGGCGATGGTTGACAGGAGGGACGCGGACGGAAGCATCACGGTGAGACAACTGAAGAAAGGTTGAGGGCACTCTAACCCTCACGTTTCGTAGCGTGATGAAAGGTAACCCTGGGCCCGGTCTGCAATGATAAAGGCTCGGATAAAATTAATGAGTTTCGCTGATCAGCGTTCGGTAGAACTTTTCCATATCGCCATCAACAAAGCGGGCGGGCTTTGGCCAAGTGCAAAGCTTGAGGTTATACCGAGGTGTGAAATACCCTCATGCCCCCGAGCTCGCGCCGGACATAGTGGCTATGCTGGTAACTGCAAGACCGACAAACTGGCTCGGGTGGGTACGATCAATGAGATCAGCGGGTTGTTGCGTAGCACCAGAATGCCTCTAGCTGCTTGTAAATTGGGTGTCAAAGATGTGGCGTCTGATATAGGACATGCATCAGATGGATCAATAGCAATACCTGTCATGTGGCTAGGCAGGCCCAAACTGGACCCCAAACGTTCTTCTGGGTTGCTAATGCTAAACAAAAATTATCCAGAAACTGTCGTAAGAGCGTTAACTGGACATTGCCTAATTAGGGAGCATGCCAGGAGACTTCGTCTTCCACATAATGATTTTTACAAGAGCTGTGGGAACGAGGGGGAGGAGGAAATGTCGCCCAAGTATTCTAGCATTAAACTGCTAATATTTCCTTTCCCGAAATCGAAGTACCTAATTATAAAATGAAAATTTTGGGCGTGAATCGGCTTAATATTTATACGACTGCAGGTGTTCCGTCTCACATTTTATTGCTACAGTGATTCATTGATTGATTACATTTTTCATCAATGCGGAGTATGATACAATTAAAAAAAACTGGCCGCTTTCTTTTCACTGGATTTCGGTCTCAATTGAGTTGGTCTCAGGTTGCTTAGTCCAGAGTGGTGGTCTAAGTGTGCTTAAGCAACCCTTTCAACCTAGCCTAACATACTTGACCATCTCTTGCCTAGATTGAGTCTTGAAAGCAGAATCTTATTAGCGCAACTGTGGCGGTCTGTTTCTGTTCCCTACACAAACGAATAACCAGCGACGAAAGATCCTCGGCTCGAATCTTCTTGCCAAGAAAACAATACAATATTAATTTGTAAGTTGAATATATTTATTCAAATTATATTAAATATTAAATATGTTTATTCAAATTAATAACATCACTGATTCACAAAACAACAATGACAACTTCCACTTCAACAATTTCTGGCACTACGTCGCCTCGTTTGCGTTTTGCATGGATCACATATTAAATCCGGAGCATATTTCGCACTCACCGATTGAGCTTCATAACGAAATGGTAAATCCTGCGACACCTTTTGTATTTTTTCGACCAATCTATTGTACGAACGGCTCACCTTATTTCTTGTCGAATAGTATAAATCCGTAGCTATTGCTGCATTCATAAAAATGAACCCACTAAATAGGATTAAAAGACCTCCGGCTAAGAAATCTCCGCCCATGTCATAGTACATATTTGATGATTTCTCAAAAAGGATACACTTTAGCAGCCGATGAAAAGTCTTTTCCAAGTTGCACCATATGACGACAGTGCTGAATTCAATCAGAAGCAGGACCATTATCATCTCTACAAACGTTTGACATGCTACGGGGATATTAGTGTATCGTCGCGGATAGATGTTCGAATCGTAGATCACCATTAGAGTAGATGCCAGATAAAGGATACTTGCTAAAGCGGGAGCGCCTGAGCAATTATTGATCGGTTGCTCGAGAAAAATTGACAAACGCAGTAGTATGTGCACAAGAGAGGCTAGTGCGAGAGCTGTCTTTGTAGCCATTTTTTGATTAAATTTTTATTGTTTGGTATTTCGACGTTTGCTTCTAGAGCGCCTTTTCTTCTTTCCAAAACTAAATCTTGATCTTACTTTTTGGAGAATTGGTGTTGCAAAATATTCCAAGTAACATCGACAGCTGAAGCGAAATTAACATTAAATGGGATACAAAGAAATGCAAGTAAGAATCCCTTACGTTCGTAAGAAATTGAACAATCGTAGATGGATTTTGGCGTGCACTATACTGAGCAACAATACAGCATAACTCAGATAGAAACGTGCTTCTTGAAATCCTTCTTCGGTTTTTGAATATCGGACAAATTTTGAGACAGGCACAAAATTGTCCAAAGTGAATAGAAAGAAAAAATATGTATCTACAATGTATGCCTGAAAAATCAAAAATAATAATTGTTCTATTTTTCCATTTAATTTTGATTTGAAATGTCATTTCTTTTCATAAAATAATCTAAGTACATTTGCAAATTGATTGCTGTGATGATTTTTATCTAAAATGCCAATCGGATCAGCAAATCGTGCTGCCTAAAAGAACTAAAATGTGAATATCGCGTGCAATTACACCGGGAACATATTGTCACATTGAAAAGAGGGATAGATAGTTAGATGGGAAGAGCTTCGAGCCATTCAGGTCTACAAGCACTAAGATCGAGGGCTAATACTACAGCCCTAGGTCTGATAATATTGTAGTTGGGGAGCCAGCGGCGGATTCGCTTACGGTATAAGTACTCATTTGCCGTAACCCCTGGTGGGGCATAACGTGTCAACTATTCCATGTGGCTTAGCTGACGTTTCGTTGGCATAAACCAGTTTCGAACGGTGCACGTTGCCAGCATGTACCTCCTACTCACATTTAGCCGCCAACCTGGGACAAGTCGGGAGATGTGGCTTATTTTTACGGCCCGCACCACAGGACGAAGACAACATAAACATCCATGGCCACAAACGCTGTGGACTTGAGACTTAACCCTCTACGCACTGAGCTATCGGTCGCATTCCCCCAATACCAGTGTTTCTACGCTGGGAGGCAAAACAAGTGTTGAATTTAGCTTCAATGTTTTCATGTTGTATGATACAGTATGTCTGTGTTTTTGGCGCCTACTAATCTCTTTCCTATATAATATATATGGGGTCTAGGTATATATATATATATCTAGGTATTGTTCCATTTGTCGTATCTTGAATTTGGTTTTGATTTGAATGAACCCTTTGCCTTTTCCTTTCCAGGGAAATGATGATAACAGCTTTGGATTTCGCTGACATTATAAAGAAAGCGCCTGATCTCATCATCCCTGTAAAAAAAAAATATAGGACGTGCAGAGTAATAATATGTCTCTCTAGTTTTTATAGACTAGTTTGTCCGTTTTTTTATGTATAGGACATATTATAATTCGATCCTATTCAATTGGCATTGTTCCTTCTAGCCAAATGTATCGAATGGCGTTTTTGATGGGTTCTCTGCCTTTTTGACTAGCTGTACTGGTATTTCGTCGATGCCAGGAGGTTTGTTATTTATCAGTACGTTTATGGCTGATTCGACTTCTTCGAGCGTTGGTGGGTGCATTGGGGGTTCATCTGTCGGTTTATAGACTGGAATATCATTCGGGTTGAGTAGTTCTTCGAAGTAGGACGCCCATCTCCTCTTAACCGCTTGCGTATCGTTAAGGATGGCTCCGTCTTCGTTTTCACAATGAGTCTTCGCACTGAGCCCGGTTCTCATGGACTTCACTACTTTACAGGATTCTCGTGCTTGTTTCTTTCAAGATTCTCGTCAATACTTATGAGTTTTTCATCGAAGAATTTCCTTTTATTTTACTTGCTAGCTTCCATAGGTGTTTGTTACTCTCTTGTTTGGCTCTGATCCTTCTTGCCGTGTATTTTTTGTACGCCTCGTTCTTCGTTTCCTGACATTCGTCGTTGATCCAGTGTTTTATCCTGCAACGAATTTCGTACCCTTTCACCTTTTCCGTGGCTGACTTGATTCCATCTGTCGTCCATTGTGTTGTTGCTGCAGCGTTTTGGGGGATTGGATGAAGCTGCCTCCCGAGCAACGACGCATACTTCTATGCGACTGTTGGTGCTTGCAGTTTTTCGATGTCAAATTTTATGAGGGGCAGGCCTTGTTCAGGTGGACTTTAGACGTACGAAAGCGGTATTTGGTTTTGACCAAGTAGTGATCAGAGTCGCAATTCGCGAGGATGTTTGACGCCTATCTCCGTTTGATTAGGATATGGTCTATATCTGGTAGAAGGATAGTCCATCGGGTGAAGCCCAGGTTCTTTTGTGGATGCGTAGGTATGTCAATGTTTCTGAGCTGATGATAATAATAATAATAACAAGGATAGGCTAAGATACCCAGTTATTAATTAATCCAAAAGACCCTCAACCAGCCTAATGAAGGCTAGTAGATCATTTGTAGGGGTGCTCCTTACGACCGCTGAGCTTACAATGGAGAGAACCTGGCACGGGCTACCGCCGGACATTCGCAGAGAATATGTTTAGCGGACTCTGTGTCCTCCAGGCAAAGCCGGCACTCCGTATCAGTGGATAGACCTATTTTGTTGAGGTGATATCTCACCCAGTGGTGCTCCGTGAGCAACCCACGATTAATCTCAGGTCCGCTCTGCCCAGGCGGCTAGTTGCTTTGAGGCCTTAGGGTTTTATAAGATATTTGAACTACCGCAGTCCTGGAAGACAACCCCAGTGACGCAGTCTTTTATTGGCAGACCACTCCCTCACTAGTCATCTTGTTTTAGCCCAACTCAGACCACAGTAAGTGTCAGGCCCGAAAAAATTATCCGAAGAGCCTTGTCTAGCAAGTTCATCGGCAGCTTCGTTACCACGAATGCCCTGATGGCCAGGTACCCAACATAAAGTAACCCGATTGGTGTTAGTGAGACACTTAGGGCTGATTCGATTCAAGTAAATACGGATACAAGTGAGGTATCGATACTTTTGCTTCCGATCCAAGTACATTTGGTATGGATACCTACATTTCGCTCAAGTACTGAGTAGGTATCGAATTAAAGTACTTGGATCGAATCAAAGTACTTGAATTGAATTAAACTACCCTCAAGCTACAAATCACATTTCTACTGCTTCTCCTACTCTATTCTTCCTCATTGTTCATTGTAAGTGATTGAGACTACGCGCTACGCATGTCATCCAGCCACCATCCATTGCATTGTATGATGGGTATGGATATGGGTTGACCGGTTGTACCAGTTCGACACACGTTATACGTATATTGTCTCTCACTCACTCCTTTATACACTTATCACTTCCTCATTACCAATAGAATTTGGAAACGAAAACGACATGTGCTCTATGTTGTGCATGTTATGTTACGACTGGTTTTTGTTCGCACATCATCTCATTTATCCTTTTTCGGTTTTTCTTTTACGGATAGTGTTCAGGAATACAAAAACATGATTATTGAACTCTGCCAGTTTCATCTGTAGTAACTTTTAAAAAAGTACTCATTCGATTCGATTCGAGTAGATATTGATGCTTTTGATTCAATACCAAGTAGGTATCGATACCTTTTGCTCGAAGTACTTGGTATCGATACCCTCGGGGTATCGAATCAGCGCTAGAGACACTGAACGATATAAAAACACTCTTTCACTAACTTCGATGAGAAACTATGTGGAGAAAGAGCCTTAATGGCTGCCTGACTATCAGTGCAGATAGCGATGTTAGCGCCCTTGAGTTTCTTGTCCAGAATGTCTCTGACGCAGGCCTCAATGGCATGGATTTCACCTGGAAAAACGCTAGGCCAGACGACCATAGCAATGGAGATCCTGGTGTCCGGTCCATAGACTCCAGCACCAACTCCCTGCTCCGTTTTTGATCCGTCGGTAAACCACATGGTATACCGGGAGACAAAGCCAAGAATGCCACTGTCCTATTCCGCGCGAGTGATGCAGACCGAAAATTTTCAACCAAAACATATTTCCCTAGTTATATAATCAGATCTCGAGCAGATCTGCATGCCAAGGATCCGCTCCAGAATGCTCATGTGTCCCTGATTGAAAACATTGACGTATGTTAGACGCATTCGAAGAGCGCTCAGAGCCGCAGACTCTTGTATCAAAATATGCAGCGGAGTCCATCAATCGCCTCAATAGCCGACGTCGGACAAGTACGGATGAATCCTGTCATACCAAGACATGCGAGACGCTGTAACTTACTACAAAACTGATTCGTTTTGGGCCACCAAACTAGCGCCGCATAAGTCATAACTGGACGTATGATCATCAAATACATATATCCACTCGATCATTTTCGAGGTGAGTGATGATATGATGATGACCTCTGCTGCTGGCGAAGTTTACGAGGCGTTGGCCGTGCTCATTGCGTATTTCGTTTCGTGGAGACTGTGCCCTCCGGATGTACCTATTTGAATGTCCTCGTTGTCGGAAGGGGGTTGAGCAATGTTGCGTGGCTCAACCCAAGGTCGAGGAGGGAGCGCGGAGCCTCATCGCCATCAGGGGGGCTCCCGTGCTAGTGGCAGGGATGGTTAGGGAAATTTCCTCTTTTTTTTTTTGTATATCCTGGTCAGGGACTTCCCGTTTATCTTCGACATTCGGGCAGATGCGTGAAATTCTCTTTTTTTCTTGTAGATATGACGAAGCAGTTTGGCCTTCTACAACCCCGCCCACACTACCGATAGGTGAGCTCGTATCGAGCAAGTGTCATCTCAGGTCATTACTCAGGTGATTTTGACACTTAGGTGTTACAGCTGGTCTGAAAGACTATGCCTTGATCTCTGTCCTCAATTTTAAGAGCAGCTCACACAACACAACTCGTTACAAATGGCGCCCAACTTGGGGCTAGCAAATTTACCGTTAGGGTTGATTTCGGTTACCCTAGGTCCTCATTTCACCTTGAGGTCCTATTATCGGCCCCACTGCCGGAGTTTGACAACTTTTGAGGTTCCATCTTCACCATAGTACTGCACACACACAGAAACTTACAAGCTCCGGCCAAATTACACCAGCCTGATTCCGTTGAGAAGCCTATGGGCTGACAATGTACCCTTTACCTGTTGTTGTTGTAGTAGCGATGCTTCGAATACTGCAGTTCTTCTTGCATTGAGGGGGTTTGGCAGTTCTTGGCCGCCGAAAGACGGGTCGTTCCGGTACGAAGAACCGGCTGCCGCAGGAACGTACCCTTTACTTCAAACTCCTTGGTTATCTACACGGATGGCTCTAAGACCGATGACGGAGTTGGGATTGGTATATACTCGGAGGGACTGGGAATCAACTTATCCTACCGTCTTCCCGACTTTTGTAGTGTCCTGCAGGCTGAGGTTTCGGCGATCTCGGAAGCTATGACCTGGTTAAGGAATCATGTCGTGACTGCAAGAGACATTACTATCTGTACGGACAGTCAGGCTGCGATTCGCTCGCTTGACTCTGTTCTCACCACATCGAAAACTATTTAGAAGTGCTGCTCGGCCCTCTTGGAGATGAGTTACTTCTTCAACATTACCCTCTGCTGGATACCGAGTCACAGTGGCTTTGCGAGCAATTGCAGGGCGGACGATCTTGCTCATGAGGGGACAACTGGTGTCGTCGATGGGGACCGCATTGATATTAGAATGCCAATTGCATCGTGCAAAGTGGCAATTAAGCCCGTGGCAGTGGATAGGGCCAATACCAATACAGTAGTACTTGCCAAACGACGAGAATGATTTGACAGAAATTCGATGCTAGCCGCTCTGGCTCTATGCTGTCATTGAATAGAAAGCATATTAGCAGGGTGGTGGGGACTATCACAGGGCACTGCCCCATCGGCGCGCTCGCATGGGGGCTTCGTCTTCCTCATCATGACTACTGCAGGAGTTGTGAGGATGTAGATGAGAAAGAGAGTGTTTTGCACCTTCTATGTCGCTGTCTAGCACTGGCCATCAGGAGGAAGAAATTCCCGGGCTCCTGGTTTTACTATTACCTGGAGGATCTCAAGGATATGAGCGTGTTACAGCTCAATCGCTACATTGCCAGCACAGGCTGGTTCGGAACCTAGGTTTCTTCAGCGAGGTGAATTGTTATTGTTATTGGTGGTATAACAATGGACCCATGAGAGGTCTAAGTGTACTGTGTTGTATCATGGCAGCCCCTTAACCTAACTCCGGCCAAATTTTTCTTTTCAAGAGTTCACAACACTTTTGTTACCTTAATCATAACCGTTTCTAAGGAACCAGTTGGTACGTACTCACCACATAGCCACGTAAGCAAATATAATACAGAATATACTGTATCGCTGTCCCGGCTGTTCGAAGCAACAGATCAGTCAACAAAATTTGGACAAGCACCTAATAATAGGAGAAACAGGAAGATTCAATAACAGTAAAAACACGAAAGCATGAATGATTACCTCAACAAACAGCTTTATATGTTCCGAGGCAGGCCTATATCTCTCAGGCAATAAGTTGGACCATTGAAGCAAAGCCAAACTTATTGAAATTGCAAAAGTCAGTGTCACAGAATCCGCCTTATATGGCACCGGATTCAGTGTGATTAAATCAATGAGGCTCCACTCTGCATAATGACACACAACTGGAATAAAGAATTTCAAACTTTTCGCGATATCTTGCCGTTCGGTTTTGGAGATTGTAAAACTTTCTGCGCAGTTTTCCATGGACATTGTTTCAAATTTAATAATTGCAATTTTGAATATAATTATTAGAAATTCGTGTAGCTCTAGGACTCAACGACATACTTATTTCGAAAAACGTTTGATTCAACAGAGGAAACTACGCCTGCCTTGACTTGTAATTATTGAATTATTCGCGAGACTGTCCGATAATTGGTTGAGTTAGCTTTTAAACAAATCAGTCATCATGGTTGTGGCTGAACAGCCTAAGGTCGAGCATTGGTCTTCTGGGACAATTGTTTTGGTCCTGTGACCTCGTCCTCCAGTTTCCTTCGGAGTCAAGCGTTTCCTTCGCGTCCGCCTCCGCATCTACTGAGTCTTCCCAGCCAGCTCTCTGTCTCCCTCTTAGCCTCTCTCCACGTCCTTCCAATACCCTCTTACGCAAGCCGCGGTTGTCTATTCGTTGTACATGTCCTGCCAATTGCAGTTGACAATTCTCGAAACTTCCACTTAACGTAGAGTCCGCACAACTCATGGTTGTACTGATGCGCCATTTCAGTCACAAATTGCTCCGAAAATTCGTCGAAAGACCTTCCGTTCAAATGTGTTCAACCTGTTTTCGAAGGCTTGGGTCAGGGTCATAGCACAATCAAACAAATTAATGGAAAACCGATATATCGTCTTACTATTTTATTTTTTCAAATTAAAAATTATGCCCGAACTAGATTGAACGCAGAATGCAGCAGCAGCAGCGAATTGTCAAGTTTGAAAACATGCATTTCCACTACACGACCGAGATTGAACGCAGCGACAGCAGCAAAAGCAGATTTGCATGTTGTTATTGTTGCTGCTGCCGCTGCTGCTTTCTGCGTTCAATCTGGTTCCGGCATTTTACTCTAAACATATTTCTTAAACGGTCATTGTCGACCGACCTGTAGTCTTGGGCATCTTCTTATTTGTCGAATCTTCCAATTCCTTCGGCTTGTAGTAGTGCGGTGCCACCTCCAACAGCCATTTACTTTCAATCTCAATCACCTGTCGCATATACTCTTTTGTCGTAAACACCAGCTCATGATACAGAACCCATCGCGGCAGTTCTTCGAAAAGCGACGAATTCGGATGAATCATAACCGGTTGATTGTGCTTTATCGTCTTATAGTTGCCACCCTTAGACAATCGTGCAACATGATAAAAATATCCAGCCGTGATGGCCTTTCGGATCGGGATAGTTTCCGGCAAAGATGAAACCATTTCGATTTCAACGCGTTGCATCAATCCGACCAACTGTTCACGAACATCTCGAGCCCGTTTCATTGACCGATACTGAATGAAATTCTCGTAGCACCACTGGACACTGAAATCGGTCTCGGCCCATTGATTGTAGACTTGTAGCAAACTCAAATGATCGCCGTGAACATGATTGAAGTTCTTGCGCGCCGTGTCGGCATGAATGATTTTGTCTTTGGGTCGATAGAAGATCGCACTGTTTACAGAAAGCATCGCAGCAATTGTGACAATTTCTTCGGAGCATTTGTATCTGCAATGGGACGATATGTTGTGCTTATAGCTATATTTACTTACAGCGTAACAAATTGCTACTTACTTCTCACTAGCCAGGAGCATTTTCGCCATCATTGGGTCTACTGGAAATTCCGCCATTCGTCGTCCAAGTTTCGTCAATTCCCCGTGATGATTCAAGGCCCCGAGGGCGTAGAGTTGTTCTAAGGCCAATACTAGCGTTTCATGTGGCGGCGGATCGAGGAAATCGAAATGAATTAGATCGTTTATGCCAAGAGCTTTCAACATGAGTACAGCGTTTCCTGAAATTGTTTACAGTTGCAAGCAAACAACTAACACGTAAAATTATGGCAAATTTAATACTCACCCAAGTTTATCCTCTGAATTTCCGGAATAGTATTATCTTCCAACTCGTGCTTATAAGCCCATGCCGTGTACAGTCTGAAACACTTTCCCGGTGCCGTTCTTCCCGCACGACCAGCCCGTTGATTTGCCGACGCCTTAGATATTGGCACCACCATAAGCGATTCCATTCCCGTTCGCGAACTAAAGTTATTTTGTTTCGCAAAGCCAGGATCAATGACGTAAATTATATTATCAATGGTCAACGATGTCTCGGCAATATTCGTAGCCAAAATGACTTTCCGTGCATTGGGCGGTGTCGGTTCGAAGATTTTCGCCTGCATATCGCTCGGCAAATTGGCATAGACCGGCAGGATAAGTAATTCCTTAAGTTTTGAGCCAAGTCTTTTGACGCGATCCTGCAAAACTTCCTGGCACGTTTCAATCTCATCTTGGCCTGTGAGAAAGACAAGAATATCGCCCAACGGTTGTGTGGCGTGAATTTGAAGCACAGACACAACACACGCGTCAATGTAGTCAGCTTCGGGAGCTTTTGTGTAATAAATGTCGACCTATAAATGAACAAAACAATAAATTATGCAAGAATTAGCTTAGAACAAGTTTTTGCTCACCGGGAAACGTCTGCCTGGAATTCTGAAGATTGGAGCATCGTCGAAGAATTGCGAGAATTTTTCAGCATCTAGTGTGGCACTAGATATAAGCAGTTTTAATTCGGGTCTAAATCTGGCAATGTCTTTGACGAGACCGAACAGTATGTCTGTGTGTAGTGTACGTTCGTGAGCTTCGTCAATGATCATTACACTGTACGATGCCAAATCGGGCTCTGATAAGAATTCTCTGTGCAGTGTACCGTCAGTCATGTACTTGAGAACCGTTCGTTCTGAAATTCAAAATACGAAGAAGCCGGTTGAGATAGTCATGTGGAAAATCTGGTCTGAAAAAGGGCTTTGTTGTTGTTGTAGCAATGATCGGAATTCGGTGTGTTGGTTGGTTACATGCCTACGGTTCGTCTTCATCCCCGGTGTTGAGGGATAGAAAGTTAGCTGCCTCTACTGGGTTATCCCACAGCGATCTAGGAGTCAGGTGCGTGGGTGCAGCTGGGCAGTGAAAGATGTGGTCTACGTCGTGAGGGGCTCCATTACATGCAGGACAGATGTTTGAGACGTCCTGGTCGATGCGGGATAGATAGGGAGTTCAGTCGTGAACACCAGCCTGACCGAAGTTGGGCGAGTATCGTTCTCATAGCTCTCGGAAGTCTTTCCTCTTCCGGAAATATCATTGGTGGTATGGACGAGAGAACTGGATTTGGATTTAAACCTGCGATTGACTGATGAACCTCCTCCTGATGTATCGCTGCGATGGCCGACCTGTGTGCGCCACTATCAAATGGTACCCTTTTGTACCTCTGGACATCTCTTTCTAGGTCCGTCAAGTCGCGCCTGGCATGTCTCGGCGGCGGCGTCTTGTCCATGAGATTGGAGTTTGGGTGAACACTTCGGTAGCAACCCACCAGGCATTGCTTGGCAAGATGCTGATTGTAGTCCCTTAAAGGCATTATCCTGGTTTCCTGATGTAGATGGTCCTGGGGTGACATCAGGAGACAGCCAGTAACCGTACGGACAGCGGCATTTTGGCACGCCTGAATCTTTTTCCACTGTGTCACAGAGATTCTGCGACCACACAGGAGCCGCATAGTTGGCCACTGATCTTCCGACTGCTTTATACGTGACCAATAGAGTTTCCTTATCCTTGCTCCAGGTACTACCGGCCAGGGCTTTGAGGATATTATTCCTACTACGCATCCTGTCGCATGGGGTGATGATGTGACCATGCTGTCCAGCGTGACTCGTAGGATTTTAGGATGGTTTATAGTAGGAATAGGATGATTCCCGATCGAGACGACCTCCTTCGTCCAGGTGGTAAATAGGGTTGCCGAGGATTTAGACGCTGAGACGGTAAGGTTCTTGCTTATGAAGAACGAGTTAAGTTCTTCAAGATAACCGGTGATGTTTTCGCACATATCCGCTATGTTGCTCCCTGTTGTCAGAATGGAGCAGTCGACAGCGTGGGAGATGATGTCGATCCCTTCAGGTGGTGTTGGGAGTCATGATAAGTATAGATTAAACAAGGTAGGAGATAGAACTTCTCCTTGAGGTACACCTTGTTTAATCTTCCTAAGCTTTGAACTGCTGCTCCTGAATTCTGTATAGGATTGCCTGGCAGCGAAATAATTGGCAATCCATTTCACTGCTTGCATCGGAAGCGATGAACAGTTGATGTCAGACAGAAGCGCTGAATGGCTGATAGTGTCGAAGGCCTTCGACAGGTCAAGCGCCACCAGTATTGTTCTTTGACATGGACGAGCCTGGTTGAGACCATTATGGATGCGGAGTGTAATGGCATCCAAGGCCGTGGTCGTACTGTGCACGCTTCGGAAACCGTGCTGGTGATCCGCTAGCTGGATGTGGGCCGCAAGAACAGGGTGGATTAGTGCTTCAAGCGTTTTGGCAACTGGTGACAGTAGAGTTATTGGACGATAGGATTCGCCGAGTGTCGCTATCTTCCCAGGTTTCAATATTGGGATGACTCTCCCTTTTTTCAAGATTTCCGGAACGATCAGCGAGGATATGGATAGATTAAAAGTAGCCGTGAGATAGTTGATGGCTGGCAGATCGAGGTGTTTGAGCATAGTCACTGAAATGCCATCTGGTCCCAATGCTTTCGAGTTGTTCGCCTTCCTTATAGGTGCAACTACTTCGTCCGTGGTGAAAACAGGTATGCTGTCTGTGGTTCGGTTGTGAATCTTCCTACGAATTTTGCGCTTAAGCCTGTCTGGTGCGGGGTGCTCAATAAATTGTTTATTGAAGCGACTTGCGCAGTGGTTAGGGTCACTTGTTGAATTTTCACCGAACTGAATGGCGACGTTCCGTTTCTGTTTTGGTAGATTGGAAAGGGCACGGACAGTCCACCATAACTTGCTCAACCCTGTGGTTAGATTGCAGTTATTCAAATGGGTGCTCCATTTTGACCTCCTGTGTTCGGCTGCTTGTCTATGGATCTCGCAGTTCATCTCGTGGATTCTGGGGTCGTCCGGATTTACGCTCCTAATTCTGTCTCTCTCGTCTACCAATCTGGCGACAGTGGTTGGAAAGTTAGGCCGAATTTTCGGAATCCGTCCTGCAGTTTCGTCCATAAATGATGCGAGTGCGGCGATTTTGTTCTGCAACCCATTGCAATTGAGTTGGACGAGTGAGAGCGTATTGAAGATGGCAATCGGTGGTGCAGGCGTAAGATTGTGTTGAGAAATCCCATGGGAACTGTTAGCAGGAGTCATCGGGCATGGCTGTAAACCAATCTGAGCGCTCGATAGTGTTGGATGTTGAGGCGTGTTAGACGAGATTGCTACTTGTTGTCCTCTGTTCCTACACTGACTGGCAGTAAAGAAGGAATTCCAGTGCCTGTGATGGTTAAGTCCAGAGCAGTATCTTAGGTGGCACCACTGATGAGCAATTGCATCCCACCGTAGTCGCGTTTGGGTGCAGCCCTCTGTCGCATACGCAGCAGATCCACGGTCCAGTGTTTCTCTCAGTGCCGGCGCGGAGAAGTAGCACTGAAAGCAGTTGCACCGAGATGTTTTGCTCCCAATGAACATAAAAAAGACGATTTGAGGCATGTAACATACAAACACACTTTCCTTCTTGCATTGAAGGGTTTTGGCAGCTTTTGGCCGTTGTAAAACGGGTCGTTCCGGTGCGTAGAACCGACTGCCGCAGGAACGAAAAAAGGCTTTAAAGGAGAGCGGTTGGATAAAACCTATAGAAGTTATCCTTTGTTGCCGGACTAGTATTCTCAATCCGGCGTGCACTCATAATCCTGATCGTTACGTGACGCAAAATCTAGTGTGACCCCCAGCCAAAGGACATAGTCTAAAAAAAAAAACTTTAACATACCTGATGTACAATCTTCAAAACGAATACTGTAGCCAACTTCATTTCCCAATTTGACGCCCATTTCTTGGGCTACACGAGCCGAAACCGACATCGCTGCCACTCGTCTGGGTTGTGTGCAGCCAATTTTCTTCTTTCCTTCCGTGAATCCCGCCTCGTATAAATATTGTGGAATTTGTGTAGTTTTACCGGACCCGGTCTCACCTTCAATAATTAAAATCTTCATTGGAATATGTATCGATGCCGTTTACGAGATCAATTCGCAATAAAACAACATTACCTGATGTTCTTTAATTGCCGCAATGAGATCATCTCTGAATGGATAAACAGGGAGGGATTTCTTCGTTTCTTCAATGTCCATTTTATGTTTTTCCGTTTCCGTAACTTCGGGCTTTTTATCCTTGGACTTTGAACCTTCCATTGTAAGTGCCTGGATGAACTCAATTTGATCGTCCAACAGGAGTTCGTATTCTTCTTTGGTTTTGGCATCTTTTGCTCCGAATTGGAACATGGCCGATGCCAATTGTTCGGCTTCCCATTTCTTTTGTTCGGAATTGGGCATTCGTTCGCGTTCATCGACTTCGACATATTCCTCTGCAATAAAGAGCTTTTAGTATTTGATATCTGGGCTTGATTTTTATTCTGAGACTTTACCTGTTTCGCCTTTTTTAACATCTTGTGGCATGTGATATCGTTGCACGCGTTCCAATTCTCTGGCCTTTTCATGTTCTTTGGCGATTTGTAAGAGTTGCTTTTTGTATTCACGTTCTTTTTTCTCGCGTTCCGTTAGCCTGTAAGATGAGGATATAAATTTTAATTTACACAATATTACCAAGAATACCAGTTTGAATTCGATAAATCTTTAAAAATCATTTACCACTACTAATTGCGTTGAGGGCATGGGCATGGGAGCGTCAGCCACTCTACCAATGTCTATTGTTAGCGTTTCGATAGCATATAAATTTCGGATGGTGCAGTTGCTACCATACAACTCCTATGCGCAAGGCCGTATTTTGCTGACAAGCTTAGAACACTGTGGGAGCTCTGAATAGTACTCACAAGCTATTTATACTCTAGATGAAATCTGAGAGTATTATAAGTTTGCCACAAAGTTTGTAACGCTAAGAAATAAGGCTCTCAGAAAAAAATGAATGATACAGAAGTTCATATTATCACTCGAATATCTCAAAACCGGATGTCCGTCTGTCCGTCTGTCCGTCCGTCCGTCCGTGACCTCTCTAGCTCGAGAACGCGTTGAGCTATGAAGTTCAAATTTTGCACACGTTATTTTTGACAAAAAATGAAGGCTAAGTTCGTGAACGGGCTAAATCGCTCCACCCCTTCTACCCCCTCCCATACAAAATGACACATTTTTGAAAATTTACAATAATCAGATATTCTCAGAAACTATAAAACATATTGCTTTGAAATTTTTAATATATCACTTTTATGATAATTGTAACCTATGTTATAAAACTTATTGTAATCCTCACCCTCCTTCTACCCCCTCCCATACAAACTGCACTATTTCATGAAATACGTTAAGCCAATTTACTCAGTACGTATACAATTTATCGGGCTGAAATTTTGTACTTAACACTTAATTAACAATATCAGTTAGATTCAAAAAAATTAATCGATTACCCTTACTCCGTCTACCCCCTCCCATACAAAATGACACATTTTTGATAATTTACAATAATCAGATTTTCTCAGAAACTATAAAACATCTTGCTTTGAAATTTTGAATATATCACTTTTATGATAATTGTAACCTACATTATAAAATTTATTGTAATCCTCACCCTCCTTCTACCCCCTCCCATACAAACTGCACTATTTCATGAAATACGTTAAGCCTATTTACTCAGTACGTATACAATTTATCGGGCTGAAATTTTGTACTTAACACTTAATTAACAATATCAGTTAGATTCAAAAAAAATAGTCGATTACCCTTACTTCGTCTACCCCCTCCTATACAATATCCGAGATTGCAACCAAAATTATTTATTGGCTTTAACCAGGTTCAAATTCATCTAGAGTATTGCATGATTGGGGTTTACCCCAATCGTAGTTCTTTTATGTTTTTTTATTAACGCCTGTACTACTTTGCCTTAACCCCTAGTGGGGCATAGCGCGCCAACTACTCCTGCGTGCCATCGTACTCTGTTCTGGGCAATGGGGCGCAACTCCATAAAAGACTTACCCAGTGCCTGACACTCCTTTGCCACAGATCGACGCCATGTGATTCTAGGACCCCCTCTTGGTCGGCCTTGGTTGGAAATGGGGTTCCATTTCATGGCATGCAAAGCAATGTGTGACCTATCCACTACCATTTTCGACTGCGTATCAATTCGTCGATTGGCATCTGACCCGTACGCTGACTTAGCTCTTCATTTGATACTGTTTCGGGCCAGAAAATTCTTAAAATTCGACGAAGACATGAGTTGACGAAAACTTGCAGCTTTCTGGTAACTCCTACGGAAACTTTCCATGTACTGCTCCCATACAAAAGCACTGACAGCACCAGGGAGCGAAACAGGCCCAGCTTGGTCTTGATGCTGAGATAACTGCTTTGCCAGATTTTGGACAGCATGATGCCGTATGCGCATTTAGCCTGGCTGATACGACGAGCGATGTCCTGCTCCGTACCACAGTTTTCGGCAACAATGCTACCCAGGTAGACGAAGTTGTCCACCTTCTCCACAGGCTGCCCATTAATATTGATGGCAATAGATGTCGGATTTATTTTTAAGAACCTCGGTCTTGTTGGTATTAATTTTTAGCCCAAACTTGCTTGCCTCTCTCTCGAAATCTAACGCCATTGCGGACAGATCCATGATTTTGTGGGAAAGTAGGCATATGTTGTCAGCGTAGTCAAGATGTTGCAGATAAGATGTCCATTGAATTCCTCTGTCTAGTCCGGATAGGGCTGCTTGCAACACATCGCCGATCACTATGAGGAATGGGAGCGGTGAGAGGATGCACCTCTGCCAAACTCCACTGCGAATCTCAAAGTCCCCCGAGACCTTACCTTTATGCAGAACGCGACATTTCGCGCCGTCATAGGTTGCCTTAATAATAGCCACAAGCTTCTCAGGGATGCCTCTCCTGCGCAAGGCCGCCCATATAGAATCCCGGTTCACAGTGTGAACAAATTCACAAATTCACACTAGTGATGGGCATAATGACTCTTTTCACTGTGCCAGCACATAAGCTCTGACTCTTTCCAATGAGTCGTTCAAAAAGAGTCGTTCAAAAAGAGTCACGCAAAGAGTCTGAAATTTGGTTAATAACATATTCAATAAAAGTCGTAGATGGGCGACCCCAACTTTTATTTCTCTTTTTTTACCCCAGATTCGGAGTTAGCGACCCGCCAATACCCGTTAGTTCGAGCCAGCCCGATCGGACCACTATTTCCCATGAAAACGAGGCTGCCAGCCTGGGATGGGCGACCTCAATTTTTTTTTCTCTTTTGACCCCAGATTCGGAGTTAGCGACCCCCAATACCCGAGTCAGCCCGATCGGATCACTATTTCCCATGAAAACGGGGCTGCCAATCTGGGGCGGGCTCTTTTGACTCTTTTTGAACGAATCTTTTTGTGCGATACGATTTTGTATCGCTCTTTTTGAACGAATCTTAGATAGAGAGGGGAGGAGAGGATAGGGAGGGAGAGGGCTGAGAGCATCCAAATAGTGGAGATGAATGCTCCATGTTTTGTGTCCATAACTTCTAAAATATAAGGAATTTCGCATTTCTGACACCATTTTGACCCCCCTTAAAAATGCGTGCATTGCATACTGCATAGAGATGAATATGAATGGATTTAGATGGGATTGCTTTGGTAGATAAATGATGGTGGTTTTAGTTTTAGATCGATAATGGGATGGGATGTGAGTGAATGAATGTATTGTGTTACATTATATGTAATGAGAAATGAGTGTGGATTGGTTATTCGTTGGGTAGTATTTATGCGATGGGCTAGTTTGGGAATTAATTTTACAGTGAGTCATTCTTAAATTGAACGACTCGAAGGCTATGTCGTTGTGCCGGATCTTTCGCTCATCCTGTTGAGTCGTTCAAAAAGAGCGACTCGTTACTGTGTTACACATCACTAGTTCACACTATCGAAATCCTTCTCGAAATCGATGAAAAGCAAGTGAAGCGAATCGAAGCGAAATCGTACTCAGCGCATTGCTCGATGATGGTTCGCAAGGTGTTAATGTGATCGACACAGGAGAATCTGGATCAAAAGCCAGTCTTTAGTCTTTCCAGGACGATTTTAGCTATTATCTTGGCAACGGCAGGAAGCATCGTAGAGTATCGACCAAGACCTCACGACTACCGGGCGTAAAAAAAAATCATTTTGTTATACACTTATATTCGGCGGCGAAACAGAATCAAATCGATACTACTATTCGCTGCTACCAATACTAAAAAAACGATAATCAATGCTACGTTCCTTCGGCAGTCGGTTCTACGCACCGAAGTGACCCATTTACCATGGCGAAGAACTGCCACAACTCCTTCAATGCCCGTGTGTGTTACACAATCTGACTGTCCGTTTTTCATGGGCATTGAGACCAACACATCTTGGCGCAACTGCTCTCAATTCTCCTCTATCGCGCCCGAATTGAGCTTAACCCAAGTCCAGATCCAGGTCCTTGGATCTGCTGCGTCTGCAACAAAATATCCTAACGCCGCCACAGTAAGATGTACCTGATGCAACAATTGGTGCCACCTAAAGAACTGCTCTGGGCTGAAACATCATAGGCAATCGAATCCCTCCTTCATAGCGAGCCAATGCAGAAATACCACCAGTTATTGCGCAAACTAGTTCCCAGCTGTCCCCCACAACTCTAGTGAACAACACTTCCACCTGAAGGATTCCATTGCAACACAACCTTACACCTGCACCACCTGTCGCCAATTTCTTCTCGTGCAACTTAAGCCTTGGATGTCCCATCATGGCAGCGGATTGTTGAAAGGAAACAGCTGAAGCCACGATTAGCTACAGCGACAGACAAAAATCGAAACACAAACACACATAACACAAACCTTTCCAACGTTGTGGGCAACGTAATAAAAAACGTTCCTGCGGTAGAAGGTTATACGCACCGGAGCAATCCGTTTTACAACGGCCAAGAGCTGCCAAACCCCATCAATGCAAGAAGGATGTGTGTCTATGTGTTACATGCTGTATTCGTGTTTTTGTGTTTATTGGGAGCAACACAACTCGGCGCAACTGCTCTCAATACTACTTCTCCGCGCCGGCATTGAAAGCAACCCAGGTCCATGGATTTGTTGCGTATGCAACAGAGAGCTGCATCCTAATGCGACTTCAGTGAGATGCAACTGCTGCGATGAGTCGTGTCACCTGAGGAACTGTTTCGGACTAAACCATCACAGGCACTGGAATCCTTAATTTACTGCCAGTCAGTGCAGGATAAGAGGTTCACAAACAGCGAGCTCGTCAAACACACCTTCCTACACTAGTGGGCACCCATACGAGCTTCCAGTCAACCTCAACGGACCCTGCGAATAGACCCAGTAGGATTTCCCAACAAAACAACCTTACGCCTGCACCACCAATCGCCATTTTGATACGCAACGAATTGCAACGAGCTGCAAACCATTGCCATAAAATCATTTAAATTGATTCCACCGGTATGCAGTTGTCCCTCAGGTTACTATGTAAATATTAACACTTTCCTCACTGGTCAACACCGTCTTCTGCTTGGTGACTTTAACGCTCACCATGAACTCTGGCACTCACATCTTAACAACGACGCCAGAGGTATCTCCATCGCAGAAAACTTAATGCTTCAGATTTCTGTACACTGAATGACGACACTCCCACCCGTGTTGCCGGTACCTGTTCCAGTTCTCCACACATAACAATTGCCAGTGCTAGCCTCATAAATGAAGCTCAATAGGAGCCGGTCCTATCTTCGCATCATTTACCAATCGTAATAAGGCTTGATAAACCGACAGATATCGTATCTGCCGAGCACCGCACTTTTATCAACCACAATAAAGCTTCACTTAATATACTAGTGCTAAATTCCCCGCCCTGCCAACTCCTACCGACATACGTAAGGCAGAATACAACATTATGAAAGTCCTTAATAAAGCGGCTGCAAAATTCATTCATTCATTTCGGCCCAACTTTCCTACCTCAGCCGCCAGATTGCCAGACGAGAGAGACAACATCAGGAGCATAAACTCGATCCCAGAATTCAAGAAATCAACTGTGAAATGCAAAGACTAGAAGCTGAACACGAGGTTAAAATGGAGTACGCGTCTGAATGACTGCAACCTGACATCAGATATAAGCAAACTTTGGTCGACAGTCCGTGCCCTCTCTAATCCACCAAAACAGAAAGCGAATGTCGCCATACAGTTCGGAGAAAATACAATTACCAACCCTGCCCACTGTGCAAGTCGCTTCAATAGGCAGTTTATTGAACATCCTCCACCAGACAGACAAAAGCGTATAATCCGCAGGAGGATCCATAACTGAACTGCAGACAACCTACCTGTCTTCACCGCGGACGAAGTGGCTGCAGCAATCAGGAAGGCGATAACTCGAAAGCCTTGGGAACTGATAGAATCTCAATGGCAATGCTTAAACACCTCGACTCACCAGCTATCGAATACCTCACGGCTACATTAAACCTATCCATAACATCACTGATCGTTCCGGAACTCTGGAAGAAAGGGAGGAGAATAATCCTAATCCTGAAACCTGGGAAGCGACACTCGGCGAGTCCTATCGTCCCATCACACTTCTATCACCAGTTGCCAAAACGCTCGAAGCACTGATCCACCCTGTTCTTGCGGCCCGCATCAAGCTTGCAAACCACCAGCACGGCTTCAGAAGGATGAATAGTACGACGACGGCCCTGGATGCCATTACAACTCGCATCCACAATGGCCTCAACCAACCTCGTCCATGTCACAGAACAATTCTGGTGGCACTTGACCTGTCGAAAGCCTTCGACACAGTCAGCCATTCAGCACTTCTGTCCGACCTTTACAATACATCTCTTCCAACGCATATCACAAAATGGATTGCCAACTATCTCGCGGGCAGGCAGTCCTACACCGAATTCAGGAGCAAGAAATCGAAGCAAGGTGTGCCATAAGGAAGAGTTTGGTCTCCCTCCTTGTTCAACCTTTACCTATCTGGAATTCCAACCCCACCTCAAGGAATCGAAATTATCTCCTATGCAGACGACTGCTCCATCCTGGCAACAGTGAGCGACGACATCACGGAAATGTGCGAGCCATTAAATGCTTACCTGGAACAGCTTAACTCCTTCTTCACGGGCAAGAATTTAATCGTATCCGCGCCCAAATCCTTGACAACCTTATTCGCCACCTGGACGAAGGAAGTCAAGATGCAACTTGGGATCTCAATTGGCAACCAACACATTCCGACCGTGAACCATCCTAAAATTCTAGGAGTGATCTTGGACGGCATGGCCACGTCATTCCCCATGCTTCAACAGTGTGTAACAGGATGCGCGGAAGGAATAAAATCCTTAAAGCCTTGGCCGGTAGCACCTGGGGCAAGGATAAAGAGACCCTACTGGTCACATACAAAGCAGTCGAAAGGTCTGTAGCCAACTATGCGGCTCCAGTGCGGTCACAGAATATCTGTGACAAACAATGGAATAACATCCAGGCCTGACAAAACGCCGCCCTCCGTACTGTAACTGGCTGTCTCCTGATGTCATCCCAGGACCATCTACATCAGGAAACGAGGATGATGCCCCTAAGGGACCACAACAAACTTCTTGCGAAACAATACCTGGTGGGTTGTTACCGTAGGGAGCACCCCAACTCCGACCTCATGGACAAGACGCCGCCAGCAAGGCATGTCAGGCGTGATTTGAGGGACGTCGAAAGAGACGTCCAGAGGTACAAAAGGGTCCCCTTTGACAACAACGCATACAGAACAGCCATCGCAGCAATACACCACGAGGAGGTACAAGCATCAATCGCGGGACTAGGTCCAAATAAAGTTCTCTAGACACAACCAACAGCCATTTCTCCTGATGAGAGAACGCTTCCGAGAGCAGCGAGGACGACACTTCCCCAACTTCGGTCGGGTTGATGTTCGCGTCTTAACTCCTACCTATCTCGCATTGATCGGGCTGTCACAAACACATGCCCCGCCTGCAATGGTACACCTCACGATGTGGACTACATTTTCAAATGTCCAGCTGCACCCACACACCTGACCCCCAGATCGCTGTGGGAGAACTTAACACCGAGAAAGACGAAGAACAACACAACATGTAACACACTCACACAACGAACTTCTGATCATTTGCTACAACAACCCACACACCTAACCCCCAGGTCGTTGTGAAAAAACCGCGGCGACTTCAATATGTGAGGCGCCAAATTTTAAGGATGGGTTTCAATCAAATTTGGTCTCAAATGAACGAATCTGAAGTCCTTTTCCGCGAACTCATAACCGTTTCGGAGATATTTACCTTTTAAGGTGGGAGTTTCGTATGGGAAAATCCAGTGATAGATTTGTACTCGTATATAGAATAAATTTCCGATTTAGGTAATTACGAACCAGCTATGATACATCACCATTTAATTTTTTATTTTTTTCAGGCCACTTGGATTTTCGATTTAACGTGAAGGAGTCGCCGATAAAATTTGGCGCCTCAGATATCGAAGTCGTGCCGGAAAACCCCGTAGAGGCAGCTATCTTCCTGTCGCTTAACACGGAGGAAGACGAAGAGCAATAACAACATGTAACACACTCACACAACGAACTTCTGACCATTGCTAAAACAACAACAACCACCTGCGCGAAGGAGGTCAAGATGCAGCTTGGAATCTCGATTAGAAATTATCCAATTCCTACTATAAACCATCCTAAAATCCTAGGAGTTACGCTGGACAGCATGGCCACGTCATCATCCCATGCCTCAACCGTGTGCGACAGGATGCGTAGTAGGAATAAGATCCTCAAAGCCTTGGCCGATGGTACCTGGAGCAAGGATAAAGAAACTCTACTGGTCACGAATAAGCAGTCGGAAGATCAGTGGCCAAATATGCGGCTCCTAACTTCTATCGATCGCGGGTTTAGGTCCGAATCCAGTTCTCTCATCCCTACCGCCAGCAATATCTCCGGAAATGGAAGAGCTTCCAAGAGCAACGAGAACGACATTCGCCCAACATCGGTCAGGCTGGTGTTCACGATTGAATACCTATCCCCCGCACTTCATCATGCGGACCACATCTTCTGCACTCACGCACCTGACTCCCAGATCGCTGTGGGAGAACCCTATAGAAGCAGTTAATTTTCTATCCCTTGATACCGGGGATGACGACGAACCGTAAGAATGTAACAAACCAACACACCGACCATTGCTATGACAACAACAACGAAGTTACAAACGTTCCTGCGGCAGCCGGTTCTTCGCACCTCGGTGGCCGTGGTCGTTCGGTTACCGCTCTACGATACTAATCTAGAACTCGGAGTTCAAATCTCGGCGCGATCAAAGAAAAAACTGCCTGTGAGTACTAATAGAACTCTCACAGTGCTCCGAGCTTGTCAGTATAAAGACGGCGCAGATAGGAGGTGCATGCTAGCAACTGCACTTCCGTAAGTAGATATGCTATTGAAACGTCAACAACTCCTAGAAATGCTAGAGATGTTGACGCGCCCATGCCCCTAGAGGGGTCAAGGCATTTGACTAACTATCCGGTTCTTCGCACCCGAACGACTCGTTTGTTTTTCAACGGCCAAGAGCTGTCAAACCTCGTCGATGCAAGAAGCACTGCCGTATTCGAAGCATCTCTACCACAACAACAACGGGATACGAAGGCTTTGCTTCAGAATTTTCAAAAGAATTAGGGGATGGATGCGTTCTTGCAAACTTCATTCACTCTTGTTGATGAATTTCGATATGCAGCGAAAAGCTCTTGCAAAACAGCCCATTCAACAACTGTCTCATGTCTAACTACCGGCGTTTCGGGTTCGAGTCCCGTCCACGATGACGTTCGTGGCCATTAATGTTTGTATTGTCTTCCCCCTGTGGTGCAGGGCGTATTAATAAGCCACAGTATCTCCTGACTTCTCGCAGGTAGGCAGCTAAATCGCGGAGCAGGAGGTGCATGCTGGCAACTGCATTCTACGAGACTAGTTTATGGGAACGAACCCTCAACTGGGCCACATGGAACAGTTGACGCGCAATGCCCCACAAGGGTTTAGGGCAATTGAGTAGTGGTTAGGTTAGTAGTAGTAGCGAAACTTACACTGCCTCCTCAAACAGATACTCATCGTCGATGATGTCCGCCTCCAATTCCGCGACTTTGTCCTCTTTTCGTTTCTCCAAGTACTTCCGTCGGGACTGAACTCTGAGCTGTGGCGTGATTTTGTCGCGATCCTCAATTTCCAATTTGAGTCTTTTGGCGGCTTCCTCGTATGCCTTTCGCGACGACGACTCCAGGACCTTTCGAGTCTTGTTTTCATCGCGCTTTCGTAGACGATCCGAGAACTCATCACGTTCCCGTAAATCGCGAAGACGCTCCTCTTCTTCGCTGTCGACACTTTCATCGCTGGAGCTTTGTCGCCCTTTTCGTGATTTGTCGCGACCCATTTTACAGCGTCTAACGTCTTCCCAGAATAAGAACTCCAATTAATAAGCAGAAAAACACCGCCTGGGCGAATTGTACTGAAAACGTACAGAATGACATTTGAATGTCAGTTTGACACATGTGATGTGACAATTAGGTCGGGTTCCTAGAAGAGACTGGCCTCGCTTATGCCGCGGAACTGCCTTCGAGGATTAACTAATTCGAGCTAACTTACAACGACATAAATATGGCCACGTTTAGGCTGCGCGCAAGTTGTCACCCGTTCGTGTGTCGCGTTCAAGTGTTTTATGTCAAACGGTGTGAGTCTATGGTTTTCAACCAAAGACACGAATCTGTCAATTTGGCAAATGCTCGGCTGTTGTCGTATCACCAAATTGGATTCATTATTGTGCGTTAACGCCAATAATTTAGTATGAAATACGTGCTTATGCACATCCTACTACTCTCCAGTCGTTTATTTCACCACTCAATTCTTTCCTAATTATCCATTTTAAAACACAATAATGAACTCAGTTTGGTGATACGACAACAGCCGAGCATTTGTCAATTTGACAGATTCGCATCTTTGGTTGCAAACCATAGACCTAAACCCAACGATCTATATGGATGAGATCTAACGCACATATACACTATGTGTGTGGGGAACCAAACTTTAACAGCTGTTTTGGTTGTTTAGACTGGATGACAATTGTTTGGTTGACAGTTCCTAGTTTTAAAGAAGTGAATTGGCGCAGTGGAATTTTCAAGTGCGGTTTAATAAGAGAAAGTTAAGTTTGTTTGGTGAAATTTTTTCGTAATCTTGCGAGATTCGAATCTTAAATTCTATTTGTGGGCTTGTAAATGTAAAATATAGTGCGAAACACCCAAATTTTACAAAAATAGCGCGCGTCGTAAAAGTCCGCCGAAACAAGTGGAATTTCCGGAAAATAAGAATCTCATTACACACGTAAAAGTGTTGAACGCGTCCTTTAAGATGTGCGGAACCGTGATGTGGCGTTGGAATAAATAAAATACAATTGTGTTCTTAATAAAACAATTGTTTTCTTTCGCGGGCCATTTCTCGCCAGTCGCAAGGTAAACAGATGTCCGTCTGTCATTTTCACCATTGGGCTCATTCATATTGCTGAGCCGCTACTTCAGCTCCGTAGCGAAAAGTGCGAGAGTCCCGGAAATAAAAAGATTTCGTACTAGTTTCGTGGTTTTCGCGTTGTATTTCAGGATAAATTTCACAAAATCGTAGAGATAGAAATATTTGTCTTGATAAGACCTTCTGTATGTTCGGATCATGTGCCATGTGGATTCCGATAGCACACACAATAACAAAGCGAGGTAGTCATTCCAGAGCGAAAGCTGCGGAGCGGCAGTAGTTGCCGCGTTGTTGCTCATGTTTGGTGAATGAGCCCATTGAAAATGAGATAGTGTTGGTGCGCACAACCACATGAAGAAAATGGTTCCCAAAATTCTCGCTTATATTACATCATGTATTCTTTCATCGTAGCCTAAACCGTTTGATAGCAAACACGTGAACGCGACACGCGAACGTCAGCCAACATGCGCGCAGCCTTAGGCCGGCCGCATATTGGCCGTAGGCAGGGCAGGGCAACGCAGCGAGCACATGGCATTGTTGTTGTAACAATTGTCAAAATCTGATTTTACAACAACAAGGCCATGTGCACTGCCCTGCCTACGTCCAAGATGCGGTCGGCCTTAGACCCTGGAACTAAATGGCGATTTAACTAAATCATTTTAGTGTTAGTACTTGTTGATGGAGTGTTTATTCCGACTATACGGAGAGGTACTTCTTCTTCTTTCTCCAGTGACAGCACAGATAAATTTGACAGATATAAATTTTACAACAGAAAAGACGTTTTCTTGCCCGTGATCACGCACTGTTTCCTGAAATTGCAAACAAAGCAAACGCCGAACAAAAAACGACAACAAAGGAAACGTCAACCACCGCGTCAACATTAGCGATGACAGCGATATAGTCCCAATTTTTTTAGTCCAGTTTCGCATCGCAAATGGAGATAAGCCAAATCTAAAACTAGCTAAGAGCGCGTTGACATGATCAAACTACGGTTTGACAAACCTCGTTTGACAGCCTACTTGAACGTGTCAACCCCTTGTCAAACTGGTTTGAAGTCTAGTGCTCCTGTCAAACCGTAGTTGGACGGTGCTCAAACCGATACGTTTATGTCATCGAGAGTTAGATCGATTTAGTTAGATCTCGAAGATAGTCCCGCGATATAAACGTAGTGATAAACATGTCGCATTAGCTAGTTTTGGTACTAATTTTAACTCCACTTGCTATGCAGAACTGGACTGAAAAATTGGGACTAGATGGTGTTGGTGTCTTCGCTAATGGTGTTTTTGGTGAAAATTCTATTTAATTTGTTATACCTATATACTCGTACAAGCTCGTTTACATTTGCCAGTGCACCGGCATGCCTGTAGACTTGTCGACAAGTGACTTCCGTGTAGCTGCTTGCATGACGTGGGCCAGTAGGTGTTTACACACACAATTCGACTTGCAAGTTAGCTGGGATTTTTTCCTGAGTGTCAATTTGATTTTCACGTATTTACCATTGCGACATTCAGTTGCAGGCGACGTTGATCTTTGATTGTTTTTTTTTTGGCGTACCAATGCCAGCAAACATATGTTCGCAAGTCTACTGGAATGCCTGTATGAAATCAATTGGCCCGGGAGGCCAGCTACTTGCAAGGCGCCGTGCGGGTTTACTGGCCTGGCAGTTCACAGGCACGGGTGTTTACACATACGCAATACACTACGTTTAGACCGCGGAACTATCTTCGAGATCTAACTAAATCGATCTAACTCTCGACGATATAAACGTATCGATTTAGTTAGTTATGGACTTGGCTTATCTCTACTTGCGATGCGGAACTGGACTAAAAAAATTGGGACTATGTCGCTGTCATCGCTAATGTTGACTTGGTGGTTGACGTTTCCTTTGTTGTCGTTTTTTTTTTGCTCGGCGTTTGCTTTGTTTGCAATTTCAGGAAAGCAGTGCGTGATCACGGACAGGAAAAAGTCTTTTTCTGTCGTAAAATTTGTATCTGTAAAATTTATCTGTGTTGTCAACGGAGAAAGAAGAAGAAGAAGTACCTTTCCGTATGGTCGGTATAAACACTCCACCAACAAGTACTAACACTAAAATGATTTAGTTAAATCGCCTTCTAGTTCCACGGTCTAAACGTGGCCAGTGACAGCTTGCAAGTTACTTGCAAGGCACTTGCAATATCTGTAAAATGTACGTACTTGCACGATCTACTGGCAAGTGTAAACGCTACTTAAATACCTTTTCCTCTCCTGAAACTCTGCATTCGTTTCATCCTTTGATTGTAGCGATAACTGCTGTGACGCACAGATCGACAGCTTTTAATTTCATATGGCCCACTTGCGCAATTTCCAGATGGCTTATTTGAGACCATTGTGTGGACGAAAAATATTTGAATTGACATTAGGCGGCTATTACACTATAAAAGTTCTTTTACAAATATCTTTTATGAAAGCTATTTTCAAAGAACTTTTATAGTGTAATAGCCTCCTAAGAAAAGATTTGCGACATGGACTTTGCTTGTTTCAACTACTTTTCTTATATGCTTGCACACCTTCCCCCTTTAGCGGCTAATATCATTCATAAAAGCTCTTTTGAAATATCGTTCGTCAAATATATTTGTAAAAGAACTTTTATAGTGTAATAGCCGCCTTAGGCGGCTATTACACTATAAAAGTTCTTTTACAAATATCTTTGAAGTACGATATTTTAAAAGAACTTTTATGAATGATATTAGCCGCCTAAGGGGGGAGGAGTGCAAGCTTTTAAGAAAGGTACTTGAAACAAGCAACGTTCATGTCGCAAATCTTTTCTCAGGCGGCTATTACACTATAAAAGTCTTTTGAAAATGTCTTTCATAAAAGATATTTGTAAAAGAACTTTTATAGTGTAATAGCCGCCTTAGGCAAGGAACATGGAACACATAGAGCAGGCACACAGTACATTAATTTTTGTGAAGCGGAATGCAGATAGTTAGCCCCACACATGTTTACCCATTTTTGACAGGAACCTAAACGGGAAAATGCATTGGGTAGATAAGGACAGTCTCACTTCTTAATCAGTTGTTCAAATGACGAGCTTCCCATGTTTTTAAATGTATTGATAGCCTGAAAGAAAACAGCCCTCGTTTATATTTGCATTGGTATCACTTTTACCCGCAATTGCAGTGGTGTGGGTACTATTTTTCATGCATTTCGGGTTTGACATCCTTTTCAGACTCACGGGATCATATGGAGATGTGTATATCTGTCTATTTTCCGCAATCCTCTCGCAAAGCGATTGTGTACGGAAAAAGAAATTTAACACATTGACAATTACGGGAATAGAAAACAACGTTTGGGCATCTTGTACTGAGTGCCCCTTCTAGTCTCGATGTTCGTTGCATTAGGTGTGTCACTGAGGCCATCAAAGTCACCAAAGAGATGGGTAATTGTCTGTAGCAGGCATAAAATAGAATGCAACTCACGAGTCACGGATCATATCAGATTTCCAACGTGTTTCTAAAGACGCGGCCATTGGAAGTTCATGTCAACATACAGTTTAAGAAGCTTTGTTACTGGAATTGATAAGAGAATTCTTCCAGTTCCAAGAATTTTCCAATTGGAAGCCATCTGTCATATTATTCTGATCGGCCACCCCGGTATTAATAAATTCACTCGCATTCTGTTTCCTTTGGAGAATTCCTTGTATCTCTTGAGTTTTTGTGTAAAAGATATTATTAGCAATCATTAAGGTAATTTGAGACCATTGTAACTAAAAATCCGAATCAATTACATCCCAATTGCAATAAAAAAGTCCAGTTTAATGCTGACCTAACCTCAATCCGCTGATGAAATATTCGCCGGATTGATTTAATTTGCGAGAACCTAATCGCAGAAAGAGCTTCTGCCTGCTTCCTCATCCGAAAACTTATCTAATTTCAGATATGGCACAATTCTTCAATCGTATCGGACAAATGGGTCTTGGCGTAGCCCTGCTGGGCGGCGTTGTCAACTCCGCGTTATATAACGTGGACGGAGGGCACCGTGCTGTGATCTTTGATCGCTTCACCGGCGTGAAACAGGAGGTTGTCGGTGAGGGTACGCACTTCTTCATTCCCTGGGTGCAGCGTCCCATCATCTATGACATTCGCTCCCAACCGCGCAACGTTCCGGTCGTGACCGGCTCCAAGGATTTACAGAATGTAAACATCACATTGCGTATCCTGTACAGACCCATTCCGGATCAACTGCCAAAATTGTACACCGTTTTGGGTGTGGATTACGACGAGAGGGTGTTGCCGTCCATCACCACTGAAGTGTTGAAGGCTGTCGTGGCCCAGTTCGATGCTGGCGAGTTGATTACACAGAGAGAGGTAAGTTGTGCGGCTTGATTTGGGGATGGATCTTGTCCTGGCCACACACTGTCGAGCTCGAAGTTTCCTCTGAGTGGCTTAAGATACACACATACTTCACACAAATCAAGAAAATTGTCCCCTTGTACCATGTTCCGAGTTCGTGTTCGACAGTGTGTGGCCTAGGTTAGGGAGTACATAAGGAGAAATGTTCTAGGCAGAAGTGTCAGTAGGTGTGTGCGATTCACTTGGATCTGGATCCATTTGCAAACAAACCGGTTCACCGGTATTTGATTCAGGCAGGCCCAGATCTGATGTAGGATCTCTTCGGATCAAAGGAGGCTGGTGCCTTACTGTTCCACTAAAGTATGCTTCGGTGTCACTCTGCATCGGTGGTGACGAAACTAAATACTCCCATTGAAAATATTGTGGAAAAAGCCGGACGTATAATGTGGGCTTGCAAAAGCTTCTTTGGGCGGGGCGACCGGTAGCGCAGTGTGTTGAGGCATCAGTCTCATTTTGACTACTGGCGTTTCGGGTTCGAATCCCGTCCACGACGATGTTCGTGGCCATGGGTGTGCAGGAGATTCATGCTGGCAACTGCATTCTCCGAAACCAGTTTATGCCGTCGAAACGTCAACTGGGCCACATGGAACAGTTCACGCGCTATGCCCCACAAGGGGTTAGGGCAATTGAGTATGCGAACTCGACTGGCCTCAGCAGCGGAACCCACAAGAAGCAACAACCTAAACACCGTACAACGTGTCATCGGTATTTACAGGTGGTCGTAATTCCTATTAACATCCGGTGAAGAACAGTGATGGAAAGCTTCATATGTTATATCTTCAAACGCGGACACTGAATCTGACGAGAAGGTCCAAACCCGCGAAGGAGGACACTGAACGGCATACGACCAAAAGGAGGACAATACGAGTGAACGCGGAACTTGGAAACTAGCAGCATCTGACCCCTAAAGAGGCCAAGAGCTTGTCATGGGCCAAGATGACTATTGACAGTAGCAGAAAGCATTTCGAGATACGCGAGCAGCGATCCGCAGTTCCATTATAAAGGCGAACAACAAGAACTGCAAAAGCTGGCTGTAAAAAGGTAACGCACAGAGGAAGAGCAACGGACATCCTCGTGCAAAAGGCAATGCCCAGTAGCGGAAGGAGACTCTGGGTCTAGCCAGACGCCTACAAATCAGACAACAAGCAAACGGCGACGAATACTTCCCGGAATGCCGGTAAGGTTAGGAAGGAAAAGTTTGCTGCCGAGGCAGCAATACGACACTTGGAGGTAGCGTTCATTGATCATCTGGGCAAAATGAGCCAGGAAAGATGGTTAGCAGTATAGGTGAGACTGCTAGACAAACTAGTGCAGCGAATGGAATCGGACGCCAACCAACCTATGCCATCGTTTGATGGAGCTGGGTTGTTCAAAGATGTCAAGATGATAAGCTGCAGGGACGAAGCTTCACTGAAGTGGTGCAGGATACTGTGCCGACACTGGACGGTTTATGGGAGCATGCGAAGCTGGAAATAGTCAATCGGGGCAGCATTCCATAAATACCCAAAACAAATGCCGAGGATTTAACCGGTAGAGACCTCATTCAAACTGCTCCAGCGACAGAACCTTGACATCCCGACTGATAATTGAGTCCTGCATACCGGTGAACCGACGCCTGAAGGAAGATAAACCATCATCCTTCAAATTACGAACGGTAGCGCAGTGTGTTGAGGCATCAGTCTCATGTTTGACTACTGGCGTTTCGGGTTCGAATCCCGTCCACGACGACGTTCGTTCGCGTGGTAACTCTCAACGAACAACTGCAACGTTGTAAGCTATCGGAAAGAGGGCAAGCTGAGAATGGCTATTATGGCAAGGTAAAGCCTCAATGTCCTCCTTGACTCCGATAGAAGCCCGAGTGACCTGACAATTATACATGTTGCGGGCGCTTAAGGACATTCGCTTGTAATAGTCACATCATACATCATCATCATCATCGTGGTGCGACAGCTCGACGTCGGGTCTTGGCCGCCTGGATCATTGTCCTCCAATTATCTCGGTCACGTGACCGCGTCCTCTAATTTTGGGAGCCCAGCAGCTGCGCGGCGTCCACACCTACTGAGCTCTCCCAACGAGATCTCGGTCGTCCTCGCAGTCTCGCTCCGTCGACTCGTTCTGCATTCATTACTCTCTTAGGCATGCGATCATCGTCCATTCTTTGTACATGCCCTGCCCATTGAAGTCGTTGTAGTTTGACGATTTTCGAGACTTGCAGCTCATCGTACATTTCATACAACTCATGGTTGTACCGGATGCGCCATCCATCTCGATCGCAAACAGCCCCGAAAATTCGCCGCAGAACCTTACGTTCAAATGTATCTAGCATGTTTCTAGAGGCTTGAGTTAGGGTCCATGCTTCGCAGCCATAGCATAGCACTGGTCGTAGAATGGTTTTGTAGACTGTGAGACTGTGGCCTTCAGTGGTACCCCGGTGCCAACTTTCATTTCCGACTTTAGCGTTAAAGTCTCCCAGCAGCAATTTGACGTCGTTTGTTGGAAGTGTGTCGAAGAGAGTCTCAAAGCGGCCGTAGAACTCATCTTTTACTGCATCTTTAACTTCAGTGGGGGCGTGCACATTGATGAGCCAGAGATTGAAGAATCGAGTCCTAATTCAAATCGCACACAGCCGTTCATTTATGGGTTTGAAGTCAGTAATATGCGGTCTGAGGTGATTGTTCACTATAGATGCTACTCCAAACTCTTTGCGGCCCGATGGTTTGCCACTTGTAAAAATTGTGTGCGATTTCTTGTCATTGATCTCGCTGCCAAGCCAATTTGTTTCCTTTGCCTGGACTGCAGTAATGCTCAGTTTGTACTTTTCGACCTGTTGAAGAAGGGCTTTCTCGGCCCCCGGTTTTTTTTTTCCTTCTCCTTCGATAGCTGCGCACGCAGTGCGCAGGTATCTAACCAGGTATTGCCAAAACCTGACTATAACTCTATACAGAGAAAAGACAGAATGGTTAATATACTGGTTAATATGGCTAACCTAATTCAATAAGTTGTATTGCCAGCGGTTGTTTGAGATTAATTACATGTATAAAAAAAATTCTTTTTATACCTGACTTGGCTGTCACTTTTAACATAAATTGCTTTTTTAGTTCAGAGTAACTATATCTTAATTTTCTATAATTTTTTTTTTTTTCTAACTAACATTTTGATAATTATTGATAATTTTTTTTTTTTTAAACAACAGTCTAAGTAATTCATTGAGTTCTTGATATGTGAGGTCATGAAGAGTAACGTTAGTGTACATATTTAGTTAATTTATTGTAAATAATTTCCTTCATTTTTATTATTTTCCTTTTTTTTATAAGTTTTAATCTTGTGAGAGAGGTATTTCAAGTTCTTTATATTTTTTTATTTTTTTTTTTTTTTTTTTTTTTTTAACATAAATAATATCTATAATACATCTTGGATAATGATCAAGAGAATCATTTATAACTTCCGTTTGAACTTTCAATTGTACTTTTTGTTTTATTTTATAAATATGAAATAAGGCATTTTCATTCCAATCTTATCTTCTCTCTCTTTTCTTAATAATATATCTTAAGTCTAATGACACCCATTCAGGCTTGCGAACATTTAATTTTAATTCAATAATGTAAATTACTCGCGACGATGTGTAAATAAATGTTGTAAGACTAATTTATTATAAATAGATTATAACTTTTTCCATCAGTTGTGTATTGTTAAATTAATAATGACTAATCAGTGGTATTGTTTAGGAACTAAATTTCAATTTCCGACTCAACTATTGCTTTTGCCATTTTGATCCAAGTTTCGCTGGTAGAATCTTTGATGAATTTTTCCAGATCTCTGTATCTAGAGATTCTCGGAATTTTGGCCCTCATACTGTTATATTTAGGGCAGTCTATGATAATGTGTTGATTATCTTGTAATGTGTTACAGTTCGGGCAATTTGGAGAATTAACTATATTCATTAAGGCCAGATATTTGTTGTTATAGCTGTGATTAATTAGCAGTCTATTAACCAGTTTGATTAATTTGGGACTGTCATGTTTATGAGATTTGGCCCTGAACCAACTTTTATGATCAACGTTGCTCACAATTCTGTGGAATAACCTCCCTTTATTGTCTGAGTCATATGACTGTTGCCATTTTTTAAAAATTATGCTTTTAATGAGCCTTAAGGCATGGTCCAGAGACATTGGGGGGTTGTAGTGAATATTGCAGTATTTTGCATCTTTAGCCAATACATCTACTTTTTCGTTATAGACAATGCCACAATGGGCTGGGATCCAGATGATAACCATCCTCTCAACCATTGAGTCGTCCAGGAGTTTTTGAATCTCAAAAGCAATAGCTGAAAAATTTTTGTTATCCGCAAGGATGTTACATGCTACGTTGCTGTCAGTGAAAATTGAGAACCTTTTGAGACCACAAACTATGGCATACTCAACGGCTTTTAAGATGGCTACCAACTCCCCCGTGACAATCGAAGTGTCCTGAGGTAATTGGAACTTGCACGATACTTGGTTGATACTATTTAAGAATGCTGCCCCTACCCCGTATTCATCTTTTGAAGCGTCAGTGTAAATAATGACTTCATTTTCGTCCATTTTTAATTTTGTCAAATGTCTGATGTTCTTATACGAAAGATCAGTATCTTTCGTGATTTTCAGATTACAACCTTTGTCAAATATGAATAATTTATTAGAAATGAAACTTGGATTTATTGTAGGAATATTTTTGAGTATTTCATTGAATTGAGACCAACATTTGGAATAGCTCGTATTGTGTCTGTAACTACCTTTACTTTTCCACTCCTCCGCAAATTTTTTATCAGATGCTATTCTTTTGGCCATTTCCGTTGCCGCCAGCCACAAACTCCTCCACTCCGGCGGGAATTCATTGGCTAGGACGTATAGGTTGTTAATTGGGGTAGAAGTTGTTACCCCCAAGCATTTTCTCAGGGATGTGTTATAGTATGAAGTGATTCTTCTTAAGGGGCCTGTATCCAAGTTTGAAGTTGTTGACCTTGCGTATTCAAGTTTTGGTCTGATGTGGGTTCTAAAGAGTGTAAGAGCTTTGGACGGGTGAAGTCCGCCCTTTTGACTATTGATCATATTAAAAGTCAGCTGGTTTAGCGCATTTTTTTTAATCATCTCCTTGTAGTGATTATTAGCTTTTAGCTTCCATGTTAAGGTGAAACCAAGGTATTTTAGTTCAGGGACATTAGTAATTACTCTATCTTGGACAATCACCGAATGAACCTTTGTGTTTGCCATTGAAAATATAAAAAATTGTGTTTTTTCGATATTAATCTCGAGCCATAGGTTTTTAAGCTGTTTAATAAATAATGAAACAAAGTTTTGGAGATTATTAATAGCTTCGCCCACATTTTTACCTTTGCTGATGATTAAAAAATCGTCAGCGAATTGGTAAATCGAACTAGTATCGTCCGATAAATTATGTAATCCGCTAGTCATAATGTTGAAAAGTGTCTGGCTAAGGCAACTGCCTTGGGGGAGACCGTTATCTATGTCAATTGATGTTTCATCAAGTGTTAGTCTTCGGCCTTTTAAAAACTCATTAACCCAGTTAGTGATTTCCGGAGGTATTAGCAGATTTCCCATAATTTTAATTAATGCATTTCTATCCACTTTGTCATAGGCTGATTTTAAGTCAACAGTAACACCTACAGAAACAAATTTTTTTGATTTAATATCTTCTATTTCGTTTATTACGTCATTAATGCAATGACTTGTTGATTTCTTTCTCCTGAAAGCGTATGATCTGCGATTTAAAATCTTATTGTCTTCAATAAAGGAATTTAATCTATTTAGGATCATTTTATTTAGGATTTTTAAAGGAACATTTAATAAGGAAATCGGCCTGAAATTTTCAATTAGGTTATGGTCCTTGTTTGGTTTCGGGATTGGGACGATTTTAATGGATCTCCATTCGTTAGGGATTTGTTGATCTACCCATGAAGAATTAAGGATATTCAGAAATTTCTTTTTGTTTTCTTCATCTAACAATATTATAACCTTGTAGGAAATACCATCACTACCTGGGGCTGATGATTGGTTTTTATTTCTTAAAGCCATTAACAGCTCATCATAGGTAAAGGTATTAAATTCAGGAGGTATAGAACTAGTATTGTTCGTTTGAACGGTGTTCGGGCGACTATTGTCCGGCTTACAAACTTGAAGAAAGCTATTTTTTTTGTTAGAGTCCCAAGACCCAAAGTCCGGGTTATTTATCAGGGTTCTTTTAACGTTAGCAAACAGCGAGTGCATTTCTTGAGAGTCCTTCGAATTGTTGATCCTGGATATGGTTTCCTTCCATTCCTTATTTTTAGCCTTTTTTACTTCAGTTTTCCAATCCTTTTCCGCAGCTCTTAAAGCTCTGAAGTTATCCAGGTTTCTATTCCGATTGAATTTTGCCGATATTTGTTTAAATTTATTAAATGTTGATTTAAGGTTGGCGTTCCACCATCTTTTCGGAGTATACGACTTCTTGTTTGTTATAAATGTGGCCTTTTTGATTGAACTGTTCATCTCTTTATTAAAACTGCTTAAGTTATCCTCGAATTCTAAATTTTTCAAATTATTAATTAGCATTTCTTTATTTATGATTTTAAATTTGGAATTATGAATATGGTTTTCAATAGTGAACATAATAGGTAAGTGGTGGGATCCAAAGATTTTCAGGTTAACCGTGTGCCAATTCTTAACAATGTCGACTCTATTAGTAAAAGTTAGATCTAATGACGACGGTGTATTATTGGTCCTGTTGAAAGTTGACGATCCACTGTTGCAGATGTGCAGACCATGGTTCGAGACGATGTCCCTTAGAATTAGGCCTCTATCATTGTCAGCGTCACTACCATAATCCTTAACATGGGCATTAAAGTCACCCGCTAAAATAATATTTTTCCCCGTAAGGGTATGAATCTTATTAACTAAACTACTGAGGTCAGTTTCAAATTTCCTAGTGGTCCCCCTTGGAGGACAATATACATTAACAATAACAAAGTTAATTGTTAGGTTTGTTGTTTCAGCCGCAACGTAATTGCATGGGCTGTTGAGTTTGATTGGTTTACTCCTGATATTCTTTGAGATGAGGATTGCAACCCCTCCTCCTCTTCTTCTTTCGTCTCCTTCTTTTAATTTCCTATTATGAAAATAGGATTGGTAATCTTTGAAATATACATGTTCATCATTGATCAGCCATGTTTCCTGTAACATAGCTATATCAATTTTCTTATCATAGCAAAGTCTTTCGAATGTATCTTTGTTCTTTTTTAGGCTCTGTAAATTAATCTGTAAACATTTCAAGTTCATCATCTATTATAATATTATCACTGTTATCACTGATTTCTTTTCTACTCATTGTTTCAATTCTAGTTTGTAATTCAATCAACGGTCTCTGAAAGTGAGGGTCATTCGTATCAAAGTTCTTTTTAACCAACTCCACCAGTTCATTATATACGTTTACATATTTTTCGGATAGGGTTTTTCTTAAATTTTTAATTGTACTTTTAATATCTTCGGTTTTTGAACTATTCTCCGTAATAGTATTGGAGCTACCAAATGACAGTGGTAGATTTCCATTTGGGTGTGCGAATGCTAAATTACTACTTGGTTTCGGTACTGGTTTTTTAAAAATTTTTGAATTATCATTTTGATCAGGTTTAATTCCTGAATAATTCCTTTTCCTCACTGCGGAAGCGAAGGTTCTTCTACTTATTAGCAGTTTATTTAAGTCGGCTTGTCTATCTCTCAAGTGGGTAAGATTTCTAGTAGGATTATTTTGTGATACGTTCGTATATGACGGAAACTGGTTATCATATTCCTTTGTTCCTAAAATGTCGTAGTAGTTATTATTATTCAATTTAGTGACTTCGTTCCTGGGCTTATTTGACGTAGCCATCAATTTAAGAGTATCTTTTTCTTTAATGACTTCCGGGCAATTCCTGTCCGAAAAACCATGATTTTTGTCCCCACACAAAATACACCCAACAACATTACAATTTTCGGGGTCACTACATGTTCCACACTTTGTACATTTTTGGTTTTTGCTTTTACACCATTTCGCAACATGGCCAAATCTACCACATTTACTACATAATTTGATTTTGGGAACATAGTACGTTACTTCCCTGAAGCAAGAACCCACTCTAATATCATATGGAATGCCTTTACCTTGAGGGTTTTAATAGTTTCCGTAGGAACTAACTTATCACCTTCCCTTCTTTGGAATCTATTTATGCTTAAAACTTTGGCTTTTGACTTTATCTTTTCCATAATTTCCTCATCAGGAAAATCTGTATCAATATATCTTATTACCCCGTAAGTTGACACACAGTTTTGTGGTATATAAATATTATAACCCGCCTCTTTGAGGATCGAGTTCGACAGAAGATTATTTGCGTTCATATAATCTGAAAAGACAACTTTGACTGTCTTGAAGTTAGTTCTCCTAACCTCAATGACACCCTCTACATCACTCGATTCCAATAATCGGTGAATTTTAAGGTCTTTAATCCTCTCTTCCTTAATCGTTCTGATTAGAACTATGTATTCCACGTTCGTAGAATCCTTACTGTATGTATAACGGTTAATTATTTCCCGGTTAGATATTTCCCTGTTACTATTACTGTTATGTTCCATTTGGGACATTTGTGAACTAATAGAGATAGGTGTGCTTTTTTCTCATAAACATGTGATTCGATTGTTCGAATCGAATCTTTTGACGGATTTACTGAACGCGATCTTCTTCCCGAACTGTTTTTGGCTTTATCCCTGTCTGGGGGGTCCCCCGCCGGGAGCACCATGATTGGGGCTGTTTTACCAACCCCAATCAGGCACTACCACGTTACTTCACCCTACCTACACTAGGGGTCACGCAACTGATGGAAAAAATTACCTTAATCCCGTGGAGTTGAAATAATTCAGCTTTTTCACGAAAATAAATTTTTCAAAATGGCGGTCAAAAACACTAATTCACCCAATAACTACGCGCACTACTAAAAAAGCGTCCGAGCACTATCGCGTCCTGAACCAGAGTGGGCCCCCGGTTTGTTAAGGGAGTGTACATTCCAGGATCCGAAAGAATAATCCTTTAGTCGTTTGCGTGGTCGTCGTTGTTGATCCGTCCAATCCGAGGCTTTTGTTCCAGGCTTCTTGACATGGAGTGGTTTTTGCAAGGACGAGTTGTCAGCACGTCGCTTAACCCCATTCAGGGGATGGCCTCGGAAGATAGCTGCTTCAGATGGTTTAATAAACGTGCTGGAGTTCACACAACTATGCTGCAGGTCCAACTACGCAAGTCATTCCATCCTACTAAACCTGAAACGTTTAGGTGTTGTTCAGCCATTCAGGCTACAGCTATCTGCCTTTTTCCAAACTGTCTTATCGCTAAGACATTGGCCGTCAGCGATTTGATAGACTGCCGTTACCAGGGGGCGCCCACGCGGAGGACTATGGAAAAGGTCTTTTGCCCCCCATACATGGCGCATGAAAAACCCACGCCACGGCAGGAGCTGTATACACACGCGACCGCAAAGAAAGCGAACATGGTGATAGGTAGCGATGCTAACGCTCACCACACTATATGGGGAAGTAAGGACAACAAAAGGGGTGAGTCTTTACTACTTTTTCTACTTAACAACAATCGCTAATCGAGAGGTGGAACCTACATACAGGGGACCCACTAGCGAGAATGTCCTAGACGTAACACTACACTCAAATACTGACTCATGTGAAATTCAGAACTGGAAGGTCCTGGAGAGACCCTCCTTCTCGGACCACATGTATATAAATTTTGCGGTAGGGCTTACTGCCATAAACGAAACGAAGCACAGAAATCCGAGGACAGCTAACTAGGAGGAGTTTAGCAAAATCGTAAACAGTGAACTTGCCAGCAGGCGCCCGGAGTATGTACGTCACATTAAAAGTCTTGAGCGTATGACTAAGTCCTTAACGAACATCCTTGTTAGAGCATACAATGCAACATGTTGCAGTGAACTATATTCTGGTCTGGTTGTGCTGCTTCCACTGGCAGATCGAAGACAGCACCTGATGAATAGTGATTTGTCGGTGGTATGGAATCAGAGACCAAGGGGTCCATTATGACCGGACCGCGATGCGAGCGCGAGGGCATCTACGCCGTCCGCGAACCGTTCCATCCTTATCGCTTCATTTTTTTTTTATTATTTTCCATTTTTGCCTCCCATGTTTGTATTGTCTTCCCCAGGCCTATGAATTTTTATTAATACCTAACGGACAGGGGCAACGAGCGGCGAAAACCCCGTCCACGTCTCCCGAACTGAGCTACAGCAAGCATAGGCCGCTGCTTAGCTCGTTGAGGGGCCTTTTTCTTCGCCAGATGGCACGGCCCGACCTTCACGGTCATTATGGTACTTTAGGCACCGTCCCAACGGGCATCTTCGGATGTCCACCAAACCGTCCATTACAATGTCCCCTCATAAAACTCCCAAAGAAAATTCAACCACTTTGATGGAGCAAAGAGATTACGGAGGCCCGCTGTAAGGTTCGAAAGGTGTTCAGTAACGCCAAGCGTACGGGGTGGAATGAAGCATGCAGCGAAAACATGAATTCACTAAATGTATTTAAAAATGAAACCGGAATATAGATGGCTACGCCCGCAATCCTAGGGTTTTGTAGCAACCGCTTATTTTGGTATATAAATATCGCCTCCTTGCTCTTCTTGATACCACTCAGATGGATAAAAAAAACTTAATTAAAATGTCTTGCCCACTTACATTTTACATGCCAATTCATATTACGTGATTGTAACGAAACTTAGAACATATTATTGCCTAAGGTGTTGGTTATCGTTGGCCATCAGTACTTTTGACATCGAACGTGTTTAAGGCATGCAGGGGTGTGCTAACTGTAACTATAGAAATAAACTATTATTGACCTATTCTGAGAAGATATACAGATTCCATAATTTCCCATTTTTTCGGAACCCACCTTCCTGTAAGTTTTCATAATTCTAAGTATAACGGTCTCAAAATGCAAGGGGAAGAGGACAAATTACGAACTAATATTTTCTCCTCCCCCACTGTTCCCCTTTCTACAAATTTTTAGAAAATGCGAAAAAATGGAATGTACTAAACATTACCTTTCTCACGACACCTCACTTGCCTATACCAGTTGATAAAAAAAAAATTGACCTTAATTTCGCCTCTATGTGGATACCGCCCCTCCACCCGCTAAAGTTGTATTAGTCAGCGCCCCCAACCAATCTTTACCCTTTCAAAAATGATTAAATAACTGCAATTCGCACTACGAAAAACAACATGCAAGTAGTACTCACAGCTATGAGGCCGGTAGGTGTATTTTTTGTGTGGATAGTGTCAAAATGCCTAACTTTAAATGAATGTACTATTATTAAATATTATGTGATTGTAATGAAACTTCGAGACATTATTGCCTATAGTGCTGGTTACCATTTGCCATTAATATTTTTGACCTGTGATGCGTTTAAGGGGTTCAGGAGTGTGTTAACTGCAACTATAGAAATGTACTATTATTAACCTTTTTTGATGAGATATCAAAATTCTACGATTTTTAGTTTTGTATGCTATATTGCTCATATTTCCCTCGAAATGCAAGGGAGGGGACAAAATCGGATCACATATTTTCCCATGAATCTCATTTCCCCTTTTTTCAAATTTGATGAAAATACTAAAAATGGAATGTACTCGGTGTTACCTTTCTCATGATACCCCACCAGATGAAAAAAAAAATTTTGACCTTCACCTCCCCTTAAAGTCAGCCTATTACAACGAATAGCTTTCTCCGGCGAATTATAATAATTCTACATATTCCCACAAAATTTCATATAGGTATGTAGCTTCAGCCGTTCGTGAGATATTTCATCGACAGACACAGACAGACGGACGCATGACCGATTTCATTAGGGTTTTGTTTTTACTACAAAACCCTAAAAACAACTAAAGGTGGCTAAGCGGAATAGCTGGAGAGACTTTTGCACCCAAATTGAAGCACTGGCAGAAGCATCAAGGCTAAGAAAGTCTTCTAAGTAAATCCGATACCACCCTCAAAATGGGGGATGGACAGAAGACAGCGCAGAAACACTAGGTGAACTTGTTAACACCAATTTCTCTGGTTATGAGGACCAGCATCCCCTCGATACACGGCCAGAGACAGGAAATGGCGGCTTAACACGAAACAACGTCTCGGGGCTATTCACGTGCAGACGTGTAAGATGATGAGCTCATTCTACGCGTTCAAATCGGCAGGTCGCGACGGAATTATACCGGCAATTCTGCAAAATCCTTTAAACGCTATAATACCCTGTGTTGTCGCCATACCAAAGGGATGTCTCCGACTAGGCTACGTATGTACCTCTGGCATGGAGGGAGTTCAGAGTGGTCTTCATCCCCAAATAACAGCCACGTTAAATCGAGGGATTTTAGACCAATCAGTCTAACTTGGATGGAGAAGTGTGTAGAAGGGTACATCAGGGAGACTTTTGACCCAGCATACCTCTCAAGAACTCAACATGCTTACATAAAAGCGAAATTTGTGGAAGCTGCTTTTCATGATGTGGTCTCCACGATTGAAACATCCCTTCGATATAAAAAGTTTACTACTTTGCCTTAACCCCTAGCGGGGCATAGCGCGTCAACTACTCCTGCGCGCCATCGTACTCTGTTCTGGGCAATGGGGCGCAACTCCCCAAAAGACTTACCCAGTACCTGACACTCCTTTGCCACAGATCGACGCCATGTGATTCGAGGACCCCCTCTTGGTCGGCCTTGGTTGGAAATGGGGTTCCATTTCATGGCATGCATAGCAATGCAGTTCTCACTCTTCCGCAAAGTGTGACCTATCCACTGCCATTTTCGCCTGCGTATCAATTCGTCGATTGGCATCTGACCCGTACGCCGACTTAGCTCTTCATTTGATATTGTTTCGGGCCAGAAAATTCTTAAAATTCGACGAAGACAAGAGTTGACGAAAACCTGCAGCTTTCTGGTAACTCCTACGGAAACTTTCCATGTACTGCTCCCATACAAAAGCACTGATAGTACCAGGGAGCGAAACAGGCCCAGCTTGGTCATGATGCTGAGATAACTGCTTTGCCAGATTTTGGACAGCATGCCGTATGCGCGTTTAGCCTGGTTGATACGACGAGCGATGTCCTGCTCCGTACCACCATTTTCGGCAACAATGCTACCCAGGTAGACGAAGTCCATTGAATTCCTCTGTCGAGTCCGGATAGGGCTGCATGTAACACATCGCCGATCACAATGAGGAATAGGATCGGTGAGAGGATGCACCCCTGCCGAACTCCACTGTGAATCACAAAGTCCCCCGACACCTTACCTTTATGCAGAACGCGACATTTCGCGCCGTCATAGGTTGCCTTAATAATAGCCACAAGCTTCTCAGGGATGCCTCTCCTGCGCAAGGCCGCCCATATAGAATCCCGGTTCACACTATCGAAAGCCTTTTCGAAATCGATGAAAAGCAAGTGAAGCGGAGAATCGTATTCAGCGCACTGCTCGATGATGATTCGCAAGGTGTTAATGTGGTCGACACAGGAGAATCCGGATCGAAAGCCAGCCTGCTCTTCATCAATTGTGCTTTCTAAGTGGGCCTTTAGTCTTTCCAGGACGATTTTAGCTATTATCTTGGCAACGGCAGGAAGCACACAAATGCCTCTCCAATTATTACAGTCTGTGAGGCTACCCTTCTTTGGAAGTTTGATGATCAAACCTTCCTTCCACTCAGTGGGAAAGGTCGCTGTATTCCACGCTTTATCAACAAGTGGGTGCAGCAAATCGGCAGTTACGCTTGGCGCTGCTTGATAAAGTTCGGCAGGGATGCCGTCAAGTCCGGCGGCCTTTCCTCGTTTTAGTGCAATAATTGCAGTGACTATTTCCTCTTTAGTCGGGGCAGTGGACCGTATACGCACATTTTGATGGTTAGCTAAATTATCTATATGAGGGGGAACTTCACCAGAGGTTACACGGTTCAAGACCGCGGCGAAGTGTTCTTTCCACCGCCTCATTTGATCTTCTTCCAAGATAAGTAGCTTTCCATCACTATCTTTCACCGGATGTTGGCAGGAGTTACGACCACCTGTAAACTCCTTGATGACACCGTATACGGCGTTTAAGTTGTTACTTCTAGCGGCTTCTTCTGCTGACGCTAAAAGAGAATTGGCATAAACTCTTTTATCGCGTCGCACACTACGCTGAACTTCTCGAGCTTTCTGACGGTAAAGGAGTTCGATGCTGCTTCGATTGTCGTCTGATGCTGCAGCCAAACGAACTTTCAGCTCCTTTCTTTCAACAATCCGCTGCCATGAAGCGTCGGACATCCAGGGCTTATTCCGGCAATCCGGGTTTGGGCCAAGGATGGTATTAGCGCTATCAATGTACGCATTTTTTATGGCATCCCAGTTTTCGTTTATGTCACTATCTGGGTGACTAGTTATCTCAGCCGCTTTTTGCGCAAGATGGTCATTATATTGTTGTAAGACAGCTGGATTTTTTAGTCGAGCGGTGTTGAATTTGCGGGGCCTGGATCTTTCGTCGCTGGGGCGGCGCACGGCTGCAATACGCAATCGAACATTAGCGATCATAAGATAATGGTCTCTTCCCATCCCAATATCGGCACCCTTCTTGTTTCGCACGTCCAGGAGGCAACTCTTGAATCTTTTACTAATGGCAAAATGGTCGATCTGATTTTGTGTTCTGCGCCGATCAACAGAGGACCAACTGATTTTGTGGTGGTCCTTATGCTCAAACATAGTACCACCGATGAAGAGACTGTGAAAGTTGCAGAACTCTACAAATCTTTCACCGTTGTCATTACGATCACCAAGACCGTGTCTCCCCATCACATGTCTGAGTCCATAGTTATCAGCGCCAACTTTCGCATTCAAATCACCCATAACCATTATAATGTCACCTTTAGGTGTTCTGCTCTGAACGGCGTTTAGTTCTTGGTAGAAGGAGTCTTTTGCCAAGACATTGTCGGGTTCAGTAGGGGCATAACATTGTATTATTGAAATGTTCCTCATTTTGGTCCGGAACCTGGCGGTCAAGACCCTGTCAGAGACCGGTTCCCAGGATAAGAGACAGTTTCGCGCGGCTCTGGTTAAAAGGAGCCCCACACCTGACTCACGACGACTACCGGTAGCTTTACCGGAGTACAACATTACAGTGCTGCCCGTTGGAGAGATGAATTCTCCGCTGTTCCACCATCTTATCTCACTAACTCCTAAGATATTTAATTTGTACCTCAGAAATTCACTCTCTAATTGAAGAAATCGTGCGTTCTGGGGACCTTCTGATCCATTGTCCAGGAGAGTACGCACATTCCAGAATCCAATCTTTGTCATTGTACGATACGGTGCATTACTGGACATAGTAGGGGCTTTCAACAACGTCACAATGCAGGCTATAATGGAAGCCCTCGGATACGCTGAGGTGAACGAAACTCTAGTCCATTGGATTAAAGCACTACTTATAAGCAAGCTGATAACGTCCGAATGGAGCATTGCTAAAACCACCAAGAGGGCGGTGAGAGGTACTCCGCAAATAGGAGCACTATCACCACACCTATGTACTGAATGTCCTACTAAAATCCTTGTCAGGGATTAGTCTGGTGGCCTACGCAGACGAGGTTGTGATACTCGGTATCTTGCAAGCACATAGGCACCTTATCAGATCTAATAACTATGGCTCTCAGTAAGCTACTGAAGTGGGCAAGCAGAAGAGGATTCGGTGCAAATCCTCAAAAAACTGAACTGGTTCTCTATTCAGAAATTTAACTTGCCAAAGATGGGTGACATCGAGTTAACTTTGTGAACTCATGCAAAGTACTTAGGGATGATCCTAAATAGTAGACTTAACTGGGGTCGTAACGTTGAAGAACGAATCAGGAAGGCCAACATTGCCTTCTACACCTGCAAAAGTTTGCTGGGTAAAAGATGGGGTCCGAAACCGACTATCACACACTGCAGCCGTAGTAAGACCCATTCTAACATACGGAACTGTGGTCTGGTGGACAGCACTCAATACGAAAACCAACACACAGAAAGTGGAGAGAGTACAGCGACATTGTTGCTTGGGGATTACCGGTGCGTTGAAGACCGTATCCTCGCGATCTCTGAATACTCTGCTAAACCTGTCCACGATCGAACGAAATGATGCAGCTAAATGTACCCTAGAGCTTAGGGAGGCAGGACACTTTAGACAAAGGCCATATGGGCATCGCAGTATTAGTCTACCACCTAATAATACGGACTGTACGAAACCACAACAGAATTTTCCCATAAACTTCAAGGTTAATATACCCGCGTAGGGGAGCCCGGGAATGCGATCCCTCAATCATGTAGACTACCGCAAAGGTATCGAACGGGAGATCACACAGGCAGCAAAAGTGTAGCCTCGGCGACGGGTAAGCCCACAGTACCAGGGTACTGGTCCATCATGGTTTTGGATTCGAGGGGGCTGATGGTGATGGACAAGCCGACCAGCTATAGTCGCAGGGAAAAGGTTCGGAGGAATCGTATTTCCACAGAAAATGAGGTATGGCCGCTGACTTAGGTACTCTCTAATGGCAAGTGCAGTAGACACAGCACCAAGTGATCCTATTCGTCATAGTGTTTGGCGATGTATTGCATGTAGCCCTATTCAGACCACACAGAGGGATTCGATAGACCTTAACATCTTATCTACAACATGTTGACTACGCTGACGATATATGCCTACTCTCCCACAAAATCATGCATCTAAACTCTATGGCTTTAGATCTCGTGAGAGAGGCGAGCACGGTTGGGCTAAAGATTAACACCTACAAAACCAAGGTTCTTAACCAGTCGTTGCGAAAAAGAAGAAATTCATCTGCTTCCTATCAGTATCAATGGACAGCTTGTGGGGAAGCTGGGCGAATTTGTCTACTTAGGAAACATTGTTGTCGAAAATGGTGGTACGGAGCTGAACATTGCCTGTCGTATCAACCAATCTGACAATGTAGTTATCTCAGTATTAAGACCAAGCTGGATCTGTTTCGCTTCCTGGTGCTTTCTGTGCTGTTGCATGAGAGCAGCACACGGGAGAAAGCTGCAAGTTTTCGTCAAATCATGTTTTAGTCGAATTTTAAGAAGTTTCTGGTCCGAAACAATGTCAAATAAAGACCGGATCACGGGTCAGATGTCAATCGACGAATTGATACGAACGCGAAAATGGTAGTTGCATTGCTGGACATGCCATGACTTGAGCATCCTCCTTACCAGATCTAGCGCCAAGCGACTTTTTTTTTGTTTCCTAAGCTAAAAAGTTGCGCTCGGAGGGCAGAGATTTTCGTCAAATGAGGAGCCCATCATCTTCGTAAACAATTATTTTGCAGAAAAAGACGCCGAGTACGATTTCGACGGGTTAAAGAGATGGGAGCATCGCTGGGAATAGTGTGTAGACTTACAAGGAGACTATGTAGAAAAATAAATTTGGAGGAAAGATGTCTCGTATCTTTGTTTGGTCGGAAACTTTTCAGGGTGATCTGATATGTCTTTTTATCAAATCCGAAAATGAAAAGTGAAGAGTGCAAATGGATATGAAAAATATGTTACGGGAAATAAAATAGAGAGTTCCCAAAACAAAATTCGTAAATCGAACTTCGAAAATCGTTTTTCGAAAATCAAATTTCGAAAATCGAAGTTCGAAAATCATTATTCAAAAATCACCACACGATTTAATTATTTCTCTTACTAACCTGCTTACTTACAGAAACCTTAAACCTAAATCCAACCTAATGCACATTATTATCTTTTCATCAACAGATGGTCTCACAAAAGGTCTCCGAAGATCTCACCGAGCGTGCCTCTCAATTCGGCCTCATGCTGGACGACATTTCCATCACACATTTGACATTCGGCCGTGAATTCACACTGGCCGTCGAAATGAAACAAGTTGCCCAACAGGAAGCGGAAAAGGCTCGTTTCGTTGTCGAAAAGGCCGAACAACAAAAATTGGCCGCCATCATAACAGCCGAGGGTGACGCCCAAGCCGCCGAACTTTTGGCCAAATCTTTTGCTGAAGCTGGTGACGGTCTGGTCGAATTGCGACGAATTGAAGCTGCTGAAGATATTGCCTACCAACTATCGCGAGCACGTGGAGTTACTTACCTTCCCGGTGGACAGACGACATTGCTGAACTTGCCGGCAAGTTTGGCTCAATAAAGTAACGACAAAAACTTTAGAAGAGGAAGAAGAAGTCGTCGTTAAGAATGCATTTTTGTACTAGGCGTCCACTACAGATTGGATTCATAAGCATTTTTTTGTTTTTGCCTTAAGTTTTGTATGTAACGCATATGATTTAGGTTGTTAGTCTTTTCAGTTTAGTGGGGAGGACGGTGGAACGAAATTTTGAAAAGAAAAAAAGAAAGTTGAAGATTTTATTACAGCGATATTCTAATGAGTAAAACTTCGTATGAACGTTTATAAAATACTGAAAACTTTTTTTGTATTCACATGTTATTTGCAACGTTTGTTGCGTTTTTAAATGAATATAGAAAAAGTTATAAACTGACGAAATTCGGCTTTTATTGATGTTTTAATCAGTAGTTGATGTCTGTCCAGAGAATCGTTCGCAGTCCACCTACTTGAATTCAAGTGCCGCTTGTCTGTTGTGGTTTGGAAGATCATGGACGACGAATATTGTTTAGAAAAATAAATTTCAAGAAGATCGGGACGAAATAATTAATTTCATCGCAATGTATTAAAATGGAAGTCTGTAACGTGTAATGTCTCTTCAGTTGTCATATTTTAGAGCAATGGTATTTACTGTTCTGACTGTCTGGTCTACATAGCTCCACCCGGTGGCCGGTGGAAACTTGTGTGGCTTCCCAGGCGCGGGGCGGGGGGCAAAATACCTTTTCCGTAGTCCTCCACGTGGGCGCCTCCTGGTAACGGCCGTGTATCAAATCGCTGACGGCCAAGTCTTAGCGATAAGACATTGGTCACGTTTATGCCGTGGAACTATGTTTCAATATTAACTAATCCCAGCGAACTCACCACGATGTAAACATGTCGGATTAGTTGATTAGACTAGCTCTTAGCTCCACTTGCGATACGGTACTGAACTAAAAAATTTGGATCAGGTTTGTGTTTTCCATATTGACGCTTGGTTTTGTCGATGATTATGTTTTGTTAAAAACAATTCTAAAATTCTCTTCAAACACAAGTGACAAGCCGACATCTGACGTTTGCCATATTTAGTACCGGTTGGTATAAACACACCACGAACTAGAACTAAATCTAATATGATCTAGTTAATACTCCTTTTAGTTCCACGGTATAAATGGGGCCAGTTTGGAAAAAGGCAGATAGCTGTAGCCTGAATGGCTGACCAACACCTAAGCGTCTCAGGTTTAGTAGGATGGAATGACTTGCGTAGTTGGACCTGCAACATAGTTGTGTAAACTCCAGCACGTTTATTAAACCATCTGAAGCAGCTATCTTCCGAGGCCATCCTCTGAATGATGTTAAGCGATGTGCTGACAACTCGTCCTTGTAAAAACCACTCCACGTCAAGAAACCTGGAACAAAAGCCTCGGATTGGACGGATCAACAATGACGACCACGCAAACGACTAAAGGATTATTATTCCAGATCCTGGAATGTACGCTCGCTGAACAAACCAAAGGCCGAGAAGGCCCTCCTTCAAAAGATCGAAAAGTACAAACTGAGCATTACTGCAGTCCAGAAAACAAATTGGCTTGGCAGCGAGATCAATGACAAGAAATCGCACACAATTTTTACAAGTGGCAAACCATCGGGCCGCAAACAGTTTGGAGTAGCATTTATAGTGAACAATCACTTCAAACCGCATATTACCGACTTCAAACCTATAAATGAACGGCTATGTGCGATTCGCATTCAGACTCGATTCTTCACTCTCTGGCTCATCAATGTGCACGCCCCCACTGAAGTTAAAGAAGACGCAGTAAAAGAGTTCTACGCCCGCCTTGAGACTCTCCTCGACTCACTTCCAACAAACGACGTCAAATTGCTACTGGGAGACTTTCACGCGAAAGTCGGAAATGAAAGTTGGCACCGGGGGACCACTGGAGGCCACAGTTTCCATGAGGAATATAACGACAACGGTCAGCGACTTATCGACTTCGCCTGCAGTAGGAATCTAGTCGTAAGCTCTACGTTTCTCCCGCATCGACGCATTTACAAGCAGACCTGGAAATCTCCAGACGCACACACCGTCAACCAAATTGATCACGTCCTCATTTGCAAGAGATGGGCGTCTAGTGTGATGGATGTCCGCTGCTATCGAGAAGTAAACTGCGACTCAGATCATCACTTGGTGAAGACAACCTACAGATGTAGAATTTCCTCAGTGCACCAATCGAGAATCAGCCCTCCCAAAATCTTTGCCGTTGATAAGCTTCTGAGCGATGCCACGGCGGTGGCGTATACTACCGCCCTTGAGGAAAGACTATCGCCTATGCTACACAACATCAGCAACACAGGCGTCCATGGGTTCTGGGAAGAACTCAAGGGCACCATCAAAGATGTCGCAGAGAAGGTCGTGGGATATAAAGCCCCGCGAGCGCGAAATGACTGTTTCGACGAAGAATGCCAAAATTCACTTGACGCGAAAAACTAGGCCTATAGACAATGGATTCAACGAGCAACTAGAGCCAAAAGAGAAAAATATGACTAGCTACGGCGAATATTGAATAGAATAATTAGACGTAAGACACGTAAATACTTTGACGAACAGTTGCTGAATATTAATGAAAACTTAGCTAATAGGAACACCAGACAAGCGTAGTAGATACAATTAAGAACGGCTATCAACCCAGGACTAGCCTTTGTAAGGACAAGGGTGGAAACATCATCAGCGACATCGATGGGCCTCTTATTGTGAAGACCTTCTGAGCCTACCATCCAACATCCCCACACAATAAGCTCTCGACGATATTGTTGATCTAGGCCCATCCATACAACCCCCGACAGTAGAGGAAGTTGATCTCGCGTTGCGGTCATTAAAGCGAAATAAAGCGCCGGGTGCTGACGAGATCCCAGCTGAAGTGCTAAAATTCGGTGGAACGGGTCTAGTTAATGCTATACATCAACTACTCCTGCGAATATGGGAGGACGAGGTGACCCCAGACGATTGGCGCAGAAGCATCATCTGTCCAATTCACAAAAAGGAAAATAAACTGCGGTGTGAGAATTACAGAGGCATCTCACTAGTTTGTATATCCTATAAAATTTTGACGAGAATTCTGGAAGATAGAATTAAACCGTACGCAGAACGAATCACTGGCGAATATCAAAGCAGTTTGAGACCTGGTCGCTTCACAACCGACCAGCTCTTTACTGTCAAACTGATACTCCAGAGGTGCTGCGAATTCAACGTAAACGTATGCCAAATCTTTGTCGACTTCAAACAGGCATGCGACAGTATCGATCGTGGAGTACTGTACAACATCATGCTGCAATTTGGTCATTATTTGGTCTACAACTTAATAATGAGACTTTTTTCAGAGACACACCGATAAACCAATGGTAGTCCATCTTTGACATACATACCATTTGAAGTTTGTATTCATAAGCTGTCAATGTCAGTATAAACATTTCGTGTTGATTGTTGACAACGTATTTTACCGGACCATGGAAAGTTTCGAAAAATCACGAAAAAACAACATTTGCGGGAAGTTTTATTTTGCTAAGAAGACTGCAGCTCAGAGTCATAAATTGCTCGTGGAAGTTTACGGTGACGATGCTTTTTCGCGTGCACAGTGTTTTCGGTGGTTTCATCGGTTCAAAAATGATAATTTCGACATTACCGACGAAGAGCGACCTGGCCAGCCAAAAAAGTTTGAAGACGAAGAATTGACGAAATTACTCGAAGAAGATTCGTATAATATAATTCGTATATAATAATTTAGTTATATGAATAAATCTATGAATAAATGCCCAAAATTCCAAAAAAAAGTCTCATTATTAAGTTGTAGACCCAAGTATACCGGCAAAATTAGTACGACTGACAAAGATGACGATGACCAACTCCGTCTCACAGGTCAGGATCCACAATAGACTTAGGTCCGGTTGCTCAACGTCGGATTAAATTTTATCTTAAGAATAAACTGCCATTTAGCACAATTTAATTTTCTCAATATCTGTTTAGCGTTATTAATCGGATGAAGGCTAACCGTCCCCTAGCCTTCAATAGAGTTTAATTGGACATTGAGAAAACGGGCCTTACTGATCTATTTGAAACACGCACTGGTCTGAAACAGGACGATGGACTGGCACCGACGCTTTTCAACCTAGCACTGAAATACGCTATTCGGGCTATGAATATGGACAACAGCAATACGCTACTCATCAAGTCGGCACAATTAGTAGCGTACGCCGACGACTTCAACATCTTGTCCCGAAGATTGGCCGACGCAGAAGAACTTCTGCATACGCTCGATACCGCTGCAAAGGAAGTTGGACTACGTATTAACGAGGGTAAGACTAAAATAATGATGTAATCGACGACAAGGACACCTGCGCAACCGAGCATCAATGTGGGGGACCTCAACATCGAGTTCGTGAATAACTTCATATACCTAGGTTGCAACTTGCCAAGGGACGCCAACGAAACTGACGAAATCAAGCGACGGACACAATTAGCTAATAAGACTTTTTTCTCGGTTCTCCCCATAATGAAATCGAAGCATGTGGACAGAAACACGAAGCTTCGCGGGTGCAAAACCATTATACCACCAGTGCTATGCAATGGCTACGAAGCATGGACCCTAACTCAAGCCTCCGCAAACATGCTAGACACACTTGAACGTAGGGTTCTGCGTCGAATTTTCGGGGCTGTTTGCGATCGAGATGGATGGCGCATCCGGTACAACCATGAGTTGTATGAAATGTACGATGAGCTGGAAGTCTCGAAAATCGTCAAACTACAACGAGTTCAATGGGCAGGGCATGTACAACGAATGAACGATGATCGCATGCCAAGGAGAGTAATGAACGCAGAACGAGTCGACGGAGCGAGACTGCGAAGACGACGGAGAGCTCGTTGGGAGTGCTCAGTATATGTGGACGCCGCGCAGCTACTGGTCTTCCAAAATTGGAGGACGCGGTCACGTGACCGAGATAATTGGAGGATAACGAACCAGGCGGCCAAGGCCCGACGTCGGGCCGTCGCGCCAGGATGAGGATGATAAAGTGGGAGATAGATTGTCGCTTCCAATACGAGTACATATAAAGTTTTGAATTATTTCAAAATAAAATCGCCAAGTATTGCTAAGTAGTTTAAATTTTTCGTTTATTTTTTATCCCATTCATACATGAAATTACTCGTTGTATTGCGCCCAATTTTATAGAATTATGAGCAAATATTTCCTTGACTGTAATTTCGCTGATTCCTGCCTTTCATATTGTGAATGGCCGAATACTTTTAAAATTGCACTAATTCTTAAAATATATTGTAGTATATGATAATAACATATTATAAAATGTTATGTTAAATGGTGTTTATAAAAATAATGTTAATCTAGGCTTTCATATTAGGCTAAAGTTCAAGCAACATTTATTGTAATAATAATTAAATATTTTAAATTGTAATAACCACTGGATAATACTATTTCAGTTGAATTTATTGTTTTTAAAATTAACAGTTTCTTTGAAAAGTCACATAAGTTCATATTTTGAAAAGGTGGGGTTCTTCCATGAAATATCATAAGCTGGAATCAGGTGCACTGGCAAATCGCCATATTTCTGTACAATTTCTATGCTAATCTAGTATGCCTCCATATTTTGTATATGCTACGATATTTTTTGCACTAAAAAAATGCGTATTGTTGAATCTTAGAATATACAGGCATGAAATGAGCTTGTCCTGTATGTCTCCATAGAAACAGTGGCTCCAAAATTTGGGTACTAAGTCGACATGTGGTGGACAGTCAGCTAACTCAGTAGACCGTTTAGTAATTATGAAATTTAAATATTGACAAGAATTGACATTTGTTTATGCACAATTAGCAGCTATCAAAGGAGAAGAAAAAAAAAACATATGAAACAACAATCGAGTAGGCTACCTGTCGACTTAGAGCCGGCGCACACTATCGATTACTCTACAACCAAATAGTTGCGATTTTATCTCGACTAAATTATTTAGTTGTGGAATGCGCGCATACTATCGATAGTTGTCGTAACGATTACAGTTACAGTCGTTGATGAACGTAATCAACGTACAACAGAAAAGTGTTCGCTGATATTTTGCTGTATAAGGCGCCTTGGATTAGGTCGTTCAAACGCTTCACTCGAAGACTCGACGTTTCTTCGCCCATCACGAAACATATAGCATCCATGAAATTCGATTTGCCTCACAAGTAAGAAAGCGTGTACATAGCCAGCATCTTTCTAATAGCAAGCAAATGGGAAACGCACCGGAACCATTGGGCCCAATGATAGCCGTGAATTGTTTCAAAGGTTCCATTATTACGTGTCCTTTGTCCTTTGACGTTTGTTGTCAGTTTAAGTAGATTTCCTTATTTTTTCTTCCGCATCCAATTCCGCCTAGCTAGATACATTGACACACTTCATCCCATAGCTTTTTTTTCATTTCGCGTCTGAGTAATCTTTAAAAGACTTTAAATATAAGGCCGACCTCTTTTCGATCGATTCAATTAACGATTCAGCGTAATTTATAATCATTCCCGGCATTGTATTCAGATTTGCGCACGATGACTGATAAACGACTGCACCGTTGCAGAACAACTTTTAATCGAGTATGTGCGTGCGTCAATGCAAAACCATGGATTTTGAGTTGTGGATCGATAGTTGTGTTGTGCTTTGGTCAAAATTCAGTCGATGAGGGTTTATGATTTTTTTGTCGATCACAAATCGAATCGATAGTATGCGCCTCCCCATTGAACCCCATGGACTTTTAGTAAACAACTAAACTGTCGCATGATTAAAAATCGATAGTGTGCGCCCGCTCTTATTCGCCAAATGTTAGAGCCAGAGACATACAGGACAAGCTTATTCCATGTACTGTATGTTCTAGTGTTGAATACTTTTGACACACAAAACTATGGTAGCATAGAAAAAATATGTCTATTCCACGAAACAAATTTGCAACTTCGAATTTTACACTTTCATCAATGTGGCACAACGGCCCGTAGTCGAACCTTGGCCATTGGGATGGTTTTCCTTCAATTGTTTCGGTCATTTGGCCCGACTATCCAGACGGCCAAGGTCCGACGACGGGCTGTTGCGCCATAATGATGGAAGTGCAAAATGCAAATTCCGAGTTACAAAGTTTCGTGGAATAGGACCCAGATTAACATAAAACCAGGCCGAAGCTTCGCTTCGGCCCGGAGTCCGAAGCGTATTTACCCTAGACTTGTACAGACCTAGTGGAGATACCAAAAGTACCAATTGGCAACGACCATATGCATTAAGAATGGGTCTCCTATATGGCCAGTTCATAGGAGAGGTTGGCACTCATTTATTAGGATCTTGAACATTCTCAAAATCAATTAACTAACTAACCCATTCTACAATATTTGTCGAATTTTTCAAGTCGCTAGCTTCATTCTATCGGAAGGTATTGCTTATTTGAAGTTTCACTTGTAGAGGAGGTAAGGGTTCCTTAGGTCGGATCTTGCTCATCATTGCCACCAACCAATTAGATCACCCTACAACCATTTAAACAAAATTTCAAGTCTCTAACTTCACTCTATCAAAATTTATCGCTTATTTAAAGTTTCGTTTGTAGGGGAAGTAGGGGTTTCGTTGGTCGGATGTTACCCAGCTTTGATGCCAACTAACGCAATCTCACTTCGAACATTTGACCAAAATTTCAAGTCACTGGCTTCATTCCATCAAAAGTTATCGCTTATTTGAAGTTTCATATGTAGGGGAGGTGGGGGTTCGTTGGGTTGGATCTTGCCCATATTCAACACCAACTACGTAGGTCTTACTAGCAACATTCCACCAAATTTTTAACTCGGTAGTATCATTCTATCAAAAGTTATCGCTTATTTGAAGTTTCATTTGTAGGGGAGGTAGGGGTTGCTTGAGTCGGATCTTACCCATTTTCAATACCAACCAAGTAGATCCTACTAACAACATTTTGTCAAATTTTCAACTCGCTAGTGTCATTCTATCGAAAGTTATCGTAATTAAAGGAATATTAAATTTTTTTAAATTTGTAGGGGAGGTAGGCGTTCCTTTGATCCGATTATGCCCAACTTACTAGAACTCAAGCATCTTCTCACCCCAGGGTCACATGCCAAAAATCAGGCGTCTACGTCAATTGGTTCAAGAGTTATAGACAAAAAACCCGAAAAGTAGGGTAGTACGGGGCTCTTTGTAAGAAAATTACCGTTAGTTTTCAACTGATCGATTTTATTTTCCCAGGAGTTTATAAGATTACCCTCACGAGTAATCTACCAAAGCTAGAGCTTTTCATATTTATTTAGTCGGGAGTTAGAGATACATTTAAGTATTTTACATATGTAGGGGAGGTAGGCGTTCTCTTGGCTTGATCATGCCCATTTTCAATACCATCCAACTAGATTACACTACCAACATTTGACCAAAATTTCAAGGCTCTAGCTTCGTTCTATCGAAAGTTATCGTGCGAACGGACAGACAGACAGACAGACAGACAGACAGACAGACAGACAGACAGACATGGCTTAATCGAATCAGGAGGTGACCCTGATCATTTATATATATACATTGCTATCCCTCCGGAGCCTCCTTTAAGGTGTTACATATTTCCGTCGTGACTAAAACAATATACCCTATACTAAAAGTCTAGGGTATAACTATACTAAAAGTCTAGGGTATAAATATTACAGCAATATGGCAACTAGCAAGTCCGTCTGACTGCACCTTTACCACGAGTATCTACACGTTAATGATGAAAACTAGACCTAAGCCTAAACAGGTTTATTTATGTTTCCAAAGTCCGTAGAAGTCGACTGACTACGTTTTTTGTGTCTCCTGAAATTTAATATTCTGGACATAATTTATTTGTGAAAGGAACGATTCAAATACTTTCAAAACACTCGATTTTTTTTGTTAATTGAAATAAAGACTTAATATTAATTAATTAATAATACTTGAAATTCTGCATTCCGCTCTAAATTATTCAAAATATTTGCAATTTGTTATTGGACCAATTTGCAATCACTATAATTGGAATATTTTGAGGCTTTTTAAAACACCAAAATATCACAATGCTTTGCCCTGCCCTGTGTGTGTAGGGGTTAGAATAGTTCACATCCACAGCGTACCAGTATTGCTGTATAACACAACTAAACGAAGAGGATTTGTACGCCAGCAGCTTGCAGTATCCGTAATTGTTAATAATTGCAAATATGCTAACAAAAAATCAACGAGGCTTCGTAGTTGAGTTGTTAGCTTAAAGCCAAATGTACTCGTACTATGAAGTGATTGGTATCTGGTAAGCAAAATGTTTTTCTATAATGATTGCCCAAAAAACTTAATTGTTAAAAATATATATTAAAAGTCTTATGTACACAACAACATTATTAAATATAATATAGTACATCCTTAAATGCTATAGAAAAGTAAATATAAATTACAATATATCCTGGCTTATTCTATTTAATATGTGAATATGTTGGAGCGTTAATGTGTAGATTCGAGTTAGTATTTTCCAACGTTGTTTGATCAGGCGCAAGATCAGGGTCACTATGCTCTTCCTCTTCATCGATAATGCTGATATCACGTAATGAAGGACGATGACTACGTCGCCATCCTAAAAAAAGATTAAATTATTATAAGATTATAAACGAAGGATTGGTTTTGTTGCGTGATGATGGTCTGTCTGGCTAGCCAACAGTGTCTTTAGGGACGGAGCCTCCCTAACCGAAATGATAGTGAAGGTTGAGCAAACAGCACTGCTATAGGCTAGAGCGGAGCGGGGGTTATATCAGCTAGTTGCCGTATTTACTAGTACTACTCTGATCAAAATATGTGCCTAGATCAACAAGAGACAAAAGATGGATTCATGCTCACGTCGTAAACGTCGTATTTGTCGTAAAGCTGTAAACTTTTAACATTTTATTATGGAGATGACATGACAAGACAGATGGGTCCCACCCCTAAAATAACTGAGTGGTTATATTCTATGCGGGTGCGACCAGCTGTGACATATGCTGCACTCATATGGTGGCCCAAAACGCAGCAGCGTTGCACCATACAGTTGTGTAACAAATTACAACGCCTTGCATGCCTTGGTATGACAGGATCCATTCGTACATGTCCCACCTCGGCCATTGAGGCGATTGTTGGACTGACACCACTACACATTTTCATTCAGGAATCTGCGGCTCTAAGTGCACTCCGAGTGCATCTAACATATGATACTCAAGTGTTCAACCAGGGCCACATGAGGATTTTGGAGCAGATTCCCGGCTTGCCGATCTGCTCGAGATCAGATTACATGACTACGGAACTCTGCTTCGGTAGGAAATTCTCGGTCTCCATCCCTAGTCAATCGGAATGGGATATTGGCAATATCTGTACTGACCCCGGGTGTATCATGTGGCATACTGATGGGTCGAAAACGGGACAAGGAGTTGGTGCTGGGGTCTTTGGTCCGAATATCAGGATCTCAATCGCTATGGGTACTTGGCCCAGCGTTTTCCAAGCTGAGATCCATGCAATTGAGGTTTGCGCCAAGGAAATTGTGTTCAAGAAGCTCACTGGCGCTAACATCATTATCTGCTCTGACAGTCAGGCAGCTATTAAGGCTCTTTCTTCACATAAGTTCTCATCGAAACTAGTGAAAGAGTGTTTTGATACCCTTCAATGTCTGGCAAACTCTAACCGGGTCACTCATTGTTGGGTACCTGGGCATCGGGGCATTCATGGCAACGAAGCTGCGGATGAACTTGCTAGGCAGGGTTAATCGGACAAATTTTTCAGACCTGATCCCTACTGCGGTCTAAACTGGTGAGGGATTGGTCTGCGGGCGAAAGGCTGCGGCACTGGAATAATCTCCCGGGATTACGACAGTCCAAAGATCTTATCAACCTGTACGGTCTCACAGAAGCTAGCCGATTGGGCAGATCTGACCTAAGACTGGTCGTTGGTTTCCTCACGGGACACCACTGGGTGAGATATCACTTAAACAGAATGGGCCTGTCCACTGAGACGGAATGCCGACTTTGCCTGGAGGATATTGAGTCCACCAAACATCTTCTCTGTGAATGCCCCGCCGTTGCTCGCGCCAGGTTCATGTTTCTTGGAGATTCCATCGTGAGCTCCAGTGTCATTAAGAGTACTGCTACAAAGGACCTACTGGCCTTTATCAGGTTGGTTGAGGGTCTTTTGGATTAGTTAAGGCTATGGCACAATAGATCTTATGGTCGCAGTGCCTACCAGCTGAGTAGCTTAGCCTGCCTATATTTAATAATTAATAATGGAGATGACAGAAGTTTACGACGAATACGACGTTTACGATATATACGACAGGAAGCGTGAATCCCCTAAAATAAATGCGACAAAATTGTATTTTTGATTAATATTGTTGTATGTACGAAGTACGTTTCTCTTACGATACACACTGTACTAAGCTCCATCATAATCTCGAATGATCGATAACAAGTACCAACTGAATGGGCACTAGCGGATTCTCGAACCTTCGTTGAGTAGTGGAAACCCGAGTCTAGAACATCTCGAACCGTCTAGAATCTTCGCCAACTGGTGGATACATGGGTGAGCAGCTATATAAAGGCAAATGTTACCAAGAACAAGAGGAAGTAATGATAATAATCGACACTCAGTGGAAGTCGGATCGCTATAAAGCGGAAAGGAAATAATCGTTATCCGCCGTTAACAAATAGTTCAAGCTAGTTTGACGTTGGTTGTTTTTTTACGCGTGTGTAGTTCGTTTTGTAAATAAACTGTGTGTGTTTTCAATCGAAGTGTTTTCATTATTCAGCAAAAGAATATTTAACGAACGGGCATATATTCCTATTTCACTGGGCGACGCATCGACGGGACGCTCCCGCGTTCGTAGATCCTTACTAAAGAACTCAAAATGTCTTTTGCAGTACTCCAGTGCGTTTTCACCCTGATTCATGCTACAATCAGATTTCCTATTTTAGATTTTACTTCATGTCCGGGAAGGCCGTTCTGACTGACCAAAGAGTTAAAAATACCTGCCAAGGGGTAACAATGCGTTCAACTGTACTCCAGTGCATTGGGCAACAACATCTCCAGCAGGACCAAAATATAACCGTGTGGCACTTATAATAACTCAAGGAAGCTATGTGTCAAATTTAGTTGAACCACGGACCACGGCGAATACCTGAAAAAACCTTTTCTTTGAAATGTTTGAAAAGACTTAAGCGAAAAACTTCTTTTTCTACACACCCTCGGGACAAAGTCAACCCGTAAGAAAAGCAGGTAAATTTCGAGGCGCTCCCTACGAGGCTGTAGCCCTGTGAAAGAACGACAAGAATAACGAGGACATCAAGAGCAAGAAGAAATTGAAAAATAGCCAAATAGCTAAACTTCCTAAGAATTGCCTAGAAAATGACGCTAAATTCGAACCCCACAACCACAACCACTCAAGCTACGGAGGTCATTTTAAATTTTAGTTAAACTAATTAGTTTAAACTAGAACTAGTTCATGGTTTGTTTTCCTTTAGTTCCAACTGATGAGTCAGTAGCCGAACTGCAAACTAAAAAAATGACAAAACCCCTAAAAAGATATTGCAATTATAACATATCACTTGCAAGTGCACATATGTAATACAGACACAGAAGGCAGCGAACCATTTAGAAAGTCTGGATATATGTATACAAAAGATATGGTACAAACACTCACCTTCAACATTAACAATTTCCTTAGTCTTCGTTAACAGTCTTGGCCCACTTATAGAAATCAATATTGCGCCAAGTGGAGCCGTACAAACTATACTTAAAACTGCCATTGTTTGAATAATAGACGCGTATTTTCTCTCTTCTTCGGAGGCATTTGGTCCAAGATGTTTCAATACAACCGGACCCAATGCAGCTTGCACTGTAGCCTTCGACATCCACGATAGCGATACAAATACTTTCTCCTTCAGATTAAGGCGATCGCCAAATGCTATTCCAGCTGTAACACAAATACGGATTATAACACCCGCTGCAATACAACCGATACCAACGGTCACTAAGTCCGGATCGAGTTCGTTAAACTGGAAAATACATAAAAAGGAGTCAGCTTAAAATATATTTCATATTTAAAGTATAGTCAAGAAATTACCTTCACTGTCGTTCCCGTAATGCCGAACAGAATCGGCTCGAAAATCATCCAGAATATTTCAAAAGCGGTTGACACCGGATTATCTTCCACTTCCCAGCCTTGCTTAATCCAGAACAGATTAGATATGAATGCCGCAAATACAACACCCAATGGGCCGGCTCCTTCGAATCCGATCTTTTCACTTCCATAAATAGCCATCAGTCCTCCGGAAAAGAGCATAATCGTTCGAATGGGCACAGCATAGGAATCGCCACTCTCCGGTATATATCTGGCCAAATAGCCCCAAACCACACCGAATGCCAGGCCGCCAATAATACAGACTGGAGCCTGGGAAATTTGATAGGTTAAATTGTCAGCCGAGAAGAGGATACTGCTAATGATGCCGAACAGTGCCACGGACATGGCATCATCGATACCGGCCACGGCAACAATAAGTGTAGGAATGCCTTTGGCCACCCCGTATCCTTTCGTTCTTAAACGAAACAGACAGGGCACTACGACGGCCGGCGACACGGCAGCTATTATGGCACCCAGCAAGCTACTCCAGATGAATGGTAAATCGAGCAGGAAGTGTGTCATGACCATAATCACAATGGCTTCAACTAGCCAAGGTATAATGCCCAATTTCAGGATGGTTTTGTAGACTTTGCGAAAAGCCTCGGCTTCCATTTCAAGTCCGGCCCGAATCAGGATAATGGTCAGGGCAATTTTGCGTAGTTCAGAGGTGACTTCGCTAAAGTCGCCGTCCAGATTTACCCAACCGAGATTCTGAAATGAGTTGAAATTTGAATTGTTAAATGGATATTAAAGGTGTTGTTAAATTTGATATATGTATAGAAAATTCTGTTTCGATTCACCGGCTTTCAGTTCAAGGCAAGCGTTCGTCGTCCCCTAAACATTAAAGTGGTAAAGGATGTTTTGATTTCCTATTCAGTGTAGGGATATGCTGTGTACATTTTATGCAAATTCATTATGGAGTTAGTACTAGTAATAACAAACCACAATGTATATTTTGGTCGTTCTCAGGGACTTGAAATTCAAATCTGGATGGTTCCCAAAAGAGCAAGAAGCCCATCTGTTTTAACAAAAACGGTGCGGTCTTTAGTCGAGTCAGGTTAGAAACTGTGATTATCAAAAGGATGTATGATGCTTCTCTCATTGGAATTATAAAAAGGAATGTCGTTTACTATCGAATGCATGATACAACGAGAAGTTTACCCGATAAATTTTCCCTCCACCAAGTTTTGTATGAAAATGGGAGCATTTTGCCAGTGTAAAATCTCCCCCGGATGGGGTTTCTCAAAACTCTCCCCAAAACTCGATTTTGGCACCTACCGTTGTTCGATGTTAAGCTTATTAGGATGCATACAGGATATGTTTGTACTGCTTCAAGCTCTTTTAGGCAGTACGAATTTGCATTTAGCTAAAAACAAAGCAAAGGAAAAATCAACTCTAGACTCACTCTCAAGTACTTCAAGACCGCTTCAGACAGGAGGAACCAAAGTTTTTCATTGTCGAACTATTGATATAATGCATATACGGGACGTGCTCGCTACTCTACGAAGCTTGCATCTAGAGATTAGGAGTTCATTTCCGTGGGGCATTGATAAAATAAAAAGCTACCTACTATTAGAACTTTCACAGCGTTCCAAATAAATAAATAAATAAATAAATAGCTGGCGCAACAGTCCAATTTGAACCACGGCCTCGAGATGAGTTAGCATCATCTCATTTTTCTAGATCGTGACGGTTTTTGTGCAGAGGTATGTATGTGATCAGCAACACGCTCAACCGAGTTATTTACCCCATAATGGGTACTCATTTAACAGCTGAGTGCGCTCATAGTCCGACACGTAAATCCCCGGAATCGAACCGGGGCCCAGTGCGTTGAAGGCGAACGTGCTAACCGTTGCGCCATCCGGACTACTACAGCGTTGCAAGCTTGACAGCAAAATACGGCTATATGGATAGGAGATGTATACTAGCAATTGCACCATCCGAAATTTACATATATGCTATGGAAATGTGAACGAAAAATTGTTACGCTGGATATTGTAACGATCTGGTGGGTATCCGGAGATGCCCCTGTGGGGACGGAGCCTTAGGTAGCATAATGACCATGAAGGTCGGGCCGTGCATCTGGCGAAGCAAAAAGACCCCTCAACGAGCTAAGCAGTGGCCTATGCTTGCTGTAGCTCAGTTCGGGAGATGTGGGCGGGGTTTTCGCCGCTCGTTGCCCCTGTCCTTTACGTATGAACAAAAATTTACAGGCCTGGGGAAGACAATACAAGCAGGGGAGGTAAAAATGGGGAATAAAAAAAAACAGTCGACAAGGATGGAATGGTCGGCGGGCGAATCAGACGCCCACGCGGCCGCACCTGGGTCCGGGTGTAATGGGACCCTCGGCCTCTGGTTTCGTATCACCAACAGATCACTACTCATCAGATGCTGCTTCGATCTGCCGGTGGGAGCAGCACTTGATTCTCCACCTGTTTGTTCAGGTCCGTTAAACGTTTGCGTGGCCGTCGTTGATCATCCGTCCAATCTGAGGCTTTTGTTCCAGGTTTCTTCACATGGAGTATTTTTTACAAGGATGGGTTGTCGGCCCATCGCTAGACCTTATCCAAGGGTGGTCTCGGTGATAGCTGCTTCATGTGGCTCATAACGTGCATGATTTCATACAACTATGTTGCAGGTCTGACTATGTAATTCATTCCACCCTAATGACCTGAGTCGCTTAGGTGTTACTTAGCCGATCAGGGTACAGCTATCTAATTGCCTCAACCAAATGTTTTGCTTTGCTAAACTTGGTTGGCTTGGTTAGCCATTCCAGGGAGCGCCCGCGGGGAGTACTATGGAAGAGGACTTTTGTCTCCCAATTTTGGCTTCGGCCAGGGAAAATTTGGATTTGTTCCGCAAAAAAGAAACTCTGTCAATTTCGCAAACACTCGGCTGTTATCTTATCAACAAGTTGTGTTAATTGTTGTATGTTAAATTCGAATTGCATTAATAAACCGATAGGTTACCATTTTTCTTGGAGAGCTACCTGTATCTAGCTTATCGCAGCTACATATGTGGAAAATCATTTTTGATTCCATAGCGCTTTAGTCCTCTCGCTATAAATGTCATACAAAATGTGGCTTGGCTTGATTTACCGAGTTGTTTGTAAATCTTTAAGATTTGTATTGGTAAAAGCGGCGACTATAGCTTGGCAATGATCATAAAAGCGACCATTATGGACCACTAATTGTGGGTATTTGAGGATTTATGCGGTCGGTTCGAGTTGTAGTCGATTGTAGGAAAGCACTTTCACATAAAGTACACACGAATTATGCTTGCGTTTATAATCTTCGACAACCTACAGTCGTTTAGTCGCGTCTATCAAAAAAGGGGCTTTTTGCTAGGCATCACTCTGCGTCGATCGCAGGCGACGATGAAAAAGATACACACAAATAGTGCTCCGTGCACTATGGGTTGACCGCTAACCGCAAACAATGTGCGACGATCGTGGGCCAAGCAAAGCACACCTTAAGCACCTTAGCTTTTGATTGTGTTCCGTGAGCGTTTGCCTTGGTCCAGTTCGGCCTCCAATACTCCAGGGTTTTTAGAAAATCATCGACAGCGAAAAAACACGTATTATGCGACCTTAATTATTTCCAGACGTTCTTTGGAGACCTAATCTGCGCTTATCTGGGGAACTTAGATTAGATTGGGATAAGCGTAATGGGTAAAATGGTCCCATTAGCAGCGAGGCCTTTTAAACGGCCTATTGGGCTATAACCCGAACCCTAGTAACAGGGCTAGGCCTGTCGATCAAGATTGCTCGTGCTGACAAATTTGATAAAAACGGGCGGGCGAGATCGAGGCAATGTCATCTGTTTCAGGGAAGGTCACGCCAAAATACACTCCACGATGTCGGGCTAACGCCTGACACTCACAGAGAATATGCAATGATGTTTAGTCATCCCCTTCACAGAAGTGGCAGCTCGTATCCGATACTATACGGATCGTTTAAAGATAGTGTCTAAGATAGTGTGAAGATATGTGTCCAGTTATGAGGCAGTATTTAAGAAAGTAAGAGTACTAATTTTTTCTATTTTATAAAAAAAAAACAACATTTATTTAAACAAAAATTACATGATACTGAAGGCATATATGTTAATTATTTTTCCACGTAATCGTCTTTTTGTTCTATGCGGGTTTTTCGATTCCCTCCTCATAGAACTATATCATAGAATCGCTGTCTTCTTCGTCCAGTTCAAGACCTCTTGTTTTACCTCCTCATCGGTTAAACATTCTCCCCCCCCCCCCCCCCCATGTGAGTCTTCAGGAAAGTGAAAATCTGAGGGCGCCAACTCAGGGGAGTACGCAGGATGGTTCAAAATGTCCCCACCAAATGAATTCAATTGAATTGTCGTGCAACAAACACACTCCCTTCCTCAACATTTCCCTCCGTTTGTTTTGAATTAAGGGTTTTTAGGGTCTCACAGTATCGTGCTGTATTAACAGTCCCCCTGAGGCAAAAATTGGATCAAAATGAGCCCTTTTCGGTCACAAGACACGGATTTCATGATGTTTTGCCCGAAATTGAGGTTTTGTGCCGCCACTGTGAGGACTGTCTTTTGTTCAGGTGTGTAATGAGCCACCCATGTTTCATCATCAGTCACAATGGAGCTGAGAAAATCTTTAACTTCCAATTCAAATCGCTCAAGGAACTCGTGAGCGCTAGTGATCCGATTCTATTTGTGCTACTCTGTCAGTTCTTTTGGGACCCATCTTGTGCACAATTTTCAGAATCCCAAATCTGGAGGTTTGTGGAAACATCGCAGACATTTCATCCATCCATCCGATTTTTTGCACCAACTCATCGCTCACAATAGAAGGTTTTCCACATGTTTGTTCGTCATGAATATTCGTTCTTCCTTCATTAAACTCACAATACCACTTAAACACGTTCGTTCGGTTCATAACACATTCGCCACGAACAGCTTTGATCCGTGCAAAAATTTCAGTCGGCGTTTTTCCTACCGCGAAAAGGAACCTTATGGCAGCGCGCACCTCGCACTTGGTGGGATTTCTTATTGACATATTTCGCAGAAACACACATTACGAGGCGTGTTTTGGTACTAACGAGGGTCGCCATTGCACGTTGTATCCGCGGAAATCCCCACTACTACTCAGTGTTGCCAATTATTGAAAAAGAAATCCCACGGCGCGGGAGCTCAACAGTACTCTTACTTTCTGGACATGCCTCGTAGTTCTAACACGGTTCAGCTTGAGGATCTAGAGGATCTTTTACGTGAATAACCCGAGATGAGCAATTTGGCCTGCCTCAGGACAGGGAGATTCTACCAGCTGCCTCATTGTACTCTCAATCGCTGATATGTTTCTTACGATACATGGCGGAACTCCGCAAAAGGGCTCCGTCCACAGAAGGGCATGGCCGAAGTTATTCTGGCTAATCCGTCGTCTGCAATACTCATATGACCAGAAACCCAGTATAACGTCACACTGTCTGATGCTCTCACGGACTACATAGCACAGTCTGGTAGTTACGCATTAGCCTGAATATTACTGACCAATTTGTTAGCGCCATAATGGTCGCTAGACTATCAGTGAATGTCAAAGTTTTCATGTACAGGTACTCGGCTTCAGACACAGACAAAGTTCATGCTGGGAAGGGGCATCGTCCGAAACTGGTTTATGCCAACGAAACGTCAGCTAAGCCTCATCAAATAGTTGACGGGCTATGCCCTACTAGGCGTTGGGGCAAATGAGTATGTACACACCACATTGAGACAAACCTCTGTCTGGAACATAGTGGAAAATTCTCCCACAGGTATGGTGAATATTCTATGGTTAGACCCAACTATACCAGCACCGCTACCCTTATCTGACTTAGATTCATCTGTGAACTACTTGATAGTGTTTTGTGGAAGGATGCAATCTTCTTCCAACCAGACCTCCCTGCTTCAAATAACGCTAGTGAATAGCTGGTTGCAGGAGGGCTCTTTTATCAAGTGGTCCGATGGAATTCTAGCTTCGTTGCTTTCATTAGTCAATTCCTTTTTCTGGGTTTAATTTTATGCGAACATCGCATGCTATTTGTCTTGCAACAGTATGTGTTCGCTTATGCTAACACATCTGTATATGTAGTGGTGGAAGTTCCAGCAGAACTTCTAGGGACGCGGATGGGCAGGAGCGAATGACTCCAGTAACCGTTAATAGTGTAGGCTGTCTTCTACCAAACTACTGTACTCGTACTGTATTCTACAATAGGTCTTACGATCGCCTTGTAAATCAAAAGGACAGTAGAAGGTTTAGTTCCCCATGCCTCGCCTACATACTGCCTGCAAATCCCTAGAACTTTAGTGATTTTTTCTGATACTATTCTCCGTCAAGAGCGCCGCTCAGGTGCTTGACGTCGTCTACCAGTAGCATAGACGAATTGTACATACGGGGATATTTGATGTGCCGGAGGTTCCTTTTCCTTGAAAATCGAACAACGAAGGCAGTTCGAAGGGTTAACATGAAGGTAATTTACGTTGCACCATTCCTGTACAGTACTCAATGCTGTTTGAAGGATGTCTGGTAAGTCCTCTTCGAATTTAACCTTAAGGGTGATCATCAGTTCATCTGCATAACCTTGTGAGGAGAAAGCCTAGCGATATAAGAATCTAACGCAATTTCTTTCCTACAAGACACCGCAGGAGTGGTGATAGAGCTCCTCCTTGCATGAACCACCTGTAATAAACCATATTCTGGTCTGGTAGTGCTGCTTCAACCGGCAGATCGATGGCAGCACCTGATGAGTAATGATCTGTCGGTGGTACGAAACCAGTGGCCAAGGGTCCCATTACACCCGGACCCCGATTCGAGCATAAGGGTATCTACGCCGTCCGCCAACCATTTCATCATTATCGCCCATTTTTTTTATTATTCCGCATTATTGCCTCCCATATGTGTGTCGTCTTCCCAACGCCTATGATTTTTTGTTAATACGTAAAGAACAGCGGCAACGAGCGGCTTAAACTCCTCCCACGTCTCCCGAATTGAGCTACAGCAAACATAGGCCGCAGATAGCACGGCCCGACCTTCACGGTCATTATGCCACCTTAGGCACCGTCGCCACGGACATCTTCTGATGCTCACCAAACCGTCTGTCACATATGGGCATCCACAAGTGACACTAGCTGTTAGGGAGAAGACTCCAATCATAGTAGTGATCCTTCTCGATAAGAGCATTTGTCCCATCCATCTTGCGATGGTGAAGTTGGCTCCCTTGGTCTTTAGTTCGTTGTCAACGACAGTAAGTGAAGGGTTATCAAATGCAGGTGTCCAAGAGCAGTTTCGGTGGATTTTCCAGATTGGTAGGCAAACTGTCTTTCATGCAAAGGGTTGATCTTGCGGAGGGTTTTTCGTGTGTGATAATCAAGAATTTTTTCAATTGTTTTAAACATGAATGATGTTAAGCTGATGGGCCTGTAAGATTTAGGGTCATTTTTGTTGGGCGACTGCCCATTTTCGGGATGCAGATTACCTTCGCTGGAATATTCTCCAGTGCTACCCCGAAATATGCTCGTGAGGTATGGTGTCAATGCCCCTTGCTCTTTTTTGGAGAAGGGCGGGGAATATGATGCCGTCCGTACTAGAGGGCGTGTATGGGCTAAAAGATACGATGCCTCACTTGACTTTATCGTAAGTCCATATGGCTCTCGCCGCACTCCAGTGAGACGGACCAGCTCTGTTAGACTTAGACCGGTGCGGATGTCGATTCACTCCTTCTTTCCTCCTACTAGCTCTGGTTGGTACAATCATCAGTTGATAGCTGGACATGTGAAATACTAGGGTCACACAAGGGACCTACACTTGGTCTAAGCGTGCTGTACTTAAACAACAGCCCTCCGTACAATACATGCCGTAACATACCATTGAGATGCTTGTGCGAGATTCTCATATGCATGCTCAAGCATACGAATACATGATTGATCAAGCAAACTTGTCAAGCAAATTTAAACGTCTGTAGAGACCTTTAAGTAAATCGATTCAAATCTTCATACTTAAATTTTATATCTTGCACAACTTTTCTTTTCTCCCGAAATAATCCTTTCAGTATGCTGTTTGGATTCTGTAACCACTTACCTGAAACATGATGCCGACAACAAGCATTCCTATAAGTCGCGGTAATGTTGCCAGAGAGATTAGCCAACCGCCGAAATGGGCCGACACAGTCAACACAACTAATCCGAAAAGTTGTCCTCCGGGCGCTGCAGTATCTCCAATTATTATATAGGCCGTAATCCAAATTAGAATGCCTGCAAGTAATCCGAAATTGAGGATTAATTGGCTTCATAGCCACCAGCTATGGACGTAATGCATTAACGCGCAACCCCGTCCAATTGTGGGTGGCTGTTCGTCCTTGTCATGGACCTTCTAGTACGAGTCCTTCGGGCCTAATACGAAACTTACCAATTAAAAACATGGAAATAATTCGAGCGAATTGTCGATACGATGGACACAAGGGATACGGGCATACTTTTTGCCAGTGCGGAGGCTCCCACGAGGGTGTGTTGTATTCGACACGGCATCGCATGCACAGCATATAAATCCAGGATTGTTCCAGGTTTGCATTCGAATTTAGCTGGCTGTTAGCGGTTTTTTGGAGCTTATCGTAAACGGACTCGAGTGCTGTAAGTCCGCCATTGAAAGGTTTGCCATTTAGTCGGGGATCTGTAAACGAATTTGAAAATTAGATGAGCGTGTTCAGTTGGCTGTGTACAAGTGGTGAACAACATGGCCATTTCAAGTCACAGTCCTGGCTCAGTTTCGCCATCGTCAAAACAAATGAATGCTGAAGTTAACCATCGGTAGGATACAGGATCGATGTAAATCGTAATTTAGAACTGAGGCACAAAGGATGCGAGTGAAAAGCTAATCTTTTGTTGTACGAAATGATTGTCGATGTTTGATGGGATAATGTTTGGCGTAGTCTAGGCGATTAGACTGAGTATGTGCTCTGCGCTGTATGTTTAATCAGGAGTCATACTCATCAGCAATTCCCTGATTAGCGTTAAACCTTCTAAGTGATTTCAAGGTACTTCAACGGTAAAATGTAAATTAGCCCTATTTGCTTAAATCCAGGATCAATATTCAATGAGTTTGTTCGAAGTGTATCACTAAATCCCTGCACAATAGTATCTAATGCAATGATTCTATTCTCCATAATCTTGTTCCAAAAATGTACGTGAATTATTGCCATAAGTGATCGATTCTCTGACCAATTTACAGTCCAGACTTTAGATCTCTGAGCCATTAATCTCCGCAAGCACTATGCGTTTGTTTTGTTTGCAATTTCAGGAAAGCAGTGCGGGCAAAAAAAAAGTCTTTTTCTGTCGTAAAATTTATATCTGTCAAATTTATCTGTGCTTTCAACGGAGAAAGAAGAAGAAGAAGTACCTCTTCGTATGGTCGGTACAAACACTCCACCAACAAGTACTAACACTAAAACGATTTAGTTAAATCGCCTTTTAGTTCCACGGTATAAACGTGGCCTATGAGGGCTATAGTCATCAGATCTGAGACCAGGACTAAACCTGCCGATCAAGCTTGCTCGCAATGATGAAGCTGCTTTAAAGCTTGGTATATTCCTATTTCACTATTCGGCGTATAGTAATTCGCACCTTCGGTAATAGCGGCTTTACCGCTGTGGCGTATAGAGCGAGCGAAGCGAACGTTCTAGAGCGCTATATTGAGGGTTGCAGCCCCTTAAGCCGCGGACTTCGCGCAGCGAGCAGAGCCCACATAAGGGGAGTTTGGAATCACCTCAGATTAAAACCCACTACTGGTCAAAGATGCGAACCACTATGCGTCGCCCGGTGAACTAGGAATGTTCCAAAAGATTAAATGGGATCAAAGCTGTTTTAACACCTCAAAACTCCCTGCAATAGCAGCATTCTGATTAAACGCACAAGTACCTTTTTTAAGAATACAGTGGAGTGGAATCTATGTCATAATGACTTAGTTAAGCTATCCACTGCCACAAAAATTATTAGCATTAAGTATACACTTCCACTGTCGCTTCGTTTCGTCCACACGATGAATTGTACTCTTCAGGAGCTGCCTTAATCACATCGTGGAAGCAGCTCGACCAGACCAGGTGGTCGGTATTCCAAGCTAAATCGGAATACGCCCTTGGATACAATGGCTTAGTGTGAACTTAGTGTGTAAAATGAATGAGTGGAAAAACCATTCTATTCCATATATAGTAATAACCTTTATGTCGATCACAAATAAATCAGCGGCAGAAGAGACCACGGCGGCGGACATTTCTCTAGGTTTTCCAAAAAGAAGTACACGCGGTAAAGCATTTGCTGTCCTTTCTCAGGCTGATATTCGTACTTTCTTCCGGTTAAGCAACTGTTCAGACATATACGGACTATAAACACGTTTTTGAAAAGAACTTTGAAACCCACATTCCTTTCGTGATGATATCAATGAGGAAGACAACACACTTCTGTGTACCTCTCCTGTCTTAGCCGTAAAACGGAATGCGTTTTTAGGTTGCCTTTTATCAACGACCTGAAGGACCTAAGCGATGGGTGCTTCCTTAAAGTTGAGATGAAAAGATGAGATGAAGATGAGAAGTCCTCGAAGGTTTCATAACGGGCCCTGTAGCGGCCTGTGTATGCTGTGGTAACCACGGCAGCATTTTTAACCTAATCTAACCTAATTGTATCTTCACCACAACCTGATGAACTAGCCATTATCATCATCATCGTGGCGCGACAGCCCGACGTCGGGCCTTGGCCGCCTGGATCATTGTCCTCCAATTATCTCGGTCACGTGACCGCGTCCTCCAATGTTGGGAGCCCAGCAGCTGCGCGGCGTCCACACCTACTGAGCTCTCCCAACGAGATCTCGGTCGTCCTCGCAGTCTCGCTCCGTCGACTCGTTCTGCATTCATTACTCTCTTAGGCATGCGATCATCGTCCATTCTTTGTACATGCCCTGCCCATTGAAGTCGTTGTAGTTTGACGATTTTCGAGACTTGCAGCTCATCGTACATTTCATACAACTCATGGTTGTACCGGATGCGCCATCCATCTCGATCGCAAACAGCCCCGAAAATTCGCCGTAGAACCTTACGTTCAAAAGTGTCTAGCATGTTTTCGGAGGCTTGAGTTAGGGTCCATGCTTTGCAGCCATAGCATAGCACTGGTCGTATAATGGTTTTGTACACGCGGAGCTTCGTGTTTCTGTGCACATGCTTCGATTTCATTATGGGGAGAACCGAGAAAAAAGTCTTATTAGCTAACTGTATCCGTCGCTTGATTTCGTCAGTTTCGTTGGCGTCCCTTGACAAGTTGCAACCCAGGTAAATGAAGTTGTTCACGAACTCAATGTTGAGGTCCCCCACATTGATGCTTGGTTGTGCAGGTGTCCTTGTCACCGATTGCATCATTATTTTAGTTTTACCCTCGTTAATACGTAATCCAACTTCCTTTGCAGCGGTATCGAGCGTATGCAGAAGTTCTTCTGCGTCAGCCAATCTTCGGGACATGATGTTGATGTCGTCGGCGTACGCTGCTAATTGTGTCGACTTGATGAGTAGCGTCTTGCTGTTGTCCATATTCATGGCCCGAATAACGTATTCCAGTGCTAGGTTGAAGAGCGTCGGTGCCAGTCCATCGCCCTGTTTCAAACCAGTGCGTGTTTCAAATAGATCAGTAAGTCTATTCTGGATCCTGACTTGTGAGACGGAGTTGGTCATCGTCATCTTTGTCAGTCGCACTAATTTTGCCGGTATACCAAATTGCAGCATGATGTTGTACAGTACTCCACGATCGATACTGTCGTATTCCTGCTTGAAGTCGACAAAGATTTGGTATACGTTTACGTTGTATTCCCAGCACCTCTGGAGTATCAGTTTGACTGAGAAGAGCTGATCGGTTGTGGAGCGCCCAGGTCTGAAACCGCTTTGATATTCGCCAATGACTCGTTCTGCGTACGGTTTTATTCTATTTTCCAGAATTTTCGTCAAAATTTTACAGGACGTACAAACTAGTGAGATGCCCCTGTAGTTCTCACACCGCAGTTTATCTCCCTTTTTATGAATTGGACAGATGATGCTTCTGCGCCAATCGTCTGGGATCTCCTCGTTCTCCCATACTCGCAGGAGTAATTGATGTATGGCACCAACCAGACTCGTTCCACCGAATTTTAGCAGTTCAGCTGGAATCTCGTCAGCGCCCGGCGCTTTATTTCGTTTTAGTGACCGCAAGGCGAGATCAACTTCCTCTACTGTCGGGGGTTGAATGGGTGGGCCTAGATCAACAATATCGTCGAGAGCTTCCTGTGTGGGGATGTTAGATGGTCGGTTTAGAAGCTCTTCAAAATAAGAGGCCCATCGCTTGTTAATACCATCGGTGTCGCTGATGATGTTTCCATCCTTGTCCTTACAAAGGCTAGTCCTGGGTTGGTAGCCGTTTTTAATTGTATTTACTAGTTTGTACGCTTGTCTGGTGTTCCTATTAGCTAAGTTTTCGTTTATGTTCAGCAACTGCTCGTCAAAGTATTTACGTTTCTTACGTCTGATTATTCTATTCGATATTCGCCGTAGCTCGTCATATTTTTCTCTTCTGGCTCTGGTTCCTCGTTGAATCCATTGTCTGTAGGCCTCGTTTTTCGCGTCAAGTGAGTCTTTGCATTCTTCGTCGAACCAGTCATTTCGCGCTCGCCGGGCTTTATATCCCACGACCTTCTCTGCGACATCCTTGATGGTACCCTTGAGTTCTTCCCAGAACCCATGGACGCCTGTGTTGCTGATGTTGTGTAGCATAGGTGATAGTTTTTCCTCAAGGGCGGTAGTATACGCCACCGCTGTAGCATCACTCAAAAGTTTATCAACCGCAAAGATTTTGGGAGGGCTGATTCTTGCTTGGTGCACTGAGGAAATTCTACATCTGTAGGTCGTCTTCACCAAGTGATGATCTGAGTCGCAGTTTGCTCCTCGATAGGAGCGGACATCCATGACACTAGACGCCCATCTCCTGCAAATGAGGACGTGGTCAATTTGGTTGACGGTATATGCGTCTGGAGACTTCCAGGTCTGCTTGTGAATGCGTCGATGCGGGAAGCACGTAGAGCTTACGACTAGATTCCTGCTGCAGGCAAAATCGATAAGTCGCTGGCCGTTATCGTTACATTCTTCATGGAGGCTGTGGCCTCCAGTGGTCCCCCGGTGCCAACTTTCATTTCCGACTTTCGCGTGAAAGTCTCCCAGCGGCAATTTGACGTCGTTTGTTGGAAGTGAGTCGAAGAGAGTTTCAAGGCGGGCGTAGAACTCGTCTTTTACTGCGTCTTCTTTAACTTCAGTGGGGGCGTGCACATTGATGAGCCAGAGATTGAAGAATCGAGTCTTGATGCGAATCGCACACAGCCGTTCATTTATGGGTTTGAAGTCAGTAATATGCGGTTTGAGGCGATTGTTCACTATAAATGCTACTCCAAACTCCTTGCGGCCCGATGGTTTGCCACTTGTAAAAATTGTGTGCGATTTCTTGTTATTAATTTCGCTGCCAAGCCAATTTGTTTCCTGGACTGCAGTAATGCTCAGTTTGTACTTTTCGACCTGTTGAAGGAGGGCCTTCTCGGCCCCCGGTTTGTTCAGGGAGCGTACATTCCAGGATCCGAAAGAATAATCCTTTATTCGTTTGCGTGGTCGTCGTTGTTGATCCGTCCAATCCGAGGCTAGCCATTATAGCGTTGGCCATACCATAACTCATATGGTAAGCACTGGAGCTGTCAAGATCTATTGTGTGAATCTATTGTTGCTAATTCAAAAAAACCACAAGGAGCATAACAAAGACCAGTAGGTCATTTGTGGGGGCAATCTTAATGGCAATGTAGCTCACGATGGTATCTTCAAGAAACCTTACCAGGACCTAGTGACTGATAATGGGGATTCGCAGAGAATATGTTTGGTATACCCAACGAACTCCAGGGCTTCCGTCTAGGTGGACAGACCCATTTGGTCGAGGTGTTATCTCAACCAGTGGTGTTCGTGAGGTACCCCATGATCAGCCCCAGGTTCGCTCTGCTCAAGCGGCTAGCTTCTTTAAGGCTGTAGGGTTTAATAAGATCTTTGGTTTGTCGAAGTCATGGGAGACCGCAGCCATTCGTTGGCAGAACATTTCCTTACAACCTGACTGAAGTCGAAGAGTGTGTTGAGACGCACTGACTTACAAACACCAATCGGGTCACTAAATGAACAGAACGGCTTGGAATACGCTGGGCCATATGCCCATGGCGAATAAGATTCTTATTCTATCGAATCAAAGTTCAATACCCATGTAATCTGATATAGCAGATCGGGATGCCGTAACTTGCCCTTAAATGCACATGTGGCGGTAATTATAATATATGTTTAGTATAATTAATATATATATATATATATATATAATATATATATGTATATAATTAATAAATGCACTCTAAAAGCACTTAAAGCCGCAGGTTCCTGAATATAAATATGCGGCGGAGGTGCGAGGGTAAAGGTGAAAAGTTCTCGGCCTGACACAGAAATACCGTTACGATCAGCAAAAAATTTATGTTTCCTGCCTAGGTGCACGTGTCATTAGTTCGTATGACAAGTTTCAACTTGTTCTCTCAAGTAGTTTACACGAATTTTGGCAGTAGAGTCTTACGTGTTTTTCGTTAAAATGGAGAATCTTGAATATCGTGCGGTCATAAAATGCTTCGTTTTGGATGGATTAACCCCTAAAGCAATTCATCCAAAGTTAATAAAAGTTTACGGGACCCTGCTCCTTCGATGTCAACAGCTAAAAAATGGGCAGCTGAATTTAAACGTGGTCACACGTCCCTCGAAGGCGACCCACGTCAAGGACGGCCAAAAACCGCAAAAAAAAACCATCGAAAAGTGCATGATATCGTGTTGGACGATAGGCGAATGAAAGTGAGTGATATTGCTGAGGCTGTGGGGATATCGAAAGAAAAGGTGCGAAACATCTTGCACAAAGAATTAAGGCTCAAACAGACAGAACGCGTTATAGCGCGACGTTCATGGAACGCCCCTCAACGCGGCGTTCGGCGATATTGGCTACGTCACACACGCAGCGTTATCTGGGCGGGCGATCCAGTACTGTGGTTGAGTTTGTACAGCAATCATGAGTAGTTCTGATGAGGAGAACGCCGGTAATGCGCGTTACTTTTGTAATTTTGTACAACCCGAAAAGTTAACGTCGCGTTAACGTCGCGTTCCGAAAGGTAACGCTGAGTGATAACGCCACGTGTGTGGCAGGGATGATGCAATGCAGTGCAATACAACCGTACCGCCGTAACGCGACGGTACAGGAACGCCGAACGTCGCGTTATAACGCGTTCTGTGTGGCTGAATCTTTAGAGATCCGAAATCTCTGCGTCAGATTGGTGCTGCATTTGCTGAATGCTGATCAAAAGCAAATGCGCAAACGATCCTTGCAGTAATCTTTGCACCGATTCAGTCGGGATCCGACCGATTTTGTGTGGCGATTTGTCACCACCGATGAAACTTGGATCCACCACTATACGCCAGAAACGAAACAGCAGTCAAAACATTGGATGGAAGCCGGTAGTTCAGCGCCAAGGAAAGCGAAGTCGATTGCATCTGCCGGAAAGGTCATGGCCGGCATGTTTTGGGATGCGAAAGGGATCCTGCTAATTGATTACCTTGAAAAAAGCAGAACAATAACAGGCGAATATTATTACTCCAAACTTCTTGACCAGCTGGATGCCAAAATTCGCGAGAAGAGGCCTGGCTTGAAGAATAAAACTAAATCATCTTTCACCAGGACAACGCACCTGTACACAAGTATGCGTTGGCGATGGGAAAACTGCAGGATTTCGGGTACGATTTGCTCTACCATCCCCCCTATTCTCTTGATTTGGCACCCTTAGAGTTCCATCTGTTCCCAAACTTGAAGAAATTTGTTTCTGGGAAGCGCTTCACATCCAAAGAAGAAGTTGAGAGGGCAGTAGATGAATATTTTTACAGCCTTCCAGACTCGAGTTCAGGTTAGCCACCTCACTGGCCCGTACAGGTTTAAGTTGTTGTTGTAATGTATGGAGATACCCTAACCTGCACCAGATCAAAAACACACCTATTATAGTGAAACTACATATTCGCGCGAGCGGCGAGTGAGTATTACTCGCGATGCATGCGCGCGAATTTGTAGTGGTCAATTGCGTTGACGGACATGACTAAGCAGCAAGCATGACTTGTGATGCGCACTTTTACGCGGTCATCCTCGCATATGTGTAATTTCACTATTAAGATTTCCGTGAATTTTCTAAGTCATCAATTTTAAATTCATTCATTTAAACTCATAAAATGTTGGTGTATATTTTCTCATTAAAATATGGAATGTTTTTAATTCATAATGAATATTTACTCATTAGTTACTTGCTAGATGACTTGCAAAGGGATTCTTAATTCACTAACGGTCAAATAATTTACACGCTGATAATTTTAATAATACCCATAAGAGAATATCTATGGAGGAGCAATCCGCATATTATTATTATTATTATTATTATTTATTATCGCCATTTTCTTTTTACATTCAATTACAATATACAATTTAATCATCATATTCAAGATTAAAATAGATATTAATCATCTGACGTACTATTGGCCGCCTCACTAAGAACAAAACGCTCGAGTTGTGAGGCGGATCGACTAACAAATTTAACATAGTATTCAATTATTCCAATTTTATCATTATTATGAGTGTACGACATAGAGTTTGCATATAATGAAGTAATAACTTTTTAAATTTTAATTGCTTAATATAATACAAAAAGATTGACTTAGAAATTGCAGTAGGAGTACAGTAAGTTTAATAGCTACAAGCCTAAATCGTTCTCCAAATAATGTATTCTCAGCGCATTTTTAAAAGAGTGCAAATTTGGTGATTTACATATATTTAAAGGTAGCTCATTAAACAATCTTGGTGCATGATAGAAAGCATGTCCTGCTGCGGTTGCTGTATAGTATCTTGGCTCATGTATTGTTCCACGATATTGCCTACGCGTCGTATAGCCGATATCAGTTGCAGTTGGGAAAATTTGACGATGGCTATACAAGAATTTCAAAATTTTAATTTTATATAGTATCGGGATAGGAACTACACCAAATTCACGGTATATTTGAGCCGTGCTATAGCGCATGTGTTTCTTTAGACATATTTTTATTATTTTTTTGTGTAATACTATTAACGGTAATAGATTACAGATAGCTATTCCACCCCAACCAATAAATCCATGTTCAATCACCGATTGTACAAGTGATATAAATACAACTCGTAAAAGGTTTTTTGATAATATGGATCTAAGTTGAACGAATTTGTATATGATTTTTCTTAATCGGTCGCAGAGAACCGTCACATGTTCTCCCCAACGCAGGTTCCGGTCAATTATCACACCTAAATATTTGGTACTATCTTTATTTAGGAGGACTGGACAAGAACAACTTTCAACTGATTCACAATCTTCATGCATTATAATACGCTCTGAGGTAGGAGGCGCTCCACTTGAGGTGAGGGCAAATGGAATGACAACTGTTTTTTCCACGTTGATGCTAACTGGATTGGCACGCAACCAAAGCTGAATAATTCTGATTCCATTATTTGCATGTTGATAAACGTCCCTCCAACTAGATCCATGAAATACTGCTACAGTATCATCAGCGAAAGCAAACATGGAACAATTTACTAATTTTATTTTCAATAGGTGGTTAATATATATTAAAAATAAAACAGGTACTAAGACTGTACCCTGCGGAACACCAATATTTATATTCAGTTTACAGCTTATATTATCGTCTATGCGCACAGCCTGGGATCTATGGCTCAAGTAATTTCTAAATAAATTTAGTGCTATGCCTATATGCTCCATTTTTGCAAGTAGTTTCATATGGTTGACGGTATCGAACGCCTTTTTAAAATCCAAAAATATTCCTAGGCATTTTTGGCCTTTATCTAAGTTCATAACGATTGATTTCGTTACATTAAAAATAGCATCATCAGTACTCATTGAATTTCTGAACCCATATTGATTGTCGGACAATATGTGCTTTTCCTCCAAGTATTTTACAAGCCTATTTTTTATAGCTTTTTCTAAAATTTTGGATACACTTGATAGAAGAGATATTGGTCGATAGTTGTCTAATACACTTTTGTCGCCATTCTTATGTAGTGGTACGACCAAAGCAGTTTTCAATACTGTTGGGAAAACGCCTTGCACCAGGCATAAATTAAAAGCGTGAACTAAAGGGATTGATAGAGCAATAGCATTATCCTTCAGAATATTCGCGTGTGAGCCGTCAACTCTGGGAGCAGCATTGGATTTCAGTTGAAAAATAAGCTGGACGATCTCGTCTCTAGTTACTGGATTCAAATAAAAAGAATCACAAAATTGACCTTGATCGTTAGTCATTGATAACATTCTGTCCACTCCATCAATTGGAGGAATGCTGCTTGTGATTTTGTGACCAATATTGACAAAGTGTTTGTTGAATTCGTTAGCTATATCCCGTTTTCTGTCGCTGCAAATTATCTCACCACTAGTGGAAGTAATATTGCTGACAAAGCTACCCAGTTTTACTTTTGTATTCGTAGCTTCATTTATAATTTATATGGTTGGTTGGTTGGTTTAAGTGGCGGTAGAGCCCCCAAAAAGAGGAATACCCAATTAGCGCTGGTGCGCGCCGTTTTGATGCCACAAACCTCGTAAGAGGAAAACTGATGCTATTAAGTATATCAAAGGGGTCGGGCAGGGTATTTCCTTAAATCCACCCTGTGGAATTTAAGAAATGAAGTATCTTGCCAGTGCCCAAAGAGGAGATCTCGGTTATGTCTGTAAGAAAGGCACTGCCCAAAGAACAGTGCCGCGCCCTAGCCAGTGCCGGACATCTACAAAGAAAGTGTAAAAGAGTCTCTCTCTCTCCCCACTGTCCTTGCAACTACGACAGCACTCGTTGTAGGGAATACCAAGTCTGGCTGCGTGCTCTCCCACAGGCCAGTGACCCGTTGTAACGGCGACAATCCAGGCCACCTCTGGACGGGTCCTTATTAGAAGGCCATTTGTTCTTTGTGTATTATAGGATGGCCATATTTTCCTAGAGGTGATGCACGTCCTTAATGCGCCCCATCTGTTGTTTGCTAAGTTAATGTAGCATTTATGTACTTCCTTCTTAGTGGCGCTAAGTGGCGCACTGACAACCACATCCGCATATACTCAACACTAAACTATTTGAAGCAATTCCAGTCGTAAAAAGTAAACAGACACACGCCCTCCACTGCGCAACACCCGCGCAGTCTATATAAAAGCACAGGAAGCACGCAAGATGTCATCCCCTTTTCTACTTCTCTTATTGGAACAATAACATTCCAGTCTGTCTCTCTGCCGCGAAACACCCGCCCGGACCATATACCTATAGAAGCACGAGAGATGTCAAATTTTCATCCCCCTTCCTACTTCCTCACTTGTACCGAATTACTTCGTTTCTCTCGCTCTTTTTGATTTCCTCTGATTCTCTCTCTTCAAAGATAATACCATTCTTGAAAATTACAATATATAGGTATAGTAAAGCTAGTTCCTGCAGTTTGGTATTGCAATTTCCATTATATTTTCTTATGACTTCTCAACAGTATTCAATAAATATCGTCTTGTTGAACGCGAAGCTCATATCTCGAAAATTCGTTTATGTGTAAATCGTACAATTAAAGATAAACTAACATGAGTTAATTATCGTAAATACACTTTGCCAACTTCAATTGTCAATTAATTGCTATTATTTATGACTTTTTTTGTGTTCGAGGGAACTACATACATACTTGAAGCGTAATAAGAGTAGTAAGTAGTACCCAATGAAGAATCGGTTGTTGAGCCCCATGATAGCTCATTCACCAGTCTATATGATATTGAATAATTCCAAGTGGCCACTTGAAATTGTTAATTAATGTTATCAGTTGTTCGAATCAAATGTAAACTTAATTGTTGTAAAATATTCCAGGCACCTGAGATTGCACTCGTATATGGAATGTGTGACAGGTGAAAATATTGGTTGATAAATTTCACGTCTATTTGATTCGATTAAAGAGTACACAATGGAGCAATAAAATTTACTTATCAGACCAATGGTTTAGCATTGACTTATTAATGACAGCAGCCATTTTTATCATTGATATACATATATTCAATTTATGTACATATATGTTAAGTTTTCATGGAGTACAAAGCTCTAGTATTAATTATGGGGGGTCGGTCGGTCCGTTTGTATTCGTACATTCAAAATGTCATTATAATCAAATTGAAATTGGATTAGTTTTGCTTGTGTTAGTTTTTTCAATCTTTATAAAATATTGGTAACACATACGAACGAGTTTTGAACAATTTGAAGATTTCACGTTTTTTAGAAAATGTATAAAGCACCCGTATAGCATAATCATGGCTAATTGCATTGTAATTCGTGCTTTGTGAATACCTTCTTTTTGTCAGCTCAAATGATGCTATATGGGTTTTACAAAATAGCATCATTTTGGTTGGCTGGAAATTAGAAATGGGTCGCAATTAGCATCTATTATCTTTTTTAGCAACCGATTACTTTTAGCATTGACAAGTCGCTGATAACGCTAAAAAATAATAGATACATATTAGCAGGTGTACATCGAACCCAACTTCCTAACAGAAAAAAAACATCTTCACCTAAACAATGATAATATATATGTACTTACATACGTATGCTCAAAAATCACAAATCACAGCTCCCACCCAACCCAGTCATGAACAACCATATGACACATACTCCAACCCGAAAATCATTTACATTTCCCGGAGTTCTTTAAATTTAGAAGGTCTAAATAATCGTCTATAACCGTGTTAGCTTCACCCGGACAAAGGTGCATTCCCATACAAATGGGTATATGATTCAGGCAGGGCTTCTATTGAATCAAATCTGGATCAAGTTTTTTGCCACGGCGACAGCCATCGTCACCATGCAACTTACATGGCACTTAGCATGCCGTCGCCCTTCTCTGTCCAGAGTGGGACTACACGCTTCATATTTTTGTTAAGAAAGAGAGAAAAAGAGCCCAAATCGTGTTCGCTGGTTTCGACCGCTGGTGCGAAGCGCGTATCAGACGCCTCTGATCCGCGCTCGCACCAGTGGGAGAAGCGTGATCACCAGTGGTCGAAACCGGCGAACACGATTTGGGCTCTCTTTCTCTCTTTCTTTCTTAACAAAAATATGAAGCGTGTAGTCCCGCTCTGGACAGAGAAGGGCGCTAAGTCAGAACAGTTGGTGGAATTCCATATCGGCAAGTAGCACGTTGTTATTTGCATTCGATAAGAATTCGCTGCCATGTCGTGTTGGTCGGCCTATATATGGCTATGCAACATCTGGCTTGGTCGTTTCCGGTCACGCCTCTCCCACTGGTGCGAGCGCGAAGCAGAGGCGTCTGATGAGACGCGCTTCGCACCAGCAGCGGTCGAAACCGGCGAACACGATTTGGGCTCCCTTCGGGGAGGTAATTATTCTTAACAAAAATATGAAGCGTGTAGTCCCACTCTGAACAGAGAAGGGCGCTAAGCCAGAACAGTTGGTGTAATTCCATATCGGCATGTAGCACATTGTTATTTGCATTCGATAAGAATTCGCTGCCATGTCGTGTTGGTCGGCCTATATAAGGCAATCCAACATCTGGCTCGCTTGTTCCCTGTCACGTCTCTCCCACAGTGCGAGCGCGAAGCAGAGGCGTCTGATGAGACGCGCTTGGCACCAGTGGTCGAAACCGGCGAACACGATTTGGGTTCCCTTCGGGGAGGTAATTATTCTTAACAAAAATATGAAGCGTGTAGTCCCACTCGGGACAGAGAAGGGCGACGACATGCTAACTGCCATGTAAGTTGCATGGTGGCGATGGCTGTCGCCCGGCAAAAAACTTGTTTTGTAGTTCAGCCACAGGCGCTAAGCCAGAACAGTTGGTGGAATTCCATATCGGCAAGTAGTACGTTGTTATTTGCATTCGATAAAAATTCGCTCCCATGTCGTGTTGGTCGGCCTATATAAGGCAATCCAACATCTGGCTCGGTTGTTCCCTGTCACGCCTCTCCCACTAGTGCGAGAGCGAAGCAGAGGCGTCTGATGACACGCGCTTCGCACCAGTGGTCGAAACCGGCGAACACGATTTGGGTTCCCTTCGGGGAGGTAATTATTCTTAACAAAAATACCTCAGGAAGCCCGATGGATCGTAGACATCCTCTAGTGAGGAGACTATTGACATTCTGTTAGAGACCCATTTGACTGGCGAATCCGCATCTCGGAAACACACAGGAAGGTATCTCAGCCCTGTGTGATTCTTCAGAGTTTCTGGTAATAGTGAAAATTCTCTGGACTTTCTCTAGTTTTGAGCCGTTTAAGTCTGTTGGACCTGACGGCATCATTCCAGCGGATATACAGCATCTATCCAACGATATTTACCCCTGGATCGTAATTATTTTCAAGGCCTGCGTGGATTTAGTCTATATTCCTAAAAAATGGTCAGAGGTCAAATTAGTTTTTAATCGGCCAAATGCCCTTAGATATATCAGTCTATCCTCGTCTCTACTGAAAATGTTAGAAAGCCTTATTGATATACACTTAAGGAACAGCATTATTCTGCCCCTTCATGCCTACTGGAAGGGCAGGTCGCTGGATACTGCGCTGCATTCTATCGTGACCTATATCGAGAAAGCGATAAGTTTTAAGGAGTAAAAATTAATCGCTTTCTTGGACATTGACGGTCCCTATAATAACGTTAAACCTCAGTCTATTATCGATGCACTGTGGGGACTGGGTGTCGATGACTCCTCATATAAAAAAAGTCTACTTGATGTTAACATCAAGTTTAATCTGTACTGAACTGGGCACATCATCCGTACGAAGATGTGTGAATAGGGGTACTCCGCAGGGAGGAGTAGTCCCCCCTTGCTGGAGACCGTGATTAACGGTCTTCTCCTTGACCTAGAGGCGTTCGGTTGTAAAGTGATTGCTTATGCGGATCACGTTGCTATTGCAATTCCGGGAAAGTTTCCGGCTAAGCTGAGCGAACTATTACAGAATGCTCTCTCTCTATTAACGAATTGGGTGTCAAATTGCGGAGTTCGGATAAGTTCAAGTAAGACGGAGCTCGTCTTATTCACTAGGAAACATAGGATTCCACCGTTTGAACCTCCCACTTTAGAGGGGCGAGACTGGCGCTTACTGATCGAGCAAAATATCTTGGTCATATTCTAGACGGGAAGTTGAGCTGGCTGGAAGATAGATACGTAAATAAAGCTAATATCGCTGCTGCTGCTGTAGGACGGCCATCAGAAAAGCTTATACTGGCTCTATGTAGCGGTTATCGGACTAGTTCATTTGCACGGTATAGTTGTCTGGTGGAATGCACTTAGCACAGCGACTAACCGCAACTTGTTGCGGAAAGTGCAAAGGACAGCTAGTGTGGCAACCTGCGGGGCTCAATTGCCCTAACCCCTTGTGGGGCATAGCGCGTCAACTGTTCCATGTGGCCCAGTTGACGTTTCGTTGGCATAAATTGGTTTCGGAGAATGCAGTTGCATGCACCTTCTGCACATCCATGTCCACGAACGTCGTCGTGGACGGGATTCGAACTCGAAACGTCGGTAGTCAAACATAAGACTGATGACTCAACACATTACGCTAACGGTCGCCCGAAAGCCTCCTAGATATTTTTGGCGAGCAGATGGTCGTACGCACAGCCATCCGTATACGCGAAGCAGGTCAGTGGTTGACTCTAAACTGTGGACACTCGACAATCTTACATAATCGATTTATCCCTGCAAATACAGACTATGTTTCATCAAAACTTATGTTCATAGAGTGTTTCAAAAGTCTCATCCCATCACGAACAGGATGGAATGAAGACTTTCTTCCGAAAACAGATACGATACACATCTACACAGATGGGTCTAAGACTGACAGTGGTATAGGAACTGGCGCTCAGACAGTTTAAGTCTAAACTTATCGGTACGACTACCTGAGTACTGTAGCGTTCTACAAGCGGAATTGGTTGCTATTTGAGAAGTCCTGGTCTGGCTGGGGTGTCATCGTCATGTCGTAGGAACATTATTATTTTACCAGAAAGCCAAGCCGCGATAAAAGCCCTGGAATCTGTACTTATCACCTCAAGGATGCTGCCGGAGTGCCGTGAATTTCTCATGCTGATAGTTCCTTTCTTGGATATTGTTCTGTGTTGGATTCCAGGTCATAGTGATTTCGGTGGCAACTCCTGAACTGATTAACTTGTTAGAAGAGTTACAGCACAAAGAGCCTTATGTACTCTCTGCAAAGTTAAAATTCCTATCGAAGCATGTCAGCATGCCATAATGCAGGCTGCGATTATTAGGATTAACACGAGATAGCTTAGCGGCAGCACCTGTTGAAGAACAAAGCTGATATGGCCAAGGCTGGACATGAGCCGTTCTGCTAAACTATTGTTCCTCAAAAGGCATCATATTGGAGCGGTTGTGGGCATCATCACTGGGCATTGTCCAATTGCATGAGGCTTCGGTTTCCGTATAACGACTTCTGTGGAAGCCGTGGGGATGAAGAAGAGGAGAAGACTACACTTCATTTTCTCTGTGATTATCCGGGCGTGCAAAGTATGAGGAGGCCAATTCTTGGAGCCTACTACTTTCCCGAGCTAGGAAAATTGCAGGACATTGATGTTTGCTAGCTCCGACGTTTTATTGTGAGCTAGGGCTGGTTTGAGGCTTAAAGTGGGTCGGGACAACACATCCCTTTGGGTATTACAACGGACCCAGATGTGGTCTATGTGTGCTGTGGTTATTCATGGCAGCTCTTTAACCTAACCTTTAACCTAATACAATTTTATATACTATACATACATATATATACTTTTTTATCTTAAAATTATTTTAAGTTAACCTTGGCCATAATTGTCTGTTTTGTGTTCAGGGTGTTCATTCTGTGTGCTTTTAAGCGCGTGCAAAGAAAACAGTTTACTTCAGCTGGAGAGTTTGTTTAATTCGACGACTGAACAATGAAAGAGAGCATTTCTCCTGCTTCACGGTCTTTTATAGACTCGGCTAACCACTACAATTGAACAACAACATGATCCAAACTGGTTCTTATCAGTAACATAACAAAGATTGATGGGAATGTATCATATGGAGCACGGGTTCGATCCCCAGTATCGATCCTATCTTTGTTTTCCTTTTTTTTCTTTATTTATAATAACATTATTATTAATTTTATTGAAAATATATTATTTTATAATAGGCATGCGCCTAACAGTGCTCTATAGTTTTTCTTTTTGAGACTTTGTAAGAAGTTAAAATTAAAAAAAAGGTCCTTTAAGAAACCTTCATTTGTGCGAATTTACATTCATGCCTACACAGAAAAATGCAAAACCCGTTCGAAAGCCCACTTTTGTCTTATTAAATGACATAAATGAAACGAAATTAAAAAGCGCCCGACTTTATGACATGCCCACGAAGCAACATAATGATGACACCAACGTCAACAGTAATATACAGATAAAAGAGATGATAATATCTGATGATGATGTCTGATGAAAATGGTGACGAAGATAGAGGTCTTTATATCTGAACAGCATCATTAAAAAGAGCTATGGAACAATGACTGGAAGTTATTTCTATATTTGGCTTGTTATTGATCTGGTTGACTCCGCTGGCAATATGACATTATTAGCAATAGACACAACAACAACACAATCAACTACCAAGAACAAACAAATTCTGAGATGGAATTTCATTAATAAATTCGGTTGAAATGGCACGATACATTTCAAATAAGCAGTAGGGAAAGATTAATCTGCTACCAAGCTTGCTGCTGAAATTATTTTGAGGATGGATTTTTCTCCGTCTGAATAATTTCCCTTGCACGCAACATGTTCTTAAAAAAATGTTGTTCAACAAGAATTTCAATTTGTGTTTTAAAATGAAATTTCAGATTTTATGGAATGACTTAATTCACTTATTGTATAAATAAATAGTGGTGTGATAGTTCCAGGCCCGGCTCTCTCATAAGTGCAGACTGAGCATTTGAACAGGTTGTCATAATGTAGGGTCGCGAAATGTTAAATAAAAATAAATAACTGGCGCAACAGTCCAATTTGAACCATGGCCTTGAGATGAGTTAGCATCATCTCATTTTCTAGATCGTGACGGTCTTGTGATGAGGTGTGTGATCAGCAACACGCTCAACCGAGCTATTTACCCCATAAATGGGTACTCATTTAACAGCTGAGTTGGCTCATAGTCCGACACGTAAATCCCCTTTTTTATCGAAAACTACCGTATTCAGTAGGAATCGAACCGGGGCGCAGTGCGTAGAAGGCGAACGTGCTAACCGTTTCGCCATCCGGACTACTAATGCGCGAAAAATCTTAAGGTGGTGTTAAGGCGGACACACACAAGAAGCAGCAAAGCAAAATGATCCCGGTCCGAGCCAAAACTCGAAGTGTGTGAAGTTCAAGTTGATTGCTCCGCGATCCACCGCGATCCAATTTGGATATTCGACTCGCCCAACATCCACGAGCCAGAACCCAACTGCAATGACGCTTGAGCGCGAAATAAATGAAGTCAAATTTTGCAACAGCAACAACAACAAAGAAATCGTGTTTCCATGTTGGCGGCCGCCAAGATTTTTATGCAAAACTTTTGCAGTTCAATTGTCGATGCGTGAAATTAAATTTAATAAGTGGAAATTGAGTTCGTCGTCGAACTTGTCTTTTAAAATGACGCCTGGCTCGTGATACCTCGGCTTCGCAGTATGTGACTTCGAAAGTTAGATCGGGATCATTCGGATCAGATCCATTTTGATTCGCGTTTAGATAGACACATGTGTTTGTGTATGTCCACCTTTGAAGAGAGAGTATATGAGGTAGTGAAAAAGAGCGAGAGAAACGAAGCAATTCGGCACAAGTGAGGAAGTAGGAAGGGGGATGGAAATTTGACATCTCTTTTGCTCTATATGGACCGGGCGGGTGTTCCGCGGCAGAGAGACAGACTGGAATGTTATTGTTCCAACTGAAAAAGTAGGAGAGGGGATGACATCTTACGTGCTTCCTGAGCTTTTATATAGACTGCGCGGGTGTTGCGCGGTGGAGGGCGTGTGTCTCTCTCTTTATTTTTTACGACTGGAATTGCTTCAAGTAGTTTAGTGTTGAGTATATGCGGATTGCTCCTCCATAGGTATTCTCTATGATGTCCACTCTTAAGGAAGGTTAGTTTTAAATTTTTTTTTAATAACTGGATGAAACCACACTGACCCACATTGGGCGTCAAATTAGGAATGGGGGATACATACAGGTTATTCCGACAACCGGTATTTTCTATTTCCAAAGCCGGTTATCTTCGGTACTATTGTTGCCCAGTTCTTAACCGTTACTACTTTTGAAATCCAATAACCGGGCCAAAATAACCGACGCGCCATATTTCAAACTTTTGCGATTCTCAATTTCAAATCGCGGCCAAATGCCGGCGCACTGAATACAATATGTTAAGGTCGCCACAGACGATCGAACTGGACCGTTCGTGACTTCCACCATGTCAATTTCACAAAACGTGCGGAAAACAAATCTCTTCGTTGCCATCGTTTTATAAAACTGGCGTGGATGGGCGGTGGTCACGAATAGTTCGGTTCAATCGTCTGTGGCAATATAGAGAAATTGGCGTAGTTCGACAGAACCTAAAATGATTCAGTTCAATAGTGAACCGGGTCATGGGCGCGTCAACATCTATTGAATGACTATGCTCTGCTGAAGTTTCAATAGCATATATAAACTTCGGATGGTGCAGTTGCTAGCATGCACCTCCTATCCGAGCCGTCTTTTATTGCAGAGCTGAGAATGCTATGGGAGTTCTAATAATACTCGTACCCACAGGTAGTTTTTGTTAACGCACCGGGAATCGAACCGCTGATTTTCTAGATGCAGCATCGTAGCGCGTCGACCGAGACCTTACAGCTACCGAGCGCGAAAATGATTGGCGCGCTTTAACTTAGCTCCCCGGACAGAGCATCGTCATTTTTACCCTCAATTACACTTAGACATAAGAATATCGAAGAGAAGAAAAATTCAAATCATCTTTGGTCTTAGCATGTTAATTGTTAATAGAAATATAAGAGAACCAATCAGCAAATAATGTACAGTATACTAAATTCTCTGAAGTAATTCCACCACATACTATCTTGTAAAAAGTAAACAGAGAGACATACTCCCTTTACCCGTGAACACTCATCTGGTCCATATAGTCACCATTTGAACTGTCAAACTCAAATTCCCCCCATACTTCCTTCTTGTGCCCAATATCATTTCCTTTTTTCCCTCTGTCCCGGATCACCCACCCGGTTCATATAGTCAGTATTTCAACTGTTAAACTCACATTCCTCCCATTCGTCCATTGTTTGCTGAAATACAAATACGATACGTAATTATTTTATAAGAATACAGGGTCAGGGATCGTTAAGCCACAATTTGATACTAATTTTGGTCGTTTTGGATATTTTTTCATGGTCACCTTCTCCGGGTAACGGGGGACTTTGGGGCGCCACCATTCATCTCAGTGACCCGAAAACCATTGGTTTGACATTAATCTCGGGCACCTTCGGATTTATGTATTTGGTACCATATCGGCCCTTATTTGAATTTGCATGTCCTCCGTTCCCACTCGATACAATCCGATTCGAAAAACATTATGGCTAATAATCTTAACTTTTTCGCCGCCTTCCAAAATATACTCATGTCAAATTTTGTTATTCGAAATGACGCCGCGCCACCTGCCTTGGTTCGGTCAAACGGGGTTCGGTATTTGGCATCATTCCGGGTTCGCAAACCACCCTGTTTTCCTTTCCGGCCTCCAGAAAGTGCTTCTAAAAAATTTCGTTATCCGAAATGACGGCTATCCGGTTGGTTCGATTAATCGGGGTTGTACTGTATGTTGAATCATTTTAGAGTCGCGAGCGAGCTTGTTTGTTCCACTCCGTCTCCCGAAAGTAGTTATGAAAAATTTCGTTATCAACGCCGTACTCTTCGGTTCAGTTAAACGGGCTTTTAGTGTACGTGGTCGCGAACCACCTTGCTACCTATCCCAAGTATACTCGTGGAAAATTTTGTGACAATGGCCCCAGTGGTTTCAAAGTTTTTGCACGACAAACATACAGACATCATCCTCACTTTTGGATATTATATTAAAACAAGCTAGCCTTCGGCTATACCTTCGTTGTACCTTATGGAGCATTTGCTATTTTGAAATTAGTAGTTAAACGTGTTCCGATTTCACTGTTCCTATGAGAGGTGTGTGAAATAGTAGGCCGATTTCAACCAAATTTAATAACGTGGTTTGGTGGTTAATATGATTGAATAATTTTAAATTTCGTAAAGATATCTTTAGAAATAAAAAAGCTTTTCTAGCAAAAATTTGATTTTGGAACGATTGTTCCTATGACAGCTATATGATAGAGTAGTCCGATTTCAACCAAACTCAAGAATGTGATTTAGCTAATAATATTATTAATTATTGTGAAATTTGAAAAGCGTATATACCCTAGACTTGTACAGACCTAGTGGAGATACCAAAAGTACCAATTGGCAACGACCATATGCATTAAGAATGGGTCTCCTATATGGCCAGTTCATAGGAGAGGTTGGCACTCATTCATTAGGATCTAGAACATTCTCAAAATCAATTAACTAACTAACCCATTCTACAATATTTGTCGAATTTTTCAAGTCGCTAGCTTCATTCTATCGGAAGGTATTGCTTATTTGAAGTTTCACTTGTAGAGGAGGTAAGGGTTCCTTAGGTCGGATCTTGCTCATCATTGCCACCAACCAATTAGATCACCCTACAACCATTTAAACAAAATTTCAAGTCTCTAACTTCACTCTATCGAAATTTATCGCTTATTTAAAGTTTCGTTTGTAGGGGAAGTAGGGGTTTCGTTGGTCGGATGTTACCCAGCTTTAATGCCAACTAACTCAATCTCACTTCGAACATTTGACCAAAATTTCAAGTCACTGGCTTCATTCCATCAAAAGTTATCGCTTATTTGAAGTTTCATATGTAGGGGAGGTGGGGGTTCCTTGGGTTGGATCTTGCCCATATTCAACACCAACTACGTAGGTCTTACTAGCAACATTCCATCAAATTTTTAACTCGGAAGTATCATTCTATCAAAAGTTATCGCTTATTTGAAGTTTCATTTGTAGGGGAGGTAGGGGTTGCTTGAGTCGGATCTTACCCATTTTCAATACCAACCAAGTAGATCCTACTAACAACATTTTGTCAAATTTTCAACTCGCTAGTGTCATTCTATCGAAAGTTATCGTAATTAAAGGAATATTGAATTTTTTTAAATTTGTAGGGGAGGTAGGCGTTCCTTTGATCCGATTATGCCCAACTTACTAGAGCTCAAGCATCTTCTCACCCCAGGGTTACATGCTAAAAATCAGGCGTCTACGTCAATTGGTTCAAGAGTTATAGACAAAAAACCCGAAAAGTAGGGTAGTACGGGGCTCTTTGTAAGAAAATTACCGTTAGTTTTCAACTGATCGATTTTATTTTCCCAGGAATTTATAAGATTACCCTCACGAGTAATCTACCAAAGCTAGAGCTTTTCATATTTATTTAGTCGGGAGTTAGAGATACATTTAAGTATTTTACATATGTAGGGGAGGTAGGCGTTCTCTTGGCTTGATCATGCCCATTTTCAATACCATCCAACTAGATTACACTACCAACATTTGACCAAAATTTCAAGGCTCTAGCTTCATTCTATCGAAAGTTATCGTGCGAACGGACAGACAGACAGACAGACAGACAGACAGACAGACAGACAGACATGGCTTAATCGAATCAGGAGGTGACCCTGATCATTTATATATATATACATTGCTATACCTCCGGAGCCTCCTTTAAGGTGTTACATATTTCCGTGTGACAAAAACAATATACCCTATACTAAAAGTCTAGGGTATAAAAATATCTTTAGAAATGAAAAAAATTTTCTTACAAAGACTAATTTTTGGACCGGTCGTTCCTATGGCAGCTATATGACCTAGTGATCCGATTCCATTGGCTCCGACATATTTACAGCATGCAATAGAAAGAAGGCTTTGTACAAAATTGCAACTCGATTGCTTTAAAACTGAGGGACTAGTTTGCGTAGAGCCAGACGGACAGACGGACAGACAGACGGACAAAGCTTAATCGACTCGTTTTATCATACTGACCAAGAATATATATGGTTTGTATGGTCGAAGATGCTTCCTTCTGTGCGTTGCAAACTTCATGACAAAGTTAATGTACCCTATCACATCCGTGAAGGGTATAAAAAATACATTTCGTCTATCTTTTCACGGAAAAAAATGTTTTACTTAGAAAATAACCGGAAAACCGTTTATTTCGATAAACGGTAGATTGGGACGATTAAACCAAGTCGATTAAACCGATGGCGAAAATAACCGGAACAACCGGTAGATTTTCCAATAAGCGCCTTCCCTACGCCAAATATCTCGGACTATAGTATTTTCCAGTTGAGTTAATCCGTATTCCAAAGGAAAAAATCCCTATCTCAAATGAAAAAATCCCTATCCCAAATGAAAATATACCCTATACTAAAAGTCTAGGGTATAAAAACTCCTTCCCAAATGAATTAAACGTTTTCCCAATATAATTAAACTATTTCCCGATTGAATTCAAACAGAGAGAATTTGTTTGTAGCTTCCGATATATATTTATTTAAAACTAACTTACCGGTGAAATATCTTGAAGGATCACTGAAAATCTATAAATCAAACATTCGTGGGTTCCAGTGATTTCGGATGATATTTTGAAATTTGAAAAAAAAAAAAATTTGCGGGCAGAATTTCCATCATTTGATGTACGCTTGCTCTGTTTTACTGGATCTACAATCAATCCTAATTCCGTGCGAAATTTATTTTGGACTGCTAATTTTGACATAGATTTTAACGCTCTTTCCTCTGGATATCTCGCTGTCTACTTTCTGAATTCCTATTTGTAAGTACTGCGGAATCAGGAGGTATAGTATTTCCCAGTTGAGTTAATCCGTATCCCAAATGAAAAAATCCCTATCCCAAATGAAAAAACTCCTTCCCAAATGAATTAAACTTTTTCCCAATATAATTGAACTATTTCCCGATTGAATTCAAACAGAGAGAATTTGTTTGTAGCTTCCGATATATTTATTTAAAACTAATTTATCGATGAAATATCACTGAAAATCTATAAATCAAAAATTCGTGAGTTCCAGTGATTTCGGATGATATTTTGAAATTTGACAAAAAAAAAAAAAATCTGCGGGCAGAATTTCCATCATTTGATGTACGCTTGCTCTGTTTTACTGGATCTATAGTATTTCCCATTTGAGTTAATCCGTATCCCAAATGAAAAAACTCCTTCCCAAATGAATTAAACTTTTTCCCAATATAATTAAGCTTTTTCCCAATATAATTAAACTATTTCCCGATTGAATTCAAACAGAGTGAAATTATTTGTAGCTTTCGATATAATTATATAAAACTAACTTACCGATGAAATAACTTGCAGAAGCTTAAGGGAAACGCATGCTTTCCGCTGCTTCTGCTCTTCTACCACCTACATTAGACGCGGCAGCAACAGCGGCGAAAGCAGATCTTCCTTTAGTTGTTGTTGCAATCTGCGTCAAAATTGGCAATCCAAAATAAATTTCGCACGGAATTAGGATTGATACTAGATCCAGTAAAACAGAGCGAGGGTACATGAAATGAATGATTTTGCACCCAGATTTTTTTCAAACCCCAAAATGTCATCCGAATTCACTGGAATCGACGAATGTTTGTTTTATAGATTTGCAGTAATCCTTCAAGTTATTTCATCGGTAAGTTAGTTTTATAAAATATAATTATATCGAAAGCTACAAATAAATTCACTCTGTTTGAATTCAACCGGGAAATAGTTTAATTATGTTGGGAAAAAGTTTAATTATATTGGGAAAAGTTTAATTCATTTGGGAAGGAGTTTTTTCATTTGGGATACGGATTAACTCAACTGGAAAATACTATATTTCTACCATTTGTCGACTATTTCCTACCCTAAATTTTCATTGAAATAAGATCAGATTCGATTGCTCATTTCGGTTTCGTTGACGAGATAAAATCACACTGACCTCACATTCATCGCCGAATATTTTCGCGATTTTCCGACACAATTTTTCGACTAATTTGAGCTTTCTCTGACGTAGGGCGAAAAAAGCCGTCAGGTAACCTTCAAGTAGCTTATGCCAGTCGTAGGAAATCTTAGAGATACCTTTAGAAAGCCTTAAGGTGCCCAGTCCATTGTCTGGATCCCACCGACCCACATTGGGCGCCGAATATTTTCGGGATTTTTTCCCCCATTTTTCGATTATTTTCTACAATAAATTTTCATTCACATTTAATTAAAAAAGCCTTCAGGTAAGGTATAAAATGGTCTCGGTTTTTGCGCCTTAAGGTATAGTCACCTTAAGGCGCAAAAACCGAGACATATTCGGCTACCCATTTCAGTTTCGTCGACTGGTCAAAATGGGAGCGGTATGAAATATTGACTTTTAAAATCTCGATTACCAAAGCTGATATTTTTTTTTTTGAATAATATCATATTTCAAAATATCGATCTAAGAAAATCTCGACTGATGAAAATATTGACAGAGAAAAAATCTCGATAATCTCGACTAATTTAAAATGAATTCAATGGTGAGGTGTAATAATCCATCACAAAAGTGGCACTGTCAATTATTGACTTTATTTGCCTTTTGAAAAATAAATAAGGTCAATTGACATTATGCCGTTTTACCCCTCTTTACTAGTGTGGTCCTATTGAGGTTCCGCTTTCGAAATTTTTATTGAAGAACGAACAACCTAGGTTTATTTACTGAGGGTTAGGATCCTGTTCAAATCTAGTTTATGCCAATGAAACGTCAGCTAACCCACAAGGAATAGTGTAGTCTACACAAGAGACTTTTTCGCCCAGAGCGAGCGAAGCCAGCGTTCATGTTTGTGCGATACTGAGTGCGGAGCGAACGGAGCCCGTACAAGAGACTGTTGATTGACAATAGTCTCTTGTGTGTGCGTGTGCTTGGAACACTTAAGAGAAAAGTATGAACAACGCCAAATCAAAATCCAACTTTGTGTACATGATATGCCGAAATTTTAACCTGTCGAAATTATGATATGGTCGAGATATTTTCCTACGATATTTCGAAATTGAAATTATGTTAATCGAAATTTTAAAAGTCAACGTGTCGTACCTAATTTGATCAAATCACACTGACCCTACATTAAGCGCCGAATATTTTCGAGCATTTTCGACTGATTTCCACTATTTACACTGACGTAGGTCACAAAAAGCCGTAAGGTAAGGAAGCTTAAAATAAGATTAAGATTAAGAAAGCATTACGGTATGTTAAAGTCTAAAAAGACTTCGGTTTCATTAATTGAATAAAATCATAATGGCCCCACATTGGGCGTTGAATTCGACCTGCACCGGTTGTTTGGTGGTGCTTTCCCATAAATAGAGAGAATAGTGAACTTAGGGTCAACCTTATGAAATACATCGATTTCGGAGTTTCCTGCGTTTTGTCTAACATGCATTTCAAGGACTATGGTCGAATGTTACGAGCCATTCTCTGTTAATTGAACACACCGCTAAACTAGTTAAGGCCGGCACTGAATAGCTCAACATTTTCATTAAATTTACTATTAAAGTGTATTGAGTCCTTCGCATAAAACTGTATCCTAATGCGCTCTAATGGGAAGCAACACACACACAGCTAACAAAAACCTCTTCAGAATATCAAACAAGTCGAAATTGGTAAATGTCCTTATTACCATTAATTACGTTTCATTCAATTGGTATTGGTTCCATTCAATATCTTGAATTCAGGATAATCTTAAGTTAAATTAATGCTTGTCGAGCATCGTAACGGTCCTAATTATAATGAAGATATTATACGACAAGGATCTCAAATGAGAAGAACAAACAACATTTCATGTATTTACTATTTGTCTTGTGTTTTGTTTGTGTATGTGTGGATGTTGTTCTTACCGCCAAAAATTAGGCTAAATTCAATTGTGTGCTTTTGTGGGCAAGGACAAGTTGTATGTACTTGTAGCGATAAACATTCTTCTGTGTTGATTCGGCCACAACGACGACGTAGTATACGAAAGGATACACAAGAAATATGGTTAAAGAGTCCTTGGGCTTAGTGCCCGTTGAATTGGTCCTTGCATGTATTGTAGTTCGTGTGTATAGAAAATCGGGTAATTAATCCAATTACATTTGTCCATTTGAAGATTACTTCTGCTTGATTTATTGTTGTTTTTATTCTTGGTACTAATGACTTTTTGCTGCTTATTAAATAAAGGCACATATTAAGGTGGCTTTTGGTGGGAGTCTATTGACAGGAAGTGGGTTTTGTATGCAGAAAATTTGTTGACTCTATAAATTAACGTCCCAGGAAATATCGCCCGAACATTTTGCATGAGTTTAGAGCGATTGATCGTTATCAACGTCAAATTTGGGGCAAAAGTTCGTAAAATTTTGGAAGAAAAAATGGTAAAATCACGGGTAATAGTTCCGACTGAATCATCGCCCCAAATCCATTTTTAAGACGAAAAATTGCTCCAACATTTTTCTATTTCCTAGAGCGGAAATCCTCTCTGAGATTTCTCCGGAGTGGATTCCATGAGTTATTACTATCTTAAGCGGAAGTTCACTGGGCAACTCAGGCTGCCTAAAGAGGAAATGTTCATTGGATTTTCCCAGAATGACTTTTCGTGGGTTCATACTACCTTACGCGATAATTCACTCTGGGATGTATGCTCGTACTGCCAAAAGCTAAGAAGCCCTTTGGAGTTTCTCCGAGTGAGTTCCCGTGTGTTTGTACTGCCTGTAGTGGAAATGCTGTTTGGGATTTTCCAGAGTGGACTTTCACTTTAGGTGACACGAACTCACCGAAATCCAATCTAGGAAAGGACTTTCGATTTGTTCTCTTTACAAAACGGTTTAGAGCTCTTGATCTCACCCCTCCATTATTGGAAGGGACGAGGTTGGTATAATATGATAAAGTAAATTTTCTGGGTGTAACCCTAGGCAAAAAACTTGGAAGCTAAAAGTACAAGAACGTGTGAACAAGGCGCTTTACTCTTGTAGGAAAGCCATTGGTAAAAAAAATGGGGCTAGCCACCAAAGGTTGTCTACTGGTCTTATCGCAATCTGTTGCCTAAGCTGCATCGTTTAGGTTGCATAGCAATAACTTGTGCTGTTACAACTACTCCATCTGCTGCTCTAGATATGCTGCTTAACATATTACCGCCTGATATTTTTTCTGAATAACCAACTCTCTCTCTCTCTCTGGAGAAATACTTCAACATTGTGTTGTGCTGGATTCCTGGCAACTGCGCATGGCTGACTGGTTTGCACGAGCACGGACTAGGGAGATCGTGTTAGCATCTCATAAAACAAGAATGCCCATCGTTTGCTATAAAATTTTAATAATGACTGGTGCGATTAGCAGGGCTAGATTAGATTAGATTCAGAGCGCGGGGCTGCGGATGGCAAAAGGCCCACTAGAACTGAGGCCAAAGGGTCTATAGCCCCAGGTCTTGAAACAGGCCTAGGCCTGCTGATCAAGTTTGATCGCGCTAATGGATTCGCTTAAAAGGGTGAGCGAGATCGAAGCAATGTCATCTGCTTCAGGGAAGGCGATGCCAAGGTATACTTGGTGATGTTGGACCAATGCCTCGCATTCGCAAAGAAGTGACGTTTCATCATCGCCCTCGCAGAAACAACAGCTAGCGTCCGATACTATACCCATGATTTTAAGTGTCCTCTTAGACTAGAATGTCCAGTTAGAAGGCCACAAATACTTTATACCCTGTAACGGTTTATTTTTAAAAGTTCATACGTCCTGGGGGGGCAAAGACCTTTTCCATAGTCCTCCACGTGGGCGCCCCCTGGTAACGGCAGTGTATCAATTCGCTGACGGCCAATGTCTTAGCGATAAGACAGTTTGGAAAAGGCAGATAGCTGTAGCCTGAATGGCTGACAAACACCTAAGCGTCTCAGGTCTAGTAGGATGGAATGACTTGCGTAGTTGGACCTGCTACATAGTTGTGTGGGCTCCAGCACGTTTATTAAACCATCTGAAGCAGCTATCTCCGAGGCCATCCCCCGAATGGGGTTAAGCGACGTGCTGACAACTCGTCCTTGTAAAAACCACTCCATGTCAAGAAACCTGGAACAAAAGCCTCGGATTGGACGGATCAACAACGACGACCACGCAAACGAATAAAGGATTATTCTTTCGGATCCTGGAATGTACGCTCCCTGAACAAACCGGGGGCCGAGAAGGCCCTCCTTCAACAGGTCGAAAAGTACAAACTGAGCATTACTGCAGTCCAGGAAACAAATTGGCTTGGCAGCGAGATTAATGACAAGAAATCGCACACAATTTTTACAAGTGGCAAACCATCGGGCCGCAAGGAGTTTGGAGTAGCATTTATAGTGGACAATCACCTCAAACCGCATATTACTGACTTCAAACCCATAAATGAACGGCTGTGTGCGATTCGCATCAAGACTCGATTCTTCAATCTCTGGCTCATCAATGTGCATGCCCCTACTGAAGTTAAAGAAGACGCAGTAAAAGACGAGTTCTACGCCCGCCTTGAAACTCTCTTCGACTCACTTCCAACAAACGACGTCAAATTGCTGCTGGGAGACTTTAACGCGAAAGTCGGGAATGAAAGTTGGCATCGGGGGACCTCTGGAGGCCACAGCCTCCATGAAGAATGTAACGATAAAGGCCAGCGACTTATCGACTTCGCCTGCAGCAGGAATCTAGTCGTAAGCTCTACGTGTTTCCCGCATCGACGCATTCACAAGCAGACCTGGAAGTCTCCAGACGCACATACCGTCAACCAAATTGACCACGTCCTCATTTGCAGGAGATGGGCGTCTAGTGTCATGGATGTCCGCTCCTATCGAGGAGCAAACTGCGACTCAGATCATCACTTGGTGAAGACGACCTACAGATGTAGAATTTCCTCAGTGCACCAGTCAAGAATCAGCCCTCCCAAAATCTTTGCGGTTGATAAGCTCTTGAGTGATGCTACAGCGGTGGCGTATACTACCGCCCTTGAGGAAAAACTATCACCTATCCTACACAACATCAGCAACACAGGCGTCCATGGGTTCTGGGAAGAACTCAAGGGTACCATCAAGGATGTCGCAGAGAAGGTCGTGGGATATAAAGCCCGGCGAGCGCGAAATGACTGGTTCGACGAAGAATGCAAAAATTCACTTGACGCGAAAAACGAGGCCTACAGACAATGGATTCAACGAGGAACCAGAGCCAGAAGAGAAAAATATGACGAGCTACGGCGAATATCGAATAGAATAATTAGACGTAAGAAACGTAAATACTTTGACGAGCAGTTGCTGAACATAAACGAACACTTAGCTAATAGGAACACCAGACAAGCGTACAAACTAGTAAATACAATTAAGAACGGCTACCAACCCAGGACTAGCCTTTGTAAGGACAAGGATGGAAACATCATCAGCGACACCGATGGTATTAACAAACGATGGGCCTCTTATTTTGAAGAGCTTCTAAACCGACCATCTAACATCCCCACACAGGAAGCTCTCGATGATATTGTTGATCTAGGCCCACCCATTCAACCCCCGACAGTAGAGGAAGTTGATCTCGCGTTGCGGTCACTAAAACGAAATAAAGCGCCGGGCGCTGACGAGATCCCAGCTGAACTGATAAGATTCGGTGGAACGAGTCTAGTTGATGCCATACATCAATTACTCCTGCGAGTATGGGAGAACGAGGAGATCCCAGACGATTGGCGCAGAAGCATCATCTGTCCAATCCATAAAAAGGGAGATAAATTGCGGTGTGAGAATTACAGGGGCATCTCACTAGTTTGTACGTCCTATAAAATTTTGACGAAAATTCTGGAAAATAGAATAAAACCGTACGCAGAACGAGTCATTGGCGAATATCAAAGCGGTTTCAGACCTGGTCGCTCCACAACCGATCAGCTCTTCTCAGTCAAACTGATACTCCAGAGGTGCTGGGAATACAACGTAAACGTATACCAAATCTTTGTCGACTTCAAGCAGGCATACGACAGTATCGATCGTGGAGTACTGTACAACATCATGCTGCAATTTGGTATACCAGCAAAATTAGTGCGACTGACAAAGATGACGATGACCAACTCCGTCTCACAAGTCAGGATCCAGAATAGACTTACTGATCTATTTGAAACACGCACTGGTTTGAAACAGGGCGATGGACTGGCACCGACGCTCTTCAACCTAGCACTGGAATACGTTATTCGGGCCATGAATATGGACAACAGCAAGACGCTGCTCATCAAGTCGACACAATTAGCAGCGTACGCCGACGACATCAACATCATGTCCCGAAGATTGGCTGACGCAGAAGAACTTCTGCATACGCTCGATACCGCTGCAAAGGAAGTTGGATTACGTATTAACGAGGGTAAAACTAAAATAATGATGCAATCGGTGACAAGGACACCTGCACAACCGAGCATCAACGTGGGGGACCTCAACATCGAGTTCGTGAACAACTTCATCTACCTGGGTTGCAACCTGTCAAGAGACGCCAACGAAACTGACGAAATCAAGCGACGGATACAGTTAGCTAATAAGACTTTTTTCTCGGTTCTCCCCATAATGAAATCGAAACATGTGCACAGAAACACGAAGCTCCGCGTGTACAAAACCATTATACGACCAGTGCTATGCTATGGCTGCGAAGCATGGACCCTAACTCAAGCCTCCGAAAACATGCTAGACACTTTCGAACGTAAGGTTCTACGGCGAATTTTCGGGGCTGTTTGCGATCGAGATGGATGGCGCATCCGGTACAACCATGAGTTGTATGAAATGTACGATGAGCTGCAAGTCTCGAAAATCGTCAAACTACAACGACTTCAATGGGCAGGGCATGTACAAAGAATGGACGATGATCGCATGCCTAAGAGAGTAATGAATGCAGAACGAGTCGACGGAGCGAGACTGCGAGGACGACCGAGATCTCGTTGGGAGAGCTCAGTAGGTGTGGACGCCGCGCAGCTGCTGGGCTCCCAAAATTGGAGGACGCGGTCACGTGACCGAGATAATTGGAGGACAATGATCCAGGCGGCCAAGGCCCGACGTCGGGCCGTCGCGCCACGATGATACGTCCTGCCGCGCGAGTATAAACAGATATAACCTGGGAAATAGTCCCGTTGGACGGTGGCCTCAGCAAGCTCCTAATTTCTGATGCATTTACTGACGGAACTCAGGGGAATCACGCAAAAGTGTCCAGGTCCACAAAAGGGCTTGTCTGAGGCCATCCCGGCCAGCTCATCAATCTGTTCATTCTCAGAAATGCCGACGTGGCCATGTTTGAGGAGCCAACATTTTGTAATGTATTCCGGCAGCTACGCACTAGCTTACACGAGACAGACCTGTTCCTTAGCCTGCCTGGCTGTCAGTAAATATAGCAATATTCTTGCTACGGAATTCGGCTTTCAGGCAGAGTTCCGCACATGGCTCGATGGCATGTACTTCTGCCTGTAATATAATGGCTAACCTACCCATAGGTAAAGAAATACCCTGGTTAGAACCCACTATTCCGGATCCTGTGCCATTAGCCGTCTTTGATCACTCCGTGAACCACTTGATAGTAAGAGTATCTGGAAGGAGAGTGGAATGTTTCAGTGCTGAAAAGCTTATTACTGGATGGTTCTTTCACCAGGTGGTCCGATGGCATACTATGGCTATGCAGCTCTCTTTGAGCCAACTTTGGATTCCGGATTCAGCTTAGTGAGGGCATCGCAAGCCTTCAATCAAAGGATCGCAAGTTTTGCTTGTGCTATCACATGCACATGCTATGGTGGAAGGTCTAGAAGTATCTCTAGCGCCGCAGAAGGGCAGGCCTGAATGACTTTGGCAGACATGAGACAAGCAAGTCTCTGAATTTTACGTAGGGTAGATCTGTCAGTTACTGTATATGTTCTCTTCCACCATTCAGCTGCACCATATTCTAGCATGGGTCTAACGATCACCTTGTAAAGCCAGGGGACGACAGAGGGTTTGATTCCCCACGTATTCCCTAGATATTGTCTGCATATTAGAGCTTTAGTGGCTTTGTCGGATACTGCTTTCAGATGCTCTGACCAAAGCAGTTTTTTTTTTATCAAGAATGACCCCCAGGTACTTGGCGCTGCCAAGGGTGTGGGTAGATTGTACACTAGGGGGCATCTGAGTTGTCTGAGGTATCTTCTCTTAGTAAAAGGGACTGCAGCTGCCTTGGAAGGGTTAACTTGAAGGCCATTTGCATTGCACCATTCCTGTACTAAGCATAATGCTGATTGAAGGATGTCTGTTAAGACCTTCTCAAACTTGCGCCTACCCAAGGTCACCAGATCATCGGCATATCCTTGCGTGGAGAAGCCTCGTGATGTAAGTTCCCCAAGCAAACTGGCCACCACACAGGAGTGGTGATAGAATACCTCCTTGTCGACAACCATGAGTGACACTAACCGCTAGGGAGCAGTCTCAAATCGTAGTATTAACCCTCCTCGATGAGAGCATTTGTCCCACCTATTTTCGGTGGTTTCGTCCGCTTCCTTGGTCCTTAATGCGCTGTCGATGGCAGTGAACGAAGTATTGTCGAAGGTACCCTCAACGTCGAGAAAGGCACATAAGGCAGTTTCTTTCGTCTCCATTGCTGATTCAGTCTCACTCACCAGATGACGTAGACCAGTCTCGGTGGACTTTCCTGATTGGTAAGCAAACTGTCTATCGTGTAGTGGATTCCTCTTGAGGAGAGTTTGACGTATGTTCGTCAGGGATCTTTTCCATCGCTTTCAGCATGAACGACGGCTGATTGGCGTGTAGGGTCAACCTTTGGGCGAGTGCCTAACTTAGGGATGAAGACTACCTTCGCTGGTCTCCAAGCGACGGGAATGTATCCCAGTGCGTAGCTACACCTGAATATATTCGTGTGGTATGGAGTCAGTACTTCCTGCCCCTTTTGGAGCAGGGTGGGGAATATTCCGTCAGTACTAGGGGAATTAAACGGAATAAATGAATCGACGGTCAATTTGACTTTAACGGGAGTAAAGATAACTGTTGCAGCTCTCTAATCAGACGGACATGCTCTGTGTAGACAACCCGAGATTGGAGGAACATTAGCAGGACTAACACTAGCTGGAATACTAGCAGCACCTTAGAAATAACAAAACTGGCATGTGACGTGGTACCGATCCTGGCCGCTCTTTCTTGCTCTTGTTGGTGGGAGTTATCACTGGACATAATCTGATAGGCGAACACGGATTTTTGTAGGAGTTGCTATGACGAGAATGAGGAGGAAAGTACTTTCCATCTTTTTTTGTGTCTAAACTGCCTTTGTCTTAAGGATGTATGAGATTCTCGGGGCCTTCTTTTTGGGGGATTTGGATAACCTAAAATACATGCATGTCAATAAGCTTCTTAGTTTGATTTCGTCAGCCCCGGCCGGTTGAATGAAAAAAAATCTACTATCTCTTTCTCTCAATTGCCCTAATCCCTTGTGGGGCATAGCGCGTCAACTGTTCCATGTGGCGCAGTTAACGTTTCGATGGTATAAACTGGTTTCGGGAAATGCAGTTGCCAGCATACACCTTCTGCACATCCATGGCCACGAACGTCGTTGTGGACGGGATTCGAACTCGAAACGCCGGTAGTCAAACATAAGAATGATGCCTCAACACACTGCGCTACCGGTCGCCCCAAAACCAACACTCTACCATGCAGGTTGTTAAATGCCTGAAGTATCACAACAAACTTATATGTGGTCGAAGTGTGCTGTGTTATTCATGGCAGCCCTTTTAATCTAACCATTGTCATTCTAAAAAATAAGGGTTTAGGGCTATAATTCCTAAACCGGCAATTGTTTATCTGTTTTTAGGGCTAAAATTTCATATGAAATATCATCCTAATTTGCGGCGATAATTTCTGCGGCATTTATTCATGGAGTATATTTTTTACAAGATTGAGGAGTTGCAAAACGAACGACCTATCTATTGTACATTTTGAAAATTTGAGTTAGGTTCACTCCAACTATTATAAAAAAAAAGAAGAAAGCTTCCATGATGAAATCATCATTTACTGAAAAAGAGAGCAAATAATGAAGGAGATACTCGTATATCCACGACGAATCAATCGAAGGCAAATTCTTCTTTTGAAATGATTGGGCTAACTTTGGTTCTCGGAAATTTTGAAAAATTAAATACGTATGTATGTAACATATGTAAGTAAGTAGTTAAATGCAACACTTATGTCAGTTTTTTTTTCACTTATTCGTATTCGAAACATCCGCCAATCAATTGATCGATATTAATCTTTCAAAGCCTATTTTTGTTTTCTGAATAACAATGAATGAAACTAATACGACCTTTTTGCCTTTTCAGAAATAAGTATTGATTCGTAGCTAACATCTATCCTGAAAGGAAAAGTGTTTACCCAAAGGAAAGCCTACTTGACTACTTGACCTTTTCAGTGTGTACACGAGAAAGTAGCACGACAGTTACAGTTAAAGATTTATGGCCACCTTTTTGGCCCCCTTCAGATTTGATTTGATTTACTTACCGTGACTAGTGTTTGATATATGACTGTTTATTGATTCCGAATCGGCGGTTGGTGTTGAATTTACAAGGATGCTTTTTCGTCTTGCTGGTCCAATTTCGCAATGTGAATGTACCGATGTCTAGAAAGAAAATTATAAATAAATAAAGTGGATGGTTGAAGGGACTCAAGGGTTTGCATGGAAATGTATACTAATGTTTAGTTAGAATATAGAGAAAATAACTGAACAAAATTTAATGCACTGTTGACTTTCCGGTATACTAGGCCAAGAAACCCGACTTCTATTACTTTCTCGAAAATATTACTTTCGAAGAAATTTTCAGCTATCGACTTTAATTAAATATGACGATGGTTATTTCGGTAATAATTTATTAAATGTTAAATTCACAAATAATATTCGTTAACTATAACCATGGGTAAACAGAAGCAGAAGAAGTTTCGTTTACACGAAAATTTTTCGCTACCTTGGTAGTATATCTCACACGAAACTGAAATTCTCCACATCGTTTTGAGCCGTTTCCACTCGAAAACAATTCCTTTAGATTTTATTTCTCGTGAAAACCGGCCGTCAGCGTCACAATGGCCATCGCTCTCTCTTGTTCAAGTGTTGTCTAGAGCGCCGCGGATATGAGTTGAGCGAAAGTGTCCACTGTTTAATTTTAGTGGGAGAGATAGATAAGTGCAACATTTTCGCATAAAAAGATTAGTAGTAACCTTAAACTTGGTACTAACCTCAGCTTTCGTCCGAAAAGTCATGCGAAAATGATCAAAAGTTTCGTTCGCACGAAAAATTTTCGCTACTTCGGTACTAACACATTTCACACGAAACTGCACAGCTAGAAAAAATTCTCCACACCGTTGTGAACAATTTCCACACGAAAACAATTCCTATGCATTTCATTTCGTGCGAAAAATGCTCCTCACAGTCGTAATCGCTCTCTTTTGCGAAGTGGAAATTCAAGTGTCGTGTAGAGCGCCGCGGATATGTGGTGTGTGGAAGTTTCCACTGTAACTTTCTCGTGGGAGAAATAAGGGCAATATTTTCGCACGAAAATGATACTGCCAGCCCTAAAGCGGGAATCGCCTTGAGTTACCAGGACCAGGAGTTAATTTCCACTTTAGGCAGTATGGTGAAAATACCATTCATACATTTTCATACCCTTCACGGATATGATAGGGTATATTAACTTTGTCATGAAGTTTGCAACGCAAAGAAGCATCTCCGACCATATAAACTATATATTCTTGGTCAGTATGATGAGACGAGTCGATTAAGCTTTGTCTGTCTGTCTGCCTGGTTCTATGGAAACTAGTCCCGCAGTTTTAAAGCTATCGAGATGAAATTATTGTACGAAGCCTTCTTTCTGTATATCGGAACCAACGGAATCGGACCACTACGTCATATAGCTGTCATAGGAACGACCGTTCCAAAAGCAAGTTTTTGTGAGCAAATGTTGTTTACTTCTGAAGATATCTTTCCCAAATTTCATATTATTCAATCACATTGACTGCCAAACCACGTTCCTAAATTTGGTTGACTACAGCCTACTATTTCATATACCTCTCATAGGAACAGTGAAATTGGAACAAGTTTTACTACAAATTTCAAAGTGGCAAATGCACCATAAGTCACAACGAAGGTATAATAGGTATCTTACCTTCGGCAAACTAGCCGAAGACTAGCTTGTTTTTGTTTACCAATAACCATTTCAAATACTGACAATAACCATTTCTAATATTTTACGGAAGATTTGTTTTTTGTTTTGCGCTGTTTTTTTGTTCCTTGGTTTCCTGAAAACGAACTTGAGGTTTGCCAATAAAAATTTTGGATCGGGAAACAATACATTTTTTCGTGACAAATTTTCCAGGTACTGTTCATCTTCCTTTTTGTTGGGTTTTTCCATTTTTTGCTTAATATCTTCAAAGAAAAATTATTAAGCCTCCTGAAAAATGTCCTAAATAAAAAAAAAAATCATAAAAGAACTACGATTGGGGTAAACCCCAATCATGCAATACTCTAGATGAATTTGAACCTGGTTAAAGCCAATAAATAATTTCAGACTAATAGCTGTAACACTTTTCGAAAAAATCAGCTTATTGTCAAAAGACAACATTTTGTATTAGCTCAAAGCGATATCAAGCTAGAGAGCAACGTTGGTAAAATGTGTCATATTGTATAGGAGGGGGTAGACGGAGTAAGGGTAATCGACTATTTTTTTTGAATCTAACTGATATTGTTAATTAAGTGTTTAGTACAAAATTTCAGCCCGATAAATTGTATACGTACTGAGTAAATAGGCTTAACGTATTTCATGAAACAGTGCAGTTTGTATGGGAGGGGGTAGAAGGAGGGTGAGGATTACAATAAATTTTATAATGTAGGTTACAATTATCATAAAAGTGATATATTCAAAATTTCAAAGCAATATGTTTTATAGTTTCTGAGAAAATCTGATTATTGTAAATTATCAAAAATGTGTCATTTTGTATGGGAGGGGGTAGACAGAGTAAGGGTAATCGATTAATTTTTTTGAATCTAACTGATATTGTTAATTAAGTGTTAAGTACAAAATTTCAGCCCGATAAATTGTATACGTACTGAGTAAATTGGCTTAACGTATTTCATGAAATAGTGCAGTTTGTATGGGAGGGGGTAGAAGGAGGGTGAGGATTACAATAAGTTTTATAACATAGGTTACAATTATCATAAAAGTGATATATTAAAAATATCAAAGCAATATGTTTTATAGTTTCTGAGAAAATCTGATTATTGTAAATTATCAAAAATGTGTCATTTTGTATGGGAGGGGGTAGACGGAGTAAGGGTAATCGATTAATTTTTTTGAATCTAACTGATATTGTTAATTAAGTGTTAAGTACAAAATTTCAGCCCGATAAATTGTATACGTACTGAGTAAATTGGCTTAACGTATTTCATGAAATAGTGCAGTTTGTATGGGAGGGGGTAGAAGGAGGGTGAGGATTACAATAAGTTTTATAACATAGGTTACAATTATCATAAAAGTGATATATTCAAAATTTCAAAGCAATATGTTTTATAGTTTCTGAGAAAATCTGATTATTGTAAATTTTCAAAAATGTGTCATTTTGTATGGGAGGGGGTAGAAGGGGTGGAGCGATTTAGCCCGTTCACGAACTTAGCCTTCATTTTTTGTCAAAAATAACGTGTGCAAAATTTGAACTTCATAGCTCAACGCGTTCTCGAGCTAGAGAGGTCACGGACGGACGGACGGACAGACGGACAGACGGACATCCGGTTTTGAGATATTCGAGTGATAATATGAACTTCTGTATCATTCATTTTTTTCTGCGAGCCTTATTTCTTAGCGTTACAAACTTTGTGGCAAACTTATAATACTCTCAGATTTCATCTAGAGTATAAAGATCGTATAGTTTTGAAATTTGGCACAATTAATATAGAGAGTCCTCTGGATATACTCGTATGCTCCAAATTCTCTGTTGCTAGGGGATCCGGAAGTTTAGGGGAAAGGGGGTCAGAGGTCCTTTTTTACAGTTTTTGTTAATATTTCGGGTCGGCCATGTTTTTTCCTTTAATGCGTAATATTAATTATACTCTAGATGAAATCTGAGAGTATTATAAGTTTGCCACAAAGTTTGTAACGCTAAGAAATAAGGCTCGCAGAAAAAAATGAATGATACAGAAGTTCATATTATCACTCGAATATCTCAAAACCGGATGTCCGTCTGTCCGTCTGTCCGTCTGTCCGTCCGTCCGTCCGTGACCTCTCTAGCTCGAGAACGCGTTGAGCTATGAAGTTCAAATTTTGCACACGTTATTTCTGACAAAAAATGAAGGCTAAGTTCGTGAACGGGCTAAATCGCTCCACCCCTTCTACCCCCTCCCATACAAAATGACACATTTTTGAAAATTTACAATAATCAGATTTTCTCAGAAACTATAAAACATATTGCTTTGAAATTTTTAATATATCACTTTTATGATAATTGTAACCTATGTTATAAAACTTATTGTAATCCTCACCCTCCTTCTACCCCCTCCCATACAAACTGCACTATTTCATGAAATACGTTAAGGCAATTTACTCAGTGCGTATACAATTTATCGGGCTGAAATTTTGTACTTATCACTTAATTAACAATATCAGTTAGATTCAAAAAAAATTATCGATTACCCTTACTCCGTCTACCCCCTCCCATACAAAATGACACATTTTTGATAATTTACAATAATCAGATTTTCTTAGAAACTATAAAACATATTGCTTTGAAATTTTGAATATATCACTTTTATGATAATTGTAACCTACATTATAAAATTTATTGTAATCCTCACCCTCCTTCTACCCCCTCCCATACAAACTGCACTATTTCATGATATCCGTCTTAACGTCTTAACGACTTACGTCTTACGTCTTAACGATGCATCCGAGATTGCAACCAAAATTATTTATTGGCTTTAACCAGGTTCAAATTCATCCAGAGTATTGCATGATTGGGGTTTACCCCAATCGTAGTTCTTTTATGTTTTTTTTTTTAAATCCAAACGTATCAAAGAAACATACCGTTGGAAAGCGAACACATTGGGGTAGCTTTTGCCAATTTGCAGATTTGTCAGTTCAAAGTACCGTTATAAAATTATCATTTGCATTTTCGATGAAAAAGCGATTTTGATAGTTTGAACAGTTGTATCTTTAAAGTAACGGTGAATTTTGTAACCGGAAAATTTTATATGTTTTATATAAAATTTTGTGTAGTTTCAGAAATAGATGTCAAATCACGGATTAATTGATTGGGAGAGCGGGAAATTTTGATTTTGTTACGAAAGTTAAGCTTTTTGACACAATTGACAAAAAATGCTATAAATCTGTAACAGTTAGAAGCAGAGTGTCCACTTTGGTGTCAATTTTCCACAAATGAACGGTACTATCTACCACTAAAGTATTTACCATCTGAAGTGGAGCACGCTGTATATTATTTACTTTTATTTTGTAGTTCATTTTGACTGTGAGGTGTATTTCAGAACTTTTGAAGTTTATATCCTTTTTTTTTATGAACTAAGAAGAAAAAATAATTATGAAACATACTGAAATAAGAGACTTATATGTTAAGACAATAAATTTATATAAAACATTTTTATTATCGTATAATCTGAATGGTTTTCAGTCATTATTTAAGTAATTCTTTCTCTAACATAAGGTGGTTCACTTTGACTGTAACTTACGGTATCTACAAAACCTATTCTTTACAATTTCCCTTGTTGGATTAATATTTTTCCGATCTTAAGCAAGATATATGACTAAAACGAAAATTTTTAATTTTTGCGGAAAAAAAAAATAATTTCTGAGGACCAGCACCTGGAAAGGTTTTCACTGTACGGATCTGTTTTTGGTATTACGAACTCTAATGCAAGTAAGAGCTTATACACACTACAAGAGTGATAAATCTCTAGATTTAAGCAAATCCACCCCCTTGCTGGTAGCAATAAAGTCTCGGTCTCCATTCTATGATGCTTTATCTAGAGAACATGGGTTCGATTCCCGGCGTGTCAATAAAAACTGCATGTGGGTATTATTAGAACTTTTTTCATTAAAAGACGGCTCGGATAATAGGTGCATGCTAGCAACTGCACCATCCGAAATCTGTGTGCAATTGAAACGTCAATAAGGCATAGTAATGCAGGAGATGTTGACGCGCCCATGCCCCTGGAGGGGTAAAGGCAATTTACAAGGGCCCGCATATCTCCAAAATTTACCATGCATTTATTAAGATTTCCTTAGCTATTTTTGAAACAAGTTTTAAAACAAATCTCGTATTTATCCCTGGATTTGAGTTTCTCCATATTTCGCCAGAATTTATGCAATATTTTTTAGCAAATTATCCATAAAACATAGTATAAAAAGTTTCAAATTATCTCCCCTTGAGACTTCTAAGCCTAGCAATTTTTTTCAGCCATGAGATCACAAAATAAAATTCGCTTCCTTCGATTTATCATCTGCCTTGTGTGAGTACTGATCTCGAATAAGGTTTATAAGACATAAATAGTTAATTCGCCGTTGTGAACAAGGCTTGAAAAATTGAAACATGACTTCGATAACGTCGCGACAGGGAATAACAGTTGTTGACGAAATTAGTGCAACTTCGAATTGAATGATCAGTGCCAGAATCGCGTGTCTTTATAAAACTCTACTTTTTGACATAGATATGTCTTTTGGCTGGGGATCTGAATAAATTTTCAATCACGTCACGTAATGATCGTCATATAACGTTCAGATCGCAATTCTCTAGGTGAATTGATACAAAGTCGGTATATTAAAAACGGGAAATGAAGAGTTGAAAATGGATTGGTTCGGTTGCGGTCTGGGTCGCTAATTTATATGCCATTTCTGTTGTCGGTGACAAAAAACTTACCTGCGAAACTTTCCGTCTTGAATTCGGTTCAAATGCTAAATTATCATATCCTAAACGTGAATCGCCAACTGGATCCGATACTATGCTAACACGACGTTTTGTCTCTGGTAAAAGTGAATTCGTTGGAATCGTTGGCAGATCCCCAATTGGCGAACCAACTGATTCTGTGGAATCTTCCGATTCAAATGGATTCGATGTTTCCACGAGATTCGTTGCTACATTTTTTGGTTGAATAATAATTGTTGATTCGTGTGTTTGTACAGCATCCGGATCGGTAATTTTTATAAAACTGAAAAGATATGGAAAATGGGTTAGTTTTTTGATATAGTTTTGTAGAGAGAGTTTTTGGCTTTTAAATAGAAGGCGAATATGGTAAACCTGAAAAACTGGAAATCTACTAACATAATTTTCAAAAGGCGAAATCTCCATGAAATCTACTGGATTTCGCATACATTTTATTGTCAAACGAAATCTTGATAATTATCAAGAACACCATTAAATACTTCTGAATTCGCGATTGAAATCCTTATGTGATACGGTAATGCCCCACATACCAATGTAAAAGTGCGAAATTCCCAATGCCAATACAATTAATTTTCAATATCAATGACAGTTGCCAATTAAAAATCTAAAATAAAATGTCAAATAATAACCGATCATTTCAGCCGTTGACGTACAACCTCAATATAATTTATTAACTGCCAAATGAAATCTTTAGTAGTATCAGAATAAACACTTTCGGGATTTCGGACTCAGCTGGTCGAAATTACGCGATTTCGAGACCAGCGTAATAATATTATATTTATATTCGAAATACTCGAAATCTCGTAAAATGATATTTCGACGAAATCTTCTTCAAAACTACTCGATTTCGCATACATTTTCAATGCCAAACGAAATTTTGATAGTTAGCAAGGACACATGAAATTATTCTGAAATCGCGATTAAAATACTGACTGCATGTGGCAATGCCACACATACTAAAAATGATATCTCCATTGCAAAATAATTAATTTCCAGTGTCGATGACAGTTGACAATGAAAAATGTAAATCTAAATGTTAAATAATAACTGGTGCATGTCAGCCGGCACGCAATTGTACTCCTCCTGAAAGTAGCACGGGGCTTAAATTCGTCATGTTGGAGATTCGGTGTAAGGATATAACATTGATAGTATCTTTTTATTGGTCAATGTAATGAACTATTCTAGAAGGCTGACCACCGCCGGCCGTCATTCCCAATCAATACGTGTTGACCGTAACTTGAATTTGACCCATCGCCTAAATACAAATTAAATGAATCCGAATTCCTTTTTAGTATTCATGATCGTGATCGACTTGCAATAATTTAAACATTTTCTTTAAATGTTTAACAGTAGTTATTATTTTGTGTGTTCAATGCACGAAGCAATTTTAAAAATCATGACCAGCCCCAACTATTCGACTGCAACAAATCGTCTCCGTGGATCTTTCTTTTGTGACTTCATGTGATCATACATCAATTTGTTTGAAAACAAATGCAAAAAAAACTAAGTACTATGCCAATTTACTTTTATGTAATTTTCATGTTAAACAGTAGTATCTATACAAGTGCAAGGGCAATAAAGATTTATCTGACTTTTTCGTAGCAGACGCGTCAGAGATAATCTTCCGGAATATTGACATGCACATACATACGTAACAATGGCTGCGTTCCTAAAACGCAAGCGCTTAGTACAGCGCTGAACATCAAATTGTGATTATTTGCTGTTTAAGAGACATGCTGTCGCATTTGTCAAATGTAATATTCAGCTTGGCTTTTGCGACTGGTGGGCATCCAGCGGGGAAAGGGAACATCACATAAATGGACCGCACTAAATGTTACCACTGGATAGATAATGTTTACTTAGCAAAGCCACACACACAGTGTGGGCTTGCAGAAGTCTCTCCGGACGGACATGGGGGCTCACCCCAAAGATAATTGAGTGGTTATATACCATGCTGGTGTGGTACATGGTGACCTACGCAGCGCTTGTGTGGTGGCCGAAAACTCAGCAATCTTCTGTCTTACTGAAGTGCAATAAGTTTTAACGCCTTGCCAGCCTTGACATCACTGGAGCCCTCGAGGCGATTATTGGGCTTACTCCGTTGCATATATTTATTCACGAATCAGTAGCTCTAAATGCTCTAGACTTCGTTTAACTTCCGACGTGCGTGGTGAAGAAAGCGGTCACATGAGCATTCTGAATCAAATTCCTGACGTGCAGATCTGCTTAAGATCAAATTACATGATCCCGGAGGTTTGCTTCGGCAGAAAATTTTCAGTCCTCATCCCTAACCGCTCTGAATGGATAAATGGCACACCCTGTTCAGACCCTAGATATAACCGATGGGTCTAAAACAGAACAGGGTGTTGGTGCAGGTGTCTTTGCACCCAACACCAGGATTTCGATCGCAATGGGAGTGTCGCCTAGCGTTTTTCAAGCTGAGATTCACGCGATCGAGGTCTGAGCCAGGGTAATCATGGAAACTGGACTTCGCGGCGCTCAGATTGCTATCTACTGATACGAAGAACTCATTCAACTGTTAACAACCAAAAACCGAATATTGTTGTGTTGGGTGCCAGGCTACCAGGACATTGAGGGGAACGAGGCTGCGGATGAACTTGCTGGACAAGGATCATCCAGTCGTTTTCATGGACCTGAGCCTTACTGTGGCTTTGGGCAGGCCTCGGCCAAACTGCGGATCATAGATTAGTTTGCACTATTGCGTCATCAGTACTGGAATAACCTTCCAGGGCTACGTCAATCAAAGGAGCTGATAATAAATAAAATAAATAACTGGCGCAACAGTCAAATTTGAACCATGGCCTCGAGATGAGTTATCATCATCTCATTTTCTAGATCATGACGGTCTTGTGCAGAGGTGTGTGATCAGCAACACGCTCAACCGAGTTATTTACCCCATAAATGGGTACTCATTTAACAGCTGAGTGGGCTCATAGTCCGACACGTAAATCTCATTTTGACATGGATATTTCTTATAGCTGGGGGTCATCCTAAAAATCTGTTTTTATTGAAAACTACCGCATTCAGTAGGAATCGAACCGGGGCCCAGTGCATAGAAGGCGAACGTGCTAGCCGTTGCGCCATCCGGATTACAATTCATCAATGATACTCCTGTATAAGTTCATTGAGTCGTTTTAAATGTTTTGGTCATGTAATTCATATATTTTTGGATATTTTGCAGAATAAATTAATTTTTTTTCCCTTTTGTGGAAGCAAAAGAAAAAGAACATTGAAGTCCTTTTTTAAGTGAGATTATAAAAAAAAAAATTAAGAAAAAAAAAAATTGAACTTTCATTTTCCTAAGCTTTAATTTGAGGTAAGTGAGATGCCCGTAGGGACCAGCTCGAAGCTATGGACTTGGACGATATGTAGTTCCAACAGGACGGCGCAACGTGCCATACAGCGTACGACACAATCGAATTAATTAAGACCAAGTTCGGCGAGCGAGTTATCTCACACAACGATCCTCGCGAATGGCCGCCTCGTTCGTGCGATTTAACCCTTTTGGAATTTTTTCTTTGGGGTTACATTAAATCGCTGGTCTATGCCAATAAGACAGCAACGTTAGTGTCAACAGACACTGTTGCACTAAAACTCGCACTCGAACACGAATCTGGTACATGCGGACCGGTTTTCTTCACGTTTATGTGAAGTGTGTGTGTGGCAGAGGACATTTGTACCAGGTTCGTGTTCGACATTGTTTGGTGACACTTAGAAGAGGTGCAGGCCAACATAGAACGCGAAATTTCTCGTATTTCGGCCAATTTGTGTGATCAAGTCATGGAAAATTGGGTCCAGCGTATTCACTTGTGCCAGTGCTTCCGCGGCGGACATTAAATCGATATCGTATTCCATAATTAATCGCATTGATTGTACTTTAATTTGAAATAAAAATCATTTCCATAATTATCCCTTTATCCCATTTTAATTGAAAAAACAAAATGCGTCGCCCTTAATGAAAAACCCTGTAGTTGCTTAGAAAAAGAAAAAAAAAAACTATTTATTTTGTTAAAAATTGAGTTTTTCCATTTTTCTACGTAACTGTCGTACCTACGGGTAAATTAAAGCCTATTTGGTTATAAATTAAATCGATCCGTATCATTTTCCTCGTGGGATCAGTATTTAAACCATTTAACCCGTTGTTTGATAAAATACATAAAAAACTATGGTTTTTCTACTTGTGTTTTTTATGTATTTTGTTTGTGGTTTCTAGTTTTGTTTCAGAAAGTTTTTCACAGAAATGTATAGTTTCGAAGATATAAGCAAAAAAGCTCCCTCAATGCCTTCCGGTCAACCGGGGAGGTCGAAAAGTTGAATTTACAATAAAACCACAATCATAAACACATCATCCATTTCCATCAAAGACTTTTCCAACAAACACGGTTTGTTGTCGAAGTTCCAGCCCACTCACTTAATGTATCTGGATGACATCAAACTATACTCGGGAAGCGATAAAGATCTTAAAAGTCTGCTGCGGATCACAGAGAACTTCAGTCGTGACATTCGAATGAATTTCGGATTGGACAAATGCAAAATCCGTGCCATTCGTAAAGGCGTTCACGAACTGCATCCCGGCTTCACCTTGGACGATATTCACATAGGTGCAATGTCGGAGGCAGACTTTTATAAGTACCTAGGAATTCTGCAGGGCGCGCATGCCCGCGTGGTTGACTTGAGAGAGGGACTGCTGGTGGAGTTTATGCGCAGGTTGAAACTGGTTCTCAAAACGAACTTGTCGGGAAGAAACAAAATAAGTGCGATTAACCTCTATGTCATTCCTTCACTGACCTATTCATTCGGGATTGTGCCATGGTCTGCTACAGAGCTGGAGGCAGTCCAACGGCGGGTTCGCGTAACAATGACCAAATTCCGAATGTTACACCCAAAATCGGCAGTGGAGCGAATGTGTTTACCTCGAGACATCGGAGGTAGAGGTTTAGTCGACATTGCAGGTCAACACCATAGGCAGATCGACTCACTTCGCGCTTATTTTTACGGCAAAACAACATCGAATCCTCTGCATGACGCTGTCTGCAAGGCAGACGACGGTTTTACTCCGCTTAACTTGAAGGATCAGTCATTTGCTCCTTTAAGTTTGGTGAAGTCCGACCAAGTGCAAATCGACGAATAGAAGACAAAGGAAATGTATGGTAAACACGTGTGCTGCCTGTGGCAGCCATTTGTCGATCTTTACCTGTCGAACAGATGGCTTCGTGCAGGGTATCTCTATGCCGAAACAGAAGGGTCTATGATTGCCATTCAGGATGGCGTGGTCCCTACCCGTGCATATCTTAAACATATATGCAAGCAACGGGTGGACGATGACCGATGCAGAATGTGTGGTTCGGTGCTGGAAACACTAGACCATCTCATCTCTGGCTGTTCTGCAATGGCACCGGCAGAGTACACGGATAGACACAATGCGGTATGCAAGGTAATCCATCAACATCTTGCATACAAGCATGAGCTGATCAGTGAGACACTTCCGATCTACCAGTACACTCTACAAGCAGTGCTTGACAGCACTCGCTTCACAATGTACTGGGATCGCCAGATTATCACTGATCACTCTGTCGCCCACAACAAACCCGATGTACTCCTAGTCGACAAGACGAGTCGCTCCGCATACATAATCGATATTGCTATCCCCCATAATAGCAATATCGAGAGAAAGTATGCGGAGAAGAGAGCAAACTATAGTGCCCAGTGCACTCAAGAAATCAAACTGCTTTGGCATCTTGACCATATGCAGATAGTGCCTGTAATATTGTCGGCTACCGGTATAGTACCTAAGGCCCTTCTGACTTCCCTTGACAAGCTGAACCTACCGCACAGCATTATCGACGCAATGCAGAAGTATGTTATTTTACATACTTGTGCAATGGTGCGGAAGGTGCTTGGCAACCTCCATTAAAAATTTTACACGTCAGGATGTCGGCGGAACATCAGCCGAATGCATTCCGAGCCCAGCAACTTGGTGCTTGCACCCGTTGCGGGTAAAATCCGGTCAATAGGACCGAGATTGTGCCAACTCGGTAACAAAATATACAAAAATCAGTTCTCCCCCATTTGATGCGAGACAACCCCCTTTCAGAATGAGATTACCTGACCTATAAGCGTTATACATAAACATTTATAGCCACAATTACAGTAAAATCACATCACATACTGAATTCAACTAAATTTCTTTTGACACCTAGTTGTCAGCATTTGCAAATGAATGAATATATGAATAAACGATTCCCTCCACACGAATTTCAATTTGAATTTTGATGGGGTTCAGCTCTTAATTGATTCAGTTTATGGATTTTTCCTTTCAAATTTAAAAATTATTTCGAATGTTCAAAAGTGGCACTCAATAGTCACAAAAAGCAATTATTTTGCAAATATGATTAGCAATTATCAAGCTATTCAACTTTTTATGTAATTGGGAGATAAATACTGAAAATTTAGCAGTGAATTGATTGAACAGTAGTATTTTGAGTATTTGCGTGGTATATACGCATACGTACTTTTACGAAGAAATTTTGGGTTTTTACAGTTCATTTTCCATTCGTGTTTATTTTAACAGAACACAATACAGTTAAACAGTAAAATCAATATTTTGCCCTCAGCAATATTTTGCCCTCACTCTGGAGTGTGAAAAAATGGCAGGGCCAATACTCTGTAATAAAAAAATGTCACAAAAAGTGCGTTGGTGTTCATCGGCACTTTAGGCCCATCTCATACAAATTCCTTTTAATTTTGATCCGTTTACTTTAAAGTTGTCTATAATTTGCTTTCAAAAATGCTGTCCCCAAAGAATTAATTTTGTAAGTGTGCATACTTCGGTGAATGTGCTTTTGGCATGAATTTGAGTTGCATTCGAGGATATTATGTCCTTAACATACATTAAATCGTGTGTATCCTATATATCCTTTAAGTCACATTATCATCACACCGATCTAGAAAAAAAAATCTGGTGGAACGGGTCTATTAAATGCAATACACCAACTACTTCAGCGAATCTGAGAGGATGAAGTGATCCCAGAAGATTGGTGTAGGAGCATCATCTGCCCCATCCACATCATATCCCGAAACCTGCCCGACGCAGAAGAATTTCTAAATTATCTTGAAACGGCAGCAAAAGAAGTTGGACTACGCATTAACCAGGACAAAACAGAAGTAATGATGAAATCAAGAACAAGGACTCCTGAATAACCGAACATCAACGTCGAGGACCTCAGAATCGAATTCGTAGACGACGTCATATACCTGGGTCGGGTATTAACCTGTCAAAGGACGTCAATGAATCTGACGAAATCAAGCGACGGATAGAGCTGGCAAATAGGACTTTCTTCTCTCGGTCCTCGCAGTAATGAAATCGAAGCATGTGCGTAGAAATACTAAGCTCCGCATAAACAAAACCATCATACGACATGTGCTATGCTATGGCTACGAAACCTGGACCCTTACTCAAGTCTCCGAAAACATGATAAACACATTTAAACGTAAAGTCCTCCGGCGAATTTTCGAAGCAGTTTGCGACCGAAATGGATGGCGCAACCGATACAATCATAAGCTATACGAATTGCACGATGGAAGCTTCGAGAATCGTCAAACTACAACGTTTACAATGGGCAGGACATATACAACGACTGGACGATGAACACATGTTTGACTCCTAAAAATTCCATCAACATAAGTTAAGTACATTTGCCTCATAACACCCAGTTAAATGATACCTACTAGACATCACTTTTTTGCCAAGAATGTCCTTTTTTCTAGACTAAAGAAATCAAAATGCCATCAACAGTAGTCTAGTGCATCGACTCATCACCGATATTCATATGATATCCATTTTGCCAAAATATAGCTACGTTTCGTTGGCATAAACAAGTTTCAGAGAATGTAGTTGACTACATGCACCTCCTGCTCCTCATTTAGCCGGCTACTTGCGAAAAGTCGGGAGATGCTGTGGCTTATTATTATGCCCTGCACCACAGGCGAAGGCAACACGGGCATCCATGGCCACGAACGTCATCTTGGACGGGATTTGAACCCGAAACGCCGGTAGTCAGACATGAGACTGATGCATCTACGTATTGAGCTACCGTCCGCCCTTCCAGTATTATGTAAATCTTAAATTTTAATGTTTATACCTATATTTCCCACAAGTTAAGCGAGCGACTCAAATGCCCATGAATTAATTTTGACCATGTAGGAACAGAAAGGTATATTTTTGTTGTTGGTGCTTTCGAATGCACTTTTTCAATGTTCCGTGTTTGGCTCAGCGTTCACGTGTAAACGAAGCATTACACTAATAAATTGTTCTGGATGGTGTTTTAGAGAACAAATATTTGTTCTGTTAATATGTTTTATTGTTGAAAAATTAGATGGCATGGGTGTGGAATTATGTCAATTTCGGCATAATTTTCTTTTGTAATTGCAAGGAATAGTTAGCAGAAAGCTGTAAGTTTTTGTCAATTTATGTCTTCGTCGAATTTAAAGAAATTTTCTGGTCCAAAACAATATCAAATGAAAAGTTGAGTCGGCGTACGAGTCACCAATCGGAAGGAAGGGAAGGGTGATACTTGCTTTCAGGGCCGCCGAGAGAAAATTCGGGCCCGGGACTCAACTATTATGGGGCCCCATAATATGACGTAATGGTAATGGAAGTTATTGCATGCATTATTTTCGTATCTGAGAGAATTCGGAAAGTTCATGCAATTTTCAATAAATATTTTTTACATTAAAAATTCAGCTTAAATGTTATTCATTCAATTTCCCGATAACATTTTAACTTCAAGGGCAAAGCTTTTCCAGTGTGTAGTTGGCGATGAGGTTTAGAAAATGCAATGTTTTTTTGCATTTATTCAGGTGTATCAGCGATTCTGCTGCCTTTTTAAGGGTTTGGAAGACATTTTTTAACTTTTACTGAGTTTTCCTGAGAAGCTATCATTTTTTCGCAAATATGACACTTTCTACGATGACCGCTTGTTAACTAAAGCCCAACATACACCATCCGGAATTCCTGTCCGGAAAAACTGATGAGGATGAGGCTCGGCCTTCCGTTTTGCCTGAATATAGAATACACCATACACCATCCGGAATTCCTTCCGGAAAAACAACGCTTCAGATACATTCGTGTATTGAAATAAACTGCAGTGAAAATTCATTGTAGTCATGCGGCCGGACAGGCCTTTGAGGCGGCAGGATGGATAATTGCAAATCGATCTTATCGCCATAGAATGAAAGTATAGACGAATGTATCTGAAGCTTGGCTATGGAAAAATGCCGTACAATTCAATGCAATAGACAGATACTTTCATTCTATGGCGATAAGATCCATTTCCAATTATCTATCCGGCCGCCTTAAAGGCCTGTCCGGCGGCCTCAAGGCGGACTGTCCGGTCGCATGACTAGAATGAATTTTCACTGCAGTTTATCAATACTTTTCAAATCGGCCCGTTTTTAGTGTAGTTGTGAGCGAAAATGCAGAAATGGTTTTTTAGCGATTTGAGCCTTAATTGCTATATCTCGATAAATATAACAGTTAATAGTTTTGGTTTAGCCTTAATTCGTAGATATTTTAACCTTGTTTATAAAAGTTATGCTGAGTTTTTTGTCAGAATTAAATAATTAGTTAATTTAATGATTTAATTTCTTATTTCTTGAGCTATTAACGCTCAAATCGTTAAAAAAAACATTTTTGCATTTTCGCTGACAAGTACACTAAAAACGAGCCAGTTTGAAAAGTATTTAGGATAGTTAAACTTGAAATAGAAATATCCTCAACTTTTGTCTAATGAGTTTTTTCATTTGTAGCATCGGTTTCAGAGATATGTGAGCTTGAAAAGCGAAATAGTGTTATTTTCCTCCAAAACCTCGAAAGATGAAGTTTTTCGACTATCGATTTTGACTATACTTCTAAACCGAATTCCAACTTTGAGCAATGCATTGGATGTAGAATTTGACGCTCTTTAATTTACAATAAATCCTATCAAGTTTCTCGATCTGAGGCACCGTTAATAAGTTATGAAAAGAATTTAAAAAAAGGACTCTAATTTTTCGTTTTTTCGCCCGCACAGCCGCGGGGTCCAAGATGGCTCCATCTCTTAAAATGAATATATGGGAACCACCAACAATCACCCCCAACGGCATTTCTCTATCACATTTTGCAAGGTCAAATCGCTTATCGTCCCAACTAAATAGGAGCAGTGAAATCGGAACAAGTTTTATTACTTATTTCCAAGTGGCAAATGCACCATAAGTCACTACGAAGGTGAAGGGTATCATACCTTTTTTTATTTTAACATTTTCTAATTTCCAGGCCACCTAAAAAACACGGGCCCGGTGCGATTCGCCCCTTCCGCACCCCCCTCTCGAAGGCCCTGCCTGCATTGCTGGACAATGGGACCCCAGTCCCAATGACGGCCCACGAGGAGAGCGCCCTAAAATCTCATCGCGGTGATCTGTGGCGAAAGAGTGTGAGTTACTCGAGTTACTGGGTAAGTCGTCGTACTCGTACTTGCGCCATATTGCCCATAACCAAGTACGCGGTGACGCGCAATAGTAGTGTATGCGCTATGCCCCGCTAGAGGTTAAGGCAAAAAGTAGTAGTAAGGAGTAGGGTACACATACGCTAATTCTACTACCTCAATTATGTTTGCCAAAATATATTTTCATCCAGAATATCGGGGTTTCAGTTTACAGTCGATTTTCGTATTGCTTCGTGACACTGAAGGTAACAGCAGATTGTATGGTTCACGCGTTTGCCAATTCTTGTTCTTGTTCAACAAATAGACAGAGTTCTGGAATGAATCGAACGGATCAGTGACAAGCGAATTCAAGCAGCCATCTACATAATACGCCGCGAACTGCAGGCTCAGTATAGGTAGGTATAGTATAGGAGTTTTACTTTAAATTCTGATCCAGATATGATCCCATACGAGGGTCAGTTGTTTTGTATAACAATAGTTCTGATCCGAATGAATCGAACGAGGCTAATTTTTCAATCGAAAGTATCTCTAGATTGAAAGTGCTAATTGGATCTAATGAAATTGTTTTTAGTCCCATTACTGTAGTGCACGCATATTCATGACAGCATGTCAACATTTTCGATGACTATGTTTAAATGAGTGATTATGACGGTCGCTCGATTATTGTTTGAAATGTTTTTGTAACGTAACGAGGGAGTCTACGAATAGTTTTATTTCTAGTCAAACAAAAATAAGCATGATCAATAAATTAGCATAGTTCACTTAAATCTGCAGCAAATATTACGTTTTTTTCTTCAAAATTATTTTGTGAATAGGAGGAAGAAAATGTATGAAAAGCAGACGAATATTTTGGCTTGCCTACCCAGTCAGAGAAGAATCGAAACTTGATCCATCCTAGATCGCAGACTGTTTACTAAGGAATCGATTATTATATCGATGAAACGTCTTAGACATTTGCATAGGTATGGCCGTTGATGATTGTAGTCAGTGTAGAACCGACGCTGAGATCGAATTAGGATCGATGACTGTAGTCAACGTAGATTCGATACTGAGATCGGATTAGGATCGATGACTGTAGAGAATCTGTAGAATCGATATTTAAACCTGGTATACCTATATAGTTTGTAATGAACCACCTGTAATGAACCATATTATGGTCTGGTAGTGCTGCTCCCACCAGCAGATCGAGGCAGCACCTGATGAGTAGTGATCTGTTGGTGGTACGAAACCATCGGCCGAGGGTCCCATTACACCCGGACCCAGGTGCGACCGTGTGGCATCTGATCCGTCCGTCAACCATTCCATTCGTATCGACTATTTTTTTTTTATTCCCCATTTTTACCTCCCCTGTTTGTGTTGTCTTCCCCAGGCCTATGAATTTTTGTTAATACGTAAAGGACAGGGGCAACGAGCGGCGAAAACCCCGCCCACATCTCCCGAACTGAGCTACAGCAAGCATAGGCCGCTGCTTAGCTCGTTGAGGGGCCTTTTTCTTCGCCAGATGGCACGGCCCGACCTTCACGGTCAATTATACTACCTTAGGCTCCGTCCCCACGGGCATCTTCGGATGCCCACCAAACCGTCCGTTACATATTTGGCGCCCAACGTGGGGCCCATTTCTGGTACAGAACAGGACTAAGAAGGACCTCTTTGGGTTCCTTTTTAGTCCTTCCACCGATTTGTATCCCCACAAGCATATTAAGGCTACTTGCTCTAAGTCTTAGGACTTAGCCATTTTTACTTCACGTATTTTCCCTTCAAGTAGTTGTGCTTTCCTCTGTAGCACCCCAATCCTTCCAATAGAGTAGATTATCCTTTTAGAGTCAGTTCAACAAGGCAGTCCTGGTGTTGTGTTTGTCTTTTGTGGTTTAGCCACGTATTTAAGGCCTCCATAAACGCTTTGAATTGCCGGCATTTGGAGCATCTTCGGTGACCGGACGAAGCGCGGAGGAGCCCTGGATACCTTTTTGTTTGCCAGGATTGTCCTTCTAGGTAACTTAAAAAAAATTTATTTACACAGTATTGCATTTTTCTGTTGTTCATCTGCTCAGCAGCTTGCAGAGTTTATGAGTGAATTACGGCAAGGAATGCAGTGTTGCGCCTCTGCTGGCCTCAGAAATCTTTGTAACCTGTTGATCATCGGAATAATTGGGAAATGTAGTATTTTTTTTTTGCTTTGCCAATTTTACCCCTCTACAATGGTTGTCGGCTCCTGTAACCAGCTCGCTTTTGTTTTGTTTAGCAGCACATTTTGTCCTCAGCTTCTTCTTCTTGGCAGGCCTCGAAGTAGAAGCTGCCCTGTAATGAACCACCTGTAATGAACCATATTATGGTCTGGTAGTGCTGCTCCCACCAGCAGATCGAGGCAGCACCTGATGAGTAGTGATCTGTTGGTGGTACGAAACCATCGGCCGAGGGTCCCATTACACCCGGACCCAGGTGCGACCGTGTGGCATCTGATCCGTCCGTCAACCATTCCATTCGTATCGACTATTTTTTTTTTATTCCCCATTTTCACCTCCCCTGTTTGTGTTGTCTTCCCCAGGCCTATGAATTTTTGTTAATACGTAAAGGACAGGGGCAACGAGCGGCGAAAACCCCGCCCACATCTCCCGAACTGAGCTACAGCAAGCATAGGCCGCTGCTTAGCTCGTTGAAGGGCCTTTTTCTTCGCCAGATGGCACGGCCCGACCTTCACGGTCAATTATGCTACCTTAGGCTCCGTCCCCACGGGCATCTTCGGATGCCCACCAAACCGTCCGTTACAAGTTTGCCCAGAAACAAAAAGTGTCGTGAAATCTCTTGCAAAATTAACGCGAAACTTTTCACGGAAAAATTAATCCATCACAAACCAAAATGTCAAATTCACCCTCATACTTCACTCCCTTGTGGAAAATTCCTTCATTTTAACTGCTCTATTTCATTTCCTTTTATCTTCTTAGCCTTCACCCTAAGCCCGCAATTAGAGTAAAAGCTAAAGCGGAAATTAAAGCTAGTTCAGAATATCACTCGCCGTCACGCTTTTTCTCTGACCACCAAGCATAGATTTGAGCCGATTTTATAGCTGAGATTGATAATGCAAGAAGATGAGTCAATGTTATACTCGGGGCGACCGGTAGCGCAGTGTGTTGAGACATCAGTCTCATGTTTGACTACCGGCGTTTCGGGTTCGAATCCCGTCCGCGACGACGTTCGTGGCCATGGATGTGCAGGAGGTGTATGCTGGCAACTACATTCTCCGAAACCAGTTTATGCCGACGAAACGTCAACTGGACCACATGGAACAGTTGACGCGCTATGCCCCACAAGGGGTTAGGACAATTGAGAGAGAGATATATGCTGATGTTTGAACGACGCAAACCGCTCAATATTTGAATGCGGAAAAGCTGATAGCGGCCACCTTACTTGCTTTATGCTTCGAGACCAGCTTTCAGCTCGGTTCAGCTTTGATTACACTCTGGCATGAAGACGCAATTTTGTATGGAAATGTACGAGCGGATCCGTCTAGCATATACCATCTTCAAGCTTGATCTAGTCTTCCGCTTTGCTTTAAACTTTTACTCTGAACTGGACCTAAAATGGCAAATAACCTCTGTTAGGTCAGTAACTGATATCGCTTATAGCCTCAAATTGCTTCCATGCTTATTAACAACTGACATATTACATGATCATGGAATATTAGGTTTACAATATATGCACACCAGACACCTAAATCTTGATAGATGTACAAATCACGAAACCCATGTATAAGGCGACCGGCAGCGCAGTGTGTTGAGGCATCAGTCTCAATTTTGACTACCGGCGTTTCAGTTTCGAATCCCGTCCACGACGACGTTCGTGGCCATGGATGCGCAGGAGGTGCATGCAACTGCATTCTCCGAAACCAGTTTATGCCAACGAAACGTCAACTGGGCCACATAGAACAGTTGACGCGCTATACCCCACAATGTGTTAGGGCAATTGAGTAAGATTAAGTTGACAGTTGTTCTGTACATGCACATTCTTTTCACCAGAGCATACCGCGTAGAGTGTGGTGAAGCGTAGAAAGCATATGTTCAGGCGAAAAAAAAAACATTTCAACAAGATTTCAGCAAGGTTTGTTTTAAATCTCGGTTGAAATCTAGATAAATAAATGTATGGTAAATCTTGGAGATTTGGGAGTAGATTTGTTTAAATCGCGAGATTTATCCAATTATGCTGTGGTTTGCATGGGACTTTAGGTAAAAAGTTGTCTGTACGCACTGAAATGTAATGGGAGACTGACAAGATTTGAACCCTCGTAAATACTCAAGGGTTATCATAGCTCAACTCCTCTCTGTTTAAATTGGGAGTCGCTGAAAGAGTCATTTAGCAGAGCAGGATTTCAATAGCAATGTGATCTTCAGAATCTGTCTTGGATTTTTGTTTTCGTTTAGTACCCCTGTGGTATGGGGCATGCCATAGAATGCGACTCCAAACGTGTATGCCAGCAATATGTAACATTCGAAATCGAAAATTATATGCTATGCTAGCCGTGAAGTTTCGGTCAACACTCTAGGATGCTTTATCTAGAGAATATGGGTTCGATTCCCAGCACCTTAATAAATACTGCCTTGTGGGTATTATTACAACTTCGACAGCGCTCCAAGCTCGTCGGTAAAAGACGGCTCGGATAGTAGGTGCATGCTAGCAACTGCACCGAAATCTATGCACTATTGAAACGCTAACAAGGCATAGTAATGCACGAGATGTTGACGCGACCATGCCCAAGGAGGAGTCAAAGCAATTTACATATGCCTCGGCTTTTGGCTATCGTTTAATGACCACTATGCCCACTAGGGGTTAAGGCATATTATTAATCGCAAAAGAGCCTTTCAAACAGTAGTCTATACCATTGCATTGTCTGCTAAGAGAAAGGAGCTTCCAGGCGGAAAATATAAACAGATACAATAAAAAAACAGGTACAGTCAAAATTACGTTTTTGAAGGCGTCAACTGCTTCTTCTGGTGACTGGAACCTTTGACCACGCAGTCTGTCCTTAATTTTCGGAAAGGTAAAAAATCGTTTGGGCTTAGGTCGGGACTGTACGGAGGATGATTTGACAACTCGACGTTTTGTTGCTTTAAAAACTGAATTGTCTTGTGTGCGAACTTACATTGTCTTGGTGGTGGATGATTCGTCGTTCGGGATTGGTTTTTCGAAGCTCAGCGATGACTTCTCGCAAACAAATGGTTGAATACCAATCGGCAGTAACTGTTCTTTGATCTTGCAGGTGAATTATTGCTACGTGACCTGCTCTTGAGACAAATGTCGCGACCATCCTTTTGGAGACACTTCGAGAACGGATGACGTTTGTCGGCTTTTCATCATTTTGGAACTCCCAAACAGACGACTGGCGTTTATTTTCGGGTTCATAAGAGTAAATTCACGATTCATCACTATTGGCGATGCTGTACACGTTATTAAAGTTCCCTGTGTTGAAGCGGTCTAGAGACACCAATTAACCCGGGCTTCTTTCTGTTCTTCGGTCAATGGATGCGGTATCCAACGCACAGTTAAAAATCCTGGTCTATTATCAATGCTAATTCGGGTTACATATATGACGACACCAAAATTGTATTAGATTTTAATAAAATGAAAGTATTACAATTGCTTCCGTAAACTTCACTGGTTTAAATATTAAACTTTTCTGGCATTATTTTTTTAATCAAATTGTTGGTTTAAAATTTAATCTACAGATATTATAATCTATGAAAAAATATTAATTTTACTGCGTTTTTTTAACTCCTCTAAGTTTTTTCTCCATTATTTTTTTTTTCAATTTTCTAAACTTCCAAATCCTTTATTAAACCCATCGCAGGTTAGCCAGCTAATCTTTAACTTTTTTCGCCATGGCGCAGCATCGAACCTGTGAACTCCGTGTTGTAGAGTTGCGACCTAGACCACTCGGCCACGCAGCATAATATTTTGAGCTGACTGCGAGTAGTTATAGTGAGACTTGAGACTCAAAAAATATACTTTGTGGGGTTTACCTTTTAATTAAACTTAGATTAGAAACTAATGCGAGAGCAAAAAGAACACAAAAAGGTTTGAATTGTATTAGAATTTATTACAAATTGGTTTAAAATAGAAGTAAACTTTGAAAGGGTTTAGATTATAGAATTAAAATTATTAAAAATGGTGGTAGTCCAAGACCAGGTTTAAAAAAAATACCGAGATTTTTAACTGTGCGGGAAACTATTTTTTTTACACACAATTCTTCATGTAAAATTTGTTGAATTGGGGTCTTTGAAATCCTCAATGATGTATCAATCTGGCGATATGTCACATGGCAATCTTCCGTGGTGAGCTTGCGCACAGTATCGACGTTTTCTTGAGTGACTGCCGTTTGTAATGCCGCTGCCTTTGGGTCGTCGCTAAGACTCACCCGTTCACGTCTGAATTCTGCATATCAACGAGAAATAGTTGACTGGTGTGGTGCTTCATTGTTGAGAACAGAAACCAACTCGGCGAGGCATTCTTTCTAAGATAACTGTCTTCGAAAGTCGTAAAAAATTAATGCGCCAAAAATTTTCTCGGTTTAGTTCCATTATTTGGATAACTCGACGACTCTGACAATTCGCTGTAGCTGTAACACTATACGTGTCGCATTAAAGGTCGCCACACATGAACGAGCACGACCACGACCGAACTTCCATCGAACCATCAAATATCACAGAACGGTGGAAATGAGGAAATTTTTTTGATCTATTGAGTTTGACGTGGTCCGATTCATGCTCGCGACCAAAATGCTTCCCGTGTATGTCGACCTTTACATTTTGGATTTAGGGTAATTAAGGATGCAGGTTAATATTTAATAGTGGCATTTGATTCGTGGCAACCTCAATGTTCCTGTATGCAAAACTTAAGGGACAGCCCTCGTATACTGTCCTTCATAGACTATGTCAACTTACGGTTGGCAATTCCACAACTCATTACTCAATTAATTAAAAAAAAAATTAATTTGCCTCATCTGCGCTATTTTTTTTTAAATAAAACCACGTAAACATTCATCAATCCTTCATTTTAACGACACAAGAAAGACTCCAAACCGATTTCTTCGAAAAAGTCATCAATTGTGGTAAATTGATGCAAACATCTTATAAGGAAACTTTTCCATATTTCACTAGAGGGCTGTGTACTCGCCTTCTTGCCTTGCTATGTACGTAAGAGTAAAAAACATTACAGTACAGTGAAAAACATTACAGTACAGTACAAGGATATTAAACATCAATTTCTCTTGCATGAAAACACTTCGGCACGAGGCAGAAAAAAAAAATATTAAAGTCAACATCGCAACAATATGACGTAAAATGAAATTGTTTTTTTCCTCATTGAAAGGAGGGAAATCCGTTTTGTCTTCCTATTGCAGGAAAATCAACGTGAAGCAGTGACACATTGAGGACATTAACATGATGAATTGTTGATGAGTGTGTGCAAATGTAAAACGAAATGAATGTGGAAATATATAGGTTGACGAAGGCGTTGACAAAAGCGACTAAAAGTTTGAAATTACATTGTTGAAATTTTGAAGGAAAAGAAAAAGTGCCAAATAGGGAAGGGGAAACTACCATTACCAGCTCTGGTAATTGTTAAAGAAAATCATTTCGTACGGCAAAGGCCAAAGAAATCCGATTTCATAAGTTTCTACCAGGAAAAAAATATTACAGTACACATTACAGTTGCACAAAAATTAGACGCGAAATCGAAAAGAAAACATAGTCTTCTGCATAAATTGTCATCGCGTAATCTGTAGTGGGCATACAGTACATTTGTATATTCTAGACTAGGGGCTCTCAATCTTATTCGCCGTCGCAACAACCTTAAAGAGAAAAAAATCGCACGCAAGACCCCGGCCCGATCATAGATAGGTAATAAATTCCTTTTCAAACGACTGTATTCGAAAGACAGATATAACTTCCAAACTAAAAGGAAGTCTTTTCGAAATAACATTTTATGACCAATTTTGGCTCGAGAATGTTCACTTAAACTAATTCCTGAAGTTTTGATTTTTTAAATGGTGTTCGGGGAGTTTTATACTAAAAGTCGGGAAAATCCGAAGTGAGCTTACAGTAGAATCTTTAAATACCACTATAGTTTTTAAGGCAAAAATCCTCTTCAATAGTCCTCCTCGTGGACGCCCACGGCAGAGGTCGCTGACCATTGCTAACTAAGTTATGCGGCCAGTAATGGCGGTTGCGATGATTTGGTTGAGGTCAACATTCCCCCTGTAGTGTGGGGTGTGAGAATAATACCACGGCCTTTCTTTTTGCCGGCTTGTCGTAGAAACCAACAAACAGAGGACAGGATGTCTATGCCAGCAACTTGAACTATCCGAAATCACCACACACAAAATTAATTGGTCCTCTGTTGATCGGCGGAGAACACAAAATTAGACCGACTGCGACTTAAACGCCGAATGGTCGTAGCTCCTGCCAACATCCGGTGAAGGATAGTGTTGGAAAGCTTATCTTGTAGGAAGATCAAATGAGGCGGTGGAAAGAACACTTCGCCGCGGTCTTGATCCGTGTAACCTCTGGTGAAGTTCCTCCTCATATAGATAATTTAGCTAACCATCAAAATGTGCGTATACAGTTCACTGCCCTAGATAAAGAGGAAATAGTCGCTGCAATTATTGCACTAAAACGAAGAAACACCGCCGAACTTAATCAAGTTGCGCCAAGCGTAACTGTCGAGTTGCTGCACCCACTTGTTGATAAAGCGTGGAATGCTGAGACCCTTCCCACTGTCAGGAAGGACTGTTTGATCATCAAACTTCCAAAGAAGTGTAGCCTTACAGATTGTACTTAATTATTGGAGAGGAATTTGTCTGATTCCTGCCATTGCCAAGATAATAGCTAATCGTCCTGAAGGACAAATGACTCACTTAGGAAGCGCGATTGATGAAGAGCACGCAGGGTTTCGATGCGAATTCTTCTGTGTCGATCATGTTAAGGCAGGAGAGGCATCTCTGAGAAGCTTGCAGCTATTATTAAGGCAACCTATAAAAGCGCGAAAGGCCGTATTTTGCATAAAGGTAAGGTGTCGGGGGACTTTGAAATTCACAGTGGAGTTCGGCACGGGTGCATCTGCATCCTCTCATCGATCCTATTTCTCATAGTGATCGGTGATGTGTTGCATGCGGTCCTATCTAGACTAGACAGAGGAATTCAATAGACTTTAGCATCTTAGCTACATCTTGACAACGCTGACGACATGCTCGTATGTCTATTTTCCCACAAAATCGTGAATCTGTCTGCAATGGCATTAGATCTTGAGAGTGAGGGTAGTAGGGTTGGGCTGAAGATTAATGCCAACAAGACCAATGTTCTTAGCAAGCTATTGCAAAAAAGAAATGCTAATCCTATCGCCATCAATATTAATGAGCAGCCTGTAGAGAAAGTGGACAACTTCATCTACCTCTACCTACCTACCTATACTAGCAGGACACCGCTCGTTGTATCAGCTTATAGCACATACGGCATGCTGTCCAACATCTGGCAGAGCAGAGTTACCTCAACATCAAGCCCAAGCTGGGCCTGTTTCGCTCCCTGGTACTGTCCGTACTTTTGTATGGGAACAGTACATGGAAAGTTTCCGTAAGAGTTACCAGAAACCTGTAAGTTTTCGTCAACCCATGTCTTCGCCGAATTCTAAGAATTTTCTGGCCCGAAACAATATCAAATGAAGAGCTAAACCGGTGTACGGGTCAGACGTCAATCGAATTTTTTTTTGCTTAGGGTTAGCCGTTTTTTTAATATTTTACGAAAAGAAAACAAAGGTTTTTGGTTTTGTTTTCACGAAATTCTGCCTAGAGAACATTAATAATTTCGAGAGCAATATGCCAATATTGTGCCCCGAACATCAGACAAAAAATAGAAAAGAAATCAATCATTTTATTGATATTTTATTTGATGTTAAATGTTTGAGGGTATTTTAACTGGAGAAGAAGGTTTTTCATCGAAGTCGGTCATTAAAATCAAATTCAGAAGTTACTCTGCCGAATTAGAACGATGGCTAAGTCATTAGAAATCATCAAAACAAACGTCACATAACACAATTTAAACCGTCGAAATATTTTTTCTCGATTGATTTCTACAAAACTAATTTTTGAATTTTTCGTTTGATTTTGAATTTTTGAAAATGTCCTTGCAACACCCCTGAAATATCCTTGCGGCCCCCAGAGAGTCGATAATCACATTACTTTTGCGGCATAAATTGCAGTGTGTGATTTGTGTCATTTCATTAATGTGTGTCTCAATTACCAACTTGGCAATCTTTCAAAATTATCTTTCATTGTCACTCGATCCCAAGCTACAAGTTGATGTGGCATGCACAGATTTTAGTAACGCTTTCGATAAAGTAAATTATACTTTATAACTAGAAAAATTAAAAGGCTATGGCATCTCGGGGACTTTCCATGATTAGATTAAAAGCTATTTATTTGATCGTACTTAATTGGTTTACATAAAACGATTATTCAGAACAGTTCAAAGTCAACTCAGGAATACATCAAGGATCTCACCTCTGTCTTTACTGTTCAACTTATTTATTAATGACCTTTGTCCTTTATTGAAATATTGCAAGGCTCTATTGTTTGCAGACGATGCTAAATTTTATCTTCAGATAACTAATCTTGGAGACGCAGAGAACTTTCAACTAGATTTAGATCAAATTGGCTAATGGTTTCAAATTAACGATTTACCATTAAATATTGATACATGTAAAATAATCATTTTTTCTCGTAAAACTTCTCTCTTAAATTATCAATATTCGTTACTTGGTCAACCACTAATGAAAGTAGATGACGTTGTTGACCTGGGGGTGAGATTTTCGTCGTTGCTTAACTTTTCAAGACATTTATCAAACTGTACTACTAGAGAGAGCGCTGTAAACATAAGGATTTATCAACAGAAATTTCATCCATTTTAAAGACCCAAATACATACTATATATGATAAATATCTCTATATTACCTTAGTTAGGCCACTTCTTGAATTTGCATCTGTTATTTGGACACCATTAACCCAATGTGATTACTATAATCTAAAAAAAAGTCCAACATAGATTTTTAAGACAATGGGCCTTTAAATCAGGATTCATAATGGACCTTTTTTCTCATGATTACATATAGCTTAGTTGAGTTCGAGGCGAAAATACCACCTCTTTTTAAAAGACCTATATACGAGAGCGGTTCAAATATGATCGAGACGAGTTCAAATATTATCGAAAATATTTACAAAAATTTACAGTTTTTCAAGGTAATTCCCCTCACTAGTTACACATTTTTGCCACCTCTCCGGAAGTTTTTTGATGCCGGTATCGAAGAATTCCTTGGGCAACTTGGACAGCCATGTGCGCACGAGCTCCTCTATCACGTCGTCGGTGTTGAATCTTTGACCTCCGAGGGCTTATTTCAGTGATTCAAACATGTGTTAGTCGCAGGGTGATAAATCCGGACTGTAGTGGGGGGGGGGGGGGTGTTCTAGTACCTCCCACCCCAATTCTAATATTGTATCGAGCGTGAGACGCGCGGCATGAACCGCATGAACAGTTTGGGAACCCATCGTGCCGTTATTTTGCGATATTGAAGGTGTTTGTGGATGATAGACTCTACTCTACATTACCAATACTAAAGCCGACTTCAGCCGAAATGTTTCGAACATTCATCCTACGGTCCTCCAAAATGAGTTGTTCTACGCGGCGAATTGTCTGGTGTGATGCTGGCTCGCGGTCGACGATCATGCGGCTCATTCTCGACGGTTTCGCGGCCATCTTTGAACGCTTTGGCCCATTTAAACACGGCAGACCTGCTCAGGTACTCACTAACGAACTGATTTAACAAACGCCGAAGAATTCCCGTGTTTTCAACGCCTTCCCACACCAAAAAACGAATGACAATACGTTGCGCAACGGCGGTCGGCACTTGATGTTCACTCATGCTCGTAGCACGCGCGTGAAATGTGCGTTAGCGACGAAAACTATGCGACACTATTCGTAAGGGACCCACCTATCATCACATACTCAAGCCGCGACCTTCAAAACATACTGGCGCGCCATCTGCAGCGTTTGTCTCGATCATATTTGAACCGCCCTCGTACAATATTTAGATCTATCTTTTTTGTATAAGGTTATAAACGGACAAGTCAATAGCTCAGAATTGAGGGAAAAATTTGGGTTTCTACGAGTATGTGCCAAGTAGACCTTTAAGAGGTCGTTTAAGTCAAATCTTTTGTGATAATTGTTGTAAGAGAAATATTGAATTTAGTAATATCATTAAAATAATTCCTACTTCAGCCAACCAATATACGAGTGGACTCAGGCCCGTGGGCAGAAATCATCCAGGGAGGGGGGGGGGGGGGGGGGGGGGGAGTTTGCTTTGAACTTTTCTATTGGTGAGTTTTTTTGCGAATCTATCCAGTGTAGGGCAGGCTAATAACACTCGTTACAACAACACACACTTGTACGGGTTACTGTCGCTGCCCAAGTGATTAATCCCGTGTAAATTTACCCGGGATGGAACCTAAGCTCAACTTTAAATCCACACGATCAACGAATTTCCCTTTATTATTGTTATTTAAATTATGTTTCGCGCCAATCTGGGATTGGGCCATCACCTATAATCAAGGATTTTCCTAATCACATTCACAAACAAAAATCAAATATAAATCAAATATGAAAGAATATATTATATTTTATAAAATGATAATACAGTGAAAACTCTTCTTCTTCTTGTCCCATAATAATCGGACACCTCCTCCAAGTTTTTAATTACGTTTTCAGCGAAAAATACACTCTAATGAGCAGACTCTCCAATAAATGATGTGAACACAATATTTCTATAAATTTTCTACTTTAAATCTCATAAAACACGTTTTAACAGATGAATATCTGAACAAAACTTGATATTAAATTTTTTGATTATCTTTTTGTGGAATCTCCCTTAACAAACATCTCCCGTTAGCGGACACCTCTAATTAGCGGTAACTTTCAAATTCCCCGCACATTTCATCCTAAAATCCATATGTTTTATACCGCTTATTAGCGCCTCCACTTCTCATGCCTCGTGTGTGGCGGCACCTGAATAGTTCATAGCTCACACCAACAGACAAAACTAGAGCCAAATTTTTGTGTTTCTTGAGTTGAAACTCTTAAATTCAAGAACATATAGAAAGGTTAAATATGCTTCGATTTAAATGAAACATGGAAGGATTATTATGTATGAAGTTTTTCATGATTTGACTAACACATCGCTGCAGGCGCTGGAGGGTGTAAATTGAAAATATAGAAATCTACTATTATTAATCTTTTCCAGAAAATTCCGTTATGCGGAGTATTTTGGGCTCCTATGAATGAACCCCTCCTCCCCCACTTTTTTGTTCAAATTTTAAATCAGAAATTAAATGCACTCAATGTCCCCTTTCCATATGATATCCCACATAGCTGAGTTCACTGAAAAAAAAAACAAAAGTTTGACCCTCATTTCACCTCTATCGCAAAGTGGACTAACTACAACTACCAAATTCGATGAATGTAGCTTCTGTCGTTCCAGAGATAATAATCTTTGGAAAAACGGACAGACGGACAGACAGACATCAAAGCGGTTTTTTAAGGGTTTTGCTTTTACTACAAACCGCTAAAAATAGGAAAAAATATCTACACGAATATGCGGGGACCTCTGATTAGCGGACAAAATTGCTGGTCCCGTGGATGTCCGCTATTGAGAAATTTCACTATACATATAAATTCCACAGATTTGTGCGTTGATGATTGCAATGGAATCGGTGATTCCCCGTTATACTAAACCGTACCATTAATGTGTGTCGTTCCTTTTATACGGCAAAGTAATTTAAGCCTAACTCGTGCGTTTTTTATGGAGCCGAGCTAAAACACATTCGCGCTTGCGGGTGGCGAGAATATGTCCCACACATCAGAATGCGGCGACGCACGATGCGTCGCACACGCAATACGCAATACGAAACTCAAACAAACGAAGCGATAATTATCGCTTATACATATATCGAGTTGTTGTTGCGTGTGTTGCATCGCGTAGCGCATCACTCTTGTGTGGGGGCTGCCTAACAAACAATACCAAACATTTTTCAATCCTTCCCGCAGCCGGACAAAAAGACTGGGGCCATGGATTCTCGTCGATGGGAGTTTTCATTGTAAATGCTTGAGAATTTACATACAAGGGGATTCACGCTCCCTGTCGTAGATATCGTATACTTCGTATTCGTAGTAAACTTCTGTCATCTCCACAGTAAAATGATAGAAGTTTACAACATTACGACAAATACGAGGTTTACGACGTGAGCATGAATCCCCCTATAATGTAATATAGCATTTAAGTACTTACATTCTCGTTATCTAGGCGCGGGTTTTTGCACAAAAACCTTCGAATATCCATTATCGTTTAAAAAAAATTCAAACTCCCAAACTGATGCTGCTAGCCACGGCACTGTTAATGTAATAAGTATGTAAAAATGCATTCGCACCGTAACTGTTAGGTCATAGTGGCACTCAAAAGAAATTGAGAAAGGGCAGAAATCCAAATTCAAAGTACATTTGGATCGTTTGGTATTGGCAAAATACGAGAGATATTTATACTCTAAACTTTTAGTATAGGGTATATTGCTTTTGTCACGATGAAAGCATCTAACACCTTATGACAAATTGACAAATTCATAGAAATTTTTTTTTGTCTTCCCCATGTTCAAATGATAAAAATTTCGTTAAGAATTGTTCATTGCCAATGAACATTTTTAGCGAGAAGTATCAACTTCCAGTGGATTAGCACAATAGACTTCCGGGTCGCAGTGCTTGTTGGCCCTCTGGGCCAACTGCCCTCCATCTAATCTACAATAACTTCCAGTGGATGAACATTATATTCTTTGTAAAAATCCTTTGGTAGAGAATCCGTGCGCACGGGCCTGAGTGGACTTGAATTTTTCGGCTCGTCCCCACATAATTCTTACTCATCATTGGCGCGAATTATCTTTAATGAATCTCTCTCTCAACTGCCCTAACCCCTTGTGGGGCATAGCGCGTCAACTGTTCCATGTGGCCCAGTTGTCGTTTCGTCGGCACAAACTGGTTTCGGAGAATGCAGTTGCCAGCATGCACCTCCTGCATATCCATGGCCACGAACGTCATCGTGGGCGGGATTCGAACCCGAAACGGCGGTAGTCAAACATGAGACTGATGCCTCTTAATGAATGAATGTACATGTATAAAGAGTTACATACCCGTCGATTGCATAAATAAATAAATAATCAGCTTTATGTGGCTTCATATGTGGGAGCAATTCTAGAATTTTCTACCCACTTGTATAGTTACGGTGCTACAATTACTTTATAATATTCGCAAATTTCGATCAAACGTAACAGGAGTTGACCCGCATTCATCACATTTATCGTAAATTTATGCGCATTGAAGTTATGGAAATGATAAGCCGGTTGATTTACGAAACGACTTTATTCGCTCGACTATACAGTACAACTGATGACGCTTACAACTATGTTTGTCTTTTTGTATTCCAATCAAAAGCCACTATGCTCGAGAGATATACGAGCGCTACTTTTACAATAAGCAAAACTAGTTACCGAGCTTAAGTGTATTGAGATAACCGACTACAACTACTACTAAATTAGAGAGTACTCATTAACTAGAAGGCAATATTAACTAGGAGTGTTAAGGGAACATTTTGGGATGTGGATTGTGGAGTTGGGAAGTGTTATAACTTAACTCCTCCCTCCTTAAATGATCTGCGTCTCGCAGATCAGGACGATGGAGGTTGCAAGACTAAAGGATTGAAGCTACCTTAACATGTGTTTCGTCTTTAAATAGTCTCCCAAAGAAAGGTGTCCATAGAAGCACTTGGGCTAAGTTACTCTGTAACGGGTGGAATATTTTTTAAATGGGACTTGTGGATTCGTTTCCCTGAAGTAGTGGTAATCGTAACCCTATTATTCTTCGCTACTGTTTCCTGTTGGAATATGGGCTTATTTTTAGATTTAATTTGTTTGTTAATTTTGTAAACGACATCACCCGGTTTATAATCTTTTGGTTTAGATCGTTTCAAATTGCGGGAATTTAAATCTGCTTTTTGTTTTCTTGAAATTTCTTGTTTTAAATTAGTGTTTAGGATAGTTCGAAAATCAATAAGTTTCTGGTAGTTGATCCTTTCAGATCGCCCAAAAAATATATCTGCAGGTTTTAATTTCGTAACAGAGTGGTAGGTGTTATTATACCTATCCACCGAGATATTGACAATTTCTTTGAGGGTAAGATCAGGAAATTCTTGTTGAATGCATCTTATGATTTCTAAAATTGTAGAATGGACTCGCTCGACGGTACCATTGACTTCGCTCTTTTGTGGGGGAGATAAGTACAAGGTAATTCCTAGCATTTCAAGATAATTTTGGATTATTGGGCTAATAAAGCTTCCCTCGTTATCGGTGACTAAAAGTTTGGGAACTGTGAAATAATGCAATATTTGGATAATTTTGTCTCGAAGGTGTAAAACTGACTTATTTTTTATATGGAAAAATTTAGTGAATTTTGAAAATTTGTCTACAACAGTAACAAATTTTTCCCCTTTCAGTTCTATAATGTCCATGTGTATTATTTCTGTTGGATTTTCAGGGATTGGTGTTTCCTGCAGCATGGGCTTTTGGGGATGGCGATCATATTTGCTTGTATTGCAAATTACGCATTTTTGAACAATTTTTTTCACAAGTTTGGCCATTTGAGGGAAATAAAATTTTTCCAAAATTTGTTTCTTGTTTTCATTGAAGTTCCTGTGTGCCCTGTTATGTTCAGATTGAATTATCTTTAATTGATTATCCTCATTAGCAATGTCCTCAACGACTCTTTGTGTGATCCTAATTTTGAATTTCGAAAAGAGTTCTGTGTAGACATCTTGTAATAACTGAATAAATTTTTCCGGGATTTTGATTCCGTTAATGATATTGGGGCTCAAATTATTTTTTAATATTTCAATAAGATTATTCTTATCTATTTTGGGTTTTCTAATGTAGTGTCTATAGTAATTTGGAAACGGTTCTTCGTGACAAGTAACGTCCTTTCCTTCCGTTATAACAAGTTGGTTTTTAAAAACGTTAAGGGGGGCTTCACAATGTGGTATAAGGTCTGATGCATCTGCATCGGCACTATGTGCAGTATCTGTGCTAGAAGACGTTAGAGCGTTTACTTGTAATGGCAATCTAGAGAGCGCATCAGCAACAAGATTGGTTTTACCAGGTTTGAAGATGAGCTCATAATTAAACTCTTCGATTCTTGATTTCCATCGTTTGAGTTTAGCGTTGTGGTTCTTATTGCTTAGTGCAAAAGTAAGGGGTTGGTGATCCGTTACAATTTTCACCTTTTTTGCCCCATAGAGATAGGTTCTTAATTTATCAAGAGCCCAAACTATTGCGAGCAACTCTTTTTCACAGGTGGCATAATGCTCCTCAGTTTTATTGAGTGATCTTGAAATATAGGTAATCGGTCTATCTTTACCAATGTCACCTTGAGACAACACGGCACCAATGGCGCTGTTAGACGCATCAGTCGTCAAAATAAACGGTTTCTCAAAATCCGGGAAGGTCAATATTTCAGAAGAGACTAATAATTCTTTTATAGTATTAAAAGCTGCGAGCTGAGTTCCATTAAATGCTATTTTTTTATTTTTTGAGTGATTTGCCGTAATCTTAGCGTTTTCACCTCTTGTCAAACTCGTTAAGGGTTTTACAATTTTGGCAAAGTCCTTAACAAACTTGCGATAGTATGAAGCTAAGCCGAGGAACGCTTTCAGGTCTTTGAGATTTTCAGGCGGTTTAATTCTCTCGATTGCAGCGATTTTTGCAGGATCCGGTAAAATACCATCTTGACATATTACGTAGCCTAGAAATTCAACCTCAGAATGCATAAACTTGGACTTATCTAAGTTAATCTTTAGGTTAGCCCTTTCAAGCTGTGAGAATACAACTTCCAAATTTTTCAAATGAGCTTCTTCAGATTCACCGAGAATTATTATATCGTCGATATAAACATAGCAAATCTTTCCTATAAAAGGTTTGAGTACATCGTCGATCATCCTTTGAAAAATCGCCGGGGCATTTTTTAGGCCGAATGGCAGCCGCGTGAACTCGTATTTTCCATTCAACGTGGAAAATGCTGTTTTCTGTATGTCGGCGTCTTTCATCTTAATCTGATGGAATCCGGAAGTCAAGTCTATCGTGGTAAAAAATTTGGAATTGCCAAAACTTGCAAGGGTATTTGTGATGTCGGGTATCGGATAGGTGTCCGAAACAGTTACGGAGTTTAATCGTTTGTAGTCGATAACTAATCGAAATTGCTTTTCACCAGCTGAGTTGGGCTTTTTAGGCACAACCCATATCGGAGAATTGTATGGACTTTTGGAGGGCTGTATAATGCCGTCTTTGAGCATTTTAGAAATGTGCTCGTCGACAACTGCCCGCATATTTATGGGATATGGGTATGCTTTAACGTAGATGGGCTCCGATGTAGATGTTCTAATCTCGGCTCGGACATTGGTTTCAACAAGTTCATGGTCACTGATTGGACCGAAAATTGTCGCGAATTTCGTAATTAGTGACTGCAACTTCCCTTGTGTTTCATTACTTAAATGATTGCATTTAACTTGAATAGAATTAACTTGTTTCGACTGCTTAGCTTTAAGAGGAATTTTAATACCAGGTTTTATATAAAGGAAGTCATTCTTTCTATCGATAACTGCTTCTAGTTCCTTCAAAGAGTCGTCACCTATGATCCCATCAAAGGATTTGAGTCCTGGAAGAACAAACAAGTCAAGGAAGGTGTTGTTTCCAAATCTAGCAAACAAATTCACAGTAATTTTTTTAGTAATACCTATCTCCCCTGCTACCGTTTGTATTGTAAAAGGTTTTTCCAGTGGTTTGGGATTTAATGCAAAGGTAGATGAAACAAAGTTTTTATTAGCCCCAGTGTCTATGAGAATCCTTTTTGTTTGTCCGTCTTTCGTCAGATACTCTACGTATGGTACGCTCGAGAGGCGTCCGTCATAAAATTTATTTCACCAATAAAATTATCGGTGTGTTCAGTTTCAGTCGCATGATTTTCTTCTAGTTTTTCCTCAACTTCCAAATTGTATAATCTCTGAGATTCTTTTGGAAAATTTAAGTAATCGTTTGAAGGTTGTTCAGGCCGCGGGTTTACTGGTCTGTTCATGTAATTGATTCTTCGTGTCTGAATTGATTGATCTACGTCCATTGGGGTGGGAGGTTTTGGGTGATTGGGCCTGAGTGGAGGGTTCGATTGGTAAGACTGATTATGTAAATTATGTCCAATATTATAGGCTTGGTTACGTTGCGATGTATTTAATTGCCTAATTGGTTGATTGACATGGGGTTTAGAGTAAGTAGGAGATGACGTAGAAATTTGATTAATAGGAGCGGTGATTGTAGTGGGAAAATTTTTATTGTGGATTTTAAGACTTCGGAAATTTAAATTCTCGACTTCAAGACAGGAACTATAGGCTTCTGGTAGGGTTTTTGGTTTCTGAATTACTAAAATCTGGGATAAATTACCATTTAGCCCTCTTACAAAAGCATCTAATGCTCTATTGCGATAGTTTTCTGTAAGAACACGCACTGTCTCTTGTGAATAATCTTTTGTCCTTATTTTGTTTACTAATAACGAAAGTTGGTGGTTGATGGAGGCATAAAATTCATCAACACTCTTACTACCTTGGGACATTGAATGAAGTTGATGTTCTAGAGTCCGAACATCGCGTTTATCCGCATAATGGAGGGATAAACATTGTTTAATACTCGCCCAATCTTCATCAAAAATATTGTAAGAAATTAAGGCTGTGTCCGCTGGGCCTCTAATTTGTTGCCTTATATGACGTAAAATTGCCCCGAAAATAGGTTTATGGCGTACGATTTCATAATCTTTCAATATTGCTTCTACGCTGTGCACCCAGGATATGTAATGCACTGGACTTCCTTCAAAGGTTTGTAAGTTTTTAACGCAATCGGGAAGCTTCTTAATTTCTTCAAGATCTTTTTCAGTTTTGGGAGTAGGAATAAATGTAAATGTAGATTCTACTTGAGGTGGTGGGGTGGGATTTTCGAATTTCCCTTCAAGTTCTAATATTCTTTTCTCCAGCCTTTTCGATTGCTCAATTTGAGCATTTACCGCCCCGATCAGTTGCTGTACAGTAATTTCTAGAGCTTCCATATTTAATGGGTGTTTTAGGGGTAGGTACGATAAGAATAGAGAAAATTTAAAATACACTTAAGGTCGGCTTACATAAATTTTTACACAAAAAATCCTAACCTGAATTGTCACGTGGCAAAAAAATGGAAATTCTAATTGGGAATCACTAGATCAATATGATATACGTATTATCTAATTTTAAATCGATCAAAATTTTAGCGCAACAAAAATTGAAGCTAATGTATTTAGTGTGTATTTTAAATAATAATTAATGGAATAAATCTTTTGTAAATTATCCAATTAGTCGAAGTCTTCGCACTCAGTTTGGTTAAGTTGAATATGCAAAACAACAACGTGGCAAACAAATCGTTCTTCTAATTCTAATTATTTGCGATCGTCAAGTGAATTTCACACTACTTATCTGTTATCAGATCAATCGATCGGCAATATAATTTTATAGTAGAATCTCCTAGGATCGTCCGTGGAATTCCTTTTTAGACTGCCCGTTGATGGGTTAACGTTTAGGCAGACTTACTGCGGCACGGGGTCGACTCACTATCAGGATTTTGAAGATTTCTCGTTGCTTTCAATTTAAATAACTTAAATTTCACGTTTAACTTGTCAATCCTTTGCTTTGCTCCAAATAACCTTTTTTCTGCTCGGGCGCCAGTTATGGAAATGATAAGCCGGTTGATTTACGAAACGACTTTATTCGCTCGACTATACAGTACAACTGATGACGCTTACAACTATGTTTGTCTTTTTGTATTCCAATCAAAAGCCACTATGCTCGAGAGATATACGAGCGCTACTTTTACAATAAGCAAAACTAGTTACCGAGCTTAAGTGTATTGAGATAACCGACTACAACTACTACTAAATTAGAGAGTACTCATTAACTAGAAGGCAATATTAACTAGGAGTGTTAAGGGAACATTTTGGGATGTGGATTGTGGAGTTGGGAAGTGTTATAACTTAACTTTGATGCAACACTATCAATCACACAATGAAAAATTTTCCAGCGTTTTGCATTTATTGTAATTCATAAATTACACCTGAAAAAATCGCATCTAACATTGATGGGGAATCGTGATAAAAATTTCAAAATATTTTTTTTGTATGGTTCATTTATTAATTTAATTTACTGCAATGCAAAAAAATTACAGGGCTTTCGATCGTGCGTTGTATGCAAAGCATGTTTATAACACGACGCGACGGTTTAATTTCAATTCCATATCGACCGCCAACAATTCTGTCGTCCATCGATAAAAAAAAACTTTTGTTTTCATTGTCGAGGTTAGTGACTATAATAGTGAACTTTATCGTACTGCAGCCCTGCTTTTTGTTTGGCAAATGGCATTTCCGACAAATTAGGGGCCAACACTTAATATGTCATACATTTGTACCTAAAAAACGCGTCAGGCAGAGCAAGAATTATTGAATAATATCTGGATATCACGAATTTTGCATTGGATACAAAGGGCTTCCTCACTGGCGGCCACTTACATATACGAGTGGGATTTACAGAATTGGTATACAACCTTGAAGTTACATTGAATGCCAATCCACATACGTATAGTGGCATTTAGCAATGATAGTGGTCAGTCAGTACTCGTAGAGGCACGCGTATCTGTTTCTGTGAAAAATTATAAATACGAGCGAGCATATTGTACGGTGCTGCGCTGTGCTAACCGTTCGGTTAATTAGCGCATCGATAGCTTATGGTTACACAATTAACATATTACTTTAAGCTCATCTCTGATTTCTGTAATTAACGAAACACCGTCAAAGAACTGTGCTTGACTAACTTTTAATCATTCTTTTGTCCGATATTGCCCACTCAATCGCAAACATTTTTTTGCGGAAAATTTGCCAAAAAATATGAAAAAATCCAGGTTAATTTGTACTAATCAAAAAATAATGAAACTTTTTAATTACATGTCGATGGATCGTTTGCTTAGAAATTTTAACTTTCCCATCAGATTTCCCAGCAATTCAAGACTCAAAATGTCGAAATTTCTGAGCAGGTACTGTACATGATTCCTAACTCGAAATATGAAGTTGTAGCGCGAGAGCAAAAAAAGCGCTTTATTTGCGCCACAATCATATATTTTGAGTCGGTTCCCAATGGCCACGTTTATACCGTGGAACTAAAAGGAGTATTAACTAGATCATATTAGATTTAGTTCTAATTCGTGGAGTGTTTATACCGATCAGTACTAAATATGGCAATGTAAGATGTTGGCTTATCATTTGGACGAAGAGCGGTTTTATACCGCCGACTCCAACAACATAGACACTGGCAAAAACAATCGCCAACAACGGAAACGTCAGCAGTACCACATCGCAATTGGTGCTTAGAGTTGGCTGGCTTTTCTTCTGTCAGGATTTTGATTTGTCGAAATTTTGACCTGGTGGGATTTTAATATGGCGGTTTTTTTTTCTAGATTTAGCAGGTATTCTGCTATAGTGATTTTCTATTTCACGATTTCATTTTTAAAATTATCAGGGGCGTTGAAATCCATGATAACCGAAGATAGTATATCTCCAATTTAGCGTTTACAAAAATTTCCTTTTATTCTACCTAGGAAACCTCAATGTTAAGGCTCCAATATATACATCCAATTAAGTGAGTAATGATGATTTCATTGTAATACAAAACATATCCTTCCTTGTATACCATAACGATTATTATTAAAATTAATGCAGAATTGAATGCAACCGTATTGCCTACAAGCATAATATGTACGTCATTATAAATTGTACTTGTACAGCCATGCATTTATATTAATGCAATTAATTGTTTCATTCCGAATTGAATGATTCGTTCATTGTTGTAACGGTTTGTTGCACAATTCAAATCAATAAGTTTTTCTGTTGTGTATTATTATTCGATTAAAAATTTAATTTGCTCACTGATAGTTGTAATTTAATGATGGTTGTAATTGAGTTTATTCGTAATTGATTTGATTTTATAAATTCAGTGGGAAAAACTATATAGTACTAATAACATTTCTTTCTGATAATACATGGAATCGTCTATTAAAGAATGAAAATATCTCTAGCATTGTTGTGCATTGTTTATATATTATGATAATATTTTCACAAGATTTAGGTAGTCGTGAAGTCTCGGTCAACACACTACATGGGTTCGATCCCCGGTGCGCTAATAAAACTGCCCGTGGATATTATTAGAACTAGCACAGCGCTCCAAGCTCGTCAGTAAAAGCGGCTCGGATAGGAGGTGCACGGTTGTAACACACTGTCTAAAATATATATGCCATCGAAATATCAACAAGGCATACCTGTGCAAGCCAGGGTGATGCGCCCATACTCTGGAGGGGCCAAGGCAATTAACAACCTAATTGAACATTATAAAGCACACAGAAAGGTAGTTATTCGTTAATATAAATATAGCAATGGAAGTGGAAGCCCGAGATATGGAAAGTAGCTAGGAAGAGCACACCCCTGGGCCAGTAGCGAAAACCATAGAAAATACTTAGTCATAAAATCCTCAAATGATAAAGAATCCACCAACATAAAATCGTCAAATACAAAACCCTCCCAACGCAAAATCTCTAAATATAAAAGCCCCAAATACAAAATCACCATCCCCAAACAAAAATTCCGAAATTTTAAATTCAAAAATTTCCAAAAACCCTGAAGAGTTTGTCATTTTAATTTTCCAAAAACTCAAAATACAAAGTACAGGCTTTCCGTGGCGATAAAATTTGATACTTTCAGGGAATTTCGGACTCCGAATTTTTGTTTTTAATAAAAAAATTTGATTGATGATGTTATAATGTCCAAAGCCGAAAACCACTGCATAGATTTCGACTTTAAGGAACCAGTAACCAATTGCGTCAGGATTGGCTGCAACTCGATAAAAATTCACCTTAGTTTTTAGGGATTTTATAATAATTCGGTCGCTTGATAATGATAAAATTATCTCCAATAATCTCCAAATCCATATTTGAAAATCAAGCCTCAAATGGGGATTTGAGGCTTATGTGTTTGAGGATTTTGTATCTGGAAATTTTCTTTTTGCAAATTTTTAGCTAGAGGATTTCGGTTTAGAGATTTTGTAACTGGGGATTTCGTAACAGCATTCCGACAGAAGCCATTTAGGCAAACCTTGACTATCGGCGATAGCAGATTTAATGTTTTTATTTTTATTATTATTTTTGCGTGGGCTTACTACAGCTTTTTAAAAATTTATCTGAAAATAAAGTTGTTCGAGCCAAATAACAATTTCATGAATTTCGAAATGAACAAAAGTTGAATAAGATCAGATTTGTTCATAAAGGTCAATTAAAATAAAATTTTAAAAACTAGAACCGTGCAGCTACTAACGACAATCAAAACGATAGGCTGGATTGCCTCTAATATCCAATATTAGCCGTGTTCGAGACAATCGTACAAAAATCCAGAATGATAAAATAAAATAAAAATGAGATACTTTGTTTCCGTTATGACGTTCAACCAATTCACTTTCAACTCTTATCCAGTTTTGATCCAATACGAGATCTGGATCATAGACCAGTCAGTCGTTTTGTATGGGAATGCGCCTTTGTCCTGGTGAAAAGAATACGACTAGTGTTCGATGATCTCACGATTGAGTGAACCTATTTGACAGTCTGATTTCTTTATACAATAGTTGAATTGTGAATTCGTTGAAGCTTTGTTTCTATGGTTGAATTTTTTACGAACAATAAAAATTAAACGAAATTACGAGTACATAAGAACTTTAGTTTCAACAGACTTGATCAAGATTTTTTGTAGTAGAGAATATAAAGTCAGAATTCAGGGGTTTGCTTCAAAAAAGAGGTAACTCCATTTTTGTCAAATTTTTTGGCAGATTATCAAAAACGTCTGGAAAATCGAGCGAAAATCCAAAAAGTTTAAATTTTATAAACCTGCTCACTTGTCCCGCAAATTACAATCATATTTTCACTCAAAAATATATTATGCAGCGATTTGCCAAATTTTTCACAAAAATTTAGCTACCTCCTTTCTGTAGCATATCTCTTATTGCTAGAATCTAGTATTAAATTTTAGTGTGCCATAGTTGACCATACGTATATACATATATAGCGTTGCATTCAGAAGGACTCACATCATGGAACGAATTAAGTAATTTGCCATTATTCTCCCTAAAATTCCGCTCTGAAATTATTTCATTTCACTAGGAATTTGAAAATAAAGTTAAAAACCCGGGGTCCGAAGCGAATATACCCTAGACTTGTACAGACCTTGTAGTGACACCAAAAGTACAAACTGGCAACGACCATATGCATTAAAAGTGAGTTTCCTATATGGCCAGTTTATATGGGAGGTTGGCACCCTATCAGGAGGATCTTGAGCATTCTCAAAATAAATAAACTAACCCATTCTATAAATATTTGTCGAATTTCTCAAGTCGCTAGCTTCATTCTATCGAAAGTTATTGCTTATTTGAAGTGTCACTTGTAGGGGAGGTAGAGGTTTCGTTTGTCGAATCTTGCGCATTTTTAATAACAACCAACAAGATCGCACTACAAACATTTTACTAAAATTTAAAGTCACTAGCTTCATTTTATCGAAAGTTTTCGCTTATTTGAAGTTTCACTTATAGGGGATGTAGAAGTTCCTTGGGTCTGATCTTGCCCATTTTCAATGACGACTAACTAGATCCTACTACCAACACTCTACCAAATTTTCAACTCGCTAGTGTCATTCTAGCAAAAGTTATCGTAATTAAAGGAATATTAAATTTTTCGAAATTTGTAGGGGAGGTAGGCGTTGCTTTGATCCGATTATGTCCAACTTACTAACACTCAAGCAGCTTCATACCTCAGGGCTACACGCCTAAAATCAGGCATGTACGTCAATTAGTTCAAGAGTTATAGACAAAAAACCAGAAAAGTAGGGTAGTACGTGGGTCTTTGCAAGAAAATTACCGTTAGTTTCCAACTGATCGAATTTATTTTTCAAGGAGAGTATAAGATTACCCTCATGAGCAATATACCAAAGCTAGAGCTTTTCATGTTTATTTAGTCGGGAGATATAAATATATTTATTTATTTTACATATGTAGGGGAGGCAGTCGTTCTTTTGGCCCGATCATGCCCATTTACAATTCTGATCAACTAGATCATACTTCCAACATTTGGCCAAAATTTCAAGGCTCTAGCTTTATTCTATCGAAAGTTATCGTGCAAAGGGGCAGACAGACAGACATGGCTAAATCAATCAGGAGGTGACCCTGATCATTTGTATATATACATTGCTAGACCTTCGTAGCCTCCTTTAAGCTTTTACATATTTTCGTCGTGATAAAAACAATATACCCTTTACTATAAGTCTAGGGTATAATAAATAAAGGAAAAAAAAACATTACGTCTTACAAGCAGTAACACCCTCTCTCTCATATTACACTTCATCACAAATAGTCGCGGGAAGTAACATATAGTATTAGCTGCGTTTTTTTTTGTACAGAACAGAGAGAGCGGGTTTAGCGGCAAAAAAAAACGATCGAGAGTAAATTCGGGAACCCAAAACGAAAACGGGGCAAGTCTTTGCTGTGAGTGTGTCTTACATAGTTTAGTTAGAATACAAATGTCAACTCGAATTTCAAGAGGAAACTTAAATCCTTAGTACAGATACAATTGGACAAATTTCCTTTGGCCAGCAAAATTATTTTGCATGTTTACTATTCCACATAATTGCACAAAACGAGAATTTTATTGACAGGCAATGGACTTTATGTGCTTCCCAAACTGTGAACTGTAAGACAACTTCGACACCTGCGCCGCCTGCATTTCAAAACGCAGACTACTTAATGAAGTAGAATTCTTGCACTAATTGTAAGCTTCTATCGAGAGCAGCTCAGATCAAATTGTTAGTATAATTGTGTAGTTTTAAGCTGCTCTGCATAGCTGTCGAAAAAACGCGCCTATTATGTACACAGACTCTAATGTGTGTTTGGTGCTTTTTTTCGTTTTTTTTTTTGTGTTTGAAGAGCTGTAACTGTCCAAAATTAAGAAATTAGGATAAATTATAATATGTTTACAAGATTCGACCACAATAATTTTTTTTAAAGAAAATTAGCAATAAATAACTCGAGAAAATTGAAATAAAAGTAATGCGTGGTTAACGATTTTTTGGCAAGAATTAACGAACCTTTATATATGTATATGTATTTCAAATAAAAATTTTACTTGATTTCAACCCTTTGGAGTTGGGGCTCGGAGCCGCTATACTCCCGGGCCCGGATTTTCTCTCCACGGCCCTGTATATTAATTAGGAATATGCTGCAGAGCAGCCTAGACGCATTGCCCCAAACACGCATTGTTAGTTATTGCATTTTAGTGTGTCTAACTTCTGCTGAGTCTTGGACCACCACCATTGCAAACACAGTATATGTCACAACGGCCTGCCTCAATACGCGATACGCTCACTTAAACATCCTTCCAAAGTCCATCAAATAAGAGACTTCTACGAAACCACATTGTACGTGTAACTTAACTGATTACATTATTGGTGTAAATATTCGGGTTAAGTCGCCATTCCAGCGTCATGTTTAGGCATTTAACTTCAGTGGAATACTCTAAGAAAGTCCTGCCTGAAGGTGTTTTCAGCAGGTTTTTTTTTGTAGATTTACTTTCAACGCCACTTTAGCATACTAAAGCAAGACTATTTCAACGGTAGCTCCCACTACTCTATAGATGGAAAATTCGAATTTTGTCTTGATTATAATAGTAATTTCACATGCGTAACTAATTGTTAAATAACCATGCTCAACCCGGAAAGTACTTTGGCTACGACCAGTGACAACGTATCGAGCCGCGCCTTGCGGACAGCCTTTCACAGCATTAACACTTATCGGTGTAGTGCCTAGTTGTTGAAAGGCTAAACTTCTAGGATGGCATTTATCTTACAGGGCCAACGGAATATATGGGTAGTATAGGTACTACTTTCAATACCGGAAAGTCGGGTAACATATTTGTAATTTGGCATATCAAATCGATTTATAATACAACTTGGTATCAAGCTTCCAGTAAAAATAGGAATGACATTCATCACCTCACTTATCAAAAATCTCGTCAATGTTAAGACAAACACATGAAACGGCTTTCCTATTATTTAAGGATTTCTCGATTCCTCCTACAATATTGTGTTGTTTGCTTTGGGGTGCAGTTATGTTGGAGCTTCCACAAACGAGATGAACTTCGATAAATGTTTAAAGCATCGCCGAGAGCAGTTCTTACCATAGGTCGGAAAGAAGAGAGAGCTAATGCGTTGTTCCAACAAAAACAGCTCTATGTAAAAGCGCGAAACCGTTTCCATCGCTTCACTATCAGTGCTGCTCTTATCATTTGTCGAAGTTCCAATATAGTCGCACTCCTAGATGCAAAAGAGTAGAACCTTTCATCCGTTGCCTGATTTATAAATCAAGCCGTCTTCAGATGGCGTTAAACGGGTTGCTCTTAAGCCTGAAAGGGTTGAAATGCCAAGTTACCGCTTATGCAATAGCAAATATCTTTATGTCCTAAGCGGTTTAATACAGAATGCCCTCGGCATGCTGACAAAACGGGCTGGTCGAGTTGAGGTCAAAGCAAATCCGCACAAAACGAAACTCGTTCTCTGGATTAGGAGATATTGAATATCTTCATTCAAACTACTATAGATGGAGGACACCAGGCTTATACTTACTGACAAAGCCAAATTTCTTGGGCTCATTTTTTATAAAAAAATATGTTGGAAGGATAACATACAAGAACTCGCGACAAGGGCAACTGTTGTACTTTATTCTTGGAAGGGGGCTATAGGTACCAAATGGGGAATGCAGCCGGAAATGGTTTACTGGCTACATACATATATCGGCACTGAGTCCCATAATGATAATGGAATTGTCGTATGGAGGACTCGTACTTAGCAGAGTATCGTACAGAACTGTGATCCAAAGATCAGCATGTATTGCCATTTCGGGGTCCTCAGGACAACCCTGACCGCTGCCTTGGGCGCACTGTTAGATCTGTTCCCTTTGGATATCTTCGCAGAGCAAATGGTGGCGAACACGGCCATTCGCCTCCTAGGACAACGTCAATCACAGGCCACTGGACTGTTTTCAACAATATTGATATTCCCGTAGAGACGAATTACACCTCTCCGAAGCATCTGTTCGACAAGGGCTTTACAAGCCTGATTCCATCAAGGAATGAGTGGCTAGAGAACGCTAATCTAGAATCTGATGCCATTAGTTTTTTTCACTGATGTCTCTAAGACTGAGGGTTGGGGCTAGTGTATACTCGGAGAATCTGCATATTCGCTTGTCGCTCCGTTTCCCGGGATAGAGTAGTGTTTTTCAGACGGTGGCTACTGCAATCTAGGAAGCGGTAACCTGGCTTGCGCATAATGTCATATCTGCCAAGGATGTCGTAATATACTCGTACACGGAAACCGGGCCGACGATTAAATCACGTCCGTAATGCCCGGTTCACATTATTCCAGTCCAGTAATCCAGTCCAGAAATCCAGTCCAGTGCTGGACTGGATCATATCGTCTACATGATTCCAGTCCAGTAGTCCGGCGAGTGTGTTGTTGATTCGGTAACTATAGTGACAATGATTTCTGTACGAGCTGGAATGAAAAAGTAGACCGACAATCCAGTCACTGGACTGGATTACAGGACTGGATTGCTGGATTGAATTGCTGTCCAGTGCCGGTTCACATTATTCCAGTAGCAATCCAGCGCTGGACTGGATTACTGGCCTGGATTGGTTACTGGAATAATGTGAACCGGGCATTAAGCTGGCACACCGACAACGAAAAATCGAAATGTGACATATCGTATAATTAGGTGCTAATTAGGTGCTCAACTTAAAAATTTAGTGCTCCAGCCGAATCGCCATAAATGATTATTACGCCAGGCCAGCAACCCGACTTTATTAAGCCGTGTATATCAGCTTCCAAATAAGCGTATAATAAAAGTGTGTATTAGGTGCTTATTTAGCGCTCATATTTTTAATTTGATTGCTCCTGCAGAATTGCCCGAAAAGACTATTTAATATGGGGGTGTTAGCTTGACGTTTGGATAGCACCCCCATATAAAAATTATCAATGTAATGAAGCGCCAAATTAGCACTCAATTAACATTTTTATTATACGCTTATTTGGAAGTTGATACATACAGTTTCATAAAGCGGGGGTGCTAGCGAAACGTCAAGCTAGCACCCCCATATTAAATAATCAATTGTGGCGATTCAGTTGGGGCACTAAATTTTTGAGTGGAACACCTAATTAACATCAAATTGGGACCTAATTATGCGATATGTATCATCTCGGCTTTTCGTTGCTTAAAAAAGTGGGGGTGCTAGCGTGACCGACTTATCGCATGTAGGCGGCTAAATATTCAATTGCTCTAACCCCTTGTGAGGCATAGCGCGTCAACTGTTCCATGTGGCCCAGTTGACGTTTCGTTGGCATAAATTGGTTTCAGAGAATGCAGTTGCCAGCATGCACCTCCTGCACATCCATGGCCACGAACGTCGTCATGGACGGGATTCGAACCCGAAACGCCGGTAGTCAAACATGAGACTGATGCTACAACACACTACGCTACCGGTCGCCCCAGGAGGTGCATGCTGGCAACGTACATTGTCCAAATTTTTTTTTATGTGATTGAAATGTCAGCGTGCCAAATGGAATAGTTGACGCGATATGCCCTACTAGGAGTTTGGGAAAATCAGTATATGTGCAGTATTTGAATGACTCAAGCAGCCTACAAAATCGGTGGCGTATGACAGGCGCTGGGTAATTCGTTTGAGGAGTTGCCCTTTTTTTCCCAAAATAGAGTACGATGGCAATGGGGTAGTTGACGCGCTGCACCACTAGGGGTTAAAGCAAAAAAAAATGCAACTAAATTTCATGCAATTAGGCAAATATGGCCGAAATTGGACCCTGGTCGCTCCCTAAGTATCCCATGGGAACAGCAACCATTTGAGAAACGTGGTGGGGCTTATCACTGGGCATTGCCTTATCGGGGAGCATTGCTAGGAGGCTTCGGCTACCACACGATGATTACTAAAGGAGCTGCGGAAACGAGGAGGAGGAAAGCCCTTCTCACCTTCTGAGTGCCTGCGCTGCCCTGCCGTGACGCAGGAAATACATTCTTGGGTCCTACTTTTTTATTGATCTGGATGATTAAAAGGATGTCAGGGTTGATTAGCTTCATCGCTTCATTGTCAGCTATGCCATAATATACCTCCAATGATCGCAGTGCCCACCATTAAGGTAAATAGTCGCACTTTAGGCTGGGGTTCCTGTAATTGGTGTATCACAAGTGATCCAATTATAGTCTACGTCTGCTTTGATCAGTCTTCTTCTGCTCAAGGCAGCCCATCTAACCTACCCTACCCCTGAAGTTTTTAAGGATGAATGACATTAAGCTAATCGCACTGTAAGATTAAATTAAGTCACTCAGCTTGATACCATTTTTTAGTATGAAAACCACGTTCACTCTCTTCGACAAGTGAACCATTAGCGAAGAAATTATAATATCAACACCATTCTGCAAAAGGGCAGGGAAGAGGACATCCGCTCCAAAAACCTTAAAGGCTCAAAGAATAATCCAGCGCATTTTATCCTTGTCGAACATCACCTCGGATAGGGCGTTGAACTGGTCCGACGAGACCTTAAACATCACCCCGGATGGGCTCTTTAATCAGTTCGATGAGACTTTATGGTTTACATGATTTTTTGTGGTTGTTAAAGATTTTACCGAAAGATCACTTCGCATTTTTGGGTACTATTGGGTGTAATATTCCCTGAGCCCCACTTGAAAAATATAAAAACAAAAAATGAAAAATTTAGGAACTAGTTCAAGTCCCAGCCCTACTTGCATGTATTTTAATTGGGGTACAAACCGGATACCAATATCACAAAATTGTTTCTGAGTCGCTTTTAAACCTTTTATATGCATGTATCACTAACTGACTTTTTTAGCATCTTTCAAATTTCTTCTTAAATAATTATGTATTAAAACGTATATAAAAACATACCTCATTTTGATTAAAAAAAAAGTATTCTTTCTGAAATTGATATGGAGCAATAGGATATTCAGAGTTTTCTTCTCTAAATTTTGCACATTTTATATCACCGCACCACACACACTTTTTTCAAGGGATCACTGCACAGTTTACTTAAAGCCAACTCACATAAAATTAAGTGAAATCCTTAATGCAAATTTTTCTGTATTATGTTTCTTTTTTTAATTCTTAAATTTAATAATTGATAATCACTTTTCACTTTCAAGGGAAATGCCTGTTTTCACTGATTTCTTAACATCTGAAATTAAGAAAACGTTTATAATTGCCGTATCTTTCCCGACTTTTTTTATATTAATTATTTAATTCACGAAAACAACGAACTATGATAATTGACTGGAACTGGATTTTATCAGCACTTTATCTGTTGCCGTCACCATACTCTCCGCTACACGTTTGAATTCATAAAATTGAATTTATCAATTGAAAATTGACGGCGATCTGCAAAGGTCTTATATTGGATTCGCAATGGGGAAATTTATATTACCTAGTGCAATATAGTAGACCACAAATGATGATGTAGAGCTGGATTGTGTCCACCTAGTGCTTTTATATGGACAATCGATTGTCATTGTTGTATTTCGGTAGTAAATATCACGAGTTTACACTAATCACGTCGTAATTGTGTGTACGTATGTGTGAAGTAGTAGAATAACATAAGATATATTGTGAGCCACGATCTGAAGCTATTATCACGGGTGAGCTTTACTCGGATATGCTACTGAACTGAACGAATAGTAAGAAGATCCCCAGAGATATTGATAGTTTGACTAATACCGATCTCTCACTATCAGATATGAGTGTATCCGTTCACAATATGTTTTCTGATATGAATATGCATATACGACATACTGTTTTCTGCTCATCAATATATAAAGCACACGACGAAGCTGTATGCAACTTTTTTCCAAAGTACTCGTACATAGATTACCAGAGCATAACATTTTCTGGTACTATAAGCACTGTCTGGTTTCATTGATGATCTCTAATTGATCATTATTTTTTAAATTATGTTGTTCATAGATAGCATTGTTTATCAACAATAATTCGTATCTTGATTTGTTTTGTTTGTATTCAATCAAAGTAGTGTATGAATGGATACGAATTTCCCAGTATTTTTTCAAAATGTGAGAGGGAAAGAGAGAGCTTTTTAAGCGATCTATGGGAATGGGTTTTATGTATCAGTAACCTAAGAAACCATTTATACGCTATGTCTTTATTTTTACTACGCTAAGGCCCAATTGCCCATGAGAAATGTCAGTTAAACATTTGGACTTTCTTAGGCCGGCTAAACTCACAGGCTGTTGAATGACAGCGAAGCTTAACGTTATCGTAACGCATTTTTTCATAGTTCAGCTGTGTTGGCGTACGCATTTGAATTTATGTGCATCCTCTTAAACGTGTCATACACACACCGATTGATCGGCCGATCCGTCGCCCGATATCGATATCGGCCGATGGATCGGCTGCTGTATGCGCTTATTGTTGACGATTTTTTTGACAGTTCTATATAATTTTGATCAGCTGATATTTTGTGGCGCTCCATCGGCCGATCGATTGGACGACGGAACGCATAATGTATGGCAGCTATTAGAATTGATGCCGCCCGGCGCCCCTAGGGATTATAACCAATACGTCGTCTACATAACGGGACCAAAACTTTAGCATTATACCTGTTTTTTCGATTTCTTCTTCTTCCCTTCTTGACATGAATACTTCACTTATCAGCGGCGATAATGGATTCCACATCGCAGTTGCCGTGATGGTCTTATAAACTGTTTCCTGCATGTGAAATAATTTTCATTCATCCAGAGTGCCGCTAATTTCGCGTAGCATTTCGTCTTCTTCATTTGGTGTCGCGCTTGCGTTTATTAGCCACTCCCCAAGTTTCCAAATGGCTTCTTTGATTGGTATGCTAGGGTATAGTGCTTTCACGTCAAATGATGCCAGGTAGTCGTCCTCCTCTAAGTTGTACGCGGTAAGCTTTTCTACTAGCTCTCTAGAAGAAGAAATCGAAAAAAGAGGTATAATGCCAAAGGTCTGGGCCCGTTATGTAGACGACGTATTAGTTATAATCCCTAGGGGCGACATCGAGAAAACACTAGAGGCAATCAATTAAATACACAAAACATAATCTTCACGATGGAAAAGGAAGACAACCAACGGATAGCGTTCCTAGATTTAACAATAATAAGAAACAACAACCAGCTGGAATTCGACATATTCAGAAAGAACACCAACACACAATGGACAATACCGAGGACATCAAATTACACATACGCACAAAAAATGGCGGCTTACCATAGCATGTTACATAGACTGATCACAACACCTTTATCGGAGAAGCGGTTCACGAGGAACTAAAATACATAAAAGACACAGTGGGAAAGAACGGATCTAGCGACGCGGGAGCGTCCCGCCCCGCCAAAGAAAAATGTAAAAATCTAAAATAAAAAAAAATGCAAAAGTGACCAAGACTATGTTTACGCAACACAACAAGTACGGGTTTTCGAACTTCTGTAGCTCCGGCCCGGGATGCTTGTTCAGGCTCAAATTTGGTATGGTCATTGTCTCCGGTCATCTTACAAAGTGCTGCAAATTTGATTCCGATACAAGGAAAAACACCCGAGATATGATAATTTGAAAATGGCAATTTTTCAAATTTTTCTTGTTCTCGTTGTTCTCGTTATTCTCGTCGTTCTCGTTGTTCTTTGACAGGGCTACATTCTCGTAGGGAGCGTATCGAGGTCTGCTTTCTTTTCTCACGGATTGCCTGTGTCCCAAGGGTGTGCATAGGCTATCATTTGCTCTGATCCGTGCAGTAGATAAAAAGATACATCCAAAAATGTGAAGCTACGAGTACTTTGGCGGTATTGTATTCATATCAATCCTTTTTGCGGTTGAAAGGTTTTTATTGGCGGAGAATTTTTTACAACAGAGTTGTTTTTGAGAGATATCAAAATAGCGAAATAGACAGGATATTGCAGAAGAAACAAGACCGAATAAAAAGGGATCAACTTACCACGCTCTTTACACAACAACACAAGGAGAATCAACCTATAAGAGCGAGCATAACTTACTGAAAGTCAACGGACAAAATACGAAATATTTTAGCAAAGCAAAACATCGAAGTCGTAAGTACAAGCACGATTCAGCAATTGAGGACTAAGCTGGTTTCAACAAAGGACAAACTGAAGAAATAAGTGGAATCTAGAAAGTCAGCTGTCCGGAATGTGAAAAAGTATCTATTCGCCAAACTAAAAGATTGGTAACTACGAGGTTCGAGGAACATATGAGAAAATACATAAAGCGAAAAAGCGACGATACGCGGAACATAAAATCCATGGTAGCAAGACATACGGTCGAAAAGGGGCATACCATACCAATCGCAAATGTCGACGTCATAAAGCGGGTCCGAAAAAAACACATCTGTTGGATGCAGCTGAAAGCGTGTGTATCATAAAAGCAGCAAAATGGGTAACGTTGAATCACGACGAAGGTAATTGTGCATCTAGTTTGATAAAAAAAAATTTGCAAACAGGTAATTAAATAAAAAAAAAATTAAGGGGAAAAATAGTAATTAAACAGCAGAGTAATTAAATTGTAATTAGAAGATTAAGAATAACCATATAAATAGTTGTAGATTGACGTAGTGGATCGTAATTAGCTTTCAGCACTGAAGAAGGAGGGACGTGGTCTCCGAAACGAAGTGTAACGGTCTTGAAATGCAAGGAGGGTGGGACAAATTGTGATCTCATATTTTCCCCTCTACCTCTTTACTCCTTTTTTCAAATTTGATGAAAATACCAAAAATGGAATGTACTCGGTGGTACCTTTCTTATGGTACCCCAGCCGTTCGTGAGATATTCTTTGGACAGACAGAAATTTTACCGATTTCATAAGGGTTTTGTTTCTAGTACCAAATCCGAAAAATACTATGCTGTCCTAATTAATATTTGATGGGACCGAAATAGTTTTTTGCTTCTGCTATAAGATTTTGGAAACTGAAGATGACCCCTTTTCAAAATGACTGATTCAGTTGTTGTTTGTGGTAGATTCCAAAGCATTCAAGCGATGTATTGAAGCAAAGGAATACACTGCATCGAGTGCAAAATAATGGGCTCGTGTTTGTAGTTGAATTAAAAAGCACCAAAATGATAATTTCACGAAACAATGCTTTTTATATTTACAGCATTCTCAAGACAAATTTACGCTTTCTTAAATCAAATTAATGCTTGTTCACACTATATTAACGTTTTCCTAAACTATTCGATGCTTTTTAAAGCTATTTAACGCTTTATCAAACCAAGTTAACGATTTTTAAAATGAATTGTTTAAACGAAACGTTAAACTGATTTTAAAAATGTTAAATGGTTTTTGAAAAAGCGTTGACTCGTTATTTCGATTCGAGAAAACTTGTTTCATAATGCTATCTATCAAGTGAATTAATTATTTTGTGATGCTGTTGTCTTCAAATTTTGGGTGGTAAAGTGATTTTAGCCTAGGCTCATCTGCCAAATTATAATGAATGTGTATAAAAACTACATGTTACAGCCCTCCCAGCATTATTGTCGATCGCAGATAGGGTTTACTCTCTAGAACACCGAAAAATATCGTGGTTTGGAACACGATGATACAGGAATGGTCATCAGGATTTTCATTTCGCACTCTGGCCGCGGTCTAACGATAAATAAGACACACACATGACACAGTAAAATAAAAGCCGGGCTAATCGAGAAGCTGAATCTTTCTCGAGCCAACTTCCCAGTAAAAAGTGTGGCTAACCAAATAGGGTAGGTAGCTGGGTGGCCAAAATTTGAAAATCGCATGGTTGATACGAAATGTTAAGGAGAAGGTAATAACAAAATTCATCAATGCCACAGGTATTTTGCCAACCAACGATGCCCGCCAATGTTACTAACGTAGGCTACTACTGTATTTACATACCTTTCCTAAATTGGTCCCCTAAATACCCACCGTTAGTAAAGAAAAAATCAGCTACGTCCGCTTAGTATGCTTATTTGATTTTACGGTTGGGTCATTTTCATAAGAATTGTTTTTATAATTTTTTCACCATTTAAATCAAATTTTTCTGTTTGCATGTCCGACTGGGATTCGAACTCGGGTCGTTCCGCCTCAGAAGTCATCGCGCTACCACATACGCCATCGAGACTAATATAGAATGGTTTCCAAATGATGCTTTATAAGCAACACTGTCCCAGCATAAAAAGTGGTTAACTAAGTTGGGTACGTAACTGGGCTACCTAAATCATGAACATCGTAGCCCCCGTCGTCGGGTACGTGCCTGGCTTACTTAAATCATGAAAATCGTAGCCCCCGCGCCATGGATCTCTTGGAAATTTTATGGGCTGAGTAAAAATGGTGGTTACGCCAGGACGACTATTTGACATAGTTGTTTTGGGTGGTACGCGTTACCGGGGAGTACGGTTCTTTTTTGGGTTGGGTCCAGCTGGAAGCTGATTCTAAAGCGAAACGTGGCCGTGAAGACTTTTTTCCCCGTGAGTATTGTTAATGCTCAAGATCCGATGGTAGCAATTAGTTCTTCTCTGTAGCGTGATTGAAGTTAAAAAAAAATTCATCCTACTAATAATAAAAAAACTAGCGCAACAGTCCAATTTGAACCACGGCCTCGAGATAAGTTAGCATCATCTCATTTTCTGGTATGTGATCAGCAACACGCTCAACCGAGTTATTTACCCCATAACGGGTACTAATTTAACAGCTGAGTGGGCTCATATTCCGACACGTAAATCCCCGGAATCGAACCGGGGCCCAGTGCGTTGAAGGCGAACGTGCTAACCGTTGCGCTATCCGGACTACCACTAATAATGACGAGGAAAAAAAGGCCCACCAAAACCAATTTTAAGCTTTGCGGCTTTGCTCAAGAAAGCATGCCACGGCCACAATTTTAGGGTTTTGTATAAAAATAAAACCCTTATGAAATCGGTCATGCGTCCGTCTGTCTGTCTGTCCATGAAATATCTCACGAACCGCTGAAGCTACGTGCATGAAATTTGGTGAAAATATGTAGAAATACTATAATTCTCTAGAGAAAGCGATGCGTTGTAATAGGTCAACTTTAAGGGGGGGTCCCCATAGGGGGGAAATGAAGGTCGACATTTTTTTTTCGTTTGGTATAGGCAAGTAGGATATCGTAAGAAAGGTACCGTCGACTACATTCCATTTTTGGAATTTTTTTCAAATTTGAAGAAAGGAGAAAAGAGGGAGAGGGGAAAATATGTAATCCGAGTTTGTCCCCCCCCCCCCCCTTGCATTTCGAGACCGTTATAGCTAGACATATGAAAAGTTACAGAAAAGCGGCATTTCACTAGCATAGAAAATTAAAAATAATAGAATTTTTAAATCTCATCCAAAAAGGTTAATAATTGTACATTTCTATAGTTCCACTTAGCACACCCCTGCACTCCTCAAGCACACCCTAGGTCAAAAATATTGATGGCTAATGTTAACCAACATCATAGGCAATAATATCTCTAAGTTTCATCATAATGATAATATTTAATAAAGGTACATTGACTTAAAGTTATGCATTTTGACACTATCCATACAAAAAATACACCTACCGGCCTCACGCATAGATATGCGGGTACTACTTACATGTTGTTTTTCGTTGTGGGAATTGCAGTTATTTAATGAACCAACTTTGGAAGGGTGAAGATTGGTTGGGGCAGTGATCCTAACAATAATTATTCACACAATTTATTTTTTTAGGGTTTTGTGTCTTAAATCTTACAAAATTGGTCAAATATCTATCTGTCCGTCTGTTCAAAGAATATCTTACGAACGGCTGAAGCTACACACATAATTCGGCGAGAATGTGTAGCTGGAGAAAGCGTTGTGTTGTAATTGGCAAACTTTAAGGGGGGGGGGGGGGGGGGGGGGGTCCACATAGAGGCGAAATTAAGGTCATAGCATTTTCTTGAGATTTGTAGAAAGGAACAGTGGAGAAAGAAAAAATATTAGATTGTAATTTGTCCCAGCTGCCCTGAATTTCGAAGCCCTTACACAAGTTTGCAATTTGCAATGTCGTCTTAAAATGAATGGTTAAGCATCTCGAAGAGTAGGACAGTTTATCTCGTATACATACATATCTATCTACAGCTTCTCGTATTAAAACTATTACTTTGAGAGGTGACAGTTGGGAGTCTTTTTGTGAATTGGCAATATTGGCATGTAAGATACTATATCATGGGTAAGACATTTAATTATGGTGTTTTATTCAGCTGAGTGGTACCAAGAAGAGCAGGGAGCCAATATTTAGATACCAAAATAAGCGCGTGCTACAAAACCCTCGAATTGCGGGCGTAGCCCTCTATATTCCGGTTTCATTTGCTTTACTCTTCGAAATATGCTTCCAATTCGATTCGGCATATGTTTTTGTGTAAAAAAATATATGAGCCGAGAATTCTTTCATTGAGCATCTTCAAGCTCTACCCAGTATCCTGCTCGGTTTCAAGGTTTTATTCTAGTCATGGTCTTATTTTAGTTACGATTGTAATGTGGCGTTTATGTACTGGACATGTTATCTTATTGGGTTCTTCTTACACTGTTAATGTAATGTCAGTACACTGATACTATAGAATCAATCAATAGGTAATATGTAAGATATATTGTTATGACACGTACTGTTACCCATGTCCGTAGAATTTTCGGTATGAGTAATTAATTACATATGTATATTATCCACACATTCCGCCAGCCCTGAGTGTGATTACAGCAATCACAAGGGCCAGGTAGAAAATTATCGCCCTCTATATTTTTGTTGCCCCAACTCCTCTTTACAAATCAACTCTGGACGCGATATGTCGACGCGATATCGGTGAAAGGGAAAACGGTCCTCGAAATACTTGTTCTATGGTTCTAAACTGATATTAATAGTTTGTTTTTGTAACAGGGGGGAGGTATCCGTCTGGATTTCTATGCAAGTTGGTTACCCCGCCATGGGCAAAACACTAAAACCTTTAATCAATATTTAATTGAAAAACTTCAAATAACTTAACATTATCTTTTCTAAGTACTCGTACTCGTATATCGTGTTTACGATTCTGACAATAAGAAATATATCATCAAGTTGTACTATAAGATATGCCATAATTGATACTAATTGTAAATATGTACGTACATCAGATACGAGAACTGGGAAAATTTTCTCTTGTAATGTGTGATATGTAACACCGTACGTAGAAATTAGATTCAATTTGAAGATAAGTATCCGAAAAATAGTGCGTCATACATATGAATCAAGAATGTTTAATAGCATGGTTGAACCGATACATAGAGCCATGCGTTTATCATCCCCTTAACTCGATAGTGCCTATACAACTCAATTGCACTAACCCCTTGTGAGGCATAGCGTGTCAACTGTTCCATGTGGCCCAGTTGACGTTTCTTTGGCATAAACTGGTTTCGGAGAATGCAGTTGCCAGCATGCACCTACTGCACATCCATGGCCACGAACGTTGTCGTAGACGGGTTTCGAACCCAAAACGCCGGTAGTCAAACATGAGACTGATGTCTCAACACACTGCACACTCAACACACTGCGCTACTGGTCGCCCCAGCGACGTCGACCTCTTGCCGATGTCAGTTATCGCTGCATCGGCTTCATTTAGAAGAACTACTGGCCAATGACCCCGCCGGCCCAAATCCATGTCAAACGCCAAACAGTGGCTTTTCTTGAAGCATTTGCAACTAATGGATCTCATGTGGATTGTTATCTCCCCAAATGTAGCAATTTTGCTTGCTAACATAGCCATTCATTCAAAAATGGGCCTCCTCGCTGAGGGGGTTTACTTTCAATAGCTCCAGAGCTCAGCCAGCTCAACACGGTACCTCTCCATGATCGTTTGCCCAACATCAATAGTTATAACCTCCAAATTTAGAGCGCTTCTGCTAGAAAACTCTGCAAGTATCATTTTACAATTCCAATGGGACACGCTCGGTACCCGTAAGGTCTCGGTCGCCAGAGGTCAAAGCAACTAACAAAAACATGGGGAAGCACTCAACGGTCTTCCAAGCTAAAATTAACGCGCACTTGCACCAATGCATGCATTGAAGCTTGCTACCGATGAAAAAACATTGCAATCTTCACAGTCAGTCAAGCTGCTGTCAATAACCTCTTGTTGATGTCTAAAACAGTCCTTGACTGCTACTAGGTTTTGTTGTGATTCTGTTCCTCTAATAATATCCCCATTTACTGGGTCCGTAAGAGTTACCAGAAAGCTGCAAGTTTTCGTCAACTCATGTCTACGCCGAATTCTAAGAATATTCTGACCCGAAACAATATCAAATGAAGAGCTAAGTCGGCGTACGGGGCAGATGCCAATCGAAGAATTGATACGCAGGCGAAAATGGCAGTGGATAGGTCACACATTGAGGAAGAGCGATAACCGCATTGCCTTACATGCCATGAAATGGAACCCCATTTCCAAACAAGGTCGACCAAGAGAGAGTCCTAGAATAACATGGTGTCGATCTGTGGCAAAGGAGTGTCAGGCACTGGGTAAGTCTTTTGGGGAGTTGCTCCCCATTGCCCAGAACAGAGTACGATGGCGCGCAGGTTGACGCGCTATGCAATGTCAGTAAGTTGCGCAATCCTGAATCTGTGCAGAGTAGGGTCAGAATCAACTGCAGCCTCACAGGGCATTCTACCCTGAGGTATCAACTATACAAAATGAGCATTATCACTGACGCCAGCTGTCACTTCTTCGAAGCTGATGATGATGAGACCTCCAAGCACATTCTGCAGTCGTCGCTTAGAATGACTCGATGATCGCTTCCCTAATGCGGACGAGATCACATCACTCATAGGCAGTTGACCAATTTTGTTGGACGGATCAAACTGCAAAGCTGCACAGGACTGGAGGGCTATAGCACAAGGCATAACTATGCAATAGATGTTGACGCGCACATGCTTCTGGAGGGGTCAAGGTAATTTAAAACAATAATATTTATACTATGCAGATGCTGACGCTAAATAACTGCTGGGCTTTCGAAACTGGACGACGCGGACACTTGACTCAGATAATTGGAGGACAATGACCCAGACGGCCGGGCTATACCGTCACAACGAAGGCGATGATTTTTATCCTTCATATACTTTTATTTCATTTGAGATCCTAGTACATAATGATATTGAATTAAAATCTAAAAGGATGCGCTAGTACTCCATTATAACTAAATTAACACATTTTTTTTCCGCATTTTTCGCACATAAGCGCATAACGAACTTCTTTTTTAGGGTTTTGTAGTAAAAACAAAACCCGTATGAAATCGGTCAAATGTCTGTCCGTCTGTCCATGAAATATCTCACGAACGGCTGAAGCCTATATACATGAAATTTTGTGGGAATATGTAAAATTATAGTATTATAGTTCGCCGGAGAAAGCGATTCGTTGTAATAGGCTGGCTTTAAGGGGAGGTCCCCATAGAGGGGAAATGAAGGTGAACATTTTTTTTTCATCTGGTATAGGCAAGTGGGGTAGAAAGGTACCACCGAGTGCATTCCATTTTTGGTATTTTCATTAAATTTGAAAAAAGGGGAAAAGAGGTAGAGGGGAAAATATGAGACCCGAGTGTCCCCCCCTTGCATTTCGAGACCGTTATACTAAGAAATATGAAAATTTGCAGGAAGGCGGCATTTCACTAGCATAGAAAACTGAAAATAGTAGAATTTTGATATCTCATCAAAAAAGGTCAATAATAGTTTATTTCTATAGTTACAGTTAGCACACCCCTGCATGCCTTAAACACGTTCGAGGTCAAAAGTACTGATGGACAACGATAACCAACACCTTAGGCAATAATATGTTTTAAGTTTCGTTACAGTCACGTAATAGGAATTGGCTTGTAAAATGTAAGTGGGTAAAACATTTTAATTATGTTTTTTTTTTATCCATCTGAGTGGTATCAAGAAGAGCAAGGAGCCGATATTTATGTATCAAAATAAGCGCTTGCTACAAAACCCTCGGATTGCGGGCGTAGTTCTTTATATTCCGGTTTCATTTTGAAATAAAGTGGAGTGGGACATTGGTAATCTAAAACCCTAGACAGGCGATACGCGATAACGTCTGTCATGTGCTGTTTCACCTGATGATAATTGAAAGACATCATTTCGATCGTCATTAACATAACGTCATTACGACTTAATTACGTTCACTTTCAACCGCTCGCCGCGCCATTCTTTGGAAAAAATGGAAAGAACAGCTGGTTTCCAGTTGACGTTTGCAATTGTTTGCACGGCAATGTCATCCGTTCACGTCAAAAACCGGACAAATCTTGTTCTGGTTCCCGCAGCTAGTGCTAGTCCCATTATTGGTGTCGACCGTCTGGAGTGTGTTAGAAGGTGTTTTTGTGTGTTTTTGTTCTGCAAATTCTCTTTCCTCGATGATCGTCTGTCACGGGTTTAAGTCAATGACTTAGTCCAGCTATCCACTACCACGAAAAATAGTTAGAGTTTAAGCCAGGGAGAGTGGACCCTGATTTCGTCCATACGATAAACTAGGGGCATCCGGTACTTCCCGTTTTTTCTCTCCATTCTCCTGTCAAAAAAAAAATGAAAAGTAAAAAGCTAGAATGTAAATTTTCTCAAAAAACCGAGGTGATCAAATCTATGACTCTTCATTTTTCACTTTTTCAAAATTTGCTTTCATAAACCAGAAATACTCTTGAAATGTGCAAAGTGAAAGAAAAGTCGAAAAGTACTTTCAAAAAATAGGCCTTCGGAAGATAGTGAAAATTGGATCTGTTAATTACAGCCACATGATCAATACTATGTATGTAAAATATATGTCATTCCATATCAATTTTAATTCAATTTATGTGTATTTGCTGAAGTTTATAGTCTGAGTTAGTTCAATTGGAGAGTGAAAAATACTCGTCGAATATCGATGCCGGTCATGAGTTGTTGTTTTTAGTCATGCGGTGTGAATGGGTTTCATGGACTGCGTGCTGACTGCTAGCCAAGACGTACTATCAATTAATTGGTCGCTGATAGTCTGGTAATAGAAATATCATAGATGTAACAATTGAAACATATAAATAATAAATAAATATCCACGGATACAAACTATTCATTCATGCTTAAATTTTATTAACACTGTTGAGAGCCGACATTGTAGGTTTCTCGTACTGCTATAGTGGTATAGCCTTGATGGGACGACATCGACGGAAGCTTTGACACAATCAATTATGAGGAATCAATAATTCTGTATTGACAATCATGATAATGTAATGAACGCTTTTTGTTAGATATCAATCGGATAAATAATCGTATATACAACAGTCACAGATTCTTGAAATATTTGACATTTTATTGAGTTTTATTTATAGAAAAACTACTTCTTGGCATTTAGATATCGAAGTCTCATACACAATTTTTCTTTTTAAACTACATCGTTAGTTTCATAACATTAAACTGACTAATGCGTAGTGACGCGTTCAAATTAGCTATCAATTATATAGTATAGCTGACAAATAGGGAAACAGCAGCCTCGCATACATAAAACTATTGTAAGTGCTTTCGCACCTTATATAATAGCCTAGTCATTAAGCGTTTATAGGAACTGTTCTAAAACAAATTGTGGTGAAGATTTGATTTTTCTCTTATTTATGTTTTTTTTTTGGTTTACGATTAGATTACGAATCTGAAGGTTGCCCCCAAAAATTTGATGTAAAACATGACTTAAAGCCAACCAATTGAAAAAAAAAACTTTCTGGTTTTTCAAAAATATTTTGAAAACTGTTAAACTTAGCTGAAACTGAAATAAAATGAAATCTTGAGCAACTTAATAAAAAATCTTCATTGGTTTTCAAGATACTCTCACTTAGATTATACATCAGAAAAGCAAAGATTAGGCCCTTCTCAGTATTTCTCAAGTGCGAATATCTAGAAAACTATTGAAGATAAAAAATAAAGGGGGCAAAATACCTTTCCCATAGTCCTCTTCGTGGGCGCTTCCTGGTAACGGCAGGGTGTCAAACCGCTGACGCCCAAGTCCAAGCGATAAGACTGTTTGGAAAAAGGCAGATAGCGGTGGACTGAATGGCTGACCAACACCTTAGCGTCTCAGGTTTAGTAGGATGGAATGACGGCCCGATGGTTTGCCACTTCCAAAAATTTTTGTGTGATTTCTTGTTGTTGTTGTAGCAATGGTCGGAATTTGGTGTGTTTTTTGGTTACATGCCTACGGATTTGTCTTCATCCCCGGTGTTGAGATATAGAAAGTTAGCTGCCTCTACATTGAGTTCTCCCACAGAGATCTAGGAGCCAGGTGCGTGGGTGCAGCTGGGCAGTTGAAGATGTGGTTTAGGTCGTGGGATCCATTACATGCAGGACAGATATTTGGGACATCCTGGCCGATGCGGGATAGGTAGGAGTTCAGTCGTGAACACCAGCCTGACCGAAGTTGGGCGAGTGTCGTTCTTGTAACTCTCGGAAGTCTTTCCTCTTCCGGAGATATCATTGGTGGTATGGACGAGAGAACTGGATTCGATCCTAAACCTGCGATTGACTGATGAACCTCCTCCCGATGTATCGCTGCGATGGCCAACCTGTGTGCGCCACTATCAAAGGGTACCCTTTTGTACCTCTGGACATCCCTTTCTAGGTCCCTCAAGTCGCGCCTGACATGTCTAGGCGGCGGCGTCTTGTCTATGAGGTTGGAGTTTGGGTGATCACTTCGGTAGGAGCCCACCAGGTATTGCTTGGCAAGAAGCTGGTTGTGGTCCCTTAATGGCATCATCCTGGTTTCCTGATGCAGATGGTCCTGGGGTGACATCAGGAGAAAGCCAGTAACAGTACGGAGAGCAGCGTTTTGGAACGTTTGAATCTTTTTCCACTGTGTGTCACAGAGATTTTGCGACCACACAGGAGCCGCATAGTTGACCACTGATCTTCCGACTGCTTTATATGTGACCAGTAGAGTTTCCTTATCCTTGCCCCAGGTACTACCGGCCAGGGTTTCGAGGATTTTATTCCTACTACGTATCCTGTCGCACACGGTTGAGGTTGAGGGGTGATGATGTGGCCATGCTGTCCAGCGTGACTCCTAGGGTTTTAGGATGGTTTGTAGTAGGAATAGGATGATTCCCGATCGAGATTTCAAGCTGCATCTTGAACTTCGTCCAGGTGGTAAATAGGGTTGCCGAGGATTTAGGCGCTGAGACGGTAAGGTTTTTGCTTACGAAGAACGAGTTAAGTTCTTCAAGATAACCGTTGATGTTTTCGCACATATCCGTTATGTCGTTCCCTGTTGTCAGAATGGAGCAATCGTCAGCGTAGGAGATGATGTTGATCCCTTCAGGTGGTGTTGGGAGTCCTGATAGGTATAAATTAAACAAGGTAGGAGATAGAACTCCTCCTTGAGGTACACCTTGTCTAATCTTCCTAAGCTTTGATTTGCCGCTACTGAATTCTATATAGGATTGCCTGCCAGCGAGATAATTGGCAATCCATTTCACTACATGCGTCGGAAGCAATGAACAGTTGATGTCAGGCAAAAGCGCTGAATGGCTGACAGTGTCGAAGGATTTCGACAGGTCAAGCGCCCCCAATATTGTTCTATGACATGGACGAGCCTGGCTGAGACCATTATGGATGCGGGATGAAATGGCATCCAAGGCCGTGGTTGTACTGTGCATGCTTCGGAAGCCGTGCTGGTGATCTGCGAGCTGGATGTGGGCCGTAAGAACAAGGTCGATTAGTGCTTCAAGCGTTTTGGCAATTGGTGACAGTAGAGTTATTGGACGATAGGATTCGCCGAGTGTCGCTTTCTTCCCAGGTTTCAATATTGGGATGACTCTCCCTTTTTCCAGATTTTTGGAACGATCAGCAAGGATATAGATAGATTAAAAGTAGCCGTGAGAGTTGTTGGTTGGAAGATCGATGTGTTTGAGCATAGTCATTGAAATGCCATCTGGTCCCAATGCTTTCGAGTTGATCGCCTTCCTTATAACTGCAACTATTTCGTCCGTGGTGAAAACAGGTATCTGTGGTTCGGTTGTGAATCTTCCTACGAATTTGGCGCTTAAGTCTGTCTGGTGCGGGGTGTTCAATAAATTGTTTATTGAAACGACTTGTGCAGTGGGTAGGGTCACTTGTTGAATTTTCACCGAACTGAATGGCGACGTTCCCTTTCTGTTTTGGTGGATTGGAAACGGTACGGACTGTCGACCATAACTTGCTCAACCCTGTGGTTAGATTGCAATTATTCAGATGCTCCATTTTGACCTCCTGTGTTCGGCTACTTGCCTTTGGATCTCGCAGTTCATCTCGTGAATTCTGGGGACGTCTGGGTTTACGCTCCTGATGCTGTCTCTCCCGTCTGCCAGTCTGGCGGCAGTGGTTGGAAAGTTGGGCCGAATTTTCGGAATCCGTCCTGCAGGAATGAACTTCGCAGCCGCATTGCTCAGGACTTTCCTTATGTTGGATTCGGCTGTACGAACGTCGGTTGCCGTTGGCAGAGCGAGGAATTTAGCGTTGGTATAGGAGGTGAAACCGTTCCAATCAGTCTTATTGTGGTTGACAAACGTGCGGTGTTCGACAGATGTGATGTTTGCCGGTTTGTCAAGCCTTATCACGATTGGTAGGTGGTCTGAAGATAGTGTTGGGATCGGCTCCCATTGTGTTTCGTTTATGAGGCTAGCTAGCACTTGCAATCGTGATGTCTGAAGAACTGGAACATGTACCGGCGATGCGAGTGGGGATGTCGTCATTTAGGGTACAGAAATCGGAGGCATCAAGCTGTTTAGCTATTGAGATTCCTCTGGAGTCGTTGTTGAAGTTGGAGTGCAGAGTTCATGGTGAGCATTGACCAGTAGGGAGATAGTTAATATTTGCATGGTATCCTTGGGGACAACTGGATACCGGTGGGATGTAAATATTGTAAATTTCGATATCGACATTACTCGTTTTTATGGTGATGGCCTGCACTTCCATGGTGTTATTATTACTAATAATATCGATTTCCCGGTATATCACGGAATGGTGAATAATAAAGGCAAACCCTCCTCCCGCGTTGGTCAACCTGTCTTTCCTGACAATAGCATAGTTTCTATATGTGTTGAGGGACGAGTTGGAGTGCAGTTTCGTCTCCTGTATGGCTCTATCTTGGATACGAGGTATGTCCATAAATGATGCGAGTTCGGCGATCTTGTTCTGAAGCCCATTGCAGTTGAGTTGGACCAGTGAGAGCGTATTGAAAATGGCAATCGGTGGTGTAGGCGTAAGATTGTGTTGAGAGATCCTATGGGAACTGTTGGCAGGAGTCATCGGGGATGGCTGTAAACCTGTCTGAGCGCTCGATGGTGTTGGATGTTGGGGCGTGTTAGACGAGGTTGCTGCTAGTTGTTCTCTGTTCCTACACTGACTAAAGGAGGAATTTCAGTGCCTGTGATGGTTGAGTCCAGAGCAGTATCTTAGGTGGCACCACTGATTGCAGCAATTGCATCTCACCGTCGTCGCATTTGGGTGCAGCACTTTGTCGCATACGCAGCAGATCCACGGTCCTGGGTTTCTCTTAATGCCGGCGCGGAGAAGTAGCACTGAGAGCGGTTGCGCCGAGATGTTTTGCTCCCAGTAAACATAAAAAAAGACGATACGAGCCATGTAACATACAAACACACTTTCCTTTTTGCATTGAAGGGTTTTGGCAGCACTTGGCCGTTGTAAAACGGGTCGCTCCGGTGTGTAGAACCGGCTGCTGCAGGATTTCTTGTCATTGATCTTGCTGCCAAGCCAATTTGTTTCCTGGCCTGCAGTAATGCTCAGTGTGTACTTTTCAACCTGTTGAAGAAGGGCCTTCTCGGTCCACCAGTATGTTCAGGGAGCATACATTCCAGGATGCGGAAGAATAATCTTTTAGTTGCTTGCGTGGTCGTCATTATTGATCTGTCCAATCCGAGGCTTTTGATCCAGGTCTCTTGAAATATATTGTAATTCACAGTTTCACATTTGTAACATACCAGATTCAATTCATACATTGACCACTACTCTCAAAAAAAGCAAATGGGAATCTGAGATTTTTTCTTCGATAGCTGTTATATAATGATGAAAAAAACTATTGTACCTATGTAATGACTAATGACATATTTACGTCGACCCAATTTTCATTTTTATATTATAAATGAAAGGAATGATTCATTTATGTTATGCATATTTTACGTAAATTGCTGAATAAAAAAGTGTTCAATATGTTGTTGAATAACAAGGTGTTAAATAGTGAGTGCCATGTACGTATTGAAAACGTAATATCGCCCTAATGTTCAAATTGTGCTGCATGGCGTCAATCAAAAATGACTCACATAACAGACAGACCGAAAAAATACGATTCCAATGTCAAGGTAAAAAGTACATGTACATATACCATTGTTAACTGATATTATTGATAAACGTGGCCAATTAGCAATTAGAATTATATTCAAATTTACTAGTGGTATTTTTCAAACTTTTTGTTTAAGCATAAAAATTGTGAGTCTTCAGCTTCAGTCGCCAAGCATGCATGCTGTGAGGAAAGCTAGTACTACTATACAGTGTGGCCCGCTTCAGATGGCAAATATTTTAATGGTTGACAGGAGCGTTTGTGTAGAAAATTTACACCAAAATGAACACTCTGTCTTAAACCGTTACATTTACAGTTTTAGAATTTTTAAAAAATTGTGTCAAAAAGCAAAACTTGCCGACTAACACTAAAATTCTTCATTCTCCGGGAATCTTAAACGAAAATCTTATTATTTTCTGAAACTTGATAAAATTTCATATAAAATAAAGTTTTGCTATTTCCGAAATTCAATTCAATTCTTGGCGCTTCCGCAAGATATAACGGTTTCAATCCTGAAGAAACTTAAAATTTTGTTTTTTTTTTGCATAGGAAATGACGAATTCATAACGGTGCTCGAATATAGAAGTCTGCAATTTCTAAGAAAGTTATCTCAATTTGTTGACTTTCGAAAGGCGTATACATTTCAAGGACTTAGATTTGAAAATTATCGAATGTTACGTATTAAAAAAACCTGGTCTCGAGGTATAGCGTAGTAATACAGGAAAATAGTCCTACAATATAAACGTAGTCAATGAAAACTTTTTCACCACATTAATTTCCCACTAGTAGTAGTAGATTCAATATATTTAAGTCAATGTTTTCTGTCTGAAGATCAAGTTTTTTTCCTTTAATAAGTAATATGAATATTGGAAAATTTTCAAACATCAGTCGTTGAAATTTATATGTCGATTGAAAGCCAACACATTGAGGCAACTTTCTTGGAAATTGCGGACTTCTAGGTTCATGTACCGTTATAAAATCGCCTTTAAATTTTTCTATGGAAAAACGAATGAATATGAAATTTCTTCAAAACTGAAACCGTCATACGATATGCCCGTTTTAGTGAGACTTTTCAATGAATGAACGGTGCTGTCTCCCGATTAAATATTCACAATCACAAGCGCTACATCCTTTATAATAGCCATCTGTCAGAAATTTGAAAATGGCTTTGCCATTCTCCATAGAAATGAGTCATTTTCGAATTTCTTAGCTATGTGCGAAGAATCCATACTGAGCATTTTCAGTGTTTTGTATTAAGTATTCTATAATAATATCGAATCATTTGAAAATTTGTAAGTTCTCAGGCCAAATTGTTATTAAGATTTAATACCGAGGCCCCTCAAAATAACTAAAACACCATGAAATATTCTGCTCACAACTGGTTGGCAAACTCAAATATTTTATGTTCTTGGTCTTCTGAATTCTAAAATAAAACTAGTGTCCAACTGGCGAATGGAAGGAATGTACTCGTATATTAACATTTTATATAAATATTTTCAAAGGAATTAGAAACATACGTATACATACTAATACCATATACTATATGTAATAGCCATTGTTTTTTTTTGTAGCTAGAATAGAACAATGTGCCCCTATTATTTGGATGGACATCTGGTGCAAGAAATCTGTTCTGTAAGCTACTTTTCGCGTTTAAATATTCGGCAATTGCTCCAAGTAACGCAATTTACTTATGCAGCTAAGAGCCCGCGCACACGGTAAACTTTTTAGTTCGCAAAAAAAATTAAATAGTTTTGTCACAAAAATAAAACACACGGCGGTTTATGAGACCATGCACACAGCAGACTAAACTATAGTTATCGTTGTGTGCGTGGTCTCATAAACCACCGTGTGTTCTAGTTTTCTGACTAAACTAATTTAGTTTTTTCAAACTAAAAAGTGTGCCATGTGCGCGGGCTCTAGGACACTAGCCGAGTTCGTTTCACCCGATCAAAGGTACATTCCTATACAAAACGGCTGACCGGTCTATGATCCAGCATTCAGGTATCGTACTGAAAGAGAAAAATCCACTAATTCAAAATTCATCGATTCAAAATCCACCAGTTCAAAATTAATCGATTTTTGTATGGAAAAGCTCCAGGTTCCAGGTTCATACTACCTAAAATGGAAGGTAAGGGTGAACTCCCGAAATTGTGAAAAAATGACCTTAAATTGTATTTCATAAAAAATGAAACCGGAATATAGAGGGCTACGCCCGCAATTCGAGGGTTTTGTAGCAAGCGCTTATTTTGGCATGTAAATACTGGCTCCCTGTTCTTCTTGGTACCCCTCAGCTGAATAAAAACCCCATAATTAAATGTTTTACCCATGATATATAGGTAGTATCTTACATGCCAATTCACAAGAAGACTGCATCTGTCACCTCTCAAAGTAATAGTTTTAATACGAGAAGCTGTAGATAGATATGTATGTATACGAGATAAACTGTCCCACTCTTCGAGATGCTTAACCATTCATATTAAGACGACATTGCAAATTGCAAACTTGTGTAACGGCTTCGAAATTCAGGGCGGCTGGGACAAATTACGGTCTAATATTTTTTCCTCCTCCACTGTTCCCCTTTCTACAAATCTCAAGAAAATGCCAAAAATGGAATGTACTCAACATTACCTTTCTCACGACACCCCACTTGGCTATACCAGTGGATAACAAAAATTTACCTAAATTTGGCGTCTATGTGGACCCCCCCCCTCCCCCCCCCTCTTAAAGTTGGCCAATTACAACACAACGCTATCTCCAGCAAATTATAGCATTTCTACACATTCTCGCCGAATTATGTGTGCAGCTTCAGCCGTTCGTAAGATATTCTATGAACAGACGGACAGACAGGCATTTGACCGATTTTGTAAGATTTAAGACACAAAACCCTAAAAAAATTAACTGTGTGAATAGTTATTGTTAGGATCACCAATCACCAATCTTCACCCTTCCAAAGTTGGTTCATTAAATAACTGCAATTCGCACTACGAGAAACAACATGTAAGTAGTACACGCATCATATCTATGCGTGAGGCCGGTAGGTGTATTTTTTGTATGGATAGTGTCAAAATGCATAACTTTAAGTCAATGTACTATTATTAAATATCATGTCATTGTAATGAAACTTAGAGGTATTATTGCCTATGATGTTGGTTATCATCAACCATCAATATTTTTGACTTAGGGTGTGCTTGAGGGGTGCAGGGGTGTGCTAACTGCAACTATAGAAATGTACTATTATTAACCTTTTTGGATGAGATTTAAAAATTCTATTATTTTCGGTTTTCTATGCTAGTGAAATGCCGCTTTTCTGTAAATTTTCATATGTCTAGCTATAACGGTCTCGAAATGCAAGGGGGGGGGGGGGGACAAACTCGGACCACATATTTTCCCCTCTCCCTCTTTTCCCCTTTCTTCAAATTTAAAAAAAATTCCAGAAATGGAATGTACTCAACGGTACCTTTCTTACGATACCCCACTTGCCTATACCAAACGAAAAAAAAATTTCGACCTTAAAGTTAACCTATTCCGACGCATCGCTTTCTCCAGAGAATTATAGTATTTCTACATATTTACACCAAATTTCATGCATGTAGCTTCAGCGGTTCGTGAGATATTTCATGGACAGACGGACAGACAGACGGACAGACGGACAGCCGGACGCATGACCGATTTCATAAGGGTTTTGTTTTTATACAAAACCCTAAAAATGAAATTTAACATGGACATGGCCCTTTGTATGATGAAGTACGCTCAGACCGTGCGACCTAATGTGAATTAAGCCTCGAATTTTGTTTTTCATGTATTGATTCTGACAGATGTCCATGGATTAATCGGCATTAAGTGGTGCGGTCCAAAAGTAGTCATTGTTTTAATGAACAGTTACTAAGCGGAAATTCCTTGAGTGCGCTTTAAGTGGTAGTTACCTAGAACCCTCACATAGTAGATTTGTAGTTCCTAAAGCGGAAATTCGTTGAGTGTGGCTTCAGAGTCTATTTCGGATTAGATGGTAACCATGTAGAGCTCACAGATGGAGGATTTTAACTTTCTAAACGGATATTCCTTAAGTGTGGCTTCAGAGTCTATTTCTGCTTAAGTGAAGGAATTTGGTGGCCACATACAAAGAGTTTGTAGGTTCTAGAGCGGACATTCATTTGATGTGGGCCTAGAGTTCATTTCCGCGTAGGGATTCAAAAACCATCGTGTATGCACCAAGAATGGCTTCACACTGAATAAACCAGCTTCTTAGTACCTAAAGCGGAGATAAGATATTTCCGCTATAAATCCATTATGTCTGGGTTCTAGGCTATTCACACCTAAAGTTGGCACCAACCTCTTCGTGCGAAAATAATGCACTTATCTCTTCCACGGAAAAGTGACAGTGCAGACTTGCATACAGCACATTACCGCGGCGCTTCTACTTCTACTCAAAAGACCAGTTTTCAAACGAAATGAAGTGCAAAGTAATTAATTGTATTCGCATGAAAATTTTTCATATTGATGCGAAAACTTTTTTCTTCCAATGAAATATGTTTGCACTGAAAGAGAGAAAATTTTTCATCCGAACGCAACTTTCGTCAGTTTCTCAGTTTTTGTAAGAGATTTCGCACGAAAACTGATCTTAGTGCCTAGCTTGAAGCAGGAATATGATGTAAAAGTTTTTACAAAATTTATTGATTTTGAACTGGTGGATTTTTAATTGGTGGATTTGAAATCGGTGAATTTTTAACGGGTGCATTTTGAATCGATGGATTTAAATTCGGGGATTTTGAACAGGTGGATTTTGTACATATTCTAAAATTTCATACAAAATTACTTTTTCCCGATTGCGAAATTCGGAGTTACTTCAACGATACAACTGTCCCAACTTTGAAGATATTCCAAGATCGATTTTTTTACTGACAATTCAAATGAATATTTTATAACGGTGCATACTTTGAACTGACAAATTCGCAAATTTGACAAAAGTTGCACCAATGTTTTGGTTCTCAAAACGGTATATTTCTTCGCTCTCTCTATCTCTCTTAATTGCCCTAGCCCCTTGTGGGGCATAGCGCGTCAACTGTTCCTTGTGGCCCAGTTGACGTTTTGACGGCATAAACTGGTTTCGGAGAATGCAGTTGCCAGCATGCACCTCCTGCACATTGATGGCCACGAACGTCGTCGTGGCAGGATATGAAATATGTATATTTCTTCGGCACATTTGGATTTAAAAATTTTCGAGTAATAAACATTAAAGGAAAAAAAATCATGGTCTGGGGATGTAAACAGATTTACTTTAACCTTGACTTAATAGGTAGTCTACGCTACGAATGAATAATAGAAAAAAAAATCGTTCAGTCTTGAAATTTGGCACAATTGATTTGGAGAGTCCCCTGAATGCATGTTCCAAACTCCCCTGTGAAAAAGAGTGGGATAAATGGGGTTATAAACAATTTGTTCCCTTTTTTCTGGAATAAAAAAAAAATAAATAACTGGCGCAACAGTCCAATTTGAACCATGGCCTCGAGATTAATTAGCATCACCTCATTTTTTAGATCGTGACAGTCTTGTGCGGAGGTGTGTGATCAGCAACACGCTCAACCGAGTTATTTACCCCATAAAAGGGTACTCACTTAGCAGCTGAGTGGGCTTATAGTCCGACACGTAAATCGCCTCTTTTATCGAGAACTACCGCATTCAGTAGGAATCGAACCGAGGCTCAGTGCGTAGAAAGCGAACGTGTTAACCGTTGCGCCATCCGGACTACTCTGGAATACTTCGCAATTTTTTTTAAACGCGTGTGTTTTTCAACAGTCCAGATCAAGAGCAGAACAACAACGCATTACACTAACAACCTGCTCTGTATAGAACAATTTTGTTAGTGTAACGCGTGCAATGTTTGTTCTGCTCTGATCTGAACTATTGAAAAAAACGCGCTTTGTATTGCAGACAGTGATATAATAACAGGTGAAAATTAGTGTAGTTTCGAAATTTTGCAAAATTAAGATAGCCAGTTTCCTGAAAATATGCTCCAAAGTCTCCGTTGATAGGGGAAATCCGGAAGAGTAGGGCAGAGGAGGTCGAAGGTGTTTTTTCAGGTATCCTTTGTTTATGGTTAAGTTCTAGGGTATATATACCATTTCATGGTTCGATTTGTAGGAAATGTTGTGTGCTTTAACTGACTTTTTTCCGTAGAACTCACAGTTTTGGAAATATTCAAGGAAAACTTGAAAAGGGGACCTTGAAACCCATCTCCCCTTCATTTTCGGACCCTCCATCAAAGGGGACTTTGGAGTATATATTCAGAAGACTCTCCAAATCAATTGTGCCAAATTTCAAAACTATACGATTTTTTTCCTATTCTTCATTTAAGGTTGAAATAACTTTGTTTTATCTCCAGACCACGTTTTTTCCCTTTAATGCGTTTCTTCGAAAATTTCCAAATCCAAATGTATCACAGAAATATACCGTTGGAAAGCCAACACATTAGGGCAATTATCTATTTTAGTTTTAGAAACTATGTGCGCAAACTCCGTATTGTTATTATTATTATTTTTTTTTAATAAAAGTGAATTAAAACACCGGATTTTCAGTTTGCAAATATATTTAATTCAGATGCATTTCGGGCAACCTTCCGCCCATCTTCAGCAACAAGATTGTGTGTTGCTGAAGATGGGCAGAAGGCTGCCAGAAATACATCCAGATTAAATATTTTTGCAAACACGAAAATCGAAAAGAATTGACAACCATCAAAAAAAATATTTTAATTTATACAGGGTGGGCCAAATACAAGTTACTTTTTAAAAATGCAATAAAATGAACAAAATTAAATTTTTTTCCATGTATTATGGCTTCATTAGTAAGAGGAAACATTCCCATTAATGATGAAACACAACTTCGTTCAAGTGGCTGCCTCGGCTGGCTTTGCAGTAGCGCATTCTATCATTCCAATTTTCCAAGACCATGTCGATGGCTTCGGGCTGTAGCTCACGGATCGCTTGGATGATATTGGCCTTAAGTGCTTGAATCGTTTTTGGATTGTTGGCATAACATCGGTCCTTCACGGTTCCCCAGAAAAAAAAGTGCAAAGGGGTCAAATCGCAGCTCCGAGGCGGCCAAACATCGCCAAGACGGCTGATAACACGATTTGGGAATTTAGTGCGTAAAAGATCGATTGTGGCATGGGCTGTGTGTCATGGCGCGCCATCCTGCATGAACCAGAGGTCCTCCAAATCCATGTCTTCAATTTCAGTAAAAAACCAGGCCGAAGCGAAGCGAAACATATGTACCCTAGACTTGTACACACCTAGTAGTGATACCAAAAGTACCAATTGGCAACGACCATATGCATTAAAAATGAGTTTCCTATATGGCCAGTTTATAGGGGAGGTTGGCACACATTCAGGAGGATCTTGGCCATTCTAAAAATCAATTAACTAACCCATTCTACAAATATTTGTTTCGAATTTTTCAAGTCGCTAGCATTATTTTGTCGTAAGTTATCTCTTATTTAAAATTTCATTTCTAGGGGAGGTGGGAGTTCCTTAGGTCGGATCTAACCCATCTTTAATGCCAACTAACTCAATCTCATTTCAAACATTTGACCAAAATTTCAAGTCGCTGGCACCATTCTATCAAAAGTTATCGCTTATTTGAAGTTTTATTTGTAGGGGAGGTAGGGGTTCCTTGGGTCGGATCTTGCCCATTTTCAATGCCAACTAACTAGATTTTACTGCCAAATTTTCAACTCGCTAGTGTTATTCTATCGAAAGTTATTGTAATTAAAATAGTATTTAAATTGGAATTGTTAGTGACACTTGGTTTCATTCTGCACACCAACTTAGTATGCGTCTGTAGCTTAGCTCGGTAACGCACCGGGCATTTTTTTTGCTACTCGAAACACGGTCTCTGCGGTTCGCGCCCCTCAACGGGACCAACTATTTTTTATTCTCAAATTCCCTCTGAATTAATTTCTCTGAGCTTAGTGGTTTCGTATGGATAGTAGGACTCATCAGGTTTTGCATCTTTGCAGCTATCCATGTGCAAGACGACCACGAAAGTGTGAGAATTCTGTTTGTATAAGCCGTGAAGGCGTGATTTTACTTGAAAACTCGACCGTGGAGGTCTAGATGGTGTGAAGCACTTATATTAACTCACTAGAGGGGTGGAGAGAGGGTGAGAAGTGGAGATATTTGTTCCCTGGCAATTTTACTTTATGTATTAATGTTCTTGCAAATGTTCAAGTGCGAATCATTTTCAATAATTTTTTTAATTTTGTAGGAGAGGTAGGCGTTCCTTTGATCTGATTATGCCCAACTTACTAAAACCCAAGCAGCTTCTCACTTCGGGGTTACATGCCAAAATTCAGCTGTCTATGTCAATTGGCTCATGAGTTATGGACAAAAAACCTGAAAAGTAGGGTAGTACGGGGTTCTTTGTAAGAAATTTACCGTTAGTTTTCAGCTGATCGATTTTATTTTTCCAGGGGAGTATAAGATTGCCCTCACGAGCAATTTACCAAGGCTAGAGCTTTTCACGTTTATTTAGTCGGGAGTTACAAATACATTTAATTATTTTACATATGTAGGGGAGGTCGGCGTTCTCTTGGCCTGATCATGCCCATTTTCAATACCAACCAACTAGATTATACTTCCAACATCTGACCAAAATTTCAAGGCTCTAGCTTTATTCTATCGAAAGTTATCGTGCCAACGGGCAGACAGGCAGACAGACAGACAGACAGACAACCAAACATGGCTAAATCGAATCAGGAGGTGACCCTGATCATTTATATATATATACATTGCTATACCTCCGGAGGCTCCTTTAAGGTGTTACATATTTCTGTCGTGACAAAAACAATATACCCTATACTATACGTAAAAGTCTAGGGTATAAAAAGTCGGATAACATGGCTCTGTAACGTTCACCGTTGACAAATGAACAGTATCTACTATTAAAGCACTAACCATCTGGAGCGGGGCATTCTGTATAGTTTAAAAGCATGCATTTGGTATGAAATGGATTTTGTCTCAGCAAGGTGATTGTCTGATCGAAATATTTTTGAAAAGAAGTAAAAAGAAAAAAAATTAAAAATAAACTTTATTCTAATTCATCAAGAGCAAGCATTAAGCTTACCAAATGCAACTGTGATAGAAGAAACTAGCTGATTCCGAATATTTCACGAGAACTATTTTTCCAATCAGAAAAATGTAGAATCCAATTGAACCTAATTGCGGTGGAATGAAACGAAAATACAGTGAAATGAACGAAAACCTAGGATCATCCGCTAGATGTAGCCTAAATAAGTGTAAGGGTCGTCGAAGTGAGGATATGCCCCGATAAATCACCAGGGCAGAACGGTTACGCGCTTGGTGGCCGTGATCGTTCGGTCACCGCTCTACGATACTAATCTAGAGCTCGGAGATCAAATCTCGGCGCGATTAAAAACCACCTGTCAGTACTAATAGAATTCTCACAGTGCTTCGAGCTTGTCAGTATAAAGACGGTGCGGATAGGATGTGCATGCTAGCAACTGCACTTCCGAAAAGTAGATACGCTATTGAAACGTCAACAAGACATAGAAATGCTAGAGATGCTGACGCGCCAATGCCCCTGGAAGGGTCAAGGCAATTAGAGAGAGAACGGTAACTCATATAGGTTAATGTTGTTGTTGTGGAGCGTGTTATTTCTCTAACCTGTATAGGTTAAGATTCGCAAAAGAACGCGCCTATTGTGTGTGACGATGACGACAATAAACATAATTACATAAATATACCAGAATCCAGAGTCAAGTAAGTCGCAATCTGACAAAGACATACTTGACGTCATGCAGTACATTAACATCCGCATGGCAAACATTACGCAAACTATCATTTGGTGATCGTGATTTTCATACTGATTTGCCTAATTCGCGTAAATGTGAACATTTGATTGTTTGAATTAATCGGGATGAATGCAATTATAGAACCGTATATTTAATTTGAGTAAACGCTTATTTATAAATCACGAGGTAGTGTAGTACTAACGACCCTTCCCTCGCGGTTTACGGACATTAGGATTGAAGTTGTTGATAATTCCTCTCACGTGCATTTGTAAGCAATACATCTTGCGATAATTACCCTGTAGGCGTGCAGATAAAAATCTCGTTTATCTTATTCTATAGATGAGAGTGATGATATTGGATTTTAAAATTTTTGCAAATTAAATAGAAAATTTGAAATTTTCGTTCCTTATTTTTTTTTTTAATGGATGAAAAAAAATTTAATAAAAATTTAATCCATCCCAGTTATTGTCGTGGTAAGAGACCAATTTGGAGGAATACATATTTATGTATAAAACGCAACCGCATACTTCAAAAAATGTCGATCGAATTGTGAATTTAATTTAATTTTATCTGTTATTTCATTTTTTAAGTCTTACGCTTCAATTGAGAAAATTTCGCTAAGCCCAATATTTCGCCAGTACAAAATATAAAATAGGATCTTGTTGGCAATCATAAAGGTGACAATGGGTCAATATACCTACCGGTCCTCAATTAGTTTACTTCAAACTTCGGATACTCCCATAATAACTTGGACAAACTGTAGTTATCCAAAATTGTCCGACCATCACCCATTTGAGAGTTTAACCGAGTTTACATTCAGATTGCATACTTTCAACCTTCCTTCGAAACTTGAATATTCACGTGTATTGGCATACCATCGATTAGCATTTATTAAGAAAAAAATCTAAAAATGAATTTATCACGAATTTCTTGCTGGAATCTTTGCATAATCAATATCACGGATTCACCACATCAAATTGACATTTCTCATTTCACCAGTTATTATTCTGATCATCCATGGACACGTGTACAATCTGCGTAAGATACTACAATGTCGGTAAATGTGTATCTCAGATTAAACATTCTCGCTGTGTATGTACTCGTATATAAAAAATGTCATAATAAAATGCCAGCAAATGAGAATATCAACTTTTATTACAACAATGATGATTTCCACAACGATGACGGCAATGATGAAGTTGACGATGTACGAGTAAGTGCTATGCGTAGATTGGGTTACGAGACAGTGGCAAGTACTAAGCTTCAATGGACGGATAATGGTGCTAAACGAAGAGTTTGATAGACGTCGAGTGTTAATTTGATGACTAAATGTTAAAAACCACCCAAAATAACAGAAAATATTTAAATCTCAGCGAAATGAATTCATCAACATTTATAAGGTACTGAAGTAATTGTAGCAGGCGAGAAGTTAATTGGTCACGTAAACACGATGCTACTCGTAGATGGTTATTAGTCATTTAGATTCATTGGTAATTAATGGGTGTTTACAATTTGATTGATATATAGTATAACCATCATAACGACGGCCTGTTGATAGTAAATAATTTGAGAGAATTATTAAGAGATACGAGGATAGACACGAGCAACATAAAGTTAAATTAGAATGTTGTTTTGTTAATTGCCTTGACCCCTCCAGGAGTATGGGCGGGTCAACATATCTTACAACTTTTTGTTGAAATTTCGATGGTATGTAAATTTCGGATGCTGTAGCGGCTAGCATACACCTCCTGTCGGTGCCGTTTTCACCGACAAGCTTGGAACTTGGAGTTCTAATAATACCCACAGGTAGATTTAATTAACCGTGCCGGGAATTGAATCGTACTCGTACTTCATTATGGAAGTCAATTGTAAAACGGTATCAACCCTAGTGCTAAATGCTAACCCGTTCTATCTAAAGGCGTTAAAACACTAGCGGATAATACCGCGGTTTTGAATATCGTGGTACTGGGTCGCGGCTCGTCATTTCTGTTTGAAATTTTGGCTCGCGTCGCGAGTAAAACCGATAGTGTATGACAACTGCGAGACAAGTTGACCGCGAACCAGTTTCAACTGCTGAAAGTGAATCGTCCGGCTGTTTTAAGGTTTGTACTATTAGACGCTGTTGTGTCTGGTCGTGCTGCTTCCACCGCTAGATCGAAGGCAGCACCTGATGAGTAGTGATCTGTCGGTGGTACGAAACCAGAGGCCGAGGGTCCCATTACAACTGAACCCCGATGCGGGCGCGAGGGTATTTGCGCCGTCCGCCAACCATTCCACCCTTATCGACTTATTTTTCTATTATACCCCATTTTTAACTCCCTCCCCATTTCTGGGCTTTCCTAATAAGGTAAAAATAGGATGCCCTCTCACAACATCTATTTGGACTGATATCCGTAACTATGGGGAAAAAGTTATTTTCAACAAAATAAAGCTTGTTCTCTTTATAAGTGTAGGATACCCCCACTCGAGTCTCCTGTGTTGCATGGGATGAGCCCATGATCATTCGACTTCAAGACACTGATCAATGGTTTACCTCAGGACACAAACCCAAATATTCCGACAACGACTGATAATACCCCAACCAAATATGTGCTTGGCAAGCATTTTGTCAGCCTGATAAAATCGCGCAGTCAATGGGAAGAGAACTCGCTTCTGTTGCCTAATTCAATAGGAATCTATGCAGATGACTCCAAGATGGATAAAGGATTAGGGGACGAAATGTTTTCGGATGGACTTCCTAAATATCTATTTTGGTCTCCTTGAATGCTGAAATATTTTCTATTCCAGTGTTAAGGCGATTGCGGAAGCTCAGATCTGACCGCATGATCGGGAGTTGCTTCCTGAACGCCGGGGTTAGCACGACGAGCAAAAACGTTGTCACTCGGTGCAAACGACAGTAGAATTTGGTGTATATTTTGCTTTTCGCCAGCTTGACAGTACATCCGTCCAGGGGCTTCAAACAAATTTTTCGTTGCCGCCGCGATAAATCGCGCATTCCGCGACAGACCAACACTCTACGCACCATACAGATCGCGTAAAACGACTTCGTCGCGAGAATTAATGCCGCCGAACAGCAATTGTGTTTTAAAACTCGCGACACTATCTTTTGAAGGCCGTTCGTGCTGTCAAGTGTCTGTGGCTCTGCTACCAACAAAAGCGATATTATGGATTTGACATTAATTCGAGAATTCTTCCTATTTCATTAGCGAGAATTTTCACAAACCTGAAGAAATTTCCGCTTTAGGACCTACATATTTCCCAGCGTGGGTTCTAGGTTCTTACCACCTAAAGCGGAAATGAACTACCTAAAGCGGAAATGCCGCAATTAGGGATTCTCTCTAAATGCAGTAGAGAGAATAGCCGGCCATATACACACGTTCTATCATCTGCAAACGTGCGGCACCTAGATCGCCCAATGATATGCCGCGTTTGCTTTCCCCTGGAAAATCGCGGCACCTGGAAACGGGGGATGATACGCCCAATGATACGCCGCGTTTGAATGAGTAGTGAAATTCGGTAACTTTGTGCGACCAGATGATACGTGGCGTTTTCGGTTTTCAGATGAAAGACCAACAACAATTTGTATGAAGACGGTGTCTAGTTGAGGGGTGTGCAGTCGTGTTGTGATTTTGCAGATGATTCGTCACGACTGAATTTTTATTGCTTAATCTATAGTGGTGGTAGTAGTAGCTTGATGGGTGTTGTATGACTAGAGGTGTTGAGACGAATACGTTACAATGCCACTAAAGGCATTTTGAGTCCTTTGGTAACGGAAAAGGACATGTTTTGCAAGGGAAGCCCGATTAGATGAGAATTTCCACTTGAAAACAGGGTGGTCATTCTGGGGAGGGCAACCCCAAATTTTTTTTTCTGTTTTGACTTCAGATCCGGAATCAGCGACCCAAAATTACCTTGTAGTTCGAACCAGCCCGATCGGACGAGTATTTCCCCATGAAAACAGAGTGGTCGTCGTCTCGGAAGTGTCTGCTGATAGTGTGGTGCAGTACAAAAGCCTTCCTCCCCCTTGAAAATCATACACGTGCGCGTCCTAACTGTCGCATCCCCCCGCGAGTGGGTATCAACAACAACAAGACCAGTCATTTGAAAATCATCCTCAGTCAGTGATGTTATGATACTATTCTGAATTCTATTGTAAGTTAACAACTATTGTGAATTATTTTATTATTCTGTTCTACTGTAACTAGACTACAATGACAATAAATGTCAGTGAGCTCTGTTCTCACTAGTATTACTATCAGACGGACGTGTTTTTACTTTGCTCCTCAGAATACACCAAGTTACTACATAACAGTTGGCGACGAGGAGTTGGAAAATCCGAAGTTATTTCGAGCATCGGAAACATACGTGCAAAGATGACTGAAGGCACATCTACATCAAGATCCAGTGAATCGATTCCTACCAACATGGCAAGTTTCTTCAACGTGGAACCTTTCGATAAAAACCTACTTTCTTGGGGAAGGTGGGTTGAGCGTTTGGAAGGAGCATTCCGTGTATACAACACACAGGCCGCTATGAAGCCGCATCTACTGCTGCACTACGTGGGACCCAGTACTTACAATGTCATTTGCGACAAACTTGCACCGGTGAAACCGGCTACGAAGTCCTACAGTGAGTTGGTGGCCCTTCTGCAGGAGAATTTTGATCCAAAGCCACTGGAGATAGTGGAGAACTACCGCTTCCACATGCGGAAGCAACAAGAAGGTGAGTCTGCTCAGGAGTTCTCAGTGGCACTTCGGAAGTTAGCCATTAATTGCAACTTTGGCGCTTACCTAGACACAGCCTTGCGCAATCAATTTGTATTTGGGTTGCGACATGTCAAAATATTGAACAGGCTGCTGGAAATGGACGATTTATCTTTAGATAAAGCTATTAAAAAAGCGTCATCTATGGAGCTATCCGAACGTGGAGGAGCGGAGATCCAGAGTAAAATCGGACATATACATCATATCGATGCCAGGTTAAGTACAAAAAATTCAAAAACTAAAACGCTTCAATACAATACTACTACTTACAACGCTAATAATAAATGCTATCGCTGTGGGAGTAACTCGCACCTAGCGAATACCTGCAAACACGTAAAAACAACTTGTTTACATTGCCACAAGGTTGGCCATCTGCGCAAGGTATGTCTCTCCCTCAAAGGGAAGGAACATAATTCAAAATCTACATCTTATTATTATATACTCTGGGGGATAGCCGAAGCAGACCACTAACGCTTGGGTCCCTTTTCGCCCCCTCCCGGTCATCAGTGACTTCCAGATGTCGACTGATAATTGTCGACCTCTTTCTTCATCACTGAGTCCCGTGTTATTGCTAGCATTTGTTTGAAGCTGAGTTCACTCATGGCTTCTACACTTATCGTGTGCCTGCCTGTGATCGTCAACCTCGTGCTAGCCAGTACTGGACATTCGCACACAATGTGTGCTGCCGTCTCGGCCTCCTCCAGGCATAGCCTGCAAACGTCATCTTCCCCGATTTTCATCTTGGCCAGATGAGCCTTAAAATTACCATGCCCTGTGACCAAGGCAGTTATCCAGCTTAGGGTACTCCGTTTATGACTAAGTACCTTTCTCGCTTCCCTGCCTAAAGGGCTGGTCATTGCATTCCGAGCTTGTTTGCAAGTGACTAGCTCCTGCCATCTTTGTTGATGCATGGAGTCCATCCACTTCCCAACCTTCGCTCCAATCATGCCGTTCCCCAGACCAACTCTGGGTTCTGGGCCAATGAAAGTTGCCGCAGATCCCTGTTTTGCTAGGGCATCCGCCGCCTCATTTCCTGTTGTACCTATGTGTCCTTTTACCCACATCAGCGTAACCTCATTTTCTGAGGCACACGTGTTGAGCTTCCGGACACACTCTAGTACCAGTTTAGAGTTTATGTTCGTCTGCTGCATGCGTCTGATCACCGATTGGTTGTCCAGTGCCATAAGGATTTTCTTCCCACGCACCTGACCTTCAAGCAAGTGGTCCAACGCATGCAACAAGCCCAGCATCTCTGCCTGGTATACGGACACATACTCTCCTAGATTAAGCGCACATGCTAGGTTTAGCTCTTCAGAGTAAACCCCCGCCCCCGCTTTACCGTCCATTAAAGAGCCATCAGTAAAAATGCTGATGTCATTGTACATACACTCATTATGTATGTTTCCATCTGCAATGTGAGTCTTGTGTAGTCTTTCAACTACCCTACGTCTACTCATGCCTTCTACCGGCATTAGAGTCTCCCTGACCTCATCATGAATAATGTCTAGGATGCTCTTATGATCGCTGCTAGTTCCAAAGCGATGCCACATGGCATCCCTTTCCATGCGTATTGCCGAAAGCGCCGCCGTTTTCTTTATAAATAAGTTCAACGGCGGCAGTCCCAGCAATGCCTCCATTGCTCGCGTTGGTGTGGTGCGCATTGCACCACATATGCTTACGCAAGCTATCCTTTGTACCCCATCTAGCTTCTGCTTTGTGGTATTCTGCATGGCTTTTGGCCACCATACCACTGATGCGTAGGCTAGAATAGGTCTTACCATCATTGTGTAAATCCAGTGTGTCGCTTTAGGTGAAATTCCCCACCTACGAGCACACACTCTCTTACATTGATGCAAAATCCTTTTCGCTTTTTGGATCTTTTCATCAACGTGAACATTCCAAGTTAGTTTCGCATCTAAGGTAACTCCTAGATGCTTCACTTCCTTGAACACCTTAATTTCCGAACCAAAAAGCCGTAAGGGAGTTATCTCTATGTCTTTCCTCTTACGAGTAAAAATCATAGTGTTTGATTTACTAGCGTTTATGGTTAGCTCTTGCTCATTACACCATTCTTCGGTTACTTTGCGAGCTTGTCCCATGCAACCTAGAATTGTGTCCATGAACTTTCCACTGACCGTGAGTGCCAAGTCATCGGCGTATCCTACAGTGTGTACGCCCATCGAGTCCAGCTTCCAGAGAAGACTGTCCACGGTGATGTTCCACAGTAGAGGCGAAAGAACACCTCCTTGTGGGCATCCTCGGACTACCTTACCCCGTATTCTGTCACATCCACTGCTAAGATTTACCGCCCTCTGCTTCAGCATAGAGTCGATCCACTTAATTATAATGTAATCAGCCCCCCGCTCAATCAGGGCGTTCCTTAGTTTGGTAAAGGAGATTTTATCAAAAGCACCCTCTATATCCATAAAAGTAGACATAGCGATCCCGCCATTGTTAATCTCTCTCTCTCTCTGCAACTGTAACAAGTTCATGTAGAGCGGTTTCCGTAGATCTGCCTGCTCTATAAGCATGTTGGCACCTACTCAGAGGACTATACATTAGCGTGGTGTTCTCCAGGTAGTCCACCAACACCCTTTCCATTGTTTTCAACAGGAATGATGTAAGGCTAACCGGCCTGAAGGACTTTGCCTCTGTATAGTCTTTCTTTCCCGGTTTAGGCAGGAAGACCACTTTAGCCTCCCTCCATGCCTTCGGGATGTAGCCTGCTGAAAGACAGGCGACGAATATATTCCGGATCCTATCTAGTAGAGCGCTCATGCCCCACTGTAATAGTGCCGGGAATATTCCGTACATTCAAGCCGTTTTAAATGGAGCAAAAGAGTTTATAGCACTTTTGACTCCATTTGGAGTTATTATCCTCTCAGCTTCTTGTTGACTTCCCCCACCAGCTCCCATGTTAGTTTGAGGCCATGGTTGGTCTGACTTGAAACTTCCAGGAAAATGTACTTCCATCAGCGCCTGCAACGTTTCTTCCACTGTTTCTGTCATGGAACCATCAACTTTGCGTATCAGCCCCATTTTCGAAGCAGTGTCTTTCGATATCATCTTCTGTAATCTGCATACTTCCGACGTATCCTTCATGCTAGAGCAGAATTCCCTCCACGTATTTCGTTTCCGAAGACGTAAGGTTCTTTTCAGCTCCCTCTTTTTATCCTTGTATAGTTCCCGAGAGTGAGAGTCTCTCTCCCTCATGTAACGGTTAAAGGCTTTCCTTGTCTCTTTTTTCATAGACTCCAGTTCCCTACTCCACCATGGTGTTGGGTCCTTTTCGTCCACTACTGTGGAGGGACAAGCGTGTTCGAAGGCGCGATTAATAGCGGAGTTCAGTTGTTCCACTGTTCGCTCTATCTCGACCGTATTCCGAGGTATTCCGTCTTGAATATCCTCGACTTGTTCCAATAAATATGTCTCGTACTTAACACAATCAGTATTTTTTGGCACTCTTATACGTTTGCTTTCGCTACTCCGTTTTCTGCCATACAGAATTTCAAACTGGATAGCCCTGTGATCAGACATGGTTAGCCTGTCCACCACTCTCCAATTCTGAACTCTGTCAAGCATATTAACATCTTACAAGCAAAACAACAAAAAAACAGATCAAACAAATTTTACTGAAATTGTTCCAGAAGAAGTGTGCAACATAGGCTGTAAGCATATATCAACTTTCAATTCAGGTTCGGGCCGCGCTAAAATTTTATTAAAATTACATAAATGTAAATAACAGTTCAATTGAATTTGAGTTAGACAGTGGCTCGCCAGTGAGCATCATGAACGCGTGTGACAAAAACAAGTATTTTGAATCATTAACAATGCATAGTTCCGATTTGCAATTAGTGAGCTACTGTAATCAAAACATTAACGTTTTAGGTTTCATTGTGGTGATAGTCTCATCTGAGCATGCAAAGTTTAAATTGCCACTTAAACTGTACGTAGTCGACTCTTCCAGGCATCCGCTGATGGGCCGTGAATGGATCAATGCACTAGGCATTAACTGGGATCTTGTCCTGGCCACAAGTTTCGTGAATACAAATGCTGAGGATGTGACTAACCTTGATTGTGGTAAGTTAACTCGAAATCTTGATGCTGCCATAGAAAATCTGAAAGCTAAATATCCCAATGTGTTTGACAGTTCGGTGGGAAAAATAAAAAATATTACTGCCCGTATTAGATTGAAGGAAAATACTAAACCAGTTTATTTGAAGGCACGAAGCGTGCCATTTGCAATCCGTGAAGCAGTTGAAGTGGAATTAAGTGATTTGGAAGCTAAGGGAATCATTACGAAGGTGAACAGTAGTGCGTGGGGTACGCCTATAGTTCCGGTGCGTAAACGAGATGATAAGGTTAGAATTTGCGCAGATTACAAACTGACTGTAAACCCAAATATCATCATTGATAAACACCCAATTCCAACTATAGAGGAGCTATTTGCCACTATGGCCGGAGGCATTAAATTCACTAAAATTGATCTGTCTAAGGCGTACTTACAAATTGAAGTGCACGAAGACGATCGGGAAATCCTTACATTAACCACTCATAAGGGCTTATATCGTCCAAACCGATTGATGTATGGAATTGCATCAGCACCTGGGATCTGGCAGCGGGAAATTGAGCAGATATTGCAGGATATCGATGGAGTGTCAGTTTTCTTTGACGACATCAAGATAACCGCTCCTTCAGATAATTTGCATTTGGAAAGATTAGAAGCCGTTCTGAAGCGACTAAGCGATCATGACATGCGAGTTAATTTGGAAAAGTGCAGTTTCCTAGCCGATCAAATCGAATATTGCGGATATGTCATCGACAAATCCGGCATTCATAAAATGAAGGGGAAAATTGATGCTATAGAGGGAATGAGGCAACCTACTAGCAAAGATGAATTACGTGCTTTCTTAGGGCTGGTTAACTACTACGGGAGGTTCCTAAAGAATTTAAGTAATATACTGCATCCTATGAATAACCTTCTTAAAAAAGATATGCCGTTTAATTGGTCCAAGAAGTGTCAAACTGCATTTGATAAAGTGAAACATGAAATGCAATCCGAAACGTTCTTGGTTCATTTTAACCCTAAATTGCCTTTGGTACTTACCACAGATGCATCTCCATATGGAGTTGGTGCGGTTCTGAGCCATATTTATTCTGACGGCCAGGAACGACCTATCCAGTATGCATCTCAGACGCTATCTCCAACTCAACAAAAGTACTCTCAAGTAGACCGAGAAGCTTACGCTATTATTTTCGGGATAAGAAAGTTCTACCAGTATGTATACGCTACCAAATTTACGCTTGTCACTGACAACAAAGCTATTGCTCAGATATTCTCCCCAACTAAAGGGCTTCCACTGATGTCTGCTTTACGAATGCAGCACTACGCTGTATTTCTTGAATCATTTAACTATGATATTAAGTACCGACCAGCGACTCAACATGCGAATGCTGACGCACTTTCGCGATTACCGCTTACGGAGACCCACACCAATATAGAAGAAGTATCTATTATTGAACTTAACTCCATAGAAACACTACCCGTGTCAGCAGAGGAAATCGGTAAGGCAACACGCAGTGAGCCCGAAATAAAAACTCTAATTGCCGGACTTGCAAATGGACGAATCGTGGAACCAAAGGATCGGTTCGGCCTCGATCAAGGCGAATTTGGATTAATAAATTCTTGCTTAATGCGTGGAATTAGAGTCTACGTACCTAAAGTTCTACGTAAGCGAGTCTTCGACGAGTTGCATTCCGCACATTTTGGAATGACTCGAATGAAATCATTAGCTCGGAGTTACTGCCGGTGGGTTAATATAGACAAGGATATTGAAGACTTAGTGCGCAACTGTCAACAATGCCAGCTAACGCGAAAAAACCCAGTCAAAGCACCAATACATGTATGGGAAAGACCATCAGGACCTTTCCAACGTATACACGCAGATTTCGCAGGTCCATACATGGGAAAGCATTTTCTTATTATAGTAGATGCTTATTCCAAGTGGCCTGAGGTATATATTGTACCAAATATCACTACTGATACGACTATTAAAATGTGTCGGGAGTTTTTTTTAGTACGTATGGCATTCCGGCTGTCTTTGTGAGTGATAACGGAGCTCAATTCACTTCAAGTGACTTCAAGAAATTCTTGGAGATGAATGGAGTTGTTCATAAACTTTCGGCGCCATACCACCCCGCTACCAACGGTTAATCAGAACGTTATGTCCAAACGATTAAGGACAAGCTGCGAGTCCTAAACGATCAACAGGGAGATGTACACAAAAACATTTGCAACATCCTCCTGAACTATCGTAAAATGATTCATCCAGCTACGGGACAGTCACCTTCATTGTTAGTGTTTGGTAGGCAGATTAGGTCACGCTTGGATCTAATCCTTCCATCGAAAGCTGATCATGCAACTAATTACAGCCATAAGAAGGTACGCGAATTAGATATTGACGATAGGGTTGCAGTGCGAGACTACATGTCGAATGATAAATGGAAACTTGGTGACGTTATTGAGCGACTAGGAAGCCTTCACTATAAGATAAAATTAGATGACGGCAGAATCTGGAAACGATATATTAACCAATTACGTAAGGTGGGATTAAGTGTTGAGGATACATGTCCTACTAGTTTTGATTACGATGACGATAGCGACACTGAACCACATTCGAGTAGCCCAATAGAAAACAAATCGCAAAATACCGATGCAGGTACGGTATATATGTAAAAATCATGATGCCATCTGTACTGAGCCCGAGCAACCCACTGTACGTCGTTCTTCGCGAGTTCCAAAACCTGTTGAAAGATTGACATATGCATAATAACTACTCGTGCTATCTGTTCATACTTAAAACAATAAAAAAAAAATAAATAAATAAATATATATTAATCATTTGGATTCATACTTAGTAATATGTATTATTCTTTCAATAGTTACGAGTATTTAGAAATTATAAACAATCATTAATAATTATGTTGAATTTTGTATATTCATTGTATAAGGGCCGGTTGACACGTTCAAAGTACACTTTGGCAAAGTACGTTGATAACCTACTTTGAGGTTACTTTGAACGTGTCAACCCCCTTCAAAGTGCTTTGAAGTCTCTAGCGTCCTATCAAAGCAAAGTAGGATGGTGCTCAACTTTCCATCAAAGAATTGATTGTAAATCGACAAGTTCACAGAAAAAAGTTGTTGGAGCGGGAAATAGTGAGTTGTTGGTGGTTTTTATTCAATTTACGGTGGTCTGAACAATGTGTTTTGGTATAAATTCCCTAGAAATGCTAAATCCAGCGTTTTTTGCAAATGGCAAAGTGATAATTCACAATGGTGGATATTCTTGCCAAGTCATACTTTGACAAAGTGTACTTTGAGCATGTCAACCGGCCCTAATTTATAGAGGTGGGAGAGTGTTATGATACTATTCTGAATTCTATTGTAAGTTAACAACTATTGTGAATTATTATTCTGTTCTATTGTAACTAGACTACAATGACAATAAATGTCAGTGAGCTCTCTTCTCACTAGTATTACTATCAGACGGACGTGTTTTTACTTTGCTCCTCAGAATACACCAAGTTACTACATAACAAGTGATCACACGCTTCTTTTTGACGAGCGATCAACAGCAATGAAACAATGGGAATACGCCATCAATACTGTTTGGGCAATGTCACCATTTCAAAACAAGATAAGTATTATCGTAGACAAACCCCTGGCATTTGCATCCAAATTGAATACAAGTGCGAGCAACTAGCAATCGTGGTGTCAGCTGTTGAATTTTCGTGTCGGTGCCACGGCGGGTTTTCATCGTTTTCTCGAATTTCAAGTTTCCGACGATCTTCCGATTATTTGCCTTGAAATTGCGTGCAAGTTGGAAGTCGAAGTAGGTGGTGAATGGCGACGCATTTTCAACAGTCAATGCAATTGAATTTCCATTTTGTGTTCATCACTTCCTATTCCTGTTGACATTCGTCGCTCTTTGGTGACCTCTAATGAACCATATTCTGGTCTGGTTGTACTGCTCCCACCGGCAGATCGATGGCAGGAATTGATGAGTAATGATCTGTCGGTGGTACGAAACCAGAGGCCAAGAGGCTCATTACATCCGGACCCCCATGCGAGCACGAGGGCAAGTGAACCGTTCGCCAAACATTCTATCGTTATTGCCTCATTTCTTTTATTCTTAATTTTTACCTCCCCTATCTTTGTTGTCCAGGCCTACGTTGCTAAGCTCGTTGAGGGGCCTTTTCTTCGCCAGATGGCACAACCCGGCCTACACGGTCATTATTCTGCCTTAGGCTCCGTCCTCACGGGCATCTTCGGATGCCCACCAAACCGTCCATTACATATTTGGCGCCCAAAGTGGGGCCCATTTCTGGTAAAGAACAGGACCAAAAAGGACCTCATCGGGTCCTTTTTAGTCCTTCCACCGATTTGCATCCCCACAAGCACATTACGGCTACTTGCCACCTAACTTCACGTATTTTCCCTGCAAGTAGCCGTGCTTTCCTCTGTAGCACCCCCATCCTTCGTATAGAGTATATAGGTTATTCTTAAAGTTCTTAAAGTCAGTTCAACAAGGCAATCCTGGTGTTGTGTTTCTTTTTTGTGGTTTAGCCACGTACCCAAGGCCTCCATAAATGTTTTGAATTGCCGGCATTTCGAGCAAGTACGGTGTCCGGACAAAGCGCGGAGGAGCCTTGGGTACCTTTCTGTTGCCAGGATTGTCTTTTTACTTCCATTGATATTTTTGCGAGCATTATTACATTTGTTTCTATTATTGAGATGCTCAACAGTTTTTAGAGATCATGAGTGAATTATAGCAAGGAATGCAGTGTTGCGCCTTTGCTATCCTCTTCATTCTTCGAACTTTGTTGATCATCTGAATAATGCGGAAATGTGGTATTTTTTTTCTCTTTGCTATTTTTCTTCTCTACCATGGTTACCGGCTAGCTCAGGAGCCCAGTTCATTTTTTTTCCTTTTTGCAGCACCCTCTATCCTCAGCTTCTACTTCTTAGCAGGCCTCGAAGTAGAAGCTGCCCTTTAATAAACCATATTCTGGTCTGGTTGTACTGCTCCCACAGGCAGATCGATGGCAGCACCTGATGAGTAATGATGTGTTAGTGGTACGATACCAGAGACCAAGGGGCCGATTACACTCGGACTCCGTTGCGAGCGCGAGGGCAAGTGAACCAAACAGCCAAACATTCCATCCTTATCGCCTAATTTTTTTTATTCCCTACTTTACTCCCCCCCTTGTGTTGTCTTCCCCTGCCTATGAATTTTTGTTAATACGTAAAGGACAGGGGCAACGAGCTGCGAAAACCCCGCCCACGTCTCCCGAACTGAGCTATAGCAAGCATAGACAGCTGTTTTTCTTGTTGAGGGGCCTTTTTCTCCGCCAGATGACACAGCCCGTCCTTCATGGTTACTATGCTACCTTAGGCTCGGTCCCCACATGCATCTTCAGATGCCCACCAAACCGTCCTTTACAGCGTGAAAACAGGACAATTATAGTTATGATCCTGGCCAAAACGGAATAAATTTCATTTCGCCTTTCCCACGTTCGTCCGTTTGACACATTTTTTTTAATGATGCGGTGATTCATCCGAATGAAATTGGGCAGATTATGAGTCATCAATCATTCCAGCTGTCGCATTTGTCGCCTATCCAAGGAATAAAATTGAGTGTGACTGATTTAATATTAGTTTTTTTTTGTAGGCGCCGATAGTTCCTATTTTGGGTAGTAGTGATAAATACAATAGGTTGTTGAAATACCGGGCTACCGGTAGCGCAGTGTGTTGATGCATCAGTCTTATGTTTGACTACCGGCGTTTCGGGTTCGAATCCCGTCCACGACGACGTTCGTGGCCATGGATGTGCAGGAGGTGCATGCTGGCAACTGTATTCTCTGAAACCAATTTATGCTAACAAAACATTAACTGGGCCACATGGAACAGTTGACGCACTATGCCCCCCAAGGGGTTAGGGCAATTAAGTATATACGTAAGGACTAATGAATTAAAGAATATGAATTAAGAAAAAAAAAACAATGAATGGCTAAGCTGAGCCTTTTCATCCCTCCCCTTCCCTTCGACTTCGAATAAATTAGATTTCGCATTCTTATGCGCCAAGGAATCAAGCAGCCTGGGAGGAAAAAGTATCTGTCTTGAATGGACGGCATCTTTCTGTGTGTATCTGGCCTTCGTGCTTTATTTGAGTAGTTTGACTGATGCAGGCCTTTGTTCCTTCACGGGACTTTGTTGTTCTTTGATGGGTGTTTGCCGTTCTGACGTGCACCTTAATTTTGGATTTTGATGTGTTTTTTTTTCGCATTTTTAGCTTTTGTCTCTTTTTCGTGTATCGGGCCTGATGTGCGATATTTTCTTTGTATGATGATGACGGACGCCAATAGCTGCGTGACTCACCCCGTAACTCCCGATAACTGAGCTGGTCTGCCAGCGCACATCACCTGCAGCTTGTTGAAGAGGTTCTTTGCACCCTTGGTGCCTTTCGGCCCTCCGGAGAACCGACACTCCTCGTCCTCCAGCAGTCATCACTACAAAGCCCCCAAATTGGCTTAATTTTACTGGCCCATAGCTCTCATACAAGTTAAAAAAAACTTTTTTGTAACCTTCTTCAGGATACAACGAACATGCTATGCGTGTTCTCGGTTATCTCATGACAATGTTTTAGATTTATTTGGGAAATAAGCAGCCAGACAAAAAAGACAAGGACAAATAACATTAAATAATTTAAAAATTTTAATTTACAATAGTATAATATAATTAGAGATAGTAACATCAATTCCACGAGTTAGATAGGACTCAGATCGATTGCAGACCGCCGCACGGTTTTACCACGGAGTTTTAACCAGTCGTATGAAAATTATGAACTAAATTATTATGAGTACATTGAAAATGCATGAGTTATTTTGTATTATAGATACACAATGACAGCTCAATTATCTCATATTAAAGCTTATGTATTTAGTTACCAACAAATTCAATTCTTATCATTTTCAGTTTGTTAACGTAATTTAGTATGGATGGCTATGACAGCAGTACCAATATTACAGGTCATTGGTCCGCCGACTACACTAGCCTAAAAAATAGGTTTGCATTGACTCACCCTGTACATTAACATGTATCCATATTTTGCATTTGGTGAAAGCAACTGCTGGATGTATTAATGCATAGTTTACTATAATATTTATTACTTGAACAAACATTTTTGCTGGTTTTGACCATGAACAAGGTAAACATATGACGGAATTTTTAATAGACAAAAAGAAAGATACTTCATACACACATGTTATTAATTAAATTAAATGTCTTTTAAATGCTAATTGAATTGTTGGTTCTTAAATTTTTTGTATATAAATAGTAGCCAAGACATGATTTAATAAGTAGTCGTCACCGGGAACTCATCTCATCACTATGTTCAAATCTTTCCTGATTGCAAATATCGTAGGCACTCTAGCAGTTTGCTTTGTGTTTTGCAGTGATCATAGTGCTACAAGTGAATCTTTTCCACCACTATCCGTGATTCAGGATATTAAATCACCAGCTGCCCTAAGTTGTCAATCCAGTGTAGTTAATGATGATGGAAGTTTCCGTTTTTCGTAAGTAGAAATTAATGAAATTAAAATAAAAGTGGTACTTAAAGCAATTAAAAGTAAAGTAAAAATTAAAAGGTGTATGTTATTTTGCATTACCAGATTAAGAATGAGTGAAACTAATTAACCGCAATTGCAATAATATTTATTCAACTACATAGATCTTACGACAACGGCCATAATATTGAAATATCGGGATCCCTCATATCAAGAGAAATCAATGGTACAAAAAATCTAGTTCTTTCTGGAACTTATACTTGGAAACATTTTTCAATAAAATTCCAAGCTGACGAAATTGGTTTCCTAACATATCCAAGTAAGTTACTAACATTAAATAGCTAATGAATAATTGTCAACAATAATGGAATCTTTTCAGATTTACCACCTGCGGCCATTCCTTCAAAAGTGATCTCAACGATACTTGGCTAGAAATGATATCGTGAATTCTCGTTAGTGCTAAAATCTAAAGTCGATTATAGACAGTATGTACGGTGTATGAGCTTTCACTAAATAGCACCAATGGCAAGGAGCTTTGAAGATAAGAATTAAATTTTAATTCATTCATCATAGATACAAATCTTGATGCCACTTAATGGTATTTACTGAAAGCTCGTAAATCGTGCATGCCATCTCAAACGGCCTAAGATGGTGCTTTATAACATTTTAAGTACTGCGAATCACATTCTTTTATTTTATCAAATATTTTTATTTTAAATCTTGATCTGAAGATGTATTAAAATAAGTTCATATTATTTAAAAAAAATCAATAGATAAGCTGGACGTTCCAAGCAAAGAATACCTGACCTCATAATTGTTTTCATTAAAATGATGTGGAAGACGTTATAATAAATTATAGGTATTGTAATAAAACGTTAATCGGCAGCATTTACGTTAAGAATTCTTCAGCTTTAAGCTGCGTTCAGATTCCCGAGCGATAAGCGTGTGAGCGCGCGACTCAGCGATTTCTGTTCACACTGAAAAGCGTGCAACGAGTAAGTAATTCTGCAGTGGCGGTTCAATCATGGTGGTTTCAAGAGCTATGCGTTTGTCCCCCGCACATTTCGGAAGTGCTATGATGTCCGTCATCTATAGAAGCTTTAGCTAGCAAAAACCACGCCCCTTTTAAGCTGACAGAGCAAAAGTAGCAGACATAATTGAAAGAATTGTACTAAATTCGAGCCTGTTTAGTGCTTCCGCGTGTTTTTCGGAAGGAAGGCTGTACTAAATTAGGACTAAATATAACGAACAGTTTCTGACTAAGAAATTTTTGGGTTTTTGAATGTCTGCCAGCTTAAGCTGACAGTGACTACCGTAACTTTTAAAAGTAAATTGTAATTTACTTGTTGCAGTTTTGTGTTGCCTCCAGGGCGATTCACGAAAGAAATTCAAGTTGAGTGATTTTGTCTAACCAATATATTTCGGGCATATGCCCATCTTCAGGGTTCTATAAACAGAATACATATCAACTTATTAAATTTATATATATTAATAAACAAACTACGGTCAAAAAAATATACCTTAGTTCTTTTTAAGTTATGAGAACAACGACTTGAACAGAATTTATGTGAAGCAAAAATGTCAATTACACTTAATGTCAAATATATAAAAATGCCGTACAGGTGTCAAATAATTAAAAATACATATTGTGAATAGCAGCTTAGTATACGTGAATATAATACAAAATTACTTTAATCCCATTTTGATCAAATTAAAATAGGTATTTGAATAGTCTTTTTTGTCATTTTTATCGTTGCAAGCAGTATTTTCATATTTAATTATTTGGTTGACTTCATGGATTTGAAGCTTAGTTTTGTTTTGTTGACTTATTAAAATTGTTGCATCGTCAAACTTAAAATTGTGTTTTTTCTCAATTGCGTGCTTAGCTAGTGCTGATAAATTTACATTTAAAGTCTTCTTCGTATCATTTTTATGTTGGCTAACACGTGTTCCTAATTTTTGGATGGTTTCACCGATGTAAGTTTTATCGCAATCAGAGCAGTCTATTTTATACACAACTCCGGATCTTTCCTCTTTTGGAATTTTGGTTTTAAGATTAGTAAACATGTTGCTAACTTTGTTGTGCGGTCGCATTGATACGTTAAGTTTAGGGATAAAGTATCTGCATGATTGAGAAATCGACTCACTTATTCCTGGTACATATACCAAAGATGAGTAGTGTTGTGTGGAATCATTGGACTGTGGTATTTTTGTGTTATCGTCAGAAGATAGGTATGCATAGCTTGTTCTATCTGGAACATTCCGATGTTGTCTGACTTCTCCAATGATTTTCTCAATCATTTTGGCAGGATAGTTGTTTTTCCCTAGCACATGTTTTATACGTTGCAAATTCTCGTCCCAAAACTGCTTGTGACTGATTCGAAACACCTTCCTAATGAATGATTTTGCAACATTCGTCTTCATTTTTATGGGGTGATTCGAATAATAGTTCAGCAACCTATTTGATGCTATTGGTTTATGAAACCAGTTAGTTATTACACGGTGATTATTCGTTCTGTGTAGACTAAGATCTAAATAATCCAACCTCCCATCTTGTTCAATCTCGTATGTAAATTTAATGTGAGGATCGTAGTCATGAAGGGCGTCAAGTACTTGTTGAATTTTGTCCTCAGGAATGGCTGTTATGTGGTCATCCACATACGAGTGCCAAAATAGTGGTATGAAGTCTAATTTTAAGAGCGCTTCATCAACTAGGTCATCTAGAACACGTTCAACCAAAATCGGTGCTAGACTCAAATCACTCAACTTGAATTTCTTTCGTGAATCGCCCTGGAGGCAACACAAAACTGCAACAAGTAAATTGCATCGATTCCGGCAAAAACAACAAAAACCATCTAATAAATTGTAATATTGTTTTTTTTGCGACTGTACGAAATTAGCACTAAATAGGCCCGAAATTAGTACACTTCTTTCAATTATGTCTGCTACTTTTGCTCTGCAAGTTTAAGTGAGCTAAAATCACTTGCGACCCACGTACTCGCATATTAAAACAAAAAACATTACGCTAAAATGGATGGTAATTTCAATATTTCCACTTTGAAAAACTTGTATCGCTCTAACAATAGAAAACAAAAAAAATACATCCATTACAAAAAAAAAAAAACCACCACATCCATTATCTTATCTCCCTTGCACACGACAGGAGATTTGGATAAATATCGAGATTTAAGCAAATCTATCCCTAAATTTCAAGATTTACTATACATTTATTAATCTAGACTTCGACCGAGATTTAAAACAAATCTTACTGAAATCTTCTTGAAATGTTCTTTTTTTCGCCTGATAATATCCACATTTCACCACACTCTACGCGGTATGTTCTAGTGAAAAAAAATGCACATGTACAGCACTTAGGCCCGTTTTCTCAATGTCCGGTTAAACTGCCAGTTAGCTATCCGGGACACATAATTTAACCTTAGCGCATACAACGCTCAAAATATGATAATGCAGTCCACAGCGCAGCTAATGCAGTAGAAAGTCAGCTGATTTTCTTGGAGGAATTCTGCCACCTGTTCAATTCTATTCTACGTCTGTGCCACCTCTCAGCATTATTTTGCGGTTGAGTTGGTTTCAGATCCGTTTCCTTCGAATGAATATCTAAACTCTGTTCCTTGTGACCAGTTTAATTGTCTCATTTGAATGTGCAAACGTAAACAGTTCTAGCTGTCAAAATCTCAGCAGTATGCATCAGCTGTTTGGAATTATTGTCGGATAAATTCTTAACCGGAGGATGAAGGTCGGTTAGCGTTTATCGAAAGGATAAGATTTAACCAGATATTGAGAAAACGGCCCTTAATCTTGGTGGCGGAAGAAGAACGTATGGTGTGCATGGGTTTTGGGATTTGCAAATCTATCAAGATTTAGGTGTCTGGTGTGCATATACGATAGTGCTCCTTGAACAGAAAACCGACTTCAACAAATTCGAAGAACATTTTAGGAAAATAAAGTAGAAATCGGGCTGAATGAAAAACGTGTACCACAAAGCTGAAATATGAATAAACGCCCTATTTACTGGTTATATATTCCTATGCTCGATACGCTTCGCTTCACCATTATACGCCATTTAATTAAATCGGCAATTGTACGAGTACTTAGTTTTCAGAAAATGTATCAAAGATTAAATTTCGGAAAATTTTCTATCAACTGTGTTGATTCTTAGGATTCCTTCATCCGGACTAACCATTATTGAAATTGGAATGTATCATTTTCTTGGGAATAACACCCGTTCTCATTGAAGCGAAATAGAACTCGTAATTTCTGAAAAGATTTACATATGTATGTATTCATATACATATTTTAATCATCAAATTTCCACCCTAGATAAAACATAGCTACATACCTTCCTTTCACTGGAATAAATTAGACAGTCGCCAACGTCATTACTACTCCTGTTAAGAAACTAGACTCTAGCTACTTTACGTTAGCTATACTCCTCGTCGTTGAGAAATTGAAGAGGAAGCAGGTGTTGCGTAAATTTTAATTAAACTCTACATGTCTAGCCTTCCCCCTGACACTTGACCTTGTCCGCAAAGATGCTCTCGCGTGTCACTACCCCATATGCTCTTCTTCCATGCCAGCTGATATGAACTCAAGGCGCCCATTTTTGCGAACCATGGATGTGGAACTGTATGTAGCGAAGCCAATTTATTCAACAGTTGGCTACCACTTGTGATAATTGACCGCATATTAAAAGTGGAATTTGAATACATATAATATTATGCACTACAGCAAGTAATAGTTAACGTACGACGATAAGGTATGTATGTCGGCGATGAGTGTGACGTGATGTCGGATGGGAGGCTTAATGAGCTCCAAGTTCAACGAATGAATCAAATCTTAACATACATACAAGCTCCCAGAGATAACTATTGTGTCAAACGTGGCAATTAAATTTTAATAATTTTAATACAATGATGTACTAGAAAAGCTAGAAGCCTTACGATGGGGCGGTAACACTAGCTTTTTAGGTTAGACATTCAAATTTCGGTCTTTTCTCAATACTAATTTTCCCTAACCCCTAGTGGGCCAAGGCCCGTCAACAATTCCATGAGGCATAGCTGATAGAGAAATTCAAGAAGAAGATTTTGGGATAATGAGATTTGGGATACTACACACTGCACCTTGTCCTGTCCCCTGCAGAGACAATGATGGAGCTGAACTCATCCACTGCTAGCACAGTATCCGCGGTCTCCGTCCAATGAATATCCGCTTCACCCATCCCTGCAGAGTCAACGATGGAGCTGGACCAACCACCACCCTGCTCTCTCTCTAATTGCCTTGACCCCTCCAGGGGCATAGGCGCGTCAACATCTCGAGCATTTCTATGCCTTGTTGACGTTTCAATAGCATATCTACTTTTCGGAAGAGCAGTTGCTAGCTTGCACCTCCTATCCGCGCCGTCTTTATGCTGACAAGCACGGAGCACTGTGAGAGTTCTATTAGTACTCACATACGCTGCGAATATTGGGAACAACCTTTAAACACTGAGCATTTTGTTCACTCGATGAATCGCTAGACGGAAGAGACGCAAGAGACGCAAGACGCTTGGGTGTGCACAACGTGTTTTCCACTTAGGTCGGGACTTGGCGAGTCACGCATAGTGTGGTACGGGCATTTCGGTTAGATTCGCCAGGGAAAACCTACGGATAGCCCTAGTTCAGGAAACAAAATCGAATCATCAAGGGACTAAATGCAAGTAACGCTACTCTTAGGCCGGCCGCATCTTGGACGTAGGCGGGCAGCGCAGCGCGCACGTGGCATTGTTGTTGTAACAATTGTCAAAATCTGATTTTACATCAACAATGCCATGTGCGCGCTGCGCTGCCCTGCCTACGTCCAATATGCGGCCGGCCTTATAGTCGACCGACATCGTGCATTATCCTCGCGATAAATTTTAAGTAGATTTTCCTTTCAGAGTTCATCACCGGTGATATAATGACAATAGCCATCAGCGCCATCCTTGGATGTTTTCTACAGCAAATAGTTGTAGTGTCGGCAAACTTCCCCCGGGGACTCTTCGGTCCCGTCTGTAGAGCTACAACGACTGAGCCAATCGTTCTGACTGGGTGGCAGCTAGGAGAATATTTACAAGTTCTTATGACAAAGTCAAGTGGGCGATTGGAACATTTGACCCGTACAAATCGCCTAGCACAGACAGAATATTTTCAGCCCTCCAACGAAAAGGCATGGAAAAACTTATTTCGGTCGACTTAAGTATTTAAGGCTACAAATTTTAATCACGCGTTTCAATCAAATTTAGTCTAAAATAAACGAATCTGCCGTCTTTTTCGCGAACTCATAACCGTTTCAGAGATATTCACCTTTAAAGTTGCAACTTTTGTATGGGAAAATCAAGTGATAGGATTGAGCATAGAATAAATTTCAGCTTTATGCTTTAGGTAGTTACGAACCTATTACAATACATCGTCATATAATTTTTTATATTTCCAGTACAGACGTGTTTTATATTAGCCGCCGATAAAATTTGGCGCCTTAGATATACATAGAAGTCATGCCCTTATTTCACACCTAATTTGCATCTTCAGAAGTAGCTTCGCGCTGGGTTATATTCCCAATGCCTGGAGATCAATGACTGTGTCTTTTATTCCCAAAGTGATGGATGACCCAAAATCATATCGACCTATCAGTCTGACATCGTTCATGCTGAAGCCCTTGGAGAAGAGCCTTGATACTTACATCAGGGCGTCGCTTCTCGTGAGAAACCCGCTGGTATGGAAACTATCCCCCATGAAATTTCCCACACAAGGTTACGCGGTAATCACAGTCAGGGGAAATACCGAGGAGGCGCGCTGTGAGTCGTTCAAAAATGGTGCGATAACAGCGGCTACTACGAAAGCTGTCATCGTCATTCAAGTTCTCTCTCAAGTACAACTACCCCACCTGGTGTTTAACACCAAATGCGGTGCGTTGTATGTATGAAAAAAGCCACAACCAGAGCTGGTAGAACCACTCTGACTAGAATCCAGAAATTTGCGTGCATTGCCATCACTAGAGCCATGTCCAACAGCTGTTCTAGATCTTCTACTCGACACCGATGTAGAAACGTTAAAATGGCAACGGTCAGACTTTAAGGTATATAGTACATCACAACCATTTATTTTTATTGTATTGGGGCTACCGGTAGAGCGTGTTGAGGCATCAGTCTCATGTTTGATTACCGGCGTTTCAGGTTCGAATCCCGTCCACAACGACGTTCATGGATGTGCAGGAGGTGCATGCTGGCAACTGCATTCTCCGAAACCAGTTTATGCCGTCGAAACGTCAACTGGGCCACATGGAACAGTTGACTCGCTATGCCCCACAAGGGGTTAGGGCAACTGAGAGAGAGAGAGAGAGAGAAGGATAGATGATGCGGATACGGTCATAATCTCCGCAGTATATCCCCATTTAATTTCCATTGTATGTATATATAGGTATACTGACCGACGTTGTAGTTCTACTTTAGTTTGTTTTTGTTTATTACGATTATTTTGCAAGTGAAAGCGTCATACTTTTATTTGTTATAGTTACAATAGTTGTAAGTATCATACATAAACTGAAAATTGTTGTACAAAAGAATGGCAACATGTAACATAGACTAGTCATCTTGACAAGAGACACAACGGCAGCATTGCCTTATTCTTCTTATTACATGTCTTCGGGTTCTTGTTGCAGTCACCAACTGCAGATTTACTCAAATAAAAGAAAACTAGTGACTCATCCGCATCTTTGATGCGTTTAATCGGGTAGTCAATGCCTACACCAATTAGCGACGTTTGCTCGCTGTTCAAGGGATAACTAGCTTATTTGATATCGATCCGTTCTCCTTCTCCCCTCTTTACGGCAAATCCTAGGCAAATAAATAATAAAGTGTACGCCTAAACATTAACAGACTCAGGGCCTGCTACATAGAGATCAAGTTGAGTCTAAACCTACTAGGCTGGTTGAAAAGTGACAGTGTACTCAGCATGCCAACTGACTATCTCGTTGAAACCCTTCGATTCAACCATTAGTTTCATTCAATCAGCCATATGTGGCAAAGAAAGGTGGGCGGACGGCTGCAACTCTCTCCGATCCAGCATAATCATATGTTATGGCATTATTGATCCTGAGCGCCGAGTCTTAATTGCAATGCGTAAGAAGCGTTCCGTATTCCAAACGGAAAGACACGCCTTCGAAATCTGTGCTAGGTTGTGTAGAACCGCTGGCTATTTGAACAGGGAAATAGCAATATTTACCGACAATCAGCCTGCCATCAAAGCATTTAATAGCTTCACAATCCATGAGCTAGCAGATAGGCTAGCAAGCCGAGCCTCCAAAGCCCCCTTCCACGGCTCAGCAACTTTTTGTAGAATACCACTCTGCTAGTGCAGAAACCAGATAAGAGAATGTGAAAGCGAATCTGCCATATCCCAATGGGAGGCCCTTCCAAGCCTGCGACAGGTCAAACTATTCATCTCAGGCTGTTAACGCACTTGTACCTTGGAATTGCTGTGGTTGAATGGGCTGAATAAAAATAAGTTAGAATAATTTGTGGAATTTTGACGGAAGACTCGCGTCTGAGGGGTCACTTTCAAACCATGCATTGTATAAGATGTTAGCTGCCGCTTTTGTGGTGCTGATGATGAGACCTCGTAGGACATCCTTTGCGAGTGCGAAGATCTTACCCAACGACGCACGGAATGCTTTGGCGTAATATTCCCTTTGGCCAAGCTCCTCTATTAAATCTGGCCAGATCAGTTGGTTTATCGAGAAGGGTTGATAGGATCATATGAACTAACTCAGCTTCTCGGTATAAAGTGCTTTAGCATAATAGTCATAAGGTTGCGATGCTTTCGATCCATGGTTTGCCCCCTCCCCCCCACCTATTTATTTACACTGTACCTTTTAGCTTAAGGATGACGCCCTGTAGCCACATACCACACGGTAGTATGTACTTTTCTATATTATTCCACCGTTTTCCGACAGACGGCTGCATCGGTGATGGCTGGTCAAAATAAGTAGTTCAAAAGAGTCACAAAGTGAGTTTGGACGTCTGTGAACGTGTCGACATCCCCGCATTAGTAAAAGTTGTTCACATTTTTAATAAGATTTTTAATTGCCGGAGAGATGGGCGAAAATTGTCGCTAGCGAAGGACAGTACTTTGAGTAAAACATCTGTAAGTACTTTTTGACAGCTAAGCTTTTAGTTCCAGGAAAAAAACATTCAGTAGAAATCAAACCGGCGCCCAGTGCATAGAAGGCGATTGCGCTCACCGCTGCGCCATCCATCCACAAGAAGTGAGTTTGAATTCAAAACAAAAGTGTTTGAAGTTTTACTAATAGAGCAGGGGGAGGGGGGTCAGTCTTAGGTTTGACTATGGTCGTTACGGGTTCAAGTCCTGTTCACGGCGTTCGTGGCCGTGGATATTGGTGTTATCTTCCCCCTGTGGTGCGCGGGATAATAATAATCGACAATACCGACTTGTCACAGGCAGCTAAATGACAGTGACAGATCTAGACAATTGCTACTGTGGTTTTGGAAAGGATGATACCAAATGTGGGAGGAGCACGGCCGAGTAGGAGACTTTTACTATCTAGTGTCATCACTTCTATACTTATGTGTGCGTCACCAGTTTGGATCGACGCGCTTCGTCACGCCTGTAACAGTCGAAGAATCAACTCTGTTTATCGAAGGGACACACTGAGAGTGCGCTGTGCATACCGAACAACATCAGATGAGGCTGCCTACGTTGTATCAGGTATGATTCCCATGGATATTATAGCCGACGAAATGGACCGATTGCACAAAGGCCGATGTTTGGAGCTACCGGAAGTATCTACTGCGCGCAAAAAACGATGAAGGTGCGAGTCTCTGAGATTTAAGGTGGACGTTTCGTCCGATTGTCCGAGGTGCCCAGGAATAGAACAAGACCCGGAACAAGTATTGTTTCACTGTCCAAGGTTTACAGGAAAGCGTGAAGCACTGGAGATCGAACTTGGCAGTGACCTCAATGCACATAGCATAGTAGAGCAGATGAGATCTAATCAAATTGGGAAACCGTAACTCGCACAATATGCGACATACAAAGGGAACTGAGGAAAGAGGAGCAAGTACGAAAAAGGACGCAACGGATTACCGGCTAACTAGCCAAAACCAACCCTGCCAAATAATACCGAGAGGTAGTTCCGTAGGGAGAATAGTGGAGAAAGATGGTTGAAGGTTTTACTGGGTAAGTAGTCGTCGCACACTGAAGATGAAAGTCCGAAGTCGCTGCTATACAATTAACACTAGTTGCCGGCAGTGTCTCCTGATCAATGAGATTTCCCCCCTCTATAATAAAAAAAGGGTAGCTAAATAGGAGCGCAGGAGGTACATGCTGGCAACCTGCAACGTCCGAGCTAAGCCACATGGAATAGTTGACGCGCTATACCCCAATAGGTTTTAAGGCAACTGAATAGTAGTATGCTAAAATCTAATAAGAAACTTTGAACTACATAACTATAGATCTGTCGTGAAGTTTATTTAAGTTTTGGTGGTCTTAAATTCAGTTTTCGATAGCGCAAATTTTTCTTGTGGAACTCATTCTCTAATCGTTAACTTGTTAACTTTCTGGTGAAATTTTTAACGAGCTTAACAAATTAATTAACTTATTTAATAATCAATGATTAATTAACGAGTCCTTCATTCAACTCGATCTGCGGATTCTAATGAAGGACTTGAAGTTAATTTGACAATGTTCGGTCGAACCAAAAATTGGTTGGTTTGATAGTTTATGTCGACATTAACCGAAAAAAGTTGTCCAGCAATTGCTAATTTCTGTCTTTAAAATTCAAATTGATTTATTAAACAAAAAAATTAAAAAAAAAATTAAGTGGTGTCATTGAAATCTGTCCAAAAATTCATTGTTCCCAGTCACCGAAAAGTTGACTTTTCCGGTCACAATCGAAATCTGTGTCACATGACAAATTATTCGTAATTGACTTGCTATACTCGCACTATACAACACATAAACACATGTAACAAACGATCAATTTCATAATCTCATTCACCCAATTCGGTTCAATGGAGAGAGCTCGCCTCATGAAAATGACTACTGAAAAACATTTGAGTGGGAAGTGGAAAGTTTAGCAATCGACTTTAGAATTTAACTGAAAATCGGAAAAAAAGGACGAGGCTAAAGTGTGCCAAGAGGACGCAATATGTAACCTACAATGTTGTATAACCCTGGGTGGGGGCCAACAAATAGACACATACCAGAAATGCAATAAATGGACACAGGATGCCAATAATGTAGTACTCGGTAAATTGATATATTAAATTTCCACCGATTTAATTTGGCACTGTTAAGGGGGGTGTGTCATATACTGAAATATCCATACACAATTACTGTACCGACAATAGAAGTTTATTGAGTTTTTGAAAATTTATTAAGATACAATTGGGAGAGAAGAATGGTACAAGGAATTGGAATTATGTGTTCCGGAAGTGATATCATGTGTGATAATTGTAATTGGGAATTTGAGTTTTCGGTGGGCGGAATGGCATCGATATTAACTTAGTTGAATGCCTTTTATGCTTGCCTCTGTGGCTTTTCTGCGTTTTGTGTTTAATTTTGTTTTTGGTGTCAGGTTTTGTCCAGTGGTACGAAGAACATATTATTCCCCCACCTCATGCCTATGATGGCTGAGCTGCGACTAGAGAAAAGTGACAATTCGAATATGCTCGAGGCAGGATTTGAGCTCGTGACCTCCCGCTTGCTAGATCGGCGTTATACCCGTCGAACTACAACGGTCATAAAAATATAAGCTGGGGCTTTGATGAGTGATCGAAGCCTTTAGCGAAGAAACAAGACGACAACTTTTCGGACATTCAATTTGAAAGGAAAATGCATCAGATATTATTAGCCTAATATCTTATTAGGCGTGGTTTTTTGGGAATTTATCGGGTGTAGGGTAAAATAACACACGCGTTACACCAACATCAACCTGGATAGCTTAGTAGGGTGGCTACCCTACACTCGACAACCCCTCAATAACTTCCACATGCATGACAGATAGTGTCGTGTGGAATCTAATGTGCTGATGTTGGCACGCTTTTGTTTTTGTCAATCAGCCAAGTTCATTGGTAAACTAATACTACGTCTTGCTTTTGCTGGGGATCGAACCCGCGACCCATCTGGATAGAGTTGCACTTGTAGCTGTTACTGATAAATAACTCGTTTGAATGATGTTTGTTAAGTTAGAGCGGTAAGCCGAATTTAGAAACATCCGCCGTCGCAATAAATAAGCGATCCGATAATCAAACTGAAATTCCATTCGAATTTTTGATTTATTTCCCCCACATATGAGGCGCACCACTTGACGTCAGTGTAGACAACTTGACAATTGGGAATTTAACCTGGATGCTACCCTAGAGCGTTTTATTGCGCAACCAGGGCAGGGACCCTACACGGTTACGCAAAAAAAAAAAAAAATTATTCTCTCTCTCTCTCTCTGGATCCTGTCAACCCCTTGTAGGGCATAGGGCATTAACCACGCCGACTTTCCACCTCGTCCTGTTTGCCGCCATCGCCTTCAACTCTCCCCACGATTTGCCTAATGACTTACCCTCGTCCTCAACTGATCTTCTCCAGGTGTTTCTAGGTCGTCCAATGCGGCGACTTGCATCGGTTCCCAGTGGGTTCCAATCGAGGGCCTGTTTTGCAATGTTTTCCGGCCCCTTTCGAAGTGTGTGACCTATCCATTGCCACTTTCGCCTTTTTATAGAGGTGCCTATCCTGTCCTGGCCAGTAATGTACAGGAGATCGTCGCTAGAAATGATCTCCGGCCAGCGTATGTGCAGGATGCGCCGTAGACACTGGTTCACGAAAGTTTGCAATCTAGTTGTTATCTTCCTGGTCACCTTCCAAGTTGAACAGCCATAAAGAAGCACAGATTTTACAATATATTGGTTTCGAAGATCTTGAGTTTGGTACGTCTGGAGATGTTGTTGTTTTGCCAGAAAGGAGTTAAACTGAAAACATCTGCCCAAGCCTTGTTGATGCGAGACAGTGCATTAGCATCTGCTCCACCATCTGCTGTAACTACGTTTCCGAGGTAGCAAAAATTGTCCATTTTTTCCACGGTCTGCCCCGAAACACAAATTTCGCTCTGTCTTCCTGGGTACAAGCTTAAGTGTTTAGTTTTGGCAGCATTGATTTTGAGCCCCGCATTGCCACTTTTGCGGTGCAGGGCATCCGTCATTTGAACTAGATGATCCGATATATTTGAGAGAAGACAAATATCGTCAGCGTAATCCAGGTGTTGAAGGTATTCAAACAGGTTCCATCTGATACCTTTGCTCTGGTGTTCACGAAGCGCACTGCAGAGTACGTCGTTAATGGCAATCAAAAACAATATAGGTGACAAAATGCAGCCTTGTCTCACTCCGCTATGTACCTCGAAGGGATCTGAAAGCTTACCCTTACATTGGGCTCCGCTATAGGACTCCTTCATGATGGATATGATTTTATCTGGTATACCTCTCCTACGTAAAGCCTTCCAGATGTATTCCCGGTCAAGGAAGAACATAATACTATCGTCAAAGATTTCTAACGGAATCCATAGAGAAGCTACATCATCTCTACTTTTTTCATGTAGAACGAAATTGCAAAAAAACTGAAATTTGTCATGATCGGGATGCAGATACTATCTATGAACGTTAGATACAAAAATACCAATTCACCAATTAAAATGTTTTTAACCATTTGGCCTAGATCGCGTACCATTGGCTCTCCACATTTTTGACGTGACAACGTCTTTCAATATTGTATCGAGAAAATGTGGGACGGAAGTGAAAATGCTTTGAGATCCGCTTGGAGATCGTTTCGCCGCGCGTTCCTGTGATCAATTTTCACTTAATGCATATTCCAACCAAGCTCAAAGCCCCATCCCAAATGGCAGACTGGGTTGCCGCCTTTGAACCCATAACCAGCCGAGCCAGCGTTCTATGACTGTATTATGAAGGTTTACTCAATTGCCCTAAGCCCTTGTGGGGCATAGCGCGTCAACTGTTCCATGTGGCCCAGTAGATGTTTCGTTGACATAAACTTATTTCGGAGAATGCAGTTGCCAGCATGCATCTCCTGCACATCTATGGCCACGAACGTCGTCGTGGACGGGACTCGAACCCGAAACGCCGGTAGTCAAACATGAGACTGGTGCCTCACCACACTGCGCTACCGCCCCCCCCCCCCCCTTATGAAGGTTTGCTACCTATTTAAGTGCGGAGCTCACACAAGATACTGTTGACTTACAATACTCTCGAATGTGTTGGAAGATTTACTGAAAATAATTATAGAGTGGAATAGTTTCTTCAACAGCGGCAACCAATGTGGCATTTCATAAACAACCCGCTTTTGTGTGTTAGCTATAAACCGCCGTCTATCCCCATAAAGAGTTTCAAAATAAGCTGCAAACTCCAATATTACAAGAATGTTCGTGGATTAAGGACAAAGCTTCAGAATGTAAATCTTTCTGTTTTATTTTCTCTACATGATGTCATCTGCCTTACCGAAATATGGCTGAACTTTTAACAGTGGTGAGATAGGGGGATACAGTATATTTCGCAGTGATCGAAATTTTATTTTTCCTGGGAAATGGACCGGTGGCAATGTCCTAATTGCCGTACGTAACCAAATCGAATGTTCAATGTTATCTACAACTGATAGTGATAACCAACCATATGATTGAATCACTGTCAAAATTGCCACGTCTTCTACTACGAGTACATCTCTTTTTAATTTCTTGTGTTTATGTTCCGTGTAGTTTCGTTCTAGCTACCTCACCTATGACAGTCTGTTTTTACAATACATCTGTCTGACATCTGCAATATCTTGTACCCTGAATCTTCCATAATCGTTTGCGGGGACTTTGACACTCTAAGCATTGGCTAGCCTGACTCCCTGGGTCTTCCAGTTACAGCCCCGTCTTCATCAATTCTTTTGGCGCTCACATCTTTCATGAACTAATGTAATCTTTTACAGTTTAACGTAGTTCACAATTCTATGTAAGTGTCAGCATATACTGTCGAACCTAAACTCGAACATGGTACGAGTACAAATGGACCGGTTTTCTTCACGTTTATGTGAAGTGTGTGTCTTGAGCTATTCAGAGGACATTTTTATCAGGTTCGTGCTCGAGATCAAATACGACAGTGTATGATGACACTTAGAGCGACTGTGCGAAATTAATTGGACTTGACCGATAGCAACTCACCCAGAAATTGGTGCAGATGTAGTGAGTATTTGGCTCACTTACAGCAACGCCCAAAGTGCCTATAGAAATAACCCATAGTATTGAACAGAGAGGAAATAGGCACACAGTGGGGGTAAAAATTTGAATATCGAGTTATGGTTGACATATTCACGTTTGCACAGTAAACCACTCACAACACAACACGTATTAACATTTCGTCCAGGGTTAAATTCTTCGTAAATGTCAAAATTGTTGCTGAGTGGCCGATGGCGTAACGACATTTACTGAACGTATAGCGACCGCGCGCAAATGGGTAGCAGTGCGCATGCGCGAGTTGGTTCGAAAATAACCTGAAGCACAGAGTGGGGATAGTACTATTACCGATCTGTTCAATATATATCTATGAAAAAACCTAATATCAAAATTGGTGACATCGTTTTTTTAATGGAAGAAAATTTACCCCCCGTAAATAGAATTTAGGACGTGTCATAGAAACAGACCCAGGAGATGATGACGAGGTTCATGTCGTATCTATTAAAACTAAAACCTCAATTCATAAAAGACCGATCACAAAATTATCACATTTCTCAAACGACAATATCCCAACATTTTAATGCAAACATTCACCCTAAAAATATTAGAAATCATGAACAAATTCAGTCCACTTTATTGAATATAATTGCGGAGTTATTGTTTATTATTATTTTCTTAAAAGATAATTGTAAACTAACATCTGAATTTAAATAATTTTGAATTCCAACTAACTCATTAAATTACTTAAATTGTATTAGTTGTTGTGCTGGGCCACTAGAGGTCAGCAAATTTTTATTAATTTTGAAAATGTAGTTAGTCCTTGTCGTAGAGTAATTCGTTCTATTCGAATCTTGCTGTGAACCGTATAGGTACGTTTCTCTTACTTGCTTGTAATTGCAATTTTATTATGTACAAAAAAATTTCTAAATTTTTATACCCTAGACTTATAGTATATGGTATATGGTTTTTGTCATGACGAAAATATGTAACACCTTAAAGGAGGCTCCGGAGGTATAGCAATGTATATATAAATGATCAGGGTCACCTCCTGATTCGATTTAGCCATATCTGTCTGTCCGTTCGCACGATAACTTTCGATAGAATGAAGCTAGAGCCTTGAAATTTTGGCCAAATGTTGGCAGTATGATCTAGTTGGTTGGTATTGAAAATAGGCATGATCAGGCCAAGAGTGCGCCTGCCTCCCCTTAACATGTAAATTAAATGTATCTATAACTCCCGATTGAATAAACATGAAACGCTCTAGCTTTGGCAGATTGCTCGTGAGGGTAATCTTATAATCTCCTGGAAAAATTCAATCGATCAGTTGAAAACTAACGGTGATTTTCTTACAAAGTGCCCCGTACTACACTACTTTTCATGTTTTTTGTCTATAACTCTTGAACCAATTAACGTAGACACCTGATTTTTTGCACGTAGCCCTGAGGTGAGAAGCTGCTTGAGTTTTGGTAAGTTGGGCATAATCAGATTAAAGGAACGCCTACCTCCCTTACAAAATTCAAAAAATTAAATATTACTTTAATTACGCCATATCTGTCTGTCCGTTCGCACGATAACTTTAGATAGAATAATACTAGCGAGTTGAAAATTTAGTAAAATATTGGTAGTAAGATCTAGTTAGTTGTTATTGAAAATGGGTAAGATCCGACCCAAGGAACCCCTACCTCCCCTACAAGTGGAACTTCAAATAAGCAATAACTTTCGATAGAATGAAGCTAGCGACTTGAAAAATTCGACAAATATTTGTAGAATGGGAATTGTTAATTGATTTTGAGAATGGTCAAGATCCTCGTGAATGAGTGTACGACTCCTCTATAAACTGGCCGTATAGGAAACTCACTTTTAATGCATTTGGTCGTTGCCAATTGGTACTTTTGGTATCACCACTAGGTTTGTACAAGTTTAGGGTATATACATACGCTTAGGAATCCAGGCCGAAGCGAACCTTCGGTCTGGTTTGGTTTTTCGACTACAACTTGAAAACCGTGGATCTCAGCGAAAAAAAAAAGTTTGAGAATAAATTGAAAAACATAAAATTCTGCATCGAATGAGTGGTGTAGCCGCAATTAACAGTCGAAAAACGTCGATTTTTCTCAGCTTTGGGAAAAACCCTGTTATGGTCACATTTGAACGTCTGTAAATTGAAAACGGCTACTAATACGTAAAAATGCTAGAAGTCTTGGAGTTCGAAGCGAAGCGTCAGTCAGATTTATTTTCATTTCGACGGAATTTTCGAGCTAAACAGTGGGGGTAAAAAAAAGAAAACAACTTGATTTTTATAAAATATATTGTAGTTTGTACACACCTCTGAAAGGATACCTTTCTACTGCTGTAAAAATGTTTATAATCGGTTCAGTAGTTTGGGAGGGGTTTCGGTGACAAAATTCCCATACACAGTTTGTTAGAATATTTATGTATACCTCATACTTATGAGTAGATATCTATTGTAGAGCGCTCTTTAGTTGCAGCGTGTATCTTATTGATTGCTCCCAATTAATTAATTTTTGCTTTAAGTAGAATATATCGCAAATATCGTGTGACTTGTATTGAATTTATTGGTGGCATAACATCAAAACAACACTAATCTATTGACATATGTTTTCCTAAATAGAAAATTAGACCATTGGATACGAAAAAAAAAATTAATCACTAATCAAAGGAGAGGCAATTAATCAGTGTTGAAGACAGTTTGTCATTCAGACAATATACCACCCTCTAGCCGACACATTCTTAACCAGGTCTTCTATAAATGGAAGTCATACCGATATTAAAAACGATTTCAGATATTCTTGGCTTTAAACATTATATACTCGCATACTAGGAATAAATCCATATCTATTCTATTGGTATTTTGCATATCCTATGTGAAAATCTGACAGTATAACTTCTGTATCAAATGTATCCCCCTAAAGCGGCTTTCACACAGAACGCACGATACACGAGATTCTAACAGAAAGCACCAGTGGCCAATGAGCTTTGTATGTGCGACGATAAAGTTAAAATTCACAGAAGAGGGAATTAGAAAGAAATGAAAAAGAGCGAGAGAAATGAAGTAATTCGGCACAAGTGTGGAAGTAGGAAGGGGGATGCGAATTTGACATCTCATGTGCTTCTATATGGGCCGGGCGGGTGTTCCGCGGCAGAGAAACAAAATGAAATGTTATTGTTCACAAAGGAGAAGTATGAGAGGGGATGACATCTCATGTGCTTCCTGTGTTTCTATATGGACTGCGCGGTGTTTCGCAGTGGAGGGTGTGTGTCTCTCTGTTTACTTTTTACTAGTTCGTATGTGGTGGAATTACGTCCAGAATTTAGTTTACAGTAAATTGTGGTTTCATCTCCTTCCATATATCTCTGTGTTAAAATTGCACTCGTACAGAAAGCTCGGTCGCCACTGGTGGTCTCTGCTAGAATCTCGTGTATCGTGCGTTCCGTGTGAAAGTCGCCTAACTGAGTGAGTATCCGATATTCTGCTCTTAGATTATAGGGACAGGGCATTCGTCCTTCCTCTAATATTAGATACGGTCAGCAATGTCTGTGTAAACATTTTGCTGATTTGCTATTTTCTCTAAGAGACGACGCGACGCACGGTCGATGTCGTTCTACCCCCGACACGTGACCGATAAGATACGTTGATGTGTCCATCAGTCAGTCAATAATAAAAATCTCGAACGAAATCTAATGATGGTAATCAGGTGCGATAACGTAGGTATAATTATCAGTACATAACTAATTGAATTGTCACGATTATTGGCCTGATATGAATTTCAAATGAAGATTAATTATTATCGCATATGCATGTTGGACATTTTATTTTTGTCCGGTCAATTGAATTCAATTATGTCCAGTTAAACGACATTGGAAATTTGAAAGATTTACAGGTTTATTGGAATTGTGTTGTGTTGAAAAAATAAAATCAGCAGCTGATTATGGAATTTTTTATTTTGAAAATATAAATAAATAAATGAATTAGAGTCGTCCATTAAGAAATATGATTAGAAGTTAGTTACAAAAAAAAAAAACATTTTTATTGTTTCAGTACGGTGAAATTGCCGGTATTAGCCCTAAGCCTACGGGTTGAATACGACATCAGCTAAATATACGATGCTTATTTCGGGAATGGAATATCATTTCATAATATAAATACGTTTTGCGGGCAAAAGTAATCCATTGTAATAAAACTCCTCTGAGTTGAGTGTTAATAAATAAAATATTAAATATGTTTATATTTAGAAGAAATTGTTTGATCATCAAACTTCCAAAGAAGAGTAGCCTCACAGACTGTAGTAATTGGAGAGGCATTTGTGTGCTTCCTGCCGTTGCCAAGATAATAGCTAAAATCGTCCTGGAAAGACTAAAGGCCCACTTAGAAAGCACAATTGATGAAGAGCAGGCTGGTTTTCGATCCGGATTCTCCTGTGTCGATCACATTAACACCTTGCGAATCATCATCGAGCAATGCGCCGAATACGATTCTCCGCTTCACTTGCTTTTCATCGATTTCGAAAAGGCTTTCGATAGTGTGAACCGGGAATCTATATATATGGGCGGACTTGCGCAGGAGAGGCATCCCTGAGAAGCTTGTGGCTATTATTAAGGCAACCTATGACGGCGCGAAATGTCGCGCTCTGCATAAAGGTAAGGTGTCGGGGGACTTTGAGATTCGCAGTGGAGTTCCGCAGGGGTGCATCCTCTCACCGATCCTATTCCTCATTGTGATCGGCGATGTGTTGCATGCAGCCCTATCCGGACTCGACAGAGGAATTCAATGAACTTTGACATCTTATCTTCAACATCTTGACTACGCTGACGACATATGCCTACTCTCCCACAAAATCATGCATCTGTCCGCAATGGCGTTAGATCTCAAGAGGGAGGCAAGCAAGGTTAGGCTAAAGATTAATACCAACAAGACCAAGGTTCTTAGCCCGCTGTTGCGAAAAAGAAATCCGACACCTATTGCCATCAATATTAATGGGCATCCTGTGGAGAAGGTGGACAACTTCGTCTGCCTGGGTAGCATTGTTGCCGAAAATTGTGGTACGGAGCAGGACATCGCTCGTCGTATCAACCAGGCTAAACGCGCATACGGCATGCTGTCCAAAATCTGGCAGAGCAGTTATCTCAGCATCAAGACCAAGCTGGGCCTGTTTCGCTCCCTGGTACTGTCAGTGCTTTTGTATGGGAGCAGTACATGGAAAGTTTCCGTAGGAGTTACCAGAAAGCTGCAAGTTTTCGTCAACTCATGTCTTCGTCGAATTTTAAGAATTTTCTGGCCCGAAACAATATCAAATGAAGAGCTAAGTCGGCGTACGGGTCAGATGCCAATCGACGAATTGATACGCAGGCAAAAATGGCAGTGGATAGGTCAGACATTGCGGAAGAGTGATAACTGCATTGCTTTGCATGCCATGAAACGGAACCCCATTTCCAACCAAGGCCGACCAAGAGGGGGTCCTCGAATCTCATGGCGTCGATCTGTGGCAAAGGAGTGTCAGGCACTGGGTAAGCCTTTTGGGGAGTTGCGCTCCATTGCCCAGAACAGAGTACGATGGCGCGCAGGAGAAGTTGACGCGCTATGCCCCGCTAGGGGTTAAGGCAAAGTAGTATTAATTATTTATGGAAAATGTGAAATTCTTAATATATGTATATACCTATTTTGGCTCCATATCTACAAAAAAAAAATATATTTATATACAGTACTCTCCCGGTAACGTGAACAGAATGAAACCGGACTCGTTCACACTAGCGGGAGTGTTCACGTTAGTTAGTAGATATAAAATCAAACGCAATTATAGACAGTAAAAGACTTCAGATTGAGTTTTTAGTGTAAGCCTTCATTTGTAATTATACATTTATACTTTTTATAGATAACTTGTCATTACATTTGACAAAACGCATTCATTTGCCGGTATTGATCAATGGAATCTACACTTGGTTGATTTTGTTCACGTTAGATGTATCATTATACCCTTTACGAATGTGATAGGGCATACTAACTTTGTCGTGAAGTTTACAACGCACAGAAGGAAGCATCTTCGACCATAAAAATTGTATGTATTTTTGGTCAGTATGATGAGACGAGTCGATTAAGTTTTGTCCGTCTGCCTGTCTGTTTCTGTGCAAATTAGTCCCTCAGTTTTAAAGCTATCGAGCTGAAATTTTGTACAAAGCCTTCTTTCTATTGCACGCTGTAATATGTGGGAACTAACGGAATCGGACCACTACGTCATATAGCTGCCATAGAAACGACCAGTCTTTGTGAGAAAAACTTTTTTATGTCTAAATATATCTTTTTCAATGAGACAAATGAGTATCTTCAGGTTAATCAAATTTTCGAATTTGGTTGAAATCGGACTACTTTATCATATACCTGTCATAGGAACGATCGTTCCAAAAGCAAGTTTTTGTTAGAAAAACTTTTTTATTTCTGAAGATATCATTTCATATTATTCAATCATATTGACTACCAAACCATGTTCCTAAATTTCGTTGAAATCGGGCCACAATTTCATATACCTCTCATAGGAACAGTGAAATCGGAACAAGTTTTACTACTAATTTCAAAGAGGCAAATGCACCATAAGTCATACCGAAGGTATGATACGCAGGGTACCATATTGAACATAATATGAACACCAAGCGGTTCTTAGATATCAGATCAGTCCTGGTATTAAACCTATCGTCAAACCTGCTATCAAAACTGACATCAATCTTGCTATCGAACATGGCGTCAAACTTGCTACCAATCCTGCTTCTAAGATTTGCGTGCAACAGAGCCTTCTTTCAAAAGTACCAAACATTATATTTACTGCTACAATTAAGCAATCTTTATTATCGATTACAATTTTCACAATGGACACGCACAGGCCTGATGGCAGGTTAGATAGCAGAAATTATGGCAGGTTCGGCGACAGGTTTGATAGAAACCTGATTCGTTAGACTTGTAATAAATTCTGTTCTCAAATCTAGTAGGAGTGATGGCAAGTTTGACGACATCCTTGATAGCAGAATTGATTGCAGGTTTCATAGCACGTTTGACGGTGTCTGATAGCTGGGCTGGCATGACGTCTAAGAACTCCACGATTTAACTATTTTATCAGGCAACCCAACCACAAGACATCGTACATATATGGTAAATGATATCTTATTCTGATTACAAAAGAAACGAATTAAATAGACAGAAATTAATATCGGAATGATGTCTTTTTGAAGATAACAATAAAATAAGAGGCAATTATATTCTACTGTGTCTTTTAAAAAGATATCCATAGGATATTTTTTCCTAGGGTAGTGGATAAGGTGAAATACAAAAAAAAAGTAAGTAAAGTAAAGTAAGTACCCCGAATATGGCGTACCCTCAACAAATGTTGTAGAAAATTTTTAAAAATTTGGTGAAACTCGCAAGATTTCCCCCAAAATTCCATTTGGGTTTTGAGAAAATTCATCATAATGAACGATCCCCAAAATCACAAAATTGGCTGATGAATTATATCCCCCAATTTCCAAGTTCTCATTCATTTTTAGGGTTTTGTAGTAAAAACAAAACCCTTATGAAATCGGTCAAATGTCTGTCTGTCCGTCTGCCCATAGAATATCTCACGAACGGCTCAAGCAACATACATGCAATTTTGTAGGAATGTGTTGAATTACTATAATTCGCCGGAGAAAGCGATGCGTCATAATAGGCTAACTTTAAAGAAAGGTCTCCACAGAGGGGAAATTAAGGTCAAAAAATGTTTATTTTTTCATCTGGTATAGGCAAGTGGGAAAGATGCCACCGAGTACGTTCGATTTTCGATAGAGGTAGAGGGCAAAATATGAGATCATAATTTGTCCCACCCCCTTGCATTTCGAGACCGTTACACTTAGAAATATGAAAACTTACAGAAGGGTGGCTTTCAACTAGCATAGAAAACTAAAAATAATGAAAAATTGATATCTTCTCGGTTAATAATAGTATATTTCTGTAGTTACAGTTAGCACACCCCTGCATCCTTCAAGCACATTCGAGGTCAAAAATATCGATGGCCTACGATAACCAAGTCCATGGGTAATAACATCTCCAATTTCGTAACAATCAAGTAATATTTAATAATATAGTATTTTACATTCATTTAAAGTTGAACATTTTGATATCATCCGTTCAAAAAATGCACATAACAGGCCTCTTGTACTACAATACATACAAGCACTACGAGTACTGATTGCTGACTCTACTTTCTATAACTATTCAAATAATTTATTTTTAATGTTTTTTTACTAAAGCTTGCAATTTGCAATGTCGTCTTAACATGAATGGTTAAGCATCTCCAAGAAAAGGACAGTTTATCTCCTATTGGCATGGGACACTACAAAACCCCCGGATTGCGGGCGTAGCCCTATATTTTCCGGTTTCATTTTAAAAATGTTTTCAATGATACTATGGCCATGTACTTCAAATATACAAATAAAAGTGAAGCTACACATATGCGAGCATGATAGCGAGTGCCTCTGCCGTAATAATGCGTATCACAAGTTATAAAAATAAATAACTGGCGCAACAGTCCAATTACTGATCTGGATGACCTGAAACAGGTAAATGTTGGTCGGCTACATCGCTTCATTGTGAGCTCAGGCTGGTTTAACGAGTGAGTTGGTCTCAGCTGCTGAGTCCAGGGGTATCACAACAGACCCAGTGGTGGTCTAAGTGTGCTTAAGCAACCCTTTTAACCTAACCTAACCTAACAGTCCAATTTGAACCATGGCCTCGAGATGAGTTAGCATCATCTCATTTTCTAGATCGTGACGGTATATCTTGTGCAGAGGTGTGTGATCAGCAACACGCTCAACCGAGTTATTTACCCCATAAATGGTGGGTGCTCATTTAACAGCTGAGTGGGCTCATAGTCCGACACGTAAATCCCCTTTTTCATCGAAAACTGCCACATTCAGTAGGAATCGAACCGGGGCCCAGTGCGTAGAAGGCGAACGTGCTAACCGTTGTGCGATCTGGACTACTAAGTTATGGTTGCTGCTGTTTAGTCATGTTCGTCAACGCAAGTGACCACTCGCGGCTCGCGCGAATATGTAGTTTCACTTCTCGAAACCATTATGTTCTGTAGTGCGTAAAGCGCAACCCACGCTTAAGCGAATTTCCGCTTGAGGCAGTACGAACCCACGTTTGTCGGATTGGAACTATTCTTATGAAACATTTACTGTACGTTCGTACTGCCAACTGCACCATCCGAAAATATATACAATATAATATGTTATCAAAACGTCAACAAACATAGTAATGCAAGAGATGCAGACGCGCAAATGTCCCTGGAGGTGTCAAAGTAATTAATATCAAGTATCTTCAACTTTTCACACTTTTCCCACCATCTTACGTGAATCACTAGTTGATTCAACGCACTCCGAGTACTGGGTCCCTTGTTCGAAACCTACTGATATCGGTTGCTATTTTCTAAAAAAAAAATCGGAGATTTCGCGTGTGAGACTATAAGAAAAAAGTACGACCGTGAAGGTCTAGATGATAGACCTCAGAATGCGTTGCGATATCCAAACTAGGTCTTAGCACCTACTACTTAAAACCTGCTTTTGATAAGTCCATCGTTTAACAACATCCCGGAAAATTTCCTAGAAAATGCTACTACACCTAACGACTAATTCAAGCACATTCGTCACAGTTGTAGAACTACAAAAACACCGTGTGTGGGTTTTAAATTCTTACCAAATAGACTCTGAAGTCGGACTTGCGGAACTCATTTCCGCTTTAGGTGATAAGAACCTTGAACCCCACACGGTGTGTTTGTAGTTCCCGAAGCGAAAATACCTTAAGTGCGGCTTTTCATTGAAAAGTAAAATAGTGCAATTCTGATGTAGCTCTATTTGCCGGTATTTCCTAAAGTGGTTTCGGAGAAAAGTGCACTAAAATTTCACTACTGTTTGCCAGGAAACTTATTAAAAAGACGGAATGCTCTAAGTCCCTATAACGTATATATTCCTATGGAATTCGGCCGCCGTATCCCATTTTACTCCCAATAAGTTTGTGGAAGAATCAGGCTAGTTTGGTTTTAAACCAAGGAGCATTTCGATGGAGTGTAGTCAGTAACTTCCGTAATACCTGCTATGTCCAACATTGCTGAGTGAGCGATATTTGAAGCAGTCCATAGCCTGGTTTCCAGAAGCCGAGCCGTCGCTCATTCAGGCAGTCGACTGTTCGCCATATATGTTCAAGGATGGCAAGTTAAGTATTATCTACAGGACAGCTGACGGAGTTGACCTCAACATCGCATATGGCCATACATGCTGTCCTCTGGACGCTCCCTAGCAGCTTCCGGTTACTGTCACTGTACTTAATGCGGTACACCAGACCAATATTGGTTGCATAATTGTCATAAATAGCCAATACACGACTTTGGGCTGTAGACCCCATCTTTTCCCAATGGCGTTCTCAAGGAAGTAGAGTGCTCTAGTTGTTCCACAAGTTGACTCCACAGGTTCCTGTCTAGTTGAAAGGTCTAGCATGACTTCGACGAGTGCATTCGGACACTTCCCAGAGATAGCGATGACCACATCATCCGCATAGGCAATCACCTTGAGGCACAGCGCTTCTAGAGCGAAGAGAGTGTATTGACCAACTACTGGGTAGATTGTCTGGAAAATGCATATCCACCAACACGTCAATTGTGTCTTTACTAGAAATTGTTCAGGAATCAGCTGGCTTTTATTAAGTTGCTGGGTATAGAAGGATTTGTAGCTAGAGTTTTGTGAAGCATCGAAGTCTCCCCAGTACCCTCTATTGTTTCAAAGAAAAGTCTCCACAAATCCACGGTGTTCAGTTTTCTTCAATACCTTTTTGTATATGTTTAGGATCTGTTTACACGAAGCCCATCCAGAATCTATCCTAGATGCTTTAGCCTTATTGAAAGCCTTTCAGCATGCCACCCTACGCTGATTAAGATCAGCATTCCACCACGCCAGCTTCTTACTAACTTGGGCCTACTGACTAAGCATGATATACATATGTAGTTGCCTCCTTTAATGCATCCGTTAATGTATGCGTTCGGTGGCCGCGGTCGTTCGGTTACCGTTCTACAATACCAATCTAGAGCTCTGCCTGTGAGTACTGATAGAACTCTCACAGTGCTCCGAGCTTGTCAATATAAAGACAGCGCGGATAGGAGGTGCATGCTCGCAGCTTCACTTCCGAAAAGTTGATATGCTATGGAAACGTCAATAGAAACGCTAGAGAAGTTTGTAATGGACGGTTTAGTGGGCATCCAAAGATGCCCGTGGGGACGAAGCCAAAGGTAGCATAGTGACCGTGAAGGTCGGGCCGTGACATCTGGCGAAGAAAAAGGCCCCTCAACGAGCTAAGCAGCGGCCTATGCTTGCTGTAGCTCAGTTCGGGAGGCGTGGGCGGGGTTTTCGCCGCTCGTTGCCCCTGTCCTTTACGTATTAACAAAAATTCATAGGCCTGGGGAAGACAACACAAACAGGGGAGGTAAAAATGGAGAATGAAAAAAAATAGTCGATAAGGATGGAATGGTTAGCGGACGGATCGGACGCCCACGCGGCCGTATCTGGGTCCGGGTGTAATGGGACCCTCGGTCTCTGGTTTCGTACCACCAACAAATCACTACTCATCAGGTGCTGCTTCGATCTGCTGGTGGAAGCAGCACTACCAGAACATATTATGATTCATTACAGGTGGTTCATTACAAGTTGACGCGCCCATGCTCCTGGCGGGGTGAAGGCAATCAACATGTCGTCCAGTCCTTGTCTGTTGTGTGGTTGTTTTGGTACCGTTAGCGGTACAAGGGAAATAGTATCCCTAATTTGATCCAGTCCGTCATTTGCCGATTCCGGAAAACGGCTATAGCCTCTCTCGATACGTCGAGGTAAGTTGAATATACCGCTGATCGGAAAATGAGTGTTCCCCTAATAGCTTCCAGTCGTTAAGCAGTTTGTGAAGCAAGCTCGTCAGCTCTACAATTGCCGCTATGACAGGGAATCCAGCACAACACAATACTGAGGCGCTTATCTATTTCCATAAGAGTTTCGCAAGACTCCAGGACTCCCGAAGTGGTAAGCACGAATTCAAGGAATCGAATAGCAGTTTTTTCATGGATAAAGCCTGACGTCCTAGCCCGGTTAAAATTTCCAATATTGCGACCAGTTCTGCTTGGGGAGCGCTGCAGTAGTCGGGGAGGCGGACCGATATATTTAAATTTGGCTTGTCGGAGCACACACCAGTTTTAGAGCCATCAGTGTGGATGTGTACCGAGTCTGATATCGTCGGCCACTCTTTAATCCATTGGGTACGTGATGGTACATGTACTTCGCAGACATATATTATGGAGAAAAGTAGTCCGCCTTCGCAGGGATATCTCCATTGTTAAATATTGTCGAATATCCGGAGCTTAAAGGCACTCACTGACCTTTTTCACGTTTGCGGGCAGTCGCACAGGTTTTCGAAGTTTCAGCATCATAGCAGGAGGAGTCGTTCTGAGAGGCCCACTGATTTTTACGCTATCTGTTCTTTGTATCTGCTCACGGTTGCAGCTCCCATTTTTTAAAAGCAGCAGTAGGATGCGATATTAGCCTTATCTATTCGTTCCTGAATATTTAGCTTACAGCTAAGCTTCTTGTCAAGTTTAAGACCCAGGAATTTTGCCTTATCAGAAAAAGATAATTTCAACCCCTACAGGACAGGAGGCTCGACCTTACCAGAAGTACTACTACCACTATCCACTTTACAAGAAGAGAAATGCCATTCAATAATATACTTCAGCCAGTGTAGAAAGGAACTTTCCCGGTATGACGAAAGCAGCGTCATTCGCGTAAGCAATTACTTTACAGTGCCTTCAGGTGATTTTGATCCGGATTCTTCTGTGTCGATCATATTAACACCTTGCGAATCATCATCGAGCAATGCGCTGAATACGATTCTCCGCTTGACTTGCCTTTTCATCGATTTCGAAAAGGCTTTCGATAGTGTAAACCGGGATTCTATATGGGCGGCCTTGCGCAGGAGAGGCATCCCTACGAAGCTTGTGGCTATTATTAAGGCAACCTATGACGGCGCCAAATGTCGCGCTCTGCATAAAGGTAAGGTGTCGGGGGACTTTGAGATTCGCAGTGGAGTTCGGCAGGGTGCATGTGTTGCATGCAGCCCTATCCGGACTCGACAGAGGAATTCAATGGACTTTGACATCTTATCTACAACATCTTGACTACGCTGACGACATATGCCTACTCTTCCACAAAATCATGGATCTGTCCGCAATGGCGTTAGATCTCGAGAGGGAGGCAAGCAAGGTTGGGCTAAAGATAAATACCAACAAAACCAAGGTTCTTCACCCGCCGTTGTGAAAAAGTATTCCGACACCTATTGCCATCAATATTAATGGGCAGCCTGTGGAGAAGGTGGACAACTTTGTCTACCTGGGTAGCATTGTTGCCGAAAATGGTGGTACGGAGCAGGACATCGCTCGTCGTATCAACCAGGCTAAACGCGCATACGGCATGCTGTCCAAAATCTGGCAGAGCAGTTATCTCAGCATCAAGACCAAGCTGGGTCTGTTTCGCTCCCTGGTACTGTCAGTGCTTTTGTATGGGAGCAGTACATGGAAAGTTTCCTAGGAGTTACCAGAAAGCTGCAAGTTTTCGTCAACTCATGTCTTCGTCGAATTTTCTGGCCCGAGACAATACCAAATGAAGAGCTAAGTCGGCGTACGGGTCAGATGCCAATCGACGAATTGATACGCAGGCGAAAATCGCAGTGGATAGGTCACACATTGCGGAAGAGTGATAACTGCATTGCTTTGCATGCCATGAAATGGAACCCCGTTTTCAACCAAGGCCGACCAAGAGGGGGGTCCTCGAATCACATGGCGTCGATCTGTGGCAAAGGAGTGTCAGGCACTGGGTAAGTCTTTTGGGAAGTTGCGCCCCATTGCCCAGAACAGAGTACGATGGCGCGCAGGAGTAGTTGACGCGCTATGCCCCGCTAGGGGTTAGGGCAAAGTAATAGTACCATCAGGTTGACTAGTTTCCAAAGCGAGTCACAAATACGATAGTGCGACGGGTCTAACGAAGTTAAAGGAACCTTCAATGTCCAGGAAAGCGACAACGGTATACTCCTTATAGCTAAGCGATTTCTCAATGTGACTCATTAATAATTTTTAGAGAATGTAATTTTATTTATATAAGATTTATATTGCAATGAAGATATATTGTCTCCAGAAAGATATCCTGAGGATATCTTTAAGACGATATTACTATTTTATATTTTGTGAGATAGTTGGCGATATCATTGCATTTCGAATAAGATTTTTCACTAAAAATGATTAATTTGAGAGGACTTAATGTCAAACGTTGGAAAAGTAACTTTTCTAATAATGACTTATATTGGGTCAACTCCTTGGCAATGGACTACTTCAGACCTACCCGTGTACCTTATGCGAAGCTATCTCAAACTTCCTTACAAAAATTCTCTACTTATAGTCGAAGAAAGGAGAGGTCTTTTTTTCTCATATCAGATTCTTCTTCTTCTGCTGTTCTTTGTCAAGTCCTTTTGAGACGATTCTATCCATTCCAACGTCGTCGTTGCCGAATAAACCAAAGCCGCAAGGACGTAATCCGTTGACGCAAAATAGGCGCACGCGACCCAATATGTGGACAACCTAAGGAAACCAATAACTATACCATAAACATTATTAGCGTTGGGCATCTAATGAACTCCTACAATAGATTTTTTGTTTGTAATTAGCACTGTCCATGTCCAATATCGTATCACAAATTTGATTTTTACATCCCAATATTTGTGGCAATTTCATCGTTACGGTACGTAATATGTGTCGACAAGCTTTCAGCTGCTACTTTCTTTCCGTAGCCTATACTTATGACAATACTGAACATCAGGTGCTTGTCTACGTACATTTTAATTTAGTTGGCCTTTAATTTAGACTTGCGATAATAACAAAATTAAATACAGTTGTGAACTACTATATAATTATTAAAATAAATAAGATCTTTATAAATATGGATGGGCATTGAGTACGTGTGGAACGTGATTTTAATTATCGTACACCAGTCAATAAAAAGATTCATTGACTGAAAAGCTTTTATAAGTTTGCGGTTGTTTAATCGATTTATGAAACATGATCAGGTGAGAGAAAAAACAAGTATAAGTAATCATTGAAATTTGATAAAATACAAATAAGGATAACATACAAAATGAGGCCACTCCAGTAAAAACAGTTTTCCCCAATTTGGACTTACTGCATCTAATATAAAGGCAGCCATTTCGCTTCAGTTTAACTAAAGCTAATCAATTGATAAGAGTCAATCATAAGATGGCGTGGCAGTTAAGATCATCGATTGCTGCACATCTAAAACTGCAAGTAAGTGACCAATTAAGATGGTTATCAGATCAGAAATTCTCAAGATCAAATCGGTCCGGTCGACTGCAGGTCGGTATCAGGTCACAAGCAGTCCATGTCCTGACGGATTAGTATTTGTTTGAAAAACATCTCACGCAGCAGCCCACGGCTTTTCGATCCTTCTGCACTTCGAATAAGAGATGGACCACACGGTTGGACTGACAAAGGCCTGAAGGTGACGGTGGACGGATGATAATGAACTGTAAATTAGTGGCCAATCGTCATCTATAGACTACTAGCTGCGTCGGCTCGCTTCGCTCGCCTCCACATCTAGTGCTCGCTTCACTCGTGTTGTTCATATGGAGCATTTTTTTATTGTTATCCTTGAACACCGGAAACTTAGTCCTTGTGGTCCATTTGTACTCCTTGATCACAGGAAACTTATGGACTTGGTCAGTAGCGCATGCAATTTTTTTTATCCTTGCCCACATGAAACTTGCTCTTGACGATCCTAACCACATAAACCTTGGTCATGGCAATCCATTTGTACGCTTGTGCATGCAGCACATAATTATCAATGTGCACCATCACTCACCTGCTTACCAGCACAACTTGTGTAGTCACACGAAACATTTTCCAGACGATCGATACCTTGCACACCCAGATGAATGGGACATAAGATTGCAATATTGCGCGAGTGCGAGAGGGAGCAATTTGACGTTTTATATGAAGAGGCCATTTGAAGCAAGCAAATATTGGCGGCGAGTGAAGTGTATAGAAATTGTATGTCATATGGAAATTTCATATGAAGCATTTTATATTTTAAGAAGAAGAAAATATGGTGGGCGTGGTGGAGAACAGCCAACAGGTCGTTACTTTCTTGAAGCAGGTTGTCCCTTTTAGGGAATTTTAGGTGGATAAGGATGCACATTCAGCGGGAAGAAGTGGAAGGAAAATGAAAGAAAAATGTGAGACAAATCGAAGGAACGACCGTTTTCATTTCAGGCAAGAGGTGGTCCCTTTTATGAGAGACCAGTGGAAACAACAAAAGACCTTTTCCATAGTCCTCCGCGTGGGCGCCCCCTGGTAACGGCAGTGTACAAAATCGCTGACGGCCAATGTCTTAGCGATAAGACAGTTTGGAAAAAGGCAGATAGCTGTAGCCTGAATGGCTGACCAACTCCTAAGGAGTTTGGAGTAGCATTTATAGTGAACAATCACTTCAAACCGCATATTACTGACTTCAAACCCATAAATGAACGGCTGTGTGCGATTCGCATTAAGACTCGATTCTCCAATCTCTGGCTCATCAATGTGCACGCCCCCAGTGAAGTTAATGAAGACGCAGTAAAAGACGAGTTCTACGTCCGCCTTGAGACTCTATTCGACTCACTTCCAAGAAACGACGTCAAATTGCTGCTGGGAGACTTTAACGCCAAAGTTGGAAATGAAAGTTGGCACCAGGGGACCACTGGAGGCCACAGTCTCCATGAAGAATGTAACGACAACGGCCAGCGGCTTATCGACTTCGCCTGCAGCAGTAATCTAGTCGTAAGTTCTACAATACGTGTTTCCCGCATCGACGCATCCACAAGCAGACCTGGAAATCTCCAGACGCACCTATCGTCAACCAAATTGATCCTGTCCTCATTTGCAGGAGACGGGCGTCTAGTGTGATGAATGTCCGCTGCTATCGAGGAGCAAACTGCGACTCAGATCATCACTTGGTGAAGACGACCTACAGATCGAGAATCAGCCCTCCTCAAATCGTTGCGGTTGATAAGGTTCTGAGCGATGCTACGATGGTGGCGACTACTACCGCCCTTGAGGAAAGACTATCGCCTATACTACACGACATCAGCAACACAGGCGTCCATGGGTTCTGGGAATAACTCAAGGGTACCATCAGGGATATCGCAGAGTAGGTCGTGGGATACAAAAGCTAGGCGAGCGCGAAATGACTGGTTCGACGAAGAATGCCAAAATTTACTTGACGCGAAAAACGAGGCCTGTAGGCAATGGATTAAACGAGGAACCAAAGCCTGAAGAGAAAAATAATACGAGCTACGGCGAATATCGAACAGAATAATTAGACGTGAAAATCGTAAATACGTTGACTAGCAGTTCATCATCATCAGCGTGGCGCGACAGCCCGACGTCGGGCCTTGGCCGCCTGGAACTGACTAGCAGTTGCTGAATATAAACGAAAACTTAGCTAATAGGAACACCAGACAAGCGTACAAACTAGTAAATACAATTAAGAACGGCTATCAACCCAGGACTAGCCTTTGCAAGGACAAGGATGGAAACATCATCAGCGTAACCGATGACATTAACAAACGATGGGCCTCTTATTTTGAAGAGCTGCTGAACCTACTATCTAACATCCCCACACAAGGAGCTCTCAGCGATATTGTTGGCCTAGGCCCACTCATACAACCCCCGACAGTAGAGGAAGTTGATCTCGCGTTGCGTTCACTAAAACGAAATAAAGCGCCGGGCGCTGACGAGATTTCAGCTGAACTGCTAAAAGTCGGCGGAAAGGGTCTAGCTAATGCCATACATCAATTACTCCTGCGAGTATGGGAGGACGAGGAGGTCCCAGACGATGCAGAAGCATCATCTGTCCAATTCACAGAAAGGGATATACACTGCGGTGTGAGAATTACAGGGGCTTATCGCTAGTTTGTACGTCCAATAAAATTTTGACGAAAATTTTGGAAAAGGGAATAAAACCGTACGCAGAACGAATCATTTAGCAAATATGAAAGCGGTTTCAGACCTGGTCGCTCCACAACCGATCAGCACTTTACGGTCAGACTACTACTCCAGAAGTGCTGGGAATACAACGTAAACCTATACCAAATCTTTGTCGACTTCAAGCAGGCATACGACAGAATCGATTGTGGAGTGCTGTACAACATCATGCTGCAATTTGGTATACTGGCCAAATTAGTGCGATTGGCAAAGAAGACGATGACCAACTCCGTCTCACAAGTCAGGATCCAGAATAGACTAACTGATCTATTTCAAACACGCACTGGTTTGAAACAGGGCGATGAACTGGCGCTGACGCTCTTCAGCCTAGCACTGGAATACGCTATTCGGACTATGAATATGGCCAACAGCAAAACGCTACTCATCAAGTCGACACAATTAGCAGCGTACGCCAACGACGTCAACATCATTTCCCGAAGATTGGCCGACGCAGAAGAACTTCAGCATACGCTCGATGCTGCTGCAAAAGAAGTTGGACTACGTATTTTATCAACGAGGTAAAACTAAGATAATGATGCAATCGACGACAAGGACACCTGCAGAATCGAGAATCAATGTGGGGGATTTCAACATCGAGTTCGCCAACGACTTGATATACTTGGGTTGCAACTTGTCAAGGGACGCCAACGAAACTGACGATATCAAGACGAGGATACAGGTAGCTAATAAGATGTTTTCTCGGTTCTCCCCATAATGAAATCGAAGCATGTGTACATAAACACGAAGCTCCGCGTGTACAAAACCATTATACGATCAGTGCTCTGCTATGGCTGCGAAGCATGGATCCTAGCTTAAGCCTCCGGAAACATGCTAGACACATTGTAAGGTTCTGGGAGAATTTTCGGCACTTTTTGCGATCGAGATGGATGGCGCATCCGGTACAACCGTGAGCTGTACTAACTGTACGATGAGCTGGAAGTTTCAAAAATCGTCAAACTACAACGGCTTCAATGGGCAGGGCATGAACAACGAATGGACGATGATCGCATGCCAAAGAGAATAATGAATGCAGAACGAGTCAACGGAGAGGCTGCCTAGACGACCGAGATTTCGTTGGGAAAGCTCAGTATATGTGGACGTCGAGCAGCTACTGGGCTTCCAAGATTGGAGGACGCGGTCAAGTGACCGAGATAATTGGAGGATAACGATCCAGGCGACCAAGGCCTGACGATGGGCTGTCACGCCAAGATGCTGATGATGATTGTTGTTGTTGTTGTTGTAGCGACGCGCTGATATCCGATGAATGTGTGATGAATAATCAAATTGTGTGACACACACATAGATCTTCCTTCTTGCATCGAAGGGGTTGTGGCAGCTCTTGGCCGTGTGACGAGGTTGTTCCAGGTAACACGGGTCGTTCCGGTGCGTAGAACCGGCTACCGTAGGAACGATGCTGATGATGATCATCATGATTCCTTAGTTTCTGGCAATGAGAAGCCTTTGAATGTAATTGCAATTTTATTCTTGCGTAGTTTCACAAGTGCTTGGTGTCCCAACGTACAACGAATTGCTTCTACGCATTTAAAGACTGCTAACTGTCAGATATTAAGAAGTGGGGCGAGTTTCTAAAACGAATCAGTCGTCTGATTCATGGATCTTTTGAGGGTTTTGTAGTAAAACAAAACCCTTATGAAATCGGTCATGCGTCCGTCTGTCTGTCTGTCTGTCTGTCTGTCTGTCCATGAAATATCTCACGAACCGCTGAAGCTACATGCATGAAATTTGGTGAAAATATGTGGAAGTACTATAATTCTCTGGAGAAAGTGATGTGTCGTAATAGGTCAACTTTAAGGGGGGGTCCCCATAGAGGGGAAATGAAGGTCGAAATTTTTTTTTCGTCTGGTATAGACAAGTGGGGTATCGTAAGAAAGGTACCGTCGAGTACATTCCATTTCTGGAATTTTTTTCAAATTTGAAGAAACGGGAAAAGAGGGAGAGGGGAAAATATGTGGTCCAAGTTTGTCCCCCCCCCCCCTGCATTTCGAGACCGTTACACTTAGAAATATGAAAATTTACAGAAAAGCGGCATTTCACTAACATAGAAAACTAAAATAATAGAATTTCAAAATCTCATCAAAAAAGGTTAATAATAGTACATTTCTATTGTTGCAGTTAGCACACCCCTGTACCCTTTAGGCACACCCGAGACCAAAAATAGTGATGGCCATTGATAACCAACACCATAGGCAATAACGTCTCTAAGTTTCATTACAATCGTGTAATATTTAATAATAGTACATTCACTTAAAGTTAGGCATTTTTACACTATTCATACAAAAAATACACCTACCGGCTTCGAAGGTGCGAGTACTACTTGCATGTTGTTTTTCGTAGTGCGAATTGCAGTTATTGTTACATATTATGGTTAATTACATTTATGAAAGGGTAAAGATTGGTAGGGGGCGATGTGTTGTAATTGGCCAACTATAACGAGCGGGGGAGGGGGTGGGGCGAAATTAAGGTCAAATTTTGTTTATCGACTGGTATAGGCAAGTCGGGTGTTGTGAGAAAGGTTATGTTGAGTACATTTTATTTTTGGCATTTACTTTAAATTTGTAGAAAGGGGAACAGTGAGGGAGGAGAAAATATTAGATCGTAATTTGTCCCCCCTTGCATTTCGAGACCGTTACACTTAGAAAAATGAAAACTTTCAGGAAGGTGGGTTCCGAATAGCATATAAAATGGGAAATAATGGAATTTGTATATCTCCTCAAAATAGGTTAATAATAGTTTATTTCCATAGTTACTGTTAGCGCACCCTTGCATCCCTTAAACACGTCCGAGATAAAAAGTACAGATGGCCAAGGATAACCAACATCAATATGTTCTAAGTTTCATTACAATCGCCTAATACGAATGGGCATGTAAGATACTATATGATGGGTCAGACATTTTTATTATGTTTTTTTTTATCCATCTAAGTGGTACCAAGAGAAGCAAGGAGCCGATACTTGCGTACAAATATAAGTGCTTGCTACAAAACCCTCGGATTGCGGGCGTAGCCCTCTATATTCCGGTTTCATTTTCTGATTGTCTTAGAAACGCTGCCCGGTGCGATTCCGGTACAACGAAACATGTTCCAGGTAACGTCATTTTTCGGATCATAATTTTTTCCGGTCCATTACCGGTCCATTTTATCCAATAACTTCTAACAACTCACAGCTGATACATGCGGAAGTGTGTTTTCAATTGTTGCGTAGTTCATTAGTGATGCGAAAACTAGCGAGTTCTCTGTTTTATGTCGTCTGTAAATGAAAGTCGATGAAAGACACTAAAGAAATGAATAAGCACACAGTCGTAATTCGATTCGAATGCCGTCACCTATCAGCTGTTCAGTTTGACAGAAGCATAAAAAGTGATAACTGATGGAACATAGCCCGTAGCCGTTTCTGAGACACTTATGATCCACGGACTCGGGTCTGGTTTGGAACTGGACCACGTTCCTAATTTTGATGTTTTGGGACTGCGACCATTGTCTATTTGTTTTATTTTTTTGAAATTGTCTTGAAGTCGATGAAAGTCAGATGCTTACGAATCGTGATAAATATATTAATTTTTTTAAGCTGAGTTTTTAATGCAAAAATTTTTTATTGAAAGTTGTATAAACTTTCCGAATTCTTTCAAGCACGAAAAAATGCGAACAATAACTCTCATCATTATTATATATCATACTATGGGCCTATAAAAGGCCCTGGATACGAGTATATGTATGTACTTCACGGCAATTATAAATTACTTGCGACTCTGCTACGGTTACACTATAGGCATCCATACCCGCGTTTTCGGTGTAGGCACTACTACCTGTACTATCCACACATTCTGCCTGAATAATAATAGTCAACAGCAATGAGGAACGAATGGAATAGATGCTGGTGAAGATAATCTATAAGAGCGAGGAGTTGGGAAGATAGTAATGGATTCCAAATCTGAAAGACGCAGTTCTGGGACCGATTAAATTGGAAGCATAGTCGTCGCCGCGTTTAGGGCGATAGTACTTCCACACTTCTCTAAAATAAAAAAAATAAAAACAAACAAATATTTTCAACTCACAAGATCTCCTTTTTCGGTGAACTTTGTTTATTATCCATCTTCTTGAACATGTTTCTGTTTTGCCAGCACACTAATCACCACACCGTGCAAATTACTTGATTTGAATCGCAGCGTGCAAACTGTTTATCATTCTTTTGGCACTGACACTTCTTAAAACACTTTTGGGTTGTTTCGATATCATAATTAACTTCAACTTCACTTTGCTGAAAATATTTGGATATTTTTAAACGGGTTATTTGAATTAACATTTTTTCTTTATTTTCTTCCGAAAAATTTTACTATTTTGGACAGTAAACAAACGACTGGTGAGTAATAACAAGAACGCTTTGAGATCTGTCTGTCAGAGTCATAACTGATTCGACCAGAAGTTGTAATTTGACTAAATGCGTCTCGTTTGAAAACAATGGTAATGAGTTGCTCTGGTACATTCCAACTCTGACCGGGTCAGGTCTGGCGACAATCGGGCAGCGATGTTCTGACTTAAACGACCCAAGCCAACAACTGATGACTTTGTAATACGTACGAGTGCATACTAAAGATGGGCATATTTTTAGATCTTCACGAGTATTTTAATGTGCTCCATTACGACTCTTTCTTCAGTAAATCAATCAGGCAAATTGGCCTAGTAAATATGTACAGGGTGGATGAGAAGACTTCCTTCCCAGATATTTTCATAATAAATATCGTAGTATGGCCAAAGATTACGCATTACTAAGATATCGCACGCAGAAGATGATATCGAAAGACACTGTTTCGAAAATGGGGCTGATACGCAAAGTTGATGGTTCCATGACAGAAACAGTGGAAGAAACGTTGCAGGCGCTGATGGAGGTAAATTTTCCTGGAAGTTTCAAGTCAGACCAACCATGGCCTCAAACTAACATGGGAGCTGGTGGGGGAAGTCAACAAGAAGCTGAGAGGATAATAACTCCAAATGGAGTCAAAAGTGCTATAAACTCTTTTGCTCCATTTAAAACGGCTGGAATGGACGGAATATTACCGGCACTATTACAGTGGGGCATGAGCGCTCTACTAGATAAGATCCGGAATATATTCGTCGCCTGTCTTTCAGCGGGCTACATCCTGAAGGCATGGAGGGAGGCTAAAGTGGTCTTCCTGCCTAAACCGGGAAAGAAAGACCATACAGAGGCAAAGTCCTTCAGGCCGGTTAGCCTTACATCATTCCTGTTGAAAACAATGGAAAAGGTGTTGGTGGACTACCTGGAGAACACCACGCTAATGTATAGTCCTCTGAGTAGGTGCCAACATGCTTATAGAGCAGGCAGATCTACGGAAACCGCTCTACACGAACTTGTTAGAGTTGCAGAGAGAGAGAGATTAACAATGGCGGGATCGCTATGTCTACTTTTATGGATATAGAGGGTGCTTTTGATAAAATCTCCTTTACCAAACTAAGGAACGCCCTGATTGAGCGGGGGGTAGATTACATTATAATTAAGTGGATCGACTCTATGCTTAAGCAGAGGGCGGTAAATCTTAGCAGTGGATGTGACAGAATACGGGGTAAGGTAGTCCGAGGATGCCCACAAGGAGGTGTTCTTTCGCCTCTACTGTGGAACATCACCGTGGACAGTCTTCTCTGGAAGCTGGACTCGATGGGCGTACACACTGTAGGATACGCCGATGACTTGGCACTCACGGTCAGTGGAAAGTTCATGGACACAATTCTAGGTTGCATGGGACAAGCACTCAAAGTAACCGAAGAATGGTGTAATGAGCAAGAGCTAACCATAAACGCTAGTAAATCAAACACTATGATTTTTACTCGTAAGAGGAAAGACATAGAGATAACTCCCTTACGGCTTTTTGGTTCGGAAATCAAGGTGTCCAAGGAAGTGAAGCATCTAGGAGTTACCTTAGATGCGAAACTAACTTGGAATGTTCACGTTGATGAAAAGATCCAAAAAGCGAAAAGGATTTTGCATCAATGTAAGAGAGTGTGTGCTCGTAGGTGGGGAATTTCACCTAAAGCGACACACTGGATTTACACAATGATGGTAAGACCTATTCTAGCCTACGCATCAGTGGTATGGTGGCCAAAAGCCATGCAGAATACCACAAAGCAGAAGCTAGATGGGGTACAAAGGATAGCTTGCGTAAGCATATGTGGTGCAATGCGCACCACACCAACGCGAGCAATGGAGGCATTGCTGGGACTGCCGCCGTTGGACTTATTTATAAAGAAAACGGCGGCGCTTTCGGCAATACGCATGGAAAGGGATGCCATGTGGCATCGCTTTGGAACTAGCAGCGGTCATAAGAGCATCCTAAACATTATTCATGATGAGGTCAGGGAGACTCTAATGCCGGTAGAAGGCATGAGTAGACGTAGGGTAGTTGAAAGACTACACAAGACTCACATTGCAGATGGAAACATACATAATGAGTGTATGTACAATGACATCAGCATTTTTACTGATGGCTCTTTAATGGACGGTAAAGCGGGGGCGGGGGTTTACTCTGAAGAGCTAAACCAAGCATGTGCGCTTAGTCTAGGAGAGTATGTGTCCGTATACCAGGCAGAGATGCTTGGCTTGTTGCATGCGTTGGACCACCTGCTTGAAGGTCAGGTGCGGGGGAAGAAAATCCTTATTGCACTGGACAACCAATCGGTGATCAGACGCATGCAGCAGACGAACATAAACTCTAAACTGGTACTAGAGTGTGTCCGGAAGCTCAACACGTGTGTCTCAGAAAATGAGGTTACGCTGATGTGGGTAAAAGGACACATAGGTACAACAGGAAATGAGGCGGCGGATGCCCTAGCAAAACAGGGATCTGCGGCAACTTTCATTGGCCCAGAACCCAGAGTTGCTCTGGGGAACGGCATGATTGGAGCGAAGGTTGGGAAGTGGATGGACTCCATGCATCAACAAAGATGGCAGGAGCTAGTCACTTGCAAACAAGCTCGGAATGCAATGACCAGCCCTTTAGGCAGGGAAGCGAGAAAGGTACTTAGTTATAAACGGAGTACCCTAAGCTGGATAACTGCCTTGGTCACAGGGCATGGTAATTTTAAGGCTCATCTGGCCAAGATGAAAATCGGGGAAGATGACGTTTGCAGGCTACGCCTGGAGGAGGCCGAGACGGCAGCACACATTGTGTGCGAATGTCCAGCACTGGCTAGGACGAGGTTGAGGATCACAGGCAGGCACACGATAAGTGTAAAAGCCATGAGTGAACTCAGCTTCAAACAAATGCTAGCAATAATACGGGACTCAGTGATGAAGAAAGAGGTCGACAATTATCAGTCGACATCTGGAAGCCACTGATGACCGGGAGGGGGCGAAAAGGGACCCAAACGTTAGTGGTCTGCTTCGGCTATCCCCCAGAATATATAATAATAATAAAGATATCGCACTTAATCCAAATTGCGCACACAAATAAGCCTGGCGGTGCCAATAGTGACGGTTATAATTCAAAGCATTTTAGAGAGATAGGGACGACGACACTTCAAACAGCTGTTCAAATAAGAACTAGTACGTTTCGTTCTATGAGTAACTTTCTTGTTAGCTGGTATTGCGCCTCTATATTCAATATGGGAACGAACGCATAAGAGTCATGGCATGACCCGCTCCTCTTGCGGATCAGGTCGACCTACTCTGAGTCCAACAACGGAGTAGGTTCAAGAAACTAGGTTCGCAGACCTACTCCGTATGTGAAGCGAATCTGTTGTCCGTCGTGGAGTTGCAGACGGAGTGAAAGAACAGAAAAGTGGGTGAACTGGGTTCGTCGAAGTCTGAGTCTTAATTGTAAATAAGAGAATGGAGAACTGAACTACTATATTGCAGTGTAGAATGAAATGGATTGCAGTTTCAATTGAATTTTATTGATATCAGGTGGAGTGTAGCAGTTATTGCGCTGTTATCTACGGTGGCTTAGGTTAGAGGCGGATAAGAGTATGGTATTGGTGTTGGATTGGGTGTCCTTACTTATTGATTTACCTTACGCTTCGTTTACACGTGAACCCTGAGCTGAACACCGAGTATTAAAAAATTGCATTGAAAAGCACCAACAACAAAAAGATACATTTTCTGTTCTTACATGGCCAACATTTTTTCACGAGCATTTGAGTAGACCTGTTCCTAAAATCGGTATTCTGTTAGTACCGGTCCTGAGATTCCCAAGTACCGGTTTCGAAAAAAACCGAATCATTAAAAAAAACACTCATTAAAAAACTTATTCACCAAAAAACCGATTCAGCAAAAAGTCGATTCACAAAAAACCGACTCATTAAGAACCGAGTACTCAAAATCGACTTGTTAAAAACCTATAATAATAGATGGCACTAAGTGCTATCACCAATCTATAATGTTAATCTGGCAACGCCATAAGAAAGAACAGTGTTAAGTCAGTCGTGCACAGTCAAGAGATGTCAATAAGATGTCAGAAGACACGGACAATAAGGAATACGATTAATAAAGATTAAGAAACGAACATTGAGTTATTTATTGAGTAATAAACAACAGTGAACAGTAAACAGTTTACAGAACAAAACATGGTGTCAGGTGTGAACAAAACTGTGCGATAAAAGTTAAATTTGATGTGAAATCCGATTGGCAGAATTGGCGAAATGGCGGAGGCTCGCCCACCACGTGTATTCAATTTCAATGCATCCAATTTGGAGAGAGAGTGGAGCGAATGGTACCAGAATTTTAATGTGTACATGGTAGCAAATAAAAAAAATAAAGAATCCGAAGAGGTCAAAACCGCTATATTGTTGAATCAACTGGGATGCGAAGGAATAACGATATACAATACATTGAAGGCTGATGCCACCATAAGCGCAATAGCAAACAACGACGATGACGCTAAGACGGAACAACTTATCAAGAAATCAATTTTTACTAAATACGAGGAGATAAAACAGGCATTTTCGGATTATTTCGCACCTAAAAAGAATGTGCTGCATGAGAGGTGTAAATTCAACAAGATGAAGCTGAATAACGGACAGGCATTGGCGGAATTTATAACTGCATTGAAGATAGCTGCTGAATCATGTGAATTTTTGGAGCGGAACAACATGGTGCGGGACAAGCTAATTTCACAAATTCCCGACGAGGCTTTGCTGAATAAGTTACTGGACGTGGGTGACAAATTGACACTGGAGCGAGCAATTGAAATATGCAAGGCGTTCGAGATGCGAAAGACCGAAATCGAAAATATTGCAGGTAATGCAGAGAAAATAGTCGATATCATCAATAAAGGTAAACAGTTTGATAAGCGTAACAAAAAACAAAATAATAATAACAAACATGCATGCTCAGAAAGCAATAATAAAAGCTCTAAAAAATATAAATGCAAAAAATGCGGCTATGAACATATAGCTGGAAAATGCCCGGCGTATGGTAAGGAGTGCAAGAAGTGTAAAGGTTATAATCATTTCGCGGTAGGCTGTAAAAAATACACAGTAAAACCACAGAATAATAACTAAAATACAAATGCTCTAAACTGTGAAAAATCGGATAGTAATAGCTCACTGTATTTAGATACTATTCAATATAACGTCAATAAACTAGATGTTTTCGACGAGTGGTCAGTTTTCGGGAAGATCAATAATCATAAAATCAAATTCAAAATTGATTCGGGTAGTCAGGTCGATATTTTGCCATTGCGAATTTTGAAAGTCATTAACACCGGTAATATGAAATTAGAAAAATGTGAAGTGAAACTCTCAGCGTATGATAATAACGCGTTAAACGTAATGGGCACAATTAAGATGCCAACCTTGATTAAAAATAAAGAATTCAATATTGAATATCTGGTGCTGGATACGCAAGATAAACCAATTTTAGGTTTAAAAACTTGCACTGACTTAGGACTTATAAAACTAAATGCGTCCACCACATGTCATAGTAGATTTTCGAATCGCGATGCAGTCATTGAGAAATATAGAAAAGCATTTAATGGGCTAGGTTATTTCCCAGGTAAACCCTATGAATTTAAGTTGAAAGAAAATTATCAGGCGGTAGTGCATGCCCCTCGCCGCGTAGCTAATCATTTAAAGGAACCATTACTTAAGAAGATTAAAGAATTAATTAACATTGGTGTAATTTCTCCAGTAGAAGGTCCTAGTGAGTGGCTTAACCCGTTAGTAATTGTTGAGAAACCTAACGGATCTTTACGACTATGTCTTGATCCAAAAGATTTAAACGAACAGTTAGTTAACGATAAATTTGAAATTCCAAATCAGGACGAAATTTTGGGTGAATTGAATGGGAACCAATTTTTTTCCTCTCTTGATTTGAAGGATGGATTTTACCAAATTCCTATATCTGAAAGATCATCAGAATTTACATGTTTTGCGACGCCATTTGGAAGGTTCAAGTTTAATCGTCTTCCTTTTGGGATCAGAACTTCAGCAGAGATTTTTCAAAAAAAGAATAATGAATTGTTCGGACATATGAAAGGTGTAAAGGTGTACATAGATGACCTGCTCATATTTGCTAAGTCAGTCGAAGAGCACGATCGCATATTAAGTGAAGTACTAGAAATAGCTATTAAAAATGGCATAACCTTTAATAAGGAGAAATTTAATTTTCGATCAGAACGTTTAAAAGTGCTTGGTCATATAATTACTAAAAAAGGTTTGGAAATAGATCCGAATCGTATACAAGCAATTATAAATATGCCATCCCCTCATGACAAAAAGTCATTACTCAGATTTCTAGGAATAGTAAAATACATAGGTAAATTCGTACCAAGTTTGTCTCAAATAACATCATCTTTAAGAATGTTGACTAGAGACGATACTCCATGGTTATGGACCGAAGAGCATGAGGATTCTGTTAGAAAACTTAAGAAGATTATCTCCAGTAGCCCTGTGTTATCTTATTATGATCAGAAGAAACCTTTACTCGTTCAAACTGATGCAAGTAAGGACGGTATTGGTTGTACACTTATACAAGAAGGGAAACCAATAGCATATGCCTCACGCTCATTAACAAAAACGGAACAACGGTACGCTATGATAGAAAAAGAGACGTTAGCGATTTGTTTTGCTATGGAACACTTTCATTACTATACTTACGGTAGAGAAGTTCATATACAAACCGATCATAAACCCCTAATAAGCATAGTTAAGAGAAACATGGATAAAGTTCCAAATAGACTGCAAAGAATGCTATTGAAATTAACAAAATATAAGTATGAATTGACCTACTTACCAGGTAGACATATGGTAATTGCTGATACTCTTTCTAGAGCTACGGCAAGTAAACCATTGAAAGATGATGAGGAATTGAAGTATATCATACATTCTATCGTTTCTAACATAATGTCAGAAGAAAAGAAAAATATATTTGTAAGAAAAACTGACTCTGATCCTGTGTTAAGACTAGTAATTGAATGCATACTTGGAAATTGGCCTAAGAAAATTCCTATAAATTTGAAAAGTTATTATCAAATTCGTGAACGTCTAAGTTTCGAGGAAGGTTTGCTAATATTTGAAAATAAAGTAATTGTTCCACAAGAATTAAGGAAAGAACTACTCGAATTACTACATGAACCTCATCTAGGTATAAATAAGACAAGAGCTAGAGCTCGGAGATCATTTTATTGGCCAAATATGTCAGTTGACATTGAAAAATTTATTAATCGATGTGAAATATGTCTGAGAACCAGACAACAAAACCCAAGGGAGCCTATGGTGCAAAGCCCTATACCAACACGTCCATGGTCCAAAATTAGCATGGATATTCTAGAATTTGAAGGAAAGAATTATCTAGCGACCATAGATTCTTACTCCAAATGGATTGAGTTACATAGAATTAAGGGAAAAAGTATTTCGGACGTAAAGAAGGTTTGCAACATAATGTTTGCAACACATGGATATCCTGATGAGATAATATGCGATAATAGCCCCTTTGGCAGTTATGAATTTAGAGAATATGGTAAAGTGAATAATATACAAATTATTAATAGTAGTCCCAACTATCCTAGAGGTCATGCAATAGCAGAATCGGCGGTCAAGATATGCAAAAATATACTTCGCAAAGCTAAATTAACCAATCAAGATACTTATGTTTTGCTTTTTAGTTACAGAAATACTGAAATTCCTTCGTTAGGATTCTCTCCAAGTCAGTTATTATTCGGTAGAAACTTGAAAGATAAATTGACTGTATCAGAGGCAGAATTAGTACCAAAGCTACCAGATCCTAAGCTAATCCATGAGAAATTACACCTTTCTCAAATTATTCAGAAATACAATTATGATAAAGGTACTAGGAAATTGCCTGAGCTCAATTTTAACGATAAAATACTATATAGACATAACAATAAATGGTTAAATGGAAATGTTGTGAATTTTGCAAATACTCCTAAATCGTTAATAGTAAAAGATGAAAATGAACGCATATATCGGAGAAACAGAAAAGATATAATTAAGATTCCTAATGATTTTGATACACAAGCAAATAATAGAAACAGAAAAGATATAAGTAAGATACCTAATTATCTTGATACCCAAGCATTTAAACAGAACATTAAATATAATTTGAGAAACAGAGACAGAATAAAAAAACCATCACGTTTTTTGAATTAAAAAAAAAATACTATATGAATTGAATCTGTTTGCATAGTTATTTTTAAAATAAGTTTTGAATAATAATATAAACAAAAAAATGATATGTATAACTAAAAAAAAAAGAGTTTTGTAAACTTTTGAATTTCTTTTAAAAAAGGAGAGATGTTATAATAATAGATGGCACTAAGTGCTATCACCAATCTATAATGTTAATCTGGCAACGCCATAAGAAAGAACAGTGTTAAGTCAGTCGTGCACAGTCAAGAGATGTCAATAAGATGTCAGAAGACACGGACAATAAGGAATACGATTAATAAAGATTAAGAAACGAACATTGAGTTATTTATTGAGTAATAAACAACAGTGAACAGTAAACAGTTTACAGAACAAAACAGGCCGGTTCATGGTTAAAAAACCTAGTTAAAAACCGACTCATTAAAAAACGATTCATTAAAAACCGACTCATTACAAACGAGTATTCGAAAACCGAATCGTTAAAAACCGACTTATGGTTAAAAAGAACGGGTTAAAAACCGACTCATTACAAAACGAGTACTCGAGTTCTCAAAAACCGACTCGGTAAAAACGGACCGGCCATGAGTCGAACCGAGTTAAAAACCAACAATAACAACAACGTCATTAAAAGACCGATACATCAAAAACCAGTGAGAAAATCTTCGAGTATGTGTTTGATACAGTACAGCACATTATTCAAGAAAAGATTTTAGCATTTGATTTAAGTGTGATTTGGTACGTGGTATGTCCAAATTTTCGGTCGTGAAAAGATATCTAAAGTTGAAAAAACGGCACCATGAAATAAGTCATTTGGAAATTAGCCATTGATGAACAATTTCGGCTGTAGGGCCACTTTCGATTCGCATTCAATGTTCAATTTGGTTTAAAAACGAAATTTAGTATGTGCATGGCTATTTCCGTTTTCCTTCGTATACCTGATTTCGATTTGAAACCGAAATTGTGCTACGCTCGCTCCATGCTTAAGGGATGACAACCCGTAGTATCGCTCAAACATGAACGCTCTTTTCGCTCGCCCTGGGTGCAACAGTCTCTTGTGTCGACTCCGGTTGTGAATCAACAGTTCCTTGTGTAGGCGAAATAGCCATGGAGTGTCCAGAGCAAGCGAAGCGAGCGTTCATATTTGAGCGATACTGAGGGCTGTGATCCCTTAAGCCCCGAGCGAGCGTAGTGAGGGGAACCCCACACCAGGGACTGTTGATTCATAACCCACAGTATCGCCCAAAGAGTGCATGGATATTTTCGGTTTGAAACGATCTGGGCTAGATCCGGCCCTAGGGGATTGCGACCTCCCGCATAGAGCTCTAGGTCGCTCGTTTCATTCCTTCTATATGTATCTGCATCCGTCTCATCCTAGCATATCTGGAACTGGATTTTTTTTGGTCTATGCACAATTTCGGTCTCAAATCGAAATCAGGTACGCGAAGGAAATCGAAAATAGCCTTGTACAAACTCAATTTTGTGTTAAACCTAAAAGCGGTCTTGAAATCTTATGTGCCGACATTTGAGTTGTTCCCATCTCTTGCATTTATTAATTATAGTATTACCTAAGTTAATTCCCAATCCCGGATCCTGTCATCTTATCTTCTATCATTTGCATCGCAAAGCAACTCAACACCTATTCTAAGTTGAACAATTCATATAAGTACCAATGTGCGTGCAGCCATTCCAATACCATCTTCTCATCGGCGATCGGTAGCGCAGTGTGTTGAGACATCAGTCTTGACTGCTGGCGTTTCGGGTTCGAATACCGTCCACGACGACGTTCGTGGCCATGGATGTGCAGGAGGTGCATGCTGGAAACTGCATTTTCCGAAACCAGTTTATGACGACGAAATGTCAACTGGGCCACATGGAACAGTTGACCGCTATGCCCCACAAGGGGCCACCCACAAAACATTAAAAGACGAAAAGCTTCACTCCACCCAACATCAATAAAATCCAATTGAAAATTTACTCCACTTCATTCTACACCACAATATAGCGTAGCGACTTTGTATATGTCATATCATCTAATCTAATCAATAGTTCAGTTCTCTCACCTACGTTTCTATTCCCCCCCCCCCCCAAATTTTAACGATCTGTGGGGACGGAGCCTAAGTGTCACCATACACTGTCGAACTCGAACACGAACCTAGTACAGGTGGACCGGTTTTCTTCACACCTATGTGAAGTGTATGTGTGTGTCAGAGGACATTTGTACCGAGTTCGACAGTGTATGGTGATACTTAGACAGCATAATGACCGTAAAGGTCAGGCCGTGCCATCTGGCGAAGAAAAAGGCTCCTCAATGAGCTAAGCAGCCGCCTGCGCTTGCTGTATCGCAGTTCGGGAGACATGGGCGGGGTTTTCACCGCTCGTTGCCCCTGTCCTTTACGCATTCACAAAAAATCATAGGCCTGGGGAAGACAACACGAACATGGGGGGGGGGGGGGGATTGTGGCAAAAATTGGGAGTACAACAAATTGGGGCGATAAGGATGAAATAGTTGGTACACGGCGTAGATGCCCTCGCCTCGCATCGGGGTCTGTGTGTAATGCGACCTTCGGTCTACGGTTTCCTACCACAGACCATTACTCATCAGGTACTCAATTGCCCTAAACCGTTATGGGGCATAGCGTGTCAACTATTCCATGTGGCCCAGTTGACCTTTCGCTGGCATAAACAAGTTTCGGAGAATGCAGTTGCCAGCATGCATCTCCTGTTCCCCCATTTAGCCGCCTACTTGTGACAAGTCGAGAGATGCTGGCTGGCTCTGACTCTATTATTTTAATTTTGACATGGATATGTCTTATAGCTGGGGGTCATCCTAAAAATCTTTCCGTCACACGAAATGTCTGTTTTTCTACTCGGGGGTCAGAAGAGGAAACAAGCCCATTGAAAATTTTTTTTCAGGTTGTGCATGTCGTTTGAGTGAAGTGGTCATTAAGCATCGCTGTTGCTTGTAGATCCGCGGGGGCGGCGCGCTTGCGGGGATCCTGTGTGTACATGTTGGGATGTGGATTTGATAGCGATAAAGGTTGACGTTGTGGACGGCAAGAAATAACATAGTGTACGGGTGAACAGGCGCTCTCTGTGCTCTCTGTCCCACGCTCTCAGTCAACGCGACGCCATAATCAAAACTCCTGCATACACACCATACCATACATTCAAAATGCTCAAAAATATAGAGTACGCTCCGTACTACCTAACTTGACTAGGCCCCAGAATACGTCGCAAGAAGTCGTCTGCTCTCCAATGACCTTCAATTTCCGCCAATTCCCATTCATTCATTTAATAAAATAGCCCGTGTTGTACTATTTGAATCACTAGGGTCCCAGAAAAAGTAGCAAGTAGTCAGTTCGACTAACATTTGGACATGCGCATACGCAATTTGAGAGAGTGTGCATAGTTCCCGCCCCCCGAAGATGAGCGGGAGCGGATGAAGTTCATTCGAGCCAAATCGGGTGATCCAGCGACTGTGTTTGTGCATTTGCAATGGCGGCGATTTGAGGTCTGACTGGCCCACAATGTGAGCCCCCACCACACGTGCAATGAACATATCATAAAACAAAATGGCGGATTCGTACTGCGGAAGTTAAAATCTCCCAAGCCCTGAAATAGAGAAATATTCGTCGCAGGATGTTATAGCTCCGGGCAGCTCATCGTGACATGATGTACATTCAGAGGTCTGCAGAAGATCAAATGCCCCCCCCCCCCCCCTTCTGCAATAATTCCAAATCTTTTCTTGTGCATTCTCTTTGTGCGTGTGTTGGAATGTTTTGTTTACTTTTGTTAGTTTCGCTTTCTGTTTGCCGGACACAATCGTATAGAGTCGCACGCGTTACTTGACAAACGGATTATGTGTGCCGGACCCGGACTGTTGATTAAAGGGGCGGTATGAGGCGGATAGTGTAGGAGCGATTTTGCAATAGATACACAAACACAATACACGTTCGATTGGGAAAAGATGGTGGGAAGCGTGATTGCGATTAGCAGAAACTTACTCAGAGATATGTCGATAGGCTGCAGTCTGCGAACTGTACAGAACGGGTAGATGGAACAGGGTGCACGAGAGGAGGTGAATATTGCACACACGCGATGCAAACGAAAACGAAACGATCCCGCGAGAGAAAGGAGCTCGAGCGGACAGGACAAAGCAAAGCAGAATTTATGACGAGTATCTACACTGCCACCAGATACATCGGTACATGGATATGTCTTATGCCTACCGAAAGCGTGGGACGTTTTTTTTTGAATGATTTCATCCAGTATAACTATACTGGGATCTTTATAAAACTTACGTCGATATCTTCAACACAACAGGTTCCACGCAGTCGGTAGTCATAGACATATCCATGTTCCGATGTATCTGCATGCAGTGTAGATACTTTGTATCTTTTTTTTTATGCAAGTTTGCAATTTGCAATGTCGTCTTAACATGAATGGTTAAGCAGCGCGAAGAGTAGTACAGCTTCCCGTATTAAAACTAAAATATTACTTTGAGAGGTGACAGATGGAGTCTTTTTTTTATGAATTGGCATGTAAGATACCATATCACGGGTAAGACATTTTGATTATAGTGTTTTCTTCATCTGAGAATAAGATGCAGGGAGCCAATATTTATATTCCAAAATAACCGCTTGCTACAAAACCCTCGGATTGTGGGCGTAGCCTTCTATATTCCGGTTTCATTTTTAATTGCAGGCAAATAGTAGTACTTCAAACAAAATTAACACTCATTGAGAAAAAAAATTATGAAGTTGTCAGAAATTTAAATTTTATATTTTTATTCATTATTTTTTTGTAAATCGGTCAGGTTATCAATTCCTCTCGTCTATTTGTTTTATTAGCATTGTGTTACGGCCCCACAAAATTTGGATTCGTTTGCTTGAATGGTTTTTGAGAAAATGGGACAAACGTGGCGAAAACGGTCATTTTTTGATCATTGGGATAAACTTTTATTCTTCAGCAGTACGATATATATGGTTTTGACAACACTAGTTTGTTAGAAAAATTCAGTTTTAGTAGTATACAAAATTTCAAGAAGTTTGAACAAAGAGTTTTTGAGATGTCAATTCAAATGTAGAAGAGCAGCTTTCCACCGGTAGAAGTGAGCTTACCCCCTTAACTACCCTGTGCTACCATAAACGCAGATCCATTTATTTCCCTTAAATCATTGGACAATGGGCAGACCGTATCTGACCCCCAAACGATTGAGACATGCAAAACATTGACAAGACTCCATTGTTGTAATAAGTGGCCGCTTCCCATAAACTGAAGCTCTGATAATATCCACCTGATAACGTTGCCCATGACTGACAACAATAATGAAGTCTAGTCGTCCAGAGACTGATACAAGCTATATTTTTGCAACAATGACCTGGGAATGTCGAGGTACTTGTACAGTAATTTTCATAGGCAATTATAATTATTAATGGATGACATTCCAGGAGGTTGCACACAGCTGGATGTCGAGATGTACTCATACTTTTGATTTAGAGACGCTTAATTTACGTGAATTGAACTCAACTAATTTGGCTTGAAGTTTAATTAAATGTAAAGTAATAAATTTAGATTTATAGCTGAAATGTAATTGTATGACCGTCGAATAGAGATTGTGTAATATTACAGAATTTGTGTAATTTACTAGTCTAGGTAATTGGATTCAACACTTTCTCACACAACGAAGCACAATGTATACTTTCCCTAATACATTGTCTTAGAAAACATACCTTGCTTCCTTCTTGTTGCTTTTTCTCGCACCTACTTTGTGAAAGTCATTGACCTTTTGAGTACGAACGGCTGGCCACAGCCAATATGGTCTCCGATTCGTTTATGAGACAGGCTAATGTCCTCATCGGACTCAGACTCATAGAAAGCAGCTGACGGCAGACTCCTTGAGCCTGAGTCCTCTCCGAAAACAATGAATAACACGTATCAGTCTTTGTCTAACGTGCCTCTCTTCTTTGTATTCACATATGGCAATTATTAAAGTTTTTGTCTTGACATTCGGAGCAAAAAGGATGTATCTGGTATATTTATACATACGGAACCATAATTGTGACTACCCTTTATGGAACTTTCCCTCTTTGAAACAGCTCCGACACAATTCGCTTTGATCGCATATTATTTACACTTCAGAAAACAATCTTTCGTCGACGATGATTGCAATGGTGCCATGGATACATTTCTCAGGACATTTTTTTGTGGTAAACACAGGCTTAAATGACGTTTGACTAAAACGCCGCGTTCGTTTCATTGGATTTCGGTCGCAGATCGAAACGAACGCCACGGATTTTCGACGAGCGAACTTCAAAAGCCACGATATACCTATACATATACACTTCGCCGTGTGGGGCCGAATTGCGAACTAAGTTGATTAGATTGGGGCGAAAGAAGTTGACGGTGAACGAATTCAGTTTCAACTCTGATTCGATGAGATCCCATACGAGAACTGGATAAAAACTGGTCAGTCGTTTTGTATGGATGTAGACTAAAATCCGGTGAAAGGATCACGGTTAATGACTTAGGGGCATATTTGAACTACTTAATTGAAACCATGACACGAGTCTACCCTACTGCGAAATAACAACCAAGATACAATAGTACCTAATCGAATTTAACTACACAAAAAGATAGCCACCGAGAAACCGATCCCCGTCCCTAGAACTAGCGCGGGTGTCTCATGATAGCGTTGGGGTACAGCGCACTACAACAATGCCGTAGGAAGGGTCGACCGAGACTCTTGCCTTGGGCGTAATCATAAAGCAGGCGCCAAAACTTGAAAAACAATAAAAAAAAACTTTCAATTAAAGCAAGCTTACCGAAGGTACGCCTTCAATAGTCTGTGTTGCTATCAATTTGATCCATTCTGAATTTACCACTTTGAAATTAGTAGTAAGACTTGTTCTAATTCCACTGTTCCTATGAGAGGTATATGAAATAGTGGGCTGATTCCACCCAAATTTAGGAATGTGATTTGGCGTTAATTAATGTGAAATTTTGTAAAGATATCTTCAGAAATAAAAAAGTTTGATAGATATATGATATTGTAGTCCAATTACAACCAATTTCGGGAAAGTAGTTTGGTTGTATTTTGCTAGTTTGGTAGTAGATACCATTGAAAAATATGAAATTTAGTTGATATCTTTAGAAACAAAAAAAAAAAAAATTCTCATTATAACACTAACTTTTGGACCGGTCGTTCCTAAGGCAGCCATGTGACGCAGTGGTCCAATTCCATTGGTTCCAATATATGCACAGCGTGTAATAGTTTGCATAGAAACAGACGGACAGACAGACAGACAGACGGAGAGACAGACAGGCAGACAGACGGACAGACAGACAGACACAGCTTAATCGACTCATCTCGTCATGACCAAGAATATACATATGTACAGTCTATATGGTCGGAGATGCTTACTTCTGCGCTTTGCAAACTTCATGACAAAGTTTATTTACCCTTTTACTTTCGCTTAAGGTATTAAAATTAAAACATAGAAAAAAATTGTAATGGACGGTTTGGTGGGCATCCGAAGATGCCCGTGGGGACGGCACCTAAGGTAGCATAATAACCGTGAAGGTCGGGCAGTGCCATCTGGCGAAGAAAAAGGCCCCTCAACGAGCTAAGCAGCGTCTTACGCTTGCTGTAGCTCAATTCGAGAGACGTGGGCAGGGTTTTCGCCGCTCATTGCCCCTGTCCTTTACGCATTAACAAAAATTCATAGGCCTTGAGAAGACCACACACGTGGGAGGCGAAAATGCGGAGTAATAAAAAAAATGGGGCTATAAGGATGAAATGGTTGGCGGACGGCTTAGTTGCTCTCGCGCTCGCATCGGGTAATGGGACCGTCGGCCTCTGGTTTCGTACCACCGACAGATCATTACTCATCAGGTCTTGCCATCGATCTGCCAGTGGAAGCAGCACAACCAGACCAGAATACGGTTCATTACAAATTAAATCGAAGACCGTTCTATTTTTTTACAGCCAGTGTACCTAATGAAGTAATGAGTTGCACGTGTTGGGCTGTTAATTTTGAATGTAATTTATAACAAGTGTCAAAATCTCATTTTACAACAATGTCATGTGGCTTGTGCGTGGGTTGGGAGCAATTTGCGTTCCAGCTAAGGCTGCTTTCACGTCGTGGGAAAGCAGCCTCAGACTAAGGTTCAGATGGACTTTTACAACATGTACGTAGTAAGTAGTCTTAAGCTGTCGTATGACCACAGAAGAGAGAATTAGAAGGAAATGAAAAAGAGCAAGACAAACGATGCAATTCCGTACCAGGGTGGTAGTAGGAGGGGGGATGTGATGTTTAACATCTCATGTGCTTCTACATGGTCCGGACTGGTGTTCCGCGGCAGAGAGACAAAGTGGAATGTTATTGTTCACAAAGGAGAAGTGTAAGAATGGATGACATCTCATGTGCTTCCTGTGGTTCTATATGGACTGCGCGGGTGTTGCGCAGTGGGGGGCGTGTGTCTCTCTGACCCTTGTTGTCGAATTTCTCCATCCTCTCGCTATTCTACCGCCATAGTGCGGCGTTATCAGTTGAGTGGCGATAGTTGAATCGCCAGCTTAGAAACCATGAGAGAATTGCCAGCTGACATGGCGCCAACTGCTCGTAGTGCATAAATTCCCAACTAACAATTTTGTTCTTATAGATATCTTCAAGGATTTTATAAGAACTACATTTAGTTTCAGCTAAGACTTATTGACTTGCAAATTGTTCTGATAGAAATCTTAAAGAACTAGAGAACTTATCAGAAAGATATCAGTAAAAGTACCTTTAAGTGATTTACAGTAATCTGCTATACATATGTACATAGATCAAATTTTAGAATCTTAACTAAGAGACAAAGATTTCTATTGGTTTTCAGTAAGTAAATTTTGTGCTTATTGTAGCATTAAGTGGAATTCATGATACTTTTGGAAGTTCTCTATAAAAATACGAATGGAGTTGAAATTCATACACTTTTTCGCAGTGGATTTTGTCGATTTGATAGTCAAATTTTCTCTGCGAAAGAAATTTTTCTGATCAAATGCTGTACAAAACTCCCAAAAAAAAAAACGAATCCCTCTCGAAATTTAGCATACATGTACATTTAATGTTCATCATGAATTAAATGTATTTTACTTTTTGCATAGTAGCTAATAGTAGCCTAAAATGTATTAAACACGTTCTTATTTTCTTGTCAGACACTAAGAAATACATTTAAAATGAAAATATCCAAAGTCACCAAAGTATTGAAGAAATTAATTTCTGGCGCAATAATTGCTATAACCAAACAGTCGAAAAAGATGGCGGTTCTCTCAAGCTCTATTTTAAAGAACTTATAAGTGTTTAGATAAGTTTGTTGCTCCCATAAGTAAATTATAATAACTTCTTCCTATTAAACTTTTCTTCAAAATTGCAATTAAACTATATGTTTCCCTACAACCTTCGCCTGACTTCTTTAAGTATCAGAGTGTATAGCTTTCTCATTTAAAGCCGTTCTACTCATCTCTATTTAAGCTAAAATATTACAACCCTGAAACAGAAATATATTCTTGATCAAGCTGCTTATTATACAAGCAGTACGAGAGTTGACAAACGGCAATTATTCCTATAATGGTTTAGTTAGACCTACACTGCATTAACACTTAGAATGGTCTAAAGCAAAAACTTTAAGAGGATCTTTTCTAATAACACACTTGCAAAAATTACTTTTAAGGCTATAATCTGAACAAAATGCCTTTAAAGTTTTCATCGAGCTTCCAATCTGCACTAAAGACTTTTTACACGTCTTTTCATTTAAAAGTTACAACAGATTTAGGTATTAGTTTTACTTTTTAGCAGAATGCCTAATAAATATCTTTAACGTAATATTTCGTTCCGAAAGGTTTAATACCGATATTATAAGAGTTTTGGTTCTCACCTCAAGAGCAAATTGTTAGTTGGGTTGTCACAGGCGAACTAGTCGAATTTCCTTCGATCCATTCTTCCTTTGAGAATTTTTATGAATTGAAATTGGCCTCAGCCAACACTTATAACGGCCTCCACGTACTGAGATACCGGCTAAAGATTATGTAGTGAAATCTTATGGGTCAGTTTTATGAAGGAAGGTTCTCAGTTGTAAATGTATGCGCGATTGATTTCTATAAAATATTGGTATAGTGAAAAAGGGTCTTACATATTGAACCCTGAAACCCTACAGGCGCCTTAGCCGGGGGTCGACCTTATTCCATTTTATTTTCAAATATTTTCTGTTGAGTCCCAAATGTTAGCCCAACTGCATTTCACTGAGTAGCATGAGTTTGGTTGCAATAAAGTTAAAAAGGTTCTTAAGCATAATATAATTTAGTTGCAGGGAAACTCGCAGGCCGCAAATTAATTTTCAATTATTCAATTCCAATTACAAATGATTCTGAGCTTTCTGTTATTTTTGGCTTATTAAGCTGATTGAGTGTATTTGAGTCAACCTCCTCAATTTCTGAACACGTTGGTGAGGATTTTTTTTTAATTTCAGTCTATCAGTCTGCTAAGCTATCACAGTGGCACCTATTTATCAGAAATACAACTCAATACTTTGCGTCGATTCTACCTATTCCTTGTGCTCCGAATTCTCCAGGATTGAGTTGTGAACTATTATAATTTTTCACGAGTCCCCAACTTACTACCATCTTGAGGCTGCCTTTAAACCTTGGAAGGATTGGCGTGAATTCATGCTTTAGAAATTTTTATAGAAATGTCCATTGCCATTGGAAGGCGCACAACCACCTGGAGTACTCGTAGAAGATAAGATGAGCTAAGAAACATCCTGTGATATTTTATAAAGTCCGCGCAGACGGCAAACTTTTTAGTTCGTGAAAAAACTAAATAGTTTAGTCAGAAAAATAGAACACACTGTGTTTTATAATACCGCGCACACAGCGATTACTAAATAGTTTAGTTGGCTGTGTGTGCGGTCTCATAAACCGCCGTGTGTTCTATTTTTTTGACTAAACTATTTAGTTTTTTTTGCGAACTAAAAAGTTTTTCGTCTGCGCGGGCTCATAACTGCATCAAACAAAAATAAAGTCAAGACTGCCTCTAGTGAAAAGGAGGGTATTATAAAACGTTCCGCTATTAGTTTCCAAACGGGCTTCCCTGTATTGTCAGCGTTCAAAGGAAACTTAAGATAAAGTCATGAAACTCAGAAATTGAAATTAAATTAATCTTTGAGTAGGAATTTCTTTAAGGTGATAGAACCTTTCAACCTCGACTATCTGCATTTCAAAACACAATACCTGTATCTTGGTGGTAGAGAGTATACTACCGAGTAAAAGTTTCCCGTTCAACATACACGTATGTATATGCATGACCTAATGAAGACATGCCCAGATCCCGTGAGAGTTCTGTGCATTTCTTGGTTAGCATAAAACACTTTCATCTGCAAATTAACTTGATTATTTCTCGAAAACTTTTTGAGAAATTTTCACTTAACTTTGAAGTTTTGATAAAATTGGTGTCGGTTGTATAATAGTATGGCAGTAGTTTCGTGCGAGGTATGATCAAAATATAACGGAACTATTTTATTGCTCCGTATACCCTACGCGTTCGTGCCCACGGCAAACTTTTTAGTTTGCAGAAAAACTAAATAGTTTGATCAGAAAAATAGAACACACGGTGTGGATAAATGGATAATTTTACCGAATTTTCGCCTCAGGGAGAGATACTGTGAGACCCTAAAAAAAACTCAAGAGAGTAATTCAAAACAAACAAAGGGCAATGTTGACGAAGGTAATGTGTTTATTGCACAAAAACGCCCGCCCGTATATGACCAACTCCTCTAAGCCACGTTTGAATTCGTTTGGTTGGGACATTGATCCATCCGTCATACTCCCCTGATTTGGATCAGATTCAGATTCGAATATCATCTTTTCACTCACATGGGTGGAAAACCGTTGAGGAGGTGAAATGGTCTCGTCATCCCGAGTCAGGAGATACCCATATGTCGCATGTTTGGTCTTTTTTTAATTTCATGATCAAGTGAGTCATTTAGATTGATAAAAAGGGGTTGCAGGCGCCAAAAGGGCGACTATCACCTAGGCCAAACGGTGTATTGTGCTAAGAGAGTCATTTCGTCCTGACGCATACCTGCGGGACAGGGCCAAAATATCACCGTGTGGACCCTAACAACCTACTGGAGTTACGTTCCAGATTTTGTTTAAATCAGATCTTTGAAAAGACTTAGGCGAGTAACGCTGCCTTGATCACAACTGAATATACCGTTAGTACAGTCGATCGCCGAAATTGCTGACATCGGGCCGTAATCCCTACATACCGCATTCGGTTAACATCGGACTACGAGAAGTGCCCGGACTAATGCACAAACGCAATGGGACGGGCCAAAAAGCAGGCCATCTCCAGGCCGAGTACAAAAATTTCAGAGACAAATAAATAAATTTTTGGGACAAACAAATGAATAAATATGGTTTTATTCAGTATTAAGCAGAAATAACAAGAGTAGGCGCTCAAACATATTCATGTATCGATCATGTTTTTCTGAAAAATAGTTCTTGTTATCAATTCTCCCCAGCAACTCTTGAAACGTACATATATTACGAATCACTTTAGTACCATTGCAAAAATCCAGCTTGAAAGCACAACTTCCACGTCAAATACCAGAATGTATTCTGGTGAAATTAAAGTCAAAACTTCTAATTTAGTTAATAGTTTCCAAAAAGTGGACTGGAATTCTATTTATGAACCTTCGACGTTCATATACCTATACAATAGCTAATGACTCAAACCGTGTTTCTTACTCTTGCAATTCTGAACTCAGACCCATTAAAGCCTGGGCAATTGTGGGGCTAATCACATCTATTTGGGAAAGAGATAGGCTGGCTAAGTTTAAAAAGTTCAGCTAAATAACGTACAATTAACATTAGAATATAAAATTTACAGAGACAAGCTTAATGCTACAATCTAGCGCGCTTAAAGAAATAAATAGCGTTTCTGGGAGCTCCAGAAAACTCTGGAAAAAAAATATATGAGGTCGCTGATTACAAATCTAATAAATGTGACCGGAATGCTATCCAACTTAATTCGACGGATAATACGGTTCTGAAAGACCCTGCCAAAAAAGCCGAGGAAATGAATAAATACTTTGCTACCGCGGGGCATAATCTAATAAATACTCAGACGCCTGCTCCTTCTTCGACCCCGACGAAATAGCTAAATATATTTCTGAAATGGAAAATTAAAAAGCGCCGGGGTTAGACGGTTACAACACATTTGTCCTTACAAAAATGTCTGGTATCATTGTATTACCACTTTGTCACATTTTCAACACCTCTATAACCCAAGGTAGATTCCCACCACATTTCAAGCATGCTGTAATAGTTACATGAAGGCGGAAATAGAGGGAACCTAGACAATTACCGACCGATCTCGTCGATATCTCATATTGCCCACATATTCCAAAAATGCCTGAAGAGGCAATTGATTAGATATCTGACTGAAAATAACATTCTAGCTAAAAACAAATATGGATTTAAACCCGACTTTAATACAGACAATGCCCTATATGAAGTTACAGAATATTATTTGCAAGCAATAGACAAGAAAAAAAAGTGATTGCACTGTTCCTTGACCTTCAAAAAACATTTGACAACGCAGATCATCAAATGTTGCTTGAGAAATAAAGAGCGAAGCTTCGGCCCGGAGTCCGAAGCGTATATACCCTAGACTTGTACAGACCTAGTGGTGATACCGAAAGTACCAAATGGCAACGACCATATTCATTAAAAGTGAGTTTCCTATACGGCGAGTTTATAGGGGAAGTTAGCATTCATACAGGAGGACCTTGACCATTCTCAAACTCAATTAACTAACCCATTCTACAAATATTTGTCGTATATTTCAAGTCGCTAGCTTCATTCTATCGAAAGTTATTGCTTATTTGAAGTTTCACTTGTGGAAGGGGGGGGGGGGGGGGGGTATAATATTTAATTTTCTGAATTTTGTAGGGGAGGTAGGCGTTCCTTTGATCTGATTATGCCCAACTTACTAAAACTCAAGCAGCTTCTCACCTGAGGGTTACATGCCAAAAATCAGATATCTACGTGAATTGGTTCAAGAGTTATAGACAGAAAACCTGAAAAGTAGGGTAGTACAGGGCTCTTTGTAAGAAAATTACCGTTAGTTTTCAACTGATCGATTTTATTTTTCCAGGAGAGTATAAGATTACCCTCACGAGCAATCTACTAAAGCTAGAGCTTTTCAGGTTTTTTTAATCGGGAGTTATAAATATATTTATTTATTTTACATATGTAGGGGAGGCAGGCGTTCTCTTGGCCTGATCATGCCCATTTTCAATACCAACCAACTTGCCTACACTGCCAACATTTGACCAATTTCAATTGTCTAGCTTCATTCTATCGAAAGTTATCGTGCGAACGGAGAGACAGACGGACAGACAGACAGACATGGCTAAATCGAATCAGGAGGTGACCCTGATAATTTATATATATACATTGCTATACCTCCGGAGCCTCCTTTAAGGTGTAACATATTTCCGTCGTGACAAAAACAATATACCTTATACTAAAAGTTTAGGGTATAAAAAGTGTTTGCGGGGAGCTGGCATCGAACCCATACCACTTATATGGAGCTTAACATTCGACTCCCCTTATACTATACTTCTTTGCGAATAAAGGTCCCAAAAATCGGCCTGAGTCTGGTTTCGTACCATGGTGCAAGGCACGAACTCATCAGGTGCCTCCACACCTCGTGCCTCGCACCATGGGAGAGGCGCGACCAGATCAGTGATGACTGGCTAGATCTCACTTTGCCTTATATATACTCAACAACACGACAAAGGGACGCATCATATCTCTGCGAAAACACACTGATCTAGACGCGTCTCTCCCATGGTGCGAGGCACGAGGTGTGGGGGCGCCTGATGAAACGAAACCAGACTCAGGCCGATTTTTGGGACGTTTATTCGCAAAGATAGATAGGTTTAAACAGTAATGCTCTGTCTCTATTTCCCTCTTATCTCACAAACAGAAAACATGCAGTTCAAATCGGCGACACTATCAGCCAGAATTTGGACGTGCTATGTAGTGTTCCGCAAGGGACTGTAAAAGTCCAAACAGTGCTAGGAACTTATGAATTACTAAGAGTTCAACGTCTTTTATTACAAAAAAGGCTGCTCAGTTGCTTGGAGTACCTAGAAGCAAAGCCAACGTGGAAATTACTGGAGGAGGCAACACAGAAACTATAAAGTGGAATGGTCATAAACCTCAAGCCTAGGTTCCCATCAGAGTTCAATCTTTCCGTCGAAGTTTTAGTCTTAGTACGTTTAAATGTACTCGCTGAGGATGCATCCGAAATATTGAAATTTATTGTAAAATAAATTTTAAATAATAGCAAAGTCAATAAAATAAAAAAATAAATGAAACCGGAATATAGAGGGCTACGCCCGCAATCCGAGGGTTTTGTAGCAAGTACTTATTTTGGTATGTAAGTATCGGCTCCTTGCTCTTTTTGGTACCACTTAGATGGATAAAAAAAAAATAAAATGTCTGACCCATAATATAGTATCTTATATGCCCAATCATATTACGTGATTGTAATGCAACTTAGAACATATTATTGCTTATGGTGTTGGTTACTCTTGGCCATCGGTACTTTTGATCTCAGACGTGTTTAACCTTCGCTTTCATGAAGATTTTTTACTACGCGGGTTCATAGTATCTACCCAGGTAGATAAAAAAATAGTCCATACATTTTGTATGTGATTTTGTATTTACATCCAAGATAATTACAAATGTATATTGCAGTATGATATAGCATCATGGCAAAATAGTAGATCTGCAAATCTATCGATTGCAATATCGACAGTATCGATCATTTTTATATAAAGTATCGAAATTATCGAATGCTTCCTTTGGATAATTAAGTGCATGACTGTAAACCAAAGCGGGACTTCTCGAATTATGTCACATTCTGATTTAGTTAGAGCGTTAGGGAAAACTCTTATCTTCTCCGTATCATGGTTCAGGCAGTGTATGAGCGGTTGACCGTCTGGAGTGCTAGGTGCATATAAGAGTAATGCATGCATCCATACAGCGCGATATGAAGTTTTTGTTTTGAGATTTTATTTCATTTACCTCTTTGTTACATTTGTTTGTTTGTGAAAATTTAAATATGAGTACCGGTAGCAATTTTGAATATATTTCTGCGGCAGCTCTTTCCAGGTTGGTTTTTAATGATTTAATAATACCGCAAAAGTTAAGTTAGTTTATTTTTACGGAATAGATTGTCTTATGATGAGAGACAAGAATATCTACGCAACATGTTTGCTGCTGAATGTGATTGGGATAATCCCGAGGCTGAAGTTGCTGACAGCGATAAAGAATATTTGCCCGATGCAGAAGGTATGGATTCAGATGCAGAAATCGCTGACGCAAACATCGATATTGAAATAGATAGTGAAAGTGAATCTGACAATGATGAGAGTGATCATGAGGAACCAGTGGCCACTCCTAGTGAAAATTTTTTCAACTGAAGAGATGGTACGAAGTGGTATAAAGAAAATAATACGTTCACTCGTCAGGTAGCCCACAATATCATTCGCGAATCATCATTTATGGGGTCTAATCCGATCATTAAAAATTTATCGCCAGTGGATACATTTTTTTGTATTATGAGTTCGCCCATTAGAGACCAAATTTTTAGGTTTTGTAACAAAAAAGCCGAAGAATTTTACAGTAAATGAACGCCGAAAATTCTACTAAAATCGCCGTTGTATGGACACCAATTACTGATGAAGAGTTCATTGCCTTCATTGGAATTTTACTCGTCATGGGCTCTCAGAAATCAAATCAAGGAAAGCTAACGGAGCTCTGGAAACAAAATTCTTTGTATCGTGCAACTATGTCAGTGAATCGTTTCCAAAACATTTTACGGTTCATTCGTTTTGACAACCATGCCACAAGAGCCTTCCGCCAGTCTGAAGATAAGGCAGCACCGATAAGGGATGTATTCGAGGTGATCAACTCAAATTTGAGATCTCATTTCAGGCTTTATGAAGTTATTACTGTGGACGAGCAGTTATATGGATACAGAGGTCGCACAAAGTTCACGCAGTACATACCGTCCAAACCAGCGAAATATGGGATTAAGATCTGGTGGGCCTGCGATGCATCTACATCTTATCCGCTGAATGAGCAAATTTCATATTTTAGGCGAGTCAATCTCGAAATCGAATTGTGATGATGAGTTTCAAGCTGATGATGAGCCGCAACGAGACGCTAGTGGACGCATCAAACAAAAAGGTGGTTGCGACATGTGCTACCGAGACGCAAAAAGGTAGAGAGCTACACGCCAAGCATGTGTCAAATGCAAGAAGCCCATATGCGTACAACATAGCCTCACGCAGACAAAGTGTCAAGATTGTCATATGGGCTCATCCTCAGGGAAATACAATTTGCGTACATAAATGTTTCTTTTGTGTAAAAAATGAAAATGGATTAAATATATATGTACATGTAAATAATGTTTTACGGCTACCAACTAATTTTAGAATACTTTTTTTGGCATTATATTAGAAAAAGTACGGGATTTCCGTACAAATTTATAAATATCTACCCCGGTAGATACTCATTAACCCACGCACACAAAAAGACAAAACTAAAAAAAACATATGAAGAACTGCTATAAATTTTATTTTTTTCTTATTTTCCTAATTAACTGGGAAAATTGATAACTGAGTCGGAGGCGTTTTGCGATTTGATGGGAACTCGCAAAGTTATTAGCAAATGAAAATTGAAATATCTACCCGGGTAGATATCATGAATGCGAAGGTTAAGGGATGCAGGGATGCGCTAACTGTAACTGTGGAAATAAACTATTATAAACCTATTTTGAGGAGATATACAAATTCCATTATTTCCCGTTTTATGTACTGTTCGGAACCCACCTTCCTGGAAGTTTTCATTTTTCTACATGTAACGGTCTGGAAATGCAAGGGGGGGGGGGGCAAATTACGATCTAATAATTTATCCTCCCTCATTGTTCCCCTTTTTTCAAATACAAATGTATAAGTAAAGTTATTTCAATATTACCTTTCTCACAACACCCCACTTGCCTATACCAGTCGATTAACAAAATTTGACCTTAATTTTGCCCCTCACCCTCCCCTCCCCCGCCCGTTACAGTTGGCCAATTCCCACACATCGCCCCCTACCAATCTTTACCCTTTCATAAATGTGATTAACCATAATATGTAACAATAACTGCGATTCGCACTACGAAAAACAACATGCAAGTAGTACTCGCACCTTTGAAGCCGGTAGGTGTATTTTTTGCACGAATAGTGTAAAAATGCCTAACTTTAAGTGAATGTACTATTGTTAAATATTACATGGTTGTAATGAAACGTAGAGGCATTATTTCCTATGGTGTTGGTTATCATTGGCCATCAATATTTTTGACCTGGGGTGTGCTTAAGGGGTGCAGGGGTGTGCTAACTGAAAAAATAGAAATGTACTATTATTAACCTTTTTTGATGAGATTTTGGAATTCTATTATTTATAGTTTTCTATGTTTCTAAAATGCCGCTTTTCTGCAAATTTTCATATCTCTAAGTATAACGGTTTCGAAATGCAAGGGGGGGGGGGGGTGGACAAACTCGGATCACATATTTTCCCCTCTCCCTCTTTTCCCCTTTCTTAAAATTTGAAAAAAATTCCAGAAATGGAATGTACTCGACGGTACCTTTCTTACGATACCCCACTTGCCTATACCAAATGACAAAAAAAATTCGTCCTTCATTTCCCCTCTATGGGGACCCCCCCCTCAAAGTTGACCTATTACGATGCATCACTTCCTCCAGAGAATTATAGTACTTCTACATATTTTCACTAAATTTCATACATGTAGCCTCAGCGGTTCGTGAGATATTCCATGGACAGACAGACAGACAGACAGACGGACGCATGACCGATTTCATAAGAGTTTTGTTTTACTAAAATACAAAACCCCAATAACTGGCGCAACAGTCCAATTTGACCCACGGCCTCGAGATGAGTTAGCATCATCTCATATTCTAGATCGTGACGGTTTTTGTGCAGAGGTATGTGATCAGCAACACGCTCAACCGAGTTATTTCCCCATAATGGGTACTCATTTAACAGCTGAGTGGGCTCATAGTCCGACACGTAAATCCCCGGAATCGAACCGGGGCCCAGTGCGTTGAAGGCGAACGTGCTAACCGTTGCGCCATCCGGACTACAAAGTCAATAAGGTGTTTTTAATTTCAAATTATGAAAATCAAATTATTCTGTGACAAAGCCATTCAAATATCCGATGAAATAAATTGTCGTGGACATCTGCATCACCTAGAGGAAAACCAGTCACAACTTCAGAAGTACATTCAAGGACTTCAATCCACACGGAGTAAACGAGGAATCTTGGGGAAGTTGCTTGAGACAGTTTTTGGAGTCAATGACGACATTTATCGTAACATCGATGAACTCGATCACAACCCGAAACATTTACTACGAACAGCCACTAATCAAACAAACCTAATGGTAACTACCATAGCAGCAGCAAATGAAAGTGAAACTAGAATTTCAAAAAAATTAAACACAATTTCGGAAAAATTAAATAAAAGGTTGCCAGCTATTCAGGCAATGCAGAGTCGTTGGTTCGCCGGCACAGATACAAACAAACCAAATATTAATTTTCTTGGTCGACAATGCTGGACGAATACCTTTGCAAAAACAAATTATGGCTTGGGAATTGTCAGCTGTTACTAATCTCAAAATGAGTCTGAATTTGAGAAAAACAAAATTCATATCATTTGGACTCATTGATTCCTGCATTCATCACCAATCAAATATCGCAACGAAAATGTTGAAAGAGTTGGTGAAGTCAAATATCTTGGGATCATAATTGACGAAAAACTGAAGTGGGATTTGCATTATTATATCTGCGATTCACTCTTTAGTAGAATATGCTAGCGGATATAGTTTTTGAGTAACTGCGTTTTTATTAAAAAAAGTCGGTGATTTTGCAAAGGTTAAATTACTTTGGTCAGTCAAAATGGTATAACACTGGTTGCTTTAATTAGGGTAGTTTCGATTTTTGATATATTGTTTGAGTTGGTACATTGCTTAAAAGTTCGAGTTTTCTATTTCGCCCCTAACACCACGGACACCGCCACCATGTTGAAAATATGCCTAATTGTTTGACTTGCCCTGTTTCTTTTTACAACAGTATCTCCCAAATTGGTCTTACAAGGAACCTTGTAAAATCTTATTTAACTAGAGTGATTTATCTGCAATTTGAGACTAAAATATAACTTCTAGCTGTTTACCGAGATAGAGCTTTTAAGGCGTAAATCGATGAGCATCCATTTTTGAATTTTTGCTCAAAGCTACTCTAAAAATGGGCCGAATTGAAAAATAGTGACCACGTTAGGCTTACAATCAAATTATCCTCAACTTTTACAGACAAGCTTTTCCATTTGGAGCTTTCGTTGCAAAGATCTGTGAGCTTGAAAAGTGATAAAGTGTGATTTTTCTCCGGAGCCTTGAAAATTGTCTTTTTTTGACTATCGATTTTGACTACGCTACTGAACCGAATTCCAACTTTGAGCAGTGCATTGAACGTAGAATTCAACGGTCTTTAATTTACACACGCAGGACCCGAGGCACCGTTTAGTAGTTATAATGGTAACATTAAAAAAAGGGCACAAATTTCTCGGATTTTCACCCTCCAAAAGTTAAGCTCAAACTCAGTCTCCATGTATTCAGTATCTATAGAAGGGATTAAAATTATTTCCAGATCTTTCCCTAATTATTATTAAAAAGCCCCAAAATTGGCTTAATTTTACTGGCCTATAAAGCCTTTCTCGATTTCAATGTCATGAACATTCAACAACTGTTGGTTTTCATCCTCCTGAAGTTTATTTTCCGAAGCCAATCTAAATTTGCATTGTACTGCTCCGGACATACTACAAGAGGTCATAGAAAACAACTTATGAAATTTGAAAAAATGTAAATCATAGCTAATGCAAAAACATTCATCTAACTTAGAGCCGAAAGTTTATAAAGTTACCATTTGATATAAAGAACAAATTAACTCCGCTTAATTACAAGGTAATAATCAAGGGTTTCTGTTTTACCAACCCGGTAATTTTTGGTTTCTTGATTTCTTCAATAATTGGCGCGTTCTTTTGATTTTTTTAATATATATATGTATATGTCAGTGAAATAACACGAAATACAACAACAATGCTACCCTATATAGGTTAGTGCTTAATACAGTAATTTATCGAGGGCCGGTCTTGACCTGGATAGCGCAAAAGTTAAGCTTTTATTTAGGACGCATTTAGGGGTTGCTAGAAGAAGTTTGTTCGCTCGACGATGTTCCACTGTGTTTTCACCTCATCCACCTCAATTAAATTCAATGGGATTACACATTTTTTCCAATTGGAAAACTGATTTTTGTCGAAATATTAGGAAACTATTCGGAATCAATTAGTTTCTTCTATGACAGTTGCATTTGATAGGTTCAATGCTTTCTCTTGATGTACAATAATAGAATGAAGTTTGTTTTAAATATTTTTCAAAGACTGGAATTATCCCACCACTTAAAATCCACACTTTATCTGAGACAAAATCCATTTCAAATCAAATACATGCCTTTAACCTGTATGGGTCAGATACATGGTTTTTTTTCACAAAAAATCCCGAATGAATACTCGATTTTCACACTCACGCCAATAATGGCTTATATGAATTATTTTTGATGCCTTTCCATTTTGTAATTTGGCTATATGAATAAATTTATTATTATTATATTAATTAAATAAATTTCCAAATAAAGTAAAGGAACCAAGTAAACTTCCGAATCAAATAAATAAATTTAACGATTAAAAAAATTAATAAAAATAAATGAAAATTAGATTGCGGCTAGTTACATTAATAGGTAACCAACGTACTTATTACTTACCAATGGAAATTTATTTGCTCCGAAATTTGACGTACTTGACCTAGAAATGTTATACTCGTCGTGAATCAATGCTTTTCGATTTTTTTTTAATTAGATAACTAGGATATTGGAAGCATTCGTCAATATAGCCAGAATGAAAAGAAGACAGCTCTTTGGGAAGACTGACAATGCCGAAAGAGCTTTCTGTCTTCTTTTCATGCGTCTTCTTTTCATGGGTTTTCGAATTTGGTGCTCGCGGTCACTGAACGGCAATGGGAGGATAACGATCGAGAAAGCTAAGTTCCGATGTCAGACTGTAGAACCACTTTTTATCTGAATACATATTTACAGCCTTTGGGCCAAGAGGACCTCTGTCGCATTCCTCACCCGGTAGAATTTTCATCGAAAGGGATACTCCTGTCCTAATAATTCAGAGAAGACGCTGATTGAATTTTCATCACAGAGGCACGCTACCATGGTAACTAAATATTCAAATAGAAAACTAAACTGAAAATGGATTCAGGAAATATTTCCTTATATGGTAGGGTAGACAAATAAAAAATCTAGAATATTACAGTTTTATGTGTTGTTATTTTTTAATGCTGTCAACTAAAGGCTTTCCGGCATACAGCCATGCATTGTCATCGACGAGCAACAATCATGTGCCCAAAAGGTGCAATAGAGTTTTATGGCTTCATAAAACCGAAAATCATCTGATCAAAAAGAATTGGGAATAACTATTACAACATCTCTCCTGGTAAAGAGAGCACCACCACATAGAGAAGCCTTTCTACGGTTAGCCTTTGAATGAACATTACAGGAGGGAAGGTATCCGGGAGCCATGAAGTTAAGTTTTTGTTTCCTTCAATGTCCTCCTTTTGGCAACCATTCTGGCATTTCGTTAACGTTATCTTTAACACTTTAACGACCACTTTCCCACCCACTGTGTATAGGTTTGCACTAACGTCCCTATTTCGTCGTTTCGTCCTCGATACATGCATGGATATTGTATATAGTTGTGGTTGATATCCGTACATTTGGCAGCCATTCTACTTTTGTGCTCAATGCCAAAGACTAGCAATACTCGTAGTGTGCAAGTCAGTTGAATCGAAGAACGACACATTCAGATGACTAAGGATATGCCAGTAACGAGCGTGAAAATAAATCCCCGAAGGCAACATAGTATCAGATTCGTGCAATTCGGATCCAATGGAATCGGAACATCGAAGTGATTCCACTTTGAATTGACATTTAGGGTGACCAGGGGAAAAGAAGGTATCCTTTTTAGAAATGATTTGCACAGATGTGAGTTTGGATCCTCCGTTGAAATCATGGCGTTTTGTGTTCCGGCACTGATCGTTTAAATAAGAAAGAGGATGTCTTGACTAAAGGTGTGAATTTTAGAGAAATTGGAAGTTGATGGAATTAGGCTTTGGTAGAATATCTTACTGGGCTTGGAATACTAGCAGCGTTTCAATAATGTGGCCGCATTAAACTAACTAATATACACATTAAACTAACTAATATTCTCGTATACGAAATCAATATCATTATAATCACGCATAGCGCTTTTTTCTATATTTTATAAGTTGTTAAGAATGAATGAAGTGTATCACTACCAACTCAATACAACAAGATTAAGTTGGCAATGCACTCCACCAAAAATATTCAGCATTAAAGCGGATCGCACTTGCCGACTGGTTTCGTCCACCGATAGACCATACTCGTCAGGAGCTACCTTTAGTCTATCGGGAAGGTAACTCGACCAGTCCAACTTGTGTGCTGTATTCCGATTTTCGGAAGCTGCTGACGAGTATGGTCTATCGGGGGACGAAACCAGTCGGCAAGTGCGATCCGCTTTAATGCTGAATATTTTTGGTGGAGTGCATTGCCAACTTAATCTTGTTGTATTGAGTTGGCAGTGATACACTTCATTCATTTTTAGTGTCACCATACACTGTCGAACTTGAACTTGAACTCGAGCACGAACCTGGTACAAATGTCCTCTGACACACACATACACTTCACATAGGTGTGAAGAAAACCGGTCCACTTGTACTAGGCTCGGGCTCGAGTTCGACAGTGTATGGTGACACTTAATAACTAATATATAATACAACCTCCGATAATTCTCGATGAATACCTGGTGTAGAAAATTTGTTCTGTAACCTTCTTTTTGAATTGGAATATCTGCAATCTGCTTTGCAGGTTTTCTGGGTTTTATGACGCCATCTACCCGTCAATTTCCTGGGAATAAAATATTGAATAAGTATGTATTTGTTTAAAATGGACTGGAGGACTGTAAGCGCGGAGTGAGCGGATCCCGCACAATTGACTGTTGATTCAAAGTAGTCTTATATGTTTGCTTGGAAGATTTGTACTACATATGTATTGTACTATATATAATCTTTCCCGGAATAGCCTCGAACGAACATGAAAGCTCGCTCCTCATGCTCTCTGTGCAATTGCCGTAGCCCGATTTGGTATCTATGCTAGACACAACTTGACATTTGCAATTCGATGACCACGACTTTGATGACCCGATGTGACATTTACTCAACTTTGATGGCCCAACATGAGATTTACAATTTGAAAACAGATATATCTATTATATGATCCTATATTTTTCCTAAAAAGGGAAATTTTGAAGATGAGAAGAAAAAAAAATAATAGGTTTTAGCTAACAATATTCTTGACAAAGTATTTCCCAACCCTCTCACTTTAATACATCAAAATTTTTGTCTGCTCATCTCAGACTTTCGTGACTGGCAGATGCTTGTCAGCAAAGAGGACAAACAAAAGATTTCTTCTTCAATGTGCTGTTTTGTTTTGTGCCTCGTGGCCTCCTCTAAATGCCATGCCGCCCTTTGAATTCCCTATCCATTATGTCGTTTTTCAATACGGCCTGAGCTCATTCCATTCAAGTTAAGGAGTCATTAAGCGACCACAACAATTGCGGAAACAACTTAATGAAGCCTTGAATGACACTTTGAAACGGAGAGACCTTCACTCTGTAAACGAGCGCTAGAAGCATAGAGTAGACCCTGAACTTTCTCTTATCGTTACGCTATTTTGGGTCACATTTATCCTGCAGCTTGAAATCTAAAAACGTAAAAGTTGGAAAAAAGGATAAGAGCTTCGAAATGGAAGTGAGCTTCGGGTAAATGATGAGATTCAATTCGATTGAATTGGAAATGGTGTGAAATACACACGACAGGACTGTATTCGTATATCGTGGCTTATCCATTTCCAGGCGATTTAGTGCTGAAACGCTATCGGGAACGAACTGTAACGCAATAGTAACATATACGTAGATGAATTGATATTCGTATGTTGGACTGATTTGGTTGGAAATAGTATGTCAGGTATATAAATCGTGTGCACCAGTTAAACAGTTCTACATCGGGGGAAAAAAACCAGAAATACGAAGTTGAAATCTTCCACCTATTTTTCAGCATTTTCGATGTATTTCGATTATTTGAGTGGAAGAATATTACAAATTGCGAGAAACCAAATATTAAGAGTCGTATTTAGAGAAACAGTAAAAATCTCAACTTTAAACTACCTATATGCTTAGACATTTCCTCCATGGCTTAGACCCATTTGGAATGCAGAAAGTGTTATTTACTTATTATTTACAGTTGTCCGCAGAAATTTTCCATATTTCCATGTTCCCGTTGTTATGGGGGCAAAAATCCTAAGAAGAATAATACCACGGCCTTCCTCTTTGCCGGCATGTCGAAGAAACCGACAAACAAAGGATAGGATGTGTACGCCAGGAATTTGCGCAATAGGAAATCTTCTATATGCTAACGAGAAGTTAACTATATGACGCACTATGCCTCACTAGAAGTTAAGGTAAAGTAGTAAGTCTGAGCTTTCAACATTAGGATTCCTTATATTTGTCTGAGATTTGACATAACGTTAAGGTTTTTTAAATTCTAATCTAAATCAAGAATAAGTGATACAATTATAAGAAATGTTTCTGCAAATAAATTTTAGACCAAACTCAGTGTTAGCTTAAACTTAGCTCAGATTTTTATTTAAGAAAAATGTAAGACCTGACTCTGGATATGCTCCAACAGTAAATAGACGGTCGATATATGATAATTGAAAATAAGACACGGAAAAAAAGTGAAAAACTATGTACCAATGGACAATTTCGTTATGCAAAATGGAACTGCACTCCTGGGTTCGGTTAAACGGAGTTCTACTGTATGTGGTCGCGAACTCAAACTATTCTGCAAACCTTTCCAGCGATGTGCCAAACCTAACTCAATAGTTTGAGTGCAATAGTTGAAACAGTTTCGAAGTATGCAAGCCCTAAGTTTCGAAGTATGCAATCATTTCTAGTATACACTAGACTTATAGTATAGGGTATATTGTTTTTGTCACGGCGAAAATATGTAACACCTTAAAGGAGGCTCCGGAGGTATAGCAATGTATATATATAAATTATCAGTATCACCTCCTGATTCGATTTAACCATGTCTGTCTCTCCGTCTGTCTGTCTGCCCATTCGCACGATAACTTTCGATAGAATGAAGCTAGAGACTTGAAATTCTGATCAAATATTTGTAGTAGGATCTAGTTGGAACCCCCACCTCCCCTACAAATCAATGGCGTAGATAGCTGTTTTGCGGAGGGAGGGGATATAACCGATGGATATCCCCTCCCCTACATTTCTTTCAATATCCGCACGGGTCTAGATTTGAACCCTTCATCTCTTGAGTGAAAATCAACCTTCTGCTGTAAGCAAATATCAAACCATATACCAATGAGCTACTTTATTTTCGAAGCAATCATCGAAAATGAGGAGCTGATGAAATCCTCGATTAGCACCATCGACTAGTTCATCGGGAAGCTAAAAAATGTTGATGAAGAGAACAACCTCGCGTCAGATAAAACAGAAATTGAGCAATTTTCGTCGTGGAGGAGAAGCGGGGACAGCAAAATTTATTGTCATTTTGTAATACGAAAGTACATAAGTGTCACCACACACTGTCGAACTCGAACATGGTACAAGTGGAGCGGTTTTCTTCACGTTTATATGAAGTGTGTGTGTGTGTCTTGAGCTATTGAGAGGACATATGGTGACACTAAGTGACATTCAGTCTGGCACTTATCATGAGATCATTGTTAATATGTTCTACCATCACATGGTCAGCACTTAGAAGAATAACCCGGCTCTGCCATATAGGCAGATTGTGGAGAGAATGTCATTATGTAGGGACGAGAAATCTCCTACTTAATTAAATAATGCGTCACATTTTTTAAATTAAAAAGTATCTAAGGTAAGGCCTAAAAAGGTTTCGGTGTTTTGTCGTGTGACTAGTTGTACCACGCGCCTTTTCGATAGCCCATTTCGGCTTCGGGAAATCAGAGAAAACTTATGTGGGATCAGTATGATTTTATCAGTCAATGGCCTAGTCGAAAAATCTGAAAAAAAATTCGGCGCCCAATGTGGATCAATGTGATTTTATCTATTGAATTAACTAGCACTACATAAAATCACGCTGACCCCATATTAAGCGCCGAAGATTTTCAGGCTTCTTTGATAATTTTCGGCTAGTTTTATTTCGTAATGTAAATTAGCTCTGACTTATGATTGAAGATAAAGTCTAAAAAAAATTTGGTTTCTACGTCTTTTGACTATGGGTACCGCGTGGCGCGCGCACATTCAATTGCACATTTAGTTTTCATTGTTACACTTCAACATTTGGCATTTCCACAGTAAATTTACACTGACGTAGGATACAAAAAAAAAATTAAGTATCCGTACACCAGTCATTTGGTTGACGTCACCATGGATAAATGACAGCAAACAAGAAACAACGCCACAAATAAAATGGTATGAAATAAAGGAACTTTCATAAATCGGATGAGTTTACTTCTATTTGATTTTTTGAGTTTTGAATTTTAAATGAGTTTGACTTTTAAGTTCAAATTCAGTATTTAGGATTATAGAAAGTCATGTCGAGGGGGGGGGGGGGGGGGGGGGGGTCACCCCCCTATCTACGCCACTGCTACAAATGAAACTTCAAACAAGCGATAACTTTCGATAGAATAAATTTGAAATTGAAATTTTTTTTAAATGGTTGTAGCATGATCTAATTGATTTGTGATAACGATGGGTAAGTTCAGATTTAAGGAACCCCCACCTCCACTACAAGTTAGATTTCAAATAAGCAATAACTTTCGATAGAATTTAGCAAGCGATTTTAAAAATTAAAATTTAAAATTCGACAAATATTTCTAGAATGGGTTAGTTAATTGGTTTTGGGAATGGTCAAGATCCTCCTGAATGAGTGCCAACTTCCTCTATAAACTGGCTTAAACTCACTTTTAATGCATATGGTCGTTGCCAATTGGTACTTTTGGTATCACCACTAGGTCTGTACATGTCTAGGGTATATGTTTACTTCGGCGTGGTTATATTTAAAGATGGGACGCGACGCGCCAAAAATCCAAGTTCCAATTTCAGGAAGATTCTACTTTCCTAGTGTTTTAATTCATAATGGTCAACTGTATATACTCGTATACTCGTATTTCTGAAAAAAGTTATCCGCCTATTTTAAACTTTCAATTATAATTCGCAAAGTAATTAATATTTGCAGTTTATGGTTAGTCTGCAAGACTTTACGTTCAAATACGACCCGAATTATGTCCTAAATTTATCTGAACTTAATTACAGGATTCTGAATCAAGAGGCAATTGATTGAATTTCATTCATCTTGTTTATTTATCTGGTTTTCACACATAATCTCCAACGAAAATCATTTGGCCTATTGATACCATGAGGCAAAAAGTTTCGAGTAACACACAAATTGCTGCTGATTCTCCCTAATGCTCTGTTTCGCAATGGCACGTACATTATTCATTGCTTCATCATCGTTTTGGCACATTCACCCACATGTTTGTAAAATAACCTCAAAATGGAAGCCATAAACCGCAGAATTGAAGTAGACCTCATAAACAGGTCATCCCTACATATCTGCAAGGAATCTATCAAATATGTACAATGGCTATCTGAAAGTGAAAGTTCCCATTGGCGTATCTAATGTGTAAGTAAAAGTAATATGCAGCATCAGTCAAAATGGCCAGGACCATACACGAAGGATAATGTAAAAGAAGTTGCGTGAGTTTGAAATGCTGGAATGGTCGGCGAAGCATGGAAGTAGTACACGTTCTGATTCCCTAATGGAAGTTTCCTGTTGGTCACATATGAAATTCAGATATCACTCCAGAGAATCGAAATGAATGGATGACTGTCCGACATAAATGCCGTTTGCAAAGTGGTTTTTTGTTCAACATCGTCAACAGAGATATGAATGGTGAAAAGTTTTGGTGGTCTTTTATTTTTGGCATGTATGAAGTTGGTTGAATGTTTTGTGCCTATGGACGAATGATCCGACTGGCAGAATGGGCTTTAAGCGAGGTTTTGATCCTCGGGGTCAATAAGGCCAGGTAATCTGAACCAAAAGCACCTGCAACGTATTTTCTCAATTTATCAAATGCCAACTTTAAATATTTAAAAAACTAGCTTTCGGAAAACAGACCTTTAGATCCTTTTTTAGGGTTTTGTAGTAAAATCAAAACCCTTATGAAATCGGTCAAATGTCTGTCTGTCCGTCTGTCCATGAAGTATCTCACGAAGGGCTGAAGCTACATATAGTATATGAAATTTTGTGGGAATATGTAGAATTATTATAGTTTGCCGGAGAAAGCAATTCGTGGTAATAGGCTGACTTTAAGGAGAGGTCCCCATACAGAGAAAATTCGAATTTTTTTTTCATCTGGTATAGGCAAGTGGGGTATCATGAGAAAGGTAACACCGAGTACATTCCATTTTTTTTCATCAAATTTGGAAAAATGGAAAAAGAGGTAGAGGGGAAAATACGTGATCCGAGTTTGTCCCCCCCCCCCCTTGCATTTCGAGACCGTATACTTAGAAATATGAAAATTTGCAAGAAAGCGGCACTTCACTAGCAGAGAAAACTAAACATAGTAGAATTTTGATATCTCATCAAAAAAGCTTATAAATAGTACATTTCTATAGTTGCAGATAGCACACTCTTGCACCCCTTAAGCATACCTGAAGTCAAAAATATTGATGACCAATGATAACCAACATCATAGGCAATAATATCTCAAAGTTTCATTACAATCAGATAATATTTAATAATAGTACATTCATTTAAAGTTAGGCATTTTGACACTATCCACACAAAAAATACACCTACCGGCCTCATAGCTGTGAGTACTATTGAACTTTCATGTTATTTTTCGTAGTGCGAATTGCAGTTATTTAATTAATAATTTTTAAAAGGGTAAAGATGGATTGGGGGCGCTGTGTCGTAATTGGCCAACTTAACCGGGTGGAAGGGGGAGTTGTCTACATAGAGGCGAAATTAAGGCCGATTTTTTTTATCGACTAATAGAGACAAGTGAGGTGTCGTGAGAAAGGAAATGTTGAGTACATTCAATTTTTTTAACATTTTCTTGAAATTTGTTGCAAGGGGAACAGTGGAGAAGGAGAAAATATTAGTTCGCTTGCTACAAAACCCTCGAGACCTCTATATTCCGGTTTCATTTTCACTATCCCTTATCTATAGAATAATTCAATATAACTATGGGTCAATGTTCATATGGATGATGTAGTTGCTATAATACCCAGGAAGCATGTGAGTTACTTGCGAATTTCATTTCTTCCATCTTTACTCCATCATCTACTTCCCCTTTATCTATTGTATTTTTAAACCATATTCGTATTCCTTTCACGCTATTCGCCCTTTTCATAATCTGGTTATAGTTTATCCTATAGATAAATGCTGAACGGCACGGCATGCTCCAGTTAAAAATTTATCGGACGGTTATTCGAAACAGCTGACACGGTCTGCTGAGATTTTAACAGCTAGAACTATATGCACACTCGACTGCAGAAGCCTTGGATAACCATGGCCAAGTTAATGTCATGTACGCTGGCCACATTTTGCCGCTAACCAAGGCCCAGGGTTTTGGTATTGCTGCTGCTGGCACAATTTTATCTCCGTTTGCTCCATTTTTGATTGTGACATTGTGAATGTTGTATTGTCTATGTACAATAACTGCGCATCGTTTCCTTTCAGTACTACTTCGGGAGTCCCCAAGGATCCATTATCGTCTCCCTTCTTCTTAACATTTTCATAAGCGACCTTACACGGTATGGAAAAATCGAGTAGCCTTAGTTGGAAACTTTCATTCAAACTGGCGTAACTACCCCATGTAACGAATAATGAAACCGGAAAATAGAGGGCTACGCCCGCAATCCGAGGGTTTTGTAGTGTCCCATGCCAATAGGAGATGAACTGTTCTACTTTTGGAGATGCTTAACCATTCATGTTAAGACAATACGAGTATTGCAAATTGTAAGTTTTCATAAAAAATATCGAAAATATATTGTTTGAATAATTATAGAGAATAGAGTCAGCGACGAGCATACCCCCCTCCCTCCTTCCCCCCTTCCCCTCCTCCCACCTCTCCTACCAATCATTACCCTTTTGAAAATGGTTAACTTCAATTCGCTCTACGGAAAACAATATGCAAGTATGTTGTACTCGTAGTATGTAGTACAAGAGACCTGGTTATGTGCATTTTTTGTATGGATGATATCAAAATGACCAAATCTAAATGAATGTACTACTATTAAATATTACGTGATTATTACGAAATTTGGAGATATTATTGCACATGGTGTTGATTATCGTCGGCCATCAATATTTTCGACCTCGGATGAGTTTGAGAAATGCAGGGGTGTGCTAACTGTAACTATAGAAATATACTATTATTAACCTATTTTGAGAAGATATCAAAATTCCATAACTTTAATGTTTTCTGTGCTAGTTGAAAGCCATCTTCCTGTATGTTTTCATATTTCTAAGTGTAACGGTCTCGAAATGGTGAGGGGGTTGGACAAATTACAATATGATCTCATATTTTTCCCTCTGCCTCTTTTCCCCTTTCTTCGAATTTGATGAAGTCGCCAAAAATGGAATGTACTCGGTAGTACCTTTCTCATGATACCCCACTTGCCTATATCAAATGAAAAAAAATGTTTTTTTTTTATCCTCCTCTCCTCCTCACATCTCCTTTCCACTTATGTACGTCGCACTACTCTTATGTACATTTTCAATCAAAACTCTATTAGCATTTATATGTAAAAAAAAGATTCCCTTGGAACCAAAAAAATTCTATTTCGATGTAATTCATTTAAGCTCATGTATTTCCCTCTATGGGAACCTCCCTTAAAGCAGCAACCCACCTACCTCCCCCCTTAAACTTCTCTCCCCACCCACTCCTATACCACCAATCTCCACCCTTTCAGAAATGGTTAACTCCAATTCACTTTACGAAAAACAATAAACAATATTCAAGTATGCAGTACTAGTATGTAACCGGTTATGTGCATTTTTTGTATGAATGGCATCAATATCTCAAAATTTAAATGAATGTACTATTATTAAATATTATGTGATTGTTATGAAACTTGGAAGTATTATTGCCTATGATGTTGGTTATCATTGGCCATCAATATTTTTAACCTGGGGTGCAGCGGTGTGCTAACTGCAACTATAGAAATGTACTATTATTAACCTTTTCTGATAAAATTTCAAAATTCTAGAAATCTAGGTTTTCTCAGCTAGTAAAATGGCGCTTTTCTGCAAATTTTCATATTTCTAAGTATAACGGTCTCGAAATGCAAGGGGGGGGGGACAAACTCGGATGACATATTTTCCCCTCTCCCTCTTTTCCTGTTTCTTCAAATTTGAAAAAAATTCCAAAAATGGATTGTACTCGACGATACCTTTGTTACGATACCCCACTTGCCTGTGCCAAACGAAAAAAAAATTTCGACCTTCATTTCCCCTCTATGGGGACCTCCCCTTAAAGTTGACCTATTACGATGATTCCCTTTCTCCGGCGAATTGTAGTAATTCTACACATTCCTACAAAATTTCATGTATGTAGCTTCAGCCGTTCCTGAGATATTCAATGGACAGACGGACAGACGGACAGACGGACAGACAGACATTTGACCGATTTCATAAGGGTTTTGTTTTACTACAAAACCCTAAAAATCGGGGAAAAAAACAAGCTAGCCATCGGCTTATTTGACAGAGGACAAATATCGTCAGCATAGTCAAGGTTTTAAAGGTATTTGAACAATTTCCATCTTATATCTTTGTTCTGGTGTTCATGAAGCGTGACGCTTAGTGTATCATTAGTGGCAATTAAAAACTGTACAGGTCATAAAATGCAGCTCGAAAGGATCTGAAAGCTTACCCTTGTGTAAAACGTGACACTGGGCTCCCTGGTACGACTCTTGATGATGGAAATTATTTTATCTGGTATGCCTCCCCTACGTAAAGCCTTCCAGATGTATTTTCGGTCAACGCTGTCAAAGGCCTTCTCGAATTCGATGAAGATATGATGTAATGGGGATTTCCACTCTGCGGATTGTTCAATAATAATTCGGAAGATGTTAATGTGGTCGCTACATGAGAAGCCCTTGCGAAAGCCGATTTGCTCATCATTCAATGTGCGGTCAACTGTTTGTTTGATCCGGTTCAAGATTATTTTTGCCATCAGTTTGGAGACTGCTGGGAGAAGACAGATTATTGCAATCCTTCTGGTCCCTTCTGGTCCCCCTTTTTCGGGATCTAAATAATGACGCACTTCTTAAACGCTTTAGGAAGAGTTTCGGTTTATCAACATTCTTGGATAAGGGGGAGAAGAATATCCGCAGTAGCATTGGCATCCGTTTTGAAGAGCTCCACCGGAATCCCATCTATCCCCGGGGCTTTACCCGCTTCCAGCGATTTAATAGCTCCAGTTACTTCTAGCTTAGATGGTGGGCTGGTGTCTACTCTGGCTAATTGCGGAATATCTTCTGCTACTAGTGAAGATGCATTCGAATGTCCAAAGGTCTTGTAGAGGACCTCAATGAAGTGCTCTCTCCATTTCCGCAGTTGGTGTTTTTCGGATACAGTAGAGACTTATCTTTATCTTTCACTGGATATTCTGTTGCGAAAGATTTGCCAGTTAATGGCTTGATAAGCTTATAAAGGGTTATACTGTAACCGCGGTAAGACGCTTCCTCTGCTTTTTCCGCTAATGCGTTGATGTAATTTCGATTGTCCCATCTTATATTTCTTTGCACGCCTTTCTGTAGTGAACGGTATTCAGCTCTGAGTTGGCCTTTGGCTGAGCCGTCAGCAGCTGAGTTAATCCGTTCCTTAATTCTCTTGTGTGCTGAGATTAGAGACCATGTATAGCCGCTAATGAACCGTCTCCTACCGCGCTCCAATCGACCCGCAAATGTTCCCCCACGCGAAATAAATGAGTCATTAGCGGCTTTCCATCTATCATCAATTGAAGGATTCTCACAAGGTGCAATAGCTCTCTCGTGCAAGGCGGTGGAATATGCACGTCTTATAGATGGGTCATTAAGCTTTTGCACATTTAAACATGGCAAGGTTCGTACATTTTAAGGGCGCTGGATCGCTGTCGTTCGTAAGCGTATATTTGCGACAGCACCTCGCGTTGACCCGACGTCCAAGAGACAATGTTTTGAAGACGGCTATGTGGTCAATCTGGTTTTCTGCTTCGCCATCCGGAGAGGTCCAAATTGATAAGTGGCATCGTTTGTGCTTGAACAGGGTACTACTAAAGACAAGTTGACGATAGCTGCAAAACTCCACGAACAACTCGCCATTTTTGTTCCTGTTGCCTAGTCCATGATTGCCCATTAGGCGTTCAAAGCCTACACTGTCAGACCCGACTTTGGTGTTGAGATCCCCCATGATAACTTTTATGTCACCTTTAGGAGTCTTGTCGAAGGTGTCGCCAAGTCGTTGATAAAAGGCACCCTTAGCTGATTGATCCGCTAGTTCAGTCGGGGCGTAGCACTGAATTATTTTGATATTTCTTACCCTGGATTTGGAGTGCTTCAAATTAATTAGAGATAGGCGTATTCCCTATAGGATTCCGACGCCTGGCATTCGAGGTGAGGTATCATCTTCATTTCCAGAGTAGAGAAGTACTGCTTGGTAGCTTGGTGATAAAGTCGTTTTCGATGCAGGCCATCTACAATAGTTTCGCTCAGTCCTAGTATAGCGATGTTATGTGCGATCATTTACCGTTCGACTTCAGTGAGCCTTGCACTATTGCACTCGCCCCACATCATTCGAACGTTGCAAAACCGATCGTGGTCCGTTGTTTGTAGCCAAAAGTCGTTGCCGGTGAATGAATCTGTGGTATCCGAAATTAATTTAATGTTTCGAGAGTAAATTGAAGCCTACATACCCAATTTTAGGGGAAGGGTTGCTTCCTTACGTGTCCTAAAAGTCGCCGGGAGCTATTTTTTATATAGTTCAGAGGTTCGGCGTTTTTAATCACACGTTCTTTTGATGATCTTTCAGGTGGGTGTGACGTGTTGGTGTTTTCACAGCCACGTTGCAACTTCACAGTTCGCCTACTTCCTGAGACGTACTGGTGTTTTTTACCATTCAGGATGATTATCGTTTTGCGCCTCTAATAAATGTTTTGAACTGCGGAACTTCGTTGGGTTGGGGCGCCCACGGGGAGGACTACGCCCGGAGAATCAGCATAATGGAGAATTACTTCCCTATTTTTCAGACAATTTACGATGAGTTTGAACACATGTCTCATTCACTTGGTTTGACGCAGTTGTTTCATAAGGACAGGCCACCAAGTATTGTCGAATGTTGTTTTAATATAGAGAGATACGGTTACAACTTGATGATTGACCTTTTTATTTTCAACGAGTAGAAGAGCGTTTCGCAAAGCATCAATTGTGTAATGTTGTTCCCTTAAAATCAAATTGACGGTCGGAGTACTGGTTGGTGGTCTCCAGGTGACGAACTAGTCTTTCGATAAATAACTTTTCAATTACCTTCCCTAGTATCGGCAATAGTCCGATGGGATTGTAGTAACTCATCTCGTTGTAGTCATTCTTTCTTGTTTCCGGGAATGATTGATGATGACTGATGATTTTGACAAATACCATTTCCCAAGACTTGAAAAATGATACAACTCCAGGCACTTGTTCATGATTGATGTCAAAATTAGATTCTCGTTAGAAAATTCCAAACAAATGTCTGATGTCAGACCATCAAATCCTGGTGCTCTATTTGAGTTCATCGACTTCAGGCACACTAGTAATTCTTCAGGTGTAAACGGCTCTTCAGTAGAACAAGCAGGTTCAAGTACTTGGCTGAGCCGCAAATCTGTATACAATGGTATTGAATCCTCCGTGTCGTCTGGGTGAAATTGGTACAGTAAACGTTGAGCGATTGTATACGACTCGTCGATTTTTAAAGTTTTGGTTGCCACTGATGGAGCATCCTTCATTATACGATTGGTAAGCGAGAAGACGTCTTCCTTCTCTTGATTTGAGCAAAACTCACGAAAATGTTGCGTAGAAGCTAGTCGTAGCGCATTTGTTTTTCCATCCATAAGCAGATTTGGAAACTCGCTCACCAGAGGGGAGTTTTGTGTCTGGCAAGCTGAAGATGTAAATGAATGGCCTCTTTTTTCATTGCCTGCAGTTCAGCCGTCCACCAGGGGTTAAACTTCGCCACATGCCGTCGTAACTTCATAGAAGGAAAACACACAGCTTGTAATTACTCTCTACGGATGCTAGGTATTCTACCACGTTTGAATCCCGGTGACAGAATTATCTTCTTCTAAAATCCTCCTTAAACTCAAGGATCAGTCAACCTCCTACATTTGCCATATTTAATACCGGTCAGTATAAACACTCGACGAATTATAGTGCTCGGTATAAACGCGGTCAAACAAAAATTCACTTGACCGCAATGAAACTTTATTCGAATGTCAGCTGATTCCTCTAAGCGTCAAGGGCCCCATTTATACCGTGGAACTAAAAGGAGTATTAACTAGATCAAATTAGATTTAGTTCTAGTTCGTGGTGTGTTTATACCGACCGGTACTAAATATGGCAAACGTCAGATGTTGGCTTGTCACTTGGTTTTGAAGAGAATTTTAGAAATATAAAGAGCCCAGTAGCTTCTTGTAGAAAGCGCTTCTATACCACCGACTCCAACAAAATATAATCATGGACAAAAACAAGCGTCAACAATGAAAACACAAACCTGATCCAAATTTGTTAGTTCAGTACCGTATCGCAAGTGGAGCTAAGAGCTAGTCTAATCAACTAATCCGGCATGTTTACATCGTGGTGAGTTCACTGGGATTAGTTAATATTGAAACATAGTTCCACGGCATAAACGTAACCAAGGTTGTCAACTGTGTTGGCTGCGTTCAGTTTTCGGTAGGGATGTCCAAATAAATAAAAGAATGGGGGAAACTCTCCAAAAGAAAATTTTATTTCCCTTGGGCTTATTTTTGAAGTCTGTCCGCCACGTTGTTTTCTTCGCAACCGTAACGTGGAACAAGACGGAAAAAAAAAGCAGGGTAACTACAATACAAATAAAACAAAATTTAGTGAGTGAGGAATTAATTCTCTAGTAATACTACCCGATAACCATCTAGATCACGTATACTTTTCGACAACGTGTGTTAGGCGCTCCACAGCTCGGAAGCCCCGCGGGCAAGTAGCCGCTGAGGCGACAACGTGTGTTAGGCGCTCCGCAGTTCGGAGGCCCCACGAACGAGTAGCCGCTGAGGGCGACAACTTGTGCTAGGCGCTCCGCAGTTCGGAGGCCCCACGAACGAGTAGCTGCTGAGGGCGACAGCGTGTGTTAGGCGCTCCGCAGTTCGGAGGCCCCGCGAAGGAGTAGCCGCTGAGGGCGACAACGTGTGTTAGGCGCTCCGCAGTTCGCAGGCCCCACGAACGAGTAGTAGCTGAGGGCGACGAGGTGTATTAGGCGCTCCGCAGTTCGGAGGAACGACAAACGAGTAGTAGCTGAGGGCGACAACGTGCGTTGGGTGCTCCGCAGCCCCTACGAACGTGATATTAGCCGAGGTGTCAACAACGTGCGGTTAGTTGGCGCTCCGCTGTTCGGACGCCCCACACAAAAAACCGAGACCAGATATTCCGCGGACATCCTCCCATCAGATAAAAGAAGGAAAGCTAATCGTTGCGGTAGAAGTCATGTGTTACTAATGTAGTTTATTTGTCCCCATTCTTGTTCCTTTCTTGTTTATGTTAAAGTACATTAGAAAAATTTAAAGTCGAGAAGAGGAAAACATAGAAAAAAATATTTTTATTGTGGTAAATTTCGTAGACTTGTTATAGTCCTGTAGCGGCCGCCACCGGAGTTGATAACCGGTGATTCTTAACCGTTGATTTTTGGTTTATCGAAATATCTGAATAAAAGAGAAAAAAAAAATCTATTATAAATTTTGGCAATTATATCGTGTGGTAAAAAAAAATAATATAATGTAATTTTCAGTATTCTGTAGGAACCTATATCTCTCTCTCTCAATTGCCCTAACCCCTTGTGGGGCATAGTGCGCCAACTGTTCCATGTGGCCCAGTTGACGTTTCGACGGCATAAACTGGTTTCGGAGAATGCAGTTGCCAGCATGCACCTCCTGCACATCCATGGGCACGAACGTCGCCGTGGAAGGGATTCGAAACCGAAACGCCGGTAGTGAAACAGGAGACTGATGCCTTAACACACTGCGCTACCGGTCGCTACTATGGAACCTATATAAGTGTAATAAAATAATTGTATGGCCAAGTGAATATTTTGTGTTGTAATTGTTAAGTATTCTGAGAGGGTGTCTTTGCTCGACGGGGCATCTAGGGACATCCAACCCGAAGCAGTCTTCGCTACTTCCAACAACACCTGCCGCGTTTTCTTAGGGTAAGATGCTGGTCTTATCAGTGCCAGGGTTGTTCGTTCTTTTTCTTGGTATCTTTCGCAAAGTACGAGATTCTTAATCGCACACGGTGGGTTCGGCTCTCCAGCCCAATGCCTACCAATTGACGCTTCTCTTTTCCGTTCTTTTCTTTTCAGATTTTTTTCTTTTTGCTCGATCGGGCTATGAAACACCTGATTCCTGGTGATGAGCTGTGCGACCATCTGTCCCAGACCTTCTTTTGTTTTACCCCGACCCGCATCTCACCGAACGAAGCTGCTTGCCAGCAGGTGTTAGGTACCGGTGGTGCTCTTGACAGCTACCAGTACTCAAGCTCATTACAAGCTCTAATTGCGTTGGTAAGCGATTCAACGTAGTTTCTCAAATCAAGTAGTGTGTCAATATTTGTTACGTCCGAAGTAATGTTCCTTTCGACCTGCTCACGATGTAAACAATTTCGGAATTGTACCCAATTGATCCTCTTGTTTTGAAGGTGTGGGTAGGAGGCCATGGATCATATGTACACCACAAGCACTGCGACCGTGGATGGGTCTATTTGAAGGGTATATTGATGTTTTCAGGTTCTCCTTAATTTTATCCGTTGAGTGAAGCTTGATGGCTGAATTATAGTATGCGCGAACAACGCGGCTTCTGCTGTCAAATAAAGTTGAATCAATGTATTTCAGATGGCGATAAGTATACTGTGCGCGAACAATACGTCGCTCACGTCGCAAAAGTTGAGACGAGTTCAACTTTGTCGCAATCAACGAGCCGCGAAATATCAATTCACAATAGGCATGTGGTTTAAAACTGTGGGTGATCATTTGTTTTGTTGTAAGTTACTATTATGCGCTTGGAAGTGCATGTTTCTATTCTTAATTCAAAAAAGTATTTCAAGTTTGTTAGGAAGCCAGTTTTTCACAGCTCAAATGTGTCAAAAGAACGCGAACAAGAGATTTGACTATAACTGGCTGAACAGCTGATTTTCGTTGACTGCGACTTGTGAACGTAATTCGCGCACAGTATAATTCCGAGGTGAATGTGATTGCATTATGTTAGGTTAGAGGGCCGCCGCGTCGCCACAGCACAAAAAATACTAAAAACATAGGTCAGTTGTCATACCCTGAGACTACCAAAAGAGATTATAGCCTACCTAAGAAGTTAAAAATAAACCGGAGCTAGTCTCAAAACGTATAGGCCTTCTTTTGCCTATAAGCGCCGGGCATTCGCAAAGTAGGTGAAAAGTATTTTAGTTTCCTCTTCTTCCACATTTCCTAATTCTGGTCGATTATTTTCCGACGATCGTGTTGTAATTGTGAAAGGAACATTCACATAACTCCTCGAAACGAACCATCTGGAACTAAGTATCTTGAAGAAACAAATTTGAACCTTAAGTTTCTTCAACTTATTTTTCTAGGTCATAGCTTCCGAGATCGCTTATTGCCACGCAGGACAAACCACCATGCATACACCCCTTACAACATTATCGGAGATACTATAATAGCGACACGTATAGCGGAACCTTAGGCATCAGGCGCCATGGCTTTCTACAGCAGTATAGTGCCATAGAAGCCTTGTTTGACAACTAAAAGGGCGTACACTATTCATGAAAAGTACTTGAGCCTATCGTGAATTCTCCCACTAATCCGCAATTAGTTCGACTTCAACATGCTACTTGACTGTACGTACAGCTTGTAAACAGCAGTCACACTTATCCAGAAGGGCCCCGTGGTCCTGTTTGCATTCGGTGTAATAGCGTTCCAAAACAACTTTTCCAATTACACACATTACAAATGTGGAAAAGTTTTCGCGTAATTGTGTATGTGCGTGCGAAAAAAAGCGATGAATTCTAACACAATTTCAGAGCAAACGAACAAGTTTTTAAATTTAAAAAAAAATCTAATATAGTAATATAGAAATATGTATAGGAGAGAAATGCACGACTTTTTCAACTCTGCCGACAGAAAGAGAAATTGGAATGAGTGGCGTAACGCAAATGTTTGCTTGAATCTGTAAAAGAGGAAGCGCAAATTGAACCGTCGTCGCGCCGCAAACAATGGTACGTCCCTTTCAAAAGAAAAGATAAAACATTAATTAAAATAATTTGCGAGCAAAGATAAAGACGGATGGATAGACATCGTTTGGTGTCTGCACTCTCTAATGTTAATGGCGGCTTTAAAAGTGTCCTGTATCTTAGAAGCGCAGCACGAGCCAGTGCATAATTCTGGTCGATTATTGTCCGACGATTGCGTTGTAAATGTGAAAGGAACATTCACAGAACTCCCCGAAAAGAACCATCTGGAACTAAGTATCTTGAACAAACAAATTTGCATCTTAAGTTTCACCATCAGCGAAACATTCTACCGAAGAATGTCAGTTCGAGGAGTTTCTTCAACTTCCCGAGTATCGCCGAGCGAATGGTTGTGCCATTTGGAATTTTCATCGCTGAGTACTAAGCTAGTTATATTTTCTCAAGGATTCCGGGGTACTCGCTGATAAGTCTGAGATACTTTTCAGTTTATAACTTTATTTTTTTGTCGTTTTGCGTAGGATACTGTTGCTTATTTTAAAATAGTTTTGTTCTAATGGGAATCCATGGTCATTTTTTATTTTAGTATCCTTAGAGGAGTCATACACGTCATAATAAATTGATCGGTAATTCAGATATTTAGGAAACCCGATTTGATATTGCATAAAAGTATAGGGATTAACCAAAATCTTGGTAGTAGGCGTTCTGGATAGAACTTGTATCTGGAACATAATACTTGATGGACTGAAAATGTATGGGCTAATTAGATTTTCCGCAGAAGTAATTGCAGCAGCAGAGGCATCAGCAGCGGCAACGGCATCGGTTGTGTCTTGGGTAATCTGCTTGTCGTGCCACATCGAAAGCAGTGACTATGGCAGCACGAAATTCCACGTCCTTTTCCGCCAAAACATTGCAACTTTTCTCATTATTTTGCGAATCCTGAAAATACTGTTGTATGCCCGGAGTACGTATCATTTATGACACGGACTGTACCAAGCTCTATCATAGCTTAGGTTAGGTTAAGGGGCTGCCATGATACAACACGGCACACTTAGACCTCTCATGGGTCCGTTGTGATACCACCAATAACAATTCACTTCGCTAAAGAAACTTAAGTCCCGAACCAGCCTGTGCTGGCAATGTAGTGATTGTAAAACGCCCATATTCTTGAAGTCCTCCAAGTCACAGTAAAACCAGGAGCCCAGGAATTTCTTTTCTGATGGCCAGTGCCGGACAGCGACATAGAAGGTGCAAAACACTCTCTTTCTCATCTACATCCTCACAACTCCTGCAGTATTCATGATGAGGAAGACGGAGCCTCCATGCGAGCGCGCCGATGGGGCAGTGCCCTGTGATAGTCCCCACCACCCTGCTAATGTGCTTAATATTCAATGACAGCAAAGAGGTAGAGCGGCTAGAATCGAATTTCCGCCAAATCATTCTTGTGTTTGGCAAGTACTGCTCTTGAGTCATCTGGTATTGGCTCTATCCACTGCAGCGGACTTAATTGCCACTTTGGATTATGCAATTGGCATTCTAATGTCAATGCGGTCCCCATCGACGACACCAGTTGTCCTCTCAAGAGCAAGATCGTCCGCTCTGCAATTGCCCGCAAAGCCATTGTGACTCTGCATCCAGCAGAGGGTAATGTTGAAGAAGTAACCCATCTCCATGAGGGCCGAGCGGCACTTCTGAAAAGTTTTTGACGTAGTGAGAACAGAGTCAACCGAGCGAAAAGCAGCCTGACTGTCCGTATAGATGGTAACGTCTCTTGCAGTCACCACATGATTCCTTAAACAGGTCAGAGCTTCCGAGATCGCCGAAACCTCAGCCTGCAGGACACTACAAAAGTCGGGAAGACGGTAGAATAAGTTGATTCCCAGTCCCTCTGAGTAAATATCCCAACTCCGTCATTGGTCTAAGAGCCATCCGTGTAGATAACCAAGGAGTTGGAGATAAAGGATACATTGTCAGCCCTAAGGCTTCTCTACGGAATCAGGCTGGTGTAGTTCCTACTAAAAACGTATTTTGGAGACGTGTAATCAATCTCCAGAGGGAGATTCAGGTTGCCCAGAATAGCCGAGTGTCCAGTACTCAAGGCAAGCCATTGGCCTGGTTTGCGAAGACGCAGGGCCGTGTTCCCCGCCAGTTATTCGCCAAATATGTCAAGCGGGAGCAAGTTTAGCAGCGTGTCCAAGCTGGCTGACGGAGTTGATCTAAAGGCCCCCGTCGTGGCAATCGCTGCTAGTCTTTGCACTTTACTTAACAGGTGACAATAGGACGCCACTCTTAGTGCCGCCCACCACACACAAATGCCGTGCTGTAGAATTGGCCGCACAATCGCTGTATATAGCTGGTACATTACTTTCGGTTGCAGACCCCAGTTCTTGCCAACCGTAGAGCTCAGTAGTGGTTTGATTCACTCGCTCAATGATGTTGGGCTTCCACGTCAACTTCCTGTCAAAGACAAGACCCAGGAACTTAGCTCTATCATTGAAGCCAGTTTCTTACCATCCAATGAAGGAGACTTAACAGGAGGCAGCTCTGGTGAAGAGCACAAGTTCGATTTTGTCAGGCCTAATACCAGGGCCACATTGGCCTGCCCATTCGGTGAGAATGCATAGAGCATTCTGCATCAACTCACTAAGGACTCCTGGGAATCTTCCGGAAACAGCAATGACAACATCGTCTGCGTAAGCCGTCACACTAAATACAAGCTCCTCCAATCTCAAAAGCAGTTCATTGACCGCCAAGTTCCAAAAAGAGGGGACAATATGCCACCTTGGGGGGTAACCCTGCAGACATATCTACTGACGGATGTTGTACCCATAGTGGTACGTATAATCCTAGATGTTAACAGCAAACTAATGATTTTGAAGAGCGAGTCATCAACATGCAGTTTCAAGAGGGCATCGATGATTGCAATAGGTTTAACATTATTGAACGTTCCCTCGATGTCTAAAAACGCAGCCATGGTGTATTCCTTGTATTCAAGGGATTTCTCAATGCAACTACATAACTAGAGAGTGAAGAGCAGTGTCCACTGATTTTCCTTCCCAGTAGGCATGTTGCGATAAAGATAGAAACTGAGGCGGAATGGTGTTCCGAAGATGGGCATTGATCAGCCGCTCCAATAATTTCAGCAAGGTGGAAGAAAGGCTGACAGGACGAAGGTCATTACCGCGCGCTTGGGAGCTACGCCCAGCTTGTGGGATGAAAACAACTAGAGCTTCCATCCAGATGCGCGGAACACAGCTCAGTGTGAGACATGCGGTTAGGATGACCTCCACCCAAGGATAAACAATATCTTATGAGTTCTGTAAGTCTGCAGGAATAATGCCGTCGGGTGCAGCGGATTTAAACGGTTCGAAACTGCCGATCGCCCACAGAATCTTTTCTTTCAACAGAATGGACGCAACATCACATGCTATCGAATGGCAAGTATGTAAGGTCCCTGCAGAGCTAGCCACCGTGCTGCCAGGAAAGTGGGTGTCAAGCAGAAGTCCAATGGATTCTTTGCTTGACAATGTCCATGAGCCATCCTGCCCCTGCAGAAAAGTGGGCAGAGGTGGGTTCGACGACAAAGTTTTACTAAGTCTAGAGGCCTCGCTACCCCCTTTCACGCTTTCGAAGAAACTCTTCCACGAGTTGCGTTTAACGCCTCTCAACTCTTTCTTGAAAAGGCTAAGTTGTCTTTTATAGGATTGCCAGTCAGATTCCAGCCTAGAAGCTTTTGCCTTATTAATTGCATATAGCTATATAGCTAAGCTCGAATAACTTACCGTTCCACCACAGTGGTTTCTACTTTCCTGTATGAGAGGACACGATGAGGATACCGCTGCCTTGATTACACCGGTCAGCGTATTAACCATGCAATCTAGTTCATGTTGGTTGGAGGGTTGAACTGGTAAAGGCGGCAGTAATTCCAAAAGAGTCTAACGATGGTTCGGTTAGTTTGTTCGTCTACGATTCAAGGTGCGTGGAGTGAGCGCAGGTCGTTCAGCAAGGCTTAATTGTAAGTATCGATGATCCGAAAATGAGTGTACCTCAGATACTCTCCAGCCACTGATCAAGTGGTGAATGTCCTCCGAGGAAAGAGTGATGTCGTGAACTTCCTGCCTATTCTTAGTAATAAAAGTGGGCTCCCTGCCGACCTTACAAAGCAGTAGGTTCGTTCTCATAAAGTACTCGAGACACGCTTCGCCTCTCTCGTTAGTGTTGGTACTACTCCAGAAGTGAGGATGGGCATTAGCGTCGCAGCCAAAGATAAGACTGGTGCTAGTTGCGCTAGCTACGCGATGTCTTCCCTAAGGTTATTTGAAGGGAAGATTCCAACTTGATCATAAGGCAACTAAGCCAAGACAATCTAGTACGCCTTACCTCTGGGTTCAAGGCCGACTATTGCTGAGTCCTTGTCGCTGTAAGACGATAATAGGTAGGGCTTAAGGGTTTTCCTAACGAGAATACAAGACCAGGGTTTACCCTGGCACCTTACATAGAAAACCGTAAAATCAGGAGACCTTAGACCTCTAACAAGATCATGCACAAACCATGGCTCCAGTATCAAGACGATGTCTTCTTCATTCCTCACCAGGTGAAGAAGGATGGCAGCAGAAGCTGCTTTAGAATGATGAAGGTTGATTTGGAGGAGTTTTAGCATGTTTCAAGTGAACTGCCCCCTTCCAGCTCTATCATAGTCTCGAACCATCGATGACGACAAGTCACAATAATAAAACGAGCATCAGGTTCATCAAGAACAAGTAAGTCCGTCGGTGTTCAGGAGTCAGTCGAAGTCAGTCAGAAGGAGTCAGCCGGCAGTCGTTCGTTGTAAAGTATCCGCTCGGACGCGGAAACGGAAAGCATTTGAAGTGTCGTTATCGGTATCCGTCGGAAACGGATAGTTAGAGCCAGTTATTCGTTGGTTGTTAGGTACGCGTGTACGTGTGTTTATAGTTCGGTTATTAAATAAAGTGTGTCTGTTTTTCAATCGAAGTGTTTTCTTTATTCAGCATAACAATATCTAACGAACCCGGCTTCGGTCGAAACATAACAATGGGTGTCAGAAGTGGGATACTTGCGTGCGTGTAAAGAACATTTCATTTGAAAGTCAAATTCGTGCAGGATATTTACAGTAGTGTGAATAAACGGAAAGTTTCAAGAGACTTTGAAGTGATGCGCCAGGAAGTTACACGATTGAGTGTTTTGAAAAACTTTGTAGTGAAGTGGTGGAACATTCTCTCTCTCTCAATTGCCCTAATCCCTTGTGGAGCATAGCGCGTCAACTGTTCCATGTAGCCCAGTTTACGTTTCTCGGCATAAACTGGTTTCGGAGAATGCATGCTGGCATGCACCTCCTGCACATCCATGGCCACGAACGTCGTCGTGGACGGGATTCGAACCCGAAACGCCGGTAGTCAAACATGACTAATGCCTCAACACACTGCGCTACCGGTCGCCCCATTCCAGTAGAACATTCTACTCCGGTAGAATTTGCACGATTCTTTTGAATTTGAAATTAACAGCCGCGGGATTAAAACACGAACTAGCAAAATGGTAATCGTTAACGATGGGCAATAAGTCCGCGCTGTGCGCTCGTTTAGTACAAGTGATAAGACCCAGTGGACAGAATCCGGATACGCTCGGATAAGATCGAGTTGACGGAAAACTCAACGAATCGGGAGCAAAACAGGTTTCCGCCATGGACCCTTTCTTGCAGCTGGTACTGTCGAAATTTGACGAGCAATTCAAGCAAGAAGCAGAGCAATCCGATTGATTTGACGAGTATTCAAAGCAGTTGCAGAAACGGTCGGTGGAAATATCAAGATGGGTCGATGAGAGTCAACGAGAAACCTCCAAAAACTTCGAACACAACCTCATGCAGTTGGACACCGAAATGGACGTCAGGTTTGATACGGTTGCCGAGGGGGTCGAAAGATTATTATTACTATTATTAATTATTATTATTATATAGCGAACCAGAGCGCGTCGAAACATCAGGAGTCGTCAAAGCGGAATTGGAAAATCCAAAGGCGCCAGTTTTGACGGACAAACTTCCTGTGCATATACAGAATGTAGTATGTATGTAGTGACATCTCAACATATCAGACCGTGATTTGGATCGCTCCCTCAATTTTGTTATAATTTCGCTGTTGTATTGGATCCATTGTGCGAAAAAATCATCCGAACGAGGCTTGACGATAGTCGCTATCTACAGAGATAAAAAAAAAACACGAGCAAACACTAAATTTGTAAGTGTATTTTATATTTCTGAAAAATATATGTACCTTCGACGAATTTTTCGGCGGCAAATCATCGAAAAGAGAACAGGTGTATAAGCCCAATAACAACTGTCAATCACTGAAGAGAGCCATAGCGAAATGAGTTCTACATGTTGCACGACATGCAGTGAGTACATAGTGGATAAGAGCCAAGCACTAGAATGTAGTATTTGCAGTGAAGAGTTTCACTTCCTCTGCATGGGATATAGCGATGCAAATTTTCGAAAGCTCAGTAAAGAGAGAAGGAAGAACTTTCAATGTAATAATTGCAAACAAACAAGCGTAAACAAACTACCAGATAAATTAAACGATAATGCAAACGAAATCCTAACAAGTGTTACCAACATCAAATCGAATATGGAAAACCAATTTGCGGACATTAAACGTTTACTTAAAGAGGAGATATCAGACCTACGCAAATCGGTTGAGTTTTTCAGCGACAAATTCGACGACTTCGATATGAAGTTAGATTCTTATGGAAAGAGGATTAACGAACTAAAGGAAACGTGTGACAATCTAACCAAAGAAAACATGTATCTGAAGGATAAACTGGCAATGCTGGACAATCATGTCCAGAGTTTTGAACAACAGAAGTTATGTACTGAAATCGAAATCTCTGGAGTACCAGATACAGCAAATGAAGATGCAATGCAGATCGTGCGGAAAGTTGCCGAAATTATAGATATCGGAAACGAAGCGCCGCCTACAACATCGTATAGGATATCAAATCAACGACGTAAAGAATTGCCTAGACCAATCATTGTCCGTTTCCAAACAAGGGAACATAGAGATCTTTGGATCGAGAAGACCAGGACAAAAAAGACTAAACTTATATGCACTAATCTACATAGTAGACTTCAAAATACAAACTTTTATGTCAACCCTCATCTAACGAAATATTATAAACGATTATTGTACTTGTCTAAAACTTTCGCTAGAGAAAATAATTTAAAATATGTTTGGATACAAGGAGATAACATTTTAATTAAAAAGAATGAAACAAGTAAAACATATAAAATAACTTGCGAAGCTGATTTAGTTATTACCAGATTTAAATAATTTTACCCTTTTTCGTGTTTAATCTATTTAACTCATATTTATTTTTATTGATTTTTAATGAATTTGGAAAATAGCATTTTAGATTTGGAAGAGGTAAAGAACTGCAAAACTGATAATTTATGTGTCACCAGCGACGTTGAAAAATTTGTCGAAAATATTAATTTACCATCTTTCAGCATATTTCATATGAACATAAGAAGTCTACCAAAACACTTTGACTGCCTACGTATTTTGCTAACTGAACTTAAAATAACTTTCGATATAATAGTCCTTACCGATACTTGGTTGCAAGACAGTAATAGCTTCAACATTGACGGCTACAACTTATTTATTAAACCAAACTTGCACAATAAATGCGACGGTTTGGTCATTTATGTACATGAAAAATTCTCAGTTAACGTTATTGAAAACTATATAGACCAAGCGAACACCTTATTTTTGAAAATACAATTACAAGACAGCATAACATTGCACCTGACTAGCATATATAGATCTCCTAGCCTTGATAAGAATGTATTTATAAACTCACTTGATTCTCATTTAAAACATTTTAGAAACTGTAAAAACCATTTAATAGTAGGAGATGTAAACATTAACATATTAGAAAAAAATACATCAAGTACCGTTAACGATTATCTAAATGTTTTGGCAGAGCATGGATTTAATAAATATCTTGAGGGAATAACACGGAATGCTTCATCGACGTGCATAGATCATATGTTCTTAAAAAATTCTGACGATTTAAAATTCTCACCAGCAATTTTTCAGTATGGATTAACTGATCACAATGCTATTATAGGAATAATCTCTGGACACCTGCTACCTAAAGATGACTATGTTGTAGACCCTGAAAAGTTATTACATAAGGTGGATTATACAATTTTTGAGGAGAATCTCCAAAAGCAAAATTGGTCAGATGTAGTGAACTGCCATGATGCGAACCAATGCACTGATATTTTCCTTGAATTATTTTCGGACTGTATAAGAAACGCAGACAAAATAATTAAAACACCTCAAAAAAAGAGAATAAATCCTGTAAAACTCTGGTGTACTAGAGGTTTAGCTATTTCAATTAACAACAAAAATCGACTGCTGCAGAAGCTAAATAAGCAACCATTTAACACTAGTCTTTTAAACAAATTTAGACAATACCGGAATATTTTGAATCAAATGATTAGAAAAGCTAAAACTTCTTACTATACCAATGAAATAGACAAGGCCAAAGGTGCACCAAAAAAATTTGGGAAATTATAAACGAAATTGTTACTAAGAAGAAGAAAAATAAATCTAGACTTTCTGTGACTGAAATCAAAGCGGCTGATGGCTGTACTTTAACCGAAGAAATTGATATCACAAACGAATTCAATAAATTTTTCACAAATGTAGGACAAAACATATCAAATAATTTAAGAGACGAGCAAAGATTTGACTTAAGCTATCCGCACTTACAACACAATTTCGTTCTAACTCCCATCTCGGAAGAAGAGCTAACACTATATATAAACGATATGAATCCAAACAAAACACCTGGCGAAGACAATATTACTGCACGATTGTTAAAGATTGGAGCTCATCATATTGTACCATCTTTATCACATATATTTAACATATGTTTTTTAACTGGCACCTTCCCTGATAGACTGAAAACTGCTTTGATAACACCAATCCATAAAGATCAAGATAAAAATGTCCTTAGTAACTATAGGCCGATTTCATTAATATCAAATGTAGCCAAATTATTAGAAAAGTGTATCAAAGTGCGTCTCAACCATTACTTGGAGACAAAAAACATAATTTCACCATGTCAATTCGGCTTTAGAGCCAATTTGAGCACATCCGACGCAATGTATGAAGTAACCAAATTCATGAATGACGCCAATGATCAGAACCAAAAAACACTAGCCGTCTTCTTAGACCTAAAAAAAGCCTTTGACACGGTAAATCACAAAATTTTAATAGAAAAACTGAAAACAATCGGTGTGACTTCAAATGCTTTATCCTTGATGCAATCCTACCTTTCTAATCGTATACAGAAGGTCAGACTTGGAAATACTTTAAGCGAACCAGCTGTTGTGAAATGTGGTGTCCCCCAAGGTACTATCCTGGGTCCTCTACTATTTAATATATATATTAATGATCTTTGCTTGAAAAATTTACCTGGTTTCGATGGGGAAATTGTAGCGTATGCCGATGACAGCGTGCTTTTATTCAAAGACTACCAATGGGAAGCTGTTCAACAGAAAGCAAATGTGGGCTTAAAAGCTGTTTTTAAGTGGCTAAATGGTCACAAATTATCTTTAAATCTCGAAAAAACCTTTTTCTTGGCCATGGGAAAAAAAGCTAACACACATTCGAATATAATAAATTTAAATATTGATGGAATTAATATCAAGCAAAAGTCCGAGATGAAATATTTAGGCATTATAATAGACGACCAAATCAGTTGGAAGCAACATCTAAATATGGTCACACAGAAACTAAGAAGAACTCTCCATTCCTTACTCATCCTAAGTAAAATCGCAGACTTTAATCTTCTTAAAATGGTCTACTATGCACTTGTACAATCAGTCTTAAATTACGGAATACTAGTCTGGGGATCAACATTAACATCTTACCTTGCGCCTCTTATAGCTTTACAAAACCTCATCGTGAAAATTTGTCTAGGAAAATCGAAGTTCTACTCAACCAAAATGGCTTTTTCGGAATTCCATGTAATGAATATACGGCAACTTTATCTTTTTGCTGCTTTGAAATACATGTTCAAAAACCGACATAACTTTGATTTTTACAATTCTAGATATAACACGCGAAGACAATTAACACTCCCAATGCAAACCGTTCGCTGCAATAAGTCAGCTACAAAAAGGCATACAAGTGTTTTGGGACCTCTTCTCTACAATCAGTTACCTATGATTATAAAAAATAATCTAAATGAAATAAATTATAAACTTATGTTAAAACACTATACTTTCAATAATACCGAGTTATTAAACGTCTTCCTAAGTCTATAAACTTTTTTTTTTCTTTTTCTTAACCTTTTTTTTTTTTTATAAACTTTTTGTTTTTTTTTTTCTAGTTACTTTTGGAATATGTCAAGTCAACTTTAATTCTCTTCCTTGTTTTCCTGTTTCATTTCTTCTTTTTTTCTCTTGTTTTCTTTCTTATGAAATAATTCTCAATTTTTTTTTTTTTCTGTTTTGTTATAGAAAGTTACTAAATCAAATTATTTTTCTTCCTTTTTTGAATATTTAATATTGTATTGTATAATAGTCCTACATACACCGTCCTCGCTCACAAACATTGTTTTCGCGAGGTTCGTGCTTTGCCAACAGAATTTTTGTAAACATTTATTGTGTATTAATTTTTCTTGAGCAATAAACTTATTATTATTATTATTATTATTAAGAATACCGCTCGAGGCCGCTGCGGTAGTGAACAGCCGGACCGATAGCAAACAGTCAGCGTGGAGGAGATGATGGAGCGGTCGGCGAGTTTTGAGGAGTCGCTGAGGGAGACTTAAACAGCGTTGAATGAACCGGAAACGAAGTCAACCGAGCACTCGGCAAAGTTGGACGAGCGGTCTGCGAAGTCAAAGGAATTACCGCGGAGAAAAACAACGCAATTGAAAGTACAGAACGATAGCTTGGAACAACAATTAGAGGAGTTGTCTGCGGGAGTCTGGAAGCTCAGCGACGAGAAGCTTCGCGGAGACTCCATGAAGTTCGAACGGATGCAGATGGATGCCCAGATCGAAAACGTGTGTGATGGATTCGAGAAGGTTGGAAAGTCGACAAACGATCTGGAACGTGTGGAAACGTCGAGATTCGTCGGGGCCGAATTGGCCGCGAAGGTTTTAAGGGAACCAGTTCTCGGCGATCTGGACTGCCAAAAAAAGAAAAAAAAAAAAAAATCAGCAAGTATCTTAGTCTCTCAGTACATATTTTCCATACATGTCCACTTACCCTTAATCTATCGGAAAAGAAAAAAAAAACGCTAATGCAATAGCGCTCTTTGCATCCGGTCAACAATGTTCTTGAAACTCGGGCAACATTTCAACTAAAAAAGAAATTCTTGTAAAATCATTTGTACGAGTATTCAACTGGCCAATAAAACGCCTATGGGAAATGCATAAGAACCGCATTATATTTCGCTACTCTTCTACTTGTAACCTTTTTTTTAAGGTTTCTTGAAATGTTCTTATCTCATTAACATTTTTTGTTTTTATTTCTGAGAAAGTTGCAGTCCCAGTTGAAGATTCTCCACTTAATTAAGAATCTTAAGTTTGAAAAAAGCTCTCATTGCTTTAGTAAGTAGTATTCGTAGTAGTAGTAGAAAAAAATTCAATATACCAGTTTCTGTGGTAAGTCACATACTCAATTTGGATCATTATCTTCACGTATTTACAAATTTAGATTATTAAGATACCAAACTTTCACGTGTAATTTCAAAACAATGTATTGTATAAGATCCCCATACTCATTCAGACGACACAATAATGAAACCATTTTAATTTTAAAGTACCTACTCGTACTCCCCAAGAAATATTTATTATCCAGCGTACAATTTTGAATGGGTAAATAAGGACATTTCGATGAGGCCGGATAATCTGTTCGTTAGCAAATAGTCTGAACAGTGAATGGGGATTATAGCATCCTATTGAATCCGAGACATTTTCCGTGTTTCTTCAAACTGTATTCCTCAATATTTCGATGGAAAAATGTTGAGGATTCATTTCGGCGGTTGTTTATCCATTCGTTTCGAAAAATCCAAAACTCGGTTCGAATCAATAATCGTGGATTTTAAGCCAGCATGGAAAATGATGGAAGCCCATTTGTAGGATTATCTTCCACATGATTGCACTTTAGTTGCATACATATATTATAAATGCATTTTCCTACTCCGGGAATTATTTTTTTTTATGCTTTAGCGGGTGCAGGCTCAAAGCACATTGAATGTTTCAGGTTTCTTTTAAGTATGAGATTTAAACAGAAACGTCTTAGTGAGTACAGTGAAGATAAGCAACAATTCAACTTCGATAAATTCATTATTTTAAACATGGTGTAATGAAGCATATTCTGGTCTGGTAGTGCTGCTTTCACCGGCGGATCTATGGCAGCACCTCATGAGTAAGGACCTGTCGGTGGTACGAAACCAGAGGCCGAGGCTGCCATTACGCCCGGACCCTGATGCGAACGCAAGGAAATCTGCGCCGTCCGCACACCATTCCATAATTATCGCCTCATTTTTTATCATTCCATATTGGTGTTGTTTTCCCCAGGCCTATGAATTTTTGTTAATACGAAAAGGACAGGGGCAACAGGCGGCGAAAGTCCCGCCCACGTCTCCCGAACTGAGCTACATCAAGCATAGGCTGCTGCTTAGCTCGTTGAGGAGCCTTTTTCTTCGCCAGATGGCACAGCCCGACCTTCACGGTCAATTATGCTACCTTAGGCTCCGTCCCCACGGGCATCTTCGGATGCTCACCAAACCGTCCGTTACAATCATCATCATCGTGGCGCGACAGCCCGACGTCGGGCCTTGGCCGCAAAATTACAATGGATTGAGTCTAATCATTGTATTTTCGACGTGACAACATCTTTCAGTAGTGTATCAAGAAAATGTGGGATGGAAGTGAAAATCCGTTGCGAGATCGCTGCGCGCCTGTGATATATTTACCCTTATAGCATTTCCAACCAAGCTTTATCTTTTAGTTTTCGTGTGCAAAAAAAAAAGTTTGAAATTTGTAGACCAGTGTTATTAATTATGTAAATTGTCGCTCGACATTCATGGAAATGAGCAGCTACTTCGATATTACTCTGTTGGATTCCGGGCCACAGTGGTTTCACAGGCAATTGCAAGGTTGATGAGCTGGCCCGTCAAGGTGCAATCGGATCCATTGATACGTATCTTAACCACGTTAGCGCACCCATAGCAGTGTGTTAAATGGCAATCGAGTCCGCTGCGATCGGCAGAGCCAATGCTACATGGCTCGACGGTAGTACTTGCCCAACAACTAGGATAATATGACCTAGGATAGATCCAAATCGCTCTGCCTCACTACTTTCATTAAACAGGAAACATATTGGCAGGGTTGTGGGAGTCATCACAGGGCACTGTCCTATCGGCGCGTTTGCGATGAGGCTTCGACTTCCTCATCACGACTACTGCAGAAATCGTCATGATGTGGATGAGGAGGAGAGTGCTGCTCACCTTCTTTGTTACTGTCCAGACTTGGCTTATAGGAGGAGAAGGTTTTTGGGACTCTCCTTTTTAGAGTACCTAGAGGGTCTCGTAAGAGTAAATGCGTTTCAAATTAATCGGTTTATTGTCAGCGTCGGCTGGCTGGATAATTCGGTTCAAGTGTTTTAGGTAACAGAATCTTGGCGGTATCACAACGGACCATGAGTGGTCTATGTGTGCTGTGGTTAACTCACGGCAACCCCTAAACCTTCTTACCTATTTTTATTAATCATGTTGTTAAGCTCAAAAGATTTTTTGTTGAGATATGATTCGTACCTCTGTAATGTTGGTCAAACTACAATACACACGGCGAAACGCCCTGGTTCCAGGTCACGCCTCTTACATACATTGATGCAAGATTCTATGCCAAAGTCTCTGATGAGACGTGCTTCACATTAGTTTTCGAAACAGGCGAACTTTTTTTGTGACCCCTACTAGAAAGTTTCTCTGTGACAAGCCGTACACATTGCCGGCAGGCAAATAGCAGCGCCAGCAGCAGCATTATCGTCTGCGTCTTGTGTAATGTGCTTTCACACACCTACCGCACATGAGCAACGTTTTCTAAAAAAAATTCAACAAAACTTTTGCTCATGTGCGGTAGGTGCAAGGAAACATAAATCCAGAGATACATTTGATGACGCAGCTGTTGCTGCTGTTATATTTTTGCTGTATATGAAATTCCCGCTTCAGGTTCATTTCCCGGGTCAGACTTGAAAGTTAACACAAAAAATTTAGAATTGTGGACTGTAGTAAACCCTCTTTTAGACATTGCGCGCATAATTAATTAAACGAGTTACTCTGCGATTATAAACGCAATGTTTAGAACAAATTATTTGATGTTTTCTTCTCTAAAACTAAATTGAGAATCTTTAATAAATGATTTATGAATTTATCGAATTTCATTTAAGATTCTCACTCTTTCTACCGGTAAAGTCATTTTCGAATTCAAAAAGTGTCCTTGCTCGTTGGAAAAATTAATTGAAATTCTGTCCATGACAAAGCATATCCATGCCACAATATGTGTCGCAGCCGCATGTCGTAGTAATCTGAAGAATTTCCAGCATCTATAAAAGGATATGAAAGTGCTGCGTCCAAGGTATGCTATAGAAAATTTGTCCTTGTTGCTACCATTTTGCAACTTGCGATAGGGTTTTGTTTCCTAGAGAAATATCTTTTGTATCCAGGGAAATATTAAATAAAAAGAAAAATGGTTTGTTTGTTGTTATATCTATGTGGAATTGATTCATGGCAACAGGACGATACGGATTGTCTTATGAATCGTTTGAATCAGTACAGTCATCCTGGATTCTACTCGTAAGTAGGTAAACGGTTACTGGTAACTTGTTTTGCAGCCATTGAAAGTCGTTTTAATCAATAGCTTTTGATTTCGTATTTATCAACATGTTAACTTATTTAAGTTCATCTGTGTTCTCGAGATTTATAAATAACGAAAAACCATCAAAGATCGACTATAACTCAATGTTTCTCGGATATCACTCATTTGGGAAAAACATTTAGTGCTGGAAAAGAAAGTTGCCCCAACCATTTTTAGTCCGGAGAACACAGTCTAAATAGGCGACAAAAAAAAAAGGTTCAGTAGTTCTAATTTTTTATAATAATATGTTATGTAGGTTGGTCTTATAGATCGGAATTCATGTTTTTCACCTCCTCAGTCTTGTGCGTTCCCTGTGGTACCACATACAAATTTCCAGAGATTTATTAGATTATTGCACAGCACATATCTTTTTAATAAAGCATTTTAAAGAAAACTAATATATCAGAGAGAGATAATGCAGGTTATTAAATTTTCTATAACTTTACTACATGTCGTTTTTCTGTAAGACCATTATCTTAAGAGTTACGTTCTAAGAAAGTTGCACAATTTGTCTAAAAATGAATCTTGCCACCACACAGTGGATCTAGCTTGCAAATCGTAGCTGAGAATTTCATAATTTTTTTTTTTATTTACGAGTATTTGACATATTGTCATCTTTTAAAAACATACTTCAATTCACTCGAAAATGTATGAAATAATTTTTTAAAGCGCAGTTTTTAGGGTAAGTTTTTTTAATAAAAAATAAAATATTGAGTATCTTATAATAAATCAGGCTTATTACTTAAAAGTAACTACGTACTGGTGCGTACTATCGTGTTATTGCAGAAAACGACAAAAGAAAAAAAAATCGCTGTTTAAAAAGCGAACCATATACTTATAAAGTTTAGGGTATAAAAAACACCCACTGATTGCACAATATGTGGAAGAGAGTGTCTATACGAAGATTTTAATTTTCGAATATCCAATCTTGTTATCGTCCAACTTTTGCAAACTCAAAAACAGAAAGTTGTAAAACCGAAAAGGTATTACTTTCTCCTTTTTTGAAAGTGACTTCTCTTTTTACCACCAAATGGGTCCTTGGAAAATATTTAGATAATTTTACTTAATGGAAGAAAGCCTTCATAAAAATGAAGCAAAATTATATTATAAAACGCAGCTTGTACGTTACACTTAAAATAGAAAATTCGATTCCGGACCAAAAACTGCAAAAAAAAAACTTTAAAATTACTAGAGAATTTACTTTCGCCCGAAAATGCAGCTTGAACCTACCCACATAAATAGAAAATATCATTCCGGACAAAAAACTGCGAAAAACCTCGAAAATTTCAAGGCAAAGTGACCCCTCGACTGCCAAACATAAAAGTGCGCTTTTCTCCAAAACTAGAGCAGCTAGGGATCCAACTTTCACTTTTTCTCTATGGCTCTAACTCAAAAACTTTAAACAAAAACTCAGATTTGCCTTAAAATGCAGCTCGAATCCTCCCCCAAAAATATTTTAGAAAACATCATTCCGGACGAAAAATTGCGAAAAACCCGGAAAATTTCATGGCAAAGTGACCCCTCGACCGCCAAATATAAAAGTTCCTGTAACTTCTTTATTTTAGCAGCTAGAGTGTCCAAACTTGCACTTTTTCAAATGGCTCTATCTCCAAAACTACGGCAGCTAGAGAGTTGAATTTGGTCTTAAAATGCAGCCTGAACCCTGCCGCAAAAACTACAAGTACCACTATAAGTCTAGGTTATAAGAACTACTGAAATTTTTCAGACTCTCTCTTACTCTAACTATTTCTACCAAAAAAAAAAAAAAAAATAACAGACAGTGTCTAGCATTTACTCTGAAGCCCCTTTTCATAACGCTTCGTTGGCCTACAATCCTGGCAAAAATCCCCTTGTCGCCAATTTATCATATTTCACTTGACGGCAAATCATCTTAAAAACTATTACTCGCCTAATCCTGGATGTATCTAATCAATAAGCAAACATAATTTATGATTGGGTATATTGCTATATCCGCACCTTTTCTACGAAAACGCCATCCCCTCTTCAGGATGAGAGCGGTTCGCTATTGATCCTATAAATTCCCTACAGGCCAAGCATACATCATTTTCGAGATATGGACTAGTAACAAAGGAAGTCAATCAATTCCCTGCAGCCATGTACATCTTCGTGGCCGTAGATTAAAGTTCCATCTTGGCTTTCTTCAATTCAGAATGTTTTTGTTATATTAAACGTAGACACGCATATTTGCCCTACTCATGTCAAGTCTATAGTCACCTGTGCATTCGCACGTCCTGACAAGATACGAGTATTCTTTAAGCGGATTTCGTTTGCGACCATCAATGGAAACAAAATCAATCTTTCTCCTTTTATACGAATTATTAGCTTCGACGAGGTTGAAAAATTATCTATTTCGTCCGTTTAATGAAATATCGAGAATATCGTTGTAATATTGTTGTGTAAAAGTGAAAATACAAGGTTTATGATGGCAGGGGTTAGTTGGCTAGTGACTAGCTGTGCATAGCTCGGTGTTTTAAAAGAGTGCAATGTTGAACTCAGAATTGTGAACTTTGATGACTAAAGCGGAAATTTTTATTTTACCTCTAGATCGACTTAGAGCAAAGTCTTCAGTCAATTTTAGACATTAGGATGCTTGCCGATTCATTTTTCTTCCCTCCTTCCCACAACTCCTTTCCAGTACTTTTCTATATAGTTTGTATATCATAGTTCTATAAACATTTTCATAAATAAAAAAAAGATTCCAAAGTAATAAAAAAAACTCATATTGACGGCATAATCCATTCAATCAATATCAATAATCAAATTTGTTGCAATTCATTGCTTGAGATACTTGCTGTGGTATCTCCCAGACAACCGATAGTTGGTAAAAGGGATGATACTGCTTATAACTGCTGGAATGGCAACTGCATTCTCCGAAACCAGTTTATGCCAACGAAACGTCAACTGGGCCACATGGAACAGTTGACGCGCTATGCCCCACAAAGGACGAAACGTCAACTAGGCCACATAGAACATTTGACGCGCTATGCCCCACAAGGAGTTAGGGCAATTGAGTAGTAATAGTACAATAAAATTTGATTTAAGCTAGAAAAATTAACCTAAGGCTAATTCTTGTTTTTTTTTTGTAATCTGTAGTGCTCAGAAAATCCAAAACTAATTTTGCTACAAAAAATTTTAATCGGAATAGTCCCAAAAAGGACGAAAAATTATGATTTTTTTTTAAATCTTGGATAGGAATGTGGAATGTAATATCAGGGGATATCGAGTACATTCAATTTCATTCTTTTTTCAATTTCAAGTAACTACGACAGAGTAATTGGTTAAGAGAGGACAAATTCTATGGACACCAATTATGTTCTTGATATTTGCAACTAAATTCGATTTTTTGACATGGATATGTCTTATAGCTGGGGGTCATCCTAAAAATCTGTCCGTCACACGAAATGTCTGTTTTTCTACTCGGGGGTCAGAAGAGGAAACAAGCCCATTGAAAATTTTTCTTTTCTGGTTGTGCATGTCGTTTGAGTGAAGTGGTCATTGTGCATGGCTGTTGCTTGTAGATCCGCGCGGGCGGTGCGCTTGCGGGGATCCTGTGTGTACATGTTGGGATGTTGATTTGATAGCGATAAAAGTTGACGTTGTGGACGGCAAAAAATAACATAGTGTACGGGTGAACGGGCGGACTTTCAATGACCTTCAATTTCCGCCAATTCAAATTCATCATTTAATAAAATAGCCCGTGTTGTGCTATCTGAATCACTAGGGTCCCAGAAAAGGTAGCAAGTAGTCAGTTTGACTAACATTTGGACATGCGCAGACGCAATTTGAGAGAGTGTACATAGTTCCCGCCCCCGAAGATGAGCGAGAGCCGATGAAGTTCATTCGAGCAAAATCGGGTGATCCAGCGACTGCGTTTGTGCATTTGCAATGGCGGCGATTTGAGGTCTGACTGGCCCACAATGTGGGCCCCCACCACACATGCCATAAACGTATCATAAAACAAAATGGCGGATTCGTACTGCGTGAGTTAAAATCTCCCAAGCCCCGAAATAAAGAAATATTCGTCGCAGGATGTTATAGTTCCGGGCAGCTCATCGTGACATGATGTACATTCAGAGGTCTGCAGAAGATCAAATGCCCCCCCCCCCCCCCTCCTTCTGCAAAAAATCCAAAATTTTACTTGTGCATTCTCTTTGTGCGTGTGTTGGAATGTTTGCCGGACACAATCGCATAGAGTCGCACGCGTTACTTGAGAAACGGATTGTGTGCCGGACCCGGACTGTTGATTACGAGTAAAGGGGCGGGATGAGACGGATAGTGTGGGAGCGATTTTGCAATAGATACACAAACACAATACACGTCCGATTGGAAAAAGATGGTGGGAAGCGTGATTGCGATTAGCAGAAACGTACTCAGAGAAATGTCGATAGGCTGCAGTATGCAAACTGTACCGAACGGGTAGATGGAACAGGGTGCACGAGAGGAGGTGAATATTGCACTCACGCGATGCAAACGAAAACGAAACGATCCCGCGAGAGAAAGGAGCCCAAGCGGACAGGGCAAAGCAAAGCAGAATTTATGACGAGTATCTACACTGCCACCAGATACATCGGTACATGGATATGTCTTTTGCCTACCGAAAGCGTGGGACGTGTTTTTTCGAATGATTTCATCCAGTATAACTATACTGGGATCTTTACAAAACTTACGTCGACATCTTCAACACAACAGGTTCTACGCAGTCGGTAGTCATAGACATATCCATGTTCCGATGTATCTGCATGCAGTGTAGATACTTTGTATCTACAGTTGCTGGATCACCCGATTTGGATAGAATGAACTTCATCCGCGATGGCTCTCGCTCTCTATCATCGGGGGGCGGGAACTATGTAATGTACATACTCTCAAATTGCGTCTGCGCATGTCCAAATGTTAGTCGAACTGACTACTAGCTACTTTTTCTGGGACCCTAATGATTCAGATATGTAGTACAACGCGCGCTATTTTATTTGTTTGGATTCCAGCCATTTCAAACATTTTGGAATTTTTGCGGAAGGGGGGCATTTGATCTTCTGCAGACTTCTGAATGTACATCATAAGCATAACATATAACATCCTGCGACGAATATTTCTTTATTTCGGGGCTTGAGAGATTCTAACTCGCCCAGTATAAATCCGCCATTTTGTTCTATATGTTTATTGCACGTGTGGTGGGGGCCCACTTTGTGGACCAGTCCGACCTCAAATCGCCGCCATTGCAAATGCACAAACACAGTCGCTGGATCACCCGATTTGGCTCGAATGAACTTCATCCGCTCTCGCTCATCTTCGGGGGGCGGGAACTATGTACACTCTCTCAAATTGCGTCTGCGCATGTCCAAATGTTAGTCGAACCAAATAGTATAGATTCTACAAGAGTTATCACTCCATAGAAGATTCGCCTCTGCCAGGAGATTTGTATGTATTGACAAATTGTATAAACATAGTATAAACTACACAGTATAGATACACAAGGGAATCAATACATACAAATCGACCGCCGGAGGCGGAGTCAGTTTTCTTGTGAAGTCTATACAATTTGTCAATACATACAAATCTCCTGGCAGAGGGGAAAGTTATATGGAGTGATAACTCTTGTAGAATTATCAATCCTCTTTGGTCGAACTGACTACTGGCTACTTTTTCTGGGACCCTAGTGATTTAGATAGTACAAAACGGGCTATTTTATTAAATGATGAATGGGGGGAATTGGCGGAAATTGAAGGTCATTGAAAGTCCTTGGACGTCCTTGACCTAAATAATGAGTAAAAATGGAATTTCATTCATTGTGACCTCAGATTGGGTCTATGCATGCGCATGTTGGGAGTGCACAATTTGTTTAATGAAATGGTGAGAATGAGAATGATATGAATGAATGAGAGGAGGAGGTCCGCTGCCATGAGCGAAATTTCGCATACATTCAGAGACCATAAGTTGCGTGTGAGCATGTCGAGCGAGGATCCCCGCAAGCGCGCCGCCCGCGCGGGTCTTCAAGCAACAGCCATGCACAATGACCACTTCACTCAAACGACATGCACAACCAGAAAAGAAAAATTTTCAATGGGAAGAGTAGGATAGTTCATATCGTATACATATATGTATGTATATCTATCAACAATATAGCTTCCCGTTTTAAAATTATTACTTTGAGAGGTGAGAGACGAAGTCTTTTCTTATGAATTGGCATGTAGGATACTATACCATGAGTAAGACATTTTAATTGTGGTGTTTTTATCCATCGGAGTGGTACCAAGAAGAGCGAGGAATCGATATTTACATACCAAAACAAGTGCTTGCTACAAAACCCTCGGATTAGCATAGCCCTCTATATTCCGGCTTCATTATACCCTAGAATTTTTTTTTCATGATTTTGATAAGTTTTTTGATATCGCTAGCTATATCGAGTAAACAAGGAGGTATCGTCGAGATTGCGACAAAACTCGTTGGACAAAGAAGCTATGGTCAGATTTTTGTTGTGGCGAAAATTTACGTCGCGAATCCGCCGGGCGATTTTTGTTGCGTCGGAGTGAGGATCGCTTAACGGAAAAATAAAATCGCTGTCGCAGCGAATTCGTGTCGCATTGGTATGAACAACTCCATAAGACTCCATGTAAACAAATTTGCGAAACCGCCGCGAATTATCTGCTGCGAATAAATTGCCTTGGTTTGAGGGATGCGATAAGGGTGAAACTTCATTGTATTAATTACTATTGAATAGTAAGGTACCGAAATTAAGTAGATTAAATGCATGTGACTTTTAAACCGTTATGCCGAAATTAGATAATGACCTAGCTTTTACTACAATATATAGCTATACTATATATACTATACCGTTAAATAGCTGTAACTTTAGAATGGGTTAATGAATTTCGCAGCAATTAAGTAGGAACTTACTCCTTACTAACAGCCACTAACCAGACAAGTTTCAACTAGCCAGCTTCTTTCGTTATCGAAATATTTTGCAAATAAAATTCAGCGGTTATATAGCTTTAACTTTTGATCAAACTGATGGATTTGGCTAAAATTGAATATGAGCCTTTTCCTTACTAACGAACGCCGACCAATTTGACAAGTTTTACTTTTATTGCTTCTTCCGTTACCGATATGTTTTCAAAGATCAATTATAAACCGATTTTTTTCACTTTACCGTTAAATATCTTAAGACGGGCGATTGGGGCGATAGGTAGCGCAGTGTGTTCAGGCATCAGTCTCATGTTTGACTACCGGTATTTCGAGTTCGAATCCCGTCCACGACGACGTTCGTGGCCATGGATGTGCAGGAGGTGCATGCCGGCAACTGCATTCTAAAGCCTCGTATACATTTGAGCAATCGTGCGCGCACGAAGGATCATATGTATACGAGATTTTTCCCCGCACAAACGCTGTGCGAATCTTTAAAGCTTCGTATACATATGAGCCATATGAGAATCTCGTCCAGACCAAATTGCACGCACAAAGTTGTGCGCGCACGGGGATCCACTAGCGATGGATCGTATTCGTGCACGCATGCTCCTATCGTACACATATGAGTATTCGTGCGCGCACAGCGTTCCTGCGCGCACGATTGCTCATATGTATACGAGGCTTAAGAACCCAGTTTATGCCGTCGAAACGTCAATTGGGCCACATGGAACAGTTGACACACCCCACAAGGGGTTAGCGCAATTGAGAGGACACGTGATTCTATGTGACTTTTTACGCTATGTTTAGGTCGAAGGAACGTGTATGCAAAAATTTAGCTTATTATCTTAAATTCCGAGGTTAAATCCTTTTGCCTGGGCTAGTAGTTTTTTTGCTGAAATAAAGTCATGGGCACAACTTATCTCGGGTTGCAGTGAGCACTATTTGGGTCAATAGTCCCAACACTTTTTATTATTATTTAAAAGAACATGAATTTACCCTAAATCATGCATATAAATTTCATTTGATCCCAATCCATTCCTCAATATTTCTGAGACTTATCAAAATTTCATTTGAAATTACAAGATTTACCGCGTCCGTTTTCCTGTTTAGATGTTACTACCTTCGGAATACACTCAGTATTAAACCCTTCCGTAATCGAAAAGGGTTTCTACCTAAAACGAAATCAACGGAGTCTTTCTGCCCTACGGGGAGACGCAGGCGGGACCATCTTGGATTCAACCAACAATATCCGATGATTGTGGTATATAAATCACTTGGCAAATTATCACCTTCATCAATTTTGTGCTATGATTTTCGGATGATGGAATAATTAGTTTTAAGCCTAGTGCATGGATTAATTCGATGTATAGTAAAATGTAGCCAGCAGTGAGCCGGAAATTGATGCAAAGGATCAAAAGTGCCCATAAATTGGTGTGATTTAATGGCTATGGAGCTGAGAGGTTAATTTAAATAAATTGTTATTTGGGGGTAAGTTATTAATGTTGGTGAATTGATATCATGTTGAAAGGATAATGTCTATCGTTAGTTTCGGCTAACGAACTCATACAGAGGGAAATGTGTGGGGATTTAAATTGTACCACTGGTTCGTCATCATATTCAATTGCTGCTGCTGCTGTAGAGATTTGCCGAAGGTTATTTCGAAAACTATTTCAAACTATACGTAAATATAGGCTGCACCATTTTCACAATGCTTTTTTATGATCCTTCATTTGACCTCAGAAAGTTTCCCGTTTTTCATAAAAAAAAAAGTTTTTGTTTTTTGCAGTTTTACTGTGGTCAATTTAGATTAGATTGAAGTGCTGCTGTCAGACACACAGCGCACATAGTCCACCACTGGGTCCGTTTGATTCCACTATAGGCTCCACAATTGGAGTCCTATCTTATCGTTCAACCTGCCAGAGCTTTTGATAAAACGTTACTGGCCGATGCTAACATTCCTTACGCTGTCCCGATCGTCAAAATAGGAGACCCTAGGGTATGTAACGGACCAATTCTGACGGTGATGCCCCTAGCAGTTATTCCATTATGCCCCAGCCAAATGTGTACCGAGATTTTATACGGGCTGCTTTGCGCAGGAGAAGTAACCCTGAGAAGCTTGTTGCTACTATTAGGGCGAGTTACGTTGGCGCGAGATGTCTCGTACTCTGGCAGGGTTGAATCCTCTCATTGATCCTATTCCTCTTAGTTATTGGTGATGTGTTGCATGCAGCTTTACCGTGGAATTCAATGGACCTTGTTGTCTCACTTACAACACCTGGATTGCGCTGACGATATATGCCACTTTCCCACAAAGTCATGAATCTGAGCGAAATGGCTTTGGATCTGGAGAGGGAGGCAAGCAAGGTTGGGCTAAGTGTCAACACTTACAAAACCAAACTTGTTAGCCTGGCTGGAAATTCAACTCACCCTATTAATATTAATGGACAGCCTGTGGAACAGGTGGATGAGTTTATCTACCTAGGCAGCGTTGGTGACGTTGATGGTGGCACTGAGCAGGATATCGTTCGTCGCATCAACCTGGTTAAATCTGGTAAGGTAGTTATCTCAGTGTTAAGCCCAAACTGGGTCTGTTCCGCTCCCGGGTTCTGTCTGTGCTGCTGTATGGGAGTAGCACATGGAAAGTAACCGCAACAGATACCAGCAAATTGAAGACTTTTATCAATTCCTGTCTTCGTCGAATCTTAAACATTTTCTGCCCCGAAATAATTTCAATGAAGAACTTAGTCGGCACACGGGTCAGATGCCTATCGACGAATTGATTCGCAGGCGAAAGTGGCACTAGATTGGTCGCGCGTTTCGTAAGGGCGATAATTGCATTGCTGGACGCGCTACGCGATGGAGCCCCTTTTCCCAAAAAAACCGAAGAAGCGGTGGTCCTAGAATCTCGTGGCGCAAATCATTGGACGAAGTGTGTGCGTCACTGGAGAAATCTTGGGATGAGATGCGTAATATGGGCGGAAACTGAACGCAATGCCGCGTAGGTGAAGTAGAACGAAAGTTCATTGAGAAGACTCGTTAGATAACGAAGAACTGCTGGGCTTCCAAAATTGGAGGACACGGCCAATTCACCGAGATAATTGAAGAACAATGATCCAGGTAGCCAAGGCCCGACGTCAGGTTGTAGCCGAAGGATTATCAATCAGGCCCGTGTTCCCAGAAAATTTCGACGTTTGCTGGTCTCTCTACCTTGATTCTGTGACTGTACAGTGGGAATCTATGGCATGATGGGTACAAGTCTTATTTCTAATTTTTCTGGTGAGGTTACATTACTTTTTTCAATAATGGTCGGTCTAGGATGCTGCTAGCAGGCAATTCGCTCTTCTTTTCAGTATAGGAGGAAACGGAATAATGTATTTTGAACATTTTGATGTGGTACGGTATGGTATGGAGGGCTGCCGTATGAACACGTTCAGTGTACTTAGACCAAGTACAGGTCCCTTGTGACACCCTAGTAATACACACTTTCAGCCATCATATAGTGACTGAACCAACCGGGGCTAATAGCTTGACGAAGGAGTTTGCCCACATCCGCACTAATTAAGTCCCCCTGATGATCATAGAAATAGGAATATAAAATAGGGAGGAACAAGTCCCAGGTATTTTGTGTATCTGCCGGAACGATGCCTCCAGAGGCCCAGCGGACTTAAAAGGTTCGAAGGTGGATTTAGGCCAGATAACTTTTTTCTTCGAAATGATAGAATCGAAGTCGCACAAGGCTGTGGTGTTTTCCTTTGCGTGGGTAACTGAGTGATAACCGATGAAATATTCGTGTCTAGTGAGATTTCCAGAGTCTCTTTAATAGACGCTGTCCAGGGCGCATCTAACTTTAGAATATAGCTAGACATAGATGAACTTGTTGATATAATTTACCGCAGTCTAGAGGTCTCACTCAATTCGTCAATGCGTTCACAAAAGTTCCTGCATGAGCTTCGTTTGGCGTTCCTCAACTTTTTCTTGTACTCACCAAGATGTTTTTTATACGAGCGCCAATCCAACTGCATTCTGGAGGTCTTGGCTACTTTAATTTTTGTTTCTTTATAGCACCTTGTGAGCTGCAAGTTCCCTCTATTCCACTATTTAGAAGCTGCCGAAGCTGCTTTTGTTAGTAAATCCTATTTAAATTTGAGTTTATGAATTTTGCTGGCATTTAAAACAATATTACTAAGTATTCTAGAAGGAACCTCGACATGCGTAAAATTTCCACTTACATATGTAAATTCCCTTGGAACGAAATGCTTACGTAAGTCGGGGAGTAACTGTACACTGGACAAAACGTTGCATTGAGTAGCTCGGCGTAAGTGTGCAGATTTTGTTTTATGCACATTTTGTTTTTTCGTGTTTCGTGTTTTTTTAACTCGGAAAGTGAGTCCGTAACGCACATCGCTGGCTACGCTTAGTACGTAATACTCAATTGCCCTAACCCCTTGTGTGGCATAGCGCGTCAACTGTTCCATGTGGCCCACTTGACGTTTCGTTGGCATAAACTGGTTTCGGAGAATGCAGTTGCCAGCATACACCTCCTGCACATCCATGGCCACGAGTGTCGTCGTGGACGGGATTCGAACCCGAAACGGCGGTAGTCAAACATGGAACTGATACCTCAACACACTGCTACCGGTCGCCCCAGTACGCAATGCGATTCCTTGAATAAATCCTTTTGCGCCTTCCAGAATTTCACCTGCCTCCATTCATTCTCGCCGTTTTGTAAGTATGTTCTGCATCTTTCAATGAGTCAAGGCAGGCGAGATTCTAGCGAGATGTAAAAGAATCTATTCAAGAGTGGCAGTGTGTACTAGGAGTTAAATTGCGCGAAGCTGGTGTATTATATAGGGCGCCATTGAATATATATATAGAGGCGCTAAATCTCTTAAGGAGTCCCTACACGGTCAAGTCGCTTGAGCCCTGTCAATCACGAACGTTTCAATCAAGCTTCTACGCAGTCAATCAATTCTTCAATCTTTTGATCAAAACTCATTCACATTTGAGTTTCCGACTCGGAAAGAGTGTGAGTCCTCATCCATGGCTGACTGACGCAATGCTTGATCAAAATTGGTCTAGACGGTCAAGTTTGATGAGGGTGCTTGACCGTCCAGGCCAATTTTGATCAAGCAAACTGAATCAGTCAATCACCATCGACGCTTGGCTCAAACGTCAAACCGGACCCTAGACGGTCAATCACGCTTGATTCAATCAATTGACACTAGACTTTGATCAAGCGGCTTGATCGTCTAGGCTCTAGGGGCTCGTTTAGGACAGTTTTTTAAACCATAGGTAAGGTCTTAAAATGTTTCGATTTTTCAGCTGCGACTAATGGCACCACGCATCGATTCGATTACCCATTTACTTATCATAGCCGTCACGTTTAGTCTTCTCAGTCTCGTCTTACAGTTTCGGAAGCCGAGCAGTCTTATGCAGTCCTCATCTATGGAATCAGTTCGCTTTTAATGACTAAATAAAATCATGTAAGCCACTCATTGGGCGCTGACTATATTAGCGTTTTTTGAAGAATTTTTCAGCCATTCTGCATATGTTCATTTGCAATACTAAACTGATAGGATCGACCCAGTTGAGTCCCGTCCACGACGACGCTCGTGGCCATGGATGTGCAGGAGGTGCATGCTGGCAACTGCATTCTCCGAAACCAGTTTATGCCGTGAAACGTCAACTGGGCCACATGGAACAGTTGACGCGCTATGCCCCACAAGGGGTTAGGGCAATTGAGAGGGAGAGAGAGAGATAGAGAGAGGATCGACCCAGTTGAACAGGGTAAGCCACTACGTCATGTATTATGTAACCGGATACAGGCAATCCCCGACCTACGTCTCCCCCGTATTACGTTATTTCGCATTTACGTCGTTTTCAAATTAAATCAGGTGCTCGACATACGTCGCTTGTATATTCGACTTACGTTGCCTCTTCCCTTACAGTGCGTCGTCCATTGCAAGCACAAACAAGCGGCAATGCGTCCCCGCATTGATCATTGATCTCTCTAATGGAATGTACATTAGCTGTGCTTGTTCCGTTTTGCGGCTTATGTGGAATAATTTTACCAGGAAAACAGTGTAGTACATGAATTTAAAATTTGTTAAAGCAAAGTGAGTTAAAAGATTGTGCGCTATTGTTTCGTTAGTGATAATTAGTGAAGATTGTTTTTCTAGGAAAGCTTTAAAATGTCTGGACGACGTAATCAGGCCACGAAAAAGAAAGCAAGAAAAACCTTGACTTTAAAAAAGAAGTTAAAGATTCTAGAAGAGTTTACTGCGGGACGAAAAGCGGTTGATATTGCACGTGCCTTGGGATTGCAGCCGACAACGGTACGGACTGTACGCGCCAATGAGTCAAAAATACGTGAGTATGCGACTTCATGTGCCACTAAAGAGATCACGATTATGACGAAGAAAAGATCATCTACGATAGAAACCTTGGAAAAGCTTTTAATAACGTGGATTGAGGATCTCAATCAAAAGAACGTTCCCATAAGCACCACCATTATTCAGGAAAAAGCCCGACTTTTGTTTAATCTTAAGCAACAAGGCGAAGTTTTTGTAGCAAGCCGCTGTTGGTTTGATCGTTTCAAAAAGCGGGCTAAACTACACAATCTTAAATTGAGCGGTGAAAGCGCAGACGCAGATCAAGAGGCTGCTGCGAAATTCATAGATACGTTTAAATCGATTGTGGCTGCAGGATACTCGGTACAGCAAGTTTTCAATGTAGATGAAACGGCTCTCCTTATAAAGCGAATGCCCGGGAGGACCTGGCAACGCATCGACACCTGGATTCAAAAAAGCAAAGCAAAGGCTTACTTTACTTCTAGGCGGAAATGCTTCGGGAGACTTTAAACTAAAACCTCTTTTGATTTATACGTCGAAGAATCCAAGAGCCTTCAAAAATATAAGGAAGGACCAATTACCAGTCATTTGGCGTTCTAACAGAAAGGCTTGGATGACGGCCGCCTTGTTTAAGGATTGGTTCCAATCGTACTTTCGTCCAGCAGTGAAGGAATACATGGAGAAAAATAATTTGTCATACAAAGCTTTGCTTATTCTTGATAATGCACCCGGTCATCCAGTAGATCTAGATGAAAATAATGAAAATATTAAAATCGCTTTTTTACCGCCAAACACAACAAACTTTTCACACCCAATGGACCAGGGTGTAATCTCTGCATTTAAGGCGTATTATTTGCGAATAACATTGAAGCATTTGATAACTTTTATTGATTCGATGGAAGGACCAAATGAAGAAAAAGAAAACTTTATTAAACGTTTCTGGAATTCCTACGATATAAAAAAATGTGTGGATGATATTAGCACTTCATGGAATGAAGTAACGAGCTCCAATATGAAAAAATCTTGGAAAAAACTTTGGCCAGATATTATTCAGGAGGCAAATATATCGGAGGAGCTAGTGCGACGAGATGAAGTTGAAAGCGAAATTATGACTTTCGGTGAACGTTTAGGTTTCACTGATATGGACAGAAGTGATGTAGAAGCATTTCTTACGTCAAATGACGAACCACTCACAAATGAAGAGCTCATCCATCAATTGAAAGAACCCGAGGAAAACCCTGAAAGCAAAGAAGAAGAAAAGCAACCATCTTTAACATTAAAGAAGTTATCAGAAGCTTTTCATCATATTGAAAATGCAATAGACATATTTAGAAATAATGATCCAGATTGCAGAAGAAGCGAAGAGGTAACTAAAGTTCTTTGGAAGACTGTATCGTGCTATAAAGAATTATATGTATATTGAAAAAAAGTCATCCGCATTATGCCAGCCTAAAATTGAATCTTTTTTTCGAACTAATCCAACCTCTACTGCATCCGATCTTCAGTCCATCAGTTCGTCGGAGGAAGAGTAGTGTACATACATACATACTATGCTATATACAGCTGCAAAATACGGTATAAGGTTGGTTCGAGGTGAACTTTTCATTTTTGATTGCAATAAGGAAAATTGTTTTATTACCTATATTTAGTATGTAATGTACACATTATGTATATACAGTTCAGAAATATATTTTTTAGAAGTTTCCTATAAACTTATGGATTTCTCTTGCTTCTACTTCAACTTACGTTGATTTCGATTTACGTCGCAATCTCTTAGTACGCACTGACGACGTATGTAGGGGATTACCTGTATATATATGTGCCGCTGGTTATAAACCCAAAATTGATTCTAATTTATTTTCAAATTACTCGATTTGCAACCAACTCCATGCATAAAATGTCAAAGGGATTCCAATTTACATCACTGATTACAATCCCCAGATTATCAGTTAATTCATTTGTCCAGCTCATTTACCAGACCATTCTACTCTCATTTATGACTTAATACCTCCTTCACTTTATGGACTGCCGGACCCAATTCTCGTCACAGACCTTTCTTGGTATTCAAATTCAAGAACCGAACAAAAACCTTTACACCCCCAAAAACTCCCAGCCTACTTCAGATCAAACAAAATTAAATCATGATAATCCTCGTGAGGTTCCAAAATAAAACAATATCCCTGTCTATTCTAACGGAAAGATACAAATGGGAGTTACAGAAGTCGACCGGACTACATCGTCAACTAAAACTGACTGTCGGTCCATAAAATCCCCGTCGTCCTGTTAAAATTGAATGATTTCACCAGCCATCTTTTATCCCGTCTCCGACAGTTTATCCAGCGCTTTCACAATTTCGTCCTTAATCAGAAAGCAGTGCTGAAGAGTCCAGGCATATGTAGCAAGTCACGGAATAAAAATGTTTCACTTTGAATTTAGTATAAAGCAGAAATAGACATGGACCCTTAATAGTGGGATGATGGAAACGCGCCCACACTCTTCTGACAATTCAAGGACGCTGAGAACTTTCAATTTTGTCGCTTGAAGAAATTGACCATGTCCCTGAATCTTTCTTTTTTTTGCGGGAAAAAAGGATCAAAATGGAGCTTTTAGAGTGGGAGTTTTAGATTAACCAGGATTTTTTTAAACATTATTTTAAAAAAAGTGTTGCCGTTTAAATTGGTGAAATTTGTATTTCAAAATCCCATCTGACAGTACACCATCCCACGCGTCTGGTTTCGTTACTTCATGGATCATACTCATGAGGTGCTACCTTTGATCTATCGGGGAGCAGCAAGTTCCTATCATTCCAATCACCTCAATCGGAATGGGCCTATACGTAGAATATTTTGTTATGCGCAAATACCCTCAACCAACCTAATGAGAGCAGTAGGTCCTTTGTAGCAGCACTCTTAATGACAGCTGAGCTCACGATGAATCTCCAACTCCAAGAGACATCAACTTGGAACGGGAAACCGCAAGGCTAAGAAGGCATTTGGTGGACTCAATGTCCGGCAAAGCCAGCGTTTCGTCTCAATGAACAGACCGATTTTGTTTAAGTGATATTTCATGTCCCGTGATGCAACCAACAATTAGTCTCAAGTCGGCCTGCCAGGTGACTAGTTCTTTGAAACCGTAGGGAATGATAAGATCTTTGGATTGGCGCATTCCTGCGAGATTATGCCTGTGCTGCAGCCTTTCATCCGCAGACCATTCCATCGCCTGCACCCTAGGCCACTGCTAATCGCAACTTCATGCTTTGAAGCAGCTCCATATTATCTACTTTACTATACTACTACAATTATTTAGTGGGCAAGTCTGCCAAGGGTGTTGGGATGGCATAGTGCCTACTAAAGTAGTGGTACCGTAGTACGTCCAAACCATGAAGTCATTCAATTCTCAAAGACTCATTATAGTACATTACAGGATTAGTAAAAGAAATTCTTCATTCGAATATAATTCGAATCAGTATTTTGAGTCAAACAAACGTCACAAGGACGGCGACTATTCTCAACAGACTTAGTTTCATTAATCGGCAACACTACAACGATGAAAAACGACTGAACATTTTTTATTCTCTAGACTATCGCCAGACCATATCGTATAAATCCCTTGAAAAGAAAACCTTGAACCAAATGACAAATTGGCTTTCTGTTCGCATTTTATCCTCAGAATAGATCGAATCCAGACTGAAAAGACTTTTTATAATGACCCTTGGCCCTTCCATCTCACCGGCCGTTTGCCGTCCACACTCCGCTTCGTAAGTAAAGGACTCAAGTAACATTTCATCCAACAACTGGGACCCGTCTCTTCCTCTATTTGAGATTTATAAAAGCAATTTGAAAGCCTCCGTTCCGAATAATTCAGGACTCATACATATGTTTCTCTTGCTAGAACCATAGCCAGTCTGTAAGTATGGCAGATGCATTTCGCTGAGGAACTGACTGAATGACCGACTTACTGGCTATGGCTTATGGTCGACTCCATTCAACCTACTTTTCATGTACTCGTAGATCCTGATAAATTCGCAGGAATTATTTTGCACGTGTCTGGAATGCACATCGGTTAAGGGATTTCGTTGTTGGGGGAGTACGTTGCAGGCTCGTATTGGGCATAATTTAAGTTTTCCTGAATATTATGTTCCGCGAGAAAATCTAGTTGAGCCCGGCGATTAGATTGGCGAAAACTTTTAAATTGTGGATTGGATTTCTTTTGTTTTTGAATAAGGTAAAGAGAATGAAGTTGGACATATTACCAAAAAAGTTGTAAAAAATATGTAATAAATGTTTAAATGAATTAAATTAAAGTGAATCAAATGAAAAATGCTCTAGTTATCGTGCACTAATGAAGCTTAGATACCCCGTAATAATTAGTAATAAATAGCGTATTTTTTTTCAATAAAAGTCAAACTAGAAGATAAATGTTAAATACGAGTAGATTGCCCGCGTTGTCCACTCTAACATGGCATCCCATCTGATAATACTCATTGTCTCGCCCAATATGTATACCACATCTATGGAGAATTCGAACTCTTAATCATGAACCGACTACCGGCTTTTATATTTGTTTTTAATTGCCAACCTTACATTACTAAAAACATAATAACATATTTGGAAAAATACGCTAAGCTAGAGCACTCAAAAAAAGTTAATCACAGCCAATTAGTCTAAGATTGCTGGTTCATATAAACGGCCCAGATCGAAAGTTTTGCAGGCCTTTTGATTTTTGTGTTTCTTTATGTTTTGAGGGTGCTGAACACGAATCCGAGGTTTTTAAAAAAAAAAAATTCGCTTGGAAAATTAAGATATGGATCAAAATAACGGTTTTGGCTAACCTTTAGGCAGTTATTTTGATGTAACTATTTTTCTGTTTCGGACTTTTTTTTTATTCCAATGGTATTTCATCATCATCACCGTGGCGCGACAGCTCCAGGTGGCCACCTGGATCGTTGTCCTCCAATTATCTCGGTCACGTGACCGCGTCCTCCAATCTTGGAAGCCCAGTAGCTGCTCGGCGTCCACATATACTGAGCTCACCCAACGAGATCTCGGTCGTCCTCGCAGTCTCGCTCCGTCCACTCGTTCTGCGTTCATTACTCTTTTTGGCATGCGATCATCGTCCATTCGTTGTACATGCCCGGCCCAGTTCATCGTACAGTTCATACAACTCATGGTTGTACCGGATGCGCCATACATCCCGATCGCAAACAGCCCCGAAAATTCGCCGTAGAACCTTACGCTCAAATGTGACTAGCATGTTTCCGGAGGCTTGAGTTAGGGTCCATGCTTCGCAGCCATAGCATAGCACTGGTCGTATGATGGTTTTTTACACGCGAAGCTTCGTGCCACTGTGCACATGCTTCGATTTCATTATGGGGAGAACCGAGAAAAAGTCTTATTAGCTAACGTCGCTTGATTTAGTCAGTTTCGTTGGCTTCCCTTGACAAGTTTCAACCCAGGCGTATGAAGTCGTTCACGCACTCGATGTTGAGGTCCTCCACATTGATGCTCGATTGTGCAGGTGTCCTTGTCATCGATTGAATCATTATTTTGATTTTACCCTCGTTGCTAAGTAGTCGGCCAACTTCAGGGCTTGATGTTGATGTCGTCGGCGTACGCTGTTAATTGTGTCGAGTTTATAAGTAGCGTCTTGCTGTTGTCCATATTCATAGCCCGAATAGGGTATTTCAGTGCTAGGTTGAACGTTGAAGACCGTCGGTGCCAGTCCATCGCCTTATTTCGGACCAGTGCGTGTTTAAATAGATCAGTAAGTCTATTCTGGATCCTGATATGTAAGACGGAGTTGGTCATCGTCATCTTAGTCAGTCGCACTAATTTGGCCGGTATACCAAATTGCAGCATGATGTTGTACAGTACTCCACGATCGATACAGTCGTATGCATGCTTGAAATCGACAAAGGTTTGGTATACGCTTACGTTGTATTCCCAGCACTTCTGGAGTATCAGTTTGACCGTAAAGAGCTGAACGGTTGTGGAGCGACCAGGGCCCCACTGCACCAACCACTTATCACTTACATTTAAGCAAATTTTCGAAAAGTAAACTGATAAGTGTTTTTTGCTTATCAAATATTATTTGAAATTCTCTGTTTGGTACAACAGAAACTTAGCATAAAATTTGATAAGTTGATAAGTGATAATTGATAATTGGTTGGTGCAATAGGGCCCTGGTCTGAAACTGCATTGCTTTTCGCCAATGAACCATTTTGCGTACGATTTTATTGTATTTTCCAGAATTTTGGTCAACATTTTATAGGACGTACAAACCAGTGATATTCGCCTGTAGTTCTCACATCGCAGCTTATCTCCCTTTTTGTGGATTGGACAGATGATATTTCTGCGCCAATCGTCTGGGATCTCCTCGTCCTCCCATACTCGCGAGAGTGTACAATTGATGTATGGCATTAACTAGACCCGTTCCACCGAATTTCAGCAGTTCAGCTGGAATCTCGTCAGCGCCCGGCGCTTTATTTTGTTTTAGTGGCCGCAACGCAAGATCAAATTCCTCTACTCTCAGGGGTTGTATGGGTGGGCCTAGATCAACATTACCGTCGAGAGCTTCTTGTGTGGGGATGTTAGACGGTAGGCTCAGAAGCTCTTTGTTAATGCCATCGGTGTCGCTGATGATGTTTCTATCCTTGTCCTTACAAAGGCTAATCCTGGATTGATAGCCGTTTTGAATTGTATTTACTAGTTTATATGCTTGTCTGGTTTTTCTATTAGCTAAATTTTCGCTAATGATTAGGAACTGCTCGTCAAAGTATTTACGTTTCTTACGTCTAATTATTCTATTCGATGTTCGCCGTAGCTCGTCATATTTTTCTTTTCTCGTTGAATCCGTTGTCTGTAGGCTACGTTTTTCGCGTCAAATGAATTTTTGCATTCTTCGTCGAACTAGTCATTTCGCGCTCGCCGGACTCTGTATCCCACGACCTGCTCTGCGACATCTCTGATGGTACCCTTGAGTTATTCCCAGAACCCATGGACGCCTGTGTTGCTGATGTTGTGTAGCATAGGCGATAGTCTTGCCTCAAGGGCGGCAGTATACGCCACCGCCGTAGCATCGCTCAGAAGCTTAACAACCGCAGAAATTTTGGAAGGGCTGATTCTCGATTGGTGTACTGAGGAAACTCTACATCTGTAGGTCGTCTTCACCAAGTGATGATCTGAGTCGCAGTTTGCTCCTCGATAGGAGCGGAAAGCCATCATACTAGACGATCATCTCCTGCAAATGAGGACGTGTTCAATTTGGTTGACGGTATATGCGTCTGGAGATTTCCAGGTCTGCTTGGGAATGCGTCAATGCAGGAAACACGTAGAGCTTACGACTAGATTTCTACTGCAGGCGTAGTTGATAAGTCGCTGGCCGTTGTCGTTACATTTTTCATGGAGACTGTGGCCTCCAATGGTCCTCTGGTGCCAACTTTCATTTCCGACTATCGTGTTAAAGTCTCCCAGCAGCAATTTGACGTCATTTGTTGGAAGTGAGTCGAAGAGAGTCTCAAGGCGACTGTGTCTTCTTTAACTTCAGTGGGGGCGTGCACAATGATGAGCCAGAGATTGAAGAATCGAGTCTTAATGCGAATCGCACACAGCCGTTCATTTATGGGTTTGGAGTCAATTTGTTTCCTGGACTGCAGTTATGCTCAGTCTATACTTTTCGACCTGGTGAAGGAGGGCTTTCTCGGCCCCCGGTTGGTTCAGGGAGCGTACATTCCGGGATCCGAAGAATAATCCTTAAGTCGTTTGCGTGGTCGTCGTTGTTGATCCATCCAATCCGAGGCTTTTGTTCCTGGTTTCTTGACATGGAGTGGTTTTTACAAGGACGAGTTGTCAGCACGTCGCTTAACCCCATTCAGGGGATGGCCTCGGAAGATAGCTCCTTCAGATGGTTTAATAAACGTGCTGGAGTTCACACAACTATGTTGCAGGTCCAAATACGCAGGTAATTCCATCCTACTAAACCTGAGACGCTTAGGTGTTGGTCAGCCATTCAGGCTACAGCTATCTGAATTTTTCCAAACTATCTTGTCGCTAAGACTTGGCCATCAGCAGTTTGAAACACTGCCGTTACCAGGGGGCTAGAAGCGAATAGCATGTTAGGGTATCTTAAAGGTAACGCGCATGAATTTAATGATCTTTATACTTCGAAGATTCTATAATATATTCTTCATTTGTTCGCTCGATTCTTGAATATTCTTCAATTGTGTGGAATCCAATTTTTAATGTTCATATCGAACCTATAGAGAAAGTTCAACACATCTTTACTCGTTTTGCTATTTACCATATTGGCTGGCATTTTAATCCTGATTATAGTACTCGTTGTTCCTTATTTGGTTTACAAACGTTAACTTATAGAAGGACTTCCCTTAGTGCGATGGGTGTAAGAAACTTGTGATGCTCTCATATTTTGAATGAAAATATAGTATTAAAAATTGCTTTGTAGTTAGAGATGTCTCACACAATTTTGCGGCGTAACAGACTCTTAATTCAGCCTTTTAATAGAGTGAATTATAGTCTTAATGAACCGATTACACGGTCTATTATCCTATATAACAGCTTGAATGATATAGTTGACTTTCCCTCAATTAACAAACTTATTTTTAAAAGAGAATACTTTAATCAATTTCCATTCTAATTAGACAATCTGCTAGGGTTAGCACTTGATGGATTGATAATTCACTTATGTTGATTAAGTAAAGTGATGCAGAGAGGCCCAGTCCCGAGATGAAAGCCTCTGTGATGTACAATACAATAATATTGCTGTCCGCTTTGCTGGTATATAGGTATATAATAAAAACAACTAGTATTTATTTATTATTTATTTATTTCATATACTGCGGAAGGCATTGCCTTATTACAGGGGTTCTGAAACAGCGAGTTATGTTACTAAATTCAATAATTAATTTAAAAGCGATAGATATTACATACATTAATTATAATAAAAAATATATATTGTATATTAAACTATTCATTCAGAATAAAACTTCGTAGTTTAAGTGATTCTAATATAAAACAAGCTAGCCGAAGTATAGTACCTTCGTTGTGTTTTGTGGTACATTTGCAACTTTGACATTAGTAGTAAAACTTGTTCCGATTTCACTGTTCCTATAAGAGGTATATGAAATAGTCGGCCGATTTCAACCAAATTTAGGAACGTGGCTTAACAGTCAATTGATTGAGTAATATGCAATTTCATAAAGATAACTTCAGAAATAAAAAAGTTTTTCTGATAAAAACTTGCTTTTGGAACGGTCGTTCCTATGACAGCTATATTATAGAGTAGTCCGATTTCAACCCAATTCGGGAATGTGATTTCACTAAAGATACTATTGATTAACGTGAAATCTGAAAACAATATCTATAGAAATAAAAAAGTTATTCCCACAAAGATGAATTTTTGGACCGGTCGTTCCAATGGCAGCTATATGACGTAGTGGTCCAATTTCAACCAAATTCAGAAATGTGATTTGACTAAAATTACTACCGATGAGTGTGAAATTTGAAGATGATATCTTTGGAAATAAAACAGTTTTTCTCACAAAGACGAATTTTAGGACCGGTCGTTCCTATGACAGCTATATGACGTAGTAACCCGATTTCAACCAAATTTCGGTATGTAATTAAGCTAAAGATACTATTGATTAGTGTGAAATTTGAGAACGATATCTTTAGAAATAAAAAAGTTTTTCTCACAAAGACGAATTTTTGCACTGGTCGTTCCTATGGCAGCTATATGACGCAGTGGTCCGATTCCGTTGATTCCGACATATATACAGCGTGCTTTGTACAAAATTTCAGCTCGCTAGCTTTAAAACTGAGGGACTAATTTGCACAGAAACAGACAGACAGATGGACAAAGCTTAAACGACTCGTCTCATCATACTGACCAAAAATATATATAGTTTATATGGTCGGAGATGCTTCCTTCTGTGCGTTGCAAACTTCATGACAAAGTTAATATACCATATCACATCCGTGAAGGGTATAAATATACAGTTTTCTTATTACTTTGCAGTCTCTAGTGTTCAGAATTTCAGTTATATGCTCTAATGCGTATTATTGAAGTAATATTCTCTTACTGGTTTGTTTATTGGGCATTCTTTTAATAGGTGTTCAATTGTATCACGTTTTTGTAAGTTGTATAGCGTTCAGTTGTTTTCCAGATTAAACTTGTGGGTATTTCCAGCAATGTAAATACGTTGGTTGTAGTTATTACACATCCGGATTTGCGCAAAACAACAGGTAAAGATTGAAGGAGGTACCATGCAGGTTTGGTCTGGTCTTCTCTAATGACCTGGTACCAACATGATGAGTTGCTACTAGTTGCTCCATTTTCATCATTGTTTGTAGACTTAGCTGCGTAAATCATCAATATTGCTTTTATATTTTCTTGTTGGGTACAGTTGTTGATAAGTTGTGGAAAGTCTCGCAGTTCATTCATAAGTTCGGCTTTTATTTCCCTAACCAGTTTGAGGAGTAAACTAACTACTACTAGTAAAGCTTTTATAAATATTGCTATGTTACATTGAAAATGAAACCGGAATATAGAGGGCTACGTCCGCAATTCGAGGGTTTTGTAGCATGCGCTTATTTTGGTATCTAAATATTGGCTCCCTGCTCTTCTTGGTACCACTCAGCTGAATAAAAACATCATAATTAAATGTCTTACCCATGATATAGTATCTTACATGCCAATTCACAAAAAGACTCCATCTGTCACCTCTCAAAATAATAGTTTTAATGCGAGAAGCTGTAGATAGATATGTATGTATACGAGATAAACTGTCCTACTCTTGCTTAACCACCCATGTTAAGACGACATTGCAAATTACAAACTTGTGTAAGGGCCTCGAAATTCAGGGCGGCTGGGACAAATTACGTTCTAATATTTTTTCTTTCTCCACTGTTCCCCTTTCTACAAATCTCAAGAAAATGCTATGCCCTTAATTTCGCCTCTATGTGGACCCCCCCCCCCCCCCCTTAAAGTTTGCCAATTACAACACAACGCTTTCTCCAGCTACACATTCTCGCCGAATTATGTGTGTAGCTTCAGCCGTTCGTAAGATATTCTTTGAACAGACGGACAGATAGATATTTGACCAATTTTGTAAGATTTAAGACACAAAACCCTAAAAAAATAAATTGTGTGAATAATTATTGTTAGGATCACTGCCCCAACCAATCTTCACCCTTCCAAAGTTGGTTCATTAAATAACTGCAATTCGCACAACGAAAAACAACATGCAAGTAGTACTCGCATATCTATGCGTGAGGCCGGTAGGTGTATTTTTTGCTTGGATAGTGTCAAAATGCATAACTTTAAGTCAATGTACTATTATTAAATATCATGTCATTATAATGAAACTTAGAGGTATTATTGCTTATAATGTTGGTTATCATTAATCATCAATATTTTTGGCCTAGGGTGTGCTTGAGGGGTGCAGGGGTGTGCTAACTGCAACTATAGAAATGTACTATTATTAACCTTTTTGGATGAGATTTAAAAATTCTAATATTTTTAGTTTTCTGTGCTAGTAAAATGCCGCTTTTTTTGTAAATTTTCATATGTCTAGCTATAACGGTCTCGAAATGCAAGGGGGGGGGGGACAAACTCGGACCATATATTTTCCCCTCTCCATCTTCTCTCCTTTCTTCAAATTTGAAAAAAATTCCAAAAATGGAATGTACTCGACGGTACCTTTCTTACGATACCCCACTTGCCTATACCAAACGCCCAAACGTCCCCTCTATGGGGACCCCCCCTTAAAGTTGACCTATTACGACGCATCGCTTTGTCCAGAGAATTATAGTATTTCCACATATTTCCACCAAATTTCATGCATGTAGCTTCAGCGGTTCGTGAGATATTTCATGGACAGACAGACAGACAGACGGACAGACGGACGCATGACCGATTTCATAAGGGTTTTGTTTTTATACAAAACCCTAAAAACATTTCCATACAGTTTTTTCGATCGACCACTTATTGTTACCACAAGGCAAATGTGTCAAAATTTCGAAAAAGTTGCCGGTGGCTTGTTTTTTAGGGTTTTGTAGTAAAACAAAACCCTTATGAAATCGGTCATGCGTCCGTCTGTCTGTCTGTCTGTCTGTCTGTCCATGGAATATCTCACGAGCCGCTGAGGCTACATGTATGAAATTTAGTGAAAATATGTAGAAGTACTATAATTCTCTGGAGGAAGTGATGCATCGTAATAGGTCAACTTTGAGGGGGGGTCCCCATAGAGGGGAAATGAAGGACGAAATTTTTTTTTCATTTGGTATCGGCAAGTGGGGTATCTTAAGAAAGGTACCGTCGAGTACATTCCATTTCTGGAATTTTCTGTAAATTTAAAGAAAGGGGAAAAGAGGGAGAGTGGAAAACATGTGATCCGAGTTTGTCCCCCCCTTGCATTTCCAAACCGTTATACTTAGAGATATGAAAATTTACAGAAAAGCGAAATTTACATAGAAAACCATAAATAATAGAATTCCAAAATATCATCAAAAAAGGTTAATAATAGTACATTTCTATTTTTTCAGTTAGCACACCCCTGCACCCCTTAAGCACACCCGAGGTCAAAAATATTGATGGCCAATGATAACCGACACCATAGACAATAATGCCTCTACGTTTCATTACAACCATGTAATATTTCACAATAGTACATTCACTTAAAGTTAGGCATTTTTACACTATTCATACAAAAAATACACCTACCTGCTTCAAAGGTGCGAGTACTACTTGCATGTTGTTTTCCGTAGTGCGAATCGCAGTTGTTACATATTATGGTTAATCACATTTATGAAAGGGTAAAGATTGATAGGGGGCGATGTGTGGTAATTGGCCAACTGTAACGGGCGGGGGAGGGGAGGGTTAAAGGCAAAATTAAGGTCAAATTTTGTTAATCGACTGGTATAGGCAAGTGGGGTGTTGTCAGAAAGGTAATGTTGAGTTTACTTTACTTATATTTGAAAAAAAGGGGAACAATGAGGGAGGATAAATTATTAGATCGTAATTTGCCCCCCCCCCCCCCCCTTGCATTTCCAGACCGTTACACTTTGAAAAATTAAAACTTCCAGGCAGGTGGGTTTCGAACAGTATATAAAACGGGAAATAATGGAATTTGTATATCTCCTCAAAATAGGTTAATAATAGTTTGTTTCCATAGTTACAGTTAGCGCATCCCTGCATCCCTTAAACACGTCCGAGATCAAAAGTACCGATGACCAATGATAACCAACACCATAGGCAATAATATGTCCTAAGTTTCATTACAATCACGTAATATGATTGGGCATATAAGATACTATATTATGGGTCAGACATTTTTTTTTTTATCCATCTAAGTGGTACCAAGAAGAGCAAGGAGCCGATACTTACATACCAAGATAAGTACTTGCTATAAAACCCTCGGATTGCGGGCGTAGCCCTCTATATTCCGGTTTCATTTTTTTTAATTTAGAGTTTTATATCCATGAAACATTTGACCCTCAAAGTAAGGAGATGAAAGTGTCCTGTCTACACACCTATTTCGAATCCCATTAACCCAGATATGCCAATGGAGCCGTGTGCTTAGTTTGGAAAGTATTTCCATACTATTGGTACTCATATAGGGATACTAATTTTAAAATCCGTCGTTAAAAAAAATTTATTGAAAAAAAAAAATTATTTTGGTGCTGTACTATAAACATGTATAGTACATTAGGCATATACATAGGTGCCTATTACATTATCATTATATTCTTGTATGATATGCAACAAAACACTTCACGTGAAGCCCAACGTCGCATTTGGAGCATCTTGTTGTGGTTCTATTGTGACACAAACCGAATTTTGTTTGTTTTTCTTGTGAAATTACTAAATGGTCTAATCTGTCATAACATATGTATGTTAAATCAACATCTTGGGCTTTGCTCGAATGTCCTTTCTGAACGCAAGGTTGTTTTTTGTTCTGAATATGCAAGTTAAAGGCAATTCTTGTTGTTGATCCAGATCGTCTCTCGCTTTTCGGTGTAGTTGCCATGCATTTTGTACACTTGCCTATGTAATGACTTTTCAAGGGTAAATACCATTTTTTGCTCCTGATGGATATACGGTATAAGGTGATACTTTTCAATACATTTATTTCATTCATTTTCAATGAATTTTTTGAGGAGTTCAAACGATGGTCTGACTTTCGAAAATTTATCCGAGTTATCCAAGTTTTGTGTATTAGCCACGTGTAAATTCGAAAAACATTGTGCCCATCTCTTTCGCGTTCCCAGAATATTCTCCTTCTGGGTACTTAAATATATCCGCTGAGCAATATTACTCCAACGAAAGCTTTCATGATTTTCGATATTCGGTTTTTTATCTTTTTGTTTGACATAATTGTTAATTTCCAGCAAGAAAAAGGCTACATATTCTTCGTCGAAAAGCTTCGAAAAGAGTTCTATCGGAGATCCTGAATTTTCAACTTCAAAAGAGGTGTTGAATTGAAAGTGTTAGCAGATCCTCTTTCACCCATTGGCATTGTATATATTGAACGCTGATTGAATTAGTAAATTTCTTTCAAAGCTGATTGGCGGGGAGCTTCCATTAAACAAAATAAGTTGAACAATCTGAAGAAAAACGGGGAAGAAAATGGTCTATTAATCACCTCTGGCCTGAAGTGCATTTTTAGTCCTTTGTAAGGCGGAAGGTTTATAACGAGATCCGGGCGAGAAGCCAATAATACTTGGCATAAGATCCTACAGCATGATCCGCACGCAACTAAATAACCATCATTTTATCAGAACGACATCGTTGTCATTATCACTGTCATTTTGTCTATGGCTATGAAGCTCCCCGCCAATCAGCTTTGAAAGAAATTTACTAATTAAATCAGCGTTCAATATGCCAACCCTAGAGTGGGGCGCGAAGCTACGAGTACTTTGGCGGTATTGTATTCATATCAATTATTTTTGCAGTTGAGCGGTTTTTCTTGGCGGGGAATTTTTTCCAACAGAGTTGTTTTTGGGAGATATCATATCTTTTTGCATAGTAGTAGTAGTAATACAGATGGCGCAACGATAAGCACGTTCGCCTTCTATACATTGCTTTCCGTTTTGATTCCTACTGAATGCGGTAGTCTTCCATAAAAAGGGGATTTACGTGCCGGACTATGAGTCCACTCAGGTTACCCATTTGGGGTAAATAGTTTTCTTGCCAAGAATATCATTTTTCTAGTTCAAAGGACTCAAAGTGCCTTTAACAGTAGTTTAGTGCATTCGCCTCATCACCCCCAATCGTATAATACTCATCTTGCCTAGAAATCGCTTCCTTGCCAAGAACATCCTCTTTTCTGCCCAAAGGACTCAAAATATCTTTAACAGTCTACTGCATTTGCCTTATCATGTGATAAGTCATGTGATACCCATCTTGCCTAGACATTGCTTCCCATCTTCCACACGTTGGAAAAAATCATCTTACATCATAATACATATCTCATATGCCATAGATCATATACCACATAGCATGTTTTTTTTTCGTTCGGGACATCCTAAGATGCAGCCATAAACATTCAGTTTCAATTTTTTAATCACACACTTTTCATTCATGCACTTGCCACGAGCCACGCCCACAGCCATTACCTCGTATGGTTCTCCCGACGAGCGCACGGACTTTTGCTTCCGTCGTCGTCACTACTCACATAATCAAGTGTTTGCGTCTCTTTGTCTTTCCCCTTCGGCATGCGATCTCTGCGAGTGATTTCCTGTGTCGCATTCAACTTATCAAAAAGACTTAAGCCAGAAACTCTACTATAAAAGTTTCACATTTCTGGATGTATCTTTTTCTCTACTGCACGGATCAGAGCAAATGATAGCCTATGCACACCCTTGGGACACAGGCAATCCGTGAGAAAAGAAAGCAGACCTCGATACGCTCCTAACGAGGCTGTAACCCTGTCAGAGGACAACGAGAACAACGAGAACAACGAGAACGACGAGAACAACAAGAACAAGAAAAATTTGATAAATAGCCATTTTCAAATTATCATATCTCGGGTGTTTTTCCTTGTATCGGAATCAAATTTGCAGCACTTCGTAAGATGACCGGAGACAATGACTATACCAAATTTGAGCCCGAACAAGCATCCGGGGCCGGATCTACAGAGGTCCGAAAACCCGTACTTGTTGTGTCGCGTAAACATAGTCCTGGTCACTTTTCCATTTTTTTTTCGATTTGTTCGTTTTTCTTTGGCGGGGCGGGACGCTCCCGCGTCCCTAGATCTATAGAAGGGATTCAAATTATTTCCAGATCTTTGCCTAATTTTTATTAAAGGGCTCACAATTTGACTTAATTTTACAGTGCTATAAAAGTATACACGTCAGTAAAAATGAATAAATATGCTGAACAGGGTTAAACGATTTAACCGTCCGATAACAATTCCCCTACATTCCGGTTTGTTTTGATAGGTACACCAATGGGAAAAAATAGTTCGAGGTTACTTTTTATTTGTTTAGGGACAGTTGTGAAAGCGTATCATACCACGAATTTCCCAAATAAGTCATTGTACTTCGAATTTTGTCGAAATTGATCCATCAACATGGTAATTAAAAATGTTCCGTACATTCTCGCCCAACATGTAAAAATTCGGATATCACATTTTCCAATTATTCTTATTATTATTACATTTCTTCATATTCAATTTAAATCGTTCATAAATATATATCGCATTGGAAAATTTCAAAAGTCCTAAAAAACATTCCAGAGATATCTGCGGTATGATTTTCGCGCCTCATTAAATTCAAGTATTGAGTGTCAGGCTTACGTAGCATTTTTCACAGACAAACAGAACATTTGCCTGTGACACGTGGACTATTTGCCCATGAGAATATGGTAAGGTAACATATGCTACAACTTACGACGGACAACCGGGCCGACCTAACTTTATGTGTACTCCTGCACCCATTATTTCTCTTTTCGCGTAGGATGTTTCTAGTTTAAAGACATTTCTTAAACTCCTAGCGAGGGTGTGCAATTCGGGGACGAACTCACGCTTCAGAAATGAATTTGCCGAAATGTCCTGTACAAACCAAATTTTCGTCGTTCCTGATAACAATGAATTTTTCCGAAATATTTTTCGAATTGAGCGAATTATAGAGAAAGGAAAGAGATTTGGGCGAGTTTGCGTCGTGTCCGTATTAAATTTCGGAGTAATCTCTTAGTTAAGAGAATATCTTGAATCTGGTTTGGTAGAAGGCAGAGCTTTTGATCTCACTAGTACGTTTTTTGCCCTTGACGGAAAGGCTGTGTTTGCGAAGTCTGCAAGGATGATAGTGATAGGCACATATTTGTTCTGATAATATTTATATGAAATAAGAAAAGTGCTCTTGAAAATCCATAGAATTGCAACTGAAAATTGACAGTTGTAACGTAAGTCTATAGTGACACGCTGACGCCCTAAATATTTTACAATTAAATGGTTAGGGCCCAAGATATCAGGCAACAAGACAGAAATATAACTGCGAAGTGAAAAAAAAACGATTGATGAAGTCAATGTCCTTCAGAGAATGGATTCTATTTATATTCTACCTCTTTATTGATTTGAGCTTTGAAATAATCAAGGACTTTAGAGGCTTCAGTGTAGCACTAGTTACTTTTGACTTTGGGGTTTGTGTGTCTTTGATAATTGAAGAGTAGAGTGTACTGTAAGCATAAGGAGTAACTTATCCTTATCATTATCGTGGACCCCAAGGTCGGGCTTTGACCGCCTGGATCATTGTCCTCCAATTATCTCGGTCAAGTGACCGCGTCCTCCAATTTGGGAAGCCCAGCAGTTTTTCGGCGTCAGCTTTTAATAAGTCTTCCCAACGAGCTCTGGTCCTACTGGATAGCCTTTCTCCGCTGAGCGTCCATTCAATATTTTCTTAAGCATGCAGTTATATGTATATGTTCGTTGTATTTGACCTGCCCATTGAAGACGATGTAGTTAGGCATTTATCGAGACTTCCACCTCATCATACAGTTCGTACAGCTCAGGGTTGTGACGGATGCGCCATCGACTTAGGTTGCAAACTGTTCCGATATTTCGCTGAAGACCTTTCGTTTTGGGGGGCCTGAGCCAGGTTTCGCAGCCCTAGTATAGCACAGGTCGCATGATAATCTTGTACATACATATGTATATGCGAAGCATCGTATTTCTGTGCACATATTTCGATTTCATTATTGGGAGGACCGAGGGAAAAAACTTTTTTACTAGCAATATCCGTGGCTTGATTTCGTCAGTTTCGCTGGCGGCCTTTGACAGGTTGCTACACAGATATGTGAAGCCATCTACGAATTCGATGCTGAGGACACCGATATTGGCTGCGTTCCTGCGAACGAATCAGGTTTTGACATTTCTCAGATTCTTCTCCATATGCTTTCCTTTCCGATAAAATTTGTACGGACAACTGTCATGAAAATGTTTCCCTCGGGATCAGAATACTTCTCAGATCAGAAATGAAGAATGAATCAATCATTCTGCATTCTGATAGCTAGCAGCGTCACTTGGCCTATCTCGATAGCTATCTGGGCGGCCGCTGGTTTCTGCTCCTATCTGCGTCCGCACATAAGTTTCCAATAAGCAGGGCCGTATACACTCGAACTCGAAACAAAGACGATCACAGTGGATAATTTTCGTCAGATCTGTGTGAAATTTCCTAAGCCATTTGCTTGCAGATTAATTTTCCTTAATCGATGTTTTCAGATTCCCTCCATATGGCTGAAGATACTTTACATAGAGTTCGAATTCGTGTTTGGATTATATAATACATACTGACACTGCGTCCTATCACATCATGAGCACTGAAACGTTTATAGGTATGTATCAAAGAGGGAGGAGCGAAAGTGAGGCGGTATCCAGCGTCAGTTGGACGGCTCTTAGGCATCTCTCATACGACGGACATTTTACGGACTCATGGCGCTCATCAACTCATCGACGCATGTGTTCAACATGGGCTTAAATGGAAGCTTTTACAAGTTCCACCCGTTAGTCGACTTATCAACTCGCTGAATGAAAGCATCTTTCAGATGACCGGCGCGGCATTCCACGGGCTGATCTCATGCTAAATCCCTCTGCCGGTAGTGAGTCGATGAGTCCAACAAGAAATACATTGTATAACTTAAATTCACCCCAATTTCAAATCCAAATTCCGTCCACGACGATGTTCGTGGCCATGGATGTGCATGAGGTGCATGCTGGCAACTGCATTCTCCGAAACCAGTTTATGCCGTGGAAACGTCAACAGCTGACGCGCTATGCCCCACAAGAGGTTAGGGCAATTGAGAGAGAGAGAGAGTACACTAGTAAATTTGGAGCCGCTGGTAGCTCAGTGCGTTGAGGCGTCAGTCTGATGTTCCATGCCATCGGTCAGCTACGGATGGATGTCTGTGTTGTCTCCCCCTGTGGTGTGCGGCGTAACAGTAGGCCACAACATTTTCCAACTTGTCGCAGATATACGGTTAAATGAGCAGGTGGTAAATGCAAGCAACATTCACCGCCCGAAACCAGTTTATGCTAATGAAACGTCAACCAAGCCGCATGGAAATAGTTGACGCGCTATGGCCCACTAGGGGTTAGGGCAAATAGTGCTAGTAAATTTGACCGATGAATTTGGTCCCGACAGACTTTCTATTTGAGTGGAAAAACTAATGTTGTTGATGCATTTTCGTGAGTTTCGGTCCTATGCTAAAAGCATTGTGGGCCGATTCATGGAATATTATGGTAGTTATACTGACGGTGAAGAAATTGTTGTGCCATCGCCCAAAGTTTCCGATCACCCAGACTGGTCTAAGGACGGTCATAGACGCTAGAGGCCGTACTTGCTGAGAAATAACGGTTTATTCCATGGCCGGCGAGATATACCTACCCAGGTCAACTGCACAAGTATATCCGAGCGTGTGTGTGTATCTCGTCGTAGTATAAGGCCGGTTGACACGTTCAAAGTACGTTGACAACCTAGTTTGAGGTTACTTTGAACGTGTCAACCCCCTTCCAAAGCGCTTTGAAATCTTTAGTGTCCCATCGAAGCGAAGTAGGATGGTGCTTAATTTTCCATCAAAAAATGCATGGCCAATCATTAACTTCACAGAAAAAAGTTGTAAGAGCGGGAAATAATGAGACGTTGGTGGTTTTTATTCATTTTGTGGTGGGCTGAATAATGCGTTTTGGTGTGAATTCCCTGCAAATGCTAAATCCCGCGTTTTTTGCAATTAGCAACGTGGTAATTCACAAGGGTGGATATTCTTTCCAAATCAAACTTTGGCATGTCAACCGGCCTATACCTGCGCAGGCATCCAGACGTGCACAAGTGACGCGAGAGGCGACCAGTAGCGCAGTGTGTTGAGGCATCAGTCTCATGTTTGACTACCGGCGTTTCAGGTTCGCATCCCGTCCACGACGACGTTCGTGGCCATCGATGTGCAGGAGATGCATGCTGGCAACTGCATTCTCCGAAACCAGTTTAGGCCAACGAAACGTCAACTGGGCCACTTGGAACAGTTGACGCGCTATGCCCCACAAGGGGTTAGGGCAATTTAGTATACCGGATAGGCAAACTGGGGTGGTAATTTTTTGAAGCTTTACTTCTCGCATAAACCGTCGAGGCTTTCAGTTCAGTTTTCATTTGGCCAAGATTGACAAATGCATTTAACACAATACGTTATGGCGGTGGTTTGGTTGTTACTTGCTACAACATACAACTAAAACCACAATTTTTTTAAATATCTATGCTGCATGCTAACGCGTGAAACATGTTTTGTCGAATGATTTCATCCAAAATAATTAACGATGCTGGGATCTTGATAAAGCCTACATCGATATCTTTGACAAAACAACAACGACGCATTCGCTAGCCATAAAACATATCCACGTACAAATGTATCTGCATGCACTGGAGATACTCATCATCAGTTAACTGAACTACTAGGTAAGAGGATACGAGGACTAAGCTGTAGACTACTTTCATCGTAAGGCTGGACCCGATTGAGTCTTTTGATAGTGTGTTTGTGATCGTTAACCATAGTGGATTTAGGGGTGCAACATTTTGAGAAACGGATCGATCGACTCCTGTTCTGCGCAATATTCAAGTTATGTGAAACTGAACGTAAGACACCGGTGGTACATGAAATGAGTGTGATGACAATCCGGCGGAACGGCACTGGTTTTGTATTATATTATAAGAAAATTCAACTTCATGGAGTATGAAGTCGAGAAGGGTGAATTTTGGCAGCACGATATGTTCAGATAAATTGCTTTGCAACTAAAGGTGAACGATTTTCGTGGGATGGAAACTAAAGGGATTACGCTACCTTTAACAAAATCGTGACTTATTACGTGACGGACAAGTTTTCAGGATGACCCCCAGCGATAACAACAGCAAATGCAAAATTTTACTTCGCAATTATGAGCGCAATGCTGCTACACAATTCAAACTGCAACTGAAGAATGAACATATAGGTATACCTCTCTGGTTTATCGGACAATTTTGATTCTTCTCCAGATCTGGACGCCTGTGACTGTGACATGTGCACACACGCTCCGGTATAATTTTACGAGTATACCTCTCCGCTAAACCGGGATTTGTAGGCCGACCTAAGTCTCTCTCTCTCTCTCTAATTGCCTTGACCTCTCCAGGGGCATGGGCGCGTCAACATCTCTAGCATTTCCATGCCTTGTTGACGTTTCAATAGCATATCTACTTTTCGGAAGTGCAGTTGCTAGCATGCGCCTCCTATTCGCGCCGTCTTTATACTGACAAGCTCGGAGCACTGTGAGAGTTCGATTAGTACTCACTCACAGGAAGTTTTTGATCGCGCCGAGATTTGATCTCCAAGCTCTATATTACTATCGTAGAGCGGTGACCGAACGATCACGGCCATCGAGCAGCTGGTGCCGCGATTCCTATCCTCCTCGTCTAATCAAGCCAGCAATGCTGATGGCTCCTAAGGTCATAAATAGGCCACTGAATCGGTCGCAAAGCCGTATAATAGCCGGCGCATCAGCTGTTCCCCTTAACAATAATAATAGCGCTGACACATCTGTGGCTTCCATTAGGACCGCTCCGCAGCAATCACTGGACGACTTAATTGAACGACTGCAAGAGTCCATGATAGTGACAGCTGTGCAGGAAGATTCTGGGGAACCTAGACCAATTCCAATTTTGCCAACTCAACCCCTACCACAACCAACCACCGGGAATATTGGGGTTAGCGGAGGGGATTTTCCATCCGCCTGAAATGGCCATATACGATCCGGAGTTCCTCAAGGCCGAGCCTGATCAGCTTTTCCGGACAGAAATTCCGAATGGTGTATGGCCGGCTTTAAACATAGGAAACTATTCTTTTAGCATATGTGTTAGATTTATTATGTGCATGTATATAGGGTTTCCCACTTCAGATGCTATATTATGATAGACAGTACAGTCCATTTGTGGAAAATTGACAATAAAATGGACACTCTGTCTTCAACAGTAATAGTGCCGTCTTCACAAAGTCTGGTTAAAGTTTACCACATTCAAATGAAACAATTTAACTGGTTACAAAGAACTGAGATCTGAAAATTCATTCGATGGAGAGGATTTGAAACCAACGCAGCCTGCAAATTAATGCTGAGACAGATACAGACGTAGAATAGAACAGAACAGAACAGAGTTCCGTCAAAAAATCAGCTGGTTTTCCTTAGTAGGATAATTTAATGCGCAAACAATTGTTATTGTTCCACTAAAATTTGTTTGAATATTTCGCCTGAGAAATAATGTCTCCGAACGCCTTCATCGCATATCCATGAAAAATACATGAGTTGCGATCAAGCAAAATTTTTGCTTCGATGGAATAGACACAGATGCCGACGTGTCACTCGAATAATTCCTTTAATCGGAACCTATGTAAATTCTGACTATTCTTGAGTCGTCTAGGATTTTACATGGATGAGGAATAAACTGTTCCTCCTGCTGGGAAGAGCACGGAAACGTTACTGTTCCAAAAATTTGCCAATTCACCCACGTAAATTTCGGATACATACTCGTATTTCGTATTTGCAAAAGATTTGTATCGAATCTGAAATAGTAGTCAGAAATGGCTGATGGGAATCCAACTGAGATATCAAAAATCAGGTTGCAACACAGCGGCAATGTCGCATTCTTCGTATTCATTGTGATTCGCCTCGGGCGATCTTTTGCATTTGGAGTGGCGTTTAAGGTTGCCAGGGATGAATACTCAAATGTAGGACTTAACCCGTGCTGTATTTTTCGCACGGGCTAGGAATGCCGGAATATTATTTTTGCGGTATATCCTATTTTTGAATAGTCCTTATTATGGCATGAGCAATTGTGCAGAGGAAATGTGAGCCTGTCCGTAGGTACCATATTTTCTTCAATGTTATGCACTCCTACAGGCATACTCGTATACGAGTATAATAAATTCAGAAGGCGAACAAAAGATGTATACTCTCAAGGGTTAGAAAATGTCGGCTATTCAAGTTCTACTGAAAAAAGAGAAAAAAGCGAAATTCGTCGACTATGAGAGAAATTGCAGATTCCATTGCTTCACCGGCAGCTATATATTCCATATCACAATCAGAACATGAATAATGTATCAGTTTCTTCGATAACATTTGCCACACTACCGAGGAATTGTCCTTGCCGGCTAACATTCAAAGCCAATTCACAATTCTCGGTGTTGGGAATAGAACTAGCACTGTCTGTGAGTGAGAATTTCTCCCGAAGTAGTTGAACATGCTTTTTGTGCCGGCGACAAATGTTTAATATTCAGCTGTTAACGTTTCATCTGTCAGATAGATTTTCTGATAATGTCGGAATATTGCTAGCGAAAAGGACGGGCTTTGGCTTTTCTCCTCGTTAACTTCGTCTGGGTGCCGTGTTATTCAAATACTGACGTTTCCTGTTTTGTCTTTGCATTGCTCCGGATTCGGGTAAGACAAGGGATAAAAACGGGTTGAGATGGAAACATGAACATTAGTAAATACTAGTTGAAGTGTCTACTACAATAGATTATCACTGCCAGCGCCGTTGTTTTATTTTTTTTCATTAGCACTGAATCCAGAAATATGTAAGGAAGTATTACTATTATACAAATTCAATGGCGTAAATGAAAAACTAAAATAAAACCAGGCCGAAGCGTAAAATAAAACCAGCGAAGACTTGTACAGACCTAGTGGTGATACCAAAAGTACCAATTGGCAGCGACCATATGCATTAAAAGTGAGTTTCCTATACGGCCAGTTTATAGAGGAGGTTGACACTCATTCAGGAGGATCTTGACCATTCTCAAAATCAACTAACTAACCCATTCTACAAATATTTGTCGAATTTTTCAAGTCGCTAGCTTCATTCTATCGAAAGTTATCGCTTATTTGAAGTTTCATTTGTAGGGGAAGTAGGGGTTTCGTTAGTCGGATTTTACGTATTTTCAACATTGTCCAACTGGATCCTGCTACAAACATTTGACCAAAATTTCAAGTCGCTAGCTTTATCTTGTCGGAAGTTATCGCTTATTTTAAGTTTCATTTCTAGGGGAGGTAGGAGTTCCTTAGGTCGGATCTAACCCATCTTTAATGCCAACTAGCTCAATCTGACTTCAAACATTTTACCAAAGTTTCAAGTCGCTGGGTTCATTCTATCAAAAGTTATCGCATATTTAAAGTTTCATTTGTAGGCGAGGTAGGAGTTCCTTGGGTCGGATCTTACCCATTTTCAACAACAACTAACTAAATCTTACTACCAACATTATACCAAATTTTCAACTCGCTAGTACCATTCTATCTAACGTTATCGTAATTAAAGTAATATTTAATTTTTTGAATTTTGTAGGGGAGATAGGCGTTCCTTTGATCTGATTATGCCCAACTTACTCAAACTCAAGTAACTTCCCATCTCAGGGCTTCGTGCCAAAAATCAGGTATCTACGTCAATTGGTTCAAGAGTTAAAGACAAAAAACCTGGAAAGTAGGGTAGTACGGGCTCATTGTAAGAAAATTATCGTTGGTTTTCAACTGATCGATTTTATTTTTCCAGGAGAGTATAAGATTACCCTCGCGAGCAATCTACCAAAGCTAGAGGCTTGCACGTTTATTTAGTCGTGAGTTATAGATACATTTAAGTATTTTACATATGTAGGGGAGGCAGGCGTTCTTTCGGCCTGATCACGCCCATTTTCAATACCATCCAACTAGATCATACTTCCAATATTTGACCAAAATAACAAGGCTCTAGCTTCATTCTATCGGAAGTTATCGTGCGAACGGACAGACAGACAAACAGACAGACCGACAGACAGACGGACAGACAGACAGACAGACAGACGGACGGACAGACAGGCAGACAGACAGACATGGCTTAATGACCCTGATCATTTATATATATATACATTGTCATACCTCCGGAGCCTCCTTTAAGGTGTTAAATATTTCCGTCGTGACAAAATCAATATACCCTATACTAAAAGTCTAGGGTATAATGAATTGTAATATTTTATAAAATAAACACTGGATTGCTGCTAATACTTCGGCCTAAAATCCTAAGTCTGATGTAAAACTAAGATAAATTATTTACTAGACAAAGCTCTTAAAATTTGGCGATTTCATCTGATTTTCTTGGATTTTCATTTGCGAAACATAATAATTGTACATAGTTCAAAAATTAAATCTGTGTAAAGAGGCAGTGCCGGCCAAATCGAACGCATTCAAGACTTGGACAACATGCAACATAGGCAGTGAAGGCGAGAAGGTTCAACTTCGGGAGAAATATGGTAAATGCCGGAAGGAAGTAAAGCGAAAGGTTGCTCAAGCAAAGGCGATTGCAGCCGAGAAGTTCTACTCGTATCAGGAACTAGAAGATCTGCCAGCGGATGGGAGATCGTCATTGCAAGGGAAACCTAAAGACAATGCCAGGATTTATAAGGTCGCAGCCCAAAGGAGAAGAAACGCTCGAGAGAAAACCGCGCCAAGTTACGTTGAAGACTGACAAGGAGTACTACTGGTTGAAGATATTGCGTCAGTACTTTGACGAACTCCTGAACGAAGAATTTCCGCGAGAAGCTTTTAAAGCTGAGCCAAATACCACTGATATCGCTGATTTTTCAGTGGAGGAGGTAATGGAGGCAATGATGCAGATGAAACGCGGTGATGCCTGACGCTTTCAGAAAAAGCTTCATTCTCCCGTTTTATAAGAACAAGGGTGACTCACGCAAGCTTAACAACTATAGGGCAATCAAGTTAACATCTCACACATTGAAGACTTACGAGCGGGTTGTCTGCAATCGATTGAAAGAGATTGTACGGTTGGATGACAATCAATGCGGCTTTGTGGAGGGTCGGTTCACAGTCGATGCTATTCAGTGCATACGTGTTACGATGGAAAAGCATCGTGATGCACGTACGGACTTGCACTTTGTGTTCATCGATTTGGAAAAAGTCTTCGACAGAGTTCCTCGTGATCTGATATGGGTGGCCCTAAGAGCACTTAAGGTCCCGGAGGCATATGTCAAGATGATATAAGACATGTATGATGGGGCAACCACTAAAGTTAGATGCACAGCTGGTGTGGTGAGTCTAAAGAATTTCCGGTTAAAGTCGGAGCTCACCAAGGCAGTGTATTGAGTCCTATGCTCTTCAACATCATCACGTTCTATTTATTAACAATCATCTCTGACGGCCTGGATATATCCCTTCTCTTCGCCGATGACATTGTCCTGGGTAGCAAAGACATCGTTTCTTTCCAGGATGTACTGACCAAGTGGTGTAAGGTACTGGAGGATCATGGACTGAGAATTAGCATACCAAAGACTGAGTACCTTTGCTGTCCTTTCTCAGATCCAGAGAGACCGATACCAGATATCTACATTAAAGGAAAGCAGCTGAAGTCCTGTACAAGGTTCAAATACCTGAACTCGATGGTCGACAAAGAAGCTAACTGCGATGATGACATCAAACATCGCATCAGTGTCGGTTGGATGAAGTGGCGAGAAAACTCTGGAGTTTTCTGCGACAAGAAAATGCCACGAAAGCTTAAGGGCAAGTTGTACAAAATGGGGGTTCGTCCCGCACTAATGTATGCGTCTGAATGCTGGACTATGTACAAGACATATGAAAGCAAAATGACTGCGACCGAGATGAAAATGCTACGGATGTCGGCCGGTGTGACCAAAAAGGATCATGTCAAAATTACCTACATCCGAGGCAGCTTGTTCGTTGAGCAACCGATCACTGAAAAGCTCGAAGATCGTCGTATGGATTGGTATTGCCACGTTCCAAGGCGTCCGCCTGAGAACCCTGTCATGAAGGCATTATCAACGAATGTTCCATTTGCTGGACCCAAACGCCGAGGCAGATGGAAATACACATGGATCGATCAGATGAAAAAGCAACAACAACGCGTTAATCTTGGCGATGATATAATCCAAGACAATGCTGCCTGCAGAAGGAAGCTGAGATTTTACCGCCAGAATGGGCGAAATGCCAGCACTTCCGGCAGAGCAACGCGAAACCGCGGAGTGGTATGAAAGGGCAAGGAAGAAGAAGAAATTTGTGTTTTATTTCGACTAAATCGTTGTAACCATGCGCTGGACTGGGTCGACATGTCGGTAGGTTGCTGCAAGTGAACCACCGGAATTAAATTAAGGCCGGATCAATTGCAACAAACTGTCACAATTCCGATCTCTCTCTCTCAATTGCCCTAACCCCTTGTGGGGCATAGCGCGTCAACTGTTCCGTGTGGCCCAGTTGACGTTTCACGGCATTAACTGGTTTCGGAGAATGCAGTTGCCAGCATGCACCTTCTGCACATCCATGGCCACGAACGTCGTCGTGGACGGGATTCGCACCCGAAACGCCGGTAATCAAACATGAGACTGATGCCTCAACACACTGCGCTACCGGTCGCCCCAATTCCGATCAGATCTACAATATTTTTCACTTGGCAATGGGCGCATTCGGGCGTCACGGAAAACAGCGTAATGCGCTGCATAGAAATAGCGAATTCCTAAGCAGCACAAAACAATTTTTTTTGTGACTCCCGAATGGTATGCTGGCTCACCTGTTGTAAATTGACATGCCTGCATTCACAAATCGGTAGCACTACTTGAGCGCTCCTATTTCTGTCCTAATTTTGCACTGAATTGCAACAACAAAAATGGGAGCGCTCAGGTAGCGCTGTGATATGCGAATGCAGGCCATTCGTTCGAACTGTCAAATCTCCGCTAAGCCAAGACAGCGAACAAATTTTGTGCTGCCTAAAAGTGTTAGCGCCTAGCTATTTGCGCTAAGTTTAGCAGTGGTTTAGCGCAACATTCGGAGTACAAAACACGAGGCAGCACTTAAAGCTAGCTAGCAACCGTGACTCCCGAATGCGCCCAATGTCATTACGCCAAGCACCACCTAACAACGAGTAGTGGAGCGTGGCGAACGTCACGTCGGAGCATTGATAGGTCTGATGATTAAAAAACAACTTATAAAACAAGCTGGTTTTGTGAATATTAATAACATAATTAATTTGTGCTTCGACGCCAGCCTGGCTGTGTTGGAAATTGCAATATTCCTGATCGGGATCCGGCTGCTAAAATTATGTTCGCGCAGTTTACGACTGCGTGAACTTCCGGCAGAATAAAAAAATTTTTTTTTTTTAATTCTTTTTTTTTTGAAACCGTTGTTGTTTTTTCGCTGCCGATTTTTTCGTAGTGTATTTCGTTTTCGTTCGGTCACCGATCTATGATCCAGAGAATAGAGGTGCGATCCTCGGAGCCAATAAAAACTGTCTGAGAGTACTAATAGAACTCCCACTGCTCTCCGAGTTCGCCAGCACAAAAACTGCAAGAATAGGAGGTACATGATAGCAACTGCACTTTGGAAAAGTCAACAAGGCATAGAAATGCAAGAGATGTTGACGCGCCCATGCTCCTAGTTCTTCTATCTGTCTGTCGGCCGGTCCGTGTGGTAGTACTTTCACAATTTTAAAGCTATCAAGTTGGAATTTTTTCACAAAGCCTTATTTCTATTGCACGCTGTATATATGTCGGAACCAACGGAATCAGACCACTACGTGATAAAAATGCCAATAATACGCAAAACTTTTTTATTTCTTCTTTGCCAAATTTCTAATTAATCAATCATGTTTACTGTCAATCCACATTCTTAGATTAGGACGAAATCGATGCGCTATTTCATATACCTCTCATGATCTGATCATTTCGAGGTGGCAAATGCAGAACGGACCAAAATTATTGCAACACTGTCCATTGTTAAGGTATCATATCATACCTTCCGTAAGCTAGCTTTTTAATTACTGTTTTTTCTAAGCCTTTTTTGTCGCAGTTTTTTTTTAGCAGCTGTTCTTTCCACACTTATGTATTTGTCAAATTCTATGGTTTCATCAGTGTGGACTTTCAACTTTCTTATATTTGCTTACGAGAAATAGGTTCCTTTGCTTTGCCGTGAAATTTATTTATTACTTTTCATTAATCGTTATTTTTAACCGTTGCTTTATTGTATGCCCATCTCTAGATATGTCATGTTATTTGTACATATTCGTCATGAAATAAAATTTTAATTTCTTTAAAATTTTTCTTAAGACATTTTAAACCCATCATGATTTCTTTGACAATATTCCTTCGTTTCAAATGCGCTTTTTATAAGTAGATTAAACTTTGCTTTTTTCATCTGAAACTGTCAACTTCTGGAGCTGTCTATAGAACACAGCTACAAATTTATACTAATTCTTTCATTTTTCTGTTACTTTGAAACTCGTTTATCATGAATTCATTTTCACTTCTATTCATAATCCTATCGTTTTATTATTCCGTTCGTCATAGTGACGAGGACTTCATTGCAATTCTATTTCATAGGATTTTGCATCAAAGTGAGAGCAAATACGGAAAAGAGAAAAACTTAATAAAAACTGCCTGAATGAAGGGTTTTTCTTTTAGACTTTATTGTACATATCTACGTATATACTATTAAAAGTAAAAAGATAAAAAAATGCTTAAACTTTCAACTCACAGAAAACAAAATGTACTAATTTCGCCCTAAAGTTTCAGAAAGATTCATGCCACTTAGTTCGGCAAAGGACATGACTCAAGTCCTGTAGGACGAAATTTAAGCTGCAACTTGTTTAGCCGAACTTTAGCTAGTGTGGTTGTTGAGCAAATTTTTTCGCGGTTTAACCAAAGGACCTGCTCTAGTGCACCCACTCAAATATTTGCATACGTGGAAAGAAACATTCAGGAGAAGCGAATTTATACGGAGTAAATACTGTGGGAAAGTAGTTGAACCCATGCTTCACTGCAAAAAGGAAACAGTCTAAGTATTTCCTAGCCGACATGCATGCTGGAATTGATAAGTTTGTCGGTGTTCTTTGTTCATTCAGTTCAATTTGCGTCTTAGATAGAATTCGTACTTTTCCAGGGAGGAGTAAATGCGGAAGAAACATGTTCTTAAAAAAAATACCGACAAACAGAACTAGTTTCTTATCACGAGGGAAAACTACACAAAACACTTTGTTTTTACCTCCCATGGAATTCAAAAAGGTCTTTTTTTTTAGTTGCACGTACTTGAAGATAAGATAAGTGAGAGCACAAAGTGATAGGAAGTTGATTGCAGTGAACACGAAGGACTTGCCATAAAAATGTTAAGGATAAGATCATACAAAAGCGGAAGCAACACTTTAGAAAGGGCTAAAAGGCGAACATGCAGAACTTTGTCTTTGCAACTAAATGCATTTTTTAGCTCTTGGCATTTCTATTTCTCGTGAGATTCAAAGCTTCTCGTACACTATAAAATCACTGTATTGTTCTGTGAAAATAATGAATTGTCACCGCTCGGAAGTTGCTCCTGTAAATAAAAAGATGCATCAAGCGGAGATCAATAAGTTGGTGGGGGGGGGGGGGGGGAATAGAAAGATGTATAGGGAGAATGATCAATAAGTTCGCAAAATGAGGTGATGACGGGACGAAGTCACCTTCTAGTTTTTAATTTTTTTTAGTAACTCTCTGAAATGTTTAATACAGAATTTTATAAAAAACATGTCATGCCCGTTGTAGCGAATCACGCGTTGTTGAGCTGGGCTCAACAGAGGACTAAGTTTGAGTCATGGTTCAGACCGTCCGTGACACTTAAGTGTCGAAACCTCCTCAGCAGTGACCAGAGGTGACGCGTGCTAGATAGCTAGTTCAGTCATCGGTAGTGAAGGCGGGGTATTCGGAGATCAGTCATGTCATCGTTGCAAACAACGTCATTCACGCGTAGGACCGAGTTCCATAACAAAAAGAAACGCCCGATCGATCGATAAAAAACCCGTTGAAACCCTAAACGTGACCCTCCAACAAACACGAGAGTCCGCAGACGCACCGGAGCTCCGTGCTCTCTGCACATACTGTGGGCAAGGCGTCGCATATAAGCTTAGCCTCCTTTGCGCATAAATGAGAAGAACTACTGGCGAAAGTGGAAGACGGAACGCGTGCTTAGGAAGTCAGGAAGCAAAAATCAGAAGCTTATTTCCAATTCATTTCAATGCATAACAGGATAAACAGGATCTAAAGCTACTTGTTTCACTTCCAAATTATGCAAATAAAGCTGAATTTTAAAGAATAAACGTTACGTCGAAAAGCGTCTATTCGCAAGGATTGCTCGATTTGTTTCGTTAGTGTTAGTGTCATAGTCCGTCGTCCTTTTACTTTTTTTGGTATTTCATAGAAAGTAAACCGTAAATGGAATAAACATCAATTACAACGAAAAATATCGGTTCTCGTACATGCAAATATATATCGTTCAGGGTTAGATTCGGGGAAATGCAGCCTCTTTTTTGACCAATTAAGCTTTTTATTAAGAAATTAATGAATCGTCCAACTTCATCTGATTTTATTAACTAAACAAACACCCGGTCAAAGGTTAAGGCGAAGCAGGTGGTCGCCTAGGGTGCTGACTCCGAACGGGCGCCAAAAAAGCCGGGTTTGGGAGTGAATTTTGTCAATTTAGAGCTGAATATAATTTAATTTAGTTATAAATATTTCGCGATCAATCCAATTGAACGTGGTTCTCACAGTTCAAATTGGCACGCGCGAACGATTCAATTTCAAATCTCGGACTTCATTCTCCAGTGAGGTAGTGACTTACCGACAGGTCCGACTCTACAATATGTGCAGACTGTGCATTTGAAGACGATGCCATTGTATAGTAGGTCGAAACATTTTTTTGTATTGTCACTAACAGTAACGCATACCTGTTCATCCATTCACACTAACCCCACATTGGAAGCCCACTATTTTCGAACTTTTGCAAACATTTTTTGACTATTTGCAATGGTAAATTTCCACTGTAGTCCGGATGGCGCAAAGGTTAGCACGTTCGCCTTCTACGCACTGGGTCCCGGTTCGATTCCTACTGAAGGCGGATGTTTTCAATTAAAAAGGGGATTTACGTGTCGGATTATGTGCCCACTCAGCTGTTAAATGAGTACCCATTTATGAGGTAAATAACTCGGTAGAGCGTGTTGCTGATCACACACCTCTGCACAAAGCATACCGTCACGACCTAGAAAATGAGATGGTGCTAACTCATCTCGAGGCCATGGTTCAAAATTGGACTGTTGCGCCAATTACATATTTATTTATTTTATTTTTATTTCCACTACTTGGTGGGATAAAAAACAGTATGGTAGCTTTAAGTTCTTAAACGCTTTCCCGTTTTGCGCCTTTTGACTAACCGTACTGAGCGCCTGGTCGACTACCCGTGTTCGCTGTTCATCGATAACCTGAAATGGTAATTTATCATTAATAACGAATTTCTAAAAATCCACATCCAAATACTTACCTGCTTATACTCTACAGAACATTAGGATCTGACGTTTCATTCCCGAGTTGACAAATACTCATCGCGCGTCTCCAGATTAATTTCTCGGGATCTCTGGCTGAAATAAAACCAAACACAAAGTATCGGGTTCTACAAAATACGATTGGAAATTACTTATCTGAGTCGGAGCGTTTCCCACGATGAACAAGCTCGACGTCCACGTCCGCCACTGTTGATGTTGTTATTTATGTCAAGTATCAACAAACTTGACGTTGACGTCATCCCAAGATTCCACTGAACTAACTTTGACGAATCGCTAAATTTAACTCTACACTCTTTTAGACAATTGTATTCTGTAATTAAATTCTGTAAATTGTTCTAAAAGCCTGTATTCTGTAAATTAATCAGTAATTGAGTAGAAAATTGGCGGGAACCTGTCTGTCTGGTGGAGCCGTCGTCGCGAACAGTCGATTTAGAAATCTATCTGAATACATATATCCGAATATCGTTTGTACTTTATCCTGAATTAATAAAATTGTGCGAAACATTGAAAGCAAATTGCTATCGTTAATTCAACGCAGTGTCTACGACTTAAGTAGACAACCCGTTTTGACTTTATTTACAAGATAAAATCCCACAGCTCCCATATTGGGCGCCGGATATTTTTCTGGGCTTTTTTGGTATTTTTTTTTGACAATTTTTAGTTATAAAGTGTCACTGATAGCAAAAAAAACTTTAAGGTCGTCTTATGAAACGTCAGACTAGTTTGTCTTGAGCAGCTGTTTGGCGTATCGCACCAACAACTCCATCAGTCATCTGTACCGGTTATGTGTAGATGGATTCGCCTCACCCCAGGCACTTAAGTGCAAAAATAAACTTGTTAAGTGACAGTTTTGACGCACGATGAGTTGTTAGATCGGCTATACAATCTATTCCAACCAATCCTCGGCCCTGAAGCTAATACGCTTCGTGACGGCATTTGGGGCACCGCGCACATTCACCCTTGCTAGCGGGGATTTGGCCTAATCCGTGAAGCGCAAATGTAAACCTCAATGGTAATCAAATTCCGCCAGTGCGATCTGACATAGGACTTCAAGGTGAAATGACTTCCTTGTTTGTTGAAAAAAAAAATCAAATTGCAAAATTCGATTTCTTCATGTTTAGAATTATATTTCGGATTAACTTGTTCATTCCACCATAACTCACTAATACTAACACGATTACGTATAATATTATAAAATTAATTATTAAATCTGTCAATGAAGCCCGTGGAGTGACGGGCTTAGAATATGCACCCCTAGGTGGGTTTTACCTTGATCGTAGGAGGTAACTAATAGAACTGATCACGTGCAGGCAATAACAACACCTCTAGATAAGCCTGCGGCACTGTTCACAATCTTTAGGACGTCCCAAAGGTCAGTCTTAACGACGTACTCTGCAGTGCGCTTCGTGAACACCAGAGCAAAGGTATCAGATGGAACCTGTTTGAATACCTTCAACACCTGGATTACGCTGACGATATTTGTCTTCTCTCAAATATATCGGATCATCTAGTTCAAATGACGGATGCCCTGCACCTCGAAAGTGGCAATGCGGGCTTAAAATCAATGCTGCCAAAACTAAGCTTGGATCCAGGAAGACAGAGCGAAATTTGTGTTTCGGGGCAGACGGTGGAAAAAGTGGACAATTTTTGCTACCTCGGAAGCGTAGTTACAGCAGATGGTGGAGCGGATGCTGAAGTAGAGTCTCGCATCAATAAGGCTCGGGCAGCTTTTTTCAGTTTAACTCCTTTCTGGTAAAACAACAACAGCTCCAGACGTATCAAACTCAGGATCTTCGAAACCAATGTAAAATCTGTGCTTCTTTATGGCTGTTCAACTTGGAAGGTGACCAGGGAGATAACAACTAGATTGCAAACTTTCGTGAACTAGTGTCAACGGCGCATCCTGCACATACGCTGGCCGGAGGTCATTTCTAACGACGACCTCCTGTTCATTACTGGCCAGGACAGGATAGGCACCTCTATAAAAAGGCGAAAGTGGCAATGGATAGGTCACACACTCCGAAAGGGACCGGAAAACATTGCTAAACAGGCCCTCGATTGGAATCCACAGGGAACCGATGCAAGTCGCCGCGTTGGACGACGTAGAAACACCTGGAGAAGATCAGTTGAGGTCGAGGGTAAGTCATTAGGCAAATCGTGGGGACAGTTGAAGGCGATGGCGGCGAACAGGACGAGGTGGAAAGTCGGCGTGGTTAATGCCCTATGCCCCACAAGGGGTTGACAGGATCCAGAGAGAGAGAAAGGTCAGTCTGCGTGAGTGGGTTGCCGGGTCTGGAAACCACCGCCGGATGTATGCTATGATTACGAGGATTGCCATGGTGGGAAGAGTAGCCAATCTACAGCCAGAAATGATGATGGTGAGACTGTCCTAACTACGTGCAGATCACACGGTCTAGTCATCCTCAGCACATGGCTCATTAAGAACCAAAGACACCTGATCATATAGAGTAGTGAAGCTCATGCGACACAGATAGACTATCATCTATGTCTAAGTCTCATGAAACGTTGGCTGAAAAGTGATCTTGGGTGAATCTGCGGTCACTCAGCACCGGTTGCTCCTGACAGAATTTATTTTGAAAGGAGGAACAAGACCAGAAGCTATCCCCAAGCCAATCGAGAAAATCAAGTGGCACAATCTCAACAATGGACGCTTTGTATCTGTAACTCGATTATGATTGTTAAAATGGAGGAGTGGCTTTAATGCAACACCAACTGCGACGAGCAAAGTCCAACACAAATGTGGAATGCTTTGGAAGAAATGTTAGTAGTTAAGGCTGAAAAGGCACTGGGAGTTTCGAAAGGCCCACTCCATACGAACAAGAAGACGTGGTGGTGGAATAATGAAACTAAATAAGCACTGCAGGTCAAATCGAACGCACTCAAAGCTTGGACAACATGCAGGACAAGTAGTGAAGCCGAGATCATTCAACTTTGGGAGAAATATGATAAATGGCGGAAGCCACTAAAGCGAAAGGTGGCTCAAGCAAAGGCGATTGCACCCGAAAAGTTCCATCAAGAACAAGAAGATCAGACTGCGGATAAGAGATCGTCATTGCAAGAGAAACTTAAAGACAATGCCATAGGATTTAAAAGGTCGCAAACCAAAGGAGAAGTAACTTTCGAGAGATTCAGACGCCAAAGTACAATACGTTGAAGACTAACAAGGAGTGCTACTGGTTGAAGACACAGCAGTCTGTAGCAGAATGCGTGAGTGCTTTGACGAACTTTTGAACGAAGAATTTCCGCGAAAAGCTTTTCAAGCTGTGGCGCCAAGTACTACTGATTTCGCGGATTTTTCAGTAGAGGAAGTGATGAATGCAATGACGCAAATGAAATGCGGAACGGCAGTCGGACCGGACAGAATACTCGTAGAATCTTGTTTGAAGATGAATTATGTCGGGCTTAGATGGCTCACTATTCTTTTCAACATAATTAAAAGATGACAACCAATGCCTGACGCTTTCAGGAAAAGCTTCCTTCTCCCGTTTTATAAGAACAAGGGTGACTCACGCCAACTCAACAACTATAGGGTAATCAAGTTAACATCTCACACATTGAATACTTACGAGCGAGTTGTATGCAATCGATTGAAAGAGATTGCACGGTTGAATGATAACCAATGCAGCTTTGTGGAAGGTCGGTTCACAATCGATGCTATTCATTGCATGCGTGTTACGATGGAAAAGCATCGTGATGCACGTACGGACTTGCACTTTGTGTTCATCGATTTGGAAAAAGCCTTCGACAGAGTTCCTTGTGATCTGATATGGGTGGCCCTAAGAGCACTTAAGGTCCCCAAAGCATATATCAAGATGATACAAGACATGTATGATGGGGCAACTACTAAAGTTAGATGCACAGCTGGTGAGTCTGAAGAATTTCCGATTAAAGCCGGAGTTCACCAAGGCAGTGGGTCCCTTGCTCTTCAACATCATCATGGAGGATCATGGACTGAGGATTAGCATACCAAAAACCGAGTATATTTGCTGTCCTTTCTCAGATCCAGACAGGCCGGTACCAGATATCTACAATACATTAAAAGAGAGCAGCTGAAGTCCTGTCCTAGGTTCCAATAGCTGGACTCGATGGTCAAAAAGGAAGCTACCTGCGATGATGACATCAAACATCGCATCAGTGTCGCTTGGATGAAGTGGCGACAAAACTCTGGAGTTTTCTGCGACAAGAAGATGCCACGAGAGCTTAAGGGCAGGTTGTACAAAACGGTCGTACGTTTCGCACTCATGTATGCGTCTGAATGCTGGAATATTTTTAAGACATACGAAAGTAAAGCGACTGGGACTAAGATGAAAATGCTACGGATGTCAGCCGGTGTGACCAAAAAGGATCGTATCAAAAGTACCTACATCCGAGGCAGCTTGTTTGTTGAGCAACCGATGACAGAAAAGCTCGAAGATCGTCGTATGGATTGGTATTGCCATGTTCTAAGAACCCAGTCATGAAGGCACTATCAATGAATGCTCCATTTGCTGGACCCAAACGCCGAGGCAGACGGAAACACACGTGGTTTGATCAGATGAGCTAGCAACAACAACGCATGAATCTCGACGATGATACAATCGAAGACCGAGCTGCCTGCGGAGAGAGGCTGAGAAAATACCGCCAGAATGGGCAAAGTGGCAACACCACAGGCAGACCAACGCGAAGCCGCTAGTATGAAAGTCCAAGGGAGGGGAAAACTAAATCTGTCAATGAGTTACTCAAAAAATGAAAAAAATATTAAAAGTTATGACATCGTAGTCCACACCATCTCCTTCATTCTGTGAACTTAATGGCCAAACTTTAAGCAATCACAAATCTTGTAACATGTTGCAGAAAAATCGTTTAGGAAAGATCTGATCTTTTTTAGGACGGTGTTAAAAGCCAGAAAATCAATTCAACCCAATCCCTTTGGAGTCGTTACCTTGATTCAATAGGCTCAGTCCTCAACAAATACCCAACAGTTGCAATTAATATCCCCACCTACTTTGAAAATTCACTTTACGTAGTGAGGACTGTGAAGAGATTCAATTTAAAAAGGATAAACAAATATATGCCCTGCTTCGTTGGAACCGCGTCGACCAGCTATCGAAGGTACTCAAGTATGTACATACATTATATAAACATATATTTTTTTTTCAAGTTTTCTGCGTAATATAACATTAATTTCCTGCTTCGAGAGTATATGTATCTTTTCACTTCCTGGCCCTCATCACTCAACGAATGTGAATACATTTCATCATTTCCATCAGATAATAATATTCTGACGTGACATTTTATTCGGATTTTTTTACCATCTGGTTTCGATATTCGCGTTCAGTTCAAGTGATACAGAACGTGCTTCATAACATGGCCATCTGTTGACAATAAATCAATTGACCCGAATGACCATCGTCAGTCAGAAATTGTTTCAAGGCCGTCAAAAAACCACTGCACGTCATCTAGAGAGTATGCATATAAGAGGACTGAAACGTCATTGTCCGAATTCGAATGCACCGAATCCAATATTGAAAGACAGCTAAATCGTCCAGAACACAAGTATTCATTATGAACACTCCTGCGGCAATGATGACGCTCAACTGGGAACATGGCTTGCAAGTCATTAAAATTTAATCAAAAACTTCATTTTCAAGTGGCCACGTGTTACTCTGTTCGTTAAACGTCCTGCAGCTGGGAACAATATGAACAGCGGATCCTTGCCACGTTTGAAAAGTCAAAATATATGTTCCTGTACTGCTCTACGCTAAATAGACTCCAGAGGATATTTCCTTGATTAATTGGAAGGAAAATCGAAAATGGATCGAAATCAGAGTATGGCCGTCCAGGGACAGGCCGCGACTTCATTTATCTGAAACAATAATACTCGTAGCTCACACCTGAAAGAAAATTCGATTTTCATTTGAAGGCTGGTACTAACCTTTTCATGCACTCATTCGTGGGATAGACCCACGAAAAAGTGACAGTGTAAACTTGCACACAGCACATATCCGCGGGTCTCTACACGAAATCTGAATTTCCCTTCTTAACCCTTTCAGCCCGAGTGGTTTCGCCATAAAACCACCTACTAAAACTATGAGTACGTTAAGCCCGAGTGGCTACGGCATACGACCATCGCACACATTGATCATTCTTATCATAGTCTATTTGATAAAACCGTTTTTTTTTTTTTAAATTTAGTGTTTGGATCTCATTCAAGCTGTCTAGACTAGAGTGATTGGAGTGAAAAGCTTAAAATTTGTGACAAGTGCATTGTTTCGTTTTGGATTTTGTAAATATTAAAAAAATGGCAGGTAATGATATATAAATCTAGCAGAAACACATCTATAGAAAATAAAAAAATATTGAAAGTCGTCTGAAGTTGCGATGTAGTTGTTTTGTTTACGCCGAAAGTTGGTGGTTTCACTGTGTAACCACTCGGACTACAGAGTCCATTTCTTCGTTCGCGTACGTCGTGGAAATTTACCGAATTAGAAATAATGTCTTCTGAACAGTTTCAACAATTTTTCGAGGACATACCTTCCGACAACGAATCAATCACTTCTGATCTCTCAAATGACATGAGTGACGAGGAAGATATGTAATTACGAGAACCCTTTAGCGCCCAATTTGGATGAAAACGTTCTGGAACCACAAATTCAACAAATTGAATGGGACAGCGAATATGATCTTCCTTTGGAGGAACTAAGGCTTCAGCTGATGCGGCAACGACTATGAAATCATTTAGGTTAGCCGTAATATCCGGATTGGTGGGTGCAGAGTCGGACACCCGAGCTAGGCGTCAAAGTGTAAAAAAATGTTTAATTTTCGCGAAAATGTGCCTAAGGAAAAGAGGCTTGACTCTGCAGCGCACATGCCTATACATGGGACATCGCGCAGATGCGCGCATTGTAGCACAAAAACGCATCCTCATCGAAGCAGGTGGACTTGAAACACGTGCAACGTTGGATTGTGCTTGACGACAGAAAAAAAATTGTTTTGCACAATTCCACACCTAAGCCCTGGTGGTTCCACCATGGAACCACCTCAAAACAACACTTTCGAATTTTTTTTTTTGAATCGAATTACAAAAACTGTTTTTTGGATTGTATTTTTGTTTATATATTTTAGGTATTTAAACATAAAATTGAAAAAAATGTCCAGCGTTTAAATTCAGGGCTCAAAGGGTTAAGAAAGGTACTAACTTCCGTTTTTCGTGCGAAATCTCATACAAAAACTGTCAAAAATCCGGTTGGCACGGAAACTTTCGCTTTTCTCGGTACTCAGTTCTTCGCACGAAAAGCCAACACTGTTATGGGCAATTTCTACCCAAAAATAATTACTTGAATTTTATTTCGTGTGAAATCGGTCATTACAGTGGTGACCGCATTCTTTTAAGTGACAAGGTGAAATTCAAGTGTCGTGTAGAGTGCCGTGGATATGTGCTGTGTGGAAGTTTCAACTGGAATTTTTTCGTGGAAGAGGTAAGTGCAACATTTTCGCATGAAAAGGTTAGTACATACCAACCTTTACTCAAAAGACCAGTTTTCAAGCGAAGTAAAGGGCAAAGTAATTGTTTTCTCGTGAAAATTGCATAATGAAGTGGAGACTTTTTTCTTCGAACGAAATATGTTAGTACTAAGAGAGCTAAAAATTTTCATCCGAACGAAACTTTTGACAATTTTTGTATAAGATTTCGCACGAAAAATTGATCTTAGTACCAAGCTTGAAGGTGAAAATTTTATTTCCACACAAAGCGGCTAATGTTCGTATCCAATTTTTCAAAAAGTCCATCTCCTCGGGCCAAGACGTGCTTCTTCGTGTTTATAATTTACGTCAGGTCATAACACTAAAATTCTGGGAAACATCTCATTGATATTATGTAGCATGTTGGCTGTTGCTGGCGGTTACGCTACTGATGAATATTTTCTCGCAGGATGGACGGGTTTTTGCGGTAGGCGTACACTGGCTTCGTCCCGATTTTCCAAGTAAAATGAAAATATAATGTGTAAGCAGACAAGAACTTTGCTCGAAGTCAAACTAATTCTATGTTATTCTATTAGCATAGTTATTATTATTTAGGGTTACGGTTATTACCGTTTGGGGTTCTTCAACTGAATTTAGGGAGTGTGCCGGTGTTAGTATTAAACATTGGGCGAAATTTTTTTCAATGCATCTGATAATTTCGTAAAGTTTTTTTTTTAATGTAGAGAGATTTGATGATTTCAGGGTGACAACTACGAGAGTATCCAATAAATTCGCAGAATAAGCTTATCCTCTTTCACACTAAAAACGATAGCGTGTACCTTAAACTTTCACATCCGACAATTCCTGGAAGGCTCACCGCCCTCAAAGTCACAGCATGCTTACATCAGGGCTAGATGCGCAGAAACAGCTCTCCGCGAGGTGGTGCGCACCATCGACCAGAGCCTTCAGTATAAACCCATGCATTAGCAGCTTTCGGCAAGACCGGTAGCTCACTGCCTAGAGGCGTAGGTCTCATGTCTAACTACGGTCGTAGTTCAAGTTCCGTCCACGGCGTTCGTGCCCATGGATGTTTGTGTTGTCTTACCTCTGTCGTGCGGGGCGTAATAATAAGCCACAACATCTTCCGACCTGTAGCAGGTAGGCGGCTAAATGAGAACAGGAAGTGTATGCTGGCAACGTGCAACGTCCGAAACTGATTTATGCCCACGGAACGTCAGCTGAGCCATATGGAATAGTTGACGCGCTATGCCTCACTAGGGTTTAGGGCAAATGAGTATTATCCGCTTTCCCCGATGTAGAGGATGCTTTTAGTAACGTCAGCATCGACTCTATTCACGACACCCTATAAGATTTGGGAGTAGAAGCAGAGATCGGCAGCTGGTGAGTCAGCTAACATCTAGGATAATTCAAGCGGACTTGGAACGCAGCCATGTAACCAGATTTGTATGCAAAGGGACAGGGATGCGTCATCTCTCTGCTACTACGGCCAGTTGTCACTAACAAAATTTTGCAAGACTTGACAAAAAAGTGATTAAAGTGGTCGCTTACGCGGATGATGTGGCAGTAGTGGTGCCAGGAATCTCCGAAATGTCAAATCATGGAAAGGATCCTGAATATGGTGGGCCAAAAGCTGTGGACTGGGCGTTAACGCAAGCAAGACCATGCTGATGCTAGGTATCACTAAAATCAAATTACCGCATTTTACCCTACCTAAACTAAACGGACAGTCACTCCAACTATCGCGCGAAATATTTGATGTCTTCTTAGATAAGAAGCTCAGCTGGAAGTTAAGCATTGAAGAACGGATGAAGAATGCCTGCATCGCCTTCAAGACCTCTAAGAAAACCTTCGGCACAAGGTGGAGCTTTAAGTCACATATTGCCCTTTGGATATACACAGCAGTAGTCTGTCCGATTGCTAAAGGATACAATGTAACAAAACTTAGCAGGGTGCAAAGAACGGAATGTTTTAGCACTACAGGTGCCATGCGAACCTGCCTGAGAAATGCGCTAAACAGCATCCTCCACCTATCGACCTTCTTATCAGATAGCTGGTAACGGGCAGTGCAGTCAGGCTCAGAGAATCACATTCTTACCCAGTTGCCACGAGATGTAGCCAAGGTAAAAACAAATTTCACCGTGCCCAAACTGAGGTTTCAGAGAAGCTTCCCCACCAGGGCTGAATGAAGTGGTGGCGAGGTGTCGAAAGACTTATTGACACAATTTTCACCGACTGGTCGAAAATGAACTGCGGCGTCGGTCCAGGGTTTTTTTATTGCGCACTGAACATCTCGGAGAATTATCGCCTCCCGGACTAAGCCAGCATTTTCCAGGCGGAAACGCTTGCAACTATGGAGGTCTGTCGCACTCTCAGAGATATTCCAGATAATTACAACATCGCCATTTGCTCAACAGTCAAGTCGCTATCAAGGCACTGAACAACTGAACTCCGTAAGTACTTCCTCGGATCCAACCGTATATGTACCACATCGGCCATTTAGGCGATTTTGGGAGTGACACAGCTGCACATTTTTATTCAGGAATCTGCAGCTCTAAGTGCTCTTTAAGAGCATCTAACATATGATGCACATAAGTACGATCAGGGCCACATGAGTATTCTGGAGCGGATCCCTGGCACGCCGATCTGCTCGAGATCAGATTACATGACTACGGAACTCTGTTTCGATAGGAAATTTTCGGTCTCCATCCCTAGTCACTCGGAATGGGATATTGGCAATATCTGTCCTGACACCGGGTGTATCATGTGATTTACTGATGGGTCGACAGCGGGACAAGGAGTTGGCGCTGGGGTCTTTGGACCGAACACCAGGATCTGAATCGATATGGGCATATGGCCCAGTGAGGCCTGCACCAGAGAAATTCTGTCCAAGAAACTCACTGGCGCTAACATCGTTATCAATCCTGACAATCACTATCCTATCAATCAGAAACTAGTGAAAGAGTGTTTTGATACCCTTCAGCATCCCGCAAACAATAACCGGGTCACTCTGTGTTGGGTACCTGGGCATCGGGGCATTCATGGAAACGAAACTGCAGATGAGCTTGCTAGACGGGGCTCAATGAACAAATTTTTCGGACCTGATCCTTACTGCAGCCTAAGCTGGGCCACAGCCAGGGCGCTGATGAGGCATTGGTCTGCGGACGAAAGGCTTCGGCACTGGAATAATCTCCCAGGACCGCGGCAATCCAAACATCTTATCAACCCCTATGTTTTCACAGACGCTAGCCGCTTAAGCAGAGCTGAATTGAGATTGATCATTGGGTTCCCCACAGGGCACCACTGGGAGAGATATCATTTAAACAAAATCGGTCTGTCCACTGAGACGGAAGGCCGACTTTGCCTGGAGAATGTTGAGCCCACCAAACACCTTCTCTGTGAATGCCTCGCGGTTGCTCGCGCCAGGTTCGTGTTTCTTGGAAATTTCATTGTGAGTTCCGGTGTCATTAATAATACTGCTACAAAGGGCCTGCTGGTCTTTATCAGGTTGGTTGAGGTTTTTTTAGATAAGTTACAGTTATGGGCGCAGTGCCTACCAGTTGGGTGTCTGAGTCTGCCTCTATTTATTATTATTTAGCTTGCCTCGGCAGATGCTTCAATATCACCCTGCACTTGATTCCTTATCGCAAGGACACTGAAGGCAACGAAAAGGCCGACGACCTGGTCAGGAGGGGTGCCATCCAAGAGAGCTCTCACGCAGAACCTGTTTGCATTCCGCTGCGGGCTGTTAAGTGCAAGCTTTCACTACCTCAATGTGGCGAATTCTAAATGGCGGAATTTGTCCTCCTTCGCCGTATCAAGGAAGATATGATCCTCTTATAACCGGAAAAAAATAGCTCAGCTTTTGACCAAATCACGTAGAGATGTCGCCAGGCTCACGACGATCATCGCAGGACATTGGCCTATTAGCGAACATGCAACCAGGCTTGGCATCCCCTATAATGCACATTGCCGTAGCTGTGGCAATCAGGATGAGAAAGAAACCCTCACTCAGTTTCCTTGCGAATGCCCGGGTCTTGCTAGGGCCAGACATCGAGCACCGGGCAAGATGATTATTGATAACCTGGGAAATGTGTCGGAGGGGAAGATTGGGGAGCTACTGTGCTTCCTATCTGAACTCCTTCGGTTTGAACTAGGCATCCTGGCATCCCCTGTAAGTTTAACCATCTTTTCACAGTTGATTTTCATGAGGTTTGTGGCTATAAAACGGCGCTTTCGCGCTAATTGAGCTCTATTAAGTTGTGCTTCAGACACCACTTACACCAAACAACTAACCAAGGGAGGGAAGGAGGGGGGGAGGTTGTCTTTCATTTTCTCCATTTTTGAAGTAACTTGATTATAGGTCAATTAAAAAATTTTATAAAAATGTTGTCGGTATTCGCTGAGTTATCGTTAAGGCCGTATTTAAAAGCTGCGTTACCACCTGAGGTTTACAAATTTACATTGAATTTAAATGGAACAAACAGCTCAACAAACCACGGCGGCCATCGCGGCGGGAGCAATTTGTTGAGCGGCGAGATTGCATTTAAATTCAATGTAAACTTTTAAGCCCCGGCGGCTCCCTTAGATTGACTAAACGCTGCCTAAGTAAACTAGTCAATCCGATAGACAATTTTGATCATAAATATAGAGAATTGAGTTTCGCGCTCTCATTACGGTTTCTGTTACCAACCAAAGTTAGGTTAGGTACAGGGGCTGCCGTGATATATTACAGCACACTTAGATTAACATTGGGTCCATTGTGGTACCAACACAATCACCTTCATTGGAACCTACGTACCAAACCAGGCAAACCCAGAAACTCCCTTCTCCCACCAGCTAAGGTCGGGGAATTACAGAGAAGGTGTAGAACACTTGGCTCCTCATCCACATCGCCGCGACTCCTGCAAAAGTCGTGATGAGGAAGATGGAGCCTCTAGACTAGCTCCTCTACTAGACTGTGCCCTGTGATCACCCCTACCACTACTCTGCCAATGTGTTTCCAGTTTAACGACAACGATGTGGCGGAACGGTGGGGATCAATTTCAGCGGTCCTTATCGCCAATTTTCACATGGAAAGTGGCACTTTTATGTCTTTCCGGCTTTCATCAATCGCACTAGTTGTTCCCTCCCACGCCAACTTATCTGCCGTGCAGTTACCCGCGAAGCCACTAAGGGTCAGGATCGAACAGAGGTTAATATTGAAGAAGACATCCATCTCTGCGAGAGCTATGCGTCAGTTCTCGATAGTTTCAGATTCGTCAAGATGGATTCGAGTAAGCGAATCGCCCTCTGGCTGTCTGTTTAAATAGTAACGTCCCTCACAGCTATGACATGACTGCCTAGCCAGGACAGAGCATCTGAGATAGTCGAAACCTTCACCTGTAGGATACTGTAAAAGTCGGGAGAATGCAGTGATAGGTTAATCCCCAGTCTCTCCGAGTTAATGCCTAACACAACCCCGTCGCCAGTCTTAGAGCCATCTGTGTAGAAAGCTCTAGGATCCTCTCGATTCTTTCATATGGGATTCTCCCATCCATAGATTCCTCGATGGAATCAGCCTAGTGTAGTCTCTGCCAAACTGGAGTTTAGGAGAAATGTAGTCCGTCTCCCTAATCCAGCTGATGGGGTGGTCCTAAAAGCCGCCCTTCGTGGGCAACGCAGCTAGCCTTTGTACGAAGCAAATCAAACAGAGTCTTGCTCCTGAGAAACCATTGTGCTGGACGAAAAACCCGTCATGATCATCAGATCTTTTTTGATTTTTCAGCAACTTTACCGGTTCCTCTCTAACGGTGTAGTTATAGGATGTATTAGCCGAACGCGGCTCAGACAAAGACCGAGAGCTTGGAGGGAAAGCTTTGTCGATGCGGCCGCCAAACTATTGCTGGGCTTCCTAAACTGGAAAACGCGGTCTTTGGGCTGAAAAAAATTGAGTATTGAGACCAGACGGCCAAGGCTAGACGTTGGGCCATAGCGGCACTATGATGATGATGAGCTTTAACGGTTCAAGTAGAAAAATCCAATTCGTCAGCTGTTTAAACAGGTAACAAACTCGTACATACTCACTTTAGCGATATGCGACATCCAACTGAATCCCAAACCGAAATTCAAAGGACCTAAAAACTTCTCGGTTGAAATTAATTCCGCATCAAATTAGCCAAAATGGAAAAAAGGCGAACAAATAAATACTGGCCTGACCTAGAAACTTTTCAATGTTGAACTTCAAATGGAAACAACAAATGTCGACTGCAAAGATAGCAGCTCAATTTCCACTCCCCATTCCACACGAGAGGAAACGCATTCATGCGAATCCTGTAGACTTTTCTATTTCACGCCAGCCTCTATCCACTTTTTTTTTTATATGGACTTTGACACGATTCTATCAGCTGTGGAAAGAGAAGACGACGTCTAAGTCAAAGAATGGTCTACCGAGACTCGAAAATTGTGTAGATGAAACGCACCAAGAGAAAATGAAACCGGAATATAGAGGGCTACGCCCGCAATCCGAGGGTTTTGTAGCAAGTACTTATTTTGGTATGTAAGTATCGGCTCCTTGCTCTTCTTGGTACCACTTAGATGGATAAAAAAAAAAAAAAAATGTCTGACCCATAATATAGTATCTTATATGCCCAATCATATTACGTGATTGTAATGAAACTTAGAACATATTATTGCCTATGGTGTTGGTTATCCTTGGCCATCGGTACTTTTGATCTCGGACGTGTTTAAGGGATGCAGGGATGCGTTCACTGTAACTATGGAAACAAACTATTATTAACCTATTTTGAGGAGATATACAAATTCCAATATTTCCCATTTTATATACTGTTCGAAACCCACCCGCCTGGAAGTTTTCATTTTTTTAAGTGTAACGGTCTGGAAATGCAGGGGGGGGGGCAAATTACGATCTAATAATTTATCCTCCCTCATTGTTCCCCTTTTTTTCAAATATAAGTAAAGTAAACTCAACATTACCTTTCTCACAACACCCCACTTGCCTATACCAGTCGATAAACAAAATTTGACCTTAATTTTGCCCCTCACCCTCCCCTCCCCCGCCCTTTACAGTTGGCCAATTACCACACATCGCCCCCTACCAATCTTTACCCTTTCATAAATGTGATTAACCATAATGTGTAACAATAACTGCGATTCGCACTACGCAAAACAACATGCAAGTAGTACTCGCACCTTTGAAGCCGGTAGGTGTATTTTTTGTATGAATAGTGTAAAAATGCCTAACTTTAAGTGAATGTACTATTGTTAAATATTACATGGTTGTAATGAAACGTAGAGGCATTATTGCCTATGGTGTTGGTTATCATTGGCCATCAATATTTTTGACCTCGGGTGTGCTTAAGGGGTGCAGGGGTGTGCTAACTGAAAAAATAGAAATGTACTATTATTAACCTTTTTTGATGAGATTTTGGAATTCTATTATTTATAGTTTTCTATGTTAGTAAAATGCCGCTTTTCTGTAAATTTTCATATCTCTAAGTATAACGGTTTGGAAATGCAAGGGGGGGGGGACAAACTCGGTTCACATATTTTCCCCTCTCCCTCTTTTCCCCTTTCTTCAAATTTGAAAAAAATTCCAGAAATGGAATGTACTCGACGGTACCTTTCTTACGATACCCCACTTGCCTATACCAAATGAAAAAAAAATTTCGTCCTTCATTTCCCCTCTATGGGGACCCCCCCTCAAAGTTGACCTATTACGATGCATCACTTCCTCCAGAGAATTATAGGACTTCTACATATTTTCACTAAATTTCATACATGTAGCCTCAGCGGTTCGTGAGATATTCCATGGACAGACAGACAGACAGACAGACAGACAGACAGACAGACAGACAGACAGACAGACAGACGGACGCATGACCGATTTCATAAGGGTTTTGTTTTACTACAAAACCCTAAAAAAAGAACCAAGGCGATGGAAAAAATAAGAAAATGATAATAAAATAGAAGGAACCTGGTTAGGATTTTCTCGTTAAGGAAAATTGCCGACATAAATAAGCGACGAGCGGACATTGTACGGCCAAATAAGGAACTTACGTAGACTTCGAAATGTTTTTCTTTCCTGTTGGCCTTACGCAAAGGCTTAAATCTTTTTCTTTTGCCGGCGCTTTTTCTTACTTTTGCACGTTCTTCTTTCGCGCAAAAGGTGCGTTTCTATTTATTTAGATACTAAGTAGTTCTTATCAAAGATATAAATTCTACTGTGGACGGATTTCCAAATTGCTAATTATCATATTCCGGCTGCCGATTGTAGGCTATTTGCATTTAACTAACCTGACTTGGGGGGGTTTATATATTTGCTACGGCACTTGAATTTTTTATAGCTGAAGCTTGTTTGGGTTTTATGGCAGGTTTAAGAGTATGCTTAGGTATGCGTAAAGTTGATGCATAAGCATGAAAATGATTTGCTGTCGGTTAATATTACTTAATGTAAGAAATGGAGCAGTTAAGGTATTGTGAAGGGTGTTGATCCACTATTATGATCATATTCTAACAACCTCCAAAGAGCCAACTGACAGACTGACTGAAGACTACGTTACTGATAATTCTGTATGAAATGACGGGAATCTATTTTTTAGCACACCTCAACTAAGGCTATGAGAAAATGGGAAAGAAGAGTCCAAACTCAAAGCCCAGCAAGCAATTTAAACTCCAATAAAAAATATTAACCCGAGACTCTCTCCTTATGGTCGCTGTTAACCCCTTACAGGGCATTAGCCACGCCTGCTTTCCACCTCGTCCTGTTCATCGCCATCGCTTGCAGATCACTCCACGACTTGCCTATTGAGGCACCCTCTCTCTTAACTGATCTTCTCCAGGTGTTATTAGGTCGTCCAACACGGCGACTTGATTTGGTTCCCTGCGGGTTCCAACCGAGGGCCTGTCGAGCAATGTTGTTCGGCCCTTTTCGGAGAGTGTGACCTATCCATTGCCACTTTCGCCTTTGAATGGAATTGTATATCTTGTCTTGACCAGTAGTAGTAAGGAGGTCGTCGTTAGAAATAACATCCGGCCAGCGTATGTGTAGGATGCGCCGTAGACGCTGGTTTACAAAAGTTTGTAATCTAGTTGTTATTTCATTGGTCACCTTCCAAGTTGAACAGCCATATAAAAGCATTGATTTTACGTTAGTTTCGAAAATCCGGAGTTTGGTGCGTCTGGAAATGTTGTCGTTTTGCCAGAAAAGAGTCACACTGGAAAAAGCTGCTCGAGCCTTGCTGATACGAGATTGTACATCAGGGACTGTACATCCGCATCCGCTCCACCATCTGCTCTAACTATGCTTCCGAGGTAGCAGAAATTGTCAACTTTCTCGACTTCCTGCCCCGATACACAATTTCCGCTTAGCCTTCCTGGATCAAAGCTTAAGTACTTATCAGCGTTGATTTTAAGCCCCGCATTACGGCTTTACACGAGGCCGTGGTTCAAATTGGACTGTTGCGCCAGTTATTTATTTTATTACGGCTTTCGTAATGCAGAGCATCAGACATCTACGGACGCAGGAGCGTCCCGCCCGCCAAAGAAAAACGAAAAAATCGAAAAAAAAAATTCGTAAAAGTGACCAAGACTATGTTTACGCGACACAGCAAGTACTGGTTTTCGGACCACTGTAGCTGCGGCTCCAGGTGATTGTGGGGGCTCAAATTTAGTATGACCATTCTCTCCGGTCGTCTTACAAAGTGTTGCAAATTTTATGTCGATATGACGAAAAGCAACCGGGATATGACAGTTTGAAAATCTCTATTTTTCAAATTATTCTTGTTCTCGTTGATCTCGTTGATCTTGTTGTTCCTTGACAGGGCTACAGCCTCGTAGGGAGCGTATCGAGGTCTGCTTTCTTTTCTCACGGATTGACTGTGTCCCAAGGGTGTGCCTTTTCTTTCATTTGCTCTGTTCCGTGCAGTAGATAAAAAGATACATCCAAAAATGTGAAAAAAAATAGAGTATCTCGCTTTCTCGAAGTCTTTTTAGTGATTGCAATGGAAAAAATTAGTCTTTTTAATGATTTTAAAGAAAAATTCTTCCAGGCGGTCCGAGGTTCAACTTAATTTGGTATATAGCTTCCTTTGGTTATTATAGATTGTAATGAACCATATTCTGGTCTGGTTGTGCTGCTCCCACCGGCAGATCGAAGCAGCACCTGATGAGTAAGGATTTGTCGGTGGTACGAAACCAGAGACCGAGGGTCCCATTACACCTGGACCCCAATACGAGCGCGAGGGCAAGCGAGCCATCTGCCAACCATTCCATCCTTATCGCCTCATTTTTTTTATTCCCCATTTTTACCTCCCCTGTTTGTGTTGTCTTCCCTAGGCCTATGAATTTTTGTTAATACGTAAAGGACAGGAGCAACGAGCGGCGAAAACCCCGCCCACATCTCCCGAACTGAGCTACAGCAAGCATAGGCCGTTGCCTAGCTCGTTGAGGGGCCTTTTTCTTCGCCAGATGGCACGGCCCAACCTTCACGGTAATATGCTACCTTAGGCTCCGTCCCCACGGGCATCTTCGGATGCCCACCAAACCGTCCGTTACATATTTGGCGCCCAACGTGGAGCTCATTTCTGGTCAAGAACAGGACTAAAAAGGACCTCATTGGGTTCCTTTTTGGTCTTTCCACCGCTATACATCCCCACAAGCACATTAAGGCTACTTGCTCTAAGTCTTACGACTTACCCATTTTAACTTAACGTATTTTCCCCTCAAGTAGCTGTGCTTTCCTCTGTAGCACCCCCATCCTTCCTATAGAGTAGTTTATCCTTTTAGTTTCAGTTCAACAAGGCATTCCTGGTGTTGTGTTTGTCTTTTGTGGTTTAGCCACGTACCTAAGGCCTCCATAAATGCTTTGAATTGCCGGCATTTGGAGCATCTTCGGTGACCGGACGAAGCGCGGAGGAGCCCTGGGTACCTTTCTGTTGCCAGGATTGTCTTTACACTTCATTAATATTTTTGATTAAATTATTGCATTTGTTTCTATTGTTGAGATGCTCAACAGTTTTCAGAGATAATGAGTGAATTATTGCAAGGAATGCAGTGTTGCGCCTCTGCTATCCTCGTGATTCTCTGGACTCTGTTGATCATCTGAACAATGGAGAAATGTAGTATTTCTTTTCTTTTCTCTGTGCTATTTTTCTCCTCTACAATGGTTACCGGCTAGCTCAGGAGCCCAGTTCTTTTTTTTTCGTTTTTGCAGCACACTCTGTCTTCAGCTTCTACTTCTTGGCAGGCCTCGAAGTAGAAGCTGCCCTGTAATGAACCATATTCTGGTCTGGTTGTGCTGCTCCCACCGGCAGATCGAAGCAGCACCTGATGAGTAGTGATCTGTTGGTGGTACGAAACCAGAGGCCGAGGGTCCCATTACACCCGGACCCAAGTACGACCGCGTGGGTGTCTGATCCGTCAGCCAACCGTTCCATCCTTATCGACAATTTTTTTTATTCCCCATTTTTACCTCCCCTGTTTGTGTTGTCTTCCCTAGGCCTATGAATTTTTGCTAATACGTAAAGGACAGGGGCAACGAGCGGCGAAAACCCCGCCCACATCTCCCGAACTGAGCTACAGCAAGCGTAGGCTGTTACCTAGCTCGTTGAGGGGCCTTTTTCTTCGCCAGATGGCACGGCCCGACCTTCACGGTAATATGCTACCTTAGGCTCCGTCCCCACGGGCATCTTCGGATGCCCACCAAACCGTCCGTTACAAGATAACACAGGGTTATATTTTGGTGCTACTGGAGATGTGCGTCAGGACAAAAAACTCTCCTAATCATGAAATTAAACAAAATCCAAAGCTGGTAGGTATGGGTATATTTTGAATCGTGGTAATGAGACCAATGCACTGGAGTTCTGTTAAAGAAATTTTGAGTCCTTCGGTTAGGACTGATGGCATATTTTGCGTCTTGAAGAGGAAAAAGGACGGAAAAGAAGTGATATCAAGGGATTATGGCTATCATATGTCTGGGGGAGCTGAGGCGAATGCAGTAGACTACTGTTGCAGGCATTTTGAGTCCTTTGGAGAGGAAAAAAGTTGTTCTTCGCAAGAAATCAATATGTGGGCAAGATGAGTAGTAACAAGCTAGCCGAGGGCTAGCTAGCTTCGCGTGAAGTGTATCATACTTTCGATGTGACTTATGGTGCATTTGCCACTTTGAAATTAGTAGTAAAACTTGTTCCGATTTCACTGTTCCTATGAGAGGTATATGGAATAGAGGGCCGATTTCACCAAATTTATAAACGTGAATTGACAGTCATTGATTGAATAATATGAAATTTCGTAAAGATATCTTCAGAAATAAAAAAGTTTTTCTAACAAAAACTTGCTTTTGGAACAGTTGTTCCTATGACAGCTATATAATAGAGTAGTCCAATTTCAACCAAATCCAAAAATGTATTTTAATTTGCCTAAACATACTATTTATTACTGTGAATTTTGTAAAAGATTTCTTAAGAAATAAAAAAGTTTTTCTTAAGAAGACTAATTTTTGGACGGGTCGTTCCTATGGCAGCTATATGACGTATTGGTCCGATTCTGATAATTTCGGCACATTTATAGCGTGCAATAGAAAGAAAACTTCGTGCAAAATTCGAAAAAGATATCTTTAGAAATAAAAAAGTTTTTCTCACAAAGACGATTTTTTGGACCGGTCGTTCCTATGGCAGCTATTTGACGTAGTGGTCCGATTCCGTTGATTCCGACATATTTACAGCGTGCAATAAAAGGAAAGCTTTGCACAATTGCACAATTGCAATTTTAGCTCAATAGGTTTAAAACTGAGGGACTAGTTTGCATAGAGCCAGACGGACAGACAGACAGACGGACAAAACTTAATCGACTTGTCTCATCATACTGATCAAGAATATATATAGTTTGTATGGTCAGAGATGCTTGCTTCTGTGCGTTGCAAACTTCATGGCAAAGTTAATATACTCTATGACATCCGTGAAGGGTATAAAAATGGGGGCGATGAGACAAATGTAGTAGACTACTATTGAAGGCATTTTGAGCCCTTTGGACTGGAAAAATGGTACTCCTAGCAGGGAAGCGATATCTAGACAGGATGAGTATCATACGACTAGGGATCATAGTGTGAATGCACTAGAGTACTCTTTATGGTGTTTGAAACCTTTACTTAGGAAAAGAGCATCTTCTTAAGTATGAAATTAAACAGAAACCAAATCTAGAAAAGATCAGTTTCGACTTAAGGATATAAATAACTCAACGGAAATAAAGGACCGAAACACGTAATTTCATCGAAGGTACATAACTCATAGTGATGCCAGAGGCATATTTACTCAATGATGTCCACCTAAATTATTAGTTCCTTGGGGTATCACTTTTCAAACAAATCATGTACAACTTAAAAGCAAATGGATGAAAATGAAATGTATTTACATGAGACTGGGCTAAAGTGCCCATGAATTCATCGCTCTTTTATACGCAAAAATTTTTAGTTTTTGAAATCAGGTTCTGTAAAGAGAATCTTTGGAGTTAAAATTTGGTATTAACTGCAGCAAATTGCTTCGAGTGTTGTTCTATGTATTAAAACCCACACGTTGGTAATCAATAGTACACAACGATAAGTTTTAAGCATTCTAAAGCAGTTTTGGAATTCATATCCGGGTTCTTCCTCCATAAAATGCAAAAAGATGTGATATCTCCCAAAAACAACTCTGTTGTAAAAAAAAATTCCCGCCAAAAAAAGACTCATCAGCGGCAAAAAGGATTGATATGAACATAACTCCGCCAAAGTACTCGTAGCTTTGCGCCTCGCTCTAGGGTATGAATATTGAGCCCTGATTAAATTAATTTATTTATTTTAACGCTGTTTGGCGGGGAGCTTGCTTAAAATAAAAACAGATAAGTAGGAAGATCTGAAGAACATGGAATGGTTTTATTTAATTGAAAAATTAAGTTAATTAAAGAAAAGCTGGTCAATAAAACGGAAAATAAAATTGGTTAAAGAGAAGAACGGAGTAGAAACTATGTATTAACTGGTTCTTTTCTTTTGTGCAGTAGAGATCAGTGCAGAACAACAATCATAAGCATTACACTAACAACCGGCTGAATCCAGAGTAATTTTGTATGTGTGTCGCTTGCAATTCCTGTTCTGCTCTGATCTGTGCTGCGCGCACAATACGGATATTGTCCATTGATGACTTCTGACCTGAAGTGCATCTCTAAAACTTTATAAGGCACGGAGCTTTTTAAAGGAAATCGGGCGGTACTTGGCATCAGAGCTTAAGCTCACAAGCTCCCCGCCAATCAGCGTTAAAATAAATAAATGAATTTAATTAGGGCTCAAATGTGACTAAATGCAGCCTTGCCTCACTCCGCTGTGCACCTCATAAGGATCAGATAGCTTACCCTTGTGTAAGACGTGACATTGGGCTCCCTGGTACCATACCATACCATAGGTTTTAAGCTATTTTTTCCTAAATCTAATCTTCCTACTTGAGTTAATATTTCTTCTTTTCTTTGTAATATACTTTCGCTGCCAGAGATGTACAGACTTTGTCTAAGCCCTTAAAATAAGATCCTCCTGTTTTATACATTATTTTTTCTATCACTCAATAAAGCTATTATTTACCTATCTATCTACAATTGTTTTAAAACTTTTTGTTGTTTTTTTTCTTGGGGTGTATTTGCATCTCAAAAATTTGAAGTAAATGAAAAATACATTTTAGATAAATGCTAAAGGTAGTACATATATAATGTATACCTACATGATTTTTTTCCATTGAAATACATCAGAAAAAAGTTTGTAAAATAAAATCAAAGAAAAATAAGAATGTAGACGAAAAATGAATTAATTTCAAATGAAAAACTTAAAAAAAAAATCATGATAAGTCAGTGATGCGATGTTCTCCTATATTGTTCTGGCCCGCACAGTTTTTACGAATGTGACAAGGGCGATGAATTTCGAAACAAGTATCGCATGCATTGCGCATACAAAAATTTGAACTTAGGTTATTTTTTTGTTGACTTAATCTTATTTTTCCTTACAATGCCACCGCCCAAATTATTTCCGTTTTCAATTTGGCTGGCAATGTATAACCGATTTAAATAAAGGAAATAAATAATAGGACGCCTCATCGGAGCTCCATGCTACAGCATCTAAAATTATACATTATCCGGATAATTAGAGACCCCAAATTAATTCCAAGTGTAGATTCGAAAAGGATACAGCTAAGACCGCTTACAACAACAACTTCAACACACTTTAATGTGGGCAGGCTTTTAGCATTCTCACCGATAAATAGCGATTTGCTCGCAAGAAGCACGGTCTACATGAAGTCCTTTTCATCCTGGCAGTATCTTGCTATAGGGGTAGAGACGTACCAGCCTTCCGTGGTAAGAAAACGTACGACGTTAGCTTTAGTCCACACAGCAAAAGTGCTGTTTGTAATTACATAAGAGAGAAAAAAAAATAAACTCAATTGGATAAGTACTTGGTATTACATTACCCGTACTCCTTATTACGGTTGAGATGCCTTGACTAACTAAATTTTCCACTTTGATAGAATCAAATCTGGAGGAATATGTTTATAACTTGATTATTTACTTAATGTTTGTTTTGATACGAGGAAAAAAAACTTAAGAAGGATGAATGGTGGAAGGTTGATGTCTTAAGCAGGCTGGTAATTAGACACATGTCTTTCAATTAATGGCAATAAGAGAAGGATCTAAAGAGGATCAAAGGTATCTTGGGATGTTGAGTGAATTTGGGAGACTAATTTTTCAGTTGAAAGTGGATTTTGATTTTAGAGAGAATAAATGCGATCAGGAATGGTCTTTAAATACCCTCAATTCCCGTACCACTTGATGGATGGTATTGGATATCAGACTGATACCTAAGACTTCTCTTCCCGTTTAAGTAATGGAAAAAGGTTGACGGCCAATATTACAGATCAAAAGTTTCATGCTTATGTTAATTGCCTTAACCCCTTGTCGTTGTGGTAGCGATGCTCCGAATACTGCAGTTCTTCTTGCATCGAGAGGGTTTGGCAGCTCTTGGCTATTGAAAAACGGGTCGTTCCGGTACGAAGAGCCGGCTGCCGCAGGAACTCCTTAACCCATTCAGGGGCTTGGGCGCGTCAACATCTCTATCATGTCTATACCTTATTGACGTTTCGGTAGCATATCCACTTTTCGGAAGTGCAGTTGCTAGGGACTTACCTTTGTCGTTAACGTCGCTACAGTATGGTGGGCGTTAGCGTCAAAGCCAATGATGAATTGCCGCTTACATTTCTTGCAGAAGTCGACAAGTAGTTGGACCTCGGCCGGAGAGATTGCATCATTATCCGAAGGAAAATAAGCGGTTGCTGTAACCGCCTGCTGACCCCCTTGTGAATTGGAAATGTGCACTAGAACCGCAACTAGATCCTTTGAAATAAAGTTGGTTAATGGTGAATGACTGATACAGTTGTCTATCAAGAGCGCCGCGCGAGGACGATCTGATAATTTGTCATAAATCAGCTTACCAGATGTACAGCTGATACCGCAGGCTCGGCCCTTTACCACCCAAGGCTCCTGAATGAGCACAAGAGTGGTCTTCTTCTCTTCGAATTACCTGCACAGTGTGGCCGATGCTGCTTTCGCATGGTGCAGGTTAGCCGAATTCTGCGAACACTGAAAGTGGCAGTTCGGACTATACCCGAAAAGTTCATAAGAACATTCGAAACCTGCTTTGCAGATAGTATCTTTTTACCATGAAGAAAAGAGATATTTTTGTTTTGCCATTTAAACCAGGCAAGCCTTTAGGGGAACCACTGTTTTTTATGCTCTCCTTCAAATGAACCACCTACTACACTGGATCTTGACAAATTAAATGCTCGATATCAGTCTCCAAAACAACAACAAAGCCATTAATCAATGCAAGGCGTTTCGAATGACCCCATAAATGAACTTCACGAAACACCTAAATTAATCAGATGACACCTAATGACTGAAAATTCACATGTCGGTTACTATAGTCCAATTGTCCAATTTGCTACATTCTATTTACCATTAACGAAATAAACCAGCAAGGATTTAGGCCATTCGAGCTTGTCGCCCACGTCGGAGTATAAATTGTCGGACTTGTATATGCAAAATGCAAATTTACATTCAATTTAGCAATGAGGTAATTAATCCAACGTTTATTACATTTAAATGAAGATTTATCGTTCATTATCCCTTTCGCATTCACTCCCGACCAGCCCAATAAAATTTGATCTATGCGTACACAATTTTCAATTATGCAACGAAGGAAATTTCAGTCCATGCTGTGGTTTAGTCGGTGGTTTAGTGTAGCCAATGTGGATCTTAGATCCTTTTAGTCGGGACGAGTGCTGCAACAGCTCGGCTGGAGCACGAAAGCATTGTTGCCCGATACATTTTATTCACACCACGATGGAGACAAAGAAATTGCATTTTCGTTTCAGGGAAGCAATCACTGCAAATAATTTTCCAATTAAATTTTCTTTTTGAGAAACAGCTGTTCCACGATTTCTCTGTTCTCAACTAAATGAAAGAGCATGGTGCTGTGTTACTGTTGGATAAAATAAAATTGATAAAGCGAACGAGAATTATAAAGTGCTCGCTGGACGATGAGTTGTTCTAATGAAATTGCTGGACGAAGAATTCTACAACCGCAAGCAATTGAATTCCACCACCGAACGAAGGAAAAGGCGAGTGTAAATGAAATGCAAAAGCCTCGTGTTTTGATTATGGCAATATCTTAGAATACATTCAGACTTCGGTGTTCGTATATCATTAGTTCCTTAGCTCCTTCCATTTATACAAAGTGTCTCAAAAATCTTCTATATTTCAGAAATACGATTCAAAAATCGGATCATATTTGCTTTTAAGAAGTTTTATTTATTTATTTATTTTTATCTACATACTAACAATAGTTATAATAGTATTTATTTTGTTTAAAAATTCAGTTTGTGTGATACAATTTTGAAACTTAGATTAGAGTTTAGACAAGGTCTTTTCAGCTAAATTAATGTTATTTAAATACATGACAAGACAGTATTTTGCATATTGCAGATAATGTGGTGAGGAAAAATTCGCTAAAAAAACCTACTGAAACTTAACGGCTACCTTATCCTAATTTAAACTCGACTGTACTAACCTAACATGTATTGTAAAATCTGATCAACACAAGCTCAGAGAAGACTTAGTCTGATTGTGGGTTGTCCGAAAATGAACACTAAGCAATGAATTGATTGTAAATTTTGAGCATCTTCGGGGATATCAGATCTATTTCAGTCATTGTGTAAAGAATGCCTGGTTCGTTATAATTTTGAGACATTTGTAGCTTGTTTGTGTGGGTAATGGCGCAACTGCTCCACACTGGGGAACTATATAAAGGGTTATCCATTTCGTGTTTCGGAAAGTAAAGCCCTGTCATTCGACATCTGTCAAATGTCAGTGTATTCCAAACTGGTATTGGTTTAGTTGAAGGTTTGCCATTTTACAAGATGGAACGTTTTACGACTGAACAACGCGTTAAAATTATTAAATTATTCTACCAAAATGGTGAATCTGCGGTGACCACATTTCGTGCATTACGCGCAGATTATGGTCGACATAATCGTCCCAATGAGCGCACAATTGCCTACACAGTGAAAAATTTGAAGAAACCGGATCGGTGACAGACATTTCTACACCTGTGCATTATCGTTTTGCTCGTTCGACCGAAAACATCGCCGCTGTGAGTGAAGACCCGAATTTGTCGATTCCGCGCCGATCCCAGCATTTAGGCCTATCTTACGGCACATAGTGGCGCATTTTGCATTTGGACCTTCATCTCCATCCTTATAAAGTCCAGCTCACGCAAGAATTAAAGCCGACTGATCACAGATTGCGTCGTGAGTACTCAGATTGGGTCCTCGAACAGCAGGCCACCGATGCCGATTTTTCGAAGAAAATCTTCTTTAGCGATGAGGCCCATTTTGCGCTCGGCGGCTAGGTATAGGTAAACAAACAAAATTGTCGTATCTGGGGCAGTGCGCAACCGCAAGTGACCGCTGAGAAACCGTTGTACCCGCAAAAAGTGACTGTTTGGTGTGCATTGTGGGCCGGCGGCGTCATTGGGCCGTTTTCCTTCGAAAACGATGAAGGAGCCGCCGTTACAGTTAATGGCCAGCGCTTTGGCGCCATGATTCATGACTTTTTTTGGTCGGAAATTGAAGATATGGATCTCGACAATATGTGGCTTCAACAAGACGGGGCCACATGCCACACAGCGCGACAAAATTTGGCTTTATTGCGCGAGAAATTCCCAGGACGCGTAATTTCGAGATTCGGCGACGCGGCTTGGCCAGCAAGGTCTTGCGATTTAACGCCGTTAGATTTCTTTTTGTGGGGCTATGCGAAGGACCGTGTTTAAGCGAAAAATCTCACGACGATTGGTCCATTGAAGGACGAAATCCGTCGAGTTATAGCCGAGTTATTGCCAGAAATGTGTGAGAAGGTAATCGAAAATTACCTCAAAAGGATCGAGTCCTGCAAGCGGTCCCATGGGGGATATTTGACAGATATTGTATTCCACGTATAATGGCATAATCCAAACTTTATTATGAAATAAAAATTCCATCGAAATTCAAATATTTACTGTGTTTAATTTAAGTTTACTTTCCGAAAGAGAAAATGGATAACCCTGTAGTATCACCGGCAGCATGATTGTTTTATAGATTAGTACCTTGTTATCCAGAGAAAAAAAGGCAAAAATTCCTCTTCCATAGTCCTCTGCGTGGGCGCCCCCTGGAACGGCAATGATCACTGACCATTGCTAACAAATATCAAACCGCCAGTGATGACAGTGCGATGATTTGATTGAGGTAAACCTTCCCCTTGTAGTGTGGGGCGTAAGAATAATACCACGGCATTTCCCTTTGACGGCCTGTCGTTAAAACCGACAAACAAAGGACAGGATTTGTATACCAGCAACTTGCACTATCCGAAATCTTCTATATGCTAACGAAACGTCAGCCATACCTCGCATAAGGACTGACTCCACGGTTACGACTTCTAATTCCTTCGTTATGAGTTATGGTGCATTTGCCACTTTGAAATTAGTAGTAAAACTAGTTCCGATTTCATTGTTCCTAGGAGAGGTATATGAAATAGTAGGCCCATTTCAACGAAATTTAGAAACATGGTTTGGTAGTTAATGTGATTAAATAATATGAGATTTGGTAAAGATATCTTCAGAAATAAAAAATTTTTCTAATAAAAATTTGATTTTGGAACGATCGTTCCTATGACAGCTGTATGATAAAGTAGTTCACTTTCAACCAAATTCGGAAATGTGATTTAACTATAAATACTATTGTTTCCTGTGAAATTTGAAAAAGATATGTATCTTTAGAAATAAAAAAGTTTTTCTATTTTTCTATTTCTTTTATACGAGTAACTTTGTCCCTTTTTAATCCTTTTATAATCATGTTGTTTTTTGGAACAGTGTTTTCTTTTCTGTCGATTTCAAATTGAAGGCCGTGATAACACTACAAGCCCGCGCACACGGGCAACTTTTTTTTTTGCAGAAAAACTAAATAGTTTAATCAGAAAAATATAACACACGGTGGTTTACGAGACCGCACTCACAGTTATGACTATAGTCTACTGTGTGCGCGTTTTCATAAACGGACGTGTGTTCTATTTTTCTGACTAAACTGTTCAGTTTTTCTGCGAACTAAAAAGTTTTTCGAATGTGCGGGCTCTAAATAGCATAATTATTCGCGAATTTCATTCTCAAATTCCAGCACTAATGATATCATTTTTCATACTGCATTTTCCGCGAAATTCAAAACCGACATACGAAACAAACCACTGTACATTCCAATTGCCCTAATTGTTTACGACATGTTCAGTTTGAACAGCAGAATGGCAGGCCATAGATTATTCTCAACAACATCCTGTTCGAAAGTTACTCGTGAGCTTATTTAGTATTAATCATCCAGAACTTTTCATTTTTGAAAAAGACAATTTTGTTATGAAATTTGCAGTCATCTGCTAGAAAAAGGGCGACCACTCGTACTCTCCAGAACATTTCCAGTAAAAGTTTCGAATCTACGGTGACGGATTTTTTGAAAAAGTGAAATGGTGAATGCGAGTTATGGATGGAACTCAGAAAGCATGGTGTTCATGTAAGCCTCACTTAGCTGTAACTAGAACTCCATCATCCGAATAAGGGCTGCATTTAACTTCCCTTATTGCTGTAAAATGTATGCGGCTAATTACTTGTTAATTCACTGCATGCTGAGGTAAATTGTAGAGATACGACATAAAGAATATTTAAAAAGTTTTGTGCATTTGGAAAATAGTCTAGTTTTTAGCGGATATCCGTACAAAACTTTTTTAATATGAACTGATTGGATGTTTAATACTACTCCTTTCAATGGACACTATTTGGCATTGCATTTAAATCGGAAGTGACAAGCGAATATTTATTTATTTTAAGGGCCGGTTGCTCAATATCCGGCTAAAATTTTTCATCGTGATAAACTGCCAGTTAGCACAATTTGATTTTCTCAATGTGTGGTTAGCGTTTAACCGTTTGAAAAATGCTAACCCGAACCAGACAAAAACTTATCGAAACGATCAACTCGCAAAGCAAAGTATGGCAACGCCACTTGAGCTGTCAGCTGCTTACACTTGCTATCTTTCTGTCAAGTAGTCTTTAGCTGTCAAGTAGTCTTTATCTGTCAAGTTCAGTTTATTTATATCATTTTCGTGACCAGCGACCGCGGAGACATAAGCTCCCAAAATTAGTGGTATTTTTTTCACTATATCTATATCTTTTTAGTAGTCCGGATGGCGCAACGGTTAGCACGTTTGCCTTCTACGCACTGGGCCCCGGTTCGATTCCTACTGAATTCGGTAGTTTTCGATAAAAAGGATTTACGTGTCGGACTATGAGCCCACTCAGCTGTTAAATGAGTACCCAATTATAGGGTAAATAACTCGGGTGAGCATGTTGCTGATCACACACCTCTGCACAAGACCGTCACGATCTAGAAAATGAGATGATGCTAACTCATCTCGAGGCCATGATTCAAATTTGACTGTTGCGCCAGTTATTTATTTATTTATTCATTTGATTTTCGATTTCTGCTTCCGTTTAGTACTGCACAGATCTGCTTATTTAGATTGCTGACCAATTTCCTTAAATGAGGAATGCGTGTGGGTTGCCACATTCAATGGAAATTGTTACGCTGTTTGATTAGGAGTTATCAATGGGAGATACGTGTGGCTTAGGAATGGATTTAGGAGTTGATAGCCCGCTTCCATTAAGTATTATTCCGACGAAATTTTCTATTGGTGAGTCGACCTGCACCCTTCCTGTGATTTTAGAAAGGTCGTTCGTCTCAAGATTGATTTCGTTGGCAATGAGTCTTCGATACTTGCTCCATGATGTCCTGGAGTAGTTGAAGTAAGTATATGGGACGTTAGGAGGACTATTTTCGATGTTAAACATAACAGGTAAGTGAAGAGAGGACAATTCTCCATTTTTTCTAACAATAGGCGTGTTTTTTTGGGAATTTATCGCGTGTAGGATAAAATAACGGGGCAACCGGTAGCGCAGTGTGTTGAGGCATCAGTCTCATGTTTGACTACCGGCGTTTCGGGTTCGAATCCCGTCCACGACGACGTTCGTGGCCATGGATGTGCAGGAGGTGCAAGCTGGCAACTGCCTTCTCCGATACCAGTTTATGCCGAGAATCGTCAACTGGGCCACATGAAACAGTTAACGCGCTATGCCCCACAAGGGGCTACAGCAATTGAGAGAGAGAGAGAGGATAAAATAACACACGCGTTACACCAACAACATTAACCGGGATAGCTTAATTGGATGGCTGCCCTACACGCTATAACCCCTCAATAAATTTAACATGCATGACACACAGATGGCTCTGGTGTCGTGCAGAACGTAATATGTCGATGTTGGCGCGCTTGTGTTTCTGTCACTCAGCCAAATTCATTTGTATATTATTAATATATTAAATATGGTATAAAAAAATTAAAAACGAATTACATTGTTGAATATGGTACAAATATGGTATAAATTAAAATAAAGCTATTTACATAAAATTATCGTCGGCGCTTGGACCGGGTATTATATACCTTAAGTGCAACAAGTTTTTCTTCGCCTTGATATTTGACCTTAACAGGGAGTTCCTCTTCATCATCAGTCTTAATGATGGGGCAGTCGGGTGCCTGTGGGTTAGTAACAAATTCTAGTATAGCTGTTGATTTTTGCACGTGTTTCTCCAACAGTTCCTCAATTATATTCGCTTCATCTGCAATATCTTCCTGTTCGTGGGACTCAAATTGGCTACAATTGCCACAGGCTCCACTGCAACTCACACATAATATTGAGCAAATTAAAGAAGCCTTCCGGCAACTACATGCCCCTCGGCAATTTGCATTTGCATGAAATTAGTTTCATTACTGAGTCTGTGCCGGTGGTTGAAGAGTGGTGACTGTAACGGGTCCTGAAGGTCCTTTTTGCCATTCCGAATTGCTAGCTGCTTTCATTACCCGAAGCTACTGCTGTACTTGATGGTACACTCGTTAAAAATGGTCTTTTGCAGCATCTTGGGAGAGAGGTGAGGAGGTGAGGAGGCGATGTTGGACTTTGTAGTTAATGCAGATCTGATGAACCGTTTGAACCTCCACTCATTCAGCATGGTTTTTTTGTTTTCTCATTCATACTGCTCACCAGCAGCATCAATCATCTGATGGGTTGCGTCAGGACTTTTGAAGACGTGCTTTACATCAGCCAAGTGTGGACTGTTGATGAGCGTCTTCACAAATTTCATGTTGCCCTGTCCAAAAGGAGCCGAAGTGTTACCACAGCCAGTAAAAGCATGGATAAATAAAATACAATATTTTCGGCAATTATACTTTGGGATAAGGCACTGAAACATGTACATAACCGATGAGGGGCTTTCCCTTTCCCAGGTTTAAAGAACTTAAGCTTTGAGGGAGAAGAAAATGCTCTCATTAGCACCAATAAATCAATGTCTTCACCTACTAATAAAACGCAATCATGTTCTGTCTGACATCGAAGAAACTGCAGTTTGAACTATCAGTGCGTCGGCATCTTCTTCAGCATCTTCTTCGCGCATCGCACACTTCTAAATGATTGAAATAAATAAATAACTGGCGCAACAGTCCAATTTGAACCACGGCCTCGAGATAAGTTAGCATCATCTCATTTTCTAGATCGTGACGGTTTTTGTGCAGAGGTATGTGATCAGCAACACGCTCAACCGAGTTATTAACCCCATAATGGGTACTCATTTAACAGCTGAGTGGGCTCATAGTCCGACACGTAAGCCCACTCAGCTGTTAAATGATTGGGTTTTGGAGTAATTTGCCCCACTGTTTTTTTTTTTCGTAACATTTCAAACTCAACCCAGCGTAAAAAAAAATGAAACCGGAAAATAGAGGGCTACGCCCGCAATTCGAGGGTTTTGTAGTGTCCCATGCCAATAGGAGATGAACTGTCCTACTCTTGGAGATGCTTAACCATTCATGTTAAGACAATATTGCAAATTGTAAGTTTGCATAAAAAATATTGAAAATAAATTGTTTGAATAATTATAGAGAATAGAGTCAGCGACCAGCATACCCCCCCTCCCCCTTCCCCTCCTACCTCCTCTCCCACCAATCTTTACCCTTTTGAAAATGGTTAACTTCAATTCGCTCTACGGAAAACAGTATGCAAGTATGTTGTACTCGTAGCACAAGAGATCTGTTGTGTGCATTTTTTGTATGGATGATATCAAAATGACCAAATCAAAATGAATGTACTACTATTAAATATTACGTGATTATTACGAAATTTGGAGATATTATTGCACATGGTGTTGATTATCGTCGGCCATCAATATTTTCGACCTCGGATGAGTTTGAGAAATGCAGGGGTGAGCTAACTGTAACTATAGAAATATACTATTATTAACCTATTTTGAGAAGATATCAAAATTCCGTATTTTTTTTTGTTTTCTGTGCTAGTTGAAAGCCATCTTCCTGTATGTTTTCATATTTCTAAGTGTAACGGTCTCGAAATGGTAAGGGGGGTGGGACAAATTACAATATGATCTCATGTTTTCCCCTCTGCCTCTTTTCCCCTTTCCTCAAATTTGATGAAGACGCCAAAAATGGAATGTACTCGGTAGTACCTTTCTCATGAAACCCTACTTGCCCATATCAGATGAAAAAAAATGTTGACCTTAATTTTTAACATTTTTTGTATGAATGGCATCAAAATCTCAAAATTTAAATGAATGTAAAATACTATTATTAAATACTATGTGATTGTAGTGAAATTTGGAGGTATTATTGCCTATGATGTTGGTTATCATTGGCCATCAATATTTTTGACCTCGGGTGCGCTTAAAGGGTGCAGGGGTGTGCTAACTGCAACTATAGAAATGTGCTATTATTAACCTTTTCTGATAAAATTTCAAAATTCAATAAATCTAAGTTTTCTACGCTAGCAAAATGGCGCTTTTCTATAAATTTTCATATTTCTAAGTATAACGGTCCCGAAATGTAAGGGGGGGGGGACAAACTCGGATGACATATTTTCCCCTCTCCCTCTTTTCCCGTTTCTTCAAATTTGAAAAAAATTCCAAAAATGGAATGTATTCAACGGTACCTTTCTTATGATACCCCACTTGCCTGTACCAAACGAAAAAAAAAATTCGACCTTCATTTCCCCTCTATGGGGACCTCTCCTTAAAGTTGACCTATTACGACGATTCGCTTTCTCCGGCGAATTATAGTAATTCCACACATTCCAGCCGTTCGTGAGATATTCCATGGACAGACAGACAGACGGACAGACAGAAATTTGACCGATTTCATAAGAGTTTTGTTTTTACTACAAAACCCTAACTATTTAAAAGGACAGGAAATTGAAAACCGACTACGAAAGGATCATAAAATCATTAGTAGAGAAAACATCCACCACCCACCACCATTCATAACTTCTCACAAATGATTGCAGATATTGTTTTACAATGTTTTAACAGTCTTAAAACAAAAATAATGCAATACTAGAAAGATTGCTCGTTCATAAATTTACTGTTTTCATCATAAGAAGAAATGCATTGCAAATCATAGTTAAATTTTGATTTGAAATCCGCGAGCAAACTTTTTCTTCTTCTACGTTTTTATCATTTTCTAGGGAATTATGTATCGTACGAAAGTCATTTATATATTAAATTAAAGATAATCAAATTATAAATATTTTTCCTTACAATGCCACCGCCCAAATTATTTCCGTTTTCAATTTGGCTGGCAATGTATAACCGATTTAAATAAAGGAAATAAATAATAGGACGCCTCATCGGAGCTCCATGCTACAGCATCTAAAATTATACATTATCCGGATAATTAGAGACCCCAAATTAATTCCAAGTGTAGATTCGAAAAGGATACAGCTAAGACCGCTTACAACAACAACTTCAACACACTTTAATGTGGGCAGGCTTTTAGCATTCTCACCGATAAATAGCGATTTGCTCGCAAGAAGCACGGTCTACATGAAGTCCTTTTCATCCTGGCAGTATCTTGCTATAGGGGTAGAGACGTACCAGCCTTCCGTGGTAAGAAAACGTACGACGTTAGCTTTAGTCCACACAGCAAAAGTGCTGTTTGTAATTACATAAGAGAGAAAAAAAAATAAACTCAATTGGATAAGTACTTGGTATTACATTACCCGTACTCCTTATTACGGTTGAGATGCCTTGACTAACTAAATTTTCCACTTTGATAGAATCAAATCTGGAGGAATATGTTTATAACTTGATTATTTACTTAATGTTTGTTTTGATACGAGGAAAAAAAACTTAAGAAGGATGAATGGTGGAAGGTTGATGTCTTAAGCAGGCTGGTAATTAGACACATGTCTTTCAATTAATGGCAATAAGAGAAGGATCTAAAGAGGATCAAAGGTATCTTGGGATGTTGAGTGAATTTGGGAGACTAATTTTTCAGTTGAAAGTGGATTTTGATTTTAGAGAGAATAAATGCGATCAGGAATGGTCTTTAAATACCCTCAATTCCCGTACCACTTGATGGATGGTATTGGATATCAGACTGATACCTAAGACTTCTCTTCCCGTTTAAGTAATGGAAAAAGGTTGACGGCCAATATTACAGATCAAAAGTTTCATGCTTATGTTAATTGCCTTAACCCCTTGTCGTTGTGGTAGCGATGCTCCGAATACTGCAGTTCTTCTTGCATCGAGAGGGTTTGGCAGCTCTTGGCTATTGAAAAACGGGTCGTTCCGGTACGAAGAGCCGGCTGCCGCAGGAACTCCTTAACCCATTCAGGGGCTTGGGCGCGTCAACATCTCTATCATGTCTATACCTTATTGACGTTTCGGTAGCATATCCACTTTTCGGAAGTGCAGTTGCTAGGGACTTACCTTTGTCGTTAACGTCGCTACAGTATGGTGGGCGTTAGCGTCAAAGCCAATGATGAATTGCCGCTTACATTTCTTGCAGAAGTCGACAAGTAGTTGGACCTCGGCCGGAGAGATTGCATCATTATCCGAAGGAAAATAAGCGGTTGCTGTAACCGCCTGCTGACCCCCTTGTGAATTGGAAATGTGCACTAGAACCGCAACTAGATCCTTTGAAATAAAGTTGGTTAATGGTGAATGACTGATACAGTTGTCTATCAAGAGCGCCGCGCGAGGACGATCTGATAATTTGTCATAAATCAGCTTACCAGATGTACAGCTGATACCGCAGGCTCGGCCCTTTACCACCCAAGGCTCCTGAATGAGCACAAGAGTGGTCTTCTTCTCTTCGAATTACCTGCACAGTGTGGCCGATGCTGCTTTCGCATGGTGCAGGTTAGCCGAATTCTGCGAACACTGAAAGTGGCAGTTCGGACTATACCCGAAAAGTTCATAAGAACATTCGAAACCTGCTTTGCAGATAGTATCTTTTTACCATGAAGAAAAGAGATATTTTTGTTTTGCCATTTAAACCAGGCAAGCCTTTAGGGGAACCACTGTTTTTTATGCTCTCCTTCAAATGAACCACCTACTACACTGGATCTTGACAAATTAAATGCTCGATATCAGTCTCCAAAACAACAACAAAGCCATTAATCAATGCAAGGCGTTTCGAATGACCCCATAAATGAACTTCACGAAACACCTAAATTAATCAGATGACACCTAATGACTGAAAATTCACATGTCGGTTACTATAGTCCAATTGTCCAATTTGCTACATTCTATTTACCATTAACGAAATAAACCAGCAAGGATTTAGGCCATTCGAGCTTGTCGCCCACGTCGGAGTATAAATTGTCGGACTTGTATATGCAAAATGCAAATTTACATTCAATTTAGCAATGAGGTAATTAATCCAACGTTTATTACATTTAAATGAAGATTTATCGTTCATTATCCCTTTCGCATTCACTCCCGACCAGCCCAATAAAATTTGATCTATGCGTACACAATTTTCAATTATGCAACGAAGGAAATTTCAGTCCATGCTGTGGTTTAGTCGGTGGTTTAGTGTAGCCAATGTGGATCTTAGATCCTTTTAGTCGGGACGAGTGCTGCAACAGCTCGGCTGGAGCACGAAAGCATTGTTGCCCGATACATTTTATTCACACCACGATGGAGACAAAGAAATTGCATTTTCGTTTCAGGGAAGCAATCACTGCAAATAATTTTCCAATTAAATTTTCTTTTTGAGAAACAGCTGTTCCACGATTTCTCTGTTCTCAACTAAATGAAAGAGCATGGTGCTGTGTTACTGTTGGATAAAATAAAATTGATAAAGCGAACGAGAATTATAAAGTGCTCGCTGGACGATGAGTTGTTCTAATGAAATTGCTGGACGAAGAATTCTACAACCGCAAGCAATTGAATTCCACCACCGAACGAAGGAAAAGGCGAGTGTAAATGAAATGCAAAAGCCTCGTGTTTTGATTATGGCAATATCTTAGAATACATTCAGACTTCGGTGTTCGTATATCATTAGTTCCTTAGCTCCTTCCATTTATACAAAGTGTCTCAAAAATCTTCTATATTTCAGAAATACGATTCAAAAATCGGATCATATTTGCTTTTAAGAAGTTTTATTTATTTATTTATTTTTATCTACATACTAACAATAGTTATAATAGTATTTATTTTGTTTAAAAATTCAGTTTGTGTGATACAATTTTGAAACTTAGATTAGAGTTTAGACAAGGTCTTTTCAGCTAAATTAATGTTATTTAAATACATGACAAGACAGTATTTTGCATATTGCAGATAATGTGGTGAGGAAAAATTCGCTAAAAAAACCTACTGAAACTTAACGGCTACCTTATCCTAATTTAAACTCGACTGTACTAACCTAACATGTATTGTAAAATCTGATCAACACAAGCTCAGAGAAGACTTAGTCTGATTGTGGGTTGTCCGAAAATGAACACTAAGCAATGAATTGATTGTAAATTTTGAGCATCTTCGGGGATATCAGATCTATTTCAGTCATTGTGTAAAGAATGCCTGGTTCGTTATAATTTTGAGACATTTGTAGCTTGTTTGTGTGGGTAATGGCGCAACTGCTCCACACTGGGGAACTATATAAAGGGTTATCCATTTCGTGTTTCGGAAAGTAAAGCCCTGTCATTCGACATCTGTCAAATGTCAGTGTATTCCAAACTGGTATTGGTTTAGTTGAAGGTTTGCCATTTTACAAGATGGAACGTTTTACGACTGAACAACGCGTTAAAATTATTAAATTATTCTACCAAAATGGTGAATCTGCGGTGACCACATTTCGTGCATTACGCGCAGATTATGGTCGACATAATCGTCCCAATGAGCGCACAATTGCCTACACAGTGAAAAATTTGAAGAAACCGGATCGGTGACAGACATTTCTACACCTGTGCATTATCGTTTTGCTCGTTCGACCGAAAACATCGCCGCTGTGAGTGAAGACCCGAATTTGTCGATTCCGCGCCGATCCCAGCATTTAGGCCTATCTTACGGCACATAGTGGCGCATTTTGCATTTGGACCTTCATCTCCATCCTTATAAAGTCCAGCTCACGCAAGAATTAAAGCCGACTGATCACAGATTGCGTCGTGAGTACTCAGATTGGGTCCTCGAACAGCAGGCCACCGATGCCGATTTTTCGAAGAAAATCTTCTTTAGCGATGAGGCCCATTTTGCGCTCGGCGGCTAGGTATAGGTAAACAAACAAAATTGTCGTATCTGGGGCAGTGCGCAACCGCAAGTGACCGCTGAGAAACCGTTGTACCCGCAAAAAGTGACTGTTTGGTGTGCATTGTGGGCCGGCGGCGTCATTGGGCCGTTTTCCTTCGAAAACGATGAAGGAGCCGCCGTTACAGTTAATGGCCAGCGCTTTGGCGCCATGATTCATGACTTTTTTTGGTCGGAAATTGAAGATATGGATCTCGACAATATGTGGCTTCAACAAGACGGGGCCACATGCCACACAGCGCGACAAAATTTGGCTTTATTGCGCGAGAAATTCCCAGGACGCGTAATTTCGAGATTCGGCGACGCGGCTTGGCCAGCAAGGTCTTGCGATTTAACGCCGTTAGATTTCTTTTTGTGGGGCTATGCGAAGGACCGTGTTTAAGCGAAAAATCTCACGACGATTGGTCCATTGAAGGACGAAATCCGTCGAGTTATAGCCGAGTTATTGCCAGAAATGTGTGAGAAGGTAATCGAAAATTACCTCAAAAGGATCGAGTCCTGCAAGCGGTCCCATGGGGGATATTTGACAGATATTGTATTCCACGTATAATGGCATAATCCAAACTTTATTATGAAATAAAAATTCCATCGAAATTCAAATATTTACTGTGTTTAATTTAAGTTTACTTTCCGAAAGAGAAAATGGATAACCCTGTAGTATCACCGGCAGCATGATTGTTTTATAGATTAGTACCTTGTTATCCAGAGAAAAAAAGGCAAAAATTCCTCTTCCATAGTCCTCTGCGTGGGCGCCCCCTGGAACGGCAATGATCACTGACCATTGCTAACAAATATCAAACCGCCAGTGATGACAGTGCGATGATTTGATTGAGGTAAACCTTCCCCTTGTAGTGTGGGGCGTAAGAATAATACCACGGCATTTCCCTTTGACGGCCTGTCGTTAAAACCGACAAACAAAGGACAGGATTTGTATACCAGCAACTTGCACTATCCGAAATCTTCTATATGCTAACGAAACGTCAGCCATACCTCGCATAAGGACTGACTCCACGGTTACGACTTCTAATTCCTTCGTTATGAGTTATGGTGCATTTGCCACTTTGAAATTAGTAGTAAAACTAGTTCCGATTTCATTGTTCCTAGGAGAGGTATATGAAATAGTAGGCCCATTTCAACGAAATTTAGAAACATGGTTTGGTAGTTAATGTGATTAAATAATATGAGATTTGGTAAAGATATCTTCAGAAATAAAAAATTTTTCTAATAAAAATTTGATTTTGGAACGATCGTTCCTATGACAGCTGTATGATAAAGTAGTTCACTTTCAACCAAATTCGGAAATGTGATTTAACTATAAATACTATTGTTTCCTGTGAAATTTGAAAAAGATATGTATCTTTAGAAATAAAAAAGTTTTTCTATTTTTCTATTTCTTTTATACGAGTAACTTTGTCCCTTTTTAATCCTTTTATAATCATGTTGTTTTTTGGAACAGTGTTTTCTTTTCTGTCGATTTCAAATTGAAGGCCGTGATAACACTACAAGCCCGCGCACACGGGCAACTTTTTTTTTTGCAGAAAAACTAAATAGTTTAATCAGAAAAATATAACACACGGTGGTTTACGAGACCGCACTCACAGTTATGACTATAGTCTACTGTGTGCGCGTTTTCATAAACGGACGTGTGTTCTATTTTTCTGACTAAACTGTTCAGTTTTTCTGCGAACTAAAAAGTTTTTCGAATGTGCGGGCTCTAAATAGCATAATTATTCGCGAATTTCATTCTCAAATTCCAGCACTAATGATATCATTTTTCATACTGCATTTTCCGCGAAATTCAAAACCGACATACGAAACAAACCACTGTACATTCCAATTGCCCTAATTGTTTACGACATGTTCAGTTTGAACAGCAGAATGGCAGGCCATAGATTATTCTCAACAACATCCTGTTCGAAAGTTACTCGTGAGCTTATTTAGTATTAATCATCCAGAACTTTTCATTTTTGAAAAAGACAATTTTGTTATGAAATTTGCAGTCATCTGCTAGAAAAAGGGCGACCACTCGTACTCTCCAGAACATTTCCAGTAAAAGTTTCGAATCTACGGTGACGGATTTTTTGAAAAAGTGAAATGGTGAATGCGAGTTATGGATGGAACTCAGAAAGCATGGTGTTCATGTAAGCCTCACTTAGCTGTAACTAGAACTCCATCATCCGAATAAGGGCTGCATTTAACTTCCCTTATTGCTGTAAAATGTATGCGGCTAATTACTTGTTAATTCACTGCATGCTGAGGTAAATTGTAGAGATACGACATAAAGAATATTTAAAAAGTTTTGTGCATTTGGAAAATAGTCTAGTTTTTAGCGGATATCCGTACAAAACTTTTTTAATATGAACTGATTGGATGTTTAATACTACTCCTTTCAATGGACACTATTTGGCATTGCATTTAAATCGGAAGTGACAAGCGAATATTTATTTATTTTAAGGGCCGGTTGCTCAATATCCGGCTAAAATTTTTCATCGTGATAAACTGCCAGTTAGCACAATTTGATTTTCTCAATGTGTGGTTAGCGTTTAACCGTTTGAAAAATGCTAACCCGAACCAGACAAAAACTTATCGAAACGATCAACTCGCAAAGCAAAGTATGGCAACGCCACTTGAGCTGTCAGCTGCTTACACTTGCTATCTTTCTGTCAAGTAGTCTTTAGCTGTCAAGTAGTCTTTATCTGTCAAGTTCAGTTTATTTATATCATTTTCGTGACCAGCGACCGCGGAGACATAAGCTCCCAAAATTAGTGGTATTTTTTTCACTATATCTATATCTTTTTAGTAGTCCGGATGGCGCAACGGTTAGCACGTTTGCCTTCTACGCACTGGGCCCCGGTTCGATTCCTACTGAATTCGGTAGTTTTCGATAAAAAGGATTTACGTGTCGGACTATGAGCCCACTCAGCTGTTAAATGAGTACCCAATTATAGGGTAAATAACTCGGGTGAGCATGTTGCTGATCACACACCTCTGCACAAGACCGTCACGATCTAGAAAATGAGATGATGCTAACTCATCTCGAGGCCATGATTCAAATTTGACTGTTGCGCCAGTTATTTATTTATTTATTCATTTGATTTTCGATTTCTGCTTCCGTTTAGTACTGCACAGATCTGCTTATTTAGATTGCTGACCAATTTCCTTAAATGAGGAATGCGTGTGGGTTGCCACATTCAATGGAAATTGTTACGCTGTTTGATTAGGAGTTATCAATGGGAGATACGTGTGGCTTAGGAATGGATTTAGGAGTTGATAGCCCGCTTCCATTAAGTATTATTCCGACGAAATTTTCTATTGGTGAGTCGACCTGCACCCTTCCTGTGATTTTAGAAAGGTCGTTCGTCTCAAGATTGATTTCGTTGGCAATGAGTCTTCGATACTTGCTCCATGATGTCCTGGAGTAGTTGAAGTAAGTATATGGGACGTTAGGAGGACTATTTTCGATGTTAAACATAACAGGTAAGTGAAGAGAGGACAATTCTCCATTTTTTCTAACAATAGGCGTGTTTTTTTGGGAATTTATCGCGTGTAGGATAAAATAACGGGGCAACCGGTAGCGCAGTGTGTTGAGGCATCAGTCTCATGTTTGACTACCGGCGTTTCGGGTTCGAATCCCGTCCACGACGACGTTCGTGGCCATGGATGTGCAGGAGGTGCAAGCTGGCAACTGCCTTCTCCGATACCAGTTTATGCCGAGAATCGTCAACTGGGCCACATGAAACAGTTAACGCGCTATGCCCCACAAGGGGCTACAGCAATTGAGAGAGAGAGAGAGGATAAAATAACACACGCGTTACACCAACAACATTAACCGGGATAGCTTAATTGGATGGCTGCCCTACACGCTATAACCCCTCAATAAATTTAACATGCATGACACACAGATGGCTCTGGTGTCGTGCAGAACGTAATATGTCGATGTTGGCGCGCTTGTGTTTCTGTCACTCAGCCAAATTCATTTGTATATTATTAATATATTAAATATGGTATAAAAAAATTAAAAACGAATTACATTGTTGAATATGGTACAAATATGGTATAAATTAAAATAAAGCTATTTACATAAAATTATCGTCGGCGCTTGGACCGGGTATTATATACCTTAAGTGCAACAAGTTTTTCTTCGCCTTGATATTTGACCTTAACAGGGAGTTCCTCTTCATCATCAGTCTTAATGATGGGGCAGTCGGGTGCCTGTGGGTTAGTAACAAATTCTAGTATAGCTGTTGATTTTTGCACGTGTTTCTCCAACAGTTCCTCAATTATATTCGCTTCATCTGCAATATCTTCCTGTTCGTGGGACTCAAATTGGCTACAATTGCCACAGGCTCCACTGCAACTCACACATAATATTGAGCAAATTAAAGAAGCCTTCCGGCAACTACATGCCCCTCGGCAATTTGCATTTGCATGAAATTAGTTTCATTACTGAGTCTGTGCCGGTGGTTGAAGAGTGGTGACTGTAACGGGTCCTGAAGGTCCTTTTTGCCATTCCGAATTGCTAGCTGCTTTCATTACCCGAAGCTACTGCTGTACTTGATGGTACACTCGTTAAAAATGGTCTTTTGCAGCATCTTGGGAGAGAGGTGAGGAGGTGAGGAGGCGATGTTGGACTTTGTAGTTAATGCAGATCTGATGAACCGTTTGAACCTCCACTCATTCAGCATGGTTTTTTTGTTTTCTCATTCATACTGCTCACCAGCAGCATCAATCATCTGATGGGTTGCGTCAGGACTTTTGAAGACGTGCTTTACATCAGCCAAGTGTGGACTGTTGATGAGCGTCTTCACAAATTTCATGTTGCCCTGTCCAAAAGGAGCCGAAGTGTTACCACAGCCAGTAAAAGCATGGATAAATAAAATACAATATTTTCGGCAATTATACTTTGGGATAAGGCACTGAAACATGTACATAACCGATGAGGGGCTTTCCCTTTCCCAGGTTTAAAGAACTTAAGCTTTGAGGGAGAAGAAAATGCTCTCATTAGCACCAATAAATCAATGTCTTCACCTACTAATAAAACGCAATCATGTTCTGTCTGACATCGAAGAAACTGCAGTTTGAACTATCAGTGCGTCGGCATCTTCTTCAGCATCTTCTTCGCGCATCGCACACTTCTAAATGATTGAAATAAATAAATAACTGGCGCAACAGTCCAATTTGAACCACGGCCTCGAGATAAGTTAGCATCATCTCATTTTCTAGATCGTGACGGTTTTTGTGCAGAGGTATGTGATCAGCAACACGCTCAACCGAGTTATTAACCCCATAATGGGTACTCATTTAACAGCTGAGTGGGCTCATAGTCCGACACGTAAGCCCACTCAGCTGTTAAATGATTGGGTTTTGGAGTAATTTGCCCCACTGTTTTTTTTTTTCGTAACATTTCAAACTCAACCCAGCGTAAAAAAAAATGAAACCGGAAAATAGAGGGCTACGCCCGCAATTCGAGGGTTTTGTAGTGTCCCATGCCAATAGGAGATGAACTGTCCTACTCTTGGAGATGCTTAACCATTCATGTTAAGACAATATTGCAAATTGTAAGTTTGCATAAAAAATATTGAAAATAAATTGTTTGAATAATTATAGAGAATAGAGTCAGCGACCAGCATACCCCCCCTCCCCCTTCCCCTCCTACCTCCTCTCCCACCAATCTTTACCCTTTTGAAAATGGTTAACTTCAATTCGCTCTACGGAAAACAGTATGCAAGTATGTTGTACTCGTAGCACAAGAGATCTGTTGTGTGCATTTTTTGTATGGATGATATCAAAATGACCAAATCAAAATGAATGTACTACTATTAAATATTACGTGATTATTACGAAATTTGGAGATATTATTGCACATGGTGTTGATTATCGTCGGCCATCAATATTTTCGACCTCGGATGAGTTTGAGAAATGCAGGGGTGAGCTAACTGTAACTATAGAAATATACTATTATTAACCTATTTTGAGAAGATATCAAAATTCCGTATTTTTTTTTGTTTTCTGTGCTAGTTGAAAGCCATCTTCCTGTATGTTTTCATATTTCTAAGTGTAACGGTCTCGAAATGGTAAGGGGGGTGGGACAAATTACAATATGATCTCATGTTTTCCCCTCTGCCTCTTTTCCCCTTTCCTCAAATTTGATGAAGACGCCAAAAATGGAATGTACTCGGTAGTACCTTTCTCATGAAACCCTACTTGCCCATATCAGATGAAAAAAAATGTTGACCTTAATTTTTAACATTTTTTGTATGAATGGCATCAAAATCTCAAAATTTAAATGAATGTAAAATACTATTATTAAATACTATGTGATTGTAGTGAAATTTGGAGGTATTATTGCCTATGATGTTGGTTATCATTGGCCATCAATATTTTTGACCTCGGGTGCGCTTAAAGGGTGCAGGGGTGTGCTAACTGCAACTATAGAAATGTGCTATTATTAACCTTTTCTGATAAAATTTCAAAATTCAATAAATCTAAGTTTTCTACGCTAGCAAAATGGCGCTTTTCTATAAATTTTCATATTTCTAAGTATAACGGTCCCGAAATGTAAGGGGGGGGGGACAAACTCGGATGACATATTTTCCCCTCTCCCTCTTTTCCCGTTTCTTCAAATTTGAAAAAAATTCCAAAAATGGAATGTATTCAACGGTACCTTTCTTATGATACCCCACTTGCCTGTACCAAACGAAAAAAAAAATTCGACCTTCATTTCCCCTCTATGGGGACCTCTCCTTAAAGTTGACCTATTACGACGATTCGCTTTCTCCGGCGAATTATAGTAATTCCACACATTCCAGCCGTTCGTGAGATATTCCATGGACAGACAGACAGACGGACAGACAGAAATTTGACCGATTTCATAAGAGTTTTGTTTTTACTACAAAACCCTAACTATTTAAAAGGACAGGAAATTGAAAACCGACTACGAAAGGATCATAAAATCATTAGTAGAGAAAACATCCACCACCCACCACCATTCATAACTTCTCACAAATGATTGCAGATATTGTTTTACAATGTTTTAACAGTCTTAAAACAAAAATAATGCAATACTAGAAAGATTGCTCGTTCATAAATTTACTGTTTTCATCATAAGAAGAAATGCATTGCAAATCATAGTTAAATTTTGATTTGAAATCCGCGAGCAAACTTTTTCTTCTTCTACGTTTTTATCATTTTCTAGGGAATTATGTATCGTACGAAAGTCATTTATATATTAAATTAAAGATAATCAAATTATTTACAAGTTTAATCAAAATAATTTTCTACGTGGGATGAGCACTTTTTACAATATTTAGCTAGATATATAAGGCCCTAACCAGATTGAACGCAGAAAGCAGCAGCAGCGGCAGAAGCAACAACAACCATAGGTAGATCTGCCATCGCCGCTGTGTCATCGCGACAGATCTTCGTGTTGTTGTTGCTTCTGCCGCTGCTGCTGCATTCAATCTAGTTAGGGCCTAAGCGTGGCGAACTTTTCTGACTTGTTAACAAACTTTGAAGAGCTGCTTCTCAGTAAGTTCTGGGCATATTGAGCTAAATTTGAAATCAGGCTTTAGAAAATTTAGTGTATGCCGAATTTTTTCAGGCGATTTTTCAGCATATAGCACTTGTTTTCACCTGCATTATCGAATAATGTGGAATATGCCCTTCTCTGTATGTGTGTTTAATTTCGTCGTAAATTTCGCAGAATTTTGGGTTCCTTGTATCCATTGATTTTCGCGGTATCTAAATTATACTGTCTATCTACTATCTCTCTCGAATCCTGCTGGTGCTAACGGATATGTCATAAGTTGGTGGATCATACTGTTGTTTGCGGCCATCTTTTGCGAGTAGGTGTGACTCGACGAACCCGGGATCGTTCTTTGTGTTGCCGTCATTTTCCTATAGATGTCGAAACTGAGTATTAGTTGTTCTTTCTTGATGATAGTGCCCAAGAAAGGTAGCGCTCCATTTTCTTCCATTTACCATCGAACATAATAAAAATGTTAGGTTAAACCCATAATAATTACATAACAAATAGAAATATAACTCTGGTATAATTTTAGTTAGTGTATAAAAGTGTAATTTTTAAAAATTGTAGGTATATAAGACAGATTTTCAGCCAAGATATTCTTAGAAACAGCACTGAAGAACGGAGTACTCGTAAGTTACTCCCGAAATATGTACGTATTTGCGGAAATAAATATATTACTACAAAATATATTTATTTCCGCAAATACGTATTTCGGGAACCTTTGTTTCTCCTTTATCAGTTAATAACGACTACAAACAACGGTAATCCAACATAAGCAGTCTAATATTTTATGCATTTGTTAAACTGTGAGAAATATGAACAATAAATTCAATTTAAAAAGGGTTAAATCGCTTACCGTCCCAACTAATTCTATTCTCTGCGATGAATTCATTTAAAAAATTTTCTTGTGCGTTTTTTTTTTTCATTGAAATTACAACTTGCCACAAACTTTTGGTAATGAGAGCGAACCTTTTTCAAAACTGTCCTTGTACGTCCCAATATTTTCATGTCCTTTGAAAAATTCCGCCAAACACTTTTTTTTTAGTTTTCACACTATGGAACATTTCAATTTAACAAAAAGGATTTTAAAACTGAAATTCACGGACGTGTGATATACGAGTATATGCGCTAAAATATTTCAACTGCGGTCACAAAAAGCAAGGACTAAGTGGAACTATATTTGAAATGCTTGCATGGCGCTCCAAATTGCAGTTAGTTTATGTCGCTACCATAAGTCTGAAATCTTTTTTCTCGGCATTGGTTTACGTTGGTAAAAATGAATGTGAATGTGAAATACATAATGTAAATTAAAAATGAAGTCCATAATAGATTTAATGTGCTGTAGTGCAACCGCTCACCTGTACCAGACTACTCCTTTTTTGTAAGCCATTATGCAATTTCACCGGTGACATTCGTCGCTGTGGTAAATTTTTGCATAATAGTAGAGTACTCTTGACAGGATGTGGATAGTGGTATGGTATTAATTTTTTTAATTGAGAATATAGGGACATTCATTTCGTGGCTGAAAAACCTTCTTAGTTGCAACTATATTTTTCTGATGTGAGCAAGACTTATTCTGTCGAGCAAGTGACAGGTTGATTTCACATTGATCATATTACATACGTATAAAGATAAAAATTTCTGTCTTTTAAGGCGAACATACACCATATGGAATTTCGGACAGGCCGTTTATTTCAATAGACGAATGTATTAGGTGTACAACTTTGCTTCCGCCGTTTTCTGACAGAAGGCTGTGTCGGAAAACGGCGGAAGTAAAGTAGTACACCTAATACGAGTACATTCGTCTATTGAAATAAACGGCCTGTCCAGAATTCCGGATGGTGTATGTTCGCCTTTAGTTAGCATGTACGATTATTATGGATAAATCAAATTTTAAATAATTTTCCATAATTAAAAGTTAAGGGGTTAGGGCTATGTAGTATGGTCCTCAAGGAAGAGTGGGTGCAAGAAGGCTAACGGCGAGGGCCCATAAAATCCATACTGAAGAGCGTGTACCGGCATCAAAGCGGATTGACTACCATTTTTCTCCTTTCGCTCCATTTTTTAGGGTCTTGTAGAAAAAAAAAACAAAAACCCTTAGGAAATCGGTCAAATGTTTGCCCTTCTGTACAGAGAATATCTCGTGAACAGCTGAAGTTACATGAATGAAATTTAGTAGGAGTATAAAGATTGCAATAGCTCGTGGGTCATACCATTTCGTTGTATGAAACCAATTTCAAAGTCTTTTTCATCAGTTGAAAGAAAGGCAAAATATAAATTATGAGGGTAGAAGAGAATCTAAGACAAAAAAAAATACAATTATCATTTTTTTATACCCTTGACTTATAGGGTATGTTGTTTTTGTCACGACGAAAATATGTAACACCTTAAAGGAGGCTCCGGAGATATAGCAATGTATATATACAAATGATCAGAGTCACCTCCAGATTCGATTAAGCCATGTCTGTCCGTTTGTCTGTCTGTCTGCCTTTCGACAGAATAAAGCTAGAGCCTTGAAATTTTGGTCAAATGTTGGCAGTACGCTCTAGTTGGTTGGTATTGAAAATGGGCATGATCAAGTCAAGAGAACGCCTACCTCCACTACATATGTAAACTAATTAAATGTATCTATAACTCCCGATGAAATAAACATGAAAAGCTCCAGCTTTTATAGATTGCTCGTGAGGATAATCTTATACTCTCCTGGAAAAACAAAATCGATCAGTTGAAAACTAACGGTGATTTTCTTACAAAGAACCCCGTACTACCCTACTTTACAGGTTTTTTGTCTATAACTCTTGAACCAATTGACGTAGACACCTGATTTTTGGCATGTAACCCTGAGATGAGAAGCTGCTTGAGTTTATATAAGTTGGAAATAATCACATCAGAGGAACGCCTACCTCCCGTACAAATTTAAAGAAAAATGAATATTCCTTTAATTATGATAGCTTTCGATAGAATCAGACTAGCAAGTTGAAAATTTGGTAGAATGTTGTTAGGGAGATCTACGTGGTTGGCACTGAAAATGGGTAAGACCTGACCCAAGGAACCCCTACAAATGCAACTTAAAATAACCGATAACTCACGATAAAATAAAACTAGCGACCTGAAATTTTGGCTATATGTTTGTACAGTCGCCTCTCGTTAATTCCAACCTCGATAATTCAAATTTTCCGATAATTCCAAGTTGTTGCCCTGTCCCTTCAATAAATCGAAAAATGTTCGTATATTTGTATGTGCTTGCATGCTCTTGATAAAACGAAGTCTTTTTAGCCATTGGGATGAAGATTAACATTCTAGAATTCGAAAAGTTAGTTCCGTACCACTCTATAATTCGAACTTTACCCAAAGTGATTCAACATCCACTATCTCAGTACCGTTAAAAGTTTGGTAGAGACAATTTCTACAATCTAGTATGTATTTCGTTGCCATTTGACCAAAATGAGTGGTGAAAAAAGTATACTAGTACTGTACTGTTGAAAGTGACTGCAGAAAGAAAAATGTAGCCAAAGATTTTAAAATTCCGCCATCAACGCTATCAACGATCTTGAAACAAAAAAAAACAACATTTTGCAGAGCACTTTGCTTGACAAGCGCAAGCGAATTCGAAAAGGTTTGTTTATTTTTTTTATTTAGTAGTAAACGTAGCGTATCTGTGAGTGCCGATCCGAGCAAAACAAACCACGAATTCTTCGGCACCCTTCCGAAAGGTATATGCCGTGTTTGTTGTCATCATATTCGCTTCGAGCGGGGCTGCCAGATACGTTTTAGGCCTTGGTTTGAAAGGTCCCTTATAAAACATCCAATTTTATTTTCCACTCTTCCGGATTACAGGCGAATTCCCTCTTCTGGAGGAAAGCTCGATTAAATGCTTGAGACAATGCCGAGAACAAAACGTACCAGTTGGAGGGGGTTTATTAAATAAAAAGGCTTTAGCGTTTGCAACACAATTGGGCATTGACAATTTCCATGCTAGTGAGGGATGGCTCACAAACTTTAAAAATCGCCAAGACATATCTTTTAAAAAAATATGCGGAGAAAGCGCAAGTGTCGATAACAGCATTTGCACTGTATGGAAAGACGAGCTACAGAGTCTTTTACAAAATTATTCTCCTCGTGATATTTTCAATACGGACGAGACCGGTTTATTTTTCAAATGCCTACCCGATAGAACTTTAACATTTAAGGACGAGAAATGTCATGGAGGCAAGTACAGTAAAGATCGTTTGACGTTATTGCTCGCGACAAATATGGATGGGACTGAAAAATTGAAACCCCTAGTTGTAGGGAAGTTTGCAAAACCTAGATATTTCAAGGGGATCAGATCATTTCTGACTTCTTATTTATAGAATAAAAAAGCATGGATGACCACCGGAATATTCAATGATTGGCTTGTGCACTTAGATTCAGACATGCGGAAACAAAAAAGGAATATTCTCCTCTTTATGGACAACTGTACAATTCACAATAATCCGCCGAATTTGCAAAATATAAAACTTCAGTTCTTCCCTCCTAATACTACTTCAAGGCTACAACCGTTAGATCAAGGAATCATCCAAAATTTAAAAACTCTATACAGGAAGGAAGTGGTTAGGATGAAATTGGAGAGCATCGAAACCCGTGTAGGTCTTAACATCAACGTATTGGCTGCAATGACAATTATCGACAAAGCTTGGAATAATGTTACTCCGACAACAATAACCAATTGCTTCCGAAAATGTGGATTTTCCAAAGATGCACAAAATCCACAATCACCTACACTAGAGGAAGTGGACATGGAAGACATGTGGGGTCGCTTTCGCTTGGACCAAATGATGCCACGTTTGCCGAATTTGTACATTTTGACGATAACGTTGCTGTTATTGGGTCGTTATCTGATGCTGAAATTTTGGCTGATTCAAGTGAAAATATTGAAATCGAAGAAGAGGACGAAGAAGAGCCCATACCGACTGTCACATCAAAGGAAGCGAGGCAATCACTACACACTCTCCGCAATTTTATGTTACAAACAGAAGTGGAAGACAATGTACATATTTCCAGCCCTGGTTACTTTAGAAAATGCGATCGACAAGGGACGTTTGTTTGCATTAAAACAAAAAAACATTCATGAGTTTTTTCAATAATATTTTATATTGAATGTAATATGAACTAAACATATGTATTTCATTTACTATTTCTCAAGAATTCCTTGTTCTGTTTTTATTTTATATGAATTTTGCTTTAATTTTGTATTTTTGTACTCCACTCTGCATTTGAAAATATAAACTCGATAATTCGAACTTGGCCAAAACTCTTCTTGATTATTCAAACTTGCGATAAATCAAACTCTTGATAATCCGAAACATTTTTATTGTCCCTTGGGATTCGAATAATCAAGAGTCGACTGTAGCAGGATTTAGCTGGGTTATATTGAAAATACGTAAAATCCGACGAACCAAACCGCTACCTCCACTAAATTTTTTTTTTTTTAAATCATACATATATTTTTAGCAATCTGTCTTACAGAATTCAATAGACATTTAGCTTTGGCATAACAATGGAAATGGTAACGTGTATGGTATACTCCCAGTGGAGTATCCATTTATTTCGAAAATATAATTACAATATTTTAATACGTATGTTGATTTTAATATGTAAGATTTAAGAAATAAACATTTTTAATAAAGAATTAAGACTAATTTAATTTCAAGGATGGTCGTCTCGCGCGAGGTCTTGGGGAACTCTTCTTCTCAGCCTCTTGTAGGATACGTCGGTATTCATCAGGTTTCCAACTAGAATGTTTCGGTGGCGTAAAATCCGGTTCTCATAACTCTTGGTGAGGTTTTTTATTTCTTCTTTAACTGATGCGATATCTATGTCACGATGTAGCTGATTATTCGTGACGTACCATGGTGCATTTGTAATCATTCGTAGGATTTTCGATTGAAAACGTTGTAGTATTTCAATATTTGAGTTTGAGGCTGTGCCCCATAACTGACAACCATATGTCCATAGCGTTTTTAAGATGCATTTGTTTAAAAGGAGTTTGTTTGATGTTGAAAGCTGCGATTTATGTTTGATCAGCCAGTATATTTTACGAAGTTTGAGTTCGAGCGCTTTTCGTTTTGTTGCTATGTGTTGCTTCCATGTCAAACGTCTGTCAAGATGTAAGCAGAGATATTTTGCTTCGTTTTTCTGAGTGAGTACGACATTATTCAAAGTTACTGGTGGACTTGTCGTAAATGTCACTTGAGTGGATTTAGTTTCATTTATTTTAATTCGCCAGCATTTTACCCAATAATATACTTTGTTTAAAGCTTTTTGAAGTTTGGCAGATGCCCTGCAAATGAAACTTTAAATAAGCGATAACTTTCGATAAAATGATGCTAATGACTTGAAATTTTGGTCAAATGTTTGTAGTAGGATCTAGTTGGTTGCAATTGAAAATGCACAAAATCTGAGAAAGGAAACCTCTAAATCCCCTACATGTGCAATTTCAAATAAACGGTAACTTTCGATAGAATGAAGCTAGCGATTTGAAATATTCGACAAATATTTGTAGTGTGTGTAAGTGAGTTTGTTTTGAGAATGCTCAAGATCCTTCTGAATGATCGCCAACCTCCCCTATAAACTGGCCCTATAGGAAACTCACTTTTAATGCATATGGTCGTTGTCAATTGGTACTGTTGGTATCATCACTAGGTCTGTACAAGTCTAGGGTATATACGCTTCGGACTGGTTTTCGCTGGAAATTGCATATCAAATCTCCTGGCAGTGCCTGTGTGCGGCCTTTACGTCATGTTCTTGATCAGCATGACCCCAAGAATGGAAAATATCAAGGTTAAGACAATCAGAGCCGTGTAGGTTAAAGTATCCCGGTCATTTGTAAAAAAAAACCGGATAAAAGCTAAAATAGTTATCAAAAAAATCGGTGCTCAAAAAGAAAGGTACTCAATAAAACTGGTTAGGAAAAAACAGTACCAAAAAACTATTGAAGAACCAGTATTTAAAATAGGGTGCTTTAAAGCCTGATAAAAACCGGTACTCAAAATGATTGCAAAAATCGGTACTCGTCAAGATTAGTACAGGTACTGAAAAAAACCGGTACCATACCGGTATACCGCTTATAGGAACAGGCTTACCAAGTGTCGATTGTACGAGACCGAAATCCTGTCTCAGCCTTTGATCTTTTGGATCTGTTAATATGACAACGTGTCAAGTTTCCTGCCGTCGACTATTTTGTCCCATTTTATTTTGAGTCCCGTTGTTAAGTGCGTCTCGATACTATCCATGCCGGACTACCTCTTTCCTCTACTTTTTTGGTTGTTCTGGTATCTTGACAAATAAAATTCCTGTATGAGTATTCTAAGCTTTGCGCAGCATAGTAAATTATAAAAAACTCAGACAAATGTAGTCGTTATATAGTATTTCCTTGAACTATCATTATCATTGCAAATAGCTTGAAATAAAATTACCTTAAATCCTCACAACTCTATCTTCAGAGTAACATTTTCTACCTTCTTCCCAACATACAGACGACAAACAGTTGTTCTGGTAAAACTTTATATTTCCATGTACGAGTAAATTTGAGGAGCAATCTGTAAACCTTTCAGGATACTGATGCTGCTTCGGTATCCTTATTGCAATCCGGTTTGCACTTGTTTCAATTGTAAAAGACTCCTTGTACCTTTGAACTAAAACACACATGGAGTGTAATCATGAAATTTACATATGAAACATAAAATTTGCAAAAGTGAACTTTGTGTAATAATTCTCTGTAGTATAGGATAGAGATAAAAGATGGACTCCGAGGATTTAGAAGTAATTTAGGACGTCGACGTCAGAAAAATTAATCTGTTTGAACATTTTGTTCAATACAGATACAAATACATACTGAGATAAAATGTAATACAAGGGACAGGGTTGGAAACAAGATGAAGTCATATCGGTTCGGAATGTATCACTAATTGTTAATGTAAAAGACATAGTTTATATATGTATGTACTTTCAATACCAGAAGCGACAAAAGTATTTATTTTGAAAATAATTAGTTTAATACTATGAAATGTGCATTGAAAATACAGTATCCAATACAAATGTATTTATGATTCACTATTTTGGCACTAATTGCTTCCACATAAAAGGTAGATATGTGCTACCGCGGAATTTTTTTCTAGAACTTTTTAAGAGAAACCATCCCACCATACATTCTTTTGTGTAGCTCTAACGGGTTATCCACCGCACGCCGAGATAACTCTCAGATAGCAGGATTCTTTCCTATTTACTTGGAATTTATCGTTATAACTTGGCCATTTTATTCAGTATTTATTCACTCAATATATTTATTAATTATAGCCTATATGCTTTTTTGATGTACAGGATGGGCCAAATACAAGTTTCTTTTTAAAACTTCAATAAAATGAACAACATTAATTTTTTTCCATGTATTATGGCTTTATTAGTAAGAGCAAACATTTCCATTAATGATACAATACAACAAAAAAAAAGTCCAAAGGGGTCAAATCGCAGCTCCTAGGCGGCCAATTGAGATCGCCAAGACGGCTGATAACACGATTTGTGAATTTGGTGCGTAAAAGATCGATTGTGGCATGAGCTGTGTGGCATGGCGCGCCATCCTGCATGAACCAGAGGTCGTCCAAATCCATGTCTTCAATTTCAGTAAAAAACCAGTCCGAAGCGTATATACCCTAGACTTGTACAGACCTAGTGATGATACTAAAAGTACCAATTGGTAAAGACCATATGCATTAAAAGTGAGTTTCCTATATGACCAGTTTATAGAAGAGGTTGCCAATCATTCAGGAGAATCTTGACCATTATCAAAATCAATGAACTAACCCATTCTACAAATATTTGTCGAATCTTTCAAGTCGCTAGCTTCATTCTATCGAAAGTTATTGCTTATTTCAAGTTTCACTTGTAGGGGAGGTAGGGGTTCTACTAAAAGTCTAGGGTATAAAAAAATCGGATAACATGGCTCTGTAACGTTCACCGTTGACGGAAACGTTGTTCCCAGCCTCATTTTCGAAGAAAAATGGTCCAATGATACCACCACTCCACAATCCGCACCAAACTGTCACTCTTTGTGGATGCATTGGCTTCTCGACAATAACGTGCGGGTTTTCTGAGCCCCAGATGCGGCAATTTTGTTCGTTAACGTAGCCTCCGAGATGAAAATATGCCTCGTCAGAAAAGATGATTTTTCGTCCAAAATCGTTGCCCAATTCAAGCTGCTCTAAGGCCCAAACTCTGAAGCGATAACGAAGCGAATGGTCGCGCGCCTTCAATTGCTGAGTCAATTGAACCTTGTAAGCGAATAATCCGAGATCTTTGTGCGGAATTCTCCTCAGGCTAGTGCGTGAAATGTTGAGCTGTTGAGATCGATGATGGCGAGTTGATGTTCGCGGAGTGAGTCTCACACTCTCGGCTACAGCAGCCACATTCTCGTCTGTGCGCACCGTACGACGACGGGGACCATGAGTGTTGTCCACTAGCATGCCAGTCTCATGAACTTTTTGCACAAACTTGCGTACAGCAGGCGCGGTGGGTGCTTCATTTCGGCCAAAACTTCCTTTCAAAAAACGCACTGTTTGGGCTACACAGCACTCACTTTGGAAATAAGTTTTCAATATTTCCCAACGTTGTTCAAGTGTAAAGTGACTCTTTTCGTTCTGCGGAGGTATGATGCTGACTTTCTGTCAAGATTTCGAGCGGGAAACAAACTGTCAAAATAACCTATGATTTAAAAAGAAACCACTAGATGGTCCACCCTGTATAAACCTTAATACTGTAAAGTTTCATCAAAATCCGTTCAGTGGTTTTTGCGTGAAAGCATCCTCACAAACTTTCACATTAATAATATTAGTAGGATTACAGAAAAACATCAGAAAATCATGGGTGTTTACTATTTTACACATGGCATGGTATGAGCAAACATTCCGAATTGGGAAAAAAATATGGAAATGATAATACTTTGCTCATTAAGAAAATCGTCAAAGTTGCTGGTGCATTTTTTCCCCAGTGGGAGAATATGGGTTGAAGTGCTGTATGTACTATATCTTCGTCGTGACAAAAACAATACACCTTATAAAGTTTAAAGTATAAAATGTATCTGTACATACATGCAGTATGGAAAGATTAAGTCCAAATAATATTTAACACACACTCATCCGCGAAGCCATAATATCATATATCCCTGGTTTCCGTAGTTACCTAACGAGCATTGGTTTACGTAAGCATTCAGCTCCTTGAATTGAATTTAAGAACTCAGGTTAAATGTAAAGACCTCATTACATCCACTCACTTTCGTCTTGAGAAAACACGCTCCTGCTTAACGCTAAGTATTCATTTGAAATTATTTTGAAGCATAATTTCAAGGACTTCTTGAAACATTCCACAAGTACCCGTCCGTGCCAGTATGTGGTATTACACGTTTGGATGATTTTTATGTATACTTACATATATACCACCCCCCCCATCCCCCCACCTTCTGATAATAATATTAACATTATCGTAGCTTGAATATCGTCAGCTATCTTCCCAGCTTCGAGCAGAACGTTGAGGCGAACTTGACGTCTTATTTTTCTTTTCGCTGAAAAGTTCAAGTAATCAAAAAATCGGTAAATTGTCGACTATACTTAGAATAAGGACTTAGTCTTCAGTTATTATCGTAATTGCAGAAGAACGATGAAGATCGTGGGAGTGGGACCCAGTTCAAAGTATGATACTGGAAAGGATGTGTATGAATGACGGAGGTCAACAGCTTAAATCAATCAATTGTAATAAACGCCGTAAATTTGAAATATCTGCGCGCTATTCGATCACCACTAACTTCATGTTACATAGTTGCTAATTAGTGTCGACAGCCGTCTGGGGACGTCGGCTGGAGAATTGCGAGTCACCAATCACAGCAAGTGGCTGGGATTTTTCAATGGATTTTTCTATTTTTGGAATTGCAAGGAGGACGGTCAATTTCGAACAGATTTCGGGTCTGTAATATAATGGGGGCACAAGACCTTTTCCATAGTCCTCAGCGTGGGCGCCCCGTGGTAATGGCAGTGTATCAAATCGCTGACGGCCAAAGTCTTAGCGATAAGACAGTTTGGAAAAAGGCAGATAGCTGTAGCCTGAATGGCTTACCAACACCTTAGCGTCTCAGGTTTAGTAGGATGGAATGACTTGCGTAGTTGGACCTGCAACATAGTTGTGTGAACTCCAGCACTCTATCACCCTTTCGGATCCTGGAATGTACGCTCCCTGAACAAACCGGGGGCCGAAAAGGCCCTCCTTCAACAGGTTGAAAAGTACAAACTGAGCATTACTGCAGTCCAGGAAACAAATTGGCTTGGCAGCGAGATTAATGAAAAGAAATTGCACACAATTTTTACAAGTGGCAAACCATCGGGCCGCAAGTTTGGGGTAGCATTTATAGTGAACAATCAATTTGAACCGCACATTACTGACCTCAAAACCATAAATGAGCGGCTATGTGCGATTCGCATCAAGACTCGATTCTTCAATTTTTGCCTCATCAATGTGCATGCCCCCAACTAAAGTTAAAGAAGACGCAGTAAAAGCCGAGTTCTACGCCCGCCTTGAGACTCTTCGATTCACTTACAACAAACGACGTCAAATTGCTGCTGGGAAACTTTAACGCGAAAGTCGGAAATTAAAGTTGGCACCGAGGGAGCACTGGAGGCCACAGTCTCCATGAACAATGTAACGTCAACGACCAACGACTTATCGACTTCGCCTGCAGCAGGAATCTAGTCGTAAGCTCTACGTGTTTCCCGCATCGACGCATCCACAAGCAGATCTGGAAGCCCCCAGACGCACATACCGTCAACCAAATTGACCACGTCCTCATTTGCAGGAGATGGGCGTCTAGTGTGATGGATGCTAACTGCTAGCTTACTGTATTCGTCGCTTTCGTTGGCGTCCCTTGACAAGCTGCAGCCCAGGTATATGAAGTCGTTCATAAGCTCGATGTTGAGGTCCCCCACATTGATGCTCGGTTGTGCAGGTGTCCTTGTCGTCGATTGCATCATTATTTTAGTTTTACCCTCGTTGATACGTAGTCCGATTTCTTTTGCAGCGGTATTGAGCGTATACAGAAGCTCTTCTGCGTCAGCCAATTTTCGGGACATGATGTTGATGTCGTCGGCTTACGCTGCTAATTGTGTCGACTTGTCCATATTCATAGCCCGAATAGCGTATTCCAGTGCTAGGTTGAAGAGCGTCGGTGCCAGTCCATCGCTCTATTTCAGACCAGTGCGCATTTCAAATAGATCAGTAAGTCTAGTATTATAGATCCTGACTTGTGAGACAGAGTTGGTCATCGTCATCTTTGTCAGTCGCACTAATTTTGCCGGTTTACTAAATTGCAGCGTGATGTTGTATAGTACTCCACGATCGATACTGTCGTATGCCTGCTTGAAGTCGACAAAGATTTGGTAAACGCCTACGATGTATTCCCAGCACTTCCTAGGTATCAGTTTGACCGTAAAGAGGTGATCGGTTGTGGAGCGAATGCCAATGATTCGTTCTGTGTACGGTTTTATTCAATTTTCCAGAATTTTCGTCAACATTTTATAGGACGTACAAACTAGTGATATGCCAATGTAATTCTCACAACGCAGTTTATCTCCCTTTTTGTGAATCGGACAGATGATGCTTCTGCGACAATCGTGTGGGATCACCTCGTCCTCCCATACTCGCGAGACCGGTGCTTTATTTCGTTTTAGTGACCGCAACGCGAGATCAACTTCCTCTACTGTCGGGGGTTGCATGGGTGAGCCTAGATAAAAAATGTCGTCAAGACCTTCTTGTGTGGGGATGCTAGATGGTAGGTTCAGAAGCTTTTCGAAATTCCACTCTCTTTAAAATTGAATAAGTTATTTTATTATAATATTTTGCAGTCGAACACGATGGTCTCTCTTTTGATTAATGATTCCCACACCCCCTTTAAACTTGGTTTGTACATGCGGTGACAACCTCATGTCTTGTTCCGCATGCGAGACCCGGTTTTTATCGGCCGATTGGTCTTACTAGATGGGTGTATGTATTTCGGTTAAGAAATTAAGGGTCCAAACCATCTGGGTCCGGAGTGTGTTGCAAGAGACGGTCGACGACGATTGCCTGCATTTTTTTGATTATTTTTCCTAGGTTGAAATACCCACTTTCAACCTTGTGATTGTTTAACCCCAAGCAACATGATACAAGTTATCTATTTGATGGCTGGAGCATAGAGCGGTCGAAATCCCCGCCCAGATGTCCCGAAACTGAGCTGGAACAAGCATCTGCCGTCGCTCAGCTCGTTGTGAAGCATTCGCGTTTAGCGCCGCTTGAACTTCACGGCCACTCTGTGAAATTTCTGGCTCCTTCCCCAAAATACCATCGTAGCTACTACCTTGAACATTATACAATTGATTTCAATTTTTACTTTAAAACTGGCGCAACGGTCCAGTTTGGACCATGGCCTCTAGATGAGTGAGCATTATCTCATTTACTAGACCGTGACGGTGTGAATTTTTAATTTCCTTCCTTTCAAGTTCCAACTAGTGTCGGCTTTTTCCAGGCTAACAACTGGCTGCAAATCGTCGATAGGAATTTTCCTATTTCAAACATTTACTCATTTTTCAACGCAGACAAACAAAAACCCTCCACGCGAATCGAATATAAAATATGACCATATGAAGCAGGCGTGAGGACAAACATTGAAACAGGACAATAAAATTGAAATTTTTTGAAAGCCTATAAATTTGGGCATTCGATACAATCAATTTCCAATAACAGCAAAAAGAGAAGTTAACAACTTTGGAAAAAGTCTACATCGTCTGCCATACCGTTTTCTACTCAACCTTTTATCAGAATTTTCTCCTTGTAGGCATCAGTTAATAAGATCTCGAGAACAACGGGTAAAACGCAAAACCGGACCAAGATTAAATCGTTGGGTGGTGGGTACAACCACGATAGCTATTGAATCTAAAACTCAAGGACATGAACGAATCTGATTTTCAAGTTCCGTCGCAAGGACTGCCGATTCTGGTTTGCCTTAAATCGCCTCAGCCGCGAGAAATAGAAGAAAATATGACGAATGCGACTTTTTTTGCTCTGTCATAAATCAGAGAGTCCCGGAATAAAATATGAGAGTCGGAAAAAAGTGAGCCAACAAAAAAATTAAATCGCTTCCTGGTAGTTTCAAAAATTTGAGATGTTTTTCTTTTGCATTCCTCCTTGACGAGAAAGGCAAGGCAAGCATGCCAGGAAAAAAAATTTCTTTTTCTTTTTTTTATCGCTCTTCTGCAAACTTACTTTTCTACAATCTCGATAAAAGTCACCCAGCGACCCTTATTTCAGTCTCTTTTCTCCTTTCTTAACAACTAACATTATTCTCCGAAGTGCATATTTTTGACCGAATGATTATAAATAATTCACCGTCATCGTCGTGGTGCTTAAACTCGTCCCAAATGTAAAGGATTTGGTCAAGAAACTAACTGCACTTGCAAGTAAACGCGCAAGAAAAAGATTACAGGATGAGATTCTTCGGGACTTTGAAGAATAAAGTTCGCTCATGAACTTTGTGTGATTTGGAGTATTTTGTGGAAAAGTATAAACATAGAATGGGTGGGCATGGGCACGAGGTTTATGCGATTTGAATTGCAGAAATTGAAAACTTACTCATTTTGGCGGAGAAATAGTCGAACGCTTAGCAAAGTTATGAGGACCAACTTAGTTTTTGTCGATAATTGTAGAGTGGAAATTCGAAATTTGAAAATAAACGACGGATGAAGGATTAAGCTCCTTTGAATAATTATGAAGAGATTTCAATTACTGGAATTTACAGCCTCGATAGATCGATAGGTTGAGCGACTCCTGCCACAAACTTATTTAAACAGCTGCTTTAATCGCGGGCGGCGTTCAAACGAAAATAGTGTGAAGAAGTACAATAAGTAATTATTTGAGAGTTCTACGTTGCGTAGTTTTCCAGTTACTATGTTTTGACATGGATATGTTTTATAACTGGGAGTACTAAATTTCTATATTCCCTTGGGGAGCAGAGTGCGTAAACTGTTCCATGTGGCCCAGTTTCCACGTTTCGATGGCATAAACTAGTCTCGGAAAATGTAGCTGCCAGCATACACCTCCTGCTCCCCCATTTAGCCGCCTACCTGCGAAAAGTCGGGAGATGCTGTGGTTTAGTAGTACGTACCGCACCACATGGGGAAGAAAACGCAAATATCCATGGCAACAAACGTCATCATGGGCGTGATTCGAACCCGAAACGCCGGCAGTCAGACATGAGACTGATGCATCTACACACTGACCTACAGGAAGCCCCCTGAAAATTTGTCGGTCACGTTAGGTGAAACGAGTTGTTGCAAACATGTCGCTTGCGTTGTACAGCGTTCGAATCGCAGTCGCGTCGAGGTCGAGCCGAACTCTGAGTGGAAGCTTTTACATCTGTTACATACATACTAAAGCCTAGTACTCTATTCACATGGAAAGAATACAAAATATTAAATCCCATTAAAATATTCTGATTATTTCGTCAACGCACATTTGCGTTTCGCACTATTATGTTTTGTTCATAATTTGAAAATTCATTAATTTATTCCAAATTGCAGGTGGCTCTGAATGCGCAGAAAAAATTTCGTAGAATTTGAAAGGACATTGTACCTTTACCCACGACTAAAAATTTGAGATTATGGGCATGGTGACGTGCCATGTGAACATTTTATTTCCGATTACATTTCCTTGATGTTTCCGTGAGCCGAAGAAACGTATCAAGCCAATGTCAATGTAAGGGGGCAAAAATTCCTCCTCCATAGTCTTCTACGTGGGCGCCCCCTGGAACGGCAGTGGTTACTGACCATTGCTAACCAATGTCAAGCCGTCAGTGATGGAGGTAAACCGTCCCCTTGTGGTGTGGGGCGTAAAAATATAGTAATACCACGACCTTTCCCTTTAACAGCCTGTCACTAAAACGGACAAGCAAAGGACAGGATGTGTATGCCAGCAACTTGCACTATCCAAAATCTTCTACATGCTAACGAAACGTCAACTCCGACTATGTAATCGAATTGTCGCTGTGGATAGCTTTACTGAACTTAAGCTGTAACAGCATTTTTCGGATTTTGATGACCACTCCGGTAAGCAGTCACTCTTCAAGTTTGCTATGCTTGAAGCTGAGGTCTATAATTTAGCGATCTGGGTCGCCCTTTCCAACAAGTTTTTGCGAACCCTTGATATAAGGGATGGAATACATACATTTGCCCTTACCGTTCGCAGAACATAATGCATCAGCATCAATTCCCAACGACCTTAGCGCTTACCTGACCCTTTATTAGAATGAAGCTGGTTTCGGACAATGCGTGTTGCTAGCATATACCTTTTGCCCATTTAACCGCATTGTGCGGAGAAGTTGTGGGTTATTCTTATGCCCCACACCCACACCATAGGAGAAGACATCCATTTTGTACTACAAAATAGACCGTTGCCTGTTTCATCTATTCAAAGTCATCCTCTCTTCCTGCGTCCCTTTTGCAATATTTTAATGGACCCACAGGAATGAAAGCATAAATAATTTAATTCACTTTAATTTTTATAAAGGACTGTTGATGTAGTGAATGTATGTTTTCACTACGAGTGAGGTCATTTTTAAAATGGGCATCATGTAAAATTTATTTACATAAAAATTAATTTCCGGACGGCCCATGCTTATATACTCAGGTCGGCTTTCCGTAAGTGCAATGTAACTTTTTCGGACATATCGCTAAAAGTATTGCATCCGATGTCATTAAGTTGAACATGCACATTAGCATATATGTCACTCTTCACTAAGCTGCAGACTATGCGAATTATATGGAAATATAATCAATTTAATAGCGTTTGCATTGCATTGCATTGGCGGTGCCGTATACTACCGCGCTTGAGGAAAAACTATCTCCTATGCTACACAACATTAGCAATACAGATGTCCATGGGTTCTGGAAAGAACTCAAGGGTACCAAAAAAGAGGTCGCAGAAATAGTCGTGGGATATAAATCCCGGCGGGCGCGAAATGACTGGTTCGACGAAGAATGCAAAAATTCATTTGACGCGAAAAACGAGACCTATAGATAGATTCATAGCAACGTACGCCGACGACATCAACATCATGTCCCGAAGATTGGCCGACACAGAAGAACTTCTGCATACGCTCGATACTGCTGCAAAAGAAGTTGAACAAAGTATCAATGAGGGTAAAGAATAGTAATGCAATCGACGACAAGGACACCTGCACTTTTGAGCATCAATGTGGGGGACCTCAATATCGAGTTCGTGAACGACTTCGTATACCTGGGTTGCAACTTGTCAAGGGACGCCAAAGAAACTGACGAAATCAAGTGACGGATACAGTTAGCTAATAAGACCTTCTCGGTTTTTCCCATAATGAAATCGAAGCATGCGCAGTGGCACGAAGCTTCGCGTTTAAAAAACCATTATATGACCAGTTCTATGCTATGGCTGTGAAGCATGGACCCTAACTCATGCCTCCGGAAACACGCTAGACACATTTGAACGTAACGTTGTACGGCGAATTTTCGGGGCTGTTTGCGATCGAGATGGATGGCGTATCCGGTACAACCATGAGTTAAATGGACTGTACGATAAACAGGAAGTTTCGAAAATCGTCAAACTAGTACGACTTGAACGGGCAGGGAATGCAAAGCGAATGGAAGATGATCGCATACCAAAGAGACTAATGGATGCAAAACGAGTCGACGGAGCGAGACTACCTAGACGACCAATATCTCGTTGGGAGAGCTTAGTATATGCGAACGCCGAGCAGTTACTGGGCTTCCAAAATAAGAGAATTTCCTTTCAAACTTCTAGTCAGTTGAAAAACCTGCTGATGATGCGTAGATAAATACGCTCCAAGCTTCAGGTAATGCTGACGTTGATATTGTGAAGATAGCTATCAACAGATCGCAAAAGTGCTCGGTAGCTGTTATTGTACAGGACGTCGACTTGGCTGTTCTCTTGGTAGCCAAAACCCCATCAGATCGTAACATTCTGCTGATAAAACCTGGAAGGGGAAAGGTCAAGACTTCTGTATATTCCTCACAGCAGCTGCAGCAGTAGTCGAAAATGAAGGATAATGCCCATTTGTTATTCTTACATGCATTCACAGGCTGTGACTCAACAGCTGCACCATATCGCAAGAGTAAAGTGGGTTTGGTCAAATCATATCAGAAGTTCAAAACCATTCAACGTGCAGCTGAGGTATTTGCCAGCGGTTCTTCTTCCCTTGACTCCATTGAGATAGCGGGGATCATGAGTACTCTCCCATGGTATGGCGCTCCAGCCACAAAAAAAATCCCTCAACGAGTTCCGCTACAAATCATTCATCAAAGCAGCTGCAAACATGAAACCCGATCTCTCAACTCTCCCTTCAACTGAAGAAATTAAGCAGTAAGCATTTCGGACCTACCACCAAGTACACCTGTGGTTAGGGGAGGAACCTAATGGTGAGGCGTCGAATTGGGGTTGGGAGAGGAGGAATGACCAGCTAGATTCGAGACTCTCAGAAGTGGATGCTGCTCCTGATGAAATATTGAGGATGATTTTTTGCCGATGCACGAAAGGATGTGACAGTGGAAGGTGTGGTTGTAGAAAAGCATCGTTAAACTGCTCTGTCGCATGCCCGAATTGCAAGGGCAGTTGCAACAACGAAGTCGAAATTGTAATTCAAGAAGAAAGCGACGACGATGCCATCGATTCACTACCAATCTCTTTGGAAAACGTCTTCACTGCTGACGAAGATGAATGAGTCTCAATTTTTCCGTCTCAGAAAGACCAAGCTGTCACCTTGAATGCTTATTTTTTAGGGTTTTGTGAAAAAAATCAAAACCCTTATAAAATCGTTCAAATGTCTGTCCTTTCGTCAGTCCGTCTGTCCGACTGTTCGTTTGTCCGTCTGCCCGTCTGTCTGTCTGTCTGTCCATGAGGTATCTCGTGAACTGTTGAAGCTACTGAAATGCTAATACATGTTAATTATCATGGTAGCGTCAACATACTCATTTCTAGAGAAACATCGAAATTGAACTTATATTTTAGAAAATCTACAACTTTTGATTGGTTTAGAATAAAGTAGCGGGTAAGTGTGTGTCAAATAGAAGGAAATTTAATTTTCTACAACTTTGTTTCAGACTAGTTTTCTGAGAAAAGATCGTGGTAGGCACTAGAAAAAGATGATTTCGTCGAACAATGATTTATTTGAAAATTATCAATTTTCAATAAGGTATGTATATCTCGTAAACCGTTAGAAATTCGGCAAATATGTGTACGAACAATTTTATAGGAAATTTAACAAGCTTTCATTTCTGCATTGAATGTATTTATCTAGAGTCCACCGTTTCCGAGATATAATCAAAAAATCCAAAAACAGGAACTTCTCCACCTCTCCCACCATTAGCTCACTTCCTAGGGGCGGGAACTTTTAGTATGTTTACCTACTAACTATTTCTAACGAAGTCCTGAAGTCAAAAATTATCGCATATCCCATGCACTCTACCAAGTGTTCTTTGACTGGTCTAAATGGCCGAATGTGGGTAAGTGTTTATGCTAATGCTCATACACGACCCATTAGCATAAAACCCTCGAAGACAAGATACAACGACGAAGATGAAAAGCGACGTCGAAGATGACGAACAACAAAGATCAACAGCAGCGACGAGCCACAGAGTTTGTGCATCCTAATGCTCATACTATACACGATCATGAAATCCACGAAGACGAGATAGAACGACGACTAGAATGAGCCATGACGAAGGCGCATATGCTAATGCTACAAGACAATAGTGAAGATAACGAGAGACGACGAAGATGACGAACAACAAAGATTAATAGCAACGACGAGCCACAGTGTTAGTTGTTATGTTATGTACAAGCGATGACCAAGATGACGTGCAACGACGATCAGCAGCAACGACGAACCAGGACCATGATACAAGGAAGACAAGATATGGCCTTCCCGCGTTTCATTTTCGTATTTTTCTGCGCATTACGTCATGAGCTCATATACACTTGCGAGACTGGTGGTTCATAACTCTCAGTATTGCAATCCTCACGACAGTATCGTTTCGCTTGTTGAGAAAGCAGCACGCGTACGGTACAGGACGTGCACAGTACAGGACGCGCATGGTGCATGACGCGCATGGTGCAGCGGTCTCTTGCGTGGGCTCTGCTTGAGATTATTGCGAGATAAACAAAAAAGGAAACAAATTCGTTTCTCAAATAACATACATATCAAGCAGAGCCCAAACAAAAGACCACTGCATCATGCGCGTGCTGCACCCTCAACAAGCGAAGCGATACTGTCGTGAGGGTTGCAATGCAAAGCTCGTGTACTGGCTCTGCTTGATATGTTTTTTCAATTTCGTGGGAATGAATGAATTGCATGCGATTATCTCGAACATAGTGTTAAGATTGAAAAAAGTTTATCATATATATATCATATTATATTATATTTTTGTGATCTTTAATTTCGCCTCAAAAGTTTTCTGCTAGGATTAATTGTTACAGAGATAAAAGCCAAAAACTAAGTATTCATACAATTCAATGAGCGTTTGACGTAGGTATTCAGAGAGCCGGCATGCGCAAGGCCATATCTTGTCTTCCTTGTATCATGAACCAGGGCTACGACGAAAGGGAATCATGATCAAGAGGACCGAGGAACTTGTGTGTGGACCGTGATGATGACGCGACGATATATTAGTAGTAGTAATTAAGAAATAATGTCTAATATATTAAACAAACATAAAATACAATTGTGTTTCTTCATTATAATCGAAATCCCACAGTAATGTATTGTAAATGGGCTTTGAATGACTTTATTTACAACGATTTTACTATCATTCATATTTATCACAAAATCATAACGACTGTTGAAATTTCATTTTATGGGATGAATGCATTATAATTTATGAATATATTATTTACATTTTCTATAACATTCAGTCCCTCCGGGAAAAGTTAGCTGAGCTAACAGATCAGCACTTAATTACTAGCATCTCCTAACATATTTGCTCTCCAGGCAAAAGAAGATTACATCAAATTAATGTCCATGAAAATACGCTAGGCATTAAGTTTTCATCAGTGTCCGACAACCAATAAATTCCGATTATCATGCCATGTTTCTTGTAAAATGAGTCGTTCTCTTGACAATTTCAGATCAGCGTACTCCCAAATATATGTAGCCAACGTTTTCGAGGGGCCAAGAAACACTTCGTACAAGTGTTCGGCTACTATAATACGCAACTAACAGAAATTTGTCGCCCCAATCCAGGACAAATCGTCTTCCATCTGTAAACTAAAAATTTATTACGGTCAAACGGATCGAAATAGAATAAAGGGACAATGTCCTGCCGTGTCTTGCCGGGAAAATATACGGCTCCAAGAAATGGTCATTAGTTTCCATAATTGCCTTGAAAATAACATTAGCCACTGTAAATATTCCATGGTAACGAATAAATTTCAAACGCCGGTAAACATTACGTTACCGCAGAAGTGTTATGTCGAAAAGCATCCGTAACACTTCACTCGAGTTTGCTACAATAATTTGCCTTCTACGGTAGTTTAAAGGCTTTCTATGGCCGTCATTATGATGGTACTTTTATTATGTTCTAATGGCATCGTTCAAGGACCGTTCTCACGTTCTCGACCAAATTAAAATAATAAATGTCCTTGTCGGCGAGCTAACGTAGAACTTATGCTTTCAATCTGCTGTAATTGAAGTCAGAATCCATTTCGAACTGAAATCAGGATGATCTGGATAATGTCCTTTGGATTTAAGATTTCGTTGATCAGGTGAAAGCGAGTTGTGGGGGGTGGTAATATCTCGAGATAGGCAATATGTAAGGGAACTCTTGCTCCACAAGCTTTTTTTCTTGATTAATTAAATTATATTTTTGCCGCAAGCATTCAATATTTCTATCTGTCTTTTCAAATGAAAAGTACATCAATAGTAGTACCCTTTGTACTGCAGTTTCTTTTATCTTGGTTTAAAAGCTTCTTCAGTTTACTAATTTGCTAATATCCAAAATAGCCTTCGGTTCATAGCTAGTAAAAGATTTATCTTCTATCTTCACTTCAAGTTAAGCTTACTACTACTACTTGCCTTAACCCCTAGGGCATAGCGCGTCTACGCAACTACTTCTGAGCGCCATCGTACTCTGTTCTGGGCAATGGGGCGCAACTACCCAAAAGACGTACCCAGCGCCCTACACTCCTTTGCCACGTATAGTTATGAATTTGAATAATAGTACTAAATACTTGACGACACTCAGTTCTAAATTAATGTTGCATTGAATACACCCAATTCCAATACATACACTATAATATAAAATATAAACTGCGTAACTTGTAATTATCGATGTAAGTCAGTCGAATTTCAGCTTTCCGACAATAAAATGTATTATTAAACTCTACATATCGAAATTATTACTTTCTACCTGCTACTGCCTACCTGCAAATCGAAGCTATTCAAATTTTAGTTGGAGCATCTACATACAAGAGACGCCACGCAATTTTGGGACCCCCTTTTGGTCGGCCTTGGTTGGAAATGGGGTTCCATCTCATGGCATGCAAAACAACGCTCTTATCACTCTTCCGCAATGTGTGACTTATCCACTGCCATTTTCGCCTCCGTATCAATTTGTCGATTGGCATCTGATCCGTACGCCGACTTAGATCTTCATTTGATATTTTTTCGGGCCAGAAAATTCTTATTATTATTATTATTATATTCTGGGGGATAGCCGAAACAGACCACTAACGTTTGCGTCCCTTTTCGCCCCCTCCCGGTCATCAGTGGCTTCCAGATGTCGACTGATAGTTGTCGACTTCTTTCTTCATCACTGAGTCCCGTGTTATTGCTAGCATTTGTTTAAGGCTGAGTTCACTCATGGCTTCCACACTTATCGTGTGCTTGCCTGTGATCCTCAACCTCGTGCTAGCCAGTGCTGGACATTCGCACACAATGTGTGCTGCCGTCTCGGCCTCCTCCAGGCATAGCCTGCAAACGTCATCTTCCCCGATTTTCATCTTGGCCAGATGAGCCTTAAAATTACAATGCCCTGTGACCAAGGCAGTTATCCATCTTAGGGTACTCCGTTTATAACTGAGTACCTTTCTCGCTTCCCTGCCTAAAGGGCTGGTCATTGCATTCCGAGCTTGTTTGCAAGTGACTAGCTCCTGTCATCTTTGTTGATGCAAGGAGTCCATCCACTCCCCAACCTTTCGCTCCAATCATGCCGTTCCCCAGAGCAACTCTGGGTTCTGGGCCAATAAAAGTTGCCGCAGATCCCTGTTTTGCTAGGGCATCTGCCGCCTCATTTCCTGTTGTACCTATGTGTCCTTTTACCCACATCAGCGTAACCTCATTTTCTGAGGCACACGTGTTGAGCTTCCGGACACATTCTAGTACCAGTTTAGAGTTTATGTTCGTCTGCTGCATGCGTCTGATCACCGAATGGTTGTCCAGTGCAATAAGGATTTTCTTCCCCCGCACCTGACCTTCAAGCAGGTGGTCCAACGCATGCAACAAGCCAAGCATCTCTGCCTGGTATACGGACACATACTCTCCTAGACTAAGCGCACATGCTTGGTTTAGCTCTTCAGAGTAAACCCCCGCCCCCGCTTTACCGTCCATTAAAGAGCCATCAGTAAAAATGCTGATGTCATTGTACATACCCTCATTGTGTGTGTTTCCATCTGCAATGTGAGTCTTGTGTAGTCTTTCAACTACCCTACGTCTACTCATGCCTTCTACCGGCATTAGAGTCTCCCTGACCTAATCATGAATACTCGTAATGTCTAGGAGGCTCTTATGACCGCTGCTAGTTGCAAAGCGATGCCACATGGCATCCCTTTCCATGCGTATTGCCGAAAGTGCCGCCGGCCGTTTTCTTCATAAATAAGTCCAACGGCGGCAGTCCCAGCAATGCCTCCATTGCTCGCGTTGGTGTGGTGCGCATTGCACCACATATGCTTACGCAAGCTATCCTTTGTACCCCATCTAGCTTCTGCTTTGTGGTATTCAGCATGGCTTTTGGCCACCATACCACTGATGCGTAGGCTAGAATGGGTCTTACCATCATTGTGTAAATCCAGTGAAAATTCTTATAATCCGACGAAGACATGAGTTAAGCTTACTCTTCATACGTTAAAAATCAACAACTCCTCGCCATTTCAAAATTTCAAACGCCAAAATAAACTTAATCGGGTTGAATCTGAATGATTGTCTTCATTTAAAGATATTAAATACTAATCACCATCATCGCGGCCCGATGTCAGGCCTTGGAAGCCTGGATCGTTGCCCTCCTATTATCTCGGTCACGTGACCCCGTCCTACGATATTGGAGGCCCAGTAGCTGCTCGGCGTCCGCATATACTGAGCTCTACCTACGAGATATCGGTCGCCTAGGCAGTCTCGCTTCATCGACTCGGTCTGCGTTCATTACTCTCTTTGGTCTATCTCCCTCAAATCTGGATGGAAGCTCGGGTTTCCTCCACCTCGCGGCCAGGGCCGGACAGTGACAAAGTAGCTGGAGAACGCTCTCCTCCTCATCCACGTCATCACAGCTCCTGCAAAAGTCATTGTGAGGAATACGAAGCCTCCAAGCAAGCTCTCCTATAGGACAGTGCCCCGTAATAGCCCCCACGACTCTGCCAATGTGTTTCCTGTTCAGTGAAAGCAGTATGGCGGAGCAACTAGAGTCAAGTTTCGGCCAAATCGACTTCGTTGTTTGGCACGTATCGCCGTTTAACCATCTCATATTCGCCCTGTCAACCGCGGTGGCCTTGATGACAAGTTTGCACGATGAGGCAGGTATTTTGATGTTTACACGGTCCCCCTCAATAACTCCGGTTGTCCCCTCCCGAACCAGCTCATCCGCCCCACGGTTGCCTGCGAAGCCACAATGGTTCGGTATCCAGCAGAGCGTAATGTTGTAAAAACTGAACGACATTTCGCGATGGTTTTCGATGTGGGCAGGACGGATTCAAGTGATCGAATTGCAGCCTGACAGTCCGTGTAAATAGTAACGTCCCTCGTGGTCACAACATGATTTCCGAGCCAGGTTAGAGTCTCCAGCATTGCCGAAACCTCCGCCTACAGGACCCTACAGAAGTCGGGGAGACGGAATGACAAGTTAATTCCCAATCCCTCCGAATAGATACCAGCGCTGAGGGTAACCTTGAGCTCTTCCCAGAACCCATGGACGCCTGTGTTGCTGATGTTGTTTAACATAAGTGATAGTCTTTCCTCAAGGGCGGTAGTATACGCCACCGCCGTAACATCGCTCAAAAGCTTATCAACCGCCAAGATTTTAAGAGGGCTAATTCTCGATTGGTACACTGAAGAAATTTTACATCTGTAGGTCGTTTTCACCAAGTGATGATCTGAGTCGCAAATTGCTCCTGAAGAGGAGGAGGACGAGCGGATATCTATCACACTAGACGCCCATCTTTTGAAAATGAGAACGTGATAAATTTGGTTGACGGTATGTGCGTCTGGAAATCACGTAGAGCTTACGACTAGATTCCTGCTGCAGTCGAAGTCGATAGTCTTCATGAAGACTGTGGCCTCCTCCAGTGCCAACTTTCGTTTCCGACTTTCGCGTTAAAGTCTCCCAGCAGCAATTTGACGTCGTTTGTTGGAAGTGAGTCGGAGAGAGTCTCAACGCGGGCGTAGAATTCGTCTTTTACTGCCTTTTCTTTAATTTCAGTGGGGCGTGAACATTGATTAGCCAGAGATTGAAGAATCGAGTCTTAATGCGAATGACACAAAGCCGTTCGTTTATGAGTTTGAAGTCAGTAATGTGCGGTTTGAGTTGATTGTTCACTATAAATGCTACTCCAGCCTGCTTGCAGCCCGATGGTTTGCCACTTGTAACAATTGTGTATGATTTCTGGTCATGGATCTCGCTGCCAAGCCAATTTGTTTCCTGGCCTGCATGCTCAGTCTGTCATTTTCGACCTGTTGGAGGGAGGCTTTCTCGGTCCTTGGTTTGTTTTGGACGGGTAGCGCAGTGTGTTGAGTCTCATGTTTGACTACCGGCGTTTCGGGTTCGAATCCGGTTCACGACGACGTTCGTGGCCATGGATGTGCAGGAGGTGCATTCTGGCAACTATATTTTCCGAAACCAGTTAATGCCGAAAAACGTCAACTGGCCCACATGGAACAGTTAACGCGCTATGCCCCACAAGGTGTTAGCACAGTTGAGGGTACATTCCAGGATCCGAAAGGATAATCCTTTAATCGTTAAATACTAGTAGTTTATGTAAATGTAGAATCAATTTAGCTGGCTGATTGGTTACTCACAATCAGTGTCCGATATAATTTCAGACTGACTCTAGACATTTCTTCAGTGTAGACTAGAACGCGTAACCCTGTATATGTCACAGGGTTTACTGCATTCATTCAATTCTAGGAGCTTGGAATTAACCGTAACCCGGGGTCCGAAGCGTGTCTAGACTTGTACAGACCTAGTGGTGATACCAAAAGTACCAATTGGCAACGACCATATGCATTAAAAGTGAGTTTCCAATAAGGCCAATTTATAGAGGAGGTTGACATTCATTCAGAAGGATCTTGATCATTCTCAAAATCAATTAACTAACCCATTCTACAAATATTTGGCGAATTTTTCAAGTCGCTAGCTTCATTCTATCGAAAATTATTGCTTATTTGAAGTTCCACTTGAAGGGAGGTAGTGGTTCCTGGGTCGGATCTTGCCCATCATTGCCATCAACCAATTAGATCATGCTACAAACAATTTAAAAAAATTCCAAGTCTCTAGCTTCACTCCATCGAAAGTTATCGCTTATTTGAAATTTCATTTGTAGGGGAAGTAGGGGTTTCGTTGGTCGGATTTTACGTATTTTCAACATTAGCCAACTGGATCCTGTTACAAACATTTGACCAAAATTTCAAGTCGCTAGCTTTATTTTGTCGTTGTCGTTATAGCTTAATTTAAGTTTCATTTGTGGGGAAGGTAGGGGTTACTTAGGTCGGATCTTACCCATTTTCAATAACAACTAACTAGATCTTGTTGATATTGTTGGTAACATTCTACCAAATTTTCAACTCGCTAGTATCATTCTATCGAAAGTTATCGTAATTAAAGTAATATTTAATTTTTTGAATTTTGTAGGGGAGGTAGGCGTTCCTTTGATCTAATTTTGCCCAGCTTACTAAAATTCAAGCAGCTTTCCACACCAGGGCTACGTGCCGAAAATCAGGTGTCTGCGTCAATTGGCTGAAGAGTTATAAACACAAAACCTGAAAAGTACGGTAGTACGGGGCTCTTTGTAAGAAAATTACAGTTAGTTTTCAACTGATCGATTTTGTTTTTCCAGGAGAGTAATGGATTACTCTCACGAGCAATCTGCCAAAGCTAGAGTTTTTCTTGTTTATTTAATCGGCATTTAATTTTTTTAAATATGTAGGGGAGGTAGGCGCACTCTTGGCCTGATCATGCCTATTTTCAATACCAACCAACAGGATCATACTTCCAACATTTGACCAAAATTTTAAGGCTCTAGCTTCATTCTATCGAAAGTTATCGTGCGAACGGGCAGACAGACGGACAGACGGACAGACGGACAGACGGACAGACGGACAGACGGACAGACGGACAGACAGACAGACAGACGGACAAACAGACAGACAGACATGGCTAAATCGAATCAGGAGGTGACCCTGATCATTTATATATATATTATACATTGCTATACTTCCGGAGCCTCCTTTATGGTGTTACATATTTTCGTCGTGACAAAAACAATAAAAACGATGCAAAGTTCACATATTCCAACATTTCCAAATTCTTGTTCACAACGTCACATATGTGACATAACCTCCACAATTGAATCGATTTCCTTCAAACGATTCAAACTTATAATTAAGATTCATCCCGTTCCATCCTTGCACGTACTCGTATATGTTAGTCAAAGTTTTCCCTCTACAAAGTACCATAATTTTCAACATTTTCACCTCCATATCGAAATGAAACAAGATGAAGGTAAATATTTGCGAAAGAGTAAGTCTTGTGTATTCGAATGCAAAAGTTTGAAATATCCACATGAAGGCGTGAGGCAACATTTAGACGGGATACATCTTGAAACTATACAGATATGTGTACGGGATGTGGAAAGGATACAAGCGCGCTGAGTAATACGAATTTCATCTCTTTTTCTGAAAACTTTTAATTGACAAAGTTTGTTTTATCGAAGAGAAATCGCAGCTAAAGTAGCTGCAGCAGTTAGGGCTATGCTATTTGCGCTTCGAGTTTTGAGAACGAGCAAAAGATAGTTGCGGGGAGATAAAGTTGAAAGTTTTATTTGCATATGACATTGGCAATTTATTAATGAGACCAACATGTATGAAGAGACTTATTGGAAATTGCAAATAAATTTAAGGGTAGGGTGGTACAAGGTTACAGGTAGAATCGTTCCTCAAATGTAAATGTTATGATTACCCTATGCCTTAATGGTTTCAAAACTTACTCATACCATACTTCAAAATAAAATTCAAATGTTAAAATTAGTACACTATCGGTGAATACTGCAAAGGATGAACACCATTCTGGGCACCATGACTCGAAACACACACACACACGCAAATATGTAGAAAATTGTCCACATGTACCATGGTCGAGTTCGTGTTTGATAGTGTGTGGACAGGGTAAGTTGGTTGACCTTCTGCTCCCTGTGACAAGCCTGGTACACAGCATCTTATGTAACTGCGGCGAACATCACCTTCAAGATTGCTATCGGCTAACTTCTCCCCTTGTATGCTGTGTACTTTAGCGCCCACGTTAAGCGCCTACTGTCTCCGGTGAAGTATACCAGTATTCGTTGAAATATGCTCACTACCATTCGGATGACGCAAGTTAACTAAATTCTGAATTTTTCTTCAGAAAAAAAAACACAATCTTGGAATTTTGTTAATACTCTCTCTCTTTCTCTCTAATTGCCCTGACCATTCTTAGGGGATGGACGCGTCAAAATCTCTAGCATTTCTATCCCTTGTTGACGTTTCGATAGCATATCTAGTTTTTGGAAGTGCAGTTGCTAGCATGCACCTTCTATCCGCGCCGTCTTTATACTGACAAGCTCGGAGCACTGTGAGAGTTCTACTCGTACTCACAGGCAGTTTTTGATAGGGCCAGGATTTGATCTCCGAGCTCTAGATTAGTATAGTAGAGCGATGACCGAACGATCACGGCCACCGAGCGCAACAAATTCATTATTCATATGTATCGAACTTAATCTTCGCAGTAAAAATTAAAAAAAAAATCGCATGTTAATTGGTGCGTCGGAATCTCTTGCATTTCCATGCCTTGTTGACGTTTCGAGAGCATATCTACTTTTCGGACGTACAATTGCTATCATACACCGCCAATCCGCGCCGTCTTTATACTGACAAGGTCGAAGCGCAATGGGAGTTCTATAAATACGCACATGCAATTTTTGTTGGCGCCGAGGATCGAATTTCTCTAGATTCAGAGCCGGCAAACTTTTTCTGTAAAGGGGCACATTAAGGAATTTCAGACTCCGAGTGCCGGTGTAACGGACGGTTTGGTGGGCACCCGAAAATGACCGTCGGGACGGAGACTAATGTAGCATAATCATTTAATGTAGCATAAAGGCTGGGCCACATATTTCATGCACCCAACCGATCATACTATGATCATACAGTCGGACGAGTGTATGAGAGGGAAATGACAAGGGATTTCAGATGCGTTAGTTCACACATTTCCGACACGCGACCAATCATACTCCCACCAGACTCCAATCCAGTAACCGATAACCGGAGCATGTCCGATTGTGTAGACTATTCGTTTTCCGACTGCATGATGTGTCGATCGATGCGTATTTGTGTATTTCTCTTTGTATTTCAGTTTCATGCGGGGCACTTTCGATTTCTTTTGTAATTTGAGCTTAGTTTTGAGGAAGATTTTCTTCTCCGGCTGCACACGACGCGTGTAAATTTATAGTATTTGTAATTGTTGATTTTTGTGCTAATGGCGGCTATAAAACCGGAGGCGCTAATCAAAGAGGTCAGGAAGTACTGTGTACTGTATGACCAGACTGAAGAGCTGTACCGAAAAATCTGAGTGGAGTCGGAACGGTGTATGATGTGTGTTCACCGCTTTCCCATCACGCACCGATCCGATTCTTGGGGCAAAATCGGACAGGAATATGATCGGATGGGCGCATGAAATATGTAGCCCGGCCTTAATGGCCGTGCAAGTCAGTCATGCCACATGGCGAAGAAAAAGGCTTCTAAACGAGCTAAGCAGCGGCCTATGCTTGTTGTAGCTCAATTCGGGAGACATGGGGGGAGTTTTTTCCGCTAGTTGCTCCTGTCCTTTACGCATTAACCGTCCGTATACAAGGTGACTAAAATTCCCTGCCCATAGAAAGTGGGGTCTGACAGACCCCAAAAGGTATTTAACATAATTCAATATCTTGATATCTTAACTTTTTCTAAATTTGACATGAAACTACCTTTCAAGCATTCATAAAAAATGGAATTCTCTAAAAAATGGAGATGACTCATCGTTTGAATATCTTTTATTTGACAATGAATGAAAGTACAACTTTTTTCATCTTGCCATTTTGTCATAGAAAATGCATTGTTTTTTATCAGATTTGTACGAAAATTATAATACCTATTGCACTTTAAAAGCTTGTAATTATCTTTCCAAATCAATCAAATCAGTATCGTTTGAAAGGGAAACATTGAATCTCCAGCTTTGGTGGGCATCCGCAGATGCCCGTGCGGACTAAGCCTAAGGTACCATAATGACCGTGAAGGTCGGGCAATTCCATCTGGTGAGGAAATAGGCCCCTAAACAAGCTAAGCAGCGGCCTATGCTTGCTGCAGCTCAGTTCGGGAGACGTGGTCGGGTGTTTCGCCGCTCCTTGACCCTGTCCTTTACGTATTAGCGAAAATTCATAGACCTGGGGAAGACAACACAAACAGAGGAGGTAAAAATGGGGAGCGATAAAAAAAATGAGGTGATAAGGATTAAATGGTTGCGGACGGCAGGGATTCCCTCGCGCTCGCATCGGGGTCCAACCTTAATTGGACCCTCGGCCTCTGGTTTCGTACCACCGACAGATCCTTACTCAACAGGTGCTGCCATAGATCTGCTTTTGGAAGCAGTAAAACCAGACCAGAATATGGTTCATTACAGACGGTTAATAAAAATTCATAGGCTTGTGGAAGACAACACAAACATGATACGTGAAAATGGGGAATAAAAAAAAGAATGGGGCGACAAGGATGGGATGGACTGCGTAGATGCCTTCGCACTCGCATCAGAGTTCAGGAGAACCCCGGCTTCTGCTTTCGTACCACCGACAGATCATTACTCATCAGGTGCTGCCATCGATTTGCCGGTGGAAGCAGCACTACCAGAATATGGTTCACTAAAGGTGTTTCATTACACCGGATAGGAGACTATAGGAGTAAATGTTCACCTGGTCGAACCGGTAACCCACTGCTAATTGTTTGAAGCAGTAACCATATTCCGTTCCTTTGGACGGACCAATCTGGAGGTGGTATCTCATCCAGGCGTGTGCGGATACGTATCCCACTAGCACTTCAGTCAGCTGTGTCCGTGTCGATTTCCGATTACGTACTGGAGATGATTATTTCCATTGATCTAGTATTTGTCGACAATAACATTCTGCAATAATCGGATGCTGATAAACATCGGAATGACATAATGCGATTTGTGTCGCGGTGATGGGAATCATTTGGTGTTACCACAGAACTTGCGCTCGATGGCCGTGGTCGTTCATTCACCGTTCTACGATATTATTCTAGAGCTCGGCGCGATCAATAACTGCCTATGGGTACTAATAGAACACTCACAGTTCACCGAGCTTGTCAGTATAAAGACGGCGCAGATAGGTGCATGCTAGCAACTGCAATCCCAAAGAAATAAATATGCTACCGAAACATCAACAAGGCATAAAAATGCTAGAAATTTTAACGCCCATGCCTCTGCAGGGGTCAAGGCAATTCACAATATAACACCACACTTCTTCGACTTGGCGTGTACTGAGCAAATATTTCCCAAATGCCGATCACCAAACGAGTGACATTTTCCCGCGCGAGACATCGGATGGGAAAACTATTCATCAGCTAGAATTACAAATCGAATAAACGAAGAAATGAGAATCTCCGAGTTCCGGTCCAATGTTTTGTAAGACGCACACGCGAATGGCGAAAAATCGCCAAAACTAAGCAATTGTTAGTTTCCTTGACCCCTTTAGGGGCATAGACGCGCCAACATCTCTTCCATAGCTACGGCTTGTTGACGTTTCGTTGGCATATTTTTCGGGTAGTGTGCTAGCATGCACCTCCAAAGCACCTCCAAGTGTAATCCGTTCGATTGTTGTTCTGCACTTAATCTCCACTACACAATGACACAAAAAGAGCGATGATGTCCATCGGGACGTAAGGCCCATCCCATGCAAGTGCATTTTAATTTTAATCCATTTGCTTTCAAATTGTCTATGAGCTGCTTTGAAAATTGTTGTTCTTAGTGCCTCGATTCAGGAGATACCCATATTTACTAGGCGAATGCAAAAATGTCATCATTTTCTGACGAAGGGCTCAAAATATCAACAGGAATAGTCTACTAGTGCATTCGCATCATCATCCCCAGTTAAATAATACCCATCTTGCCTAGATATCACTTCATTGCCCAAAATGTCCTTTTTTGACACCAAAAGACTCTAAGTGCGTTCAGCAGTAGTCTAGTACATTGGCCACATCCCCAGTCATATGGTAACCATAGTGCCTAGATATCATTTCATTGCCAAAAATGCCCTTTTCCATACCAAAGGACACTAAAGCCAAGATTCCACTATATGTGCAATGCAAATGTACATGTTCACAAATGTATGTGAAAAGTATGCGTCAGACTTGTGTGTGCTCACATTTATATATTTATTTATATATCGGTTTTTTGAAACAGCTGTGCAACAATCTCTGCTGAACTCTTCTTCACGTTCCTTATCCTCTTCCCTCTCGGGTTCTTGGGGACTCTCTGGGTGTCACCATACTCGTCTGACTACCGTCGGTCTCCATCGCCGCGAAGTACTGCGCACTCTGCCTTTGCTTGGGCGGCATTTGAACTGCCGCAGATGACTTTTAAAGTCCGGGATACCCTGTTATGGTGTCGAATCCGGCTTTCCAGGTGAGGACACCCCGTGTCAGATCACAGACTACACTTACAGTCATCTGCCCTTGCACACACTTTTTGACGTTTTTTTCTTCGTTCTTGTCACTCTGCGCAAAAAATAAACCATGCTATTGTCGGCAAAGGTCACCCTGTGTCGAACCACCAAGTATGGTCACCGCCACTTCAAAAACAAAAGAAAATACTAAAACTTACATGTTTTCCACTTTTGGGGCCTATTTGGGACGTCCAGTGTCACTATGGAACCTTCAATATTCGGGACACGTTGCAACCTGTCACTTCCCGTAATAACTGTGTCACTTCTTTTCATTTTGTATCAAGTCAAAATTTTCACACCAATAATATCCTTTTTTTACCATGAATGTCCTTTTTTCCACACCAAAGGACTCCAAATGGTATTAGTCCTGACCAAAGCACCCAAAACGCATTCAGCAGTACTCGAGTGCATTGGTCTCATCACCCGAATCAGGAGACACCCATTTCAACCAGGTTTGGTTTCCGTTTATTGATATTATCCGTTCACAGGACCAAAATATCACCGTAAGGTACTCGTAATACCCAAGGAAGCTACGTACGTACGTAAATTTGGTTGAAATCTGCCCACGGGAAATGCCTGGAGGAAAAATCTTTGAAAAGACTTAGGCGAGTAACTCTATTTTAAATAAAACATAATCTGCCGTTAGTCCAGTCGATGATAAAAATTACGGTCCCCGATTTGTGCCCTGGGAACACAAGGAACCTATATACCAAGTTTGCTTAAAATCACAATACGGGGAGTGCCCGGACAAACGATCAAACGTACAGCATGCATCAGATCATATGCCCGTCCATATTCATATATTTTTCATAAGGGACGGGCAAAAGAAAACGCAGCTAATATATTCTGCTCCGTTCTTCGCTTTGATCAATTCCATTTCCGGTTTTATTGAGTACATTTTCTTTAATCAACTTAGGCCCGTTTTCTCAATGTCCGGTTAAACTGCCAGTTAGCTATCCGGGACACTAAATTTAACCCTAGCGCATGCAACGCTCAAAATATAATAATGCAGTCCACAGCGTAGCTAATACAGTAGAAAGTCAGCTGATTTTCTGGGCGGAATTCTGCCACCTGTTCAATTCTATTCTACGTCTGTGCCACCTCTCAGCGGATGAGTTGGTTTCAGATCCGTTTCCTTCGAATAATTATCCAGAACTCTGTTCCTTGTGACCAGTTTAATTGTCTCATTTGAATGTCAAAATCTCAGCAGTACGTATCAGCTGTTTGGAATTATTGTCCGATAAATTCTTAACCGGAAGATGAGTACCGATCAGCGTTTATCTGCAGGATAAGATTTAACCAGACATTGAGAAAACGGCCCTTCATCTTTCAATTCAATAAAATTATTCCATGTTCTTGATTGTCTAACTAATATATCGTTTTAAAGCAAGCTCCCCGCCAAACAGCGTTGAAAAAATTAACTAATTAAATGAGCGTTCATTATGCATACTCTACAGCGAGGCGCAAAGCTACGAGTACTTTGGCGGAATTACTATATGTTCATATCAATCCTTTTTGCGACTGATGATTTTTTCATTGGCGGTCTACAACACAAGTTGTACAACAGAATTATTTTTGTGCCATCAGTTTCAGACGATGTATTGTAGCTAGTTAGGTTAATTTTATGCAGCCCTAATCACTCATATATTTTTATAAACTCAACTGCATTCCCTTTCCATCGCCTTTCTCTCTCTATCAAATATTTCACAGAAAGGCTACTGCTGACCACAACAGTTCAGCAAAATCAAATACCCGAATGAAATAACTTCATCTTCACCAGCCATCACAAAACTTTCCTAATGAAACCACTGCAAAGTAAATTGCAAAAGGACCTATCGGAAAAGTTCCAGTCATGATCCAATATATGTATACGGAAGCCATCGGCAATCGCTTGGTTGGTCTGTAGTTCAGAACTCCCGACAGGAAGAACTACGACATACTACGAGTAAAATGATGGTCTTCACGGAAAAGATTTCAAATGCAAGGATCAGCTTTTCTAATTATCTCCCAATAGTCTTCGGGTACAAATTAGCTCGCCTTTAGTGCGAGACTTGAATGAATGCCGAGCCAGAAGGACGAAAAAAAAAATGATGAAGCCAAAAATGGAAAATAGGAAAATGCGAAAACTTTAACATACTTTGGATGTCTCTCATAAATTTCCTCCGAAATTTCCATTTATTCTCCTGCACTGTCGGACGAGAAGTAGCGTAGCACTCATGTCACCCGAAGTCAACGGTGCGCGGTGGTGACGGCGGCGACTCACTTTATCCTTTTTGCAAGTTTTTGGTCTCCGTTGACTTGTTACCCACTAACTACTCGTAGTTGCCGTAGAGAAAGTCGACGGGAAGATAAATGCCGGGCAATTAGCATAATGTTATGGCTGGGAACGCAAGATTAGAATTTTATTAAATGGCGTAATTAAGACACAATGAGACACCTCTCGTTTATAAATGGCAGGCATTTTCGGATAATATGTTGGAACTGTGTGCCTGTGTAAGATAGACGTTAGTGTAACTGCCTACGAAAAGTTGCTGCTCCAAGGTGATGGGAAAGTTATGACAGGACCAGACAAAAAAAAGGAGGACTGTAAGTGAGATATGTCCCACAGATAAGTTCTTCGTCAGCTTGATAGACGTCTGACTTTAATTGGGTTTTTGATTGAGGTTAAACGGTTAACAACCGCAAGGACTCGAATGAAACAGTAAGCAGGGCGAATTGTCGAATTATGTCACTCTATTGAAATATAGATCCATTTCAATCCATGTATTGTAGATAGCCGCGGTAGCTGGATGGGTTGAGCGTCGATTTACCGAGCGAAAGGTGAGGTCGAAGGTTGGTTTCCTGTCACGGACATGTTCGAAGAGTTGCTTTTTTATTGGCTTCAAGTCGACTCAGCTGTAAATAAGTACATTGATCTGATTAATAAAAATTAATGGAATAACGGCGGTACCTGCGTGATACTGACCATGTTACCTCTTCTATAGCTACCATTTTCCTGTAAAAACAGTCACGGAAATTAAGTGCTCTGCTACACTTCGTACTCCGTGCTTCGACTCTGAACGGAAAAGGAATTACAACAATCCATGTCAGACGACGTTGATATCGATGGGTTGCCAAACATCGAAAGCTGAAACATATGCATACCTACATACCTTTCAATTCAAAAATTTAAACCGAACATTTAAAATAATATCTGTAAATGTATTGTGTTAACCTAATCTTTGAACATCCGATGAGAAAAAGAGTCGTAAATTAGAATTTGAAAACATTTATGCAAATTGATTTAAAAGTCATTTGCATATTTTGTGCAGTGTGCAGTTTTTATGCCCGGCTGGCTTCATTTTCCAAGATTTCCTACGAGAAATTTCATAATTTTTATATTGTCGATTTTAAAAGCACACCACTCAAAATTTTCACTCTTCCATTATGCCAATTGGACGATGCAGGAATTTTCGGAATGATTTATATTCTGTCTTTATCCGTAGTATATTTACAAAACGAAAGTGTTTCAACGTGTAATTTCATATATCCTAGTTTTATATGATTTACCTACACTGGGACGATAAGCTATTATACATACATATGTATGGTATTAGAGCCAATGACACCAAAAATGGAGTCATTTTCAGAAAGTTGTAGTACATGACATAATATTGAACTTGGTTTTCTATATGTATATGCAAAAAATAGTCTGACTATCTGTGCTCCTGATGAACTGGTGTTAAAATTGAGTTAAAGGTGAGAAGAAATGGAGACTCTAAAAAAGCAATATTCACACAGTATTTCCAGTTGAGCGTCGACTCATAATGCGATGTGACGTATGAATAAAGACCTCGAGCTCAGAAAAACTAGCTCGGATTTCATTTACTCAACGAGGGCTTTGATATTTGTAGAGACAGCTGTGGTAGCTCGATGAGCAGAGAGTTGCTCATTTATTCGAGCGGTGGCGGGATCAAGTTCTACCGAGTAAAAACTTTTTCATACCCTAGACTTATAGTATAGGGTATTTTGTTTTTGTCACGACGAAAATATGTAACACCTTAAAGGAGGTTCCGGAGGTATAGCAATGTATATATATATAAATGATCAGGGTCACCTCCTGATTCGATTTAGCCATGTCTGTCCGTCCGTCCGTCTGTCTGTCTGTCTGTCTGTCCGTCTGTCTGTCTGTCCGTTCGTACGATAACTTTCGATAGAATGAAGCTAGAGCCTTGAAATTTTGGCAGTGTAATCTAGTTGGTGGGGCGACCGGTAGCGACCGGTGTTGAGGCATCAGTCTCATGTTTGACTACCGGCGTTTCGGGTTCGAGTCCCGTCCACGACAACGTTCGTGGCCACGGATGTGCATGAGGTGCATGCTGGCAACTGCATTCTCCGAAATCAGTTTATGCCGAAAAACGTCAACTGGGCCACATGGAACAGTTGACGCGCTATGCCCCACAAGGGGTTAGGGCAATGAGAGAGAGAGAGAGAGAATCTAGTTGGATAGTATCGAAAATGAGCATGATCAGACCAAAAGAACGCCGACCTCCCCTACATATGTAAAGTACGTAAATGTGTCTATAACTTCCGATTAAAGAAACATGAAAAGCTCTAGCTTTGGTAGATTACTCATGAGGGTAATCTTATACTCTCCTGGGAAGATAAAATCGATCAGTTGCAAACTAACGGTAATTTTCTTACAAAGAACCCCGTACTATCCTACTTTTCAGGTTTTTTATCTGTAACTCCTGAACCAATTGACGCAGGCATCTGATTTTTGGCGTGTAAACTTGAAGTGAGAAACTGCTTAAGATTTTGTAAGTTGGGCATAATCAGATCAAAGGAACGCCTACCTCCCCTACAAATTTCAAAAAAAAAAAAATAAATATTACTTTAATTACGATAACTTTCGAAAAAATGATACTAGCAAGTTGAAAATTTTACAGAATGTTGGGGGGCTAATGGGCTAAATCCGACCCAAGGAACCCCCACCTCCCCTACAAATGAAACTTCAAATAAGCGATAACTTTTGATAGAATGAAGCCAGCAACTTGAAATTCTAGTCAAATGTCTGAAGTGAGATTGAGTTAGTTGGCATTAAAGATGGGTAAGATCCGACCTAAGGAACCCCTACCTCCCCTAGAAATGAAACTTAAAATAAGCGATAACTTACGACAAAATAAAGCTAGCGACTTGAAATTTTGGTCAAATGTTTGTATGTAGTATGATCTAGTTGGCTAATATTGAAAAAAAGTAAAATCCGACCAACGAAACCCCTACTTCCCCTACAAATGAAAATTCAAATAAGCGATAACTTTCGATAGAGTGAAGATAAAGACTTGAAATTTTGTTTAAATGTTTTTAAGGTGATCTTATTGGTTGGTGGCTATGATGGGCAAGATCCGACCCAAGGAACCCCTACCTCCCCTACAGTTTAAACTTCAAATAAGCAATAACTTTCGATAGAATGAAGCTAGTGACTTGAAAAACTCGACAAATATTTGTAGAATGGGTTAGTTAGTTAATTGATTTTGAGAATGGTCAAGACCCCTATGAACTGGCCATATAGGAGCCCCACTTTTAATGCATATGGTCGTTGCCAATTGGTACTTTTGGTATCACCACTAGGTCTGTACAAGTCCAGGGTATATACGCTTCGGACTCCGGGCCGCAGCGAAGCTTCGGCCTGGTTTTTATCTGTCATAGGGTGATCAATTTGCCTAATATAACTTTGTGCCAGTCCACCTAACGCCGCACTAAAACCTGGTATTCATATAGTATATCTGTACTGACCAAGCCGAGCCCGGACCGAGTAGCGACCAAACTCTACAGCGGAACAAATGGAAAATTGAAAACGGAATATAGGAAATGGAAAGATGTTGTATAAAAACGGATTATAGTACCGCGATTTGGTATAATCCTATTTCACCGGGCGACGCATCGTGGTTCGCACCTTAACTAATAGTGGGTTTACCGCTGTGAGATAAAAAGCGAGCACAGCGAGCGTTCTGCGGCGGTATATTGAAGCTCGCGGCCTTTTAAGCAGCTCCAGTCGACATATTGTTGATCGATATTGTTGATCTAGGCCCACCCATACAACCACCGAAAGTGGAGGAAGTTGATCTCGCGTTGCGGTCACTAAAACGAAATAAAGCACCGGGCGCTGACGAGATTCCAGCTGAACTGCTAAAATTCGGTGGAACGGGTCTGGTTGATGCCAATTGCTCATGCGAGTATAGGAGGACGAGGTGATCCCATCATCTGTCCAATTCTCAAAAAGGAAGATAAACTGTGGCGTGAGAATTACAGGGCATATCACTAGTCGGTACGTCTTATAAAATTTTGATGAAATTTCAGGAAAACAGAATACAACCGTACCCAGAACGAAACACTGGCGAATATCAAAGCGATTTCAGACCTTGTCGCTCCGCAACCGATCAGCTCTTTACGGTCAAACTGATACTCCAGTGGCGCTGAGGATATAACGCAGACGTATACCAAATCATTGCCGACTTTATGCAGGCATACGACAGTATCGATCGTGGAGTACTGTACAGGATTATGCTGCAATTTGGTATACCGGCCAAATTAGTGCGACTGACAAAGATGGCGATGACCATCGTCTCACAAGTCAGGATCCATAATAAACTTACTGATCTATTTGAAACACGCACTGGTCCGAAACAGGGCGATAGACTGGCACCGACGCTCTTCAACCTAGCACTGGAATACGCTATTCGGGCTATGAATATGGACAACAGCAAGACGCTACTCATCAAGTCGACGCAATCAGCATCGTACGCCGACGACATCAACATCATGTCCCGAAGATTGGCCGACGCAGAAGAACTTCTGCATACGCTCGATACCGCTGCAAAAAAAGTTGGACTAGGTATCAACGAGGGTAAAACTAAAATAATTATGCAATCGACGACAAGGACACCTGCACAACCGACTATCATATACCTGGGTTGTAACTTGTCAAGGGACACCAATGAAACTAACGAAATCTAGCGACGGATACAGTTAGCTAATAAGACTTTTTTCTCGGTTCTCCCTATAATGAAATCGAAGCATGCGCACAGAAACACGAAGCTCCGCGTGTACAAAACCATTATACGACCAGTGCTATGCTATGGCTACGAAGCATGGACTCTAACTTAAGCCTCCGGAAACATGCTAGACACATTTGAACGTAAGGTTATACGGCGAATTTTCGGGGCCGTTTACAATCGACGTGGATGGCGCATCCGGCACAATCATGAGTTGTATGAACTGTACGATGGGCTGGAAGTTTCGAAAATCGTCAAACTATAACGACTTCAATGGGCAGCGTATGTATGATGATCACATGCCAAAGAGAGTAATGAACGCAGAACGAGTCGACGCAGAGAGAGACTATGCCTAGACCGATATCTCGTTGGGAGAGCTCAATATATGCAGACGCCGAGCAGCTTCTGGGCTTCCAAAATTGGAGGACGCGGTCACGTGACCGAGATAATTGGAGGACAACGATTCAGGCGGCCAAGGCCCGACGTCGGGCTGTCGTGCCACGATGATGATGAATGTCCAACGACGCGAATCGCTATGCTTCGGCCGGTCAAGTAGGAATGTTCCCGAAATTTTAATGCTCAAAGTTACGCGGCACTCTCGAAGCTGTCGCTTTTTGTATAGTGTTCAGAAGAATCATTCTTCTTCCTTTCTTGAGAAAAAATTGATTTGTATATTTATTTTCTACAAAACTGATCGAATTTGTCTTTTCATCTTTCAAATTCCCGGTTCCCTTTAAAATCACGGTCCCGTGGCGTTTCGTCCCTTTGACCCCCCTTTCGACGGCCCTTCACACACACCTACCTAATGTGTTCTTTCTAAAAAGGAAATATCGTTATACTAAATCAAGTTGAAATACTACTGACGTAAGAGACATAATTACACCTTTATTATAACTTGGTACTATGCTAGTCAATATTGTTCTTCTGTAATGGACTCCTTTCATATTTGTCATTCCCGGACCGGGTTCTTCATTTGTAACTTAATTACATGTTTAGCAACTAAAGCTTACAATAACCCATTATATACCCGGTCCCTTGTCGAGATGACAACATCCAAATCAACTTGTCGAGCTAAAATTCACAAACAAACAATTTTCATGTCCTCGGGGTATTTTGTTCTTAAACACATTCAACTAGGACACCTTTTAGAATCAATCTATGGTGGATGTTTGAGCCAAATTGCTATTTGAAGGAGTTTACGCAAAAAAAAAATTGTTTAAAGAGCCCTATTCTCCCCACTTACAACCATGGTTACATGAGAAGACTTCTTAAACTAGAACAACCATTTTCCAATTTTCCCTAAATCAAATCAGAGGAGTGGAATCCAATTAAAATGGCGAAAACTTCCAAAGTTCAACATTTTCCCTTTGGTGCGAACGGATTAAATGACGGGTAGAATTTTAAGGTCAGTTGCCTTCCCTAGGATAGATCAGTATCCCTTACTTGTCAGGAGGTGTCCTCGATTGCTCGTCCTCTTTTCCGCGTTTAGTAGTCTCATCCATTAGTCATTTGTTAGCTGAATTCAGCAATTACTCTTCGGAGCAAACAAACAGTTTCTGATTGCGCCATTCGACACGTTGAATGTCGATGGCCGGATTTGAGTCCTTGGCATGTTTTCCCAAGAAATGCACCATTCTATAAATGCCAGGACTTATACTTAATTGAACTCTATTCAATTTCATTGAAATCTTAGGGGATATATGCACCATTGGTTAGTTTTTGAAAAATGTCCTTCTGATGCAATGGAGCGTTTTGGGAAAAGTTTCGTCTCAGCATTGATGCATTTGTTTGGTTTCGTTAGTAGCCTATTGAGGATTGAGCACAGTATTATGTGTTTTTTTTTTCTCTGCAAACTGGACTTTGACGACATCCTGACCTTGGCTGATCGGTTACGACAAGCGTTTATTTTTTGCCTTTCCCCCAGAAAGTATCCTTGCAACTGCCATACACTTCATCTTATTCATTCTGACCCCATTTTTTTCATATGCTCATATTTCCGTCGTCGTTGAATTGAATGCATTTTTGGCCTTCATCCAGAATGGGAAAACTTTTCTTTAAAGAGCATGCATCACTCCCACTCTCGTCGATACGAAAATAACAAAGAGGCTGAGGACGAATTTGTCTGAAGGAATGCAGCATGAGCCAAGTACCATTCAGAGGCGATGATGCATAGTTTCAAAGAACGTGGGAGTACGAAAGTGATTTGCTAAAGATGTCTCAACCGTCTTCCTCGCAAGGATCTGTGCAAGCCATTGTCGTCGATATATTATTATGCTCCCTAGCAATTATAATTAATGCGAAAAAGTTAAGAACCCGGCTAGGGGGAATCGGCGAGGAAGCTTGCAGAATGAATGAGCAGCATGAAATCTTTGGTTTGGAAGACACTCGGAGGCACTATACCAGAATTCCGTATTGTATTTTAATTAAATTAATTTACGATTTGCAGTCATGTTTTCCTGGATGAAGCTGTGAAAGACGCGCGGAGCATAGGAGGCTGAGATGCCAAAGTACACGAACGTAATGGAACAAGGAGTCACAGGGCTGTGGCGAAAGTCACGTGAACCGCATATACATGGCGGGAACATTAATCAAAGTCGTCGACGATGACGATGTCGTTCGCCATTCACGCCTCGTATGCAAATATAACGACATATTCGTTATAAAGTCATTTTAATTAACGCCTCTTTGTTTGCTCGAACATATGTTCCAGACAACGACAATGGACTCCTTGTTCGGTTGCTAGACTACAAGTGGCACGTTTTCGAAGAAACTTTTTTTTGCTGAAAGGAGACGACTGAAAGGGTGTCGTGGTTCTTGCAATTTTGGTGCTTTGTGTTCGGTTGCCTTGTGGAGTTCAGCATAATTTGGAAAACATAGATGTGAAATATTATGGATCGTTGTCTGCCAGAAAATGAGAAAATAATTGGGAGCACCACGATATGGTGTTGAATGGAAAAATAAGATGTCGTTTCGCTCAGGTTTCAAATATTGGAGATTTTAATGGCAACACCATTCTGGGAAAGTTGCGTGTTGATGATTGTTGCGAGTTAAAATAAAAGCGGTTGATTGCCGTAGTCGTTCGGTCACCGCTCTACGATACTAATCTAGAGCTCGGAGTGCAAATCTCGGCGCGATAAAAACTGCTTGTGAGTACTAATAGAACTCTCACAGTGCTTCGAGCTTGCCAGTATAAAGGCGGCGCTGATAGGGGGTGCATGCTAGCAAGTGCACTTCAGAAAGGTAAATATGCTATCGAAACGTCAACAAGGCATAGCAACGCTACCTATAGAGATTTTAACGCGCCCATGCCCCGAGGGGTCAAGGCAATTAACGACATACTGACCAAGAATATAAACTGTTTATATGGTCGGAGATGCTTCCTTATGTACGTTGCAAACTTCATGACAAAGTTAATATACCCTATCGCATCCTTGAAGGGTAGAATGGTGGCTCACTCCGCAGAACACGAGACAGATCAGCACCAACTTAATTAATTCAAGGGAAAATAGATTTGGGCCAAAATTTTAAAGATTGATACATTACGGGTTACGTTCCAATAAGTTGGAGCGCTAAGCGGAAACTTCGTTGAACGAGTCATTTTAATTTGTAGGTAATTATGTACCTGCGGATACTTACATGTGTGCATAACGGTAGACAAAAGAGAATAACAAAAGTTATTAATTTGCTTAACGTTTCATTCATCGACCAAAAATCACTTGTGACACTATAAACATGCATTCGTACTGCAAAGAAACAAAAACGACGTCGGGATAAACAGCGTGAAACTGAAATATCGTTAAGCGAGACAGTGTTAAGCGAGGTCTTACTGTAATGTGAAAAAATCCGACTACTACTGAAAATCTCGGATGCTAACTCGCACATCTTAACCAGCCCATTAGTTTCGAAACGAGGGTCTCACACTTCATACACCTCGGCGGAATATATGGGTAGTATAGCCAGTACTGCGCACTTTGAAAATTTGGGTACGAATAGGTTAGGTTAGGTAAGGTCATTGGGCTGTCGCGGGCGTCCACCGCACCGCACACCTAGACCCGAATTCGGGTCCATTGTGTTACCCCAGGAGTCTCTTATACCTTGAACCTACTACCTAGAACCAGCGCGACCTTTTGAAAAATCTATGGAGCCAGCCAGTTTCTGTGGCTGCCAGTTATCCCAGAAGTACAAAGAAGAATTCACTAAGATGCACACCGCTCTTCTAATTCTCCTCGTTCCCGCATTTTTGACAGAAGTCGTTCTAGGAGAGCCCAAGCCTTTGTGCATGATGATGACCGGTGATGACACCCACCAATTTGTCAGTGTTTTGTCTATCTAGGTATAAAATCCTGATCGTATGTGCAGGATCCATCTGGGCCGCAGTGATCTAGCAGCGCCATAAGTGGCATCACCTTCCCATCTAAAATTAGTCCTCCTACCCACCTCGAGTTTGAGTTCAAATTTATAGATGCCCATGGTCACTCAAATATTGTAATGATCTTGAAGGATTACATCTGCTGCTCCCATTCGAGCCAACTTGTTTGGTCCCCTCAAAGTCTCCACGACCCGGAACCAGTACAAAGTGGTGTTAAAGTCATCCTCTCTCTCCAAGATGGCGGTATGGCATTCCTCTGCAGTCTTCAATGTATTTTGGACGGATTCTAGCGACCTTATTGCTGCGATACTGTCCATGAAGGTAATATTTTCGCTGATCGATACAACACGTAACTGCCGCGACTTCCGTCTGAAACACACAAAAGTAATACGGAAGGTGAAAAAAATGTCATATTTCTAGCTTACCCACTCCTCTAGTACCTTTGGCGCCATCTGTAAATATTGCTATGGAATCTGGCCGCGGTATCACCTTCTGCTCCCAATGAGTACGTGAAGGAATCAGGCTAACATGGTTTTACCAAAGGTGTATATTGAGTATAGCCAGTAACTCTCGGAACACCTGGTTTGATTCTTGAGTGCCCGATATTTGGGTTAATGGATGTTTGTGATGTTTTCCCCCTGTACTCATTTGAACTAACAGCTTGTGGGGCATAGTGCATCAACTATTCCATGTGACTTAGCTGACGTTTTGTTAGCATAAACCAATTTCAGACAATGCACAATGCATGCAACTCCTGTTCCCATTTAGCCGCCTACCTGCGTCAAGTCGAGAGATGTTATGGCTTATTATTACGCCGCACTACACAGGAGGATGACAACACAAACTTCAATGGCCACGAACGCCGTGGACGAGACTTGAACCCGTAACGAGCGTAGACAGACATAAGACTGACGCCTCTATGCTTTCAGCTAGCGGGCGTTACAATAAGCCACAAATTTTCCGGCTTGCCGCAGGCATGCGGCTAAATGGCCACGAGGTAAATGCTACCAACATGCATTGTCCGAAACCTGTTTATACTAACGAAACGTCAACTAACCCAAATGGGAATAATTCACGCGCTATGCCGACAAGGGGTTAGGGCAAATATTTTAATAGATGGTGAAAGAAAACTCCAGGCGGCTTACGGCAGCGTTTTACTTTGCATTGATTTTACAGGTTTCCAAAATAGGTGCGCGCGGTTTTGTGTGGAAATGCATCGGCAGAAATTCTCATATCTCCAAACTCGACCCAGCTTTCTGCTCAACTTCAAACTTTTACTGTGACCACATCCTTATTATCCTTATCCTTTTTCCACAGCTATTCGTTCGCCTGCCTAGGTGACCTCCCTCTCTGGTTCCTGTTAACTCCTTATGGGGCATCAACCACGCCTACTTTCCACTTCGTCCTGTTCACCACCATCGCTTCCAGCTCATTCCACCACTTGCCTATTGAGGCACCCGCTCTCATAACCGATCTTCTGCAGGTGTTACTAGGTAGTCCAACACGGCGATAAATCGAGGGCGTTGAGCAATTTTGTTCGGCCCTTTTCGGAGAGTGTATCCATTGCCACTTTCGCCTTTTAATGGAAGTATCTATCCTGTCCTGACCAGTAATATTAAGGAGGTCTTCGTTAGAAATTACTTCCGGCCACCGTATATGCAGGATGCGCCGTAGACACTGGTTCACAAAAGTTTGCAATCTAGTTGTTCCAAGTTGAACAGCCATATTAAAACACTCATTTTACGTTGGTTTTGAAAATCCGGAGTTTGGTGCGTCTGGGAATGTTGTTGTTTTGCCAGAAAGGAGTCAAACTGAAAAAAAGTTGCTCGAGCCTTGTTGATGCGAGACTGTACATCAGCATCTGCTCCACCATCTGCTGTAACTACGATTCCGGGATAGCAGAAATTGTCAACTTTTTCGACTACCTTCCCCAAAACACAAATTCCGCTTTGCCTTCCTGGAGCCAAGCTCAAGTACTTTGCGTTGATTTTAAGCCTCGCATTACGGCTTTCGCCATTTGAGCTACTTGATCCGATTTATTTGATAGAAGACAAATATCGTCGAATCCTTGTTGATATCAACTTGAGAGCTTCAAATCCTTGTGGTACGGAGCTTCTCTTCCTCGGAGAAAATTAAACGAAATTTCAGTGGAAAAAAATCTTTATTTTTTCGTTCGTAAATCCATTTGACTTTGCGCACAACAGAATGTCGCCAGCTCGAGACAATGTTATGAGGCACGAGCCAGTATGCGATATTTAAAACCGTTCTAGTAAGTAGCGGTTGGGATTTTGCTCACCAGTTCAACTCCGGTCCGTTTCAATTCTACTCGTATCTCTTTGAAACGCCGAAAGATAATCGGCGTTTCAGTGCACACGAGGTAGTAGCACGTAGTAGTCAGTCTGTATAATATTAGCCCGGCCACACATGGTTGAACACGAACTCGAACTTCGTGTGAAGTGTTCTTAACGAATAGCTTGAATATTGCGAATGACTCAAGAAACTTCACACAAATTTGAAGAAAATTGTCCACTGTGACCATGTTCGTGTTCGAGGTCGAGTATATGCGCCCGGGCTTAATCAATATTTTCCTGCACCTGGACGCAGTGGTACATGTGCACTGGCGTATTCGCAGCTGTGTCCTTGTGAAAAGATGGAGATGGAAAATGACGCAGCTAGGAGCAGGAGCCAGCGGAATCCCCGATACCTAGCGAGAAATCGAGGGTCTGTGATAGCTATTGCCGCATCTTAGGCGTTGCCCCAATACCTCCAATTTATTTCTTCCTATCCGACTGAGAACGGCGCGGCGTCACCATTGCTTTTGATATGTATGTACTCCGGCACTAAGCATGATCCGCTGATGGCATTGTGTCCCAACGAACGAAGTTTTTCGGTGTTACGAAGAGTAAAAACGTACTCAGAACCGATTGCATTGGAGAATTCACCGATAAACGGCACGATCCCGCAACAGCTTGAGTATTTTTATACCCTAGACTTTATAAGTATAGGGTATATTGTTTTTGACACGGTAAAAATATGTAACACCTTAAAGGAGGCTCCGGAGGTATAGCAATGTGTGTATATAAATGACCAAGGTCACCTCCTGATTCGATTTAGCCATGTCTGTCTGTCTGTCTGTCCGTTTGTCTGTCTATTCGTCTGTCTGTGTGCCTGTCCCTCTGTCCGTTCGCACGATAACTTTCGAAAGAATGAAGCTAGAGCCTTCAAATTTTCGTCACCTGTTGGCAGTATGATCTAGCTGGTATTGAAAATGGGCATGATCAGGCCAAGAGAACGCCTACCTCCCCTACATATGTAAAATACCTAAATGTATCTATAACACCCGACTAAATAAACATGAAAAGCTCTTACTTTGGCAGATTGCTCGAGAGGGTAACCTTATATACTCTCCTGGAAACATAAAATCGATCAGTTGGAGACTAACGCTACTTTTCTTACAAAGAGCCCCGTACTACCCTACTTTTCAAGTTGTTTGTCAACTCTTGAACCAATTGACGTAGACATCGGATTTTTGGCATGTAACCCTGAGGTGAGGGGCTTCTTGAGTTTTAGCAAGTTGGGCATAATCAGATCAAAAGAACTCCTACCTCCCTTAACAATTTCATAAAATTCAATATTCCTTTAACTACGGTAACTTTCGATAGAATGACACTAGCCAGTTGAAAATTTGGTAGAATGTTGGTAGTAAGATCTAGTTTGTTACTGAAATTGGCAAGATCCGACCCAAGGAACCCCTATCTCCCCTACAAATGAAACTTAAAATAAGCGATAACTTACGATTAAATAAAGCTAGCGACTCTTAATTTTGGTCAAATGTTGGAAGCAGGATTTTGTAAGTTGATGTTAAAGATAGGCCAGATCCGACCCACGAAACCCCAACCTCCCCTTCAAAATTAACTTAAAATTAGAGATAACTTTCGATAAAATGAAGCTAGTGCCTTGGAATTTTGGTCAAATGTTTGTAGTAGGATCTAGTTGGCTAATATTGAAATTACGCAGAATCCGGCGAGCGAAACCCCTATTTCCCCTACAAATGAAACTTTAAATAAGCGATAACTGAAACTTGAAAATGCGCAAGATCCGACAAAGGAAGCCTCTAAGTCCCCTGCGTGTGAAATTTCAAATAAGCCAAAACTTTCGATAAAATCAAGCTAGCGACTTCAAAAGTACGACAAATTTTTGTAGTGTGGGTTAGTTGGTTGATTTTGAGAATGGTCAAGATCGTTCTTAATCATCACCAACCTCCCCTATAAACAAGCTATATAGGAAACTCATTTTTAATGCATATGGTCGTTGTCAATGGGTACACCACTGATCTGTACAAGTCTAGGGTATATAGGTATATGCTTCAGAATCGAGTTATGGGTTCTAAGTAAACTTTTAATGACGATATCATTCTAATCATAGTGGGTTGAGGGCCCATGAAGGGAAACCATGGAGAATATGTCAGTAGAAAGGACTCTGACGCACCCAAACTGCCATATCTTACAAGGGTATTGTTATACCCTTCACTGAAAAGGAATAAAATATAATAATATAATTCACTAAAAGAAGCATCCCCCAACTTATAGAGAATAATTAGTTAATAATAAGTTTGAAAATTTCGATTTATTTGAACTAGTTACCGGTTAATTCTTATCAAATCCCTGTAAAGGGTATCAAACCTTTATAGTTACAAATACTACAATATATTATCAAAGGAGCATGATTTACTACTTTGTACAACAGTTCAAAGCCAAGTACTACTAGAATAATTTAAATTCAAACATATTGTCCCCTCTAATTTGATCAAATACTGCCTCCTACTAATTCCGATTTCCTATGGTAATCAATGAGCAAGTTACTAAGCAATAAGCATAAACTATTGCAGATTCCCACGGACTCTTCGCAAAGATAGCCTGACGTGTTCAATGAGAGTGTATTGTACACAGTATCATTGAACACGTCAGTCTTAGAAAGAACCTGATTTAAATCACAACGTGTATAACTTTCCTGTAAGAAATGAAAGTAAACTTTCTTATCAATAATCCGGACACTGTGCAAACCCTACATTTCTTGTGGATTTTGTGGACATTCTGCGGATTTTATCGCAGCGAAAGCTACAATTCTCGTCAAAAATTGCATTTAATTTCGATGATTCTCATTTTCAACGTCTTCATAATTTTCACTTATATAATTCAGATTTTATACGCCCGCGGATTAAAGGAGTTGCTTCTTAGTTTGCCCATTTGTATTAATACCATGGGATCAACCCTAAAATTTCTTCTGATTCTCAAATATAGATTGAAGATCATCCAGATTGAAGCCTATTTCCTGCATTTGGATACAAAGATTTCGTCAAATCACCAGGCGACTGTGGCTCGTGAGTCGACCAAATTGGGTCAGCGTTTCACTCTAGCACTTGGAATCTACTATGTAGCAGTAACAACGAGCGCAGCCATAAACGCGGCTCTGACAAACCGTCAACAGTTGCTTTTCAACGTGTGGATCCCTTATAATTTCCATGAACCGGCCTGGCGTTACTGGTTTACCTGGTTATTTCAATATGTCTTTACTCAGATTGTAGCCCTACAGACTGCGACTAATGACGCATGTGGTCCATTGTGTTTCGTTATGTTGAATGCGCATCTTGAAGCCTTTCTAGATCGTGTCGGGAACATCGGATGGGATTCGTCGAAAACACAGGAGGAGAACTACAGCGAATTGATAAATTGCATTGAGCATCATCGAGTCTTAATGAAGTACGTATTAATTTTAATTCCGAAGTAATGACTATCTCATAAACAAGTCCTCGATTTCGTTCAGGATATTTGGTATTATACAGGAAAGTGTTTCTCAAATCATGGTCATTCAATTTGTAATTACGGCCGTGTTGCTGACTATGGAAGCTGTTCTTTTTCTAACTTATTCGCTAAATTTAATGGAGTGTTTGGTATTATTTGGAATGTTCATTGCAATAACTGTGCAAATCCTTCCATGCTGCTACTATTCAAATCAATTCATGGTTTTAACTGATCAAACTGTTACGGCGATTTACTCGTGTAATTTTCCGGATCAATCGCTGAAATTCAAGAGAACTATGATCATTTTTATGCAGATGACGCAGAAGTCGCGAGTCGTGGTAGCTGCCAAAGTAATTCCGGTTACCTTGCAGACATTCGTGTCGGTGAGTGTTGCAGATGTGTAGTGATTTTGGAAGTGTCTTGAACAATTTTTATTCCTTTAAATTATAGATAATGAAGTTGACTTACTCTATGGTGTCGTTAGCACTCCATTTTCGCTAATGGGATCTCATCTTTTTGAAATTGAATTTAGTACACCAACGGCACTTGAATAAGGTCTGCATTAGACTATTGCAATATTAGTAATATTTTATGGTCTCGCCAAGGACACTAGCGCACCAGAGTGAGCACAGAACTGTGTTAACCGCCGAGTTACGCAATGATAATTACTCTGTAGAATTGTTAATTACATAAATTCAGTGTGAAAATAAATGTTTCATTACTATAAATCTTTGCTTCGAAATGGATGGTGTAAGGAGCTTTAAAACCAAAAATCTACATACGGTGTCCACCTACCCTTTTCAAACTTCAAGAGTTCTAAATGTCCCAATTAAAAAAAACCTTCGGAAGTCTTGTTTTGAAATATACCTGTTTCGGTAATAAAAGGAAAATAGAGGGACAAAAGACCTTTTCCATAGTCCTCCACGTGGGCGCCCCCTGGCAACGGCAGTGTCTAAAACCGCTGACGGTCAAGTCTTAGCGATAAGAGAGTTTGGAAAAAGGCAGATAGCTGTAGCCTGAATGGCTGACCAACACCTAAGCGTCTCAGGTTTAGTAGGATGGAATGACTTGCGTAGTTGGACCTGCAACATAGTTGTGGGAACTCCAGCACGTTTATTAAACCATTTGAAGCAGCTTTTTCCGAGGTCATCCCCTGAATGCGGTTAAGCGATGTGCTGGCAACTCGTCCTTGTAAAAACCACTTCACGTCAAGAAACCTGGAACAAAAGCCTCGGATTGGACGGATCAACAACGACGACCACGCAACAGGGGACCACTGGAGGTCATAGTTTCTATGAAGAATGTAACGACAACGGACAGCGACCTATCGATTTCGCCTGCAGTAGGAATCTAGTCGTAAGCTCTACGTGATTCCCGCATCGACGCATTCACAAGCAGATCTGGAAATCTCCAGACGTACATACCGCCAACCAAAATGACCAAGTCCTCATTCGCAGGAGATGGGCGTCTAGCGTGATGGATGTCCGCTCCTATCGAGGAGCAAACTGCGACTCAGATGACCACTTGGTGAAGACGACCTACAGATGTAGAATTTCCTCAGTGCACCAATCGAGAAACAGCCCTCCCAAAATCTTTGCGATTGATAAGCTTCTGAGCGATGCTACAGCGGTGGCGTATACTACCGCCCTTGAGGAGAGCCTATAACCTATGTTACACAACAACCTATGCGACACAGGCATCCATGGGTTCTCGGAAGAACTCAAGGGTACCATCAGGGATGTCGCAGAGAAGGTCGTGGGATATAAAACGCGGCAAGAGCGAAATGACTGATTCTACGAAGAATGCAAAAACTCACTTGACGCGAAAAACGAAGCCTACAGACAATGGATTCAACGAGGAATCAGAGCCAGAAGAGAAAAATATGACGAGCTACCAGCTACGGCGAATATCGAATAGAATAATTAGACGTAAGAAACGTAAATACTTTGACGAGTAGTTGCTGAATATAAACGAAAACTTAGCTAATAGAAACACCAGGCAAGCGTACAAACTAATAAATACAATCAAGAACGGCTGACAACCCAGGACTAGCCTTTGTAAGGACAAGGATGGAAACGTCATCAGCGACACCGATGGCATTAACAAACGATGAGCCTCTTATTTTAGAGAGCTTCTGAACCTACCATCTGACATCCCCACACAAGAAGTTCTCGACGATATTGTTAATCTTGGCCCACCCATTCAACCTCCGACAGTAAAGGAAGTTGATCTCGCGTTGCGGTCGCCAAAACGAAATAAAGCACCGGGCGCTGACGACATTCCAGCTGAACTGCTAAAATTTGGTTGAACGGGTCTAGCTAATGCCATACATTAATTACAATGGGAGGACGAGGAGATCCTAGACGATTGGCGCAGAAGTATCATCTGTCCAATTCATGAAAGGGAGATAAACTGCGGTGTGAGAACTACAGGGACATATCACTAGTTTGTACGTCCTATGAAATTTTTACGAAAATTCTGGAAAATAGATAAAACCGTACGCAGAACGAATCATTGGCGAATATCAAAGCGGTTTCAGACCTGGTCACTCCACAACCGATGAGCTCTTTACGGTCAAACTGATACTCCAGAGGTGCTGGAAATACACCGTAAACGTATACCAAACCTTTGTCGACTTCAAACAGGCATATGACAGTATCGATCGTGGAGTACTGAACAACAGCATGCTGCAATTTGGTATACCGGCCAAATTAGCGCGACTGACAAAGATGACGATGACCAACTCCGTCTCACAGGTCAGGATCCATAAAAGTTTCCAAATAGGTCAGTAAGTCTATTTGAAACCCGCACTGGTCTGAAACAAGGCGATAGCCGCTCTTCAACCTAGCTCTGGAATACGCTGTCTGGGTTATGAATATCGGCAACAGCAAGACGTTACTCATCAAGTCAACACAATTAGCAGCGTACGCCGACAACATCATCATGTCCCGAAGAATGGCCGACGAAGAAGAACTTCTGCATACGCTCGATACCGCTGCAAAAGAAGTTGGACTACGTATCAACAAGGGTAAAACTAAAATAATGATGCAATCGACGACAAGAACACCTGCACAACCGAGCATCAATATGGGAGACCTCAACATCGAGTTCGTGACCGGCGCCAACGAAACTGACGAAATCAAGCGACGGATACAGTTAGCTAATAAGACTATTTCCTCGGTTCTTCCCATAATGAAATCGAAGCATGTGCACAGAAACACGAAGCTCCGCGTATACAAAACCATTATACGACCACTGCTGTGCTATAGCTGCGAAGCATGGACCCGAACTCAAACTTCCGAAAACATGCTAGATACATTTGAACATATGGTTCTACGGCGAATTTTTGACATGGATATGTCTTATAGCTGGGGGTCATCCTAAAAATTTGTCCGTCACACGAAATGTCTGTTTTTCTACTCGGGGGTCAGAAGAGGAAACAAGCACATTAAACATTTTTCTTTTCTGGCTGTGCATGTCGTTTGAGTGAAGTGGTCATTGTGAATGGCTGTTGCTTGTAGATCCGCGCGGGCGGTGCGCTTGCGGGGATCCTGTGTGTACATGTTGGGATGTTGATTTGATAGCGATAAAGATTGACGTTGTGAACGACAAGAAATAACATAGTGTACGGGTGAACGGGCGGACTTTCAATGACTTTCAATTTCCGCCAATTCCCCCCATTCATCATTTAATAAAATAGCCCATGTTGTACTATCTGAATCACTAAGGTCCCAGAAAAGGTAGCAAGTAGTCAGTTCGACTAACATTTGAACATGCGCAGACGCAATTTGAGGGAGTGTACATAGTTCCCGCCCCCCGAAGATGAGCGAGAGCGGATGAAGTTCATTCGAGCCAAATCGTGTGATCCAGCGACTGCGTCTGTGCATTTGCAATGGCGGCGATTTGAGGTCTGACTGGTCCACAATGTGGGCCCCCACCACACGTGCAATAAACATATATTTTAGAACAAAATGGCGGATTTATTCTAGGCGAGTTAGAATCTCTCAAGAAATAAAGAAATATTCGTCGCAGGATGTTATATGTTATGATGTACATTCAGAGGTCTGCAGAAGATCAAATGTCCCCCTTCCGCAAAAATTCCAAAATGTTTAAAATGGCTGGAATCCAAACAAATAAAATAGCGCGCGTTGTACTACATATCTGAATCAATAGGGTCCCAGAAAAAGTAGCAAGTAGTCAGTTCGACTAACATTTGGACATGCACAGACGCAATTTGAGAGTGTGTACATTACATAGTTCCCGCCCCCGAAGAAAGAGAGCGAGAGCCATCGTGGATGAAGTTCATTCTATCCAAATGGTTGTGCATTTGCAATGGCGGCGATTTGAGGTCTGACTGGCCCACAATGTGGGCCCCCACCACACATGCAATAAACATATCATAAAACAAAATGGCGGATTCGTACTGCGCGAGTTAAAATCTCCCAAGCCCCGAAATAGAGAAATATTCGTCGCAGGATGTTATAGTTCCGGGCAGCTCATCGTGACATGATGTACATTCAGAGGTCTGCAGAAGATCAAATGCCCCCCCCCCCTTCTGCAATTCCATCCAAAATTTGTTTACTTTTGTTAAAATAGTTTCCCTTTCTGTTTGCTGGACACAATCGCATAGAGTGAAATGGGTCGATTGGGCTGCCGACAGAGGCAATCGCGGTCCTTAGGCATATTTGCATAAACGGCTGCGATTGTCTCTGCCGGCAATGCAATTAGCTCATAAACCTATGGACAGCGGCCTGCTGAACACATTTTTGCATGTGTTTAAAGGCGCGGCGACACGATCAAACTACGGTTTGACAAATCAGCAGTTGATGAAAAGTTGAGCAACGTCCAACTACGGCTTGAAAGAAGCACAAGACTGCAACTCAGTTGACATGGGGTAGACACGGTCATGTAGGTTATCAAACGGGGTTGGTCAAATCATAGTTTGATTATGTCAACGCACCTTAAAATGCGCTTGCACAAAATTCGACGAACTTCTCAAATGTGGCACGAGCAGCACACCCCCACACACAATCGAAGTCAAGATTTATTCGCATTAGCCATGAGAGTGAGCGAGAGTGCTCATCAAAGTGCACGGTATTGTACCTCTGTATGTGTGCAGATTGGACGAGAATTTACTCTGTAACGTTTGGCTAGCGTGTAACGCATGCGTGTAAGAGAGCGAATACGTGTGTGTGCGCTCCACGAGAAACCGAGACGACAAGCGAAGAGAAGAACACGGTGCAAGGCTCCGGGATGCTGTCGAACTAGTGGTAGTGTGGAGAGCTTCGTTTTGTTCGAGCGCAGAGACAGTCGTGTTTGGGTTTCCGGACAGTGAAGACGGTCGAATTGAGAAGCTGGGTTGCATTACCACTCTAAGTATTTAATCGGTGAAGTAGTGAAAAGTAAAATACATTTAGTTTTTTTTGTACGTTCGGCGCCGAGTGAGTCCGCGGTATCGGTCAAGGATCTGTGCCTGAAAAATACAGCGTATCATCGTGGGAAAAGTAAAGGGGTGCTCCGCCACAAGTGCCCCACAGGTGCTTTGGTCGCTTTTTCCCGGGGTAAGGCAGTGCAATAACGGTGGAAGCAGCCATCTCGCTCACTCGCGAGATCAGCAGACGGAACACTTTAGTAGCTGCAACTCCCTCATCGTGGTGCGCATTGCCTTACTCCGGGAAAAAGCGTCTTTAGTAGTATTAGTAACAGCATGAACAGCTGAATCGGCATGGTAAACGGTCGGGTCCGTGGAGCCTGTCGCAGCGTTGTCGGTTAGACAATTAGTGGACCTAGTAACAGTGAGGATTGAATTGGAAGACGGTCAAAATTACATCAAAAGTAAAACAGTGACATCCAATTACCATCATCTGATCAACATCGTGGTGAATTAATTTAATAATAATATTTAATTCCGGAAAATAATTATAATCTCCAGTTAAAATGAGAGTCAAAGGCAAAAGCTCAATTGAAATTTATAGCGATGAAATGAATTTACGCGAAATAATTAAAACGGAAAATCTAGATACTCAAGAGGAGGCACTTTTCGTCTGTGATCTAAGCGATATTATAAATAAGTATTATATTTGGAGAACATTTTTACCACGAGTTGTTCCATTCTATGCTGTTAAATGTAACGATCATCACTTCATTCTCAAGTTACTAACCGCTATGGGTACCGGCTTCGATTGCGCTTCAAAGGGTGAAATTAAGAAGATATTATCGGTGGGCGTTAAACCTCAACGGATTATTTTTGCTAATCCAACAAAGCCCAATTCTCATCTAACGTATGCCGCTGCAAAGGAGGTTGATACTATGACCTTTGACAGTGATTTCGAATCGTACAAAATTGCCAAGACTTTTTCGAAAGCAAATTTGGTCATAAGGATTCGCTGCGATGCTGAGAAAGCACAGTGTCCACTTGGTGAAAAGTTTGGCTGTGATCCTGAGCTGGAAGCGCCTCGTCTCATATCTTTGGCCAAAGAACTAGGGTTGAATGTAGTTGGAGTAAGCTTCCATGTTGGTTCGGGATGCGCTGATTTCCCCGTCTATGAAAGAGCCATATGTGCTGCACGTACCCTGTTCAAATACGCCCAGACACTAGGATTCAATTTTAAATTGTTAGACATTGGCGGTGGATTTCCAGGTGACAAGGGAACTTCTTTGAAAGAGGTTGCCGAAATTATTAATAACGCCTTGGATAAGTATATGCCCGAGGACGATATTCAAATTATCGCCGAGCCAGGGCGATTTTTTTTGTCTCATCGGCGTTCACTTTAATATGCAAAATCCACTCCAAGCGTGACGTTCTTCGTGACAATAAGCTGGAGAAGATTATGTACTTCATAAATGATGGAGTTTATGGTTCTTTCAACTGTATCCTTTACGGTCATCAACTGGCTACGCCTACATATATAACGAATGCTGATGGTTTATTGCACGATTCTTCGATTTGGGGACCGACATGTGATGCCTTAGATCAGATCTGTCGACAAGTCATGTTGCCAAAGTTGAACATTGGCGATTATATAATCTTTGAAAATATGGGGACCTATACAATCCCTATTGCAAGTCCATTTAATGGATTTCCATTGCCACGTGTAAAATTTTTCGTCAAAGGATCCGATGAACAATTAACCAACCCAATTTGAATACTCGACGAAATATAAGGACAATTCTGGATTGAATTTAGGATTCTTATGAATGAAATTCAATTGGATTTAACTGATGAATTTACAGATAATCTTTAATCATATTTCGCCTTTTTTTTTTGCATTTTATCCTATCCTCACGTATATGCATGGATCTCAAATCGAACATGTTATTATGGTTTTTTTGCCGATCAAACAGAAATAATATTTCCAATTATTTATGGGTTTTTTTTTTGAGAATAAAATGTGGCCGTTAATTGTGGTACTAATATTTATAGTTAAAAAAAAAAAAAAAAAAAAAAAAAAAAAAAAAAAAAAAAACTTTATAAAGTGTATATTGTTGCTATATAGCTAGTTGTAGTCAGTGCATATTCGACTAGTACATGAAATAACCAGAATAGAAGAATATTTCCAGGATTACTTATCCCTTTTAGATAATTATAAATTACAACATTGACCATACATTTAAAACAATCCACCCCATATACGTTTACAAAGAAGACCAATAAGAACACGAATAGCTTATAGAAATGGTAGCATATGTTCCCGTAACCAAAGTCTGTTAATTTTTTTTTCTATCCAATTGAGAAATTAAATAAACACGCTAATAATATTTCTTTTTGTTCAACTTGTTTAAGAATCAATCATGATTAATTTTTTTTTCTCTCTCAGTATCTAACGAAAAAAAAAGAATCTTAATTTATTCTCTCGTACAATCTCAAGGGTTTCTATTGGCATGTACACAAGCAAAATGTACAAGTGAAGTCCTTATTTGTGGAATGAATATACTATTTGGAGCATAATGCAAAAAAAAAAAAAAAAAAAAAAAAAAAAAAAAAAAAAAAAAAAACTCAATTTTTGGTTTTTGTAATTTGTACATACTATACACAGTCCTACTCCAAGACTCGAATTGATAGCATGGAGAATATAAAGGACCAAAACCCAATTGCAGAAGGCAATCCTTTATTTTTTTTTTGGGTTTTTTTCTTAATTTTTATACCTATATACTATACATCTAAACAAAAAAAAAAAAAAAAAAAAAAAAAAAAAAAAAAAAAAAGAGAAAGAGATCCCCAAGCGGCAGGATAGAGCCCATGACGCGGACAGACTTGACTTGACTTAAGGACGCCAGACCAACGGACCGGGGACAGGCAACTCGCTCTTGGCGAATTTTACGCGGCAGGCTACACCAGGACTCCGAATAGTTTCGGAGGGCCATACGGACGGACTCGGCCTCCCAACAGCATGCGGACCAACGCTGGCGACGCGAAGCGGCGCATACCCCCAGGACTACCACCTAATGACCCCGCTTTGGCAAACTGGCTAAGTCCCGCCCACTTAGTCAGGCCAAGTCCAGTGGCATGCGACTATGACGGGCTTTGACGGACCGCGGACAAAGGACTGAGTAGAAAGGACCTGCTGACCAACGCGTACCAGACTGACCGTATTTAACGACGACATTACGACAAGACAATAATTTTCTTTTTGAGTCTTGTTTTCTGAATTAATTCTGAATCTGGGCCGACTGTCCTGCGCTTTGGTATAGATCCACCATCTCATCATTGGAATGTTTTTTTTTTGTTTTCGCATTTCGCCAGGAATACTTCGTCCTTCGCCAACCTGAATTAAATTGCAGTAGGACCAAGTACATATTTTTTTCTTTGTGAGAATGACACTCCGCAGAAAGAATAAAACGTCGATGATTTTGTTGGCTCCTTGAATGAGCAATAAGTTCAAGAAGAACTATTTTCTGTTAGGTTTATTTTATTTGTTTTGAGAGCCTTCCTCTGCTTTCTCTCCACTCAACTGAATAGATTTTTTTTTTTTAAATAGGGGGTTTCCATCAACTTTGGCGCATGAAACCCATGGTTGGGAGGGATAGGCCGCGCCGGACCCATAACATCTGGGGCCCATATAGAGCCGTTAAAGATCGAAAGGCTCATCTGGCTTGTAGAGGTGAAGGATCTGTCCTGATTGGACGGTATTCCCGTCTTTGTTGTATCTTCGGCCTTGTGCCTGTTTGTAGTTTGGCTGTTGCAGCCCTGTGTCCCTGCACGGGACTTTGTGAGTTTTCGCGTAGTGTTGGAAGTTTGACGTTCGTCGTCACGATTAGGTTTCTCTTTGTATCTTGTTCTTTTTGAAAGGTTATTTCGCGTTTTCGTCTTCTTGAGTCGCGGGCAGACGTGCGATATCTTCTTTGCTGACAATGGAGGAGGCCGGTGACTGCCGTGCTTAGCCCACCCCACTACTTCCGACAGCTGAGCTGGTCTGCCAGCGCACGTCACAGGTGGTCCTCCGGAGAGTGGTTTCTTGACACTTGGTGTCCGACAGGCCTTCACGGCCAAACCAACCCTCGTCCTCCGATCTCCATTATCACAAATGGCGCCCAACGTGGGGCCAGAAAATCTTGTAGTTTTCGTCCTTGGACGAAAACGGACCCAACTCCACCTCGGGTCCTCACATTTAATTTGTCCCACTGCACTGGTCCTTAAAGTTTCGGAGTGCTTTGGCACTCCCAATCCTCGTGATTGCGGCTTCACGCTGATCTTTGCCCAGGCAGACCCTAGGACTGGTGTTCCTTTCCCCTCCACATCCCTTTAAAGTAGTATTTCCCCTCCTTAAACGGGCACTGATCTGTCTTGTTTTGTACCGAGAGTACTTAAAGTACTCTGTGAAGGATGCCCTCCTCATTGCACGAGAATTGCAGAGTATTGATATTGGTTGTCGATACTCTGACCGTGAATTCAGGAGGAGACATCATCACCTTTATGTGACAGATCAGTGGTCCTCTAACAATTTTTTTTTTTGCATTTCTTGGTCCGAGTCGCCAACTCATTCTACTTCGAAGTACGGCAAATCGAAATTCCGAATTGCGTGAGTAGGCAATGGTGCCAGCTACACGACGTGTTTCTTGCTGCCGTAATGGACAAGTTGGGTGAGGGAAGCGATTCGGCTAATTTTTTTTTGTGTTTTGAATCCCCTTTTAACCTCCATGACGGACTTTTTCTTTGCCTTTGCAAGCCAGTTTCAGTTTTATGCGTATAAACACCACATCGCGTTGGTGTGGAGGAAAAATGAAGAAGATGAATTTTGCTATTTGTTATGATGACCTATGATAATTCATCATATATCGCTTAGCCTATGATATTTCGTTGGTGTTAAACCATCTATATGTAGGTACATTATCGGGTTTTTTTTCTCGCTATGTAGTATATACCGTTTTATGATTATATATATTGCACATTCTATTTTTATGGTGTTAGACCATATATTTATAGTTACATTCTAATTTTTTTAGATATCGCTATCTTATACTTATCTTCCTAATCATAAAATCACCATACCACTATTGCAATATATATCACACCTTCTGTGGGTGCCTGACCATATATATTTCTCGTCTAGCTATTGTTGCGCTATTTTGGCTTTATTATTATATAGGTAGTTGTGAAGTTTCGATATATTATTAAAATTAAAGTCATACCGGTGCAATAGCACCATATTTTCGATTGACCACTGGTCCCCTATACAGATTTGCCATAGGTTCCACTGGTACCCGACCATTTACCTCCCTCGTTTTTTTTATACGTATATACCATTATATTAAATTGCTATATTACACAATATTACATCATATTATTTGATTTTATATTATATTATGTATTATTATATATTATGTTATATATATTATTATTATATACTATACCTATATTATATTATACAATTATATACCCCGTCTTTGCGGCGTGTGTACCATATATTGCCTCCTATATCCTAGGATCATATCTTACTTATTTAACTATTATCGATACTCACTCACGTATCGATATCAGACTTATTTTTGTATTATTATATCCGGCACATTTTTTTTTGGGGTCGACCAAGTATTGGGGGTTATACCTTGAATATCCTATACCCCGTACGTTGTCGGGCCATATACCGCTCTTTCAAATCTTATCCTCGATACGCCTCTACTTATCGATACCATACGTGCTATTTTTTTTTTGGGGTAGGCCAACTCTCGTGGGTTCGACTGTCGATTCGTTACTGCTGGCATTTTTTTTCCTTCTTCTCGATCTGTAACATCGTGCATGCGTCCAGTCTTAACAGACGGATGAAAGTTTTGATTATTGCTTCTTGGGAACCCTTATAATCATGCCAGTGGAGCATAGCATGGAATTTGTCACCGAAGGTCCCAGTCGGGGTAATCGGTTGGCAGAGGAGAATGGCAATCACTGCACCATCTGTCGCGCAGACATGAGGGCCAATGAGGAGCTGGTGAGCACGCCTTGTCAGCACTACTTCCACCAAGTGTGCATAATGAGTTGGATCAAAACTCAAGACACCTGTCCAAATTGTCGACACCGAGTGATTCCCGAACACTTAGTTCCCCGATTTCCACCACTACCGGCGGCAAATGCTGGGACTTCGAGGGATGAACCCTATACGCGTCCTTTCTCACCACCTACCTCTCGAGGAGCTGTACCTAGGGGCAATAGGCCAATAACGCGGTCACAAACACGTAACCAGCCACCGAGTATACCGAGTGATTCGGCAGACCATCAGCCAAGCCATAACACTACCGCGGATTCCCAAGCTGGAGCTCAGCCATCCGCTGAAGGCGACCTCATCAGCCAACTCTTGCCACAGTTACAGGCAATGGTCATCTCGGCAGTGCGTGACCAAGTCGCGACCTCTAGCGCTAGCCCACACATTCCTGGAGCAGTGCCGCAGAGTAATCTGCAGGGAGCAGGAGACCGCCGAAGGATTTACCCACGGAGGAATGACTTTTCACACCCGGACCAACCCGTTGCTCGTTCCAACTTCCGTCAAGCCGAGGTACAGTACCGACCACCAGAACAGTCGAGTAGACCGCAGTTTGGAAACCGTCCATTGCGCCCTAATCACCCGCCAAACCCCAACCAACGATGGCAATCTCGTCACTCTGACAGCGATCAACAACCGTCAGTTCGTTCACCTCTAAAGGTGGCGCAAATTCTAGCGTCGTGGAACCTTAAGTTCAGTGGGGAAGATTCCAACATAACGGTGGACTCTTTCCTCTACAAGGTTGAAGTCCTCACCCAACAAACCCTAGGAGGAGACTTCGCGGCACTAGTAAATTGCTTCCACGTGCTGTTGATCGGTAAGGCAAGCGAGTGGTATTGGCGCTACCACCGCTCATACGGTTCCTTAGAGTGGGTTGCGATCCAGGAGTCACTTCGGGATCAATTCCGAGATCGGTTAACCGATCTCGACATCCTGAAACTTATCCGCAACAGAACGCAACGCCTCAACGAATCGTTTGACGTCTTCTATGACAGTGTGTTGAAGCTGACAGACCGTTTAAATCATGCGATGTACGAGGCAGATTTATTGGAAGTGCTAAGAGGAAACTTACGACCGGATTACCGACGTGAAATATTGCATGAGGACATTCGATCCATTCGTGAGCTTCGTACTTATGTGCTCCGAATGGAGAACTTCGATGCCGAACCCCACCACAGCCGCCCACCTCGACAATTTTCGCGCCCCTATCTATCCGAGATACAACACCACCGTTCGGATTTTACTGCAGAAGAAGTGTTGGATGAACAGCGTTTGGAACACCGTCCTGGCCCGGACGTAGCAGAACTGGCAACATCCTTGATGTGCTGGAACTGCCGACAGAAGGGACATCGGTATGACACTTGCGGGGCAGACCGTCAGATCTTTTGCTATGGTTGCGGAGCAGCCAACGTTATTAAGCCACAATGTCATAAATGTAGCGGTCCAAAAAACTTGCCAGCGAAGATGCGTTCCATCCAGACATCTTCGCGGGGGACACAATGCGACTAGATGACTCGGTGGCTCTGTCAGATGCTGCATCCTCGCTCACAGCCAATACGCTTGTACCTGCCGCTTCTTCCATACTCGCACAACCAGCTATATCATCTGCCCCTGACATATATTCTGCTTCTCCTCTGTCATCAGCCTCTCCTCTTTCATCAGCCAACTATCTCGATACGGAGATCCCATTGAACACCTCTGCTCTAGGTTCTACCCCCAGTCTCTCAGTATTACCACCACCTGCCTCTGATATTCCGTCTATACGACTGATGGTGTCGCATGGCACACAGACAGGCGACCCGAATGATGAGCTAGTACATGCTCCAAGGCTCAAATCAGCACCGTTAGGACCAACCCGACCCTATCATGTTCGGCTGGCCGAATACCAACTCGCACGTCAACGGATTTTCGAAGGCGACGAAACTCCCAAGCTAAAGCCCAAAAGCTCCACCCTGCGGCTACGCGAATTCTGGCGAAACGTCAAACAATCCCGGCGTCACCATTGTTCAGCGGTGCTGGTCGATCAGCCTGCCGGAGACATCCGTCCTTATCTCAAGGTCTCCATGTTCGGTGAGGAGATCGTGGGTTTAGTGGATACAGGCGCCTCCGTGTCCTGCATATCGGCAAACTTTGCCAAAAGATTTGTTGCAGACAATCTACACCCTTGGAAGCCGTACCGCTTAACCCTTACGACTGCCGATGCCACACCCCATACAACGCTGGGACGAACGACTGGTGCAGTTACCTTTCGAGGAACAACTAAAACCATGACGTTCCTAATAATACCTACCTTGAGCCAGGAGTTATACCTTGGAGCGGACTTTGTTCGTACCTTCAATCTTGCGCGTGATATTTTTGCCTTTGCTAATCCGTCTTTAACACCTGACGTAAGTGAACTTTCTGCCACCGACAACCGGCATCCGCTAACGCCTGAGCAGAAGGCGACCCTCGATACTATCATCTCCAGCTTCCCCTCCTACGCCAAGCAAGGACTGGGCCGTACTACCCTCATTAAACACACGATCGACGTTGGCGAAAATAGGCCGATCAAGCAACGCCACTTTGCTGTGTCACCGGCGGTAGAAAAGCTCATGTTTGCCGAATTGGATCGGATGCTGGAGATGGGAGTTATCGAGGAGTCCCAAAGCAGTTGGGCATCTCCAGTGACAGTGGTTGTAAAACCAGGCAAAGTGCGTCTATGCCTAGATGCACGAAAGGTGAATAGCGTCACCACAACAGACGCTTATCCCCTACCCCTCATCGACGGAATATTAAGTCGGCTGCCTAAGGCTGAGTATATCAGCAGCCTTGACTTAAAGGACGCCTTCTGGCAAATTCCGCTCGATGAGGAATCAAGGGATAAAACCGCTTTCACTGTGCCAGGACGACCCCTCTATCAATTCGTCACTATGCCGTTTGGGCTGTGCAATGCTCCCCAAACGATGCAGAGACTAATGGATAAGGTCATCCCGGCCGATATCCGTCATCAGGTGTTCGTATACTTAGACGATCTCCTGATAGTTTCTGCAACGTTTGAGGAGCATTGTACACTCCTGCGCAGGGTTGCCAATTGTATGCGCGAAGCAGGCCTAACGCTGAATGTCGAAAAGAGCCACTTCCTGGTGAAGGAAGTCAAGTATCTCGGACATGTGATCGGTGACGGAACTATCCGAACGGACCCGGACAAGGTGGAAGCTATTGAGAATTTTCCACTACCCAAGACGGTACGACAGCTACGCCGCTTTCTGGGAGTCTGCGGGTGGTACCGCCGATTTGTGCCAAATTTCTCAGCCGTGACTGCTCCGCTCACAAATATGCTGCGCAAAGGTTGCAAGTTTTTGTGGACTACTGAGGCGCTAGGTGCTTTCGAAGCCCTAAAGTCAAGCCTTTCATCCGCTCCTGTCCTACACAGCCCCGATTTCTCACGCCCCTTTTCCATCCATTGCGATGCGAGCCTGGAAGGTATCGGTGCAGTGTTGGTACAGGTGACAGACGCTGGCGAGGAAGTACCTATCGCCTTTATGTCACAAAAACTGACAACCGCGCAGCGTAATTACACCGTAACGGAGCAGGAGTGCTTGGCGGCTGTCACAGCAATCAAGAAATTCCGCCCTTATGTGGAAGGGCAGGAGTTTGAAGTTGTGACAGACCACGCCTCCCTGAAATGGCTCATGAGCTTGAGAGACCTGCACGGTCGGTTGGCCCGTTGGGCCCTAAATTTGCAAGGGTTTCGTTTTGAGATTCGCCATCGTAAAGGCAGTCTCAACGTGGTTCCTGACGCTCTGTCCAGGGTGCACGAAGGTGAAATATCGGAACTGCAAGCCTTGCAGGATATTTCATTAGACGCAGACCTTGACTCTCCCCATTTTAGCTCGGAAGAGTACACGGCTCTGATAAAGAGAATTTTGGAAGAACAACACCTTCTTCCGGACCTCAAGGTCATTGACCAATTTGTGTATAGGCGTACGGACCACGCGAGCGGGGACAAAATTCAGGAAGAATCATCGTGGAAATTGTGGGTGCCGAGCGAGCTAACTCACGAGCTGATCCGCAAAGCACACGATAATCCTTTATGTTCTCATGGCGGTTATGGTAAGACCCTCTATAGGCTAAGGACTCTATTTTATTGGCCTAAAATGAGTCGCCAAATAAAGGATTACGTGTCAGCTTGTGCAGTTTGCAAGGCAACTAAGGCCCCAAATCAACCACTTCGTCCACTGATGAGTTCACCTCCTGTCCCCGACCGCGTGTTCCAGCGGCTATACATAGATTTAATAGGACCCTACCCGCGCTCAAAGGCTGGCAACAGTGGTGCCATTGTTGTTCTGGACAGCCTTTCAAAATTCCCGTTTGTCGAGCCGATAAAAAAGTTCACCTCACACGTCATTGTAGAATTCCTGGAGCAGAGGGTGTTCCATACGTTTGGAGTACCTGAGGTCGTGGTATCGGACAACGGCACTCAATTTAAGTCGTTGCTCTTCAACAATCTGCTTGAGCGCTACGGGGTAAAGCATTTTTACACCGCGCTTTATTCGCCACAGGCTAACGCGTCCGAACGTGTGAATCGTTCGTTAATTGCCGCCATACGCGCCTACGTCAAGCCAGATCAGAGCGACTGGGATTGCAACATCCCCAAAATTACTTGTGCCCTTCGATCCGCATACCATAGTTCCATAGGCTTTTCGCCGTATTTTACTCTGTTCGGCCAGACCATGCTTCTTCACGGAAGCTCATACAACGTCCTCCGAAGAGCTAACCAACTGGACGATCCTACTGCCGGAGTGTCACCTGACCTAAAGTTGGACCTGGTACGGCAACAGGTTCAAAAGAATCTACAGGCCGCCAGTGAAACTAACGCCCGTACCTATAACCTGAGGGCCAGGCCGGTCAAATTTAAGGTTGGGGAAACGGTGTATTGCCGGAACTTTAACCCCAGTAGTGCTATCGCCCACTATAACGCGAAGCTCGGACCAAAATTCATAAAATGCCTGGTGAAGGAGGCGATAGGTGCCTCATGCTACAAGTTGACCGACATGGCAGGGAAGCATCTGGGAGTGTTTCATGCCAAGGACCTGCGATCCTAACATGAGCAAAGAGCTTTTATTCTTGGAACTTCAAGACATGCAGCTGATTCGTCGCTACCAAAGTGTCATCGAGGAATCACCTGTGTTGAAATGGGTCGATTGGGCTGCCGACAGAGGCAATCGCGGTCCTTAGGCATATTTGCATAAACGGCTGCGATTGTCTCTGCCGGCAATGCAATTAGCTCATAAACCTATGGACAGCGGCCTGCTGAACACATTTTTGCATGTGTTTAAAGGCGCGGCGACACGATCAAACTACGGTTTGACAAATCAGCAGTTGATGAAAAGTTGAGCAACGTCCAACTACGGCTTGAAAGAAGCACAAGACTGCAACTCAGTTGACATGGGGTAGACACGGTCATGTAGGTTATCAAACGGGGTTGGTCAAATCATAGTTTGATTATGTCAACGCACCTTAAAATGCGCTTGCACAAAATTCGACGAACTTCTCAAATGTGGCACGAGCAGCACACCCCCACACACAATCGAAGTCAAGATTTATTCGCATTAGCCATGAGAGTGAGCGAGAGTGCTCATCAAAGTGCACGGTATTGTACCTCTGTATGTGTGCAGATTGGACGAGAATTTACTCTGTAACGTTTGGCTAGCGTGTAACGCATGCGTGTAAGAGAGCGAATACGTGTGTGTGCGCTCCACGAGAAACCGAGACGACAAGCGAAGAGAAGAACACGGTGCAAGGCTCCGGGATGCTGTCGAACTAGTGGTAGTGTGGAGAGCTTCGTTTTGTTCGAGCGCAGAGACAGTCGTGTTTGGGTTTCCGGACAGTGAAGACGGTCGAATTGAGAAGCTGGGTTGCATTACCACTCTAAGTATTTAATCGGTGAAGTAGTGAAAAGTAAAATACATTTAGTTTTTTTTGTACGTTCGGCGCCGAGTGAGTCCGCGGTATCGGTCAAGGATCTGTGCCTGAAAAATACAGCGTATCATCGTGGGAAAAGTAAAGGGGTGCTCCGCCACAAGTGCCCCACAGGTGCTTTGGTCGCTTTTTCCCGGGGTAAGGCAGTGCAATAACGGTGGAAGCAGCCATCTCGCTCACTCGCGAGATCAGCAGACGGAACACTTTAGTAGCTGCAACTCCCTCATCGTGGTGCGCATTGCCTTACTCCGGGAAAAAGCGTCTTTAGTAGTATTAGTAACAGCATGAACAGCTGAATCGGCATGGTAAACGGTCGGGTCCGTGGAGCCTGTCGCAGCGTTGTCGGTTAGACAATTAGTGGACCTAGTAACAGTGAGGATTGAATTGGAAGACGGTCAAAATTACATCAAAAGTAAAACAGTGACATCCAATTACCATCATCTGATCAACATCGTGGTGAATTAATTTAATAATAATATTTAATTCCGGAAAATAATTATAATCTCCAGTTAAAATGAGAGTCAAAGGCAAAAGCTCAATTGAAATTTATAGCGATGAAATGAATTTACGCGAAATAATTAAAACGGAAAATCTAGATACTCAAGAGGAGGCACTTTTCGTCTGTGATCTAAGCGATATTATAAATAAGTATTATATTTGGAGAACATTTTTACCACGAGTTGTTCCATTCTATGCTGTTAAATGTAACGATCATCACTTCATTCTCAAGTTACTAACCGCTATGGGTACCGGCTTCGATTGCGCTTCAAAGGGTGAAATTAAGAAGATATTATCGGTGGGCGTTAAACCTCAACGGATTATTTTTGCTAATCCAACAAAGCCCAATTCTCATCTAACGTATGCCGCTGCAAAGGAGGTTGATACTATGACCTTTGACAGTGATTTCGAATCGTACAAAATTGCCAAGACTTTTTCGAAAGCAAATTTGGTCATAAGGATTCGCTGCGATGCTGAGAAAGCACAGTGTCCACTTGGTGAAAAGTTTGGCTGTGATCCTGAGCTGGAAGCGCCTCGTCTCATATCTTTGGCCAAAGAACTAGGGTTGAATGTAGTTGGAGTAAGCTTCCATGTTGGTTCGGGATGCGCTGATTTCCCCGTCTATGAAAGAGCCATATGTGCTGCACGTACCCTGTTCAAATACGCCCAGACACTAGGATTCAATTTTAAATTGTTAGACATTGGCGGTGGATTTCCAGGTGACAAGGGAACTTCTTTGAAAGAGGTTGCCGAAATTATTAATAACGCCTTGGATAAGTATATGCCCGAGGACGATATTCAAATTATCGCCGAGCCAGGGCGATTTTTTTTGTCTCATCGGCGTTCACTTTAATATGCAAAATCCACTCCAAGCGTGACGTTCTTCGTGACAATAAGCTGGAGAAGATTATGTACTTCATAAATGATGGAGTTTATGGTTCTTTCAACTGTATCCTTTACGGTCATCAACTGGCTACGCCTACATATATAACGAATGCTGATGGTTTATTGCACGATTCTTCGATTTGGGGACCGACATGTGATGCCTTAGATCAGATCTGTCGACAAGTCATGTTGCCAAAGTTGAACATTGGCGATTATATAATCTTTGAAAATATGGGGACCTATACAATCCCTATTGCAAGTCCATTTAATGGATTTCCATTGCCACGTGTAAAATTTTTCGTCAAAGGATCCGATGAACAATTAACCAACCCAATTTGAATACTCGACGAAATATAAGGACAATTCTGGATTGAATTTAGGATTCTTATGAATGAAATTCAATTGGATTTAACTGATGAATTTACAGATAATCTTTAATCATATTTCGCCTTTTTTTTTTGCATTTTATCCTATCCTCACGTATATGCATGGATCTCAAATCGAACATGTTATTATGGTTTTTTTGCCGATCAAACAGAAATAATATTTCCAATTATTTATGGGTTTTTTTTTTGAGAATAAAATGTGGCCGTTAATTGTGGTACTAATATTTATAGTTAAAAAAAAAAAAAAAAAAAAAAAAAAAAAAAAAAAAAAAAAAACTTTATAAAGTGTATATTGTTGCTATATAGCTAGTTGTAGTCAGTGCATATTCGACTAGTACATGAAATAACCAGAATAGAAGAATATTTCCAGGATTACTTATCCCTTTTAGATAATTATAAATTACAACATTGACCATACATTTAAAACAATCCACCCCATATACGTTTACAAAGAAGACCAATAAGAACACGAATAGCTTATAGAAATGGTAGCATATGTTCCCGTAACCAAAGTCTGTTAATTTTTTTTTCTATCCAATTGAGAAATTAAATAAACACGCTAATAATATTTCTTTTTGTTCAACTTGTTTAAGAATCAATCATGATTAATTTTTTTTTCTCTCTCAGTATCTAACGAAAAAAAAAGAATCTTAATTTATTCTCTCGTACAATCTCAAGGGTTTCTATTGGCATGTACACAAGCAAAATGTACAAGTGAAGTCCTTATTTGTGGAATGAATATACTATTTGGAGCATAATGCAAAAAAAAAAAAAAAAAAAAAAAAAACTCAATTTTTGGTTTTTGTAATTTGTACATACTATACACAGTCCTACTCCAAGACTCGAATTGATAGCATGGAGAATATAAAGGACCAAAACCCAATTGCAGAAGGCAATCCTTTATTTTTTTTTTGGGTTTTTTTCTTAATTTTTATACCTATATACTATACATCTAAACAAAAAAAAAAAAAAAAAAAAAAAAAAAAAAAAAAAAAAAGAAAGAGATCCCCAAGCGGCAGGATAGAGCCCATGACGCGGACAGCCTTGACTTGACTTAAGGACGCCAGACCAACGGACCGGGGACAGGCAACTCGCTCTTGGCGAATTTTACGCGGCAGGCTACACCAGGACTCCGAATAGTTTCGGAGGGCCATACGGACGGACTCGGCCTCCCAACAGCATGCGGACCAACGCTGGCGACGCGAAGCGGCGCATACCCCCAGGACTACCACCTAATGACCCCGCTTTGGCAAACTGGCTAAGTCCCGCCCACTTAGTCAGGCCAAGTCCAGTGGCATGCGACTATGACGGGCTTTGACGGACCGCGGACAAAGGACTGAGTAGAAAGGACCTGCTGACCAACGCGTACCAGACTGACCGTATTTAACGACGACATTACGACAAGACAATAATTTTCTTTTTGAGTCTTGTTTTCTGAATTAATTCTGAATCTGGGCCGACTGTCCTGCGCTTTGGTATAGATCCACCATCTCATCATTGGAATGTTTTTTTTTTGTTTTCGCATTTCGCCAGGAATACTTCGTCCTTCGCCAACCTGAATTAAATTGCAGTAGGACCAAGTACATATTTTTTTCTTTGTGAGAATGACACTCCGCAGAAAGAATAAAACGTCGATGATTTTGTTGGCTCCTTGAATGAGCAATAAGTTCAAGAAGAACTATTTTCTGTTAGGTTTATTTTATTTGTTTTGAGAGCCTTCCTCTGCTTTCTCTCCACTCAACTGAATAGATTTTTTTTTTTTAAATAGGGGGTTTCCATCAACTTTGGCGCATGAAACCCATGGTTGGGAGGGATAGGCCGCGCCGGACCCATAACATCTGGGGCCCATATAGAGCCGTTAAAGATCGAAAGGCTCATCTGGCTTGTAGAGGTGAAGGATCTGTCCTGATTGGACGGTATTCCCGTCTTTGTTGTATCTTCGGCCTTGTGCCTGTTTGTAGTTTGGCTGTTGCAGCCCTGTGTCCCTGCACGGGACTTTGTGAGTTTTCGCGTAGTGTTGGAAGTTTGACGTTCGTCGTCACGATTAGGTTTCTCTTTGTATCTTGTTCTTTTTGAAAGGTTATTTCGCGTTTTCGTCTTCTTGAGTCGCGGGCAGACGTGCGATATCTTCTTTGCTGACAATGGAGGAGGCCGGTGACTGCCGTGCTTAGCCCACCCCACTACTTCCGACAGCTGAGCTGGTCTGCCAGCGCACGTCACAGGTGGTCCTCCGGAGAGTGGTTTCTTGACACTTGGTGTCCGACAGGCCTTCACGGCCAAACCAACCCTCGTCCTCCGATCTCCATTATCACAAGAGTGGCACGCGTTACTTGAGAAACGGATTGTGTGTGCCGGACACGGACTGTTGATTAAAGGGGCGGGATGAGGCGGATAGTGTGCGAGCGATTTTGCAATAGATACACAAACACAATACACGTCCGATTGGGAAAAGATGGTGGGAAGCGTGATTGCGATTAGCAGAAACGTACTCAGAGAAATGTCGATAGGCTGCAGTCTGCAAACTGTACCGAACGGGTAGATGGAACAGGTAGATGGAACTGGGTGCACGAGAGGAGGTGAATATTGCACACACGCGATGCAAACGAAAACGAAACGATCCCGCGAGGGAAAGGAGCCCAAGCGGACAGGACAAAGCAAAACAGAATTTATGACGAGTATCTACACTGCCACCAGATACATGGGCACATGGATATGTCTTATGCCTACCGAAAGAGTGGGACGTGTTTTTTCGAATGATTTCATCCAGTATAACTATACTGGGATCTTTATAAAACTTACGTCGATATCTTCAACACAACAGTCGGTAGTCATAGACATATCCATGTTCCGATGTATCTGCATGCAGTGTAGATACTTTGTATCTTTTAGGATGACCCCCAGCTATAAGACATATCCATGTCAAAATAAATCGTGTAGTTTTGAAATTTGGCACAATTATAGTAGACAGTCCCCTGAATATGTGCTCAAAAGTCCCCTAGGATAGAGGGTCCGGAAGTGTAGGGGAGAGGGGATCAAAAGTCCCTTATTTCAGTTTTCCCTGATTATTTTGAAAACGAGTGACCCTACAAAAAATGTCTCAAGCCAAATAAAAGTACATAAAATCAGCAATTATCATACCCTCAACTGTCAAATGGTTTATTATACTCTAGACCAGGGCTCGGCAAACTCCGGCCCGCCGCTGGTTTTCATCCGGCCCGTTAATATTGTTTTTGACATGGGAAAATCAAATAGTTTAATAAGCAATTTTTTTTATCACAACCGTATATGCGTTGGAGTTGAATTTACATAAATTTATTTGCTACATTGGAGACTCAGTTGGAACAATCATCCAAATAGCAATCCCTGTCCAGATCTGAGGAAAATCATATGGTAACATTCGAATATAGAGTCTGTGGTGGGGTCTTTCAACAGAACACTGGATTTCAATCGCTATGGATATCTGTCCCGGCGTATGAATTCCATTAAGATGGCCTGTGCCAGGGAGACTTTAATTCAGACGCGCTAACATTGCAGATAATAATGTAGGCTAGTGAAAGAGTGCTTCGAGCTCCTCGAATGTCTGATGAGCACCAACCTGGTTTCCAGTGACCAGTTTGGTTCACTTTGTTTCATTCTGCGTACCGAATGAGGTTTGCGCGCCTCACCCATCACGGCACATACACTTGCCCACTAAGTTCGGAGAAATTAAAATTGAGAGAATTTGAATAAAAAAAGATACAAAGTATCTACACTGCATGCAGATACATCGGAACATGGATATGTCTATGACTACCGACTGTTGTGTTGAAGATATCGACGTAAGTTTTATAAAGATCCCAGTATAGTTATACTGGATGAAATCATTCGAAGAAACACGTCCCACTCTTTCGGTAGGCATAAGACATATCCATGTGCCCATGTATCTGGTGGCAGTGTAGATACTCGTCATAAATTCTGTTTTGCTTTGTCCTGTCCGCTTGGGCTCCTTTCCCTCGCGGGATCGTTTCGTTTTCGTTTGCATCGCGTGTGTGCAATATTCACCTCCTCTCGTGCACCCAGTTCCATCTACCTGTTCCATCTACCCGTTCGGTACAGTTTGCAGACTGCAGCCTATCGACATTTCTCTGAGTACGTTTCTGCTAATCGCAATCACGCTTCCCGCCATATTTTCCCAATCGGACGTGTATTGTGTTTGTGTATCTATTGCAAAATCGCTCGCACACTATCCGCCTCATCCCGCCCCTTTAATCAACAGTCCGTGTCCGGCACACACAATCCGTTTCTCAAGTAACGCGTGCCACTCTATGCGATTGTGTCCAGCAAACAGAAAGGGAAACTAACAAAAGTAAACAAATTTTGGATGGAATTGCAGAAGGGGGGGGGGGGGGGGGGCATTTGATCTTCTGCAGACCTCTGAATGTACATCATGTCACGATGAGCTGCCCGGAACTATAACATCCTGCGACGGATATTTCTCTATTTCGGGGCTTGGGAGATTTTAACTCGCGCAGTACGAATCCGCCATTTTGTTTTATGATATGTTTATTGCATGTGTGGTGGGGGCCCACATTGTGGGCCAGTCAGACCTCAAATCGCCGCCATTGCAAATGCACAACCATTTGGATAGAATGAACTTCATCCACGATGGCTCTCGCTCTCTTTCTTCGGGGGCGGGAACTATGTAATGTACACACTCTCAAATTGCGTCTGTGCATGTCCAAATGTTAGTCGAACTGACTACTTGCTACTTTTTCTGGGACCCTATTGATTCAGATATGTAGTACAACGCGCGCTATTTTATTTGTTTGGATTCCAGCCATTTTAAACATTTTGGAATTTTTGCGGAAGGGGGACATTTGATCTTCTGCAGACCTCTGAATGTACATCATAACATATAACATCCTGCGACGAATATTTCTTTATTTCTTGAGAGATTCTAACTCGCCTAGAATAAATCCGCCATTTTGTTCTAAAATATATGTTTATTGCACGTGTGGTGGGGGGCCCACATTGTGGACCAGTCAGACCTCAAATCGCCGCCATTGCAAATGCACAGACGCAGTCGCTGGATCACACGATTTGGCTCGAATGAACTTCATCCGCTCTCGCTCATCTTCGGGGGGCGGGAACTATGTACACTCCCTCAAATTGCGTCTGCGCATGTTCAAATGTTAGTCGAACTGACTACTTGCTACCTTTTCTGGGACCTTAGTGATTCAGATAGTACAACATGGGCTATTTTATTAAATGATGAATGGGGGGAATTGGCGGAAATTGAAAGTCATTGAAAGTCCGCCCGTTCACCCGTACACTATGTTATTTCTTGTCGTCCACAACGTCAATCTTTATCGCTATCAAATCAACATCCCAACATGTACACACAGGATCCCCGCAAGCGCACCGCCCGCGCGGATCTACAAGCAACAGCCATTCACAATGACCACTTCACTCAAACGACATGCACAGCCAGAAAAGAAAAATGTTTAATGTGCTTGTTTCCTCTTTTGACCCCCGAGTAGAAAAACAGACATTTCGTGTGACGGACAAATTTTTAGGATGACCCCCCAGCTATAAGACATATCCATGTCAAAATTTGGTCAAATATTCTGATTTGGATCTAGTTGATACCGCAACTAAGAACGATCTGATCAAAGGTACGACTACCTTCCCTAAAATATTGTATATTTTCAATATTTTCAAATATGTCAATATCGTTCCAGTGATTGATTCGGGTGGAGGACCGCTTACAATCTTATTATACTCCCCTGTAAAAATTAAAATAGTTCAATCTTATGAAAACCAAGGCTACTTCCCAAGGTGGTCCTTGTATAGTATATTAATATTCATGGAAAACTTCAAAATTGACTTCGGCCCTTTTTCGCTACACTTTCGGATCCGTTATCAACGGGGACTTTGGAGCATATATTCAGGGGACTGCCCTCATTAATTCTACAAAATTTCAAAACTGCAGGATTTTTTCCCTGTTTCTACAGTGATGTAAACAAAAACCGAAATATTCAAGGAAAACTGTTAAAAAAACTGACATTAAACCCCCTTTTTCCCACACTTCCGGATCAATGGGGACTTTGGAGCATATATTCATAGGACTGCTGTACCACATTTCAAAACTATAAGATTTTTTTCCTGTTCCTTTAGCTAAGTCTACACTCAAAATTGAAATATTCAAGGAAAACAGGAAAAATTGTTTTTCACCCGCTTTATCTTGCACTTCCGGACCCTCTATCAACGGGGCCTTTATAGCATATATACAGAGGACTCTCCACATTGATTGTGCCAAATTTGAAAACTACACGATTTTTCTTCCGGTTCAAAAAGTAGGGGGGTTTGGACCACCTTGTATGAAAATTAGCTTTGGTTTTCATCCGATTGAACTTATTTAAACGTAGAAGTATAGAAATGTTCAAGCAGCAACTCGACCGAATTTGGTCTGCCAACTTACATTCGTTGGGACGTTATTGGCATGTTTGCAAGAATAATATTTGTAGGAAAGGTAGGCGTACTTTTTGTCAGATCGTACCTATTTGCGGTACCAGATCTCAGTCGGAGTATTTGATTGTTTTTCCTTGTGACGAAATTAGTTTACGCTTTACTATTTTATGGTCTAGAGTATAATATATCATTTGACAGTGGAGGGTATTTATGTATATATCGTTTTGTAGAAAATTTTATGTAATTTTATTCCGGCTTTGAGACATTTTTTTACAGAATCCTTAATTTTGAAGATAATCAAGTAAAACTGAGGATATGGGCTTTGACCACCTCTCCCCTACATTTCCGGACCCTCTATCATCGGGGATTTTTGAGCAAGAGTGAGAGAAAGGGGGTAGGCTGGTCGCTGTCTCTACTTTCTGTAATCATTCACACAATTTATTTTTAAAATTTTTGTAAGCAAGCTTGCAATTTGCAATATCGTCTCAACAAGCATCCCAAGGGTAAGGCAGTTCATCTCCTACTGGCATGGGACACTACAAAAACTTCGGATTGCGGGCGTAGTCCTCTATTTACCGGTTTCATTTTTAACTACTTGCCTGTTAATTCTTATTAAATCCCTGTAAAGTGTATGAAACCTTCATATTTACCAATATTATCAAAGGAGCATGATTCGCTACTTTTTTACAATCAGTTCAAAGCCAAGCACTACTAGAATAATTTAAATTCAAGCATATTGTCCCCTCTAATTTGATCAAATGCTGCCTCCTACTAATTCCGATTTCCTATGATAATCAATGAGCAAGAACTAAGCAATAAGCAGTTGTAAAACTATTGCAGATTCCCACGGACTCTTCGCAATGATAGCCTGACGTGTTCAATAATAGTGTATTGTACACAGTATCATTGAACACGTCAGTCTTAGAAAGAACCTGATTTAAATCACAAGTTGTATAACTTTCCTGTAAGAAATGAAAGTAAACTTTCTTATTAACAATCCGGACACTGTGCAAACCCTACATTTCTTGTGGATTTTGTGGACATTCTGCGGATTTTATCGCAGCGAAAGCTACAATTCTCGTCAAAAACTGCATTTAATTTCGATGATTCTCATTTTCAACGTCTTCATAATTTTCACTTATATAATTCAGATTTTATACGCCCGAGTTAGGATCCGAACGACACTAGCACAGTGCGCTGGATCGTCAATGGCTTCCATGGCCTGGTGGCTCTGTCCCAGATCGGCGGCCCGGAGGTACGAGGTTCGAGTCCCGACGTGGTTGGATGAATAAATATCTTTTTTAATGAATTATAAATCTTCCGACAACATTCTTATAAATCCGGTTTTGAATACGAATGTATGTTACATGTAAAATATAGAAATAAATGCAGTTAAAACATATTGAAATGAGATGAAGAAAGAATACAGTTACTTGAAATGTGAACTAAAATTTTGTAAAAATAAAATCAGTTGAATTTTGGAAAGCAAACCGAGTGGTTTTCGTTTAATCCATAACTGGCGCAGCCGAGTTTTTTTTTATCTTTGTTCGACGGATTATCGAACACCATACAGATAAATCAACGAGCCCGTTCCAAGGAACACTGAATTTCGACGGATTATCGAAAAATCTAATAATTTATCACGTTCACCTAATTTCGACGGATTATCGAAATCATCAGTCAACGAATATTTCGTAAGTGAAATTTGAATTTTCCTTCTCTCCATTTCCCAATATATTCCTCGGATGCCGACAAAACGTACTAAGCCGTATATTGTGCAGAAAAGAAATTTCGCGGAAAACGAGTTAGGAAGTTCCAATCATTTGGACAGTGAAAGTGAAGTTTCGATTCTGGCAAGTGATTTAAGTGCTAACATCGCTAGCGAAAAGATCGATTTTGTCAGAAAAGATATTGTACCACATAGTGACCTCCGAGAATTATCGAAATTTCCATATTTTTCGTGCGAAAATCTTCCAAAACCTGAAATGGCGACTGGCAATAACGGTGCATTTCCCATTGGATCTAGTGCACTTGGAGAAAGTTCAACTGCTTCGGCATCTATTGTTCCCGCGACCGTTACTTCATTGGATATTTTTAATTCATTGAGGATACCGGACCCCATCAAAGATCTTTCAAAATTTGATGGGAATCCCCGCCAAATGTTCGATTTCTTTGAAAATGTCGAAGAAATTTTAACATATATTGGTATTTCGGACGGAACACCATACGGAAAGCTTCTATTACGTGCTATCCGTAATAAAATAGTTGGCCCAGCCAATGAAATTTTAATTATGTATCGTACTCCACTTAACTGGCAGCAAATTAAAACAAATCTTATCCTACACTTTTCTGACAAACGAAACGAAATAACTCTTATTAGAGATCTTCATAGTCTTCGCCAAGGCCAGAGTAGTGTAGAAACATTTTATGGTAAAGTTATTGATATGCAGTGTATTATGATGAATCAGATTCAGATGCATGAAGGTGATTCAAAGGTTATAGAGGCGAAGAAAAGTCTTTACGAAGAAATGTGTGCAAATACTTTTCTGGTAGGTTTATTAGAGCCTTTGGGTAGTATAATAAGGGCAATGAGACCCAGTAGCTTAGCACAAGCTTTCGAATATTGTCTCAAAGAGCAGCACATATCTCTTACAAAACTTCGCAACACACCCGGTGCTAATTTAATGCAACCTTACCGTTTCCCTCAGCAAAGATCGCAAATACAAACTTCTTCTAATTCTTTTTCATCTCAAGCTCCGAAAGTATCTCACTCTTTCTCTAACCAATCAAAGGTTGCACAAAAACAATATCAACCACAACAAACTAGTTCGGAACCAATGGATATCGGCTCTAGCCACATAAGAGTTCAAAATAGTACCCCTTTCAGGAGAAATATTGGTCAAAGCACTCAAAGAAATCAAAAACCTATTAATTCAGAAAGTGCTCTTCACAATGTCGACGAAGTTAATTCACAAACCAAAACAGTACCAAATGTAACATCAGCCCCCTGTAATAATGAGCGTTTCGATGAACAATATGAAAGTATTAATGAGTCTGTAGATTATACTGTGGATGATGAAAATTTTATGATAAGTGCCTCAATGACCCAGTTGGATATATAGATGTCAATAAACATGGATTTATACTTCCGTATATAAACATTTCATCTCCGTTTGGTCGGCCACTTAAATTTTTGATCGATACTGGGGCGTCATGTTCATTTATAAACCCGGAATTTATAGATCCCAGGGATACTATCTATATCAAACCCCGGACAGTAACAACAATTTTACAAAACTATCAAATCAACAAAGAAATTGTTCTCCCAAACTTCATCGAGTTCCATCAACCTGGAAACACGCGATTCCTTTTATTCAAGTTCCATGGGTATTTCGATGGTTTACTTGGTTTGGATGCATTGTCTAATCTAAAAGCCAAAGTCGATCTTTCCACTGGAACCTTGATAACAAATAATGCAATAATCCCACTGGAATTTAAACCTAATTTCGCATCCGACAAATATTCCATTCCTTCGCGTACAAAAATGATAGTCAAACTTCCGGTTGACATTCGAGATGGTGATATTTACACAAAAACCATCATACTGAACAATAATATATACATTCCTGAAGGGATCTATCGGGCTAAAAATTGGTTCAGTTTGATGGAAGTAGTGAATGGATCCAATGATGAATTTACCCTTTTCTTGGAACAACCACTTAAAGTGTCAAAATATGCGGAAGAGGACTTCGTTGAAATGAATAATTTCAATATTGGCTGTCAGGAAAATTATTCACAGCCACTCAAATATAGTGATGCAGAAAGTCTGAACATTGACATATCTCATTTGAACACTGAAGAAAGGAAGTACATTCTTAAAATATGTCGCGAATTTGGAGATATTTTTTTGCAAGAGGGGCAGCCGCTCACTTTTTCTAGCGAAATAAAACATAGAATTAAGACACTAAATGAAGCACCAATTTATACGAAATCCTATAGATACCCGTTCGTACATAAGGAAGAAGTACACCGACAGATTGACGATATGTTGAAACAGGGTATAATTCGTCACAGCTTTTCTCCTTGGAGTTCTCCGGTATGGATAGTACCGAAAAAGAAGGATTCAAGCGGGAAACAAAAGTGGAGACTCGTTATTGATTTCCGAAAACTTAATGACAAAACTATTAGTGATCGCTACCCACTCCCAAACATTACGGAAATCCTTGACAAACTTGGCAAGTGCATGTACTTTAGCACGCTTGACCTTGCAAGTGGGTTTCATCAAATCGAAATGGATCCACGGGATATAAATAAAACAGCATTTACGGTTGAAGGTGGCCACTTCGAGTACTTACGAATGCCCTTCGGATTGAAAAACGCCCCATCAACATTTCAGCGTGTGATGGACAATGTTCTAAAGGGTCTCCAAGGGAAGATATGTTTAGTGTACTTAGATGATATAATTATTTTCTCCACATCACTCCAGGAACACACTGAACATTTGCGTTTGGTATGTCAAAGATTAAGGGAAACCAATTTTAAAGTGCAGCTGAATAAATGCGAGTTTCTGCGAAAAGAGGTATCCTTTCTAGGCCATATTGTCACGACTGATGGTGTAAAACCAGATCCATCTAAAATAAAAGCTATCAAGGAATTTCCGCTCCCGAAAACACAAAAAGAAATAAAATCGTTTTTGGGCCTACTTGGATATTATAGGAAATTTATAAGAAATCTTGCCAGTCTTACAAAACCTATGACTGAATGTTTGAAAAAAGGAAACAGGGTTGTACTTTCCGAACGTTATGTAAAAACATTCGAAACATGTAAAGATCTGCTAGTGAATGAACCAATTCTCCAATACCCAGATTTTACGAAACCATTTGTATTAACAACAGATGCGAGTAACTACGCACTAGGTGCCGTCCTTTCGCAAGGCCCTGTTGGTTCTGACAAACCAATTTGCTTTGCAAGTAGGACCCTAACGAACTCAGAATGTAACTATTCGACAATCGAAAAAGAGCTCCTGGCAATTATTTGGGCAACGAAATATTTCCGCCCTTATCTTTTCGGTCGAAGGTTTAAGATCGTTACCGATCATAAACCACTCACGTGGCTATTTAGTTTGAAAGATCCAAATTCCAAACTAATTCGTTGGCGATTATTGCTAGAAGAGTTCGACTATGAATTATGCTACAAAAAAGGGAAACTTAACTCCAATGTTGATGCACTGAGTCGAGTAAAGTTATCTGAGTCCCAACAGATTGATATCAACGCTAACGAGATCAATCTTTCGGAGCAAGGTAATAACGGAACAACAATCCATTCCGCAGAGGAAAATTTGGAAGATGGTATACCCATATCCGAAAAGCCTTTAAACGAATTCAACTGTCAGCTTATTCTTGAGAAATCCGACAAAAAACCAACAGTTGTCACTTCAATACTTTTCCGTAAAAAAGTAAGACGAACAATTAGAGCGACGTCATTCAAAGAAAACGACATTCTGGATATCCTCCAAAAATACCTTCCCCCTAAAAAATTAACTGCCATTTTTACCGATAACGAGACCTTCTTAAATATCCAAAACATATTTTCTAAGTACTTCTCACAATCGAAAATATTTAAATTACTTCGCTGTACTGAAAGAGTAACAGATGTAACAGTTGAGGATAATCAAGACAAGATCATACGTGAGTATCACTCAAAAGCGAACCACAGAGGCGTAAACGAAACGTTACAACATTTAAAACGCCAATATTACTTTCCATTTATGAAATCTAAAATCAATAAAATTATAAATGATTGCGACATATGTAAAACATGCAAATACGATAGAAACCCACAAAAGAATTGTTTCGAAGTATCTGAAACTCCAGACAAACCATTGGATGTAGTACACACAGATATTTATAGTATTAATGGCAAACAGATTTTGACAATTGTGGATAAATTTTCAAAATTTGCAGGAGCTTTTACACTCAACGCAAGAACTAGTTTGGCTGTTATAAAGTGTATTAAAGACTTCATGAGTTTACATGGTATTCCGAGAAAGCTTGTATCAGATCAGGGCCCTGAGTACACTTCTCTAATTTTTCGTGATTTTTGCGACCATTACAATATAGAACACCATATGACCTCATTACATCAGTCATCAAGCAATGGAATTGTTGAAAGAGCACATTCTACTTTCACTGAAATATATCGCATTATCTACCAAAACAAAAAAGAGAGAGATCATGATGAAATACTTTCAGAAACATTAATCACTTATAATAACGCCATTCATTCAAGCACCAATCTTACACCTTTTGAAATTTTTTATGGTAGAACTTATAAATTTAACAATAAGCAATATCGCGGAATTCACGACTATCTTGAAAAATTAACAAAATTTCAGTCAGAATTGTATCCTACCATAAAATCTAAATTAGAAGAAAACGCTAAAAACACCATGAGGAAATTAAATGAAACTAGACAGGAAGCTGAAAATCGAAACGAGGGAAGTGTTGTATTCCATAAAGCTAATAGGAGGAACAAACTGACACCAAGGTTTAACAAGTACAATATTAAAACCAATAATAAAGTTACACTAATTACAAATAATGACAAAAAACTCCATAAAGCAAAAATAAGAAGAAAAAATAAAGTCGATTTTCCGACAAAAGCATGAGTAAAATGGAAATTTCAGTAATACTTCCCATTAGGATATTGTAAAAAAAAAAAAAAAAAAAAAAAAAAAAAAAAAAAAAAAAAAAGAAGAAAATTCACATAGAAGTGTGACTAGAAGCGATAGTAGTAATTATATTGCTTATATTTTCAACGTGCCATTTTTAATTGAATTACATGACTATTCACAACCAAATGGATTGGAAATTTCTAAAATTAGTTGGACCGTTTATATTAATGAATAACCTTGAACATATGGCTTAATATAATTAATTCATCGTCAGTTCGAATCCCAATTTCCATAATCCAAACCCAAACACCCTATTCTCTACCCGCATAACCTCTAATTCAAATTTCTCTCAACAATCAACGTACGGAGAATGTCACCAACAATTAAAAATAATCGAGAAGAAAAATCAGTCATTTCAAATCTGTAACAATCATCGCAAGAGTAATGTAACGACCTCACGCCGCGCCGCAACCCTCGTTGACAACCGCATTCGAAGCAATACTATAACATTTCGACGCTCAAATGATCCAAACAGTGGAATCCACCGACCAACACATTATTCGGTCGAAAGCAAGAGGGGAGGAGTTAGGATCCGAACGACACTAGCACAGTGCGCTGGATCGTCAATGGCTTCCATGGCCTGGTGGCTCTGTCCCAGATCGGCGGCCCGGAGGTACGAGGTTCGAGTCCCGACGTGGTTGGATGAATAAATATCTTTTTTAATGAATTATAAATCTTCCGACAACATTCTTATAAATCCGGTTTTGAATACGAATGTATGTTACATGTAAAATATAGAAATAAATGCAGTTAAAACATATTGAAATGAGATGAAGAAAGAATACAGTTACTTGAAATGTGAACTAAAATTTTGTAAAAATAAAATCAGTTGAATTTTGGAAAGCAAACCGAGTGGTTTTCGTTTAATCCATAACTCCCGCGGATTAAAGGAGTTGCTTCTTAGTTTGCCCCTTTGTATTGCTACCATGGGATCAGCAACAAAAATTTCTTCTGATTCTCAAATATAGATTGAAGATCATCCAGATTGAAGCCTATTTCCTGCATTTGGATACAAAGATTTCGTCAAATCACCAGGCGACTGTGGCTCGTGAGTCGACTAAATTGGGTCAGCGTTTCACTCTAGCACTTGGAATCTACTATGTAGCAGTAACAACGAGCGCAGCCATAAACGCGGCTCTGACAAAACGCCAACAGTTGCTTTTCAACGTGTGGATCCCTTATAATTTCCATGAACCGGCCTGGCGTTACTGGTTTACCTGGTTATTTCAATATGTCTTTACTCAGATTGTAGCCCTACAGACTGCGACTAATGACGCATGTGGTCCATTGTGTTTCGTTATGTTGAATGCGCATCTTGAAGCCTTTCTAGATCGTGTCGGGAACATCGGATGGGATTCGTCGAAAACACAGGAGGAGAACTACAGCGAATTGATAAATTGCATTGAGGATCATCGAGTCTTAATGAAGTACGTATTAATTTTAATTCCGAAGTAATGACTATCTCATAAACAAGTCCTCGATTTCGTTCAGGATATTTGGTATTATACAGGAAAGTGTTTCTCAAATCATGGTCATTCAATTTGCAATTACGGCCGTGTTGCTGACTATGGAAGCTGTTCTTTTTCTAACTTATTCGCTAAATTTAATGGAGTGTTTGGTATTATTTGGAATGTTCATTGCAATAACTGTGGAAGTCCTTCCATGCTGCTACTATTCAAACCAATTCATGGTTTTAGCTGATCAAACTGTTACGGCGATTTACTCGTGTAATTTTCCGGATCAATCGCTGAAATTCAAGAGAACTATGATCATTTTTATGCAGATGACGCAGAAGTCGCGAGTCGTGGTAGCTGCCAAAGTAATTCCGGTTACCTTGCAGACATTCGTTTCGGTGAGTGTTGCAGATGTGTAGTGATTTTGGAAGTGTCTTGAACAATTTTTATTCCTTTAAATTGTAGATAATGAAGTTGACTTACTCTTTGGTGTCGTTAGCACTGCAGTTTCGCTGATGGGATCCCATCCTTTTGAAACTGAACTTAGTACACCAATGGCACTTGAATACGTTCTGCATTAGACTATTGCAATATTAGTAATATTTTATGGTCTCGCCAAGGACACTAGCGCACCAGAGTGAGTATAGAACTATGTTAACCGCCGAGTTACGCAATGATAATTACTCTGTAGAATTGTTAATTACATAAATTCAGTGTGAAAATAAATGTTTCATTACTATAAATTTTTGCTTCCAAATGGATGGTATAAGGAGCTTTGAAAACCAAAATCTACATATGGTGTCCACCTACCCTTCTCAAAATTCTAGAGATTTAAATGTCCCACTTAAAAAAAACCTCGGAAGTCTTCTTTTTAAATATCCCTGTTTCGGTAATAATAGGAAAATAGGGGGCAAAACACCTTTTCCATAGTCCTCCTCGTGGGCATCCCCTGGTAACAGCAGTGTTTAAAACCGCTGACGGCCAAGTCTTAGCGATATGATAGTTTGGAAAAAGGCAGATAGCTGTAGCCTGAATGGCTAGCCAACACCTAAGCGTCTCAGGTTTAGTAGGATGGAATGATTTGCGTAGTTGGACCTGCAACATAGTTGTGTGAACTCCACCAAGTTTATTAAGCCATGTGAAGCAGCTATCTTCCGAGGCCATCCGCTGAATGGGGTCAAGCGATGTGCTGACAACTCGTCCTTGTAAAAACCACTCCACGTCAAGAAACCTGGAACAGAAGCCTCGAATTGGACGGACATCGCAAACGACTAAAGGATTTTTCTTTCGGATCCTGGAATGTACGCTACCTGAATAAACCGGGGGCCGAAGAGGCCCTCCTTCAACAAGTCGAAATGGACAAACTGAGCATTACTGCAGTCCAGGAAACAAATTGGCTTGTCAGCGAGATCAATGACAAGAAATCGCACACAACTTTTACAAGTGGCAAACCATCGGGCCGCAAGGTGCTTGGAGTAGCATTTATAGTAAACAATCATCCGAAGCCGCACATTACTGACTTCAAACCATACATAAATGAACGGCTGTGTGCGATTCGCATTAGGACTCGATTCTTCAATCTCTGGCTCATCAATGTGCACGCCCCCACTGAAGTTAACGAAGACGCAGTAAAAGACGAGTTTTACGCCCGCCTTGAGACTCACTTCGACTCACCTCCAACAAACAACGTCAAATTGCTGTTAGGAGACTTTAACGCGAAATTCGGAAATGAAAGTTTTTCACCGGGAGACCACAGGAGGCCACAGTCTCCATGAAAAATACAACGACAATGGACAGCGACCTATCGACTTTGTCTGCAATAGGAATCTAGTCGTAAGCTCTACGTGTTTCCCCTATCGACGCATTCACAAGCAGACCTGGTCTCCAGACGCACACACCGTCAACCAAATTGACCACGTGCTCATTCGCAGGAGACGGGCGTCTAGTGTGATGGATGTCCGCTCCTATCGAGGAGCAAACTGCGACTCAGATCATCAGTTGGTGAAGACGACCTATAGAAGTAGGATTTCGTCAGTGTACCAATCGAGAAACAGCCCTTCCAAAATCATTGCGGTTGATAGGTTTCTGACCGATGCTACGGTGGTGGCATATACTACCGCCTTGAGGAAAGACTATCGCCTATGCTACACAACATCAGCAGCACAGGCGTCCATGGGTTCTGAGAAGAACTCAAGGGTACCATCAGGGATGTCGCAGAAAAGGTCGTGGGATATAAAGCCCGGCGAGCGCGAAATGACTGGTTCGACAAAAACTGCAAAAACTCACTAGACGCGAAAAACGAGGCCTACAGAAAGTGGATTAAACGAGGAACCAGTGCCAGAAGTGAAAAATATGACGAGCTACAAATAGAATAATTGTAAGAAACGTGAATACATTGAAGGGCAGTTGCTGAATGTAAACGAAAACCTAGCTAATAGGAACACCAGACAAGCGTATAAACTAGTAAATACAATCAAGAATGGCTACCAACCAAGGACTAGCCTTTGTAAGGACAAGGATGGAAACATCATCAGCGACACCGATGGCATTAACAAACGATGAGCCTCTTATTTTGAAGAGCTTCCGAACCTACCATCTAACATCCCCATTGTTGATCTAGGCCCACCCATACAACCCCCGACAGTAGAGGAAGTTGATCTCGCGTTGGGGTTACTAAAACGAAATAAAACGTCGGGCGCTGACGAGATTCCAGTTGAACTGCTAAAATTCGGTGGAACGAGTCTAGATTATGCCATACATCAATTACTCCTGCGAATATGGGAGGACGGCGAGATCGCAGACGATTTGTGCAGAAGCATCATCTGTCAAATTCACGAAAAGGGAGATAAACTGCGGTGTGAGAACTACAGGGGCATATCACTAGTTTGTACGTCCTATAAAATTTTGACGAAAACTCTGAAAATAGAATAAAACCGTACGCAGAACGAATCATTGGCGAATATCAAAGCGGTTTCAGACCTGGTCCCTCCACAACCGATCAGCTCTTTACGGTCAAAATAATACTCCAGAAGTGCTGCTACAACGTAAACGTATACCAAATCTTTGTCGACTTTAAGTAGGCATACGACAGTATCTATGGTGGAGTACTGTAAAACATTATCCTGCAATTTGATATACCGCCAAATTAGTGTGACTGACAAAGATGACGATGACCAACTCCGTCTCACAAGTCAGGATACACAATAGACTTACTGATCTATTTGAAACACGCACTGGTCTGAAACAGGGCGATGGACTGGCACCTCCGCTCTTCAACCTAGCACTAGAATACGTTATTCGCGCTATGAATATAGACAACAGCGCGACGGTTCTCATCAAGTCGACAAAATTCGCAGCGTACGCCGACGACATCAACATCATGTCCCGAAGATTGGTCGACGCCGAAGAACTTCTGCATACGCTCGATACCGCTGCAAAAGAAGTTGGACTACGTATTAACGAGGGTAAAACTAAGATAATGATGCAATCGACGACAAGGACATCTGCACAACCGAGCATCAATGTGGGGCGTGGGGGACCTCAACATTGAGTTCGTGAACAACTTCATATACCTGGGTTGCAACTTGTCAAGGGACGCCAACGAAACTGACGAAATCAAGCGACGGGTACAGTTAGCTAATAAGACTTTTTTCTCGGTTCTCCCCATAGTAAGATCGAAGCATGTGCACAGAGACACGTAGCTCCGCGTGTACAAAACCATTATACGACCAGTGCTATGCTATGGCTGCGAAGTATGGACCCTAATTCAAGCCTCCGGAAACATACTAGGCACATTTGAACGTAAGGTTCTGGATGGCGCATCCGGTACAACCATGAGTTGTATGAACTGTACGATGAGCTGGAAGTTTCGAAAATCTTCAAACTGTAACGGCTTCAATGGGCAGGGCATGTGAAAAGAATGGACGATGATCGCATGCCAAAGAGAGTAATGAATGCAGAACGAGTCGACGGAGCGAGACTGCCTAGGCGACTGAGATCTCGCTGGGAGAGCTCAGTATGTGTGGACGCTGCGCAACTACTGGGCTTCTATAATTGGAGGACGTGCTCACGTGACCTAGCTAATTGGAGAACAACGATCCAGGCGGCCAAGGCCCCAAGTCGAGCTGTCGCGCCATCATGATGATGAGGAATATATTCTCCCTATTACATGTAGCGAGAATTTTCGCCACACTCTAGGGATTTCCGCTTCAGGTACTCCAAATCCCCGTGTGTGGGTTCTAGGTACTTAACACTTAAAGCGGAAATGGACATACTTGTAAAGTGGAAATACTCTCTGAAGCCGCACTCAAGGAATTATTAAAATTCCGTGAAAATTGAAATCTTATAACTCTTGGTTTCATTCAGCAAATCAACTTAGTATGCGTCTGTAGCTTAGCTCGGTAACGCATCGGGAACTTTTTGCTACTCGAAATACGGTCGTTTGCGGTTCAAATGCCTGGTGCGTTACCGAGCTAAGCTACAGACGCATACTTAGATGGTGTGCAGAATGAAACCAAGTGTCACAAAAACTCCGATTTTCACTGAAATAATTTGCACTTGTACTATACATTGCAAGAACATTGAATACATAAAGTTTTAAAATTCTCTTTATTTTAAATATTGTATGAATTTAATAGAGAGAATTCTTCTATTAGTAGCAAAACCGAAATGTTCCACCATTTTTTTTCCACTGTGAAAATTAGCGAGGACGCCTCCAATGGAATATCCTTGTCGCCACTAGCCGCTTATTTCCAGGACGCTTCTCGAGTGCAATACTCCACTGCAAGCGTAATTGAGCGGCTGCGTCATCCCGTGAGCGGTTATGAGCGACAGAAAACATCCATTGCAGTATTTTTCGCGCGACAGTTTGCGCTGAACCGAAACATACAAACCAAACTATGGGCGAATGTTAATGTTAAATTGGGTTCGGATGGTAAGTTATTAAATGATGTTCTTGTTTTTCACAGTGCAATGTTATGTATTTAGGTGCCGACTGAATCTACAGCAATACTTGAATAGTTCAGCCTTGAGTGCTTTTAAATGCGATAAGACCCGAGATGATTATTTTTTTTAGAGTAATCTGTAGTGGTTGGAGTATTGACTGCCAAACTACTTTCTTAAATTTGGTTGAAATCGGCCCACTATTTAATATACCTTTCATAGGAACAGGAATATCGCCAATCGTCTACATTCGTTGCCTTAAGGGAGTACCTAGCACAGAGCTCTACCTCCCCCCATGCGGGATGGCGTTTCTCTGACCGAAGTCAGAAGGATGACTACTTTGGAACATGCACTTTCCTCAGAACCTTAACATTATAGGCTGCGACCTAGCTTAGCCGACTTAACAATAACTCACAGCCACCACGAGTCCAACACTCACTCAGTCTCAAAAGCCGGAATGATCTCACCGTTCAATATCCTTACGGAATATCTTGCTGATTAAGGAGTGCATTTCGGGCTCAGCTAAACCCACTATCCCAAAAGAGTCGAAAGTGCTTCCGTTCCTCACGTACTACTAGTAAGCATTCTCCGCAAATGGGGATAGTGCTTCTTTTCCCATCACAGGCCGGCGCCATGTTCAGGTACTAGTAAGCCAAATTGATTGGGTACGTGGGATTGTCTAGCCCCAAAGCAGTATAGAAATCAGTATCTCTCACTTTCCACCAATCCACACCTATGTTAGAATCAGAGCTTGGGAAGACCCCAAAGCCGTGTCATCATCAAGTCTAGGAATCGGAGTACTGGCTGACCCCAGCAAAATTTCCGCTTCATGGCACCTATAGGATTGCTCCAATAGGCATCATTCAAGATACCTTTCAACCTATATAGCCCCCTTTCGTAGTTCGTTATGCGGGGGCACCACTCCTCAGGTGTCGTATAACGACTGAATCAAAGAGACCATCACACATGGCATCATAACGACGGACACCACTAGCGAGACCGTCAATCAGCCACCTTAACTTCATAACTAAGGTACGTGGGGTCATCAGTCCCCAAAGGCATGCATAGGGATCAGCGCCAAGGCTCCTTTACCCTATACACCACCTCCTTGCGTAGCTCAGGTCCGTGGGTTCGCTAAACCCAAAACACCATAAGTCTTTCGACCCAGTGGGTGCCCCCTGCGGGGCTCTCATAGGAACACTGAAATCGGGACAAGTTTTACTAATTTCAAAGTAGCAAATGCGCCACAAGTCAGAATGAAGGTATGATACCCTTCGGCAAGCTAGCCGAATGCTAGCTTGTTTTTTCTCTTTTTTACACTTTCCTTTAACTGTCTGGCCACTACAGATTACCATAAAAAATAGCTTTTACCCTCATGAGCAGACTGGTAGCTAAAACCGAAAAGGGAAAAAATGCCTTTAAACTGGAAGGTATTTCCTGTACAATAACGTAGGATTCTCGAAAAATATCAAAATTTAACAAAATGGCGTAGTTATGAAAAAAAAGTCTGTTTTCTTGCCAATAAAATGATCGTTTTTTCAATGCCAAACCATCAATTTTCACACAAACTCCGAACAAAAATATCCTAAGTCATTGCAGAGTAAATATATTCAATAGTACTCAGTACTAGTTTCAAGCCAATTAGACAATTGCTCTTTGAGTTACAATGGCATCTAATTTCGAAATCTCATTTCGAGAAAAACGCGTTAAATATTTAACTAACGAACTGCGTTTAACGACACTAGAATACCTTTTAAATGGAAACGCTGTTTTCAAATGGCCCTATAGATATATTTCTAGCTTAAATAGTGTCCCCTATTAATTATGTACCGTTTATGATGCCGAAAGATTCAGGTAACACGTCAGAGCTCCGCCCCAGGCAGATGGAGCATTTTATACCTGTGAGCGGTTGCTCTTTAGAAGGCTGCCATTCGGGGAGTATTAGAGATACGGCCTTGACATTTTTACAGGATATTCTTGAAAGTATAAACTGTTTAAAAAGATAAAAAACAAAAAATTGATTTTTTCAAAGTGTCACACTGGTATAGCCCCTTAAGGCGAATAAAGAGTGTCGGAGAGCAAGAGAGCCTCCGATACCTTGAACCACCCTACTTCGTAATAGTATCGACGTAACTTGGACATCGAATATGATCAATATGCAACCTCCATTGGTTTTACTTAAAACCTCAATTTGTCGAGAATTCATAATTTCAAACTTTGATATCTGAAATCTGGATAATTCGAATGTAATCCATTGTCAGTCCCTTGAGATTCGAGTTATCAAAGTTCGCTTGCATTTAAATACAAATACCAACATCATGAAAAACCCCTTTCCAATTTCCCGAGAATACTTATTTACTATTTGTCGTAAACTCCTACCGCGTCTGCTTCTCATTAAATTATCTGAACGAATGGTCTACGAACAAAGCGTGTCGCTGAAATTAGCAAAAGGCTCTCTGAATGGCAGCTAAACGTCAACTAGCGCCATTGACGGTGCAATAGTCAGCAACGACAGCTGCATAAATGTCACCGCTGTTCTGACACGTGACTGGACTGCCAGCAGAATATTAAGCATGAGTTTCCAGCTTTATGTCCAACCACCATGACCAGTACTGAAATTCCGTCTACCATATTCTTCATCAATATGCCAGCCACGAAACAGGAAAATTAATGCGGCGAAAAGGTAGTCATGATTCACGCGGAAACAGGCTATAGCTTCTTGTCCCAGCCGTTCTTTTTATTACGGACAATGAAATGATAAATTGTCCCACACAATATCCCACTCTCTGTCTCTTTTGCATAATTACAACCACTGAAAACAAGACGCCCCACCTACCCAAAAAGTCGGAAATACTCGTAGGATGGATTTCACAAGGCCCACAAGACAGCTAGGACGAAAGCTGCAAAAGAATAATTTAAATTGTGTGGAATTGTAAACATTAATCTGTTTATGGCGTGTGACTTTATCTCCCGAGAGTAAGCGATCCATCAAAGAAGATACTATTTGCTTTCGTCGTCGGTAAATTGGCAAAATTGTTGAAATTTCCCACCGAAACTTTTTCAGAAATTTGCTTAAAGCCTGGAGCTTAAATTACATTTTCAATAAACATATGTCTGCGTCGTGCGATTTGAAGTCTATTGATTTGCGAGGACGAAGATAATGAGGCGTAAGATGAAAAAATACCGAGTTGAGGATCGGAACACAAAAGGGTGAAGGAACGAATTATGTAGCTTGCCACTCAACTGATTTATCGTTAAGTTCTTTTAAGCGATTCACTCGGAATTGATGCAACAATTCTACAGTATCCAAGTTTAGTACTTTTTAGCATTAAAGTACTGTTTTACGTTTGCTTAAGGGCTTACCCGGTTCTTTTCAGTGAAAAAATACGACATTTTCGGGAATTTTTTTCTCTGTTCGGTGATAAGGTACATTAGCGCATTTATATTATATATATATATTATATATTTAATTAAGTATATTTTGAAGTTTATTTCGTCCAAGTTACAAATAAAAATATTAAAAATTCAGCCGATGGCAGCCATTTTGCGAACTCTCTGCTTGAAAAAAGCGCTTCGCGGCGTCCTTCATAAGTCGATGAAAAATTATCTGAAAGCAAAAACCCAAAAAGATTTCATTTTTGGACATGTTTTGCCTCTTCCCAACGATTCCTGATAATTTTTTTTTTCATTTTTGAATTTTTGGGAACGCTTAGAAACAAAAATCGTGTTTTTCGGTACTAAAAGTCGGCCAATTTGTATCCGTAAAATCAAAAAAAAATAAATAAAAAATGGGGCAAATGGCATCGTTTGGGGGAGGTAATATGTGTGAAGAAAGTGTGTGCAAAATTTCAAACCGATCGATTACATATTCGCCGAGTTACAGTGGACACCGACTTTGAAACGCGTTTAAAGTTTTACAATTCGGTACTCAGCGGCAAACTGAGCGTTCCTCCCTTCGAAAAGGCGGGAGTAAACGTGCCGAAATATGTAGTAAATAGAAACACGTCTACACCGGAAAAAGGGGCCTGTAATATTTACAAAGCAGGCTCGAGGACAAAAGCCGTTCCAGGAAAGGCCAGCCGCCGCGACCCGCTCGGGTCTCCGAGTCGGAATGTTCAAAAAATCAGAATGACTTGAGCTTTTGACACAATTCTCTTCAGATGTTGTACTATCGAATAGAAAAATAAAAAAATTTAACTATTTTTGACCCGGGTAAGCCCTTAAGTTCGGCATATATTGTAATTCAATAATTGTACATACAAAACAGCCCGAAACAGGGGTTTGCTCATGGAGATCCTATGCACTATACATATGAATTTTTTTTACCTTCCTGACGTAGGACATATTTAGATTACGAGGAAGCGATCTAGCAGACATTATATTGAATGATTTTGGAATGTATCAGCTTAATGGCTTCTGAATCTCGAGCCGGGAAACGATCTAGCAGACAAAGACAGCACATGGAATGATTCTGGAAAGAATCAAACTCATGCCTTTTGGATCACTCACCAGGAAGCGATTCAGTATACTATCATATATACTACTTTGCCTTAACTCCTAGTGGGACATAGCGCGAGTTAATACTTTAATGAAAACACTTTTTACATCTTCTGCTTCGCTCTATTTTTCGAGACTAATCTTACAAATTCTAAAACCTATATTTATATTCAAATTCCTTATCACTATACATTCTTCCTAATTACTATTTACGAGTACTATGAATATCTTACATACTATTTGCATATATCGATTACATACATTGCTCATTACCTCCTATCAGTTATTATTTTGTACTCGTAAAGATAATTAGGCTTCTTAACCTAATCTTATCTTAGTAAAAATGAGTGACTCATGTCATGTCATCAAACGTGTTTGCTTCGTTTGATAACGTTCCTTAACTCACCCCTTTGTTAAAATGAAATGTCCTCATTTCAAAACATCTAAGCTTGGAGTCGGCGCATTTCAGTTTCATATGCTTGCTCAAAAATTCTAAGTCGTTTAATATTCTTTTGTAGTTGTAGGAATGTACATATTTTTACACATGAATATATAATTAAAGTTAATGTTATGAATGCTAAAATAAAATATAAACTGAACTTCCAAGGATGGTCTTCGATTGGTATTAGAAACTTATACATCGTTTGTATGTTAGAAAATTTATAATTAGATTCAGATGTCAAAATGCTTAATATTTTTACTTGTTCCTTTCGATGAGCATATATTTTATTACATTTTTTATTTGTTGGTCATGGTTTATAAATGTCTTATTATCTATGGTTGTACTGTAGTTGAATTGAATAAGATGTGGACCATTTATTTTTTTACCATTCCATATATGTTCGTTATCTACTATAATGTTACCATGGTCTAGTACTTGTATGGGAATATTATTTTCTTGAATAACATTGCAATGAGCTTTTTGTTTTAATAACAATTGAATAGTGCATTCATCATTTGGTTCTTGTTTACAAATATTGGTTCCTATATAATTTTTACAATTCGATAAGTTAGTAAATTCATTATTACATTTAGCAATTTTTTGTTTAAGTTCATATTTTCCGTGTTTGTATTATCGGTAAATCGTATAATTGATTGTTAATTACTTCATTAATGTCTTTAAGATTCAGTGTTCCAGAAAAGAAGTTTCCCATTTTCGCAAAATTAATTGTATTTGTGATAGCCTCTAGTTCTTCATACACTTCTCTAATTATCAAACTTTCGGTAATAGATTCTGGGTCTAGTGTTTCTAAAATTTTCTCAAACTGTGAATTTATCTTCTGTTGTTGGTTATTGTTATCAATGAGTTGATTGAGTCCTGTCTTTATTTCAATTAGGTCATCGTGATCTGGTGTTCCTGTTATAAATTTTAAAACTGAACCTAAAAAGTTAAGGGCACGTTTTGCACGATGTTCAGGAGAAATTAATTGGGTTTTGAGTCTTTCTATTTTATTAATAAGTATGCTTTCCTTTTGGGTTTGTTGTGAACTGTATTGGTTTTTCATTATTTTTTCGTATGGTGCTAATATGACAGAGAGGTTAGCTACATGGTAAAGGTAGGCTGTACTGTTGTAAATAAACACGTTATCCGTTTCAGTTAGCACATACTTTTTGTTCACTAAACTCGTAATTGTATCGGAAAATCCTACAGAAAATATGGAAAAGATTACGAATATTATTCCGATGGATTGCATGGTGTGCTATCCTTTCGTATGCTATCTTTATGTATGATTCTCCCTCTCACTGTGAGAATCGTGTCCCCACGGTCTTCTTTCACCTTGTGTTTGTTGTATTTTGTTGCAAGCTTGTTGCGCCGATCTGTCCTGCTGTATATTATATCACCCTGTTTTTGCCCGAGTGTTTCCTTGATGCCAGGATATTTTTCACGATTGAAAAATACTTCTTCAGGCTTGTACCCTGTAGAGGAGTGGATAGTCCGATTATATTGCCGAACAGCGTTAAATATTTCCTCACCAGGTGCGGATTTATTTTGAGCGGCTAAACTTTGGCAAAGTTCGATTAAAGTGCTATGCAACCGTTCTACTTGAGCGTTGGATGTTGAGTGATGAATTGGCGTTACCGAATGCGTTATCTGTAGTCGGTTGTATACTGACTTGACAATGCTTCCGTTAAATACACTTTCGTTATCTGTCATGAGATATTTGGCGTTCGGATATATTTGAGCAAGCACCTCTTCTATATATTCATGACAGTCTTTCTTTGTGTCAAGTTTACGCAAAAAACAATATTTAGAGTATCTATCTATTGAACTGAGATACTGCTTGTTATTAATATGAAATATGTCCATTTGTATGTATTCTCCTACTTGGTTTGGTATTGGAGTTTTTCCTATAGGTTGCCTATTAGGTTGACGTTCATACTTGTGTTATAAACATATTTCACAACTTACAGCTTCTTTCTTACACATCTCTTTAATGTTAGGCCAGAAAGTAGTAAGTAATATTTCTTGTGCGTTATTTTTGTAATTTCTATGTGCACGGTTATGTGTTTGTGTGACTATTTCTTTTTGCTCGTTTATGGATGTAACATCAATTAGTTGATTTTGAGCTAGTACAAACTTATAGTTTGGGAAAGTGCTGCTGATTTCATTCTTCAAATGGAAAAAAATTTCATCATCTATTTTAAATGCGTTTGTAACATTCAAACTAATGACATCCTTTAATTTGGCTAACAAATCTGGTATATCTATAAAAAATATTGTATGTCTAGATCGACCAGAAAATATTGTTTCGGATAGAACCTGATTTTTTTCCTTATCTTGTTGTAGAATTATTTGATTTTTAAAGGAGTTAAGTGGCTGTTTAACTTTTTTAATAATTTCATTTGGCGAACTTCTTTGTGAATGATCTGAACAATCTGTAGTGCTATTGATTTGCTGACGTGAAAGTGCATCGGCTACGACATTTTGCTGTCCAGGTTTATAGACTAATTTGGCACCAGCGTTTTAATTTTGCATTAGGGTTTTTCTCAGAAATGGAAAATATTAATGATTGATGGTCCGTATAAATTGTTAGATCTGCTACACCGTACAAATAGTTTCTTAGCTTTTGTAGGGACCATACAATTGCAAGTAACTCTTTTTCATTTGTACTATAATTTTGTTCGGTTTCGTTTAATGTTCTTGAAATAAATGCAATTGGTTGACGATTTTGAGCCAAAACCGCTCCAATTGCGAAATTACTAGCGTCTGTTGTCAAATTGAAGGGTTTAGAGAAGTCTGGTTGGAAAAGTTCAACCTGTTCTTGTAATGAATTTTTAATTGTTTCTAAAGCTTCCAATGCTGCTGTGTCCAAATGTACAATTGTCTTGGCACTTTGATTTTTTGATACCATTCCTAATTCTCCCCTTAAATGAATAGTTAATGGCTTCGTAATCTTAGCAAAATTCTTTATGAATTTTCTATAATAACTTGCTAGTCCTAGGAAAGATCTCAATTCTTTTAATGTTTTAGGTTGTGGATAATTTTTTATAGTTTCATTTTTTTTAGGGTCAACTGTTATCCTGTTGTGTTTTACAATATGCCCTAAGTATTCAACTGAATCCTGGAAAAAATGTGATTTTTCGTCAGAAATTTTCATGTTTGCATTGTGTAATGCGTTAATTATATTGTCCGGATATGTTCCATGTGTTCTTCGGGTGTCGAAGAATATATTAACACGTCGTCAATATAAACATAAGCGAATTTGCCAATGTAGGGTCTAAGAATATCGTCGATGCATCGTTGAAATATGGATGGGGCATTCTTTAGTCCGAATGGCATCCTAATAAATTCATACTTCGCACCATTGACAGAAAATGCTGTCTTCTCACGATCAGATTGTTTAATTAATATCTGATGGAAACCTGATTCCAAATCAATTGTGGAAAAAATCTTTGCCTTACCTAAGTTTTGTATAGTCATATTTACATCTGGAATAGGATACCTGTCAGTAATCGTATGAGCGTTAATTTTTTGAAAGTCAACAACCATCCGTTTTTTGGGTCTGCCTTGGTCATCGGTGCCCTTTTTTGGAACAGTCCATATGGGTGAATTATATGGGCTTTTGCTTAGTTGAATTATACCGTCATTTAATAGTTTCTCAATCTCTTTCCTGACAAAGTCGTGATCCGAAATGGGATATGGATATTGTTTTGTCCATATTGGATCCTCTGATTCAGTCCTAATTGATGCTTCTATAGTGGTTGTAAAAGGCAATGTTTCACTAATATATTTATTTCTTCTCATAAGTTCATCAACCTGATCTTTGAAATTCTCATTATTAATGGTATAATTAATCTTTGGTTCTAAAACAATCTTTTTTCGATATTTTAAGCTATAATCAAATAAATTTATCTCTGCTTTCATTTGGCGTAGTCCCTGTTCTCCAAGAATCATGTCAAAATCGCTAAGTTCATTAATTTCGAAAAAAGTTAGGTGATGACCATACATTGTGATAATTTTTTTAGTATATATGACTGAGTAGCCATGTAAAGTTTTAGTTCTAAAGGGTTTTATTTTAATTGATTTTCCTATTTTACACGTTGAATTTATATAATTATTAGTAGATCCTGTGTCCACTAATAGGGTAACGGGTGTGCCTGTTATACCGCACTTTGTTTGGATGCAAGGCAACCCGTTCAATCGCCTAAAAAAGTACTGCCTGACTCAAAATGTTCTTCATATTTGACAAAATCTACTGACCCTAAATCTTCTTGTCTAGTCTGATTAATTCTTTGCATATTATTTTGCCATGTAGCAATATTTTGATTAGATACCCCTCTCTTCTACTTGAATTTTTATAATTCTGGTTTACAGCACTGTTATAATTTTTATTTGTTTGTACATACCGTCTGGAGTCATCTACATCCATTGGAGCAGCTGCAGGTTGCGGTTGTTGAGGCTGATTGTTGTAATTTCTTGGGTTCGAATTGTGCCCCTGCATCCTTATATTTGCCTTGTACTGATGATTGTTTCTGCCGTCTTGATGTTGAATTGGTTGAGTATTTCGTCTTTGATTGTAGCTATTGTTGGAACTTGATGATGCCGCTTGAATCTCGAACTGTTGATTTACGTTGTCGTGATAAATTGTAGACGCTATCGCATACGCTGTTTCCAAGTTACATGGATTGTTGCTATATAACGTCCCGCTGGTGTATTTCGAATTTAATCCAAGGATAAATGTCCTGACTGCTTCATGATTGGCGAAAACTTTCATTGCTTCATTGTTTTGGTCAGCAGACATCTCAATTTTTGATAATACCAAATTGAGTGCCTTTGATAACTCACTATGGAACTCTGCGAGTGTTTTTTTACCTTGCACAATTGCCTTCATTTCGTCCATTAAAACGTATAAAGGACGTTGATCACCAAAAGTATAATCTAGTCGGTTGATTATTGAATAAAAATTCATTTTCGTGTTGTGGTTCGTGAGAATATCAGCTGCTGGTCCTGTGATTTTGGTTCTGACGATTCCCAGGGCGCTATAGTATCTCGGATGACTACTGAAGTTTTTTATTGCCTCCATGAAAGTCCATACTTGGGATCTCCATGATCTGTATTGAGTTTTATCACCATCAAACTTTGGCAAGGATTTAAATAGTTCCAAATCAATTTCTTTTGCATCTTCAATGTTCAATGCAATATCTTCTAATTCGACAATCGTTGTTGTTTGGGGAAAGTTCCTTTCCATTAATGTTAACCTTTCGGTAAATTCTTGTTGTTGTTGTTGCATGACTCCGAGTAAAGATGAGATTTGTGCGTGGAGCTGGGCCATTTGTTCTTCCATTTCGATAGTTGGTGTTGTACTTCGATTTCTATCAAAAATTTTGTGTTTCTTCGGAATCCGCAGGCTTCGTAATAGATCCAGCTTTCACTTTTTCGAAACTCACTGTCCACTCACTGTCCTGTCCAATATTTCAGGATCTGCAGGATTTCAGTTCAAAGTAATATCCACTGTTTCAGGATCTTTACTTCGATATTTGCTACTTTTTTTCTGCACTTTTTTCAAGCATATAGTGCTGGAAGTCCTACTTCCCGTGGAATTTTTTAAATTTATTTTATCCTTTTTTTCATCGGATAAAAATGGCTTAGACCGGTTTGAGCCCCCAGTTAATACTTTAATGAAAACACTTTTTACATCTTCTGCTTCGCTCTATTTTTCGAGACTAATCTTACAAATTCTTAAACCTATATTTATATTCAAATTCCTTATCACTATACATTCTTCCTAATTACTATTTACGAGTACTATGAATATCTTACATACTATTTGCATATATCGATTACATACATTGCTCATTACCTCCTATCAGTTATTATTTTGTACTCGTAAAGATAATTAGGCTTCTTAACCTAATCTTATCTTAGTAAAAATGAGTGACTCATGTCATGTCATCAAACGTGTTTGCTTCGTTTGATAACGTTCCTTAACTCGCGTCAACAACCCCTCCGCGCCATTGTACTCTGTTCTGGGCAATGGGACGTAACTCCCTAAAAGACTTACTCAGCGCCCTACACTCCTCTGCCACAGATCGACGCCATGTGAGTTTAGGACCCCATCTTGGTCGGCCTTGGTTGGGGTTCCATCTCATGGCATGCAAAGCAATGCATTTATCACTCCAGGGAGCAAAACAGGCCCAGCTTGGTCTTGATGCTGAGATAACTGCTTCGCCAGATTTTGGGCATTTACACATTTAGCCTGGTTGATACGACGAGCGTTGTCCTGCTTCGTACAACCATTTCCTCCACAGGCTACCCATTCATATTGATGGCAATAGGTGTCGGATTTCTAATTCGCAACGGCGGGCTAAGAAAATTGGTGTTGTTGGTATTAATCTTTATATTTTCTTTAGTTTAATTTCCTTGCTTCGCTCTCGAGATCAACCGTCATTGCGGACAGATCGATGATTTTGTGGGAGAGTAGGCAAAGTCTATTGAATTCCTCTGTCCAATTAGGATAGGGCTGCATGCAACTCGTGGCCGATCACAATAAGGAATAGGATCAGTGAGAGGGTGCACCCCTGTCGAATTCCACTGCGAATCTCAAAGTCCCCCGACACCTTACCTTTATGCAGAACGTGACATTTCGCGCCGTCATAGGTTGCCTTAATAATAACCACAAGATCCTCAAGGATGCCTCTGCTGCGCAAAGTAAGCCCATATATTTTAGAATCCCGGTTCACAATATCGAAAGCCCTCTTGAAATTGATGAAAAGCAAGTGAAGCAGAAAATCGTACTCCGCGCATTGCTCGATGATGTGATCGACACAGGAGAATCCGGATCAAAAACCAGCCTGCTCTTCATCAATTGTGCTTTCTACGCGGCTCTTTAGTCTTTCCAGGACGTTTTTAGCTATTATCTTTGCAACGGCCGTTAGCACACAAATGCACAATTAGTACAGTCTGTACGGCTACCCTTCTGCGGAAGTTTGATGGTCAAATCTTTCTTCCTTCCTTCCTTATACTCAGTGGGAAATGCCTCTGTAGTTACGCTTGGGGTTGCTTGGCAAAGTTCCACAGGGATACCGTCGAGTCCAGCGGCCTTTCCTCGTTTTAGTGCAATAATTGCCGCGACTATTTCTTTAGTTGGGGCAGTGGACGGTATACGCACATTTTGATGGTTAGCTAAATTATCTATTTGAGGGGGAACTTCATCAAAGGGTGTTCTTTCCACCGCTTCGTTTGAACTTCGTATAAGATAAGTAGCTTTCCATTACTATCCTTCACCGGATGTTGGCAGGAGTTACGACCACCTGCAAACTCCTTGATTACACCGTATACGGCGTTTAAGTTGCTACTTCTTGCGGCTTCTTCTGCTGCGGCTAAAAGAGAATTCGCATAAACTCTTTTATCGTGTCTCAGACTACGCTTAACTTCTCGAGCTTTCTGACAGTAAAGGAGTTGGATGCTGTTTCGATTGTCGTCTGATGCTGCAGCAAGACGAGCCTTCAATTCTTTTCTTTCAACAATCCGCTGTCATGAAGCGTAAAACATTCAGGGCTTATTCTGGTAATCCGGGTTTGTGCAAGGATGGTATCAGCGCTGTCAATATATGGATTTCTCAAGGCATCTCAGTTTTCATTTATGTCACTATCCGGGTAGTTATCTCAGCTGCTTTTTGCGCAAGATGGCCATTATGTTGTTGTAAGACAGCTGGATTTTTTAGTCGAGGGGTGTTGAATTTGCGTCGCCTGGATCTTTCGTCGCTAGGACGACGCGCGGTTGCAATACTCAATCAAGCATTAGCGATCAGAAGATAATGATCTCTCCCATCCCATTATCGGCACCCTCCTCATTTCGTGCGTCCAGGAGGCAACTCTTGAATCTTTTACTACTTGCAAAGTGGTCGATCTGATTCTGTGTTCTGCGCCGATCGACAGAGGACCAACTGATGTTGTGGTGGTCCTTATCCACAAACATATTACCACCGATGAAGAAACTGTGAAAGTTGCAGAACTCTACAAACCTTTCACAGTTGTCATTACAATTCCTAAGACCGTGTCTCCGCATCACATGTCTGAGGTCTGAACCCATAGTTATCAGTGCCAACTTTTGCATTCAAATGTCTCATAATAACCATAATAGAGTCTCCTTTAGGTGTTCTGCTCTGGACTGCATTTAGTTGTTCGTAGAAGGTGTCTTTCGCCAAGACACTGTCAGGTTCAGTTGGAACATAACATTGTGTTATTGTGATGTCCTCATTTTGTTCCGGAGCCAGGCGGTCATGATTCTGTCGGAGACCGGATGCCAGGATAAGAGACACTTTCGTGCAGCTCTGGTTAAGAGGAGCCCCACACATGACTCACGACCACTGCCGTTAGCTCTACATGAATACAACATTACAGTGCTACTCGTTGGAGAAATAAATTCTCGGCCCTTCCCCCATCTTATCTCACTAACTCCCAAGATGTTTAATTTATACCGCAGAAATTCTCTCTCTTATTAAAGAAATCGTGCGTGCTGGGGACCTTCCGATCGATTGTTCAGAAGAGTACGTACATTTCAGAAACCAATCTTTGTCATTGTACGATAGCCAAAAGTCGTAACCGTTGAGTCAGTCCTTATCCGAGGCCCAGTTGACGTTTCGTTAGGGTATTGAAGATTTCGGAGAGTGCAAGTTGCTGGCATACAGATTCTGTCCTTTTTTGTCGGTTTCTGCGACATGCCGGTAAAGGGAATGGCCGTGGTGTGATTCTTACGTCCCACAAAACAGGGGGAATGTTTACCTCAACAGCACTGCTTTACTGGCGGGTTAACTTAGTTAGGAGTGGTCAACGACTGGGCCGGGATCAATATCCAATATCAGGGCGTAGGATGTCAACTCTTTCCATGTGGGTTAGTTGACATTTCTTTAGCACACACTGGCTTCGGATGATGCACGTTGATAGCATGTACCCCCTGTCCATTCACTCGCATACCTGCGACAGGTCGGGAGAGTTTGTGGCTTATTATTGTTACGCCCCACACAGAACACACACCACAGAAAGAAGGCAACCCAAACGTCCATGGCCACGACGTGAATGGAACTCGAACCCATAACTGACCGGTAGCATGAGACATCAGAGTGACGCCTCAACCCACCGAGCTACCGGCCGCCCCTTCATATATAGTATAATAACACACTTGATTTTCAATTATTTTTCGCAAGTCACCCTCGTCATGCTCAACTAGCTCGTCCTTTTCATAGCAAATATTATTGTGCCGAGTGCAGTTCGTGTCGGCGTCAAATCCGTGTCACGTCGATTTGTTTATGAGTTTTCATTTGTGTAGATTGGATGTTGAGAGAATTCCGACTTTGAGTCGAAGTCTAGTTGGAATTGAGTCGAAGCCTATCTTATTAAGGTAAAAAAAATTGCTATTATGCATGAGCTAACCATACTCCAACGATATTTATGAATTTTTCCTTAAGCCTTTTCAATCCTCTAATCTGGAGTCAATGTTGCGGATAATCATCAACCCACGCTTTACGTGAAACTAACCGAACGAAAATCTTCAATGCACGAGGAATTCCTTTAACATGTTGTGAACCGAAATATCTAGTCACTTGAGCAGTCGAAAACGGAACTTGCTCGTACATTTTTAGTACATTTCGATGTTTCCTTAACTCGAAGAAAAAAAGTAAACTTTTCTGTTATATTTCAGTTCGCACGGCCACATCCTTTCCTCGTCTAGCGGCTCGGGAAGGCTACAAAACCCAATTCTGGATAAAATTATATTTTGATCTTGTGAAAAATATTTTCTTGGGGAAAAAAAAAAATGTTCGCCCACCCATTGTAGGCAACAACAACGACAAGAAAAGGAAGACATGACGGTACGTTATAGAATTTCCAACGTCCTTGCCATCCTGGGTCGAGGAAGTTGTGTCGTCACCGGAAAAAGTTTTTCGGTGGAAAGTGATTGTCACTAATGAAATTTCTTGTTTGGCAAATTCCATTCAAGAAACTCAGTGTAGCGTAAATAGCGGTGTCGGTGCGGTGTGGTGCGGTGGTTGTATCGCGTACGGTCTAGGAACTTTGAATAAGTCAGTCGATGTAAGACTCTGGCACCACGGCACAAGTACCGACAATATCTTCAATTTGCATAATCGGTGAAAGTTTTTGGCGATCTTAATGAGTTTGAATATCACCCGGTGTGGCACTATGTCGAGTACAATACCGTGCAGTGGCTGTGCTAAAGCATTCTTGCATGATGTGAGACGGGAAACGTATCAAAAGTGCTGTCCAGCATTATATACATATATACTAAAATATATTATATAGGGAAGGGGGGAGGGGGCCTATTTAAACAACGTTCACCTCACTCTGTCGTGTTCATTTTCAGGAAATTTCACCCGATGAAAGCACGTCTATTTATAATTGAACACCTCCGCTTTGTGTGCTATTGAATGTTAATTAGGGAGCGTTTGTTGTTTGCTGAAATTGCGATGTCATTTTATGCCAGATCTAACTTTGGAGGATGGAAATGGATAAAGTGGATGTATCGCCGTTTTTCGATTGTGCCTGGGTCATAACATCGCGACAATTCACTACAGGTAAGATGCTGCGCTTTTGGATGGCGGAATGTTTTCAAAGACTGGTGAAGTGTAGGAAATGAAATTCGCTCTTTTCATGCCTGTTCATTAGTGATGTGTAGCACAGTAACGAGTCGTTCATTTTGAACGACTCAACAGAATGAGTGAAAGATTGGGCGCAAGGACATAGCCTCCGAGTCGTTCAATTTAAGAATGACACACTTCCCAAACTAGCTCCCTGCATAAATACTACCCAATGTAAACCAATCCACGCTCATTTCTCTTTACATATAAAGTATTAAATTCATTCACTCACATCCTATGTAAAACTAAATCCACCATTATCTATCTACCAACGCAATCCCATCTAAATGCAATCATAATCATCTTTATGCAGTATGCAATGCACGCATTATGTACACTCCCACATGCTGACTGCAAGCAAATCAAAAATCATTTACTTACGTCGCACCGCACATCCAAGTTTTCCAAACACAGGAAACAATCCCAACATTCAAAAACAAAAGTATTCGTCTTACGTATCATCATTTCAAGCTCGACTTTAGATGAAACCAAACAAAACCCATAGCTTCCACTTCCACTACAGCAACAGTGAAAGCAAACTCAAATGTCCAGCTGCTGTAATACATACAATTTAACATTATAGAAGCACGATACATAATCGAATCGTTCAAAAAGAGTCCTTAAAAAAGAACGATACAAAATCAAATCGTTCAAAAAGAGTCGTTCAAAAAGAACGATACAAAATCGAATCGTTCATATCATTCATAGGAAATAGTTTTCCGATCTGGCTGGCTCAAACTAAAGGGCATAGGGGGGTCGCTAACTCAGAATCTGAGGTCAAAAAAGACAAAAAAAAACCAGGCCGAAGCTTCGCTATTCTCAAAATCAATTAACTAACTAACCCATTCTACAAATATTTGTCGAATTTTTCAAGTCGCTAGCTTCATTCTATCGAAAGTTATATCGCTTATTTGAAATTTCACTTGTAGGGGAGGTAGGAGTTCCTTGGGTCGGATCTTGCCCATCATTGCCACCAACCAATAAGATCACCCTAAAAACATTTAAACTAAATTGCAAGTCTCTAGCTTCACTTTATCGAAAGTTATCGCTTATTTGAAGTTTCATTTGTAGGGGAAGTAGGGGTTTCGTTGGTCGGATTTTACGTATTTTCAACATTATCCAACTGGATCCTGCTACAAACATTTGAACAAAATTTCAAGTCGCTAGCTTTATTTTGTCGTATGTTATCGCTTATTTTAAGTTTCATTTCTAGGGGAGGTAGGGGTTCCTTAGGTCGGATCTTACCCATCTTTAATGCCAACTAACTCAATCTCACTTCAAACATTTGACCAAAATTTCAAGTCACTGGCTTCATTCTATCAAAAGATATCGCTTATTTGAAGTTTCATTTGTAGGGGAGGTGGGGGTTCCTTGGGTCGGATCTTGCGCATATTCAATACCAACTAAGCAGGTCTGACTAGCAGCAGTTCCACAAATTTTTTAACTCGGTAGTATCATTCTATCGAAAGTTATCGTAATTAAAGGAATATTTAATTTTTTGAAATTTGTAGGGGAGGTAGGTGTTCCTTTGATCTGATTATGCTCAACTTACAGAACCTTAAGCAGCTTCTTACCTCAGGGTTACATGCTAAAAATCAGGTGTCTACGTCAATTGGTTCAAGAGTTATAGACAAAAAACCAGAAAAGTAGGGTAGTACGGGGCTCTTTGTAAGAAAATTACCGTTAGTTTTCAACTGATCGCTTTTATTTTCCCAGGAAAGTATAAGATTACCCTCACTAGTAATATACAAAAGCTAGAGCTTTTCATGATTTTTTAGTCGGGAGTTATAGACACATTTAATTATTTTACATATGTAGGGGAGGTAGGCGTTCTCTTGGCCTGATCATGCCCAATTTCAATGCCATCCAACTAGATCATACTACCAACATTTGACCAAAATTTCAAAGCCCTAGCTTCATTCTTTCGAAAGTTATCGTGCGAACGGACAGACAGACAGACAGACATGGCTAAATCGAATCAGGAGGTGACCCTGATCATGTATATATACCTATATACATTGCTATACCTCCGGAGCCTCCTTTAAGGTGTTACATATTTTCGTCGTGACAAAAACAATATACCCTATAAGTCTAGGGTATAAAAATTGGGGTCGCCCATCGCAGACTGGCAGCCCCGTTCTCATGGAATGTAGTGGTCCGATCTGGCTGGCTCGAACTAAAGGGCATTGGGGGGTCGCTGACTCCGAATCTGGGGTTAAAAGAAAAGAGAAAAAAAAATTGGGGCCACCCATCCCAGATTGGCAGCCCCGTTTTCATGGGAAATAGTAGTCCGATCTGGCTACCTTGAACTAAAGAGCATTGGGGGTCACCGACTTCGAACCGGGGGTAAAAATAAAGGGGAAAAACTGATTTTTTTTTTAAACTACGACTTTTATTGAATATGTTACGGATGTAACTATTTATATTTTGCGCCTTGGCTATACTAATGGTGGCACATGCAATCTGACACTTGCATTGGAAAGTTTAACATTTCTTGGCGTAAACGTACTCACGACGTTTTGACGTACGAGCGCTAATTGTTTTGTTTTACAGTGGCTTGAACATTTTGTCTCGGGTAAAAAAAGGAATAAAATCGTGATCATGACTCGCAAATGCATGATTTTTTACGAGTGTCGACATGGACTATCTCGACAAGAGTGCAATGATCAACTCCTTTGACTTTTGGTGATAAAGCTCCATATTTTGCCACGTTAAAACGCTGGTTTGCAGAATTCAGTCGCAGCCGCCTATCGCTCACCAACGAATTTCGTGAAGGTCATCTAAAATCGGACGTAATCGCAGAAAACATTGATGTCGTGTGCGAAATAATAAAGCCAGATCGTCATGTGACATATTGTGAGATTGAGGCGTCCCTGGGCATTAGTTCCACCAGCGTGCATTCAATATTGCATGAACATTTGGTCGTCATGAAGATTTGTTCGCGTTGGATACTGCATAATTTGACGATCGCTGTTCCCGCACATTAAAAATAAACTGCGTGGCCACCATTTTTCGACCCCCGAAGAAGCAGTCGATGGGTTCAGAAAGCATATTTTGGAGCTACCTCAATTCGAGTGGAAAAAGCGTTTAGGAAATTGATTCAAGCGCATTAAAAATTGTTTCGATCTTCATTGAGAATACTTTGCAAAACAATAAAGCCGTTTCCGAAAATAAATTACTGTTTTTTATTGTTACGTGCAGAATATAAATAGTGACCCTCGTATAAACCAAGTTTCTGACACTTTGGATGACTCTTCTTGAATGACTCATTGCAAAGAGTCAGAGCTTATGTGCCGGTACAGTAAAAAGAGTCATTATGCCCATCACTACTGTTCATACTTTTGAGTTATACTCTAGTCGATTCGAGCCAAATTGTTCTAGCGATTGCACTGTATGTTGATTGCCGGGTACCTAGAAAAGATCCTTTCCAGAATATCAACTATGTGCAGCTGATACAAAAGTCTTCTTCTGTTGTCTGTCAAAATACTTTTATGATAATACGAAAAGGACTAACTATCATAAAATAATCATTATAAAAGATATCTTTTACCCTACTACACAATAAGAGTTTGCTGCCAAAGATCGTTTATAAAAGATCTTTGTAAAAGAACTTTAGTAGTGTAATAGGCGCCTTTAAAATGTGATCTGGGAAAAAATGGACCCCCTTCATAAATTGTTTGCACACATATTTAAGTACTCTCTGCCAGTTTATTGATTTTTTTTGGCAGGTATTCAAACATACTAGTTTAATTGAAGACTTTCACAAAGCCAATTAGTTCATTAAATCCATCTCGACCCACTTAACTTTCAGGTTTTCAAAATAATAAATAATAAAATTGAACATGCCAGGCAACTTTTGAGACGATTTCATTCGTATCGGTTTTTTCATATCCTATACTAAGTAAGTACGTGTAGACACTTGAAAGTTTCACCAACTCAGGAACCTGGAAAAAACATAATATGCAACCTCTCGCCTCCATATATCGTAACACTTCATCACATTTATTAGGTTTTCGCCCTTCAACCAGGACTAAAACACACCGGCAAATTCTCATGGAGGTGGGTTTTAATCAAATTACCTTGGCGAGGGGTTTTGTAAGGTGATGTTCTGAATCGACTTCAATGTTCTTGTACATATTTATAGTCGATGAGCTTGAGTCGTGTGGAATCCTTTTGAATTTATCAACACAGTGATGGGAAAATGGTTGGGCTTCATCAAGGATAGAGGAGTGCACCTAAAATACACTTTATTACGAGATAATTAAAACGGTCGTGTGATATGGAAACAGCTGCTTGTGTCAAGCTAATACTTAGACACTGTAATCAGTGGGATCAACACAGGTTTTCTACAAGAGTGGGTATCACGGCTCATGGGTTTTCGTTAAGTACTCTAGAAGGTTATATCATTTTAAGCGTGTTGCAAAACGCGAGATTGACAATTAAATGCTGTCAACGAGGGTTAAAAGGGACGGTTTAGCATCAACCAAGGGATGATGCCGTGCCCTTGAGCGAGAGACAAAGGAGCGTACGCATAAGTGCGAAATGCAGGCAGACTTGTAACAGCATTATCATTTATTGTAGCAAATTGCTATGAAACTCGGTCACATGGAGGTAAGAGCGAGAGTTGTAACGTAAAATTTATAAGTAAAACTTGCCCAATCAAAGTTTAGAATGACGCCATTTTAGTTGGGACGGGAAGTGGGATAAATCGACGCCACCTTGCAAAATATGATAGAGAGGTGCCGTTTAGTGCGAATGTTGGTGAGGCCCATACTTTCATTTTTAGAGCTGGAGCCATCTTGAAGCCCGCGGCAGAGCAGCTGTGCCGGCGAAAAAAAGGAAAATTTGAGCCCCTTTTTTAATATTCTCCCCATAACTTCTAAACGGTGCATCGGACTGAAAAACTTAATAGGATTTATATTAGAGAGCGTCAAATCATCCAATGCATTGCTCAAAACAGAATATCACTGCAGTAGTATAGTCAAAACCGATAGTCGAAGAACGTCACCTTTTGAGGCTTTGGAGGAAAATCACACTAAATTGCTTTTCAAGCCCATGAAATTGGAAATTATGGACGAAATTAAATCATTTAATTAACTATTTTATTAATTAAACTAGTCTGACAAAAAACTTTGAAAACTTTTATAAACAAGATTAAAGTATGTACGAATTGAGGCTAAGCAAAAAAACTTTTAGCTGTTAAATTTATCGAGATAGAGCTATTAAGGCGCGTGATAATAATGATATTGATTTCATGCAATGTGGTTCTCACCTGTGCCGTAAAGTGTCCACTAAAGTGAGCGTTTTACTAACTGGTGTATTCTGACGAAAGTTGGATTACAGCACATAAGTTTGACTGGTCGAGCTACCTCCCCGTTAGACTAAAGGTAGCTCCAGACGAGTATGGTCTATCGGTGGACGAAACCAGTCGGCTACTGCGATCGGCTTTAATGCTGAGTATTTTTGATGGAGTACATTGCCAACTTATTATTGTTGTATTGAGTTGGTAGTGATACACTTCATTCATTCTTATTTTTTCAAATGGCGACATTTTTAATACAACAGTAAAACTCTGCAAAAAGGAATCATATTATAACTGTGGTTTCAATGCAGCCACTGTATATTATTTATAGCCTCGTTAATTTTTTTTCTCATTAGATACACACTTTTGAACTATTCATTTACAATAACTGAACGCATTACTAAATCCATATAGTTACTTTCATTAAAGAACCTAATTAGCACCACCTTCCTGTCGCAGGCACGGGTTTCCATTTGCGAAAAACTGAAAGATTTAAAACGGAGAAAAGACAGATATAAATGTATGTATTTAATTACACCAGGCAGAACGTTCTTTTTCACTTCCGAGTGGTGTATATCAAGTTCACAAAAACGCAATTACTACAATACGTTAACATGGATAAACCTGGAGAAGTTAAGGGGCAGTAAACCTCCACCAGATAGATATGTCACCAGATGTTTCTTACCTATATATAGCTATAATAGCGAATTCATTATGTCGAAGTATAAATTAAGCAATTAATTTTGACTTTTGATATCAATAAATTTACTGCTTGCAAAAATTAAGATACTCGACGCATATCCTGTGGAATTAATGCGAAATATTTTTCCCACACTGCTAATTAACCTGCACTCATGGGATTACAAAAGAACGTGCCTTCAGTAAAATGAATTTTCAGTAATTAATTAGCATGTAAAAATATTTTTCAGCTGAAATAAATGGCAGTTGATAACTCGTAGGTGGAAACCTAATTGAAAAGGTGAGTACATAAAATATAAAGGTTATATTCGTGCGAATTTGTGTTCATTTATTTTAGTTAAGAATGTGGCAAGAAAGAGCCCAACCAAATAAAGTCTTGCGACACTTCAATCTGATTTGCATTGAACATGATAAAAATTGTTGCGGCTTAAATCAGGGGTTTTTCGCTTCTTCGAATGTTTGTATGGGCCACATTAGACGCAGATTGAAGCTTTTCGGGACCGCACAAATAGTTCAAACAACAAACGCCGACGCAAAATTGTGGTTGTGCCGTGTCGAAATTCGGCACAATTGATGTTAAGCTCCAAATGCTCCAAAGTCCACGTTTATAGCGTGCCCGAAAGTCTACCTGTTTGCCTTCACCCCTTTTGGTGCATAGCGCATCAACAATTCCTGCGCGCCATCGTACTCGGTCCTAGGCAATGCGACGCAACTGCCCCCACGATTTACTCAGTAACTCACACTCCTTCGCGACAGATCGCTGACATGAGACCTTAGGGCAATCCCTTCGTTGGCTGCCACTGGGATTAGGGTTCCTACTTCATGGCATGTCCAGCAATGTAGTTATCAACCTGCCGCAATGTGTCATCCATCCACTGTCATTTTCGAATTCGTATCTACTCCTCGATTGACATTTGACCAGTATCACTTAATATTTTTTTTCGAGCCAGACAATTCTTAAAATTCGACGAAGACATGAGAAGACAAATACTCTCAGCTTGTAACGAACCACCTGTAATGGACCATATTATGGTCTGGTAGTGCTGCTTCCACCGGCAGATCTATGGCAGCACTTGATGAGTAAGGATGATGCGAACGCGAGCAATTCTGCGCCATCCGCCAACCATTCCATCCTGATCGCCCTTTTTTTTATCGTTCTCCATTTTACCTCCCTTGTTTGTGTTGTTTTCCCCAGGCCTATGAATTTTTGTTAATACTTAAAGGACAGGGGCAACGAGCTGCGAAAACCCCGCCCACGTCTCCCGAACTGAGCTACAGCAAACATACGCCGCTGCTTAACTCGTTGAGGAGCCTTTTCCTTCGCCAGGTGGCACAGCCCGACCTTCACGGTCTATTATATTACGTTAGGCTCCGTCCCCACGGGCATCTTCGGATGGCCACCAAACCGTCCCTTACCTATTTGGCGCCCAACGTGGGGCCCATTTCTGGTCAAGAACAGGACTCAAAAGGACCTCATCGGGTTTCTTTTTAGTCCTTCCACCGATATGCATCCCCATAAGCACATTAAGGCTACTTGCTCTAATTCTTAGGACTTAGCCGTCTTTACTTCACGTATTATCCCTTCAAGTAGCTGTGCTTTCCTCTGTAGCACCCCCATCCTTCCTATAGAGTAGTTTTTCCTTTTAGATTCAGTTTAACAAGGCAGTCCTGGCATTGTGTTCGTCTTTTGTGGCTTAGCCACGTATTTAAGGCCTCCATAAATGCTTCAAATTGCCAGCATTTGGAGCTTCTTCGGTGACCGAACGAAGCGCGAAGGACCCTGGATACCTTTTTCTTTGCCAGGATTGTCTTTCCAAGTAACTTAAAAAATTTCTTTACTCAGTATTGCATTTTTCTATTATTCATGTGTTCAGCAGCTTACAGAGTTTATGAGTGAATTACGGCGAGGAATGCAGTGTTGCGCCTCTGCTGGCCTCAGAATTCTTTGCAACCTGTTGATCATCTGAATGATTGAGAAATGTAGTATTTTTTTTTCTCTTTGTTAACTTTGCCCCTCTACAATGGTTGTCGGCTGACTTCGGTGCCCACCTCGCTTTTGTTTTTTTTGACATGGATATGTCTTATAGCTGGGGGTCATCCTAAAAATCTGTCCGTCACACGAAATGTCTGTTTATCTACTCGGGGGTCAGAAGAGGAAACAAGCCCATTGAAAATTTTTCCGAGTTCTATGAAAGTAGTGGCCGATCCTCAGTCAATCCGAGTCAGTCTTCTAAGGGAACTCACGAAAATCGAAAAACTTCGCACCATGAACTGACTAAACAACCAGGCACCCATAAGACAAGTCAACATCATTCAACTGCCATCCCCTCGTGATTCAAATCTGCTCACAACACCAGCCACATCCAGACAACCTGTCTCCCTCACTCGTGCAGAGCGCTATGGCTCCTCCTTCACAGCAATCTTTTTGTTTTCATCAATTAGTCACTAACCTGACTCAGTAAGAAAATCGTTGGGGTAGGTCGGGAAATAGCTTCAACTTCACACACACACACACATACACACACACTCGTATGTAGGCAATGGAGAGACGGTTGAGTCGAAGAAGTTCAATGGATGGGCGTTGCTTCGTCATCGGCGACAGTGCGAAAGAGATGCTTGGTCCACGGACCTTGGACTACACTTCCGCGGCGGATCCACCCCTTTCTTGTGATGGCCAATCCCATCCAGCCGACTGAAATCAGTGTCACCAAGGTCACCAACGTGTTTTTCCCGTGAGATGTAAGGAACTTACGACCGTACTTGTATCGCGCATACCGCGTACTATCACGATCGATGATATATCAACTAACAGTGCACAATTCTGATTTAGTGAGGAGAATAGTGCAGATGATGCAGTTTGTGCAGCGCGGATAACGTAAACGTTAATGCAATAAAATTGTGTTGTCGCGCTTACCGTCCTTAGATTTAGACGAGTACTATCTAAGTATCTAATAGTAAGTGTGTTTAGCTAGACCGCGGCTTGACGCGATCGATCGCGGATTGACGTACTAACGAAGCACAGGCGCATATAAATATGTAGAGTGTATGATCGCTTGATCCACACACGGGGCAACGGTTGGGTTAATTTGTATTCTCCTGTACACTATGCGGGACGGTATGTCTTGAAAATGATACAAAGTATCTACACTGCATGCAGATACATCGGTACATCTTATGCCTACCGAAAGCGTGGGACGTGTTTTGTCGAATGAATTCATCCAGTATAACTATACTGGGATCTTTATAGAACTTACGTCGATATCTTCAACACAACAGGTTCCACGCAGTCGGTAGCCAAAGACATATCCATGTTCCGATGTATCTGCATGCAGTGTAGATACTTTGTATCATTTTTTTATAGCAGCACACTCTGTCCTCAGCTTCTCTTTCTTGGCAGGCCTCGAAGAAGAAGCTGTCCTGTAATGAACCACCTGTAATGGACCATATTATGGCAGATCTATGGCAGCACCTGATGAGTAAGGATCTGTTGGTGGTACGAAAACAGTGACCGAGGGTCCCTTTACGCCTGGAACCTGATGCGAACGCGAGCAATTCTGCGCCATCCGCCAACCATTCCATCCTTATCGCCCTTTTTTTTATCATTCCCCATTTTACCTCCCTTGTTTGTGTTGTTTTCCCCAGGCCTATGAATTTTTGTTAATACGTAAAGGACAGGGGCAATGAGCGGCGAAAACCCCGCCCATGCCTCCTGAACTGAGCTACAGCAAGCATAGGCCGCTGCTTAGCTCGTTGAGGAGCCTTTTTCTTCGCCAGATGGCACAGCCCGACCTTCACGGTCAATTATACTACCTTAGGCTCCGTCTCCACGGGCAACTTTGGATGCCCACCAAACTGTCCGTTACAAGCTTTCTGGTAACCTTTACGGAAACTTTCCATGTGGTGCTTCGATGCAAAAGCACCGAGATGTAATACTGAGTCACCTGCATTGCGAGATTTTTGACTGCATACTAAATGCTCATTTCTCCTTCATGTCCTTCTTCATACCATCATTTTCGATAACAATGCTTCCTAGGTAGACGACGGTGGTATAAGAACCTTGGCCTTGTTGCTGTCAATCTTTTGCCCAACCATGCTCGCCTCCCTCTCAAGATCTAAAGCCACTGTAGTTAGATCCATGATTTTGAGGGAGAGAAGGCACACAATGAGTCAGGCAACACATCACCAATCATTATTAAGAATAGGATCGGTGAGAGGATGCGCCCATGCCGAACTCCACTCCGAATCACAAAATCCTCCGACACCTTACGAGTATGCAAATTGCGATATTTCGCAACGTGATAGGTTGCCTTTATATTGCCACAAGCTGACAGGGAGGCGTATTCTGCGTAAAGCAGGCCATACTGAATCCCAGTTTACCCGAAAACCTTCTTGAAATCAATGTGAAGCAAGACGTCCGTTACGCTGGCACCCCCACCACTAAGTATCAACATCAGGCATGGTGCATAATTAGGTGCTAATTAGTTGATGTATTCCCGAATTTATTGCTCCTGCCGATTCGCCAGAATTGACGATTTTATGTGGGGTCCTAGCGTAACGTTCCGCTTATATATGTATGTATTTCTGCCAAATTTTATGAAAATAGCTTCAGCGGTTCGTGAGATATTTCATGGACAGACAGGCAGACGGACGTTTGACCGATTTCATAAGGGCTTTGTTTTTACTACAAGACCCTAAAAAAGAAAAATACCTATGAAAACCACATTTACTAAATGAAAACTTTGCCGAAAAAAAAACTACTGGAATCGGTTATCCATGAATCCGAAACATTTCTCCATTTTAAGGCTCCATTGCACGATGCCATTAATAGCCCATTGCATTAACATAGAAACCTGTTGTTTTTGTGGTTTTTGCTATGTTCAACTTTTCGGATGAAAGCACATCGAGTTTTTTAGTTCCCTGCCCACACTAATCGTTCTCAAGCGTATCCTAGAAATGAGAAAAACAAATAATTTTTTTTCAAACTCAGCGAATGAAAACAAATATGCAAAAAAAATGTTCTCTCAGGTTGAGTTATTTTGGTAAAGGCTGAAATGACTGAGTTCGGATTTGTTGTTTCAAACTTCCAATGCATTTTTGTGTTAAACGATTCGCTTATTCGTTTATTTGTGGAAAGAAAAATCCATGTTTGAAAGGCTTTTTATTTTCCTGTAACATTATCGTTGCAGACGCAACGTTCCCCGTAAAATATCGAATAAAGTATATACAATAGTTTGTGAGCTGGGATTTTGCTTCTGTGACTGCATCGTAGACGTTAAATTAGTGCTATATGAATAATGAAACCGGAATATAGAGGGCTACGCCCGCAATTCGAGGGTTTTGTAGCAAGTGCTTATTTTGGTATATAAATATCGGCTCCTTGCTCTTCTTGATACCACTCAGATGGATAAAAAATGATACAAAGTATCTACACTGCATGCAGATACATCGGAACATGGATATGTCTTTGGCTACCGACTGCGTGGAACCTGTTGTGTTGAAGATTTCGACGTAAGTTCTATAAAGATCCCAGTATAGTTATACTGGATGAATTCATTCGACAAAACACGTCCCACGCTTTCGGTAGGCATAAGATGTACCGATGTATCTGCATGCAGTGTAGATACTTTGTATCATTTTCAAGACATACCGTCCCGCATAGTGTACAGGAGAATACAAATTAACCCAACCGTTGCCCCGTGTGTGGATCAAGCGATCATACACTCTACATATTTATATGCGCCTGTGCTTCGTTAGTACGTCAATCCGCGATCGATCGCGTCAAGCCGCGGTCTAGCTAAACACACTTACTATTAGATACTTAGATAGTACTCGTCTAAATCTAAAGACGGTAAGCGCGACAACACAATTTTATTGCATTAACGTTTACGTTATCCGCGCTGCACAAACTGCATCATCTGCACTATTCTCCTCACTAAATCAGAATTGTGCACTGTTAGTTGATATATCATCGATCGTGATAGTACGCGGTATGCGCGATACAAGTACGGTCGTAAGTTCCTTACATCTCACGGGAAAAACACGTTGGTGACCTTGGTGACACTGATTTCAGTCGGCTGGATGGGATTGGCCATCACAAGAAAGGGGTGGATCCGCCGCGGAAGTGTAGTCCAAGGTCCGTGGACCAAGCATCTCTTTCGCACTGTCGCCGATGACGAAGCAACGCCCATCCATTGAACTTCTTCGACTCAACCGTCTCTCCATTGCCTACATACGAGTGTGTGTGTATGTGTGTGTGTGTGTGAAGTTGAAGCTATTTCCCGACCTACCCCAACGATTTTCTTACTGAGTCAGGTTAGTGACTAATTGATGAAAACAAAAAGATTGCTGTGAAGGAGGAGCCATAGCGCTCTGCACGAGTGAGGGAGACAGGTTGTCTGGATGTGGCTGGTGTTGTGAGCAGATTTGAATCACGAGGGGATGGCAGTTGAATGATGTTGACTTGTTTTATGGGTGCCTGGTTGTTTAGTCAGTTCATGGTGCGAAGTTTTTCGATTTTCGTGAGTTCCCTTTGATGACTGACTCGGATTGACTGAGGATCGGCCACTACTTTCATAGAACTCGGAAAAATTTTCAATGGGCTTGTTTCCTCTTCTGACCCCCGAGTAGAAAAACAGACGGACAGATTTTTAGGATGACCCCCAGCTATAAGACATATCCATGTCAAAAAACATAATTAAAATGTCTTACTCGCTTACATTTTACATGCCAATTCATATTACGTGATTGTAATGAAACTTAGAATATATTATTGCCTAAGGTGTTGGTTATCGTTGGCCATCAGTACTTTTGACCTCGAACGTGTTTAAGGCATGCAGGGGTGTGCTAACTAACTATTGAAATAAACTATTATTGACCTATTCTGAGAAGATATACAGATTCCATTATTTTCCATTTTTTTCGGAACCCACCTTCTTGTAAGTTTTCATAATTCTACAATAAGTATATCGGTCTCGAACTGCAAGGGGAAGGGAACGAACAAGTTACGAACTAATATTTTCTCCTCCCCCAATGTTCCCCTTTCTACAAATTTCAAGAAATTGCGAAAAAATAGAATGTACTCAACATTACCTTTCTCACGACACCTCACTTGGCTATACCAGTCGATAAAAAAAATTAACCTTAATTTCGCCTCTATGTGGACTACGATTTTTGGTTTTCTATGCTAGTAAAATGCCGCTTTCCTGCAAATTTTCATCTTTATAAGTATAACGGTCTCGAAATGCAACGGGGGGGGGGGGGACAAACTCGGATCACATATTTTCCCCTTTAACTCTTTTCCCCTTTTTTCAAATTTGATGAAAATATCAAAAATGGAATGTACTCGGTGTTACCTTTCTTGTGATACCCCACATGCCTATACCAGATGAAAAAAAATTTTGACCTTCATTTCCTCTCTATGGGGACCTCCCCTTAAAGTCAGCCTATTACAACGAATCGCTTTCTCCGGCGAATTATAATAATTCCACATATTCTCACAAAATTTCATATATGTAGCTTCAGCGGTTAATGAGATATGTCATGGACAGACAGACGGACAGACGGACGCATGACCGACTTCATAAGGGTTTTGTTTTACTACAAAACCTAATAAACGGACTTGTTGGAGAACTTGTTATAATATTCCATTTTTTTTTAGGCAAAAGTAAAAATGTTATTGCCGGAAAAACTAAAAAAACAAACTAAAATACTAATTGTTAAATAGTAGGCAGTAGTATGAAAATAAAATATGAATTGTAGAGGAGTAGGAGTCATTCACAAACATCAGAGAGTCACGGAGAAGAAAATATTTAAAACCCGAATCAATTATAATTTTCATTTTGTAGAAAATATTTGAACGTAAATAAGATATGGAATTTGAATTTAAATTTAAATAAACGCCCTACATTATCAACGACTTTAACATTTCGATGCAGATTTTAAAGTCGTTTTTGAATTCTTCTAAATTTTTCGATTTGACGATTATAACTAATTTATGCATGCGCTATATCTAGAAACCGATTATTTGCTATGTATATACGAATGAATATACTCAATAATTTCGCTGGATACAGATTATGATGCCCTAATGGTCTCATTATTCTTGCTAACTTATCGCTACATTTCCCTTTACCCTCATCTATATCGCATTATCAACTTTCAGTAACAGGAAAACAATTCTCTCATTGTTGTCCCATTTTACACACTAATGACTTTACATGTGCTCCTCGTGTTCGTATTCCAACTCTGCAGATCCTACTGAAAAAAAGTAAATTATTCAGGTCATATTCTAACCCGGTAACATTCGAAATTATTCCAGCCCATTTAATCCAAAATATTACGCCGAAAGGACGGAAATATTTGAGCCATAAATTACACCCATGGGGCGGAATTTGTAACAAGTGGGGAAATTATCGAAATGCATTTTGTTTGTTTAGGTGTGGTATGGGGGATACCTATCCTACTCGCGCTTGATAGCACATCAATTACTAATATGGTTATTGCCAGCCGAGGGCATTTTTGTAACCAGAATAAAAGGTTGCAATTGGTACTTGATTCGGATTCTCAGCAGAGTTGCGTGCAATGTTTGATAAGAGTTGACTTTCAAAAACGGTTAGCAATTAACTTAAAATCTCTTTATCCCGTCTGTGTTATCCATCTAGTGTGACCATTTTTCTGGACAATCTCCACTTCACATTATAAAACTAAATAAACTATATCTTTGAGAACCGATCTATGTACTTACTTCGCGCACGCTCGATACACTAGCCTCTAGGGTGATTACATTATTGCTAAGCGTCCATCTAGCAAGCATGCAGTATTTATCCTACCTAAAATACCTTGTGAAGTTGGTGCAGAGTTCTTCTCTGAAAACCTTGCAGTCTCTAACAATAAGTCGTCCTGCCTCCCTCATCTTGGTGGTGTAATTCAGCCGGAAGTGCTGGCAATTATTGAGTCCTGTCGGATGTTGAGACGCATCGCTGTTATAGTAAAACAATGCCATAAAATACTGAACGCCACTACCGCCACTTTAACCAACCAACCATTTACCTCACTTCATGTAAATGTTCTTTGCGAAGTTTTTTTGGCATGCGTATGAAACTTATTCATTCGGCAATTGGAATTGGATGGGTGAATGGTAATGCGAAACTAACGAGAATTAGTCTATTGATAGTACCTCAGTCTGTCCTAGTACCAAAACCGTACCCATGATAAGTAGACATTTGTCAATTTCACAGTATCTTGACACAAACACGTAAATATTATAATAAATAATCTTGATGAACAAATTAAATAATCGATAGTGAACCAGGTTCTAACCCCGTGGGGTGACGGATTTAGAATATGCACCCCTAGGTGAGTCCTACCTTGATATCGTAAGAGGCGACTAAAAGGACCGATCACGTGCAGGCAATAATAACACCTCTAGATGAGCCTGCGGCACTATTAAGACCTCCCACAGGTCAGTGTGTGTGAGTGGGTTGCCGGGTCAGGAGACCACCGCCGGATGTAAAAGGAAAGTCCATATAAATTTATTTTTCACACACTAGTGCCACCCAACTTCACCTTTCTCCAGATAGGTGTAAAAGAATGGGCGTAAGGCCTTATGGTAGAATTCGCTAGAAGCACTACCCCGCTGGGCACTACTTCTGATGCACAGTTGAGTGATCCCGGGGCGAACATTGTTCGTGCCAGTGCGAACATTGTTCGAGTCAAAGCCCGACGGATTCCGGGGGCGGGCCCTATGAGGCAGTCCATGTACACTATAGAGAAGCTGAGGATTGCAAGCTGGAATGTCGGATCCATGACGGGGAAGAGCGAAGAACTCGAGGACGTCATGAAACGGAGAAGGATAGACATTATGTGCGTGCAGGAGACCAAGTGGCGAAACGGCCAAGTCGACCGTGCTCGTTTTTTGACGAATTCCAAAAAGTACAAATTGTACTATTATGGAAAATCGAATGATAGAAACGGGGTTGGTGTTATTCTGACATCGGCTTTACTTAGCAGCATCGTGAGTATCTCGAAGATAAGCGACCGCTTGATGAGTATCAAATTGGTTATCTGCGGAAGAGTGTGGAATGTCATAAGTGCCAACGCCCCCAAGTGGGCTTACAGCAAAGGGAAAAGGAGGCATTTTCGAGCGACGTTGACACACTACTCCAAAGTATACCAGATACCGAGCTGGTTTTTTGCGGAGGGGATTTAAATGGCCATGTGGGGGAATCGAACTACGATTACGAGGACTGTCATGGTGGGAAGGGTAGCCAATCTACAGCCAGAAATGATGAAGGTGAGGCTATCCTGAATATGTGTAGATCACACGGTCTGGTCATTCTCAACACATGGTTCATTAAGAACCAAAGGCACCTGATCACATACAACACTGGAGCTCATGCGACGCAGATAGACTATCGTCTGTGTCTAAATTTCATGAGAAGTTGGGTGAAAGACTGCAAAGTGATCTTGGGTGAATCTGCGGTCACCCAGCACCGGTTGCTCCTGACAGAATTTATTTTGAAAGGAGGAACAAGACCGCAAGTAATCCCCAAACCAGTCGAGAAAATCAAGTGGCATAATCTCAAAAACGAAAGCTTTGAATCTGTTGTAACTCCATTCATTGCTAAGATGGAGGATTGGCTTCAACACAACACCAACTGCGACGAGCAAAGTCCAACACAAATGTGGAATGCTTTGGAGGAGATGTTAGTAGGTGAGGCTGAAAAGACACTGGGAGTTTCGAAAGGCCCACTCCACACGAACAAGGAGACATCGTGGTGGAATACCGAAACAAAAGAAGCAGTGCTGGCCAAATCGAACGCATTCAAGGCTTGGACAACATGCAGGACAAGCAGTGAAGCCGAGAAGGTTCAACTTCGGGAGAAATACGATAGATGCAGAAATTAAGTAAAGCGAAAGGTGGCTCAAGCAAAGGCAATTGCAGCAGAGAAGTTCTACCAAGAACTAGAAGATCAGGCTGCGGATAAGAGACCGCCATTGCAAGAGAAACCTAAAGACAATGCCAGGATATATAAGGTCGCAGCCTAAAGGAGAAGAAACGCTCGAGAGATTCAGGCGCCAAAGTACGTTGAAGACTCACAAGGAGTGCTACTGGTTGAAGACTCAGCAATCTGTAGCAGAATGCGTGAGTACTTCGAAGAACTATTGAACGAAGAATTTCGGCGAGAAGCTTTTCAAACTGCGGAGCCAAACACCACTAATATCGCTGATTTTTCAGTGGAGGAGGTGATGAAGGCAATGATGCAGATGAAACGTGGAAAGGCAGCCGGACCGGACAAAATACCCTTGGAATTTTGGTTGAAGATGAATCATGTCGGGCTTAGATGGCTCACTGTTCTTTTCAACAAAATTAAAAGGGGGCAACCGATGCCAGACGCTTTCAGGAAGAGCTTTCTTCTCCCGTTTTATAAGAACAAGGGTGACTCACGCAAGCTCAACAACTATAGGGCAATCAAGTTAACATCTCACACATTGAAGACTTACGAGCGAGTTGTCTGCAATCGACTGAAAGAGATTGTACGGTTGGATGACAATCAATGCAGCTTTGTGGAGGGTCGGTCCACAGTCGATGCTATCCAGTGCATGCGTGTTACGATGGAAAAGCACCGTGATGCACGTACGGACTTTCACTTTGTGTTCATCGATTTGGAAAAAAGCCTTCGACAGAGTTCCTCATGATCTGATATGGGTGGCCCTAAGAGCACTTAAGGTCCCTGAGGCATATGTAAAGATGATACAAGACATGTATGGTGGGGCAACTACTAAAGTTAGATGCACAGCTGGAGAGTCTGAAGAATTTCTGGTTAAAGTCGGAGTTCACCAAGGCAGTGTATTGAGTCCCTTGCTCTTCAACATCATCATGTTCTATTTATTAACACTCATCTCTGATGGCCTGGAAATATCCCTTCTTTTCGCCGATGACGTTGTTCTGGGTAGCAAAGACATCGCTGCTTTGTAGGCTGCACTGACCAAGTGGTGTAAGATACTGGAGGATCATGGACTGAGGATCAGCATAGCAAAAACTGAGTGCCTTTGCTGTCCTTTCTCAGATCCAGAGAGACCGATACCAGATATCTACATTAAAGGAGAGCAGCTGAAGTCCTGTACATGGTTCAAATACCTGGGTTCGATGATCAACAAGGAAGCTAACTGCGATGACGACATCAAACATCGCACCAGTGTCGGTTGGATGAAGTGGCAAGAAAACTCTGGAGTCTTCTGCGACAAGAAGATGCCACGAAAGCTTAAAGGCAAGTTGTACAAAGCGGTCGTACGTCCCGCACTCATGTATGGGTCTGAATGCTGGACTATGTATTGTATAAGACATACGAGAGTAAAATGACTGCGACCGAAATGAAAATGCTACGGATGTCAGCCGGTGTGACCAAAAAGGATCGCATCAAAAATACCTACATCCGAGGCAGCTTGTTTGTCGAGCAACCGATCACCGAAAAGCTCGAAGATCGTCGTATGGATTGGTATTGCCATGTTCTAAGGCGTCCACCTGAGAACCCAGTTATGAAGGCAATATCAAGGAACGTTCCATTTGCTGGACCCAAACCCCGAGGCAGACGGAAACACACGAGGATCGATCAAATGAAGAAGCAACAACAACGCATAAATCTAGGCGATGAAACGATCCAAGACCGAGCTGCCTGCAGAAGGAAGCTGAGATTATACCGCCAGAACGGGCGAAGTGCCAACACCACGGGCAGAGCAACGCGAAGCCGCAGAGTGGTATGAAAGGGCAAGGAAGAAGAAGTGAACCAGGTTCTAGTTATTTTTGTTGGCTTGACTCCTCCAGGGGCATGGGCGCGTTAAATATGTTGCGTTACTATGCTGGTTGACATTTCGATAGCATATATATTTTGATGATGCAGTTGCTTGCACGCGCCTCCTATCCGCGCTATCTTTATACTGACAAGCTCGGGGCACTCTGGGAGTTCTATTAGTACCCACAGGCAGTTTCTGTTCGGGCCGATTATCGAACCTCTGTTTCTCTGGATCTAGCATGATATAGCGGTGACGGAAAGCACACGGCCACCGAGCGGCAACTATGTCTGTCTGCAAATTTTGAGTACAAATTGATGTATAACTCTGTTGCGGAAATACGTATAGTTCACCACTTTAGATTGTCAGAATTATTTATTCATTGTCTAGAAGTGTTATTCTGATGTGCATATTAAATTTTCTAATAACCACTGTATTTTCCATTAGAAGCGTGAGTACCGTCACATTCAATAATGACTACGAAAACAGTTTCCAATTATTTTGACACATTCCCTTCACTTTAATTACGACAATAATCAAAGTCGAAATGTGACTCCTCCAGGCGACACGCTGGCGAGAAGACCAGTACCTTTGTTTGAAATTGTTTAACCTTTCGCTTGTGCAATATTCAAACAGGATAGGTTGCTCGTGCATTAACGTGCATACTCGTATAGCGTTGCACGAAAAAATGGAAAATTGTGAAAACCGTCGCAGAGCAGATACTTTCAAGGCGTTAAAGGTCGTCAAGGAAAAGCATGACTGCATCGCGACTCCCTACTAGGAGCTGCATATTTTGCCGGAGGACAAATGATTTTTCACGAAGTCGACATGATGATGTGAACGAAGGACAGAATGCATATTGACAGACATGTTTTTGACAAAACCTCAAGTAGATTATAAGCATCCTATAGTCACCTGTTTATCCTTGTGTTAGGCTATTAGCAGCGAGCGTAGTTTTTGATCAACAGCAAGGAGAATGGGAGAAGTTTTCAGAAAAAATTACGACAGCGATTTTCAGCAAAAAAGAGCAATGCATATGAGTACTTAAAGTTAGTTAACACCCAGAGGGTTGTAATGCATCAGCAGCCCCTCGGGGCCATTGAAATTTATTGCCTAATTTATTGTTTTGCTGTTGTTAATTTAATCAAAGACATGTAAGCAATAGCACTATTTAATAATGACCTTACGCTTTTTGGGATCTTTGGGCGAATGAGCTTAAATAGGAGTACTTACAACTGTCATCGTTTGTGTATTAAATCGATATGCTGTACAGTGTCTGCTTTTAGAAATTGAAGACTTGTAATGACCAATTTGTAATAAACCATATCCTGGTAGTGCTGCTTCCACCGTTAGATCGAAGGCAGCACCTGATGAGTAGTAATCTGTCGGTGACATGAAACTAGAGGCCGAAGGTTCCATTACACCCGAACCCCGATGCCTGCGACGCGGCGTATCATTGGGCATATCATCTCCCGTTTCCGGGTTCCGCGATTTTCCAGGGGAAAGAAAACGCGGCTTATCATTGGCTGAATCATTGGGCGATCCAGGTGCCACACGTTTGCAGATGATAGAACGTGTGTGTATGGCCGGCTTATGTGTAAATTTCCCAATGAATTTCGTTGAATTCGTGCCAAATATTATTTTCAGTCAAATAATCAAAATCTTATTCGGTCCGGTCGATTCTGTGATCATGGACCAGTGAATTCAGTAATGATTGCAACATTTTTACACATACGAGTCTAGTGCTCTTGTGGTTGGTATTTCCACCGCAGTATCTTGATATTGCTAAGTGCTGGTATTCATTCAAGTCGCTTTTCGCTTGTATAAAAACCGAATGATGATGAGCATCCACATTCTGCATGAACTGGTTTCTATTTGGATTATTTTACTCCACAGGAAAAAAAAGACTGTATATAGGAAATTCCTTTTGGCAAGGGAACACACGGTAGCACTCCGACAAAACTGTTTTCTGATGTAGTGGCCATTTGGCTTTCCTTTCAAAGAATACCAACTACATACAAATTCGAAATTTGAAGTTGGTGAGCACAAAACGCCAATATTGTGGAACTATCTGACCGAATTTAAATTCATGGCGAAAGGGAGCAAAAGTGGTTTTAAAATAATACCATGTGCAATGAGCGAATTAAAATAATTTTCAACCTATTTCTGCCAGTGGTAGATAGTACCTTACGGGTTTTCCATAATTTTGTTATTTTTTCTCCCCACGTAAATTTTCACCTTTCTGGTCAACCTTTTCAATTTCAATAAATTTTAATGGAAAACAATAATTGTAAAGCTGGTTGGTTGGTGGAAGTGGCCGTTATCTGTCAAGGGAATAAAAGACCCAATCAGCGTTGTTATGCGCGGTTTTGTTGGTACAAGTCTCGTAGGAGCAAAAATCATTGGTAGATTAGATTAGATAATAAATGGGTCGTGATCAAAAGAACAACCACAAGCACTTCGGCATTCAGTCTATTGTTCTAGTGCCCCGATCCTAGAGAAAAGGACTAGATCTGCTGATGCAATCTTTTCAATAAATCGACTGAGATGGATAAATTTATTCGAGGCTACATATGTCATTGACCATGGAAAATGCAATGCCGAAACATTCTGTTTGACGGTGGATAAAAGCTTTACATTCGCAGAGGATGTGCTGCGGTATCGTCAGCCTCACAAAAATAGTAGTTGGCATCTGATACGATGTTGTCGCGCTCAGTGGCCGTGATCGTTCGGTCACCGCTCTACGATACTAATCTAGAGCTCGGAGATCAAATGTCGGCGCGATCAAAAGCTGCCTAAAAGTACTAATAGAACTCTCAGATAGGATGTGCATGCTAGCAACTGCACTTCCGAAAAGTAGATATGCTAAACGTCAACAAGGCATGGAAATGCGCCCATGCCCCTGGAGGGGTCGAGGCAATTAGAGAGAGAGAGAGAGATCTGATAAAATGCGCGTAGTTTTAAGGTGAAATCGAAGTTGAGAGTGACTTCCTAGAAGTCCACAACCAATTCTGACCCGATATGAATAACTTAGACTGTCCTCCCAGACCAGGGACGGTTTCCCACAGAAAGTTCTCTCTTTTTTACAATCCCTGCGCTGCTTCTCGACACACCGTCTAGATTGATAGACCACAGAAAGGATTTTGGCCATGTCGGGGTAACAAGGTGCCCATCTGACGAGTTTGTCTGCTTGTTTGTTACCTACAATGTCAGTAGAGTGTAAGGTTATTTGAAGCTCCAACGATACGAAGAATATTCATAAAAGACTGCGCTGTCTTTGTACTATATGTAGTGGTGGCTGGTAGTTGCTCACATTCAAAACTCGATTGTTATGGGGGGATTCTATATTAACCAGCATGAATATCTTTCGGGCAAATCGGTGGAAACGGCGCTACAGAGAGTAGTTGGGCCGATAGAAAAATCCTTTCAATAAAAGGAAGTTACGCTACACAGGTAAAAGTCCTGGTCTATTATCAATGCTAATTCGGTTTACATGTATGTCGACACCAAAATTGTATTAGATTTCAATAAATTGAAAGTATTACAATTGCTTCCGTAAACTTTAAATTTAAAAATTATTGTAAATTAAAATTATTAAAAATGCTGGTAGTCCAAGACCAAATTTAAAAAAAAGTCCGAGATTTTTAACTGTGTAGCAGCGTCCCTAGATATCAATTTATTTATTTACCAAACAAGGCATAATAAGATATATAGCATACATTTTTTCTATTTTATATATTTCATTAAATGTTTCGATTATTACAATAATTAATTACATTCGGAAAATTGGGTTGGGTTAGTTTGAGTAGACTAGGTTGTTAAGAGGGCGCTTGTCAAGTTAAGCTTAAAGACAGATTTAGAAATGCCTGAAGAATAGTGGATACTAAGTGAATTGAAAGTTCGACAGCAATCTATCTATGGGTTCGTTATAACTATAAACAGCAATGTATTGGTATTCCTTAAGCACAGTTGTATGCCCAGTGCGTCTCAATTGATCGTTTAAAGTGATCTTATTGCAGAGAAAATTAACATTAACTGGGCCGTTGATAACGTCAAAAGTAAAACAGGCACACATGTTCTTCCTGACGCAAGAGTCAAATAAATCAAGTGGTATCCGAGGTTCGTTTAATGTTTCGAGTGTAAATTGATTTCAGGTACACGGGTTACAAGCCCACATACCCAATCTTATGGGACGGGTTGCTTCCTTAGGTGTACTAAGAGTCATCAGGAGCTATTTTTTATATAGCGCAGAGGTAGCTCTCCAATGGTGTTTTTAATTGCGCGCTCTTTTGATGATCTTTCAGCTGGGTGTGACGTGTTGGTGCTCTCACAACTATGTTGCAACACCACCATTCGCCTACTTCCTGAGACGCACTGGTGTTATTAGCCATTCAGGATGCTAATCGTTATGTGCCTCTACCAAATATTTGAACCGCAAAACTAGGTTGACTTGGCTAGCCGTTCCCGAGGGCGCTCACGGGGAGGACTATAGAAGAGCTCTTTCTGATTGTGCAGTATATTTTAAGTTATCAGCGTAGAAAAGATGAGGGAAATCCGATAATAACTGTGATAGGTGAGAAATGAAGGTATTCGAGTATTAAAGAGAAAAGAACCTAAATAGCTACTCTCCGGCACCCCAGAAGTCGGATATACACTTTTGGATATCCGACCTTGATATTTGACAAACTAAGTTCGATCAAGTAGGTATGACCGGAGCCAATTGAGAAGTGACCCAGTTACACCAAAATTGCATAATTTATGTATTCAAATTTGATGACTGACCCTGTCAAAAGCCTTGCTTTAGTCTGTATAGAGCCCATCAGGTTGATCGCATTTTTCCATTTCACAGAGGACGTTGTCGTTGATCTGCCCTTTCAAAATCCATGTTGTTGTTCATTGAGAAGTGGGTCGATGATAGGAGTGAGCTTATCACAAACCAATTTCTCAAATAGTTTGGGGATTACTGACAGAATAGCGATGCATCGATAGTTGTCGACTGATCGCTTATCACCGATCTTGTGGAGAGGTGTGAGATGAGAGTATTTCTAAAAATACGGAAAGACACCCCATTGGAGCGATTTACTGAAAATCATGCGTAGAGGAATTACCAATTGGTCCACACACTGCTTCACAAAATAAGGATCGATTAAGTCTGGGCCGGGCCCTTTTTTGACGATTTGCTCTTGAATAGCTCTAACGAATTAATCCTGTGTGGGAGCCATTCCGTCAATAAGGGACGTCGAGGTGATATCCGCTAGAGGAGTTGAACAGCTCGGGATTTTAGGTGTACAGAAGCTGTCCTGGAAATGGTCAGCAAATAAGCTACAAATTTCCTGTGGACAAGAAATAGCGGTTCCTCTGGACATGGAAGCAGGATAACCTGTAGTCTTACGTTTTCCCTTAAATTTTGAAAAGCTGTTTCTTACAGGGCCATAACAGCCATTTCAGTGGATCTGTGTTTTTCGAGTCCGAATTGGTTACCTGGAATTAAATGATCGGCAAACATTGGAAATTTTTCCAAAATGATTTTCTTTTAAAAATTGGGGATTGGCTAAAGTAACGCTTGTTTCCAAGATGTGGGAAAATATGCTGGATTAATACAATTATTGAATATTATGGTTAGATGTCGCCTTAGAGAGTCCGCATATTTTCTTAGAATGCGGTTTGGGATTCCGCCCTGACCGGAGGATTTTTTATTATTGGCGGACGAGATGAGATTCCTAATTTCTTTTGAAGTGAAAAATTGACAATGCAAAGAGGCTGCAGGACATATAGAGCAATTGTTGTCATAGAAGACTCTTAGAAGCGATCCTTCGATTCCAGATAAAAACCAGACCAGAAGTCCGAAGCGTATATACCCTAAATTTGTACCGATCTACCGATATCTGATACCAAAACTACCAATTGGCAACGACCATATGCATTAACCCATTTATGCCCAGAACTATTTATGTCGGAATATTTCGATAATTTTCATAGAGGTGTGCTAAAATGCTTCAAGGTGCATGGAAAAAATACCAAAAAAAATAAGGGAATGTTTGTTTTTGAAATATGTGATGGGTCGTTAGCGACCCGTTGGGCAGATAAGGGTATAAATAAAGAAAATATTAACTTATGATTAATAGTGTTTTTTTTTTTCTTGAGTCAAATTAAACATTTTCTTCTTAAAAGATAAACAAAAATTGATACATATTATATTTCTATCCTTATTACTACTTAAACATTTTTGTATGGTACTCTTTGAAACATTTATCATGGAGTGGAATTCCACACCTGTCGCATGCTTTTGTGGTTTTATTTGAGCATACACGGCATCTTCTTCTTTGAACACCAGTAACAATTAAATGTTGCGTCGATGTGGATGGAGATGGGATTACTGCAACACTTTGAGGTCCAGTTGAACGGGGTGGCTTACCGTAATTGGACAATAAATTTCGAACTATTTGCCTGCGAAACTCTAAATTGTCTTCTTTATAGCCAAATTGACGAGCTAGTGTCCAGGCGTTAGTTACGCAAACATCTACCATCCAGAGCCATATTGGAAAGTACCATTTTTTCCCCCTTATCTTTATTCTGTAATTCGATATATTATTGTCCATTAAATCGACTCCACCCATATATTTGTTGTATTGTGAAATTACATACGGCTGATCTATTCGAATTTTTTGTTTTTCTTTGACAGAATATCGACTTGCTTTTTGCATTGGCTCAACTCCATGCTCATTTGATAATATGGTGACAACATTGTTGTCTTTCCATTTGATAGCCGCAATTTTATCGATCTTGTCAAAAGAACTACAATTGTATCCTCTTGGTTTTCTCATCATATTTTTCTTTTCTTCCAAGGGACACTTTTCCGTCCTATTTTCGCGAACAGTTCCCGTGCCACCAAAACCTATGTCACCAATTGCTGATAATAACTTCATACTCGTAAAAAAGTTGTCGAAGTATAAAGAAAACTTTGTATCCACAAAAGAGTTTTTCAATACATTTGCAAAGTTCAAAACGACACTTTCTCCCAATCCAAAATTCTTGTCAATAGTTGTAGACTGTCGACCTTGATATATGTCCAAATTTAGACAGTAGCCATTAGATAAAGCCATTACCCACGCTTTGTAGCCAAATCTTATTGGCTTGCCGCGAATAAATTGTTTGCACCCATTACGACCAAAGTAGGGGATCATGGATTCATCTATAGAAATTTGATTTTCAATTGGTGCAAAAGTTAAAAAATTTCAGTTTAGTTTTTGAATTAAAGGTCTTACTTTGGCTAATTTATCATTTGCAGCAAGGTGGTTATTGTCTGCTGCGTGAAAAAATCTGAATATTTCCTCAAATCTATTACGTCTTATAGACTTTGATACTAAAGTATTATGCGTATCCTCAGCGTTTTCCCAATACAGTCGGCGTCTTGGTAATGGAACATAACCACTTAAAATTAAGATTCCTAAGAATACATAAAATTCATCAATTTCTATTAAGATATTAAAATATGATTTTTCGTAGCGGCATAATTATTTGTTTCTTTTATCAAATATTCTACTATTTCTCTGCTCAAAAACAATTCAAAAAATTCACTTGGGTAACTTTCAGCGGTAAGTGTTAAAACTGGCAATTTAGGTTGACCCGAATCCACACACAATGTTGGCAAATCTATATTATCGGACCAATTTCGTGTCGTCTTTTTTGGTTTCTTTGTGGGGGTTTGCTGGTTTGATTCAGGTTCGTCTTGGAGGACTTCACTATCTTTGTTGTCTTCAACATTATGGAATTGGACTTCGGCACAAGCATTCAGTTGACCTCTGTTAAGCCTATCCGGATCATTACATTCTTCTTCTCCAGAATCGGAATCTGTTTCCCAGCCACTATTTTCTGGAGGAAATATATAAATATCGTCTGGTAGATCGTCAACATTTTCAATTCTTTCTATTTCTTCTAGAATTTCTGCCGTTGTGAGTGATTTTTTCCTAAAAATATATTTCTTCATATTATAACATATCATGTGCCCAACGGGTCGTTAACGACCCATCGGAAAGTAATGGTTAATCTATGACAAGTATAACAATAATTCAAATCTAATCTTGTAATAATACGAATATACTACTTGTGCTTGACCAAATAACACATCTTAAAATAATATTGTTTATCATTTCAATATACTTACAAGTTCTTGAAGGATGACATGTTACGTATGCTATCGATGCTCTGTCTTCACTCTACACTTTGTACACTACTAAACTGAAATGAACAGTCATCACTTTAAGCAATCATTGCACAGATGTGTAGAGATGATACAGATAACAACTAGCCGATTGTAAGTTCAATGCATTCGTCTAAAAAAAATGTTTTCTAAAATGGGTCGTTAACGACCCGTTGGGCATAAATGGGTTAAACTTACTTGAGCTTGGATCCAAGAAGACAGAATGAAGTTTGTGTTTCGATGCAGACGGTGCAAAAAGTGGATAATTTTTGCTACCTCGGAAGCGTAGTTACAGCAGATGGTGGAGCGGATGCTGATGTACTGTTTCGCATCATTAAGGCTCGGGCAGCTTTTTTCAGTTTAATTCCTTTCTGGCAAAACAACAACATCTCCAGAAGTACCAAACTCAGGGATTCGAAACCAATGAAAAATGAGTGCTTCTTCATGGCTGTTCAACTTGGAAGGTGACCAGGGCGATAACAACTAAATTGCAAACTTTCGTGAACCAGTGTCTACGGTGCATCCTACACATACGAGAACGCTGGCCGGAGGTCATTTCTAACGACGACCTCCTATTATGGCCAGCATAGGATAGACACTTCCATAAAAAGGCGAAAGTGGCAATGGATAGGTCACACACTTCCAAAAGGGCCGGAAAACATTGGCAAACAGGCCCTCGATTGGAATCCACAGGGAACCGATGCAAGCCGCCGCGTTGAATGACCTAGAAACACCTGGAGAAGATCAGTTGAGGTCGAGGGTAAGTCATTAGGCAAATCGTCTTGTCAGTTGAAGGCGATGGCGGCGAACAGGACAATGTGGAAAGTCGGGATGGTTAATGCCCTATGCCCCACAAGGGATTGACAGGATCCAGAGAGAGAGAGAGAGAGAGAGAGATATGCATTAAAAGTAAGTTTCCTATATGATCAGTTTGAACTGTGTGGATCCAATGAGAAGTTTCATCGTTCTCCTATTCGGATTTTGTATCTGAATATTTGAACTAACGTTTATAGGGGAGGTTGGTGTTCATTCAGTAAGATCTAGCCCATTCTGAAAATCAACTAACTAACCCACTCTTCAAATATTTGTCGAATTTTTCAAATCGCTAGCATCATTGTATCGAAAGTTATCGCTTCTTTGAAGTTTCATTTGAAGGGGAGTTAAGGGTTCTTTGGTCTGATCTTAAGCATTTTCCACAGCTTTTAACTATATTCAACTACAATCATTTGACCAATTTCAAGTCACTAGCTTCATTCGATGGACTTTATATCGCTCATTTAAAGTTTAATTCGGGAGGTATGAGTTTCTTGGTTCTGATTTTGCGTAATTTGAATTACAGCCAACTAGATGCTACCGCAAATATTTGAACAAAATTTCAAGTCGCTAACCTTATTCTGTCGGAAGTTATCGCTTATTTAAAGTATCATTTGTATTGGAGGTAGGGGTTCCTTCGGTTGGATCTTGCCCATTTTCAATACCAACCAACTAGATCCTACTACAGACATTTGAAAATTTCAAATCTCTAGCTTGTTTCTATCGAAAGTTATCGTGCGAACGAACAGACAGACAGACAGATAGGTAGACAGACAGACAGACAAACCGACATGGCTACATCAAATCAGGAGGTGACCCTGATCATTTATGTGTATACATTGATATACCTCCGGAACCTCTTTTAAGGTGTTTCATATTTTCGTCGTGACAGAAACAATATTCCCTATACTTTTGAAGGCCAGGGCATAATCAGGTACTTTATTGTTGACTAGCGCATTTAGACATTCTGTAGGGAGGTTCCGGTGCTTAAACATATTCTTAAATTATTCAGAGACGGTTTTAAGCTTGTTCTCGATTGAATAGTAAGTAGTCCCTCCTGCCGAAATCGGATCTTTGGTAATGTTATATTGACTTTGCTTGCGGCGTGTAACTTTACTGATTTGTTTAAAAATCTGGCGGGAAAGTCTGAGAGCCTGGCGTTTCTCCTTGTAAAAGTTATTGGTTTCAGAGTTTATGCGCTGTATCAAGACAATTAATGTGACTTTTTAAAGATTGACAATCGTGGTTAACTCGATTGAAATTAGAGTGGAAACTTCTTTTTAGTCTCTGAATTAAACTTAGCCTCTTTTTAACTAGGTCTTGAGTAAAAGGGGTTAGGTAGTCATATTTATGAACGATGGTAGGTTTAAGGGGGCGTATATATTGAAGCAGGTAACTGAAGATTATGTAACCATATATTTGCCAATATCTAAGTTGGACGAGTTCTTGTTAGAAGGAAAATGGTCGTCTACGTCGTCTATTAAATGTGCCAGTTCTTCATTAAATTTAGTCCAGTGTATAAGGGAGAAGTTCCTCTGCAAAGAATGCGGCGCTGGAGGTAACAGGCAATTGTTTAAAGGAATGTTCATTATTATCACATTCACCACATCGTAGTGGCCATTTAATAGCACACAACATCTGCATCCTGACGGTCAACCAAATACTAGAGAGGTTAAGAGCTACCGGCTCTCAAAGGAATAAAACTACACCTTGTTGACAATGTTAAATATTTGGGCAAAATTCTGGACGGGAAACTGCTTTGGTATAGCTCACGTGAAGTACGGAATTGGTAAGGTTCGCACAGCCCTCTTTGCGTGTCGATCGGCTTACTCCAGTGGAGTCTAGGACCACAGACGGCCTATTACATATTCACATTTATAGTAAGTCCTACACTAGTGTATGGGATGGGTGTAAGGTGGAACGCCACCGAGAAAGATAGCAAGGTCATGGAGCTAACACGATTGCAGTTATTGATCTGCATAAGCATTACGAGCGTCCCGAGAAACACCTCAACGGCTGGGTGGGAGAAGATCATTTTAAAGCAACATTTTCAAAAAAATTCGTTTAAAAATTACAATTTAAATAAATTTAACTATTAACAGATTTATAAAATAAAATAAAAAAAAAATCTTTTAATAACAAATTTCTAGGTCGTAAGTTCAACGGTGCATCTTCTCGCATTGCAGACTTCGTTCAATTTTCTTTTCAAAGTATAAAATCCACAACATGTTTCTCCACTTAAAGCAAACATCGGGAATCCCTTAGATAATCCATTGAACAGGTCATAAAAGAAATTCATAGTAACGGACAGCCATCTCATAATCTGCTGCATCACAATCGCGCTCCATTCCGGAAACAGACTAAACATTTCAATCAAATAAAAGTAATGAGTTCCTTCAGGACTTGGGTATAGCTACAGGACATGATCATAAAAGGGCACAGCATACAGCATGAATGAATGAAGATTGTCGTAGAACCGCTGCGCTAGATTGGATAATAAAATACGAAGAAATGCAACCGACATCGGCATGAACAAGACTAACGACAGTAATACAGCAACAGGAACAACTCAGCTCGACATCCCAACAGCCCGCAGCAATAATGCATGATGTTAGCTGGCACATTATATGAGTATGGATGACAGAACCACGAAAAGGAAGAGGAATGGTAAAAGGAGCAATATAGCGCTCCATAAAACGGCATCTGGCGGCGTGTTATGCAAATGACAGTCTTATGCCCACTTGCATTAAGTAATTGAAACTTGTCTATTCCATTTTCGTAATTAAAATTCTGCAAATAATGTTGAGCATTTCATTAGACGTGGTTGCTATAATCAAGTGAGTAGGAGACCAATTCCATAAATTGTAAATGTAAACAACGTGAAAGATACGAAAATATAAATAACTCTGAACAGGGAGAAGTGAAGTGGAGAGTCTTTTTTCGTTTTATTTCGGTGAAAAATGTGAAATATTGTCTTAGATCCCATTGGTGTGTAGGTAATCGTATTTCGAACGTTTCGTACTGTTTTTGATGAAGAAATATCATGAGCCATTAAAATCTTTTGATAGTTAAATTTTAATGGAAAGTTATTAAGGGACATCGCGAATGTCCATGGAAACTAAATCAGGGTCCGCCGAAGTTACTACGCATATCCGGCAGAGTCCACCGGTGCCTCATCCACTCACCTCACCACATTACCCTCTCGAGTAAGACTAATCGACTCACGAAAAAGCCGGCTGCGAATTGTAATGACCAAGGTGTTCCCCAGATAGTGTTTAGGAGGAAGGAGCGGAAAGTTTGCCAAATTGACCGCAAAGGTCCGGGTATCGCTATGGTCCTATGGTGGATTGTGTTGCTGTTGTTGCTAGCCAGTTACATGGCCGTTGGACAGTGCAAAACAATGACGTATGTACGCCGAACAGCCTCAGAGATTGTCTAAACTTCGCCGAATGCATTATCGGCTCAGTTGATTCTACCTATACAGAAAAGGATGAAGTGCACATTTAAGTCTCAGATTATTTCTACAAGTTGTCGGATTGTACGAATATTAAAATTCTTATTCTTTGACAATTTGATGAAACCAAAATAAACACAAGTATTACAGAATCCATAATCTAACAAAGCAAAGTTTCAGCAAAGAAATACAAAAAACTATACTGTAATGAACGACAACACTTACCCTTGCATGCAAAATAGCCACTGTTGAGACAGGAGCAGCTGAAAATCAAAATGACAAGATAAAGGTCACCCCAAACCAGCGCGGTACACGCGGTACATTACGATATACGGGAGCACTCAAGCTGCGGTATTGCAACGATACACTTTTGTAGCGCAACCGGTACTATTGATCGCGATGTACCGTATAGAGGAAGACACGTTCACCAAGAAAATAATTGAGATGGTTAAATGTCATCCCACACCAGATGATCTCAGCTGCTCAAATTCTAAAAATGTGCGGAAAAAATATGGTATTTGGGAGGAACTTGCGAAAACACTAGACACAGATATTTTGATGAACCCATTTCCCGCGCCTTATATTTCTGAAAAGCGAATGTTTTTGTGATCACATAACCCGTACACCTTCTATTCCTTTCTTCCTCCTCGCCAAATAATCCCAAAGTTAATAACAATTCGTCTTCAACCACAGAACACATTGCTCTAAACCTAGTGGAAGTACTAACGGGGAACTATAGGTAATTGTTAGGGGAACACACATACTGATTAGAACTGATCACTGGTAGTGGATGCAGGAATTGCAAGCTGTCAAATACAGAGGAAACCTTGTATGCGACTGTCCAGCGTTCGCTAGGAGAAGATTAAAATGCCGGGGGCCTACTTTCGCAAAAACCTAGAAGGAGTTGCTGGTCTCAGCTTAAGAATTCTTAGGTTCTTCGGCAATGGGTCAGGATCCTTTGAGCTGAGCTAAGATATTTTAGTAACAACCAACGGACCATAATGGAATCGGAGTCATCTGGTATCGCTATGGTCCCAAGTGGTCTATAAGAAGCCGTTAACCTTCCACTCAACCCAACCTAACCTACTACCCCGACTACCTGTACAACATTAAAAATTCAGAAATACCGCACCTTCTGCACGCTGAATCCCCTTACTTAGTCTCTATTTATTGGGTCATAATGTAATCCAAATTAGAAGCTTCGATGGAACTATTGCAAGGTAATCTACTGCAACAATGATGACGAAGTACAACCATAAAAATCAGCATATCCATCATCAGCACCACGAAATTCACATATGTTTCGGTAATCGTCAGCTTGGACCATGCTATAGTACTACTAGGACCATGTACGAGTATTAGTTTGAATCGAGCAAGTGGAAGTATCTTTTGTTATTCTTCGGAGTGTTGCACAGCACATCATTTATCAAATTCCAAAGCAGTTTTCGTGGTTCATGTTGGAGGATTTTCACAATTTTCTCGCTATGCAGTAAATTTTATTTTCCCATAACCGAAAGAACAAAACTACAAGGGCTCTCTGGCTGTGTATCTGCCAAGAACATAATGCAACAATATCGCAGCGCCGTTTTTCTCAACAAAATTTGAGAAATTTCAAAGGATTTTGTTTGAATTAGCGATGGTAGTTACGAGTTCGCCACCACTTCTGATAATCAGATAATCTGACTATTGTATGATTAGAAAGAAGCAGAGATGAATAGCATGTTTTGGAGTGGTGGATTGATCATATTTTGAGTTGGAAATATGTTAGTTACTACTACTAAGGGAGTGGTTGGTTACCGCTTTTCTACAGTGACCTTCAAACTTAAGGGTAAAGATCGCCAGTCTTAGAGTGCCCCTGACGAAGTAAGTTAGCACCAATGAGATGGGATCCCCCGCAATTCCTTTGAATCCTCCAGGTCCCGCGTTTGGTCCTCGCGCGAGAACACTTGGTGCCGCATTCCTGCTGTCCACCAGCAAGGCAATTCCGCCTCCCCTGGATGTTACGGATTCCGCTGAAACTACTAAACCAGCCTCAACATCCGACGCACCCAGCAGTTCTACTGCTACTTTTCCTTTGAATGTGTTCGGAAGGCCAGTGAACACCACCATCGACGCAGTGGATACTCGGGACATACCGCAAACAAGCCGGGGCCTCACGACTCCGTCAAGAACTTCGAGACTTACCAGGAGTCATGCATTAAGCTCTGCGTCAAAACGGTCTCGCAATAATCTAAAGGGCCGTCAACGTAATACCCTACGAGGCGATCAGTGCCCTGTTAGAGCGGGAGATCCGATGAGGGCGGCAAGTCAAGGCAGGGTAAGCGAAGGACCCCAGTCAACCGCTTGACCCCTCGTATGAGCGCCATTAGGGTGTTCTAATTCAACCCGCACCATGCGAAAGCAGCATCGACCATACCAGGCAGGTTGTTTGAAGACAAAAAGACCACTCTAGCGCATGTCTAGTAGCCCTTTTCTGGTCAATGGCCCAATTTGCAGTATCGGCAGTACATCGGGTAAGTTGATACGTATATAACGTCTCGATTGCTTATGCGGTACTGCCATCCATTCTGAAGCACAACGACCCAAGATCAAATCCCGGTTAGACAAGCAAATACAAAAAATTAATTTTTAAATGTTGAAATCAAATTGGAAAATTATTTCTTAGGAAAGTGATCCAACCGTGAAATAAAATAGGCGTACTAACCTGATGTTGCTGATCTTTCGTTTATATATTTATACCCTTCACGGATGTGATAGGGTATATTAACTTTGTCATGAAGTTTGCAACGCACAGAAGGAAGCATCTCCGACCATATAAACTATATACATATATTCTTGGTCAGTATGATGAGACGAGTCGATTAAGCTTTGTCCGTCTGTCCGTCTGTCTGTCTGTTTCTTTGCCAACTAGTCCCTCAGTTTTAAAGCTATCGAGCTGAAATTGTACAAAGCCTTCTTTCTATTGCACGCTGTATATATGTCGGAACCAACGGAATCGGACCACTACGTCATATAGCTGCCATAGGAACGACCGGTCCAAAAATTGGTCTTTGCGAGAAAACTTTTTTATTTCTAAACATATCGTTTTCAAATTTCATGTTTCATGCATAGGTATACTACTTTGCCTTAACCTCTAGTGGGACATAGCGCGTCAACCACTCTTGCACGCTATCGCACTCTGTTCTGGGCAATCGGATACAACTCTGCGAACGACTTGCTCAGCGCCTTACACCCTTTTGTTATAAACCGACGACATGTGATTTTAGTACACCATCTTGGTTGACCTTGGAAATGCGGTTTAAATTCATTGCATACTACTACTACTACTCAATTGCCCTAACCCCTTGTGGGGCATAGCGCGTCAACTGTTCTATGTGGCCCAGTTAATGTTTCGTTGGCATAAACTGGTTTCGGAGAATGCAGTTGCCAGCATGCGCCTCCTTCACATCCATGGCCACGAACGTCGTCGTGGACGGGATTTGAACCTGAAATGCCGGTAGTCAAACATGATACTGATGCCTGAACACACTGCATTACCGGTCGCCCTGGCATGCAATGCAATGTAACCTTTCCACTGACATTTTCGCCTGCGTATCAATTCGTCGATTGTCATCTAACCTGTTTTCATAGAATTTGACGAACTTATGAGTTGACGAAAAAGGGCTCATCCACGAATTTCTACGGGGCCGATCCCAACTGCGGTCTAAGCTGGACCACAGCCAGGGTGCTTGTGGAGGAGTGGCTTGTTGACGAAAGGCTGCAGTACTGGAATAATCTTCCAAGACTGCGGCAAACCAAAGATTTCCTTAGCCTCTACGATCTCAAAGACGCTACCCGCCCGGGTAGAGCGAAACTTAGGTTGATGATGGGTTACCTCACGGGACACCACTGAACAAAATGGGTCTGTCCACACTCCACAGAGACCGAATATCGGCTTTGCTTGGAGGACATTGAGTCCACCAAACTATTTCTCTGCGAATGCCGTTCCAGGATTAGATTTATTGGAGATTCCATTGTAGACTCCGCTGACATTAGGTGTGCTCCCACAAAGGACCTACTAGCCTTTATCAGGCAGGTTGAGAGTCTTTTGGGTTAACAACAGGCTATTACCACAATGGATCGCACGGTCGCAGTGCCTAGCATGCTCGTTATTCTAGCCTGTCTTACTTATTATTATTACCACTACCACTTTGCCTTGACCCCTTGCTGCGTTAAATAGTGCGCGGCCTAATCGACTTTTCGTTAGCATATGCGAAATATCGGATGATGCAAGTTGCTGACATACACATCCTCTTTTTGAATGACAAGCTTGGAAATGGATATGTTTATAAATTCTCCTACATACAATATTTTCAGTAGAAACTCATGACGAGCAAGTCAAAATTTGGCCAGAAACAAAGCAATAGCCTACTGACTTACTGCATCATCAATATTCACCGAAATATGAACCCAAATATAATAATTCAAGAACCCTTCTCTCAAAAGATACTTTTTATGAAAGTTTGAGTATCCCTAAACCAATCTACCTTTTTAGCAATTCATCCTTTCTTCATAGACTTTGGTCTTGGTGCAAAGGGGGTGATGATAGCGAGAGCGAATACTTTGGTCCAGAGAACGAGACGATTGTTATAACAAATGTTTCCACTTATCGACAATATAACGAAGCATTTGTTCTTTCGGCTGAAGACTGGCATCAGCTTCAACCACTCGAGAGTTTTCTTTATTTCATCGCTGCCATATCCTTTGCTGTTGATTTGTCAATGGCGTTCTGTTGAAAAATTCAAACACTGTAAATTTCAAAGTGGACCTGATGTTGTATTTTTCATGTCATAGGAAAATAATGGGGAGAATGGCTGAGAATATTGGCATCGTTTATCTAAAGGAAGTATCTGGACTAAATTGGCAAATGTATAGGTATGTATGTATGAATTCGGATTTTTGCACGTAGAATATTTGTATATTCCAGAAATTAATGCAGTAGCGGATCTACGAATCAGGAATGAGGGTGGGGGGAGGGGAGCTTGACTTTTATGAATCATACGGCAAGAAGTGCGAATACACCGGATTGGTTATCAAACACGGACGCGACGTTCCGAGTGTGGTTGCCTTTATTCTCTTGGTTCGCTGGTTTCGTTCACACCATGAATCGCTCTTCAGGTGCTGCCTTAAGCCAATAGGGAAGCAGCACGGTGAGGTACTCTACAAGTGATCAGTTAAATCGGAATGAATCTGTAACGAAGTTCGGAAAAGATGTTGCGACAGATTTGCTCGCTGCACTCAGTAGCAAGTAGGTCGGTGACGGGTGCACTTGCAGCTGAGCGCAACAGTTAAACTTTCGATTGTAGCATCTTGGAAGCGTGCAACTGAGCTGCCACTAACGCACAGCTCTTCCCGAACGCAGCCAATGTCCGGTAGCACATTAAGTCTATTATGGTCATTGCGAACATACATACGGGGAAGGTTTTTAGAAGGTCTTTTTCATTCCGAGGAAGCAAATACGGAGGTATTTAGAATGAGTTTAGAAAGCAATATCATTTCATTCCCGAGTAGGAATTTGGGAGCAAATTGGAAGGAATATATTTTCCCTGTTTTACCGCACTGGTGAATTCCCCCATTTCGATTCAGAAATGAACAAAATATTTCATTTCATGGGGCGACCGGTAGCGCAGTGTGTTGAGGCATCAGCCTCATGTTTGACTACTGGTTTTCGGGTTCGAATCCCGTCCACGACGACGTTTGTGGCCATGGATGTGCAGGAGTTGCATGCTGGCAACTGCAGTCTCCGAAACCAGTTTATGCCAACGAAACGTCAACTGGGCCACATGGAACAGTTGACGCGCTATGCCCCACAAGGGGTTAGGGCAATTGAGTAGTAGTTACATTTTTTATTTATATTTTTACTGAAAAGAAGGCTTTTATATAAGTCCTTACTATTTCATTCCGAAGTATTGAAAAGAAGTCCTTTCTATAAGTCCTTACTATTTCATTCCGAAGTACTGAAAATAAGGTCTTTCTAGAAGTCCTTCTCGAAGCATTCCAAAGTACTCCCAAAGAAGACCGTCGTGGAATGTCTTCTTTCCGCGGACATGGATATAAAAAGGGAGGTAAAACGAAGGCATTCTTTCCTTCCAAGAAGGTCTTCAGAAGGCCTTACTCCAGACTCTTTTTCCTACTGGGTCATTACAGTACGAGTACATTTCATGAAGTGATTTCCGGCTTTGGGTACCGCGCAATCCGTGGCGAACGTGTCATCCCGGCCCCCCTTTTTTGCGAAGAGTTACGGCAAATGGTGTAGCGAAATAAGTGCCTAGTTGGTAGTGGCGAGTCCATGTAACCACGCATTGCGGGAAGTATTGGGGGTGGGACATGCATGGATGCGAGCTGAGGTGAGTACGAGTTGACCTCAACTTTTCTTTCTGTTCGAATTGGTTGACGGCGGCCTTGCGCTAATCATTTTACCTACCAAAACACAATACGAACCACTCACATGAACATTTAAATAAGAACTATTTAACAGTTCTGAAGAAGAAGAAGACAATTTTTACGAATTTTACATTTTGTTTACTATTTTTACCTATTTTTTATATTATATACTACCTTTTAACTTATTTTACCGTAAAAACGTAAAAAAAAAATATTTCTTTTACATGAAAATGAACAACTCTGATGTCGGGTCCGATACAAAGAGACCGTCCACACACCGAAAAAAGATTTTATTTTACATACCTTGATCAAAATCTTTTCCCGTTCGCCAGGGCACCATGAAATAAGCCATTTAGAAATAAGGCATTAATGGATAATTTCGGTTGAAACCAAAAATGGCCATGCATGGATACTTTCGGTTTCACACTCAATGCTTAATTTAGTATAAAAACGAAAGTGAGTACATGGCTATTTTCGCTTTCGTTTGCATACTTTACTTCGATTTGAAACCGATATTATCCATGCATGAATTATTTCGTTAATTTTCCTATGAATACGTTCGGTTGAAAACGAAGATGCGCAGCATGACCGATTTCGGTTTCCCTTCGTATATAGAGACGGCCGTAAATAATTGTAAATAATTTTCTGAACACAGATTGAAGTACGACAAAAGGCGTGTTTTTTTGTACTGCAGTGTGGGTTAATGAGGGGTTATCCGGGTTAACTTATACACATTACACAAACAACAAGGGTATGCTGTTTGTGTAATGTGTGTAAAGTAACCCGGATAACCCCCAATCAACCTGCAGTGCAGTACAAAAAACCACGGCTAAAGACGTTTTCAACCCTTTGGTCACGAAAAAAGGACATTCTTCACAATGAACTGGGATATTGCCTACATCCCAGGTGTCGGTGTCATATGAATCGGAGTCATGAGGTGAATGCTCTGGAGCACTTATGAGGGCGTTTCGAGTCCATTGGTCACGAAAAACAGGATATTCTTCACAATGAACTGGGATATAGGCAATATGGGTGTCATGTGAGTCGGAGTAATGAGGCGAATTCTCTGGAGTACTAATGAGGGCGTTTTGAGTCCTTTGGTCAAGAGAAAAGAACATGCTTCGCAGTAAACCGGGATATAGGCGATATGGATATATGATTTGAAGTTGAAATTATGCAAAAAAATGATGGATGCAGATATGCTAGGTCGAAACGGATGCGCATACATATTTAAGGAGTTGAACGTGCGACCTAGGGCTATATACGGCGAGTCGCAACTCCCTAGAGGCGGAACTAGCACTACTCGTTCCAAACCGAAATTGTCCATGCACACTGTTCTTTAGGGCAAAATGTACCACTGTGCGTCATGCATAATGTTCCAACGTTCTTTGTGCACAATGCTGCTATTTAACCTACAGATACGTTCAACGTTGCATCACTTTTCCAAAATTCACTATAGTTTATTTATTCACAGCTAAGTTAATCATTTACAATATTATTTATTCATCACAAGTTTATAGAACATGTTATTATTAGTTATTATTTTCAACTATTCTTATAAAAATTTCAACGTAAAGGTTAATCCGATCCACCTGGTCACGAAGCATCCACGAACCACACTGATCAGTGTTCGATGGCTCACCATGCCGGTAGCGCTGCCAGCGCTCCGGGACGGCGCGCCGGTTTCATAATTCAACATCCTCCCCCACCGGAGAGAGTCCAAGGGCTTAATTTGATCACTGTAATGTTTCAAAATATGAACTAGAAAATTTGTTTAACAATTCAATCAAATATAAAATAATTCAATTCAATGATATGCCAATCCATGTGTGTTGTGTGTTTTAGAAGGAAGCAGTGTGTTGAGTGGGTAGGAATGCCACTTTGGTGATAGGCCTCTTGAAAATGTTTCCTTTCATTCGAACAGTCATTATGTACTTGCACTAAAGAGTCGTCTCTAGGATGAACTTCGATTAGCCGTGCAAGAGGCCATTTGTATGATGGTATCTTATCAGTGGCGTAGCTAGGTCCCCAAGGGCCCCGGTGCAAACAAAAATGAGGGCCCTTTCTTAACTGGTTAGGTTTTATCAAGAAAAAAATTAATATAATATATAGGGTATCTCAAAAAAATGTACTAACACTTCAAATGACGTGAAAAATATTATTTATTAACATAAAGAGAAGTTGAAAGGTTTCGAGTACAGAAGACAAATGTAATTGAAGAATCATGTTCGCAAATGCTCAAATTGATGACCATTATTGTCCAGGCAACGCTGACAACGCGCACCAAGAGATTCGCAAACGTCACGAAACAGGTCATTTGGAATATCGCGACATATTGTCTTTCAATTTCCAAATTCAATGCATCAATTGTTCTTGGATGTGGATGGATGTCCGTGGTCGTCCAGAACGTTTCTGGTTGACGTTGTGAACGGCCACATCTGCTTAAAATTTACCTCTGATGCGAGCAATGGTCCGGTGCGTTGGTGGCGGTTGTTCGAATTCCCTTCTGAATCGTGTTTGAACTTCCTTGGCGCGTTCGGTTTGCCAATAACATTTCAGGACAAACTTCCTCCCTTCCAAGCTAAGTCGATTTCGTGTCATGCAGTGACATTAATTGCACATGCAAAAACACAAAAGGCAGCATGTTAGCGACAGTTAAAGTGTTAGTACATTTTTTTGAGACACCCTGTATATATGAATATTAGTGATCGCCCAGGTTCGACTGGACACCACGACAGACCTCTTCCAGGACACCTGTGAAGAGTTTAGGAACTGCAGGAACCGGAAGACGAGAAGTAACTTAATAGATAATAAAAAAAATTAAACAATAACGAACAAGATTACAATTAATAACATATTAGGAAATAAAACGAAGTAGATAAATAATAAATAGTTTATTATATGAAGGTCGGACTTACCTACTAACAACAAATTAACAATTTAGTTTATAATCTTTTCCTAGCTTTAGTTTTCGCAAAAGTATCAATAACTTCGGTTAAATCCAGGCTTGATGCGACTTTGCTATCAATTTCTATTAGCGATAAATGTCGGAGTCGATCTTGGCCCACACTATTTCTTAAATAGTTTTTAATTATTTTTAATTTGCTAAATGACCTTTCAGCTGCTGCAGAAGTGACAGGAATTGTAAAGAATAATAACATTGCTGTAAATACTTCTGTTAAGTCGCATTCTAGCACTCCATATTTGCTCAATATTTCCTTACATAATTGGTGAACAGTCCATGCCTGGGTTATTTTAGGGAGAATTAGGTGGTAAATATTAAGAAATTGAAGGGGAAAATTTGGGCCTATTATATCAGAATATTTATTTTGGAATTGGTCACACTTTTGTAATAAGTTCGGCTTGCTCGGTGGTCAGGGTCCGAGGGCCCCCCTGAGCTTGAAGGCCCCGGTGCACGGCACTGCCTAGCACCTTAGAAGCTACGCCACTGTATCTTATCCTCTTTTATGAGACACAGATCTCCTACCTTTGGGTTGAGCTTCTTCTAAGCCATTTCGGTCGTTGCTGCAAACGTCGTAGATGCTCGTTCGTTTACTGCTTCCAGAACATCTTGGACAACCTTTGGGTTAGCTGCCACCTATCCAAACGGTTCATGCTGACGTCAGTTACATCAATTTGAGGGGGAGCCAAGAGGGAATCGCCAATCAAAAAATGGGCTGGTGTAAGTGCACCGTCATCAATCAATCAGATAGAGGAAACATTGGGCGTGAATTCAGGCATAATTCTATCTGAATTAATGTATTGTTTAGTTCCTCGAAAGTAAGTAAAAAGATGGCTAATACTCGACGAAGGTGCAATTTCATTGATTTGACTCCAGCCTCCCATAATCCATCAAAATGAGGGGCGGCTGGAGGATTGAAGTGCCACATGATGCCTCCGGATGTCAGATGGTCTACCAATTCTTGGTTGATTTTGCAGATTTCTTTCAATTCTTTTTTTGGGCGCCGATAAAGTTCGTGCCACAATCGCTATAGATGTGACCAGGGAGTGCCCTTCTTCCTACAAAGCGACGAAAGGCTCTAAGAAATGCCGGTGTGCTCATGTCGCTTACAAGCTCGATGTGAATCGCCATTACAGTTAGACGTACAAATATTGCGACGTAAACTTTGCATATTCTTCGTCCACGTTCAACGCAATAATCGACACTGGTGTGTGTGCAAGGCCTCGCTATCCTTACTCTCAGGGATGGTAAATCACCCATAAGTTGTGTCGCTGTGATGGATTTGCCTTGAAGCAGGTTACACATTTGCGAATAAAGCATCTAATAGTGTTTCGGCCATCAATCAGCCATACATTTTTCCTGATCGTGGCCAACATTAGTTAAGTTTGGCCATGAAGAGTTGCTTTATGAGCTCTCTCAAGAAATAACTCTGTGAATCTTCCATGTTTTGGTATTATAATAGGGTGACGTTCATTAAATGGCACGTTGGAACTTTTCAATCGACCTCCGACCCGTAGGATGGCGTCCTTCTCTAGTAGCGGGTTAAGGCTGAGAACTTTACTTTTGGGATCAAGATCCACTTTACTACTTCATTTTCTTATTTCAGATGCGAAGAACTTGCTTTGAGTGTATTTTACCCATATTTCAAATGCGTTATTTAGTTCAGTTGTGCTTAAGTATTCGGTTTTAAGAGTTTCTCTGTTCAGTCCTCTGTGTTTAAATCGGTAACAATAGGCTGTTATTCTAATTAATTTTGTTAGAGATGACGATTTCATTGATAATTCATCTAAGACTGAGTACTGGATGTGGAAACATTGAAGATTCTGTATCTTTTTCAATTCAACGTCAGTATCAATTTTAGAGACCAGGGCAGGGCAATCATTTCGGTCTAGCGTGATCCATTTTGGTCCATTCCACCAAAGCAAAGAATTAATTAGATCCTTGGGTTTCATACCGCGAGATACAATTTCAGCAGGATTTTCCGTTGATGGTACGTACAGCCATGGAGTATTTCCAACGATACTAAAGACGGTTCCCGTTCAGTTAGCTACGAAGTCTGTCCATCTGGGTGGGTCGCCTTTGAGCCAGCAAATTACCGTGGTGTCAGAACAAAGCCAAGTGTCAACTTGCGAAAAGTTGTAAGCCTCCTTCACAAGTTTCATGAGTTTCGCTAGGAGCACGGCAGCGCATAACTCTAATTTTGGAATAGTGAGTTCAATGGCAGGGGTTACTTTGGTTTTTGAAGCAATTAAATGGGACGATATGCTCTTGTTGTTCCACACGACAATATAAACAGCTGCTTCATAGGCCAATTTTAAATGCATCAGCAAATCCACGCAATTTAAGTTGCGAGGTTTCGACGTGTTGTATCCATCTTGGTATCCGCATATTCTCAACTTGTTTCAAGGAATTTCGATAGTCAATCCATTCGTCTATCATTTTGGTTGCGATAGGTGCATCCCAATCAAACCCATGAAGCCATAGCTTCTTCATTGTCATTTTTGCCATAACTGTGACTGTGATTGGCGAAATCCACCCAAGAGGGTCGAACAAAGAGGCCGGTAGCTTCCGTGTCCCGATCTTTTAAAATAATCGCTTACAGGGTGCCATTGGAAGCCAAGAGATTTGAACCCTTGCTCCAGGCTCAAATCGATTGCATGCGCCATTTCAATATAGCCCGGATGAAGATCAGCAAGTAGACGACGGTCATTTGAAAGTCATTTTCTCAACTTGAAACCTCCCGATTAAAATAATGCTATGGCTTCATCTAATCTCTGTATTGCTCGAGTTAAATCGCTATCGCCAGGCAGCAGGTCGTCCACATAGAAATCATCAAATATGGACTGGGACCCCAGGGGATATTTCAACTTCTTGATTTCTGCAAGCATGTGAACTGTTCGAATTGCATAGAAGGGTGCGCATGTTGTGCCAAAGGTTACGGTTGCTTAGCGATATTCTGGTAAGTCCTTGCCATCAAACGATTTTGTGGAGACATAAATCATTTGATAGAGAGAATCTTCTTCGTGCATGTTAATTTGAAGATACATTTTGGAAACATCTGCTACGTATGCATACCGATGTAGTCTGAATTTCATCAATACGTCGAATAAACTATTTTGGATAGCGGGCCTAGTCAAAAGTGTATCGTTCAAGGAGATGTCGCTGGCCGTTTTTCTTGAGGCGTCGAAGACCACACGCACCCTTGTAGTTGAGCTTTCTTTACACACAGCATGATGGGGAAAATAATTTTTGTCTAGATGAGTTTCGCGTTCAACAAAAAATGGTTTCAGTTGCGCGTTCAAAGCATTGGTCTCTCTAACTTCCACATTGAAACTTTCACCATGCTAGTAGCGCTGCCAGCGCTCCGGAGCGGCGCGCCGGTTTCATAATTCAACAACACTTTGTGCTATACTGCTGGTTGATAATCAACAGTTTCTTGTGTGGGCTCCGATCGCTGCGCTTGCTCCGCGCTTAAGGGATCACAGCTGAGGGTTGTGATCCCTTAAGCGCATAAAAATTAAATCACGCTGCGCTAGTTCTGGGTACAACAGTCTCTTGTTGTGGATTCCGATTTTGAATCAACAGTTCCTTGTGTAGACTCCGCTCGCTACGCTCGCACCGCGCTTATGGGACCACAACCCTCAGCATCGCATCAAAATAAAAGCTCGCTTCGCTAGTTCTGTGTACAAAAGTCTCTTGTGTGGGCTCCGCTCGCTACGCTCACTTCGCGCTTAAGGGATCACAATCCTTTATACCGCAAAAACATGGACGTTCGCTTCGCTCGTTTTGGGCACTGCATCACTATTTTAATTTTTTTCCATGCGTCATTTCAATTTAAAACTTTTGCCATGGCTAAAGCTCGGTCAACACCGCCGGACACTAACCAAAGATTAGACATTATAAACACACCGCACTTCATACGAATTAACGCAGCTGCCTAGTAGTTCTATAATGTGTTGGTTCCCATATGCGTACACAAAGGGGTACTGTCAACTAACAAGCATGTTACTCATAGAAGCAAGCGCAGCATGCACAAGGCACTGTTGAGCTACCACTAGCAGAATAGCACAAATTGTGCATGGACAATTTCGGTTTGGAACGAGTAGTGCGAGCTCCGCCCCTAGGGGGCTGCAACTTCCCGTATATAGCCCTAGATCGCACGTCCAACTCCTTATATAAGTATATATGTACCTGCATTCGTTTCGTCCTAGCATATCTGCATCCAGAATTTATTTTGCACAATTTCGGTTTCAAATCGAAATATATCACACCCATATTGCCTATATCCCAGTTCATTGTGAAGAATGTCCTTTTCCCCCTACCAAAGGTATTGAAACGCCCTCAAATGTACCCCTACACAAGGGACTGTTGATTCACACTGCAACTCTGAAGCCACGACCGCTGTCCGAATTCAATTTTCTCAGGTCCAGTCTGAAACTTGGGAGATTGGATTCCAACCGGAACCCATTTTCGGAGTTCCAACGTGAGTTCGCTACTCCACAGATGTTGCTATGGTGAAATTATAGGAGAGTTATTGCCGACTGGGTCGGACTGTTTCAACCATATGCAAATGCACCGTTCGGATATTTTCACTTGTAACTGACACACCTGAATCTAGCCGACAGTACTTTTTAGATACTCGTTACAAATAACATACTGCAAACATACCCTACTACATCACCTTACAGATAAATCCAATGTATCTTTCTTGCACATGCTAGCAAATCCCCTTAGAACCATGCTGCTTTTCTGGTCGCTTTTTCGTGTCGCTTTCTATACGAATTGCCTTCTATTAAACATTTTCATGTAAAAAAATATTCTATGTCAGGTGAGATATACGACTTTAAATCGTATTACTTTTCAATGAAGTTGATAATAGCCTACGGCCTAGACAATTCCCATATTCCCTAATTGAACCCACTTCGTACACGTACACATACAGTATTTACCTAACTTCATTTCGCACGAATACACGATCCCATCTTTACGTCATCGACATCCCAAAATTGAACTCGAACCATTCACTTCGAGGTGAGAAGACCCATTTATAAATCACTCAATCCCGAAAGGATTTCCTTCAGACATATTTATGTACACACACTCCAATAATAGCGCATTCAACCTCCCTCTTTAACGCATGTATTGCTGCGGTATAACAAAGGTAATGTATGCCCCGATAGATGAGTGGCTGCCTCGTCGCCTGGAGTCTTGCTATTGTATGTATTCAGGATACTCTTTCCTCTCCCTTCCCCATTCGTAGGTCATCCTATAATAAATATACTACTACCAGGACGTTTTATCTTATTTTCAGTGTCGCTTTTCTCCAAGTTTTATATTCGGGACAGATCCTTAAGAGGTGATATAACAAAAAGTATTTCGAAATTTATTTAACTATGGCAAATACCCAAAAGCTCATTTGTGACAGTCAATGGATAAAGGTAAGCCGTGTTGTTGTCCAGGGTCACGACCCTGGAAGGAAACTTTAAAGGAAATTCCGAAGAATCTTTTCTGGTGAATGAATCGCATGGATGAGCTGTTGAAAAAGCTTTTGTATGATGAGAAAAGATAAAAATTAAATTTGTTCAAGAAAATTCCTTTTTTCCGGGGGTAAAAAAAACAAGGTGGCGTTTCTGTGAATTCGTGTAAAAAGGGTATGGAAGGCAATATAAGGAATTATTTCGGAAATGGTTAAGTTGCTAAAATTATCTGTATTGCTGAATTTTAAAAATAAAATAAACAAAAATTTAAATATAAAATTAAACTTTTCTAAAAAAAATTTAGTTTTTCTGATTAAATATACATCGTTCTCACTACCTTTGCAGATCCTTTAAATAAAACAAATACCCTTAACACTTGCAACTTCATCATCATCATCGTGGCGCGACAGCCCGACGTCGAGCCTTGGCCGCCTGGATCATTGTCCTCCAATTATCTCGGTCACGTGACCGCGTCCTCCAATTTTGGGAGCCCAGCAGCTGCGCGGCGTCCACACCTACTGAGCTCTCCCAACGAGATCTCGGTCGTCCTCGCAGTCTCGCTCCGTCGACTCGTTCTGCATTCATTACTCTCTTAGACATGCGATCATCGTCCATTCTTTGTACATGCCCTGCCCATTGAAGTCGTTGTAGTTTGACGATTCTCGAGACTTGCATCTCATCGTACATTTCATACAACTTATGGTTGTACCGGATGCGCCATCCATCTCGATCGCAAACAGCCCCGAAAATTCGCCGTAGAACCTTACATTCAAAAGTGTCTAGCATGTTTTCGGAGGCTTGAGTTAGGGTCCATGCTTCACAGCACAGCCATAGCATAGCACTGGTCGTATAATGGTTTTGTACACGCGGAGCTTCGTGTTTCTGTGCACATGCTTCGATTTCATTATGGGGAGAACCGAGAAAAAAGTCTTATTAACTAACTGTATCCGTCGCTTGATTTCGTCAGTTTCGTTGGCGTCCCTTGACAAGTTGCAACCCAGGTAAATGAAGTTATTCACGAACTCGATGTTGAGGTCCCCCACATTGATGCTTGGTTGTGCAGGTGTCCTTGTCACCGATTGCATCATTATTTTACAATAGTTTTACCCTGGTTAACACGTAATCCAACTTCCTTTGCAGCAGTATCGAGCGTATGCAGAAGTTCTTCTGCGTCAGCTAATCTTCGGAACATGATGTTGATGTCGTCGGCGTACGCTGCTAATTGTGTCGACTTGATGAGTAGCGTCTTGCTGTTGTCCATATTCATGGCCCGAATAACGTATTCCAGTGCTAGGTTGAAGAGCGTCGGTGCCAGTCCATCGCCCTGTTTCAAACCAGTGCATGTTTCAAAAAGATCAGTAAGTCTATTCTGGATCCTGACTTGTGAGACGGAGTTGATCATCGTCATCTTTGTCAGTCACACTAATTTTGCCGGTATACCAAATTGCAGCATGATGCTGTACAGTACTCCACGATCGATACTGTCGTATGCCTGCTTGAAGTCGACAAAGATTTGGTATACGTTTACGTTGTATTCCCAGCACCTCTGGAGTATCAGTTTGACTGAGAAGAGCTGATCGGTTGTGGAGCGACCAGGTCTGAAACCGCTTTGATATTCGCCAATGACTCGTTCTGCGTACGGTTTTATTCTATTTTCCAGAATTTTCGTCAAAATTTTATAGGAAGTACAAACTAGTGAGATGCCTCTGTAGTTCTCACACCGCAGTTTATCTCCCTTTTAATGAATTCGACAGATGATGCTTCTGCGCCAATCGTCTGGAATCTCCTCGTTCTCCCATACTCGCAGGAGTAATTGATGTATGGCATCAACTAGACTCGTTCCACCGAATCTTAGCAGTTCAGCTGGGATCTCGTCAGCGCCCGGCGCTTTATTTCGTTTTAGTGACCGCAACGCGAGATCAACTTCCTCTACTGTCGGGGGTTGAATGGGTGGGCCTAGATCAACAATATCATCGAGAGCTTCCGGTGTGGGGATGTTAGATGGTCGGTTTAGAAGCTCTTCAAAATAAGAGGCCTATCGCTTGTTAATACCATCGGTGTCACTGATGATGTTTCCATCCTTGTCCTTACAAAGGCTAGTCCTGGGTTGGTAGCCGTTCTTAATTGTATTTACTAGTTTGTACTCTTGTCTGGTGTTCCTATTAGCTAAGTTTTCGTTTATGTTCAGCAACTGCTCGTCAAAGTATTTTCTTACGTCTAATTATTCTATTCGATATTCGCCGTAGCTCGTCATATTTTTCCCTTCTGGCTCTGGTTCCTCGTTGAATCCATTGTCTGTAGGCCTCGTTTTTCGCGTCAAGTGAGTTTTTGCATTCTTCGTCGAACCAGTCATTTCGCACTCGCCGGGCTTTATATCCCACGACCTTCTCTGCGACATCCTTGATGGTACCCTTGAACCCATGGACGCCTGTGTTGCTGATGTTGTGTAGCATAGGTGATAGTCTTTCCTCAAGGGCGGTAGCATACGCCACCGCTGTAGCATCACTCAGAAGCTTATCAACCGCAAAGGTTTTGGGAGGGCTGATTCTTGACTGGTGCACTGAGGAAATTCTACATCTGTAGGTCGTCTTCACCAAGTGATGATCTGAGTCGCAGTTTGCTCCTCGATAGGAGCGGACATCCATGACACTAGACGCCCATCTCCTGCAAATGAGGACGTGGTCAATTTGGTTGACGGTATGTGCGTCTGGAGACTTCCAGGTCTGGTTGTGAATGCGTCGATGCGGGAAGCACGCAGAGCTTACGACTAGATTCCTGCTGCAGGCAAAGTCGATAAGTCGCTGGCCGTTGTCGTTACATTCTTCATGGAGGCTGTGGCCTCCAGTGGTCCCCCGATGCCAACTTTCATTCCCGACTTTCGCGTTAAAGTCTCCCAGCAGCAATTTGACGTCGTTTGTTGGAAGTGAGTCGAAGAGAGTTTCAAGGCGGGCGTGGAACTCGTCTTTTACAGCGTCTTCTTTAACTTCAGTGGGGGCGTGCACATTGATGAGCCAAAGATTGAAGAATCGAGTCTTGATGCGAATCGCACACAGCCGTTCATTTATGGGTTTGAAGTCAGTAATATGCGGTTTGAGGCGGTTGTTCACTATAAATTCTACTCCAAACTCCTTGCGGCCAGATGGTTTGCCACTTGTAAAAATTATGTGCGATTTCTTGTCATTAATCTCGCTGCCAAGCCAATTTGTTTCCTGGACTGCAGTAATGCTCAGTTTGTACTTTTCGACCTGTTGAAGGAGGGCCTTCTCGGCCCCCGGTTTGTTCAGGGAGCGTACATTCCAGGATCCGAAAGAATAATCCTTTAGTCGTTTGCGTGGTCGTCGTTGTTGATCCGTCCAATCTGAGGCTTTTGTTCCAGGTTTCTTGACATGGAGTGGTTTTTACAAGGACGAGTTGTCAGCACGTCGCTTAACCCCATTCAGGGGATGGCCTCGGAGATAGCTGCTTCAGATGGTTTAATAAACGTGCTGGATCCCACTCAACTATGTAGCAGGTCCAACTACGCAAGTCAATCCATCCTACTAGACCTGAGACGCTTAGGTGTTCATCAGCCATTCAGGCTACAGCTATCTGCCTTTTCCAAACTGTCTTATCGCTAAGACATTGGCCGTCAGCGAATTGATACACTGCCGTTACCAGGGGGCGCCCACGCGGAGGACTATGGAAAAGGTCTTTGCCCCCCCCCCCCTTGCAACTTAATCCATTACAATTACCCACCACTCCGAAACATTCCACAATTCGATTGCACTAATTTACATTTAAATTCGGACAGACTAACTCAAATGCCTGCAAATTAAGTGCACGATCCAATTAAGCGTCCTTGAAGTGAGCACTATAAATATATACCAAACTACTAACCATCATTGACCGTGCTACCTAACGCCATAGAGAGACTTGCATTCTTCCAGCAAAAAATATCAGCACTTAATCCATTTAACAACTCTACTCGTTCTCGAATATGTACACACTTAGTAATTTCCGTAGTGATTATTAAAATCCTGGTGAAATATACAGGATTTCATTTTGGTTAACTGGACCATGCTCATCCCACTCATGTTTCATGTATGGAACATGATACTGGTACCTTCATATTTTCGCTGTGGATTAAAACTTGGAAAATTTGCTGCTTTTTTCCATTCAGATTAATTTGATTAAGTTTCCATTTTAATAAAAACTTCATACGTTTTTTTTTATCCGATAGTTAACGCATTACCATTCAATATCATGAGCTCAAGAGGATATACATACGTTATAATACGAAATTCTGAGATTTTACTGTATACAATACAGTAAAATCTCAGAATTTCGTATCCCAATGAGTGGTAGTTTCATTGCACTCCCAGTCTCTGATAAGTTTCATGACAATGCAGATTGGTATTCGATAATTCGGAAAAGGGGTTTGGTTCGCAAAAGCTACTCTGGCCAGATCATTAGTCTGTCCATTGCTAGTGATGCCCATATGACCAGGGACCTATAACGAATGATGCGCCTTTCAACTGGGCTCAACAGAGACTTTGAGGCATGGTCGTTCAGATCGTCTGTGACACCTTAGCGTTGAAACCTCCTCAGCAGTGACCAGAGGTGACGCGTGCTAGATAGCTATCTCGAATATCGGTAGTGTGTGCGGGGTATTCGGAGATCACTAGCTGCCTCTGTCATCCTTACAGAGAAAGTTACTCACGCGTCGACCCGAGTGCCGAAACAAAACGGGACGTCCCTATCGATTGATAAAAAATTGACCGTCAAAACGCAACCCTGCAACAAGCACGGGCGCCAGACCCCCTGATGTGACGGGGCTTCCCGCTGCCTCCCCTAACCTTGGGGCAGGCTTCGCATATTTGCCTAGCCCCCTTCATGCAGAAATGACAGGAACTACCGGCAAAAATAGAAGACGCGTCCTTTAGGAGTCAAGAAGCAAAAATCAAAAACTTATTTCCAATTCATTTCAATGCATTTAGTATTCTATTATAAGTATTAACAAGATTTTAAACTACAATTCATACTTATTTTCCAAAATATGCAAATAAAACTGAATTTTAAAGAATAAACCTTAAAGTAGATTCTCTCCCCCCATGCTGAGCCTTTGCGGCATAATACAAATAAAGGATGTAGGGGTTTATCATACTAAAGATGTTCGTTTGTAGACCTCCTCACCTCGTTTGTATACTCTTTGCTACTATCGGGTCTTGAAGGTTCCCCTGTGTTGTAACGGGACAGCACTAGTCGGAAATCTCCGCAATCGACAACCGGCCACAACTTCAGGTTGTTTGTTCTGGAGAGGGAGGCCGGATGAGATCGAGAGGATAAGAAAGGTGTCTTTCCATCGCGATTTCGCATGGCGGTGGGTAGTTTTTATTTTATGGCGACTTGTTTCCAAAAAGTTTGTTCGCGTAAAAAAAATTATCTGAATAAAAACAAAAATTACTTACACATACATATAAATATAAATCTTACTACATAATATTTTCTTTCATAAGATTAGCCTAAAATAAAAATGTTAAGCTTAAGTATCTCTTTCCTTCCTCTCAAGAGTGAGACCCTTAAAGAATTATTTAGGGGTATTTCGGAAATGTTGTGCCCGAGATCCCATGGAAGGGAAGGTCAAGACGCGCGGGTCCATGTATCCCTTCACGTGATATTGATATTTCTTTTTACTTTGGGAGTTAGGCGCACAGGCGTCACCGTATTTTATCTTTTTATACCCTTCACGGATGTGATAGAGCATATGAACTTTGTAATGAAGTTTGCAACGCACAGAAGGAAGCATCTCCGACCATATAAACTATATTTGTATATTCTTGGTCAGTATAATGAGACCAGTCGATTAAGCTTTGTCCGTCTGTCTGTTTCTGTGCAAACTAATGCCTCAGTTTTAAAGCTATCGAGCTGAAATTTTTTACAAAGCCTTCTTTCTATTGTACGCTGTAAATATATCGGAACCAACGGAATCGGACCACTATGTCATATAGCTGCCATAGGAACGACCGGTCCAAAAATTCGTCTTTGTGAGAGAAACTTTTTTATTTCTAAAGATATCGTTTTCAAATTTCAGAATAATCAATAAGATCAGATTAGTCTAATCACATTTCCGAATTTGGTTGAAATCGGACTACTCCATCATATAGCTGTCATAGGAACGACCGTTCCAAAAGCAAGTTTTTGCTAGAAAAACTTTTTTATTTCTGAAGATATCTGTACGGAATTGCATATTATTCAATCATCAGCTAGGCAACGTTCCCAAATTTCCTTCAAATTGGCCTACTATTTCATATATCTCCCATAGGAACAGTGAACCGAAGGCTAGCTTGTTTTTAGTTAAATTGGCAGCGGGCATATTTTAGTACTCGAAGCACGGTTGTTTGAGCGCTTCTACCCGTACGAAAGCAGTAAGCTTGGAGAAATAAAATAGAAGAAATTTGAAGTATTTGTCCTGCTGAGGGACTTGAACCTCAAACCACCGCTCGTTTTTTTTCTCTTATTAAGTATTGTTAAGGCTCTAACGTGTGAAAACAAAGTAGCACCCTGGAGTAATAGTGCCAGAAAAATATTTGAACCCTCCCTATTCTCCTGTAATCTGAGGAGCACACTCTAGCTCATGTTGACTAGCAAAACTATTATGGTATTGACATTCGAGTGTCTGGCCGACCTTCACGGTACTCCTGCCACACCCAACCAAAAGCATCGTTACACAATATCGTCAGAGATCGTCCGGTTTCTCCGAAATGTGGGTGTCAAACATGAAAGAGGCGGAAGAACTACACAATTGGCAAAAACGGCCATATACGCTATAAGATCAATTGACACTACACATATTGACCTTCCACAGCATCCACTTACACTTCACAGCTCATACCAGAAATTCGCTTAAACTAACTGGTTTCATCCATTTAAACTATAACCATTGTGTTTCATAAGGTACCATCAAAATAGAATTGAAGCCTGAGGGTAACTTGTGTACCTTTCGCTGTGGAAATACAATCCCAATTTGGCTACCGACAATGATTGGTGTGGAAGCAATACGTTGAAATCGTTGCCATGTCAAACATTTTCTGAGTTTTATGTACCACCCTATATAATCCAGTCATTAGGAGCTCAGAAGAGCTTCGGGAAAACAAATTGAAGTGGAGAATTTTTTTCTTTATTTTTTATGTTTTCTGAGCTGCTGAAGACGAGTCCGGAGCTTCCCACCGAAATTTTTTGGCGGAACTTGGTCAAAATATCAGAAAACCTCAAAATTTCGGTACTTTTTTTTGGTTTTTCGATTATAACTTGAAAACTGTAGATCCTAGCTAGAAAAAGTTTACAGAAAAATTGAAGAGCATAAAATTCTGCCTACCTAAACGTCAAATTCGGCCCAGTGGTGTAGCCGCAGTCGACATTTGGAAAACGTCGACCCTGTTATGGTCACATTTGAACGTCTGTAACTTAAAAACGGCTACTAATACGTAAAAATGCAAGAGGTAAAAGTTGTAGAGCACGAAATTTTGTTTAGAACCCAATCTTATTAATTCGATCAAAAGAAAATTCAGAAACTCGAAATAGCTAAAATCACTTTTAGAGGGAGTGTTCCCATACAACAATATCGAGTGAAGCCTCTTGCATTAGCCACGTTGAACTATGTTTCAGTATTAACTAATCCCAGAAAACCACCATGTAAACATATCGGATTAGTTGATTGGAGTAGCTCTTAGCTCTACTTATGATGCGGTACTGAACCAAAATAATAGGATTAGGTTTATGTTTCCGTTGTTGACGGTTGTTTTTGTTGATGTTTATGTTTTGTTGGAGTCGGGGGTATAAAAGCGCTTACAGCAAGAAGCTACTGGGGTCTTTACATTTCTAAAATTCCCGTTAAACCCAAATGATAAGCCATCTGACATTTGCTATATTTAGTACCGCTCGGTATAAACACTCGGCGAATTAAAACTAAATCTAATATGAATTAAAGGAGTATTAACTAGTTATTACTCCTTTTAGTTCCAAGCGGCCATTGATGAACAGTGCCATCGAAATCCACAAAAAGACTGTATTTTTAATCCTGACACGCTATTCCATCGAATCGTTATTTCAAAACAATTGGATATTGAGTTGCCAGGGTTCCTGACATACGAACTGTCTCCGTACCCTCAATCTGTGAAAATAACATGAGGTACGTGAGGTTCAACTATAGATCAACCACTGTTGTAATTTTTGACGGATATCCTAACCTGACAAAGTTTCTGACACCAGTGCGAAGTACATGGAATATCTGAGAAAATCCACCAAGAAACAATACTGTGGAAGCTCACTGAACTGATGGTGCCCTCAGTTACCTAACACATCAACCCTTCTAACAAAAGGAGCCTGATCTCAATGCTCATGGAGAAATACACGGAGTTCTAGATGAAGTGCGAGCAACCCAGGGAAGACGCAGATACCCTTATAATCACGACAGCTCTCTCCTTGGCCCCATCAGATGAATACGTCACAGTGGTGGGAACGGACGTTGATATTTTGGTGATTCTGATTGGTCTCTGTGCGCAAAGCATACAAAACGTTTTATTCCTCAAACCATCAAAAGGGAATGTGCCGCAAGCCCTGCCCGCTCCTCATCTCGCAATTGAGAAAATAATATCTCAAAACATACTATTTTTACATCCGACACCACCATTGCGCTCTTCAACCAGGGGATGAAGAAATGTTGCAACGCCCTCCGGAGAAATCCACATTTGCCAGCCGTCATAAAGGTTTTTCAAGATCCCAGGCAGGAGCAAGTACAGCTACGGCAGGAGAAGCCTTCTTGTAGGCGCTGTACGGCCGAAAAGACGCCACCTCATTGAATCTGCTCAAAAACATAAGCTATGTGTCGTCGTCCTTCAAGGCGCGATTCAACGTCACACCACTTCCATCAACTTCCATGTTGCTGAGCAGCATCAGCAACATTCAATGAGGGTACACCACCAAGTGTACAAGTGGCTTCGCTTTGACAAAAGGCCCGAATAGTGTGGGTGGAAAATAACCAAAAGTGGACTCCTGCCTGTAATAATCATGATGAATGCCGTACCAGATGCCTTACTGCGCATCATTTCTTGCAAATGCAAGAAAGAATATATAGGACACTGTGGCTGCAAAAAGGCAGGTCTACATTGCTCCCGCTTTATGCCAGCTGTGAGGGCAAGAGTGAGAATGTGGACCTCTCTGCAGCCATGGACGACGACGAGTAACCCGCAGAAGTGTTGGAAGAGTCAGTCGATGAGTAAAATCCACCGAAACCCAGACCACCGTCCCCACAAAGTGGTCCTTCCAAAAAATTAAGGAATTAAACCTGTAGAGTACTTTTTATTCAACTTCTTGTAATATACGAGTATATGTATGTAAATATGTACCACTTTCAATATTCAAATTGTTGAAGAATTACCAGCACCTACCAAAAAAAGTACGAAAATATTGGGCGTACAGCTTTACTTCCGCCGTTTTTCCCTGGAATGAAAAGCTTAATTGTCAAAAAGTACTTCCAGATGTATTATTCAAAGTACTGTCCATCGCTAGCGACAACTTTCGCTCATCTCTCTGGCAATTTCCGGATTCCATCTCGGAAAAAGACGGCGTCTTTCGACCCGATCCATGATTGGATCCATTTTTCGACTTCCTCGTACGAACAAAAATTCTGATCAGCCAGCTCGTGCGCCATGGAACGAAACAGATGGTAGTCGGAAGGAGCGATGTCTGGGGAGTACGGCGGGTGGGGCAAGATTTACCATTTCCGGGTTTCCAAGTATGTCTTGACCACTTTTGCGACGTGCAGCCGAGCATTGTCATGCTGGAAGATGACTTTGTCGTGTCTCTCTTGGTACTGTGGTCGTTTTTCCTTTAATGCTCGACCTTAACGCATCAATTGCGTTCGGTGCCGATCTCCTGTGATAGTTTCATTCGGTTTCAGTAGCTCGTAGTATATCACACCGAGCTAGTCCCACCAAATGCAAAGCATACCCTTGGCGCCGTGAATATTCGGTTTTGCCGTCGACGGTGAGGCATCTCCGGGAATTTCCCATGACTTTCAGCGCTTGGGATTATCGTAACGGACTTATTTTTCGTCGCCGGTTACGATACAATGTAGACATACCTTCCGGTTCAGCCTTTGAAGCAGTTGTTCGCATGCAAATAATCGCCGTTCAATATCTCTCGATTTTAACTCGTACGGAACCCAATTTCCTTATTTCTGAATCATGCCCATGGTCTTGAGGCGTTTCGAGATAGCTTACTGAGTCACTCCCAGTGATTTAGCTAATTGTTCTTGCGTTTGGCACGAATCTTCATCTTCTTCCAATTCGTCGTCTTTGAAAAATTTTTCTCTCCCACCACCATGCTTGTCCTTGACATTGAAATCGCCACTTTTAAAACGTTGAAACCACTCACGACATGTTCTGTCACTCAGAGCAACCTCACCGTAAGTATCTGAGAGCATTCGATGAGCCTTAGCTGCAGTTTTTTTTTCAAATGAAAGCAGAAGATCAAATCTTATTAAAAATGCGAACAACTTTTACTAATGCGATACGTTCACAGACGTCAAAACTCATTTTGTGACACTTTTGAACTAAGTATTTTGACCAGCCCTCACCGATGCAGCCGTCTGTCGGAAAACGGCGGAAGCAAAGTTGTACACCAGATAGGTTATAAGGGAACACTCGTTCAAAAACGTGATTTTAGTTATTTCGAATTTCTGTGTTTCCTTTTGATCAAATTAAAACGATAAGATACTTCCTGAACGGAAAATATCATGCTCTACAACTCCTACTTGTTGCATTTTTGCGTATTAGTAGCCGTTTTCAAGTTACAGACGTTCAAATGTGACTATAACAGGGTTTTTCGAAAAGTGATGAAAAATCGGCATTTTTCGACTGTCGATTGAGGTTACGCCGCTGGACTGAATTTGACGTTCAGGTAGCTCATTCGACGCAAAATTTGATGATCTTCAATTTATTCATAAATCCCTTCAAGTTAGGATCCACGGGTTTTCAAGTTATAATCGAAAAACCGAAGAAAGTTCGAGGCTTTTTGAGACTTTGACCATGTTCCACGAAAAAATTTTGGTACGAAGCTCCGGATTCGTGTTCAGGGGCCCGATTCCGCAAGAGTGAATTTTTTCAGTGCGCACCGAAATCAGTGCGCACCGAAGAAATGCGATTCCGCAAGAGTTAGATGAATTTTTTCGGTGCGCACCGTGCTGAATTGCAAAAATGCGATTCCGCAACGATGCGATGAGTTTTTTTGACAGTTTGGTAGGTGCAAAATATATTTATTTTTTTATAAATTATGTATTAAATTGTTGATTTCTGCATACGAAGGTGGAGTATTACTTTTCAAAGCAGAAATGAATGAAGGGCGGAGCTTCGTGTTGAATTTAAGGACAAAAATATAAAAATTCATAGTGAAGATGAGAAGTTTTTGTTTCCGTATCCGGTGCCTTCTTTAGCAATTAATATTAGGAGGATTCACGCTCAGTGTCGTAAATTTCGTAAACGTCGTATTCATCGAAAACTTCTGCCATAGTAAAATGACAGAAGTTTATAACGTTACGACAAATACGACGTTTACAACGTGGGCATGAGTCCCCCTATTATTATTATTGTTATCTCGTTTTCATTCGGTCACTAGGACCGACCATTTCTGAAAGAAGATCATAAGGGGATTCATGCTCACGTCGTAAACGTCGTATTTGTCCTAAAATTGTAAACTTCTGTCATTAGTCTATGGGGATGACAGAAGTTTACGACGAATACAACGTTTACGATATTTACGGCAAGGAGCGTGTTTATGTTTCGTTTGATGCAGAGCATACGAATTATGAAAAATCTGGCGGAAGTGACTTTGGTCGTCATTGAAGTCAAACAAGAAAAGTAACAATTCATCGTCGTCGTCGTAAACATCGTATTTGTCGTAAAGTTGTAAACTTCTGTCATTTGACTATGGAGATGACAGAAGTTTACCACGATTACGACATATACGAAAAGGAGTGTGAATCCCCTAAGTGATAATATTTAACGCTAGATGTGAAATGGTCCGTGGTTGGGAGTTTAATATACTCGTAAACACAAGACTTTTCCTCCTGAAAGAGAATAAATGCTATTGATCGATTCTATAATTTCATATGAAGCATGAACGTCACCCATTTTTATGATGTTTTCAGCAATCAGAAAAATTACACACGTTTGACGTTTGTTTGAAAAATTCTTTCAACACTGAAAAACTCACTAGCTTTTGCTGAATTGCATCAGTGCGCACTGATATTTTCGGTGAATTTTTTCAGTGAGTTTTTTCGGTGCGCACCGAAAAAACTCACTCTTGCGGAATCGGGCCCCAGCACCCCAAAAAATATAAAAAATGAAATAAAAAAATTCTCCACCACAATTTGTTTCCTCAAATCACCAAATGGCTGGACTAGTAAAGTATGTTCGTACGTTATTTGGTGCGAACTAAGTTTCCTCCTTTTTACCATCAGATTTCTGAAGTGACGCTAAAGGCAGACAGGAATATCGATGCCTTTCAGCGATATCATTGCAATCTGATACATTGGCAGTGCCTATAGATATACTCTGTACCAGATGTACTCTCTACGCTTTATGTTTTCATTGTTAGTGGGTGCTGTGTGCTGAAGAATTTTCCATGAATTTATACCTATATTATGAAAAAAAAAATGTTCATACTATATATAGTACTACTGCTATCCTGTTACCCAAATGGTAGGAGTTGTATACTGACAGTGTTGAATGATTTATGATTTTCCAATTTACTACAAGCTTTCCAATAGAAAACCAATACGCATTGATGCTTGAGCGTGGATATGGATAACGTGCTTGAAATAGACACTTCACCTGTACGAATAGAAGTCAAAGTTTTCGCAAGTATTTTGAAATTGATATGTATAGAGGATTTTCTTTAAATTAAGAACTTCTTCATTCATTGGAACTGTTCCCGTGTGCACCTGTGAATTCTAAAGGGGCTTGTTATTTACTGCAAGTAGCAGTAACTAACCAACCACTTTGCCAGCTCTGTGACTAAAAGGTTCGATTTGAGAGCGTGACATTAAACTCTTTTCTGTGGATCTATTTTACTACTTTAATATTTTTTCTTTAAATTGCTTGCTCCAAAAACAATGTTCCTATTCAGCACAATCAATCAAAACAAACGACAATCTGGTCTGTGATTTGTTAGGGCGCGTCAATCATTCACCCTTAGGTTACCTACCACCCAAAAATATGCTGCTTCTAAAAGCTGCAGGGAAATTACTGGCAACTTTCCCGTTGTAAGCTCCTTTCCTTCGTTATTTTGTGTGTCACATGTGCTGTATTTCATATTTTCCTGATGCAAACTTTGAAAACTTGTTCTAGACACTTCGTTCTGTCATACTCGTATGTACGTAGCTATAATGTATGGGAATAGCAATTTGCATATCATGGATATACACCCGTATATTCGAATACGTGTAGTTACACAATATTAATATACCGCTGTAAGCGGTACTTCCTAAAGCCCGCCATAGACGATCCGGAATTTTTCTCCGGAGGATCAGGTCTGGCCTTGAGGAGTTTCGGATTGTGTATTTCGAAATTCGACCAGCTCTGGCGGCCTCAAGGTGCCCGGATGCAGTCCCAATGCAGCTGGATGTAGCCTCAAGGCGGCTAAATGCAAAATCAGATCAGGCCTGGCCTCCTCCAAAAACGCTCTGGAATTTCTCTCCAGGAAAACTGATCAGGGCTAGCATTGAGGAATTCTGGATAGTGTATGTCGAAATTGGCCAGGTCAGGCCGCCTGCAGGCAGGCCTAAAGGCGGCCGAATGCACAATTGAAAATCGATCCGGATAAACTGACCGCATTGAATTTTTGAAGGAGTTTATTTCAATGTATGTACCAATTTATGGGGCGACCGGTAGCGCAGTGTGTTGAGGCATCCGGCGTTTCGGGTTCGAATCCCGTCCGCGACGAAGTTCGTGGCCATGGATGTGCAGGAGGTGCATGCTGGGAACTGCATGACCATTTTATGCCGACGAAACGTCAACTGGGCCACATGGAACAGTTGACGCGCTATGCCCCACAAGGGGTTAGGGCAATTGAGAAATGTACCAATCCGAAACTTACTTATCATCATCATCGTCGAGCCACCGCCCGACGTCGGGCCTTGGCCGACTGGATCGTTGTCCTCCAATTATTTGGTTATGTGAAAGCGTCCTCCAATTTTGAAAGCCCAGTAGCTGCTCGGTGTCCGCATATACTGAGCTCTCCCAACGAGATCTCGGTCGTCTTGGCAGTCTCGCTCCGTCGATTCGTTCTGCGTTCATTGCTCTCTTCGGCATGCGATCATATTCCATTCGTTGTTCAATACATGCACTACCCATTGAAGTCGTTGTACTTTGACGATTTTCGAAACTTCCATAAAAACTGCACATATGTATGTTTGCAGATTTCTTGTTAGGGGTTACAAAGGGGATGGGGGTGGTTGTTTGAAATCATATGTGTATTCGTAGTCTTGGAGTTCCAATATACTCGTACAATATTTCATCAAAATCGGAATAAAACAGTTGATAAATTTATAAATTTCCTTTTAGGGGTGAGAAGAGGATCGGGTGCTTTTCCGAAATCCGATGTAGACACTCACCATGAAATTTCGTGCAAAATGTTTAAAAAAAATTTAAACTGGGACGTCTTGAGCGTTCTCAGTCGTTCGGTGGCATTTTTTTTTAATGAACAGCGACAAAATTGATTTTCCCACAACTAATTAGCGACTAATAAGCGGAAAATTATTGCTCATTTTCCGACACAGTCTGCAGAAGTTGTTTCGCTGACTCTACCTATATATACATACGAGTAAAAAGTCTTGTTAGCTAACTGTATCCGTCGTTTGATTTCGTTAGTTTCGTTGGTGTCCTTTGACAAGCTGCAACCCAGGTACATGAAGTCGTTCACGAGCTCGATGTTGAGGTCCCCCACATTGATGCTCGGTTGTGCAGGTGTCCTTGTCGTCGATTGCATCATTATTTTAGTTTTACCCTCGTTGATACGTAGTCCAACTTCTTTTGCAACGGTATCGAGCGCATGCAGAAGCTCTTCTGCGTCAGCCAATCTTCGGGACATGATGTTGATGTCGTCGGCGTACGGTGCTTATTGTGTCGACTTAATGAGTAGCGTCTTGCTGTTGTCCATATTCATAGCCCGAATAGCTTATTCTGGTGCTAGGTTGGAGAGTATCGGTGCGAGTCCATCGCCCTGTTTCAAACCAGTGCGTGTTTCAAATAGATCAGTTAGTCTATTCTGGATCCTGACCTGTGAGACGCAGTTGGACATCGTCATCTTTGTCAGTCGCACTAATTTGACCGGTATACCAAATGATGTCGTACAGTACTCCACGGTCGATACTGTCGTATGCCCGCTTGAAGTCTGAAACCGCTTTGATATTCGCCATTCGTTCTGCGTACGGTTTTATTCTATTTTCTAGAATCTTCGTCAAAATTTTATAGGACGTACAAACTAGTGATATGCCCCTGTAATTTTCACATCGCAGTTTATCTCCTTTTTTGTGAATTGGACAGATGATGCCTGTGCGCCCATCGTCTGGGATCTCCTCGTCCTCCAATACTCGCAGGAGTAATTGATGTATGGCATCAACCAGACCCGTTCCACCGAACTTGAACAGTTCAGCTGAAATCTCGTCAGCCCCGGGCGCTTTATTTCGTTTTAGTGACCGCAACGCGAGATAAGCTTCCTCTACTGTCGGGGGTTGTATGGATGGGCCTGGATCAACAATGTCGTCAAAAGCTTCTTGTGTGGGGATGTTAGACGGTAAGTTCAGAAGCTCTTCAAAATAAGAAGCCCATCGTTTGTTAATGCCATCGGTGTCGCTGATGATGTTTCCATCCTTGTCCTTACAAAGGCTAGTCCTGGGTTGATAACCGTTCTTAATTGTATTTACAAGTTTGTACGCTTGTCTGGTGTTCCCATTAGCTAAATTTTTATTAATTTTCAGCAACTACTCGTCAAAGTATTTACGTTTCTTACGTCTAATTAATCTATTCGATATTCTCCCTAGCTCGTCAAATTTTTCTCTTTTGGCTCAGGTTCCACGTTGAATCCATTGTCTATAGCCCTCGTTTTTCGCGTCAAGTGAATTTTTGCATTCTTCGTTGAACCAGTCATTTCGCGCTCGTCGGGCTTTATATCCCACGACGTTCTCTGCGACATCCCTGATGGTGCCCTTGAGTTATTCCCAGAGCCCATAGACGCCTGTGATGTCGATGCTGTGAAGCATAGGGGATAGTCTTTCTTCAAGGGCGGTAGTAAACGCCCTCGCCGTAGCACCCATCAGAAGCTTATCAACCACAATGATGTTGGGAGGGCTGATAATCGATTGGTGCACTGAGGTTGCCTTTTATATTTCGGGATTGGACAACCCTAGTGTTGCAATCTGGCAACTGACAGCTCTATCGTAAAGTTTGACATTTTTGGGGTTATACGTACTCAGAACCTTTTGACATACGAGCGCTATTTGTGTTTTTTACAGTAACTTAAAAGATTAATCTCGGCCAAATAATGGAATTCAATCGTGAACATTTTCGTGCGATTATTTTTTCAACTTTCGACGTGGAGTAACTCAGCAACAGTGCATGGATGAACTGAATTCATTTTTTGGCGATGAAGCTCCATCAAGGACCAGTGTTTATCGATGGTACGGTGAATTCAATCGAGGTCGTATTTCACTCTAAGACGAATTTCGTGAAGGTCGTCCAAAATCAGTTGTTGTTCCGGAAACCATTGATGCTGTGCGCGAACTGATATTGCAAGATCGTCATGTGACCTATCGTGAGATTGAGACAACCTTAGGCATTAGTGGGACCAGCATACATTCAATATTGCATGAACATTTGACTGTCAAAAAAATTTGTTCGCGTTGGATCCCACACAATTTGTCAATCGCTCAAAAAAAGGCTCGTGTCGATTGGTCGAAAGAAATGCTCAAAAAATACGATCGCGGTGCTTCCAAACACGTCTATGACATCGTGACAGGTGATGAATCGTGGATTTACGCGTATGAGCCCGAAAGTAAACAGCAGTCGACTGTATGGGTGTTTCAAGATGAGCCAAACCCAACAAAAGTTGTTCGCGCACGAAGCACTTCCAAGCAAATGGTCGCCTGTTTTTTCGGAAAAACTGGACATGTCGCAACCGTACCACTAGAACAACGCAGAACAGTCAATTCTGAGTGGTACACAACCATTTGTTTCCAAGAAATCAAGAAAACCAACCGCCGAAGACGGATCACTCTTCACCACGACAATGCTAGCTCTCACACATCAGCTCAAACAGCTGCATTTTTGAGCACTTAAAACATAGATTTGATGGGTCATCCGCCGTATAGTCCTGACTTGGCACCGAATGACTTCTTTTTATTCCCGTACGTAAAAAACAAACTGAGAGGTCAACGTTTTTCAACACCTGAAGAAGCGGTTGCTGCGTTCAGAATGCATGTTTTGAAGACACCTCAATCAGAGTGGCAAAAGTGCTTTGACAATTGGTTCAAACGCATGCAAAAGTGTATAGATCTTCATGGGGAATATTTTGATAAACAATAAAGCGATTTTCAATGATTAATATTTGTTTTTGTTCTCTAATCCCGAAATATAAAAGGATACCCTTACATCTGTTGGTCGTCTTCACAAAGTGTGTAATAGTCACTTTTTTATACCCTAGACTTATAGTATAGGGTATATTGTTTTTGTCACGACGGAAATATGTAACACCTTAAAGGAGGCTCCGGAGGTATAGCAATGTATATATATAAATGATCAGGGTCACCTCCTGATTCGATTTAGCCATGTCTGTCTGTCTGTCTGTCTGTCTGTCTGTCTGTCCGTCTGTCTGTCTGTCTGTCTGTCCGTCTGTCTGTCTGTCTGTCTGTCTGTCTGTCTGTCTGTCTGTCTGTCTGTCTGTCTGTCTGTCTGTCTGTCTGTCTGTCTGTCTGTCCGTCTGTCTGTCTGTCCGTCTGTCTGTCTGTCTGTCTGTCTGTCTGTCTGTCTGTCTGTCTGTCTGTCTGTCTGTCTGTCCGTCTGTCTGTCCGTTCGCACGAACATTTTGGTCAAATGTTGGAAGTGTGATCTAGTTGGATGGTATTGAAAATGGGCATGATCAGGCCAAGAGAACGCCTACCTCCCCTACATATGTAAAATACATAAATGTATCTATAACTCCCGATTAAAGAAACATGAAAAGCTCTAGCTTTGGTAGATTACTCATGAGGGTAATCTCATACTCTCCTGGGAAAATTAAACTGATAAGTTGAAAACTAACGGTAATTTTCTTACAAAGATCCCCGTACTACCCTACTTTTCAGGTTTTTTGTCTATAACTCCTGAACCAATTGACGTAGACACCTGATTTTTGGCGTGTAACCTTGAAGTGAGAAGCTGCTTAAGATTATGTAAGTTGGACATAATCAGATCAAAGGAACGCCTACCTCCCCTACAAATTTCCAAAAATTAAATATTCATTTAATTACGATAACTTTCGATAGAATGATACTACCGAGTTGAAAATTTGGTGGAATGTTGCTAATACTTTATTGGTATTGAAAATGGGCAAGATCCGACTCAAGGAACCCCCACCTCCCCTACAAATGAAACTTCAAATAAGCGATAACTTTTGATAGAATGAAGCCAGCAACTTGAAATTTTGGTAAAATGTTGAAAGTGAGATTGAGTTAGTTGGCATTAAAGATGGGTAAGATCCGACCTAAGGAACCCCTACCTCCCCTAGAAATGAAACTTAAAATAAGCGATAACTTACGACAAAATAAAGCTAGCGACTTGAAATTTTGGTCAAATGTTTGTAGTATGATCCAGTCGACTAATATTGAAAATACGTAAAATCCGACCATCGAAACCCCTACTTCCCCTACAAAAGAAACTTCAAATAAGCGATAACTTTCGAAAGAATGAAGCTAGAGACTTGAAAAATTGGTTAAATATTTGTAGAATGGGTTAGTTAATTGATTTTGATAATGGTCAAGATCCCACTGAATGAGTGCCAACCTCCCCTATGAACTGGCCATATAAGAGACCCACTTTTAATGCATATGGTCGTTGCCAATTGGGACTTTTGGTATCACCACTAGGTCTGTACAAGTCTAGGGTAAATACGCTTCGGACTCCGGGCCGAAGCGAAGCTTCGGCCTGGTTTTTAAATAATTTCGCGCTCACCAGGCACTTGGCGGCAACTTCATGTTGGATGAGTGGCTGGTGACGCGCATAGACAGCCATCAAAAGGGAGAGCTGCGAATCACCCGCCAACGCCATCGGCAGGATTTCACCTTCGGGTGTCTCCATCGCCCGTTACGTATTTGGCGTCCAACGTGGGGCCCTGTAATGGTCACTTTTTTTTTAATAATTTCGCGCTCACCAGGCACTCGGCGGCAACTTCATGTTGGATGAGTGGTTGGTGACGCGCATAGACAGCCATCAAAAGGGGGAGTTGCGAATCACCCGCCAACGCCATCGGCAGGGTTTCACCTTCGGGTGTCTCCATCGTCCGTTACAAGTGTTGATCTGAGTCGCAGTTTGCTCTTCCATAAGAGCGGACATCCATCACACTACACACCCATCTCTTGCAAATGAGGACGTGATCAATTTCACGGTATGTGCGTCTGGAGATTTGCAGGTCTGCTTGTGAATGCGTCGATGTGGAAACACGTAGATCGTAGAGCTTACGACTAGATTCCTACTGCAGGCGAAGTCAGTAAGTCGCTGGCCGTTGTCGTTACATTCTTAATGGTGACTGTGGCCTCCAGTGGTCCCCCGGTACCAACTTTCATTTCCGACTTTCGCGTTAAAGTCTCCCAGCAGTATTTTGATGTTGTTTGTTGGAAGTGAGTCGATGAGAGTTTCAAGGCGGGCGTAGAACTCGTCTTTTACTGTATCTTCTTTAACTTCAGTGGGGGCGTCCACATTAATGAGCCAGAGATTGAAAAATCGAGTCTTAATGCGAATCGCACAAAGCCGTTCATTTATGGGTTTGAAGTCAGTAATGTGCGGCTTGAGGTGATTGTTCATTATAAATGCTACTCTAAACTGCTGGCGGCCATACAGTTCGCCACTTGTAAAAATTGCGTACGATTTCTCGTCGTCGTTGTTGATCCGTCCAATCCGAGGATTTTGTTCTAGGTTTCTTACGTGGAGTGGTTTTTACAAAGATGAGTTGTCAGCACATCGCTTAACCCCATTCAGAGGATGGTCTCGGGAGATAGCTGCTTCAGATGGTTTAATAAACGTGCCGGAGTTCACACAACTATGTTGCAGGTAGAATTACGCAGGTCAATCCATCCTACTTAACCTGAGACGCCTAGGCGTTGGTCAGCCATTCAGGCTACAGCTATCTGCCTTTCTCCAAACTGTTTTATCGCTAAGACTCTCCCTCTACGGTTTGACACATTGCCGTTACCAGGTGGCGCCCACGTGGAGGACTATGGAAAAGTCTTTTTCCCTTCATTACTACCAGATATAGAACGTCCAGTCGAAATTAGTGATCGGGAAATGATTTCCAACTCAGAACTGGTAAGTTATTTACTGAAAAAGATAGTCTCTCTCTCTCTGGTTCCTGTGGGAAATAGGGCATTAACCACGCCTACTTTCCACCTCGCCCTGTTCATCGCCATCGCCTTCAGCTCACTCCACGAGCTGCCTATTGCGGCACCTTCTCTCTTAGCTGATCTTCTCCAGGTGTTACTAGGTCGTCCAACAGAGCGACATGCGTTGGTTCCCTGCGGGTTTCAATCGAGGGCCTGTTTGGCAATATTGTTCGGCCCTTTTTTGAAGAGTGTGACTTATCCATTGCCACTTTCGCCTGTTAATGGAAGTGATTGTAAGTAGAATAAATACATGAATACATAAACTTTCCCATATAAATTTTCGGTTAAACTTCGTAAATTCTACATTTATTTGTCACAACAAAGCGAAACATATTTTTCCCAAAGCGAACACCTACTTACTGAATTTGCAGCTAGGGATTTATACTCCAAATTGAATACGTCACGTACATGTAGACATGACATAAGTTAAGGAATGCTTCTGGGAATGATTGTCAAGCTTGGGTTCAAAGAAAATCCGCAACATCTCCAGACATATTTTTGCTTACTCTTCTTGCTGTTTGTGTCACCCAAGTTTCCTCAAAGTTTCATGAATTCTCGAACAGTGCACCGATGTACATATATACACGTTGCCTTTGATGACAATAAAAAATGCAAAATACCGAGTATACGTATGCATAAACATGCGAACTGTTCAGACTACAACGAATGAGTCACACCCGAGTCTCAGCAAAATTATGTGAAAAATTGAATCAACGGTGCCGACATAGTTGCAGGAAAGTTTGGAAAATGTGGCAACTTGCCAAGTGTCATTTATGCGGAGGATATTATGGAAATTTTCTCAAGATATTAATTATTTGTTTGCTATTATAATTAATAATGGTTTATGAAACTGTTCTCGATAAAATGGTTGAAGACAAGAGCTGACAGAAACTGTTCGCTGTTTCACTGTCACAGCACACATGGAGAACGATTTCAGAGGTTAACCTTCATAGGACCGACCCCGGAAAGATACGTTAAAGACCAAGTGGGGTGTAAATGCACCCCACATTTTTTTTGTATAATAAAAAGGATAACAAATATTTTGGAACTAATATTTTAATTTTATATTTTGAAAAATAATCTAGAGATAAAACTGAAATTAAGAAATGTTACACCGTGTCCGCGATCTTGCGGCCGTCCGACCAACTCAGGCATCTCCGTGGGCGCCACGTACTTGAAATTTCTTAGCCGCCAGTACATAATTCTTTTCCGCGAAAAGTACGATCCGCGGAAGGGAGTATTATTCAACTGGGACCACTGACACGGGAATATCGGTAGCACAGAAGGGTACAAATCCAAAGCGCGTTACACACATCTTCACAATATTTATTAACTCGAATATTTCCGTAACGAATCAAGTATTATTAAATTTTAAAAAGCAAAAGACCGATCGTAATATTGAATGTACTTACATTATAAATTAACACTTCCTTAACACTAGTCTAGTCTATTTGCCCTACCTGAGTGGCGGCTCTACTTTACTCACTATCGATGGCACAATTTCCGACGATGAAGATCCTTGAGGAATTGGCTCACGTTCCTTACATCCTTCCTTTACGTTTTCCGCACACTCTTTGCAAATTTGCTTGTCAGGACTGGGCTCCGTGTATTCATCCACAATTCGTTCGTTTTCGTTCTCACCACCCGCCCCCAATATCCTTGGATCCTCGGTCCTCAATCCTTTGATCCAAAATTCAAAATCAAACAAAGAGCAGATTAGTCTCAATTTTTATATAGCCTTTTCGGGAATACGGACACCCACCTTTGATCCAAAATGCAAAATCAAACAAAGAGGGTTCCGTTTCTTTTCCCTGGCTTAAATAGTATCGGATCAACGGATATTTTCATGGATCGGTTATTCACGCGATACGAGAATTCCGCTCCTTAGTACCGTATTAGTACATTCAACGGTGTCGATAAAGCAGTCCATGTCACATTGACTAATTGACAGTTTAGTATTTATTTACATTTCGGCAGACGGACAAAATGTTAATCGACTTGGTGGAAGCGTTGACGACAACAGTCAGATAAGTATTTCTTCTTTGCATTTTCGTTCTAGAACGAATTGCTTTGTGGTAGTTTTCCAGATACTGGCCGCGTTCCGGATGACATCGTACACATCATATTGGCCGTGAAATTGATGCGCATCGCTGTTCCCGATGTTATTGTGAGTATACTATGCCACCACCCCCTAATTGCCGCCATAATAGCTAATGCTAAACTTTCTCCTTTACAAGTCACAAGGCGCAGCTCTGGATCCGTGACAGAAACCGCGATTTCCATAGTACAAAAATAACTATCACACTTATTACAAACAGTTCTGATTTTGGTATAATTTACATTCAGCTACTGATTGTACCGAAAACTTAAAGTTTACCTTTACCGTAACGAACAAAATTGATATGAAGTATTTAGAAATTTTTTTCAACTTTTTTGTACGATTTAAAAATTATATTTAAGAAATATTTTTCAGAGGAAATTTAATAGGAATCCTTTTTTCAGTGTATATGCTAAGAAATGCAAGTCTGGACTGCAGCTGCACCTCACTGGGGCTCGTAAAGGTTAACAAGAGTGATCTTGAGGCAACAGTCAAATAGTTAAATAATATTCTAGGTATTGTTCGGACTAGAGGCCCAAAAAATAGATCTCTCGATATACTACCAAACTACACGCGGAATTTGCTCTAAGTAGAAAAAACTGCGATTTTCAACCACGCGATCAGCTATCAACGCACCTTATTATTTTCACAGAAACATGTTTTAATGAGCGTTTTGCTAGACACGCGATCGTTGCATAATGTTCGCGATTATCGATTAATCCATAGAGCACACAACCCGCAAAAACTTTTCATACGGTTTTGATTTACTGTTGTTGTGTGAATTTTTTGTAATGGTATTCTCACAGGATCCATTCTTGAAGGAAACACTCAATTGCCCTAGCCCCTTGTGGGTCATAGCGCGTCAATTGTTCCATGTGGCCCAGTTGACGTTTCGTTGGCATAAATTAGTTTCAGAGAATGCAGTTGCCAGCATACATCCATGGCCACGAACGTTGTCGTCAACGGCATTCGAACCCGAAACGCCGATAGTCAAACATGAGACTGATGCCTCAACACACTGCGCTACCGCTCGCCCCACAGGAAGGAAGGAAATAAAAAGTAACGTCTCTTTTTCACATAAACAAAATTGACTAATTGCAGACGATGGTTTTACGAGCTGAAAGGCCCAATATCCCTAGCTAAAAATCATACGTATTTAGTTTGCCACACATGATCGCGCAGAACTACGACCGAACTTCCGTCGAATCATTAATTTCATAGAACAAAAACTTCTCTTCATTTCTACCCTTCTTTGAAATTGAAGGCTCGTTCGATGGAAGCTCGGTCATGGTTGTGTGTTATCACATATGCGGACCATTAGGCGTCGTTTATAAGCTGCGGTTTAAGCAGCGGCTGTGAGAGAGAGGGAAAGTGTTTCCTTTTTTTGCCGTTTCTCAAATCGCTTGTTAAACCGCAGCTTTTAAACGGCACATTAAGGCGGGAAATATTCGATATCTATTCAAAAAATAGTCCCACGATTGAGGGGAACCTATTTGGAACCGATTTGCTCCCAAGTCGCTGGTTGCCATCAGCGTTGCATGGAAATGAAGTTTGTTTTTTGATTTTAAGAAAGAGAATTACGATCCTGAACAATTTTTGAATCATTTATAGATGGGACCATAATGCTCTTTTTTGTCTGTTAAGTTCATGTTCACATGTTGCCAACTCAGAACTGGTAAGTTTTTTACTGAAAAAGATAGTCTCTCTCTCTCTGGCTCCTGTTAACTACTTGTCGGAAATAGGGCGTTAACCAAGCCTACTTTCCACCTCGTCCTGTTCATCGCCATCGCTTTCAGTTCACTTCACAACTTGCCTACTCGGGCATCCAAGGGCCGGAAAACATTGCTAAACAGGCCCTCGATCGGGACCCACAGGGAACCGATGCAAGTCGCCGCGTTTCTCAATTGCCCTAACCCACTTTGTAGGGCATAGCGCGTCAACTGTTCCATGTGGCCCAGTTGACGTTTCGACGGCATAAACTGGTCTCGGAGAATGCAGTTGCCAGCATGCACCTCCTGCACATCCATGGCCACGAACGTCGTCGTGAACGGGATTCGAACCCGAAGCGCCGGTAGTCATACTTGAGACTGATGCCTCAGCACACTACGCTACCGGTCGCCGTGTTGGATGACCTAGAAACACCTGGAGAAGATCAGTTGAGGTCGAGGATAAGTCATTAGGTAAATCGTGGAGTCAGTTGAAAGCGATGGTGGCGAACAGGATGAGGTGGAAAGTCGGTGTGGTTAATGCCCTATGCTCAACAAGGGGTTGACAGGATCCAGAGAGAGAGAGAAATAGTCCTAGCTGTCAAAACCTGAGCCAGTATCACCTGTTTGAAGTTATCGTCCTATAAATTTTTAACTGGAGGATGGGTGCCTTTTATCGTTGATCTATAGGTATAGGATAACATCTACATAACACCTCAGCCTCTGATGGAATGACCGGAAGGTAAAGCTCCGCTCGCGCATCCGTTGTGCAACGTCAATTCATAGCGCCTGGACGAAGCGGAAGACAGAAATACTTTCGGGCAAGTACGTTCGTGGACGTGAAGCTGCTGCTCCTCTACTTCTTATCTTGCGGGTGTTACCGCCTGAAATAAGGGACAGCAATATTAGAAAATGCACTCAGCTTGCCTACTTACGTCAATTAATTCGCCTACCCGAACACACCACCCGTAATCAAAAGACATGCCAAAGACCGCATGTTGGCTTCATGTTGACATTCTGCAGTGACAAAGCAGGAATTCATCGAGTTGTTCAAAATTAATGACTCAAAACTGTTGATTATAGCCAAAAAGTGTATGCAGCGCCGCGGCTATCAAACATTGCTTCTATCAGGATAAACGCAAACACATGGTATTTTAATATGAAAACTGTATTTACAGGACGTTATAAAGATACAGGTTGGCCCTGCGAATGTGAACGGCGTGAGATGCGTACCTCGACTCGACGGAATTCGAAACGATGATGAAATTCAACAGAAGCTCCTTTTTAGCGAAGCGAACGCCACGGTGTTGAGTTACGGAAACTCTAGCGCTGACAGCTGATCGCTACACTACTCCTCCCGTAGTGACATTGCCGGCAAGGCAATGAGAATGATACTCATGCGAGGTATACGACGACGAAGCGTGGGCGGCTTAACGTATCGGGGGCTGCAGGGACTCGGCATGTCGTGAGCGGCTGTGGCGACGGTGCTGGCTTATGGTTCGCTGGTGCACGAGTTGTTGAGGCTAAATGGTAAAAATTAACGGCGGCGAAAGCAGGGTAGGTGTCCTGGCAAGCGCGTAAAGGTCCGTAAAGTGCGGTGCGTGATATTCTGGCGCTCGAGTAGGTGCGGGGCAACATAAAGTTGTTCACGACCAATTCAATGGCGCTCAAAAACTCGTGTGGGTGAAAGATGGGACGCTGTATTCAGGCGCTTCAGATGCTGGGTCGCAGTGTACGGGTGCTCCGTGTGCTAGAGCGCGGTGTCCGGGCGTTTCGGACGCTCTGTGTGCTGGTGTAAGTTCGCTTTGGGCTGGGGCACTGTATGCGGGCGCTGGTAGCATATACTGCATATACTGCTGCTGACACACAAGCTGTTCACGCTCAATGGCGCTCAAAAACTCGTGTCGGTGAAAGCTGGGGCGCTGCTCCGTTACTGGGGCGCCGCTGTATTGCCGGGGCACCGCTGTTCCGTTGCTGGAACGCTGCTGTTCCGTTACTGGAGCACCAATGTTCTTATCACGGGACAAAGCCGCTTTAAACGCGCGGCGGTTGAGAAAATGATCCCTTTAAGTGGGAGGTCGGTGGTCGCGCGTGCGCTGATACTGTATGCGCTTGGTGCTGTCTCAAATTGTCTTGCACTGCATGTTACTCCTACGGGGTCACCAATATAGCCAAAAGCATGTCATACAGCGACTATCAAACATAGCTCCTGTCAGGATAAACGCAAACACGTGATGTATAAATATGACAACTGTATTTAATTAGATGTTACTGGAATTTATCCTGCCAAAGATGGGTGACACCGAGTTAGCTTTGTCAACCTATGCTAAGTACTTAGGGATGATCCTGGATAGTAGACTTAACTAGGGTCGTAACGTCGAAGAACGAAACATGAAAGCCAGCATCGCCTTTTACACCTGCAAAAGCATGCTTGGGAAAAAGTGGGGTCTCAAACCAAGAATAACTCACTGGATATACACGGCTGTCGTAAGACCGATACTAGCGTACGGAGCTGTGGTCTGGTGGACAGCACTCAACACAAAAAGAATCCTACAGAAAATGGAAAGGGTACAGAGACTATGTTGCTTAGGGATCACCGGTGCCTTATGAACAGTATCTTCGCTTTCTCTAAACACCCTTCTAAACCTACCTCCGATCGGCTTATATCTGAAGAATGAGGCAGCAAAATGTACCCTAAGGCTTAGAGAGGCAGGGCACTTCAAAGAGAGGCCATATGGCCATCGCAGTATTGGGCTGCCATCTAATAATACTGACTATATGAAACCACACGAAGGTTTCAACACAAACTTCTTGGCCAATATACCCGATAGGGAGCAGATCCCGGTAGTTGATCATGTACGCAGGAGGGCGCTGAACTTCTACACGGATGGCTCCAAGATGGAAGCTGGAATTGGAGCAGCAGTCTACTCGTCAGAAATTCCATGCAAGCTTTCCTACAGACTGCCGGATGAGTGCAGCATTATCCAGGCGGACGTGCTTGCGATCCAAAAGGCAGATGGCAGGTGATGATATCATCCCGGAAAAAGGGTGGAATCGTCATACACACGGACAGTCAAGCAGCACTAAAGGCGCTACAGTCCGTCACAATCAAGTCGAAGAGAGTGCATAACTGCCTAATAGCTCTACAAGCTCTGGGATCAGCTAGGACCCTGGAACTCTGGTGGGTTCCGGGCCATAGCGGGGTTCTAGGTAACGAAATAGCGCATGGACTAGCCAAACAGGGGGCTATCCTCGAACGAGGGACAGCCCAAGAGCTGCCAACGCCAAAACAAATATGCAAGAAAATAATGGACGACAGTATGCGTCAAAAGGCCATATCTAACTGGCTCAACACAAACAACTCCAGAGTAACGAAAATATTCTGAAATTCTTACGACAAAAGGAAAACTGAAAGCCTCTTGGAACTGCCCAGAAGGCAGTGTGCACTATTAGTGGGCATACTAACGGGCCACTGCCTGATAGGGGAACATGCCTTCAGACTAAAGCTAATAACCAGTGATGGCTGCAGGAATTGCCAAATACCAAACATGAAAGAAACTCTAAAGCACCTCCTATGTGATTGTCCTGCACTCGCTAGAAGGAGATTAAAGTACCTAGGAGCTCACTTCTTCAACGATCTTGAAGGAGTCGCAGGACTCAGCTGAAGGAGCCTCTTGAGCTTCGCCAACGAGTCAGGTTCCTTCAAACTCAACGACGATCTTCTGGTAGGGGCCAGCAACGACAGGGGATGAGTACCTGTTATATGTGGTATCGCTATGGACCTCAGGGATCTATGCGGAGTCGTCTAGGCTGCCACCCTACCTAACCTAACCTAAATGCTACAAAGATAGAGGTTGGCCGTGTCGACGGTTTGAGACGCGGACCTCGACTGACTACGGAATTCGAAACGATGGTGAAATTCAAGTAACGCTCCTTGGTTGCGATGTCAACGCCACGGACACTCAGGCGTTGACAGCTGATCGCTACATGATAGTACATAGCATGCTATCTGTTGGGTATAGAACCCATGGCTCTTGATAACAACATTGGTTCTTAAACCGAAAAATATTAGAAAAAAATAACGCAGGATAGTAATTTCATATGCTGATATTGCCCCCCGGGAATTGTTGGCGGCTTCCAAAAAAATTACAGCCGTTCGTTTCGCCACTTGCCACGGTCGCTGATAGTGGGAGTCACGAGTTCCTTCTGGATTGGTTCTGCAGGTAATTAAAACCCGGAGTCCGAAGCGTATTTACCCTAGACTTGTACAGATCTAGTGGTAATACCAAAAGTACCAATTGGCAACGACCATATGCATTGAAAGTGTGTTTCCTATATGGCGAGTTTATAGGGGAGGTTGGCACTCATTCAGGAGGATCTTAACCATTCTCGAAATCAATTAACTAATCTATTCTACATTCTTGTCGAGTCTTTCAAGTCGCTAGTTTCATTCTATCGAAAGTTATTTCTTATTTGAAGAGTCACATGTAGGGGAAGTAGAGGTTTCTTTTGTCGGATCTTAGGCGTTTTCAATAGCAGCAACGAGACCCTAGTACAAACATTTGACCAAAATTCCAAGTCACTAGCTTCATTTTATCAAAAGTCATATATTAGGCGTGTTTTTTTGTACTGCGGTGAAGGTTAATTCGGGGCTATCCGGGTTAACTTACACACATTACACAAACAACATACCCTAGTTGTTTGTGTAATCTGTGTAAGTTAACCCGGATAGCCCCGAATTAACCTTCACCGCAGTACAAAAAACACGCCTATTATTTGAGTAACTCAGTAACTCAATCCTACTTCAAATATTTGACCAACATTTCAAGTCTCTAGCTTCATTCTAACAAAAGTTATCGTGCGAACAGAGAGACAGACGGACAGACAGATATGTATGATATATAAGTATATATGGCTAAATCGAATCAGGAGGTGACCCTGATCACTTATATATATATATACAACGCTATACCTCCGGAGGGGCGACCGGTAGCTCAGTGTGTTGACGCGTCAGTTTCATGTTTGACTACCGGCGGCGTTTCGGGTTCGAATCCCGTCCACGATGACGTTCGTGGCCATAAATGGCAGGTGGTGCATGCTGGCAACTGCATTTTCCGAAACCAATTTATGTCAACGAATCGTCAACTGGGCTACATGAAACAGTTGACGCGCTATGCCCCACAAGGGGTTAAGGCAATTGAGTATACCTCCGGAGCCTCCTTTAAGGTGGTACATATTTTCATCGTGACAATATATACCTATACCATAAGTCTAGGGTATTAAAATGGCGATCTATTCCGCTTAGAGTTTAGGTTACATGACCTTTGTCAGTGTTCTAATGAAAGCGTCATTAGATCGTGGGTAAAACGTTCGAAGCCACTGGTTCAACTTTCAATCAGAAGTCAACAGGACGCCCAAAGTTAATAAAAACAGAGGAAACCATCCGCCATGATACCGGATCATCTACTCGTAAGAGACCAGCGGCGAGCAGTAGGGGTGCTCACTATAGCATCAGTAATGCCACCATTGACCTCGTCGTCTCCCAAAGCTTTAAATTTGACTCTAATCCCGGCTGTTATTGTCACCATTCTTACCTACGTGGGGAGAAGAGAGTGAAGACTATGCCATCTGAAGTGCCACCATTAATCTGAGAGACAGATTCGACATTATTATCTGTCATTTTGGACGATATTTTTTCCCGCCGACACACCTCTATGAGGGAAAGAGTAGAAGCATGGGAACTATGGCATCCGGAGTGTTACCATGAATCTGAGCGACCTGAAGACTTTAGTTTGATTATAATATTGAATTTTGGAAATTATTTTTGTTACGTCTGCTCATTGTTGGGAGACTGTGGACACTATACTCAAATAAAAGAAAATCAAAGGCCTGAAATTTTTACTACATCACAGCGAAGATGTCTATGCAATTTTCATGCAAATGTATCGAGCCGTTTCACTGCTAAATACGAACAACCATACAGAAATAGATACATACCTAGTCTAGCCATAAATATTGTTACAAGGTTTGGCAACCCTGCAGAAAGGAACCGTTATATTGCATTTCTTAAAAATTGAGCTAATCGCTATAGTACGCTTGTGCTTGATGCATTTGTCGTCATTTGAGTTTAATTTTTAGTTAGTGAACATGGATTGGGGTGACAAAAAAAAATAGAATTGCTGTGATTACACTTCATAAAGTAGGAATGCAACCAAGTGATATTTTTAAGACTCTGCATACCCTTGGTATAAGCCGAATGTTTGTATATCGGGCTATTGAAAGATTTAATGATACGTCTGGAGTAAGTGACCGTGAAAGAAGTGGCCGTCCGCGAACTACTCGAACACCTCAAGCGGTTAAAGCCGTGCGCGAGAGAATTCGCCGTAGTCCTCTTCGGAAACAAAAAATGTTATCGCCTGAGATGAAAATACACCAAAGAACAATTTCACGTATCATCAAAAGTGACTTGGGGTTGGGTGCTTATCGTAGATTTACCGGGCATTTACTAACAGATTCGTTAAAAAAAAATAGAGTGGAAAAATCAAAACGATTACTTTGCCGGTACGCAAACCAAGAACACCGTAAAATTTTGTTTACGGACGACAAAATTTTTACTATCGAAGAAACATTTAATAAACAAAACGATAAGGTTTATGCTCGCAGTGCCAGAGAAGCTTCTCAAGTTGCCCAAAAGGTTCAAAGAGGTCATCATCCAGCCTCAGTAATGGTTTGGTGGGGTGTTAGCTACAACGGGGTGACAAAGTTGCATTTTTGTGAGAAGGGCGTCAAAACGTCTGCCAAAATTTATCAAGAAAGTGTCCTTGAAAGTGTAGTGAAACCTCTCAACACGTCATTATTCAAAAATCAGCCTTGGAGTTTCCAGCAAGATTCTGCACCAGGTCATAAGGCGAAGTCAACCCAAAAATGGCTTGAAGAAAATGTTCCAGATTTTATTAAAGCTGAAGATTGGCCTTCCTCTAGCCCAGACCTGAATCCGCTGGATTACGAATTATGGTCTGTCTTAGAGCAAATGACGTGCTCTAAAAGACATTCTAATATCGAATCCTTAAAGAAGTCTCTTACACATGCAGTCGCCAACTTTCCGATTGAAGTCGTGCGTGCTTCCATAGAAAAGTGGCCAGCTCGATTAAAGGCTTGTGTAAAGGCAAAAGACAATCACTTCGAATAACTTGTTGCAATTTCCGTTTAATAACTAAACAATGATTTCTTAACATATAACACCTCTTTTATTGAACAGTGCTTCAAAAAGTTTGTAACAGTATTTATGTCTAGACTAGGTATATACATAGAAGACAAAAGAAGAAGATATAAACAGAAAATTCATTTTATTTCAATCGAAAATTTCATTTACGTACCCTATAACTTCTATAAGGAGAAATTGGCAAAATCCACGTGCACGTCATCTACAATTTATTACAATTACATTAGTCGACTTATCTGCAACAGATAGAATCGAGTAACTTGCAAAACGAATTTATCGTTTCTGTCTACTTCTTTAGCGTCAATTCTTTGCTTCTTCCATGTCGTCATCATTTCTTATAATCAAAGGATTGCTTTCCAATCCGATAACATATGTCAATATCATTTCCACTCCAACCCCAAACGGCTTTTCATGAAAATCCCTTAAACATTTTCTGCTTTCCCTATTCATCTAACTGTATCTGGGTGCGTCCTCTCCAAAGTTTGCTTCCACATTTATCGGAAACGGAACGCTCTATTTGCTATATCTCAAGTAAGGAAAAAAACGAGAAGTAGGCCTTTGTTTAGACAACTTGGAAGGAGCTAAGTCAAAGTAGAAACCTCAGAAGAACTTAAGTACTTTTTTTTATCTCAAATGGACGCTTATAAAATTTCCTTCATCCTTTCTATTCCAGCTCGTTGGCATTTTTCAATAACATATCCGGTCTTGCGAGGATATTGCCTTTAAATTGTTTCGACTTTCGAGATAGTCGCTGAAGAGACCAAATGTGTAAAGCAGAGGCTCCTTCGACGGGATGATCGCGTTACGGCCAGTATAACGAAGAAAGTTTCAAGAGTCCTTTAATGTGATTTTCAGTGCTACAAGTTTGCAGTCACTGTACGGTAATGGAACTAACACAGATAGGCGTTTCGGTGGATGTAGAATGTTGAACATTTTCGTCAGGATACCGAAATGAAGTAGAAGAGAGGATGCCGTTGGCCTACCTCATGGAAATAGGAAGTGTGACAGAATCGTTTATTCAAATGAAATTTACATAACGGCTTGAGTGGTCTTCCGTTACTCCATTTTTATCTGCTGACTAGAATTTTAGGTTGGTTGACTTCAAAAAAAAACCTCATTCCGTATCTATGTCGCTTAGAGATGCGCTCAATGGTATGTTTTGAATGAATATATGAGCAAGACCACATTTAGGGATATGTACAGTGAATTATTCTCTTCCGTTTCCGATTATTACAATTTGCATGGACAATATTTTTTTTGGGGAATGTAAAGGAAATGTTACGAGTTTCTGAAAGAATTTATTGGAGGGACGCATGTTTAAAAAATCCAATACGAGGAAAAGCACGCCTACATAGGCGTACATCTCGTGTTTTTTGACTTATATATTAACGTTTTTTTTTATATAATACCAAATAGCCGAGAGACATGGCACTGCTTCGAAACCGGCCGCGAGACCTGCAAGAAGACCTGCTGTGAGATTGGGCATGACATTCCTGTGATAACAACCACGGGATTTGCTGCAAAATAGTAGGTCTACCTTGCTGCGAGATAGAAGGTGTATCTTACCGCGCTACTGGCCACAAAATCGGTTGCCAGATCTGCTACGAAGCGTGCTGTGAGATAATGTTAGGCCTACTATCAGGCCAGCTATTTATTCTCCTGATCCGGGCGCATTTGCTTGCAGCCGGTTTGGTGGCTCGTCTTGTAGAAGGCCTCGTACCTAAACTCGTAGCATGTCTGCTGGCTGGTCTCGCGACTGATTGTTCTTGCGCCTAAAAACCACTTTAAAAGCAATCTATTTTACAAATTAAAATAAGATAAAAAGACGTAGAACTAGATAATTTCAAAACAAAAGTTATAGTCTTGTTGGTATAGTACATATCCAAAATAATAAATTTGAATTAAAATAACACACGCTAAAAGCATAACCTAAAAATTTATTTGCTAACATAGACGAGTACAAAATCATAGTAGTAGTAGTGGTAGAATTGATACATTGGTGAATGCTCTCTAACACACCCGTCAATCAACAATCTAATTATCTATTTAAGAAAAATACTATTCACATTATAACTTCAATTGACAATGTTTCGACTTTGTGATAATCCTTTTTAATTTGATGAATGAAAGATACTTTTTGTCTTTGTCACTATTTTTATTAGTTATGACGCGTTTTGCTCTTTCGAGCTTCTTCAGAGAACTTAGCCTAAGATTACAATTTGGTGTACTTAAATATCTTAAATATTACCAATATTACTCAACATACTCGTATGACAGCAATATGAACCGTAAAATTTCTTATCTGTGGTAATTATCGAAATTTGGTGGAAAAACACATGATTATTAGGTGTAAAATTCGAGTTATAAATTTAGCAGTCGAGAATGGTTCAGGTCCCGATGGTCATTAAGAAGAGTTTTGCCTGGAATTCTGTTGGCCCTATTTATCTCAAGTGCTTCCAGGAGGTTGAGTTTTTGTCCCTTAGAACAGGTATGAAGGATCTTGGGTTTGAAGTCGTTTCCGACTTTATGGCCGGTTTCAGTCGAATGGTTGGAAAAATTTGAAAAACTGGATCCATTCATATGCTCCTTAAACCTGGTCTCGATTGTTCGGCCCGTTTGTCCCACATATGTAGCTGAGCACTCGGGGCATTCCAGTGTATATACGACCGGTTTTTTATATTTGTTTGGGCGGGGTTTTGCGTTAAGCAAATTTTTAACAAGTGTGTTGCCACTTTGGAAAGCTGGAATCATGTCTTTTCTCTTGAACAAGCTCCCCACTTTTTCTGAAAGAACAGGTATGTACGGTAGCGAAACATAGTTTTGCTGTCGTTCAACTGCATCTCTGGGATAAACTAAGTTTCGAATCATTTCGCTCTTTTTCTTTTTTATTAGGTTATCCACAATAGTCCGTTCAAAGCCATTATTGGTAGCGATCTTTCTTATCAGATCTAATTCAATATCCATATTCGTATCACTCATTGGGATAACGAATGCGCGGTGAACCATGGATCTGTAAGCTGCTACTTTATGCGACCATGTGCAAGCGGAATCCGCAAGGATTGTCACATCCGAAAAGGTTGGCTTCCTGAATATTTTGAAATCGAAAGCGTTGTCTGAAAACGAGATAGTTAGGTCCAGAAAGTTCATGATGTTGTTGACGCTTTTTAGGGTTTTGTATTAAAAACAAAACCCTTATGAAATCGGTCAAATGTCTGTCCGTCTGTCCATGAAATATCTCTCTAACGGCTAAGGCTACATAGATGAAATTTTGTGGGAGTATGTAGAATTATTATAATTCGCCGGAGAAAGCGATTCGTTGTAATAGGCTGACTTTAAGGGGATGTCCCCATAGAGGGGAAATGAAGGTCAAAATTTTTTTTTCATCTGGTATAGGCAAGTGGGGTATCATGAGAAAGGTAACACCGAGTACATTTCATTTCCGGTATTTTCATCAAATTTGAAAAAAGGGGAAAAGAGATAGAGGGGAAAATATGTGATCCGAGTTTGTCCCCCCCCCTCGCATTTCGATACCGTTATACTTAGAAACATGAAAATTTGCAGAAAAGCGGCATTTTACTAGTATAGAAAACCGAAAATCGTAGAATTTTGATATCTCATCAAAAAAGGTTGTAGTCCGGATGGCGCAACGGTTAGCACGTTCGCCTTCAACGCACTGGGCCCCGGTTCGATTCCGGGGATTTACGTGTCGGACTATGAGCCCACTCAGCTGTTAAATGAGTACCCATTATGGGGTAAATAACTCGGTTGAGCGTGTTGCTGATCACATACCTCTGCACAAAAACCGTCACGATCTAGAAAATGAGATGATGCTAACTCATCTCGAGGCCGTGGTTCAAATTGGACTGTTGCGCCAGTTATTTATTTTTTATTTTATCAAAAAAGGTTAATAATAGTACATTTCTATAGTTGCAGTTAGCATACCCCTGCAAGCCTTAGGCACACCCGAGGTCAAAAATATTGATGGCCAATGATAACCAACATCATTGGCAATAATATCTCTAAGTTTCATTAGAATCACATAATATTTAATAATAGTACATTGATTTAAAGTTAGGCATTTTGACACTATCCACACAAAAATTACACCTACCGGCCTCATAGGTGTGAGTACTACTTTCATGTTGTTTTTCGTAGTGCGAATTGCAGTTATTTAATTAATAATTTTTGAAAGGGTAAAGATTATTTGGGGGCGCTGCGTCGTAATTGGCAAACTTTACCGGGTGGAAGGGGGGGGGGGGGCTGTCCACATAGAGGCGAAATTAAGGTCAAATTTTTTTATCGACTGGTACGAGTATAAGCAAATGAGATGTCGTGAGAAAGGTAATGATGAGTACATTCCATTTTTTCGCATTTTCTCAAAATTTATAGAAAGGGGAAATGTGGGGGAGGAGAAAATATTAGTTCGTAATTTGACCCCCCTTGCCTGCATTTTGAGACCGTTATACTTAGAATTATGAAAACTTACAGGAAGTGGGTTTCGAAAAACATATAAAATGGAAAATAGTGGAATTTGTATATCTTCTCAGAATAGGCCAATAATAGTTTATTTGTATAGTTACAGTTAGCACACCCTTGCACGCCTTAAACACATTCGAGGTCAAAAGTACTGATGGTCAACCATAACCAACATATTAAGCAATAATATGTTCTAAGTTTCGTTACAATCACGTAATATGAATTAGCATGTAAAATGTAAGTGGGTAAGACATTTTAATTACGTTTTTTCTATCCATCTGAGTGATATCAAAAAGAGCAAGGAGCCGATATTTATATACCAAAATAAGCGCTTGCTACAAAACCCTCGGATTGCGGGCGTAGCCCTCTATATTCCGGTTTCATTTCAAGGGTGAATTGGATATTAGTGTTCACCGCATTCAGGAATGTGAGGAATTTGTCCAGCTGTCTATCTGTACCCTTGAAACCCACAATAATATCGTCGACATACCTGTACCAAAATGCAATATGTATTTTGGCAAGGGAGGACGACAAAATGTTAGTCTCGAAGAAGTGTATATAGATTTCAGCTAGAAGTGGGCTGAGTGGAGAGCCCATAGGCGGGCCTTCCCGTTGTACGTAAGTATTGCCTTTGGATTCGAAATGATTTTGCCGAAGGCAAGTCTCAAGAAGGAGCAGAACATCTCCCCTCTCACGCGGACAAATACTTTCTCCATTCAGGATTGTTTCAACTAATGCTGGACATTCTTTTGAGGGAATGTTTGAAAACATATTTGAAACGTCGAAGGACACAAGTTTGAAGCGTTTACCCGTGAGAGGGAGAGTACTCAGCTTTGACGCCAGTTCACCACCGCTAGGTGGTATGCCGGAGCAGTGGTGTAAGGGAGAAGATAGTTTTTCCGCCGTGTGCGCGGGCTCTAATAGCTGAATTCAATGCTTCTTCTGGACTTTCAGGTGCTTCTTCTGTATTTCTAATATTAGCTACGTGAATAATTTATTTGTTTTGCTTTAACTAATTTAATCAGAGTTCAATATGCATACTCTACAGCGAGGTGCAAAGCTACGAGCACTTTGGCAGAATTATGTTCATATCAATCCTTTTTGCGGCTGATAAGTTTTTCTTTTTTTTTTGGGGGGAATTTTTTTACAACTGAGTTGTTTTTGGGAGATTATTTTTACACAACTAGATAAATTTCAATATATTCCGAATGGATAGAAAACCATTCATCAAAGCGGTTAAAATAAATTATCCACATGGTGAATCACTGGATATTTTTATCCGATCGGCAAGAAGCCGGGACACCAACGGTGGACGTTAAGCCCATGACAAATAGTATAAATTCCACAAGAGTTATCACTCCATAGAAGTTTCGACTCTGCCAGGAGATTTGTATGTATTGACGAATTGTATAAACATAGTATAAACTACACAGTATAGATACACAAGAGAATCAATACATGCAAATCTACCGCCGGAGGCGGAGTCAGCTTTCTTGTGAAGTCTATACAATTTGTCAATACATACAAATCTCCTGGCAGAGGGGAAAGTTATATGGAGTGATAACTCTTGTAGAATTATCAATCCTCTTTGCCCATTATTAGAACTAAACATAAAAGAACTACGATTGGGGTAAACCCCAATCATGCAATACTCTAGATGAATTTGAACCTGGTTAAAGCCAATAAATAATTTTGGTTGCAATCTCGGATGCATCGTTAAGACCAATATGTTTTATAGTTTCTGAGAAAATCTGATTATTGTTAATTATCAAAAATGTGTCATTTTGTATGGGAGGGGGTAGACGGAGTAAGGGTAATCGATTACTTTTTTTGAATCTAACTGATATTGTTAATTAAGTGTTAAGTACAAAATTTCAGCCCGATAAATTGTATAGGTAATGAGTAAATTGGCTTAACGTATTTCATGAAATAGTGCAGTTTGTATGGGAGGGGGTAGAAGGAGGGTGAGGATTACAATAAATTTTATAATATAGGTTACGATTATCATAAAAGTGATATATTCAAAATTTCAAAGCAAGATGTTTTATAGTTTCTGAGAAAATCTGATTATTGTAAATTATCAAAAATGTGTCATTTTGTATGAGAGGGGGTAGACGGAGTAAGGGTAATCGATTAGTTTTTTTGAATCTAACTGATATTGTTAATTAAGTGTTAAGTACAAAATTTCAGCCTGATAAATTGTGTACGTACTGAGTAAATTGGCTTAACGTATTTCATGAAATAGTGCAGTTTGTATGGGAGGGGGTAGAAGGAGGGTGAGGATTACAATAAGTTTTATAACATAGGTTACAATTATCATAAAAGTGATATATTAAAAATTTCAAAGCAATATGTTTTATAGTTTCTGAGAAAATCTGATTATTGTAAATTTTCAAAAATGTGTCATTTTGTATGGGAGGGGGTAGAAGGGGTGGAGCGATTTAGCCCGTTCACGAACTTAGCCTTCATTTTTTGTCAAAAATAACGTGTGCAAAATTTGAACTTCATAGCTCAACGCGTTCTCGAGCTAGAGAGGTCACGGACGGACGGACGGACAGACGGACAGACGGACAGACGGACAGACGGACAGACGGACATCCGGTTTTGAGATATTCGAGTGATAATATGAACTTCTGTATCATTCATTTTTTTCTGCGAGCCTTATTTCTTAGCGTTACAAACTTTGTGGCAAACTTATAATACTCTCAGATTTCATCTAGAGTATAAAAATTTAGCGTACTGAATGACGCTTCAACGCACTAAGCTACCGACTCCCCGATATGAAGATACGTGTTCCGGAAGAAAGTTAGAGCATGAGTATGATATAAGTGCGTATTCCATGTAAGCCGCTGCCGTGTAGAGGTCGAGCAGAGTCGGAGTCGATTAACGAGAGGAGACGCATTTTTTAGACTAAAAAATTTTTATACTCTAGATGAAATCTGAGAGTATTATAAGTTTGCCACAAAGTTTGTAACGCTAAGAAATAAGGCTCGCAGAAAAAAATGAATGATACAGAAGTTCATATTATCACTCGAATATCTCAAAACCGGATGTCCGTCTGTCCGTCTGTCCGTCCGTCCGTCCGTGACCTCTCTAGCTCGAGAACGCGTTGAGCTATGAAGTTCAAATTTTGCACACGTTATTTTTGACAAAAAATGAAGGCTAAGTTCGTGAACGGGCTAAATCGCTCCACCCCTTCTACCCCCTCCCATACAAAATGACACATTTTTGAAAATTTACAATAATCAGATTTTCTCAGAAACTATAAAACATATTGCTTTGAAATTTTTAATATTTCACTTTTATGATAATTGTAATCTATGTTATAAAACTTATTGTAATCCTCACCCTCCTTCTACCCCCTCCCATACAAACTGCACTATTTCAAGAAATACGTTAAGCCAATTTACTCAGTACGTATACAATTTATCGGGCTGAAATTTTGTACTTAACACTTAATTAACAATATCAGTTAGATTCAAAAAAGGTAATCGATTACCCTTACTCCGTCTACCCCCTCCCATACAAAATGACACATTTTTGATAATTTACAATAATCAGATTTTCTCAGAAACTATAAAACATCTTGCTTTGAAATTTTGAAGATATCACTTTTATGATAATTGTAACCTACATTATAAAATTTATTGTAATCCTCACCCTCCTTCTACCCCCTCCCATACAAACTGCACTATTTCATGAAATACGTTAAGCCTATTTACTCAGTACGTATACAATTTATCGGGCTGAAATTTTGTACTTAACACTTAATTAACAATATCAGTTAGATTCAAAAAAAATAGTCGATTACCCTTACTCCGTCTACCCCCTCCTATACAATATCCGAGATTGCAACCAAAATTATTTATTGGCTTTAACCAGGTTCAAATTCATCTAGAGTATTGCATGATTGGGGTTTACCCCAATCGTAGTTCTTTTATGTTTTTTTTTAATATTTCGAAACTATTTGAAATCAATAAAATTTGGGCCGTACCTCAGTTGTATTCGACAAGCTTAATCTTCGCTTTGATTAGAATTAAGTTTATTTTTGATTTTAATTAAACGTTGTTTTGCGCTAAGGGCTCAAATCGCCTTTAATCAAAATTTGTCCAGGCTTGAGTCCATATCGTAGCTAATTCGTGCTCCAACTATGTGTAGCCAAACTGAAACATTTTTGTGTATGTACTGACATTTATCCTAATCTTCAGTACACCAGATAGATGTACAAAACAGGTACGTAGTACCCACCATAGACTGTGCGATCCATCGTCAGATTGATATGACGATGGATCGCCACAAAATATCTGACGATCAAAATTATATGAAACTGTCAAAAATCGTCAACGATAGTCACATACACTGTACGATCGATCTGACGATCACAAAATCGTCAGATCGATTTGACGACGGATTGCATCGTACATGGGGGATATAATGTTGAAGGTTTGCCATTTGAAATCTTTGATGTTCCATTAACTCATTAAGTCAGCTGAATCGAAAGCCCTCAAACACTGCAGACTTTTGAGTATAGAACTAACAACAGGAGGGGCTATGCCTGTCAAACCATACAAATTGCCAGATAGAGAATGGGGCAATCTTCTTCTTAAAATCGACGAGAGATGAGAGAGTAAAGTTAACGGTTTTAACATTATCATCTTCCAGTTGTGCATAAAGCTATCACATACTTCATGAAAATAATCATCATCATCGTGGCGCAACAGCCCGACGTCGAGCTTTGTGCAGCCTGGATCATTGCCCTCCAATTATCTCGGTCACGTGACTACGTCCTCCAATTTTGGCAGCCCAGTAGCTGAGCGGCGTCCACACCTACTGAGCTCTCCCAACGAGATCTCGGTCGTCTAGGCAGTCTCGCTCCGTTGACTCGTTCTGCATTCATTACTCTCTTTGGCATGCGATCATCCATCATCGTGATAATAATGAATACGGTTTAACTCCGAAAAGTTTGGAACCAGTTTTTGTATGGAAAGAGCCGCGGTTATGTTAAGAAGAGGCAAGTGATATTTCCATTAGAACAAATTGGTGCGGTAGTGACTTGTAGAAAAATTAAGTGCCTTGTTGTCGGCTGCAAAAATAACCAGCGTATCCTTAAAACGGGAGTGTCATTTTATAGGTAAGAAATTAAGGGGTTATACCAGTGTGAACGCTGAAAATTAGGGTGATTTTCAGGAATTTTTTGAAAGAAAAGTACTCAATTAAATGTTTAGGAAAATTAAGAACATATTTGGCTATATTTGGCCTATATTACATAATTTTTTCATAGAAAAGTATTGGGATCCAAGCGACTTATGCGCTGGATTCGGAAGCCCCAAAAAAAAAGTTCCTCCACTGCTGCCATGACTCCGGTCGATTGAGTGGCTAAAACCGAAAAAGGAAAAAATGCTGTTAAACTGGAAGGTATTTCCTGTACAATGACGTAGGATCTTTGAAAAATATGAAAATCTAACAAAATGGCGTCGGTATGAAAAAAAAGTCTGTTTTCTTGCATGTCAAATGGTCGATTTTTCAATGTCAAATCGTCAATTTTGGTCGAATCAAAAATATCCTATGTCACTGTGAATATATTTCATAGTACTCAGTACAAGTTTCAAGTCATTTGGATAATTGCTTTTTGAGTTACAATGGCAGCAAATTTAGACCTAATGTCGAGAAAAACGCGTTGAAGATTTTACTGACGAACTGCGTTGACCGAGACTAGAATACCTTTTAAATGGAAACGCTGTTTTCAAATAGCCCTAAAGAAATATTTCCAGCTAAAATAGTGTCGCCTCTTAATTATGTACATTTAATGCTGCCGAAAGATCCAGGTAACAACACGTCAGAGCTCCGCCTCCAGGCAGATGGAGCATTTTATACCTGTGTGCGGTTGCTTTTTAGAAGGCTGTCATTCGGGGAGTATTAGAGATACTGTGCTGATAAAAACAAAAACCAAAAAATCAATTTTTTGAAAGTGACACACTGGCATAACCCTTACAAAATTGGATATGATGTGCATATTGATTGTTCTTGTGAGTTTTCTGTCAGAAAACCGAAATTAAAATATCTGTTTTGGTTTATGATCCCCCACTGTATATAAAGCTGTCAAATATCCGTTCTTATGGTTGTTGTCATTAATAACCCGTTCTTTTCCTCTCCCATGAAAAATTAACATCTATCTTCTCTCGTCCCATGAATTTTGCTTATGTTTCACTCCAGCAGTTATTCTGAGTTACAGACTAATAAAGACTATATTTACCAATAAATAAAATAAATAAATGGCGCAAAAGTCCAATTTGAACCATGGCTTCGAGATGAGTTAGCATCATCACATTTTCTAGATCGTGACGGTCTTCTACAGAGGTGTGTGATCAGCAACACGCTGAACCGAGTTATTTACCCCATAAATGGGTACTCATTTAACAGCTGAGTGGGCTCATAGTCCGACACGTAAGTCCTCTTTTTTAGCGAAAACTACCGCATTCAGTAGGAATCGAACCGGCGCCCAGTGCGTAGAAGACGAACGTGCTAACCATTGCGCCATCCGGACTACATTTACCAATATTCATCTCAAATATGATAATCTATGGACAGTGAAGTATACCTGAAATAATTTTAGAATAACACCCATGTGCATTCTCCAATAAGTTCATGATGATGATGATGCTTTTACACTCAAACAAGTAGTCAGACAAATCGAAGATGTTTCTTCTTATCGTTGCAACATGATAAGCAGCCATTTTCCATCAGAGTGCAATTAAATTTCCATTTATTTTCCATCGTCTCTCTGGATCCCCTCCTCTGCTTAATATTATTTTCCGAATGACATACGTACGTACTGTCCTGATGCACTTCGGCATTCCCGGCTGGTAGGATGGTAGATTGTCGGTTAGTTTAGTGTTCGTACTTGAATTGTCATTTCCTTAACGAGCTTGTCAAGTTTTCAGTTTGGCAGCAATGTTTATACCCTAGACTTATACATATTATAGGGTATATTGTTTTTGTCACGACGAAAATATATAACACCTTAAAGGAGGCTCCGGAGTATAGCAATGTATATATATAAATGATCAGGGTCACCTCCTGATTCGATTTAGCCATGTCTGTCTGTCTGTCTGTCCGTTAGCACGATAACTTTCGATAGAATGAGGCTAGAGACTTGAAAATGGGCAAGATCCGACCCAAGGAACCCCTACCTCCCCTGCAAATGTAACTTCAAATAAGCGATAACGTTTGATAGACTGAATCCCGTGACTTGAACCTTTGATCTAATGTTAAAAGTAGGATTGAGTTAGTTGGTATTAAAGATGGGCCAGATCCCACCCAAGGAACACCTACCTCCCCTACAAATGAAACCTGTTCGCACGATAACTTTCGAGAGAATTAAGCTAGAGACTTGAAATTTTGGTCAAATGTTTCTAGTAGGATCTGGTTGGTTGGTATTGAAAATAGGCAAGTCCGACCTAATGAACCCCTACCTCCCCTGCAAATGTACCCTACCGCTACAAATAAAACTTAAAATAAGAGATAACTTACGATAAAATAAAGCTAGTGACTTGAAATTTTGCTCAAATGTTTGTAGTAGGATTCAGCTGGCTGATATTGAAAATAACTAAAATGCGACCAACGAAACCGCTACTTCCCCTACAAATGAAACTTTGAAAAAGCAATAACTTTCGATAGAATGAAGCTAGAGATTTGAAATTTTGTTTAAATATTTGTACTGGGATCTAGTTGGTTGTTATTAAAAATGCGCAATATTCGACAAAAAGATGCTCTACCTTCCCTGTAAGTGAGGCTTTAAGGGGCAATAACTTTCGATAGAATGAAGTTAGAGACTTAAAAATTCGACAAATATTTGTAGAATGGGTTAGTTAGTTGATTGTGAGAATGGCCAAGATCCTCCTGAACTGTGTTCTGGGCAGTGGGGCGCAACTCCCCAAATAACTTTGCAAGCGCCTTACACTCCCTTACCATAGATTGGTTGATATTGTTTTGAGACTGGGTTCCATTTCATGGCATGTAAAGCAATGCAGTTAACATCCTTCCGCAATGTGTGATCTAATCACTGCCATTTTCATTTGCGCATCAATTTGTCGATTGGTAACTGACCCGTACCCCAACTTAGCTCTTCATTTGATATTATTTCGGCCCAGACAATTTTTAGAATCCGACGAAGACATGAGTTGATGAAAACTTGCAGCTTTCTGGTAACTCTTACAGAAACTTTCGATGTCTGCCAGATAATGGACAGCATACCGTGTGCACATTTAGCCTGGTTGATACGAAGAGCGATGTCCTGCTCCGCACCACTATTTTCGGCAACAATACTACCCAAATAGACGAAGTTGGCCACCTTCTCCCATTAATATTGATGGTAATGAATGTGGGACTCCTTTTTCGTAATGGCAACCTATGAGCCTTGGCCTTGTTGTTATTAACGACACATGAAAACCCGGATCGAAGGCCAGGCTGCTCTTCATCAATTGTCCTTTCTACGTGAGCCTTTAGTCTTTCCAGGACGGTTTTAGCTATTATCTTGGCAACGGCAGGAACCTCACAAATTCCTTTTCAATTATTGCAGTCGGTAAGGCTACTCTTCTTCAGAAGTCCGATGATCAACCCTTGCTTCCACTTAGTGGATTTCAGTATTCCACGCCTTATCAACAAGCGGGTGCAGCAACTTGGCAGCTACGCTTGGCGCTGCTTGGTAAAGTTCGGTAGGGATACCGTCGAGTTCGGCGGTCGTTCCTGGTTTTAGTGAATAATTGAATTCACTGATTTTTCTTTGGTCGGGACCGTGGACCGTATATGCACATTTTGATGGTTGCGTTACAGGATTCAAGACCGCGGCGAAGTGCTCTTTCGACCAACTCACTTGATCTTCCTTCAATATAAGCTATAGCTTAACCTTCATAAGCCCGAGCGGGGTGCAGCTGCACCCCAGACATACATTTCCTAGGATATCTTCTGAAAAAAAATTTCCTCTGAGATATGTTTCTTAAATATACTTCTTCTATCGTACAAAAAATTGAAATAAATTGCTACATACTGTAATGAGTTATTGTTAACATTGTTCGTTGCGGTAATGGTAATTTTGAAGTTTTCGGTACAATCAGTACCTGAATCTAGATTATACCAAAATCAGTAGCGTTTGTAATAAGTGTGATAGTTATTTCTGCACTACGGATATCACGGTTTCTTAATTTCAGTTTTATCTCTAGATTATTTTTCAAAATATACATAGAATTAAAATGTTTTGTTCAAAATATTTGTTGTCCTTTATATAATACAAAAAAGTTGGGGTGCATTTACACCCCACTTGGTCTTTAACGTAATTTTTCGATATTGGTACTATGAAGGTTAATACAACTTTCCAGCAATATCCTTTACCGGATGTTGGCAGAAGTTACGACCACCCGCAAATTTCCTGATGACACTTTATACGGCGTTTACTTTGCTGCTTCTTGTGGCTTCTTCCGCGAAGGCTAGAAAAGAATTCGCAGAATTTATTTTATCGCATTTCACACTACGCTGAACAACTCGAGTTTTCTGACGGTAAAGGAGTTCGATGTTGCTTCGATTGTCGTCTGATGCTGCAGCCAAACGAACCTCCAGCCCTTTTCTTTCAACAATCCGTTACCATGAAGAATCGGACATCCAGGGCTTATTCCAGCAATCCGAGTCCTTGTCAAGGATTGTATCGGCGCTGTCAATGTACGCATTTTTTATGGCATCCTAGTTTTCATTTATGTCAATATCTGCGTGACTAATTACATCAGCTGCTTTGTTTTTGCAAAATGGTCGTTATATTTTGATTGGTTTTTTATTCGGGCGGTATTGAATTTGCGGTGCCTGGATCTTTCGTCGCTAGGACGGCGCACGGCTGCAATCGCCGCAATCGAATATAAGTGACAATTAGATAATGTTCTTTTCCCATACCCTTCTGATTTCGAACGTCCAGGAGTCAACTCTTGAATCTGTTACTAATAGCAAAAGTGGCCGATCTGATTTTGTGTTCTGCGCCGATCAACAGAGGGCCAACTGATTTTGTTGTGGTCCTTAACCTCGAACATATTACCACCGATGAAGAGACTGTGAAAGCTGCAGAGCTCTACAAATATTTCACCGTGTCGACTCATTAACAGAACGCCAGTGCCAGAATTGTTTCGCTCGATTTCGTTCCAGAAATTTTGATGTCAGTGATGTACCACGCTCTGATCGTTCAACAGGAGATAGCGGAGAAACTCAGGTTATCCAAATCAACCGTCCACGAACATTTACAGAAGCTAGGATACGTTAGCATCGAGCTTGCTAACGTATTTGGGTTCCACACGAATTGAAGGAAATTCACCTCTGATTTTCTGCTGAAACGTAACGAAATCAACCCATTTTTGAAGCGATTTATAATGGGCCATAAAAAATGGGTTGTTTACGACAACGTCGTGCGGAAACGATCTTGGGGCAATCGAGATGAACCTGCACAATCGAGAAATCGAGCAGATATCCACCAAAAAAAGGTTATGCTGTCTGTTTGGTGGGATTTCCAAAGTCTTGTTTATTTTGAGCTGCTTCCAAGGAGCCAAACTATCAATTCAGATGTGTACTGTCGCCAGCTAGTGAAATTGAACAAAGAAATTAAGGAGAAACGATCACAAATAGCAAATCGCTTTCGCACGCGTTGTTTCTTTTACTGGGAGCTAGAGACCGTAATTTACTGTCGCACACTTTGTCACGGGCTTAGGTAGGGATTCATGGCGACCGAATCACAAGCCATCTATGATTCTTAATTGGAAATTCTTTGGGAAAATTAAATAGTAGTATTTTCAGGGATTTCCATCGAGATGTCGTTTAATGTCCTTCGTAGGGACTGAGGTGTGATTTCAATGTACGGAATTGTGCAGTAGTGCCAAGGATTCGAATATACCACCCCCTCATCTCATCATGGCTGAGCTAGTAAGCATGCAAACGTCCCCTGGCAAAACTACTGATGGTTTTTGACCTTCGCAGTATGGCAAACTTTTCAGTCTTATCGTTACGTACAAAATCAGATTCAGTTCTCCCATCCATTCTCCATTTTTCAGTTGAGTAGAACGGCTAGGTCAACTGACGGAGAACAGAATTATGAAACTAATGTGACCGCTTATAAACTCTTTTTATCAATAATTGAATCAGTCCGTAACACATATGAGCAAAAAAAGGGCTCAAAAACCGAATCATAAGTTTCACTTCAAAATATTTCGGATTTTATTTCAGCCTTCAATTTAAAGTATGTACAAATTTTAATGTCCTCCGACAAGAACAAACCCCGTCAAGGATTCACACCCACCTTGAATTTGAACTGAAATACTCAAAAAAGTAGGGAAACTACCTTAAGCACAAACAATTAAAAGGACACTCGTCGTTCGTACCCATATAATCCTTAGCTTAACAGCGGCAGGATTTAATGTTGGAAATTTTCATTGACATGCTAATGGCTTTTCGAAAAAAAAAAGTTTCAAAGTCAAAGCTGTCTATGGCATTTAGAAGGATATTCCAACATAACGGAGTCGATGGAAATCGGGCTTGCAAAATGACGGCCTTGGTTTTCCGAAAAGGGTGCAAAATAACCTTTTCAGCGAATTAAAACAAATTATAAACTCGCACTCGTCAGTCCCGGCTAGTGGCCATTCGGGGAATGATGTCCGTTTCTATAATTTTCTCAAGGACAAATTCGTCTGAATGCGATAAGGGCTTATATGAATTGTCCGTTTTGGAACGTATTATGAACAGTGGCCTTTTGGAGATTATTCATAAAATATGTAGGCATTAGCAAATTAGCTTACGGCGAAATTGGGATTTATTTAAAAATATCAACGGTGTTTTGTGGTTTATTCACACAAATGTGAGGTCACTGTTCAGAGAATATTTCATTAACACGAGCAAAATTTGTATAACTTTTCAGTAAATATTTTTCGATTTTTAATGTAACCGAACTCACTGCCAACGGCTGCTTCGCCATTTTTCATCTTTCTTGAACGAGGAGGATATCTTCTGAATTTTTATCGCGTTAGAACCGATGTCAATGATGAAATTAGCCAAACGGGATTAAAGTGGAAAGTAGTATTTGCGATTGTGTTAGCCGTTTGTCATTGCTCGATCGAATGAAGGACGAGCCCTGAGTGGACAGTATTGGGTCCGAACTGAGAAGCATTTGGGTTCCCGATATCGTAAACTTTATTCAATCTTGAGAATGCCGTGTTCTAAAAAATGTTGTAGTGGTCACCCCTTACTTTATACACACCTGCGAGCATTGTTGTACCCAGAACAGGATATTTAAGCGTTCGTGTCGGTACAACCTGATAAGCGCGTGCAAAAAAAAAAAAAAAACAATTTATTTCAGCTGGATAGTTTAATCAATTCGACGTCTGAACAAAGAAAGAGAGTTTTCATCCAATGAAATGTCACTGTGTTTATTCACATATCATATCCACTTTTATTCTTAACAAATTGATATGCGCTTATGCGTGAATAAACACAGTGACATTTCAACGGGGTTGGCGTTATTCTGTCACCGGCTTTCCTTGGCAGCATCGTGAGTATCTTGAAGATGAGCGACCGCTTGATGAGTATCAAATTGGTTATCTGTGAAAGAGTGTGGAACGTCATAAGTGACTACGCTCCCCAAGTGGGTTTGCAGCAAAGTGAAAAGAGGTATTTTGAAGCGACGATGACACACTGCTTCAAAATACATATACCGGAGACCGAGCTGAACTATGATTACGAGGATTGCCATGGTGGGAAGGGTAGCCAATTGTGATGAACCATATTATGGTCTGGTAGTGCTGCTCCCACCGACAGATCGAAGCTACACCTGATGAGTAGTGATCTGTTGGTGGTACGAAACCAGAGGCCGAGGGTCCCATTACACCCGGGCCCAGATTCGACCGCGTGGGCGTCTGATCCGTCCGCCAACCATTCCATCCTTACCGACTATTTTTTTTTCATTCCCCATTTTTACCTCCCCTGTTTGTGTTGTCTTCCCCAGGCCTATGAAATTTTGTTAATACGTAAAGAACAGGGGCAACGAGCGGCGAAAACTTCGCCCACGTCTCCCGAACTGAGCTACAACAAGCGTAGGCCGCTGCTTAGCTAGTTGAGGGGCCTTTTTCTTCGCCAGATGGCACGGCCCGACTTTCACGGTCACTATGCTACCTTAGGCTCCGTCCCCACGGGCATCTTCGGATGCCCACCAAACCGTCCATTATATTTGGCGCCCAACGTGGGGCACATTTCTGGTCAAGAACAGGACTAAAAAGGACCTCATTGGGTTGCTTTTTGGTCCTTCCACCGTTATGCATACCCACAAGCACATTAAGGCTACTTGCTCTAAGTCTTATGACTTAGCCATCTTTACTTCATATGTTTTCCCTTCAAGTAGCTGCGCTTTCCTCTGTAGCACCCCCATCCTTCCTATAGAGTAGTTTTCCCTTTTAGATTCAGTTTAACAAGGCAGTCCTGGCTTTGTGTTCGTCTTTTGTGGTTTAGCCACGTATTTAAGACCTCCATAAATGCTTTGAATTGCCGGCATTTGGAGCATTGGAGCTCTGGATACCTTTTTGTTTGACAGGATTGTCCTTCTAAGTAACTTAAAAAAATTTCTTTACACTGTATTGCATTTTTAGGGTTTTGTAGCAAAACAAAACCCTTATGAAATCGGTCATGCGTCCGTCTGTCCGTCTGTCTGTCCATCTGTCCATGAAATATCTCATGAACCGCTGAAGCTAAATATATGAAATTTTGTGGGAATATGTAGAATTATAACAATTCGCCGGAGAAAGCGATACGTTGTAATAGGCCGACTTTGAGGGGAGGTCCCCATAGAGGGGAAATGAAGGTCGAAATTTTTTTTTCGTTTGGTACAGGCAAGTGGGGTATCATAAGAAAGGCACCGTCGAGTACATTCCATTTTTTGAAATTTTTTCAAATTTGAAGAAACGGGAAAAGGGGAGAGGGGAAAATATGTCATCCGAGTTTGTCCCCCCCCCCCTTGCATTTCGAGACCGTTATACTTAGAAATATGAAAATTTGCAGGAAAGCGGCATTTCACTAGCATAGAAAACCAAAAATCGTAGAATTTGGATATCTCATCAAAAAAGGTTAATAATAGTACATTTCTATAGTTGCAGTTAGCACACCCCTGCACCCCTTAAACGCATCACAGGTCAAAAATAATGATGGCCAACGATAACCAACACCTTAGGCAATAATATGTTCTAAGTTTCGTTACAATCACGTAATATGAATTGGCATGTAAAATGTAAGCGAGTAAGACATTTTAATTATGTTTTTTTTATGCATATAAATGGTATCAAGAAGAGCAAGGAGCCGATATTTATATACCAAAATAAGCGCTTGCTACAAAACCCTCGGATTGCGGGCGTAGCCCTCTATATTCCGGTTTCATTCTATTATTCATGAGCTCAGCAGCTTACAGAGTTTATGAGTGAATTACGGCAAGGAATGCAGTGTTGCGCCTCTGCTGGCCTCACAGTTCTTTGTAACCTGTTAATCATCTGAATAATTGGGAAATGTAGTTTTTTTTTTTGCTTTGCTAATTTTTCCCCTCTACAATGGTTGTCGACTGACTCCGGTACCCAGCTCGCTTTTGTTTTATTTTTTTTATATTTTGAGCAGCACACTCTGTCCTCAGCTTCTTCTTCTTGGCAGCCCTCGAAGTAGAAGCTGCCCTGTAATGAACCATATTATGGTCTGGTAGTGCTGCTTCCACCGGCAGATTTATGGCAGCACCTGATGGGTAAGGATCTGTCGGTGGTACGAAACCAGAGGCCGAGGGTCCCATTACACCCGGACCCAGATTCGACTGCGTGGGCGTCTAAGCCGTCCGCAACCATTCCATCCTTATCGACTATTTTTTTTAATTCCCCATTTTTACCTCCCCTGTTTGTGTTGTCTTCCCCAGGCCTATGAATTTTTGTTAATACGTAAAGGACAGGGGCAACGAGCGGCGAAAACCCCGCCCACATCTCCCGAACTGAGCTACAGCAAGCATAGGCCACTGCTTAGCTCGTTAAGGGGCCTTTTTCTTCGCCATATGGCACGGTCATTATGCTACCTTAGGCTCCGTCCCCACGGGCATCTTCGGATGCCCGCCAAACCGTCCATTACACAATCAACAGCCAGAAATGATGAAGGTGATGCTATCCTGACTATGTGAAGATCACACGGTCTGGTCATCCTCAACACATGGTTCATTAAGAACCGAAGGCACCTGATCACATATAGCAGTGGAGCTTATGCGACGCAGATAGACTATCATCTGTGTCTAAATTTCATGAGACGTTGGGTGAAAGACTGCAAAGTGATCTTGGGTGAATGTGCGATCACCCGACACTGATTGCTCCTGACAGAATTCATTTTGAAAGGAGGAACAAGACCGCAAGCAATCCCCAAACCAGTCGAGAAAATCAAGTGGCATAATATCAACAACGAACGCTTTGAATCTGTTGTTACGCCACTCATTGTTCAAATGGAGGAGTGGCTTCAATACAACACCAACTGCGACGAGAAAAGTCCAACACAAATGTGGAATGCTTTGGAGGAAATGTTAGTAGGTGAGACTGAAAAGACACTGGGAGTTTCGAATGGCCCACTCGACACGAACAAGGAGACGTGGTGGTGGAATAACGAAACTAAAGAAGCAGTGCATGCCAAATCGAACGCATTCAAGGCTTGAACAACATGCAAGACAGGCAGTGAAGCCGAAATATTTCAACTTCGGGAGAAATATGATAAATGCCGGAAGGAAGTAAAGCAAAAGGTGGCTCAAGCAAAGGCGATTGCAGCCGAGAAATTCTGTCAGGAACTAGAAGATCTGACGGCGGATAAGAGAGATCGTCATTGTACGAGAAACCTAAAGAAAATGCCAGGATTTATAAGGTCGCAGCCCAAAGGAGAAGAAACGTTCGAGAGGTTGAGGCGCCAAAGTACGTTGAAAACACTACAATCTGTAGCAGAATGAACTTCTGAACGAAGAATTTCCGCAAGAAGATTTTTAAGCTATGGAGCCAAACACCACTGATATCGCCAATTGGTGATGAAGGCAATGATGTAGATGAAGAAACGCGGACAGGCAGTCGGACTGGACCAAATACCCTTGGAATTTTGGTTGAAGATGAATCATGTCGGGCTTAGATGGCTCACTGTTCTTTCCAAAAAAAAGTAAAAGAGGGCAACCGATGCCTGACGCTTTTAGAAAAATCTTCCTTCTCCCGTTTTATAAGAACAAGGGTGACTCACGCAAACTCAACAACTGTAGGGCAATCAGGTTAACATCTCACAAATCGACGACGAGCGGGTTGTCTGCAATCGATTGAAAGAGATTGTACGGTTGGATGACAACCAATGCGGCTTTGTGGAGGGTCAGTCCACAGTCGATGCTATTCACTGCATACGTGTTAGGATTGAAAAGCATTTTGATGCACGGACCGACTTGCACTTTATGTTTATCGATTTGAAAAAACCCTTCGACGGAGTTCCTCGTGATCTGATATGGGTGGCCCTAAGAGCACTTAAGATCCCAAAGGCATATGTCAAGATGATACAAGACATGTATGATGGGGCAACTACTAAAGTTAGATGCACAGCTGGTCAGTCTGAAGAATTTCCAGTGAAAGTCGGAGTTCACCAAGGCAGTGTATTGAGTCCTTTGCTCTTCAACATCATCATGCTCTATTTACTAACACTCATTTCTGACGGCCTGGAAATATCCCTTCTCTTCGCCGATGGCATTGTCCCGGGTAGCAAAGACATCGTTGCTTTGCAGGCTGCACTGAATATGTGGGGTAAGATACTGGAGGATCATGGATTGAGAATTAGCATACCAAAGACTGAGTATCTTTTATGTCCTTTCTCACATCCAGAGAGAGCGATACCAGATATCTACATTAAAGGAGAGCAGCTGAAGTTCTGTAAAAAATTCAAACACCTGGACTCGATGGTCAACAAGGAAGCTACATGCGATGATGATACCAAACATCGCATCAGTGTCGGTTGGATGAAGTGGCGACAAAACTCTGGAGTTTTCTACGACAAGAAGATGCCACGAAAGCTTAAGGGCAAGTTGTATCATACAAAACAGTCGTACGTCCCGCACTCATATATGGGTCTGAATTCTGGACTATGTATAAGACAAACGAAAGTAAAATGACTGCGACTGAAATGAATATGCTACGGATGTCAGCTGGTGTGACCAAAAAGGATCGTATCAAAAGTAACCACATCCGAGGCAGCTTGTTTGTTGAGCAACCGATCAACAACAACGTGTTAATCTTGGCGATGATATGATCCAAGACCGAGCTGTCTGCAGAAGGAAGCTGAGATTATACCGCCAGAATGAACGAAGTGCCAACACCACAGGCAGAGCAACGCAAAGCCGCAGAGTGGTATGAAAGGGCAAGGAAGAAGAAGAAGAACAAGTACCGGAATGAGTAGCCCTCAGGAGGGATTAAAACCCGGTCCATGAGGACCGTTGCCCCTATCGCTGCAACTGTACCGGGAACGAGTCGCAGCTTTCAAAGAAGCGAGACGGATTACAGAAAGTGTTACGGCTAACCCTCTAAGCTAAAGAAAAAAGGATTCGGGCAGCTTGTGTGATTGAGGAAACCTGTCAACTACATAAAGGCTGTAGTGAAAGATGAGCTCAATCCACCAGTCTGGGCCGTAGCGAATTTGCTCTGGGAAGAGATAGAACAGATCGAGGAGCAAATCCGCCTCCAAAAAGGGAAAAACCAGCTCATTGAGAAAGGAAAATTTTTTTAATAAAATGAACCGAATTTGATACGCGGACTAAAGATTATTAATTAATTATTAATTGAGAGATTATGATTATTATTAGTATTCATGATTATTTGAATTATCTTGGAACTTCTTTTTGCATTTATTTTTGTTTAAATTCTTTTTTTTTTTGTGAAGGTAGCAGTTATGGACCACAAATTAGAATTAATTTTTTTTTGTCCCCATCCTAATTCTCTCTAGGATACTGAAGTAAATTTGTATCGGAAGGAATCCAAACATGAGCCTCCGGAATCCCGGTAAAGGTTTAGATGCGCAGGTCCATGACACCATGCAATGTGTTTTGGTGCAGGTGCAAATCCAGATCCTCCAATAGGTGATGTAACCTGCAATTTAGTAAAAAATTTGAAGTTTTGGCGGTCAGTAGGGGTGGCGGAGTCCTCACTTCTACACATTTGATTGATGATACCGTCGACTGGAGTTGGGGATGGTTTGCCTCAAATGTATAAATGAACCTGCGAAATGAAAAAGTAAGCGATAAATGATAAAAATATGATAAAAATATCTATCTAAACTGGTGGTGTCTGCTTTCGATCGATGGACAACAGTGTTAATTACCTTGACCCCTCTAGGATTATGAGCGCGTCAACATCTCCAGCATTTCTATGCCTTGTTGACGTTTCGATAGCATATCTAGTTTTCGGAGGTGCAGTTGCTAGCATGCACCTCTTATCCGCGCCGTCTTTATACTGACAAGCTCGGAGAACTGTGAGAGTTCTATTAGTACTCACAGACAATTTTTGATCGCGCCGAGATTGAACTCCGAGCTTTAGATTAGTATCGTTAAGCGGTGACCAAACCACAACGGCCACCGAGCGCGACAAAGCAAACAAACAATTACTGTCGGTGAACTGTCAGTGTCGGTATGACGTATACTGCATTATCGATTTAATCGTGATGTGCTAGAGAGTGATCATGCAGACGAATTCTCGTATTCACTAACTGATCGAGAAATATCCGTTGGGATAGAAAGCTATTTAAAATCCCTGAGTGAAAACGGCACCCACATTATTCGATGTCGATTAATTGAAAAAGGTGATGTTTTGAGAGACTTCATGGGAAGGACGAGAATCTTGGAAGTGAAGGCAGAAGCGTAATTCTTAGAAATTCGGAGGGCGAAGAACTAAGAGCTAAGAGTTGAGTAAACCAGACAGCCGGAGATTTTGGTCGTAAGAGCTTGCAGCTGGAGGTAGAGCGCGTGGAGGTCGGTGAACATGATTCGAAATACGAAATTAGCGTGAGATGAAGTGTTATCCTGGAAACAATTAGGGATTGGAAGTAACCGCCACCTAGCTAGGTGTTATTATTGTGTATACGTATTGAAGATTAGTTAATAAAGATACTTTAGTTTTAAGTAAAGTAATTAGACGGCCACCTGTTTATTAGAGTTTATAAGTTAAGTACATAGAGTGGTGAACATTGCAGGTGGAATAAAGTAGAGATATATTGTGAAGAACGTGTGACGCGGTTATTTGGATTTTTGGGGAGATATTTGTTCGGTGACGAGTCTATTAACTTGCGTCCGATTCGATTAAGTGCAATCGTGAATTCGCGCCTCTCGCGATTGATAAAGTCAGGCAGCTGAATATTTAAAGCGCGTGGCGCCCGCGGCCCGTCTCCGCGGTTGATCGGACGACTGCTCAAAAATCGGCGTAACAACCAGGAACCCATAGAATGGACGGAACAACTCCTTAGGAAGGATCTGTCTTGATTGGACGGTATTCCCCTGTTTCTTCATGACTTAGTTGGCAGATTGGCTAGTGCTGCCCTGTGTTCCTTCACGGCACCGTTGGTATAATTGTGTTTTTTTTTTAGTCTGATGTTCAGACTTCACCAGTACGTTTTCCGTGTATTGCTTTTCTCTTTGGGTATATTTGGGGATGCCTCCTTTTAGTTTATTTCAATTTGCATTCGGGCGGACGTGCTATCTCTTTTGTATGATAATGGACGAGGCCCGTGACTGTCGTAATCACACCCATTCCGCTACTCCCCATCACTGGGCTGGTACACGTCATCTGGTGGTCTCTTCAGAGGGACTTCCTACACCTTTGGTGACCTCCGGCCTTTACGTCCGATTCCAGTCCGCGTCCTCCGTACTACATTATACGGTGCACTGTGCCTTTAGTGGAAATCGAACCAGGGATTCGATGTACTGAAAGCGGTCGTACTAACCGTTATTTAATTTATTATATTAAAAAATACTTCTACTCATACATCTCAATGAAACTTTTTCTCACTTAAACAGTGTCTTGATAATGAAAGATACACGGAATTGTAGATGGAATGCATCCAAACCAAAAAGAATCCAATCAATTTTATCCAAATCTTCAGAAATAATCTTCAATACGACTTTAGTATGTCCACTTCATTCATCATTCGATCCTTTTATTTGTTAACAAAACGTCCATATATATTCTGAAGGACACTCAATCAGTGGAAAGCCATGTTATTGAAGAAGGATCTTATACAAGAAAATCTCAGTTCAACCGAATAGAATGACGGATGCCAATGTCCACTGAACGGAATCCTTTTATTTTTTTGCTTTGTGGCCGGACCCAAAAATTATTCGGCCAATAAAGGAATCCATGGCGAGTCTAAGTCCACCCGATGGACAATTCAGTCAATTGGAAAGGTTCGATTGTCGACAAAGAAATGGAACAGAGCCGACGAGGATGCTTAATTTTGAATTGTATGAAGGCAACTGTTATATTCTCTGGGTCTGCCACAAGGAGTTTAGTTTTTTTTGTTTTGTATTTCCTACGTATCTAATGGAATTATCCTGCGCGAAAGCAAAAGAAAATTAAATCCACTTACTCAATCAATTTCAAGAAGGGTATATGGGCTTTTGTTGTCACTTAGGTGGATTATCACCCGAGCTCTATTTTTTCTTTCTGTTTAGGTAGGTACAATTGCAAAATCTAAATATGATAATTGCAGTTCAATTATTACCAAAGATATCTAATAAAAACTGTTAGTTCCTTCTGAAAAGAGCAACAGTTAGTGGGTGAAAAATAAAAAAAATTAGTTGAGCTGTGGTTGTTTTGATTAGTACCCTTCTTTATGGGCGGTTACTCGTAGCAAGCGCCCACAAAAAGACTAAATGGCCAACAGTCAACAGCTAATAACTAGCCCATTGTTAACCTTTTTGCTTTCGTTTCCGGGGAAAATAAAGTCTTATTCCAAATGGGGGTTGTAATTGGACATTGAAGACCATGCTGGGAATCTTCGGCGTTCGTACAATGATTATTGTAAGAGCTATAGGGACTAGGATTAGGAGGAAAGGTCTATACATCTCGTCCCTCGGTGTTGACGGATAGAAAATGGATGCTTCTATATGCTTCTCTGTCTCCAAGTGGCGGGAACGATTTTGCCGCCGGCGCCGTGGGCTGGTGTGCTTGTGATAGTGGTTGTGTCAGCGAGGCTGACTGTTGGAGACGGACGGGAACGATAGACGCCTGGTACGCGAGTGAAAGTGACAGTATCAGCGGAAACTATCGGCTTTCGAAAGTTTTTTCGTGGCTGTTTCGAATGCAGAGCAATCGGGCTGTAAGTGTACATGGGGCTGCTGCGTCTGCCGAAGCTGTCCGCCAACGATCATTTCTGCAGTGTCATGTAGTATCCGGTGAGACCGTTCCTGTCTTTTCTTTTCCGTGAATAAGTAACGAGCTTGAGGTGTACACCCCCAAGGGGTGGTATTGAACGCCATAGCCGGACTGCGAATCCGCCTCTTTGGCCGAGTCCCAAGGGAGGGACCAGCCAGTGTGAAGATCCGTTGGGGGATTTTTCATATAACACTGTACATGATCCTAGCCGAGAAGTGCGTACAGTTGGAAGTTTGACACCCAGTGCCAGGGGTTTGGATAAACCTGGCCCTAGCAGAGAAGTGCGATCGTCTGCTGCTGATAAACCTGGCACGAGTAATGCAATGAGTAACATCCATCCTAATCAGATTATCGCTTCAGGTGATTCCTCTGGCACGAAAGCGAACTCTTGTGGTGGGCCGACTTCCAACAGGGCTTTTGGCAATCCTGGCCCGAGTAGGAATGCGGTACCGTCGACATCCACTAGGGCTTTGGTCGAATCTGGCCCAAGTAGGGGTGCATCAGCGACTCCGGGAAGAGGAGCAAACACCTGATCCCTTTGAAAGCCCGTTTTCGAGACAGGTGGTATACTTTTCGTGTTCAGGACTTTGAGTCGAGCATTGCAGGGGAACACTGCACTGAAAAGCATAAGGCTTCGCTTGACTGGACGCTGCAGGTTTTCGCCGGGATTCCTGAAGAATCCGCGGTCGCAAAGAGGTAGAGCTGCTCCGAGGAACCTACTGTTGTTTCCAAAAGGCAGAAAACCTCTATTCATAGTCCCTGAGAATCAGTGCCCTCCTACGCCAATGCGAAAAGGATCTAGACTGAATTGGCGATACATGATCGCAATGCAATCGATACATATCCCGCTTAACAACTGGAAGCTGGTCGATTGTAAACTGACTCTATGCTTTCGGAGTGCAATGGAGGCCAATCCGGGGCCACTCCTAGTATGCAAGGACGTGGGTTGGTTCCAGGGCCGTGTCAAAATTATGAAATTTGCGGACGAGAGGTCGGCTGATCTATTTAGCTACGCCTTGAATAATGCGGAGGAAATCCGGCCGGGCGCTAAGCTGGAAGCTATGTCGAAATATCAGATCCTGTCGCAACGCAGAGCCCGTGCCAAGCTCCCAGCTTTAGTATCTGATGGGGAGGAAGTCATGAGCCTTATAAGAGTATGTAACGCGGACCACCCATGGTGTCAAGGTGGATGAACCTGTGGAAATCTGCAGTAGTGCGGTTTTTGCGATCGCTGGGTCCTCCAGCTAAAACTAATGGTATTATCAGTCTTAGCTTTTTTAGAATTGAATTGAAGGTTTATAAAAGGGACCTGAAAAAGACTTTGAGACCACTATCGAATCCCGTTGAAAAGGTAGTTGCTCAACTGGGAGAAACCGCCTTTCTTTCAGTGTCTGTGCCCGTACAGGAGGACACTCACCATGACTGTGTGTCACTAGGATGGGATCTAGTGACCCTAGATGATACTTCTACACCACCAATCGTTTTTGCAGAAGGCCTTGATTTTTCTGGTGAGATGGGCGAGTGAGTTGGGGTTAAAATAAATCCGACCAAAGCTGTGCTTGTTGTTTTCACCATGAGGGGGATTTTCTCTTCGTTGAAGCCACATTTGTTGGATGGCATTACGCTTGTTCTCGCTGACAAAGCTAAATTTCTTGGGATTATCCTGGATAGGAAATTGTGCTGAAACGAGCTAAAAAGGCCACTATCGCATTATACTCATGTAGAAGGGTTAAAGGTAGGAAATGTGGTCTGCAACCGAGGGTGGATTACTGGCTGTATGTGTTGTCCTGTGCCCCATTCTTCTGTATGGGATAGTGACGTGTTGGAGGGTGCTTAGAGTAGTATCCTGCCGAATCCTGTTGGAGAAAATTCGAAGGCTGGCGTGTGTCGTCACTATGGGAACTATAAGCTCTATGAATACTGCAGCACTCTCTTTCTCAACCTTACTATTTGATGGATTTCGGGTCACAGTGGTTAAGTCGGTAACTGTAAGGCGGATGAACTTGCCCGTTAGGGAACCAATAACGAGGTTGGTGACAATTTTAGAGATGTTGGTATGCTTAAGAACACCTGCAAATTTTCCCTGGTCCGATGCGACTGCGACTGCTTAACATGTCACGCGGCCAGGCAGATTTGGCCAGTACTAAACCATGGCCGCTCTTCAGGATTACTTATGCTGGACAGGAAGTGTGTTAGTAATGTTTTATTGGTTATCACTGGTCATTGCCTCATTGGGAGCATGCCAGGAGACTTTGTATGCCGCACAGTGATTACCGCAGAAGCTGTGGGGACGAGGATGAGGGGCAGTGTTGTTTTCACTTCTTCTGCTCCTGCTCTGCTTTTGCTGGTAGTAGGAAGTCCTTCCTGGGGTGCTACTACTTCACCAATATCGATGATTTGAAGGATGTGAGCGTCGGTCAGATTAATATAGTAGATTCATTGTACGCTCTGGTTGGTCCGCAAAGTAGGTACTGATCAAAAGGTCTTTCTTATTGAATTTGTTTAGCGGTATCAGGACGCAACCAGTGTGGTCTCTGTGTGCACCATATGCTGGAGCAGCGATCTGGGAGTCAGGTGCGTGGACGCTGCTTGGCACTGGAATATGTAGTCCATTTCCAAGAGCACAGATGTTTGAGACGTCCTGGTTAATCCGGGATAAATACGAATTAATTCGTGAACACAACCCTGACCGAAGTTGGGTCAATGTCGCTCTCGTTGTCCTGTGAAAACTTTCCCCTTCCGGAGATATAGTTAGTGGTATGGCCTAGAGTACTGGATTTGGACCTAAACCCGCGATCAATGAAAGTACCTCCTCTTATCAGAGTTGCATTTGATCGGTTTAATGGGATGAGGCGCAGAGAGGATTTCTGTGTGTGGGTACAGATAATAGAAAATGCTGTGAGCTATTTTCCCTTGCATAAATGCAAGCTCCAATGATACTACTTATTTCTCCTAACCCCTAGTGGGAGAAAGCGCGTCAACTATTTCATGTGGCTTAGCTGACTTTTAGTTGGCATAAATAAGTTTCGGACGACGCACGTTGCCAGTGTGCAGCTCCTGCTCCCATTCGGGAGATGTTGTGGCTTATTATTACGCCCCGCACCACAGGGGGAAGAGAGCTCAGCTACCCATGGTCACGAACGCCGTGGACGGGAATTGAACCCGTGAAAACCGTAGTCAGACATGAGACTGACGCCTCTATGCAGTAAGCTGCTTAGAAACTTTTGTTTGCCTCACATTGTTGCATTTGTACGATTATGAAAGAGCAAGTGGGACATGCTTGTCGGTGGCGAGGAGCTGTGATGCAAAATGCGGAGGAGAGTAGGTTGATGGGAAGGGTGTCTTTGGGTGGATGAGGGCGAGTTTTAGATTGAGTTTGGGGGGAGAAAGACTAAAAAAAAACTAATGTTTGGATTGAATTAAGTGTGCGGTGAAGTGAAGAGAAAGAATAACGAATGCTACTAAAATGTTAAAGGTGAGAAGGAAAATTATCCCCCATGCCCCACGAGCTCGTCTCCGTCGACTTTAATATGCGTTTTGCTAGACTCATGATCGTCGTATATTGTTCGCGATTGGCGATCACCACATAGAGCAAGGAGCACTATTTGTAAGTATCTTTGTCACCAGCGATTGACGCTGACTAACGTGCCTAGCAAAACGCACCTTTAGCCTTAAATTATGTCCGTGGCCTTATTGTAGACACGGTTAAAGTGTTGCTAATGCATTGTAAATACACTGGACATATTATCATATTTGGGTTTTCAGTTCTGTTAACTTATTGTCAATGCACTGATACGCCGTCCATTCCATAGTGTCTTCTTATGGCACTGCTGTCGTACCGGTAACTATACATACTCGAAAAGTTTTCGGTGTGGGTAATGTTACCTATAATATCCAGACATTTCCCTCGAAGTGTAGGCAGTATACTACCAACACTGAAAAATCGAGTGTGCGTGATTACTAATGTGAACATACGTTCCGTTCTGAACAGGACTGCCCGTCACCTGCTTCCTTGTCCCGGAAGCCATGTCTCCATAAAAAGCCACAGACAAATAAATTGTCCCATTTTCAGTTGGTGTCAGTGGTTCTACGAAACCATATGCTATCGATTAATATGATTTCCATCGACTGCAAAAGAATTTCCGAAACAGAATAATCCAATCACTGCACTATTCCTTAAACTTATTTGGAAATGCAATTTCCAGAACAGATTGCATCATTCAGGACTTTGAAACATAGACGCAGAATTCTGCTCCGTTCCCTATACAAACACCAGTTGGATTAAAAAGTTGTGAATGTGTCATCCTCATTCCATCGCTCAGCACAGATTGTTACGGAAACTCGCAAGACGCAGTAACTTGCAATCATTCCAACTTCCTGACACTAAGTAAAATCATCATCAGTTTCTTAAGCAAATTGTCTGAGGATTCAGGTCCTTGACGATGTAGCAGTCGCGTGAAGAATACTGGCGGAGTTTTTGTGCATGCTCGCTCGTTGCATGACTCCAAAACGACTTTGTACACATGAGTGCCAAGGTGGAATCGCAGTTTGTAATCCTGTTGCAGTGAAACGTTATCCTTGCATGAAGATATGCATATCATGACTTTCCTAGGAGAAAACCCAGATCCTGCTCACCCCCCGGGAAGGATATGACGGATATATTGCCATCCAGACGGAAACTAACGTTACGGCAGGAATGCAGTGCAAAGTTTGCTATCGTCTTAAGGTTGCATGCTTGGCGAGGCGTAAGGATACGATGTCTGACATTGCGAAATGTTGTTAGCGTGCAACAGGGCGTGTCTGTAATATACACGTACCAATGAATCGCTTAACCATGGCAATATATGGACAGCTTCGTGTGAACTGCTTTAAATTTCAACTAACAATTTTTATATTAAAATGAATAAAATGACAGGGGAATTGTGGATGTCTACATGTATCTTACGTGCTTGAGAATCTGATGATAAAGGATATATACATACATTCTAGTACTAAGGCAGGATACTGAGAAAACCATTCAGTAGACATGGTAGTGGTTGAAAAATGTCTGACAGACCGAAGAAGCAGAACTCAAGGACACTGTATCCAGCCGGTATTGTAGGTGACGTATTTACGAGCGTGGCCACCGGTAGCGCAGTATGTTAAGGCATCAGTCTCATGTTTGACTACAAGAGTTTCGGGTTCTAGTCCCGTCCACGACGACGTTCGTGGCCTTAGATATGCAGGAGGTGCATGCTGGCAACTGCATTCTCCTAAACCATTATATGCCGTCGAAACGTCAGCTGAGCCACATGGAACAGTTGACGCGCTATGCCCCACAAGGGGTTAGGGCAATTCAGAGAGATTTACGAACCTAAATACTACAGTGAAAACACAAGTTACTAAGTCAGTGTTCAACATGAAGGTTTTATCTTGGCAGTACGTCGAAGGTAATATAACTCCGCCTCATGTTACCTTCGGCGCACTGCCACCATAAAATGTTTTCGCAGGCCACAGTGTCTGTTCAATTCAATCCGAGCCATTGTCACATTCGGAAGCTCCACTGTGCAGCTTTGCTGTATTTCAGCCAACATTGTTTGTCTACTGTCGACAATGGACCAAATTATTCTTGATGATAATGTTAATCAGCCAACACTTAACTTATGCTGCTTGCACTAATTTTTAGGGTTTCATAGTAAAAACAAAACCCTCATAAAATCGGTCAAATGACTGTCTGTCTGTCTGACCATAAAATATCTCAGAAACGGCTGAAGCTACGCATATGAAACTTGGTGGGAATATGTAAAAGTGTTATTGTTCGCTGGAGAAAGAAATGCGTTGTAAAGGAATAAGCCAACCTAAAAATTACGCTAAGGTAACGTCGAGTACATTCCATTTTTTGGCAATTTCTTCAAAGTTTAAGAAAAAGGAAAAGAGGTGACAATATGAGATCATATTTTCTCCAATCACCTTGTATTTCGAGAGCCGTTACACTTTGAAATATGCTAACTCACAGAAGGAGGCATTCCACTAGCAAACGGAAAATGATGGAATTTTTATATCTTCTCAAAATTGGTGAATAGAAGTATAAGTTAGCAAACCCCTACATCCCTAAAACACATCAGAGGTCAAAAAATATTGATGACCAACAATAACCGGGTGGTCGCAAGAGAATCTGCTTCGCGGTCCAAAGAGACGGACGGCCGGAGGATTACGTTATTGCTATAGGGGCGAGGAGTAGTGAGAGGCAAAACGCTGGCGATTGCCTCGGCTATGATCCGAGACCGGGAAACCCAAACCTGAAACACCAACAACAAACCTAAACTTCAAGCCAGTACCTCTGGTAGGAAGTCACCCAAAAAGACTCTCTTTGAAAGGAGCTCTAAAATCATACCGGTACCGGTACAGGGGTAGATGACGTAGAGTAAACTGACCCCGGACTTGAGCAAAAGCTCCGCCTTGGTGGTTACCATAAGCCCAGTGGATATAGCGGTTCCATTTAGCAGCTAGACAGAGGATGGCGAAGAGAGTGGTCAAGGAAGTGGTGAGATCGGACTGCAAGGGGAAACCTGCGGAATATTGAACGAAACCAACCCCAGCGCTAATGATCGGAGAAAAAATTCTTCTCAGGTAGCAAGACCATGAAAAAGCGGTGATCGGCGATGGCTATTCGTTCCTTTAGGTATGTGGCCGCGACCAAGCTCAAGCTGACTGTCGTCATAAAACAGCTCGAATGGCGGCTCGGTGATGACGCGGCTAAGACAGCTCTGAAACGCATCATTAAAAAACTGCTAGAGTTCGCCATATTACCGGAGGCGGGATCGCCTCGCTTTGAAAGTAGCCACCTAGCCTAACTACAGCCAAGCTAGCGGTGCCCCACTCCAACGCGTCTAAAGTTGTGACTCTTACAAAAAGATAGAACTTTGACCTGACTGTATCGCACTGGAGATTGTTTCGATTAGTGGAACTAAAACATTTATCCACGGAACTAGATCTTATCGAAGCACCACTAATGTGCTCTTGATGGGATTGGACAGGGGGTCCGCTGATAAAATACAGGCCAAGGGGACTTCGGATTGAAGTGGATTTGCAGCCATATGCTGGAAACGCCTCAACATCTTAAGGTCGCCACCCATGAACGAGTACAACCACGACCGAACTTCCATCGAACCATCAATTTCAAAGAACGTGCGGAAAAAAAAATTCCTCTATTTCCACCGTTCTATGATATTTGATGTTTCGGTGGAAGTTTGGTCGTGGTTGTGCTCGTTCGTGGGTGGCGACCTTTAGGTGCTTACCGCTTTGAAGCGCTAGCAGAAGTGGCCTGTGCCGATACGTTTAATTGCAGGATTTCCCAAATTTCAAATTTTGCAGAAGTTCGAAATAGTTTCGGTGGAACTTCATTTCCTGTTGACTTTCGGACAAGCTGTCATTACTGAATCGAAAATTTTCGGAAAATGTATCGAAATTTCCCTTCGTAATCCATTAAATGCACTCGTACTTCTTGAGAGATATTACAGTATCTATCCACGTTCCACTTTCCTGTTAACATTGGGTGTTCATCTGCAAATGAGATCTTCTTCCATTGCAATAAAGATGCAAATTTGCAATTCAATTTGAGTTGCTGACGTTTCATTTCCTTCTTAACGTTCATAAATGAGGTTCTTTCATTTCAGCATAGATCCTGATATTTTGCAGGATTCCCTCAAATTAGAGTCGGATCCGGGACGTGAAAGTAGCTGTAGACAAGTAGTTGTAGCCTGCAGTGGAGATTCATTTGAGTTCGGTTATCTTTTACACTTTGTTTGTTGAGCATCACTTAGCATATTTTCATGTTTTTTTATTGAAATTACAATTCAGGACATTTTCTTTCCTTTTTCGTAGTTGAATTCATTTAAATGTCGGCCTCAACGAGACAACGGACGAGACGAAATTGGAAGCTATTTTTATTTATGACAGTGGAATGTTGGTTAGTTGCTTGTTGGAGAGTAATAGTGTGAGCGTGAATAACGAGCTTCACATTGGTAAATGTGATTAAAGCCCGGATCCTACATTTTCATACGCGCGTTATGTGGAGGTAAAAGTACAGCCGGTGAAAAGATAGATAAAGTGGGGCGGTGGGCCCAGATGCCCCGCAAGCATTGCGATCAAGAGGAAGGTCTATTGTGTTATAGCCCACAAATCATGTGAAAATTTAAGGTTGGCGGTCAAACTTGATTCGGCAAAGAAAACTGCTTAAAAGCCAGAGTTTAAGTCAAGCGTTCTTGTTCACACCAGAAAACGAATCACCGCGGCATTCTAAGTGGAAGTGGCAAAAGTTCTCACACTCACAGAGGATGCGCTGGGAGGTCTTATCATCAGCCTCGCAGAAGCGACAGCTAGCGTCGGAGACAATATCCATTTTGTACAGGTGTCCTGTTAGAAGGCCACAGATGATTATAACCCTGTTCCTACTCAGATTTAGAAGTTCGAGGATGCGCTTCCGTGAGTGGCGTGGAATGAATAGCTTGGACTGTCTCAGGCCAGAGAGATTATCCAATTACGCGCCGATGTAAAGTCGCACATACATGCCTAGGGTATACTTCAAAAGGGCTCTATGCCAATGAACAGATTATTACACTTAAAACTGAACGGCGGAATAGAACGGTCGGCCGACTTCTCAACGGAGCTAGGCCGTGGGCGCCACTTAAGTATCGACCGTTTCGGCAGGCACCCCCAGAAAGCGCTTCACACCGGTGCAATTTGAGATAAAACACTCTTGCTTAAATTTCAATACACCATTATTTCACTATCGCTCTTACAAACTATAACTTAAACACTAACCTACTGGAATAACTAACTGGTAAAATAAAATAAGCTCAAATTCAAAAGGACTTACTATGGTGGCGGCTTCCTACACTACCAAACTTATCCTAACACGTCACTTTGGTTTCTGTCTTCACTTCGTCGTCTTTCACTCAGCTCACAAGAAAATCTCCTCAAGATTGCAAGTCTCCGTCTCCACTCTCACGGCTGGTTTGTGTCTTCGTCTTCTCCACTTCCAATCTGTCTCCAAGATTCTCGGTGTAGTCGGAGTCTTTTCGTTCAAGCAACAAGGCAAAAGAGGACTGACCATTAATTTTCACTCATATTTATTATTATTTTGTCAATTAGCGGCTTATTCCACGGCAGTTATTTATTCCAGTAGTGGACTTCTAGGCATTATTCTCCAGTGCCGATCATGCAGTCTTCCGTCACTGTCAAGCGTGACATTTAAACAGTGCTTAAGTTTACTTGTGGTTTTTATGTTGGTTTATGGAAAGTTAGTTCGCAAATCGCGATCGCCATCAACAGCCTCCCTTTGCAATAGCGCGTCTGCTGCTCGTTTTCGATCCGCGTCCCGATATTTTAGTCGATCAGCAGAAGATTCAAACACATCCGATGCCGACAGGATGGTAAGTATATTTTGTGACCGCTATTTTGTGGATGTACGATTTCGGGATCCGGTGGAGCCGTGTTGCTGTTGATAGTCGATGCGACTCTTGGATCGCGGAATTCTTTCTACCCAGTTCAACAGTTTAACTAAATATCCAACTACCTACTGCGCCACCTTCTACTCCCTAGTCCGATACCTAATTTTAAAAGTATATTTACATAATATGCTTCTAGCCTTATCCTCTGGGGCCCAAAGTTAACACGTAACAAGATGCTTTTGTAGCCAACTCGTCAGCAATCTCGTTGCCCATGATAGCGACTTGGCAAGGGACCCAGTACGTACTACTTTGCCTTGACCCCTAGTGGGGCATAGCGCGTTAACTACCCCTCCCCAAAAGACTTACCCAGCGCCTTACACTCCTTTGCTATGGATTGATGCCAAGTGATTTTAGGACCCCCGCTTGGTCGGCCTTGGTTGGAAATGGGGTTCCGTTTCATGCAGAGCAATGCAGTTATCACTCTTTCTAAATGTGTGACCTATCCACTGCCATTTTCGTCTGAGTATCAATTTGTCGGTTGGCATCTTACCCGTACGCCGATTCAACTTATCATTTGATATTGTTTCGGGCCAGAAAATTCTTAGAATTCGCCGAAGACATGAGCTGGCTATAACGAAAGGGAAGTCCAAGGATTTAATAGGGTTTAAATCGATAAAGCCCGTTATAAATCTGCAATTGCTATGCTGCACAGGGAGGAGGTACATACAGCGATAGTGGACCTTAACAACAATAATGTACTTGGTGCTTAACCATCATTTCACCGGAAGAACGAAATCTGCCTTGAGTGACCAGGACCACGCTCGCTTGGCTCCGTTCAGGCTAGTGATCGCGCCTCAACTCTTACTTGCCCCGAATGGACCACAGCATCCAAAACACTTGACCGGCATGCAACAGTTCTACCCACGATGTTGAGCACATCTTCGATAGCTTTACAGCACCGACACACATAACACCTATAGCGCTTTGGGATAACCCCATTGAAGTGGCTGCGGGCCGCAACTTCCTTCGGAGGAAACTAATTCTGACGCGCTAATTTTATGACACGCTCACTCACAGTTAAATTTCGCATTATTACAACAACAACGACCGTGCCGGGTTACCGTCCCTCGATGGGCACGAAAAAGCTTATACCCTGGGTCTTTAGTAAAGTCGAGCCGAGCGGTTTTTAATACGCAACTTTCTCGTATCTGGATTCTTCAAACTCTTCAAACTTCTAACCTCAGTCTTCACTATGCACGCAGCCTTTGAATATATTGAGAGAAGGGCTCTGGGTAAGATAGGCCCACTCAAAAGCACAATACTAAGCCTATCGAGCAAACTGTCTCCTTATCACACACGTACTCTGTGAGTTTAAACAGGTGACTGCATAAGTCACCTTATACAAGCAAAGAAATTGTCAGTAAAAATGAAGTTATAGCAGGTGAGTTACTATATATTTAGATAGAAAATCTCAAATTTTCGCAGCCTCTCTGATACATGAACTTATAGCTGTGTTTCTTTATTCGTGGCATGTCCAAATTTTTACTTATCGATAAAGTCACATAATACATCTCAAACGAATCCGACAAAATACTTAATCCCACCAATTCAGATATTCCCAGCTAATATTCTGCTTACTGCTAATCCCAACTTCATCCAATTCATATGGAAAATGGAAATCATAATTCTTCTAACTTGTAAGCTTCTGAAACAGAATGCGTTCAAGAGCGCCACGGAACATAATATAGTTCGAAGAAAGAAATCGACGAAAGTTTTCTTAATCCATCGCTAATCCGTGGTATTATGTTCACCTGCTTGAGATGGCTTTTAATATCAGGAGATTAGGTTTGTTGTATTATACGTCTTATTATATAGTCATTCTGACATTCATTCAAGTGGTATAAAAGTGTTATACATAGTATGTTTACATTATAAGCTTAAGCTAGGTTTATATATAATATTATGTTAATATGTTTACACGACATCTCCCCTCTAAATTAAACAACTTAAATTATGTTCAAAATAATGCATAGGTATTTCAGTCACTATAGCAATCTACAGTTTTATAATTTTCTGAAAATTCAATTTAAGTACATAATTTAGCTTTTACATTTCCTTCCTTTTTTTTTTTTTTTTTTTTTTTTTTAAATTGCAATAAAATTTCATTGAATAAAGTTTAGTTTGGTTTTATTTGATGTAATCTTTTGGATAGGACAGTTTATCGGGAGGAAAGACCATTCTTCCAAATCTTGTTGTGGGAGTAGGTGCAATATTTTCAGTTTTTTGATTGTCAACATCTGATTCAGACACGACTTCTTCTTTTTGATCTATATTCAATGGTTCTTTTGTCATTGGTCTAAAAAGATGCTGCCTATTCCTTCTATATACACTACCATCTATATCCTCAACTATATATGACTTTGGCTCACGACAACTTTGTACGATTGTTCCGGGACTCCAATAAGATGATGGCGTTTTTTTATAATAAACTTTGTCACCAGAAGATAAAGGATCGAGTTTCTTTGAATTTTTGTCGTAATATTGTTTACTCTTTTCAGTTTTGTTTTCCATGGATTTTTTACATTTATCAATATCAATATTGACGGGCAAATAATTTTTCAATAAAGCTGGCAATTTTGTGCGAAGTTTTCTAGACATTAGCAGCTCTGAAGGAGACGGAAGACTGTCTTTTGACGTAGTTCTATAATGCAATAAAGCAATATAAGGATCAGAACCCGTAGTCAAACTTTTTTCGAGAAGTTTTTTGATTATTTGTACTGAACGTTCAGCAAGTCCATTAGAACGCGGTAAATGTGGACTAGATGTTACGTGATCGATATCCCAATCTTCCATAAATTGCTTGAAGTCATGAGAATTGAAAGGAGGACCATTATCTGAGACGAATATTTTGGGAATTCCATGACGAGCGAAAATTGATTTGAGTTTATTGATCACGTACTTACTAGTATGATTATTGTTTAGATTTTCGGTTTCAATATATTTTGACCAATAATCGACTACTAATAAATAGACTTGTTTGTTGAAGTGTAACAAATCACATCCAACTTTAAACCACGGTATTGGTTCAATTTGATGAGATTGCAAAGGCTCTTTAGATTGTGATGGTTTGTGTCGTATACAAATTTCACAATTGCTGACTATGTTATATATGTCGTTGTTAATGTTTGGCCAGTATACTACATCTCTTGCAAAACTTTGACATCTTTGAATACCTAAGTGTCCTTCGTGAAGCAATTCTAATATTTCACGTCGCATTGAAATTGGAATAATGATTCGATTTGACTTTAATAAAATATTGTCAATGACATGCAAATCATCTTTGACACTAAAGTATGATGCGCAATCTTTATCAAGTAATTTTTTGTTCTTAGGCCAACCTTTTTGAATATATTCCTTTATTTTACATAAAGTGACATCGTTATTTGTAGCATCTTTAATTTTATCTAACCTATTTGAGGCGACTGGTAAATTGGTAAGAAGTAAATTACACTGAAGATCAATGTCTTTATCAAAATCTTCGAGCGATTTTTCTGGTAGTGCTGCTCTTGACAGTGTGTCAGCAGTAAATAAGTATTTGCCTGGTTTATATGTGACATCCAATTCATAACATTGAAGACGAAGCATGAATCTTTGCAATCGAGGTGGTACTTTGTATAATGGCTTTTTGAATATTGAGACAATGGGCTTGTGATCGGTTTCGACTGTTATCCGTTTTCCGTAAATATATTGATGGAATTTCGTGCAACCAAACAGAATAGCAAATAGCTCTTTTTCGATTTGAGCGTAATTTTCTTGACTTGGAGTTAAGGTTGCTGAAGCATAAGCAATAGGATTGAATCCATGTGATAGCACGGCACCTACTGCAGTTTTTGAAGCATCTACGGATAGTGTAACTGGTTTATTTGGATCAAAATATGTAAGAACTGGTGCTTGAGTAATGAGAGATTTCAGCTTTTGAAATTCTTTTTCATGAACATCATCCCAATGCCATTCTATGTCTTTTTTCAGAAGTAACCTTAAATTATTATTTTCAACGGCAAGATTTTTTATGAAATTACCTAAATAGTTGATCATACCTAGAAATCGTTGCAATTCTGACACCGAAGTTGGACGTTTTAAATCACAAATTGCTTTGATTTTCGAGTCATCAGGTTTCATGCCTTTTTGGTCAAATATGTGACCTAAAAATTTAATTTCTTTTTGACATATTTTCGATTTTTCTTTGTTAAATTTTAAACCAATTTCCTTACCTCTTCTTAATACTTCTTCTAATATTCTATTATGTTCCTCTATGGTCGCTGCATGTATTAAGAAGTCATCTACATAGACAATGACACCGTCTATGTCTCCGAAATGTTTGATCATTTCTGCATGAAAGATTTCAGAAGCGGCATTTATACCAAAAGGTAGTCGCAAAAATCTGTATCTACCAAACGGTGTTATAAAAGTGCATAAACGGGAGGATTTATCATCCAATGGGATGGTCCAAAATCCCGAATTGGCATCTAATGTTGAAAAGAATTTGGATCCACTTAACTTTGAGGTACATTCATCCATATTAGGGAAAGGAAAATGTGAACGAAGAATTGCCTTATTCAAATGACGCGGATCTAGACAAAGTCGAATTTTACCATTTGGCTTAGACACAATGACAATAGAATTAACCCATTCAGTTGGTTCTTCTACTTTAACAATTACATTTAGATCTTCCATTCGATCTAATTCTTCCTTCAATAAAGGTTTGAGAGAGAATGGTATTTTTCGCGGAGGGTCTACAACAGGATTAACATCGGGACGAACTAGCAATTCACACTTTGTTTTTAACATTCCGAGGCCACGAAAAACTTCACAATATTTCAATAATATTTCATTGCAACTTTGTACATCACTCTTAACAATCGTTTCACAATTACTTTTCAATTCATTTATATTATTCACTAGTTTCAGCTCTACACAAGTTGGTAAACCTAATACTGTTTGACAGTTCATATCCAAAACAATGAATTTAATGACATGTTCAATACTTTGATAACTACAATTCATCGTAACAGAGCCTATTACAGGTAGCTCTTCGCCCGAAAATGTCATTATACGAGTTTTTGTTGCTGTTATTTTATTTGTGATGTTCAATGCTTTGAAATTGTTCAACGACATGACATTAGCTTGAGCCCCCGTATCTACTTGGCAATTTATGTTGTGATGTAAAATTTTCAAATTTACGGTCCAAGTATTTTTTGTATTTGAAGAATTTTGCAGCATGCCTAAGAAAAATGTTCCTGATTCACTTTCGACAATGTTGGATTGAAGCGAAACATTCTTGACGAAGGCTGTTTTGTTTTTATTCCGACACATTTTCGAGAAATGATTTTTCTTTTTGCAAATGGAACAGGTAATACCGAATGCGGGACATCTTACTCGATGAATTTCACCGCAGCGGGTACATATTTCTTTCTCTGAATTTTTGTTAGGTTGAGTTGACGATTGTTTTGAATTATTAGAGTTAGAATAGTGTTTCGAATTATTAGACTTATGACCATTTTCTTTTTGCGACCTAACGAATTTCGTGACTTTATTAATGACATTTGTACAGGAGTTTTCGTTCTCTAATTGTTTGGAATGAAATTTAGTCATTTCAATTGTCTTAGCAATTTCTATAGCTTTTTCAAGCGGTATACCCCCTTCGCTCAGAAGCCTTTCTTTTACGTTCTTTAAGCTTTCCGATAACCCGCACACAAAAATGTCTCGGATTAAATCATTTTTGAGTTCTCCGAATTCACAATTAGAGCCAAGATTCTTTAAGACTGTCACATATTCATCAATAGTTTCACCGGGTTTTTGCTTTCTATTGAAAAATACGTGCCTTTCGATGGCAATGTTCTTTTTTGGCGTGAAATGGTCTTGGAATTTTTTGACAAGTTCCGTAAATTTTATTTCGCTTATTTCTACGTTGAAAGATTCAAAAATACCTATGGATTCAATTCCCATGTGGTGTAGAAGCAGGGCGACTTTTCTGGCATCGTTTTCTTGGTCCAGCGCTGTTGCGGCCAAAAATATATTAAAGTTGAAAATCCAACCTTTCCACGTTGCTGCCAAATTAGAAGATGAAAAATCCATCGGGGCTACGCTTGATGAATACGATCTCTTCACGATTATGGGTTGTTCCTGCGGTAGAGACATGTTGATTAGTGTAATTTTTGACGATTTTTTATTTGCGAATTTGCGAATTTGACGAATTTGGCGATGACTCCTTAATTGACAGTGACACCTGACACCATGTTGTATTATACGTCTGATTTATTATATAGTCATTCTGACATTCATTCAAGTGGTATAAAAGTGTTATACATAGTATGTTTACATTATAAGCTTAAGCTAGGTTTATATATAATATTATGTTAATATGTTTACACGACAAGGTTCAACAGGAGAATATATCCCATGTTCGCGTAACTCTAGCTAGTCGTATCCTTTTATCTTCAGCAAGCTTCTACTCGGATGGCAACTGCGGGAGCAAAGGAGAAAACTCCCGCAAATGTGCCTCTCAACGCTTCATAAAAGCAAAAGTCGGACGACAATGATCCCTTAAAGTTGTTGACTTGTGGTAGTGGAAGCTCAGACTCCGTCGTGTACATATAAACGAAAGCCAAGGATTAGTCTATCGATTCGCATCGGTTTCTTTGTGATGTTGGAGATTATTATGAGCACCTCTTAGCCTTACGTTCCCGGCCCGAATTTCTCCCGAGCTGGTTGCAAATCGCTGCTGGAGGGTGAGAGAGAAAGAGTCTTTAAATTGTCTACTTCCTCCACTTTTTCATTCGGCACAATGGCGGGAAGGAAAACCATTAAAATCGGTGTCAAACGCTCACCTGATTTCTTCCGTATGAAGTAGTACGGCGGTTGGAAGAAGCCCGTGGAAAGAAAGTTCCCGAATCGACGAAAGGAATATTTTTAATTGTTTTCCGTGTAAAATTTCAATCGTAGGGATGTTAACGTTGGCGACAGGGACAGGGACAGGGCCGTGCTCTACAATCAATTTTCGTCCCTGATCGCGTAACAGCCGGCAGGTGGAACAATGAACAAAAACGGTACAATAAAGAACGTCAGGATTAAATTGGTATATGCTATGGCAAATGGAAGCCGAAAGAATGTGACGGAAGAAGACACGAAATTCCTAGATACGGAGGATGAACTGCCTTTGATTGTTTCCGCCGACTTAAGTGTTCTCGATGATTGTCGTTGAATTCTATTGATGCTTCAGGCTTAATGGAGATAAGGGAACTAAGCGCTTAATGGGTTCATATTTTTATCGCCTACTTTTGGGTGGAAATCAAACGCTCGAGTGATTCCCTTTATGATGATGTAGCTCTATGATTTATTGACGTAATTCCTATTGATATTGGATGTATACATCTATAGCACTTCTGTTTAATTTAAAATACGAGAATATGACATCATTACGTCCTTTTCTTTTGATAACGGGATGAAGGCTTTTAGCATAATAAGAAGGTAAACACAGATTTATTACAATTTTGAATTAAATTTAGTGCTAAGTATCATTTCCGGTGAATTTCAAAAGAAAATCTATCTTGACTTTTACCTGCTTCCTTCCTTTTCCGAATTAGAGGCCCTGGAGGGTACATCCGTATCCGTGTTTGACGATGATCTAAGGGGTTGACGACTGTGAATTCGACGTCACTGTTATGGAAACGACATCACAATAATGGTAAGTTTCTTTTACAAATAAATTTACACCATTCAAAAGTAGTTTTATGGCGTTTGTTCTTCGGCTGGCAAACAGTGGAAAAGATATTGTTTTGGCGCAAGAACCATGGATCTTAGACCATATTGTAAGAGGCTTGCGTTCTCCTAACTAGGTTTTTTTTATGCTAGGGACCAGGGCATAGCTCGTTCGTGTATCCTGGTTCGGAATACTCTTAACGCTTTTTTAATATCAGAGCACAGTAACACGGACTTTGTGGTAGTCAGTCTAGAATTTAATTTATGATTTCCTGATTATTTAAGAAATGCTGCTGCTTCAGCCAAAAGACTGATGACTTGTCTCATTCTTGGATGCGACGCAAGTGCACATCATGCGGTATGGGACAGTTGCGATACGAATGTTCGAGGGTAGCTGCTCCTTGAATTTATAATCGAATCCTTTGCAACGTTACTAATGAACCGACTCAAAAAAAAAAACATACAAGAGGTACTTGATATTTTTCTCGTTTCTGAGGACATTCATCACAACAGCTACTAAGTCCCACTGGAGTCGTATCTTCAAAGTTGGGGTATCCATGTTAATACAGACAAGACGCAAGTTTGTCTCATCAGGAACACATCCAGATTTTTCGGTTCAAGAACTTTAATCAATAAAGCAAAGCAATTTGTCATTACAGTAGGCAACACGTCAGATCACCATAAAGCCTCTTTGTAGGATATCTTGCTTAGCAACTTCCTCCGATGCAACTTTCTTGTCCCCGAAATATAATAGTTTAGAGATCTTATTATAACAGGCGAAACCAATAGTAGGCCAGCGGCTAGTGCCAGCTTGCCATGGAGCAAGGCCATGGTTCACCACACACTTCCAATTTAACCAGCCGCGTGGTGACCAGGAGACTCTTGTGAAGTGGGAACGTTTGAGTTGCTGTTCGACCCGCCAAATCCACGCATCACTCCAGAGTACAATTCAAAAATTCAAATTACCACCGTTTTCTACACTGAACGTTATAAAATTATTATTAATATTAAAAAGATAAAACTATCTGTCGGCCGTACACTACACTGTTATGATGCCGTTCAAAAGGTTAGTTAGAATTTAGTTCTGGAGTTAAGTTTAGCTTAACTTTTAGTTTAGTTAAACTAAACCTAACTACCGAACTACTAAAATATCGGGCTGCAGCCTCGCTAAAAATCTCTAAACTGCTTCTCGATTTTAAATGCCCTTCCCGCTTCTGGGGTTCTGGCGGCTGCCATTGCCATTTTACTATACAGGCCTCCGCTCAACTGATCGCGGCGAATGTCTGCCTTCGTTGTTGACGTCAAAATAACGTCATTCTCGCCTTGCCAAGGCAGTGGCAAAGCATGAATGACGTAATTTTGACGTCAACAACGAAGGCAGACATTCGCCGCGATCAGCTGAGCGGAGGCCTGTATATTAAGATGGCAATGCGGCTGCTCCGTTGACTCGCCGTCGTCAACGCCGTCTAGCCATACAGGCCTGCGCTGATCGTGTACTTCATTAATTCTTTCGCCAAGGCAGTGACTGGACACGATGATGCCCCCGGCACGACATTTATTATACCCTAGACTTTTAGTATAGGGTATATTGTTTTTGTCACGACGAAAATATGTAACACCTTAAAGGAGGCTCCGGAGGTATAGCAATGTATATATATAAATGATCAGGATCACCTCCTGATTCGATTTAGCCATGTCTGTCTGTCTGTCTGTCTGTCTGTCCGTCTGTCCGTCTGTCCGTCTGTCTGTCTGTCTGTCCGTTCGCACGATAACTTTCGATAGAATGAAGTTAGAGACTTGAAATTTTGGTCAAATGTTGCAAGTATAATTTACTTGGTTGGTATTGAAAATGGGCGTGATCAGGCCAAGAGAACGCCTACCTCCCCTATATATGTAAAATAATTAAATGTATCTATAACTCCCGATTAAATAAACATAAAAAGCTCTAGCTTTGGCAAATTGCTCTTGAGGATAATCTTCTACTCCCCTAAAAAATAAAATCGATCAGCTGAAAACTAAAGGTAATTTTCTTACAAAGAACCCCGCACTACCCTACTTTTTGTTTTTTGTTTTTTTGTCTATAACTCTTGAACCAATTGACGTAGACACCTGATTTTCGGCATGTAACCCTGGAGTAAGAAGGTGCTTAAGTTCTAGTAAGTTGAGCATAATCAGATCAAAGGAACGCCTACCTCCCCTACAAATTTCAAAAAATTAAATATTCATTTAATTACGATAACTTTCGATAAAATGACACTAGCGAGTTGAAAATTTGACAAAATGTTGTTAGTAGGATCTACTTGGTTGGTATTGAAAATGGGTAAGATCCGACTCAAGCAACCCCTACCTCCCCTACAAATGCAACTTCAATAAGCGATAACTTTTGACAGAATCAAGCCAGCGACTTGAAGTTTTGGTCAAATGTTTGAAGTGAGATCGGGTTAGTTGGTATTTAAGATGGGTTAGATCAAATCTAAGGAACCCCTACCTCCCCTACAAATGAAACTTCAAATAAGCGATAACTTTCGATGGAGTGAAGCTAAGGACTTGAACTTTTGTACAAATGTTTGTAGCATGATCTTATTTGTTGGTGGCAATAATGAGCAAGATCCGACCCAAGGAACCCCTACCTCCTCTACAAGTGAGACTTCAAATAAGCAATAACTTTCGATAGAATGAAGCTAGCGACTTGAAAAATTCGACAAATATTTGTAGAATGGGTTAGTTAATTGATTTTGATAATGGTCAAGATCCTACTGAATGATTGCCAACCTCCCCTATAAACTGGCCATATAGGAAACTCACTTTTAATGCATATGGTCGTTACCAATTGGTACTTTTGGTATCACCACTAGGTCTGTACAAGTCTAGGGTATATACGCTTCGGACTCCGGGCCGAAGCTTCGCTTCGGCCTGGTTTACAATTGGATTTGCGTCAGACGGCATTTTAGTCCTCTAAAAACACACTTTCTGGACACTTGCAGCAATTTGGTCGAAGCCGCAGCCCCGGGGATCAGTCCGCAAAATATCGTGGAACAGTTCACACTTGACAAAATACATCTTTTGACCCCACGACACACTTTCATCGCGCACGTGTTTGTTTTCTCGATTCACTAGATGAAATTTTACTAACACATAAACACTGAACGCGGAAAACGAAAACTAAACACGGAACGCACAAATACCGGGGACTCGCCGCCATCAGTCGCCGACCACTACGATGAAGTCATCGAAGGAAATAATTACGTAATTTAGCCATCAAAATCAGCTGAGCGCAGGCCTGTATATCTAGATGGCGTTGCCGTCGTCGCTCCTATGTCGCCACACTAATTTCGGTGATAACATTGCCATCTTAGAATACAGGCCTCCACTCAGCTGATCGCGGCGAATGTCTGCCTTCGTTGTCAACAACGACATTTGCCGCGATCAGCTGAGTGGAGGCCTGTATATTAAGATTGTAATGGTGATAATCAATTTTCGGGAAGATGCCGGTTTCCGTCTTGTTGTCATGTTGTTGACGTTGCTGCTACTTCTTCTGCTGCTGCTGCTTTTCACGACATACACAAACAGAAGAGAATATTCCGTATGATTTTTCGGCTTTTTTTCGATTCCACCATTCATTGATTTAATGAACTCCATCGGAGCCACGAAAGAGATGGGCCTCTTATTTTGAAGAGCTTCTGAACCTACCATCTAACATCCCCACATAAGAAGCTCTCGACGATATTGTTGATCTAGGCCCACCGATACAACCCCCGACAGTAGAGGAAGTTGATCTCGCGTTGCGGTCACTAAAACGAAATAAAGCGCCGGGCGCTGACAAAATTCTAGCTGAACTGCTAAAATTCGGTGAAACGGGTCTAGTTGATGCCATACATCAATTACTCCTGCGAGTATGGGAGAACGAGGTGATTCCAGACGATTGGCGCAGAAGCATCGTTTGTCCAATTCACAAAAAGGGATTTTGAAACTTGGCACGATTGTTGTTGGTGGAGGATATTAAACTGAAAGTTTCTGCAGGTGGGTTGCGAGCTCGCGCGGATGGAGGGGTTAAAGGGCTTTTTTTTTGTTTCTTTGCTTGTAGCTCCGTAACTATCAGTTCTAGCAACTTTCATAGACAAAATTAAAGAGCGGAACGTTCTTGTACACCCCCCGTTTTGAATTGCCAATATTTTTTTGAATTGACGAGCACAAAACTTCTGAATGCGGCACATAGCTAGCACATAACTAGCCCGTAACTCTAGCATGGGTTTGGATAAGATACGTTCATAAGTTCTATTTGGGGGGTGCAGCGGAACGTTTTTCTACACCCCCTATTTTGAACCGCTAATATTTTTTTTTAATTGACGAGTACAAAACGTTTAAATGTGGCACATGACTATCACGTAACTCTGACATGCGTTTGAATAAGATTAGTTCATTATTTCTAGTGGGGGGGTGTAGCGGAACGTTCCTCTACAACCCCCATTTTGAAGTGTCAATATTTTTTAAATTGACGAGCACAAAACTTTTAAACGCGGCACATAACTAGAACATAACTATACAATAGTTGTTTTTGCAATTTGCGTTAGTGGAGGTACAGCGGAACGCATCTCAAAATTAGTGCGACTGACAAAGATGACGATGACCAACTTCGTCTCACAGGTAAGGATCCATAAAAGAATAACTGATATATTTGAAACACGCAACTGGTCTGAAAAAGGGTGATGGACTGGCACCGACGCTCTTCAACCTAGCACTGGAATACGCTATTCGGGCTATGAATATGGACAACAAGCGAGACGCTACCCATCAAGTCGACACAATTAGCAGTGTACGCCGACGACATCAACATCATGTCCCGAAGATTGGCTGACGCAGAAGAACTTCTGCATACGCTCGATACCGATGCAAAAGAAGTCGGACTACGTATTAACGAGGGTAAAACTACAATAAAATAATGATGCAATCGACGAAAAGGACACCTGCACAATCAAGCATCAATGTGGGGGACCTCAACCTAGCGTTCGTGAAGGACTTCATATACCTGGGTTGCAACTTGTCAAGGGACGAACACGAAACTGACGAAATCAAGCGACGGATACAGTTAGCTAATAAGACTTTTTCCTCGGTTCTCCCCATAATGAAATCGAAGCATGTGCACAGAAACACGAAGCACTGTGTGTACAAAACCCTTATTCGACCAGTGCTATGTTATGGCTGCGAAGCATGGACCCGAGCTCAAGCCCTTGGAAACATGCTAGACACATTTGAAAGTAAGGTTCTACGGCCAATTTTCGGGGCTGTATGCTATCGAGATGGATGGCGCATCCGGTACAACCATGACGTGTATGAACTGTACGATGAGCTAGAAGTTTTGTAAATCGCTCACCTTCTCCGGCTCAATTTTTATGAATATCCTCTTTAATCAGAAGTGGATCAACCTCTTGTTAGCCCATATTTTATCCGCGGAGCCCCTATCTACTTCCATCACAATCAAACTTTTGGGTGCTCCGAAGAGATTTAGCTCCGCGGATTGATTCTTTAGTTCCACCGATTAAAACAATCTCCAATGCTTTACAGTAAGGTTTGGGTTCTGTCTTTTTATAGGAGATAGAGCCTCAGACTCGTTGGAATGGGGAACCGCTACCTTAGCTGTAATATCTACTATTAAAGATGTTCCATCTGAAACGGGACACCCTGTATTTTATTTAAATATCAGTTGGCTCCGGCGGTAACTAAATACGAGCATTGGGTCTGGAGGGTATTTCACTCATAATATTATTATATATTTTAACCACTTTATTCTTAAAAAATTATGATATACATGTGTGAATAAACACGGTGACTTTTCATTGAATGAAAATTCGCACTCCTGTCTTGTAATTCACACTACGTAAGGTGTTAGCATTCCACTCAGGGACGTATTCCGATTTAGCTCGGAATACAAACCTTCATGGATTATGGCAGCTCCTGAAACGTAAATCCATGATGTGGATGAAACCGAGTGACAAGAGGAATTGGCTTTAAGCTGATTAATTTTTTTGTAGTAGTGGAGAGCGAGTTTAAGTGATTTTTGACTTAGACACGCGATGACCCACCCCACTTCGTGTATATATCCTATCCTCCATGAAGTTTTCCACACAAGGTTACGTGGATGACTTAGTGATTATGGTCAGGGGTAAATTTGAAGAAGTTCTGCCAGATATCATTCAAGGTGCGCGGTCTACGTGTGAATCCTTTGAAAGCTGCCGTAGTGCAATTTACTAAGAAAAAGAAACTCAGGACACTTAGGTGTCCGCTCATACACAACTCTCCTATAAAACTGATGTTAAGCGTCATATATTTGGGTGTTATCCTTGACACTAAGTTATCCTGGGCAGAGCCATTACCTCAGCCGGCAGAACGGCTTTGAATAAAATTCAGAGACTTGCCCGCAATGCCTTCACTGAAGCCATGCACTCTTCTCCAACAGCTGTTTTAGCAGTTTTACTCGACCTATGGATGTACACATTGAAGCGGAAGCTAGAATGGTAACCGTCAGATTCAAGCCCTGCGACTTAGGGATCAAGTTGACCCTAAGCCAACTAAGCTGGTTGAAAAGTGACAAGATATTTAGCATGCCAACTGATTACCTTGTGAAAACTCTTCGTTTTAACCGTTCCTTTAAATCAGTCATTTGGAACCGAGAAAGGTGAGCGGATGGCTACAACTCTCTCCGCCCCAGCACAATCAAATGGCTTACAGACGGCTCCAAAACGGAAGAGGGTTCCCGCGCAGACATTGTCGGTCCTGAGCACAGAGCCTCCATTCCGATGGATAAAATGCCGTCCGTGTTCCAAGCGGAAATATACGCCATCGAAGTTTGTGCTAGACTATGCCAAATCGCCGACTATTTTAACAGGGACATAGCAATATTCACCGACAGCCAGGCACCTATCAAAGCGCTTAATAATTTCGCTACCAATTTAACTGGCTTGTCAAGAAATCCTCCATATTGTGGGTTCAACGAATAAACTCACACTTTACTGGGTCCCTGGTTATTCGGGCATCGAGGGCAATAAGCTGGCAGATAGGCTAGCAAACCGAGCCTCCGCCGTCCGCATCTATGGTCCAGAACCGTTTTTGGGACTCCACTCTGCTACTTCAGAAACCATATAAGAGACTGGGAGAGCACTTGTGCTTCATCCCAGCCTTCCCAGGCCTAAGGCAGGCCAAACTGTTTATTACCGGCCACTCGCGCGTTCGTACCTTGGAATTGCTGCGGTTGAGGAAAAGCTTGGGCAGAATAATTTCTGGAGTTTTAACGGGGCACTCGCGTCTGAGGGGTCACCTTAAAACCATGCATATTGTACCAGACGCTAGCTGCCGTTTTTGCGAGGCTGATGATAAAACCTCACAGCACATCCTTTTCGAGTGCGGAAGGCTTGCTCAAAGACGTACCGAATGCTTCGGCATAACATTTCGCTTGGCGGAGGACATCTCTTCTATAAAACCTTGCCAGATCAGTCAATTTATCGAGAAGAATCGGCTGAATTTTTTGATTTAGCCTGCTTCTCGATAGAAAGGGCACAATAGACCTCAAGGTCGCAGTGCTTGTGGTTCCAATTCGACCCACGGCCCACCTCCTTTATCTATCTATCTATCTATCCTATATATATATTCTTGGTTAGTATGATGAGACGAATCCATTAAGCTTTGTCCGTCTGTCCGTCTTTCTGCCAGGTTCTATGCATTCCAGTCCCTTAGTTTTAAAGCTAACGAGCAGACATGTTTGTACAAAGCCTTCTCTTTATCGCACGCTGTAAATATGTCGGAACCAACGGACTCGGACCACTACGTCATATAGCTGCCATAGGAACGACCGTTGCAAAAGCAAGTTTTTGTTAGAAAAACTTTTTTATTTATGAAGATATCTTTAGCAAATTTCATATTATTTAATCGTATTGCTGTCAAACCACGTTCTTAAATTTGGTTGAAATTGGCCTACTATTTCATATACCTCTCATAGGAACAGTGAAATCGGAACAAGGTTTACTACTAATTTCAAAGTGGCAGGTAGGTAGGTAGGTAAAAGAGACTGCCAACAGACGGCCAACAGACGGCCAATACTGGCAATCCTCAATTCCTCAAGCTCCTGGAAAAAATAGGAGCCAAGAAAGGATCTTCTCTTAACTGCCAAGGCCGGACAAGCACAGAGAAGATGGTAGCAGCTTTCTTCCGCGTCAATATCTCCACAGCTTCTGCAGAAGTCATTGAAGGGAAGACGCAATCTCCTGGCGTGCTCACCAATAAGGCAGTGACCGCTTATCTCCCCTACGATAGAGCTGATGTGCCGCCTCCTCAGAGAAAGAAGATGGGAGGAGCGGATAGTGTTCATTTCAGGCCACAAAGACCTGGTCGCGAGGCAGGTATTACTGCTTGACCACCTGTCATTTGCCCTACTAATGGCTTCAGATTTTAAAAAGGATCTGCATGCCCCGATGGGCATTAAAATGCTATAATGCAGTTGCGGGGCCTCGCTCAGAATCGCCTGCCTAGCAAGCTCGTCAGCGTGGCAGTTACCACCAAAGCCACTATGGCCTGGAACCCAGCATAGGATTAAGTTGAAGAACTCCCCCATCGTTTTGAAGATTGAACGACATTCTACTACAATCTTGGATGTAAGCAGGACGGATTGCAGGGATCTAATCGCAGCTTGACTATCCGAGTAGATTGCAATGTTCCTACAAGCTATAGCGTGCCGCCCCAGCCAGGTAAGAGCCTGCAGAATTGCAGCAACTTCCGCCTGGAGAACACTGCAATGATCCGGGAGACAGGCTTAAATTTAGTGTGTCAGAGTAAATGCCTACTCCCACCCCATCGTCGGTTTTGGAGGCATCCGTATAAATGCCAATAGAATCAGATAGTGGGTACTCCCCCTCAATCCACTGATCCCGAGTAGGGATACAGCTCACAAACTTCTTTTCGAACTCAATTTTAGGGTAAGAGTAATCTGTGGAGGCCGGAATATTCCGGTGATTTAAAATCGATGAGTGGACAGTGTTTGTTGAGGACCAAAGTGGCAAATACACCATAAGTCGCTTCGCGTGAAGGGTATCATACCTACGGCAAGCTTTTTTTTTTGTTTATTGGAAACGAAATTCCATGCTATAAAATAGTCTTCCTTTGGGTAACGACAATATAATCACATCGGACTTTTTAGTTCGTTCTCATCACAATTCCGACCATTTGCTTAAAATGAAACCCAGTCAAGATTACGACAAGCCTAAAGCTACTTTCTCGATATTCAGAAATTAATATCCCTTCATTTCATGTAAAATAGGAAGCACTTTAAGTTCTTAATGGGTCCGGAAAAAAGCAATTTTCTTCCGAAAACATTACCAAAGGATAAGCCGGATGTATGTGTATGTGTGTGTATTTATATATATACATTCTGAAATTGAAGCGTCCAATAAAACTTTATGCCTGACAATCATCCATTGTTGCCGAAATATTGTCTTCCTTCGGCACATTGTTGAAGCTCTTTATTTCATTCCATTTCGAAGTGATGGCTGCGTAACTTTCTATTTCCATTATGCCATTACTTCAAGTCAAGCAGCTCTTCGCTTTCTAAAGGACACTTCTTCGGGAAACAATTATTATATCCTAAAAATGTATCATGATTTTGGGAAAATATTTCCCGCGAAACAAAGCCGAGTCCATAAGTGCGGGGAAGTCCTTTTCTTATGCTTTGTCACATTGTTTGACGACACATTATGGTTCAGGACCAAAAAAAAAAACCATCAGACGGTAAGTGGAAGGATTCCACATATGAGCTTCCGCTTTATTATGTGTCTTATTGTTTAGACAGGGAGAATGATATTCGCCAAGATATACGCTTATTCGTTGTATGGTTGGCATTTCATCACGACGATGCTCTTGAAATTTGCGACGACCACAACATGTCATATGAAGGAATGTCGCTGAAGGATAAAGCGATTGGAACTCATATTCTAGGAACCTCGCTCGCCTTGAACTCATTTGAAAGATTGATGAAAGTGTCAGCTACAAGGAAGCTATTCACTTGCCAATTTCCCCGATGAACTTCCGCCAGTTGGACAATAATATTGGGTTAGTAGGATTGTATTGGGATTGCAATATTTTTCCGCAGATACAGATACCTCTTGCTGTTTTCCCAGTGTCATCGAGATTAAATAGACAGTTTTTGCCTAACGATGTCCTTGAGGATTCCTTGTCAAGTGGAGCAATTTAAGGTGAATTTGTTTGTTGAATTTTGGAACGAAGTCAATTTGGCTGCGATTTTTATGTATTAAACTGCCATCAGGCGGCCCTAGTCATATGCCATATTGAAGTATAAGTACTGCTACCTTGGCTTATGGACTCAAAAGAAGAAGAATATGGAGGCGAGTGAAAAAGGGCTACTTTTCCTTTACGAATTAAATCTAGAGCACAACGCAATGGAAGCAACGAGGAATATCAACAGAGAATTTGGACCTGATACGGTCAACGAACCAACCACTCAGCGGTGGTTCGAAAAATTTCGATCCGGAGATAAGAACCTTCGAAATAAGCCATGTGGAAACCCAGGACCATCGATCGATAACGACGAGCTGCGTGCATTAGCGAAGTCTGACCCCCGGCGGAGGGAACTGTCGAATGGTGCATCCCCAATTTCCGACCACTTGCAACATCTTGGAAAAGTGAAAAACTTGACAAGTGGGTTCCGCATGCTCTTACGGAGCAAAACATGGCGCGTCGAATGTAGATTTCTAGTTCTCTTCTCTCCCGCAACAGAAACGAACCGTTCTTGAACCGAATTGTGACCTGCGATGAAAAGTGGATACTATACAATAATCGTCGCCGATCGGCCCAGTTGCTAGATGCCGGTGAGGCTCCAACACACATGTCGAAACCAAGCCTTCATCCAAAAAAAAAATAATGGTAACTGTTTGGTGGTTTGTAGCTGGATTTACCCACTATTCGTTCCTGTAACCTGACGAAACCATCAATATTGCGCTCAACTGAACGAAATCATCATTATCGTGGCGCGACAGCCCAACGTCGGGCCTTGGCCGCCTGGCTCGTTGTCCTTCAATTATCTCGGTCACGTGACCACGTCCTCCAATCTCGGAAGCCCAGTAGCTGTTCGGCGTCCACATATACTGAGCTCTCCCAACGAGATCTCGGTCGTCCTCGCAGTCTCGCTCCGTCGACCCGTTCTGCATTCATTACTCTCTTTGGCATGCGATCATCGACCATTCGGTGTACATGCCCTGCCCATTGAAGTCGTTGTAGTTTGACCATTTTCGAAACTTCCAGCTCATCGTACAGTTCATACAACTCATGGTTGTACCGGATGCGCTATCCATCTCGATCGCAAACAGCCCCGAAAATTCGTCGTAGAACCTTACGTTCAAATGTGTCTAGCATGTTTCCGGAGGCTTGAGTTAGGGTCCACGACCTTCTCTGCGACATCTCTGATGGTACCCTTGAGTTCTTTCCACCTGTGTTGCTTATGTTGTGTAGCATTGGTGATAGTCTTTCCTCAAGGGCGGTAGTATACGCCACCGCTGTAGCATCGCTCAGAAGCTTATCAACCGAAAAGATTCTGGGAGGGCTGATTCTCCATTGGTGCACTGAGGAAATTCTACATCTGTAGGTCGTCTTCACCAAGTGGTGATCTCCTCGATAGGAGCGGACATTCATCACACTAGATGCCCATCTCCTGCAAATGAGGAAGTGGTCAATTTGGTTGACAGTATGTGCGTCTGGAGATTTCCAGGTCTGCTTGTGAATGCGTCAATGCGGGAAACACGTAGAGCTTACGATTAGATTCCTGCTGCAGGCGAAGTCGATAAGTCGCTGGCCGTTGTCGTTACATTTTTCATGGAGACTGTGGCCTCCAGTGGTCCACCGGTGCCAACTTTCATTTCCGACTTTCGCGTTGAAGTTTCCCAGCAACAATTTGACGTCGATTGTTGGAAGTGAGTCGAAGAGAGTCTCAAGACGGGCGTACAACTCGTCTTTTGCTGCGTCTTCTTTAACTTCAGTGGGGGCATGCAGGTTTATTAGCCAGAAATTGAAGAATCGAGTCGTAATGCGAATCGCACACAGCCGTTGATTTACTGGTTTGAAATCAGTAACGTGCGGTTTGAGGTGATTGTTTACCATAAATGCTACTCAAAACTCCTTGCGGCCCGATAGTTTGCCACATGTAAAAATTGTATGCGATTTCTTGTCATTGATCTCGCTGCCAAGCCAATTTATTTCCTGGACTGCAGTAATGCTTAGTTTGTACTTTTCGACCTGTTGAAGGAGGGCCTTCTCGGCCCCCGGTTTGTTCAGGGAGCGTACATTCCAGAATCCGAAAGAATAATCCTTTAGTCGTTTGCGTGGTCGTCCTTGTTGATCCATCCAATCCGAGCCTTTTGTTCCTTGACGTGGAGTGGTTTGTTTTTACAAGGATGAGTTGTCAGCACATCGCTTAACCCCATTCAGGGAATGGTCTCGGAAGATAGCTGCTTCAGATGGTTTAATAAACGTGCCGGAGTTCACACAACTATGTTGCAAGTCCAACTACGCAAGTCATTCCATCCTACTAAACCTGAGAGGCTTAGGTGTTGGTCAGCCATTCAGGCTACAGCTATATCTGCCTTTTTCCAAACTATCTTATCGCTAAGACTTGGCCGTCAGCGGTTTTAAACACTGCCGTTACCAGGGGGCGCACACGTGAAGGACTATGGAAAAGGTCTTTTGCCCCCCGAATGGACGATATACATCAGAAGTTGACAGTTCAACGACATAGGTTAGTCAACAGGGATGAAGTTATACTGTTTCATGACAACGCACGCTCATGTATCGTGAACAACGATACAAAAATTGAACGAGTTGCGCTATGAGACTCTTTCGCAACTGCCATATTTACCAGACCTCTCGCCAACAGATTAACATTTCTTTAAACATTTGGATCACTTTTTGACAGTAAAACAGTTTAACAACAAAGCAGCTGTCAAAAATACCTTTGAGGAGTTTCTTCAAACCAGAAACTCAGACTTCTACAAAACAGAAATAAATGCACTTGTATCTCGTTGGGAAAAGTGTTTCGCATCCGCTGGTATCTATTTCGATTAATAAAATTACCTTTATAAAAAGTTACAGCTGTTCAAACATTTACTACTCAATCCAGCATTTCGTCTGCACCAACCTAATACTTTGGATATACCACCCTGTAATTGAAAGCACAGACAAAAGATAGACATACCTCTTCAATTAAAGAGCCAGCTGAAATCATGCGTCTCTTATCCCTAATAAAGTGATTTCAACTTTATCACAATATTTTCTCTTGATTAAAAATTCATGCAAATTAACGACACGCTTAGTCATGAAGAATTCATATTGAACAATTCCATGCATAAAACATTTCATTATGTGTCTTGAAAATTGAGAGAAAAATCGTCCCATTTTCCAGTACGATGTTTTCCAGAAATAGCAACGCAAACTCATGACGGATTGAGTGGGGGGGGGGGGAGGGTAGCTGGTGTATAAAGAGCCATTTTTTTATGTCTTTTATCGGGAAACTGCTTTGCAAGAATAGATGTCTTGGAGACAGGACACAAATATAGCATCAACACAATGGAAAATATACTATACAATTGCTATAAAGCTTTTTGCAGACTCAGGTTTCATTTTAATTAAAATGTTAGTCCTTTACTCGAGCTCAAAATACTGTTCAGAGGAACACAGAGAAAAGCAGTCAAGATTCTACGACTCCGACACTGTGAAGAGGGTTAGAAATCACTGGAGCAAGGAGCAAAAGGAAGGACTGACTGCATGACATCGTACGAGTAACGTGAGAAGAGTAATTAGTTAGTCCAACAATAGACGTTGTCAAGAAATTGTGTGCTGCAATTTGACCACCACCACCACCATGGACTACTACCCCGCTAGGTCCTCTGTGATTAATGCCATAGCCATACTATGGCGATTGTGATAATTGCTTTGCATAGAGCACGTAAACGCTGAAGTCTTCTTTTTGATCAGCTTCCACTTATCGATTAAGTGGAACACAGAATTCCTCAGCGGTGTAGTATCTCACTTTACCTAAATGAAATGAAACAAAGTAACTCGCTTTTATAAAATCTGAAGTGGTTTGATAATTATTACTACCATCTTTAAATTCCTTCAAGCGAACTCATTCCTTTAGCTTTCTAATAGATACATACAATACATAGAATTTTAAGAGAGTTTTTGTCTGATAATTGTCGCAAAAGACGTAGTAATTGAATTAATAAGTCTAAAGCTAGTTGAAGACCTTGCTTTTTTTAACAAGTCCGTTGAACAATGGAATAATTAATTTCTGTGAGAAGTGCAAGGGAAAATATGTTAAGCAAAGGACGAGGGCGTCACATTTTTCACTTCGACGCCCGGGAAAAAATTAGCAAATTCCTGGTTTGAAAAATTAAAGGCAATAAGCTGTTTTTAATTTTTTTTTTCCAGACCTCAAACTCCACATTCACCTCTCTATGAAACAGAAGCAATAATGGGTAATATCGGCTACTGATGTCGACTCATCGGAAGGACAATGAAAAGGCTAGTAATTCTTTAGCCGTCCAGTGTTGCTGTCTTTTGTTAGCAGGCTGTTGCCTACCCAAAGTTTTAATAGAGGCTAAGCTAAAGGTACGTTTTGCTAGGCACACAATCGTCGCACATTATTCGCGATTAGCGATCAACTCATAGAGCACGAAGCACTATTTGTGTGTATCTTTTTGATCATCGCCTGTGGTCGACGAAGAGTGGTGCTTGGCAAAATGCAGCTTACTGCTTTGCCTTAACCCCCTAGTGGAGCATAGCGGGTCAACAACTCCTGCGCGCCATCGTACTCTGTTCCGGACAATGATGCGCAACTCCCCAAAAAACTTACCCAGCGCCCTAGACTCCTTGCCACATTTAGATTTACTCTTTTACTCGTACCAGTTTATTTGATCTGCCCTGTCAGACAAGAATCGAAACTTGATCGATCCTAGATCGAAGACAGTCTACGCAGGAATTGTAACGTAATAATGAGCGCAGGGATCGGGCCCTGCCATCTGGCGAAGAAAAAGGCCCCTCAACGAGCTAAGCAGCGGCCTATGCTTGCTGTAGCTCAGTTCGGGAGATGTGGGCGGGGATTTCGCCGCTCGTTGCCGCTGTCCTTTACGTATTAACAAAAATTCATACGCCTGGGGAAGACAACACAAGCAGGGGAGGTAAAAATGCGGAATGAAAAAAAATAGTCGATAAGGATGGAACGGTTGGCGGACGGATCAGACGCCCACGCGGTCGCACCTGGGTCCGGGTGTAATGGAACCCTCGGCCACTGTGTAATGAACCACCTGTAACGAACCATATTATGGTCTAGTAGTGCTGCTCCCACCAGCAGGTCGAGCAGCACCTGATGAGTAGTGATCTGTTGGTGGTACGTAACCAGAGGCCGAGGGTCCCATTACACCCCGATTCGACCGCTTGGGCGTCTGATCTGTCCGCCAACCATTCCATCCTTATCGACTATTTTTTTTTCATTTCCCATTTTTACATACCTCCCCTGTTTGTGTTGTCTTTCCCAGGCCTATGAATTTTTGTTAATACGTAAAGGACAAGGGCAACGAGCGTCAAAAACCCCGCCCACATCTCCCGAACTGAGCTACAGCAAGCATAGGCCGCTGCTTAGCTCGTTGAGGGGCCTTTTTCTTCGCTAGATGGCTCGGCCCGACCTTCACGGTCATTATGCTACCTTAGGCTCCGCCCCCACGGGCATCTTCGGATGCCCATCAAACCGTCCATTACATATTTTTAGGTTTTGCTTCCTGAGTCCCCTCCGGACTCTCCCTCCACTCTCCCGCTCGTTCGCTATTATCCGCGTTCGTCGCAGGGACAAGAGCCACTTCCGTCGGCCGTTCAGAGAAAATTGTTCATAAAATAAATTATTGGGAGTAGCACGGATTCATCCCTCGTCAATACGCTACCCATCCAGTTGCTAGGTTTCGGGAGGTCGGAGTCATGGTACAGGCGTAAACGCCTGTAACATGTAATTCCCCTTTTCCCTTGACCTTCGAAACTGGATGCGCCGCGCAAGGACGAGTTCTGAAATCCGACTTGTTAAGAAAAAGAGCTGGATAAGGTCAGTGTCTACAAAGGTGGGAAGACGTTCGAGGGACCCGGATAGGAGATCGGGAGTAAACTCCCGATTCCAGTAATTCCGAAAGGTCCCTTGGTCGAATCGTTTTACCCACGATGCAAATGCATCCTTTGACTTCACAACGTAGGCACTGCCTGTTGGGGGGGATAGGTGGGGATAGGATAATCTGCTTTACATGGATAAGGAACTCTACATGGATGGGAATATGGATTCCAGAAAAAAAAATTTGCCGGAGTCTGGAATTCCCTAGGTGCGTGAAGCACTAAAGTGAGGAAACCCTCAAAAGCTGACAAACTCCGGCAGTGGGACCGTATTTTGACCTCGAGGTGGAGTGAGGTCCTAGGGTGACCAAAATCAACCCTAACAGTAACGTTTTTGGGCCCCACGTTGGGCGCCATTTCGTACCACCAACAGATCACTACTCATCAGGTGCTGCTTCGATCTGCCGGTGGGAGCAGCACTCTCTCTCTGGATCCTGTCAATCCCTTGTGGGGCATTAACCACGCCGACTTTCCGCCTCGTCCTGTTCGCCGCCATCGCCTTCAACTGTCCCCACGATTTACCTAATGACTTACCCTCGACTTCAACTGATCTTCTCCAGGTGTTTCTAGGTCGTCCAACGCGGCGACTTGCATCGGTTTCCTGTGGGTTCCAATCGAGGGCCTGTTTAGCAATGTTTTCCGGCCCCTTTCGGAGTGTGTGACCTATCCATTGCCACTTTCGCCTTTTTATAGAGGTGCCTATCCTGTTCTGGCCAGTAATGAACAGGAGGTCGTCGTTAGAAATGACCTCCGGCCAGCGTATGTGCAGGATCGCCGTAGACACTGGTTCACGAAAGTTTGTAATCTAGTTGTTATCTCCCTGGTCACTTCCCAAGTTGAACAGCCATAAAGAAGCACAGATTTTACATTGGTTTCGAAAATCCTGAGTTTGGTACGTCAGGAGATGTTGTTGTTTTGCCAGAAAGGAGTTAAACTGAAAAAAGCTGCCCGAGCCTTATTCATGCGAGACTCTACATCAGCATCCAGGGAGCAGCACTACCACACCATAATATGGTTCATTACGGGTGGTTCATTACAGAATCCATGAATATATCGATGAAACGTCGTAGACATTTGTATGGGCATGGTCACTTTTGCGATACCGAAAATGAGGACAGGAATCGATCCAAAATCGATGACGGTAGTTGATATAGAATCGATGAGTTTAGTCGACGCTGAGATCGAATTAGGATCGATGACTGTAGTCAACGTAGAATCGACACTGAGATCGAAATGTGTAGAATCTGTAATGAACCGCCTGTAATGATCATAGTATGGTCTGGTAGTGCTGCTTCCACCGGCAGATCGAAGCAGCACCTAATGAGTAGTGATCTGTTGGTGGTACGAAACCAGATGCCGAGAGTTTTTCACTGGTTTCCTTCGGTCCATTTTTCAGAACTTCATAATACGAGCCATAATAGTAGGATACAGAACCCAAAATAAGTTGCAGCAATCACAAGTCATAATAGAATAATGACTTCTAACGACACAATCATCCCCGACATACCAGACACGTCAACAGCGGTTTTCTATGCAACTAATTCCATCAAGCCGTCAACGAAATAAATTCGGGCTGAATCCTTCCCGGCAAGTTGCACGGAGTTAAAACCCACAACTAAATTGTTTTTCCCGCAATCCACATTTCATCAAAACGCTCTTCACAGGCAGCCCTCCTTAGAGCAACACTTTCGGCAAGGAAACATAATTTTTCTTATTTTATGACAAAACCACTAAATTCTGGCTCCTGTCTAGCTTGTCTCCGAGCTAAATTAATTACAAGAAATGGTTCTCTCTACCAGACATCCAGGACACATACTTTCATCTTAAATTATATGTCTTGTAACAAGTGGGGAGAGAGTATTTCTTCAGCATTAGACAGAAAAGGCGTGAAACCAGTGGGAATCCTTTGAAGTGGTTATGGATCAGGCGGTAGGAGAATTTAAATGATATTCTGAAATGGAAATAGATTCTAATAATAGATCATAAATAGTGTGATAGCCATTTTGATTTTTGAAACGTGCCTAGTTGACCGGGCAATGTATGGTGGCTTGCGTCTTTACCAATAGTAGCTTCGCGAGCTCCGCGGCTGAACCGGTTGCTACACTCAGTATTGTCCCCTTACGGATATTCGTTAAATATCCAGTAGTCTAAGCATTAAGCACTTATACGAGTATGCTATAGAAACGTCAGCAAAACATAGGTAAGGTTAGGTTAGAGGGCTATCACGATAACCACGACACACTAAGGTCAAGTCTGGGTCCTTTGTAAGTTACAAGGGACAACCAATGGCAAGGACCCTACCGATTCTCGTGAACTGAGCTGCCTTCAAGCAAGTGCCGTCGCCCGAATGGTTGCTGAAACGCTAACAGAACCCGAACTCATTTACACATATCTACTTGTTTGTCCTCACGCCTATCTCCAAAGCAGCCTCCATTGGCTCCAGCTCCTTGATCAAACACCATCTGGTGACCAACTTGAGCATTAAACTCCCACAAAGTCAAAGATTTCATATTTCTTAAAAATAAAGATATTTTCAGCTTACCTACAGTTCTCCATTCATAATTCTTGAATTTAAAAAAAAAAGAAAACACAAGAAATCGCTCCTTTATATTTTGTGTAATCCTAATGCTTCTTCTTCGAAACTTTGACCATTGAAAAAGTTTCAATGAAGTACACAAGCATTTCTGAGAAATGTATAGTTTGCAATTTAAACTACTCCAAGGAATGCTCGTTAGAATGCATTTTATGGTACCCTTTGGCGAAAAGCGGAAAAAAGGACACGCTAATGTCATCATCTCTTAAGTAACTGATGTTGTTACCTATTCTTCTTGGGCACTTATTCAATTCCTCAGGCCAAACAACGCCATACAAGAACGGGAAACTTTAAAAGATTTTCACATTCTTCTTTTCCGTAGATGGAGTGCCCAGACAATGCTGTTTGACTTGTACGAGTAAATATGTTTTTGGGGTTGGGTGTATGCCTGAGTATTCGTTGTCCGAATGCATAAGCCGTTTTGTATAGTAGACTTTGTCAGCAGTTACTATTACAACCACACCCGCTACTATAAGGGTAGATGAATGCCGTTGCATGAGGAGTTTTCAAGATGACACTTTTGTGGAAATTGTCGAGAACAAAAGTTTTAACTAGGATTCTTTTCTACTTATCCCTTCTGCTTTAGACGTTGCACACTTACAGGCGTAAAGTGGCTGTAAATACCACGGGGAAATGGTCAAGAGTGCTTTGGGGAAGTCTAGATAAGCTGAACTTTTACAAGTTTTAAGTATTTGTTTGTAAGAATATTTCTTTGGCATTTGAAGGAGACGGAAGAAAAAAAAGGGGGGACTTTGTGAAGATTCTTTGAAGAAATCCATGCGTACTTTTGCTGTGACCCAAATTTATTTCCCGATTATGGCTCATTGTGTGACTATTCGCTCTGTAAATTATTCGCCCCAGGAACCATCGCCCAAAAACAAAAATGAACAGTTTCGCTCCAAAAACAGAGGAACAATTAATTGCCTCCAAAATTCATTAACTTTAGCACCATTTTTTTTAGAAAGACGGAAAACACCCCAAATTTTTAACTGCCAAAGAGTGGGGCAGTGTAGATTTCCTCTGTAAGTAGTATAATGCTACGATTATACGATTGACCGAAAAGCGTAAATCTAGCGTCAATAGTTTTACGCTTGATTGGCGTATTTTAGACAGAAGCGTAAATAGGTTGTTCCCCCGAGTTATACGATTGACTTAAACACGTCAATTTTAACAGCGTCAATCAAAATGTCGACTGACACAATTTAAAATGAAATCGGAATATAGAGGGCTACGCCCCCAATTCGAGGGTTTTGTAGCAAGCGCTTATTTTGGTATGTAAATATCGGCCTCGGCTCTTCTTGGTACCTTTCAGATGGATAAAAACATCATAATTAAAATGTATTAGTATCTTACATGCCAATTCCCTTGTTCCGCTTTCTTCAAGTTAAAGAATATACCAAAAATGGAATGTACTCAACATTACCTTTCTCACGAAACCCCATCCCCTGTCAATACCAGACGATGTTAATTTCGCCTCTAAGTGGACCCCCCAGTTGGCCACTTACGACACATCGCTTTCTCCAGAAAATTATAGCATTTCTACACATTCTTACAGAATTTCATGTGTGTGGCTTCAACCATTAGTCAGATAATCAATAAACAGGCGGACAGACATTTGGTTGTTTTTATACGAGTTTTATTTATACAACGAAACCCTAAAAAGATAAATTTTTTGAGTAATTATTATTAAAATCACCGCCCGCAATCAATCTTTACTCTTTCAAAAATGGTTAATCAAATAATTGAAATTCGCACTACGAAAGACTACATGCAAGTAGTACTCGCACCTATGCATGAGGCCGGTAGGTGTATTTTTTGTATGGATAGTGTCAAAATGCCCAATTTAAAATGAATTTACTATCATTAAATATTATGTGATTGGAATGAAACTTAGAGATATTATTGCCTATGATGTTGGTTATCATTGGCCATCAATATTTTTGACCTCGGGTATGCTTGAGGGGTGCAGGGGTGTGCAAACTGCAACTATAGAAATATACTATTATTAACCTTTTTTGATGAGATTTCAAAATTCTATTATTTTTAGTTTTCTATGCTAGTAAAATCCTGCTTTTCTGTAAATTTTCATATCTCTACGTATAACGGTCTCGAAATGCAAGGGGAAGGGGGGACAAACTCGGATCACATATTTTCCCATCTCCCTCTTTTCTCCTTTCTTCAAATTTGAGAAAAATTCCAGAAATGGAATGTACTCGACGATAGCTTTGCCTATACCAAACGAAAAAAAAATTTCCACCTTCATTTCCCCTCTATGGGGACCCCCCCTTAAAGTTGACCTATTACAACGCGTCGCTTTCTCCAGAGAATTATAGTACTTCTACACATTTTCACCAAATTTCATGCATGTAGCTTCGGCGGTTCGTGAGATATTTCATGGACAGACAGACGGACAGACGGACGCATGACCGATTTCATAAGGGTTTTGTTTTTATACAAAACCCTAAAAAGGGTAAACCGCCAGTCGTGCAATCGAACCGTTTACACGATTGACTCTTCTTATGGCAATCGAATTGATCATTGGTTGACGCTTATATTCATTTGCGCCAATTGAATTCCCCATGGTTCACTCTCCTTAATCAGTCAAACCCAGCAAGACATTTGTTTTCGACACGAAATCTGTAAATTTTCCCAAGAAATTTATCAAACATTGAAATCTGTGGTTGATGCTCGAGACGTCAACCACTAGTTGGCGCAATTGAGCTGTTGGTTGACACTTGTGTTTCAAAGAGGTTCATTTACATGATTGATGTAATCGCGTAAATTTTGGTTAACGGAAATTGGGGACAATCTAGTAGTAAAAATATTGTGCCTTTGCACGATTGATGTCGATTGAACATCAAAAAAGCGTAAATATTGACGCAAATCGTCAATCGTGTAATCGTAGCATAAGACCCCATGGATATCTACTTTGGCAAATCTGAAAGACGATTTCCGCTTTAGGTGTTACTGCTAATGAGATATAACTCGCACCCTTGAAGTTTATTGTGGCCTCTTTATAGCCAAACATTATACTCAGTAGTCGAAGTCTGATCAATTGGTCGGCCTGTAACTAAACTGGTCGTGTTGCCTCAACCATGGATCAAAGGGCAACACCTAAAGAGAGAAGGTCCATTGACAATGAAACCAGTTTGTAGTGAAGAAGCAGCTTTTAGAAAACAAACTAAGGGGCATGGCCAAAAATGGGCCTCAGCTTCGCTCGATGCGATTCTGAATAACTACTAGTTCGTCTTAACTCCGAGTGGGGTACAGCGCGTCAAATACTCATGCGCGTCATCGTACTCGGCTCTGGCAACTGGACGCATTTGTCTCCACGTCTTACTCAGCAACTTACACTTGTCGGCCACAGACCGACGCCATAATGTCGAACCAAGGGTGCAAGAGGTCTGGTATTTTATGGCATGTCCGGCAAGAGGCATGTAGTCTGGTAGATACGACGAGCGATATTCTGCTCCGAACCGCCATTTTCGGCAACATACTATCATACTTAGGTAAAAAGATTTGTCCAACTCCTCCACAAACTGTCCATTAATATTAATGGTAATAGGGCGAGTTGGATTTCTTTTTCGCAACAGCGCCGCGGGCTCTTGGTCTTATCGGTGTCAGTCCTTAGCCCAACCGTGCTAGTTATGTACCCGTTGGCACGTGAAATTCATGAAATCTTAGAAAAATATTTGAAAAAGAAAAACGCAAGCGCCACTGCCAGATACTCGAGTTAGCAGCATTAGCATTTTTAATAATTTACAATCCACGAAATTCTAAAATCCGGGGAAACGCATTTACGCACACGTACAATTACCAATCATTTGAATCAGCAATTATTTCAATTATAAGTGGACATGCACATGACAATGCACTCAGTCAGTCAGTCACTCAGTCTCTCAGTCATTTCGTCCAATCGCTGAGTCACTAATTTATTTGCAGTTCGCTAAGTCAAATTACTACTCGTGGATCAATTGTATCGTGGAATATTATAACAAAGCAATCGAAAAACAAACAACTAAAACTAAAACCACCATTATCTATCTTTTTACCAAACCAATCCCATCCACATCCATTCATAATCATCTCTGCGCAGTATACACGTATTGTGTATACTCCTCTATATATACACAACAACCTATGCTAACTGCAAGCAAATCAAAAATCATTTGCTTACGTCGCACCACACATTCAAGTTTACCCAAATACATAAAACAAGCCCAAACTTCTGAAAAGAAAGTATTCGTCTTATGTATTGTATCATCATCTTAAGATGAAACCAAACAAAAACACATAGTTTCCACTTCCACTATAGCTACAGTGAGAGCAAATTCAAATTTCCAGCTCCTGTAATACATAGAAGAACGATACAAAATCAAATCAAATCAAAATCAAAAGAGTAGTTTAAAGAGAACGATACAAAAATCAAATCGTTTAAAAAGAGTCGTTCGTTCGAATCGTTCATATTGTTCAAAAAGAGTCGTTCGTTTGAATCGATCAGATCGTTCAAAAAGAGTCAAAAGAGTCAAAATCAAATCGTATCATATCGTTCAAAAAGAGCCAAAAGAGCCCATCCCAGATTGGCAACCATGTTTTCGTGTTAAATAGTGGTCCGATCTGGCTGGCCCGAACTAAAGGGCATGGTGGTCACCGACTTCGAATCGGGGGTCAAAAATAAAAGAAAAAAAACTGAATTTTAAAAAAAACTACGACTTTTAATGAATATGTCCCGGATGTCACTACATATTTATATTTTGCGCCTTGGCAATACTAATGGTGCCAGATGCAATCTGACACTTTCATCAGAAAGTTTAATTTTTCTTAGCATAAACGTACTCACAATGTTTTGACGTACGAGCGCTATTTGCCTTGTTTTACAGTGGCTTGAAAATTTTGTCTCGGGCAAAAAAGGGATTAAACCCTGAACATTTTCGTGACATGATGTTTTACGAGTGTCGGCATCGATAAGAGTGCAACGATCAACTCCTTCGACTTTTAGTGGTAATTCTCCACATTTTGCCACGGTAAAACCCTGGTTTGCAGAATTCAGTCGCAGCCGCCTATCGCTCACCGACGAATTTTGTGAAGGTCGTCCAAAATCGGATGTAATCGCAGAAAAAATCGATGCCATGTGCGAAATAATAAAGCAATATCGTCATGTGACATATTGTAAGATTGAGGCGTCCCTGGGCATTAGTTCCACCAGCGTACATTCAATATTGCATGAACATTTGGCCGTCACAAAGATTTGTTCGCGTTGGATACCGCATAATTTGACGATCGCTCAAAAGGAGACTCGTGTCAACTGGTGCAAAGAAATGTTGAAGAAATACTACCGCGGTGCTTTAAAATACGATTATAAGATCGTGACAGGCGACGAATCTTGGATTTATATAAATGTGTATGAGCCTGAAACTGAACAGAAATCGACGGTATGGGTCGTCTAAGACGAGGCAAATCCAACGAAAATTGTTCGTGAATGAAGCACTTCGAAGCAAATGGTCTCCTGTTTCTTCACAATAACCGGTCATGTCGCCACCGTACCACTTGAGCAACGTAGGACCGTTACTTCTGAATGGTATACAACCATTTGTTAGCCAGAAATTTCCAGTTAAATGAGGAAAACTGACCGCCGAAAGCGAATTATTCTTCATGATGATAATGCAAGGTCTCACATATTGACCCACACATCAGAGTTTTTGAATACCGAAAACATCGAACTGATGAGCCATCCACCGTACAGTCCAGATTTACGCCCAATGATTTCTTCTAGCTCCCGTACATAAAAAATAAACTGCGTGGTCAGCGTTTTTCGACCCCCGAAGAAGCAGTCGATGGGTTCAAAACTCAAGTTTTAGTGATACCTTAATCTGAGTGGGAAAGTGTTCCAAAAACTAGGTCAAGCGCATCCAAAAGTGTTTTGATCTTCATTCAGAATACTTTGAAGAACAATAAAGCCGTTTCCGAAAATAAATTACTGTTTTTCCATTGTTAGGCGCAGAATATAAATAGGGAACCCTGGTATAAACCAAGTTTCTGACTCTTTGGATGACCCTTTTTGAACAACTCTTTTTGGACGACTCTTTTTGAACGACTCATTTGAAAGAGTCAGAGCTAATGTTCCGGCACAGTGATGAAAAGAGTCATTATGCCCATCATTATTGCTTTATAATAGCCACAAGTTTCTCTTCTCTTTTCTCTCTTCAGGCAGCTAATAATATTAAGCGGAGAATCGGATTCAACACATTGCTTGATGATAATTCGCAAGATCTTAACATGATCGCCATTGGAGAATCTGGATATCCGCCTTAGACAGTACTAATCCACCAACATTTCACTGTACGAAACCCAAAAAATCCAAGGGTAATTCAAAAAAGGCCAGTAAGATGGCAAGTATTTTAAAAATTTAACCATGTCACTAACCAAGTAGCCCCCGTGTTTATCTATGCCAAGTTGGTCCCCTACATAACCACCGTAAATAAAAAAATAAAAAAAAAACAGCAGCATCCGGTTAGTATTCCTATTAGATTTTACAGTGGATCATTTTCCAAAGAAATAATTTTCCATGGAGTTAAATTTTTGTGTTTGCTTGTCTAGCCGGGATTTGATCTTGGGTAGTTGGGCTTCATCCATTGAACTACGGAATACGCCATCGGGGCTAATGTAGAATGGCTTCTAAATAATGCTTTATATGCGAACCCAGCAAAAAGACCGGATGCTTACATAGGGTGGGTATATCGGAAATTGCAAATTATGGTCCTCGCATGGGCGGTTCGGAATTGCTAGTTAAAAAGGGTCAGTAAGGTGACAAGTATTTAACCTTCCAGCAATGCCTTTCAACATTACTAACCAAGTAGTCCTCATCGTTATCTATCCAGCAGAAAAATGGCTGCCTACATTGGCGAAAATTGAAAACTATATCCCCCGCTTAAGGAAGGTCAGGGTCGTTCAAAAAAGGAGCAGAAAAGTTGTATTTCACTCCAGTAGTTAGCCACAATGTTACTAACCAAGTAGCCCCCGTATTTACCGTGGCTAAAGTCGCGATATCGAATACAATAAAATACATACTCATTATTGACGCAAACTAGGATTTTTTACCACCTCAAAGCCCTTTAAAATAAATAAAAAATGCCGCACCTTTGCAAGATGAAAACTCCCTGCCTCTTGGGTTAATTCCAATGAGTGCAAATGCTAAATCACATTAAACCTAATTGAAAAGATTAAACTCCAACAACATGGGCTACTTCCCACGTCTTAAATAAATGAATTGCACTCACATCTCACACGACGTATACGGTAAGACAAAAAGATGGAGGACGATTTAATGAGTTGCACTAACAATGCTCTCGTGCAGCTGCTTAATTACATCTCAGAACAAAAACACTAAGCAGATTGATGATAAGACGGCAAATTCAAAAGGATTAGAACAGAAGGTTCCTAAAAATACGCAAACATAAGGTGAAAAATGTTCTTAGTGCAAATTTGCTTTGTTTTACGGATGATGTACACCCAAGCAAATCCGGTTGAAGGATGATTCCAGGATCAGATTAATATTTGTTAGAAAATTAAATAGATAATATTCCGATTTTGAATGGGTATATGCAGGGGACCATTAATGTTATCATTTCGTGCGGCTTTGATTACGATTTATGTAGGGGATATCTTTTTTTAAGGCCCTTTTTTGGCGGCCTCTATTTATTTCCTTCTTTCCAGTTATCTGAAACAGATGGTATATTTCCTAATCTGCTATATATGCACAGTATTTGAACCAAATGAACGATTTTCAAGTGATAGATTAGATTAGCTTAAAAAGTTTTCGTAAGATGCACAGCACAAATAGACCACCACTGGGTCCGTTGTATTACCACTCTACGTTTGAATACTAGATGAGACCTACGAGGGTAAGGAGAAAAGTTCTAATCCTGACAATGAAAGACTGCGATTTCCAGTTAAAAAATGATTTTATTTTTGTACATAATCTCCCTTGACTTCAACACACTTGGTCCTGCGTTTCTGCAACATCAGTATTCCTTCCCGCAAGTGAAAGTCTGGAAGGCTGTGAAAATATTCATGGGCCCTCACAACTTCTTCATTGGATGCGAAGCGCTTCCCAGAAAGAAATTTCTTCAAGTTTGGGAACAGATTGAAGTCTGTGGGTGCCAAATGAGGAGAATTGGGGGGATACATATTAAAAGGAATTCACAGGCCTGGGGTAGACAACACAAACATGACGAAAAAAAGGGACAATAACGATGGAATGGTTGTCAGGCGGTTGAGATGCCCTCGCGATCGCATCGGGGTCCGGGTGTAATGGGACCTTCGGCCTCTCGTTTCGTAACATTGAAAATTCACTACTAATCAGGTGCTACTTTGGATCTGTCGGTAGAATCAGCACGACCAGAATAGGGTCATTACAAATTGTCTGCAATAAAAAGATTCTACACCTTCCTGGGCTGCGAAAATTCTAGGAATTATTATTAATCTCCTCAGTTTTAAAAATGCCAGTCGTATGAGTAAGGCAGACTTGGGACTGATCATGTGGTACCTATCGGGACTAGGTGAGTTATCACCTCAACAAATGTATCTGTCAAACTGGACAGAGTGTTGGATTTGATAGGATGATAAGGGGTCCACTAAAAACACCACCTTTGTAAAAACCCACCGGTCTGCTTATGGTTTACGAGACTCATTTTTGAAGAGGCGATTATGAATGCCAATATCGTCAAGAGTGCCCGAAAAACGACTATGCTATTTGAACTAACCCTTAGTGGGACATAGCGCGTAAACTACTCTCATTGGTTTAGTTGACGTTTCGTTAGTTTAAACTGGTTACGGACGATGTATGCTCCTAGCACACATCTGCTGCCCATTTAACTGCATACCTGCGGCAAGTTGGGAAAGGTTGTGGTTTATTGTTCCACCTCACACCAGAGGAGGAGGACACCACAAACATCTATGGCCACGGCAGGATTTAAAACCGTGTCAAATTGGTAGCATGAGACATCAGACTGATACTTCAACGCACTGGGCTACCGCCCGACCCACAAGCGACTAGCTGACATTTTATATTATGGTTGAGAGTTTTCTGCACTAAAAAGGCTATGGTACAATAGATCGTATCCGGTCGACAGTCTGATGGTAGGCCTGCCGGCAGGATTTGGAGCAACCCTGACTGCAGTTTAGGGTTGATATCTGGCCTGACAGCAGGTTTGATAGCTGGCTTGGCATAACATCTAAAAACACCATACATATTTGCCAGTAACTTTACGGAGGCTATTCTGGTGACACAAAATTGAATATTTTATGTCTTCTTTTCGGTAAAATAATCTCCAATACAATAATGCACAGTGTCATCTTTCAGTTTCGGGCCATTGACTCCAAACATTTGGCCACTGTGAAACTGCAGTAAACCAAATCTTTCATTATTTGCCCATATAGCACATCTGGCTACTGTATCTCTTTCCTTATGCATGAAAAGCCAACAAAATAAAGTCAAGAAGGACATAAGCAATACTTTGAATTCTCGCTTCAACTATTCGCAAACATCTAAGAAAGTATGTCCTGTTTTTTTTTTCAACAACAAAAAAATATTTTAGTTTGGTCTGAAGGGAGAGATACTCTGCAACAATATTCCAAAGTTATTCAAAACCCATTCAGCGGAACTGGCTGGGAGAGGGCAACCATCGAAAGGTCAACGGGTAGTATGGGACATAATGAAGTATACATTGGGGTCAGTTCTAAAGACGAAAGCTGGTAAATCGGTTGCAACTCCGACTCCATAATCCACTATACTCGTACATTTATATCTTTTTTGTTAGTATCTAAAGATTCTTTCACGATGGCTTAGCATGAATGTGCACTCTGAGCCGCAATATATAATGTTAGCGTGGACTCAGGCGAAATGTTGGACAAGTGCCTAGACGCTGTACAATTTAGAATAGCTTGCATTCACTCATGAAAGGACATTATTGCGGTTAAAGTTTACTGGTTGTGATTTATAAACTAGTCCACGAATATTGTAAAACGGAGCACTTCTTAGGAACAAACTTTATTCGGAATTGTTAAAATTTTGAGAATATTTTCTGAACTTTGTAGGAATTTTGAAAATATGCATACTATGTAAATGTCTCAGGTCTGGACTATCATAAATTTGATATCGAAAGTCGTAAATTAGAGAGACACTACAGAATTACGTTCCAAAAGAGAATTTTTTTTGGCAAGTGACTTTGTTTCATTGGCATTTGGTGAAGAAAAAAGTCAAGAATGGTTGGCCCAGAATGCAGCTACGCGGGAATTAGTGCCTGCCTTTTCAGAAATAATTAAAGAATAATCTGATAGTAATAAGCAATAGGCAAGTTTGGCTTTCGGAATACCCTCCTGAACGACTCATGCGGACAATCGAAATTCGCCAAGATTTTAGAAATTTGAGCTGTTTTTCGTGAATTCGTAGTATTGTGAAAACTAGGACGAAAATAATGTCTTGATCCTAACAAGGTAGACTCATACTGGCTACTTGGAAGTTCGCCAAGCGTCCGCAAGTAAGTTCTTAGTAAGCCCAGCCACACACTCTCGAACTCATACACGAACATGATCACAGTGGACAATTTTCTTGTGTGAAATGAGGATCACCTTTTCCCAAACGATGCGTTAAGATTTTCTCCGAATGGCTCAAGACACTTGTAACGGACGGTTTGGTGGGCATCCGAAGATGCCCGTGGGGACGGAGCCTTCGGTAGCATAACGACAGTGAAAGTCGAGCCGTGCCATATGGCGAAAAAAAAAGGCTCCTCAACGAGCTAAGCAGCGGCCTATTCTTGCTGTAGCTCTGTTCGGGAGATGTGGGCGGGGTTTTCGCTGCTCGTTGCACCTGTCCTTCACGTATGTATTACCAAAAATTCATAGGCCTGGGGAAGACAACACAAACAGGGGAGGTAAAAATGTTGACTAAAAAAAAATAATCGATAAGGTTGGAATGGTTGGCGGACGGATCGGACGCCCACGCAGTCGTACCTTGGTCCAGGTGTAATGGGACCCTCGGCCTCTGGTTTCGTACCACCAACAGATCACTACTCATCAGGTGCTGCTTCGATCTGCCGGTGGGAGCAGCACTACCAGACCACAATATGGTTCACCACAGGTGGTTCCTTATAGGGCAGCTTCTACTTCGAGGCCTGCCAAGAAGAAGAAGCTGAGAACAGAGTGTGCTGCTAAAAATAAATAAAAAAAAAAAAACAAAAGCGAGCTGGGTACCCGAGTCAGCCGACAACCATTGTGGAGGGGAAAAATTAACAAAGCAAAAAAAAATACTACATTTTCCAATCATTCAGATGATCAACAGGCTACAAAGAATTCTGAGGCCAGGAGAGGCGCAACACTGCATTCCTTGCCGCAATTGACTCATTAAATCTGTAAACTGCTGAGCACATGAATAATAGAAAAATGCAATACTGTGTAAAGAAATTTTTTTTAAGTTACTTAGAAGGACAATCCTGGCAAACAAAAGGGTATCCAGGGCTCCTCCGTGCTTCGTCCGGTCACCGAAGATGCTCCAAATGCCGGCAATTCAAAGCATTTATGGAGGCCTTAAATACATGGCTAAACCACAAAAGACAAACACAGCACCAGGATTGCCTTAGTGAACAGATTCTAAAAGGATACTCTACTCTATAGGAAGGATTGGGGTGCTACAGAGGAAAGCACAGCTACTTGAAGGGAAAATACGTGAAGTAAAAATGGCTAAGTGGTAAGACTTAGCGCAAGTAGCCTTAATGTGCTTGTGGGAATACAAATCGTTGGAAGGACTAAAACGGAATCCAAAAAGTCCTTCCTAGAAATGGGCCCCACGTTGGGCGCCAAATATGCAACGGACGGTTTGGTGGGCATCTGAAAGTGCCCGTGGGGACGGAGTCTAAGGTAGCATAATGACCGTGAAAGTCGGTCCGTCCCATCTATCGAAAAAAAAGGCCCCTCAATGAGTTGAGCAGCGGCCTATGCTTACTGTAGCTCAATTCGGGAGATTTGGGCGGAGTTTTCGCCGCTCGTTGCCCCTGTACTTTACGTATTAACAAAAATTCATAGGCCTGGGTAAGACAACACAAACAGAGAAGTTAAAAATTGGGAATGAAAAAAAATAGTCGATAAGGATGGAATGGTTGGCGGACGGATCAGACGCCCAAGCGGTCGAATCTGGGTCCGGGTGTAATGGGACCCTCGGCCTCTGGTTTCGTACCACCAACAGATCACTACTCAATCACTACTCATCAGGTGCTGCTTCGATCTGCCGGAGCAGCATTACCAGACCATAATATGGTTCATTACAGGTGGTTCATTATACGCTTCGCATAAGGTTCCCCTCAAATCTTTTATAAAATTCACAGAATGCATACTGGAGGGGTAAATCCGTTGATACAGCGTTGAATTCTATCGTGTGGGCTATATTGAGAAGTCCTTTAGCTGTAAGGAGTTTACTATGGTGGTGTTTCTGGATATTGAGGGATCCTTCAACAACGTTAGACCAGCTGCAATCATTGATGCACTGTCGTCTCTTGGAGTGGATGATTCTCTCTGTAAGCCTATCAACCTTATGCTAACATCTAGGGTTATTTGAACAAAGTTGGGCATGTCGTCCGCTCGTAGATACGTTAATAGGGACATCCCGCAGGGTGGTGTTCTCTCCCCCCTCTTATGGAATGTTGTGATAAATGAACTTCGTCTGGATCTGGAGGCGCTAGGATGCAAGGTGACTGCCTACGCGGGTGATGTTGCTATCGCTATTTCGGGTAAGTTTCCCACCACTCTTAGCAAGGTATTAAAGAATGCACTCTCCTTTTTAACAAATTGGGGCACAAAATGTGGCGTTAAAGTTAATCCGTTCAAGACGGAACTTGTCCTATTTTCAAGAATGCCTAGGACAGCAACACCAGAAATTCCGGTGTCGGAGGAAGAAAAATTGATCTTCGTAGACAAGGCCAAGTTCCTGGGGCTCATACTTGACAGGAAGCTAAGCTGGAAGACCAATATACCGGAGCGTGTTAATAAGACAAATATCGAACTCTACTGTTATAAGAACGCCATCGGAAAAAGGGGTGCCTGCAACCGAAGGTTGTGCATTGGGTCTATGTGGTGGTTATTCGCCCCCATACTTTTACACGGCATTATTGTGTGATGGAAGGGACCTAAACTGCAGTAAATCGTAGATTAATGGAAAAGTGCTAAGATCAGCTAGTTAGGCAATCAGCTGGGCTCTCAAAACGTACTTTTTCGATGCCATGAATATAATACTCAAACTGCTACCGCTTGATATTTTTGCCGAATAGGTGGCTGCAAGCACGGCCGTCCGTCTTCGCGATGCAGTTAGTTAGCTCTGCAAGAGTGAACCATGTCTCATGACAACTTATGTTCACTTAGTCCTTCAAAAGTCTCATCCCATTACATACACAATGGAATGAAGACTTTCTTCCGACAACAGATACGGTATACATATTTTCACAGAAGGGTCTAAGAATGACAATGGCGTGGGAGCTGGCATTTACTCCGACTGTCTGAATCTGAGCCTATCGGTTCGACATCCCGACTGGTCTGGCTGGGACGCCATCATCATGACGTATCTGAGAGGATTATCATTATTTTAACTGACAGTCAAGCTGCGATTAGAGCTCTGTAATCCGCACACATAACCTCGAAGATGTTGTTGGAGTGCCGCGAATCTCTCACAGAGATAAGTGGTATCTTTGATATTGTCATGTGCTGGACTCCGGGTCACACTATAGCTTCGTTGGCAACTGCGGAGCTAACGAACTTGAAGAGGAACCTTGGACGAACCCAACCGTACTCTCTGCAAAGTGGAGATGCCTTTTGATGTACGTAAGCATAGCATAATGCAAGGCGCGATAAGTATCATGCCTAAGTGCCTGCACTTGTTATAAGACAAGGCTGATATGATCCGGCTTGGATATGAGTCGTTCCGCTAAGCTATTGTCGCTGAAAAGGCATCACATTGGTATGGTCGTGGGCATCATCATTGGGCACTGTTCAATTGGAAAGTACACCAGGAGGTTTCGACTTCCGTATAACGTCTTATGTAGAAGCTGTGGGGATGAGGAGGTAGAGGAGAGTACTCTCCACCTTTTCTGTGAATGTCCGGGCCTGGAAAGTATTAGGAGGGCTACTCTTGGGGCCTACTACTTTGCCGATCTAGGTGACTTGCAGGACGTCGATGTTGGCCAGTTCCAACGTCTTGTTGTTGGCTTGGGCTGGTTTTAAGTTTACAATGGGTCGGGACAACATATCGCGTTCGGTATTACAATACCGAGATGCGGCCTATGTGTACTGTGGACAACCATAGCAAGCCTTTGACCTAACCTAACCTAAGGTGCAAGTTCATGCTCGGCAGTGTGTGACCAGGCTTATATATTTTAGTATAATACAGACTGACTTACAGTGTGAAATCCACTTTAAGCATACTTTACATGGCATTTTCTTAAGTTTAATGTACTCGGCTTGTCCTTGTAAACAAATACTCGTAAGATCGAGGTCGGGATCCAGTCTCCGATCGAATCATGACCGCCATGTGCCGGGTCAAAATGAGGAACTTCTCAATAATACAATGTTATGCTCCAGCTAAACACGACGGTATTTTGGCGAAAGACTCCTTCAACGAAGAACTAAACGCCGTGCAAAGCAGAACACCTAAAGGTGACATTATAATGGTTATGGAAGAACATTATGTGTATTTATCTCACACGAAACCATGTTTGCAATCTGATTTATCTTTTTTTTTGCTAGTGTTCGTCCCTTTATGGATTGCAAAAACTCACATAAAATTAACCCGAAGAAAATATTAAAAAACAACAAATTTGTTAAAGTTCGTAATTTTTTATTTTTATTTTTTTCTAAGTTAAAATTATAATATTATATGCATTTCGGGGCAATTAACACCTCATCTTCAGCAAACGCGTTGCTAACTAAAGAAAATTTCAAATATAATTTTTAATGAAAACAGAAACGATTTCTACAAAAGTGACCAGGGAGCCAGCATGGGGAATCCACTTTCACCCTTAATGGCAGAAGCGTTTCTGACGAAATTTGAAACGGAACTGAAGAAAAACAACTTGTTACCGCGTATTTGGCATCGGTATGTTGATGATGTATTTGCAGTTGCACGAGAAGAAGAAATACCTCATATTTTGGAAGTATTAAATAACAAATACGACTCGATAAAATTTACTCATGAACTGGAATCTTCATCTTCATTGAATTTCCTGGATTTAACACTCACTCGAGACAGTGAAGGAAATATCAGCGTCGCAGTTTATCGCAAGCCAACAACATCAGAGAGATACATTACGAATGACTCCCATTGTTCACAACAACACAAATTAGCTGCCTTTCATTCTATGATCCATCGTCTGTGCGATTTACCTTTATCTGCTACCAACTATTTAAAGGAATATCAATATATTCGAAATTTAGCAGATATCAATGGTTTCAAAAGATCGATTATAGATGATCTAGTAATGAAACACTCAAAAAAGGCACATAAGAATAGCCTCTCAACATTGTTCGCACAAAATAATAACGACTCGTCAAAAAGCGAACATCGAGTGTCCTTCACATTCGCTTCATCAATTACAGGATCATTATTCCGAACATATAAAAAAGAAGGCATGCAAATTGTGTATAAAAATAACTCCAAACTGAAATGTTTGCTTGGATCAACGAAGGACAAAACACCGACAGAAGAAAAAAGTGGGATTTATCAAATCAGCTGCAATAACTGTGAAGCCAAATATATAGGACAAACAAAACGGAAAATAAAAACTAGATATAATGAACACATAAATGCAGTAAAAAAGCGAACAACGGATAAATCAGCGGTGGCATTGCACATATATAACAACATTGAGTGCATTCACCACGCTCGTTTTATCCGGATCGCTACGGAGCGCTACGGAGCGCTCCGTAGCGCTACAACCCCTCCCGGTCGTGATAGCAACCGCTCCTTCCATCCGCTCCGGAGCGGTTACTTCCCCTTGGTAGCAGAAATTTGTTACGCTCTCTGGGCATGTAGCGCTACATTTGACAATTCGCAGCTGGTATGTGTGTTGTGACGTTTGTGTACATCAAAAGCGCAAATAGAATCCCCGTCTATGTAAATTCACTGTCTTCTCGTCTTCGATTTGATATTTCCTTGTTTCGTGATGTGCCAAAGAAATGTTTTGCGATGGAAAATTGGCAATTGTCAAATATTTGCGTTGTCACCTGTTTGTCAGACATTTCATATGTAGCGGTTCAATCACGAAAGAAATGTTGACAGGTAGCGTCTCCTCAAATGTGTCGTGGAGGGGATGTAGCGTTCTGTAGCGAAAATTTTTCACATGAATGCAGGCATTGACGAACCACCTCACAAAATCGGTGGTATCAAACTAATAAAGCAAATAACGGACTATAGGACACTCGACGCGTATGAAGCAGTGCTTATATTTTATATAAATGCAAAAATCGGATGAATACAGACAACGGGAATATAACGTCACATTTGTTTAAATTTGCCAAATAAATTTTCAGCGCTTCTCGCTCTAACTTGTTTAATTCCTTTTTATATATATTTTTTTTTATTATGATTCATATTTTTTTTTTTTTATATTTGCCACTAGTTTTCATTAAAAATTGTATTTGAAATTTTCTTTAGTTGGCAACGCGTTTGCTGAGGATGAAGTGTTAATTGCCTCGAAATGCATATGATATTATAATTTTAACTTAGAAAAAAAATAAAAATAAAAATTACGAACTTTAACAAATTTGTTGTTTTTTAATATTTGCTTCGGGTTAATTTTATGTGAGTTTTTGCAATCCATAAAGGGACGAACACTAACAAAAAAAAAAAAAAAGATGGTTATGGAAGATTTGAATCCTATTAAACCTGGAACGCTTAGGTGTTGGTCTAGTCTGTTGACTGGTTCGACGAAGAATGCAAAAATTCACTTGATGCAAAAGACGAAGCCTACAGACAATGGATTCAACGAGGAACCAGAGCTAGAAGAGAAAAATATGAAGAGCTACGGCGAATATCTAATAGAATAATTAGACGTAAGAAACGTAGATACTTTGACGAGCAGTTGCTGAATATAAACGAAAACTTAGCTAATAGGAACACCAGACAAGCGTATAAACTAGTAAATATAATTAAGAACGGCTACCAACCCAGAACTAGCCTTTGTAAAGACAAGGATGGAAACATCACCAGCCACACCGATGGCATTAACAAACGATGGGCCTCTTATTTTCAAGAGCTTCTGAACCTACCATCTAACATACCCACACAAGAAGCTCTTGACTATATTACTGATCTAGGCCCACCCATACAACCCCCGTCAGTAGAGGAAGGTGATCTCGCGTTGCGGTCACTAAAACGAAATAAAGCGCCGGGCGCTGACCAGATTCCAACTGAACTGCTAAAATTCGGTGGAACGGGTCGAGCTAATGCCATACATCAATTACTCCTACGAGTAATGGGAGGACGAGGAGATCCCAGACGTTTGGCGCAAAAGCATCATCTGACTAATTCACAAAAAGGGAGATAAACTGCGGTGTGAGAATTACAGGGGCATACGGATATCACTAGCTTGTACGTCCCAAAAAATGTTGACGAAAATTCTGGAAAATAGAATAAAGCCGTACGCAGAACGTATCATTGGCGAATAGTTATCAAAGCGGTTTCAGACCTAGTCGCTCCACAGCCGACCAGCTCTTTCCGGTCAAACAGATACTCCAGAAGTGCTGGGAATACAATGTAGACGTACATATACCAAATCTTTGTCGACTTCAAGCAGGCATACGACAGTATCGATCGTGGAGTACTGTACATCATCAAGCTGCAATTTGGTATACCGGCCAAATTAGTGCGACTGACAAAGATGACGATGACCAACTCCGTCTCACAAGTCAGGATCCATAATAGACTTACCGATCTATTTGAAACATGCAATGGTCTGAAATAGGGCGATGGACTGCCACCGACTCTCTTCAACCTAGCACTGGAATACGCTTTTCGGGCTATAAATATGGACAACAGTCAGACGCTACTCATCAAGTCGACACAATTAGCAGCGTAGCTGACGACATCAACATCATGTCCCGAAGATTGGCCGACGCAGAAGAACTTCTGCATGCGCTCGACACCGCTGCAAAAGAAGTTGGACTAGGTATCAACGAGGATAAAACTAAAATAATGATGCAATCGACCACAAGGACGCCTGCACAACCGAGCATCAATGTGGGGACCTCAATATTGTCAAGGGACGCCAACGAAAGTGACGAAATCAAGCTATGGATACAGTTAGCTAATAAAACTTTTTTCTCGGTTCTACCCATAACGAAATCGAAGCAAGTGCACAGAAATACTAACTCCGCGTGTACAAAACCATTATACGACCAGTGCTATGCTATGGCTGCGAAGCATGGACCCTAACTCAAGCCTCGGGAAACATGCTAGACACATTGAACGTAAGGTTCTACGGTGAATTTTCGGGGCTGTTTTCAATCGAAATGGATGGCGCATCCGGTACAACCATGAGCTGTATGAACTGTACGATGAGCTGGAAAATTCGAAAATCGTCAAACTGCAACGACTTCAATGTGTAGGGCATGTACGACGAATGGACGATGATCGTATGCCAAAGAGAGTAATGAATGCAGAACGAGTCGACGGAGCGAGACTGCCTACACGGCCGAGATCTCGTTGGGAGAGCTCAGTATGCTGGGCTTCGAAAAGTGGAGGACGCGGTCACGGGACCGAGATAATTGGAGGACAACGATCCGGGCGGCCAAAGCCGGACGTCGGGCTATCGCGCCACGATGATGATGATGTATGAATAAGTAAGGTGTGTTTTTTATGAAAAAACTGAAAAACTACCAAGATTAAACTTCTCTGCATATCTACCAATCCCAGTGCATCTACTAAAATTAGATTTAGTTTCCGAGAGACTTGATTAACTCAAATACATACGTAGATTTCGTCAGTTGCACGAATAGTACGGAATATTAATAGTTTGAAAGGGGCACAAAAACATCAGTCACGTTCGTTCTTGGACACATTTATGTTTTTCTACATTGACAGTTGAACAGCAAGCAATTGATGTAGAATTAGCATTGATTGTTGATTCTCAAAAATCCTGAATCTACTCCAGAATTCATCACTCCAACATTTTCTATAAATCTAACGAAAGGACGAAAATCACTGTTGACACTCCATTACCTATTGCTCCATAAATGTTTACTCTTATCTATTTTCATTTCATGTTCGGAACTCACTATTGTTTTCCGGGGAACACATGTCTTCATTGTCATTCATATCGATATGCATATCCTCGAAGTAGTTTCACTTCCTTTCCCCGGCTCTTTATAATTTTCTTCGTGTTCCCTTTGTTTTCACGACTGCAATTCACTTGAACGCTGAAGAACCGAAGAGATACGAGTATGACACAATTTCAATTTCCTCCAAGGACACAACTATGTTTGACATACACTCATCACATCATCGTACAGGACGAAATTGTTGAATAGTTGTCATCGTTGCTTGTACTGTAAAACAATAGCGCAGCTGAGTAGAGTGACCCGATTCGATAGAAGCATTTCTCGTTATTATCATCATTCTACCACTAACCTTGCATAAGGAGCCTCCTTTCTATTTATTTGCACACTTGCATATGTCTCTCACTATATCAGCATAGTGAATATACCAGTAGATCTATATATCGATTCGTTGGGCATAGACAAGTTAGGATATGGCCATGTATAGTACTCGTATGTAGGCAAACAATCGCTTGCTGGCACAGTCACGAGGGTAGCGTAAAACCGACTTTTTGTTCGGTGGATTCATTTTTTTTTCTCCAGTGCCACCTTCGAAATTGACCGCTATACTCGGATATTGTACTATACTGGAAAAAGCTCAAATTTTTACGCCTACGATTGTGCTGAGATCTCTAAGCTATAGGAACATTACGTGTAGGCTAAGGAATGCAGGCGACCAGCCTAAAGTCACAATACGATTCGGAGTAGTCCTAGCCGGGTCTGAAATGCGCATGTATCGCAAATGCCAAACGAAGGAGCTTTTGTTCCAGTATTCCCATCAAGGACATGTCGCTTCCACGCTTAAGCCAGTATCGAGGTTATTGTGCCGCTTCGGGACTCTTTTTGACGGTACTGTACCTTCCAGGAAGAGTGGCAACGTGCTGACATATCCCCGCTTCTATTGATGATGCTGGAAAACGTACCAGATTGAGAATATCTCGGCACGAGATGCTCCCGATATAGCATCTTCTAAGAGAGACTGAGAAGCTTTTCGCAAAAATTTGGTCCTTTGAATGAAGGATGCGTGAATGTGTGTATGTCTATTGATGTACTCAAATAGGATCTCAGGAATTCTAAAGAGAACCAGAATACAATAAAAAAATGAAATTTTACCGATTGTTGGACTCAATCGGGAATGTTGTTAGTTTAGCGCGAGAGTCAGTAAACGCTACTGATGCTCTGTGTCTGTCCGGGATAATTTTGTCGCGTTCATAGAAAATTGGGACAAATTGTTGGCTCGATTTCAGCCAGGCTGAGTATGTAAAGATATAATCGGTTCGTGTGAAATATTGGTCTCCCGAATTCGGGAAACGGAATGGTTTAAGGGGTGTGGATAAGTGACGAAAAGTGATTAGTCCGGTGCAGATAATAGTGTTCATTAGTCCTTTCTCCCATTCCCTTCAGTGGGGACTGTGACGGAATAATTTATCAGTTTCAGTGATTACTTGATATCGGTCACTAGATTCCAAACGATGGCAGGTGTCCATTTCAAGCACAAAATATCCGAAAACTCATTATAAGGCCATTTTTGAAATGATGGTTAATCATAGTGACCCCCTTTCGACTGTCCCAATATCAGTGAGTCGTAACGTCTTTACTGTTTGTCAAGCATAGACAGATAAAATGTGCATTTACCGATAACGCTAAATTGTTTATGCGTCTTTTCCGGGCCCCTTTCCCCAATACAGTTTATCTTACTTAACTGAATAATAGAAACAGATAAAAGGTCAGAATATAAAAAGGCAAAATTTATGAAAGGTAAAGTGAGTACGGGAGCATATCGCGGAAGAGGCCTAGGTGTACATTAAAAGGACTTTTGTTGGCGATTTATTTGGGAAATTCAATTTTATTACGTCGCCGTCGTTACTGGTCGTGGTTTGATTGCAATTTATGACGATTTTTTTATGATACTCTCGGGATATTGTCGCGTACGTTTCGCGATAGCTTAATGACAATGTAAAAGGACTCGCGTATGGATGTTGTCATCGAACGTAAACGTTTTATACATAACATCTGCTTAAGGACTCTTCTGGTACTCTGAAATGTTGCGAGTGTAGAAGGGTTACGAATATTTTTCAGCGATTTTACGAGGGATGAGGAATTTCCATATTTTGCATTGTTTTGCATATGTATAACTAAATGGTTATATTCATACATATTTTACATTATTAAATATAGCAAAATTCTGACCTCATAAGAGTCGGATTTTCATGGAAATTTTTCGCATTCAATATTTAATCTTTTTAAATAGCTACAAATAAACAGAAAATAAAAAAAAGCGCGATTGAGCACACAGCATCAAATAACATCCATGGCAAAGCCTACCCCAATTTGAAAATAGCAAAAGTGTGTCCCATCTCTTTACCCTTTTTCGACCGGATGTGTACTATGGTGGATTTTCATCGCCATTAGAAACGGAAAGGATAAAAGTTTAAAGTGCTTAGTGAAATAGTGATGAGGTGGTGAAAACCAATTTTTTTTTGGTTAATTTTTCGTGCTCTCTGGTTTTATTTCCTCTTTGAATTTGCCCCTTGAGTGCTTGTGGCAGTAATTTGAAAAATAAAAGGAAAATCATGGAAAGTAATTTGAAAAGGCCAGTTATTTGATCCTAGAATTTTTTTTAGCTAATTTGTATTCTGTTGCTTAGATCGCTGTTTCATATATAATTCGGAATAGTGGTGAGTGTTGTTCAAATGTGTTCTTGAAAGTTTCAAGGAATAAAGTGAATTGCCGTACATCTGTGAAAAGGAAGTGGTGTTTGTCTGCGTTACAGATTTGACAGCTGCTCTAGAGAAACAAGGTTTGTCAAGAATTCATTAAAATCGTTTATTTATTTTTTTAAATTCTGAATTGTTAATTAATATTGTGGGAATGGTCGTGAAGGGATGATCCAATAACGAGTTATACTGCGATTTTGCCTCATATATGGTAAAGCGCACCAGTGGATCACGGCAATACTGGCTCGAGGCCCGTCATTTTGACATGGATATGTCTTATCGCCGGGGATCATCCTGAAAATTTGTCCGCCACGCAATGTATCACTATTTTGTTAAGGGAAGTGTGACTCCGTTAATTTTCATCCCACGAAAATCGTTTACCATTTGTTAATATCAACAACTTGTGCTGCCAAAATCAACCCTTTTCGACCTCATACTTTATGAAATTGAATCGAATTTTCGTATAATCACAAAACCAGTGCCATTCTTCCCGATTCCCATCACATTCACTTCACGTACCACCCGTGTCGTCCGTACAGTTTCGCATAACATGTTATACAGAAAAGGTTTCGTCCGATCCGTTTCTCAAAATTTCGTACTCCGAAAGCCTCTATGGTTGTCGATCACAAACACATTATCAAAAGACATAATCGGGTCCAGCTTATAGATAAAATTAGTCCACACACAGCTTAGTCCTCGTATCTTCTTACCTAGTAGATCATCATCAGTAAACTGATGACGAGTATCTACAGTGGATGCAAATACATCGGAATGCGTGGAACATGTTTTGTCAAAGATATCGACATACTTAGGTTTTATCAAGATCCCAGTACCGTTAATTATACTGGATGACATCATTGGACCAAACATGTTCGATGCAGTCGGTAGATATAAGACATATCCGTGTGATGTATCAAGATGTACCAATAGGCCGAAGCTGAGGCTTGCAACCTACAGTTGTCTACTGGCTTTGCGTGTTTCTGTTATGCGCTCAATATTCACGCATGAATTCAATGTCTGGTGGAAGGCCCCTAGGTTAACGACTTAGTACAGCTAGCTGAGTAAACTACAAAGGCTAGCCAGTGTGCCCATTAGGGGGGTGCTGATAACTACTCTATATACTGCCTTGGATATGTTGCTCAACCTGCTTCCTATCAATATTTTTGAAGAGCAAATTCACCGCGGCCACTATGCCATTCTAAACATAGGGGAACAGACTATTTCTCTCCAAGACGTATGTGTGAAAAGAACTTCATGTGCATGATAACTACTCGGAATCAGTGAGTTCAGAGCAAATTTCCCTTGCCACACTCTTTAGGTATCTATGCGGATAGCTCGAAGACGGACGACGGTAATAATGGGGGTCTACTCTGATAAACTGGATACACGCCTATCATTCCGTCTACCTGACCCATGTAGTGTTCTTCAGATGTAGGTTACTGAGATTTTGTAAGCTTTACCCTAGTTGGGAAGACACGCCATAATAAATGAAATATCACAATATATGCGGATGGCCAAGCCTCGGTAAGGTTCTGAGAATCTGCCCTAATAACATCCAAGATAGCCGATTGTCGCTCGTCCCTCATCATGTTGGAAAATTATTTCATTATCTCCCTGTGCTGGATTCCAGGCCACAGTCACTTTTGCGGTAACTGCATTGCGGATAAGCATGTTAGTTGCCTTGATCCCTCAAGCAACATGGGCGCGTCAATATCTCTTGGATTTCTATGCCTTGTTGACGTTTCGATGACATAATTACTTTTCGGACAACTTTTCCCGCTGTCTTTATACTAACAAGGTCAGAACGTAGTGGGAGTTCTATTAGTTCCCACAGGAAGTTTTTGTTGGTGCCGAAGATTCGTTCTCTAGATCAGGGGTCGATAAACTCCTGCCCACGGTCTGAATACGGCCCACCTCAGGCTTTTATCTGTCCCGCGAGGTTAATATTGTTTTTTTTTTCACAAATATCATAGTTTACAAATCGATTTTTTTTTTACCTCAACGTAATTTGTTTGAGTGAAATTTAAATAAATTTATTTCTTTCATTGAAGACTTAGACTGGATTAATCATTCAGAACGGACTGAGGAAATGACAATCCCTGCCCAGACCCTAGGTGTATCAATGGTAAAAACCGAACAGTGAGTCTGCGGTGGGGTCGCTGAACTTAGCACTGGGATGTCAATCGCTATGGACCTCTGGCCCAGCGAATATTAATCCTATATACATACCCATGCCATTGAGATCCGCGCCAGGTTGACTTAAATTCAGGGACGAGACGCTAGCATGGCTATCTGTGAATATTAGCATACGTATGAACTTGTATCTCAAGATCTTATAAGGCTAGCGAAATCTTGATTCGAATTTCGAGGTCTTTGAACACCTGGTAAACACCATCCATGCGCCAGGTTGATTTAGTTCAGGGATTTCGAGACGTTAGCATTGCTATCTGTGAATATTAGTATACGTATGCACTCGTATCTCAACTTCTTATAAGGCTAGTAAAATTTTGATTAGAATTTCGTCTTTGAATATCTGGTAAACAATGACCACGTCATTGGATTGGTTGATAAGTATACTAAGTTTGTATGCAGAATGATACCAAGTCAGTGAAAACTTCCAATTTTCAATGAAACATAATTCGCATCTACGCTTTGCAGGAAACTTGAATATATTGTACATGCCAACCAACTCCATACTGGTTGCAAGGTGACTCATTTAAAAACCATATTCACTATCTCTGATTCCATGGCAAAATCGATGCGTGTGTACAGTCATTAAATTAATTTAAACTCGCATCGATTTCGTCAATTCCAGGCAACGAAGCACAGCCGTTTTGCGATGGCATTTGCGGTATAAAGCAGTAATTAAACTGTGTCTATTTCAACAACTTTAGATGGACTGGTGGCAGCCGGATATTTATTTTTGCCACAAAACAAATGATTAGAAACTACCTAAAGCGTTTCTGAAATAAGCGATATTATTCGAATATGGCTTCAATTTTTTTCTGCGTTTTTCTTGCAAGTCTGTCCAGTGCAATTCAATTTCAATAAAATGTTAGCCTGAAATGTCTGGGTTGTACGGTTGTACATTTTTCAGCGTCAAGCTTTGGTTATGGCTTATGTTGTATATATTAACTTTAAGTACGTATTACATACTTAAATCCACTCAAGGTTCATCCTCAATCACAACAATGCAAACAAAAATTCAATTACTTCAATACGTTCTTATTTCTTCTATCTAATAGTCGTATTGCTCATAATTTCGATTCAATTTCGCCTATATCTGGTGGTCGTATTGAAGACAGCTTTAGAGCCATTTTATATAACAAATGCTTTTGAAAAATATGTCTGTTTCAGTGCTTCGAACTATCACAATTGGCACAGGTTTGCTGTCATTTGCTCAACAAAAACACATTTCGATTTCGTCATTGGCTTGAGGCGTGATAGATACGGCTAACGACTTAGGCTGCTGCAGTGCAGGATCAGTTTGGTGCTTACTGACAAAGTGGGGCTGTAAATTTTCCGGCTCAGCCTCCGCCAAAAGGCTGGCTAAAGAATAGTCTGCAAACAAAAGGCTACAACACTACACTGCAATCACAATTTGTCATGTTTTATCAATCCAATATCAATGGTCGACTTTATTCCTTCTTGTAGTCTTAAGCCGAACATACACCATCCGGAAAAACTGATCAGGCCTGGCCTTGAGGAATTCTGGATCGTGTATGGCAGTTTCAGGCCGCGTTCAGGCGGCCGGAAGGAAAATCGTTCCCGCCTGGCCTCCACCACATGATCCGGAATTTTTCTCCGAAAAACTGATCAGGTTTGGCCTTGAGGAATTCCGGATCGTCAAATACATGTGTAGGCCGCCTTGAGGCCGCCGGGCAGGCCTTTGAGGCGGCCGGATGGATAATTGGAAATCGATCTTATCGCCATAGGGTGAAAGTATCTATTTATTGGATTGAATTGTACGGCATTTTACTTTCCATGGACAAGTTTCAGATACATACGTCTATTGAAATATCTTAAACTCCAGTGAAAATCCATTCTAGTCACGCGGCCGGACCGTTCGCCTTGAGGCGGCCGGATGGATAATTGGAAATCGATCTAGAATGAATTTTCACTGGAGTTTATTTTAAAAGACGAATGTATCCGAAGCTTGACTATGGAAAGTAAAATGCCGTACAATTCAATCCAAAAGATAGATACTTACATTCTATGGCGATAAGATCGATTTCTAATTATCCATCCTCAAAGGCCTGTCCGGCGGCCTCACGATCCGGATTTCCTCAAGGCCGGCCCTGATCAGTTTTTCGGGCAGGAATTCCGGATGATGTATGGTGTATTCTATATTCAGGCAAACCTAAGGCCGGGCGTGATCAGCTTTTCCGGACAGGAATTCCGGATGGTGTACGGCTTTAACGTTTTTTTGTGAATTTTGACTAGAGATCAGAGCTCAATACCGTGACTTGTCCTAACATACAATATGTCAATGGCTAAGCAATGAAGGCATTCATCGATATCTTTTGATCTCATTGAAGTTATAGACGTTATCAAAAATAAATGGCTGTGAAAATAAGCAAGAGCTAATTTTTAAAGAACGGCAGTGGAAATTTCGTCATTTATATACACATCATATTATCACGTTCGCCTTCTACGCACTGAGGCCCGGTTCGATTCCTACTGAGTACCGTACTGAGCTTTCGATAAAAAAGGGGACTTACGTGTCGGACTATGATTCCACTCAGCTATTAAACGAGTACCCATTTATGTGGTAAATAACTCGGTTGAGTTGCTAATCATACACACCTCCGCACAAGACATACCGTTACATTCTAGAAAATGAGTTGATGCAAACTCATCTCGAGGCCAAGGTTCGAATTGGACTGTTACGCCAGTTATTTATTTAATAATTACTCATTTTTAAACTTTTCATCATCATCATCGTGGCGCGTCAGCCCGACGTCGGGCCTTGGCCGCCTGGATCATTGTCCTCCAATTATCTCGGTCACGTGACCGCGTCCTCCAATTTTCGAAGCCCAGTAGCCGCGCGGCGTCCGCATATACTGAGCTCTCCCAACGAGATCTCGGTCGTCTAGACAGTCTCGCTCCGTCGACTCGTCATCTGTTCATTACTCTCTTTGGCATGCAATCATCGTCCATTCGTTGTACATGCCCTGCCTATTGAAGTCGTTGTAGTTTGACGATTTTCGAAACTTCGTACAGTTCATACAACTCATTGTTGTACCGGATGCGCCATCCATCTCGATCGCAAACAGCCCCGAAAATTCGCCGTAGAACCTTACATTCAAATGTGTCTAGCATGTTTCCGGAGGCTTGAGTTAGGGTCCATGCTTCACACCTGTAGCATAGCACTGGTGGTATAATGGTTTCGTACACGCCGAGCTTCGTGTTTCTGTGCAGATGCTTCGATTTTATTATGGGGAGAACCAAGAAAAAAGTCTTATTTTCTAACTGTATCCGTCGCTTGATTTAGTCAGTTTCGTTGGCGTCCCTTGACAAGTTACAACCCAGATATATGAAGTCGTTCACGAACTCGCTGTTAAGGTCCTCGACATTGAAGCTGGATTGCGCTGGCGTCCTTGTCCTCGATTGCATCATTATTTTAGTTTTACCCTCGTTGACACCTAGTCCAATTTCTTTAGCAGCGGTGTCGAACGTATGCAAAAATTCTTCTGCGTCGGATAGGCCTGAATTTCAGGGAGTGTGTTTGTTGCACGACAACGCCCGCCTGCAAATAGCCAACTCCACTAAGGCACTTTTGAATTCATTTGGTTGGGACATTTTGACCCATTCTGAATACTTCCCTGACTTGGCGCCTTCAGATTTTCATCTTTTCACCTTCCCGAAGAGGCACATGGATGGAACAAATTATTCAATTATTGATGCGGAGGTGAAACAAGAGGTCTTGAAGTGGACGAAGGAGATAGCATTAGAGTTCTTTGAAGAGGGAGTCGAAAAACTTGTGTCAGAATGGGAAGGCGACTACGTGCAAAAATAAGTAACATATTCACTCAATAACATGTAATTTTTTTTAATGTTTTTTTTTTATTAAATAAAAAAATGAGTTCTCCTACTTTCTGGACGTGAACAAGTATACATATAAATAGATATAATGCTACACTGTAACGAGTTATTGTTAATTTCGTTCGTAGGAGTGCAGGTAATCTCGAAATTTTCAGTAAAAGCAGTACGTGAACAGAAATTACACGCCACTGGTGTTTTTTTTATCTAAAATAATTTTTGTGCTTTATATACATATGTATACAAAAAATTGGGGTACATTTTCATACCACTTGGTCTTTAATTTAGGCTTTTGATCTCGGGCTTATTAAACCTTCATGACCCGTTTTATCAATGTCTGTTAGTTAGCTATCTGGGACACCTAAGCATATGCAACGTTCGAAATATTAAATGAAGTAGAGAAATCAGCTGATTTCCTTGGCAGAATCAACTGTTATATTTTATTCGACGTCTGCACCGACTTTCAGCGTTAATTTTAGTTGGTTTAAAATCCTCTTCCAACGAATGAACTTCCAGAACACCGTTCTTTATGACCATTTCAATTGTCTCATTTAAACGTGAAAACGTAAACAGTTGAAGCTGTCTAAATCTCAGCAGCCCGCATCAGCTGTTTGAAATTATCGTCCGATAATATAGTTAAATATAACTGAAGGATGGGCGTTTAGCGTTTATCTATAGGATAAATTTTAACCAGACATTGAGAAAACGGCTCATAGTGAAGTGTATCTTAATTAAATAATTAACGGAAATTATTAACGGAACGATTATTTGGAAATTTCATCATTGAATAAGAATATATTCAAATCAACAAGAATTCCTTCCCAACTAATCCAATCACATTTTCTCTCGTTAATATTGTACATTTATAATTTGCTAAATGTACGTATACTCGTACATTATATAAATGAAAATTCTGCTTTCTTTCTTTGGAAAATTCTTCTGATTCCACACCACTCTATTTCAGCACAGATGTAATTTATTTACGAAAACGTATTCAGAGTGTAAATGCCTATCATAAATTTAATCAATATGCAAACATTTACATTTGCCACTCCTTCGGAATTGAAATGTATAGGAGGTACTTTCCAGATATCCATTTAAAATTCTTTGACTTGCTATTGAGAGGGAAAAATGTTGAAATTGAACGGATTACGCAAGAGTTGGTATGAAGCAATAGTTTAAAAAGATAGTACATACGTATACGTTAATTGGTATTTATAATCATTCAGGATTAGCGTTCTTCCGAAATGTTATTTTTTTGTGAAGAGCTTATTGTTTCCTTCCTATTTATATTTCCACTTTCTTTAGGTTATTCGTTTCATCCGATTAAATGTATACCTAATGCTTCGTTTAGACGACGGTAGCGCAGTGTGTTGAGGCGTCAGTCTCATGTTTGACTACTGGCGTTTTAGGTTCGAATCCCGTCCACGACGACATTCGTTACCATGGATGTGCAGGAGGTGCATGCCGGTAACTGCATTCTCCGAAACAGTTTATGCCAACGAAACGTCAACTGGGCCACATGGGAACAATTGACGCGCTATGCCCCACAAGGGGTTAGGGTAATTGAGTAGCTTAGACGTGAGCGCTGAACGAAGCACCGAATATGCTCACGAATGCTCATGAAATCATGTTGGCCGTGTAGGAGCAGAAAATGTATCCTCTTCTTTTTGGTGCTTTTAAAAGCCGTTTTTCAATGTTCGATGCATATTTCGAAATGCGTACGATATTTTCAGATGATGAAACTTTTTAACTGTTCCATTGATTTTACTATATGAATTTAATTAATTTTAACTTCTTACTTTTTGCTGTTATACTCGTATTACTGTAACCTTTCGATTGTACCGTGGGTTTTCCTGAAATTCCACAGGAGGGTATTCCTCACTAACTTTCACCAACTGGACAAGTTTCGTTCAACTAGCTTTTTCCGTTATACATTAATTGTGTTCTTAAAATTTTGCTGTTATATTGCTGTAATACTGGAACTGACTCATTAATTTTGCTAAAATTAAATAGAAGCCCACTCCTGACGATCACAGACCAAATAGAAAAGTTTTACACAGCCAGCTTCTTGCGTTATAGAGCTATTTTGGTTAGAAAATTTTACCATTATATGACTGTAACATTTGAACCGTTTGTGCATTTTTCTGAAATTACATAGGAGCCCAGTCCTCCCCAACATCCATCAACTAGATAGGTTTCGCCGAACTAGTTTCTTCCACTAGTTTCTTACATAGTTATTTTTTTATAAAATTATACCGTTATATAGCTGTTACTTTTTAAGTGCTTGATGAATTTTTGCTGAAGTTCATTAATAGGCTAGTTCTTATTGATGTCTAACTACTGGACAAGTATGGTCCAGCTAGCTTTTTCTGATATAGAGTTATTAGGCTGAGATACTTTTGCTGTTATATAGCTGTAACTTTTTAACCGCTTTATCGATACTGCTGCATTTAAATAGCAGCCGGCTCCCCACTGACATCTGTCAACTGAAAAAGTTTCGTTTCGCTTACGACTTTCGTTCGACTGTTATCGTGTCCACAACATTTTGCGGATATATATATTTATCTAATTAGTAGTCCGGATGGCGCAACGGTTAGCACGTTCGCCTTCAACGCACTGGGTCCCGGTTCGACTCCGGGGATTTACGTGTCGGACTATGAGCCCACTCAGCTGTTAAATGAGTACCCATTATGGGGTAAATAACTCGGTTGAGCGTGTTGCTGATCACATACCTCTGCACAAAAACCGTCACGATCTAGAAAATGAGATGATGCTAACTCATCTCGAGGCCGTGGTTCAAATTGGACTGTTGCGCCAGTTATTTATTTATTTAATTGATACTAAAAAAAATCAAATGAAGCCGGAGTAGAATTTTGTTATCGAGGGAGGGGCAAATAACTGATCTTTTCTTTAAAAATCAGTTAAAAACCTAAGATCTTTTCGACGAAAAAAAAATTAATAAACAAAAAAAAAGAATGATTTACTATGATACGCTTTCTATTTCTTAAAAGCATTACTTACACCCACCATGTTGGTTCCACGAGCGATACATCAACCACTAGGTTATCAAAATTACTTATGAGTAACTTGCACACAGTAGCAAAACATGCATAGCCCTTGTCATCTAGACGTCCGTAGATATTTGCATGAATGATAGGCAGTGAGAGAAAATTACCGTCCATGTCTTTATATTTATTTTGGTATAATCTACATTCAGGTACTTATTGTACCGAAGACTTCAAGATTACCTGTACTGCAATGAACATACGTGAAGTATATTTAAGAAACATATCTCAGAGGAAATTTAATAGAAAATTTTTTTTTTCGAAAGATATCTTAAGAAATGTAAGCCTGCGGTGCAGCTGCACCCCGATCGGCCCTATGAAGGTTAACAGTACACTGTGTGCTTTCATCTAAAAGCCGACCAAACACCATCCGGAATTCCTGCCGGAAAAACTGATCAGACCCGGCCTTGAGGAATTCCGGATCGTCAATGGCTGCTTCAGGGCCGCCTTCATACGGCCGGACAATCTTTTCAGGCGGCCGGATGCACAATTGAAAATCAATTTTATCGCCAGAGATTCGACGTATTATTCTATCCACTGAATTAAAATAAATTTTACGGCACTTTACTTTCCCTGGTCAAGTTTCAGATACTATGGCCTATTGTAATAAGCTCCAGTGAAAATTCATTTTGGTCAGGCGCCCGGACATTTTGCCTTGAGGCGGCCGGACAGGCCTTTCAGGCCGCCGGATGCACAACTGAAAAAAGATCGCCAGAGATTCAAAGTATCTTTCCATCTATTGTACTGCATTTTACTTTCCTCGGCCAAGTTTCAGATCTAAATCTCTGGTTTTCTTTTTGTAATTGTGCATCCGACCGCCTCAAGGCGGCCTGAACAGGCCATTGACGATCCGGAATTCCTCAAGGCCAGGCCTGATCAGTTTTTCCGAAGAAAAATCCCGGAACGTGTTTTGTGAAGGCCTGGCGGGAACGATTTTCCTTCGGCCATACACGATTTGGAGCTCCTCAAGGCCGGGTCTGATCAATTTTTCCGGACAGAAATTCCGGATGGTGTATGTTCGGCTTAAGAAATATCGGCAAGTGGTAAAACGCTGTAAGACGATACTTTGTCAAAACATACATATTCATATCAAAATGTTATGTTTTTATGGGGCGACCGGTAGCGCAATGTGTTGAGGCATCAGTCTCATGTTTGACTACCGGCGTTTCGGGTTCGAATCCCGTCCACGACGACGTTCGTGGCCATGGATGTGCGGGAGGTGCATGCTGGCAACTGCATTCTCCGAAACCAATTTATGAAAACGAAACGTCAACCGGGCCAGATGGAACAGTTGACGCGCTATGCCCCACAAGGGGTTAGGGCGATTGAGTTATATCAAAATGTTGTGCACTCACAAATCCCAAAAGTATGAAAATTTTCTTTCGTTGCACTCAGCCACTAAGAGACAGGTATTCTAAAATCGCAGTCCGTCAGCCATGAAAAAGAAAATGCGCTCATCACCGTCAATAAAACTTGTTCCTTGTGCAGGTTGATAAACTGTTTCAATTCACCGTTCCTGTTTCAGAAACATGACACTTTTCATTCCTTCATTAATTTGTAGTTGACTAAATTCGAAATACGAAATTTATTTCACAGAAGTCATCCGATTTATTCCAGTTAAACTTAGTGTCACCATACACTGTCGAACTCCAACTCGAACTCGAACACGAACCTGGTATACTCGTAAATGTCCTGTGAATAGCTAAAGACACACACACATTCTTCACATAAACCTGAAGAAAACCGGTCCACTTTTATCCTGTTCAAATTCGAGAGTGTATGGTTGCACTTAGCCGAAGCTTGAATTTTATGACACCCGGTCTCACCTTGAAGGGCTAATTAGTCACCTTGTTAACCTTAACATAAAGTGTGACTGTTACTGATTTACCCTAATGAAATCATATTAAACTTATATGACAGGACTTTGCTCTGAGGGTAACACCATGTGTGATGTGTTCAAAATTCAATTACGTTTTCGGTGTCTTATGATGTCTTAATAAAGTTTCTGATATGAAACAGAAATTTGAGTATGGACTTGAGTAGCTGTGGTGGGTCGATGGATGAAGTGTCGATATGACAAGCGAAAGGTTTCGAGTAGGATCTCTGCTCTCAGCATTTTCGTAAGAATTCTTTCCTCGTCGGTTGCCAATCGATTCACCTGCGAGATAGTACATCAATTTGATTAAATGAATGGATTAAATACATGACGAGCGTTTTCCTCACACTACATTTTGCCCTTCAAAAAATCGATCTATTTTAATATTTCGATCTAAAACGCATATTATTAGACCCAAAATGAAATCTTATATAAACTTAGAAATATTATACAAACTAAATGAGCAAGTACAGATTTATGACTAAAATTAGTAAAGTTTTATTAAATATTTTGTAATGCGGCTTTTGATTTGTTTGGTTGTTATAAAATATTATTCAAATTGTAATATATACCAACTCAGCAAATATAAGTTTTCTAATATGCAAAAGAATTAATCTCTTGAATAATTCCCTATAAATAACATGACCATTTGCTTGATGAAAAGAACACTTTCTTGAAAAAAACGCGAGAATTCGCACACTAAGACAAACGCTCACACTTAATGCCTCCCATCTGGCTGCACTGGATGACACCTCCCAGCCATATTTTGTGCATGACTCCCTTCAATCCGCCACGGAGAGGGAGGCGGACGTTACAGTAGTTGGTCCAAGGATATACGGTATCTATCCATACAATGCTGCAAGTCCGCAGGAATGATACCATCGGGTCCAGCCGACTTATAAAATTCAAAGCTGGAGATTGCCCACACAATCTTCTCCGGAGTCAAAATCGATGCACTATCAAATGGCGCTATGCGACAAGTGGAGGGGTCCCCTAGAGGGGCTACAACCGAACTTCCAGTGTCAAGTAGGTAAATGATGGTTTCCTCGCTCAAGGACGTCCAAGACTCGTCTTCCTTTTGAATGAAACTTGGCATGGATGGATTTGACGCTATGATTTTCCGAAATCTAGAGGTCTCGCAGGATCCTTCGATACGTTCGCAAAAGCTCCTCCATGCATTGCATTTTGCTCCTCTTAATTCTTTTTTGAAAGAGCTCATATGTTTTTTCTATGAGTGCCAATCTGACTCCAGCCTTGAAGCCTTAGCCGGAAATTTCTTCTATACTCAGCCCTAAGTTCGGAGATCCTAGTACTTCACACCGCTACCTTCGCAGTATCTGTGAGAGTAGTTACCATATCGTCCAGCTCCAGTTCATTGCAGGGCTGACTTGATAGTGGAAGTAGCGCTTCATAAAAAGCATCACGATACTTAGGCCAGTTAGCCCTTTTGCGATTTATAATGGGTTGTATTGCTTCAAGACGCCTACGGTGAGGCTGAACTGAAGGTATCAATGATCAGAGAATGAGTGTTCCGACACACTCTCCAGTCTCTGATAAGGTGGAAGATGTTATCAGACACCAGCGAGATGTCTAGTACCTCCTGTCTGGATTTTGTTATAAAAGAAGGCTCGCGGACCACATTGCAGATTAAAAGATAAGTTCCCATAATGTATTCGAGAAGAAATTCTCCGCGCTCTTTGGTGTACGAGCTGCCCCAGACCTCGTGATGCGCATTTGAGTCGCAGCCAAGAATCATACTAACTTTCGATGTCCGTGCTGCTGCAATGGCAACCCTAAGATATGGTGAAGGGAACGTACCCACACTGTCATGTGGCATGTAAGCCAATGCAACCCAATACACCTTGCCTTTGAGCTCCAGGCAGACTCACACAGAGTTTTTATCGCTGTAAGTTGAGAGTAGGAAGGCCTTGACTGTTTTCTTAACGAGAATGCAAGACCGTGCTTTACCCTGGCCTTTAATATAAAAAATGATATAATCAGGAGACCCCAGACCTCTAACGAGATCGTCCACAATCCAAGGTTCCTGAATTATTGCGATATCTGGAGAAGGTTTATTTGTAGAAACCTTACGATACAATGACCTCCCTGGAGCTGGTGTGCGTTCCTCACATTTGGAGGGAAGTGCGGGTGATTTTTATCCTGAAAACGGTTAGAAGTTCACATGCGCGCCCACACGATCTCCGACCAATTAGTCTATCCTCAACTATGCTGAAACTATTAGAGAGACTGGTTGGACATCCGTTTGCGGGATACTATGCCGCCACTGCTTTTATCCACGCCGCAACATGCCTATTGGAAAGGTAAGTCGGTGGACACGGCTCTGCACACTTTAGTCTGTCATATTGAGAAATCTCTTGATCAAAAGGAATACACGATGGTTGCATTCCTGGATATCGAGGGTGCTTTCAATAATATTAGACCTAGTGCGATTATTAAGGCACTTCTGGTTGATGAGTCGCTTTGCAAACTCGTTGACATATTACGAAAATCTCAGCGCATACACACTACCCTAGGTACATCGTCGGTCGGCAAAGGGCAATACTGTCTCCACTTCTTTGAAATATAGGGATCAACAGACTGCTTCTAAAACTGGTAGAGGTTGGGTGCAAAGTTACTGCGTATGCAATTGACGTTGCCACCGCTGTCACAGGTAAATTTCCTGATGTCCTCTGTGGGTTAGTGCAGAATGCCCTTTCTATTCTAACAGAGTGGGCAGATTTCTGCGGTTAAGACGGAGCTTGTGCTCTTCACTAGAACCTACCACACTGGATGGCATTAAACTAGTCTTCACCGACAAAGCCAAGTTCCTCTGTCTCATTTTTGACAGGAAATTAAGGTGGAAGTCCAACATTAAAAAACGGGCTAAGAAAGCTACTTTTGCCCTACACTCGTGCAAAAAGGCCATAGGTAAGAACTGGGGACTGCAACCTAAAGCTGTATATTGGAGATACACAGCTGTCGTACGTCCTTTGTTACTGCACGGAATAAGTGTGTGGTGGGCGGCACTCCGAGCAGCGGCCTATTATAACCTACTGAGTAAGGTACAAAGGCTAGCGGCGCTGGCTATAACGGGGGCAGCCGGATTAGACATGGTGCTCGGATTGCTCCCTCTGGATATTTGTGGCGAACAGCTGGCGGCTAACACGGCTTTACGCTTTGGCGAAGCCGGACAGTGGCGCGCGTTGAGTTGTGGACACTCGACTATACTGGGCAACTTGGATCTTCCTGCAGAGACTGATTGTACTTGTGCGAAATAAGTTTTTGGCCGGAACCGCATCAGCTTGATTCCGTCCGTGGGGTGTTAACGCGCTCATGACCACCGACTCCATGGTCATCATCATCACAGAAGGCTCTTGGACCGACGGCGGAGTTGAGGCTTTTATCTATCCGAAAGGATTGGGAATTAACTTGTCATTCCGTTTCCCAACTTCTGTAGTTTCCTACAGGCGGAAGTTTCGGCAATCCTGGAAGCTCTGACCTGGCTGGGAAATTATGTTGAGACCACGAGGGACGTTTATACGGACAGTCAGGCTGCAATTCGATCACTGGAGTCCGTCCTGATTACATCGAAAACATCGCGAATTGTCGTTAAAACCTCAGGGTGATGGGTGGTTTTTTCAACATTACGCTCTGTTGCATATCGAGCCATTGTGGCTTCGTAGGCAACCGCGAGGCGGATGATCTGGTTCGGGAGGGGACAACCGGTGTTATTGACGGGGACCGTGTAAACATCAAAATGCCAGCGTCATCGTGCATACTTGTCATCAAGGCCACTGCGGTTGACAGAGCTAACATGAGATGGTTAAATGGGTATACGTACCAAACAACGAAGTCGATTTGGCCGAAACTTGGCCCTAGTCGCCTCGCCACACTGCTTTCACTGAACAGGAAACACATTGGCAGAGTTGTGGGGGTTATTATGGGGCACTGTCCTATAGGAAAGCTTCCCTGGAGGCTTCGTATTCCTCACAATGACTTTTGCAGGAGCTGTGATGACGTACATGAGGAGGAGAGCGTTCTTCATCTTCTTTGTCACTGTCCGGCCCTGGCTGAGAGGTGAAGGAAATTTCTGGGCTCTGGTTTTTTCCGGGAACTGGACCTGAAAGATACGAGTGTAATACAGCTCAATCGCTATATTGCTAGCACAGGCTGGTTTAATTAGGTGACTTTAGTGGTATCACAACGGACCCAGAGGTGGTCTATGTGTACCGTGCGGTAGCATCGCAGCCCCTTTACCTAACCTCACCTAACCAATTGCCTCCAATTAGGAAATCACTTCCTGTGACTGTCAAACGAAAACTGACGGTTGGATATGGATACGGGATGTTTAGTAGAGACATTTTCGTACCGTAAGCATTTTGTACATAGCGCGAGTTCTCCAGGGAAAATAGTGAAAAAAGTATGTCTGTTGAGAAAAAAAAAAGGTTTTACTTTTTGCCCTATAAAAATCACTACTAATCTCACAATATCTCCAATTGTATGAGTCATTTATTAACGCACTTGTAAAGCTTCTGATTCTGACGATCTTTTTTCATAAAACAAGTATTAATCCGCCTGAACAATATACTTTATTGTGTCATATATCTGTAAGGATAAACACTTTTTTTTATTGCGAATCATAAGCTCCTCAGCAACTCATTCAATTACAATGCCTATATCGAACGATGCATATCCCTATAACCCTGCTATGGAAAGAGGAATAATTTCAACATTTCACAGAAATCGATTGCCATCTCTCCACCAATATATTGTCCATAAGCTTTTGTAAATCCTACGTAAGGGCATTGGCACTGCGAAAAAGCGAATAGTGGTTCGAACTTTGCATTTCCCATAAACCAAATTTGCATGCCATGACACACTTATATTTCAGGCCAGTGATGGCAAAATGCCAGAGGATATTCCCAGAAACTCCTATATCTGGCACGTAGATGGATAGTCATCAGATTGTTCTCGTTCTGTGTCCGCCTTCGCCCATATTATTGAAAGGCCATTGGGAAGTAAAAGGACATGCATGCCGGTGGGTTTACACAGTAATATCGGGGGACCATCAGGATCGTCGCTCAATTACGTTGGTCAATATTGGTACCATAAAAATAGTAATTTTATTAGCACACGATGTCAAAGTAATTAAAAAGTAGAGTCTAGCGAAAAATGCAATCGTACCCGGCAGTGGTTTCGTACTTCAATTAGCACCTTTTTGCATGAGGGCAATGCGGACCAGTTAACATGTGAGATATTGAGAGGAGCGATGAGGAGGTAATTTAATTTCTGAAATTGGTTTTTGGTTGGGATGAAGAAACTGAAAAAAGGATTTAGCGCTGAAATATGTATATAGTTAGCTCCTCAATTATTTCGAATTTTGTGAAATTCAAAATAATTTAGTAAAACGGAATTTCCGGAGACACCGTAACTTTTCAGCAAAATTATTTTGTTAAAAGAGGACTAAAATCATTTGACCCTAGACTACAAACACTACTGGTTAGCTCGTTGTTAGTAACAATGTTCATGTTCATAAAATTTTCCTGTAAATAATACCTTTATTCCATGTACTGATTTGCTAGCTTAACGTGAAAACACACCGCATCAGACTAAACGTTTTTGTCTTTTAAGACAAAGAAACGTGTTTCATTGCAGCACACACCAAGCGAAACACAGTGAGACAAAAAAACGTTTTTTTGTCTTGTTTCGTTTGGTGTGTGTTGAGATGAGACAAATTTGAATACAATCTTATTTATAAACGTGAAACGAAAGTTCCTTACTACAAATGTTTTTTTTTCACATATATGTACAGATACCTATGTTTAATAAAATGAAATACTATACAATAAACTAACCTTCAAAATTCATTTCGGTTGCTATTTCTACCCATAGCTTATCAATTGCAATTTTCTTTGCATGCTCCTTTTCTCTATAATTATAGATTGGGCTTCTTGCCTCAATAAAAAACAACAACTTTTTGGCGTTGATGTCCATAATTTGCGACATTTTACATAAAATGGCCAGCTATTATGCGGAAACGAATTTTTGTTTCTGAAAGACAACTGGCCGTCTAGTGGCAACGAAACATGTCTTTCTTTGTTTTCTTGTCTTTTTGTTTCGTTTCATGTGGTGTGTGTTGCGCCTATTGCAATGTATGCAATTATCGACAACAACGCTTTTCTGAAGCATGTTTGTTTCATTCGGTGTGTGTTGATATCCGTAATATCTAAAGACATGCATTATCGACAACCAATCATAAAACGCATCGAGACAAAGACGTTTGTTTTGTTTTGTTTCTTTTGGTGTGTGCTGCCTGATAAGAAGCAATGGTCGGTTGTTTCTTAAGACAGAAACAAACGTTTTGTCTTATGCGGTGTGCTTTCAGCCTTAGACAACATAAATAACGGTGGAATTAAAAACTACAAGTTGTACTCCAGAATAATTTATTATAATTTTTTGTATGTTCTGTTAATTGCCTTGACCCCACCAGGGGCCTGGGCACGTCAATATCTCTAGCACTTCTATGCCTTGTTGACGTTTTACCTACTGACGTTTTGATAACATATGTATCTACTTTTCGGAAGTGCAGTTGCTAATATGCACCTCCTATCGGCGCAGTCCTTATACTGACAAGCGCGGAGCACTGTGAGAGTTCTTTTAGTACCCACAGGCAGTCTTTGATCGCACCGAAATTTGAACTCCGAGCTTTAGTATCTAGTATTGTAGAGCGGTGCCTGAACGACCATGACCACCCAGCGCGATTTTTTGTATACCTTCTACAAAATACTGTCAAAAATAGTCAAATAATTAGACTTCGATAATTATGGCACTTTTGAGCCGTATGTTCACCGCATATAGGTTTTTGCATATCGTACAGTAAACTTTGGTCATTCTCTTCTTCCTCCAGTTACACATACTTCAGTTCGCCCTTTTACTAAGTGTTACTGTGCTAGATAGTGTTATTAGCATACTGCCAACAAATACGGGTAGTAACTTCTGGAAAATTGCTGAACTTACCGTATTAGATTGGAAACAGAATATTGACACTCACAGCCACGTTCAGCAACTAACTGGGGAAAGCATTGCTAGAGTGAGTGGTCACTCGGACTCACGACCTTGTAAAAGCACAACACGTCAATCTGTCGTGGTGTTAGTATTCTAGGGCTTAAGGTCATACAAAGCTATCTACGATGAAGGGTTGCCGATTTACAGCCAGATTTCCACAAAAAAAAAAAATTAGCGCCATACTTTACTTATTTCGCTCACTTTTACCGCTCTTCACTTCCAGGGCATCGCTTTTCCAGCGCGTAGTTAGCGATGAGGTTTAAAAAATAAAACTCCTCTTTTATTTACATTTTTTTTCAGGTATGTCAGCGACTCTCTGTCCTTCTAAAAGGTTTGGAAGACGTTTTCTAACTTTCATTGCGTTTTCCGGGGTAACTATCACTTTTTCGCAAATATGATACAAGGTACTTTACGATACGCGTTTATCAAGTAACGAATGATTTCCTTCTTGTGTCGGGAATCCCATCCTTCCTCATATCTCCCTCCTGGACTTCCCTAAACACTTTTCTGGCCGGCACCCAGGATTTTCCTACATTCTCACATCTGCATCTTCTGAAGATGAATCAAGGAGAACCGCGATTCGTGAGTTTCGTGTACTCTACTCTTTTAACACAAGCTTAACCGCCTGTTGTCCTTTTCCTCATATTAATTAAGGATAATTTTGATTTCATCAATTGTATAGGGTGGGCCATCTAGTGGTTTCTTTTTAAATCATAGGTTATTTTGACAGTGAAAGCTGTTTCCCGCTCGAAATCTTGACAGAAAGTCAGCATCATACCTCTGCAGAACGAAATGAGTCGTTCTACACTTGAACAACGTTGGGGAATATTGAAAACTTATTTCCAAAGTGAGTGATGTGTAGCCCAAACAGTGCGTTTTTTGAAAAGAAGTTTTGGCCGAAATGAAGCACCCACCGCGCCTGCTTTACGCAAGTTTGTGCAAAAAGTTCGTGAGACTGGCATGCTAGTGGACAACACTCATGGTCCCCGTCGTCGTACGGTGCGCACAGACGAGAATGTGGCTGCTGTAGGCGAGAGTGTGAGACTCACTCCACGAACATCAACTCGCCATCGATCTCAACAGCTCAACATTTCACGCACTAGCCTGAGGAGAATTCTGCAAAAAGATCTCTGATTATTCGCTTACAAGGTCCAATTGACTCAGCAATTGAAGGCGTACGACCATCCGCTTCGTTATCGCTTCGCAGTTGGGGCCTTAGAGCAGCTTGAATTGGACAACGATTTTGGGCGAAAAATCATCTTTTCTGACGAGGCGCATTTTCATCTCGGAGGCTACGTTAACAAACAAAATTGCCGCATCTGGTGCTCAGAAAACCCGCACGTTATTGTCGACAAGCCAATACATCCACAGAGAGTGACAGTTTGGTGCGGATTGTGGAGTGGTGGCATCACTGGACAATTTTTCTTCGAAAATGAGGCTGGGAACAAGGTTTCAGTCAACGGTGAACGTTACAGAGCCATGTTATCCGACTTTTTATACTCTAGATGAAATCTGAGAGTATTATAAGTTTGCCACAAAGTTTGTAACGCTAAGAAATAAGGCTCGCAGAAAAAAATGAATGATACAGAAGTTCATATTATCACTCGAATATCTCAAAACCGGATGTCCGTCTGTCCGTCTGTCCGTCTGTCCGTCTGTCCGTCTGTCCGTCTGTCCGTCTGTCCGTCCGTCCGTCCGTGACCTCTCTAGCTCGAGAACGCGTTGAGCTATGAAGTTCAAATTTTGCACACGTTATTTTTGACAAAAAATGAAGGCTAAGTTCGTGAACGGGCTAAATCGCTCCACCCCTTCTACCCCCTCCCATACAAAATGACACATTTTTGAAAATTTACAATAATCAGATTTTCTCAGAAACTATAAAACATATTGCTTTGAAATTTTTAATATATCACTTTTATGATAATTGTAATCTATGTTATAAAACTTATTGTAATCCTCACCCTCCTTCTACCCCCTCCCATACAAACTGCACTATTTCATGAAATACGTTAAGCCAATTTACTCAGTACGTATACAATTTATCGGGCTGAAATTTTGTACTTAACACTTAATTAACAATATCAGTTAGATTCAAAAAAAAATTAATCGATTACCCTTACTCCGTCTACCCCCTCCCATACAAAATGACACATTTTTGATAATTTACAATAATCAGATTTTCTCAGAAACTATAAAACATCTTGCTTTGAAATTTTTAATATATCACTTTTATGATAATTGTAACCTACATTATAAAATTTATTGTAATCCTCACCCTCCTTCTACCCCCTCCCATACAAACTGCACTATTTCATGAAATACGTTAAGCCAATTTACTCATTACCTATACAATTTATCGGGCTGAAATTTTGTACTTAACACTTAATTAACAATATCAGTTAGATTCAAAAAAAGTAATCGATTACCCTTACTCCGTCTACCCCCTCCCATACAAAATGACACATTTTTGATAATTTACAATAATCAGATTTTCTCAGAAGCTATAAAACATATTGTTTTGAAATTTTGAATATATCATTTTTATGATAATTGTAACCTACATTATAAAATTTATTGTAATCCTCACCCTCCTTCAACCCCCTCCCATACAAACTGCACTATTTCATGAAATACGTCTTAACGTCTTAACGACTTACGTCTTACGTCTTACGTCTTAACGATGCATCCGAGATTGCAACCAAAATTATTTATTGGCTTTAACCAGGTTCAAATTCATCTAGAGTATTGCATGATTGGGGTTTACCCCAATCGTAGTTCTTTTATGTTTTTTTACTGAAATTGAAGACATGGATTTGGACGACCTCTGGTTCATGCAGGATGGCGCGCCATGCCATTCAGCCACAATCGATCTTTTACGCACCAAATTCCCAAATAGTGTTATCAGCCGTCTTGGCGATGTCAATTGACCGCCTCGGAGCTGCGATTTGACCCCTTTGGACTTTTTTTTTCTGGGGAACCGTGAAGGACCGATGTTATGCCAACAATCCAGAAACGATTCAAGCATTTAAGGCCAATATCATCCAAGCAATCCGTGAGCTATAGTACAGCCCGAAACCATCGACATGGTCTTGGAAAATGGGAATGACAGAATGTGCTACTGCGAAGCCAGCCGAGGCAGCCACTTGAACGAAGTTGTCTTTCATCATTAATGGGAATATTTGCTCTTACTAATGAAGCCATAATACATGGAAAAACAATTTAATTTTGTTAATTTTATTGCATTTTTTAAAAGAAACTTGTATTTGGCCCACCCTGTATATTGTGATTTATATAAGAAATGTGTTATGATATTTTAATTTTCAATTGTATATTTATTTGAAATTTTTCTAATATCCGGAACTTCTAAAAAACACGGGCCCGGACCGATTTGCCCCCTTCCGCCTTCTACATTTTGCACCCATTGTCTCCGTTGCTCATGAGTTTGTGATTACTAAAATAACTAATGATTCATGATTCTAATGGTAAAAATCGTGAGAAACTGCATCTATTCTCCCATGGCGAGTGGTCGACTCAGTCGGTAAATTACAAAATTTTAAGAGATAATTCTTGTTTGAAAATTATAAGTGTTTGATATTATCTGAAGCAAAATTTAAATTAAAATCTCCGCCAACGATAATGGAAATTTGCCTCAGCTCTTCTCAAACTTGTTACACAAGTTACAATTTGCCCCAGCTCTTCTCTAACTTAAGTAACAAGTTAGAGCAGGGGCAAATTCCCATTGTCCTTGGGGAGATTAATTTAAATTTTACTTCAGTTGATTGCGAGCCTGGATAAGGACGGAGACTGAGGGTGCGGTCGTTCAGATAATCGCGAACACCCCAAAAAAGCCTCCCCAGTTGTGGTAGAGTTTGTTACGCACTAGATAGCTATCTCGGCTATCGGTAGTCTGGGCGGAGTTTGTTGTTGTGACATGGCTACGAAGACTTCCAGCGCGATGTCTGTTGGTGATAAAACGAGAATAGTTAACTGAGACGTTGGCTGTCACTTTAACCCATTAAAGCCTGCCCATAGATCCCGTCGAGCGATTTTTTTGAAATTTGGTCAGAAAGTTAATATTAGTTATAATAGTATATTTGCAAAATTTCAGATCGATATGTGCAAGATGAACGGAGATATGAGATGGGTATTTAAATACCCAACAGGCTTTAACGAGTTCTAAATCTACATGATTTGCATACATTCGCTGTACTAAAATTGTTAACCGCGGGATACGGGAAAGGTGAAAAAAGGCCAAATAATGTCTTCTTATATTGTTGTATGGGTGAACTCTGTATTATTTAGATGATAAAATCATTTTTCATACATTGGTCTTCATACATCAAGATACTCATTTGCCTAGATTTCATGTGCATTTTGTTCATACTAAAGCCTGTTGGGTATTTAAATACCCAAAGGAGTAAATTACGTCTGGAACTCCAAAAACCAATTATACCGTGGATTTTTTATTTTTATTAGATAAAGGACACTAGATGCTAGTTATTGTTTAGCAAAGTTTTCCCGATTTCCTGTTTATATAGCCAAATTGACGCCCATCTCGTGAAATCCAAAAAAATCATAATTTCCGACTGGGGAAACCCCCAAGTAATCCTGATTATTCTCAATTCCTTCTAAGGAACTATTTGCGGCACTATCCTTAATCTAAGTAATACAAAAGAAATGAAAGTGAAATTTCTAACCTATAAGGAGAAATACCTATTTGAATTCACCGTTGTTTTATGGGTATTTAAATACCCATCAGGCATTAATGGGTTAAATTACGAGAAATTGTGCTTTGGCGAAATTATTTGAATTCTGAAGAATATCAGGCGAAATTCTTCGCAATTCGGATTGACAGCATTATCCAAGCTATTCTCGTTACCTGGAGTACTGTATCTCTCAATTGCCCTAACCCCTTGTGGGGCATAGCGCGTCAACTGTTCCAGTTGACGTTTCGACGACAAAAACTGGTTTCGGAGAATGCAGTTGCCAGCATGCACCTCCTGCACATTCATGGCCGCGAGCGTGTCGTTGTGGACGGGAACGAACCCGAAACGACGGTAGTTAAACATGAGACTGATGCCTGAACACACTGCGCTACTGGTCGCACCAAGTGTACTGTATACCGAAGAAGAAATATTATCGATGAAAATGAAATTTGTGGCAGTTAGTTGCAAGTGCACCCGCCGATGATTAACTTGTAACTAGGTGCACCAAATAAAATCCGCCATCAATATTTCTTCCGGTACTCGTTACATTTGCAAAGACCCTGCTAACTAAAATAATATGGCATTAGGTGTAATTGAATGAAGTTGGTGATAGTTAAATGAATATAAATTGCAAATCAGTGGAAAGTTGTTCAATTTGCTTATCATTAAGTGAGTTTCTAGAAGGGATCAGTTTTCTGATTCTTGAATCTTTTGGTCCATTTTACCCAATCTTCTGGCAGCTCACATCTGATACACGCGGACGTGTTTTTGCAATTGTTGGAGAGTTTTTTAATGATGCGCTCACTAGTTTTCTGTTTTATGTCGTCTGTAAATGAAAGTCAATGAAAGATACAAAAAAAAATGTATAAGCACACAGTCGTGATTCGATTCGAATGCCATCAGTTTGGCAGAAACATAAAAACGGACAGCTGATGGATCGTGGCCCAAAACCGTTACTGAGATAACTTATGATCCACGGACTTGGGTGTGGATAGCAACTGTACCACGTTCTTGATTATGTTGTTTTCGGACCGCGACTATTCAGTGCTATATTTGGCGTTAATGTTGGGTTCACACTTGATCTCAATTCGATCACGGAAATCCAGGTGTGGTGAGTTAACATTTTTAAGTATCTAACAATTTCCGATCGAGTGAACTGGTCAGATCGAGTACTTTGGCCGCAAGTCATCATCATCGTGGCGCGACAGCCCGACGTCGGGCCTTGGCCGCCTGGATCATTGTCCTCCAATTATCTCGGTCACGTGACCGTGTCCTCCATTTTTGGGAGCCCAGCAGCTGCGCGGCGTCCACACCTACTGAGCTCTCCCAACGAGATCTCGGTCGTCCTCGCAGTCTCGCTCCGTCGACTCGTTCTGCATTCATTACTCTCTTAGGCATGCGATCATCGTCCATTCTTTGTACATGCCCTGCCCATTGAAGTCGTTGTAGTTTAACGATTTTCGAGACTTGCAGCTCATCGTACATTTCATACAACTCATGGTTGTACCGGATGCGCCATCCATCTCGATCGCAAACAGCCCCGGGAATTCGCCGTAGAACCTTACGTTCAAAAGTGTCTAACTGTCTAGCAAGTTTTCGGAGGCTTGAGTTAGGGTCCATGCTTCGCAGCCATAGCATAGCACTGGTCGTATAATGGTTTTGTACACGCGGAGCTTCGTGTTTCTGTGCACATGCTTCGATTTCATTATGGGGAGAACCGAGAAAAAAGTCTTATTAGCTAACTGTAGCCGTCGCTTGATTTCGTCCGTTTCGTTGGTGTCCCTTGACAAGTTGCAACCCAGGTACATGATTACAAATAAAAGAAGGAAAAAGAAACTACTTAATGGCAACGGCCGTCGACCGGCTCGTGTACTTTGACACGCTCTGGTTCCTGCTGGAGTGGACCCTGGCCTCTAAACCCTCCCTTCCTATGAGGTACCGCGGACAAATTTTGGCATTTGCCTAAACGAACAAAAATACCGATAAGGATTTTACCTCATACTACATTCACTGACCTGAAAAGGAGGCGGGGTTTTTCCGTGAAGGAAACGCACGGGTTTTAAGACGTTATAAATCCATATTAAATCATTAGGGTTTTGTAGTAAAACAAAACCCTTATGAAATCGGTCATGCGTCCGTCTGTCCGTCTGTCTGTCTGTCTGTCCATGGAATATCTCACGAGCCGCTGAGGCTACATGTCTGAAATTTAGTGAAAATATGTAGAAGTACTATAATTCTCTGGAGGAAGTGATGCATCGTAATAGGTCAACTTTGAGGGGGGGTCCCCATAGAGGGGAAATGAAGGACGAAATTTTTTTTTTTCATTTGGTATAGGCAAGTGGGGTATCGTAAGAAGGGTACCGTCGAGTAAATTCCATTTCTGGAATTTTCTTCAAATTTAAAGAAAGGGGAAAAGAGGGAGAGGGGAAAACATGTGATCCGAGTTTGTCCCCCCCTCCTTGCATTTCTAAACCGTTATACTTAGAGATATGAAAATTTACAGAAAAGCGGCATTTTATTAACATAGAAAACTATAAATAATAGAATTTCAAAATCTCATCAAAAAAGGTTAATAATAGTACATTTCTATTTTTTCAGTTAAGCACACCCGAGGTCAAAAATATTGATGGCCAATGATAACCAACACCATAGACAATAATGCCTCTACGTTTCATTACAACCATGTAATATTTAACAATAGTACATTCACTTAAAGTTAGGCATTTTTACACTATTCATACAAAAAATACACCTTCCGGCTTCAAAAGTGCGAGTACTACTTGCATGTTGTTTTCCGTAGTGCGAATCGCAGTTATTGTTACATATTATGGTTAATCACATTTATGAAAGGGTAAAGATTGGTAGGGGCGATGTGTGGTAATTGGCCAACTGTAACGGGCGGGGGAGGGGAGGGGAGGGTGAATGGCAAAATTAAGGTAAAATTTTGTTTATCGACTGGTATAGGCAAGTGGGGTGTTGTGAGAAAGGTAATGTTGAGTTTACTTTACTTATATTTGAAAAAAAGGGGAACAATGAGGGAGGATAAATTATTAGATCGTAATTTGCCCCCCCCCCCCCCCCCCTTGCATTTCCAGACCGTTACACTTAGAAAAATGAAAACTTCCAGGCAGGTGGGTTTCGAACAGTATATAAAACGGGAAATAATGGAATTTGTATATCTCCTCAAAATAGGTTAATAATAGTTTGTTTCCATAGTTACAGTTAGCGCATCCCTGCATCCCTTAAACACGTCCGAGATCAAAAGTACCGATGACCAAGGATAACCAACACCACAGGCAATAATATGTCCTAAGTTTCATTACAATCACGTAATATGATTGGGCATATAAGATACTATATTATGGGTCAGACATTTTTTTTTTATCCATCTAAGTGGTACCAAGAAGAGCAAGGAGCCGATACTTACATACCAAAATAAGTACTTGCTACAAAACCCTCGGATTGCGGGCGTAGCCCTCTATATTCCGGTTTCATTTTTTTGTTATGTTTGGTTATGAAGCAAAAACCAAAAGTAAACAGAACTCCCAAAAATAGAACAAAAATGGTTGAAGAAAAAAAAATCAATCAAATTAATTCATGAGTAAAGCAACAAAAATATCAAGAATAAAAAATTGCAGCGGATATAAAAATGAAACCGGAATATAGAGGGCTACGCCCGCAATTCGAGGGTTTTGTAGCAAGCGCTTATTTTGGCATGTAAATACTGGCTCCCTGTTCTTCTTTGTACCCCTCAGCTGAATAAAAACACCATAATTAAATGTTTTACCCATGATATAGTATCTTACATGCCAATTCACAAAAATACTGCATCTGTCACCTCTCAAAGTAATAGTTTTAATACGAGAAGCTGTAGATAGATATGTATGCATACGAGATAAACTGTCCCACTCTTTGAGATGCTTAACCATTCATATTATGACGACATTGCAAATTGCAAACTTGTGTAACGGCTTCGAAATTCAGGGCGGCTGGGACAAATTACGGTCTAATATTTTTTCCTCCTCCACTGTTCCCCTTTCTACAAATCTCAAGAAAATGCCAAAAATGGAATGTACTCAACATTACCTTTCTCACGACACCCCACTTGGCTATACCAGTGGATAAAAAAAAATTACCTTAATTTCGCCTCTATGTGGACCCCCCCCCCCTCTTAAAGTTGGCCAATTACAACACAACGCTATCTCCAGCAAATTATAGCATTTCTACACATTCTCGCCGAATTATGTGTGCAGCTTCAGCCGTTCGTAAGATATTCTATGAACAGACGGACAGACAGGTATTTGACCGATTTTGTAAGATTTAAGACACAAAACCCTAAAAAAATTAACTGTGTGAATAGTTATTGTTAGGATCACCAATCACCAATCTTCACCCTTCCATAGTTGGTTCATTAAATAACTGCAATTCGCACTACGAAAAACAACATGTAAGTAGTACACGCATATCTATGCGTGAGGCCGGTAGGTGTATTTTGTGTGTGGATAGTGTCAAAATGCATAACTTTAAGTCAATGTACTATTATTAAATATCATGTCATTGTAATGAAACTTAGAGGTATTATTGCCTATGATGTTGGTTATCATCAGCCATCAATATTTTTGACCTAGGGTGTGCTTGAGGGGTGCAGGGGTGTGCTAACTGCAACTATAGAAATGTACTATTATTAACCTTTTTGGATAAGATTTTGAAATTCTATTATTTTCGGTTTTCTATGCTAGTGAAATGCCGCTTTTCTGTAAATTTTCATATGTCTAGCTATAACGGTCTCGAAATGCAAGGGGGGGGGGGGGGGACAAACTCGGACCACATATTTTCCCCTTTCCCTCTTTTCCCCTTTCTTCAAATTTGAAAAGAATTCCAGAAATAGAATGTACTCAACGGTACCTTTCTTACGATACCCCAGTTGCCTATACCAAACGAAAAAAAAATTTCGACCTTCATTTTCCCTCTATGGCGACCCCCCCTTAAAGTTGACCTATTACAACGCATCACTCAGCCGTTCAATTGCCAGCAATGGTACGTATTGCTTCGAAAATACATCCATCAAATTCAGTGGGCCTTTCTATCCTTCGGTATCATCCGTATCAGTATGGTTGTCGGGTACCAATATTCGCAAGGATTCCAACTGTCCAGGGGTGAGGGGTCAATCGATGTAAGTACACAAATGGGGCGGTAAACCGTTGCCCTTAGCGACAGCGTGTGTTTCGTCTCCGCAGACATCGAGCGATCACTATCGCAATTATGTCCACCCAGCAGTATACCATGTATGTATGTCGCGCTCGGTGGCCGTGATCGTTCGTTCACCGCTCTACGATACTAATCTAGAGCTCGTAGATCAAATCTCGGCGTGATCAAAAAAACTGCCTGTGAGTACTAATAGAACTCCCACAGTGCTCCGAGCTTGTCAGTATAAAGACCGCACGGATAGGAGGTGCATGCTAGCAACAGCACTTCTGAAAAGTAAATATGCTGTTGAAAAGTCAACAAGGTATAGAAATGCTAGAAATGTTGACGCGCCCATGCTCCTGAAGGGGTCAAGGCAATTAGAGAGAGAGAGAGAGAGCAGTATACCACCACAACAAGACTCTGGCACCCACAACCGATGGAGATATCGAGGCAATCTCGCGACGATGGTTCGATTTGATACACACAATACCGGCTACCGCGGATAAAAAAAAGAAGGGTTTTCCGCGTCACAGAAAGCACACACCGATATATGATGCTTCAACGGGTGACGGTGACAAGCGGCAATCGCACCGAAATTGGTCGTACGGCCTCAAAACAAAAATCACCCGTCCATGGGCGCAACATGAAAACAAAATAGCGCGTCCCGGCTATGGTGTTGCCGATCTGACGGCTATGGCGGATGACAGTGGACCGCTTATTTTATATGGGCGATCGCGCCAATGTTCACCGGACGGCGGGTGAAAGTCGACTCCAAAAAAAAAATAGCATGTCCTGGCGATGGTGTGCCGATGTGACGGCATGGTTGTGATGTGAATTGGTTCTACAAGAAACATTACAAACTTCTTTTAAACTAGAGTAATTTATTACATTTGGAGACTAAAATAAAATATCTAGCTGGTAAACTTACCGAGATAAGAGCTTTTAAGGCATAAATCGCAGAGCAGGCATTTTTGAATTTTTCCGCATAACTACTCTAAAAATGGGCCGAATTGGAAAATACTGACCACGTTAAGTTTGCAATTAAATTATCTTAAACTTTTAAAAATTATCTTTTCCATTTGGAGTATCCGTTTTAAAGATCTGTGAGGTTCAAAAATGATAAAGTGTGGTTTTTCTCCGAAGCCTCGAAAATGGTCGTTTTTTGACCATCGGTTTTGACTACGCCACTGAACCGAATCGCAACTTTGAGCAATGTATTGGACACAGAATTCAAAGCTTTTTAATTTACCCATACGTGTTTGTTTTCGATCCGAGGCACCGTTAACGAGTTATAAGTTCGTCCACCAAAAGTTAAGCTCACCTTTTGCGATCGTGCAAACTCAGTTTCCACGTAGTCTACAGAAGGGATCAAAATTATTTCCATATCTTTCCCTAATTTTCAGTATTAATATTTAAATTAACTGGCCTAATTGTATAAATGGATGATCACTTTTGCTTTTCTGTAGGAACAGTACAGAACTCGTACCGTATCATGACTTAAATTCGCAATAAATTTGGCGGTTAGATGGCAATAGTCGCTATAATTGTCGACACGTTTTGCACTCGTAACACTCACGAACGTCACACAGTCAAGCGCAAAATATACACAGATCTTTGAATCTGAAATTATAACATTTCACTGAAATACGATTATACATATCAATTAAATAGGATTTTGTCGTTTAACCGAACAATTAAGCACACATAAAGCCCACAAATGATTATTCTAATGACTATGCCCGTGCAATTAATAATATCCATTCCTGACGTTACCACATCGGATTACACGGAGTCGTGGGAAAGGTACATGATATAAAAAATTCCCATGAAAATGTTTTAATATGCAAGAAATGAACTGTTCGTAATGAGACGTTGGCATATCTTTCACCGTTGTGGAGGAATTAGGATACGTAGGTTGAAAATAAAATACACAATTAAATTGCCGTTGCTTATCCTCTAGAGGACTTTTACACGTTAAACCAACCAGCCGTTAGACAACGCATTGGACAACGTTTCAGACCAGGCATTAGACCACCAATCGGATCATGTATTAGACTAAGTATTAGAACACGTATTAAAGCAGCTCAATAGGTCGTCTAATAAGTGGTCTAATGCGGGGTCTAATGCGTGGCCCGATACTTGGTCTAACATATTAGACAGTACCAGGGAGTGAAACAAGCTCAAATAACTGCTTTGACAGATTTAAAACTGCATGCCAAAGGCGCGTTTAGCCTGCTTGATACCACAAGTGAAGTCTTACTCTGTACCGCAATTTTGGCAACAACACTATATAGCTAGACGAATTATTAGTCCATCATCTCATCAAGTTGTCCATTGATACAGATTGCAACAGAACAAGTTGGATTTTTTCTTCTTCCTCGGAACGGTGGGCTAGGAGTCTTGGTCCTGTTGGCGTCAATATATAGCCCAAATGTACTCGCCCCCCTTCTTTAGATCTAGAGCTATTCCGCTCAGATTTAAGATTTTGTGAGAGATTAAGCATATGTTGTCAGCGTAGTTTAGATGTTAAAGATAAGATGTATAGGACCGGCGAATTCCTCTGTGTCCTCTTTCAAATGTATGGGAAATCTAGAAGTTTGGAAAAATCTGCAGATTTGTTTGAATGGTAGATCGCTTAATTCGGTGGGAAGAGTAGAAGGGCAGCTCTGTTCTCACCGAGTACACCAAACTCATTAGGCATTCCAAAGCAAAATGCTGGAGAAGACATTGTGAAAGCAAAAAGTCGCTACCGGAAGCTGCGCTCCTTCACAAAGCTCTATTCAAAGACTCAGCAAACGCAGTCGACCTTGCAGGTCCAGAAGAAACACTAAAATTGCTGCTTCAGATCCATTGCACAGGGTCTGTACTGTCAGAAGGTGACCCCCCCCCCCCCCCCCCCAAACGTCGAGGTCTCAACGGGCTCCCAAAAGCTGGGCACGCAATTTATCAGGGATCATATTTGACATGGACAAAGTAAAATGGGCGATGGAGTTCTTTGAGCTGTTTAAAGTTCCCAGAGTGGATGGTATATTCCCCGCTTTGTTGCAAAACAGCTTGGAGATCATAAAATCTCCGCTAATCAAGCTTTTTAGGGTAAGTTACACCCATGGATATATACTACAACCTTGGACGAAAGTTAATGTTGTCTTTATACCCAAGGAGAGTAAAAACCCGGAACATATGCCCAAACGTCAGAGACCGATTAGCCGCACTCGCTTTTTGCTTAAAACCATAGAATAGCTGCTTAACCTTTATTTTCTCCTTGTATGAAAAGTCACCCAAATACATTTTATTTTATACTTTTTTTTTACAAATTTTTTTTACCGATATCCACGAAACTCCTTGACAATTCCTGCTGCACCAATTTAGCACAGAGAACGTGTTATCGAATGCAAAAATATTTCTTGACTTCGATATATTTGACAACTTATGTTGTTTATCCTCATGTGTGATAACTCACACATAGGAAATCTTCATGTATTTTGGCGTTTTGGAAGTGACAAAGGGCATTCGTTTGTCATTGTTTCGTTGGGAAAGTTGTGTTTTTTAATATTCCGAACTATTATTCGAAAGTATAACATGACCAGACCGAAATATCTCACCGACGAAGAGCTAGAAGCAATTATAGTTATCTTTTCGATAGTGCTGAAGATTTTTCACCGGAAGAAAATATTGAATTGATCAGAAGTCAAAGTGATTCTGATTTCAAGCCAATGGAAGAAAAAGAACAGGAAGCAGTATCAATTGAATAGGTAGGTGAAATTATCGATCTAATTCGTTTCAAAAGACTGTACGGTGTGGAAGTCACAATCTGTTCAAGATCGGGCTGGAAGATAACAAACCGAAAATGTTACCAATTTGTGTCCAGGCACAACTAGATATGAAAGAACACGTGTTGATAACTTCAAAGAGGCTTTACTTTTGAGAGGGATATGGCACAACATTTTGGCTATTGGCTTGCTACATAGAGAATCTATGGAGGAGCAATCCGCATATACTGAACACTAAAGTATTCGAAGTAATTCCACTCGTAAAAAGTAAACTGAGAGACACACGCCCTCTTCCCCGAAACACCCGCTCAACCCATGTAGAAGCACATGAGATATCAAATTCATATTCCCCCTCCTACTTTCACCTTTGTGCGGAATTCCTTCATTTCTCTCGATCTTTTTCATTTACTTTAAATCTCTCCCTTCTGTGGTTTGCTCAGAAACTTTTTATGTATTGAAAATACAACCGTATTTAGGGAAGTCAGTTGTGTGTCCAGCTGCAAAAATATCGGGACGAAGGCGTAGAACGTAACTATGGATGACTTTCTTTCATCGGGTCTCGGTCAAATGAGATGGAGCTTTTTAGACTTACAATAAAATTATCCTCAACTTTACAAATTAGCCATTTGGAACATTCGTTGCAAAGATCTGTGAGCTTGAAAAGTGATAAAGTGTGATTTTTCTCCGAAACCACGATAATTGTTGTTTTTTGACTATCAATTTTGACTACGCTACGGAGTCGAATTTCAACTTTGAGCAGTACATTGAACGCAGAATTACGCGCTCTTTAATTTACTCTTGCAAGTTTTTTTTGCTCCGAGGTACCGTTTAGGGGTTATAAGGATAATATAAAACCAGGTGTCCGAAGCGTATATACCCTAGACTTGTACAGACCTAGTGGTGATACCAAAAGTACAAATTGGCAACGACCATATGCATTAAAAGTGAGTTTCCTATATGGCCAGTTTATAGGGGAGGTTGGCATACATTCATGAGGATCTTGGCCATTCTAAAAATCAATTAACTAACCCATTCTACAAATATTTGTCGAATTTTTCAAGTCGCTAGCTTCATTCTATTCTATTCATTCACTTGTAGGGGTGGTAGAAGTTCCTTGGATCGGATCTTGCCCATCATAGCCACCAACCAATTAGATCACCCTACAAACATAAAAAAAAAGATGTCAGGTGTCTAGCTTTACTCTATCGGAAGTTATCGCTTATTTGAAGTTTCATTTGTAGGGGAAGCAGGGGTTTCATTGGTCGGATTTTACGTATTTTCAGTATTAGCCAACTGGATCCTACTACAAATATTTGACCAAAATTTCAAGTCGCTAGCTTTATTTTGTCGTAAGTTATCGCTTATTTAAAATTTCATTTCTAGGGGAGGTAGGGGTTCCTTAGGTCGGATCTAGCCCATCCTTAATGCCAACTAACCCAATCTCACTTCAAACATTCGGCCAAAATTTTAAGTCGCTGGCTTCATTCTATCAAAAGTTATCGCTTATTTGAAGTTTCATTTGTAGGGGAAAAAGGGGTTCCTTGGGTCGGATCTTGCCCATTTTCAGTACCAACTAACAGGATGTTACTACCAACGTTCTGCCAAATTTTCAACTCGCTAGTGTCATTCTATCGAAAGTTATCGTTATTAAAGAAATATTTAATTTTTTAAATTTTGTAGGGGAGGTAGGCGTTCTTTTGATCTGATTATGCGCAGCTTACTAAAACCCAAGTAGCTTCTCACCTCAGGGTTACATACCAAAAATCAGATGTCTACGTCAATCTGTTCAAGAGTTATGGACAAAAAACCTGAAAAGTAGGGTAGTACGGGGCTCTTTGTAAGAAAATTGCCGTTAGTTTTCAACTGATCGATTTAATTTTTCCAAGAGAGTATAAGATTACCCTCACGAGCAATCTACCAAAGCTAGAGCTTTTCATGTTTATTTAATCGGGAGTTATGGATACATTTAAGTATTTTACATATATAGGGGAGGTAGGCGTTCTCTTGGCCTGATCATGCCCGTTTTCAATACCAACCAACTAGATCATACTTCCAACATCTGACCAAAATTTCAAGGCTCTAGCTTCATTCTATCGAAAGTTATCGTGGGAACGGACAGACAGACAGACAGACAGACAGACATGGCTAAATCGAATCAGGAGGTGACCCTGATCATTTATATATATACATTGCTATACCTCCGGAGCCTCCTTTAAGGTGTTACATATTTCCGTCGTGACAAAAACAATATACCCTATACTAAAAGTCTAGGGTATAAAAAGGGCACAAATTTCTCAAATTTCTACGATCGTGCAAACTCAGTTTCCATGTATTCAGTATCAATAGAAGAGAATAAAAATATTTTCAGATCTTTCCCTAATTTTTAGTAATAAAATTTAATTTTACTGGCCTACAAAGCTTCTAGAATGGAAAAAAAATCTGTTGCACCAAAAAAAAAAATTGCATTCACTGAAAACACCACACTGGTACCATATGTCAGAAGAAAAGACAAATGAGTAGCTCTACAAACAGTGGCGTAGCTAAGGTATTTAGCGTAATTTAGCCGTCATATTCAAGTTTTGCTTGAATATGACGGCTAAATTTTCCAGGTAGTTTTTAATTTTCATTGGAGAATTTAAATACTTATCAGACGCCTGCACGTCTCTTGCCTGGCACCATGGGGAGGCGTGGCCAGGTCAGTAACGATCAGCAAAATTTCACTTCTGCTTATGTACACTTACTCACGACACGACATGGGTACGAATCATATCTATTCAAAAAATATACTTATGTGTGATCTAGCCGATCTTCACTAGTCTAATTTAGTCGCACCTCGCTCGACTTATCTATCCTCTATGTCCGTTACGTTCTGAGGATTGGTATCATTACCACACTCCAGAAATTGCTGATATTTACTAGTTTTGATTTCTGTTTCAATTAATGTCTGAAAAGGTACTGTCTTCTTGACAAAAGGACTCAAAATACCTTCAACAGTACTCCAGTGCATTGGTCTCGTCACCCGCAATTAGAAAATGCTCATATTGGCGAGATTGCATACGCCGAAGAGGGTCCTTTTGCCCTAACCAAAGAACTAAAAATGCCTTCAACAGTACTACAGGACATAGGTCTCATCACCCTAAACCATACTGGCCAGGTTTTACTTCATGTCCAGGAGAATACCTTGGTCCTGACCAAAGGACTCAACAGTAGTCTAGTGGATTCGCCTTATCACCCCCAATTCATGTGATTCCCCCTTTGCCTTGATATCACTTTATTGCCAAGACCACGCACCTGAACCGGCAGAACGACACCAGGTGGTGCTTAGAATAGGTTGAAATCCCGCCACGCCAAATGCCTGGAGAAACGAACTTAGAAAATACTTAGGAAAGAAACACTGATTTGAGTACAACAGAATATACCATTAGCCCAGTCGACAACCGAAATTGCTCCCACCTGGCCGTACTTTTCAAGACCCAAGAAATGTAGCTTTCTTCGTCAATTCGGTTAAGATCGAGCCACGGGAAGTGCACAAAAAAAACGGACAAACGCACAGCATGCATCGGATATTAATATATGGGACGGGCTCTCTCTCTCTCTCAATTGCCCTAACCCGTTGTGGGGCATAGCGCGTTACCTGTTCCATGTGGCCCAGTTGACGTTTCGACGGCATAAACTGGTTTCGGAGAATGCAGTTGCCAGTTTGCACCTCCTGCACATCCATGACCATGAACGTCGCCATGGACGGGATTTGAACCCGAAACACCGATAGTCAAACATGATGCCTCAACACACTGCGCTACCGGTTGCACCCTGGGACTGGCTAGAAGGAATCAAATTTTATCACATATGCCCGATACCACCATTGGGGAACTGCCGGTTTCAATTATGAATACCTGATTAAATGCAAATAACTTACTCCCTGGCTGGTTCCAAATACAAAGCTCGAATGTCATCTGTCATCTAGTATTGATTTGTGCTGACCTCAAAGGTCTGCTTTCACCATATGCAGATACGACCACAACTTTATCCAATCCATGCTGTGACTAATTCAATTAGTCGTTGTCTTTGAAATGATTTGGATTGCAGTGAGGCATCAATTCACCTTAATTACCAATGCAAATGAACATTGTCAGATGAAAGTTGTTAGGCAGACAGAGTTATATGCTGCTGTAAGAAGTATTTTCAAGCAAATTTTCACAAAGCATTGTAGATTAATTTCACGTGAAGAAACTTTTAACATTCCCTCAGGACTCATTATCCGAGCGTTTTAAAGTAACCTTCTGTAAATGGTAGAGAATTTACCAAGTATTTCGCTTGTTATGTTCCTCTTTTCTTTTGTGTTGAAGGCAGCATGTATGAATTATGCAACGTTTTTACCCGGCTTCTTAATTTTCCATGCATGTGCTGTATGAGCGTAGAACCAGCACCATATTGGCATACATACACATTTGTGCGGCTCAACTTAATCTAAACACATCCTTTGCTTTCCTTTTGATCTTCAGAGTTGAAGAATCATAAATGCCATATATTACCGGTACCGGCATAAGGAGAATCATTGAAATTCACCGGATTTTTTGTTCAGTAAATGTTTTAAATTACGAAGCGACTGAGGGGGAATAATAAGGTTCCTGTGTCAAATATGGCTACAAAAAAGATTGAGGGCAAAGAATTTTGGTCTCAATAGACGAACAGAGATAAAATGCATGTCAAATGAAAGCTTTAAATTAGAATTATTTTGTTTACGTCTAGCCACCTGTACCTAAATTTCTGGAGAGAGGTGGAAGGTGTAGAGAATATTTTAATTTCTTTTTTATCCCTCGACAGGAGTTTTAACCTTGCATAAGGCGCGGTAGTTCTGAATTTTCGATATGTTGTGTAGGTCGGTGGGGTAGTAAAAAATCCAAGTTTGTGTCACTCTCCCCCCTGCGTTCCCACCACCATCTAGAAAAAATTGGCACTTTTATTAGTTTTTCGTCGTCGATTTTAACGCAAGATATGTTACGTCCATTTTAGAGATAGTAGAGCACACAATTTCCTACAAATTTCACCTCATAGCCTCTTTTCTTCAAGCAATAGCAACGGAGCTAATCTAATTTGAGAAACACTTTTTGTCGATTGCTACTTTGTTCCCATCAACCATAAATTTCAAAAAAAAAAAGTGGCGGCTTTGCCTTTTCTTAGGTCATACTTATGGGCATCTTATCGCGAATTAAAGCTAAGTTTAAAATAAATCGATCCTATTCATTTTCCAAGTGGGAATAACAGTTGACCCGATATTTGATGAAATACATAGAAAATTACGATTTTTCCTCTTCGTGGGAACAAAGGAGCAATTGACCAAAAATGCTTTTCATTCAAGCTCCTTTGATATTGGTTGTAGGAAAAAGCTTATGAGACGAAATTTGTAAGAAATTTTGCGCTCTACAAAAATGGACTTTCCATAAAATCCTGGCAGACTGAAAGGCATCCAGGGCTCCTTCGCGCTTTGTCCGGGCACCGAACAAGCTCCAAATGCCCTTAGTTCAAAGCATTTATAGCGGCTTTATGTACGTGGCTAAACCACAGAAGGCAAACAGAACACCAGAATTGCCTTGTTGAACTGACTTTAAAATGATAAGCTACTATATAGGAAGGATAGTCTAAGTCTAAGACTTAGAGTAAGTTGACCTAATGTGCTTGTGGGCATTCAAATCGGTGGAAGGACTAAAACGAACCTGATGAGGTCCTTTTCAGTTTTCTTCTTTACCAGAAACGGGCTCCATGTTGGGCACCAAATATGTAACGGACGGGTTAGCGGGCATCCGAAGATGTCCGTGGCGACGGAGCCAAAGGTAGCATATTGACGGTGGAGGTCGAACCGTGCCACCTAGCGAAGAAGAAGGCCCCTCAACGAACTAAGCAGCGACCTATGCTTGCTGTAATTCAGTTCAGGAGGTGTGGGCGGAGTTTTCGCTGCTCATTTCACCAGTGGCGTCGATAGCTTTTTGCAGAGGGAGGGGATATGCCAATATATGGCACTATATTTTTTCAATATCCGCTCGGGGCTGGATTTGAACCCTTCATCTCTTGAGTGAAAATCAACCCTCTACTGTGAGTAAATATCATACCATATACCAATGAGTTACTTTATTTTCGAAGAACTCAAGTGAGCGAGTTGCTGATGAAATCCTTGATTAGTACCATAAGCTAATTCATCGGCAAGTTTTTTTGATATGCTTCATGACTGAAGCTAAAAATTCTCGATGAATTTGAACCAACAACCTCACGTCAGATAAGACAAGAATTGAGAAATTTTTGTCGTTGAGGAGTAGCGTAGACAGCCAAACTTATTGCCACTTTGTAATACGAAAGTACATAAATGACATTCAGTCTGGCATTTTTCATGAAATCATTGTCAATGTGTCCCACCATCATATGACCACGACTTAGCAGAAAGGCCCGGCTCTGCCATATGCGCATACTGTGCAGGTGAAGATAATGACATTATGTAGGTACGCAAAAACTTCTACTCAATTAAATAATGCGTTACTTTTTTTCAATTATAAGATATCCCTGATGTAACGCCTAAAAATGTTTCGGTTTTTTGTCTTGTGACTAATTATACCATGATCGATAACTCATTTCGGCTCCGGTAAGTCCGGTAAGCAAATTGACAGTAGAAAATAAAATTTGTCGAAAAATCTTGAAAATATTCGGCGCCCAATATGAGGTCAGAAGGATTTTATCAAGTCAAGTCGCCGCCTAATGTGGGGTCAGTGTGATTTTTTCTGTTCAATTAACTAGTACTAGATAAAATCATACTGACCCCGCGTCAAATGCCGAAGGTTTTCAAGCTTCTTTCATAGTTTTATATTTTTTTTTTTGTACAGTAAACTATCGCTGACTTATGACTGAAAAACAGCCTCTATAAAATCTAAAAACAAATCGGTTTCGATGTCTTGTGACTATGGGTACCGCGTGGCGCGCGCACATTCAATTGCACATTCACAACAGTTTTCATTGCCTTACTGTAAATTTACACTGACGTAGGATACAAAAAAAAACTTAGGTAGTCACGCACCAATCAGCATGCTCACTCTCCAGTACTGTTACCCCAAGGGAGACTGCATCTAAACTGACGGTCTCTGATTTGGTTAATTCAACACCAAAGTATAACAATGACACAACAAATATCTAGTCCTTGTATTGGCGTGGTCCAAGCAAACCTGCAATACGCTAAATCAGCCTAGGATGTTATGGTCGCCAAGGAAAACCTTGATGCTGCTCTTAGTGTCACCATACACTGTCGAACTCGAACTCGATCTCGAACTCGATCTCGAACTCGAACCTGGTGCAAATGTCCTCTGACACACGCATACACTTTACATAGGTGTGAAGAAAACCGTTCCACTTGTACTAGGTTCGTGTTCGACAGTATATGGTGACACTTATACAAGAGCCCTGGCAAGTAAATGTAACTATCAAAGGACAAAGGTAAATAACGCTTCACTCATATATGATGCCAACGCAATCAGACCTCGGACTTTTGTCATCGTGAAAAAAAGCATTAAGTACATTTGCCAGAATTCACCAGCAGTGATCTCGTGGCTATTAGCATCAGCCCGGCTGGAGGTAGCGAATCCAAGAAACTTGTTATTATATCAACATACTTCCCTGGAGCAGTTCCCTCAACCGATATCCAAAAGGTCACCGACTACTGTAAGAAGCATAAAAGGCTTCTACTGGTTGGCTGCGACGCCAACGCGCACCACACAGCTGGGGGGGGGGGGGGGGGGGGGGCGCTGACATATATAACAGGAATGAGTACCTTCTAGACTTAATCACTGGTTTAGATCTTAGTATTTACAACAACGGCAACCGGATCAATTTTATAACGAGTTTTAGACAGGAAGTGCTTGACATTACGTTTGGCAGCCATCTAACTGACAATTGAATTCGGAACCGGCAGGTCTCGGACGAATCATCGGTACCCCACCACATGCACATTCGATTTGACCTGGACGTTTCTTTATCAGTAGCAAGGACAAGACGTATCCCGGAATTAACAGACTGGACAAACTACGCGACATCGCTTCATGAGAGGCTAGCCGTAATTGATAGGATGGTTACGAATTGGGAAAGCTTCGAAAGCCTTACTACTAATGTTATCAACGTAGTCACAGCCTCCTTCGTAGAGAACTGTTCTCTGAAGGTAACCAAAGACATAAGAGGAGTTACGTGGTGGAATCCTGAACTCTCTCTCCTGAGGAAGACTGCCTGGAAACTCTTCAATAAAGAAAAAAAAACTGGCAGATGGGAAGACTACCGTAACTCACTCTCAGAATACAACAAGAAGATCAGGTCTTCCAAAAAAAGTACGTGGAGCACGTTCTACAAAAGTGTAGGCACAAGCAAATCTGCTGGACTGCACCGTGTTCTGGCTAAAAAGGGCACTGGCCAATTAAACACAATAAAGAAAGCGGATGGTAACACTACCACAGATGCCGAAAAAATCAGCAAACTTCTCCGAAAGCACCCACTTTCCTGGCTGCGAAATCCTAGGTGGGGATGGCCCTGTGCCACCAGCTATCGGAGGAGTCTATAGAGCTACGCCTTCTGACTGGAAAACGGCGAGAGCTATCTTCACGGATGATAAGGTCAAGTGGACCATTAGGTTTTTCAACCCATTCAAGTCAGCAAGTTTTGATGAAATTTGTCCTGCCCTTCTTCAGATAGTGCTAGAGGCACTGACTTTCGATATCATGATCATATTAAGAGGCAGCTTCGCACTGGGATTTATTCCTCACTTATGGAGATCCGTGATGGTGGTGCTCATTCAGAAAATGAGCAATCGCCCTTAAGATGACCCTAAATCATATAGACCCATCAGTCTTACCTCGTTTATGCTTAAATCGATGGAGAAAATCCTGGATGAACATATTCGTCAAACTCTCCTAAAGAGGAATCCTCTTCAAGTTAGACAGTTTACCTACCAAGTAATTAAATCTACAGAGTTTGCTCTCCACTGTCTGGTCCGGGAGATTGAGACGATAATTGAGGTTAAAGAAACGGCTCTTTTAGCTTTCCTTGATACATAAGAGGCTTTCGACAACACAACATTCACTGCCATTGACAAGACACTTAAGGGGAAGAATGCAGACACCACGACAATTGATTGGATAGGACATATGCTGTTTCTAGAAGGGTCACCACCAACATTGAAGGCGTTACCCTCCTTGCTAATGTCACCCGTGGCTGCCCACAGGTAGGATTCCTGTCCAATGGTGCATAGTGGTTGATAGTCTGCAATGGGAACTTTCGCCGATAGGCTACTCAGCACAGGGCTACGCCGATGACTTAGTTATTTTGATTAAAAGAAAGTTCGAGGGGGCACTACCCGACGTCCTTAAAGCAGCTCTTGCCATTGTACAAGAATGGTGCAACGACAACGGACTTCGGGTCAACCCATCCAAGGCAGTTGTCATTCCATTCTCTAGAAAAACAAACCTCAATCGAATCAGACCCCCTTAAAATACGACTCACCACTTCCCATTGAAAATCATACCAAATACCTGGGTATCATCCCCGACAGTAAACTACTCTGGCAAGAACATCTCAGGTAGCGGATAAGGCCACTAAGGTTTTGTGGATATGTAGGCAATAAGTGGGTAGACGTGGGGCATAAAACCCTCAATAGCCCTGTGGATTTACAAGGGTGAGGTTAAACCTATATTAGAATATGATGCAGTAGTCTGGTGAAAAAAAACAATCACTGTTGCTGGTAAGATCACCTTAGTCAAGGTGCAGAGACTTGCATGCATGACTTAGTGACGGGGGCTGCTCGCTCTTGCCCATCAAGTGCTCTTGATGTCCTGCTCGACCTAGAGCCTATACACATCCACATGAAAGCACAAGCCAAAATGGAAACCGCGGAACTTGAAGCATGCGACGCAAATGTAAAGCTAACACAAATTAGCTGGCTTAAGTACTGTCGCAAGTATAGTATGCCATCTTATCATCTTGTGAGGGAAAAATCATGCAAGAAACAGTTCACCGCCGTCATATGGGACAGAGAACAATGCAGGAAATATAAGCCAATCTTCCCCCTCCCCTCACACTTTCAAGTGGTTCACGGATGGCTCGAAAACCAATGAAGGTACCGGGGCGGGTATTATGGGTCCCAACCATTTGGCTTTCAAATCCATGGGCAAATTTTGGCACTGTCTTCCAGGCGGAGGTGCACGCCATTGAGGCATGTGCCGAGTTATGCCTGAAGATCGGCTACGACAACAAGGACTAAGTGCCGGCTAAGTTAAATATCTAGTATATGATAACGTACATCACCTAAGGCTATAAACCTCCTTTTTTTGCAAGTTGTTATAATTGACAACTTCTTGAAATCTATCTGTTTGGTGAGTAGGAAACAAAAACAGATTATTTTTAGATCATCCGTCCAGTCGTCACATCTATAAATTTATGATTCTTCCCTGAAAGCGAACAATTGCCCCACAAAAATCTCACTTCTTTCACACCGAATATCAGCTTAATCGACACTATCCGCCGTATATCATCCTGGCAATGAAAGACCCCAATATGATATTTATTACCTCATTTTATACAAGAAAAGCAAACTTTTCATGTCTTTTTCGTCCGTGTTGATCTTTTTGGATTATGATTTTCTTTTTACACACGAACGACGACTCCGCAGTTGATTTTAGCAATGCCTGGGAAAAGAAAGCGAAAATCTCACAAAAGACCATCCATTACAGCATACAAAATTCAGGATTGCCTGCCTCCTTAAGGCAAGCTTCTTTTTTTTCTGCTTTTTATTATAGCATGTTTATTTCGGTATTCGGCACTGCAGAATAAATATAGAGGGCGATGTAATGAGAAGTGTGGGAGTGGACAGTAAGGAAACATTACGAGCTTATTTCGCATGAAATGAGAAGCTCCGAAACGAAATACAAAGAAATTTGGATAAAAACCTTATCGGACCAATCGAATTATAGGGACCGTGCTGAAACGATTCGCGTTACGGTCGACAGAGTCAGATTAGGCCATAAATTGTCCCTGAAATTATGGATATATGTGTGTGCATATTTTTGTTTGCCTTGAATATACGAGAAATAGATTGGGACGAGTGGAAGCATTGATTAGGGTCATGGAAGTCCTTTTAAGGCTAAAATAGTGTTGAGTTAAAAAAAATATGCTTCTAGCCTGTAGAAGAGATGTATATTAAAGAGTCACGAATCTTATGTCGGCCGCGACACTAGATTGTTTATGAAGTAACTAGAAAATTCGAACCCGGCGTTCACTTCATTCAGCCTTGCTTGTTTTTTATGAATTTCGATTGACTTACTCAGGTAATAGCTCATCTTTTTTTGGGGCTCCGACTTTCTCCCCTTGCTAACAGAATTTTCATTTTTACTTCATATTATGTTGCGTCTTTCGTCACTCCATTTATTTAATAGGATCAACCTTGCGACGATACGGGGCACTGAATTTATCAACTAAAACTTGTACTTGGGTATTTCGTGTACGGCGTGAAAGGGTGCAGCCAGATAACCCGGTTTCACATGGAACGCATGATACACGGGACTCTAGCAGAAAGCACCAGTGGCGAGCGAGCTTTCATACGAGTGCTATTTAAAACCAGGCCGAAGCATCGCTTCGGCCCGGAGTCCGAAGCGTATATTCCCTAGACTTGTACAGACCTAGTGGTGATACCAAAAGTACCAATTGGCAACGACCACATGCATTAAGAATGGGTCTCCTATATGGCCAGTTCATAGGGGAGGTTGGTACTCATTCAGTAGGATCTTGACCATTCTCAAAATCAATTAACTAACTAACCCATTCTACAAATATTTGTCAAATTTTTCAAGTCACAAGCTTCATTCTATCGAAATTTATTGCTTATTTGAAGTTTCACTTGTAGGGGAGGTAGGGGTTCCTTGGGTCAGATCTTGCCCATCATTGCCACCAACTTATTAGATCGCCCTACAAACATTTAAACAAAATTTCAAGTCTCTAGCTTCACTCTATCGAAAGTTATCGCTTATTTGAAGTTTCATTTGTAGGGGAAGTAGGGGTTTCGTCGGTCGGATTTTACGTATTTTCAATAGAAAGCACCAGTGGCGAGCGAGCTTTCATACGAGTGTTATTTAAAACCAGGCCGAAGCATCGCTTCGGCCCGGAGTCTGAAACGTATATTCCCTAGACTTGTACAGACTTAGTTGTGTTTTAATAGAGCATCCGCCGCCTCATTCCCTGTTGTACCTGTGTGTGCTTTTACCCATATCAGCATAACCTCATTTTCTGAGGCTCACGTGTTGAGCTTTCGGACACACTCTAGTACCAGTTAGGAGTTTATCTTCATCTGTTGCATGCGTCTGATCAACTTTTAAAATCGGCCCCTTTTTAGTGTAGTTTTGAGCAAAAATGCAGAAATGATTTTTTAGCGATTTGAGCCTTAATAGCTCTATCTCGATAAATATAACAGCTAAAAGTTTTGGTTTAACCTCAATTCGTAGATATTTTAACCTTGTTAATAAAAGGTTTGCTAATTTTTTGTCAGATTAATTTAATTAATTAAATAATTAGTTAATTAAATGATTTAATTTATTTCTTAATTTCAAAGTTCAAGCAACTTAAATGACACTTTAGGATGGTTCCTAATGTATTTGGTCATTTTGAGTTGAATGAAATCAACCGCAATTCCATACGACCACTAGTTGAAAAAATATTCACATTTTTTCAGATTGTTTAATTAGTTAAATGAGCTTTTTTGTTAAGTAAGTTAAAAATAAAAGGCTTTTATGCCAGTTTTAGATTGATTCTTAATATATTTGGTCATTCTTAGTAGAATAAAATAAACCTTGATTTCATACGACAACTATGTAGTTCAAAAGATACTCAAATTTTTCCAGATTTTTTTATTAATTAAATAAGCTTTTTTATTAAATAAGTTGAGAACGAAAAGCTTTGATCCCAGACTGGATACCTTTTTGTTTGCCTGGATTGTCCTTCTAAGTAACTAAAAAAAATCCTTTACACAGTATTGCATTTTTCTATTATTCATGTGCTCAGCAGCTTACAGAGTTTCTGAGTGAATTACAGTGTTGCGCCTCTGCTGGCCTCTGAATTCTTTGTAACCTGTTGATCATCTGAATAATTGGGAAATGTAGTATTTTTTTTTTACTTTGCTAATTTTTCCCCTCTACAATGGTTATCGGCTGACTCCGGTACCCAGCTCGCTTTTGCTTTGTTGTTTTTTATTTCTATTTTTAGCAGCACACTTTGTCCTCAGCTTCTTCTTCTTGGCAGGCCTCGAAGTAGAAGCTGCCCTGTAATGAACCATATTATAGTCTGGTAGTGCTGCTCCCACCGGCAGATCGAAACAGCAGATCGATTTTTTTTAATTGACTTTGAGAATTGGATCTCGCCTATAAATTTGAAGTAAAAAGAGCACACTCGCCTCAAAATTGTGCCTAACTTCTCTACAAATGTTCCTTTATCGTAGTTAATTTGGGGCTAATTTTTTTTCCAAATTGATTGTGCATTGCAAACATTGTGCATTGTCCGAAACTGATTTGTGCCAACGAAACGTCTGCCAGGTCACATGGAATATTTGACGCGCTATGCCTAAGGGTTAGGTCAGTTTTAGTCTCACCACTAGGTCTGCACCGTCTGCACAGGTCGCCTCAAACTCGGGACTCGTTTTTCTTTAATTTCTGACATAGCTTTGGAAAATCATATCCTTGAAATAATAGTGAAAAGTTTATTTTCTGTGAATCTCAGACTACTAGTATCATATTTATCAGGACACTATTGGGTGAGATATCTAAGTCTAAAAAACAACTTGTCCAGATGACTGACCGTTGGTGGGTCTTGGTAGCTTGATGCTCTTTTAGGCTGTCTTGCACTGTTGAATTTGTTATGAAACTAAAAACGGGATTCACTTGGATGAAATCCTATAAATTGCGAATCCAGATATGCAATATCTTACGTTTGTTTTATTTATGCCTGACTACTTATTTCCTGTGTAATACAACCATTTTATTTCATATTATTTATGTATGTATGATAATTTGTTTACATCAAAACGTTTTGTTCAAATACTTCCGCTTCGTTGGACCGTTTAGAAAATAATTACAGGCATTTTAAACATACCTTACCACCCAAACCATCTCCATTCGGTTGATTAAACACATGCCTATATAACGTTAACGTCCTTTTGAAATAGAAACCGACCCGTACAGTCATTAATAACATACAGGTTGAAATCCAGGAAACGTACACATAGATGTTTCACCTTAAGAAGGACTTATGCCTGAATACACCCTTTCCTAGGTTTAACCCGGTCCGGTCGAACGTGCAATGAACTCTAATTTCACCTTTCGGCCCATGAAGGCCAGATGCGTGTATGAAGGACCGATGTTATTGAAAAAATACTCGTATAGGGCGGTGGTGCCGTTAGGCGTAGAAATGAAGTTGACAACATCATTTGAAATGGGTTGCGTAATCAAATCCTCCAAGAAAGTTTAAATTCGAATGTTTTGACATTGTCCTGTGATGACACTTTGAAAATACAATACATATAAATGTTGAAATTCTCGAAAAGATGAAGGATATCTGCACGTAGTATTCATTAGTGTCATAGGTTGAATTTGAAGAGCAAAATGTATAAAAATAATATATAGTTGCGATTCACTGTCATTGAGGATATTTTGACAATACCAGTATACTCGGATGAATGAATGCATTTTTGGATTGGAAGGTAATACGAGTTTTTGTTTTACTTATATAAGTTTTCTTGACTGAAACTGTAATTGTATTATGAACTTTCAAGGACTCGTAAAAGCTCAATATTCTGCACAGATTGGATCTTAGTACAGTAAAATTAAATTTAAGTTAGAAAAAATTAACCTAAAGCCAATTTTTTTTTCTTTTTTTAATCTGTAGTGCCCGAAAACTCATTTTGCAACAAAAAATATCGAACAGAGGATCGGAAAAGTCCCAAAAGTTTTAATCGAAGCTGGGCATGTAGGGTATCCTATCAAAGGCTACGTGGAGTACATACCATTTCCGGTGCTTTTTAAGTTCATGAAACTACGACAGAGAAAAGGGGCAAAATAAGAGAAATAGTTTCGCCCATTAGATTTTCAGTATTTTCAAGTCACAAATACAATTTAAAGAAAAAATAACCTACGGCTAGTTTTTTCTTTTTTTTTCTTAATCTGTAGTGTTCGAAGAGTCTAAAACTCATTTTGCTACAAAAAATATTGATCGGAAATGTCAGGAAAAAGACGGAAGGGGATAAATATTTTTTTTTATCGGAGATTGGCATGTGTTGTTTCATATCAAAGTGGATGTCAGCTACATTCCATTTCTGGTGGCGACCAGTAGCGCAGTGTGACATCAGTCTCATGTCTGACTATCGGCGTTTCGGGTTCGAATCCCGTCCACGACGACGGTCGTGGCCATGGATGTGCTGGAGGTGCATGCTGGCAACTGCATTCTCCGAAACCAGTTTATGCCGACGAAACTTCAACTGGGCCACATGGAACAGTTAACGCGCTATGCCCCACAAGGGGTTAGGGCAATTGAGAGAGAGAGAGGGAGATCTTTTCACATTTTCAGTTAAAACTGACGATATAGGGGGTATCTTAATAGGTATAGAGCATATTCAAAGCTACATATGTGAGTACTTACGAAAACGTGACACTACTGTAAGCATAGTGAATGTTCTAAAATAAGTGAATAAAACTATGTTTCCCTTATTTCAGTAACTGCTTCCAAATGCCCCTAGAGATAAACTTAAGAGGACATCAGAATCGGCGATAGAAGTGCATTTGGGAAGCCGCTTTCGCATCGCAAGATAATTTCTGTAAGGAAAAAGGACAGTTTGTGCGAAAGGACGTCTTCGGCATCAGCCAAAAATAAGGAGGATAATTTGAGGCGTCATAAAATTACGATCTAATGACTCGTAGAATGATGTCAGCCATGCAGTAGCTTAAATTCCTTGTCAGCATTAACCTTTTATCTTTCGCGTAAGTATTTACCAAGTATTTCGTGACTGACCTTAGCCCAACATAAAATGGTTTCACAGCCAGACCTTTCAAATCTTTAACATACTTCTGTCATAAACGCTGCCTCACAGTAGCAGCACATGGCACGTAATCTCCCTCAACCTGTTGTATGGATTTCGTTTGCCAAATCAATCGATTTGCACTGCGATCTTCCTCTTTTTTTTAGATTGAAGTTCCTTTTCAATAATTGCAAAATGTTGTGGTTATAATAAAAATTCAATAATATTGAAGAATATTCTATAAAGTACATCTTTTTGATGAGTAAGTTTGTCTGGTTTCCAATCTTCTCATAGGTTACGACGAACTGTTGCATTTTTTTCAGCAACAGAAAAAAAAAACAGTTTCTTGATTTAGTCACTTTTTGGACCAGTGAAGTCCGTAAGCAAAGAGTCTAAATAGTTTATTGTATGTACTATAGCCGTAGGTCCTATAAAAGGACTAAGCGTGCCGATCTGACCTCGATCCTATTAATGAAGTTAGTCAGAATGCTAGGTAGGGTCGAAGTGATATCTACCGGGTCGGGGAAGCTAACACTAAGACATACCCTGTCACATATGAACAGTGAATATGCATTGACGTTTCATCATCGCCCTTGCAGAAGCGACAGCTACTGTCCTCTACCATGCCCATGTCTTATATGCCTAAAGTTGGCCTCTTAGAAAAAAGTGCCCAGCTAGAACACCATTGATAATTCTGAACTTATTTTCGTTTAGATGTAACAGTTGAGAAAATCTCCATTAGAGATTGTCTCAATAGCCGGTGTCCTCAGAGCACTCTCAAACTTTGAAGTGTTTTCTAGTGACGCATCGTGGGATCCCATGAAAGCGGCCCGAACCACAGAAGGGAATGTTCGAGGTTATCTTGACCTGTAGATCGTCAGCCGGGTAATTTCACAGTATGCCGACATGGCTGGGAACCCAATATAAATATCCTTTTGTGTGCAATATCCATCTTTTATGAATGGCCTAGGAACTAAACATTAAGAAAGAATCTTAAGTGTCGCTTCTGTTGCCGAAGTTTATTTTACGATGATTTTTGATATATTGAATTCAATCTGCAGAAAGTTGAGCTAGGGCTTTCGACCATATTCAATGTTAGAAACTGTTCTTCTGAGCGGCCTCTCTTCACTGCAGGCTTTCAGAAAGTTTCGTCTACAATCGGCATTCGCCTTTTCGATCTTAAACATTCCATTCAATGCCGTAAGACATAGCCAATTCGACTAACAATTTCCCAGACAGACCAGTAATCCTATTTGTTCGAGCATTCCCTGTTGAGGATGGAATTCGTTTCAGTAACACCTAGATCTGTTAAGTTTAGTGACGAGGACTATGGTGAACTATGCTTCCTAACACCGCATCTAGCCTCAGTTTCCTTCTGGCGTGTTCACCAATCACACAATGTCCGGTGATGACTCCCACCGCCGCTCTGATATGCTGCCTTCCGAGTGACAGCAATTTAGCTGATCGGCTAGAATCCAATCTGGGCCACAGCGACTTTGTTGAAAGACATGTGCTTCCATTTAACTATTTAGAGTTGGTCTTGATAATTGCTTCGGTTTTAATAGGCATGTAGATATTACGTCGAATTTAACCAGCTAAGTAAGTTGTACCCCGCCTGGCAAGTTCGTCTACTTTGCAATTACCAGCGAAACCACTGTGGCCCGGAATCCAGCATAAGAAAATGGTAAAAAACTCACTCATCTCCGTAAGCAGAGAGCGACATTCCGCGATAGTCCTTCACGTAATCAAACCCCGTTCAAAAGATCTAATTACAGCTTGGCTCTCTGTAAAAATTGTTATATCTCTAACTGATATTACATGACTCCCCAACCAGTACAGGGCTTCTGTAATCGCCGTAATCTCTGCCTGAGAAACACCATAGTAATTGGGGAGATAGAAAGAGAGGCATAGGTTCAGCCCATCACAAAAAATTCAAGCGCCTACTCCTTCGTCCGTTTTAGATCCATCTGTGTATATTTCTAATGACTTATGTAATGGAAGCACGTTCCCTTCGCATTGACTGCGTGATGGTATCCGACTGACAAAGTTCTTATCAAGGGCATATTTTGGAGCCGTATAGTCAGTCGTTGCCGGAATAATTGGGTTATTGAGAACAGCAGCGTGCCCAGAGTTTGAAGCAAGACAAAGACCACTATCACGTAGTCGAATAGCCGTACATGCGGCCATCTGTTCTCCAAACGTGTCAAGAGGGAGTAGGTTGAGCAGCATGTTCAGGGCCGCAGAAGGAGTAGTCCTAAGAGCCCCAGTAATAAAGATGCTGGCCAATCTTTGCACCTTTCCCAGCGAACTACGATTAGCCTCTATACTCAAAGCAGTCCACCAAACCACAACCCCAAACGTAAGTATGGGGCGGAAAACAGCTACATAGAGCCAGTGCAATATTTTAGGTTGAAGGCCCCAGCTTTTACCTATAGCATTCTTACAAGAGTAGAGTGCAATAGTGCCTTATCCACCCTCTTCTGTATATTCAGCCTCCATGATAATTGCCTTATCCGCAATAATCAGGCTTGCCCCCTTCAACACAGGAGGCGCAAACCGAGGTATAATATGCTTCCTTGTAAAGAGGACAAGCTCAGTTTTGTTCGGATTAATATTTAAACCACAGTTGTCAGCCCAGAAGGTTAGAAGTGAGAGGACATTCTGCAGTACCTCACTAAGAACACAATTAAATTTTCCCTATATTGCGATGGCAATGTCATCTGCATAAGCACACACCATGCAACCCAGCCCTTCCAGGTCTAAAAGCAGTCTATTGACAGCTAAGTTCCAGAGAAGGGGAGAGAGCACTCCGCTTTGCGGAGTACCTCTTCGCACTAGTCTACGTTCGGATGACGTAGGTTAACCTGTACCCTATTGGTGCCAGCGTTACCATATGGTAACGACCGAAAAATCACTCCTGGTGAGACACCTGAGTCAAATAAATGGGTTTTTGAGCTCCAGGTAGCCTACTCTATAATCCATGTGAAAATAATTACAAAACTCGAAAAAAAAATTCTGGCACTATTCGGGTTAAGATGGCACTGATAATGCTGACTCTAAAAGAAGCATTCAATTCAATACTTTGCCAATTCAATTCATAGTACATATTATGGATTGCAGGCAGATGTTCTTTTATCAATCAGAATCCAATTTAAACATTGAACTGAAGAAAGGTGGAAATTTTTACAAGACGACTATTTAAATATCACACCTACATAAAAATGTACGGATTGCTGGAGAAAATCGAAAACCCTGAAAACAACTTTCCATTTGAATGATTTTCAATTTGCAAATGTTTTCGGCCCAGCTACCTTTTGTCTTCTTGTTTTTATTTATGTAGTGATATTGTTGCCAGCCAAGGATGGAGATTGAACATTTGAGGAAGGTTCTCGTATTTCCATTTCAATCAAAATCAATTCTAGGTCATGGATTGCTTCCGGCGTTTCAACATATTTTCTATAAATTCTAGTGAATTTCGAGCTTGATGGTCAATCCAGAAATCCGTATTGAACAATTGTTTTGGACAATCCCCATAAAGGCTTAAATACTGTATGGAATAATAATGAAGCCTGTGCACTCAATGCTTGTGAAATGGACGGCTGAAAGGGTTGATGGCTTGACCGGTGAATTGACTTGGTGAATTAATGGTTTCAGAATTTCCTGCGTAAAAGTTTCCTTTTTGCTTGACTAGGGCTTGTTATTGGAGTGGGTTGGCATTTTTTGTTACTCATATGACCCACTGCAAGACCTATCGATGATCCGATTTCTTTTTCCTAGCTAATGGCGATAGACAATAAATATATATTTTTTTCATTGGATTTCGGAATATGAAATAAATTGTTTTCAGTCAGTCAGCTATCTCGCCACAGCGGAATTGTGCTACAAGTGTGCTTGTTGTCATCTAAACTGACTATTATTGCCGTATAGACAGTATTTAATTAATCAAATTCGTTCTTCCCATTGGTAATTGCTGCGACTCGGAAAAGATCCATCGGGGAATTGTCCCCAACTAAAATGTTTCTGCGAGACAAGGTGAAAATACCACGTCCGGAACAAACGACAACGCCAACATCAACCTGCATTGGAGTCCTCCGACCAAGATGATCCCAATAAAAATACACCAATAACTCCCAAAAAGGTGAAAATTCCCCCAATCATTCTCCCAATTTTACCCTGGCAGTCCATAATTGCGATGAATTATCATATCTTTGACATCAAAGTAATGCCAATCGGCGGTAGATTATAGCTCACGCCAGCTGAAGATTACGAGAAAATTTGCAAATGTCTGGTGTCTAAGGTAAATTTCCTCACAGAGCAAAAGAGCTGAAGGTTCGTTTGGCTGCAGTATCAGGCGACAATCGAGGCAGTATCGAACTCCTTTACTGTCAGAAAGCTCGTGAAGTTCAGCGTAGTGTGCGACGCGATTAAAGAGATGCGAGCTCCCTTCTAGCTTCAGCGGAAGAAACCCCAAGAAGTGACAACTTAAACGCCGTGGTATACGGAATCATCAAGAAGCTTACAGGGGGTCGTAACTCCTGCCATCATCATTACTTTCGATAGTATGAACCGGTATATACGGCGGACTTGCGCAGGAGAGGCATCCCTGAGAAGTTTGTGGCTATTATTAAGGCGATCTATGATGGCACGTAATGTCGCGTTCTACATAAAGGTAAGGTGTCGGAGGACTTTCAGATTCGAAGTCTAGTTAGGCAGGGGTGCAACTTCTCACCGATTCTTTTCCTCATAGTGATCTTTAATGTGTTGCTTGTAGCCCTATTGCCGACATATGCCTACACTCCGACAAAATCATGGATCTGTCCGCGATGGCGTTAGACCTTGAAGGGAAGTGAGCAAGGTCTTAAGATTAATACCAACAAGACCATTGTTCGAAGCCCTCCATTGCGAAATAAAGTTCTATACCTATTTCCATCAGTGTTAACGAGCAGCCTGTGGAGGCGTGCAACTTCGTCTACCTGGGTAGCATTATTTCCGGAAATGATCGTACGGAGCAAGGCATCGTTCGTCGTATCAACCAGGCTAAATCCATACGGCATACGGCATGCTATTCAAAATCTGGCAGAGCAGTTATCCCAGCAGCAAGCACCAAGCTGAGCTTATTTCGCTCCCTGGTACTGTGGTCTGCGGTCTGTCTGCCTGTGCTTTTATATGGCTGCAGTACATTCAAAGTTTTCGTAAGAGTTACCAGAAAGCTGCGAGTTTGCATCCACTAATGTCTTCGTCAGAAATAGAACCCTATTTCCAACCAAGACCGATCAAGAGGGGGTCTCAAAATCACATGGTGTTGATCTGTTGCAAAAAGTATAAGGCGCTGTCTACGTCGTTTGTCGAGTTGCGCCCCTTTGTCCAGTTCGATTGCGCGCAGTAGTGGTTGATGCACTATTCTTAAGGCAAAGTAGTATTTGTAACAAACTACAGTGGAGAGGTGTGAGCAGGGCTACTCATAAAGAGGGCCTCCTTTTCCTGTTTCTATTTGTCGTTAACACAAATGAAAATAAACTTCTAGACTTGGAGCGGTTGGGCTATAAAACGATTGCCTATACAGTTGATATTGCCAGCCATTACGAGGAAATTCTCCAGTACACGCAGTGAGGTCTTTCATAATGCTAACTCCCTGCTAACCAATTGGGCCAACGTTCTTTAATTAACATTCTTTTTAATTTTTCGGTCCAAGATGCCGTTTAGAAGTTATAAGTAAAATATTGTAAAAAAAAACTCCTCACAATTTCCTAATTTTTTTACGGTCAAATTTAAGCTCAGCTTCTGCAGTTTCCATATATTTAAGAACTGTAAAAGCCATTCGAATTATGTATTTCCAAATCTCTCTGTTTTATTTAAAATAAGGTCTCCAAACTGACAACATTTTATTGGCCAATTAATAATTGAATTAAACCCTTAATTTATTTTTAAGTTAAAATATCACATTTCCTTAACTAACTACTTTCTTTTATTTCTGTTACGCATAGGACCTTTCGACAGCTACACTTAGTCGTCTATTAATCCACGAGGTAAGTATCAACTGGAAATGGTTTTACGTTTACCGGTTTTTGCTCTCTTTAATAAATATTTTAAAAGCAAATGCAGCATTTCATCTTCTTCTTCCTTGCCCTTTTATACCACTCTACAGCTTCGCGTTACTCTGCCTGTGGTGTTGGCACTTCGGTCATTCTGGCGGTATAATCTCAGCTTCCTTCTTCAGGCAGCTCGGTCTTGGATCGTATCATCGCCAAGATTAACGCGTTGTTGTTGCTTTTTCATCTGATCGATCCATGTGTTTTTCCGTCTGCCTCGGGGCTTAGGTCCAGCAAATGGAACATTTATTGATAGTGCCTTCCTGACAGGGTTCTCAAGCGGACGCCTTAGAACATGGCAATAAAAACCCATACGACGTTCTTCGAGCTTTTCAGTGATCGGTTGCTCAATAAACGAGCTGCTTCGGCTGTAGGTACTTTTAAAGTGATCCTTTTTGGTTACATAGGCTGACATTCGTAGCATTTTCATCTCGATCGCAGTCATTTTACTTTCGTGTGTCTTATACATATTCCAGCACTCAGACGCATAAATAAGTGCGGGACGTACGACCGTTTTGTAGAACTTGCCCTTAACTTTCGTGGCATCTTCTTTTCGCAGAAAACTTCAGAGTTTTCTCGCCACTTCATCCAACCGACACTGATGCGATGTTTGATGTCGTCATCGCAGGCAGCTTCCTTGTTGACCATCAAGCCCAGTTAGTTGCCCCCGGAAACCGTCGAGCTCTGGCACGAACAATGTTCGCACTAGGATCACTCAACTCCGCATCAGAAGTAGTGCCCAGCGGGGTAGTGCTTCTAGCGTGTTCTACCTACTACCTAAGCCCTAAGGCCTTACATCCATTCTTTTCACCTATCTGGAGAAAGGTAGAGTTGGATGGCACTAGTGTGTGGAAAATAAATTTGTATTGACTTTCCTTTTACATCCGGTGGTGGTCTTCAAACCCGGCAATCCACTCACACACATTAACCAGTAGGAGGTCCTAAAGATGTTTAACAGTGTCGCTGGCACATCTAGAGGTGTTGTTGTTGCCTGCATGTGATCGGTCCTTTTAGTTACCTCGTACGATCAAAGTAGGACTCACCTAGGGGTGCATATTCTAAACTCGTCACCCCACGGGTGCAAATGCAGCATTACATCAATCCTACAAAATTGATTTTTTTATATGTTTTTAACATATACAGGTATAACTGCTGATTAATAATAATTATTAAAGACATAACATGTAATTGAGAAGCTTTAATACATAAGATAAGAAGAAAGCAGCGACAACAGGTAATTTTGAAGGCAATCTAGCAAGCTATTAACCTACAACACGCTATGCTGTTACGCTTGATGTTGTTTTAGTAGTAGCGGCGCCTTCTGACGTCGAAGGGGGATCGCCAGCTTTTGGCCGTTATTGATGAACAGGTCGCTCCGGTGCGCTGTAACACTTGATCATTTGGTTAGCTACTAATATAAACAGACCTAATTTGGCCAACAGCTAATGTGGGAAGCGGTTAAATAAATAACTGGGGCAACAGTCTAATTTGGACCAAGGTTTCGAGATGAGTTAGCAACATCTCAATTAGTCTAGATTGTGACGGTGTGTTTCGTGCGTAGGAGTGTGATTAGCAACACGCTCAATCGAGTTAATTACCGCTAATGGCTACTCATTTAACAGCTGAGTGGGCTCATAGTCCGGCACTTCAATTCAATTTAGAAGGCTACCATTCAGTTGGAATCAAACCGGGGTGCGTATTTAGAAAACCGTCGAGATCGAGTAAGGTTTTTAGTGCACTTGTCGTCTAAAATGACAATAAACCCTTGTTCAGTATGTCCCCCAGTCAGTGACCAAATCGATACGGTTTTCCAGTCACTAAATCGTCAAAAACCAGTATCCATCTCGTCCCTTTGAGGGGATTGGACGGAAACTTTTTTTTGGGAGCATTTGTTGTTTAAAATGGCAACAAAGCTGTTTTCAGTCCGCAAACTAGTTCATTCTGTATGAATCCATTCTAATGATGCACTGACGGTGGATTTGTGGTCCCTAAAACAGAAAGTCATTGGGTGTGGGCTTACAGTCCGTTTCCACTTCAGCTAGTGAGAACCCTAAAGCGGAAATTCCTTGATTGCGGCTTCAAAATTCATTTCCGCGTAAGGTGGTAAGAGCGTAGGATGCCCACACAGGTATTTTTAGTTCCTAATGTGGAAATACCTTGAGTGCGGACTCAGAGCTTGTTTCCACTTTAGGTGGTCAGAATTTCCGCTTTAGGAACTACAAATCCCTGTGTGGAGCTCCTACGTTCTTACCACCTAAAGCAGAAATGTACTCTGTGGCCGCGCTCAAGATATTTCCGCTTTTGGAACTACAAATCCCCGTGTGTGGACCCTATGTTCTGTTCATACTACCTAAAACGGAAATATGTACACTCTGAAGCTTCACGCAAAAAATGCTATTTTAAACGACAAATGCCCCCAAAAATACGTTTCAGTCCCGTCCCCTCAAAGGCACGAGGATAGGTTTTTTTTTACCATTTAGTGATTGGAAGACCGTATCGGTTTGGTGGCTGACTGGGGGACGTACTAAACAAGGTTTGGTCTTAGACGACAAATGCACTAAAACACTACTCGATCTGGCCCCTTCAAAGGAGACTAGATAGATACGGGTTTTTGGCCATTTAGGCACTAAAAACCCTACTCGATTTCGTCACTAGCTTGGAGACGTACTGATAACAGTTTTCGAAATACGTAACCGGCTAACTGTCACGCCATCCGGACTACGAAAGCGGTTAAACTTGTTTTTAAATTTTGGATATCTAGGTGATCGATGATCGTTTTTGTTTAATTTTCAAATATCAGTTAGGCTCTAACCAGATTGGACGCAGAATGCAGCAGCAGCGGCAGAAGCTACAACAACAACAGGTAGATCTGTCATCGCCGCTGTGTCATCGCGACAGATCTACGTGTTGTTGTTGTTGCTTCTGCCGCTGCTGCTGCATTCTGCGTTCAATCTGGTTAGGGCCTTACTGCTAAAAGTTTATTTTTGGGTTTTGAACCATATACGTAAGAAAATGTTTGGTGTTAAGTTTCTGCGGTAATTTCCGACAACCTTTTTTAGCCACGGAAATGGAACCCGCATTTCAGCACAATAATGGAAACCAAGGGGTGGATAATTCATCAGGAAAATTTGCGAATTTCGGGAATTCTGCGAAACATACGGGGAGGGGGATTTTTTTCTGGGAGGATAATTAATGGGGGGATGGTTCACAGAGCCGCCTAATTCTTCTTCGAATAATTAATAATCGCGCTGCATTGCCTCAATCTCATTACCATAATGATGCCTGTTTCAGTAATCTAAAAAATTCCCATGGTACATTATCATTACCCGTACACATATTCACATTTTCCGTTTACCATCGACCGTCATAAAAAAGGAGTAAGCCCCCAAAAGTACGTGGCACACTCAAAACCCAGAAACTGAAATCATTTCAAATCAGGATTTCGTTCACTGTTATTTTCTGAATAGGATTAACTTGAAAGAAAATTGTATTAGCCCCGATAGAGACCATTGTAAAAGTGAGACTATAAAAAACGTACAGACAGAAACGAGTAATACCGAATGCAGGACCCATAGCTGAAAGGAGTCGAAGAGCGCCGTGAACGACGAGGATACACAAACAACACCTCAATTGGTTTTCCTATCACATACTTCGGTAAAGTCAATATCGAAAGCTTGGGTGCTATTGAAAATGCTATTTGGGGTAGTGCACTAAGTGGCACTTCAGTGTACACCTTTCAAGAATACCTATGTTGTACTTTACAGGGGTTGCGGGCATGGTGATTGAATGCCAGACAACGTTGAATACACCGTCAAATCGCGAGGATGTGATATGTGGAGATGTGTGCGAAATTCAAAGGACTCTACTTGATTTTAGTGCGGAGTGAGTAAAAACCTCGAGGACAACAATATGTATGCACAGTGGGGTTTTCTATGCATGTTCTATTCTATTTTAATGAGTTTTCAATTGAATCGTATCGAATTTCGATCGGTGTAAATACTTTGGGGAAATCTGAACATTTATCAATGATAAAGGAACAGTTTTCTTTTGTTGTTGATCGCTATTTATCATTTGATTAAGAGTAAATGTTTTTCCGCAACTTGGTACCTACTTTTTCAATTATCTGGGGATCTAGCAGAGGGGGAGGAGGCTGGTCATTTACATCTTTTCGGGAATAACTCCAGATGGTTTTTAATATCGTAAAGTGAGATTTTCTTTTCATATATATAGTTCTCAAGGTATTACAAAGAACCTACGTTTTTGGTCTAATTGTGCTATGGTGTTACAGCAACAATTTGAGGTCCTCACCTACCAGGAGACCGACCCCTATTGTTGGCCCAGACCCTACAGTTTGCTAGTAATAGTAGCATAGTCGAGAAACGAAAAATAAACATTGATCCGTTGATTTTGCATACCTAAGTTGAGATCTAAAAGATTTTTCAGCACAAGAGCATATTTATCGAGTTTCTTCACAACAACATCTTGCCCCATGGATGCAGCGCACATTTAATTAAAATACACACTGCAAATCAATTAAAAGGTCACTTTAAAAAGTCTACGGTTTTTCCTGCTGCAAAAAAAAACAAGCCTAAACGGCCATTTTTGATAAAAGTGTAGGGCTGGTGAAAAGTATGAAACCTTTCTAAAAATTAATTTCTAACATGCCTCAGCGGTCCCATAGATGTTCTGTGGGAATTAAATCTGAGCTACCCGTTGGCCAGTGACGATGGCAGTGAGGAATTAGCGCACTGTATGCAGTATGAACGGGGGCTCCATTTTTCACAAAAATTAAATCCTGCACATTAGCCCGACTTTTTTCATAACATGAAGGCTTAGCGCTTTGATAAAGTATCGCTGAGCTGTCAAATTGCTATTAGCGATCACCAAAAAATCAAACCAATGCCCCGAGCTCCAAATGCGGTTGTTTCTGGCCAACCGATGCTGGGTGATTTTATGCTTTATGATATCTGGAAAGCTTACCCCTTTTTCTTAAATTATGAGCTACGGTTTGTTTGGAATTAACGGTTCCTGTGGCTTGTATAAAGTCACTTAATATGAAGGTGCCGTTTTTCGACGATTTCTGAGGGCGTTTAAGCGTCTACGCTGTAATCTATTGCTTTTGGTTGCCCTGTTCTCGTCGTTTTGTGAAATGTCCTGTCTCCTGGAATTGTTCCCGACCTCTATGGATGACAGAATGTCTCACCTCAAGCCGGTGGCTTACTTCCCGGAATCAGTTGCCTTTCTCTAATAATGTCGCAGCCCTACACAGTTCGTTGAGTTGTGTTAAATTGCGGAGAATGTGAATCCATCATTAACCTATCAGCCTGACCTCCTTTATGCTCAAGTCTATGGAGAATATCCTTGATGCTCACATCAGGTCTACACTTCTCACAAAATTCCCGCTACACTGTAAACAGTTTGCTTACCAGTCAGGTAAGTCGACTGAAACTGCTCTACACTGTTTAGTTGGAGAAATTGAGGCCACCCTGGCAGTAAAGGAGACGGCAGTTTGTGCCTTTTTGGATATCGAAGGTGCTTTTGACAACACACCTTTCTCTTCCATTGACTCTGCGCTTAGAGCAAAGGGAGCGGATGAAACGACGGCACTATGGATAAAAAGGATACTATCATCCAGAAAGGTCATCACAGAGATAGGAGACTGCACTTTAACAGCAAACGTCACTCGAGGATGCCCGCAAGGAGGGGTACTATCTCCTCTCTTGTGGTGCATCGTAGTAGACAGCTTACTGTGGAAGCTTACAAAGATGGGATATTCAACTCAGGGATATGCCGATGACCTGGTCATAACTGTTAGAGGAAAGTTTGAAGAAGTCCTAACAGAAATTCTTCAATCGGCATTAAACACAGTACAAAAATGGTGCAATGATAACGGCCTTCGAGTCAATCCGGCTAAGGCAGTTGTTGTTCCCTTTTCGTAGAAAAGAAATCCCAGACAAATGAGATGTCCTACAGTGTACAACTCTCCAGTGCTCCTGGCGGATTCCGCCAAATACCTCAGTGTTACTCTAGACAAGAAATTACTCTGGACGGAACACCTACAGACAATATCGGACAAAGCCATTAAGGCCCTATGCTATGCATTTGTAGGCGGTTTGTGGGTGAAACTTGGGGAACAAGCCCTCGCATAATCCTTTGGATGTTATAAGGCGATTGTCAGACCAATTGTTGAATATGGAGCTGTTGTTTGGTGGAAAAAATCAACCACCAAAGATGGCAAAACGAAACTGGGTAAGATTCAGAGACTAGCATGTCTCACAGCCACGGGGGCTATCCGCAGCTGCCCGACTGTAGCTCTTGAAGCGCTACTCGACCTCCCGCCGCTTCACATTCACATAAAGGCGGAGGCAAAAATAGCAGTAGCAAGACTAAAAGCTTGCCAGAATTTCCTTAAACTAAACCCTGAGCAGTCCAACTGGGTAAATGAGGACCACGTATTTAGTATGCCATCAGACCATTTGACTAGGGAGCTTTGCTTTAAACTTCCATTCTCAATCGAAATATGGAGCAGAGAGGATTGGAATCTGAAGCTCGACACCCTTCCCTCAAACGTTGTTACGTGGTACACAAATGGATCTAAAACCGAAGTGGGCACAGGGGCGGGCGTCGTAGGTCCGTCTCACAAGATATCCATTCCAATGGGAAAGTACGCCACGGTATTTCCGGCGGAAGGTCACGCAATCGAGACTTGTGCGAACACATGCTTAGCAGCTGGATACCAAGGAATATTGCAATCTTCACTGATAGCCAGGCGACGAACAAAGCACTAAGTAATTTCTCCGTCTCGTCGAAATTGGTGCTTAGTGGTCGTGAAGCTTGGCAGAGATTAGGCTCCGTGGAATTGTGGAATTCCCTTGTGTAGTGTAAGACGGCACATCAGGGAATGGGAACACTCAGTAACCATCGCGCAGTGGAACAATACCCCTGGTCTTAGACAGGCCAAGCTGTTTATAGCTGGCCACTCACGCAACCGTACCCACGAACTGCTGAGACTACGCAGAAACCGGCTTAGAATTATTTGTGGGCTCCTTACGGGTCACTTTACCCTGAGGGGTCATCTGCATAGAATGGGAATTGTCTCTGACCCAAGCTGCCGCTTCTGTGAGAGCGAAGATGAGACTTCCCAGCACATTCTCTGTAAATGTGATGCACTTCATCTCCGCCGCTTGAAGTGCTTCGGCGATGCATTCCCTGAAGCGGAAACGATTGCCTCACTAACACTCGAACAGCTGAGCAGATTTGTTGGGATGATTGGTCTCGAGAATTAGTCAGATCACTAATCTGCATAGACTCCAGGGTGTAGCACAATAGACTTCCGGGTCGCAGTGCTTGTTGGCCCTCCTGGCCAACTGCCCTCCATCTAATCTAATACAAAACAAAGCAAACTTTAAAGGAACTTTAATATGGATCGGTAAAGACTGACCGAGGTATCAAAAATAACAAAGGAAAAGGTAAGAAACCCTTTCGTGTTAAGTTATACATATGTAAGTATGTAGCCAAACTTAGCGTTATGTATACGTAGGAAACTAACACTTAAAAATGTACTATGTTTCGCTCTTTCTGCGATTTTTAAAATGGCCTTTTAATTGTTTTGTTTTGTGTAGTTATTTTACTTGGGGGAAATAGTGATAAAGAGCGATAAATTTATCAAAGGACCCGACTAATGCTGGTGGACTCGTGCTGTCATCCAAGATGATGCTTTCGATATTCCGATATTTTCCAGAAGCATTAATTAATTTTGCTCTGCAGTACCACCGTCCACAAAATTGGAAGACACGGATATAATCGAAACCTTCTATATAAAATAATATCTAGCAATTGTCTCTTAGTGTCACCATATACTGTCGAACTCGAACTCGAGCACGAACCTGGTACAAATTTCCTTTGATACACACATACACTTCACATAGGTGTGAAGAAAACCGGTCCACTTGTACTAGGTTCGTGCTCGAGTTCGAGTTCGACAGTGTATGGTGACACTTAAGGCGTGCGGTAGAAGAATGGGGTCCGTTTATTTCTTATATCCCAATAAACCAAATGATTCACATTCGACCCGTGGACAATTCGTTTTCGACGAATGATGATTCGTTTCCGAATTCGGAAATGATTCTTTTTGAGGACTGAAATGGTCCCTTGTTCGTAGATAATTGCGAGCCGAAAATGAATCGTATCTATGAATTGGTTGCGAGTCCGATATCGGAATCGTTGTCATTGAATTCGTCGTTCATTTTCTCTTATAATATACAATACGAGTAGGTTTTACTTTCGTGGGAATTCGTATCTTGTATTTGTATTTTTATACCCTAGACTTATAGTATAGGGTATATTGTTTTTGTCACGACGAAAATATGTAACACCTTAAAGGAGGCTGCGGAGGTATATATATAAATGATCGGGGTCACCTCCTGATCCGATTTAGCCATGTCTGTCTGTCAGTCCGTTCGCAAGATAACTTTCGATAGAATGAAGCTAGAGCCTTGAAATTTTAGCCAAATGTTGGTAGTGTGATTTAGTTGATCAGTATGAAAGGCTCTAGCTTTGGTAGATTGTTCGTGAGGGTAATCTCATATTCTTCTGGAAAAATAAGATCGATCAGCTGAAAACTAATGGTACTTTTCTTACAAAGAGCCCCGTACTACCCTACCTTTCAGGTAGGGTACCTTTCAGGTTTTTTGTCTATAACTTTTGAACCAATTGACGAAAACACCTGATTTTTGGCATGTAACCCTGAGGTGAGAAGCTGCTGTAGTTCTAGTAAGTTGGGCGTAATCAAATTAAAGGAGCGCCTACCTCCCCTACAAATTTCAAAAAATCAAATATTACTTTAATTACGATAACTTTCGATAGAATGACACTAGCAAGTTGAAAATTTAAAAGAATGCTGCTAGAAAGATCTGCTTGGTTGGTATTGAAAATAGGCCAGATCCGACACAAGTAACCCCTACCTCCCCTACAAATGAAACTTCAAACAAGCGATAACTTTTGATAGAATGAAGCCAGCGGTTTGAAATTTTGGTCAAATGTTTGAAATGAGATTAAGTTAGCTGGTGGTAAAGATGGGTTAGATCTGGCCTAAGGAACCCCTACCTCCCCTACAAATGAAACTAAAAATAAGCGATAACTTACTACAAAATAAAGCTAACGACTAGAAATTTTGGTCAAATATTTGTACTAAGATCCAGTTGGCTAATATTAAAAATACGTAAAATCCGACCAAAAACCCCTACTTCCCACTCAAATGAAACGTCAAAGAAGCGATGACTTGAAATTTTGTTTAAATGTTTGTAGGGTGATCTAATTGGTTGGTGCCAATGATGAGCAAGATCCGACCCAAGGAACTCCTACCTCCCCTACAAGTGAGAATTCAAATAAGAAATAAATTTCGATAGAATGAAGCTAGCGACTTGAAAAATTCGACAAATATTTGTAGTATGGGTTAGTTAGCTGATTTTGAGAATGGTCAAGATCCTCCTGAATGAGTGCCAACCTTCGCTATAATTCAACCAAACGATTATAAATTTTCCCAACAGCATGATTCCCCTTTTTAATGCCTTTTTGCCTAAAAAACGTTCGTACAAAATATATAATATATAAATAATATTCTCTAAGGACCCAAAAATACACTTTCCAAATGTAGATGTGCAAGACAATGAAAGTTGAATGTAAAAAATCTGGGGGAGTACAAAGCTGGTATTCCTCCCACAAAATTCTTAAGAAAAAGCTTAGTGTAGCTAGATTCAGAACGGCAATCTCTTTCATTCAATAATATCCGTATCCGAAGAGCTTAGCTAAACTTTGTTTCTAGTGCGAATGCCCGGCTCTTGCAAGGATTAGATATCAAAAACTGGGCAGTGCTTTCTTCCAAGATATAATTGATATCTCCTCGAAGAGTATCGGGGAGATAATACGTTTTCTTAACTCCACAAGATAGATCTGAGGACGAATACCTCAGAAAATTCTTGATAGCAACGTTTTATTCTTCTTATGAAGAGTGTGGCATCAAAACGGCGCACCTAGCGCTACTTGTGTTTTCTTTCGCTGCTGGAAAGTAACAGCCACTCTAACCAGCCAAGCTAAAGTTTGAGAAATTCGTATAGCTGGTTTCATCCAATACATTGAATAGCGCAACAGGACCAGTATAAAAAAAAAACTGACGAAATTTCGTTGCTTTGCAGCTATCACTTAAGTTGCGAGGTTTTCTTCAAAATTTTTACACAACTTCATCATTATCAGCAGGGCGTCGGGCTTTGGCCACCTGGATTGTTGTCCTCCAATTATCTCGGTCACGTGACCGTGTCCTCCAATCTTGGACGCCTAGTAGTTGCTCGGCGTCAGCATATACTGAGCTCTCCCAACGAGTTCTCGTTCTTTCTAGCAGTCTCAGACCGTCAACTCGTCCATTCATTACTTTTTTAGGCATGCGAACATAGTTTCGATTTCATTTTGATAAGGACCCAGAAAGCTGCATCTGTCAATTTATCTCACTATCTCTCTCACTCTCTCTATTACCGTTTGTCTTTCGATTTGTTGTTGCACTTTTCAGCCACTAAAATTTTTAACTTTATTGGTACATTCGGCCATGCACTATGCACATTCAAATGATGAATGAACCGTGAATTTTGAACCAGACGAAAATTGTGAAAGAACGCTACTAAAATTTGGAAACAAGTAGAAGATAAGATAAGATAAATTAGTCGAGCTACTGTCCAAGCAGGAAAGAACTGCGACCATGAAAGATCTATTGTGCCGTAGCTCATTAATCCAGAAGACCGTCCACCCTTCTAATAAAGGGCAGTAAGTCATTAGCAGGAATTAACCAGAATTCTGCAGTGCTGATAGTAGCCTGCCCGAGGAGTGACATCATAAAACGCGCGATGGCGGGACATTCGCACAAGATGTGCTTGGTCGTTTCCAGACCCATCTTATTCAGGTGATATCTGACCAGGTGATGGTCAGATAAGTACCCCACTAGGAGTCTCAGGTGGATTCTACTCATTTGAGTAGTACCCTTGTGACTGAAGGGCATTATCAGCTCCTTTGATTGACGAAGCCCTGGAAGGTTATTCCAGTACTGTTGACGCAATAGTGCAGACCACTCTCTGATCCGCCGTTTGGCCGAGGCCAGTCCAAAGCCACAGTAAAGCTCAGGTCCATGAAAACGACTGGCTGATCCTTGTCTAGCAAGTTCATCCGCAGCCTCGTTCCCCTCAATGCCCTGGTGGCCTGGCACCCAACACAAGACGACTCGGTTTTTGGTTGCCAACAGTTGAAGGAGTTCGTAACACTCCTTCACCAGTTTCGAAGAGACCTTATATGAGGAGAGCGCTTTTATAGCTGCTTGGCTGTCTGAGTAGATAGCAATGTAAGCGCCGCGAAGTCCAGTTTCCAAGATAACTCTGGCGCAGACCTCAATGGCGTGGATCTCAGCTTGAAAAACGCTGGGCGAGACTCCCATTGCGATCGAAATCCTGGTGTTGGGTCCAAGCACACCTACACCAACACCCTGTTCAGTTTTAGACCCATCAGTGAACCACTTGATACATCTAAGGTCTGGACAGGGTGTGCCGTTTACCCATTCAAAGCGGTCAGGGATGAGGGCTGAAAATTTTCTGCCGAAGCAAATCTCCGTGATCATGTAATCTGATCTCAAGCAGATCTGCACGTCAGAAATTTGATTCAGAATGCTCATGTGACCGCTTTCTTTACTGCGCACGTCGGAAGTCAAACGAAGTATCAAAAAGCTGCTGATTCTTGAATGAATATATGCAGCGGAGTAAGTCCAATAATCGCCTCCAGGGCTGGCGTAGGACAAGTGAAACAGGTAGAAGATGCGATTTTTACGCAAGTGGCATCAAGTTGTATCGGCCCTCATCACTTAAAATTTATTTTTTTGGTTTCCCACAATGGCTTGAAGACGGATCAGTGAAGCGAAACTTCCCTACACTGGGTGTCACCACGAAATCATGATCATTCTTTTTCTGCTGATACAATGAAGTTGTCCGGGAAGGTTAAGTCATCATCATCATCGTGGCGCAACAGCCTGACGTCGGGCCCTGCGCCTGAATCATCGTCTTCAAATTATCTCGGTTAAATGACCCCGTCCACCAATTTCGAATGATCAGCAGTTTTTCGGCGTCCTCATCAACCTCGGTCTTCCTCGCAGCCTTGCTCCGTCGACGCGTCGCGTCGTCAATTGAACATTTTCTTAAGCATGCGTTCATCGTCCATTCGTTGTATAAGTCCTGCCCATTGTCCTCGTAACTTCCAGCTCATCCTACAGCTCATGTATTTATCGAGCTTTCGAAGGCTTGAGTAAGGGTCCAGGTTTCGCAGCCCTAGCATAGCACAGGACGTATGATGGTTTTGCATAGGCGGATCTTAGTATTTCTGTGCACATACTTCGATTTCATTATTTGGAGGACGGAGAAGAAAGTTTTATTTTCTAGCTGTATCCGTTGCTTGATTTCGTCAGTTTCATTGGTGTCCTATGACAGGTTACGAGTACTAGTCAAGTATATGAAGTCGCCTACGAATTCGATGCTGAGCTCCCCGACGTTGATGTTCGGTTGTTCTGGCGTCCTTGTTACTTTTGTTTTGTACTGGTTAATGCGTATGCAGAAAATACAAAAATATTCAAAAACTACCAAATTTTTGAATATTTTTGTATGAATGTTTTTAGGGTTTTGTATAAAAACAAAACCCTTATGAAATCGGTCATGCGTCCGTCTGTCCGTCTGTCTGTCCGTCTGTCCATGAAATATCTCATGAACCGCTGAAGCTACATGCATGAAATTTGGTGAAAATATGTAGAAGTACTATAATTCTCTGGAGAAAGCGACGCGTTGTAATAGGTCAACTTTAAGGGGGGGTCCCCATAGAGGGGAAATGAAGGTTGAAATTTTTTTTTCGTTTGGTATAGGCAAGTGGGGTATCGTAAGAAAGCTATCGTCGAGTACATTCCATTTCTGTAATTTTTTTCAAATTTGAAGAAAGGAGAAAAGAGGGAGAGGGGAAAATATGTGATCCGAGTTTGTCCCCCCCCCCCCCCTTGCATTTCGAGACCGTTATACCTAGAGATATGAAAATTTACAGAAAAGCGGCATTTCACTAGCATAGAAAACCGAAAATAATAGAATTTTGAAATCTCATCGAAAAAGGTTAATAATAGTATATTTCTATAGTTGCAGTTTGCACACCCCTGTACCCCTCAAGCATACCCAAGGTCAAAAATATTGATGACCAATGATAACCAACATCATAGGCAATAATATCTCTAAGTTTCATTCCAATCACGTAATATTTAATAATAATACATTCATTTCAAATTGGGCATTTTGACACTATCCATACAGAAAATGCACCTACCGGCCTCATGCATAGGTGCGAGTACTACTTGCATGTAGTCTTTCGTAGTGCGAATTTCAGTTATTTGATTAACCATTTTTGAAAAAGTAAAGATTGATTGCGGGCGGTGATTCTAATAAGAATTATTCAAAAATTTATCTTTTTAGGGTTTTGTTGCATAAATGAAACTCGTATAAAAACAACCAAATGTCTGTCCGCCTGTTGATTGATTATCTGACTAATGGTTGAAGCCACACACATGAAATTCTGTAAGAATGTGTAGAAATGCTATAATTTGCTGGAGAAAGCGATGTGTCGTAATTGGCCAAACGGGGGGGGGGGGGGGGTCCACTTAGAGGCGAAATTAACATCGTCTGGTATTGACAGGGGATGGGGTTTCGTGAGAAAGGTAATGTTGAGTACATTCCATTTTTGGTATATTCTTTAACTTGAAGAAAGCGGAACAAGGGAATTGGCATGTAAGATACTAATACATTTTAATTATGATGTTTCTATCCATCTGAAAGGTACCAAGAAGAGCCGGGGCCTATATTTACATACCAAAATAAGCGCTTGCTACAAAACCCTCGAATTGGGGGCGTAGCCCTCTATATTCCGATTTCATTTTAGGAAGCATTTCAAATTCGTCTTTTGAAAGGTACTGACGAATAAACATACGTGCTTCCATTATACTCCTCATATACAAAACAAAGAACGCATCCAGTGAACCTGCTAGCAAAACTTCCAATATTCCCTCATTATTGAACACTGTCTAGACGTAGTCCCTCTCGTACTACTCCCATCCGTAGTGTATAATCATAAAGTTTTCATTTCTTTCTCAAGCTCAAATCCTGTGACCTTTACTCCATAATAAAATTCACTGCAAACATAAATAAATTGTCTCAAGTGGATTACTACTTACCAAAAGTACCTGCAAAATGTTGCCCGTACCCTCGTGGTTTCGATTTGAGTACAACAGAAACTGCCAACCGTCCCAGGACGAGGACGAATGTACGAGTATAACGTTAGCATGCCTATTGTAGCATTGCAAGGATAATAGTATTTACGAAAACACTGGTTTCGTCATAAAATTTAAATTCAGTATGAATTGGTTACGTGCATGGAAATTTTAAATGTCAAGTCGTATTCCGAATATTCCGCATAAAAATTCAATGTCAAATAGGATTTGAGATGTAACGGAATGGTTGGTAACAGGAGCAAGCGTTCATGTATGCATGTATGCAGTGTTTACTAAAAATTGCAAATATCAATTTTATTGAGATTTTCTTAAGCGGAATACTAAGTAGGATATATCTGGCACGCGATGAAATTATTTATTTTATTTATTATGATTTAGGCAAGTTTTAATAAAATAAAAAGGAGTCAGGACAAGTATTCATATTTAGTGCAGTCATTTTAGCATTTGGTGCGGAAAGTTATATCAAAGATTAGACGTTACAAAGATACTACAATTCATACTTGTGAGACACAGGGCATTAACCAAGCCTACTTTCCACCTAGTCCTGTTCTCCGCAATCGCGTTTAGCTCTCTCCACAATTTGCCTATAGAGGCACCCTCGCTCTCAACTGACTTTCTCCACGTGTTTCTCGGTCGTCTAACACGGCGTCTTGCGTTGGCTCCTAGTGGAGGGCCTGTCGAGCAATGTTGTTCGGCCCTTTACGGAATGTGTGACCTGTCCATTGCCACTTTCTTCTTTTGTTCGAAGTGTCTATCCAATCCTGGCGATTGATTTCCGGCCAGTGAATGCGTAGGATGAGCCGTAGATATTGGTTCACGAATGTCTGCAACTTAGCTGTTATCCCATTGGTCACCTTTCAAGTTAAACAGACATATATTATAGAAGCACATATTTTGCGTTCCTTTCGAAGATCCGGAGTTTGGTGCGTCTGGTAATGTTGTTGTTTTGCCAGAAAGGAGTCAAATTGAAAAAAGCTGCTCGAGCCTTTTTAATGCGAGACTGTACATCGGTATCCGCTCCACCATGCTGTAACTACGCTTCCGAGATAGCAGAAGTTGTCAACTTTTTGGACTGCCTGCCCCAAAATACAAATTCCGTTTTGCCTTCCTGGATCCAAGCTCAACTAGTTAGTCTTGGCAGCGTTGATTTTAAGCCCCGCATTACGGCTTTCGCAATGCAGAGCATCAGATATTTGAGCTACTTGATCCGATTTATTTGAGAGAAGACGAATATCGTCATCATAGTCTAGGTGTTGAAGGTATTCGGACAACGTCCATCTTATACCTTTGTTCTGGTGTTTTTGAAGCGCGCTGCTTAGTATATCATTAATGGCAGTTAAAAACATTATAAGTGACAAAATGCAGCTTTGTCTCACTCCGCTATGCACCTCGAAAAGGTCTATAATAATAGCTTAACTTTGTGTAAGACGTGACATTGAGCTCCCTGGTAGGACTCCTTGATGATGGAAATTGTTTTACCAAGTATGCCTGTCCTACGTAAGGCCCTCCAGGTGTATTCCTGGTGAACATGAGACCTAATAGAGATCCCCACTCTGTGGATTGCTTAATAATAATTCGGGGGGTGTTGATGTGATTGGTACATGAGAAGCCCTCGCGAAAACCGGCCTGTTCATTATTTAATGTACAGTCAACTGTTTGTTTGATCCGGTTCAATATTATTTTTGCCATCAGTTTGGAGACTGCTGGGAAAAGACAGATCCCACGCCAATTATTGAAAACCTTCAATTCGCCTTTTTTTTGGGATCTTAATAATAACGCCCTTCTTAGGGAGAGTTTCGGTTTCCCAACACTCTCGGATATAGGGGAGAAGAATATCCGCAGTAGCATTGGTATCCGCTTTAAAAAGTTCCTCCGGAATCCCATCTATCCCCGGACGTTTATCCGAATCGATCGATTTAATATCCGTAGCTACGAGGGCTGTCTTTTAAATTCTGCATACGAGAGCATCGACGTTGCCACGAATCAAATGTCACTACTTAATATTAACATACATCCTTTGTTAGCCTAAATCCAAAGTATTAGTGTGATACGTATAGTGTCACAGCTACAGCGAATCGTCAAAGTCATCGATTTATCCGAATAATGGAATTGAACAGAGAACATTTCCGCGCAATAATTTTTTACAACTTTCGAAAACAATTATCCCAAAAATAATGCCTAACCAAGTTGGTTTCTGTTTTCGGCAATCAAGCATCACACCAGTCGTCTATTTCTCGTTGGTATGCAGAGTTCAAACGTGGACGGGTGAGTCTTAGCGACGATCCAAGGGCAGGTGCACTAAAAACGGCAGTTACCCAAGAAAACGTCGATGCTGTGCGCAAGCTCATCACGAATGACCGACATGTGACATACGCGAGATTCAGGCATCATTGAGGATTTCAAAGACCCCAATTCAACAAATTTTGCATGAAGAATTGTGTGTAAAAAATAGTTTCCCGTTGGATACCGCATCTATTGACTGAAGAACAGAAAGCAGCTCTGGTCAATTGGTGTCAAAAAACTCTAGTCCGCTTAAACATAGGAAACTCTAACAACGTGCACAGCATCATCAATGGTGATGAATCGTGGATTTACTCTCATGAACCTGAAAATAAACGCCAGTCTTATATTTGGGTGTCCCGAAATGAGGAAAAGCCGACCAATGCCATCCGTTCTCGAAATGTCTCCAAAAAGATGGTCGCGACATTTGGCTCAAAAGCAGATCATGTAGCAACAATTCCTCTGCAAGATCAAAGAACAGTTACTGCCGATTGGTATACAACCATTTGTTTGCCAGAAGTCATCGCTGAGCTTCGAAAAAACAGCCCCGAACGACGAATCATCCTCCACCAAGACAATGCAAGTTCGCACGCCGCTCCAAGATAATTGAATTTGTAAAGCAACAAAACGTCGAATTGTTAGACCATCCTCCGTATAGCCCTGACCTAAGCCCCAAACCATTTCTTACATTTCAGAAAATTAAGAACAAACTGCGTGGTCAAAGCTTCCAGTCGCCGGAAGAAGCAGTTGACGCCTTCAAAAACGCAATTTTGACTGTACGAACAAACGATTTCGCTCGTCCCGTCTTACGCTTCTTTATAATGTTTAATCTTTGGTAATATGGTGAGACTTGGTTTGCCACGCAAACGACTAAAGGATTATTCTTTAGGATCCTGGAATGTACGCTCCCTGAACAAACCGGGGGCCGAAAAGGCCCTCCTTCAACAGGTCGAAAAGTACAAACTGAGCATTACTGCAGTTCAGGAAACAAATTGGCTTGGCAGCGAGATTAATGACAAGAAATCGTACACAATTTTTACAAGTGGCAAACCATCGGGCCGCAAGGCGTTTGGAGTAGCATTTATAGTGAACAATCACCTCAAACCGCATATTACTGACTTCAAACCCATAAATGAACGGCTGTGTGCGATTCGCATCAAGACTCGATTCTTCAATCTCTAGCTCATCAATGTGCATGCCCCCACTGAAGTTAAAGAAGACGCAGTAAAAGACGAGTTCTACGCCCGCCTTGAAACTCTCTTCGACCCACTTCCAACAAACGACGTCAAATTGCTTCTGGGAGACTTTAACGCGAAAGTCGGAAATGAAAGTTGGCACCGGGGGACCACTGGAGGCCACAGCCTCCATGAAGAATGTAACGATAACGGCCAGTGACTTATCGACTTCGCCTGCAGCAGGAATCTAGTCGTAAGCTCAACGTGTTTCGCGCATCGACGCATTCACAAGCAGATCCGGAAGTCTCCAGACGCACATACCGTCAACCAAATTGATCACGTCCTCATTTGCAGGAGATGGGCGTCTAGTGTCATGGATGTCCGCTCCTATCGAGGAGCAAACTGCGACTCAGATCATCACTTGGTAAAGACGACCTACAGATGTAGAATTTCCTCAGTGCACCAATCAAGAATCAGCCCTCCCAAAATCTTTGCGGTTGATAAGCTTTTGAGTGATGCTACAGCGGTGGCGTATACTACCGCTCTTGAGGAAAAACTATCACCTATGCTACACAACATCAGCAACACAGGCGTCCATGGGTTCTGGGAAGAACTCAAGGGTACCATCAAGGATGTCGCAGAGAAGGTCGTGGGATATAAAGCCCGGCGAGCGCGAAATGACTGGTTCGACGAAGAATGCAAAAATTCACTTGACGCGAAAAACGAGGCCTACAGACAATGGATTCAACGAGGAACCAGAGCCAGAAGAGAAAAATATGACGAGCTACGGCGAATATCGAATAGAATAATTAGACGTAAGAAACGTAAATACTTTGACGAGCAGTTGCTGAACATAAACGAAAACTTAGCTAATAGGAACACCAGACAAGCGTACAAACTAGTAAATACAATTAAGAACGGCTACCAACCCAGGACTAGCCTTTGTAAGGACAAGGATGGAAACATCATCAGCGACACCGATGGTATTAACAAACGATGGGCCACTTATTTTGAAGAGCTTCTAAACCGACCATCTAAAATAACATCCCCACACAGGAAGCTGTCGACGATATTGTTGATCTAGGCCCACCCATTCAACCCCCGACAGTAGACGAAGTTGACCTCGCCTTGCGGTCACTAAAACGAAATAAAGCGCCGGGCGCAGACGAGATTCCAGCTGAACTGCTAAAATTCGGGGGAACGAGTCTAGTTGATGCCATACATCAATTACTCCTGCGAGTATGGAAGAACGAGGAGATCCCAGACGATTGGCACAGAAGCATCATCTGTCCAATTCATAAAAAGGGAGATAAACTGCGGTGTGAGAATTGCAGGGGCATCTCACTAGTTTGTACGTGCTATAAAATTTTGACGAAAATTCTGGAAAATAGAATAAAACCGTATGCAGAACGAGTCATTGGCGAATATCAAAGCGGTTTCAGACCTGGTCGCTCCACAACCGATCAGCTCTTCTCAGTCAAACTGATACTCCAGAGGTGCTGGGAATACAACGTAAACGTATACCAAATCTTTGTCGACTTCAAGCAGGCATACGACAGTATCGATCGTGGAGTACTGTACAACATCATGCTACAATTTGGTATACCGGCAAAATTAGTGCGACTGACAAAGATGACGATGACCAACTCCGTCTCACAAGTCAGGATCCAGAATAGACTTACTGATCTATTTGAAACACGCACTGGTTTGAAACAGGACGATGGACTGGCACCGACGCTCTTCAACCTAGCATTGGAATACGTTGTTCGGGCCATGAACATGGACAACAGCAAGACGCTACTCATCAAGTCGACACAATTAGCAGCGTATGCCGACGACATCAACATCATGTCCCGAAAATTGGCTGACGCAGAAGAACTTCTGCATACGCTCGATACAGCTGCAAAGGAAGTTGGATTACGTATTAACGAGGGTAAAACTAAAATAATGATGCAATCGGTGACAAGGACACCTGCACAACCGAGTATCAATGTGGGGGACCTCAACATCGAGTTCGTGAACAACTTCATTTACCTGGGTTGCAACCTGTCAAGGGACGCCAACGAAACTGACGAAATCAAGCGACGGATACAGTTAGCTAATAAGACTTTTTTCTCGGTTCTCCCCATAATGAAATCGAAGCATGTGCATAGAAACACGAAGCTCCGCGTGTACAAAACCATTATACGACCAGTGCTATGCTATGGCTGCGAAGCATGGACCCTAACTCAAGCCTCCGAAAACATGCTAGACACTTTTGAACGTAAGGTTCTACGGCGAATTTTCGGGGCTGTTTGCGGTCGAGATGGATGGCGCATCCGGTACAACCATGAGTTGTACGAAATGTACGATGAGCTGCAAGTCTCGAAAATCGTCAAACTACAACGACTTCAATGGGCAGGGCATGTACAAAGAATGGACGATGATCGCATGCCTAAGAGAGTAATGAGTGCAGAACGAGTCGACGGAGCGAGACTGCGAGGACGACCGAGATCTCGTTGGGAGAGCTCAGTAGGTGTGGACGCCGCGCAGCTGCTGGGCTTCCAAAATTGGAGGACGCGGTCACGTGACCGAGATAATTTGAGGACAATGATCCAGGCGGCCAAGGCCCGACTTCGGGCTGTCGCGCCACGATGATGATGATGGTTGCCAGTGGTAAAACCGTGGCTATACCGCTGCCGTTCCAGGGGGCGCCCACGTGAAGGACTATGGAAGAGGTCTTTTTTGTTTTATATGTACGAATCAAATAGATAATTGTTCAGATCAAAGATCCTGAAAGTTATTTGTATATTAAAAAAATATTTATTTGATTTAAAACCTTATGTACTCTACCTTGAAATTGTTTCATATAACTACAGCAATTTGCCATAGCGTCTGACTATAGCTACACACATTTTATGATTGAATGTCGAATAGTGATTTGGAATAGAAATAATTAAGTTACGGCTGAATTTTCTTATGGCATAATCTGCAATGGTCAGAGAGTTAGAAAATGATTAAAAAAAATATTCTGCAGAAGTGTCAAAAAAGGACTGTCAAATATTTTTTATTTCGTGTTGTTATGCGGAGTGTCGTACCAAAAGCGACGACGAGCAGATTCCATTTCTGGGCTCACTTCCACAGGTGAAAACCAATAGTTTTCTCATTATATTGAAAGGTTCATGTTAAATTCCTGTCGAATTAATTAATTCTGCTCCAGCTGGTCACAATTTACAGACCTCGTGTACCATGCAGGTATGATCTGCATAAATTTAATTAATTAATTAAAATGAGGAATCAGCAAGAATTCATTTATTGTGCGGTATCAGTGTGTGGTGGACGGCAATCTGAGTAGGGGACTAAATTAGACCAATTTAGTCTGGGCAAAGTACAAAAGCTAGCTTTGTTGGCCGCACCGGGGCTTTTTGAACCACTTCGTCAGCTGGCCTAAATATGATACTCAGTTTGCTCCAGTTGGATATTTTGGGCGAACAATTCGCAGATAACACGGCCTTGCACCTTCGCGAGACGAGACAGGGGCGGGCGTTGAGTGCGGGACACTCTAGCACTCTTTCTAATAAAGCGCAGTAAGTCTTTGACAGGAATCGGCCTGAAGTCTGCAGTGCTGATAGTAGCCTGCCCCAGGAGTGACATCCTAAAACGCGCGATCGCGAGACATTCGCACAAGATGTGTTTGGTCGTTTCTACGTCCTCCAGACAGAGACGGCATTCAGTTTTGCTGGACAGACCCATCTTGTTCAGGTGATATCTAACCAGGTGATGACCAGATAAGTACCCCAATAGGAGTCTTAGGTGGGTTCCACTCAGTTGAGTAGTACCCTTGTGACTGAAGGGCATTATTAGGTCCTTTGATTGACGTAGCCCTCGAAAGTTATTCCAGTACTGATGACGCAATAGTGTAAAGCAATCGGTGGTCACCTGGAGTAACACCGCACCCGTGCACTACGAGAGCTCCTTCAAGAAGCATCTCACTATAATATCAGCACACTCGCATGTTTCAGTAAACGAAATTGCTCTGTAACGAGATTAATGACGACAGATCGCACACAATCTTTACCAGTTGCAGACCAGAAAGAAATAACTGGAATTTTGTGAGGTCGCATTCGTAGTCGATGTTAAATTTAAACAGCTGGTAACGGATTTCAGACATAAAAAGAAAATACCAACATAAAGGATGTTAAGTACAAAGTCAACTCAAAATTATTTCGAAGGTACATTTTCTCTAGGATGCGGTATTATGAGTTCCAGGTTTTTTTACCATTAACATGTTTTTCTTTCAGACTGGGTAGTTAATAAGTTTTGTAATATAAAATCGATTAAAACATCGACTAGAATGGCGGTAAACAGCTGCCAAACAGCTGTCGCTTTAGAAAAACTCCACACAAAGAACCTGTAATTGTAGACGTTTCATATTTATTTATGAGAAACTTTTACCATTATCTGAAAGAAGTTATAGAATTTTTACCTCCCGGAACGTGAAATTCCGTCCAATTCGAATTAAACTCCAATTGAGAAATTTCTTGTAACCACAGGTTTCATCCTTACAATTTCCCTATACTCCCCACATTTTTCAACGATGTCGATGAATTTAACGTACAGGATATGTTCCCGCATTGGTACGTCGACTTATAATACATACATTTTTTATTTTCCATTCAGAGTAGAATTCATGTTATACCGCCCGCTAACTGCCATTTTTACCACTGCAATCATCATCATCATGTTCGCAACCATCATTGCTGCTAACAGCATCGCATTCTGCAACACATTTCGCCATTATATGCGCGAATAGTACGAGTAATGTCGAATGGCGAAAAGTCTAAGGCGGCTTTCACACGGAAAGCAGGATACAGAGATTCTAGCAAAAAGCACCAGTGCCGAGCGAGCTTTGTATATGCGACGATTAATTTAAAATTGCACTCGTACAGAAAGCTCGCTCGCCACTGGTGCTTTCTGCTAGAATCTCGTGTATACTGCATTCCATGTGAAAACCACCTTATCGTTCCTGTGAAACATAAAAGGGCGGGGGAGTAGCATGTCGGCGAAGGAGCAAAATTCTCAACCACATCGCGTCTTGAACATTATCATAATTGAGCGCCGGCCGTAGTAACATCCTTTCAGCGTGACGGGTACCATAAAGCAACGATACACTGGATCGCGAAGTGAATCCTGTAGGAATAGATGGGTCACGTGGAATGCTTACACAAGGAATGGATTTGAAATTTATTCGAAGCGAAGGTTTCATTCATGTGGTTGTTTTGCGATAGATTCGAGCGGAACGATTTCAGAAAGCGTAGAGACATCGACTGCACGTTATGAATGTCCTTTACATGCTCTCTGGTAAACGAAGCTAAAATGTTAAAAAACGCAACAAGTTGATAATGGTACTTCAGCAACTTCAAAGACTATTTCTGAACATTTGTTTATATTGAAGCCAAAGTAATGAATATACTCGTATGTATGTACGAGTATAATAAATAAAATAAATAACTGGCGCAACAGTCCAATTTGAACCACGGCCTCGAGATGAGTTAGCATCATCTCATATTCTAGATCGTGACGGTTTTTTTGTGCAGAGGTATGTGATCAGCAATACGCTCAACCGAGTTATTTACCCCATAATGGGTACTCATTTAACAGCTGAGTGGGCTCATAGTCCGACACGTAAATCCCCGGAATCGAACCGGGGCCCAGTGCGTTGAAGGCGAACGTGCTAACCGTTGCGCCATCCGGACTACTAATATAAAACATAACCTTATATAAAGAAAGAAGGAATTATTGGGTGTACAACTTTGCTTCCGCCGTTTTTTCCTGGAATTGAAAGCTTAATTGTCAAAAAGTATTTACAGATGTATCATATTATTCAAAGTACTGTCCATCGCTAGCGACAACTTGCGACTTCCTCGTACGAACGAAAATTCTGATCAGCCAGGCCGTGCGCCATGGAACGAAACAGATGGTAGTCGGAAGGAGCGATGTCTGGGGAGTAAAGCGGGTGGGGCAAGATTTCCCATTTCAGGGTTTTCAAGTTGTCTTGACTACTTTTGCGACGTGTGGCCGAGCATTGTCATGCTGGAGGATGACTTTGTCGTGTGGCTCTTGGTACTGTGGTCGATTTTCCTTTAATGCTCGACATAAACGCATCAATTGCGTTCAGTACTGTGAGAGTTTCATTCGGTTTCAGTAGCTCATAGTATATCACACCGAGCTGGTCCCACTAAATGCAAAGCATAGCCCTGACGCCGTGAATATTCGATTTTGCCGTCGACGTTGAGTAGTGCGTCCGGGCATTCCCCATGACTTTCCGCGCTTCGGATTCCTTGTTTCTGAATCATGCCCATGGCCTTGAGGCGTTTCGAGATGGCTTGCTGAGTCACTTCCCGTGATTCAGCTAATTCTCATCATTCATCGAGCTAGTGCTTCCAATCCGTCGTCTTTGAAAATGTTTTCTCTCCCACCACCATGCCAGTCCTCGACATTGGAATCGCCACTTTTAAAACGTTGAAACCTCTCACGACATATTCTGTCGCTCAGAGCAACCTCTTCGTAAATATCTGAGAGCATTCGATGAGCCTCAGCGGCATTTTTTTTTCAAATGAAAGCAGGAGATCAAAACTTTTCGCAAATGACGAGAACTTGGCTCGAAACCAGACATTTTGAATCGCGAATCTTATTAAAAATGCGAAGAACTTTTACTAACGCGGGGATGTCGATACGTTCACTGACGTCTAAACTCACTTTGTGACACTTTTAAACTACGTATTTTGACCAGCTCTCACCAATGCAACCGTCTGTCGGAAATGGGTTTGACGCTGATTCTATCATAGATAGGTAACTTGGTAGAGCATTTTTCATTGGCCGCAAAAAATAAAAAATAAAATAACTGTGCGCAACAGTCCAATATGAACCATGGCCTCGAGATGGGTTAGCATCATCTTATATTCCAGATCGTGACGGTATGTCTTGTGCAGGGGTGTGTAATCAGCAACACGCTCAACCGAGTTATTCATCACATAACAGCTGAGTGGGCTCATAAATCCCCTTTCTTATCGAAAACTACCTGCTGAGCGCAGACCTGTATTTTTAGATGGCAATGATACAGGCCTCCGCTCAGCTGATCGTGTACGTCATTAATTCCTTCGCCAAGGCAGTGACTGCACACGACGCTGTCCCCGGCACGACATATGTTTACAATTGGAATAGTGTCAGACGGCATTTTTATCCTCAAAAAACACACTTTCCTGACACTTGCAGCAATTTGGTAGAAGCCGCAGCCCCGGGGATTAGTCGTAGAGTATCGTGGAACGGTTCACACTTGAGAAAATACATCTTTCAACCGCACGTCACATTTTCATCGCGCACGTGTTTGTTTTCTCGGATCACTAGATGAAATTTAACTAACAAATGAACACTGAACGCGGAAAACGAAAACTAAGCACGGAACGCACAAATACCGTGGACTCGCCGCCATCAGTCGCTGAACATTCTTTTTCACAGGCTCTATGACGAAATCGCAAAAGTAACTAATGACATCACTCAGCCGTCAAAATCAGCTGAGCGGATACCAATGTTAGCAGTCCATACTTTCGCAGCACACACACGGGAGAGGTATAATCTATGCCGAGAAAAAAGTTTAATTCATCGTTCACTATTATCACTGCCATCTTTACTCTCAGGCCGGAGTGTCAGCTGATTGTCAAAGCACTAACGACATGACAAGCAGTCAACCAAGTGTGAACTCGCGCGGTCGCCCGGTAAAATTTCGCGATATTTGTGCGTAAAAGTGAGTTTAGTGTCGGGATTTTAAGTGAAAATAAAAGAAGTGGCTATCAGTGCCGGGTGAAAGTGCAAAAAACGTGAAGTGCCGGGAAATATTGAGTAAAATGTTGTATTGAAAAGTGCGAGGTTAGGAAAGTGCGACACGGGAAATTTCGGATTTTTCGTTAATTTTCCGGCAATTTGGCTAGTGCGAATGGTGCAGCACTACCTTGGGTCGAATCCTCGGGCCGGTGAGTTCAGCGGAAACTCCCGGAAGTGCCCCAAAAAGTGAATTCAAAGTGGTTGTCAAATGACAACATTACAGGTGATTTCCAGCCTTTTCATCGGAATTCATAGGGTAAGTATGCATTTTTTGTTGTGCTAAAATTTTAGTGGATTGATGCGCCCCAAAATGCGGATTTTGACGTCGATGTTGACGAACCGGACGAAAGTTTCACCGCTAGGCATCTAGTCCTGTCAGCTGCAGTGAAACTTTCGTCTGGCTCGTCAACAACGCGTGCAAGACCCGTATTTTGGGGCACATCAATCCACTAAAATTTTAGCACAACAAAAAACGTAAACTTACCCTATGAATTCCGATGAAAAGGCCGGAAATCACCTGTAATGTTGTCATTTGACAACCACTTTGAATTCACTTTTTGGAGCACTTCCGGGAGTTTCCGCTGAACTCACCGGCCCAAGGATTCGTCCAATGGTAGTGCTGCACCATTCACACTAGCCAAATTGGCGGAAAATTAATGAAAAATGCGAAATTTTCCGTGTCGCACTTTCATAACCACACTCATGTTTCGCGCACTTTCGAGCAGATCATTTTGGTCGGAAGTTCGCGGCACCTTGCGTTTTTTTCACTTTTAAATATCAGTGATAAGCACTACTTTCAATTGCACTTAAAATCGCGACACTAAAATCACTTTTACGCACGAAAATCGCCAGATTTCAAGAGGTCGACTGCACGCGTTCTTCACTTTGTTTACATATGGTTCACTGCTTGTCATGACGTCATTACTTTGACACTCCGGCCTGAGAATAAAGATGGCGGTGCTATTATTATCAATAAATTGTATTATTTTTCGTTTTGAAGTGTTGTTTTGACGTGATAACGTCTTTGAGGAGTATGTCGAAAAAGCTCGGGACGGAAGTAGAAATGCTTTAAAATCTGTTTGAAGATCTCAGCGCCCATGTGATAAATTTTCTTTTGAAAGCTTATTGTATATTCTAACCAAGCTTTATCCTAAAACCCATCCAATAAATGTTTTAAAAGATAAACTGGGTTGCCGCTACAGTACCCGACGGGAGGAGCGAGCGTTCTCTATTTGTATTACGAAGGTAAAAGCTATTTAAATGCGTGGCTCGCAGAGCTACCGGAGCCCACACAAAATGTTTTTGATTTACAATATACTCTTGTATGTGTCTGGAAAATTTATTGTGAAAAATTATAGTACGGAAGAGTTTCTGCAACGGCGGCAACCCATTTGTGATCTTATAACCTTTTGTCAGTTTGCTACAAACCATATCGATAACGGCGCAACAATCGTCAACTATTCAGCAGCCGCCTAGTTCCGCTTGGATGACGGCGCGGCGCGTATCGATCGATAGCTACCAAATAGTCGCACGGAACTTGTTTAATTGTCCTTTGCATATTAACGTGTAACGCCGTTCAGGAGTATGTCAGGAAAATGTAGGCCGAAAGTGGAAATGCTTTAAAATTCCGTTAGAGATCACAGCGCCCTTGTTGCCAGTCTGGTTATCAGAAGAAATTCTGTCCAGCGATACGTGCGCCGATAGTGGCGAGTAGAGCCAGTCGACATGGTCGCCCCATGCCCATATGTATAGGTGCGTTCTTTTGCAGCTATTCAGCAACGGAAATTTAAATGTAAGTTATCATCAATTTGATGATATGTTAAATTAATTAGAGAATTGAATTTAGCAGAATTTGGAAAATGCGGATGTCAAAATTTGCCACTACTCATGTAGCCATGACTTCCGGAGAACGAAGTATGGCGCAAAAGGACCCGGTCTACTTCTGCGATGAATGCTGTGACAAACAGGAAGACAGCTTGGGAGACTAAACGGAAAGCAAGCAACGCGCGCTTCCAATTAACGTTTTCGGACAACGAATACGGCTACGAGTGCTCTGCACCAGGCTCTCTTGCCGTATATGCATAACCGCCAGTATACCTATATACAGTCCAGTCTCACTGTGGACTCCGACATTCCTCTTGTGCTCTGTGGTGATTTCAACATTGACATCAAGAGCAATTCCGACTTTATACCATCTATGAAGCGGAATTTTAATCTCGACTGCGTCTCCGACACCTCAACAACATTGGGAAATACTTGTCTGGATACAACATTAACCAGACATATTACTGTTGAAATATTACGATTCGTATCGTATTTTTCATATCATCGGCCAATACTGAATCGCTTGTACACTCCAGCGAGTTAAAATTGGAATTACCCTAATTAAAAATAATACAAAATAAAAGAAAAATTGTTTAATTTAAATTGCATCGATTCAATGACGTTATCACGCAAATACTTGATTCGATTTTTTTTTTCCCTTTACGATTTCCGAGTATTAAAAGGCTCAAGTTTCATTTAATGTATTATTTTTGTTTTCGTCGAATCTATTGATCGAAAAATGATGTACTGGGAATGATGCAATAAATCACAAGAACTTAAATTTACCTGCGAATGTCGTGATTGATTGGATCCGCGTTGTTTTGGACAAATTTTCCCAATCTTTCATCCTGAACAGCTTCTATGATTTTTTGTACAAATACCCTGCCATGACCTAATATTTATCCAACTAGCGAATGAAGGACAGGATTTATTTAGTGAACTTCTTATATCAATAATACGCCCACATTCTGCCAAGAAGTAAATAATGCTCTGCTAATGAACGAGAAAATGCTTCTCAAACTACATACTCGTATATTCGGAATTACAATACATAGTTGGTTCCGTCGACCTCTGCAGCTGTTCTTTTGTTCGTCATCTCTCAAACTTTCGCCAAAAACTTCCCCAGAACGACAACCATCGTCGTAGTAGATTCAAGGAACAGAACTATTTGGAAGTGGAATAAGTCGAAACAGTTTTTAGTCGTAATTGATGTAGAGGTTTAAGAAAGTTTTATAGCTTAGACTGTTGAATGCGGATACGAAGAAAGTTTGGAATTCAACCAAAATTGGGTGGGAAATAAATCATGTATGCTCTTGTACTTACACGAAATGGTACATTTCAGCAAGAAGGGGTGGATAATTAGTGTTTGGCTCCTGGTGATTATGTCGGGAATGTTACATGAGAATCTACTTTAGAAACTATTCAGCTAAAGTGTTGATGTGGGAAACCGTCTTTTATTGAAGTTCTGTGACGTGGTTTTCAATAAAATGGATACGATTTTCATACATATTTTAAAAACACGATGGGCTATGAAAAGGGGATCTGGTATTTCAAAAAGGGTAAAAAATGAAATGCTTAGATGAGTCCGAAGTCGAAAAGAGGAAAAATCGAACAACAAATTTCAATGTACGTACATTGAAAAGTTCTCGGGTATTTTACACCATTTTTCAGGAACAATTCTGTTTTCTATTTTTCTACTATTCAGTATAATAGCTTTCTTATGGTTCGGCGAGACTCACGCCAACTCGTTGGAATTCTTTTTGCGTTGCCTACGTCATTGAGAATACACAATAAAGTTAGGCTGTGGTAGCACACACTACACTCCCGCAGTCACGATGTTTAAAACTGAAATTGTGTTAGACGTCAGGTAGTGGTGTTCGCCGCCTTCGCGTTTTCTTTTGGGTTTTCCTTTGTTTAAATTGCATCTAGTGATCGGAAACATCAATATGTCCGCAAAAAAAAGTGGTGTATGGTGTTAGATGGCTAAAACACTCTTTTTGGGAGACTTACAGCCATTTGGTTGAAGCCGCAGCCCTCGCAAATTTTCTTAGCCAAACCTATTTTACGATTCGTCCAAAAAATGGGGTTTTTTACGAAGCACTTTGGTATTTTTCTTTCGCACTTTTGAAAAGATACGTCTTTTGACCGCACACTGCACAACACCTCATGGCGCACATGTTTGTTTTCCCAGATCACTAGATGAAATTTAACTAATAAATGAATACAAAAATGAATAACGCGAAAAACGAAAACTAAATACGAAATGCACAAAAATCGGACTCACCGCGATCAGTCGCCAACCACTGGATTCTTGACGAAACAGACGAAGGTAGTGCAGTAATGGCATCATTCATCACATCAGTTGATAGCTGGCCTTGTATTCTAGATGGCTGTGGTCATTGCCATCTAAAAATACAGGCCTGCACTCAGCTGATCATGTACGTCATTAATTCCTTTGCCAAGGCAGTGACTGCGCACGACGATGTCCCCGGCACGACATATGTTTACAATTGGAATTGCCTTAGACGGAATCTTAGTCCTCTAAAAACACACTTTCTGAAAACTTGCAGCAATTTGGCCGAAGCCGCAGCTTCGGGGATCTGTCACAGAGTATCGTGGAACAGTTCACACTTGACAAAATACATCTTTTGACCGCACGACACACTTTTATCGGGCACGTGTTTGTTTTCTCGGACCACTAGATGATATTTTACTAACAAATACACACTGAACGCGGAAAACGAAATCTCAACACGAAACGCACAAATACCGTGGACTCGCCGCCATCAGTCGCCGACCACTGGATTGTGGATACGATGAAGTCATCGAAGGCAATAATTGCGTAATTTAGCCGTCAAAATCAGCTGAGCGCAAACTTTTATTTTTAGATGGCAATGCTGTGGTTCATCTATATAAAGATCAATAAATTGCAATTCTGATTTATTTAAAAAACGCGCTCAAACGATTTGCGAGCAAAATTCCATGAAACATGGTATGGATGGTAAAAATGCATTTGCCAGACACTTTTTATACCCTTCACGGATGTGATAGGGTATATTAACTTTGTCATGAAGTTTGCAACGCACAGAAGGAAGCAGCTCCGACCACATAAACTATATATTTTTGGTCAGTATGATGAGACGAGTCGATTAAGCTTTGTCCGTCTGTCTGTCTGTCCGTCTGTCCGTCTGTCCGTCTGTCCGTCTGGTTCTATGCAAACTTGTCCCTCTGTTTTAAAGCTATCGAGCTGAAATTTTGTACAAACCCTTCCTTCTATTGCACGCTGTAAATATGTCGGAACCAACGGAATCGGACTGCTGCGTCATATAACTGCCATAAGAACGACTGGTCCAAAAATTCGTCTTTGTGAGAAAAACTTTTTTACTTCTAAAGATATCTCTCTCAAAACTTGCACAAAGCCTTCTTTTTATTACGTGCCGTAAATACGACGGAACCAACGAAATCGAACCACTACGTCATATAGCTGCCATAGGAACGACCGGTCCAAAAATTCGTCTTTGTGAGAAAAACTTTTTTATTTCTGAAGATATCTTTTTTGAATTTCACACTAATCAATAATATCTTTAAACAAATAACATTTCTGAATTTGATTCAAATCGGACTATTTTATCACATAGCTATCATAGGAACGACCGTTCCAAAAGCAAGTTTTCGTTAGAAAAACTTTTTTATTTCTAAAGATATCCTTACGAAATTTCGTATTATTCAATCATATTGGCTGCCAAACTACGTTTCTAAATTCGGTTGAAATCGGCCCTCTATTTCATATACTTCTCACAGGAACAGTGAAATCGGAACCGGTTTTACTACTAATTTCAAAGTGCCAAATGCACCATTGGTCACAACGAAGGTATGATGAAGTATGCGAAGCGTGAAGGGTATCATAACTTCGGCAAGCTAGCCGAAGGCTAGCTTGTTTTTCTTTCATTTATTATGTAATTATTGCGGTTATTTTATTTTTTAGGTAATAGAAGTTTTTGAGGAAGAAACAAACGTTATTGAAGATTTTTTCGAGATGGGATGTTCTTCAAAGGAAGCCTCAGAGCCAAATGAAAAGACTAACTTTGAAGACCCTTAAAAAAATGTTAACGCTGAAACATGCCCGAAACCAAGCTTCATGACATGAATGAAAGAATGAATATAGCTTTCACGCTTTAGTTAGACCTCAACTAATAATGAAACCGGAATATAGAGGGCTACGCCCGCAATCCGAGGGTTTTGTAGCAAGCGCTTATTTTGGTTTATAAATATCGCCTCCTTGCTCTTCTTGATATCACTCAGATGGATAGAAAAAACGTAATAAAAATGTCTTACCCACTTACATTTTACATGCTAATTCATATTACGTGATTGTAACGAAACTTAGAACATATTATTGCTTAAGGTGTTGGTTATCGTTGGCCATCAGTACTTTTGACCTCGAACGTGTTTGAGGCGTGCAAGGGTGTGCTAACTGTAACTATACAAATAAACTATTATTGACCTATTCTGAGAAGATATACAAATTCCACTATTTTCCATTTTATATGTTTTTCGAAACCCACTTTCTGTAAGTTTTCATAATTCTAAGTATAACGGTCTCAAAACTCAGGCAAGGGCGGGGGGGGGGTCAAATTACGAACTAATATTTTCTCCTCCCCCACAGTTCCCCTTTCTATAAATCCAATTAAGACTCAGCGCCCCCAACCAATCCTTACCCTTTCAAAAATGATTAATTAAATAACTGCAATTCGCACTACGAAAAACAACATGAAAGTATAGTAGTACTCACACCTATGAGGCCGGTAGGTGTATTTTTTGTATGGATAGTGTCAAAATGCCGAACTTTAAATGAATGTACTATTATTAAATATTATGTGATTATAATGAAACTTAGAAATATTATTGCCTATGATGTTGGTTATCATTGGCCATCAATATTTTTGACCTCGGGTACGCGTAAGGGGTGCAGGGTTGTGCTAACTGAAACTATAGAAATGTACTATTATTAACCTTTTCTGATGAAATTTCAAAATTCTAGAAATCTAGGTTTTCTACACTAGTAAAATGACGCTTTTCTGTAAATTTTCATATTTCTAAGTATAACGGTCTCGAAATGCAAGGGGAGGGGGGGACAAACTCGGATGACATATTTTCCCCTCTCCCTCTTTTCCCGTTTCTTTAAATTTGAAAAAAATTCCAAAAATGGAATGAACTCGACGGTACCTTTCTTATGATACCCCACTTGCCTGTACTAAACGAAAAAAAAATTTCGACCTTCATTTCCCCTCTATGGGGACCTCCCCTTAAAGTTGACCTATTACGACGATTCGCTTTCTCCGGTGAATTATAGTAATTCTACACATTCCTACAAAATTTCATGTATGTAGCTTCAGCCGTTCGTGAGATATTCCATGGACAGACGGACAGACGGACAGACAGACATTTGACCGATTTCACAAGGGTTTTGTTTTACTACAAAACCCTAAAAAGGCCAGTAAGATGGCTAGTATTTTAAAAATTTAACCATGTCACTAACCAAGTAGCCCCCGTGTTTATCTATGCCAAGTTGGTCCCCTACATAACCACCGTAAATAAAAATAAAACCGGAATATAGAGGGCTACGCCCGCAATCCGAGGGTTTTGTAGCAAGCGCTTACTTTGGTATGTAAATATCGGCTCCTTGCTCTTCTTGATACCACTCAGATGGACAAAAAAAACGTAATAAAAATGTCTTACCCACTTACATTTTACATGCTATTTCATATTACGTGATTGTAACGAAACTTAGAACATATTATTGCCTAAGGTGTTGGTTATCGTTGGTCATCAGTACTTTTGACCTCGAACGTGTTTAAGGCATGCAGAGGTGTGCTAACTGTAACTACAGAAATAAACTATTACTTACCTATTCTGAGAAGATATACAGATTCCATTATTTTCCATTTTATGTGCTATTCGGAACCCACCTTCCTGTAAGTTTTCATAATTCTAACAGTCTCGAGATGCCAGGGGGGGGGGGCAAATTACGAACTAATATTTTTTCCTCCCCCACTATTCCCCTTTCTACAAATTTCAAGAAAATGCGAAAAAATGGAATGTACTCAACATTACCTTTCTCACAACACCTCACTTGCCTATACCAGTCGATAAAAAAAAAATTGAGCTTAATTTCGCCTCTATGTGGACCCCTCCCCCTTCCACTCGGTAAAGTTTGCCAATTACGACGCAGCGCCCCCAACTAATCTTTACCCTTTCAAAAATGATTAATCAAATAACTGCAATTCGCACTACGAAAAACAACGTGAAAGTAATACTCGCACCTACATATGTGGCCGGTAGGTGTAATTTTTGTGTGGATAGTGTCAAAATGCCTAACTTTAAATGAATGTACTATTATTAAATATTATGTGATTGTAATGAAACTTAAAGATGTTATTGCCAATGATGTTGGTTATCATTGGCCATCAATATTTTTGACCTCGGCTGTGCTTAAGGCGTGCAGGGGTATGCTAACTGCAACTATAGAAATGTACTATTATTAACCTTTTTCGTTGAGATATCAAAATTCTACGATTTTCGGTTTTCTACACTAGTAAAATGCCGCCTTTCTGCAAATTTTCATATTTCTAAGTATAACGGTATCGAAATGCAAGGGGGGGGGGGACAAACTCGGATCACATATTTTCCCCTCTATCTCCTTTCCCCTCTTTTCAAATTTGATGAAAATACCGGAAATGAAATGTACTCGGTGTTACCTTTCTCATGATACCCCACTTGCCTATACCAGATGAAAAAACAATTTTGACCTTCATTTCCCCTCCATGGGGACATCCCCTTAAAGTCAGCCTATTACAACGAATCGCTTTCTCCGGCGAATTATAATAATTCTACATACTCCCACAAAATTTCATGTATGTAGCTTCAGCCGTTCGTGAGATATTTCATGGACAGACGGACAGACGGACAGACGGACAGACATTTGACCGATTTCATAAGGGTTTTGTTTTTAATACAAAACCCTAAAAATCAAATGGAAGATGACGAATGTGATGCTTATAGGAAGCCAAGAAGTTAAGAGATTTTACAGTGATAGGACAAGAGGAATTTATATTGGATATTGACGGATTATTTAAAAAAAAAAGTAAAAGCCAAGCGGGCTAATCCGTCCATGTGCATGAATTAAATTTAAATATATCCCGTAATTATAAACAAGAAAATAATATAATTCAAAATAAAAGTTGTTTTATATATTTTGATCAAATCTTTCAAAGCTTCGTTTAGCACCAAACAAACAGAAAATATTCCAGGTATGCTCGCCATAGACATCTTAAATAAATAGTGAAGACTCTGGTAATTATCACGAGTCACGAGAAATCGTAAGGTATTTTCACGGGTATTGCATCTTTCAATTGAGTATCCTGTCTCAATATTGCTGATGAAATTTTTTGAATAAGATGTTCGAAGTCACTAAACGACATTCGAACAATATTTTCGAATTGTCCAGATGGCTCCGCGAGAAGCTCCTAAAGTTGATTCTCCATGCTTCGTCTCGCTAAAACGCGACCATAGCATAACGTTTTCATTAAATAATATTCAACTCAAAAACAATTTTTATTTTATTTTCTTTCAGATTAATCATTTCGTGCAAATCACCAGTTCTACAAATTGCAAATTGAAGGTAATATTAATGTTGAATTTTAATAAATATTTTTTTCTGCATTTTGTATTAATCCTCTTCGTGTCAGAAACATTTTAGGTTATGCTTTAAATCTGAAAATTGGCACGTCGGCTAATTGAATAGTGCTGAAGCCGAGTAAAATAATATTTTTCACCTGGGATACCCCACCTTGCTTTTGGAGGATGTCCAATATATTCGACATGAACCATATGTTCTGTGAATTACATACTTTTTCAAGGATTACTAAAAGATTGCTAAAACGAGTTTTATTGAAGTCTTTTAATTTGTTTTCGAATATATATGTATGTATGTTCACAGTGCTGAAAAAAAGTTGCTTAAACTAATTTATTCTTTTTTCGCAAAATTTCTTCGGAGTTTTTAGAGTTACGGGGTTTTGGTCGCTCAGGTTACAACAAATTATTTGTATCTTGTCTAGAAATAGTGAGAAGTTTTGAAAGAAATTCACTTAGTTGGTGATAATAGCGTAATAAGCAGGCAAGTGCAGTTTGGGTGAAAAAAATAGCAAAAAGCAAGTGCGGAAAACTAAAGCAATATTTTGGTTTCGGTGCGTGACTATCGAACTCTAAAGGAAGTGAAAGGCTGGATGTTCCTCAGCGTAATGTGCAATGATACTCAAAGAAGTTTTGGGAAATGGTCCCATCGAGGGGAAGAAAGCCTTTGGATGATCGGAAAAAAAAACAGTCCCATTTGTTGATCGCTTCTTATCATTACAAAGCCATCCGAACTGTTTGAAAACTTCATCTGAATTTAGAAACGACCTAGTTCTACGTGTTGCAAATTCCATCAATTTTGTTGAGAAAAAAGCTTGTAAAAGGTGGCTTCCGTGCGTTTCAATCAGTCCAAAAGCCAGACTTTCCATTAAACAATCAGGCTAAAACGTATGAAATGGGCCCACGAGCATCTGGTATGAACTCAAAGGGTTTGGAACAATACCATATTTTTTTGTGTGTCCATATTTAAGCAACATGTTGGCGACTGATAAATCTGCCTGCAGCCAGAAAAGCTCAGCGGTGAATACTTTCGAAAATCCCCTCCTAAATATGAAAGGTTTATGGTGTGGGGATTTTTCGTCATGAAGGTGGTGGAATATGCTTTCCCAGCTCAAAAGTAGCAGCAGCAGTTTACTTGAAAATACTGAAAAACGAATTCTCGCCGTTTCCGCCGCACACAGAATCTTCCGTTGCCAACATGTTGCTTAAATTTCAACTGTCCCCTAATGAATGCGGTTTTCTCCATCTTGTCTATGTGACATGCTCCTGAGCCCATTTCAAACCTTTTAGCCTAATATTTTAACGGAAAGCCTGGCTTATCGACTGGCTTCAAGGTAGATTAGATTTAGATTAGATGGAGGGCAGTTGGCCCAGAGGGTCAACAAGCACTGCGACCCGGAAGTCTATTGTGCTACACCCTGGAGTCTATGCAGATTAGTGATCTGACTAATTCTCGAGACCAATCATCCCAACAAATCTGCTCAGCTGTTCGAGTGTTAGTGAGGCAATCGTTTCCGCTTCAGGGAATGCATCGCCGAAGCACTTCAAGCGGCGGAGATGAAGTGCATCACATTCACAGAGAATGTGCTGGGAAGTCTCATCTTCGCTCTCACAGAAGCAACAGCTTGGGTCAGAGACAGGCTTCAAGGTAAGTAACCTAGATTTTGTGAGGCTTTTTCTCATGAAACTTGTTCAGATTTGCATTCAAGTTACTAAAACTAGATCGTTTCTAAGGCCCGGTGAAGTTTTAAATCAGTTAGGATGGCTTTGTAACGGTAAGAAGCGATCTTCAACTGGGGTCGTTTTTTACCCATTGTTCAAAGACTTCCTTCCACTCGGTGGGCCCATTTCCCGAGATTTCTTCGAGTATCATCGCACAGTACACTGAGCAACATCATTTTTTTTTACTTTTGATTCTCCCGCCAAAAACAAAATATTGCTTTTGTTTTCTGCACTAACTTTCTCCTTCTCTCTCTGGATCCTGTCAACCCCTTGTGGGGTATAGGGCATTAACCACGCCGACTTTCCACCTCGTCCTGTTTGCCGCCATCGCCTTCAACTCTCCCCACGATTTGCCTAATGACTTACCCTCGTCCTCAACTGATCTTCTCCAGGTGTTTCTAGGTCGTCCAACGCGGCGACTTGCATCGGTTCCCTGTGGGTTCCAATCGAGGGCCTGTTTAGCAATGTTTTCCGGCCCCTTTCGAAGTGTGTGACCTATCCATTGCCACTTTCGCCTTTTTATAGAGGTGCCTATCCTGTCCTGGCCAGTAATGTACAGGAGATCGTCGTTAGAAATGACCTCCGGCCAGCGTATGTGCAGGATGCGCCGTAGACACTGGTTCACGAAAGTTTGCAATCTAGTTGTTATCTTCCTGGTCACCTTCCAAGTTGAACAGCCATAAAGAAGCACACATTTTATATTGGTTTCGAAGATCTTGAGTTTGGTACGTCTGGAGATGTTGTTGTTCTGCCAGAAAGGAGTTAAACTAAAAAAAGCTGCCCGAGCCTTATTGATGCGAGACTGTACATCAGCATCCGCCCCACCATCTGCTGTAACTACGCTTCCGAGGTAGCAAAAATTGTCCACTTTTTCCACCGTCTGCCCCGAAACACAAATTTCGCTCTGTCTTCCTGGATCCAAGCTCAAGTATTTAGTTTTGGCAGCATTGATTTTGAGCCCCGCATTGCCACTTTCGCGGTGCAGGGCATCCGTCATTTGGACTAGATGATCCGATATATTTGAGAGAAGACAAATATCGTCAGCGTAATCCAGGTGTTGAAGGTATTCAAACAGGTTCCATCTGATACCTTTGCTGTGGTGTTCACGAAGCGCACTGCAGAGTACGTCGTTAATGGCAATCAAAAACAATATAGGTGACAAAATGCAGCCTTGTCTCACTCCGCTATGTATCTCGAAGGGATCTGAAAGCTTACCCTTGTGTAAGACGTGACATTGGGCTCCGCTATAGGACTCCTTGATGATGGATATGATTTTATCTGGTATACCTCTCCTACGTAAAGCCTTCCAGATGTATTCCCGGTCAACGCTGTCAAACGCCTTCTCGAAATCGATGAACATGAGAAGTAATGGGGATCTCCACTCTGCGGATTGTTCAATAATAATTCGGAGGGTGTTGACGTGGTCGCTACATGCAAAGCCCTCGCGAAAACCAGCCTGTTCATCGTTCAGTGTGCGGTCAACTGTTTGCTTTAGAGATGGGTTGCTATTAGCGTATCTACTATTTTTTAGCAGCTTCTCACTTTTAACATTAGCAGGTAACTGCTAAAACCAAAAAATAACAGATACAACTCAACTTCTTAAACCCCAAACAAAAATCATCCCCTCATTCATAAAAAATTTATGTGTATCTGCAAATGCTCCGAAATCGCATAAAGAAAGCGGAAACACTACGCACAACGCATTACATGTATGTATATGTGACATGTGTATTCATTCATTCACCCACATCTCACTTGTCCCACAATACTAAACCTATTCATAATCTTATCATTACTACCAAATACGCAAGGCAGTTCACTCGAACTCGTTACAGATTTTACAATAGACAAGAATATGTATGTACACAACAAAGATCGTATTCGTCTATACATACTCTATACTTCTCAACTCAAGCTATAAGTTTAGATGAAACGAATACTCTGCTCCACGTCCATCGTTCACGGTTAAATTCGAATTCTCATATGAATCAGCAGCACAGTAGCAAGCATCAGTAGTAAAAGTATCAAAAATAGCAAAAGTTGAAAAATAGCAGCAGAAACGAAAAGTGGAACCGAATTTGAAATTCAAGTAACAGTGCAAGTTTACTAGCTGCTAGTTAGAGTTTCAGCTGATACTAGCGATATTCATTGAATTTCGAAACGAGGCACTTTTCCGCTACCAGCTGCTTTTTCGCTACTCGCTCGTTTTGCAAAATCTGCTAGTACAGAAGCAGTTGAATGGTACGGTTGAAAAAACAGCAGTTGAATCGTACGGTTGATAAAACAGCAGTTGAATGGTACGTTTGATAAAAACAGCAGTTGAATCGTACGGTTGATAAAAACAGCAGTTGAATCGTACTGTTGATAAAAACAGCAGTTGAATGGTACGGTTGATAAAAACAGCAGCTGAATGGTATGGTTGATAAAAACAGCAGTTGAATGGTACGGTTGATAAAAACAGCAGCTGAATGGTACGGTTGATAAAAACTGCAGTTGAATCGTACTGTTGATAAAAACAGCAGTTGAATGGTACGGTTGATAAAAACAGCAGCTGAATGGTACGGTTGATAAAAACAGCAGTTGGCATTTGTTGGTGGCTATTTGTATCTGCACGTAGATGTTTCGTTTGCAATTAGCAGCAGAAATAAAGAGATCTTTAGATTCGCTGGATGATAGGATATGGTCAGTTTTAGGAAGAAGTGATATTGAGAGATTTTAAAATTGAGGGATTGTTCGGTAAGGTAGACTTGGGTAGTAGGTAGATTGGGTGCTTTTGTAGAAGGATTTGATGATTGTAGGTGAAGTTTAGTGTCTTATAAGCTTAGACAGAGATAATGAGATAATGATATAAAGTGAATTTAGGGGTGAAGTAGGATTAAGATAACATTCGAAAGGTATCGTTTTCTAATTAATTGGCAATGAAGTGAAGTTTATTGTCTTATAAGTTTAGATGATGAGAGTGAGAGGAGATAATCGAACAGAGTGAATTTTAGGGTTTAACTGGGTGAAGTAGGATTAGGATATCATTCAATAGATGAAGCTGAATAGAAACAATATTTAGTAAAATGGAGTAGTAGGGACAATTAAGAATAGGAACGATATGTGAAGTAAAGAAGATAATAAAGTAGTCAACTAGAGATTAGGGACTTCAACTCAAAAATGCTCGACTAGACTATGAGCTATAGCGGCAATGGAGCTGAATTTGGTACTGTTGTCCAAGATTGAGAATTGTGTAACGATACTATTCTGCAGTTTTTACGCTTGGATACATTCATAATCCCCAAATTCGATCACATACATATATGTGTATACACATATAGATGTATGTGATTCAATTATGCAATTTCACATTAGTGAAATAAAACAGGGGATTTAGGTAGAGATCTGTCTGTTTTCTTTCACCTAGTTTAAGAAGGCCTGAGGTACCGTTACTTGGGAAGACAGGCCAAGCCTGGATTGGTCGGAACGGAATAGATAGATCATCTTTATTATGTTCTTTACGAACTACACCAAGCAACCTAATGTGTCAATATGACGTCTAGATCCTTATGACAAAAAGACGAACTTTCAAAATTTTAATAAAATTATATTATTTAATGTGGGTACCTGCATGTATCTAACATTAAATTAAGTTATTTAGTCCGGTTTGAATATATCCTTAACAAAATTAACAGTTAGCAGATTTAGCTGTTATTTTTAGCTACTAATCGATAGTATCATTAACAGATTTAACAGCTAACTAAAATTAGCCCTTTCGCCCATCACTAGTTTGCTTGATCCGGTTTAAGACTATTTTTGCCATCAGTTTGGAGACTGCGGGGAGGAGGCAAATTCCACGCCAATTATTACAATCCTTCAGGTTACCTTTTTTCGGGATCTTAATAATGACGCCCTGCTTCCATTCTTTAGCGAGAGTTTCGGTTTCCCAACACTCTTGGATAAGGGGTAGAAGAATATCCGCAGTAGCGTTGATATCCGCCTTAAAGAGCTCCACCGGAATTCCATCTATCCCCGGGGCTTTACCCGCTTCCATCGATTTAATAGCCACAGTTAATTCCTGTTTAGATGGTGGATTGGTATCAACTCTGGCTATTTGCGGAATATTTTCTGCTTCTAGTGAAGATGAGTTCGAATGTCCAAAGGTATTGTTGAGGACCTCCATGAAGTGCTCTCTCCACCGTCGCAGTTGGTCTTCATCAGTGACCATTAGAGACCCGTCTTTATCTTTCACGGGATGTTCAGCTGTAAAAGATTTGCCAGTTAATGGCTTGATAAGTTTGTAAAGGGTTCCACTGTCACCACGGTAAGCCGCTTCCTCTGCCTTCTCCGCTAATGCATTGATGTTGTTTCGTTTGTCCCGTCTTACGCTTCTTTGCACGCCTTTCTGAAGAGAACGGTATTCAGCTCTAAGTTGGTCTTTGACTGTGTCGTCAGTGGCTGAGTTGATTTGTTCTTTAATTCTCTTGCGTGCCGTAATTAGAGACCATGTAGAGTCACTAATGAATGGCCTTCTACCGCGCTCTAATCTGCCCGCAAAAGTTTCACCGCACGAAATAAATGAGTCCTTAGCGTCGTTCCATCTATCATCAATTGTAGGAGTCTCATAAGATGGTGGTGCATTAGCTCTTTCGTGCAAGGCGGTGGAATAAGCACGTCTTATAGATGGATCTTTAAGCTTTTGCACATTAAAACGTGGCAAGATTCTTGCATTTTGAGGGCGATGGATCGCTGCCGTTCGTAAGCCTACTTTTGCGACAACAAGTTGGTGATCGCTGCCAATATCAGCACCCCGCTTTGACCTGACGTCTAAGAGACAGTTCCTCCATGTCTGGGAAATGGCTATATGGTCAATCTTGTTCTCTGTTCTGCCATTCGGTGAAACCCAGGATGTTAAATGGCATCGTTTGTGCTTGAACAAAGTACCGCAGATGACGAGCTGACGAGAGTTGCAAAACTCCAGGAACATCTCGCCATTATGGTTCCTGTTGCCTAGGCCATGTTTGCCCATTAGGTGTTCCAAACCAACTTTCTCCTTACTTCCTTCAAAACTTTTCACTAGTTCTGGACAGGATATACATTTTCTGTGACAACCTGACCCAGAAAACACTATGATTGTAACTACTTCGAAGAATTTTTGCGAAAAATGGAATAAAATATTTTGAGCAACTTTTTTTTCAAGCACTGTATACATACTACAATATATATGTATGTATAATAAGTTAGTAATTTACCGCTATGCTCTACAGTCTACATACTACATTTTTCACTTAATAATTTATAATTAATATTTTTGTAAAACTTCTCAAATCAGTTAGAGCCTCGTTTCACACATACATAGGTATACGTTGCATTTTTTGCAAATAATAAAAGTTGTATAGTCACAACCCTGCGTTTTGCACCAGCCTGGGCTTCTGCTCGTGACGTACCTCTGGTGGTGACGCTTTTTGTGAAAATTTCTTTCTTTTTGCTGCCTGTGACGAGTTATCGGAATCTTAACTGATGTCTTCTTTTGTGGATGGCGATGTTATCGATTGTTTTCCTTTTGAACTTGCCTTGTGCGGCCTCCCCCGTTGACGTGGAGTATGGGATTGCAGCACGTGGTTGCGTTGAGCAGCGAGAAGTGTTTACTCAATTGCCCTAACCCCTTGTGGGGCATAGCGCGTCAACTGTTCCATGTGTCCCAGATTGTTCCGAGATTCCTTCTGCGACACAGTCGTGACGATATTCATTCCATGCCGCAGTTAGCAGTGTCCACTTGACGGTACAAAAATTTCTTCTTTAATATTGTACCATTTGATCCAATAAATTCACACTGCCTATCAATGAGGGCATTATAATTTTTTCCTTGGCCCAACGTTTGGCTTTATCTTAGTGTCACCATACACTGTCGAACTCGAACACGAACCTGGTATAAATGTCCTTTGACACACACATACACTTCACATAGGTGTGAAGAAAACCGGCCCACTTGCACTAGGTTCGTGTTCGAGTTCGACAGTGTATGGTGGTACTTAGATACTGATTTCAACAAAATTGTGGTGCCAAGATTAACAATTCTGTTGTCGTACCAGCCCGTTACAATCATATTTCCATTGTAGCTTATTCACTCGGAAGATGGTCCTCGTCCTCTTATCTTGTCTTCTTTCCCGTGGGCAGGCAAGGATTTGCAAATTTATGTTTTGGCATTTCTGCTGCAGCATTCATTTTGTGTTCCTTTAGGACTTCAATCAATTGGTACGGTGGAAAGTGATTTTCGAAGAAAACGTTGAGGCCAATTTTATTTTTCTCTCATTTCTCACGTTGATATAGACGACGTACAACAGCTGCACAATAGCGAATGGTTTTAACCCATATTTGATTTATGGGCGTTGATAAAACTTGAAAGACAATGAAGTCGTACGTTATTCCGCTTTTACCACATCGGAAGCAAATGTCTCCAAATAAATTATTAAACGCGAAATTTATAAGCAAAATTAAAATTTACCGTTATTTATTGGCCTTCTAAAAACGCAATCATGTAATGTCGAATATATTCGACAAATCATGGAAAGGGTTATAGAAGAAAAAAAAAAATTGCGTGATAGTCCGACAGTCCAAAAGCTACGCTAAACTCTCTTGCCAAGCCAGTTAACGGAAAAGTAATAAAAAACCGGTGTGGTGGCTTAGGGAACTTACTGCACATAGAGCTGCTTGCAAAAAGGAATTTAACAAAGCAACATTTTCTGTGGAGAAGTCGGAATTGACCTCCTACAAGGAAATTCTCGGTGTTTATAAAAAACAAATCTGAAAAGCTAAACGTTTCTCCTAGAAATCCTTCTGCGAGCAAAACGAGGGATCTAGCGAGGCCTTCAAACTTCGGAAAACACTGTCGACAGACCCTTCCATGCCCAGTTACATGTAGAAGCAGAGCGGGTGCTAAATAGCCTCCGGTTAAGAGGCCTTGGAGGTTCTTTTAGACACCCATTTCCCCGATAGCCCTCCGATGGCGACACATAGTCAGCATGTATAGGAGGAGGAAGTTATCGTGTTTACGAAGAAATTTCTCCGGGTACTTTCACGCTTTGAACCCTATACATTTTATTATTATACCTGCAAACCACATGGTAGATATTGTAGTCCCTTGGGCTGAAACTGTCTACAAGGCATGCCTGGACCTTGCATACATTCCAGGAACATAGAAGTGAACGGGGTACTTGCTCCCAAAGATAATAGCCCACATATGGGACCCAAAGTTCTGAGATCCATTCGCGAATCTTCTGAAATTCCTACGTATCACGATACCAGAAAGTTTATTCGCGGTATCGCAACATGCCTACACCAAGCGTAGATTCGTAGATACATCTCTGCATTCTATTGCGAGTTGCATAGAGAAATCAAATCAGCTACGATGAATATACAATGGTTAACTTTTTGGACATAGAAGGTGCCTTGAACCATGTCAAGCCGGTGGAGATTATCGTCGCTCTCACTGGGCTACATGTCGACAGCTCATTAAACTGATGTTAACATCTAGGGTGATTACATCTAAACTAGTTTGCGGTAGTGTCGGTTAAGGTACTCAAGGCGAGGTGCTCTCACCACTAATTTTGAACATTACGGTCAACAGACTGCTCATAGGTCTGGAGAATTTGGGATGTATAGTGACAGCCTATGCCGATGATGTCTTGATTGTCTCTGGTAAGCTTCCGGGAACTCTTAGCGAGGTGACCCAGCGTGCGCTATCTCTGTTCGCCAACTGGACCAATAGCTGTGGCTTAAGGATACACCCCAGCAAGGCTAATACATTCCTATTTACAAGGAAAAATAGCATTCCGCCATTGGTGCTTCCTGTCTTGGAGGGGCGAGACTTGCGTTCACGGAGAGTGTTAAATTTCTTGTTCTCATACTGGGCAGGAAGCTGCATTGCAGGTTGAACTTCCAGAAGCGCTCGAACAAACCTACTATTCCCCATCAGTGCTGTGGGAAAGCTATAGGTAAATCCTGGAGTCTAAGCCCAAGGTATTGTACTGGTTCTATGTGGCGGTGTTCCGTCCCATATTGCTGTACGGAGTGTTGGTTTCGTGGAATGCTCTACACACGATAGCTAATCCGAAATTGTTAGCCAAGGTACTGAGAACGGCTTGCCTGGCGATTAGCGGAGCTCTTCGTACAACCCCATCTGCTGTTGACGTTGAATGTTCAGGAAAAGCTAATGACGGTAAACTCATCCATCAGAATAAGAAAGATCTACCAGTAGACATGCTTGGACACCGGTCACTCAACGACCTTAAACGATGGAGATATTCCTGAGTCAATTAATAGCAGCTCACCCAAGCCGTAGTTCATTAAGAACCACAAAAACCTGATGCCAGCATAGAGTCTGTGGGAGATGGGGTGTCCGTCTCTATCGCACGCGTTAAATATTTATACGGTCGGTTCTATGCGGAAGGTGTGGGTGCTGGGGTACACTGAGACGGGCTCAAACTTTACCTTTCTTTCCGGCTACCGGAATATTGCAGCGTGTTCCAGGCAGAAATCTTTGTGATTAAAGAATCCGTGACTTGGCTGAGTCTTCACGTAATCTCCATGACAAAAATCACTATTCTTACTAATTGCCAGGCTGCAATCCTCCGAATGAGAGTTTTGAACGTCGACAAGCTTATCAGAGTGCAATGCAGTGCAGTGAGTTTTTTTTTTATACTGGAACTTTCTGTACAGCTTTGCTTCCGCCGTTTTCCGACAGACGGCTGCATCGGTGAGGGCTGGTCAAAATATGTAGTTCAAAAGTGTCACAAAGTGAACGTCTATGTAGACATCCCCGCATTAGTAAAAATTGTTCGCATGTTTAATAAGATTCGAGATTCAAAATGCCTGTTTTCGAGCCAAGTTCTCGTCATTTGCGGGAAGTTTTGAGCTTCTGCTTCCATTTGTAAAAAACCGCAGCTGAGGTTCATCGAATGCTCTCAGATACTTACGGTGAGGTTGCTCTGAGTGACAGAGCATGTCGTGAGTGGTTTCAACGCTTTAAAAGTGGCGATTTCAATGTCGAGGACAAACATGGTGGTGGGAGAGAAAAAAATTTCAAAGACGACGAATTGGAGGCAATGCTCGATGAAGATTCGTGCCAAACGCAAGAAGAATTAGCTGAATCACTGCGAGTGACTCAGCAAGCCATCTCAAAGCGCCTCAAGGCCATGGGCATGATTCAGAAACAAGGAAATTGGGTTCCGTACGAGTTAAAACCGAGAAATATTGAACGGCGATGCATGCGAACAACTACTTCAAAGGCAGAATCGGAAGGGATTTCTACATCGCATCGTAACCGACGACGAAAAATGGGTCCGTTACGATAATCCCAAGCGCTGAAAGTCATGGGAAATGCCCGGACATGCCTCAACGTCGACGGCAAAACCGAATATTCACTGCGCCAAGGTTATGCTTTTCATTTTGTGGAACCAGCTCGGTGTGATATACTACGAGCTACTGAAACCGAATGAAACTATCACAAGAGATCGGTACCGAACGCAATTGATGCGTTTAAGTCGAGCATTAAAGGAAAAACGACCACAGTACCAAAAGAGACACGACAAAGTCATCCTCCAGCATGACAGTGCTCGGCCACACGTCGCAAAAGTGGTCAAGACATACTTGGAAACCCTGAAATGGGAAATCTTGCCCACCCGCCGTACTCTCCAGACATTGCTCCTTCCGACTACCATCTGTTTCGTTCCATGGCGCATGGCCTGACTGATCAAAATTTTCGTTCGTACGAGGAAGTCGAAAAATGGATCCAATCATGTATCGCGTCGAAAGACGCCTCCTTTTTCCGAGATGGAATCCGAAAATTGCCGGAGAGATGGGCGAAAGTTGCAGCTAGCGATGGACAGTACTTTGAATAATATGATTCATCTGTAAGTACTTTTTGACAATTAAGCTTTTAATTCCAGGAAAAAACGGCGGAAGCAAAGGTGTACACCCGATATATTATACTGTGCTTGGGTACCTGGCCATCAAGGCTTTGTTGGCAATTGCAGTGCTGAACAGCCCGCCCGGAGGAGAGCTATCGATATGGAAAGGTTAAATGCAGAATAAAATCAGCTGCGGTCAGTGAATCCAATCTTATGATGATTAATGTCATTACAAGTTATACGAGTAATACCAAGATTATCCGGCCTAGACGATATCAATCGAAATGCTGTCGCTGACTAAATGCCAGATCGTAGTGGTCGGCTACATTACTGGACACTGCCTTATTGGCGAGCATGCTAGGAGATTTCAGCTTCCTTTCAATAATTACTGCAAAAGCTTTGGGGAAGTGGAGGAAAGTATTTCTCACCTGCTCTGCGAATGACCTGCTCTCACACGGTTGAGGAAATCAACTCGCGGTAAATACTTTCATAACCATCTAGGGAAACTGGCAGAAGTGGAGGTGGGACGACCTCTTCGCTGCGGCAAGTTCTAATATACTGTTTGGATTTCTTAGGGTTTCACAATGGACCTATGTTTTGAGGTTTAAGTGGGCTTTTATAGCAACGCTGCTACCCTACCCTCTATCGAAGACTTAAAGAAGGGATTGAAATGATCTCCGGATCCTTCCGAATTATTTTTAAGAAAAATTTGAATTTCCAAGCTTATAAATATAGTGCAGGTAGATGTTACATATTGGATATATTCTTTGGAAAAATGCCGAACAAATTTTCAGAGGGTAATTGAGGTGTGCACCATCTGAAAAATATGCTATCGAAATGTCAACAAGGCTGCGAGTGATGGTGTTCGCACCCATGCGGAGTGGTCGAGGCGATTAACAACAACTATGCCACCCACTATATCCATATTATCTGCTGGCTCTGGTCTCTATACGTGTTTCTATGGCGATTTATCTGCACTCAACGAATCAAATAATCGCCCTTTACGAATTTTTCTGACGAATGATTGATCCAAGGCTGCACTTGGTAGGAAAAAGAAACACATTTTTAATTCAATGAGATTGCGCGCTTTAAGAATTATTTTTCAAACGAAATTCAATAAAATTGTCTACTACTCCACCAGAATCCTCATTGGCAGTCGCTTTCTTCATCTCGAAAATTCTGCAAATCAAACGAGACGGAATTATTTTACAGGAAAAATCATTCCAAGTCCATGCGTCTTCTTAAAATACATAAGTGCCAAAGAAGCTATAAAGAAGCCAAAGTGAAAAAAGGAAAGAAAACCCCGAAAATTAAATTTCATCCTACATTTAACGCAAAAGCCACATTGCTAACAATTGAAAGAGCCAAGAACACATGCTCACAATCACATGCCTTTGGGGCCTAGAAACGAAAAGCATTGACAACAAAAAAACGGGCAAATAGAAAAAAAAATCCTTTCAGTATCTGACTTTGTAGACAATTCCCGGACTTGTCTTAAATTCCTCAAAGTCTCCACCCTGCCCCTATGTCATTGTCCCAGGATGCTGAAGCCTTACCGGAAGGAAGATTGATTTTGACTACAAAGCAGTAACGACGGCGGCTGTCTGAAGGAGCACAGTTTGAAAATGTTGCCTTCTCCTGAGTGTAAAAATAGAATGTGCACAAGAGATAATGCAAATGAAGCACCCGGAAAAGTGCTTCCGTATCCTTTTCACGATCCATGGAATTTCGTTGAAACGACGAAAGTGTTATTGCTACGTTTTGTTCATTAGAAAAGTGCAGGATATTGCACTGTATCTTTCAAAGTGCTCCTGCAATGAATAGTGTGCATGTGAAATAGGTTTGGATATACTGATCGATAAGATGATGTCTGTCAAAAAATGTTATAAAACCCAAGAAATCGAATATTTTTTTGTCTGGTCTAAAATAGACTGATAAGAAGTACATGTTGTTCGTTTTGAAATCAGGAAGGACAAACACGTTCCTAGTTCATAAAATTCAGCACTCGGTCAGAATTTTAACTGTGGCAAAGTTCCTCATTCTTCAGCACTTTGTCATCCATCATTTCCTTTTCTGCCTTCTAATAGAAACATTAATAAGTCATGGGTATGTTCATCTTGTGGCTGCATAAAACTCCTTGCCATATTGCTACTTGGATATAAGTTTTAAGAAATCCTTATACCTCAACGCGGAAGCGATGCAAAAGTCTCAGCACACACATTCATTCAGCTCATGTTGGCTTAACATAAAAATTCTGACTTTCTAAAGACAAGACTAAATCCGGGATAAGTAGCGAACGATGAGTTTGGTTAGGTTAATTGCACAAACTCTGGAAGATGTAGTGAAACTGAGCAAAGTTTGACGAAAGATCTACTTCGCACTATTTCACATTGCCTGCCAACTGCCAAGCATGAATGGTCATACATTTATGTGACTATACGAGTATGTACTCGCATAGTGCTCCTGATGATGATAAGACGCAACGACCTACGCTAAATAGGGATGAGTTGAAACCCGGTCGGGTTGTAGTCATTATTCATGGGATTTCGCTTCCTGACGGGATGAATAATGTTGCTCGGTAGCGAAAGGCGACATTTCAACCATTTCACATAATGGTCCCGAAGACAAAATACTTCTGTTCTCGGCGGTAAGCAGGACGGGTAAGTGTATGCACAGTTTGCTCAGATGTTCGCCTCGTTGGCTGTCCAAAAGAAAATATGCTTTTATTTATCTGAATTCAACTTAAGTTGCCAGAGTCATCCTTTCCATGTGACGACCGCATTATTTGAATATCTCTTGCCGTTCTGGAAAATGGCACTGTATGGCTTCGCAAGTCGCTTTGTGAGATGAACTCCACGGAGAATGAAGTGAAAGATGGAAAATAAAAAAAAAGAGTTTTGAATATTATAATTATGAGGGTATCATACAAATCGTGACTTTTATCCTGAAATATGTTTTGCTGATCGTGCAGTGATGTATGAAGTGTCTTGGGCGAAGGATAATGCTTAGGGAAATGTCAGAGAATAAGTTTATAAACTGGCAGCAGAAGGGTGCAATGACATTTGGGTATTTACTAGATACACCCAGCTGTGAGGGGCGTAAGAGTAAGCCACAACCTTTCTCAACTGTTCGTAGAAGGCAACTGAATGGGCAACATGTGTATGCTAGCAACATGCATCATATCTGCTATCGAAACGTCAACAAAGCCTCTTAGGAGTAGTTGATGCACTATGTCCCACTTAACTTAAAAGTAAATAGTATATGACAGTGGCGTAAATAAGGGAGGATTTAGGGGATCAATCCCCCGTTTTTTTCACTTATCCGTTGCAAAGTTAGGCCATTAAAATTAATCAATTGGCGGGTCTTATAGGAAATAATTGGGAAATATCTGGATATAATTGTAATCCTTTCTATAAATTCTGAATACATGGAAACTGTGTTTGGACAGTCGCGTAAGTTCAACTTAACGTACTTAGTGTACGCACCCCAAGGTAAGTCCTACCTTGATCGTACGAGGCGACTAATAGGACCGATCACGTGCAGGCAACAACAACAACTCTAGATAAGCCTGCGGCACTGTTCAACATCTTTAGAACCTCCTACAGGTCAATGTGTGTGAGTGGGTTGCCGGGTCTGGAGACCACCACCGGATGTAAAAAGAAAGACCATACAAATTTATTTTCCGCACACTAGTGCCATCCTACTCCACCTTTCTCCAGATAGGTGTAAAAGAATGGATGTATGGCCTTATGGTAGAACACGCTAGAAGCACTACTCCGCTGGGCGCTACTTCTGATGCACAGTTGAGTGATCCCCGGGACGAACATTGTTCGTGCCAGAGGTCGACGGTTTCCGGGGCGAACGCTATGAGGCAGTCCAAGTACACTGTAGAGAAGCTGAGGGTTGCAAGTTGGATTGTCGGATCCATGACGGGAAAAAAACGAAGAACTGGAAGACGTCATGAAACGGAGAAGGATAGACATTATGTGCGTGCAGGTGGCCAATTGGCGAAATGGGTTGCAGTAAAGTGAAAAAGAGGCATTTTGGAGCGACGCGGACACTGCTTCAAAGTATACCAGATACCGAGCTGTTTCTTTTCGGAGGGGATTTTAATGGAGAATCGAACTATCATTACCAGGATTGCCGTGGTGTGAAGGGTAGCCAATCTACAGCCAGTTTCGAAAGGCCCACTCCACACGAGCAAGGAGACGTGGTGGTGGAATGACGAAACTAAAGTAGCAGTTCAGGCCAAAGCGAACGCATTCAAGGCTTGGACAACATGCAAGACAGGCAGTGAAGCCGAGAAGGTTCAACATCGGGAGAAATATGATAAATTCTGGAGGGAAATAAAGAGAAAAGTGGCTCAAGTAAAGGCGTTTGCAGTCAAAAAGTTCTATCAGGAACTAGAAGATCTGACGGCGGATAACAGCACTTTGACGAACTTTTGAACGAAGAATTTCCGCAAAAGATTTTGAAGCTGTGGAGCCCAACACCACTGATATCGCTGATTTTTCAGTGGAGGAGGTCATGAAGGCAATAATGCAGATGGAACGCGGAAAGGCAGTCGGACCGGACAAAATAGCCTTAGAATTTCGGTTGAAGATAAATCATGTCGGGCTTAGATGGCTCACTGTGCTTTTCAACAAAATTAAAACCGATGCCTGACGCTTTCAGAAAAAACTTCCTTCGCCCGTTTTATAAGAACAAGGGTGATCCACGCAAGTTCAACAACTATAGGGCAATCAAGTTAACATCTCACACATTGAAGACTTACGAGCGAGTTGTTTGCAATCGATTGAAAGAGATTGTACGGTTGGATGACAATCAATGCGGCTTTGTGGAGCGTCGGTCCACAGTCGATGCTATTCAGTGCATACGTGTTAGGATGGAAAAGCATCGCGATGCACGGACGGACTTGCACTTTGTGTTCATCATGATTTGGAAAAGCCTTCGACAGAGTTCCTCGTGATCTGATATGGGTGGCCCTACGAGCACTTAAGGTCGCCGAGGCATATATCAAGATGATACAAGACATGTATGATGGGACAACCACTAAAGTTAGATGCACAGCTGGTGAGTCTGAAGAATTTCCAGTTAAAGTCGGAGTTCAGCAAGGCAGTGTATTGAGTCCCTTGCTCCTCATTTACGCAATTTTTTATGGAATCCCAGTTTTCATTTGTGCCACTATCTGGGTGACCAATTATGTCAGCTGCTTTTTGTGCAAGATGGTCATTGTATTGTTGTAAGAAAGCTGGACGTTTTTAGACGAGTGGCGTTGAATTTGCGGCGCCTGGATCCTTCGTCGCTAGGACTGCTCACGGCTGCAATACGAAATCGAACATTAGCGATCGTAAGATAATGGTCTCTTCCCACGTCCAGGAGGCTACTCTTTGATCTTTTACTAACTGCAAAGCGGTCTATCTGATTTTGTGTTCTTCGCCGACCAACTGATTTTGTGGTGGTCCTTATGCTTAAACATAGTACCACCGATGAAGAGACTGTGAAATTTGCCGAACTCTACAAATCTGTTTTTTGCCGTTACGATCAAAAATACCGTGTCACACCATCACATGTCTGAGCCCATTGTTTTGTTTTGCCAAGAAATTATGATGTGTAAAAATTTAAACAAGACGCACGCAGTTACCTCATTCCAACTCAACCCACTGCAGCCCCACTACCCCAATTTCCTCCCTGCCAATGCTGTACTTTCGCATCAAAAGGCATGCTTTAAGCCTTAGCATAAACAGAGAAAAATTAAGTGAAACCCTGTCAATATAGGTATCTAGCCAAGAATGTTAGCAATATGTGAACAATGCCTTAACAGTCCATTAACAGTTCATTAGCAGTGCATTAGCAGTACATTATGTGAACAGTATGTTAACAGTGAGTTAACAGTGCATTGCATTTTATATTGCAGTGTAATATACTGTACGATGACCAACTCCGCCTCACAGGTCAGGATACATAATAGACTTACTGATCTATTTGAAACACGCACTGGTTTGAAACCGGGTGATGGACTGGCACCGACGCTCTTCAACCTAGCACTGGAATACGTTATTCGGGCCATGAATATGGACAACAGCAAGACGCTACTCATCGACACAATTGGCAGCGTACGCCGACGACATCAACATCATGTCCCGAAGATTGGCTGACGCAGAAGAACTTCTGCATACGCTCGATACCGCTGCAAAGGAAGTTGGACTACGTATTAACGAGGGTAAAACTGAAATAATGACGCAATCGGTGACAAGGACACCTGCACAACCGAGCATCAATGTGGGGGACCTCAACATCGAGTTCGTGAACAACTTCATTTACCTGGGTTGCAACTTGTCAAGGGACGCCAACGAAACTGACGAAATCAAGCGACGGATACAGTTAGCTAATAAGACTTTTTTCTCGGTTCTCCCCATAATGAAATCGAAGCATGTGCACAGAAACACGAAGCTCCAAGTGTACAAAACCATTATACGACCAGTGCTATGCTATGGCTGCGAAGCATGGACCCTAACTCAAGCCTCCGGAAACATGCTAGACACTTTTGAACGTAAGGTTCTACGGCGAATTTTCGGGGCTGTTTGCGATCGAGATGGATGGCGCATCCGGTACAACCATGAGTTGTATTAAATGTACGATGAGCTGCAAGTCTCGTCAAACTACAACGACTTCAATGGGCAGGGCATGTACAGAGAATGGACGATGATCGCATGCCTAAGAGAGTAATGAATGCAGAACGAGTCGACGGAGCGAGACTGCGAGGACGACCGAGATCTCGTTGGGAGAGCTCAGTAGGTGTGGACGCCGCGCAGCTGCTGGGCTCCCAAAAGTGGAGGACGCGGTCACGTGACCGAGATAATTGGAGGACAATGATCCAGGCGGCCAAGGCCCGACGTCGGGCTGTCGCGCCACGATGATGATGAATATACTGTACATTAACAGTGTACCAACATTATGTTTGCAGTACATTAATAGTGCGTTAATATTGTGTTAAAAGTACCTTGATAATGCATTAACCGTATGGTAACAGTACATTAACAGTGCACAGCATGTCAAGAGTCTGTAATGGACGGTTTGGTGGGCATCCGGAGACTCCCGTAGGCTCCTCAACGAGGTAAGCAGCGGCCTATGCTTACTGTAGCTCAGTTCGGGAAACGTGAACAAAAATGAATAGGCCTGGGGAAGACACCACAAACATGGGAGGCAAAAATTGGGAATAATAAAAAGATTAGGCGAAAATGATTGAATGGTTGGCTGACGGCGTAGATGGCCTCGTGCTCGCATCGGGGTCCAGGTGTAATGGGACCCTTGACCTCTGGTTTCGTACCACCGAGAGATCATGATTCATCAGTTGCTGCCATCGATCTGCCGATGCAAGCAGCACTACCAGACAAAAAAAAATGGTTTATTACAAGTCCACTAACAATAAGTTAACAGTGCATTAACAACAATCCTTTAACAGTTAGTTCGCAGTACGTTGACGTCCATAGTGCATTAGCAATAAGTCAACAATGAATTGGCAGTGTATTGACAGTACAGAAACAGTGCATTAATCGCACATTAATGGAACCACCGTTACCAATGTATCTATATTTGATTAACAGTGAATCTAGAATGCACTGTGTCAAGCGGCATATGATGTGTCACTTCCGCCACCCCCAGCCGCCACCTACATATTAGTTTTGGGCAAAGCCTTAAACATTTCTCAAATATTGTATAAAAACACATGGTAAGAAATTCCTTTCAAATTTAGCAAATTAATAATAAGCATTGTCATGCGGGACCGAAATTTTTGAGTGCGAGTGCGGGCGTCCACAGGAAGCGTATTCGAGTGGCAACGCGCTTCCGCGACACAAGCGTCAACAAGCGGCAATGCGCGCTAAATCCAAAGTTTAAAATTTTCACGAACATACATATATACGTCCACTACAAGACTATTTGAGCGAAGCTGCTGCAAATATCTACGTGAGCCACGCGACTCGAGCATCAGATCCAAAATTTTTGAATTTGCCGCTCGTAGCCGCGCGTTGCTTTGAGGTGGACGTTGTGCACGGTCATTACTTGTGGATCCTTGGGGTCGGCTTAATCGCTGGGTTCTTGCGTTGTTTATGTCGGGATGTTGATAGCGATAAAGGCTGACGTTGAGCACGGCACGTAAAATATGGTTTCAAGATTGCTTGTGGATGTCAACCTTGAGGTATATATGTGAAAGGTGTTTTTTTTTCGATTGGTTTTGTGTGCGATGGAAGAGATAGCTAAGCAAACTGAGGCGCGAAGATGCCTGCAATGGACGGGACGATCCCTGTCGCTCGTAGCCGCTTATTTCGCGCGGCGCATGTGTCGCGGGAGCGCATTGCTGCTCAAATACACTAATCCGCGGATTTAAAAAATAAACTTCAAAATTCGAATATTTCAGGAACCACTGAAAACCGGTAGAACATTTGTGGCTGAATTTTGTTGAATTTTGACTTTATTAGAAAATGTTACAAGGAGTACGTCGAGTTACCAGTGACAATGTATATAAGAATAGACATTTTGTTTATTCGTTTTTAGCATTCAAACGGCTCGATCGATATCCATGAAGAATTCATAATCATATCCGTTATGATCCAGAATAGATTCTAGCGCTTTGAATTTTTCCATTTGGCCGCAGCTTACAATTCCGACCCCAACATGGGAGTTATTGTAGTTAGCGATATTAGTGTCAAAACATTGGTTTGCCTGGGCGTTGAGATGAATGATGCGGCACTCCCAAATATGAGAGAAAGATAAGGGTCTCTTCTGAGGGGATTTTTTATTCTACATATATTGATATTGAGTGTTTGTCAACATGAAGGATCATGCCAAAAATGGGCTTTTTTGTTATAACTTGGAGGGAGATTGAGGGCAAATTTAATTGGAGGGAAGTTTGTGAATCCCCATTTCGATCCATCAAAATTTCGTTGTTTCAACTCATTGCCAAAAAAAACCTTAAAAAAAATACCAAATACGCTAAATAGCGTATTTTAGGGAATGGACACAATTAATTACTTATTACTTGAGTTGATTCTTATCTTAGCAACAGAACGTTTTACTCAGTACTCAGGGAAAACTTTATTTGAACTAGAATGCTCTGTTTCACCATTCAGAATCTAGCTTGCAATATATTTTTTTAATGCTTAGAATTACACGAGAAACGTGCGACGTAAACGGTGTGGGGAAAATCAAGGCATCCTTCAAAATATGGTACACCACCGCATCGCGTTTCACTAACGGTCACGGGATAAGAATAAGTTGACATTACCAATCACCGCCAAATAAATTCATCAAAATATCCAATTTCAGAGACCGATAATGTCAAAACTTTAAAATTGATGAACGTTAAAGCTTTGCATAGAAAACCTGCCCCAAAATATTTTCCTCTGGTATTTTTCTAGTGGCCACTAATCCGGCTAACACATCTCTGATCACCGTCTACTTTACCTGTCAACGTTGCCGCCTGTAACACTCACATCCTTTAAATATCTTTACTTTTCCCTTGACACTTTACCGGAAAATTTTTCATTTTCCACGACACACGCACCCGTATCCTTTCGTCATCCATTCTCATTCTAGTGGACATTATGCGTGCGGGTGTTTTCCCACATTTTCATCTAAAGTAGTGTACTCTTAAGTAGATATATTTAGAACATAGCGTGAGTATGGCAAAGAATACTAGACGGTCCTTTTGTGGTGAATATGCGAATCCGTTTCACATGTCCCCGTAAAGGTGACGGTGACAGAAATCTTAATGAAAAAAAAACCCGAACAAAACAGGCAAACAACTCTAGTGTCCTTTATTAGTTTAACACACACTCGTAGTGGTTGAGGCATTTGCTCCACTTTCTTTCAAGGTCCTCTTTGTGTTCGGGGAATGGGAAACTTTTCAAAGTGCGAGTTTACAATATCGTCCTGTGTGGTTCCGTGAACTCTTTCAGCTCATCTTTTATTCATTTCAGATTATATTTCCACTTTGTATTATCTGTGCGGTATCCAATTTTCCTGGGAAAATTCGCACTGTGTTTTTGTGGGGAACCTTTACAAAGATAAAGGGCCTGTACATTTATTTATACGATTTCCTAGCGCCGCAATATTCTCAGAGGAATGATTCGAAACTTGAAAGGGCTGTTAAAGGTAGATACATTTTATTGTTGTTTAATAATGTTCGGTTAATTTGCTTTCTTCGCACAATTTAAAGTTTGTTGTTGATTGGAAATTGTTTGAGTTGAGTTGACAAAGAACGATTTGAAAGCGCTTTGTTGCTAGGCCAGGCCAACTCGAACAATAGTACAGAGAAAATGAAAATTTATATATATTTATTATACGCATTTGCGCATTTCGAGTTGTTAAGTTAGTTGCGGCGACCGGTAGCGCAGTCTGTCGAGGCACCAGTCTCATGCTGACTACCGGCGTTTCGGGTTCGAGTCCCGTCCACGACGACGTTCGTGGCCGTGGATGTGCAGGAGGTGCATGCCGGCAACTGCATTCTCCTAAACCAGTTTATGCCAACGAAACGTCAACTGGGCCACATGGAACAGTTGACGCGCTATGCCCCACAAGGGGTTATGGCAAGCTTCGACTAAGCTTCGCTCTCCACTACCATCAAAAAATTAAACGACTGGGTCATCCGCGATCTGGTGAGGGGCCTGAGGTCTCTATGGACTACACACTTTTTTACATTGAAGACCAGGGCAAACCCCGGTCGTGCATTTTTGTAAGGAAACCAGTAAATGCTTTCCTGATATCACAATATAGCGACAAAGATTCGGTAGTGGTGTGCCTGGAATCTGGGCACAGACGATACTGTTTCATCTTAGCATACCTTCCACACGAATACGAAGGTACTCTACCACCGGATAACTTGAGAGATGCTATATCATTCGCCAAGGTACAAAAAAATGGCCTCGCACTTGGATGTGACTCGAATGCACTTCATACAGTATGGGGTAGTTCCGATAAGAATGAACGAGGAGAATAATTGTTCGACTTTCTAATAGGCTCGAATGTTCTAATTTGAAATGTAGGCTGCGAACCTACTTTTGTTACCAAGAGTAAGCAAGAAGTCTTGGATATATCACTTGCTTCCGAAGACATCCAGCATATGATACGGGACTGGAGAATTTCGTCGGATCACTCTTTCTCGGATCACCCTTACCTTCAATTTTGTCTGGACGAACGAGCTTTACCGCGATCAGTCAATTAGAATCGGAAAAGAACAGACTGGCACGAATACCGAGAAACAGTTTCAGTAGTGCTGCCGCCTTTACCGTGTCACTCACGCAGTACGAAAGAATTGGATGCCATAGTTTACACTCTAACTAGTGCTCTCAATGAAGCCGTGTTGAGGTCTTGCCCTGTCAGCAGACAATCAGTTATTAAGAAACCACAATGGTGGAATGCCCAGGTTTCTAATTTACGGGTGACGTGCAGGAGAAATTTCAACAAAGCGAAATTTTCGAGACTAAATTCGGACTGGGTAACCTACAAAAAGGATCTAAGTGCTTACAAAAAAGAGCTGAGGTTGGCTGAAAGAAGCATCTGGCGGCTCTTTTGTGAGCGTATAGAGGAATCAAGCGAAGCATCTAGGCTTCGCAAAATCCTATCTATAAATCCACCTATGTCAAGTTTTCTACCTAAGCACGACGGATCTTGGACTGCAACGCGTGAGAAAACCATTAAACTTCTGTTTGCTACGCATTTCCCTGACAGCTCGACTGACACCACGCTGGTGAATCCTTCGTTTTCTTTAGCAACTTCCGGTGTCTCTGCATCTATTCTCAGTAAGGAGAAGATTTTATGGGCGATTTCCCGCTTTGAATCTTTATAACGGACGGTTTGGTGGGCATCCGAAGATGCCCGTGGGGACGGAGCCTTAGGTAGCATACTGACCGTGAAGGTCGGGCCGTGCCTTTGCGTATTAACAAAAATTCATAGGCCTGGGAAAGACAACACAAACAGGGGAGGTAAAAATGGGGAATGAAAAAAATAGTCGATAAGGATGGAATGGTTGGCGGACGGATCAGGCGCCCAAGCGGTCGAATCTGGGTCCGGGTGTAATGGGACCCTCAGCCTCTGGTTTCGTACCACCAACAGATCAATACTCATCAAGTGCTGCTTCGATCTGCCGGTGGGAGCTGCACAACCAGACCAGAATATTGTTCATTACATCTCTTAAGTCTGCTGGACCGGATGGCATTATCCCGGCAGACTTACAGCACATGCTGGATTTAGTGTTTGCCTTGGATTGCATCTATTTTTAGGGCATCCTTGGAATCGGTACATATCCCGCGACTGTGGAAAGAGGTTAAAGTTGTATTTATTCTGAAATCAGGAAAATGATCGCATGCGAGTCAAACTGATCTTCGACCTATTAGCCTCTCATCGACTTTACTATAGGTCCTAGAGAGGTTGATTGATATCCACCTACAAGCCAGCATTCCACCCCACTTCTTATCCACTTCACAACACGCCTACTGGAAGGGAAGGTCTATGGACACTGCCCTACATTCTTTGGTAAGTCATAACGAAAAATCTGTTGCCTGTAAAGAATACACCTTGGTGGCCTTTTTGGATATTCAGGAGGGTTTGAATAATGCTCAACCGGTTGCAATCACTGATGCACTCGCAAGTCTGAGTGTTGACGATTCACTTTGCAAACTCATTAACCTGATGCTAACATCTAGGGTTATACATGCGAGTCTGGGATCTGGGTGTGTCGTCTGAACGAAGGTATGTAAGTAGGGGAACCCTCCAAGGCGGGGTTCTCTCTCGTCTTCTCTGGAATCTGGTGGTAAATAAACTGCTTTTGGACCTGGAAAGGGTAGGGTGCAAGGTGATTGCTTATGCGGACGATAATGCCATTGCCATCTCGGGCAAATTTCCAAACGTTCTTTGTGAAATAATAGAGAATGCACTTTCTTTTCTATAAATTTGGGCAAGTTATGCTGGCGTTAGGGTAAACACGGACAAAAGAGAGCTTGTTCTCTTTACAAAGCGATACATAGTTCCTGATCTCACATCTCCACTATCTGAAGGGACGAGGTTGGTGTTCACTGATAAAGTTTCTAGGTGTAATCTTGAATAAGAAGCTTTCGTGGAAGCTGAACATACAAGAACGTGTGAATAAGGCTAATATGACGGTTTACTCTTGTAAAAGAGACATTGGTAAAAAATAGGGCGTGCAGCCAAAGGTTGTCTACTGGCTATTTGTGTCAGTCTTGGGTCCCGTACTTTTACATAGTGTAATTTTTTGGTGGACGGCACTACGTATAGCGGACTATCGCAATCTCTTGGGTAAGGTACAACGTTTAGCTTGCAGAGCAATAACTGGGGCTCTTAGAACTACACCATCCGCTGATCTCGATGTTTTTGCTGGACAAGTAGCTGCAAATACGGCCATTCGCCTTCGTGACACTGGTCACTGGGCAATGTTAAGTACGGGCCGCTCAACTATTCTGAACAACCTGGATATTCCCATAACGACCGACTACACGTCTCCTAAGCTTGCTTTCGGAAAGAACTTTACAAGTCTGATTCCTTTGCGGAGCCGCTGGGTAGATACTGCCCCCGCAGGACGGGATTCTATGACTTCTATAGGGATGGCTCTAAGTGTGACGAAGGAGTAAGTGCCGGTGTATACTCCGAAAGCCTGAAAGTCTATATTTCACTTCGTTTACTGGATCACTGCAGCGTTTTCTAGGCGGAGGTCTCGGCGATATTAGACGTTCTGACATGGTTGGAACGTAACATCGTAACCTCTAGAGACATCGTTATATACACAGATAGTCAGACAGCAATAAGTTCTATCGATTCCGTTTCCACCTCATTCAAGTTGGTGGAAGAATGCCGTTTGTCTCTCGTTGAGCTGGGGAATTTGTTCAACATTGTATCGTGCTGGATTCCTGGTCACAGCGGACAACTCCAGGGCCGACGAGCTTACTCGAGCAGGGACTAGGGAAATGATGTCGGAGCCTCACGGCTGCCTGTAAAATGTTAATAATGGCTAATGCGGTTAGCAGGGCTACCACTAGATGGAGTATCAGCAGCACATGCCAAATAACAAGATGTGGCCTTACATCTATCCTGGTTGCTCTTCCAAACTTCTGTCAGTGGGAAGAAATCGCATCGGCGTGTTGATGGGAGCTATAACTGGACACTGTCTGATTGGCGAACACGTCCGAAGACTCCAACTTCCTTACAGGGATTTTTATAGGAGTTGCGATGACGAAGATGAGGAGGAGAGTACTGTCCAACTTCTTTGTGCCTGCCCTGCCTTAGCCGTAAGAAGGCATGAGATTCTTGTATCCTTCTTTTTCGGAGATTTGGATGACCTTAAAGACATGGATGTCAATAAGCTCCTTTATTTCATTATCAGCTCCGGCTGGTTCAATGATTAAACTCTAATATACAGGTTGTTAAATGCCTGGAGTATCACAACGGACCCATATATGTGGTCTATTTGTGCTGTGTCATTCATGGCAACACTTCTAACCTAACCTAACCTAATAATCAAGAGCTGCCTTAATTCATCTGGAAAGAAGCTTGACCAAGCCAGAGTTGTATTCCGACCTAAATCGTGGTAGTGGAAAGCGAAGCTAAGTCATCGACTTGGACTAGCAATGATCCACTCCATCCCATTCTTAAATACTGACAAAAGTACAATGACTTCGTTCTGTTGGAAATGATTGTTGCGTATTGGAAGTCATGTCTGTCATCTATACCGAACAAACCGAAACAGAAATAGGGGGAGCATCTGCTTAATATAATATATATACCTATATACATTATATTATTATATGTTTTTTCGCCAACAGGCTAATGTTAAAATCTTAATAAATGATACCTGTAATCCATCAGGCAAGAAGTAAAAAGATAAATGGAAGTTAAAACGGTCCAGCACTTCACTAAAACAAAACCTGAATGCCCAGCCCACTGACATACCATCAATTCTTAAAAGGCCATAAATATCGGACATAAATATCGGACCAACATGTGTCGACAGTTTCAAAACAAAATGAAGTAAATGGCCTCCGATAGAGCCGTGGTAGATAACAAAGAGGAAGAAACAAACAATATCTACTCCTACAAAGAAAATTGCAAAGGATATTACGCTCTGCAACGACTCGCAAATACAATTTCACACATTCCTGTTGAAAGGCTGTATTTTCGCCTGTGTATTCAATTATTGAACACGAAACATAATACACATCCTCCTACTGTCAGACGTAAGTAGGACTACGACCGGGACAGAACATCCCGGATACCGAGTATAGTTCACTACATTACCCAAGTATCATCATTTATCATTCGATCAAAGACGACGATTTGTATTCATACGGTCCATCTGCAGTGTATGGTGGCCTGCTTGCAAAAGACTCAATCAGCCTGAAAAGAAAAATGCCAACAAATAATTGAAAGCATGATTCGAACATGGTCATGCTGAGTATATACGTATTGGAAGCGTGGCTACATCCCGGTGAGTCCTTGGAGTAGAAGCTCGGTGTTTCCAGACGTACCTACAAAATGGTCGGTGCTGGGTGCTTGGTAGTCTTCGCATCAGGACGCTATTCGGCACGAGCTGAATATTGAGATTTGAGAAATTGCTTCCATGCCGACTCCCATTGTGGCAAGGAGTTGGACTATCAAGTATTCATTCTGCCCAGGAATGTGTGATGTATTCTGTCCGTATGTCTGTTCGTATTAGAATTTTGCAAGTTTGACCAATGCTTCTATCAATGCCGCCCAAGAATACATCAATTCCCTTCATTCAAATTCTATCGGCAGGAATGGAGATTAGAAGGCTTCTTTTACGAAAATTACTTCGCCAATATTTCACACACAATGATCTCAAATGTTAGTGAGGCGATAGAGTGTCCCTGCAGTGCACAGACACCCGCAGGGCAGGAAATGGAATATGACAATTAATTTTCATGTAAAAGATTTATGAAGACTAGAACTGGACTAAGTGAAATCAAGCAGAGTTGAGTCAATTTGCTGTTCTTCGATACTAGGGTAGGTCAATAAGTTCACAGGATGGGGGAGATGGTAGGAGCTAGGTCACATTTAACTTCTTTATTTTCTTAGCAATTCATTAATAGGTTGAACGCCAAATTTGATCCAAAGATCGTGAGTGATCGTCGAGTAAACAATTTAATCGGAAAGTCAATTTGGAGCATGTAGTAAATCGAGTAACGCGCTGAAGTTCTTCAAACGAGAGACGCGCACGGTAGCCGTGATTTTTTGGTCGTCACTATACGATTCTACATCTAGGGAAACCTATTTTCAATTCTCGGCGAGTCGATAAAAACTACCTGTGGGTATTACTACTACTTTGCCTTAACCCCTAGCGGGGCATAGCGCGTCAACTACTCCTGCGCGCCATCGTACTCTGTTCTGGGCAATGGGGCGCAACTCCCCAAAAGACTTACCCAGTACCTGACACTCCTTTGCCACAGATCGACGCCATGTGATTCGAGGACCCCCTCTTGGTCGGCCTTGGTTGGAAATGGGGTTCCATTTCATGGCATGCAAAGCAATGCAGTTATCACTCTTCCGCAATGTATGACCTATCCACTGCCATTTTCGCCTGCGTATCAATTCGTCGATTGGCATCTGACCCGTACGCCGACTTAGCTCTTCATTTGATATTGTTTCGGGCCAGAAAATTCTTAAAATTCGACGAAGACATGAGTTGACGAAAACTTGCAGCTTTCTGGTAACTCCTACGGAAACTTTCCATGTACTGCTCCCATACAAAAGTACTGATAGTACCAGGGAGCGAAACAGGCCCAGCTTGGTCTTGATGCTGAGATAACTGCCCTGCCAGATTTTGGACAGCATGCCGTATGCGCGTTTAGCCTGGTTGATACGACGAGCGATGTCCTGCTCCGTACCACCATTTTCGGCAACAATGCTACCCAGGTAGACGAAGTTGTCCACCTTCTCCACAGGCTGCCCATTAATATTGATGGCAATAGGTGTCGGATTTTTTTTCGCAACGGCGGGCTAAGAACCTTGGTCTTGTTGGTATTAATCTTTAGCCCAACCTTGCTTGCCTCCCTCTCGAGATCTAACGCCATTGCGGACAGATCCATGATTTTGTGGGAGAGTCGTCAGCATAGTCAAGATGTTGTAGATAAGATGTCAAAGTCCATTGAATTCCTCTGTCGAGTCCGGATAGGGCTGCATGCAACACTTCGCCGATCACAATGAGGAATAGGATCGGTGAGAGGATGCACCCCTGCCGAACTCCACTGCGAATCTCAAAGTCCCCCGACACCTTACCTTTATGCAGAACACGACATTTCGCGCCGTCATAGGTTGCCTTAATAATAGCCACAAGCTTCTCAGGGATGCCTCTCCTGCGCAAGGCCGCCCATATAGAATCCCGGTTCACACTATCGAAAGCCTTTTCGAAATCGATGAAAAGCAAGTGAAGCGGAGAATCGTATTCAGCGCATTGCTCGATGATGATTCGCAAGGTGTTAATGTGGTCGACACAGGAGAATCCGGATCGGAAGCCAGCCTGCTCTTCATCAATTGTGCTTTCTAAGTGGACCTTTAGTCTTTCCAGGACGATTTTAGCTATTATCTTGGCAACGGCAGGAAGCACACAAATGCCTTTCCAATTATTACAGTCTGTGAGGCTACCCTTCTTTGGAAGTTTGATGATCAAACCTTCCTTCCACTCAGTGGGAAAGGTCTCTGTATTCAACGCTTTATCAACAAGTGGGTGCAGCAAATCGGCAGTTACGCTTGGCGCTGCTTGATAAAGTTCGGCAGGGATGCCGTCAAGTCCGGCGGCCTTTCCTCATTTTAGTGCAATAATTGCAGTGACTATTTCCTCTTTAGTCGGGGCAGTGGACCGTATACGCACATTTTGATGGTTAGCTAAATTATCTATATGAGGGGGAACTTCACCAGAGGTTACACGGTTCAAGATCGCGGCGAAGTGTGCTTTCCACCGCCTCATTTGATCTTCTTCCAAGATAAGTAGCTTTCCATCACTATCTTTCACCGGATGTTGGCAGGAGTTACGACCACCTGTAAACTCCTTGATGACACCGTATACGGTGTTTAAGTTGTTACTTCTAGCGGCTTCTTCTGCTGACGCTAAAAGAGAATTGGCATAAACTCTTTTATCGCGTCGCACACTACGCTGAACTTCTCGAGCTTTCTGACGGTAAAGGAGTTCGATGCTGCTTCGATTGTCGTCTGAGGCTGCAGCCAAACGAACTTTCAGCTCCTTTCTTTCAACAATCCGCTGCCATGAAGCGTCGGACATCCAGGGCTTATTCCGGCAATCCGGGTTTGGGCCAAGGATGGTATTTGCGCTATCAATGTACGCATTTTTTATGGCATCCCAGTTTTCGTTTATGTCACTATCTGGGTGACTAGTTATCTCAGCCGCTTTTTGCGCAAGATGGTCATTATATTGTTGTAAGACAGCTGGATTTTTTAGTCGAGCGGTGTTGAATTTGCGGGGCCTGGATCTTTCGTCGCTGGGGCGGCGCACGGCTGCAATATGCAATCGAACATTAGCGATCATAAGATAATGGTCTCTTCCCATCCCAATATCGGCACCCTTCTTGTTTCGCACGTCCAGGAGGCAACTCTTGAATCTTTTACTAATGGCAAAATGGTCGATTTGATTTTGTGTTCTGCGCCGATCAACAGAGGACCAACTGATTTTGTGGTGGTCCTTATGCTCAAACATAGTACCACTGATGAAGAGACTGTGAAAGTTGCAGAGCTCCACAAATCTTTCACCGTTGTCATTACGATCACCAAGACCGTGTCTCCCCATCACATGTCTGAGCCCATAGTTATCAGCGCCAACTTTCGCATTCAAATCACCCATAACCATTATAATGTCACCTTTAGGTGTTCTGCTCTGAACGGCGTTTAGTTCTTCGTAGAAGGAGTCTTTTGCCAAGACATTGTCGGGTTCAGTAGGGGCATAACATTGTATTATTGAGATGTTCCTCATTTTGGTCCGGAACCTGGCGGTCAAGACCCTGTCAGAGACCGGTTCCCAGGATAAGAGACAGTTTCGCGCGGCTCTGGTTAAAAGGAGCCCCACACCTGACTCACGGCGACTACCGGTAGCTTTACCGGAGTACAACATTACAGTGCTGCCCGTTGGAGAGATGAATTCTCCGCTGTTCCACCATCTTATCTCACTAACTCCTAAGATATTTAATTTGTACCTCAGAAATTCACTCTCTAATTGAAGAAATCGTGCGTTCTGGGGACCTTCTGATCCATTGTCCAGGAGAGTACGCACATTCCAGAATCCAATCTTTGTCATTGTACGATAGCTAAAAGTCGTAACCGTTGAGTCAGTTCTTATCCGAGGCATAGTTGACGTTTCGTTAGCATATAAAGATTTCGGATAGTGCAAGTTGCTGGCATACACATCCTGTCCTTTGATTGTCGGTTTTAACGACAGGCCCTCAAAGGGAAAGGCCGTGGTATTTTTTTTTTTTCACACCCCACACCACAGGGGTACCTCAACCAAATCATCGCACCGCCATCACTGGCGGCTTGACGTTGGTTGGCAATGGTCAGTGACCACTGCCGTTCCAGGGGGCGCCCACGCGGAGGACTATGGAAGAGGAGTTTTTGCCCCCCAAATTTTGTGGGTATTACACACAGCAAAATAATTAAAGGGCCATTTAAAAAAAAACCCCGAATTTTCACGGTTTATACGAGTAAGGAGGCCGAGACTACCATTGCTTAACAGTTTTAGTGATGATTGCCAGAGGACGAGAAGTACAAGTTGGCCATTAAGGCCGAAAGGCACCCGAGGTGAAAAAACTACCTCTCCAACTCACTGATGGTGATGTGCGCTGGCAGACATGGGCCCTGCACTCACAACCCTCACTACCATGAAATTTCTGGGCGCACCATAATTATCCGAAATCTCAAAAAAAGAGTGTTGTAAGCAGGCCCATGTCACCTGGGGCCCATATACGAGCAGCATACCACCGTGGGCTCAAGCAACCTGAAGGGGAAAAGGATCTGTCCTGAATGAACGGTTTTTTTTTGTTATGTATCTGACCTTCGTGGTTTATTTGACTAGGCAATTAACAACATCAGTTAGTTGTTAATTGCCTTGACCCCTTCAGGGGCATGGGCGCGTCAACATCTCTAGCATTTCTATGCCTTGTTGTCATTTTTATAGCATATCTACTTTTTCGGAAGTGCAATTGATAGCATCCACCTCCTATCCGCGCCATCTTTATTCTGACAAGCTCGGAGCGCTGTTAGACTTCTATTAGTATTCACAGACAATTTTCGATCGCGCCGAGATTTGAACTCCGAGCTCTAGATTTGTATCGTAGAGCACGGCCACCGAGCGCGATGTCCCTTCACGGGACTTTGTCATAATTTGATGGAAGTTTGTCGTACTCTCTGTTTCATTTGATTATTTTTCTTGTCTCTTTATTTTTTCGTGTAATCGGGCCTGATCTGCGATACTTGTTTTGTACTTTGATGATGGAGACCAACAGCTGCGTGACTCACCCTACAACTACCGATAACTGAGCTGGTCTGCCAGCACACATTACCACCAGTCAGTTGAAGAAAATGTTTCTTGCATTTCGGGTGCCTTTCGGCATTTACGGCCAACTCGTACTCTTCGTCCTCCGTCCGTCATCACTACGAATCGCTCCCCCACGTTGGGCGCCAAGAATGTAATGGACAGGTCCATACAGAGTGTCCAGGGGGCGGAGCGAAGGTTTGCCGAAGTGAACTTGAAGGTCCGGTATCGCCAGCTGGCGAAAATTCCTCAGTTTGAAGGCGGCGGCACGAGCTTGCTATAACTCAGTGACGGGAGATATGGGTGGGGTTTCTACCATTGCCATCTCGCTGCCCTTTACCATTGATATTCTAAAAGATATTCTCATGCCTCGGGTATATGGCACACACGGGTACCAGAGGTCCCACGAGCTCAAAAAAAAAAAACCAAACGAAAATGGAGAAGACTACTTTAAGGACTACAATTTCGGCTCAAGTCCCTTGGAACGCTATGGGTTCAGATGTAACGGACCTTGGCCTCTAAACAATAAAAACCATACCTATGAGGTGTCACGGCCGTAAAAGTTGGAAACCTCCCTAAAGAAACTCAAAAATTAGGTTTTCACTTTACGCCCACGGTGTCCTGAAAAAGGAGTGAAGGAAGCGCACAGGTTTTAAACCTCCATATAAATTATATTGTTGAAAAAATGTAAGTAAAGACAATTTAAAGAAAAAAAAATGAAAAAAAGATACAAAGTACATATCTACACTGCATGCAGATACATCGGAACATGGATATGTCTATGACTACCGACTGCGTGGAACCTGTTGTGTTGAAGATATCGACGTAAGTTTTATAAAGATCCCAGTATAGTTATACTGGATGAAATCATTCGAAAAAACACGTCCCACGCTTTCGGTAGGCATAAGACATATCCATGTACCCATGTATCTGGTGGCAGTGTAGATACTCGTCATAAATTCTGCTTTGCTTTGTCCTGTCCGTTTGGGCTCTTTTCTCTCGCGGGATCGTTTCGTTTTCGTTTGCATCGCGTGTGTGCAATATTCACCTCCTCTCGTGCACCCTGTTCCATCTACCTGTTCCATCTACCCGTTCGGTACAGTTTGCAGACTGCAGCCTATCGACATTTCTCTGAGTACGTTTCTGCTAATCGCAATCACGCTTCCCACCATCTTTTCCCAATCGGACGTGTATTGTGTTTGTGTATCTATTGCAAAATCGCTCCCACGCTATCCGCCAAACCCCGCCCCTTTAATCAACAGTCCGGGTCCGGCACACACAATCCGTTTCTCAAGTAACGCGTGCGACTCTATGCGATTGTGTCCGGCAAACAGAAAGGGGAACTAACAAAAGTAAACAAAACATTCAAACACACGCACAAAGAGAATGCACAAGAAAAATTTTGGAATTTTTGCAGAAGGGGGGGGGGGGGGGGCATTTGATCTTCTGCAGACCTCTGAATGTACATCATGTCACGTTGAGCTGCCCGGAACTATAACATCCTGCGACGAATATTTCTCTATTTCGGGGCTTGAGAGATTTTAACTCGCGCAGTACGAATCCGCCATTTTGTTTTATGATATGTTTATTGCATGTGTGGTGGGCCCACATTGTGGGCCAGTCAGACCTCAAATCGCCGCCATTGCAAATGCACAACCATTTGGATAGAATGAACTTCATCCGCGATGGCTCTCGCTCTCTATCTTCGGGAGGCGGGAACTATGTAATGTACACACTCTCAAAATTGCGTCTGCGCATGTCCAAAGGTTAGTCGAACTGACTACTTGCTACTTTTTCTGGGACCCTATTGATTCAAATATGTAGTACAACGCGCGCTATTTTATTTGTTTGGATTCCAGCCATTTTGAACATTTAGGAATTTTTGCGGAAGGGGGGCATTTGATCTTCCGCAGACCTTTGAATGTACATTATAACATATAACATCCTGCGACGAATATTTCTTTATTTTGGGACTTGAGAGATTCTAACTCGCCTAGTATAAATCCGCCATTTTGTTCTATATGTTTATTGCACGTGTGGTGGGGGCCCACATTGTGGACCAGTCAGACCTCAAATCGCCGCCATCGCAAATGCACAAACACAGTCGCTGGATCACCCGATTTGGCTCGAATGAACTTCATCCGCTCTCGCTCATCTTCGGGGGGCAGGAACTATGTACACTCTCTCAAATTGCGTCTGCGCATGTCCAAATGTTAGTCGAACTGACTACTTGCTACCTTTTCTGGGACCCTAGTGATTCAGATAGTACAACACGGGCTATTTTATTAAATGATGAATGGGAATTGGTGGAAATTGAAGGTCATTGAAAGTCCGCCCGTTCACCCGTACACTATGTTATTTCTTGCCGTCCACAACGTCAACCTTTATGGCTATCAAATCAACATCCCAACATGTACACACAGGATCCCCGCCAGCGCACCGCCCGCGCGGATCTACAAGCAACAGCCATGCACAATGACCACTTCACTCAAACGACATGCACAACCAGAAAAGAAAAATTTTCAATGGGCTTGTTTCCTCTTCTGACCCCCGAGTAGAAAAACAGACATTTCGTGTGACGGACAAATTTTTAGGATGACCCCCAGCTATAAGACATATCCATGTCAAAACTGCTAATTCTTAGAGAGCTGAGGGAAGCCAAATAGAAATAAAATAATCATTACAAATAAATACATACAAAACAGGACTTACCCTACATCTGCAATGGTCATTCCGTAACAAGTGCACTGGAATTTATTGACTGTGTAAGAAAACGATAAGAATAAACTAATGCCAGTTAACCAACGCGAATTTAAAATAATAAAAGAAAAGAGCAACGACCGCGGCAACACTTTTTGAACTGGCTGTTGAAGTTGTCGAAGTCGAGTCTCTCGGGCGATAGGCCATGACCCTCTCATATACACGCAATTGTTGCTACCCCAGCGTTGAAGATGGCGGGGATGTGTATGGAAGGGATTTAGCGTAGATTTGGCCTTGCCACACTGCGTTTTGGTTGACGCTTCGAAACATGGTCCGCCGCGACGGATGACACTTGACTGAGAGTTGCTGTTGTTATGGCTGTCGAAGACGAATCTCTCGGGCGATAGGCCATGGCCCTCTCATACACAAGCAATTGTTGCTACCCCTGCGTTCAAGATGGGGGGGGGGGGATTTGTATGGAAGGGATTTACGGTAGATTTGGCCCTACCACACTCCGTTTTGGTTGATGGTTCGGAATACGGTCCGGTGCGGCGGATGGCATTTGACCGTGAAACTGCGCTAATGCTTGTAAGAGCGGGAAGGATTCGAAGACTCAAACAATCAAATGCCCGTCCCGGCAATGTAGTTACGACGATGCGACGGGTAAGGCAAACCCATTCACTAGTACCGGTCTGAGATGGCGAAACAAAATAAAAGAGCTTGCTTGTGGCTATTGAGTCAATGTTTTCGTCGACTACAGACGCAATCAGCTCCAAATTCGCTACCAGCCGGGATGACGAATCAAAATGCTCGTTCCTACGGCAGCCGGTTCTACGCACCGGAGCGACCCGTTTCACAACGGCCAAGAGCTGCCAAAACCCTTCAATGCAAGAAGGAAAGTGTGTTTGTGTGTTACATAATATGGTATGTAACAGACAAACACATCGAATTCTGACCATTGCTACAACAACAACAACAACAACGAATCAAAATCTAGACCTCTCGTCAAGTACTAATATGCCGCTTTTATTCGCTAGCCCAACTACACGCGTTAGACCACTCATTAGACCGTCCATTAGACCGCGCATTAGACCGTCCATTAGACGACGCATTAAACCGTCTATTAGACCGCGCATTAGATCGTCCATTAGACCTCGCATTAGAACGTCTATTGGATCTCGCATTAGACCGCCCATTAGACCACGTATAAAAGCATTTGATTTGATAATTATAATGATACGAGTAAATCACTAGAGTATAATCAAATAAATTATTTTCCGACTCGACTGTATCCCTGCCGAACTTTTTCTAGCAGCGTCAAGCGTGACTGCCGAGTCGATGCACCCAGTTATTGATATAGCGTGGTATACAGAGATTTTTCCCACTGAGTGGAAGGAATGTTTGATCATCAAACTTCCGAAGAAGGCTAGCGTAACAGACTGTGGTAATTGGAGCGCAATTTTTGTTTGCTTCTTGCCGTTTCCAAGATAATAGCTCAAATCATCCTGCAAAGACTAAATGCTTACTTAGAAAGCACATTTGATGAAGAGCAGGCTGGCTTTGGATCCGGATTCTCTTTTGCCGATCACATCAACACTTTGCGAACCATCATTTAGCATTGCGCTGAGTACGATTCTTCGCTTCATTTGCTTTTCATCGATTTCGAGAAGGCTTCCGATAGTAAGAACCGGGATTATATATGGGCGGACTTGCGTAGGACAGGCATCCTTGAGAAACTTTAAGCTACTACTAAAGCAACATATGACGGCGGGAAATGTTCTGCATAAAGGTAAGGTATCGGGGGATTTTGAAATTCACAGTGGAGTTCGAGGGGGTGCAAGCTCTCACCGATCTTATTCCTCATAGTGATCGGCGATGTGTTGTATGCAGACCTATCCGGACTGGACAGAGGAATTCATCATCATGTTGACTACGCTGGCAAAATAAGTATACGCAGTAAATTTTTTTCAACTAGATTCTAGTTAAACACAACTAGAATTTAGCTCCTAGATATTCTAGTAAAGATCTAGTGATTAAGTAACCACTAGAATATCAGGAAATCTTTTTAGTGATTTTCTATCAGAAGCTCGTTGAGAATCTAGTTCTATTTACTAGTATTTCAGTTGTTTTGACAAAAATCTCGGAAGGAAATACACTGGTAATCTAGTAAACGGAACTGAGTAGGCAGTGGTACCTTATGTATATGTTGTCGCTCTAATGCAGAAAGTCGGCAAGTAACATTTTATTCGAAGCCAAGTTATTGGGGTAATTTTGATAGGTTGCTTTCAAAATGTTGTTAATTGTCTTGACCCCTCCAGAGGCATGGGCGCGTCAACATGGTGTTGCTGTCGTTTCGATAGCATATCTACTTTTCAAACGAGCAGTTGCTAGCATGTCTTTATACTGACAAGCTCGGGGCACAGTGGGAGTTCTATTAGTACCCACAGGCAGTTTTTTGTTCATGTCGAGGATCGAACCTCCATTCTCTAAATTGTAGGGCGGTGACCGAACGAACACGGCCACCGAGCGCGAATATGACGGCGTGTTTTGAGAAAACAAACAGTTCACTTTTCACCTTACGAACTTCTGCCTCCAAACGCAAAAACAATAATGATGCCTGGCTTGCTTCGTCGCCGCTTTAACAGTGAATTTATCTAGCTTTCTAGGTGCAAAACTTTTTTTCCTAGAAACAAAGTGGTGAGCACTAGAAAAACAGTCGAATTGGCAAGACGAACTGTACTTCTAGTTATTTTCACTAGATTTTTGGGCACGAACTGTATTTCTAGGTATTTTCACTAGATTTATGGGTATACGACATTTTTCACTAGATTATCAGCAGGAAATTTTCACTAGATTTTCTCTAGTTGAACTTTACTGGAAAAAAGATTTGCTGTGTACTCTCCCACAAAATCGATAAAAAGCGAAAAGAATTAATAGACAGCCTGTGGTGGACAACTTCGTCTATCTGGGTAGCATTGTTGCCGAAAATGGTGGTATGGAGCAGGACATCCCTTGTCGTATCAGTCAGGCTAAATGCGCATACAGTATGCTGTCCAAAATCTGGCAGAGCATTTTTCTCAGCATCAAGACTAAGCTGGGCCTGTTTCGCTACCTGGTACTGTCTATGCTTCGGTATGGTGGCTTTACATAGAAAGTTTCCGTTAAAGTTACCAGAAAGCCAGTCAATTCATTGACGAAAACTTGAAGCTTCTTAGTTGAATTCTAAGAATTTGCTGGCCCGAAACAATATCGAATGAAGAGCTAAGTCGACGTACAGATCAGATGCCAATCGAAGAATTGATACGCAGGCAAAAATGGCAGTGGATAAATCACACATTGCGGAATGATTATAACTGCATTGCTTTACACGTCATGAAATGGAACCCATTTCTAACTTAAGCCGACCAAGAGGGGTCCAAATATCAAAAATAGCGTCCATCTATGGCGAAATAATGTAAGGCGTTTGGGGGTTGCGCCCAGTTGACCAGAACAAGAGTACGATGGCGCGCAGTAGTGGTTGCCGCGCTATGCCTAACTATTAGTGACGGCAAAGTAGTAGTACCAGTAGCTCCGTCCAACTAAATTGCTTTTCGCGTCAATATCTGGTAATGCTGCTTCCACTGGCAGATCATACTTATACGGATAAGGAGCTGCCTTTGATCTGCCGGTGGACAAAACCAGATCTGGGGTTTTTCGGCGTCATGGCCGCAAACAGAGGAGTGCACAATCCAAGCAATTGGGTGGGTCTTTACGTAGCCTCCTGTTATCTTTTTTGGTTAGCTTCGACTGGTCTAAAGCTTAAGGCGGCCATATACGTTCAGTTTTACCTCGAGGTGTACCTCCACAGGAACAACTATATAGGTCTGGTTGCCTGTGCAGGGAGACAACACACACTACCGTACACCTGTGTAAGGCATACGTCAAGGTAAACCTGATCGTATTTGGCGGGTTTTAGGAAGGTTTTCGGTTGATGAATTACAGTTTTCTCGCAATTAACCCCAATCTTCATTGGCTAGGAGATCCTCAAAACTGACCTTACTTTTGGTACACAGTTAAAATGCGTTTTTCCTTTGCATAACATTTCTAGCAGGAATTTCATAAGATACAATACAAATATGTATGTGAACAACTGGACTAAATTTGCAACATTCTCCATTGATTACAGCTCATCGTTCTGGCACTGAATCATACCAAAAGCATTTGCAACTTCTAGTCAATTCTAATTAACGATTTCATTATTGACACGGAAGCATCTATTGCTGAATATTAAACAAGGAAGCTAATCAGAACAAGGCAGACACTGTTCACGTCATTTGCATTCGATTCCGCATTCATGTCTGCATCGTTTGCACATGCTTTTTCATATATCCTTGAACGGATACCAATTCAAAGAGGTTCTACAAGGATATTTTGATTTCACCAGTATATTCATATACACATCCATAAAGGTGAATCTCCGTTAGAATTCTTAAAGGGCAATTTATATTCTCTTTTGGAACGGGAAAATGAAAAGAAGGAAGACTAGGCCTCACGAATAGAAATATGGAATAAAGGCTGATGGAATCGGTTTTTTTTGCTGCTTAGAATAAAGTGTGATTCGGATATACTTGGAATGTCTGATACTAGAATTTTGTAGACGTATGTATCCTTTATTTGGCCTCTATCATGTATTTGCCATCCGTCTTTCAGTACGGGCTTGACTTCATCAACACACCATAGAACTCTTTTCACCTGCACTCTTGTGAATTATTTAGTAGTCCTGGAAACACTGTCGTCTTTTTATAAACAAAAACTCCAGATTCATTATCTGAAGCAAACGTAAGGAATGCTGTTTTGGGGTTGTCGATTCGATTTTAGTAATTTTGGTCGGATTCATTTTCTAAAACAAATATGAGGAACACTAGTTTTTCTCAAAAGTAGAAACTACAATAATATTTTGGAATTTGTGTAATTTTCCTCACAAAAGTTTTTTATTAAGAGGGCAATTCCGATATTTTGTTTAGAAATTCTTCTCTGCTGTATCCTTGCTTCGGTCGAACAAATAGTAAAATTGGAACGATACAGTGAAGACTAGCATCGGCAAGAACTAAATAAAAGGCAACTGAAACACTTCTGCTTAGCCTTGATGAGCCAGTTCATGGGGCAAAAAGACCGGGTTATTCAAAACATCATCCTTCCATCGTCCTCCTGTACATAATCCTTTCTGAGCCTTCAAAACTGGTCAATCATGTGAGTCTTAACCTGCAGACATTCGCAGATGCAATCAGTGAAAAGCCGTTGTGATGACATGAGTGCCTAGAAGCGATTATAGTCTACGTATAGGAGAGTCATTCAGGATGAATTTACGTGAGTGTCCAAGCAGATAAAAGCGTCGACATTAAATTGGTTTCACCACACACAAGCACACGAGTCCTTGATGGCATCCAACTGATAATCAGGTGGCGTATAAGTCAAAGAGACAAGGGGTGGCATAGGCAATTATTTATATACGAAAAATTGAAATTTTCCACTTCCTCATATGGAGCGGTCTGTGTGAATGGTTAATGACAGGAGCTCAGGTGGCTACATAAGATTCGGTTCCAGCCTGATGAGCACTAGTTTCAAGAATCCCGTCAAGATGCGAACAGCACTCTGTGGACTTACCTAAAATTGGATACAGTGCAAATTTTAGTGAAAATTTTCGGTGGTTTTTTTTTCAGTGAGGAACGTTAAGTTTCGGTGGTGGCCGCGATAATGTCTGTTTCGCGATTTCTTATAAAAGTGCATTCACGATGGAGAAAATTTAAATTGCTGTTGTTTGATTAGTGGCAGCGCGCGAAAGTCGCCGGCTCTACAGTATAAGCAGGTTAGAATTCAATTGAAATCCCTTTTCGAAACTTCATGTATTTGGTGGAGAGTGTCGCGTGAAGAAATTTTTTATTTTAAGTAATAGGCTATGTGCCTTTTTGGGCACAGACTCAACTCATACTAGTAAATTTTTGGACAAATTTTTGACCAAAAATGTTAAGATATAATGTTTGTACACTCTGTGTGTAATGTTTATCGCACCGGAATAGAGGTGTTTATGTCCACTACATGTGCCATGTATGTACATAGGTATATAAGTATAGTATATGAGCATGCACATATAACTACCCAACTAACAATTTTGATCTCGTAACACACTAAGAGAGACTTATGAGTATGAAGGCAGATTGCCTTTGAGAATCATACTCCCATAATTTCACCCTTGTAGAGTACTTCAATCACCTAACGAGACTCTTAGAAGAATTAAATGGCGCACTTTATGATATCTATTGCTACCTTATAACAACACTGTAACTCTGCTCATGAGAGTTACACAAATTTCTTAAGGAAGCTAATAGTCTATTTATACGAGTGCATTTTTACTCTAATAAGAAGTATAAGATTTTTGTTAGTAGAGCTATAACCTCTTGCCATTAGAGCTAAACTATCTTGATCATGGTTGTTAGAAAGAGAACGATAAACAAACAAAAATGTAATCTATATTTCGAAGAGCAGAACAGATACATTCTAGGATATTTTAGATGGCACGTGTATGTTACAAAGTTCGTATAATAATATTATATTAAAGAACTTTGCATTTTCTTCACATATATGAGTGAAAAAGTTGATGCGATTGAAATTTTATTGGTAATAATAGACATTTTGCTTCGATAAAATGCAAAGCGCCATAAAAATAATCGGCATTTATAGGATTTTTTAGAAAAAACTTAATGTTTGGAAAATATATTAGTTGTGTTCCGCCTCAATAGTTAGCATAAAACTTGTGCAACGACATATTTATGATCTTAAAAATCACCAATCATTATTTTCCATGCGGAATCACGCTTATTAATCATTAGTCAAAAGTCATATTTCAACTCAAAAAATTCCAATCAGAGAAAAATATGGCCGCCATTGGTTGTTCTTTCTTATATAGTAAAAATGAAAATCTCGCTATGAAAATACTCCTCTTTTTATGAAATCAAAAAAATCCGTATAAGAGCTTAAATTTGTTTATTCCAATGACAGCAATAGATCAATACTTCCTATGAGAATATTATGAAACTAAAGATCAGATTATGAAAGTGCCAGTCTTTTAAAGATAATGAAAATCTCTTTGTAAGGAATAAACTCTTTTTCTCAGAGTTCGGATTGCATAGTGAGACTTTAGCTCTTGTTATCAAAACCGACACATGGCATAGTAAATGATCAATCATAACAATCGTTTGTCATCGTAAGACCACAGATACAAAATTTTCACACAATTTGGCATTTTAAAACTATTGAAGCAAAAAATTGTTGAGGAACACCTCGTCATAAAACCCTTTTTGAAACACACATGCATCGATGCAAGTGGGTTTTAAAAACGGTTTTATGACGAGGTGTTAGTTCTCAACAATCTCATAGGTAATGAGACTTGAACCTTGTACCTTTTTCTCATTGCCATAACGTAACGCATAGACAATATTTCAAATTCATAGAAGCAGATATTTTACAAAAAAAAATAAAAATTTGTCATTTTCTGAGAAAGGACAAAGGACGCACATATGAATTCGTTTTTTTACCAAATACGTTCTCAACACCCATTAGAATGTAAAGGCCGAAATACATGGAGATGTGTTCGGACGGACGTATTTATCTTTTGGGCATAACCACGGTCCGCGCCAGATGCGCATGATTTCAATTGAACTCATTTGCTTTCAATTTCATTCAACGGCAACCTATTGTTTCATCCTGCATCGCTGACGAAACTGATGATAAACTCAATGTTGCTCATGGGGAAATAGATATTCGGAGATCATCGGCGTACATATCCAGAATAAGTTATGCACACTATTCATCGTGTTCGTCGACTTTTCGCGGAGAGCAATGTCACTTGTTTACATGCAGCTGTCGAAATGTCAACTACAATGACGTTTACTCAGTACCGCATGAGTGATCTAGTATTTTGGGTCTCATAAGGGTATTATGACAAGCAATTTCACACTCAAGCTCCTCGAGTTCCTACAGCGGGCTACTTATGCGAGTTAATAATAATCATTGGGCTCATAATACTCTCTGCATGAGTGATCTAGTATTATGAATCTTATAAGAGTATCATGTGAAGTAATTTTACACTCAAGCTCTTATAAGGGGCCATCTATGGGAGTATAACTTAACTAGAGGTTAAGTCTTTTAAAAAAGTCTTAATACGATTGCAGCGATGTTCCTATTAGAGGAGTGAAAGTTTCCCTAATTCTAGTGGAGTTAAACTCTCATCAGAATGGTGCTACGAGAGTGAATTTAAGTTTTGTCCCAAGAGTTACGTTACGAGAGTGTCGGAGAGTTTTACTAAAGTCTTATGAGGGCTTTTTGTAAGCGATAAGACTTTAACTCTTGAGAGTTTGTTAGTTGGGTACAGAGCAAACTTTTCTGTATGTGCACATTCATTCTCTGTATTTTCCGGTCGTCCGGGCCCTTCCCATGGTCCGATCTTAACAAAATTTGGCATGCAGCTGTTCTTTGTGTACCCTTCGATAGCACGGTGGCAGAAATCTCAGTTATCGACTTGTCTAATGGTATATTTTGTGGTTGTAACTCAAGAGATACTCGACTAATTCTTTTCAAAGATCGCTTCTTCAGGCATTTCCCGTAGTCCGATTTCACCAAATTGTATATATGCACAGCTTCCTCGGGATATAACTCGTATAAGCACCACAGGCTGCTATTTTCTTCCTTCTGCAATGCCCTGGTGCATAGCGCGTCAACTACACCTACTACTTTACTACTTTGCCTTAACCCCTAGCGCGGCATAGCGCGTCAACTACTCCTGCGCGCCATCGTACTCTGTTCTGGGCAATGGGGCGCAACTCCCCAAAAGACTTACCCAGTACCTGACACTCCTTTGCCACAGATCGACGCCATGTGATTCGAGGACCCCCTCTTGGTCGGCCTTGGTTGGAAATGGGGTTCCATTTCATGGCATGCATAGCAATGCAGTTATCACTCTTCCGCAATGTGTGACCTATCCACTGCCATTTTCGCCTGCGTATCAATTCGTCGATTGGAATCTGACCCGTACGCCGACTTAGCTCTTCATTTGATATTGTTTCGGGCCAGAAAATTCTTAAAATTCGACGAAGACATGAGTTGACGAAAACTTGCAGCTTTCTGGTAACTCCTACGGAAACTTTCCATGTACTGCTCCCATACAAAAGCACTGATAGTACCAGGGAGCGAAACAGGCCCAGCTTGGTCTTGATGCTGAGATAACTGCCCTGCCAGATTTTGGACAGCATGCCGTATGCGCGTTTAGCCTGGTTGATACGACGAGCGATGTCCTGCTCCGTACCACCATTTCCAGCAACAATGCTACCCAGGTAGCCGATGTTGTCTACTTTCTCCACAGGCTGCCCATTAATATTAATGGCAATAGGTGTCGGATTTCTTTTTCGCAATGGCTGGCTAAGAACCTTGGTACTGTTGGAATTAATTTTGAGCCAACCTTGCTTACCTCCCTCTCGAGATCTAACGCCATTGCGGATAGATCCTTGATTTCGTGGGAGAGTAGGCATATGTCGTCAGCAAAGTCAAGATGTTGTAGATAAGATGTCAAAGTCCATTGAATTCCTGGGTCGAGTCCGGATAGGGCTGCATGCAACACATCGCTGATCACTATTAGGAATAGGATCGGTGAGAGGATGCACCCCTGCCGAACTCCACTGCGAATCTCAAAGTCCCCCGAGAACTTACCTTTATGCAGAACGCGACATTTGGCGTCGATAGGTTGGCTTAATAATAGCCACAAGCTTCTCAGGGATGCCTCTCCTACGCAAGGCGACTCATATAGAATCCCGGTTCACACTATCGAAAGCCTTCTCGAAATCGATGAAATGCAAGTGAAACGGAGAATCGTACTCAGCGCGTTGTTCGATGATGATTGGCAAGATGTTACTGTGATCAACACAGAAAAATCCGGATCGAATGCCAGCCTGATGTTCATCAATTGTGCTTTTTAAATGGGCCTTTAGTCTTTTCAGGACGATTTTAGCTATTATCTTGGCAACGGCAGGAAGCACATAAATGCCTCTTCAATTATTACAGTCTGCGAGTAACTACACCCTTTTTCGGAAGTTTGATGATGAAACATTCCTTCCACTCAGTGGGAAATGTCTCTGTATTCCACATTATATAATGTGTGCAGCAAATCGGCAGTTACGCTTGGCACTGCTTGATAAAGTTCGGCAGGGACACCGTCGAATACGGCGGCCTGTCCTCGTTCTAGTGCAATAATTGCAGTGACTATTTCGTATTTATGCTGTGTTTTGATAGACAGCGGCTGGGCGATTTGCGTCTGCGGCTCGAGAGCAATTGATTCATCATTCAATGTCGGGGTTTTGTATGAAAATAGTACTAGTATGTTGGGCAGGTTGTCTATGCAATCAAGGATTTTTATATGTACGTGAGGAGAATGGATGGAAAGAGACGAATATACTGTAGATGTAGAGTCCTTCGGTGGCAGCAAGGACATTCGAGAAAGGATATTTTTGGCAGTGAAGCAATATATGGGGAATATGGGTGTCATATGAACCGAGGAGGCGAATGCCTAGGAGTACTATGGATGGCATTCCGGATCCTTCGGTGGCGACAAGGATATTCGAAAAAGGATACTTTTGGCAGTGAAGCGAAATACGGTCAATATGGGTGTCATATGAATCGGGGTGAACACCCGAATATCCAGAAGTAGTGCAGATGGTATTTCGAGTCCTTCGGTGGCGACAAGGATATCCGAAAAAGACTTTTTGCAAGTAAAGCAAAATATATAGGTAATATGGGTGTCATATGAATCGGGGTGAAGAGGCGTAGATGTAGATGGCATTTCGAGTCCTTCGTCTACTTGCGCAGCATTTCCTCGAAAATTGTGGTGCGGACCAGGACAACGCCCGTTCTATCAACCAGGCTAAATGCGCATACGGCATGCTGTCGAAAATCTGGCAGAGCAGTTGTCTCAGCATCAACATCATATTCATCATCACATCAGCTGATATTTTTTCGCTCTCGGGTACTGTCTGTAGTTTTGTATGGGTGCAGTACATGGAAAATTTCCGTAGGAGTTACCAGAAAGCTGCACTTCTGCGCGCCATCGGACTCTGTTCTGGAGAATAGGGTGCAGCTTACAACAGACTTACCCAGCGCGCTACACTCCTTTGCCACAGATCGTGGCCATGTGATTCTAGGACCCCTCTTGGTCGGCCTTGGTTGGAAACGGGGTTCTATTTCATGACGTGCAAAGCAGTGCATTTATCACTCTTCCGACATGTGTGACCTACCCACTGCTATTTTCGCCTGCATATCAATTGGTCGATTGGCATCTGCCCCGTACGCCAACTTAGCTCTTCATTTGATATTGTTTCAGGCCAGAAAATTCTTATAATTCGACGAAGACATGAGTTGATGAATACTTGCAGCTTTCTGGTAACTCTTACTGGAACTTTCCATGTATCGCTACCATACGCAAACGCAGAAATTGCCAGGGAGAGAAACAGGCCCAGCTTGGTCTTGGTGCTGAGATAACTCCTTTGCTAGATTTTGGAGAGCATGCCGTATGCGTATTTTGCCTGGTTGATAGAACGAGCGTTGTTCTGGTCCGCACCACCATTTTTGAGTAAATGCTGTGCAAGTAGACGAAGGACTCGAAATGTTATCTACATCTACGCCTCTTCACCCCGGTTCATATGACACCCATATTGCCCATTTTTCACTTGACTTTCGTGAATGTCCTTTTCGCTACCGAAGGAGTTGAAATGCCATCTACACTACTCCTGGACATTCGTCTTTTCACCCCGTTTCATACGACACCCATATTGCCTATATTTCGCCTTACCAGCAAAAATATACTGTTTCGAATGTCCTTGTCGCCACCGAAGGACTCTAAGTGCCATTTATAGTGTTCCCGGACATTCGCCTCTTCACCCCGGTTCATATGACACGCATATTGTCCATTTTTCATTCAACTTTCGTGAATGTCCTTTTCGCTCCAAAGGACTCGAAATGCCATCTGCACTACTTCCGGATATTGGGGTGTTCACCCCGATTCATATGACACCCATATTGACCGTATTTCGCTTCACTGCCAAAAATATCCTTTTTCGAATATCCTTGTCGCCACCGAAGGATCCGGAATGCCATCCATAGTACTCCTAGGCATTCGCCTCTTCACCCCGGTTCATATGACACCCATATTGCCCATATTTCAATTAACTTTCTTGAATGTCCTTTTCGCCACCGAAGGACTCGAAATGCCATCCGCACTACTCCTGGATATTCGGGTGTCCACCCCGATTCATACGACACCCATATTGACCGTATTTCGCTTCACTGCTAAAAGTATCCTTTTTCGAATATCCTTGTCGCCACCGAAGGATCCGGAATTCCATCTACACTACTCCTGGACATTCACCTCTTCATCCCGGTTCATATGACACCCATAATCCCCATATATCGTTTCACTGCAAAAAATATCCTTTCTCGAATGTCCTTGCTGCCACCGAAGGACTCTACATCTACAGTACATTCGTCTCTTTCCATCCATTCTCCTCACGTACATATAAAAATCCTTGATTGCATAGACAACCTGCCCAACATACTAGTACTATTTTCATACAAAACCCCGACATTGAATGATGAATCAATTGCTTTCGAGCCGCAGACGCAAATCGCCCAGCCGCTGTCTAGCAAAACACAGCATTAGTCGGGGCAGTGGACCGTATGCGCACATTTTGATGGTTAGATAAATTATCTATATGAGGGGGAACTTCACTGGAGATTACACGGTTCATAAGCGCTGCGAAGTGTTCTTTTCACCGCCTCATTGGATTTTCTTCCAAGATAAGTGGCTTTCCATCACTATCCTTCACCGAATGCTGGCAGGGGTCACGGCCACATGTAAACTCCTTGATGACACTTGTAACGGACGGTTTGGTGGGCATCCGAAGAAGCCCATGGGGATGGAGCCTAGGGTAGCATAATGACCGTGAAGGTCGAGCCGTGCCATCTGGCGAAGAAAAAGGCCCCTCAACGAGCTAAGCAGCGGCCTATGCTTGCTGTAGCTCAGTTCGGGAGATGTGGGCGGGGTTTTCGCTGCTCGTTGCCCCTGTCCTCTACGTATTAACAAAAATGCATAGGCCTGGGGAAGACAACACAAACAGGGGAGGTATAAATGGGGAATAAAAAAAAATAGTCGATAAGGATGGAATGGTTGGGAGACGGATCCCACACGGTCGCAACTGGGTCCGGGTGTAATGGGACCCTCGGCCTCTGGTTTCTGGTTGGAACGATATATACATATAGTTATGTGTGTGGGCTCGCTCGCTACTTTCGCTCCGCGTTTAGGGGATCAAAACCCTCAGTATAGCTTAACCATGAACACTCCCTTCGCTCGCGCTGTGTGCAATGTCAGTCGACATTATACAGACGATTCTGCGTTATTGGAACCATCCTACAAAACCCCACCTCATTGTTAGATATCAATATATTGAACTGCAATTTTGGGGGCATTGTTGGCGCTATGAGCTATCGCCCTAAAACAAAAATAGCATATACCCCCAAAATTTTGTATGGGATTGGGGGCTCATGACATATGACATATTGCCCTAAATTTGGGGCGATATTTCATAAGATTCCCCCAAAAATTCGAATTTGCTCTGGGACGAAATTTCATCATGACATAAGACGCCCCAAATTTCAAATATGGAGTGATAATTCCTACAAAGTTTGAGACTACGCTCGGGGTAACAATCCTTAAGAAATAGAAAAATTACGTTCACCGCACCGGATAATAGGTGCATATTACTACAGCGGAATTTACCTCAATGAATCCGCACTACTAAAACGGAAAAGTGCCGGGTGTCTACTATACCCACCATCAAATACATTTCAGCTTTAGGCAATACGAACATAGCGTGTTGGATCATGGAGTATAATTTTGGGGTGATATTTCATAATTTTTTTGGGGATAATTCATCTGAAATATGGCACCAAATTTGTGAGGGAATGTCATCTGTTTGTGGGGTGAATATTCATCTGCTTGTCACGATGCCACCTGAAAAATGGGATGCGTCGGCATCGATTTTGTTTTTTTTTTCATCACGTGAATTACGCTCCCAAATTTTTGAGAATTATTCTTTTTTTTTTTCGTTGTCAAAATTAACCTTTTTGGGACGATTTTTCATTTTAAATTGAGGAATAGTTTATGATGAACAATCACTCCCAAAATAGGACATTTATCATTAGTATTTTGGGGCGAGAGCCAAAAGAAGCAAAATACCAAATTTGGTTGCTTTCGGACCACGGCAACGCCCGCACAAATACACAAACGGACAGCATGCATCGAGCGTGCATGTGCACGTTCATTATATTTTTATATGGGACGGTCCAAAACGTATCAGAAATAAGATGTACTCAATATTGCCTTTGATATGACGCCATACATGCCTACGACCGATTAAAAAACGACCCATTTTTATCCGTTTTCAAACCCTTCCGTTCTCGAACCCCTAAAGATTAAACCGTTGAAAATTTAACGTTAGAGGAATTTTTCTTATTTAACATTCCTGAAGTCTGGACTATACCTTCAAAACCAACTTTTAAGCTTTTCAAAGAATACAAAAAATACGTAAGTTTACTTCCAGTAAATGTGCTACCATTTTAAATTGACGTCAAAAACAGCTGAGGAATAGCCACAGCCCCGAACTAAGACATCCAATCCAACCACCAAAAAAAATCTAATTAAAAATTCTCCGAGCCTTAGATTTAACGTAATTATTGTTCTGACAATTATTATTATGACAATACTTCCTGAAAGTCTTTTAATTTAACCATGGATTTCCTTAGCATAAATTTGAATTTATATTTTATTTTTGTGGGTAAAACGAATGCCATAAAACGGTGAAAACAAAAGCGAAGAAAAGACGATGAAAAGGGGACGAATTAAAACAAATAATTCACTCGTCTACCTGTTTACAATCATTTTGAATGTCCTTCGTTTTGCGTTTATTATGATAAAATACGCCATTAAGGTGGAGTTTTACTTTTATCAACGAAAAAAAAACTTTCGAGATTAATAATGAACTTTGGCCGAAATCTTTCCCTGTTTATTTCAGTTTTCAAGACATCATCAAAATTCAGAAAAGAAAAAAAATAATAAATCGTACATTCTTTCATACTCGTACGTACGTTGCTGTCTGTATACAGGTTCCGCTGAAATGCCAGATCGTAATCTTTTAATCTTTTCCACATGAAAATGGGCAAACAAAGAATGGAGGGAACAAAACAGGACGTGCATGCCATCCGGATTACTCATTTGAGTGCCTTGGCAGGATCATAACCATTCGCAGTTTGCTTCGCTACCATAGCCTCCCTCGCCGACCATCACCCACCTACCCCATCCAGAGCTGACATTTTTTTCGACGAGTTATGATTCCAGCATGCATATTTTGGGAAAGCTCTTCTTCTGTGTGGCGGCTATTGGATTTAATTCCATGGTAGTCTGGTCGGTTTTTAATCGCCTACCACCGTTTCTTCCTTGACTTTTTTTGTTTGATTTCATTTAGGATCTATCCGAATCATTTTATCGTCCCCACAGCAACACCCCCAGATATTCACTGTATTAAAGTTATGTATCCTTTCGGCATAATTTTCTCGTAATAGGAGCGCTTTAGTAAAGCAACAAAGACGAACCGAAAAGATGGATTCGTTTTTGCTGACTGGATTGGTTTGCTTTTTTTTATCTAGGGTGTATGTTGAGGTACACGAATCGACATAAATGTGACGACTGCTTTGATGGGATTGAACGAGGACAGTGTGTGCTGAAAGGAGTACCAAATTTTAATTTTTAGCTTTAACCCATTACTTGCCGGTACAGTAGATATTGGGAAATTTTAAATTTAGAAATCGTAATTTTCCAGAGAACTTAAGCTAGTTCCAGCTACCATGATTCGCTCTGAAATCTAAATATTTTCATAAGATATCCGAGCAAATTCTGAAAATCCTTGCGATAAGTTGACTGAAATGGCCGGGTTTGATCGAGTCAGTATCCTAGAGCGACGGGTAGGGAATGCTGAAACATTCTGTTTAAATGCGAGCACAAAGGATGTGTCCTGAAGTTTCATCGTCGGCCTCACAGGAGCGACAGATTGCATCTAAAACGATACGCATAGTTTTGAGGTGACCTTGAAGACTGGTGTGGCCCGTGAGAAGTCCAGATGATTCTGACTCTGTTTCTGCTTAAGGTTTAGAGATCAAGGGGAATACGGAAGTAGCCGCGATAAACAATATGGATTGCCTCATTATCTTACAAGGCAGATTCGTATACCGCTGAAACGATTTGAACTAATATTGGGGGCAGCAGATGCCCGTCTGGTAAGCTCGTGTGCTTGTTCATTTCCTGCAATGTATAAAAACCCAGGGATGTAATAGATTCTAAGGTTATTTGAGGGTCCAACGATGTGTCTTAATTCTGTGTCCTGGGCAGACGATGCCCGCAACCGATCGCTTATTCGTTTTGGAGACATTAGTGAACCTTTTCATTGTATTGGGATTAAGAAAGTTGTAGGACTTCATCCATTGTGCACTATCCCACACAGTTTACCCGAAGTAGTGCGAATCATAGCACCCTGGTCAGATGGTGTCTTGACCTTACTACATAATGACTTAGCAGCCAGCTATTTTATTTCGGATTCAGCCTTATTTTAGCATTACTTGCTGTAAGCTTCATGTTTCTATTTTTTTTCAGGTGCAGATTGTATTTAAAACATGAATAGGGGAAACAAATCAGAAATTTTTGTTCTGATTGATTACCCCTCTTTCAGATTTACATGCACCTGAATTGCGGAATACTTGCAACGTTTATATAACGATTAGGATCCAGAATACACTCATTATGTGGAATGCTCGCCACATAATAATGGTTTTGAAAAGAGTGCCCCTACCAGCTGGGATGGTCGCTCTTTTCCACTAAACAACTTCTCCATAATCAATGATTGGCTGAAAAATCGCTTTTTAGATCCAGAGGACGATGCGGAACTTAGAGCCCCAAGTCCTGACTGCAGATCAATACCTATAGATACCTGACGAGCATTTCATCGCCATAGGCTTCATTTTCTTCGTAAATGGGTTTCGAATCATACTACTGTCGCACCATTCTTGAACAAGGCGCAACATCCTCTGAATGAGTCGGGTAGAACTTCATCAAATTTACTCTTGATGATGATAACCGCAGATTCTTGCGTCAAAAATAGCAACGAGTATAATCTCCACATGTGAGTGTCTACAGCGATGCATCACAGCAGGGGGATAGAACACCTCCCTTTGAAAGCTTCGCGTGATGTTTGCTATGAGAGTGGTATCTCTAGCTTCAGTGATGACCCTCCTGAAAGAGAGCATCCTTTCACCCAGACTGCGGAAGAGATGTCAAAGCCTTTTGCTGTAAGAGCGCTGTCAATTGAATTAAAAGAAGTGTTGTCGAAATCACCTTTAATATCAAGAAACGCGCATGGTGTGCGTAGGATGACGTCAACATCAAGGATCTTTTCGATTGCTGTTAGAATAAAAGATGTTAGGCTAATTGGCTGATAGGACTTGGGGTCATCCATAGGTTTATTGTGACGCGAATCTCTTTGTTGTACTTAGTCAGTGTGGAAGGAAATGGATCCCACTCACCGTTGCGCTTCGCTTTGTTCAATAATAATAAGAGCAAACTGCCTAAGATCTTTTAATTTTTGCTGTAACTCTTTCTCTGGATCCTGTCAACCCCTTGTGGGGCATAGGGCATTAACCACGCCGACTTTCCACCTCGTCCTGTTCGCCGCCATCGCCTTCAACTGTCTTCACGATTTGCCTAACGACTTACCCTCGACCTCAACTGATCTTCTCCAGGTTTTTCTAGGTCGTCCAACGCGGCGACTTGCATCAGTTCCCTGTGGGTTCCAATCGAGGGCCTGTTTGGCAATGTTTTCCGGCCCCTTTCGGAGTGTGTGACCTATCCATTGCCACTTTCGCCTTTTTATAGAGCGTCTATCCTGTAATGGCCAGTAATGAACAGGAGGTCGTCGTTAAAAATGACCTCCGGCCAGCGTATGTGCAGATGCGACAAAAATAATCTTTGCTAAAATAATTAAAACATCAGAACAGGGATTAAGAAGCATAATTTTTAAGTCTCTTGGTTGAGTATCTGCAGAGAAGACATGCGAAAATCTTCAAGTTCACTCAGTTCTGTTCTACATTAAAACGAACTGTATTTTTTCCCCTCGCGTGGTTAATCCAACAAAAAAGACATAAAAGTAGATAAATGACATTCATAGATATCAATCATATGGGTAGAAAATATTGTTTTTATAGCTGTTGAGCCATTTTTTGAGCAGTTTCTTTACAACGGCCTAACGAATCGATTCTCGGGGAAATCTTGCTACGTATCTATGCGTTACGTGCTTCCTTTTTGGCAACTCTATATACACAGACATAAATATCGTCAAATATCAGAAAATCCATGGACATTTCTATATCATGAATATAATATATGCATCGTTCCTTTGTTCGTTCCTATCCTATTGCCAGGATTTTCGGGTAATGTTGGTAGTCGACATTCAGTTCTTTTTCCTCCTTATTTTTTTATTTTACGACAGTAAAAGTCATAAATTGCAGAATTTCATATTTTCTAGAACATGTATGTAATTTAGTGGTGTCTTATATACGTATATCATTCAATTTTAGTGGATTTTTCTTTTCTTCCAACTTTTATAGCGAATGCGTGTGTATAATTCTATTGTCGTAAACTTTTCCTTGTAAAGAGATCAAATCCACTTAAGTGAATTTCATATTAGAGGAATTGTAGGTTAGAAGCCGAAAAGGACATACTTGTAATGTGTGGTAATTAAATGGATTAAGACTTTGTCAATCATTTGGTTAGCGAGTTGATTCTGGCATCAAAGGCAATAAATGTCTTCCGCAATGATTACCGATAATTATTTTTATTGTTGGAGTTTAGGGGCTGCATATTGAACTATATTTTTTATTGCCGTTTATATTACTTCGAAGCAATTAAATTAATTCGTATTACGGGTTATGTTATTTCGAGAGTATGACATAATTATTTTCGAGACGAGTTCTTTTTTTTCCTACGAAATTCAAAATTTTTTAAAATAAAACTAATAATCATTATCAAATAAAAGCTAGCTAGCCGAAGGTATGATAACCTTCACCTTTATTTTGATTTATGGTGCATTTGCCGCTTTGAAATTGGTACGATTTCACTGTTCTTTTTTTTTGCAACAGTCGTACCTATGGCAGCTATATGATAGAGTAGACCAATTTCAATCAAATTCGGGAATGTGATTTGGGAAAAGATACTAGTAAACTTTATTAAATTTGAGAAAGATACCTTCAGAAATAAAAAAGTTTTTCTCACAAAGGCGGACTTTCGGACCGGTGGTTCGTATGGCAGCTATATGACACCTCATTAGTGATGTGTAACACAGTGACGAGTCAGCCTTTTTGAACGACTCAACAGAATGAGCGAAAGATTCGGCACAACGACATAGACTCCGAGTCTTTCAATTTAAAAAAGACACACTGTAAAATTAATACCCAAACTAGCCCATCGCATAAATACTACCCAACGCATAACCAATCCACGCTCATTTCTCATTACATATAAAGTACTACAATACATTCATTCACTCACATCCCATCCCATTATCTATCTAAAACTAAAACCACTATTATCTATCTACCAAAGCAATCCCAGTAATTTACTCCCTCAGATCGCATGCCAACGAATATCCACGAAAAGCTTTTTGTATCTCTCTCTGGCAAATGTGCTTCAGATTTCACAGAGAAGGACGCAAACACCTAATTATGGCGACGGATCCAACAGTCCGAGCGCTCGTCGAGTGAGGAGAACCATACCCTGGATATCCGACACTTCATGGCAGCAAATTGTTGAAAGAAAGGAGCTGAAAGCTCGTTTGGCTGCAGCATCAGACGACAATCGAAGCAGCATCGAACTCCTTTACCGTCAGAAAGCTCGAGAAATTCAGCGAAGTGTGCGACGCGCTAAAAGAGTTTATGCGAATTCTCTTTTAGCCTCAACAGAAGAAGCCGCAAGAAGTAACAACTTCAACGCTGTATACGGTGTCATCAAGGAGTTTACAGGTGATCGTAACTCCTGCCAACATCTGGTGAAGGATAGTGGTGGAAAGCTACTAATCTTGGAAGAAGATCAAATGAGGCGGTGGAAAGAACACTTCGCCGCGGTCTTGAACCGTGTAACCTCTGGTGAAGTTCCCCCTCATATAGATAATTTAGCTAACCATCAAAATGTGCGCATACGGTCCACTGCCCCGACTAAAGAGGAAATAGTCACTGCAATTATTGCACTAAAACGAGGAAGGGCCGCCGGACTTGACGGCATCCCTGCCGAACTTTATCAAGCAGCGCCAAGCGTAACTGCCGATTTGCTGCACCCACTTGTTGATAAAGCGTGGAATACAGAGACCTTTCCCACTGAGTGAAAGGAAGGTTTGATCATCAAACTTCCAAAGAAGGGTAGCCTCACAGACTGTAATAATTGGAGAGGCATTTGTGTGCTTCCTGCCGTTGCCAAGATAATAGCTAAAATCGTCCTGGAAAGACTAAAGGCCCACTTTGAAAGCACAATTGATGAAGAGCAGGCTGGCTTTCGATCCGGATTCTCCCGTGTCGATCACATTAACACCTTGCGAATCATCATCAAGCAATGCGCTGAATACGATTCTCCGCTTCACTTGCTTTTCATCGATTTCGAAAAGGCTTTCGATAGTGTGAACCGGGATTCTACATGGGCGGCCTTGCGCAGGAGAGGCATCCCTGAGAAGCTTGTGGCTATTATTAAGGCAACCTATGACGGCGCGAAATGTCGCGTTCTGCATAAAGGTAAGGTGTCGGGGGACTTTGAGATTCGCAGTAGAGTTCGGCAGGGGTGCATCCTCTCACCGATCCTATTCCTCATTGTGATCGGCGATGTGTTGCATGCAGCCCTATCCGGACTCGACAGAGGAATTCAATGGACTTTGACATCTTATCTACAACATCTTGACTACGCTGACGACATATGCCTACTCTCCCACAAAACCATGGATCTGTCCGCAATGGCGTTAGATCTCGAGAGGGAGGCAAGCAAGGTTGGGCTAAAGATTAATACCAACTAGACCAAGGTTCTTAGCCCGCCGTTGCGAAAAAGAAATCCGAGACCTATTGCCATCAATATTAATGGGCAGCCTGTGGAGAAGGTGGACAACTTCGTCTATCTGGGTAGCATTGTTTCCGAAAACGGTGGTACGGAGCAGGAGTATCATCCAAGCTAAACGCGTATACGGCATGCTGTCCAAAATCTGGCAGAGCAGTTATCTCAGCATTAAGACCAAGCTGGGCCTGTTTCGCTCCCTGGTACTGTCAGTGCTTTTGTATGGGAGCAGTACATGGAAAGTTTCCGTATAAGTTATCAGAAAGCTGCAAGTTTTCGTCAACTTATGTTTTCGTCGAATTTTAGGAATTTTCTGGCCCGAAACAATATCAAATGAAGAGCTAAGTCGGCGTACGGAGCAGATGCCAATCGACGAATTGATACGCAGGCGAAAATGGCAGTGGATAGGTCACACATTGCTTTGCACGCCATGAAATGGAACCCCATTTCCAACCAATGCCGACCAAGAGGGGGTCCTCGAATCACATGGCGTCGATCTGTGGCAAAGGAGTGTCAGGTACTGGGTAAATCTTTTGGGGAGTTGCGCCCCATTGCCCAGAACAGAGTACAATGGCGCGCAGGGTTAGTTGACGCGCTATGCCCCGCTAGGGTTTAAGGCAAAGTAGTACTTACAATTAGACAATTAAGACCGGCACAGCTTAACAGAGAAGTACATATGTTAATTCAAGATAATTGCGCAATTGAGTTGACTTTCGCAGCATGTGTGCAGCCCATTATCACTATTTTATACTTTTATTTATCATTTCCATTTCTGTGGATATAATTTTTATGAGTACATTTAGTTTTGTCAGGGGCCAAAGTAAACGTTTAACCGTTTATACATATTATCTGTGCCACTGCCACCTAACTTAAGATGTGGTGCGAATGCGCAGTGCCCCTTCCCCATAACGGGTTGCAGATGCACAAGGGTGCTAGTTATAGAGACCAGTATCGATTTCTCAGTGGGTACCTTTTTTTACTCTAGTTATGAGTATTTGTGTATTTTGAGTCGGTTCGGAACTTCCTTGATTTGCATTCCGGAAACGGGAGACGCGTGACATTTTTTCTCGGTAACTATAGAGCGAGGTAACAGGTAACCCAGCCCATCACTACCGACAGCCTATCTAGCTATTCGGCGCGCTTCACACCTGTCTCAGCCTCCATAACAACTCATGCTCAGAACTACAATAGTTGCAAAGCTTCCATTATGCATTCTACTACTACTATTTGCCCTAACCTCTAGTGAAACATAGCGCGTCAACAATTCCAATGTGGCTTAGTTGACGTTTCGTCGAGATAAACTGGTTTCGGACGATACTTGTTGCTATCATGTACCTTCTGCTCAATTAGCCGCATACCTGCCACAAATCGGCAAAGGTTCTGGCTTATTGTTAAACCCCACACCACTGGGGGAACCATCGCAAACACCCATGGCCACGACGTGAACGGGACTCGAACCCGTAACCCGTAGCATGAGACATCAGATTGACGTCTCAATCCACTGAGCTACCGCCCGCCCCAAATATCCCTACATGCATACGATATGTATAAATGGTCACAAAGTACACATGTACATTCACGTATTTCGTACTATGCGAACTCCCCGCACTCGGCCTGCAAAATGTGCGTCTTGATTGCAGTGCCCATGAGCTTAAAGCTTAATTCAAATTTGGCATTAAGATATATTTTTTAAGCTTATTCAACCATATAATCTGCTATCGCTTCATTTCGCTAGTATGGACCATCAATTCATACCTAGGACAAAAACATAAAAGAACTACGATTGGGGTAAACCCCAATCATGCAATACTCTAGATGAATTTGAACCTGGTTAAAGCCAATAAATAATTTTGGTTGCAATCTCGGATGCATCGTATACGTACTGAGTAAATAGGCTTAACGTATTTCATGAAATAGTGCAGTTTGTATGGGAGGGGGTAGAAGGAGGGTGAGGATTACAATAAATTTTATAATGTAGGTTACAATTATCATAAAAGTGATATATTCAAAATTTCAAAGCAATATGTTTTATAGTTTCTGAGAAAATCTGATTATTGTCAACTATCAAAAATGTGTCATTTTGTATGGGAGGGGGTAGACGGAGTAAGGGTAATCGATTACTTTTTTTGAATCTAACTGATATTGTTAATTAAGTGTTAAGTACAAAATTTCAGCCCGATAAATTGTATAGGTAATGAGTAAATTGGCCTAACGTATTTCATGAAATAGTGCAGTTTGTATGGGAGGGGGTAGAAGGAGGGTGAGGATTACAATAAATTTTATAATGTAGGTTACAATTATCATAAAAGTGATATATTCAAAATTTCAAAGCAAGATGTTTTATAGTTTCTGAGAAAATCTGATTATTGTAAATTATCAAAAATGTGTCATTTTGTATGGGAGGGGGTAGACGGAGTAAGGGTAATCGATTACTTTTTTTGAATCTAACTGATATTGTTAATTAAGTGTTAAGTACAAAATTTCAGCCCGATAAATTGTATAGGTAATGAGTAAATTGGCCTAACGTATTTCATGAAATAGTGCAGTTTGTATGGGAGGGGGTAGAAGGAGGGTGAGGATTACAATAAATTTTATAATGTAGGTTACAATTATCATAAAAGTGATATATTCAAAATTTCAAAGCAAGATGTTTTATAGTTTCTGAGAAAATCTGATTATTGTCAATTATCAAAAATGTGTCATTTTGTATGGGAGGGGGTAGACGGAGTAAGGGTAATCGATTAATTTTTTTGAATCTAACTGATATTGTTAATTAAGTGTTAAGTACAAAATTTCAGCCCGATAAATTGTATACGTACTGAGTAAATTGGCTTAACGTATTTCATGAAATAGTGCAGTTTGTATGGGAGGGGGTAGAAGGAGGGTGAGGATTACAATAAGTTTTATAACATAGGTTACAATTATCATAAAAGTGAAATATTAAAAATTTCAAAGCAAGATGTTTTATAGTTTCTGAGAAAATCTGATTATTGTAAATTTTCAAAAATGTGTCATTTTGTATGGGAGGGGGTAGAAGGGGTGGAGCGATTTAGCCCGTTCACGAACTTAGCCTTCATTTTTTGTCAAAAATAACGTGTGCAAAATTTAAACTTCATAGCTCAACGCGTTCTCGAGCTAGAGAGGTCGCGGACGGACGGACGGACAGACGGACAGACGGACAGACGGACAGACGGACAGACGGACAGACGGACAGACGGACATCCGGTTTTGAGATATTCGAGTGATAATATGAACTTCTGTATCATTCATTTTTTTCTGCGAGCCTTATTTCTTAGCGTTACAAACTTTGTGGCAAACTTATAATACTCTCAGATTTCATCTAGAGTATAAAAAAAACGAATATACAAATTCATTAAAAATCGATCCCATGCATAGCACTTTTATCCACGCGGTAATCAATTTCAGATTTTTATCTCACACCAATCATAGATTGAATTGAAATTTTCGCAGATACTCTCTGGAAACCTCCTCACAATTTGAATGTATTGAGATAAATCATTCACGCTCCAATTCGTCCCTTTAATTTCCCAGCTTTAAAAATTCCCAGATGAACTGATCTCTTCCATACCCAGGTTTTCATTTAAGTACAATTTGAAATTTATGTTTCGCCATCGTTTCACTCGCACTGCTCCCACAGGACTTAATGAAGTCGTTTTAGGAGTCGTTTAATTTAACGATTATCCCATAACCCACCAACAATACCCCACTACAAGCGTAATAAAGGAAACTCAGCACTAAGTGACGACGAAAATGACGAGTGTGAGTAAGGTCGAGGATGTGTAGAATATCCTTTGCAATTTCGACAAGGGAATTTATGTTTGTCGGATTTTAACCACACGCTGCCAAGGAAGAACGAATTGTCATAAGCAACTGGACGAATGGCGAATGCGAGTTTATTAATTTAGAAGAGCGTTAAGCATTTCCGCACGGGCAGGCCCAAGTACACAAAGGCTCATTTTAATCCCAAATATTGACCAAGCCTGTAGGCTGTCGGACTTTCGCCAAGTTTAATGGCAATCTGGCTGTTTTCGTTGGACGGTTTTATGGCACATTAATCAGGATTTACGCAAGAAAAATGAAAGAAAATATTGCTAACTCGTTGCCGGTGTCGATGCACATGCGGGAAGAACAAGAAGTGATGAAGCATTTCATTTGACGGCGACTAGGACGCGTTTAATAAAGAAAGCGAAAGGCGAATAGATGAAGTGAAAAATTTAAGTGTGGTAAATGAGGTGACGTCGGAAAAAAGCTCAGTGGCTGAGGGCCTTAATTAAATTCTTCTGTCGGAGAAGAAACATTACAGGATGATGACAAAGTCCTTATCTGTTTAGCGGATTATGTTTCAGACATGAAAACAAAGAGTATGAAAAAAAATGTAGTTCGTGTCAGATGTTTCAGAACAAACGCACAGCTCCTGAATAAAGACGAAAAGATGCGGATTTTGGTCAGACTTTTGTTAGAAACAAAATTCAAACCCAAATCAACAACTGATCAACCGAAAGCGCCTTTTGCTTAAATGGTGGGATGGTCCACACTTTTATCCTTTCAAAACTCGTACTTTCAGATATATATTTAAGATACTCAATGCTGACGTACATCCATTTGGATAAGATTCATTGAATCATTCAATACTTAGTCACGTTCTTACCAAATGGGTAGTAATAAATCATTTCGATAAATTCCAATTCATATTTCCAATAGGGCTGTATCCTCGAAAATAACTCACACCACAAACAGACCATTTTATAAGGAGACTATATTGCCTTAATGTCACAAATGACAGCCACAAAGAGACTCCTCCATCGTCAGTAGATCGTCATATCTCGGATAAGTAATTAGCTTCAACTACTGAAGGAAAAAAATTAACAATAGGATCCGTAGAAAAGCCAGTAGAATTGTAATAGAGCCGATGTTGCTATCGGCACTCCAACAGACCCGACAGTTATTCGAAATAACTCAATCCATCATACAAAGATGACATGTTGCGGATCATTCACTATCGCCAATATTATTGCCCAATGTATCTTTCGACGCCGGTGCGACCAACATTGATTCAAAATGTCCTTCATACATATTTCGCATTTAGCCTTTCCCTGAAGATTTCAACCCGTATCCAGTATGCTTCCACGCCACCCGCATAATTTACACAGCATCCCAGTTGGCTCTCTCAACGAGTGCCAACTATACATGTTATGAGACGTGGTATATGTGTATGTTGTGTCGTCTAATGGCACAAGTGGATCCTTTGAGGGAAAAAAGGATCCAATAAGCGGAAGCAATAAATAACTTCATCAAACGATGAATTACTTGCTGCTTGCTCTCATAAGCTCCACGAGAAAAGTTTTGTCGTGCTATCACCACTTGGCGAGCTGTCGAACAGTCTAAGCTCCATTAGAAGAAATGAAAGTCGTTTACGAGTATTTCCAACTTTGCCTTGTTAAGACGATGCCTGGGTAAGCTTACCCAAGGACTTAAATATAGTGCCGAAGTCAGATGTCAATTTCATCAGAGGAAAATACGATAAAGGGAACATACTACTTACGACATCCTCTCGAGTACATTATGTCAATAAACGTACGAGTCTTCTATAGTAACCGCATCAAAGAAGGACTCATATCCTGAGTGCTTCATATATGCTATCGCGCTAAATAGAGTGGAGACACAATGGTGGCGAGGGGGAAATGTTTTCAGGACTTCGGATACAGGGTAGTTATTCCAAGATAATATACAATGACATTATATTGAATTTGCCGAAATCGTGATAGTTATTATTGTCGTCCTTGGTGATGTCCTTTTTCTTGTTGTCGCCCTTTCAGACATTGTGCGAACGGCCGTTTTGATGCTGGCTAAGGAACCTTAGCGTAATCAAATCAAATATATTCTGCACTTGGGTACTGGGACCGGGCCGAATCGGGCCGTTCCATAACTTAGGCGTAAGAATGGGCTTGAGTATACGACAAAGTATAGTAGCGGCTCGTAAAGAACGAAATAATGGCATCTTTCACAGAACCCAAAATGTATGTATATCCCACTTTTAATATCCGTGACGTAGTCCGGGTATTTTTACTGAATGCTCAGTCATGTACCAGGAATCATTATGGCCGATATTCGTCCGCCATTGATTCCATCCACCATGTCACTGTTACGACAAGCGGCACCATTATCTACAGCCCGTATCGAAGGCGGTCTAATACTCTTAGTCCCTTATCGTGTATGTCCAAGCGATTGACTGACAAAACATTGAACCTTTGACAGGATTGAAAGAATGGTGTGCGACTGTGATTATTGATGTCTCCCGGAGATATTCAATACGAGTTGTGCGTCACGATCTATAAGAATGCCTTCAAACGTCTGCACGAGATAGGATTACAATGTATTGTCTTTAGTGTTTCAGGATAATTGATGAAGTTGATGGTGAACAGTGGTTTAAGTTGAGGAGAAATTGTGTGGGTATGGTATTAAAACTGTCGAAAGTTAAGTGGATTGGTTGACATTTGATATATTCATTGACAATATTCACGTGAGATTTGAGGTTTGCTGTTTAGTGAATTAAAAGGGAACTGCCAAAAACATGCTAAACACATTTGAACAAAAGGTCCTGTGGTGAATTTCGGCCTATCCGGTACAACCATGAGCTGTACGAACTTTACGATATGCTGGAAGCTTCGAGAATTATCAAACTGCAACGACTTACATAAATGGGAAGGGAATGTTCAACGAATGAATGATAACCACATGCCTAAATAAATTTTGGAAAAAAAAATCGCATTTGCAAGTCTGCGAGGAAGATCGAGAGCTCGATCGAAAGACTCAGTTGATACTCACGCCGAACAATTGCTGAACTTCCGAAATTGGAGGATGCGGTCACTTTGTCAAGATAATTGATGGAAAATTATCCAGACGGGCAAGTCTCGACGTCGGGCTGTAGCGTCAGAATGATGATAATGATGAGTTAAAAGGGTTTTATTAATCCATGTTACCATTTCATTGTAGTTTTTACCCATGGGGTGACGGGCTTAGAATATGCACCCCTAGGTGAGCCATACCTTAATCGCGCGGCGACTAATAGGACGGATCACGTGCAGGCATCAACAACTCCTCCAGATGAGGATGCGGCACTGTTCAACATCTTTAGGACCTCCCACCCACAGGTCAGTGTGTGTGAGTGAGTTGCCGGGTCTGGGGACTACCATAGTAGACGCCGTGGGCATCTTAAAAGAACGGGTAGGATACATTTTGTACGATCTTTTGGATATGAAAAAGCTAACGTGGAACCCATCGCACCGATGGGTGCCGCGTCTGCTGACCGTCGACCAAAAACAGCAGCGCATTGATTATTCAACGGCCGATTTGGAGTTGTTGCAGCCTAATCGAGCAGAATTTTTTCCAACGTTTTGTGAGGATAGATTAAACATGGTCGATTACTATACGCCTGAGTCCAATAAGAAGTATGCAGAGCATCTGGAAAGCCACGAAAGCCGACCAAAGCGCCAAAAGACAAACGCTCTGCCGGGAAGGTTAAGGCCTCCTCGGTTTTTTTGGGATGTGCATGGCATAATCTTCATAGATCACCTGCAGAAGGGAAGAACAGTTACTAAAGAGTATTATGCAGCGTTATTGGACAAACTGAACGACGAAATAAAGAAATGAAACCGGAAAATAGAGGGCTACGCCCGCAATTCGAGGATTTTGTAGTATCCCATGCCAATAGGAGACGAACTGTCCTACTCTTGGTGATGATTAACCATTCATGTGAAGACGGTATTGCAAACTGCAAGCTTGCGTAAAAAATACTGAAAATAAATTGTTTGAATAATTATAGAAAGTAGAGTCAGCCACCAGCATACCTCCTTCCTCTCCCAGCAACCTTTACCCTTTTGAAAATGGTTAATTAAAATACAATTCGCTCGACGGAAAACGATATGCAAGTATGTTGTACTCCTAGTACTAGTATGTAGTGTAAGAGACCTGTTATGTGCATTTTTGTAATTATGATATCAAAATGGTCAACCAAATTGACCACGTCCTCATTTGCAGGAGATGGGCGTCTAGTGTGATAGATGTCCGCTCCTATCGAGGAGCAAACTCAGATCATCACTTGGTGAAGACGACCTACAGATGTAAAATTTCCTCAGTGCACCAATCGAGAATCAGCCCTCCCAAAATCTTTGCGGTTGATAAGCTTCTGAGTGATGCTACAGCGGTGGCGTATACTACCGCACTTGAGGAAAGACTATCACCTATGCTACACAACATCAGCAACACAGGCGTCCATGGGTTCTGGGAAGAACTCAGGGGTACCATCAAGGATGTCGCAGAGAAGGTCGTGGGATATAAAGCCCGGCGAGCGCGAAATGACTGGTTCGACGAAGAATTCAAAAATCCACTTGACGCGGAAAACGAGGGCTGCAGACAATGGATTGAAAGAGGAACCAGAGCCAGAAGAGAAAAATATTACGAGCTACGACGAATATCGAATAGAATAATTAGACGTAAGAAACGTAAATACTTTAACGAGCAGTTGCTGAACATAAACGAAAACTTAGCTAATAGGAACACCAGACAAGCGTACAAACTAGTAAATACAATTAAGAACGACTACCAACCCAAGACTAGCCTTTGTAAGGACAAGGATGGAAACATCATCAGCGACACCGATGGTATTAACAAACGATGAGCCTCAAGAAGCTCTCGACGATATTGTTGATCTAGGCCCACCCATTCAACCCCCGACAGTAGAGGAAGTTGATCTCGCGCTGCGGTCACTAAAACGAAATAAAGCGCAGGGCGCTGAGGAGATTCCAGCTGAACTGCTAAAATTCGGTGGAACGAGTCTAGTTGATGCCATACGTCAATTACTCCTGCGAGTATGGGAGAACGAGGAGATCCCAGACGATTGGCGCAGAAGCATCATCTGTCCAATTCATAAAAAGGGAGATAAACTGCGGTGTGAGAATTATAGGGGCATATCACTAGTTTGTACGTCCTATAAAATTTTGACGAAAATTCTGGAAAATAGAATAAAACCGTATGCAGAACGAATCATTGGCGAATATCAAAGCGGTTTCAGACCTGGTCGCTCCACAACCGGTCAGCTCTTCTCAGTCAAACTGATACTCCAGAAGTGCTGGGAATACAACGTAAATGTATACCAAATCTTTGTCGACTTCAAGCAAGCATACGATAGTATCGATCCTGGAGTACTGTACAACATCATGCTGCAATTTGGTATACCGGCCAAATTAGTGCGACTGACTAAGATGACGATGACCAACTCCGTCTCAAAAGTCAGGATCCAGAAAAGACTTACTGATCTATTTGAAACACGTACTAGTTTGAAACAGGGCGATGGACTGGCACCGCCGCACTTCAACCTAGCACTGGAATACGTTATTCGGGCCATGAATATGGACAACAGCAAGACGCTACTCATCAAGTCGACACAATTAGCAACGTACGCCGACGACATCAACATCATGTCCCGAAAATTGGCTGACGCAGAAGAACTTCTGCATACGCTCGATACCGCTGCAAGGGAAGTTGGACTACGTATTAACGAGGGTAAAACTAAAATAATAATGCAATCGACGAAAAGGACACCTGCACAACCGAGCATCAATGTGGGGGACTTCAATATCGAGTTCGTGAACAACTTCATTTACCTGGGTTGCAACTCTTCAAGGGAAGCTAACGAAACTGGTGAAATCAAGCGACGGATACAGTTAGCTAATAAGACTTTTTTCTCGGTTCTCCCCATAATGAAATCGAAGCATGTGCGTGCACAGAAACACGAAGCTCCGCGTGTACAAAACCATTATACGACCAGTGCTATGCAATGGCTGCGAAGCATGGCCCCTAACTCAAGCCTCCGAAAACATGCTAGACACTTTTGAAGGAAAGGTTCTACGGCGAATTTTTGGGGCTGTTTGCGATCGAGATGGATGGCGCATCCGGTACAACCATGAGTTGTATGAAATGTACGATGAGCTACAAGTTTCGAAAATCGTCAAACTACAACGACTTCAATGGGCAGGGCATGTACAAAGAATGGACGATGATCGCATGCCTAAGAGAGTAATGAATTCAGAACGAGTCGACGGAGCGAGACTGCGAGGACGACCTAGATCTCGTTGGGAGAGCTCAGTAGGTGTGGACGTCGCGCAGCTGCTGGGCTTCCGAAATTGGAGGAAGCGTTCACGTGACCGAGATAATTGGAGGACGATGATCCAGGCGGCCAAGGCCCGACGTCGGGCTGTCGCGCCACGATGATGATGATGATGGGACGAGTCGATTAAGCTTTGTCCGTCTGTCCGTATGTCTGTCTGTTTCTATGAAGTTTTAAAGCTATCGAGCTGAAATTTTGTACGAAGCCTTCTTTTTATTGCACGCAGTTAATATGTCGGAACCAACGAAATCGGACCATTAGGTCACATAGCTGCCAGAGGAACGACCGGTCCAAAAATTCATCTTTGTGAGTAAAACTTTTTTATTTCAAAAGATATATTTTTCAAATTTCACATTAATATAAAGTATTTATAGTCACATCCTGTTCCCGAGTTTAGTTGAGATTCGGCTGCTCTATGATATAGCTGTCATAGGAACGACCGTTCCAAAAGCAAGTTTTTGTTAGAAAAACTTTTTTATTTCTAAAGATATCTTTACCAAATTTCATATTATTCAATCATATTAACTATTTAACAACGATCCTACATTTGGTTGAAATCGGCCCACTATTTCATATACCTCTTATAGGAACAGTGAAATCGGAACAAGTTTTACTACTAATTTCAAAGTGTCATATACACAATAAGTTACATCGAAGGTATGATGCCCTTCATAATATCATACCATCGGCAAGCTAGCCGAAGCCTAGCTTGTTTATCTATGAACGGGGCTTGCGTACGACTTTTTTCTCACTAAGCGGTTCGCGACGGCAGAGAGATTGAGATCCACTTCATTAGAGTATTTACTATCAGGAACACTGCACCCTGTATAATATTGCTATACCTATGGAGTAAGGAACGTGTTCCAGAAACAGTATACTATATACCTCATAAGGACTAGCATATACCCCCTAATATAATGCTTCGTAACACATGCACATCTAATAGGGCACTTATCCGTACACTCCGTAATGTCTGTAGTAGCGTTCGCCTTCAGGCAAGCGTTCGTCGAATTGGAGGGCGAGGACGGACGGATTTTACAAAATGTCTATTAGAGTGTTGGGCAAAAATTATAATCAATTATAAACAAAACTTTTTTCCCCAAGATAAAGAAAGAAATTTCAAACCATTTGTAACTCTTTTTTTATTTTTCCTTTCCTTACAGAATAATGGATATTCGTCATCCGACTAACCAACATTAGTCATCACACGATCTGCATACTGCAACAGCTCACAAGTGCCATCAGCCTGCCCTCATAGCTTAAGAGCAAGAAATATTCAAACTAGCGTACATACCCATCGTCAAAATGTTTACATCAAAACACAATCCCGACAATCGTCGTACAACTTCGGTAAAAATGAAGTCACTCCGCCTGTCGATGACACCGCCTCGAGAGCGTTACCAACGATATCATACCCACCACAATTACTATCATCGAATTCACCATTCCCGCCCGCATCAAAAACGCATATTTCGTCTAGTTATACTAGTTCTACAGCACAGCCACAATCAAAAATGCCCAGGTCGTCAAATGTGTCGCGAGCGGCAACCCTCTATGAAAAGTGCAAGTTCATAGTGAAAAGAATTTTACGAATGTTGCGAATTTTCATAAATTTTCTTTATATCGTTACATTGTCTCCGCTGAATTTATGGACATTTCGTTCGATTCCCATTCAGTCATTAGATAGATGCAGTTTTGTAGTTAATGCACATCCCGCTAGAGATGATCCGAAACCGATCAAAAACTCGAATCTCAATAATCTTTTAAGTGCGACGAGTATTCGTAATATGAGCGGCAGGTCAGAATCTGTCAAGAATAGTGGTAGTAATTTTATAACGAATAGAATCGATTCGATAAGAATGTTCACTAGTCAAGGTGTCAGTTTTAATAGTGTCTACGAAATTCATAATGAAAATCATCAAAAATTTGTACATAAAATAAATTCGAAAATAATTTCAAGACATAATGTAAAACGAACTGATTTTGATAACTTTACTCGCAGTGTAAATACAGTCCGATCATGTTTATCGTTGTCATTAAAAATTTCGCGGAAAATTATCGAAATATTGGAATGCTCAGTAATGCGAAAAATAAAATGGCTAAGTCAGTATCCTGGCTGGCTGATAAAAGGGCAAATTAATTCGTATTCATCCCTAAATTTTTGTGATAAAATTGTACATTTTTTAGAATTTTACCGAAACTCTAGTCGTAAAACTGTAAATATAATGTCTGAAACAGAGGATATGGCTGCAAAATGCTCACGTAATAAAAATCAAACGGAATTTATAAATGGAATTGCTGAATTTAATCAAAAACATAAAATGCCTATAACATCCCCCACGGTCACGAAGGCTCAATCAAAACTATTACTGACATTAAATTTATCATTTCGCTGGTTGAAACTCAACCGATTGTGTATCGTATTGCGAAGAGGATGGTATCTCCCTTACTGGGGAAAAAGGACTAGTCATTATCCGTGTACTAATAATCGGGATCGGGCCAAGTGTTATCGATATATGTCAAGTGAGTTATTCCCGGCAGAAGAATGGCATCGCGAATCATCTGTTGCCGAACACAACGTGAAAAAGTCGTCGAATCCGTACCATGAACATAACCGTATTTGCCGGGAACAGCGAACACCACTAAGGACTGAAAAATATGACCTGAAAATTTCCAGCGAAAATAAAATGCACAGGAGTTGCGTTCTCGGGATATCAACAAGATATTTGCGAAACGTATTCATGATTGCAATTATCACGTGCGCTCCACATATGTGTGAGTCCTTTCATCACAACATCAAATATAGTATGAATGTGGTTAAAACCAAATATGGTCCACTGCGAGGTGTCGTGGTTCGGTCGAATCCAACGGTGGAAGCCTTTCTGGGAGTGCCGTATGCATCGCCACCGGTGGGCAGTTTGAGGTAAGTGATAAATGAAATAGTTAAATAAAATCAAGTGGTTTAAAGTGTTAACCAATTGACCCGAAAAGCGGTGATTGCAACCATTGCACTGCTTGTCATTGGCTAAAACCAATCCAGAAACACTCCCAAATGCTTAACCTAGTAGTTTCTACTATTAGGCTACTAAGGTCGTATGATTATCATCATCATCGTGGCGCGACAGCCCGACGTCGGGCCTTGGCCGCCTGGAATGTATGATTATAATTAATAGTTTTTTCTTTCCTCTTAGACCTAGACCTTGAGCCAACGACCATAAATTTCATTTGCTCACTGTTTGTCTTTACCGTGGTAGGAGATTGCCTCCTGCAACGTAAAAGACGAAAAGTGTACTTATAAAGAAAAATTTGAAGGGGTACCATTTGGGGGTTGGTGAAGTGATGGCAAATGTCATCAAAAGCCTAAGTCTAGTTATCGGCTCACAATTATTTGGACGCCATTCTTATCAGGAGGGGAGTCACAAGTGCAAATGCAAAAAAGCATATCAAAATTCCATTGCTAACACCGCGTCACACGGGCGAAGCATATTGGAAATTTTGGCGTTATCAAAAGCTCGAATAAATTACTGGTGACTTGACACCATCATCATGGGCGCTCTAGCCCGCGTCGGCTTTGGCCTCCTGGATACAGTTCCTTCAACTTTATCGATCACGCGTGCTTCGTGCAATCTGTGTCAATTGACTCCTACCATCGTACACAAGGTTTTCCTTGTGGTTGATTACCTTAGTTTTTACCCTTTAGCACTCGGTTCGTGACTCTGTCAACGTGCATTCCTTCGACATGGCCAGCCCATTTAAGTTTCCGAAATTTTACCGACTTCGAGGCGCACATATCCTAAAATAGTTCATACAACTTGTAATGAACGTGTTGGTGGGCATCAGGAAATGCCCGTGGGGATGAAGTCTAGGGTTGCCATAATGGCAGCGCCATCTGACGAAGAAATAGGCCCCTCAGTGAGCTGAGCAGCGGCCTATGTTTGCTGCTTTTCGCTGCTGGTTGCCCCCGTCCTTTATGTATTATGTAGCAAAATTCTTAGGTATACATCGGTTCAAAAAAAATGGGTAGTAAAAAAAAGGGGTGAGCCCTCGTGCATGCTGCTGGGTCCCGGGCTTAAAGGACCCACGGCCTCTTAACTCGCCCATCTATGAGGTCCCATGGCCGCCATTAATAATTTGGGGACCTGCCTAACTAAATATTTTGCTCGCTTATTTGCCCACATGTACTGAAAGGGGGAGGATTCCTTCAAGGAAAAGATATAAATATTTAACCACAATATTACGAGTAAAATAATACAACAATAGTATTACTTACCTCTATGTCCCTGCAACTCGATTGTATCCTGCAGAATCCTGCTGGAGAAGGTCCAAAGATTGGCATGCATTGCCATCACGGGGGCTCTAAGGACAACACCGACCGCTGCCGTGGGGGCTCTGTTGAATCTGGTTCCCTTGGAAATTTTCGCAGAACAGATGGCGGCGATTACAGCTGTTCGCCTCCGCCCTTGCCTCCGGTCTTTGGGCGGCGTCAACTACAGGTCATTCAGCTATATTTATCAACCTTGATATTGCCGAGGAGACGGAGTATACCTCCCCGAATTACTTGTTCGAAATGGGCTTTACTGGCTTGATTATCTTTAGGAATGACTGGCCCGTACACGCTTTTCACTGATGGTTCTAAGACTGACGAAGGAGTGGGGGCTGGCGTATACTTGGAAGAGTTGGATATAAGCTTGGCGTTCCGACTCCCGAACTTTAGTAGTATTTTTCAGGCGGAAGTTACAGCAATATCTGAAGCTCTAGCCTGGTTGTCGCAAAACAATATATCTGGTAGGGACATTATAATATACACGGATAGCCAACCGGCGATTAAATCGCTTAGATCCGTCTTGGTAAATTCGAAGACTGTACTGGATTGTCGCAACTCCCTAATAGAGATGGGAAGGCTCATTTCCCTGTGCAGGGTGCCAGGGCATAGTGGCTATGTTGGTAACTGCAAGGCCGACGAACTGGCTCGGGCAGGTACGATCAATGAGATTAGCGGGCCGGTACGTAGCACCAGGATGCTGTTGGATGCTTGTAAACTGGCTATCAAAGATGCGGCGTATGATAGGGCCTGAATCAGATGGAGCAATGGCAGTAGATGTCATGTGGCTAGACCCTAGACAGATGTGGCCCAGACTGGATCCCAAACGTTCTTCTGGGTTGCTAATGCTAAACAGAAATAATCTAAGAATTGTCGTAGGAGTGCTAACGGGACATTACCTAATTGGGGAGCATGCCAGGAGACTTCGTCTTCCATATAATGATTTTTGCAGGAGCTGTGGGGACAAGGAAGAGGAGGAAAGTACGTTTCATCTTTTGTGGACCTGTCTGGCCCTGGCGAGTTTAAGGAAACACCTCCTTGGTTCATACTTCTTCACCGATCTGGATGACCTGAAAAATGTAAATGTTGGTCGGCTACATCGCTTCACTGTGAGCTCAGGCTGGTTTAACGAGTGACTTGGTCTCAGTTGCTGAGTCCAGGGGTACCACAACGGACCTAGTGGTGGTCTAAGTGTGCTTAAGCAACCCTTTTAACCTAACCTAGCCTATGTCACTGCAACGGCTGTTGTAGTAATTTAGAGGGCTAACTGCAAGTTAATTATCCGGGAAACAATTCACAAAAAAACGAGTAACATTTACAGAATGGAATTGAGAAAAAAGACTAAATTGGCAGTAACAAAAGCAAAAAAAAAAACAATTGCGCAAAATTCTGGCCCTTTTTTTCTCGATGTCCGACTATAATCCATCGTAGAAAAAAATGCCTGCTACTACAATTTCATTTTCTCAATGTCAGTTTAGTGTTTATCCGTTTGAAAATGCTAAAAAGGACCTTATCTAACTTTTAAATTTTATTGGAAAGAAAAGCTTCAAAAGTCCTTCACGAAGCCTCCGCTTAATCGCTTATCCAAAACAAAGTCCCAACACCTCATAATCGAATAAAATTTTACGCAAAACAAATCCCAACACCTCATCGTCAATTCAAATTTAATCCTAAACAAAAACCCAACACAATTGCAAAATTCGTTGCGCACTTTTCGCCTTGGTAATTTAACATTGGTATGGTTCGTGGCCTTGGTAATTTAACGGGCGTATGAGAAAATGAAAATATTTAACGGGCAGTTTATCGCTTGCCAAAGCTCATGTCTCTGTTAGCTATCGGGCAGTTTAACGGGACATTCAGAAAATGAGCCTTTAACACATAGTCAACCGCAGATTCAAACCAACTCGCGGCGAAGTGCGAAGCTCGGTACATCGAAAGCTCGCTCAGTAATGATGACGAATGAACGTGAAGCAAACTGAAGACTACGTTACCGAGGACTGTTACTCGCAATAGACTTAATAGCACCAAACAGGTGCTTGCTCTAACCTCTTGTGGGGCATAGCGTGTCAACTGCTCCATGTGGTCCAGTTGACGTTTCGTTGGCATAAGTTTCGGAGAATGCAGTTGCCAGCATGCACCTCCTCCTATCATATTTATCCGCCTACCTGCGACAAGTCGGAAGATGTTGTGGCTTATTATTACGCCCTGCATCACAGGTTGAAGACAACACAAACTTTCATGGACACTAACGTCGTCGTAGACAGGATTCGAACCCGAAACGCCGGTAGTCGGACATGAGACTGATGCCTCTACGCACTACTCCTTCGGTGGCCGTGGTCGCTCCGTCACCATTTTACGATACTAATCTAGAGCTCAGAGTTGAAATCTCAGCGCGATCAAAAACTGCCTGCGAGTACTCTCACAGTGCTCCGAGCTTGTCAGTACAAAGACGGCGCGGATAGGAGGTGCATGCTAGCAACTGCACTTCAGAAAAGTAGAAATGCTAGAGATGTTGGCGCGCCTATGCCCCTGGAAGAGTCAAGGCGATTAACAACAACGCACTGCGCTACCGGTCGCCTCGTTGTGTATGTGACGACAACGGGTTATTTTCTTTTGCTGAACTTGAATGTTGAAAAGGTGACACTGCTTTGCACTGAGTCAGTAGCTCAGATGCCTTGAGCGGCGTAACATCGACGATTTTCAACAAGGGATGCTACGATTGTGAAACTTTCTTTTTTTTTCTAGGAGGATCAATAGAGCTCATGGTTCGAAAGTGATGGTAAGTAAGAACGAAGGATTTATGCACTATTGAAAGCTATTACGGGCTCTCGTTGGACTGCCGAAGATTTTGTTGCAAGGTTTCCTCCTTTTCAATCTGCAAAACTGAGTACTTGTAATGAACCGTATTTGGGTCTGGTAGTGCTGCTTCTAACGGCAGATCGATGGTAGCACCTGATGAGTAATGATCTTTCGATGGTACGAAACCACAGGCCAACCATTGCATCCTTATCGCCTTTTTTTTAAATCCCCATTTTTGTTTCCCATGTTTGTGTTGTCTTCGCCTCTCTAATTGCTTTGACAATACTTATTTTACCCTAACCCCTAGTAGGGCATGGCGCGTCATTCCATGTGGCTTAGCAGACGTTTCGTTGGCATAAACTAGTTTCGGACGGATGCACGCTGCCAGCATTCACCTCCTGTTCTCATTTAGCCGCCTACCTGCAACAAATCGAAAGATGTTGTGACTTATTATTACACCCCGCACCACAGGGGGAAGACAACACAAACATCCATGGCAACGAATACCGTGGACGATACCCAATCGAATTTTCTTTCAAATCAGTGTATAGTGTATCCTCTGTGGACCCTGGCTTTTAATTACTGTCGCCTACAGACCTCTCGGTATCGTGTCTTCCAGTTCCAGAAACCGAGCGGTTTACTGCTGCCCTCGTGTTCGAAATCCACCCAGCGCTTCTTTGGTCGGCCACGAGCACTATCACCCTTAATGTCAACCTTGAAAGGTTGTCTGGTTATTAGATTCCATAGTCCATTCGCTCTACGTACCTAGCCTACTGCAGTTTTCGTAGCTTAATTAATTTAGAGCCCTCTGGTTGGTTATTTATTTTATACAGCTCACATCTGTACCTTTCTACAATAGTCATTGGTCCCCATCTTTCGAAAATGTTTTTATATCTTCTTCGATGCCTGGGTGATGTTCGGCTTATGTATAGGGGATTGCCTCAGCACTTTAATTAGCAACATTTGACAAGATGGTTATGTTGTTTGGACTTGTGCGATTGACTTCGTCGTTTGACGCGCTCAGTAGCCGTAAAGTCTCGGTTTGACCCCCGGCGCGTATATAAAAACTGCCTGTGGGCTTCAGGCTCGTCAGTAAATGACGGCTCTCATAGTAGGTGAATACTAGCAACGGCACTATCCGAAATCTATATGCTCGAAACGTCAACAAGGAATACCTATGAAAACGATGTTGACGCGCCCATGCTCTTAAAGGGGTCGAGACAATTAACATCAACCATGAGCCTTATTTTCACGTATTCGAGTATAGAATTGAACAAAAAACTTTGAATGATGCTGTGTATTATATGCAGATTGCAGATACAAGAATTGCTCATAGATTCAAAAACGAATTTACTAGCACAAGTCAAGTTTGAAACACCGACTGACCTAAAAAGTTTCCAATGGACACTGCTAAGAGAATTTCAACTCTCAAAATTTAAGAACGTTGCCCCTTGCAAGTTGAACCCAGATGCTGATTCCAGCATCATAAGTAAAGTTTTGCATCAAAAATTCATGATTTGCTATTTATTTACTAGTTATCAAACTCACACAGCATTGAAATAAAAGTACTGACGGCTGAAAAACTTTCAAAATCACAGAAAGGAGATAAGGACACAACAAAAAAAATTATATACTCCCCAAAATGATTATTTTTCGAAAGTTTGCAAAACGTCTTAAGTAAACTTTACACAAAACTTTTCATTCATGATAGATTTACTACATCCAAATAGAGAATCCATCATGGTTAAAACTTAGTGACATTTTTATGATTTCGGGATAGGAAAAGTTTTCATGAGATTTTCTTGCTTACTCAAAATGATTTCATTTGTTTCAATCTTCTTCTCTATTCCTTCCAGATACATGCCACCCGTGACTCCATCAACGTGGCGCAATACAAGATTGGCGGATCGATTTTCTGCGGTTTGTCCACAAGTTGCTCCCGTTGCGCCATCCGGTCCCGAGGCTCTACTGGAAGTACCACGTGGACGTCTTTCACAATTGCGACGATTACTGCCGCTGCTTGCAAACCAATCTGAAGATTGTCTCTACTTAAATTTATATGTGCCCAGGACATTGTATCCAACGCCGCCGTCATCCCCGTCAACGACAGGCACTGCAGGATTCGGGGGTAAGTTTCTTCTCTTCTTCTATTATATGCCTTAGACACACAGCACAAAAATGACAAAAATAAAATTTCGACTGAGTTGCTTTGGCTGGCGATGATAGGAATCGTCCTTGAAGAAAATGACATGGATAGGAATAAAGTTGAGAATGACAAGAAAAGGGAGGGACGTTTTAAAGTAACTTTAAAGTACATTTATCTTGATTAGGGTAATTTACGGAAAGCAATGTTACATCAGAGGGGGTGGAGGACGACTCGGCTGTAAATAAATTGAATGTCATCTGTTTTGCTTTTGCATTACTTATTGAACCTTGATGTCAGTTGGAGTCATTCCTAAAAATCATTTCAGATATTCAGAAGCAAAAAGTCCTAACGAAGTGATTAATCCAGTGGGGGGTGTAAAACTGTATATCATATTACTGTACTACTCACCATATCAGTGAGTCGGTAGCTTATTATGCTGAGGCGTCCGTCTGTTCGATGTATTATCCTTTCCATTCGTTAATGCGAGTCCCGATGTAAATGGTTGTTCGAAATTTTTGCCGGTTAGATTAAAATTATGCAGTGATTCACGGTGCAGATCATTTATTTTCACCGTATTATTACTGTGCCCTGTAGTCCGGATGGCGCAACGGTTAGCACGTTCGCCTTCAACGCACTGGGCCCCGGTTCGATTCCGGGGATTTACGTGTCGGACTATGAGCCCACTCAGCTGTTAAATGAGTACCCATTATGGGGTAAATAACTCGGTTGGGCGTATTGCTGATCACATACGTCTGCACAAAAACCGTCACGATCTAGAAAATGAGATGATGCTAACTCATCTCGAGGCCGTGGTTCAAATTGGACTGTTGCGCCAGTTATTTATTTATTTTATTACTGTGCCTTAAACCCTAGTACGGGAAATAGCGCCTCAACTAATCCTGCGCGGTGTCGGACACAATTTTGGACAATAGGACGTAACTACCCCCACAACTCACCCAGCAAATCAAACTCTTTCGCCACAAATCGTCGCCATGACTTCCTAGGACGCCCACAATCCTCCTTCATTACGAATGGGCTCCCATTTCATGGCATGTCAAGCAATGCAGTTATCAACTGACCCGTACGCCGACTAAGCTGTTTGGGCCAGAAAATTCATAAAATTTGACGAACACACAAGTCAACAAAAACTTGCAGCTTTCCCTGTGCTGCGCCCATACAACAGCAGACAGTACCAGGGAGCGAAACAGGCCCATCTTGGTCTTAATACTGAGATAACTGCATTGCCAGATTTTCGACAACATGCCGAATGTGCATTATTTAGCCTGGTTGATACCACGATCGAGGCAGGGCATACCGTACCGTACCACCATCTTCGGCAACAATGTCTACCTATTCCACAAGCTGACCGTTGATACTGATAGGGCGAGTTTGATTGCTGTTTTTTTGCAACGTGCCGGGATAAAAACCTTAGTAACCTCTCTCACCTCTAATCTTAAGCCCAACCGTGCTCGCCTCCCTTTCGAGATCTAAAGCCTTTAAGTTTAGATACATGACTTGTGGGAGAGTAGGCATATATCGTCGGCGTAGTCAATATATTGCAGATAAAACCTTAAGGTTAATCGAATTTATCTGTGTGGTCCGGATACATACAACACATCGCCGATCACTATGAGGAATAGGATCGGTGAGGGGAAGCACCCCTGCCGAACTCCATTCCGGATCACAAAGTCCCCCGACACCTTACGTTTATGCAAGACGTGATATTTTGCGCCATCTTAATAATAGCCCCAATCTTCTCAGGGATGCCTCTCCTACGAAAAGCCGCCTATATAAAATTCCGGTTCACATTGTCGAAAGCCTTCTCGAAATCAGTGAAAAACAAGTGAGGCGGTGAATTGTAATCAACGCGATGGTTGGAAAATTGTTGATGTGATCGACACAGGAGTATCCGGATCGAAAGTAACATAGGCCACCAAAGGGCCCGTTAGGATACCTACCAGGATAAAACCTATCCATCCATCCACCTAAGCATTGAAATTAGTATTCATAGAACCAGCCAGAGCTGGCAATGAACCGATAAAGCTTTACCGGGTCATGCCCCCTAGGTCCACCAAATGAAGGAAGAAAGAGTCTATCGCGCCTCCTCGCAGCCAAGGCAGGACAGGTGCATAGAAAATGAGTAATACTTTCCTCCTCGTTGGCATCCTCGCAGCTTCTGCAGAAGTCATTGTAGGGTATACGAAGTCTTCTAGCGTGCTTCCCAATGGGACAGTGCCCAGTGTAAACATTCACAACCACCCCAATGTGCTTCCTGTTCAATGTTAATATTGTAGCAGAGCAACTGGGGTCCGCTGTGGGCCTCAACCTCTTCATGGTTTGACACATACCATTCACAGTCCATCTAGCGCTCGCTTTGTTTTTTGCGTTTGGGTTGATAATTCGCTTACAGATTGCGAAAAACACCCCGATTCCCAACGACCATCTTCAATTGCCCCAGTCGTCTCAGCCCGAACAAGCTCATCAGCCATACAATTACCATCATTAGCACTGTGGCTTGTAATCCAGCACAAAGTGATTTCAAAGTAACGCCCCAGCTCATCAAGAAGCGATCGATGGTTCGTAACCGTAGACGATTTCGTCAGAGCTGATTCAAGTGGTCGAATTGCAGTACACCTCAATTGTGACATTACATGCCAGCCAGGTGAGAGCTTCTGAGATCGCCAGAATCTCTGCTTGCAGCACGCTACAATGATCATGTATGTGGAAAGATAAACTAATTTAGAAGACCTGCGAAAAGATACCGGCTTCCACCCCGGCATCCGTTTTGGATCCTTCAGTATATAAAACGATGAAGTCTGGGTGAGTGATTGCCCCAGTTTCCCACATGTTCCTTGAGGGAATCGGGCTCTCAAATTTTTTACCAAACCTTAGGGGAGATATAATCGGTATATGCATGGTAGTCAAGATTATTCAAAATAGCTGAGCGGCTGGAGCTTAGAGCAAGCCATTGATCGGTCTCGCAAAGTCGAAATGCTAGTCTTTGCTTGCAGTTCAGCAACAATATCGAGCGGTAAAAGGTTTAGAAGCACATCTGGGTCTGCTGATTGAGTGGATCAGAGCTATCGTCACCACTTCTTGCACCTTCCCCAGTAGTGTCTTGTGGGTCACCATTCTAAGCGACGTCCACCAAACAAGAATGCCATATAACAAAAGGGGCCAAAGAACTGAGCCGTACAGCGATAAGACAACCTTCGGCTGTAGTCCCTAGTTCCGATCTCTCACCTTCCTGCATGTGTAGAGTGCTATAGTGGTTTCATCAACACGTTCCTGAATATTTGACCTCCATTCCAACTTCCTATCTAGTATGAGAACAAGGAACTTAGCCTTGTCAAGAAAAGTCAGTCTGACACCGCCCTGTACTGGAGGTTCGATACCCGAAGGTAGATTGTGTTTCCTTGCAAAGAGTACAAGTTCCGTTTTGTCAGGTTTAACCCTGACACTACTTCGACTAGCCCAACAGATCAGAGGCGATATATTGTAGCATACTGCAGCACCTCACTAAGAATGCTCGGAAATTTATCTGTAACTGCGATAGTAACATCGTCGGCATAGGAAACAACCCTGCATCCCAGACTCTCAAGATCCAAAAGCAGTCTATTGATTGATAGATTTCATAACAGCGGTGAGAGCACACCACCTTGAGGTGTGCCTCTACAGACGAATGTCCGCACAGTAGATTCTCTCATACTGGACTAGATAACCCCGGAAGTTAATAGCAGGTTAATTAGTTCACGCAATGAATAATCCATGTGCAGGCCGGCGAGTGCCTTAGTGATGGTCACAGGTTGTTGTTGTTAAAGTCCAGAAAAATCACCATGGTGTATTCCTTGTGATTGAAAGATTTTTCAGTGTAGCTAACCAAAGAGTACAGGGCGATGTGCACCGATCTGTTCTTGAAGTGAGAGTGCTGCGAGGTGGACAGCAGTCGAGATGAAATACTACCACGTAGATGGATACCAATTAATCTCTCAAAAGTTTTAAGAATGGTGGAGGATCGACTAACCGGTCTGAAGTCATTAGGGCGCTTATGTGAGCTCTTACCTGCCTTGGGTAGAAAAATCACTTTAACCTCCCTCCATATATGAGGAATGTATACGAACTCAAGACAAGCTCTAAAAATAGTCACTAGCCAAGGGTACACGATGTCCGATGCGTAATGCAGGTCTGCCGGAATGATGCCATCCGGCGCAGCAGGGCGGCCGGTAGCGCAGTGTGTTGAGGCATCAATCTCATGTTTAACTACCAACTACTGGCGTTTCGGGTTTGAGTCCCGTCCACGACCACGTTCGTGCCCTGGATGTGCAGGAGGTGCATGCTGGCAACTGCATTCTCCGAAACCAGTTTATGCCATCGAAACGTCAACTGGGCCACATGAAACAGTTGACGCGCTATGCCCCACAAGGGGGTTACGGCACATGTCTCCCAATCCCAGCAATTGTAGACGAAACCAAGGGCATTGCAATTGTCGAACTTCCGGGGAAATGTGCATTCAGCAGAGCCTCAACGGTCTCTGTACTTGATGTCGTCCAAAGCCGCCCTCTATTTGCAGGAACCTAAGCATAGATGGACTTGTTAAGAGGATTTTGCCAAGTCTGGAGATCTCATTCGACTCCTCAATACGCTCACAGAAATTCCCCATGAACTCCGTTTTGCACTTAAAAGCCAGCTTGTTCTTCATCAATTGCAGTTTTGCTTCCTTAGCGTTTCCATGGCAAATGTAGCAATTTTTGTCAACGGCAGGAATTAATTATTGCAGTCTGAAAGAGTACCCCTTTTTCGAAGGTCCACAATTCACTGTGTGGAAAAGGTCTCTCTGTCCTACGCTTCATCAACAAATGTGGCCTTACCCCTTCTCAGTGCAGTAATTGCTTCGACTATTCACCCTTTAGTCGGGACCATTTCTCATATACTCGCATTTCAATAGCCAGCTAAATTGTCTACAAGAGGGGAACTTCGCCAGAAGTTAAAAGATTAAAAACACTAGCGAAGTGCTCTTTCAAACGCCTCTTCTGCTCTTCATCTGACATACGTAGCTTTCCATCACAGTCCTTCACCAGTTATTAATAAAAGTTATGACCATATTTAAACTCTTTGGTGACATACGTATACGGAGATTAGATTGTTAGTTCTTGCGACTTCTTCTGCCGAGGTCAGGAAAAAGTTTTCATACTCTCTTTTATCGCGTCGCACACTACGCTGGACTTCACCACGTTCCTGACGGTAAGGGAGCTTTACGCTACTTCGACTGTTGTCTCTCGCTGTAGCTTATCGTGCCGTCAGCTGTTTCTTTTCAAAGATCCGCCGCCACTATTCTGCGGACATGCAGGATGCGAGGCTTATGCCAACAATCCCGGTTAGTGCCAAGGATGGTATCTGGGCTAGCAATGTGCGCGTTTTTATGACATCCCAGGGTTCGTTTAAATCATAACTTAGGCAACTTATCACGATACTAATCTAGAGCTCGGAGATCAAATCTCGGCGCGACCAAAAACTGCCTGTGAGTACTAATAGAACTCTCATAGTGCTCCGAGCTTGTCAGTATAAAGACGGTGCGGATAGGAGGTGCATGCTTGCAACTGCACTTCAGAAAAGTAGATATGGCAAAGTAGATAAGCCAATTAACAAGTTGCTGGCGTTCACATCCTCTTATTTTTAACGAGCTTTCAAAGACATGCCGGGAAAACCGTGACATTATTTTTGCGCCCCGCACCACAGGGGAATGTTTGCTTCAAGCAAATTATCGTTACGCCATGACTGGCGGCTTGGCTTAGCTAGCAATGGTCAACGACCATTGCCAGTTCAGGGCAATAAGAGGAGGACTTTGAAAAACGACTTTCGCTCGGTTTTATTTACTCCGAAAAAAAAGATTTTAGTGTGTTTATTGCTAGAATTATTATAGTGGTACAGCCTATACGATGATCTGGAAGTTTCGAAGCCACAATGGGCAGGATTCGTGCAACTCATAGACGACAACCAAATACTTAAGCTAGTTTTGAAAAGCAGCATCAGTGAAACAAGGCTGAGAGGATGGATGACCTAGAGCTCGATGGGAAGGCTCAGTCGATGCGGACGCAGAACTATCCAGACGGCCATGGTCTGACGAAGGGGCGTCGCGCCACAATGATGATTTTTTAATGTGTACAAACAAGAAACATTTTAGTTAAACCTCTTAATCCGTTTCAGAAGGCTATATTCAAATATTCAGAGAATCGTCTTCAAAGGTCAGAAGTTGTATTTTTCTATCATGGTATCCGTATCGTCTTTAATAACAAAGTGCCTCAATTTCCTGTCTGAAAATTCCTGTGAATACCAAAGTCCTTGAAAAGGGGGCTCACTTAACGACTGCCAATACACGACGAATACACGAAATGCTTGGTACATATTGGCATATGAACTCAACATGCTTCTCATACACCACACTGTAATAGCGACTAACCACTCAAATGAGCAAAACATTGTCTTGTTTAACTTCACTTAAGTTGCGTATACGTTTTCCTCATAGTTAAGTGCTAGAAAAATGCCATTTCTTTTCGTTTTAAGCTGTGATGTCCTTTTTTCGGCGTTAGCTTTAATGAATAGCCATTTGAAGAGTATTAAGCAACCATATAACAGCAAATTCCAGCGAAATGTTTTTCCACTTAATGGTGCCGAAGTGCTCATGCCACCAGCGGAAAAGGTCCTTAAACCCGGCCGAAAAGGAAAATTAATTTACTCCATCTGAAAAATTTATTGGAACCCAAATCCGTATTCGGGACTTCCGCAAACTTTTTCCACTTGGACCAACACACAGACTTTGAACACGAGATGGAAACACAAACAAACATACATACAATATGCTGTGTTAATTCAACTATTGAGCAACAAATCGGCCGGTTTTCCCTTTTCGGCCGTTGAATCTCATCCAGTAGACGGGGGTAGTCTTTGATTTGATACCTTCTATGAAAGTTGAAATGTTTCCCGGACTGCTTTCAGGTCAACATTTCAATTGACCTCGACAGAAGCTTCTATCAAGCTAACCACTTTCGACCCGAACAATAATAACTCTAGCTACAACTATTTTCTCTGGTATTTATTTTTTATTGAAGTTTTTCCTAGTTTGCCCTAGTTAAGTGTGGTTTAACGGAAGCTTCTATTTTTTCTATCTGACTAAAAGCCGATAAAACTTTTGCTACTTTTACTCGTTCCACTTTAGTCACCACAATCGGTTTGCTTGGATAGAATTGCCAACGTCATCATTCAGACTCTCCATACCTACGCTATCAAACTGCCTCAAATTCGTTCATGTGTTTCCGTCAGGATTCACAGGGATAATTCAATTTCTGTTTACTGTAGATTGGAGATGGCAGGCGGTTGCACTGTAGGATAAATGTCAGATGAAAGGATTCGAATGGAAGTGATTGACATGAAAGTCAGGTATACAAATGTGGGGAAAGCAGTCATAGTTGAAATATTTTGTCCTAAAAAAAAATTTAAACTTTTTTTCATAGTCAGTTTAAAGTAGTTCACCCTTTTCAAACAAGGATACACGCGGTTGCAGTCTTTCTATCCTTTAAGTCTGAAAAGATACTCGATGCTGAATTGTTTACAGATATTCCATTTTCTATCCTTAAAGGACTCTAACGAGATGTCAACTATGCCTTGAAGGACATTTATAAATTATGTTACTACTACTAGTTGGCCTTAACCTCTTGTGGGACATAGCCCAACAATTTAGTTGAAGTTTCATTAGCATAAAATATTGGCACCATGAAATAAGCCATTGGAAAATATGGCATTAATGGATAATTTCAGTTGAAACCGAAAGTAGCCATGCATGGGTTCTTTCGGTTTCACACTCAATGCTTAATTTCGTTTAAAATTAAGGTGAGTATGTACATGGCTTTCTTCGCTTTCATTCGCATACCTTATTTCGGTTTGGAATTGTGCATAGCCAGAAAAAAAATGCTGGATGCAGATTTACTAGGACGAAACGGATGCAGGTACATGTACAAAGAGTGAGGCTGCATGCGGGGGTTCGCAGCGCCCTAGGAGCAGAGCCCAGCTCGTTCCAAACCGAGATTATCCATGCACACTTGTGCGATACTGCGGGTTGTGAATTAACAATCGCTTGTGTGGGCTTCGCTCGCTGCGATCGCTCCGTGCTTAAGGGATCACAACCCTCAGTATCGCACGAACATGAACGCCCGCTTCGCTCGCTCTGGACACTGCATGGCTATTTTCGTTTTTATCGCATGCCTTATTTCGATTTCAAACCAATATTGTCCATGCATAGCTTATTCCGTTTATTTTCTGACGAATATTTTCGTTTCCAAACGAAAGTATCTGTATGGATTATTTCGTATGCCTTATTTCGCTAGGGCTTATTTCGGTGCCCCTAAAAGATTTCCGATGGTGCAAGTTACTTCTTTTCCTCTTGTCATGTGGGGCGTACCAATAAACCACACCCTCTTTCGACTTTCGCATGTATGCGGCTAAATGGGCAGGAGGTACATGCTAGCAACATGCATGGTCCGAAAGCAGTTGATGTTAACGAAACGTTAATTAAGCCATATGGGAATAGTTGGCGCGCTATGCCCCACTAGGAGTTAGGGCGAATAGAATAGTATGTATAACTGGCTGGCATTTTAGTTGATTTCTACGCTCCTTACAACTTGCTCTTAACGACGTTAATCAAATTGCTTTACCTGGAAGATGTCATGTGATTTATTTCCGCACCATTCAAATAAATTTTCCAATGAAATAAATAAATTTCTGGAGCAATTAAATAAGTCTCCGGATGAAATTAGTTAACTTCCGAATCAAATAAATAAATTTCCAAATCAAAAGTTAAATAAATTTCCCTAGGTAGTAAGTAGATTTCCTACTGAAAAAAGTAAACGATCAGACGTAAAAATTATTTCATTCGATACGTCAGTTTCAGTTCATTTTAGTAGTGTGGACGTTAATTATTTCCTTAGGGCATTCCTATTCTTTTATTTGATTCGGGAATTTGTTTATTGAATTCGGGAATTTATTTATTTCGCATGGTGATTTATTTATCTGTTCCAAAAATTTATTGACTTGATCCGAGAATTTATTTACATGACTCGGAAATTTACGTACTTGACTTGGAAATTATAATACATATAAAATTCTTGTCACTAAACTTACACTGACTACTGTTTCCCACTATGCCAACTCTCAGTTTAAAACAACTCCTGTCCTGATTCATCATTGGCGCAAGGAAAGGATTTTATCGGGTTGAATTACGAATCTACCACCAGCTACCGTCAAATGAAAAACCGAAAAAGAACGCAGAGAAAGAAGATTGTATGGGTTGCTAATGGTTAACCTTTGTACGTTATCCGGCTTATTTTAGGTAAATCCTTGGAAATGGGAGAGAATCGGGAATTTCAGGATTGACAATTTCAAAAAGAAAATGATATTTTATGGCCGGATTTAATTTTGTTGATCTAAATCAGGCTTTGCGGATTATAGTTTACTCGGGGTATGTCTTAGCAACTTTTTGAGTACGAAAGGGTTTTCTGACTTAAATTAGGTCCATAATAAATCTGGGTTTTCAGAATTGGAATGACAAATTTTACCACAAATTGATGTGTTTCAGATGAACATAAATTATATCTTGGTAAGTTCAAGGTTTTTATTTGAATAGGTTAGTAAAATAACGTTAATACGGGACGTATCATGCTCGACTTCGTAAGTTTTGTAATTACCAGCAAAGCGACTGTTGCCTAGAAATTTGAGTCTTTTTTTTTAATGTTTCCAATGATGCTTGAGCTGTGAATTTCAAATGTACAACTAAATTAAACAAAAAAAGAAGTGATGTTCATCGGCACCTACTACAAAGAATTTCCCGACGCGAGTGTTTAGCCTGACGACGGCGCCACGTGCTTACAAATTAACAGCCACAAACCAGGAACCAAGAGATGCCACGACAAACGCGAATTCGTTGCGTTAGGCTCTCTACCCGTAAAACAAATATTCACTCCGGAGCACTCTCCGCACGAATTAAATTCAAAACTCACTCAAGAATGATTTTTATTAAAAAACTATATTTTAAACTCTAAATTCTGCTCTAACCGTGATCATGCTCTCTCTGAGTCCTGTCAACCCCTTGTGGGGTATAGGGCATTAGCTTTCGCCGCCATCGCCTTCAACTGACTCCACGATTTGCCTAACGACTTACCCCCACGACCTCAACTGATCTTCTCCAGGGTTTTCTAGGTCGTCTAACACGGCGAATTGCATCGGTTCTCTGTGGGTTCTAATCGAAGACCTGTTTAGTAATGTTTTCCTGCCCCTCACGAATTGTGTGACCTATTCATTCCCACTTTCACTTGTTATGGAGGTATCTATCCTGACCTGGCCAGTAATGAACAGGAGGTCGTCGTTAGAAATTACCTCCGGCCAGCGCATGTGTGATGCTCCGTAGACACTGGTTCGCAAAAGTTTGCAATCTAGTTTTTAACGCCTTGGTCAGCTTCCAAGTTGAACAACCATAAAGAAGCACAGATTTTATATTGGTTTCGAAAATCCTGAGTTTGGTACTTCTGAAGATGTTGTTTTGCCAGATTGCTGATGCGAGACAGTGCATCAGCATCCGCTAACTACGCTTGCGAGGTACATAGCAATTGTTCACTTTTCCACCTTCTGCCGCGAAACACAAATTTCGCTCTGTCTTCCAGGATCTAAGCTCAAGTACTTAGTACTTAGTTTTCACTTAGCATTGTCACTTTTGCGGTGCAGGGCATCCGTCATTTGAACTAGATGAACCGATATATTTGATATAAGACAAATATCGTCAGCGTAATCCAGGTGTTGAAGGTATTCCGTCTGATACCTTTGCTCAGGTGTTCTTGAAGCGCACTGCAGAGTACGTCCTTAATGGCAATCAAAAACAATATAGGACAAAATGCAGCCTTGTCTCACTCCGCTATGTACCTCGAAGGAGTCTGAAAACTTACCCGTGTGTAAGACGTGACATTGGGCTCCGCTATAGGACTCCTTGATGATGGATATGATTTTGTCTGGTATTCATCTCCTATGTAGATTTATTCCCGGTCAACGCTGTCAAACGCCTTCTCGAAATCGATGAACATGAGATGTAATGGTGATCTCCACTCTGTGGATTGTTCAATAATAATTCGGAGGGTGTTGATGTGGTCGCTACATGAAAATCCCCCGCGAAAACCAGCTTGTTCGTCGTTCAATGTGCGGCCAATTGTATGCTTGATCCGGTTTAAAACTATTTTTGTCACCAATTTGGAGACTACGGGGAGGAGGCAAATTATTACAATTCCTAATTTTACCTTTTTTCGGGATCTTAATAATGACGCCCTTTTTCCATTCGTTAGGGAGAGCTTCGGTTGCCCAACATTCTTGGATAAGAGGGAGAAGAATATCCGCAGTAGCGTTGATATCCTACTTAAATAGTTCCGCCGGAATTCCATCTATCCCCGGGGCTTCCATTGATTTAATAGCCACAGTTACTTGAAGTTTAGATGGTGGGCTCAAGTCTGGCTATTTGCGGAATATTTGCTGCTTCTAGTGAAGATGAGTTCAAATGTCTAAAGGTGTTGAGGACCTCAATGCTCTCTCCACCGTCGCAGTTGGTCTTCATCAGTAACAATCAGGGTCTTACTATTTCACGGGATGTTCAGTTGCAAAAGATTTGCCAGTCAATGGCTTCATAAGTTTGTAAAAGGTCCCACTGTTACCACTGTAGGTCCCACTTTTACCACTGTAAGCCGCTTCCCCTGCCTTCTCCGCTAATGCAATGATGTTGTTGCGTTTGTCCCGTCTTATGCTTCTTTGCACGCCTTTCTGTAGTGAACGGTACTCGGCTCTGAGCTGGTCTTTGGCTGAGTCGTTAGCAGCTGAGTTAATCAGTTCCTTAACTCTCTTGCGTGCTGAGATTAAAGACCATGTAGAGTCGCTAATGAATGGTCTCCTGCCGCAAATGTTATGTCACACGAAATAAACGAGTCCTTAGCGACGCTCCATGTATCATCAATTGCAGGATTCTCACAAGGTGGTGGTGCAATAGCTCTCTCGTACAAAGCGATGGAATATGCACATATTATAGATGGATCTTTAAGCTTTTGCACATTAAAACGTGGCAAGATTCTTGCATTTTTAGGGCGATGGATCGCTGCCATCCGTAAGCGCACTTTTGCGACAACAAATGGTGATCGCTGCCAATATCAGCACCCCGCTTTGACCTGACGTCTAAGAGGCAGTTCATGCATGTTTTGGAAGTGGCTATATAGTCAATCTGGTTCTCTGTTCTGCGATCCTGGTCGTTTAATGGCATTGTTTGTGCTTGAGCAAGGTACCGCCGATGACAAGTTAACGATAGTTGCAAAACTCCACGAACATCTCGCACATTTTTGTTCCTGTTGCTTAGACCATGATTGCCCATTAGGTGTTCCAGGCCAAAGTTGTCAGACCCGACTTTGTCATTGAAATCCCCCATAATAATTTTTATGTCACTTTTGGGATCCTTGTCGAAGGTGTCGCCGAGTCGGTGGTAGAAGGCGTTCTCGGCCGATTGATCCGCTGATTCGGTCAGGGCGTAGAACTGAATTATTGTAATGTTTCTTACCCTGGATTTAAATCTGGCTGTAATGATAGGGTCGGAGATGGTCTTCCAGTCAATTAGAGATAGGCGTGCATCTTTAGTCAACAGGATTCCGGCGCCTGATATTCGAGGTGAGGTAACGTCTTCACTTCCAGAGTAGAGCAGCACTGTTTGGGAGCTTGGCAATAAAGTCGATCCCGATCCAACCCGTCTTGTTTCGCTTAGTCCTAATATAGAGATGTTATATGCGGTCATTCTTCTGTCGACTTCAGTGAGCCTTGCACTATTGCAACCACATCTGGCTAACGTTCCAAAAAACTCGATCGTGGTCCATTGTTTTTAGCCGAAAGTCGTTGCCAGTGAATCAGTCCGTGGTATCCGGGGCCTCACTTATAATTAAATACACCAGTTTATTACATTGGCTTTTAAAAAACAGTGTGTATTGAAGTTTAATTCATTTTTGGATGAGAATTTTATGTAACCCTAAAAATATTGAAATTTAATCCTAAATTCATTCATCTTGTAATACACGTAGCGCCTGCTGTCAAAGTGTCCTATAAAAGGATATTCCCATGACGTGAAGTATTTGTACAATTCCTTTCTGACGGCGCACAGCGAAGTCGCCACTTCCACCGCGTAGGATGCGTGGAGCGCGGAGTCGGGTGGGTGTCTCCATTGCCCTCCATGTTCCAATTTCCAGGAACGCATAGGAGGGAGATTCTGAAGTGGCTGATGACACGCTTTATGACACTGCCTTGCCGGTATTCATGACTTACAGACTTCAACATTTTGATCGCTACCTGACTTTCGGTGAAGATTTTAACGTTCCTTCGTTTCGGTGGTTTATCTCGCAAGCTGGTGGGCCTTTCCATTACCCTCTGAATTCCGATGTCCAAGAACCCATAGGAGGAAAATTCTGAAGTGGCTAAGCAGCTCTGTTAAAGCTTAATGATACTATCTTATCAGTATTGATGACTTACAGACTTCAGCGCCTTGATCGCGGTTTCGGTGGTTGGTCTCAGCATCCTACAAGCCTCCGTCTGGAATACGCTAGCGCTGTCCTAAGGCGAGAAGGAGAAGTCGATTACTATAATTTTGTTTTATCATACTGTAAAGAAACTTAAGTTTATTTTTTCATCCCTTCCATCCCTTATGGAAATAATTTGCATGCTCTATTGGTTGCTCACTAACATACTATAGATATAGAGATAGATATTAAGCGGATGTTTACCAATGATTGCCAATGATTTTGGCAATTATTGTCCACATATCTACCCCACCCTTAAATATGGCAAAGAGTACCCTATTCGGACCAAATAGTCCATTCACCTGTCATAAAGAACACCAAACAAGCAACAAAATATCCTTTCTACCAACAAAAGCATGCCAGTCACATATTTCATTGTATTGTTTTACGACGTCGAAGTCGACGCGTACACTTATGAAGCAGGAGGAACGAGAGAGATGAAACATTAAACCAAATTACTACCATAATAATTCATGGCGACATTTTTGCGATCTTCTGGTTCGTTTCATATTCAGCCAACTGCAATAATATTAATGTCCTCCATGAAGCATCCTGCGACGCAAGAAGGTTGAACGATGACGACAAACTAACTTCCATCGGTTAAAGTCCTGCCACGCTCCATTGTGTGCGGCTTCGGAGAACTGAGCACAATTCATACATTAAAATCAGACCACACACTTTTCCGGTTTGTGCTAAATGAAGTTGCACAGATCTCGTATTTGTATTCTAATTAAATGGATGCGGCTTTACGGTTATAAGGACATTGTACAGACGAAGGACATCATCTCGATATGCTCAATGTAGTCAACTGGACTCATTGGAATGGTTGAAGCAGTTTGATGGGTTTTTATGATTACTACAGTATGGTAAACGGTGATGATGTATTCAAAGACATTACGAAGGACGTGTTATGGTTGGTTCTATTATCATCTGGAGAATACGGAGTACTAGGAAATGGAATTCTCCATAAACACTGAATAGAATGTGAGTACATAAAATCGTGATTGATGTCTTTGTTGTTTAACCAGGGCTACCAAAACTTTTTTCATGCGTGACCCCTCTTCATCATGGTGATTTTTTTGCGACTCCAGATATTAACATTCATAAGCCGCAGGTCAAAAACTAACATTAAACGGCGAGATATGTTTGTAAAATATACTTCATATATCGTGTAAAAAAAATAACATAAATTGCTACATACTATAAGAAATATCGTTAATTTCATTTGTTGGGGTACATGTAATCTTGAAATTTCCAGTAGAAGTAGTAGGGTGGCCAGATAAGAACGATAGGAAAAGAAATTCGTATAAAACAACAACGATGTGAGAAATGAAATCGATTCTGGCTTTATTTTGAAGCTACTTTCATTTCATTACGTATGGAATAGCACGTCTTTGAAATGGCCGCCTCGGCTTCGCTGGCAGTACTTCAAGCGGTCGGTTCAATTTTTGTTGACTTGGTCCAATATCTGCGGCGTTATTCCGGCAATAGCGTCTCGAGTGTAGACCTCGAGCGTGTCCAAAGTGGCTGGCTTGTTAGCGTAGACTAAAGACTTGACGTAGCCCCAGAGAAAGTAATCGAGGGGTGTCAAGTCGTATGATCGCGGCGGCCAATTGATGAATGCTCGACGTGAGATGACCCAGTCGCCAAGATGATTTTTTGGCCAAAAAACCGTATCTTTGGCCAACATTTTCAGCGCCCAATTGTCTATGATCGTTCGGCTTCAATTCTGACGTCAGCATGGTCATATATGGATGTATGCCCGAATCCAACCGCAAAATAAGCCGGGTTGACTCTATGGCGATGCCCAATTCAGCTGATCGGCGCCAAATCGACATTTCTCGATCTTCATCGACACTGGCCGCTACGGCGGCTATGTTTTATTCACTTCGCACCAATCTCTGTCGGGTTGGTGGCTTAAGGTCCAAAATAGTGTACTCACTCTCAAACTTTTTCACGGTGCGACGAATTGTCTGTTCACTGAAGCCATCTACATGATGATAACCGAACTCTCGACGAAATTTACGTTGCGTATTTACGACTGAGCCGAAATTTCGATAATATTTTTTAATAATTGCCAAACTTTCAGAAAGCGTGAAACGATGCAAACTTTAGTGAATATTTTGACAGCTGAATACCTTTCGTAACTTTAACAGCTACTGAAACATAACAATGCGAAAAACTATCCTTAGTATCTGGTCACCCATCTGAATGTTGATTCTACGAAAATGAGAACCGTTTGCGATAAGTCTGATAGTTAAATTTGTGCTAAGATTACTAGATTTTTCAATTTCGGTTTTATTTTTTGTTTTATGCTACAAAATATAAAAACATTTTGTTTCCCTTCTAAAATATTTATTGTCCTTTATATTAACAAAAAAAAGGTGTTCGTTTGCACCCCACCTACTACTACTCATTGCCCTAACCCCTTGTGGGGCGTAGCGTGTCAACTGTTCCATGTGGCCAAGTTGACGCTTCGTTGGCATAATCTGGTTTCGGAGAATGCAGTTCCCAGCATGCACCTCCTGCACATCCATGGCCACGAACGTCGTCGTGGACGGGATATTTAATGTAAGTTTGGATGTCGGGCTTATAAAGGTTGAGTTACTGAATGGCAAAAAAACATTTAGTGCTGTTTCCGAAATTGCAGGGATTTCCCATCTAGAAGAATTCAGAATAACAGTTAACGATTTTTGCGGAAATTCAAGTCTTAAGTTTGAATCACTCGATAGCTCAGCAATGCATTATGGACTTAAGAAACATTCCTCGTTCACCGGGTGACGCATAGTGGTTCGCGTCTTAGACCAATAGTAGGTTTTTAATTGAGATAATTTCGCACTCCTCTTGTGTGGGCTTCGCTGCATAAAAAACCCTCAGTATGCCGCCCTAGGACACTCACTTTGCTCTCTATATAAGCTAAAGCGGCAGAACCACAATTATCCAAGGCTTGTCCTTTTCCTTAGGGTTCAATCCTCAAAATTTCGTCAAGACTGGATTACAACTGTGGAGTGCTATTAAAGGATGGAAAGAGAGATGGGCGTAGTTTTTCAAAATCCCATGCGGACATTGATCTTTTCCTTCTTTCTAACCGGGTCACTCTTTGTTGGGTACCTGGGCATCGGGGCACGCATGGCAACGAAGCTGCGGATGAACTTGCTAAGCAGGGCTCATCGGACAAATTTTTCGGACCTGATCCCTATTGCGGTCTAAGCTGGGCCACAGCCAGGGCGCTGGTGAGGGATTAGTCTGCATGCGAAAACCTGCGGCACTGGAATAATCTCCTAGGATTACGTCAGTCCAAAGATCTTATCAACCCCTACGGCCTTACAGAAGCTAGCCGCTTCCTCACGGGACACCACTTTGTGAGATATCACATAAACAAAATGGGTCTGTCCATTGAGACGGAATGCCGACATTGTCTGGAGGATATTGAGTCCACCGAAAACCTTCTCTGTGAATGGAGATTCCATCGTGAGTTCCGGTGTCGTTGAGAGTACTGCTACAAAGGACTTCCTGGCCTTTATCAGGTTGGTTGAGGGTCTTTTGGATTAGTTAAGGCTATGGCACAATAGATCTTATGGTCGCAGTGCCTGCCACTTGGGTATCTTAGCCTGCTTTTATTATTATTATAATTATTATTATTATTTTGAAAATCTAGTCTTCACAATTGCATCAAGATAGTAAAAGTGCAGGTTGAACTGAGGATTCCTTTTAACTCTGGACGAACATGCTTCGTCGAATCGACAACGGCAGCTTACTTTTTACCATTTACCTAGGTTTTTTATTTCCCTTTTGCGCTCATTTTTCGGATAGCTCTACCCTTAGCTAAGTTTATGAAACATGCGGAAATACAGCTACATACAGTGCCAGGAAGTACCCTTATCAAAATAAAAATGCGCCGTTGATTCGACGAAGAGTGTCCTTTGTGTAACTTTTTGGACTTAATATTACAACTTTCACCATCACGATCCATCAAAATTTCTGAACGTAATTGCGCAGTAATCGCCATGGCAATGAGAAGCACTTAAAATCTTATAAAAACAAATAAGATTTACGCATTTTTCACGTCATCCAAGCGGCGAATATCGAAGACGTCATAAGCCAAATGTGTGAAAGACATATGCGAAGAACGCACAGTTGACCGTTGTGCCTTTTGTTCAGTCCCCAGTTTTTTAGTTTAAAGCTTCTAATTTAATTAATTTATTTAATTTAATTTTTGGCTTTACAACTTTGTTTCCGTCGTTTTCCGACAGACGGCTGCATCAGTGAGGGCTGGTCACAAGTGTCACAAAGTGAGTTTGAACGTGTGTGAACGTATCGTCATCCCCGCATTAGTAAAAGTTGTTCGCATTTTTAATAAGATTCGCGAATCAAAATGTTTGTTTTCGAGCCAAGTTCTCGTCATTTGCGGGAAGTTTTGATCTTTTGCTTTCATTTGAAAAAAAAAAAAAAATACAACTGAGGCTCATCTCAGATACTTACGGTGAGGTTGCTCTGAGTGACAGAACATTTCGTGAGTGGTTTCAACGTTTTAAAAGTGGCGATTTCAATGTCGAGGACAAGCATGGGAGTGGGAGAGAAAAAAATTTCAAAGACGACGAATTGGAAGCACTGCTCGATGAAGATTCGTGCCAAACGCAAGAAGAATTAGCTGAATCACTGGGAGTCATTCAACAAGCCAAATCGGAACGCTTCAAGGCCAAGGGCATGATTTAGAAACAAGGAAATTGGGTCCCGTATGAGTTAAAACCTAGAGATATTGAACGGCGATTATTTGCATGCGAACAACTGCTTCAAAGGCAGAATCGGAAGGGATTTCTATATCGCATCGTAACCGGAGACGAAAAATGGGTTCGTTACGATAATCCCAAGCGCAGAAAGTCATGGAAAATGCCCGGACATGCCTCAACGTCGACGGCAAAACCGAATATTCACGGCGCCAAGGTTACGCTTTGCATTTGGTGGGACCAGCACGGTGTGAGCTACTGAAACCGAATGAAACTATCACAGGAGATCGGTACCGAACGCAATTGATGCGTTTAAGTCGAGCATTAAAGGAAAAACGACCACAGTACCAAGAGGGACACGACAAAGTCATCCTCCAGCATGACAATGCTCGGCGACACGTCGCAAAAATGGTCGAGACATACTTGGAAACCCTGAAATGGGAAATCTTGCCCCACCCGCCGTACTCCCCAGACATCGCTCCTTCCGACTACCATCTGTTTCGTTCCATGGCGCACGGCCTGGCTGATCAGAATTTTCGTTCGTACGAGAAAGTCAAAAAGTCGCGTCGAAAGACGCCTCCTTTTTCCGAGATGGAATCCCAAAATTACCGGAGAGATAAACGAAAGTTATTGCTAGCGATGGACAGTACTTTGAATAATACATCTGTAAGTAATTTTACCCAATTAAGCTTTTAATTTCAGGAAAAAAAACGCGTTGTACACCCAATATTTAAACATATCTTTGAAAATATTAGTGGTTTCAGTTAGTTATTTTGAGATTTTCTCCATCGACCATTTTTAAATAATGGCAAAAAAAAATACATCGATTTCTATTTTTTTTAAATATGTATTGCATTGAAATAAATAAATAATATTGTTAAATATGATAGAAAACTATATAAGAATCACACAGAGTCGTATATTTCCAACTTCTTTTAAATAATGTGCAAATATAATTGATTTGAAAATGAGCGTTGTCGAATCGACGAAGCATGTCCTTTGCGTACGTAATAAAATAAGCATGTCCGTCTAGGGTTAAGGGGTGGGAAAGGGGGTAAGGGCAGTTTCACCAAATCTCATGTAGACGATATCCTACTTTATTTTCTAAAGGTCAAGTGTTTGAAATTTCATCATAATCGGAATAAAACCAGATTTGAATGCAATTTTTCTTTCAAAAACTATGAAATCTTCCTCAAGACGCAACAAAAATTGAAACTGTGACGTCATGCCCAGAGATAACAAAAAAGTTGCTCACTTCTTCGCGTAACCTTCTATTCTTGAACCATGTAGCCAGGCAACAACAAATACAATTGATTTAAGTGAACACGTCAGTGATTCGCAGATTTTCGATTTTGTGTTTTCCGCTTCATAGGGAGTATTTTGCTTTAAGGGTATTAAACCGCGTGTCTGCGTCCGGTTAAGAGGATTTCCGCTTTAAAGAGAGTATGTTTTTATGAAAACTATGTAAATATCATCCGTTTTTACACCCTTCACGGATGTGATAGGGTAAATTAACTTTGTCATGAAGTTTGCAACGCACAGAAGGAAGCATCTCCGACCATATAAACTATATACATATATTCTTTGTCGGTATGACGAGACGAGTCGATTAAGCTTTGTCCGTCTGTCCTTCTGTCCGTCTGTTTCTATGCAAACTAGTTCCTCAGTTTTAAGGCTATCAAGCTGAAATTTTGTAGAGAGCCTTCTTTCTATTGCAGGCAGTATATATGTCGGAACCAATGGAATCGGACCACTACGTCATATAGCTGCCATAGTAACGACCGGTCCAAAAATTCGTCTTTGTGAGAAAAACTTTTTTGACATGAATATGTCTTATAGCTGGGGGTCATCCTAAAAATCTGTCCGTCACACGAAATGTCTGTTTTTCTACTCGGGGGTCAGAAGGGGAAACAAGCCCATTGAAAATTTTTCTTTTCTAGTTGTGCATGTCGTTTGAGTGAAGTGGTCATTGTGCAGGGCTGTTGCTTGTAGACCCGCGCGGGCGGCGCGCTTACGGGGATCCTCGCTCGACATGCTCACACACAATTTATGGTCTCTGCATGTATGCGAAATTTCGCTCAGGGCAGCGGACCTCCTCTCATTCATTCATATTATTCTCATTCTCACCATTTCATTAAACAAATTGTGCACTCCCAACATGCACATGCATAGACCCAATCTGAGGTCACAATGAATGAAATTCCATTTTTACTCATTATTGAGGTCAAGGACGTCCAAGGACTTTCAATGACCTTCAATTTCCGCCAATTCCCATTCATCATTTAATAATATAGCCCGTGTTGTACTATCTGAATCACTAGGGTCCAAGAAAAAGTAGCAAGTAGTCAGTTCGACTAACATTTGGACATGCGCAGACGCAATTTGAGAGAGTGTACGTAGTTCCCGCCCCCCGAAGATGAGCGAGAGCGGATGAAGTTCATTCGGGTGATCCAGCGACTGTGTTTGAGCATTTGCAATGGCGGCGATTTGAGGTCTGACTGGTCCACAATGCGGTCCCACATCACACGTGCAATAAACAAATAGAACAAAATGGCAGATTTATACTAGGCGAGTTAGAATCTCACAAGCCCCGAAATAAAGAAATATTCGTCGCAGGATGTTATATGTTATGATGTACATTCAGAGGTCTGCAGAAGATCAAATGCCCCCATTCCGCAAAAATTCCAAAATGTTTAAAATGGCTGGAATCCAAGCAAATAAAATAGCGCGCGTTGTACTACATATCTGAATCAATAGGGTCCCAGAAAAAGTAGCAAGTAGTCAGTTCGACTTACATTTGGATATGCGCAGACGCAATTTGAGAGTGTGTACATTACATAGTTCCCGCCCCCGAAGATACAGAGCAAGAGCCATCGCGGATGAAGTTCATTCTATCCAAATCGTGTGATCCAGCAACTGTGGTTGTGCATTTGCAATAGCGGTGATTTGAGGTCTGACTGGCCCACAATGTGGGCCCCCACCACACGTGCAATAAACATAACATCAAACAAAATGGCGGATTCGTACTGCGCGAGTTACAATCTCCCAATCCCCGAAATAGAGAAATATTCGTCGCAGGATGTTATAGTTCCGGGCAGCTCATCGTGACATGATGTACATTCAGATGTCTGCAGAAGATCAAATGCCCCCCCCCCCCCCCCCCTTCTGCAAAAATTCCAAAATTTTTCTTGTGCATTCTCTTTGTGCGTGAGTTGGATTGTTTTGTTTACTTTTGTTAGTTTCCCTTTCTGTTTGCCGGACACAATCGCATAGAGTCGCACGCGTTACTTGAGAAACGGATTGTGTGTGCGGGACCCGGACTGTTGATTTAAGGGGCGGGATAAGGCGGATAGTGTGGGAGCGATTTTGCAATAGATAAAACACAATACACGTCCGATTGGGAAAAGATGGTGGGAAGCGTGATTGCGATTAGCAGAAACTTAGAGAAATGTCGATAGGCTGCAGTCTGCAAACTTTACCGAACGGGTAGATGAAACAGGGTGCACGAGAGGAGGTGAATATTGCACACACGCGATGCAAACGAAAACGAAACGATCCCGCGAGAGAAAGGAGCCCGAGCGGACAGGACAAAGCAAAGCAGAATTTATTACGAGTATCTACACTGCCACCAGATACATCGGTACATGGATATGTCTTATGCCTACCGAAAGCGTGGGATGTGTTTTTTCGAATGATTTCATCCAGTATAACTATACTGGGATCTTTATAAAACTTACGTCGATATCTTCGACACAACAGGTTCCACGCAGTCGGTAGTCATAGACATATCCATGTTCCGATGTATCTGCATGCAGTGTAGATACTTTGTATCTTTTATTTCTAAAGATATCTTTTTCAGATTTCACAGAAATCAACAGTATCTATAGCCAAATCACATTTACGAATTTGGTTGAAATCGGACCACTACGTCATTTGTGAGAAAAACTTTTTTATTTCTGAAGATATCGTTTTTAGATTTCACACTAATGAATAGTATCTTTAGCTAAATCACATTCCTGAATTTGGTTGAAATCGGACATCTATGTCATATAGCTGCCATAGGAACGACCGGTCCAAAATTCGTCTTTGTGAGAAAAACTTTTTTATTTCTAAAGGTATTGTTTTCAAAATTCACATTAATCAATAGTATCTTAAGCGAAATCATATTTCCGAATTTGGCTGAAAGCGGACTACTCGATCATATAGCTGTCATAGGAACGACCGTCCCAAAAACAAGTTTTTTGTCAGAAAAACTTTTTTTATTTCTGAAGGTATCTTTACGAAATTGCATATTATTCAATCGTATTGACTGCTAAACCACGTTCCTAAATTTGGTTGAAATTGGCTCACTATTTCATATACCTCTTATAGGAACAGTGAAATCGGAACAAGTTTTACTACTAATTTCAAAAAGGTAAATGAAGCACAAAACACAACGAAGGTGAAGGGTATCATACCTTCGGCAAGCTAGCCAAAGGCTAGCTTGTTTTGAAAGTGTCCGCTTCAAAGAGGTGTCCGCTGACAAAGAGTACACTGTATTTGAAATTTTTTTCGCGACTTCAGATTTTTGGTTCGCGATCTTTTTTGGGATCGCGATCAGTAGGTTGATAACCCTTGGTTGAAGCCATGCAAAATGGAATTATGCATAAATATTGGGATTGTGAAAACCACTTGTTAGCATAAATTAATTTCAACGTAAGGATGTTAAACTCGGCTTGGGTATTAAAATTTCCCAATTTCTGAAGTTTCAATTTAACGGTGTGGGTAAGGGAGAATGGGATAAAGTGTATCCATATCCACTTACATTAATCTCATCCTATCAGAGGATCCCACGTACTCGTATGGAGAAGAGTGTACATCCTAGTCAAAATCAAAAGCCACATGTAATTAATTAAAGCAATTAGCATAAATGCATTTCCATAACGACAGCAATACTCCCAACAAATGAATTAAATTACAGCCAACGAAATTTTCTTAGATGAATTTTATACCATCATTTTATCCTGTTTGGTTTAATTTTCAACGCGTAAGAGCAACATTTCTTTAAGTGGAAATATTGTTAAAATATGTACTCGTACAGACTCTTAATACGAGTATATTCATAGTATAGTAGATGTCGCTGAGGGTCTTCGAATAATTCAATATGTTGCTAAACTGACTGTGAAATGTAAATCAGTCTGGAAGAAGTTAATGAATTGGTTTGTTGCTGGAAGGCTTTGCTGTTTGATAGACGGACACGATTGTAGCTACTGCTATAGAGAAGGAACATTTAATAAGGAGAGCATATCCAGCAGAAAATAGATAATGTCATTCACAAGATGAAATGTTTATGCCAAGGATGGTGAATAAAACATTAATTTACATTTACACAGTACACGTTAAGGTTCACCGTGTACAATGAACTCATTTGTTGGTGAAGCAGATTGTAACCGACCAATTCTGAAAGATAAGTGTCTATTTTTGAATTTATATAGTGTATATTTCAGAAATATACTTGATTTTAGCTCTGTGAAGTTGGCACCGTCACATTCGATTTTTCAAAATTAAATTGCGCAGTTCGTTTGCCCATCGTAGGCCCACGTTTGCCCCGGGAAAAATTTTCGTTTGCCCACCCTTACAAAAAAAGTTATTAACAAAATACTTTTTTTAAAAATGCAAAAACCCACGAAATTTTTTTTTTAAATTGGGAATTTTTTTCGCTATTTCGTTTGCCCAACTTTAGCCCAGGATTGTCCAACCAAAATTTTCCTTTGCCCACCCCTCAAATTGTTTTTATTCAAAAAATAAAATTGTTGTCCCACATTGGGCGCCATTTTATACGCCCCCAAAACAATAATATTTAATTTAAATTGCCCACCCCATTAGCCCATTATAAGCCCTGGTTTGCCCAGTAAAAATTTTCGGATGTCCACCCTTGCAGAAAAAGTTTTAAGAGAATTAAATTGTTTGGGTTGCGAATACTTATATCCTTAATTTAGCTCCTTAAAGGATAATTTTATAGTGTAAACTCATCAGATCGATTGCCCATCGTGCACTATCGTTTGCCCAGGAAAAAGTTTCGTTTGCCCAGCACTCCAACTCTTTTTATAAAAAAGAAAGTACTTTCGACACTTTGGCTCCTTAAAGGACAATTTGAGGTCGTTCTTTCACCCATGGTGGAACATGGTTTGCTCAGGAAAAAGTTTCGTTTGCCCACCCTTGCAAAAAAAAGTTATAAGCAGACAATTTTTTTTAAATTGGTTATACTTATACTGTTATTTTGGCTCCTTAAAGGATCATTTTGTCGTGCAAGCAGGGCGGCTCGTTTGCCCATCGCGGATTATCGTTTGCCCAGGAAAAAGTTTCGTTTGCCCACCCTTGCAAGAAAAGTTATTAGAGAATAAAATTTTTGGGGTTGCGAATACTTATATCCTTAAATTGGCTCCTTAAAGGATAATTTTGTGGTTCGAACTCATCAGTTCGATTGTCCATCGTGCATTGTCGTTTGCCCAGGAAAAAGTTTTGTTTGCCCAGGAAAAAAAATTTTTATTTTTTGGTTAAAAAAAATTTGAGGGGTGGGCAAACGAAAATTTTGGGTGGGCAATCCTGGGCTAACGTTGGGCAAACGAAATAGCGAAAAAAATTCCCAATTTTTTGGAAAAAACAATTTCGTAGGTTTTTGCATTTTGAAAAAAAGTATTTTGTTAATAACTTTTTTTGTAAGGGTGGGCAAACGAAAATTTTTCCTGGGCAAACGTGGGCCTACGATGGGCAAACGAACTGCACAATTCAAATTTGAAAAATCGAATGTGACAGTGCCAACTTCACAGAGCTCTTGATTTTAATTTATTTCAAATCGTTTATGTTTGTGAAAAGTTGTTAAAGTTTAAAAAAGGGAATTTCTGGGTTAGAATTGGCCGATTTAAACAAACGGCGCCATGCTTTTTTTAACAGGGATGAGAATATGCAGGCGGTTGGAGTCAGTGGCGAATCCAGAGATGTTTGGTACCTAGAGTGTGGTATTCGAATATTCGAGGAAATACTCCAAAATGATTTATAAAATTACAGCGAATACAAAAGATACCCGACAAGGGCGGATTTCTTTTGTGCGTTCCTCTTTGGGTTTGCTTTCTGAAGCTGATGGTGCTGCTGGACACTTTCCAGCAGCAGGAAGTGTGTGCTTACGAATATTAAATTTCCTTATGTTCTTAGTGACGTATTATAAAATGTCTTCTCACAACAAAGCATTTGGGCTAATAACTGTGGGGTAGAAGTTAATCCGAGCTTGCACATAGGATACTTTCAGTCAAGCGTCTTTTGCTGCATGAGACGAGTCCAGTTTTGCTGATAAGGCGATATTTTTTTGCAGCTGTTTCACTTATGCTTGCGGTAGTGTTTTGATGGACTTATACAGAGGTTTAGCGAAGCTTCCTGGGAAAGGTGAATAGGTTGGTCTGCGTTGCTTTTGCGGCCCATTTAGGACAACAACTTCTTCTGATTTGAACACAGTGTTTGACCTTCTACTTCATGACATTTTTGATGAGTAGACTCCATGACACTGGTCAGTGGCTTACTTAAGGCTCTTGATACGCTGCTATTCTAAACAACTATGTTCCGACAACGACTGATCAAATTTGCGCACGCACTTTGTAATTCTGAGAATATCATGCTGTCAGTGAAAAGATAACGCGGTTCTGTTGTCTAACTAAATGGAAATCTATGCAGATGGCTCCAAGAAAAATGAGGTCGGAGTTTTCTGTGATGAAGTTGATTTAAATCTCTTTTTCAATCTCTCTGAATACTGCAGTTTTTCCAGACCAAGGTAACGCGTTTTTTTAGCAGTTTTTTATGAAGTTCTAGATCACATTAGCTTCGTTGTAGAGCAGACGAATTTGTCAAGTAGCGTACATCAAGCGATGCTGCACAACTTCGTTGGAGCATTTATACCTTAATCGCTGACTTCGAGCTCTAAAATATAAAGTGACTAACAGGACCAACTGTAGATGGATAAATGGTGAAACGTATGTTTTAACGTAGCCGTTGTAGCCCTGATTGGATTCTAGTCGCACCGCTAAACTATTTTCGCTAAAATAGGCAACACATCACCGCCATAAGGACCATGCTATCAGACTTCTCGTACGCAATGACTACTGTAGAAGCAGCAGTGACGAGGAAAAGGAGGCTTGTTTTTCTTCTTCTCTGCTCCTGACTTACCCTGGCAAGAAGGACGGATAGAATGACATTTCATGAATCTCACTTCTTCACGGAATTGAATGACTAAATTTGTATTGATGGTAGGAAACTCCATAATTTCGTATTGTAGAAAGCTCTGTATGGTTCAATGAATGGATGATGAGTCCCTAGTAGTAACAAAAAAACACTATTGCAGTCCCTTCATAATTTTATACGTTCATCATTGCATGTTTCTCTCCAATAAGTAATACATCCGCGCTTTCAATATACGCATGCATCTTTGAATGCCGAAAGTTTAATAAATGTGGACATATCTTATTTTAGCTCCCCAAGTAACAAACAAAGCCGGGCCTCCTCCGAACTCTCTAATTATAGATCCGCCACAGCTTGGATTCTGAGGTTGGTGGTGACAGTCACTCGAAATGCTTGGCGAGACTGAAGGCGTTGGGAGTTCACACCAAAATGATTGTCAAGGGGAGGGGGGTCAAAGGAGGAAATTGCCTGCTGGTTGGGATTGATTTCTTTTTTTATTTTTGGGTAAAAAGGAATACTAGAGTCCGGCGTGAAGGTGTTCTTGAAGTTTGCGAGAAATTGTCGAACAATCGTGACTAGTTTTCGTGCGATTCCGTAAAAGAAAAAAAAAGTGACTAAGTTTAAGAACGCGACATCCGAGATCGGATGATGACGAATGTGCTAGGCAATAAATGCCAAAAGGGCTGTTATTTATTAAAACCATGAATGGCAAAGAGGTTTGGAAATGCTCACGTGTCATTAGCTAAAGAAATTCACCAAAATCGAATTTGCTAGTGCTTAGAAAACTCGTCATCCATATCAACAAGTGTCAACAACCCGTGCACAATCACCACCATTAGCTGCAGCAGCCAGCATCGTTTGTGTCGTCTGCAATCGCTATTTCTGCCGTGTGTGTCTTTTCTGGCCGATCAAACCAAGAGTTCCTAAAGTAATTTGAGTGCGGTGACAAAATTATGCGTGAAAAATCGTCAAATATCGCAACCCTCTGACACACCGGGCCCTGGGATGCATCGTGTTTGTCTTTAGGTTACCGCCGTTAAACCCCTCTTTCCAACATCCAAGTGAGCACATTGCAGCACATTGTGCACGACGAGAGAGTGTTCGTTACGGTCAATTTCGACAAGATAAATCTAGCAAGTTGAAAATTTGGTCGGATGTTGATAGTAAGATCCAGTTAGTTGGTACTGAAAATGGGCGAAATTTGGCCAAGGAAACCCCTACCTCCCCTACAAATAATACTTCAAGTAAACGATAACTTTCAATAGAATGAAGCTAGCGACTTGAAATTTTGGTGAATTGTTTGAACTTGGATCTAGTAAGCTACTGTTGAAGTTGCGCAAGATCCTACCAACGGAAATCCGACCTCCCCTACAAGTGAGACTTAAAATAAGCGACAACTTTCGATAAAATGAAGCTAGTGACTTGAAATTTTAGTCAAATGTTTGTAGTAAGATCTAGTTGGTTGATTTTGAGATTGCGCAAACTCCTACTGAATGAACGCCAATCTTCCCTATAAATGTTGGTTCAAATATACATATCTAACATACGAATGGATGGATGATGAAACTTCTCATTGAATCCACACACACAGTTAAAACTGACCATATACGAAGCCCACTTTCATTGCATATGGTCGTTGCCAATTGGTACTTTTGGTTTCATAGCTAGGTCTGTACAGAGTACAGGTCTAGGGAATATACGAAGCGTCGGCCTGGTTTAAATTAAAAATGAGAATATGCACTTTCAAGAGCATAAGAGTTACTTTGATCCATGTTATGCGTTTGTGTGTTTGAGCGTTAGTTTGAGCACTTCCCGTGGAGTGATCTTAACCAAATTCGGTATGTGAGTTCCTTGAGTGACTCTGGTCTCGGAACGGTATATTCTGCTGTCTGCTAACTGGAGTTAGATTAGATTATGTGGAGGGCGGTTGCGACCGGAAGGTCTATTGTTCTACACCCTGGTGTCTAGTCAGATTAGGGATTAATTATCGAGACCAATCATTCCCACGAATCTGATCAGCTGATCAAGTTTTAGTGTGGCAATAGTTTCCACTTCAGGAAATGCATCGCCCAAGCATTTCAAGCGGAGGAATTTAAGTGCATCACAGTCACAAAGAATGTGCTGAGATGATGTCTCGTCTTCACCCCCACAGAAGCGACAGCTCTGGTCAGACATGATCCCCATTCTATATAGATGATCCCTCAAGGTAAAATGGCCCGTAAGGAGCCCGCAGATAATTCTCACCCGATTTCTGCGTAACCTTAAAACCTCACTGATACGATTGCGCGAGTGGCCAGCTATAAACAGTTTGGTCTAGGGGAACTGTCCCAGTCGGCAATTGTTACTAGGTGCTTCCATTTCTTGATGTGTCTTGCACTACAAAAGAGGAGTCCACAGTTCGGCTCAGGGACGACGAGTCGGACGGCAGAAGTCTTCCTCGCCAACTCATTCGCTGTCTCGTTTCGTGGGATACTGACGTGCCCAGGGAGCCAAAAGACGATAACCTGTTTACAGAGCCTAGTCTTTGTAGGGCTTCACGGCGCTTAGCCAATTTCGACGAAACTGTGAAATTGCTTAATACGTTGATGGCCTGGCCTGGCTGTCTGTGAAGAGTCTGATATTCCTGCCTCGGTATCCCGCTGCTAGGCAAATGCTTGCGCAGATTTCGATTGCGTGTACTTCCGCCTGAAATACCGTAGGATATTTTCCCATAGGAATGGGTATCTTGTGAGACGGGCTTGCAACGCCCGCCCCTGTAACCTGTTCAGTTTTAGATCCATCTGTATACCACTAAACCATGTTGGAGAGGAGGGTGTTGAGCTTTGAATTTCAATCCTTTCTGCTCCAACTTACAGTTGAGAATGGAAGTTTAAAGCATAACTTCCTAGCTAAGTGATCTGATGAGATGAACCAGAGTTAGTCGCCTAAGTCTTTTCAAAAATCATTCTTCCAAGCGTCTCCCGTGGTCAGATTTCCCGCTTCCTTTGTTGCAATTTGGTGGCGGCTGCCTGCCGAATTCGGTGGCGGCTTCCTGCCGAATTTGGTGGCGGCTTCCTGCCAAATTTGGTGGCGGCTGCCTGCCGAATTTGGTCCGCCTTGGGGGTTATTTCTGCTTCTGGGTCCGCTCTCGTTTTAGCGGACGGCGTTCCTGACGGCCGGCGTTCGTTTTCTTCCTGCGAAGAACCCATTAGTAACCCCATACTAATTTAAGAAAAGAAAAGGGACTTCACCTACCCTTTACTGGCGAATTTCGTGTTTATTTCTACAGTGCGCGCCTCCGCCACGTTGTCTTTCAACCAAATGTCAAATCTAAACGACCTTCGAAGTTCCAATTGTAATTTCGAAAGTCAAATTGTCAGCTGTTGACATTGTTTGAAATCCAATGTGGAGGCGGTACTGCTCCAGAGATGGCGCTACTGGTTCCGTCATTGGTATAATTGGCTACGTTCATAAAACACCAGCGCTATGTCAACAGTGAGCGATGGCGTTTAATGAACGCCGTCATTGATCGGGTCGCGCCGGTATAATTGCAAGTGTGCCGAGCGAATATTTTCGCCCGGTTCACGTGCAACTGTGTGCGCTTCGACGCGACCGACACCAATTTCCGTGGCGCTTATAACAAAAGGATCGAAATTAAAATGTATTTGGGACATCATCGCTCTTTTTTGTTTTTTTTTTCTATTATAAATATCTTTTGTGGACTCTATTTAAGCTGAAATACGATATCATAAAAGTTTGCCAAATATAAACTCGACCCATAACGACAACATGGTAATATTTGTCAAAATGAAACATCTCTGGTCCTTTTCTAGTCCCCCCCTAACAAATCATATTAATCTCATTGCAATTGAAATGCTTCACCCACCCTGAATAAACATATCTTTCGAGGAGCTGATGTTTCAAGGAAATTGTCATATTTTAAAGAAACACATTTGCATCTTTTTTTCCCTTCCATTGTGCCTGCTGCCTTGAAAATTGTCAAATAGAACGCGATTGCCACGTAATCAACTTCGTACATACATATAAGTTGGCAAAATATTCTTTTAACATCATAGGAGTAAAAGAAGTGGGAGAATATGAAATCAGGCCAAATTGGTTTCTTTGGGACTGTATACAAGGACGACAGCGTTTTTTGAGAGATGTTTATCTCCGTGGTTTCCCTTCTTCCATAGTCTCTAAGAAAAACGTAAGAAGACTCAAGCAAATCAGAATTTATTGGATATGAGAACATTTTTCTATGTTTCCATGGTTTGGGATACAAACTTGAACGTACCGAAAATGGGATAGAAGTAAGAATGCTAAGTATTTGGAAAATTGAAATGTAGACGTGGTCTGTTTGAAATGGATTTGAAAGTTTGAACATGATGGTTTCGGAAAATGATTTGTTCCCTGTATTTACTTTGGAGGAGTCGAATTCACTGAGTTTGTTTTTGAAATGAGAGTTTAATGCATGTTCTCAGTTTTTGTTCACTTTTTTTATTATTATCTTTCGTTTTTAGCTGGTGTTAGAATGAATCTAAAGTAGGTCTGTTTGGTTGGTACTGGATTTTAGGACCGAATTTTGGTTTTTCCGAGTACCGGTATTGCAAGCGTATTCCCGGTACCCGTTGCAGCACTAGTACTAGTACCCAGCAGATAATGCAAACAAGAGGAAGCAGAATAATTGACCTCTGGCATCTGCGTGATGATTACCTCTCTGGATATCCCGTCCACGACAACGTTCGTGGCCATGGATGTGCAGGAGGTGCATGCTGGCAACTGTATTCTCTGAAACCAATTTATGCCAACGAAACGTCAACTGGGCCAGATGGAACAGTTGACGCGCTATGCCCCACAAGGGGTTAGGGCAATTGAGTAATTTCCACCCGATAGGCATAGTTGCTTCCAATCCAACTTCCTCTTTCCATCCAACTTTAAATTGATTCATCTTTTGCTACAAATCACAACACAAATGTATGGTTGCTCTGGTATAAAAAAAACAATGCTCAAAAAACCGGGAAATAAAATAAATAACTGGCGCAACAGTCCAATTTGAACCATGGCCTCGAGATGAGTTAGCTTCATTTCATTTTCTAGATCGTGACGGTGTGTCTTGTGCAGAGGTGTGTGATCAGCAACACGCTCAACCGAGTTATTTACCCCATAAATGGGTACTCATTTAACAGCTGAGTGGGCTCATAGTCCGACACGTAAATCCCCTTTTCATCGAAAAGTACCGCATTCAGTAGGAATCGAACCGGAGCCCAGTGCGTAGAGGGCGAACGTGCTAACCGTTGCGCTATCCGGACTACAAACTTGAAAAAAAAACCAACCAACGAAAAAACAAAAAAAAACCCTCTTAAAAAACCGGTACCCAAGAACCAAGTACAAAAAAGGGTAGAAAAACGGCACTCAAAAACTGACACTTAAAAAATTGGTACTCAAAAAGAAAAACGGAAAAAACTGTACTCAGGATTTGAAAAATCGGTACTCGTCGAAATTGGTACTAGTACGGAAAAAAACTGCTGCCGAACCGGTTTTTGGAGGAGGCCTTACCTAAAACGCAGCAGTTTGCAATGGTGGGCATCCGAAGATGCCGGTGGGGAAGGAGCCTAAAGTAATATAATGACGGAAAAGGTCGGGCCGTGGCATGTGGCGAAGAAAAAGGCTCCTCCACGAGCAAAGCAGCGGCCTATGCTTGCTGTAGCTCAGGGCGGGAGACGTGGACAGGGTTTTCACCGCTCGGTGCCCTTGTCCTTTACGTATTAATAAAAATTCATGGGCCTGGGGGAGACAACACAAATAGCGGAGGCAAAAATGGGGAATTAAACAAAAATTAGGCGATGGGGATGGAATGGTTGGCGGACGGCTCAATTGCCCTCACGCTCGCATCGGTGTCCAGGTGTAATGGGACCCGCGGCCTCTGGTTTCGTACCACCGACAAATCACTAATCAGCAGGTGCTGCCTTCTATTTGCCGGTGGAAGCACCACTACCAGAATATGGTCCCGTAGAGGTGGTTCATGCCATGTTTTGACCCTTTCAAGTCCGCAGGTCCGGATGGGTGTGGTGTATGGTGAATCGAGTCAATTTTCAGGGGCTGCCTTGAACTAGTACGAGTATATGTATCTCGAATATGGATGGATGTAAGAGTGGTATTCATCTCGAAAACGGGAAAAAGTTCACACGTGGCCGAAGGATCTCAGCTCCATCAGCTTATCATCTTCTCTTTTGAAGGTGCTGGAGAGATTGATTGATACTTATCTACGTAGTAATATTCCCAAACCTTTGTTGTCTACTTCCCAACACGCCTACTGGAAGGGAAGTGTCAAAAGACACAAATCTGGGCACATCGTCTGCACGTATGTAGGCATGTGAGCAAGGGAACCCCTCAAGGTGGTTTTCTTTTTCCTCTACTTTAGAATGTGGCGGTCAATAGACTGCTTCTGTCTGTCACTCAGCCAAATTCATTGGTAAACTAATATTACGTCTTACTCTGATGGGCCCGTGCCTATTATTAAATAATACATTTTCAATAGGATTACTAAAAATATCAATGGAACAAAAAAAAAGGAAAAAAAAGATAAGAGTTTGCTGGGGATCGAACCCGCGACCCATTTGGATAGAGTTGCACACTGATAAATAGCTCGTTTGAATGATGTTTGTTAAGTTAGAGCTGGAAACCTAGCATTATAGAACGTGTGACAAAGGCAACAGTCGCTTTGTACTCGTACAAAAAAGCTATAGGTAAGAAATGTTGCTTACGGCCAGAGGTTGTGTTTTGGCTCTATACATCGGTCTTTTGTCCCATATTCACGAATGAGGTCGTCCTCCAATGGGCGGCGCTAGAAATTGCATCTTATTATAATTGTATTGGAAAAGGTTCAAAACCTAGCATGTGCTTCCATCATGGGAGCTCTTAGAACCACTCCCCTACCGTCCTTCAAATTAAATTTGATTTCCTTGGATATTGCTGCCAGCATGCTTCTGCTAACCATGACTCGAGGTTTTGAATGTTCATCATTGCATACTTCCGCACCTTTAATAGATGTATGCCTCTTGTGAACCGAAAGTTTAATACGTGTGGACATACTCTTTGGACTCCAGGTACTAAACAAAGTCGAGCCCCCTCCAAATTCAATTTCTAGATCCGCCACTGAATGTATATAAATAAAATTTGTAGACAGTTACGGAAAATACATCCTAATTAACTATCTATAGATGTAATATTGAGAAACAAAATTGCCTTTCACCACAAATGCGAACGGATCAACAATTTACCTAATGTCTGAATCAACCGCAAACGACTCCGTTTGTCATGACAGTATTTAAGTAATTGCAAACAATATTTATCACTTGACTTCTGTACAAGTGTCATCTCTCAACTTTACAATTTATCACAAGAACACATTGCTCCTTGACGTTCATCCTTGCGATCATCCAAATCATCATCTTTATTAATTTGCTCACATCTCACAACTATACAATTCCCATCTTCTGCACTATCCATTAGACTGATAGGTTCCTTAAAAGCATTGACAAACTCGTCGAAGTCGTTGTTTACCAAATACCATCAGGATAATGGCAACAGTGTAGTCGGTAGATATCCTATCCGATACAATGATAATCCTTGAATAAATGACGTAATTCATGTCATTGTGGAGACAATTTTGTTGGATGATAAATGTCGGCATGAGGATTAATAATGTCGGGACATATTATACGAGTACCTCTGAGTGGCGAAATCCGAACAGTCTCATTTGCATCATGTTTAAGGTCAGGGATAACAGTGGTTTTTTGTCACCTTTTCGCAACGAGGGTTATGCGTGAATAAATTTGTTTTTCACCTTTGCGAGATCCCAGATTATAAAATGGCAGAGGAACGGTAATCACTCTCTATATTTACCGTGACTTTACATATCGAAGGAGTGTTTTTGACCTTCTACATTCCCGACATCCGACACATTATCAGAGCTGAAAACATCAAAGTAACACGATACTTGTCAACATAATAAAAGGACTCAGTAGACTGTGCCTAAACAAAATTTACCCGCTGGCGAATAAACAAATCCCTCGTCCCGAAACAATCGCTTCACTGCTTCTTCATTTTATTTGGAAAATAAGGTTGTTTTGCTGGGAAAATCTCTTCGGACGGGAAATCCTCGGTGATTTAATTACTAATGGCAAACATGCTTTGAAACCTTTCACCCTGCAAATACGAGTATATGAACCTAGAACTAGACACGATTCAAATTGTCTGATAATCTGATAAAATGCTGTCCACACTATATGACGTCTTAAACGAGTCAAAATCTAACTCGCCCCCCTATACGATTAGATCCATGACAGTATAATTTATTATCAGTCATTACCCAAGTCAAAGGGAGGGAGAATGAAATCAAACAAATCCCGATGGATTACTCAAGGATTTTAGCCAACCATGGTATCATCAAACTGCTCAGTGCAAACGGTGCTTTTGTTGGCCACCATGTCCCATTATGACGTGAATCTCCTGTGTCTCATCATCAGGATTTATTGCTTTCGAGTGACTCGACATGAAAATGAAAATTTCGAAACCAAAATAAACGACCCGAGCCTGCTACTTACAGCAGTTTTGAAATCTCTTTCAAGGAGCCAGTTGCTTCTTTCACTTCATTCTCATCCACAAAGCGCAAATGGTGTATTTTTCTTCTCATCGAGAAATTTGTCAGAAATTGCGAAATTTTTATATTATGTCATCAATTATGAGGCCGCGTTAAGAGATGCGAAGGATGGTAATGAGTGGGTAAGTCCTTTGGATGATTATCCGAATTGAGACAATCACGATTGGTATGGACGACTAACAAACTTGGTTTATATCGGGTGATGGAAATGATTGAAGTGAGCAGTCAAAGTTTCAAGGACTATCATTAGGGGAGCCGACTTTGAAGGCTATGATTCAGGCGAAAATTGCAATTATGAGCTGTTAGTTGTTAAAAGTAAGGTAGTGATTTTCATAAAAGTCTTAGGATGATGAGGTCAATTTTAAGTGTCATATTTGAAATATCAATTCAAGATAGGGTGACAGAAACATTTTATTCCTACCATTGGATATAAAAAAAATGACTTTTTTAAGATGCTGGTTAACTCATTTATAACGAACGATCAACTCATTCAAAAATGCATTGTTATAGAGCGTTAGATTTGAATCGACTTAATCTATCTGAGACATAAACGTAATGCAGCTGAAAACGGTATGTGAGGAAACAAGTGAAGTAGAGCATTTCATTGATGACACCATTGTGCAGGGTGCAATGGGGCGAATGCACAGTGTCACACTTGTTTTCAGTGGCGTTACGCAAATCGCGAGGACCCCCACCCCTGCAAAAATCTTCGAAGCTCGCGAGTAACCTCTTTCTTTATACGGAGCAAGTGTGTAGATTCCGCCATTTGGATTCCGCAACTTTGAGTTAGTGATTGGATAGATTGCACTTAACAGCCAACAGCGGAATCCAAACAGGTTCCGCTTGAGATCTGTCTAGAGCGGCACCCGTGCTGGCTAGGGTGTCGGCCTTCTACCCTCTATGTTCCTGTGACCAGAAACCCAGAACCGGGTAATATTGAGCCGTCTGTTAAGACAAGCTAACTCCACCCCACATCGCTCGACAAGCTTGAAGGATGTACTCGTACTTACCGAGCCTTGATAGCGGCCTGGCTGCTCGAGGAATAGCGATGCTGGTATGTCTCTGAGAGTAGGGCAAGTCGTGGTCGTACGGTTTAGCAGTCCAGCCTCCTGACTTTTTGGACTGACTGCACTGCCCGCTGCCAATTGTTTGATAAAAAATTGGTGGAAGATGCTAGATCACGTTTAGCGCTTCCCTCGAGTATATTCGCATGGCACCTGTGGTACTAACATATGCTATTCTTTGCACCTTGCCCAGTTTTGTGGCGTTATATGTTTTGGTAAGCGCTGGCCACGACACCAACGACCGATATGTTAGAATCGGACAGACTACTGCCGTATACATCCAAAGGACCATATTTGGTCCAAAACCCCACTTTCTACCGAAGGCTTTCTTACAGCCGTAGAAAGCTATACAGGCCTTATCTACACGTTCTTCAATGTTGAACTTCCAGCTGACCTTGTGTCTAGAATGACACCTAAGTTATTTGCACTGGGCAATAATTGGAGAAGTTGTCCGTTTAATTTAGGAAGGGTAAAATGTGGTACTTTTGTTTTTGTGGTATATAGCATGAGTTCAGTTTTACCTGAGTTGACGCCCAGGTACTCACCATCTCCAGGGCCCCCTCAACGAGCTGACTAATCACGGAGTGGTACATCACAGACACTACGATCGCCACATCATCCGCTTACGCGACCACTTTAACCCTTTCTCTGTCAAGCCAATGCGGGTTGGCGACTAGCCAGAGTAGCGGGGAGATATCGCAACGCCTCCCTGAGGTGTGCCTCTGCATATAAATCTAGTTAGGTGGCTGTTTCCTAAGTCCGCATGAATTATTCTAGATCTTTGCAGAGTTGCTATTCAGCTGCCGATCTCTGCTTCTCTGCCTGATAAGGCGTCGTGAATAGGTTTGATGTGGACATTGTTGAATGCACCCTCTATGTCGAGAAAAGCAGATAATATTGCTAATAAAGCTCTGTACGATAGTGCGCACCACCTCGTAGAGAACCGTTTCTGTGGATCTACTCTTGAGGTAGGCGTGCTGCGCCTCCGATAGCTGCGAGCTTTCCAGCGTTAGTCCGATGTGGAAGTTTATGATATATTCTAACGTCTTTAGAACGAAGGAGGACAAGCTGATGAAATGAAGTCCAGGTAGTATACAAACTTATAAGGTAACTTTTTCAAAACATGTCGTGGTGTGATTTTGATTTAGTCAACAAAAACTCTTTTTCTATGACCGAAAGGATAAATTGGCCTTGAAGGCAACTCAGAATCATGTCATAAACACATTTCCTTTAGGATGCACACCAAAAGATTAATTTCTTTTGTGAGAACATTTTTCAAAGCAAACCATAGACACATTGAAAGTAAATGGATCGAAACGAAAATGTATAATATTTGCATGGGACGCACCTAAACTGCCGATGAATACCGCTCTTTCGTGTCATCTCTTAAATGCAAGCTTGCAGTTCTTAGATAGATAAGGAGAGGGCCACAAGCACCGGGACCAAGAGAAGAGGGACGTCCTTTGTGATATATCGCGGTGGCCGCGGTAGTTTGGTCACCGCTTTGCGCTACTAATCTAGTGCTCGGAGTTCAAACCTCGGCGCGATCAAAAAGTCCCTGTGGGTACTAATAGAACTCTCACAGTGCTCCGAGCTGGTTAGTATAAAGACAGCGCAGATAGGAGGTTCATGCTAGCAACTGCACTTCCAAAAAGTAGATCTGCTATCGAAGCGTCAACAAGGCATTGAAATGCTAGAGATGTTGACGCGCCCATGCCCTGGAGTGGTCAGTGCGATTAACAAATAACAATTGTGGTATAGCCCATAAGTCTTATGCAACTTTAACGATGGCGATAAAGTCAACAAAACTGGTCACCTGCGTGAATTCAAGGGAAGCGTTCGTTTTTACATTAGTGTAGGTATCACCGAACCATTGTAAGTGGCAATGTCAAAGGGCCTCGTACTCGATGAGCATTTGCTAAAAAGTCTCTTCATCAGCATGCGTTCTACATTTTGTACAGGTAGTGAATCAAGGCCAAATGCCCTAGGAGAAGACCGCAAATTCTTCTAACCCTGTTTTTACTCACATTCAGCAATTCAAGGTCTCATAATTAGTATTCTTTGTACAATTTGTACAGTCGCCTCAGGGTCAAATCCGCTGTGAGGAGGCCTTAAATGATTCTAACCCTGTTCCTGATCAGATTCAGCAGTGACTTATCCATTGTCACTCTCGCCTTTTCATGGAGGTGTCTATCCTGTCTTGGCCAGTAATGAACAGGAGGTCGTCGTTAGAAATGACCTCCAGCCAGCGTATGGGTAGGATGCGCCGTAGACACTGGTTCACGAAAGTTTGCAATCTACTAGTTGTTGTCACCCTGATCATCTTCCAAGTTCAACAGCCATATAGAGATACAGATTTTACATTGGTCTTGAAAATCCTGAGTTTGGTACGTCTGGCGCTATTGTTGTTTTGCCAGAAAGGAGTCAAACTGAAAAAAAGCTGCTCAAGCCTTGTTAACGCGAGATAGTACATCAGCATCCGCTCCACCATTTGCAGTAACTACGCTTCAGAGGTAGCAAAAATTTTCCACTTTTTCCACCGTCTGCCCCGAAACATAAATTTCGCTCTGTCCTCCTGGATCCAAGCTAAAGTACTTAGTTTTGGTAGCATTGATTTTAAGCCCCGCATTGCGACTTTCGCGGTGTAGGGCATCCGTCATTTGAACTAGATGAACCGATCTATTTGAAAGCAGACAAATAACGTCAGCGTAATCCAGGTGTTGAAGGTATTCAAACAGATTCCATCTGATACTTTTGATCTGGTGTTAATGAATCGCGCTGCAGAGTACGTCATTAATGGCAATCAAAAACAGTATAGATGACAGAATGCAGCCTTGCCTCACTCCGCTACGTACCTCGAAGGGATCTGAAAGCTTACCGTTGTGTAAGACGTGACATTGGGCTCCGCTATAGGACTCCTTGATGATGGATATAATTTTATCTGTTATACCTACCTCTCCTACGTAAAGCCTTCCAGAAGTATTCCCGGTCAACGCTGTCAAACGCCTTCTCGAAATCGATGAACATGAGATGTAATGGGGATCTCCACTCTGCGGACTTTTCAATGATAATTTGGAGGGTTTTGATGTGGTCGCTAGATGAGAAGCCCTCCCGAAATCCAGCCTGTTCATCGTTCAGCGTGCGGTCAACTCTATGCTTGATAAGGTTCAAGACTATTTCTGGCATCAGTTTGGAAACTGCGGGGAGGATTCAAATTCTACACCAATTATTACAATACTTCAGGCTACTTTTCTTCAGGATCCTAATAATGACGCCCATTTTCCATTCTTTAGGGAGAGTTTCAGTTTCTCAACACTCTTGGATAAGGGTGAGCAGAATATCCGCAGTATCGTTGATATCCGCCTTATAGAGTTTCAGCGGAATTCCATTTATCCCCGGGGCTTTACTCGCTTCCATCGATTTAATAGCCATACCCACAGCTACTTCCAATTTAGATGGTGGACTAGTATCAATTCTGGCTATTTGCGGAATATTTTCTGCTTCTAGTGAAGATGAGTTCAAATGTCCAAAGGTGTTGTTGGCGACCTCAATGCAGTGCGCTCTCCACCATCGCAGTTGGTGTTCATCAGTGACCAGTACGGACCCGTTTTTATCTTTCATGGGATGTTCAGTTGCAAAGGATTTGCCAATTAATGGCTTCATAAGTTTGTAAAGGGTTTCACTGTCACCACGGTAAGCCGCCTTCTCTGCCTTCTCCGTTAATGCATTGATGTTGTCTCGTTTGTCCTGTCTTACGCTTTTTTGCACGCCTTTCTGAAGAGACCGGTATTCAGCTCTAAGTTGATCTTTGACTGCGTGGTCAGTAGCTGAGTTGATTTGCACTTTAACTCTCTTGCATGCCGAGATTAGAGACCATGTAGAGTCACTAATGAATAGTTTTCTATCGCGCTCCAATTGGCCCGCAAAAATTTCACCGCACGAAATAAATGACTCCTTACCTACGTTATATCAATCATCAATTGAAGGAGTCTAACAAGGTGGTGGTGCATTAGCTATTTCTTGCAAGGCGGTGGAATAGGGACGTCTTATATATGGACCTTTAAGCTTTTGCACATTAAAACGTGGCAGGATTCGTGCATTTTAAATGCGATGGATCGCTGCCGTTCATAAGCGCACTTTTGCGATAACCCCGCTTCAACCTGACGTCTAAGAGACAGTTTCTCCATGTCTCGTAAATGGCGATATGGTCAATCTGGTTCTTTGTTCTGCCATCCAGAGAAAACCAGGTTGTTAAGTGGGCATCGTTTTTGCTTGAACAAAGTACCGCCAATGACGAGTTGTCGAGAGTTACAAAACTCCACGAACATCTCGCCATTTTTGTTCCTGTTGCCTAGACCATGATTGAATTAGGTGTTCCAAGCCAAGGTTGTCAGACCCGACTTTGGCATTGAAATCCCCGATAATAATTTTTATGTCATCTTTGGGAGCCGTGTCGAAGGTGTTTCCGAGTCGGTGATAGAAGGCCTCCTTAGCCGATTGATCCGTTGGCTCAGTCGGGGCGTAGCACTGAATTATTGTGATGTTTCTTACCCTGTATTTAAATCTGGCTGTAATGATACGGTCGGAAATGGGCTTCCAATTGAGTAAAGATCGGCGTACATCCTTGGGCAAGAGAATTCGGACGCCTGCCATTCTCGGAGAGGTAATGTTTTAACTTCCAGAGTAGAGCAGCACTATTTGGGAGCTTGGTGATAAAATCGTTCCCGATCCAGGCCATCTTATTTCGCTCAGTCCAAGTTACTATATCGATGTTGTATCCGGTCATTTCCCTTTCGACTTCAGTGAGCCTTGCACTACTGCACTCATGTCACATCGTTCGAACGTTCCAAAAACCGATCGCGGTCCGTTGTTTGCAGATGAAAGTCGTTGCTGATGAATCAGTCCGTGGTATCCGAGGCTCTTTTAATGTTTCGAGTGTAAATTGATTTCAGGTACGCAGGTTACAAGCCTACATACTCAAAAAGCTACATCACACTCGAATTAAATTTTCGAAAAAAGTCAAAATTACTGGACTCACAGACTGAGTTTACATATCTTTTTCATTTCATTTGGTAATCCTCTCCAAAAATTAAGTTTTTGGTAAAATTTTGAAATCGTACGAGTCAAGATGAGCTTTACAAATGAAACCCACTTCTGCAAGTAAACAAAAATTCGATAGAACGAATCTCTATGCAAATACCTATATTACTTTACATTCGCAAAATGTAGAGTTTACTCTCTTGACGAAAGTTTGAAAAATAAAAAGATTCACCATTCAACGTGTGTACTTTCATATTTTACTCTAATCCTACTTTCTTTCTGTATCCCTCTCTTTTTCATTTTCTTTTTTCAAGTGTGATAGAAGAACAAATGCCAACTTTGAGTAAATCTCCCACTATAGAGAGCATTAGCTTAGCTCGGAACATAGAACGTGGATGTTTTCTCCAAGTCAGGATCATTGAAATTCTCAAAAGTATCGTACACACTCTCACCAGAATGATCCTTGTCAATAAACTAACGCACACAAGTTATGTCTATAGTGTGTATAAAAAGCACTCGTACTCGTATTTTCCGTATGTCTATGACTGCTTATTACTGAAATATTTTCCGGCACGTACGTCCTTCTCTACTTCCTTTATCCGAAAGAACGCTCATTCTCAATGTGAAATTTGAGAAAAGGATTTTCTTCATTTTTCACGTATGATGGTATCGACCGTGATCTCGACGATGACGTCTATGATGTTGGTGATGAAAGGTGACTTTTCTTTGAAATTTTTTTTTCTCATCCTTTGCCGAAGAGTCTTTTAATTCAACTACGTATTTACACATATCTGATGGTAAAGAAAAGGATAGAGAGGAAATCTTGCGAGACTTGAAGGAAGCGTATTGTAGTTGGTAACGTCAAAAAATATGAAAGTTTCTTTTTGTGGCTTTTAGATGTTTTGTAGAAATGTTTGCGGGTCATATTTTCGCAATCATCATTCATATACTCGTAGTATACAAATGTCCTTAAAAATGTAGTGAAAAAGAATTTTATTGCTTTCAGTAGAATGTGATGCGGAAAGAAGGTTTTAAGCGATAATACATGTTTGGATATTTCAATTTGTATTCAGTTATCAGAGTTTTTTTGTGGATTGTCGCTGCGATGGTGAGCTTCAAAATGTGAGCAATTAGTGTAACGAATATAGGACAGAAATAATGATATGTCAAGACAATTCTACTCATAACTCATTAAAAAAGATATATATGAGGACTTAACAAAAAAAAATTTCATGAAAAAAAACGTTTTGAAAAACAATCTCTTTGTATTTTATGGGTATTTCCATTAGTACGTCCATCATTCTTATCAGTTGTCGGACTAACTTTATTGCAATCAATCGCAAACTATTTTATATTTTCACGCTATTGAGAAAGAAAGCTCATAGCGTATCGACATCTTTTATCCTATGTTACATCATGTATGGCTGGGCTTTTAGCTGTACCATTCATTCATCAATCTGAAATTACAAATTATCTGGACTCAATGGCTTATTGGCATAATGGCGAGCAACTTCGAATTGATTCAATTAATCAGAACATGAAACCATCATTTGATTACAAATTGATATTCATGTATCTGGTAATTAGTTGGAAAAGTGTTATGATTTGGCATTTGGTATCCTCTTCTTTAATTTTTATAAATTATTTGATTTTAAAATACACAGTACAGTATCATTAATACCCCTGACACTCCTTGATTTTGGCTATGTGCAGCTATTTATTAGCTGGCGTTTTCACGAAAAAAACATTTGTTAACTCAAGCATAAGGCAGCGCGATTTCACAAGCGGTTTGGGCAGCGGCGCACAATAGCGGACAAAAGTCGAAAATTGAAATGTTCTGGTGGGAGTTAATTTTGATTGGTTTTGATACTCGACTAGTTGAGGAATAAAGTTCCGATTTGCATTTTTATACCCTAGTCCATATTAATTTCGTTTTCAGGGTGAAACTGTGCGGTAAAGTAGGGGAGAGCGGGTACGTTTGTAACATTTTTTTTATTTTTCTGCTCTCTAGTCCGTTATGGAATTTCCACCGGTGTAGAAAAGACATTCTTATGTGATCTGAAATAATGTTTTCCAATTAAGAACACAGAAAATGCGCACAGTATGATTAGTTGAGACGGTAAGCGACATATATGGACGCCACCTTGCAAAATATGATAGAGGGAAATGCCGTTTAGTACAAATTTTGGTGGGGCCAATTTAAGAGATAGAGCTACCTTGGACCCCGCGGTAGAGCGGCTGTGCAGCCGAAAACCGAAAAATTTGAGCACTTTTTTAATATCCTCCTCAACTTCTAAACGGTGCCTCGGACCGAAAAACTTATTGGAATGAAAATTAATGAACGTCAAATCCTGCATTCAATGCACTACTCAAAATTCAATTCCGGTCTAGAAGTACAGCCAAAATTGATAACCAAAAAACGTTACTTTTTGAGGCTTTGCAGAAAAATCTCACTATATCACTTTTCAAGCTCACATATCTCTGTAACGGATACTCCAAATGAAACACCTCAAAAGTAAAAGTTGAAGATTCTTCGAGTACCAGTTTAACGTGCCCAATACTTTTCAAATCGGTTCGTTTTTAGTGTAGTTTTGAGCGAAAATGCTGGAATGCTTGTTTAGCGATTCCAGCATTAATAGCTCAATTTCGGTAAGTATAAGGCCGGCCGCATCTTGGTCATAGGCAGAGCATCGCAGCGCAGCGCGCACCTGTCATTGTTGTTGTAACAATTGTCAAAATCTGATTTTAAAACAACAATGTCATGTGCGCGCTGCGCTGTGCTGCCCTGCCTACGTCCAAGATGCGGCCGGCCTAATAGCTGAAGTTTTGCTTTAGTCTCAATTTATAGATAATTAAATCTTGTTCAAAAAATCTTTGCTTGATAGCTTGGCTGGATAGCTTAGGTCATAGTAACGCTTTTTAGGATTTTGTTGAAAAAACAAAACCCTAAGGCCGCGGCGATAGCCGAGCGATAAGCGCCCGAGAGATTGAGCGCGCGATTTGTGTTTACACTGAAAAGAATGCAACGAGTGAGTAATTCTGCAGTTGTAGTTCAATCGTGGTGGTTTCAAGAGCTATGCATTTGTTTCTTTTCCTCGAAAGAAGTGCATATTTGAGACGTAACCGTTTTTTTTACTAGACTTATAGTATAGGGTATATTGTTTTTGTCACGACGAAAATATGTAATACCTTAATGTCAATGCATGCAATGTCTATATTATATATAAATGATCAGGGTCACCTCCTGATTCGATTTAGCCATGACTGTCTGTCTGTCTGCCTCTCTGTCCGTCTGTCTGTCCGTTCGCACGATAACTTTCGATAGAAGGAAGCTAGAGCCTTGAAATTTTAGTCAAATGTTGGCAGTATGATCTACTATAGTTGGTTGGTGTTGAAAATGGGCATGATCAGGTCAAGAGAACGTCTACCTCCCCTACATATAGAAGTCCCAAAAATCGGCCTGAGTCTGGTTTCGTACCATGGTGCAAGGCACGAAGTCACCAGGCGCTTCAACACCTCGTGCCTGGCACCATGGGAGAGACGCGACCAGATCCACGGCTGTTGTAAGCCAATCAAAAGATTGTGATACTCATGACCTCTCTCCAATACTGAAAGGGGAACTCAACTGTTGGATTATTTTTTATGTTGGGAGCACTGTACGCTGCTAAGGAGCCACAATAAAACGATCGTCTCTATCGGAAGTGCACCTAGAGCGGCCGGGTCGGGGTCTCTGATTGTAGCTACCTTCCCCCCGAAACACTCTTGACACTGTAGACTGACTCATTCCTAGCTGACGAGCGACTGTTCTCTGAGTAAGCCCTTCCGAAAATAGGGCGACAACTTGAGCCGCCTGCTGAGGCGTGGTACTCATGAATGACAAAATTGTGACTTTCCAGATTCAACTGACCGTTGAAAACCCTTTGCGGATGCATTTAAAGAGTTAGTTTGCCTTTAATAACCCATTCATAAATGTTCAATTTCCCAACTGTTTAGCTCCAGGTAGCGTTCATTCATAAAACACTCATTAAATGGTGATGAAAAAGGTATCATTGTAAAGCTAAGATCTCAAACTTTCAAATGACATACGTTTGTAGGGATACATAACGTACTTTTAAAAATATACATACAAATACACGTGCTTTCGGTTTGATTCAGTATAGGTATTTTTGCTCACAAGTGTACATTAGGAATCAACTTAAAAGTGGCATAAAAGCTTTTTATTTTCAATTTATTTAATAAAAAAGCTTAATTAGTAATTAAAATAATCTAGAAAAATGTGAATATATTTTGAACTAATGGCCGTATGGAATTGCGGTTAGTTTCATTCTACTCAAAATGATTAAATAGATCAAGAGCTAACCTAAAAGTGGCATCAAAGCTTTTTATTCTCAACTTATTTAATAAAAAAGCTTATTTAACTAATAAAAAAATCTGGAAAAATGTGAATATCTTTTGAACTAATGGTCGTATGGAATTGCGGTGAGTTTGGTTCTACTCAAAATGATTAAATACATCAAGAGCTAACCTAAAAGTGGCATTCAAGCTTTTTATTCTCAACTTATTTAAGATAGATAGATATGTGTTTTATTAAAATTCCAATTTTTATAAATAAATGCAATGTAGCTTAACTAAAACAAAGGGTATGGCATGGTTTAGCCGTCTGCCCGATCTGATTAACTTCCTACCACATATTAAATTACATTTATTTGATTTCATTACATATTATAATTATTGTCTTAATTCGCGTTTTTTATTTATGTTGTTTTATCCCTACATTTATGTTATTTCATTTATTTCATTTATTTTTAAATCAGTATTTAATGGATCGATTATGGTTTATGTTTATACTTTCCTTTCGTATCAAGGCATTGCATTTCAGTATAACGAGAGTGCTGGGCGATGAAGTTCACACAGCTCCAGATTCTGCGTGTTCATCTACCTATCATCTCTATAACTCATTGTTTACAATGGATTTTTTATATGCTTTCATTAATTATTTTTTGTCTGTAGTTTATAGATATATTACAATATTCATATAATTTTTCCCAATTTGAACCATTTAGAATTGTATCCACTTCCATTTCATTCAATGCGTCTTTTCCGAAACATGATCTCCTGACCTCCTTCAATATTGGACATATGCCTAGAAAGTGTCGTGTGTCCTCTCTCGTCATCATATTGCATAAATTGCACAATACAGGCAGATCGTCGCGATGTGGTATGTAATTCAGCGGCAGCAATTCATCTCTGGCTCTGAATATAAGAGATATTTTGTTGACCGAAAAGTGATTTTGGAAGTAGGTGTTAGACTTCAAGTCGTGATTTAGGCGGGAATAAATTTCACGATGCTGTGTCGTCGACGCTCTTTCCAAGGTTATTTCTTGTAACATTTGGTTTACGTTGCTTATTAGTCTACAAAGTACGTAACCAGCTTCTACTGAGCCATTCCAGTTGAAGTGCGTCCCGCTCTCATTTGCTAGCGCTTGTAAATCAGTATAGAATACGTTCCTCGTAACTACTTCATGGGCCAACATTCTCTTCGGAAGCCGTTCATCACTCATAGCTGCAACCTTCAAGAGATAGTTAATGTGTGTGTTCAAAGTTTCCAGAAACAGTGGCGTAAGGCCACTTTCTTGTAGCAACATGTAATTAGGCTTATTTAATAAAAAAGCTTATGTAACTAATAAAAATATCTGGAAAAATGTGAAAATCTTTTGAACTAATGGTCGTATGGAATTACGGCTGTTTTTGTTCTACTCAGAATTACCAAATACATTAAGAACCAACTCAAAAGTGGCATAAAAGCCTTTTGCTTTCAACTTACTTCACAAAAAAGCTAAATTTAGCTAATAAAACAATCCCTAAAAATGTGAATATCTTGTGAAGTAATGGTCGTATCAAACTGCGGTTGGTTTCATTCAACGCAAAATGACCAAATCGCTAAAAAAACATTTCTGCATTTTCACTCACAACTGCACTAAAAACGGGCCAATTTAAAATGTATTATGCTAGTTAAACTTGAAATAGAAATATCTTCAACTTTGTCTAACGAGTTTTTCCATTTGTGTCATCGATTTCAGAGATATGTGAACTTGAAAAGCGACATAGTTTGATTTTTCTCCAAAGCCTCAAAAGGTGACGTTTTTCGACTATCGGTTTTGCCTATACTTTTAACCCGAAATTCAATTTTGAACACGGCATTAGATGTAAAATTTGACGCTCTTTAATTTAAATCCTATTAAGTTTTTCGATCCGAGGCACCGTTTACAAATTATGAAAAGAATATTAAAAAAAGGGTTGAAATTTTTCGATTTTCAACGTTTCGATAGCATATCTACTTTTCGGAAATGCAGTTTCTACCTATCATGAACAAAATCTGTACTTTTATCCGATTTTTTAACGATTTTCTCTCGGCCACCTACAGGTTCCGTTCCTTGTCTTGAATCAAAAAAAGTTTTTAATCTTGACGCACTCGGTACCCGTGAGGTCTCGATCGCTACGATGCTGCATCTACAGAAACAGAATTTCAATCGTCGGTACGTTAACAGAAACTACCTCTGGGTACTACTAGAACTTCTACAGCGTTCCAAGCTTGTCAGTTAAAAGACGGCTCGTATAGGAGGTGTATACTTGCAACTACACCATCCGAAAATATGCTATTGAAACGTCCACAAGGCATAGTACTCGTAAAACAAGAGATGCCGACGCGTTCATGCTCCTGCAGGGGTCAAAGCAACCAACATGATGTACAGAAAAAAACTTACAAGAAATTGGGTGAGAACGTTTTGACACTTGGGTGGCCCGGACCCGGACGGTCGACATTGCTGCTTACACCTTTCAATGTCGTCAAGCCACGTACTCGTTACAAAATAACGACTTTGCGAACCGGAAAATTTTTCCGAATCAAATCAAATGTTTTCCCAAAAAACAGCTTAAGTGGCCCACTGTTCTAAAAAAGTTGCCGGCCCCTGCTTGTTGATTTTTTAATATAAGAATGTATTTTAATTGAATGGACGTAGCTATAAAAAGTCTAAGTGACTTGCTTTCAATAAGCCAACCGCCTCTTTCGGACAAGACGCCCTTTTCGAACAGGAAATTGTCTAATTTTACATTATGTACATACCTATGTGATCCAAAAGCAAAAATTTGAAAAAATCTCATTTTAAATCACTCAGACTTCTTTTAGAATTTAATCATTCATTTCGAAAAGGGGGTGGCTTCAGCCCGCCAAAAACCAATAACCAAGTTCACTTCCACGAAATATTGAGCACAGCAGAATAATTGTGTTTTAGTTAAAAAGGACAGAGGAATTCTGAAGCAAAAATAGAAATTCAGTGTTTTGTTTTAGGAGCTCCCGTTTTTTTTTATAAATATAAAAATACTAGATAAATTTTCATACAAAAGTACTGACCGACCTTTGATATAGGTCTCGGATCGTATTACATCTGGATCAAAGTTGAAAGTGAATTAGTTGAACCTCAAATTTTCCTCGGCAATTCGTCCCTATGCTTTTCAATACTGAGTCCGCAATTTGCCCCACGCGTATTATCTGTATAATGGCAGTTTGATCTAACTAACTCTGTCCGGTTGTCTCGAACACGGTTATTCTGAGTATAATGAGATCTTCAAAATGTCTTACTGAAGATTACCCCTTTGCGAAATACAATTTCAAATTCGATAAAATCAGCGTCACTGCAGAATCCTCCAGAAAACTAAAGAGACCGGAAGCAATCTACTTCGCATTAATCAACAAAGCAACCGCACAATTCATCAAAGTTTCTATCACATTGGTGACAATCAAAATTAGTTTGACTACAAATCAATCACTTCATCGCTTACGTTCATCATCAACCCTATTGCACAAGTTTACAAACTCAATGGTGATTTCATGTTAATGTTGACCCAGTCGTCTCCGTAGTCAATTCGTCAGCAGTTCAGAAAGGATCCTCGACCACAACTATCTGAGAATCCCAGCACGTTTGCATACAAGTGTAGCTCAATTGCGTTGTATACATACATTCCAAACAAGGACATCATCTCCCATTGACAGAGGTGAGTCAATATAATTTTGTCGGACTGTGAATCATACCATGGCAAGTGTCCTTTCAGCAGGTATCGCCATCACGTTCAGAACTCTATTCATTTTGAAAATTACGTACGTAAATCTAATCACGTTCCTGTAGAACGGAACAATATACGATATTTTATGTATTAATGTTCTTGCAAATGTACAAGTGCGAATCATTTTCAATTTAAATTGGAATTGTTTGTGACACTTGGTTTCATTCTGCACACCAACTTAGTATGCGTCTGTAGCTTAGCTCGGTAACGCACCGAGCATTTTTTGCTACTCGAAACACGGTCTCTGCGGTTCGCGCCCCGCAACGGGACCAACTATTTTTTATTCTCAAATTCCCTCTGAATTAATTTCTCCGAGCACTTGTACATTTGCAAGAACATTAATACATAAAGTAAAATTGCCAGGGAACAAATATCTCCACTTCTCACCCTCTCTCCACCCCTCTAGTGATTTAATATAAGTGCTTCACACCATCTAGACCTCCACGGTCGAGTTTTCAAGTAAAATCACGCCTTCACGGCTTATACAAACAGAATTCTCACACTTTCGTGGTCGTCTTGCACATGGATAGCTGCAAAGATGCAAGACCTGATGAGTGCTACTATCCATACGAAACCACTAAGCTCGGAGAAATTAATTCAGAGGGAATTTGAGAATAAAAAATAGTTGGTCCCGTTGCGGGGCGCGAACCGCAGAGACCGTGTTTCGAGTAGCAAAAAATGCTCGGTGCGTTACCGAGCTAAGCTACAGACGCATACTAAGTTGGTGTGCAGAATGAAACCAAGTGTCACAAACAATTCCAATATACGATATACCCAAGAAAAGAAAGCATAATCCATGTCACGCTGTTAGTGACGCTCCTCTGATATACCCTACTAACGACATCAGGACATCGTGAAACATTTTCCCTGAAATCCAGAAACGTTCACCCTTATAAAGCAAATTAGAATGCACCATGCAACGGATAAGTGAAATATGGCAGCGAATTCGTCATGGCTGTAACAAGGAGATGCAAAAATTGGGCCAAGCCACCCGACGATAACGTGGCAACTCGAAAGTGTTCAGGATATTCCAACTGTACGTATGGTATGGCGTTTGCAACCCACATTCATGATGGCGACCTCAATTCCGTAGTGCATTGCAGTGTGCTAATTTATCAATTGCAAGCACTGCGGGAGTGAAGTTGACTAAATGAAATATTCCCGCGGCCGGATAGGCAAAAGCCAACGTCAAAAAGGATAATGCATGGAAAAGGCAAAGTTGCGGAACTGGATTTTCACGGAGCGGAAGACGTGCGAAGTCGAGAAAAAGATAATTGTGCTTGGGATGAGGGCAATAGGAGAGATAACAGAGGAGTTACCGAAAGTTGTGTTTGTTTATGCACTAGTCCTAGCTTGGTACGAGCATACTATCATACATGCGAGTATATATAGGTATAGGTTCCAGCCAAAGAACATATTCCCTTTATTATTGAATGAAAAACAACGAATGCTCCTTTGGAGCCATTCAAGCGAGACGAGAAGGACTTTTTGCACAGATTCATTACTGCGATTTAATTCGGGATCAATTATGACAAAGCAACAGCAAAAACAGTGATCAAAGGAAATCACCATTTTGAGGAGTTAAAAAAAATAAAATAAAAAAGAAGTTTGGTCAATTTAGTCGCCTGGCCAACAGAGATTAAGCTTTGTCAACGGAACGCTTTACTAATTTTTTTTATTGTATCGACCTACAGCTAACTCCGTTCGACTGGAGAGTTGTGAGAACGACTTTTACCTAACGACAGGGTCAAATGGGCTATTGAATCTTTAAATCCGTATAAGTCCGCTCGCGTGGAATGGAATTTTTCCCGTTCTTCTCCAGAAATAGCAAGAAGTACTGACACTACATATACATACCTCACGCAAATTGCCGAATCCTGGAGACCGGCGAAAGGACTCTTTATTCCCAAGATGGCTAATCGTCCAAAAGTGGACCATAGCTTAACATCATTTATGTTGAAATGAAATCAATTTAAAAAGTCATTGACATGCATGTGCGGCAAACCTTGCTAAAGAGGAATTTGTCTACCATTCTAAATGATCAATTGAAACCGCTCTTCACAATCTGGTGAATAGAATTCAGCCATATGTGAAGGTAAAAGAAACCGCTCAATGTGCATTTCTCGATATTGAGAATGTCGACAACACCTCGTTCAGTGCCATGTCGATAGATCATTACCGGCCAAGGGAGCGGACCTCATCGCCGCGAAGTGGGTGAGATAAATGCTTTCATCGAGAAGGGTCATTGCCAATATTGGAGACTAGACTCTTTCAGCTAGCTTCACCCGTGGACGTCCTCAGGGAGGAGTTTGCTTAATGATGCATACTGCTCAGTGGAACCGTTAATGTGGATCTACCCCTGACATAGGCGTGCAGCGACTTCGAGAGCGGTGAGCCCTCAAAGACTTTGCATCATAATGGGCAGTATGCCATCTAACACGGGTGATTTGTAGGGGGAGAAGACCAGGATGTTTTTTCTTCTGTGATGACGAAGTGTACAAATTCATTTTGTATGCACTCCGCATCACACGGTTCTGGCCTTACTGTGCAAGTTTCTTTGCAACCAGGAAAGCGTATGTTCAGAGGGAGCTCCAGGGATTCAGCAGTAGATTCCGTCCAAGTGCCATCAGTTCTTCCACTAAGGATGGATTGCAGTGCTCCTTGGACGGGATTTTGTCAATTCTCACTGTGTCCTTGATGTTACTCAAAGATTGGTCGAAGTAATCAATCGGTTGCGTTTTCTTGTATATTTTTTGGGAATTCTTATACGCCTGCCAGAACCTGTGCTTGCCACAGATATTAAAGATCTCCCTAATCAGTTTTCTGAGAATTGATGGGTTCCCGTTACACCATGGAGGAAGAGTTTCCCAACATCTTTTCGCCAGACATGACACTTGGAAAACTACTTCTATAGCTTTCTCAAAATATTCAACCTCCTTATTTAGCTCCTGCATGAAGTCTAAAGACGGATTAAAATTAATACCAGAGAGTTTCTTCTCCAGCCGATCCTCTTGCGATTTCTATAAGGCTTCGGAGTCTCACTGGAAACATTATTATTGGAAAGTTTTGTGGTACGAGAAGGATCTCAGATTGGAGACGCTTTATTTTTCAACCTTAAAGATATTGTTTTTGTCTGTCATTAGTGTAATATCTTGTAATTCTTTCCACTCTGCATTGTTTTCGCTTCTTGGAAAAGCGAAGATTAGTATTTACAATGAAGTGTGTGTCGTGCGTTGGCATCACGCCTCACCAACAGGTGGACCCTCCTGGATGTGGTAAATATCACTCGGTTTTTCATGGGCTATGTAGGCGGACTAGATAAATACCTCGTCCTTATTCGGAATCTCTATTCTAACAACTGTTAGAACGGGCGTGCTGAAATTATGGCAAAGGAGTTCTTGATTTAGCATGATGCTGGTTACTTTTAACGCAAAAACGATTGTACTGCCTGTCCACGAGTCCTTTGACGGGTTCGGCGTGAATGCATGGCTCTTTAGTGGGTCTGAGGCTAATCTGCACTACTTCCAACATGACGCGCTCGGTAGCCGTGAGTTCCCGGTCGTCAATCAACGATTCTACATCTACAAAAAAATAGGTTCAATCCTCGGCGCGTCAAAAAACTGATAGCGGGTACTACTTGAACTCCCACAGCGTCCCAAGCTTGCCAGTAAAAGACGGATCGGATAAAAGGGCGTGCTAGCAACTTCACCTTTCGAAAAATATGCTATCGAAACATCGGCAAGGCGTAGCTATACAAGAGATGTTGACGCGCCCGCACGCCGGAGGGGTCAAAGCAACTAACACTTTCAACATCGCTACGAGGCTCGTCTATACCGATACCCATCTCCTTCAACAAAGACTTTGGCCCCGTCCTCCGGATCCAGTTCGCCTTCGGAGTTTTATCGTAACGCCTTAGCTTTGACATAGCGTACGCCGAAGTGGAGTTTTAATGTGCCTTCTCAAATGTTGGTAGGCATTCCTCGTTGATGAAGAGCTATAAATATAGACTATGCTTCGGGGGCTCCTTCACCTTTATCACGCTACAGTCGTTAATCGGAACCTTTGGATTATGTAGGCGTATGTAGGCCAAATGTCCAGGGTTTCCCCGGCATCAGCTCGATCTTTGAGCCCGCTCAGGCGTTGCCTATCTTCTCAGCACACATGCCAAGGAAATCCTTCGAGAATTCGTCCTCGCATTTGAATACTCGGTAGCCCCCCACAGTTTTCGATTTGTGAAAGCGGGGCAGCAGCCTTCTTAGATTTTTAAGTATATATTCAAGTACCAACTCGGTCAGCTTCGCCTCGATCTTAACTCACGTTTCGGTCGAGAGCTTACCACTGACCGAGCATCTCTCGACCAGCACGAGTTGAAACCAATCTCTGACCACTCCTCTGTTGGAGCCCGAGCTGGTCCTGTTTGGTTCACAGTAGCGGCATAGGTTGCTTGCTTGGCAATATTGATCTTCTTGGTGTCTTGGATCCCCTCATCTATGGACCTGATCTGCTTCGAAGTCTCCCGCTGCTTTTCGGGCTATTGCTTTTTGGTGGCCAGGCTGTTGTTTTTTTCACCAACGACAGCCTGGTACTTTTTCCTGTCCTCCGCGTTTGTTCTGAATCGTTCCGGTTGATCATTTTTGGCGATCTTTCCAAGACTGAATAGTCTCGTCTGGTAATGGGTTTCTGGACGACTCCGGCTGACTTGTGCTCTTCGGCCTAGCCTGGTCTTTAAGGATAGTGTCCTTGACTTCGGCTTGTAAATGGTAGTAGGTTTGTTTGGATGGACGACATAGGCGTACTATGGCTGGTACTCACTGTGTCTCTGTTTTTTTTTATTTATTTACTGTTAAGTAAATGATTTCCAGTGGTACCTCCCATAAGCCTGATGGTTTCATGGGGAATTTTACTATTTATGAACTGTATTTTTATGCAATAGCTTCGTATTTGCTATTAATTTTTGATTTATCAACTCATTGAGCTTACAGCACTAATTCGATTAGCAATTCATCACTTTATTTGTGTCTCGTACAATACATACCATTCACTTCAAAGCTCGACGAACATCCCAACTAACAATTTTGATCTCGTAACACACTAAGAGAGACTTATGAGTATGAAGGCAGATTGCCTTTGAGAATCATACTCCCATAATTTCACCCTTGTAGAGTACTTCAATCACCTAACGAGACTCTTAGAAGAATTAAATGGCGCACTTTATGATATCTATTGCTACCTTATAACAACACTGTAACTCTGCTCATGAGAGTTACACAAATTTCTTAAGGAAACTAATAGTCTATTTATACGAGTGCATTTTTACTCTAATAAGAAGTATAAGATTTTTGTTAGTAGAGCTATAACCTCTTGCCATTAGAGCTAAACTATCTTGATCATGGTTGTTAGAAAGAGAACGATAAACAAACAAAAATGTAATCTATATTTCGAAGAGCAGAACAGATACATTCTAGGATATTTTAGATGGCACGTGTATGTTACAAAGTTCGTATAATAATATTATATTAAAGAACTTTGCATTTTCTTCACATATATGAGTGAAAAAGTTGATGCGATTGAAATTTTATTGGTAATAATAGACATTTTGCTTCGATAAAATGCAAAGCGCCATAAAAATAATCGGCATTTATAGGATTTTTTAGAAAAAACTTAATGTTTGGAAAATATATTAGTTGTGTTCCGCCTCAATAGTTAGCATAAAACTTGTGCAACGACATATTTATGATCTTAAAAATCACCAATCATTATTTTCCATGCGGAATCACGCTTATTAATCATTAGTCAAAAGTCATATTTCAACTCAAAAAATTCCAATCAGAGAAAAATATGGCCGCCATTGGTTGTTCTTTCTTATAGAGTAAAAATGAAAATCTCGCTATGAAAATACTCCTCTTTTTATGAAATCAAAAAAATCCGTATAAGAGCTTAAATTTGTTTATTCCAATGACAGCAATAGATCAATACTTCCTATGAGAATATTATGAAACTAAAGATCAGATTATGAAAGTGCCAGTCTTTTAAAGATAATGAAAATCTCTTTGTAAGGAATAAACTCTTTTTCTCAGAGTTCGGATTGCATAGTGAGACTTTAGCTCTTGTTATCAAAACCGACACATGGCATAGTAAATGATCAATCATAACAATCGTTTGTCATCGTAAGACCACAGATACAAAATTTTCACACAATTTGGCATTTTAAAACTATTGAAGCAAAAAATTGTTGAGGAACACCTCGTCATAAAACCCTTTTTGAAACACACATGCATCGATGCAAGTGGGTTTTAAAAAGGGTTTTATGACGAGGTGTTTGTTCTCAACAATCTCATAGGTAATGAGACTTGAATCTTGTACCTTTTTCTCATTGCCATAACGTAACGCATAGACAATATTTCAAATTCATAGAAGCAGATATTTTACAAAAAAATAAAAATTTGTCATTTTCTGAGAAAGGACAAAGGACGCACATATGAATTCGTTTTTTACCAAATACGTTCTCAACACCCATTAGAATGTAAAGGCCGAAATACATGGAGATGTGTTCGGACGGACGTATTTATCTTTTGGGCATAACCACGGTCCGCGCCAGATGCGCATGATTTCAATTGAACTCATTTGCTTTCAATTTCATTCAACGGCAATCTATTGTTTCATCCTGCATCGCTGACGAAACTGATGATAAACTCAATGTTGCTCATGGGGAAATAGATATTCGGAGATCATCGGCGTACATATCCAGAATAAGTTATGCACACTATTCATCGTGTTCGTCGACTTTTCGCGGAGAGCAATGTCACTTGTTTACATGCAGCTGTCGAAATGTCAACTACAATGACGTTTACTCAGTACCGCATGAGTGATCTAGTATTTTGGGTCTCATAAGGGTATTATGACAAGCAATTTCACACTCAAGCTCCTCGAGTTCCTACAGCGGGCTACTTATGCGAGTTAATAATAATCATTGGGCTCATAATACTCTCTGCATGAGTGATCTAGTATTATGAATCTTATAAGAGTATCATGTGAAGTAATTTTACACTCAAGCTCTTATAAGGGGCCATCTATGGGAGTATAACTTAACTAGAGGTTAAGTCTTTTAAAAAAGTCTTAATAAGATTGCAGCGATGTTCCTATTAGAGGAGTGAAAGTTTCCCTAATTCTAGTGGAGTTAAACTCTCATCAGAATGGTGCTACGAGAGTGAATTTAAGTTTTGTCCCAAGAGTTACGTTACGAGAGTGTCGGAGAGTTTTACTAAAGTCTTATGAGGGCTTTTTGTAAGCGATAAGACTTTAACTCTTGAGAGTTTGTTAGTTGGGATGATTAGCCTTAATTTTGTATTATGCCCAAATTTACCGCGTTTCCAATCCTGGTGCAGATTGAAATTGGAATCTAACTTTTGGCCGTCTCTTTTACAAACTTTCTACTTCGAATTTGAGACAAACTTGATTTGTTAAAAGTTAATTCATCAATTCACTTGAACAGCTTGACCTTATCAAATTAATCCGGATGACTGATCAAACGCAAATTGCAAATTTGTAGCATTTTTGCTAATCAAGAAGAATATTCTCGTGAATTATAATTCCTGAAAATATTTACATATTCAAGGTTCAAAGAAATTCATCTCAATTTCGAAAATTAGAGTCAAGTCAAGGTCTTCTCTATTCATCAACTCCTCCTATTCATAATACGCAATTTATATTACGTTACAAATCCGTATTCAAATTTAATCGAATTTAAGACTTTCTCTGACTACTTGTCTAAATTTCTTTTTTTTTCGGAAAAAGGATATGCTTCCGAGAGATTCTTCCTCTGAAAAAAAAAGGTTTCATTCCACTTAGTTGATAAACGAACACACATGATTGTTATAGATGGGTTTACTTCATTCAATTTTTTTCTGCTTTTTGCTTGAAAACAAGGACGAAAAAAAAACGAGCAGCGTAAAGGACAGGGCACTGAGAAAAGCACTAAATCGGATAAAAACTCGACATAGGATGGAAAGAATCAATAGCCTCGCTAGGATCGGGACGAAAGAAAAACACGGAATCTGAATGAAAAAGATTTATGCTTTGATAAATACGCCAGTTATGTGACATGAAATGAACCCTGTGTTTTTACAGAGCCTGTGACTGAACGATTTCGCTCTTTTCCCATTTTCTCCACTTTTTTCGTTTAAGTCCCATCGCACGAACGTGCGTGCGTATATAGGCAGCGAATCTGTGCAAAATGACATCTAGAGCCACTTCTATTAGATTTCAACTCGAGACTGCTCAAGAAAAAAAATTGGAAAATCGGAAAAACTAAAGACAAGCAATCTGGACCCAACAATGTCCTGTCGTCAATCCTCGAAAGTCCCTTCTTTAATCATCTGGAAATTTAATATATTAGAATTGAGGTTGGATTGACGGGCGTTTATTTAGGTAAAGTAATATGTGAAAAATGATTTCATAAGAGTTGAAATCAAGTTTATTTTGCGACAAGAAAAAGAACCTCGATTGGAAATTTGTCGGGGGGTGCATGAAGGTCGGTTTATTGAAAGATATTTCATTGACTAATGTCAGACGAAAATCGATAAGGCACTTAATTTTGACAGAATCGTGCACGAAATCGCTCCCTTGAAATTTTATTTTGTTTATCAGATATCTGGAAAGCCAATAAGTAAAAAAAAAAAAACAGTTTTTATTTTTGTTGTTCCAAATCAACTGTAACTGAAGCCAGACATCCGGAGGACTGCGCCGCAATACCAACATCGTGGCCAGCATTGTTTCATGTGTCACAACAACATAAGAAACAGAGTCACAACTCTAGTACCAAATTAGAGTTTATGTTTGTCTGCTGGTGCGTCTGATCACCGATTGGTTGTCCAGTGCAATAAGGATTTTCTGCCCCCACACCTGACCTTCCAACAGGTGGTCCAATGCATGCAACAAGTCAGACATCTCTGCCTGACATACGGACACATACTCTCCCAGACTAAGCGCACAGGCTAGGTTTAACTCTTCAGAGTAAACCCCCGCCCCCGCTTTTCCGTCCGTTAAAGAGCCATCAGTAAAAATGCTCATGCACTTATGCCTTCTACCGGCATTAGAGTCTCCCTGACCTCATCATGTCTAGGATGCTCTTATGACCGCTGCTAGTTCCGAAGTGATGCCACATGGAATCCCTTTCCATACGTACTCCCGAAATCTCTGTCGTTTTCTTTATAAATAAGTCTAGCGGCGGCAGTCCCAGGTATGCTAGCGTTGGTGTGGTGCGCATTGCACATTGCTATGCCCCACAAGGGGTTAGAGCAATTGAGTAGTAGTAGTAGTAGTAAGTATTCGGCGTATCCTACAGTGTGTACCCCCATCGAGTCCAGCTTCCAGAGAAGACTTTCTATGGTGATGTTCTATAGTAGAGGGGGAAGAACACCTCCTTGTCGGCATCCTCGGACTACCTTACCCCGTATTCTATCACATCCACTGCTAAGATTTATCGCCCTCTGCTTAAGCATAGAGTTAATCCACTTAATTATAATAGAATCAACCCCCGCTCAGTCAGGGCGTTCTTTAGTTTGGTAAAGGAGATTTTATCAGAAGAACCATCTATATCCATAAAAGTAGACATAGTGACCCCGCCATCATTAATCTCTCTCTCTGCAACTCTATCAATTTCGGGGCGACCGGTAGCGCCGTGTGTTGAGGCATCAGTCTCATGTTTGACTGCCGGCGTTTCGGGCTCGAATCCCGTCCACGACGAAGTTCATGGCCATGGATGTGCAGGAGGCGCATGCTGTCACCTGCATTCTCCGAAGCCAGTTTATGCCAACGAAACGCCAATTGAGCCACATGGAAGAGTTGACGCGCTATGCCCCACAAGGGGTTAGGGCATTGAGTATGTAGAGTAGTTTCTGTAGATCTGCCTGCTCTCTAAGCATGTTGGCACCTACTCAAAGGACTATACTTTAGCGTGGTGTTCTCCAGGTAGTCTAACAACACCCTTTCCATGGTTTTCAACAAGAATGATATAAGGCTAACCGGCCTGAATGACTTTTCCTCTGTATAGTCTTTTTTTCTCGGTTTAGGCAGGAAGACCACCTTAGCCTGCTCCGTTATGTAGCCTGTTGAAAGACTGGCGACGAATATGTAGGATCCCACCATAATAGTGCCGGGAATATTCCGTCCATTTCAGCCGTTTTAAATGGTGCAAAAGAGTGTAAAGCATTGAGTTATTCTCAGCTTCTTGTCGTATCCCCCCACTAGCCCCTTTGTTAGTTTGTGCCCATGGTTGGTTTGACTCGAGAGTTCCAGGATAATGTACCTCTATCAGCTTCTGCAACGTTTCCTCCACTGTTTCTGTCATGGTACCATCACCTTTGCGTATCAGCCCCATTTTCGAAGCAGTGTCTTTCGATATCATCTTCTGTTATCTGCATACTTCCGACGTATCTTTCATACTAGAGCAGAATTCCCTACACGTATTTCGTTTCCGAAGACATGAGCTTCTTTTCACCTCTTTCCTTTTATGCTTGCATAGTTCCCAAGAGTGAATCTCTCTCCCTCATGTATCGATTAAAGGCTTTCCTTGTTTCCACCTCCACCATGGTGTTGGGTCCTTTTCGTCCACTACTGTGGAGGGACAAGCGTGTTCCAAAGCATGATTAATAGGGGAGTTCAATTGTTCTAGTGTTCGCTCTATCTCGACGAGGCATTCTGTCTTGAATATTCTCGACCAGTTCCAATATATATGCCTCGTACTTAGTACTATCGGTAGTCCGGATGGCGCAACGGTTAGCACGTTCGCCTTCAACGCACTGGGCCCCGGTTCGATTCCGGGGATTTACGTGTCGGACTATGAGCCCACTCAGCTGTTAAAATGAGTACCCATTATGGGGTAAATAACTCGGTTGAGCGTGTTGCTGATCACATACCTCAGCACAAAAACCGTCACGATCTAGAAAATGAGATGATGCTAACTCATCTCGAGGCCGTGGTTCAAATTGGACTGTTGCGCCAGTTATTTATTTTATTTATTTATAGGAATAACGTGGCGATCCGGCCGTCCTTTCCTCTCTTCGTGCCACGAAGCAGACTCTTTCGCGACCTCCCGAAAGTTCCTTAGGCGTTCATGCTACTCCAAACCTGCTACCCTTGATACAAAGCAATTAAGGTTAGGCACCTGGCCTAACAAATCGCTACTCTGTAGACCACGGTTCACCAGGTGCAAGAATTCCGCAGGTGGACTTTCACCTTAGTCATTAGCTCCAAACTCACATCTAGTCGCCGTGTCACTTATGGAGAGAGGCTTCAAAGCTTGGCTCCTGCCCAAGGCTCCGAAAACATGCTAAACATTTTCGAACGGAGGGTTTTTCGAACTGAAAGTTTTGGAGATCATCAAATTACAACAACTGCTATTGGCAGTACACGTGCAACGCTGGGTGACAACCGAATGCCTAGGTAAGTTTTGAAAGGCAGCTTCAACAGAACAAGGCTGAGAGGAAATCCCAGAGCTCGATGGGAAGGCTCAGTTGGTTCGGACGCAGGAAACATTACTGGGCTTTCGAAATTGGAGAATGTGGTAATTTGACTAAGACAATTGCAGGAGAACTTTCCAGACGGTCAAGATCCGACCACGGAGCGTAGAGCGAAAACGATAGAAGGACCCAAAATGTCTTAAACGGTACTCCAGTGCTTTGGCCTCATCACACCGATTCTTAAGATCCATATGTTGCTTCAAATTAATAAAGAAAGCTGCTTACCAGATTTGGTTAAAGTCGGACCGCGAGAAATACCTGGATTAGAAGAACGAACTTTCTTAGAAAATACTTAGGCGTGAAACGTTTTGATTTTAACGCCTCGAAAGGATCGTTAGAAGAGTTGAAAAGCAAGAAGCTGTCATCGCACTGCGCTAAAAGTCACCCAATGAATCTCCATGCCAAATTTGGTTGATATCAGACCACCGGGAGTCTACAGACAAATACACAAATCTAAATCAAAACATACATCGGACTAACTGCCTATTCATTATAGGCCCAAAAATCTACACAATTTTATTCTTGAAGAAGTACAAAACTTATCCGAAATGTGCATCAATGAATAAAGTATCCTATCCCACTTTGCCTTAGAAAAGTTATCAGATTTTTAAGTTTCCTTTTTGCCGCTTGGTTGAAATCTGAAATATTTTAAATCATATCCATGGCATTTCCAGCTGCTTACCTTCATGAATATCGTCCCAGAAATTTTTAAATTAATCTTTCGGCACTTTTATTTAAAAAAAAAATAAAGATATTGTACGATTAAGTAGCAATAAGCTCTTATAAATATAATAGTCGAGGGCAAAACTACAAACTTTTCTCGTCCTGTAATCTGACTTCCATGAAGGATAAACAGCACGGATCATGTAACGCCGACATCCAGAAAAGTAAAGTTCATTTAAGGTAAAACAAGATTATGAAAATATTGCTTTCTTCGTGTCCAGCGGGGCATTATGATTTCTTTAAAATGTTTCGGAACAATTCTTTTCATACCTTCCAATGAAAACTGGAAGTTGAAAATACTTTGCCTAACTCATTTACGACTCTAAATACTTGAATGCAATGAAAGGAGCACAGTGCTGACGTTTTCAATGATGATGTCCCGGATTTGATGGTGAGTAAACTTTTCTGCAACACGAGAAACAGGTAAAAATCAAGTTCCAGGAAGCCTAGGTACATTATCCTTTCCGTGTTGTGAGAGCTAAATTGCTGGCGGGTGCATTGACTTGAGAAGATTTTTCCGTATTTTATTTATTTAAGAGTTTTCGTATTATTTTTAAGTTTGAAAGAGATTAAGCAAAAGTTGGAAGTTTGAAAAGAGTAGGTAAAAGTTACTAAAGTATGTTTTGAAATTTGATATTTACGGCTTATAATTTAACGCATTAAAGAGTTTTGGCTTGTGTTAAGACGTGTAGTGTTGTGGTTGAAATATTTTCGTAAGTATTATTGGAGTAGTAGTAGCCCGGATGGCGCAACGGTTAGCACGTTCACCTTCTACGCACTGGGCCCCGGTTCGATTCCTACTGAATGTGGTAGTTTTCGATAAAAAAGGGGATTTACGTGTCGGACTATGAGCCCACTCAGCTGTTAAATGACTACCCATTTATGGGGTAAATAACTCGGTTGAGCACAAGACATACCGTCAAGATCTAGAAAATGAGATGATGCCAACTCATCTCGAGGCCATAGTTCAAATTGGACTGTCGCACCAGTTATTTTTTTTTTTATGGAACATTCCTGTTTCGTGAATATTAGGAGAATTCTCTCTATTGCACTTAGAGAGAATTTTTAAAATACCTTAATTGCGGGATTTCTGCTTTAGGTAGTTCATTTCCACTTTAGATGGCAAGAACCTAGAACCCATGCGCGGCGATTTGAAGGTCCTAAAACGGAAATTTCTCGAGTTTTGTGAAAGTTCTCTCTAATCGAACAGAGAGAGTTCTCATAATTTTTGCGAAACAGAAATGTCCCGTATTATTTAACTAGTGTATTCGTAGTCGTAAATACCGATTTATCTTGAGAAGAATGGAGCAAAATCGTCTCCAGGAATTATCGCCAGAAACGAAAATGAGCAAACGCCCCAACTTTGGAATGATAGTTTATCAGCCCAAAACCTTTTCTGTTTCAGAATGACAAAAATCGCCCTAAATGTTGATCCCTTCGAGATTATAGCACTGCGACGTGTTTTTTGTGCATCTGTCATCGAAAATGGCAATAAAACCTAAAATTCGAATGATGCTCTCACGGATTTATGATTCCCCAAGCGGAAATTCTTTGAGTCTCTCTTCGATCAATTGAATCCGTCTTGACTACATCGAGAACTATTGATAACTGTCGCTCTGTCCTCAGAGAGCCAGGAAGCTTTCCAATATTATCCTCTGCTGGACACCGAGCCGTAGCGGCTTCGAAAGAAACTGACGGGCAGGGAAGCTGGTTCGTGAGGGGGACCGCGAAAACAATAAAATGCCAATCGCATCGTGTAAATTGATAGTTGAAGTCGCTGCCGTGTACAGGGCTAACATAAGTTGGGTCCGCGGCGGTACGTGTCAAACAACGAGGATGATTTGGCTGAAAATAGACCCAAGTCGCCATACTGTTATCACTGAGCAGGAAATACATTAGCAGTGCAGTGGAGGTTTTCACAAGGCACCGTACCGTTCCATCGGTGAGCTCGCCCGGAGACTCTGTATTTTTCACAATAACTGTTGTAGGAGTTGTGAGGACGTGGATGAGGAAGAGAGCGTTTTTCACTTTCTTTCTCATTGTTCGGCTTTGGCTGAGAGGCAGACGAAATTTCTAGTTTTGTATTTTTCAAGATCTGGGGGTCGTTAAGGATGGGAGCCCCATCCAGGTCAATCAGCTCTGTAATAGTTTCGGTTTCTACCGCCTAAAGCAAAAACGGACTCTGAACTCAAGGAATCTCCGATTTAGGGCACAGAAATCCACTGTGTGGGTTAATTTCGCCACACTCAAAGAATTTTAGCTCTAGGTACCACAAATCTTCCATAAATGCATCATTAGAATGAATTCATACAGAATGAGCTAGTTCCCTAGCTTTGGGACCTAGTGAATACGGTCTTATTGTCATTTTAGACGACAATTGCACTCAAATGGAAGAGATAGATACAGGTTTTTGGCCATTTAGTCACTAGAAAGCCGTCTTTATTTGGTCGTTTGATGTTAATTGCCTTCACCTCTCCAGGGGCCTGAGCGCGTCAAGGTATCTAGCATGTCTTGTTGACGTTATCTACTTTTCGGAAGTGCAGTTGCTAGCATGCACCTCCTATCCGCCCCATGGTTATACTGACAAGCTCGGAGCACTGTGAGAGTTACCCACAGGCTGTTTTTGATCGCGCCGAGATTTAAACTCCGAGCTCTTAATTAGTATCGGTATCGTAGAGCGATAACCGAACGACCATGGCCACCGAGCACGACAAACTGGACACAGGTAGAACGGTGCTCTCGTGGGCAATACCCTGAAAATCAACCTTTGGGGTTTCTTCTTCATATTAAACCGAATTGATAAAGCGTTAACATGTCTTGACGACTAGACTCTCATGATTTTCAGATGGCGAGGTATCACAGCGGACCCAGTGGTGGCCTATGTGCTCTGTGCTCTGCCCGGCAGCCTCTATAACCTAACCTAACTTCTCTTGGAAATGGTATATGCACACGAGACAGCCGTTTTAGATAATAGCGTCTATTTTTTTAGCTTTCGAGAAGAAGCTTATAAAGTCAAAGTGAATAGTTAAATGATTTCAAGCTCAACTATCAAAAAATAGTTTATTTCTTATCGCTAAACTCCTTTGTTTTTTATCTTTTACAATATTGCCAACATCTTTCGAATAAAAGCCGATCCTAACCTTCTCTTAGACTACTATCTCCATTCAAAAATGAAACAGAGCCCATAAAAGGAAGGAAAATAACTTCCTACCTTTAAATATATAAATATATATGAATAGTAGCAGCAGTTGGATGGCCACTTGAAAAAAAATGAGGTCCAGAATGATAAACGTGTTTCCAAAAAGCCAGGAAACACGAGACTACGAGAGAATCATTGCAGTAATGTCCCGGAGCAAGAAGAGACGAGCAGATAGCTGAAAAGATGAAACAATGCCTCGAAACGAATAAAGAATAGGAGGCAAACACATCTGCACACTTCCTATAGTTTGAATCCTGCCATCTTTTCGACATATTTCATGCATTCCTTTTTTTCTTTCCTTTCGGTATTCCGCGACATGGCTTCAGTATGCGGTCATACCGCTTTCTGATTGTCCTTTTTTTAGGTTTATACTCATAGCAGTTCTTTGTTAGGTGCTGCTCTGCAGTTGAGAAATTACACGCTCAAGAAAAGTTTGGACAATATATTTGGAGAAGAATACAGAAAGAAGGCCATTTAAAAAAACGACACCTTCATTGTTATTCAGGGCGTTATTTAAATTACTTTTTGGCTTTTGTTTGCAAGGATAATTTTTCTTTTATGGTTGGTTGAGTAAAGGTGCTTTTTGACGGTATCTGTTCTTTACACAGTCTGAAAAGGGTTGTTCAGCAGATGGAGATAATGGGATGTATATACTCTCAAATAATGTGTATTTTTGGTTATTCTCGAGTCGTGGCATTACATAAATTATATTTATCCATATTTCTTATTATATTCTCCATATTTTACAATCCCCATTTTTTTTTCAATATTTCTGTATTTGACATTTTACATATTTTTTATTTTGAATATTTTCTATTTTTTTTCTATTTTCTTTTTTTCTGTTTTAGTCTTTTTTCTAAGGCATCAGTCGTCTGAGGATAATTCTCATAGCGCTTGTGCTTGGATCTAGCCCCACAAGAAAAAAGTCTAATGGCGTTAAATCACACGATCTCGGTGGCCAGTTGACGTCACCAAAATGCTAGACAGCGCTACCTTCTGTTCAAAAGAACCCCCCACTGGGGGAACGTAGTTCTTTCCTATTGGAACTACACGTCATCGATCCATATCTTCCAGCGCCAGTAACAGATATGCCGGCGCTAGCTACATTTTGGAAGAAGTACGGGCCAATGGCCGCGCTGGACCAAAATCCATACCAAACAGTGACTTTTTCTCGATGCATTGGCAGCTAATGGGTCTCATAGGTTAGGTTATGTTATACGGGCTACTATGCCGCGGAGATCCACGGCACACTTGGACCCGGATTTGGGTCCATTGTGTTACCACAGGGTATCTTATTCCTAGCACCATGTGGAGCTTTTGATAAATCTATAGAGCCAGCCAATCTTTATATCACCCAGTTCCCCCACACGCGTCTGAGGACAGGGTCGCGCAAACCGTCCACGATATCTTAGTGAAAAAACCTCCTCAGTAAGTGATGATTAGTAGCTAGTTCAGCTATCGGTAAAGGAAGGCTGGGTTAACGAAGGGGCCTTTCTTGGCTCGCTTGTGTTACAAAAAAATGTTCATCCGCGTGTCCGCCTAATTGCAGTATTTGAATAAAATATTTCCCTAACAGAATCGAAAAAGAAACTGGATATTGAAGAACCATTCCGTTTTATTTGGATTCATCCTGACTCCACAGCTTTTTGTCCGGTTGAGCAGTTTGTATGACTTTGCTGTGTGTATTCGGAAACTTGCCAGAGATGGCGATGGCCATATCATCCGCATTGGCAACTACCTTGAGGCCCAGCTCTTCAAGATGCACGAGGAGTGTATTGACCCCAATGGTCCATAGAAGTGCATAGAAGTGGGGAGAGGACGCCCGCCGCCTTGAATCACTTGGAATCACTAAGCTAAGGTTATAAACCTAGAGGCTAGCAACTGACTAATAACTGCATCGATCGATTCATCTACTCCCAACTTAACCATTGCTTTTGAAATAACCTCAGGTCGACGTTATTGAAAGCACCATGGGTATTCAAGAATGCGACCAAAACTCTCCTTGTGCCTTAAATATTTTTCAATTTAACCGAATGAAGCCCAGTCTCTACTGCTTGGGCTTTCCAGTAGGCATGCTGAGATCTGGATAAGAATCGAGACGGAATGTTGCCCCTTTCTTTCTATAATTTTTAAGCATAGTTGAGGAGAGACTTAGGTCGTTTGGCTGCGGATGACAGGTTTTACCAGCTGTGAGGATGAACATCACCTCTACCTACGACCACATTCGATGGATGTATGTATACCAGTTCCAGATAGGAGGTGAAAATGGTAGCGACAATATCCGCATATGTTGAAGATCTGCATAAATAATACCATGTGGCCCTGCGAATTAATACGGACCGAAGCTGGAGATTGCCCAGAGAATTTTTTCCTCCGACATAATTGATTCTGAGGCGCATAACGGGAAAATTCCTACCGGGTCCACTACCGGTGGGTCAGGTAGATTGTGTGGAAAATGCGTATCTAGCAATTGGCCAATTGTGTCTTGACTAGAAGTCGCCCAAGAGCATTTGTTGCTCGGATTTTGCGAAACGTCCATATCTCACAAGCACTCTCTATACTTACATAAAAATTCCCACGACTTGCGTTTAGCTTTCTTCAGTTCCTTTTTGTAAACGATTAGGAGCTGTTTCTACAAAGCCCAGTCAGAGTCTCTCCTAGATGCTTTAGACTTGCTGAAAGCCTTCAACCAAGCCGATTTCTTACTAAGCTTTGGCCAGCTGACCGACACACGATATAGTAGAAGACAGTCTGACGCTAGGGATATGTCCATGACCTCCTGTCTGTTTTTTGTGATAAAGGTCGGAATACACCAACACTGAAAAAAAGTAAATCATTGTTAATGATGTATTCCAGAAGCGCCACCCCACGTTCATTTCCCCCACACAATGTTATGTGCATTTGCATCACAAATCAGTATCAGCCGAGTCTTCTTAATCCCTGCTTCGCCGTCTACAACCCGGGGTCCTTGAATCAATAGAACTGATCAGTCAATGCCGCTTTAGAGCATGATCTGTAGGAACCTTATCTTTGAGACATTTGGCACGCCTTCACCGCATTCGTGTCATCATCAAAATTGGATTCCAACGGCACATCCAGGATAGCGGGTTTCGTTATGTCCGCGAAGGCAGTGAGACTAGAACACAAAGATATTAAGTCGTCCTCCCTTACTGGATCTGTTGGTACCCGAGACGACAGCAACCCGCTCTTCAACCCTTGGGCGTCTTTTGCCTCTGACAGAGTTTGAGCTAGTTGTAGTAGTGGTCATCAACAAAGTCATAAGGAGGTTTGTGGCGATATCCTAAAGATAAGGTCTGAAAAGTGTTTCGGGTTTTCTGTCTCGTGAATAAAATACTATACGCCAATTCGATTGTCCACTCCGGTTTCATTGACAAGATAAAATCTCACTGACCCCACGTTGAGCGCTAAATATTTTCAAGCTTTTTGATTATTTTCTACTTTAAATGCTAAGTGACGTAGGATAAAAGGCCATGAGAAAAGTTAAGGTTTGTTGTAGCCCATTAAGATAGCCTAGAGGTACGCTTAAAAATTGGATTCGGTTTTGGCGTCTTGGGACTAACGATACCACGATACCGCGCACCAACTTGTTTGTCCGTTTTAGTTTCATTGACTAGATAAAACAACAGAAATAGTGAAAAGTTTTAAAGGATGTTGGTGGTAATAGCATAATAAGCAGAAAAGTGCAGTTTGGGTGAAAAAATAGACAAAAGTTGAGTCCGGAAAACGAGAGCAATATTTTTGTTCTGGCTCGAGAAAGTCGAACTATTTGCGAAATAAGTGAAAGGCTGAATATTCCTCAGTGTACTGTGTAATGGTACTCGAAGAAGTTTCAGGGAATGGGTCCCATCGAGCATAAGAAATGCTTTGGATAATCAACTAGACACGACCCCAGTTTTAATCGTTTGTTACAGTTACAAAGCCATCCGATCCGGTTAAAAACTTCATTCGTCCTTAGGAACGGTCTAATTTTAGCAAAGGATGTGCAAATTTCATCAAGTTTGATGAGAAAAGGGTTGTCAAAAGCTGGCCTTCGTACTTGGAAGCCAGTTCAAAAGCCTGACTTTCCGTTAAAAAAAACAGGCTAAAACGTTTGAAATAGGCTTAGGAGCATGTCACATGGATTCGCAAGATGGCGAACACTGCCAAAATTCCAGGCGAGTCGTAATTAAAGCAACATGTTGGCGACGGAAGAATTTTCGTGGGGCGGAAACCTCAAAAAGACTAATGGCTGTGAATGCCTAACACACAAGGCTCCAATTCATTTTCCAGGATTTGCAAGTAAACTACTGCTGTTACTTTTGAGCTGGAAATGCATATTCCGCCACTTTCATGACCGAGGAAAATGTCCACACCGTAGACCCTTCAGATTTCGGAGGGAATCTTCGAAGGCATTCAGCGTTGAATGTTTCTCGAGTTTTCTGCCGCACGCAGATTTTTCCGGCGTCAACATTTTGCTTAACTATTGACACACACAAAAAGATGGCAATGTTTCAAATCTTCTGAATCCATATCACATGCTTTTGAGAACGTTTCAAACATTTTAGCCTGTTTTTTTTTTCAGAAAGTCTGGGTTATGGGCAGGTTCCAATGCTTTTACAAGCTTTTTCTCTTTTGCAACTCTTTGCTAAAACTAGGTCGTTCCTAAAGCCAGATGAAGCTATCAACCAGTTCGAATGACTTTATAACAGTAAGTAGCGGTGAACAAAGGGGTTAATTTTTCCTGACCGCTTAAAGTCTTTCTCACGCTCGGTGGGGCCCATTTACACTGAGGAACATCCAGTCTTTCACTTCTTTCGCAAATAGTTCGATTGTCTCGCGCCAAATCCACTTCGCACCAACTTTTTGCAATTTTTTCAACCAAACTTCGCTTTTCTTCTTACGGATATTACGCTATTATCACCCACTAAGTGAACTTCTTTCAAAACTTTTCACTATTTCTAGACAGGATACACATAATTTGTAATAACCTGAGGCAATAAAACACCGTAACTCTAACTACTTCGAATAATTTTTCTGATAAATTGAATAAAATAGTTTTAGCAACTTTCTTTTCCAGCACTGTATGTATAGTATATACTTTGGGTTGGCCAGGGGAGCATCTGCAACCCCACTCGTCGGTCTGGAGCCATACTGTGGAATTCCCTTGTGTAGTGTAAGACGGCACATCAGGGAATGGGAACACTCAGTAACCATCGCGCACTGGGACAATACCCCTGGTCTTAAACAGGCCAAGCTGTTTATAGCTGGCCACTCACGGAACCGTACCCACGAACTGCTGAGGCTACGCAGAAACCGGGTTAGAATTATTTGTGGGCTCCTTACGGGTCACTTTATCCTGAGGGGTCATCTGCATAGAATGGGAATTGTCTCAGACCCAAGCTGTCGCTTCTGTGAGAGCGAAGATGAGACTTCTCAGCACATTCTCTGTGACTGTGATGCACTTCATCTCCGCCGCTTGAAGTGCTTCGGCGATGCATTCCCTGAAGCGGAAACGATTACCTCACTAACACTCGAAGAGATGAGCAGATTTGTTGGAATGATTGGTCTCGAGAATTAGTCAGATCACTAATCAGCATAGACTCCAGGGTGTAGCACAATAGACTTCCGGGTCACAGTGCTTATTGGCCGGCCCTCTGGGCGCAGTGTGTTGAGGCGTCAGTCTCATGTTTGACTACCGGCGTTTCGGGTTCGAATCCCGTCCACGACGACGTTCGTGGCCATGGATGTGCAGGAGGTGTATGCTGGCAACTGCATTCTCCGAAACCAAATTACGCCAACGAAACGTCAACTGGGCCACATGGAACAGTTGACGCGCTATGCCCCTCAAGGGGTTAGGGCAATTGAGTAGTAGTAATCTAATCTAATCTAAATATACTTTGGGCGTCAAGTAATATCAGGCTTCTTCGACCATTTTTCGACTGTGATTTTTCGCAGGACTGAAAGAAACCACCGCCGCTGTCGCCGATGACAGATCTACCTGTTGTTGTTGTTGCTGCTGCCACTGCTGCTGTATTCTGCGTTCATTCTGGTTTGGGCATTACGGCAACCCTGAGGAAGCTTATAGTAAGGTCTAAGAAGATTTTGGTTTTTGTGTTTTCTGACTATCGATTTCACGCCCACAAAGTCGATTGCACATCTCGTTTCATTGATTTAATCAAATCCCACTAATTCCACAATTTTGCAGTCGAATTGACGAGGATTTTGTCAATTGACGCTATTTCCCACCTAAAAGTGAAATAACGTCAATTGACATTATTTCGTTTTTCCAAAGAGAAATAATGTCAACTCCCAAAGTGCAATAAAGTCAACTTCTGATATCAGGTCATGTAAGTATCTGAATTTTTAAGATGTTTTACTTTCACGTTATAGTATTTATTTATGTGAGATTTTCCGAACTGGTTTTCTGGATTCGTGCTAACTAAAGCGGAAATACACTTTCAGAAACTTTAGAGTTGATTTTCGCTTTAGATACCCGAAGTGTATTTCCGCTATAGGTAGACTACTAACTAAAGCGGAAATACATTCTAAAGGTTCCCAAAATGTATCTCCGTTATAGGTAGTCCGCACCTTACGAAGATTCGTACTAACTAAAGCGGAAATACACTTTGGGAAACATCAGAGCTGATTTCCGCTTTAGTTAGTACGAATCTTCGTAAGGTGCGGACTACCTATAGCGGAGATACATTTTGGGAACCTTTAGAATGTATTCCCGCTTTAATTAGTAGGAGTCTTCGTAAGGTCTGAAAAATGTTGACTTATAAAAGTGAAATAATGTCAATTGACGTTATTTCACTTTGGAAAACGGAAATAATGTCAATTGACATAATTTCACTTTCAAGGGTGAAATAAAGTCAATTGACATTATTTCCATTGACGTTAATACACCACACCGCCGCTAACATGCACCTGCGCCGTCCTTATACCCCGGTATGAATAGGCAATTTTTTTTGTTAACGCGCTGAGGTGAGGATTGAATATCCGTCTCTCTAGATGTAGAGCGGTGACCGAGACTACACGGCTACCGAGCACGTTGAAATCGTTATCAGTTCCTTTAATTTGTTAGGACTTTAGAAAGTTTTTTCTTTTGCAAATTTGAAATAAGGGCAACATAGAAACGATCGTATAGGAGCCCATGGGGGGGGGGAGATTAATTCCTTTAATCCCCTTCCTTGACAGCACTTCTTCAGATACATATGGAATCCTTTGTTGAGTACGCCAAACGAGCCTTTTCATTTATTCATTTTCTATACTATTTATGTAGTAATTTTACTTTCCAGATTGGCAGTAACCACATCTTTGGAAGTATTATCCGTGGCCATTGTCCAGCCGAAGACCTTAGCAAAGTCATTAACGTTAATCCCCGTAAACGCCCTCGATGGCAATCGTTATTAATTGAGTTGCAAGAGAGCACGTACGAAAGTCTTTTGGGCAGATTAAACTCGAATTAAGTGGAAAAGACAATTATAAGCGAAAAATTTACTGGGATTCTCCATTTACTATGATTCGTTTTTCCTCTACGATTTTAATTAGAATGAAACAATCAAAACCAATTTAATTATAAAATCAAACAATCCTGAAAGTGAATAGAATTCTTGCTACGACTCTGGCTACTCGCTTCGCTTCTTCACTCACTTTTAGGGGGATCGGACAAACAATACAAAAAAGGACATAAAAATCGGGCAATGTACTGACCGCACAATGAAAAAAGTGGCAATGACAGAAGCAAAAAAAAAGGAAGAAGACGAGACGACGACATGGAGAAAAAGATGGAAATAAAATTAAGGGATTCGCATACAAATTACTCATTAACTGTTTTCATCCTGCACAGTCTCCGAGGTATACGTACCTACTCGTATACTACGGCTCTCAACGGCCACTCGAAGCAGCTGCACCAAAGTCCGTCTCTAATTAAGCACTTTAAAAAGACGTGACTTAATTTCGACTGTGACGCAAGGACAATGACGAGACAATGAAATTATATTGACCTCAAATAAATGTTTAGTATGCAGGGTATTGTGGTCTAATTAAACTACACAACATCAGTGTGTAATACCAAGGATAGTGGTCGGGACAATAGTAGGGCATTCGAGAGGCAAGAACTGACAGAACAAATATGTATTCGGCAGGACACACCCCCACAAAAGCCAAAATTGTCGAAAGGAAACCGAATATTTAGTGTTATTTCATTGTTAGTAGGTTGTCTGGTTTAAATCTTGCTTTCGGTCGTGTGCAAACACGCCTATGCTGGACTCGGTCAGTGAAAGATGACTATACGGAAGCAATGGTAGTACATTACTAGGGCCATCATCATGCCTAGCCGCAAGGGTCAACGATGTGATAATGCTGATGAAAGGCAGCCGACAAAGAAATTGTTGTTTAATTATAAAAAAGAAATGGCAATGGTTGAGATAGTGGCGAACATTTAAACAATAGGCCGAAACGATGTCGTAGTGGAATTAGACCTGCGTAATTTTAGGCAGGCCTATTACGAGGGTTGTCAATCGGTTAGAGACAAGGAAATTTACAAAAAAAAATGTTTCTACAACTTCATTCTGATTTATTTTTTATTTTTGAATTTTTTATACTTCAATACACTAGTATTCCCGACCTTTCAACTCACAATTGGCGGTTAGTGAAGCTTGATAAGCTCGTCAGATGGATTTACAAAGCGATGTTTCGGCAGATAATTGATTATGGAACAATCGTTTGGTGGAAAAGAGCGAGAACATCAGTTGGTAGGGACACTCCGATCAAAATACAAAGGCTTGCATGTCACATAACAAGAGCCATGTGCTTCTGTCCTATTGCGGCCCTTGGGGCTTTGCTAGACCTTCCACCACTGTACATTCATCTTGAGGCAGAGACGCAAATTGCAATAGCAAGGCTTAAAACCTGTAATGCACAAATCAAACCGAATTCGAGAAAACAAGCTGGCTGCTAAATTACGATACGTTCAGCCACTTGACCACCGGACTAGGGAGCTGTGCTTCGAGCATTCCTTCCGATGCTACCGATGCTCTCAATTTAGCTACAATGAAATCATGTCCAATTACCTAACCAAAAGTTGCTGGGTCGAAAGCCTCCCATTTTATCTTGATTGCGTTACGGGATCGCATGGACTGTTCAGAACCTCTAGGCGCCAAAAAACTTCTCAGGTGGGGATCAGATCCTCAATGGTCATTTTTCCCCGATTCCGTTAAGGTGCTATTTCGTGTGTCATTTCTTTTTTTGTTTGTGACTGAGCTAGGCAGAAAGGGACGCCTTTTCACCCTGCCCTCAACAACCGATAGCTGAGCTAGCTACCCAGCGCACATCAATCTTGTCACTAACTAAGGAGGTTTTCGGGACTTAGATGTTTCGTAAGGTCTGCACAACCATTCCTTCGGCGTCCAACCTCCCAAAGGGTCGTATTGTTGTTGTTGTTGTAACGACGCTTCGAATACTTATGTATGTATGTGTCAAATCAATTTCTACGTTCTTGGTATCAAGGCCAAGGAATATGGCCACTTAGTTGGGTTCTCCCAAAGCGCTCTGGGTGTTAACGGCGTGGGTGTAGCTGGACAGCTGAGAATGTGGTAAACGTCATGAGGGGTGCCGTCACAATCTGAACAAATAGTTTCAACTGAAGGGTCAATACGAGATAAGTACGAATTTAGTCGCGAGCACCATCCAAACCTGAGTTGGGCGAGTGGAGATCTTGTTGAATGTGGTAGATTTAATTCGTTCAAAGATATGGTTGGTAGTCGTTGTGAGAGTACTGGGTTCGGTTTTAAGTTCTCGATTGGCTTCTTAACTTCTTCCCTATGTAGCGTGGCGGTAGCAGTTCTGTAGAAGGTATCGTCAAATCGTTCTCACTTGAAAAGCTGAACATCGCTTTCAAGATTTGTTAGATAGCCTGTTACCAGACCCAGGGCTTTAGCACAATGGGCCACTCGGCCTCTGTGCTCTGAACCCTTAGGGGTTCTACGCCCACCCTTCAATCTAATCTAATCTAGATAGCGACGAATATTGCGAGGAGGTGGTGTCCTGTCCATAAGGCTGTAGCACGAGTAATTGCGACGAAAACATAAAGCCAGATATTGCTTCGGCTGGGATCTTAGTGGCATCATGTGGGTCTCTTGGTGCAGAATGCCGCAGTACGAAGTGCGGCATTTTGACAACGCTAGATGCTATGCCATTGTGTATCGCTCATATTTTGAGACTATGCTAGGTGTCATATAGTTTGCCACTGATCTGCCTCTGGCTTTATAGGTTACGAGTAGGGTCTTCCTATCCTTACCCCAGGAGTCCTTCGGGTGGTGCCGGGAGCCTGAACATATAGAGGTTAAACAGGGTGGATGATAAAACTCCTACTTGCGGAACGCCCTGTTTAACCCTTCTGAGCTTGGACTTCTTATTTCTGAACTCTGTGAACAACTGTCAGCCAGCAGGGTAGTTTGCAATCCATTTGGTAAATTGATCTGGAAGCGAAGTACAGCAGATGTGCTATAACAGTGACGAGTGGTTGACAGTATCAAGGGCTTTTGATAATTCAATGGCCATCAAAATCGTTCAATGAAATGGACGGGATTTGTTAAGGCTATTATTGATTTGCGATGAAATGACATCCAACGTCGTGGTGGTAGTGTGCATACGCCTAAAGCCGTGTTGATGGTCGGCTAATTCCAAATGAGTCATAAGCTTAGGTAGGAGTAGCGCTTCAAACGTCTTAGCAACTAGTGAAAGTAGGGTGATAGGTCGATATGATTCGCTTTGGGTTGCTTTTTTCCCGGGTTACAGGATGGGGACTACTCTTCCTTTCTTCCATCCTTCGGAAATTATTGACGTCACGAATGATAAAATAAGAGTGGACGTTAGATACTCCAATTCTGGCAATTTGGCAGCTGCTTTCACCACGATTCATCTAAAGTTCTTTTCAGCCACGCGAACATCAAATGGTGTTGGTAGAGCAGTTAAAGCTGCGTTTGTGTAATTCCGAAAGCTCACCTAGTCAGCGTTCTTGTAATTGGTGAAGGTTCGATGGTCTGATTCCTGAACGTCTGTTGGACGATCAAGTTTGATTATGATCGAAAGGTGGTCGGACGAAAGCATTAGAACGGATTCCCATGGAGATTAATGCAGCTCCATGGGAAATGGAGTTTTCTGGAGAGCTGGAACAAGATCCTATTAGGCAGGTGGGAGTATCTTCGGCGGGCAGCAGTCGGATGTGTCGAGTGGTTCCGCTATTGTAATGCCTTGGGAGTCATTACTCAGATTGGAATGACACAACTCATGGTGAACGTTGAGGTCACCCAGCACAAAACGATATTGGCTAGATGGGAAAGGACTGATGTTGGCCCTGTAACCAGGGGGGCAGGAAGAGACAGGCGGAATATAGATGTTAAAGATGTCACTCCCAATATTCCCAGATTGAATTGCGATCGCCAGCACCTCGAGGGCATTGTCGCTAGTAACAGGTATCTCACGATAGAGTACTGAGTAGTGTATGATAAATTCAAGTCCTCCGCCTGCGTTTGCCAGTCTATCTTTAGTTACAGTTGTTGTAAATGCATTACTACTAATTTTTGTGCTAGTAACAATAATCAATACCAACCAGGATATTTCAATCTACCAAAAAGCACAAAACTAGATATCTCTAAATCCGCGCCGTAGCTTTTGTCGCGGGGATTTAAAGCCCTAATTTTACAACAGTCTGGAGTGACGCCAACCCTATCCACCACCATCAATCTGCGCTTGTACAAGCATCACCAAACAAAAAAGACATTCAAGTAGAGCACAAAGAACACGCCTAGACTGATTTTTATGGGAAAGTTAATTCCGGTGGCGAATTAATTACTCGATACTAAGTCTCAATGGAATTAAGTTGTCTAATAATTTTTCTCATTCTACGCAGCTGTTACAGCCGTTAATACAAGTTTATTTATTTAAATGGTCATGACCTAAATGTCTTCTATGTGCTGCTCCACCCTGTCTTGTGCTAGAATGATATACCATGACGTATCCTTGCTAACAGCACAAACTTGCATAGATTGCGAAAAAGAAGATTGGAAAGGCCCAATCATGCCATATAGGATAATGAGAATTGTCAGAAATATACATTTCAAGGCTCAGCGAAAGAGCGATGGGTTTGTTATAATTAGTGGATGGAGATACATTTATTCATTCATTTTGAATGAAATTGCTATGAAGCTGAGATGTACTATTTGGTAATAATTCAAGATAAAATCTGGTGTGTTTTTGTTCGTTCACTTGTGATTAATGAAATTGTGAAGGCTTAGTGTATTATTTGGTATCATAGGACTGGGATTTGGTTTTCTAACAGTTTGCTTCGTTTATCATGGTTTTCACAACAACTCTTTGTCCTGTAAATCTGTTTAACGTTTTTAACCTTCATAGGCCCGGACGGGGTGCAGCTGCACCCCATACTTACAGATCTTAGGATATCTTCCGAAACAAAATTTTGAATTAAGTTCCCTCTGCGATGTGATTCTTAAATATACTTCTTATATCGTACAAAAAATTGTAATAAATTTCTATATACTGTAAGGAGTTATCGTTAATTTTGTTCGTTGCCGAAAAGGGGATTGATATTCTACAAAAGTGATCACTCCATAGAACTTTCGCCTTTGCCAGTAGATTTGTATGTATAATCAAAAATTGTCAACTTTTGCCACGAAACGCAAATTTCGCTCTATCTTCCTGGATCCAAGCTCAAGTACTTCGTTTTGTCAGCATTGATTTTTAGCCCCGTATTGCGAATTTTGCGGTGCAGGTCATCCGTAATCCAAGTGTTGACGGTATTCAAACAGATTCCATCTGATACCTTTGCTCTGGTATCTACGAAGCGCGCTGCAGAGTTCGTCGTTAATAGCAATCAAACACAATATAGGTGACAAAATGCAGCCTGGCCTCACTCCGCTATGTACCTCGAAGGGATCTGAAAGCTTACCCTAGTGTAAGACCTGACATTGGGCTCCGCAATAGAACTCCTTGATGATGGATATAATTTTATCTGGTATACCTCTCCTACGTAAAGCCTTCTAGATGTATTCCCGGCCAACGCTGTAAGACGCCTTCTCGAAATCGATGAACATGAGATGTAATGGGGATCACCACTCTGCGGATTGTTCAATGCGAGAGCGCTTTCTACTTTTAAAAAATCCATTTTTCGATTGGTGGGAAATGGAAATTCCTCCATTATTATACCCTTCACGGATGGGTATATTAGTTTTGTCATGAAGTTTGCAACGCACAGAAGGAAGCATCTCCGACCATATAAACTATTGTATATATATATTCTTGGTCAGTATGATGAGACGAGTCGATTAAGCTTTGTTCGTCTGTCCGTCTGTCTGTCTGTTTCTATGCAAATTAATCCCTCAGTTTTAAAGCTATCGAGCTGAAATTTACAATACAATACACGCTGTATGTATGTCGGAACCAACGGAATCGGACCACTACCTCATATAGTTGCCGTAGGAACGACCGGTTCAAAAATTCGTCTTTGTGAGAAGAACTTTTTTATTTATAAAGATATCGTTCTCAAATTTCACACTAATCAATGGTAACTTTAGTCAAATCGCATTCCTGAATTTGGTTGAAATTGGACCACTATGTCATATAGCTGCCATAGGAACGACCGGTCCAAAAATTCGTCTTTGTGGGAATAACTTTTTTATTTCTATAGATATTGTTTTGAAATTTCACATTAATCAATAGTACGAGGGCAGTTCAAATATGATCGAGACAAACGCTGTAGATGACGCGCCTGTATGTTTTGAAGGTCGCGGCTTGAGTATGTGATAGCTGGGTCCCTTACGAATAGTGTGGCATTGTTTTCGCCGCGAACGCACGCTTCACGCGCGTGCTACGACCATGAGTGAACATCAAGTGTCGACCGCCGTTGCGCAACGTATTGTCATTTGTTTTTTGGCGTGGGAAGGCGTTAAAAACACGGAAATTCTTCGGCGTTTGCGAAATCAGTTCGATAGTGAGTGCCTGAGTAGGTCTGCTGTATTTAAATGGGCCAAAGCGTTCAAAGATGGCCGCGAAATTGTCGAGAATGAGCCGCATGATCGTCGACCGCGAACCAGCATCACACCAGACAACATTCGCCGCGTAGAACAACTCATTTTGGAGGACCATAGGATGAATATTCGAAACATTTCGGCTGAAGTCGGCATTAGTATTGGTAGTGTAGAGTCTATCATCCACGAACACCTTCAATATCGCAAAATAACGGCGCGATGGGTTCCCAATCTGTTGAACTTCGCGCGCCCTCATACCGCGCGTCTCACGCTCGATACAATATCAGAATTGGGGTGGGAGGTACTAGAACAGCCCCCCTACAGTCCGGATTTATCACCCTACGACTACCACATGTTTGGACCACTGAAAGAAGCCCTCGGAGGTCAAAAATTCAACACCGACGACAATACGTTGCGCAACGGCGGTCGGCACTTGATGTTCACTCATGGTCGTAGCACGCGCGTGAAACGTGCGTTCGCGATGAAAACTATGCCACACTATTCGTAAGGGACCCAGCTATCAAATACTCAAGCAGCGACCTTCAAAACATACAGGCGCGCCATCTACAGCGTTTGTCTCGATCATATTTGAACCGCCCTCGTATCTTTAGAGAAACACATTCCCGAATTAGGTTGAAATCGGACTACTCTATCATATAGCTGTCTTAGGAACGACCGTTCCAAAAGCAAGTTTTTATCAGAAAAACTTTTTTATTTCTGAAGATATCTTTATGAAATTGCATATTACTCAATCATATTGACCGCTAAGCCACGTTCCTAAATTTGGTTGAAATCGGCCCACTATTTCATATACCTCTTATAGGAACAGTGAAATCGGAACAAGTTTTACTACTAATTTCAAAGTGGCAAATGTACCACAAAATACAAACCTCCGCGTGAAGGGTATCATACCTTTGGCAAACTAGCCGAAGGCTAGCTTGTTTTCTTTTTTTTTTCGTTTTTCTTTGGCGGGGCGGGACGCTACCGCGTCCTTAGATCCATGAGAATGCATACCAACAGACGTGATAAAAAATAAGTATCGGGTGCCAAAATTTGATGAACGTAAAATAAATTCATTCAGATTCAAAATTCAAGAAATTTTTAAACTTGGCACGATTTTTGTTGGTGGAGGATATTGTATTAAAAGTTTCTGTAGGTGGGGTGCGAGCTCGCGTGGGCGGGGGGGGAGGGGGTTTCTATTTTTTTTGTCTTTGCTTGTAACTCAATCCTAGGAAAAAACTTTCGAAGACAAAGTTAAAGAGCGAAACATTCTTCTACACCTCGCTTTTTGAACCGCTAATATATTTTTTTAATTGACGAGTACGAAATTGTTAAATGCGGCACATAAGGAGCACGTAACGCTAGCACGGATTTGGATAAGATAAGCTCATTTTTTCTATTTAAGGGGGGTGCAACGAAACATTCTTTTACACCCCCCTCCACCCAATTTTTAAGCGCTACTATTTTTTTTAACTCTGACATGTGTTCGAATAAGGTTAGTTCGTTATTTCTAGTGGGAATTCTAGCGGAACGTTTTTCTTCACCCTCCCTTTTGAAGTGTCAATATTTTTTTTTTTTTGATTGACGCGGACAAACCTTTTAAATGCGGCACATAACTATACAATATTCGCTTTTGCAATTTGCGTTAGGGCGGGGGGAGTGCAACGTAACGCACCTATTCGTTGGGTAATGCAAATATGGTATTAGATTTCGAAAAAAAAAATTAAATTGGCAACTGTAGATCTGAATAGTCGAATTCGTATGCTTACGTTCTATTGATAGTCCTCATGACGAAGGATATAATCTTCCAATTTGACAGACATTGACGAAGGCCTCATGTACCTCGCCTAAAATAGAAAAAGATTTAGAAGTTCGGTATTATTCCGGATACAGGTATTATTTGAAGAAGATGAAGGTTTTTCCTTTCAAATCTTAATATTTATAAAAACGTTTGTGCATATGTTGCTGTTTTTATAAATAACTCACGAGCCAATAAAGCTATCCAACTCATATTCACACCATATGTTCGTTTGGTCCTCCGATGTGCTTTTTTTGTACTCGGTAGGTGGCACTGGCGTGGAGTTATTTACAAAATTCTTATTTATGGTCCAATTTGACTCAAATTCACAACATATATTAACTAAATATCAATAAAGTTGTTGAATTTGGACCTGGTAGGTGGCGCTGGAGTTGAGATATTCATGAAAATGTGAAGTTTAGGTCTTATTCCGTTCAGTGTATATAGATTTGACATTTCAGTATTCATTATTTTAATTTAGTGAATACAAATTGCTGAGCATACATTAAACCAGCGAACTGGGGATAATCCAAACGCCCAAAATTTGTGACGGTGCGTGTCCGGAAGAAGAAGGGAAAGTTATTCTACATAATAATTTAAGCCGTGTAGTTCAATAACGACAAAACTTAATTTCTTCAGTGTATGGCGACCCTGCAAAATTAACTGATCATGAAAACTCTAGGCTTTGCGGGAGAGCTATTTTGACTCCCAAGAACGACCAGGCAGCTGCGACAAACGCTGAAATATTAAAAAGCGTTTCTCGGGAATGTGTTGAATATCGCTCAATCAACCGAGTAATGGATCGAGAAGATGCTACACATGTATCTGGTTGAATTTTTAAATTCCCTAAGCGCACCTGGACTTCCGTCTCACAAAAAAATACGTCAACAAAAGGTAGTGATCAAGCAACATTTGAGTTAAAAAATAATGAATACGACGAAGTCAGTAGGTTCCAGTCTGGTTCTTTTGAGGCGGTTTGAAGCGTTTTGAGCTTTTCTATTCATGAAAGATTTCCACCAGCTATGCATCTTGATGCTGGGCAGCGGGTGTACTTTAACTCTGAAAATGTGACAGAGCAAATTAAAAGCCCGCAACCAACTACTTTGTTGACATTCTTTCGAATTTGTCAAGTTGACGATTTCGCAAAAACACTGTTATACAAAAAAGTTCCGTCATATTATACGTATAACAAACAGCAAGGAGTTTTCAATCGTAGAAAACGTGGATTAGCTGTAGATGGCGTACCCGGCATTCTCAAAGAACACGTCTTGGAAAGAGTTTACACAGTATATCCGAACAACTTCGAATGCTATTAGTTACGGTTACTGTACTTCATGCACCCCGCAGGGGGCACCCACTGAGTCGAAAGTCTTATGGTGTTTTGGGTGTAGCGAACCCACGGACCTGATGCTACGCAAGGAGGTGGTGTATAGGGTAAAGGGGCCTTGACGCTGATCCCTATGCATGCCTTTGGGGACTGACGACCCCACGTACCTTAGTTATAAAATTAAGTGGCTGAGTGACGGTCTCGCTAGTTGGTTTCCGTCGTTATATTGCCACTGGTGTTGCATGATGGTCTCGTAATAGATTCCGTCGTTATCCGACACCTGGGGAGTGGTGCGCCCGCATAGCAAACTACGAAATGGGGCTATATAGCTTGAAAAGTATCTTGAACGATTCCTATTGGAGCAATCCTATAGGCGCCATGAAGCGGAAAGGTGAATGGGGTCTTCCCAGGTTCTGATTCCTAGACTTGATGATGACACGGCTTTGGGGTCTTCCCAAGCTCTGATTCTAACATCGGTGTGGTTTGGCGGAAAGTGAGAGATACTGATTCCTATACTGCTTTGGGGCTAGACAATCCTACGGACCCAGTCAATTGGCTTACTAGTACCTGAACATGGCGCCGGCCTGTGAAGGGAAAAGAAGCACTATCCCCATTTGAGGAGAATGTTTACTAGTACTCGTACGTGAGGAACGGAAGCACTTTCAACTCTTTTGGGGATAGTGGGTTTAGCTGAGCCCGCAATGCACTCCTTAATCAGCAAGATATTCCGTAAGGATATTGAACGGTGAGATCGTTCCGGCTTTTGAGAAGTCAGTAGCAAATAATGAACCACGGGGATGTTTGTGCCCACAGTACCAAGGTACTGGCCCATCAAGGTGTTGGACTCGTGGGGCCTGTGGTTATTGTTAAGTCGGCTAAGCTAGGTCGCAGCCTATAATCGTAAGGTTCTGAGGAAAGTGCATGTTCCAAAAAGTCATCCTTCTGACTTCGGTCAGAGAAAGCCATCCCGCAAGGGGGGCGGTTAAAACTACCGTGCTAGGTACTCCTTAAGGCACCGAATGTAGACGATTACGGCGATATTCCTGTACTTCATACAGTACGGGGTCCTACTACTTTTGCTGATTTGCGAAAGGTTGACGATTTTTAATAGGATACTTATCACTTGCTGATCAGGATTGGGATGACGCATTGGCCGAAGCATGCGTCAGCGATAGATAGATATCGCTTGCGTCGTTTGTTTGTTATACGAGTATTACTGGTATTTTGTGGTCTTTCGGATGCATCGGAGTTGTGGCATAAGTATCAAAATAAATTTGCTGAAGACTTTTTCGGGGATGCATACCGCAACAATCACGGGGGACTGACAGATTACCCGAGAGTAATCTCAATCGATGATTGCTGGCTATCCAAGAAGCAGCAACAGGGGTAATTATCTCTCTTAATACAGTATGTCCACACCAACTTCAGGCGGGGAACAAATTGATTTCCGCAGGAACTATAGTTCAGCGCAGTTGGCTGAAATATTGCGAAATGGTGTATGGAGTATGACAGCAGAACAACGTTTGATATTCGATCATGTATGTCATAGCGTAGACGGTGATTTGGGGAAAATCCTATTTTAGATGCACCCGGCGGGACGGGAAAAACATTTCCCACTAAAGATACGTATTCAAAACTAAATGGCAATTGCTGTCGCCTCATCAAGAATAGCCGCTACATTGTTACCAGTAGGCAAAACTGTCCATACTATGTTCGAGATCCCGATTTACTTGGACCATACGGAGATCCCAGTGTGTAGCGTTTCCAGGAACAGTAACAAAGCCAGGATTCTGAGCGACTGTTTCTTAATAATATATGACGAGTGCACTATGGCGAATCGGAAAGTGGTTGAGTCAGTAGATAGAGCCTTACGTGACATCAAATAAAATGACCGGCCTATCGGCGGCATTACATTTCTTTTCTATGGCGACTTTAGGCAAACTTTGCCAGTAAAATCCCGAGGGATGAGAACTGATGAAATTAGGGCACGTCTAAAAAGCTCACATCTATGGCGCATTGTCATACCCACGCATTTGACAACCAATATGCGGGCGCGAATTGGTTATCAAAATGTCCAAGATTTTTCAGATTTGTTACTGAAAATTGGTGACGGTACGTATCCGGAAGAAGAAGGAAAGGTTATTCTCCAAAATAATTGATGTTGTGTATTTCAAAAACGACCAGGCATCTGCGATAAACGCAGAAATATTAAAATGCTTTCCAGGGGAATGTGTTGAATATAGCTCAATGAACCGAGTAATGGATCAAGAAGATGCTACCCATTATCCGATTGAAATTTTAAATTCCCTAAGCGCACCTGGGCTTCCGTCTCACAAATTAATATTAAAAGTCAGCGTCCCTGTTATTCTGCTTAGAAATTTGAGCCGCCGAAATATGTAAAAGGTACCCAACTGAAAGTGAAGTTAGTTTTAATTTAGCTTAAGTTTATCCTAATCGTCGTGGTGTTGAGTAAGCGGAGAACAAATTAATTATGTATGAAAAAAATAGTCAAGGTTAGTAAGTTGTGAGCGCAACGAGCACTAGATGAGAGAGCGAGCGAAGCGAGCTCTCGCAGCTAGTATGTACATATGTTTGTAGGCATATTTCAACGTTGAAATGTAAATTTAACAAACAAACACGTCAACTGTATGCAAAGCACTATTTCAGATGTTCTCAAGGATCTTGAGAATATCTAATAGATGAGCATGGAGTCAACTGAAAACTGAAGCCCAAATCTTGATGGTGGTGCGTTTGATGTTTAATAAAATCTCTTACCGCGATCACACTGTCGAACACGAACTCAAACAAGGGACCAGTGTCCTCCGAATGACTCAAGACACACAGACATACTTCACAAAATTTTTTAGAAAACTTGTACCATGTTCCGGTTCGTGTTCGACAGTGTGTGGCAAATAAAAACCTCTTTTTCAACGTAAATCTATTTTGCCTCATTATTTCTGAATGAATATCAATTATCAAAAATAGTTTCCGGTAGTACCGTAATCCTACGTTGCAAGTATTTTGAATTCAATTTCGATGTTATAGATCCCTATTTTGTGTTGATTTGATACGTGTTAGCTATGGACATATCAAAATCACATTATCATTTCAATATCACATTGCTGAAGATGCTCGAATATGTGTTTTCAGCAATGATTTGATGAACAAAAGGTTCTCCGTTGATTTCATGCTCGCTGTAAACTATTAAAAAATGTACTACTACGCAGGTAGTAGTAGAATCTGTTCGTAAGCGCTCGGTTCTTGGAATAAAAAGGGAAAGTAGTCGCGCTCGGTGGCCGTGATCGTTCGGTCACCGCTCTATGATACTAATCCAGAGCTCGGAGATCAAATCTCGGCGCAATCAAAAAACACTGCCTGTGAGTACTAATAGAACTCTCACAATGCTCCGAGCTTGTCAGTCTAAAGACGGCGCGGATAGGAGGAGCATGCTGGCAACTGCACAACAAGGCATAGAAATGCTGGAGATGTTGACGCGCCCATGCCCCTGGAGGGGTCAAGGCAATTAGAGAGAGAGAGAGAGTTCTTACAGGGTATGAGTGAATTTCATCCACCCTGCTTAGCATGACGTTAGTTTCATTAGATTCATCTTAACTTTAGGCGTGTTTTTTTTTTGGCGTAACCGTGTAGGGTCCCTGCCCTGGCTGTGCAAAAAACGCTCTAGGGTAGCATCCAGGTTAAATTACGAATTGCCTAGTTGTCAATGTTCTTACAATGTGCCTCTCCGGCGGCCTGTCCGGAATTCCGGATGGTGTATGTTCGCCTTAACACACAGGGCATTTTTTGCTACTCGAAACGCAGCCGTCTACGGTCTCATGGACATAAGGACGAAATTTCCAAAAATTCGAAAAACTATAATAAGAAATAAAAAACAAGGTTGATGCCGTTCGCGTGAAGGGTATCATACCTTCATTATGGCTTATGCTGCATTTGCCACTTTGAAATTAGTAGTAAGATTTGATCCGATTTCACTGTTCCTATGAGAGGTATATGAAATACTGGGCCGATTTCAACCAAATTTAGGAACGTGATTTTGCAGTCAATATGTTTAAATAATATGAAATTTGGTAAACATATCTTCAGAAATGCTTTTGGACATAGAAGGGGCTTTTGACAACACAACATTTACTGCTATTAACAATGCACTTAAGGAAAAGAATGCGGACACAACCACAATAGATTTGATAGGACATATTATGCGCTCTTCAAGTAGGGTCATCACCAACGTTGAAGGCGTGACCCTCCTTGCTAATGTCACCCGTGGCTGCCCACAGGGAGGAGTTCTGTCCCCTTTACTGTGGTTCACAGTGGTTGATAGCCTGCTGTGGAAACTCTCGACAATGAGCTATCAGCACAGGGCTACGCCGATGACTTAGTTATTTTGATTAAAGGAAAGTTCGAGGGGCTTTTACCCAATACCCTTAAGCAGTTCTTGCCATTGTACAATACTGGGTGCAACGACAACGGACTTCGAGTCCACCCATCCAAGGCAGTTCTCATTCACTTCTCTAGAAAAAGAAACCCCAGTCGCATCAGACCCCCTTTAATGTACGACTCACCACTTCCCATGGAAAATCACACCAAATACCTGGGTATCATTCCCGACAGTAAACTACTCTGGCAAGAACACCTCAGGGTAGTGGCGGATAAGGCCACTAAGGCTTTGTGGATATGTAGACAATTTGTAGGTAACCTGTGGGGATAAAACCCTCAATAGCCCTCTGGATTTACAAGGCTATCGTTAGACCTATATTAGAATATGGTGCGGTAGTCTGGTGGAAAAGAGTATTCACTGTTGCTGGTAAGATCACCTTAGGTAAGGTGCAGAAACTTGAATGCCTAATGGTGACGGGGGCTATTTGCTCTTGCCCATCTAGTGTTCTTGATGTATTCCGATTTCAACCAAATTTAGGAATATGATTTAGCTAAAGATAATATTCATTAGTGTTAAATTTGAAAAAGATATCTTCAGAAATAAAAAAATTTTTCTCACAAAGACGAATTTTTGGACCGGTCGTTCCTATGGCAGTTATATGACGTAGTGGTCTGATTCCGTTGGTTCCTAAATATTTTCAGCGTGCAATAGAAAGAAGGCTTTGTACAAAATTTCAGCTCGATAGCTTCAAAACTTAGGGACTAGTTTGCATAGAAACAGACGGACAGACGGACAAAGCTTAATCGACTCGTCTCATCATACTGACCAAGAATATACTATATATAGTTTATAAGGTCGGAGATGCTTCCTTCTGTGCGTTTCAAACTTCATGACACAGTTAATATACCCTATCACATCCGTGAAGGGTATAAAAACTAAGCGAAAATGTCAGAGGCTCGTAGACTCATGGACGTAAGGACTAATGGACAAAAGGACAGACGGACGAAATTTCGAAAGGGTGGAAATATGAGAATACTTTTTGTACTTTTTTTACGAATTTGAAAAGCTGCATGTGTTATTCAATGCTCCCTGTATTTGCACATCATGTTATCTGTAGTCTTTTCTCATTGCTGGACTGAGCAACTTAGGTTAATTCAAAAATTGGAAATGTTAAAGTTAGAAAGCGATAGTACTGAGAGCTGGGAGCTGAAAGGATTTGAACTTCGTTTCACATAGTACCGACTATTTTCTAACGAAAATTGGAGTTTGTCGGCAAACCCCGTTGGTTCTTTATTCTAATAGTGTCTGGATTTGACCGGACAAGCTCTTCATTACGCAATTTGTTATGGATTCTAAGCAGAAAATATTGTAAAACTTTTTTTTTCTTAGCCTTTAAGCAACAGGCTTTTTGAAAAAAAATCATTCAGGAGCATGATCAATATTCTTAATGATTTTCGTCATGATTTGATCAATTCTGTCGAATCGTTTTGAACATTTGAATTATTGTAGTGAATAAATAATTAGCGTCAATTCTCTGCCCGGAGTAGTACGAGTATATGACTTTTATTTGATTAAAAGATAATTTACCTATTCACTTTGAATCAAGTAAGGAACAAGGACAAGATAGGTTCGTTAGAGAAATAGTACCTTTTTTTGGTTAAAAGCCTATCGTCACCCTCAAAAGTACCAAATTAAAAAGTACTAACGTATATAAAGTGTCATCTGCATTTAACTCAAATTAAATTTATACAAAGAAACTGGAACGAGGCTGCTGGATATTCCAAATGAGCAATTCAAGTACAATTTATTACGAAATGTTGTGCAATTCACATTTACGCTTAAATGCGTTTACACATAATCAACAAAATGAAATTCCTACTACTCGGACCCGCAAGAGTATCTGTCGCCATTGACCCAAAAATGGCGAATACTCGCAATTCTCACGAGTGCAACCTCCATACACACCAGGCACGTATCCAAACCGAAAAGAACATTGTAAATTAGATCAAGGGGACCAAAGGACACAAAATAAAAAAAAATGGCGAGAGAAAAAAAAATGAAAATATTTTGAAACTTCATTACAAACACATTTCTCCGTCTATTCAATGTACAGAATAACCCAAGTCATCCCTTTGAATATGTTCTCGTCTTGCCATAATTTTTTATTTCAACATCATCATCGTCGTCATACATCTCCATATAACCAGCTCGTATTTTATGGCATGGCCTTATTCTATAACATTCATCCAAAGCACCCCCCCTCCCCCAAAAACACAGTACGTACAAGCATGTTAACTCAAATTGAGTCCTTTCTTCTTGTGTATCCATATCCGACATTCGTCCGTTCAGTGTCAAAACAAGTGGCAAACATGTGCAGCTTGGTCTCATGTGAAAGAAGAAGGAATCCAGCAATCATCGTTACTTCGGCCCCGATCCGTTTCTTGCAGAGCCGGGGCCACTTTTAGAAGTCACCACGATACGAAGGCTGGCAGGGCGAAATGAAAAGTTTCTTTGACTTTTATTTTGTTTTGTTGAAATCGGAAAAATTCCAACAACGTTCGTTGCCTGTTTCGTACATACATATATCCGGAGAATCCCGGAATAAGGATAAGGAAAGGGGTCTGAGAAATTGTTTTGCTTTTTAATATTCTCGGCACCCTTGAAATGTCAGATGTAGTGTTATGAGAAAGTTCTAGTTTAATTTTATTTCGGTCTTGAGGCTATATATATGCTGAGAAAATCTGCTCAGAGACTGAAGGTTAAGTTACGAGAACGACCAATGTTTTCATTGTGACTAGAGTAGTTTAAACGAAAAGTAAAATTTTTTTTTATATGTTTCGGCTTCTTTTTTCATTGCAAATGTTTATAGTGAACAAGATTGCGTTTAGTTGATGCACAACGTAAGGGGAAACTTCTTCAATTTTTTTGGTATTAAGGAAGTGACGTCATCATGGTACAAGAAATCGTCATGTGGGATGTCGTTGTTACTTTTTGGCGTAGAGGGGTACATCCATTGCCGGCCTTAACTATTTTAACGCCCTGTTCAACTGGAGTGGTTATCACACCGATACGAAAAATTCGCTCCACGAATCCGCGGCGGAAATATTTGCGACGTTAAAAATCTTTCAACGGCGTCTTTTGAGGATGCCCTCATTGACGCTCAGTTTCGTCACTGTGTGCAACGAATATTGCTGCACACCAATTTTTTTTTCGCGTTGAAGGTTCGTACTAATCTCTTCATCCGAAAATGTTGCACTTATCCCTTCCACGAAACAGTGACGGTGTAAACTTGCACACAGCACATTACCGTGGCGCTCTACACGACACGTGAACTTCCTTTCTACTCAAAAAAAAAAACGGTTTTCAAACGAAATAAAGTGCAAAGTGTTGGGAGGTAGTTGTTGGAAATGGAAGGGTACATGGATATAATGAAAGTTAAAATAAATAAAAATTAAACCGGAATATAGAGAGCTTCGCCCGCAATCCGAGGGTTTTGTGGCAAGCGCTTATTTTGGTATGTAAATATCGGTTCCTCTCTCTTCTCGGTACCACTCAGATGGATAAAACCACCATAACTTAAATGCCTTACACCTGATAGAGTCTCTTACATGCCAATTCATAAAAAAATACTCCATCTCTCACCACCAAAGCAATAATTTTAAAACGGGAAGCTGTACTGTATTAGGTGTACAATTTTGCTTCCGCCGTTTCCCGACAGACGGCTGCATCGGTGAAGGCTGGTCAAAATACGTAGTTCAAAAGTATCACAAACTGAGTTTAGACGTGTGTGAACGTAACGGCATCCCCGCATTAGTAAAAGTTGTTCGCATTTTTAATAAGATTCGCGATTCAAAATGTCTGTTTTCGAGCCAAGTTCTCGTCATTTGGGGAAAGTTTTGATCTTCTCCTTCCATTTGAAAAAAAACTGCAGCTGAGGCTCATCGAATGCTCTCAGATACTTACGGTTAGGTTGCTCTGAGTGATAGAACAAGTCGTGAGTGGTGTCAACGTTTTAAAAGTGGCGATTTATATGTCGATGACAAGCATGGTGGTGGGAGAGAAAAAAATTTCAAAGACGACGAATTGGAAGCACTATGCTCGATGAAGATTCGTGCCAAACGCAAGAAGAATTAGCTGAATCACTTGGAGTGACTTAGCAAGCCATCTCGAAACGCCTCAAGGCCATGGGCATGATCTAGAAACAAAGAAATTGGTTTCCGTACAATCTGAAACCGAGGCAAGGCAGAATCGGAAGGGATTTCTACATCGCATCGTAACCGACGACGAAAAATGGGTCCGTTACGATAATCCCAAGCTCAGAAAGTCACGGAGAATGCCCGGAGGTCGACGGCAAAAGGGAATATTCACGGCGCCCAAGCTTATGCTTTGCATTTGGTGGGACCAGCTCGTTGTCATATACTACAAGCTACCCCAATCATGCAATACTCTAGATGAATTTGAACCTGGTTAAAGCCAATAAATAATTTTGGTTGCAATCTCGGATGCATCGTTAAGACGTAAGACGTAAGTCGTTAAGACGTTAAGACGTATTTCATGAAATAGTGCAGTTTGTATGGGAGGGGGTAGAAGGAGGGTGAGGATTACAATAAATTTTATAATGTAGGTTACAATTATCATAAAAGTGATATATTCAAAATTTCAAAGCAAGATGTTTTATAGTTTCTGAGAAAATCTGATTATTGTAAATTATCAAAAATGTGTCATTTTGTATGGGAGGGGGTAGACGGAGTAAGGGTAATCGATTAATTTTTTTGAATCTAACTGATATTGTTAATTAAGTGTTAAGTACAAAATTTCAGCCCGATAAATTGTATAGGTAATGAGTAAATTGGCTTAACGTATTTCATGAAATAGTGCAGTTTGTATGGGAGGGGGTAGAAGGAGGGTGAGGATTGCAATAAGTTTTATAACATAGGTTACAATTATCATAAAAGTGATATATTAAAAATTTCAAAGCAATATGTTTTATAGTTTCTGAGAAAATCTGATTATTGTAAATTTTCAAAAATGTGTCATTTTGTATGGGAGGGGGTAGAAGGGGTGGAGCGATTTAGCCCGTTCACGAACTTAGCCTTCATTTTTTGTCAAAAATAACGTGTGCAAAATTTGAACTTCATAGCTCATCGCGTTCTCGAGCTAGAGAGGTCACGGACGGACGGACGGACAGACGGACAGACGGACATCCGGTTTTGAGATATTCGAGTGATAATATGAACTTCTGTATCATTCATTTTTTTCTGCGAGCCTTATTTCTTAGCGTTACAAACTTTGTGGCAAACTTATAATACTCTCAGATTTCATCTAGAGTATAAAAAACGACCACAGTACCAAGCGAGACACGATAAAGTCATCCTCCAGCATGACAATGCTCGGCCACAAGTCGCAAAAGTGGTCAAGACATACTTGGAAACCCTGAAATGGGAAATCTTTCCCTACCCACCGTACTCCCCAGATATCGCTCTTTCCGACTACCATCTCTTTCGTTCCATTGCGCACGGCCTGGCTGATCAGAATTTTCCGAAAATTGCCGGAGAGATGGGCGAAAGTTGTCGCTAGCGATGGACAGTACTTTGAATAATACATCTACAATTACGAGTAAGCTTTTAATTCCAGGAAAAAACGGCGGAAGCAAAGTTGAACACCCAATAGATAGATATGTATACGATATGAACTATCCTCTTATTCCAGACTAAGGGGGGAAACAACATTAGGAGGTTCAGAAAATCCAATTGTTTTTTTATTGCATAATTGTTAGCTTAACATTCCAAGAATACGCTGCCAAAATTTTAAAAAGAAATTCGCATTCGTTTAGATTTTATTAGCATAGAACCGAGCGCTCATCGGGTGTAGTCTAGAGGTTCGAGCGCACTCTAGGGGGTAGGGCGGAGCACTGTATGTACTTACGTAGCCTTGTAGCGGAACCCCACTTTTACATCTTTATTTTCAAATAACGGTATAGAAGGCACAAGAAGCATCAACGAAAGGGATTATTTTGGTTTTACCTATTCTGTTTTTCAAACGCGTTTTTCTCAAAATAACTATTTTCACATTTGTAGGAATCCTAACTCAAAAAATAATGAACCGATCATTATGAAAATTTAAAGTATGATTCTTTATCAAATTACGAAGAATATAAGCCAACATTTGGGATGATATCATATTCTTGAGGGTGTTTTTTTTGCATAAAAAGTGAAAAAAAATGGTGAAAATTGAAATAATTTTCTCCAACACCTGCAAAATTTTTAATTTCCATTATTTTCACCTGCATTGAGGTTCATATTCTTAGAAAATAAATCAATAGTGTAAAATTAAAACCTTTTTGATTTCGGATAAAATGGAATCGCTACACGTCCCGCAATTGGAGAACTCTAGATACGGCCTCCTGTGGACATCAGTGCGTACTTTTGTTATTTTTGGCTTAAATTATTCAAAAAAATTCACAAAAATTTTTTTAAATATGAATAAAATGATGTCAAAATTAGATTGAATTCTAAATAAATCTTCACACCAAGAAAAAGTCTTAAAAAATCGGTGAAAATGAGCCGCCTAATGTGGTTTCCCCCAGTAGACGACATTGCAAATTGCAAACTTGCATCAAAAAAATGTGTGAATAATCATAGAAAGTAGAGTGAGCGAACCCCCCCCCCCCCCCCCCGCTTCTTCTACCTATCTTTACCCTTTTAGAAATGATTAAACTACAATTCGCTTTACGAAAAACAAAATGCAAGATTGTAAAGAAACATACAAAGATTATTGCCTATGGTGCTGATTATAGTCGGCCATCAGTACTTTTGACCTCGGACGTGTTTAAGGCATGCAGGGGCGTGCTAACTGTAACTATGGAAATATACTACTATTAACCAATCAAGATTCCATAATTTGTAGTTTTCTATACTAGTTGAAAGCCACCTTCCTGTAAGTTTTCATATTTCTAAGTGTAACGGTCTTGAAATGCAAGGAGGTGATATGATGTCATAATTTCCCCTCTACCTCTTTTCCACATTTTTTTTGAAATTTGATGAAGATGCCAAAAACTTAATATACTCGGTGGTACCTTTCTCATGATACCCCACTTGCTTATACCAGATGAACATTTTTTCTTATCTTCAGTTCCTCTCTATGGTGACCTCCCCTTAAAGTTAGTATATTACGACGCATCGCTTTCTCCGGCGAATTACAATAATTCTACACATTCTTACAAAATTTCATGTATGTAGCTTCAGCCGTTCGTTATATATTCTATGGACAGACGGACAGTCAGACATGTGAGCGATTTCACAAGAGTTTTGTTTTTACTATATAACCCTAAAAATGTTTAAAAAAATCAATTCAATCGTAAAATGTACTATAAAATTCAACGCGAATAACATACGTATATACATACATCGACTGATTGCACTTCTCTTTATATTCCAAGAAAGACTCTTTCTAGACGACCTTTACCCATTCACAACAATAAAAATAAAGTACTGATTTTTATCATCTTCTATTCCAGGTGATGCCGGAGCTGCTGGTCCAGGATTTGGAGCCTCATGGGATAACATTCATAATACTCCTAACGATGCACCCGACGACAAACTTCTCCCGACCATCCTGTACATCCATGGAGAGTCATACGAGTGGAACTCCGGAAATCCTTATGATGGATCAGTGCTGGCTGCACATGGGAATGTCATTGTCGTCACTATAAATTTTCGATTAGGCGTTTTAGGTAAAATATGGACATTGAAATATTTTTGTGTTTGAATAGAAAATTTGCATGCCATTGAAATTGTTTTGCTTCACAGTCCCGATGATGGATAAACATAGCGTGACTTGATCCTCTCTGATAGCTCACGAGTAAATATCTCCAATAAACCTCTTAATCCCTTTCTCGGAAATGCCTTGGAATTCTTCAATATCATTTTGTTATATTCTGGAGAAATGATACAAGATTACTTCTCGACTCGAATGACTTAATTCACTAAAACCATCATGACTATGACTGTAATTTGAATTAGTATACTATACAGTATATTCAAGTATTTTTATACTCGTATATTGGCGATTATACTTTTGCATTGACATTGTCGAGACCTCAAAATTCTTTTAGAGCTCATCTCCAGAATGTCTTTCGACGTCTTCGGGTCCCCCTTATTTTCAACAGTTTCCTTCACTGACGTTGGATTTGACACGAAAAAGGTTAATTGGATCATTTAGATCCCAACGAATAGGAATCTAAGGATAACGATAAAAATGATAATAATGGTGCTTAGTCAGCGGGTGGTGATTTAATATTAGGAGAATGTCGTGTTGCCAAAAAGGAATTTATTGCTAGGATGTGACTTTCGTTTTGGAAAAACAACAGGAGAAAACTCCTATATTATGCAGGCTAGGGATATGGGGTTTATTTAATTTATACATAATAATTACACGGACATATTGAATATATACAAGTGTATATAATGTGTTGATACCAGTCTTTTAGAGAAAGTTTCGAGGACAAACAAAAACAGAATGATTTCTCATTGAAGTAGTATCATGTTTAATTGCAAATTCGCATTTCGGACACGTATGGTGGTAATGACATATGACTATAAACTATACTATACCCATTCAGTTATAAACCAGGAAAAACGATAAATTTACCATTTGATAAACGTTTAAACAACACTATTATGACTTTTTATATGACAATCACACACTACTTGGGTACATACTGGCCTTCTGATCAGCACAAAATCTCGGACTTTGCAGTATCTAAAAATGCCAACCCACTACACTTTTCAGCCGTCACAACTGATGAGCTTCTGCCCGATCATTTGCCAACAATAATCACAGTTAATACTAACGTCTACGCTTCCCAGCAAGATACTAAACTATGTAACCGCGTACCAACTCGGAAAAATTTCATTCCATCTTTTCCCACTCCTTCTGCCCAAGCACTAAGCCAAAATCTGTCGAAGACATACATAAGTAACGATCTTTTCTTCCTCACTTCAACAATTGAAAAATGCACTTCTCTATCCACCCTGAACCGACTCAAACACTCGGAAAATATTAAAACTCCTCAAACTAAAAGCTGAATGGGGGGCTGCCAAAAGATCTTTTCCATAGTCCTCCACGTGGAAGCCCCCTGGTAATGGCAGTGTATCAAATCGCTGACGGCCAATGTCTTAGCGATAAGACAGTTTGGAAAAGGCAGATAGCTGTAGCCTGAATGGATGACCAACACCTAAGCGTCTCAGGTTTAGTAGGAGGAAATGACTTACGTAGTTGGACCTACAACATAGTTGTGTGAACTCCAGCACGTTTATTAAACCATCTGAAGCAGCTATCTCCGAGGCCACCCTCTGAATAGTGTTAAGGGATGTGCTGACAATCATCATCCTTGTAAAAACCACTCCACGTCAAGAAACCTGGAACAAAAGTCTTGGATCAAACGGATCAACAACGACGACCACGCAAACGACTAAAGGATTATTCTTTCGGATCCTGGAATGTACACTTCCTGAACAAACGAGGGGCCGAGAAGGTCCTCCTTCAACAGGTCGAAAAGTACAAACTGAGCATTACTGCATTTCAGGAAACAAATTCGCTTGGCAGCCAAATCAATGAGAAGAAATCGCACAGAATTTTTTCAAGTGGCAAATCATCGGGCCGAAGGAGTTTGCAGTAGCATTTATAGTGAACAATCACCTCAAACCGCATAATACTGACTTCAAACAAATAAATGAACGGCTGTGTGCGATTTGCATTAAGACTCGATTTTTTATCTCTGGCTCATTAATGTGCACACCCCACTGAAGTCAAAGAAGACGCAGTAAAAGACGAGCGCTACGCCCGCTTTGAGACTCTCTTCGACTCCCTTCCAACAAACGACGTCAAAATGCTGCTGGGAGACTTTAACGCGAAAGTCGGAAATGAAAGTTGGCACCGGAGGACCACTGGAGGCCACAGTCTCCATGAAAAATGTAACGACAATGGCCAGCGACTTATCGACTTCGCCTGCAGCAGGAATCTAGTCGTAAGCTCTACGTGGTTACCGCATCGACGCATTCACAAGCAGACTTTGAAATCTCCAGATGCACATACCGTCAACAAAATTGAGCACGTCCTCATTTGCAGAAGATATGCGTCTAATGTGATGGATGTCCACTCCTATCGAGGAGTAAACTGCGACTCAGATCAGCACTTAGTGAAGACGACATACAGATGTAAAATAGAATTTCCTCAGTGCACCAATCGAGAATCGGTCCTCCCAAAATCTTTGCGGTTGATAAGCTTCTGAGCTACGGCCGTGGCGTGTACTATCGCTCTTGAGGAAAGACTATAAAGACGTCCATGGGTTCTGGGAAGAACTCAAGGGTACCATCAGGGATGTCGCAGAGAAAGTCCGGCGAGCGCGAAATGACTGGTTCGATGAAGAATGAAAAAATTCACTTGACGCGAAAAACCAGGTCTATAGATAATGGATTGAACGAGCAACTAGAGCCAAAAAAGAGAAATATGACGAGCTACGGCGGATATCGAATAGAACAATTAGACGTAAGAAATGTAAATACTTTGACGAGCAGTTGCTGAATATAAACGAAAACTTAGCTAATAGGAACACCAGACAAGCGTACAAACTAGGAAATACAATTAAGAACGGTTTCCAATCCAGGACGAGCCTATGTAAGGACAAGGATGGAAACATCATCAGCGACACCGAGGGCATTAACAAACGATGGGACTCTTATTTTGAAGAGCTTCTGAACCGACCATCTAACATCCCCACACAGGAAGCTCTCGACGATATTGTTGATCTAGGCCCACCCATTAAACCCCCGACAGTAGAGGAAGTTGATCTCGCGTTGCGGTCACTAAAAGGAAATAAAGCGCTGAGCGCTGACGAGATTCAAGCTGAACTGCTAAAATTCGGTGGAACGGGTCTAGCTAATGCCATACATCAATTACTCCTGCGAGCATGGGAGGACGAGGAGATCCCAGACGATTGGCGCTGAAGCATCATCGGTTCAATTCACAAAAAGGGAGATGGACTGCGGTGTGAGAATTACAGGGACATATCACTAGTTTGTACGTCCTATAAAATTTTGACGAAAATATTGGAAAGTAGGATAAAACCGCACGATGAACGAATCCTTCGCGAATATCAAAGCGGTTTCAGACCTGGTCGCTGCACAGCCAATCAGCTCTTTACGGTCAAACTGATACTCCAGAAGTGCTGGGAATACAACGTAAACGTATACCAAATCTTTGTCGTCTTCAAGCAGGCATATGTCAGAGTCCATCGTGGAGTACTGTACAACATCATGCTGCAATTTGGTATACCGGCAAAATTAATCCGCCTGACAAAGATGACGACGACTAACTCTGTGTCACAAGTCAAGATCTATAATAGACTTACTGATCTATTTGAAGCAAGAACTGGTCTGAAACAGGGCAATGGACTGGCACCGACGCTCTTCAACCTAGCACTGGAATACGCTATTCGGGCTATGAATATGGACAACTGCAAGACGCTACACATCAAGTCGACACAATTAGCAGCGTACGCTGACGACATCAACATCATGTCCCGAAGATTGGCCGACGCAGAAGAACTTCTGCATACGCTCGATACCGCTGCAAATGAAGTTGGACTACGTATCAACCAGGGTAAAACTAAAATAATGTTGCAATCGACGAAAAGGACACCTGCACAACCGAGCATCAATGTGGGCGAGCTCAACATCGAGCTCGTGAACGACTTCATTTACCTGGATTGCAACTTGGCAAGGGACGCCAACGAAACTGACGAAATCAAGCGACGGATACAATTAGCTAATAAGACTTTTTTCTCGGTTCTCTCCATAATGAAATCGAAGCATGTGCACAGAAACACAAAGCTCCGCGTCTACAAAGCCATTGTACGACCAGTGCTATTCTATGGCTACGAAGCATGGACGCTAACCACAGATACATATATAGAAGGGATGAGACCACCATTTCATCATCATCGTGGCACGACAGCCCGACGTCGGGCCTTGGCCGCCTGGATCATTGTCCTCCAATTATCTCGGTCACGTGACCGCGTCCTCCAATTTTGGGAGCCCAGCAGCTGCGCGGCGTCCACACCTACTGAGCTCTCCCAACGAGATCTCGGTCGTCCTCGCAGTCTCGCTCCGTCGACTCGTTCTGCATTCATTACTCTCTTAGGCATGCGATCATCGTCCATTCTTTGTACATGCCCTGCCCATTGAAGTCGTTGTAGTTTGACGATTTTCGAGACTTGCAGCTCATCGTACATTTCATTCAACTCATGGTTGTACCGGATGCGCCATCCATCTCGATCGCAAACAGCCCCGAAAATTCGCCGTAGAACCTTACGTTCGAAAGTGTCTAGCATGTTTTCGGAGGCTTGAGTTAGGGTCCATGCTTCGCAGCCATAGCATAGCACTGGTCGTATAATGGTTTTGTACACGCGGAGCTTTGTGTTTCTGTGCACATGCTTCGATTTCATTATGGGGAGAACCGAGAAAAAAGTCTTATTAGCTAACTGTATCCGTCGCTTGATTTCGTCAGTTTCGTTGGCGTCCCTTGACAGGTTGCAACCCAGGTAGATGAAGTTGTTCACGAACTCGATGTTGAGGTCCCCCACGTTGATGCTCGGTTGTGCAGGTGTCCTTGTCACCGATTGCATCATTATTTTAGTTTTACCCTCGTTAATACGTAATCCAACTTCTTTTGCAGCGGTATCGAGCGTATGCAGAAGTTCTTCTGCGTCAGCCAATCTTCGGGACATGATGTTGATGTCGTCGGCGTACGCTGCTAATTGTGTCGACTTGATGAGAAGCGTCTTGCTGTTGTCCATATTCATGGCCCGAATAACGTATTCCAGTGCTAGATTGAAGAGCGTCGGTGCCAGTCCATTGCCCTGTTTCAGACCAGTTCTTGCTTCAAATAGATCAGTAAGTCTATTATAGATCTTGACTTGTGACACAGAGTTAGTCGTCGTCATCTTTGTCAGGCGGATTAATTTTGCTGGTATACCAAATTGCAGCATGATGTTGTACAGTACTCCACGATCGATACTGTCGTCTGCCTGCTTGAAGTCGACAAAGATTTGGTATACGTTTACGTTGTATTCCCAGCACTTCTGGAGTATCAGTTTGACTGAGAAGAGCTGATCGGTTGTGGAGCGACCAGGTCTGAAACCGCTTTGATATTCGCCAATGACTCGTTCTGCGTACGGTTTTATTCTATTTTCCAGAATTTTCGTCAAAATTTTATAGGACGTACAAACTAGTGAGATGCCCCTGTAATTCTCACACCGCAATTTATCTCCCTTTTTATGAATTGGACAGATGATGCTTCTGCGCCAATCGTCTGGGATCTCCTCGTTCTCCCATACTCGCAGGAGTAATTGATGTATGGCATCAACTAGACTCGTTCCACCGAATCTTAGCAGTTCAGCTGGGATCTCGTCAGCGCCCGGCGCTTTATTTCGTTTTAGTGACCGCAACGCGAGATCAACTTCCTCTACTGTCGGGGGTTGAATGGGTGGGCCTAGATCAACAATATCATCGAGAGCTTCCTGTGTGGGGATGTTAGATGGTCGGTTTAGAAGCTCTTCAAAATAAGAAACCCATCGTTTGTTAATGCCCTCGGTGTCGCTGATGATGTTTCCATCCTTGTCCTTACAAAGGCTGGTCCTGGGTTGGTAGCCGTTCTTAATTGTATTTACTAGTTTGTACGCTTGTCTGGTGTTCCTATTAGCTAAGTTATCGTTTATGTTCAGCAACTGCTCGTCAAAGTATTTACGTTTCTTACGTCTAATTATTCTATTCGATATTCGCCGTAGCTCGTCATATTTTTCTCTTCTGGCTCTGGTTCCTCGTTGAATCCATTGTCTGTAGGCCTCGTTTTTCGCGTCAAGTGAATTTTTGCATTCTTCGTCGAACCAGTCATTTCGCGCTCGCCGGGCGTTATATCCCACGACCTTCTCTGCGACATCCTTGATGGTACCCTTGAGTTCTTCCCAGAACCCATGGACGCCTGTGTTGCTGATGTTGTGTAGCATAGGTGATAGTTCTTCCTCAAGGGCGGTAGTATACGCCACCGCTGTAGCATCACTCAAGAACTTTTCAACCGCAAAGATTTTGGGAGGGCTGATTCTTGACTGGTGCCCTGAGGAAATTCTACATCTGTAGGTCGTCTTCACCAAGTGATGATCTGAGTCGCAGTTTGCTCCTCGATAGGAGCGGACATCCATGACACTAGACGCCCATCTCCTGCAAATGAGGACGTGGTCAATTTGGTTGACGGTATGTGCGTCTGGAGACTTCCAGGTCTGCTTGTGAATGCGTCGATGCGGGAAACACGTAGAGCTTACGACTAGATTCCTGCTGCAGGCGAAGTCGATAAGTCGCTGGCCGTTATCGTTACATTCTTCATGGAGGCTGTGGCCTCCAGAGGTCCCCCGATGCCAACTTTCATTCCCGACTTTCGCGTTAAAGTCTCCCAGCAGCAATTTGACGTCGTTTGTTGGAAGTGAGTCGAAGAGAGTTTCAAGGCGGGCGTAGAACTCGTCTTTTACTGCGTCTTCTTTAACTTCAGTGGGGGCATGCACATTGATGAGCCAGAGATTGAAGAATCGAGTCTTGATGCGAATCGCACACAGCCGTTCATTTATGGGTTTGAAGTCAGTAATATGCGGTTTGAGGTGATTGTCCACTATAAATGCTACTCCAAACTCCTTGCGGCCCGATGGTTTGCCACTTGTAAAAATTGTGTGCGATTTCTTGTCATTAATCTCGCTGCCAAGCCAATTTGTTTCCTGGACTGCAGTAATGCTCAGTTTGTACTTTTCGACCTGTTGAAGGAGGGCCTTCTCGGCCCCCGGTTTGTTCAGGGAGCGTACATTCCAGGATCCGAAAGAATAATCCTTTATACGTTTGCGTGGTCGTCGTTGTTGATCCGTCCAATCCGAGGCTTTTGTTCCAGGTTTCTTGACATGGAGTGGTTTTTACAAGGACGAGTTGTCAGCACGTCGCTTAACCCCATTCAGGGGATGGCCTCGGAGATAGCTGCTTCAGATGGTTTAATAAACGTGCTGGAGCCCACACAACTATGTAGCAGGTCCAACTACGCAAGTCATTCCATCCTACTAGACCTGAGACGCTTAGGTGTTTGTCAGCCATTCAGGCTACAGCTATCTGCCTTTTCCAAACTGTCTTATCGCTAAGACATTGGCCGTCAGCGAATTGATACACTGCCGTTACCAGGGGGCGCCCACGCAGAGGACTATGGAAAAGGTCTTTGCCCCCCAGACCACCATTTACTAAACACTAAATTCTGGATGTAATTCCACCACATACGAACTAGTAAAAAGTAAACAGAGAGACACACGACCTCCACTGCGCAACACCCGCCCAGTCCATGTAGAAGCACAGGAATCAAATGAGATGTCATCCCCTCTCCTACTTCTCCTTTGTGAACAATAACATTCCATTTTGTCTCTCTGCCGCGGAACACCCGCCCGGTTCATATAGAAGTAAAAGAGATGTCAAATTTCCATCCCCCTTCCTACTTCCTCACTTGTGCCGAATTACTTCATTTCTCACGCTCTTTTTCATTTCCTTTGATTCTCTCTTCTGTGACCCTAACCCTAACTCACGCCTCCGGAAACATGCTAGACACTTTTGAACGTAAGGTTCTACGGCGAATTTTTGGGGCTGTTTGCGATCGAGATGGATGGCGCATCCGGTACAACCATGAGTTGTATGAACTGTACGATGAGCTGGAAGTTTCGAAATTCGTCAAACTATTGTACAACGACTTCAATGGGCAGGGCATGCACAAGGAATGGACGATGATCGCATGCCAAAGAGAGTAATGAATGCAGAACGAATCGGCGGAGCGAGACTGCGAGGACGACCGAGATCTCGTTGGGAGAGCTGAGTATATCTGGACGCCGAGCAGCTACTGGGAGATAATTGGAGGACAACTATCCAGGTGGCCAAGGCCCGACGTCGGGCTGTCGCTCCACGATGATGATGAAATGGGATATATTGATACCAAAAAATTAACCTGGCGGGACACATAGGTCCCAGATATAAAACTATATAATACTGAGATAATACTACAGAAGTAGTAAACTTACCCGATTATTACAACTCAGTACATTCTTTTTATGGTTCAAAATACTGCTTGGCAGACATTTATCAATATATGGGAAACAACAGAATATTTCTAAATAATTAGCAGGAGAAGAGACTACTGCCATTTTCAGAAGGAAACTGAGCGGCTTGAGGCGTGATTGTGGCTACACGAAAATAGTTTCTAACTATTATCTTAGCCTTAAAATACCAAACGGGACACATTTAAATCAGCTGCAATGTGTAATTTTTATTTTAGTTATAAGAAAACTTCTACCGGGACGTACTATATGTGGCCCATTAGGTTCGAAAGGGTTGAATCTTTTTTTAATCATGATTTAAGAGACTAGCTTCGCAGAGAGTCATTCCGACAAAATTGCGGTTCGGATAAGTTTCATCTAGCATTATATAAGATAAATAAAAAACATTTGTAATTCTATAAGCACGATTTAAGAGAGTTTCTGGTTGCTGGGACCTGACAAGTACCATCATCATATCATATGTGTGACATATTGCCAACATTTGGCATGCAGTGACTACTTCAAAATAATCATATATTCTCCAAGCCATGCAAAAGTGACAGATAACTGAAACAGAGAGAATGCCCATAAACAAATAGCTGTCATCAATTTCCCTGGGAGTCTGCATGCGGTCTGGTGCTTAAGGGTAGTAGTGTACATCTCCATGTCAAAACACAATATAAACAGCAAAATATAATTCCCAAACGTATTTATCAACATTTGTCCAAGCTCTTTTTTTTCTGTTTCGTCATACCATTCTGAAAAACGCTTCGTGTCATTTCAACTCAAAAATTTATGTAGATTTTTTTTCTTATATTTTTCAATTGTGTCTGTTTGTTTTCAGCGTAATGTATTGAAATATTGAAAAACTGGAAAAAATCAGAACATTTTTTCCCTGTTTTTCAATATTTCAATTCACCTGCCTGCCTGGTCATCCTGATGGATTTGTATGAGGATGTTACGCCAACATGCTGTTACCGATACAAGGGACAATATGAATGATGACCAAGGAATGTTTTGAGTAAATACTTCTGATTGTCCCGAAAAAAAATGACGATTTAAAGAAAAAAAGCAAGTCCCAATCCAGTATTGACACAAGAGGCATGGTGATGTTATACGATAAATTTCGTTTTGGGCCAAACCAATTTCCATATTGTGTTGTTCTTGCATTTCAATCAATCTTCTTGTTGATTCGGTTGTCGCCAGCGGCATGATTCTGTTGGTTTATTTGTTTTTCTTGTACGGGAAATTTAATAGATTATTTTACAGGTAAATTCATATAACCACGCGCGTGATCCTGAAATAAATCTGCAGCCTACCTGTGTTGTAAGTGTCCATCCCGAACATCTTGGTAGCCTTGGAATTCACGTACTTGATCAAAGATTAAGCTATTTTTACTGCACCACTATCACTTTAACCGAAACATCTATAGTATGACTAGTTCCCATCCGGAAGCTATCGGAAGCTCGCAATAAATACCAACGCCTCGTACACGTATATGATCATAAATTGAATCCCACAGGACCCGTCCTTCGCACGTCGATATTGCCTTTATGGTTGGCGCTAGCCGTACTCAGACGACAGGGATTATAAATTACAATACTTCCTGTTCACGGTAACGAAGGAAGGATATTGAAAAGGTTTTCATTTTGGATCCTTTTGAGGCCGGTATCCAGTCCCTATGCGATTTCGTTCGGTAATAATACCTTTCGGGAATCGTTCGAGGAATATAATTTGAAGAGGATATTTAAATGGGTGTGGTGTAGTGTAAGGATACACATTTAACAAGGACCAGAGGCAAACACTACTTATAGCCGTGTGGGAGTGTGCAAACTACAAAGATTAATATTTTGGGTATTGACGGCAACTGTTTACACTAAGAGCCCTAGGACAATGAAGGTATGTGTAGTGAAGAACCAGTTTATGTTTGACCACATCTGTGAGTAATAGGTATAGTTTTATCGCTTTCGAAACTTGGGGAAAGACTTTAAACAAATTTAAGCTTTAATGGTGTCATAATTTACCTGAGTAAGCGATGAAAATACCTGTAGTTTGCATGGTGTCTACATGCGTTCGAAGGAGGATAGGTCCTTACATATGTTGAGAGTGTTCTTGTAAGCAAACTTGACTAAACAGAAAGGCAGGGGTACATTGAAGCACTTGTTTGATTGTTAGCTTAGGTTAGAGAGACAGCTATACAGAACAAAGCACACATAGATACCCACTGGGTCCGTTGTGATACCTCATAAGCTCAAACGGCATGAAAGCCTAGTTGTCACATCACCCGGAGCTGTGAATAAAGCGATGTAGATGACTAGCACTTACGTCAATCATCCAGGTCAATAAAGTAGAAGGAACCTAGCGTATCCTTTTTCTACCGACCAGAGCAGGGCAGGTGCACAGCAAGTGATCTATTGCCTCCCCCTCCTAGTCCTTACAGCTTCTGCAATAAACATTGAAAGAAAGTCGAAGACGCTTAGCATGCTCATCTATCAGGCAATATCCCGTAATCATCCCCACAATCTTCCTGAGATTCCTTCTCTGCAGCAACAGCAGCCCCGAGGATCGGTTAGGATTGAAGGTTGGCCAATTCTGCCTGGTAACATTGCATGTTCCTCCACTTAGCCATCCAATATTAGCACGGCTTAGTGCGTTTGTCTTGATTAGTTTCTTTCATATAGAATAGAAAAAGAGGTACGGCTACTGACCCTCATGGTGGGCACTATGACCATAGGAGGTCTATTGTGTCATAGCCTTTAATATTTTCGCAAGAGACCTTCCACCACTCTTATGAAGGCTAGTAAGTCTTTTGTAGGAGATTTCCTGATATCAGCCGAGTTTGTGACGATCTGCCTGAGCAGCGTTAACCTAGCCCGCACAATCACTGGGCATTCACATAAAAGGTGATATGTGGTCTCAATGTCCTTCAAACAAAGACGACACTCCGTCTCTCTGGATAAGCCCATCTTATTTAAATGACATCTAATCCAGTGATGGCCCGATAGGTAGCCAACTATTAACCTCAGGGCAGCTCTACTCATGTGGATAGTATCCCCATAGTCGAAGGGTCTCATTAACGCCTTTAATTGCCGCAGCCCTGGAAGTTCATCTCAATAGCGCTGTCGTAGCCTGTCAGACCATTCCTTTATGATAGTCCTGGCTGAAGCCAGGCCAAGGCCACGCTAAAGTTCCGGTCCGATAAAATTAGACGTTGAGCCTTGCCTGGCAAGTTTATCCGCCCATTCATTGCCTTAAATGCCTTGATGACCCGACACCCAATATAAAAGGACTGATAACCAATATCAGTCGCCAGACATTGAAGAAGTTCACGACAATCTTTCACCAGCCTTGAATGGTGCTTGTGTGAAGAAAGAGCCTTTATGGCTGCCTGGCTATCTGTGCAGATAGCAATGGGAGCGCCTCTAAGTTTTTTCTCCAGAATAATCCTGGCGCAGACCTCCATGGCATGGATCTCGGCTTAAAAACCATTAGGCCAGGCACCCATAGCGAATGAAATCCTGGTATTGGGCCCACAGACGCCAGCACCAACTCCCTGTACAGTCTTTGACCCATCAGTGTACCACATGATAAATCCAGAGTCTGCGAAGGGATTGGCATTATTCCATACTGTGCGGTCTGGGATGAGGGCTAAGAATTTATTGACAAAACATAACTCCGTGGTTATATAATCTCATCTTAGGCACATCTGCATGCCAGGAATTTGATTCAGAATGCTCATGTGACCATTGTCACTAACACACTTCAGAAGATAGTTGTATTCTAAGAGCAGCTGTTTGTTTAATGAAGATGTGCAACGGGGAAAATCCAATAATCGCCACAAAAGCAGGCGTAGGGCATGTATTCATAGCCCCAGTGATCCCGAGACAAGCCAGGTGTTGAAGCTTGTTAAGTTTCAGTATGGCTGAGCTTTGTTGAGGTTTAGGCCACCATAATAACGGAGCATATGTGACTACAGGCCGCACCAACATATAGTACAGCCACGTCACCATCTTTGGTGCCAGCCCCCATGACCGTCCAAAGAAAGGCTTTAGTGATTGTCATTGTCAATGTGAGTATTCCAATTAAGTCGCCAGTCTTCCTAATGAAACCGAACCGGAAGTTAGGTTACGTTTACGAGTAAAAGGTACAATGACTGTTTTTTGTGGGTTAACATTTAACCACACTTCATCGCACCAATTCAAGACTACATCAAGGGCGGCCCCCATCACTTCAGAGACGATGGACTCAAACCTGCCCCTGATCACAATGGTTATGTCATCTGCGTATCCGATAGCATAGTATCCACGCAAATCTAGTCTGGACAGCAGTTCGTCTACAACCAGTGACCACAATAGTGGTGAGTGGAACCCTCCTTGTGGACAGCCTGTAATAGCTCTGACGCTTATCGTGGTGCTGCCAAGGGTTGAGTAGATCTCTCTTCCGCGTAGCATAGCATCTATCCATGTGGTCGTGGCAGATGGTATATTCCTGAGCTCTAGGGCTCGAGGTATCCAGTCATAGCCGGTGTTATCAAAAAGCACCCTCAATGTCAAGGAAAGCACATAATGCGATTTCCTTGTCATTAAGTTTCTTACATGCTGCTATAGGTATTCTTACAGAGCGTACACACTTCACTGCTGGTGCCCGCTCGAGTCAGCTCATCTGTCTTGCTGCTCTACGACACTAATCTAGAGCTCGGAGTTCAAATCTTGACGCGATCAAAAACTACCTGTGAGTACTAATAGAACTCTTACAGTCCTCCGAGCTAAAGACGGCGCGGACAGGAGGTGCATGCTAGCAACAGCACTTCCGAAAAGTAGATATGCTATCGAAATGTCAACAAGGCATAGAAATACAAGAGATGTTGACGCGCCCATGCCCTTGGAGGGGTCAAGGCAATCAACAGACTGTGAGCCAGAATCCAGCACAAAGTGATGCTGAATAACTCACTGAGCTCGTTGAGAGCAAAGCGACACGTTACTATAGTTTTCGAAGTGGAAAGTGCAGTGCCACCTAACTATCGGTATAAATATTGTAGTTATAGTCCTTGCAGATATGACATTTAATCTCAGCCTAACGAAAAACTTTGGCAATTGTGAGTGATATCCGCCTGGAAGATATACGTACTTAATAAACCTGGAACGAAGTGACAAGCAAAGATTCAATTTCTCCAAAAAGAAATCAGCGCCTACACCCTCTTCTGTTTTGGAGCCATCCGTAAAAAAGCTTATAGCTTCCGACTCTGGAGTACTATACACTTACTTGAACTTAACTCTAGTGGAGCATAGCGCGTCAACTATTCCATGTGACATAGCTTGCGTTCGTTGGCATTAACCATTTTCGGACGATGCACGTTGCCAGCATGCACCTCCTACTCCCATTTAGACGCCTACCTGTGAAATGTCGGGAGACTTTGTGGCTCATTATTACGCCCCACACCACAGGGGAAAGACAACACCAAAATCCATGGCCAGAAACGCGTGGACGGGACTTGAACCCGTAACGACCGTAGTCAAATATAAGACTGACGCCTCTATGCACTGAGCTATCGGTTGCTCCGGACGGAATAGCCTTTGTCAAAAGAGTATACCGGAGAATTGTAACACGTTTCTTCTGGAACCGCCGAGTGGCCATTAGTAGACCCTTTTCACTACCCTATTTCCCGAAGATGGATGGCCGTAATCGCAGCCAATTGCTCGGCCAATATGTCCAGGGGAAGCTTCCAGAAATCTGGATTTTTCGTTAAGGACCAGGCTCGTTGTTTCCAACAATAGTGGTACCAAAAAAAAATGGAGTGTTCCTCCTGGTGAGCGGAACAACTTCTATTTTGGTCGAATTGACCGCACCATCCACTTGCCTAGCACACTCAGATAGAATATTTAGGACATTTTATATAGGTAATAGGCGGGTTTTTTTCAACAGTCCAGATCAGAGCAGAATAAAATTTGCACACGTTACACTAACAAAATTGTTCTATATACAACGGGTTGTTAGTCTAATGCGTGCGATTTTTGTTCTGCTCTTGATCTGGACTGTTGAGAAAACACGCCGAATATCACCAATGACCCCGGGAAACTTTCCAGAGATAGCAATGGAAATGAACAAGGCACAGGAACACAGCATGCATACTGGAAGGGTAAATCCGTTGATGCAGCAATGCGTTCTATCGTGAGCTATATTGAGAAATTTTTAAGCTGTAAGGAGTTTGCCATGGTGGTGCTTGGGGATATTGAGGATGCCTTTAACAACGTTAGACCAGCTGCAATCATTGATGCACTTTCGTCTCTAGGAGTGGACGACTCACTGTGTAAGCTCATCAATCTGATTCTAACATCTAGGATTATTTGCACTGATAAGGACGTGTCGTCTGCCCGTAGATATGTAAATAGGGGCACGCGTAATTAACATCAAGTGTGATCACTGCACAATACTTGTCCTCATGCATTGCCTGCTTTGCCAGGCCAGTCACTGACACGATTGCATCCATAATGGAAAGTGACCTTCGGAAACGGTACTGTCGATCCGACAGACCTCCTTTTCCTCTACGATTTGGGAAAGCCGTTCGAAGATAATCCGCTCGAACATATCCCTACGGTTTTCAATAGGCACCCGCCGCCCTATTTCGGTCTTGGCAACGAAACCGCCAGCCGGTCCCAAGGCTTTGGAAGGATTCTTCCGCCAAGCAGGTCTCAACCGTTTTTAAATGAGATACTCGGGTATAGTACGAACCGTCATTTTCATCGCCTTGTTGGGGACTCCATCCGGACCCGGCGCTTGACTATCCGCAATTCTCGAAGCGATTTAGAGAAGCTCATCATTCGAGATGGCGGATATAGCTTCATCTTTTGAAGTTGCTTCCTGTTCAATGTTTTCTATAATAGTTCACGCTGAGCGAATAGAGTTGAGAGTAAATTTTCCAGCAGAGCGGGACACCTCAGTTGAAGCTTTTTTTGGTTACTTATTATCTTCATCACCACCCTGTGTGCCGTTCCCCACGTGTTAATATCTGCGTCTTGACAAAGTTCTTTTGAAGCAGTTTTGTTTAGATGGGTCTTAAACTGACAATGGCGTTGGAACTGGCATTTACACCAACAGTTTGAATCTGAACTTATCGGTTCAACTACCCGACTACTGTAGCACTCTACAGGCGGAATTAGTAGCTATTTGGGTAGTCCTGGTCTGGCTGGGACGTCATTGTCATGACGTATCTGTGAGGAATATTATTATTTTAACAGAGAGTCAAGCTGCGATTAGAACCGTAGAATCTGTACGTATCGCACTTTTAGGATGATGGAATTCCTGGTCACAGTGGTTTCGTTGGCAACTACCGAGCTGACGAACTTGCTAGAATAGGGATCTCGGAAGACGCCGAACGTACTCTCCGCAAGGTTGAGATGCCTATTGGTGCATGTAAGCGTTGCATAGTGCAAGCTGCGATTAGTAACCATAAAACGACATGGCTAAGCGGTAGCACTTGTTCTAGAACAAAGCTTATATGGCCGAGGTTGGACATGGGTCGCTCCGCTAAAGGCATCATATTGATGTGGTGCTGAAAATGCGTCATATTGGTGTGATCGTGGTCGTCTTCACGGAACATTGCCCACATGGGGAGCACATCAGGAGGCTTCGACCTCCACATAACTTCTGTAGAAGCTGTAGGGATGAGGAGGATGAGGTGAGTCTTTCCACCTTCTCTGTGAATGCCCAGGCCTGGAGAATATTAGAAGAGCAACTCTTGGGTACTTGCAAGACGTCGATGTTGGCCAGCTCGAAAGTTTCGGTGTGGGCTCAGGCTGGTTCGAGGTTTAGAGTGGGGCGGGAAAAGATATCCCGTTAGGTATGCCAACGGATCCAGTGGCCTACATGTGCTGTGGCTATTTATGGCAGCCCTTTAACCTAACGTATCTAATGTGGTAATAAATATCGCGTTACCTTTCTTGATATCGCCCCCGTCTTACCGTTTATATGAGTTCCGTATGCACACGATAAAAAGGACTTCACTTCTTTGTTTATGAGGCAAATTTTTGGAAGGAGAGTGCGTAGATTAGCGCGATATATATGCTCGAGTTGCTCTGCATTTTGCACCGAATAAAAAGTGGACATTTTCCAAAAATCATGTCGGCCTCGTGACACGAAGCAACGTGAACGTAATCAAGTCCCAAACGTGGTTATGCCCTAATTGTATATGTAATTTTGTAGTTTCCGTAATCACTACAGCTATCATGAACTGTGATTCTGCTTTTATGAACAAAATTTCATTCATGTCCTTTCAAAAATGAGGGTACACTAAAACTTAAAATTTGCACAAATTCTAATATGTGGATCATATAACTCCAACATATCAGCTATCTAAACCGTCTTAATGGGGTTCTCTGCTGATTAAGATGTTTCCACATACAACATACTATAAAGAAGCTGGAAATCTGCTGATTGCATTAGTCAGATTTTATGATCATGCTGACAAAAACTTTTTTGAAGCATAAAAGAAAATATATTACAGCTAAAACATGCCAGAAAATCAGTTCGCCTCTAAATTTTGCTGAGCTGACAAGTCTTCAAATTCGTCCAAGAGTTATAGCATACAAAAAAACAGTTTTAAAGTTATCCCACTTTATTAAGTTGACACTAAAGGATTAAATCTTGTCCCCCATCAACTTTCAGTTACGTCGTTGTAAACATTCTGATTATGTTTGCGTCTTGAACGTCGTCGTCGTTCTTCAACACCTACGCTCTCGTCGAGGCAATATATGAATCCTTCCTTCCTTCATTAACTTTCAAGCGAATGTTTTGCAAAGGCTCTCCCCTTCAACCTCGTGTTCCTTCATTAACGTGTTCTTTAATTAGATCCTTCTCAAAACCATTTCTTAACTTAATTCTTGCAGGTTTCCTCAAGACGGGCGGCAAAGGAAGTGCTCAAGGTAATTTCGGCTTAATGGATTTGGTTGCTGGACTACATTGGCTTCGGGAGAATCTTCCGGCCTTTGGCGGTGATCCCAATAAAGTTACTGTGATGGGACATGGAACGGGCGCTGCACTAGCCAATATATTAATCGTGTCACCGGTAGCAAGTGGTAAGTATCCTGTAGAACATAGAAAAGCAAAAATTATAATTGAAGGGTGGGTGGAGTTGAGGCACGTTGATGACTAGAATTACCGTGCCGTGTAATCAACTTAGAGTAGAAATTCTCGTGAGTTATAACTTTGTAGATACCTACTGGTGACTATGGATAAATGTATAGATTTTCATTTGGCTGTTTGAATGGTAGACTTTTGAGAGTCGATGTATACAATTGACGCGCTTGGTGGCCGTTTTCGTTTGGTCGCCGCTCTACGATCTAAGAGAAAATGGAAACTGCCTGTGGGTTCTAATAGAACTCCCACTACGCCCATAGCTTATCAGTTTAAAAACGCAGCGGATAGGAGGTGCATACTAGCAATTGCACGCTCGAAAAGTAGATATGCTATCGAAAGGTCAACAAAGCATGGAAATGCTAAAGATGTTAACGCGCTGTGCCCCTGGAGGGGTCAAGGCAACTAACATAGAGTACTTTTCAAGATGCATTGGATCAATGGGTTATTGTATGAACTGAAGAAGAAATATGATATGACCTGAAGGACGTGAATGCAGGTCATCTGCATCATTTTATTGATAGCTCCGGGTAGTTTGACGACTAGGCTCACATGGCGTTTTGTGCCTATGAGGTATCACAACGGACCCAGTGGTGGTCTATGCTTGTTGTGTTTATTCGCAGCTGCCTCTTTAACCTAACCTAACCACCACTGCCATTTAAAGATGGTTAAGGATGACAACTGTGAATTATCCCCAAGGGAAGTCATGTAATTTGATCTCAAACAAATAGGCATTTGCCGCAGAATCCTTACATGTGAAACTACATTATACAAGGCCGTGCACACGGAGTTTTTTGGGAAGACAAAACCATGAACTGGCGGAGGTTCACCTGCATAAACTAGAATGCGACTGGGTTTTACTGATAATAAGGGCGTGTCGCTCGTTAAATGCATGGAAGACGGTCGAACAATAACTGGAGGATACTATCCAATCCAGCATTGTGGGCGTAACTGAAGACAGAAAAAGAGTAAAAAAATTTCTTAATCTAGAGAGTGTGCAGCATTTTCAGTACTAGAGGCGGAAGGAAGAATAAGATGATGAAAATGATGTCTGGGAAAAAATTATAATTCATAATTAAAGATAAGGCGGCCAGGGTGATGACGCCACGATGATGACGATGATAACTAAAGATAATTATTCTCCCTGTAATATGCTCCTATCTACTGTCAACATTAATAAATGTCACTGGCTTCCACAATCCGACATTCCAAGGCGATATTTATCGAACAATGTGAACCAACTCCGCCTGTTAGTTAGGTACCAGTCGAAAGTACTCGTAGTTCAACTTTATAGTATTCAAGTTAACAACTATTTACAGAAATATGAGACGTCATACAGCCGACCCTAATATTTTCTCGGAAAATATAGACCGTAAAACTTTCCACCTTGGTGTTTAATTTTCGGTTTTCCTTATCAACCGCGAGTACTTCTCACTCACCACCTCTCTCTTTCTCAACACCAAGGTCTATTTGCACGGCCTGATGATATTCAGATGGCGAAACATACTAAATTCCACCCTTACAAGTTTCCGTTGTTTTTCGGAAGTTTTAAAGCGCGAAGGTGCGAATAATTTTCGTATATAAGCTAGCCCAGCAAAGTTTGTAAGATGGGTGACGAAAACGTTGTAAGATTTACAGGTTCAGCTAGATTCACGATTTTTCATGGAATTTAATGTGATCCTGGCATCATGTAATAAGTCTTCGGTAAGACTGTTGACGAAGCGCGCGGCAGGAGCTTTAGAAGAAAATGAGGTGTATATTCGTAAGAAGGCTAGAGAGATTCACTATTTTTTGGTTGTTAACAGAGCCTATGAAATTGTGGACTGCCTTATAAAATGAGGAGATAGCGCAAGAGTGGTTTTAAAGGTTGGTAAATGGAGTGGAGATTGGATACTTTTTACTTGTCGTCAAGTACTTGTCTGATTTTTAATGCTGCTGGCAAATTTTCGGTTATGCGGAATGGACGGTTGATATAGTGGCACTATTATTGTGTCAGTGGACACTGCAGCAGTTGCTGAGATAATTAATAAATGCTATACATAGTATATGTATATAAATGCTTGATGAATTCACGACCTTTGCTTTGAAATTCAGCGTTGAATTCAGGGCTACTCTTTTGATTTTGACAGTACTGGCGAATTAAACAGAAAACTTCGCAAATTTAAGAACAATACTTAAAAATTGACCATCTTCCAAATTATTTTTTGCGACGAAAAATCGCCCCAAATTTTGGTACCTACCGCGTAGAGCAGAAATCTTGTGTGACCTTTTGCTAGACAGTAAATTTTTTCCAACTAGACTCTAGTTAAACACAACTAGAACTTAGCTCCTAGATATTCAAGTTAAGATCTAGTGATTAAATAGCGACTAGAATATCAGGCAAATTTTTTAGTGATTTTCTATCAGAAGCTTGTCGAGAACCTAGTTCTATTTACTAGTATTATAGTTGTTTTGACAAAAATCTAGAATGAATAACACTGGTAATCTATCAAACGAAGCTGAGTTGACGGTAGTTCCTCAGGTATAAACAATGGTAATCTAAATCTACCAAACGAAACTGAGTAGATGGTAGTACTTCAGGTATACATATATGTAAAGATAGGTACATATATGTTGTCGTTCTGATGCAGAAAGGGCGTAACTTTGTAATTGCCTTCTCCAGGGGCATGGACGCATCAACATCGCTAGAATTTTTATGCCTTGTTAACGTTTCAACAGCATATCTACTTTTCGAACGAGCAGTTGCTAGCATTCAGCTCCTATCCGCGCCGGTTTTATACCTACTGACGAGCTCAAAGCACATTGGGAGTTCCATTAGTACCCACAGGCAGTTTTTTATTCGCGCCGAAGACCAAGCCTTCATTCTGTAGAGCATAGAGCGGTGGCCAAACGAATGCGGTTACCGAGCGCGAATAGAATGGCGTGTTTTGCGAAAACAGAAACAGTTCACTTTACACAGTATGAGCTTCTGCGAACACATAGACAATAATGATGCCCGACTTGCCCTTGTCAATCAGTAATTTATCAATAAATTTATATAGTTTCCTAGATGCAATACTTTTTTTCCCAGAAACAGATTGGTGACCGCTAGAAACACAGAAGAATTGACAAAACGGACTGTACTTCCAGTTATTTTCACTTGATTTTTGGGCACGAACTGTACTTCTAGATATTTTGACTAGATTTATAGGCATACGACATTTTTCACTAGATTAACAGTAGGAAATTTTATTTCCTTGTTCTTTCAATGCTAACAAAACACACATGACATCTTCAAAAGATGGAACGCGAGAGGGAGTTCTCTATCAGCTGACGTCTTCTTGTCGATTCGAGCGCCCCTACCGGAAAGCACCTTAGTGTCGCCACAATACTACCCTTACTACCCTCCGAATGGCTGAATTGCAGATACGTTCGATTTTCGCCCATAAACTCGTCACGAACTGTTTTCACCATTTCCGGAAATATTGGAATCGCCGCTATCTACCGAGAACGCTGGTTTACGCCGGGCAGTCGACACAACCATTTGTCGCCCTTTGACTTCGATGGTATATCGGTTGTCGTTTGGTCGACTAACGATGAGAAGAGGTCCGGTATACGGTGGTTCCAGTGATTTTCGCACGGCATCGGTTCGAAGGAATAGTGCACACATGTATTTTGCAAATCCTTAAAGATAAATAAAATTCGGTTTCGCATGGGCTGTAGGCTTCAGTTATAACACCCGAAAATGCTGACGGAATTTGTTCACAAACTGCTGAGGGCCTGGCATATCCAAATTTGTGAAGATAAACTCCCCAGGCACTCTTAACGGAATTCCGTATACCAAAGCGGCTGCACTGCATCCGATATCCTCCTTAAGGCCCGTTCGCAAACCAAAGAGCACTGTGTCGAGGACGTCTGTCCAATTTTTAACATCCTTGTACATTAACGCAGACTTCAATGTTCGATGCCACCTCTCCACGATGCCATTCGTTTGCGGATGAGAAGCAGTAGACCGTGACCGTTCACAGCCGAGGGCCTGAAAAACTGACATTCAAACTGGGTACCCTGATCGGTTGCTACGGTTTCATGGGAACCGAAAGGTCATACCCAGTTATGATAGAAGGCTCCTGCGACTGTATCTGCATCTATACTTCATAGCGCCACCGCCTCTGGCCACACAGAAAAACGGTCAATCATTGTAAGTAGGTATCTGTGGCCATCCGAGGGTGGAAGAGGTCCTACCAAATTTACATGCACGTGTCGAAAACGTTGAGATGGAACTGGAAATTCAATTTAAGCTGTTTTGACGTGCTGAGAAACCTTGCTGCGTTGACATCCCAAGCTAGCTCGTGACCTTTCTCGAACGTCCTTCTTGATGTAAGGCCAAACAACAAACTTGCGTCGAATTAGTTCACTGGTCACCCGGCCGCTGGGATGACCTGAGTTGTGGATGAATTCGAACGCACATTAATGTAACTGCTTCGGAATATACGGGCGAGCCACACTATTAGGTAAGTCGCAGTAAACGAGGTGGGATGACTTATTCACACTTATATGTTGAAGAACCAAAGCTGTCTTGAACTGCAACAGCTGTTTCAACTCCGGATCCTTGTGGTTTGTCCGAATATGGAGTTTCTGCACCTCAATCAAATGTTGAAAATGTTTCACGGACAGGAAAATCGCCAATAGCTCCCTGTCATACGCGCTATAGCGGAGTTCGGCGCCTTGTAGTTGTACGGGAGAAGAAATTTAGAGGCTGCCACGATCCATTTACTTCCTGTTTCAGTACAGCACCTATGCCCTTATCGGAAGCATCCGTTGAGAGTTTTAAGTGTGCTCCACTTCAAGGATGTGCCAGTAATGTTGCATGTGCCAATTGTGACTTACAGGCCTTAAATGCTGTTAATGCTTCGGGCGTCCACTCGATTGGTCTCTTGTCATTCTTGCAATTACCGAGCAGCTGGTGTAGAATTGCTTGTGTTTCTGCCGCACCTTTTACGAATCGATGATAGAAATTTATCGCGCCAAGGAATCGACGGAGATAGCATTTCCTTTTAGGTTGATTAATTTGTACAATAATATGGCTTCGACTCTGTCAGGAATGGGTGACACTTCATTCTCGCTTATAGAATGTCCTAGGTAGACGATCGTGCTTTTAGCAAAACGGCATTTCTCCAAAATAATTGTTCTTCTTTATTTTGGGAGAAAACCAGAATTTCCTACATATAACATTTGACAAACGAGAGGGCATGTAATGCTTGGTTCATGAACCTTTCAAAAGTCTGGCTGGCGTTCCTAAGTCAAACGTCGTCATTGGAAATTCGTATAAACCGAATGGTGTTACGATTGCCGTCTTGTCTATGTCCTCCTTAGCCACCGGAATCTGGTGATAAGTGCGCTGTAAGTTCACCGATGAAAAATGTTTTGCATCATCTACCCAAAGAGTGTCATGAATATGGGGAATGGATGTTTTGTCAGGAACGGTGATAGCGTTGAGACGCCGGTAGTCACCGCATAACCGCCATTTGCACGATTTCTTCCTAACCACGTGTAGCGGACTAGCAAATTGGCTGCTGGATGGACAACAAACTCCACGCCTGACCATTTCCTCAAACTCCTGCTTAGCTACCTGCAATTTATCTGACGATAAACGTCGGGGCCGTTCGGCTACAGGAGGTCCATTGTGGAGAACTTGGCTCGTTGCTTTTCTAGGAGCCACAATGTCCCTGTATTCCAGAAGAAGTTGGTGGAGCTTGTTGTGATGACTAATGGCCAACAAGTTAATCGCATAATTTCTCGATAGACCGCCTATGATGCACTTCTTTCCAACATCCACTAGTATATTATGGTGGGCTAGGAAATGTGAAGCTTACGATAAGATTCCTACTGCGGGCGAAGTCTATTAATCGTTGACCGTTTTCATTGCTTTCGTCACGGAGGCTATGTCCCCCAATGCCAACTTTCGTTTCCAACTTTTGCATTGAAATCTCCCAACAGTATTTTGACGTCGTTTGTTGGAAGTGAGTCGAACAGTGTCTCCACGCCGGCATAAAATTTTTCCTCCACTGCATATTCCTTAACTTCAGTCGGTGCGTGTACATTGATGAACCGGAGGTTGAAAAAACGAGCCTTAATGCGAGTCGCACACAATCTTTCATTAATAGGTTTGAAGTCAATAACGTGCGGCTTGAGCTGCTTGCTCACTATGAATGCAACTCCAAACTCCTTGTGACCCGATGGTTCGCCTCTTTTGAAAATTGTGTGTGAATTCTTGTGGTGTGTTTCCTGGACTGCAGTGATGATCAGTTTGTAATTCTCGACCTGATGAAGGAGGGCCTTTCAGGTGCCCGGTTTGTTCAAGGAGCGTACATGCCAGGATCCGAAAGAATAATCCGTCAAACGTTTACGTGGTTGTCCTTGTTGATCCGTCCAATCCGAGACTTTTGTTCCAGGTTTCTTGACATGGAGTAATTTTTACAGGGATAGATTGTCGGCCCATCGCTAAACCCTATCCTCGGCCTCGGTGATAGCTGCTTCAGGTGGTTCGTAACGTGGCAGAGTTCACACAACTATGTTGCAGGTCTGACAAAGTGATTCAAGACACCCTACTGATCTGAGACGCTTAGGTGTGACTCAGCTATTCTGGCTACAGCTATCCTTCTATCCTCCTTTCACAACCATGCCTTGCGACAGACTTCGGGCGGAGTTATTGTGATTCCTTTGGTCAGGAAAAAATGACTTACTGTATTCGCTTGGTAAATGAAGGTATCTCCTGAATCTGATGATAAGGACAACATTTTTCAAAGCAAATAATAGACAACTTGAAAGCAAATCGATCAAAATTTAAATGTATTTGCATGGGACGGGCCTAAAGTGCCGATGAGCATCATCGCTCTTTTTGTGTCATTTCTAGCGTTCCTTTTTTATGCTAACTTTCTAACTTTCTCTTTTCTTTTCTGGAGATAGCAGTGATGCCAAAAATTTTTACCATCTCTCCTACTTTTACCTTATAACTTTTACTCAAACGTTCCCGTAGGCCATACTTCATTTGTTTTTCACATCTTTCAAGTTAGCTGAAATGGTTACCATATTCCCGTGTAATTGTCTTTCATATACGCCAGTCCGGTATAGGCTTCAGCCACAGCCACCACCTCCGATTCAGAAGCTGCGTATCTCAGCCAGAACTTTTAATTTAAAATGAAATGAAAATGTTCAAGAATTTACACAAAAAACCATGGTTGGTTGGGGAATGGTTCGAAGCGTTAATATATTCCAATTCGCGCAAATTTACATGCCCACGTCGACATAAAACAAGATGTGAATGGGCAATAAGGGTGTAAATCTCCCAGTACGCTATATTAAGTCTAATACCTCGACATGTTGTTAACTTAAAAAGATGGTGCCACTAAAGCATACATTCTGTCATGTCAGAAACAACTTTGCTCTTTCTTTTCTCTTCCACGTAACTATAAGACGGCAATTCAAGCCTTTGTTAATGCAAAGGAAGAAACGAAAAGCGTCCTAACGACGTATTGTGGGAACACCCCGTAAGAGGGTTGTGCAGACAAAGTCGTCCTGATGCTCGCTAATGCCATCAATGCTACGAATGAATGGCTGTAGGATCCAGTGTTTTCGGCAGCCCAATTTCCAGGAAGAAATTCAACAATGGAAAAAAATCTATTATAATACAAGGAGGGAGGGTGCTTCGTGGCATCGAGTAGGAGGATGAATGGATTTTTTTCTATCATTTCGATGATAAGAAACAATGGAGGAAATCGAATGGAAGGTGTTTATGTAAAGATGCTGCAAAGATATCACAATGGAATACAGTAATAACATTTTCGGGTTGAAGAGGACAAACAAATTTCAGGAGTAAATTCATACAAGACGCTTTAAAATGCTGGATCTTTAATCTTTAAGTTTTCTCTATACCAATTCAAATAAATTACGACATATATACATATTTATAAACCGACCTTAGCCCATTTTCCCGCTTCGATCCAAAACTAAACTCCAAACTCAACTCACACTTGTGTAATACCAAGAGCATTAAGCAATTTCACGGTCGAGAAAGTAGGACATATCCGCAATCGCGTATTCAAATATTAACCGAACAACCCGGAATAAGTAAAATCACACAATCTACAGATACATTGGTCGCGATCCTGGAAGCGAATCAGATCAGGATCAGGAACAGACTTTCTCGATTTCTCCTCCATCTGCTTTCTCCTCCGGTAAAATATGTGTCGTCAACTGTCAATTTGTGAAATCCGAAAATATTCCCCCACGTATCTGAAAAGTATTCTGATCCAAAAATGGACAGTTGACGACACATAAGTATTTTATCGGAGGGGAAAGCAGATGGAGGAGAAATGGAAAAAGTCTGTTCCAGATCCGACTTTCAGAACCGCAACCATTCAGGCGAAAGAAAACCTCAGCTATATAGCGCCGCCAGCTTGCTGAAACCGACATTGTGAAAATGAAATGAGGTAAATTCCCTGAAGACCTGTTTAGCATTCGCGATATACGAATATCCCCAAATTCCTTTCCTTTCTCTCTGTGTTACTTGCCTTTCATTCTATTTCTTCGATTATCATATATTTTTCTTGGGGGCATGATTAGTTTTCAGGAAGATGGTTGAGTAGGATGATGAAGGTCCTGATCCAGATACATAGTATGCTCTTATCTCTTTGCTATGTCCGTTTGTCGACTACGTGTCGTGGAGTTGGTGAGGAAATGTAGTGAAGACTTTCGAAATCGTGGAGCAAGTCTGGAAGTATATTTGTATTATACAGTCAGTGTCACAATTATTTACACAGGGCAAATCGAAAGAAAAGGATTGAATTGAATTTTTCAATTTACATATATTATTACAAAATGAAATTGTTCAGGTGTTATTTGCCAAGTTCAAGTTGAGTTTGTGAATCATAATAAAAATGAAACCGGAAAATAGGGGGCTTCACCCGCAATTCGAGGGTTTTGCAGTGTCACATTCCAATAGGAGATGATCTGTCCTAGTATTGGAGATGCTCAACCATTCATGTTAAGGCGATATAGCAAATTGCAAGCTTGTGTAAAAAAATATTAAAAATAAATTGTTCGAATTATTATAGAAAGTAGAGGCAGCGACCAGCCTCCCCCCTCCCCGCTCTCCCTCCACGTCTTTTCCCTCCCACTCGTCTCCCCTCCCACTCCTATCCCACCAATCTTTACCCTTTCGGAAATGGTTAAGTTCAATTCGCTTTATGAAAAACAACCAATATTCAAGTATGCAGTACTCGTAGTACTACTGTAGTATGTAGCAGAAGCCATTATCATCGTGGCGCGACAACCCAACGTCGGGCCTTGGCCGTAGCAGAGGCCGGATATGTGCATTTTTTGTATGGATGTTATCAAAATGTCCAAATTTAAATGAATGTACAATTATTAAATATTACGTGATTGTTGGGCAAAAACTCCTCTTCCATAGTCCTCCGCGTGGGCGCCCCCTGGAACGGCAGTGGTCACTGACCATTGCCAACCAACGTCAAGCCGCCAGTGATGGCGTTGCGATGATTTGGTTGAGGTACCCCTGTGGTGTGGGGTGTGAAAAAAATACCACGGCCTTTCCCTTTGAGGGCCTGTCGTTAAAACCGACAATCAAAGGACAGGATGTGTATGCCAGCAACTTGCACTATCCGAAATCTTTATATGCTAACGAAACGTCAACTATGCCTCGGATAAGGACTGACTCAACGGTTACGACTTTTAGCTATCGTACAATGACAAAGATTGGATTCTGGAATGTGCGTACTCTCCTGGACAATGGATCAGAAGGTCCCCAGAACGCACGATTTCTTCAATTAGAGAGTGAATTTCTGAGGTACAAATTAAATATCTTAGGAGTTAGTGAGATAAGATGGTGGAACAGCGGAGAATTCATCTCTCCAACGGGCAGCACTGTAATGTTGTACTCCGGTAAAGCTACCGGTAGTCGTCGTGAGTCAGGTGTGGGGCTCCTTTTAACCAGAGCCGCGCGAAACTGTCTCTTATCCTGGGAACCGGTCTCTGACAGGGTCTTGACCGCCAGGTTCCGGACCAAAATGAGGAACATCTCAATAATACAATGTTATGCCCCTACTGAACCCGACAATGTCTTGGCAAAAGACTCCTTTTACGAAGAACTAAACGCCGTTCAGAGCAGAACACCTAAAGGTGACATTATAATGGTTATGAGTGATTTGAATGCGAAAGTTGGCGCTGATAACTATGGGCTCAGACATGTGATGGGAGACACGGTCTTGGTGATCGTAATGACAACGGTGAAAGATTTGTAGAGTTCTGCAACTTTCACAGTCTCTTCATCGGTGGTACTATGTTTGAGCATAAGGACCACCACAAAATCAGTTGGTCCTCTGTTGATCGGCGCAGAACACAAAATCAGATCGACCATTTTGCCATTAGTAAAAGATTCAAGAGTTGCCTCCTGGACGTGCGAAACAAGAAGGGTGCCGATATTGGGATGGGAAGAGACCATTATCTTATGATCGCTAATGTTCGATTGCGTATTGCAGCCGTGCGCCGCCCCAGCGACGAAAGATCCAGGCCCCGCAAATTCAACACCGCTCGACTAAAAAATCCAGCTGTCTTACAACAATATAATGACCATCTTGCGCAAAAAGCGGCTGAGATAACTAGTCACCCAGATAGTGACATAAACGAAAACTGGGATGCCATAAAAAATGCGTACATTGATAGCGCAAATACCATCCTTGGCCCAAACCCGGATTGCCGGAATAAGCCCTGGATGTCCGACGCTTCATGGCAGCGGATTGTTGAAAGAAAAGAGCTGAAAGTTCGTTTGGCTGCAGCATCAGACGACAATCGAAGCAGCATCGAACTCCTTTACCGTCAGAAAGCTCGAGAAGTTCAACGTAGTGTGCGACGCGATAAAAGAGTTTATGCCAATTCTCTTTTAGCGTCAGCAGAAGAAGCCGCTAGAAGTAACAACTTAAACGCCGTATACGGTGTCATCAAGGAGTTTACAGGTGGTCGTAACTCCTGCCAACATCCGGTGAAAGATAGTGATGGAAAGCTACTTATCTTGGAAGAAGATCAAATGAGGCGGTGGAAAGAACACTTCGCCGCGGTCTTGAACCGTGTAACCTCTGGTGAAGTTCCCCCTCATATAGATAATTTAGCTAACCATCAAAATGTGCGTATACGGTCCACTGCCCCGACTAAAGAGGAAATAGTCACTGCAATTATTGCACTAAAACGAGGAAAGGCCGCCGGACTTGACGGCATCCCTGCCGAACTTTATCAAGCAGCGCCAAGCGTAACTGCCGATTTGCTGCACCCACTTGTTGATAAAGCGTGGAATACAGAGACCTTTCCCACTGAGTGGAAGGAAGGTTTGATCATCAAACTTCCAAAGAAGGGTAGCCTCACAGACTGTAATAATTGGAGAGGCATTTGTGTGCTTCCTGCCGTTGCCAAGATAATAGCTAAAATCGTCCTGGAAAGACTAAAGGCCCACTTAGAAAGCACAATTGATGAAGAGCAGGCTGGCTTTCGATCCGGATTCTCCTGTGTCGATCACATTAACACCTTGCGAATCATCATCGAGCAATGCGCTGAATACGATTCTCCGCTTCACTTGCTTTTCATCGATTTCGAAAAGGCTTTCGATAGTGTGAACCGGGATTCTATATGGGCGACCTTGCGCAGGAGAGGCATCCCTGAGAAGCTTGTGGCTATTATTAAGGCAACCTATGACGGCGCGAAATGTCGCGTTCTGCATAAAGGTAAGGTGTCGGGGGACTTTGAGATTCGCAGTGGAGTTCGGCAGGGGTGCATCCTCTCACCGATCCTATTCCTCATTGTGATCGGCGATGTGTTACATGCAGCCCTATCCGGACTCGACAGAGGAATTCAATGGACTTTGACATCTTATCTACAACATCTTGACTACGCTGACGACATATGCCTACTCTCCCACAAAATCATGGATCTGTCCGCAATGGCGTTAGATCTCGAGAGGGAGGCAAGCAAGGTTGGGCTAAAGATTAATAGCAACAAGACCAAGGTGCTTAGCCCGCCGTTGCGAAAAAGAAATCCGACACCTATTGCCATCAATATTAATGGGCAGCCTGTGGAGAAGGAAGACAACTTCGTCTACCTGGGTAGCATTGTTGCCGAAAATGGTGGTACGGAGCAGGACATCGCTCGTCGTATCAACCAGGCTAAACGCGCATACGGCATGCTGTCCAAAATCTGGCAGAGCAGTTATCTCAGCATCAAGACCAAGCTGGGCCTGTTTCGCTCCCTGGTACTATCAGTGCTTTTGTATGGGAGCAGTACATGGAAAGTTTCCGTAGGAGTTACCAGAAAGCTGCAAGTTTTCGTCAACTCATGTCTTTGTCGAATTTTAAGAATTTTCTGGCCCGAAACAATATCAAATGAAGAGCTAAGTCGGCGTACGGGTCAGATGCCAATCGACGAATTGATACGCAGGCGAAAATGGCAGTGGATAGGTCACACATTGCGGAAGAGTGATAACTGCATTGCTATGCATTCCATGAAATGGAACCCCATTTCCAACCAAGGCCGACCAAGAGGGGGTCCTCGAATCACATGGCGTCGATCTGTGGCAAAGGAGTGTCAGGTACTGGGTAAGTCTTTTGGGGAGTTGCGCCCCATTGCCCAGAACAGAGTACGATGGCGCGCAGGAGTAGTTGACGCGCTATGCCCCGCTAGGGGTTAAGGCAAAGTAGTAGTAGTAGTAATATTCTTTACCTCAGATATGTAGGGATGCAGGGGTGTGCTAACTCCAACTATAGAAATACACTATTATTAATTTATTTTGAGAAGATATCAAAATTCCATTATTTTTAATTTTCTATGCTAGTTTGGGGCCAAATTTCTGTAAATTTTCGTATTTCTAAGTGTAACGGTCTCAAAATGCAAGGGGGTGGGACAAATTATGATCTCATATTTTCCCCTTTTTTCAAATTTGAAAAAAAAAAATGCCAAAAATGTAATATGTTATGTATTTGTTACCTTTCCCTCTTGCCTACACAAGATGAAAAAAAAATTTTGACCTTCATTTCCCCTCTATGGTGACCTCCCCTTAAAGTCAGCCTATAACGCCGCATCACTTTCTTCGGCTTACTATAATAATCCTACACATTCCCACAAAATTTCATGTATGTCGACGCATGTAAGCGACGCATTTTGTTTTTTCAATTAAAAGACTTGTGGGTTAATTATGGAAATGATTTTTATTTCAAATGAAAGTCCAATCGATGCCATTAATTATGGAATACGATATCAAATGTCCGTCACGGAAGCGCTGGCAAGAGTGAATACGCTGGACCCACTTTTCCATGACTCGAGCACACAAATTGGCGCGAAATACCAGAAATTTCGCGTTCGATGTTGGCTCTTCTAACGTTGCTGACTTATTGGCATAGGTTAGGTTAGGTGCAGGGGCTGCCGTGATGTGTCACACCACACTTATACCAACATTGGGTCCATTGTGGTACCACCGCTATCACCTTCACTTGAACGTACGTATCAAACCAGCCTGTGCTGGCGATGTAACGATTGAGCCGTGTGGCGGTCATATCCTTAAGGTCATCCTGATTGTAGAAAACCCATGAGCCCAGAAACATTCTTCTCCTACCTGCCAAGGCCGGGCAATGACAGAAAAGATGTAGAATGGTCTCGTCCTCCTCCACATAGCCACAACTCCTACAGAAGTCGTGGTGAGGAAGATGTAGTCTCCTGGCATGCTCCTCTATTGGGCAGTGCCCTGTGATAACTCCTACTACCCTGCCAATGTGCTTCCTGTTCAACGAAAGCAAGTGTGACAGAACTGTGGGGATCAATTTTCGGCCAAATCATCCTTGTCGTTTGACACGTATTGCCGCAGAACCATCTTACATTAGCCCTATCTACGGCAGCGGACTTAATCGCCAATTCACACAGGGTAAATGGCACCCTTATGTCTTTGCGGCTTTCTTCAACCGCTCCAGTTGTCCCCTCTCGGGCCAACTTATCTGCCTTGCAGTTACCCGCAAAGCCACTGTGACTCGGAATCTAAAAGAGGGTAATATTGAAGAAGCCAGCCATCTAGGCGACAGTTCTCAATAGTTTTGGATGTCGTCAAAACGGATTCGAGTGAGCGAATCGTCGCCTGACTATCCGTATAAATAGCAATGTCCTTCACAATAATGACGTGACTGCCTGGCCAGGATAGAGCTTCCGAGATAGCCGAAACCTCCGCCTGTAGGATACTGCAAAAGTCCGGGAAACCGAGTGGTAGAATAATCCCCAGTCCCTCCGAGTATATGCCTATCCCGACCCCGTCGACGGTCTTAGACGCATCTGTATAGATGGCCATGGGTTCGGTGGTGAAGGCCGCGTCTCCTACCCATTTACTCCTCGACGGAATGAGACTAGTGTAGTTCTTTCCAAATTGGTATTTGGAAGAAATGTAGTCCGTCTCCCTTGGGAAATTCAGATTGTCAAGTACAGTGGAGTGTCCCACACTCAGCGCACGCCACTGATCCGCCTCACGAAGGTGTAGAGCCATGTTTACCGCCAGTTGTTCGCCAATTATATCCAACGGCAGTAAGCCGAGTATCATATCTAATTCGGCTGATGGAGTGGTTCTAAAAGCCCCCGTCGTGGCCAGCGCAGCCAGCCTTTGTACCTTTCCTAGGGTATTACAGTAGGCCCCTACTCTGAGTGCAGTCCACCACACACTAATACCATACAATAAAATAGGGCGTACCACAGCTGTATACGAGTATAACCAATATACAGCTTTCGGCTGCAGGCCCCAGTTCTTGCCTATTGCCTTCCTGCACGAGTAGAGTGCAGTGGTAGCCTTTTAGCCCGTTCTTCAACATTCCACTTTAATTTCCTGTCAAAGATGAAACCTAGAAATTTTGTTATATCTGTGAAGGTAAGTCTTGTGCCCCTCAGGGTGGGGGGTTCGATTGGAAAGATTGTGTGCCTTCTAGTGAAGAGCACAAGTTCCGTTTTGTCCGGGTTAGCTCTAACACCGCACTGATTAGCCCTCTCGGTTAGAATGGAAAGGGCATTTTGCAGCACACCGCTGAGGGTATCAGGAAACTTACCCGTGACTGCAATCGCAATATTATCTGCATACGCAATGACTTTACACCCAATCTTCTCCAGATTCAACAGTAGTCCATTGACCGCAAGATTCCAGAGAAGGGGAGACAGTACGCTCCCTTGGGAGGTTCCCCTGCATACACGTCTGCACATAGAAGATGTGCCTAGGGTAGTATGAATCAACCTTGATCTTAGCAGTGTGTTAATGAACATACAGAGCGACTCATCAACCTGCAGCCTCAGAAGTGCTCCAATGATCTCGCTAGGTTCAATGTTATTAAAAGCGTCCTTGATATCCAGGAAAACAACATTATTATTGGCATACCTATAGACCAGCGCTTTAATGTAACCCGGAAGAAGAGAGTCCAAAGGAATTAAATCACACGAACGAGGCGGCCATTCGCGAGGACCGTTGCGTGAGATAACTCGCTCGCCTAACTTGCTTGCCAATAATTCGATTATGTCGTACGCTGTATGGCACGTTGGTCCATCCTGTTGGAACCACATATCGTCCAAGTGCATAGCGTGGAGCTGGTCCCAAAATATTCCGATATCATGGCCCTATAGCGATCGCCGTTGAGGGCTGTTGGCGCACAGTTTTCATCAAAAAAGAAAAGTGGGCCTATGACGCCGCCGGCATTAAATCTGCACCACACAGATAATTTTTTCGGATAAAGTTGTGTCTCGTGCATCACTTCAGGCTGCTCACTCGACCAAATGCGGCAATTTTGCGTGTTGACAAAACCATCGTGCCAGAAGTGGGCTTCATCCGAAAAGATGATTTTCTTGTGAAAGTTGTCGTCAGTTTGCATCTTGCATCATCCAGATGCATCGGGTCCAGATGCATCTGGTCCAGATGCACCAAACTACCGATCTTCGAAACCAACGTAAAATCGGTGTTTTTGTATGGCTGTTCAACTGGATGGTGAACAACAAGATACCGTAACAACTAGATTGCAATTTTTTGTGAACCAGTGTCTACGGCGCGGCGCAGGTATTTCTAACGACGACCTTCTTAGTATTACTGGTCAGGACAGGATAGAGACTTCCGTTAAAATGCGAAAGTGGCAATGGATAGGTCACACTCTTCGAAAAGGGCCGAAAAACATTGCTCAACAGGCCTTCGATTGAAACCCGCAGGGAACCAACGCAAGTCGGCGTATTGGACGACCTAATATAGTAAAACCTGGAGAAGATCAATTGAGAGAGAGGGTGCCTCAATAGGCAAGTTGTAGAGTGAGCTGAAAGTGATGGCGGCGAACAGGACGAGGTGGAAAGTCGGCGTGGTTAATGTCCTATGCCCCACAAGGGGTTTAACAGAAACCAGAGAGAGAGAAATGAAGCTTTGACATAACTTTGTGATGTCTTCGCTAACATTACGTCTTTCGGTCCTGTCTGTCCGATTTGTCATATATATCCCAGACGTCTTTAACGTTGAATTATTTTAGTTGGTATCAGCACCCCATTCAAAAATTACCGATGTTTGCTAGGTTTGGTTTCCGTTTCAGCTTATGCCCAAAAAGTTGCTGTTTTCTTGACCAAATAACTCAAATATGCTATCACTAGTAGTTTACTGCATTCGGTTTATCACTTCAAGTCATATGACACCCATCTTGCCTACTATTTGCCTTAACCCCTAATGCGCGCCATCTTGCTCTGTTTTGGGTACTGGGGCGGAACTCCCCAATCGACTTATTCAGGGCCTTATACTCTTTTGCAATAGATCCACGCAATGTAATTTTAGGACCCCTTCTTTGTCAGCTTTGGATGGCAAGTAAAGTAACGCAGGTATCTGTCTTCCGAAATATGTGACCTATTATCCACTGCCATTTTGTTCTGCATATCAATCCGTTGATTGGCTTCTGACCCCTACACCGACTTAGCTCTTCATTTGATATTATTTCAGGCCAGAAAATTCTTATAATTTGACGAAGGCATGAGCTGAGGAAAACTTCCAGCTTTCTGGTAACTCTTACGAAAACTTTCCACGTGCTGCTCCCATACTAAAGCACAGACAGTACCAGGGAGCGAAACAGGCCCAGTTTGGTATTGAGGCTGAGGTTACTGTTCTGCCATATTTTGGACAATATACCGTATGCTTCTTTAGCCTTGTTGATGCAACGAACGATGTCCCGCTCCGTACGACCATTTTCGGCAACAACGTTTCCCAGGTAGATGAAACTGTCCACCCTCTCCACAGGCGGTCCATTAATGTTGATGGCAATAGGTATAGGATAGTTTTTTCGCAATGCCGGGCAAAGAATCTTGGTCTTGTCAGTATTAATATTTAGCCCAACCTTACAACTTAATAGCCCTAACTACTTGTGGGGCATAGCGCGTCAACTGATCCAGTCGACGTTTCGTTGGACTAAATTATGTATCGGAGACTGTAGTTGCCAGCATGCACCTCCTGCTCCTCCTTTTAGCCACCTAGCTGCGACCAATCGGGAGATGGTTAGGTTAGGTAAATGGGCTGCCATGAAATCTTACAGCACACATAGACCACAATTGGAATTGGGTCCGTTGTGATACCACCGAGAAAAACTATATATCAAAACCAGCCTGTACTGGCGATGTAGCGATTGAGCTGTATTATGCTCATATCTTTAAAGTCCTCCTGATTGTGTAGTCAGGAGATGTTGTGGCTTATTACATATTACGCCCCGCATCACAGCGGGAACACAGAACAAACATCCATGGACACGAACGTCATCGTGGACGGGTTTCGAACCCAAAACGCCGATAGTCAGACATGAGACTGATGTCCATACTCACTGGGCTACCTGTCGTTCCAACGTTGCTCGCTTCCCTCTCAAGATATAACGTCAATGCGAACTGATCAATGATTTTGTGACATGTTAATTGCCTTGACCCCTCCAGGGACATGGGCGCGGTAACACCTCTAGCATTACTTCACAAATCGGATCGGATCGAAAGCCAGCCTGCTTTGTATAGTTCAGCTTTCACCATTGTTGGTACGATCCCCAAGACCGTGTCACCCCATCACATATCCGAGCCCAGTTATCAGCGCAAACTTTTGCATTCAAATCTCCCATAACGACTATAATGCAGGTGTTCTACTCTGGACCGTGTTTAGTTGTTCGTAGAAGGAGCCTTTCGCCAAAACATTGTCGGGTTCGGGTTCAGTATAATACAATGTTATGCTCCTATTGAATTATTGTGATTTTCATTATTTGGTCCGGAACCTGGCAGATATGATTCTGTCGGAGACTCGATCCGAGGATTAGAGAGTTTCGTGCGGCTCTGGTTAGGAGGAACCCCACACCTGAATCACGACCACCAGTTTTTGGCTCTACCGGAGTACAACATTACAGTGATACGCGTTGGATAGATAAATGCTTCGTTGTTTCACCAACGCACATTCCTGAAACCAATTTTGGTCATTGCACGATAGCCAAATGTCGTAACCGTTGAGTCAGTCCTTATTCCGAGTTCCTGGCGGCTTGACTTGGTTAGCAATAATCAACTGCCGTTCCAGATGCGCCCACGAGGATTTTTTGTCCGATAACATTTAATATTTTTTTTTATAGAATAGGACCCAGCTTCTGCTAGCATATTATTTTAGTTGTTTGTGAAAAACAAAGCCAGGACACAATTTTGACTATTATGACAAATTAAAATATAATTATCCATAGGCGACCAAGCAGACAGCGGTCGGTTATTCACCGACAGCTTGGGTATTTTCTCAGTTTTCCGGACCCAGTGCATATGTATGCAAGGGACGAGCCACAAATCCCTGTCATTTGGAATATTTATGAAAAAGGAAAATAAGGAAATGAATAAAATGAAAATAAAAATAGAAAAATTGTGAAAGACTGCCGTCTGTACGCGACTGTCTGTTTGGTGTCAACTCGATTTCAAATGCAGTCGAATAGACCGCAGTCAAATAAACTGAAATTCAGACTAATCGACTGAAATTTATTATAATTGATTCCATTGGGCCTTAATATTGTGGCCTTCTTGGTGTAGACGCCACCATCTACCACCAAGGATTTATTTTAATTGATTCTATTGGGCTTTAATATTGCAGCCTTCTCGCTACGGACGCCACCATCTACCACCATGTAAGTTTAGTCTGCTTAAGGCCATTCGGTCCGCTCGATGTGAAAGTAACCTTAAATGGATTATTGAGCGGCTAGAGAATATTCCCAACCATCACGTTTGTCCATTCTGACCATCCCGAAATAACAGAAATTAAACTTCAGTAAACTCTATTTATTTTCTCGTCACTTCAGACCTTCAGACATGTCTATGCTTATAATCAAATTTATCTTGTCGCTGCCCAGGGTGTTGCAACCATCTTGATACGTAGACTGTACAGCTCGACCCACTGTGTAGTGGTACGTTTCGCGTTTTAAGCAATGTCGTCATCTAATTTCAAATTAGAAAATTGAAATTTATTCCCTAAAATCCCCCGAGGAGAAGAACAATGTTGAAAAGACATACGATTCACTCCTTGTCGTAGACTACGACCGATGAAAAGAATGAGGACGATGATAATGCCTTTGACCGTAGAGAAAAGAAAATTTTTGTCAAGAATTCGTTTTTCTCATCCTTATCTTATTATTTGGCCTTGTTCTGGTTTTTGGTCCTCGGAATATAAGACAGAGAGTGAATATCTATTCCACGCAATGAGGATACAGTCTCCATACCATACTCATGTTTTACTACAAAGAACCTTCAACGCTGCACTGCCAAAGGATATAACTATTCGTTTAGTGGCGGTGAAGTCTTCATCCTACGTTTCCTCCAACATAATTTAATAAGAAAGAATTTAAGCGTTTTTGTCTTCTTCGCCCGCTATATTTTGCGATTACTTTAAATATTTTTTATTTATTTTTTGTTGTCAACTAAAACAGGCATAAAGATGACGAAGAGCTAACTATGTGTATAGGGTACATGGTGGTGATGCCTTGTGGTATTCAGTACTTAAGAAGAAGCCCACGGATAGAAAATGCGATGAAATTGCTATAATAACTGGTACAATTTCAGCAAATTTTCGTGAAAATGGCTGTGTAAATTGAAGTGTCCTTGTTGAATTTCCATGGGAAGGAACAATATGTTTAAAAACCTTAAATTGAAATTTGTGGAAGGCAATGAAATTTGATATCGTGTCGACGTTATTCATAAAGTAAAGGTCGTTCATTTATTTAAGAAGTTTGTGATTTAAATTAAGATGAGCGAGGACTGGAGAATCAATTTATACTACTTTAGAAAATATTTACCCATTAAAATAATTCTCTTTCATTTCAGATCTCGTCCATAGAGGGATATTATTAAGTGGTTCAGCACTTTCACCATGGGCGATACAAAAGGATCCGCTTTTTGTTAAGCGACGTGTAGCCGAACAGACGGGCTGTCATGGAGATATGCTAGTAGACGATTTAGCGCCTTGCTTGCGGACCAAATCAATATCGGAGCTTTTAGCTGTTAAAGTTGATACACCGAGGTAATTAGCAAGCAGACTAGAGCTGTATATTTTCATATAGTTGAAAATTATTATTTATTTTATTATTATTAAAAATATAAAGTTTGGCATACCCACAAGGTGGGAACCTAGTCCTAAGTGCAATTTAGCCCAGCCAGCCGTCAGTCCTTGTTTACTACCTGCTAACTCCCTGGATGTAAGTCATCGTGTCGCGGAATTAATTTCACTTATATAATTTACTAGCTGAAAGGGCTAGGGCTTGCTGCGCTCGCGTTGTTCTTTTCGCTCACAATTAATTGCCACTATTTTTGCATTTTCCCATATTTTCCTCTCACCCATTCAGGATAAAGTGGACGTAGAAATGGGCGTCGTCGGACTACCACTACCCTAACCCTCTCTTCGATCTCACTCGTCTTGGTTCATAATGGCGGGAGATAATCGTCGTCTCGATGACGTTGTTCATAAGCTTTTTCCCAGCCAGTCCCGTTCCATTGCACAGTTGAGGTTTATTGATGCTACGCAACATGATGATGACTGAGCCTACTTTCAATTGCAAATTGTGCAGTGCTAGTCCGGGTAATTTCGGCGAATTCAAAAATTCTGTTGATTACTTCATCCTGGTTGATAACTGTGTGAACCGATTTGAAAGAAAACAACTGTCCCGGAATGAAGTTTTGAATGGTCGCGTTAAGATCATCGATATCTTTGTTTTTCGCCGCCAATATGGCTCGTTCGCTCAGCCAATTATGGCTTTTGAAGTTCTGCACTATGTTCGGAAAAACACGTTAAATGGCTCTCTCTAGGTTTAGGGTTTTGATAAATAAGTCCCTTTTAGCTAACAGGCAGGTCAACACGACATTGAGAAAACGGACCTAAGAATGGTATGTTGGTGTCCGTGTCATTAAAACTTTCCGAAAAGATCTGTGAATGTTGTAGCCGTATTTTTCTGGTTAGTTGTTCCTTGTTTTTCAAGTCATCATCTAACCAGTTCCAGTCCCAGGACATAACATGAATGGTCTTTTCTACCTTACCTATTGTGTGTATCTTTAGATTCGGAAAATATCCCCTAACTTGTCCAACACCGGTATGTACGCACCTAATATAGGGTTTACACGAAAGCCGCATTACTTCATCTGCTCCAGATCATTTAATCTGAAACTGTCAAATGCATACAATTTTAAATTCAACACACCTAGATTTAGAGCAGATGAAGTAATTTGGCTATAGTGTGAATCCCATTTAACATAAATGCAAACTTTCAAGTATGCATTCTGATCAATACATATGTTAAGCTATTGATTCTGGCTGACATGCACCGCAAACTGCAGTTCAGTCCCATTCAACTATGCATACCTGCACAGCAAATCACTTGACATAGAACCAACTGTTTGTCTATGCATTTTGTTCGAAGTTATGAGATGAGTTTATAAGTGTTTAGTTTTGGTTTGAGTCTTATGGCCCATTAATTGGTATGTTTTCCTTGTGGTATATTATCCGTTTACTTTTTTTTGCAAACCACAATCAAAACCCTCTTATTGCTAATTCAAATAACCTGTGAAATTTTCATCTAAATCGACTCAATAATACTCAGCTCGACCCGCAAATATACCCTTACTTGCTAACAGAGCCGGATTTACCACGGGGCAACCGGGGCACTGCCCCGGGGCCCCCACACATTTGGGATCCAACACAGTACATAGAAAAAAAGGAAAATAAAGCTTCAGAAACGTCAAGAATTAAATAAATAAAAAAGTATCTACACTGCATGCAGATACATCGGAACATGGATGTGTCTATGACTACCGACTGCGTGGAACCTGTTGTGTTGAAGATATCGACGTAAGTTTTATAAAGATCCCAGTATAGTTATACTGGATGAAATCATTCGAAAAAACACGTCCCACGCTTTCGGTAGGCATAAGACATATCCATGTACCCATGTATCTGGTGGCAGTGTGGATACTCGTCATAAATTCTGCTTTGCTTTGTCCTGTCCACTTGGGCTCCTTTCTCTCGCGGGATCGTTTCGCTTTAGTTTGCATCGCATGAGTGCAATATTCACCTCCTCTCGTGCACCCTGTTCCATCTACATGTTCCATCTACCCGTTCGGTACAGTTTCCAGACTGCGGCCTATCGACATTTCTCTGAGTACGTTTCTGCTAATCGCAATCACGCTTCCCACCATCTTTTCCCAATCGGACGTGTATTGTGTTTGTGTATCTATTGCGAAATCGCTCCCACATTATCCGCCTCATCCCGCCCCTTTAATCAACAGTCCGGGTCCGGCACACACAATCCGTTTCTCAAGTAACGCATGCGACTCTATGCGATTGTGTCCGGCAAACAGAAAGGGAAACTAACAAAAGTAAACAAAAGATTCCAACACACGCACAAAGAGAATGCACAAGAAAAATTTTGGAATTTTTGCAGAAGGGGGGGGGGCATTTGATCTTCTGCAGACCTCTGAATGTACATCATGTCACGATGAGCTGCCCGGAACTATAACATCCTGCGACGAATATTCCTCTATTTTGGGGCTTGGGAGATTTTAACTCGCGCAGTACGAATCCGCCATTTTGTTTTATGATATGTTTATTGCACGTGTGGTGGGGGACACATTGTGGACCAGTCAGACCTCAAATCGCCGCCATTGCAAATGCACAAACGCAGTCGCTGGATCACCCGATTTGGCTCGAATGAACTTCATCCACTCTCGCTCATCTTCGGGGGGCGGGAACTATGTACACTCTCTCAAATTGCGTCTGCGCATGTCCAAATGTTAGTCGAACTGACTACTTGCTACCTTTTCTGGGACCCTAGTGATTCAGATAGTACAACACGGGCTATTTTATTAAATGATGAATGGGAATTGGCGGAAATTGAAGGTCATTGAAAGTCCGCCCGTTCACCCGTACACTATGTTGTTTCTTGCCGTTCACAACGTCAACCTTTATCGCTATCAAATCAACATCCCAACATGTACACACAGGATCCCCGCAAGCGCACCGCCCGCGCGGATCTACAAGCAACAGCCATGCACAATGACCACTTCACTCAAACGACATGCACAACCAGAAAAGAAAAAATTTCAATGGGCTTGTTTCCTCTTCTGACCCCCGAGTAGAAAAACAGACATTTCGTGTGACGGACAGATTTTTAGGATGACCCCCAGGTATAAGACATATCCATGTCAAAATCGCAGAACTACAGTAACTACTGTACATATTCAAAAAGATGCACTCAGCGCGCTGAAAATGAAATTCAATCAATCAGTTGTGTGTTGGGTATACTTGAACATTTGAAAAATATTTAAACTGTGCTAATTGCGATATTCGGTCCAAGCACATGCACGAAATAACAAACAGAATTAAAAAGTCGAAGTACTACTCAGTCTCAGTGGATTCCACACCTGATGAGTCTCATATAGACCAGTTGACAATCGTAATTCACTATATGGAAGAATGTGCTCCACGAGAAAGATTTCTGACATTTCTTCCAAATTATGGCCACACTGGTTCAGCTTTAGCCAATGCTCTTCTGAATTTTCTTGAAACTCACGGTGTTGCTATCAATAATTGCCGCGGACAATCTTATGACAATGCCGCGAACATGGCTGGAAAGTACAGAGGAATGCAAGCGATGATCGTGGAGAAAAATGGGTTTGTCGATTTTCGTTCCCTGTTGTGATCACTCTCTGAATCTAGCCGGGAAAGCTGCAGCAAATTCATGTGCTTTTGCTTTTTATTTTTTCGATTTCGTCCAAAATATTGACACCTTTTTTACAGCAACTCTTGAACGATATGCAATTTTGATCGCCAAATTATCGAAGGAAGGAAACCATTTCAACGTTCCAAAAAGATTGAGTGAAACTCGTTAGTCTTGCCGAGCCGATGCTGTGAAAGCGCTTATTAATAATTATAATAATCTGAAAGGAGCGCTAGATGATATTTATCGGGATGAAGAGCAGAAAGATATAGTTAAAATCGAAGCGAAAAGACTCTTTCAAAAAATGTGCAGTTTAGAAATTGGATTTTATACGGTATTTTGGAACGACATCTTGGAGAGATTTAATGCCACAAATAAATTGCTTCAGGATTCAAACATGGTTCTTCATTTGTCAGTTGCAGCGCTTAAATCTCTCAGATCCTTCTTGGAGTCGAAACGTGATAAATTTACAGAGTATGAAAAACTTGCCCAAAAGTTATCGAACTCAGAGGATTATACGCCAGTACGTTCAAAAAGACGTAATTTTTGGGTAATTTCTGGGGATTCATCACGAGAAGTCGATGTCCAACTCTCTCTTCGAGAGAAATTCCGTATGGAGAGTTTTATTACTGTGGTTGATCGCCTCTATTCTGCTTTGTGTGATAGGCTTCGCGCATATGAAACCGCTTGCGAAAGATTCGATTTCTTTAGTCATCTGCGTGAATTAAATGAGACAGACTTACAAACTGCTGCAGATAACTTGGTAAAAGTTTATAAAGATGACTTGGAACCTTCTCTCAGCAATGAATTGGTGCAATTCGTATCCCTGATCGATTCTTTCAAGGCACAACGCAGTCAAAGTGAATCGATAGAGCAGTTTTTTTTTATAGGATACTTATCAGCAACAACTTTGGAACGGTATTCCCCAATATTCGGATTGCTTTGAGAATCTATCTGGTATTGATGGTCTCTAACTGCAGCGGTGAACGTTCGTTTTCTAAAATGAAACTGATAAAGAACAGACTTCGCACAACAACGATTGTCGTCCTTGTCATTGCTCAGCATGGAGAGTGATTTACTACGAGAAATCAATTTTACAGAAAGCATCGATATTTTTGCCACGAAACGATCAAGGAAAGTCCCATTGGCTTAATAAAATTTCTGAATTGCATTACCTAACTTCATAGAAATTTCATACATCATGTACTTTTTGCACAATTTAACTTTTTTATGTAATTTGTCGATTAAATAATAAATTCTATTTCATTCAAATCATAAAATACAAAAAAGAATTTAATTTGTATAATGTAGAGGGCCCCCACTGTACTGGTGCCCGGGGCCCCCACACCACTCAATCCGGCTCTGCTTGCTAACCATCATCACTTGATACAACACCAACCGTTCATTCTTATTCAATTATACATACAGGATGGCTTGCACTGCAAACCACTTGACAAAAAACCCACAGTTCATCTAAGCATTCTGTTGGAAGTAATGAAACGAATTGATAAAATCGTTTTTATGGGCTATTAAATGGTGTGTTTTACTTTGCTGTATGTTATCCTTTTTGGATTTTTTTCCGAAACCATCATCAAAACCCGCACATAGCAAATTCAAACAAACTGTGAAATTTTCATCTAAATCGGTCCAGCAGTTTAGGCACCATTTCGGTACTCACCAAAAAATGGATTGATTTTTATATACCTATATAGATTTCACTAATAAAAAAAAAATTCAAAATTCGTAAACTTTTTTTCGTCAAACAGGAGTACTCTTGCTCCCGAAAGACCAAGTGGCACAATTCCTGCTTTGGTTGAAGTTGGTTTCTCCATAGCAAGAGACATTGTGGAACAACGGCCCGTCACGTCGTCGGACCTTGTGCGGTTGGATAATTTTAATCCTAGTGTCCCGGTTCAATGACCGCGTCCTCCAATTTCGAAGGCCCAGTGGTTGTTCTCCGTCCGCATCAACTGAGCCTATAAGTCGTTCTCTAAGACTTTGTTCCACTCATGCTATACCTTCCAAAACTCGCTTAGGTAAAATATTTTGCTGTCATTCGTTATTAGTGACCCGGTTCTTTCATGTACGGCGGCATGTGTAGTGTACTTTTCAAGAGCCCTGTGTCTCAACGTTAACACGCGACCACTGACCTCGACCCCTCGGGATCATGTTGGTCCTGAGTCACACCGAGGTCACCACCCCTCAGCGTCCCACCCAACAACAGCATCGCATCTAACAACAGCGGCGCCTCAACAACAACGGTGCCCTATCAACAATTGCGCCTCGCTAACTCACGGGACTTCAGCACGCTTTGTCCCGGTATATAGCACTTCAGGACATAGTGCCCCGACGACTCACGACGCCCCGCTCGATCGCCACGCACGGCGCTCGACATGCATGACATCACGCCCGGCATGCATGACATCTCACCCAGCACGCACGACGCGACGTCCTGCTCAACACGCCCGGCGCCTCGTGGCCTGGTTATCACACCGCCGAGCTGTTATCACTCAACTTCCAGCCCGGGACAACCGTTGCCCTCATCGTCGCGTCACAGCAGTTAATAGCAGTGTTTCGATAGTGTGAAGCGGGATTCTACATGAGCGGTCTTGAGCATAAGAGGCATCCTTGAGAAGCTTGTGGCTATTGTTAAGGCAACGTTTTATGACACTAAATGTGGCGTTCTGCATAAAGGTAAGGTGTCGGGGGACTTTGAGATTGACAGTAGAGCTCGGCAGGGGTGAATCCTCCCACCGATCCTGTTCCTCACAGGAATCGGCGATGTATTGCATGCAGCGCTGGAATGGCAGTGGTCACTGACCATCGATAACCAATGTCATGTCAAGCCGCCAGTGATGGCGGTGCGATGATTTGGTTGAGGTAAATCTCCCCCCTGTGGTGTGGGGCGTAAAATAATACCACGGCCTTTCCCTTTGACGGCCTTTCGTCAAAACCGTCAAACAAAGGACAGAATGCCAGCAACTGGCACTATACGAAATCTTCTATTTTATATGCTAACGAAACTTCAACTATGCCTCGGATAAGGACTGACTCAACGGTTGCGACTTTTGGCTATCGTACAATGACAAAGATTGAATTCTGGAATGTGCGTACTCTCCTGGACAATGGATCAGAAAGTCCCCAGAACGCAGCACGATTTCTTCAATTAGAGAATGAATTTCTAAGGTACAACTTAAACGTGTTAGGACTTAGTGAGATAAGATGGTGGAACAGCGGAGCATTTATCTCTCCAACCGTTAGCACTGTAATGTTGTACTTCGGTAAAACTACCGGTAGTCGTCATGAGTGAGGTTTGGGGCTCCCAACTAGAGCCGCACGTAACTGTCTCTTATCGTGGGATCTGGTCTCCGACCGAATCATGGCCGCCAGGTTCCGGACCAAAATGAGAAACATCTCATTAATACAATGTTATGCTCTAACTGAACCCGACAGTGTCTTGGCGAAAGACTCCTTCTACGAACAAATAAACGCCGTTCAGGGCAGAAAACCTAAAGGTGACATTATAATAGTTATGGGAGATTTGCATGCAAAAATTGGCGTTGATAACTATGGGCTTAGACATGTGATGGGGAGTGTCTTGGTGATCGTAACGACAACGGTGAAAGATTTGTGGAGTTCTGTAACGTCCACAGTCTCTTCATCGGTGGTACTATGTTTGAGCATAAGGACCACCACAAAATCAATTGATCCTCTGTTGATCGGCGCAGAACACAAAATCAGGTTGACCGCTTTGCCATTAGTAAATGATTCAAGAGTTGCCTTCTGGACGTGCGAAACAAGAAGGGTGCCGATATTGGGATGGGAAGAGACCATTATCTTATGATCGCTAATGTTCGATTGCGTATTGCAGCCGTGCGCCCGTCCTTACAACGAAAGACCCAGGCGCCTTAAATGCAACACCGCTCGACTAAAAATTCTAGCTGTCTTACAACAATATAATGGGCATCTTGCTTAAAAAGCAGCTAAGATAACTAGTCACCCAGATAATGACATAAATGAAAATTGGGATACCATAATAAAATGCCTACATTGATAGCGTAGATACCATCTTTGGCACAAACACGGATTGCCATAATAAGCCCTGGATGTCCGACGCTTCATGGCAGCGGATTGTTGAAAGTAAGGAACGACAGGTTCGTTTGGCTGTAGCATCAGACGACAATTGAAGCAGCATCGAACTCCTTTACCGTCAGAAAGCTCGAGAAGTTCAGCGTAGTGTGCGACGCGACAAAAGATTTTATGCGAATTCTCTTTTAGCCTCAGCAGAAGAAGGCGCCAGAAGTAACAATTCAAATGCCGTATACGGTGTCATCAAGGAGTTTACAGGTGGTCGTGACTCCTGCCAACATCCGGTAAAGGATAGTAATGGAAAGCTACTTATATTGGAGGAAGATCAAATGAGGCGGTGGAAAGAACACTTCGCCGCGGTCTTGAGTCGTGTAACCTCTGGTGAACTTTCCCCTCATATATAACAGATACTTCAGCTGACCATCAAAACTGTATACGGTCCACTGCCCCGACTAAAGAGAAAATAGTCACTGCAATTATTGCACTAAAATGAGGAAAGGCCGCTGGACTCGACGGTATCCCTGAAGAGCTTTATCAAGCCGCACCAAGCGAAAGTGCCGATTTGGTTCACCCACTTGTTGATAGAGCGTGGAATACAGAGACCTTTCCCACTGAGTGGAAGGAAGGTTTGATCATCAAACTTCCAGGGAAGGGTAGTCTCACAGACTGTAATAATTGGAGAGGCATTTGTGTGCTTCCAGCCGTTGCCAAGATAATAGCTAAAATCTTCCTGGAAAGACTAAAGGCTCACTTAGAAAGCACAATTGATGAAGAGCAGGCTGGTTTTAGATTCGGATTCTCCAGTGTCGATCACACTAACACCTTGCGAACCATCATGGAGCAATGCGCTGAATACGATTCTCCCCTTCACTTGCTTTTCATCGATTTCGAAAAGGCTTTCGATAGTGTGAACCGGGAATTTATATGGGTGGCCTTGCTCACGAGAGGCATCTCTGAGAAGCTTGTGGCTATTAGTAAGGCAACCTATGCGCGAAATGTTGCGTTCTGCATAAAGGTAAGGTGTCGGGGGACTTTGAGATTCGCAGTTGAGTTTGGCAGGGGTGCATCCTCTAACCGATCCTATTCCTGATTGTGATCGGCGATATGTTGCATGCAGCTTTATGCAGACTCGACAGAGGAATTCAATGGACTTTGACATCTTATCAACAACATCTCGACTAGGCTGACGACATATGCCTACTCTCCCACAAAATCATGGATCTGTCCGCAATGGCGTTAAATCTCGAGAAGGAAGCAAGCAAGGTTGGGCTAAAGATGAATACCAACAAGACCAAGGTTTTTAGCCTGTTAGCCTGCCATTAGGAAAAAGAAATCCGAAACCTGTTGCCATCAATACTAATGGGAAGCCTGTGGAGAAGGTGGACAACTTCGTCTACCTGGTAGCATTGCTGTTGAAAATGGTGGCACGGAGCAGGACATCGCTCGTCGTATTAACCAGGGTAAATGCGCATACGGCATTCTGTCTAAAATCTGGCAAAGCCGTTATCTCAGCATCAAGACCAAGCGGGGCCTATTTTGCTCCACGGTACTCTCTGTGCTTTTGTATGGGAGCAGTACATGGAAAGTTTCTATAAGTGTTACCAGAAAACTAAGTTTTCGTCAACTTATGTCTTCGTCGAATTCTAAGAATATTCTGGCCCGAAACAATATCAAATGAAGAGCTTAGTCGACGTACGGGGCAGATGCCAATCGACAAATAGATACGCAGGCGAAAATGGCAGTGGATAGGTCAGACATTGCGGAAGAGTGATAACTGCATTGCTATGCATACCATGAAATGGAACCCCATTTCCAACCAAGTCCAACCAAGAGGGGGACCTAGAATCACATGGCGTCAATCTGTTGCAAAGCAGTGTCAGGCACTGGATAAGTCTTTTGGGGAGTTGCGCCCCATTGCCCAGAGCAGAGTACGATGGCGCGCAGGAGTAGTTGACGCGCTATGCCCCACTTGGGGTTAAGGCAAAGTAGTAAAGAACATTTGGTGTGAAGCTTCAGATTCGTGTTCTGTACCCCAAAAAACTTAAAAAATGAAAGAATAAAATTCTTTACCACAGTTTGTTTCTCCGAACCCCTTCTGAGCTCGTAATGACTGGATTATTAGCCTTGGTACTTACAACGTAGCCAAATCGTCGCTAGCTTCCCAACTGAATGACTTCCAACTAACAATGGGAATTTGAATTAAAAGGATATTATGCAAATAAATGAAAACTAATCAGCCCAAACGAAATTTATTTTCATTAATGTCAAAATTTCGTGTCATTTCTCTTTCCCTTATCGTGTTTCCTATCGGTCTGAGCAACACAACGTCCGTCCATCATAGAAGCAAACTACTAGTTTTCATACAAATAGCAAAATTCTATGAATATTCCAAACACTACCTCGTTGCACTCAGCGAATAACGTTGTTGCATATAGACGGTTCCCAGCAAAATCATTTTCATGTTGTATCTATCAACAGAATATTAAAATTATTCAGCCTAATTGCAACTATTATGATAGCAACAAATTTCAGTGAGCGGATCGATATCTCTAAACCGCAAACAAAACATGGCTCATATATTATCTACCGAATTCAGTTCGGTAATTTATTGTGCGATGTCCTTGCCCATCCGTTCACCGACCAACGCTCCATATCGGACAAATTATAACGGCGATGTGGGTTAGTGTCGCATCGCAGCAATATGAGGCCATGCATGTGGTCGTGGCCAATTTTCACGGACGATGGTGCATTTTTGCATGGTCCTTTAGCCACACTAGCTACGGTCCATGAAACATTTTCAGCATGACATGGCTGGCTGGCAATTCACAAGTCGTTGGTCGTTAGATATTCTAATATGACAGCATGCGTATGGCGGTTTTATCATATGTTGCGTTGAATTTAGTTTATGTTATGCGGACCAGGATGTACAATATTTATATAACTAATTTTCAGAATTTCCAAATATTCTAACTCGCATTTCTCATTTAATTGGGAAAATTTTCAGATTTCTACCCGGATTTGCACCATTTATAGATGGCACGGTCATTGTTCATCCGTCGGGAGGAGCTGCTGGGCCATTGACACTGCCAGCTGGTTCTGCAATAGCCAGGTAATTATAGATAGTATATGGACATAATCGTTATTTATTAAATGAAATGCAGTTACAGGAGAGGTACATAATTTATTTCGACTTGATTGCATCGGATTATTTCCTTTTTTTAAGATTTTACAATCTTTTTTATTTGCAGCCTAATTATTGTTCATTTATTTGCTCCATTTCACTGTGATTAAACGTGCATTCGGGATCGTATTTTATTTCGACAACCGTGTGGAAGAGATGAGATATGTATTAAAAGATCGTTTTTATACCCTTCACGAATGGGATAGGGTATATTAACTTTGTCATGAAGTTGCAAATGCACAGAAGGAAGCATCTCCGACCATATAAACTATATATACTTAGTATATTCTTGGTCAGTATGATGAGACGAGTCGATTAAGCTTTGTCCGTCTGTCGGTTTGTTCGTCTATTGTAGTTATATGCCAACTAGTCTCTCAGTTGTGAAGCTATCGAGCTGAAATTTTGCAGAAAGCCTCTGTATATATGTCGGAACCAATAGAATCGAAGCACTATGTTTTGCAACAGGGCGGGGAAAATACCGCCCAAACCGGGAGCCTTAAACGACCCAAAGACCCTATGGTTCATTTGACTTTATCCATATCAAAGATGACCCCCGATAAACTGCGCGTCTGGTCTTCGTGGACCTGGTAGAGTCTCGCAGTTGGAGAGGGGTCAACTTCTGACAGGACGGACCCTGGAAAGTGGGCTTGAAGCAACAATTTCAGAGTTTCTTTTGGACCTTCAGTGTACGAACCGTCTGGTCTCATTAAAGGCCGACTTCGTTAGCTGGGTCCTTGGATAGCGCTTGTGTAGGCGCGCCGCTTCTGGAAGCGACTGAATGATTTCACCATAATCTCTAGCAAACACGCTTGGAGTGCCTAATGAGCTTATTGTACTCGGCGAGGGCAGTTCTATACCCACCTATTGCAGCGCTTGGCTTTGTTGAAAATCCACCTAACTTAATGTAACTAGCTTAGCTTACTGTTTCGGATTTTTTTCAATGGCATTTCGGTGGCTAAAAACAATTCTGGGGTTTACTAACAAAAATTTAGACAGAAAAAAAATAATTTTCATGTTTTCGTTTTTTAGTCTTTTTTGCACTTTTTTCAGTTTTTGCTTAATATCTCCCAAGGTATACGTCCTACATAACAAGTTATACTTAAATTTTTAAAAGCACACTAAATTTGCTAAAGTTTCACACCAACATGGGCTTCGTATATTCAGAAGTTCTTTAGAACAAGCTAGCCGTGAAGATGAAGAACAATACTATATAAGTTTCTGACCTAGTCTTACAAGAGAGTTTCATAGGCGCCCCTCTGCCAGGTACGGTCGAGGAAATCGTTTATGAGACCCATATAACTGGTAACTGTACAGGTGTGTGACAGTAACCAGCTCCCTTAATGATGATCATTTGAGTCCCTGGTCACCTTCCCCCGATGTGAACCGTCTCATAACACCCCGGGGACTCAGGACGTATCTGACATTCCGCCTTGACAAAACCATAACCCTGGCAGGCAGTGTGACGGTTGCCTTCATCCCACAGAACGACGGTATTCCATTAATGTGATAGTACACGCAACCGTCCTTAAAATGTATATGCCTTTCGAAAGTTAACATAATAGGGCAACTTTTGTCAACTTTGCAGTTTCGTCAATTCAAAGTGCCGTTGTAAGATAATCATTTGAATTCGATTTTTAAATTTCTTTAAAGTTTGAACAGTTGCATCTTGGAAGTAACGGTGATCTTTGCAATTGGAAAAAGTCCATTTGTTTGAAATTTTATATACAATAGTTTCAGAAAGTGAAGTCAAATTTCGGATTAAATTGTCTGGGGAGTGGAAAATTTTGATTTTGCCAAGCCAAGTTTTTTGACACAATTTCCAAAAAAAAAAAAAATGCTATAACTCCGCAATGGTTAAAGAGAGAGTGTCCATGCCAGATGCTAATTTTCCTGAAATGAACACTACCATCTACCATTTAAGTATTCACGCAGGAGCAACGGTATACCCTGGATAAAAGAATCAACCTTGGATGACTGTGATCGGTGGACACAAATCTGCACTCATTGGTGTATTTTGTGCGAGAAATCAATAAGCTGCGGGGAGTATACGTTGGTTGCCCTCTTGGACATTAATAACGTCAAACCGAAGGTTATTTCGTTTGCACAATCAGGTCTTTGTGTAGACGGTCCACTCAGTGAGCCCATCAGCTGCATCCTCTTATCTAGAATTATTTGTACCAGACTTGGTTCATCAAAAATACGCAGAGAGGTACGCAGGGGCACCCCTCAAAGATATGTCTTATTCCCCTTCTTGGAACCTGATGGTTAACAGGCTGCTTCTTGATTTGGAGGGGTTGGGTTATGTGGACGACATAACTATTGCCATTTCCGGCTGTCTATTGTAGAGGTTGTAGTTTAACAATTTTCGAAACTTCCAGCTCATCGTACAGTTCGTGCCTCCAATGTGTGTACCGGATGTGCCATCCATTTCAGTCGCAAACTACTTCGAAAATTCGCCAAAGATCCTCTCGTTTGAACGTGTTTTTCACAAATCATTTCAGAGGCTTCAGTTAGGGTCCAGGTTTCGAAGCCATAGCATAGCACAGGTCGTATGATTTAGTTTAAATTGGTTTTTACTTTAGTTTAAAATCTTAGCTATTTCATTTCCAATCTATCTTTTGAATTAAATTACGTTGTGTTCAATATGAATCTCTGTAACTGCAAACCAAATATAAAGTATTATCCACGATTGAGTTACAGGAATTTTTCGTGTCTTACAGTACATCGGGAATTGAATTAGCAGATTTTCCCAATCGTGAACTGATATTTGGACTGACTACCATTGAATCGTATTTGGACTTAAGCGCACAAGATTTAGAATTCGGTTTCAATGAGACAAGACGAGATAGAATACTACGAACGTACGTTCGCAACATCTATCACTATCATTTGAATGAAATTTACGCTGCCCTGAAGGTACGTAGCTTTGGAGTCCTTGTAGACTGTTTTATGTGTTCAGTTTGAAATCCTGAAATGAAAACGGCACTATCTTTTCATCTTTTCATTTCAATTCTTTTGCAGAACGAATACACAGACTGGGAGCGTCCGATTAGAAACCCTATGGGTTCAAGGGATGCATCATTGGAGTTTTTGAGTGATGGACATACGGCAGCGCCGCTAATACGATTGGGGTATTTGCATAGTTTACGAGGTGGACGTTCGTACTTTTTACATTTCAGACATCAGTCTGGCGAACGGGATTTTCCTCAGGTATGTATTTCGTAGGTTATAAATGGGTTAAAAAAAACTTCTCCAATCATTTGGGAATATCGTTGCAACAGACTAAAACTATTTCCGATTAAAATTTGTGTCCATTGTTCTTACAGTTGCTTATAGGGATAAAAAGAACTAGGTTTTTCCTTATACTGTAAGCGTTTTTATTTGTAGGCATACAATTGTTTCGGGAGCAACGTACTTCCTTCATCAGTGCTACCTAATTGAATTGTGTCACAATGTTTCCTTATTATATACTACTCTATGTTAACTATTAACTAATATCTAATTACATTTTGCTTACGACTTTTATAACACAACGCCAAGACACAGCAGATTCGGCTGGAAAAATCACTCCTTAAGAATAGCATCAAGAGCAAATATCAAAAACTAGACACAGTCAGTCTAGCAGCTTATAACTCTCATCTCAAACTAGTAAAACAGCTAACAGCAGATGGAATACCAATAGAGCAAAAACTACACAAACTGCAAAGGGCCTTCGAATGGATAGAAAACGACAATTACTAATGAAGAAATTAAAAAATTTAAAAATGACATCACCGAAGAAGAAGAACAACAGCAAAGTCGAGATTAAGCAGCTAGAAAATTTCGCGATCAACAAATCCTCCGAGACTTTCACACAAGACGAACTAGCAGTCCTGAACAATGGGCTGAAGTTTGCAATCAAAACAAAAACGCCAATCGAGGATATCGCAATAGACGTAGAAGGAGCGATTCGTAAGCTGGAGCCGGAAAACAGGGATATAATTCGAAAAGAAGTGGCCGACGAATTACAAAGGGCAAAGGATACTCAAATACCAAAAACACGATATGACGAAAGGATAGTGAAAGATCTGAGGAAGAAATCAGTATTTTATGTGGAAGCAGACAAGGGAAATGCGATAGTAATATTAGATAAGAATGATTATGATGCAATGGCTGAAGAGAAATTAAACAACGGCAATTTCTTTCAACTACGATCTAACCCGTTACCGGACTCAATAAAAAGAGTTGAAAAGGCATTAAAAGATAGCAAGAACGTTATCGGAAATATCTCGGAACTGGGAATGCCCAATCCATCTCTGCCAAGAATAAGGGTCCAACCAAAGATCCACAAACCGGGGAACGAAGTACGAGAAATAATTGCGGATACCAACTCGCCCACGTATAAAATCGCGAAATGGCTCGTCAAGGAGATCGGCAACTTGGGTGATTACTATAGCGAATACGCTGTCAGAAATACCAACGAGCTCATCGACAGACTAGACAACGTTAAAGACTTAAATGAGGAAGATTGCCTAGTATCTTTCGATGTGAAGGCGCTGTACCCAAGCATCCCAGTGAAGGAAGCCATATGGAAGCTCGAGGACTGGCTAATTCAAGCAAGCAGCACAGCCGAAGACACAAAGAAAGCGAAGACCTATGCAAAATTAGCCGGATTCTGCATGAACGAGGGGTACTTTACATCAAGGGGAAAATTTTATAAAGCCACCGCAGGCACAGCAATGGGTAATCCGCTTTCGCCCTTAATCAGCGAAGTATTCATGGGCACCATCGAAGCCGAAATAAAGAAACGAGAAATAATGCCGAAGTTCTGGGCGAGATACGTAGACGACGTGTTGGCAATAATACCAAAAGGGGACCTGGAGCGTACATTCTTAGAAATTAATAAAATCCACAAGAATATACAATTTACCATGAAGAAGGAGGAAAACAACGAGATTCCATTTTTGAACTTACAAATAATTCGGAAGGACAAACAGCTAGAATTCGACATCTACAGGAAAAAAACACACACGCAACGAACGATCCCGTGCACATCAAACCACACATATGCTCAAAAAATGGCGGCATTCCAGAGCATGGTCCATAAACTAGTCACAACACCCCTAACAGATGAACGGTACGAAAACGAACTGGAACACATCAGAAGCACTGCGGAGGCAAACGGATATAGTAGCAAAATAATCGACCAACTATTAAGGAAGAAACAGAAAAGGATACACAGGGACCAACTTACCACGCACTTCAGCCAGCAAACTAGCGAGAGCCCACCAATTCGAGCAACCGTGACACACTCAACAGTAACCGGCAACATCAGAAAATTACTGGCAAACACAACATCCAAGTAATAAGTATGAGCAGGAACCAACAGCTAAGGACACTACTGGGATCACCCAAAGACAAGCTAGTCAAAACGGAAAAAAGCGGAATCTACAAAATAAGTTGTCCGGAATGCCCCAAAGTATATATCGGTCAAACCAAACGTTTGGTAACCACAAGATTCGATGAGCACCACAAAGAATATGTAAAAGGCAAAAAAGACGATATAAGACACGTAAAATCGATGGTCGCGAGGCACATGCTAGAAGAAGGACACCACATCGGGATCGAACATTTGGAAGTCATTAAGCAGGTAAGGAAAAACTACCTGCTCGATGCAGCGGAAAGCCTACATATAATAAAACAAGATAAACACGTAGTTCTCAATCACGATGAGGGTAATTGTGCTTCTACCCTTATAAAAGTCGTAAGCAAAATGTAATTAGATATTAGTTAATAGTTAACATAGAGTAGTATATAAGGAAACATTGTGACACAATTCAATTAGGTAGCACTGATGAAGGAAGTACGTTGCTTCCGAAACAATTGTATGCCTACAAATAAAAACGCTTACAGTATAAGGAAAAACCTAGTTCTTTTTACCCCTATTTCCGATATTCTGATACTTTAAATAATCTTTATATTGCATTTCCAGGTCAAGTACGTAAAATACTTCTTTGATCAAGTAGATAACTTTCCGGATCAAATAAATAAGTTTCCGAATCCAATAAATAACTTTCCCCAACAAATAACTTTCAATTTTCCGAATGAAATAAATGAATTTACAAATAAATAAATTTCCGAATGAAACCAAATAAATTTCCAAATAAAAAAAAAGTTTCTAAATCAAATAAATAATTTTCCGAGTGAAATAATTTAATTTTCGATTTAAATTAACAAATTCCCGGATGACATTATGTAAATTCCCTAATTTAAAATAATAATCGGTTTGACACTGTGTGAATTATGTAGTACTATCCAATCAATGGTATCCAATCTATGAATGCGTGCCAATGTTATACTTTCCAAATCAAATGGATTTAGAAATTTATTATTTTTTTTTTATTCGGAAATCTATTTATTTGATCCGGGAAGTTATCTATTTGGTCCGGAAAGTTATTTGTTTTATCCGGAGTGTTGCATTTTGTTTCGTTTTTCTCAGTAACTTATTAGTTGTATAAACACAAAATTTTTTAAAAATGCATCAATATTAGCTTTTTAATCATCGAGTTTAAAAGTCAATCCGAAAGATCATTTTAAACTTTGAGAAAACGAGTTTTGCCCTGTCAATAAGGCTTTTTTTTAACCTTCAGAGAACTCTTGCTCCTGAACTAAGTACTAATGGCAAAATCTCTGAATAACCGAAACTGGTTTTTCCTTACCAAGACTTTGTACGTTTGTTGAAGCACTTAATAACAGCCTGAAAATTAATTTTCTCCATATTGAAAATTGTCTTTCGGATTGATTCTACGCTTAAGGTGGGTGGCTAGACACACGATCGTCGCATATGATTCGCTATTTGCAATCAGGCCATTGAGTACTATATGTATGTATGTATTTTTTTGATTCGCGTGTCCGATCGGCGCAGAGGGGTACCTAGTAAAACGCACCTTTATTCAATTAATACTGATGCAACTTTTATAAAATTTGATATTTATACTACTAATGAGTCACTGAAAAAAATAAAAAAATAAATTAAAAGGCGACCTTACCATCCGCCCTTCCCCCGATTTCGCCAACTTATTGACACATGAGTGAAAAATTCCCGTCCAGCCTAACCAATAAGCCAGTCAGAGCCAACAATAAACCAATTTAGCTGACCGGGATCCTGGTCCCCCAAGTCGGTAAAGGAGTCTGTCCAAAGCGTTGTCATCCTCAAATGTGCCAAAGCCTGACACTCACAGAGCAGATGAGAAGTGCTCTGCTCTTCTCATCCTCATCGCCACAGCTCCTACAGAAATCTGTAAAATGAAGCCGAAGCCTCCTTTCATGCTCGCCTGTTATGCAGTTTCGAGTTATGTCACCCTCGACAGTAGTATGAATATGTCGGTTCTAACTAAGGTAATCCATACAAAAATTGTGGGTACCTAGGGATTACTGAGTATTACTGTGGATGCCTGGGGGTTAATGTGGGTACTTGAGGAGTACTGGGGACCAGTGGGGATTAGGATGAGTTATGTTTAGGGCATAGCACCTCACCCCATGCAAATCAGGGATTAAATTGGCGATTAAATTGAGGATTAAATTATGGGTTAAATTGAGGATTAAATTGGTTATTAAATTGGGCATTATACAGTCTGGATGACAATCTGACTTGAATAAACTGGATTAAATTGGGTATTATACAATCTGGTTTAAAACCTGTATACTAGCTGATGGAAACCTGTTTATCACCAGTTTTATCAACAACAGAACTTGTTGAAACCTGTTTAACGGCAGATTTAAGCCTGTGTTTAAATCTGTTTGTCACCAACCTGCCGTTCACGAATTAACACATGGATATAAATATGGAAAAACGCGATAGGTTCTCTGACATAGTTACAGTTAAATACATGATTGAGTTCAACATTCCATTTTACATTTTTGGCAGTCGTAAAAGAGAGTGGGAGATAATTGATTTTTGGAATGCAGGATCCTAATTCAAGTTTATTCAAGTCACATTGTAATCCAGATTGTATGATCCTGATTAATCTTCAATTTATAGGGGCTGTGCTATGCCCTTAACATAACTCATCCTAATCACCAGTAATCTCAAATACTCCCCAGTAATAAACAGTAATCTTCAGTAATCCCCAAGTAATTTTGATATGGATACCCATAGCTAAAACCGCCGTATTCATACTACTCACGACGATGTATATGACTCCTATTCGGGGACATCAATCTCATTGATTGACATTAATCAGGCCTAGGCCACATCATTTTCCTTACTCGAGACGAGTTGTTATTTCACAATCTTGAGTTAGCCTTACGAATCGCAGTCAGTTTGATAGCATCCTTGTAAGAATCAAGTAGGATACGAATAACCCACGGATATTTAAAAAGTGACTTCGATCTCCCCTGTCGAGAGAGCTGTGGTTAACGACAAAGCCGCTATGACTAGATGTCCAGCCTACCTCGATGTTAAAAAAGTTGCCCATTCTCGAGAGATAAGCGCGGCAATCCAACTTGACGGTGTGGAAGATGCAGTGAGAATAAACTCTAGGGCTCTAAATGGTAGCTTCTCTCGCCGATATAATATTATGCCCAAGCCACGCCATGGCTTCCTTGATCGCCGAGAGCTCCACCTGGAAAACGTGACAATGGTGTGGGAGACGGATGGACAAGGTTGTCTTTAGCCGATCGGAATAGACGCCGGCTCCAAACGCCGCCTCATTAATAGATCCATCTGTGTAGATACTTAACAAGTCAGACATCGAAGGTCGGTTCACCATCCACTGGCTGCGTAGTAAAATTCGACTAATGAAATTCTTATCAAAAACATAGTATGGTGTGATAGAGTGCATTGCATAATAGCGAGGATGTCTCAGTTGCTCAGAATTATCGAATGGCCCTGTGTACAGTGGCCTGTTTCACGAAGACGGACTGCAGTGCACGCAGCCATCTTTTCGGCTAGGATATTAAGAGGGAGCAGATTAAGCAGTAAGAAAAAGAAAATCGTTAGAAGTTGTCCGAAGGGTCTCACTAGCTAGCTGGTCTTTGCACCTTTCCTAGCAGACAGCTATTTACCGCTGCATTGAGTACGGCTCACCACAATACAATCTCATACATCAGAAGTGAACGTATGATACAGATACATCATTGTCGCGCTCGGTGGCCGTGATCGTTCGGTCACCGCTCTACAATACTTATCTAGAGCTCGGAGATCAAATCTCGGCGCGAGCAAAAACTGCCTGTGAGTACTAATAGAACTCTCACAGTGCTCCGAGCTTGTCAGTATAAAGACGGCGCGGATAGGAGGTGCATGCTAGCAACTGCACTTCCGAAAAGTAGATATGCTATTGCAAAGTCAACAAGGCATAGAAATGCTAGAGATGTTGACGCGCCCATGCCCCTGGAGGGGTCAAGGCTATTAGGGAGAGAGCAAAACTTTATTCTAAAGGCCCCAATTTATACCAATAGCAACATTTGCAATATGAAATTTTAGGACACACCCTACGTCAATAAGCATCTTACCAGTTTACCGACTTAGGTTAGGTTAGGTTAAAGGGGCTGCCGTGATACCCACAGAACACGTAGACCACCACTGGGTCCTTTGTGATACCACCATCGACTCCACAAACCAGAGTCCTACCTATTCATTGAACCAGCCTGAGCTATTGATAAAGCGCTGGAGCCGGCTGATGCTAACATCCTTAAGGTCGTCCAGATCGCCAAAATAGAAAAACCCCAACGTTATCCTTCTTCTTCTAGCCAGGGCATGACACCTGCATAACAGATGAAAGGTACTCTCCTCCTCTCCTCGCAACTCCTACAGAGGTCATTGTGTGGAAGCCCCAATCTCCTAGCATGTTCGCCGATCAGGCAGTGCCCTGTAATCACCCCCACAAGAGTCTGCAGATTACGTCTATTCAACGCTAGCAGCTCCTCAGAGCGTTTGGGATCGATCCTAGGCCAAAGTTGCCTAGTAACAGTACAAATGCTACCATTACTCCACCTCGTGTTGGCAGCACTCAACACGACATTGTTTATCAGCAATTTACAGGCTGATAAAGACCACCCTAGATGGCAGTGACTAAACCCGGTCCCCCCAATAGAGCCTCTTCTAGCTAGTTCATCCGCTTTGCAATTTCCGTCGAAGCCACTATGGGCTGGAATCCAACAAAGGGAGATGTTAAAAAAAATTTCCCATCTCCAGGAGACAGGTGCGCCATGCGGCAACAATCTTTGAGTTTGTGATCACAGATTCAGTTTACCGACTTAGCTCTTCATTTGATATTGTTTCTGGCCAGAAAATTCTTAAAATTCGACAAAGACATGAATTGACGGGAAACTGCAGATTCCTGGTAACTCTTACGGAAACTTTTCAGGTGCTGCTCCCATACAAAAGCACAGACAGTACCAGGGAGTGAAACAAGCCCAGTTTTGTCTGAATACTGAGATAACTGCTTTGCTAAATTTTAGACCGCATGCCCAATGCGCATTTAGTCTGGTTGATGCGACGAGCGATGTCCTGCTCCATACCACCATTTTCGGAAACAATTCTATCCAGATAGACGATATTGTCCACTTTGTCTTGCCAATAGGTGCAGAATTTCTTTTCTGCAACAGCGCGTCAGGCTATGAACATTGGTCTTGTTGGTATTAACCTTTAGCCCAACCGTAATCGGCTCCATCTCAGGATCTAACGCTAGTTCGGACAGATCCATGATTTTGTGGGAGATTAGGCAATATGTCGTCAGCATAGTCTAGATGTTGTATGTAAGATGTAAAAGTCCTAATTCCTGTTACGACTGCCTATAAACTCCTTGATAACACAGTATACGGCCTCTAAGCTGTTGCTTCTTGCGGCTTCTTCCGCCGGAGCTATCGTAGAAGAGCGTTCGCATATTCTCTTGTATCGCGTCGCACATTACGCTGAACTTCTCGAGCTTTCGACGGTAAAGAAGCTTGATGCTGCTTCGAGTTTTGTGGTCTGGTGCTGCAGCTAATTGTGCCTTCACCTCCTTTCTTTCAGCATTCCACTGCCATGATGGGTCGAAAATCGAAGGCCTATTCCGGCAATCCGGATTTGTGCCAAGGATGGCATCTGCGACCGAAGCTGCTTTGGAATTTTGAAGATTTATTTGTAGAAAATTTTATCACACAATTGGAGCAACCCCTCCTGGTATTTAATCACACAATTAGAGCAACCCCTACCTCCACTACAGTAACGTCAATGTCCTCTTAAATGTCAGATTCAAACGTCTCATGAAGAATGGAGGGTGCTGTGACATTCTCCAAATCAATAGTATCAGAACAGAGCGATACAGTGTCATCGCCGATCTAACTCCTAGACTAGGGCCTAGCTCTCTATCCGCTCTCTCCAGTGTGGCGTTTAATATAGGATCCGCCTTGCGTACTTCCTTCTTGTCCTTTTTATAGACGCGCAGCTCTATAGTCTGGAAACTGTGATTAATGATACCATTTATTTTGGCCAGTGGAACGAGTAATAATTTATTAATTACGATGACCGCACTGCGATATTTACCGTTCGCCTTATATAGTTTGCGAATCCACCGATCGGTGATCGGAAAGTTCAAATTGCTGGACCTTATTACCGAGAAGATATCAACTTCATCCGTCAGACTACCTTGTAAGCAGGTGCGAACGCTGGGTCGCGTGTGAAGGTCGTCCATGATGATAATCTTCAACTTTGTACCTAGCTATTGCTCATTTGCCCTAACCCTAGTGGAGTATAGCGCGTCAACTATTCCATGTGGTTTAGCTGACGTTTCGTTGGCATAAACCAGTTCCGGATCATGCACGTTGCCAGCATGCACCTCTTGCCAGCATGCGTCTCAAGCCGACCTTGAATAGGTAAACCGATCGTTGTTATATTGAGTAAATCGATAATCAATCATTTACAATTTTGATGTAATACGGATACGGTTTTATTTATAATTTTATGATTTTATCTTCTACTTAAAATCTATTCTTTCTTTCTTTGTAAACTTTCAGAGAGGCGGATCCGTTCGCGGTGAAGATGTGCCTTTTTGTCTGGGACTTCCAATTTCACCACTGTTCCCGCATAATTATACTAAGCAAGATATTAAAATAAGTAGAATAATGATACGTTATATAACGAATTTCGCATTGACTGGGTAAGATGTTAAACGCTCGCCTCATTACCTTCATCATACTAAAATGTTCGTTTAATCTTCTCTCAACAGTAATCCAAATGAAAATCCTACCGCATCTGTTGACATATCGCATATAGTTCATAATAGTAAAAATGCACTGGCGTCCTCCTCGTTATCATTAGGATCGTCCCTTTCACCGCACTCATCGCCTTCGTCAATGTCGTTGGTGAGGGAGGGATTCGAAAGTGCAGAGAAACGAAAACATTCACTAGGAGTAAGCAATGGGACCCCAACCTCGTCATTGTCAATGTCATCATCATCATCATTGTCATCGTCGTCGATATCCAAGTCGACGGCCACTTCCCAAATGTCTTTTGGAGCATCATCTTCGACGCTCATTCACAATCAAATCACCTCAACTATGGCTCAGCATCAGTCATTGTCTTCTGCAACATCATCAGTCTCAACGTCCGTACTATCAGCATCCGCAACATCGTCGATAATAGCCATGTCGTCATCAGTCGGAACTTCAGTGCAACCGACAGTGGACCATCAGCATCAGCTTCTGTCTTCCTCATCCCCGTCATTGTCGTCCCCTCATCACGTGACGGATTCACAGGATGCTCGTATTTTCATTGCACCACCCATTCAGGCCGCTATCAAATCGAAACGTCACGCGGTAGCCGCTCATCGACGAAAACGAAAAACGGGTAAACGCTTGCCGAATCTTCAGCAGAAGTATCTGGCGCAGAAAGGTACGAACTATCGAAAAAAGTTCCTAACCGGTAATGGTGATGATAGGCTACATGACAATTATGGTGCTTCGTCGTCGTCTTCGTCCTTCCTAGCGGACGACGGAATGGTCGATAGACGACTTAGCCATGGAACTGAACTGGATGAGGAGAGTCACGAAAATGAGGATGAGGACGATGAGGGAGACCTTAATTCCGATGAAGACCGCCGGGACCGAGACGATGACGAAGAGGACGAGGACGAGGAGAACAATCAAAATTCTCTCAGTAATAACAATGAGGAGGACAATAATTCAAAAAACTCGGACGAAGAAAACGAGAATGGCACTGGTGAAAAGTTCGATCGATTCGGCGGTGGTGATTTTAATATTCTGTCTCGATTGCCCTTTTGGGATACCTACGATGCTATCAATCAACTTTATTTGGAGATGGGTAAGTGATTTGCGTTTTAGATGAACCATTTCGTTGAGCTTTGCTGTAGGGACCGAACCATTTTTACTACCACCCAATCAATTCCGAAAACCGAATGCATTGCCATTACGTAAAAATTTTCACTAACAAGGTGTCTAGGGGCAAAAGCAAAGTAAACATTTTGCTAAAATTATACCAAGAAAGTGAAAATTGAGTAAGATTGAGATAACTTAAGAGCAGTGGCGGCTCCAGAGGGGGGCCATGGTGGCCCGGACCCCCTCCAAAATGTTTGGTAAATAGAGGTTGGTCTTCGGAAATTCGAGGAAACACCCGAAAATGATTTATAAAAATGACAATGACAACACAAAAAAAACCGACAAGGGTGGATTTCTTTGCGATACGCGTTCATCTTCGATTTTGCAATTAAGCTCATGGAGCTGCCGTTGGCACATTTGTGTGGAAACATCGTCTAAACGAACACTTGTGAAGCAAGAATGTCCCGCAAGGTGGGTAAATAGATTGCCTTAAAACCATAAAGTTTTGGACTGAAGTGTGCGTGCAGATGACACTGCTATTAATATAATTATTAAATTTCTTGGTGTCCTTAGTGAGGAATTGTAGAATGCCCCATCACAACAAATCATTTTGGCTCTCTTATGCTTCATAGGGGCGACCGGTAGCTCAGTGGGTAGAGGCATCAGTCTCGTGTCTGACTGCAATCGTTACGTCTTCCCGTCCACGGCGTTTGTGGATGTTTGTGCTGTCTTTCCTCTGTGGCGAGGGTCGTAATAATACTACTTGGCGCGTCAACCACTCCTGCGTGCCATCGTTCTCTGTTCTGGGCAATGGGGCGCAACTCCCTAACCCAGTGCCTGACACTCGTGTGCCACAGATCGACGCCATGTGATCCTACGACCCCCTCTTGGTCGGCCTTGGTTGAAAATGGGGTTCCATTTCATGGCATTCAAAGCAATGCAGTTATCACTCTTCCGCAATGTGTGACCTATCCACTGCCATTTTCGGCTGCATATCAGTTTGTCGATTGGCATCTGCCCCGAACGCCGACTTAGCTCTTCATTTGATATTTCTTCGGGCCAGAATATTCTCTGAACTCGACGAAGACATGAATTGACGAAAACTTGCAGTTTTCTGGTAACTTCTACGGAAACTTTCCATGTACTGCTCCCATACAAAAGCAGAGACAGTAACACGGAGCGAAACAGGCCCAGCTTGGTCTTGATGCTGAGATAACTGCTCTACCATATTTTGGGCAGCATACTGTATGCACATTTAACCTGGCTGATACGACGACCGATGTCCTGCTCCGTACCACCTTTTGCGACAACAATGCTTCCCAGGTAGACGAAGTTGTCCACTTTCTCCACAGGCTACCCATTAATAGTGACGGTAATATGTGTCGGATTTCTTTTTCGCAATGTGAAGGGGGGGGGGGGCTAAGAACCTTGGCCTTGTTGGTATTAATTTTTAGCCTAACCTTGCTTTCCTCCCTCTTGAGATCTAACGCCATTGCGGACAGATCCATCATTTTGTGGGAAAGTAAAATAGGCATCTGACGGATATACATACCTACTTTCCCGTAGTCAAGATGATGTAGATAAAATGTCAAAGTCCATTGAATTCCTCTGTCGAGTCCGGATAGGGCTGCATGCAACACGTGTCGCCGACCACTATGAGGAATAGGATCGGTGAGAGGATGCACCCCTGCCGAATTCCACTCCGAATCTCAAAGTCTCACGACACCTTACCTTATGCAGAACGCGACATTTCGCGCCGTCATAGGTTGCCTTAATAATAGCCACAAGCTTCTCAGGGATGCCTCTCCTGCGCAAGGTCACCCATATAGAATCCTGGCTCATACTATCGAAAGCCTTTTTGAAATCGATGAAAAGCAAGTGAAGCGGAGAATCGTATTCAGCGCATTGCTCGATGATGATTCGCAAGGTATTAATGTGATCAACACAGGAGAATCCGGATCGAAAACCTGCCTTTACCAACTTTCATATTATTTCACCATATTGACTGCCAAGTTACGTCCCAAAATTTGGTTGAAATTGGCTCACTATTCAATACACCTCTCATAGGAACAGTGAAATCAGAACAAGTTTTACTACTAATTTCAAAGTGGCAAATGCACCATAAAGCGCCAAATAGACGGTGTTACAAGTATCAGAAACTTTTACATCGCTGACGCATGTTACACCGTGTATTGCTTTGTTCTCGGTATCAAGCCACCAAGTCGCATGAAAACCAAAATTTTTTTAAAACTTGTGGGCGGAGCAACGTGCATTGCGACAAGTGTCACCGTGTATATCGTTGTATCGCAATTTCAATACATTTTTTCTTCAGTCGAGGTGGTAAAAATGGATGGCTTCAGGATTTTAAGCGTTGCGTGACCCTAAAGGAAGAAATAAATTAGAAAAATTGTTTGATTTATTTCTCCCGTTTATGTTTTGAATATAACCTCCACCAGAAATTGAATTGAGTTGAAAGCAAACTTCAACGATGAAGTGTACGAGCCCACTTTATGGTACTTCAACGAAACTGAGTTTCTATGTGACCAAGAGATTCCTCTAGATGGAATTTCATCCACAAATTGTAATGAAACCGTTAACGAACTGGTAAGTAAAACGAAGTTAGTGATTTGTTCTTAGTTTAGTTAACTTTTACTAAGCATCTATCTAGTGAAAAAAAAGATTTTGCCACGGGACTGATCCTTCTGTTATAAAGTAATTTTTGTAGTCGTTCCTAATTTCTTTCGCTGAAGTTGAAGCATAGCGTGATCTAGACGGATCTAAATCAATCAGATGCTGTTCTTCGTTTCTCCACGACCCTGGTTGAAATTCATGTTGGTTTTGCAAATCGGCTTCTTGAAGATAAAGTCCCTGCGTTTTGCGTCTTAATTGTATGAGGCAGAGATCATAGGTAAAGGATGGATCATTAAATATCGGAAATTGTCGCCACACCAACAGCTCTTGGCCATGAAGGCGATTGACCACATCCTTTATAAAGGTGTCCAAGGGAGGCCGACGGACACTAAGAGGGAAGGCAATTTTGCGGCCTCTAATTCGCAATATTCACAATATACGTTGCAGCCAATTCATCATTTATTGCCATTGCATAAATATTAGATGTTTACCAAATATAATTCGTTGTCAATAAAAATAAAATATACCAACCTTGATTTCGTCTTTAAGAAGTTTAATTATAGCTCCACAAGTTTCCATTATAATAACTCCCAGTGTTTGAGGTGAGATAGCTGTGAGGAACTTCAAATCTTCAAATCCCACTTGCAAGAAAGCGTATGATTGCCGTTAATCCTTGAAAGGTTGATATCGCATCTCTTATAGTTGTATTTTGCTTAAGGAGCAATGGCGTCACCTTTTCTAGCAATTCTTTGAAAGTTGCGGAATCCATTCGTAGAAAATTTTTATAATCCGCTGACGAGCTAATCTCCAATTCTCGTAGCAAATGCTCATGTGTGAAAGTGTTCCTTCTTAAATACCACTGCTTCGTCTATATCCTTCTAGTTTTACTTTTTCGACTATCTTCCTCTAAAACTTTGTCAATTATTAAAAGCGCGCACCCTACTTCACTCTTGTTAACACAACCTTTCGCCTCAATGAAGTATCACAACAAGTATCATCATCTGTGGACAAACAAGCTTTTGTAGCGTAACACGTGTGTCTGCGACATGTTACACCGTCTATTTGACCCTTTAGTCACAACAAAGGTATGATACCCTTCACGCGAAGCCTTCGGCTAGCTTGTTTTTTTTTCTTTAATGCGTATTATTCGAAAAATTTCAAATCCAAACGTATCAAAGAAATATACCGTTGGAAAGCCAACCTGAGAGAGGGGGGGGGGGGGAGGGGCAACTTTTGCCAAATTTGGGGACTTATCAGTTCGAAGTACCGTTGTAAAATTATCATATGAATTTTCGATGAAAAATCAAGTTTGATAGATTGAACAGTTGTATCTTTGATGTAACGATGAATTTCGAAACCGGGAAATTATATATGTTTTACATTAAATTTTATGTAGCGCCTGGAATCGAGGTCAAATCTTGGATTCAGTGATTGGAAGAGTGGCAAATTTTAATTTTATTCGGAAAGCCAAGGTTTTTCGACACAATTTACAAAAAAAAGCTATAACTCTGTAACGGTTAAAAACAGAGTGTCCACTTTGGCGTCAGTTTTTTACAAATTAACGGTACTATCTACCATTAAAGTATTTACCATGTGAGGCGGAGCACCCTGCATAAGCTTTTTACTTTTATGATTCATTTTGACTGTGAGATGTATTTTTGAACTTTTGAAGTTTATATCACTTTTTGTGTAAGTAATTCCTTTTCTAACATAAGGTGATTGCCGTTTTGATTGTGATTCACTGTATGTACCAAAAATTGAAAATGTTGGTTTTTATGAACTTTCTTGTGAGTCACTGTGTATAAATAAATTACACAAAAAGAACGAATGATGCCAATTGATTACTGGGGTCATAAAACGTGATGAAACCAGTTCCGGGTTCGAAACTCGTTATCGAGGAAAGGCCGAATAACTGTTTTTTTTTTTTAATTATTTGAAAACTATACTGAAATATAATTCACAGATTATTTTCAGAGTATTCACTCCACTAGACACCTGCGCTAACTGTCGGTCGTTGCATGCGCTAAGGTTAAATTTAGTGTCCCGGATAGCTAACTGGTAATTTAACCGGACATTGAGAAAACGGGCCTAAGTCTTGCCATTCAATGAATTCATGCATTTTATTAAAAATAAACTCAAGTATGAATAATTTACTTTCTTTCAGAGTTGTAGCATCCTTCATTCGTTGAAAAATCGTTCATTAGTCATATTTACCGTTTTAAAGTCACGAAAAAATCGTGACAGAAGCGTCGTGAAAATCATCATGCAATTCGCTTTCTATTTTTACAGGCAACAAAATCGAGGTCAAGAATCACTACCGGGGCCATAAGCTCTCAATGTGGCTTAGTCTGATCCCTCAACTTCATTCACCGGGCGATTTATCTGAACTTCCCATGCGACATCATCACTTCATGGAGGACAGTGCTCAGTATTATGACGGTGAGTAGACGCCATTTAAAACTCGCCTGTACTTCTTAGGTTCGGTTGACTTTGCATCTGATTTCACAGCTATTATATCGCATTTCCTTGTTATTTCGCAGGTATTATTCGACCACAGATTATGCAACGCCCGAGTTTCCCTAAAGCGCCGGTACAACAGCAGAGTGGCGGAAGTTCACAGAGAGCATCACAAACTGGTAGTGCGACCACCCGAACAACAACAACAACAAATCCAAAGACGGATCATCCAGGATTTAACAACATTGGCATTCCGGCTACTACCGGTATGTACTCTTATACCATATAAATCTCCACTATCACGTTGCTTGCGCTTATGAATATTGTCCTGATTGTTGGTCTACGTGTTTGCTCTCCTGGCTTGGAAAATATTTTCTTTTTAGTGGAAATAATGGAGTGCTTTCGTATGGGGCAAAAACCCGTAACTGGCATTCTCCTCTAGATTGCTTTTATATTTCCTGGCTATCCTGGCAGGATGTGGTGATAATGGAAAGAGTTCACGGGGAGTTGTTGCAAACTTCATTTGAAATGACCACAACCAAACAATGTGGTGAAAGATTTAACATAAGCATGGAGTACCGGTTTAAAAACAGAGTTTCGTATACTCGGATAGGTATACAAAGTCATCGATATGCGTAATTTTACTTGAATTTTGCTAGGTAATAATTTTTAGATGAATATCTTGCAAGCGTTTGGAATATAGTTTTTTTTATATTTTATTGACAGTTATCCAGCTCCTAATCCTTTGATTATTCCGGGCTTGGGCCATCCATTGTTTGACCCGCCCGCTCGGTAACTGTGAGATCTCGGTCACCACTCTATGTTCTATGTTGTGTTAGTCTCGTTTAAAAACGTTTCTTGGTAATCTGATCAATCACTGTTGCGAAATTTTTAGTGGCGTCTGAAAATGTTGGTCACTGTTAGAAATGTTTTAATTTAACTTCTCGTAGAGCTATGACCCCAAATTTAAAAATGAAAATGTGTGTGGAATAGCTATGCAGTGAAATCCGTATTTTACATTCTTCATTTTCTCTATTTTATATTTTTTTCTTTTCAATTTCACATTTAATTCTCTATATATAGACCATACAGAGTCTTGTCATCAAAACCATCTATGTTTTATTTAAAAGTCAGATGGAACATGGCCATCTTCGAGCATCTTCCTGGTAGTTCCGCGGTTTCGCCGCTCGAGGATAGCTTTACTCAGTGGATAGCGCCGTGCGATTTCGTATCCATCTTCTCTAAAGAAAGAATTCTGTGGGCAGCCTTTCAAATCTGCTTGATCCGACGGCATAATTTCGGCGGATCTACCACCGTCTTCGGATATTGTGTATACATGGCTAAATGCCATTCTAACGAAGTGTTATAGTTGTTTTCACCCCGAAAGAGGGTAATAGTTCGCATAAGCGACCGAATGATTTCAGACCCATTAGTCTCTCCTCCACCTTAAATTACCTGAGAGACTAATTGATATACGTCTTCGAAGTACTATTCCGTCATGTCTTCTTTTCGCTTCGCAGCATGCCTACTGAAATGGCAGATCAGTGGATATGGCTCTTCACTCTCTGGTCGACCTTATTGAATATTATCTCGCTGACAAGGAACTCAACATGGCTGTATTCCTGGATATTGAGGGCGTGATCAACAATGTCCAACACAGCGCGATTGTTGAGGCACTCTTGAGCCTACACGTCGATGAGTCGCTCTGTAAGCTTATATATAAATTGCTACCATCGAGGCTTATTCGTGCTACTCTGAGTACAGCATCTGTGGGTAGGGGCACCCCTCAAGGCGAGGTATTATCTCCACTTCTTTGGAATCTGGTCATCAATAAATTATGATACTTCTGGACCTGGAAAGGATAGGCTATTATGTCATTGCCTATGCAGATGATTGTAATTGCTGTCTCTGGAAAATTTGCAGGTGTCCTCAGTGAGGTACTGCAAAATGCTCTGTTCATTCTAATTAATTGGGCATATCATTGTGGGCAGGGCAGTCAAGAGAAAATCCGGAACTGATCGATTTTATTTTCCCAGGAAAGTATAACATTACCCTCACGAGTAGTCTACCAAAGCTAGAGCTTTTTATGTTTATTTAATCAATTTTCAATGCACACCAACTAGATCACACTGCCAACATTTGACCAAAATTTCAAGGCTCTAGCTTCATTCTATCGAAAGTTATCGTGCTAACGGACAGACAGACAGACGGACGGACAGTCAGATGGACAGACAGACAGACAGACATGGCTAAATCGAATCAGGAGGTGACCGTGATCATTTATATATATATACATTGCTATACCTCCGGAGTTTCCTTTAAGGTGTTACATATTTTCGTCGTGACAAATACAATATACCCTATACTATAAGTCTAGGGTATAAAAAGAGTGGTGAATTCATCGGCACTTTAGGCCAGTCCCATGTAATTACAGTTCACTTTCTTCCATTTGCTTTGGACATCATTGAGTAAATGTGCCTCTGGCATCACTATGAGTTGTCTTCGATGAAATTATGTCTTCGGTCCTTAATGTCAGTTGAGTTATTTATATCCTACATGTTCCGTAAGTCGAAACTGATCTTTTCTAGATTTGATTTTTGTTTAATTTCATGCTTAAGAAGATGCTCTTTACCTAACTAAAGGACTCAAACACCATAAATAGTACTTTAGTGCATTTGCACCACGATCCCCAGTCGTATGATACCCATCCTGCCTAGATATCGCTTCCTTGCAAAGAATACCATTTTTCCAGTCCAAAGGGTTCAAAATGCCTTCAACGGTAGTCTACTACATTTCTACAAAGGAAGCTATGCACCAAACTTAGTTGAACCACGGATCACGGGTAATGCCTGGAAGATTTTTTCTTTGAAATCATTAAAAAGACTAAATTTTTCCTTTCAAATCATTGAGAAGACTTAAGCGAGAAACTCTATAAAAATTTCACATTTTTGGATGTATCTTTTTATCTACTGCACGGATCAGAGCAAATTATAGCCTATGCCCACCCTTGGGACGCAGTCAATCTGTGAGAAAAGAAAGCGGGTCTCGATACGCTCCCTACGAGGCTGTACCCCTGTCAAAGTACAACGAGATCAACGAGAACATGAATAATTTGAAAAATAGCGATTTTCAAACTATCATATCTCGGGTGTTTTCCTCGTACGGATATCGAAGTCAATTTGTAACACTTCATAAGACGACCGGAGACAATGACCACACCAAATTTGAACCCCCACAATCACCCGGGGCCGGAGATACAGAGGTCCCAAAACCCGTACTTGTTGTGTCGCGTAAACATAGTCTTGGTCACTTTTCCGATTTTTTTTTCAATTTTTTCTTTTTTCTTTGGTGGGCGGGACGCTCCCTCGTCCCTAGATATAAAAATGAAGATTATTTTTGTATGTTTGTCGTGCAAACACTTTTAAACCACTGGGGCGATTGTCGTCAAATTCTGCAGGAGTATATTTGGCGAGCTGGAATAGATAGTTAGGAGGTTCGTGACCTTACACAGTAAAACCTCGTTTAAACGCACCCAAGGATCCAGCGTCATTTTGCACAACGAAATTTTTCATAAGTACTTTCGGGAGGCCGGAGAGGAAAATAAGGTGGTTCGCGACTTCAAAACTATACCATATACGTATAGATACAGTCAAACTCCGATTAATCGAACCAAGAGGTCGGCGTGGCGTTATTTTGGATAACAAAATTTTTTTTTTGCATGCAGTAAAATCCAATTTAAGCCCGGCCACACACTGTCGAATCCGAACTCGAACACGAGCATGACACAAGTAGACAATTTTCTTCAGATTTGTGTGAATTGTGTGTGCAATTGGGGCGACTGGTAGCGCAGTGTGTTGAGGCATCAGTCTCATGTTTGACTACCGGCGTTTCGCGTTCGAATCCCGTCCACGACGACGTTGTGGCCATGGATATGCAGGACGTGTATGATGGCAACTGCATTTTCCGAAAACAGTTTATGCCAACGAAACGTCAACTAGGCCACATGGAACAGTTGACGCGCTGTGCCACACAAAGGGTTAGGACAATTGCGTAGTAACAGGCTAACCATACTTAAGAGGCCGGCGTCATCTCGGTTTACGAAATTTACGGACAATCTGTGGAAACTATCTATTATCTTTATCTGGCCGGGATTAGTATCAAAACCATTAGTTTTTGGGGTCGGTGTGATGAATGATAGCATTCCCAAAGCCCCTCCTCCACTCGTACCCCCACCTTTCCCAAGGAATGATGGAATGAAATGTCCAAAATGACATAAATTAGTGTCGATTTAATAGTTTCGAGGTCGCTAAGACGTATGGTGGCACTTCCAAAAATACACAAAAAATCCATTGGTATGTCTATTCCGAACCGCTTCGGATCGAGTGGGAATGGAGGACATGTTAATTCGCTTAAGGGCCTATATAACACGAAATAACCCCGGAGGTGACTGAGACTGCAAAAAAAATGGGATAATTGGTGGCGTTCCCAAAGTTCCCTCAACCGGGGTGTATGAGCATAGAAGAATGTCGAAAATTAAATTAGTGTCAATGACGTGAGTGGAGCGAACCCTAGATGAAGGAGTGAGCGAAGCGAGCTCTTTCAGCTGGTGGAAAATAAAACTGGCACAACTTCATTATCTGAATCCGACCAAATCTTGAACACTACTAAAGCAAGATGCAAATTTAATTTTGTCTTATCTCAACACACACCAAATGAAACAAGACAAAAAAGCGTTTTGTTTTGTTTCACTGTATTTCGCTTGGTGTGTGCTGGAATGAAAAACGTTTTCTTGTCTTATGAGACAAAAACGTAGTCAGATGCGGTGTGTTTTCGCACTAAGGCTTTTTCAGAACGCATTCATTATCGACGATAACTAGTGCCAAACAAAACAACTCGGCCAAAAGAGACGTTACCAACTACTTATCTCTAAGCGATGTCAATAATGAAGCGAAACCGTTTGGAAAAAAATGGCGCTTAAAAAGAATAGCAACAGTAATTTATATGGAAAACTGTTTTGTAACAATGTGAAGAGACGGGAGGGGCGCCAAAATATCCTTTCTTGTGCTTTTAGTTGGACTTTGACCGGCCCTTGCGGGCCATCACGCCAATTCTGATGATACCCGTACTCCCTAGATTTCACTTCATGCCCAATAATGCGTACATGTCGACGCCAAAGGGTTAAAAATGCCTTCAACAACACTCCAGTATATCGACCGATTCAGACGACACCCGAATTTCCTAAATTTCGCTTCACTTCATGTTCAAGAATGCGCTTATGTCAATACCATGGGATTAAAAACGCCTTCAACAACACTGCAGTGCATAGGCTCCTTCATCCCCATTCAGACGACACCCGTATTTCTTAGAGTTTACGTTATGTCCAAAAATATGCTCATGTCAACACCATAGGGTTAAACACGCGTTCAACAACACCGCAGTGCATTTTCCCACTCAGACGATACCCGTATTTCCTAGATTTTATTTCATGTTCAAAAATTCATTCATATCAACACCATAGAGCTTACAGTACGTCGGTGACGTCGGTAATCGAAACCGTATAGGTATAATTGCTTAGAAGTCCGGCTCGCTAACCACCCTGCTAACCAAGTCATGATGAAAATATCAATGAGCTCATTATCCGGGCCTGGATGAAAGGCGTCATGACCATTGTTCTAACCGCTGGACTAAAGTCAATTATGTATTTTTCAAGCATACGATGAAACCATACATGACCACCTACGAATCCATACATGAGTAGCACTGATGAATTCGTTCAAGCCGGCTTGATGAAATCGTCAGTGATACTCATATATGGACTCGTAGGTGGTCATGTATTGTTTCACCGAGGGCTATCAAGATGAGAAAAAATATTTGCTCCTGGTAGAGCGTAATCCCACACGCGTGAATTATGAGCCATAATTTCTACCCATGGAGCCACCATGGCCATTTACTTCTGAAAGTAATCAAGCGAATATCAAAGCCCTCGATGGAAACTTGTGTCAAGTATTGCATCATCGAGGGGAAAACAAAATAAGTCTTGAGCGTGAACAATTTATGAAGGTAAATAAGCGATCGAAGTGGGAATGTGTATGTCTACACGCATATCTTTGCATGATTTATTCCCTCGCTGCTTTTCCACGAAAAAAAATGTTGACTGGTGAATGATGGTTTGCAGGGCACCAACCGACAAGTATAGATTAAATTCTTTTCGCGTTGCGAACCATATTTACATTGCAAATGTATGAGATTGAATCGAAGCGACGCGAGCGCCGCTTCTGGTACGTGGTAGTAAAGCCAAATAATTATACCCTAGACTTTTAGTATAGGGTATATTGTTTTTGTACCACACCATAAGATGTTTACACATCAAAAACTGGAATTATAGCAACATGCCTTTTCAGAATTTTAAAAGGTGACCAAATCGCAGTGTTCTCAATTTAAGATACATACAAAGTTAAGTGCTTTAAATGTATTCCCTAAGGAAGCGGTTGGCTTAAAACCAGTTAAACGTTTTACTGCCTGTCAATTCTAATGCATATAACCGCGACACTTAGCCTCCCCAATCTTGTATAACGTTTTAGTCACACTTTTAACGGACATTGCGAAATTAAATCTTACACGTAGCTAACAAAAAAAATAAACCATTTGTTCCATGGACTTACGCATCAGCTATACTAGTCCTATAAAGTCCCGGATGTCGGATTCCATTGTTTATGGCGAGCAATAAGCCATCCTTTTTATTTTGACGCACACCATTACGCTGGAAGTCATCTCATCACACTAAAATATTCATGTCAGGAATAAACACTAAATAATATGGCGTTGTGATGGCAACAAAACAAACGTCTAACAACATCAACTTTATTGCCAACGCCACTCATATAATGCTTATGTACACGTGTAGGCCTCCCCTTTTTCCAGACCGATGATTTCATCCTGGACCGAGTTACGAGGAGTGATGGTCATTAGTATTTGTACGCAGAATGTTAGTTTCGCTACAAGAGACCAGAGCAGACAACGAGTTTTCCTTCGAAACTGTCTGTCCACCGTTTCCATGAAAAAAAAAAATAAATCGATGAAACTAACACAAAAACAACAAAGATACATTAGTTTGGTACATGTAGGCGTTTTGGAGGCAAACACGTATGTGCCACGAATTGCTTCATTCCAGAAAGTCTATTTTGAATTCCAGAAATGTATCGAGCAGGAACGGACTGGACCACCGGGTATCCGGGCGAATGCCCAGTAGGCCCTTGGCAAATAATTTTCTTAAAAACGGGGAAAGACATTCGCACAATACTTCCAGCACTTGCAAAGGAAAAATTCTTGTAAAATGGTTAAAATATTTAAACACTAGACTCTCGCCTTGACGCAGGCATACTACTTTGCCTTAACCCCTAGTGGGCATAGCGCTTTAACCACTCCTGCGTGCCATCGTACTCTGTTCTGGGCAATGGGGCGCAACTCCCAAAATGACTTACCCAGCGTCTTACACAACAGATCGACGCCATGTGATTTTGGGACCCCCTCTTAGTTGGCATTGGTTGGAAATGGGGTTCCTTTTCATGGCATGTAAAGCAATGCAGTTATCATCCTCCCACATTATGCGACCTATTCACTGCCATTTTCGTCAGCGTATCAAATCGTCAATTGACATCTGACAAGTACGCCAACTTACATAGGTCTTCATTCGATATTAGGTGCGTTTTTTTTGCAGAGCAGAGTAAGGAAGGCTAAGCGGCAAAAAAAACGGTAGTACCGAACCCGAAAACGGGGCATGTCTTTGCTAGAAGTGTGTCTTGGTTTAGTTAGAACTCAAACGTCAACTCAAATTTCAAGAGGAAACTTAAGTACAGATACAAGCCGACATTTCTCCTTTAGGCATTTTGTATGTATACTCTTCCAATTAATTACACAAAACGAGCATTTTATTGACAGGAAATAAGCTTTAAGTGCTTCTTAAACTGTAAACTGTTCGAAAACTTCGACACATGCGCCGCCTGCATTTCGAAACGCAGACTACTTAGCGGATCAGCATTCTTGCACTGACGATTTATCCAGAGCAGCTCAGATCAAATTGTTTGTGTAATTGTGTGGTCTACATCTGCTCTGCTCGGCATGGCTGTTGAAAAAATGCAACTATTGTTTCGAGCCGGAAAAATTTTAGAATTCGACGAAGACATAAGTTGAAGAAATCTTGCAGCAGAAACTTTTCATGTACTGCTCCCATAAAAAAGCACAGACAGTACCAGGGAGCGAAACAGCCCAGCTTGGTCCTGATGCTGATACAACCGCTCTGCCAGATTTTGGACAGCATGCCGTGTGCGCATTTAGCCTGGTTGATGCAACGAGCGATGGCCTGCTCCGTACCACCATTTTCGGCAACAATGCTTCCCAGGTCGACGCAGTGGACCGTATACGTACATTTTGACGGTTTGATAAATTTTCTACATTAGGGGAACTTCACCAGAGGTTACGCGGTTCAAGACCGCGGCGAAGTGTTCTTTTCACCTCATTTAATCTTCCTTCAAGATAAGTAGCTTTCCACCAGTATCCTCCACCGGATTTTGGCAGGAGTAACGACCACCTGGAAAATCCTTGATGACACCGTATGGGGCGTTGAAATTGCTTCTTCTTGCGGCTTCTTCTGCTGAGGCTAGAACAGAATTCACATAAACTCTTTTATTGCGTCGCACACAATGCTGAATTTATGGGGCTTTTTGATGGTAAAGGAGTTCGATGCTGCTTCAATTGTCTTCTGATGGCGCAGCTAAACCAATCTTAAGACAATTTCTTTCAACAATCCGCTGCCATGAAGCGTTGGACATCAGGAGCTTATTCCGATAATTTAGGTTTGTGCTAAGGATGACATCTGCGGTTTTTTAAGGCATCCCATTTTTCATTTGTACCACTATCAGGATGACTAATTATCTCGGCTGCTTTTTGCGCAAGATGGTCATTATATTGTTGTAAGACAGCTGGATTTTTTTAAATTGAATGGTGTTGAATCTGCGGCCCCTGGATCTTTCATCGCTAGCACGACGTACGGCTGCAATACGCAATCGAACATTAGCGATCATAAGATAATGGTCTCTTCCCATCCCAGTATCGGCGCCGTACTTATTTCGCACATCCAGGAGGCAACTCTTGAATCTTTAACTGGTTGCAAAGTTATCGATCTGATTTTGCGATCTGCGCCGAACAACGGAGAACTTACTGATTTTGTGGTGGTCCTTACGCTCAAACATAGTACCACCGATGATGAAAACTGTGAAAGTCGCAGAATTCTACAAATCTTTCACCGTTGTCGTGACGATACCCAGGTCCGTGTCTCCTCATCACATGTCAGAGTCCATAGCTATCAGCTCCAACTTTCGCATTGAGATCCCCCATAACCATTATAATGTCACATTTATTTGTTTCGCTCTGGACAGCGTTTAGATGTTCGTAGAAGGAGTCTTTCGCGAAGACATTGTCGAGTTCAGTTGGAGTGCAACATTGTATACATTGTATCATTGTTATATTCGTCAATTTAGTCGTGATCCTGGCGGCCATGATTCTGTCGGAGAGCAGATCCGACGATAAGATACAGTTTCGCGGGGTCCTAATTAAGAGGAGCCCCACGCCTGAATCACGACCACTACCGGTAGCTCTACTGGAGTACAATATTACAATGGTCCCCGTTGGGAAGATAAATTCGCCGCTGTCCCACCACCTTATCCCGTTAACTCCTAAAATAGTTAACTTATACCGCAGAAATTCTCCAATTGAAGAAGTCGTGCGTTCTGCGGATCTTCTGATCCATTGTCCAGGAGAGTACGCATATTCCAGAATCCAATCTTTGTCATTGTACGATAGCTAAAAGTCGTAACCGTTGAGTCAGTCCTTATCCCAGGCATAGTTGATATTTCGGTAGCATATAGAAGATTTCGGATAGTGCGGGTTGCTGGCATACACATCCTATACTTTTCTTTGCCGGTCTCTACGACAGGTTGTCAACGGGAACGGTCGTGATATTATTCGTGCTCCCCGTACCATTGGGTGAATACTTACCTCAACCAAATAGTCGAACCGCTATTACTGGTGGCTTGACTTTGTTAGCAATGGTCAGCGACCACTGCCGTTCCAGGGGGCACGCGGAGAACTCTGGAATAGGATTTTTGCTCCCCCCACTAATCAGCAAGGAGTCGGGGATCGCATAGGCCTGTATTGATCCAGGATCTTAGTCCCTGGCTTAGTGTATTTCAATTCAAGAACTATGCAATTGAATTTTGTGTCCACTGTATATCGTTTCGGGTTGAATGACTTCGATCCTATTAAACGCCATCTGTGCGAATGCGCAGCAGTTGGTTTGGAGAGTAATCAGGAATAGGTGTCGATAAACATTGCTGATATTGGCTAAAATTTACCGTTTTTTCAAGTGGTCTACACTGAGTTTGATGTGACAGAGAAATGAACTTCAACAAGAGTCTGCATGAAATAACATGGCAGTCTAGCAGTCAATTCCAAAGCTATACGACGGCTCTGACGGTAACCATTGCCGTAGGATGTTTCCTGTTGCTTCTTAATGTCCTCATTTTTTCCGGCATATATTATCAACGTGAAAAACGTGCAACTGGAAGACGAAAAACTGTTGTCATACCATTTTTGTCAGCGGTCAACTTTATTCTTTTCTACTTATTTAACCATATTCAATTTCGCAAATTTTAGCATCGAAATGGTACTAATATCTAAAACATCCTATTAAATTAGGAACAGAAAATTTGCATTTGAAACACAAATTAATTAAAGGGATCTGCCGTTTTCAAATGCTGCAAAAAATTTCTAATACAAGTACCTATACTAACTAACGAAAACACCATATCCCAAACGTCCTGGTGGATACATTTTCTGAACTCAAACTACTGTTGCAAAAGTATATTTCGGGTCTTTATGCAATTGTTCCCGAAAACTAACACGATGGCGCGTAGGAGTAGTTGACGCTATGCCTCAAACTAGTGAAATCGATTTGCCTCCTTGATTGAGGCTGTTCCGTTAAAACTTCAATTAGCAATGGGCTGACCACAGCGGTAACCAGTTACAATTTGGATCTTCAATCCGATCTGAGCCCAAAATTCCAACAATCTGTCCATTTCCGGAAAAAGTGTTCCGACCACTGGACTTGTTAATCACACAAACCCCACATTGGGCACCGAATATTATCGGCTATTTGCTAATATATGTACTGTAAATTTTCACTAATGTGGGATAAAAAAGAGGCTTCCTTAAGACTCTTTTTTATTCCAAATGCAGTCAAATAGATTTCACTAGTTTGAGGCATAGCGCGTCAACTACTCCTTCGCGTTATCGAGCACAGTTCCATTATGACCCGAAAGATACTTTTGCAACAGTAGCTTGAGTTTTGAAAATTTATTCACCGTGACGTTAAAGAAATGGTGTTATAATGCATCAGCTAATCGATGTCATCATGGATGAAACACAGAAACCACGCCACAGAGGAGATGTCATAAAATCAAGTGGCAATGACAAATTACTTACTATACACCCTTCTCCTATTGTACGATTACTTTCCTTTGTCACTTTTCTCTCATTGCATCCCCAATAATCTTATACCGTCCAAGTCGAGAAATAACACCACAATTCATTATATTCTTTCTCCCCTTTTCTATTGCAGAATGCCCGCCGAATACGACCATAGTGCCGACCATTGCAGCAACACGTCCACAAAATCATCAACAGAAAATAAATAGTCCTGGTGCAGGCGGAAGCGCTAATACTCCAGGAAGTCATTCGGGTGTAATAACTGAACCAGGTAGCGCTGGCAATAAGCAGGACAACAACCTATTTCGACGTTTAGCTAGCAGTCAATTCCAAAGCTATACGACGGCTCTGACGGTAACCATTGCCGTAGGATGTTTCCTGTTGCTTCTTAATGTCCTCATTTTTGCCGGCATATATTATCAACGTGAAAAACGTGCAACAGACGCTAAAAAGAAGGAATTGCTACGGGAAGCGGAAAATCTTTGTTCGTCCACGACAAACCTGGAAAAATTGTCGGCCGGTGAAGGTGCCTTTTCGGGCGGCGGCAGTGGTGTCGGCGGAAAAGGCAGTCGCAAGTCCAGTCTGCAAAGCTTGACGGCTTTCAACACGGGCGGAAGTTTCGGAGAGTACAGCTGCTATGACGAAAAAATTCAATGCAAGGAGAAGCACGCCTTGGCTGATATTTGTAGTGTTGAGTTGCCCCTGAAAGAATTCAAATCGGCTGGTTCGCCACCATCTCAGTCGAACACGGGCAGCCTGCGACGGCAACCAGCCCAATTAAAATCAACAGCATCCAATCCATCATCGAGTAGTATTCTCATGTACCCGCCATCATATCACCATCCACCCCCAGTCACGGGACATACTCACAAATTGGTACACCATTTCGCCTCGCCCGAACGTCAAGGATGTACGAAGAGTGCGGATCTCGTCCAATACCAACAATATCAGAAGCCTGCCATGCATCAACACTTCCATCAAGCCCATTCCCATCAAGGACATCAGTTTCATGCCCATCAAGGAGCAAGCTCAACAGGTAGTGCAACAGTCGGTACGACGACGGAACAGTGCAATCAATCAACGCAATCGGAACAGCCGAAAGTACAAGATGTCGCGACAAGTATTGATGAAAAAGCAGTGGGTGGTGGCAGTGACAATAATAGCGAGCGAAGCAGTAACGGCAACAATGGTGGTGGCAGTGGTAGCAGCTCAACAGGTGGATCGGCTACCAAAGCTTGTACGAGTGGTCGCAATTCAATTAATGACTCAGACAATATGATTAGTCCCGGCATACCCGAGCCTCCGCCACCTCCAAAGTCGTCAGTACCATACCAGGGTGGCATACTGAGGCAACCCGGTCCGCCAACAACGCCCAGCTCGAATAAGAAACGTGTCCAAATCCAGGAGATTTCAGTATAACCCGAACGAAATTTTGGCTTATGCGATGACTATTATTTGTGAGCATGATTGATTCATGTTTTGCTATTTTGCCAGTAATTCAAGGAAAAACATCGGCCGGGTGGTGGAGTGGATTTAGGATATGTTTTTTTTTTTCAATATAAGAAATTAGGAACGTTTGGTTTGGTTTTTGTCGAAATAATGTTGAAAACACGGGTATGTACATCTACATAATTGATTTTCCTTCCTATTTTTAATTTTTTTTTTTTTTCATTTAAGAAGATCTTTTGTCTCTACTAGTTTTTTTCATTAGTCTGATTTTAGGGTTTAAAAAAAAAGTCTTAAGGGGTTTTAGATATTAAATCAAAACTGGTTCATACAACAATGGGTAAATCGTCTGTATGCAGGCGTGTTTGTAGGGGAGCCCATCAGGGGGGGCATATTGTCTCCCCTTCTGTAACGGTTGCAGAAGCGGAAGTAGTTGACGTTGCCGTGAAGGCCTGTCGGACATCAAAATCTCAAAACTTCCTAAGTTGGTCAAAGTTGGTCCTAAGTTGGTCAAACGACGCGTGCTGGCTGGCTTGGTCAGTGACGGGAGTGGCACTACCCGTTGACACTTTAAATGTCACGCGTCTGCCCGAGACAACACGACACTTGGACCGAGAAAAAATATCAATAAAAAGAAAATAACATGCAAAAACAACTACTACTCGTACACTAAGAGGGATGTCGATCATCACCTTTGGAACTTCCGCGAACCGCGGAGAGCCAAGATGTTGCGGCTCTGGCGCTTGAGTCCCTCTCAACCATGTCTAGGGCGCGCCTCGAATTCCTAGACCCCGAACTAAACTAACCGAAAAGAGAGAGGGGAGAAGCTCAACATTAGGAGCTTTGGGGACACGCGGTAACTATTTAATTGTTCATATGTTTAGCCTAAACGTAGACAAATCAAAACCCGAAGAGCAAGACAAAACGGCACAAAACATGAATATCACTCACTGGCTGTCCGTGTAATGTACTCTATCAGCGCCGCCATTGAGCCGGAAACACCCCCTTCCCGCATTCACACACCCCACACCTCTACCCTTGCTTCACGCGCTCGCACCGCTGTCATTATGATAACCTCACAAAACGGAAAAATTCCTTTCGTCACTGGCACTCGTCCTAATTATCACCGCTCGCGTCGCGAATGGACTTCTTCGACGACTGGCTTTGTTTTGGATTTCCGACCGAAAAAATGCGGAAAAACCTCACAAGACTGTTGAGCTTGTCACATGGGCACACAACATCGCGAACTCGCAGACACACACCGGCGAATTTTCGCCTTTTTCGAATTGCGCGTTGAAATTGACAAAGCCTTAAAGTGCACTCAAGCTCTGCGTGACGAATACACTCCGAACGCCCCAAAATCCAAACAAAATCCAAAAAGAACTCCAACAAAAACAACTATCGTTAAATTGCTCATCCGTATCACCATCAGCTTCTTTTGCAGACAAGTGTCTTCAACACGGAGCATTTCAACAAATTCACTCCTGCAAATCACTTCCAAGGCTGACTATTTTCGCCACCATTTATCCGCAAAACGAAATCCGAAAATTAACTCGCAACTCCAAAAGCAAAAACAAACCGCCCCGATTCGTCGTTCCCGCCAAAAACTCCCGTAAAAACCCCCGCTGTGCCAAAACAATCCCGAGCACGCGTTCCCAGGCCGGTTTGTTGGGGAACGTACAAAGGCTTGCTGCGCTGGCCACTACGGGGGCTTTTAGAACCACTCCATCTGCCGGACTGGACGTGATTCTAGGCTTGTTCCCACTGAATATTCTTGGCGAACCACTGGCAGCAAACACGGCTTTACGCCTTTGCTAGGCAAGCCAGAGGCGTGCGTTGAGTGCGGGACACTCTACTGTATTGAATAACCTGGATCTCCCCAGGGAGACGGACTACATTTCCCCAAAATATCATTTCGGCAGAAACTTCTTCAGCCTGATTCCAACGAGGAGTCTATGGACGGGGGATGTGCCCTTGACTACCGACACCATGGTCATCTATACAGATGGCTCTGGAACCGACGACGGAGTCGGGGTGGGCATTTACGCGGAAGGACTGGGGATTAACCTCTCACTCCGTCTTCCCGACTGTTGCAGTGTCCTACAGGTGGAGGTTTCGGCGATCTCGGGACATCACTATTTACACAGATAGTCAGGCGGCGATTCGCTCACTCGAATCCGTCCTCACGACATCTAAAACCGCTCAGCCCTCAGCGGCCTCTTCAATATCACACTCGGTTGAATCCCGAGCCATAGTGGTTCTATGGGATGGCGGGCGGATGAACTGGCTCGGGAGGGTACAACTGGGGTGGTTGAAAAAAGACGCAGAGACATTAAATTGCCACTTAGCATGTGAAAATTGTCGATTAAGACAGCTGCTAGATTATAGATGGGTCGTGGCCAATAAAATAGCCACAAGCACTGCGACTATAAGTCTATTGTGCTAAAGACAGCTGCTGTGAACAGGGCTAATACAAGATGGCTCAGCGGCAACACCTGCCAAATAACGAGGATGATTTGGCTGATATTTGATTCCAGTTGTTCTGCCACACTGCTGTCGCTGAACAGAAAGCACATTGGCAGGGTGGTAGGGGCTATCACGGGGCACTGCCCAATCGGGGAGCTCGCCTGGAGGCTCCGGATTCTTTATCACGACTTCTGCAACAGTTGTGGAGATGTAGATGAGGAGGAGAGTGTTCTCCACCTTCTCTGTCACTGTCCGGCCTTGGCCGGCAGGAGAAGAACATTTTTGGGCTCTTGGGTCTTCTATGATCTGGATGACCTTAGGAATATGACAGGCACAAGGTTCAACAGTTTTATCGCTAGCACAGGCTAGTTTGATATATAGGTTCGTTTGAAGGCGATTTTTTTGGTGGTACAGCAAAGGACCCAATGCTAGTCTAAGTGTGCTGTGATACATCGCGGTAGCCCCTGCACCTTATCTAACCTAGATATTAAACCGACCAGCCGTTAGACCACGGATTAAATCACCCATTAGATCATCCATTAGACCACGTATCAGACTAGCCATTAAACTACGTATTAGACCAGTTGTTAGACCGTTTAGTATACCACCCATTAGACCACACATCAGACTAGCCATAACACCACGCATATTAGACCGCCCATTAACCACGCATCACACCAGCCATTAGACCACGTATCAGAGCAGCTATTCGTTTTCGTTTTGTTTGACACAAAATTGTTTTTTTTTTTTGTCACAACGAGGAGACTTTGTAGATATAGCATCTATCTATCTATTGTAAATCCAACATGCGCTCGTTAATCAAAGTGCGCTTGGTTTGCTGCAGTATGAATTTCAGATCCAGATTCAGTTTATGCTAAAATTTGGTAGTGTGAGGTTCATACTCGTAATACACTTCACGCTAATAAGGTCTAGGATATTATTATGAAACACGAATAGTTGATCTGATACGTGATCTAATGCATGGCCTCATGCGTGATCTGATGGGTGGTCTGATGCGTGGTTTTAAGCTTGGTGTAATAAATGGTCTAATGGCTGATCTTATACCTAGTAGACTGGTCTAATGCGTTGTAAGAATTCTACCGTCTAAAAACAGCCTTGTGAAATTGGTTAAACAGCTTTCTGTCCAGACAATATCTCGTAAACAGAATTTTTTAGGAATATTAAGGATTGGTATAATTTGTGATACATAAGGATGTCATATCACAGGGCACAATGAGCGCTCTTCATTTCTGGTATTTTTTTAAGTCGATTTACTGTTGGATTTTTCTGGTATCGGGCGGACTTATGTTATTTTATAAAAGCACTGATCAGTTGGGTAACCTAGATAAGAAGATTTAGTTACGGAGCGGGAAACCTGACCCAAATTTGATTCCAAGATTTACTGTGATTTGATATGCCAAATCACAGATCTGTTATCTATGAAAATACATACCAAACTTTTTGATGTGTGTAGTACTGTCTATACTCATTTGCCCTAACCCATAGTGGGGTATAGCGCGTCAACTATTCCATGTGACTTAGCTGACGTTTCGTTGGCATGAACCAGTTTCGGAGGATGCACGTTTCCTGCAGGCACCTCCTGACCCCATTTTTTGGCAATAAATTGAATTGAATTGAATTTAGCCGCTTACCTGCGACAATTCCGGAGATATTGTGGCTTATTATTAGGCTCCGCACCACAGGGGGATGAAAACACAAACATGCATGGCCACGAACGCCGTGAACGAGACTTGAAAAACTCGTAACAATCGTAGTCATACATGAGACTGACGCCTCTACGCATATAGCTGCCGGTCGACTCAAATGAAAACTACCCACATATTCCGTCGGCCCTGGTTATATGCTAACGAAACATCAACTAAGCCTTCTAGGAGTAGTGGCTGAGGCGCTATGCCAAACTAAGGGTTATGGAAAGTAGTGTATTTAATTTGAGGATGATTTAATTTTTGAAATAGTAGTACTATCTATGAGAATCGAGTTGATTGGAGTGAGCCACTGCTAATCCAATTCTTGTTATGAATGATCTCTAATGGGCATTATTAGGGGACATCAAAGTGTTCACGAGGACGTAGTGAAAATTATCCGAAATGACTGTGAAGATCCGGCAGCGCCATTTAGCGAAAATTTCCCAGCTTCAATCACTACGTTTAGACCGCGGGACTATCTTCGAGATCTAACTAAATCGATCTAACTCTCGACGATATAAACGTATCGATTTAGTTAGTTTTGGACTTGACTTATCTCTACTTGCGATGCGGAACTGGACTATAAAAATTGGGACTATGTCGCTGTCATCGCTAATGTTGACGTTGTTGTCGTTTTTTTTGGTGGCCATTTGTTTTGTTTGCAATTTCAGGAAAGCAGTGCGTGATCACGGGCAAGAAAAAGCCTTTTTCTGTCGTAAAATTTATATCTATCAAATTTATCTGTGCTGTCAACAGAGAAAGAATAAGAAGTACCTTTCCGTATGGTCGGTATAAACACTCCACCAACAAGTGCTAACACTAAAATGATTTAGTTAAATCGACTTTTAGTTCCACGGTCTAAACGTGGCCATTGGCGGTGGCTCGAACTTGATGTAGCTCAGTGACGGGAAATGTGGGCGGGGTGTTTGCCCTCTCACTGCCCCCTGCTAGTAACATTCTGAAGAAATTATCGTGCCTAAGAAAAAAACAGCAAAAGGAAACGCCAAGTTTTTACAAGTCAACCTCAATCATTTTTTTTATTTCCTTGCTCTGGAGATTCGATATACGTTTTTTTCAACAGTCCAGATCGAGAACAGGACAACAATCGCACTCATTACACTAACAACCTGCTCTGAAAAGAACAATTTTGTTAGTGTAACTCGTGCAATTTTTGTTCTGCTCTGATCTGAGCTGTTGAAAAAAAACGCGTCTATTGTTTTTTGCTGGATCCCGGGTCAAAGCGGCTTTGCCGGCAACGGCAAAGAAGATCAGTCCGCTAGACAGGGTACAAAAGACGAGGCATTACAACCTTGTGGGAATATTGATATGCCCATTTCGGCTTCTAGGCCAACACTGAAATCTGAAGCGATTCGTAGGACAAATAACAGATGGAGATACGGCGAGGCGGCACATGCCATTCCATACAGCTATCGTGGCCCATGCTGGATTCTAATAGTTCTAATAGACCGCTTTCGATGAAAAACATTTTAAGGAAAATATTTGACAATTAACAATCTGAATAAACCACCAGAAAGCACATTCATTACAGAGCCTACTATGTAACGCCAACACACCGTTGGTTCCCAGGTTTCGTCCACACGATGGATCACTCATTAGGTGCTGCCTTGGTCCATCGGCGAAGCATTAGTAGTACGACCAAGTACTCTAGCGTTCCGATAACTTAAATTGGAATAGGTTAAGCATTTCGCTTTATACATATAGAGCGCATTCTATGCCAAGGGTGCAAATTTTATTCCAACGAAAAATCAGTCTCATTAATATTAGGAGCATTCGATTCACCCGGATCTCATAGGATCTCAATTTGTATGGAGGTCCGGGCGAATCGAATGCACCTATTATGTCCGTGTTCGAGTTCATAGCGAGAAGCTTGGAAGTGGTCCAATCCTCTCAACTCGACTCTCAAGGCTAGAACATAAATAGATACAAAATTGGTATCAGTATTTTTCCTTTGGAGAAGTACTACCAATTCAGAGTTTCAGATCTTACAATACGAGTATATTTTAAATATTTTTCCTGATTTTACCAGACACAATAACACATCACATCATCACATCAACTACCCATATGGTCATATGCATGCTCGGGAAAATCCAATTTCAAATCGATAAATAAATCGACCAACTCATATTATGTACTTCTTCATAAAAAAAAGATTCACATTCGCTCACCTTTCATTACGACTACCATCCATAAACCTCATGTCGCCATACTCCTTCTCGCGCTCCAAACGCAATTACGTTCGCCAATCCCAACACAGACAAAAGAGAATCTGTCAGGGCTAAAATTAATTTCTGCACTTTTGTCGCAGCATCCATTTTACCCGTTCAGATATCACGAACAGTGTATACAATCCGACATGAACAGCCCTTAATTGCACTGCAAATATTTTTATAGCACCTTATTATGAATGGACTGTTCTCGGGGCTGCCCAAAGGGAATGTACGGTACGCGGCATCCTTTATGCATCCTGGAAATTTCTCTTTCGAGTCCATTCATCTGTCACGATGTAGCATGTATTCAGTTTTATCATCCTGTAATGCCCATTCCACACGGGATCTATTTTTTTTTGTTCCAGACTCGCGAAATATCTCTCCTCAATTAAAACGCTATAAAGTCTGTAATTTCTACCCTTTTAGTCCACACGAGGACCAATCATGACGGCTGGAAAAAGGCAAAAGTGGGTGACTGAGAATGTTGAAACAAATTTTCCGCTGATATTGTTCTTGATGGGACTGCTGAATGTATAGCGAATGGTTAAAGTCGAGTTGAAGTTGTATGCATGGTAAAAGAATGAACGATGAGAGCAAGCGAAAGCACCACATCAACCTCATTAAGGATGCTTGACGACTTACGGAGAATTAATTAAAAAGGACTACGGTTGAACATCATTGGCAAATTGTTTTATAACTATTTGTAAAGTAGGGTATGTCATGAATAATGGAAATAGAGCGTTTGGAGTATTATCGGTATCAATCAGTTCCTTTACACCACGTTGTACGTCATTTAATTTCAAAGTCGGGTCACAAGGAGAGTACTGCGTTGCCAGCCTTAGCCCGGCAACACACTATTGAACACGAACTCCCACTTTAACACAATTTTCTTCAGGTTTGTGTAATTCTTTGCCTTATGTAATCCCTGGTGGGATATATCAACCACTCCTATGCGCCAGCATACTCTGTTCTGGACAATGGGGCACAACTCCTCAAATGGCTTACCCAGCGCCTTACACTCTTTCGCCACCGATCGATGCCATGTTATTTTAGGACCCCCTCTTGGTCGGGCTTGGTTGGAAATTCGGTACCATTTCATGGCATATAAAACAATGCGGTTATCATCCTTCCGCAATGTGTGGCCTATCCACTGCCATTATCAGCAGCGCATCAATTCGTCGATTGGCATCTGATCCGTACGCCGCCTTTGTTCTTCATTCGCTATTGTTTCGGGCCAGAAAATTCTAAGAATTCGACGAAGATATGAGTTGACGAAAACTTACAGCTTTCTGATAAATCTTACGAGAACTGTCCATGGGCTGTTACCATACAACAGCACAGACAGTACAGAAACAGACCCATCGTGGCTTGATGCTGTGATAACTGCTCTCCCAGATTTTGGACAGCATGCCGTGTGTGCACTTAGCCTGCTTGATACGACGAGCGATGTCCTGCTTCGTATATTACCATTTTCGGCAACAATGCTACGCAGGTAGACAAAGTTGTTCACCTTCTCCACACTCTGCCAATTAATATTGATGGCAATATGTGTAGGATTTCTTTCTCGCAATGGTGGACTAAGAACCTTAGTCTTGTTTATGTTAATCGTAAGCCCAACCTTGCTCCTTGCCTCCCTGCCACTGCGCCACTAACGCCAAATATGTATATGATTTTATGGGCAAGTAGGCATATATGTCGTCAGCGTAGTCAAGATGTTGTAGATAAGATGATAACTCCATTGAACTCCTCTGTCTAGTCCGAATAGGGCTGCAAACAGCACTTCAGCGATCATTATGAGAAAAAGGATCGGCGAGAGGATGCACACCTGCCGATCCCTGCGAATCTCAAAGTCCCCCGTATAATTCGTATACTCTTCGCACACTACGCTGAATTTCTCCAGCTTTCTGACGGTAAAGGAGTTTCGATGCTACTTCGATTCTCGTCTGACTACAGCCGAAAGTACCTTCAGTTCTTTTCTTTCAACAATCCGCTGCCATGAAGCGTCGGACATCCAGGGCTTTTTCCGGCAATCAATGTTTGTTGCCAAGAATGGTATCTGCGCTATCAATGTACGCATTTTTTATGGCATCCCAGTTTTCATTTATGTCACTATCTGGGTGACTAGTTATATCAGCTGCTTTTTGAGCAAGATGGTCATTACATCGTTGTAAGACAGCTGGATTTATCAGTCGAGTGTTGAATTTGCGGCGCCTGGATCTTTCGTAGGTAGGAAGGCGCACGGCTGCAGTACGCAATCGAACAATAGCGATCATAAGACAATGGTCTCTTCCCATCCTAATATCGGCAGCCTTCTTGTTTCGAGTTGAGGCAACTCTTGAATCTCTTACTAATGGCAAAGTGGTCGATCTGATTTTGTGTTCTGCGCCGATCAACAGAGGACCAACTGATTTTGTGGTATTCCTTTATGCTCAAACATAGTACCACCGATGAAGAGACTGTGAAAGTTGCAGAACTGTACAAATCTTTCACCGTTGTCGTTACGATCACCAAGACCGTGTCCCCCATCACATGTCTGAGCCCGTAGTTATCAGCGCCAACTTTTGCATTCAAATCTCCCATAACCATTATAATGTCACCTTTAGGTGTTCTGCTCTGAACGAAGTTTAGTTGCTCGTAGAAGGAGTCTTTCGCCAAGGCACTGTCGGGTTCAGTTGGAGCATAGCATTGTGTTATTGAGAAGTTTCTTATTTTGATCCGGAACCTGGCGGTCATTATTCGGTCGGAGACTAGATCCCAGGATAAGAGACAGTCTCAAGCGGTTCTGGTTAGAAGGAGCCCCACACCTGACTCACAACCACTACCAGTAGCTCTACCGGAGTACAACATTACAATGCTACCCGTTGGAGAGATAAATTCTCCGCTGTTCCACCATCTTATCCCACTAACTCCTAACATATTTAAGTTATACCTCTGAAATTCTCTAATTGAAGAAAGCGTGCGTTATGGGGACCTACTGATCCATTGTCCAGAAGAGTACGCACATTCCAGAATCCAATCTTTGTCATTGTACGACAGCCAAAAGTCGTAACCGTTGAGTCAGTTCTTATCCGAGGCATAGTTGACGTTTTGTTTTATAGAGCATTTCGTATAGTGCAAGTTGCCGGCATACACATCCTGTCCTTTGTTTGTCGGTTTTAACGACAGGCCGTCAAAAGGAAAGGCCGTGGTATTATTTTAAGTCCCACACCACAGGAGGAAGATTTACCTCAACCAAATCATCGCACCTCCATCACTGGTGGCTTGACGTTGGTTAGCAATGGTCAGTGACCACTGCCGTTCCAGGGGGCGCCCACGCGGAGGACAATGGAAGAGGAATTTTAGCCTGTCTGGTTCTATGCAAACTAGTCCCTAAGTTTTAAAGCTATCGAGCTGAAATGTACAAAGTTTTCTTTTTATTATACGCTGTATACCAACGGAATCGGATGACTACGTCATATAGCTGGTGACTAGCCCGAAAGTTCGTCATTGTGAGAAAACCTTTTTTAGTTCTAAAGATATCTTTTTCAAATTTCACGCTAATCAATGTATCTTTAGTTAAATCACATTCCCGAATTTCTTTGAATTTGGACTACTCTATCGTATAGCTGTCATGGGAACGACCGTTCCAAAAGAAAGTTTTTGACTGTCAAACCACATTCCTAAATTTGGTTGAAATCAGCCCACTATTTCATATATGTACCTCTCAAAGGAACAGTGAAATTGGAACAAGTTTTACTACTAATTTCAAAGTGCTTTAAAAAGTTCCACCGGAATTTAATCTATCCTCGGGGCTTTACCCGCATCCATCGATTTAATAGCCGCAGTCACATCCAGCTTAGATGGTGGTCTGGGATCAACTCTGCGTATTTGCAGAATATCTTTTGCTACCAATAAAGATGCATTCGAAGATCCAAAGTTGTTGTTGAGGACCTCAGTAAAGTGGTCTCTTTATCTCCGCAGTTGACGTTCTTCGGTTACCAGTAGAGACCCATATTTATCTTTCGCAGGATATTCTGTTGCAAAAGATTTGCCAGTTAATGGCTTGATAAGCTTAAAAAGGGCTCCACTATCACCGCGGTAAGCCGCTTCCTCTGCCTTCTCCACTAATGTGCTGATGGTCTAGAGCAAAGGTCGGCAAACTTTTTCTGGAAAGGGCCAGATTGTTGGAATTATGGGCTCGGCCGGCTGGATGGGAAATCCAAAGCGTAACTGACCATATGGTCAATCCATTGCTATTTAAAAGTTTGAAGTCCTTATCTGAGCCACAGTTGACGTTTTATTAGCAAATTAAAGATTTCGGATGATGCAAGTTGTTGGCATATATACAGTTCCGAAAATTTATCCATTGTGACATTTAGGGAACGGGGTTTTCGTTAATACCAGCAGTTTTTTGAAGCATGTAAAAGAGTCATTAATTTTTATTTCAAATATAAATTTTCTGTGGTAATATTTATTGATAGAACGATTTATATGTATGTATATGAACACGATTTCCTCTTTACTTTTTTTTTTGTTGCTGTGCCATTGAACTGTTGTTGCGAAGTTGAATATGGTTGAATATGTTAGTTCCACAATTGTGGAATAAAGTTGACCGCTGATACAAATCGCATGCAATAAAAGTTTTTCGCCCTCCTTGAAGATATCTTCGCTTATACTTATTTAATGCAAACTATTCATGGAAGCTGATTTCTGTGTCACATCAAACTCAGTATAGATCAGTTGAAGGAACAGCAGAAATGGAGCGGTATGAGCAATGTTTGTCGTCTCATCTTCCTGATTACAGTCCAAAGCAACTGTCGCGCATTCGCTCAGGAGATAATCAGTGGGATAGATGTATTTCAAGCAAAAATGATATTCTCTTTCGTTGAACAGGTTCATTTGGGGTGATATCTCAACCGATGGTATTCCCGGCATTAAATCTCTAATCAGCTCTATTCATTCGGGTTGAGTCGTTGAATTGCAAGTTGCTAATTGGTTCGATTTTCCTAGTCGAGTCCAGAATTCTGACTGAGAAGCAGCTAAGGCAACGAATGGACGCTAGCCCCTAGAAGTTCATAAGGTGCGTTTAGAGTTAGCGAAACCACTCGCGAAACTGTTACGCGGGGAAACTCACCCGAAATTCACCCGTGGCCTGTCTCACAGTTTCGGGTGAGGAACAGGTTCATGCTACGCGCAATTTTGCCTGGCGCATCAGTTTCGCTAGTGGTTTCACTAAATCTAAACGCACCTACATATAGAGTGATTTGGTATGCGGCCACCTAAGGTTGAATGCCTCGAAATACTCTTGCGTCAGACTCGATAAGAGCTCATGTGTCGAGGGTGCACTGATAGCTATCCGTTTATCTGTGCAGATAGCAATGCAAACTGCATAAAACCTCTGAATGTCCTCTGTCACCTGACTCACTGGCACGCGAGATCCATGCTATTGAGTCCTGAAGCAGAGCAAATTCAGCAGCTGCTCTTGCGACACAAATTACATGTATAATTTGGTATTTAATCGTGGATGTGGGCAACGTCGTCGAGAAGGGGGTGCGGAAGGGGCGTATCGCCCCGGGCCCATGTTTTCTTTGGGGGGCCTGGATATTAGAAAAATTGAAAATAGAAGAAAAAAAAATAATTTTTATCATAACACATTTCGTCAAAAAACATTTCCTAACTTACTAAAATGGCCTCACAATCCCATAGGCAAAGATGCATTAAAAATGCGGAGTATGCGAAACTCGAGAATCGCAGATTTTCTTTTCATTTATCTTCAGGAGATGATGTACACCTAGAGGTAGGAAAATGCTGGGTGACGGCCAGAAAAGTTTTTAGGGAAGTTAAAGAGGGAGATGATAGGAAGGATGGGAGGGCCGACACGAGAAGGGAACCAATCGTAACTCGACAAGCGTTCATCGTAGAAAGCTTTGCCTCGCATCGTATCATAGTGATAGTTTCCCCGGAAAATTCAATCAAAGCTAAAAAATGCATTCCAAACCTTTTAAAAGGCCATAATATTGCTGATATACCTGAATAAATGCAGATAAAGATGGCTTTCATTTTATAAGCCTCATCGCTAACTACGCTCTGGAAAAGCGAAAAGTGGAGAGCGATGAAAGTGAGCGAAACAAGCATGCCACCTTATTTGTTTCATGGAAAACCGGCTGTAAAGCAACCACTCATCGTGGATTGTTTTGATTGATCTAAAATTGTTGATTTTAGTTTTTCTTTTCAATAAAATAATTTCGCTAAAAAGTGGGTGTCCCCGGAAAAGCAAATCAATGTTCAAAAAAAGGTTAGCGAATCCCTTTACAATGCCAAAAGTCGCCGGAAAAGCGATGTCCTCGTGGTGGAGATTGTGGTGAATGAGCAAAATAGGTACTAGTACTAGTGGTGAAAAATATACTGGTTTTGTTTTGTAAAAAAAACTAATTCCTTCATTATGATTTCTTAGTTTCTGGCAATGAGAAGCCTTTGAATGTAAACTGCAATTTTATTCTTGCGAAGCTTCTCAAGTGCTCGGTGTCCCTACTGGTCCCAACGCATAAAGAATTTTTTTCAACACATTTAAAGACTGCTAACTGTCAGATATTAAGAAATTGGACGAGTTTATACAACGGATCAGTTTTCTGATTCTAGGATCTTTTTTTTTTCTCTGATTTTCTTAGAAACGCTCTCCGGTGCGATTCTGGTACAATGCAACATGTTCCAGGTAACGTCATTTTGCCGATCATAATTTTTTTCCGATCCATTACCGGTCCATTTTACCCAAACTTCTAACAGCTCATACCTCACAGCTGATACATGCGGACGTGTGTTTTCAATTGTTGCGTAGTTCATTAGTGATGCGGTCGTTAGTTTTTGTTTTATGTCGTCTGTAAATGAAAGTAGATGAAAGACACAAAAGAAATGAATAAGCACACAGTCGAAATTCGATTCGAATGCCGTCAACTATCAGCTGTTCAGTTTGGCAGAAACATAAAAATTGACAGCTGATGGATCACACGAACCCGAATCTGGATTGGAACTAGACCACGTTCCTGATTTTGGTGTTTTGGGACCGCGAGTATTACAATGAAATGGACGTTAAAAACAATTTTTTTTAATTGTCTTGAAGTCGATGAGATTCAGATGCTTATGAACCGTAATAAACATATAATTTCTTTTAAGCTGAGTTTTAAATGCAGAAATTTTTTATTGAAAGTTGCATGAACTTCCCGAATGTTTTCAAACGCGAAAAAAATGCGAGCAATAACTCTCATCATTATTATATCATATTATGGGCCCCTATAAAAGTTGAGTCCCGGGTCAGGATTTTCTCTCGACGGCCCTGAATGTGGGAGAGGGGAGACTTAAGGTACTTTTGCATCATTCGCGACTCGGCGATTACTCGCCAATTGCCGAGTACTAGTCAAAAATCGAGCAACTTGCACCGGACATGCGAATGTTCACATCCAGTCATCGTGTAGGAATACCATTCATCAGCTAGTTTTATAGGCCCCTCACACTAGACAACTTTTTGTACAAAAATGTACAATAAGAGTTTTGCTCTTATGCTAAAATTTGCGAAAGCAAAGATCTGAACCACTAACTTCGCTACCGCAAACATTTTCAAGTTGCTATGGAATTTTTTTCGGATATTTCAATTTTTGCCGACTATTTCACATTTTTGCGAATGAAGTTCCGTATGAGGGCAATCACACTCATCCATACTGTCTGTGTGCAGTTTTGAGGGGTTCACGGTCAAGTGAATTCCCGAACCAATCGTAAAGTTCTAAACCACACATTTTTGTACAAAACTTTGTGCAAAATTTTGCTATCCTAAGATACTTGTTAATTAACAATTAATTGGCGAATGTAGAGAAATACTATACGCCTATCACCAAGCAAATTTCCAGCATGGTTGGATTCACCATTAGGCGAGTATTTGGTCAGAACTGTATTGTGCGTATTGTGGTAGCATCGTTAGATGCAGTGCGAATCTTGCACACAATAAAATAAAGTTCTGACGTGAAAATTCATTTTAAACTATTTATATAGTTTTTTATATAATTGCTTCATGTCAGAAGCAATATTAACTCGCGGGCCAGAGCTTGCCGACCCCTGGTCTAGAGTATAAAAATTATCCCGAAAATTTGAACCATTATTATTTTTGTCAGCAATTTTCTATACATCCTCTCAGTGAAGAAAATTTCCATGGAAAATTCAAAAAAATTTCCTTTTTTCGAACCCCTTCTTTTCCAGTACTATTACAGTATTTAAGAAAAGTGTATTACATTTAATTAATTTTCCCCTAATTTAATAATCATCACAGGAGAGTGTTTCCCACAAAAAACACAAACATGAAAATACATCACAACAATTCTTAATTTATATTATTTATTTTCGATTTTCGTCAATTTCGCAAAAATCCATACGTTCCGTTCCGTTCTACTTACTCTGCGTAGATGAACTACAACCATTTCAATAATGAATATTGTTTTCCTAATTATTGCAATAATACAAAGGATTTTATTAAAAAAATTAATATCATGAAATGATTAACGGATATATTATTTGCAGAAAATCCGTTGTTATTTTTGCTATAGTCCTTTTTCTCGTAACTACCCCAAATTCGAATTTATGTATATTATATCGAACTTTCCCAAAAGTTATTCATTGCGCATATTTAATGATTTTTTTTTAATTAATGGAATATATTGACATTATTGGATCACCCTTATAATAACAGTGGCAATCATACATTGTAAAAGAACGAGTCAACCTTTAAACTGTACGCATTAAAAATAGTTTGGAAAATCACAAAAATATTTAATTACTCGCATATTGGACAAAACGTGGGGGAGTCGTACAGTGAAAAAATTCTTACACATACATAGCATAAATACTACAAATATGACATGTTAAATTTAAATGGATTTTTTTTAATAATAAAAAAGTATGTTTATATTAAACTACAAAGAACAAAGTACTTATTATGGTACTTACAACAATAATAACTGGGGTTATAGACAAAATGGAAACTAAAGTATGGACTATTGATGTAAATTATAATATTAAATTTAATGATAAATATAAATCAATTGAGAAGGAAACAAGAGTAAATGAATCTATAAAATTAAATAATGTAATATTATGAATTTGTATTGTTGTTCATATTATCTATACACTGATATATACATATATAAATTAAATGTAAACTAATACATGATGATTATATTAAATATATATTATTGTAATAATTGAGATATTATATGTTATAGGGAGAAGGGCGAAAAAAAAATAAAATAAAAGATGAAAACTTGGAACAAAACAGTACAAAAGGCTTTTATTTTATTTGAATGGTTTGTGAATTTTTTTCTTACAGAATGCCAATGGGGAGTTTAGGGGAAATCTTATTCCATATAATTACCAGTGGCGTAGAAAGCTTTTCGTCGAGGGAGGGATTAGTTGTCGACGTTAATTTTTTTCTAACGTTAGGGAAAACGAGGTGTACATTTCAAATGAACCTGAATAAATAGATTCTGTCGAAAATCCACAGTTGTCCGTTTTTCATCAAAAGATGTGATGGAGCCTGGACCCAACCTGCTGCTGAGCGACGCCTAATTACAACCCTCTTCCCGAGCAGCGAAGATCGCTGTAGGTTCTCTGATAGACAATATGATCAGCGCACCTCGTGGAAAGAAATCGCATAGATAATCACGGTAGAGAGAACGATGTGAGCTTTCAATAGCTTCTTGCCATTTAAGTCTCCTCCTCAGCAGTTATTAGGTGTACAACTTTGATTCCGCCGTTTTCCGCCAGACGGCGGCATCGGCGATGGCTGGTCAAAATACGTAGTTCAAAAGTGTCGCAAAGTGAGTTCGGACGTCTGTGAACGTATCGACATCCCCGCATTAGTAAAAGTTGGTCGCATTTTTAATAAGATTCGCGATTCAAAGTGTCTGTTTTCGAGCCAAGTTCTCGTCATTTGCGGGAAGTTTTGATCTTCTGCTTCCATTTGAAAAAAAACTACAGCTGAGGCTCATCGAATGCTCTCAGATACTTGCGGTGAGGTTGCTCTGAGTGACAGAACATGTCGTGAGTGGTTTCAATGTTTTAAAAGTGGCGATTTCAATGTCAAGGACAAGCATGGTGGTGGGAGAGAAAAAATTTTCAAAGACGACGCATTGGAAGCACTGCTCGATGAAGATTCGTGTCAAATGCAAGAAGAATTAGCTGAATCACTGGGAGTGACTCAACAAGCCATCTTGAAACGCCTCAAGGCCATGGATATGATTCAGAATCAAAGAAATTGGGTTCCGTAAGTAGTGATAATCCGATACAAGTAAAATACTCGATATTTTGTTTCGATACCGAGTACTTCTAGCATCGAATCACTTCTTCCGATACTTACTCGGTATCGAAAGAAAAGTACTTGTATCGAATCAAAAGTAATTTATTTTCTGAAATGCATTTTAGTGAGCATGTTGCTATGATGCCTGGTCTATGGTCGCCACCGCGCCGCCCTACCCCATCTTCTACTTGTCAGCCGTCGCTTGTAGTCGTCCGTTACGTAGCCGCTTGCCATAGATAGTGGTGAATTGTGTTTGGTATTGGCTGCGTTCCTGCGAACGAATCAGGATTTGACATTTCTCAAATTCTCCTCCATATGCTTTTCCCTTCGGTAAAATTTGTAAGGACTACTGTCATGAAAATGTTCCCCTCCGGATCTGAGAAGTATTCTGATCCGGAGGAACATTTTCATGACAGTTGTCCGTTAGGAAAACTTCCAAAAGCGGACTTCTTTGTTTAAGTATTTTTAAATACAAAAAATAAGATAAAAACATAAAAGAACTACGATTGGGGTAAACCCCAATCATGCAATACTCTAGATGAATTTGAACCTGGTTAAAGCCAATAAATAATTTGGTTGCAATCTCGGATGCATCGTTAAGACGTAAGACGTAAGTCGTTAAGACGTTAAGACGTATTTCATGAAATAGTGCAGTTTGTATGGGAGGGGGTAGAAGGAGGGTGAGGATTACAATAAATTTTATAATGTAGGTTACAATTATCATAAAAGTGATTTATTCAAAATTTCAAAGCAAGATGTTTTATAGTTTCTGAGAAAATCTGATTATTGTAAATTATCAAAAATGTGTCATTTTGTATGGGAGGGGGTAGACGGAGTAAGGGTAATCGATTACTTTTTTTGAATCTAACTGATATTGTTAATTAAGTGTTAAGTACAAAATTTCAGCCCGAAAAATTGTATAGGTAATGAGTAAATTGGCTTAACGTATTTCATGAAATAGTGCAGTTTGTATGGGAGGGGGTAGAAGGAGGGTGAGGATTACAATAAATTTTATAATGTAGGTTACAATTATCATAAAAGTGATATATTAAAAATTTCAAAGCAATATGTTTTATAGTTTCTGAGAAAATCTGATTATTGTAAATTATCAAAAATGTGTCATTTTGTATGGGAGGGGGTAGACGGAGTAAGGGTAATCGATTACTTTTTTTGAATCTAACTGATATTGTTAATTAAGTGTTAAGTACAAAATTTCAGCCCGATAAATTGTATAGGTAATGAGTAAATTGGCTTAACGTATTTCATGAAATAGTGCAGTTTGTATGGGAGGGGGTAGAAGGAGGGTGAGGATTACAATAAGTTTTATAACATAGGTTACAATTATCATAAAAGTGATATATTAAAAATTTTAAAGCAATATGTTTTATAGTTTCTGAGAAAATCTGATTATTGTAAATTTTCAAAAATGTGTCATTTTGTATGGGAGGGGGTAGAAGGGGTGGAGCGATTTAGCCCGTTCACGAACTTGGCCTTCATTTTTTGTCAAAAATAACGTGTGCAAAATTTGAACTTCATAGCTCAACGCGTTCTCGAGCTAGAGAGGTCACGGACGGACGGACGGACGGACAGACGGACAGACGGACAGACGGACAGACGGACATCCGGTTTTGAGATATTCGAGTGATAATATGAACTTCTGTATCATTTATTTTTTTCTGCGAGCCTTATTTCTTAGCGTTACAAACTTTGTGGCAAACTTATAATACTCTCAGATTTCATCTAGAGTATAATGAATAAATAAATAAAAATATTTATTGTGTTTTATAAGACTGGGCACATAAAATAAATAATTTGTCACAGTTAATCAGTGGGCTTTTGCGTAAGATCGTGGTCGTTACATTGTTGTAAGACAGCTTAATTTTTTAGTCGAGCGGTGTTGAATTTGCGGCGCCTGGATCTTTCGTCGCTAGGACGGCGCACGACTCTAATACGCAATCGAATATTAGCGATCATAAGAAATTGGTCTCTTCACATCCCAATATCGGCACCCTTCTTATTTCGCACGCCCAGGAGGTAACTCTTGAATATTTTATTAATGGCAAAGTGGTCATCTGATTTTGTGCTCTGCGCTGGTCAACAGAGGACCAAGTGACTTTGTGGAGGTCCATATGTTCAAACATAATACCGCCGATGAAAAGACTGTATAAGTTGCAGAACTCTACAAAGCTTTCACCGTTATCGTTACGGTCACCAAAACCGTGTCTCACCATCACATGCCTGAGCACATAGTTATCAGCGCCAACTTCTGCATTCAAATCCTTTTTTTTCTACAGAGCTACTAATCTAGAGCTTGGGGTTCAAATCTCGGCGCGATCAAAAACCGCCTGTGGGCACTAATAGAACACTCACAGTTCTCTGTCCTAGTCTGTATTAAGACGCCGAGGATACGAGGTGCAAGGTAGCAACTGCACTTCCGAAAAGTAGATATGATATCAAAACGTCAACAAGGCATAGAAATGCTAGAGATGTTGACGCGCCCATGCCCCTGCAGGGGTCAAGGCAATTAACAACAAAGCAGGATTGTCGGCAAAAAAAAATGATCGAGAGCGGATTGACGTAGCGAACACGAAAACGGGGCATTTCTTTGCTTGGATTATGTTTCGGTTTAGCTAGAAAGCAAACATCAACTCAAATTTCAAGAAAAAACTTGAATCCGTACTAAGATACAATCGAGCAAATTTTCTTCAAGCAGCAAGATTATTCTGAATGTTTAATATTCCACATAATAACACAAAACGAACATCTTATTGACAGGAAATAAATTTTATGTGCTTCCCAAACTGTAAACTTCCCGAAAACTTCGATACTTGGCCCGTCTGCATTTCAAAACACAGACTACTTATCCGAGACATTATTCATGATGAGGTCAGGGAGACTCTAATAACGGTAGAAGGCCTGAGTAGACGTAGGGTAGTTGAAAGACTACACAAGACTCACATTGCAGATGGAAACATACATAATGAGTGTATGTACAATGACATCAGCATTTTTACTGATGGCTCTTTAATGGACGGTAAAGCGGGGGCGGGGGTTTACTTTGAAGAGCTAAGCCTAGCATGTGCGCTTAGTCTAGGAGAGTATGTGTCCGTATACCAGGCAGAGATGCTTGGCTTGTTGCATGCGTTGGACCACCTGCTTGAAGGTCGGGTGCGGGGGAAGAAAATCCTTATTGCACTGGACAACCAATCGGTGATTAGACGCATGCATCAGACGAACATAAACTTAAACTGGTACTAGAGGGTGTCCGGAAGCTCAACACATGTGCCTCAGAAAATGAGGTTACGCTGATGTGGGTAAAAGAACACATAGGTACAACAGGAAATGAGGCGGCGGATGCCCTAGCAAAACAGGGATCAGCGGCAACTTTCATTGGCCCAGAACCCAGAGTTGCTCTGGGGAACGGCATGATTGGAGCGAAGGTTGGGGAGTGGATGTACTCCATGCATCAACAAAGATGGCAGGAGCCAGTCACTTGCAAACAAGCTCGGAATGCAATGACCAGTCCTTTAGGCAGGGAAGCGAGAAAGGTACTCAGTTATAAACGGAGTACCCTAAGCTGGATAACTGCCTTGGTCACAGGGCATGGTAATTTTAAGGCTCATCTGGCCAAGATGAAAATCGGGGAAGATGACGTTTGCAGGCTATGCCTGGAGGAGGCCGAGACGGCAGCACACATTGTGCGCGAATGTCCAGCACTGGCTAGCACGAGGTTGAGGATCACAGGCAAGCACACGATAAGTGTGGAAGCCATGAGTGAACTCAGCCTTAAACAAATGCTAGCAATAACACGGGACTCAGTGATGAAGAAAGAAGTCGACAACTACTAGTCGACATCTGGAAGCCACTGATGACCGGGAGGGGGCGAAAAGGGACCCAAACGTTAGTGGTCCGCTTCGGCTATCCCCCAGAATATAATAATAATAATAATAATAATGGGGGGTGTAGAAAGCCAACCCTACGTCCGAGCTAAAACATCTAATGCCACGTGCACCCCGGGCAACGTTATAAAACGGCTAACAGGGCTTTGGAAACCCCATTTGGGAGAAAACAAAAATGGAGACACGAAACATGTCCAGAAGAAGACGGGCAGGGATATCTGCCCAAGTGTCAGAGGAAGCCGCGACTTCCGGCGAGGGCTTCCCTCTCTGTACAAGAGGGGCAGTCGCCAGTGGTAAATGGGCGCACGGGCGTGCGTCCACCAACCAGAAGGAGACCGACTGCCGCGAGTGCACCTGCACGAGCCGGTAGGACGGGTACTGCTCCAGCACCACCGAGGAGCCCTCCCTTCACCTGTGGTTGATGTATCCAGGTATCCAGGCGACCACAGCTGCAGGCTCGCATAGGCAACGGATGAAATGGACAGAGGAAATGAACCTTTTTATCATCCGTGCCTACTACGAGATCGAACTCTCACAAGGGACAACATCATATCGTCCCTTGCTACATCAGAGGTTCGTCGAGCGATTTCCGCAATTTGCACATGTGTCAATGCAGCGGGTTTCAGACCAATACCGCTTCATTGTGCGAAGGAGTGCAATACCGGAGACGACGAGGGAAAGAATTCGACTTGAGGTTTTAGAGGCAACTCGAAACCAAGAGTCGGCGGGGCAGGATGTGGCATCCCCACCACCATCACGTCACTCTGTCCCGCACAGGAGTACCTACAACACCAGACGAAGTACACTACTTCACCGCCAAGTGGAAGTCTCTTCTGAAGTTCACGACGAATATGAAAGAGCTTGCTTGGAATATCAGGAAATAGATCCTCTGCACAGGCCTGGCATTCCCAGGTTACATACATCTACTGCAACACCTGATATTCTTTCTCAAATCGACAGCGAAATCGCATCCAGACTCAGCTCTGATACGACGTTACTGGAACTGCAATCACTTGTGTATTGCGGTGCAGTGGCAGTTATCAGATTACATGGTCAGAGGATCCGTGATAGCGTTGTCGGCGTGAGACAAAAACAAGAACCAGCCTGGAAGATTCGTCTTGAGCGGAAGAGAGATTTCTTACGACAGGATATTGGTCCATTGACTCAATACGTTGCTGGCAATACCTGTAGGCGGTTGAACAAAAAAGTGGAAAAGATCCTCCGTAAATATTCCACTCCTTCCGGAACTCCTTTAGTGGAAGTACTGGACACACTAAAACAGAAGCTCGCAGTCATTACAAGTCGTCTCCGACGGTACACGCTGAGCCTCTCCAGACGTGTTCAGAACGCTGCTTTCACTAAAAGCCAGCGGAACTTCTACAAGACTATCAATGAGGACCAACAAGCCAGCCCCACTATTAACTTCTCAGTGACTGACGCGGAACAATACTGGGGTGGACTTTGGCAAACTCCCGCTCAACACACCCAACATACTGAGTGGATCACTGCCGAAACCACCCGCCATGCCAGCTTGCCTGGTATGATTTTCGCCGAGGTCACTGAATCCGATGTCCGTGAAGTTATTAAGCGGTCCAAAAATTGGAAGGGGCCTGGTCCTGACAAATTGCAGAATTTCTGGTATAAGCGATTCCCGAGTATATGTAGTCAGCTCGCACAACAGATAAATCTGTTGATTAATAGGCCTGAGGAGTTTCCACCTTTCCTCACAGCAGGTGTAACCTACTTGTTACCCAAACGGAAAACAGTGGAGACGCCTGCTGAAACGAGGCCTATAACATGCTTGCCGACACTGTACAAATACATTACAGCCATTATTAGTGGCAGGATCTATACGCACCTTGAGCAGAACAATATCCTTGCCGAGGAGCAAAAGGGCTGCTGAGTCGGATCTAGGGGTTGCAAGGAACAACTAACGATCGACTCGGTTGTGGTAGGACAAGCTACGCGCAATCACAGGAATCTGTATTGCTGCTATATTGATTACGCCAAAGCATTTGACAGCATCCCCCATAGCTGGCTAATCGAGGTCCTCCACATGTACCGCGTAGATCCTGCCCTAATCAACTTTTTGACAAAAGTGATGGAAGGATGGCGCACAACACTATCAGTGCCATCAACCGAAGGCAATATGCTCTCTCAACCGGTACATATCCGAAGAGGCATATTCCAAGGGGACTCTTTGAGTCCACTCTGGTTCTGCTTGGCGCTGAACCCCCTTTCATCACTTTTGAATTCGGCTAGACAGTGCGGCTATACGATCAAGCATGGTCTTCTTGGAATGTTTTCCAAATTCGAACTGACTCACCTGATGTACTTAGATGACATCAAACTATACTCGGGAAGCGATGCACATCTTAAAAGTCTGCTGCGGATCACAGAAAATTTCAGCCGTGACATTCGGATGGACTTCGGATTAGACAAATGTCGAATCCGTGCCATCCGCAAAGGCGTTCACGCACCGCACCCCGGCTTCACCTTGGATGATATCCATATAGGTGCAATGTCGGAGGCAGACTTTTATAAATACCTAGGAATTCTGCAAGGTGAACATCCCAGCATTGATGACTTGAGAGAAGGACTGCTGGTTGAGTTGTGGCGCAGGTTGAAATTGGTGTTAAAATCCAACTTATCGGGAAGAAATAAAATAAGTGCGATAAACTTGTATGCCATTCCTTCACTGACCTACTCATTCGGAATAGTCCCGTGGTCTGTCACATCTTTGGCGGACATTGAACGGGGGGTACGCGTTTTGATGTCCAAATTCCGAATGTTACATCCAAAATCGTCAGTGGAGCGAATGTGCCTACCTCGTGACATCGGAGGTAGAGGTTTAGTTGACATTGCCAACTTACATCATCAGCAAGTCAACTCACTTCGCACTTATTTCCGAGGCAAAGCAACATCGAGTGCTCTGCATGATGCTGTCTGCAAGGCAGATGATGGTTTGACTCCACTGAACTTAAAGGATCAATCATTTGCTCCTTTGAGTCTGGTGAAGTCAGACCAAGAGAAGATCGACAAATGGAAGTCAAAGGCGATGCATGGTAAACATGCGAGTTGCCTTTGGCAGCCATTTGTCGATCTTCACCTGTCTAACAGGTGGCTTCGTGCAGGGTACCTCTTTGCCGAAACAGAAGGTTCGATGGTTGCCATTCAGGACGGCGTGGTCCCCACCCGTGCTTATCTTAAGCATATCTGCAAACAAAGGGTGGATGACGACCGGTGCAGAATGTGTGGTTCGGTTTTGGAAACACTTGACCATCTCATTTCTGGTTGTTCTGTAATGGCGCCGGTAGAGTACACGGACAGACACAATGCTGTATGCAAGGTAATCCACCAACACCTTGCATACAAGCACGGGCTGGTCAGTGAAACCGTACCGATCTACCAGTACACTCCACAAGCAGTGCTTGACAGCACTCGCTTCACGATGTACTGGGATCGCCAGGTAAACACTGATCACCCGGTCGCCCACAACAAACCCGATGTACTCCTAGTCGACAAGACGAGTCGCTCTGCATACATAATCGATGTTGCTATCCCCCATAATAGCAACATCGAGAGTAAGCATGCGGAGAAAAGGGCAAACTATAGTGCACTGGCCCAAGAAATCAAACAACTTTGGCATCTTGGCAGTGTACGAATAGTGCCTGTAATATTGTCGGCTACCGGTATAATACCCAAAGACCTTCTGACTTCCCTCACCCAATTAAACCTGCCGCACAATCTCATTGACGTTATGCAAAAATACGTAATTTTGCATACGTGTGCAATAGTGCGCAAAGTGCTCGGCGACCTCCACTAAATTATATTAGTTTCAGGATGCCGGCATAACACCTGCCCAAAGCATCCATATCCTTCAACTTGATGCGTTGCATCCGTTGCGGGTATACATACCGGCCAAAGGGGCCGAGATTACGCCAGCCAGGCGATAATAAATAATAATAATATCCGAGCACAATTTTGGCGCTAACCTTCCATCCAGAGCAACTCAGATCAAATTGTTAGTGTATAATAGTTGTGTGGTCTTAAACTGCTCTGCTCTACATAGCTGTTGAAAAAACGCGCCTATTGTGATGTTCCTCATTTTTTTTCCGGAACCTAGCCCTCATGATTTTGTCGTAGACCGGATCCCAGGATAATTGACATTTTTGCGAGGCTCTGGTTAATAGGAGCCCAACACCTGACTCACGGCTACTACCGGTTGCTCTACCCGAGTACAACATTACAGTCCTACCCGTTGGAGAGATAAATTCTCCGCTATTCCACCATCTCATCTCACTAACTCCTAAGATGTTAAATTTATACTCTCTAATTGAGGAAATCGTGCCTTCTGGGGACCTTCTGATCCATTGTCCAGGAGAGTACACACATTCCAGAAACCAGTCTTTGCATTTGTACGATAGCCAAATATCGTAACCGGTGAGTCAGTTCTTATACGAGGCATACTTGACGTTTCGTTGGCATATAGAAGATTTCAGATGATACAAGTTGCTGGCATACACATGCTGTCCTTTTTTAGGTGGTTTCTACGACATGCTGGCAAGGGGAAAGGCCGTGGCATTATTTTTATACTAATACGAAATACGACAATATAAATACATATGTATGTAAATATCTGTATGAACACGACTATAACATTAACATTCATAAGTATGTAAAATATTTGAAAGTAAATAAATCCCAGTTATCACATTATAGTAAGTAAATTGAATTTGGAACGGAGCATCCTCTCTGTTCCTAGAGTTCGTATATACTGTATTATACCAATAAACCGCCAGCTTCTGCTTTTCATCGCATCACCATAATTTCATGAGATAGATAAATTGAAAACAGACGCGATTTCGTAATTAATTTATTTATTAATAAAATCGGTTGATTCGTTTGGCGTCAGCCATAAACAGGTAAGTCAAATTAAGGCAACATGTAATTCAACAATGGAATGAAAAATAACGGAAGAGTGCACATACACTTATTAATTAATTAAACAGTGAGAATGAAACGGCCGATTTTCAAATTAAATTGGAATGATTAAGCAGCTTGTTCAAGTGTGAGTCTCTCATTTCATGAAGGCCTTAATTTCAATGCGAATTAAACAAAAACAAAATAATGTTTGTTAAACGATCTCAAATCTCATTGGTATCAGACATAAAACATTCTTTCCATTATTTCTTTTTTTATCAATAACATTTCAATTCATTAATTGCAATATCGATGAAAATGTAAAGTAATTGAATTTGTTCATTCTGTTGATATTTCGCCGGCAAGAACAAAGCAAAATTAAGCCAACAACAACCATAAAACCAACAGTTCTGCGAAATGTGACTATACTATACTCCTTTCAAAGCTTATTTTTTATAGACGATTTGTACTCCTTTTTATATCCTTCCTTGTTGTTGCATGCATTGTTTTAGAGTTTTTATTCATCCGGTTGTTGGAAAGTGCCTAGTGTAATTTCGCCGGTTTCAATTGTTGTTGTTATTCAGTTTACATTCTATTTTTCTACTCAACAATATTTCTGCACAAAATTTCGCTGAACAAGAGAAATCGACCCGGGGAGCAACGAGTGAGTAACATAAAACTAAACTGTGAGTATTGCCGGGGGAAAAAGTTGGAATTGTTGTTATAGTTGTTATAGTTGTTGTTGTTTTTATTTTTTACTTTGATACCAACTGTTTGAAGCTGGAATTCAGTCCCAACCGAACGTTTGTTGAAATGCTTTTTCAGCAAATTAAGCGGTTGGTATGCAAATATGTTACATATGAATTTTGTTGGTCGCGATGTGTACGAAAATGTACGCCACTATTCGCAGGTATATGCACTTTGAGTGCCGGTATCCTTTCAGGATTCACTCGAATTCGACACTATTGTTTGTTTGGGTGCAAAATATTCTGCATTTTACCATTTTCCCGAAAAATAAGTTTGCATACGAGTGTACATGTACACCATTTGTTTATGGTCAAGTGTATAATATGTCATTTTATGGTATGACATGACATGCCATGATATGATATATCATTTCGTAAGAAATTTTATGTGTTTTGATTCGCATTCAGAACTTTTTGATTGTAGAACACATAGCTTTCGAAACATTCAAGTAAAACTAAAATGAATCCGGAATATAGAGGGCTAGGCTACGCCCGCAATCTGAGCGTTTTGTAGCAAGCGCTTATTCTGGTATATAAATATTGGCTCCTTGCTCTTCTTAATACCACTCAGAGGGATAAAAAAAAAAGCATAATTAAAATGTCTTACTCACTTACATTTTATTTGCCAATTCATATTACGTGATTCTAACGAAACTTAAAACATATTATTGCCTAATAGGCCAGTCAAATTAAATATTATTAATAATAATTAGGGAAAGATCTGGAAATAATTTTAATCTTTTCTATAGATACTGAGTACATAAAACTGAGTTTGCACGGTCGTAGAAGCTGAGCTTAACTTTTGGAGGGCGAAAATCCGAGAAATTTGAGCAGTTTTTTTTAATATTATCGTTATAAATCCTTAACGGTGCCTCGGGTCGAAAAACCTTACAGCAGTGAATTAAAGACCGTTGAATTCTGTGTTCAATGCACTACTCAAAATTGAAATTTGGTTCAGTAGCGTAGTCAAAATCGATAGTCAAAAAATGACAATTTTCGAGGCTCCCGAGAAAAATCACACTTTTTCACTTTTCAAGCTCACAGATCTTTGCAACGGATCCTCCAAATGGAAAATCTTGTCTGTTAAAGTTGGGGACAATTTGATTGTGAGCCTAACGTAACCAATATTTCTCCATTCGGGCCATTTTTAGAGTAGTTATGAGCAAAAATTCAAAAATGAATGCCTACTGATTTATGCCTTAAAAGCTCTATCTCAGTAAGTATAACAGCTACAAGTTTTACTTTAGTCTCAAATTGTAGGTAAATTACTTCAGTTAAACAAAATTTTACAAGATTTCTTGCGAGACCAGTTTAGGAGATACTGAAAAGAAACAGGACAAGCCAAACAACTAGGCAAATTTTCAACATGGTGGCGGCGTCCGTGGTGTTAGGGGGAAATAGAAAACTCGAATTTCTAAACAATGCACCAACTCAAACAATATATCAAAAATCGAAACTACCCTAATTAAAGCAGCCAGTGTTATAACATTTTGACTGACCAAAGTATTTTAACCTTTGCAGAATCACTTTTTTTTTTAATAAAAACGAAACTACTCAGAAACTATACCCGCTAGCATATTCTAGTAAAGATTGAATCGCAGGTAATATTTTACCCTAAAAACAGAAAATAGCCTGTAGAAATCAGATAAACTGTTTATTAGATATAGCTCGAAAAAATAAGAAGGATATGTGGCCACTATCAACATTTTGCTGTTTTATCTTATTTTTCTCGAGTTTTCAACTATATGTATATTATACTAATTTTATCAAAAATAAAAACCCATATTGTTGTAAACAATTTGTTTTAACATTATATGATACTAATTTTTAAGTTTCGAGTCATTTACAGCCCTTAAATTAAAAAAAAATAATTTGTTCACACTTTTTTCATTTTATTTTCCAAGGTCATATCTAATGAACAGTTTATCTGATTTCTACAGGCTATTTTCTGTTTTTAGGATAAGATATTACCTGCGATTCACTTTTTACTAGAATATGCTAGCGGGTATGGTTTCTGAGTAATTTCGTTTTTGTTTTTAAAAAAAGTCGGTGATTTTACAAAGGTTAAATTACTTTGGTCAATCAAATCATTATAACACTGGTTGCTTTAATTAGGGTAGTTTTGATTTTTGATATATTGTTTGAGTTGGTACATTGCTTAAAAATTCGAGTTTTTTATTTCCCCCCTAACACCACGGACCCCGCCACCATGTTGAAAATGTGCCTAATTGTTTGGCTTGTCCTGTTTCTTTTTAATATCTCCTAAATTGGTCTCATAAGAAATCTTGTGAAATTTTATTTAACTGGAGTAATTTATCTACAATTTGAGACTAAAGTAAAACTTGTAGCTGTTATACTTACCGAGATAGAGCTTTTAAGACATAAATCGATGAGCATTCATTTTTCAATTTTTGCTCATAAAATAAATAACTGGCACAACAGTCCAATTTGAACCACGGCCTCGAGATGAGTTAGCATCATCTCATTTTCTAGATCGTGACGGTTTTTTGTGCAGAGGTATGTGATCAGCAACACGCTCAACCGAGTTATTTACCCCATAATGGGTACTCATTTAACAGCTGAGTGGGCTCATAGTCCGACACGTAAATCCCCGGAATCGAACCGGGGCCCAGTGCGTTGAAGGCGAACGTGCTAACCGTTGCGCCATCCGGACTACAATTTTTGCTCATAGCTACTTTCAAAATGGCCCGAATTGAAAAATTTTGGCCACGTTAGGCTCACAAACAAATTGTCCCCAACTTTTACAGACAAGCTTTCCCATTTGGAGGATCCGTTGCAAAGAGCTGTGAGCTTGAATAGTGAAAAAGTGTGATTTTTATCGGGAGCCTCAAAAATTGTCATTTTTTGACTGTCGATTTTGACAACGCTATTGAACCGAATTTCAACTTTGAGCAGTGCATTGAACGCAGAATTCAACGGTCTTTAATTTACTCCTGCCAGGTTTTTCGACCCGAGGCACCGTTTAGGATTTATAATGATAATATTAAAAAAGGTCTCAAATTTCTCGGATTTTCGCCCTCCAAAAGTTAAGCTCACCTTCTACGACCGTGCAAACTCAGTTTCCATGTATTCAGTATCCTATAGAAGGAATTAAAATTATTTCCAAATATTTCCCTCATTATTATGAAAAAGCCCCAAAATTGGCTTAATTTGACTGGCCTATAAGGCGTTGGTAATCGTTCGCCATCAGTCCTTTTGACCTCGAACGTGTTTAAGATATACAGGAGTGTGCTAACTGTAACTATAAAAATAAACTGCAATATTATTGACCTTTTCTGAGAAGATATAGAAATTCTATTATTTTCCATTTTATATGCTATTCGGAACCCACCTTCCTGTAAGTTTTCATAATTCTAAGTACACTTGAAAAACAGTCCTGTCTCATCCATGCTAAAAACATTGTCTGGATCATATTCTCCTAAAATTTCTTTCAGAGTAGTAGTTTTCCACGCAGTACAATGTTCTTCAGAAATGCTGCTGCCTTCTCCACTAAGGATTTTCTCGGTGATACCCTGACGCCTTTTAAATTTGTCCAACCAACCTGAACTTGCCATAAATCCTTGATGTCCTAAGTGCCTCGCATACTCGGCTGCTTTTTCCTTGATAATTGGGCCCGATAACGGCATGTTTTTATCGCGCACAATTTTGAACCACTTTAAGACTGCTTCATCTACGTCTTCGAATTTCAATGCTTTCGCCCGTTTTCTGTTGCTCTCTAAAACTTTTGCACTTTTAAAAATCGAATCTCGGTTTTTTATAATCGTCGAAACGGAACTGGGTGGAATTCCGTACTTTTCCGCAACATTTTTCTTTCGCACTCCGCTATCCAAGTCTTTTAATAAAGCCACCTTTTCCGCGATACTAAGAATTTTCCTTTTAGACATTGTCACGGATTCAAACAAAACCATCTACGCGCCGACCGGGACTGTCCACTGCAATATTGTCGATCAAAAAAAGACACTCAAAACGCAACGCGATTTGCTGCTCATACATATATTGTACATTTGATATTGGGAAATCCTCAAATTACCAATCGCTAATTGCGGTATGGTAAAATGCGACGCAATGTAATGCAGTGTTGTGTGTAAAATTCATTTTTATTGCAATTTAGGAAGGATTTTCTATATTGGCTGAGTTTCAAGAACGTCACTAATATCTGAGAAATCTGGTTGATTGGGATAATGGTTTATGGCAGACAGCAACTAGGCGACCAACCGGTTTATGCTCGGTTGTTTTTTTCACATTAGGTTTTTGTTACAATGAAATTCAATATCCGCGAATATTAGTTCGTTAAATAGAATTTGTTTTCGTTTAATAGAAAGGTTTTATGTATGAAAATTTCACGGTGCTGGAAAATAGTTCGTTATTTGGAGAATTTCGTTAAATGGAAGTTCGACTGTATATAACGGTCTCGCAATGCAAGGGGGTGAGCGACAAATTACGAACTAATATTTTCTCCTCCCCTAATGTTTCCCTTTCTACAAATTTCAAAAAAAATGCGAAAAAATGGAATGTTCTCAACATTACCTTTTTCACGACTTTCACCACTTTGAACCATGGCCTCGAGAGATGAGTTAGCATCATCTCATTTTCTAGATAGTGACGGCCTTGTGCAGAGGTGTGTGATCAACAACACGCTCAACCGAATTATTCACCCCATAAATCATTTAATTATTTAACAGCTGAGTGGGCTCATAGTCCGACACGTAAATCCCCTTATTTATCGAAAACTACCGCATTCAGTAGGAATCGGACCGGGGCCCAGTGCGTAGAAGGCAAACGTGCTAACAGTTGCACCATACGGACTGCACTTGCCTATACCAGTCGAAACGATTTTTTTTACCTAAATTTCGCTTCTATGTGGGCGCCCTTCCATCCGGTAAAGTTGGCCGATTACGACACAGCGCCCCAACCAATTTTTCTCTGTCTGTCTGGATCCTGTCAACCCCTTGTGAGACGTAGGCATTAGCCACGCCGACTTTCGACCTCGTCCTGTTCGCCGCCATCGCCATCGCCTTCAACTGACTCCAGGATTTGCGTAATGACTTACCCTCGACCTCAACTGATCTTCTCCAGGCGTTTCTAGCTCGTCCAACGCGCGCGGCTTGCATTGGTTCCCTGTGGGTTCCAATCGAGGGCCTGTTTAGCAATGTTTTCCGGCCCTTTTCGAAGTGTGTGACCTATCCATTGCCACTTTCGCCTTTTTATCCTGTCTTGGCCAGTAATGAACAGGAGGTCGTCGTTAGAAATGATCTCCGGCCAGCGTATGTGTAGGATGCGCCGCTTTGGCGGTGCAGGGCATCCGTCATTTGAACTAGATGATCCGATATATTTGAAAGAAGACAAATATCGTCAGCGTAATCCAAGTGTTGAAGGTATTCAAACAGATTCCATCTGATACCTTTGCTCTGGTGTTCATGAAGCGCACTACGCAGCGCAGAGTACATCGTTAATTGCAATCAAAAACAATATAGGTGACAAAATGCAGCCTTGTCTCACTCCGCTATTTACGTCAAAGGGGTCTGAAAGCTTACCCTTGTGTAATACGTAGGACTCCTTGATGATGGATATGATTTTATCTGGTATACCTCTTCTATTTAAGGCCTTCCAGATGTATTCCTGGTCAACGCTGTCAAACGCCTTTTCAAAATCAATGAACATGAGATGTAATGGGAATCTCCACTCTGCGGATTGTTCAATAATAATTCGCAGTGTGTTGATGTGGTCGTTACATGAAAAACCCTCGCGAAAACCAGCCTGTTCATCGTTCAGTGTGCGGTCAACTGTATGCTTGATCCGGTTTAAGACTATCTTTGCCATCAGTTTAGAGACTGCGGGGAAGAGGCAAATTCCACACCAATTATTACAATCCTTCAAGTTACCTTTCTTTGGGATCTTAATAATGACGCCTTTCTTCCATTCTTTAGGGAGAGTTTCGGTTTCCCAACAGTCTTTGATAAAAGGGAGAAGAATATCCGCAGTAGCGCTGATATACGCCTTAAAGAGTTCCACCGGAATTCCATCTATCCCCGGGGCTTTACCCGCTTCCATCGATTTAATAGCAGTTAGTCACAGTTAAATCCTGTTTAGATGGTGGGCTGGTATCAACTCTGGCTATTTGCGGAATATTTTCTGCTTCTAGTGTAGATGAGTTCAAGTGTCCAAAGGTGTTGTTGAGGACCTCAATGAAGTGCTCTCTCCACCTTCGCAGTTGGTTTTCATCAGTGACCAGTAGGGATCCGTCTTTATCATTCACGGGATATTCAGTTGCAAAAGATTTTGCCAGTTAAGGGCTTGATAAGTTTGTAAAGGATTCCACTGTCACCACGGTATGCCGCTTCCTCTGCCTTCTCCGCTAATGCATCGATGTTGTTGCGTTTATCCCGTCTTACGCCTCTTCGCACGCTTTTCTGAAGAGAACGGTATTCAGCTCTAAGCTGATCTTTGACTGCGTGGTCAGTAGCTGAGTTGACTTGTTCTTTAATTCTCTTGAGTGTCGAGATTAGAGATCATGTAGAGTCGAGTCACTAATGAATGGTCTTCTACCGCGCTCCAATCTGCCCGCAAAAGTTTCACCGCACGAAATAAATGAGTCTTTAGCGACTTTCCATCTATCATCAATTGTAGGAATCTCATAGGGTGGTGGTGCATAAGCTCTTTCATGCAAGGCGGTGGAATATGCACGTCTTATAGATTGATCTTTAAGCTTTTGGACATTAAAACGTGGCAAGATTCTTGCATTTTGAGGGCGATGGATCGCTGCCGTTCGTAAGTGCACTTTGGCGACAGCAAGTTGGTGATCGCTGCCAATAGACAGTTCTTCCGTGTCTTGGAAATGGCTATATGGTCAATCTGGTTCTCTGTTCTGCTACCCGGAGAAACCCAGGTCGTTAAATGGCATCGTTTGTGCTTGAACAAAGTACCGCCGATGACGAGGTGACGAGTGTTGCAAAACTCCACGAACTTCTCGCCATTTTGGTTCCTGTTCCCTAGACCATGATTGCCCATTAGGTGTTCCAAACCAAGGTTGTCAGACCCGACTTTGGCACTGAGACCCCCATAATCATTTTAATGTCACCGAGTCGGTGGTAGAAGGCGTCCTTAGCTGATTGATCCGCTGGTTCAGTGGGGGCGTAACACTGAATTATTGTGATATTTCTTACCCTGGAATTAAATCTGGCTGTACTGATACGGTCGGAGATGGGCTTCCAGTCTATTAGAGATAGGCGTGCCTGCCTAGTCAACAGGATTCCGACGCCTGCCATTCGAGGTGACGTCACACAGCAGGTATACTAAGAGTAGGAACTCAGAACAGACTTATTTTTAAAACAGGATGCAAATAATTCCACGCACACAAATAAGCCTCACCACTCTAGAAGCAACGGCTACAATTTAAAGTAAACTGACCTTTAGAGTGATAAAGACAACAACACATCAAATTGGCTGTGTCTGTTGATTAAAAAGCCAAAGGTTTCTCAGCTGCTATTGTATGCGTGACATGGTTTCCCAATTTCATATGTATGAGTTACCATCTTCGGCCATTGCATTCGTGCATTTTCATTGTTGTGGGCGTGGCTTCTGGCAAGTGCATGAATGAAACGTCTGTGATGAAAAAACGATTTATTTCAAAACACCTTAATAGCACCTGCACCACTTTAGAAAAAATCATTTTATACATGATAATTCATATGCCATAAATCATATATCATACTAAATCATAGACCACATAGCTTGTTTTTTTCTTTCGGACATCCTAAAATGCGACCATAAAGATTCAGTTTCCGATTTTTCATCACACACTTTTCATTCATGCACTTGCTACAAGCCACACCCATAAAGATGGATTCTTCGTGATCATCTCACAATTACACATGGTTCCCCTTACCTAACGAGCGTACGGTCGCCATCTTTTCACACTTTATCAGCAATCATGTACATTTGCCAGAGAGGAATGCAAACAGCATGCAATCTCATTGATAATGCATCCAATACGAAATGGGTTTGCCATCTGTTGCCATGCAACGTTTACTCCGATTTTAGAGGCCCCGCCAGGCACAATGGACGCGGATATAAGACCCCCATAGATAATGCAATTCATCGTTAGACGACAACGCTATTCATCGTCGGATTAATCTAACGATGGGTCGCCACAAAATATTTCGCGGTTAAAATTATATAAAACTGTAGAAACAAAACGACAACGATAGGCGCATACACTCTGCGACCGAACTGACGATCACAATATCGTCAGATAGGTGTCGACTGATCGCAAGGTATATGGGGGGCTTTAGTTTTCACTTTTTGCGCATCCATTGTGTACGGATTAGTGAAGACAACACATACGCAAGTGAGATACTATGGGCAACTTTTGCTTAATTTATACTGAGTTCCAACTCTGTTATAATTTTCCTCTATGCCCTTGGTTCGCATCAAGTCGACAGAGGCCATAACAATGAAAGCCAAAACACATATGTATATAGTACACATAGTAAGCCCACAAGAAGATCGTTTGGAAATTATAACCATTTGCTGAAATTCTTCAGTGCTCAATAAATAACTAGGAGCGATCGGTAGCGCAGTGTGTTGAGGCATCAGTCTCAAGTTTGACTACCGGCGTTTCGGGTTTGAATCCCGTCCACGACGACGTTCATGGCCATGGATGTGCACGAGGTGTATGCTGGCAACTGCATTCACTATAATCACCAGACTTGCCATTTCCATAAACGCATTAGTCCCCCGGATAAGAATATTATGATCAAAGTTTTCACATGCATTTTAACAATTCTTTAAACTTTCCACACTATAGTCACATAACCATTGATCACATATGATAAACAGTCCTTAAAACCCAATAACCTTGCATTCTTGAATTTGTGAATCATCCGACGAAATGCAGGTACGAATAAATATTCCAAGCGTGTGGGCTCTTTTATGCCAGAAACGTTCGTTCCAAATCGGAATTTATGCATCACCTACTGGGCAACAACGCAACGCCAAGCCGCAAAGAATAGCCCGAAAATCCAAAATTTATATTCACATTTCCTGTTCGAGTGACTACTCTCCAGTTGCCGATACACAATCCTTCGCAAAAAAAAATTCCCATTTTCCAACTATTCATCCGAAATTGTCTTTCCATATTGGATTTATGTGGTGCTTTTATCGCTTGAATATTCCACAGAGAGATTCTCCCCGTAATATCCTCTTAAAGTGTTTTCCACGTCCTCGTAAAGCCACAGATGCACTTACGCCGTATACAAGCAGCCATTGACGATAAATTTCTATGTGATGGTTTCATCTCGACTAAATGCAGAAAGGATAAGAGCTCTGCAGACTGGATCGATTTGGTGAGGACTTGCCTTGGTTCTTGGAAGTTATCAAACTGAAGAACGAAGAGTGAATTGCAGCGGGCGAAACGTTTGTGACCTCTCTCAAAAGAAATAAGAAAGAAAGCTGGAAAACGTTTCTCATTTATTATGCAGAACCTTGAACGTTTGCACGTCTTCTATTGAATTTTATTCCCTCCATTAGCGTGTGTATACAACATACGAGTACTATCACTGTCTTGTGTGTAACTTTCGAATTTTGGACGATGCAGTTGAGGATTCCAATGATTTACACGAAATCGTTGGACATTGTTCTAGGTAAACAGATCGAACATTCGTGACTTGGTTTATTTTTCTTACAACAGCGGTGTATTAGGCCTTTCGCCGACAAGTCGACTCAACATCGACTCGGCTGATATTGGGAATCGACGTCCCTGCGGCAGCCGGTTCTACGTACCGGAGCGACCCGTTGGTACTCTACCAAGAGCTGCCATACCCCCTTCAACGCCAGAATTAAATCGTTGTATGTGTACACATGCCAGCATCGGTTTTTTATGTCTACTGAGAGCAACATGTATCGGCGCAGTTGCTCTCAATACTCACGTTCGTGCCGGCATTGAGAACAACTCTTGTCCAAAGGATGTATGGCTCTGCTGCGTATTTAACAAGACCTTGGATCCAAACGACACCTCTGTTAAATGCAATTGTTGGAACGAATGGTCCCACCTGCATAAATAGTCTGGACTGACACATCACAGGCATTGGAATTTCTCATTTACAGCTGCCTGTAGAAATAATGGACATCCCTCATCAAACCTGCCCAATTCGCCAATCCCAGCTACAGCTGCAATTACGACCTTGGGAGCGCAGTTGTCCCCAACAACTCCGATGGACAACATCACTCATCACGCAGCATTGATGCAGCACAACCTTACTCCGGCTCCAGTAGCTGCAAACTATAGTATCCTCTCACTAATTCAACTTAATTAAATTACAATGGACTACAGCACAAAATTACTGAAGTGACAGAGGATTATGATAGGTGTCATTCCCGAGACCAAATTGAACTCCAACTCGTCTCTTAATTCCCATGGCAACTATAATGTTGTTTGTAAGGACCGTGAGACCAACACTGGCGATGGACTCTCACTTATATTCCATCAGTCAGTGGAATACCATGAACTAGCTCCATTTGTGCCTCAAGACGATATCCTTGAGCTGCAGACAATAGCCGTACAATCTGGTAATGAAGAAGATTAAAATCCTTAACATCTACATTCCACTGATGTCCAGTTGTCCCTCAGGCTTCAAGGTCAACATAAGTTACCTAATCATTGCCCAACACCGTCTACTGCTCAGGGATTTTAATGCTCATCACGAGCTTTGGCACTCTAATCTCAATAATGATGACAGATGAATTTCACTAGCGAAACATATTGACTCATCCGAATTATGTCTATTAAATGATGACGCATCCACTTGTATTGCCGGTACATATTCCAGCTCTCCCGACAGCTCGATTGCTAGTGACGGCCTTATTAACAACACTCAATGGGAACCCGTCCTCACGCTGTCCTGTGACCGCTTGCCGATCATCATCAGACTCGACAGGCCTTCCAATCTATTTCCTGCAGAGCATCGTACTTTCATGAACTTTAATTAAGCTGACTGAGATAGCTTTAGAAGTAACACCAATGCAGCCTTTTCTGCCCTCCCGACACCTTCAGAAATGCGTGCTGCTAAACCGACCTTCAAGCGAGTACTGATCAAAGCGGCTGCCAGATGTATTCGTGCAGGACGAATACCAACACTCAGGCCCAACTTCCCTACGTTAGCAGCCAGATTGGTCGACGAGAGAGAAAGAATCCGCAGCGAAGACCCTAGCGATTCAAGAATCAGTGACCTGAACATCCAGATCAACATGCAAGTAGCTGATCACAATTGCTCAAAATGGAGTGCCCATCTTAGCAGCTGTAATCTCAAGTCCGGAGTTTCCAAGCTCTGATAAACAGTCAGAGACCTCACTAATCCATCTAATAACAGATGGAATGTTGCCATCGAGCTCGGATACGAAACGGTTAGTGAACCCACCCGATGCGCACACTATTTCAACAGGCAGTTTGTCGGACATCCCCCTCCTAATAAATTCAAACGCACAATACGTCGCACAGTGGTTCAAAATTACATTCTAACTGGACAAAATTAAAAATTCGAAGTAACAGATTTTTGCAATTCATGTTGTTATATGCCTTCACAAACGTCTAAGCAAATAAAAAATAACTTCCATGTATTTTTTTTCCATTGGCGTACCTATTAAAACAAACCGAAATGTAGGGGTATTATCATCCGATGATTAAATCGTTTGACATCGTTCAGCAAATTTATTCATTTTTACTGACGTGGATATTTTCATCCCAGTTTTTGATAATAATTCGTAAAATAGGAGGTTAGTAGAAGCTATTGACAATATTGCGGATTAAAAAAACTTTCTGGGTCGTATTATATTAGTAGTTACATTATTAGATTTTTGAACGCAAATTTTTACGTTTCGTGGACTGCAACTTTCGTTGAACACAAATGAACTTGAAAAAGACACCATACATTAAAAACCTTATTAGTTGGCATTGTTATTCAGGCTGAATCATCACCACATCCCGCCACCTAGCAGCGTAAAATGGAATTTCGCGACAGTAATAACTAATAACTCAGTCAAAACGGATTTTTAAAGATATTTAAAAAACAGTCAACCCTAGTCAAAAACATTCTAAGCGAAAATGAAAGACCATGAAAAAATCCATAAAAAATATTTTCACCACTTTTCTCGAATCATAAACCGTTTTCGAGATATTCTCACTTGAAAAAGGCTATTCAATTATTCCGCTTTCTGTGCAAACAAAATGCAAATATTTTTGTTTTGTTATTGTAGCTGGAGAAAAATTCAAGCATCGGCTAAAAAAACATGCCAAGATACCTCCTAACTGTTTCTTTTTTTTATTGGTTTACCTATCAAAACAAAGCAATAGGCTTAGTAGTACCCGGTTGTTTAATCGTATAGCGTGTATTATTTTGAAAATTTGTCTTTTTGATAAAGTGAATATTCTTTTCGATAATGATTCGTATACGAGGGTTGCCTTTTTTATTTCGGGATTAGAGAACAAAAACAAATATTAATCATTGAAAATCGCTTTATTGTTTTTCAAAATATTCCCCGTGAAGATCTATACACTTTTGCATGCGTTTGAACCAATTGTCAAAGTACTTTTGCCACTCTGATTGAGGTGTCTCCAAAACATGCATTCTGAACGCAGCAACCGCTTCTTCAGGTGTTGAAAAACGTTGACCTCTCAGTTTGTTTTTTACGTACGGGAATAAAAAGAAGTCATTCGGTGCCAAGTCAGGACTATACGGTGGATGACCCATCAAATCTATGTTTTGAGTGCTCAAAAATGCAGTTGTTTGAGCTGATGTGTGAGAGCTCGCATTGTCGTGGTGAAGAGTGATCCGTCTTCGGCGGTTGGTTTTCCTGATTTCTTGGAAGACAACTGGCAAACAAATGGTTGTGTACCACTCAGAATTGACTGTTCTGCGTTGTTCTAGTGGTACGGTTGCGACATGTCCAGTTTTTCCGAAAAAGTAGGCGACCATTTGCTTGGAAGTGCTTCGTGCGCGAACAACTTTTGTTGGGTTTGGCTCATCTTGAAACGCCCATACAGTCGACTGCTGTTTACTTTTGGGCTCATAAGCGTAAATCCACCTGTCACGATGTCATAGACGTGTTTCGAAGCACCGCGATTGTATTTTTTGAGCATTTCTTTCGACCAATCGACACGAGCCTTTTTTTGAGCGATTGAGAAATTGTGTGGGATCCAACGCGAACAAATTTTTTTGACAGTCAAATGTTCATGCAATATTGAATGTATGCTGGTCCCACTAATGCCTAAGATTGTCTCAATCTCACGATAGGTCACACGACGATCTTGCAATATCAGTTCGCGCACAGCATCAATGGTTTCCGGACGACCTTCACCTTTTGGACGACCTTCACGAAATTCGTCTTGGAGTGAACTACGACCTCGATTGAATTCACCATACCATCGATAAACACTGTTCCTCGATGGAGCTTCATCGCCAAAAATTGAATTCAGTTCATCCATGCACTGTTGCTGAGTTAATCCACGTCGAAAGTTGTAAAAAATAATCGCACGAAAATGTTCACGATTGAATTCCATTATTTGGCCGAGATTAATCTTTTAAGTTACTGTAAAAACACAAATAGCGCTCGTATGTCAAAACGTTCTGAGTACGTATAACCTCAAAAATGTCAAACTTTACGATAGAGCTGTCAGTTGCCAGATTGAAACACTAGGGTTGTCCAATCCCGAAATATAAAAGGCAATCTACGTAACAGGAGGTTAGTAATAACATTGGTCTAACAAATTCGTTTTAGTACGCAGTCTATTTATAGCGAATTTGTTGGGGTTTTAAACGCAAATCGCTATCTAAAAAATTTTGCTTGAACTGAAGCGAACTCGAACAGGGGGTTATATGTTAAAAACCCTGTTTATCGGTGATATCATCCAGACTGAATCATCGCTACTTTCCGTTATCTCACGGTGTAAAATTTAATTTCCTTTTGATTTCCTTTGCTTATAGGTATTGGATATAATATTCGGCGAAAGGAGCTTTATTTACATTTGAAAGAAGGTGAGAAATTTCCGGTAAAAACAGAAGCTGTGAAATTATTAAAAATTTACATAAAACAGAAAGTACAGTGTGCTTGTTTTTCGAGCATTGAAGAAAGTTCCGTTACGGCCAAAATGTATAACTTTCTGACCGTGCTATTTCGGAAGTTGAAAGAAAGCCACCATATTCACCAAAGATTTGAGAAAAATAGTGCTGCTTGGCTGAATGAAATAATAGTCGCATCCGACATGGATGAGACAATTCCATCAACTTCCTCTAGAGGGCGACCATCAACTTCTTTTCATGATAGTTCGAATAAAACAAAAATTAGAAAAGTCAAAAAGATAGTTGGCGCACATTCCACCGAAGAACTCGCAACTGCCCTCGAGTTCAGTCTTCGCAAGGCAGGTAGAAGGGATGCAGCTAGTACCGTTCGTGGAGTTGTATCTTCGCCCAAAAAAGCAACAAGGATGAAACATAGCGAAAAAGAAAACAATGCTAAAGTAAATAAATTTCTCCCGGAAAAAGAGCTTGCTCTCTTTATTCAACTGAAGCTCACGAAAGACCAATATATGTCGTTGAGAACAGCTATTAACGGTAAGAATAACATCAACTTGTTCCCGTCTTACCATGAATTGTTGGCTGCGAAGAAGAAGTGCTATCCAGCTGCAGATAGCATCACATTCAATGAAACGACAGCAGAAGTTAAATTGCAAGATTTACTTGACCACACCGGTCAGCGCTTGTTGGAGTCTCAAAAAGAAGTAGTGACCGTTTTTTTGAATAAACCTTCGATTGACACATCTGAAGTAAAGCTACAATTGGACTGCAAATGGGGGATAGATGGGAGTGGATGCCAAAAAAATTACAAGCAAGCATTCCAGGAAGAATCTAATAGTGATACGAATGTTCTTGCAACTTGTATAGTACCGATTCAGTTATACTATAAAGAGGATTACCAACAGATTTTTTTGTGGAATAATGGCCGTACATCATCAACTCGTTTTTGCCGTCCCATTAAAATAGAATTTAAAAAAGAAACTAAGGACTCAATTTTAGATGAGTACAAAATTGTTAACGAACAAATAAAAAATCTTGAGCCCTTGGTTGTCAACATTGCTGGTAGAAGAATAAAAATTTTTTATAATATGTATAAAACCGGGGTCGATGGTAAAGTTATTAATGCTCTGACTGACAACTCTTCCACACAAAAATGTTTTATATGTAAAGCAGGGCCAAAAGATTTTAATAAATTAGATGTTTTGCGGAACCAGTTTAGTCCTAACGTAGATTTTTATGATTTCGGTTTGTCACCACTTCATGCATACATTAGATCTTTCGAAATGTTGCTACATGTTTCATATAGAATAGACATAAAAGAATGGAAAATTAACAACGCCCATAATAAAATAATTTTTAAGGAGAAAAAAAAACAACATGTCCAAGCTAAATTCAAAAGCGAAATGGGCCTTTTAGTAGATATTGTTAAGCCTGGTTTTGGGACAACCAATGATGGCAATTCTGCTCGACGGTTTTTCCAAGACCCTGCACTTTCAAGTACCATAACTGGAGTCGACCTAACATTAATTTATAATTTTAGCGTGATATTAAGTTCATTAAACTCAGGGTTTCAAATAGTCCCAGAAACGTTTCAGAGGTTTTGTAACGTAACAAGTAATTTGTACATTCAACTATACCATTGGTACCCAATGTCTCCAACTGTTCACAAAATATTATGGCACGGAAGTGAAGTGGTAAAACATTTCTTAGTTCCGATAGGTCAATTATTAGAAGATGCCCAGGAGTCTCGTCATAAGGACTTTCGTTATTATCGAGAACATAATACCCGAAAAATATCAAGAACAGCGACAAACGCAGATTTGCTGAACATTCTCCTGATTTCTTCTGATCCTTTGATTTCCAGCATTAGACCATTGCCCATTAGAAAAAATAAAATAATGAATAATGACGTAATTTCTTTGTTAAAAATCACCTGCAATAGATAATGATGGCTATGACTCTGATGAATGATGATTGTTGTAAAGCGAAGTACATAATAAAAAATATTTTATTTTCAACCTACATAATTTTGACAAATATGTGAATATTACTACAACCGATAATTTAATTACTATGTATACTTCTCTATATTACCCTTAATTTCTTTCCATTTTGTAATATATCGTATCTTTCTCTATCTTTTACATTTTTGCTCAAACTGTGTATTTATGAATTATAAAAATACACAATTTTAAATATGTATTTCATTTTTATATTGTTCCACCCTTTTAAAAAAAGGAAAATAACAAAAAAGGTCCCGAGTCCGAAGCGTATATCCCTTAGCACTAAATAGGCCACAGCCACATGCTTTAAAAGTGTGTTTCTTATATGGTCAGTTTGAAAAGAAGTTAGCCGATGAAGCTACGATGAAGGATCACTTGTTCGGAAGGTAGGCGCCATATTTAAGATGAATGAGCTCTTTTTACCACAACTTTACAGGCGAGATAGTATCTTGCCCATTCCAAAAATCAACTAACTAACATACACTACAAGCATTTAACAAAAATTTCATTGAAAATTTTATTGAAAATTACCATATATTTGAGGTAACATTTGCAAGCATTCCTTTGGTCCGATCATGCCCATACCTACCAACTGAACCCTTTTACAAACATTTCGCCGAAATTTAAGTTATCTCATATTATAAATATCATTTGCAGGGGAGGTATGGGTTTCTATGGTCAGATCTTACCAACTACCAACAGGCAAATTTTCCCCAGCCGCGCTATGAATTCGACTGGAAAATGTTGAATTTGACCAGAGAAAAATTGGATTTAGAATGCAAATGTGTGTCCACCTTTAGTTTCCAACTGATCGATCTTACTTTTGCGAGAAAGCATAAAATGAATCTGTCGATTTATTTACCAAAGTTAGAGCGTTTCACGTTTATTCAATCTGGGCTCAAATCTTATTATTTTACATATGTAGGGGAGGTAGGTGTTGCCTTCGCCCCGTATCATGCCTATTTTCAATACCAACCAACTATATCGTACTACAAACATTTGACCAAAATTTCAAGCTTCTAGCTTCATTCTATCAAAAGTTATCGTGCGAATGGACAGACGGGAAAACAGACAGACATACCTATACATGGCTATATCGAATGAGGAGATAACCCTGATCATTTACCTATATGTATATACATTGCTATACCTCCAGCTCCAGCCTCCTTAAAAGCGTTATATTTTCGACGTAGAAAAAACAATATAAAATATATGAGATCTAGGGTATTCAAATATGATCGCTTTGGTATTTTACACCCATCAAATTGTCAAATTGCCCTGATTTAAACTTAATTATGTACTTCACTCGTACGAAAATTATCGGGAAATTCACAGTAAAATAATCAATCTTAATATGGAAGGTATGGTGGAATCATGTCCATTTTCAAAATCCGCTAACTTAATCCTACTATAGGTAAGTATTTTACCTGAATTTCAAGTCGCTACTTTTATGATATTCTATCAAAAATTCAAGATCGGGACGACAAAGACGACTTTTACCCCGTATATTTTTAGGTCTAGGGTACACAACATATTTTTAACATCATTTTCGTGATATACGACCTCTAAAACACAAATCCCCAAAATTTGGTTATTTTCTGTGGACGCAAGATTTATTATTTTTGTCCAGCTAGTTTTCGATTCTGAACCACTGTGCGTCGTGGGATCCACAACCTTACTATTGACCAGACGCTCCAATTTACTCCTGATCAAGTTGCAGCAACCATTAAAAAAGCAAAAGGCTTAAAAGCCCTAAGTCCGGATGGCATTTCGATATTTATGCTCAAGAATCTCGACGTGCCAGGAATAGAGTACCTAACGACCTCTATCAATCTTTCACTTTCGTCGTTAGTTGTTCCCGAGATATGAAAAACAGCAAAGGTGATACTAGTTATACTAAAACCTGGGAAGAAAGCAACACTTGGTAAATTATATCGTTCTATTTCTCTGCTTTCACCAATTGAAGCGCGACTCTTGCCACTGCTCACGCGGCCTCTGGTTTCGTACCACCGACAGATCACCACTCATCAAGTGCTGCCCTGGATTTGTCAGTGGAAGCAGCACTATCAGAATATGGTTCATTAGAGGTGGTTCATTACACATACAACTGCATTATATATGGAAACGTGCTGGTGATCATGTGGGGGTAAAAAATTTATAGTCACCGGCGATCGTTGCGATGGAGATAGTAGCGAGTACGAGTTCGAGCTGCAGTCTCACTGATTTCAAGTTAACCAGTGCGTGGAAAAAGGACAACAAGTCGCAGTCGCTTCGATTCCAAGTCGAGGCCGAGTCGACATGTTTGTGGAACGACTTAGATACATGTGCACTGCCAAAATTTATTAATGAATTAAAGGTACTAATGATACTAATATTATCGGGGAAAGTAAAATTAAATCCGCTGGTGTATTTAGTTACTGATTCAATTCCCTTGCTGTGATTTTACATATACTAAACAGGTTCTTCGAAGTATAAAATGAGATGTCTTAACTGTTGGGAAAAAACGGAGTACATATAGAGCATTTTAAATATTCCAACATAAATGGTTATGGGCTATCAATGAATCGTCATCCTTTTCAGTTTAATTAATAAATTCATAGATTAGCTTCCGTTCTTTTGTACTAGATATTCATCTGTATTTGAAACGACTTTCATTTTCTTCAAAGTGTAACACAAACTTTTTGAACGATCATCGGCGTACACACACACATAATTTCATTAAAACGCCCTGAAACTTGTTTCTAAGATTTATTTCAAAGCAACCCCAGTACCTAATATTCAAAGGTTATAACGGCCGATCATTAATAACCCCAACAAGTACGTAGCTTGTTTCCACACATATAACATAAAGGAACATTCATGGCCGCATACTCTTCCTCTCTTCAATTAAAAATTGTTCTCATATCGGAGAAAACTCCAGGGCAAATATCCTTCCTGTCATTAATAAATGACCGTCTGGCTGTTTTTGACTTCTGTCCACCCACTCGACTAAGTAGCCTACGGGTGTGGTTCGGCACGAAACTCTTTCAAAGTTTTCACCGAAAGCGGTTAGTTACGAATATACATTTTACTTCACGTTCTTCCATTATCCTTGTTACCATTTAATAACTAACGACCTTCACATTATATGGAACATGTCGTCGGCCATAAATACAACACTGCCAGGCACAATTGGTCTACTCAGCTTTCGGTGTCGAGATTTCGGCATCCATAAATTTTGTCTAGAAATTACTGCATACGAGTACAATGGAAAGGAGTAACGCAAACACAAATACGGATAGTGTTCAGTTTTCGTTTCGGTACAGAAGACAAACTATTAGCGCTCCAGGCAATGTATTTCTAAATTTAGTACTAAAGATGAATGCATGCATAGGGATGCGGTACGTTTGGCTATCATGGATACAAAATTATAGACCTATAGGTGTTTGGCAAACACACTCCATCCAGCTACGTTGCCTGCACATTCTATCACATTGCTGTCAGCCATTCCACTTGAAATCCTTGATCATTTTGAAGAAAATTTCGTATTAAGCTCTGGTGGTCAGGTGGCATTTAGGCAGCTGTCTCAAAGATTACGTTTTGGGTAAACCCGGTGAAGCAATCATACAATAAATGTTGCCAGCTATCGTTCATTGCAACTTAATCAGTATTCGTCGTGACCAATATGTTTACTGGGAAATAATATTTATATATGTGAGATTTTAATTGCAAACTTTTGTCTCTTCATTTCACCTGGCATGATTTAGCTTATATCGAGCCATATAATTGAAACTTTTGGAAACACTAAACGCCATTTAAGGACCACGCCGTACTACCTCAGCAAACAGGATGATCGAAAGGTGACATTATAATCATCATCAACGTGGAGCGACAGCCCGACGTCGGGCCTTGGCCGCCTGGAAAGATGACATCACTTGCCTAAAACAGCATTGAAACTATCACCTTTAGGTTTGCTAGTACAGCGTGCAACAGCAAAAGTAAAATCGGCTCATCGCTAGGTGAATTTACGTATGGAAAACTGCTAAGGTTGCCCGGTCATTTTTTCACTGAACGAAACATGAATCCTATTGATACTAGCCGCTTTCGGTTCAACACATCTCAGACCATTTTCAAACAAAACGACAGACCGGTTTCAATCCAGGTCACGTATGGGATCTAATCGGATCAAAGAAGAAAGTCAATTGATTGAGAGTCAAGTTATTTCGCCTCCATCTAAATGTATACTGAGTCCGCAAATAGTGGCTCGGGGCAGGTCCGTGTCATTCTTTTCAGTCGTGTCATTCTTTTCACTAAGGCCCAAATCCAAGCGAAACAACCGTGACTACTAAATTTGTAATTAAAAGTAAACAAACAATGAATGATATCTGCCCACGAGAGATAAAATATCACATGTCCATCAAGTTAGCATTACCACTTAAAAATTTCGAAGTCGCATATAGTGGATTAATTGTCGTGAGTTTGTCGCAGATTTGTCGTGAAAGAAAAAAATTTGCCGTGTTTGTTTTTTTTTTTAAATATGCTATAGTAATGCTAACTTGAGAGTCAAATTAGCATTACCACCGCTTGAAATAGGGGAAAAATTTAATATTTCGCGGTCACGTATAGTGGATTAATTGTCGTGAATTTGTCGTGAAAGAAAATTGTCGCGTTTGTTTTTAAAAAAATATGCTATAGTAATGCTAACTTGATAGTCAAGTTAGCATTACCACCCCTTGAAATAGGGAAAAAATTAAATATTTCGGAGTCACGTATATTGGATTATCTGTCGCCACTCCTTGAAATAGGAAAAAAAATCAAATCAATAAAGACACATATGTAACTGCTTGGAAGCAAAATTATTTTTATTTGTAGGAAAAATTCTTTACTTAATAAGCAAGGATATTTTTAAGAACGTAAATAATAACAGTCGGTTGCACTTTATCATCTGTGTAAGAAGTTTCTTAAACAAATCGTTGTAAGTCACCCATTTCCCGTGATTTCTGTTCGTCACGGCTGTGTACTGGGACGAAGTGTCTGAAGTTCTGGCTTGTATCATCGATGGCCCAATATAATTCACGAACCCAGCTAGTTTGTATTCCGCTTTGGTGTTGGGATTTCGACTTAAAATTGGAATCTGACTACGTCGAACTGGACTTGTCTCGAATCGTTCGAAAGCTATGATGTTGCCTGAAACCAAAACGTACTTTTTATCTTCTTAGTTTGTGTCATTTGCGATTTTACACATCAAAAGGGTTAACTGCCCATTTATTGACATTCAATTAAGAAATCGCTTCAGTCGTTTCTTTCCATCCTAGCGTTTAAGTAAACATCATCAGCATAATTATAGCATCAACATAATTTCTTTCAAGGGCCACGCTATCAGCCTGTTGCAACCATAAACTTGCCGAAGGTATGATACCCTTCATGGGTATCATACCTTCGTTGTGAGTTATGGTGCATTTGCCATTTTGAAATTTGTAGTAAAACTTGTTCCGATTTCACTGTTTCAAATATTTACGTTATTCATATGAAATAATAATTACAGCTTACATTACGTGAAAATACCATAATTTATTTTCATTTTATATCCTGGATTATATAACGTATATTGTGATGCACAATTTTCTAAATAATATCATTTTACTGAACTTAAACATTTGCTAGCATCATTCATGGCATTTTCTGAATTATCAAATATTTCATTTTGAAACTGATTTAATCAAAATGTTCAACCCATTTTAAAAAGCGCCCGCAATCTTGGGCAATTAGCCCTTTTCGTGTGTAAAGTCGCAAATGACACAAACTAAGAAGATAAAAAATACGTTTTGGTTTCAGGCAACATCATAGCTTTCGAACGATTTGAGACAAGTGCAGTTCGACGTAGTCAGATTCCAATTTTAATTCAAAATCCCAACACCAAAGCGGAGTACAAACTAGCTGGGTTCGTGAATTATATTGGGCCATCGATGATACAAACCAGAACTTCAGACACTTCGTCTCATTACACAGCCGTGACGTACAGAAATCACGGGAAATGGGTGACTTACAACGATTTGTTTAAGAAACCAGAAACTTCTTACACAGATGATAAAGTGCAACCGACTGTTATTATTTACGTTGCGGTTTCTTAAAAATATCCGTGCTTATTAAGTAAAGAATTTTTCCTACAAATAAAAATAATTTTGCTTTCAAGCAGTTACATATGTGTCTTTATTGATTTGATTTTTTATCCTATTTCAAGGAGTGGCGACAATTAATCCAATATACGTGACTCCGAAATATTTAATTTTTTCCCTATTTCAAGGGGTGGTAATGCTAACTTGACTGTCAAGTTAGCATTACTATAGCATATTTTTTAAAAAACAAACGCGACAAATTTTTTCCTTTCACGACAAATCTGCGACAAATTCACGACAATTAATCCACTATACATGACTCCGAAATATTTAACTTTTCCCCTATTTCAAGGGGTGGTAATGCTAACTTGACTGTCAAGTTAGCATTACTATAGCATATTTTTTAAAAAACAAACACGACAGATTTTTTTCTTTCACGAAAAATCTACGACAAATTCACGTCAATTAATCCACTATACGTGACCGCGAAATATTAAATTTTTCCCCTATTTCAAGGGGTGGTAATGCTAACTTGACTGTCAAGTTAGCATTACTATAGCATATTTTTTAAAAAACAAACACGACAAATTTTTTTCTTTCACGACAAATTTACGACAAATTCACAACAATTAATCCACTATACGCGACTTCGAAATTTTTAAGTGGTAATGCGAACTTGATGGACATAAATATCACGATAAGCCAAGAGTTTGTGCATCCCAATCTAAATGCGAAGTTTCGAAATGGTGCACAGAAAACTTCGCTACAAGCACCTTAGAAAGGACCACACGAGGTAATGCCCAACAGGGAAAAGGTTGTAATGGACGCATTAGTGGGCATCCGTGGGGACGAAGCCTAAGGTAGTGACCGTGAAGGTTGGCCATGCCATCTGGCGAAGAAAAAGGCCACTCAGCGAGCTAAGCAGCGGGTTGCTTTTAAAACAGGATTCCGAGCGAAGAGGCAAAATCATTTGACATCAGCTCACGAAGCGGCGGGGAGCAAAACAGAGTTTAATAAAATTAACGGTTTTAAACAGAGTTTAATATGCACATCCAAAACCGAACCCAGCTTTTTGGGGGGACAACACACATACTCGTATCTATCCTTTTTTGGGCTGAGAAATTTTTCTTGGCGGGGAATTTTTACAACAGGGTTGTGTCAGGATGAAGGGGTTTGCGAAAATTATAATAAAGATAGTTCTATTCATTTTACGTTTATTGACAAAAATCGTTTTTTAATTATATTCAAAATATGTCCAACTCATCAAAAACATTTTTATTAATTTTCAAAGCCTACTTAATCCGCGAATACAAGCCGGTCGTTTTTCGTCTCTATAGTCGACTAGATGCATGGTTAGTGTGACAGTTGTTTCTGGAAGAAATCATAACTTTATGTAATGATAATTTTATAGTTCACGCAAACTAGCTTTATTTAATTTCTGATATTTTTAATCACTTTAGTGTTCAACTATAGAGATTAAGGACACTCCTTCCGTCGGAACATTGATCTTTAGATGATGATTCCCAAAACGACAAAGCCACAAACCAACTCCAATGTGGCGTACATTCGACGAACATACCACAGACTAGTGATGTGTAGCACATTCTATATGAATGACTCAACAAAATAAAGGAACGGCACAGTGAAATAGCTATTGGCTCGTTCAATTCAAGAATGGCACACTGTATCCTCCGTTATAATTTATTTACTCCGAAATCAATCCTCACACAATCCTCGTTCATTAAAAATTTCTCATTACATATTGCATAAATACGTTCATTCACATGTCACATCCCATTATAATGCAATATCCCGCAATCTTAACTAAAACCAATACTAATCAATCATCCTATGACTACATGTAATACGTATTATACTAACCACAAGCAAATGAATTATAATTTGCTGACTTCGCACCGCACACCCAAGGTTCTCAAAATACATAAAAGAACCCAGGGAAACAAACAGCGTTTAAAATATATGTGTGTCATCATCTTATGTATCATCTATCAACTTTAGAGACGAAATCAAATCATATCGTTCAGTGTCGGATACGGATAGAATCAACGAATTCGCCCACATTTTTTTTTCAATCTGTATGGTTGCTATTTAACTTTGTTCGTCGCAACGAACAGACCAAGTTTGAATGAACTATTTATTCGTATGTCGCCTTATTCCGGGCTTCCCACAAGCAGTGGCCACATTACAGGAACAATACAGCGGTTGAAACCGGCGAACACGCTTTTATTCTTAACAATTCTAATAAGTGTAGTCCCACTTGGAACAAACCAGAGCGACGGCATGATAAGCGCCATACATGTTGTATGGATGTCGATGGCCGTCGCCTAAAAAACTTGTTGTGTAGCCACTGGCGCCTAATGAGACGCGCTTCGCACCAGCAGTCGAAACCGGCGAACGCGCTTTTCTTGGGCCCCCTCTAGGGGGAGAATTATTCTTAACGATTACTTAAACTATTTTCGAGCCATCTGTGAATATTTTTCAGTCATGCTTTCTCTTTGCATTCCCATTATTTTCACTCTGTTCTAGCGGAGAATACTGGCAAAGAGTTGTTTTTTGAAGTTTAGTTCGATCCTCCTCACGTTGACTTAAAACTATTAGACATCTGCAAATTTTTGAACAAAAACCTAAAGCTTTGGTTGGGAAACCATTGGACCAGAATAAAAGTGTTTGCGGTTAATATTTTCGCATAAACAGCAAAGCTTTAAGTTTTTGTTCAGAATTGTCTACAAAAATTTGCTGTGAGGTAGGTGTTACGGCAACACTGCATATTTTAGCTAACCATTGATAGTACTACGTGTTGCAATAAAAGCAAACCTAACGTCAAAGTGGCTTTTCTAATCAAGATAAACTACAATTCCTCAATAATGTTGCAAATTCTTTGGACGATGATGACTACGGGACCTAAACTCTTGTGTAAAGAGATTACTCATAAAAGCAGTTGGGCATTCTCTAGAGCAACAATGTTTAGCTAAAATTGGATTTGTACTACCATTTGAGCTCAAATTGAAGTTGACTTGACTATGTTATGAACAATTCTGGGAAAATTAAGGTAAAATTCAGTTCGTGATTAAAAGGATATGAGGTTTCCAGAGCTCACATTATTAGTATACATATTTGAACGTATTCATAGACTTGAAAAGGTTCTTTCATATCGATATCAATTGTTAGTTGTTTTGAGCAAACGTATGGTTATACCGAACTGATTACGGATGTGTGTATTAGTTATAGTGTTGTATTAGTTATAGTATTTAAAAAAATCCTTGAACAAAAATAAGAGCCAAGAGTACAATCAATCACAAAACAAAGTGCGAGTACAACGATTAAAAGTTCACACTCACGACCTACTATCTCAGATATCTACTTTCCAACATGTTTACTGCAAACGTAGATATGTGATGTGTTCCCTTACCACTTCTTTAAAACCTGGCGATCAATACACTGCTTTTTGACCGTCGAGGTTGCTGTCTGCAAAGTGATTGCCTATGCGGACGAAATTGTCATCGATACCTCAAGTAAGTTCACAAGCTTCCTTTGCGAGGTTCCGTAGAACGCCCTCTTTCTACTTACACCCCAGCCCATATTTCTGTATGTTAAAGGTTAATCCGACAGCTAAATTTCTAGGGCCTATTCTCGACGAATAGTTATTATCGAGGCTCAATACTCGGAAATGGGTAAAAAATGTTACTACGTACCTATATATTGCCATGTATTCTTGTAAGAGAGCTATTAGTAGAAGTTGACGTCTGCAACCAAACACGGTGTACTAGATTATGGTCTGGTGGAAAGCCGTTTTTATACCGGCGTACTTCAACTTGCTAAGCAACTAAGACTGGTCAGTGTCATGGTTAGTGGCACCTTGAGAATAAACAGCCGCGCCAATGTGAAAAAGAAGAAATCCAACTCGTCCAATTGCCATCAGTATCAATGGACAGCTTGGGGAAAATGGTGGTACGGAGCAGGACATCGCCCGTCGAATCAACCAGACTAAATGCGCCTAAATCTGGCAATGCATTTGTGTCAGTATTAAGATCAAGCTGGGCCAGTTTTGCTCCCTGGTTCTGTCTGTTCTGTTGTATGGGAGCAGCAAATGAAAAGTCTCCGTAAAGGTAACCAGAAAGCTGGAAGTTTTCGTTAACTTGTGTCTATGTTGAATTTGTAATGAATCATATTCTGGTCTGGTTGTGCTGCTTCCCCCGCCAGATCTATGGCAGCACCTGTTGAGTAAGGATCTGTCGGTGGTACGAAACCAGAGGCCGAGAGTCCCATTACACCTGGACCCCAATGCGAGCGCGAGGGCAATCGAGCCATTCGCCAACCATTCCATCCTTATCGCTCTATTTTTTCATTCCCCAATTTTACCTCCCTTGTTTGTGTTGTCTTCCCCAGGCCTATGAATTTTTGTTAATACGTTAATAACAGGGGCAGCGAGCGGCGAAAACCCCGCCCACATCTTCCGAACTGAGCTACAGCAAGCATAGGCCGCTGCTTATCTCGTTGAGGGGCCTTTTTCTTCACCGGATGGCACGGCACGACCTTCACGGTCATTATTCTACCTAAAGCTCCGTCCTCTCGGGCATACTTAGATGCCCACCCAACCGTCCATTAGAAATTTTAAGAATTTTCTGGCCCGAAACAATATCAAATGAAGAGCTAGGTCGGTGTACGGGTCGGATGCCAATCGACGAACTGATATGCAGGCGAAAATGGCAGTGGGTATGACCTATATATTGCTTAAAGGTGATAACTGCATTGCTGGACTTGCCATGAGTTGGGATCCCGGGATTGTCCTAGAAAACCATGTCGTCGACCTGTGGCCTACGAGTGTGAGTTCCTGGGCAAGTCATGGAGACAGATGCGTCCTATTACCCAGAATGCGCAATGCCCCACTAGGTGTTAAGGTAAACTAGTACAAATGCGTAAAATTCCAACTTTGAATAACTATAGCACATAAAATACACATAAAAACTAGCTAGAAGTGCAATCCAATAAAAGTCAGAGATTATTATAAACAAAATAGGAAAAGTAACGAAAATCATTAATAAAAGCAACTACACCCACCGGAAATTAAGGCCGCCTAGAGGCGGACTTAGGATCTAGATGATCTAGTAAAAGTAATGCCCATCTCTCTCACTAAACTTGAACAAGTATGTATCGTCGAACCAGAAAGAAAAAGAAGATTGAAGCTGAAATGAAATTTATGTACAAATATCATTCATCTAATTTAATTCAATTCTCTAATTTCCATCCAACCTCAATTCACAGAATTAAATATTCAATTGGATAAGGCTAAGCCGGGTATCAACGATATCGTATTTGCAGGGCAAGAAAAATCCCAAAAATCCTGAATTCGTATATTACATCCAAAATTCAACTCAATCTCCCAAAATTTGTAAAGCAACCAACTTCCTACGGTTTCCCAATATTCAAAATTTATTTATTCTACATTTTAATGACTTCGATATCGTGTCAAATCAGTCAGTCGAATAAAAATAATTTTCCGCAACCCCAACTTTTTTTAATATATTCCAACCGGTATTTCCCGATACCCTTTCATATTGCTTCCTTCACAATACCTTTTAATTATAATAAATATCAATCCTATGGCAATCAAAAGTTTGAAAATTCCAAGACATAAAGTTAGCTCGTCTCCAATCCTTTTTGTGGAGACTTTGATCCTGTTCCGTGAATGCTCCCATTGAAAATTTAATTAAGGTGAGAGTAAATTTCTAAGGGAACGTTCGTACTTTTATAAGTCACTTTCATGGCCAATGAATTTTGATTTTTGCATTAAATCGAGGTAAATCCAATTTATGTCGACCCACGATGGGCTCGATGCTGGCCGCTGTTGAAATAGTGCAAAAGTCAAACCCTAATAAGGAGTAAAGTGTATCTGAAGGAAATCATCGAAGTTTTTGCATATAGACGACGACGAGGATGCTCTTCTATAGCAACGTTCCGAAGTGAGAACAATATTTCCTTTCGCTAATCCTGGTGACGAAGACAGGATAACGAAGTGATTTAGTTCGTCTGTTAACATCCTTCCGTTGTGAAGAAAGCATCTACAGCGCAATATTCTGTTGGTGCTCCGAGCTAAGGGACCTTTTAATGTCTTTTGTATGGCGGACTAAATGAGAATCGTATTCCCGTCTTTACCTATGTTTCCTCGAGGGGCCAAACAAAGCCAAGATTTGTATTCTGTATGCAACTATTTAATAGTTCTTATAAAAGATAAGGATATCTGAACGTTGAACCGAATGACAGTAAAAGTGTCGTTCAGGGAAACACAGACACACGTGATGGAATATCTAGTAGTCGCTGTAAGACCTTGAATCCATGAAAATGCAATCCTTCTGACAGGTTTTGTTTTTACTCTGTCGTAAAGATGATTTTAGCTGCAGGGGCACTATTTAAGTGTGATCCCATCTTATCAGGACATAAACGGTTGATTTGACTTTAGAAGCGTAGAGAGTAATTCTAGTTTACTCATTTCTGCTAGTGTGCTTTTAATGTTTGATAGGATTATTTACGCTGGATTAGATGACGGGAATTTGCACACAATGTTGTGATAATATGAATGTGGTTTAAAATAACGGTTAAAGTTCAATCAGAAAAATTGCCGTAGATTTGAAGGGCGCGCCGAATACTAAGCTCGATAATTAAAAGACTGGCTGATATGAAGTTTTTACTGCATCTAAGTTTTTATTGTTAATAATAATAATTTATTTATTCTCATTGAGAATTCAGTTTGTATAATACAGTTTTGATATATGTATAATTTAGATTTTAGATAATGTCTTTACAGCTAAATTATGAATAAACATAGGTGAAAAGAAAAAGTATTTTCCAATTTTGAGATAAGATGATGATGTTAAGGAAAAATTTTACTAAAAAACCTACTGTAACTTAATCTAATTTAAAATCTACATCAACCCAGGCTATTTTTATACGTGGGGGAAAAAGACCTCTTCCATAGTCCTCCTCGTGGGGGCCCTCTGGAACGGCTAACCAAGCCAACCGAGTTTCGCACTGCAAAACATTTGGTAGAGGCACATAACGATGATCATCCTGAATGGCCAATAATACCAGTGCGTCTCAGGAAATAGGCGAACTCTGGTGTTGCAACATAGTTGTGAGAGCACCAACACGTCACACCCAGCTGAAAGATCATCAAAACAACGCGCAATTAAAAACACCACTGGAGCTCTGCGCTATATAAAAAATAGCTTCAGGCGACTCTTAGAACACCTAGGGAAGCAACCCTTCCCCTAAGAATGAGTATGTGGGCTTGTAACCTGCGTACCTGAAATAAATTTACACTCGAAACATTAAACGAGCCTCGGATACCATGGACTGATTCACCGGCAGCGACTTTTGGCTACAAACAACGGACCACGATCGGTTTTTGCAACGTTCGAACGATGTGGGGCGAGTGCAATAGTACGAGGCTCACTCAAGTCGAACGGGAAATGACCGCATATAACATCGATATACTAGGACTGAGCGAAAAAAGATGGCCTGGATCGGGACGATCTATTCACAAAGCTCCCAAACAGTGCTACTCTACTCTGAAAGTGAAGACGATACCCCACCTCGAATTGCAGGCGTCGGAATCCTATTGACTGGGAAGGCACGCCTATCTCTAATTGACTGGAAGCCCATCTCCAACCGTATCATTACAGCCAGATTCAAATCCATTGTAAGAAACCTCACAATAATTCAGTGCTATGCCCCGACTGAACCGCAAATAAAATATTCCGCAAATAGCCAGAGTTGATACCAGCCCACCATCTAAACAGGAATTAACTGTGGCTATTGAATCGATGGAAGCGGGTAAAGCCCCGAGGATAGATGGAATTCCGGTGGTACTCTTTAGGCGGATATCAACGCTGTTGCGGATATTCTTCTCCCCCTTATCCAAGAGTGTAGGGAAACCAAAACTCTCCCTAAAGTGTGGAAGAAGGACGTCAATATTAAGACCCCGAAAAAAGGTAACCTGAAGGATTATAATTATTGGTGTGGAATTTGCCTCCTCCCCGCAGTCTCCAAACTGATGGCGAAAATAGTATAATAGGATCAAGCATACAGTTGACCGTAGAGTGGAGATCCCCATTACATCTCATGTTCATCGATTTCGAAAAGGCGTTTGACAGCGTTGATCGAGAATACATCTGGAAGGCTTTACATAGGAGAGGTATACCAGATAAAATCATATCCATCATCAAGGAGTCCTATAGCGGAGCCCTATGTCACGTCTTACACAAGGGTAAGCTTTCGGATCCCTTCGAGCTGCATAGCGGAGTGAGACAAGGCTGAATTTTGTCACCTATATTGTTTTTGATTGCAATTAACGACGTACTCTGCAGTGCGCTTCATGAACACCAGAGCACCTTCAACACCTGGATTACGCTGACGATATTTGTTTTCTCTCAAATATATTGGATAATAGAGTTCAAATGACGGATGCCCTACACCGCGAAAGTGGCAATGTAGGGCTTAAAATCAATGCTGCCAAAACTAAGTACTTAAGCTTGGATCCAGGAAGACAGAGCAAAATTCGTGTTTCGGGGCAGACGGTGGAAAAAGTGGACAATTTTTGCAACCTCGGAAGCGTAGTTAGAGCAGATGGTTGAACGGATGCTGATGTACTGTCTCGCATCAATAAGGCTCGGTCAGCTTTTTTAAGTTTGACTCCTTTCTTTCAAAACAACAACATCTCCACAAGTACCAGACTCAGGATCTTCGAAACCAATGTGAAATCTGTGCTTCTTTATGCTGTCCAACTTGGACGGTGACAAGGGCGATAACAACCAGATATTGCAAACTTTCGTGAACCAGTGTCTGCGGCACATCCTACACATACGCTGGTCGGAGGTCATTTCTAACGACGACCTCCTGTTCATTACTGGCCAGGACAGGACAGACACCTCAACAAAAACGCGAAAGTGGCAATGGTACACTTCGAAAAGGGTCGGAAACATTGCTAAACAGGCCCTCGATTGGAACTCACTAAGAACCGATGCAGGTCGCCGCGTTGGACGACCTAGCAACACCTGGAGGAGATCAGTTGTGGTCGAGGGTAAGTCATTAGGCAAATCGTGTAGACAGCTGAAGGCGATGGTGACGAACAGGACGCGGTGGAAAGTCAGCGTGGTTAATAAAATACGTTGAAAACAAAAAGCTTTTGTGCCAGTTTTAGGATAGTCCCTAATGTATTTGGTCATTTTGAGTCGAATGAAACCAACCGCAATTCCTTGCGACCATTAGTTCAAAAGATATTTACATTTTTCCAGATTGTTTTATTAATTAAATGAGCTTTTTCGTTAAGTAAGTTGAAAATAAAAGGTTGTTATGCCAGTTTTAGGTTGGTTCTTAATGTATTTAGTTAATCTGAGTAGAATAAAATTAGCCGCGGTTCCATATGACCATTAGTTCAAAAGATATTCACATTTTTCCACACTTTTGGATTTGTTAAGGAAGCTTCTTTATTAAATAAGTTGAAAATCAAAAGCTTTAATGCCAATTTTAGGCTGTTTTCTAATGTATCTGATCATTTTGAGTCGAATAAAACTAAAGTCAATTCCATACAACAGTGAGTTCAAAACTTATTCACATTTTTCCAGATTTTATTTTTTTTGTTGAATATTTATTTTATTAAAAAAGTTGAAAATAAAAGGCTTTCATTCCATTTTTAGGTTGATTCCTAATGTATTTGGTCATTCTCAGTCGAATGAAATCAGCCGCTATTCCATACGATCATTAGTTCAAAATATATTCTCATTTAAATAAAAAAAGATATTAGTTTGATAAGCTGCTTTATTAAATAAGTTAAAAATAAAAAGCTTTTCTGCCCATTTTAAATTGATACCTAATGTATTTAGTGATTCTGAGTCGAATGAAACCAACCGCAATTCCATACGATCATTAAATCAAAAGATATTCACATTTTTCCAGATTTTGTGATTAAGTAAATAAGCTTACGTATTAAATAAGTTAAAAATAAAAAGCTTTTATGCCACTTTTAACTTAGCTCTTAATGTATTTGATCATTTTGAGTAGAATGAAACTAACCGCACTTCCATGCGACCATTAGTTCGAAAGATATTCACATTTTTTCCAGATTATGAAGAGTGGCACATGCCCTTGCAGCACCCGGCGTTGTTATCCATAATGGAAGCCAACGTTCTACTTCTAGTTTCCACCCCCAATCTCCAGGGGATGGAATATGTTGCTGAGTTTCCACAGCCTGCCAAAATTTCATGGCTTGAAGGGATGCCCTTTTCAAACTCACCAAATAACAATCAGCATCTATCATACGCGCTATCACTTCTGATAACTGTAACACATTGTCACGAAACACAAAACAAATCAGTTTCAAATCTATCCGCTTACTGACTCAACGGTGCACAATGTGGCAATAGCGGACAAAAATAATTTTTATTGTTTTTTATTCTTGACTAATTGATTAATTATGACTATGTACATGCAAATTGTATCTATAACAAGATACCTGCACCCGTTGCTAACGGATTGGCATTATTACTTCTCTCTTAAGGTCACTTACGGGATATGCAGAGAGTAGCAAATCAAATTATCGAAATATGCTATTATTAAACTTTTTCCTAAGGATATCAACATCCTGGATATTTAACGTCGCTATCCTAATTACCTATATATGCCGTCATCCTGGAAATTTTCATATATGTGCTTTAAGCGGCGAATAACTGTCTCTCCTTACAATTTGGCCACTAATGAAAAGCATTATAACACAAATTGTAGTAATCCTTCATATTTCTACCAAATTCCATACCTGTAGCTTCAGCTCTTTTCGAGATATTCTTTGAACAGGCTGACATCTGACTGATTTCATAAGGGTTTTATTTTTTCTACAAAACCCTAAAAAGCGTAACTATGACCTAAGCTATCAAGCCAAGCTATCAAGCAAAGACTTTTTGAACAAGATTTAATTATCTGTAAATTGAGACTAAAACAAAACTTCAGCTACTATATAGGTACTTACCGAAATAGAGCTATTAAACCTGGAATCGATAAGAAAGCATTCCAGCATTTTCACTCACAACTACACTAAAAATGAACCGATTTGAAAAGTATTGAGCACGTTAAACCGGAAATCAAAATATCTTCAACTTTTACTTGAACGGTTTTCATTTGGAGTATGCGTTACAGAGATATGTGAGCTTGAAAAGCGATATAGTGTGATTTTTCTCCAAAACGTCAAAAAGTGACGTTTTTCGACCATCGATTTTGATTATACTACTAAACCAAATTTCAACTTTGAGCAATGCATTGGATGTAGAATTTGACGCTCTTTAATTAACAAACTATTAAGTTTTTCGATACGAGGCTCCGTTTAGAAGTTACGAGGAGAATATTAACAAAAGTGCTCAAATTTCGCGGTTTTTCGCCCGCACAGCCGCTCTGCCGCGGGGTCCAAGGTGGCTCTATCTCTTAAATTGAAAGTTTGGGCCCCACCAACATTCGTACCAAACGGCATTTCTCTATCATATTTTGCAAGGTGGCGTCGATTTATGTCGCTTAGCGTCCCAACTATACAGAGTACATTAAATTTTTGGCGACTTCATCAAATTCGAAGAAAGGGGAAAAGAGGCAGAGGGGAAAATATGAGACCATATTGTAATTTGTCCCACCCTCTTACCATTTCGAGACCGTTACACTTAGAAATATGAAAACATACAGGAAGATGGCTTTCAACTAGCACAGAAAACAAAAAAAATATGGAATTTTGATATCTTCTCAAAATAGGTTAATAATAGTATATTTCTATAGTTACAGTTAGCACACCCCTGCATTTCTCAAACTCATCCGAGGTCGAAAATATTGATGGCCGACGATAATCAACACCATGTGCAATAATATCTCCAAATTTCGTAATAATCACGTAATATTTAATAGTAGTACATTCATTTAGATTTGGGCATTTTGATATCATCCATATAAAAAATGCACATAACAGGTCTCTTGTACTACATACTAGTACTACGAGTACAACATACTTGCATATTGTTTTCCGTAGAGCGAATTGGAGTTAACCATTTTCCAAAGGGTAATGATTGGTAGGAGAGGTGGGAGGAGGGGAAGGCGGGAAGGAGGGAGGGGGGTATGCTCGTCGCTGACTCTATTCTCTATAATTATTCAAACAATTTGTTTTCAATATTTTTTATGCAAACTTACAATTTGCAATATTGTCTTAACATGAATGGTTAAGCATCTCCAAAAGTAGGATAGTTCATCTCCTATTGGCATGGGACACTACAAAACCCTCGGACTGCGGGCGTAGCCCTCTATTTTCCGGTTTCATTTTGTATTGAAAACTACTGCATTCAGTAGGAATCGATCCGGGGCCCAGTGCGTAGAAGGCGAACGTGCTAACCGTTGCGCCATCCGGACTACAAAAAAAAACCAGGCCGAAACTTCGCTTCGGCCCGGAGTCCGAAGCGTATATACCCTAGACTTGTACAGACCTAGTGGTGATATCAAAAGTACCAATTGGCAACGACCATATGCATTAAAAGTGAGTTTCCTATATGGACAGTTTATAGGGGAGGTTGGCACACATTCATGAGGATCTTGGCCATTCTAAAAATCAATTAACTAACCAATTCTTCAAATATTTGTCGAATTTTTCAAGTTGCTAGCTTCATTCTATCGAAAGTTATTGCTTATTTGAAGTCTCACTTGTAGGGGTGGTAGAAGTTCCTTGGATCGGATCTTGCCCATCATAGCCACCAACCAATTAGATCACAATACAAACATTAAAAAAAAGATGTCAGTTGTCTAGCTTCACTCTATCGAAAGTTATCGCTTATTTGAAGATTCATTTGAAGGAGAAGCAGGGGTTTCAATGGTCGGATTTTACGTATTTTCATTATTAGCCAACTGGATCCTACTACAAATATTTGACCAAAATTTTAAGTCGCTAGCTTTATTTAGTCGTAAAATATCGCTTATTTAAAATTTCATTTCTAGGGGAGGTAGGGGTTCCTTAGGTCTGTTCTAACCTATCCTTAATGCCAACTAACTCAATCTCACTTCAATCATTCGACCAAAATTTCAAGTAGCTGGCTTCATTCTATCAAAAGTTATCGCTCATTTGAAGTTTCATTTGTAGGGGAGGTAGGGGTTCCTTAGGTCTTATCTAAACCATCCTTAATGCTAACTAACTCAATCTCACTTCAAACATTCGACCAAAATTTCAAGTCGCTGGCTTCTCTCTATCAAAAGTTATCGCTTATTTGAAGTTTCATTTGTAGGGGAGGTAGGGGTTCCTAAGGTCGGATCTAACCCATCCTTAATGCCAATTAACTCAATCTCACTTCAAACATTCGACCAAAATTTCAAGTCGCTGGCTTCTCTCTATCAAAAGTTATCGCTTATTTGAAGTTTCATTTGTAGGGGAGGTAGGAGTTCCTTAGGTAGGATCTTGCCCATTTTCAATGCCAACTAACAAGATGTTACTACTAACGTTTTGCCAAATTTTCAAATCGCTAGTGCTATTCTATCGAAAGTTATCGTAATTAAATGAATATTTAATTTTTTAAATTTTGTAGGGGAGGTAGGCGTTCCTTTGATCTGATTATGTCCAACTTACTAAAACTTAAGCAGCTTCTCACTTCAGGGTTACATACCAAAAATCAGATGTCTACGTCAATTTGTTCAAGAGTTATGGACAAAACACCTGAAAAGTAGGGTAGTACGGGGTTCTTTGTAAGAAAATTACCGTTAGTTTTCAACTGATCGATTTTATTTTTCCAGGGGAGTATAAGATTACCCCCACGAGCAATCTACCAAAGCTAGAGCGTTTCATGTTTATTTAATCGGGAGTTATAAATACATTTAATTATTTTACATATGTAGGGGAGGTAGGCGTTCTCTTCGCCTGATCATGCCCATTTTCAATATCAACCAACTAGATCATACTTCCAACATCTGACCAAAATTTCAAGGCTCTAGCTTGATTCTATCGAAAGTTATCGTGCGAACGGACAGACTGACGGACAGACGGACAGACGGACAGACGGACAGACGGACAGACGGACAGACGGACAGACAGACAGACAGACATGGCTAAATCGAATCAGGAGGTGACCCTGATCATTTATATACATACATTGCTATACCTCCGGAGCCTCCTTTAAGGTGTTACATATTTCCGTCGTCACAAAAACAATATACCCTATACTAAAAGTCTAGGGTATAAATGTTATAGTTTGCTATGATAAGCCAAAAGTATCACAACTGCACTAATGGTGATGATTCCGCGATCATTCAAAGCCATTTTTCTATAAGTTTTGTCATTTGTGACTCAAAAACCGATACATGTTCTGGTAGGTAGGTCACATTGAATAGCTTCATTAGTCATAAAAGAACACTACCACCACTCAACCAGTTAAGTAGCGATATTGTAATCAAAAAAATACATTACATGTTTCCCAAATCCAACTCCAAATATTTTTCCTTTCCGCTGTGTGTGAATATTAATGCCATTTTTAAGGCGAACATATAAAGAGGCGACAAGAATGCACCACTATCATACTTCCGAAAAGGATTGCTCAACCGTTTCCTTCCACCTAACAATACAAACAGTAAGAGACACAGAAAAAGAAAAGATCCAAAATAGATGTTTAATCAATTTCAGTATCTTATCACCATTTTACAGTCCATTTCCTACAAATGGTCGCCTCCGCTGGACAAAGTCCATTCATGAATTTCCCTATACACAGACTTAAGTGACCTGTCCTATGTTTTTCACACTCTCATGCTTTCCGTGCCAACAACGTAGAAAACTATATACGTGCACGGTCTGCCAACTCATGTACAAAATTTCTCTTCGGGAATTGCTTAAATCCTTGTTTTGTGCTTGCCCAGATTTAGCCCATAGATGGCTTTCTTAAAGAACGCCCGGGCCAGGAATCCACACTAAAAGTTTAGATTGTTGTCGACTATCATGTACGGAAAAGCCAATCTTTTCGTTTTGCCCATTCACTATTTCCACTTGCTTTCATCCTTCCTATCTTCATCAATGGTCCTGGCCACAATGGCCAGAAAAAAATTCATTGTGCACAAAGCGTTCGAAAAAAAAGTGGAAAATAAAAGAATCTGAATTGCTTGAACATTAGATTATTCGCGTCAGCATTTATCTATGGGATGTAATGGCGGGGAGGCATGCGAAGCAGTTGAGTAAACTAAGAACCATCCATTGCATCCTTTTTTTTATATATATAACAGATACCGTTGATGGCGAACGGCGCTAGAACATTAACATCTTTTGGTATTTCCGAAGCCCGGTAAAACATTGTTCAACGTGGAATGGGTGTATCCGGTGATATCTTCGTTAGATTCGGGGGCATTGATGGGAGATACTGGGAAAGTATTTTTGTATCCTACTTTTTGTTCTCGGCTTTGCCCATTCTTCCAGTTCGGTGCCATAAAGGATAGGTCAATGCCATTGACAGAAACAATGGGGATGGGTCATTTCTATTTATGTGAATCGATTTGAGACGGTTGTTACGGTATTGAAGTTGTAATGACTTACTGTATAGGTTTTTAAAAGCATTTAATGGGTGTTTATATTTTTTATACATTTAAATACGGAAAAATTATCATATATACGGTGCACCTCTTAAGCATATCATTCCGAAGTATAACATAGTAGTCAGTTAAAGGTTAAGGTCATAATTCGGGATAACCTGGTCTCGTAGAATAGGTACGATTCAGCCGAAGCTTAACAAGCTCTATAGCCTTCTTTAGTAATATCGAGTTTTCGAGGTCATAACACCCAGACGACTGCTATAAGACCTCTCATGAGACAAGTACATCGGGTTGCCAAGCCCCAAAATACGAAATTCTACAGCCCGAGTGACATGACATGTTATGTGCTAGCAGTTAACCTGCTTCCTTTTCTCTGCAGTACCATAATTCCAACATAATTTTTTTAATCAAACCACCTCTATGCAATCTAACTTTACTTAACGGCAACACCACGACCATAAACTTTAGTGAAACTTATGCAAAGAAAAATGTCCTTTTTATTATACAAATTTTTTTACGATATACATTCTGGGAATAGAAAATATTGTTGAAGATTCCTGAAGCGCAGAGCATCCGCGAGGACGTTCATGTCGCTGCAACAAAGCGACTTCAACTCACAATGGTGGTACTAAATGTCGAAAATTTAGTGCACATGTTTCATTTTATGAATTTAAAAAAAAACTGTCCTCTGGAGGAATTTGTGCGGTGCGGCATGGCCATGTCTTACCGCAATATCTTGTGAAGAATACACGGCCAGCTACTATTTTGGTAATAAACTTATGACAGGACTCATGTTATGATACTCCAGCCGCTCAGCCCACTCGCTTGCATATGTTACTCTGGGCGGTAGGGCCTCAACCTTTTGGCATATCATGTGAAAGAACTTTCGTTCAGTCCTGGCATCATGCCAAACTTTTTCTGAAGTTTATAATTTTTGGCTAAGTGTGCACATGAGATTACAGTCATATGCAATGGGAGCCACGACTCGAATGTGACACTAAGGAAAGGAGATTGTTACTTGTTCTACGGGGTTTGAAGTTGAGAATGACTCTAGTGTCCTGTCTGGGTCGAAGTACTTGCATTGGCGTAAACTGTTATGCAGTTTCAGGATCATTGGTTGAAATGAAAGCATTTTCGCTGAATGACTGCAGAGGAAATGGCGCGCTGGGTGGAAATTTGATGCTATTCATTGTTTTTTTTTTTCATTAGCGTTAAAAGTTTTAAATTTGAATGCATTGTTATAATAGACATTTTTAAAAGCTGAGGAGCTGAAAATGCCGTTGCTATATTTTTCAATGTCAGTATCATAAAGTTGCTGATATTATGACCTTTCGACGTGATAAGTTGTTTGGCACCCACATGCTCAGTCTTGGAACGAAGATATGGACCTATTGAATCGATCAGGAACCAAAAGGATGCCCATTGGTGGTCATAACATTGTGACGGTATGTCCTGTGTAGAGGTGTGTGATCAGCAACACGCTCAACCGAGTTATTTACTCCATAAATGGGCACTCCAATTCCAGCACGTAAATCCTTTTTTTTTATCAAAAACTACCACATTATGTAGGATTTGAACCGAGACCCAGTGCGTAGAAGGCGAACGTGCTAACCGTTGCGCCATCTGAGACTAAAAATTTAAAGTCTGAGTTTAATGATTAGACTTTTAAGTTTTTAGCCTCAACTTTCACGCTGGAATATACGAATTTTAAAAGATATCTTGAGTCCGTTATAATCAACAAGATTACGTTTGGCAGTTCAAATCAATGCAAGTAGTTTTAACGCGGAATATGCATCTGAGGCGATGGATATGATGCCTGATTTGCGTGGACATTCCATTAAAGTAAATGGCGGTAAGCTCACCCATTATAATTCGGAAGACCGGTCAGTGAAGCACCTTGGGTATCGGTCATTCAACGATCTTGATCGACAAGGTCATCACAGCTCAACAGTCTACACCGCACCAACGTGCTCGTTCGAGAAAAACTCGACTAAATCCTGATCCCACAACGAATTATATCGAAATTTCGCGGTCCTCCACGATCGAGTTGAGTTCGGACCGTCAAGAGGAACGGACTCGCGCGATATCTTTCCTCAAATTTATAATTTCTAAAAATAGAATCTTTCTACGTGCAGTCTATCTGTAGCCACATGTGCGCGCCACATTTAAGTCTCGCCTTATAATATCGTGTGTGCGTGTGTATGTGTTATGTGGCGAAGGACGCTTTTGTTGTCAACATAGCAATCTTTTCCTTTTAGACAATCAAAAACCTGTCCATTTTCTGAACTTAATACAACTGCACTAGATTCAGAATAATCACTGTAATATTGTAATAACGACTCTAGGTCCATTCATAAGTAACAAGTTGACATAACACTACCGTTAGCTGCGTTCGGATCATTGTTGCTTGGTTCAACTATTAAGTGACCAAATCCACCCTCCTTCCTGTAACGTTGTACGTTTCGTTACTCCTACACGGAAACATGCAAGATTTTATATTCGATTTTTGCAACATTCGTGGAACAAGGGCGAATCATTCTACGGTGCATGTTCATCTGATGTTGCATAATCCAGCAGTTATAGCTTTCAGTGAAACGAAAGTTTCTAGTGATTCCAACGTAAGCCAATATTACATCCTTGGTTATCGTTTCTTACCTGTCTTCTCAAATTGCAATCTATATTATAAATATCCGTAATATCGCCTATTCAAACATCAACCCCCAGTTCACACTATCTAATCAAGAATTTACATACACTCGGACTAGATTCAATTTTAAAAAACACATCATATTCTTGTGTTTTCTATATCGGAGCCCTGGGACTTCTGATTCCGATACAGACCACTACTTCGATATACTTTCTAGCAATATCGATGAGTTGTTAGAGAAGTTCCCCTCATCAGAAATCGCCTTCGCAGGCGATTTCAATGTACACAATACTGAATGGCTTAAGTACTCTTCGTTCTGACATTCAGAGGCCTATCTTATACCAAAAGACTATTATGATATTATTATAAGGGGATTGGGTCACTTTCAATCAATACATCAGTGAACTGAACTGGGCCGACTGCTTCTCAGCGAAAAACGTTGACTATAAGCGAATCACCTATAAACACCATCTGGTACGGAATGTACTACTTCATCCAGCATAGCTTTAAGAGCATCCAACCAACTACCACCTCTTGGTTTAACAGAGATTAGAAAGAGGCTATTAGGAGAAAAGAAGCGGCATACCGTGCATACAACAAGTGTCCAAATGAGAGAGGTCTGCAACTTTGCGCTCAACGCCAGCAAATCTGTTGTTAATAAAGCTAAATTTCAATTGGATAATAAAGTCAAACAAAAAATTTTCATCCAGCGAAAAGGTAGCTAAGGCTTCTGGGCACTTGTCAAATCTGTGAAGAATAACTTCAGCTCTTCTTCCATTCCACCACTTGTACATGATGTTGAAACATATAATGAATCACTAGATAAGGCCAATTCGTTTGCTACAAACTCCTGCCTACTGCCCTCTAAGTAAAATCCACCAGCTATATCTTTATGCGATTCACACCAGAGGCCTTTGCATTTCTGCACTAGGAAAATATTTAAAGTATTCTCAAACCTCGATGTATCAAAATTGGCTGAACCTGATGGCACCTCCCCTTTGGTTCCCAGACATTGCGCTTCCTCATTACCGAGACCTCTTCGAAAACTATTCTATCTATCCTACTCGACAGGGGTATATCCAACAACATGGAAGCTAACTCATGCCCAACCAATCCCCAAAAAATGTGAAGCCTTTGATCCTTCTAACTATCGACCAATAGCATTGACTTCGGTCCTGTCGAAAGTCTTTGAAACACTGGTTAACAACTAATTTATGAGCTATCTTGATTCACACTATGTCATCAGCGGTCGACAATACGGTTTCCGTTCTTCGCGCTCCACCGGAGACTCAATGACATTTCTCACCGAAAAATGGAATCGATGTATTCATCAATTTGATGAAGCTAAAATCATTGCCTTCGACATTTTTGAAACTTTTGTCAGAGTTTCACATCTGGCTCTTTTAGCTACTCCAGGCGTTTGGTCTGGACCCAAAATTAGTTGAATGGATTGAAAATTTCTTCCACGGCCGTTCGCTTCGAGTCGGCCTTGATGGAGTTAAATCGAATTGCCATACCACCAGCACAAGGGTCTCTCAAGGTACTGTCCTATCACCAACGCTTTTTCTTCTGTTCATCAACGATCTTTTAAGTGTGACATCAAACCCAATTCACACATTGCAGATGACAGCAGTCCGGATGGCGCAACGGTTAGCACGTTCGCCTTCAACGCACTGGGCCCCGGTTCGATTCCGGGGATTTACGTGTCGGACTATGAGCTCAAATGAGTACCCATTATGGGGTAAATAACTCGGTTGAGCGTGTTGCTGATCACACACCTCTGCACAAGACTGACCGTCACGATCTAGAAAATGAGATGATGCTAACTCATCTCGAGGCCGTGGTTCAAATTGGACTGTTGCGCCAGTTATTTATTTTATTTAGATGACAGCACCCTTGATTCTATTTATACTTCTAGTTCTGCAGCTGACTCTTGCCGAAATGCTACATCTGTCAACCGAGATCGCATGGAGGAAAGCGAATCGATTTCCAATAAACGACGTGCCCCATCTACCGCCCTACCAATACTTGACGACGGTGTCAGGATTACTGATTCGCCCACATTGAGCGTACTAGGTATAAACATCTCCAGTAAACTAAACTGGTTTGACCACATCTTCTTCATTGCAAAAAATGCAATGTTGGGTCTGGGTTTCAAGAATGGCTGTAAAAAATATTTTACACCATCTGATTTGCCGCAAATGTATAAGGCCCACTTAAGACCGACACTCGAATAGAAATCCCACATATGGGTAGGTGCAGGTTGAACTACCCTATCCGCATTAGACAAAGTTCCACGGAAAGCCTTCAAGCTTATTGGCGATGAATCCATAACTTCTTACATCGAGCTGCTTGAACACCGGCGAAATTTCAGATGTTTATCACTTTTTTATCGCTACTACAACCGCCGTTGCTATGACGAAATATCGAGCTGCTTGAACACCGGCGAACTGTCAGTTGTTTATCACATTTTTATCGCTACTACAACCACCGTTGCTATAACGAAATATCCAGTCTTATTCCTGAGCTTGCTCTTCCTTTGCGTAACACCTGGCTAGCCTGCCGTGCCCATCGTCATTTTCTTGAGCTCAGTAGTAGTAGTCGTACCATTAAATTCTATGATTCATTTGTATCCAGAACAACACGAATGTAGAACAACCTACCATTCTTTGTTTTCCCCCGCAGTTGATCGGCAAAAGTTTAAACGAAACATACACCGGTACCTCGTTCAAAATCAACCCATTCCAGCCCCCTACCCTAATTTCCTTCCCGCCAAGGCTGTGCCCTCGCATCAAAGGGTATCCCCTAAGCTTTAGCATTAACATAAAAAAAAACTAACTTCTTGGAGATATACGTGGACGGTTTGGACGGACGGTAGTGTGTGCCCCAGTCTCCACTCTGAAGATCATAACCGCAATCTTTCTTCTCGTCTTTGTGGAAACTTAGCGTTTTCAGGAATAAGTTTACACAATAAAAAGAGGCTGTGACTTCGTTGGAATCTAAAATTACTTTTAACGAAAGAAATTCGATTTTCACGGGAAGCCAGGTTGCGATTTAATCCATCACTGGGGAATATGGCCACACCAAGTTTTCGCCTCCTTACATCCCGGTCGGTCTATACCTACACTTCTTAGGTTAGGTTAGGTAAAGGGGCTGCCATGCTACCGCATAGCACGCTTGGACCACCTCTGAGTCCGTTGTGATACCGCCAAAGTCACCTACTTAAACCTAGGCAACAAACCAGCCTGTGCTAGCAATATAGCGATTGAGCGTAATGCAACTCATATCTTTTAGGTCCTCCAGTTCCCAGAAAAACCGGGAACACTCTATACACTTCTACTTTCAGTTTGTCACTCCCAGCAGCTTTCAACTTTCTTCTTGGATGACATCCTCCTAGCGTTTTTTTTTCGGCTTTCCGGGAAATCCCGTACCGTTACACTTCTTGACCCTTCTTGAGAATTTTATGTTTATCCATCCGCACGTACGGCCCCCACTATAGCTTTCGTACTTTATCTTGAATTTGGATGCCTCTGGTTCATAAAATATTCGGTACAAGTTATGGTTGTATAGTTTTACCTGTTTCGTCGGAGGATAATTCTTTCAAAGGCATTTAACAGTTTTTTGGACGGGTTCAAGTCTGATAGCCGTATACAGAGCGACCTATTGTCTTCTAGATTTGAAACTTCGCCTTTTTATGAATAAAGCTCTTGCTTAGCAGGCTGATCACCGCCTAGGTTCAGTTTGCTAGTTTGATTCGCCATTTTCGGCAATGTTGGCTTCCAATATAGGAAGTCATCTACTCATCGGCTGTCAAATATGGAGGTTATAGTAATTAATGTTGGATAAATAGGCAGATTCGAACATTAGCTGACTGGGCTTTGGAATTATTGAAAATGGACCTCGATTTCGGACGAAAAAACCTGGGTCGAGACCCATTTCTGGCTCCATGGCTATGCTCTATATACGGGCCTTTATTTACAGTGTTCAGAGTGTCTTCCACGAAGTCTTGAGGGTGGTAAAATACTCACGAGTAACCCAATTCACAGACAGTGAGTCCAGCAGGCGAAAATGTGGTCCCCGAAATCCAGGTCTGTACAACGAATCTACCTCATAATGAACTTAAGCGGAGGCACCACCCTGAAGCAAAATATTTCCCCATAATCGTAAAAGGTATTCATAATTCAAGTTCAACCAAGTACTCCAATTGAACTCCAAGAAGACTTTGAACGGGCAAACTCCAAATTACACGAAAACCGAATAACGGTTTAAATCACAACTCCCACAACTAAATGGTAACCCCTTGAAAATCGGCTACACAGATCCTCACCCCCTCATATGCGTGTGACCAAGTTTATGATTAAAGGCGAGTGGAGTACTAATGTACGCCGCGCGAGCGTTCGATATTTAATAAATAAATTCCAATTTCGGTTGGGAAAAAACCACGTTAATATGTCGACACGATTAGGTCACAGGGTTTTCATTCTTTTTTAACAAAAGTTATTAAAAAGGACATTTTCCTCGACGGTATCTTTCCAGTTCAGCTAACTAAACATTCAAAAAGTCTCATTTAAAGGTGAAAAGGACACCTAAAGACAACCATTTTGTCCCCATCACAACATGCGACGTACACATTTTGAAACCCAACTTTCCTATTTCTATTCTAATTCCCCCAGTTAGCTTCTAGTTCTAATTACCCTCATTCAGAATATCCTTGTTTCGGTAAGGTCGTCATCTGTTGAAAATATCCGATTGTTTAAATAGAGGCACTTCTTGAAATGAGGTGAAACTTATTCAACAGTCTAACGGAAGCGAGTCTAAAGCATCTCGAGTTCATTACGAAGGAGTAAAACTACCATTTTCTCTCTCGTCCTTGTGACACCTTTCCATGCCAACTTGCCGGTTGAACTTCATGAACGTCCATAAATTTCAATTTCACACGCAATGGAGCATATGCGAACACTCACTATACCGAGCCAACTCGTGAACGTAATTTCATAGAGTAGAGTGCAGTCATCAACTCCAAATTTTCCTCGAAACGGAAAACGAAAAGAAAAGAGCTTTTCCTTCGCTGCGGTATACCGGATCGTATTGAAATTCACGGAATTTATGGGCCTAAACGTGGTGTTGACGGATGGTTTTAAGGATACCTAAAATGATTTCTTTTCGGATCCGAAAGGTCACATAAGCTGCTGTTGCCGTCATGGCATCGTTGTACGATGCTCATAATTTAAGCGTAAGCTGCAAAAGTATGTTCTGTGCAGACAGCTTTAGGAAGGATAATATGACGTAGATGGTAGTCGATTCATCATATTTCCGATGTTAGCTTGTTGGTTCAGGGGGAAAATTATGCGTGTTCTCTTACAGTACGTAGGAGTTTACATTGGTTAATATTGGGTGTATTGCAGACATATAGGGATATATTTCGTCTTTACCTTGTGTGAGAAGATAAACATGAATTTGTACTTATGAGCATATCCGGCATACGTAGTTATAATATTGTTCATAGAATAAAATTTGCGGTTTCAGTTTCCGCGAAATTATTCAACTAAAACGGAATGAGCCCTGTGGACATTCTAAATATGAGAACACTAGGTAAACTTATCCTTATTTCCGCCATATGAATATTCAAATTGATGGCTAAAAATCAACAGAACTGTTCTGAATCACAAGAAAGATTAGATTGTTATATTTTAACATGTTAATGTTGAGTAATTAATCAATACTTAGTTACATAATGGATCTGCAAAGATATGGTATATGCTCGGAAGTATTGATTTTACAATTATGTACGTGCTAACACAACTTTTTAAATAGATTTGATGCATAACTGACGATTAATTCCTCTGCATAGGCTGCAACATACAGAAATCCAGTTCCGAGTGAATACAACGGGTTTGCAGTTTGCCGCTCGCTGCTACTAGAAATAAAGCGATGACGCCGTTAGACTACCTTAACTGGTAATATTTTTTTAAGATTTTTCATTGATTATTATAAACTGAACCCTTTGGGCTGAGCCGGCAAGGGATCCCGACTGGTTTCCAATGGTGTGTAACGGACGGTCTGGTGGACATCCGGAGATGCCTGTGGGGACGGAGCCTTAGGTAGCATAATGACCGTGAAGGTCGGGCCCTGCCATCTGGCGAAGAAAAAGGCTCTCAACGAGCTAAGCAGCGGCCTATGCTTGCTGCAGCTCAGTTCGAAAGATGTGGGCGGGGTTTTCGCCGCTCGTTGCCCCTGTCCTTTACGTATTAACAAAAATTTATAGGCCTGGGGAAGACAACACAAACAGGGGAGGTAAAAATGGTGAATAAAAAAAATAGTCGATAAGGATGGAATGGTTGGTGGACGGATCAGACGCCCACGCGATCGCACCTGGGTCCGGGTGTAATGGGACCCTCGGCCTCTGGTTTCGTACCACCGACAGATCCTTACCCATCAGGTGCTGCCATAGATCTGCCGGTGGAAGCAGCACTACCAGACCATAATATGCTCATTACAGGTGTTCGGACCCGTGGTGTATATCGGTGGTTACGAGTATTACTTCTTGGAGCTCGAGTAAATTGCGGCCCTGAACGTGTGGAATTCCTGTCGGACTCGTCGGCGAGGGCGGCAAATCGGGGAATTTCCCATCGTGAGTACTTGGACGAGGAGCGCCTTCACCGGGCTTCAGAAGAGCAGGTACGGCAAAGAGAGGGGCTAGCGAGCTCTAGTAGGCAGGACTCTGCATCCGCGATTACTTCCGGTGAGAACCGCGGAGAAAACTTGTAACATTGGCGCCCAACGTGGAGCTCGAAGCCACGATTCTGAGATTAAGAGTCTCATGGCTGATTAAACTAACAAAAAAAGGAAATCCTTCAAACAACATAGAAAGATACAAAGCACAAATTTCGAGTCGTCGCGGGTGTACCATTACAACCACATTTATTAATAATATTAATAATAATAAACGTCAACTATTGCAGAAGTGTTTTTTTAACGCAAAAATCAAATCATCATCATCGTGGCGCGACAGCCCGACGTCGGACCTTGGCCGGCTGGATCATTGTCCTCCAATTATCTCGGTCACGTGACCGCGTCCTCAAATTTTGGAAGCCCAGTAGTTGTGCGGCGTCCACACCTACTGAGCTGTCCCAACGAGATCTCGGTCGTCTAGGCAGTCTTGCTCCGTCGACTCATTCTGCGTTCATTACTCTCTTTGGCATGCGATCATCTTCCATTCTTTGTACATGCCCTGCCCATTGAAGTCGTTGTAGTTTGACGATTTTCGAGACTTCCAGCTCATCGTACAGTTCATACAACTCATGGTTGTACCGAATGCGCCATCCATCTCGATCGCAAACAGCCCCGAAAATTCGCCGCAGAACCTTACGTTCAAATGTATCTGGCATGTTTCCGGAGGCTTGAGTTAGGGTCCATGCTTCGCAGCCATAGCATAGCATTGGTCGCATAATGGTTTTGTACACGCGGAGCTTCGTGTTTCTGTGCACATGCTTCGATTTCATTACGGGGAGAACCGAGAAAAAAGTCTTATTAGCTAACTGTATCCGTCGCTTGATTTCGTCAGTTTCGTTGGCGTCCCTAAACAAGTTGCAACCCAGGTATATGAAGTTGTTCACGAACTCGATGTTGAGGTCCCCCACATTGATGCTCGGTTGTGCAGGTGTCCTTGTCATCGATTGCATCATTATTTTAGTTTTACCCTCGTTGATACTCGTACGTAGTCCAACTTCTTTTGCAGCGGTATCGAGCGTATGCAGAAGTCCTTCTGCGTCGGCCAATCTTCGGGACATGATGTTGATGTCGTCGGCGTACGCTGCTAATTGTGTCGACTTGATGTGTTGCGTCTTGCTATTGTCCATATTCATAGCCCGAATAACCTATTCCAGTGCTAGGTTGAAGAGCGTTGGTGCCAGTCCACCGCCCTGTTTCAAATAGATCAGTAAGTCTATTCTGGATCCTGACTTGTTAGACGGAGTTGGTCATCGTCATCTTTGTCAGTAGCACTAATTTTGCCGGTATACCAAATTGCAGCATAATGTCGTACAGTACTCCACGATCGATACTGTCGTATGCCTGTTTGAAGTCGACAAAGATTTGGTATACGTTTACGTTGTATTCCCGGCACTTCTGGGATATCAGTTTGACCGTAAAGAGCTGATCGGTTGTGGAGCGACCAGGTCTGAAACCACTTTGATATTCGCCAATGATTCGTTCTGCGTACGGTTTTATATTATATTTTCCAGAATTTTCGTCAAAATTTTATAGGACGAACAAACTAGTGATACGGATATGCCCCTGTAATTCTCACACCGCAGTTTATCTCCCTTTTTGTGAATTGGACAGATGATGCTTCTGCGCTAGTCATCCCAGTCTCCTCGTCCTCCCATACTCGCAGGAGTAATTGATGTATGACATCCACTAGACTCGTTCTACCGAATTTTAGCAGTTTAGCTGGAATCTCGTCAGCGCCCGGCGCTTTATTTCGTTTTAGTGACCGCAGCGCGAGATCAACATCTTCTACTGTTGGGGGTTGTAGGGGTGGGCCTAAATCAACAATATCGTCGAGAGCTTCTTGTGTGGGGATGTTAGATGGTAGGTTCAGAAGCTCTTCAAAATAAGAGGCCCATCGTTTGTTAATGCCATCAGTGTCGCTGATGATGTTTCCATCCTTGTCCTTACAAAGGCTAGTCCTAGTTTGGTAGCCGTTCTTAATTGTATTTACGAGTTTGTACGCTTGTCTGGTGTTCCTATTAGCTAAGTTTTCGTTTGGTCTACAACTTAATAATGAGACTTTTTTTTTGGAATTTTGAGCATTTATGGCCGATATGGCTTGCTGAGTCACTTCCAACGAAATTGGCAACTCTTTTTGAGTTTGGCACGAATCTTCTTCGAGTAATTTCGTCAATTCTTCGTCTTCAAACTTTTTTGACTGGCCAGGTCGCTCTTCGTCGGTAATGTCGAAATTATCATTTTTGAATCGATGAAACCACCGAAAACACTGTGCACGCGAAAAAGCATCGTCACCGTAAACTTCCACGAGCAATTTATGACTCTGAGCTGCAGTCTTCTTAGCAAAATAATGTCCAAGTAAAACTTCCCGCAAATGTTGTTTTTTTCGTGAATTTTCGAAACTTTCCATGGTCCGGTAAAATACGTTGTCAACAATCAACACGAAATGTTTATACTGACATTGACAGCTTATGAATACAAACTTCAAATGGTATGTATGTCAAAGATGGACTACCATTGGTTTATCGGTGTTGCCATCTCTAAAAAAAGTCTCATTATTAAGTTGTAGACCAATATATTCAGCAACTGCTCGTCAAAGTATTTACTATACTTTAGTATTTAGTCATTTATTTAAGTATTTAATCAAATAATCGGTGTATAAAAGTCGGTGGCCGTGGTAGTTCGGTCACCGCTCTACGATACTAATCTAGAGCTCGGATTTCAAATCTCGGCGCGATCAAAGGCTGCCTGTGGCTACTAATAGAACTTTCACAGTGCTCCGAGCTTGTTAATATGAAGACGGCGCAGATAAGAGGTGCATGCTAGCAACTGCACTTCCGAAAAGTAGATATGCTATCGGAACATCACCAAGGCAAAGGAATGCAAGAGATGTTGGCGCGCCCTTGCCACTGGAGGGGCTAAGGCTCAACTAGCTTTTCCCGTTATAAATTAATTGTGTTCTCAAAATTTTTCTGATATATAGCTGTAACTCCGGCACTGACCCATTAGTGTTGCTGAAATTAAATAGGAGCCCAGTCCTGACGATCGTTCACCAATTGGAAAAATTACACTCGGCTAGCTTCTTGAGTTATAGAGTTATTTTGCTTAGAAAATTTGCTTACACCAACTGGATAGGTTTCGCCGAGCTAGCTTCTTTCGCTATGTAGTTATTTTGTTTACAAAATAATGCCGTTAGCTGTAACTTTTTAACCGCTTGATGGATTTTTGCCAAAACTCAATAATAGGCTAGTCCTTATCGACGTCTACTATACTGGGTAAATTAGGTCCAGCTAGCCTCTTTCGTCATGAAGTTATTAGGCTCAGACACTTTTGTGGTTATATATTTTAGTATAGCTGTAACTTTATAACCGCTTTATTGATAGTGCTGGATTTCAACAGCAGCCGGCTCCCAACTGACATCTATCAACTGGAAAAGTTTCACCTTGCTTACAACTTCCGTTCGTTATTTACTCGTATATAAATGACACTAAAAAAATTCTAATGAAGTCAATCGATTTCTGATGTCATGAAACATAAAGAAAACCAACTCCGGGGTCAAAACTCGTTATCGAGGGATGGTCGAATAACTGATTTTTTTCTTCAAAATACAGTTAAAAACCCTACCGTTTCTCTCAACAGCTGAACAGCCCATAAGCACCCTTCTTCTGGAGTTCGCTGATTGACACTTGTTTGTCCGATAGACCTGCAAGGTCTTGAAGTTAGTTATATTAAGATACAAAATAGTACAAGATCGAAGGAATATTTTAAGCGCGGCTTGTCGCAGAATGTTGTTTAATGGGTATGCTGTGTTTTGGATGCCAACAACATGTATCATCCGAAACCAATTATATATAACGAAACATCAACTTCTCCATCTTAGGAGTAGCTGAAGCTTTGTCCCACTAGGGGTTAAGTCAAATAGTACTATACATGTCAAAACGCCCATACACATCGAGACTTCCTTTACAAAATTGTTTCATCCTCCCTTTTGTGTATTTTTAGACTCCCTGGACAATACTGAAAAATTGAAGCAATCGCTTCCTCAGCCTTAACTTTCATCATCCTGTGAAATTTGTATAGTCACGTACATACATTTAAAGAAAACCTCGCTTCCACTAAAGTGCTCACAAGATTTTGAGTCGCCATTATTATACGGCGACGACAAGGGAATACCGTCCATACCTTAATCTTCTCTTTGCCAAGGATGTGATTTAATTCCATTTTTAATTAGTCCATACGGATTGTTACAAACCTGTATATGGCTATCGTGGTTGTGTGGTCTGATTGCTGTGTGGAGTCTGCGAGAAATTAGAAATCAAGAAGGATATTCATTCCATTTGCAATGTTCATTCAGGGCATCGTTGTTGGCCGTGGCTTGAAGAAGGATCCAGGATAGCAGCAGAATGAGAGGGCAATCTTCTGGCTGATTTATTGTGACACTTTTATTTGAGCGTGAAAGAAGAATGATCGCCTTTTTGCGGATATTGTGTACGCTTGAAAGTCACTCGAAATGCGATGGTAGTTTTATTTCCATGGTTCGGAGACATTTTAATGGCGGCAGTAATTGAAGACGTTGAATTGTTGATTAGATGTGAAAGGTAGTTAGATTGTATAATTAGAGAATTTATAACGCTTCCTAAGGATGGTGGTGGTGGGTGTTTGAGTGTGCGTGAAAACAATGACTAACATTTTGTATCTTATACGAAAAGTTTAAATTAAATTTAAACACCAGTCCATATCAGATCGACAAGAATCGAAACCATAATAGTGTTGAAGTATCGGTGATGGATCATGCAGACATTGCCATGGATCATTGAACTTCAACAATGTATTTTACGAAATATTTTGTCAATAGGCCGAAAGCGAGACTCGTAGTTACAGGAACAAAGGCAAAGGATATCATCAGAAATAAGAAGTTTCTTGCTAGGAAGATGCGATGCAAAATAAAACCTGTCGCTCAGTAGAACCAATAACAGTTCAGAAAAAAAATTTCAATCTGAAGAGAGTAATATAACAAAAAAAACGCATCAATTTCAAGCCAATCCCATATATGTATTCATAAAGTAAATGGTAAAGGTGGTGGGCCGTGGGACCTTGGGTATATTGTGTAATTCATTTAATAGACGATCATACTCATAATTTTTTTTACTTAGTAAGAAATACTGAACAGGATTTGAATCCAAAAATACAGTAATATGACAAACAAATTTAAAAGTAGAAGAAACAAGAAATAAAAGGCTAAGGAAAATTAATGTCAATTAAAACTAATATTAAGAGAATTCGAAAAAATGCAACAAAAACCAGACCGATGCTTCACTTCGGACTTCTACAGACCTAGTTGTGATACCAAAAGTACCAATTGGCAACGACCATATGCATTAAAAATGAATTTCCTATTTGGCAGTTTATAGGGGAGGTTGGCACTCATTCAAGAGGATGTTGGCCATTCTCCAAATCAATTAACAAACCCATTCTACAAATATTTGTCGAATTTTTCAAGTCGCTAGCTTCATTCTATCGAAAGTTATAGCTTATTTGAAGTCTCACTTGTAGGGGACGGAGAGGTTTGTTTTGTCGAATCTTACGCATTTTTATAAACAACCAACTAGATCATAGTGCAAATATTTGACCAAAATTTCAAGTCACTAGCTTCATTTCATCGAAAGTTATCTCTTATTTGAAGTTTCATTTGTAGGAGAGGTAGGAGTTCCTTAGGTTTGATCTTCCGTATCATTGCCACCAACCAATTAGATCATGCTACAAACAGTTACACATAATTTCAAGTCTCTAGCTTCATTCTATCGAAAGTTATCGCTTATTTGAAGTTTCATTTATAAGGCAAGTAGGGGTTTCGATGGTCGGATTTTACGTATTTTGTTGCCAGCTGCATCCTACTACAAACATCTGACAAAAATTTAAGTAGCTAGCTTTATTTTATCGTAAGTTATCGCTTATTGTAAGTTTCATTTGTAGGGGGGTAGGGGTTCCTTGGTTCGGACCTTGCCCATTTTCAATACCAACCAACCTGATCTTACTACCAATGTCGGCCCCTCGGCCTGGTTCACGACGCCGCGCCGCCGTCACTTTTTTCAAAATCACTGGTTCTCGATGATTTGATGTGTGATTTTATTCTAGTAAAATATAAAATACATTTATGTATATTGTACTTAAATCCTAAGTGCGAAATAGATCGCACTTACTCAAAGGTCTGGCGCCGTCGCTGATGGTTGCAACAAGAATGTACTGACAGGCGGCTGTGTGGATCTCAACTTGTCATGGTTCTGTTTCTCTAGTGGATTTGTCTCTTTCTTGCTCACAACGTGTATTTAGGTGTGGGATCTACTTTGCAATTATAATGGTAATGCCATGACAAGTTGAGATCCACATTCACAATAGTTTCCCATTTAAAATGGGACTTAATGGGACCATAATGTATTATGTATAAATGTATAATATATTCCTTCGGCAACAACCAACATTCTGCCAAATTTTCAACTCGCTAGTGTCATTCTATCGAAAGTTATCGTAATTAAAATAATATTTAATTTATGGCATTTTGTAGGGGAGGTAGGCGTTCCTTTGATCTGATTATGCCCAACTTACTAAAACTCAAGCAGCTTCTTTCCTCAGGGTTACATGCCAAAAATCAGGTATCTACGTCAATTGGTTCAAGAGTTATAGACAAAAAACCAGAAAAGTAGGGTAGTACGGGGCTCTTTGTAAGAAAATTACCGTTAGTTTTCAACTGATCGATTTTATTTTCCCAGGAGAGTATAAGAATATCCTCACTAGTAATATACCAAAGCTAGAGCTTTTCATGATCTTTTAATCGGGAGTTATAGATACATTTAAATATTTTACATATGTAGGGGAGGTAGGCGTTCGCTTGGCCAGATTATGCCCAATTTCAATACCATCCAACTAGATCATACTACCAACATTTGACCAAAATCGCATGGCCCTAGCTTCATTCTATCGAAAGTTATCGTGCGAACGGACAGACAGACGGACAGACAGACAGACAGACAGACAGACAGACGGACAGACAGACAGACAGACAGACATGGCTAAATCGAATCAGGAGGTGACCCTGATCATTTATATATATACATTGCTATACCTCCGGAGCCTCCTTTAAGGTGTTACATATTTCCGTCGTGACAAAAACAATATACCCTATACTAAAAGTCTAGGGTATAATAAGACTGTCGGGATAAGAGATATAGCGGAGTTTAAATCGGAACATTAGAGCTCGCTTGAATTTTTTTAGGACGGATTCCAATGCCTCACAAGAAACAATAGTAGAAGGTGACCAGACGACTGAAGCGTATTCCTAGATGCTGCAAACAAGTGAGTTGAACAAGTTAACGGCGGAACTGGTAGAATGAAATTTATGGGAGCAACGCAAGACGGATCCCGTTAAGTTGGAAGCCTTGTTGATAGTGAGGGAATAATGATCATTGAAGCGAAGTTTGCGCTCGTTGGCCGTAGTCCTTCGGTCACCGCTCTACGATACTAATCTAGAGCTCGGAGTTCAAATCTCGGCGCGATCAAAAACTGCCTGTGAGTACTAATAGAACTCTCACAGTGCTCCGAGCTTGTCAGTATAAAGACGGCGCGGATAGGAGGTGCATGCAAGCAACCGCACCTCCGAAAAGTAGATATGCTATTGAAACGTCATCAAGGCTTAGTAATGCTAGAGATGATGACGCGCCCATGCCCTAGGAGAAGTCAACGCAATTAGAGAGATAAACTCAGCACGTCCGACTCAGTTTTCTCCGTAGGAAGTTGCAGAAACGCAGCCATTTCGATGGAGTTCTCCCAGAGCGCTCGAGGGGACAAAGCAATTAGAGAGAGAGGGAAGCGAAGTTTGGAGTCGGAAAAGACTCGAACGCTATTGAATGAGTGGACGACTATAAGTGGGATAGAGTTGATATGATAAGAAAGGGATAAAGAGGAAGGTTTTAAGGAATATATCATAACAGCGCATTTCAAGACGTTAACGAGCAAATCGTGGGCAATACACCAGGAAGCTAAAATATCAATATCGGATTGCAAAACAAAACAATTGTCGAGACTGAAAACCGCAGCAAAGAGCTTACAGTCATCAGCGTAAAGTAAGGAGAGGTAACTAGAGAAGGAAGGTCATTTAGGAAAAGTATCAAGAGTAAGGGCCCTGGAATATACCCCTGAGGAGCACCAGACAATTGAACAAAGGATAAAGAGATTAGGTTTTGAAAAACAACACTAGAAAACGTGTCAAGAAGGAAGGAGATAACCGAAGACATAAGCTAAGAGGGGAAATGAAGTGCGACTAGTTTGTCAAGGCAAATCCTATGGCTGACAGTGTCAAACAGTGTAGAAGTGTGTAAAGATAACATGCACACCAAAGTGCTTGTTAGAGGAATTAGCGACAAAGTCGGTACACTCTGCTAACTTGGTGACAGTATGTAGATTTCTTTTTAAAGAATCCATGTTGGTTAGGACTAATAAAGTGACCAAAGTGATCGTAAATGTGGTCACTGACAATACGTTCAAGTAATTTAGAACAGGAAGAAAGAAGCGAGATAGGACGATAATTAGAGGCAATAGAGGCAAGGTTCTGGTTACCTTTTTATACTCTAGATGAAATCTGAGAGTATTATAAGTTTGCCACAAAGTTTGTAACGCTAAGAAATAAGGCTCGCAGAAAAAAATGAATGATACAGAAGTTCATATTATCACTCGAATATCTCAAAACAGGATGTCCGTCTGTCCGTCCGTCCGTCCGTGACCTCTCTAGCTCGAGAACGCGTTGAGCTATGAAGTTCAAATTTTGCACACGTTATTTTTGACAAAAAATGAAGGCTAAGTTCGTGAACGGACTAAATCGCTTCACCCCTTCTACCCCCTCCCATACAAAATGACACATTTTTGAAAATTTACAATAATCAGATTTTCTCAGAAACTATAAAACATATTGCTTTGAAATTTTTAATATATCACTTTCATGATAATTGTAACCTATGTTATAAAACTTATTGTAATCCTCACCCTCCTTCTACCCCCTCCCATACAAACTGCACTATTTCATGAAATACGTTAAGCCAATTTACTCATTACCTATACAATTTATCGGGCTGAAATTTTGTTCTTAACACTTAATTAACAATATCAGTTAGATTCAAAAAAATTAATCGATTACCCTTACTCCGTCTACCCCCTCCCATACAAAATGACACATTTTTGATAATTTACAATAATCAGATTTTCTCAGAAACTATAAAACATATTGCTTTGAAATTTTGAATATATCACTTTTATGATAATTGTAACCTACATTATAAAATTTATTGTAATGCTCACCCTCCTTCTACCCCCTCCCATACAAACTGCACTATTTCATGAAATACGTTAAGCCTATTTACTCAGTACGTATAAAATTTATCGGGCTGAAATTTTGTACTTAACACTTAATTAACAATATCAGTTAGATTCAAAAAAAATTGTCGATTACCCTTACTCCGTCTACCCCCTCCTATACAATATGACACATTTCACCAACGTTGCTCTCTAGCTTGATATCGCTTTGAGCTAATACAAAATGTTATCTTTTGACAATAAGCTAATTTTCTCGAAAAGTGTTACAGCTATTAGTCTGAAATTTGGAATATAAAGCTTCAAGCTTCAGGTTCAAATTCATCTAGAGTATTGCATGATTGGGGTTTACCCCAATCGTAGTTCTTTTATGTTTTTGGGTATAGAAACAGTAAAGGATGATTTCCAACGGGAAGGGAAAACACCCTATTGGAGGCTTGGAATACAGAGGGGAACAGATATGGAGCTGTGAGTCTGGTTTAAAAAGGAATTTGAAATTCCATCAGGGCCAGAGTATTAGTTATTGTTAAGAGAGGTGGTGAGAGAATCAACGGAAGTGAAGACTGAAAACCGCCCTGTGGAAGATTATGCAAAACGTACGGCGTTGAAGGCTGGCGGAAAGTACTAGAAAAGTACGAGGTAAAATGTTCGCATATTTCATTAGGGGTGTTAGCAGTACGATTGTCGTAAGAAAGAGAAGATAGATGAAAAGAAGGAGAACGCATATTACAAACATAAGACGAAAAGAGTTCTGACTCATTGTTGATAATACTATTTTCAACGTTTATAAGGTAAGCAGAGCGTGCGGCTCTAATGAGTCGTTTGGTCTAGGATCTAAGTTTCTTAAATGATTTGAGATCAGAAGAACGCATTATACCTTATAAAGAGAGTGAGTACGGTCAGTTTTACGTACCAGTGAGGTGAGCGACAACGGACCCTTGCGGGGCTTAGACTCACGAAAAGGTACGAATTCGAGAATGATGCTGTTATATTATAAAAGGCTTCCACAGCAGATTCACAAGTGAGACCACCAATTACATTGTCCCAATCGATTCTATTCAGTCTGAGATTGATGGTTCCATAGTTGGCTCTCATAAAGTTCAAACGTTTCAGATTTTTATTAATATTGAAAGGGAAGAAAATAAATGTTAAGCTCGTGACTAATGGTAGGATGATATGGGTCGCTGGGGGACATAGGCTGGAGTAGTACAGGAAGGTGACAAACAAGATACAGGTAAGCTGCTGAGGACAAGGTCAAGAACACGATTCATGAAGTTACGAACTGAACTGCAACAAATCACGGAATTCCATAAATGATGTAGGTGCGGATGAAAGGGAAGTGTAACACGAAGAAACAGTGCTATATTCCCGGGTGAGCAGGCAATTTTTATTTTTATTTGGAATATTGAAGTGCAATGCATGCTGTTCATTTGTTTGTCCGGGAACCTTTCGAGGTTCGCAATCAGCTATATTTGGTACCTATAGGGCTTCCCTGGGTAACTCTAAGTACCATCCGGTGACGGCGTTTTGTATTTCAACTATCATCAAATAACGGGAATTTGTGTTACAATCAAATCAGTTCGTTTCTCGTCTTTTCTAAGTGTCACCACCCACTGTCGATCTCGAACTCAAACTCGAACACGAACCTGGTACAAGTGGACCGGTATTCCTCACATTTATGTGAAGTGTGTGTGTGTGTCAGAGGACATTTGTACCAGGTTCGTGTATGAGTACGAGTCCGAAATCGACAGTGGGTGGTGACACTAAGGAAGTTCATTTCGCCGAGCATCTGAACCATATTTGATACGTAGCTTCCTCGGATGATTATAACCACCATCTCGTGACGACTGTAGCGTTTGTGTTAGTTGACAGCCTAATTGAAGCAGCCAACGGCCACGTTAGGGCACGGTCGACAGTTTTTGCGCACAACTCCTCTAAATTCTAAATTGAATGAGCGCAAGATACCTAAAACCTTTCCATACTTTCATAAACGAAATCGGAATACAATTAAAATAGACAATTCACATCTTGTTTGAGTCGGAAAACTAAATCTTATATGTGCCTTTAATAACTTCAAATAAACTTAACAGTTTCATTCCAATGGTAATTTATCAACGTCAACAATTTACAAATTCTATTTGACTGCAAACATGACAAGAGTTGTGTCACTCGACGAGTAATTTTTCAACTAGGGAATGTGAATCCCAACCACCGAAGAACGTTCCTGGTGCCTGTCGTTTGTTTCTTGACTGGTATCGTCCCAGTTTCCCGTTAGTTTCCTCAAGTTTCACAACAACCGTTCCATAGAGATACGTATAGTTGCAGTCTATCTTTTGAGAGTCTCTAGGTGTGTATCAATAACAAGAACAACTGCAAGCTTTGTTGCCATCCATCCGGATGTCGTCGGCGGCAAGGATGCTGTAAGCGAACAACGCCTTAATGAATTAATTAAATTGCTCCACAACAAATTGCCCGATTTGATGCTCTCGCTTTAGTTCCTCCGGCTCGAAGGATGTCTGCTATCAGCCAAAACAAGAAGAAGAAGAATGTTGCAAGAATACCCAACAGCATTTTTCATCATCAGCATTTCCCTCTTGAACGTTTGCTTCTAATTCCTTGGACACAGTGTATTTCAACACTTTGCCCGTTACAGTTCAAAGCCCTTCGTTGACGGTGCCCTCAAGCGGCAAAACGTTGGATGATTTCTAATACTTTCTTATCTGTGTCCTGCCGCTTGTTTTTTTCTTTTATACATATATACATACTTTCGCCAAGCATAATAATGATGAAGGCGGGAAAAAAAGCTAGCCAAGCTTGACGATGTCTTAGAAATTGCTTTCACAACGGTGTCACTTCCGTAAGATTTAATTTGTGTGAGAGCATAGTTCCTAACCGGCGCATTTAAACTGCCCAGGGAAGAAACATGACGAAATATACGTAAAGGCACTAAAGTATTATGCATCCAGAATTTAGAGTGGGGCGCAATATTAAGGGTGAAATTAATTAGAGTAGTAAGAATAATTGAGGCGTGGTGGACGCTGGAAATGTCGTTTAGTTGAATTTCACTGAAATGTTGCTAATTAAATTTGCATCCTACAAGCGGTGTAGAAAAAGATATTAATAAGTAAAGGCAGGCTGATAGGCACTGCGACCAGGAGATCTTTTGTGACGTAGCCTCCACTAATCCAAAAGACCCTCAACCAACCTGACGATCCTTTATAGCAGCACTCCTAATGACCGCGGAGCTCACGATGGAATCTATAAGAAACATAAACCTTTAGCAAGCAACCATGGGGAATTCGCAGAGAAGGTGTCTAGTGGGCTCAATGTCCTCCAGACAAAGCCGGCAATGCATCTCAGTAGGCAGTCCCATTTTGTTTAAGTGGTGTCCGGTGAAATAATCAACGATTAAGCTCAAGTCCTCTGCCCAGGCGGCAGAAAACCTTTTCCGATGATCTGGCAAATTCATCCGTAGCTTCGCTCGATGCCCTGGTAGTGTACCCAACATAGAGTGACCCGATTGGTGTTAGTGAGACTCTGAAAGGTATCAAAACACTCTTCCACTAATTTGGATGAGAGCTATTGTCAAGAAAAAGCCTTAACAGCTGGCAGATAGCGATATTAGTGCCACTAAGCTTCTTGTGCAGTATTTCTCTGGCGCAGGCCTCAATGGCGTGGATCTCGGCTTGGAAAACGCTGGGCCCATAGCAATTGAGATCCTGGTATTCAGTTCAAAGACCCCGGCACCAACTCCTTGTCTCGCTCTTGACCCATCAATAAACTACATGATACACCTGGGGTCAGGACAAAAATTGCCAAAAAGAATAAGAACCGATTTTTCAATATCTGGTTAAAGCTTATACTATCGAAAAACGCTAACCGCCACCTATCCTCCAGTTAAAATTTTATCGGAACGAAAATTCCAAACAGCTAATACGGGCTGCTAAGATTTTTGCTTGCTTTGGGTATAAGCACCGAGTCGCTTCCCATCGATACCCTTTCGGTAAGTCGAAGTCATTTCACAGGCGTAAAATGTGATTCTTTTTTTCCTTTGACCATCGAAACAAGATGGACGGGACAAAGACGAGCCCCGCACTCCCGACTTGTTACAAGAACGAGCTATCTAAGCTTAATGCCTACACTTAAAGGTGGGAAGAAGTTCAAAGCACTCGGATTGGAGATCGGGATTTAACTCCCGGTTCCGGTATTTCCGAAAAGCCCACGATGCAAAAGCACCATTTGATTAAATACAACGTAGGAACTGCCTGTTGGGGATAGGTAGGGATAGGAAAAACCTACTCTACTGGATGGGTACTCTTATAAGGATGGGATAAGCAATAAGAAAAAACAAGCAAAAAAAAAATGGCTGGAGTCTAAGTGATCCTGTGTGCGTGAAGCACTGAAGTGGTAATGAAACCTCAAAAGACGACAGACTCCGGCGATGGGACCACTTAGTTGATCCCAGTGGGGAATATGGTCCTACGATGACTCAACCCAAACGATAAACTTTTTGGACGATATTTGTAACAAATTTGTTGTTTGAGCGGAGCTGATATAAGGACGGAGGTCAAACGCATGGTCGTTCAGACCATCCGTGGCACCTAAGTGTCGAAACCTCCTCAGCAGTGACCAGAGGTGATGCACAATAGTTAACTAGATGGGGTGTTGATAGTGTAGACGGTGTCTTTGGAGGTCACCCACTGCCTCTGTCATTGTTACAAAACTAGAAGATTCGCGCGTCAGCCGGAGTGCCGAAACAAAACGGGTATGTCCCTGACAAGATTGATGCAAACCAAAATCCGGCCGAAGAAACCTTAAACCGTCCTGAACCTAACACGGTAGCCCCTGAAGGCCATGGGGCTCCGCACCTCGAGCATTGGGCTAAGCCGCACAATTCTAAGTCCCCTTGGTGACTCGATGATAACAATCTACCGCGATGAGAGAAGAAGGTGAAGTTTCTTCAGGGTTTCAGGAAGCAAATGCGTGTTTTAATCACTGTTCATTACTTCGTCTATTCACCTCATCTTACAAACAAAATTCTCTCTCTCTCTATTGCTCTAACCCCTTGTGGGGCATAGCGCGTCAACTGTTCCATGTGGCCCAGTTGACGTTTCTTGGCATAAACTGGTTTCGGAGAATGCAGTTGCCAGCATGCACCTCCTGCACATCCATGGCCACGAACGTCGTCGTGGACGGGACTCGAACCCGAAACGCCGGTAGCCAAACATGAGACTGATGCCTCAACACACTACGCTACCGGTCGCCCCCCCCCCTTCCCCCCAACAAACAAACAAAATTACTTACTACTAAATACAATGAGATTCAGAATCTTCGCTTCTGTATTATATCACATGTACAACTTTGCTTCCGCCGTTTTCCGACAGACGGCTGCATCGGCGAGGGCTGGTCAAAATAATATACGTATTTCAAAAGTGTCACAAAGTGAGTTTGGATGTCTGTGAACGTATCGACATCCCCGCATTAGTAAAAGTTGTTCGCATTTTTAATAAGATTCGCGATTCAAAATGTCTGTTTTCGAGCCAAGTTCTCGTCATTTGCGGGAAGTTTTTATCTTCTGCTTCCATTTGAAAAAAACTGCAGCTGAGGCTCATCGAATGCTCTCAGATACTTACGGTGAGGTTGCTCTGACAGAACATGTCGTGAGTGGTTTCAAAGTTTGAAAAGTGGCGATTTCAATGTCGAGGAGAAGCATGGTGGTGGGAGAGAAAAAAAAATTCCAAAGACGATGAATTGGAAGCACTTCTCGATGAAGATTCATGCCAAAAGAAAGAAGAATTATCTGAGTCACTGGTAGTGACTCAGCAAGCCATCTCGAAACGCCTCGAGGCCATGGGCATGATTCAGAATCAAGAAAATTGGGTTCCGTACGAGTTAAAACCGAGATATATTGAACGGCGATTTATTTGCATGCGAACAACTGCTTCAAAGTCAGAATCGGAAGGGATTTCTACATCGCATCGTAACCGGCGACGAAAAATGGGTCCGCTGCGATAATCCCAAGCGCAGAAAGTCATGGCGAATGCCCGGACATGCCTCAAGGTCGACGGCAAAGCCGAATATTCACGGCGCCAATGTTATGCTTTGCATTTGGTGGGACCAGCTCGGTGTAATATACTACGAGCTACTAAAACCGAATGAAACTATCACAGGAGATCGGCACCGAACGCAATTGATGCGTTTAAGTCGAGCATTAAAGGAAAAATGAACACCGTACCAAGAGAGACACGACAAAGTCATCCTCCAGCATGACTGTGCTCGGCCACACGTAGCAAAAGTGGTCAAGGCATACTTGGAAACCCTGAAATGGGAAATCTTGCCCCACCCGCCGTACTCCCCAGACATCGGTCCTTCAGACTACCATCTGTTTCGTTCCATGGCGCACGGCCTGGCTGATCAGAATTTTTGTTCGTACGAGGAAGCTGAAAAATATATCCAATAGTGGATCGCGTCGAGAGACGCCTCCTTTTTCCGAGATGGAATCCGAAAATTGCCGGTGAGATGGACGAAAGTTGTCGCTAGCGATGGACAGTACTTTGAATAATACATCTGTAAGTTCTTTTCGACAATTAAGCTTTTAATTCCAGAAAAAAACGGCGGAAGCAAAGTTGGACACCCAATAAGATACGAAATAATGTTGCATAATAAAACAATCTTTTAGGAAATTTACTGCTCTATAATAAAACATATAACACTTGTTTCTGTGGTGAACGACTACCGAGATATGTGCGAAAAATGGCAATTCCTTCCTCCCTCTCTTTTCCACACCTCGTAGTACGGGGTCTTTTACCATCTAAGAGAGAGATTTATTCTACGATCAACTTAACGCCGCGCTGCAGCCACGATAACAGCTAATCGACCTGAGCGAAGTCAAGCATTACTTAAAAATGAAACCGGAATATAGAGGGCTACGCCCGCAATTCGGGGGTTTGGTAGCAAGCGCTTATTTTGGTATATAAATATCGGCTCCTTGCTCTTCTTGATACCACTCAGATGGATAAAAAAACATAATTAAAATGTCTTACTTGCTTAGATTTTACATGCCAATTCATATTACTTGATTGTAAAAAAAACTTAGAACATATTATTGTCTAAGGTGTTGGTTATCGTTGGCCATCAGTACTTTTGACCTCGAACGTGTTTAAGGCATGCAGAGGTGTGATAACTGTAACTATAGAAATAAACTATTATAGACCTATTCGGAGAAGATATACAGATTCCATTATTTTCCATTTTTTTCGGAACCCACCTTCCTGTAAGTTTTCATAATTCTAAGTATAACGGTCTCAAACTGCAAGGGAAGGGGACAAACTACGAACTAATATTTTCTCCTCCCCCAATGTTCCCCTTTCTACAAATTTCAAGAAAATGCGAAGAAATGGAATGTACTCAACATTACCTTTCTCACGACACCTCACTTGCCTATACCAGTCGATAAAAAAATTGACCTTAACTTCGCCTCTATGTGGACAAGCCCCCCCCCCCCCCCCCCCCACTCGCTAAAGTTGTAATACTCAACGCCCCCAACCAATCTTTACCCTTTCAAAAGTGATTAATTAAATAACTGCAATTCGCACTACGAAAAACAACATGAAAGTAGTACTCACACCTATGAGGCCGGTAGGTGCACTTTTTTTTGGAATGTACTATTATTAAATTTATGTGATTGTAATGAAACTTCGGGACGTTATTGCCTATAGTGTTGGTTATCATTGGCTATCAATATTTTTGACCTGTGATGCGTTTAAGATGAGCAGGGGTGTGCTAACTGGAACTATTGAAATGTACTATTATTAACCTTTTTTGATGAGATATCAAAATTCTACGATTTTTGGTTTTCTATGCTAGTGAAATGCCGCTTTTCTGCAAATTTTCATATTTCTAAGTGTATCGAAATGCAAGGGGGGGGGGACAAACTCGGATCACATATTTTCCCCCCTACTTCTTTTCCCCTTTTTTCAAATTTGATGAAAATACTAAAAATGGAATGTACTTAGTGTTACCTTTCTCATGATACCCCACTTGTCTATACCAGATGAAAAAAAAATTTGACCTTCATTTCCCCTCTATGGGAACATCCCCTTAAAATTATCCTATTACAACGAATCGCTTTTTCCAGAGAATTATAATACTTCTACATATTCGCGCAAAATTTCATATATGTAGCTGCAGCGGTTCATGAGATATTTCATGGACAGACGGAGAGACAAACGGACAGACGGACGCATGACCAATTTCATAAGGGTTTTGTTTTTACTACAAAACTCTAAAAAACACAGTTAATAAAGAGCACACCGGCTTTTAATCCGGAGTTCTCTGTGTCGATCACATGAGCACCTTGCGAATCGTTATCAAGTAATGCGTGGAGTATGAATTTTCGCATCCCTTGCTTTTCATTGATTTCGAGAAGACGTTCGACAGTGTGGATCCCAAAATCGGAATAGCTCTAGTTCCTGAGAGGGAGTCGAGCAAAGTTGGGCTAAATATTTACACTAACAAGACGAAGGTGGACCAATTCGTCTAATAATGTAGCATTTTTGCCGTAAATGGCGATATAGAGACGGATATCACTCATGCATGGTATCCACCAAGCTAAATGCGTTTTCAGCATGCTATCCAAAATCTGGAAAGCAGTGATACTATCCGTGCTGTTGCATGAGAACAGTACATGGAAAGTTCGGTAAGTATTATCAGCAAGCTGCAAGTTTGAGTCAACTCTTGACATCGATTTTTCAACAATTTTCAGGCCCGAAACATTGTACTTTCATTATTTTTATGTCGGAAAAACTAGTTAAAACACCGAATTTTGAAATTACTACTACTACTACTACTACTTTGCCTTAACCCCTAGCGGGGCATAGCGCGTCAACTACTCCTGCGCGCCATCGTACTCTGTTCTGGGCAATGGGGCGCAACTCCCCAAAAGACTTACCCAGTACCTGACACTCCTTTGCCACAGATCGACGCCATGTGATTCGAGGACCCCCTCTTGGTCGGCCTTGGTTGGAAATGGGGTTCCATTTCATGGCATGCATAGCAATGCAGTTATCACTCTTCCGCAATGTGTGACCTATCCACTGCCATTTTCGCCTGCGTATCAATTCGTCGATTGGCATCTGACCCGTACGCCGACTTAGCTCTTCATTTGATATTGTTTCGGGCCAGAAAATTCTTAAAATTCGACGAAGACATGAGTTGACGAAAACTTGCAGCAGCTTTCTGGTAACTCTGGACACGAGAGTCGTGTTGTTGAAGATGGGCGGAAGGCTGCTCGAAATGCATCCAAATAAACCTTTTTTTGCAAATTCAAAATTCGGTGTTTTAACTAGTTTTTCCGACATAAAAATAATAATACGGAATTTGCGCATCGTTTCTCTTAAACTATAAACTGTACTTTCAGTTGTTAAATAAAGACTTTCTGCCAGAGCACATCTCAATATCATAAATAATAGTAATAGATAAACAAAAATGCCGACCTTATAATATACTATCTCAGAAGACCCGGACAACGGAAGAGGCAACCACAAAATTAGATAAATTGACTGATTAAAAGAACATTCAAAAAATTAATTCCCCAACTAAAAAAAATGTCCCCATAGGTTCATATCAAATTGATTAATTACTGCCAATGCATGTAAAATATCTTTGTTCTAGGTCCTTTCCATGCAAATTCGATTTAGCTTTGCACATTTTTCACTGGCAAACTGCCATCGTCCGTTATTGCAACAGATACGCCAATCAATTGCGGTCTTAAAGTGCCAATTGGATCTTTCGCTTTCAATTTCCCAACGTTAGCTTTTTCTTACAGCGAACTTTCGAAAAGATGGTCATCGTGTCCCTTTTTTCTAGTTTCGCTACCGAAGCGTTAACATTGTCTCCTGCCCTGGGGATTTTGAGACCATGAAACCAAGCAAAGGAGGAGCCTGGTTGCCCAGTTGCAAAATACTCAGCGAAATGGTCGTAACTGACTTATTTATGGGTTACCCATCGTTGAAAGGATTTGCTTTTCGCCTCTGAAAACTGGATTAGGCACTACCTTTACTTTACCACTTTATCTGTCGTCAGGCCATCCTCATTGAATCCTTTGCAACATCAGCATGACGTGAAATAATTCAAATATTGAATCTGTCACATACTACCATGCACTCCGAGGAAAATTTATTTTTGGTTGGGTATGACGCGCAAATATAGTTCACGTTATTTACAATGTATGACATATTTCCTGTTCCAGGATAATTCTAGGTACGAGTTACCTCAATCGTACATCCAGAGCACATGAGGAAGAGAACTAGTTACATTATCAAAAAACCATTGAACCATACCGAGCTTTAATATCGTTCGACTTGAAAATGACTACTGTTGCGAACACTTCTATTTGTACATCTTCAAGAAGATTCCTGTTCGCCAGGCTCACATTTTCTCAGCTTGTTCGCCTTTCACATATCCGCTTGGTTAGGCAGAGTACACACTCAAGATTCGGTTTGGGAAGCCGGCGTTTACAACGAGATCGATATTATAGTCGATGATGTAGAATGGCACCCGACTAGCACTAGGGTCCCATTTTTGTGCAAGCTCTCAGTAAAACGGATAAATTGGAAAATGTTTTTCCACACTTTCTTTCCTTTCACTGTCTTTCTATTTCAACGGGTTCGCCCTGCTTTTCCCACCTGTGAGTCGTTTGGACTACGTTCGATTATTGCATTAAAGTGGGATAGTTGCCTGAACGTATAGTACCAGCTCGGGTCCATACTGCAATAGCCAAGGGAGGAACGAGTTGTCATTGTATAGTATGTTGCTTTTGGGAACAACTTTCCATCTGATTGAATTACCTTGTGTTGTATAACGATGAGAGTGCTCAGTTTTTGAACGTGGTGGACGAGAATTTCGAAATTGTATTTTTCACAGATTCAGATTTAATGGAATTTCCCGGTATTGAGTGTAATATAATTGAGTTTTTTTCTAGATGCTCCAAACTCCGGATCTTCGAAGCCAACGTAAAATCAGTGCTTTCATATGGCTGTTCAACTTGGAAGGTGACCAATGATATAACAACTAGATTGCAAACTTTTGTGAACCAGTGTCTACGGCGCATCCTGCACTTACGGCGACCGGAGGTCATTTCTAACGACGACTTCCTTATTATTACTGGTCAGGACAGGATAGACACTTTCATTAAACGGCGAAAGTGGAAATGTATAGGTCAGACTTTCCGAAAAGGGCAATGTTGTTGCTCAACAGGCCCTCGATTGGAATCCGCAGGGAACCAATACAAGTTGCCGTGTTGGACGACCTAGTAATACGTGGAGAAGATCGGTTATGATAGAGGGTGCCTCAATAGGCAAGTCGTGGAGTGAGCTGAAAGCGATGGCGATGGACAGGACGAGGTGGAAAATAGGCGTGATTAATGCTCTATGCCCCACAAGGCGTTAACAAGAACCGGAGAGAGAATAAAATTTCCATTAACAATAGAGTGGAGAGAGAAAGCTCCATGAGCACGTTTCACGTGAACGTTTCTCTTCGCTGAGTGTTCACAATGAAAACGTCAAGCATAGTCAGCGCCAGCTCGACTCTGTGGTCGCACTTAGTGTCAGTAGTATGACCGGGAACGACCAAGCGAAATGTTGCTTCACCTTATATAGGCCGGCCAACATCACATGGGTTCAAATCATATCTCACTTTAAGCTAACGAATTAGCTTAACGGAATGAGTTTTTCTTCTTCAACCCGAACAAATATTTTGTGTTAATGCCATATACATGTTGTAAACAACATTTCTTCAGCTAACATTTCATGGACTCATCAACTATCTACTAAATGATCAATCACAGTATCAAATCATATGCTTGGTCAACTTTGTAAACTTTTTCATGACATTCATGAAAATTCTAAAACGGTAATTTGTTCAACATTCAACATACCATATGTCAATTTACTACAGAGTCATGTCGAATGTGAACCAGAACATTTCACACTCTGCACATATTCAAATTTGCTACAAGAGGACATCCCTTACAAATGGTTTCGCATAAAAAGAGAATAAAGAAAACCGTCGTCGAAACATAAAAGTAGACTGAGAATAAGGATTTATATTTGAAAGCAAAGAAATGCAATTCTAAACTGAAATGTGTATCCTTTTATTGCTTTGAAGAGCACTATTGATTTAAAATATTGCAAATTTATCGCATTTTTTCACTTGCGAATACTAGGGATCTAAATGTCACCATACACCATCGAACCAGTGTTGCTATATCCCAAGTCGACGAAATCGTCTTCAGTGCCGTAGAAAATCGTCTTTTACCTGGAAAAATCGTCTTTTTACGTCTCTAAGCAAAATGAGTTTATGAGCAATTTTTTTTTTAAATAGAAATGCATATCCGGTAGGAGTCTACTATATCTATTGCAGTTGGCAGTTCTAAAACGAAGGTTTATAATTTGAAAACATTTATTAAAGTTGAAAAATATACGTGTAAGTTTTTCTGACATAGGGCTTCTCAATTTTTTTTGTACATTGAAGCGTTAAAGAAGTTTATCATTTTGGAATCGATTGCACCATTAGTGCAGTCGTAGTTGTTATATTTCAAAAAGTTTTTCGTTAACAAGATGCCTGTTAGTGTATCATTTTGCAACCTGTTTCTCTGCTTGGTTTTATTCAAATTTATTTGGGAGGATGTACGTTCTACATTAGATGAACTGTGGGGTAAAGTTAATAGTTGTTCAACAAATTTACATATTTGGACATATGCCGGTATCTCACCACCTCTTTTAATCAACGAGATTTCTCTCCAGAACTAGACGATATCAGGTTTTTTTTGTAAGATCAAATATTTTGGCGAAATCCAGTCGTCTAATTTCTCTATATTGATAATCAATTTTTTTAATATCATCTGGGTTAATTAAGTTTGGAAATAACATAGCCAAGTTATAAATAGAGTTGGATTCATTATTAAAAATAGAATCTGAATCGATTAATCTCAAATTAACAAATATTTCGCTCTTAAAGTCGAATCTCTTGTAGATCTGTTCAACTAATATTATGTAAAAATTTAAACAGTTATTGTAAAATATATTCAAATAATCTGAAGTTATTTTTCGGATATTTGTCAAGTCCTCCATCTTGTTCATTACCTCTGTACCTATGTATAAATTAGAGATTTGCACATGCTTTCTAGAGTCTTAAATTGCACATTTTCAATTTCTGTATTATTCAAATGATCTTTCATAACAAAATTATCCATAAGCGACAAAACTAATGCTTTTACTTCAAAATACAATGTATGTATTTTGGGGTTTTCGCTGTGAAATGATTTGTTTAAAGTATTTACGAAAGGTAAAACATACTTCAAAAATTTCAAATACAATTCATTCACTTTTTTTTAGTTCCTCTAAAATTCGTTTTGCTGTATCTACCTATATATTATCGATATCACTGGCGATTTCAAAATATATTAGTAAATGTTCGTACAAGTCTAGCAAACGATTAACTACTTTTTTAAAGCGATAGCCACCTCGTTTTGCATGGATGTAATAATTTTTTCGGTTTATCGTCTAAAAGAACCATGATATTTTCAAATTCTGCTATTCTTTTAGAACTGTTTTGGATATCATCATCGTAGTGGCGCGACAGCCCGACGTCGGCCCTTGGCCGCGTGGACAAACCGAGGCTTTTGTTCCAGGTTTCTTGACATGGAGTGGTTTTTGCAAGGATGAGTTGTCAGCACGTCGCTTAACCCCATTCAGGGGATGGCCTCGGAAGATAGCTGCTTCAGGTGGTTTAATAAATGTGCTGGAGTTCACACAACTATGTTGCAGGTCCAACTACGCAAGTCATTCCATCCTACTAAACCTGCCATTCAGGCAACAGCTGTTTTGGATATAGTTATATATTTCACGAGTCATAGTTTCCACTGATCTCGGAAGTTTTTCGCATGCTTAAGATGCACAAAGTGCAAAGGAGTGACAAACACACTTTAATATGAAACGATTATTGCAATCATTTTTTAAAAGCGAAGCGACAGAGTGGTTTTTGCCGGTCATGTTTGAAGCGCCATCAGCCATTAATACACAGCCAATATAACTGTAGATAAAGATTAGGTACAAATCGTCATTTTGCCTCTGATATCGTCGTATCGTCTTTGTTATCGGAAATCGTCAAAAAGACGATAAATCGTCTAATATAGCAACACTGCATCGAACTCGAACTCGATCTCGAACATGATACAAGTGGACCGGTTTTCTTCACGTTTATGTGAAGTGTGTATGTTTCTTAAAGTATTCAGGGGTCATTTGTACCAGGTTCGTGCTCGAGTTCGAGTTCGACAGTGCATGGTGACTCTAAGACGTTCTCGCGTAAAAAAAAATCACAAGAAAGTTTTTTTACCCGAGAAAATTTTAGATCCCAAGTTTTGCCTCAATCTCCATAAAGCTTAGAAAGCTGGTGTCACGAAAAGATGTACTCGAAAATGAAAGCTCCCAAAGAGCTTTAAGTTCCCGGAATAACACATAAAAACAACTAACCGCTGCAGATGATTATCGCAACGCTCAAACTATGACAACGCTTTAGCAAAATTTAGCATATTTTCTTGACAGAAATTTGCCCTGTGTACCATTCTATTCTATATCTGCACCACCTCTCAGCATCTATTTGTGGCTCAGTTGGTTCCAAATTCTCTTCAATCGAATGAATTTCCAGAAAACTGTTCTTTATGGTAATTATCATTGTTCTTATTTGAATGAGCAAACGTAAACCATTCTGGCTGTCAAAATCCAGCAACTGTTATCAGCTGTTTGGATTTATTATTTCGATAAATTTTTTACCGGAGTATCATAACTGCTATAATGCATTCAATACTATGTACAATATTCACCCTGTCGAACTAACTGTATTTTCTTGACGTTTTATTATGAAATAAAGAATCAGTTATAATTCAGACACCAAACGAGTAACACTGTATTATAATATGGAGGATAAGTGGCGATAAGCGTGTATCTGTACATTGAACATCAGCATGGAATTCGTATACAACTTCATATACCTGGGTAACAACCTGTCAAAGGACTCCAGCGGAACTGATGAAATCAAGCGACGGATACAGCTAGCAAATAAGAATTTCTTCTCAGCTCTCCAAATAATGAAATTGAAGCATGCGCACAGAAATACGAAGCATCACACGACTTGTGCATAAGACAAAGCCATCATACGACTTGTACTATACTATGGCTGCGAAACCTGGACCCCAACTCAACCCTCCAAAAACATGACAAACACATTTGAACGAAAGGTCCTTCGGCGGATTTTAAAAGCGGGTTGCTACCAAAATGGATGGCACACCCAGTACAACCATGAGCTGTACGAACTGTACGATGAGCTGGAAGTTTCGCGAATCCAACTACAGTGTCTACCATGGTGCAGGACAGCAGCAGGGGCGACCGGTAGTGCAGTGTGTTGAGGCATCAGTCTTATGTTTGACTACCGGCGTTTCGGGTTCGAATCCCGTCCACGACGACGTTCGTGGCCATGGATGTGCATGCTGGCAACTGCATTCTCTGAAACTAGTTTATGCCAACGAAACGTCAACTGGGCCACATGGAACAGTTGACGCGCTATGAACCACAAGGGGTTAGGGCAATTGAGTATCGTTCAGGACATATACAACGAATGAACGATGACCGCATACCTAAGAAAGCATTGAATGGACTATGCACCGACGGAGCATGGCTGCTAGGACGATCGGGAGCTCATTGGAAAGACTCAGTAGATGAGAACGCCGAACAACTGCTGGGCGTTCAAAATTGGAGAATGCGGTCACTTGACCGAGATAATTTAAGGACGATGATCCAGGCAGTCAGGGCCCGACGTCGGCGTCGTTCTCAATATCGGGTGCGAACAACTTGTGATGCACTGAGGGCTGCGATACATTCTCAGATGCCAGTGATATAATCTCGTCTTCCGTATCCTGATGGGATGGGGTTCAGACCAGTGAGGTACACTATCATCCATGATACGTTAGGTTAGGTTAAAAGGCTGCCACGGATGACGCATCACACATAGACCACCAAAGGGCCCATTGTGATACCTACCAGGATAAACACCTATCCCATTGAAATTGCTATCCATTGAACCAGCCAGAGCTGACAATGAACCGATAAAGCCGCCTTTAGCTCTTTCAAATGAAGGAAGAAAGAGCCCCCCCCCCCCCCCCAAAGGCCTGCCTCCTCGCAGCCAACGCAGGACAGGTGCATAGAAAATGGAGGGTACTCTCCTATTCGTCAGCATCTGCGCAGCTTCTACACAAGTCATTGTAGGGTAAGCGAAGTCTTCTTGCGTGTTTCCCAATAGGACAGTGCCCTGGATAACACTCACCACCATCCGTGATACGTGGTACGGAGCAGATTTTGCTGAGGAGCTCCTCAACAACAACAAATAAAAAAGAATATGAAAAAAGACTGAACACTGGTGGTAAAACTAACTAGCTCGAATTCGGAGGGATCAACACCGTGTCAAGTCCAAAATATCAACTAGATACCATATTAAGATTTTCCCAGTTCTTGGTGTAAGTATATCGACCGATTCCCTACGATTAGATCTTTGCAATTCGGGTCCGTTAAGCAGGGGCAACTTTAACTTCTCATAAATGTTTTTTTCTTTTGCGAATCGAATATCGGTAAAAAATGCTTGTCATATTGAAACCCGAGCTTTTGCTAATTCGGAGAAATGGCAATCTGCTTCCAAGAAAAATGTATAAAGTACTTATCTTATTTTTGCAGTCCGTATTTTCTGAACAAGTGCCGCAAATTAAAATTCAACTCCTACGAACAATAAAATTCAAAATTTTACACCATTACATATCATGTCCATTAAACACAGACATTAGATGCTTGCTCAAGCCTAAATGCCCCGGGAACATTCTCACCAAATTTGCAAACATATCGAAAACGCGCCCGTAAATTTCAAGACATTATTGGATTTTATTTTCTCGGAAAGGAGACGTACGAACGATGAGCGTAAAAGGCTAGCAGCCAAGAATAGGCGGACGAAAATGTAGGCAATGAGGTTAAACAATAAATTCTTTACATTTGCAACCGTAATTTGGGGCTAGGGCTGAAGAACCGTAGGAAAATATAACAATACTGGTATTCTTTTAAATTTTATTTGTTGGTCTGCATTGTATACGAAAATAAACATTTTATAGAAGCATTTTGTATTTTTAGGGTTTAAAGAAAAGATAAAAAAAACAGGCCCTAAAAAACCATTGTTATTTTTACCTTTTCGCGGCATCCGCAGGATATTAGGGAGGCAATAGATATACCGTTGGGATGAAGTGTTCTTATCGCCTATTAAATTTGCAACAGGTTGATGAAAAAATCAATTGCCTCTGCTTTAAGCATTGATAAATCTAAAGTCTTAGACACTTTATCAAAGTAATACTTTTGAAAATTATTGACTACGCATGGTTTGTCATTTGGTATAGAGAATATCGTATAAGGTTGTTTGCTTTTTAATATCCTTAAGATTTTAGTATCAACTAAAATCAAATTTTACCATTCTTTTTGTGGCTAATCTCTCTACTGATGCGCTATATCACAAACCTCTCAGGATTCCTCGTCACTTTACAAATGAAATTTATTTTTCTGACTTTTACTTGTCTCAGCTCAGCCACTCGTCCTGAGATGACGACACCCCTTTCAAGGCTGAGTTATAACAAGCACAGTATTTATTGAATTAGTTCCACTTCACTAATATCCACTGAAGTAGGGTGCTATTTTCACGCAATTCGAATTCCACGATTGTCACATCTGGCTCGTGGATTTTTTTTTCCTGTTGTTCCCCACAACTATAGTCCTCGTTTCACGGGACCTTCGAATATGACAAAGTTGGAAGGATCCAGAATGCTTACTAGGAAAACCTGTCACCTTTAATGTTTATAAACATGAAATTTAACCACACGGGATTATCCGTTCCCTCTCATGACTTATTCATTTGGTTTCCCTAAGTGATTGCTTGAGTTTCGTGTATTAGCCAATGAAGCGTAAATGATTCGAAGCCAAGGCTGTTAGCAAGCAAGGATTCCGAGAGAGCATAGGTAGCGAAAAGGTTGGCCATTATGTCATCTAAATGAGAAGTTAAATAGGCCGACCGGAAAGGGAATACGAGTATTTATATGCGCGAAAATATGGGGAGAGTAGAATTCTAAGGATATATGGGAAATATGTCGTGTCTAAATATAAAACTTGTTGATGGATTTTCCATAGGGTTGCGGAGGATTTAATGATTATCTAACGTAATTTTATTTTCTCCAATTTCATAGGCAATTTCATCCGGAATATTAAAATGGAGCACCCTTTTCTCAAACGAGTTATAGAAAATTGAAAACATAAACTTGAACACGTTTCAACTCATCTATTTCCATTGAATTTTAAGATTATTTTTTATACTTTTCTTACATAAATGTGATAAAGTGAAAAAGAAAACTTTGCGGTTAGAGAAATCGATAATAATTTTAATTTGCCGCATAGATTTTCGGATCTTGGAAGCTTGAATTTTGTAGTTGGGGAGCTAGTGGTCGTTTGGTTACATTATAAGTATCACGGCTAGAGTTTACACAATCGGTTCTTTGTAATACGAGGTGTGTTCAAAAAGTAAGGTGACTTTATATTTTTAGGAAAAAATATTTATTTATTCATCAATATTTATATTGTCCCCTTCAAAGTAATCCCCCTCAGATACAATGCACTTGTGCTAACGCTTATTCCAGTCCTCAAAGCACTTCTCATAAGCACTTTTTGGTATAGCCTTGAGCTCCTCCAGCGATGCAGTTTTTATTTCATCAATCGTTGCAAAACTCCGTCCTTTCACAGGTCTTTTCAATTTTGGGAACAGAAAAAAGTCGCAGGGGGCCAAATCCGGTGAATATTGTGGCTGAGGCGTGATTGTCGTTTTGTTTTTGGCCAAAAAATCTCTCACAAGCAACGATAAATGAGCAGGTGCATTATCGTGATGCAAAAGCCATGAATTATTTTTCCACAATTCCGGACGTTTTCTTTCGTATTGCTTCTCGCAAACAGCGCATAACCGTACAACCCTGAGGTAAAAACTCCTGATGCACTACGCCACGGTAGTCGAAAAAAAAAACAGTGAGCAAAATTTTGACATTTGATCGGACTTGGCGTGCTATTTTCGGTCTTGCCTCTTCTGGGTGCTTCCATTGGAACGATTGGGCTTTGGTTTCGACGTCATAACCATATACCCATGATTCGTCACCAGTTATGACCCTTTTGAGCAAATCAGGATCATCAGGAGCTCCTGAGCGATGCCCATGCGACGGTTCTTCTGATCAAAATTTAGAAGTTTCGGAATAAACTTCGCTGACACACGTCTCATGCCCAAAACATCTGAAAAAATTGCATGACAAGAGCCGACTGATATGCCAACGTCCTCAGCAACTTCTCTTATGGTAATTCGACGATTTTCGAAAACAATTTTCTTCACAGCTTCGACGGTATTTTCTGTTGTTGACGTGGTGGGGCGTCCAGAGCGAGGTTCGTCGTTGGCATCTTCTCGGCCATCTTGGAAGAGTTTGTACCACTTGTAAACATTTTTTTTACTTAGAGCAGGCTCACCGTACGCCACTGTCAATATTTCAAGTGCTTTAGAGCACTTGATTTCATTTTTCACACAAAATTTTATAATGGAAGCCTTTATGGGTGAATGGGCCTAGAAGTATCACCTCCGTTTTCGAATAGTTGATTTGACTTATTTTTGACAAGCCAACATATCCGAGAACGGATATACCCCAAGGCCAGAGTTCGATACTTATCTGTGGAGAGAATAAATGCCAAAACAATTACCTGTCACTTGCAGTTGAGGATGATCGAATTCCATCCTTTGTGGTCCAGCGACTAAGATTGTTTTACATGATGAAATTGTTGTCTATTTCGTGTGAATTCACGCTACGTGCGTCTATTCGTATCGTGACATGTTTTACGAGCAAATCGAACGTATTCAAGACTTTGCGTATACGTCGATTCATGGCATCTTGTCGATGGTGAATTTATTGCACACAGCTGTGCTGGTGTTTCAAACGATGGTGTACGCTTTGAAGGAATTCGCCACCGACGGGACGACTCACACAAATCCGAAAGCTGACGCTGATCTGCTGGTGAAGATGCCCAATCTGTTGTCGGCCGTTTTGATGGGGCTGGATACGCTGATACATCGCTTCTAGATCACGTGGAAGGAATCGCTTGAGTCAACCTATCTGTTACACTTTGCACAATCCGAACATTACACAAATTTTGACCGTGCAAGCCTTGAAGCTGACTCAGACCTATATCGAGCACTTCCTTTCGCCAAATTTGGCATTGTTGGTGGTGGTAACTTTCAAGGATCTGCATTGCAGCACTTGGGGCCTATCATGATGAAAAGATTACACGATATTTCGTGGGAGATTTGTGACAGTACCATCGAATTGCGGGATCTGTCCGATAATTTGGTCGATGGCCAAAAACGACATGGAGCCCTACGTGCGAACATCTGCTCCCAAGTGCCTTAATAGGATGGTTCAAATAAATCTGCTATGGGAGACGTGTTTAAGCCAATACGATATAATGGACCATCTGTTGTGAGTGGCCTGCGTCGAGCCGGAGGGTATCGTGCGCATAGAAGCCGTCCTTCTGGTCGCCCGCGTTCATTACAAGCGTAAAGTGCCACCGCAATATCTGGATTTGCTGCTTTACACGATTCGCTATCGTATCCGCCCGGAGGACGAACTGTTGGCATTTTTCTATCTGACAATTGAGAATTGTCAAACAATTGACGTATAAAAATATGGGGAAATTTGTCAATTAACATTGGGGTAGCGTCCCGAAATTAATAATTTTTCCTTTAAATTTCCCTTGTTGATCGTGAGGTGGGATTCTTGTTTACTCACCTCACAGAGGCGTTTCCGGAAAGGGGACAGAACAGGAATTTTTAAACAACAGCGTGTCTTTCCGTGTCGGGCAGTGGCAGCGTACACCCGTATATTTTTCTTTGAAGGAAAAAAAGCGGAAAAAACTAAATAGTGAATTCGGAGAATAGACATTTGGGACAATTAGCAGTGGAGGCGTGCGCCGGAGGTTGGACCACAACTATAGGGGCTTTGCCCGCAACGAATCCCCACAAGCCGTGTCACCAGTATAGGGGCTTTGCCCGCAACGACCCCCCACGAGGTGTGTCACAGTATAGGGGCTTTAGGAGATCTAAAGTACATATTAAAGTGTGCAAGAAAAAAAAATTAAATATTATTCTTTCTAGTGTAATATAAAACCAATCCGAAGCGGATATACCCTAGACTTGTACAGCTAGTGGTGATACCAAAAGTCCCAATTGGCAACGACCATATGTATTAAAAGTGGGTCTCCTATATGGCCAGTTCATAGGAGAGGTTGGCACTCATTCAGTGGGATCTTGACCATTCTCAAAATCAATTAACTAACCCATTCTACAAATATTTGTCGAATTTTTCAAGTCGTTAGCTTCATTCTATCGAAAATTAACGCTTATTTGAAGTTTCACTTGTAGGGGAGGTAGGGGTTCCTTGGGTCGGATCTTGCCCAGCATTTCCACCAACAAATTAGTCCCCCCACACACATTTAAACAAAATTTCAAGTCTCTAGCTTCACTCTATCGAAAGTTATCGCTTATTTGAATTTTCTTTTGTAGGGGAAGTAGGGTTTCGTTGGTCGGATTTTACGTATTTTCAACATTAGCAGACTGGATCATACTACAAACATTTGACCAAAATTTCAATTCGCTAGCTTTATTTTGTTGTAAGCTATCGCGTATTTTAAGTTTCATTTCTAGGGGAGGTAGGGGTTCCTTAGGTTGGATCTTGCCCATCTTTAATGCCAACTAACTCAATCTCACTTTCAACATTTGACCAAAATTTCAAGTTACTGGCTTCATTCTATCAAAAGTTATCCCCTACAAATAGGGGAGATGGGGGTTCCTTGAGTCGGATCTTGCCCATTTTCAATACCAACAAAGTAGGTCTTATTAGCAACATTCTTTCAAATTTTCAACTTGCTAGTATCATTTTTTCGAAAGTTATCGTAATTAAAGGAATATTTAATTTTTTGAAATTTGTAGGAGAGGTAGGCGTTCCTTTGATCTGATTATGCCCAACTTACAAAACCTTAATCAGCTTCTCACTTCAAGGTTACATGCCAAAAATGAGGTGTCTACGTCAATTGGTTCAGGAGTTATAGACAAAAAACCTGAAAAGTAGGGTAGTACGGGCTTCTTTGTAAGAAAATTACCGTTAGTTTTCAACTGATCAGTTTTATTTTCCCAGGACAGTATGAGATTACCCTCGTGAGTAATCTACCAAAGCTAGAGCTTTTCATGTTTCTTAAATCGGGAGCTATACATACATTTATGTATTTTACATATGTAGGGGAGGTAGGCGTTCTCTTGGCCTGATCATGCCCATTTTCAATACCATCCAACTAGATTACACTTCCAACATTTGACCAAAATTTCAAGACTCTAGCTTCATTTCATCGAAAGTTATCGTGCGAACGGACAGACAGACGGACAGACAGACAGACAGACAGACAGACAGACGGACAGACAGACAGACAGACATGGCTAAATCGAATCAGGAGGTGACCCTGATCACTTATATATTTACATTGCTATACCTCCGGAGCCTCCTTTAAAGTGTTACATATTTCTGTCGTGACAAAAACAATATACCCTATACTATAAGTCTAGGGTATAAAAAACGTGTAGAAAACTCAAATCTTAAGAATCTGTGTAATAAAACCAATCTGTTTCGATGTCTTAGTAGAAAAAAAATGTGTTTTTAATATTAATTTGTTTGGTGTATTCCCTCTTCTGACGTTGGGGATGCCGAAATTCCACTTGGACCCGTCTCCCCTCATGTAGCGTTGTCTCAGAAAGGATTTGGGTGGGTACGAGCCCCATTACAGCTACCAGTTGGCCATGGTAGAGCCAGTACTCTTTCTTTCTTTTGTTTTAGTGTGGCTTGCTTCACTAATGATAGAGTAGGGTCCGGTTCCTTCTTTTTTTTTCTCTCTCGGTTCGCTTCCTTTGTTTTTTTCAGCACCTGAAACCCTCCGTAGTGTAAGTCAATTTTTTATAATAATAGAAAATCGCCGAGCACAACAAAACATGTCTCACCTTTTTAATCAGTCAAAACCAAACGAAGTACACTATGTTCTTGAAATTGCGAACATATGTTCGGGACATGTGTACCAACACAACAACAACAAAAAATCCATAATCGAATGTAAAAATTGGAAAAAAAAATTAAAAGCCACCTTACTTTTTGAACACACCTCGTACAGATTTAAGAGAACTAGCAGTCTGGCAAGCCTCCGCAAGTGGGTTTGGTGGCTGTAGGGGGTCAAAATATGCAGGAAAACCTTAAACTTTCGGCAATTTTCCAAGCCTGCCGCTTTGTAATGTGAAAGATACTAATGTTCCAAGATTATAAAAAAATCGCCGGACGTTTGGGAGGGTGGAAATTGCGTGCCAGACGGAAAAAAAATTTACCCCAGTAAAAATGACTTTAAGCCCTATCGTAGTAGAAGCAATATTTAAGGTTTTGATTTGATTTCCTATTTTTGAAGTGGGTCAAGAGGAAGCTTATACCGAAAGTGCTCGTGAATTCGGGGCAAATTTTCGGAGTCTAGAAAAACCACAAAAAAAAAACCATTTTCGCCTTTTTTCCTCGTTTTTTTTTTGTAAATGCCTCTTCGCATTCGATGGGCCAAAGGAAACCATCTTTATTTGCTTTATTTTTTTTGTCCTTTGTTGCATTGTTTATAGAGGATATGTTATTTATAATTGGTGTAAACAATTTCGATAGTTGTGGTATGAAACGAAGAAAGTAATTTATCATACCGATAAATTGTTGTGTTTCACGAATCGACTTCGGTGAAGATAATTCCAAAATGGCTTTAACTTTATTCTGAGATGAACGGATTCCATCTGCTGATATAGTGTTGTTTAAAAAATCTATTGAAGTTGCACCGAATATGCAATTAGCCATTTTTATCGGTACTCCATATTCGGTTAATCGCTTAAATAACATACGTAGATGTTCCCCTTTGTTTCTGTAATGACCTACTTGCCACTAAAATATTGTCTATATACAAGTTAAATTCCTTAGATGTTGGTTTAAGAAAAAAAAACAAAAACAAAAATATTATTCAGCTGTTCGCTTAAGACTAATTGACAATTTGTATCTTAAATCTAATGAAGGCTCGGTCACCTGTCGCCGCAACGTGACTAGGTGTCCGATTCGCAGACGATGTTGGATGCTGTTTTCCAGAGTTTCAGGTATCCAGAGTTTTCGTGGGAACATGTTCAGCGTAAGCAAAATTTCGAGGTCGATGATCGTCTTCGTGTTAATTGTGTTGTCGTCATTAACTGGGTGTTAACTTACACGAATACAAACGATAATCCTTTAGACACCTCATTCATAAAACGTTGAAAGGTTTGTGCAGAGTTTCTAAGTCCGAACGGCATTCGCACAAATTCAAATAAGCCAAAAGGGGTCGTAATTGCAGTTTTGTATACATCGTTTTTATGAATTGGTATCTGATACGAGGGTTGCCTTTTATATTTCGGGATTAGAGAACCAAAACAAATATTAATCATTGAAAATCGCTTTATTGTTTTTCGAAATATTCCCCATGAAGATCTATACACTTTTGCATGCGTTTGAACCAATTGTCAAAGCACTTTTTCCACTCTGATTGAGGTGTCTCCAAAACATGCATTCTGAACGCAGCAACCGCTTCTTCAGGTGTTGAAAAACGTTGACCTCTCAGTTTGTTTTTTACTTACGGGAATAAAAAGAAGTCATTCGGTGCCAAGTCAGGACTATACGGAGGATGACCCATCAAATCTATGTTTTGAGGGCTCAAAAATGCAGTTGTTTGAGCTGATGTGTGAGAGCTCGCATTGTCGTGGTGAAGAGTGATCCGTCTTCGGCGGTTGGTTTTCCTGATTTCTTGGAAGACAACTGGCAAACAAATGGTTGTGTACCACTCAGAATTGACTGTTCTGCGTTGTTCTAGTGGTACGGTTGCGACATGTCCAGTTTTTCCGAAAAAACAGGCGACCATTTGCTTGGAAGTGCTTCGTGCATGAACAACTTTTGTTGGGTTTGGCTCATCTTGAAACACCCATACAGTCGACAGCTGTTTACTTTCGGGCTCATACGCGTAAATCCACGATTCATCACCTGTCACGATGTCATAGACGTGTTTGGAAGCACCGCGATCGTATTTTTTGAGCATTTCTTTCGACCAATCGACACGAGCCTTTTTTTGAGCGATTGACAAATTGTGTGGGATTCAACGCGAACAAATTTTTTTGACAGTCAAATGTTCATGCAATATTGAATGTATGCTGGTCCCACTAATGCCTAAGGTTGTCTCAATCTCACGATAGGTCACATGACAATCTTGCAATATCAGTTCGCGCACAGCATCAATGGTTTCCGGACGACCTTCACCTTTTGGACGACCTTCACGAAATTCGTCTTGGAGTGAACTACGACCTCGATTGAATTCACCATCGATAAACACTGGTCCTTGATGGCGCTTCATCGCCAAAAATTGAATTCAGTTCATCCATGCACTGTTGCTGAGTTAATCCACGTCGAAAGTTGTAAAAAATAATCGCACGAAAATGTTCACGATTGAATTCCATTATTTGGCCGAGATTAATCTTTTAAGTTACTGTAAAAAACACAAATAGCGCTCGTATGTCAAAACGTTCTGAGTGCGTATAACCTCAAAAATGTCAAACTTTACGGTAGAGCTGTCAGTTGCCAGATTGCAACACTAGGGTTGTCATATCCCGAAATATAAAAGGCAACCTCCTTAGTAGGCTCTAAAATGATCAATTTTTGAAAAGTATTTACACTCATCTAATTTAAAAGAGGGGGGCAAAGACCTTTTCCATAGTCCTCCACGTGGGCGCCCCCTGGTAACGGCAGTGTATCAATTCGCTGACGGCCAATGTCTTAGCGATAAGACAGTTTGGAAAAGGCAGATAGCTGTAGCCTGAATGGCTGACAAACACCTAAGCGTCTCAGGTCTAGTAGGATGGAATGACTTGCGTAGTTGGACCTGCTACATAGTTGTGTGGGCTCCAGCACGTTTATTAAACCATCTGAAGCAGCTATCTCCGAGGCCATCCCCCGAATGGGGTTAAGCGACGTGCTGACAACTCGTCCTTGTAAAAACCACTCCATGTCAAGAAACCTGGAACAAAAGCCTCGGATTGGACGGATCAACAACGACGACCACGCAAACGAATAAAGGATTATTCTTTCGGATCCTGGAATGTACGCTCCCTGAACAAACCGGGGGCCGAGAAGGCCCTCCTTCAACAGGTCGAAAAGTACAAACTGAGCATTACTGCAGTCCAGGAAACAAATTGGCTTGGCAGCGAGATTAATGACAAGAAATCGCACACAATTTTTACAAGTGGCAAACCATCGGGCCGCAAGGAGTTTGGAGTAGCATTTATAGTGGACAATCACCTCAAACCGCATATTACTGACTTCAAACCCATAAATGAACGGCTGTGTGCGATTCGCATCAAGACTCGATTCTTCAATCTCTGGCTCATCAATGTGCATGCCCCCACTGAAGTTAAAGAAGACGCAGTAAAAGACGAGTTCTACGCCCGCCTTGAAACTCTCTTCGACTCACTTCCAACAAATGACGTCAAATTGCTGCTGGGAGACTTTAACGCGAAAGTCGGGAATGAAAGTTGGCATCGGGGGACCTCTGGAGGCCACAGCCTCCATGAAGAATGTAACGATAACGGCCAGCGACTTATCGACTTCGCCTGCAGCAGGAATCTAGTCGTAAGCTCTACGTGTTTCCCGCATCGACGCATTCACAAGCAGACCTGGAAGTCTCCAGACGCACATACCGTCAACCAAATTGACCACGTCCTCATTTGCAGGAGATGGGCGTCTAGTGTCATGGATGTCCGCTCCTATCGAGGAGCAAACTGCGACTCAGATCATCACTTGGTGAAGACGACCTACAGATGTAGAATTTCCTCAGTGCACCAGTCAAGAATCAGCCCTCCCAAAATCTTTGCGGTTGATAAGCTCTTGAGTGATGCTACAGCGGTGGCGTATACTACCGCCCTTGAAGAAAAACTATCACCTATGCTACACAACATCAGCAACACAGGCGTCCATGGGTTCTGGGAAGAACTCAAGGGTACCATCAAGGATGTCGCAGAGAAGGTCGTGGGATATAAAGCCCGGCGAGCGCGAAATGACTGGTTCGACGAAGAATGCAAAAATTCACTTGACGCGAAAAACGAGGCCTACAGACAATGGATTCAACGAGGAACCAGAGCCAGAAGAGAAAAATATGACGAGCTACGGCGAATATCGAATAGAATAATTAGACGTAAGAAACGTAAATACTTTGACGAGCAGTTGCTGAACATAAACGAAAACTTAGCTAATAGGAACACCAGACAAGCGTACAAACTAGTAAATACAATTAAGAACGGCTACCAACCCAGGACTAGCCTTTGTAAGGACAAGGATGGAAACATCATCAGCGACACCGATGGTATTAACAAACGATGGGCCTCTTATTTTGAAGAGCTTCTAAACCGACCATCTAACATCCCCACACAGGAAGCTCTCGATGATATTGTTGATCTAGGCCCACCCATTCAACCCCCGACAGTAGAGGAAGTTGATCTCGCGTTGCGGTCACTAAAACGAAATAAAGCGCCGGGCGCTGACGAGATCCCAGCTGAACTGCTAAGATTCGGTGGAACGAGTCTAGTTGATGCCATACATCAATTACTCCTGCGAGTATGGGAGAACGAGGAGATCCCAGACGATTGGCGCAGAAGCATCATCTGTCCAATCCATAAAAAGGGAGATAAATTGCGATGTGAGAATTACAGGGGCATCTCACTAGTTTGTACGTCCTATAAAATTTTGACGAAAATTCTGGAAAATAGAATAAAACCGTACGCAGAACGAGTCATTGGCGAATATCAAAGCGGTTTCAGACCTGGTCGCTCCACAACCGATCAGCTCTTCTCAGTCAAACTGATACTCCAGAGGTGCTGGGAATACAACGTAAACGTATACCAAATCTTTGTCGACTTCAAGCAGGCATACGACAGTATCGATCGTGGAGTACTGTACAACATCATGCTGCAATTTGGTATACCAGCAAAATTAGTGCGACTGACAAAGATGACGATGACCAACTCCGTCTCACAAGTCAGGATCCAGAATAGACTTACTGATCTATTTGAAACACGCACTGGTTTGAAACAGGGCGATGGACTGGCACCGACGCTCTTCAACCTAGCACTGGAATACGTTATTCGGGCCATGAATATGGACAACAGCAAGACGCTGCTCATCAAGTCGACACAATTAGCAGCGTACGCCGACGACATCAACATCATGTCCCGAAGATTGGCTGACGCAGAAGAACTTCTGCATACGCTCGATACCGCTGCAAAGGAAGTTGGATTACGTATTAACGAGGGTAAAACTAAAATAATGATGCAATCGGTGACAAGGACACCTGCACAACCGAGCATCAACGTGGGGGACCTCAACATCGAGTTCGTGAACAACTTCAACTACCTGGGTTGCAACCTGTCAAGGGACGCCAACGAAACTGACGAAATCAAGCGACGGATACAGTTAGCTAATAAGACTTTTTTCTCGGTTCTCCCCATAATGAAATCGAAGCATGTGCACAGAAACACGAAGCTCCGCGTGTACAAAACCATTATACGACCAGTGCTATGCTATGGCTGCGAAGCATGGACCCTAACTCAAGCCTCCGAAAACATGCTAGACACTTTCGAACGTAAGGTTCTACGGCGAATTTTCGGGGCTGTTTGCGATCGAGATGGATGGCGCATCCGGTACAACCATGAGTTGTATGAAATGTACGATGAGCTGCAAGTCTCGAAAATCGTCAAACTACAACGACTTCAATGGGCAGGGCATGTACAAAGAATGGACGATGATCGCATGCCTAAGAGAGTAATGAATGCAGAACGAGTCGACGGAGCGAGACTGCGAGGACGACCGAGATCTCGTTGGGAGAGCTCAGTAGGTGTGGACGCCGCGCAGCTGCTGGGCTCCCAAAATTGGAGGACGCGGTCACGTGACCGAGATAATTGGAGGACAATGATCCAGGCGGCCAAGGCCCGACGTCGGGCTGTCGCGCCACGATGATGATGAATTTAAAAGAGAAATCATGTATATGAGGTATCGGATATCGGTCTGGAATCGTTATGGTATTTAAAGCGCAGTAATCTCCCCATGGTCGCCAATCAGTTGAATTCTTTTTTCGTACCATATGAAGTGGTGAGGAGACTTGTGAAGAAGAAGGACGACATATACCCAATTCTATCATATGAGTAAATTCAAGATGTGCTTCTTGAAATCTTTTAGGATCCAAACGACGTGATTTTGCAAAAGGAAGTGATCCTTTTGTGTTTATGTCATGAACCACGTTATGTTTGATAGGGTCATTGAAATTAGGTGCAGCTGTAAGTGTTGGAAATTCTTTTAGAATATTTCCAAAATCGTTCTCAATTGAAAAACTTTTAGGTGAAACTTCCTTAGATGGGCTTTCAACAGCATTTACTTCAAGTTTCGTAATTTGATTAATGAGTCTTTCATGGTGAAGGTCGACTAGTAAACTAAATTTTGCTAAGAAGTCTGCACCCAATATTGGTTTGTTTACCTGACCCAAAATGAAGGAGTGCACAAATTTTCTTCTTAAGAGGTATTTACACTTCACCGTGAACGTGAACGTGGAAAAAAATTGTTTCCACGGTGAACAGCTCCGTGAAAATATTTCACAGCACTCCCGTGGTAAGAATTTTTTTCCACGGTCACAGTCGCATTTACACTTCCCCGGGAACATCATTTCTATAGTGTCGGTAGCAGAACGGAAAAACAATGGACGAAACAATTGACGACTTAATTATTCTAAGAGGCTCATTTTTATTATTTTTGGTGTTACTAAACGTTAGAGACCAAAGAAACTCTAGGAGAAACTGGGTGCATCCATATCTCACTAAAAGAAATTTAAAAGGGCGCTTTGTAAAAATAATGCAACGGGCCCTTCCATCCAATTGTTTACACAACTGCAACATCTATGATATGCAATCAGTCTTATAAAACATGTACTGTAATTTAAATACGATCATATTTTTCTCAAGCGATGCATACATTTTTCACGATGAACAACTTTTCCGAATGCAAATGCAATTCGAACGTGAACGTGAAAAAAATTCCGCGGTGAGTTTCTCGATTCCGCGTTCATTTTCACGTTCACGTGTTTACACTTCTCGGCGAAACGTGGTGAAATTGATTCCACGATGAATTTTTCTTTTCACGATGAAATGTACGGGGAATTTAAAAAAGATAAGTAAAATATCAACGTAAGGTTGTGAAAATATGGTCAAACTGTAGTTTATCGAGTTCCCCATTCATTCCACTATAATCCCCGTACGTAAACTATCATTTTCAAAGATATTTTCGAAAAAAAAAAATTTTCTCCGTTCACGTTCACGATGAAGTGTACAGAGCCCTTAAACCCAAGTCTATTTCAAAGAGCTTAACGCCGTATGTGCAAATTGTGCTACCATTTGCTGCTAACAACATTAAATGTGAACCTTTGCTTGTATTTTTCAACTTTCTATGAGGAATCACTGATAAATCTGCTACGGTGTCTATTAAGAAATTCAAGTTATGGATTGAATAATAATAAAATACTATTGTAAAAAATGCATGAAAACTAAAGGAAAAAATGCATAAAATTGGAAAAAAAAAGTGAAAAAGTGTCTTCGGGGTAGATATGGAGTTTCGTGGTGGGGCACATTCGGCGGGACTACATTTCTGCCGAATGTACCCCATATTCTGTTAAATCAATTTTCCTGAATCTTTTTAGCTTCATATATAGGTACATTGGAAATGGTTCGAAATTATAACCGTAAAACCCAACCAGATGCGATTGATGAAAATGCGAAGTAAAAAGCAATCACAGATGCTTTGCGCGGTGTAAAGACGAAACGTCTGCCCGTGTTTGCGGATCATCGAAATGAAATGGGAAAGCATAATAAATAATAAGTTAATAAACATATCAATCAAAACGCTTACTTAGTTGTATTCCACAGAGCATTCGAAGGTTCTTCGTTGACCGTCTCTCGATCCACGTCGTCATCTTGCCATCCTCCTGTTTGGCTGGATCTCCGGCTGAAAGAAAAAGAAACACAAAGAATCAAATTCCACAGATGACATTAAACGGATCTACTTATCTAATATTGTCCTCCCACGAAGAGCGAATTGTTGACGTCCATGCGAATCCGATGTTTGCTTTCGTCTTCGATCAAGTGTCAACAGGCTTTGACTTTGACGCTGTCCCAAAGCCACTGAACTATCAGCTGAATTAAAGTCTACACATTTTATGATTGCATTAGTATTCTGTAAATTGTTCTAAAAACCTGAATTCTGTAAATTAATGAGTAATTGTAGAGAAAATTGGCGGGAACCTGGCTGTCTGGATGGAGCCGTCGTCGCGAATAGTCGATGTATAAATATGTCTGAATACTATCCGAATATCGTTCGCACTTTATTATTATTTATCGTTAATTCAACACAGTGTCTACGAATTAAGTAGACATTTATTGGTCCGTCGAGCCGGATACTGGTGAGTCTCTAATTTCTCCCTGTATCCCTTTTTTCCTATACTGCATTACCCTTGAGAGTGTCTACTTTGACGGGTTGAAATGGCTGAAGCGAAACTGATCGAAGGGTTGGTTGCGCAACAGAAAGCCACTGGGGAAGCCATTCAAAGTTTCGTAAAAAAATACAAAAAGTGCGCTAAAGATCGCATCACTGTAGGTTATTTGAAGGGACGGTTGGATGGTCTACGAGTTCTTTGGGAGAAGTTTAGCAATACACATGCACAAATTTGCACAACCGTTACCGATCGGGATCTACCGTACTTCGTTAAGGAGACTTACGAGTTTTTCGAAGACCTTTGCTACGAATGGGTCGGACAGATCACCGATACCCTCGATGAGAAAATGCCATCAGCCCCCTCCACATTTCAGCCTCCTCTGCCGGTGGTACCCCAGACCTGTAACCATCGCACATCGATCACGCTCCCACCAATCAACCTTCCCAATTTTTCCGGGGACTATTCCGACTGGAGATATTTTCGCGACATGTTCCAGTCGTTGGTCGGTAATAATGATTCGCTGACTAGTGTTCAGAGACTTCATTATTTAAAATCCTCAGTCTCTGGAGAACCCGCCCAGCTGCTTCGATCATATAACATGGCCGATGACAGCTTTGAAGACGCGTGGAAGGCACTCAACCAACGCTACGAAAATAAGCGATTGCTTGTGAATAGCCAGCTGGCTATCCTGTTTTTAGAAAAAACGGTCACCAAGGAGACAGCTACAAGTCTCAAGTCCTTATACGACAACACGAACGAGAGTATCGCCGCTCTTAAAGCTTTAGATGTTCCAGTGGAAAAGTGGGATCTGGCAATCGTGTTCAATCAAACGCGTCATCTCCCTCAAGAAACGAAACGGTTGTGGGAGCAACATATCTGTATTAATACCGAACCTCCTACTTTAAGGCAGTACTTGAGCTTTCTAGAAGGCCGGTTTCGTGTTCTTGAAGCTCTGCCCGACGATGCGCCCAGCAAATCCTCTCGAACGCATAATATACAGTCACATACTGCTACCAAAACATCCGCCTGTTGTTTATGCAACCAAGATCATCATGTTCGGCGATTCCCTCTATTTGTCCAAAACCCGGTGCATACTCGCGTGCAAATTGTTAAAGATAAGTCCTTATGTTTTAACTGCCTGGCCTCAGAACACACTGCGCAAAATTGTCCTAGTCAGAGAGGGTGTTTCCATTGTAGTAGGAGACACCATACGCTCCTACATGACGCTCAACCATCGACGAGTCCTGAAACCCAGGTCACAACGCTTCATACCCGAAAGGGTCATGAACAGGTTCTGTTATCGACCGCGCTTTTGAGAGTACACGTACACGGCCGCAGCTATCAATTACGGGCTCTTATCGACACTGGTTCACAGGCCTCATTTATCACCAGCACTGCATTTCAACGTCTTCGAATAAAGCCGACATCCACCATTGCGACTATCTCCGGCCTTGGCGGCACACGTACTGGTACGTCTTACAAATCTGTGGAACTCAACATTAGTTCTCGATTCGACGACGTCATCCTGACGAGAGTTAAAGCCATACACAGATTAAACTCCCAATCTGCCCACATCTTGCAATTATACAATTGGCCGATCCTAATTACAATGAGCCGGGAGCTATCGACATCCTCTTAGGATCTGACGTGTATCCCGTTCTTATGCGTGAAGGAGTTCGAACTGGTCCTGATTATACTCCTGTCGCACAATCAACTGCTTTAGGATGGGTCTTGTTGGGACCCGTCAAGTCGAACGCCCAAAACCAGAAACTGATTTACTCGTTCCACAACAAATTAGATTTTAAATCTCAATTGATGAAATTCTGGGAAATCGAGGAAGTAAACACTTATCCAACTAGCTCGGAAGATGGCATCCAATGTGAAAAGCACTTTCAGGAAACACACCAGCATGATTCACAAAGCCGATACGTTGTAGCTCTTCCTTTCAAGAGATCACCTTCAACATTAGGTGAGTCGTTTCCGCGAGCAATGTCCCAATTGTTGTCCCAAGAGCAAGCCATTAATATTGCACATCAAGTTCAACACGATGCGTCGCAGCAACAGGAGATCATTTTGCAAAAACCGCATGCTGCCAATCAACAGCAACTGATTCAGCAGTCCATGGCGAATCAGTCCAATACGCATCAACATGTGAGTATGCAGCAAACGCCTCATATTTTTCTTCAACAACAAGCTCCACCGCAACAACATCAACAACAAGACAACAATCAAATAGTCATCAGACCCATGCAGATGAATACAATGAGCCAGCCGCGTTACGCTTATCAGCAACCGCAGCAAAGGACGGTAGTGTACAATACCCAACCTCAAGCCGCCTTACAAACTAATCATCAGCAGCATGTTCAACAGCAACAGCAGCACTTACCCCAGCAACAGCAATCAACTGCTTCAATACAGAATCGGGTTGGTCTAAGTCAGCAAGCCCAACCCAGTCGACAACTTATTATCACGAGTCAGCCTCAAATGCAATCCAACTTGATATACCAATCCCCTCAAACTCAACAGCAACAGGGTACACAAGTAAATCTTTTACAGCAGAAACCATTGGGGGACAATGCGGCGGGAGCGTCTCGCATCGTGCGTTTTACGACGCCGCGTGTGTCAGTAGTTAGCCAAAATGTGGCACCTGAACTTAGCCCCTTTCGCACGGCGACTACTACCCTTCGTTTTCAGTCGCCACAAGTGAATGCATCAAGCCGAGCTTCTACGCCATCTCCGGTGTCTTCGTCGTCGAGTACCACGAGCAAAGTCATGACACCTGTTGTTAAGCAAGCGGCACCACGTCGAACGAATACGGGCGGAAAAGCACGCGCAACGTCCACGCCGCGTACGCCTCGTGCCGCGATGGCGGGTCGTGCAGGCACAATGGTCACACAAGCCCTCCAACAGCTGCAGCAGCAAGTACGTACAATGCAAGTTCAACAAACTCCGACGTCTACAATGGCTTCGCAACAGCCACAGACCCAGGCCACACCACATCTTGTGCGACAAGGTCTTCCGCCTCTCGTATCAACGCATATACAACGTACTCTTAATAGTGCGATTACTACAAACGCAGCTGCTACGCCCAAAGGGGTCTTAGCCGGTGGCCAAATGGCGCAACGTGTGATAGCACCTCAAACTATGCGCACTCCTTCGCCGGGTGCAGGTCAAACCGGTCAGCAAATATCTACGAAATATCGGCACAGGTTGACCAATCTGGGTGATTTAGAGGAAAGCATCCAGGCAGTTGTTGTAACGAAATCATGCGAACAAAGTACTAATATGGTTACGACATATGAAGCGAATCTGGCAAAGACCTTTCAGACTAAAGTGACCACCTCTGGTATACGTCGTCCAATACCAAAAATTTGTCTTTTACCTACGGACGATATATGGAACGTGAACGCTCAACCCAGTGATCATACTAAACTCTTACCAGTCGCTATTGAGAACTCCAATGCAGTCCCAACCTTGAACCAGTCTTCGATATCTGTGCCAGCCATAGACCAAAAGTAAGCTAAGCTCTCTCAAAATCCTATCCTTTGTTACAATATTTTCTTTCAAACTATCTTTCCTCCGTTCGAGATCGGCGAGTCGGGGCGCCGTAAAACCCCTAGTTCCGGGATGTCGTCTATGCGCATGGGGGAAATCCCGCGTATATATCGCGACATTATTCCTTCGAATCTACTTAAACCCTCAACATCCATTCATCTTGAAACAAACCCAATGTTTCAACGCCCGGGAGAATGTTTGCGGATCATCGAAATGAAATGGGAAAGCATAATAAATAATGAGTTAATAAACATATCAATCAAAACGCTTACTTAGTTGTATTCCACAGAGCATTCGAAGGTTCTTCGTTGACCGTCTCTCGATCCACGTCGTCATCTTGCCATCCTCCTGTTTGGCTGGATCTCCGGCTGAAAGAAAAAGAAACACAAAGAATCAAATTCCACAGATGACATTAAACGGATCTACTTATCTAATATTGTCCTCCCACGAAGAGCGAATTGTTGACGTCCATGCGAATCCGATGTTTGTTTTCGTCTTCGATCAAGTGTCAACAGGCTTTGACTTTGACGCTGTCCCAAAGCCACTGAACTATCAGCTGAATTAAAGTCTACACATTTTATGATTGCATTAGTATTCTGTAAATTGTTCTAAAAACCTGAATTCTGTAAATTAATGAGTAATTGAAGAGAAAATTGGCGGGAACCTGGCTGTCTGGATGGAGCCGTCCGTCGCGAATAGTCGATGTATAAATATGTCTGAATACTATCCGAATATCGTTCGTACTTTATTATTATTTATCGTTAATTCAACACAGTGTCTACGAATTAAGTAGACAGCCCGTGAAAAATATGAAATCAAACGTCAAACAATTGAATCACGAATAATAAAATTCGATCACTTAGAGGATCTTCACTCTTATCAGATCACTGATAATTTTATCTATCAGTCAAAGTTCACTTGGAAACAAATTTTTACGAAGAACAAGGAGATCGAGCTAGTTGACTATATAAAGAAATGTGCATCGTATCACGATGGTTTATCATTGCCATCTTAATAGACAGGCCTCCGCTCAGCTTTTGGTGACGTCATTAATTCCTTTGCCAAGGCAGTGACTGCACACGACGATGTCCCCGGCACGACATATGTTTACAATTAGAATTGCGTCAGACGGCATTTTAGTCCTCTAAAAACACACTTTCTGGACACTTGCAGCAATTTGGTCGAAGCCGCAGACCCGGGTATCAGTCGCAGAGTATCGTGTAACAGTTCACACTTGACAAAATACGTCTTTTGACCGCACGACACACTTTCATCGCGCACGTGTTTGTTTTCCCGGATCACTAGATGCAATTTTACTAACAAATAAACACTGAACCCGGAAAACGAAAACTAAACACGGAACGCACAAATACCGGGGACTCGCCGCCATCAGTCGCCGACCACTGGATTGTGGATACGATAGCGTCATCAAAGGAAATAATTGCGTAATTTAGCCGTCAAAATCAGCTAAGCGGAGGACTGTATATCTACCTATAGATGGCGTTGGTTTATCGTATACAGTTTTCCGAAGTTTTCATTAACGGTAAAGATTTTGCTAAAAAATGGAATCTCACGAAACAAGCAGACGAAGACTGGTTATATGGGCTTATGAAACGAAATCCGAGCCTAACCCTTTATTAAGCTAGAACGAACAGGTTTTACGAAGAAAGCTGTTGATGAATCCCAACTTTTGATTGAAATCTTTCAGCAGTATTTTCAAGTCGTTTGTTGGAAGTGAGTCGAGCAAAGTCTCCAGACAGTTGTAAAACTCATCTTTCACTGCTTCTTCCTTCACTTCAGTGGGAGCGTGCACATTAATGAGCCAGAGGTTGAAAAATCGAGACTTAATGCAAATTGCACACAACCTTCCATTAATGGGCTTGAAGTCAATAACTTGCGGTTTGAGGTTTTTGTTCATGATGAATTCAACTCCAAACTCCTTGTGTCCAGAAGGCTTACCGCTTCTGAAAATTGTGTGCCATTTCTTGTGGTTCATCTAACTGCCTAGCCAATTTGTTACACGATCTGTTGTAGGAGGGCCTTCTTCGCCTTCAGTTTGTTCAGGAAGCTTACATTCCAAGATGCGAAAAAAGAATCCGTTAAACGTTTGTGTGGTAAATTCCGAAGGCTTTGAGGAAGTTATTCTACATTCAATACCATAAAAACGTTTCACAATGAAATCCAATCTCTTCTCCATATTACTACCACTTCCCGTTTCAATTTCGTGCCCATGACAAACCTTCGATTTTCCAGTTTAAGTTAAAAACTCAGTAAAAAAAAAAATACTCTGTTGACTTACCGATCCGTACAACACTATTGGCTGACATTTCCAATTTCGCATTGAAATTGCCATTGTTGTGTCCACTTCTTGCCAACTACTCGTCCATAGTAGTCACAAAAACTACGTCCAATAAAAAAATGCAGACATTTATTGTTGGTCAAAGTGTTAACGTCGACACCATGCGCAGACTTTATATCCTGATTCCTAACCGATACGTAGAAATATAGTATATCGAAAACCGGATACTTGCATGGCTGCGATGCACTTAATTTATTTTTATCGATTCACTTGGCAATTGATTGGGTATCACCTCGACAAATTTTTACTGGACGGGGATCGCTCTTCTGGTTTCAAAAGGATTTGCCGATAGGTACCATGTATCCACGGTGAAAACCTTCTATCATTTACGATACTTCCTCTGCTCGTCTGGTTTCCGTATAAAAATACTTTTTACGGCACTCGTTCCATTTGCGGACATATTTTATTTGATTATATCCCTCGAAATTGTCTCGTAAACTTAATTCTGTCTTTATACACACATCTTTGTGACTTATGGAGACGCAGGGCAACGACGAGTTGATTCGAAAAGTATCCATTTTGTGGGAGAATTGTAAAGTTAGTAAACTGTGAAAACATGACGTGGAATGTACTCGTACTATAGTATCCGCGTTCTTTTGTACTATCGTCTAGTGCAATCTGGGCCACTGTGCAACATTATTAATTCATGCAACTGACATAGAAACTTCAAATGTTTGAAATATTCGATAATGTAATTGTCTTGAGTTGATAGGTTTATTTTTCTAAGCCCTTTTGTTTTGACCCAAGGGCTCAAAATGCCATCTAAACTACTCCAGTGCATTGCATTTCATCACACCGTTCGAAAACATCCATTTTGCTAGATGAGACGTCCATTCCACTAAATGCTCAAGGAGGTCCTGTTGTCCTGAACGAAGGACTTAAAATGCCTTCAACAGTACTCCGATTCCTGACCAATACATTTTCGGCCTTTTCCACATTGGTTTTACCTTAGAGCATCTGAGAGTGTCACATTGCATTACGTAAAATATATTCAGACCCCCAGTCAAAAGACAAATACATCCCCTGTCGCCATTTACTATAATTTTTGATTGTGTTGGCGGGATTAAAAGTTAAGGAATTCGGAAAGATATGTACAATATGCTCTCCAATTAATTTTATATCAAAAGTCTAACCATAACAATCCGAACAGGTTTACTGCCCCGCCGATCTCTCCAGGTTTTTCCAGCTGTTGTAAACCTGCACTTAGGTACATCGGAGTACAAAACAAACCCACCTAGATATGCAGGAACAATCTTCAATTGCAATATAGCGCTGCGGGTCCATACAAATCCGACTTGAGTGTAATACCTATTTATAACAAAAGCATAAAATTTCGTGGATCTACAAGGGAATCTTTATTAACAATAGGTGTACTTTTGCGACTTTGTCAGGTCTAGTGTAGGTTAAGGTAAGTAATTGCGCAAGCAAAATACGATGCAGAAGACCCACATATGGTAGGAGCATGACGGTGATGTGAGATTAATTGATTTTATAATAAATGATAAAATTTTGATTATACCCTTAGGTGACTTTTTAATTTGAATACTTGGAAACCTTCCGTAAGACCTGCCATCAATCGTTCCGTCAAGTCTTCTATCAGCCCACCTATCCATTTTCTGATATCATGCCTGCCGCCAAGTTTGATAGCTGCACTGACGACAGGTTTGACAACAGACCTGAAAGAAGATTTAATAGCAAACTTCACGACACTGTGGATAGTTGACATTACGTCGACAATCTTCTTTAACATGTGTCGCTCTAAAAATTAGACCTGTACAGACCTATTGGTGATACCAAAAGTACCAATTGGTAACGACCATTTGCACTAAAAGTGAGTATCCTTTATGAACAGTTTATATGGGAGGTTGGCACTCATTCATAGGAGTATGTTGACCATTCTCAAAATCAATTAACTAACCCAATCTACAAATATTTGTCGAATTTTTCAAGTCGCTAGCTTCATTCTATCGTAAGTTATTGCGATATTTGAAGTTTCATTTATAGGGGAGGTAGAGGTTTGGTTGGTAGGATTTTAAGTATTTTCAATATCAGCCAGCTGAATTGTAGTAGGAACATGTAACCAAAATTTTAAGTCGATAGCTTTATTTTTCGCTAGTTATCGGTTATTTTAAATTCCATTTGTAGGGGAGGTGGGGTTTCTTGCGTCGGATCTTGCCCATTTTCAATACCAACCAAATAAATCTTACTACAAACATTCTACCAAATTTTCAACTTGCTAGTGTCATTCTATCGAAAGTTATCGTAATTAATGGATATTTAATTTTTTGAAATTTGTATGGGACGTAGGCTGTCCTTTGATCTGATTCTGCCAAACTTACTAAAACTAGAGCAGCTTCTCACCTCAGGGTTACATGCCAAAAATCAGATGTCTACGTCAATTGTTTCAAGAGTTATAGACAAAAAACCTAAAAAGAAGGGTAGTACGGGGATCTTTATAAGAAAATTACCGTTAGTTTTCAACTGATCGATTTTATTTTTCCAGGAGAGTATAAGATTACCCTTGCGAGCAATCTACTAAAGCTAGAGCTTTTCATGTTTATTTAACCGTTAGTTATAGATACAATTAAGTATTTTACATAGGTAAGGGAGGTAGGCGTTCACTTGGCCTGATCATCCCCATTTTCAATACCAGCCAACTAGATCATACTGCCAACATTTGACCATTGAATTTGAAGGCTCTAGCTTCATTCTATCGACAGTTATCGTGCGAACGGGCAGACACACAGACAAACAGACATGACTAAATCGAATCAGGAGCTGACGCTGATCATTTACATATATATAGGTATGCATTGCTATACCTCCGGAGCCTCATTTAAAGTGTTACATATTTTCGTCGTGACAAAAACAATATACCCTCTACTATAAGTCTGGGGTATAAAAATACCAAAACCCGGAACAGTAACTCAACCGGATAAACATGTTCTGCGGGCGGCGGTGGTGAATTCATCAAAGAAATAAAAAGCTGATTTGATGAAAGACGACCCAAATAGTCTAGAGATAAGTATCAGCAAGGAAACCATCTTGTGGGTATCACCAGCCGTCTTAAACTATTCGCATCAAAATGGTTTACTGGATACTTTTCAAAGAAAACTCACTGCTCCATATCTTTCCTTCGTGCTAGCAATCTTACAGTTTTTCTTTAGCTTAAATCCATTTTTTCGCAATGCCACATCGTTTCTATCGCATCTCAACTGAGTGCGATTTTATTGGTTTAGTCGTATATATCCTAGATTACGGGCCATTTTATGAAGAAAATGGAACTAAACAAAAAATCAGTTTCTCGCGTAAACCCAAGGATGGAGATGGCAACGTAAATGGACGATGCGAAATCTTAAAGAAAGATTTACTGAAAAGGATACGAATCTATTGCGATTTGACGCAACATAGCGCAATAAGATGATTTGGTTGTTGTCACAGGTAATAAATTTACTCTGGAAAGAAATTCAATGTTTTTGTGTTCATGTGTATGTTTTTGTCATCACGAATCGAACGCTTTACCAAAGATAAGACATTACTAAGATGTCCCACTTCATACAAATTAACGCACACAAATAAACCTCGCGATGCCAATAGTGGCGGCAATAGCGCAAAGAAAAATCGCCTTTAGAGAGATAGGGACGATAATACTTCAAATAGCTGTTGAACTGACAACTGCCTAGCACGTTTCATTATATAATATGACTAACTCTCTTGTTAATTGGTATCATCCTTCTGTGTACTCATTGTGGGAACCAGCACACATGCAACTAATAGGCACTTTAATTTGTATGTAGTGAGACATTACTAATGTCCAATCTTAAGAGCTCGCGCACACGCCAAACTTTTCAGTTCATTATAAACTAAATAGTTTAGTCCGCAAAACAGAACATACTGCGGTATATGAGACCGCGCACACAGCAGACTAAATTGTTTGGTTGGCAAAATACAACAAACTTGTCCTATTTCACTTTGAACTGAACTGAACTAAACTGTTCATAGTAGAAATAGAACGCAAGTATTCATATGTATGTAACTCCGCACACGGCCAACTAAATAGTTTAGTTTGCATCGAGAGCGCGAGTAAATCATTTCTCACACTACATTACAAACTAGCGTGGCGGACACGCAGCAAAAAGCTTATTTTGCTTCTATGCGCATGTGCGAAGCTTTCGGTTGACTAAACTATTAAGTTCGCTCTGTTATGTGTGCGCTTGGTACGAGTCCGCGCACACGCCAAACTTTTCAGTTCATTATCAAACTAAACAGTTTAGTTCGAAAAATAGAACATACTGCGGTGTATGAAACCGCGCACACAGCAGACTAAGACACTACTCACACGGGGATACTCAAATCCGCGAGCGACTGGGCTAACCGGCGACTAAAAGATCTGGCATGTGTAATCAGATGGTGGCGCTCATACGGGGATATTCCAGTCGCGAATACTCGACAACTGCGCCACCGAAGGCTAGGAGATTCGACATGCTAGTATCCGAGCCACGTAGTCGCCCAGTCACCTGGTTGTGCATGTCGTTTGAGTGAAGTGGTCATTACGCACGGCTGATGCTTGGTGATCCGCGGGGGCGGCTTGCTTGCGGGGATCTTGTGTGTACATGTCGAGATGTTGATAGCGATAAAAGTTGACGTTGTGGACGGCAAGAGGAATATGGTTTTCGAATTGCTTATGTATTATGCGGGGTCAATTTGCTTGGGGTACTATCGTTGTACATGTCGCTGTCGTATGTTAGTCCAGGCTATGAACGAAACCGGGTGTGTGTTCATCTTTTTCTTCAAATGTTTGTGGTCTCTTTATCTTTCCCTCTGGAACTGCCAGCTAAAGCTGCTTCTCCTCTTGTCACTAATGGTTTGCGCATGGGCCGATGAAGTGTCTATGCTGTCAGAGGTGACACAGAGAATTTTTGGATGATTTTTTTCAGCTGGCTCACTTCTTTGGTCCACGTGGTGAACAAGGTAGCGGAGGACTTCGGAGCTATTAAAATTAAGGTTTTTGTCGACGAAGAAGTCAGTGAGTTCGTCGAGAAATCGGTTTTTTTTTTTTTTACTTTACGTGCTTGATTTTGGCCATTATGTATCGTTGTGGCTATGGCGTCCAAAGCCGTCGTGGTGGGTCGTAGGGCTTTGAAATTTTTTACTTTCCTTATAGCTGTGGTAACTTCTTGAGGTGAAAATTGAAATTGAAATTGGTCAGCTACCCGGTTACGGAGACTCCTGGTGATGATACGCTTAAGCCTATCAGGTGGTGGATGCTCGATAAACTGTTTGTTGAAGTGGTTGGCGCATCTGGTTGGGTCAATAACCGTAGTGTTGTCGAATTGAATCGCAACCTGCCCTTTCTGCTTGGCGGTATTTGTGAGGACTCTGACAGTTGACAAAAGCTTGCTTACACCAGTTGTTAGGTTGCAGCAGTCAAGCTGAAAATTCCATTTCCTTCTCCTTTGCTCCGTCACTTGTTTATATATGTCAAGGTTTAGCTCCTTGATTGTGGGATCATCTGAATTAGCAATGCGAATGCGATCCCTTTCATCTGCTAATCTAGCTGCTGATGTTGGAAAGTTTGGCCGAATTATGTGTATGCTGCTGACTGGAATAAATTTGGCAGCCGCTTTCTGTATAATGTGTCCTACATTTCGTTCAGCTATCCGCACATCATTTGGGACTGGTAAGCCATCAAAAGCCGTATTGGTATAGGCTTTGAAGCCTTCCCAGTCGGCTTTGTTGTGGTTAATGAATATGCGATTATTAGCGAACTGAGTGTTAGTTGGTTTGATTGGATGATAGCGTCAAGACTGGTTCCCATTGAGCGTCATTGATTAATACTGCCCTGGCAATCGAGATATCCGGCGAATTGGAACAGGTTCCAGCAATGCGAGTGGGCGTGTCGTTATTTAGTGAGCAGAAATCCGATGTATCAAGTTGCTCTGCAATAGCGACCCCTCTAGCATCGTTTTCCAGGTTGGAGTGCTACAACTCATGATGAGCATTGAAGTCACCGATTAGGGATCGATGTTGTCCAGTCAGCAGCGAACTAATATTGACGTTGTATCCTGAGGGACAGCTGGATACTGGTGGAAAATAGATCTTGAAGATTCCAATATCAGTGTTGCCCTGAACCTGATGTTGTCGGTGGTCGTGATGTCAATTTCATGATATGATACTGTGTGATGAATTAGAAAAGCTAATCCTCTACGAGCGTAGGACACTCTGTCCTTTCTAACGATGTTGTAGCCGCCATAGGATTTGAGAGACGAGATGGCGCTGAGCTTCGTCTCCTGTATAGCTCCAATCTTGATGTGAAATCTGTCCATAAATGCCATTAGCTCGATGATTTTACGCAGCTGTCCGTTACAGTTGAGTTGTACAACAGAGACGGGGTGTTATAATTGGCAACAGGTGGTACAAGTGTAGGATTAAGCTGCAGGGGAATCCTAGAGGTGGAAATGCTGTTCACTGGAGTCATAGGGGACACCTGGGAGCTTGTTTGCACACTAACTGGCAGTACGTTAGGTGTTTGTGATGACGTTGTTGCTTGTTGTCCTCTAAGTCTGCACTGAAGTGACGTAAGGATGCAGTGTTTTATTGCATACGCAGCAGATTCAGATCCTGGGACCAGGATTGAGCTCAATTTCGGTGCGATGGAGGAGAATTGAGAGCAGTTGCGCCATGATGTGTTGCTTCCAATCAAAAAAAAAATCGATAGTCAAAATATGATACACACAAATATCTTCCTTCTTCCATTGAAGGGGTTGTGGCAGCTCTTCACCGTGTTGAAACGGGTCGTTCCGGTGCGAAGAACTGGCTGCCGTAGAAACGACAATAGAACGTGCCTTTTCAGCGACAGTAAATTAGATTGAACGTCAATCCTATATTGGGCTCACGATTGGCGTGAGATCAATTCGATCACGGAAATCAAGGTGTGGTGTGATGAAATTTGTATGTATCTGACAGTTTCAGATCGAGTGAACTGGTCGCATTGAGTACTCTGGCTACAAGCGTGAACCTAAAGTTACTCCCCAAATTATCTAATCAATCAATCTGAGTTGGATCTGAAATTGTCAAACACATACAAATTTAAACTAAACTCGCCAAAAGTGAACCCAATTTTAGGCTCTTAATCGTTTGGTTTTAAGCCCAGAGAAATCAATTCATAACCCGGCGACCCGTAAACTCTCCACAAAAGCCGGAGTCCTCCGGAGCGAAAAAATCTCGTCTATCGCTCCAAATCCGCTGCGACCTACAATACGGTGCGACGAGATTCTTTTACGCCACCGCTTCCGCCCAAATATCATCGCTTCAAATGTTTTCAATACACTCTGCTCCATACAAAAATGAATTTAATTTGTATATTTTCAATCTGCGACCATGAAAAACGGCATCTTGTCAAAATGTGTATTAGCTTAACACTGAAAATGGTTATCATAACCCACCCCTGCAAGAATATAGAATTTCTTCGATAGACTATACACCACAAAAATACGATATCCCTAACCATTACCACTTTTCCTACGAGACGAGATAATAACCTCAAAAATTTGTTTCTAATTGCAAGATTATAGCGATAAAAAAAGAATTACCGCCAGCAAAAACACCTCAATGTCTATGTAGGAAAGTGTCACATAACTACGTTGAATTGGATAATACTTCGTCCAGGAAAAGTCCTTCTCTCCTTCTTATGTTATGACCCAACACGGTGCATGGTGCATACCAACGGCCACAGAAACGACGAGTGGGTGTTAACTTTATTTCAAGCCGCAAAAGGGAAGTGTGGATATGCTTCAGGATACGATTCATGCTTGCACCGTATGAGCTCATGTCAAGAACAATATTTGCGATAATAATAGTCGTTGCATATAGTATTGTACATCTGTTTTTAATGTGGAAATATTGGTCTTAAGTTATGTGCTAGTTGCGCTCGGCAATTAAAGAAATATTGACACTTCAGGGAGGGGGGGGAGGGGGCTGCGTGCTAGTAATGTGCCGCATTAAAAAAAAAATCTGTGCTCTTCAATTAAAAAAATGTTAGCGATTTAAAATGGCGGGATGTACAAGAACGTTCCGCTATTTAATTTTGTCTCCGAACGTTTTTTGCTAGGACTGATAGTTACGGAGTTACAAGCCATGAAAAAAAAAACAGAAAAACTCCCCTTTAACCCCCTCCCCCCGCGCGAGCTCGCATCCCACCGGCAGAAACTTTAAGTATAATATCTTCCACCAACAACAATCGTGCCAAGTTTCAAACTTTCTAGAATTTTTTCCAACGATCACCAAATATTTGCACCCGGTACTTAATTTTTTTTATCATCCATCACCGTGTGTCCCTATACGCAGTATGCCCCCTTAACCATTCTGGTTTAACGAAACGATGATTAAAAATAAAGAACTAGTTTAGTTCATTATTTCTAGTGCGGGGGTGTGGTGGAACGTTCTTCTACACTCCCTCCTTTTGAAGTGTCAATATTTTTTTTTATTGATGAGCACAAAATTTTAAATGTGGTACATAACTAACACATAACTATACAATAGTCGTTTTTGCAATTTGCGTTAGGGGGGAACGGAACGCACCTTTAATACATAATGCCCGTTCCGATTAAGTTGCTATAATCCGCTTTCGGAATTGTAGGAAACATTTTTATACCCTTCACATATGTGATAGGGTATATTAACTTTGTCATGAAGTTTGCAACACACAGAAGGAAGCATCTCCGATCATATAAACTATATATATTCTTGGTCGGTATGACGAGACGAGTCGATTAAGCTTTGTTCGTCTGTCTGTCCGGTTCTATGTAAACTAGTCCCTCAGTTTTAAAGCTATCAAGCTGAAATTTTGTACAAAGCCTTCTTTTTATTGCAGGCTGTAAATATGTCGGAACCAATGAAATCAGACCACTACGTCATATAGCTGCCATAGGGACGACTGCTTCAAAAATTAGTTTTTGTGAGAAAAACTTTTTTATTTCTAAAGATATCTTTTTCAAATTTCACATTAATCAATAGCATAAGTGCCGACAAATATTTCAGGCACAAATATCGTTTTGCAAGAAAAGCGATCCTCACTCGACTTCTTCTTCTTCAAACAATCAAACACGTAGTTATGACAAATAGGGAAGGAAGGAGCTTCTACGGAGACAGATATATGGCCAATATGGATTGTACCATTGAATCCTGTGCTTTAAGGTGTGTTTTGCTAGGCACCACTCTGCGTCGATCGCAGCCGACGATCAAAAAGATGCATACAAATAGTGTTCCGTGTTCAATGGCTTGATCGCTAATCGCGAATAATGTACGACGATCGTGTGCCTAACACTAACGCACCTTTAACAATGCTTGACAGTGGTCGATCTCCGAGCTCTAACCATAAAGGTCATATGAGGTATTAAAACTAAACTGACTAAATGGGTCAATTTGTTGTGAGGATACCATCACAAAAAAATCGCACAACAAGACAATCCAACAGTGAATCAAAAATGTATGAATAGTTGTTGTGCCCCCCCCCCCCCCCCCCAATATTTCCTAACAGTCGGCGCCTCTGATCAAATCACATTCCTGAATTCGGTTGAAATTGGACTAGTCTATCATATAGCTGTCATAGGAACGACCGTTCCAAAAGCAAATTTTTGTTAGAAAAACTTTTTTATTTCTGAAGATATCTTTACCAAAATTCATTTTATTCACTCATATTAACTGTCAAATCATATTCCTGAATTTGGTTGAAATTGATCCACTATTTCATATACCTCTCATAGGAACAGTGAAATCGGAACAAGTTTTACAATTTCAAAGTGGCAAATGCACCACCAGTCACAAAGAAGGCATAATATAATATAATCATAACTTCGACAAGCTAGCCGAAGGCTAGCTTGTATTTAAGATAATTTTACGGGGAGCGATGAAGTTATGTGGTCAGTTTTATACCTACGACAGACAATTCACTCGAATTATCATTCCCATTCGAACTATAATCCGATTGCATGTGTGTCCTCGGGAATGATCATTCGAACATCGTTCTAATGGTAATTCCCGAATTACAATTGACAGAGCAAACGTAATTCCTTCTGTGTGTGTGTAGTGTCACCTATCTGAAAAATGCATGGAAAAATGGAAATATCAGTTGGCTTCCCACTTATCCCTGCCAACCAAGTCATGATGAAAACATCAATGCGCACATTATGTAGGCCTGGATGAAAGTCATCATGACCATTGTTCTAGCTGCGGAACTAAAGTCACTTGTGCTTTCTAAGCATATGATGAAACCATAAATGACCACCTACAACCTGCTGCATGACTTTCGTTATCGAATTCATCAGGATGTAGCTGATGAAATACTTAATGAGTATCATTAATAGTTTCATCAAGCCTAGCTAATGAAATGCTAATGCAGATGAAGGTCTACAGCGAATTCATCAAGCCGCATCTATGAGTAGCTTAACGCCCGTTTTTAGAATGGAAAATACAAAATGTAAAAAGGTAGAAATAATAATAGATATAGTTTGTCTATGTTGTTTTCTGCATTTGATCAGTCCTTTTAGTCGCCTCTTACGATCAAGGTAGGACTCACCTAGTAGTGCATATTCTAAACCCGTCCGCCCAAGGGATATCAAAGTCAGATGACTACTGAGTAGAAATGTTCTCGTTCGTTGGGGATTTCGTTTTATGGTAGAAAGTGTGACAATGGCTGCGTGCCTGCGAACGAATCAGGTTTTGACATTTCTCGAATTCTCCTCCATATGCTTTCTCCTCCGGTAAAATTTGCACGGACAACTGTCATGAAAATTTTCCCCTTCGGATCAGAATACTTCTCAAATCCGGAGAATTCGAGAAATGTAAAAAACCTGATTCGTTCGCAGGAACGCAGCCAATATTGGCTAGTGATTTATCTGGTTGATGAGTTTATTGGAATATACATTTGTATTTGTATTAAGACATATTTGTATTTGTATTAAGATAAGCACTGTGCGCATGAGAATGACTCTCAGTCTTTCAGTCTCTAGAGTGCAGTCGAACAGAGTAGTCTTGTATATCGCTATGTACTACTGGATCAAATTATAAAATAAAAAGTGAATTCATATTGCATAGTATCGACTTTTCCTTTCTTCAACCAAAAATCAACAGAGTTTTTTTTTCCATATTTCATGGAAGTAGCTGAGAGCGCGAGAAATGCATAAATATAATAGCGAACGAATACGAAACGGGAATATAGTATACATTTCTTAGGGCACATCCTGTTTTCGTTCTATTGCACAAGTAAAAATCAACTTCCTTCTCCAAGCACTAGAAATTTCCGACAACATTCACATTATTATATCGGAAATTCCTGGAAAATGCAAGACGGAATCTTTAGCAATTTTTCTCTTGACTTCATTATGGCAGCAAGGAAACGATGGAAAAAGAAAATAACATCGAGAAGGATAACGGAGCGAACTATGCGGACTAAAAGGGTAAACATGTTCTAGTCAGCTACGTCTGCTAGTACTCGTATGTTTTAAAATAAAATCTTACAATTAGTTAAGCGGAAAGCTCATATATAGGGAATTCTTTACTGTATAGTTCCTGGATAAACGGTAGTAAAATTTTCCGTATACAGTCCTGCAACTGTACATTCATACATGGATGTGTTTGTGTATTGAAAAGGATACGGAGAAATGCTTTAGAGAATTGCTTGGCAATTGTTCGACTAATTGCCCTCTGAACAAATTTAAAGTCGTTCATGCTCATTAGCTTTTATTTTAGGGCTCATTACGTCCATAATGACGAGAAAGAGTTCCGATTCAATTGAAATGAAAAAAAAAAACGTCTAGGGTTAGAATTCTATGAAACTTTATTCAATTAAACGAGTGGAAAATGGATATGGCTTTGTTTTTTCAAGTGTACTAGTATATCGAAATGATTTTAAATAAAGTGGCACATTCCAAGTTGAAGTCTGACAAGGATTGTGGTTTATTGATGATAGAAAATAAGTTAGTATGTATAATATAATCGGCTTTCACTTAATCAGAAGCTCGATTTAATTTTTCGAAATTCTGGTTTTCAATTTATACGCCAGTAGTGTAGTTTCAGACTGCATGCCAGGCGCTGCATCAGTTTATTTTAGAGGTCGATAGAGGCTTAGCTAGGAACCTTAGATTCAAATTTGCACTACCTAAAAAAAATTCTAGCGGCTCTTATGCGACCTTTTGCCTTTTTTAGGGTTTTAGTTTCTATCTCGGACCACATTGGGTCAGTGGCGTAGCTAGGGGGGGGGGGGGGGCGAAGGGGGCCGTTGCCCCGGGCGCAACGGCTGAGGGGGCGCCAAAACGCTATCCACGGACTAACTTTTTCGTCCCAATTTTTGAATATTAAATTCTTTTTTTTTTTGTAACAGACATTTTAGTTCATGCGCACTTCTATAGATAAACAAAAGTCTCGGGCATAAAATGAAAACAAAGACCATAAAGCGTAGAACACATATACGCGATTGCGATGGCGATCACGATTGCGTTCGCGATCGGGCTCACAGGAGGAAGCTAACGCACCATTTTGCAATCGAAATCGCAAGGAAAATTTCAATTTTTTTATTTTTTTAAAATTGTATGCGCACATTGTTGTAGTCAGATATGTGACATATCTTACAACACATTATGTTTTTTACATATTCAATTCATTTTTCCGTGAGATCTGCGATTTTTGATACTTGCAATCTGCGATAAATTCAACCAGTTGCGTTTGATCGCACTTCGCCGACTACCCCGCGATCGAACGCTGCAGATGTCCACTCTATCGCTAACAGATCGCAACAACTATGTGCTGCTTATCTTGCTAACGTGGAACGCGTTTGATCGCCATCGCGATCGCGTATGTGTGTTCTCAGCTTAAGGCCATATAGTCCAAACGCAACGATAACTGGACACATAAAAAGCGCGAAAAGTAGTAGTTTCTAGCACAAGCTTGTTCGTATGGGAAATTTGGGGTTGAACGAATGTTATGTTCACATACTCGTATACTTCATTTCGATGATTTTACTTCAAAAAACTTACCACTAATATTTGAATAGATGACGAAAATGAAGGGAAATCGTCGAAATAAAGACCAGGCCCGAGCAGGATAAATCCACAGATTTACACTAACAACTTGAGTGGTTGTTAGTGTAATTAAATGCTTCCTTAAGCATGATTTGGAAACTATTCTATATTAAAGGACATCATTTCCACTTTACCGTAAGAAAAGTAGTATCTAATAGATCAGTATAGTATTATACTAAAGTTTTGCCCCGGGCGCTAAATACCTTAGCTACGCCACTGCATTGGGTACACAATTAAAAATAGAATATAGAAAACTCTAAACGGATATGCATTGAATAAAGCCGTTGAAAGGATCTTTGGCTTTTGTACGAATGGTAAAATTTAGGATTCAGGAAAGTCCAGGAGGTTTTGAGCATGCCACTTCTCTTTCCACGTGGTAATTTTTCGGATAATTCAAGCTCATTTGGCAAGAACGAATCAAAACCTTAATTTAATAATTTTGCTTTCTGTTCCAGGTCAGAAGCTGATACGCCAATGAGATTGGATGGCAGAAGCAGAGGCAGCTCAAAGCAATCAAGAACACTAGATTGAAACCTTTCCTGAATATCCGTCAAAACGTGGTCAAGCAGAGAGATGAAGACTGCTCAACAACAAGCCAAAACCCTTATTTAGTCAATTTGTTTAAAAAACATTAATTTAATCATAAAGTCATAGGGGGGAAAAGACCTCATCCATAGTCCTCCACATGGGCGCCCCCTGGTAACGGCAGTCTTTCAAACCGCTAACGGCCAAGTTTGAGCGATAAGAAAGTTTGGAAAAAGGCAGATAGCGGCAGCCTGAATGGCTGACCAACACCTAAGCGTCTCAGGTTTAGTAGGATGGAATGACTTGCGTAGTTGGACCTGCAACATAGTTGTGTGAACTCCAGCACGTTTAGTTAACCATCTGAAGCAGCTATCTTCCGAGGCCATCCCCTGAATGGAGTTAAGTGACGTGCTGACAACTCGTCCTTGCAAAAACCACTCCATGTCAAGAAACCTGGAACAAAAGCCTCGGATTGGACGGATCGACAACGACGAACACGCAAACCACTAAAGGACTATTCTTTCGGATTCTGGATTGTACGCTCCCTGAACAAACCAGGAACTAAGAAGGCCCTCCTTCAACAGGTCGAAAAGTAAAAGCTGAGCATTACTGCTGTCCAGGAAATAAATTGGCTTGGCAGCGAGATCAATGACAAGAAATCGCACACAATTTTTACAAGTGGCAAACCATCGGGCCGCAAAGAGTTTGGAGTAGCATTTATAGTGAACAATCACCTCAAGCCACACACTACTAACTTCAGACCCATAAATGAATGGTTGTGTGCGATTCGCATTAACACTCTATTCTTTAATCTCTGGCTCATCAATGTGCATGTCCCCACTGAAGTTAAAGAAGACGCAGTAAAAGACGAGTTCTACGCCCGCCTTGAGACTATCTTCGACTCACTTTCAACAAACGACGTCAAATTGCTGCAGGGAGACTTTAACGCCAAAGTCGGAAATGAAAGTTGGCACCTGGAGACCACTAGAGGCCACAGTCTCCATGAAGAATGTCACGACAACGGTCAGCGACTAATCGACTTTGCCTGCAACAGAAATCTACTCGTAACGTCTACGTGTTTCCCGCATCGACGCATTCACAAGCAGATCTGGAAATCTCCAGACGCACATACCGTCTACCAAATTAATCACGTCCTGATTTGCAGGAGATGGGCGTCTAGTGTCATGGATGTCCTCTCTTATCGAGGAACAAACTGCGACTCAGATCATCACTTGGTGAAGACGACCTACAGATGTAGAATTTCCTCAGTGCACCAATCGAGAATCAGCCCTCCCAAAATCTTTGCGGTTGATAAGCTTCTGAGCGATGTCATGGCGGTGGCGTATACTGCTGACCTTGAGAAAAGACTATCTCCCATGCTACACAACGTCAGCAACACAGGCGTCCATGTGTTCATTGAAGGACTCAAGGGTACCATCAAAGATATTGCAGGGAAGGTCGTGGGATATAAATCCCGGCGAGCGCGAAATGACTGGTTCGACGAAGAATGCAAAGACTCACTTGACGCGAAAAACGAAGCCTACAGACAATTGATTCAACGAGGAACCAGAGCCAATAATGAGAAATGTGACGAGCTACGGCGAATATCGGATAGAATAATTAGACATAAGAAACGTAAATACTTTGACGAGCAGTTGCTGAATATTACGGAAAACTTAGCTAATAGGAACACCAAACAAGCGGATAAACTAGTAAATACAATTAAGAACGACTATCAACCCAGGACAAGCCTTTGTAAAGCCAAGGATGGAAACATTATCAGCGACACCGATGGTATTAACAAACGATGGGCCTCTTATTTTCATGAGCTTCTGAACTTACAATCTAAGATCCCCCACAAGAAGCTCTCGACGATATTGTTAAGCTAGGCCCACCCATACAACACCCGACAGTAGAGGAAGTTGATCTCGCGCTGTGGTCATCATCATCATCGTGGCGCGACAGCCCGACGTCGGGCCTTGGCCGCCTGGATCATTGTCCTCCAATTATCTCGGTCACGTGACCGCGTCCTCCAATTTCGGGAGCCCAGCAGCTGCGCGGCGTCCACACCTACTGAGCTCTCCCAACGAGATCTCGGTCGTCCTCGCAGTCTCGCTCCGTCGACTCGTTCTGCATTCATTACTCTCTTACCCCTAGTCCACACTCATAGACAAATTCCGCAATTCGTGTCTATAGACAAGGTTCTGCGATTTTTTAGAGACAAATCGGGCAATTCGATTGTTCTGCAACTGCATGTACATGTCTATGAGTTGTCTATCGTGTGTCTATGAGTTCCCATCCAGAATGGAAAACTTGAGACATTTTGTGCAACATTTCGTCGTGTTCGCAAGAGTATATAGCGTGCGGTCAGATAATTATCGTTTATTTGAAATGTGGCCAACAGTGAAAACATATCAATTAATTGAGGAATTTCATTCCTCAAATGATTTGTGGGATGTTACGTCGGCAGATTGCAAAAACCGTAATAAAAAAAATCACAGCGTTGGAAGACATTGCCAACAAAATGGAATTATCCCCAACCGATGGGAAGAGAAAAATTCACAATTTAAAAACACTTCCCTTTTTTATTAGCAAGCTCAAGCAGCAATTCCACAAGCCGCTATTTCAGTCGCCATATCTCTCAGAAACTAAATGTAGATGTGGACGAGCAACAAAGTTCATAAACATGTTCCGAATTGTTCGCGATTGTCTAAATACAAAATCCTCGATTTGCTCCGCGTGTACAAAAACATTATACGCCCAGTGCTATGCTACGGCTGCGAAGCATGGACCCTAACTCAAGTCTCCGGAAACATGCTAGACACATTTGAACGTAAGGTTGTACGGCGAATTTTCAGGGCTGTTTGCGATCGGGATGGATGGCGCATCCGCTACAACGATGAGTTGTATGGACTGTACGATGAGCTGGAAGTTTCGAAAATCGTCAAACTACAACATCTTCAATGGGCAGGGCATGTACAACGAATGGACGATGATCGCATGCCAAAGAGAATAATGAATGCAGAAGGAGTCGACGGAGCGAAACTGCCTAGACGACCGAAATCTCGTTGGGAGAGCTCAATATGCCTATGTAGACGCCGAGCAGCTACTGGGCTTCCAAGATTGAAGGACGTGGTCACGTGATCGAGATAATTAGAGGTCAACGATCCAGGCGGCCAAGGCCCGACGTCGGGTTGTCGCGCCACGATGATAATGATCAGTCCAGATATAATTCCAATAATCAATCCAGCTAACAGTTCAACCATCAGTCGAACTATCATTAGAGCTATCCGTTCTGCCACCAGTTCTCCATGAAATCAGACCCAAAACTATGGAAAACGGACTGATAGCCCAACTATTGCATAACCGACAGATCAACTAATAGTTTACCTGACGACTGGACTGAAATTGAACTAAGAACTTCTTTTAACTGATTTGTCAAATGGGAAAAGAATCGGTGTCTGGTGTTCAGTTAGTCGATCACTCACCATTTGAAAAGCCCAATTCGAGCATTGTTACATTGGGCGCATTCGGGAGTCACGGTTGCTAGCTAGCTTTAAGTGCTGCCTCGTGATTTGTATTCCGAATGGTGCGCTAAACCACTGCTAAACTTAGCGCAAATAGCTAGGCGCTAACACTTTTAGGCAGCACAAAAATTGTTCGCTGTCTTGGCTTAGCGGAGATTTGACAGTTCGAACGAACTGCCTGCATTCACAAATCATACCGCTACCCGAGCGCTCCCATTTTTGTTGTTGTAATTCAGTGCAAAATTGGGACAAAAACAGGAGCGCTCAAGTTGCGCTACCGATTTGTGAACACAGGCATGTCAATTTACAACAGGTGAGCCAGCATACCATTCGGGTGTCACAAGAAAAATTGGTTTGTGCTGCTTAGGAATTCGCTATTTCTATGCAGCGCATTACGCTGTTTTCCGTGACGCCCGAATGCGCCCATTGTTAATTTTGTGAATTTTATGGTTGAATTTGAATTTCCCGGATTGCGACAACAACTCACTCTAGTGTGAATATGCATTACAGTCAGGCGGTAAATTCAAATTTAATGGAAGACTTTTCCAAGAAGAATTTTTTTCCCCATCCCAACTATAGCATCCATTTGTTTAATGCACTTTCCATCTAAATCTGAAACAAAACACAAGTTCAACTTTTGTTTAACCAACGTCAAGTTTATAATCTCGCTCCTTGATTTATTCGCTCTTCCTAACCACCGAAAATAAACATTTCCACGTCCGGACAAAGTACACACCAAAAAGCACAATGGCAAAGTAAGTAAGCGAACAAAATAATAACAAACGTAAGGACATCACGAAAGATTCACTATGTGGTACTGCTACCGAGCACTTCCTCCAGCCTTAACCTAAGACCGTACCGAAAATACCAAAGACATTTTCCCTCTCTCGGTTTTCCTGTTCCGAATTTTCACTTTGGCCTGACCTCGTAAAAATCCTGAAAAACTGTTGTTCAGCTTTCTAAGCTGATTTATGGACGAACAGCAAGTGAAATCCCCGAGTACTTTTACTTAGAGCCGTCAGTGTGTTAAAAACTTAAAAATTTCCCTTGGTATGAGCCCTTCGTTGGGGATATGGTGGACCTTTTGGGTATGTGTTACGCGGATGTTATTCAGATGTCTTCCGCCCCATACTATATAAGAGGTTCTTCAATTGTCAAAAGAGCAAGTTCTGGTCGAGGAGTACCTACCATTGTGCGCTTAAAACCAGAAACACGGGAAAAAGGTAATAAAAACCACGAAGCGGACGATGTCTGTCTGAAAAAGTTTACTTTGTTACAATTCCTTTGTTTCTAAGGCCGGGTGAGTAGCACATCGTTATTTGTTGTACAGTTCATTTGCCTAAATTGGACTTGCACTCGTCCTTGTTCCTGGCGCAATTTCCGACGGATCAAAGTTGAAAACACATCACCGACATTACGCCGAAGTGGAATCTGGGATGTAATTTGACGCTATAGTACGAAGTACGAGGAACACGGATGCTGATGAAGACAGACAAGAAATTATCAACCAGTTAAGGGTTTGTTGGAACAATCAGACAATTGGCCGGTGGTACATATTTGCTTGTCAAGTTGGCGGGAAATTAAGTTTCCGACTGGTTAGCTTTGGAAATTGTGCGAAAAGTAAAGGGAAGCTTTACAAGACAAATGGAAAAAAAAGATGAAAATGAACCTTGTAAAATTGGAATTTGCTGAGTAAACTTTCGAAATTAAGAAGTTTTTTTTTGACAAACAGACACTTTTGGACCGGTTGTTCCTATGGCAGCTATATGACGCAGTGGTCCGATTCCGTTGGTTGCGACATATATAGAGCGTGCAATAGAAAGAAGGCTTTGTACAAAATTTGATAGCTTTAAATCTGAGAGACTAGTTTGCACAGAAACAGAGGGGCAGACAGACAGAAGGACAAATATTAACCGACTCATTTCGTCGTACTGACGAAGAATATATTATATATAGTTTATATGATCGGAAATGCTTCTTCTGTGCGTTGAAAACTTCATGACAAAGTTAACATACCCTATCACATTCGTGACGGGTATAAAAATATACGAGTAGGTTAGGTACGCCGTAGAGAGTTACATTGAAGTTAACACTAACTATGTTGCGAAATTTTCCAGTAAAAGCGTAGAATACATAATATTCGCAAAGTGTTTGGAAGTTTCAATTCGGAAAGTTTAAACAGTATGTTATTTATCCAGATCCTTATCCTCCACACCACTCGTCTATCCTACCCTTCATGTATGACCCCTCCAGTACTCTATTCTTCTCAAAATAAACGTTTCATCATCGCGTCACAAAATACGTTACAGCCAAATGATAGGGATTACCTAAAAAAATGATACAAAGTATCTACACTGCACATACATCGGAACATGGATATGTCTTATGCCTACCGAAAGCGTGGAACGTGTTTTGTCCAATGATTTCATCCAGTATAAGATCCCAGTATCCTTATACAACTTACGTCGATATCTTCAACACAACAGGTTCCACGCAGTCGGTAGCCAAAGACATACCCATGTTCCGATGTATCTGCATGCAGTGTAGATACTTTGTATCATTTATTTGTGTCGATTCCAGGCATTTTAAACATTTTGGAATTTTCGCGGAAGGGGGGCATTTGATCTTCTGCAGACCTCTGAATGTACATAATAACATATAACTTCCTGCGACTAATATTTCTCTATTTCGGGGCTTGAGAGATTTTAACTCGCGTAGTATAAATCCGCCATTGTGTTCTATATGTTTATTGCACGTGTGGTGGGGGCCCACATTGTGGACCAGTCAGACCTCAAATCGCCGCCATTGCAAATGTACAACCACAGTCGCTGGATCACCCGATTTGGCTCGAATGAACTTCATCCGCTCTCGCTCATCTTCGTGGGGCGGGAACTATGTACTCTCTCTCAAATTGCGTCTGCGCATGTCCAGATGCCCAGCCGGACAAGAATCGACACTTGATCGGTCCTGAATCGATGACTGTCTACCAAGGGGTGAAAGATTTGTGGAGTGAAAGATTTGTGGAGTTCTGCAACTTTCACAGTCTCTTCATCGGTGGTACTATGTTTGAGCATAAGGACCACCACAAAATCAGTTGGTCCTCTGTTGATCGGCGCAGAACACAAAATCAAATCGACCATTTTGCCATTAGTAAAAGATTCAAGAGTTGCCTCCTGGACGTGCGAAACAAGAAGGGTGCCGATATTGGGATGGGAAGAGACCATTATCTTATGATCGCTAATGTTCGATTGCGTATTGCAGCCGTGCGCCGCCCCAGCGACGAAAGATCCAGGCCCCGCAAATTCCACACCGCTCGACTAAAAAATCCAGCTGTCTTACAACAATATAATGACCATCTTGCGCAAAAAGCGGCTGAGATAACTAGTCACCCAGATAGTGACATAAACGAAAACTGGGATGCCATAAAAAATGCGTACATTGATAGCGCAAATACCATCCTTGGCCCAAACCCGGATTGCCGGAATAAGCCCTGGATGTCCGACGCTTCATGGCAGCGGATTGTTGAAAGAAAGGAGCTGAAAGTTCGTTTGGCTGCAGCCTCAGACGACAATCGAAGCAGCATCGAACTCCTTTACCGTCAGAAAGCTCGAGAAGTTCAGCGTAGTGTGCGACGCGATAAAAGAGTTTATGCCAATTCTCTTTTAGCGTCAGCAGAAGAAGCCGCTAGAAGTAACAACTTAAACGCCGTATACGTTGTCATCAAGGAGTTTACAGGTGGTCGTAACTCCTGCCAACATCCGGTGAAAGATAGTGATGGAAAGCTACTTATCTTGGAAGAAGATCAAATGAGGCGGTGGAAAGAACACTTCGCCGCGGTCTTGAACCGTGTAACCTCTGGTGAAGTTCCCCCTCATATAGATAATTTAGCTAACCATCAAAATGTGCGTATACGGTCCACTGCCCCGACTAAAGAGGAAATAGTCACTGCAATTATTGCACTAAAACGAGGAAAGGCCGCCGGACTTGACGGCATCGCTGCCGAACTTTATCAAGCAGCCCCAAGCGTAACTGCCGATTTGCTGCACCCACTTGTTGATAAAGCGTGGAATACAGAGACCTTTCCCACCGAGTGGAAGGAAGGTTTGATCATCAAACTTCCAAAGAAGGGTAGCCTCACAGACTGTAATAATTGGAGAGGCATTTGTGTGCTTCCTGCCGTTGCCAAGATAATAGCTAAAATCGTCCTGGAAAGACTAAAGGCCCACTTAGAAAGCACAATTGATGAAGAGCAGGCTGGCTTTCGATCCGGATTCTCCTGTGTCGATCACATTAACACCTTGCGAATCATCATCGAGCAATGCGCTGAATACGATTCTCCGCTTCACTTGCTTTTCATCGATTTCGAAAAGGCTTTCGATAGTGTGAACCGGGATTCTATATGGGCGGCCTTGCGCAGGAGAGGCATCCCTGAGAAGCTTGTGGCTATTATTAAGGCAACCTATGACGGCGCGAAATGTCGCGTTCTGCATAAAGGTAAGGTGTCGGGGGACTTTGAGATTCGCAGTGGAGTTCGGCAGGGGTGCATCCTCTCACCGATCCTATTCCTCATTGTGATCGGCGATGTGTTGCATGCAGCCCTATCCGGACTCGACAGAGGAATTCAATGGACTTTGACATCTTATCTACAACATCTTGACTACGCTGACGACATATGCCTACTCTCCCACAAAATCATGGATCTGTCCGCAATGGCGTTAGATCTCGAGAGGGAGGCAAGCAAGGTTGGGCTAAAGATTAATACCAACAAGACCAAGGTTCTTAGCCCGCCGTTGCGAAAAAGAAATCCGACACCTATTGCCATCAATATTAATGGGCAGCCTGTGGAGAAGGTGGACAACTTCGTCTACCTGGGTAGCATTGTTGCCGAAAATGGTGGTACGGAGCAGGACATCGCTCGTCGTATCAACCAGGCTAAACGTGCATACGGCATGCTGTCCAAAATCTGGCAGGGCAGTTATCTCAGCATCAAGACCAAGCTGGGCCTGTTTCGCTCCCTGGTACTATCAGTACTTTTGTATGGGAGCAGTACATGGAAAGTTTCCGTAGGAGTTACCAGAAAGCTGCAAGTTTTCGTCAACTCATGTCTTCGTCGAATTTTAAGAATTTTCTGGCCCGAAACAATATCAAATGAAGAGCTAAGTCGGCGTACGGGTCAGATGCCAATCGACGAATTGATACGCAGGCGAAAATGGCAGTGGATAGGTCACACATTGCGGAAGAGTGATAACTGCATTGCTTTGCATGCCATGAAATGGAACCCCATTTCCAACCAAGGCCGACCAAGAGGGGGTCCTCGAATCACATGGCGTCGATCTGTGGCAAAGGAGTGTCAGGTACTGGGTAAGTCTTTTGGGGAGTTGCGCCCCATTGCCCAGAACAGAGTACGATGGGGCGCAGGAGTAGTTGACGCGCTATGCCCCGCTAGGGGTTAAGGCAAAGTAGTACCAAGGAATCGATGACTTTATCGGAGACACGTCGGAGACATTTGTATGGGCATGGCCGCTTTTGCGATACCGAAAATGAGGACAGGAATCGATCCGAAATCGATGACGGTAGTCGATGGAGAATCGATGACTGGAGTCAACGTAGAATCGATACTGGGATCGAATTGGGATCGATGACTGTAGTCAACGTGGAATCGAATCCGGATCGATGACTGGAATCGATTCAGGACCGATGACTGTAGCCAACGAGGAATCGACACTGAGATCGATGACTATAAATGGGCTGAATCTATTTAAGCCTGATATACAATTCGTCCAGAAACTAAAAGTGTCGTGATTGATTTTACGGCACTTTTAATTTAACGGCGGATTGTATTCAAGGCTTACCGAAAAAAAAACAAGATATTCCGTATTCCATATTTACTCGTATTTCATATATGACAACATGCGTCGCCAAATGCCAGATACTTTCAAATGAATTCAAATTTCAGGCTAACTCGATACGTAATTGAAAATATTTGAATTTTTCCAGCTTCGTAGACAAACCGATGAATGGAACCTGTAAGGAATCGAAGACTTTGCGATTCCACTGGGATCGGAGACAAATGTCTTGCTGGATATGCAGGAGTTTTGATTATGGCGTCGCTTTGTCGCGTTGAATGATAGCGTGGGACAGAGAGCACAAGTCAAAATTCAATGGGCTTGTTTCCTCTTCTGATCCTCGAGTAGCACAGAAGACATTTCGTGATACGGACACATTTTTAGGATGACCCCCAGCTATAAGACATATCCATGTCAAAAGGGAGAAAACCGTAAGTTGCAGAGTCCCTTCATTTGCTCGTCTTTGTTCTTATGAAGCACCAAAAGGCCCAAAATTTTCTCAGAGATACTCCCATAAATCATTTTCTTATTAAAAATTTTAAATTCATAGCAGGCGACAGCATCGAAAAAACACAAAGCCATTGACCATTACTACTCTAGTACTCATTTGCCCTATCCCTGAGTGGGGCACAGCGCGTCAACTAGTCCATGTGGCATAACTGATGTATCATTGGCATAAACCAGTTTCGGACGATGCACTGCGCCAGCATGCACGTCCTCCTTCCTGTTGTTGTTGTTTTTGTTTATTATAATGCCCAACTTCACAGGGGGAAGACAACACAAACATACATGGCCGCGAACGCCGTGGACAGGACTTGAATCCGTAACGGCCGTAGTCAGACATGAGACTGAAGCCTTTATGGAATGAGCTTCCCGCCGCCCCAGACAGTACAAAGAAAGTGAAACTGTTTCACCGTTTAAAGTCAGATTTTACTAGTGTTACCACTATATTTGAAACAGAACCTTTCGTCTCTTATCTACGATAGTGAAATTATAAATTTAAAGTCAAACTTTGAATCAAGTCAAATGACGCCTCAAACAATTTGGTTTCCTTAATGCAATATCCACTATAATTTCCATCCTTTAATCTATTTTCAATATCCAAATTGACACGGAAAAGGATATTGGATTTTTGGTTCGTCTGTCATCCGATACGTGGTCGTCCTTTCAAAATGAAGAAACGTGCAAAATAATATCAGAGTCGTCTCTTCGTCCAAGAATTCGTAAAAGACATTAATCATTTTCTTATCGACATTTGTACCTTACCCTTGTTTCCTTACCAAATCGCATTTCGATACCAATACTGACATCCGGATACCCGAATCTATTGCTAACGTGTTCGTGTTAATATTGGTCACAGCTTTTAGAGGCAGACATTTAAAATGGAGAAAATCCCGTGATGACTTTGCTGCAACCGAAACCGCCGAGTGTTGTGAGTTGTGTTGCCCAAAAGTCGTCCTGTTGAACACGTTCCCTCTTATTCGCAATTTCATGTGTTGGTTCATGTTGTTTTCGGGATATAGTGCAAAGCCCGAGCAAAGCACTCAATCCAGCGCGGCATTCCTAGATTCAGATAAAGTGGGCGTCTTCTTCGTGCTGTACGTGCTAAAACATTTAAACGGTATAAGGTCGATTCCCTATAAGCGTTCAAGTCTGGAAAACATCCTTCGTGTACAATATGAAAACATGTTTCGGTTTTAGTTTTGATTTCGTTCTTCTTATCAAAGAAAATATGCATCTTTTCGTTCACCCCTTATGTTCTCATGTCTAGCAAGAAAAATTAATACAAGAATATTATAGTGAGTAGTGCTTCTTGACTGTTGGAAAAATTGATTTTATAATAGTACGAGAGGAAAACTGTGAAATTGAATTTTTCTTGATAAATGTACATACGAGTATATGCAAACAGAAAAAGAATGGATTTTGACTATTGACATTTAATCGGAAGACATTATTTTAACTTGACTGTATTAAATACACAACTGCAGATTTTTAAAGCAGTCTGCCTTACATCGACTGCATTATACTCATACAACCGTTGTAACGAACCATATTCTGGTCGTGCTGCTTCCGCCGACAGATCGAAAGCAGCGCCTGATGAGTAGTGATCTGTCGGTGGTACAAAACCAGAGACCGATGATCCCATGACACCCGGACCCCGATGTAGCCGCAAGGGCTGATGCTTCTGCGCCAATAGTCTAGGCTCACTCGCAGGAGTAATTGATGTATGGCATTAGCTAGACCCGTTCCCGTTCTCGTCAGCGCCAGGCGCTTTATTTCGTTTTAGTGACAGCAACGCGAGATCAACGTCCTCTACTGTCGGGGGTTGTATGGGTGGGCCTAGATCAACAATATCGTCGGGTGCTTCTTGTGTGGGGATGTTAAATGGTACATTCAGAAGCTCTTCAAAATAAGAGGCCCATCGTTTGTTAATGCCATCGGTGTCGGTGATGATGTTTCCATCCTTGTCTTTACAAAGGCTAGTTCTGGGTTGATAGCCGTTCTTAATTGTATTTACTAGTTTATACGCTTGTCTGGTGTTCCTATTAGCTAAGTTTGCGTTAATATTCAGCAACTGCTCATCTAGCTCAGTCGACAAGTAGGAAAAACGGGGGACATCTTGCAAAAATTACGAATTTAATGAAACTTGGAGATGTTGTTGATGGGTGTCCAGAGGTGTTACATCCAATTTATCGAACAAAATTTCCTTGTGCTAACTTGGTGGCGGCCAAAAAACCACAAAATTTTGGCACTTTTTTCAGTTTTTGCACGATAATCTTTTTACCTTGCATCCTATGACAAAAAGTTGTGAAGAAACTTTGTAGAGCGTTAAATTGGCTATAATTTGGACTGGTCAAACTATTTTCTTCGCTCACTACACACAATGATACAGCGCTTTGAAAAGTGCTCAAAATTCAGAAATTATTAAAAAACTGCAAAAACGCAGATTCGTATGTTTTTTTTTAGTTTTACATTATATATCTGCATTTGGTTTCATTTAAAGACCACCCCCCCCCCCCCCCCCGGGATCTTTTTTCCTTTCCCACTCTACTAAATCGAACTAAAATAATAAAGGTTTGGTATCTACAGCCAAATGTGACTGCAGTCAAAAAAATACAATTCCCCTCGATTCTTTATCCGTTTTGGAATTTTATTCGTCCTCTTCTTCCCTTTCCGAAATTGCGTCCTCGGCTTCTTCCTCCTGCAGTTTTTGCAAAGTGTGGAACACCGTAGACCAGCTTTTTTTGCAACTGCAGCCTGCAGTGCTACACTCTTTCTTACATTTGCAAGAAATGATATGCAGGATGGAGTCTGGGGCCGCATTTTGAATGGTTGTAATAGGAACCACCCCTAGTCTAGATTGCGACCACCCCCAAGCAGACGGTGTCTTATTGTTGCCCAGCCACGTTTGAACTTGGAGGTAGGTGCGGAAAGAATGGTAGATTGCTGCGTCTCTCGTAGGTGGCAGTCTGGCAAGTTGAAACCTTGGTGCGGCGACAGATTTGATAAAAAGTTGGTAACGGAGGTCGTCCAGAGAATCGGTTACCATGTTTCCACCATACATTTCCACCATGAGCTTTTCGCCTGCCACAGAAATCTCGGAGGCGCTGGCATCAGGTTGTTTGAATATAGCTACTGTGGCAGATAAAGAAGTATTCCTCTCATACAGACTGCAAAGTTTCTTCTTTCCTTGCTCGAAGGGTGTTGGAGTGGTGTCACATCCGCTAACTGCATGAAGGAATAGGATATCCCTTGGGTCGAATTTGCAGGAAGCTGATGAATACAATATGCTGGGTGCATTATTTCGTCCAGTCTTCTGGAAGTATATGTTGCTGTGGGATGAAGCAAGTGCAGTCAACAACACAAGAATATCAACATCCTCTCCTGTTATGATAACACTATCAAATTCAGCCGCCTTTGATATTGCTGTGTTGACAATCATAACATCAGCATCTTCTGTAGCCTGTTTCACGTCAACCCCTTTAGGAGCCAATTCAATCATCAGCATTGAAATTAGGTTTGCTTTATTTGAATCGTTTGATAAAAACTTTTCCTGAGCCATTGTCACTTCAGTTATCTTTGTGAAAACTAATTTGGTGGATGAGTATTGTAAAGCGCGACGAGTTCTTTTTGCAGCTTTGGTGGTTTCATAAGATATGCTATTTGGATAGCCATCAAAAACTACAATGACATTGGGCCCGAAGTATTTTTGCACATAATCGACATAGATTTTACATACTGAATCAAACGTCTTTGTTATGGTCTTATTCCATACGACCTTATGTAAAATGAATCCTCCGTCGATCACCTCACATTTTCTGTTACCAAGGCACACTTCCTGCTCTATAAGGGTGAATGTGTACATCACCGACTTCGTATTTTTTGTATTTTTTGACATTATCTAAATTTTGGGTGTTTTTCAAAGTGATATTTAGTGAAAAAATAAGTTTGACATGTCCAAATTATAGCAAATTTTACGCTCTACAAAGTATCTCCACAACTTTTTGTCATAGGATGCAAGGTAAAAAGATTATCGAGAAAAAACTTAAAAAAGTGCCAAAATTTTGCAGTTTTTTGGCCGCCACCAAGTTAGCACAAGGAAATTTTGTTCGATAAATTGGATGTAACACCTCTGGACACCCACCAACAACATCCCCAAGTTTCATTAAATTTGCAATTTTTGCAAGGCTAATATACCTATACTTGTCGACTGGACTAATCAAAGTATTTACATTTCTCACGTTTAATTATTCTATTCGATATTTACTGTAGCTCGTCATATTGTTCTCACTACTAAATACCAGGACGATACTCGGTGCCCCTTTCGTATGACACCTTACAAATATAGTAAATTGTTTGATGAATATGGAATTTTGTTATGTTAATGGTAAACCCTAAAGAAATTGTTTTTTTTTTACCTGGGAATTTATGTATTTGATTTGGAAATTTATTCATATCACACGGACATTTGTATATTTGTTGTGGAAATTAATTTTTCTGATGCTGAAATTTATGTACTTGACCTGGATTGATGATTTTCGAGTTGCAGATATAATGGATATAGGGAACCTGATGTCGTTGTTGTTTTACTCATTATGAGAAACTTTTTGCAATCATTGGTCATGCTCATAGGGCGCAACCATTGCGCCATGACTGTACTTATGCTTCGTTTCCACGTAAACGTTACGCCATACACGGAACATTGAAAAATTGTATTGAAAAGCGCCCACAACAAAAATATATATTTTTGTGGTTACATGGCCAACATGAATTCACGAGCATTTGAGGTTTGAGCCGTTTCCACAAGAGATGGGAACGACTTACATAAATGCTAGCACAAGGCAACCTGAGCGCTCGATGTTCACACTGTCGCTTTGTCGCGATGTATGTACTCGTACTATCATATTTGGGCGCTTTTGTGAACAGTTTTTCGTCGCGCGTAGAGTTTGGGGCTTGAAAGATCAATAAAGTGCGCTAATTTTTTGTTTTAAAACGCATTTAGGTCTTTTCCTGAACGGCACCTCTTTTTTCAAAAACATAGCTAATCTTGCTGCATAAAGCTGGTAGGGATCTTTTTCTCAAATCTGAAGTCCAAATGGCTAAAAAAAACAAAATGGGGGATACAGAATGGCAGCACTTTTTTTAAAAACACGTCCAATCTGGCTGGAATAGGCTGCAATTTGCAATGTCGTCTTAATATGAATGGTTAAGCATCTCTGAAAGTAGAACAGTTTATTTCCTATGGGCATGGGACACTACAAAACCCTCGCATTGCGGTCGAAGCCCTCTACTTTCCGGTTTTATTTGGGGTAGCTATCACCAATCGACACTTTCTAAGCTCAAGTTTTGCCTCATCATGATGAGGTTGAGTAGGCGGGGATCAAATTATGAAAATAATTGATATTAGTGTCAAATTGAGTGCTACTTATTAAATAAATTAAAAAAAAGTGATATAATTCTATGATGCAACTGAAGCAAGCATAAACCCAGTAAAAATCGTTACAGATAGTTCATAGTATAAAATAAATAACTGGCGCAATAGTCCTATTTGGCCTCGAGATGAGTTAGCGTCATCTCATTTTCTAGATCGTGACGGTCTTGTGCAGAGGTGTGTGATCAGCAACACGCTCAACCGAGCTATTTATTCCATAAATGGGAACTCATTTAACAGCTGAGTGGGCTTATAGTCCGACACGTAAATCCCCTTTTTCATCGAAAACTACCGCATTCAGTAGGAATCGAACCTATGCCGATGACTTTGTGTATTTTCTGAATACAGCGGTTTAATTTGAAGTGTAAGACATCACGTCAAAAAAAAAATATATTCTACGTATATCTTATTTACTTATTTTTTGCGTGATACTATATTTTTTATTTCCGACAAAAGTTTGAAGCTAAACACACAAAACCCTCGTCTGTGAACTTATAATTTCTTCCTCTAAGAATTTTTGTTCATTATTTTTTTTCTTTTGCTTCATTCAATAACCGAATTAAGACAGAAGAGCAAAATTCCAAGTTATATTTTTGAAGTTTGCTATAAATGTCGACCGTAGCGAAATTTTCGACAGGGGAAACCAAATAATTCCGCTTAATTGAACTTTTCGCTAGAGCACGTTCGTAGAAGGCTTCCATCTTTCACAAAATCAATACAAACAACTTTTATGACAATAACTTTTTTTAGAAACTTCATGATTTCGATAATTACATTTCTGGATACAGCACGCCTTCTAAAGAGCGTATTCCTGGTCGAAGATGCCAGCGATATATATTGAGAAATATTATCCTCCTTATCGTCCTAGATACGCTTCTTACGAGGATGAAGCAATGACGATTCATTGAAATCGTCGTTTTGTTTTTGACGAAGATGTGTGGGTCATGGTGGGTGGTGCTAATTGATAAAGATTTGATTGCCATTGTCATTTTGGCATGTATTAATTGAGTTGAAATTTGAAATCGATTTTCTATCATTCCTAGGGCGTTTTGATCGGATTTACAATTTTCCTAGGGTATAAGAACGCTTATGGATTCAATTCAATCCAAAGAATTCGTTACGGATTTCGAATGCGGTTTATTTGAATAGTTAAATTTGATATCTGGTGCCTGTGGAAGGCTTTTATGTAAGATACGAATTACACCGTTCCAAATAGCATCTCATGTAGACATGATTCTGAATGGCTATAAATTAAGACAGTGCTGGAAAAAAAGTTTCTCAAACTACTTTATTCCCTTTTTCGTAAAAATTCTTTGAAGTAGCTAGAATGATGGTGTTGGCTCAGGTTATACCAAATTTGTGTATCCTGTCTAGAAATAGTGAAAAGTTTTGAAAGAAGTTCACTCATTTGGCGATAATAGCGTAATAAGCGGAAAAGTGCAGTTTGGGTGGAAAAATAGGAAAAAGTTAGTGTGGAAAACAAAAGCAATGTTTTGACTTTGACGCGTGAAAATCGAAATGTTTGTAAAATAAGTGAAAGAATGAATGTTGCGTGGTAGACTGAGAAATGCTACCCGAAGAAGTTTCGGGAATTGCGAGAAAAACTTGAGACGATCGAGAAAAAAACGACCCCAGTTGACCCCATTCTTGCCGTTACAAAGCGATCCGAATTGATTCAAAACTTAATCTGGCCTTAGGAACGATCTAGTTTTAGCAACGGGGATGCAAATCTCGCCAAGTTTGATTAGAACAAGGCTTGCGAAAGCCAGCTTACGTACGTGGATGTCAATCGGTAAGCCAGACGTTCCATTCAAACATCAGGCTAAAACGTTTGAAATGGGCTCGGGAGCATGTCACATAGATTTGGAACATGAAGAACATTGCAATAATTCTGGTATAGTTGAAATTTAAGCACCATGTTGGCGGCGGAAAAATTTGTGTCCGGCCGAAAATTTGAGGAAATTCAATGGTTATGAATAAAGTCCGGATTCGCGTGCAATTGCACGTAACTGCACAAAATTGCACGTTTTGGGGGTTACTGCACAAAATTGCACGTTTTAAGTGTTACTGCACAAAATTGCACATTCTTCATCTTTAATGCACAAAATTGCATATTCACCTGTTTTTTATCATATTTTTGTAACTGCCCCACGTAAATCAGCAACTGATCGACATAACTCGGTGCTCTTCGAATATTCGAGCCAAATTACCACACATATTGTAAACTGGTACTCATAGAAACATTCCTGTGGATACCAACGACATTGAAACTCTTTTGACAAAAAAAAAAGACGCCCCAAATTATCTTCTTAAATTGATTACAGGCAACCACTCATTGTGTTGTAGATACATACTAAGGGAGGCCTATATTGATGTGTAAATCACATGGAGTCGCACCCTCATCTAGCAAAATACGCGGGAAAAAGTTTTCCGAATAAGTAAATTATGTATGAGCTCCAATAAATTTTAAATTTCCTAGCATGGAATTTTTTTCTCAAAACTATAACTCTGAGTGTCCAAATTTGCGAGCTGCTACTGTATATGATTTCCTTTCAGGCGACGAACCCACTGAAGTAGATTGGGGTGCCATAAACAAAAAGCGCGTGAACTACTACATACTTCGAGTTGGAAATCATGCACAGTACCAGCTCACAAATTTGAACACTTAGAGTTTTGAATTGCTGGCAAATCTTATGGAAAAGTTGAAATTAAAGTTAAGTTAAGTTAAAAAAGCAAAAAGGGAATTTCTTTTTCTCTTTGTGAATGTTCTGTGTTTCACTATTATAGTTTTGAGACAAAAATTCCATGCTAGGAAATTTGAAATAAGTTAAAAGAATATAATATAATCCTTATAGTAAGCTACAAATGTGAATTTATTTATTTTGAAGGACATTGGATCAATACCATAATAGACTGACCTAATTTTAAAGATCTGGATTTTATTATGCACCACCTAAAATTTTAATTGCACAATCTTGCACGATTTGGAGTTTTCATTGCACGATTTTGCACGATTTGGAGTTTTTACTGCACGTTTTTGGATTTTTGGCTGCACGAAAATCCGGTCTTTAGTTATGAATATCTAACGCACAATGATAAAATTTATTTTCCAGTATTTGCAAGTAAACTGCTGCTGTTACTTTTGAGTTGGAGAAAGCATATTGCACCACCTTCGTGATCAGAAAAAAATTTCCACACCTTAAACCCTTCAGATTTTGGAGGGAAACTTGGAAGGCATTCACCGCTGAGCGTTTCTCGAGGTTTCCGCCGCATGCAAATTTATCAGTCGCCAACATATTGCTTAAATATGCGGACACACAAAAAAAGATGGTAATGTTCCAAATCTATTGGGTTCATATCACATGCTCCTTGGCCCATTCAAACACTTTAGCCTGATTTTTTAACGGAAACTCTGGCTAATGGACCAACGCACGTAAGCCAGCTTTCACAAGCTTTTTTCTCAACAAACTTGATGAAATTTGCAACACGTTACTAGAACTACGTAGGTCATTTCTAAGGTCAGATGAAGTTTTCAACCAGTTCGGATGGCTTTGTAATGGAAAGAGCCAATCTACAAAGGGGTTAGTATTTTCCTTATAGTTTAAAGCCTTTCTTACGCTCGGTGGGGCCAATTTCTCGAAACTTCTTCGAGTATCATTGCACATTACACTGAGGAACTCCAGTCTTTCACTTTTTTCGTTAATAATTCGATTGTCTCGCGCCAAATCCAAAATATTGCTTTTATTTTTCGCACTAACTTTTTGCTATTTTTTCACACAAACTGCACTTTCCTGCTTATTACGCTATTATCATCAAAAAAGTTAACTTCTTTCAAAACTTTTCACAATTTCTAGCAGGATACACATAATATTTTATAACCTGTGCAAATAAAAAACCGTAACTCTAAATAGTTCGAAGAATTTTTGGGAAAAAGGAATCAAATACAATAAATTGACCATCTTTTTTTTCAGTACTGTATATGCGGAATATTCCTAGTTAAAAGGGCGACGCATAGTGGTTCGCGTCTTTGGCCAATAATGGGTTTTATGTTGAGATGATTTCGCACTACCCTTTCGCGAGCTCCGTGGCTCAAGGGACTGCTACCCTCAGAGTATCAAATTATCTCCATTTAAAGCCTCTATTGGTCAAAGACGCGAATCACTTGCGCCGCCCGGTCTACTAAACATGTTCCAAAATAGAACTATATAATAAAACAACCATTAGCCAAGATGCGAACCACGAAATGTCGTCGGTGAAATAGGAATATACCAAAGGTGCGTTTTTTCTTTGCAACTTTACCTGGTCTAGTGTAGACATTGCGCAAATAAACGCTGTCTTTGACCCATATAGGGTAGGAGCATAAATCTAAAATGAAATGCATCGAATCTCGGATAAAATTTGGACTATAGGTAATTGTCTAAATTTTTATAATATTTTTTCATTTTTCTCTCACAATCCATTGACGTTATCACGGTAGTTTTTTATAAACTAAACTTATAGTACAGGATATATTGTTTTTGTCACGACGAAAATATGTAATACCTTAAAGAAGGCTCCGAAGATATAGCAATGTATATATGAAAATGATCAGGGTCACCTCCTGATTCGATTTAACCATGTCTGTCTGTCTGCCTGTCCGTCTGTCTGTCTGCCCGTTCGCACGATAACTTTCGACAGAATGAAGTTAGAGCTTTGAAATTTGGTCATATGTTGGCAGTATGATCTAGTTGGTTGGTATTGAAAACGAGTATGATGAGGCCAAGAGAACGCCTACCTCCCCTACAAAGGTAAAATAATTAAATGCGTGAAAAGTTCTTACTTTGGTAAATTGCTCGTGAGGGTAATCTTATACCCTCCTGGGAAAAAAAAATTAGTTGAAAACTAACGGTAATTTTCTTACTTTTCATGTTTTTTGTCTATAGCTCTTGGACCAATTGACGTAGACACCTGATTTTTAGCATGTAACCCTGAAGTAAGAAGCTGTTTGAGTTTTAGTAAGTTGGGCAAGATCCAACCCAAGGAACCCCTACCTTCCCTACAAATGAAACTTCAAATAAGCGATAACTTTTGATAGAATGAAGCCAGCAGCTTGAAATTTTGGTCAAATGTTTGAAGTGAGGTTTAAGTAGTTGGTATTAAAGATGGGTCAGATCCGACTCATGCAACCCTTATCTCCCCTACAAATGAAGCCTAAAATAAGAGATAATTTTCGATAAAATGAAGCTAGTGACTTGAAATTTTGATCAAATGTTTGCACTGGGATCAAGTTGATTGTTATTAGAATTGCGCAAGTTTCTACAAAAGAAACCCCTACAAGTGAGACTTCAAATGAGCAATAACTTTCGATAGAATGAAGCTAGCGACTTGAAAACCTCGACAAATATTTTTGTAGAATGTGTTAGTTAATTAATTTTGAGAATGGTCAAGATCCTTCTGAATGAGTGCCAACCTGTCCATATAGGAAACTCACTTTTAATGCATATGGACGTTGCCAGTTGGTACTTTTGGTATCAACACTAGGTCTGTACAAGTCTAGGGTATATACGCTTCGGTCTGGTTTCTTTTGATCCATCTTCAGGAGATGTACATAGGTGTAGGAGGGTAGGAAAGTGCTGAGTGCCGACCTGTAAAGTGTTTAGGGAAGTTAAGAAGGGAGATGAGAGGAAGGATGGGAGGCTCGACACGAAAAGCGAATCAATCGTAGCTTGACAAACGCTCATCGTAGAAAGTTTTACCTCGTATCATATCAAAATGATAGTTTCCCGAAAAATACGAAAAAACGGTTGCAATAACTTCCATCATCATTATATCATATTATGGGCCCCTATAAAGTTGAGTCCTCGGCCCGGATTTTCTCTCGACGGCCATGGACAAGGGACTGCAGAAGGTTCCATCTTGTGGACAACCCTTTACTGCACTCACGGAAATGGATGTACTGTCTGGAGTTGAGTGAATATCCCGTCAACGGAGCACGGCATATATCCATGAAATGGTAGCGGGTGGGATGTCCCTGAGTTCCAGTGCTCTGGAAATGCACTCGTAGCCGGCCCCCTCAATGTCAAGAAAAGCACACAACGCGATTTGCTTATTACTGAGGGATTTTTCGAGGAAGGAGATAGAATTCTCGTGTCGTAGCGTTGCAATCTCTCAATTGAACCAGTTTGAACCAAATGTATTAAAACCAAAACATTAAACGGAGTCATCCAGGTAACAATTTTTGAGAGAGTACAACCACCACGAATACAGATGGTCAACTATACAGGTGCCTCCCAACTCGACAATGGCCAACTAAACAATTTTATCCCAATAGGAGATATAGGGGCAGTCTCGATGGTCGAAGCCATCCGGCAACGAGAATCAGCTCTTGTTATGGACACAATGTTTGACGCCATTCTTGCAATGACAGCCTCCCGACTCGTGGCTCGCACCTTCAGACCACCAGCGTCCATTCGAAGCTGATTAACTACCCGTATAATCAATCAAACTATAGCAAAGCCATTGGAATCGAAAAGCCTTAAAAATTTGGGCGAAAGGACGCAGATTGGCTGATGCTGCCCCAATGTACTGGTAATTCGCTTAAGGGGAAGGAGGACGGCTGCCACTGCGATTGCTTCTACCGGCAATGCACACACAAAAGCGCGTTTTTTTTTTAACAAATACCAAATTGCCAACGTTGCTGAAACTATTCCGCGCTATAATTATCCATAGTAAATCTTCCAAACACATACGAAAGAATATTGTAAATCAACAGAATCTTGTGTGGACCCCGCTCGCTACGCAAGCTGCTCCGCACATAAATAGTCGCCACCCCCAGAATACCGCCATAGAACGCTCGTTCCCCTGGCTACGGATAAGAAGACGGCAACCGAGTCACAGAGCAGAGTTCCGAGTTCCGCATTTTGGGGTGGGATTTTAGGTAAAGCTTGTTTGGAATATGCAATAAATGAAAATGGATACAGAGGTGCAGCGATTTCCAAACGAATTTTAAAGGTGTTAACGGATTTTTCACTTCCGTCCCACATTTTCACAATAAACTAGGAAAGACGTTGTCAAGTCATAAATAGAAGTAAACTTCATTTTCATAGATCATAAGCGTGCAAGCTTAATGCACGCTTATGATCTATGAAAATGAAGTTTACTTCTAACTTTTTTCAAATCCTACTGAGATAAGAAAAATGAATTGATTCCAAATAATTTCCTAACATTACAAAGAAAATAATTTTCCCAATCAGGCAATTCATAATCCAATTGCGGCCAAAGCAGCCGAAAACGATTCTCGTGGATGTAGCCTAGAATTCCCCAATTACCATCAATCATCGATATTGACCCAACCAACACCGAACCGTTTGCCCCATTGCAGTTTCATTAACAATCCAATAGTAACCATTGCAAAGTGCACACCAACGACATTTCAGTTTAATTAAAATTTAATTATTGTAGACTTCTTTTGACACCCTCACTGGGAAAGTGAAACACTACGAAATTTCCACTTTGCCAAATTATTTGCATTTTGTTTGACACAACTGTCCAGTGCAAATGACGCCCACCATCATCTGTGGTGCTATTGCCATTTCAGCAAGAAGACACATCGCCGTCGGCCATTTGCAGTACAATTCGCTTTTTTCAACAGCGAACCATCAGGGGAAATTAATTGTATAAAGGTTAATTCGTTGGATTGAAATCCAATTCACAACTGGGACACAGGGCGAAATTATGAGATTTCGGAAAATTGACATTTTAATTAGGAGAAAGTGGATTTACTTGATTTATTTACACAGTTATGGCCTTTAACGATGTTACGTGATCCAGAAAGTTAATTTAATAAAAGTTATATGAGAAATGGTCAATCGGTAAAATGGTTGACATTTTAAATAATTTTATACAAACATCTACGCATAATGTTAATATTGTTACTACTCCCTCTCTGGTTACTGTTAACCCCTTGTTGGGCATAGGGCATTAATCACGCCTACTTTCCACCTCGTCCTGTTCATCGACATCGCTTTCAGCTCACTCCACGACTTGCCTATTAGGCACCATCTCTCTTAACCGATCATCTCCAGGTGTTGCTAGGTCGTCCAATACGGCGAGTTGCGTTATTTCCTTGCGAGTTCCAATCGAGGGCCTGTTGAGCAATGTTGTTCGGCCCTTTTCGGAGAGTGTGACCTATCCATTGCCACTTTCGCCTTTTAATGGAAGTGTCAATCCTGTCGTGACCAGTAATAGTAAATAGGTCTTCGTTCGAAATGACCTCCGGCCACCGTATGTGTAGGATGCGCCGTAGACACTGGTTCACAAAAGTTTGCAATCTAGTTGTTATCTAGTTGTCCAAAGATCCGCAGTTTGGTGCGTCTGGAAATGTTGTTGTTTTGCCAGAAAGGTGTCAAACTGAAAGAGCTGAGCGAGACTGTACATCTGCTGTAACTACGCTTCCGCGATAGCCGAAATTGTCAACTCTCTCGACTGCTTTCCCCGAAAAACAGTTTTCTCTTTGCATTCCTCGATCCAAGCTCAAGTACTTAGTTGATTTTCAGCCCCGCAGAAGCATCCGACATTTGAGCTACTTGGTCCGATAGTCCAGTGGTAAGCATAGTCCAAGTGTTGAAGGTATTTGAAAAACTTCCATCTTTTACTTTTGTTCTGGTGTTCTTGAAGCGCGCCGCTTAGTACATCATTAATGTCAATTAAAAACTGTATAAGTCGCAAAATGCTGCATTGTCTCACTCCACTATGCACCTCGAATGGATCTGGTAGCTTACCCTTGTGTGAGACGTGACATTGGACCCCCTCTTTCATGATGGAAATTATTTTATCTGGTATGCCTCTCCTACGTAAAGCCCTCCAGCCAGATGTATTCCTGGTCAACGCTGCCAAACGTCTTCTCGAAATCGATGAACATGAGATGTAATGCGGATCTCCATTCTGCGAATTGTTTTATAATAATTGGGAGGGTGTTGATGTGGTTGCTACATGAGAAGCCCTTACGAAAGCCGGCTTGTTCATCATTCAATATGCGGTCAACTGTTTGTTTGATCCGGTTCAAGATTATTTTTACCATCAGTTTGGAGACTGCTGGGAGAAGACAGATGCCACACCAATTATTGCAATCCTTCAGGTCGCCTTCGGGATCTTAATAATGACACCCTTCTTCTACTCTTTCGGGAGAGTTTCGGTTTCCCAACACTCTTGGATAAGAGGGAGAAGAATATCCGCAATAGTATTGGCATCCGCTTCAAAAAGTTCCACCGGAATTCCATCTATCCCTGGGACTTTATCCGCATCCATCGATTTAATAGCCGCAGCTACTACTACTTAGCTTAGATGGTGGGCTGGTATCAACTCTGGCCATTTACGGAATATCTTCTGCTACTAATAAAGATGAATTCGAAGGTTTAAAGGTGTTATTGAGGAACTCAATGAAGTGTTCTCTCTATCTCCGAAGTTGGTGTTCTACGGTTACTAGTAGAGACCCACCTTTATCTTTCACAGGATGTTCTGTTGCAAAAGTTTTGCCAGTTAATGGCTTAATAAGCTTAAAAAGGGTTCGCCTGTCACCGTGGTAAGCCGCTTCCCCTGCCTTCTCCGCTAATGGGTTGATGTGATTTCGCTTGTCCCGTCTTACGCTTCTTTGCACGCCTTTCTGTAGTGAACGGTATTCAGCTCTGAGTTGGTATTTGGCTTAGCCGTCAGCAGCTGAGTTAATCTGCTCCTTAATTCTTTTGCGTGCTGAGATTAGAGATCATGTAGAGTCGTTAGTGAATGGTCTCCTAACGCGCTTCAATTGTAGTATTCTCACAAGGTGGTGGTGCAATAGCTCTCGCGTGCAAGGCGGTGGAATATGCACGTCTTATAGATGGATCTTTAAGCTATTACATATCAAAACGTGGCAAGATTTGTGCATTTTGAGGGCGTTGGATCGCTGCCGTTCGTAAGCGTACTTTTGCGATAACAAGTTGGTGGTCGCTGCCAACATCACCACCTCGCTTCGACCTGGCATCCAAGAGACAATTCCTCCATGTCTTGGAAACGGCTATTTGGTTAATCTGGTTTTCTGTTCTCCCATCGGGAGAGGTCCAGGTTCTTAAGTGGCAGCGTTTGTGCCTGAACGGGGTACCGCCAATGACGAGTAGACAAGAGTTACAAAACTTCACGAACATTTCGCCGTTTATGTTCCCGTTGCCTAGTCCATGATTGCCCATTAGGTGTTCAAAGCCTAAATTGTCAGAACCAACTTTGGGGTTTAGATCCCCTGTGATAATTTTTATGTCACCTTTGGGAGCCTTGTCGAAGGTGTCGCCAAGCCGTTGATAAAAGGCGTCCGCTAATTCAGTCACGACATAGCACTGAATTATTGTGATATTTCTAGCCCTGGATTCTGGCTGTGATGATACGGTTGGAAATGGGCTTCCCGTCAATTAGAGATAGGCGTGCATCCCTAGTCAACAGGATTCCAACGCCTGTTATTCGAGGTGACGTATCCTCTTCATTTCCAGAGTAGAGCAGTACTGTTTGGGAGCTTGATGATAAAGTCGTTCCCGATCCAAGGCATCATGTTTCGCTCAGTCCTAGTATATCGATGTTATATGCGGTTATTTCCCGTTCGACTTCAGTGAGCCTCGCACTACTGCAGTCGCCCCACATCGTTCGAACTTTCCAAAAAACCGATCGTGGTGTGTTGATTGTAGCCAAAAGTCATTGCCGGTGAATCAGTCCGTGGTATCCGATGCTCGTTTAATGTTTCGAGTGTAAATTTATTTCAGGTACGCAGGTTATATAGCGCAGAGATAGCTCTCCAATGATGTTTTTGATCGCGCGTTCTTTTGATGATCATTCGGCTGGGTGTGGCGTGTTGGTGTCCTCACAACTATGTTGCAGTTCCACCGTTCGCTCACTTCCTGAGACGCATTGGTGTTATTGGCCATTCAGGATGATCATCGTTATGTGCCTCTACCAAATGTTTTGCAGAGCAAAACTTGATTGGCTTGGTTAGCCGTTCGAGAGGGTGCCCACGGAGAGGACTATGGAAGAGGTATTTTGCCCTCCATTATTATTGTTACTACTACTTTATTTTTTCTCACTCCTAGTGGGGCATAGCGCGTCAACTATATCCATGTGGCTTAGTTGACGTGTCGATAGTATAAAATGGTTTCGGACAATGTATGTTGCTAGCAGGTACCTTCTGCCCAGTTAACCACATGAGTCGGGGTCTCCTAGAAAAGCAGCGCCGTCAGTTGACGGCCGTCATCTAGCGCTGATCCGCTTCACGAAAATGTTCCCTAGGCAAACTACTGATGCTTTCCCTAAGTTTTAACGTGACGTCAACTGGCGGTGGTGCCAATACGCGATGGGCTTCAGGAAGCGATGGGGCCATTTCAGGACAGGTAGCAATTTTGGCGGCCGTTGTCGTCCTTTTCAGAATGGCTGCTATAAAGTTGACATCACGTATCTGAACGTTTTTTAACAGCGATCTATGTTGATTAATTAATCAGAAATGGGTACAAATGCGATTTGGTCGTCTTTCATGCCTCCGCAACATGACGGCCGTTTTTTAACGGTAGACTTTTAAGCCACCGCTACATGACGGCCGGTAATTCATGACCGTCAGCCGACGGTAACATTTCTTTAGGAAACCCCGGCTTTACCTATGGTAAGTCGAAAAACCTTGTGGCTTATTGTTACGCCTAATACTACAGCTAGAAGTAGCTCGTAAACTAACCAAATAGTAAGTGAACAGTATGGAACTATTTTTAACTTGAAAAAAAACAAAGGTGCAGAGCTTGCTGAACAGGTCTCCGTAAACGCTTTCATCAGTCAAGAATGTTTTTGGGGACTAGCCTTTTGTTAGGAGTCGTATGGACGATTGTGAACAGGAGACACCCACATCTCTGTGAAAAACTCTTTGTGGTCTGAGGCAGGCCGATCAAAGCGGGATACTCGCATAACCGCAACTTCAATCTGCATAACTGAATAGGAAGAGGGTCAGAATTATCTATGCACTGATGTAACCTGTGAGGAAAACTCTTGCCTGTAAGGTGTAATGAACCACCTGCAATGGACTATATGGTAGTGCTGCTTCCACCGGCAGATCTATGGCAGCACCTGATGAGTAAGGATCTGTCGGTGATACGAAACCAGAGGCCGAGGGTCCCATTACATCTGAACCCCAATACAAGCGCGAGGGCAAGCGAGCCATCTGCCAACCATTCCATCCTTATCGCCTCATTTTTTTATTCCCCATTTTTACCTCCCTTGTTTGTGTTGTCTTCCCCAGGTCTATGAATTTTTGTTAATACGTAAAGGACAGGGGCAACGAGCGGCGAAAACTCCGCCCACATCTCCTGAACTGAGCTACAGCAAGCATAGGCCGCTGCTTAGCTCGTTGAGGAGCCTTTTTCTTCGCCAGATGGCACAGCCCGACCTTCACGGTCAATTAAGCTACCTTAGGCTCTGTCCCCACGGACATCTTCGGATGCTCACCAAACCGTCCATAACATTTGGCGCCCAACGTGGGGCCCATTTCTGGTCAAGAGCAGGACTAAAAAGAACCTCATTGGGTTCTTTTTTTGTCCTTCCACCGTTATGCATCCCCACAAGCACATTAAGGCTACTTGCTCTAAGTCTTAGGACTTAGCCATTTTTACTGAACGTATTTACCCGTCAAGTAGCTGTGCTTTCCCCTGTAGCACCCCCATCCTTCCTATAGAGTAGTTTTTCCTTTAGAGTCAGTTCAACAAGGCAATCCTGATGTTGTGTTTGTCTTTTGTGGTTTAGCCACGTACCTAAGGCCTCCATAAATGCTTTGAATTGCCGGCATTTGGAGCATCTTCGGTGTCCGGACGAAGCGCGGGGGACCCCTGGGTTCCTTCCTGTTTGCCAGGATTGTCCTTTCACGTCAGTTTAAAAATTTTTGATTGCCTAGTATTGCATTTTTGTATTATTCATGTGCTCAGCAGCTTACAGAGTTTCTGAGTAAATTACGGCAAGGAATGCAGTGTTGCGCCTCTGCTGGCGTCTGGATTCTCTGTAACCTGTTGATCATATGAATGATGGGGAAATTTAGTATTTTTTTTTTTTGTTAATTTTTTCCCTCTACAATGGTTGCCGGCTGACTCCGGTGCCCAGTTCGCTTTTGTTTTTTTTTTTATAGTTAGCAGCACACTCTGTCCTCAGCTTCTACTTCTTGGCAGGCCTCGAAGTACAAGCTGCCCTGTAATGAACCACCTGCAATGGACCATATGGTAGTGCTGCTTCCACCGGCAGATCTATGGCAGCACCTGATGAGTAAGTATCTGTCGGTGGTACGAAACCAGAGGCCGAGGGTCCCATTACACCTGGACCCCAATACGAGCGCGAGGGCAAGCGAGCCATCTGCCAACCATTCCATCCTAATCGCCTCATTTTTTTTATTTTCTATTTTTAGCTCCCTTGTTTTTATTGTTTTCCCCAGGCCTATGAATTTTTGTTAATACGTAAATAACAGGGGCAACGAGCTGCGAAAACCCCGCCAACATCTCCCGAACTCAGCTACAGCAAGCATAGGCCGCTGCTTAGCTCATTGAGGAGCCTTTGTCTTCGCCAGATGGCACAGCCCGACCTTCACGGTCAATTAAGCTACCTCAGGCTCCGTCCCCACGGGCTAGCCTAACTGCTACTGACCTTAAAGATTTCTTTTTTTTATTCTATTTTAATATTTTTAATCTATATAAAATTTGCGGATTTATTAATGTACGAAGTACAAGTATAGATATAGATCAAACAATTTTCACTCTCGATTACTGTAGCGCCCGCCACACCATCATTGCCATCGCAAACAATTGCTCTCGCTAATATTTCGGAAGTGGGCGAAATAATTTTTGCGCTTTCAATTTTCATTGTCGTAAATTGTTCATCCCGCAGTTAATTTCGAGTTAATTGAAAATTTATGTCAGTCGAGTAATCAAATAACGTTCACGTTGCAACCCTATTGTGTTCCTTTCAAATTCACTGTATTATAACTATCCGGCTCCGGATGCTGTGGAAAGGACACCACCGTGCCGGGAGTAACGAGGTAAATCCCGACGAATTTTCATTTTTGCGCAAAATACAGCAACTATGGTCGGTCGATTGGGTATCGCCGAAAATTATGGTGACCGGGAGTATGAATGGGTTCGGTTCATTTGTATACAACGGACAACGCTAAATGCAGAAGGAGTATGAAGTGAAATGAACCTACGGCGGTGAACGACAATTTGCTTAATGAAAATTGATAAAATTTGTAATGAAAATTATTGATTTTCAAATTAACGCAGAGTTGACGTCAGTCTGAAATTTTCCTGGAAAAATAATTTTGTATGGGATATATTCGAAACGGATCCGCTCGAATATGATCCGAGCTTTTTCAAGTGACAAATACTCCTATCTGCAATTTTGCCTTTTGGAACCTTTTTGGTATGTTATGTCTTTAGGTAACCGAAATCGTCACGAATACACCTTTTGTAACCCATAGAAAAGAAAATGTCTTTGGAAAAACTAATCTTTCAAAGTTTCCAATATTGTTAAGGTGATGAAACTCACTTCCTATTCATATTAATAACGTGACCCTTTTCAATCCATTTTACAAATCTACGTCGCACAAGGATAGCACTCCTTGAAAATATCAATTGACAAAGACCCAATTTTTTCGGACAAATTGGTTTCTCTGTATTATTTCGAAATATGTTTTGTGTATTTCCTTAAAGCCCGGTCACCTTTCACTATGACAACATTCCACTATTAACTCATCAATTTCATTGCCCGGGGATACCTTCAGCAAAAGGGTAAAATGCCTCTGGGTGTGATATCTTGTGAATTATTAAAGTTTAATTTATTTTTCTTGAGATAATCTGACGTGTGATACGATGAAAAGTTTTCTTTTGAAAGGGAAACAATTTTCTAGAAAGTGCTGAAAATGGTTTCGTTCTAGTTCTGTTTGAAAGAAAGTCCTAGAAAGAATATTTCTTGAGAGGTTCAACGAAATATGATTTCAAATTAGCAATTTATTGAGAAAGAAGTGGCGATGGCTGAATGACATTTTTTGGATATGAAAAATAGGGAGCAACAACATGCGTGTTCAGCGGCGGATCCAGAGAGAGCCATGGGGGGCCGGCCACCTCCAAAATGCTTGGTATGTATATAGAGCTTGATCTTCGAATATTCGAGGATTCGGAAATGATTTATATCAATTACATCGAATTCAAAAGATGCCCGACAAGGGTGGATTCCTTTGTGCTACGCGTTCCTTTTCGGTTTTGCCTTATGGATCTCATGGTGCTTGTGTTGGTAAACTTCTGTGGAAACTTCGTTTGAATCAAGACTTTGTGACAGGGATACCCCGCAAGATGAAGTCCTCTCGCCCCCTTTTTCTGGGATTTTGTTGTGAATAGACTGCAATACAATCGGAAACTGTCGAGCAGCAGGGAGTGCGTGTGGTTATGTATATGACATTGCGATTTATTACTAAATTAGTGCGAGGTATTCCAGAATGCCGCCTCACAACAAACCAATTGTGCTAATAACTCTGTGGTAGAAGTTAATCCGAACAAAACACAGCTTGTTCTCTGCCGAAGCAAGCCCGGTCTTTGTTGATAAGGTAAAATTTATATGCAGCTGTTTTGCTCATGCTTGAGATCGTTTTTTGGTGGACTACTACAAAGGCTAACCGTAGCTTAGGTACAAACGTTGGTCTGTGTTGGTTTTTGTGGCGCACTTAGGACAACTACTTAATCTGATTTTAACATGCTGTTTAACCTGCTACTTCTTGACATTTTCATTGAATAGACGACCGAAAATACGATCATTCGCCTGACACTAGGCAGTGGCTTCCTTAGGGCTCTGGATACGCTGCTATTCTGATCAACCCAAATATACTAACAACGAGTGTCCAAATATGCGCTTGGCACGCATTTTGTCGTTCTGAGAATTTTACGCTGTCAGTAGGAAGACAACGCGCCTCTATTGCCTAACCCATTAGAAATCTATGCAAATGGTTCCAGGAAAATTAAAGAATTAGAGGTCGAAGTTTTCAGTAATGAAGTTAATTGAAATCTATTTTCCAATCTCCCTGAATACTGCAATGTTTTTCAAGCCAAGGTCTCGGCGTTTTATTTAGCAATTGCTAAAAATCTTATTCGGGGTCACATTAGTTTCGCTGTTAACTGTAGAGCGGACGAGTTGGCCAGGGAGAGTACAACAAAAAGCAATACAGCACAAATTATACACCAATCGCTGGCTCCGAAATAGCATTCAAAGTTTCAAGCGATTGGCAGGATCAACCGTAAATGGATACCACCATATTAAAAGGCAGCACATCGACATCATAGCCAAAAGGAGCACGCCATTAGGCTTCACATCCCCTGCATTGGCTGCTGTAGAAACAGCAGTGACTAAAGAGGCATAGTAGGGCAGGAGCAGAGAAGAAAAAACGATAGTCGGCTCCTGCCTTACTCTGGCAAGAAGGTGAAAGACATTTCTTGAATCTCATTTCTTCACGGACTTGGATGACTAAGCTTATATTAATGGTGGGAGACTCCCATCGTTTTATGGGAAGTTCTACCTAGTTCAATAATGGGTCCCTGGTGCTAACAGAATGAACTCTATCCTATATTCATGATTTTGTACGTTCACCATTATATGATTCTCGCGAATAAGGAATGTGTCGGCACTTTCAATACACGCATGCCTCTTTAATACCGAACGATTAATAAATGTGGACCTACCCTTAACTGTCCAGGTAACAAACAAAGTCGGGCTTCCCGAACTCGGTTTCTAGGTCCGCCACTGTGTGTGTTTGTTTCACCCGATATTGGATAAATTCTCCCAGAAAATGACTGACTGGTACTTGATCCAGGGAGATGCAGTTCTGATATTGGATCATGACGGATCAAGTGGGTTGGTGCCTTTGCTAAAGGTGGACTATAGTATTCATAAAAATTTGCAATTGAAACGTTCTACGCATGACATTTGAAGTCCATGTCTGTCGATTCACTCGTGATCTAAAACCGGGCCCTGCCTTAAATGTTAACAGTTATGACATTAATTCATTCATGTCTATGTACAATTTCCCGGTAGCTTTGACCGATTTCTACCAATTTTTCATACGCTTGGATCATCGTAACGTCATCGTAACGCGATAATTAAACATAAAATTAAAAGAAAAATATGGTTAAAACTAAGTGATAAATCAACGAACCGTTTCAAAGGCCGATAGTGCAGTAGCTAGAATTTTGTTTCGGAGAGGGTTCATACATTTGATACAAAAAAATAAAGGGGCTGCCGTGATACACACAGCACACATAGACCACCACTGGGTCCTTTGTGATGCCACCATCGACTCCACAACCCGAGTCCTACCTATTCATTGAACCAGCCTGAGCTGTTGATAAAGCGCTAGAGCCGGCTGATTCTAACATCCTTTAGGTCGTCCATATCACCAAAATAGAAAGACCCCAAGGTAATCCTTCTTCTTTTAGCCAGGGCATAACACCCACATAGCAGATGAAAGGTACTCTCCTCCTCATCCTCATCCCCTCCTACAGAGGTAATTGTGGGGAGCCCAAATCTCCTAACAAATTCGCCGATCAGGCGGTGCCCTGTAATCACCCCCACAAGAGTCCGTAGGTTTCGTCTATTTAACGCCAGCAGCTCCGCAGAGCGTTTGGGTTCGATCCTAGGCCAAAGTTGACTAGTAACCATACAAGTGCTACCATTACTCCACCTCGCGTTGCCAGCACTCAACTCGTCAGCGTTTACCAACAGACTGATGAAGACCACCCGAGATGGCGATGACTAAACCCGGTCCCCCCAATAGAACCTCCTCCAGCTAGTTCATCCGCTTTGCAATTTCCGTCAAAGCCACTATAGGCCAGAATCCAACAAAGGGAGATGTTAAAAAAATTTCCCATCTCCAGGAGACAGGTGCGACATGCGGCAACAATCTTTAAGTCTGTAATCACAGACTCAAGGGATTTAATCGCCGGCTGACTATCCGTGAAAATGATAATGTCCCTAGCAGCTATGACATTACGGCCAAGCCATATGAGAACCTCCCAAACAGCCGCAATCTCCGGCTGAAGAAAAGTCAGGGAGATGTGGTGGCAAGTTTATATTCAACTTGTCCGAATACACCCGCACTCCCACTCCTTTACCCGTCTTAGAGCCATCGGTGTATAAACTTATAGCATTTGACTCCTGGAAAGTGTTAGCCTCCAACTCTTCCCCTGACGGGATTTGGCTTTCAAAATTCTTACCGAACAGATACTTGGCGATAATGTAATCCGTCACCGCAGGAAAATCCCAGCTGCTAAGAACAGACGAGTGTCCCGTGGCTACCAAAGTGAACTGTCCAGTTTCTCGCAGACGAAGGGCTACGTTTGAGACCACCTGCTTAGCAAAAATATCTAAGGGGAGTAAACCGAGCAGGACATCAAGGGCAGCTGCTGGCGTAGTTCTAAAAGCCCCGTGATGGTAATGCTCACCATTCTTTGGAATTTCTCTAGCATACTTCGGTAAACCGCAAAGTTGAGGGCAGTCCACCAGACAATAATACCATGCAGAAGTAGGTCGCAGGACTGAGACATAGAGCCAGAAAACAATCTTCGGTTTCAGGCGCCACTTTCCACCTATGGCCTTTTTACACGAGTATAGCGCAACAGTCGCCTTAGCTACTCGTTCCTAGATATTGGGTCTCCACCCCAGTTTCCCGTCCAGGATGACGCCCAGAAACTTGGCTTTTTCAGAGAGAACAAGTCTCATTCCGTTCAATAATGGTAGATCGAATATAACAAGTTCTGTTTTCGCCGGATTAACACCAACCCCAGCTAGCCTAGCCCACTTCGTCAGAATTGAGAGGGCACTCTGCATAATATCATTGAGCACAGAGGGAAACTTCCCAGAGATTGCGTTGGCAATATCGTCCGCATACGCGATAACTTTGCATTCCACACCCTCCAGGTCCAAAAGCAGTTTGTTAACCGCCAGATTCCAAGGAAGGGGGGATATTACGCCACCCTGAGGAGTTACCCTATTAACAGTCTTGCGCTCAGATGTTGTACCCAAGCGAGTACAAATGACCCTAGATGCTAGTAGTCGGTCTATAAGCCTACTACAGAGCGATCCACCAACATTCAAACCGATGAGAAAACTGGTTATAACCGCCGGTGCGACATCATTGAAAGCGCCCTCGATGTCCAGGAAGGCAACCAAGGTAAATTCTTTACAGTCGAGAGACCTCTCAATGTAACTTACTAGAGAGTGTAAGGCCGTGTCCAATGACGTTCCCTTCCAGTAGGCATGCTGTGATGTAGACAGAAGTCGTGTTGGAATAGTAGCACGCGCGTGTGAGCTATTCCCCGCCTTAGGGATAAAAACAACCTCGGTAAGTGACCATTCACGAGGAATGTAGACCAGTTCCAGACAGGCCCTTAGGATGGTCTCCAACCATGAATAAGCAATATCCAACAGCAGAACGGGATACCGGCTTTATTCATCAGGCGTTGGCACTGCTGTGGGTATGCGACAACACAATAGGATCATCTTGGGTTTGAAAGCAAACGGAAAGTAAACCTAATAATCGCAATTGGTCGTGGTTCGGCTCGATCGTATGTGGCGATCCTTAGACGAATTATTCATATTCGAATTGACGAATTTTTTATGGTTTGGCCTGCAATGGTCAAAAGGAAAAAAAAGGATTACAAAGGACAGATATTTGTTTTCATTAGAGGCAGGTATGTGGTATCTCATACAAAGACGCGTTGATTACATCCCATTTCTGGAATTTCTTTCTAATACGAAGTACCTATAGTGGAGTAGGAGGCGAAATAGGTGAAATTTTGTGGTTGACCACTACGTTTTTCGAGTCATCTAAAGAAGAACCCCTACACAGGGTGTCCCGCGTTGGGTGGACAATACTGATAGGATAGGGTGCATAGTACAGCTTTTTTTGTAGAAAATAATACCAAAAGAATTGGTATATCTTTAACCGTTCCGAGGCTATCTCTCTTCTTGTACTTGTCATCAGAAAACTTGACTTGCGAGACAAAATCAAAATTTCTCACTCTCCCAATTACTTAATCCGAGACTTGTGAGTGAGTGAGGACAGACACTTCAAATTCGATTTTTCATCGAAAATTCATTCATTGTCCATCTGAACAGCAGTTGCTCACTGTACACCCTGAAACAATTGTGTCAAGTTTGGAAACTTTGGGAATTTTTCCTTGGATAATATATCCGTCCAATTCTACTGAGGTGTAAGGAGATATTGGAGGAATGAATTAATGGAAAAGCAACTCTAGTTTCAGTCTACGAATCGCTGAATTGTGAGTTCAAAATAATTGATATCCAACGGAAAACATAACAATCACATTATTGGTGAGTTTTCAAAATTAGGTCTTTTATTTTATCAATATCATTCACATTCTAAAACCTCATAACAAATCGTCACTTCTATATTACGAACAAGATGCTATACCTACACCAGCCTAGTACCTATTCGTTTGTCCTTCATTTTTTTTTTTCATCGAGCTGTTGCCAAAAGTGACATAATTCAATTTCCTAACCAGCCGTGTACCGATAGGGATCCTACAAGAGATTGTGAGTAGAAGTGCTTGTTTCGCAACTACCCCCTGAAGTTATATTTAGAAAGCCAAAAAAAATGTATAAATCTGATGTCAAGCCGGAATCTCCTGGGCGAGACGTTGAATAATCAGAAAATCCTGTCATAATTCCCCTTACATCCGTTTGCCTGTCGATAAAATGGCTTTCTCGAAATAACGTACAAACGAATGTTTCTTTTGGGTGCAATACACGTAATGCTTATCGAATAGGATGAAGGAACCGGGTGTTCATCTCAGTGTGCTCATATTCGCGTTCACAAATCATTTTTTGGCTTCAATTTATCAAATCGTCATGAAGATAATTTTGACTTAGACTCCAGAGAAACATCCTTTTTCACCAGAATCGCACCCATGACGGTGGCTCTAGCAGATTGTTGTGGTTGATGTGAAAAAGAAATTACGTCGCGCCTCCGAATACACATAAATCCTGGTAAAATGTGTACAGGAGTGAAAACCGCATTCAACGGAACGTAGTGAATATAATAACATAAGTGTAGGCGGTAGCTCAAAATAGAGGTACAAAAGGCGCGTTGTCTTGTACGCCAGTGTAGGTTAATTCGGGTCAACAACACGCAATTACACTCTTGCGTTATCCTGGATTAACTTGGTAAGGACAGACGTAAACTGGCACGCACGTTGGACGAATCTGTCTAACGTGCAGAAACCTTCGCAGTGTACCACTCGGCAGAAAGTGTGTGCGGTGCGGTGCGTTAAGCTGCACGGCAGCACACTTTCTGCCGTGCTGCAAAGGTTTGTGCTCGTTTGACAGGAACGTGGCATGCATAATAAGTTTACACTGCATATATACGTCAATAGATGTCGCTTGCTTCGCAAAATGGCGAAATTATGGGAAATTATAAATTTTCCTAGTCTAATTTGATTTTTGCTACCATATTAGTTAGTAAACATGTCGCGGATATTATTCCACATACTCTCCATATTTTTAATCTTGCTCCTCACAATCAAAAAAATGCTGAAAAACTAAATGGACACCAGGGGTTCATTGCGCTTTGACACTTAACCGAGTTGTTCACCCGAAACCTTTTTTTTTTTTGCACGACGCTTAACCCGAAATAACCTACACTGGAGTACAAAAGAACGCACCTGTACATGGCAACACTGTGCGAATACTTAGTGTCATCAAATTGAGGTTTATGATTAGGCAGAAATATTTGTAAAATAAACGTGAATTCAAGATGCATGAAAATAGGGTATTCAGATTAAGTCACGATTTGATTTACTCATAAGGTAAGTGCGGAGAGATGACAAAAGTTGATCTACTATATTCCTTAAACCGACATATCGGATTGGTATTTGTATCTCCGAGTATAATTTTTTCAATATCGTCCTTTTTTCCAGAACCGATACTGGAACTAAAAACCGATTTATGGTTTATACATATAGTACTCTTACTGAAAATATCCGAATTGTCGCGATGTGCCCAGTGACATGACATAAGGGGACATACTCAAAAATGTTTAATCCCATCCGAAATTTAAAGAGATGGGGGAGAAGGCACATAAGGCTTTAAGTACGCCTTATGTGCCTTCTCCCCCATCTCTTTAATATTTCGGAAGAACTTCTTTTTCAAATGAAGACGAACAGCAATGATTCAGCAGAGAAAAAGAAATCCACCGTATGGAGTGTGTAATGAACCATTTTCTGGTCTGGTAGTGCTGCTTCCACCGGCAGATCGATGGCAGCACCTGATAAGTAATGATTTCTGGATGGCATGAAACCAGATGCCAAGCAGTCCATTACACCGGAACCCCGATGAGAGCGCAAGGGCGAGTGAGCTTAATTGCCCATTTTTACCTCCCCTGTTGGTGTTGTCTTCCCCAGGCCTATGAATGTTTGTTAATACGTAAAGAACAGGAGCAACGAGCGGCGAAAATCCCACCCACGTCTTCCGAACTAAGCTATAGCAAGCATAGGCCACTGCTTACCTCGTTGAGAAACCTTTTTCTTCAACCCCGTCAACGGATGTCACAATCGAACCGCCAATACAACGATTTCGGAATCCAAACCATCAGTAATTAGAACCACAATAATTAATTCGGAAGACTGCCATTGAAACGAGCCCTAAGACCTCTAGAGCACTCCCGGACAATTAACAACGTCTACTGTAAGGGTTCATCGCGATAAGGAGATCCGCCCCACGCCACTTCACAAATAGCTCAGAAGAGCGCCAAAATTCAAAGAATCCGAATATTTCAAATCCTTCTTTTATTTACTATCTTTTCTTGAAACGTTACAAAACTTACAAATCTTATACCTGGTCCAACATAGTAGGTTCGGACCCCTCGCCATGTCGCTGTACTTCTCCCTTCAGATCGTCGTCTTCCCCATCAAAGATTAAATCGTTCATCGCTCAATTCAGCCCAGCTTTCGAACTTCTCGCCACGTACTGCGGTTGGAATCAACCCTTTACGGGTGATACAGCCTAATGGCGGTCATATTCCTAAGGTCATCCAGATCATAGAACACCCGAGAGCTCAGAAATGTCTCTCTTGCCAGCTAAGGCCAGACCATGGCAGAGAAGGTGAAGAACGGTCTCTTTCTCATCCATCTCCTACTGAAATCGTGACGAGGAATATGGAGCTTCCATTCGAGCTCCCCGACTAAATAAAGCCCTACTACACTGACGATGTGCTTTCTGCTCAGCGACAAAAGTGTGTCCGAGCGGTTAGAGTCGAAAATCGGCCAAATCATCCTTGTTGTTTGACATGTGTTGCCGCTGAGCCATCTTATATTAGCCCTATTCACAGCAGCGGTCCTTATTGCCACTTTGCAAATAGCAACTAGCATTTTGACGTCCTCGGGTCTTTCGTCAACCAACTCAGTTGTACCTTACTGAGTCAGCTCATCCGCTTTGCAGTTACCAATAAAACAACTATGGCTTTGTTTGGTACAAAGGGTGATTAAAGAAACCACTCATATCTGTGAAGGCTGAGCCGCAGTTTTCAATGGGTTTAGATGTTATCAAGACGGGTTCGAGTGATCGAATCGCCGCTTGACTGTCGGTGTAATAATGTCCCTCACAGTAATAACATGAATGCCCAGCCAAGACAGGACTACAGAGATCGCCGAAACCTCCACCTGCAGAACACTACAATAAATGGAAAGATGCAATGAAAGATCAATCCACAGTAAATCCGAGTGAATGCTCCCATCCGTAGACTCCTTGACGGAATTAGAATAGTGATATTTTTGAGAAATGTATGCCCGTCTCCCTGGTAGAGTGTCTCGCGCTCAGCGCACGCCACTGCCCGTCTTGCAAAGGTGCAAAGCTGTGTTTGCCGCGAGTTGTTCGCCCAAAATATCCGACGGGAGCAAACCGAGTATCATATCTAGGCCGGCTGGCGGAGTAGTTCTAGAAGCCCCCGTTACAGCCAACGCAGCTAACCTTTGTACCTTGTCCAGCAGACTACAATAGGCCGCTACTCTGAGTGCTGTCCACCACACTGATACCGTACAGTAAAATAGGATGTACAACAGCTGTGTATATATACCGCTATCGGCTGTAAGCCCCAGTTTGTACCAATAGCCCTCCTGCACGAGTAAAGTGCAACAGTAGCCTTTCTTACCCGCTCTTAAATATTAAGCTTCAGCCTTAGGTTCCAAGAAATTTAGCTTTATCAATTAAAACCAATTTCGTGTCGTACGGTGTAGGGGGTTCGATTGGAGGGATCCTGTGCATTCTAGCAAAAAGCACAATTTTCACCTTATTTGGGTTAGCCTAAGTGTCACCATACACTATCGAACTCGAACACGAACCTAGTACAAGTGGATCGGTTTTCTTCACACCTATGTGAAGTGTATGTGTGTGTCAGAGGACATTTGTACCAGGTTCGTGCTCAAGTTCGAGTTCGACAGTGTATGGAGACACTTAAGGGCGCACCGGTTTGCCCACTCCATTACAATGGATAGGGCATTCTGCAGCACACTGCTTAGGGTATCAGGAAACCTGCCCGTGACTGCGATGCATAAGCAATGATTTTGCACCCAATCTTCTCAAGATCTAAAAGCAATCTATTGACCACCAAATTCCAAAAAAGGGGAGACAGTATGCCCCCAGGGGGTTCCCCTGCAAAAACATCTGCGCGCAGACGATTTTCCCAAGGTTATACGGAAAGATCTCGATCCCAGAAGTGTGTTAACGAGTGTGCAAGGTGCCAAGCAACTCATGAACCTCCAGGCTCATGAGTACTTTGATAATTACACTAGGTTTGCTGTTATTGAAAGCGCCCTTCATTTCAAGGAAAACAACCATCTTATAATCCTTTTGCTCAAAAGATTTCTCAATAAAACCAACCAAAGAGTGAAGTGCCAAGTCTTCCGATTTACCCTTACAATATGCATGCTGCGACGCAGATAAAAGGAGTAGTGGTATAGTATTTCGCAAATGGACATCAATTAGTTTCTCAAACAGTTTCAACAGTGATGAAAATAATCTATCGGTCTGAGCTCATTCGGTCGCGCATACAAACTTCTACCCGCCTTCGGGGTAAAGACAACTCCTACCTCCAACCAGATGCGAGGAACATAGACCAACTCCAGTCTCACACGACCCTTCAATCCGCTCGCAAAAGCCTCTCCATGCGTTACGTTTAGCTTCCCGTAGTCCTTTCTTGAAACCTTTCAGATGCTCCTTATAGGAGTGCCAATCGGACTCTAGCCTGAAAACCTATACTTTAACGAAACTCCTCCTGCCTACACGCAGCTCTGAGTTCGGAGATTCTGATGCTCCACCAGGCTGGTTATACCCTTCACGGATGTGATAGGGTATACCTAGGTATTACCTTTGTCATGAAGTTTGCAACGCACAGAAGGAAGCATCTCCGACCATATAAACTATAATATTCTTGGTCAGTATGATGAGACGAGTCGATTAAGCTTTGCCCGTCTGTCTGTCTGTCCGTCCGTCTGTCCGTCTTCTATGCAAACTAGTCCCTCAGTTTTAAAGCTATAGAGCTGAAATTTTGTACAAAGCCTTCTTTTTATTGGACGCTGTATATATGTCGGAACCAATGGAATCGGACCACTAGGTCATATAGCTGCCATAGGAACGACCGGTCTAAAAATTCGTTTTTGTGAGAAAAACTCTTTTATTTCTAAATATATCGTTTTCAAATTTCACACCAATCAATAGTAATAGCTTAATCACATTCCCGAATTTGGTTGAAATCGGACTACTCTATCATATAGCTGTCATAGGAACGACAGTTCCAAAAGCAAATTTTTGTCAGAAAACCTTTTTCATTCCTGAAGATATCTTTACAAAATTGTATATTATTCAATCATATAGACTGCTAAGCCACATTCCCTAATTTATGCCCGGTTCACATTATTCCAGTCCAGTAATCCAGTCCAGCGATCCAGTCCAGTGCTGGACTGGATCATATCGTCTACATGATTCCAGTCCAGTAGTCTGGCGAGTGTGTTGTTAATTCGGTAACTATAGTAACAATGATTTCTGGGCGAGCTGGAATCAAAAAGTAGACCGACAATCCAGTCAATGGACTGGATTACTGGACTGGATTGCTGGATTGAATTGCTGTCCAGTGCCGGTTCACATTATTCCAGTAGCAGTCCAGCGCTGGACTGGATTACTGGACTGGATTGGTTACTGGAATAATGTGAACCGGGCAGGGCATTAGTTGAAATCGGCCCACTATTTCATATACCTCTTATAGGAACAGTGAAATCGGAACAAGTTTTACTACTAATTTCAAAGTGGCAAATGTACCACAAAACATGATAACACTTCGCGTGAAGGGTATCATACCTTGTTTTTTCTTATCTTGGTGCGCGCTATTATTACATGATGCAGACACCGCCGAATTCATAGCATCTGTCAGAGAATTGACCATGGCATCCAACTCAAGTCTACTCCAGGGCGAACTTGGAAGTGAAGCTAGCCCCTCAACAATGGCAACCAAGGACCACTGGGTCCTTCTACGATTAACGTTCGTTCGACTTGCTATAGGGCGTTCAACTTACTGCAAATTCGTGGAAACCGAAAATTCTTGTGTGGACGAGTTTTAAAGGCTGGGGTAGTAATTGTATGTATCAAATCAAATCAAAGGATGCGCTAGGTAGCTGCTCCAAAGTGTTGTATGGATGAAACGGATATAGGGAAATGAGAAAAAGCTCAGTTACATTGAGGCGCCAGTACGATGTTTCTTCCTCCCGGTTCGAGGGCTCAAATCCCGCCGTGAACATGGTTTTTGTGTGGGCTTCTCCCTGTGGAGCATATTTTGTTAATTGCCTTGCCTCCTCCAGATGCATGGGCGGGTCAACAGCTCTTACATTTCTGTGTCTGGTTGACGTTTCGATAGCACATTTTTCTTATGGTGTAGTTGCATGCACCTCCTCTCCGAGCCGTCTTTTACTGACAAGCTCGGAGCGCTGTGGATGTTCTAGTAGTATCCACAGGCAGTTTTTATTTGACGCGCCGAGAATGAAACCTCCATTCTCTTGATCGTAGAGCGGTGACTGAACGAACACGGCCACCGAGCGGGTGATATCCTTGGACGTAATACTTGTATAACATGCACAGCTTTTCCCGGCGGCTTGTCACGGAATGCGAATAAATGGACAAAATACTCGTATGTATGTCATCCGAGGACTAATAAAACGTAAACAAGGCTTCTTAGGAGTAGTTGGTGCACCGAGCCTGCGGCGACCGATAGGTCAGCGCATGGAGACGTCATCTTGTCATCGTTTCGGGTTACCTAGCCTACCCGGGGACAGTGAAATTCCATCTTCAGTGCTTCGCAGGCTCTCTGATTGCTGCAAGGAAAAAAAAACTGCCCCTTCTGATTGGATGCGATGCCAACGCTCACCACATTATCTGGGGAAGTACCGACACGAACCGTCGAGGTGAGCACTTACTTGAATTTATTACAAGTTGAGATTTTAACATTTTTAACAAAGGAAACTGTCCAACTTTTGTCACAAAGACCAGGCGTGATGTACTTGACGTTACGCTTGGGTCTTACAGTTTGTCAAATCGAATGCATAATTGGCACGTCTCTAATGAACCATCACTGTCATACCACATGCATATTCGATTTGATATAGAAGCTTTAAAACAAGTTAATATTAATAGAAGAATTCCACAGCGTATAGACTGGGAAGGATACTCAGTCTTGTTACGTGATAAGCTCAACATAATAGAAAACAAGGTTTCTGGGTGGCTCAATCTGGACACTTTAGTCTCCAATGTATCCGAGGCAATTATATCCTTCTATGAGGAAAACTGTCCACTAAGAAACTCAAGTGACTCAAGAGGTGTTCCGTGGTGGAACTCTGAACTCTCCGCGCAGCGAAAGAACACTAGAAGACTTTTCAACAGGGCGAAAAATACGGGCGAGTGGGAGCAATACCGGGCCTCGCTCACACAATATAACAAAAGTATACGAATCGCCAAGAAACGAAGTTGGACTAAATTCTGCGAAGGTGTTGATAGTGCAAATACCGCTGCTAGACTTCATCGTGTTCTGGCCAAAAAAGGTACAAATCAAGTCAACACTCTGCGTAGACAGGATGACAGGCCAATTGCTTCTAGATACTCATTTCCCTGGATGTAAGAGTATTGGGGAGGATATTAGCTACACAGTTGAGTCGGGAATGCAGTACAAAGCAAACCACGTAGACTGGAGTACTGCCAAAGGTACTTTAACCTACAGTGCTACAGTAAAGTCAGATGGGTCATTAATTCATTTGAGCCGTTCAAATCGGCTGGCACAGATGGAATCTTCCCTGCTCTGTTACAAAAAGGGAGGATATATTGATCCCCTACCTCCAGAATATCTTCAGAGGAAGTTTTGCTCTTGGTTATATCCCTGATTACTGGAGAGATCAGTTAAAGTAGTCTTCATCCCAAAAATGAGAAATCGTTCCAAGGACGACCCTAAATCCTATAGGCCAATTAGCTTGACCTCCTTCATGCTTAAGCCCATGGAGACAATCCTTGATGTGCACATTAGTAGCACACTCCTTGTGAAATTTCCGCTGCACTCTAAGCAGTTTGCTTACCAATCAGGAAAGTCAACTGAAACTGCTCTACACTGTCTAGTGAGAGAAATTGAGTCAGCAATAGCAGCTAAGGAGACGGCGCTATGTGCCTTTCTTGACATTGAAGGAGTTTTAGATAATACATCTTTCTATTCCATTGACTCTGCACTCATAACAAAGAGAACAGATAGCACAACTGTATTATAGGTGAAAAGGATGTTATCATCTAGGAGGGTCATCACGGACATCGGATACTGCACTTTAACAGCATATGTCACTAGAGGATGTCCGCAAGGAGGGGCACCCCTTCTTTGGTGCATCGTAGTAGATAGCCTGCTGTGAAAACTCTCCACTATGGGATTTTCTAAACAAGGTTATGCTGACGACTTGGTAATAATTGTCAGAGGAAAATTCGAAGAAGTGCTAACGGAACTCCTCCAGTCAGCGCTGAATACAGTGCAAAATTGGTGAAATGATAACGGCCTACGTGTTAATACGGCCAAGGTAGCTATCGTCCCTTTTTCAAAGAAAAGAAACAGCAGGCCAATGAGGCATCCCACTATGTATAACACCCCAGTTCTCCTGGCGGATACCGTCAAACACTTAGGTGTTACTCTAGATAAGAAGCTACTGTGGTCGGCACACCTGGGGATAATCTCGGACAAAGCCACCAAAGCTCTATGGATCTGTAGGAAGTTTGTAGGTAAGACTTGGAGGATAAGCCCTCGAATAGTACTATGGATCTATAAGGCAATTGTGAGACCCATAATTGAATATGGGGCTATCATCTGGTGGAAAAAAGCTACCACCAAGATAGGAATGGCTATATTAGGAAAGATTCAAAGACTGGCATGTCTCACAATTACTGGGGCTACTCGCAGCTGCCCCATGGCTGCTCTTGAGGCGTTGTTAGATCTACCGCCGCTCCACATTCACCTAAAGGTAGAAGCAAAATCAGCAGTAGCTAGGCCTAAAGCTAATCAGACTAACATCAAGTTTAATTCGGAGTAGGAACACTGGCTCCAGGAGGATAATCAATTAGGCTTGCCATCAGACCACATAACAAGGGAACTCCGCTTCAATCACCTCTTCTCTACAACTATATGGAACAGAGAAGAATGGAAAATGAAGCTCTCAACCCTTCCTTCCAGTACTGTTAAATAGTTTACGGATGGCTCCAAAACTGAAGAAGACTCAGGGGCGGATATCGTAGGCCCCTCAATTACAGTGTCTATTCCTGCATGCACCTCCTGCACATCCATCGCCACGAACGTCGTGGACGGGATTCGAACCCGAAACGCCGGTAGTCAAACATGAGACTGATGCCTCAACACACTGCGCTACCGGTCGTACAGTAAAATAGGATGTACAACAGCTGTGAATATATACCGCTATCGGCTATAAGCCCCAGTTTTTACCAATAGCCCTCCTGCACGAGTAAAGTGCAACAGTAGCCTTTCTTACCCGCTCTTAATAAATATTAAGCTTCAGCCTTAGGTTCCAAGAAATTTAGCTTTATCAATTAAAACCAATTTCGTGTCGTACGGTGTAGGGGGTTCGATTGGAGGGATCCTGTGCATTCTAGCGAAAAACACAATTTTCACCTTATTTGGGTTAGCCTAAGTGTCACCATACACTATCGAACTCGAGCACGAACCTAGTACAAGTGGATCGGTTTTCTTCACACCTATGTGAAGTGTATGTGAGTGTCAGAGGACATTTGTACCAGTTTCGTGCTCGAGTTCGAGTTCGACAGTGTATGGTGACACTTAAGGGCGCACCGGTTTGCCCACTCCATTACAATGGATAGGGCATTCTGCAGCACACTGCTTAGGGTATCAGGAAACCTGCCCGTGACTGCGATGCATAAGCAATGATTTTGCACCCAATCTTCTCAAAATCTAAAAGCAATCTATTGACCACCAATTTCCAAAGAAGGGGAGACAGTATGCCCCCTGGGGGTTCCCCTGCAAAAACATCTGCGTGCAGACGATGTTCCCAAGGTTATACGGAAAGATCTCGATCCCAGAAGTGTGTTAATGAGTGTTACAAGGTGCCAAGCAACTCATGAACCTCCAGGCTCAAGAGTACTTTGATAATTACACATGGTTTGATGTTATTGAAAGCGCCCTTAATTTCAAGGAAAACAACCATCTTGTAATCCTTTTGCTCAAAAGATTTCTCAATAAAACCAACCAAAGAGTGAAGTTTCAAGTCTACCGATTTATCTGCGACTCAGATAAAAGGAGTAGTGGTATAGTATTTCGCAAATGGACATCAATTAGTTTCTCAAACAGTTTCAACAGCGATGAAAATAATCTATCGGTCTGAGCTCATTCGGTCGCGCATACAAACTTCTACCCGTCTTCGGGGTAAAGACAACTCCTACCTCCAACCAGATGCGAGGAACATAGACCAACTCCAGGCAGGCCTTTAAAATTCCCTGTATCCAAGGATATATAGGTACTATGTATCGTAGCTGCAAGTCCGCCGAAATAATATCGTTGGGTCCAGCAGATTTAAAAGATTCGAAGCTTGATATCGCCCACACAATCTTCTCTCAGGAAAGAAGCACTGTCACATGGCGTTAAGCAACAGGCGTAGGGCTCCTCAGACGAGGTAGTAATCGAGCTCCCGGGAAAGCGCGTTTCCAGCTGACACTCGATAGTTCCTTTGCTCGAAGACTTCCAGGACTCATCTTGCTTTTATACTAAACCTGGCGCAGATGAATTTGACCCTACGATTTTATGAAATCGAGAAGTCTCGCACGACCCTTCAATCCGCTCGCAAAAGCCTCTCCATGCGTTGCGTTCAGCTTCCCATAGTCCTTTCTTGAAACCTTTCAGATGCTCCTTATAGGAGTGCCTATCGGACTCTAGCCTGGAAACCTTTACTTTAACGAAACTCCTCCTGCCTACACGCAGCTCTGAGTTCGGAGATTCTGATGCTCTACCAGGCTGGTTATTTCTTACCTTGGTGCGTGCTACTAGGACATGATGCAGACACCGCCGAATTCATAGCATCGTCAGAGAATCGACCGTGGCATCTGGCTCAAGTCTACTCCAGGGCGAACTTGGAAGTGAAGCTAGTCCCTCAACGAGGGCATCCAAGGATCACTGGGTCCTTCTACGGTTAACGTTCATTCGACTTGCTATAGGGCGTTCATCTTACTGCAAATTCGTGGAAACCGAAAATTCTTGTGTGGACGAGTTTTAAAGGCTGGGGTAGTAATTGTATGTATCAAATCAAATCAAAGGATGCGCTAGGTAGCTGCTCCAAAGTGTTGTATGGATGAAGCGGATATTGGGAAATGAGAAAAAGCTCAGTTACATTGAGGCGCCAGTACGATGTTTCTTCCTCCCGGTTCGAGGGTTCAAATCCCGCCGTGAACATGGTTTTTGTGTGGGCTTCTCCCTGTGGAGCATATTTTGTTAATTGCCTTGCCTCCTCCAGATGCATGGGTGGGTCAACAACTCTTACATTTTCGTGCCTGGTTGACGTTTCGATAGCATATTTTTCTTATGGTGCAGTTGCATGCACCTCCTCTCCGAGCCGTCTTTTACTGACAAGCTCGGAGCGCAGTGATATCCTGGGACGTAATACTTGTATAACATGCACAGCTTTTCCTGGCGGCTTGTCACGGAATGCGAATAAATGGACACAATATGTATGTCATCCGAGAACTAATGAAACGTAAACAACGCTCCTTAGGAGTAGTTGGTGCCCCGAGCCTGCGGCGACCGATAGGTCAGCGCATGGAGACGTCATCTGGTCATCGTTTCGGGTTACCTAGCCTACCCGGGGACAGTGAAATTCCATCTTCAGTGCTTCGCAGGCTCTCTGATTGCTGCAAGGGGAAAAAACTGCCCCTTCTGATTGGATACGATGCCAGCGCTCACCACATTATCTGGGGAATTACCGACACGAACCGTCGAGGTGAGCACTTACTTGAACTTATTACAAGTTGAGATTTTAACATTTTTAACAAAGGAAACTGTCCAACTTTTGTCACAAAGACCAGGCGTGATGTACTTGACGTTACGCTTGGGTCTTACAGTTTGTCAAATCGAATGCATAATTGGCACGTCTCTAATGAACCATCACTGTCAGACCACATGCATATTCGATTTGATATAGAAGCTTTAAAGCAAGTTAATATTAATAGAAGAATTCCACAGCGTATAGACTGGGAAGGATACTCAGTCTTGTTACGTGATAAGCTCAACATAATAGAAAACAAGGTTTCTGGGTGGCTCAATCTGGACACTTTAGTCTCCAATGTATCCGAGGCAATTATATCCTTCTATGAGGAAAACTGTCCACTAAGAAACTCAAGTGACTCAAGAGGTGTTCCGTGGTGGAACTCTGAACTCTCCGCGCAGCGAAAGAACACTAGAAGACTTTTCAACAGGGCGAAAAATACGGGCGAGTGGGAGCAATACCGGGCCTCGCTCACACAATATAACAAAAGTATACGAATCGCCAAGAAACGAAGTTGGACTAAATTCTGCGAAGGTGTTGATAGTGCAAATACCGCTGCTAGACTTCATCGTGTTCTGGCCAAAAAAGGTACAAATCAAGTCAACACTCTGCGTAGACAGGATGACAGGCCAATTGCTTCTAGATACTCATTTCCCTGGATGTAAGAGTATTGGGGAGGATATTAGCTACACAGTTGAGTCGGGAATGCAGTACAAAGCAAACCACGTAGACTGGAGTACTGCCAAAGGTACTTTAACCTACAGTGCTACAGTAAAGTCAGATGGGTCATTAATTCATTTGAGCCGTTCAAATCGGCTGGCACAGATGGAATCTTCCCTGCTCTGTTACAAAAAGGGAGGATATATTGATCCCCTACCTCCAGAATATCTTCAGAGGAAGTTTTGCTCTTGGTTATATCCCTGATTACTGGAGAGATCAGTTAAAGTAGTCTTCATCCCAAAAATGAGAAATCGTTCCAAGGACGACCCTAAATCCTATAGGCCAATTAGCTTGACCTCCTTCATGCTTAAGCCCATGGAGACAATCCTTGATGTGCACATTAGTAGCACACTCCTTGTGAAATTTCCGCTGCACTCTAAGCAGTTTGCTTACCAATCAGGAAAGTCAACTGAAACTGCTCTACACTGTCTAGTGAGAGAAATTGAGTCAGCAATAGCAGCTAAGGAGACGGCGCTATGTGCCTTTCTTGACATTGAAGGAGTTTTAGATAATACATCTTTCTATTCCATTGACTCTGCACTCATAACAAAGAGAACAGATAGCACAACTGTATTATAGGTGAAAAGGATGTTATCATCTAGGAGGGTCATCACGGACATCGGATACTGCACTTTAACAGCATATGTCACTAGAGGATGTCCGCAAGGAGGGGCACCCCTTCTTTGGTGCATCGTAGTAGATAGCCTGCTGTGAAAACTCTCCACTATGGGATTTTCTAAACAAGGTTATGCTGACGACTTGGTAATAATTGTCAGAGGAAAATTCGAAGAAGTGCTAACGGAACTCCTCCAGTCAGCGCTGAATACAGTGCAAAATTGGTGAAATGATAACGGCCTACGTGTTAATACGGCCAAGGTAGCTATCGTCCCTTTTTCAAAGAAAAGAAACAGCAGGCCAATGAGGCATCCCACTATGTATAACACCCCAGTTCTCCTGGCGGATACCGTCAAACACTTAGGTGTTACTCTAGATAAGAAGCTACTGTGGTCGGCACACCTGGGGATAATCTCGGACAAAGCCACCAAAGCTCTATGGATCTGTAGGAAGTTTGTAGGTAAGACTTGGAGGATAAGCCCTCGAATAGTACTATGGATCTATAAGGCAATTGTGAGACCCATAATTGAATATGGGGCTATCATCTGGTGGAAAAAAGCTACCACCAAGATAGGAATGGCTATATTAGGAAAGATTCAAAGACTGGCATGTCTCACAATTACTGGGGCTACTCGCAGCTGCCCCATGGCTGCTCTTGAGGCGTTGTTAGATCTACCGCCGCTCCACATTCACCTAAAGGTAGAAGCAAAATCAGCAGTAGCTAGGCCTAAAGCTAATCAGACTAACATCAAGTTTAATTCGGAGTAGGAACACTGGCTCCAGGAGGATAATCAATTAGGCTTGCCATCAGACCACATAACAAGGGAACTCCGCTTCAATCACCTCTTCTCTACAACTATATGGAACAGAGAAGAATGGAAAATGAAGCTCTCAACCCTTCCTTCCAGTACTGTTAAATAGTTTACGGATGGCTCCAAAACTGAAGAAGACTCAGGGGCGGATATCGTAGGCCCCTCAATTACAGTGTCTATTCCTGCATGCACCTCCTGCACATCCATCGCCACGAACGTCGTGGACGGGATTCGAACCCGAAACGCCGGTAGTCAAACATGAGACTGATGCCTCAACACACTGCGCTACCGGTCGTACAGTAAAATAGGATGTACAACAGCTGTGAATATATACCGCTATCGGCTATAAGCCCCAGTTTTTACCAATAGCCCTCCTGCACGAGTAAAGTGCAACAGTAGCCTTTCTTACCCGCTCTTAATAAATATTAAGCTTCAGCCTTAGGTTCCAAGAAATTTAGCTTTATCAATTAAAACCAATTTCGTGTCGTACGGTGTAGGGGGTTCGATTGGAGGGATCCTGTGCATTCTAGCGAAAAACACAATTTTCACCTTATTTGGGTTAGCCTAAGTGTCACCATACACTATCGAACTCGAGCACGAACCTAGTACAAGTGGATCGGTTTTCTTCACACCTATGTGAAGTGTATGTGAGTGTCAGAGGACATTTGTACCAGTTTCGTGCTCGAGTTCGAGTTCGACAGTGTATGGTGACACTTAAGGGCGCACCGGTTTGCCCACTCCATTACAATGGATAGGGCATTCTGCAGCACACTGCTTAGGGTATCAGGAAACCTGCCCGTGACTGCGATGCATAAGCAATGATTTTGCACCCAATCTTCTCAAAATCTAAAAGCAATCTATTGACCACCAATTTCCAAAGAAGGGGAGACAGTATGCCCCCTGGGGGTTCCCCTGCAAAAACATCTGCGTGCAGACGATGTTCCCAAGGTTATACGGAAAGATCTCGATCCCAGAAGTGTGTTAATGAGTGTTACAAGGTGCCAAGCAACTCATGAACCTCCAGGCTCAAGAGTACTTTGATAATTACACATGGTTTGATGTTATTGAAAGCGCCCTTAATTTCAAGGAAAACAACCATCTTGTAATCCTTTTGCTCAAAAGATTTCTCAATAAAACCAACCAAAGAGTGAAGTTTCAAGTCTACCGATTTATCTGCGACTCAGATAAAAGGAGTAGTGGTATAGTATTTCGCAAATGGACATCAATTAGTTTCTCAAACAGTTTCAACAGCGATGAAAATAATCTATCGGTCTGAGCTCATTCGGTCGCGCATACAAACTTCTACCCGTCTTCGGGGTAAAGACAACTCCTACCTCCAACCAGATGCGAGGAACATAGACCAACTCCAGGCAGGCCTTTAAAATTCCCTGTATCCAAGGATATATAGGTACTATGTATCGTAGCTGCAAGTCCGCCGAAATAATATCGTTGGGTCCAGCAGATTTAAAAGATTCGAAGCTTGATATCGCCCACACAATCTTCTCTCAGGAAAGAAGCACTGTCACATGGCGTTAAGCAACAGGCGTAGGGCTCCTCAGACGAGGTAGTAATCGAGCTCCCGGGAAAGCGCGTTTCCAGCTGACACTCGATAGTTCCTTTGCTCGAAGACTTCCAGGACTCATCTTGCTTTTATACTAAACCTGGCGCAGATGAATTTGACCCTACGATTTTATGAAATCGAGAAGTCTCGCACGACCCTTCAATCCGCTCGCAAAAGCCTCTCCATGCGTTGCGTTCAGCTTCCCATAGTCCTTTCTTGAAACCTTTCAGATGCTCCTTATAGGAGTGCCTATCGGACTCTAGCCTGGAAACCTTTACTTTAACGAAACTCCTCCTGCCTACACGCAGCTCTGAGTTCGGAGATTCTGATGCTCTACCAGGCTGGTTATTTCTTACCTTGGTGCGTGCTACTAGGACATGATGCAGACACCGCCGAATTCATAGCATCGTCAGAGAATCGACCGTGGCATCTGGCTCAAGTCTACTCCAGGGCGAACTTGGAAGTGAAGCTAGTCCCTCAACGAGGGCATCCAAGGATCACTGGGTCCTTCTACGGTTAACGTTCATTCGACTTGCTATAGGGCGTTCATCTTACTGCAAATTCGTGGAAACCGAAAATTCTTGTGTGGACGAGTTTTAAAGGCTGGGGTAGTAATTGTATGTATCAAATCAAATCAAAGGATGCGCTAGGTAGCTGCTCCAAAGTGTTGTATGGATGAAGCGGATATTGGGAAATGAGAAAAAGCTCAGTTACATTGAGGCGCCAGTACGATGTTTCTTCCTCCCGGTTCGAGGGTTCAAATCCCGCCGTGAACATGGTTTTTGTGTGGGCTTCTCCCTGTGGAGCATATTTTGTTAATTGCCTTGCCTCCTCCAGATGCATGGGTGGGTCAACAACTCTTACATTTTCGTGCCTGGTTGACGTTTCGATAGCATATTTTTCTTATGGTGCAGTTGCATGCACCTCCTCTCCGAGCCGTCTTTTACTGACAAGCTCGGAGCGCAGTGATATCCTGGGACGTAATACTTGTATAACATGCACAGCTTTTCCTGGCGGCTTGTCACGGAATGCGAATAAATGGACACAATATGTATGTCATCCGAGAACTAATGAAACGTAAACAACGCTCCTTAGGAGTAGTTGGTGCCCCGAGCCTGCGGCGACCGATAGGTCAGCGCATGGAGACGTCATCTGGTCATCGTTTCGGGTTACCTAGCCTACCCGGGGACAGTGAAATTCCATCTTCAGTGCTTCGCAGGCTCTCTGATTGCTGCAAGGGGAAAAAACTGCCCCTTCTGATTGGATACGATGCCAGCGCTCACCACATTATCTGGGGAATTACCGACACGAACCGTCGAGGTGAGCACTTACTTGAACTTATTACAAGTTGAGATTTTAACATTTTTAACAAAGGAAACTGTCCAACTTTTGTCACAAAGACCAGGCGTGATGTACTTGACGTTACGCTTGGGTCTTACAGTTTGTCAAATCGAATGCATAATTGGCACGTCTCTAATGAACCATCACTGTCAGACCACATGCATATTCGATTTGATATAGAAGCTTTAAAGCAAGTTAATATTAATAGAAGAATTCCACAGCGTATAGACTGGGAAGGATACTCAGTCTTGTTACGTGATAAGCTCAACATAATAGAAAACAAGGTTTCTGGGTGGCTCAATCTGGACACTTTAGTCTCCAATGTATCCGAGGCAATTATATCCTTCTATGAGGAAAACTGTCCACTAAGAAACTCAAGTGACTCAAGAGGTGTTCCGTGGTGGAACTCTGAACTCTCCGCGCAGCGAAAGAACACTAGAAGACTTTTCAACAGGGCGAAAAATACGGGCGAGTGGGAGCAATACCGGGCCTCGCTCACACAATATAACAAAAGTATACGAATCGCCAAGAAACGAAGTTGGACTAAATTCTGCGAAGGTGTTGATAGTGCAAATACCGCTGCTAGACTTCATCGTGTTCTGGCCAAAAAAGGTACAAATCAAGTCAACACTCTGCGTAGACAGGATGACAGGCCAATTGCTTCTAGATACTCATTTCCCTGGATGTAAGAGTATTGGGGAGGATATTAGCTACACAGTTGAGTCGGGAATGCAGTACAAAGCAAACCACGTAGACTGGAGTACTGCCAAAGGTACTTTAACCTACAGTGCTACAGTAAAGTCAGATGGGTCATTAATTCATTTGAGCCGTTCAAATCGGCTGGCACAGATGGAATCTTCCCTGCTCTGTTACAAAAAGGGAGGATATATTGATCCCCTACCTCCAGAATATCTTCAGAGGAAGTTTTGCTCTTGGTTATATCCCTGATTACTGGAGAGATCAGTTAAAGTAGTCTTCATCCCAAAAATGAGAAATCGTTCCAAGGACGACCCTAAATCCTATAGGCCAATTAGCTTGACCTCCTTCATGCTTAAGCCCATGGAGACAATCCTTGATGTGCACATTAGTAGCACACTCCTTGTGAAATTTCCGCTGCACTCTAAGCAGTTTGCTTACCAATCAGGAAAGTCAACTGAAACTGCTCTACACTGTCTAGTGAGAGAAATTGAGTCAGCAATAGCAGCTAAGGAGACGGCGCTATGTGCCTTTCTTGACATTGAAGGAGTTTTAGATAATACATCTTTCTATTCCATTGACTCTGCACTCATAACAAAGAGAACAGATAGCACAACTGTATTATAGGTGAAAAGGATGTTATCATCTAGGAGGGTCATCACGGACATCGGATACTGCACTTTAACAGCATATGTCACTAGAGGATGTCCGCAAGGAGGGGCACCCCTTCTTTGGTGCATCGTAGTAGATAGCCTGCTGTGAAAACTCTCCACTATGGGATTTTCTAAACAAGGTTATGCTGACGACTTGGTAATAATTGTCAGAGGAAAATTCGAAGAAGTGCTAACGGAACTCCTCCAGTCAGCGCTGAATACAGTGCAAAATTGGTGAAATGATAACGGCCTACGTGTTAATACGGCCAAGGTAGCTATCGTCCCTTTTTCAAAGAAAAGAAACAGCAGGCCAATGAGGCATCCCACTATGTATAACACCCCAGTTCTCCTGGCGGATACCGTCAAACACTTAGGTGTTACTCTAGATAAGAAGCTACTGTGGTCGGCACACCTGGGGATAATCTCGGACAAAGCCACCAAAGCTCTATGGATCTGTAGGAAGTTTGTAGGTAAGACTTGGAGGATAAGCCCTCGAATAGTACTATGGATCTATAAGGCAATTGTGAGACCCATAATTGAATATGGGGCTATCATCTGGTGGAAAAAAGCTACCACCAAGATAGGAATGGCTATATTAGGAAAGATTCAAAGACTGGCATGTCTCACAATTACTGGGGCTACTCGCAGCTGCCCCATGGCTGCTCTTGAGGCGTTGTTAGATCTACCGCCGCTCCACATTCACCTAAAGGTAGAAGCAAAATCAGCAGTAGCTAGGCCTAAAGCTAATCAGACTAACATCAAGTTTAATTCGGAGTAGGAACACTGGCTCCAGGAGGATAATCAATTAGGCTTGCCATCAGACCACATAACAAGGGAACTCCGCTTCAATCACCTCTTCTCTACAACTATATGGAACAGAGAAGAATGGAAAATGAAGCTCTCAACCCTTCCTTCCAGTACTGTTAAATAGTTTACGGATGGCTCCAAAACTGAAGAAGACTCAGGGGCGGATATCGTAGGCCCCTCAATTACAGTGTCTATTCCTATGGGGAAGTACACCACGGTTTTCCAAGCTGAAGTTCACGCGATTGAAGTATGTGCGAACTTTTATCTAAAAGCTGGCTACCGTGGCAGTAGGATTGCAATCTTCACTTCACTTTTCATCGAAACTCGTTCTGAACTGCTTTGAAGCTCTACAAAGAATTGACACTGCTGAACCCTTCTGTGGTATCCCTCTATGTAGGGTAAAATTACACATAAGAGAGCAGGAACAGTTAAAAACCACTGCACATTGGGAAAACCTCCCTGGCCTGAGACAATCGAAATTGTTTTTCAGCTCAGTCACCCAAGCGCTCCCTGGAATTGGTGTGCCTTGGCAGAAGCAGAGTGAGAATCATTTGAGGTCTCCTCTCAGGGCATTCAACCCTGAGGAGTCATTTATACAGAATGGGGATGGTCTCTAACCCCAACTGTCGTTTTTGCGAAAGCGATGATGAGACTTCTCAGCACATCCTCTGTGAGTGTGAGGCACTCGCCCGTCACCGCTTGGAGAGTCTCGGTGAGGCATTCCCTGAAGCGGGAACGATCGCCTCTTTAAACTTGGGCAGCTGAGCAGATTAGTTGGATCAATCAAACTCGATCGCCCACTCTAGATTTACATGGCTATAGCACATAGACCCTATGGTCGCAGTGCTCGTGAGCCCTTCGGGCACAACTTCATCTTAATGGCGTTCGTGGCTATGGATTTTTGTGTTGTGTTCCCTCCGTGGTGCGGTGCGTAATAATAAGCCACAACTTCTCCCGACTTGTCGCAGGTAGGCGGCTAAATGGAAGCTGGAGGTCCTTACAGGCAAAGTGCATCGTCCGAAACTGGCGTATGTCAACGAAACGTCAGCTAAGCCACATGGAATAGCTGACGCGCTTTACCCCGCTAGGGGGTTAAAGCAAATAAGTAAAATGGATGGAACCCGTGTTAAAATTTGCTTAAGTTTAAGGCAACATTGCATAGATTATGGGTTCCACGAGATTCTCATAATTAATGATAAATTCCATGCTCTTATTTGCCAGTTCAAAAATGATATCAAATTTCTCAAAAGCCAAACTTCAATACCAAATTACAGAAAAGACGTTACTTTGTCAATAATCTTCAATCTGTCTGAAGCGAATTGATAAAGATAGGATCAAAGGTAGAGGCAGTATCGGATGAAATTCTATTTAGATCATATTTAAATCCTCGACATTACAATCTGATTATTCCTTTCTGATTTGTTATCAAGGCTCATTAAAAAAAGAGACTGTTTCAAACACAAAGCGTAATATACCATTAATACATGGAAATACGTTATGGGAGGCTTCTAAATTAAGACGGCAAAATTTCAGTCCTCGTGTTCTCTGTCGTACTTCATTATATCTATCTCCGACCATCCACTGTTCTCCCCTTTTCCCCCTTTTAAGGTTCGTCAGAATAGGCTGTCCCCAGGCAATATCCAACATCAGTCGACATTATCCTCTCTCTACTTTGAACACAAAAGTTTGAATTTTCGAAATACGAGCAGGTTCCAACTCCAAGCTTTCTTAATATCAGGACATAAACGACGAAACGTTATCAATATAAAACCCGAATTTCAGTAATATTCTGTTTTAGACGGGACATAAAAACAAGAAGGTTGGAGTGTCAACAGTTTTCAATGACGGGAAATGAGGAAAGTCATTACAGCCATGGGCTTTCAGGGCTAAACTCGCTCTCCCTTGTGAGAAAAGTATCAAGAGCCCATTCAAAAGAACAAAGTAACTTTTCCATAGTTACGACGTCGCTTCTCCTCGCCTCGCTACTGTTGTAACGCCACAATTGATAATTATTATTGCCCGGAGGAATGTACTGTATCCTCCCCAAGATGAATGTTCGAGTGGGGTGCGGTTGACGGGCTGAAAAGTGGAGCATGGGCGATTGGGAGTTGTTGATGAAACATCATCATAATTGTTGGCAGTGTAAATAATAGTTCAATTATTGAGAGATTTCACTCTAAGCAGATGGTGGAGAAGTGGGTTTACATTGGTAATGGAATCAATAATTGTACTTGGGCTTTGGCAATATTTCCAATTGTCAATTAACTTGATATTTGTTTAACGAAGAAAACTTTCAACTGAGGAAACGTGTACTTTTGCGATTGTTTGTGCGACAATTAGGAAAGTTAATTGAAATAATACAATAAATTCTGAAGATTATTTAAGGAAATTACTTTGACAACGCCACGATAATAGGCCAGAAAATTAATATCAGCAGCAAGGATATTTTCCATTTCGAACCAACAACGCGCGTATTAATGTTGTCAATAAATTCAGTCGCAGAAACCTTATCAAGCCCTCCACTTTTTATTCAAAACCTGGTCTTGTTGCCAAGGTTTCCCCAAACCACCTTGCTCGAGTTTTACCCTCAATTACGACTTTTACGAGTACATATGTATACTCGTATGTAGGTATTCAAATTCAAATCCACCAAAATAATATACAGCCGTGAAGGGGCGCAACTAGGATCCTACCGGGGGGAGGGTAAGGTAAAGCAAATGTAAAGCGAACTAGTTGGCGCGTGTGTGAGCGCACCATAATAGATTTACAAGAACAATTAGCCCTCCTTTTACACAGTGGCGGAAATCGAGTTTGAACTTTGCTTGTTACCTGTAATGATATGTCACCATTTATTGAATTTTTGGTGCTCAAGAGACATGCATTTATGGAAAGCGCGGACTTATTTCTTATTGGAGAACGTATAAAACCGTAAAGGGATGCTGTGCTTATCAGAGCACAGATGGACTGTAGAAGAGAATCATTACTCGCCAGTCTTAATGATTGACTCATGTTTGACTACCGGCGTTTCGGGTTCGAATCCCGTCCGCGACGACTTTCGTGGCTATGGATGTGCAGGAGGTGCATTCTCCGAAACCAGTTTATGCCGTCGAAACGTCAACTGGGCCACATTGAACAGTTGGCTCGCTATGCCCCACAAGGGGTAATGGCAATTGAGAGAGAGAGAGAGAGAGAATCTTAATGATTTAACTAAACAGAACTTTCAACAAAACGATGGAGTTTACCACCATCAACATAAACATATCGGGCTATCGCGCTCCATGGTCGTGATTGTTCGGTCACCGCTTTATGATACACATCTAGAGCTCGGAGTTCAAATTTTGGCGCTATGAAAACCTGCCTGTGTCACAGTGCTCCGAGCTTGTCAGTATAAAGACGGCGCGGAGAGGAGGTGCTTTTAAGTTTTGAGCGATGCTACGGTCGTGGCATATACTACCGCCCTTGAGGAAAGACTAACTCCTATGCTACACAATATCAGCAACACAGGCATCCATGGGTTCTGGGAAGAACCCATGGATGCCTGGAAACCGAAGTCGATGAGTCGCTGGCCGTTGTCGTTATATTTTTCATGGAGACTGTGGCCTCCAGTGGTCCCTCCGTGCCAACTTTCATTTCCAACTTTCGCTTCCGACTTTCGCGTTAAAGTCTCCCAGTAGCAATTTGACGTCGTTTGTTGGAAGTGGCTCGAAGAGAGTCTCAAGGCGGGCGTAGAACTCGTCCTTTACTGCGTCTTCTTTAACTTCCGTGGGGGCAAGCACATTGATGAGCCAGAGATTGAAGAACAGAGTCTTAATACGAATCGCACATAGCCGTTCATTTATGGGTTTGAAGTCAGTAATGTGCGGCTTGAGGTGATTGTTTACTAGGAATGCTACTCCAAACTCCTTGCGGCCCGATGGTTTGCCACTTGTAAAAATTGTGTGCGATTTCTTGTCATTTATCTCGCTGCCAAGCCAATTTGTTTCCTGGACTGCAGTAATGCTACGTTTGTACTTTTCGACCTGTTGAAGGAGGGCCTTCTCGGCCTCCGGTTTGTTCAGTGTGCGTACATTCCAGGATCCGAAAGAATAATCCTTTAGTCGTTTGCGTGGTCGTCGTTGTTGAACCGTCCAATCCGAGGCTTTTGTTCCAGGTTTCTTGACATGGAGTGGTTTTTGCAAGGACGAGTTGTCAGCACGTTGCTTAACCCCATTCGGGGGATGGTCTCGGAAGATAGTTGCTTCAGATGGTTTAATAAACGTGCTGGAGTTCACACAACTATGTTGCAGGTCCAACTACGCAAGTCATTCAGGCCACAGCTATCTATCTTTTCCAAACTATCTTATCACTAAGACTTGTTCGTCGGCGGCTAGAAACACTGCCGTTACCAGCCCCCCCCCCCCCCCCCCCCACAGGAAATAAATTATATGATTTACTTAAACTGCATTACCTATAGCGAATTTCGAATTTTCCCGCACCAGCTGCCCATCCACTAATATCGAGAACAATGTTGTTAGCGTAATTAGCGTAATGTGGATAAATTGTTCTATTCTGTTAGGAAAGCAATACGACTTACGTCATTCACTCAATTTTCTTGCACTGAAAAATGAAATATTTAATCGAAAAAATAGCCCAATTTGGTTCAACCGATTTCCCGAGCCGCATGATGGTCTAATTGAAAGGATAATGTTCTCGAAGGAGTGGATCCCTTTTTGTGCCATGACGGCACATAGCGCATAAGCATGATTTTCTATCTATTCAAAAAGTTCGTTATTTAATAAACGCGGTTGTCGGCCAAATCGAGATGGTATAGCGTGTGGGGCTTTAGCAGGATTGGGCAACAGCGTGGCGTTGAAACGGAAAGATTATATCCTAATTGAATTTTTTTCTTCTATCCCTTCAGGCTATTGAGACAATGAATCATTGTCAGTTCTCATATAACAGCAGGAAATATGAGACGTGAAGAATTTAATTCCGAAACAGAAAGGGATAACACAGGGCGACACGGACGGGATAGGAAAAAAAAAGAACAATATCCCTTGGATAGCCATTATATTCCGAGAAGTGAGCCAGCAGAGGTTGCCAATTATAAATGGGTCGATGCGGTTAAATTGTGTTGAAAAGTTGCCGCGGCGAGGACTCAAGAAATATTCCCAGGGCTCTTAGAATCAAAAGTCGTGGTCAAAACTGAATTAAGGTCAGAAATCTGCTTTTTTAATAGGTGGATAATTTACGAAATATGGAATTAACCGCGGGAAAAGATTGCCTAATCTACTTTTTTCTTTTAGCTTTCAATTTACTTTATTAAAGTGGATCGGATATTATCGGAGCTTTGCTTTCGGGGAGTTTTTTAAAATATGGAGTAAATTAAAAATCTAAATTGCGCGTTTTATCAATGGCAGAAAAGTTTTTTCATGACTTTAAGGTGAAAAGTTCCCGGCCTGACAATGATACTGTGACTCTCAGTTACTGCAACATCAGTATTCCTTCCCGGAAGTGAGAGTCTGGAAGGCTGTGAAAATATTCATCTACGGCCCTCTCAACTTCTTCACTGGATGCGAAGCGCTTCCCAGAAACAAATTGCTTCAAGCTTGGGAACAGATGGAAGTCTGAGGGTGCCAAATAAGGAGACCGGTAGCGCAGTGTGTTGAGGCATCAGTCTCATGATTGACAACCGGCGTTTCGGGTTCGAATCCCGTCCACGACGACGTTCGTGGCCATGGATGTGCAGGAGGTGCATGCTGGCAACTGCATTCTCTGAAACCAGTTATGCCAACGAAACGTTAACTGGGCCACATGATTGTTGGTGCGCTATGCCCCATGGAGCAAATCGTACCCAAAATCCCGCAGTTTTCCCATCGCCAACGCACACTTGTGTACAGGTGCGTTGTCCTGATGAAAGATAATTTTTCTTCTTCAAGCTAGGCCTATTCTCGCGAATTTAGGCATTCAGCTGGTCAAGAAGTTTGAAGTAATATTCGGCTCTTATTGTTCTGCCTTTTTCAAGGTAATTAATTAACAGGATCCCTTTCGCATCCCAAAACACGCTGGCCATGACCTTTCCGGCAGATGCGATCGACTTCGCTTTCTTTAGCGCTGCTTCGACTACTGTTTCGTTTCTGGCGTGGATTGGGACCAAAGTCTCATCCATGGCGACAAATCACCGCACAATATCGGTTAGCCCCCGATCGAATCGGTGCAACGATTACTGCGAAAATCGTTTGCACATTTGCTTTTGATCGGCATTCAGAAAATGTGGCACCCATCTTGCGCAGAGCTTTCGCATTCTTCCGATATCCCCACAGCATCAGCAATATCACTCACTTTCATTCGCCTATCGTTCAACACGATAGTATGCACTTTTTCGATGGTTTCTGGTGTGGTTGCGGCTTTTGGCCGTGTTTCACGTGCACAATTAAAAAATTTTGGTATAAATTTTATAAATTTTCTCATCTACATATATAGGTCCATTGGAAAAGTCCTATTAAATTTATAGGTTTCAATCTTATAAATAATATTTATTCTATAAACGATAAAATTAATAAGAGTTATATTGTAAATCGAACAATGCCAGTGGTATAATTTTTTATAGGAAATCGTATAGAAGAGTTTTATAAGAATTTGGTATAAAATTATAAACAGTCGATAGATCCAGTTTATACGACAATTGTGACAACGTTTATTCAATAATTTCGATCTAAGGCGGCTATTACACTATTAAAGTTCTTTTACAAATATCTTTGAAGCAAGATATTTCAAAAGAACTTTTATGAATGATATTAGCCGCCTAAGGGGGAAGGAGTGCAAGCTTGTAAGAAAAGTACTTGAAACAAGCAGCGTTCATGTCGCAAATCTTTTCTCAGGCGGCTATTACACTAAAAAAGTCCTTTGAAAATGTCTTTTATAAAAGATATTTGTAAAAGAACTTTTATAGTGTAATAGCTGCCTAAGAGTAGCTTAAGACTAACTTACAAGTGTAACATTACTCATATTTATAAAATTGTATTTTGCTTAATTTCAATTTGGATCAATAATTTTGTCTATCTAAGTTATATTCATGGAAAATTACATAAAAACAATAAATGCTTACACACTAAGTACCGAGTTCAATTTAGGTCAGTTGCCTGGTTGCGCAAGTGAATGAACCATGCAAATACAGTAATCCCTTGACTTACGTCTCCCTTGTTATACGTTTTTTCACTTACGTCGTTCATTACTTTGAGACCAAACCCTTGAAATTACGTCGTCCGTCCCTTGACTTACGTCGCCGTTTTCAGCGAAGATCTTTCCAAACACTTTACATGATATTATCGAAAATGGAGGATATTGCGCACAGGAGGTGTTTAATGTTGACGAGACTGGCCTGTATTAGAAACGCATGTCCTCAAGAACATTTCTTTCGATTGAAGAAAAAAGAGCTCCTGGCTTTAAGGCAGAAAAATCCAGGATTACTTTGCTTCTCGGAGGGAATGCATTAGGTGATTTGAAACTGAAACCTCTTGCTGTTTATCAATCAGAAAATTGAAGAGCTTTCAAAAATGTGTACAAGGAAAATCTACCGGTTATTTGGAGGTACATTCTATCGAAAGTTATTGCATATTTGAAGTCTCACTTAAAGGGGAGGTAAAGGTTTCGTTTGGTGAACCTTGCGCATTTTTAATAACAACCAACTAGATTCCAGTACAAATATTTTACCAAAATTTCAAGTCACTAGCTTAATTTTTTCGAAAGCTATCGCTTATTTGCCACCAACCAATTAGATCACCCTACAAACATTTAAAAAAAAAATGTCACGTCTCTAGCTTCACTCTATCGAAAGTTATCACTTATTGGAAGTTTCATTTGTAAGGGAAGCAGGGGTTTCATTGGTCGGATTTAACGTATTTTCAGTATTAGCCAACTGGATCCTACTACAAATATTTGACCAAAATTTCAAGTCGCTAGCTTTATTTTGTCGAAGTTATCGATTATTTAAAATTTTATTTCTAGGGGAGGAAGGGGTGCCTTAGGTCGGATCGAACCTATCTTTAATGTCAACTAACTTAATCTCACTTCAAACATTTGACCAAAATTTCAAGTCGCTGGCTTCATTCTATCAACAGTTATCGCTTATTCGAATTTTCATTTGTAGGGGAGGTAGGGGTTCCTTGGGTCGGATCTTGCCCATTTTCAATGCCAACAAACTTAATTTTACTACCAACGTTCTGCCAAATTTTCAACTCACTAGTGTTATTTCTATCGAAAGCTATCGTAATTAAAGTAATATTTAATTTTTTTAATTTTGTAGGGGAGGTAGGCGTTCCTTTGATCTGATTATGCCCAACTTACTGTAAGAAAATTACCGTTAGTTTTTAACTGATCGATTTTATTTTTCCAGGGGAGTATAGGATTACCCTCACGAGCAATCTACCAAAGCTAGAACTTTTCATGTTTATTTAATCGGGAGTTATAAATACATTTATTTATTTTACATATGTAGAGGAGGTAGGCGTTCTCTTGGCCTGATCATGCCCATTTTCAATACCAACCAATCATCAGATCATATTTCCAATATTTGACCAAAATTTCAAGGCTCTAGCTTCATTCTATCGAAAGTTATCGTGCGAACGGACAGACAGACAGACAGACGGACAGACAGACGGACAGACAGACAGACATGGCTAAATCGAATCAGGAAGTGACCCTGATCATTTATAAATATACATTGCTATACCTCCGGAGCCTCCTTTAAGGTGTTACATATTTCCGTCGTGACAAAACAATATACCCTATGCCTACAATATACTAAAAGTCTAGGGTATAATAATATTGTACATTCATATTCAAAAAATGAAAGCTTATACATTTATCGCCTGAAGTTGTTTCTACCCTCGAGTTACCTCGTTTTCGACTTACTTCGCAAATTCTCGGAACCTAACTCCGACGTAAGTCGAGGGACTACTGTAGCTGACAAATGAATTTAATTAATCGATCGCAGGAAAAACAAAGGTATGGTAAGTATGGGAGATATGAGAGAAGAGGAACGTGAGGAGTGTTTTAACTTGTATGCATGACATCTTCGACGCATGCATCTACGGAATTTGCACAAAATGTTATCCTAGAAAAGAATAAAATAAATATGAACTTAGTATAGATAAACCTTTCTAAACCATTTAGTATAAAATTTATGTATCTAAGTTTCGGTATGAAATGCAACGAAAATGAAAGTTAATCTGAAATTTTATAAAATATATACCATTTTTGGTATATACTGACTTTATACTTTCCACTTTATAAAAATGTATTCTAAAATTGGCATACATAACTTTATATTAACAATGGCATAAATAATTTTATCTTTTATAACAAAATTTTTTACCGTGTGAGTCGTCTTCCAGGGACGTGCGACCACGTTTAAATTCAGCCGCCCATTTTTTAACGGTTGACATTAAAGGAGCAGAGTCACCGTAAACTTTTGTTAACTTCGGATGAATTTCCTTAGAATTTTATGACCGCACGATATTCAAGTTTCTCCATTTTAACAAAAAACACGTAAGACGTCTACTGCAAAAATTCGTGTAAACAAATTACTTGGGAGAAGTTGTGGCTTGTCATATAAACTAATGACACGTGCACCCAGGCAGGAAACATACATTTTTGCTGATTGTAACGGTATTTCTGTGTTTGGCCGAGAACTTTTCACCTTACCCTCGTACACACTTACATATTGTTTTTCGTAGAGCAAATTGTAAATTAACCATTTCTGTAAGAGTAAAGGGGATGGAGGTTAGGCTGATCGCTGACTATTATTATACCCTTCACGGATGTGATAGGGTATATTAACTTTGTCATGAAGTTTGCAACGCACAGAAGAAAGCACCTCCGACCATATGAACTATATATATGTATATTCTTGGTCAGTATGATGAGACTAGTCGATTGAGCTTTGTCCGTCTGTCTGGTTCTATGTAAACTAGTCCCTCAATTTTAAAGCTATCGAGCTGAAATTTTGTACAAAGCGTTCTTTCTATTGCATGCTGTAAATATGCTAGAGCCAACGGAATATAGCTGCTATAGGAACGACCGGTCCAAAAATTCGTCTTTGTGAGAAAAACTTTTTTTTTCTGAAGCTATCTTTTTCAATTCTCACATTAATCAAAAATATCTTTAGTTAAATCACATTCCCGGATTTGATTGAAATCGGAGTACTCTATCATATAGCTGTCATAGGAACGACCTTTCCAAAAGCAGGTTGGTTTTTGTTAGGAAAACTTTTTTTTTATTTCTGAAGATATTTTTACCAAATTTCATATTATTCCATCATATTGACTGACAAATCACGTCCCTAAATACCTCTCATAAGAAAAGTGAAATCGGAACAAGTTTTACTACCACATAATTTCAAAATGGCAAATGCACTATAAGTCGCTAGCCGAAGGCTAGCTTGTTTTTATTTTTTTTATGCAAGTTTGCAATTTTAAATGTCGTTTTAATGCGTGATAGGACAGTTTATCTCGTGTTCTTCTCGTATTAAAGCTATTACTTTAAGACGTGACAGATGGAGTCTTTTTTTACGTATGAATTGGCATGTAAGATATTAGCTGCTTTCGATTCATTAACCCGGCTTCACAGACCGAAAAGAACGCCACGGCTCTGCGACGAGTGAACTTAAACAGCCACCATACTGATACTTCGCCGTTGTGATTGCGAATTGCGTACTCCGTATATATTTAGACAGGGCGAAAGAAGTTGATGTTCAACCAATTTGCTTTCAACTTTGCTCCGATGAGATCCCATGTGAGTAGGGCGGCCAACCGTCCCGCATTCTGTGAGACTGTACCGCATTACAATTATTGCTAAAAGTGTCCCGCAAAACGTCCAATGTGTCCCGCATGTCCCGCAATCTTAAAATATATTCTTAAACTCGTAGAATTCCGTACATACTATTGTACGCTTCGTATATCGTAGCGATATTGCTTATCTGCGAACGTCAGTGTGTTCTATACCCGCAGTCCAAATAATAAGTTTAAATTTGTTCGGTGTGTTCGGTACTCATTGCCTGCATTCATAAATGGTAACGCTACCGGAGCGCTTCCATTTTTGTTGTTGCGATACAGTATAGAAATGGGAGCGCTCTGATAGCGGCCATTAAGTGACGTTTAGTAAACTCACACCCCCTATCCACAAGAATGTCAATTAGGCCGGCCGCATCTTGGACGTAGGCAGGGCAGCGCAGCGCGCACATGGCATTGTTGTTGTAACAATTGTCAAAATCTGATTTTACAACAACAATGCCATGTGCGCACTGCGCTGCCCTGCCATGCCTACGTCCAAGATGCGGCCGGCCTTAAATGGACTTTTCATAAATTCGGCCTACTAAAGGTCGCCACACATGAACGTGCACAACCACTGCCGAACTTCCATCGAACCATCCATTTCATAGAACGTGCGGAAAAAAAATTCTTCTCATTTCCACTGTTCTATGAAATTGATGGTTCAATGGAAGTTCGGTCGTGGTTGTGCGTGTTCATGTGTGGCAACCTTAAACGCTGCGTGCATGACTGATATAGCGTACGTTTTTTATTCGGTCGGTCGACCCAACTTCAGGAATTCCTATTGTAGTTTTAATAACAATCGGAAACATGAACATACTCATTTTATTGGAAAAACCAAACCGAAGCGTATATACCCTAGACTTGTACAGACCTAGTGGTGATACCAAGAGTACCAATTGGAAACGACCATATGCATTAAAAGTGAGTTTCCTATATGTTCAGTTTATAGGAGAGGTCGGCACTCATTCAGGAGGATCTTGACCATTCTCAAAATCAATTAACTAATCCATTCTACAAATATTTGTCGAATTTTTCATTTTCATCATTTTCATTCATTCATTCTATCGAAAGTTATTGCTTATATGAAGCCTCACTTTTAGGGGAGGGAGAGGTTTCTTTTGTCGAATCTTGCGCATTTTCAATATCGACGAACTAGATCCTAGTACAAACATTTGAACAAAATATCAAGTCTCTAGCTTCACTCTATCGAAAGTTACGGCTTATTTGAAGTTTCATTTGTAGGGGAAGTAAGGGTTTCGTTGGTCGGATTTCAAGTCGCTAGCTTTATTTTGTCGTAAGTTATCGCTTATTTTAAGTTTCATTTGTGGGGGAGGTAGGGGTTCCTTGGTTCGAATCTGGCCCATCTTTAATACCAACTAACTGAATTCCACTTTAAACAATTTCAAGTCGCTGGCTTCATTCTATCAAAAGTTATCGCTTATTTGAATTTTCATTTGTAGGGGAAGTAGGGGTTCCTTGGGTCGGATCTCCCATTTTCAATAGCAACTAACTAGACTTTACTACCAACATTCTACCAAATTTTCAACTCGCTAGTGTCATTCTATCGAATGTTATCGTAATTGAAGTAATATTTAATTTTTTGAAATTTGTAGGGGAGGTAGGCGTTCCTTTGATCTGATTATGTCCAGCTTATCAAACCTCAAGCTGCTTCTCACCTCAGGGTTACGTGCAAAAATCAGGTGTCTACGTCAATTAGTTTAATAGTTATAGACAAAAAACCTGAAAAGTAGGGTAGTACTGGGCTCTTTGTAAGAAAATTACCATTAGCTTTCAACTGATCGATTTTATTTTTCCAAAAGAGTATAAGATTATCCTCACGAGCAATCTGCCAAAGCTAGAGCTTTTAATATTTATTTAATCGGGAGTTATAGATACATATATATATTTTACATATGAAGGGGAGGTAGGCATTCTCTTGGCCTGATCATGCCCATTTTCAATATATCATACTGCCAATATTTGAAGAAAATTTCAGAGCTCTAGCTCTATTCTATCGAAAGTTATCTTGAGTCGGACAAACAGACATGGCTAAATCGAATCAGGAGATAACCCTGATCATTTATATGTATGCATTGCTATACCTCCGGTGCCTCCTTTAAGGTGTTACATATTTTCGTCGTGACAAAAACAATATACCCTATACTAAAAGTCTAGGGTATAATGAAAAGTTTTAGAAGTTTCATTGTTTCGTCCTGGTATATTTTTGAAATTAGTGTGTTTGTGTTTAGTACACTTTTCGTTTAATGTATGTACATAGGTAATGGCGTATGCAGACGACTAAGATATACTGGCTCGTTCGACGCTGGCGGTGAAAGAAGTACTTCAGGAGCTGGACAAAGTAGCGAATGAAGTAGGGCTTACAAGTAAAAAAAAAATGAAAACACAGCTCATTTATTTTGTCTAAATACACTTTTTATAAAAAAAAAAAGTTTTTATTGTCTAAATTGTGGACGTAGTGGAATGTTGCGCAAATTGGGATTTAATGGGTTAATAAGCAGGACATGACAATGGACGAATATAATTTTTGAACAGGTGGACACATATGTCCCGCATTGTCTTTTGCTAAAGTTGGCCGCCTTACATGTGAGAGCTGAATTAAAACCGGTCTGTCGTTTTGTATGAAAATGATCCGAAAATTGGTTGAATCGAAAACGGATATCATGGGCCAGACATTCTAATTATGGTGTTATTATCCATCTGAGTGGTACTAAAAAGAGCAGGGAGTCAATATTTACTTACCAAAATAAGCGCTTGCTACAAAACCCTCGGATTGCAGGCGTAGCCCTTTATATTCCGGTTTCATTAATAGTTGCAATAGTTATCGAGGTCGTACTGTATCTCTTTAACTATAAAAGATACAAAGAAATAAGTAGCGCATTCTTATTTCTTATAGGGAATTGAGTGCTGTTTTATTTTGCAACACAACTTTTTCTACTACAGGGAATAGCTTTCCAGATCTATGCGAAAAAAAGAAAAATGACACTTTCTTCGTCCCGCCTCCCTTTTCTACACCTCGTAGGTCCAGGGACTTTTAGTATGTTTACCTTTACATCTTATTGACTAGAGATTTTGTTTAAATTATCACAATGAAATCATTTCCAAAATTGTACTCTTCCTAGTTTATATAAATCATCAATGCGGTCTTATGCGATTACTGAAACATTCAAGTATAAGTCAGGTTGGCCGAGCGGTCTAAGGCGCCAGATTTAAGCTCTGGTTCCCGAGAGGGAGCGTGGGTTCGAACCCCACACCTGACAAACGGTGGGTCGCTTCGGCGATAATCCTTTTTCGCTTTTTTTTATGGTTTTTTATTTTCTTTCGCTTTCTTACTTTTATTTGCGTTTAAAGCGTCTTTCAACCGACTTGGATTTAATACCGCTACACACAAACTTTGAGGAAAAAAAATCAAACCTTAAATACATTTTCAGAAATACATTTTCACTTTCTCGAATATATTCCGGACACAAACCCATGCTAGTAAAGATTACACCCGGAACTAGTTGGTTGAGAGCCATCTATTGGACTCTGGAATTAGGAGAAAGCTTGAAAAAGTCATCTGGTGGTAAGGGCCTCTGCAATTTCTTCTGAAAGGGAAAGTTTATACTGCGGATGAAATACTTTTTTTTTATTTATAAAAACGGCGTGATTCAGTACAATTTCGATTTGTAACAGGAAGTGTTACCGCTTATGTGAAGTCACGTTGTTTCTATTTCTGACTTCGGTGACTTTGGTTTAGAAAATGTCAAGGGGCAGTAAGTAGCCTCTTAATAAAAACGCTTTGAAACCGCCACAATCAAAGGATGAAACGAATGCATAGTTTCAGGAAAGGACCAAGTATGTATTTATAAAATAGAATTTTCACCAACAACACAACAGTGAAGACAGCAACAGCATCTAGTCCCAATGAGTACTTTTAGACCGTGCGAACTACTTGAAGAATTAACTAATACGAGGAAACTCACCGCGGTCTAAACGTACCAGATTAGTTAGTGCTACGACTAACTTTAACTCCATTTGCCATGCGGTACTGAGCTGACTACAGCTGTCATCGCGTGTAACGTTTGCGTATTCTGCTGTAAACTTGAATCGGAACGTCTGGCTCAAAGTTAGCAATTCGCCTGGTTTATGAGCAATCCCGAAATGACCGAAAAGACAATAAAACCACAGCTGACATCGGTAATAATTGATGCACCCGTCGGTCTAAACACACCAAGAACTTGTACTAACTCGAATCCACCACAGTTAGTACAACGATTCTTACCACGGTCTAGACGTAGTCAAGGGCCCCATTTATATCGTGGAACTAAAAGGAGTATTAACTAGATCATATTAGATTTAGTTCTAGTTCGTGGAGTGTTTATACCGACCGGTACTAAATATGGCAAATGTCAGATGTTGGCTTATCACCTGGATTTAAAGAGAAGTTTAGAAATATAAAGAGCCCAGTAGCTTCTTGTAGAAAGCTCTTTTATACCACCGACTCCAACACAACATAAACATCGACAAAAACAAGCGTCAACAACGAAAACACAAACCTAATCCAAATTTTTTAATCAGCTCAGTACCGCATGGCAATGGAGTTAAAGTTAGTCGCAGCACTAACAAATCTGGTACGTTTAGTCCGTGGTGAGTTTCTTCGTATTAGTTAACCCTCCAAGTAGTTCGCGCGGTCTAAACGTACTAAATTTTTCAGTCGTTCTGCATCGCAAGTGGATGTAACGATTCGTGGATATTGGTGATGTTCCTCATCCGGTAGGTTGCAACATTGGAAATCTGTTGACCGAATCATAGTCACTGCCAAACAAATCCCAACGCCGGCATACCAAATGAGGCGACGAGTATCCACTCTGCTTGCTAACGTATAATCGGGGGAATATTCGACACAATGGGCAGGAAGGGCTTTTCAAAACTTAAGAAATAATCTACAAATAGCAAATCATTACCTCTTACCAGCAGCGTCACAAGTCCGCAAATTGTCCTGCAAAAGTACTCGTATGTCTGGAGTACAACTGATACCACGCATATTCCAAGTGTGCGATGAGACACAGTCTGCTACCAATCCCTGGTCTTCTCGAATTTCTCCCAGCCGCGGCACAATTATCGTTGAAAACACGGCAACTAAACATAAACACGGCCACTAGAACCACTTAATAACACAGTCGTGACATTTCACATTGTCAAATTGAACACCCAAATGTCAAAGAGTTGGGGGAATGTAAAAATTTCCCATCTTTAATTTGAGGGTGTTCAATGCCATTATGCGGTTTTACACAACATATAGCCAGGTTGGGGAACTTAATGAATCTTCAAGGGCGTTTCCGGTTAGGGGTTCAAGTGAACTCGAAACGCAGTGACGTGTGGAAGCAGTGGAAAATTGCTGGAAGAGGTATCGGCGAAAATCGGAATACTCAAATTCCCTGGTGAGAATTAGAAGTTCTACTGTGTTAGCCAAGATAATTATTTGTGTTTTCCTTTAGTGATTTGCGCTCCATGGTCGAGCCGAAATCAAACAGCAGGAAGAGTGGTAACCTAAAATCCTCTTAAGTAAATTCCTCAATGAGGATTATCACAAGGCGTATAAAATAAGTGGACCGTCGAAGAAAAGAAGGTATCGGCGAAAATCGGAATACTCAAATTCCCTGGTGAGGATCATAAAATTAATTGTTTAAACAAAAAAAATAGTGATACGTGATTTTTTTTGTGATTTGCGCTTTTAGTACGCTGCGCTGGTAGCGTAGGTGAAAGAGGAGGAGAGGCGGGCGTAACCATAACCCCAAAAAACCAGTGTAGTAAGGGTTAATACGTCGCTGGATGCCCTCGTCGCTCTCTGACCCTGCCGTATTGCGTGGGCCCCATCCAACACGGATGAGCTGGATCCACCGCAATTCCTCGGTCACTACAGCCATCGGAATTACCGGACACTTTGTGCCGTCCAAGCGTGACAGCCAGCGCCGCTTCCAACCAAAAAAGGCAACCAAGCAATAACAGAAAGAAAAAACGGAAAAAAAAATATTGCCGCGCTCTATATGTGTTAATGTGTTATCGTAAATAAGTGTATTATGTTGAGAGCAAAATGTGTCCAAATTTCCACGCCACTTAGGCGATAACATGTTTTATGTATATATATATTGTTAGGTTAAGTTACATATTCGCGTAAAGATGCTACTATCCGTATATTCTGAGCGGATCATTAATTTGCCAACGTCGTGGGATCTCCAGTAGCGGCCGCCACCGGACTCCTCCCAGCGTCAATATAGTAACCGTGAGTAGAAAAAAAAGAGAAAAATTTTTAAACAAAAATATACCCAAAAACTCTAAATATTATATATTGTATTATGAAATTTGCCCATATTTATTCTCCCAAATGATGCTGTCCTAAAGTTTTCCATAAGATGTCGTGCCTATGTCTTCCCAAATCGCCCCAATAGCACCTTATGTCTTTTGGTGAAGTTATTGTGAGGTGATGACGTAAACGTCTCCACCAACTGCCGCGTTCCTCGCCATGACTCCTTAAGGAGATAAATTGTCACAGGTATCTGCGTCGGAACGAGCTTTGTCAATGAATGACGTACTCCGTACTCATCGGCGGATGCCACCTCCGCATTGCGCCATACTCGAAGAGACCACCGAGTATCGGTCTTCGGATCGTTCCATACGTCTTGCGTTTTCTCCGATAGGGGAAAATTCCCAGTTTTTTTGGCACCTGATTTCATAGAATGTAGTAGGGAAAAAAGTCAGCGAAGATCCGACCCATTGCCGAAATTCCTCCCGAACTGAGCTGCCCACCAGCAGGTGCCACTGTCGGTCTGACTTTGTAGAAACTCACTGTAGATATTAATACATCTGTCTTTGAATTTCTAACAAATAACTTTATTTTAACATATGAACGTTTGTACACAATAAATAATTAAACAGTTGTCGCTCCCAGGACGCTATGATATCGAGTGTGTGATCGTGTACACGGTATCGACTTTTATATCCTTGCCAGTCCATATAGCAATCTTATTCGCTGGTCCGAGCAGCTGTCGTGTATCATGTCGCTACACTACTCCCTCCTGAGTAGTTTGGTCGGTTGACGATTTTGAAAACTACGTACATATCCGTCTAAACAGAAAATTGTACTTTTTTCGCGTTGGCAGCTTTCGATTTCGGTCCTAGATATGTCCTCGGAGTAACGCTTGCTTGTGGTTGTTTAACTGATTCCGAATTATCAGTTGGTTCAGCTATAAATTCGAAGTATGCTGGTTTTAGTCTATCGACACTGATGTTCGTTGATTTGCCTTGTATTTCCAGGTTGAAAACGTTATCAGAAAGTCGTTGTAAAACCTTGTACTGTCCTTCGTATGGATGTTCCAGTGGCTTCTTAACTCGATCGACGCGGACGAATACATGCGAACAAGTAGAAATATCCTTGTGAACGAATATCTTCCTCTTGTCGTGACGTGTTATTGGAGTTGCACGAACTTCCTTCATATGTTCACGAAATTTTTGAACATATAATTTCGGATCTGGTGGCATATCTTCATTGAAGAAGAATTCTCCGGGGATTCGAAGTGATGTTCCATATACCAGCTCAGCGGAAGTTGCACCAATATCTTCCTTCACGCTTGTGCGAAGGCCGAGTAAAACGGTCGGGAGGATTTCGACCCATTCTCGGTTGTTATGGCACATGATGGCAGCTTTCAACGATCGATGCCATCGCTCGATCATTCCATTGGCGGCAGGATGGTAGGCTGTCGTTCGAATCTTCTTGCAACCCACTAAATGCGTCAGTGACTGAAAAATCAAGGACTCAAACTGGGATCCTCGATCTGATGTCAGAATTGTAGGTGCTCCGAATCGGGCTATCCAGTTCGTGCTACGTTGGCACGAAAGACATGTACGAGCCCACTCAAGAATGTCTTTGGACATGCTAGGCCAAACATATTTGCGGGATATCAATTTCTTCGTAGCGCGTCCACTGGGATGAGATAGTCGGTGAGTGATCTCAAAGATTTTCTTCCTCAGGACTCTTGGGATGTATGGTCGAATCTCGGATGTTGATACGTCGCAGTATAATATGGTATCGCTGTCGTCAACTCGGAGTTTCCTCAGAACTAGTGTCGTCTCAGAACGAAGTAGCTGTTGAAGTTCTTCATCGTTCGTCTGCGCTAAACCTAGTTCCTTAGAAGTCACAGCAACAGGCAATGCAATGGCATTAATTCGGGACAAAGCGTCTGCTGTTACATTTTCATCGCCAGCGATATGAACAATATTTGTTGAAAATTGTCCAATGTAATCTAACTGTCGCAACTGTCTCGGATTCGCTTTATCCGCCTTTTGATTAAAGGCAAACGTTATCGGTTTGTGATCCGTTTTAATCACTAGCGGACGTCCTTCAATCATGTGGCGGAAGAATTTGACGGCGCTGTAGATTGCTTGCAGTTCCCGATCGTATGTGCTGTATTTCCGTTGAGTTTCGCTGAATTTTTTTGAAAAGAATCCAAGCGGTTCCCAAACATTGTTGTTGAACTGCTCGAGTACTGCTCCCATCGCCATATCAGATGCATCCGATTTAATAACCAGCGGTGCATTTTCAATGGGATGTCGTAATAACGCTGCATTGGCAATTTGATCTTTGCATTTCTGGAAAGCTGCATCCGCTCGAGGATTCCAAATGATCTTTCGTTTGTCTTTCTTCTTGGCACCAACAAGATATTCGTGGAGAGGTGCTTGAATTTCAGCAGCATTCTGTAACGATTTTCGATAGAAATTAACAGCTCCTAGAAATCGTCGCAAATCTGCTATCGTGGATGGCTTTTCAAAATCCAAAATCGTTTGAACTCGCCCAGGAAGAGGTCTGATGCCTTGCTCGTCCACCAAATACCCTAGGTATTCGGCTGATGATGTACCAAAGATACATTTCGCAACGTTAATCGACAATCCATACTCGCGGAGTCGTTCGAAAATTATTTCCAGATGTTTGCGATGCTCGTCGTGCGATTTTGATGCTATCAAAATATCGTCAATGTACGCATAGCAGAAATCCAATCCTCGAAGAGCGTGGTCGATATACCGCTGAAATGTCTGTGCGGCATTGCATAGGCCGAACGTCATCACTTTAAACTCAAAGAGTCCAAACGGAGTAATGACTGCTGTCTTCGGGATGTCCTCAGGCGCGACTGGGATCTGGTGATACGCTTTCGTCAAATCCATCGTTGAAAATACTTTGCATCCACTCAGTTTGTGAGCAAAGTCACTTAAATGAGCGATGGGGTATTTGTCAGGAATGGTGACAGCATTCAATCGACGATAATCACCGCATGGTCTCCATTGGCCGGTCTTCTTTTGTACCAAGTGTAATGGGCTTGCCCATGGGCTGCTTGATGGCTGACATATGCCCTGCTGAAGCATGTACTCAAATTCGGCTTTCGCTACACGAAGTTTTTCGGGTGTCAGTCGTCTCGCTCTTTCAGCAACCGGTGGTCCTTTTGTGAGAATGTGGTGGTAGATGCCGTGAGCCATAACTTTCTTCGCATCTGTCGGAATCGTGATGTCGACGAATTCCCGAAGTAGATCATGGTACTGTTGACTTGATTTCAAAGTCGTCACGCCAGAAATCGTAGTGTGGGTGAGTTCCGCAATACAGGATAAATTAGTCTCTCCATCGACTATCTTCCTCCTGCGTAAGTCTACTACGAGACCAAAATGCTGCAATAGATCCACTCCGATTATTGGCTGCCTAACATCCGCGATGACGAACTTCCACACAAACGGTCGTCGTAAGCCGAGGTCGAGCGTCATAATTCTTTGTCCGTATGTGTTGATGGGTGTGTTGTTGGCGGCGTACAAGTTAAATTGCGTTGGTGTGCGCTGATGTTTGTCCTTTGGAAGAACTGAAATATCAGCACCAGTATCCACCAAAAAACGCATTCCACTCCTTCGGTCGGAAACTATAAGTCGGCTAGTTTTTTGTTGTAGGAGTTGGTCGTCCTCGGCCGCCGAAATTCGGGACGACGAACTTAGTTTTCCGAATTCGATTTTGCTTCGTTTTTCCACTTGCATGGCGGTCGACAATTACGGGCACGATTCCCATAACGCTTATGGAAAAAGCATAAATCTCGATTCCTCGAATTAGAGCGTTGTCTTTTGTTGCGTGATTTCGATCGTGATCGATCACGCATACCAACTTCCAGGCGATCGATACGATTGAGGATCTGCGTAAGAACGTTGTCTTCAGAGGCTTTCTGAACTGATGCGATGCCGGGCGGTTGTTGCAACTCCATCATTAAATCCGCCATTTTGGCCAACTTGTCAATATCGGGCTCGGTCGAAATGGCCAACACTACTCGGATGTTTTCGGTTAATTGTTCGAGCAACAGCGATCGTAACATAGCGTCGGTCACTTGTTCTCCGCCTGTGTTGCGAATATCTTGTAGATAATGAGACGGCTTCTTTCCTTCCAAGTTTTTTCCTTGAAATAGACGCCGTAGCTTCGACTCGGCGGATTCTGCAAACGCTGTCAGTATTCTTCCTTTTACGGCTTCATACTTGTTGCTGGGAGGAGGATTTCGAGCGATCGAAATAACGTGGGGTAGAATCTCCGGTTCGGCGTACTGAATGACGTATTTGAACTTCGTTTCGTCCTGCCTAATTTGATTTGTGTGGAATGCGGCTTCCACCTGTTCAAACCAAAAAGTAGGGTCGGGCCTATAAAACGCAGGAAACTTTGTGATTCGCGACGCTTCCACATAAACATTTGACGAAGCTGAAGGTCTCAGCGGGATCGGTGGTAACGCATCACTATTTCTGGACGTTTTCGGCGTTTCCATTTGGCTTGAATCGGTCGCCATTTTGGAAAATTGTCTTTGGCGTCACTTCACAAAATGTTCGATTGGCTGAACGTTCACTAAACGTGCACACGTCGGATTCACCACTGTAGAAACTCACTGTAGATATTAATACATCTGTCTTTGAATTTCTAACAAATAACTTTATTTTAACATATGAACGTTTGTACACAATAAATAATTAAACAGTTGTCGCTCCCAGGACGCTATGATATCGAGTGTGTGATCGTGTACACGGTATCGACTTTTATATCCTTGCCAGTCCATATAGCAATCTTATTCGCTGGTCCGAGCAGCTGTCGTGTGTCATGTCGCTACAACTTTATCCCGGATTCCTCCCTTAACACGGGGGTTGCTACATGGAGCTAAAATTAGTACTAGAACTAGCTAATGCGACATGTTAATATCGTCGAGTGTTAGCATGAATTAGTTAATACTCGAAGATACTGCCATACGTAATTGCCACCAACTACTTCTACGAATCTGGGAGGAGAAGGTGATCCCAGACGATTAGCGTAGGAGCATCATCTGTCCCATCCACAAAAAGGGAGATAGATTGCGATGTGGAAATTACAGAGGCATTTCACTAGTCTGCACGTCCTACAGAATAGAATAAGATCATACGCCGAACGAATCATTGGCGAGTATCAAGGCGCTTTCAGACCTGGTCGCTCCACAACTGATCAGCTATTTACGGTTAAGCTAATCCTGCAAAAGTTCTGGGAAAACAACGTTGGTGTGCACCAAATCTTTGTCGACTTTAAGCAAGTATACGACAGCATCGACCGTGGTGTACTGTACAACACCATGCTGCAATTTGGTATATGTACCAAAACTAGTACGACTAACAAAGATGACGATGGCCAACTCCCTCTCACAGGTCAGCATCCAGAACAGGTTGACTGATGCTTTTCAAACACTGGTACTGGTACTGGTTTAATGCAGGGCGATGAACTGGCGCCGACGCTCTTCAACCTAGCACTTGAATACGCCATTCGGGTAATGGATACGGACAACAGCGCAACGCTTTTCATCAAGTCGACACAATTGATAGCGTACGCAGACGACATCATCATGTCCCGAAAACTGACCGCTGCAGAAGAACTTCTTCATACTCTTGACACCGCTGCAAAAGAAATTGGACTACTCATCAACGAGGACAAAACAAAAATAATGATGCAATCATGAATCCGGAAGCTAGCACAATCGAACGTCAACGTAGGGGTCCTCAGCATCGAATTCGTAGACGACTTCACATACCTGGGTAGCAACGAAACTGACGAAATCAAACGACGGCGACAACTAGCAAATAAAACTTTCGCCTCGATCCTCCCATAATGAAATCGAAGCAGGTGCACAGAAACACGAAGCTCCGCGTATACAAAACAATCATACGAGCAGTGCTATACTACGGCTGTGAAACCTCAACCCTAACCCAAGCCTCCGAAAACATGCTAAACACATTTGAACGGAAAGTCTTTCGGCGAATTTTCGGAGCAGTTTACGACCCAGATGGATGGTGCATCCGGTACAACATGAAATATATTGTACGATGAGCTAGAAGTTTCGAAAATCGTCGTACTACAACGTCTTCAATGGGCAGGGCATGTACAACGAATGAACGATGCTCGCATGCCTTAACAAGTAATGAACGGCCGACGAGTCGACGAAGCGAGACGGCGAGGAAGACCGAGAGCTCGTTGGGAGAGCTTAGTATATGCTGACGCCGAACAACTACTGGGCTTCCAAGGTTGGGGGACGCGGTTACCTGATCGAGATAATTGGAGGACAATGATCCAGGCGGTCAAAGCCCGACGCCAGGCTCTTGCGCCACGATGATGAGCTAATGGGCCCAGATACTTCCATTAGCGCCGCTAGTGCCAAGATGACTGTAAATTTTGTTTTCTTCACAAAAGCTGATGTTTGTTATGTTATGACATTTGTTGTGCATTTGGAATCTGCATACGTGTGATTTTATTAAGAAGCGAATAAAAGAAATTTTTAATAAAAGAAACTCGTTTTCTTTATAGCTTAGATATTCTTTATTATTCGTGATTGATCGATCGATTGGATGCAACTCAAGACCAATTCCACTGTCCTATAAGATGAATTCCTCACTCATGGGATCAGTCTCATTCCGCTAATTTCTGGCGAAACGATGGAGGAATTGAAACTACGTGCGCATGCGAAATCTGAATCATCGACGATCAGTCGTTTTGTATGCGAATTGATCCCGAACCGGTGAAAAGGCCACGGCTATTGTTTAAACGTAAACGAGATTTTTAGCGGCGAATTGCAAATTTTTAAATATCAATTTTAAGTGAAAAATGTAAAGCTTTGTATAAAGGAGAAAATTTACTTGCAGAACAAACTGACGATATTCCTACAGGAAAAACTGAAGATAATCTCAAGTGCTACTGAGAATCTATAAGAGAAACTGACGATGATCTCAAGTGCTGACGAAGAGCTGTAGAAAAAACTAAAGATAAATCGGTCAAATACGACTATCTTCAGTTCTTCCTATAAAAATACCATCAATTAAAATGTAAAAATCTGAAAATGCAATCTTGTGTACAACTAAAAAGCAAATTAAATATATATTTTAATATAAAACATTTCTTGTCTACTTAACAGCACTTCAATTTCATAAAAACTAGACAATAATACAATTTTTGCTCTCAACTGACACTCGACTTGGTCGATATTGTAGCTTTGTCGTGAACTTCCAATTCTTTCTTGATGTAAACATCTAAGTCGTCCAGTGGCCTGTAGTACATATGAACTGCTTGTGAGCCAGCCATCATTGATAGCATTGCGGCTACGAAGAATTTGGAATATTGTCCCCACGTCACACCGGCAGGCATTGTAGAAAGTTGTTCACTTACCACTTTGACTGAGACTTTTTTTTTTTCAATTTGTCTTCAAATTTATGGCAGGTCTTTCGATAGTTTCTTCGACCAAATTCTTTGCTTGGCGACGTTTGAATGTTCGATCTGAAAAGAATTGAAATAAATAAAGACATGGGTCACATCGCATAATAGTTAAACTGATAAAGACAACAATGCGTATCCTATATTATTAAGGAAAACGATAAACAACAAAAGTGTTGAAGACATTTTCCTCCGTTGGTCTACACGGAAGGATGGTAAGCTACAATTAGGAACGTCATGTGAGTACCCCTTCAAGAAAAAAGCTATTGATTCCTTCTTTTTTGCATGTTGGACGAGGAATAGGTTCTACTACCCTTCACGTATTGAATACTATCCAAAGCGGTACATTCCTAAAATCTCTTCACGTCAATCTAAAGCTTCACATTCAAAATAACATTAGAAGCCTACTGGAACGTGCTACAAAGGCAACTCTTCAATTGCACTCGTGCGAAAAGGCAATAAACGGGAAATAGGGTATACACCCTGGCTTCGGGCTCTAGGTCGTTTTGGTGAGCGGCACTCAACATTTCGTCTTATAGAATTTTGTTGGAGAAAATTCACGGCAGCTCTTAAAACTACAGCCATTGCTAAATTTGATTCCCTTGGACAATTTTGCCAAACAGTTGGCTGCAAATATGGCCATCCGCTTTCGTGAAACAAGTTAGTGGATTACGTCTACCAAAGAACACGCTGTACTGAACAGTTTTGATGTTCCAGACGCCACGGATTATGTCTTCTAAATACTTGTTGGATAAAAACTTTAAAAGCTTGACCCCTTCGTGGGAGTAGGAGGCACAATCGGACGCTATAAGCACTTTCGCCAACTGCTCTAGGACGCTTTTTATGTTAGATTCCAGGTCAGAGCGGCTTTATCGGAAACAGCCGAGCTGGCTCGTGAAGAAAGTTTTCGTGGCATAATATGCCTTTAGCATATCATAAATGTTGTAAGAGTTATCACTGGTCATTGACCAACCATTACAGAAGACTTGGATTCCCGCACAATGATTTGCGCAGGAGCTGTGGAGACCAGGATGAAGAGGAGAACTCTCATTTGCTCTGTAACTATCCTGGACTGACAAAACGTAGAAAGGCTACCCTTGGCCTCCTACTACTTCACCGATTTGGATGACCTAAAGGAGGTCAACAGCCGGTTCTCCGCACCGGAGCGACCCATGTATCAGAGCTGGCACCTCCTCATATCGATGCAAGAAGGAAGATATGTGTCCGTGCCATACACTGTGACTGACCTATTTTCCTGGGAATTGGGAGCAACGCTTGTTATTGTAGTAGCAATGGTGAAGGGGTTTGGCAGCCGCAACTGCTCTCAATTCTCCTCTATCGCGTCGGAATTGAGTTCAACCCGGGTCCAAATGCAGGTCTTTAGATCTGCTGGGTCTGCAACAAAACACTGCACCCTAACACCACCCACCACAGTAAGATGTACATACTGCAACAAATGGCGCCGCCTAAGGAATTGCTCTTGGCTGAAACATCATCTCTCTCTGGTTCCTGTTATCCCCGTGTGGGGCACAGGGCATCAACCACGCCTACTTTCTACCTCGTCCTGTTCATCGCCATCGCTTTCAGCTCACTCCACGACTTGCCTATTGAGGCACCCTCTCTCATAACTAATCTTCTCCAGGTGTTACTAGGTCGTCCAACACGGCGACTCGCGTTGGTTCCCTGTGGGTTTCAATCGAGGGCCTGTTGAGCAATGTTGTTCGGCCCTTTTCGGAGACGTGACCTATCCATTGCCACTTTCGCCTTTTAATTGGAGTGTTTATCCTGTCCTGACCAGTAATAGTAAGAAGGTCGTCGTTAGAAATGACCTCCGGCCACCGTATGTGTAGGATGCGCCGTAGACACTGGTTTACAAAAGTTTGCAATTTAGTTGTTATCTCATTGGTCACCTTCCATGTTGAACAGCCATGTAAAAGCACTGATTTTACGTTGGTTTCGAAGATCCAGAGTTTGGTGCGTCTGAAAATGTTGTTGTTTTGACAGAAGGGAGTCAATATAAAAAAAAAAGCTGCTCGAGCCTTGTTGATGCGAGACTGTACATTAGCATCCGCTTCACCATCTGCTGAAACACAAATTCCGCCGTTCAGCGTTGATTTTAAGTCCCGCATTACGGCTTTCACAATGCAGAGCATCAGACATTTGAGCTACTTGATCCGATCTATTTGATAGAAGACAAATATCGCCAGCATATTCCAGGTGTTGAAGGTATTTGAACAACTTCCATCTTATCCCTTTGTTCTGGTGTTCTTGAAGCGCGCCGCTTAGTACATCATTAGTGGCAATTAAAAACAGTATAGGTGACAAAATGCAGCCTTGTCTCACTCCACTATGTACCTCGAAAGGATCTGATAGCATACCCTGTGTAAGACGTGACATTGGGCTCCCTGGTAGGACTCCTTGATGATATGATTTTATCTGGTATGCCTCTCCTACGTAAAGTCCTCCAGATGTATTCCCGGTCAACGCTGCCAAACGCCTTCTCGAAATCGATGAGCATGAGATGTAATGGGGATCCCCACTCCGCAGATTGTTCAATAATAATTCGAAGGGTGTTGATGTGGTCACCACATGAGAAGCCCTCGAGAAAACCAGCCTGTTCATTGTTCAGTGTGCGGTCAACTGTATGCTTGATCCGGTTTAAGACTATCTTTGCCATCAGTTTGGAGACTGCTGGGAGATGACAGATCCCACGCCAATTAATGCAATCCTTCAGGTCGCCTTTCTTCGGGATCTTAATAATGACGCCCGTCTTCCACTCTTTAGAGAGAGTTTCGGATTCCAAACACTCTTGGATAAGAGGGAGGAGAATATCCGCAGTAGCATTGGCATTCGCTTTAAAAATTTCCACCGGAATTCCACCTATCCCCGGGGCTTTACCCGCATCCATCGATTTAACAGCCGCAGTTACTTCCAGCTTAGATGGTGGGCTGGTATCAACTCTGGCTGGATTTGCGGAATATCTTCTGCTACTAACGAAGATGTATTCGAAGGTCCAGTGAGAGTTCTATTAGTACTCACAGGCAGGTTTTGATCGCGCCGAGATTTGAACTCGGAGCTCAAGATTAGTATTGTAGAGTGGTGACCGAACGACCACGGCCACCGCGTGCAATAAACCCAGTATAAGGCGAACAGTAATATCCTTAGTACATATAATCGTACTTACAAAAATTTGTCTCGCCGACTGTCCAATTAATCATAGAATACTCAAGAGCGGCACCAAGTAGGAAAAACGCCGGCAAAAATCTGTAAATTCCAAACGTCTTCTTCCCAGGCCAACTGTCTAGAATTTGCCTCAACCGCGGACTGTAGAATCTCATAACGTGGTTCTGCGGAAACTACCAACAAGAAGTCATCAGGATAGTTCTTTCCTTGCAATCCAGCACAACTGCTAGTGCATAACCTAAAAGTTGAATAAAACCAGTTACATAAGTCAAATGATGGAGTGGAATGAAAAGTAAACCTTCGCACAATTTACCGTAAATGCAAACAAGCCTGAGATGAAATTCGATCAAAGCTCGACGTCCGAGGTCATAAAAAAAACTAATCCAAATGCCTTCAGAGAATTCAACGTTTAGGGGACATGTCAGATTGCATCAAGGGAATTCACAATGGACTTGGTTAAACAGAAACCAGCTGATATTAAGCATGCTTCCCACTTAGATTGGAGATGGTGTTTTGTATTCGGTTTGGTTTGGATATTCGGGATTGACAATACACATTAGGGTTCTGTAAAGCCTTCTTCTTTAAGCTCTGGGGTGTATTCCGCAGCGAGCAACGAAATCCGTTTGCGGAGCCCGCGTACTGTTGCGTCAATGGAAAAGTGCAGTTCATTTTTCCAAGCGAGGAGTGCACGTCTGCGGGATGCGGACTATATGGCTGAATTTGCGGAATACGTAGAACTGGCCTCGGGAGCAGTCTGTCCCGCAGCACGTAGCATGGTATCGTATGGTGGAAATAGATGGGGGATCCATTTTCTCTCACTCGTAAGCCCGGTTCCCATTAAGCGATTTCTGTGGAAAGAGACTAGCCGAGACACAAAAAAAAACAGCAGAAAACAGCGAATTTTCGCAGTGTTGAAAACCATTTCAGTCGAGAGACAAAGTATTGTCCCGGTCAATAATTTGTCTCTCGACTGGTAGGTCGTGTGCTTCCGTGTGGTGTTCGGTCGTTTGTTTTCACTTTGCATATGGCCAAAACCATCTACCCGAAAACTAAACACGGAACGTACAAATACCGGGGACTCGCCGCCATCAGTCGCCGACCACTGGATTGTGGATACGATGGCGTCATTAAAAGAAATAATTGCGTAATTTAGCCGTCAAAACCAGCTGAGCGCAGGCCTGTCTGTCTGATGGCGTTGGTCAACGCACCGCCTTCTTTATCCTCAGGCCGGAGTGTCAAAGTAATGACGTCATGACAAGCAGTGAACCATATGTAAACAAAGTGAAAAACGCGTGCAGTCGACCTCTTGAAATCTGATGATTTTCGTGCGTAAAAGTGATTTTAGTGTCGCGATTTGAAGTGCAATTGAAAGTAGTGCTTGTCACTGATATTTAGAAGTGAAAAAACGCAAGGTGCCGCGAACTTCCGAACAAAATGAACTGCTCGAAAGTGCGCGAGTCATGAGTGTGGTTATGAAAGTGCGACACGAAAAATTTCGCATTTTTCGTTAATTTCCCGGTAATTTGGCTAGTGTGAATGGTACAGCACTACTCTGGGACGAACCCTTGGGCCGGTGAGTTCAGCGGAAACTCCCGGAAGTGCCCCAAAAAGTGAATTCTAAGTGGTTGTCAAATGACAACATTACAGGTGATTTCCGGCCTTTTCATCGGAATTCATAGGGTAATTATACGTTTTTTGTTGTGCAAAAATTTTAGCCGGAGTGTCAAAGCAATGACGTCATGACAAGCAGTGAACCATATGTAAACAAGGTGAAGAACGCGTGCAGTCGACCTCTTGAAATCTGGCGATTTTCGTGCGTAAAAGTGATTTTAGTGTCGCAATTTTAAGTGCAATTGAAAGTAGTGCTTATCACTGATATTTGAAAGTGAAAAAAACGCAAGGTGCCGCGAACTTCCGACAAAATGAACTGCTCGAAAGTGCGCGAGACATGAGTGTGGTTATGAAAGTGCGACACGGAAAATTTCGCATTTTTCGTTAGTTTTCCGGCAATTTGGCTAGTGTGAATGGTTCTGCACTACTATGGGACGAATCCTTGGGCCGGTGAGTTCAGCGGAAACTCCCGGAAGTGCTCCAAAAAGTGAATTCAAAGTGGTTGTCAAATGACAACATTACAGGTGATTTCTGGCCTTTTCATCGGAATTCATAGGGTAAGTATACGTTTTTTGTTGTTCTAAAATTTTAGTGGATTGATGCGACCCAAAATACGGGTCTTGCACGCGTTGTTGACGAGCCAGACGAAAGTTTCACTGCAGCTGACAGGACTAGATGCCTGGCTGTGAAACTTTCGTCCGGTTCGTCAACATCGTGGTCAAAATCCGCATTTTGGGGCGCATCAATCCACTAAAGTTTTAGCACAACAAAAAATGTATACTTACTTACCCTATGAATTCCGATGAAAAGGCCGGAAATCACCTGTAATGTTGTCATTTGACAACCACTTTGAATTCACTTTTTGGGGCACTTCCGGGAGTTTCCGCTGAACTCACCGGCCCGAGGATTCGACCCAAAGTAGTGCTGCACCATTCACACTAGCCAAATTGCCGGAAAATTAACGAAAAATCTGAAATTTCCCGTGTCGCACTTTCCTAACCTCGCACTTTTCAATATACCATTTTACTCGATATTTTCCGGCACTTCACATTTTTGTCACTTTCACACGGCACTGATAGCCACTTCTTCTATTTTCACTTAAAATCCCGACACTAAACTCACTTTTACGCACAAATATCGCGAAATTTTACCGGGCGACCGCGCGAGTTCACACTTGGTTGACTGCTTGTCATGTCGTTAGTGCTTTGACAATCAGCTGACACTCCAGCCTGAGAGTAAAGATGGCAGTGGTGGTATTCGGTCGTTTGTTTCCACTTTGCATATGGCGGCGCTCATGTTCCGTGAACTGTCAACAAAAGTTGATGCAATAAAGTATCTGAAAATTGTGTCGCCCGTGTTTTTATCTGAAGTGAACCGTGTTGTGACTGTTTTTTCATTGAATTTTTGTGGCGCCGCATTGCGAGGTGTATTTAATATCGTTTCGAGGAAGTGTCGTCGGTCTCAAACGCGTGTGTGTGTGTTCGTAGTGATGTTTATGTTGTGCGGGCTCGTGAATTCAATGAAAGACTTTTGTTGACACGTGTAAACAACAACGAGTTTATCTCGCATGGGATTTTTGTGTCGCGGCTCTTTCCACAAAAATCGCCTAATGGGAACGCGGCTGTACACTCACACTTCAATGTCAGTGGCGTATTTAGGAAATTAAAAAAGGGAGGGGCACGGATTTTATTTTTTAATTATTTTAACGGACAGTTTGGCGGGCATCCGAAGATACCCGTGGGGACGGAGCCTAAGGTTGCTTTAACGACCGTGAAGGTCAGGCAGTGCCATCTGAAGAAGAAAAAGGCCCCTCAACGAGCTAAGCAGTAGCCTATATTTGCTGTATCTTAGTTCGGGAGACGTGGGTGGGGTTTCTACCGCTCATCACCACTGTCCTTTACGTATTGTAATGTTCCCTCTGACCGAAGCCGGGTTCGTTAGATATTCTTATGCTGAATAATGAAACACTTCGATCGAAAAACACACTTTATTTATTAAACGAACAACACACGCGTAACTAACAACCAACGTCAAACTACAATAGCTCTAACTATTCGTTACCGGCGGATAACCATTATCCTTCCGGATTAACGAAAATTCATAGGCCTAGGGAAAGCACCGAAAACAACACAAACAAGGGAAGCAAAAATGGGGAATAATAAAAAAAGTTGGGCGGTAAAGGTTGGTACGCGAAAATGTTGCACTTATCTTTCTCACAAAAAAGTGAATGTGTAGACTTGCACACATTACCGCGGCGCTCTACACGACACGTGATTTTCTTTTCTACTCAAAATATCTGTTTTCAAGCGGAATGAGGTGCAAAGTAATTGTTTTCGCGTGAAAATCGCTCATAATGATGTAGAGACTTTTTTCTTCGAATTAAATACATATATTAGTATGTACTGGGAAAGCGAAAAAATTTTCATACGAACGCAACTTTTGACAGTTTTTGTATGAGATTTCGCACGAATAGCTGATCTCAGTACCTTAACTTAACTATGCAATACCCAAGTGACTCGCACAAGAGCTCTGATCTATAACCTTTTTAGCGACAAATCTAATTTGGGCCACGGCTTTGTTGAAAGGTGTATTTAACAAATTTCCCATCTAGAGGTGGCCCTGCTAATCGCGACATTCCGCCATGGTCTTTGACGAAGTCAAACCCTGTTTAAGGAATTTAATTACAGCTTGTCTGCCGAAGAATCAAGGGTGTTGTGACCGACTGGGGCCATTGTTTTTGCGGAGAATGCGACGGCGAGACTGCTTCGCAGTAACTGACAACAACGCGTCAGTCCCAGTAATTCTCCTGGACTTTCCGGGATTCAGTGCCTACTTTACAATCCAATCTAAGGCCGGCCATATACCTGCCCAGGTCAACTGTACAGGTACGCAGGTATATCTTAAACGTGCCATACACACACCGATCGATCGGCCGATCCATCGCCCGATATCGATATCGGCCGATGGATCGGCCTATGTATGCGCTTATCGTTAACGATTTTTTTGACAGTTCCATATAATTTTTGATCAGCTGACATTATGTGGCGATCCATCGGCCGATCGATCGGGCGACGGATCGGATAATGTATGGCGGCTATTATACGACTGCAGAGGTATACCCCACCGTCGATTTGAGCTCATTACGAACGGAGCCATTTTGAAAAGAAAAGAAAAACATCATCCGGTGGGCGAAAATTTCTTGATTTTTCTTTTCCATAGGCTCTATTCAACTTCTTTCTTTCCTTACATAATCGAACAACCAGTCCATCCGACTGTCACTTCCCAACTCTCTTCTTCTGCCACTGTCCGACTAGCACTCTCCAACCGTCTCGCTCCTTCCGCCGCTTCACCAACAAGTCCGTTCGACTATCGTTCTACGAATGTCAGCTCACTCTTCACTGTCCGTCGTGAACCGTGATGATCCTTAAGTCAACATGGGTGGAAAAGGCCAAATCTTGTTAAAATCGTTCCCTCTTATGTATCTTATCACGTCATTTATTATATAGTATATATATCCTCCGTTGCAATTGTCATTCCCTTGTGATATTTTGCAATATGTAACGACAGGGCAGCGATTGACGAAGACCCCGCGCACTTTTCACGAACTTTTCTTTGCGTAATGTCGATGCCTGACCTGCGCTTCTGAACCAGATTCCAACTTCCCTCGGCTTTACTCAACTCTACGTCACTCGGCTGTATTGATCATCCTTGATATTCCCGAAGAGACAGACTATACCTGCCCGAAATACTTGTTCGAAATGGGTTTTACAAGTCTGATTCCCTCTAGGAATGATTGGCCCGATAACGCTTTACAGGAATCATATGCGATTAGCATTTTCACTGATGGTTCTAAGACTGACGAAGGAGTAGGGGCTGGCGTATACTCGAAGGAATTGGATATTAGCTTGTAGATTTCAGTAGCGTTTTTAAGGTGGAAATAACGGTAATATCTGAAACTCTGGTTATCGCAAAATGTCATATCTGGAAGGTACATTATAATCTACACGGATAGCCAACCAGCTATGATAGGGCCTGCATCAGATGGAGCAATGGCAATACATGCCATGTGGCTAGGCATCTAAGAACTCTCGTAGGAGTGTTAAATGGACATTACCTAATTGCGAAGCATGCCAAAAGACTGTCCGGCCCTGGTGAGTTTTAGGAAGGGTCTCATAATGAGGCGATGAAACCGACCAACATTTACCTCTTTCAAGTCATCTAGATTGCTGAAAAAGTAGGAACCAACGATTGAGTTCGTCTCAGGTTGCTGAGCCTGAGGTATCACAACGGACTCAGTGGTGGTCTAAGTGTGCCTAAGCTACCGTTTTAACCTAGCCTAACCTAGCCTAACCTAACCTCCTCCAGAAAGCTTCCCACGACAACGTTTCTCGCATACATGTGCGTTTTTGTTGCAAAATGCATAAGCGAAGATTTCTCGCAATATCCATTTTCAGACTCGATCCAGCTTCCCGCTCCGCTTCAAGCTTTTAAGATGGGGCCCTTGTTCCGCGGCAGGAGTGGAAGCTGAAGATGGTTCTTGCGAGAAACCTTTGCATGCAAACTCGCTTGGCTCGGCTCTGCTTTTACTCAGGCATGCACATTTACACATCTTTCAGCTCGGCTCAGCTTCTCGCTTTTATTTTAAACGCATTCTTAGGGCGACCACAGAGAGAAAGCTGGTGCTTGTGCTGGTGTTTTGAATGTGAACACTCAGCGAAGAGAAACGTTCACGTGAAACGTGCCCATGCTGCTGAAGATCACATTCGTAATTGTCCGGTGTATTCGTTTCATTTTTATGTGTGTTATGAATGGAGTTTATTTAGAAAATCACCGGACAATTAGGAATGTGATCTTGAGCCTTAGCATTAGCATGGGCAGGGAAAGCTCCATGAGCACGTTTCGCGTGAACGTTTCTCTTCACTGAGTGTTCGCAATCAAAACACCAGCAAAAGCACCAGCACCAGCTTTCACTCTGTGGTCGCCCTTACGCAGTGCCATCTCAGCATAGGTACAGTAGCTAAGGTCGGTAGTTACAGCTTTTATTCCGCGCTCTAATTCACATCAATAAAATCTTTGAGATGAAAACCTATTTGGAGTACTTTTTTGCCTCTCTTGAGAACATAGTTTTTTTTACAGAGTACTCTCGAGTCAGGAGAAGACAGCCTGCGCGGGAAGATAGCCTGTGTCTCTATCGTCATCTTAGATAAGTGTCCCGGCACACAGACGGCTCACTATTCATCAAATTAACATTCGTCGTCCGTCAATTTAAGCTCCACATTCGTTGAGATACATCCAAATTATATGGGTGTTGGCGTGCCTATCCTCCTGTAAAACGCTCCGAAAGGGTAAAAGGACATAAACATCAGATGGCTTTAATTTTTATTGTTTTTTCTCGAAACAGAATCGTTTGATAGTTTCTGAACTACCAATTAGCCAATATGAAAGAAGTTAAAACCAATACAGTAGCTTCGAATTATGAGCAAACTACCATCGAACCTCCAATATTATTTTCAATAATTCACCTTTGCCTTTCGACACTCCAGCACTCACCCGCCCTTATTTCGACAGGAGTCAACCCTTTTTGTCCCAGAACATCAGCTTGTTCGTGCCAATTTTACTAAATAAACAGACAATCAAATATGTCGAGCCAAAATGGTAAACTGGAAAAGAGGCATCAAGGGATGGGGCGAAATCATCAGCTTCAGCCATTTCACTCTCAAATCGAACGAAGTGTCCCGAAGTGAGTGTTGTTAAAGATCAAAATATGCTCCCAAGCAAATATTTACCCAACCGAAAAACCATCAATCGAGTTCAACTTATATCGTCGTCGGATAGATACGTCCTAGACCGGGTCATAGATTATAATCGGAAAATCAGAGCCCTATGAAGTGGCATCGTATCAGCGAAGGAAAGTTTGTCAAGCAGCGTTCCATTTGAGCGAAATAATTCCAAAAAGGTTGGTGTTTTGTATAAAACGATATTTCTTTGGCAGTGGTACATGACTTTACATACAAGAAAATTTAACATTGCTACTCTATAAGGCGCAAAGCAATACAAAAACACAATGAGTTAATTTAAGGAATTTTTACTAACTATTCTCTCCTCATTTGTCTATCGTGCTATCGGTCGACGTTATTTCAAGCAAAGCGGTCCCACTTGGAAGCCGAACGCCTGGCTTGCTTGTCCGTAGTCCACCGGATAGAAGTCGACAATCGGTAGATAATGTAACCGTTTGGTTCGAATTTGGAAAACCGTTTCGGACTTGGCGCGTCCCGACTGAAAAATAAAAATACGAACATTATATCTCTAGCAATTTCCCCATTCCAAAAAAAAAATGACTAACCTTGCATCCATCAACAGGAACGATGGGCTTCACAGGCGTTCCTTCGTTAGAAATTTCCATTTCGTTGTCACCCAAAAACTTGAGAGCCATATTATAGTCGTTGTCCTTGTTGCTGAACCAGCCGACACTATTCATGCATGTGTACGTGAAGTTTTGGTAACCCTCTTGAGACAAGAGTCTCAAGAAAGTCATTTGAACTGGTCCTATTGTTTCGTAGGTCATCTTAAATCCACCTCTAAGGTTCGAATACCAATCATCTTGGCCGTTTTCTTTTCTCCACGGAATGTTTGGCATCTGCGAACTGTGAATATCTGGAAAAACGCAAGTTTCACCTTCGGCCGTCATGTTACAATAGACGTAGACCGCATCGTCTGGCATTCCCAAATTTGGATCGATCCAGTACCAACCATCCTTAAAGTGTGGATGGCCAAAGTAAAGATCGCGACAGGTTCGAACGGGGTTGTCTCGCGTTCCCACTGGCTTTCGAATTCTATCTAATTCCTGACGCATTGCATAAATTGAACTGTACATGTCGAGGAACTTAGGCTCCAAGTCGTCCTTCTTTGTTTTCGGTCGCTTCTTCTTTTTCGATGCATTCTTGTCCACTCCCATCATTTCCATGATGTCATCATCATCAATTTCCTCCACGTCACCATCAGGGGATCTTCTTCTACGTGTTTCTCCCTTGTCGGGAGAGCCTCCCTCAAGATGGAATAAAAGTTCGGGTGGTAAAAGAGGTGGTTCACCTGGAGGTCCTGGTGGGCCAGGGGGACCGGATGGCCCTGTGTCTCCTTTCATGCCAGCACCTCCGTCACTTCCTTTTGGTCCGTACGGTCCTGGCAATCCAGGTGGTCCTTGTGGTCCATCATTGCCTTTAGGCCCCATAGGACCCATGGGCCCGCGGTCTCCTTTGGGACCTTCTGGACCTTGCGGTCCACGTATACCGCGATCCCCTTTTTCACCCTGTTCACCTTTCATTCCGACTAGACCTAATTCACCGCGATGGCCTTTCATGCCTCGTCGACCACGATCACCTTTTGGTCCAGTCAGTCCTATATCGCCAGGTTTTCCAGTTAGTCCCGGAAGACCTTGTTTACCGATAGGACCAGCTTCTCCCTGAAAAGCAAAATTTTATAAATTAAATTTTTTTAACATATGATGTAGCAGAACTTTGATAACATACAACAGGTCCTGGAGATCCACGTAATCCCGGAAGTCCCTGAGGGCCAGGTAACCCCTGAGGTCCGGTCAGTCCAATAGGTCCAACAGGTCCAGTTGGTCCTCGGTCACCTTTATCTCCAGGCAAACCTGTATTTCCTTGCAATCCAGCTGGACCCTCTGGGCCCATTTTCCCTGGCGGTCCTGGTTCACCTACGCGCCCTGGTGGACCGAAATCGCCTGGTGGGCCGGGTTCTCCCGGTTTTCCGTCATCACCTTCCCGTCCTGGTTCACCCTTAGCACCTACTAATCCAGGTTCTCCACGATTACCAGGGAAGCCTCTAGCACCGATACTTCCTTTCGGGCCTTCTGGACCTGGTAGTCCTCGTTTTCCTGGCGGACCAGGTACACCCGACTTTCCTTCTTCGCCCTTCGGTCCTACAGGTCCTCTTTCACCATCCTTGCCAATTGGACCCACTTCCCCTGGTGGACCAGTTGGTCCTGTTTCACCCGGAGGGCCTTGCGCACCTTGAGGTCCGTGGGGTCCCGGTGGACCTTCCGGGCCTATAGGACCCCGTCGACCAGGTTCACCAGGCGGACCTATAGCGCCGGGAAGCCCCATCAAACCATCGTCTCCACGTTCGCCTTTTACTCCTGGAGGGCCTGGAAGACCTTGTGGCCCAGCAGGACCTGCTGATCCTGGTAAACCGACAGGACCTTCTTCACCCTTTATTCCACGTCTGCCAATCTCGCCTGGGGGTCCTTTTTCGCCAGGTGTGCCCGGAGGTCCTGGTTCTCCGCGAAGTCCCTGTGGTCCTTGGCTGCCCGCCGGTCCCTATAATACAAAAAGGTTTTGCAATCGACAATTAAGAATACCATTGGTAAATCACTCACCGTTTCGCCTTGACCTCCTTTAATTCCTTTCTCTCCTGGAGGGCCAACGTCACCTTTATCGCCGTCCTCTCCCGGGCTTCCTGCTGGTCCTGGAGGTCCAGGCAACCCTCGCAATCCTGGCATTCCGTCGCGTCCCACTGGGCCAGTCAAACCTGGTTCTCCCCGTTCACCTTTAGCACCAGGAGCACCAGGGTTGCCTTGGGGCCCCGTACGACCTTCAGGGCCCTGAGGCCCATCTTTTCCCGCTTCACCTTGTTGACCTTTGTCTCCTGGCACACCTGCTTGTCCAGGTGGTCCAATTTCTCCTTTTAGTCCTGGTAATCCAGGCTGACCTGGATGACCTCTTTCGCCTGGAAATCCGGGCAAACCTACTGGTCCTTGATGACCTGGCTTTCCAACTGGACCCTGTGCCCCTGGCAGTCCTTCTTTTCCTGACTCACCTGGAGCGCCTGGTTCACCAGGCATTCCAGGCAAACCTGGAATTCCTGGTTCTCCGGCCTGTCCCGGTTCACCAGTTGGGCCACTTGGACCAATCACTCCGGGTATTCCAATGGGTCCGGGTTTTCCAGTTTCTCCCTAGTAGCAAATGAGCATGTAAATTTTAAATTACCATCATAAAAAATGGGTAACTTACCGGTGCGCCACGTTCACCCGGTGGTCCTGGAGGACCATCTTTACCATTATTGCCTAGTGGACCTGGCATACCAATAAATCCACGCGGTCCTTCTGGTCCTTGAGCGCCTGCTTCACCTTGAGGACCAGGTGGCCCCGGTTGACCAGTGTCGCCTTTTGGTCCCGATATACCTTCATTTCCTCGCCTTCCTCTAGCTCCACGAAAACCTCGTGGACCGGTCTCACCACGCTCTCCTTGTTGTCCGGTATGTCCACGGTCACCTTTAATGCCGGGCAATCCTGTAGAACCTGTCGCGCCTTTATCACCTTTCTCTCCAGAGGCCCCAGGGTAACCGGGTGCACCTTGTAACCCTTGTTTCCCTTTCTCACCAGGAGCACCAATTGATCCGGTTTCACCGCGAGGGCCTTCGAATCCCTTTGGTCCTTCTGGGCCTTCAGCGCCGGGTGTACCCTGTGGGCCAGTCGGTCCTCGTTCTCCAACTTGTCCGGTTTCTCCCTTCTCGCCGTCCAAGCCACGATCACCTTTATCACCCTTGTCACCGATGGGACCACGCGGACCTTCATCGCCCTTGGTGCCACGAGGTCCAGGAAAGCCGATAGGACCCTGAACTCCTTGTGGGCCACTATCACCTTTAACATAGTCGAATACATTGGTTGGTATGTAGGCATTCAGACTAACTATAGGTAAAGAGCGTTACCTTTCGGCCCTATAACACCTGGATTGCCGGGAGTTCCTGGTGATCCATCAATACCTGGCAGGCCGGGTAGTCCTGATTTTCCTGGTGGACCTGAAATTCCCGGTGGACCTAAATTACCCTGAGGTCCTGGCGGTCCTATTGCACCTGGTGGACCAGTTTGCCCAGGAGCTCCGGGCTGTCCTTGTGGCCCTGGATTTCCCTTCGAGCCTGTTGGCCCTTCGGAGCCAGGAACACCGGGATTGCCTGGAGAACCCGGAAAGCCTCTCGGACCAGTGAAACCTCGCGGACCCTGAAAGGAAGTTGATAAGCTCTGTATGTTTATTATACTGAAATGCATACCAGTTCTCCAGGTAGACCAGTCAAACCTGGTGGACCTTGTTCGCCCACCATACCTTCAACGCCTCGATCACCCTTTTCACCTTGCAGCCCTGAAGATCCGCGATGGCCTTTCTCTCCCGGCAAACCGATACTTCCACCCGGTCCTGGCTCGCCTTTTAGACCCATTGGTCCAGCTATACCTCGTTCACCATCACGTCCCGAACGTCCACGTCTTCCCTCTCGGCCAGGGGGACCAGCAGGTCCACGCTGTCCTCTTGGCCCCTTTAAATGGAATATTATTAAGAATGTTACTTAAAAGAGCACTTTTCATATTCCTACCGGTTCTCCCGAGTCTCCAAGTTCTCCCTTTGTACCTGGCAATCCTGGTGGTCCTACAGGTCCTGCTATTCCCGTCAGTCCCATGGGTCCTTCTGGGCCTCTCATCGCCATCTGAAGAATAGCTAATCGTTTATCTTAATTTTCATTTTGAAATACCTTCGGTCAGGCAAACATTACCATGTGCTGAGAGAGCATCTGGCGCATAGCTTCGGCTTGAGTGTCAGGACCTTTTTCGCTTCCACCGGCTTGACTAATCTAAAATAGAAACGTTGCGTTTTTTTTTTGCAAATTGAAATAATATTAGATAATATTTACAGGCACCATGAAAACATGTCCTTGTGGTCCAGGTGGACCAGGCTGCCCGGCTAATCCATCCCTTCCTGCATCACCTTTAGGACCCATATCGCCTTTGGATCCGGGACGACCCATGTATCCTCTCGGACCCGGGTAGCATATTTGTCCATTGACCGTTGTAACTATTCCGGTTTGATTATTGAAATTGCTGGCGATAGTCATTGATGTAATGTTTTTTCTTGGACCCAGCCCCGTCTGTGTATCTCCTCCCGTTGGAGAGGAATTAAAGTCCAAAGTGGTGTTAATTTTTTTCAGACCGCTATCATTATCATCGTCAGTCTTTGGCTTTTTCGACTTTTTCCGAAGAGTCTCCTCGCTGAGATCGGCATTCAATTTATCCAAGTCTATGTCGTAATAATCTTCAATTACTTTTTCGTCAACTTTCTCATCGTATCCTTCAAGTGAATCTGAATCTGTTGCCGGTGTTACTGGACCGAACACATTATGAGCTTGACCACTAGTGATTGTTTGACCTCCTCCTGCAATGGAGCCGCCTTGAATGCGCGAACCACCACTTAAAGAAGTTCCTTGAATTGTGCTTCCTGTAGAGTGAAGATGTGTTAAAAATTAAACTGAAACTTACTCTGCTGAAGTCATTACCGAAATTCGAACTCCCTCCGGAAGCTTCTCTTCCGCCACTTATGCTTGATGATCCCACACTATGTCCTCGAGACCCGGCCGCTGCTGCGGTTCCACCCGCAGATGTTGAAAACAATGATGATTGTGAGCTGCTACCCGCCGTGCGATATCCAGTCTCAAATGTTCCACCACCGGAACCATCGAAGCTAGTCTCGCCTCCTCTTCTGCTACTGCCAACAGTTCTTGTGCTACCCGATGATGAACCCGGACTGCCACCAGTTCCACTACTGCTACTGATTGTTCTACTGCTACTGTACTGACCACCACCAGAACCGCCCTGGGCTGTGCTGTAGCTAGACCATGAAGATGTCGACCGACCTTCAATGGGATTTGGAGTTGCAGTGAAACCGTTCCCTCCTCTCCCTGCTCCAGAAGTTTCGCTGTACCTGGTATGGGAAATTACGTTGCCTCCGTCGTCTGTAGTACTGGACCTGTTATACGAGTATGAATAAGTCCCTGGAGATGAGCTCGTCCGTACTCCGGCTATGTATGACTGTTCACAGTCCGGGGCGTATTTTGTACAAAGTTCAAATCCAGCGTCTGGAGTGTCAACCACCGCCATCAACTGAACATCTCCCGTGAAGTAACCTTGATCCTCCATGAGCTGAACACCGGTGAGGATCAGTCCATCCGAAGCCACTGTGGCTCCACTTTGCCGATTTATTTTCCTAGTTATCTGTTTGCTACAGTCTAGTGTCAGCGTGATGGCGTTTCCTTTTATGCTTATTCCAATCCGGTGCCACTTATCGTCATCTATGCCTACTCCAAAATTGATGGTGTTTCGACCGTCGTAAGGGGCGTCAATCTCCTGATAGTACATTCCTATCTCGGCTCCCACCAGAACCGAGAGAACTTCTTCACTGTCCGACGAGTACAGCGTGAAAATGGGAACTTTTGGCAAGTTTGGAATTGGACGAATTACCAGTAAAATTGAAAAATCTACAGGGAACCCATTTGGGAAAGCCTGCTGACTTCCGAGGGTTAATATAGTGCCGGGATTGATGGTGTACGCTGGAGATGGATGTACTTGATAGACATTTTTCGTTGACCCACACATGCCCAGTGTAGCATTTATACCGGCGGGCACATCGTACATGCCAAATTCTTTGATGAGATCGACAAAACCATCTGCAAAAGGAAAACTTGTTAGTTACGTCATTCTTGATATTATTCAATTAACAAATTGGAATAGAGTTAATTTTGTTTGGGTCACGAGGAAAGCATTGAACTCTCTGGAAGAATTCAGATATCCCTGAAAAAAAAATGATTACTGTCTTCTTGAAATCGCAAATGGGTTTCTGTTGTTTAGAATGCACACCAATACATGGTTTGATTAGACGATACGCCACAATCATCGTCACTCTGGGCTTTAAGCAGCCAGGTTTCACGCGGATGTTCTTAGAAAATTGGGCTTTGGGCAGTTTCCATCATAAACCCAAAAAGAACCATAAGGTGTCGGTCAAAGCTACATGCAGCCAGGTAATGTGTAGTTGGGTTTCTGTTCCGCTAACTCGTCAAACGACTCGCTCAAAAATGGTTTCTTCGACAAGACGTCCAAACAGAGCATATGTCCGAGGTTCAGTAAAATTATCTATTGCTCACAGCAATCCTTTTGAAAGTCGAAGTTGACATTTATATGATGCTTATGGTCGCTTTCACATACGGTATACGAGTTTTCACCACAAAGCATCAGTGGTTGCACGGCTTCTATATTCGGAAGCAGCTATTCCCGAGGCTAGTCCCTCAGTAGGGTTAAGCGATGGGCTGATAACCCATCTTCGTAAAAACCACTCCATGTCAAGAAATCTAGACAAAATGCCTCGGATTGGGCGGATCAAAAACGACGACCACGCCAACGTTTATTGGACTATTCTTTCGGATTCTGGAATGTACGCTGCTTGTACAAACCGGGGGCTATGAAGGCCCTACTGGAACAGTTGAAACGATGAGAGCTCAGCATTACTGCGGTCCAGGAAATAAAATGGATTGGTAACGAAATTTACGACATAAAATGACATACAATCTTCCGAAGTGGAAAACCGTTTATTTTTTAATCTTTGGTTCATCAACGTGCATGCTCCCACCGAAGTTAAAGAAGAAGCCGTGAAAGATGAATTCTATGACCGCCTGGAGACACTGTTTGACTCACTGCCTCCGAACGACGTCATGATATTGTTGGGAGCCTTCAATGCGAAAGTGGGAAATGAGCCTTGGCATCGTAGAACCACTGGAAGACAGATGCGCTGCGATGCGAAGCGAGCAATGACAATGGCCGACGATTAATAAATTAATTTTGTTTGAAATATACACAAGCAAACGTGAAGATCACCAGACACTCGCACCGTAAACCAGATCGATCATGTGTTCATATGTAAGAGATGGGCGTCAAGTGTGATGGACGTTCGTTCTCATCGAGGGTCGAACTGTTACTCAGACCATCACTTGGTAAAAACCTACCGATGCAGAATCTCCTCAGTGTACCACTCAAAAGTTAACTCCCCGAAGATCATTGCGGTTGAAAACCTCTGGAGGAGAAACTAACACCTTTACAGAACGACATCGAAATAAAGGCGTAGACGAGTGTTGGGAACAACTGAGAAACACAATAAAAGATGTCGCTGAAAAAGTTATTGGACAAAAAGCCCAGCGCGCACGAAATGGATGGTTTGACGAAGAGTGCCAGGAATATTTAGACGCTAAAAACGAAGCCTACGGACAATATATCGAACGATCGACAAGAGCCAAGAGAGAAAAATATGACGAGCTACGGCGAGTATCCCATTAATCATTACGACGAAAGAAAAGAAAATTTTTTGACGAGCAGTTGTTGTTGAATTTCGACCCAGGACAAGCCTTTGTAAGGAGAACGGAGTCCGAAGCGTATATACCCTAGACTTGTACAGATCTAGTGGTGATACCGAAAGTACCAATTGGCAACGACCATATGCATCAAAAGTGAGTTTCCTACACGGCTAGTTTATAGGGGAGGTTGGCACCCATTCAGGAGGACCTTGACCATTCTCAAACTCAATGAACTAACACATTCTACAAATATTTGTCGAATTTTTCAAGTCGCTAGCTTTATTCCATAGAAAGTTATTGCTTATTTGAAGTTTCACTTGTAGGGGAGGTAGGGGTTCCTTGGGTCGGATCTTGCCCATCATTATCACACATCACTAATTAGATCACCCTACAAACATTTTAAAAAAAAATCAAGTCTCTAGCTTCACCCTATCGAAAGTTATCGCTTATTTGAAGTTCATTTATAGGGGAAGTAGGGGTTTCGTTAGTCGGGTTTTACGTATTTTCAATATCAGCCAACTGGATCCCGCTGCAAACATTTGGCCAAAATTTCAAGTCGCTAGCTTTATTTTGTCGTTAGTTATCGCTTATTTTAAGTTTCATTTCTAGGGGAGGTAGTAGTCCGGATGGCGCAACGGTTAGCACGTTCGCCTTCAACGCACTGGGCCCCGGTTCGATTCCGGGGATTTACGTGTCGGACTATGAGCCCACTCAGCTGTTAAATGAGTACCCATTATGGGGTAAATAACTCGGTTGAGCGTGTTGCTGATCACATACCTCTGCACAAAAACCGTCACGATCTAGAAAATGAGATGATGCTAACTCATCTCGAGGCCGTGGTTCAAATTGGACTGTTGCGCCAGTTATTTATTTTTATTATTTATTTTCTAGGGGAGGTAGGGGTTCCTTGGGTCGGATCTTACACATTTTCAATAACAACTAACTAGATCTTACTACCAACATTCTGCAAAATTTTCAACTTGCTAGTGTCATTCTATCGAAAGTTATCGTAATTAAAATATTTAATTTTTGGAATTTTGTAGGGGAGGTAGGCGTTCCTTTGATCTGATTATGCCCAACTTACTAAAACTCAAGCAGCTTCTCACCTCAGGGTTACATGCCCAAAATCAGATGTCTACGTCAATTGGTTCAAGGGTTATAGACAAAAAACCTGAAAAGTAGGGTAGTACGGGGCTCTTTGTAAGAAAATTACCGTTAGTTTTCAATTGATCGATTTTATTTTTCCAGGAGAGTATAAGCTTACCTTCACGAGCAATCTACCAAAGCTAGAGCTTTTCATGTTTATTTAATCGGGAGTTATAAACATATTTAATTATTTTACATATGTAGGGGAGGCAGGCGTTCTCTTGGCCTGATCATGCCCATTTTCAATACCATCCAACTAGATGACACTTCCAACATTTGACCAAAATTTCAAGGCTCTAGCTTCATTTTATCGAAAGTTATCGTGCGAACGGACAGACAGACGGACAGACAGACAGACAGACAGACGGACAGACAGACAGACAGACAGACAGACATGGCTAAATCGAATCAGGAGGTGACCCTGATCATTTATATATTTTATATACATTGCTATACCTCCGGAGCCTCCTTTAAGGTGTTACATATTTCCGTCGTGACAAAAACAATATACCCTATACTAAAAGTCTAGGGTATAAAAATGGAAACATGATCAGTGACACTGATAGCATCAACAGACGATGGGCGTCCTATTTTGGAGAGCTTCTTAACCCCGCAAAACAACATCCCCGAACAAGAACCCATACTCGATGATGCTATTATCGACGAAACACCAAGCACTCAGCCACCAACATTAGAAGAAGTTGATCTCGCTATAAAATCATTTAAACCGACTGACGGCCGGAGACGAGATCCCAGCTGAACTACTTAAATCAGTTGAAGCGAGCCTTTTGAACGCCCGCCATTCATCAACTGCATCTGCGAATCTAGCAGGAAGAAGTTATTCAGGAGGATTGGCGCAGGAGCATAATCTGCAAATACCTACATAAGAAGGGGGATAAACTTCGGTGTGAAACCTATAGAGGCATTTCATTAGTCTGTGCGTCCTATAAAACACTGACTGAAATTCAGGAAAACAGGATAAGGCTTTTTGCTGAGCAGATAATTGGCAAGTATCAGGCCTGGCCTTTCTTTAACCGACCAACTGTTTACGGTTAAACAAATCCTCTAAAAATGTTGGGAGTTTAATGTAAATGTATACTAAATCTTCGTCGATTTCAAGCAACGTTATGCTACAATTTTTATTTGCAATTTATTCCGGCGGAACTGGTACGATTGACTAAGATGACGATGACCAACTCCGTCTCACAAGTCAGGGTCCAAAACGACCGAGAGCTCATTGGGAAGGCTCAGTAGAGGCTGACCCACAACAACTACTGGGCTTTTGAAACTAGAAGACGCAGTCACCTGACCGAGACAATTGGAGGAAATCTATCCAGACGCCGAGGTCCGACATCAAACCGTCCCGCCACGATGATGATGACAAGACAGCATTTCACAAGGGGACTATTCGATTTGTTTCACTCAAAATCGCATCGACCAAACTTTTCGGCACGGTCAAAAAACTATTTCTCAGGATTCAAGATGTTCAAACATTACGCCTCAAAATGAATGCCACCCTTATGGCCAAGTTATTGGAGTGATTAGACAAAGTCGTTTATTTACTGTGACTTACATTAACCTACATAGTAAGGTTGGTCGACACCAAGGAATGAGAAGACTGTCTAACAGTTACCACTACAAAACTAACATTTACAAAATCCACAATTGCAAAATCCATAAATTTTGGTACGCAGAAGTGTCAGTACAAAAAGTGTGTTACTAATGCAATGTAAGTACTGCGTAAAGCCCAACTCCACTTGAGCGTGGCGACAGATTGGATTTCCTCCTGCGGAAATAGGAGCCTAGCGTATATGTACGCTCGTACATCATAGTACATAATACGTTTATACCATAAACCATAGGTTTCGTACAGACGGTTCTTCCCCTCAAGTTGATTTGCATTTAGGCAGTATCAGCACATGAGTTTATAGAATTGGAAAATGTTAATTCTGATGTGTCTTTTTGTAGACAATCGAGAGTAAGTCACTCACTCACTTAACCCTCAATTCGATTTGCAGAATTACTGCATGCGTCCAAAATCCTTGATACGCATACTTTAACCATTGCTGCCTATTCCACATACTTTCGTTTTCTTTTTGTTTTGTTTTTTTTTGTCTTTTCGGTTTTTTCCTCCAGTGCCTCCTTTGGGTTTGTGCAGCCCTGCTGTACTGCGTGATACACAAATTTGATCCTCCGCAGAGACCAGTGTCTTCCAAACCGAAATCATTGAGGTCTGCGCCAAGAAAATTCTAGCTCAGAGGTTTCGAGGCGCCCGAATTGCTTTCTGCACAGATACTCAGGCGGTCATTGAGACGCTTTCATCTCACAAGCTCTTATCTAGGCTGACGAAAAATTGTTTTGAGATTTCGTAATGCCTTGGGGCAAAAGACCTTTTCCATAGTCCTGCTCGTGGGCGCCCCCTGGTAGCGGCAGTGGATTAAACCACTAACGGCCAAGTCTTAGCGATAAGACAGTTTGGAAAAAGGCAGATAGCTGTAGTCTGAACGGCTGACCAACACCTAAGCGTCTCAGGCTTAGTAGGATAAAATGATTTGTGTAGTTGGACCTGCCACATAGTTGTTTGAACTCCAGCATGTTTATTAAACCATCTCAAGCAGCTATCTCCAAAGCCACCCCCTGAATGGGGTTAAGCAATGTGCTGACAATTCACCCGTGTAAAAACCACTGCACGGCACGAAACCTGCAACAAAAGCCTCGGATTGGACGGATCGACGACGACGACCATGCAAACGACTAAAGGATTATTCTTTCGAATCCTGGAATGTACGCTCCCTGAACAAACCGGGGGCCGAAAAGGAACTACTTTAACAGGTCGAAAAGTACAAACTGAGCATTCCTGCAGTCCAGGCAACAAAATGGCTTGGCAGCGAGATCAGTGACAAGCAATCGCACACAATTTTTACAAGTGGCAAACCATCGGGCAAACAATTTCGAGTAGCATTTATAGTGAACAATCACCTCAAACCGCATATTACTGACTGCAAACCCATAAATGAATGGCTGTGTGCGATTCGCATTAAGACTCGATTCTTCAATTTCTGGCTCATCAATGTGCAAGCCCCCACTGAAGTTAAAGAAGACCCAGTAAAAGACGAGTTCTGCCAACGCCATCTATATAGACAGGCCTGCGCTCAGCTGGTTTTGACGCAATTATTTCGTTTGATGACGCTATCGTATCCACAATCCAGTGGTCGGCGACTGATGGCGGCGAGTCCCCGGTATTTGTGCATTTCGTGATTAGTTTTCGTTTTCCGCGTTGAGTGTTTCTTTGTTAGTTAAATTCTTTGAAGAGAGAGTATATGAGGAAGTGAAAAAGAGCGAGAGAAACGACGCAATTCGGCACAAGTGAGGAAGTAGGAAGGGGGATGAAAATTTGACATCTCTTTTGCTCTATATAGACCGGGCGGGTGTTCCGCGGCAGAGAGACAGACTGGAATGTTATTGTTCCGATTGGAAAAGTAGGAGAGGGGATGACATCTTACGTGCTTCCTGTGCTTTTATATAGACTGCGCGGGTGTTGCGCAGTGGAGGGCGTGTGTCTCTCTCTCTACTTTTTACGACTGGAATTGCTTCAAGTAGTTTAGTGTTGAGTATATGCGGATTGCTCCTCCATAGTTATTCTCTGTGGTTAAATTTCATCTAGTGATCCGAGAAAACAAAGACGTGCGCGATGAAACTGTGTCGTGCGGTCAAAAGATGTATTTTGTCAAGTGTCAACTGTTCCACGATGCTCTGCGACTGATCCCCGGGGCTGCGGCTTCGACCAAATTGGTGCAAGTGTCCAGAAAGTGTGTCTTTAGAGGACTAAAATGCCGTCTGGCGCAATTCCAATTGTAAACATATGTCGTGCCGGGAACATCGTCGTGTGCAGTCACTGCCTTGGCATGGCCTTGGCGAAGAAAATAATGACGTGTCGATCAGCTGAGCGAAGGGCCTGTCTATCTAGATGGCGTTGGTTCTACGCCCGCCTTGAGACTCTCTTCGACTCACTTTCAACGAACGACGTCCAATTGCTGCTGGGAGACTTTAACGCGAAACTCGGAAATGAAAGTTGGTACCTGGGGACCACTGGAGGCTACAGTCTCCATGAAGAATGTAACGACAACGGCCAGCGACTTATCGACTTCGCCTGCAGTAGGAATCTAGTCGTGAGCTCTAAGTGTTTCGACGCATTCACAAGCAGACCTGGAAGTCTCCAGACGTACACACCGTCAACCAAATTGATCACGTCCTCATTTGCAGGAGATGGGCGTCTATGTGATAGATGTCCGCTCGTATCGAGGAGCAAACTGCGACTCAGATCATCACTTGGTGAAGACCAGCTACAGATGTAGAATTTCCTCAGTGCACCAATCGAGAATTAGCCCTCCCAAAATCTTTGTGGTTGATAAGCTTCTGAGCAATGCTACGGCGGTGGCGTATACTGCCGCCCTTCAGGAAAGACTTTCACCTATGCTACATGACATGAGCAACACAGGCGTCCATGGGCTCTGGGAAGAGCTCAAAGGCACCATCAAAGAGGACACAGAGAAGGTCGTGGGATATAAAGCCCGGCGACCGCGAAATGACTGGTTCGACGAAGAATGCAAAAATTCACTTGACGCGAAAAACGAGGCCTATAGAAAATGGATTTAACGTGCAACCAGAGCCAAAAGATAAAAATATGACGAGCTACGGCAAATATCGAATAGAATAATTAGACGTAAGAAACGTAAATACTTTGAAGAGCAGTCGCTGAATATTAACGAAAACTTAGCTAATATGAATACCAGACAAGCGTACAAACTAGTAAATACAATGAAGAACGGCTATCAACCCAGGACTAGCCTCTGTAAGGACAAGGATGGAAACATCATCAGCGACACCGATGGTATTAACAAACGAGCTTCGGAACCTACGATTTAACATCCCCAGACAAGAAGCTCTTGACGATATTGTTGATCCAGGCTCATCCATACAATCCCCGACAATAGAGGAACTTGATCTCGTGTTGCGGGCACTAAAACGAAATAAAGCGTCGGGTGATAACGAGTTTACAGCTGAATTGCTAAAATTCGGTGGAACGGGTCTAGCTAATGCCATACATACATCATTACTCCTGCGAATATGGGAGGACGAGGAGATCCCAGACTATTGGCGCAGAAGCATCATCTGTCCAATTCACAAAAAGGGAGATAAACTGCGGTGTAGGAATTACAGGGGCATATCACTAGTTTGTACGTCCTATAAAATTTTGACGAAAATTCTGGAAAATAGAATAAAACCGTACGCAGAACGAATCATTTGGGGCGACCGGTAGCGCAGTGTGTTGAGGCATTAGGCTCATGTTTGACTACCGGCATTTTGAATTCGAATCCCGTCCACGACGACGTTCGTGGCCATGGATGTGCAGGAGGTGCATGCTGGCAACTGTATTCTCCGAAAACAGTTTATGCCAACGAAACGTCAACTGGGCCACATGGAACAGTTGGCGTTGAGTACTGTACAACATCATGGTGCAATTTGGGATACCGGCAAAACTAGTGCGACTGACAAAGATGACGATGATCAACTCCGTCTCACAGGTCAGGATCCATAATAGACTTACTGATATATTTGAAACACGCACTGATCTAAAACAGGGCGATGGACTGGCACCGACGCTCTTCAACCTACATAGCACTGGAATACGCTATTCGGGCTATGAATATGGACAGCAGCAAGACGCTACTCATCAAGTCGACACAATTAGCAGCGTACGCCGACGACATCAACATCATGTCCCGAAGATTGGCCAACGCAGAAGAACATCTGCATACGCTCGATACCGCTGCAAAAGAAATTGAACTATGTATCAACGAGGGTAAAACTAAAATAATGATGCAATCGACAAGGACGCCTGCACAATCGAGCAGCAATGTGGGGGACTTCAACACCGAGTTCGTGAGCGACTTCATATACCTGTGTTGCAACTTGTCATGGGACGCCAATCAAACTGATGAAATCAAGCGACGGATACAATTAGCTAATAAGACTTTTTTCTCGGTTCTCCCCATAATGAAATCGAAGCATGTGCACAGAAACACGAAGCTCCGCGTGTACAAAGCCATTACACGACCAGTGCTACGGCTGCGAAGCATGGACCCTAACTCAAGCCTCCGGAAACATGCTAGACATGTTTGAACGTATGGTTCTACGGCGAATTTTCAGGGCTGTTTGCGATCGAGATGGATGGCGCATCCGGTATAACTATGAGTTGTATGAACTGTACGATGAGCTGGAAGTTTCGAAATCGTCAAACTACAGCGACTTCAATGGGGAGGGCATGTACAAAGAATGGACGATGATCGTGTGCCAAAGAGAGTGATGAATACAAAACGAGTCGACGGAGCGAGACTGCCTAGACGACCGAGATCTCAGTGGGAGAGCTCAGTATATGTGGACGCCGAGCAGCTACTGGGCTTCCAAGATTGAAGGACGCGGTCACGTGACCGAGATAATTGAATTGGAGGATAACGATCCAGGCGGCCAAGGCCCGACGTCAGGCTGTCGCGCCGCGATGATGATGATGACATTCCTTTCTAGAACAAGACTACTAGTTAAATCTACCACCATTTTCCAATCATACGGAGTATGTATTTCAATTCCTACGAAAGTCAGAAGTCAAAAGATATGTTGCCTTCATAGATTACATATGTACTTTGATTTATGGTATTTCGCATCAACTGCATTCCCTTCAATTAAGCATAACGAGTACGAATACAAGAGGCTCGCTTTCTAATAAAATGTGTCACTACGGCCGCAGAACAGAACTAGTTCTAATCGAGAATTAGCCCTCCCAAAATCTTTGTGGTTGATAAGCTTCTGAGCAATGCTACGGCGGTGGCGTATACTGCCGCCCTTCAGGAAAGACTTTCACCTATGCTACATGACATGAGCAACACAGGCGTCCATGGGCTCTGGGAAGAGCTCAAAGGCACCATCAAAGAGGACACAGAGAAGGTCGTGGGATATAAAGCCCGGCGACCGCGAAATGACTGGTTCGACGAAGAATGCAAAAATTCACTTGACGCGAAAAACGAGGCCTATAGAAAATGGATTTAACGTGCAACCAGAGCCAAAAGATAAAAATATGACGAGCTACGGCAAATATCGAATAGAATAATTAGACGTAAGAAACGTAAATACTTTGAAGAGCAGTCGCTGAATATTAACGAAAACTTAGCTAATAGGAATACCAGACAAGCGTACAAACTAGTAAATACAATGAAGAACGGCTATCAACCCAGGACTAGCCTCTGTAAGGACAAGGATGGAAACATCATCAGCGACACCGATGGTATTAACAAACGAGCTTCGGAACCTACGATTTAACATCCCCAGACAAGAAGCTCTTGACGATATTGTTGATCCAGGCTCATCCATACAATCCCCGACAATAGAGGAACTTGATCTCGTGTTGCGGGCACTAAAACGAAATAAAGCGTCGGGTGATAACGAGTTTACAGCTGAATTGCTAAAATTCGGTGGAACGGGTCTAGCTAATGCCATACATACATCATTACTCCTGCGAATATGGGAGGACGAGGAGATCCCAGACTATTGGCGCAGAAGCATCATCTGTCCAATTCACAAAAAGGGAGATAAACTGCGGTGTAGGAATTACAGGGGCATATCACTAGTTTGTACGTCCTATAAAATTTTGACGAAAATTCTGGAAAATAGAATAAAACCGTACGCAGAACGAATCATTTGGGGCGACCGGTAGCGCAGTGTGTTGAGGCATTAGGCTCATGTTTGACTACCGGCATTTTGAATTCGAATCCCGTCCACGACGACGTTCGTGGCCATGGATGTGCAGGAGGTGCATGCTGGCAACTGTATTCTCCGAAAACAGTTTATGCCAACGAAACGTCAACTGGGCCACATGGAACAGTTGGCGTTGAGTACTGTACAACATCATGGTGCAATTTGGGATACCGGCAAAACTAGTGCGACTGACAAAGATGACGATGATCAACTCCGTCTCACAGGTCAGGATCCATAATAGACTTACTGATATATTTGAAACACGCACTGATCTAAAACAGGGCGATGGACTGGCACCGACGCTCTTCAACCTACATAGCACTGGAATACGCTATTCGGGCTATGAATATGGACAGCAGCAAGACGCTACTCATCAAGTCGACACAATTAGCAGCGTACGCCGACGACATCAACATCATGTCCCGAAGATTGGCCAACGCAGAAGAACATCTGCATACGCTCGATACCGCTGCAAAAGAAATTGAACTATGTATCAACGAGGGTAAAACTAAAATAATGATGCAATCGACAAGGACGCCTGCACAATCGAGCAGCAATGTGGGGGACTTCAACACCGAGTTCGTGAGCGACTTCATATACCTGTGTTGCAACTTGTCATGGGACGCCAATCAAACTGATGAAATCAAGCGACGGATACAATTAGCTAATAAGACTTTTTTCTCGGTTCTCCCCATAATGAAATCGAAGCATGTGCACAGAAACACGAAGCTCCGCGTGTACAAAGCCATTACACGACCAGTGCTACGGCTGCGAAGCATGGACCCTAACTCAAGCCTCCGGAAACATGCTAGACATGTTTGAACGTATGGTTCTACGGCGAATTTTCAGGGCTGTTTGCGATCGAGATGGATGGCGCATCCGGTATAACTATGAGTTGTATGAACTGTACGATGAGCTGGAAGTTTCGAAATCGTCAAACTACAGCGACTTCAATGGGGAGGGCATGTACAAAGAATGGACGATGATCGTGTGCCAAAGAGAGTGATGAATACAAAACGAGTCGACGGAGCGAGACTGCCTAGACGACCGAGATCTCAGTGGGAGAGCTCAGTATATGTGGACGCCGAGCAGCTACTGGGCTTCCAAGATTGAAGGACGCGGTCACGTGACCGAGATAATTGAATTGGAGGATAACGATCCAGGCGGCCAAGGCCCGACGTCAGGCTGTCGCGCCGCGATGATGATGATGACATTCCTTTCTAGAACAAGACTACTAGTTAAATCTACCACCATTTTCCAATCATACGGAGTATGTATTTCAATTCCTACGAAAGTCAGAAGTCAAAAGATATGTTGCCTTCATAGATTACATATGTACTTTGATTTATGGTATTTCGCATCAACTGCATTCCCTTCAATTAAGCATAACGAGTACGAATACAAGAGGCTCGCTTTCTAATAAAATGTGTCACTACGGCCGCAGAACAGAACTAGTTAAGATCACTGAACAATTGAATTGTTCACATATTTGCTGGACTTTTATGAAGGAAACGCTACTAAACTAGAACACATATTGAAACTATTTACGCTAGTATCCATGCGGAATTACTTACTTTGACTGGGTGTTGCAGCTGTAACGAGAATGGGCGCTGTACTGAAAGCAAACGCCAACACGTAAATTAACATGAGTAGGTCATTGGAACGTCTTGTCGATCGCCATCTGCTTCTTATTCGTGCTGTTCTGCTCCCTTCGTACGGGAGCAATGGAATCATCTTTATATTCATCTCAGCAACCACATTGATAATATCTGGGGTATAAGTTGATTGCACGATATATTTTTTACGAGTATTTTGAAAAGGGTTTGGATTACACTAGCGTGATGTCATTCGTAAAGGATCTAGATCAGAAAATTTGCGAAATTTTGGAAATAGCACTATTTGTTGTTATTTATTTTATTATTAATCGTAGCGGAATTGAAAAAGTATATTCGAGAACTATTAAAAATTCATCTTCCTCGAGTTCAAAAACAAAATGACTATCAAAAAGTTTATTGAACCAACTAGTTTTGATCAATCAAAGATGGACACACAATATGCATACAATTTTATTATTATTAATGTTCATCAATGTTAATAAATCGATATTATTGAATTGAATTAATTGACCTATTTTAGAACATCTTTTCTATTAAAATAGATGGTCATTTTGAAATGTTTCTGAAGTCTATAAGTCGATAATAGGGTTTTGGAGCTTCAGCTTGATTTTAGGGATATGACCTTCTCTTAAAGGATCATATAAAAGCGTCCGTAAACTGCAACAAAATTGCACAATAGCTAAATATCACTCATTATTTTGAATTCATGTGGATCATATTGACAGATTGCACAAAAAAAGAATTATTATGGGGTGTGAATTGAAAAATCCATTTTATGTCAAATGCATGTCTCATACATTCCCCGAAGCGACGCTCGGCTACGAGCGACAAATTTAACTTTATTTTTTATCTGGCGCACGAAGACGGTCGTAGTCGCTTCGCTCAAATACGTTTGTAGTGGATGCATGTTCGTGATAATCCTCAACTTTGGATCTGGCGCCCATTGCCACTTGTTGACGCTTGTGTCGCGAAAGCTCGTTGCAGGTCAAATACGCTTCCAGTGGACGGTCGTGCAGCGCAAGAGAAGCGCTTTAAAGCGCACTGCATGGTTCAAGAATAGAAGGTTACGCAAAGAAGTGTGCAACTTTTTCGTTCTCTCTGCGCATAACGTCACAGTTTTACTTTTCGAAAGCTTTCAGTGTATTTGGTATGAAATCAAATACTTTTTAAAGAGAATTCATTTACAAATCTACAGTTTTAATCCGAGAATTTGACCTCCACGGCTAGGGGAAGGTATTATTATTATTATTATATTCTGGGGGATAGCCGAAGCAGACCACTAACGTTTGGGTCCCTTTTCGCCCCCTCCCGGTCATTAGTGGCTTGCAGATGTCGACTGATAGTTGTCGACCTCTTTCTTCATCACTGAGTCCCGTGTTATTGCTAGCATTTGTTTAAGGCTGAGTTCACTCATGGCTTCCACACTTATCGTGTGCTTGCCTGTGATCCTCAACCTCGTGCTAGCCAGTGCTGGACATTCGCACATAATGTGTGTTGCCGTCTCGGCCTCCTCCAGGCATAGCCTGCAAACGTCATCTTCCCGATTTTCATCTTGGCCAGATGAGCCTTAAAATTACCATGCCCTGTGACCAAGGCAGTTATCCAGCTTAGGGTACTCCGTTTATAAGGGGAAGGCAAATGTTTACATAAAATTTCAAAAAACTACCCTCATCCCACTTCCCACCCCTAAAAGGAAATCTGCGAATTTAGCTACAGTTTTATTCCGACCTTTATGAAATTTTGTATATGAGACCTTCCAGACAAGGGGAAGGTGACTGTCTACATCGGCCTTAGGAAAACTACCCCCAACTCCCTTCTCACTCCTAAAAGGAAATCAGGGAATTTATCCACAGTGTTATTCTGATCTAGTTGAAACTTTGTATATTAGACCTTCATGGCTAGGGGAAGGCGACTGTGTACGTGGGTTTTCAAAAAACCACCCCGTCCCCCTGCTTACCCCTAAAAGGAAATCTGCGAATTTATCTTCAGCTCTATTCCGATCTTGATGAAATTTTGAATATAAGTGTATAAGTGGGTGGGATGAGGGTGGTTTTTTGAAATCTTATGTGAACATTAACCTTCCACTAATCTTGGAGGTGCGGTATACAAAATTCCATCAAGATAGGTATAAAACCTTTTATAAAAATGTAAATTTACTTTAAGGGGGATTGGGTGGATTTTCAAAATGCCCTACAGACAGTAACTTTCCCCTTGTTGTGGAGGTCCAAAATAAAAAATTTCATCAAAATTCAAATAAAACTGAAGATTTGATAGCAACTTTTATTTAAAAAAACATGAAACTTCGTACAAAATACACGCGCCCATATTAAAAATTGAAACTGTGACGTCACGAGCTTTTTCTCTCGTTCGGTGGCTGAATAACGGACCTGCGCGTTGCGTAACCTTCTATTCTTGAATCATGAGCGCACTGTTCCCTTTCCTAGGAATATTTGAGAAGTTCATCTATTTCCCAGTGAGTTTCTGTGAAATGGAACGCCTCCCGTTGTAGATTTGGTCAACGAAAAAAAGCCAAGTGTTGATCATGTGCAACGGATCACTAAAATATGAATTTCAACTGCTGCGTACTCAATAGGGCTTGCTCTCTCTATTTGCTCAATGCTCATTGTCTGTGTTCAAGGCCATTTTTAAATAATAAAATAAATGTTTTTTCCTAATTACTGTTGTAAGCAAAGCCGGGGAAGGAATACTTTCTTTCCTCTATAAGGCTTCTATTAGAAGGCAACAGGATGTTTAAGCCAGCAACATGCATTATCCGAATGTTGTTTACTAAACGTGTAAAGATTTGTTGAGTTCATTCCTTTTTCCCCTTGAATTGGATCTTTGAACTTCTGAATTGGATGACTCCAACTTCGACGACTGACAAATTATAAGACCAGGTGTAATTTCGATGACTTTATTCCTTCTCCTTTTGAAATAGATTTTTGAACCTCCGACTTTGGCTGACAAATTACAAGTGTCTTTGATCCCTTTCTAAATTAAGTTTAAGCATTGATATGACGAGAAAAAAGGCGGGAAATTAAAGTTTGGGAATCTATACAATTAAAGGTTGGGAAAATATTGTCCCAAATATTTCTTATTTAATAAACGTCATTTTCCAGTCGACCATTTTAGTACTAATTTCTAAAACTATTTTAGGTTAGGTTTATTCTGACAATTCAGTTGTTTACTTTGCTTGCGCTATGGATTTCAACATCGGAGTAAATTCAGATAAGTATAAATTTGTAATTTGTATGCTAAGAAACGTTGCTTTGTGTTTTCCTTTTCGATTGCAGGCGCCGCATGATGACTTCGACTGAATTTATCGGTGCATCCACTTCCTGATGTGTCGATGTTCGAGTTTTGGTTATCGTGGTGTCGACTCCATCAGGTGAGTTTAAAGTTGTGTTTTGTGTTCGGGAAGTTTTTCGGTGTGATGCGCTGTAAGTTCCAACATACTCCCCCGCGCTGAGAAGTCATTCTCAGGATGAAAAATGTGAAGTGGAACGAAAATGAAAGTCGAAAAGATTATTTAATTATTACAGATGTTCTGACTGGAAGAAGTTGTCCCAACTAGGTTGGGCGTTCTCCTCAGTCATTAACATCTGGAGCAAATAAATAAAAAAGAAAAAGAAAAATGTTAGTTGTATTGTATGCAAATTCAGTATTTCGATAATAATGAGCTCATTTTTTTTTTTTTCATTCAGCTTTCCTCACCATCAGTTGGTAAGACTACTATTTTGGTAATGGGTCTTTTCAATATGGATTGCGTTGTTTTGAGTGTAACAACTCGGACTAGTCCATCTTCGCCTGGATGGACTTCTATTATTTTTGCCATCAACCATTTGTTGGGAGGTAGATTTTCATCTTTCACGATAACGATTGTTCCTGGTGAAATGTTTGATTGTGTCTTGAACCACTTTGGTCTTTGCTGAAGGCGTGATAGATATTCGTTAGACCATCGTTTCCAGAAATGTTGTGCCATCTTTTGTGTTCTTTGCCATCGGTTCAGATAGGATTCCTTAGTATCGAGTAGGTTTCGATCAGGCGGAGAATTCAAGGCGTCGCCAATGATAAAATGTCCTGGTGTGAGTGCGTTTAATTCAGTGGGGTCTTCATTTAGCGGGACTAAGGGTCTGGAATTTAAAATGCTCTCGATCTGTGTTACTACGGTGTTCATTTCCTCGAACGTTAAATGTTGGTTTCCGACAATTCTTTTTAAGTGATGTTTCATTGATTTCACCCCGGCTTCCCAAAGTCCGCCGAAGTGTGGTGCTGATGGGGGGTTGAAATGCCAAGTGATGTTATCAGGAGCTAAGATACCTGCTGCTTTTGATTCATGTCGCTTGATTAGTCGAAACTCTTTGTCGGCGGCCATAAAATTCGAACCACAATCTGAATATATGTCGGAGCACATCCCTCGTCTTGATGTAAATCGTCGGAAAGCCGCCAGAAAGGTTTCCATACGCAAGTCGCTGACTACTTCCAAGTGGATCGCTTTCACTGCTAAACAGATAAACAACGCAACGTAGCCTTTAGTAAAGCTGGCGTTTCGAGTTTTTGCGGTTTTTATCATTATTGGTCCGCAATAATCAACGCCTGTGTGAGCGAATGCTCTTGTCAGATTCACTCTTGGCGTCGGCAATTGTCCCATTAGCTGATTTTCAGTCGTGGCCTTGAATCGTGTACATATGACACAATTATGTGTTATTCTCTTCGCAGCATTTCGACAGTTGATTATCCAAAAGCTCTTTCGGGCGGTTGATATCATGATTTGTGGTCCACCGTGTAGCGTTTTCAAGTGAATTTCATGCAGAATTAATTTTGTTAAAGGATCGGTGTTGGGTAAAATTATGGGATTGGCTTGTTCATATGATAGATTTGCGTTTGATAATCTTCCATTTATTCTAAGTACGCCCTCTTCATCGACTTGAGGGTTTAAACGTACGATGTTGCTGTTCTTAATGGGTTTTTTATTCATTAGATTTTGGATTTCTTTGTCGTAATGAAAATTTTGAGCCAATTTTATCCACAGCATCCGAGCACTAAGTAGTTCGTCTGTTTTCAAAAATCCCGTTTGTGGGATTTGTCTTCTGCAATGTTGAATGAAGCGTAGACAATAGGCGGTTACCCGTATAAGTTGAGTAAACGATGAAAATCGCCGAAGTATTTCATTTGGTTCTTTTAATATCGCAGTGCATGCTTGCTTTTTTAATTCTAATGTTGTGTCTTTCTTTTTAGGTTGTGGAGGCCAATGTTCCTTGGAAAGCATTAACCATGTCGGACCTGTCCACCATAAACCATTGTTGGCCAAATTCGAACGTGAATTGAACCGAGTGAGCAGATCTGCTGGATTTTCTGGTCCTGGAACATGAAGCCAATTGACATTCGGTGACATTTCATGGATGTAGTTTACTCGATTTGCCACGAATTGTTTCCAACGGAATGTGTCTCCTCGAAGCCATGCTAGTACTACGGTGGAATCCGTCCATAAATATGATGTATTCATATGGTCTTCGAAAATTTTATGACATTTTTGTAGTAACTTAGTTGCGATGACTGCTCCGCATAGTTCCAAGCGGGGTGTAGACATTTCCTTTTTTGGTGCTACTTTAGATTTGGCCATGATCAGATAGACGTTTAATACCCTTCCATTTTGAATGATTCTGCTGTATATTGCTGCTCCATAAGCTTCCTTAGATGCATCGCTGAAACAATGTAATTCCATCGTAGTTTCGGGTTTAAATTGGATCCATCTGGGTATTTTTATATTAGGTAGGTCGTTGAGATGGGAACTTATTTTATTCCAACTTCGAATAAACTTTGATGGCAATGTATCATCCCATTCGAGTTGTGAAAGCCATACCCCTTTGAGGAGTACCTTGGCTTCTGCTACAAGAGGAGCTATCCATCCTAATGGGTCGAAAATTCGAGCGATTTGTGAGAGCAGTTCTCTTTTCGTTCGAACTGGAATTCTTTCGCTTTGTCGTACAACCATTGTATCTTGTTTTGGGAACCAAGACAATCCCAATGATTTTACTGAATCTTCTTCAGACATTATGGGAATTTCTTGAAGTTTAGTGTTGTGGTCATACTCAGTTTCCATTAAACTAGTTTCGTTAGAAATCCATTTGTGTAAATGGAAACCACCTCTCTTCAGTATTTGCTTTATTTGATATTGTTTTTCCTTTGCTTCAGAAAGTGTTGGAGAACTGGTCATCAAATCGTCAACATAAAATTCAGTTAAAACCATTTTCGCTCCCAGTGGAAATTTCGCGCCTTCGTCGGCGGCCAATTGTTGCATTGCTCGAATAGCTAAGAAGGGTGCGCAGGTTAATCCGAATGTGACTGTCGTAAGTTGAAAGTCTTGTATAGGTTCGTTCTTCGTTGACCTCCATACGATGCTCTGAAATTTATTGTCTTCCTCGTGTACGTCAACTTGCCTGTACATTTGCTTTATATCTGCGGTTGAAGCGTATTGATAAAGTCGCCATCTACATAAAGTGGTAACCATGTCTGGTTGTAAAGTCGGTCCTGTCATAAGGGTGTCATTTAAGGAGACTCCGCTGGCAGTTTTTCGAGAAGCATCGAATACGACACGCAGTTTGGTAGTTTCTCTGTCGTTCTTTAAGATTCCATGGTGTGGTAAGAATACATTGAGTGAATTGATTGAATTTGATGCTTTCATGTGGTTTAAATCTTGATACTCGTTCATTACGTCGACATATGCTGTTTTCAAATTTGGTTGATTTTCAAACCGACGTTCTAAGTGAAGAAATGATGCTGTTGCGATGTGCTTGGAATTTCCTAAAGTGTCCTTCATGTGATCCTTGAATGGGAGTCTTACGACATATCGGCCATTTGTTCTCCTTGAGTGTGTTTGTTCGAAGTGAGTCTGGCACAAAAGATCTTCTTCTGATTCTACTTGTTGACAGGGGATTTCTTCTAACTTCCAGAATAATTTTAGTTGATCGTTGATGTCATCAAGAGTGGTTCCAAAACAATTGAGATTTTCGTCGTTTGCTTGCTGATTAATTTGTCCGAATACGATCCATCCTAACTTCGTTGATTGTGCGATTGGTGTTCCCGGAGGACCCGTGATTAATCTTGCTTCAATGATAGAAGCATAAACGTCAGCTCCCAGCAGCACGTCAATGTGCCTCGGGGTGTCGAAATTTTGATCTGCCAGCGTTAAATTAGACAGATGTTCCCAATTTTTCTTTGTGATAGTATATGATGGTAATATTTTTGATAGATTACGTATTATTAGCGCTTCTATGGTAAGATTTTCGCCCTTTAATGGTATAATCTTCAATGAAATGGAACCTTTGGTGGTTCCGGCTTTACAACCTGCCACTCCTATGACGTTTGCATGATGCGACATTCTTTTTAAACCGAGTTGTTGTGCGGCATTTTCGGTAATGAATGTCGCTTGCGATCCGCTATCAACGAGTGCGCGTAGTTTATGAATCCTTCCATGCTGATCAAGTGCGTTTATGTTGGCCGTTGCCAACAAAACTTGTTTGCTGGTTGTAGAAGTCAAAACATTGACGTTGCTCTCGGCAGTCCTTTGAACTTCTGGTGCGTTGTTGCTTGTGGTATTGGCTCGAATAATTTGATTATTTGCTGTGGAATGTAGTAAGGAGTGATGCCTTTTTCCGCAAGCTCTACATTTGTATGTGCTTTTACACTGGTTAGCAGCATGGCCCGAATTCATGCAGTTGAAACAGAGTTTATTTACTTGGACGATTTTGTTTCGTTGTTTCGCGTCAAGCGATTTGAAATTGTCGCATTGATGTAACTTGTGAGGTTTTTTACAAACAATGCATTGTATCGTCGTTGTGACCAATACTTGATGTTTTTTCGTTTTCGTCTCGGAGTTTGACATCTCCCACGCTCGAAAACGATTCTCTATGAATTCAATAAGTTGGATGTACGATGGAAGTTTGGTGAGACCACCTGTCTCCTGATTCCACGCGTGTCTTATTGAACTCGGAAGTTTGGATAGGATTATATGATTTAGAAACACATCCCACGTAGATGTGTTTATTTCTAAGTTGTTGAGCGCTTTCAACACACCGTTGAAAGTGTCGATTATTCTCCTAAGACTTTCTGAATTTTCTTCGTTACTGCATTTAACTTCGAAAATTTTATTTAATTCTTGATGAACAAGGACTCGCTTATTTTCATACCGCCTTGTTAAAGTTTCGATTGCTGGCTGGTAATTTTCAGCGCTTATTGTGAAATTGCGAAGCAATTCTTCGGCTTCACCTTCCAAATGACACTTGAGATAGTTCATTTTTTGGATGGTGGATATGGTTTTATTGCTGTCTACTATGGAGAGGAAAAGTCCCTTAAAGGAAGACCACTCGTTGTAACTTCCCGAAAATTTCTTGAGGGCAATTTTGGGAAGATTTGATTCGGTTGTCGACCCAACCTCACTAACATTAGAGGTCTCGGATTTCTCTTTTGAGGTTTTTGTTAAGTCCGATTTACCCTGCTCTAACTCGCTAAGGCACACGTGAATCTCTTCTACCGTATCGACGTATATTCCGCTTTCGAAGTAATCGTCTACTTCTTTGGAAGATAATTCTTGGAGCGACTTGTGAGCTTCTTCCAGCGCGGTTAATTCAGCTTGTAGTGTGTCGATACGGTAGTCGAAGTACCGTGCTGTGGTTTTTTTTGCCTTGCCGTCTTTGTTATAATTTGAGAGTGTGCGTTTGATTTCGGAGACTCTTCTCCTTTGCACCTTTAGCAAAGTGGAGGCTTCATCCCTTGATTTCGTCGAGGTTTCCCCTGTATCAGGCATACTGACGGTAATTTAATTCGTAACCTCACTTTGTATTTATAAATTTCGCGGACCCAACTCCACTTTTCGGAAAGCGATATGGGAGATTCTTAACCTCACTTTGTGATTATAAATCTCGCAGACCCAACTACACTTTTCGGAAAGCGATATTGAAACAGAGATTCTTAACCTCACTTTCCGTAGACCCAGTCTTACTTTCACTACCGACGTTGCACATGAACTCTTAACCTCACTTTCAATGATGGGTTTCTCAATAAATTTACATACAACACCACTAACCTTTTTTTTTCTTCAATTTCGGACGAATCCGGCTCGACGGACCATGTAAAGATTTGTTGAGTTCATTCCTTTTTCCCCTTGAATTGGATCTTTGAACTTCTGAATTGGATGACTCCAACTTCGACGACTGACAAATTATAAGACCAGGTGTAATTTCGATGACTTTATTCCTTCTCCTTTTGAAATAGATTTTTGAACCTCCGACTTTGGCTGACAAATTACAAGTGTCTTTGATCCCTTTCTAAATTAAGTTTAAGCATTGATATGACGAGAAAAAAGGCGGGAAATTAAAGTTTGGGAATCTATACAATTAAAGGTTGGGAAAATATTGTCCCAAATATTTCTTATTTAATAAACGTCATTTTCCAGTCGACCATTTTAGTACTAATTTCTAAAACTATTTTAGGTTAGGTTTATTCTGACAATTCAGTTGTTTACTTTGCTTGCGCTATGGATTTCAACATCGGAGTAAATTCAGATAAGTATAAATTTGTAATTTGTATGCTAAGAAACGTTGCTTTGTGTTTTCCTTTTCGATTGCAGGCGCCGCATGATGACTTCGACTGAATTTATCGGTGCATCCACTTCCTGATGTGTCGATGTTCGAGTTTTGGTTATCGTGGTGTCGACTCCATCAGGTGAGTTTAAAGTTGTGTTTTGTGTTCGGGAAGTTTTTCGGTGTGATGCGCTGTAAGTTCCAACAAAACGTCATCTAAGTCTTATGTAGGCGTAGTTGAGATGCTTTGTCCCACAACAGGATAAGGCAAACTAGTTTTTTTGTTTGATATCTATCTAATTAAAAAAAAAGGTTTGGATTGGGCTCTAGATATTTTTCATACCCTGCACAGATAATGATAGGGTATATGTATTAACTTTGTCAAGAAGTTTGCAACACATAGAAGGAAGCATCTCCGACCATATAAACTATATACATATATTCTTGGTCAGTTTGATGAGACGAGTCGATTAAGCTTTGTCCGTCTGTCTGTCTGTTTCTATGCAAACTAGTCCCTCAGTTTTGAAGATATCGAGCTGAAAATTTGCACAAAGCCTTCTTTCTTTGGTGCGCTGTAAATATGTCGGAACCAACGGAATCGGATCACTACGTCATATAGCTGCCATAGGAACGACCGGTTCAAAAATTCGTCTTTGTGAGAACAACTTTTTTATTTCTAAAGATATCTTTTGCAAATTTCACACTAATCAATAATATCTTTAGTCAAATCCTATCCCCGAATTTCATTTAAATAGGACTACTCTATTGTATAGCTGTCATAGGAACGATCGTTCCAAAAGCAAGTTTTTGTTAGAAAAACTTTTTTATTATTGAAGATATCTTTACTAAATTTCATATTACTCAATCACATTGACTGCCAAACTACGTTCCTAAATTTGATTGAACGCGGCCTACTATTTCATATACCTCTCATAGGAACAGTGAAATCGGGACAAGTTTTATTACTACAGTAAAACCTGTTCAAGCCGGAACCTGGATAAGGCGGAAACCTGGCTACCCGGAAAAAAATCGTTTGTCCCGTGAATTTTTTCATCATTTTCATATAAATTGAACCTGTATATGCCGGAACCTGTCTAACGCGAACCCGTACTTCAAAACTGGCGATATTTTGGTCATGTAGAACCTATATAACGCGGAATTTACCGTCGTCTAAATAATTTTCTTAAAACCAATCTAAAAATTTTACATGAAAAACAAAACACAACCACAATGAGACGGCCAATAATTCAATAGTGTATTGTTTTAGGTTTCCGTACGTGCGATTTGTGAAATCTAGCTATGTTTTGCGAAAATTTTTGTGGTTTTGAATATACAGTACGGTACATAAGTAGCATTTTTTTTACTGTTTTTCGTAATTTTAATTGTTTGAAATTCATGCAGGTCATGAAAACGTTAACGCTGATAGAGAAGATGACGCTCATTGAAGACCATGATAAAGGTGTTTCGACAAAGAATTTGCAAGTAAAGTACCAGTGCGGGAAGACGCAGATCTACCAAATCCTTAAAAATAAGGCCAAATTTAAGGCTGAATGGTTGGCGGGTGCTAGTACGCACATTAAACGGCGACTAAAAGAGACGGGGTATGAGGACGTAAATGCACGAGTTTACAAATGGTTTGTTGGAGCTAGGTCGAAAAATTTGCCAATTTCCGGTCCGATTCTTCAACAGAAAGCAAAAGACATTGCAAATTCGTTAAATCTACCTACGTTCAAAGCATCGAACGGTTGGCTTGAGAGTTTCCGGAAGCGACATTCGATAACTTTCACTAAGATTTGCGGAGAGTCGAAAGACGTATCACAAGTCGATGCAGATAACTGGAAATCAAGAATCAGCGAGATGGTTAAGGGCTACGAAATTAAAGACATTGCAAAGGCAGATGAAACTTCGTTATTTTTCCGCGCATTACCGAACAAAACACTTCACTTCAAAGGCGACAAATGTTTCGGCGGAAAACATTCCAAGGAAAGACTTACCCTGCTTTTGTGTGCCTTCGCTGATGGCTCTTTTGAAAAGCCTGTGATTATTGGCAAAGCCCAAGAACCTCGTGCTTTTCGCCATATAGATGTGAGAAATTTGCCAATAACATGGAAGCATAATAAGAAGGCGTGGATGACAACTTCGATAATGGAGGAATGGCTACTCGAACTGAACGATAAAATGAAAAAAACAAGGCCGCAAAATCTGTCTTTTTCTTGACAATGCCACTTCCCATCCAAGGATGGAGCTGTCAAACATAAAGCTGATATTCTTTCCACCAAATATGACCAGCGTTTGTCAGCCATTGGATGCAGGAGTAATTCAAAATTTTAAGATTTTATATCGGAAGCAAATTCTAAGGCATCTTATTTCGAAAATGGACTCCTGCAACAGTGTTCACAATTTGGCAAAATCCATAAACTGCCTGGATGCGATATACTGGAGCCAAGCAGCTGTTGCTAATATTTCAGCAGAATGTGTTCAAAAAAGCTTCAAAAAGTGCGGATTGAATACCGACGTCGCTGGCGATGAATTTAATGTTAACGTTACTGAGATTCTGCCTCTACTTATAAGTGCTGATGTCCAAGATGTGTCACCGATTGAATATGTTAATATCGATTCTAATGCATTAACTGAATCAGAGGTAATCGAAGACTTTGATGATTTGGAATTAAATGCGAATGATTCTTCGGAGGATGAAAGCCAACCTGCCAGAACGAAAACTTCAGCCGCTCAAGCATTAGAAGCACTGCGGACTGTTGAGGATTATGCTGCGGAAGCTGGGAATGCTGCAATCCTAACCAACATTTATGCTGTTAGAAGCCAAATCGAATGCGATCTTTTGCAAACGAAGAAAAAACAGACCACCATCCCGAACTTTTTCCATCAATAATTTGATTATGTTATACATAATGTGTTTTGATATATTGTACATGTCATATTTGTGTTTAAAACTTTGAATAAGATTTCTTTCTGTTTCTTTTTTTTTTAACCATAACCAGCGTATGGAATTACTAATGCTAAATACATTTAAGATGAATTAAACAAAATCATTTTTTATTACACAACCCTCTATAAGCCGGAAACCTGCCAAGGCGAAAAAATTTTCGGGGTCCCATGGGATTCTGGCTTGGACAGGTTTTACTGTAATATCAAAGTGGCAAATGCACCATAAGTCACGCGAAGGGTGAAGGGTATCATACCTTCGGCAAGCTAGCCGAATGCTAGCTTGTTTTTAAATATATTCCACCACCAGGGTAACATTTTGAACTTATAAGATGCAGAAATCTCATAAGTCAAGAAACTTAAACAATAAATAACTAACTAATTTATAAGTGAACATGGAGAAGTTGCAAGAGTCTTGATTTATTGGATATTCAATCTCAAACAAAACAATTTTGTCAGTAAGAGGTACAGTTACAGAGAAAGCAGTTTAATTAATAATTACCCAACAACTAATGTTCAGTGACTAATTGGGTTTTTGTAATAACTAATTCTATAAGCAATGAAAAGAATATTTTCGGCATTTATGGCTGTTCCTTTTTCACTCAGGATCATTCAGTTATGAATTAATTTATAGATATGTAACATTCCTGTTTCGAGAATATAGGAAAATTCTATCTATTCTGCATTTACAAAGAATTTCCGCTTTGGAAATTATTGTACATGTCCCGTGTGTCGGTTTTATGTTCTTACCGCCTAATGAGGAAATGCATTTTGAAACCGCACCCAAGAAATTTTCAAAATTCTCTCTAAATGCAACAGAGAGAACTTTCCTATTATTCGCGAAACAGGAATGTTCCAAAAAAGGGTTGTTTTCTAATTTAAACGTGCTTTGTTAATTGCCTTGGCTTCTAAAGGGGCGTGAGCGCGTCAACATCTCTAGCATTGCTATGCCTTGTTGACGTTTCGATAGCATATCTACTTTTCAGAAGTGCAGTTGCTAGCATGCATCTCCTGTTCGCGCCGTCTTTATACTAACAAGCTCAGAGCACTGTGAGAGTTCTCTAAAAGTAGGGTAATATGTTTCACTTATGAGGAAAGTGCTCTTGGTTTTCAACTGATGGATCTCATATCTACGAGAGAAAATAATATGGCTATTTATGCACACTACAGGAGATTTGGATAAATCTTGAGATTTAAACAAATCTACCCCCAAATCTCCTAGACTTACCATACATTTATGAAGATTTCCTAATCTAAATTTTGAACAAGATTTAAAACAAATCTCGTAATAAATCCCATATTTTCCCCTGAATTTGTATAATATAATATTTCTCCACATTTCGCCACAATGTACTATAAAATCTTCTCTATGAATTATCCATGAAAAAGAAGTCAATTATGTTTGTTTTGAAATTTTGGTAGTTGAAGGAGAACTGCCAACTAAATCTTGGTGGTTGAAGGAGAAGAAGAAAACGTATTGTGTGTGCATGTAGGTTTACGCCTCTGGTGTACTCAATTGCCCTGGTCCCTTGTGTGGCATAGCGCGTCAACTGTTCCATATGGCCCAGTTGACGTTTCGTTGGCTAGTTTCGGAGAATGAGTCGCCAGCATGCATCTCCTGCTCCCCCATTAAAGCCGCCTATCTGCGACAAATCGGAAGATGCTGTGGCTTATTATTACGCCCCGCATGACAGGGGTAAGACAACAAAAATACCCATGACCACGAACGTCGTCGTGGAAGGGATTCGAACCCGAAACGCTGGTAGTAAAAAATGAGACTGGTGCTTCTACGCACTGAGCTACCGGTTGCCCACGTCTCTGGTTTGCATACACTATAACTGTCATCTACCAAAGTTGGAGCTTTTCGCGTTTATCCTAAGGGGAGTTAATGATACTTTTAAATATAATATATTAACATGAAAATGTTTATTGGGAGGCTATTCATTTAAAAAGCGACGGAAAAAAGCGATCAAAAATCCGACCAAAAAGGGCCATGAAGAAAGTGACATGTTTCTAAAGGCGATTCGCTAGTATGTACAAGAATGAGACACTGGACCCTTAAAAGTGAAAACGTGTTAAACAACGTGTTAAACCACGTGTCAAAAAAACTTAATTCGAATGAGTGAAAACCTAAATACGTTTATCAGTGTTTGCTAATTTTATTTATTTTCTACTTTTGTGTAAAAACATGCGATAAGAAATGCCTATCAAATTTGGCAAATTAATAATATAATTTTCATGTGAAGCGTTATTGGCCGAAGCTCCGAAAATCTTTTATATATGTACAGGAAGGTGTATCAATCCCACATTGGGTACCATAGATTCAGCAATAGACTTGGAACAGTTGCGGAGTAGGCAATGACCGCTTTCACACTATCCGGTTTCCGCCGGACAGCTAAAAAACCCGATACGGCGAATTTTTTTTAATAGACTGAAGAAGAGCACACAGCCCCTTTCACATTACACGGTCACGGGTAAAACTTGAAATTTGAATTTGGTTTTGCACTCTGTTGTCGCCTTTTTAGGCGCTGATAATACAACCTTAATGCGACAAGCTGCTTCTGATTCATTTTATTATCACCACACTCAACACCTAGCTTGAAATGAAATGTAAAAGTGATATTTTGTACTCCAGTTCACGTTGATTCGGGTGAAGGTTAGGGGGCGGTCAAAAACGGTCCGGATTAACTACCCGGTTAAGTGTCAAAAAGCTACGGACCCTGGCGTCAATTTAATTTTTAAAATTTTTGACTGTGCTCACAACATTAAAAATATGGATTCTATCCGGAAATATATCTACGATATGTTTACTTAATAATCAATTAAATTAAACTATAAAAATTTCAAATTTCCCATAATAAATTCGCTATTTAGCGATGCACAGCCATCTTTTGGAGCAAAAACTCCTCTTCCATAGTCCTCCGCGTGGGCGCCTCCTGGAACGGCCGTGGTCACTGACCATTGCTAGCCAATGTCAAACCGCCAGTGATGGCGGTGCGACAATTTGGTTGAGGTGAACCTTCCCTCTGTGGTGTGGGGCGTAAAAATTATACCACGGCCTTTTCCTTTGACGGCCTGTCGTTGAAACCGACAAACAAAGGACAGCTTGTGTATGGTAGAAATTTGCGCTATCCGAAATCTTCTATATGCTAACAAAACGTCAACTATGCCTCGGATAAGGACTGACTCAACGGTTACGACTTTTGGCTATGGTACAATGACAAAATTGGATTCTGGAAAGTGCGTACTCTCCTGGACAATGGATCAGAAGGTCCCCAGAACGCACGATTTCTTCAATTAGAAAGTGATTTTCGTAGGTATAAATTAAACATCTTAGGTGTTAGTGAGATAAGATGATGGGACACTGGAGAATCTATCTCTCCAACGGACGGCACTACAATGTTGTACTCCGGTAGAGCTACCGGTAGTGGTCGTGAGTCAGGTGTGGGGCTCCTTTTAACCAGAGCCGCGCGAAACTATCTCTTATCCTGGGATCCGGTCTCGGACAGAATCATGACCGCGAGGTTCCGGACCAAAATGAGGAACATCACAATAATAAACTGTTATGCTCCAACTGAAACCGACAATGTCTTGGCGAAAGAACAATAAAACGCCGTCTAGAGCGGAATACCTAAAAGTGACATTATAATGGTTATGGCGGAATGCAACAATTGACGCTGATAACTATGGGCTCAGACATGTGATGGGGGGACACGGTCTTGGTGATCATAATGTCAACGGTGAAAGATTTACTATGTGTGAGCAACGTTGGACGTGGGCGTCATGGGCGTCCGGTAGTTCAGCGCGTAGAGCAATCAGTCTCATGTTGTGGTTAGCAGCGTTTCGGGTTCGAATCCCGTCCATGACGACGTTCGTGGCCATGGATGTTTGTGTTGTCTTCCCCGTTCCCAAATTGTCGCATGTAGGCGGCTAAATAGGGAGCAGGAGGTGCATGCTGGCAACTGAATTCTCCGAAACTAGTTTATTCCAACGGAATGTCAACTGGGTCACATGGAACAGTTGACGCACTACGCCTTACAAGGGGTTAAGACAATTGAGTATGTTTGAGCATAAGGACCACCACAAAATCAGCTGGTCCTCTGTTGATCGGCGTAGAACACAAAATCAGATCGACCATTTTGCCATTAGTAAAAGATTCAAGAGTTGCCTCCTAGACGTGCGAAACAAGAAGGGTGCCGATATTGGGATGAGGAGAGACCATTATCTTATGATCGCTAAGCGACGAAGGATCCAGGTGCCGCAAATTCAACACCGCTCGATTAAAAAATCCAGCTGTCTTACAACAATATAATGACCATCTTGCGCAAAAAGCAGCTGAGATAACTAGTCACCCAGATAGTGACATAAACGAAAACTGGGATGCCATAAAAAATGCGTACATTGATAGCGCAGATACCATCCTTGGCACAAACCCGGATTGCCGGAAGAAGCCCTGGATGACTGACGCTTCATAGCAGCGGATTGTTGAAAGAAAGGAGCTGAAAGTTCGTTTGGCTGCAGCATCAGACGACAATCGAAGCAGCATCGAACTTTTTTACCATTAGAAAGCTCGAGAAGTTCAGCGTAGTGTGTGACGCGATAAAAGAGTTTATGCGAATTCTCTTTTATTCACAGCAGAAGAAGCCGCAAGAAGTAACAACTTAAACGCCGTATACGGTGTCATTAGGGAGTTTACAGCTGGTTGTAACTCCTGTCAACATCCGGTGAAGGATAGTGATGGAAAGCTACTTATCTTGGAAGAAGATCAAATGAAGCGGTGAAAAGAACATTTCGCCGCGGTCTTGAACCGTGTAACCTCTGGTGAAGTTCCCCCTCATATAGATAATTTAGCTAACCATCAAAATATGCGTATACGGTTCACTGCCCTGACTAAAGAGGAATTAGCCGCTGAAATTATTGCACTAAAACGAGGAAAGGCCGCCAGACTCGACGGTATCCCAACCGAATTTTATCAAGCAGCGCTAAGTGTAACTGCCGATTTCCTGGACTCACTTGTTGATAAAGCGTGAAATACGGAGACCTTTCTCACTGAGTGGAAGGAAGGTTTGATCATCAAACTTCCGATGAAGGCTAGCCTCACAGACTGTCGTAATTTAAGAGGCATTTGTGTGCTTCCTGCCAATATAATAGTTAAAATCGTCCTGGAAAGACTAAAGGCCCACTTAGAAAGCACAATTGATGAAGAGCAGGCTGGCTTTCGATCCGGATTCTCCCGTGTCGATCACATTAACACCTTGCGAATCATCATCGAGCAATGCATTGAGTGCGATTCTCCGCTTCAATTGCTTTTCATCGATCTCGAGAAGGCTTTCGATAGTGTTAACCGGGATTCTATATGGGCGGCCTTGCGCAGGAGAGGTATTCCTGAGAAGCTTGTGGCTATTATTAAGGCAACCTATGACGGCGCGAAATGTCGCGTTTTGCATGAAGGTAAGGTCTAGATGTTCTGTTAGTATCCACAGGCAGTTTTTGATCGCGCCGAGATTTGAGCGCCGAGCTGTAGATTAGTATCGTAGAGCGGTGACCGAACGAACACGGCCACCGAGCGCGATACACTCCTAAGACCGACAGATGAGTCTACTAAAACAGTCGACGAAAATCTGATGCTCATTCCAAGAAGGAATAAGGATCTATTTGGGCGTTCCTTAATGAAAAGCTTAACTCGAAAACTGAAAAGTTTTCAAGTATCCCTGCTGAATGAAATGTGAAATCATATTAGTAATAAACATTTAAAATTATAGTAGAACAACATTTAAGTGTGAACTTTCTTCTGTTTGGGAAACAAAAGTCATTTACTTGTTATTAAACATTCATTTCCTGCATCTGCTCCTCAACACATTCCCATACTGAATACATTTCAAACTCCACTATATTTTCCACTATTCAAGTGACATTTCACCTTCCTGATTTTTTTCCCAATCAAAAGTATATCTTGCACAAAAGATATTTTCAGAGTATTTTGTCATTTCGCTGATAAGGAGTTGCTTTTAAAGGCTAATTCTCAAGTTTGTCCAATATTTTGCGGGCTTAATCTGTCACTAGTGTGAAATCATTGAAATAAAAAAAAATCGAATTTCATTCAATTTTTTCTTGGTCTCGAAAATAATCTTCATCAATCACTGGCCTAATATGACGAAAAACAAAACCTAAATAAAAACAAAAAGTATCTTCTAACGCCAACTACATTTTTTACTCATTACAGGGGGGGGGGAGAAAAAAAAAGCTGGTACTAAGCTACATTAATTTGAATTTTGATAACATTTTGGCCTGAACGAGGAAGTTGCAAGTCTTTATCTCTCGAAACACTTTTCAGCACTCGGAACAACTGATTTTTAGAAGATTTTCAATAATTCCGTAGTGAATTTTGTGTCATTTCTTGTTTTTGGAGTAACGTTTCACCATTAAAAAAACATAAAATAAAACACTTCTTGGGTATTTTTTAATTTCACTGAACTATTGCACTTTTGTAAGTACACTTTCACCATCACTAGAACATTGCAGGAATCTATTGAGGGTTAGTTTTTTTTCACTCACTAATCGTTTACTATGATAGTTACCAAAAAGTCTTTTTTTTAGAGGACTCTTTCGGGCGCTGCTTAACGGCCCACCGACAATTTCTAACTAATTTAAATGTCGACAAGACGTTCTGAATACAGTCTAATTCTTTGATGTCCATATAAGAATATTATCAACTCTTATTGATAATGTTTCCGCGTCGTCAATTGGTAGGCATCATCATGCCGTTCACAAATCTAAAATCTGTTCTAAATTAAACTAACTGGAGTATCTGGAATGCTTTTAAATTACCGCATTGGATGCTTAGAAGATGAACTTTTTTTTCATGAAATGCCCAAGTTAGTGAATGCCGATAGTAGCGAACGGTCAAGACCATCGGGATCTACATAGTTGGAGCGCTTTTTAACTGATCTGATTGAATGAACATTGAAATGTATAGAAGATATGTGCTTTTATTGAATTGATTACTTTCTGGACAAATCGGCCGTTGATTAATCAGCGATAGTTATCTTCACTTAATTACTGGGACTCAATCTGTTTTAAACATTGCCACACATTTTCCAATGTGTGTTACTTGATCAAGAGGGATCACTTGGTGAACTCATTAGAGGGTTATTGAGTCGCATGAGCTTTGTTAATACATATAAGTAAATTGCAGTTTTTGCTAGAAGTTGGAGATGATGCAGGCCAAATATTGGCCGCTTTCAGACTATCCGGTTTCCGCTGAACGGCTAAATCCGGAATGGCGAAAATCGGAAGAAGCCCATAGTTCACAATATACCGCTAAAGACCGAAAGGCGTTAATAAACGGGTTAATAAACCTCCTACTACTACTGCTACTTTGTCTTATGCCCACTAGGGGTAGTGAGGCATAGCGCGTCAACTACTCCTGCGCGCCATCGTAGTCTGGGCAATTGGGCGCAACTCCCAAAAAGACTTAACCAGTGCCTTATACTCCTTTGAAACAGATCGACGCCATGTGATTTTAGGGCCCCCTCTCGGTTGGCCTTGATTGAAAATGAGGTTCCATTTCATGGCATGTAAAGTAATGCACTTATCACTCTTATCTTAGATGGCGTCTGAGCTGGCTGGCGGCATAAAATAAATAACCGGCTCAACAGTCCAATTTGAACCATGACCTCGAGATGAGTTAGCATCATCTCATTTTCCAGATCGTGACGATATATCTTGTGCAGAGGTGTGTGATCACCAACAACACCTCAACCGAGTTATTTACCCCATATATAGTACATATAAATGGGTACTCATTCAACAGCTAAGTGGGCTCATAGTCTGACACGTAAATCCCCTTTTTTTTATTGAAAACTACTGCATACAGTAGGAATCGAACCGGGGCCAAGTGCGTAGAAGTCGAGCGTGCTAACCGTTGCGCCATCCGGCGCCATGCCCTTTCTTTTAACTTAAATTGCATCCCCTTGTTGTACTATATTGTCTCATCCCTAGGCACAAGATTCCTTCAATATGAATGGACAAGGGGCAGCAAGCGGCAAAACCCCACACCCATGTACAGAGTCTGAGCTGCAGCAACCAGTTTGTGCCACCAGTTAGCTCGCTGAAGAGCCTTTACCTTGACAACTGTCACTATCGGACCTTCACGGTCATTTGTGCTCCGTCCCCATAGACACTTTCGGGGGTCGTCTTTCGTCCCTTACAGGTTCAATCCCTTGGACTTGGTTGAGAACAATCCAGCAGCTATGCCCTCCAAGACACGTCAAATATAAAATTTCTAACTTGAATTGCAGATTGAAGATATCTCAGTGACTTGACCGTGAAGTTCCAGAGGCGTCATAAAGAATCAGATGAATACTCCTTCCGACAGTATCTCATATTGACCATCCTTCAGCATCAGCAATCTCAGCTTCAAGCTCGGCTTGACTACTCGGTTGGTGATCAGAATGAAAGCTTTAGCGAAAAGCTGAAACATGCTCCTAAAGCTAAGTGGGCGATTAGTGATGAAATATAACATGGCGGAGAGTGAAAAGAAGCTACATAAAAATAATTTCTGGATACGAAACTATTCAACGCGTTCCATAATTCGGGTTCTTCTGTTTGGAGTGCTGCGAAAACATCTTAGAATATGGTACAGTAAAATACAATATCGGATTCTTTGATTCATAGGGATTTCGTGGAAATCCGTGCACAGAAAGGCGGCTTTCACAAGGAACGCACGATACACGAGATTCTAGCAGAAAATACCAGTGTTGTGTGTGTGTGTCCGACGATTATCTCTAATTGACTAATTGACAGTATCATTACAGCCAGATTTAAATTCAGGGTAGAAAACATTATAATAATTGGTGCTACGGCCCGACTGAACCTGCGGATCAATTGGCTAAGGACGCCTTCTATCACCGACTCGGCGACACCTTCGACAAGGCTTCCAAAGTTGACATAAAAATTATTATGGAGGATCTCAATGCCAAAGTCGGGTCTGACAACCTTGGCTTGGAACACCTAATGGGTAATTGTGGTCTAGGCAACAGGAACAAAAATGGTGAGATGTTCGTGGAGTTTCGCTACTCTCGTCAATTCTTGCCACGTTTTAATGTGCAAAAGCTTAAAGATTCATCTATAAGACGTGCTTATTCCACCGCCTTGCATGAAAAAACTAATTCACCACCACCTTATAAGACTCCTACAATTGATGACAGATGGAAAGTCGCTAAGGACTAATTTATTTCGTGCGGTGAAACTTTTGCGGGCAGATCGGAGCGCGGTAGAAGGCCATTCATTAGTGACTCTACATGGTCTCTAATCTCGGCACGCAAAAGAACTAAAGAAGAAATCAACTCAGCTACTGACGACGCAGTCAAAGATCAATTTAGAGCTGAATACCGTTCTCTTCAGCAAATCTTTTGCAACTGAACATCCCATGAAAGATAAAGACGGGTCCCTACTGGTCACTGATGACCACAAACTGTGACGGTGGAGAGATCACTTCATTGAGGTCCTCAACAACACCTTTGGACATTTGAACTCAACCTCACTAGAAGTAGAAAATATACCGCAAATAGCCAGAGTTGATACCATCCCACCATATAAACTGGAAGTAAATGTGTCTATTAAATCGATGGAAGCGGGTTAAGCCCCGGGGATAGATGAAATTCCGGTGGAAATCTTTAAGGCGTATATCAATGCTACTGCGAATATTCTTCTCCCCCTTATCCAAGAGTGTTGGGAAGCCGAAACTCTCCCTAAAGGATGGAAGAAGGGCGTCATTATTAAGATCCCAAAGAAAGGTAACCTGGAGGATTGTAATAATTGCCGTGGAATTTTCCTCCTCCCGCCGCGCCGTCTCGAAACTGATGACAAAAATAGTCTTAATCAAGCATGCAGTTGATCACTGTGCGATGAACAGGCTGGCTTTTGCGAGGGCTTTTCATGTAGCGACCACATCAACACTGTCCGAAATATTATTGAACAATCCGCAGAGTGGAGTTCCCCATTACATCTCAAGTTTATTGATGTCGAGAAGGCGTTTTACAGCGTTGACCAGGAATACATCTAGAAGGCTTTACATAGGAGAGGTATACCGAATAAAATCAAATCCATCATCAAGGAGTCCTATAGCGGACCCCAATATCACGTCTTACACAAGGGTAAGCTCTCAGATCCCTTCGTGGTACATAGCTGAGTGAGACAGGGCTACATTTTGTCAGCTATATTTTTATACCCTTCACGGATGACATAGGGTATATTAACTTTGTCATGAAGTTTGCAACGTACAGAAGGAAGCATCTCCGACCAGATAAACTATATATATTCTTGGTCAGTACGTGTATTCCGGTGCATCCTACACATAGGCTGGCCGGAGGTCATTTCTAACGACGACCTCCTTTTCATTGCTGGCCAGGAAAGGATAGACACTTCCATAAAAAGGCGAAAGTGGCAATGGATAGGTCATACACTTCGAAAAGGGCCGGAAAACATTGCTAAACAGGCCCCCTCGATTGGAACCCACAGAGAACCGGTGCAAGTCACCGCGTTGAACGACCTAGAAACACCTGGAGAAGATCAGATAAGGTCGAGGGTAAGTTAATAGGCAAATCGTGGAGTCAGTTGAAGTCGATGGCGGCGAACAGGACGAGGTGCAAAGTCGGCGTGGTTAATGCCCTATGCCCCACAAGGGGTTAACAGGATCCAAAAAGAGAGAAAATAAACAAGAAAAATATTTGGAGAAAAAGTCTTTTCGAAGACAACTGTAGCTGGTCCAGAGCATTAAAAGAAAACTCCACGTCAGTATAGGCATTAAGTTGTAAGGTATATAAGGTGTTCCAACCTCAAGTCATATATCTCGGTCAAGCTACTCCCGCTGGAATGAGTTATCAGGTAGCGGTGCACTGACGTCTCTCCTGTGAGCCGGTGAAGACGATGATTTTCGTGAGATGTGGGCGTATTCCCAGATAAAAGGAGAGGCATCCTAAGATCCTTCTTAGTTGGATCCGATTGATGGTTTCTTCTCGAAATATCTGAACTTTTGTTTCCTCTTATTTGACTAAAGGGAAAACAAAAAGAAAAAAACCCGAAAAAAGTTCCATTCCAAAAGTTATACCGTTCCGTGGGTTCTCAAATGCAAAGAACGACAAAAGCCACCCCGAAGTCCTGTCCAAAATTTTAATCTGTCTTGTTGTAGCCTGTAATTATCATGTAGCATGAAATGAACGAATTACTGATGATCCCTACAACAAATAACAGTTCCTTGTATCCACACTCTTGTACAAGCGAAAAAAAAAAATTGGATGGAAAATGTAAGTCCTCCTTGGTCACAATTTCATTTCCCCCGCGCCAAGCATCCACGTGGAATCGTACTCGTTCCGCAAGAAACGTGGTGTACAAAGTTCATGAATAGCGCCAGCAAATATTATTCGGCCTGGCAATAAAGTAAGTCCAGATGTCGTGGTTCCCAGCCGTAGAATTATAAGGTGCTCAGTATACGTGTATTCCATTTCCGGGACTTCGGGTGGGAGGGAGTAGGGATGCTGACATCTCTTGCGAATCGTATATGGTGTTCGCGGAATTGTTCTTCATGACATAAAGTAATTTCGAAAGCGGGATACTTGGCTCCTGTCTTCTTCAAGTTCCTTCTCGTGTACAGTTTCGACATAATTTTCGCCATTGTATACTTCGCACCGTAATTATCCTTGTACGGAGTTGTTCAGCAACAGTGCAACTTCCACAAGACGATATAATGTGTGCCTGCAGGAGATAAGATTCGGTCGAGCTGAAGAGCCAACTCAGCTCGGTTTTCTAACACCTTGGCCTTTTGTTTCACTTCTCAGCACGAAGAAAGCAATAAGTGGCATATCTCGTGAATTGCGGTGAGGACTTTTTGTTGGTGTGTGGATATGGACACACCCTGCTAACGATTCACACAATACAGGGGAAGAAAATTGCTTGACTGTGATTAATTAGATAATTATGAGAGGAAAATTGATGAAGACAGACTGGTGCGGCTAATCAGGAAGAGAGAATTTGAATTTTCGGTCATATGAAATACACTTACCTATTAACACCTAAATAAGAACTTTTTAAACACTGCCTTCAGGAAAATTAAAACTTTCCGTGTAATCTCTGGTGAAGTTCCCCCTAGATAACTTAAATAACCATCAAAATGTGCGTATACGGTCCACTGCCCCGACTAAAAAGGAAATAGTGTAACGGACGGTCTGGTGGGCATCCAGAGATGCCCGTGGGGACGGAGCCTAAGGTAGCATGTTGACCGTGTAGGTCGGGCCTTGTCATCTGACGAAGAAATAGGCCCTTCAACGAGCTAAGCAGCGGCCTATGCTTGCTGTAGCTCAGTTCGGGAGATGTGGGCGGGGTTTTCGACGCTCGTTGCCCCTGTCCTTTACGTATTAACAAAAATTCATAGGCCTGGGGAAGACAACACAAACAGGGGAGGTAAAAATGGGGAATAAAAATAGTCGATAAGGATGGAATGTTTGGCGGACGGATCAGACACCCACGCGGTCGCACCTGGGTCCGGGTATAATGGGACCCTAGGCCTCTGGTTTCGTACCACCAACAGATCACTACTCATCAGGTGCTGCCTCGATCTGCCGGTGGGAGCAGCACTACCAGACCATAATATGGCTCATTACAGGTGTTCCATTACAGGGCAGCTTCTACTTCGAGGCCTGCCAAGAAGAAGAGGCTGAGGACAAATTGTGCTGCTAGAAATAAAAAAAATGCGAGCTGAGCACCGGAGTCAGCCGACAGCCATTGTAGAGGGGAAAAATTAGCAAAGGGAGAAAAATAAATACTACATTTACCAATTATTCAGATGATCAACAGGTTTCAAAGAATTCTGAGGCCAGCAGAGGCGCAACACTGCATTCCTTGCCGTAATTCACTCATAAACTCTGTAAGCTGCTGAGTACATGAATAATAGAAAAATGCAGTACTGTGCAAAGAATTTTTTTTTAATTTACTTAGAAGGACAATCCTGGTAAACAAAAAGGTATCTAGGGCTCCTCAGCGCATCGTCCGGTCATCGAAGATGCTCCAAATGCCGGCAATTCAAAGCATTTATGGAGGCCTTAAATACGTGGCTAAACCACAAAAGACAAACACAAAGCCAGGACTGCCTTGTTAAACTGAATCTAAAAGGAAAAACTACTCTATAGGAAGGTTGGGGGTGCTACAGAGGAAAGCACAGCTGCTTGAAGGGAAAATACGTGAAGTAAGGTGGCTAAGTCCTAAGACTTAGAGCAAGTAGCCTTAATGTGCTTGTGGGGATACAAATCGGTGGAAGGACCAAAAAGGAACTCGATGACGTCCTTCTTAGTCCTGTTCTTTACCAGAAATGGGCCCCACGTTGGGCGCCATATATGCAACGGACGGGCTGGTGGGCATCCAGAGATGCCCGTGGGGATGGAGCCTAAGGTAGCATGTTGACCGTGTAGGTCGGGCCTTGTCATCTGACGAAGAAATAGGCCCCTCAACGAGCTAAGCAGCGGCCTATACTTGCTGTAGCTCAGTTCGGGAGACGTGGGCGGGGTTTTCGCCGCTCGTTGCCCCTGTCCTTTACGTATTAACAATGGATCGACTCTATGCTTGAGCAGAGGGCGGTAAATCTTAGCAGTGGATGTGACAGAATACGGGGTAAGGTAGTCCGAGGATGCCCACAAGGAGGTGTTCTTTCGCCTCTACTGTGGAACATCACCGTGGACAGTCTTCTCTGGAAGCTGGACTCGATGGGCGTACACACTGTAGGATACGCCGATGACTTGGCACTCACGGTCAGTGGAAAGTTCATGGACACAATTCTAGGTTGCATGGGACAAGCTCTCAAAGTAACCGAAGAATGGTGTAATGAGCAAGAGCTAACCATAAACGCTAGTAAATCAAACACTATGATTTTTACTCGTAAGAGGAAAGACATAGAGATAACTTCCTTACGGCTTTTTGGTTCGGAAATCAAGGTGTCCAAGGAAGTGAAGCATCTAGGAGTTACCTTAGATGCGAAACTAACTTGGAATGTTCACGTTGATGAAAAGATCCAAAAAGCGAAAAGGATTTTGCATCAATGTAAGAGAGTGTGTGCTCGTAGGTGGGGAATTTCACCTAAAGCGACACACTGGATTTACACAATGATGGTAAGACCTATTCTAGCCTACGCATCAGTGGTATGGTGGCCAAAAGCCATGCAGAATACCACAAGGCAGAAGCTAGATGGGGTACAAAGGATAGCTTGCGTAAGCATATGTGGTGCAATGCGCACCACACCAACGCGAGCAATGGAGGCATTGCTGGGACTGCCGCCGTTGGACTTATTTATAAAGAAAACGGCGGCGCTTTCGGCAATACGCATGGAAAGGGATGCCATGTGGCATCGCTTTGGAACTAGCAGCGGTCATAAGAGCATCCTAGACATTATTCATGATGAGGTCAGGGAGACTCTAATGCCGGTAGAAGGCATGAGTAGACGTAGGGTAGTTGAAAGACTACACAAGACTCACATTGCAGATGGAAACATACATAATGAGTGTATGTACAATGACATCAGCATTTTTACTGATGGCTCTTTAATGGACGGTAAAGCGGGGGCGGGGGTTTACTCTGAAGAGCTAAACCTAGCATGTGCGCTTAGTCTAGGAGAGTATGTGTCCGTATACCAGGCAGAGATGCTTGGCTTGTTGCATGCGTTGGACCACTTGCTTGAAGGTCAGGTGCGGGGGAAGAAAATCCTTATTGCACTGGACAACCAATCGGTGATCAGACGCATGCAGCAGACGAACATAAACTCTAAACTGGTACTAGAGTGTGTCCGGAAGCTCAACACGTGTGCCTCAGAAAATGAGGTTACGCTGATGTGGGTAAAAGGACACATAGGTACAACAGGAAATGAGGCGGCGGACGCCCTAGCAAAACAGGGATCTGCGGCAACTTTCATTGGCCCAGAACCCAGAGTTGCTCTGGGGAACGGCATGATTGGAGCGAAGGTTGGGAAGTGGATGGACTCCATGCATCAACAAAGATGGCAGGAGCTAGTCACTTGCAAACAAGCTCGGAATGCAATGACCAGCCCTTTAGGCAGGGAAGCGAGAAAGGTACTTAGTTATAAACGGAGTACTCTAAGCTGGATAACTGCCTTGGTCACAGGGCATGGTAATTTTAAGGCTCATCTGGCCAAGATGAAAATCGGGGAAGATGACGTTTGCAGGCTATGCCTGGAGGAGGCCGAGACGGCGGCACACATTGTGTGCGAATGTCCAGCACTGGCTAGCACGAGGTTGAGGATCACAGGCAGGCACACGATAAGTGTAGAAGCCATGAGTGAATTCAGCTTCAAACAAATGCTAGCAATAACACGGGACTCAGTGATGAAGAAAGAGGTCGACAATTATCAGTCGACATCTGGAAGTCACTGATGACCGGGAGGGGGCGAAAAGGGACCCAAACGTTAGTGGTCTGCTTCGGCTATCCCCCAAAGTATATAATATATACGTATTAACAAAAATTCATAGGCCTGGGGAAGACAACACAAACAGGGGAGGTAAAAATGGGGAATAAAAAAATAGTCGATAAGGATGGAATGTTTGGTGGACGGATCAGACACCCACGCGGTCGCACCTGGGTCCGGGTGTAATGGGACCCTAGGCCTCTGGTTTCGTACCACCAACAGATCTCTACTCATCAGGTGCTGCTTCGATCTGCCGGTGGGAGCAGCACTACCAGACCATAATATGGCTCATTACAGGTGGTTCATTACAATAGTCACTGCAATTATTGCACTAAATCGAGGAAAGGCCACCGGACTTGACGGTATCCCTGCCGAACTTTATCAAGCAGCGCCAAGCGTAACTGGCGATTTGCTGCACCCACTTGTTGATAAAGCGTGGAATACAGAGACCTTTCCCACTGAGTAGAAGGAAGGTTTGATCATCAAACTTCCGAAGAATGGTAGCCTCACAGACTGTAATAATTGGAGAGTCATTTGTGTGCCTCCTGCCGTTGCCAAGAGAATAGTTAAAGTCGTCCTGGAAAGACTAAAGGCCCACTTAGAAAGCACAATTGATGAAGAGCAGGCTGGTTTTCGATTTGAATTCTCCTGTGTCGATCACATTAACATATTGCGAATCATCATCGAGCAATGCGCTGAGTACGATTCTTCACTTCACTTGCTTTTCTTCGATCTCGAGGAGGATTTCGATAGTCTCATTCGGGATTCTATATGGGCGGTCTTGAACAGGAGAGGCATCCCTGAGAAGCTTGTGGGTATTATTAAGGCAACCTATGACGGCGCGAAATGTCGCGTTCTGCATAAAGGCAACGTGTCGGCGACTTTGAGATTCGCAGTGGACTTCGGCAGGGGTGCATCCTCTCACCGATCCTATTCCTCATTGTGATCGACGATGTGTTGCATGCGGCCCTATCCGGACTAGACAGAGGAGTCCAATGGACTTTGAATCTTATCTACAACATTTTAACTAAGCTGACAACTTATGCCTTCACTCCCACAAAATCATGGATCTGTCCGCAATGTCGTTAGATCTCGAGAGAGAGGCAAGCAAGGTTGGGCTAACGATTAATATCAACAAGACCAAGGTTCTTAGCCTTCCATTGCGGAAAAGAAATCCGACCCCTATTGACAACAATATTAATGGGCAGCCTATGGAGAAGGTGGACAACTTCGTCTACCTGGGTAGTATTGTTCCCGAAATTGGTGGTACGGAGCAGGACATCGCTTGTCGTATTAATCAGGCTAAATGCGCATACGGCATGCTGTCCAAAATCTGGCAAAGCAGTTATCTCAGCATCAAGACCAAGCTGGGCCTGTTTCGCTCCCTGGTACTGTCTATGCTTTTGTATGAGAGCAGTACATGGCGAGTTTCTGTAAGAGTTACCAGAAAGCTTCAAGTTTTCGTCAACCCATGTCTTCGTCGAATTCTGAAAATTTTCAGTCCCGAAACAATATCAAATGAAGTCGGTGTACAGGGCAGATGCCAGTCGACGAATTGATACGCAGGCGAAAATGGAAGTGGATAGGTCACACACTGTGGAAGAGTGATAAATGCATTGATTTGCCTGCCATGAAATGAAACTCCATTGTCAACCAAGGGCGACCAAGAGGGGCTCCTAAAATCACATGGCATCGATCTGTGACAAAGGAGTGTGAGGTGCTGGGTAAGTCTTTTGGGGAGCTGGGCCCCATTGCCCAGAAAAGAGTACAATAGCGCGCAGGAGTAGTTGACGCGCTATACCCTACTAGGGGTTAAGGCAAAGTAATAGTAACACTCCTTGCCAACTTCGGGCGCTGTGAACGATGTTGCTGCGTCAACGCTGTTTTTTATTAAGCCGCAGACGTTTAAAGCTTGTAGCTTCTCTTGGACTTGCCGTTAATTCCACTTTCTCTGCAAGTTGACGCGCAGTAAAAGCAAATTAGATGCATTTCTTAATAACCGTCATTTTATAGTAATTGGACAGAAATCGCCCTTTTTCTACCTCCTCCGTGTCTTTATCCGTAATTCTTGCGATCCTGGATGTAATTATTTATGACGTTCAGACTACGATGTTTCCTTTACGCAATTTGGCAATTTGGATAGTCTTCCTCCATCAATACGTCATTTGTAGCTATTTCGTCAGAAGTTGGTCGTGTTCCTTTTGACATTATTTCACTATCGGACTTCGGATCGCCAAGAAAAATATTACGTTCAAATAAACACTGCCTACCGCGGCGAAACTACTCGTTAAGGCGAGTCAACCCATACAATTGTCGCATTTTTTCATTTCAAAAAATTCCATTAGCTATACGGACCTCTCGACAGATTTGAATCATTTACTGAAATAACCGTTAAACGAAACAGTATAGCTAAAAATTATGTGTCCCCGAAATAAATAGAAGCTGTGGTATTTATGAGTCAACAATTTTTATACCTTGGACTTATAGTATGTATAGGGTATATTATTTTTGTCACGACGAAAATATGTAACACCTTAAAGGAGGCTCCGGAGGTATAGTAATGTACATATATATAAATGATCAGGGTCACCTCCTGATTCGAGTTAGCCATGTCTGTCTGTCTGTCCGTTCGCACGGTAACTTTCGATCGAATGAAGGTAGGGCCTTGAAATTTTGGCCAAATGTTGGCAGTATTATCTAGTTAGTTGGTATTGGGTATGATGGGCATGATTAGGCTAAGAGAACGCCTACCTCCCCTACAAGTGTAAAATATTTGAATATATTTACAACTTCCTATTAAACATGAAAAGCTCTAGCTTTGGTAAATTTCTCGTGAGGGTAATCTTATACTCTCCCGGAAAACTAAAACTGATTAGTTGAAAACTAACGGTAATTTTCTTACAGGGAGCCCCGTACTACCCTACATTTCAGGTTTTTTTGTTTATAACTCTTGAACAAAGTGATGTAGATGCCTGATTTTTGGCATAAGGTGAGAAGCTGCTTGAGTTTTAGTAAGTTGGCCATAATCAGATCAAAGGAACGCCTACCTCCCCTACAAATTTAAAAAAATTGAATATTCCTTTAATTACGATAACTTTCAATATAATGACACTAGCAAGTTGCAAATTTAGTAAAATGTTGATAGTAAAATCTGGTTAGTTGGTAACTGGGCAAGATCCGCCCCAAAGGACCCCTACCTCCCTTACAAATGAAACTTCAAATAAGCGATAACTTTTGAAAGAATAAAGCCAGCGACATGCAATTTCGGTTAAATGTTTGCAGTAGGATTGAGTTACTCGGCAATGAAGATGGGTCAGTACCGACACAAGGAACCCCTACCTCCCCTACAAAGAAAACTTAAAATAGGCGATGATTTCCGATAGAATAAAGCTAGCTACTTGAAATGTTGGTCAAATGTTTGTAGTAGGATTCAACTGGATGATATTGAGAATACATAAAATCCGACCAACGAAACACCTACTTTCCCTACAAATGAAACTTGAATTAAGCCATAACTTTCGATAGAATGAAGCTAGAGAGTTGAAATTTTGTTTAAATGTTTGTAGCATGATCTAATTGGTAATTGGTAATTGGCGGTAATGATGGGCAATATCCGACCCAAGAACCCCTACCTCTCCTACGAATGTAGCTTTAAATAAGCCTTAACTTCCGATAAAATGAAGCTAGTGACTTGAAATTTTGGTCAAATGTTTGTACAATAGAATGGGTAAGTTAATTGATTTTGAGAATGGGAAAGATCCTCCTGGATGAGTGCCAGCCTCCCCTATAAACTAGCCATATGGGAAACTCACTTATGATGCATATGGTCGTTGCCTATTGTTACTTTTGGTATTACCACCTTGTCTGTACAAGTCTAGGGTATATACGCTTCGGCCTGGTTTTAATTCGAAAAAAAAAAAGAAAAAAAAAACATGTTTCCCGGAAAACTTTTGTTGGAAAACCTCAGATTCGTGTTCAGCAACCCAAAAAAACATAAAGGTAAATAAATACTCGTAAATATCAAAACTCCACAAAAAATTTCTTTTATTTTCGACTTAATACCTACTCTAATAGCGTTCGTTGGCGAACATAAAAATGGAAAAATTGAAATTCCATAAATGTAATAATTGTAATACCGAGGTATTATAGCATTTCCATATCTTAATTCCCGAGCGAACGAGTCCAACTTGTTACATTTCCCACGGGTATTTTTTTACATTTCATTCGTCATTTCTATTTTTCGCCTGCACTTATTCGTCTCTTTTATTTGTCCGCAAACAAATATATTTAACCTGTGATCATGATGATGATGTCCGTTGCCACTATTATTGGGTACTTTCAGAAAGGGCAACCGATTTCGCAACGGCTATGTAGGTATCTTCCGAACGCACACTAATCAGCTGAACAAGTTTGTGATTAAACCGGGAGCTACAATATATAGTTCACTCGATGAAGACAGATTCTGCTGAAATTCTGCTGTCAAATGTACTTTAATAGGCGCTGAGTACACTCAACACCAACAAGACGACGCAACGCTCAGTTGACGAAAGTTAATACGAGTTCAACTTTGTCGAAGTCATAACGACGCGAACTGTCAATTCGTATATGTTTGCGTTTTTAGCAATATGGTCAATTTATTTATTTTGATCGATCTTATTTTCATGCTCTTGGGAATTCAATTTTTTTTTTTTCAAAGAGGTGCTGCAAGTTTGTAATGCCTGCTACAGACAACGGCCTATCGTTATCAGTTGCTATCGCGAATCTGGACAGATAGCGGTTTGTGGCGATGATGGCTGCCAGCAATTGGCTCTTATTGGCTTCAAAGCAATTGTTTGCCAAACGCCATCGCCACTTACCGCTATACGCGTAGATACACGATGGCAATGGCTTCCAATTGCCAGTCATGGCTCATTGTCTGTGGCAGCGGTAGGAAAATCTATATTCGGCAGTCATGCATGCTAAATCGACAAGAACAAGAAATTTGACTGTATCAGGTAAACAGCCGATTTTCGATGTCTGCGACGTGTCCACGTTGTTTTCATCAAGTATAGGTAATTTTGGCTTAAATGTCATTTCACTGAGCATCAAATAGCACATATATTTGATGCTAGGCTGAGCATGTTGTGAATACGATTTTGACAGTTTGCAGATGATATTTGTGCCATCAAACGGCGTATTAGGAAGACACACAAACAAATTGTTTAAAGAAAAGAGTCAACTCAAGAATGTCCCAACCGTATGTCCATGTCGTTCAGAAGGCTCAAAATGCATAATTGAGTGGTTACACAACTGTGTAGGATTTTCGAAACCTTCAGAACATACCCAATGCCATCACAGAATGATGACTATCTTTCCATCTTCTCGTTGCGGTAAAAAAAAGGTTGAATGCAAACTCGACATAATTTTTGCCAAGTCACGCAACCAGGCTGGGATTCTTCGAGTAATCCCACTATGCGGAATGTTGAAATTTTTCCATTCAATTGGTCTGATGACACAATGGTGCGGTGACAACGACAACGCCTTTTATTTCTGCAAAGGAAGAAAAAAAATTATGGTTACTCGTGCATCCCCATTTTCATTTTCACCTTCACACCACCCCTCAGTGAATTATGTGTTCATCACATTTGCCAGCTGAAAGGCGACTAATGGAGAGGGTGTTACAGTTACTACGACGAACACAATATACAGTCGAATCAATTGTCATTGTTAATCTTGTCGATTAGATGGCGTAAGTTCATAGATCATAGGAACGGGCATTTAATCTGGCTGGTGTTATCCTTGGGCGTTTGGCATATGCAATGAAAACAACTCAATCATGCTACGATGAAAAGTAAAGCCAGTTTTCGTGATTTTTCTTCGGCATTGCCTGTGATCCACAAAAGCCGACAAAATGCCAAAGAAAAATAGAAGACCCCAAATTTAAGAGTGTCGAGGATAAAAGGACTCACTTAGCGCAAGTAAGTGACACAACTTCAACGATTGTCATCGCAAATTGAAGGGATCATGATATGTAAATATTTAGTCGACGACAGGATTCTTTTATTGAATGAAATTTGGAATAAGTAAAACGCATTTTTGGGTCTACTTTTTATTTGACATGAGAGAAAGAGAGATTCTGAGATTTACAAAAAGATTTATTTAGTTCTTTTTATTTATGGGTTTCGCCTATTTTTAATCGATATACCCCCTCTTCGTACTTTTTTGGAATACGGTTTCTAATTTCTATGACCGCTTCTATGAGGGTTAACTCGGCTTTTATGAAAAGGAACTGAGAAGGGTCAAGCGTAGTTCGTGGAGACTATTTTGCGAAAGCATCGATAGGTCCAGCGAAGCCTCTAGACTACGGAAAATCCTGTCAACAAATTCAACTATGCCAAGTTATCTGGTAAAGGATGACGGCACGTGGACAACCACGAGTCAAGAGACGATCAAAGTTCTTCTAGACACTCATTTTCCGGATAGCTCTTCTGTTATCTTACTGGAAACTACTTCTACAATCAATGTGGTGCCATGCGTTTGTGCGTCACTTCTTTCGAAAGAGAAAATCGAATGAACCATAGCTAGCTTTGACTCCTTCAAGTCTGCTGGTCCGGATGGTATAATTCCAGCGGATGTACAATATATGATAGATATGGTGTACTCCTGGATTGAATCGATTTTCAAAGCCTGCCTTCAATTAATTTACATTCCTCTAATATGGAGGGAGGCTAAAGTGATTTTCATACCGAAAGCGGGTAAAAGCCCTCACATGAGTCCGAAAGACCTTAGACCCTATTACCGATTACCGGATCACTGTAGTGTCTTACAGGCGGAGGTCGCGGCAATATTAGAAGTCCTGGTATGGCTGGGACGTCACATCGTAACTTCAACGGATATCATTATCTTCACAGATAGCCAGGCTGCAATTAGGTCTATTGACTCCGTATCTACCTCATCCAGACTGGTAGAAGAATGTCGCTCGTCCCTTATTGAGTTAGGTAAACTCTTCAACATTGTGTTGTGTTGGATACCTGGTCACAGCGGTTTCGCTGGTAACTGCGTGGCTGACGAGCTTGCTCGTGCAGGGACAAGGGATATCATAGAGGATTCTCGCGTAATCAAAATGCCTATTGCTTCATGCAAAAGCATACTAAATTCTGTTGCCGTAGATAGGGCTAATTCAAGATGGAGTACCATAGGCACCTGCCATATAACCAAAATGATATGGCCTAGTATTGATCCTAGGCGATTGTCCAAACTTCGGTCAATGGATAGAAGGCTCATCGGTGTGTTGGTGGGGGTGATCACTGGACACTGTCTGATCGGAGAGCACGCTAGAAGGCTTCGGCTTCCTTATAATGACTTTTGTAGGAGCTGCGATGACGAAGATGAAGAGGAAAGTACTTCCCATCTTCTGTGTGCCTGTCCTGCCTTGGCTGTAAGGAGAAAGGCGATTCTGGGGTCGTTCTTTTTTGGGGACTTGGATGATCTAAAAGACATAGATGTCTACAGACTCCTTCGCGTCATTGTCAGCTCCGGCTGGTTCAATGTTTGATTAATGTTCATAATAGTTGGTTAATACCTTGGGTATCACAACGGACCCATATGTGGTCTAAGTGTGATGTGTGCTTCACGGCAGCCCTTCTAACCTAACCTAGACCCTATCAGCCTATCGTCGACTCTGTTGAAGGTTTTAGAATGTTTGTTGGCATACACCTGCGGAGCACTATCCCAGCGGATCTTCTATTTGCCTCCCAGCACGCCTACTGGAAGGGTAGATCTGTGGATACTGCCTTGCACTCTCTGATGGGTCAAATCGAAAAGTCTCTTGCCTGCAAAGACTACATGATGGTGGCCTTCCTCGATATCGAGGGTGCCTTTAACAATATGAAACCTGTAGCTATCTTGGATGCCCTCTCAAGTCTTCGTAGAGATGACTCGCTGTGCAGACTAATACACATGATGCTTACATCTCGCGTTATCTCCACTAGTCTCGGCACATCATCCATACACATAGACATGTGAACAGGAGTACTCCCCAGGGTGGTGTTCTCTCTTCCCTTCTTTGGAATTTGGCGGTCAACGGACTGCTTTTAGATCTGGAAAGGCTGGGGTGCAAGGTCACTGGCAAAGGAATAGGCCCCTCAACGAGCTAAACAGCGGCCTATACTTGCGGTAGCTCAGTTTGGGAGACGTGGGCGGGATTTTCGCCAGTCGTTGCATTTGTCCTTTATGTATCGATCTGCCGGTGGAAGCAGCAGAATATCGTTCATTACAGGTGGTTCATTGCATACTGTTTGCGATTTTTTAACTTGGAATTTATAGTTTCATGCGCTACACATGAGGCTAATGCTAAAACTGCTTCAAGTTTGCCGTAATCCCATGAAGCCTGACGCCAGAGCAATCTGTAGTTACTTTTATTCTAGTGTTTAAGTGTCTTTTTGTTGATCCATAGTTTGCTTTCATTATATTAGGCGGTTTTTTAGGGAATTGATCGGGTGTAGGGTAAAATAACACAAGCGTTACACCAACAACATTAACCTGGATAGCTTAGTAGGGTGGCCACGCTACACTCGATTACCCCTCAAAAACTGCATGATACATAGATGGCCTTAATGTCGTATGAAATCTTATATGTTGATGATGGCATGCTTGAGGTTTTGCCAATCAGCCATGTTCATTGGTAAACTAATACTACGTCTTGCTCTGATTGATAGGCCCATGCCTATTATTAAATAATATATTTTCAATAGGATTACTAAAAATAGTAGTCCGGATGGCGCAACGGTTAGCACGTTCGCCTTCAACGCACTGGGCCCCGGTTCGATTCCGGGGATTTACGTGTTGGACTATGAGCCCACTCAGCTGCTAAATGAGTACCCATTATGGGGTAAATAACTCGGTTGAGCGTGTTGCTGATCACATACCTCTGCACAAAAAACCGTCACGATCTAGAAAATGAGATGATGCTAACTCATCTCGAGGCCGTGGTTCAAAATTGGACTGTTGCGCCAGTTATTTATTTTTTTATTACTAAAAATATCAATAGAAATCAATGATGAAACCGGAATATAGAGGGCTACGCCCGCAATTCGAGGGTTTTGTAGCAAACTTAAATATATCATTGCCTATGATGTTAGTTATCATTGGCCATCAATATTTTTGAACACGCGTGTGTTTAAGGGGTGCAGGGGTGTGCTAACTGCAACTATAGAAATGTACTATTATTAACCTTTTTTGGTGAGATATCAAAATTCTACGATTTTCGGTTTTCTATGCTAGTAAAATGCCGCGTTTCTGCAAATTTTCATATTTCTAAGTATAACGGTCTCGAAATGCAAGGGGGGGGGGGACAAACTCGGATCACATATTTTCCCCTCCCTCTCTTTTCTCCTTCCTTCAAATTTGAAAAAAGTTCCAGAAATAGAATGTACTCGACGGTACCTTTTTTACGATACCCACTTGCCTATACCAAACGAAAAAAAATTTTCGACCTATATGGGGACCCCCCCCCCCCTCCCCACCCCCCTAAAAGTTGACCTATTACAACGCGTCACCTTCTCCAGAGAATTATAGTATTTCTACATATTTTCACCAAATTTCATGCACGTAGCTTCGGCGGCTCGTGAGATATTTCATGGACAGACAGACAGACGGATGCATGACCGATTTCATAAGGGTTTTGTTTTTTTACAAAGCCCTAAAAAGGAAAAAAAAGATAAGAATTTGATGGGGTCCGAAACCGCGATCCATTTGGATAGAGCTACATTTGTGATTGTAACTAATAAAGAACACGTTTGAATGATGTTTGTTAAGTTGGAGCGGTACGCCGAATTTATAAACGTCCGCTATCGCAATAAATAAACGATCCGATAATCAAACTGACATTTCATCCGATTTTGTAATTTATTTTCCCTACATATGAGTATGAGGTGCATTACTTGACATCAGGGTAGAAAACTTGACGACTCCGAATTTAACTTGCATGCTACCCTAGAGTTTTTTGTTTTGCTAGAGCACTAAATAGGAAGGTACACTCGACGCTATTTTATTGACGACGAATGGAGAGTGGCAGGCATGTACACTTGACAGTTCCCAGCTGTCAACATTAGTGCTGTCTCCTGTAGTCAATCTCCATTCGATGTCAACAAAATGGCCGCGCGAGCGTACTCTCATTTTTAGAGTCTTAGTTTTGCGCAACCAGGGCAGGGACCCTACACGGTTATGCAAAAAATAAAACACGCCTATTGTTTTCTTTGTGTCATACACACTACATTACTATTTTTATTTTTTTGGTATTTTGCCTTAAGTATCCGTATATTTATATTTTTTTATTTATTAATAGGTTTGAAATTTAAAAAAAAAAACCTAATGAAATGAGGAGCATTCTTTGGCTTTGAGGTCGGTGAATAACCAACTGACACAAAGTTTCGAGCGTTGATCTAATTCAAGTCTTTTTCTAGCGAAAGCTCGTTGCAAGCGTCGATTTTATGTTAGCCCTTGCACATGGCGCAAGTTGGCTTGATAAAAGCAGCTTCCGAGGCGTACCTACTAAGTGCCTGCTCGTATAACGCCTGAGTGACTTTATCTACCTTTTTGGATAATATGTGCAGTAGGGGAGGATTCCAGCTAGTAGTGTCTAGTCCAAGTGTTTCCAGCCCGAATAATCATTCTCGAGTCGTGTCATGTAGTAATTTGAGACCCGAACTGCTCTCAGTTGTTAGTGACCGTTGAGACAGTAGCTTATTAAAAAAGGCTGAGGCTGGAAGTCTGGTGTTTTCATATCATTCGCATATTATCTTCCATGACACTGAATAATTTGCCTCTGACGTGCTTAGATGCATAACGAGCTTTTCCGTATCGCCTGTCAAACTCGTCTTCAGGTACCACATCTTCTCACATTCAGCTATTCGTTGGTTGTGAATTAGTTCACTATATTCAATCAATCAATCAATCAATCAATCAAGTGAACATGGGATAAGTCCGATAGCCAACTAATGAATATGTGGTTGTATTTCTATGTAACTACTTTTACTTTACAGGGTGTATTTTTATATTTATGTGATATCTTATTTCAAAAAGTCATTTTTTATTTTTAATGTTAATTTTAACACCCATCGCTCGTAAAGCGTAATTTCGGATCATCAGGGTGGCCTCCGCGAGAAGGACTGTGGGATATGTACTCTTCCCACCTGCTCAAGTGACACTTGTAGAAAATCTATGATACCTTTAAAAAATGAAAATAAAACGCCATATGAACAAAGAAATAAATAACAATAGACACTTTCTCTGTAATTATTAGTTTTTATTTGTATAATACTGATTTATATAATTTTCCGATATTACCTTAACACTACAGCCTGGGCAAGATAATTTACAAACACTTTAACTAAGCTAATAACACATTTAACAATTATTATTATTTTATTTTCATTATTTTTATTTTATTTTTAATTGGAGTGTATCAAGTAGTAAATACATTTTTGTTTATGCCCATATTGGTATGCCTTCAACCTCTTACGCCAATCCGTCATGGATTTGTTCTGATACCATAAAAAACTAATCTCCAAATTAACAAATGGAATAGTCTGTTTAAATTCCATTATTGTAGCACAGTTGAAAAGTACATCGTCAATGGGAAAAATCCAATCAATTTATTCCTTAAGATACCTGACAGACTACGTATTGCAAACAGGACACCAAGCACTCGGTATGCTGTCCATAGTTCCCATCTTCCTCCGATATGTACGAGTATGATATATGCTCGCGGCAAAGTTATTTTTCCATCTTCAACTCCCATTTGTGACTACGCTACGTCACCCTCTCAAATAGAACTGACAAATTTCCAACGGGAATATTTGCCTTATTCTTTTTTGGCCTTCCACTCACCTGTGCTGTGCTCGATACGTACGAGGATAAATAGGGAATGATTCCCATTTCTTCGTTTGGACTCCTTTTTTCTTGTGTACGTTTCAGGTCATCACGCAAGCGTGAAAAGGACGAGAGATGTCGTTACGTTCTTTCGCGAACCCACCCAGCGACAAATCAAAACACATCGTCGTTGTATTGAAATATACGCCCTGATGAGGGTGGAAGATGTCCTTCGGCACAAGACGTCCAACCGCACTTGCATGTATAGCGCAACGTCAACGTCAGTGCTCTTCAGTCCTCCGGTAATAGTTCGTAGAAGTAAATAAAAAGAAAAATAGCCATCGAAATACGAAATGAAAATTGAATTGTTGCGTCCTGTTCTTTTCAGATTCTCGACGAAGCTCTTCATTTGTCAACGGTGTTGTATTGCTCCATGGAATACATGTCTCGTAATAGTCTGGCTATTGGGACGTTTCCGATGGTTTCCTTGAAAAACAGCGCCTCAATAGTCGATGTCCTGATAGTGCGAAGCGATGGAAGGAGCAGAAGAAGACGCCCAAAGCGGGTTGGTTGACGTTGATACCGAAGGCGTACATGGTCCGAGAGAATGCATTGTGCTTGATCCTGAAGCATTTCAACCGGTTGAATATCCAGGAGTCCAGGCGTCTCGGGAGCAAAAAGGCTAATGGCTTTCATGCAACCTACCTCGCTGCCATCGGGAGTGATCTGTCGAAACCGGCAAAGGATCTCCTGAATAGTCTTCATTTCGGTAGTAGTAGGCTCGTCTTGCAGGACTCGCTCTTTTACCAACGGACTTTCCAAAATCGGGGTGAGGTCTAGAGGGACACTCCACTGTGCAAAATTCAGGAGAAATAGTTCTTTCCACGACTCCTGTAAATAAAAAAAAACGCAATTGTTAGTACGTGAAATTGACTTTTCAGCAAGGTAAGGTGCTTGCTACCTGCAACAACAAATGCTGATCATTTTTCGATAAGGTTTGGAAAGGCATCAGACAACGCACCCATCGAACCGCCATAAATAATAATCTGGCCGTGGTCTCCTGAAGCATCTCCCAGGAAAGCAACCTCGAGTCCATTCCAATAAGGGTGTGTGGCAGCGGCGGAAACATTATCGAATTATGCACTTGATATTGGATAAACTCCTGACACTTATCGGGGTTCAACAGAATTTCGAAGAATCCATTCTGTCGGGCATTATGCTGAGCTGACGGTGTAGTTGACGGGGTCGTTTCAACATTTAGTCTAGGACTTCCCGTCTCCTCCGACGCAGGACCGCCTACACTCGAAATACTTTGAATAGTGTTAGTCGGCGATGGTGACATATGATGTAGTGGCTTATAGAATTCAGTATTGCTGGATGACGTAAGATCGACAAAAGATGGCGGGTGATCGGGATGCTTGACCGTGTCCATCATACTGTGATGCACTGCTGCCGGAAGAAGCGGACCAAATCCCAGCGATGGTGGTTGATTATGATGCGGGTGATGTTGAAGTTGGGCTGGGTGATGCGAATGGAAACCTTGGCGTTGAGCTGCTGCAGATATATGTGAAGTATAGTTGAAGGACGCTGAAACGTTCGTGACTAGTGACATGGGAAGATGGGGATTGTGATGTAGTTGATTGGCGTGTTGCATGTGCGGTAATTTGGGTTTTCGCGGTCCACGTTCGTGTTGAACAGCTGTTGAGACGGGAATGGGATAAAGATTTATTAAGTATGCCGAATGAGAGTTGGCGATTTGTCGGTTCAATATAAATTTTCGAGTGGATAATTTAAAAGAAGATGAAGTAGTGGACTTTGTACAATATTTTTAAGTTAAGTGCCTCGTTGGCTTCCCACTTTTCCTTTCAGAAATCAATCGAATGCCAGTTTTCCATGAACAAAAAGGTCTAAAATTAAATCCATTTTTTTTAGTCTGCTAAAGGTTGATCATAACCGAAGAATGCCTGTACATATTTACGCTTCGCTAACAGTTTAAAGTGGTTCTCCGGCAAATCCTCTCTTGTCACCCAAACGACATAGTGCCAAAGTTGATTGACTACCTACATGCCCTAACACTCCCATTCGACATGGGAAAATTCATCGCAATCTTCCATACGTGCCGCCTTCATCACATGTTCGTTTCACGAACAAATGCCAAATTGTCATGTCCTAAGTTTGAGGTGGTATGTTGACATACACGAGGATTAAAATCGACAATTGGCCTTCCCCCCTCCCCCTTTCCAATTTCGGCTCATGTCTAACCCTTCCTATATGTGTCATATACGCATCCGTATGAGTAAATGATATTGTTTTCGATATCCTTCCGGCATGTAACATGAAGTTGCAGTTTAATATGATGTCGTCGTCAGGTCAGGACTAAGCTTTCAATGAATTTGCATCCACCCTCATATGACATGTCGTCCTCTACGAAGTGTCGCATAGTTGAATTACAATTTGGCCAATGTGAATACTGATACTGATAAAATGTAGCAGAAATTCGCGTCATCTCTTTGAAATTGGTCATTGGTGCGAAATCGCATACATCAGGGCTAATTGTAACACAGGATTTATGGAAGGGTATTACATGAAGCATTGAATTTTAAGAGAAGTATGAGGTGTATAGTGGTTTTTGATGTCAAATTCCGTTGAATGGAAATAATTAACTGAACTTAATCTGTAATTCCTATAGGCAAATGAAATTTGAGTGGATTGAATCATTGATCTATTACGAAGAAGAGGAGCGTATCTTTGTAAAACCTAACCTCAGAGAATATTATTTCGTTGAGTCCCATTTATCAAAAATCTTAACAAAGTTCACTTTTAGAAATGTTAGGTTCCGTAATTCTGATCCTTTTTGAAGCTTGATGTAGCTTTTAGTTTTAGTCGTCTTCTTTTTAAACTTTGTTGTCCACAGTGGCATATAACCGCTTTTACTCTCTGGACAACATTCATCGCCACAACATTCAACCGAAAGTTCTGCTGTCTTTTTATACGGAACCGTACCCACCAATGAGATTCCTAGTTTACAACTCTTGGGCATCACCATGTTATAAACCAATAGAAATAAGTCAATTATGGACAATTTCGACTTGAAAACGAAAATGGCCACGCATGGATTGTTTGTATTTTTTTTCTCAATGTACAATATCGTTTTAGAACGAAAGTGCGTATATGCTATTTTCGATTGTTTCGCATTCGTTATTTTATTTTGAAACCAATGATTTCCATGCATGGATAGGGTTGCCGTAATTGCACCCAGAGCGACCGAGGCAAGCTTTTATGTTTGTGCAATGAGTGAATCGACAGTCTCTTGAATGGGCTCCGCTCGCTCCTCGCTTAAGGAATCACAACCCTCAGCATCGCACAAACACGCGCTGGGTGCAAGGGCAGCAACCCACACAAATGTCAATTTGGCATTTTTACCATGGACACTGCATTATTTATTAAAATATTTTGTTTTAAAATCGAAATTTATGTATGGCTTATTTTGTTTATATTCCGATCGAAACTTTCGGTTAAAAACAAAAATACGTATATGGGCTAGACCTCTACTAGAGCTCGGCTCGACTTCGAAGTTCTATTGACATTAAATGTAAGAGAATTACAGCTCACACATAGGTCGGTTCTATATCGACTCAACTGCTATTCAAACTCCGTTCGCGACATTCGACATGTTTACAACAGAAAAGTCAATCGAATCGGATAACTTGCTAAAATTTATTTTAAATCAAGTATGTGATGATGAAATCGCAAATCAGGCCCATTATTAAAGCAAGGAACGACTCACCGAATCGTCGATTCACGGATTCGAAAAGTAAACAACTCTAAGGTCGTCACACATGATCGCGCAGAACCACGACCGAACCTCCACCGAACCATCATATATATCATCATTCATCATCATATCCTCATCATTGTCAGCTTGTCAACCATGTATATACGGTTCATGGTGTAGCCTCCCCTAAGTATTGGCTTCTCATTGCCCTCCATATTTGCCTATCTTTGGCTTACGTGTCCAGGTTATGCCGGCTAGCTTTCTCATGTCATTGTCCCATCGAAGTTTCGGGTGTCGTTTCGGTCTTTGGACTCCCTTTGGGTACCAATGCATGACTTTTGTGGTCCATCTATTGTCCGATATTTTTGCTAAATGCTCGGCCCAACGTTATTTGAGACTTCTGATTCTATCGATCACATCGGTTACCTGTATTTTCGCTCTTATCCAGGTTAGTCTTTTCCTATCTCTTCTTGCGATGCCCATTGTTGTTGCTGTTGTTGTTGTTAGAATACAAGTTTCACAACCATAGGTCATAACTGGCAGAATGCATTCATCAAAGGCTTTCTTCTTCAAGTGGGATTTCATTCTTGATTTGACGATTATGGAGTTCTTCCCAAACGCACTCCACGCCAGCTTAATTCTTCTGTTTATTTCGAGTAGTAGCGATCCTGAGTTGTTAATTGATTGACCTAGATACACATATTCGTCAACCACTTCCAAATCGGTGTTATTAATTGATATTTCATCCTGGCCTCTCGTTATGAATTCATTGTACATAACCTTTGTTTTATTGAGGTTCATTCTCAGTCCTGTTTTCTCACTGGCTGCGTTTAGGCCTTTGAGTAGCGTTTGTGGTTCCTCCTGATTTTGGGCGATAAGGACTATGTCATCTGCGAATCGTAGGTGACTTAGCCGCTCTCCATCTATAATTATGGCTTTGTTGTCCCATTCCAGTCCTCGAAACATTTCTTCTAGGGTGGCGTTGAAGAGTCTTGGTAATATGGTATCCCCTTGTCTAACACCTCCCTGTGTGAGAAACTCTGGCGTGTTATCGAACACTTTAACCTTCACTTTGGCGTTCTTGTTCTTCTTCTCAATACCTTGGCTCATCAGTGCTCTAATTATTGCCTCGGGGTATATTGAGTCGAAGGTTTTCTCAAAGTCAATGTATTTCAGGGCTAGGGGCAGTTCGTACTCCTTCGCTTGGCTCATGATCTCTCTTAGTGTGTGGATACAGTCTATAGTGCTAAAGCCACTCCTGAAGCCAGCCTGTTCGCGTCGCTGTTCTGTATCTAGGGCTGATTGTATTGTGTTATTGATGATTTTAGTGATAGTTTGTAGAACGCAAGGAGCAGACTTATGGATCTATAGTTTCTAATATCTTCCCTGCTACCCTTCTTGTGGATCAGAAATGATGGCGCTGTTCCACTGGTCAGGAATTTGTCTGGTTCTGATACAGCTTGTGAATATGTCGGCCAGAATCTTCCATGTTTTCCTGCCCGCATATTTCAGCAATTCCGTTGTGATGCCGTCATTACCAGCTACTTTACCATTTTTAATTTGTTTAAGGGCCGATTCCACTTCGACAATGAGAACTTCTGGGACGTCTTGCTTAGATGCTACTGGTGTAGTCGCTGCTTTTGTATGGCTTGTTTTGGGGGTTTTGTAGAGATTTTGATAGAAGCTGGTCATAATCTCTAGTTTTTTTCCTATCGGTTACCCTTCCATTTTCGTGTTGCATAGCAATCAACTGTTTTCTACCAATCATTAGCGCTCTTTTCGCCTTCTTGACGCTTATGTTACTCTCGATGGCGTTCTCTACAAGTTTTTCGTAATATTTCCTCATGTCTTCTGTTATTTTCTTTCTGATTGTTTTGCAGGTTTCGGTGTACTCAATACTTTGGGTGTTCGTGGATAGTTTAATTTCATCATACATATATACCTATATATAACGGTGGAAATAAGGAGATTTTTTTCTATTGAGTTTGACGTGGTTCGATGAATGCTCGCAACCAAAATGGTTGTCGTGTGTGGTGACCTTAAAGAGTCCCACATTTTTGGTTACGATTCAATTCCAAGCGACTAATGAATGACTGCGTCTCGCAATCGACTCGATATCCTTTTCCGTGCACAGGTCGACTCGGAATCGATGCGACTGTAACTCGTAGTCCCACTCGCTTTAGGGTTCTCTTACATGGGCATATACATACACACCCGGTCGTCATTACACAAAAACCATCACGCCACTAATCCACAATATCATACAAAAAATGCGTATCACACATTTAATTGAGACAGTGGATTATTGACGATAATGATGGCTAGATGATGACGTTTGGGTAATAAACCAGCGCTTTCAAACGATGAGCCCTTCGATAGCTCACCGATTTAGCTACTCATCTATAGGTAGCTTTTAAAAATTGATCTAATGGAGCACACTAGCTCGAAATTAGGTTTGACCTCGAAAAATTTAAGAGAATGAAGAATACATGCATGCATTTTAATTAACGTCCCGTGAGTGACTCTTACTGGCTTATGGGATTTAGCAAATCTCTGTAAAGAAGAAGACCAAATGGCCTCTCAATGAATGTCTATTGAGAGGCCATTTGGTCTGCGGCCTTTTGGCCTGCGGCCATTTGACCCTCGTCCATTGCCTTTGAGTGAAAAATTTGAGCTCATTCAAGAGCCGAGTCCATTGAGCCAAGCAACAATCTGTCAGTTAACTGCCGTCATCCCGGTTCTGCGCGATCATGTGTGGCGACTTTCAGAAGTCTATAACTTAACTTAAAAAAAAACCAGGCCGAAGCTTCGCTTCGGCCCGGAGACCGAAGCGTGTATACCCTAGACTTGTGCAGACCTAGTGGTGATACCAAAAGTACCAATTGGTAACGATCATATGCATTAAAAGTGAGTTTCCTATATGACCAGTTTATAGAAGAGGTTGGCAATCATTCAGGAGGATCTTGACCATTATCAAAATCAATGAACTAACCCATTCTACAAATATTTGTCGAATTTTTCAAGTGGCTAGCTTCATTCTATCGGAAGTTATTGCTTATTTGAAGTTTCACTTGCAGGGGAGGTAGGGATTCCTTGGGTCGGATCTTGCTCATCATTGCCACCAACAAATAAGATCATGCTACAAACATTTAAACAAAGTTTCAAGTCTCTAGCTTCACTCTATCGAAAGTTATCGCTTATTAGAAGTTTCATTTGTAAGGGAAGTATGGGTTTCGTTGGTCGGATTTTCCATATTTTCAATATTAGCCAACAGGATCCTATTGCAAACATCTGACCAAAATTTTAAGGCGCTAGCATTATTTTGACGTAAGTTATCGCTTATTTTAAGTTTCATTTCTAGGGGAGGTAGGGGTTCCTTAGGTCGGATCTAACCCATCTTGAATACCAACTAACCCAATGTTACTTCAAACATTTGACCAAAACTTCAAGTCGCTGGCTTGATTCTGTCAAAAGTTATCGCTTATTTGAAGTTGCATTTGTAAGGGAGGTAGGGGTTGCTTGATTATGATCTTGCCCATTTTCAATACCAACCTAGTAGATCTTACTAACAACATTCTGACAAATTTTCAAGTCGCTAGTGTCATACTATCGAAAGTTATCGTAATTAAAAGAATATTTAATTTTTTGTAATTTGTAGGGGAGGTAGGCGTTCCTTTGATCTGATTATGCCCAACTTACTAGAACTCAAGCAGCTTCTCAACCCAGGGTTACATGCAAAAAACCAAGTGTCTACATCAATTCGTTCAAGAGTTATAGACAAAAAACCTGAAAAGTAGGGTAGTACGGGTCTCTTTGTAAGAAAATTACCGTTAGTTTTCAACTGATCGATTTTATTTTTCCAGGATAGTAAAAGATTATCCTCACGAGCAATTTACAAAAGCTAGAGCTTTTCATGTTTATTTAATCGGGAGTTATAGATACATTTAATTATTTTACATATGTAGGGGAGGTAGGCTTTCTCTTGGCCTGATCACGCCCATTTGCAATACCAACCAACTAGATCATACTTCCAATATTTGACCAAAATTTCAAGGCTCTATCTTCATTCTTTCGGAAGTTATCGTGCGAACGGACAGACAGACGGACAGACGGACAGACGGACAGACGGACAGACAGACAGACAGACAGACAGACAGACAGACATGGCTTAATCGAATCAGGAGGTGACCCTGATCATTTATATACATACATTGCCATACCTCCGGAGCCTCCTTTAAGGTGTTACATATTTCCGTCGTGACAAAAACAATATACCCTATACTAAAAGTCTAGGGTATAAACATCTGGCGCAGTGAAGCCAGAGCAACTGATTTTTGATATGGGCTAATTCGGGATCATTTATGAATTTATGTACGAGTATAATAAAATTAAGATATGGGTGGGATACTTATTTGCAGTTGTAGTACCAAGTGCAGCTGCAGAATTTTCTATTTCGATATTTGCGGCGATATTTTCAGATAATGAAACTTTTTAACTGTTCGATTGATTTTACTATATGAATTTATCTTCAGTTTCATTTTAAGTTTCATCAAATGAATGCCTTTCGTATAGGTAAATCTTTAAACGCTATACTGTCGGATTGGCGTCTGAAACGTTTAGGACGAGTCTAGACACGCTTCTTTTTGCGGATCAATTTGTGTATTAGCGGAGTAAACCAAACTGGACCCTTCCGGGGTTTATAGTTAGGTAATGGAACAAACTTGTAGAAGATGTTGTATAGGATAGTGTAGAAAGTTGTCACAGCATTCTCACAGTTAAGATCCTTCAGAATGAAATACCAATTGATTTGACTCAGCCTTTCATTAATAGAAACGTAATTAGCTTTCCTAAAGTTAAGTCTAGAATGATAAGTCTCTGAGAGAGAGGGTGACAATTTAATGTTGATCTCATGAGCAATAGCTGGATGGTAAGGATCAAAAGGAATATAAGCAGGAGAAGGAAAAGAAGACGAAAGAAAAGACAAGGTAAGATTACTTAACAGAAGATCGAGAGCACGATCCATAAAGTTCAGAGTTAAGTGGAACTGTATAAGGTTACAGAATTCCATGAAGGATGTGAGCGACCTTGACATGGAAGAAGAAGTCAAAGGAGACTTGGCCTATCAGGCCATCTAAAATAACATTGGGAAGATTGAAATCACCACAGATTATACAACAGGAATTAGGAAATAAAATATTAACAGTATCAGATAAGTGATCAAAGAGACTATCATAAACAGCAAATGTGGAATTACAGGGGACGTAGACACAAACAACCACAAGCAATGTGGAGGTGGAAGTAGGAATATTAACGGTAACACAATCATAAGGTTGAGAAGGGCTAGAGGAAAAAAAAGAACATTCAATGTAATTCTGGATAGCAACTAGAGCTCCACCACCATTTGTCAGTTCAAGTATTTCGAAGTTTCTATCACAACGGAAGATCTACTGCTGATAGATGGATTTAACCATGTTTCGGTCAAACAGATAATGTCATGAAAAGATGTTAGGTCAGAAACATTTAAAATTTGGAGCTTGGTGCGTAACCCTCGCACATTTTGATAATATAGAGAAAGTGAAGAAGAAGAATTATTTAGGCTCTGACTCTTACTGTACATTTTTTGCATTATTTTGGAGTCGTTGGTACGCGTTGTCGTTGAAAATTTAGTTTAGTGAATTTCTTTAAAAGAATTCACGGAGGCCAGAAAGACGCCTTGTATGGCATTTGCAGATCATGTGGAATGGTCACCTTGAACGAAGAGACCATCTTGTTTGGAATTTTCTCCTTGGTCAGTTTCTTGCATGTTAGTAAGACAGGTTCTAAACCAAAACAGCTGAAACTTTTTCCTGAAACTGCACCGGAAGCTATTCCTCACTAATTTTCATCAGTTAGACAAGATTCGCTCAACTAGCTTTTTCCGTTGTAAATTAATTGTGTTCCCAAAATTTTGCGGTTATATACCTGTAATTCTGCAACTGACTCATTGATGTCACTGAAATTAAGTAGGAACCCAGTCTTGACGTTTGCGCACAAATTAGAAAAGTTTCATTCAACTAGCTACTTGCAATATAGAGTTATTTTGCTTAAAAAATTTTGCCGTTATATGGCTGTAACTTTTGAACCGTTTAATGCATTTTTCTGAAATCAGATAGAAGTCGAGTCCTTATTAATATCCACCAGCTGGGTAGGTTTCGCTGAGCAAGCTTCTTCCGTTATGTAGTTATTTTGTTAATAAAATTATGCCGTTATATAGCTGTAACTTTTTAGCCGCTTGGTGGATTTTTGCTAAAACTCAATAATAGGCTAGTTCTTGTCAACGTCTACTCACTGGGCAAGTTTGGTTTAGGTAGCTTTTTCCGTTATGAAGTTATTAGGCTCAGATACTTTCGACGTTATATAGCTGTAACTTGTTAACCGCTTTATCGATAGTGCTGGATTTCAATAGCAGCCGGCTCCCCACTAACATCTATCAACTGGAAAAGTTTCACCTTGCTTATGACTTCCGTTCGACTGTTATCGTGTCCACAACATTTTGCGGATATATATATATATATATACCTATATATATATATATATAAAGGACACTAAAAAATCTAATGATGCCAATCGATTCCTGGGGTCATGAAACGTAAAGAAGACCAACTCCGGGGTCGGAACTCGTTATTGAAGGAGGGTCGAATAACTGATTTTTTCTTCAAAAATCAGTTAAAAAGAAAAATAAATATTCCGAGAAGCCAAACAATAACTTATCATTCGTTTGTGAACTGCTGCAGTGTACTCTAGGTACACGTCTGACAATCAAGGAGGCTGGGAAACCATATAATATATGCGAGGCGGTATCCAAATTTTAGAGCATCACTGGAGGATACCTAAAGCTAGATAGATAATGTTGAAATAAAAAGAAACCTTTGGAAAGACTATGCACGACGGTGGTTCTCAACTCAGAACAAAAAAAAAATAGGTTAATTGCTGCTCTATTTGAATAGTTTTGCATTATAAGACATTGAAACCCTTTCATCAGACAACTTTTCAATATTAACGTTTTTAAGGATTAAGCTAAAACGAGATTCTATCATGTTATTTGACAAACAAAAATTTAACTCGATGAACTCGTCTATGATCCTGGACTAAGTTTCAAAAAGGAGACATCAAATTCCCAAAAATATAAATCAAAGGGAGACTTCTAATACCCCAACCCCTATACTTCGAAAGTACTACTTCAGTAATCACATTATTTGCATACTCGTATCTAACAAATATTTACTGGAAACTAACGAGAAAAATGAATACGAACCCTATTACAAGTTAGGAACTTACTCATGATACCCCCCCTAAACAATAGGCTATACTTTCCTATTTCCCTATGCAGACAACACGTATGCAAAGTTTCGAAAGAAAAGGATACGTTCACCTCGTCGATGCAAGTTTACCTACCTAGTTACTTGTCAACATCGGATACCATAGAGAAATTATAAAGTTTAAGGGAGGAAATGATAAAAGTTTTTTGGGACTCTCTTTGATTCATTTTTTTTTTCTAGGGCAGAATAATGTAAATCTCCATCCTTAGTAACGTATGTACCTATATATACATTCATCCAAGCAACTTTTTGAAGGAACCATCTTGAAAATTGTATGCTCTTCCATTCACAGAGGATTAGGCTTTGATGATAGTGCAATGTTCAACTTTTCCAGATCAAGAAATACATAGGTAAAAGTAGTTTTTGGGGAGAAATTCAGGGTTGCCTCTAGGCGTTCAAATTTCCAAATCATCATTCTCAAATCTGCTTATACCTGGTCCTATATATTTAGTTAGTGTGATTTAGCAAATGTTCTCTATGAATGTTAAGATATGGTCGTTATACTGCTAGAGGGGTGGTATGGTGTTTGCGATTCCTGGATCTTTCGTCACTAAAGACGGCGCATGGCTGCTATACGCAATCGAACATTCATCATCATCATTGTTGCACTACAGCCCGATTCCGAGCCTTGGTTGTCTGGATCATTGTCCTGCAATTTCGGAAGTCGAAACAGGTGCTCGGCATCAGCACCTACTACGTCTTCACTACGAGCACTCGGTCGTCTTCGCAGCCTTGCTCTGTGATGCGTCTATTCGTTGCGGTTATCGTTGTACATGCCCCGTCCATTAAAGTCGTTGCAGTTTGACGATTCTCGAAATTTCCATCATCGAACAGTTCGTACAGCTTATGCTTGTACCGTCTTCTTCATTCTTCAATATCAGTTTGGGCGTGCGGTTATCATTCATTCGTTGTACATGCCCTGCTCATTGAAGTCGTCGTAGTCTGACTATTCTCTAAACTTCCAGCTCATCGTTCAGTTTATACAGCTCATGGTTGCACCGGATGCGCCATTCACTTCGGCCGCAAACCGCTCCGAAAGATCGCTGAAGGACCTTCTGTTCAAATGTGTTTGACATACTTTCGCAGGCTTGAGTTAGCAGTTAAGTCTTATTTGCTATTGCTGTATCCTTCGCTTAATTTCGTCTGTTTCATTGGCATCTATTGACAGAATACTATCCACATATGTGAAGTCATCTATAATTTGATGCTGAGATCCCTGAGTTCGGTTGTTCGGTTGTCTGGCGACTGGCGTTCTTCTTCCTGATTGAAGCATAATTTTTAATTTTGTCTTCGTCAATTAGTAGTCCAACTTCTCTTTTCTTTTCTTCTGTATCAAGATGTTGTATTCGTTTTTCAGCGGCAGGCAGGTCTTGAGATATGATGTTAGTGTATGGGTCCGGTATGGTGTCCGCATTTATCACCCGGCCGGATGGCGTTCTTAAGGGCCAGGTTAAATAGCGTCGGAACTAGTCTATCGCCTTGCTTCGACCCAGTACGTGTTTCAAAGAGATCATCCAACATTCGAATATCAGCATGCATTTTATTTCGTACGTTTAGAAGACAACTTTTGAATCTTTTGCTAATGGCGCAATTGTTAATTTCCTCCCTTTAATTTCCCCTTCAGGGGCATAGGCGCGTCAACATTTCGATAGCATATTTTCTCGGATGGTGCAGTAGCTAGCATGCACCTCCTGTCCAGGCCGTCTTTTACTGAAGAGCTCGGAACGCTGCATGAGTTCTAGTAGTACCCACAGGTAGTTTTTATTGGCCCTGCCGAGTATTGAACTTATGTTTTCCAGATGTAAAATTGTAGAGTGGCGACCGAGAACTCACGGCTCGGGCGCCTCAATGGCATAATGGTGGATCTGATTTTGTGTTCGGTGCCGATCAACAGAGGACCATCTGTTTCGTGACAGTTCTCGTGATCAAACATAGAGCCGCCGATAAAAACACGATAAAGTTGTAAAACTCAACAAATTACTCGCCGTTGTCATTACGAGCACATACCTGATATCAGCACCCACTCTCTCATTCAAATCTTCCACAACCATTACAATGCCATTTTTAGGTGTTCTGCTCTGGATGGTGCTAATTCTGGTCTAAGGCATCTTTCACTACAACATTGTCGGATGGAGCGGAGCGCAGCATAATTGTAATTTTCTCAATTTTTCCGGAAGCTCGCGGTCATGATTCTATCGGAGACTGGTTGCCAGGATGGGAGACAGCTTCATGCAACTCTGGTTAAAAGGAACCCTACACCTCACTCGCGACCACTATTGTTAGCTTCACTGAAGTACAAGATCACTGTCGTTCGCATTGGAGAGATGTATTCTGCGTACGAGTATTCCACCATCTTATCTCACAAACTCCCAGGATGTTTAATTTGTACCGCTGAATTTAACATTCAATGAAAGCTCTCTTGCATTCTGGTAATGAATCAGTCATTGTTTAGAGTATTACGCACATTTCAGAAACCAATCTTTGGGGCGACCGGTAGCGGAGTGTGTTGAGGCATCAGTCTCATGTTTGACTACCAGCGTTTCGGGCTCGAATCCCGTCCACAACGACATTCGTGGCCATGGATGTGCAGGAGGTGCATGCTGGCAACTACATTCTCCGGAACCAGTTTATGCCAACGAAACGTCAGCTGGGCTACATGGAACAGTTGACGCGCTATGCCCCACAAGGAGTTAGGGCAATTGAGAATAGACAACAAACGTAACTGGTGAGTCAATCCTTATTTAAGGTACAGTTCACGTTTTGTTAGCATACGAAAGATTTCGGATGATAGAAGTTTTCCAATACACATAAATAAAAAACTGGCGAAATAGTCCAATCTGGACCATGGCCCCGAGATGAGTTAGCATTATCTCATTTTCTAGATCGTGGCCGTGTGGTTTGTGCAGAGATGTATGAACAAAAACATGCTCAACCAAGTTATTTACCCCAACTACTCCAAAATACATATCCTGTCTTTCTTTAGTTGCCTTCTACGACATGTTGGGAAAGTCCGTGCCGTTATTCTTACGCCCTACACCACAGAGAGTTGCTTGTCCTCAAAAGACAATTATTACATGCTTTTCAACTGACTCCTTTCTTCAGCTCATTGGCCCAATGGGGACAAAATTAAAAATCGTATGAAAATCTATCTATCCATTCTATTATCACCCTTCAATTGGTACAATATCTAAGAAACTATGTATTCTGCTGGACCATAAAACCTGTAATGAACCATATTAAGGTCTGGTAGTGCTGCTTCAGCTGGCAGATCGAAGGAAGCACCTGGTGAGTACGGATCTGTCGGTGGTACGAAACCGGAGGCCACACTACACCTGGACCCCGATGCGAGCGCGAGACTATCTGGGCCGTCGGCCAACCATTCCATCCGAATCGCCCCATTTTTTTATTATTCCCCATTTTTGCATCCCCTGTTTGTGTTGTCTTCCCCAGGCCAATCAATTTTTGTTAATACGCAGGGGCAACGAGTCGCGAAAACCCCGCCCACGTCTCTCGAACTGAGCTACAGCAAGCATAGGCCGCTGCTTAGCTCGTTGAGGGGCCTTTTTTTCGCGAGATGGCACGGCCCGACCTTCACGGTCATAATACTACCTTAGCCTCCGTCGACACGGGCATCTTTTGATGTCCACCAAACCGTCCATTACAAACCCCAAATCCGTTCAAATTTCTCGATATCAACGATCTTAATTGCTTATAAATTACCTGGAGCCACTGCTCTCTGTGGCTATTTCAATTTTCAACCCCCTGCCTATATTTATTTATTCGTTTGCTAAAGTGTCTCATTTGTATCCCTTACAATATAAAGAAAACATAACAACATCGCGACTAGCCATTAATTACACCGTGAGAAAACATCTGGTGATGTTCAGGTATATCGCATCAGCATCATACAGGGTGCTCTGTGTTTGTTCAACCCACAAATCAATTTTCAACTGGAACCGTGAAATTGCACCCTCTTCTCGAGTATCCTGCCACGGAGGGAGAATGCCATTTGACGCGCTCTTCAAAAGTAACATGCTGTTAAAAAGAGCAAAAAAAAGTAAAAAGTCCCATCGCTCCCCAGGACACATTTCATACCCAGAGGACTTTCAATAAAAGTCGTGCGAAGAACGAGGCATTCTTCAAAAATTATTATCTCCGTAATAAAATGGTGCAAAAAATGCGGCGGATATTTTATGTGAAATGATCCATGAACAATCCTGGGAGCTTAAGGAGGACTTTTCGTCAGCCTCAAGAAGCTTTACCATTGAACTCATTGAACGCAATTGAAAATTACTTCAAGCGGAGACCTAAAGGATCTCTCGGAAAGAGCAAAGTGCGTGGTCGTAGATTTTCGGTTGTCTACAAAGAGTCATCATTATCTCGTATTACGAGTAAGTTGTTGCCGATGTGAACCTTCCAGCTTTACTGTGATTCTCCACCCCTCCTCGCCGTCTTCGGTCATGACAAATTCTTAGAGCCGTACGCTCCAATAGCTTTATGCCACAACCCCGTGGCTGCTTCGCCCGATGTCAAATGGGGGAGAAGGACATAGATTTCTGGCTCGAACGAAAAGAGCGGGTGGAATTGACACTATAGACATCCTTGAAGTTATTCACAGGGAAACGAAGGGTACGAACTGAAAATCGTTTATGGAGTGAACGAAGATTAATCCGATGATGTAATGACTGCGGAAAAATGAGGGGCAAAAGTGAAACATTCATATATCGTTCAAATCCTCGCAATCCATGAAATAGTGGCAGGGTTTGTCATAGCATCCCATGTCCGGGTCTGGAGGCTTATAGCACTCAAATGATGGCGTGAGATAATTCACACATGTAACATTATCGTTGCCGCATTCAGGTGTATTGTGGCATTCCATACGTTTTCCATATGATATTCCAACATGTAATGACACCAAGGATTCATTGCTACAATTCACATTTTGACATCATCGAATTTGTTTGTAGTTGTGTTTGATTAGACGATTTATGTCCCTTCTTGGAAGAATTAGTTCTTAAGTGAAGGGAAACTGAACAGATGTGACGATACGATGCCTTGATTTGTCGGGATTTTCAAACAGTGGCGGATCCAGAAGAGGCCCAGGATGAGTTGGGGACTCAGGCCCCCTTTCAAATGTAAGGTATGTAGGCTGATCGTGGAATATTCGAAGAAATAATCAGAAATGATTCAAAAAAATTGACAGCAAAAGTCAAAGATTCCCGACATTGGTAGGTTTCTTTGCACTTCGCAATCCTCTTCGGTTTTGATACATGATTTTCGACAGACGTGTGATCCGAGATGAAATTTAACTAACAAATAAACACCGAACGCGAAGAACGAAAACTAAACACGGAACGCACAAAAACCGGTGACTCGCCGCCATCAGTCGCTGACCACTGAATTGTGGATACGACGAAATCGTCGAAGTAAATAATTGCGTAATTTAGCCGTCAGAATCAGCTGAGCGGAGGACTGTATTTTTAGATGGCAATGGTTCTACCCGCTTTTGGGATGAATTTCACTTTCACCTCAGTCCATGATTTAGGAATCTACAACACGTCCTAGGTACACTATCGCTCCAAACATTTTGTAAGATTTTGGGCGATTGTTCACCATAATTATGGAAAATTGGTCCAAATTGGGTTCAATAGTTCCCAGAATTCTGGGGGAAAAATTTATAAAATTTAAGGCAATAGGCCAATTCGTACTACCTAAAATGGAGGTTCACTATGGAATATATATTCGCACTCCCTAAAGCGGCAAGACCCTTTTGATTTCCTTAAGTGAATTTAAGCTGTTCAGTACTGCCTAAGTATCACCATACACTGTCGAGCTCGAGCACGAACCTAGTACAAGTGGACCGGTTTTCTTCACACCTATGTGAAGTGTGTATGTGTGTCAGAGGATATTTGTACCAGGTTCGAGTTCGAGATCGACAGTGTATGGTGACACTAAGGGCGACCACAGAGTGAAAGCTGAAGCTGATGCTAATGCTGGTGTTTTGATTCTGAACACTCTACGAAGAGAAACATTCACATGAAACGTGCTCATGAAGCTTCCCCTCCCCATGTTGCAGAAGATTACATTCGTAATTGTCCGGTGTATTCGTTAATTTTTATGTGTCTTATGAATGGATTTTATAAAGAAAATCACCGAACAATTACGAATGCGATCTTGAGCTTTAGCAATAGAATGGGCAGGGAAAGCTCAATGAGCACGTTTCACGTCAATGTTTCTCTTCATTGAGTGTTCACAATCAAAATACCAGCATAAGCATCAGCTTCAGCTTTCACTCTGTGGTCGCCCTAAGGCGAAAATCCACTTTGAGTTTTAAGGGGATTACCATGGGATCGTATTATCATACTTAAAGTAGAAATCTACTCTGGGTAAGCTCACTTTGAAAAAAACCGGTCTGTTCCTATTTCACTGGGTGACACATCGTGTTGCGACTTGGCTAATAAAGGTTTTACCGCATTGGGGTATAGCGAGCGTTCTAGGGCAGTATTCTGAAGGTTGCAACCCCTTAAGCCGCGGAACCCACGCATGGGGAGTGCGAGGTCATCTTAATTTAAAACCCACTATTACACAAACACGCGTCGCTCGATAAACTAGGAATGTTCCACAAATTCTAGTAAGAATTCGTTTACGAACTTATATTCAAGACTGGATTTCTGCTTTAGGTAGTACGAACCCACGGAAATCCACATTGGAAAATCTCAGGTATTCGGGGTGCTATAGTTCATATAATTTTTTTAAGTTGTCTGTTTTTTGAGCGAAAGTTCCATATTATTTAATAACCCAACCAGCAACGATCTCTCCCTGAAAGATCCCGCTATTTTAAATTATTCAAAGTGCCATTGACTTAACTCGATCAATTTGGGATGACCTTAACAAAGAGGAATTCAAACTTTTAAGATACTGCATCTATCTCTCTCTCTCTCTCTCAATTGCCCTAACCCCTTGTGGGGCATTGCGCGTCAACTGTTCCATGTGGCCCAGTTGACGTTTCGTCGGCATAAACTGGTTTCGTTGAATGCAATTGCCAACATACACCTCCTGCACATCCATGGCCACGAACATCGTCGTGGACGAGATTCGAACCCAAAACGCCGGTAGTCAAACATGAGACTAATGCCTCAACACGCTGCGCTACCGGTCGACCAAGAAACTGTATCGCTCCTTTAAAAATTCCAAGGTTAGGTTAGGTTGAAATGGCTGCCGTTTTTACCACAGGCACACATAGACCAGTATAAGGTCCGTTGTGTTACCACTGAGTTATCTCCTGACCATCTTATTCATTGAACCAGCCGGAGCGTGTAATGAAACGCTGAAATTTCCCAACATCGACGTTGGCTAAATCATCCAGTTCATGAAATAAATATGAACCAAAGATGTCGTTATGCCAGCCTGACAGCGCAGGACACGTGCAGAAGAAATGGAACGCACATTCTTTCTCATCCTCATCTCGGCAGCTTCTACAGAAGTCATTGAACGGGAGCCCAAGCCTCCTGGCATCCTCACCAACTGCCCAGTGACCAGTGATGACTCCCACGACCGCACTAATGTGTTGTCGTTTCAGTGATAATAATCTAGCTGAACGGTTCGCATTCAGCATGGGCCATAAAGGCCTTATGGAGTGGCATGTGCCGCCGTCTCTCCATCTATTATCTGTTTTACGGATCGCCTCAGATTTTAGTGCCTGTCTATAAGCCGCAATGGGCATATCAATATTTCGGTGAAGTTTTGACGACCTATAAATTGTACCTTGTCTAGCGAGCTCATCTGCCTTACAGTTACCCGCGAAGTTGCTATGACCCGGAATCCAGCATATAACAATGTTGAAGAAATTACCCATCGCAGTAAGAGATTGACGACATTCCGAAACTGTCTTAGACGTAGTCAGACCAGGTTCAAGGATTTGATAACAGCTTGACTATCAGTAAAAATAGTTATGTCTCTAACAGAAACGACATGCCTCCCCAGCCAAGTGAGTGTTTCCAAAATCGCCGTGATCTCGGCCTGAAACACACTGCAGTAGTTAGGGAGATGAAACGAGAGATTTATATTTAGCCTATCGGAATGGATTCCGGCTCCTACTCCATCGTCATTCTTGGAGCCATTCGTGTAAAACTCCACAGAGTCCGGCAACGAGAGCGCATTCTCTTCCCATTGATTGCGTGAATTGATTATGCTTACAAAATTCTTGTCAAGGAAATATCTAGGAGCGGTGTAGTCAGTGCTTGCAGGAACATCCAGGTTGCTCAGGATGGCCGCATGTCCAGTACCCAATGTACTCCATCGACCAGTATTACGAAGATGGATGGCCGTAATTGCAGCCATCTGTTCGCCATAAATATCCAACGGAAACAGGTTGAGCAGCATGTTCAGAGCAGCAGATGGAATGGTTCTTAGAGCCCCACAAATTGCTACACTAGCCAGTCTTTGCACCTTCCCCAGCAATTTACGGTTGGCCTCTATCCTTAGAGTAGTCCACCATACAACTACCCCATACATTAGAATGGGACGGAGAACCGCCACATATAACCAATACAGAACATTCGGCTGCAAGCCCCATTTTTTGCCTATGGCTCTTTTACAAGAGTATAAAGCAATGGTGGCTTTATTCACCCGTTCCTGTAGATTGGGCTTCCATCCCAACTTCCTATCTAGGATAAGTCCCAAGAATTTTGCCTGATCAGCGAAAACCAACCTCGTTCCATTTAGCGTCGGAGGTTCGACTGGAGGTATTCTGTACCTTCTTGTGAAGAGGACTAGTTCCGTTTTATTCGGATTTAAGGTCAAACCGCATTGTTCAGCCCATGCGGTTAGTAGTGAGAGGGCATTTTGTAAAATTTCACTAAGAACACTAGGAAATTTTCCTTATATATTGTAGCAATAGCAATATCATCTGCATAAGCACATATCCTGAAACCTAGCCTTTCCAGGTTCAAAAGCAGCCCATTTACAGCCAGGCTCCAAAGAAGAGGAGAGAGCACACCGCCTTGCGGGGTACCTCTGCTTACCTTTCTACGCTCCGTCGATGGGCCCAAACTAGTGTGTATCACCCTAGTCGTTAATAGAAGGTTAACAAGTCTGCAGATCGAGTCGTCTATCTGCAGAGCAGAGAGTGCATCAATGATAGCACTAGGTTTGACGTTGTTAAAGGCACCTTCGATGTCAAGAAAAACCACCATAGTGTACTCCTTGAAGCTCAAGGATCTCTCAATATAGCTCACAATAGAGTGTAGAGCAGTGTCCACAGACTTTCCCTTCCAGTATGCATGCTGTGAATCAGATAGAAGGTTAGATGGAATGGTGGCACGTAAGTGGATATCAATCAGTCTTTCAAACAGTCTTAAAAGAAATGATCATAAACTAATAGGCCTCAGATCACTGGGACGCGCATGCGAGCTTTTACTCGTTTTCGGTATGAAGACCACTCTAACTTCAGTCCATAGCTTTGGAATGTGAACCAGAGTCAAACAGGCCCGGAAAATGGTCTCAATCCATGGAGCCACAATGTCAGATGATTTTTGCAGATCAACCGGAATAATTCCGTCCGGTCCGCCGATTTAAAGGGTTCGAAGCTTGTGATAGCCCAAAGAATCTTTTCCTTCGATAGGATATTTGTGGAGTCGCACGGGGCGGTGTCGGCCACAGGCGAATACTCCACCGAAACATAAGGGGAGCTACCCGGGAAGTGTGTATAAAGCAGGACCTCAATCATTTCCTGAAAAAATTCCAAACCGATTACAATTTTCCGGAGAAGTTATTTTCAGTTACATTTAATATAAACCTCAATCCTCCACCAAACCTTATATTGTACTTTTAGCTTGTCTCTGTTTTTTTAAACACAAGCCCGATAGTCATGTTCATTGCTGTTGCCACAAAACAACATGCCACAAAGGATTTTGGGTGTCAAGCTGCTCAAAATGGCATGCCACCCAAAGTGAAAAGAGCGTGTGAATTTCAGCAGACAAACAACAAGGGTTCTTGATTCCTGTTATCCATGTTCTTGTGTGTTTTGCGGATGCTCTTCCAAGTTTTGAACATTTCGCTCCATGAAAAGGACATGCTCTTTGTTGTTTTCTTTCATAAGTTTCAAGTGCCTACAAGTCGTTCAATTTCAAAAGCTCCCCGATAGGGCTTCGTCATACTAGGTTTCGATTAGAAGACTCCATTTAGGAAACTGTATATCAATTGCTTATTCATCATCGCCTTCCTGAATATTATCATGTTAATGTTCAGCCGCCCCAAAAAGACTTACGTGCGCACCCCTTTGGAATTCATTTGAATGCTGACTGGTTCCTTTACACGGTGTTTATGTAAATCATCGAATATTCAGGATTTTGGGAATTTGCGGTGGTTCCTGCAAATTCTCTGAAGATGATTTAAGTTTTTAAGACACAGATCAGATTTCGAGTTTCAGCTCAGGGAAGCAAAGAATTATACACACAAATCCGAGAAGTTAATTAACTGTTATTTTTGGTTTTTGTCAATAGAATTTCATTTGAATATTTTAATTTTAATGGTGGGTCCTTTTAGGAGCTTCATGTATTTTTTCATCATATGATTTGATGAATTTAATTTACTTAGATTGTTATGGAAAAATTTGTTGGCTTTAGTTTGGGTATTTCAGATTTGGGTTTGGGATTATTATCCTTGGATGCAGGTTTTTGTTAAAAAAAATTATATAAATTAATCTTTGTATTACATCATCTAATCAATTGCTCACCATCTTTATTCATTGCTGATTGAAAACATTTGGACAAACGACAGGCACGGCACTGATTCCGATGCGTTTTATCCACAGGACATCTGCCCTTCATATCACCAGTTGCTTTGCACGTATAAATCCTATTTCTGTGAATGCTTCGTTTGAAAAATCCTGAGCACCCTATAAATAAATTAAGGACTCTCTTTTACTTTAAGTCTTTTCGGTTTTTGATGCCCTTAAGCCTTTTCTTTGCCAAACCTTACCATCACAACTGTATATTCCATAATGCTTTCCCGAACTTCGGTCTCCACAAACTTTGCACGGTATATCCAAAAGACGATCTCCTGCAAGAACAAGAAGAGAAATTAACAAAAAGCTTATCCTGGGCGTCAGAAATCATTCCATAACAAATAACCTCAGTGAACATTTTTTTTCACTCCTATTTTTTTTTTTTGGACTACCACTTTGAGAGTATAATCCATTCGAGAAAAACTTAGCGACGGGTTCGTTCTTTTCCCTAAGAACGTGCGTACATAATAGGCACAAAAAAAGTATAGGCAAGCATCGAAGACGTGCTAAAATATCTAAAAACAAGAAAATCCTTTTTACGAGATTTTTCTTTAATTGTTACCAATTGCTAATTTTCCCAGCGAGGCGAACCCTTTATTTTTTTTTCTCTTGCACCATGCCATTCAGTGTGTTTGTATCCTTTTCGACGCAGTCATTTATTTCAACGCTTATGGCCATATCCTTGTGAAAATATATGCAAGAAATATCGTACTCCACTCAAATGGGAAGAGTCGGCGTTAGACCAAGCCCCAATGAAAAAAGGATCCGTACGATTAGACGAGGGGTTTTTGCCTATGGAATAAAAAAAAACCAACCACTTGGCATATCCTGAACAAGGGAGAAATTAGTTGGGCAAAAGGAAAGGATTTAATTGAAATTATCCCGGATTACGTAGAGAAATTAGAAGTCGAATGACAGTGTCCGGACTGAAGTGGGTGGAGAGATAATCCGCATCGACAACTTTCTAAGTGGCTTACGGTAAGGTCGTCGGTCGCATGTCCTCAACTGGAAGGGTAATATGTCGTGCAAATATTGCGACTTTTCGAAAATTGAAATAGAGAATAGAAATATTACGAAGGGGACGTAGTTGTAGTGATTTTTAACAGGGTTTCTATAATATCTATGTGCGGTAGTCAAGGGTTAAAAACCAATTGTTCGTATTCAAATTCACGGTTGAATGTTTATTTTTGTCAACATGCTACTGGTGAAGAGGCCACTTGTCAAAATAGCGTTGAATCGAGTTTTAATCGTTTTAAAATCATATGTTTTTCAGGAAAGGATCACACGTTGTTGATGCCAACTAAAAATAAGGGATATTTTTAATGGACGGCGAAATAAAATGAAAACAAAAAGCGTATGTCAGACGGTGTAGTGGGCTTTCTCTGATTTTAGTCATTTAATACTTCTTCTGAGATTATAACATTGATTTGCAGGCCCGGTAGTAGAAGCTGTCCTGTAATCAACCATATTCAAGTCTGGTCGTGTTGTTTCCACCGACAGATTGAAAGAAGCACCTGATGAGTAGTGATATATAGGTGGTACGAAACCGTAGGCCGAGGGTCCCGTTACACCTGGACCCCGATGCAAGCGCGACGCCATCTGAGCCGTCCGACAAAAAATCCATCCTTATCGCCACATTTTTTTTCTTCCTTCTTTTAGCGTCCCATCTTTGTGTTGTTTTCCCCAGGCTTATGAATTTTTATTAATACGTAAAGGACAGGGGCAACGAGCGGAGAAACCTCGCCCATGTCTACCGAACTGAGCTACAGCGAGCATATGCCGCTGCTTAGCTCCTTAAGGGGCCTTTTTTTTGTCAGATGACACGATCCAACCTTCATGGTCACTATGCTCCCTTAGGCCCCGTCCCCACGGGCATCTTCGGATGCTCACAAAACCGCCCATTACAATATATCTGGCTAGTTTTTTCGCCCTAAACCACAGGGGGAAGACAACAAACATGCATATGTCCACAGATTCGAACCCTTGTGAACCTGCATGACGAGACGTTAGACTAATGCCTCAACGTAATGAGCAGCCGGCTTCTAATATATGGAATGGATAAAAAAACGAACCGCATCCCGGCGTCACCATCTTGCGCCATAGATAGTGAAGAGAAAGCGTCCTGGATTTCCAACGAAGACTATCCAAGACGTTTCCAGGTAAAATAGTCCAAATTCAAAAGGCTTGCTTCTGTTATTAAATCAGGGCGGCGGCGATAATATCTTGATACTTTTCATTAACGATTTACTACCGGAGGAAGGAACAAAGATAATAATCGAATGAAAGAATGCAGACTGTAGTCATGGTTAGGATTTCAATAGTAGTACAGGGGTTTCGTATCATGCGAAAAAGGAGAATACAAATTTGGCAACCTTTTAGTTTCCGGGGCCCCGGGTCGGCAAATCACTTTTCACTCGGATTTTTGTCACTTTTCATCGCGTCACTCTAATAGTCAAAATTTTGAAAAAAAAAATTTAATTTTTTTTAAATTTTGTTTTTTGTATTTTTTTTTAATTTTTTTTTTCATAATTTATACTGAATGTTTGGTTTATTGGAGGCATGTAAAATTGAAATATTCGCAAATCCCCTTGCGTGGGCTCCGCTCGCTACGCTCGCTCTGCGCTTAGGGTTCGCAACCCTCGGTATCGCACAAAAGAAACACGAACGCTCGCTTCGCTCGCTCTGCGTGCAACAGCTTGATCAGTTTTAAATACACCAAACATTCAGTATAAATCATTAGAACAAAAAAAAGGAAAAAAAAATTGAAAAATTAAGATTAAAAATTAAAAAAAAAATTTAAATAATTTTTTTTTTTGCAAATTTGGAAGTTTTAGGGTGACGCGAGTGATGAGTGACAAAAAATCTGAGTGAAAACGATTTTTTTAGCCGGGGCCCCGGAAATAAAAAATATCCTCGCGTTCGTTTTTGCTTATTAACAATTGTGCGTAATCAATTTAACTGTGTTGCGTGATAACGTTATTTGAATGGTTTGATTCGCGAGTCAGGTGCTATGATTGAACCCCAGGTTGGCCCTCCACCTTGGGCGGTTCCGAGGATGGTTAGTCCTCGCAGGGATGGGTTTTCCTCCCTGATCGGTTTTATTTGTATTGGTTGAAGCCTAGGTTGGCTCTCCACCTAGCGCGGTTCCGAGGGTGATTAGCTCTCGTGGGATGGCTCTCCTCCCAAACCAAACAAATAATTTTTGACTGAGCTCCGGGATTGCTCTCCTCCTTGTGCAGTTCCGAGGATGGCTAGTCCTCGTAGAGACGGTGCGCTTTCCTAGTCTTGGGATGGCTCTCCTCCTCATAATGGTTGGTGATGGTGCTCCTTCCAATCCAGACCTTTTTTTTATCTGACTCGTGTGTTTTTAAAGTTGAATGGTTCATCGTTCCAAAATAGCAGTTCACCTCCGCAAAATTAGTAGTAACAAGTTATTTTGTTATGGCCCGTTTTCTCAATGTCTGGTTAAACTGCCAGTCAGCTATCCGGCGACCAGTAGCGCAGTGTGTTGAGGCATCAGTTCATGTTTGACTATCGGCGTTTCGGGTTCAAATCCAGTCCACGACGACGTTCGTGGCCATGGATGTGCAAGAGGTGCATGCTGGAAACTGAATTCTCCGAAACCAGTTTATGCCGACGAAACGTCAACTGGGCCACATGGAATTGTCGCGCTATGCCCCACAAGGAGTTAGGGCAATTGAGAGAGAGAGAAATTTAACCTTAGCGCATGCAACGCTCAAAATATGATAATGCAGTCCACAGCGCAGCTAATGCAGTAGAAAGTCAGCTGATTTTCTTGGCGGAATTCTGCCACCTGCTCTATTCTATTCTTCATGTGCCACCTCTCAACTTTATTTTGCGGCTGAGTTGGTTTCAGATCCGTTTCCTTCGAATGAATATCCAGAACTATGTTCCTTGTGACCAGTTTAATTGTCCCATTTGAATGTACAAACGTAAACATTTCTAGCTGTCAGAATCTCAGCCGCCCGTATCAGCTGTTTGGAATTACTGTCCAATAAATTCTTAACCGGAAGATGAGTACCGTTTAGTGTTTATCTACAGGATAAGATTTAAGCAGACATTGCGAAAGCGGCCCTATGTGTGCTTGTGATGTACAGTGCTCTCATTTGTATTTTAAATCCATTTCTTTGCAGACCGGTTGCTCGAACGCTCATCGATGATACAATGCGCCCAATTCCCAATTATTGTTGTTATTATTTTACTTGAATAAAAAAAATAAATAAATAAATAAAATCTATTATAATAATTTTTAAATTCACTCTTATAATATGTTAATTGCCTTGACCCCTCCAGGGTATGAGCACGTCAACATCTCCTGCATAGCTATGTCTTGTCGACGTTTCGATAGCATATTTTCCGGATGCTGCAGTTGCTAGCATGCACCTCCTATCCGAGCCGTCTTTACTGACATGCACCTCCTATCCGAGTCGTCTTTTACTGACAAGCTCGGAACGCTGTAGGAGTTCTAATAGTACTCACAGATATTTTTGATTGGCGCGCCGAGGTTTGAGCCTTTGTTTCTCTATACGAGTAGATGTAGAATCGTAGAGTAGCGACTGAAAACTCACGGCTACCGGGCTCGTTAAAATGGGTTTTAGACGATCATACCAGTTGCAGTTCTCCATTCGTTTTGCTATCCATTATCCAGCAATTTTGCTAACCGTTTTTCATAAGTTTCGGGTGGATAACTATCTGCAAGACTGGTGATCACGTTCGCGAAGGAAGTTGTTGATGGAAATCGCAAAAACATTTAATTGCCAAATGCCAGTCAAGTAAGCCAACATATCATGAAATGGCTTACCGCCAGCACATGCCCACATATCGAATGATGAAGATGATTTTACCTAGACTCAATTCTAGTTGCTCTGTCACACAAGAATCCCTTGGTATGATCAGGGCCGTCGAGAGAAAATCCGGGCCCGGTACTCAACTTTTGTAGGGGCCCATATATGGCGACCGGTAGCTCAACGAACAAAAAAAAAAGCTCAAAGCGTAGATACGTTCGTTTTTTTTTCTTCAATTTTTTAAATTACTCAACTTTTGTAAGGGCCCATATATGGCGCCCGGTAACTCAGTGCGTCAGAGTGGTATGAAAGGGCAAGGAGCAAAAAAAGCTCAGTGCGTAGATACATACGTTTTCTTCTTTTTTTTCGATTTTTCAAATTATCGGGCCCCGAGAAAAACACGGGCCCGGGGCGTTTCGCCCCCTTCCGCCCCCCCCCCCCCTCTCGACGGCCCTGGGTATGATTATCAGGGTCATCACAGAGTACTATCCCATGCCCACCTACTTACCACGTCACAATATTCCCGTTTATGTTTCATTTATTCTGTTTTAAAATTCTGGCTAGTCTAGTAGTCTAGTAGTAGTCTAGTAGCCACATAGTATATATCGATAAAAAAATTAAAATTGAAAAAATGTGACCCGACAAAGGGAGGGGTATGTTCCGAACTTTGTAACGATGTGTGAGGTGGGGCACGAGAGGAGTCAAAAATCGCTTGACGTATTATGTGCACAGCCATACGAATGACGAATTTTCGATACCCCCATATCAACAGAAAAACAGTCAAATCTTTAATTTTTTTGGCCGTGTCGAATTAAATTTACAAATTTGCAATCCTGTTTTTTTTTGTTTGACTAATCTGGTTCCGTCGTGAATTGCGCCGCACCAAAACTGAATGGACATTCACTGTCCTTTTCGATCAGATCCATTTGGCCCCATAGGAATGGCGGCGCTAAGACATCAGAAGCAGGTATGCAACGGATCTTCTTAGCGGAAGATTTCAGCTATAAGCCTTAGCACACCTCTCTCTCTCTCTAATTGCCTTGACCCCCTCCAGGGGCATGGGCGCGTCAACATCTCTAGCATTTCTATGCCTTGTTGACGTTTCGATAGCATATCTATAGTACTTTTCGGAAAATGCTGCTGCTTGCATGCACCTCCCATCCACGCCGTCTTTATACTGACAAGCTCGAAGTACTGTGAGAGTTCTATTAGTACTCACAGGCAGTTTTTGATAGTGCCGAGATTTGATCTCCGAGCTCTAGATTAGTATCGTAGAGCGGTGACCGAACGATCACGGCAACCGAGCGCGACACAAATGCAAATGGTCCAAAGCAACGTCAATTTATTTTACATCTCTAGGCCAAGCAGCTAAATTTACTATTTGTTGGACAACAATTGAGTCCCCGTTGCTACTTTCATTATATGATCGCGTAAAACCGGTTTAAACTTTGTATGGTTTTGCTTGGAACAAGCAAACAATGTTTGTTATCAGATCTTGATATTCCATTTTTATCGTTTTTGAGTCCATCGGTCAGGATGAAAGGACCTTCCTGGGTATGAACTGAAATCTAGGCAATACGAGCATCTTCCAATCGGACTTGCTTCATCAGTCTGATTGAGAAGATGCCAGTGCACTAGAATACTCTCATAGGTATTTGAAGTCCTTCGGCAAGGCAAAGGGCATTTTTGGGCATGAAGTGAAATCAAGGCGATGCGAGTATCTTCTGAATCGAAGTTACAAGTTGGACATACTTCTACTTCTTTGCTCAAGACAACATGATCTTCTTGGGTGTGAAAGGAAACGGAGACTAAAATAGCGAATATGAGGGTTTTCACAACGGAGTGATAAGACCCATCCTTTAAACATACGTGACAAATGGGATATAATTGAACTTAACGAACATAAAAGATTGAAAACACACACCGGAAGGAAATAAAGGACTCTCAGTCAACTCAAACTTATTCCAAAGTCACATTTGTTCGTGAATGAGCACCAAAAAATTTACTTCACTTCGTTGGGGCGAAAAAAAATGGATGTAACCTTCACACCGAATTTTATCTATGTTCTGGATTGGCCCAACTGGAGCCAAAGATTTGTATTTTAAAGTTTTCTTTTTATTTTAATTACAGAGAAAAAAAAAGAGTTTAGAGCTATCGAGGATAAGTCATAGAATCCAACCAACTCTTCTGGAAATTGATTTTTTTCTCCCTTTTTTTTTGGGAACGCCCTAACGGGCCAGGTTTTTATTTTTAATACAAAGGACAATAATTCAAATTCTGTATTTTGATTTAAACGCAATTAAAAATATAATCGTCATGACACTGATCAATGTCAAACTCTAAATGCAGAGGCTTCCTGTGTCTAGGTTGCCTTAGGGGGACTTTTTAATCCGGTATTAAAACATGAAGTTCAGTCAGAATCCATACTAAATTGAAGTACATATCAGACTGATAGAAAGTATTGTAGTTTTATGGAATTTTATAATTAGTAATACTGAGACCGAATGGTCCCTCCTGTAACTGCCGATAAGCTTTAAAAAAAATAGTTTGTCTAACAACTAAAGGCCCATAAACTTCAATATTTACCGGTTCCCATTTTTCGAAACGATTTAAATCCGAACGTGTCCAGGATGTAGTCTCAAATCTCTCAACACCCACCAAAAACACTATTATGCGGCGAATTCAAAAGAACACGCTTCGCTTATTATTATTTGTGGAAATTCGTCACCATTTATCCGCACAAAACAAATCATCAAATCAATTTCCTAATCCAATTTTCAGATCAACCACTACCGTACACTTGAACCACAAAATTGTATTTTCATCCGCTGAATAGGGAGCAACATAGGAGGATTCGAACGTATCACCAATCACCAACTGCACCCACCACAATCTCAAGACTAATTGAATCCTTCCTTTGGGTCGAAGTCGAAATTCAAAGTCGAACAAATGTCGAAGATGACGCGCCTTGAGAACTGACGTTGGTAACTTCATAGTCACTGACTCCCGCAACTTCTGTAAGGCCATAAGGCGCACCATTATTGCACCACCCATCACGAATTCACATTCACCATTCAAGCCCCCGCTCGACGACCTTTTAAAGGATGGACGGTGAAGAGTATTGTGCTTCCTTATTGCCCACACGTATAGTCCTGTTTTCTTCCCCCGAGTTTGTCAGTACGTTGTTAGAAGCATGGGAACAAGTTTCCTACGTATTGCTACAGTTGCCTTTGTAACGGAGGCATCGTGTGATGTACATAGTATGTCAGAATGGGCGATATATAGCCTCTTGAATGGTTGTGGCTTGAAGCCATTCACCGCAAAGTGACAGCACTTCGGTTATGTACATTTAACCTTTGACTGTCACTTGAGAGGGAGGTGGGCTTACATGGTAAATAGAAACAAAAGGACAAACTACCAGGTGTTGGCGATCAGTGCAAATCAATCAAAATGATAGACTGTAGTGCAGTAATATTTGAATCTTGTCCCATCACTGGAGCTCCCAACTATTTGAGCTTGAACAAAATAGCATCAACCACATCCCCCCTTAAATATGACTTAAAGCTCAACGGCTTATGGTTAACATTTTCGAGAAATGTCAAGAATAAAATGCTGCATAGATTTCCGCATAGCCTCATCCCTAATGGGTGAAGTTCAACCAACCCCCGCATCGTAATCAAATGACCTGCCAGCTTAATGTACAAAAGCCATGAGGGCAGGAACAGGCAGGCCGACTCATAGCTTTAACCAGTGACTGCTTTTCAGATGTATGACAGGGTGGTAACCATTTATGCGGTGGTTGATACCCGCCAGGATAAGGCTTCCTGTGTCATGTAACGGAGACTTTGATGGCAATTTAAAATGAGGGATGAGCCTGTGCCTTTCATATGCGTTTACACTCACCCACATGGAACTATGTACATGGCCTATGGCCGCGCGGTGGAGGAAGGATCGGAATCCTGGCCAGGGTACACTTCAGCTTATTGAATTCCAGGGGCGTGGTTGACTTTGTTGTAGAGACAATGTCAGTGGGTAATTTCCCAACAATATGAGAGGGTTGATTTGCTGACTACAGTGCACATGTGTGCGCGTGAAATATCCCAGGGTGAGAGTGAATCGGTTTGTGAATGTATTTGTGCGTGTAATCTAGGAGTTTCCTTAGGGGTGGAGCTTCGCGGGACTGAACTGATGTTGAATATTCACCCCTTTGAACTCTTCTCAATTCGATGCTAACCAGTTTGACATCAGATCTAAACATACGAGTATATTTGGACTTAAAACTTTTTTCGTGTACTCGTATTTCTACAGGCGTTTCGTCGTGTTTGTGTCACACAACTTAAGAAGACGGCCATATCATAAGATGTTCAATAAACCAACGCAGCCATCCTTCCCAGTGAATGGCTGGTAGGCTCCGCCCATAGACGCTCCTCTCGACACATCGACTCAATTATCGTCCTTGAATCCATGTAAGCAAATTCGAAAAGGATGGCGAAAAGGCATAAAATCAGGACATTTTCTTATATAGAGCTGCTACCCGGTTGTGTTGCGGTATGTGATCTGAGGTAGACATGCTGACGTGAAGGATAATGTAGAGTCGATGGGCTAATGAATGGATAGACATGATACCAAAAAAAAGGTTTGCACAACAAATTATATTATGACCAAGTGCTCTTGTCGGTTATGATGGTTCGGGCAAGCTTTCAGGATACACGGAGCTTTCTGATATAATCTTGCGCAATTTATGGAGTTTTGCTTGATGATATCTGAACTTTAGCAAGTCAGTATATAATTGACTGAGATGACTGTGACGTGGTTCAATTGATTTTAAAGTGAACTCCTTAAAATCATTGCCGATCGATATTGATAGAAAGATTTAGATTGATTCATGTTTTTGAAGGGACTAGATTTCCAATTTCATCGGTGATTCTGATTGTGACAATACGTCGCGAGTCTAGAAAATTGGCATTTGATATATGAATATTATATGTATTCCAAAATTAAAGGAATGCGAATATGAAATCAGGGAGGCAGTAACGCCAGTTAAAAAAATCGACTTGTTAGGATGATTGTCCTTTCAAAGATAATGCAAATATGGTCACCTACGATTTGGGACAGGTTATAAGAACATTACTGCCCAACAATCGTTCCGTGAGTGAGAGAGACATGAAATGTTATGCATCCTTGAGTGAGTGTGAGAGTGAATTAACAGTTGGGCAGCAGCAGTGGTTTACTCGCAATTAAATTCCCACTAACGTAATTTTTTCCCTAGTGTGTAGCGAAAATTTCGGCGCAATTTGCGTTGGTGTGTAAGACTCTGAATTCCATTAGACGCTATGTAGGTAAACAAATTTGCAAGTTCGCAGCAAAGAAATCGCGTTGGTTTGAGGAGAGCTGTAGAGGATTTCAAAGTTGCTGACATTTAATCGATAAACCAAGGTATACTACTCTCTAGTGTAATTCTGCAGAAAGCTGAGATTTGTTGGGCAAATATAGTGGGCCGCTGGAGAATAAGGACGATTCCGATTGTCATTAGGTTCGCCATAAAGTCTAAAGTAGCCCACTGCCCACTGTACCTACAGTGTACAGTTTACTACTACTTTGGCTTAACCCCTAGTGGGGCATAGCGCGCCAAGTACTCCTGCGCGCTGTGGAGAAGATGGACAGTGTACAGCTTGACTGACGATCTAGGACTGATGGGATAAACTGCATGCCAAAGTTTGAAAACATTACTAACATATCACAACAGTCGAAAGCCTGGTAATCGATAACACACACTGACTGTTTGTCATGTCCGTCTCTCGTAATGTCATCATCGCCAGTCTGGAGCTTAGAACGGCCGAAAGATCCGTGGCCGGATACTTCTCATACAAAAGCTGATTCGTCAGGCCATGGACAGCAGGCGTCCTGACGGAGCAGCGCGCGGGCTGTAGTTGAACTGAAGTAGTGCGGCCGATTTTACCTTGTATAACGACCTGAACTGATCACAATCTTGCTCAGTCCAGCGGTTAACGTCCATTCCTTGAGCATGTCCTGCTCATTGAAGTCGTTGTCGCTTGACGATTCTCGAAACTGAGCCAGATTATCGGATAGTTTGTACAGCTCATTGTACCAGACACGCCATCCATTTCGGTCACAAATTGCTCTGAAAATTCACCGAATGACGCTTCGTTCAAGTGTATTTAGCATGTTCTCGAAGGCTTGAGTTAAGGTCCAGTAAACGAAAGAAAAGTAGAAAAGTTCAAACTGAGCATTACTGCAGTCCAAGAAACAAATTGGCTTGGCAGCGAGATCAATGACAAGAAATCGCACACACTTTTTACAAGTAGCAAATCATCGATCCGCATGGAGTTTGGAGTAGCATTTATAGTGAACAATCACCTCATGCCGCACATTACTGACTTCAGACCCATAAATGAACGGCAGTGTGCAATTCGCATTCCCACCTTGAGACTCTCTTCGACTCACTTCCAACAAACGACGTCAAATTGTTGCTGGGAGACTTTAACGCGAAAGTCGAAAATGAAAGTTGGCACCGGGGGACCACTGGAGGCCAAAGTCTCCATGAAGAATGTAACGACAACGGCCAGCGACTTATCGACTTCGCCTGCAGCAGGAATCTAGTTGTAAGCTCTATATGTTTCCCGCATCGACGCATTCACAAGCAGACCTGGAAATCTCCAGACACACATACCGTCAACCAAGTTGACCAGGTCCTCATTTGCAGGAGATGGGCGTCTAGTGTGATGGATGTCCTCTCCTATCGAGGAACAAACTGCGACTCAGATCATCACTTGGTGAAGACGACCTACATATGTAGAATTTCCTCAGTGAACCAATTGAGAATCAGCCCTCCCAAAATCTTTGCGGTTGATAAACTTGTAAGCGTTGAGCGATGCTACGGCGGTGGCGTATACTGCCGCCCTCCAGGAAAAACTATCACCAGTGCTGCACAACATCAGCAACACAGGCGTCCATAATGCCCGGTTCACATTATTCCAGTCCAGTAATCCAGTCCAGCGATCCAGTCCAGTGCTAGACTGGATCATATCGTCTACATGATTCCAGTCCAGTAGTCTGGCGAGTGTGTTGTTGATTCGGTAACTATAGCAACAATGATTTCTGAGCGAGCTGGAATCAAAAAGTAGACTGACAATCCAGTCACTGGACTGGATTGCTGGACTGGATTGCTGGATTGAATTGCTGTCCAGTGCCGGTTCACATTATTCCAGTAGCAGTCCAGCGCTGGACTGGATTACTGGACTGGATTGGTTACTGGAATAATGTGAACCGGGCATTAGTTCTAGGAAAGAACTCAAGGTAATCATCGAAGATGTCGCAGAGAAGGTCGTGGGATATAAAGCCCGGCGACCGCGAAATGACTATGGTTCGACGAAGAATGCAAAAATTCACTTGACGCGAAAAACGACGCCTATCGACAATGGATTCAACGAGGAACCAGAGCGAAAAGAGAAAAATATGACGAGCTACGGCGAATTTTGAATAGAATAATTAGACAGTAGAAACGTACTCGTAGATACTTTGACGAGCAGTTGCTGAATATTAACGAAAACTTAGCTAATATGAACACAAGACAAGCGTCTAAACTAATAAATACAATTCAGAACGGCGATCAACCCAGCGTTGTTGCGCTTGGTGGCCGTGATCGTTTGGTCACCGCTCTACGATACTAGTCTAGAGCTCGGAGGTCAAATCTCGGCGCGATCAAAAACTGCCTGTGAGCACTAATATAACTCTCACAGTGCTCCGAGCTTGTCAATATAAAGACGGCGCGGATAGGAGGTGCATGCTAGCAACTGCACTTCCGAAAAAGTAGATATGCTATTGAAACGTCAACAAGGAACAGAAATGCTAGATATCTTGACGCGCCCATGCCCCTGGAGGGGTCAAGGCAATTAGAGAAATCAACCCAGGACTAGCTTCTGTAAGGACAATAATGGAAACATCATCAGCGGCACCGATGGCATTAACAAATGATGGGTCTCTTGTTGTAAACAGCTTCTGAACCTACCATTTACCTTCCCCACACAAGGAGCTCTCGATGATAATGTTGATCTAGGCCCACCCATACAACCCCCGACAGTAGAGGAAGTTGATCTCACGTTGCGGTCACCAAAACGAAATAAAGTGACGGGCGCTGACGAGATTCCAGTTGAACTGCTAAAGTTCGGTGGAACGGGTGCAGTTAATGCCATACATCAATTACTCTTGTGAGTATGGGACGACGTGGTGATCCCAGACGATTGGCCCAGAAGCACCATCTGTCCCATTCCCAAAAGGGGATATAAACTGCGGTGTGGGAATTACAGGAGCATGTCACTAGTTTATACGACCTATAAAATTTTGACGAAAATTCTGAAAAATAGAATAAAACCGTACGCAGAACGAATCATTGGCGAATATCAAAGCGGTTTCAGACCTGGTCGCTCCTTTACGGTCAAACTGACTGTCCAGAAGTGCTGGGAATACATCGTAGACGTATACCCAGGGCCGTCGAGAGGGGGGGGGGGAAGGGGCGAAACGCCCCGGGCCCGTGTTTTTCTCGGGGGCCCGAAAATTTGAAAAATTTAAAAAAAAAGCAATAAAAAAACGTATCGACGCAATGAGCTTTTTTTTGCTCATACCACTTTGACGCACTAACCTACCGGTCGCCATATATACTACTTTGCCTTAACCCCTAGCGGGGCATAGCGCGTCAACTACTCCTGCACGCCATCGTACTCTGTTCTGGGCAATGGGGCGCAACTCCCCAAAAGACTTACCCAGTACCTGACACTCCTTTGCCACAGATCGACGCCATGTGATTCGAGGACCCCCTCTTGGTCGGCCTTGGTTGGAAATGGGGTTCCATTTCATGGCATGCATAGCAATGCAGTTATCACTCTTCCGCAATGTGTGACCTATCCACTGCCATTGACAGTATTGATCGTGGCGTAGTGTACAACATCATGCTGCAATTTGGTATACCGGCAAAATTAGTGCGACTGACAGAGATAACGACGACCAACTCCGTGTCACCGGTCAGGATCCATAATACATAGAGTTACGGATCTATTTGAAACACGCACTGATCTGAAACTGGGCGATAGACTGGCACCGACGCTCTTCAACCTAGCACTGGAATACCCCAGTCGGACAAGAATCGACACTCGATCGATCCTGGATCGAAGACTGTCTACTAAGGAATCGATGACTTTATCGAGGTCACGTCGGAGACATTTGTATGGGCATGGCCGCTTTTGCGATACCGAAAATGAAGACAGGAATCGATCCAAAATCGATGACAGTAGTGGATGGACAATCGATGACTGGAGTCAACGTAGAATCAATACTGGGGTCGAATTGGGATCGATGACTATAGTCAACGTGGAATCGAATCCGGATCGATGACTGGAATCGATTCAGGACCGATGACTGTAGCCAACAAGGAATCGACACTGAGATCGAATTCGGATCGATGACTGTATAAATGGGTTGAATCTATTTGAGGCTGATAAATACAATTCGTCCAGAAACTAAAAGTGTCGTGAAATCTCTTTTTGTATTGATTTCACGGCACTTTTAATTTAACGGCGGATTGTATTCAAGGCTTACAGAAAAAAAAACAACATATTCCGTATTCCATATTTCATAAATGACAACATGCGTCGCCAAATGCCAGACACTTTCAAATGAATTCAATTTCAGGCTAACTCGATACATAATTGGAAGCATTTGAATTTTTCCAGCTTCGGAGACAAACCGATGAATGGAACCCTTAGAACATAGAGACATAAAATGAGCTTGTACTGTATGTCTCTGGCTCCAACATTAGGCGAATAAGTCGACAGCCAGCCTACTCGTTTGTTGTTTGATATTGACATATGTTGACTGTTCTGTCGAATTGTGCATGAATAAGGCCGGCCGCATCTTGGACGTAGGCAGAGCAGCGCAGCGCAGCGCGCACATGGCATTGTTGTTGTAAAATCGAATTTTGACAATTGTTACAGCAACAATGCCATGTGCGCGCTGCGTTGCGCTGTCCTGCCTACATCCAAGATGCGGCCGGCCTAAAGGTAAATTTTTTTCAGACTATCGACTCAGTTGGCGTTTCAGTATTGACATAATGTTGATCGCTCTGTCGAATTGTGCATAAACAAACGTCAATTCTTGTCAATATTTAAATTTCATAATTACTAAACGGTCTACTGAGTTAGCTGACTGTCGACCCCATGTCGACTTAGTACCCAGATTTTGGAGCCATTGTTTCTATGGAGACATACAGGACAAGCTCATTCCAAGCCTCTATGTTCTAAGATGGAACCGCTATAGGATCGAAGACTTTTAGATTCCACTGGAATCGGAGACAAATGTTTTGCTGGGACGCTATTCGGGCTATGAATATGGACACCAGCAAGACGCTACTCATCAAGTCGACCCAATTGATAGCGTACGCAGACGATATCAACATCATGTCCCGATAACCGACCGACGCAAAGAACTTCTGCATACACTTGACACCGTTATAAAAGAATACTACAATACCTATCAACGACGACTAAACAAAAATAATAATGCAATCAAGAATAAGAACGCCAGCACAATCGAACATCAACGTAGGGGACCTCAGCAGCGAATTCGTAGAAAACTTCACATACTTGGGTTGCAATCTGTCAAAGCACGCCAACGAAACTGACGAAATCAAGCGACGGATACAGCTAGCAAATAAGACCTTCTTCTCGGTCCTCCCTCTCAAATCGAAGCACTCGTACAGAAATATAAAGTTGGGGGCGACCGGTAGCGCAGTGTGTTGAGGCATCTGTCTCATGTTTGACTACCGGCGTTTCGGCTTCGAAACTCATCCACGACGACGTTCGTGGCCATGGATGTGCAGGATGTGCATGCTGGCAACTGCATTCTCCGAAATCAGTTTATGCCTACGAAACGTCAACTGGGCCACATGGAACAGTTGACGCGCTATGCCTCACAAGGGTTTAGGGCAATTGAGTATATTTAAAACCATCATATGACTACGCAATGGCTGCGAAGCCGGGACCCTAATCCAAGCCTCCAAAATGCTAAGCACATTCGAACGGAAAGTCCTTCGGCGAATTTTCGGAGCAGTTTGCCACCGAGATGGATGGCGCTTCCGGTACAACCATGAGTTGTATGAACTGTACGATGAGCTGCCAGTTTCGAAGATCGTCAAACTTCAATGTTTTCAATGGGCATGGCATGTACAACGAATGAACAAAGTTCGCATGGCTAAACAAGTAATGAATGGACGAAGAGTCGACGGGGCGAGACTGCGAGGAAGCCTGAGAGCTCGTTGGGAGAGCTCAGTATATGCTGACGCCGAGCAACTGCTTTCAAGATTGGAGGACTCGGTGACGAGACCGAGATAATGGGAGGATAACGATCCAGGCGGCCAAAACCCGACGTCGGGCTGTTGCGCCACGATTAGGATGATGAAATCGGACCTTGTCTACAGGGGAAATGTACGTCATCCTTCCGGAACGGTTGCGCCTTCTGAACTCATGAAACAGAACAAGATTCCTGCACCAGAATTTCGTTAAAAACTATCGCGGGAACAATTTGCTAGTGGAATGCGGGCAATCGTTCCACAACAGAGTACAAAGGAACGGGCCTAACATACTTATAGTACTCGTATTTCTACCAAAACTGTACTTTTTATACCCTAGACTTTTAGTATAGGGTATATTGTTTTTGTCACGACGGAAATATGTAACACCTTAAAGGAGGCTCCGGAGGTATAGCAATGTATATATATAAATGATCAGGGTCACCTCCTGATTCGATTTAGCCATGTCTGTCTGTCTGTCTGTCTGTCTGTCTGTCTGTCCGTTCGCACGATAACTTTCGATAGAATGAAGCTAGAGCCTTGGAATTTTGGTCAGATGTTGAAAGTATGATCTAGTTGGTTGGTATTGAAAATGGGCATGATCATACCAAGAGAACGCCTACCTCCCCTACATATGTAAAATAATTAAATGTATTTATAACTCCCGATTAAATAAACATGAAAAGCTCTAGCTTTGGTAGATTGCTCGTGGGGGTAATCTTATACTCTCCTGGAAAAATATAATCGATCAGTTGAAAACTAACGGTTATTTTCTTACAAACAGCCCCGTACTACCCTACTTTTCGGGTTTTTTGTCCATAACTCTTGAACAAATTGACGTAGACATCTGATTTTTGGTATGTAACCCTGAAGTGAGAAGCTGGTTGGGTTTTAGTAACTTGGGCATAATCAGATTAAAGGAACGCCTACCTCCCCTACAAAATTTAAAAAATTAAATATTACTTTAATTACGATAACTTTCGATAGAATAACATTAGCGAGTTGAAAATTTGGCAGGACGTTGGTAGTAACATCCTGTTAGTTGGCATTGAAAATGGGTAAGATCCGACCTAAGGAACCCGTATTTCCCCTACAAATGAAACTTCAAATAAGCGATAACTTTTGACAGAATGAAGCCAGCGACTTGAAATTTTGGTCGAATGTTTGAAGTGAGATTGAGTTAGTTGGCATTAAAGATGCGTTAGATCCGACCTAAGGAACCCCTACCTCCCCTAGAAATTAAATTTTAAATAAGCGAGAACTTACGACAAAATAAAGCTAGCGACTTGAAATTTTGGTCAAATATCCGTATTTGTAGTAGGATCCAGTTGGCTAATATTGAAAATACGTAAAATCCGATCAATGCGGGGCTGCTTCCCCTTCAAATGAAACTTCAAATAAGCGATAACTTTCGATAGAGTGAAGCTAGACACCTGACATCTTTTTTTTTAATGTTTGTACGTTGATCTAATTGGTTGGTGGCTATGATGGGCAAGATCCGATTCAAGGAACTTCTACCACCCCTACAAGTGAGACTTCAAATAAGCAATAACTTTCGATAGAATCAAGCTAGCGACTTGAAAAATTCGACAGTATTTGTAGAATGGGTTAGTTAATTGATTTTTAGAATGGCCAACATCCTCATGAATGTGTGCCAACCTCCCCTATAAACTGGCCATATAGGAAAATCACTTTTAATGCATATGGTCGTTGCCAATTGGTACTTTTGGTACCACCACTAGGTCTGTACAAGTCTAGGGTATATACGCTTCGGACACCGGGCCGAAGCGAAGCTTCGGCCTGGTTTTTATTGCAATTTTTATACCCTAGACTTTTAGTATAGGGTATATTGTTTTTGTCACGACGAAAATATGTAACACCTTAAAGGAGGCTCCGGAGGTATAGCAATGTATATATAAATGATCAGGATCACCTCCTGATTCGATTTAGCAATGTCTGTCTGTCTGTCTGTCTGTCTGTCTGTCTGTCTGTCTGTCCGTCTGTCCGTCTGTCCGTCTGTCCGTCTGTCCGTCTGTCTGTCTGTCTGTCCGTTCGCACGATAACTTTCGATAGAATGAAGCTAGAGACTTGAAATTTCGGTCAAATGTTGGAACTATAATCTACTTGGTTGGTATTGAAAATGATCAGGCCAAGAGAACGCCTACCTCCCCTACATATGTAAAATAATTAAATGTATCTATAACTCCCGATTAAATAAACATGAAAAGCTCTAGCTTTGGCAGATTGCTCGTGAGGATAATCTTCTACTCCCATAAAAGAATTAAATCGATCAGCTGAAAACTAACGGTTATTTTTTTTACAGAGAGCCCCGTACTACCCTACTTTTCGGGTTTTTTGTCTATAACTCTTGAACCAATTGACGTAAACACCTGATTTTTGGCATGTAACCCTGGAGTAAGAAGATGCTTAAGTTCTAGTAAGTTGGGCATAATGAGATTAAGGGAACGCCTACCTCCCCTACAAATTTCAAAAAATTAAATATTCTTTTAATTACGATAACTTTCGACAAAATGACACTAGCGAGTTGAAAATTTGACAAAATGTTGTTAATAGGATCTACTTGGTTGGTATTGAAAATGGGTAAGATCCGACCCAAGCAACCCCTACCTCCCCTACAAATGCAACTTCAATAAGCGATAACTTTTGACAGAGCCAGCAACTTGAAGTTTTGGTCAAATGTTTGAAGTGAGATCGGTTTAGTTGGTATTTAAGATGGGTTAGATCAAACCTAAGGAACCCCTACCTCCCCTACAAATGAAACATCAAATAAGCGATAACTTTCGATGGAGTGAAGCTAGAGACTTGCAATTTTGTATAAATGTTTGTAGCATGATTTTATTTGTTTGTAGCAATGATGAGCAAGATCCGACCCAAGGAACCCCTACCTCCCCTACAAGTGAAACTTCAAATAAGCGATAACTTCCGATAGAGTGAAGCTCTGAAATTTTGTTTAAATGTTTGAAACATGATCTTATTTGTTGGTGGCAATAATGAGCAAGATCCGACCCAAGGAACCCCTACCTCCTCTACAAGTGAGACTTCAAATAAGCAATAACTTTCGATAGAATGAAGCTAGCGACTTGAAAAATTCGACAAATATTTGTAGAATGGGTTAGTTAATTGATTTTGATAATGGTCAAGATCCTACTGAATCATTGCCAACCTCCCCTATAAACTGGCCGTATAGGAAACTCACTTTTAATGCATATGGTCGTTACCAATTGGTACTTTTGGTATCACCACTAGGTCTGTACAAGTCTAGGGTATATACGCTTCGGACTGCTATTTTTACTATTTTATGTTAACCTAAGCTTTTGCTATTATTCCAGCAATTTCAAAGGAAAAAACTTAAACCCAAGCATTGATGCCTGGGAACAAATTTCAAGCGATTATCCTTTTCTCGCTCCATATATTTCGAGGTCAGCAAATTAAAACAAAATGTTTAAATGGCCAAACAAAAACAAGAGCCATAAAAAAGCACGAAGATAAACAATAACATGACACCACTAAAGTTGTAGTTGATAAACATAAACATAACACCATGCAAGAGTACACTCCACTCGTAGGGCATCAAAACATATCACTACACTATTAAGCCAAAAGATTGCCTTTCTCTCCCTTGGGGTGTGGGCGACTCCAACCCATAGCCGACTACTCTCGTATGTGAAGGATAGCATTCAGGACACTGAATTTTCCATACATGTTCCCGGCTCAGGAGAACAACTACGCTATGCGTGACTATACCAAGATAACATGTGGTCAAGCTCACATGATGGTATTACCCGAAAATAAAAGGGAGATTACATTCAGTGAGTCCATAGGTTCAGAGACATGGGAGCTCGAAGGCAAGCCACCCTTTCAACAAGAATAGAGAAGCGAGTGAATAAAGTCTACGATATTTTTCTGGCATTATCCTTCGTTTGCCTCGATGTAATGTGGTTTTCTCACCATTCCAAATCGTTCGCCGGAATATTGCCTTCGGTAACGTCTTGGCATGATTTTCTGCCCAACTAACAAAACCTTCAGGCATTTTTTTTATTTGGTTGCTAAGATCATCCTTCACTTTTATTGTTGGGCAATCAAAATCTATTTGCGAGTTGGGTTTTTGTGTAATCTTTATCAGAAAATTGCCTCTTTCTGCTTTTGGTTATTTAGACAACATTGGGGAATAAATAGTCCTTTTGGGGAATGGGAACGTATTTTGGGCAGGTTATTTGTGGGAAAGTGCGTATAATGGCATTATGGTGAATATAATATCAGGTTGAATAGGTTTATTGTATTTGGTATATGGTTTAGTTCAAGTTAGGGTCGAAAATACTTATTCGTTTTTAACATGATTATTGTTATTTAAACAAATCAATTAATTATTGGTATAAGCCTTGAAGCAATCAATACCATCATTTTAAAATTGGGAAGAGGTTCCACTAATTCTACACATTTTTATGGTATCGAATTCTAGATTTGACCAAATATTCTTGTCTATTCTGTTATCTAAAATGCCAACAATGGGAGAAACGACTCAATAAGTGTACAAATAGCCGAATCATCACTTGCTTATATGAACTGATCTAAAGCAAATTGTAGTGTAGTTATATTTTTTTTTATGTTTTATGGGTGCTGATTGCGAATCTGAGGTTGGCTACCAAAATTTTTTAAAATTAAATAACTGGCCCAACGGTCCAATTTTGAACCATGGCCTCGAAATGAGTTAGCATCATCTCATTTTCTAGATCGTGACGGTCTTGTGCAGAGGTGTGTGATCAGCAACACGCTCAACCGAGCTATTTACCCCATAAATGGGTACTCATTTAACAGCTGAGTGTGCTCACAGTCCGACACGTAAATCCCCTTTCTTTTATCGAAAACTACCGCATTCAGTAGGAATCGAACCGTTGTTGCGCCATCCGGACTACAAAACTACAAATTTTTTTGATGGAATTTAAAAATATTTTGAAAACCGTCGTTCCTAACGAAGAACTTTTAAAGGCCAAATCAAAGATGATGAAAAAAGATTAGCACTTTCACAAGGTACTTTCACTTGAAAAATACACCAGAAAACGGAGGTTTCTCTCTTTTTAGCATTTTTCAAGTGCGATTATCTCGAGAACTATTGAAGTTACGGAAAAAGTTGCGTTAACCTTTTTTATTTATCTTTCATTTTGTCTAAGAAAGTTTTTCGTTAAATTTAAAAACATTTTCAAAAACCAAAAAAAAAAAAAAAAATTTTTTCTGGTATAACTCTAATACCACAAAAAGAAATTGAACTCGAGTTTTATTTGTAAACATCCCATCGCGTTATGAAATGACGCCAAATTGAAAATACGGTGTTCGTATTTCTAACTGTACTTACCCGATTTTTTCGTTTTTTTTTTGTTTATATCTCGGACAGTGGCGAATCTAGAGGTGGGCCAAGGCCCCCTTGGAAATGTTTGGTATATAGAGCCTTGGTGTTAGAATATTCGAGAAAAATGTCTGGGAATATCGTCTGAACGAAGACTTGAGAGCAGAGATACCTCGCAAGGTGGAATGCTCTCTCCGTTTCTCTGCTAGAACTTAACATGGTTGTCAATAGACTACTTCGAGACTTGAAAGTGTCGAGCTGAAAGGTCTGTGCTTATGCGGATGACTGGATGGATGGCTATTGTTATATCTGGTAAATGTCCGAAGGTTATTAGTGAGGTATTGCAGGATGACCTCTCACAATAAACGATTTAGGCTGCTACCTATGGGCAGGGCCGTCGAGAGAAAATCCGGGCCCATTACTCAACTTTTGTAGGGGCCCATATATGGCGGCCGGTAGCTCAATGAACAAAAAAAAAAGGTCGAACCGTACGTTTGTCTTTTTTTTCTAGGGGTCCATATATGGCAACCGGTAGCGGTATGGTGGTATGAAAGGGCAAGGAGCAAAAAAAAAAAAAAAAAAAAAAAAAAAACTCAGGGCGTAGATACGTTTTTAGGGTTTTGTATTAAAAACAAAACCCTTATGAAATCGGTCAAATGTCTGTCCGTCTGTCCATGAAATATCTCACGAACGGCTGAAGCTACATACATGAAATTTTGTGGGAGTATGTAGAATTATTATAATTCGCCGGAGAAAGCGATTCGTTGTAATAGGCTGACTTTAAGGGGATGTCCCCATAGAGGGGAAATGAAGGTCAAAATTTTTTTTTCATCTGGTATAGGCAAGTGGGGTATCATGAGAAAGGTAACACGGAGTACATTTCATTTCCGGTATTTTCATCAAATTTGAAAAAAGGGGAAAAGAGATAGAGGGGAAAATATGTGATCCGAGTTTGTCCCCCCCCCTTGCATTTCGATACCGTTATACTTAGAAATATGAAAATTTGCAGAAAGGCGGCATTTTACTAGTGTAGAAAACCGAAAATCGTAGAATTTTGATATCTCAACAAAAAAGGTTAATAATAGTACATTTCTATAGTTGCAGTTAGCATACCCCTGCACGCCTTAAGCACAGCCGAGGTCAAAAATATTGATGGCCAATGATAACCAACATCATTGGCAATAATATCTTTAAGTTTCATTACAATCACATAATATTTAATAATAGTACATTCATTTAAAGTTTGGCATTTTGACACTATCCACACAAAAATTACACCTACCGGCCTCATATGTAGGTGTGAGTACTACTTTCATGTTGTTTTTCGTAGTGCGAATTGCAGTTATTTAATTAATCATTTTTGAAAGGGTAAAGATTAGTTGGGGGCGCTGCGTCGTAATTGGCAAACTTTACTGAGTGGAAGGGGGGAGGGGTCCACATAGAGGCGAAATTAAGTTCAAATTTTTTTTTATCGACTGGTATAGGCAAGTGAGGTGTCGTGAGAAAGGTAATGTTGAGTACATTCCATTTTTTCGCATTTTCTTGAAATTTGTAGAAAGGGGAATAGTGGGGGAGGAAAAAATAATAGTTCGTAATTTGCCCCCCCCCCCCCCATCTCGAGACTGTTAGAATTATGAAAACTTACAGGAAAGTGGGTTCCGAATAGCATATAAAATGGAAAATAATGGAATCTGTATATCTTCTCAGAATAGGTAAGTAATAGTTTATTTCTGTAGTTGCAGTTAGCACACCTCTGCATGCCTTAAACACGTTCGAGGTCAAAAGTACTGATGGCCAACGATAACCAACACCTTCGGCAATAATATGTTCTAAGTTTCGTTACAATCACGTAATATGAATTGGCATGTAAAATGTAAGTGGGTAAGACATTTTAATTATGTTTCTTTTTGTCCATCTGAGTGGTATCAAGAAGAGCAACGAGCCGATATTTATATACCAAAATAAGCGCTTGCTACAAAACCCTCGGATTGCGGGCGTAGCCCTCTATATTCCGGTTTCAATTCTCTTTTTTTCCAATTTTTCAAATTTTCGGGCCCCCGAGAGAAACACGGGCCCGGGGCGTTTCGCCCCTTCCGCCCCCCCCCCCCCTCTCGACGGCCCCCTGCCTATGGGGTAAAGGTTAAACTGAACAAAAAAGCGCTTGTTCCCGTTATATGTATAGGCTACCTCCAGTCAAGCCCTCTGTGCTGCATGGGGCGAAACCAGTTTTTGCTTACTACTTACTGAAATAGAGCAAAGTTTAACCTGCTTTGTGGCCCGCTATGTGATATGATTTTCATCGCTGTAATTAAATCCCTAGAACTGAGTCTGATTTTGACCGTGGCGGATTGTCAATCAATGATTACGGTGATGAGTGCGTTTGTTTTGGGTCCCAGTGGTTTCCCAGATAACTGTAGTGCAGACGAGCTCTGCAGGCAGAATACTACACGCGATGATACGCTAATTGGGTATGGGTACCGTATAGTTGGAGAACATGCCATGAGGCTTCGCAACGACTGTTATGACTACTTACTACTCACGTGATGGGGACAAAAAGGAGTGTATTTTTTATGTTTTCTGCATCTGTATTGATCTGGCAAGAAGGAGAAAGGCATTTCTTGGATCCCACTTCTTTACGGAACTGGATGACGAAGCTAATGTTGATTCGGCAAACTCAATAATTTTATTGGAAGTTTTGTTGACTAATCAGTCTCAGTTGGTAACAAAACGAAGCCTATTGCAGTTGCCTATTGCGTGGTGTGTTAAATGCAGCAGCCCTTATATCTAACCTAACTATGATTCAAGGATTCGAATGTTGTAGGCTTCTACCTATTAAGAAATGCTCCCGCTTCTTCAATAGACGTATAGATTTTGAGGAGCAAAAGCGGAATAAGCGTGGACACACCCATAGGCCTCCAGCTAGTAAACAATGTCGGGCTCCCTCTAAATAAGATTTCTAGATCCAACACTGATCTCGGACCACGTTAGCCGCATAATTAAATATGGAATATCTTATTATTCACTATAAAATTGTCAATAACTTATGCATGTTTAGATTAAATATGTAAATACGTAAAATGTAGGTAGGTAGGTAGATGAGCTGCTGTGACAAAACACAGCTCACTTAGACCTCAAATAGGTCCGTTGTGATACCACTAACACACATCCTCTCTCAATATTTTTGATCGTTAGAACCATCCAGAGCTAACAATAAAACTGTGGAGTTTTCCAACATCCGCGCTTTCTAGCTCTTCCAAGTCAGTGAAGAAAGAGGATCCAAGTAACGACCTCCTTCTAACTGCAAAAGCTGGACAGGAGCAGAGAAGGTGGAAACTACTTTCCTCCTCGGTCACGTCCCCACAGCTCCTGCAAAAGTCATTGTAGGGAAACCGAAGTCTCCTGGCATGTTCCTCAATGAGACAATGCCCAGTGATAACACCCACCACCGAGCTAATATGCCTTCTGTTTAGCAACAGTAAATTTTCAGATCGGGTAGCGTCCAGTATGGGCCACAGCGATCGAGTTGTGCGGCAGGTATTGCCATCAATCCATCTTGCATTGGCTTTGTTAATCGCCTCAGATTTGACAATCAGTTTGCAAGAAGCAATGGGAGGATAGATATCACCATATAGTTGGGGTTCCCCATTCAAACAGCCCAGTCTGGCAAGCTCATCAGCCTGACAGTTACCTTCCAGGCCACTGAGGCCAGGGACCCAGCACAGGACAATGTTAAAATAGCTCCCCAATTCAGAGAGGGATGATCGACAATAATCCACAGTCTTAGATGAACACAAGACTGAAACCAGCGATCTGATTGCAGCCTGGCTGTCCATATAGATGACAATGTCTCTACCAGCTATAACATGTCGTCCTAAAAAGATAAGAGCTTCCGAAATTGCCGTGATCTCTGCCTGCAAAACACTACAGTGAGATGGTAGACGGAAAGTCAGGCTTAGATTTAACCTAGACACCACCGCTGGTTTTCCGGAATTGGAGGACGCGGTCATTGAACCGAGACAATTGGAAGAAAGCGATTGAGACCACCAAGACTGACGTTGGGTTTTTGAGAAGCAATGATGACGGAATATACTCTCTTCTTAGCATCTCCTTTCTTCGTACTAACTTCAACGAACGAGCACAAAAGGAAGTCCTCAAACTCTTCCGTTACTATCGTCGCGTCGTTTCATCACAGTCCCACATGCCTACGCTTTATAACGATTATCACACTAACAATCTAACAATCGTATAGCCGCAATACATTATCCGATCCGTCGCCCGATCGATCGGCCAATGGATCGCCACAAAATGTCAGTTGATCAAAAATTATATGGAACTATCAAAAAAATCGTCAACGATAAGCGCATACATAAGCCGATCCATCGGCCGATATCGATATCGGGCGACGGATCGGCCGATCGATCGGTGTGTGTATGGCACGTTTTACGAATAAGGACCGAAAACACTCTCTGTTCACTCTTGACATTTAACTTTAAAGAGGACTTCAATTTGACCACACTGATTAAAAAGGAGTAACAGTGATGGGTGAAAGAGGTGGGGAACGCTGAGGCTCTCGATTGTGAAATTCAGAGCAAGAGGTTAACTTTTATGACCTACCCATAAACACCGGAGTTGGGACCTCGAAATTGCAAAGTTAGGCAATTGGCATTGTTACAATTTAGTAATACAGAGTGTTCCGCTTGAAAACGACTATACTGTAAGCAGGGCCAGATTAAGATTGTAGGGGCCCGGGGCCTCACAATGGTGGGGGCCCTTTTTTTGATGGTAAAATGCGAATGACTATTAAACAAAGGTATAGCAATGTATTTATTAATTTATTACTTATAAAGTCACATGATGTTTAAGATACGTGATTTACCTGATTTTTTCGTAGCAAAGATGTCGGTTAAATCATTAAATAATAAATTCCGAAGAATGTCACTTTCAATACTCAAAATCATCAAACAATTAAGACGATCTTGTCCCATACTTGTGCGTAATCTGTTTTTGATGAGTTTCATTTTTGAAAATGATCTTTCTCCACTACAATTGGATACCATCATTGATAAGTACATACGAAGCGCTATTTCCACATTCACAAAAGTTGAGCGAAGATTGTTTTCTATGATAATACGATAACGAAATAGTTCTGTTGACTCTTCATTCAGCTGTGTGTACAGCTTTGATAATGCCGAAAGTTGAAATAATTCGGCACTTAAAGAATCTTCCACATCTTCTGGGTAGCAATAACAAGATTTTCCGCTTTGATATTTAATTCTTCAGGTGTAATTGTCATGAGCTCACTCAAAAATCCAAATATGTCATAGAGAACTTCGTAAGCTGAAAACCGTTGTGATAATGCCAAGATGAGTGAGTCTATTACTGGTAAAAAGGATTCAATGCGGAACTTGACCCTCGGTGACATTTGTACAGAATTTGTTTTTCCATAATCAAGAGGCTGCAGTAGTTCGTTTGGTTTTTTTTAGTTCTACTCATACTCGTCAGTTATAGCCAATTTCTTTCCCTTAGCTCCGTACTCTTCGAAATAATCTCTTCTTGATGCGACGAAAGATTTTTGTGACTTCACAGCGGTACTGAGTACCATTGTAGAACTTTGTAAATTTTTGCTAGTAGCGTCAAACCTTCTGGCAGTTTCCAGATGAGCCATGACACGAAGAAGTCCCAAAGTTTCATTTCCCACGACAGCCTTCTGTTCTTCGTCAGTGCTGATTTCAGTTAACGCTTCTTCTATCTCTTCATAACTATAAGTAAGTGCTTTGACTACGTCAGAAGCGTATGACCAGCGAGTTCCACTCAGGCTCTTCAAAGGACAAACAATATAGATGTTTAATTTGGTAAATTTTTTATTGAAAATCTCGCATCACGAGGTAGATGCAGTGAAGGAAATGTAGAGACAAAAAACGGCGTGAGGATTCAACTCCGAAATCGAAGCTTGCTTACCTTGATATTTCCCAGACATATTGGGTGCATTGTCTTAGGATTGAGCTCCACAGTTTTTTATGTCTATCCCTAGGCCTTGCAGTAATCCGGCTCTGACTGTAAGTGTAAACTAATTTTTTTTCCAAACATTAATACGAAAATTTTATTTCCAACCATATAACAACATTTGTCAGTGTCCTGATCTTTGAAACCAATATTTAATCCTTATTTTCCGCACCAATATACAATTTTAAATACAATAACATTTTCCTGGTTGTGTGATTTCTCCTAGGGCCCAAAATCACGCTTAAAATTAGATTTTTCATTGAAAAAATAAATGCAGATTTTATGACGGTCATCAAATCTAAAAGTTTGCGAGTTCTCCGAAAAGTGCCCCAATGTGTTCTCTTTCGAATGGTATTTCATTTTTATGGTTTTTAATTTAAGAAATTTTATAATATAGGTTTCCAAGTTGTAGGCGGAAAATTGTATTTTTGACCGCTTTTGAAATTTTCGTGAAACTTAACGCCTTTTAGCGCCTTAACCATTCATCTGACTCAATAATCAAATATATGAGTTTTTTTTGTAGAGAATTCGATGTAGTTAGTTTTTGTTCTTTTCGCCTTTTTTTCAAAAGTTAGTATCTTCGAAGTTATCAGCAAAAAAGCGAAAATAGCATTTTCGAGTAGTTTCGGGCAGTTTTCTCAAAACGCATCACTTTTTCGAGGTGGCAAAGCTGAAATTTGGATTCAGCTCTCCAAAATATTTAAAACCGAAACTGAGAAAACAAACTTGAATATTTTTTTCTCCGTCAAACTACACCGTTACTAGACTATAATGCGTAACCCTGTTTCTAATGAACTCCAATTGAGCGTGATATCATTTAATTTAAATTTTACCCTCTTTTCCTCACTAAGCTATGATGAGAATATTGAAATGTGTTGCTTCACTATTTTATTACCATGTCTAATACCTTCTGAACAAATGGACCAGATATCAATTTTTCTTGCCTGTACATGTACTCATTCACCCTCCCACGCCGGCCGTGACGAATTCGTAACACCTCAAAGGTGTAAACAGTATATGTCAAAAGAGAGATAGAATAAAATAAAGTCTTGAAATTTTGGAAGAATTTTGATAATATTTTCAAGCTGTGGTTTTACATAGAGGTGCTGGTACTTCATCAAAAAAACAAGCTGATAGCTAGATCCTGCTATGGCACTATGGAAAACTATTATCAACCAGCAAATAAACTAAAGTCAAAAAAAATCGCAGCAAATTCCCTTTTGTCAGTTATATGCATGACTCTGCACCTTATTCTGTAAGCCAACACATTACAAATATTTTTAATTTTTTTTTTTTTTTAAATTTATACACACCTCCTTACATCGTACAAACTGTTTAGAAAAACCCTCTCCTACACACTTGAAATGGTCACCTAGGGTTTAACACAGATACCCTTTCGTCATGCATGCTTAATGACTTTCACCTCTTGAACAGTGATGATAGACGATGGAGGGAACTCTGTGCGACATACAGTATTTGAAATGTAACATAACATTCTGGTCAATCCTCCACGTCTAAGCTATTTTGAAAAATGTTTCCAGTTCACTATTGAAACGACATTCACTTTTATCACTTTCATTCCCTTTTAATTGTATCTATGGAGCGTCGAGTGCATCGGTCAGCACGGATTGTGGTCTACCGTTGTCAAAGAGTCCAAATGTTCATGTTCCCAGCATGAATTTTTTATTCGCCTTCGATGCATATCCTTGGTCTTGTATAGGCTTATGAGCGAGCCGACAATGGGCTTCTCCATTGCAATTGGATTCTTCCTATAGCGAATTGCGAGTAGGGGCCTTTAAGCCTTTAATCGGTGAGTTAAAATTTCACTGATATTATTTAAATTTAAATGTAAAGTTTATCTTTGTTAAAACATAATTTTTCGTCGATATTCGTTTCAAATATAAATCCTTTAGCCCTCTAAGCCTATTTTCTATAAATCTTTGAAAAAAATAGTCTTTTAATGTTTTCTATAATAATAATGGCCCAGTGAGCTGGAAAAAAACATCTCCGTGTTATTATATTTTTTTGTTTAGCCGCCAAGTGAGAAAATGTGTATAAGTGCCTCAGGACACTCTTGGGTCTTTAGGCCAAAAAACATAGGCAGGTGTAAGATTACATTTATTGATAGTTTTTTTTTTCTAAAATATAATATAAACCGGACAAATATTGGAAAACTTATTTTTTTACGATTTAGGTGGTCATAAAAACCATTTTTGTGCGGGAGAACAGCGCAAATGAAGGTTGCATTTTGAGCAAATGGACTGTGTTTGTGAGTTTTTGCACAATTTGCACCATCTTTCGCCTCTTTCTTTATCTAGCTAAATAGGGAAGCGGTCAGTGTTGTCGTAAAGGACGTCATAAACTGGATACCTGACGTTTACAGCTACTTTGGAACCACTTGGTTGTGGAGATCCTTGTGGAGTTGGTCGTTGTGGTGTTGATGACCGACTGCAGGGAAGACTGCTTGGACGACCAGGCAAACGACTTTCTTTGTATTGCACAAGACCAGCAGCAATTGTTTCCCGAAAATCAGGTAACTGGAGCAAACTTTAGTAGAATCATTGCTGCAATCACTATCTTTTTCGGTATGAATGGGGCGATATAAAATGTACGCATTTGTCGCTGCCATACCAATGAAATGGTAAAATAATCGAGTCTTCGCATCATGTGTCTTTGCTCTGATATGGGAACGGCCCATAAGTCCATCCATCAAATCAACGCCGCCCGTATGCCTGTAAGTGTCACCATACACTGTCGAACTCGAACACGAACCTAGTACAAGTGGACCGGTTTTCTTCACGGTGTATGTGTGTGTCAGAGGACATTTGTACCAGGTTGGTGCTCGAGTTCGAGTTCGACAGTGTATGGTGATACTTATATTTGCGAATAATTTGTAGGCAGTCGACTTCGATATATTTCTTCGATTTTCAATCGTAGCGTGCTGCCTTTGCTACTTGCGTTTCAGAATTTAGTTTCATAAACGGCTCAACGCCAACGTATGTTGATAACAAGCGCACGGACCTGTTGTCTTTCCTTTCCATAATACATTGGAGATTTTGTCCTCATAGACAGAACACACAAATTCAGTCGAGAAACCCCTTTGTCCGCTTCCATTGGTGGTAATTGAGAACGGGTTTTTTTTTTGGAAGACACTGTTGCCTCGTTGGCAACTGAAGTGGAAAACGCATCAGGAAAACTACCATTCAGTGTTACGTTTTCTGCCAACGCGATATCACTATCTTCGCCGCTAAAATTCTTCGTCCGTTTGTATGGATTCCAATATATCAAGTATTTGTTCATCACTTTAATTATTACTTAATTACTTAATTTGAATCGCTTCTGCCGTTCCGCCATTTTTATTTTATTTCTACGATCGAAACAGTGGAAAATACCGTAGAATAGTACAAAAAGCGGAACAAACAATAAAAATAAATTGGGCTTTAAATTTACACAGTAAACCCCAAGACTGCCCTGAGGCACTCATTGGTTTTTTGCTTATAAAACCCACATTTTTCGTTTTTATAAAATATTATATTATATTTACTAGATATGTTAATCGACAGAAGACAAACCTGGTCAATAAAAAATATTCACTTCGATCAAAATGTTTGGAATAGGGAAATTTCACTTTTCAAACGAATTTTTCACTAGCAACGGAAAAATGATGATAATTTTGCGACTGCTTGCGAAAATAGGCTGAGAAAATCGAAGAGAAACGCCATTGAGCTTTCAAAGTTTTCAGGTGAATTTCACAAGATATGTGGGCGAAATGACTCAAAACAATAACTAAAAGAAACTGTAACTTTGGAGTAAAATTGATTTTTCCGATGAGTGCCTTGAGGCACTCTTAGGTATTAGAGGGTTAAACTTTATTTAGACAATAAATAACATGAGAAACATGAGATAAGTAGCAGGCAATTGGGCATCACCAAGCATCTACAACAAGGTATGTCCAACATAAATTTATTTGATGTACTCGTATAGTATATGCTGTAATAAACGGTTTTTCTGGCATCCGAAGATGCCTGTGGGGACGGAGCCGAAGGTAGCTTAATTACCGTGAAGGTCGGGCGAAGGAAAAGACTCCTTAACGAGCTAAGCAGCGGCCTATGCTTGCTGTAGCTCAGTTCGGTAGACGTGGGCGGGGTTTTCGCCTCTCCTGCTCCTGTCCTTTACGTATTCATAGACCTCGGGAAGACAACACAAACATGGGAGGCAAAAATGGGGAATAATCAAAAAAAATTGGGCGATAAGAATGGAATGGTTGGCGGACAGCGCAAATTTTGATTTCGTACCACCGCCAGATCACTACTGACCAGGTGCTGTCTTCGATGTGCCGGTGGATGCAGCGCTACCAGGATATGGACCATTACAGGTGGTTCATTACAATGCAGTCCAGATATTTTTTTGCATGCTAGGTTTAAACTGAGTGATAGGCGCGATTTACACGCAACGACTTGTCCATCGTTTTGCATGCAACGATATCGGAATTCTGTGTTGTTTGCACACTGCCAACAAATACGCGTAGTAGCTTCTTGAAAATTGCTGAACTTACGGTACTAGATTGGAGACAATATATTGACACACACAGCGACGTTCAACAGCTAACTGGGGAAAGCACTGCTAGAGTGAAAGGTCACCCGGACACCGCTCTACGATACTATTCTAGAGCTCGGAGCTCAAATCTTGGTGCGGTCAAAAACTGCCTGTGAGTACTAATAGAGCTCTCACAGCGCTTGTCAGCTTAAAGACGGCGCAGATAAGAGGTGCATGCTAGCAACTGCACTTCCGACAAGTAGATATGCTATCGAAACATCAACAAGGCATAGAAATGCTAGAGATGTTAACGGGCCCATGCCCCTGAAGGGGTCAAGGCAATTACAAATGTTAGTATTCTTGGGTTAAATGGGAAGCTATTAAACTTATGTATATGAGCATGAAGGCTGGACTAACCTTTTCGTGCGAAAATGTTGCACTTATCTCTCCCACGAAAAAGTGAAAGTGGAATCTTCCACACAGTGCTAATCCGCGGCGCTCTACACGACGCTTGAATTTCCCATTTTCACTCAAAAGAGAGCGATCACTACTGTAATGACCGGTTTCCACACGAAATAAAATGCAAAGTAATTGTTTTCGTGTGGAAATTGCCCACAACGGTGTGGAGAGTTTTACCTGTATATGGGATTTTCGTGTACCGAGTACCGATAAAAGTGAAAATTTTTGTGCGAACCGGATTTCTGACAGTTTTTGTATGAGATTTCGGACGAAATTTTCCTTAAATGGGGAATATTTGGATAAATTACACATTTTGTTCTTCTAATAAGGATAATCATTTGATGATAATACCTAAACTACCTTTTCTATTGAATATCCATATTCGCAAAACTCCTCATATTGAGAGACATGCGGATTGTTTTCCCATCTGTCTTTCCACTTTTCCTTTTTCCACAAAATAAGAACGGGATTGAAAGCAAATATGTATGCACATATGGTATAAAAGAAAAGCTTTAGAATTGTTATTATACCGTCCTCTTTAGGACAAGATAAACATCAAATCGTCTTAGAAGACGATTTCAATATAACAGTATGCAAATATGTATCTATCGCGTCGTATGTCTACATCCGTCTGAGACGATGAATTGAAAACCCTTAAGGATTTTATCTTATTATCCTTTTGTCGCTGACGTTTGTGCTTTGAATGGACGATTATTTAAAGAACATTTTCTTGTGGGTTTCGTTATTTGACCGAACGGATAAAGACGAATTAACAAAGAACAATGTTGTTTTAATTTGAATTGGTCTCCTTTTTTGCTTAGATGATAGCCTTAATCAAATATTCAATATAAAGTAATTATGAATAAGTAGTTTGAATGGCGATAATTTTCGAAATAGGTATTCACTGCGGGAGTATCCATCGGAGAGTGGAAGGACGTTAAAGTTCTTTTCAAAATTTGGTCTTCGATGGGCCAGATTATTTTCATCACGAACCCATAATTAAATAGTCCAATAACCGCCGTCCTTCGATAGCATTACCTGGTCTATGATGCCCCGTCACGTCATCGTCCCTCTACACTATGACAACTATCCCACAAAGCCCATTGTAAAGACGTTACTTTAAGCATCGACCATACTCCTCGCGAGGCCCGCACTCTTTGAGTAAAGGGTCAATTAGGTATTTTGCAATAAAAAATATCCACGTAAAACAGGTTGATCAACATCATCAGGATAGGAGATGACTCGGTAAGCGCATGAGTCGATAGGCCTGTGAGTTAGTGAGCCCACAATACTATTAACATATGCCCAAGCTCACCAAAAGTGCAGAGTTAAATGAGCGTTTCCACACGAATGAGTCTATGAGTCGCTCACCGGTGAGTTGACGATTTCATTATTTTTGTTGTTGGATTCGTCGACTGATTTTTTTTAACGCGGGCTCAAATTGAGGTTTGCACACGGTGAGTTCGTGACGGGTTCGACTCAATAGCAGGCCGTGTGAAAACCTCCATTTAAGCTCATAGTAAATCCATCCGTCAATGAAGCCGGCACCGGGAGCGGGAGGCACCGATTGTGTGAAATGCTGCGCGGCTTGAGTCGTCAAATGGGAATTGGCCCCTCTCCCGAGGACAGTCCAACAGTCAACTACCACTTATAAAAACAATGTGGGGTGATGCAGATAACTAAAGGCGTATGTGACGACTCAAGGATCATCGACTGAGTTGAGCTTTAATGCGGCTACAGCGACTCCTGGGTGGCTTGACTATTTTATTTCAGCAAAATCCAAATCCAATGGGCTAAGCTATTGGGCGGCCGGCCGGTAGCTCAGTGCGTTGAGGCGTCAGTTTGATGTCCGTTCACGTCGGGGCCATGAATGTTTGTGTTGTCTTCCCCCTGTTGTGTGGGGCGTAACAATAAGCCACAAAGTTTCCCGACTTGTCGTAGGTATGCGGCTAAATGAGCAGGTGGAACATGCCATCAACATGCATCGTCCCAAAATCAGTTTATGCTAACGAAACGTCAACTAAGTCAAATGGGAAAAGTTGATGAGCTCTGCCCCACTGGGGGTTAGGGAAAACAGTATATATGTACCTAATAGAAAAAAACGGTGTATGAAAAATCGACGTATGTTCGTCCCATTAGATTTAACTCGCCTTCATTTTAAGGAGTAGGATGCTCCATAATAGAAATGGAAGTCCCATCGAACGCACCAACTGCTTTGATTGACGACAAATTGAGATCTATGTTGTCCACAGTAGTAAACATATTTCGGCGCAACTCCAAGGGGCAGACAACGCCCTCACTAAGGTACAGATCACAGGCAGTATTTGCCTTATCTGTAAGAATTGCCTACAACCGGTCGTGAGAAATGCTGAGACCGATATGCCACGTCAACGAAGTGTTTTCGTCGGTTTCACCATAAAGTTTAGCTACTACGTATACAGGAACGGGGTTCTCTCTGGGCTTATCATACCGTTGAATAGCTCTCTTTGTAATGAACCATATTATGGTCTGGTAGTGCTGCTCCCACCAGCAGATCGAGGCAGCACCTGATGAGTAGTGATCTGTTGGTGGTACGAAACCATCGGCCGAGGGTCCCATTACACCCGGACCCAGGTGCGACCGTGTGGCGTCTGATCCGTCCGTCAACCATTCCATTCGTATCGACTATTTTTTTTTAATTCCCCATTTTTACCTCCCCTGTTTGTGTTGTCTTCCCCAGGCCTATGAATTTTTGTTAATACGTAAAGGACAGGGGCAACGAGCGGCGAAAACCCCGCCCACATCTCCCGAACTGAGCTACAGCAAGCATAGGCCGCTACTTAGCTCGTTGAGGGGCCTTTTTCTTCGCCAGATGGCACGGCCCGACCTTCACGGTCAATTATGCTACCTTAGGCTCCGTCCCCACGGGCATCTTCGGATGCCCACCAAACCGTCCGTTACATATTTGGCGCCCAACGTGGGGCCCATTTCTGGTACAGAACAGGACTAAGAAGGACCTCTTTGGGTTCCTTTTTAGTCCTTCCACCGATTTGTATCCCCACAAGCACATTAAGGCTACTTGCTCTAAGTCTTAGGACTTAGCCATTTTTACTTCACGTATTTTCCCTTCAAGTAGCTGTGCTTTCCTCTGTAGCACCCCAATCCTTCCAATAGAGTAGATTATCCTTTTAGAGTCAGTTCAACAAGGCAGTCCTGGTGTTGTGTTTGTCTTTTGTGGTTTAGCCACGTATTTAAGGCCTCCATAAATGCTTTGAATTGCCGGCATTTGGAGCATCTTCGGTGACCGGACGAAGCGTGGAGGAGCCCTGGATACCTTTTTGTTTGCCAGGATTGTCCTTCTAGGTAACTTAAAAAAATTTATTTACACAGTATTGCATTTTTCTGTTGTTCATCTGCTCAGCAGCTTGCAGAGTTTATGAGTGAATTACGGCAAGGAATGCAGTGTTGCGCCTCTGCTGGCCTCAGAAATCTTTGTAACCTGTTGATCATCTGAATAATTGGGAAATGTAGTATTTTTTTTTTTGCTTTGCCAATTTTTCCCCTCTACAACGGTTGTCGGCTCCTGTAACCAGCTCGCTTTTGTTTTGTTTAGCAGCACATTTTGTCCTCAGCTTCTTCTTCTTGGCAGGCCTCGAAGTAGAAGCTGCCCTGTAATGAACCATATTATGGTCTGGTAGTGCTGCTCCCACCAGCAGATCGAGGCAGCACCTGATGAGTAGTGATCTGTTGGTGGTACGAAACCATCGGCCGAGGGTCCCATTACACCCGGACCCAGGTGCGACCGTGTGGCGTCTGATCCGTCCGTCAACCATTCCATTCGTATCGACTATTTTTTTTTAATTCCCCATTTTTACCTCCCCTGTTTGTGTTGTCTTCCCCAGGCCTATGAATTTTTGTTAATACGTAAAGGACAGGGGCAACGAGCGGCGAAAACCCCGCCCACATCTCCCGAACTGAGCTACAGCAAGCATAGGCCGCTACTTAGCTCGTTGAGGGGCCTTTTTCTTCGCCAGATGGCACGGCCCGACCTTCACGGTCAATTATGCTACCTTAGGCTCCGTCCCCACGGGCATCTTCGGATGCCCACCAAACCGTCCGTTACATCTTCCTGGTCGTTTTTACGGCAAGAAAAGATATTAGTTAAGCTAAGGAAAGTAAAACCACATGGACGTCGTCTAAGTCGGCATTACGTGAATCAGAGTCGTTTACAATCATTTTCATTTCGTTCGACATGTCACAAGTGTCTCCTAGTAGAAGCTCAAACGTATCCTGTCTGTCAAGCCTTCTGAATCAAAATACCTAATATACTCGCGGATTGAAAATCTATGTCATTTTTAAAGGCGATGAAGATATCTTGTCCATGTGTTCCAGTATGTTTATGTTCAGGGCACTCTTGAAGTAGTCGCTCCTTTAATCTGGTTGAATGAACATCCGCATTAGTTTGGACAAGCTCTGCTGAACATTCCGAGTACTTCCAAATCAGTTGAGCTATTTTGAACGTAAGGGAATCCTCACAGGTATCTCTGGTCGCTTTCATGTTGGATTTGGATATCGGACCGGCAAGAGCCAACCCAGGCGCTTTTGCACAATCTTAAATAAAAGATGTAAGATTATCCTTCAACTTTTTGGCCGTTTCATATATGTATCGTCTTGCTATCATCGCGACAGCCCGACATCGGGGCTTGGCCGCCTGGATCGTTGTCCTCCGGTTGATATCTCGGTCACGTGACCGCATCCTCCAATCTTGGAAGCCAGTAGCTGCTCGGCGTCCACATATACTGAGCACTCACAACGAGATCTCGGTCGTCTAGGCAGTCTCGCTCCGTTAATTTGTTTTGCATTCATCATTCTCTTTGACATGCGATCATCGTCCATTCGTTGTACATGCCCTGCCCATTGAAGTCGTTGTAGTTTGACGATTTTTTTCCTCCTTGCTATAATGCTATGTAGAAACTCTACTTAATATATTACTTTTGGATCCGGTACGACCACAAAATAAACAACAATCTGGCACGAAAGATTTTTTTTGTACGGGTCTTCACCGGAGAAATTGTGCAAGGGCTTCAGAACTCAGCCTTTTCTGGGCTCTCTGAAGGCTACTGAAGCTAAGTTCTAAATAGCAGCTTTTGTACCATTTGGCTTCCCGGACTATTAATGTTTCTATGAGTCATCGACTGTCACCGACAGCGGAAACTTTGCCTAGATGCACTCGACCAAGCCGTTCAAATTCTCTGCTAATTTTAAGTAATCAGTAAGTTTATCGACTTTGAGGCTTGTAATGAATCACCTGCAATGGACCATATCCTGGTTGCTTCCAGCGCCAGATCTATGGCAGCACCTGGTGAGTAAGGATCTCTCGGTGGTACGAAACCAGAAGCCTAGAGTCCCATTACGCCTGGACCCCAATGTGAGCGCGAGGGCAACTAAGCCGTCTGAACCATTCCATCCATATCGCCTCATTTTTTTTATTCCTCACGGCTCGACCTTCACGGTCATTATGCTTCCTTAAGTTCCCTCCCCACGGGTATCTCCAGATGCCCACCAAGCCGGCCATTATACATGCTCGTCACGTTATCACCATCGTAGCACGACAGCGCAACTTTGGGCCTTGGCCACCTGGATCGCTGTCCTCCAATTATCTCGGTCACGTAACCGCGTCCTCCTCAGTCTTGCTGGTCGACTCGTTCTGCGTGCATTAGTCTCTTTGGCATGCGATCATTGTCCATTCATTGTACATGCCCTGCCCATTGAAGTCGTTGTAGTTTGACGATTTTCGAAACTTCCAATTCATCGTACAGTTCATATAATGATGAGCCAGAGATTGAAGAATCGAGTGTTAATGCGAATCAAACACAGCCATTCATTTATGGGTTTGCAGTCAGTAATGTGCGGCTTGAGGTGATTGTTCATTATAAATGCTACTGCAAACTCCTTGTGGCCCGATGGTTTGCCACTTGTAAAAATTGTGTGCGACTTCTTGTCATTGATCTCGCTTCCAAGCCAATTTGTTTCCTGGACTGCAGTAATGCTTAGATTGCACTTTTCGACCTGTTGAGGGAGGGCCTTCTCGGCCCCGGTTTGTTCAGGAAGCGTACATTACAGGATCCAACTACACAAATCTTTCCACCCTACTAAACCTGAGACGCTTAGGTGTTGGTCAACCATTCAGGCTACAGCTATCTGCCTTTTTCCAAACTGTCTTATCGCTAAGACTTGGCCAGCTGTTTGACACACTGCCGTTACCAGCGGGCGTTCACGAGGCGAGGAGAGCTATGGAGAAGGCCTTTTGCCCATAATTGTTGCAACGAAAATAAAATATAAAAAGCAAATTCTTAAAAACAGTTATAAGTATTTGAAATTGTGGGAAAGTATGGAACAATAGAGCCAATAGTTATTGCGCCCCGGGCCCGGACTTCCTCTCGACGGCTCTGCCCTGCCATAATTAGCCTCCAAACACGCAAAAATTCGGTTTTGCTCCTGGCAACACGCCCATAACAGGGTCCCCACATGGGCCCCGACCGTGGCAACTTTTCCTAAATCGATAAGTAGGATATAAAGAATGTGTGTACCAAATTACGTCACTTGAGCATAAAATGCAAGGTGGGATGTGTTTTTGCACGTTACCGTCCGTCCTATTCGAACTATACAGAATCAAATAAAAAGGCGATTGTATAGATTTAATTTTCTTTGTTATATATTCTCCATTAAATTATTTTATTTGCATTCCTACTGTTTACAAATATTAATCAATATTTTCTTTTTGTTCATTCTATTCATCTATTTACTCATTTTAATTGCTATTATTGTACACGATATTTATTTCAATTGTTTTACGGAGAGGGTTTTGTGTTTCTTTTAGCCTGGGTGGATAGATACATATATGAATGATAAATGTACTCGTATATATGAATATTAAATAGACGCACAAGAATTCGATATAGGGCGTTTTATTACAATATTCTCCTAATACTGCCAATAATCGTTGAGTGAATGATAAAAATTGATTTTTTTTTCTACTGGAAAAATATAAAATTGATGACATATATTTTAATATGCATATGGATTGTTACAAGTAAAATAAATTATCTAATAGCCAGACAAATCGATTATTCAAATATCTAGCATTTGAATAAAAATAAATGCAAATCAAATTTTTACTAAATAATTTTATCACGTTGTTGTGAAAAAATAGAAGAAAAATTTTGGGTAAATATTAAAACGTTTGGATAAAAATGTTTTTCTTAAAGCTACAGTTTCACATGTTGTCTATAAATATGTAAATAAAATTATCATAAGCACAATATTTGTTTAATGTTATATTAAATAAATACATCACAATAAAAATGTCAGAAATTTGATATCGTCATTATACATTTTGCTTATATGTATCAATAATAATTTTTTACAAAAAAAAAATTACGAAATAAAAATAAAAAAAGGTTAAAAATATTTGGTTTAAATAACGTGTATACAGGTTTAAAAAAAAAATCTTAGCAATTTCTCACAAAATCAGAATAAAGATCAAACAACATCAAAAATGACAATGAGAAATGTCACCATCTCATTTTTTTTCAGTCTTACCACAGTAGTTCAAAGCTAAATGATTAATTTGATAACGTGTTATTGTTTTAGTAGGTTTGCTTTTGGATTAAATGTTGGTCAGTTATTTTATATCAGATATACAAACATACTTTTATGGAGATTCAAACGCTAGTTTATATTCAAATTAAAAACGTGACAGATGGTGCTGATCACCTCGATGACGGCAAACTTGTGAGATACTATTTTTGTGGAGAGTGCATATTTTCTATTTTGCATTTGCATTGGCAAAAATCAGGAAAAGGTAGGTGTTAAAATTTCTTTTAGACAAAAGGAAAGTTTCTACAATTCGAAATGAGTGGATGTGGCGATACATGGCAAAAACACTGAAGTTGGAGTTCATAGAGGGTTGAGGTGGTTGGAAATCCTGTCAAGAGTTAATAATTGTTCATTTCAGATCACACTAGGTTAGATTAGGTTAAAAGGGTTGCTTAAGCAAACTTAAACCACCACTGGGTCCGTTGTTATACCCCTGGACTCAGCAACTGAGACCAACTCACTCGTTAAACCAGCCTGAGCTCACAATGAAGCGATGTAGCCGACCACCATTTACCCATTCCTGTGGCAGCCGGTTCTACGCACCGGAGCGACCCGTTTTTACAACGGCCAAGAGCTGCCAAACCCCTTCAACACAAGAAGGATGTGTGTTTGTGTGTTACATGCTGTATTTGTTTTTTGTGTTTATTGGGAGCAACACATCTCGGTGCAACTGCTCTCAATACTACTTCTCCGCGCCGGCATTGAAAACAACCCAGGTCCTTGGATCTGTTGCGTATGCAATAGAGAGCTGCATCCTAATGCGACGTCAGTGAGATGCAACTGCTGCGACGAGTGGTGTCACTTGAGGAACTGCTCCGGTTTAAACCATCATAGGCACTGGAATCCTTCATTAACCGCCAGTCAGTGCAGAAATCGAGGTCCACAAGCAGCGAGCTCGTCAAACACGCCTCACCTTCCTACATCAGTAAGCACCCACACGAGCTTCCAATCAGCCCCAACAACTCCTACGAATAGACACATTAGGATTCCCCAACAAAACAACCTTACACCTGCACCACCGATCGCCATTTTCGCTCTCACTCGTCCAACTAAACTGCAACGGGCTGCAGAACGAAATCGCTGAACTGGCTTCATTCAAGGACAGACACTGCATTCAAGTTGGAGCCATCCAGGAGACGAAACTACATCCCAATTCGTCCCTCAACGCTCATGGAAATTTGTAACGGACGGTTTGGTGGGCATCCGAAGATGCCCGTGGGGACGGAGCCTAAGGTATCACCGTGAAGGTCGGGCCGTGCCATCTGGCGAAGAAAAAGGCCCCTGAACGAGGTAAGCAACGGCCTATGCTTGCTGTAGCTCAGTTCGGGAGATGTGGGCGGGGTTTTCGCCGCTCGTTGCCCCTGTCCTTTACGTATTAACAAAAATTCATAGGCCTGGGGAAGACAACACAAACAGGGGAGGTATAAATGGGGAATAAAAAAAATAGTCGATAAGGATGGAATGGTTGGCGGACGGATCAGACGCCCAAGCGGTCGAATCTGGGTCCGGGTGTAATGGGACCCTCGGCCTCTGGTTTCGTACCACCAACAGATCACTACTCATCAGGCGCTGCTTCGATCTGCTGGTGAGAGCAGCACTACTAGACCATAATATGGTTCGTTACAACCATTACAAATTACATCATCATAAGGAAAGACAGGTTGACCAACGCTGGAGGAGGACTTGCCTTCATCATTCACCATTCCATACAATACCGGGAAATAGATGTCACTAACAACGACATCACCATGGAAGTGCAAGCCATCGCCATAAAATCAGGCAATGTTGATATTGAAATTTGCAACATATATCTTCCACCGGCATCCAGTTGTCCCTCAGGTTACCATGTAAATATCAACACTTTCCTCAATGGTCAACACCGTCTCCTGCTTGGTGATTTTAAAGCTCACCATGAACACTGGCACTCATATCTTAACAACGACGCCAGACGTATCGCCATTGCAGACTAACTTGATGCTTCAGACTTCTGTACACTGAATGATGATACGCCCACCCGTATTGCCGGTACCTGTTCTATAGTATTTTAGCTCTCCAGACATCAAAATTGTCAGTGCTAGCCTCATAAACAATACACAATGGGAGCCGGTCCTTACACTATCATCGGACTCTTACCAATCGTGATAAGGCTTGACAAACCGACAGATGTCGTATCTGTCGAACATCGCACTTTTGTCAACCACTGCAAGGCTGACTGGAATAGCTTTAACGAATATACTAGTGCTAAATTTCTCGCCCTGCCAACTCCCACCGACGCACGTAAGGCCGAGTCCAAAATCAGGAAAGTCCTTAACAAAGAGGCTGCGAAATTTATTCCTGCAGGACGCATTCCGAAAATTTGGCCCAACTTTCCTACCTCAGCCGCCAGATTGGCAGACGAGAGAGACACCATCAGGAGCATTAACCCAGACGATCCCAGAATTCACGAAATGAACTGTGAAATTCAAAGACTAGTGGCCGAACATAAAGAGGTCAAAATGGAGTACGCATCTGAATGAATGCAACCTAACCACAGGTATTAGCAAACTATGGTCGACAGTCCGTGCCCTCTCTAATCCACCGAAACAGAAAGGGAATGTCGCCACACAGTTCGGAGAAAATTCAATCTCCAACCCTGCCCAGAACAATTCTGGTGGCACTTGGCCTGTCGAAAGCCTTCGACACAGTCAGCCACTCAGCACTTCTCTCTCTCTCTGGATCCTGTCGACCCCTTGTGGGGCATAGGGCATTAACCATGCCGACATTCCACCTCGTCCTGTTCGCCGCCATCGCCTTCAACTGACTCCACGATTTTCGTAATGACTTACCCTCAACCTCAACTGATCTTCTCCAGGTGTTTCTAGGTCGTCCAACGCGGCGGCTTGCATTGGTTCCCTGTGGGTTCCAATCGAGGGACTGTTTAGCAATGTTTTCCGGCCTTTTTCGAAGTGTGTGACCTATCCATTGCCACTTTCGCCTTTTTATGGAGGTGTCTATCCTGTCTTGCCCAGTAATGAACAGGAGGTCGTCGTTAGAAATCACCTCCGGCCAGTGTATGTGTAGGATGCGCCGTAGACACTGGTTCACGAAAGTTTGCGACCTATACAATGCATCTCTTCCAACGCATACTACAAAATGGATTGCCAACTATCTCGCGGGCAGGCAGTCCTACACCGAATTCATGAGCAAGAAGTCGAAGCTAGGGAAGATCAAACAAGGTGTGCTACAAGGAGGAGTTCTGTCTCCCTCCTTGTTCAACCTTTACCTATCTGGAATTCCAACTCCACCTAAAGGAATCTCCTATGTCGCCGACTGCTCCATTCTGGCAGCAGGGAACAACATCACGAAATGTGCGAACGATTAAATGACTACCTGGAAGAACTTAACTCCTTCTTCACGGGCAAGAATTTAATCGTATCAGCGCCTAAATCCTCGGCAACCTTATTTACTACCTGGACGAAGGAAGTCAAGATGCAACTTGAGATCTCAATTGGCAATCAAGTTATTTCGACCGTGAACCATCCTAGAATTCTAGGAGTAACCCTGGACAGCATGGCCACATCATCCCCCCATGATTCAACCGTATGTAACAGGATGCGTGGAAGGAATAAAAACCTTAAAGCCTTGGTCGGTAGCACCTGGGGCAAAGATAAAGAGACCCTACTGGTCACATAAAAAGCAGCCGGAAGGTCAACTATGTGGCTCCAGTGTGGTCACAGAATCTCTGCGACACACAATGGAATAACATTCAGGCTTAACAAAACGCCGCTCTCCGTACTGTGACTGGCTGTCTCCTGATGTCATCCCAGGACCATCTGCATCAGGGAACAAGGATGATGACTCTAAGGGACCACAACAAGCTTCTTGCGAAACAGTACTTGGTGGGTTGTTACCGGAAGGAGGACCCCAACACCGACCTCATGGACAAGACGCCGCCACCAAGACATGTCAGGCGTGATTTGAGGGACCTCGGAAGAGACGTCCAGAGGTACAAAAGGGTTCCCTTTGACAATAACGCATACAGATCAGTCATCGCAGCAATACATCACGAGGAGGTACAAACATCAATTGCAGGACTAGGTCCAAATAATAATAACCTCTAAGCCAGCTATTAGGCACCTGGGGGTTATGATCGACGCGAGACTGAGCTTTGGAGAGCACTTGAAGTATGTATGCGAGAAGGCAGCGTCGGCCACCGTGGCCTTGGAAAGAATCATGCCGAATATAGGCGGTCCAGGAGGCTTCTGTTATATAGGGTGATAACATCTATTCTGCTGTATGCCTCACCAATTTGGGCCAGTGCTCTGAAATACACTTGTAATACCAGGCAAATTAACTCGGTTTACCGAAGGTGCGCATTGAGAGTATGCTGTGCGTACAGAACCACTTCGCACGAAGCCGTCTATGTCGTCGCTGGAATGATCCCAGTGGAGATCCTGGTTGACGAAACAAGAAGACTGTACCGTGGTCGACATCTCGAAACATCAGAGACGTCAAAGGAACGGAAAGTCATGGAAAGGAACGAATCTCTGAGAGAGTGGCAGCAGCGTGGGAGCAGGCTTTAACCGGTCGCTGGACGCATACTCTCATCCCGGATATAGGGAAGTGGGTAAACCGGAAGCACGGTGAGGTGAACCACTATCTGACCCAATTTCTTACGAGTCATGGCGGATACCGGCAATATTTGCACAGGTTCAAGCTGGACGATTCATCAGATTGTCCAAGATGCAAGGGGGTTGCGGAGGACGCCAAACACGTGTTGTTCGACTGCCCCAGATTTTCTGGGAACCGTGAACAACTAGAGGCGGAAGTAGTGCCGAAAGGTAGTCCCTCAGGGGGAACGGCGGAGGAAGTGTTTTTGGGTTTGGTCGGTAAAAATCCGGCACTTGCTTAAGTACAGCAGTATCTTTTGAAGATTCCTACATCACCTCGTTTAAAAAAAAAAACAAAAAAGGTCCAAATAAAGTTGTCTCAACACAACCACCAGCCATTTTTCCCGATGAGAGAATACTTCCGAGAGCAGCGAGGACGACACTTGTCCAAGTTTGGTCGGGTTGGTGTTCGCATCTTAACTCCTACCTATCTCGCATTGACCGGTATGTCATGAACACATGCCCCGCCTACAATGGTACACCTCACGATGTGGACCACATTTTCAATTGCAAAGCTGCACCCACACACCTGACCTCCAGGTCGTTGTGGGAGAACCCCGTACAGGCAGCTATCTTCCTGTCGCTTAACACCGAGGAAGACGAAAAACAATAAAACGTTCCTGCGGCAGCCGGTTCTTCGTACCGGAACGACCCGTTTTTCAACGACCAAGAGCTGCCAAGCCCCCTCGATGCAAGATGAACTGCAGTATTCGAATCATCGCTACCACAACAACAACAAGAACAATAAGAACATGTAACACACTCACACAACAAACTTCTGACCATTGCTACAACAACAATAACAACAAGAACTGTTCGATCCTGACAACCGGCAACGACCCAAATGTGCGAACAGATAAACGGGTATCTCGACGAACTCAACAACTTCTTTGTCGCTACCCTGTTCACCACATGGACTAAAGAAGTGAACCAGCATCTGAATATCGCAGTAAATGGTCAAACTATTCCCACCATCAATCATCCATCTCGGTGTCACCCTTGACAGCATGGCCACTTCATCGGCCCATGCATCAACCATTAGTGATGAGAAGCAGGAACAAAGTCCCCAAAGCTTTAGCTGGCAGTTCCTGGGGGAAAGATAAGCAGACCCTACTAGCTACATATAAATCAATCGGGAGATCTGTGGCCTATTATGCGACTCCTAACTGGTCTGAGAACCAGAGCGACACCCAATGGAAAAACATCCAGTCTTGTCAGAATGCTGCTAATCGGACTGTGACTGGCTGCCACCGGATGTCATCACCTGATCACCTACACCAGGAAACCAGAACGCTGCCCTTAAGAACCCACAACACTCTTCTCGTTAAGCAGTATTTAGTTGGCTGTTATCGGTCTGACCATCCAAACCATACTCTTATCGACAAGACCCCACCACCGCGTCACGTTAGACGTAATTTGAGGGACCGCGAGAGGGAAGTCCAAAGATTCAAAAGAGTTCCCTTCGATAACGCCAGCTACATGTCAACACTGCACAGAGAAGAAGTGCTTTCTTCGATAGCGTACCACAAACCAAACAGAGTACTTAGTGCACAACCACCTACCGTATCTTCAGACGAAATTCGATTACCTAGAGCGACCAGGACTACCCTGGCTCAATTGCGCTCAGGATGGTGCTCACGTCTGAACTCGTACCTGTCCCACATCGATGACAACATTCAGAACTCCTGTCCAACCTGTGGTCTCACTCCGCATGATGTTGAGCACATTTTCAACTGTCCTGCACCTCCCGCTCGGCTAACACCCATCGCGCTAAGGGAAACCCCTATTGAGGCAGCTGCTTTTGTTCACCTGGACTTAGAGGAGAACAACAATACGGAGAGTCAGAATCTATGACACACACACATGTGGCAGAATTCTGAAATTGCTACAACAGTCGTATCTAAAAGTTCTACGACTCGAGCATATAAAATCGACAAAAAAAACAACAATAAAATCGGAATGAAGAGATTTTTGAAAAAAGCCTTGTAAAAGCCGCTCCATGCTCAATCCTTCGCTCCAGCAATTCATGTTACTCGGCGCTCCAAATCTAAAGTTCTAATTATATCACTACTTAGTTTGTCGTTGATTTCTAACAGAAACAACAAAGACTTGAACGCGCTTTGCAATACTCCGATCACATAGATATGTTATTTAGTTAAATTTCCGGGTAATCATACCAGAAAGAGACTTCTACTCTACAGACAAGAACAGACCTAAGAATTCTGCTGCAGAGCTAGTCTCAACAACATGCAGATGGGCAACATCTACATTTACTCAGGCAGTCAGGCTACGTTGAAAGCGCTGCAGTCAGACACTATCAGTTCAGGGACGGTGCTTAACTGCCTCTCAATTCTTCAGAGATTGGGCACCTTAAGGAAGCTGGAACTGCGATGGATACCAGGCCACAGCGGCTGCCTTGGCAACGATATTGCGGATGGACTCGCAAAGCAGGGAGCTGCACTGAATGTCACAATGGCAATAGCAACTCCTATTCCAATACAAACACTAAGAACAAAAATGGACTCTAAGATGATGCAACTCTCTCTCAGTTGCCCTAACCCCTTGTGGGGCGGGGCGTAGCGCGGCAACTGTTCCATGTGGCCCAGTTGACGTTGCTACGGCATAAACTGGTTTCGGAGAATGCAGTTGCCAGCATGCATCTCCTGCACATCCATGGCCATGAACGTCGTTGTGGACGGGAAAAATGATGCAACTGGCCAACCAAAACTGGAACAGAACCATCAACTCCAGAATAACGAGAGAACTCTGGAGCTCATACAACACTAAGAAAACCGATGTACTCTTAAGCCCAACATACACATCCGGAATTCCTGTCCGGAAAAACCTGATGAGGCCCGGCCTTCCGGTTTGCCTGAATATAGAATACACCATACACCATCCGGAATTCCTTCCGGAAAAACTGATCAGGCCCGGCCTTGAGGAATTCCGGATCGTACCTGGCTGCTTCAGGCCGCCTTGAGGCCGTCGGATGGAATTGCTTGAGGAATTCCGGACAGGCCGCCTCAAGGCAAACTGTCCGGCCGCATGAGTAGAATGGATTTTCACTGGAGTTTATTTCAATAGACGAATGTATCTGAAGCTTGGCTATGGAATGTAAAATTTAATCCAATAGATAGATACTTTCATTCTATGATGATAAGATCGATTTACAATTATCCATCCGACTCAAGACGGCCTGCACATGCCATTGACGATCCGGAATTCCTCAAGGCCGGATCTGATCAGTTTATCCGGACAGGAATTCCGGATGGTGTATGTTCGCCTTTAGGGCTCTCTAAGGGTAAATGTGCAATGCTAGTGGGCTTAGTAACGGGTCACTGCCTAATAGGAGAGCACGCACACAGACTGGGACTGATCATAGGCAGAAGCTGCAGAAATTGTAAGCTGCCAAATACCAAAGAAACTTTGGAGCACCTCTTGTGCGAATGCCAGGCACTCGCAAGGACAAAACATATATGTCTTGGAGCCAACTTCCCCGCAACCTTAAAGTGATTGCAAACCTTAACATAATGAATCTTTTAAGATTCGCAAGCTTCGAGCTCAACAAGGACATGTTGATTACGCTGATACCAACACCTAACGATCTCTGTTGTTTTCTTTATGGCATCGCTATGGACCCAAGAGGTCTATGCGGAGCTGAGGCCACCTAACCTAGCCTAGTTAAATTTCATAATCGTTGTCACTCAACAGCTTGTCGTCTAGGGGAATAGACCGTCCAAGCGCGGTCCTCCACTGCAAGCGGAATTAAGCGGCTACGTGCTCCCGCAACACAAGCATCAGGCGCGGAAGTAAGCAACTACGAGCGACAGACAGGCAGGCGTCCTCGCGTCTTACTTCACTTAACAATCTCTTCCATTGCACACAAAATCAATCGGCAAAATGTTTCTTCTTTCGAATATATTACATAAACCAACGTGCGGAGATGAGCGGCAACGAGTGGAAAATCTAATTTTTTTTGGATCGGGCGCGCAAGTCGCCTGGCGCAAGTAAACGCTTGTAGCCGCTTCGCTCAAACACGCTTGCAGAGGACGAAGGTTCATGGAAATCTTTAACTGGATCTGCCGCGCATTGTCGCCTGTTGACGCATGTGTCGCGGGAACGTGTTGCCGCTGAAATACGCTTGCAGTGGAGGACCGTGCTGAATCGTTTTGATAATATTGTATCAGTTCGGAAGCTCAGTCATTAGGCGTCCGAATCTACTGAGTTTTCTCGACGAACTCTCCGCTTTCTTCTCAGTTCTGCTTCGCCCATGCGTCCTTTCAATATCGGCTTGCCTTAATTTTGTTAACCATATATTAACTGCCAGTAGACAGGACAAATAGGTTTTCTTGGGTAGGGGGATTGTATATAAGTTTTAAAGACTATTCAAATTAAAGCTATATTGTCCAGTGTAAAGGCGGAATTCCACTGAGACAACATTGCCGCAAGCTACGTATCGTACAATGTCGCCGCTATCCAATAGCCAGTGGAACAGTGCGGCTTGTAGCATGCGACATTGTGAAAATGTATGAAAAAAAAAAAAACTGAAAACAGGCGACACTAGGCAACATGTAGCATGCCTCGGTTGAATTCTTGTCGGTCACTGTTGCCTCGGTGGAATTCCGCCTTAAGACTACCTCTTTCAATTTAGAATACAATTGTTCATAAGATAAAATTGCACAATATTGTGAAGATAAAAGATTCATATAAAGCGCTACCCTTCCTACTACTTTAGGTATTTACTTCATACATCGCCACATCTGTAAAAGGGGAGTCTAATAAATATTTTGTCCTACTTAAATACTTAACAAATCGTGCTTTGCCTTTTTTACACAACTACTTGCCTTCTATATACTACCAATTTAACGATAAATACATACATATACATATTCATATACTTTTATGTCTCTTTCAATTATGTGAGTAATTTTTTCTACTTTAATCTTAACTGTACTTCTAAATATAATTATTTTGTCTCGACTTTGCATTATATTTCAAATATATATATGTATATATGTGTGTATATAGAAATATTCTCTAAAACTCTTCAATACTATTATTGTTGTTGCCTTGTTTTGACATTGCATAATATTAGTTACCATTTTCTTTTGTCTCTATTACAATTTAATTATTGTTTCTTTTGGTTTCGGGTTCTACTTTTTTTTTGTACACCTACATTCCAGTATGTCCTCTGTTGATTAAATTTGTCGGGAGTGTGTAGGGTCGTGTCCTAGTTGAAACTGGGATGAATTTCATTCTAACCAGAACCAGTATACGTGTCAATTGCATTACTACTTTATTTATAAATGTATACTTATAGTGCAGAATTTTATGATTCCGTTGAATTGTGCCGTAGCTGCCCGTAGCACGCTTGACACACTCGAACTGGCTTCAAAATACGAAGACGTGATATTTCCGATTCAAAGCGACTGCATTTGTTGCAAAACACTTGACCGCAATTACGACAATGATGTTTGCGTTCGTAGATTGTGAATCTGAATTAAGGAAGAAAAAAGTGATGCCAAATCGTATAGTTAAATTGGCATAGTAATTTTAAATCAGAAAGATATGACTACTTACTTCACGTGACACTTAACACACTGATCGGCTCCTTCGTCCTTTAGCCAGTGATCAGCAGCACCTCTGCCGGGCTGTTCTGTGACACTCCACGAAAATATTCGGCCGCGGGCATCACCTGAATATAAATATAAAAATTGCACTCTCTATTCTAGGCCAGTCAAATTAAATATTATTAATAATAATTAGGGAAAGATCTGGAAATAATTTGAATCCCTTCTATAGATACTGAGTACATAAAACCTAAGTTTGCACGGTCGTAGAAGGTGAGCTTAACTTTTGGAGGGCGAAAATCCGAGAAATTTGAACCCTTTTTTTTTAATATTATTATCATTATAAATCCTAAACGGTGCCTCGGATCGAAAAACCTTGCAGGAGTAAATTAAAGACCGTTGAATTTTGCGTTCAATGCACTGCTCAAAGTTGAAATTCGGTTCAGGTAGCGTTAGCATAGTCAAAATCGATGGTCAAAAAATGAATATATATATCTAATAAACAGTTTATCTGATTTCTACAGGCTATTTTCTGTTTTTAGGGTAAGATATTACCTGTGATTCACTCTTTACTAGAATATGCTAGCGGGTATAGTTTTTCAGTAATTTCGTTTTTATTTTTTAAAAAAGTCGGTGATTTTGCAAAGGTTAAATTACTTTGGTCAGTCAAATCGTTAAAACACTGGTTACTTTAATTAGGGTAGTTTCGATTTTTGATATATTGTTTGAGTTGGTACATTGCTTAAAAATTCGAGTTTTCTATTTCCCCCCTAACGCCATGGACCCCGGCACCATGTTGAAAATGTGCCTAATTGTTTGGCTTGTCCTGTTTCTTTTCAGTATCTCCTAAACTGGTCTCACAAGAAATCTTGTAAAACTTTATTTAACTGGAGTAATTCATCTACAATTTGAGACTAAAATAAAACTTCTAGCTGTTATACTTACCGAGATAGAGCTTTTAAGGCATAAATCGATGAGCATTCATTTTGAATTTGATCCCTTGCAAATATCTGTGAGCTTGAAAAGTGAAAAAGTGTGATTTTTCTCGGGAGCCTCGAAAATTGTCATTTTTAGGGTTTTGTAGTAAAAACAAAACCCTTATGAAATCGGTCAAATGTCTGTCTGTCCGTCTGTCAATGGAATATCTCACGAACGGCTGAAGCTACATACATGAAATTTTGTACGAATGTGTAGAATTACTATAATTCGCCGGAGAAATAGGTCAACTTTAAGGGGAGGTCCCCATAGAGGGGAAATCAAGGTCGAAATTTTTTTTTTCGTTTGGTACAGGCAAGTGGGGTATCATAAGAAAGGTACCGTCGAGTACATTCCATTTTTGGAATTTTTTTCAAATTTGAAGAGACCGGAAAAGAGGGAGAGGGGAAAATATGTCATCCGAGACCCCCCCCCCCCCCCCTTGCATTTCGAGACCGTTATACTTAGAAATATGACAATTTACAGAAAAGCGCCATTTTACTAGCGTAGAAAACATAGATTTATAGAATTTTGAAATTTCATCAGTAAAGGTTGGGGGGCAAAGACCTTTTCCATAGTCCTCCGCGTGGGCGCCCCCTGGTAACGGCAGTGTATCAATTCGCTGACGGCCAATGTCTTAGCGATAAGACAGTTTGGAAAAGGCAGATAGCTGTAGCCTGAATGGCTGACGAACACCTAAGCGTCTCAGGTCTAGTAGGATGGAATGACTTGCGTAGTTGGACCTGCTACATAGTTGTGTGGGCTCCAGCACGTTTATTAAACCATCTGAAGCAGCTATCTCCGAGGCCATCCCCTGAATGGGGTTAAGCGACGTGCTGACAACTCGTCTTTGTAAAAACCACTCCATGTCAAGAAACCTGGAACAAAAGCCTCGGATTGGACGGATCAACAACGACGACCACGGAAACGAATAAAGGATTATTCTTTCGGATCCTGGAATGTACGCTCCCTGAACAAACCGGGGGCCGAGAAGGCCCTCCTTCAACAGGTCGAAAAGTACAAACTGAGCATTACTGCAGTCCAGGAAACAAATTGGCTTGGCAGCGAGATTAATGACAAGAAATCGCACACAATTTTTACAAGTGGCAAATCATCGGGCCGCAAGGAGTTTGGAGTAGCATTTATAGTGAACAATCACCTCAAACCTCATATTACTGACTTCAAACCCATAAATGAACGGCTGTGTGCGATTCGCATCAAGACTCGATTCTTCAATCTCTGGCTCATCAATGTGCATGCCCCCACTGAAGTTAAAGAAGACGCAGTAAAAGACGAGTTCTACGCCCGCCTTGAAACTCTCTTCGACTCACTTCCAACAAACGACGTCAAATTGCTGCTGGGAGACTTTAACGCGAAAGTCGGGAATGAAAGTTGGCATCGGGGGACCTCTGGAGGCCACAGCCTCCATGAAGAATGTAACGATAACGGCCAGCGACTTATCGACTTCGCCTGCAGCAGGAATCTAGTCGTAAGCTCTACGTGTTTCCCGCATCGACGCATTCACAAGCAGACCTGGAAGTCTCCAGACGCACATACCGTCAACCAAATTGACCACGTCCTCATTTGCAGGAGATGGGCGTCTAGTGTCATGGATGTCCGCTCCTATCGAGGAGCAAACTGCGACTCAGATCATCACTTGGTGAAGACGACCTACAGATGTAGAATTGCCTCAGTGCACCAGTCAAGAATCAGCCCTCCCAAAATCTTTGCGGTCGATAAGCTCTTGAGTGATGCTACAGCGGTGGCGTATACTACCGCCCTTGAGGAAAAACTATCACCTATGCTACACAACATCAGCAACACAGGCGTCCATGGGTTCTGGGAAGAACTCAAGGGTACCATCAAGGATGTCGCAGAGAAGGTCGTGGGATATAAAGCCCGGCGAGCGCGAAATGACTGGTTCGACGAAGAATGCAAAAATTCACTTGACGCGAAAAACGAGGCCTACAGACAATGGATTCAACGAGGAACCAGAGCCAGAAGAGAAAAATATGACGAGCTACGGCGAATATCGAATAGAATAATTAGACGTAAGAAACGTAAATACTTTGACGAGCAGTTGCTGAACATAAACGAAAACTTAGCTAATAGGAACACCAGACAAGCGTACAAACTAGTAAATACAATTAAGAACGGCTACCAACCCAGGACTAGCCTTTGTAAGGACAAGGATGAAAACATCATCAGCGACACCGATGGTATTAACAAACGATGGGCCTCTTATTTTGAAGAGCTTCTAAACCGACCATCTAACATCCCCACACAGGAAGCTCTCGACGATATTGTTGATCTAGGCCCACCCATTCAACCCCCGACAGTAGAGGAAGTTGATCTCGCGTTGCGGTCACTAAAACGAAATAAAGCGCCGGGCGCTGACGAGATTCCAGCTGAACTGCTAAGATTCGGTGGAACGAGTCTAGTTGATGCCATACATCAATTACTCCTGCGAGTATGGGAGAACGAGGAGATCCCAGACGATTGGCGCAGAAGCATCATCTGTCCAATTCATAAAAAGGGAGATAAACTGCGGTGTGAGAATTACAGGGGCATCTCACTAGTTTGTACGTCCTATAAAATTTTGACGAAAATTCTGGAAAATAGAATAAAACCGTACGCAGAACGAGTCATTGGCGAATATCAAAGCGGTTTCAGACCTGGTCGCTCCACAACCGATCAGCTCTTCTCAGTCAAACTGATACTCCAGAGGTGCTGGGAATACAACGTAAATGTATACCAAATCTTTGTCGACTTCAAGCAGGCATACGACAGTATCGATCGTGGAGTATTGTACAACATCATGCTGCAATTTGGTATACCAGCAAAATTAGTGCGACTGACAAAGATGACGATGACCAACTCCGTCTCACAAGTCAGGATCCAGAATAGACTTACTGATCTATTTGAAACACGCACTGGTTTGAAACAGGGCGATGGACTGGCTCCGACGCTCTTCAACCTAGCACTGGAATACGTTATTCGGGCCATGAATTTGGACAACAGCAAGACGCTACTCATCAAGTCGACACAATTAGCAGCGTACGCCGACGACATCAACATCATGTCCCGAAGATTGGCTGACGCAGAAGAACTTCTGCATACGCTCGATACCGCTGCAAAGGAAGTTGGATTACGTATTAACGAGGGTAAAACTAAAATAATGATGCAATCGGTGACAAGGACACCTGCACAACCGAGCATCAACGTGGGGGACCTCAACATCGAGTTCGTGAACAACTTCATCTACCTGGGTTGCAACCTGTCAAGGGACGCCAACGAAACTGACGAAATCAAGCGACGGATACAGTTAGCTAATAAGACTTTTTTCTCGGTTCTCCCCATAATGAAATCAAAACATGTGCACAGAAACACGAAGTTCCGCGTGTACAAAACCATTATACGACCAGTGCTATGCTATGGCTGCGAAGCATGGACCCTAACTCAAGCCTCCGAAAACATGCTAGACACTTTCGAACGTAAGGTTCTACGGCGAATTTTCGGGGCTGTTTGCGATCGAGATGGATGGCGCATCCGGTACAACCATGAGTTGTATGAAATGTACGATGAGCTGCAAGTCTCGAAAATCGTCAAACTACAACGACTTCAATGGGCAGGGCATGTACAAAGAATGGACGATGATCGCATGCCTAAGAGAGTAATGAATGCAGAACGAGTCGACGGAGCGAGACTACGAGGACGACCGAGATCTCGTTGGGAGAGCTCAGTAGGTGTGGACGCCGCGCAGCTGCTGGGCTCCCAAAATTGGAGGACGCGGTCACGTGACCGAGATAATTGGAGGACAATGATGCAGGCGGCCAAGGCCCGACGTCGGGCTGTCGCGCCACGATGATGATGATCAGAAAAGGTTAATAATAGTACATTTCTATAGTTGCAGTTAGCATACCCGTGCACCCCTTAAGCGCACCCGAGGTCAAAAATATTGATGGCCAATGATAACCAACATCATAGGCAATAATACCTCCAAGTTTCATTACAATCACATAATATTGAATAATAGTAATATACATTCATTTAAATTTTGAGTTTTTGATGCCATTCATATAAAAAATGCACATAACCGGCTACATACTAGTACTGCATACTTGAATATTGTTTATTGTTTTTCGTAAAGTGAATTGGAGTTAACCATTTCTGAAAGGGTGGAGATTGGTGGTATAGGAGTGGGAGGAGAGAGAAGTTTAAGGGGGGAGGTAGGTGGGTTGCTGCTTTAAGGTGAGGTCAACATTTTTTTTCATCTGATATGGGCAAGTGGGGTATCATGAGAAAGGTACTACCGAGTACATTCTATTTTTGGCGTCTTCATCAAATTCGAAGAAAGGGGAAAAGAGGCAGAGGGGAAAATATGAGATCATATTGTAATTTGTCCCACCCGCCTTACCATTTCGAGACCGTTACACTTAGAAATATGAAAACATACAAGAAGATGGCTTTCAACTAGCACAGAAGACAAAAAAAATTATGGAATTTTGATATCCTCTCAAAATATGTAGGTTAATAATAGTATATTTCTATAATTACAGTTAGCACACCCCTGCATTTCTCAAACTCATCCGAGGTCGAAAATATTGATGGTATACTGGTCGCTGACTCTATTCTCTATAATTATTCAAACAATTTATTTTCAATATTTTTTATGCAAACTTACAATTTGCAATATCGTCTTAACATGAATGGTTAAGCATCTCCAAGAGTAGGACAGTTCATCTCCTATTGGCATGGGACACTACGAAACCCTCGGATTGCGGGCGTAGCCCTCTATTTTCCGGTTTCATTTGACTATCGATTTTGACTACGCTACTGAACCGAATTTCAACTTTGAGCAGTGCATTGAACGCAAAATTCAACGATCTTTAATTTACTCCTGCAAAGGTTTTTCGATCCGAGGCACCGTTTAGGATTTATAATGATATTATTAAAAAAGGGCTCAAATTTCTCGGATTTTCGCCCTCCAAAAGTTAAGATCACCTTCTACGACCGTCCAAACTCAGTTTCCATGTATTCAGTATCTATAGAAGGGATTAAAATTATTTCCAGATATTTCCCTCATTATTATTAAAAAGCCCCAAAATTGGCTTAATTTGAATGGCCTATTCGTAGATAAATTGCATATTCATTCAACGTACCGATATACAATACTTTATGATCTTTCGACACTGTCAAGGCTGTAATACTAGCAGGTTCCGCGTTATCCTTTCGATCGTAAGCAGTGTGCATGGTTAGTTTTGAGCGAAAAACTAATTGCCGCTGCCACTTGAAACCTATCGTAAATGAGAATATTGTTTTCAAAAGTTATCACTGAATAGATCAATCCAAATTTACCTTTGCGCAAAACATTTTCATTGGTAGCGTTTCGCTTTTTGTACTCATTGTCGATTACAACAAACGAATCCGTTAGACTTGTATCGGATTTGCTCGGTCGAATTGTACGTTCCTGTTCCTTTTTGTCTTCAGATGTGGACGATTTTTCGACTGAAATTCAAATTTATTTCGAATCAAAATCGTCGGACGTCGACAACAAATAATCCGTCGCTTACCCAAACTGCCAGCCTTCTCTAGAGCACGAGCATCCTCTTCGACAACTCGTTTCATTTCATGCAATGATTTAGTGCCTGCTATACTATTTTTACGTTTCTCAGTCGTGCTTGCAATGTTTTCTTCGGGTGTAGCTGATTTTCCATTTGGTTTGTCTGAATCGTTCGATTTGGAGGTATTGTCTGATATATCACAAGCTTCCGATATGCTGCTTTCAGATGCTGATTTAGCAATTTCTTTAGGTTGGATAGATGAAAGAAGTTACTATACATGTTCTCCAAGAAATGAAAACTACTTGCTTACCGTTTCCTTCGGTCGATAGGCTCATCTGTTTAAATAGGTCCAATGTTTTGATGTTGCCTGTTGGTTGCTTGGCATCCTCAGTATCCTGTGATGAAGGTTTATCTGTGGATGTCACTCCCTGACATCGTTTCAATTTACGTTCGATCGGAACTTGGACGTACTCCAAAGACCACATCTGAAATTTGGTGATTCACATTTTTAGTAGGATGTAATAAGAGTATTTAAAATGAAAATACTAAATTATGGAGGAGTCGACTCATCAAGGAGTAAAATAATGTCGCTTTTGTTTGAGATCGGAAATTTCGTGGCGGAGACGTCTAGCGAAAATGTACTGTACACTCACAGCTACGACCGTCAAAATATTGTTCCTGCGGCAGCCGGTTCTACGCACCGGAGCGACCCGTTTCACGACGGCCAAGAGCTACTACAACCCCTTTCGACGCAAGAAGGAAAATATATGTGTGTGTGTCACATACTCTGACTAAACATCGTTTTTCCTGGGAATTGGGAGCAACACATGGCGGCGCAACTGCTCTCAATTCTCCTCCAACGCGCCGGAATTGAGCTCAACCCAGGTCCTAGAACCTGGATCTGCTGCGTCTGCAATAAACCGCTGCACCCTAATGCCTCAACAGTTAAATGTACATGTTGCGACGAATGGTGCCATCTGAGAAACTGCTCTGGGCTGAATCATCACAGGCAACGGAATTTCTCCTTTACTGTGAGTCTATGCAGAAATAGAGGACAACAATCATCAACATCAAATGACTAGCTTATCACCATCAACTAATACACAAACGAATTCCCAGCTGTCCCCCATGACACCAGTAAACAGCATCTCCGACAGGATTCCATTGCAACACAACCTCACACCCGCACCACCCGTCGCCAATCTCAATACCATCTCATTTGTAGAACTTAATTGCAATGGGTTGCAGCGGAAAATCGCAAAATTATCGGTATTTATGGAGAGACATCGCATCATGATCGGAGCCATTCAGGAGACGAAACTCAACACGAACTCGTCCCTCAACTCCTATGGCAACTACAACATCATCAGGAAAGATAGAGTGTCCAATGCTGGTGGTGGAATTGCTTTTTTAATCCATCACTCAGTACCGTACCGAGAAATTGACGTCACAATGGCCGACAATATCATGGAGATACAGGCCATAATCATTCAGTCGGGCAATACTGGTATTGAAATCTACAACATATACATAGCATATGTATCCAGCTGTCCCTCGGAATACAATGTCAATATCAGCCCACTGCTCACTGGCCAATATCGTCTCCTACTTGGTGATTTCAATGTTCATCACGAATTGTGGCACTCTAACCTCGACAACGATGCCAGAGGGGTTACTATAGCCGAACAACTTGGTGCATCAGACTTCTGTCCACTCAACGCCGACACGTCCACTCGTATTGCTGGGACCTGTTCCAGCTCGCCCGATATCTCAATTGCCAGCGCCGGACTCATCAGCGATGTACAATGGGAACCAGTCCTCACGAGGGTCACAAATCATCTGTCAATCCTCATAAAGCTGAATAAACCATCCAATTTTCAGTATGCTGATACCGCACGTTCATTAATCACAACAAAGCTGACTGACATGGCTTCAAAACGTTCACCAATGCGGCTTTTGCTTACTTACCAACTCCTGCTGAAGTGCGCGTGGCCGAAGGAAATGTAAGAAGCATACGCCAGGAAGCGGTTACAATGTTTATTCCAGCTGGTCGCATACTCAAGGTTCGGCAAAATTTTCCTACTTCAGCATCCAGATTGGCAGAGGAACGAGACCGAAGACGTAGCACAAACCCGGATAATCCTCGCATCAAGGAATTTTTCAAGGAAAATATTTATAACCAAGTAGCAGTTCACAGGAGAAGGAAATTGAACTCTCACCTTGAAAATAGCAATCTATCAACTGGCGTTAATAAGCTCTGGTCGACGGTTAGAGCCATTACAAACCCAACTAAGCATAAAGGGCCTGTTGCAATCCAGTTTGGCAACACCACGGTCAATGACCCTAAGAAATGGATAAACAGCTTCAATAAACAGTTCATCGAACATCCGCCACCTGAAAGACTTAAGCGCATCATCACCACGAGCAACCTTTCAGTTGGCCAGGCACTTCAATTTTCATCCGAAGAAGTTGCCACAGTTATTAAAAGGGCAAAAGGGCTTAAACACCTTGACACGCTAGCAATTGACTATTTGACGACCACGATTAACCTCTCCATTTCATCGTCTACCATCCCCGAGTTTTGGAAGAAGGGAAGGGTGATTCCTATTCTAAAACCAGGGAAGAAACCAACACAAGGCGAATCATACCGTCCCATTACACTATTGTCTCCTGTGGCCAAAACTCTTAAAGCGCTACTCCACCCTATAATTGTAACCCACATATAATTAGCCGATCATCAGCATGGATTTAGATGGATGAACAGCACAACTACGACTTTGGATGCAATCACATCAAGAATACACAATGGCCTCAACCAAGCACGTCCATGTCAACGAAACATTCTAGTGGCTTTAGACCTGTCAACGGCATTCGACACTGTCATCCACTCGTTTCTTCTGTCTGAAATCCGCGGTACATCTCTTCCGTCGGGAATAATAAAGTGACAGGAAGACAGTCCTACACAGAGTTTAGAAATGGGAAATTAAACAGGGTGTCCTCTAAGGAGGAGTCTTATCTCCCACTCCGTTTAATCTATATATTTCAGGACTTCCGACACCAGCTGACGGACTGGAAATCGTCAGTTACGCTGATGACTGTTCGATTTTGGCAACCGGCAATGACATCGCCCAAATGTCTCTCTTTCTCTCAAATGCCCTAACCCCTTGTGGGGCATAGCGCGTCAACTGTTTCATGTGGCCCAGTTGACGTTTCTTGGCATAAACTGGTTTCGGAGAATGCAGTTATCAGCATGCACCTCCTGTACATCCATGGCCACGAACGTCGTCGTGGACGGGATTCGAACCCCAAATGTGCGAGCAAATAAATTATATCTTGAAGAGCTCAACAACTATATTACTTCATCAGCAAGAATCTTACTCTGTCAGCGCCGAAGTCTTTTGCTACTCTTTTTACCACCTGAACCAAGGAAGTGAGGCTACAACTGGATATTGCGGTAGTTGGTCAAACTATTCCCACAATTAACCAAAATCTCAAAGTCCTCAAAGCTTTAGCTGATAGTTCCTGGGGGAAAGATAAGGAGACCCTACTCGCGACATACAAATCCATCGGGAGATCTGTGGCCAATTATGCGGCTTCCATATGGTCAGACAACTTAAGCGACACTCAATGGAAAACATACAGACCTGTCAGAACACTGCTCTTAGAACTATCACAGGCTGCCTCCTGATGTCGTCACAGGACCATTTGCATCAAGAGACCAAAATGATGCCATTAAAAAACCACAACACTCTTTTCACTAAGCAGTATCTAGTTGGCTGTTATCGGAATGACCATCCTAACTCAAACCTGATGGACAAAACCCCACCGCCGCGATACGTTAGACGCAACATGAGCGACCGCGAAAGGGAAGTCCAAAGGTTTAAAAGAGTTCCCTTTGATAACGCCAGCTATAAGTCGGCCATCACTACGCTGCATAGTGAAGAAGTGCTTTCTTCGATCGCGGAACTACATAAAACCGAACAAGGTATTGAATGTACGACCACCTGCCATATCTCCAGACGAAGCCCGGCTCCCAAGAGCAACCAGAACCACGTTAGCTCAACTCCGTTCTGGTTGGTGCTCGCGTCTAAATTCATATCTATTCCGCATCGACAGTGAAGTTCAAAACTCCTGCCCAGCATGTGGCCTCGCTCCACACCACGTTGAGCAAATCTTTAATTGTCCAGCGGCCCCCACGCACTTAACTCCTATTGTATTATGGGAGAACCCCATCGAGGCAGCCGCTTTTCTCCACCTGGACACAGAGGATATTAACATGGACAGTCAGAATTTTTGACACACATGTTTATCTGAGATCGAAGCGCCGCTACAACAACAACAACCGTCAAAAATATCGAACACATGTGCAATTTGATCAATAAGCATCTTCAAGGGCTCTTCTTCATTGACAAGAATTTGCACATTTCTGCTCCGAAGCTTCTGCCACGCTTTTTACCTCTTGAACCAAAGAAGGTAGAATGCAACTGAACATATCAGTAGCGGACCAACTTATGCCAACGATAAACCACCCAAATCCTCGTTCTCATCTGTGACACAAGATGAGAAGCAAGAACAAAGTTTTCAAAGCCCTTGCTGGCTGTTCCTGGGGTAAGCATAAGGAGACCCTACTGGTAAGCTATAAAACTACTGGCGGATCAGTGGCAAATTATGCAGCTCATATCTGGTCTCAAAACCTGAGTTATACACAATGAAATAACATCCAGTATTGTCAAAATGCTGCACTTCGTACTGTGACAGGCTGCCTTCTGATGTCTCCTCAGGACCACCTACACCAAAAGACCCACATACTGCCACTAAGATCCCATAACAACTTCCTATCGAAGCAATGTCTAGTAGGATGTTATCGTCGTGATCACCCGAGCTACAGTCTTATGGATAGAACACCACCCCCTCACAATAATCGTCGCTACCTAAGAAACCTTGAAAGGGATGTCCAGCGTTTCAAGAGAGAACCATTCGACAGAACTGCTATCGCCACATTACATATGGAAGAAGTTTGTAATGAACCATATTCGGGTCGTGCTGCTTCCACCAATAGATCGAAGGAAGCACCTGATGAGTAGTGATCTGTCAGTGGTACGAAACCAGAGGCCCAGGTTCCCATTACACCCGGACCCCGATGCGAGCGCGAGGGCATCTGAGCTGGCCGCCAACCATTCCATCCTTATCGCCTCATTTTTTTATCCCTCATTTTTGCCTCCCCTGTTTTTGTTGTCTTCCCCAGGCCTATGAACTTAATAAAACGTGAAGGATAGGGGCAACGAGCGGCGAAGACCCCACCCACGTTTCCCGAACAGAGCTACAGCAAGCATAGGCCGCTGCTTAGCTCGTTGAGGGGCCTATTTCTTCGCCAGATGACACTGCCCGACCTTCACGGTCACCATGCAACCTTAGGCTCCGTCCTCACGGGCACCGTACACCAAACTGTACATTACATGTGTTTCAGGCAGATAGCACTGCAATTGCGAAGTTTTAGCTTGGCTGAGTTGTAATGTCGTATCTGCTAGGACTATTACATCTATACCGATAGCCGGGCGGCGGAAAGATCCCTGGACGCTGCACTTTCAACTTCGAAAACTGTAATGACGTGTTGCTCTGGCTCTCAAGGAACTCAGCAACTTCTTCGACTTCACCTTGTGCTGGATTCAGGGGCATCGTGGTTTTTGCAAAGCGGATGAGCTGAACACGGATGAGCACCAATGTGAACATGGGGTGTTTACGTAATGTCAAAATAACTATTACAGCATGTAAGACAAACGCACTAAGCCATGCTAAGATCAGATGGATAAATAGAAGTACATGCAATATTACAAGGCGGATTTGGCCGATCTTCAATCCGAGGCGCTGCACGGGGCTGCTAATGCTAGAGAGAAGAAATCTAAGGAAGGTTGCAAAGCCGAGCATGCCAGGCGTTTTTGGCTTCCTTACAATAATTATTGCAGAAGCTATAAGGACGAGGAGGAGACAATATATCACATCCTGTGCACCTGCTCTGCTCTGGCCCGTAGAAGAAAATATACTCTAGGCACTTTTTGGACCTGGATGACTTGAAAGACGTAAGTACTGGTCATTTACATTGCTTTATTGACAGCTCCGGCTGGTTTGACGAATAGGCTCTTATGGCGTTTGAGCTTATTAGGTATCACTACGGACCCAGTGATGGTCTATGTGAGCTGTGTTCTATACAGCAACCTCTTTAACCTAACCTCGCCCTTACTCCCCCATGGGCAAGATGTACCATTTTCTGTCATTGAAATGCGCGTTCGTAAATCGGACAAAGAAGCGCCCTAATTAAATTTGTTTGACCTTCGGACCTCATGCCAGGGTGGGTGAAGAAGGCCGAGAGTCCAGGAGTCCATCACATGTGTTAAGGCACCTTAGGAGGCCGCTGATGATTTCTATGTATCACCCCGATTTCTATGACTTCCCATTTGTACACTCCCCCAGGATTGAGATATTTGATATAATAAGGGCAGGGGCATCGAGCGGCCCAAACCCCGTCCATTTCTCCCGAACTTAGTTATAGCAGTCCGGATGGCGCAACGGTTAGCACGTTCGCCTTCAACGCACTGAGCCCCGGTTCGATTCCGGGGATTTACGTGTCGGACTATGAGCCCACTCAGCTGTTAAATGAGTACCCATTATGGGGTAAATAACTCGGTTGAGCGTATTGCTGATCACATACCTCTGCACAAAAAAAAAAAAAACCGTCACGATCTAGAAAATGAGATGATGCTAACTCATCTCGAGGCCGTGGTTCAAATTGGACTGTCGCGCCAGTTATTTTTTATTTAGTTATAGCAAGCACAGAACGTAGCTTAACTCGTTGAGAGGGCCCTTTTTACGCCTGATGGCGACAATGGCACGACCTTCACCATCGATATGATAAACTTAGGCTCAGTCCCTACTTCCGATGTCCATTCGACCGTTCATTCGAATTTGCGTAAGCGATAAAACATAATCTTGAAGCGTTACGAATATTGCCGCGTGTGAATTGCCGGTGGCAGCATTCGCGAATGGGACACACGGTTGAAAATTAACAATCGCCTAAACATTTTGTATGAGTTTGGGGCGATTGTTCATTAAGAACGAATTAGGGTCAATAGTTCGCAAAATTTTGGGCTAATAGTTACATTCTCCAAAGACATTTTTTTTAGAAAGACGAAAATTCGCCCCAAACTTTGGTACTGCCTAAAACAGAAATTCTGTATCTGATTCGCCAGAGTGATTTCTGCAGGTTCGTACTACCTAAAGCTGAAATCAACACCAGGAAATACCAAATGGAGTTTTCGCCTTGGGCGGTACGAACATGCATACCAGAGTGGATTTCCGCTTTGGATAAATAAATAAATAACTGGCGCAACAGTCCAATTTGAACCACGGCCTCGAGATGAGTTAGCATCATCTCATTTTCTAGATCGTGACGGTTTTTGCGCAGAGGTATGTGATCAGCAACACGCTCAACCGAGTTATTTACCCCATAATGGGTACTCATTTAACAGCTGAGTGGGCTCATAGACCGACACGTAAATCCCCGGAATCGAACCGGGGCCCAGTGCGTTGAAGGCGAACGTGCTAACCGTTGCGCCATCCGGACATCCGCTTTGGATAGAACCCACGGAAATCCACTCCAGAAATTTTCTAGCAAAATCTCCGTTTACGGCAGTACTAAAATTTCGTCTTTCTAAAAGAGCATGGAACATTTTCATTTTGGGGCGATTTTCCTGGAGCGATAATTCAGAGAGATGAGAAATTAAATCGTCAACGATTTCCTTCAACTCACTATGCCTCACATGTCTACGATATTTGTTGAGATACGAACCGACTAATTGCCTCGTCAATTGCAACGCCACTTACGCCAACGTGAACACCGAGTCTTCATACTGATATCTGTAAACAGGGACATAGCAATATTTACCGACAGTCAGATTGCCATTAAAGCACTTACTAGCTTTACTTTAAATTCTAAGTTGGTGCTATCCTGTTAGGAAGTCCTCCATACTGTGGGTTCAACAAACAAACTCACTCTTTACTGGGTCCCTGGTTACTCGGGAGTCGAAGGCAATGAGCTAGCAGATAGGCTAGCAAACCCAGCCTCCAAAGCCCCCTTCCACGATCCAGAACCTTTTTGTGGAATTCCACTCTGCTACTGCAGAAACCAAATAAGAGACTGAGAAAGTACTCTTGCCGCATCCCAATGTGAGGCCTTTTCAGGCCTGAGACAAGCCAGGCTGTTCATCTCGGACTACTCGCGTACTCGTACCTTAGAATTGCTGGGCTGAGCAAAAACAGAGCCAGAATGATTTGTAGAATTTTGACGGGGCACTCGCGTCTGAGGGGTCACCTTAAAACCATGCGTATTGTGCAAGATACTAGCTGCTGCTTCTGCGAGGCTGATGATGAGACTTCAGAGCACATCCTTTGTGAGTGCGAAGGACTTACGGAACGACGCACGGACTGCTTCGGCATACTATTTCCTTTGGCCGAGGACATCTCCTCTATTAAACCTGGCCAGATCAGTCAATTTATCGAGAAAAGTCGACTAAATCATATGATCTAGTCTTCTCGATAGAATGGGGTTCAGCAGTATAGACGGTCGCAGTGCTTGTGGTTTCAACATAACCCATGGCCCTCTCCCCCTATCTATCTACGCCAACGTGCATATGGTGGGTTAAAAATTATCAAATATTGTAGAATTACTTACTCGAACGACGCCATCTGTAGATCCAGTTATGATTACATTCTGTTGGTCCCATTCTCGGGTAGCTGAATAGCCCACACACAAGATTTGTTGCATACGATCGGCACTACCAACGCTTGTATTCACCGTCGACAACGCATCACCATTAATGGACCAGACATGCAGCCAAGTGGCCGAACATGTTGCAATATCACCCTGAATTAAGATAAAAATCAAATTAATTATTTTACCGAATATTCCTTTGACACAACAAAAAGCACTCACCGTCAAATCATTAACGGCTACCGCAGCCACAACGCCCACATGTCCTCGAAGTTGTCGTACAAACGTAAATCTCGACATATCCCACACAATTGCGGTTCCATCTCGCGATCCCGACACTATAACATTATACGCTGCATTTGCGGCTAAACAAGTCACGGCGTCCGTATGACCATGCAACGAATGTTTGACTGACAGTGTCTTTTTGTTTGCATCAAACTTCCAAATTGTAACGACAGAACTTGTTCCCGCCGTCACAATCATTTTGGCATTCGGACATGCACACGTTAGAATTTCCCCAGAAGTTTGAGCTGCTGCTTCGCATACGAACAGTGCTCGATCCGAATCATACATGCCGACTCGCAGTGAATGATCAGCAAATCCCCAAGCAATGTAGCGCGTATATGATGGCGGCATCATTACCTTGTTTTGTTCGACAGCAAACACCGTTTTGTCCGGTTGCAATATTTGACCGACGGGTCCTTTAAGTTCTTTGATAGGTTGCAGACTTGGTTTCAAATTGTCCAAATTGTGGAAAAAGAGCTTGTCCGGTTGGAGAATGGCAGCGTTAGACACCATCGGCGATGGATCAATAACGGAATGTCGCGAATTGGTCATTTTTTTGCACGGATGGGCCTTTTTGAAGAGTTGTTTTGGTATTTGTCCGAAATTGTTGATGAATCCGATAGTGGCATTCTTTTTCAGGGGATCGTCAATGCTGGAATTGGAAGGGGGGGTATTTTTAAATGTTATCCGGAATGCGATCACAAATAAATTTCTGAATTAATTTCGATGGTCGACCATTTGACTTTGCGCTTTGCGTAAAGTGATTTCCACATATAAGTCTTGGTCTTTTTATCGTGAATATCTACCTTACTTCTCTTTATAGGCCATATTTGCACCCAAATATAGAATCTTCAATACTCACTTATAAATATCGACATTTCCTTCATAAAATAAATGATGAAACACATTAACAGCCTCAACAGCTCCAGGTCCTTGTTGTTTGCAGCCAAATATCAGGTCGATCCACTGGAAATTGCAAACGGCATTATTAAATAAAATTCCATTCCGTCAATTCAACTTCTCAAACCTACCAAATGTAAATTTTGACTAACATAATCGCACTCTAAGGCACTGCGATGCATTCGAATAAACTCTCGAGAATCTTGTTTAGCCCACGGCGGCAGAACAACGTGGTTCAATGAATCGCCATTTTGTTTTGTACCTGTAGGATAATAGTTAAAAGTATTACTAACAAACAAATGTCCGGATCCACAGTCCCTGACTTACCCAGATCAAAATTATTTGAATTGATGAGAAATTCGGGAAGATAGAAAAATTCAGGTATCAACTCTTTAACATCGGCCATATTGTACTTGGAGGCTGACAGCCAGGCTTCTTTAATACTGTGAAACATTCGATCAGCCAAATCGAAATGTCCGCCTTGCAGTCGAAGGAAATGTTGTGTGAACGGTTCCAAACGCACCAGATACGAACACACAATCATAGCTGAACTGTAGTGAGTGCCGTAATGATAAGGTGGCGTTTCACCGTGTGGATCGTCCCATTCCTGCAAATGAATATTGTTACAAACATGAAAAGTTTAAGAGAAAAATTGTCCGAATATTTACTTTATATCTTTTCTGGAACTGTTCCAGACGTTCATCGGATTGAGCACCCATCGGTTTGGAGAAATCGCGGAATGTTTTCGGATTTGTAAAGTCCAATTCCTGCGAATCGTAGTCGGCCAAAATCCACGGGAATACTGGATATTGCATTAGGTCGTTGTATGATCGACCGGCGAGAGTATTTAAATGCATCAAGTACTGGAAATTTGAGATTTCGCCGCGCTGGGAAGATGAAGAAAAAGTTAAATGTTTTACGTGATGTCTAGAGAGTGTAATGATTAAAATTTGTTGATGTTTTTTTGGTATCAAGTATCTTTGTAATGGATTCAAATACTCTACGAAGAGATAGCAATCAAATACAGGGAAGAATTCTGCAAATGACGTATACTGAACTGAAATTTCAGTATAACTGTACCATAATGTCGCTCTATGAGAAAATCTAAGGAAGTGGGAAAACCTCTGAAAAAGAACTGCAACTTCCGAGAATGACCGTTCCCATATTCCACGGTGACTACAAGGGATGGCCCTCCTTTTGTGATATCTTCGGCAAGCTGATTCACAATAACGATACATTAAGAAATACCGAAAAAATGCATTACCTCAAGACATCGCTACGAAACGAAGCACTTGCTTTGATACAACACCTAACAGTATCAGACTCCAACTACGAGGCGGTTTGCGAATTAATACGAGGCAGATATAGCAACAATAGAGTAATATTCACGGTGTTTGCAAACTTGCTACTAAGCCTACCTGTGCTAAATGCAGAGTCCTACCTTGCACTAAAACAAATACACGACCGAACTAGATAATGCTTACATGGTATTCTAAACTTAAAAACGTATCTAACGTCAATCTGGGATCCACTAATAGCACATATTGCGCTCCAGAAACTGAACAAAGACACACACAAGTTATTCGAGCAAGCTTTGCATGACCCAAAAAAGATAGTCGATATGGAAGACGTTCTGCAATATATGTAAATTCGATTTCAGTCTCTAGAAGCTATCAAAGACTTGTAAAAATTAGCGACACAGAAAAATGAAAAGTTCACAAGAAAAAAACATTGGACTGTGAACAACTATCACGTCAATGTGCAATCTGGGAGGTACTACAAAGAAGAACACCCTATTTACAAATGCGCAAATTTAAAAGACTTACCAGTAGGTAACCGAATAGCATTTATCAAAAGCAAAAGCTTATGCTTAAATTGCTTAATTAACATCACGACAGCAAGATTAAATGCTTTAATCGTAATAAATGTTCCAACTGCCAAAAGCAACACCATACGCTGCTTCATCAAGATAGCACTCAGAACAAAAAAGAAGTGCCAGCTAAAGCTGCATTCTATGTCTCAACTGCAAGTGAACACAGTACTGTACTACTGTCAACTATCCTTCTATGAGTGAAGACAGTACGAAATACTTTTGAACATTTTGAGGCTTGATAGGACCAGGGTCTCAAGCTACATTTATTTCCGAACGAAGTGTTCAGTTACTGGGAACTCCAAAATTCAAAGTACAAGTCCAAATATCTGGCATAGCTGAAACCAACGCATGTGTATCCACGAAAACGGGCACTTAGAACTACAACCAAGATTCCCGTCAAACTTTAAATTACACTGCGAGGCATTAGTATTATCATCACTTACTAAATGGTTACCTGAATACCGAACATGTGTTTCTCCAAAAACACATTGAGACCACCGCTACAAATACAATAGCCGGTTTCGATTCACTGCATTTCGGTCTCACACCGAAAAGAACGCCACGGCTCTGCGCCGAGCGAACTTAAACAGCCACCATACAGATACTTCACCGCCGTGGGGCGAGATCCGGACTCAGTATACATTTAGATGAAGGCGAAATAAGTTGATGCTCAACCAATTTGTTTTTAACTCTGATCTGGTCAGATCCCATACGAGACCAGGATTAAAACCGGTCTGTCGTTTTGCATGAAAATGGTCTGCGATCCGGGGAATCAAAAGCGGCTAATATTAGCTGAACTGTCGACAGACCTGGGCATAATGATATAATCATAGGTGCAGACTACTTTACATTCTTTAAGGCATTAAGAAATGGTCTTCTTGAGCAAAACACTTCATTCGGATGGATCCTTTCAGGAAAAATCAATCCAAATGTAATTTCAATAACAACGCAAGATCGAATTGATGAACAACTAAAACTCTTCTGGAAACTTGAAGACACTAATGAAACCTCACTTAGTATGGAGGATCAACAATGCGAACATTTCTTCGAACAAACCACACGAAGATCTTCACACGAAAGATACACGGTTATTCTGCTATTTAAATAAATGCAAAGTGAATTGGGAAAATCGAAACCAACAGCGCTTGCTTTACACTCGAAACATTAAACGAGCCTCGGATACCATAGACTGATTCACCGGAAACGACTTTTGGCTGCAAACAACGGACCATGATCGGTTTTTGGAACGTTCGAATGTGGGGCGAGTGCAATAGTGAAGTCGAACGAGAAATGACCGCATATAACATCGATATACTATGACTGAGCGAAACAAGATGGCCTGGATTGGGAACGATTTTACCACCAAGCTCCCAAACAGTGCTGCTCTACTCTGGAAGTGAAGACGATACCTCACCTCGAATGGCAGGCGTCGGAATCCTGTTGACTAGGGAGGCACGCCTATCTCTATTTAACTGGAAGCCCATCTCCGACCGTATCATTACAGCCAGATTTAAATCCAGGTTAAGAAACCTCACAATAATCCAGTGCTACGCCTCGACTGAACCAGCGGATCAATCAGCTAAAGACGCCTTCTATTACCGTCTTGGCGACACCTTCGACAAGGCTCCCAAAGTTGACATAAAAATTATTATCGGGGATCTCAATGCCAAAGTCGGGTCTGACAACCTTGGTTTGGAACACTTAATGGGTAATCATGGTCTAGGCAACAGGAACCAAAATGGCGAAGTGTTCGTGGGGTTTTGCAACTCTCGTCAGCTCGTCATCGCCGGCACTTTGTTCAAGCACAAACGATGCCATTTAACAACCTGGGTTTCTCCGGATGTCAGAACAGAGAACCAGATTGACCATATAGCCACTTCCCAGACATGGAGGAACTGTCTCTTAGACGTCAGGTCGAAGCGGGGTGCTGCTATTGGCAGCGATCACCAAATTTTTGTCGCAAAAGTGCGCTTACGAACAGCAGCGATCCATCGCCCTCAAAATGCAAGAATTTTGCCACGTTTTAATGTGCAAAAGCTTAAAGATCCATCTATAAGACGTGCTTAACTATTCCACCGCCTTGCACGAACGAGCTAACGCACCACCACCTTATGAGAATCCTACAATTTATTTCGTGCGGTGAAACTTTTGCGGGCAGATTGGAGCGCGGTAGAAAGCCCTTCATTAGTAACTCTACATGGTCTCTAATCTCGCCACGCAAGAGAATTAAAGAACAAATCAATTCAGCTACTGACGACGCAGTTAAAAATCAACTTAACGCTGAATACCGTTCTCTTCAGAAAGGCGTGCAAAAAAGCGTAAGACGGGACAAACGCAACAACATCAATGCATTAGCGGAGAAGGCAGACGAAGCGGCTTAATTGGCGTGGAATTTGCCTCCTCCCCGCAGTCTCCAAACTGGTGGCGAAAATAGTCTTAAATCGGATCAAGCATTCAGTTGACCGCACACTGAACGATGAACAGGCTGGTTTTCGCGAGGGCTTTTCATGTAGCGACCACATCAACACCCTCCGAATTATTATTGAACAATCCGCAGAGTGGAGATCCCCATTACAACTCATGTTCATCGATCTCGAGAAGGCGTTTGACAGCGTTGACCGGGAATACATCTGGAAGGCTTTACATAGGAGAGATATACCAGATAAAATCATATCCATCATCAAGGAGTCCTATAGCGGAGCCCAATGTCACGTCTTACACAAGGATAAGCTTTCAGATCCCTTCGAGGTACATAGCGGAGTGAGACAAGGCTGCATTTTGTCACCTATATTGTTTTTGATAGCCATTAACGACGTACTTTGCAGTGCGCTTCATGAACACCAGAGCAAAGGTATCAGATGGAACCTGTTTGAATACCTACAACACCTGGATTACGCTGACGATATTTGTCTTCTCTGAAATATATCGGATCATCTAGTTCAAATGACGGATGCCCTGCACCGCGAAAATGGCAATGCGGGGCTTAAAATCAATGCTGCCAAAACTAAGTACTTGAGCTTGGATCCAGGAAGACAGAGCGAAATTTATGTCTCGGGGCAGACGGTGGAAAAAGTGGACAATTTTTGCTACCTCGGAAGCATAGTTACAGCAGATGGTGGAGCGGATGCTGATGTACTGTCTCGCATCAATAAGACTCGGGCAGCTTTTTCAGTTTGACTCCTTTCTGGCAAAACAACAACATCTCCAGAAGTACCAAACTCAGGATCTTCGAAATCAATGTAAAATCTGTGCTTCTTTATGGCTGTTCAACTTGGAAGGTGACCAGGGCGATAACAACTAGATTGAAAACTTTCGTGAACCAGTGTCTACGGCGCATCCTACACATACACTGGCCGGAGGTCATTTCTAACGACGACCTCCTGTTCATTACTGGCCAGGACAGGATAGACACCTCCATAAAAAGGCGTAAGTGGCAATGGATAGGTCACACACTTCGAAAAGGGCAGGAAAACATTGCTAAACAGGCCCTCGATTGGAACCCACAGGGAACCGATGCATATCGCCGCGTTTGACGACCTAGAAACAACTGGAGAAGATCAGTTGAGGTCGAGGGTTAGTCATTAGGCAAATCGTGGAGACAGCTGAAGGCGATGGCGGCGAACAGAACGAGGTGGGAAGTCGGCGTGGTTAATGCCCTATGCCCCACAAGGGGTTGACAGGATCCAGAGAGAGAGATAATAAATTCATTAAGGAGTACTTAGATCTGGGTCACATGAGACCTGTTTAGAACAACAGCAAGATTCGCCCCAAGGAAGAAGCTTACTATATGCCACATCAAGCAGTTATTCGGGAAGAGAGCCACATCAAAAGTAGGAGTCAGCAGTTTGTAACAACTTGCAAAGGACGAAGAAGAAGATCATAATCGTCGACATAAAAATCGTCTAAAATTATAAGCGCTGATTTTAGACGATTTTTATGTCGACGATCTATTTATTGGAACACATAATACGCAAAATTCATTCGCGCCGAACTAACCCACGTACTCAAAAAAGGTTGATTCAACTTAAGAAAATGGAAACCAAACGATAGATCCACTCTTGAAGACCTTCCAGGGGGATCTCGAGATACTTCGAATTTCGAGATATCTGATGAAGAGAGTTCGTTCAAGTAGCTCGAGGAGTGAACATCGCTCGTCTGTTAGCTCGCTAAAATAATTTTAAGTAGTCTTGGAATAAATAGTAGTCTAGACAATAGTCTAGTCTAGACGAAAGTTTAAGGTTAATTATCATTCCCAACGAATGTTACAGTTACGAATCTGTGTATAGACAGTTATCTAGCCATTGTCTAGACGGCTGTCTAGGCAGTGGTCTGGACGGGCCGTTCTGAAACACTGTCTAAACTCACGCATGGATGAGGACGATGAGAGTCTACTGGAACAGCCAGGCCTATTGCCCCCCCCCCCCCCCCCCCCGCCTAGGCCGCTTCAAACATCAAGAATGACAACCGACCCCCAAGGAGGCGAAGGGGGTTAAAAGGCCCCACAGTACGAAAGTGGATGACGATTGTGACTCTGATGAATGACTGGCTAGCAACGGTACGATCTTGTCAACCGCATCATAGTTCCTAAGGGAGAACATAAAGCAGGAAAACGAAAAGTTGAAGCGAGAGATAGACAACTTGAAAAAGGAGAAACTCGAAATGGACCACGTAGTCCGTGATTTGAAAAAAAAAACGCGCAATGTTTGTTGTTTCGCTTATACATGGAACGGAGAGCTCACTTTCTGGACAACCAGCACAAGCAACACAATCATCACATGTTGCTCCTTATGTGCTCCTTATGAGCGTCAGCATCACCTTCTATCGTAGTGCAAACGACGGGAGATGCCCCAACAGCAGTCGCCGCCAAACCAGCGACTAAGTCACCAAAATGCGACAACCCGTCTGTAACCTCAATTAAAAACGCCGCAAAGCCTGCCAAATCACCTGCAGTCTCTGCTAAACTAGCGGCTAAAACGATCGCGAGAACTGCACCACCTTCAGCGATAGCAAAATCATCTGTACCACTTGACATCAGCCACCGCGACGACGACCAAGACATCAACAGGTGAAACGCTAGATGTGGACGTGATGTTGTCAGTACCGGGCGCTCATGTCGAACTTGACAATAATAGTGATGATGTCAACACAGCTGTAGAGACGTTTAATTTCGTTTCTAGAAAGAAGCGCTCGAGAAAGGAACAGCCATACAAGTCAAGGTATGTGAGCCAAGTCAACAAGATACTCCTTCCCCCTCCATCAACGCAAGTACCTCGCAAGCCGAGAAAAAAGAAAAAATTCCCCCCATTGTATGCCACAATGTCGATATGCCTGACATTTTGAGGAAACTCAAAAATATTGGAATTATAGTAGTGGCAAAAAGTTTGAATCGCTTCCGATCGCATATAATGTGCAATCATTTGGTTTTCTTAAAAATGAAGGTCTTCATGCAAAGACATGCACCTCCAAAAACAGAATTCTAAAATCCCTAGTTCTGAAGGGTCTTGATTATCATTGGTATCCTCAAAAAATAGTGGACGATGTTTCGTCCAACTATCCAAACAAACTGCTTAATGGAGTTTCACATTTCATTACCAAGAGAGATAAGGCCGAAAACCGGAAGAACCCATAATCCGGTCAAATTTCAACCTCTGGTATGTTCATAGTTAGTTTCAGCCCTCTCAAGACCTAAGTCCGAAAAATTAAAATATACTGTCTCAATCAATTCATTGGGAGAGAATTATAAATAAAGACATAGTTCAGTGCTACAATTGCCAAAACTTTGGGCAAGTAGCAACGAACTGTAGTATTCCACATCGATGCGTCAAATGCACCGTCCTTCACCAACTGGTTGAATGCAAAAAGAGAGCAGACGAAAAAGCCGACAGCTGCAACTGCGGAAATGGGGGTCACCCTGTCAACTATAAGCGATGCCCGGCGTACAAAGATTGGATGGCGGCAAGAAATAAATCCTATCAAACGACACAGTGCCTTAACGGCCAAACGAATAAAAAGTCGCCCACCAGCCGAAGCATCCCTACGAACTATGTCCGTAATGGGGTCTTATTCGCTAATACAGCACGAAGTCCACGTACGACTCCTAATCCCACACATATTTCATCTAATGTCGACCAGCTCCTTCGAGCGGTATTAGCATCGTCTACACAGGCAGAGAAAACTCCTTTAATGTAGCTTAAAATGGCCGCTTTCAATGCGAGATCTCTGATCGATGGCTCTGCAGCCATTCTAAAGACCCAAGATAACAGAAAAATACTTATAGTCTCACTATATCTCAGATCGGGTACCAACGCAACCCAACTGAGACATGATCTCAATACGCTTAATGATTTACACGACCAGTTCAAGTATATTGTGCTAGGAGGAGATCTAAACTCGCGAAATACTGCGTGGGGTGACAAAACCTGCAATGTTAATGGTAAAGCACTGTTCAAATGGTTGAGTGACTCTTTACCCTTCTTTACGAGCATTTGCCCTTTTTTTGGCTCTTACCCCATTTTCACATTCTATTCCCCGCTTCCCCGTTCCTTCTACAACCCTCTACTACAATTACAATTTACTCTTTAAAAATCATAACAACAAATAAAACTTACCACCCATCTCTGTGTCACAGACGTTTCTCCGATCAAACTGCTGAAAATTCCCGACGTCTGCTCGACACTTGCCGTTCTTTTTTGGCCCGCCACCGATTGTTGGGCGTTGTCAGCAATAGCCGTAGCATGAGATAAGAACCGTTGATATACCTGCAAAAAAATTTGTCAAACATTAAATAATTTGAACTATTAAAAATGTTTTACTCTCCAAAAAACTCCACCCACCTTATTGCGAACCTTTCTCGGAAAACTCAACAAATAATTGCGCCCGTCATCGGAAAACACTTCCAGCGCAATCGGCTGCAACAGATATCGCCTCTTGTGCACCTCGCGGATCTCTTCGTACGAAAACTTGGAGCACTGTCTCATTTTTTGTGATCGACTAGTTCCGCCACCGGCATTTGGAATGATTGGATCATAAGCGCCAGGCGGCAACGTATCAATGTCCCGAATATCGCGATTTTTCAACAGTGTGAAACCATCAACAATATAACAATGCTCTTTGCCGAACAGCAGAAGACCCTCGGTCGTATCGAGACCTTGTATTCGTGCACAACGGAACATGTAGGAAATTTTCTCTTGATCTTCCAAGAGTCGTAAGAATGTCTGATTGTCGGCCACCATCGACACGTCCTCTTCCTCCTCGTCGAGATCATCGTGGTTATTTGCATCCATTGATTCACTGTGAGCAGCAGGCTCAGTCGGACTTTGAGGAGGTGAGTTTAGGTCGTGTTTCGTGATAGATTTGCCGTTTTCATGAAGACCCGCCTCGGTTGTTTCACACAATATCCGAGGCGGTTGCTGACAGTGGGTGAAGTATGCTTTGCTGTCGAAGCTGGTAGCTACTTTGTATTTTAATTGGCGCTGCAAAAATTAAACTCTTTAGTGAAAAACAAAAACCGGAAATTTTAGTAAATTGTTTACATTATCAGGCAAGTCAATTTCTGGTCGATATGGATATTGAAAATAAAACAGATCGTTTCGCATAGTCTTCTTCCGCATCCTATGCGGCCCTTCGGTGGAATCCAGCATCCATTTATCCAAACTTGATCCCTGTTCGGGACCCCATAGGCCGCGTTCTCTAGTCAATTCTATCTCCGATTGGATCCAGTCCTGATAAACATAGCGTTGAGTATGCTGAATCATTTGCATGTGTTGCTTACAGCGCATATCCCAGAGATCTCTGCAATTAGAATAAACATTTCTGATCGACCGTGTAAGCAACAGGCGAACAATGTACTGACCTTATCAACTGTACATGAAGCGAAGTCCCATCAAAAGCATGATGTTTGCTTATCGTCGACTTGGTCCTTACCAATTCGTCTTTTTTCACCTTCGTTCGACTGGCCAGTCTTGTTAGTCCACCCGTCACCTTTTGAATTTTCGACTGGATTTGGTTATGCAATTCCCATGGCATACGATACGATGCCTTCCGTTCAGCATCTACGTAATTGAACCACAGTTTTGAGGCCAATTCCATAACTTGTTCGCGCGTAGCATTCAGATCGGGTGCTTTGGAGTTGTTTGAAGGTATCGTTAGAGTAACTTTGAATACTTCTTCGATTGCCGGCTTTTTGCAAACGTACAACTCTTCCCAGACCCGGAACGAGGCACTCACAATTAAATTGCGTCCTTGCAACTGGTTCAAATGATCGTCCCGCGACTCGATTAAATCATTTTGTGGATTAACGTGCCACGTTGTGCTGCGACTACTTGATCCCGTGTCCAAGATAATTTTCATGTCAGACGTGAGTTGCAAGAGGCAGTAAGTCAAGCATCCAATAAAGTCCAGTTCGTGATTGCCAGCACCGAAAATAAGCAATCGATGCGTTATGATTTTGTGTAATGCTTCCAACACTGACATTTGTTCGGTGATTGATTCGGTCGAACGCGAAAGGAGATATAGAATCGTTCTGTTCAGCGAATGATGCAATTGTTCCAAGGACAAGGCAGATGATCTACGTTTTGCTTGTGCAATCAATTTAATGATGAAATCAAATATGTCGTGGGGATTTTTACTCAGACATCCCTGCCACAATTTATCCACCACTCTGGCCGTAAAGTAAAACACATTCGGAGCGATATTTTGAACATGCGACTGTAGAAGTGGCACAATGGGTAAAGCGGCCTGTTCTCCGACAAGTACATCAGCAGCGAGCAGATGTTCAATTAAGGCCGTGGCAATTTCTGTTTGATATTCAATCTGCAGCGCCATGTCAGCCGATTCGGGCGATGCGTCTAAAACTAAATCAATTACAGGCGTCGATTTGCCATGCATGGACAGACTTAGGGAATCGACGACGATAACTCGCAGAAAATCAATAACAAACTTTCGTACTGGGTGCGATGTTAGCTGAGCTTCTTGATGTAGTGCAGGATTTATTATGACACAACCAGTAAGTGATTTATCTTCGGGCGTAGAGGCTCCGCTGTTCGGTTCTGAATCTTGGTCCTTTGCAATTGGGAACAAGACAGCAACCAGAGAGCTTATGACTTCAGCGGACATCATAACAGGCATAAAATCCGGGAGATTATGATACAGGGAGAAGAGCACCTGAATTATAGTCTCCGGATGATTATGCAGCCACTCTACATACTCTGTGGAGTGAACAATAGCGCGTACCATTCCCAGGAGAACACAGACAGCTTCCGGACACACATTGACTTTAGGCGACGATGCAGACGGATGTGAAACAGGCGCACCCCATAAGAAGGACCACACTCGGTCCAAATCAAATTTGGTGTGTTCCGATGCCAGCAATTTGACCGGTTGCCCCATAATCAGAGCCGTTATTAGAAAGTAAAGCTCGGGTACGTCCAGATGATGTTGCAGGAGCCACTCAAGCATTTGAAATCCAGGAATGTGCAGTATCGATGTCTTCACCTCTCCGGCGATTTGTGCAGGCAACTGAGAATTGGGCTGTGTCATGGCCGTACCATTTGTCTGTGCGGACGAAGCCAACTTCGATGATGCCAAACAAATGTTTTTCTTTTGCGATATCAATTCGGTGAACTTCAAATAGCCGCCGTTATGTGTACTGTCTCGGAACCGAACCAGAAAATTCTCATTAGCACATATCACGACGAGGATCCGGACGGCAATAATCACCGACGTGAAATGCACATGATGTTGCATGAACAGCAGTAACCAATCCATGCCCAATATTTTCGAGATATCATCACAAATCACGTAGTTTACAGTGTTTCGTGCGGTGAAAAGCAGACCGTGCAACAGCGACAAACATCGATTGCGCAAATAAATGTTTTGTGCCGTGCCGTCGTCAACATTCATGGCCGGAACGATGGACGCCATTTCACGACAGTCCGATTTCGGCAGTTTGGCCGCAATATATTGGCCGAAAAGCAAAAGATCGCTATGACGTGGCTGACCACCGAGCAACGTTTCGATCAATGTGAAAAGAATTTCTCTGGTCGAATGGTCCGTCACTTCAGTGATAATGTGCAATAGTTTTGTGATCAGTTGAAGTTCACGCATGATTTTAATGTTGGTTCGTTTCTCACTGGACTCAACTGCCAGCTCGAGTAAATGTTCTAGTAAGGATCGAAGAAGTCCATTGGGTGCTCCGTGCCATATTTCGAGATCGCACAGTAAGTCCTGAAAATAAATGGGAAAAATTGATCGTAAAAATTTGCGTGTGGGAATCTGAAAAATTGAGCGAGCCAGTCTTTCTGAAATCGAGATCTATGCGCAAACATCTCATTTTGTAATAAATACACGTAGGATTGAAAACACTGTGTATTGATAAAAATTTAGAAATAAAAAAAAAATAAACGGGATCCGAACTCGATTCGTTCTGCTCTTACGCCCGATACACCAACCACTAGGCTGACACGATCGTGCGACCAATGCATCTTGTACACGTTGGATAGTGTGCAATGTGTGCATTGTTTACGCAAATTATGCCTTGAGTCCAAGGACATTTGCATGTTCATTAATTCTTAAAAGAACCTAAAATAAAATTTTATGTAAACTAGGTATTCTTTACAACTATGTCATACTCGCGATTTTCCATCATCGCTTGCTTGATGGTAAAAGGTATCGTTGTAGTAAAAATAAGGAGCATTCCTATTTAGTTGGGCGACATTAATAGTAGGAACACAGCCACAAACCTATAGTTTGGGCTTATGTTAGATGTCCACCTGCGGAGGAAGTGGAGAATATTTCGTAATTCCCTTGGACGGCTCACCGCTTTTGTACACAGCGAGCAAAGTGGGCGTTCTATGGCCGCATAATCAAGACAGCAGCCCTCACAAGAGACTATCGTTCCTGCGGCAGCCGGTTCTACGCACCGGAGCGACCCGTTTTTACAACGGCCAAGAGCTGCCAAACCCCTTCAATGCAAGAAGGACGTGTGTTCGTGTGTTACATGCAGTATCTGTTTTTTGTGTTTATTGGGAGCAACACATCTCGGCGCAACTGCTCTCAATACTACTTCTCCGCGCCGGCATCGAATACAACCCAGGTCCTTGGATCTGCTGCGTATGCAATAGAGAGCTGCATCCCAATGCAACGTCAGTGAGCTGCAACTGTTGCGGCGAGTGGTGCCACGTGAAAAATTGCTACGGTCTAAGCCATCACAGTCAGTGTAGAAACCGAAGTCCACAAGCAGCGAGCTCATCAAACACGCCTCACCTTCCTACACCAGTGAGCACCCACGCGAGCTTTCAGTCAACGCCAACGACTCCTGCGAATAGATCCAGTAGGATTCCCCAACAAAACAACCTCACGCCTGCACCACCGATCGCAATTTTCGATACGCTCTCACTCGTCCAACTAAATTGCAACGGGCTGCAAAACAAAATTGCCGAACTCGCTTCATTCATGGACAGACACCGCTTCAAGTTGGAGCCATCCAGGAGACGAAACTACAATACATCCCAATTCGTCCCTTAACGCTCATGGGAATTATATCATCATAAGGAAAGATAGGCTGGCCAACGCTGGAGGAGGACTTGCCTTCATCATTCACCACTCCGTACAATACCGGGAAATAGATGTCACTAACAACGACACCACCACGGAAGTGCAAGCCATCGCCTTAAAATCAGGCAATGTTGATATTGAAATTTACAACATATATATTCCATCGGTATCCAATTGTCCCTCAGGTTACCATGTAAATATCAACAAACACTTTCCTCACTGGTCACCATCGTCTCCTGCTTGGTGATTTTAAAGCTCACCATGAACTCTGGCACTCACATGTTAACAACGACGCCAGAGGTATAGCCATTGCTGAACAACTTGATGCCTCAGACTTCTGTACACTGAATGATGATACGCCCACCCGCATTGCCGGTACCTGTTCTAGTTCACCAGACATCATGATTGCCAGTGCTAGCCTCATAAACAATACACAATGGGAGCCGGTCCTTACACTATCATCGGACCACCTACCGATCGTGATAAGGCTTGACAAACCGAGAGATGTTATATCTGTCGAACAGCGCACCTTTGTCGACCACAACAAAGCTGACTGGAATGGGTTTACTGATTATACAAGTGCTAAATTCCTCGCCCTGCCAACTCCCATCGACATACGTAAGGCCGAGTCCAATATCAGGAAAGTCCTCAATAAAGCGGCTGCGAAATTTATTCCTGCAGGACGCATTCCTAAAATAAGGCCAAATTTTCCTACCACAGCCGCCAGATTGGCAGACGAGAGAGATAACATCAGGAGCACTAACCCAGACGATCCTAGAATTCATGAACTGAACTGTGAAATCAAAAGACAAGTGGCCGAACATAAGAGGTCAAAATGGAGTTCGCATCTGAATGAATGCAACCTAACAACAGGTATCAACAGACTATAGTCGACAGTCCGTGCCCTCTCTAATCCACCGAAACAGATGGGAAATCTCGCCATACAGTTTGGAGAAAACTCAATCTCCGACCCTGCCAATTGTGCAAGTCGCTTCAATAGGCAGTTTATTGAACATCCTCCACCAGACAGACAAAAGCGCATAATCCGCAGGATTCATAGCCGAACTGCAGACAACATACCTGTCTTCACCACGGACAAAGTGGCTGCAGCAATCAGGAAAGCGAACAACTCCAAAGCCTTGGGACCTGATGGAATCTCAATGACAATGCTTAAACATCTCGACACACCAGCTATCGAATACCTCACGGCCACATTAAATCTATCCATCACATCACTGATCGTTCCGGAACTCTGGAAGAAAGGGAGAATAATCCCAATCTTGAAACCTGGGAAAAAAGCGACACTCGGCGAGTCCTATCGTCCCATCACACTTCTATCACCAGTTGCCAAAACGCTCGAAGCATTGATTCACCCTGTTCTTGCAGCCCGCATCAGGCTTGCAAACCACCAGCACGGCTTCAGAAGGATGCATAGTACGACGACGACCCTGGATGCCATTACAACTCGGATCCACAATGGCCTCAACCAACCTCGTCCATGTCACAGAACAATTCTGGTGGCACTTGACCTGTCGAAAGCTTTCGACACAGTCAGCCACTCAGCACTTCTGTCCGACCTTTACAATGCATCTCTTCCAACGCATATCACAAAATGGATTGCCAACTACCTCGCGGGCAGGCAGTCCTATACCGAATTCAGGAGCAAAAAATCGAAGCTAAGGAAGATCAAACAAGGTGTGCCACAAGGAGGAGTCTTGTTTCCCACCTTGTTCAACCTTTACCTATCTGGAATTCGAACCCCACCTCAAGGAATCGAAATTATCTCCTATGCCGACGACTGCTCCATTCTGGCAACAGGGAACAACATCACGAAATGTGCGAACGATTAAATGATTACCTGGAAGAACTTAACTCCATCTTCACGGACAAGAATTTAATCGTATCAGCGCCTAAATCCTCAGCAACCTTATTTATCACCTGGACGAAGGAAGTCAAGATGCAACTTGGGATCTCAATTGGCAATCAAGTTATTCCGACCGTGAACCATCCTAAAATCCTATGAGTAACCCTGGACAGTATGGCCACGTCATCCCCCCATGCTTCAACAGTGTGTAACAGGATGCGCGGAAGGAACAAGATCCTTAAAGCCTTGGCCGGTAGCACCTGGGGTAAGGATAAAGAGACCCTACTGGTCACATACAAAGCAGTCGGAAGGTCTGTAGCCAACTATGCGGCTCCAGTGTGGTCACAGAGTCTCTGTGACACACAATGGAATAACATCCAGGCCTGCCAAAATGCCGCCCTCCGTACTGTAACTGGCTGTCTCCTGATGTCTTCCCAGGACCATCTACATCAGGAAACGAGGACGATGCCTCTAAGGGATTACAACAAACTTCTTACAAAACAGTACCTGGTGGGTTGTTATCGTGAGGAGCACCCCAATTCTGACCTCATGGACAAGACGCCGCCACCAAGGCATGTCAGGCGTAATTTGAGGGACCTAGAAAGAGACGTCCAGAGGTACAAAAGGGACCCCTTCGACAACAGCGCATACAAAACAGCCATCGCAGCAATACACCACGAGGAAGTACAGGCATCAATTGCGAGACTAGGTCCAAACAAAGTCCTCTCGACACAACCACCAGCCATCTCTCCAGACGAGAGAACGCTTCCGAAAGCAACAAGGACGACACTTACCCAATTTAGGTCGGGTTGGTGTTCACGTCTAAACTCTTACCTGTCTCGCATCGATCCGGATGTCACAAACACATGCCCCGCCTGCAATGGCACACCTCATGATGTAGACCACATTTTCAGATGCCCAGCTGCACCCACACACCTGACCCCCAGATCGCTGTGGGAGAACCCCGTAGAGGCAGCTATCTTCCTATCACTCAACACCGAGAAAGACGAAGAACAACACAACATGTAACACACACAACGAACTTCTGACCATTGCTACAACAACAACAACAGCTATTGTAAATACTTAGCAGATTTACTATGTTTGCTGATTGAGCTCCGCGTTTAAGAAACTGCTTCTCTCAATATGGCGCTCTAAAACGCCCCTATGTGTGTGTAGAGTTGACATGTTTTTCCCTAGAGGCCCAACGACCGGATTGAATTCCACAACGAAATCTAATGTCATTGTTATTTCACATGTAAGCGTCGTTCTGTACCGTGTTTTCAGCTACGAATAAAATCCAATTGTTATTCTTCGTTGTTAGCAAAAGTTTTTTTTTATTTATGGTGGGACTGGCTCGGTTTGTCACCGCAGTACCCCACAGGTGACCCTCGACGTCGTCACAAACTGACTCGTAGCGCATAAGTTAAAAATTTGTGCCGAGTGCCCCGAGGTGCTTACTGTCCCGAGAATAACGTTTTGCGAGCGTGCACAGCCAACTGCGTGGCAAGTTATTCGTGTTCCATTTGCATTTGCCACGAACGCAATCATGTCGCTGCACGATGATAAATTCGTCGATGCGGAAGCCGGAGATGTTTCCGATCGGCCGCATTCATCGCTGGACGCCATAGCAGCATTCAAAATGCCGCCATTTTGGACATCCAGGCCACAACTTTGGTTTGTACGAATTAAGGTACAGTTTCAAACCTATCAGGTTTCTGGCGACACAGCCAAGGCAAGGTGATTTCTGAGTTCAATTTCTCGCGCAAGTTGCTAACTTAATCGAGGCACCGCCTGCTGGTGGCAAATTACAGGCACTAAAGGAGCGGTTGCTGAGTGCCTTTGCAGTCTCCGAGGAAGCGTAAATTCACGAACTTCTAACTGGTCTTGAGCTTAGGGACCACCGCCCATCTCAGCTTCTACATGCTATGCGATTGAAAGGCGTCAACGACTTCCCGGAGATGTTCGAGCTATATTGAGCGTATCGGAGGTGACCGACCTGTCGTGGCTAGCCGAAGTACCCGACAAACTTTTCAAGTGCGAGGTCCTGCTTGTATATCTGCTGTTGAGCGCACTATAGCTCACCATCACAGCTGGACGCGATCCAAAAAGAGTTGGCTGCTCTCCCAACGGATTTAAAGAGGTCCAACGCCAACAAAGCTTCTGGTTCGACATCTTGCCAGCGTTCGCCATTGCCTAGCAGGTTCTGATTTTACTACGTCAAATTCGGGAGGCGTGCTCGTAAATGTAGGCCACCGTGAGAGTGGGTTACGAAACTTTATCAGCCGCAAAACTAATGTCGACGTTGTCAGAGGCGGCAGTCAACAGCGTCTAACAACAAAGCCGCCTTCATATTCGAGATGCAGCTACGGGTTTGCTATTTCTCACCGCCACCGGCGCCGATATTTCTGCAGTAAAACGCAAGCCCGGTGCTAGACATGTCATGCCATCGGAGTAAAAGTTCTTCGCAGCAAATGAGTCAGAAGTTAACACCTATGGCTAGCAACAAATTTCAGTAAACTTAGGTTTACAGCGGAACCTGCCTTGGAAATTCTGTGGCCGATGTTTCTCGGCCTATTATTGGTCCAAACTTTCTGCGCAACTTCGGGTTGTTAATCGAGATTCAGAATTACTGTGTAATCGACCCGTCAACTGGCGTTTTGCGAAGGGATTTCGTGGGCGAAGCAATATTTCAACCGTTGCTGGGCAAACGCGCTACCACAGTTTGCTCAAGCAATTTTTATCGTTGACCAATTTAAATCCTATGCGTGCAGGACGATATTATAACAACCGGATCACCAGTTGCCGCAAGAGCCCGTCGTCTTACCACCGAAAAATTAGCCGCAGCAATATTGGAGTTTAATTACCTTCTTAAGATGGGACACTGTTGGCCATCAGACAGTCCGTGAGCGAGTCGTGCCTAAGAAAGATGGCTCATGGCGACTTTGTGGCGATTTTCGTCGCCTTAATGCGATCACATGACCCGATCACTACTCGATGAGGTACATTGAAGACATTTTTGCTGGACTCGCCGGATCTTCAGTAAAATAGATTTGCAGATAGCTTTCCACCAGATATCAATCTCCGAGTCCGATACCCCAAAACAGCCGTCATCCCTCCCTTTGGCTTGTATGAATTTGTTGTAATGACATTTGGATTACCAAATTCAGCCCAGTCCTTCCAGCGCTTTATTAACAAGGCGTTGAGAAACTCGATTTTTGCGCTACATCTCGTTTCTCGTTTCATCGGAGTCTGCGAAGCAGGTGGAGTTCCTTAGTCACACGATCAATGAGAAGGGCATCGCCCCACCTTCCTCTCGTGTAGAAGTGTTACACAGCTACCGACGACCTTCTACTTACAAGGACCTCCGACGGTTCTTCGAAGCACTCAACTACTACCGTCGTTTCATCGCGAACGTGGCACACTTGCAAGCACCGCTCAACGACTTGCTTTGTGTGCAATCGAAGAGCGACAACGCTGTAATAAACTGGAGCGCTTCCACCATCGAAGCATTCGACCAGTCCCGCGAAAGCATGGCTAGTGCTACACTTTTGGTGTACTACGAGCAAAATAAGCCACTAGCCCTTGTGACTGATGCTTCCAGTGTTGCAGTTGGGGACGTTCTTGAACAAAAGCACGGTGACCGCTGGCCTCGTCACCCCTCTTCAGACGACAACCGTATTTCCTATAATTCATTTCGTGTCCAAGAATGTGTTCATCTCAATACAATAGAGTTAAAAGCGCCTTCAACAACACTCCAGAGTATTGGCCCCACCACCCCTATTCAGGCGACACAAGGATTTCCTAGATTTCACTTCTTGACATTCTTGGACAAGAAGTGAAATCTAGGAAATCATTCATCTCACCACCATTACCCTATGATGGTGCCTTCAGCAACACTCCTGAGAATTGGCCTCATCACCCCAATTCAGACAACATCTGCATTTCCTAGATTTCATTTCATGTTCAAGAATGTGTTCATCTCAACACCATAGGGTTAACAGCTTCCTACAACCTCACTGCATTGGATTGGCCTCATCTCAATTCAGACGACACCCGTGTTTCCCAGATTTCACTTCATATCCAAGAATGTCTTCATCTCAACACTATAGGGTTAACAGCGCCTACAACCTGACTGCATTGCATTGGCCTCATCTCAATTCAGACGACACCCGTATTTCCTAGATTTCACTTCTTGTCCAAGAATGTGTTCGTCTCAACACCAGAGCGCCTTCAATAACACTCCAAAGCATTGGCCTCATCACCCCAATTCATAGACACCCGTATTCTCTAGATTTCATTTCATGTCCAAAAGTGAGCTTTTGTCAACACTAATTCGTTTTCAACTCCTCTTCCGTCCCACGCTTTCTCGACACACCCCCCATAGACGTTGTCACGTCAAAAGTTTAGCACCATCCGAGAATTGAACTCGGACCTCTTGCTTCTACGTCCGATACACTAACCACGAGACTCAGAAGCTCGTGTTTTTTAAGCATTCAGACATTCCTCGATTTCACTCCCAGCGAGTTGGGATTGTAGCGCGCCGATAATAATAAATAAGACAGGCTTAAAAAAAAACCCATAGGGTAGGCACGACAGTGCGATCGATTGTTCTATCGGCTTAACTAATACAAAAGATCTTCGATAGGAGTAAATGGAGTATCAACTGACGTGATAAATGCCATTAGGACCCTTGTGGGAGCAATCTCAATGACAGCTCGCCGGTCATTCGCAGAGAAGATGTTTGGTGGACTCAACTTCTTGCAGGCATAGCTGGAGTTCCGTTTTGGTGGATGTACCCATTTTGTTGAGGTGATATCTCATCCAGTGGTGTTCAGTGAGGTACATCATGATCATCAGATCCGCTCTAGTCTAGTGGCCAGCTTCTTTGAAGGGGTTAATGAGATCTTTTTGATTGCTGTAGTCCTGGGAGATTATTCCAGTGCCGTAGCCTTTCGTTAAGGCTAAAAGAATTAACGCCCCACGAACAATCGCCACAAAACAAAAACGACCAATCGCCCTTAACATTTTGTATGAATTTGGGGCTATAGTTCGCAAAATTTGGAGCATTAGTTGTCTCGTTTTAGAGTCCTCCCAAATATTTTACATGAATTTCTGGCGACTGTTCATTATTACCCCAAATTTAGGACAATCATCATCATTGTGGCGCAATGGCCTGTCGTCGGACCTTGGCCGTCTGGGAGAAGTTAGATAGGGGAGGGGGGGGGGGGGATATCTCAGAGTGAACTTTAATGGATTAGTATTTAGGAGGGCTTGCAGCAGCCCGAGTGGCCTTGCTAAAAACATTTACGACGCGTTTTCTCCAATTGAGCTTTCAGTCCAGCGGAGAACTCGAATACCATCGCGCGATTAAATGTTTACACATCAAAATTATCACATACCTGGAATGCTGTAATATTTGGAATTGCTGACATTTCTTGTCCACTGTTCACCGTTCCCACCAAGCTGAATGTAAGATGCAAAATGTGACTGTTGAGGAGGTTTTTCTTCTTCTTAAAAAACATTGCCAAGGTCTGAAAGCACACGAACAATTCGTTCGATTATTATTGTCACATGTGATGTGACAAAACTCCTTACCTGATAGCTTCGCTTACGGTCCATTTCACTTTGAGCAGCTCGATTGCTTCTAACGACACATGTCAAAGCCTTCACGCCTGCGTACAAACTCTCTACATCCTGTGCCATTGCAATGATTCCAAGCAACACATTGCATCCGCCAACAGTATCAATCATAGCCGAAACGGGATGCGGACTGAAGACACGCACACCCAAATAGCCGACAACAACTCCGCCCAATGATCGACCCGGACCGGCTAAATGTCCGGCAGAATTGTGGAGAATTCTAAACGCGGGAACAGATGTAAGAAATTTATTGGCAAATTTGTTTCCAAATTTAACGGAGCCACACTCACTTAATCGGCGTAGCATTTTCGTGTGAATTCATTCCAAGTTGCTTCGCGACCGACTTGTTATCCATTCGACTATATACTTTCCGGATTTTGGCCAAAGTCAACTGTGACACGGCTTTCGCATTCAAGCCCAACAGCACTCGCTCCTCAGGAACGAGTGGAGCTAACGGCTCACTCTGTTTTCCAATTTGTGGGGCTTGAAGGGAACCCATGTAGTGCGGACCCAGTGAGAATATCGTTGAAACGGTCTGTTGGGTTAGAACGTCCTCCAGAAGGTGACATACGCCCTGTTTCCAGCACAAGCGCGAATATCGCCTCCAAATGGGCGGAGTTCCGATGTAGCCAAAAACTTGATTGGCAACCGTCAAATTGGCCGAACCAGCACCGGGATTTTGTGAAATATAATGTAATTTTTGTGTGTGCATGTGCTGAAATATTCAATCATCAATTATTCGGATTAAAACGCTCCGATTACGAGCAAGATCTTACCAGCCCGTCGAGGAAAAGTGAGAAGCTTGAATTTTTCAACACGGCCCGATTCAAAACGACAATGAGATTGTGCCACTGTCCTTCGTGTAGAAGATCGGGACACCAGATTCTTGCGCTATTATCGTCATTGCCTTCCGGTTCCCAGTCACCAATATCTGAAAAAAAAACTGCCATGTTATGTACGCACAAACTACGATGACGCTATCCCCAACTTACTCGGCGTGACTAGAGTCTCCTGGGTCGAAACAACGATTGCTTTATCTCTTGCCGACAGCAAAATGGTGAGACAAACAACATTTTCTTCGCGTTGACTATTCAAGGTCCGGACCAATGTCAACAAACGAACCGAATGTGGATCTGTTTTCGAGTCTGAAAATTTCTCAACGCAAAACCACGTTGAGTATGTGAGACCTGTTTGAGGAGGAAATATTCGATCGCCAGCTCCAATTCCGCCTATCGTGTTTGCATCGATAGTTCCGCCCGTATTCATAGCTTGCGGGGCCAGGCTGGGAACGTAGAGACATCCAAAACCTTCGGCCGACATATCCATTTCAACAAACGGCGGCAACGTACTGGATGCGTGAGCGCGAAAATCACGTGGAGTAGTCATGGATACGAGTGTTTTGATACGCGTCAGAGGAACAGGTCCTCCAAAATTATAGGCCGTATTCAAATCGATATTGGCGCACGATAGCGGATGACCCAACCGGAAAAATTCACGCAATTCGGTTGGCTGTAGAGCTTGCGCGGCCAGCCGTTCCAGAATGTATTGCAGTGGAACGTGGAGCGGATTTTGCTCTTCGCTAAGCGCCGTTCGTCCAATTTTCAGTAGTTGTTCGGCCAGGCCATGATCACACATTATTTGCTGATTGCGTTCACTGAAATAGGGATAACAATTTTAGCATGCATCACAAGCCAAAGGTCGGAGTTTGAGGCTTCATACCTACGGACCAAACTTTTGATTACTTCGGCCAAATAAATTTGCAAGTGAAGTGCCTTCTCCACGTCAGTTGTGTGACAGACCGACGGCAGAAGCTGCAACATACACAGAACTACGCCTGGATGAACAATGCGCGGTTCGGGTGTAGGCTGTGAGAGATTGAGAAGATTCGGAACGGCTGAAGGCATCTCTTGCGATGGAGATTTCAGATTTTGAGCGGTAAATAATGAGATCACTCCGTTGAGATTGAGTTTATCGAAATTGTCTAGAGAGATGCTGTAGAGTAGCCGATATATTATGCAGGCATATGACAGAGATTTTGGGATTTCGTCCGAAAAGCTGCAAGTGCAAGTGGGTGAGTAAATCAATGTTTTTGGAAAGTCTAAATTACTCACCTGACACTTAAAATATCCCCTCCGAAGATTTCGTGATAGTATTTGAGCCACTCCTCTGTCGTCTTTACTGTCGTCTCACATTTTGATAGCTCGGATTTGTTGCCAAAGCATCCCAACAGTCGAAGTGTCTCACAAAGTGACGCATTGCAAATTTCCTGATGAAAAAACTTGGCATTTGCTGGTTCAAACCGCATAGCCGTAGCCAATGTCTGGCAGACAATTTGCAACAATAGTATCAGGTCAAATTGACTTATTTGGGTTTCGCCGTCTCCACCCTGAGCCACGCTGTCGTTTAGCTTTCCATCCAACGATACAAACACACTTGTGAGATATACAAATCCGCCGACTTTTCGGAATACCGTACGCGTTCTATGACTATCCTTCAGGCATCCAAGTAGCATGTTTAATATCTGAATTTTGAACTCAACTTGATGAGCCGGTGCCGAGTGCATTGTACTAAGAATGAAGAGCATATCATCGTCACCGCCTTGCGAGAGAATCAACTCGCGAATTATGCCCAGCGATTGCGGTCGACTATGCTTGAATTTCACCAAATCGTGAATGCATTTTGCGCCACCGCTCTCACGAAAAACGTTGGCATTGCTGTTATTTCCGCCCAGCAGTAACGTTAAGGCTTCCAAGACATGCTTGCCAAGAGTGTCATTATTGTCTTCCTCCGCCAATTCGAGCTCGACATTCTCATTACCATCGGTAATTTTACGAACGTATTCAGAGTAACGCATCAAGCACGTTACAAACACCTCCAAAATGCCGACTTCACGATACACGTCTTTAAATACGTTGTTATGTCTCAGAATATTCAGCAGGGTCCTCAAGCACAAAATACTGCAACTCGTCGATTGGTTGCCTCTCAACAAAATCGAGAGCGATATCAACTCTTTGCACGGCACAAAGTTCAGTTGAAAGACAATAAATTCCAACAGATCGAAGAATTTCTCCTGGATCTGATGTCCTTTTAGGTGGATGCGTTCCGTAAATTGACTAAGTGTATTTTCCGAATCGAGAATGAAATAGTTGGCATTGTCCGAGTGATAGACGCTTGAAATCGCATCCAATATCGTGCAACACAGTGCCGTCGAAGTGGATTTCAAAAATACCGTCTGTAGCACTTGAAACGCGTGAATATTGCGAACGCACGTCTCGCGAGACGAGGCTTGAGGCATTTGGAAATTTTGCATTTTGAAGAGCGTATTGCTTTGCGTTTGTGTCGGTCGCAATTCCATGTAACCGCACATGCAAAGCGATGAGATCATAAGCACTAAATTGCGAATAGCAGCCTGGACTTCGATCGATCGTTGTCGGTCGGTTTCCAATCTGTAATGATGACGACTGTAAGTGCGGCACAAATAGTTTAATTGCAAATGAACTTACTTTAATAAGAAATCCGATAGAAACAGGTATCCTTGCGAAGCTTTAAAATCATCCAATAGTATCTGTGACACTTGACTAGAGTCCTTGAGAAAACAGAAAACGGTAACAAACATTTCAACAACCTCGAGTGGATTTAATTGTGGTAGACGTTGCATATTATCGACACAAAGAGCCATACAACCCTTGGCTGCAATTGGAGAGAAGAGAATCAAACTTGCATTCAAGGGATTGATTGTTTTTTTTAAGTACTTACTGTGTATATAATTGACAACAGGATCCGTCAGCCCATGACGTGAGAGTGTCGTAAGCACTTCAGCGGCACTTTTACGCCACATTACATTATGCGACGGACATTGCGAAGTAATTGCAGAAAAAAGCAGTGTTAGATCATCCATACGGGCCAATTCCTCGGCCGGATATGGATATGAGCATAATTTGACTAGAACCTGAACGAATATCTTTTGAAGTAGAGTGCGTCTTTCGATCGCCGTGAATTCGCTTGTTGTTGTTGAATCGACCGTCTCCTCTTCGACGTCAGGCAAATCAAAGAATAGATACAGACATTTCACGAGTGTCGATGGAACCGATGCAGAAGTCATCACCTGGAGAAGAACGAGAAAAGTGTATGTATTTGAAAAAGATACAAAATCAATTGTGCGAGGGATGGGGTTAGAAGGGGCGAAGAAAACCATGAAATGTAAATCTGATAAACAGCACACGATACTTTCAAGACGAGTACCGTATGCCTGAAAGACAACAGAGCCTCCTAAAGAAAAGGACATGCGAAATCACTTCACACTTAAACTTCTCTTGGGTCCGTTATGGTACCACCACGATCATAAACGATTTCATAAAAACCTACGTATCAAACCACAAGCCTGTGCTGCCGATATACCGGTTGAGCCGTGTGGTGGTCATACCCTTAATGTCATCCAGGTTGTGAAACACCCGCTCCTTCCGACTACCATCTGTTTCGTTCCATGGCGCACGGCCTGGCTGATCAGAATCTTCGTTCGTACGAGGAAGTCAAAAAATGGATCCAATCATAGATCGCGTCGAAAGACGCCTCCTTTTTCCGAGATGAAATCTAAAAATTGCCGGAGAGATGGGCGAAAGTTGTCGCTAGCGATGGACAGTACTTTGAATAATACATCTGTAAGAACTTTTTGGCAATTAAGCTTTTAGTTCCAGGAAAAAAACGGCGGAAGCAAAGTTGTACACCCAATATTACGAATTGAGGAGGTTATTCTACTGTCAGTGTCGCTTAGGTCTCATGGCTGAAAGCTGAAATTCATAAATTAAGAAAGCAGATTTTTTTCTCACCTGTATAAGCGAAACATCACCATTGGCCAGCAAATTTAACGTCGACAACAGCATCCAACCGCTGCTCGATTCCTCACAATTTTCAATTTCCAGAAATTTCACAATGGCAATTGAGGCAGCCTCTGTACTTTGATTCGATGCACGTTTACGAATTTCGGCGACTATAAGTCGTGAAACTTGCTGACAAAACGCTACAATATCCCAAAATTTTTCACTCATATCCGATGCCGGTGTTGTGCTGAAAACCTGAATTGAAAAAAATTTAAACAAGTCCAATGATTGACCATTCGCGATGGGCGAAGAGTACAAAAGGAGTCTTACCTTGCAAAACAGCGGCAACATATTGTACAGTTTCATATCTCGCTCCAATTCGCTGAGTGGTTCTTTTGGATGCGTGTACTCGTTGAAGAGTTTCTTCAGATGCATCAGGCTTAGTTGCGTATGTGATGCGTCATTACCATTTGTCGGATCCTCGGAGCTTCCTCCGCTTCCGCCCCGCAACTTACGCATGACATTCATTTTGGCACACGTTTGGGCGGTGATTCGGTTTTTAGAAATTTTGATTGTCCCTGAAATGGAATGATTTTGCTATTAGATTGATTTAATAAATGTCTCTAAATAAGTTTCTAAATATTTGTCAATTTCAAATTTTCAAAGTACGTGGTAAACCGTGGAAGCCGTCTTCGTTTCAGATGTTCAGGTTTCACGTTCTCACGTTCTGGTGCATAACAGTTCTGGGTATCGAGTGACGCATCGTGGTTCGCGCCTTAGCTAATAATGGTTTTGCCGCTGTGGCGTATAGAGCGAACGGAACGAGCGTTCTAGGGTGTTATACTGAGGGTTGCAACCTCTTAAGCCGCAGAGCTCGGAGCCCACGCAAGAAGAGTGCGAAATAATCTCAATTTAAAACCCCCTATTAGTCAAAGATGCAAACCACTATGCGTCGCCCGGTGAACTAGAACGTTTTCAATCCTGTCCACCTGCAATAACAATTGTCCACGCAGCTCTTCATGCCTTTGCGGGAAATAAGTGGCATCAGTTGGTTTGGCGTTCGTGACTGTGTAGTGACAGGAATCAGGCCATCTCTAGTGGCTTTTCATCCCCAATGCTCGAGATCCATCCAGTTGGCAATGAAGGTAGACCTGGATTTGATGGAACACCCAGACAAGCAGCAGTTGGGAGGATTGAGGCAAGGATAGCTGTTGTTTTAAAGGCAGATATTAGATACGAGTATTTCCTGTACCTCAACTTATCGATATACTCGTTTGTATTTTTGTGATAACGATCATAGTACAAGGATGTGGAACGTAAGGAATAAGAAATACAAGAGCGAAACAGCGAGCGAGAAGGAGTGATTTAGAAACCGAAGCAGAGCGGGTGCTTCTACTATGTTGTGTTCTTCTTGTTTGTCATTCAAGAAGGAGACTTAGGATGTTTGCACGAAACTGGAGCACCGCGCTCTATCGTTTATTAGTGTCAGTACTACCCCATACAACATGATAAACATTTGCGTCGCAGCCAAAAATAAAAGAAGTTTCATCCCTCATAAAAACTGCGATTGCCTCCCTTAGATTGGCCCTACCTGATCTTGTGTAAGAAAACCTAAAGTTATCCAATACCAGCTTCTCCTTAATTTCTAGGCTGACGACAACAGTGTTTTTATTATAAACCGTACCTAATGATTGGCTTTAACACCCAACAATTAATATAATTTTTTGATCAGTAAACACACACTTCCTTCTTGCATCGAAGGGGGTTTGGCAGCTCTTGGCCGCTCTAATGAACGGACAACCGGCTGCCACGGGAACGCCACATTCTTCAACAAAAGTAAGCGCCCAAACAGGCTTCCAGTCATCCCCGGTAACTCCAGCGAATAGTCGCAGACATATTAGAATCTCAATGTCTAACCTTACGCCTGCGCCACATATTGCCTACTTGGACATGCTCTCACTAAACTAGCTAAACTGTAATGGACTACAAAATAAAACTGTCGAGTTAACATCATTCAAGGACAGACATCGCCTCATGGTAGGAGCCATACAGGAGAAATGGAAACTACGCTGTTATTAGGAAAGATCGATTGACCAACGATGGAGGAGGGCTAGCCCTCCTTATTCATCATTCCGTGTAATATCGGGAAATTGACATCTGACATCATTAATGATAATTGATAATATCATGGAAGTGGAGGTCATTCTCTCTCTCTCTCAATTGCCCTAACCCCTTGTGGGGCATAGTGCGTCAACTGTTCCATGCGACCCAGTTGACGTTTCAACGGCATGAATTGATATCGGAAAATGCAGTTGCCAGCATGCACCTCCTGCACATCCATGGGCATGAACGTCGTCGTGGACGGGATTCGAACCCGAAACGCCGGTAGTCAAACATGTCGCGCTCGGTGGCCGTGATTGTTCGGTCGCCGCTCTACGATACTAATCTAGAGCTCGGAGATCAAATCTCAGCGCGATCAAAAACTGCCTGTGAGTACTATTGTAATAGAACTCTCACAGTGCTCCGAGTTTGTCAGTATAAAGACGGCGCGGATAGGAGGTGCATGCTAGCAGCTGTACTTCCGAAAAGTAGGTATGCTATTGAAACGTCAACAAGGCATAGAAATGCTAGAGATGTTGACGCGCCCATGCCCCTGGAGGGGTCAATGCAATTAGAGAGAGAGAAACATGAGAGTGATGCCTCAACGCACTGCACTACCGGTCGCCCCATACAATCAGGCAACGTTCATACCGAAATCTATAACACCTCCATATCACCGGCATCCAGCTGTCCCTCGGGATGCAACGTTAATATCAATCCTTTCCTCAATGGTCAACACCGTCTTTTTGCTTGGTGACTTCAATACTCACAATGAACTCTGGCATTCCAATCTTGGCAACGACGCCAGAGTCATATCAATAGCAAAACGACTTAATGCTTCGGATTTCTGCCCACTGAGATGGCACTCTCACTCGTATTGCTGGCACCTGTTCCAGTTCACCTGATAGTACGATTGTCAGTGCAGCCCTCTTAAATGAAGCCCACTGGGAGCCGGTCTTAACTTTATCGTCTGACCATCTCCCAATCGTTATCAGGCTTGACAAACCAATAACCACTCTACCCGCTGAACACCGCACGTTTCTCAACCATAATCGGGCTGACTGAAACAGTTTTCGATCCTACACCAATGCCAAATTTCTTGCTCTGCCAACTCCAACCGATGTACGCAAGGCCGAATTCAATCTAAAAAAGTCCCGAATAAAGCGGCTGTAAAATCTATTTCTGCAAGACGAATACCGAAAGTAAGGCCTAATTTTCCCCACCTCAGCCGCAATATCGAAATTCGACGAGAAAAGTGGGATATACCGGATCAATTGCGAGGACTGCAGCAAATGTTACATTGGGCAAACGAAGCAAATCATCACGACCCGATTTAACGAATACATACGAGAAGCCGAAAACTTCAAACAAAATCCGAACCGAACAATTCGATCGTCAGTCGCCGCGCACATCATCGAAGAAGGGCATACCGATACCGATATGAACAAGCCGTATACCTTGGATCAGTAGGAAAGCCTCGAAATCATGCGCGAAAATACGGAGAAATTATGTTAAACACGGACCAGGGAAATTGCACTTGAAAATTAATGAAACTCGCCGCGAATAGATGTAGGAAAGCAGGTAGTAAAGTACCCTAAACTGACGACATATGGGCCATAATTTTTAGGACACAGGTATAATTTAAAAAGTTTATGGTTCTCGACTACCTGCCACATTTAATTTAATTAAAGATTTTTGAATTGTCTTGTAATTTTGCCATTAGGTTAGTAGCTTGTATACTGAGGGCTTGAGCTTGCTTCCTAAATACACATATACAAAAAATAAATCTTGTAGTTTGGGAAAAGCTACGTTTTTTCATTCATTTATCAACAGGCGTTAACAAATTATGGTCCAACAAAAGAAAACGGGAATGTTGCTATTTAATTTGGTGATATTACGGTAAGCGAGCCTACGCGCTGCGCTAGCCACGCCAATAACCAATTTATTGAACACCCAACATCTTACAGGCATAAGCGCATAATTCGAAGGAAAATTCACAGCCGAGCCGCCGACCACACGCCACGCCATGTTTTACCTCAACTGAAGTAGCTGCAGCAATCAGGAAAGCGAAAAACTCTAAAGCCACCTGATGGCATGTTAATGGTTATGCTCAAAAGCCTCGATATGGCTGCAATCGAATACCTTACGGCTACATTCAACCTGTCCATCTCTTCGCTGATTCTTTTTGAGTTCTGGAACAAAGGGAGAGTAGCTCCGATTTTGAAGCCGGGCAAAAACCGACACTCGGCGACTCTTACCGGCCTATTACATTGAGGCATTAGTCTCAAGTTTGACTACCGGCGTTTCGAGTTGGAATCCCGTCCACGACGACGTTCGTGGCTATATTTATGTTGTCTTCCCCCTGTGGCGCGGGGCGTTATAATAAGCCACAGCATCACCCGACTTATCGCAGGTGGCAATGGGGCAGCAGGAGGTGCATACTGGTAACTGCATTCTCCGAAACTAGTTTATGCCGACGAAACGTCAACTGGGTCACATGGAACAGTTGACGCGGTATGCCCACAAGGGGTTAAGGCAATTGAGAGAGAGAATACACTATTGTCACCATTTGCTAAAACGCTAGAGATTTTGGTACCTCCTTTTCTTGTAGACCACATCCAGCTAGAAGATCACTAGCATGGCTTTCGTAGGATACGCAGTACAACAACGGCCTTCGATACCATTACATCCCGCATTCATGTTGGCCTTAATCAGGCCTACCAATGTCATAGAACCATTTAGGTGGCGTTTGATTTGTCAAAAACCTTCGACACAGTCAACCATTCGTCGCTTCTATCTGACATAGAATGCTTGTCCCTTCCAACACAATACATCAAATGGATGGCACTCCTACACGAAGTTTAAGAACAACAAGTCGAAGCTCAGGAAAATTAAATTACGTTCCCCAAGGAGGAAAATTAACTCCCACCTTGTTTAATCTGTATTTATCAGGAATTCCTCCTGATCTCAAATTAATTACGTAGGCTGATGACTGTTCAATTCTGGCAACAGGGAACGACATCAATGAAATGTGCTTGACTAATGGCTACCTCAATGAACTTAACAAGTTCTTTGAAAGCAAAAACTTAACTATGTCAGCATTCAAATCATCTGCAACCCTGTTTACCACCTGTACAAAAGAAGTAAAAACGCAGCTTGAAATCTATATAGGCAACGATTGCATTCTCACCACCAATCATCCAAAAATCCTCGGGGTTACCCTGGATAGCAGGGCGACCTCATCTGCCCATGACACGACTATATGCAACAGAATGCGTGGCAGGAATAAAATCCTTAGGCCTGCCGCATCTTGGACGTAGGCAGGGCAGCGCAGCACAGCACGCACATGGCACTGTTGTTGTAACAATTGTCAAAATCTGATTTTACAACAACAATGCCATGTGGGAGCTGCGCTGCGCTGCCCTGCCTACGTCCAAGATGCGGCCGGCCTTAAAGCCTTGGCCGGTAGCACATGAGGAAAAGACAAGGAGAAGCTACTGGTCACTTACAAAGCAGTCGGAAGGTCTGTGGTCAACTATGCTGCTTCTGTGTAGTAGTGATGGGCATATTGACTCTTTCTACTGTGCTAGCACATACACTCTAACTCTTTCCACTGAGTCGTTCAAAAAGAGTCGTTAAAAAAGAGTCGAACAAATCCATAGACTTGGGGAACATATTCAATAAAACCCGTAATTATGTGAAATACATGTATATTACATCAACTTATTTTTAGTTTTTTATAATAAAAGTGTATATGGAAATAACGTTAAATAAAACTTATAGCTAAAGATTGGAATTCAAAAATATAATCTGCCAAACTTTATTTGATGTTATTCTGTTCCTTCTCTCCGAAATAATCTGTCCTGATTTCGAGAAAATCCTTTCACACGGCACCGATGTAGCCATGACACATAATCGTTTCTTCATAATTTTAAAAAGGCGTGGATAAAGCAATTTCCGCTCTTTTCACCACAACAATGGATCGCTGCTTCATTTGACATATGGCTCCTGCAAATATTTGTCTAATTCTGCAATCCCGACAGTAATGGGGTTAGACACGGATGTGATTTTCGACATTCTTTCGTCAAAATCGCCCCAAATTTCCATTGCAGATAACTCCTCACAGAAATTTTCGGATGCGGATGTATGACTGATTTGAGAGGAAATATTTATACAACTAGCTTGTTGTGAAATTGCCAGGTTCGAACAAGGAAGCGTAGGTGACAAATAACTGAAGTTATAGAAATTAATGCTATATATTATTATTAACTTGCTTGTAGAAAATTTCCATACTCATGTAATAAACGATATTGTAGACAATAGTTAAGTTATACCAAGTTCCAAATCAATCGTTTAATAAATAACGATATTAAATGTTTTGTAGTTAAATACAAGCATTTCGCCCCTCGCTGCGTCTTAGTTACAGCAAATTGAAAAAATGCCAGAAGTGGAAAGTATTCATTATCTTTTTTGAAAAGACTTCTTACAAGCCTTATAGTCGAAGAAAAAAACAAATCAAAATTCATATGTGCATATGCAGCCACTAACCTTTACTTCCTCAATCATGAACAACAACAACATGAACATCTCCAGCGGCTGGGCTAACATTTCTGAACTAGACTGTTGCTTTCTCAAAATTTTTCATAATGTTTTCATTTTCATAAAGCCTGTGGATATGCACAGAGAAGAGAGAGATAAGGAAGGATAATCACAATCTATGTACATAAATTCCCTGAAGCAATTCCACCTCATTCCGTCTGCCAAACTCACATTCCCCAATTCCATCTCATTTCCCCGGAACACCCGCCCGATCCATATAGTAGAAGAACCAGGCCAAAATAATGCTGCCAAAAAATTGCTTCGTTTCTCTCTAGCAATTTCATTTCCTTATTTCTCTCTCTTCTCTGGCTGAAAAAGACTCAAATCAAATGAATGTGATGATTGGAATATGTGCTTATGAGTGAAATATCTGGGTCTATTCTGTGCTGAATTACCCAAATAATCAATGTGTTTTTTACTCAAGACACAGCCCAGTATGGCTCAAAGTACAGAGCGAATGAAATACAGAAGTGTTAGCGTGTGCTGTGTGCTGAGTGTGCTGTTTTAAAACAGCACAAATTGTGCTAAAAACTCAAACTCACATTTAAGAAACTTCTCATTGCGTCCACAGTATACAGAGGAAATTGTCTGGTTGTTTGTTAGTTTGGTATCGTTTTCATCTCAAGTTGAACTTGAGGTGATGATTATGATATGATACAAGACGACTACTTTGTTTTAGAATGTTGGGTTTGTTTTCTGTATGTATTTGTGGAAAATTGGATGTGCGGTGCGACGTAAGCATATGATTTTTGATTTGCTTGCAGTCAGCATGGGTTGTTGTTTGTATATCTATAAGTGTATACACAATGCGTGCATTGCATAGAGACGATTATGAATGGATGGGATTATTTAGATGGGTGGGATTGGTTTGGTAGATAGATAATGATGGTTTTAGTTTCAGATAGATATTAGGATGGGGTGTGAATGAATATGAATGTAATACATACATACATACATATATGTTATCAGAAATTTTGAATGAGCGTTGAGTTTCCATGCGTTACGTAATATTTAAATTAATTTGAGTATTCATTTTACAGTGTGTCAATCTTAAATTGAACGGCTCGGAGGCTATGTCGTTGTGCCGAATCTTTCGCTCATTCTGTTGAGGCGATCAAAAAGAGCGACTCGTTACTGTGTTACCCATCACTACTGTGTAGTCTCAGAACCTTTGTGACACACAGTGGAAGCACATTCAAACTTGTCAAAATGCCGCTCTCCGCGCTGCAACTAGATGTCTCCACAAGACCCTATCAGAGGCCACAACAAGCTCCCTACGGAGCAATATTTACTAGGCTGCTACCGGAGGGAACATCCTAACTTCCATCTTATGGACAAGACTCCGCCACCAAGACATGTTCGGCGTGATCTGAGGGATCTTGAACGTGATGTCCAGGCATATAAAAGGATGATACCGCCTAGAAACCAAATCCAGTACTTTTGGTGAAGCCCCCAGCAATAGCACCTGAAGAGAAGAGGCTTCCTAGGGTCACCAGGATGACACTTGCCCAACTTCGATCAGGCTGGTGTTCATGCCTCAACTCATATCTATCCCGTTTTGATGAAAACGTTCAGAACATCTGTCCAGCCTGCAACGAAACACCTCACGACGTAGACCACATTTTCACGTGTCCAGCTGCACCCACACAGCTTACCCCATGGTCGTTGTGGGAAAATTCCATTGAAGCAGCTATATTCCTTGGCCTTGACACCGAGGAGCTCGAAACGGAATTGAACATATAACACACACACTGCAACTCTAAACATCAGTAAACGCCGTCAGTATGTAAAAATGACACAAGGAGCATCCTTGATGAGCCAAGCCGCAACTCGTTAACGGAAAACACGCGAACGCGGCACGTCATCGCGGTCCAATATGCAGACAGCCTAATGGTCTTATTCAGATTATTATTTTCATTTTTTTTCCAAATGAAAATATGTTCACCCAGATATATTTACGCATCAAACATTTCACATTCACAAAATACCAGGCTTCCATATGCATTGTAAAGGTATTTTATGAAAAAGCTCAAAGGCTTCCTTTATTCCGGTATAATTTGCTGACGTACAGAGTAAAATGGTTCAATCATTCATGCATTAAATTTGATTGAAAGAAGATTTAATTTCGGAACTAATAATAGGTCAATGCAGGTTTTCTTCCACGTGTTCGGATCAAGGTTTTTAACATAACCTTTACATTATGTGCCAAAAATGTATTAAGCATCATAGGATTTGTAGGAAATATCAGTATCATGCTCTGCACAGGTGAAATCGAAAAGGATTGTGGGTCGCTGCTGCGGGTAGGTATGTGAAGATATTTTCACTACCACGCACGTTGTAGAAACAAGCTGCGTTATAGAAGTACAAGCCGCATTTTTCTTGCTCATTATAGGAATCGACTTTGTAGGAATGAGCACTATTGTCCTGCTGGATGTCTTATTTGTATAAAAATTAAACTAGACAAAGTGGCTGAAATATATAAAACGATTTAGATTTCGATCAAAATCGAAGCAGACAAGAATGAAAGATGATTTCGGAATTTAGTCAACATTTACACAAATTTGATTGAAACTACCCAACAGGAGGATTTTCTATTACAAAACTCAAAATTTAAATTTATATCCACTTTAAATCGATTTCATTCCCGATTTCAATTTCTGAAAGACATCACATCAATATTGAACTCCTCAATCACGAACAAATCAAAGCCCGAACGACATTGAAATCAATCCTCGGAAAGGATAGCTCTTCTACGAGTATAAAACAAATCGTATAGTGAGCAAAAGAAAGAAGAACGTTCTGGTTCGCATTGTCAACTTAAATCCCATTGTGGACCTATGTAAATGTTTACGTAGCTGATTTGAATCTTTGCTTTCATCATCAATATCCTTATTAGTTGATTTTATCGGGCATATCTATTCGTGTAAGAATGAAAAGATGGGATTTGTCGCCAAGCGGAAGATAAATTTCTTAGAAAGTTTTATTGGAACAAATATAGTAAGTCTATAGAAGAATGGTAAGTCCCTTGGCGAGTTGTTTGTTGCTTGTTAGATGTTGATGTTTCTTTTATTAGCGGAAGTAGTTATTCCAGAAGAAATATACCGGGTGACCCAAAAAATGTATACACTGCTTCAATCTTCATAATTTCAGTTTTTTACATAAAATTCAGATTTAAATTGAAAAATAATCTTCATAAATTGCATAACTTTTCATCCCACCGCAAATGTTCAAAATAAGCACCGTTCTGCTCAATACACTGTTGATAACGGTGGGCTATTGATTCACAAACCTGAAGAAACATTTCATTCGGTATTGTGATGCATTATTGATCAATTATAGAGTTTACTTTTTCGACTGTCGTCGGTTTTCTGGCGTAGACTTTATCTTTAATGTCAACTTTATCTCTAATGTCAACGAGAAAAAGACTGGACTTTTTCCAGAACGGGTAAGCTATTCTATGGACCCTCTTCGTCCAAGCCATCATTTTGGAAGATTCTCATCAAGAAATTCTCTTACATCACAATGATAGTGTGAAGGTGCTCCGTCCTGTAGGAAATAACATTCGCCATCTTCACCAAAGTCCTCCCAAATGCGTGACAAAACAAATTCTTGCAGACAGTTAAGTATGACACGTTTAACAGTGTATACATTTCTTGAGACAACCGATAGTTGACTGTTTAGATCAGGGGTCGGCAAACTTTTTCTGAAAAGGGCCAAATCGTTGGAATTTTTGGCTCAGCGGGCCGGTTAGCAGACCCAAGAAAGTAATAAGCAAATGCTGGGGCCTGCAACCTAAAGTCCTTCACTGGCGTTTCGATGTGTGCTCAATACGCATGGATTTATTGCCTAGTGGAAGGCGTCTAGACTAGCGGCCGACTGCGGCGTATTTAGCAAAGTCCAAAGACTAGGCATTGTGTTCATTGCTGGAGCAGGACTCGATCCGCTGCCTTGGGTATGTTGCTGGTAGAAGCGGTGATGTACTCTGATTAACTGGACGACGCCTGTCGTTCCGTCTACTTGACCACTGCACTGTTTTCCAGACGCTTGTCTCATCTTATATCCCTAAAAACAGCACATTAGTTTGACCGTGGATGTTATCACTGGACACTGTTTTATTTGAGATCATGCCAGGAGACTTATTATCTGTACTGCAATGATTTTGTAGAAGCAGTGAAGATGTGAAAGAGGAGGAAAGTTGCTTCTGTCTCCTGTGCTCTTGTCCGGCTTTGGCTGGAAGGAGGATGTCAAGATTTGGATCCTACGTCTTCTCCGAATTGGAGGATCTGGAAAGTGCAAGTGTTGGTATGCTCCATCACGATATCATTAGCTCGGACTGGTATAAATAAGTAATTAAGGTTGAAGGTGATGTTTCCCAAATTTTTGGTTTCACAACGAAACATCTCATACTCTATGTGTGCAAGTGGTAGTCGCGGCCGTCAACTTACCTAACCGCCAAAGATGGGTGACACCGAGTTAACTTTGTCAAACCATGCAAAGTACTTAGGGATGATCCTGGATAGTAGACTTAACTGGGGTCGTAATGTCGAGGAACGAAACAGGAAAGCCAGCATCGCCTTTTACACCTGCAAAAGCATGCTTGGTAGAAAGTGGGGTCTCAAACCAAGAATAACTCACTGGATATACACGGCTGTCGTAAGACCGATACTAACGTACGGAGCTGTGGTCTGGTGGACAGCACTCAACACGAAAAGAATCCTACAGAAAATGGAGAGGGTACAGAGACTATGTTGCTTAGGGATCACTGGTGCCTTAAGAACAGTATCTTCGCTCTCTCTGAACACCCTTCTAAACCTGCCTCCGATCGGCCTATATCTGAAGAATGAGGCAGCTAAATGTGCCCTAAGGCTTAGGGAGGCAGGGCGCTTCAAAGAGAGGCCATATGGCCACCGCAGCATTAGGCTGCCATCTATTAATACTGACTATATGAAACCACAAGTAGGTTTCAACACAAACTTCGTGGTCAATATACCCGATAGGGAGCAGATCCCGGTAGTTGATCATGGACGCAGGAAGGCGCTGAACTTCTACACGGATGGCTCCAAGATGGAAGCCGGAGTCGGAGCAGCAGTCTACTCGTCGGAAATTCCATGCAACCTTTCCGACTGCCGAATGAGTGCAGCATTTTCCAGGCGGAGGTGCTTGCGATCCAAAAGGCAGCTGAGGTGATGATTTCATCCCGGAAAAAGGGAGGAATCGTCATACACTCGGACAGTCAAGCAGCACTAAAGGCGCTACAGTCCGCCACAATCAAGTCGAAGACAGTGCATAACTGCCTAACAGCTTTACAAGCTCTGGGATCAGCTAGGACCCTGGAACTCGAGTGGGTTCCGGGCCATAGCGGAGCTCTAGGAAACGAAATAGCGGATGGACTAGCCAAACAGGGAGCTATCCTCGAACGAGAGGCAGCTCTAGAGCTGCCGACGCCAATACAAACATGCAAGAAAATAATGGACGACAGTATGCGTCAAAAGGCCACATCTAATTGGCTCAACACAAATGACTCCAGAGTAACGAAAATATTCTGGAATTCTTACGACAAAAAGAAAACTGAAAGCCTCTTGGGACTGCCCAGAAGTCAGTGTTCACTATTAGTGGGCATACTAACGGGCCACTGCCTGATAGGGGAGCATGCCCACAGACTAAAGCTAATAACTAGCGATGGCTGCAGGAACTGCCAATTACCAAACACGAAGAAACTCTAAAGCACTTAATATGCGATTGTCCTGCACTCGCTAGAAGGAGATTAAAGTGCCTAGGAGCTCACTTCTTCAACGATCTTGAAGGAGTCGCAGGACTCAGCTGGAGAAGCCTCTTGAGCTTCGCCAGCGAGTCAGGTTCCTTCAAGCTCAACGACGATCTTCTGGTAGGGGCCAGCAACGACACGGGATGAGTACCTGTTATATGTGGTATCGCTATGGACCTTAGCGCTCTATGCGGAGTCGTTTAGGCTGCCACCCTACCTAACCTACCTAACCGAGGTTTCAGACACAGTTGTACATTTTTCAGGGTAGCTTATGTTTATGTCACATGAAACTCAGTATAGACAACTCGAAGAACCAGCAGAAATTGGGTAGTGTTAGTAATGTTTGTCGACTCATCTTTCTGATTACTCTCCAAAGCAACTGCTCGGCAGATGGCGTGCTACTAGACTCCATTCAAGCAGAGACGAAGTACCGTCACCATCGCGTCGAGACGGAAGTTAGTGGCATGGATCTCAGATTAAAACACACTATGCCAGAGATTAAAATCCTGATGTCAGCCCAGAGACTCTAGCAACAGCCACTTTTTGATGCATCGGTATATCAAATGACACACCAATAGTTTATATTTCAGAAAACGTAACATTTTCTAATTTGTTGTACGCCAATCACCAAGCAAATGTTCACTACCCAGTAGTTTGGTTGGGTCCCCTATTCGGCGAGCATTTAGTCAGCACTCGCAAGTATTGTTGTAGCACCGTTATAGATGCAGTGCAAACAATACATTAACGTTTTGACGAAAAATCTCGCTTTAAACTATCTATGTAATAATTTTTTTAAATAATCGTTTCATGTCGCGGGCCGGATGAAAACCAGAGGCGTACCGAATTTGGCCCGCGGGCCGGAGTTTGCCGACCCCTGGTTTAGATTAAAGCGTAATATTTATTTTATAAATTCCTCAGCAAGGTGAAATATACATCGAATTGAAAAAAAACTAACCTTCGGCTAGCTTACCGAAGGTATGATATCACACGTTCATTAGTGTAAGTTGTGATAAATGGCAAATGCAGAATGGGTCAACCATTCTGCATTTACAACTTTGAAATCAACTGTGCAACTTGTTCCGATTCCACTGTTCCTATGAGAGATATATGAAATAGTGGAACGATTTCAACCAAATTTAGGAATGTGGTTTGGTGGTGACTATGATTGATTAATGTGGAGTTTGGTCAAGAAACATTTAGAAATAAAAAAGTTTTTCTAACAAAAACTTACTATTAAACCGGTCGTCCCGATAACAGTTATATGATATAGTACTCCCATTTCAACCATGGCATGTGGTTTGGCAATAGATACGATTATTATACCTAGTCTAGCGATAAATACTGTTACAAACTTTTTGAAGCACTGTTCAATAAAAGAGGTGTTATATGTTAAGAAATCATTGTTTATTTATTAAATGCATTGTCAACAACGGAAATTGCAACAAGTTATTCGAAGTGATTGCCTTTTGCCTTTACACAAGCCTTTAATCGAGCTGGCCACTTATCTATGGAAGCACGCACGACTTCAATCGGAAAGTTGGCGACTGCATGTGTAAGAGACTTCTTTAAGGATTCGATATTAGAATGTCTTTTAGAGCACGTCATTTGCTCTAAGATAGACCATAATTCGTAATCCAGCGGATTCAGGTCTGGGCTAGAGGAAGGCCAATCTTCAGCTTTAATAAAATCTGGAACATTTTCTTCAAGCCATTTTTGGGTTGACTTCGCCTTATGACCTGGTGCAGAATCTTGCTGGAAACTCCAAGGCTGATTTTTGAATAATGACGTGTTGAGAGGTTTCACTACACTTTCAAGGACACTTTCTTGATAAATTTTGGCAGACGTTTTGACGCCCTTCTCACAAAAATGCAACTTTGTCACCCCGTTGTAGCTAACACCCCACCAAACCATTACTGAGGCTGGATGATGACCTCTTTGAACCTTTTGGGCAACTTGAGAAGCTTCTCTGGCACTGCGAGCATAAACCCTATCGTTTTGTTTATTAAATGTTTCTTCGACAGTAAAAATTTTTTCGTCCGTAAACAAAATTTTACGGTGTTCTTGGTTTGCGTACCGCCAAAGTAATCGTTTTGATTTTTCCACTCTATTTTTTTTAACGAATCTGTTAGTAAATGCCCGGTAGATCTACGATAAGCACCCAACCCCAAGTCACTTTTGATGATACGTGAAATTGTTCTTTGGGGTATTTTCATCTCACGCGATAAAATTTTTTGTTTCCGAAGAGGATTACGGCGAATTCTCTCGCGCACGGCTTTAACCGCTTGAGGTGTTCGAGTAGTTCGCGGACGGCCACTTCTTTCACGGTCACTTACTCCAGACGTATCATTAAATCTTTCAATAGCCCGATATACAAACATTCGGCTTATACCAAGGGTATGCAGAGTCTTAAAAATATCACTTGGTTGCATTCCTTCTTTATGAAGTGCAATCACAGCAATTCTATTTTCTTTGTCACCCCAATCCATGTTCACTACACTAAAAATCAAACTCAAATGATGACAAATGCATCAAGCACAAGCGTACTATAGCGATTAGCTCAATTTTTAAGAAATGCAATATAACGGTTCCTTTCTGCAGGGTTGCCAAACCTTGTAACAATATTTATGGCTAGACTAGGTACAATCGGTAAAGTTATCTTTACAAACAAAATAGTTTTTCTAACAAAAACAGACTTTTGGACCGGTCGTTCCTATGGCAGCTATATGACGCAGTGGTTCGATTCCATTGGTTCCGACATAAGTATATACTGGGCAGCCGAGAGGAGATCCGGGCCCGGAGTACAACTATTCCGGGCCCAAGTGTTAAAGTAGTAGAATAAAAAAAATTGAATAGGCCCTGTAATGAACCACCTGCAATGGACCATATCCTGGTAGTGCTGCTTCCACCGGCAGATCTATGGCAGCACCTGATGAGTAAGGATCTGTCGGTGGTATGAAACCCGAGGCCGAGGGTCCCCCACGTATTTTCCCTTCAAGTAGCTCTGCTTTCCTCTGTAGCACCCCCATTCTTCCTATAGAGTAGTTTCTCCTTTTAGATTCAGCTAAACAAGGCAGTCCTTGCTTTTTGTTCGTCTTTTGTGGTTTAGCCACGTATTTAAGGCTAATAAAGACTAATAAAGACTTCGAATTGCCGGCATTAGGAGCCTCTTCGGTAACCAGACGAAGCGCGAAGGATCCCTGGATACCTTTTTGTTTGTCAGGATTGTCCTTTTAAGTAACTTAAACATTTTTCTTCACACAGGACTGCATTTTTTTATTATTCATGTGCTCAGCAGCTTACAGAGTTTATGAGTGAATTACGGCAAAGAATGTATAGTGTTGCGTCTCTGCTGGCCTCAGGATTCTCTGTAACCTGTTGATCATCTGAATAATGGTTAAATGTAGTATTTTTTTTTCTTCTCTTTGCTAATTTTTCCCCTCTACAATGGTTGCCGGCTAGCTCAGAAACCCAGTTCGCTTTTAGGGTTTTGTAGTAAAAACAAAACCCTTATGAAATCGGGCAAATGTCCGTCCGTCTGTCCATAGAATATCTCACGAACGGCTGAAGCTACATACACGAAATTTTGTAGAAATATGTAGAGTTACTATAATTCGCCGGAGAAAGCGATGCGTCGTAATATGTTAACTTTAAGGGGGGGGGGGGGGGGGGGGGGGGGGGTCCCCATAGAGGGGAAATGAAGGTCACAATTTTTTTTTTCGTTTGGTATAGGCAAGTGGGGTATCGTAAGAAAGGTGCCATCGAGTACATTCCATTTTTGGAATACCAAAAATGGAATGTACCTTTCTCATGATACTCCACTTGCCTATACCAGATGAAAAAAAAAATTCAACCTTCATTTCCCCTCTATGGGGACCTCCCCTTAAAGTCAGCCTATTACAACGAATCGCTTTCTCCGGCGAATTGTAACAATTCTACATATACCCACAAAGTTTCATATATGTAGCTTCAGCCGTTCGTGAGATATTTCATGGACAGACAGACAGACATTTGACCGATTTCATAAGGGTTTTGTTTTTACTACAAAACCCTAAAAATCGCTCCCACACTGCCCTTATGGCAACATCGAATTGAAAAATGGCAGCATTTTTTTTTATAAACACGGCCAATCTTGCTCAAGAATCACAACCCTCAGTATCGCACGAACATGAACGCCCGCTTCGCTCGCTCTGGACACTCCATGGCTATTTCGAATACACAAGGAACTTACAACCGGAGTCCACACAAGAGACTGTAGTACCCAGAGCGAGCGAAGCGAGCGTTTATGTTTGTGCGATACTGAGGGTTGTGAACCTTTAAGTGCGGAGCGAGCGTAGCGAGGGGAACCCCACCCCAGAGACTGTTGATTCACAACCCGCAGTATCGCACAAAGTGTGGATAGACAATTTCGGTTTGAAACGAGCTGGGCTGGCTCCGCCCCTAGGGGGTTGCGACCCCACGCATATAGCCCTAGGTCGCCCGTTTCACTCCTTCTATATGTACCTGCATTCGTTTCGTCCAAGCATATCTAGAACATTTTTTTTTGTCTGTGCACAATTTCGGTTTCAAATCGAAATCAGGTATGCGAAGATAGCCACAAATACTCAATTTCGTTTTTAAACCTAAAACCGGTCTTGAAGTCTTAGGACCGAACAGCGCAACATTTGAGTGCTTCCCATCTCTTGAATCTATTAATTATAGTAGTACCTTAGTTAATTCCCAATCCTAATCCCGATCCTCTCATCTTATCTTCTATTATTGACATCGCAACGCAACGCAACACCTATTCTAAGTTGATCAATTAATATATGTAAGTATGAATGTGCGTGCACCCAATCCAATACCATCTTATCCAATCCTTAATCGGCCACGACCACCCACAACACAATAAAAGACGAAAAGCTTCACTTCACCCAACAACAATAAAATCCAATTGAAAATTTACTCCACTTCATTCTACACCACAATATAGCGCAGCGACTTCATATACATATACTCGTATGTCGCATCATCTAATCTATTATAATCAACAGTTCAGTTCTCTCATCTACTTTTCTACAATATTCCTCAGATTTGAACGATCTGATTGGATCATGCTCCGATACCGACAGACGGAACTATTAAACCTACCCCCTGTTCATTTTGCAACTGCTCCCACTCCGACCTGAACTTAAAGGAACCATATGATCTGAGTTCGTTTTCATGCTCCGACACTGATCATTTTTCGATTGCGGAGTAGGTCGACCCAGTCAGTCCGGTGTACGGAGTAGGTTGAAAATAGTAGGTTCGTGAATTGGTAACCATGACTATTTTCTATACCATTGGCTGCCGTGCTCAACCATCCTATCGCCAAAATCTCCACACCTTTATTCGGAAAAATACGATTAATCGTATTCATACGAAGGAAAGAAGTATGTACATTGAAAATGCATTACTGTTATTGTTAATACATACAAAATTACAATTCGTTTATCTCAAATTCAACCAGTCTCAGTCTCAATCCTAACAAAACCTATTCATTCATAAAAATCAATTATGTATGTACAATGTGGTCCGATAAGTACTTAGCCTCACCGCCCGATGGCGCCACTATCGCAAGAGAAATTTACTATCGTGTAGTACATTCTTGTAGACGGCTTTTGTCGCGCAGCGAAATCAAAGAACGCTTGGATGCTGTGTACGGTGACTCTTCTCCTTCGATGGCGACCGTCAAAAAATGGTTTAACGAGTTTCAACGTGGTCGCACGTCGGTTTTTGAGGAGCCACGCCCAGGTGCCCCGAAAACGGCTACCACGGAGGATAACGTGACAAAAATCCACGACCTCGTATTGGCAGACCGCCGATTGAAGGTACGCGAGATAGCTGACACAGTAGGCAGCTCAAAAGACCGCGTGGGTCTCTAATTGCAAAAACTCTTGAAGCTGTCTTACTTCCCACATTTACGACACATATTCAGCTGGCTGACCACCAACATGGATTCCGAAAAATGCACTGCACAACTACGGCCTTGGATGTCATTCATAACTTCTATCATCCACAACGGTCTCAACGAGGCCCGTTCATGTTACAGAACCATTATGGTAGCACTTAACCTATTGAAGGCTTTCGATACGGTTAACCACTCCCTACTTCTGTCTGACATTAACAACACGTCGCTTACGATACCAATAGTGAAATGGATCGCAAATTACCTTGCTGGTCGGCAATCTTACACCGAAGAGGTAGCAAGTCAAAGCTCAGAAGAGTTAAACAAGGCGTCCCCCAAGGAGGAGTCCTGTCACCGACCTTGTTTAATCTCTACCTCGCTGTAATTCCCTCACCTCCAACAGGAATCCAGATTGCGAGCTATGCTGACGACTGCACTATCCTAGCAACAGGAAACGACATCCTGGACCAAAGAAGTAAAGATGCAGCTGAACATCTCAGTTGACGGTCTCGTAATACCCACCACAAACCACCCAAAAATCCTTGGCGTCACTCTGGACAGTATGGCAACATCATCTACTGTAACTAACAAGATGGGGAGCAGGAAGAAGGTCCTCAAGGCTCTCGCTGGTAGTTCCTGGGGTAAAGACAAAGAGACCCTACTAACCACTTACAAAGCGATCGACAGATCTGTAGCAAATTATGCGGCAACAGTGTGGACATTAAATCTGAGTGACACAAATTGGAAACACATTCAGACCTGTCAAAATGCAGCCCTACGCACCATCACAGGCTGTCGGTTGATGCCTCATGAAGACCACCTCCACCAAGAGACCAAAACTATGCTCAATAGGAAACACAACATACTGCCATCAAAGCAGTATCTAGTTGGCTGCTACCGAAATAATCACCCGAATTTTGACCGTTTGGACAGAACCCCACCGCCACGACACATCAGGCGAAATCTAAGAGAACTCGAAAAGGAAGTCCAACAATTTAAGAGGGTCCCCTTCGATAGCGCTAGCTATAAATCTGCCATCGCTACGCTGCACAGAGAAGACGTACATAAGTACGTCGATTGTGCACTTGAATAACAACAAAGTACTTGACGCTCAACCACTAGACATCTCACCGGATGAACGAAACCTGCCTAGAGCGACTAGTACCACGCTCGCACAGCTCCGTTCAGGCTGGTGTTCGCGCCTCAACTCATACTTGTCCCGAATCGACCACAGCATCCAAAACACATGTCTGGCATGCAACAGTTCTCTCCACGACGTTGAGCACATCTGCGACTGCCCTGCAGCACCAACTCACCTAATACCTATAGCGCTCTGGGAGAATCCCTTCGAAGTAGCTGCGCTTCTGCAACTTCCTACAGAGGAAACTGAGTCGGACGCGCTGATTTTATGACACATACACTGAAACTAAATTTCTGCATTGCTACAACAACAACCGCGTGGGTCATATCCTGCATGAAATTTTGGGCATGAGAAAGCTGTCGGCGAGATGCGTGCCGCGTTTGCTCACTCTGAACAACAAGCGCAACCGTGAGACCACTTTAGAGCAGTGTTTGAAGCTGTTTAAGCGCAATCCGAAGGAGTTTCTGCGTAGTTTCGTGACCGTCGACGAAACATCGATCCACTGGTACACACCAGAGACGAAGGAACAGTTGAAACAGGCGAAGACTGTCCTATCGGCCGGAAAGGTGATGGTCACCATTTTCTGGGATTCACAAGGTGTGATCTACATCGACTACCTGGAGAAGGGCAAAACGGTCACAGGACTCTACCATGCCGAATTGCAGAAAAACGGCCCCATTTGGCGAAGAAAAAAGTGCTCTTCCACCATGACAACGCACCGGCTCACACCTCCGCCGTCGCCACGGCCAAATTGATCGAATTGGGCTACGAACTGCTGCTCCATCCACCGTATTCTCCAGATTTGGCCCCGTGCGACTTCTTTTTGTTTCCAAACTTGAAAAAGTCACTCGCCGGGCAGAAATTTGAATCAAATGAGGAGGCCATCGCCGCCACGGAGGCCTACTTTGCAGACCACGAGAAAACGTATTTTTCAGACGGGTTAAAGAAGTTGGAGCATCGCTGGGTCAAATGTATCGAGCTAAAAGGAGACTATGTTGAGAAATAAATCGCCACTTTTCCAAAATTTTCGTTTTTCTTTTGTAGGCTAAGTACTTATCGGACCGCCCTCGTATATTTATGTACGTACTAACTACTACGATGTGTATCTGAACAATCATGCAATGCACGACTCTATAAACATTTTCAATGTTAAAACCTGAAGACTTGGTCAGGCAATGAACGAGTCTTTTTTTTATTGAATCCCGGGTATTTGAATATCAGGTATTGAAAAGAACAAGTACTGAAAAGAACAGGTACTCAAATCCTGGGATCTCGGTATTGAAAAGAGCAGGTATTCAAATCCCGGTACTGAGTACCGGTACTTGAATCCCGGTACTGAGTACCGGTACTTGAATCCCGGGATATCGGTACTCAGAACCGGTACTGAAAAAAACGACTCATGGTTGAAAATACTGGTACTCAAATCGCGGTACTCAATACCGGTACTAAAAAAACAGGATACCGGTACTCTTAGTTTTTGGTACCGGTATTGAAAAAAGCCGGTACCAAACCGGGATCCCGGTATTAGGCACAGGCTTAATTAAACATATCAAGAAGAAACTAATTGATTCCGAGTAGTTTTTCGACAAAATTCGTTCGAACGTAGATATGATATTAAAAACAGGGATCCCGGAAACGAAAAATACTCCCGGATTCCGCATAAAATAAGGGACAACTTGTAATGGACGGTTTGGTAGACATCGGAAGATGCCCGTGGGGACGGAGCCTAAGGTAACATAATGACCTTGAAGGTCGGGTCGTGCAATCTGGCGAAGAAAAAGACCCCTCAAGGAGCTAAGCAGCGGCCTATACTTGTTGTAGCTCAGTTCGGGAGACGTGGGTGGGGTTTTCGCCGTTGCTCCTGTCTTTTACATATTAATCAAAATGCATAGGCCTGGGGAAGACAACACAAACATGGGAGGCAAAAATGGGGAATAATAAAAAATGAAGCGATAAGGATGGAATGGTTGGAGGACTCCGCAGATTCCCACGCGCTCGCATAGGAATTCGGGCGTAATGGGACCCTCGGCCTCCGGTTTCGTACCACCGACAGATCACTACTCATTAGTAGGGATTGCGGTTATTGGAAAATCTACCGGTTGTCCGGTTGTTCTGGTTATTTTCGCCATCGGTTTAACCGACCCAATCTACCGGTTATGGGAAAAACCGGTTATCCGGTTATTTAATAATAATAAGTTAATAATTGTTGACAAGCTTGCGTTATTTTGTAGACCCTTTGGCATACATGTGTTTGGGGAGCAACTTATGCCTTCAGTGTAATAGCCGCCATACACTATGCGATCCGTCGCCTGATAAATCGGCCGATGGATCGCTACACAATATCAACTGATCAAAATTATATGGAACAGTAAAAAAAATCGTCAACGATAGGCGCATACACAGGCCGATCCATCGGCCGATATTGATATCGGGCGATGGATTGGCCGATCGATAGATGTGTGTGTGGCACGTTTTAGACTTACGAGTACAAAATAAGTAAGAGTTGCACTGAAGAAAAGTTGCTTCCCAAACACATGTATGCCAAAGGGTCTACAAAATAGCGCAAACTCAAAATCTTCCCTTTTCACAAATCAAGCTTTGGGCCAATAGTTGGTATCCAGTCTATTCATAAATACTCCTTCGCTAATATGTTGATCCGTTGGTCGGGTCCTTTCATTAGATACCACCCACATCATTTAAAGTTGATACCAGTCGTTCAGAGGCCACGGAACAGGTGCATTGTCGGGGACCCCGCACTTCCGACAACACATGTTGAAATTTTTACCAAATAATGGGCTCAAAATGAGCTATTATGGGCCACAAAAAAAAATTTTGGGCTCAAAAGGGCCTGTTTTTTTTTTTTAAATGCAAATGCTGGGCCCAGCTCTACAAAAAGTGCCACCCCGCACACAGAGAAACGCAGTCAAAAACTAAAAGAAGTAGATAAAAATAACGGGCTTTTTATGGGCTCTCCGAATCATAAGACAAAACCAGGATGTGCGCAAAATTTTAAAGATGAAAATAAAAATAGAAAAACGTATGCGGGGCCTCGCGCCTAACGTGAATTTCGGCTTCGAACGAATGAAAAAACGGGAAATGAAATGGAGCACTATTATGGGTTAATTGTGGGCTGCAAACCTGATATAAAAATATGCTCGAAAAAGGACGAAGGAGCACATAGGGATCGGCAGTGCGGGTGCTGACGTTATATTGCCATAGTCGAAACCAAGCATTGTCTACATCGATGCAGGGCCCTCTAAATATTATGGACTTTTTATGGTCTTTCTTTTATATCATGCGACAGTTCGAAAAACGTAGCTGTTGTTTGTAAACAACAATACCGGTGTCACGTGACAAGTCGGATGTGGGGTCCACAACTACAACAAGCACTACTCTCTACAAAGGTGAGTGCTTGAGGAGCAGTTGTGATAAGATATATGGGCTATTTATGGGCTTCAACATTTTGTATGCAAAAAATTTCGGGCTCATCTGTCGCTGCCGCTGCGTTCCATCTAGTGCCCAAACCAGAATGAACGCAGAAAGCAGCAGCAGTGGCAGCAGGAACTACAACTACATGCAGATCTGCTTTCGCCACTGTCGCTGACGCTGCGTTCAATTTAGGTCGCGTATAGGAAATGCGTGCTTTCTAATTTGATATTTCGCTGCCGCTGCTGCTGCTACTGCATTATGCCACTGCCACATTGGACCACTGCTGCTGATTGATACGTACACATTAGGGGTAGCCCGAGCAATGAAACTAAAACTCGTCCCTACAATGCTGAGTGTCGACGAAACAAAGTTCAAACTTCAAGGATGTGTTTCGTATATCCGATACAATGCAACTCGGTATTCTGGTGAGAGGAGGAAACAGCGAGCGTCGGACGAAATCGAACGTGAACTCGAAGACTTAATCGGAGAAGTCAATCATTACGTTTCCTTCCTTTTTCACGGAAAAGACACGTGGACCGAAATTGACGATGCGGAAGGACGAGAGAAGGAACTAAAAAAATGGAAAAACTTGGAGATTGTGCCACATCTTCTTGTGTACTAATAGCAACGAACATGGAAACACATAGAAGGGGCACGTATAGATTTTAAGGATTGTGTAAAAGCATAGTTGTAGACATTTCGGCTTGTAACACACAGCAGTATTAATGTTTTTTTTAAGTATGCTGACGAAAATTCTGGGATAATATTACTTGTTCAGCACGATGTATTTGGAGAGACCATAATATGATTCACTATGTATTTGAATTGCATGTTAAAAAAAAAAAAATAATAATAATAATAATAAACAACAAAAAATTGTCCTTTTTATTTAGTTCCACAAATATATAAACATATACATACTACCAAAATTCCAATTTCATTGAAAATTAATTCACAAGTGATCTTGATCGATGAAAAAAAGAAAATAACTTTCATTATTCTCCCTTCTCCACCCTTATGTAAATTTGTATGTATCCCTTAGGTAAAAATTTACCTACAAATTACAATGACTCGATTAACGCTTTTTTCGTTTAGCGCTCCAACATGTGGGAACGCATCTCCCGCGTTAAGCGGGGTCTTACTGTACTTGACACCATCTAGATCTCGACGGCCAAGTTTCCAAGTAAAAATCACGTCTTCGCGGCTTGTACTAGAAGAATTCTCACAATTTCGTGGTCGCCTTGCACACGGTCGTATTTAGCTGCAAAGATGCAACACACCTGATGAATGCTTCTACTATATATGTTGGTACGAAACCACTAAACTTGGAGAAATCAAATAGAGGGAAACGATATCCAAAAGTCATAGGGCCGTTTTCACAATGTCCTATTAAAATTTATCGGTGGAATAAAGTGCCTGATAGCACAATTCAATTTTCTCAATGTCTGTTTAGTGTTTATCCGATCGAAAACGCTAAAAGGAACCTCATCATGACAAGCTCGGAGCAGTGTGAGAGTACAATTAGTACCCACAGGTAGTTTTTGATCGCTCCTAAATTTGAACTCCCACCTCAAGATTAGTATTGTAGAGAGGTGACCGAACGACCACGGCCACCGAGCGCGGTCATAATATAATATGTATAATATAATAAATGAATAAGCGTTTGTAAATGTTTTTCTTTAATAATTTTCATATGCCTTTGGTAATCTGGATTCCCGCATAATCCGGATTGGGCCGGTTTTAATTGATCCGGATTAGCGAGACTCTACTGTATTCCTTTTCGATAATGTGTGTGTATAACCATATTATGCCCGAGCCAGAATGAACGCACAATGCAGTAGCAGCAGCAGCAGCAGGCAGCGAAATATCAAATTAGAAAGCACGCATTTCCCATACGCGACCTAGATTGAGCGCAGCGGCAGCGACAGCAGCGAAAGCAGATCTGCATGTAGTTGTACAATAGTTCCTGCTGCCACTGCTGCTGCTTTCTGCGTTCATTCTGGTTCGGGCACTAGATTGAACGCAGCGGCAGCGACAGTGGCAGCGAAAGATGAGCTCGAAATTTTTTGCATACAAAATGTTGAAGCCCATAAATAGCCCGTAAATCTTATCACAACTGCTCCTCAAGCACTCACCTTTGTAGAGAGTAGTGCTTGTTGTAGTTGTGGACCCCGCATCCGACTTGTCACGTGACACCGGTATTGTTGTTTACAAACAACAGCTACGTTTTTCGAACTGTCGCATGATATAAACGAAAGCCCATAAAAAGCGCATAATATTTAGAGGGCCCTGCATCGATGTAGACAATGCTTGGTTTCGATTATGGCAATATAACGTCAGCACCCGCACTGCCGATCCCTACGTGCTCCTTCGTCCTTTTTCGAGCATATTTTTACACCAGGTTTGCAGCCCATAATTAGCCCATAATATTGCTCCATTTCATTTCTCGTTTTTTCATTCGTTCGAAGCCGAAATTCACGTTAGGCGCGAGGCCCCGCATACGTTTTTCTATTTTTATTTTCATCTTTAAAATTTTGCGCACATCCTGGTTTTGTCTTATGATTCGGAGAGCCCATAAAAAGCCCGTTATTTTTATCTACTTCTTTTAGTTTTTGACTGCGTTTCTCTGTGTGCGGGGTGGCACTTTTTGTAGAGCTGGGCCCCGCATTTGCATTTAAAAAAAAAACAGGCCCTTTTGAGCCCACAAATTTTTTTTTGTGGCCCATAATAGCCCATTTTGAGCCAATTATTTGGTAAAAATTTCAACATGTGTTGTCGGAAGTGCGGGGTCCCCGACAATGCACCTCCACGGAACTCCCGATCAAAGCTAAATATTTTTGTGCAATAAATGACAAACCCGGCATGCAGGCATTGCTCCTCTCCGAAAAATTGAAAGGATCACTTCCCCTATGAAGCAACGACTGCGGAAGATAGAGTTTCAATTCAATTGGAAATGATTCCACTGGAGCACCCTTGGCTACTTTCTAGTCATGTGATGACCAAAAAGGATTTCATTTGTTTATGATCTCAGCCCTTTGAGGTAAGGGTGAAAGTTTGCCAAAGTCAGCCAAGTGGTGCTTAACTTCTTGGCTAAAATGATGGCTTGGCTGGCAATAATGGGGCTCAAGCATATTTTTGTTGGTGCATGCGCAATGGCTATTAAAAAAAAACGGTCACATTAAATTTGAATCAGAAGGACAAACGGCTGAATTTTTCTTCTTCTCTGGCGTCTAACGATTTGATGAAAACAAGCTAGAATTTTCGCATGTCGGTTATTTTTTCCCGTTTATTGGATTTAGAAAGTAGTACCGGTAAAAAACCGGACAAAAATAGTACCGGAGATAACCGGTTATTCGAAATGGAAAATACCGGTTGTCGGAATAACCAGTAGGTATTTCCCATCCCTACTCGTTAGGTGCTGCCTTCGATCTGCTGATGCAAGCAGCACAACCGGGCCAGAATAATGGTTCATCACAAACTATACAGCACTATCTTCTTATCTGAAATGATGCTTAAAGCAAAAGGCAGGACTAACGGCGTTTTAGACTAGTAATATCAGTCCAGCCATCAAACATTCCGTCAGGCATGATATGGCATTGCGTCTAAAAACCCCCTTTAGATCTTAATCCTCCAAATCAGCACTACAATCGATGTAGTGACCAATCGAGCAGGTGTAAATAACTCAATCTATTAAGTCAAAATTACTCATTTCCATTCAAGTATCTTTGTAGAACGGGGCTTCCCAAACGGAGCTGACGAGAAGAAAAAAGTGTCCAAACTACCTCATTAGAATCGCCAACAGATCGTCTCGAACAGATGACATCACTGCAAATCAATTCAAAAGCGCGTTCGTTCACGTTTATTGTATTTCACGGGCATGTGCGGCTCAACTCATCACATTATCTGGCAATTTTTTAATTTGCAATATCGCCAGATAGCGAGCTCTGAGGCTTCGCCGGAGGCGCTGCATACCGCTCATTGCATACCGATGTTTCTTTCCAACATCAGCAGAATAGCGAACAGTTCAGTGCAAATTGCGTGGAACGCAATTGGCCGACTTACGAAACAGCAAACAACAGATGGAATAGATGCTGCACATGTAAACAGACTGATAAGAGGACGGACACGTTAAACTGATAACGCTCTGCTGCACTGGTTCTCGATTTATCCATCCACAGTGCAACAGTAGGAAGTCGAGACAGCTGATGCGGAGGTGATTTTTTCTGATTGTGACGCGCTCCCGCTGACCCACTTTCCAACACTGTCCCATGCAAAACAAAACTCCTCCGCAGTTTCCAGATTTGTGTTCTCGACCTTTGTTGTTCGCTTGCTTGCGCCACCATTCACGTTTGAAAAGACGCCCACCAGCGCGTGTCGGCCCAAAGACAAGAGCGTTCTAATTAAGAATGCACACCTCCTCCATGATGAAATGTGCACGCGCTGGGTAGTGGGTACCTGTTCGATTTGTCAACAATTTGTATTTGCCTCACCACAGCTCACCTGCACATCAGACGACGATGACCTGCTGTAGGTCGAATTGCATGCTCGCGGACCGCCTTGCCAGCGCCAAACTCTTACAGCTTATCCATGGGCATAAGACAAAAACACACTTTCACACCACTCGCTTGCTGCGTAAACACCAATCCACCAAAGGATTCACACACGGCTTGTGCCGACACGACAAGAGGATTATCGATCGATTCACAAAATTTTCTTTCCTCCCAACGACCGCGACGAATGGAGGTCAAACGCGAGGAAATCGACGAATTTCGCACAATTTTCACATTTTCACCAAACCATTTTGTCACACCGTGCACTGTGCGAGTTCGGTTGTGCAATTTGTGCGCCAGCACAGGATTTTCAAGTAAGTTTCCTGATTTTTTCCGACGGCAAATCGCACGCAAACACCTCACAACTGCGACGTCCACAAAGTGACTTTGACAATTGAAGCTGTCAAATGAAAGTTTTGCAACAAAAACAACAATTGGCGTCAATGCGTAGTAGATGCGAAGCGACGAGAAGTAGTAGACGGATTGGCAAAAAGAAGTTCGTTCAATGTTTGAGGGGACGGTGATAATGCTGATAACAAATGCAAGCTGCAATAAATAACGGATTCGAAATTTATTCAAAAATAAATAAATAACTGGTGCAACAGTCCAATTTTGGACCAAGAACTCGAGATAAGTTAGCATCTTGTAACGAACGGTTTGGTGGACATCCGAAAATGCCCGTGGGGGCGGAGCCTAAGGTAGCATAATTGACCGTGGAGGTCGGGCTGTGCCATTTGGCGAAGAGAAAGGCTCCTCAGCGAGCTAAGCAGCGGCCTATGCTTGATGTAGCTCAGTTCGGGAGACGTGGGCGGGGTTTTCGCCGCTCGTTGCCCCTGTCCTTTACGTATTAACAAAAATTCATAGGCCTGGTAATTTTTCATAGAAAATCTTCCAAGCACGGGCACACACAAGAGGCTATTCTAAATAAAGAGTCTCTTGTGTGGGCTGTGCGCTTAGGCTGCGTGCACGTTGGCACACGTTCGAGTGTCACGTTCACGTGTTTCACTCAAACGGTTTGAGTCTATGGTTAGCAACCAAAGACGCGCATCTGTCAATGTGCCAAATGCTCGGCTATTGTCGTATCAACAAATCAGGTTAATTATTGTGCTTTAAAACGGATAATTAGGTAAGAGTTGAGTGATAAAACAAACGACTGGAGAGTAGTGGGATGTGTATAAGCACAAATTTCATACCAAATTATTAGCGATGACACACAGTAATGAACCCAATTTATTGAAACAACAGCCGATAATTTTTCAAATTGACAGATTCGTGTCTTTGGTTGAAAAGCATAGACTCAAACCGTTTGACATAAAACACGTGAACTCGACACGCGAACGTGAGCCAACGTGCGCTCAGCCTTAGAGTAAATCCACAGAAAATGGAGCTTGCTCTCTTTACTAGGGAACACTGCTACAACTATACGCTCATTTGAACAACCAATGATGGTGGGCACAAGGCTTGTGACCGATAAAGCAAAATTCCTTGGTCTTATCCTGGATACAAAACTATGCTGCAAGGCAAACATTCCGGAAAATGTGACAAAGGCAACTGTTGCATTTTACTCGTACAATAATACTGTAATGTTTCCCCTGTTGAGTGAAACCAACACGAAACCAGGTTCGTTAGATATTCTTGTGCTGAATAATGAAAACGCTTCGATTGAAAAACACACACTTTATTTATAAAATGAACTACACACGCGTACTAACAACAAACGTTAAAACGTCAAACTAGCTCTACTAATAACGACGGCACTACTTCTCGCTTTATAGCGATCCAACCGCACTGAGTGTCGAGTCTGACTACTTCCTTCCTCCTTCGGTGACATCTGCCTTTTATAGTTGGAAATCCATGCATTTGTCAATTAGCGAAAACTCTAGATTCTTCGAGATGTTCCAGTCTCGGGTACTTACTCAACGAAGGTTCGAGAATCCGCTTCATTATCGATGGTTCCGTTTCGAGAAAGCTCTCGACTCTAGATGGCTCGAGAATCGCCTAGTGTCCATTCAATTTGTACTTGTCATCGATCATTCGAGATTATGATGAAGCTTAGTACAGTGCGTGTCGTAAGAGATACCTACTCCGTACACGCAACAATACTATGGGCAAGAAATGGGGCTTACATCCAAAAGCGGTTTATTGGCTTTATGTACGTATCGGTACTGCGGCACTCAGCATCGTATCGTACATAACTCCGTTGGAGAAGGTCCAAAGACTGGCATAAGTTGCCATCACATGGACGACCCCGACTGTTGCTTGAGGCGTATTATTAAATTTTGATCCCTTGGGCATTTTCGCACAGCATATGCCGGCGAATACGGCTTTTCGCCTCCGGGAAATCGGCCAGTGGACCACCTCAATCGTAGGTCACTCGGCAGTACTGAGAAATATTGACATTACCAGAGTGATGAACTACATCTCTCCGAAGTACCTGTTTGACAAGTGCTTTACAAACCTGATCCTATCGAGGAACGAGTTGCCAGAGAATGCTTTTATGAGATCTGATGCCATTACCATTTTCCATGCCGGCTCTTAAGGTCGCCACCCATTAACGAGCACAACCATGACCAAACTTCCATCGAACCATCAAATAGCATAGAACGGTGGAAATAGGGCGAATTTTTTTTTCCACACGTCCTATGAAATTGATGGTTCGATGGAAGTTTGGTCGTGGTTGTGCTCGTCAATGGGTGGCGAGTGGCGACCTTAAGACTGAGCAAGGGGTTGGAGCTGGGGTATAGTCGGAGAAGTTGAATATTGGTTTGTCGTTCCGCCTTCCGGAATATATTAGCTTCTCTCAGTCGGAGGAAGTATTGTAGCAATTTGCGAGGCGCTAGTCTGGCTTGCGCATAATGTTATATCCATTAGGGATATTGTAATCTACACGGAGTGTTAACCGGCAATTTAATCGCTTAGTTCTGTCCTGGTTATATCAAAGACGGTACTGGGCTGTCACAACTCTGTCAATGTGATGGGAATTTTTTTCAACATAATCCTGTGTTGAATACCGGGCCACAGTGGTATAGTTGGGAACAATAAAATGATGAACTGGCTCGGGCGGGTACGACTATAGCGAGATCAGGGAGTGTTCGCGTAGAACAGGGATGCTTATAGCATCTTGTAAATTAGTAACCCAACATGTGGCGTATGATAGAGCCAGCGCCAGATGGAGTAGCGGATCTTAATGTCATGCAACTATAAGCAAATATAGCCTGAGCTGGATCCCAGTTGATCCTACGATCCTACGGGATGCTGACGCTGAGTAGAAGGCATTTGAGAAATATGGTGGGGCTTATCATTAGACAATGTTTAATCGGGGAGCATGCTAGAAGAGTTCGACTTCCGCACAATGATTACTGTATGAGCTGCGGGGACGAGGAGGAAAGCTGCCATCACTTTCTGTGCACTTGCCCTTGAGATAAGCTTATGTATGCTGAATCTAGGGGGTATCACAAGTAGTGGTTTATGTGCGCCTTGCTCTTCAAAGCAGCCCATCTAACCTAACCTGCCCTACCCTTGGTACGAATCCGGAGATTATTTCGACATGAAACAATATGTAAACTAGGGATGTACCCTCGTTTTTAAATAATTTGGGATCAGCAGATTAGTACTGAAAATTCGGTTCGCCTTGCATTATAATAGCGTCTTTGGTTCGAAACATGACAACTTTTAGTCTAATGCTTCAAGTAACAACGCTTTAATTCCTGTGTACGTCTATATTTTACTACTTTAGTGTTGAAGTACATTTTTTGAACGACTTTCTAAGTCAGGAAAACGTTTACTCTTGGACAGAACATTATTTTCATGTATCTGAGCCTTAGCGCTGATAAGCGATGCTGGTGAAAAACGGAAATTGTGCTATTATGATGACAAAAAAAGCTCCACCTAATAGAACGTCTACCAAATGTTCAAACCAAATGCACAAACATCTCCTCCGAAATTCCCAAAACTGCGCACGTCTCTTTCACCCCACAAATGCCAGCTTTCAGGGCAATTTAACCTCCTTATTTCACCGATGGCTAAAATTTCCTTGTGACGCTTTTGCATTTGAATTCTTCCCCTTGAATGTTTCCTGGAGCATTATCCTTTTCCACGTGCTACTTATAGCGGGATCTCATTCAGGTCTCATTATTTTCAGCCATGTCTATGTCCACTTTGCCGCCGTCGCCGTTAAGCCGCCCTGATCAAAAGGAGTATGCAAATGAAGTTGTCCTCTGGGTTAAAGTTGGAGCTAATTCGCAGGATTTATTATTTCCCACGAAAGGCTATGAATAGTAGGGACAATTGCCAATCGTTTACTCAGGTTCATCCTGGCCAAGTCTGTGAACTTGGAAACTCTGCCGAATATTCGGTGGCCTGGGAAAGGACCTGTCTCATATCAGGAATTCTGTCAAGTATAGTTTTGACGAAGGACTGGTATTAAGTGTTGGATGAATCTCATCAGGTACCTACTCCGTTCTGTCCCTGGCAAATGGGACGACCACATTTTGGCAAATTTGCAACCCTTGCTGTCGGATATTCCGAGATAAAATGCGTTAGAGTGAAAGGACTCAATTCCAAGTTGGATTAGAAATTGTGGCCGTTGAGTGAATGGTTTGGATTTTTATCGGGGTATGTAAATTAGATTGCAAAGCAGACCACGAAAAGACGTTAGATACAATCGATTTGCATTGAGGCTAAACTGTTTGAATGGGGCAAATGTCCTCTTTCCAATAGCGCACCATGTCAGGTCATCAGGGATGAAATAAATAATTCGGAATTGTTATTGCGTGGATTACCAACATGGAGGGATTTGGTCGATTGAATGGCGGCCCATTTTATTTTATGGAACGACAATTACGAGAGTGGGAGTATTTGGGATGTCAAAGAGCTTAGTGGGAAGTGCGAAGGGTATTTTTAAACGGTTGTTATTGCTGTCGGCAAGATTAAATTGGATTTAAGAAACTCAACTTTTAATGTAAATCCGTCGCTTTACTGTACAGTACTTAATACTGACCTATACGATACGGTATAGGTATAGGTCAGAAATAGCTTAATTGTTGGAAATTGAAAGCAGCCTTCGAGTCGCAATAAGGATGAATAATAGGAGAGGAGAAAATTTCAAAGTTCTTTATTAACAAGGAGTTTATATTTCGCAGATTTCTTTAATTCATTAATTTAAATTTTAGAAACGCCGGGATTACGTTGAATGCGTCCTAGAATGTTTGTAGTGGGGGATGAGTTCAAGTGTTGTGCGATTAGGGGATTTTAAATCTTGATATTATTATTATTGTACGGCGCGGTGACTCAATATGTAGAGCGTCGATTTACCAAGCGGGAGGCCATAGGTTCGATTCCTGCCACAAACATATTCAAACGGTTGATTTTCTCGTCGGCCCCCAGTCTGCAGACTCAGTTGTGAATGAGTACATTTTTTAGGAAATATTTTCAAAACGACCAAATCAAAGACCATAAAACAAAGAATTTTTCTGCACTTTTCTTCGTATCTTGACCTTCTTGCTGACACGCGTTGCGTGTCATAACCAACGTTACTTTGGCTAGGGGATTTACAGAAGCATTCTCTACTTTATTAATATGGCACTTGATGCCAGCATACGTCTGCGTTGTATTCCCAGCACTTCTGAAGTATCAGTTTGACCGTAAAAAAGCGTTGTGAAGCGACCAGATCTGAAACCACCTTGACATTCGCCAATGATTCGTTCTGCGTACGATTTTATTATATTTTCCAGAATTTTCGTCAAAGTTTTATAGGACGTACAAACTAGTGATATGCCCCCTGTAATTCTCACAAAGCAGTTTGTTTCCTTTTTTGTGAATTGCACAGATGATGCTTCTGCGCCAATCATCTGGGATCACCTCGTCCTCCCATACTCGCAGGAGTAATTGATGTATGGCATTAACTAGACCCGTTCCACTGAATTTTAGCAGTTCGGCTGGAATCTCGTCAGCCCCGGCGCTTTATTATCTCGCGCTCGCCGGGCTTTATATCCCACGACCTTCTCTGCGACCTCTTTGATGGTACCCTTGAGATCTTCCGAGATCTTCCTCAAGGGCGGCAATATACGCCGTAGAATCGCTCAGGAGCTTATCAACCGGAAAGATTTTGGGAGGGCTGATTCTCTATTGGTGCAATGAGGAAATTCTACATCTGTAGGTCCATCCTTCACCAAGTGATGATCTGAGTCGCAGCTTGCTCCTCGATAGGAACGGACATCCAGTACGTGGTCAATTTGGTTGACGGTATGTGCGTCTAAAGATTTCCAAGTCTGCTTATGAATGCGTCGATGCGGGAAACACGTAGAGCTTACGACCAAATTCCTGCTGCAGGCGAAGTCGATAAGTCGCTGGCCGTTTTCGTTACATTTTTCATGGAGTCTGTGACCTCCATTGGTCCTCCGGTGGCAACTTTCTTTTCCGACTTTCGCGTTAAAGTCTCACAGAGTCAGTCGTTTGTTGGAAGTGATTCGAAGAGAGCCTCATGGTGGGCGTAGAACTCGTCTTTTACTGCGTCTTTTCTAACTTCAGGGGGCGTACACATTGATTAGCCAGAGGTTGAAGAATCGAGTCTTAATGCGAATCGCACACAGCCGTTCATTTATGGGTTTGAAGTCAATAACGTGCGGCTTGAGGTGATGGTTCACTGTAAATGCTACTCCAAACTCCTTGTGGCCCGATGTTTTGCCACTTGTAAAAATTGTGTGCGATTTCTTGTCATTGATCTGGCTGCCAAGCCAATTTGTTTCCTGGACTGCAGTAATGCTCAGTTTGTAATTTTCGACCTCTTGAAGCAAGGACCTCTCGGCCCCCGGGGAGCGTATATTCTAGGATCCGAAAGAATAATCCGTTAGTCGTTTGCGTGGTCGTCGTTGTTGATCCGAGGCTTTTGTTCCAGGTTTCTTGACGTGGAGTGGTTTCTACAAGGACAAATTGTCAGCATATCGCTTAAACCCATTCAGGGGGTGGTCTCGGATATAGCTGCTTCCGATGGTTTAATAAACATGCTGGAGTTTACACAACTATTTTGTAGGTCCAACTACACAAATCATTCTATCCTACTAAGCCTGAGACGCTTAGGTGATGGACAGCAATTCAGGCTACAGCTATCTTGCCTTTTTCAAAACTATCTTATCACTTAGACCTAGCCGTCAGTGGTTTGATCCACCACAGTTACCTGCGGCCGCCCACGTGGAGGACTATGAAGAAGGTATTTTGCCCGCGACGTATACCAAATATTTGTCGACTTGAAGCAGGCCTACGACAGTATCGATCGTGGTGTACTGTACAACATCATGCTGCAATTTGGTATACCAGCAAAGTTAGTGCGACTGTTAAAGATGGCCAACTCCGTCTCACAGATCAGGATCCATAATAGACTTACTGACTAGCTATTTGAAATACGCACTAGTCTGAAGCAGGGCGATGGACTGGCGCCGACGCTCTTCAACCTAGCACTGGAATACACTATTCGGGCTATGAATATGAACACCAGCGATACGCTACTCACCAAGTCGACACAATTAGCAGCGTACGCCGATGTTATCAACATCATGTCCCGAAGATTGGCCAACGCAGAAGAACTTCAACTAATTTGCCTTAACCCCTAGCGGGGCATAGCGCGTCAACTACTCCTGCGCGCCATCGAACTCTGTTCTGGGTAATCGGGCGCAACTCCCCAAAAGACTTACCCAGTGCCTGACACTCCTTTGCCACAGATCGACGCCATGTGATTCGAGGAACCCCTCTTGGTCGGCCTTGGTTAGAAATGGGGTTCCATTTCATGGCATGCAAAGCAATGCAGTTATCACTCTTCCGCAATGTGTGACCTATCCACTGCCATTTTCGCCTGCGTATCAATTCGTCGATTGGCATCTGACCCGTACGCTGACTTAGCTCTTCATTTGATATTGTTTCGGGCCAGAAAATTCTTAAAATTCGACGAAGACATGAGTTGACGAAAACTTGCAGCTTTCTGGCAACTCCTACGGAAACTTTCCATGAACTGCTCCCATACAAAAGCACTGACAGTACCAGGGAGCGAAACAGGCCCAGCTTGGTCTTGATGCTGAGATAACTGCTCTGCCAGATTTTGGATAGCATGCCGTATGCGCGTTTAGCCTGGTTGATACGACGAGCGATGTCCTGCTCAGTACCACCATTTTCGGCAACAATGCTACCCAGGTAGACGAAGTTGTCCACCTTCTCCACAGGCTGCCCATTAATATTGATGGCAATACATGTCGGATTTCTTTTTCGCAACGGCGGGCTAAGAACTTTGGTCTTGTTGGTATTAATCTTTAGCCCAACCTTGCTTGCCTCCCTCTCGAGATCTAACGCCATTGCGGACAGATCCATGATTTGGTGGGAGAGTAGGCATATGCCGTCAGCGTAGTCAAGATGTTGTAGATAAGATGTCAAAGTCCACTGAATTCCTCTGTCGAGTCCGGATAGGGCGGCATGCAACACATCGCCGATCACAATGAGGAATAGGATCGGTGAGAGGATGCACCCCTGCCGAACTCCACTGCGAATCTCAAAGTCCCCCGACACCTTACCTTTATGCAGAACTCGACATTTCGCGCCTTAATAATAGCCACAAGCTTCTCAGGGATGCCTCTCCTGCGTAAGATTCCCGGTTCACACTATCGAAAGCCTTTTCGAAATCGATGAAAAGCAAGTGAAGCGGAGAATGGTATTCGGCGCATTGCTCGATGATAATTCGTAAGGTGTTAATGTGATCGACACAGGAGAATCCGGATCGAAAACCAGCCTGCTCTTTATCAATTGTGCTTTCTAAGTGGGCCTTTAGTCTTTCCAGGACGATTTTATCTATTATCTTGGCAACGGCAGGAAGCACACAAATGCCTCTCCAATTATTACAGTCTGTGAGGCTACCCTTCTTTGGAAGTTTGATGATCAAACCTTCCTTCCACTCAGTGGGAAAGGTCTCTGTATTCCACGCTTCATTAACAAGTGGGTGCAGCAAATCGGCAGTTACACTTGGCGCTGCTTGATAAAGTTCGGCAGGGACACCGTCGAGTCCGGCGGCCTTTCCTCGTTTCAGTACAATAATTGCAGTGACTATTTCCTCTTTAGTCGGGGCAGTGGACCGTATACGCACAATTTGATGGTTAGCTAAATTATCTACTATATGAGGGGGAACTTCACCAGAGGTTACACGGTTTAAGACCGCGGTGAAGTGTTCTTTCCAGCGCCTCATTTGATCTTCTTCCAAGATAAGTAGCTTTCCATCACTATCCTTCACTGGATGTTGGCAGGAGTTACGACCACCTGTAAACTCCTTGATGACACTGTGTACGGCGTTTAAGTTGTTACTTCTTGCGGCTTCTTCTGCTGAGGCTAAAAGAGAATTCGCATAAACTCTTTTATCGCGTCGCACACTACGCTGAACTTCTCGAGCTTTCTGACGGTAAATGAGTTCGATGCTGCTTCGATTGTCGCCTGATGATGCAGCCAAACGAACTTTCAGCTCCTTTCTTTCAACAATCCGCTGCCATGAAGCGTCGGACATCCAGGGCTTATTCCGGCAATCCGGGTTTGTGCCAAGGATGGTATCTGCGCTATCAATGTACGCATTTTAATGGCATCCCAGTTTTCGTTTATGTCACTATCTGGGTGACTAGTTATCTCAGCTGATTTTTGCGCAAGATGGTCATTGTATTGTTGTAAGACAGCTGGATTTTTTAATCGAGCGGTGTTGAATTTGCGGCGCCTGAATCTTTCGTCGCTGGGGCGGCGCACGGCTGCAATACGTAATCGAACATTAGCGATCATAAGATAATGGTCTCTTCCCATCCCAATATCGGCACCCTTCTTGTTTCGCACGTCCAGGAGGCAACTCCTGAATCTTTTACTAATGACAAAATAGTCGGTCTGATTTTGTGTTCTGTGCCCATCAACAGAGGACCAACTGGCTTTGTGGTGGTCCTTATGCTCAAACATAGTACCACCGATGAAGAGACTGTGAAAGTTGCAGAACTCTACAAATCTTTCACTGTTGTCATTACGATCACCAAGACCGTGCCTCCCCATCACATGTCTGAGCCCATAGTTATCAGCGCCAACTTTCGCATTCAAACCACCCATAACCATTATAATGTCACCTTTAGGTGTTCTGCTCTGAACGGCGTTTAGTTCTTCGTAGAAGGAGTCTTTTGCCAAGACATTGTCGGGTTCAGTAGGGGCATAACATTGTATTATTGAGATGTTCCTCATTTTGGTCCGGAACCTGGCGGTCAAGATTCTATCAGAGACCGGCTCCCAGGATAAGAGACAGTTTCGCGCAGCTCTGGTTAAAAGGAGCCCCACACCTGACTCACGACGATTACCGGTAGCTTTACCGGAGTACAACATTACAGTGCTGCCCGTTGGAGAGATAAATTCTCCGCTGTTCCACCATCTTATCTCACTAACTCCTAAGATATTTAATTTGTACCTCAGAAATTCACTCTCTAATTGAAGAAATCGTGCGTTCTGGGGACCTTCTGATCCATTGTCCAGGAGAGTACGTACATTCCAGAATCCAATCTTTGTCATTGTGCGATAGCCAAAAGTCGTAACCGTTGAGTCAGTCATTATCCGAGGCATAGTTGACGTTTCGTTAGCATATAAAGATTTCGGATAGTGCAAGTTGCTGGCATACACATACCTGGGTTACAACTTGTCAATGGACGCGAACGGAACTGACGAAATCAAGCGACGGATACAGTTAGCTAATAAGACTTTTTCTCGGTTCTCCCCATAATGAAATCGAAGCATATGCACAGAAACACGAGGCTCCTCGTGTACAAAACGATTATACGACCAGTGCTATGCTATGGCTGCGAATCATGGACCCTAACCCAAGCCTCCGGAAATGCTAGACACAGTTGAACGTACGGTTTTCTACGGCGAATTTTCGGGGCTGTTTGCGATTGAGACGGATGGGGCATCCGGTATAACCATGAGTTGTATGAACTGTACGATGAGCTGGAAGTTTCGAAAATCGTGAAACTACAACGACTTCAATGGGCAGGGCATGTCCAACGAATGGACGATGATCACATGCCAAAGAGAGTGATGAATGCAAAACGAGTTGACGGAGCAAGACTGCCTAGACGGCCGAGAGCTCGTTGGAAGAGCTCAGTATATGTGGACGCCGAGCAGCTACTGGGCCTCCAAGATTGGAGGACGCGGTCACCCTAGATTTGGCAATACAGGGAAACTTAAGGGGAGTCACGTCACAAAAGTGTGGTCCAAGTTTTCCATGTATTTTAGTTCACTAGAGCCACACTGATGTCACCTCACGCTCTCTACCCCACGCCACCGGCAGCACAAGTGATATCACATTATTTAAAGTCTGGACGACCACATTCTCGGCGCGGCGTGAGAATGTTTTTTAATCATCAACAGGTTCAAGTCGATATTTTGATATTTTAAAGGAAAGTGCTGCTCTCAGGATACAAAAAAATGCGGAAAAATGCCAATCTCAAGGATCAAAATATCGAGAAGGTTTGGATGACATGGATATGTTCTTTCTGAGCATGTCAAGAATGAAGGAAAAGTTGCCAACACTTGAACAAGCATGGATTAAACTTCAGTTGAGTAATTTGGTGTTAACAGCAGCAATGCAAGATCAACAACTAAATTATTCAAATTCAGACCCACAGCATTGTTCCTAATTTGTACAATCATACTCGTCCGCTCCATCAACGCGAGATGCCTCCAAATCAGGTGGAATGCTGCCGACATTAGCTGATCTGACTGATATATCTTTATCGGATGCTGATAAAATTAATTTTATGTACCATACGTTGTAGCAGGTATCTATATTACGCCTAGTACGCACTTTTGACATGGATATGTCTTATAGCTGGGGGTCATCCTAAAAATTTGTCCGTCACACGAAATGTCTGTTTTTCTACTCGGGGTTCAGAAGAGGAAACAAGCCCATTGAAAATTTTTCTATTCTGGTTGTGCATGCCGTTTGAGTGAAGTGGTCATTGTGCATGGCTGTTGCTTGTTGATCCGCGGGGGCGGCGTGCTTGCGGAGATCTTGTGTGTACATGTTGAGATGTTGATTTGATAGCGATAAAGGTTGACGTTGTGGACGGCAAGAATGAATGTAGTGGCCCATTGTACTATCTGAATCACTAGGATCCCAGAAAAAGTAGCAAGTAGTCAGCTCGACTAACATTTGGACATGCGCAGACGCAATTTGAGAGAGTGTACATAGTTCCCGCCCCCCGAAGATGAGCGAGAGCGGATGAAGTTAATTCGAGCCAAATCGGGTGATCCAGCGACTGTGGTTGTGCATTTGCAATGGCGGCGATTTGAGGTCTGACTGGTTCACAATGTGGGCTCCCACCACACGTGCAATAAACTTATAGAACAAAATGGCGGATTTATACTACGTGCTATAAACATAGAACAAAAGCTCCACATACGGTACGATGTATTAGCAGCATAAATGTTGACTTTCAATAGGGCGTGTCTATCTGTCTCATGTGGTTGGGTGCTCAATCTCATTAGAACGGGTGTATCCGGTTCATATGGGGACGTTGGCTTTCAATGGGGTATGTCTCTCTGTCTCTTAAAAGGGGTATTAAGTTTGATTTGGGGCGGGTTTATCGGGAATCGGTTCTTGGAAGACAGGTTATTGGCTTTTGGTGGGAAATGATACAAAGTATCTACACTGCATGCAGATACATCGAAACATGGATATGTCTTTGGCTACTGACTGCGTGGAACCTGTTGTGTTGAAGATATCGACGCAAGTTTTATAAAGATCCCAGTATAGTTATACTGGATGAAATCATTTGACAAAACACATCCCACGCTTTCGGTAGGCATAAGACATATCCATGTTTCGATGTATCTGCATGCAGTGTAGATACTTTGTATCATTTTTGTATGACCCTCGTATTTACGGCCGTTTAGTAAACTCATCCACTAAATCAAAGAAGACGCAGCTTTCTCAAACTACAAATTTTATTTATGTTGTTATTTACAACATAAATAAAATTTGTAGTTTTGGAAAGCTGCGTCTTCTTTGATTTAGTTGACAACTACAAACGTCGGACGACACCTAACATACATCCAAACTGTTTTTCATTTTCTTCTGGCATTATATTAAATATGAGTATTGTGCAGTAGTGGCCTACGCTACTAGACGTCTCTTGAAGTAACAGGGGCGCAAAAATACTCCTTTTTATAGAAATGCCACAGTGACGTGTGTACGACTCCATACTGGCCTCTTGCTGTGAAAGTGGCCCTGTCACCATGCTTCTATGTATATACTTATACATATATGAAATCTTTCCTTCCATATCCAACAAAGTGCATTAAATCAAGTAAGCAAATATTTAATAGCACATATTAGGCCTCCTGAGTTGTACTCTCCAATTCAATAGCAATTCATCATCATTCAAATGACAAGGTAATTTCAGGCGTGTCTTGACCATTACCAGAAACAATTTCTTATAAATAGAATCGTAGTCTTTTATTCGTCCTTATCCACGAATATGTTTGTAAATGTAATTGCTTCCTTGCTGCTCTCCAACATATCCTATAACAAGTCGGTTGTTGATGGAATGGCATGACCTCAACCCGGTTATCATCAATGCCGATTGAATTGGTTTCTATAGGCTGCCTAGACTCCTATCCTCTAATTTATTAAAATCAAACAAGGAAGGAGTGGTCTATGCCCTTATCGAAATTCGCCCACTTGCTTTGAATAGGGGTAATTTCCCAACAGTGCTTTCATGAAGTATAAATAATATCACGGAAAACCAATTTGGGATCTATATGACCAAAATCAGGAAAGCATTGTCCGATAGTTTGTAAAATTGTTTGGATAATGTTTTCTTCTTATTACCGTCCTGACAAAAACAGACAATTAGTCCGCTTCTGCTTACAGCGACTCCATGATTCACTCGAATTTTGGGGCAATTATTACTCGTGTGAAAATTCTATTTTTTCCAAAGTCCTTTTCATCAGCTCATCCTTCTGCACCTCTATGGAATTCCCAAGCACAAATGGAGAAGAACATGTATGAGTGAGTTGGTTTATACTTCATATTTATTTGGCGGTTTCACTTCCAAGTTCCAAGAAGACACTTCAACGTCTAATTAAGATTGATTGAGAACGCAATGAACCAGAAGCAGGTTCATGAATATTTTCGCCGCTACCGAAAACATCCTGAATACACTGAAACTGTGAAATGACGACGAAAGTGCTCTTAGTGAAACTCTTATTATCCTGATAAATGGTACGTGTGGAATCCATAATAAGTTCACTTGCTGCTATAATTGATGATAGGGGATGGTTTTTGCCGACATGCCATTACAGGAGTATAGATTCGAATTCGATAGACAGGCATCCATGAATCAAGGATCATCATTTGTATTTCATTTACAAACGTATTTCTATGGAAGGCGTATAGTCCCCAAACCACTCAACAAATTTTGATTTGCTTTCAAATCACGATGGAAATTTTTGATGAAAAGTTGCTCGGTTAATTCTTTACTGTCGTCCTTCTCGATTCAAATAATTCGATGAATCTACTTTAAATCTTCATAAAGCTAGTTCTTGCGATCATAGGGAAGGATGCGTTGCCAAAAAGGTAAATGATAAATAACAAAGTTTGGGAGACTTGGTTTCGTCTGTAGCTTAGATTGACAACATACTTTAAATCTTCATAAAGCAAGTTCTTGCGATCATAGGGAAGGATGCGTTGCCGAAAAGGTAAATGATAAATAACAAAGTTTGGGAGACTTGGTTTCGTCTGTAGCTTAGATTGACAACATGCGTTTTTGCTGCTACTCAAAACACTGTCGGTGGAAAGTTCGACTCCTCACGGGACAAATACTTATTTTTTCTTATTTCCGAAATATTAGGTGTACTACTTTGCCTCCGCCGTTTTTTCCTGGAAATAAAAGCTTAGTTGTCTAAAAGTACTTACAGATGTACCTATATATTATTCAAAGTACTGTCCATAGTTAGCGACAACTTTCGCCCATCTCTCCGGCAATTTTCAGATTCCATCTCGGAAAAAGGAGGCTTCTTTCGACGCGATCCATGATTGGATCCATTTTTTGACTTCCTCGTACGAACGAAGATTCTGATCAGCCAGGCCGTGCGCCATGGAACGAAACAGATGGTAGCCGGAAGGAGCGATGTCTGGGGAGTACGGCGGGTGGGGCAAGATTTCCCATTTCAGGTTTTCCAAGTATGTCTTCTCCACTTTTGCGACGTGTGGCCGAGCATTGTCATGCTGGAGGATGACTTTGTCGTGTCTCTCTTGGTACTGTGGTCGTTTTTCCTTAAATGCTCGACTCAAACGCATCAATTGCGTTCGGTACCGATCTCCTGTGATAGTTTCATTCAGTTTCAGTAGCTCGTAGTTTATCACACTGAGGTGGTCCCACCAAACGCAAAGCATAAGCTTGGCGCCGTGAATATTCGGTTTTGCCGTCGACGTTAAACCATGTTCCGGCATTCCCCATGACTTTCTGCACTTGAGATTATCGTAGCGGACACATTTTTCGTCGCCGGTTACGATGCGATGTAGAAATCCCTTCCGATTCTGCCTTTGAAGCAGTTGTTCGCATGTAAATAATCGCCGTTCAATATCTCTCGGTTTTAACCGTTTTAACTCGTACGGAACCGAATTTTTTGTTTCTAAATCATGCCCATGGCATTGAGGCGTTTCGAGATGGCTTGCTGAGTCACTCCCAGTGATTCAGCTAATTCTTCTTACGTTTGGCATGAATCTTCATCGAGCAGTGCTTCAAATTCGTCGTCTTTAAAAAAATTTTCTCTCACACCACCATGCTAGTCCTCGACATTGGAATCGCCACTTTTAAAACGTTGAAACCACTCACGACATGTCCTGCCAATCAGAGCAACCTCACCGTAAGTATCTGAAAGCATTCGATGAGCCTCAGCTGCAGTTTCTTTCAAATGGAAGCAGAAGATCAAAACTTCCCACAAATGACGAAAACTTGGCTCGAAAACAGACATTTTGAATCGCGAGTCTTATTAAAAATGCGAATAACTTTAGTAAAAGTTGTTACGGGGATGTCGATACGTTTACAGACGTCCAAACTCACTTTGTGACACTTTTGAACTACGTATTTTGACCAGCCCTCACCGATGCAGCCGTCTGTCGGAAAACAAAGTTAATATTATGGCAGTCTTTTGTATGTCCTCCTCGACTACCGGAATCTGATTGTACGCACGGACTATATCGATCACCGAAAATATATTTGCGCCATCGGCTACCATCGCATCGTGTAAATGAGGAAGCGGTGAACGGTCGGATGTCGTCGACGCATTTAACCGGCGGTAGTCGCCGCAAACTCTCCATTGGCCATTGTTTTTGGGTGCAAGGTGCATTTGACTTGCGTATGCACTGCTTGACGGTCTACAAATTCCCAATTTTGTCATCGAGTCGAAGTCTTTCTTCGCGATCCGGAGCTTATCGGGTGAGAGTCTCCGTGCAGGCTCCGCAACAGGCGGGCCCTTCGTGTCGATATGGTCCCCATGCAACATCGCGCCAAAACGAAGCTTCACCGCTGAGAAAGTGCATGCAGCAAGTGTACATTCGTAATAGTGCATGTGCACATTTTCGGTTCAACCGAAAAGTCAATAAAATGGAACGGTTTTGCGGGTGGTTGTCATTGTACACGGGAGATTGTGGCACCTAGGCCGAACGCAGCGACATTTTCGGTTAAAAACCGAGACTGTGCATGCGTGCACTATTACCACTTGCACTATATCAGGGTGCCCTCAGAAATAATGGCATGGCTGCCAACCTCGAAAATTTTGTTCATCCCTGAATCAGGAAAAACATGGCCGACACCAGGTCCATTTACAGCGGCCAATTCTAACCCATAACTGCCCCTTTTTACACCCTAGACTTTTAGTATAGGGTATATTGTTTTTGTCACGACGGAAATATGTAACACCTTAAAGGAGGCTCCGGAGGTATAGCAATGTATATATATAAATGATCAGGATCACCTCCTGATTCGATTAAGCCATGTTTGTCTGTCTGTCCGTCTGTCCGTCTGTCAGTCTGACTGTCTGTCTGTTCGTTCGCACGATAACTTTCGATAAAATGAAGCTAGAGACTTGAAATTTTGGTCAAATGTTGGAAGTATAATCTACTTGGTTGGTATTGAAAATGGGCATAATCAGGCAATGAGAACGCCTACCTCCCCTATATATGTAAAATAATTAAATGTATCTATAACTCCCGATTAAATAAACATGAAAAGCTCTAGCTTTGGTAGATTGCTCGTGAGGATAATCTCCTACTCACCTGGAAAAATAAAATCGATCAGTGGAAAACGAACGGTAATTTTCTTATAAAGAGCCCCATACTACCCTACTTTTTGGGTTTTTTGTCTATAACTCTTGAACCAATTGACGTAGACACCTGATTTTTGGCATGTAACCCTGAGGAAAGAAGCTGCTTAAGGTTCTGTAAGTTGGGCATAATCAGATCAAAGGAACACCTACCTCCCCTACAAATTGCATAAAATTAAATATTACTTTAATTACAATAACTTTCGATAGAATGATACTACCGAGTTAAAAATTTGGTGGAATGTTGCTAGTAAGACCTACTTAGTTGGTATTGAATATGGGCAAAATCCGATCCAAGGAACCCCCACATCCCATACCTCCCCTAACTTCAAATAAGCCAGGGACTTGAAATTTTGGTCAAATGTTTGAAGTGAGATTGAGTTAGTTGGCATTAAAGATGAGTAAAATCCGACCTAAGGAACCCCTACCTCCCCTAGAAATGAAACTTAAAATAAGCGATAACTAACGACAAAATAAAGCTAGCGACTTGAAATTTTGGTCAAATATTTGTAGTAGGTTCCAGTTGGAAATACGTAAAATCCGACCAACGAAACCCCTACTTCCCCTACAAATGAAACTTCAAATAAGCGATAACTTTCGATAGAGTGAAGCTAGAGACTTGAAATTTTGTTTAAATGTTTGTAGGGTGATCTAATTGGTTGGTGGCAATGATGGGCAAGATCCGACCCAAGGAACCATTACCTCCCCTACAAGTGAAACTTCAAATAAGCGATAACTTTCGATAATGAGGCTAATGACTTTAAAAACTCAACAAATATTTGTAGAATGGGTTAGTTAATTAATTTTGAGAACGGTCAACATCCTCCTGAATGAGTGCCAACCTCCCCTATAAACTGGTCATATAGGAAACTCACTTTTAATGCAAATGGTAGTTGCCAATTGGTACTTTTGGTATCACCACTAGGTTTGTACAAGTCTAGGGTATACACGCTTTGGACTCGTAAAATAAGTGCAATTTCTACATCAAAAATTAAGAAAATAATTGCGATTAAAAAGAATCGCTAATATTTCAATAGGAAATAAATATTTAGGATGAGGTAAGTTACTGGCATACATTACCTGTCCATTTAGCCACCTTCTACGAAAAGCCGGGAAAGAGTTATTCCCTTCTGGTGAATAAATTCTAAACAAATACAACTACCGGCCTCTCTGTATCTTCCGCTCTAGTATAATTACTAAGAGACAGGGATAACGAAAATTGGTCATTTGTCATTCTGATTTTTGAATTCGTATGTCGATGCTTCGGCACGAGTCGGAACAAATTTAGAAATTCCATTGAATTGAATTCTCCTAATCTTCCACAAAATACGACATCCTTGTCCTGTTCATTTTTTTCCCAAGGAAAAAGGACTAAATTTAAAGTGAAAAATTAATCTGACATACGGAAATTACATGGAACCCTCAAATCAAAAGAGATCTTCGGATTTGTAGAAATATCACGAGGTTCTCAAGACTGTCGTCTTATATCTCGAAGGCAAAGTCAACAGCCATGCAAAGAGATTTTTTCATTCCACTAAATTTGTTTGGACAGAAAACGTTTCTCATTTTTACATTTTCTAAAATCCCTGTCCTTGCAACATTGCTCAGACGAAGGAAGCAATTGAAAGGAATTACAAGAAAACGTGCCCGTATATCTGTGTTTTGCCTTTTTTTCCTTGTCCAGACAAACAGCACAGCAATAATATTCGTTTCCGAAATGAGACACATTCCATTGAAGATGTCTAAAATTGGACGGATCCTAGTGTCATATTGGATTTGATTGAATTTTCTACAATTCTTGGACGTGCTAGATTGATTGCTCTGAAAAGCTGCTTCCGCCCTCTTTTCACATTAGCTTTCACATATATATCTTATCTTTAGAGCCGGTGCACATGAACGTCAAAAGTAATCAATCCTATCTCTTTGACACCTATCCTATCGGCGTTTCAGTGCACATGAGGTGATAGGACGCAGCGTCAATCTGTATTATATTAGACCGGCCACACACGGTCGAAAACGAATTCGAACATTGTGTCAAGTGTCATGAGTCATTCGGAGGAAATCTTAACTCATCGCTCGAGGAAAGGTCATCCTGCTAATACTCGTAAATATAATTCTCACTCAAATCTGTAGAAATTTGTACACTGTGAGCATTTTCGTGTTCGAGTGTGTGTGGCTCGGCTTAATTAAAACTTATTTGCGAATGCAGCGTTACATGTGCACTGGCATAATCTCAACTGTGTACTATAGCGAAACGATGGAGATAAAGACGCGGCGAACTCCGATAACTTTTGAGGCTCATGTGTACCAGCTCTTAAGTCGACATTGGAGGGGCCTGAGATCAAACTGACATGACCGAAAAGTAGGAAAAAGGATATTCGAATTGGAAGCCAAATGTTTAGTTAGATTAAAAAAAAAAAAAAAGTTGCAAACCTACAACCGCCATATAAAACTTTATATGCGAAAGTTTTTATTTTCGGAATTGGTGGGAAAGTATACCAGACAAATGTGGGAATTGAATTTCCTTTTCTTTTAGTCTGACTGCAGGAACGGTAAAGGTCTTCAATTTTCACATACCCATTTTTGATATGTATGAGTATTGTTTTCTGAAAGGGATAGACTACGTTTGAAAATATTAGGCGCGTTTTTTAGCAGCCATGCATAACAGAGCAGGTTAACACCACACAATTACAGCAACAATTTGATCTGAACTGCTCTGGATAGAAGGTTAGTTCAAGAATGCTGCTGCTTTAGTATTTCCACGTTATGAAGTGTAGGTGGCGCAGGTGTCGAAGTTTTCGGGCTGTTTACAGTTTGGGAAGCACTCAGAATTCATTTCCTGTCAGTAAAGTGTTGGTTTTGTGTAATTAATATACATGGAATAGTAAACATACAAAATGATTCGGCTGCCTAAAGGAAATTTGTCCGATTGTATCTGTACTAAGGATTTAAGTTTTCTCTTGAAATTTGAGTTGACGTTTGAATGCTTAACTAAACCAAGATACATTCCCTGCAAATATATGCCCCGTTTTCGTGTTCACTACTCTGATCTGCTCTATAGCGTTTTTGTTGCCGCTTATTCTGCTCTACTCTGCTTTGTACAAAAAAAACCTATTATTCTGCGAAATTTACGACTTTAAGGAAGCATTCGAAGTTGCTCCCATATTTCATTCGTCATCTAAGGACCAATACTAAACACAAATATTAGTTTTGTGTAGGCTCTGCCATATGCGCTGACTGTGCATTTGGACAGGAAGTAAAAGTAGCGCGAAATCCCATTACTATTTGAGCAGTACATGATGGCGGAAATTCGGATGGGCTTATCTACAAAAGTACATTTATTATTTTATCTAGACATTTAATTCAAGTTTGATTTAAAGAATTCTTTGGACAAGCCCATGGCTTGTGTAAATTTTCATTAATGATAGTTTACCTTAAGTCTCATAGCGCGAGAACTTCTCCTGTCCACCATCGTTCTCGGTTATGGGCAATGGGATGCGTCTGGCTCCATGACTCAAAGCAGCAGCTCAACCCAGCCACAGATGGATATTCCAAGACGCCCCTTGTTCGGCCTTCATTGAAAATGGGGTCCCATTTCACGTCATGTCCAGCAATGAGCATTCCCATCCACTGGCATTTTTGCCTGCGTATCAGTTCATCGATTGGTATTTGACCCATATGTCGACTCAGCTCTTCATTTGATAAGGTCGGGCCAGAAAATTCGACGAAGACAAGAGCTGACGAAAACTTGCGGCTCTTTAGTAACACAAGCGGAAACTTTCCATGTGCAGCTCCCATACAAAAGTCTAGAGAGTACCACTGAGATATTTGCTTTGCCAAATTTTTGGCAGCATTTCGCATGGTTGATACGACGAGCGATGTCTTGCTCCGCACCGCCATTTTTGGCAAACATTGATATCTAGGTAGACGAATTTGTCCCATTAATCTTGATGGCAATTGGACGAGTTTCTTCTTCGCAATGGGGGCTAGGAACCTTGGCATATCTTTGGCTCAACCGTGCTTGTATCCCTTTCGAAATCTAAAGCATCTCAGATTCATGATTTTGTGGGACAGTAGGCATATGTCGTCGGCGTAGTTAAGATGTTGCAAATAAGGGCGACCGGTAGCGCAGTGTGTTGAGGCATCAGTCTCATGTTTGACTACCGGCGTTTCGGGTTCGAATCCCGTCCAGGACGAAGTTCGTGGCAATGGATGTGCAGGAGGTGCATGCTGGCAACTGCATTCTACGAAACCAGTTTATGTCGAGAAACGTCATCTGGGCCACATGGAACAGTTGATGCGCTATGCCCCACAAGGGGTTAGGGCAATTGAGAGAGAGAGAGAGAGAAAATAAGATGTTAAGGCTCATCGAATAATTGCTCTGTGTGGTATGGATGGGACTGCATGCAACTCATCGCCAATCACTATGAGGAATAAGATCGGTGGAGGATTCACCCCTGCCGAACTCTACTGAAAATCTCCCGACTCCTCATCCTTATGTAGAAAGCGACCTTTCGCGTCATCGTTGGTTGCCTTAATAACCACCACAAGTTTCTCAGGAATGCCTCTGCTGCGCAAAGCCGCCCGTGGAGAATCCCGGTTCACACTGTCGAAAGCTTTCTCGAAATCAATGAAAAGAAAGTGAAGCGGAGAATGGTACTGAATGCATTGCTCGATGATTATTCGCGAGGTTTAAAAGTGATCGACTCAGGAAAATCCAGATCGGAAGCCAGCGTACTCTTCATCAATTGTTCTTCCTAAGCCTTTAGTTTTTCCGGGACAATTTTAGCTACAGATTTGACAATGACTAGAAGCACACAAATGCTCCTCCAATTTGGCAGTCTATAAGGCTGCCTTTTTTTAGAAGTTTCAATCCTTCCTTCCACTGAGTTGAAAAGGTCTCTGTGTTCCACGCTTTATCACGAAGTGGATGCAGCAACAAAGTTAAATCAGTCGAAATCGTGGCGAAATGTCTATATCATCTGATCTTCCCCTAATGGAAGCAGTTACTCAATAGCCCCTTGTGGGTCAACTATTCCATGTGTCCCAGTTGTAGTTTCGTTGGCATATATTTTACTAGTTTCGGAGAATGCAGTTGCCAGTATGTATAGTATAATACCTCCTGCTCTTCCATTTAGCCGCCTATCTGCGAAAAGTCGGGAAATACTGTGGCTGTGTGGAAGACCACACAAACATCCATGGCCACGAACATCGTCGTAGACGGGATTCGAACCCGAAACGCCGGTAGTCAGACATGAGACTGATGGCTCTACGCACTGAGCAACAGCGACGATGAAAAAGATACACACAAATAGTGCTTCGTGCTCTACGGGTTGATCGCTAATCTCGAGCAACGACGATCGTGTGTTTAGCAAAACACACCTTAATGATGACCGAGGTGATGGGGTCAGTCCTCGACATAGTTCTTCGCTGGTGTGTTGCGGTGGGCTTACATGTAAACCCACAAAAAAAAACTGTCGTTGTACCTTTCACGCAAAGACGAAAAATAACATTGGAATCCATCTTGTTAGGCGGCACGACCTTAGATTATTGCAGTGATGTTAAACGTAACACTAGACTCAACACTTACCTGGAATACTTCGTCACTCATCGGGCTACTATCAGCGCTGCAGACTTCAGGCTGATTCCTGCAAAAGACATACTGTCCTTTATTAGAAAGGTGGACTGTCTTTTGACAAAGGAATTTGCTACGTTAACGGCACAATAGACCTCTCATAGTCACAGTGCCTACCCATTGGGTCCGTAGCTCGACTATCTTATCTTCTCCTTCCCCAAAGTTTCAAAGCTCTATAGATTATTTCCCCCATTTGCAATTATGATGTATATTTTGCCTCGACTAAAATATTGTTGAATTTTTAGTTTTTTTGGCAAATTGTATCTTTTCCAAATGAAATTGAGATAGATCTATAAGGATTATACTATACATATGTTAATCGATTCGCCGTTTTAGTGGTGCTTTTTCATCCATGAAGAGGATAATGAACCTAGTGTCGACTATAAGAAGTGCAGATGGGAAATCCTGTAAATGTCTTATATGTTTTTTCAAGGACTATGTTAAAATGTTACAAGTGACTTCTTAACAGTTAACAGGGTGATTTCCTAACAGTTAAATTAGTACTATTCACTAGTGTAATTAACAATATTCTGCTCGTGCTGCTTCCACCGACAGATCGAAAGCAGCACTTGATGAGTAGTGATCTGTCGGTTGCACGAAACCAGAGGCCGAGGGTCCCATTACACCCCGACTTCGATACGACCGCGAGGGCATTTGAGCCGTCCGCCAACCATACCATCCTTATCGCCCTTTTTTTGATTCCCCATTTTTGCCTCCCCAGCTTGTATTGTCTATCCCAGGCCTGTGAATTCCTTCAATACTATGTACGGACAGGGGCCACGAGCGGTGACAAACCCGCCCACGTTTTGAACTGAGCTACAGTAAGCACAGGTCGTTGCTGAGCTCGTTGAGGGGCCTATTTCATTGCCAGATGGCACGGCCCGACTTTCAAGACCCCATTCCCAGGGGCAATCCGTCCATTACACCACTGTTAGAAAATAATTTTCAATTCGTTGTCTTACTCTACTGGTAAATCATAAGGATAACCCACCATAATACTGAATATTTGACGAGTATGATTGGTGGCATATTTAAAATATTATGGCCTTGATCTAACCCCTAACCTACAATGAATATCCGTAAATATTTCTTTATAATGATATTAGAAAATTTTCCAACAAATCAATTCTAATGACGGAAACTCAAGCGTACATTGCGTGCCTAAAACAACCTTAAAATTGTCTATCTACGTCAACATCGCCAAACACTTGAACTTGAACTTTATGTCGAAGTTTTCAAGTGGAAATTTTGCCGTTTGAAACTTTTCCTCGTTTATGACTGGGAAAAGTTACCAGGTTTTCGTTTTTCTCGGATGTTCAGCAATCAGACAGAGAGAAGAGAAGGACTCGAGCAAACAAGGAAGCCAACCGGAATGTAACATGTGTCGATGGAAATTCCTTGAAAATGCTAGCATGAGTGGATCAATTCAGTGGCATTTAGCAGTTGAGATGGGAAGAAGAATAAGTAGAAGAAGAAGAAAGTTGGTGCAAACATATCCTACGTACATATTTGAAAAATGTCGAACTTTTCGTATCATCGGCGAGATCAAGTTTCATTCAAGGATAACCGTGATGGTCCAATAATGAGTTAGCGTAATGGAAAATAAAAATTTATGGAATGTAATATCGATGGAATAAATCAGGACGAAAGTCCTTGTTTCTGAGTGATGCAATACATGCAAGAGCTTTTACGTTGTACCTACTGTCATGAATTAATCAAGGGCGAATGCAGAATATGGATTCTATGGTATCAATGGCGGAGCTACAAATCGAGTTCGTAAGGAGCCCACTTTGTTTGTCACTTAAAGAGCTGAAAATTCCTCTTCCATAGTCCTCCGCGTGGGCGCCCCCTCGAACGGTAGTGGTCACTGACGATTGCTAACCACTGTCAAGCCGCCAGTGATGGCGGTGCGATGATTTGGTTGAGGTAAATTTTCTCCCTGTTGTGTGGGGTGTAAAAATAATACCACGGCCTTTACCTTTGAGGGCCTGTCATTAAAACCGACAAACAAAGGACAGGATGTGTATGCCAGCAACTTGCATTATCCGAAATCTCTATGTGCTAACGAAACGCCAACTATGCTTCGGATAAGGACTGACTCAACGGTTACGAATTTTGGCTATCGTACAATGACAAATATTGGAATCTGGAATGTCCGTACTCTCCTGGACAATTGATAAGAAGGTCTCCAGAACGCACGATTTCTTCAATCAGAGAGTGAATTTCTGAGGTACAAATTAAACATCTTAGGAGCTAGTGAGATAAGATGGTAGAACAGCGGAGAATTTGTTTCTCCAACGGGCAGCACTGCAATGTTGTACTCCGGTAAAGATACCGGTATTGGTTGTGAGTCAGGTGTGGGGCTCCTTTTAACCAGAGCCGCGCAAAACTGTCTCTTATCCTGGGAGCCGGTCTCTGACAGAATCTTGACCGCTGGGTTTCGGACCAAAATGAGGAACATCTCAATAATACAATGTTATGCCCATACTGAACCCGACAATGTCTTGGCAAAAGACTCCTTCTACGAATAACTAAACGCCGCGCCGTTCAGAGCAGAACACCTAAAGGTGACATTATAATGGTTATGGGTGATCTAAATGCAAAAGTTGGCGCTGATAACTATGGGCTCTGACATGTGATGGGGAAACACGGTCTTGCTGACCGTAACGACAACGGTGGAAGATTTGTAGAGTTCTGCAACTTTCACAGTTTCTTCATCGGTCGTACTGTATTTGTGCATATGGACCATCACAAAATCAGTTGGTCCTCAGTTTATAAGTGCAGAACACAAAATCAAATCGACCACTTTGCCATTAGTAAAAGATTCGAGAATTGCCTCCTGCACGTGCAAAACAAGAAGGGTGCCGATATTGGGATGGGAAGAGACCATTATCTTATAACCGATAATGTTCGATTGCGTATTGCTGCCGTGCACCATCCTAGCAATGAAAGATCCAAGCGCCACAAATTCAACACCTCCCGATTAAAAAATCCAGCTGTCTTACAACAATATAAGGACCATCTTGCGCAAAAAGCAGCTGAGATAACAAGTCACCCAGATAGTGACATAAATGAAAACTGGGATGCCATAAAAAGTGCGTACATTGATAGCGCAGATACCATCATTGGAACAAACACGGATTACCGGAATAAGCCCTGGATGTCCGACGCTTCATGGCAACGGGTTGTTGAAAGAAAGAAGCTGAAGGTTCGTTTGGCTGCAGCATCAGACGACAATCGAAGCAGCATCGGAGTCCTTCACCGTCAGAAAGCTCGAGAAGTTCAGCGTAGTGTGCGATGCCATAAAAGAGTTTATGCTAATTCTCTTTTAGCCTCACCAGAAGAAGCCGCAAGAAGTAACAACTTAAACGCCGTATACGGTGTCATCAAGGAGTTTACAGCTGGCAACTCCTGCCAACATCCGCTGAAGAATAGTGATGGAAAGCTACTTATCTTGGAGGAAGATCAAATGAGGCGTTGAAAAGAACACTTCGCCGCGGTCTTGAACCGTGTAACCTCTGGTGAAGTTCCCCCTCATATAGATAATTTAGCTAACCATCAAAATGTGCATATACGGTCCACTGCCCCGGCTAAAGACGAATTAATCACTGCAATTATTGCACTAAAACGAGGAAAGGCCAACGGACTCGACGGTTTCCCTGCCGAACTTTACCAAGCAGCACCAAGCGTAACCGATTTGCTGCACCCACTTGTTGATAAACCGTGGAATACAGAGACCTCTCCTACTGATTGGAAGGAAGATGTGTGCTTCTTGCCGTTGCCAATATAATAGCTAAAATCGTCCTGGAAAGACTAAAGGCCCAATTGATGAAGAGCAGGCTGGTTTTCGATCCAGATTCTCCTGTGTCGATCACATTAACACCTTGTGAATCATCATCGAGCAATGATTTTCATCGGTTTCAAAAAGGCTCTCGATAGTGTGAACCGGGATTATATATGGGCGGCCTTGCGCAGGAGAGGCATCACTGAGAAGCTTGTGGCTATTTTAAGGCAACCTATGACGGGGCGAAATGTCCCGTTCTGCATAAAGGTAAGGTGTCGGGGGACTCTGAAATTATCAGTGGAGTTCGGCAGGGGTCCATCCTCTTACCGATCCTATTCCTTATAGTGATCGGTGATGTGTTACATGCCCTATCCGGACTCGACAGAGGACCGTGGTCGTTCGGTCGCTGCTCTACGATACTAATCTAGAGTTTGGAGTTCAAATCTCGGCGGGATCAAAAACTACCTGTGAGTTCTAATAGAACTCTCACAGTGCTCCGCACTTGTCAGTATAAAGACGGTGCGGGTGGGAGGTGCATACTAGCAACTGCACTTCCGAAAAGTAGATATGCTATCGAAACGTCAACAAGGCATATAAATGCTAGAAATGTTGACGGGCTCATGCCCCTGCAGGGGTCAAGGCAATTGACATCGCTAAAGTATTTACTACCAGGAACAGTACACCCTGTATACTTTTACATCCTGAAATAAATAAAAAGGGAAATATGGCTGCCCTTATTAAAGCCATGCGATTTGAATTTATTCCTTTCGTGAATGCAAATTGAGAGTAATTATTAGGCGAGTTTTTTTGTACTGCGGTGGAGGTTAATTGGGGGCTATCCGGGTTAACTTACACACATTACACAAACAACTAGGGTATGTTGTTTGTGTAATGTGTGTAAGTTAACCCGGATAGCCCCCAATTAACCTGCACCGCAGTACAAAAAAACACGCCTATTTATAATTGATGTAACTTCTCAGCATTCATCTTTCTTTGTTTAGAAGTAGTCCTTATGTTCAACAAAAAAAAAAAAATCAGTTAAGTCATCTAAGTCATCAAGTCCCAGGGATATAACAAAAACAATCACATTTTACAAGTGCTCGTAAACTGTTTTGAAACTTCGTCAAGTACGCCTAAAGAGGATTACAAAAAGGAATATCTCGTGAAGTTCATTACACTTGCAGAGATGAAATGAAACGAAAAAAGAAAGGCATACTTCAACTTGACCAATTTATCCCGTCTCAATTGATGGCCGCCCTAAATTACTCCCATCGGCGATATTCCGAGATACTCTTTTGTCTGAATCGGGAATAATTAACAATTAAAATTCGAGTAACCCAGAGTTATTGCTCGGTAGTCAAAGAATTGTCCTCGTTTCAATTAGCGAGGAGGAGGAGCAGTAGCATTCAATACGGTCCAAGGCAGGATCAAGGAACGTACTAACTAAATCCGTTGGTTTTAGATGGGATGGTATAATAAGTTCGTCCAGAAGTCAAATGAAGAAAAAAAAAACAAGGACATTGCACAAAAAGAAAAATCCAATTAAATAACCAGACTGTGAACAGCTGGAGAAGCCAATACAAAAGGAAAAGATCGAAAAGGTAAGCTTTTTCTGAATGAAAAAAAAAGTTAGCTTAATATGAAGAGGCTTATTGTTCTTGCGTGACAATTTTTGGGCAAAGAAGGACTGTTCTATGGAAAGCTCAAAAGAGATGAATTATCCGACCGATGAAAATAACAGGAGATTGATTGATCGAAACGGTTCCCCATTATTCGCGATTTAATTTAATTCGTGCCGGAACAGGAAATTATAATGGAAAAGTTGATAATTGAACAACTTGTAAAATTTTTGTGTTGGTACATCAATTCGATGGGATAAGTTCAGTGTGAGTTTTTTTTTTGCTTTCGATTCGTTCTTATTAGTCTGGTGAATTTTGAGTTGTGTAGGTTAAAGATATTTGTAGATTTGAATTTTGTCACGCACGAATGCGCGTAATATTTTTTCAGTTTTTTTTTTTACATACACGTACATACATATTAAGGCCGAATTACATGGAGACGTGTACGGACGGACGTATTTTCTTTTGGGTATTATCACGGGGCCAGGGGCAGACGTGCATGATTTCAATTGAACTCATTTGTTGTCAATTTCATTCAACGGCAATCAATTGTTTCCCTTTGGATTGCTCACAAAACAAAATTTTGCCCTTTAAATATGATTAATTAAATAACTGCAATTCGCACTACGAAAAACAACATACAAGTATGATAGTACTCACACCTATGAGGCCGGTAGGTGTATTTTTTGTGTGGATAGTGTCAAAATGCCTAAATTTAAATGAATGTACTTTTATTATACCCTAGTTATACCGTAGACTTATAGTATAGGGTATATTGTTTTTGTCACGACGAAAATATGTAACACCTTAAAGGAGGCTCCGGAGGTATAGCAATGTATACATAAATAAATGATCAGGGTCACCTCCTGATTCGATTTAGCCATGTCTGTCTGTCTGTCTGTCTGTCCGTCTGTCTGTCTGTCTGTCTGTCCGTTCGCACGATAACTTTCGATAGAATGAAGCTAGAGCCTTTAAATTTTGGCCAAATGTTGGTAGTATGATCTTATTGGATGGTATTGAAATTGGGCATGATCAGGCCAAGAGAACGCCTACCTCCCCTACATATGTAAAATAATTAAATGTATCTATAACTCCCGATTAAAAAATCATGAAAAGCTCTAGCTTTAGTATATTGCTAGTGAGGGTAATCTTATACTCTCCTAGGAAAATAAAATCGATCAGTTGAAAACTAACAGTAATTTTCTTACAAAGAGCCCCGTACTACCCTCTTTTTCTGGTTTTTTGTCTATAACTCTTGAACCAATTGACGTAGACACCTGATTTTTGGCATGTAACCCTGAGGGGGTTCTGTAAGTTGGGCATAACCAGATCAAAGGAACACCTACCTCCCCTACAAATTTCAAAAAATTAAATATTCATTTAATTACGATAACTTTCGATAGAATGATACTACCGAGTTAAAAATTTGGTGGAATGTTGCTAGTAAGACCTACTTAGTTGGTATTGAACATGAGCAAGATCTGACCCAAGGAACCCCCACCTCCCCTACAAATGAAACTTCAAATAAGCGATAACTTTTGATAGAATGAAGCCAGTGACTTGAAATTTTGGTCAACTGTTTGAAGTGAGATTGAATTAGTTGGCATTAAAGATGGGTAAGATCCGACCTAAGGAACCCCTACCTCCCCTAGAAATAAAACTTAAAATAAGCGATAACATACGACAAAATAAAGCTAGCGACTTGAAATTTTGGTCAAATATTTGTAGTAGGATCCAGTTGGCTAATATTGAAAATACGTAATATCCGACTAACGAAACCCCTACTTCCCCTACAAATGAAACTTCAAATAAGCGATAACTTTCGATAGAGTGAAGCTAGAGACTTGAAATTTTGCTTAAATGTTTGTAGGGTGATCTAATTAATTGGTGGCAATGATGGGCAAGATCTGACCCAAGGAACCCCTACCTCCGCTACAAGTGAAACTTCGAAAAAGCAATATCTTTCGATAGAATGAAGCTAGCGACTTGAAAAATTCGACAAATATTTGTAGAATGGGTTAGTTAGTTAATTGATTTTGAGAATGGTCAAGATCCTACTGAATGAGTGCCAACCTCCCCTATGAACTGGCCATATAGGAGACCCATTCTTAATGCATGTGGTCGTTGCCAATTGGTACTTTTGGTATCACCACTAGGTCTGTACAAGTCTAGGGTATATACGCTTCGGACTCCGGGCCGAAGCCACCTTCCTTTCTGTCAAAGATGAGACCGATAAATTTAGCTTTGTCGGTGAAAACCAATTTAGTGCCCTCCCTCGCCCTCTGGGGCGACCGGTAGCTCAGTGCGTAGAGGCGTCAGTCTTGTGTCTGATTACGGCCGTTACGGATTCAAGTCCCATCCACGGCGTTCATGGCTATGGATGTTTGTGTTGTCCTCCCCTGTGGTACGGGGCGAAATAATAATCTACAACATCTCCCGATTTGTCACAGATAGGCGGCTAAATGGGAGCAGGAAGTGCAAGCTGGCAACGTGAATCGTCCGAATCTGATTTATGCCAACGAAATGTCAGCCAAGCCACATGGAATAGTTGGTGCGCTATGTGCTATCGATCGCCCATATGCCCCACTAAGGGTTAGGGCAAATTATCAGTTGAATAAGGCAGGGGGTTCGGTTGGAGGGATCGTGTATCGTCTAGTAACCAGTCTTATCCGGGTAAGCTATAACACTGCACCGATTTGCCACACCGTTAGAACGGATAGGGCTGTCTGCAGTACAACGCTGAGGGTATCAGGAAACTTGCCTGTGACGGCGAACCCTTTTCCGTTATTTTTTTTATTTGCAAGTAAATTGAAACACTGCTGTTTCACCCAAAAAATTTCAAAGATGATCTAATTACTCAAATTAAGTCACATTCAATCATTCCTCTGTCAAGAATTAAATATGAACATTACTGATTTGCTTGGATGCTTTTTTCTCGCCAGGTGTAGTAGTGATACACAACGCTAGCAGTACTTCGGATGACATTCTGCTAAGTTCTAGCCCAAGGGATTAAAACGAAACTTACGCTAATGAATGGAATATGAACACCTTACTAAAAAAAAAAACAATTAACACTAGTTGACCCACTGAGACTCCAAACAGTTATTTAGGCCCATCGAATTAAGAAAACCTCCTCAAAGATTACAGAAACAAGTCCACCATTAATATCTATGTGCTTTCAAAATAGCCGAAAACCCTAATTAACGGTTTCATTAACACAGCTCTCAGTCTAATGAAATTACATTCACGATGTGAATGGATTGCCATGGAAAAGGAGCGAACAACATAAGCCCCAAAGAGATAAGTTACCTAACTCAGTTTCAACTTCTTAAATGTCGTTTGCTCAATTTTGTTTACTTTGTTCCTCATTGTCACTTTTCAGAAAATCCTTCGTTTGTGGTGTAATAACTTGTAACTTTGTTTTGACAATTTCTTCAAAATATGCTGCTTCGGCTTAGGGTGGAGATGTCCAAACGTACTGCATGCTTTATGAGAACGTTGAGGATTTCAGTGTCCTTAAAATGTACGAGTATTTCCTTTGAAAGATTATCCATATCCGTACGCATGGTGTAAGTGGAGTGGAGTGGAAGTATACTTTTGTGATAAGGATTAAGGTTTTGATACACGGGACACGTATACGCGATCGCGTGATTTTTACCCGAGTCGCGCAAACGCGACTAGTGTTTACACGTAAGTCAGGTTTATGTGGACAAAACATCAGAAACGAGTATCCAAACTAGTTTTGCCGATGCGGAAATAATGCACACGTCTCTATTTTTACACGACGTGGACGTCGACGGCAACTTTCGTAGCTATGGGCGTTTATGCGGGTGTAATATGTGGTGCGGGGCGTAATAATAAGCGACTAAATCTCCCGACTCGTCGCAGGTAGGCGGCTAAATAGGGGAGCAGGAGGTGCATGCTGACAACTGCATTCTCCAAAAGTGGTTTCTGCCAACGAAATGTCAACTCGGACATCTAGAACAGTTGACGCGATATGCCCCACAAGGGGTTAGGACAATTGAGTAGCAGTAATATGTTTACACAAGGTGCGTTTATCATTTGGTAGCATCTCCTCGAGTATTGAAATCATCTATTTCCATTGTTTGTTGTTGGATTCATCGACTCATCAACGTTGCATGAATACCCGTCGGCACTCTTCGTATGTTATTAGCTCATAGGCTTCTCGACAGAATCAGGCTGGTGGTATAGCCAAAAACAAGTTTTGGAGAAGTATAATCAGTCTACAAATGGAGATTCAGATACCAAGGATAGATGAGTGGCCAGTACTCAACGCCCGCCATTGCCCTGTTTCACGAAGGCACATGGTCGTGTTTCCTGCAAGTTGTTCGCCAAATATGTCAAGCGGAAGCAATTTAAGCAACGTTTATAAGCAGACTGGCGGAGTTGTTCTAAAATCCCCCGTTGCGGCAATCGCTGCTAATATTTACACTTTACTTGAAAAATTAAAATAGGACGCCAATCTGAGTGCCATCCTTCACACACATATGCCGTGAAGCAAAATAGGTCGCACAACCGCTGTATCTAGCCTGTACACCACTTTGGGTTGCAGACCCCAGTTCGTGCTAATCGCCATCCTACTGGAATAGAGTGCAGTTGTGGCCTTGTTCACCCGCTCAAGGATGTTGGGTTTCCACGTCAAAAACAAGACCCAGGAACCAGCTCTTTCAGTAAGAGCCAGTTTCTTGCCAGCCAATGATGGAGGCTCAACAGGAGGTAATATGTGTCTTCTGGCGAAGAGCACACGTTCGGTCTTCTCAGGGTTGACCTCAAAGCCATTGTGGCCTTAAGGCCCATTCAGTGAGAATGCCAGGAGAGTTTTGTAACAACTCACTACGGACTCCCGAGAATCTCCTGAAAACAGAAATGGCAATATCGTCTACGTGGGCCGTTACATTGTATCCAAATTCCTCCAGTCTCAAAAGCAGTCATTAGGCACGAGAGATACTTTAGAATCGTAATGGTAAGGGGCAGCAAGAGGGCAAAAACCACACCCACATCCCCCGTCAATTACAGCAAGCTCGTACCGCCGCCCATCAAGCCAAGGAGTTTTCGTCAGATAACGCTGACGGACCTTGACGGTCACTTCGGCAAATTTTCACTTCGTCCCCATGGACACTTTGGTGTTCTCTAACACCTGTTCATTACAAAGTTCTGACTTTCACTTACAATTAGTCTTATAAAATAAAAATAAATAACTGGCGCAATAGTCCAATTTGAACCATGGCCTCGAGATGAGTTAGCATCATCTCATTTTCTAGATCGTGACGGGCTTGAGCAGAGGTGATCAGCAACACGCTCAACCGAGTTATTTACCCCATAAATGGGTACTCATTTAACAGCTGAGTGAGCTCATAGTCCGACACGTAAATCCCCTTTTTTGATCGAAAACTATCGCATTCAGTAGGAATCGAACCGGAGCCCAGTGCGTAGAAGGCGAACTTGCTTACCGTTACGCCATCCGGACTACCACTTAGTCTTATAACCTAAATAATTTTACAGGTCACACCCAATTTTGCAATGATCTTTATAACCTTGTAAAATAGTCATTTAATAATCAATTTTAATGGAATTTAACAAAATGCTATCTTTCCTGAGCGAAGAAAGATTACAACTTAAAGTTTTCTTTGACAACGAGTCATGTGCGAGGCAAACTGCTAATATGAGACACATTTTCGCATTTACGGAAGTCTATATTCGATATATGTATTTCTTGGAAAACAGTATTAGATGTGCACACAAAATTGAATAAATACGGCCTATCTTTTCCGATCCCTTTTCTCGCAAGAAACAGCATGCCATTCGCTTCTCCTGAAGTCTTTGGCATCGGAATGTATGTGTATTCCAAGAAAACTAAATAACGAAAACCCATTTGAACAGCTGTTCTATCATTACATTTCAAAGTCCAATAAAAAAGGACTAGACAAGTCGGAATGCGGTGTCCGAAGCTTTCATGTTGGAAAAGTTTCCTGAATTCCCGATGAGGATCTTATTTCTAACCACCGCAGCGTCACCCTCTTCATACTGTCAGTCGAGTAAAAACAGATTTGAGTTACCACCAACATTTGGGGAAAGAAATGACATGTTTGTACCCTTACTACGCCTTCAATGCGGAATATTGACATGTGTACAATTTTCACCAAACGCAGGCTTCGTTCGGAAAGTAGGTTCAGACTTAAATTTTGATCGATATAGAAATCGTGACTGGAATTTATATCGGATATCTCGCTTGTAACAGGGATGATTGAAGAAATACTTACCAGCCACGAATACGGTCCATCCCGTAGACCCGAAAAATATCAATAGAATAACGTTCGGAAATGTTTCGTCCGGATCAAAATAATAATCATCAGAATATTTTTGTCCTTAAATATTTATCTGGCTGAAAACAATGTTTGACACGAAGGGAAATTAAAGAAATTGATGGAATTGGGGGAAGTTTGGTTGTTATGATCCCCATAAAAATTCATCGATTGTAGGTGTTGTTTCCGGTCGTTATACCGATTTGAAAGGGCTGCTTTGTAATATTGGGGGAATATGAAACTACCTGTAAATGTTGCTTAGAACTTAGGGCTAGCTACAATTGAAGATATATTTTCGTTAACGATTTTGACTGCCCATTTAGTATGTCGTTGTGTAGTTTGATGGGGTTCAGTCTCAACGCCAAGCAATTTGCGGGGAAAGATTTAGATCTTTTGTCTCGAAAACAATTACCCTTACACATTGGAATAGGAATCCAATAAAAATAAATGAACAAAGCTGAAACGGCGTCTTTTTTTATGAGCAGGGGTCGGTGCACGAAACGACACTTTTTTAGTTTAATTTGGGTGCCTCGTAATACTCTAAGAGAATGGGGTTTTCAGATGGAAGGTTTTGCAGTACTTTTGTGTTTCTGTACCTTTTTGTGTATTTTGGGGTGGTGAATACGAATCCGGGGTTGGCCACCAAAAATTAGGCTGACAAACTCTTTATTGACCGAAATATCGGCCTTTTGTTAATTAAGCCCATTAATTACTTCACCTCCGATTTTACTGAAATTCAACTTTTATATGTACTATGTATAAACAATTTGTGAACAGTGTGATATGTTTTGCGAAATATCAGAAAAAATACCCCTCTCATGATGAAAACGTTTATTACTATTAGCTTTAATTTAAGATCAGTAAGATGAACGTACAATAAATTATTGCTTGCTTAGAAAATAACGAAACGCAATTAAAAAAGAAAAGAAAACAAAAAAAAAATATTCCTGAAAAGCAACAACAAATCCTAAGGTGTGTGTTCTGCGGAATAGGACCGACTATTCTGCAGAACACACTTTTTGAAAGTCAATTAAGGCTGTATATACCACCCAGCAAAAACCCGTACCCTCCGGTAACGCGAACTACCTAAAATAGCTATGCTAAATAGCCATCCTTGTGTACCCACCATTTTCACAGAGCCCATAGGCTTTCCAAGCGATCTATAATTTTCGAGCTATGACCATGGCGCGGGGGCTACGATTTTCTTGATTTAGGTAACCCTGGTACGCACCAAAACATAGATAGGTCTATTCGGGAGCTACGGTGTTCATGATCTAGGTAACCCAGGTACGTATCCATTTTAGTTAACCCCTTTTTATGCTGGGATGGTGTTGCTCATAAAGCATTATTTGGAAGCCTTTCTATATTAGTCTCGATGGCGTATGTGGTGGCGCGATGGGTTCTGAAGCACAACAACCCGAGTTCGAATCCCGATCGGACATGCAAACACAAAAATTTGATTTAAAGTGGAAAAAATTGTAAAAATATTCTTAGAAAAATTATCCAACCGTAAAATCCAATAGGCATACTAACCGACAGTTACCGATTTATTTTTTTTATTTGCGGGTCTACGATTTTCATGTTTTGCTTGAAAAACTTGAAAATCATAGCCTCCGCATGGGTGGTACGAAATGTTAAGGAGAGGGTAATAAAAAGATTTATCAATGTCACAGGTATGTTTCTAACCAACGGTGCTCCTAATGTTACTAAGGTAGGCTACCGTAGGTACCGTAATTACCTTTCCTAAGTTGGTTCCCTAAATACCCACCGAAAGTAAAAAAAAAACATAAAAGAACTACGATTGGGGTAAACCCCAATCATGCAATACTCTAGATGAATTTGAACCTGGTTAAAGCCAATAAATAATTTTGGTTGCAATCTCGGATGCATCGTTAAGACTTTGTTGATCCCATCACCTCTCAGATTTCATCTAGAGTATAAACACAAGAGATGAAATCTGACAGCATTATAGGTTTCTCACAAAGTTTGCAACTTTTGAATCTAACTGATATTGTTAATTAAGTGTTAAGTACAAAATTTCAGCCCGATAAATTGTATAGGGAATGAGTAAATTGGCTTAACGTATTTCATGAAATAGTGCAGTTTGTATGGGAGGGGGTAGAAGGAGGGTGAGGATTACAATAAATTTTATAATGTAGGTTACAATTATCATAAAAGTGATATATTCAAAATTTCAAAGCAAGATGTTTTATAGTTTCTGAGAAAATCTGATTATTGTAAATTTTCAAAAATGTGTCATTTTGTATGGGAGGTGGTAGAAGGGGTGGAGCGATTTAGCCCGTTCACGAACTTAGCCTTCATTTTTTGTCAAAAATAACGTGTGCAAAATTTGAACTTCATAGCTCAACGCGTTCTAGAGCTAGAGAGGTCACGGACGGACGGACGGACAGACGGACAGACGGACAGACGGACATCCGGTTTTGAGATATTCGAGTGATAATATGAACTTCTGTATCATTCGTGGTCGTCGTTGTTGATCCGTCCAATCCGAGGCTTTTGTTCCAGGTTTCTTGACATGGAGTGGTTTTTACAAGGACGAGTTGTCAGCACGTCGCTTAACCCCATTCAGGGGATGGCCTCGGAGATAGCTGCTTCAGATGGTTTAATAAACGTGCTGGAGCCCACACAACTATGTAGCAGGTCCAACTACGCAAGTCATTCCATTCTACTAGACCTGAGACGCTTAGGTGTTTGTCAGCCATTCAGGCTACAGCTATCTGCCTTTTCCAAACTGTCTTATCGCTAAGACATTGGCCGTCAGCGAATTGATACACTGCCGTTACCAGGGGGCGCCCACGCGGAGGACTATGGAAAAGGTCTTTGCCCCCCGACATCTTTAATACCAACTAATTTAATCTCACTTCAAACATTTGGCCAAAATTTCAAGTTGCTGGCTTTCTTCTATCAAAAGTTATCGTTTATTTAAAGGCGTTCCTTGAATTGGATCTTGTCTATTTTCAATACCAACTAACTACATCATACTGCCAACATTCTACCAAAATGTCGACTCGTTAGTGTCATTCTATCGAAAGGTATCGTTATTAAAGGAATATTTAATTTTTTGAAATTTGTAGGGGAGGTAGGCGTTACTTTGATCTGATTATGCCAAACTTACTAAAACTAAAGCAGCTTCTCATCTCAGGGTTACATACCAAACATAAAAGAACTACGATTGGGGTAAACCCCAATCATGCAATACTCTAGACGAATTTGATCCTGGTTAAAGCCAATAAATAATTTTGGTTGCAATCTCGGATGCATCGTTAAGACGTAAGACGTAAGTCGTTAAGACGTTAAGACGTATTTCATGAAATAGTGCAGTTTGTATGGGAGGGGGTAGAAGGAGGGTGAGGATTACAATAAATTTTATAATGTAGGTTACAATTATTATAAAAGTGATATATTCAAAATTTCAAAGCAAGATGTTTTATAGTTTCTGAGAAAATCTGATTATTGTAAATTATCAAAAATGTGTCATTTTGTATGGGAGGGGGTAGACGGAGTAAGGGTAATCGATTAATTTTTTTGAATCTAACTGATATTGTTAATTAAGTGTTAAGTACAAAATTTCAGCCCGATAAATTGTATACGTACTGAGTAAATTGGCTTAACGTATTTCATGAAATATTGCAGTTTGTATGGGAGGGGGTAGAAGGAGGGTGAGGATTACAATAAGTTTTATAACATAGGTTACAATTATCATAAAAGTGATATACTAAAAATTCAAAGCAATATGTTTTATAGTTTCTGAGAAAATCTGATTATTGTAAATTTTCAAAAATGTGTCATTTTGTATGGGAGGGGGTAGAAGGGGTAGAGCGATTTAGCCCGTTCACGAACTTAGCCTTCATTTTTTGTCAAAAATAACGTGTGCAAAATTTGAACTTCATAGCTCAACGCGTTCTCGAGCTAGAGAGGTCACGGACGGACGGACGGACAGACGGACATCCGGTTTTGAGATATTCGAGTGATAATATGAACTTCTGTATCATTCATTTTTTTCTGCGAGCCTTATTCCTTAGCGTTACAAACTTTGTGGCAAACTTATAATACTCTCAGATTTCATCTAGAGTATAAACATAAAAGAACTACGATTGGGGTAAACCCCAATCATGCAATACTCTAGATGAATTTGGACCTGGTTAAAGCCAATAAATAATTTTGGTTGCAATCTCGGATGCATCGTTAAGACTTTGTTAATCCCATCACCTCTCAGATTTCATCTAGAGTATAAACACAAGAGATGAAATCTGACAGCATTATAGGTTTCTCACAAAGTTTGCAACGCTAAGAAATAACTGATATTGTTAATTAAGTGTTAAGTACAAAATTTCAGCCCGATAAATTGTATACGTACTGAGTAAATAGGCTTAACGTATTTCATGAAATAGTGCAGTTTGTATGGGAGGGGGTAGAAGGAGGGTGAGGATTACAATAAATTTTATAATGTAGGTTACAATTATCATAAAAGTGATATATTCAAAATTTCAAAGCAAGATGTTTTATAGTTTCTGAGAAAATCTGATTATTGTAAATTATCAAAAATGTGTCATTTTGTATGGGAGGGGGTAGACGGAGTAAGGGTAATCGATTAATTTTTTTGAATCTAACTGATATTGTTAATTAAGTGTTAAGTACAAAATTTCAGCCCGATAAATTGTATACGTACTGAGTAAATTGGCTTAACGTATTTCATGAAATAGTGCAGTTTGTATGGGAGGGGGTAGAAGGAGGGTGAGGATTACAATAAGTTTTATAACATAGGTTACAATTATCATAAAAGTGATATACTAAAAATTTCAAAGCAATATGTTTTATAGTTTCTGAGAAAATCTGATTATTGTAAATTTTCAAAAATGTGTCATTTTGTATGGGAGGGGGTAGAAGGGGTGGAGCGATTTAGCCCGTTCACGAACTTAGCCTTCATTTTTGTCAAAAATAACGTGTGCAAAATTTGAACTTCATAGCTCAACGCGTTCTAGAGCTAGAGAGGTCACGGACGGACGGACGGACAGACGGACATCCGGTTTTGAGATATTCGAGTGATAATATGAACTTCTGTATCATTCATTTTTTTCTGCGAGCCTTATTCCTTAGCGTTACAAACTTTGTGGCAAACTTATAATACTCTCAGATTTCATCTAGAGTATAAACAGTCCGAAGCATAAATACCTTAGGCTTATACAGACCTAGTGGTGATACCAAAAGTACCAATTGGCAACGACTACATGCATTAACAGTGAGTTGCCTATAGGGCCAGTTTATAGGAGACGTTGGAACTCGTTCAGGAGGATCTGGACCATTCTTAAAATCAATTATTATAACTAACACATTCTACAAATATTTGTCGAATTTTTCAAGTCGCTAACTTCATTCTATCGAAAGTTATTGCTTATTTGAAGTCTCACTTATAGCGGAGGTAGAATCTTGCGCATTTTCGATAACAACCAACTAGATCCTAGTAGAAACATTTGAACAAAATTGCAAGTCTCTAGTTTCATTCTATCGAAAGCTATCTCTTATTTTAAGTTCCATTTGTAGGGGAGGTAGGGGTCCCTTGGGTCGGATCTGGGACATCTTTAATACCAACTAATTTAATCTCACTTCAAACATTTGGCCAAAATTTCAAGTTGCTGGCTTTCTTCTATCAAAAGTTATCGTTTATTTAAAGGCGTTCCTTGAATTGGATCTTGCCTATTTTCAATACCAACTAACTACATCATACTGCCAACATTCTACCAAAATGTCGACTCGTTAGTGTCATTCTATCGAAAGGTATCGTTATTAAAGGAATATTTAATTTTTTGAAATTTGTAGGGGAGGTAGGCGTTACTTTGATCTGATTATGCCAAACTTACTAAAACTAAAGCAGCTTCTCATCTCAGGGTTACATACCAAACATAAAAGAACTACGATTGGGGTAAACCCCAATCATGCAATACTCTAGACGAATTTGATCCTGGTTAAAGCCAATAAATAATTTTGGTTGCAATCTCGGATGCATCGTTAAGACGTAAGACGTAAGTCGTTAAGACGTTAAGACGTATTTCATGAAATAGTGCAGTTTGTATGGGAGGGGGTAGAAGGAGGGTGAGGATTACAATAAATTTTATAATGTAGGTTACAATTATTATAAAAGTGATATATTCAAAATTTCAAAGCAAGATGTTTTATAGTTTCTGAGAAAATCTGATTATTGTAAATTATCAAAAATGTGTCATTTTGTATGGGAGGGGGTAGACGGAGTAAGGGTAATCGATTAATTTTTTTGAATCTAACTGATATTGTTAATTAAGTGTTAAGTACAAAATTTCAGCCCGATAAATTGTATATGTACTGAGTAAATTGGCTTAACGTATTTCATGAAATAGTGCAGTTTGTATGGGAGGGGGTAGAAGGAGGGTGAGGATTACAATAAATTTTATAATGTAGGTTACAATTATCATAAAAGTGATATATTCAAAATTTCAAAGCAAGATGTTTTATAGTTTCTGAGAAAATCTGATTATTGTAAATTTTCAAAAATGTGTCATTTTGTATGGGAGGGGGTAGAAGGGGTGGAGCGATTTAGCCCGTTCACGAACTTAGCCTTCATTTTTTGTCAAAAATAACGTGTGCAAAATTTGAACTTCATAGCTCAACGCGTTCTCGAGCTAGAGAGGTCACGGACGGACGGACAGACGGACATCCGGTTTTGAGATATTCGAGTGATAATATGAACTTCTGTATCATTCATTTTTTTCTGCGAGCCTTATTTCTTAGCGTTACAAACTTTGTGGCAAACTTATAATACTCTCAGATTTCATCTAGAGTATAAAAATCAGGTGTCTACGTCAATTGGTTCAAGAGTGATAAGCAAAAAACCTTAAAAGAAGGGTAGTACGGGGCTCTTTTTAAGAAAATTACCGTTAGTTTTCAACTGATCGATTTTATTTTGCTGGGGGAGTATAAGATTACCCTCACGAGCAATCTACCAAAGCTAGAGCTTTTCATGTTTATTTAATAGGGAGTTATAGATTTATTGAATTATTTTACATATGTTGTGGAGGTAGGTGTTCTCTTTTGGCCTGATCATGCCCATTTTCAATATCAATCAACTAGATCTTACTGCCAACATTTGACCAAAATTTCAAGTCTCTAGCTTCATTCTATCGAAAGTTATCGAGCGAACGGATAGACAGACAGACAGACAGACATGGCTAAATCGAATCAGGAGGTGACCCTGATCATTTATATATACATATGTACATTGCTATACCTCCGGAGCCTCCTTTAATGTGTTACATAACTACTTTCGTCGTGGCGAAAACAATATACTATGCTATAAGTTTAGGGTATAACTACACCACAATTTACTTTAGGAAAACTACTTGATAGTGCAATGTATTGTAACTCAAATCGTTGCCAAAGAGAAGAAGCCTATCTGTTTTGAATACATTAGCCAAGAAACTTTAGAAAGCTGAACTACAAGCATATTAACGTTCATCGTAAGAGTCAACAATTGTAACACCATCGACATGATAAACCTTTGGAATGGTGTAAATCGGAAAAATCCCTAAACATTAAAAACCTTGGCATATCCTTCTCTATCAAGTTAAGTCTCGGAAACAAAAGCCACTTTTAACTGTAATACTCGTACTAATTATCCAACAAATAATAAATTTCACTTCATTTTCAAGTGCGATGAAAAATTAAAGTCATTACGGACAACCTTCACCTTTAGAATTTGAAATTATCACTTCATGAAAATAAGCTCTGGAATTGACATTTGTACCAGTCAGTGGCGGATCCAGAAGGGGGCCATGGGGGTCCGGGACTCCTCCAAAATATTTGGTATCTGTATATAAAGAGGAAATATTTGAAAATGATTAATAATTATTTATAGGTGTAAAGATTGTCGGGCGTTGACTTTTGTGGAAATCTTAGGACTCCTTCTTCTGCTGCTTTCAACATGCTGTTAAACCTGCTACTTCTTGACATTTTAGGCATTTCTGATTTCACTCGACTGCATGACAAGGATTTTATAGGCTCAATCAAATCACGCAGTCATGTTAACGAGAAGAGAACAGTCTAGATAGATGTATATTGAATCGGGCAGCAGAATACCCGATTCAATAGAAATCTATCTACAGTCTGGTTACAAGAATTAGGAGTCGGAGTTTCTTTGTTGGGCTTAATCTAAATCTATCTTTCAGTCTCCCTGAATACTATTATATAATGCATTCTATGCCAAGGTTGCGGCTATTATGGAAGCCCTGATCTGGTTGCGCTGCCAAGTAAAATGACACCGATAGGCAAGCTGTAATTAAATACCTCAAAACGGGTCTAACTTCGTCAAAGACTGTGGTAGACAGGCCCGTGCGCACGGGAGGGGTTTTGGTGTTCAAACTATTCCCATTGGGATTTTCGTCCACTGAAAGATAATAAGTACTATATGTACATATCGAAAATTAAATTAAATTTTGGCGTCAAAGAAGAAACTGTTCAATGGGAATAAATCTGGTAATAAATACCTAATAACGATTGTTTAGTGGGGAAAAAATTTATTATGAATTGAACTTGTGGTACTACTTAAATGAAATGGGTCAAGCTTTTGAGTGGTCAAATGCGAGGACGAATTCTCGAAGAGTTTTCTGGGTCAATGCGTCATCAAGATCAGCGACGACTGGGCGGGCTCAAAAATCGAGCTCATCCCGGCCAAGGACATCCCGAAGGGACATAGGGCTCGCATTTGGCTACCTATCATGATAGAGGGACCAAAACTTCTCCAGGGACTACTCCAGTACAATCCAAAAGTTCCGATGCATGACTGGACCATGGTAAAGGCAGAGGAGCCCCAAAAGCAGAATCAATCCTTCCTGCTCCTCATCAACGAAGAGTGCATGCCAGCACTTGAGGCTGATTTTAAACTCCGCTTCGGCATACGGTATGCCAAAGTAAAGGTTTTCCGATCTAACTCCGAAGGCGAACTGGATCCGGTGGACGGAGGCAACGCCCTAGTTGAGGAGATGGATATCGGCACAGATAACCACAATAACGATGTTGAAGGTAGTGCAGATTAGCCTCAAGCACTCTAAAAGTGCCTCGGATAATCGGCTGATCTTTCTAAAAGTGGACTACATCGACATCGGCCTTGTGCAGGAGCCATGGACTCATGCTGAATCTGTCAAGAGACTCATAGCCAAGTAGTACATTTTGTTTTACAACAAAAGTAACCTGGACCAAGGTAAACCACGAACTTGCGTTTTAGCCAAAAAGTGCATTAACACCTTTCTCTGCCCTAATTTCAGCACATCCGATTTAACAGTAGCTAGAAAGGAGGTTCCAGAGAAGGGCAAGCTATACATCTCCTCCGACTACATGGCCCATGGAACAACGGCACCGCCAGAGGAGCTGGAGCAACTTGTTGTAACTTGGCACATCCAGGAAGGCCATCCTGCTGGTGGGGTGTGATGTCAACGCGCCACACACATTGTGGGGAGCACCGAAATCAACGATAGAGGTGAGTCTCTGTTTGATTTCATTCTAAGCACTAACCTCGTAGTGTGTAATAACGGGAAGACCCCAACCTTTCTTCCAAGATCGATAGACAACGAAGGGTGGGAAGAGGTCCTAGATATCACACTCATGACTGAGAACAATATCTTTATGGTAAAGTTGAAAAATGGAGAGTATCCGAGTTGAGATCCTTTCTCGACCAGAACTGGATACTTTTCAATTTAAATGTTTCCAGGGAGACTCCAAAGCCTTACAAAAACCCCAAGAGGATTGACTGAAAGAGGTTCAGACAGATCTTTACAGCGAAACTCTGTGATATACCTAATCCCTCAATGGACAATGGTGGGAGGACTTCTGCCAATCTTTGGATAATAACAAGGACACAGCAAGGATCAGCAAAATCCTGTCCAAGGAGCACTCCAATCCGTCGTTAGTGAAAAGAACGGATGGCACTTGAACGGAATCCAGTTCTGAATCCCTTGAGCTCCTTCCAAACACACACTTTCTAGGCTGCAAAGGAACTTGTACAGAGCGCCCTGAACCGAGTGATGCGGAATGCGCGCAGAGTGAGTTTGTCCAATCCGTTATCACATAGGAAATAATATCCTGTGCAATCAACAGCTTCTCCCCCTTCAAATCTCCCGGGCCAGACGGCATACTGCCAATTATGCTGCAAAAATTACAGGATTTAGTAGTTTTCAGGCTTTAGAAGCTGTCTTCGTCTCAACCACATCTTCCAGTCTTGGCGACGAGTTCGAGTCGTATTCATACCAAAGGTAGGGAGGAAAGGACATGAAAGTGCGATCAGCTTTCCTCGACATAGAGGGTGATTTGAACAAAGTCAGCATCGAATATATTCACGACGCCCTTTCAGATTTGGGAGTAGAACAAGGGATCGGCAAATGGATAATGACTCTGCTAAGAGCTAGAATTATTCATGCGGACTTAGGATATAGCCATCTAACCAGATTTGTATGCAGAGGGACACCTCAGGGAGGCGTCATCTCTCCACTACTATGGCTAGTGGTCATCAACAACCAGCCTTGACAGGGAAGGGATTAAAGTGGTCGCGTACGCGGATGATGTGGCAATAATAGTGTCAGGAATATGCCTCTCCGTGATAAGTCAAATCATGGAAAGGGCTTTGGATATAGTGAGCGCCAGGGCCACAAGCTGTGGACTGGGCGTTATAATATAATACTACCGCCGAAGAAGTGGCCAATTACATCTGTGCCAAACTCGGCATGAGACCTAACATACTAATTTGTATTAAGCTCACTCCTGATAATATGCAAGATCGTGTTGTAGCTTCTTTTAAAATCTCTGTCGCTTCTAATTATGAAATTTTGCTCAACCCAGATTTTTGGCCTCCGGGGGCACTGGTTAAATCATATCAACAATTACAACGTAAGCCCTTTCAAAATAAATCCCGGCGTTCGCGCCGCTCCTAATAATAGCGTCTCAGTTTTTTACCAGAACGTACGAGGACTAAGGACCAAGCTGGAGGAACTCCGCCTCTCCAGTTTTATATCTAATGATGACATTGTTTGCTTTACCGAAACTTGGCTGAATGAAAATATAGTAAATAGTGAAATCTTTCTTACCCATAATGTTTATCGACGCGATCGCAACTTGGCCCTGTCTAATAAAAAAGATGGAGGTGGTGTGCTAATTGCTGTGAGGGACACTCTATCCAGCTCGCTCTGCACTAAATTCACTCCTTCCCATCCTGTTGAGTGTCTGATTGCTGCCGTTTCTATCTCCCTAGCATCCACTCTCCTAGTTGCCTGTGTATATGTACCATGTAGTTCTCCCATCACTGTTTATGAAACCTTCTACACGGAGTTTTCCTGCTTCATCACATCCTACTACCCCTTGTCTAGCGTTATTATTTGTGGAGACTTTAATCTTCCCTCCGTTGTATGGTCTATTTTTAATTGTGGTTTAGAAATTTCCTCTACCAACCCGTTCTCTCTAGCCCTTTTATCTTTTATATCCCTTTGTAACTTGTCACAAATAAATACCGTGAGAAACCAAAGCGATCGACTTCTTGACCTAATTTTGCATAACCTTTCGCCTTCCTGTGTAACATTATCGCCTGCTCCCTACAGTTATGTTGATCCAGACCCTCACCATCCTCCCCTTTGTATTGAAATTTCCCTCTCCAATCCTAAAACTAAACATGTTTCGTCAATTCGGAGATTTAATTTTCATAGGGCAGATTACAACCTGATGTCTGCCGAGCTTGAATCCGTCGACTGGTCTTCCTTTTTCTCTAATCTTACTGGTGAGGACGCTACTAGTAAGTTTTATGTTTACCTCCAGAATCTTATTCCCCGCTTTACTCCCCTGTACCCTCCTAAAAAAATTAAAAACTTCCCCTGGCTTACTCAAACGGTTGTAAACGCCTTACGTTCTAAAGACAAAGCCCGCAGCAAGTAGAAGCGTTCTCCTTCCCCTTCCACTCTTTTGGACTTTACTCGGAGTCGCGCCAGCGTCAAACGTTTAACAAAAACTGCGATGAAAAATTATTATAACAGCATCGAACTGTCTCTTGCATCTAATCAAGTAAAGCCTTTCTGGTCTTATATTCGTTCACTTAAATCATCCTCCAGCTTACCTGGCAGCGTTCACCTGGCTGATTTAACAGCTAATACTCCAAAAGAAGCATGCGAGTAATTTGCAAATTTCTTTGCTTCTACATTTACATCTTCCACCAGTCCTCCCCTTTCTACTTTGCCTTTAAATCTTTTGTCCCCACAAATAATTTCCTCCCTCACAACTTGTCCACTTGAAGTCGCCGAAATTATTTATGGCTTGGATGCGAATGGGGGCTCTGGTCCTGACGAATTGCCTAATATTTTTGTCAAATCACTGTCATCCACTATATGCATCCCCCTATCCATATTATTTAACTTAAGCTTAAACAGTGGATATTTCCCTGACTTGTGGAAAGTTGCCAATATCCTTCCTATCCCCAAATGTAGTGACTTGTCATCTGTTTCCAACTACCGTCCAATATCCTTGTTATCGTGTTTTCCTAAGATTCTTGAGCGTATTGTCCATAATAAAATTTACCCTTCTGTTTCCCAACTATTTGTTGATCAACAGCACGGCTTCGTCAAAGGACGTTCCACTTGTTCTAACCTCCTTACTTTTACTCATTCGGTTGCTCGAGCCTTAGATAATCAATGTCAAGTAGATGTCTTGTACACCGATTTTTCTAAGGCTTTTGACACTGTCGACCACAACATACTTCTCGCTAAGCTTAAGGATTTCGGTATTACCGGAACCCTCTTATCCTGGTTTTCTTCATACTTGTTTCATCGTAAGTGTCGCGTTGTCTACAATGGTTTTGTATCGTCTCCATTTTGCCCTTCTTCGGGGGTCCCACAAGGATCTATTCTTGGGCCTCTGCTTTTCAATATTTTTATAAATGATCTACCTTTACATATATCCTCATTTTGCCTTTTATATGCAGATGACCTTAAAATCTACAGAACGGTCAGGTCAGTTGAAGACTGCGTAACTCTTCAACATGATCTCGATTCTTTGGTTGATTGGTGTGAGGTTAATCATCTGCATCTTAATGTAAAAAAGTGTAATTCCATGTCCTATTCTTTGAAACCTTGTCCTATATCTTTTGTCTATGTTATCAATAATACTGCCTTAGAAAAAGTAGACCGTTTCAAAGATCTTGGTGTCTTGTTTGACACTAAATTGAAATTTGATCTGCATATTATTGATATCTGCGCTAGAGCATCTCGCACTGCTGGTTTTGTTCTCCGCACATCACGTGTTTTTAGCAATACGTCCACTTGTCTTAATCTTTTTAACTCCCTTGTTCGTAGTGTTCTTGAATATTGTTCTCCTGTTTGGTCACCGCACTTTGACTACCTCGTCTCCCTCCTTGAATCTGTCCAGCGCAAGTTTACCCGTATTCTTCTATTCAATTTCCAAATTCCCTAGTGTCCATATGTTGATCGCCTTGCCCTGCTAAATGTCCCTCCTCTTGATAAGCGCAGAGTGTACCTGGATGAATGCCTCCTCTACAATATTTGTCACAGCCTCCTCTTGGAATACTTGTCGAAAGAGATCACCGTCCGCGTGCCTTATAGAGAAACTAGAACGGTATCTCAGTTTGTGATTCCTTACGCCCGCACGGAACTATATTTTCATTCTCCTTTGCTACGCTTGCCACGTACTCATAACAATCTCAATCTTGGTCCTTTCCCTCCGTCGCTCTATTCTTTTAAAATTCTACTAAGGAGCAAACTTTTTGATGGGGAGTTGCGTATGTAATCTTCTTTTTACGTTTGTAATTTTCTTTAATTGCTTTTTTCAATTTTTATCCTTTTTCTTCTATATTCTTTACTTTTAATTTTTATTATTATTTTTCCTGTATTTTTTGTTTTTACAATACATATCTTTACTTTTTGTAATTTAATTTAATCTGTTCTGTAATTGGAGCATTGCTCTGTTGAACAGACTATCAAATAAATAAATAAATAAATAAATAAATAATCCAAGCAAAACTGAACTGATGCTATCTACCACTAAAATCAAAGTACCGCATTTTACCCTCCCTAAACTAAACGGTCAGTTACTCCAACTATCACCCAGCGCAAAGTGTTTATGTGTCATTTTAGATTCGAAACTCAGCTGGAAGTCAAATATTGAAGAGCGGGTGAAGAAAGCCTGCATCGCTATCTACGCCTGTAAGAAAACCTTCGGAAAAATATGGGGCTTTAAGCCAAATATGGTCCTCTCTGGATGTACACACCAGTAGTCCGTCCGATTCTCTCAAATGGGTCATTCGTTTGGTGGCCAGCACTTGCTAAAGGATACAACATGACAAGATGGCATGTCTTGGCACTACAGGTGCCATGCGAACTTGCCCGAGGGAAGCGCTAAACGTGATCCTGCAGCTTCCACCAATAGACCTCTTTATTAAACAGCTGGCGGTGGTGCAGTCAGGCTCAGAGACTCGGGAGCCTGGACTGCCAAGCCGTACGACCATAGCGACATCCTCAGCCGGTTGCCACGAGATGTGGTCAACGTAAAAACAAATTTCACTGTGCCCAAACTGAGGCTTGACAGAAGCTTCTCTGCCAAATTCCCCACCAGGGCTGAATGGAGGGTGGACGAGGTCGTGAAGGACTTTGACATCACAATTATCACAGACGGGTTGAAAATGGACTGCGGCGTCGGTGCAGTGATCTTTTCTGAAGCATTGAATATCTCGGAGAGTTATCGCCTCCCGGACTCGCAATTATGAAGGCGTGTCTTACTCTCAGAGATATACCAGATAACCAGAACATCGCCATTTGCGCAGACAGCCAGGCCGCTATCAAGGCACTGAACTCGGTGAGTACTTCCTCCAAACTGGTCGAGTGGTGTGGGGAAGAGTTAACTCGTCTTGGCAGATGGCTCAATATCACCCTGTTCTGGGTGCCTGGTCATAGAGACATTGAGGGAAACGAAAGAGCCGATGAGCTGGTCAGGAGGAGGGCCGTCTTAGAAAGCTCTCATGCGGAATCTGTTTGTATTTCGCTGAGGACTGTTAAGAGCAAGATCTCCTCTCACTACCTCAATTTTCCAGATTCCAAATGGCGGAATCTGCTCACCTGCGCCGTATCAAGGGAGATATAGCCTTACTATGACAGAAGGAAAACATCTGAGCTATTAACCAAGTCCCGTAGAGATGGTGGCAGGAGGGAAAGGGGGGGGGGGGAGCGAGGTATGCTGGTCACTGACTCAACTTTCTATAATTATTCAAACAATATTTTATAAGCAAGCTTGAAATTTGCATGAATGAATGGTCAGGACAGTTCATCTCCTGTTGGCATGGGATACTAAAAAACCCTCGGATTGCGGGCGTAGCCCTCTATTTTCCGGTTTCATTTTTTATTGCACGCTGTATATTTATTCGGAATCAATGGATTCGGACCACTACGTCATATAGCTGACATAGGACCGGTTCAAAAATTCGTCAATTTTTTTTTATTTCTAAAAATATCGTTTCTAAATTTCACACTAATCAATAATAATAATATCTTTAGTCAAATCACATTACTCTATTATATAGCTGTCATAGGAACGACATTTTTAAAAGCAAGCTTTTGTTAGAAAAACTTTTTTATTTCTGAAGATATCTTTACTAAATTTTATATTATTAAATTATATTGACTGGTAAACCTCGTTCACGTTCAGTTAAAATCGGCCCCCTATTTCATATACCTCTCATAGGAACAGTGAAATCGGAACAAGTTTTACTACTAATTTCAAAGTAGCAAATGCACCATAAGCCACGCAAAGCGTTAAGGGTATCATACATTCGGCAAGTGTGACAATTTTTACGCCTACTCCTGCTTCTTAGCCAGCTCTAAAATTTAAAACGATTAACAGAACCATCCGGCCAACTCAATAGACAAATGGTAGAATCCATATTTCAGCAAAGTCTTGGCCCACATTAAATTTGTCGCTGCAACAAATCAGAGCTCTTGTGGGAGTCATCACTATGTATTGAGTAGTCAGGGAGCACGCCATGAGACTTCACATCCCCTGTAATAACTGTTGTAGAAGCTGCGGTAACAAAGACAAGGAGGGGTATATTTTTTACCTTCGCTGTGATTTCTGTGATCCCACTTCTTTCCTGAACTTGATTACTTAACTGATGTTGGTGGTAGCAAAATTCATCGTTTTATTGGAAGTTTCGTCCGATTCAATGATTAGGATTGTCGGGTGATGAGTCTCTGGTGGTAACATAATGAACACCATTACAGTTAACATGGGTCACGGTAAGCAAGGCAGCCTTTATACCTGACTTTATTTTGATTCCTCATTTTATGCGTTTATCTTTGCACGCTTCTCTCTAAAGTGAAATGCAACCGTCCTTTTTATAGACGCAAACCTCTTGATGACCAAAAATTCAATAAATGTGGATATATCCTTTGCTCTCCAGGAGACAATCAAAGTCGGGCCCCCGCTGAACTCGATTTCTAAATATGCCACTGGTGCCAGTACGTACCATATATCTATTGTACTTTGTAGTTTGTTCGTAAAGATACAAAGATACGAGCGTAAACAATGCATTCGGACGTTGGTTTACAACACAATAATGTACTGGCAAGCCCACAGGGTAGACCCTCGTTCGTAATTTACTGATTAATTTCTCCTATTTCAGGATATATAGCATCGCTCTTAGGATATTAGCAAAATGTCAGAGCCTCATGATAGAGAAAGATGTACGAGTACATACATGTTATATGTATACGGAGAAGACTCAGTGTAAATCTCTTCATCTTGGCATGGCTCCAGTAGTTGCTAATGTGAATTAAACGAAGTGTTATAATCTCTTTTTAATGAATCGCAGATTAAATGAGACTGAAGACTTCAATAGTCAGTCTAAATATAGGTACATACTAGTGTATGGTCAATATAGATGTAATTATATTAAGAGGGTGATGATGAAAAGATGGGTGTGATAACACGTTGGGTGAAATCCAAGTAAGTACCAGGAGTCAATTTGACTTGGACATTTATATTATCCATTTATCACATTTTATTGTATAAACATAAAATATACAAAATGAACGCCGTTTACAACTGAAGTATAAGTTTCTAAAAAGGGCTCATCACGAATTTTTTCAAATGTTCAGGAGACCCAAAAAAACTGATCATCTTATGCTTTGTTTACACGTGAACGCTGAGCCAAGCACCGAATATTGAAAAATTACATTGAAAAGCACCAGCAACAAGAAAATACCTTTTCCACTCTTATATGGCAAACATGAATTCCTGAGAATTCATGACCATTTGAGTCGTCGGAGACAACCATTGGAAGTAGGGGCGTCTTTTTTTTTATAACTGCTGTCTATTGTGTCTGTGTTACATCATCATAATATACTGGAATGATTGCATTGAGTGGAAATGTAACTGGGAAAGCGTCTGTTAAAGTTTTCCGAGATGAGCCCTTTTCCAAATTCATACGCATCGGATGCTTTTAAGCCGACCACACACCACCGGAATTCCTGTATGGAAAATGAGGAATTCCGGATCGTGTATGGCCATTTCAGGCCGCCTTCAGGCGGCCGGATTGACCCTTTAGGCGGCCGGACGGAAAATAGTTCCCGCCAGGCCTCCACCACACACGTTCCAGAATTTTTCTCCGGAAAAACTGATCAGCCCTGGCCTTGAGGCATTCCGAACTGTGAAAAGCCTGTTCAGGCGGCCTTGAGGCGACCGGATGCACAATTGGAAATAGATCTTATCGCCGGAAATTCAAGGTATCTTTCTATCTACTGAATTACAACTTACCATTGAATTTATTGTAAATTAATCGAGAATAATCAAGATTATTATTATGAGCAGCGGCACATGCTTGTTCCAGATCAGCTGATTGTGGAACAATCGCTTTTAGCGTTGCCGGATCTTCACGGTCAATTTCGGCAAACTTTCGACTCCGTCCCCAAAACACCATCTGGTAAACAATTTGCACATTACATAGATTGGCGCCCAACGTGGGGCCAATTTCTGGTCAAGAACAGAACTAAAAAGGACCTCATCGGCTTTCTTTTTTGGTCGTTCCACCGTTATGCATCAAAACAACGACATTAAGGTTACTTGCTCTAAGTCTTAGGACCATTTTTACTTTAAGTATTTTCTGGTGTTGTTTTTGTCTTTTGTGGTTTAGTCACGTACCTAAGGCTTCCATAAATGCTTTGAATTGCCGGCATTTGGAGCATGTTCGGTGTCCGGACAAAGCGCGGAAGAGCCCTGGGTACCTTCCTGCTGCCAGGATTGTCTTTTCACATCCATTAATATTTTTGATTCCATTGTTGCATTTGTTTCTATTATTCAGATGCTCAACAGTTTTCAGAGATCATGAGTGAGTTATTGCAAGGAATGCAGTGTTGCGCCTCTGCTATTCTCGTGATTCTCTGAACTCTGTTGATAATCTGAATAATGAGGAAATATAGTATTTTTTTTTCTCTTTACTATATTTCTCCGCTACAATGGTTGTCGGCAAGCTCAGGAGCCCAGTTCATTGTTTTTACCTTTTTGCAGCACATTCTTTCCTCAGCTTCTACTTCTTTGTAGGCCTTGAAGTTGAAGCTGCCCTGTAATGAACCATATTTTGGTCTGGTTGTGCTGCTTCCACCGGCAGATCAATGGCAGCACCTGATGATATGTCGGTGGTACGAAACCAGAGGCCGAGGGTCCTATTATGCACGGACCTCTGTGCGAACGCGGGGACATTTGATCCGTTCGCCAACCATTCCATTATTTTCTTATTATTATCTTATTATTCCCAATTTTCGCCTCCCATGTTTGTGTTGTCTTACCCAGGCCTATGAATTTTTATTAATACGTAAAGGACAGGGGCAACGAGCGGCGGAAACCTTGCCCACATCTCCCGAACTGAGCTACAGCGATCATAGGCCGCTGAAGGGCCTTTTTGCACCGTCAGATGGCACGGCCCGACCTTCACGGTCACTATGTTATCTTAGTGTCATCATACACTGTCGAACTCGAACTCGAACCTAGTAGAAATGTCCTCTGATACACAGACACACTTCACATAGATGTGAAGAAAACCGGTCCATTTGTACTAGGTTCGAGTTCGAGTTCGACAGTATATGGTGACACTTAGGCTCCGACCCACCAAACCATCCATTACACCTAACCAACCTAAAGTGCAAGCGGGTTTCAAAAAGGCATTGATATCAATGAATACTTTTTAGATGCTTCGTATTTTCTCATCGAAAATAGAAAACATCTATGACCACCAATCGGAGACTAGAGGATTTTCAAATTCAAATTTTTGGATTTCACTCTAGCTATGGATTGGTAGCTATTGAAAGCTGGTGTTATACGAATTATCGTTGTCAAATTTGGTTTTCGCGCAAATGTAATTTCGGTAAAGGAAGATAATAACTCGATCGCGGATGGTCTTCATTAGAATCCCAATTTCGTCCACTTATAATAATAATGTATTCACATATTCTTTATCTGAACATCCTTCATCTATAAGTAATCTTGTAAATCGCTGGCACATTTATAGACCTAATACTGGTCAGGAAACTGCTCTGGGGGTAAACGTCTTTACGTCACAGTCACAGGTTTGGTAAGGCCCACGCCCTCTTTGCGTATTGATTAGCCTACTCCAGTAAATGTGATCTCAGACCACAGACGGCCTATTACATATTTACATGTGTAGTAAGAACTATACTGTATACTATAGAACATTGTGGCCATCACCCGGTCTGAACAAGAGCAGGATACCGCTTAAACTAAACAGAAATATGACATGGGTCAGCGCAATGAAATATACATTCATGCTCGTATATGACATTCTTGTCCTAACATTGAGAATGCCTATTATTGTCACAAATGCGTAAATCTGGATAAGGATTTGCCTACAAAGGCCATGTCTTGTGATCAGTCTGGGGCATCATTATTCCGGCCTAGCAAAAACCCATCATTCTTTTCTCCAAAAGGTAAACATTACACACTCTTTGACTCACCAGATGTTACTTGCCACTTATTTCTGAACGCTCGGTATTCTTCTTCTGACTGCAGTTTAATTCTTAAGCTTTGGGGAGCTCTGAGACTGTCATTCTACCGAGGTTTATCTCCAGATTTCTTGATATGGAGTAGCTTTACGTTTTACGAGGACAGGTTGTTAATGCGCCAGAGTTCACACAACTGTATTGCCGGTCTAACTACATAATTGATTCAACCATTCTGGCGCCTTTATCATTATATTTGCGTCAGCAAAACTACCTCACCAGTCTGGATGGCGCAGCGGTTAGCATGTTTGTATTCTGTGCACTGTGCCACCGGGTTCGGATGATACTAAAGGCAGTAGTGGTCGCTCATACGGGTCGTCTCGTAATCGGCTCGTCTGCGATTCGAACTCCACTTCCCAAGCAAAACGATTCGCTTACGTTCCCACCAATGGACGACCCGTGTGAGCATCTCCATACATTTGCTTGGGAATTGGAGTTCGAATCGCAGACGAGCCGATTACGAGCCGACCCGAGTTCAAATCGCAGACGAGCCGATTAGGAGATGACCCGTGTGAGCAAACACTTAGTCTTTTCGAATAAGAGGGTATTTACATGTATACGGAGTATAGGCCCACTCAGCTTTGCACATTCAGAGCAAATAATTCGGTTGAGCATGCTGCTAGACCGTCATGGTCTAGTAAATTACATGATGCTTAATTAACTCATCTTGAGGCCTTAATCCATTAATTGAACCATTGCTAGTTATTTATTTAAACTTCGTCACGGGAGAAATTTAGCTAGCAGCAGTCACAAACCACTACCGTTTCAGGAGTTGCTCACAAGGACGACTACGTAAGGGGCCTGTATTCTCCCTTCCCCCCATCCCCCGAAGGAACTGATTAGTTAAAAAAAACAACAAATCGAAAGTTAATCAAACTGAAGTGGAGATTTGCGGGAAAATGAGTTAACACAACATTTAGTTTTTGTTTAAACCATCAGTAACTACTACCATTTGCGTCAACCTCCTGCAGGACATAACACGTAAACTAATCCTACTTGGAGGCCTCGGTGACGTTTCATAAGCTTATAGAAAATTTCAGATACATAATGCAAGTTGCCGGCGTCTCTCTAAATATCATTAAAACTTTCCAAACTTCTCAGTATTTCCAGAGGCAAAATTTTCCCTAATTTTAATTAAGCATTTTTAGGGTACTAATAAATAAACAGCAGGGTATATCCAGTTTCAATATGATGAATCGTTTAAGAAATTCTTGTAAACATTCTCGCATTTTATTTCAGCCTTGGGATATGACTGGCTGGGTGTAACATTGAATCATTTATAATCCGAAATTATCCCCCTAATAGTCCTAATGGTGTACATCCCACTGCAAAACGAGTTAAATTCCTTACCATGGGTAATAGTTGCTTAGTAATATAAGACTTTTCAATGAACAATAGTATACGAGTACATAAGCCAAAACTCAAATATACTAAAAAACGAGTAAGAAAGATGCGATTCATTCATGAATTTTACCATTAGACTTGCGGATCGTCGACTTCGGTCATAAAGTTCAATTCATTCGAGTGTTGGTCCAGGGAATAGAGACATATTACCTTGCAAAAGGTTCAGTAGCTTCAATTTCTTAGGGTTTTGTAGCAAAAACAAAACCCTTATGAAATCGGTCAAACGTCCGTCTGTCTGTCTGTCCGTCTGTTCATGAAATATCTCACGAACCGCTGAAGCTACAATCATGAAATTTGGTGGAAATATGTGGAAGTATTATAATTCTCTGGAAAAAGCGATTCGTTGTGATAGGATAATTTTAAAGGGGTGTTCCCATAGAGAGGAAATGAAGTTCAATTTTTTTTTCGTTGCGTATAGGCAAGTGGGATATCGTAAGAAAGGTACCCTCTAGTAGATTCCATTACAGACATATTCTTCAAATTTGAAGAAAGGAGATAAGAGGGAGAGGGAAAAATATGTGATGCAAGTTCGTCCCCCCTTCCATTTCGAGACCGTTATACTTAGAAATATGGAAATTTACAGGAAAGCGGCACCTCGCTAGCATAGAAAACTATATAATATGTACATTTCTATAGTTGCAGTTAGCACACCCCTGCACCCCTTAAGCACACGCCAGGTCAAAAATATTGATGGCCAATGACAACCAACATCATCATCATCGTGGCGCGACAGCCCGACGTCGGGCCTTGGCCGCCTGGATCATTGTCCTCCAATTATCTCGGTCACGTGACCGCGTCCTCCAATTTTGGGAGCCCAGCAGCTGCGCGGCGTCCACACCTACTGAACTCTCCCAACGAGATCTCGGTCGTCCTCGCAGTCTCGCTCCGTCGACTCGTTCTGCATTCATTACTCTCTTAGGCATGCGATCATCGTCCATTCTTTGTACATGCCCTGCCCATTGAAGTCGTTGTAGTTTGACGATTTTCGAGACTTGCAGCTCATCGTACATTTCATACAACTCATGGTTGTACCGGATGCGCCATCCATCTCGATCGCAAACAGCCCCGAAAATTCGCCGTAGAACCTTACGTTCAAAAGTGTCTAGCATGTTTTCGGAGGCTTGAGTTAGGGTCCATGCTTCGCAGCCATAGCATAGCACTGGTCGTATAATGGTTTTGTACACGCGGAGCTTCGTGTTTCTGTGCACATGCTTCGATTTCATTATGGGGAGAACCGAGAAAAAAGTCTTATTAGCTAACTGTATCCGTCGCTTGATTTCGTCAGTTTCGTTGGCGTCCCTTGACAGGTTGCAACCCAGGTAGATGAAGTTGTTCACGAACTCGATGTTGAGGTCCCCCACGTTGATGCTCGGTTGTGCAGGTGTCCTTGTCACCGATTGCATCATTATTTTAGTTTTACCCTCGTTAATACGTAATCCAACTTCCTTTGCAGCGGTATCGAGCGTATGCAGAAGTTCTTCTGCGTCAGCCAATCTTCGGGACATGATGTTGATGTCGTCGGCGTACGCTGCTAACTGTGTCGACTTGATGAGTAGCGTCTTGCTGTTGCCCATATTCATGGCCCGAATAACGTATTCCAGTGCTAGGTTGAAGAGCGTCGGTGCCAGTCCATCGCCCTGTTTCAAACCAGTGCGTGTTTCAAATAGATCAGTAAGTCTATTCTGGATCCTGACTTGTGAGACGGAGTTGGTCATCGTCATCTTTGTCAGTCGCACTAATTTTGCTGGTATACCAAATTGCAGCATGATGTTGTACAGTACTCCACGATCGATACTGTCGTATGCCTGCTTGAAGTCGACAAAGATTTGGTATACGTTTACGTTGTATTCCCAGCACCTCTGGAGTATCAGTTTGACTGAGAAGAGCTGATCGGTTGTGGAGCGACCAGGTCTGAAACCGCTTTGATATTCGCCAATGACTCGTTCTGCGTACGGTTTTATTCTATTTTCCAGAATTTTCGTCAAAATTTTATAGGACGTACAAACTAGTGATATGCCCCTGTAATTCTCACACCGCAGTTTATCTCCCTTTTTATGAATTGGACAGATGATGCTTCTGCGCCAATCGTCTGGGATCTCCTCGTTCTCCCATATTCGCAGGAGTAATTGATGTATGGCATCAACTAGACTCGTTCCACCGAATCTTAGCAGTTCAGCTGGAATCTCGTCAGCGCCCGGCGCTTTATTTCGTTTTAGTGACCGCAACGCGAGATCAACTTCCTCTACTGTCGGGGGTTGAATGGGTGGGCCTAGATCAACAATATCGTCGAGAGCTTCCTGTGTGGGGATGTTAGATGGTCGGTTTAGAAGCTCTTCAAAATAAGAGGCCCATCGTTTGTTAATACCATCGGTGTCGCTGATGATGTTTCCATCCTTGTCCTTACAAAGGCTAGTCCTGGGTTGGTAGCCGTTCTTAATTGTATTTACTAGTTTGTACGCTTGTCTGGTGTTCCTATTAGCTAAGTTTTCGTTTATGTTCAGCAACTGCTACGTCTAATTATTGTATTCGATATTCGCCGTAGCTCGTCATATTTTTCTCTTCTGGCTCTGGTTCCTCGTTGAATCCATTGTCTGTAGGCCTCGTTTTTCGCGTCAAGTGAATTTTTGCATTCTTCGTCGAACCAGTCATTTCGCGCTCGCCGGGCTTTATATCCCACGACCTTCTCTGCGACATCCTTGATGGTACCCTTGAGTTCTTCCCAGAACCCATGGACGCCTGTGTTGCTGATGTTGTGTAGCATAGGTGATAGTTTTTCCTCAAGGGCGGTAGTATACGCCATCGCTGTAGCATCACTCAAGAGCTTATCAACCGCAAAGATTTTGGGAGGGCTGATTCTTGACTGGTGCACTGAGGAGATTCTACATCTGTAGGTCGTCTTCACCAAGTGATGATCTGAGTCGCAGTTTGCTCCTCGATAGGAGCGGACATCCATGACACTAGACGCCCATCTCCTGCAAATGAGGACGTGATCAATTTGGTTGACGGTATGTGCGTCTGGAGACTTCCAGGTCTGCTTGTGAATGCGTCGATGCGGGAAACACGTAGAGCTTACGACTAGATTCCTGCTGCAGGCGAAGTCGATAAGTCGCTGGCCGTTATCGTTACATTCTTCATGGAGGCTGTGGCCTCCAGAGGTCCCCCGATGCCAACTTTCATTCCCGATTCTCGCGTTAAAGTCTCCCAGCAGCAATTTGACGTCGTTTGTTGGAAGTGAGTCGAAGAAAGTTTCAAGGCGGGCGTAGAACTCGTCTTTTACTGCGTCTTCTTTAACTTCAGTGGGGGCATGCACATTGATGAGCCAGAGATTGAAGAATCGAGTCTTGATGCGAATCGCACACAGCCGTTCATTTATGGGTTTGAAGTCAGTAATATGCGGTTTGAGGTGATTGTTCACTATAAATGCTACTCCAAACTCCTTGCGGCCCGATGGTTTGCCACTTGTAAAAATTGTGTGCGATTTCTTGTCATTAATCTCGCTGCCAAGCCAATTTGTTTCCTGGACTGCAGTAATGCTCAGTTTGTACTTTTCGACCTGTTGAAGGAGGGCCTTCTCGGCCCCCGGTTTGTTCAGGGAGCGTACATTCCAGGATCCGAAAGAATAATCCTTTATTCGTTTGCGTGGTCGTCGTTGTTGATCCGTCCAATCCGAGGCTTTTGTTCCAGGTTTCTTGACATGGAGTGGTTTTTACAAGGACGAGTTGTCAGCACGTCGCTTAACCCCATTCAGGGGATGGCCTCGGAGATAGCTGCTTCAGATGGTTTAATAAACGTGCTGGGGCCCACACAACTATGTAGCAGGTCCAACTACGCAAGTCATTCGATCCTACTAGACCTGAGACGCTTAGGTGTTCGTCAGCCATTCAGGCTACAGCTATCTGCCTTTTCCAAACTGTCTTATCGCTAAGACATTGGACGTCAGCGAATTGATACACTGCCGTTACCAGGGGGCGCCCACGCGGAGGACTATGGAAAAGGTCTTTGCCCCCCCAACCAACAGTATAGGCAATAATATCTCTGAGTTTCATTACAATCACGTAATATTTAATAATAATACATTCATTTAAATTTAGTTATTTTGGCACTATACATACAAAAATACTCATACCGGCCTCATGCATAGGTGCGAGTTCTACTTGCACGTTGTTTTTCGTAGTGCGTATGGTAGTTTACCAATTTCTGACAGGGTAAAGATTGAGGGGGAGGAGAAAGAGGGGGTTAGGCTGGTTGCTTACTCTACTTTCAATAATTATTCAAACAATTTTTATTTTTGTTTTATGCAAGTTTGCAATTTGCAATCTCATCTTAACATGAATGGGTCAGCATCTTAAAAAGTAGGACAGTTCATCTCGTACACACACACACACACATAGGGGAAGGGGAGTCAAGGAACATTTTGTCCCCTCAATCCAAAAACGCCCCTCCAATATTTCAGGCACACACACATAGAGGAAGGGGAGTCAAGGCACATTTTGCCCCCTCAATCAAAAAACGCCCCTCCAATATTTCAGGCACAAATTTCGTTTCGCAAAACAAGCGATCCCCACTCGACTTCTTCGTTCAAACAATCAAACACGTATTTAGTTATGACAAATAGGGAAGGAAGGAAGGAGATTCTGCGGACATATACATAGGTATATGGCCCATGAGGGTTGTGCCATAGAATCCTGTGCTTTAAGGTGCGTTTTGCTAGGCACCACTTTGCGTCGATAGCAGGCGACGATCAAAAAGATACTTACAAATAGGGCTCCCTGTTCTATGGTTATATCAGGGGGGTGGCACTTCATACGATTTAAGCAAAAGCACTTGCCAATTGTTACGCAAATAATCAAATGAAAGTTGCCTTTAGAGGGATAGGGACGGCAACATTTTAAAAAGCTTTTCAAATGCCAACTGCCTAGTACGTTTCATCGTATGAGTAACATACTATGCTATTCCGCATTACCTCTTCGTGTACTGATGGAATCCCACACATATGCAATTACTATGCAGGAACTCTTAATTCGTATATAGGTAGTGATTGTCTCGAGACATGGGTTGCCGGTGCGGGTCTAGCCATAAATACCGTTACAAACTTGAAGCACTGTTCAATAAAAGAGGTGTTATATGTTAAGAAATCATTGTTTATTTATTAAATGCATTGTCAACAACGGAAATTGCAACAAGTTATTCGAAGTGATTGCCTTTTGCCTTTACACATGCCTTTAATCGAGCTGGCCACTTATCAATGGAAGCACGCACGACTTCAATCGGAAAGTTGGCGACTGCATGTGTAAGAGACTTCTTTACGGATTCGATATTAGAATGTCTTTTAGAGCACGTCATTTGCTCTAAGACAGACCATAATTCGTAATCTAGCGGATTCAGGTCTGGGCTAGAGGAAGGCCAATCTTCAGCTTTAATAAAATCTGGAACATTTTCTTCAAGCAATTTTTGGGTTGACTTCGCCTTATGACCTGGTGCAGAATCTTGCTGGAAACTCAAAGGCTGATTTTTGAATAATGACGTGTTGAGAGGTTTCACTACACTTTCAAGGACACTTTGATAAATTTTGGCAGACGTTTTGACGCCCTTCTCACAAAAATGCAACTTTGTCACCCCGTTGTAGCTAACACCCCACCAAACCATTACTGAGGCTGGATGATGACCTCTTTGAACCTTTTGGGCAACTTGAGAATCTTCTCTGGCACTGCGAGCATAAACCCTATCGTTTTGTTTATTAAATGTTTCTTCGACAGTAAAAATTTTTTCGTCCGTAAACAAAATTTTACGGTGTTCTTGGTTTGCGTACCGGCAAAGTAATCGTTTTGATTTTTCCACTCTATTTTTTTTAACGAATCTGTTAGTAAATGCCCGTTAGATCTACGATAAGCACCCAACCCCAAGTCACTTTTGATGATACGTGAAATTGTTCTTTGGGGTATTTTCATCTCACGCCATAAAATTTTTTGTTTCCGAAGAGGATTACGGCGAATTCTCTCGCGGACGGCTTTAACCGCTTGAGGTGTTCGAGTAGTTCGCGGACGGCCACTTCTTTCACGGTCACTTACTCCAGACGTATCATTAAATCTTTCAATAGCCCGATATACAAACATTCGGCTTATACCAAGGGTATGCAGAGTCTTAAAAATATCACTTGGTTGCATTCCTACTTTATGAAGTGCAATCACAGCAATTCTATTTTCTTTGTCACCCCAATCCATGTTCACTACACTAAAAATTAAACTCAAATGATGACAAATGCATCAAGCACAAGCGTACTATAGCGATTAGCTCAATTTTTAAGAAATGCAATATAACGGTTCCTTTCTGCAGGGTTGCCAAACCTTGTAACAATATTTATGGCTAGACGAGTCCCATTTCTTGTTAGCAATAATCTCTATTCCTTGGCTATATCGCTAATCGCGAATAATGTGCGACGATCGTGTGCCTAGTAAAACGCATCTTTAACAATACTTGACAGTCGTCAGGCCCCGGGCTATGAGAACCCGTGCAATATTAGCCCAAACTATAATGGTAATTAAAAAACGATAAAATTATTTAACCGCAAAGTTCATGAATTTTTACAATAAATTTCAATATTTCGGATGCATTTCGACCATTGTCATCCTCTGCGAGTACATTTAAACTTGAAATGTTTAAATGTTATTGTAAGTGTAAGTGTTTGTTTTTTTAAATGTTTGTTTTTTTTTTAAATGTTTAAATGTTATTGTAAGTGTTTAAATGTACTCTCTGAGGATGACAATAGTCGAAATGCATCCGAAATATTGAAATTTATTGTAAAATAAATTTAAAAAATAGCAAAGTCAATAAGGTGTTTTTAATTTCAAATTATAAAAATATAATGGTCATAATGAATTATTAAAACTCGTTGTTCAATTTGGTGATTATTCCTCAGAATGCTGTCAAATTAAAACTCATCGTACAATTTGGATATGATTGCTCAAAACGCTGTGAAAACTAATTGGATCTTTTTCGCTAACTATAATGAGGGAGACAAAAGACCTCTTCCATAGTCCTTCTCGTGGGCGCCCTCTGGAACGGCTAACCAACCGGGTTTTGCACTGCAAAATCTTTGGTAGAGGCACATAACGATGATCATCCTGAATGGCCAATTACACCAGTGCGTCTCAGGAAATAGGCGAACGGTGGAGTTGCAGTATAGTTGTGAGAACAACAACACGTCGCACTCAGTTGAAAGATCATAGATTTCGGCAAAATATTATTTTTTGTTGGAAATTACATGGGAAATTATGTGGCTCTGCCCGTGAGCGGTCACTAAGGGACACCTCGTATAGGTCGGTTCTGTAATTTAGAGTCGAAGTTTTTGACCTCCATGCCCTTGTGAATTCCGTGTGGCACCCAAAAAATCGACTAATTTCCGGTCATGTTTACAGGTTATTGCACATATTTTTTAATAGTGCATCTTAGAGGAATATAATTAATATTAGAAAGTTGTAAGGTATTAAATTTTCTATAACAATAACCAATTGAAACAAGGTAAAGACAAGCCATTTGTTTAAGGTAAGTTTTGATGAGTAAGCATCATCTAATTTTCTAGCTCGTGACGGTGTGTTTTGTGTAGAGGTGTGTGATCAACAATAAGATCAATCGAGCTATTTATCATTCCTCATAAATAGGTACTTAACAGCTCAGTAGGCTCATAGTCCGGCACGTAAGGTAATACTTTTACGAAGAAACTTTCTATGCAAAAGAGATATAAAATTTAATAAGTACTCTAACTTTCTAATCAATTTTTTTTTCTCTAAGATGCATTATTAAAAAGATATGTGCAATAAACTGAAAAATGACCGGAAAGCCGTCAGTTTTCTGGGTAAAACAGGGAATGCACAAAAGCGGGGAGATCATAGACTTGGATTCTGAACTACAGTTTCGACCTATACAACATATGAAAAAAATTAGAACTACTGAACCTTTTGCAAGGTAAAGTTACCTTTTCAGACTCTATTCCCTGAACTATATCTTTTGAAGAGATTATTATAGCCGTGTTTTTTTTTTTTTTTTTTTTTTTTGAAAACAGAAAAGAATAGCAGCGAAGAAACGATACAGAACAAAACAACAAAATGATAATTTATTGGAAAATGGTATGTTTTCTTGGTTCTGCGTGAGATTGGGTTCAGATAGCCTTCAAACGTCAACTCAAATGTCAAGAGAAAACTTAAACTCTAATACATCTACCCTTCATGAAAATACAATCTAACGAGTTTTTTGGGCAGTAGAATCATTTTGAGTTTTTATTATTCAAAATTTGACTCACGCGAAATAATCAGTGTAATCTACCTAAACTGCACTGCCTTTAGCGAATACACAATATTTCAAAAGTCGCTTAGAGAACAATTTCCCTGCACCAGCTGTCCATACAGAGTTATCAGGGGCAATGTTGTTAGTTTAATATGTAAAAATTGTTCTATTCTGTTAGCAAAGAAACATCGTTAATATGAACTTTCTTCTGATGGAAATTCTTTGCCTGGGAGGTACATTGTCGACAAGCATACTTATATAACTTAGAAATGGATAATACCCGGTTGGAAGATATGTCATGGTGTGGGCAAGTAATTGGAAATGTTCTTTCGTAAAGAGGAATATGGGATCAATGAAATATTTCGAGTCTCATATCGGTTTTAGGTTTTGACATCGGAGCATATTACAATACCGAGAACTGTGTCTGAGAAGAATCCGGGTAATATGAAATTTTGCAGATCAGGTGGGTTCCAGGAAATTATGTTGGTGTCAATAATGAATTAACGAAATGTGTTCTTTCTGACAACGTATTAGATTATAACTTTGCTGTGAATGTTATGAAGGACGTATGGGATGCATATGCGATTTTACAGCTTGGTGGCCGTGGTCGTTCGCTATGCTAGTAACATGCGTCACTCGAAATAAGTTATACATTAACGAAACGTTGAATCAGTCTTATGGGAATAGTTGACACGCTATGCCCCACCAGGAGATTCTAACGGACCAACTCTGACATATACCTAACTGTCTATTTCTGAATTTGTATATTTTTCACAAATGGTTTTGATTTCTTCCTAATCATTTACATTTGTGAATAGTCGTTACAAGTTCAAAAGTAGGTATTTCTGGGTTTGAATTGGCCGGTGAAAACAAACAGCAGACATGTTTCTTTTGCAGGAATGGGTAAAGGAATATGGTTTGAGTTTGAGGTTAATGACAATCATCCTACATGGTTGGCGACACTGTCTGGCGTCTGTTTTGACGCCACAGATTATGTTATCGGAGAGCGGGATTAATGCTGAAGAAAAAGCGGTCGAGGGCTTTTCGTCGGGCATTAGAAAAACAACGCTATGAACTTTTATTTGTATCGTTCATTGGTCGAATTGTCGTTTTTGCTCGAGCTGATTCGTTCTCTTCCAATAATAAGCCGCGAAACATAAATATCGCAAGTGAAAACCCGCACCGAGGATGTCACACAAAATTTGACCGAAAGCTGAGTGAACAGTGAAGTGCGTGCCAACTTTTTTATTTGCGCGGAGCGGCCATAGAGAGTTTTTTGCTCCAGGATCATATTCACTGTCGTTGTCGCCCACACACAGTAGGCACAGTGTGTGTCCACACCGAATGACCCCTACAGTTGTTTTCTTTTTATCCTAGGCCTTATAAGGAATAGGGTATATTAAGTGTGTTTTTTGAACATTTATCCACTGCATGTCAGGGAATTTCATGGATTACAACAACAACTTATACCTACGTGTGGGGGCCAGTGGAGTGCCTAACCTGCACAAGATGGGTTGTAAAATTATACAGAGAAACCCCTGTGGTGTGGGGAGTAAGAATAAGCCATAGCCTTTCTCGGTTTGTCGTAAAAGGCGACTAAATGGACAGTACGTATGCCAGCAACGCCTCTTAAAGATAATTCCTTTATGCGTCTTAGAGTTAGCGATCCACAAGGGGTTAAGGCAAATTATCACAGAGAAACCCGCCTATAGGTATGCTTGTCACTAATTTGACATTTGGTGCCAAGTTCAGACGGAAGTTCATTCGTAATTTCCACATTACATATTTTCTCGTTACTACTATAGCTCTGTGCTCTGTGTCTTATTCGATTTTTTACCCTTCACGGATGTGATAGGCTATATTAACTTTGTTATGAAGTTTGCAACGCACAGAAGGAAGCATTTCCGACCATATAAACAATATATATTCTTGGTCAGTATGATGGGACGAGTCTATTACGCTTTGTCCGTCTGTCCGTCTGGTTCTATAAAGGAGTCAAATTGAAAAAAGCTGCCCGAGGCTATCCAGAGGACATTTTTACCAGGTTCCCTCAGTTTTAAAGTGATAGAGCTGAAATTTTGTACGATGCCTTCTTTCTATTGCATGCTGTATATACATATGTCGGAACCAACTGAATCGGACCACTACGTCATATGGCAGCCATTGGTCCAAAAATTCGTCTTTGTGAGAAAAACTTTTTTATTTCTGAACATATCTTTTTAAAACTACATACTAATCAATAGTACTCGTATCTCTATTCAAATCGTATTCCCGAGTTTGGTTGAATTTGGACTATTCCATCATACTGGTGCCATAGGAACGACCGTTCCAAAGCAAGTTTTTTATTTGGTATCTTTGCCAAAATTCATATTATTCAATCATATTGACTGCCAAACCACGTTCTTAAATTTGGTTGAAATTGGCCCACTATTTCATTTAGCTCTTATAGTGTTACTGTTAATTTCAAAGTGGCGAATACACCATAAGTCACAACGAAGGTATGAAGGTATTGTTTAAATTTAAATTGTGCAGTTCGTTTGCCTTTGGTAGGCCCATGTTTGTCCAGGAAAAATTTTCGTTTGCCACCCTTACAAAAAAAGTTATTAACAAAACAAATTAAAAAAAAAAAACAGGATTTTTTTTTCTAAAATTGGTAATTTTTTACGCTATTTCTTTTGTCCACCGGTAGCCTAGGATTGCATACCCAAAATTTTCGCTTGCCCATCCCTCGATTTTTTTTCTATTAAAAAAATTAAAATTTTGATCCCACATTGGGCGCACCCTCACACCGTTAGTCCATTATAAGCCCCCGTTTGCCTAGTAAAAATTTTCGCTTGTCCACTCTTGAAGAAAAAGTTATCAGAAAACTATTTTTTCTGGTCGGAAATGCTTATATCCTTAATTGAGCTCCTTGAAGGACAATTTGGTAGTGCAAGCTTGGCAGTTCGTTGGCCCATCACGGATTATCGTTTGCCCAGGAACAAGCTTCGTTTGCCTATCCCTCCAACATTTGTTTTTTTTTTAAGAAGAAGTATTTCCATCCCACTTGGGTGCCACTTTCCACACTTTGGCTCCTCAAATGATCATTTTGTAGTGCAAGCTAGGCAGTTCGTTTGCCCATCGTATATTATCGTTTGTCCAGGAAAAGGTTTCGTTTGCCCACCCTTGCAAAAAAAGTTATCAGAGAACTTTTTTTTTTGATTGGGAATACTTATATCGTTAATTTGGCTCCTTAAAGGATAATTTTGTAGAACAAACTGGGCAGTTCGTTTTCCCATGGTGGAGCATGGTTTGTCCAGGAAAAAATTTCGTTTGCCCACCCTTGCAAAAAAGTTTCTTGCAGACTAAATTGTTTAGGTTGGAATACTTAGATCGTTAATTTGGCTCCTTAAAATATAATTTGGTAGTGAAAACTGGGCGGTTCGTTTGCAAATCGTGGATTATTTTGTCTAAGAAAAAGTTTCGTTTGCCCACCCTTGCAAAAGAAGTTATTATCAAAATAGGTTTTTTACGATGGGAATTCTTAGCTTGCCTCTTTAGAGGACATTTTTTTTGCAAACTTGGTTTTTCGTTTGTTTATCGTAGGATTTCGCTTGCACAGGAACAAGTTTCGTTTGCCCACCTGCAAGAAAAATTAATCGCAAAATAAATTTTTTAGGTTGGAAATCATAAAGGCTCAATTTACATTGCCGCATCAACCGGATGAACCGAATGAGTCGCATGAGCAAACCACATTGACGACCAACTCAAAAGTAGAAAGTGGTAGCGCGAGAGCATGCGGTTTATCCGGTTCATGCGGTTTATCCGGTTCATGCGGCAATGTAAACTGAGCCTGAACTAGCTCTATAAAGTACAATAAATATGTACACACATTTATGCAATCAGCAGAAATCATTTCCACTTTTTCCAACCATGAGAACACTGTTTCCAACCATCAACTTTCAGTCATTGTAGATATAATCAGAGTCACACTTATTGTATGTATCCAAATTTTATGCGACAATAGGCGCGTTCTTTTGCAGCTATCCAGGTCAAGGGTAGTTACACCGAGCTTTTGTGCAAAAAAAAAACGATGTATCTGACCCATACGGGGTAAAAGAAGCTGTATCCGTATTTGACATGAAATGTATTTTGTCTGAGATAAAGTTTGGATTTTAAGTGGTGTGATAATTATTATTATATTAAGAGCAAGTATTGAGCCTATCAAATCCAACTGTGATAGAAGAAACTAATTGATTTCGAGTAGTTCCCAAATATTTCGACAAAAATCACGTTTCCAATTGGAAAAAATGTGGAGTCCCATTGAATTTAATTGAGGTGAATTAGGTGAAAACAAAGTGGAACATCGTCGAGCGAAAGAACTTCTTCTAGCAACCTGTAGATGCACCCTAAATAAAAGGTTTACTTGTGCGCTATCCAGGTCTGGATCGGACCTCGAGAAATTACTGGGTTAAGCGCTAACCTGTATAGGGTAGCATTGTTGTTGTATTGCATGTTATTTCACTAATCTATATAGGTTAAGAATTACAAAAGAATGCGCCTATATCAATATGGGTCGACAATAATCATTCATTCCAATGCCACTAATCCACGATTTTTGTAACATGCGCTACATTGCGCGCGTTTATGAGTTTGAATTGAAATAATATGAAATTAATTTGAAGGAGTTATTTAAAAAAAAAATATATATTTAAACTTGTCTGCAGAATATTTATAATTTTGCCTCGAAAATAAACATATATGAAATGAATACATTCTTCAGTAAAATTACCATTTGCTTTCGAATACATCTCTTGTTTTTTAAAGTCAAATTCATAATTTTCCGAAATAATTCTTGTATTTTTTCCTAAATAGATTATTATTAGCACCGATAATAATTTTTCTAAATATCAAATAAATAAATTTATCAAAAATACATGTTATTGTTAATGAAATTGATTTGAGAAATTATGAATTTGACTTAAAAATATATGAATTTGTCTCGAAAAAATGTGATACTCTTGCGAGGGGAATGAGTCAAATTTCAGAATCAATCCCTGTAAAAAAGATAATCTATTAAAAGCTTACAGTCACGTCAATCGCTTGTATTCCCTATGACATATTTAGACATATCCTTAATACGTCACTACAATGCTTTCTACTTTTAATAGAATAATCGTTTACTATCTAAATGGACTGTCAGTGTTTACACTTTTCCAGAGCTATGATTACTATCGCTTGTTAACATTGCCACAACTAATATCATCTGGAAAACTATCAGCGGTTTTAAATTTCACGTAAACATATTTATTATTGTCAGCTAATGCGACATAGCACAACATGTGGCTGATGATGATGGCTTTTCAAACAACTGATAGATAGCGACTATAGCCAAACCCTCCCGGAAAAAGATTTGGATAAATACTCGTACAGAATGAAGCCTTAGCATCAAACAGTTTGTGTACTAATAAACCTTTCACGGGGCGTTCGCTAATAATAATAATTGATAGAGCACGACGTAATTGAACATTTTTCCACAAAACTGCGGGATATTCATTTGTATTCCCTCCATGCAATTTTTGATGATGCACGGCGCCAACGGAAAACTCAAGTATGTTAATAAATATGGTATTACGAATTCTCTGCGATATTGATAATCAGCAGCAGAATCATTAATTGGCGGTGTTATTTGTAGCTGCCGAGTCATATGTGAACTTGGGTGGTGAACTAATGAAACATGCCATTATTCTGTTTCCGACGCAAATATACTATATCTGCAAGACGCGTCGTTGTTTGTCGATTTGACTCTGGGGGATTGTTTGCTGCTTTTAGATTAATTCGTTGCTGATGAGCTGGATTGGATGTAAAGTTCAGGAAAACATTTTTGTATCTATTTATTAGCCGTATTCTTTGGTCTAGAACAGGGGCCGGCAAACTTTTTCTGAAAAGGGCCAGATTTTTTAAATTTTAAGGTTTAAGCTCAGCAGGCCGGATAGCAAAATCCAAATAAAACTGCTTACCATATACCAGCAGCCCTAGCCGTTAGCCGTATCATATCTATTACGCCCAAATCCAATGAAGAAATCTAAATGTGTTTCTCCAAATGATGGCAAACCTGTATCGATTTCGTCAACTTGAAATAACAAAACAGGTAATATACCATTTGTAATATACTCGTAACTAGATGTAGACGAAATCGAATCGAAATTATGAGCAATATAACTGCTAGATAGAAGAGAAAAAACGGTTATATTTTCATGCCGAAATTAAAGAGAATTCAAGTAATTTACTTATTTTTTACATTGTTGTTATTGAGGGTGAGTCCTGAGTGGATTCCCTCTTAGTATGTAAAATGTACCTGTATCATAACCAAAGCTTGACGCCGAATAATGAAACAACGTACTGCCTTAAATGGAAATCAACTTCAGCGATTAAAATTCTTGACAGAGGAGGCCGTAGTAAAATGTGAATCTCTGCAGGCTAATATTCATAGATAAATTGAAAATATGCTGTGTTCAAACCTCTGTATACAGGGTGACGGAGACGAAATGTTCCATCCCCATTGATATTTCAGGTTAACATGTTGTTGTTGGATTGAATTGCACTGGATAGTCATGTAAGAAAAACTGAGCTACTATACAGGGCGTCCCATTCATGATGGTAAATATTTAAATGGTAGATAGTATGGATCATTTGCAGAAAATTAATGTACTTCATGAACCATCTATCTTTAACCGTTACAGAGTTATAGCATTTTAAAAAAAAACTGTTGAAACCCTTGACTTGTCCAACAAATTCTAAATTTTCCAAACCCCCAATTATTCGATCCAAGATTTGATCTTACTTTCTGAAACTACATAAAATTTCATATAAATAAACTTTTGACCGGTTAAAAAAATAACCATTATTTCAAAGATACAACCGTTCAAATTTTGAAAAAATTGTGAAATCTATTTTTCATTAAAAATCCAAATGATTATTTCGTAACGGTACTTTGAATTGACAAATCTGCAAAGCTGACAAAAGTTGCCCCATTATGTTATGTTTCGAACGGTATATAAATATTAGGGACTTAGATTTGAAAATTTTCGAATGTGACGTTTCAAAGGTAAAAAACGTGATTTTCATGTAAAGCAAATCACATGATATGATCAAGATAATTATGTATTAACAGTGCCAAGTTAATGTGGCAAAAACTTTACATTGGAAATGTTTCTGGAAAATCACGTTTTTTTACCTTTAAAACGTCACATTCGCAAATTTTCAAATCTATGTCCCTAATATTTATATACTGGTCGAAACATAACATAATGGGGCAACTTTTGTCAGCTTTGCAGATTTGTCAGTTTAAAGTACCGTTACGAAATAATCATTTGGATTTTTAATGAAAAATAGATTTCACAATTTTTTCAAAGTTTGAACGGTTGTATCTTTGAAATAATGGTTATTTTTTGAACCGGTCAAAAGTTTATTTATATGAAATTTTATGTAGTTTCAGAAAGTAAGATAACATTTTGCATCGATTGGGGGCTTAGAAAATTTAGAATTTGTTGGACAAGTCAAGGGTTTGGACAGTTTTTTTAAATATGCTATATCTCTGTAACGGTTAAAGATAGAGGGTTCATGAAGTACATTAATTTTCTGCAAATACCGGTACTCAAATAATATATTTTATTTCAGGAAATTTTCTTTTAAACATTAAATTTATAACAAGACAAATTATCAAAAACTATCAGAAGCCCATCTAGCTAAAGTTATCGAAATAGACACAGTTGTATAACTATTTTATACCGCAAATGCCATCGACAAACGTAGTTGCTTCGTTACCTGAAATTGACGAAATCGATGCGAGTTTCAATTTATTTAATCGCATCACATGCATCAATTTTGTCACCGAATTTGGAGTAGTGAAAACGTTAAATGCGTCACCCTGCAAACAGTAGCAAGTGGCCTGGTTGATATTCAAGTTTCCTGCAAAGAATTATGTTTCACTGAAAACTGGAAGCTTGGTTGGTTTGGTTTCATTCAGCATACAAACTTAGTATGCGTGTGTGAATTAGCTTGACAACGTGTCAGTGTGTTGCCAATCGAAACACTGTGGACTGAAGTTCGCGCCCTTACGGGACAAATCCTTTTTGTCTCTCAAATTCCCTCTATTGTAATTAGTCTGAATTTAGTGGACAAGTATTTGTGCCGTGAGAGGCGCGAACCACAGCCGGTACGCAGAATGAAACCAAGCGAAGCAAACTTTCATTGACCAGGTTGTTATTTACGAGATATTCAACGACCTCGAAGCACTGTTTCACTACCCTCAATAAGATCTTGTGACAAAAGTGTATACGTGCTCTACTGCTTATATTATTATGTGCACAGATAGCAATTAGCGCCACGAAGCCTGCGAATTAATATTTTCTTGGCGCAGGACTTAACGGCCTGAAAATAGGCTTAATATACGCTGGGCCAGACGTCAATTGAGATAATAGTGTTTAGTTCAAATACCCCACCACAGACTCTCTGATCGGTTTTCCCATATAATTTAAGTAAGATCTTGACAGGGATTGTTATTTGGATTATTATTCCAATGTAGCAAATAAATTTGTTCTAAATTCACCTCAAACACACTACGTTGTGATAAAAAAAAATCGATTTTAAATGATCAACTTGTCTTTTAAATTATGTATTTGTATAAACTTGATTTGTAATGTCAAAAACAATATTAGCTCGCAGGCTGGATGAAACCCAGAGACGGGCCGGATTTGGCCCGCGGGCCGGAGTTTGCCGATCCCTGGTCTAGAACATTACAAAACAAAAATTAGGTACCGGAAAACGATACACAACTGAAGAGCGAAATGAGAATTAAGGGAAAATGGGGCATTACTCTAGAGGCAATAAGACTTTCTAGATAGAAATGTCGGTACCATAAAAATTAACTATGGGATTTAGTTTGGACTAGTTAGAAGGTAAATATACTAAAGGTCCCCGGAGCCACGAGGTGTGGAAAAGTTAGAGGGGGACAAAGAAGGTGGCGTTTTTCAGTTTTTCGCATGTGTGTTAGAAGTTGTTCATCGTAGAAAAAAAAGGTTCATGGCAAAATTAAGGATTAAATTCTCTATAATATAATAGCGCCTTCATAATTTTTTCTTCTTTTTTTTATAGTTTAAGAGATAGATGATTATCAAATTAGCACATTTTCCCAAAAAAATATTTTGGCTGACGTTTTTCCAAGTTTTTCTTCTTTTATCTTTTTTGCTATTTTCTTTTCCCTTTTTTTGCGATGCATTACACAAAAAAGTTGGCAAGAAAAAATTGTAAATAATAAAATTTCCCATAAAATGAGTTTTATAAATAGTATTGTATATTGAAGTGATCAAATGTTAGACCAATTAGAAAATGAGGTTTAAATTACTCTACTGCATCTTGTATCTCGTATTTCGATTTCGGAATAAAAAGGAGCTACTTCACAAGTAATATAATGTACAGTAATACATTCACCATATACAATCCACTTAATCCCCACATTTGCCATTTTTAATATGATTCAAAATATGTACTATATGTACAAGTTTCCAAAGCACATTAATCCAATTATTTACCAAATTACATTCCCACGATTATTAGTATAATTGCATAATTTCCATTTTCCCGCAGGTTGTAAAAGATGTACTCAATCTCAATATCAACGAGACCTCTATAACATTCATACACATGCAGGTATACGTATATAATATCGTTCAAATTAATTCTGCATTGGATTCGCCGTAAACAGACTATGTTGTATTTTGAGACACACCGTAAGCGTTTATTCACAATAATTCGTCTATCGAAATACCGGTCGGACTCTATATTGTAGTTGTCGTTCAGTTGGCTAACGAACTCGAGGCGGCGGCAGTGAATAACTTGCTGGACTACTTTGCTCCAGTGTGAATTGTATGAATGCGGTTCGCGTATCAGTGGTTGTTTTCCGACCAATCCGCCAGATTAGTACTTGCGTCTGTGGCTCACATAAAACCGATAGTATCCTTTATGAAGCTGTTGTGAGTACGTACAAAAAGACAAACATCCTTAACATACTCGTACATGGCTTTACGACCAGGGGCATGCTGAAGTTTTTCGAGGCCTAAGCCAAGTTTCATTTGAAGGCGTTACGCCTCAGAATTAAAGTTTCTAATCGGTATGTATTTTTTTCCGACCGTTGTGTGGTTAATCCGGCGGCGTCCAATTGACAGGGAGTATACTGTAAAAACACCACGAATTTATACAAACATGTAGGTTTTAATTTATAATGATGTATGAAACAAGTGCAGCTGCTGGGCTCCCAAAATTGGAGGACGCGGTCACGTGACCGAGATAATTGGAGGACAATGATCCAGGCGGCCAAGGCCCGACGTCGGGCTGTCGCGCCACGATGATGATGATGAAACAAGTAAATCTCTGGACATAAAATGTTTACATTATCTTCATAAAGTAACCCAGTTTCAGTTGACATTTATGTAAAATAAAACAGCATTTTTCAAACAAAAGACATTTTCTTTACTGAATATGGTACTAGAAGACAAAGCGCTGAATGCATTTTCTAGCGAAATATCGTCCAATTTGAAATCACCTTCACATCTGATCAGCATTAGATCATAGATAAACAGACTACTCTGTACTCTGTTTATCTATGTTTAGATGCTCTGAGCGCTTTCCATCCATGGCACATATAACGGAGTCGATTTTCCATACATTTCAACATTCTGCAAACGCAAAAAACACAGGAAGAGTATGTACGAGTACTTGTCGCTTTGTAGATTATGTAAACATTATCTCCCAAAAACAACCCTGTTGTAAAAAAAATCCCCGCCAAGAAAAACTGCTCAGCCGTAAAAAGGATTGATATGAACACAATACCACCAAAGTAATCGAAGCTTCGCGCCTCGCTCTAGGGTATGCATATTGAACACTGATTGCATTAGTTAATTTCTTTCAAAGCCGATTGGCGGGGAGCTTCGTAGCCTAAAGACTCACCGCCGAACGGATTTAATGACAAAATGACAGTGATAATGACAACGATGTCGCTCTGACAAAATTATGGATAAGTAGTTGCGTGCGGATCATGCTGTAAACTCGCCCGGATCTCGTTATAAAGCCCCCGCCTTACAAAAGACTAAAAGTGCACTTCAGGCCAGAAGTGATTAATAGACTATTTTCTACTGCGTTCTTCTTCAGATTGTTCAACTTATTTTGTTTAATGGAAGCTCCCCGCCAAACCGCGTTGAAAGAAATTAACTAATGCAATCAGCGTTCAATATGCATACCCTAGAACGAGGCGCGAAGCTACGATTACTTTGGCGGTATTGTGTTCATATCAATCCTTTTTACGGCTGAGGAGTTTTTCTTGGCGGGGATTTTTTTTTACAACAGGGTTGTTTTTGGGAGATATCACATCTTTTTGCATAGTAGTAGTAGTAATCCAGATGGCGCAACGGTAAGCATCGATAAAAATGGGGATTTACGTGCCGGACTATGAGTCCACTCAGGTTACCCATTTGGGGTAAATAGTTTTCTTGCAAAGAATATCATTTTTCCAGTTCAAAGGACTCAAAGTGCCTTTAACAGTAGTTTACTGCATTCGTGTCATCACCCCCGATAATATAATACTCATCTTGCCTAGATATCGGTTCCTTGCCAAGAACATCTTTTTTCCTGCCCAAAGGACTCAAAATACCTTTGACAGTCTACTGCATTCGCCTCATCACCTCCAGTCATGTGATACCCATCTTGCCTAGACATCGCTTCCCATCTTCCACACACTGGAAAAAATCATCTTACATCATAATTCATATCTAATATGCCATAAATGAAACTACCTAAATCGTATACCCCACAGCATGTTTTTTCTTTCCGGACATCCTAAGAGCCGGTACACATGGACGTCCAAATGACGCCGGACGCCGCGTCACTTAAGCTCCTCCCTCTTTGATACCTATCTGCATTTCAATTCAGATGATGCGATAGGACGCAGCGTCACTCTGTATTATATAAGCCGGGCCACATAATAGCGAACCTGAATTTATTACAATTTATGTTATTTTTAGTTTTAAATAAATTGTTTTTTGGCCATAACGTCTAAAATATAAGGAATTTCGCATTTTTGACACCATTTTCACCCCCCTTAGAAACCCACATCCGGGTTGAGGAGCATCCATCCCCACTATTTTTTTTTTCAAAATTAATTGTCAATTGTAGTAGTCACGATTAACAATTAATTAATTGGCACTTAAAAGTGATCCTCAAGCGAATGGTTTAAGAAACATCATACAAATCAGACATTGTGACCGTGTCCGTGTTCGAATGTATGTGGGCCGGCTTATTAAAAATTGATATGCGGACGCGTGAAGTGACGCAGATAGGAGCGAAAACCAGCGTCATCCCAGAGAGCTATCGCGGCGGCAAAATGCCGCCGATAGCTATCGGATAGCTATCTGCGGCCATGTGCATCGCTTCATTGCCCGTAGTGTATTTCTTCCTATCCGATTGAAAGTGAAGCAGCGTCAGGCGTCATTTGGGCGTCCATGTGCACCAGCACTAAGTTGCAGCCAATTTTTTCATGACACACTTTTCATTCTTGCACTTGCCACAAACCACACCCACAACCATGAACACGTATGGTTCTCCTCACCCGACGAGCGCACGGACTTTTGCATCCGTCGTCGTCACTACTCACATAATCAAGTGTTTGCGTCTCTCCCCGTCGGCATGCGTTCTCTGCGAGTGATTTTCTGTGTCGCATTCAAATTAAATATTATCAAAAAGACTTAAGCGAGAAACTCTACTATAAAATTTCACATTTTTGGATGTTTCTTTTCATCTACTGAACGGATCAGAGCAAATGATAGCCTATGCACACCCTTGGGACATAGTCAATCCGTGAGAAAAAAATGCTGACTTCGATACGCTCCCTACGAGGCTGTAGACCGGTCAAAGAACAACGAGAACAAGAAAAATTTGAAAAATTGCCATTTTCAAATTATCATATCTCGGGTGTTTTTCCTTGTATCGGTATCAAATTTGCAGCACCTTGTAAGATGACCTAAGACAATGACCATACCAAATTTGAGATCGAACAAGCATCCAGGGCCGGAGCTACAGAGGTCCGAAAACCCGTACTTGTTGTGTCGCGTAAACATAGTCTTGGTCACTTTTCGATTTTTTTTCCTTTGTCGGGGCGGGACGCTCCCGCGTCCCTAGATAGTTGGGACGCTAAGCGATTTGACCTTACAAAATATGATAGAGAAATGCCGTTTGGTATTACTGTTGGTGGTCCCCATACATTCATTTTAAAAGATGGAGCCATCTTGGACCCCGCGGCGGAGCGGCTGTGCGGGCGAAAAACCGAAAAATTTGAGACCTTTTTAATTAATAAATATCAATGGATTGAGGCTAAATCAAAACTTTTAACTGCTATATTTATCGAGATAGAGCTATTAAGGCTCAAATCGCTTAAAAACCATTTCTGCATTTTCGCTCACAACTACACTAAAAACTTGCCGATTTGAAAAGCGTTGTCTAGTTAAACTTTAAATAGAAATGTCTTCAACTATTGTTTAATGAGTTTTTCCATTTGTAGCATCGGTTTCAGAGATATGTGAGCTTGAAAAGCAAAATAGTGTGATTTTACTCCAAAGCCTCAAATGTGACGTTTTTCGACTGTCGGTTTTGACTATACTACTAAGCCAAATTCGAACTTCGAGCAATGCATTGGATGTAGAATTTGATGCTCTTTAATTTAAATCCTATTAAGTTTTTCGATCCGAAGCACCGTTTACAAATTATGAGGAGAATATTAAAAAAAGGGCTCAAATTGGTCAATACTACAAACATGGCTCCATCTCTTAAAATGAATGTATGGGGACCACCAACAATAATACCAAACGGCATTTCTCCATCATATTTTGCTAGGTGGCGTCCATTTATGTCGCTTAGCGTCCCAACTATTAGTGGAACTTGTTTCTTCTGAAGTCTTCCAAGTCTTTGTGCAAGCACCCGAATTTCCGCAGCGAGGGAATTTAACATTTTCGAAGAAAACAAATTCCACAGAGTTGGAGGTCCCTGAAGGCGGAAGCCTCCGCATTTCGGGGACTTGGGTCTACGACTGACACGCCTCTGCTTTCGACTATCTATCATATATGAGAATAGCAGAAAAATTAATTATATAATTTAAAAATGTGTAGTTGTTATGCAAATTCTACATTGCACTTTCAGCAAATGGTTTGTAACACAAGAATCTATTTTTAAATCCTTGTTAGCAATGAAGAACAAGTATCTACTCTCACCTTAAAAGCATCTTATGATCTGTAAATACCACTAATTCAATTAAATTGACTTTCATGTGATGTAATGTTACCATGTACAATATGTACTATAATATGGTTGAAACGATCGTCAAATATACGATAATAAATAAAATTAGTAATTATTAATTCACATGCTTCGATTAAAAGTGTCGTGACGCCTCCGCAGCTAATTTGACTTTAATAAGACTTAGGATTAGACTAGTATTAGCAATTACCCTTTGTTTCTTTCGAGATGTTGTTACGTGTTTTTCATGATTCTTGGTGGAATTGTTTAGAATCAAGTTGGAAAACGTGAGATGTATACAAGTACACTCCCCATATTATGCATATTCAATTGAAATGTTTAGTTTTGAACGTAAAGTCCCTATTCAATATAAGGAAGTTAGTAAAGTGGGAAGCTTAGATAAGGTGATTTAGCGGATTTAGCTTAAGTAAGAGAAAGCCAAGAAATTTAATTTGCTTTTATGAAATGCATACTTATATTATTATTACTTATATCTTGCTTGTCGCAAAATGGTGGTAATGCTGTGTGGCTCTGCAGTTAACTTGGTAGGGAGTATCGTTTTTAGAGTGTGGATTGTTGCAGTAATCCATGAATTTCAGAATTTCAGCAGAGGCAGTAGGAGTGGAGTTTGGTAACTACTTTTTAGTGCTATACTTCTTTGTAGAAGTGGCTTTTGTGGAATATCCTAGTCAAATGGTCGATGTATTTAATAACAAATGATACTGCTTATGATTTCTTCGCGGTCGATATCTATACAGGGTGTACCGTTCCTGATGGTAATTACTTAAATGGTAGATAGTAGTGTTCATTTGGGGGAAATTAACATCTTGCATGGGCATTCTCTCTTTAAACGTTACTACTCAATTGCCCTAACCCCTTGTGGGGCATATCGCGTCAACTGTTCCATGTGGCCCAGTTGACGTTTCGTTGGCATAAATTGGTTTCGGAGAATGCAGTTGCCAGCATGCACCTCCTGCACATCCATGGCCACGAACGTCATCGTGGAAGGGATTCGAACCCGAAACGTCGTTAGTCAAACATGAGACTGATGCCTCAATACATTGCGCTACCGGTCGCATTTAATGGGAACTCCATGTAATTTTATAATCACATCTAATTTGGAAGTTTTTATTAACCACTTTTCGACGATGTTTCTTTTGAATACCTATGAAAACCTAACAATCTCATACAAACGCTGATATAGGTACTGGTACAGACGGAAATAATTTTATGACCGTGTCCCGGACTAGATGTTTTATTTCTTTTAAGGATGCCCTCCCAATTTTCTTTAATGAGCTAAGTTAAAGACCCCCAATAGGAATGAGTGGTTAGGAAGTGCTCCACGGTGGACCTTAATAAAAGTAAAAATAGGAAAACGACTGTCGAATCAACAGGAAAATATATTTAATTAAATATTACTCAGCCAGTGGCTAATAAAATAAACATGATCGATTCAATATTGTAAGACTCGAACCAAAATAATTTCGTCCTTTAGCAAGATTTCATTTTATTCCACTTTTACTGGTTGTACGTTGATATTGCTTCCGCTATTTCTATAAACATTCCGCCGATGTACGTACATACTCGTATATTATCAACATACTCTTCTGTATAAACTTGTATATTTGTATCTGATTGTTTGGGAAATTTTCCGGATATTTTTCGCGAAAGCGAAATACCCCTCAGAAATGGTGGGAAAATTGTTTCAGAGCATGCCCATCAATTCAACAAGCTTGGGTGGGCAAAGCTTTTTGTCTAAAACTGCACAATTTGCTTCATTCATAGGAAAAGATGCATATCTTCAGATATCACAACACTGGCAGTTGTAGGTAACACGTTTGAAAGCATTTCTTTCATGTGGAACTATTTACGGGTGCCGGCAAAATGAAAATTCAGTTAACGTTTGGATACTGAGTGTCTCGGTACTTCCGCGAAATCAGTCCGAATCTTAAAGGATTGTATCTTGGCAGTTCTGTATGGTCTGAGTGTTTCACTATCCGTAACGAGTTAGTGCTCTTTTGCTGTTCGGATTATGCGATGTGTGTTATGTAGCGTCTTTTGAATTCCAGCTCGATTTTCGTTTTGTGCTGTTAGCTGAGCGAGGTTCTCTCGATCTCGTCTATAGGTTCCGCACAAGGGTATTATCCTTTTTTTATTCCTCGATTCGGTAGAAGACAAGGCACTTCAGTTTACATAAATCAATCCTTCGACATGACAAAAACGTATGACGTGCTTTGGTGACTCGGTGCAAGTGATTTAGTGCCAGTAAGAGGAGGAGTTAGTTGTCCTGTCTTGTTGGCGTTTGGTGATTACTTTTTTTATGCGTTTCAGTGGCTAGATCGGGTTGTCCTTTTAGTTCAATATGTTTCAATGATCCGACACATCCACACAGGAGTGATTTGATGGTGCAAGCGAAAAAGTTGTTCGTGTGTTAGCTGAAGTGGTTCTGTGATTTATTAGACTTTATTGTAACTGCTCTCATGTGAATTCGGTTGGAAAGTTTCTATCACACAAGAGTCATATTTAATAGTTGGGATGTTTTTGATTGGATTATATGCGGGGTTCTAAGAAAAGGATTAGATAGTATTGGATATCGATTTGGACGGGTGATATTTGATTGAAGTAAAAAGGGTAAGTGAAATTGAACCGAATTGATTTTCATAAAATTTTTGTCAATACTGTTTTTGATACTGATAAGCATGTACCTTTTAATACTCTAGAAGACCCTATAAGGTATCGTGTATGTATATTGTTTGTTTCACGACTAAAATATGTAACAACTTAAAGGAGACTTTGAAGGTATAGCAATGTGTATATGTAAATGATTATGGTCACCTCCTGATTCGATTTAGCCATGTTTGTCCGTCCGTTCGAACGATAACTTTTTATAGAATAAAGCTAGAGCTTGAAATGTTGGTCAAATATTTGTAGTATTATCTAGCTGGTTGGTATTGAAATGGGTATGATCCGGCTAGGGGAACGCCTACCTCCCCTACATATGTAAAATAACGACTAATACTTCTATGGTAGATGACTCGAGAAGGCCCTTTTATAAAAATAAAATAACTGTCGCAACAGTCAAATTTGAACCATGGCCTGGAGATGAGTTAGCATCATCTCATTTTCTAGATTGTGACGGTCTTTTGCAGAGGTGTGTCATCAGCAACACGCTCAACCGAGTTATTTACCCCATAAATGGGAACTCATTTAACAGCTGAGTTGGCTCATAGTCCGACACGTAAATCCCCTTTTTTTTATCGAAAACTACCGTATTAAGTAGCAATCGAACCGGGGCCCAGTGCGTAGAAGGCGAACGTGCCAACTATTGCGCCATCCGGACTACATTTTATACTATTTGTAAAAATAAAATCGATCAGTTGGAAGATAACGGTATTTTTCTTACAAAGAACAACCTATTACCCTACTTTTTGACCCGTCCCATATAAAAACATAATGAACGGGCATATAGTCCGCTGCATGATGCACGTTTGTTCGTTTGTGCGTTTGTCCGGGCACTTAATGTGCTCGGATCTTAACAAAATTTGGTATGTGGGTTCTTCGTGTCAGCCTGGGCACAAATCGGGGACCAACATTTTTATCATCCACATGGACTTCTTAACGGTATATCCAGTTTGGTTTAAACTAGAGTTACTAGCCTAAGTCTTTCTAAGGAATTCTCCTCCAGGCATTTCCCTTGATCAGGCTACAATCAAATTTTGCACGCAGCTTCCTTGGGTTATTATAAGTACCATACAGTGATATTATGGTTCTCCTACATGTGTTCGTCAGAAAAAAAAAAGACTGGCTTTATCACGAAAAGAAACTGAAAACAAACCTGGTAGATATTGATATCTCCTGATTCGTGCTGATGAGACCAATGCACTCGAGTACTGTGGAAGGTATTTTGAATCCTTCGGTGTGGAGAAAAGGATATTCTTGGCAATGAAGCCATAACTGGTCAATACGGGTATCATTTGACTGGTGGTCATGAGGTGAATGCGCTAGACTACTGTTGATTTCATTTTTAGTCCTTTGGTGAGGAAAGAAGGACATTCTTGGAAACTCAGTGATATCTAATCAAGATGGGTGTCATATGACTGGTGACGTTGAGGCGAATGCACTAGACTACTGTTGAAGGCACTTTGAGTCCTTTAGAAAAAAAAAGGACATTCTCGGTAATGAAGTGATATCTTAGCATTCGAATATACTAGACGACTGTTGATGGTGCTGTTTTAGTAAGATGAGCATGATCGGACCAAAGGAATGCCCACATACCCTACAAATGTCAAAAAAATTAAAAATTCCTTTAACTTCGAAATTTTTTGATAGAATGAAGCTAGCGATTTGAAAATTTTGTCGGTTGTTTGTAGTAAGATCTAGTTAGTTAGTGTTGAAAATTGACAGGATCCGATCAAAGAAACCCCTGCCTTCCCAACAAATATTAATTTAAATATGCGATAACTTTCCATGGAATGAAGCGAGCGACATGAAATTTTGGTTTAGTTAGTTGATTTTAGGAATGTACAAGATCCTATCTACCCTTAAAAATTGTGGAAAAAAAGGTTACTCGTCTTAAAATGGTGCCTAACTTCCCTACAAAGGTTCTTTCATTGTACTATAGCTAACTTATGTTTAAACTGACCATATAGGAAACACACTTTGAATGCATATGACTGTCGCCTGTTTGAAGTCTCAGTGTCACCTTTAGGTTTGCACAGGTCTAGGGAATACACGCTTCAGACTCGTTTTATATTAAGGAAAACCAAAAACAAAAGATTAGTTTTCGTGGCTCCAATTTATTATTTTTGTATTATTGGCAGAGTCCTTAAATGGAAGAAACCGAAGTTCTTCCCAAAAAATCTGCTCCTGTTTCCACGTTAAAGGGGTTCAAAGTGGTCCTTTTATATAGGGGGTACTCAAAAAAAATCAAAATGTTTAGTTTTCGTGGCTCCACTTCTCATAATTTTTGTATTTTTGGCAAATATAAATGGGGGAATTTTTCCGGTAGTTTCGGTCAGTTATAAAAAAAAAGTAAATCATACAAAACTACAGACCGGTTTTAAGGCGAAAGCACTAGACTACTGTTCAAGTCATTTTGAATATTTTGATAAGGAAAATAACATTCTGTTGGATTAGCGTTGATTTTGAGTCCTTTAGTGAGCAAAACGGACATTTTTGGCAACGAAGTGATATTTAGATAAAATCGATGTCATATGACGGGGTGTTGAGGCGAATGCACTAGACTAGGGGAGAGCGAGTACTTTTGTATTTTTTTTTTATTTTTCAGGTCTCTAGTCTACTATGGAACTTTCACCAGTGTAGAAAAGTTCTGGACGCATTTTTCATGCGCCCATTTTGCACATGTTACACAGTGAATCCATGTGTCTCCAGGAGTAGTTTTTGAAAAAGTTTCAAAGCAGTAAATACATATTTCATCCACTTCATCGGAAGATCAGAATTCACTTTTTTTCTTTGTGGTTAGTAGTCTTACGTTTGTATGATAATTTTATTTTAAACGTTTTGGATTTTTTCGCCTTCTTGTTCCTTTTTTTTCTTCCAATTGATCTTTTTCTGGGGTGTCAGTTAGCTCAGCGCAACGTCTTTTCCTCTTTGTTTTTTACGAAGTAATTCAGAAACCTTCGACAAGGGGCGGAAATTTTGTAGGATCACCAACGATTCATTTTGAGCGTCTATAGGGAGAATTTCTTAGTTTTAAAATTTTGCATATTCAATTTGTTTGCCTCACCTGAAAAATTGTCTGCAGTTATTGATTGATTTTGATGCAAATTTGAAGGAACATCTTCGAATTCAGACATAGAAACAGTTTTTGTGTTGGGTGCTAAATTCTCTTTCGCATTATCTTGAGTTGCTGGTAGTGGCCGATCAGTTACAGAAGAAGGTGCAAACTCGTTATCGTCGAAAATATTCCTATTAAATGGTCAAATGCCGCTCACTTTCAAGCACGACATAATGGGCTCATTCAGAGAACACTGAGCAGCTACGTAGCGACATCTCCCCTCCATATCACACGGTGCGACAGCTTCCTGTCACAAACTTGTTTTGTGAATACAACGGCTACATAACGAATTTGTGACATCAGCTGACACGCCAAATGTCTGACAAACGGCTGTCTGTTTAAATTGTTTGGTTTGGCCGGGTTTCAAATCACTCGTAATAAGGACGTGGTAATAAACGCTACTGGTCACATACAAAGCAGTCGGAAGACCTGTGGCCAACTATGCTGCTCCTGTGTGTATTCAGAAGCTATTTGACACCGTGGAGATTCAAACGGAATTAACATGTAACACGTACACACTGCAACTCTGACATTCGCTACAACAGCAATACACGGTTCCTGCGGCAGCCCGTTAAATACATAGTTAACCAATATAGCAACGCGAATTCATAATAGAAGTCGTGCCGGTCCCATTGCTGATAACTGAACACGATGACGCGCATCACTAGTTGTCGCGCTATGCCCCAGGACCCACTAGGAGCATAACCACGCACACACAACGAAAATACAATTAACGAAAATTGCACTCACTTTTAAATTGTAATTTTCCCGTAAAATTCCCGATCGTCGTCCGTGCAAATTCAACCAAAAGACACTACGTTGAGTTGTCAAATGCTCATATGACGCACGCGCCACCTGTTATGCGAATTGTGTAAACAAAAATGTATCACGCTCCAAGCCAAGGGAGGGTGGAAAATCGCTCAGAAGGGGAAGTAGCCGCTCAGCGGCGGATCCATGGAGCGATTGCAGTCACCAGACATTGGGACAGTAGCGCTACCATAACGCTCAAGAGGGGAAGGAGCTCTCAGGGAGCGATGATGATTCCTGAATGCAGGCAATATTGTTCGGAGTCAAAGCTCTTGGCAATGCTTCGGCAACTATCCCTGGAATGTCATAAATGGTCATTGTTTGGCTAGGGTGGTTCTTCAACCAAGCGTCAATCGCAACATTAACGTAAGCTTAAAAAGGGCCATAAACCCCGCGATCAAGTGCTTGGAACTAGTGGCTTGATTGTGGAGGGAACGACAATAGCACTATTCCATTTTCTCTCCAAAAATGTATTGTAGGTACAAACTATTGCGAACCATGGTTATCCAACAATAAAAGCACTTTTTGCTGCAGAAGGTTTAGCAAATTTTGCAAAATTTGGCAATACAATCGTTAGGGATTAGCCATCGATCCTGTATAGGAGCCCCACCTGTGGACTTCTGTAATACAGCGGTGACATCAGGAATCTGGATCACAGGAGGAAGAAGAAGAAGGATAAATGCAAAAAAAATTTCCTTATACATCCATCCAGAGCCATTTGCATCGCCTATGCAATCAGGAGGGCTGTGAAATTTTTTCCAAGGAAAGGAAAACATAGGTGGCACTAAATTTCACAATGCATTTACTGCTGTGCAAACTGTCTCAGCGAGACCATTTTTGCTCCAATTTTCGGGAACTTTTATTCCTTTCTTGTCGCAAAATTGTAACGACTGCAAGATGTAATTTTGAACATCAATTAGATGCTCAAGAACAAATACATTTTCTTACAAGTGTCCGAATCTCTTTCGGCGTCAATCTGAAATAGGGTTTCAAACAAAACTCAATGTATACGCAGAATGCCTTTTCCTCTTCTAAATTCATCACTTGGGCGTGTGGGATATAGCCCATTTGAGACTGCTCGTCCATTTTCAGCCGCTTAAAATATCTATTAAATGGTACATGGCAGATTCCAGATTCCCGGGATACTTCACGCTCTGATTTACCGCCCTGTAGAACTTAATCAGATGCCCGTTTTATCAGGTCATTATTTGGACCTCTATTTATTTTTCTTATTCTTTGGCGAGGCATTCTGTAGGTAAAGGCGTAAATAATGATCATTTAAAATATATACATAAAATGTAATAAATAAACATAAAATATTTTTTTTCGGGTACAATTGTACAATAGTATGTTACTTTTACACCTTTGCGCTGTGTTACAATTGTACCACAGTTCATCATAGAGCCGTTGTTGAGGGCCCCACTGCCAGAGACAAAACTAACCAAAAACTACACTCACCATTCACTACCGAAGTCTATGGACAATAAAATGCCCAATGTAAAAAAAAACGCCTTAAAATTAAAATCACCTGAAGGGGGGAAAACCTAGTTATGCGTATTGAAAAAAAACTTCCGCACAGCATACCCAAGACACAATTCTGACAGATAATATTTTCAGCACTGTGGCGTGATTATATTATGGTCTTTTTACAACAGATGTCTCTCCCCTACTGCTGATGGCATTTTCAGTCCTTTGGCGAGGAAGAGAATATTTTTGGTATTGAAGTGGTAAATAGGCAAGATGGGTATCATATCTATGTTGAGTCGAATGCACTAGACTACTGCTAATGTAATTTTAAGTCTTTTGGCGAGGTAAAAAGACATTTTTGGCAATGAAGTTAAATATGGGCAAGATAGGTATCATATGACTGGGGGTATTGAGACGAATGCACTAGACTACTTTTGAAGATATTCCGAGTCCTTTGGTGAGGGAAAAGGGCAGGTATCTGCTGCTCAATAGATATTGTATCTGCTACTTAATAGATGCTAGATCTATTGGTTTGTAGTTACTGTATCTGTTGCTCAATAGATGCTGTATCTGTTGGTCAATAAATACTGTAACTGTTGATCAATAGATACTGTATCTTTGGTTCAGTAGATACTGTATCTGTTGCTCAGTAGATATTGTATCTCTTTCTCAGGATATGCTGTATCTGCTGGTCAATATATTCTGTATCATTTGCTCAATAAATTATTCGGGCGCAAGGACAATATTTTTCAAAGAAATTCATAGACAACTTAAAAGCTAATGGATCAAAATTAACATGTATTTGCATGGGACAGGTCTAAAGTCCCGATGAACATCATCTCTCCTTTTGTGTCATCTATGCTTAATTTACCAATATTTCGTTAGTTTTAAGTGGGTTTCTTTTATTCTTTCTTTGTAGTATAATTTTCGTCATTGTTTTTGTGATTTTTTTATCCTGTACAATAATTTACTTAAAACTTAAATAAATGAATAAATAAATGAGTACTCCTTCGTGGCAAATAACTCAGTTGAGCGTGCGGCTGATCAAACATCTCTCAGTACGCCGGCTGTGTTGGCCATGAAAATGAAAATGGTCACCACATACCGAGACTTTAGTCCATTAATTGGACTGTTGCCTCAGTTATTTATTTTATGTGTCCTGCAGCGCTTATAAATAACTTATATCTTTTTGAAGGCGCACTAAATTTTCTAAAATTTAATATAAAAACCAGTTACGTACGTTTAGGTATTCTGAGGAATAACTATTTATATATTGGATATAAAGTCCAAAAAATAAAAATCTTCGTTCTTGCGTCTAGTTTGTCTAAAACAAATTGTGTCGTAGTTTGATTTGTGTTCATTTACATTTTGTTTTGGTGCTGATTACGAATCTGAAGTTTGCCACCGAAATTTTTTGGTGAAATTGGAGTAATAGCAAAAAACACCTTTTTTTAAACCTCGTATAAGAAGAACAAAAAAAACTTTCTACGTCATTGAATGATTATTGGAAGATTTTGAGCAGTTCAAAAAATTAGGTTAATGCTTCTTTTTCCGTATCTTCAAAAGTTTTCGAGATATTCTCACTTGAAAAAATACTAAAAGCAGATGATGTATATATTTTGCAAATTCCCTTTCATTGTGTCTCGGTGCGAATTCAATTTAAATTTTTATACTCATTAAAACACCATAGTCCTAACTGTTCCGTATAATCTATTCAAAACACTGTGGTCGCACTGAGATAAATTCAGTAGCTACAAAATTCCTTCAGGACATTATGTGAAAATATGAGACCGTTTGCCATGTGCCGAATTCTCTTTTTCCACTAGCAAATGAAACATTTTCACAGGACAGAATTATCAGTATGAATCCAAATAGCGTACATATTCCCGAGAAAATGAAATAATAATAAGCACTTTAAATGCAAACATCTCTCAACATCGTTTGATATTAAGCAGGAAAACGTCAACTTTTTTCTTATATTTCTGGAGAGCTTTTCTACAGTTCGGGTTCCTTTCCATCTGAAATATTTCCGGGATGTCTGTGACCTTTCATAAAAATGATTTGGGTTCGAAATATAAGTTGTCATTATTTCTACCGCCGATCAGGGTGGCAATCCGAACAAGTGTAAATTAGGAAAGATTTATTCGAATTGGTTAGGCATTTCATCAGTATTTATTATGAAAGCTCATTGCACATAATCAGGAAAGCGCCATATTGAACCTGGTTTTCTTGTGGTTATTGCCCAATATTTCCATAGACAGTAGCAGAACATAAATCAATTTTTTGTCCATCATCTCTGAATGAATACGCCTGTCAGCATGAGGATGTATCATGCGGAGAACACAAGCGGAACAATGACTGCAGCTGTTTCATTCACTGACACATAATATAAACACGAGGGGATTTTTCCTGGAAATCGATACTCATCGAGAATTTTCGTCAAAATTTAATCGAAATGCAATTGGTGGTTTCTTTGAATTAAATATACGAGTATGAGACATACGACAGTATCGAACGTGGTGTATTGTATAACACTATGCTGCAATTTAGTATACCAGTAAAACTAGTTGGAGTAACACAAATGACGATGACCAATTCCGTCTCACAGGTCAGGATCCAAAACAGGTCGACTTATCTTTTTGAGACACGCACTGGATTGAAGCAGGCGATGGACTGGCGACAACGCTCTTCAACCTAGTACTTGAAGATGCCATCCGGGCTATGAATGCGGATACCAGCGGCATGCTAACCATCAAGTCGACACAATTGATAAGCAGCTGAGATAACTAGTCACGCAGAGAGTGACATGAATGAAAACTGGGATGCCATAAAATTGATAGCGCAGATACCATCCTTGGCATAAACACGGATTGCCGGAATAAGCCCAGGACGTTTCATGGCAGCGGATTGTTGAAAGAAAAGAACTGAAGGCTTGTTTGGCTGCAGCATCAGATGACAATCGAAGCAGCATCGAACTCCTTTGCCATCAGAAAGCTCGAGAAGCTCAGCGTAGTGTGCGACGCGATACAAGAGTTTATGCGAATTCTCTTTTAGCCTCACCAGGAGAAGCCGCAAAAAGTAACAACTTAAACACCGTATACGGAGTCATCAAGGAGTTTACAGGTGGTCGTAAGTCCTGCCAATATCCTGTGAAAGATAGTGATGGAAAACTACTTATTTTGGAAGAAGATCAAATGAGGCGGTGGAAAGAATACTTCGCCGCGGTCTTGAACCGTGTAACCTCTGGTGAAGTTCCCCCTCATAGATAATTTAGCTAACCATCAAAATGTGCGTATACTTTCCAGTGCCTCGGCTAAAGAGGAAATAGTTACTCACTGCAAATATTGCACTAAAACGAGTTAAGGCCGCCGAACTCAACGTATTTTATAAAGCAGCGGCAAGTGTAACTGCCGATTTGCTGCACCCAATTGTTGATAAAGCGTGGGATACAGAGACCTTTTCTACTGAGTGGAAAGAAGGATTGATAATCAAGCTTCCAAAGAAGGGTAGCCTCTCAGACTGTAATAATTGGGAAGGCATTTGTGTACTACTCCACTGCCCGAACCCCTTGTGGGGCATAGCGCATCAACTGTTCCATGTGGCCCAGTTGACGTTTCGTTAGCATAAACTGGTTTCGGAGAATGCAGTTGCCAGCATGCACCTCCTGCACATCCATGGCCACGAACGTCGTTGTGGACGGGATTCGAATCCGAAACGCCGGTAGTCAAACATGTGACTGATGCCTAGTGGTACGGAGCAGGACATCGCTCGTCGTATCAACCGGGCTAAATGCTCATACGGCATGCTGTCCAAAATCTGGCAAAGTAGTTATCTCAGCATCAAGACCAAGGTGGGCCTGTTTTGCTCCCTGGTACTGTCTCTGCTTTTGTATGGGAGCAGCACATGGAAAGCTTCCCTTACGAGAAACCTGCAAATTTTCGTCAACTTATGTCTTCGTAGAATTTTAAGAATTTTCTGACCCGAAACAATATCAAATGAAGAGCTAAATCAGTGGATAGGTCACACATTGCGGAAGAGTGATAAATGAATTGCTTTGCATGTCATGAAATTGAACCCCATTTCCCCAACCAAGGCCGACCAAGAAGGGTCCTAGAATCACATGGCGTCGATCAGTGGCAAAGAAGTGTCAGGTGCTGGGTAAGTCTTTTGGGGAGTTGCGTTCCATTGCGCAGAATAGAGTACGATGGCGCGCAGGAGAAGTTGACGCGTTATGGCCCACAAGGCGTTAAGGCAAAGTAGTAATTGTTAACGTACGCAGACGACATCTACATTATGTCCCGAAACCTGCGTGCCGCAGAAGAATTTCTATATAATCTTGACACGGCTGCAAAAGAAGTATAATAGGACTACGCATTAACGTGGATAAGACAAATATATTGTTGCGATCAAGAAAAACAACGCCAGAACAACAGAACAATATCGGGGACCTTAGCATCGAATTCGTAACCGACTTCACATATCTGGGTAGCAACCTGTCAAAGAACGCCAGCGAAAGTGGCTAAATCAAACGACCGATACAGCTAGCAAATAAAACTTTTTTTCTGGCGTGAATTTTCACTGGAGTTTATTTCAGTAGACCAATGTATCTGAAACTTGGCCATAGAAAGTAAAATGCCGTACAATTCAATCGAATAGATAGATACTTTGATTCTATGGCGATAAGATCGATTTTCAGTTATGCATCTGGCCGCCTGAAAGGTCTGCCCCGGCCGGCGGTCTGAAGCAGCCATACACGATCCGGAATTCCTCAAGGGCGGGCCTGATCAGTTTTTCCGGCAGGAATTCCGGGTGGTGTGATGTATTATATATTTAGGCAAACCGGATGGCCCGGCCTGGTCAGATTTTTCCGGATGGTGTATGGTCTTAGACTTAAAAGAAATCTCATGTATGAGGTGGACGAAGACACACAAAATGATGAAAAAATTCCTACGACCCCAACGAAATTCAAACAAAGGAGTTAAATTAAATGGCTGCCTTTTGCCTCCTCCAAATATGCTTGAGTTCCAGATGGCATTGCTCATGGTCGTCTCAACCCCAGCTTCTACCTTTCTCTACCCATGACCAACTAATAATGAAACCGGAATATAGAGGGCTACGCCCGCAATCCGAGGGTTTTGTAGCAAGTACTTATTTTGGTATGTACATAAGTATCGGCTCCTTACTCTTCTTGGTACCACTTAGATGGATAAAAAAAAATAAAATGTCTGACCCATAATATAGTATCTTATATGCCCAATCATATTACGTGATTGTAATGAAACTTAGAACATATTATTGCCTATGGTGTTGGTTATCCTTGGCCATCGGTACTTTTGATCTCGGACGTGTTTAAGGGATGCAGGGATGCGTTAACTGTAACTATGGAAACAAACTATTATTAACCTATTTTGAGGAGATATACAAATTCCAATATTTCCCGTTTTATATACTGTTCGAAACCCACCCGCCTGGAAGTTTTCATTTTTCTAAGTGTAACGGTCTGGAAATGCAGGGGGGGGGGGGGGCAAATTACGATCTAATAATTTATCCTCCCTCATTGTTCCCCTTTTTTTCAAATATAAGTAAAGTAAACTCAACATTACCTTTCTCACAACACCCCACTTGCCTATACCAGTCGATAAACAAAATTTGACCTTAATTTTGCCCCTCACCCTCCCCTTCCCCGCCCGTTACAGTTGGCCAATTACCACACATCGCCCCCTACCAATCTTTACCCTTTCATAAATGTGATTAACCATAATATGTAACAATAACTGCGATTCGCACTACGCAAAACAACATGCAAGTAGTACTCGCACCTTTGAAGCCGGTAGGTGTATTTTTTGTATGAATAGTGTAAAAATGCCTAACTTTAAGTGAATGTACTATTGTTAAATATTACATGGTTGTAATGAAACGTAGAGACATTATTGCCTATGGTGTTGGTTATCATTGGCCATCAATATTTTTGACCTCGGGTGTGCTTAAGGGGTGCAGGGGTGTGCTAACTGAAAAAATAGAAATGTACTATTATTAACCTTTTTTGATGAGATTTTGGAATTCTATTATTTATAGTTTTCTATGTTAGTAAAATGCCGCTTTTCTGCAAATTTTCATATCTCTAAGTATAACGGTTTGGAAATGCAAGGGGGGGGGGACAAACTCGGATCACATATTTTCCCCTCTCCCTCTTTTCCCCTTTCTTCAAATTTGAAGAAAATTCCAGAAATGGATTGTACTCGACGGTACCTTTCTTACGATACCCCACTTGCCTATACCAAATGAAAAAAAAATTTCGTCCTTCATTTCCCCTCTATGGGGACCCCCCCTCAAAGTTGACCTATTACGATGCATCACTTCCTCCAGAGAATTATAGTACTTCTACATATTTTCACTAAATTTCATACATGTAGCCTCAGCGGTTCGTGACATATTCCATGGACAGACAGACAGACAGACAGACAGACGGACGCATGACCGATTTCATAAGGGTTTTGTTTTACTACAAAACCCTAAAAACCAAGCCAGTTGAAACTTTGGCGACTGTTAAATTTATCGGATGCAATAAAAAATGTATTAATTTATGTAATTATGTGGTATTCTACGAATATATCGAATCGAAATACATATAACGTAACTGATAGCTACATAACCTATAACCGCAGATTTGAAAATTTGCAAAAAGTTGACATTTTTGATACAAAATGTGCTCTGAATTTAAGTTATTAGGATAGTAAAATTAAATTTTATTAATAATAATTAGGGAAAGATCTCAAAATAATTTTAACCCCTTCTATAGATACTGAATACATGGAAACTGAGTTTGCACGGTCGTAGAAGGTCAGCTTAACGTTTGGAGGGCGAAAATTCGAGAAATTTGAGCCTTTTTTTTAAATTATCCTTATAACTCCTGAACGGTGCTTGGGATGGAAAAAAGTCGCATTAATAAATTACAGACCGTTGAATTCTGCCATCGATGCACTGCTCAAAGTTGAAATTCGGTTCAGTAGCGTAGTCAAAATCGGTAGTCAAAAACTGACAATTTTCGAGGGTTCGGAGAAAAATCACACTTTATCACACTTTTCAAGCTCTCAGATCTTTGCAACGGATGCTCCAAATGGAAAAGCTTATCATCTGTAAAAGTTGGGGATAATTTGATTGTAAGCCTAACGTGGCCAAAATTTTTTAATTCGTGCTATGAGCAAAAATTCAGAAATGCCTGTTCATCGATTTATGCCTTAAAAGGTCTATCTCGATAAGTATAACAGCTAGAAGTTTTATTTTAGTCTCAAATTGTAGATAAATTACTCTAGTTTGATAAAGTTTTACCAGGTTTTTTCTAGGACTAATTTAGGAGAAATAAAAAGGAAACAGGGCAAGCCAAATAATTAGGCACATTTTCAACATGATGGTGGGGTCCGCGGTGGTGGTTTTAAACAATGTACCAGCTCAAACAATATATCAAAAATCGAAACAAAACTAGTTTATCCTTTTTATAATCACCGACTTTATACCCGCTAATATATTCTAGTAAAGAGCCAATCGCAGGCAATTTCCTTCCCTAAAAACAGAAAATGGAAAGTAAAATAAAAAAAGTGTGAACAAATGATTTGTTTAATTAAAGGGCTGTAAATGACCCGTAATTCAAAAATTAGTATTATATAGTGTTAACACAAATTGTTTACAACTAAACAGGAAGTTTTAAATTTTAATAAAGATTATATAATATATAGGTGAAAACTCGAGAAAAATACGATAAAACAGCAAAATGTTGATCGTGGCATAAATCGATGAGCAGGTATTTTTGAATTTTTGCTCATAACTACTCTAAAAATGGCACAAATTGAAAAATATTGGCCACGTTAGGCTTACAATAAATTATCTCCAACTTTTACAGATAAGCTTTTCCAGCAACCGTTGCAAAGATCTGAGAGCTTGAAAAGTGATAAAGTGTAATTTTTCTCCGATGCCTCGAAAATTGTCATTTTTTTATTATCGATTTTGATTACGCTACTTAGCCGAATTTCAATTTTGAACAATGCATTGAACGCAGAATTCAACGGTCTTTAATTTACTTCTGCAAGTTTTTTCGATCCGAGGCATCGTTTAGGAGTTCTAAGGATAATTTAAAAAAAAGGAATCAAATTTCTCGGATTTCGCCCTCCAAAAAGTTAACCTCGCCTTCTACGACCGTACAAACTCTGTAGAAAGGATTAAAATTATTTCTAGATCTTTCCCTAATTATTATTAAAAAGCCCTAAAATTGGCATAATTTTACTGGCATATTTCGAAAACGCAGTTATTCAAAAATTGATTTTTGTTTTAAGAAAATGAAATTTTATCATTTTTGTCAGTAATATTGTCAAATATTGGGAAAGGTTTTAATTCGATAAAGAAAGTCATCAGAATTGAATTTATAGTGAATTTTATTATCTTTGATTTCATATAAGCATGCATCACATACTCCCCAATGAAAAAACTCAAAATCAGTATCGTAAAAAGCGATTTTGGGAAAATTATCCTACCAGAAAATGTAAAAAATCTGTATTCGTAATGCATCTTGCCAAATATTGGGAAAAGTACTCATCCCAGGAGGAAAGTTATGCAAATCGAAGTTATAGATATTTAAATTACCTTTAATTTGATATAAGTGAGAATTCTGTAGGATCAAAACTTACGTAGAGGAAATGACAAAATAAAAATGAACGTCGGGAAAAACAACGTTAACATTGCTTACTATGTACAATACATATGTACTTAGTAAAATATTCCACTAGAAATTTTGTCGTAACTTGACCAAAGAGCAATGTATTAGATAATTATATTATCAATTTATAACAGTTGGCCTACGTATACTTCTTAATAATTCGTGTTGACACAAATATTGCGGAATTATTTATTCTCACAAAATTTTAAACTGGACCCTAAAGTCTATTTAGTAGAGGATCCACCTAATACACGAAGGGAAATTTTTATATTGTAATACTGGGCTCATTAAGGAAAGCGTGTTGTATTTTTCACACAAATAAATGAGAGAGTACGTAATAAGGAGAAAGATTGGTAATTCAGAAATTTACTGTTTTCGGCACAACCAAAAAAATATATGCATTGCCAAATACTTACGCCTTAATTTGTATTTCCTATCCACGAGCGAACTTGTTCCTTTTCCACGCTTTTGCCATTTACTGGGATACTATTTGCCGTACGGAAGTAGTTCATATTTCAAATTAAATATAATCGAATTAACTGCAAATTTATTTTTAATAAGTTTCTTCGTAGAATGAGTCCTTTTCACGATATTTGGAAACGTAGCGAACATTTTTTAGTTTTTTAACAAACTTTGAAGAGCTGCTTCTTGGAAAGTTCTGGACGTACTGAATGTAGTATTAACTTTCAGCAAATTCAGTGTAGTTTAAAAAATATGTAACAGACTTTTTCTATTGAAATATGGGTCAAAAACCAAAAAGGGGCGCTATTTTGGTCAATATCTTAACATTCCAGACGAATTTTTGTTGGCAAACCTCAGGTCGTAGCTCAAAATACAAAAAGGTACACAAAAAACAAAAGGTCTGCAAAAGTTTCCATCTCAAAATGCCAGTGTTCAGAAGTGTAAGCTCACACACTTCAACGACTGTTTGCCTGTCACATTACAAAACAGTTTAGTAAAATCCCCCTTAAATTTCATTATTTTGACAAAATCAAAACAAATCTATTTCCGAACAATAAGTTGAATTTTAAGAATCGTCCATACATCAAATTTTGTTATATCGGCCGAAAAATATTCAGCTGGAAATTTTGATTCCAATGGATACCTCCATTAGAACCTTGTCCAATTCGTAGTTCAGTGAAATTTATCACCATTAAAATGCCTCCAGAAATTTTACACAAAATTTATTTCTCCAATCTCGTGAAACAGACATTAGTTACGATATAATAATCTTGTCTCCAGTTTCACCCACTGGAAATTTATCTTCCTAATGTCTTTTAGATAAGACCCGCCCTACAAAGATACGAACTGCATGTATTGGGTGAAATGTTGTCATATTCCCGCTCTGGTGATAAACGAGTATTTACGAGTAAGTACGAGTGTGTCGTTCATCCCCTAGTGAAGAATTTTTGTTATTTCTGATTTCAGCTCGTCCTTCAATCGAATTTATCCAGTCCAATGCTTCCATTATGTACCGACAATTTTCCGAGAAAAGGACATTTGTTGTTTTTAGATATTTTCGATAACATTTCAAGCAATATTTGCAATTCACGTCGGATATTATGACGTAACGAGAATCATTCAATTGATGCGACAGTTTGAGGGACACACGTGCCTGGAATTGAATTTATGACTTTACGGACCGTCTCAATAAGCAAGAACCCGTAACATTGGGCCAAGCACGTACTGTATACGTCCACGAAATTAATTCCTGTATATAAACAAAATCATCTAGGCTAGGGCGAAGGATACTGATTGCGATTTTTCTTTAAACTGTGTGTTCCACTTGGAGCTTCACCTTTAAAAAAAAGTCCACTCAAAATAAAAAGAAAAACATTTTCATTTTATTGTGTGCGACGTCGATATTAGTATGAAGTGAAACCGCTTGGACAAAAAGGGCGCTTGAAAAGTCACTCTCCCCATCGTACTTGTCCAAGTAAGCACTTGGCACCTCCCCCACCCTCAAACTATTTTGAAACCGGACGAAGCTTCGCTTCGGCCTGGAGTTGGAAGCGTATAAACTCCAGACTTGTACAGATCTAGTGGTGATACCAACGATCTATATGGATGAGATCTAACGCACATATACACTATGTGTGTGGGGAACCAAACTTTAACAGCTGTTTTGGTTGTTTAGACTGGATGACAATTGTTTGGTTGACAGTTCCTAGTTTCAAAGAAGTGAATTGGCGCAGTGGAATTTTCAAGTGCGGTTTAATAAGAGAAAGTTAAGTTTGTTTGGTGAAATTTTTTCGTAATCTTGCGAGATTCGAATCTTAAATTCTATTTGTGGGCTTGTAAATGTAAAATATAGTGCGAAACACCCAAATTTTACAAAAATAGCGCGCGTCGTAAAAGTCCGCCGAAACAAGTGGAATTTCCGGAAAATAAGAATCTCATTACACACGTAAAAGTGTTGAACGCGTCCTTTAAGATGTGCGGAACCGTGATGTGGCGTTGGAATAAATAAAATACAATTGTGTTCTTAATAAAACAATTGTTTTCTTTCGCGGGCCATTTCTCGCCAGTCGCAAGGTAAACAGATGTCCGTCTGTCATTTTCACCATTGGGCTCATTCATATTGCTGAGCCGCTACTTCACCTCCGTAGCGAAAAGTGCGAGAGTCCCGGAAATAAAAAGATTTCGTACTAGTTTCGTGGTTTTCGCGTTGTATTTCAGGATAAATTTCACAAAATCGTAGAGATAGAAATATTTGTCTTGATAAGACCTTCTGTATGTTCGGATCATGTGCCATGTGGATTCCGATAGCACACACAATAACAAAGCGAGGTAGTCATTCCAGAACGAATGCTCCGGAGCGGCAGTAGTTGCCGCGTTGTTGCTCATGTTTGGTGAATGAGCCCATTGAAAATGAGATAGTGTTGGTGCGCACAACCACATGAAGAAAATGGTTCCCAAAATTCTCGCTTATATTACATCCTGTATTCTTTCATCGTAGGGTGATACCAAAAGTACCAATTGGCAATGGCAATATGTTTTAAAAGTGAGTTTCCTATTAGGTCAGTTTATAGGGGAGGTTGGCACTCATTCAGGAGGATCTTGACCATTCTCAAAATCAATTAACTAACCCAATCTACAAATATTTGTCGAATTTTTCAAGTCGCTAGCTTCAGTCTATCGAAAGTTTTCGCTTATTTGAAGTTTCATTTGTAGGGGAGGTGGGAGTTCCTTGGGTCAGATCTCGCCCATCATTGCCACCCACCAATTAGATCATACAAACATTTAGACAAAATTTCAAGTCTCTGTCTTCATTCTATCGAAAGTTATCGCTTATTTCAATTTTCATTTGTAGGAGAGGTAGGAGTTCCTTGGGTCGGATCTTGCCCATTATCAATATCAACCAGTTAGATCATGCTACAAATATTCGACCAAAATTTCAAGTCTCTAGCTTCATTCTATCAGTTATCGTGCGAACGGACAGACAGCTGGACCGCCGGAGCCTCCTTTAAGGTGTTACATATTTTCGTCATGGCAAAAACAATATATCTTATACTTTAAGTCTATCGTATAAAAACGTGAGGAGATTCGGGCGCCAAAATTTGCTTGCCTGCCCTTGCCTTGTTAGACTGTTTAGGAAACACTAAATTGAATTTTAAATGTTTTGCTCAACGAATACAGTAATACTAATAAACACGGCATTCGCGAGAATGCAGTGAAATTTGCATGTGAATGCCGGGGTATGTTAAGGACATGTCCTTACATTTTTCTATGGGGGAAAGTGCGAATTATACTCGTATACGAGGATAAAGTGAAAAGTTCCCGGCCTGACAATGAAAGACTGCGATAAAAAATGATTTTAGTTTTCTACATAATCTCCCTTGACGTCAACACACTTGGTTCAGCGTTTCTACATCATCATTAGTATTCCTTCCTGGAAGTTCAAGTCTTGAAGGCTGTGAAAATTTTCATCTACGGCCTTCTCCACATCTTCATTGGATGCGAAGCGCTTCCCAGAAACAAATTTCTTCAAGTTTGGGAACATATGGAAGTCTGAGGGTGCCAAATCAGAGGAATAGGGGGGAAAGTCGAGCAAATCGTACACCAAATCTCGCAGTTTTCCCATCGCCAACGCACACCTGTGTACAGGTGCGTTGTCCTGGTGAAAGATGATTATTTTCTTTTTCAAAGGCCTTTTCTCGCGAATTTTGGCATCTAGCTGGTCAAGAAGTTTGGAGTAATATTCGCCTGTCATTGTTATGCCTTTTTCAAAGTAATTAATTACCAGGATCCCTTTCGCATACCAAAATACGCTGGCTATGACCTTTCCGGCAGATGCGATCGACTTTGCTTTTTTTGGCCGGCTTCCACCCACTGTTTCGACTGCTGTTTCGTTGCTGGCGTATAATGGTGGACCCAAGTCTCATCCGTGTTGACAAATCGCCGCTCAAAATCCGTCGGATTCCGATTTAATCGATCTTGCGCAGAGCTTTCGCATCTCTAATTCTTTGTGCAAGATGTTGCATCATGCACTTTCGATGGTTTCCGGTGTGGTTGCGGTTTTTGGCCATCCTTCACGTGGGTCGTCTTCGAAGGACGTACGATCACATTTAGATTGAGCTGCCCATTTTCTGACGGTTGATATCGAAGGAGCAGTGTCGGCGAGCGAGACATCGATCCAGCCGTTGAAGTTTGAATCGGATTTCGCGCCCTACCTTCGAACTACCAACAGCGACATTATGTATTTTGAATTCTCTCGGCGGATACCCACGCCATCTACTTTATTGATTGTATCTTTGTAAAACGTCAGTGGAATGAGGAGAGCAAACGACCACCCTCACGCTGTTGAAGAAGCCGGAAAACTGTAAGAGCTGTTATTATTCCCCATTTTTCGAATCTTGTATTTTATATTATAAACTCGCATGTTATTCTAGGAATAATAAACTGATTGTTTGTGATTGGACGTGGAAACTGTTTGTTATTGGAGGCTCACGGTGTCGGGGAGTGTGTCGGTCGCCGGGGAGGCGACATCTTTATTATTCAGTTTTGTGATTTCCTCCGAACGCGTGGAGGAACATAACCTCAACATTTTGTATGCAACGGCTTGTGCGTACGCCTTGCAAACCACCACGATCTACCCCATTGCGGCGAAGTCGTCGACTCATCGAGATAAACACGCCATCGAAGTCGAGTGACACGTCTTATCAGCCAACGAACATAATCGTGCCAGCCATGCCGCCAGAGGACGAGGTGCATACTGCGACGATTGCGCAAGATCGAGACATAGTGGATCCGTTGGCCACGATCAAAGACCAGCTGTCATCACTTCTTGGCGGTCTTCGCGGTCTACAATTGGACATGGAGGCGGAACGAGAGGCACGTCGAGAACTGGAGCGCCGTGCATTCGCAACACCAAACACATCGATGGGACCACCAGCAGCCGTGCAAGCAGAGCATGCTGCCGCCACAACATCAACAAAGTCGGAGATCGGGAACCCACAAGTGGCCGCTTACGGAAAGGCGTCCACGTCTCATCAGTGGGAAGCACTATCAAATTCAGTGCTTGTACAATCTCCACCCACACAACCGGTGCTCGCGCAAAAGTTGTATGCGTTACCTAAATTCGACGGGCGGCCTGATCAGTGGCCGCTGTTTGCTGCAGCCTACCAACAGTCGACCGAAGCGTTCGGTTACACCCCGTTGCAGAACCTCATCAGACTACAGTCTAGTCTAGAGGGTGCCGCTCGTGAGACCGTGCGATGTTTATTGATCGATCCGGCAAATGTCACTGAAGTGATGGAAACATTACATTTTGCGTACGGCCGTCCACAATTGTTAATTTCGGACCAGCTTACGCAAATTAGAGCGATGCCAGTGCTACAGGAGCACGCAACAAACCAGTTTATTTCCATGGCTACTCGGGTGCGCAACATAGTGTCGTTACTGAACACGGAGGAGAGTTGTCATGTTCTTGGTGACACTACTTTGTTGACCGAATTAGTGTCAAAACTATCGCCATCGAAGAAGGAGATGTGGGCTGAGTACGCGTCGAAGATTCAGCCGCGCGCAACCGCAGTTCACTTTGCTACGTGGATGACAGAGCGAGCAAGATGTCTGGCTTCGCTTGACCTTAAACAACCCGACAGTGCGACGTCTACACAGAGAACATCTACACCATCAACGAAATCACCGAAGGCGGTGAAGCAAGAACGACATGTTTTGCACAGCGTACAACAAAGTGTTCAAGAGACGATGAAGGCAACACCAAAGAGCGGCGCCTGTGGGCTCTGTGACGGACTTCATCGTGTAACTTCTTGTCCGCGTTACACACAACAGTCGGTGGCGGAACGATGGAAAACAGCCAGGCGGTTACGATTGTGTTTCGGCTGTTTGCGGAACAGTCATTCATTTAGAGATTGCAGGTCAAAGCGGCAATGTCAGTTTGACAACTGCACATACTGGCACCATGACAGTCTACACGACATATCATCAGTGCGAAGGACCACGAATCCAGGTACGTCGAGTGCTGTGCAAGTGACTTCACAGCCCAACGAGACGACGACCATCTGTCAAAGAGGTGGCGAGATTTATAATTGCCGCGAAACCCCAGGTAATTCCATTATTTTTCGTATTGTGCCCGTAACATTGCATGGACGGAAGGGTCGTGTTGATACATACGCCCTTATAGACGAAGGGTCGTCTTTTACTGCCATTGATGCCGAACTGGCTGAAAAACTCGGTCTGCAGGGTCCGGTGTCACCCTTGAATTTGCAATTTATCGGAAACAACGGCGCGGTAGAAAATTCCCAGGAGGTGGAATTTGATATTAGCGGACACGAACAACCGGAACGACGATTCCTAATTCGACACGCAAGAACTGTACGTAATTTGAACCTGCCGATACAATCGTTATCAGTCACGGCAATAGACCCGAGCCATGTGTTTTTGAGAGGTTTACCAGTACTGGATTATCAGAACGCTAAACCAAAGCTTCTAATCGGTCTTGACCACTGCCAACTGGGCGTTGGCATCATGACAAGGATCAGTGACGACGGAGGACTCGTCGCTGCGAAAACACCATTGGGTTGGGTGGTATATGGATCCCAGAGCGCACACAACAAAGTTGCGGCTTGCTATCACTGTCAGCATACCACCGAATTGTCCGACTTGGATCGATTGATCAAGGAATACTACACGACGGAGAGCTTCGGAGTGAAGTCTTCGGGCATTGAACTTGAATCCAACGATGATGCGAGAGCTCGTAGTATAATGGTAGCTACGACACAACGAGTAGGAGAACGTTTCCAGACCGGGCTTCTGTGGCGAACAGATAAACCGGTACTACCATACAGTCGCAACATGGCAGAGCAACGTCTCGAGTCTTTATTGCGAAGATTGCGTCGAGAATCTGAATGTAGCCGACTGTACGAGGAACAAATTCATAGTTACGTTCGAAAGGGATATGCGAGAAAGTTGAATCCGGAGGAAGCTAGTCAACGTGACGACAAGACTGGGTACCTTCCCCATTTTGGTGTACGTTCCGCTAGTAAGCCGGAGAAATTACGACTTGTGTTCGACGCAGCGGCAGGCGTGAGAGGTATATCGTTGAACTCTTCTCTGCTGAAGGGGCCCGACCTAAATCAACCCCTTGTGAACATTTTACATCGCTTCCGCATGGGATGCGTCGGTGTGAGTGCCGATATTGCAGAGATGTTTCACCAGGTGAAAATACAACCCGATGACCGGAGATCACAGCGATTCTTGTGGAAGAACTGCAACCAGATAGGACCACCAGACGAATATGAAATGAGTGTAATGACGTTTGGAGCCTGTTGCTCTCCCGTATCTGCACAGTATGTTAAAAATGTCAACGCTGTAGAGCACGAGCTCGAGTTTCCAGAGGCCGCAAGGGCGATACACGAAGATCATTACGTGGATGATTATGTGGCCAGTTTTTCGACAACGGAACAGGCAATCCGTGTAACACGCGATGTAGTGGAGGTTCACAGGCGCGGCGGCTTTCATTTGAGGGGCTTTGTTTCGAACTGTCCTGCGGTCATCAAGGAGCTTAGCGGAACCAATACCAGTGAGATAGTTGACATGCAACTCAGCGGAAGTAGCGGACAGAAAATTCTTGGTCTACGATGGGATACACAAAACGACCAGTTTGTGTTCGTACTGCGTTTCGACAAAGTTCCCGATGAAGTTGTTTCCGGCGAGAGACTTCCAACAAAGCGCGAGATTCTGAGTGCGACCATGTCGATTTTTGACCCATTCGGATTTTTGGCCGACTTCACGATCCAGTCGAAACTAATCATCCAGGATCTTTGGCGATCAGGGGTGACGTGGGACGAGTACATCCCAGACAAAATTGCATCGAGATGGCTTGCCTGGTTTAGAGAAGTTGACCGCATACGACACTTCAACATTCCACGGTGTTACTCCCCAATTGTGTTTTCTGGTGGGGAAGTGCAATTACACATCTTCGCCGACGCCAGCGAATCAGCGTTTGCAGCGGTAGCATACTGGCGTGTGGAACACGCCGGTCAATATACTCTCTCATTCATTATGGGAAAGTCTCGGTGCGCGCCCACAAAACCATTAACAGTTCCGAGACTCGAATTGCAGGCGGCCGTCCTTGCTACACGATTATACCAGCACATCATTGGGTGCCACGACATTCGAAACGTCCGCCTCGTAATGTGGACGGACTCACAAACTGTATTGCATTGGATCATGTCGACCGAACGTCGATTCAAAACCTTTGTTGCACACCGGGTTGCGGAGATCCTTGAGGGTACAGGCGCAACGGCTTGGCGCTGGGTACCTACGCACCAGAATGTTGCAGATGATGCCACACGTGGCTGTGACCAGCCACAATTCGATCCTGACAGCCGTTGGATACGGGGTCCGGGATTTCTATTCAGCGAAGAGTCGGAGTGGCCTACCATTCCCAATAACGATCAAACCGAGTTGATCAACAAACAGACCGAGGATGAATGCTTGCGATTTGTGGGAGCGATACATCAAGAGAGCATTATAGACTTCGGGCGATTCTCATCGTTCAAACGGCTGCGACGAACTGCTGCGTTGGTGCTGCGTTTCATCAACAATATTCGTACACGGAAGAACGACCGACAAATAGGTGTTTTGTCAGTTGCCGAACTTCACGCAGGCACCAAATTGCTGTGCCGTATAGCTCAAATGGAGAGCTATCCGAACGAATACGACACACTTCAAAGTGGTGCTAAACTTGAGCGTACCAGTACTGTGCGCAAACTTCGACCTTATATGGATGACGACAAGCTGTTACGTCTTTATGGGAGAACGGACTTGGCTAAAGCGAAGTTCTTACCATTCGATGCGAAAAGACCTATATTGTTGGGTCGCCATCATCAACTTTCTGAGTTAATAGTCCGGTTTCATCATTAGCGACTGGGGCATCAGCTTGAAGACGCAACGATCTGTGCCGTCAGGCGAATGTTTTGGATTCCTCATCTGCGTGTGTTGGCACGCAAAGTCAAAAGCAGCTGTCAACATTGTAAAAATCGACTGACTCAACCACAACGACAGATCATGGGGCAACTACCAGTCGACAGACTTACTCCATACGAATTCCCCTTCAAGTCTACTGGTCTTGACTATTTTGGTCCAGTGCAGGTTACGGTGGCACGACGACGAGAGAAGCGTTGGATAGCCCTTTTTACTTGTCTGACGACAAGGGCTGTCCACTTGGAGGTGGCCTCCGACCTTTCGACTGACGCGTGTCTGATGGCAGTTCGGAATTTCGCCAACATTCGAGGCACTCCGGCTCGAATAAGATCGGACTGCGGAAGAAATTTCATCGGGGCGGATGGAGTACTTAGAAGAACAGCTGACTTTTTCGACATGGCAGCATTGAAACGAGAATTGGGCACCGAAGGGATAGAGTGGCTGTTCAATTATCCCGCAAATCCAGAGGCGGGAGGCATTTGGGAAAGACTCGTGCAGAGCACCAAGCGAGTTTTAGCGGAGACACTGAGAGAGGTCGCACCTCAAGTCGAGACATTGAAGAGTTTAGTCATCGAGGCGGCCAACATCTTTAATTCGCGTCCGCTTACACACATTCCAGTCAGTCCCGACGAACTTGAACCATTGACTCCCAATCATTTCATTTTGGGACGTGCGAACTCGACTACAACGCAAGTGCCACTAGAAACGAAACAACTTTGCAACCGTCGACAGTGGGTTGTGTGCCAGCAGCTAACCCGAATGTTTTGGCGAAGGTGGGTGAGAGAGTACCTCCCGGTACTAACAAGACGAACGAAGGAGTATGCGGACGCAACACCAATACGTGAAGGAGATCTTGTGTTGATCTGCGACGGGAACCAGTCTCGTGGCGAATGGATGCGAGGACGGGTGACAGAGTTAATTGAAGGAACTGATGGCGTTTGTCGACTCGCACGGGTAGCTACCAGTTCAGGCAGCGTGAAAAGGCCGATGTCAAAACTCGCGAAGTTAGACGTGGTAAGTGAGACGGAGTCTCACGGGGTCCGGGATGTCGGCGAGCGAGACATCGATCCAGCCGTTGAAGTTTGAATCGGATTTCGCGCCCTACCTTCGAACTACCAACAGCGACATTATGTATTTTGAATTCTCTCGGCGGATACCCACGCCATCTACTTTATTGATTGTATCTTTGTAAAACGTCAGTGGAATGAGGAGAGCAAACGACCACCCTCACGCTGTTGAAGAAGCCGGAAAACTGTAAGAGCTGTTATTATTCCCCATTTTTCGAATCTTGTATTTTATATTATAAACTCGCATGTTATTCTAGGAATAATAAACTGATTGTTTGTGATTGGACGTGGAAACTGTTTGTTATTGGAGGCTCACGGTGTCGGGGAGTGTGTCGGTCGCCGGGGAGGCGACAAGCAGAGTCCTCGTAAACTTTTGAATTTCCATCCAAAACGAAGAATTTTATGACCGCACGATATTCAAGTTTCTCCATTTTAACGAAAAATACGTAAGACGTCTCCTGCAAAAATTCGTGTAAACCAACTACTTGAGAGAACAAGTTGAAACTTGTCATACGAACTAATGAAATGTGCACCCAAGCAGAAAATATAAATTTTTGCTATTGTAACGGTATTTCTGTGTCACGTCAAGAGCTTTTCACCTTACCCTCGTAACTCACAGCAGTGACTTACTTTCTGTTCCCTATATTTCTCTAACAGTTCCATTTTCCAAGTAAACATATTTTCTAAGTTGGATAAATGCAAGGTAATATAAAATTTATGATACATATACATATGTTTACGAATCCGCGATTTGTGCCCTACCTTGATGCCACTTGTATCAAACTCCCGTTCATTCAAATTGTATAAATAATGAGATAGAGATTTTTGCCCATGAATAACGTATTCTCCTAAAAGTTCAGAGACACAAACATGAGTGACACTGTGTCTATATGCATTATTTATTCAATCCTCCCCATACTTGTGGACTGCTTAGAAATACACACTACATTTGAATCATTTATGAGATAGGACAACTTTCGGATTCCAGGAAAAAGAAACGAGAGAACGATTTGAGTGAACTATTTTATATTTGACGTGTCATGTTCAGTTCGTATAAAAGGTAAGAGGTGGGCCAAATTGCTATTTTCGGTTTACTGCTAAACCTGCTAATGTTAATATTTGTTAGCAGCTAAAAGTAACGTAGGTAGAACAGTTTACTGCTAATTATTATTAAAGACATAATTAAAAAAAAGTTACACACGACGATGAAGTCTTGTTTAGTGGTCAGCGAATTGCAGTCTGTTACCATTTTGAATCGATTCCCTTGCAGATAGACCCTAAATCTGAGCAACGCGTAGATGATGGCTAATGTCCCTACCGGGGTCTATGAGGCACACTAGAATTATCATACATGTTGGTTAATATTGCTTACAAAATAGATTTCGAAATACCTGACATAGTTTTTGTTAGCCGCAGATTTCCTCTCTGCGCATTGGACTACAAAGTGTCTACGCATAGCACGCTTCCGGCTCCCGACTCCCTCTTCGGTTTTCCTGCAATCCCCGACCCAGTGCTTTATGGAGTTGCAGTTGTGGCACCGCGAATTCTTGTCTACGCTAACTTTCGCAGCCGCTATCGTTTCTCCGTAATCAGGCGTGTTCCGTTTTGGCAATCGTATCTCTGCAAGCGCTCGTAGCATCTGCCATGGCTCATTGAAACACTGGACCCGTGCTTGAATACGTAGACTTTCCGATGGCATGACTTCGATGATGCAATCCAGCAATTTGTCCTTATCGATGTTGATATTTCGAGCTAGATTTGTTTTATCCTCAAAATACATTGCGAATCTCTCATCGTGCTGCTATAATCTTTTTTCGAAGTTGCGCCGCAATTCTGCTTTTCATGTACTCCCGCCAAAAGCTACAGTTAGATGCTCTAACAACACCTCAATTGGTTGCCCGTCGGGTCTTCGTGTAACCATTGTCGCGCGTCGCCTTTCAGTTCGCTTTTGCATTATCTCCTTCACCAGTGACAAAGCTGCTGACGACAGTTCGAATTTTCCTTTTTTCGCTTGTTGGAGTTCCCATATTTGACTGTCGTCGGTATCGCTGTTTTACCTGTTATCACGCCGGTGTTGGCTCCTGCGCCTCTACTGCCGTCGTCTTCGTCATTCGCTGAGTCGTAGTCACTGTCACTGTTTCCATCGTCGGTATCTGCACGGATGCTGCTGTCTGTGCATTGTTGTTGGGTCGTTTCGCTGCATAGCAACCCCTGCTGTCGATGTTGTAGCGATGATATACCCTTATCTTCTTCAGGCTATTGCTTTTCCTGCGCTTCGTTGCCGTCGTTTTCTCGGTTTCGCAGATCGTCCAACAGATTCCTGGCCGTTTCTATTCCATCGCATTGCTGCTTCTGCAACACCGCGCCGCTCGCGAGATCTGTTCGCTGTTGCTGTATTCTCTCTCTCAATTGCCCAAACCCCTTGTGGGGCATAGCGCGTCAACTGTTCCATGTGGCCCAGTTGACGTTTCGTTGGCATAAACTGGTTTCGAAAAAAGCAGTTGCCAGCATCATCTCCTGCACATTCATGGCCACGAACGTCGTCGTGGACGGGACTCGAACCCGAAACGCCGGTAGTCAAACATGAGACTGATGCCTCAACATACTGCGCTACCGGTCGCCCCATGCTGTATTGCGCTCTTTAAATCGTCGTCGGACTCCGCCGCTAGCTGTTGTTGTTTTTCGTGTCGTGGTGTGATGTTGGTAGCTGATTCTGCACGTGCCACACATTTCCCCTTGTCGGGCTGCTCTGACTCTGGGGCGTTGCCACGTTGTTCTTGGCTTTTGGGGCTCCTCGATTAGCCGCGCTATTTATTCTGCCTTGCTTACAAACCTAGTGACGCCAACCACCTCTTACGCGAAGCTACTCTCGTTTCCGTGAAATTTGCGTCGTCGTCCATCTCGTGGATTTTTACCACTTCTAATTAATGTAGGCGATAAAGAAAACGCTTGTGCATGGGGTAAACGATTACAAACGGTCGACAGTTCGAAAAAGACTGGCTCAGCTGCTCGCAGGCAGCCATCCATTTTGAAATTGTAAGCAATGCAGATAGAGCGAGATAGTGTTATGCTGATCTGGAGATAGAGAGTCTGCCAGAGATACCCCAGCTGGATGCATGAGACACACACTTTCCTGCTAAAAAATTTTTTATGCCGGTTTCCCTGCAGAGAATAACAATTGATGCTGCATTAACTCCTCGCAAAATGTATACACACCTATTGCTGCTTCTAAACTAGCTCTAAAATTTAAAGCGATTAGCAGGACCAACCGACCAACTCTAGATGGACAAATGGTGAAATATACCTTTCAATAAAGCCGTTTCCTAAAATGGCCATGAGATTTCACATCCCTTGGAATGACTGCTGTAGAAACTGCGGTGGCGAAGACAAGGAGGAGTGTATTTTTTATCTTCGCTGCACTTGTCCTGCTATGAAAGGAGAATGAGGAAAACAATTCTGGTATCCTACTTCTTTCCTGAACTTGTTGACTTCATTAATGTTGGTGGTGGCAAAATCCAAAGTTTTATTGGAAGTTCCGGCGGAATCAATGATTAGGATTATCGGGTGATTAATCCCTGGGCAACAGACTGAATCACATTGCTGTTCATGTGGAACACGGTAAGCAAGGGAGCCCTTATACCTAACCTTACTTTGATTCCAGATTTTGTACGTTTATCGTTGCTCACTTCTCTTTAAAGTGAAATGCGTCCGTCATCTCAGTATGACCGAAAATTCAATAAATGTGGAAATATCTGTAGCCCTCCAGGAGACAAACAAAGTCGGGTCCCCTTAGCCTGCCCCTGAATTATGCTTATCTTGTAATTCAGTTCAGGGGCTTTCTCATGCAGGAAGGCAGGGTTTGCAAATATTGTGAAGGCCAATCATGTCCAAATGTTCCTCCAGTCGAGCTGACTGATGAGGACAGTGTGGTGCTGGAGGAGGAAAACGGACTTGAAAACGTAGAGGTTGAAGTTAAAATTTGCTATTTTTGGAAACAATAACGCCATTTTAACCAGACCGAAGCTTCGCTGCGGCCTGGAGTCCGAAGCGTATATACTCTAGACTTGTACAGACCTAGTCGTGATACCAAAATTGCCAATTGGCAACGACCATTTGCATTAAAAGTGAGTTTCCTATATAACCAGTTTATAGTGGAGGTTGGCACTCATTCAGAAGGATGTTGACCGTTCTCAAAATCAATTATCTAACCCATTCTACAAATATTTGTCGAATTTTTCAAGTCGCTAGCTTCATTCTATCTAAAGTTATTGCTTATTTGAAGTCTCACTTGTAGGGGAGGTAGGGGTTCCTTGGGTCGGATCTTGCCCATCATTGCCACAAACCAATTAGATCATGCTATGAACCTTTAACAAAATTTCAAATCTCTAGCTCCATTCTATCGTAAGTTCTCCCTTATTTTAAGTTCCATTTGTAGGGGAGGTAGGGGTTCCTTGGGTCGGATGTGGTCCATCTTTAATACCAACTAACTCAATCTTACTTTAAATATTTGACCAAAATTTCAAGTTGCCGGATTCATTCTATCAAAAGTTATCGCTTATTTTATTTGTAGGGGAGGTGGTTGCTTGGGTCGGATCTTGCTAATTTCCAATACCAACCAAGTAGATCTTACTGACAACTTTCTAACAAATTTTCAACCTGTTAGTGTCATTCTATCGAAAGTTATCGTAATTAAAGGAAAATTTAATTTTTTGAAATTTGTAGGGGAGGTAGGCGTTTTTTTGATCTGATTATGCCCGACTTACTAAAACTCAAGTAGCTTCTCATTTCAGAGTTACATGCCGAAAATCAGGTGTTTACGTCAATTGGTTCAAGAGTTATAGACAAAAAACCTGAAAAATAGGGTAGTACGGGGCTCTTTGTAAGAAAATTACTGTTAGTTTTCAACGCATCGGTTTTATTTTTCCAGAAAAGTATAATTATAATTACCCTCACGAGTAATCTACCATGTTTATTTGATCAGGAGTTAATAAATACATTTAAGTATTTCACATATGTAGGGGAGGTAGGCGTTTTCTTGGCCTGATCATGCCCATTTTCAATACCACCCAACTCAGCAACCAGATCATACTGCCAATATTTATAATTTCATAGCTTTAGCTTCATTCTATCGAAAGTTATCGTGCGAACGGACTGACAGACAGACGGACAGACAGACAGACATGGCTAAATCGAATCATTTATATCATTTGATCATTTATATATATTCAATACATTGCTATACCTCCGGAGCTTCCTTTAAGGTGTTACATATTTTCGTCGTGACAAAAACAATATACTCTATACTATTAGTTTAGGTTTAGGGTATACTATAAAAAGCCGTAGCTCAATTAATACTGGAGCCACACCGCTCCAATAGTTTAGTTTAGATTCTGGGAAATTTTATGTACTTTAAAAAGCTACTATTGACTTTTTTTCGCCAGAATGTGCCTTTAGTGATTTTTTTGGCAAAAAACGGGCGACTGGGCGATTTACGACTGCGATTTGCGATTGCGATTTGCGATTGCGATTTGCGCACGTTGCACTACTTCTCATTTTCTTGAAAAATGAGCAAGCATTCGCTGGGAAAAATTCATTCTCTGTTGAAAATCATGCTCCAACAGTGTGTAACGGATGGTTTGGTGGGCATCCGAAGATGCCCGTGAAGACGGAGCCTTGGGTAGCACAATGACCGTGAAGGTCGGGCCGTGCCATCTGGCGAAGAAAAAGGGTCCTCAACGAGCTAAGTAGCGGCCTACGCTTGCTGTAGCTCAGTTCGGGAGATGTGGGCAGGATTTTCGCCGCTCGTTGCCCCTGTCCTTTACGTATTAACAAAAATTCATAGGCCTGGGGAAGACAACACAAACAGGGGAAGTAAAAATGGGGAATAAAAAAAAATAGTCGATAAGTATGGAATGGTTGGCGGACGGATTAGACGCCCACGCTGTCGCACCTGGATCCGGGTGTAATGGGACCCTCGGCCTCTGGTTTCGTACCACCACAGATCACTACTCATCAGGTGCTGCTTCGATCTGCCGGTGGGAGCAGCACTACCAGACCATAATATGGTTCGTTACAGGTGGTTCATTACAGGGCAGCTTCTACTTCGAGGCCTGCCAAGAAGAAGAAGCTGAGGACAAAGTGTGCTGCTAGAAATAGAAGGAAAAAAAAACAAAATCCAGCTGGGTACCGGAGTCAGTCGACAACCATTGTAGAGGGGAAAAATTAGCAAACCAAAAAAATACTACATTTCTCAATTATTCAGATGATCAACAGGCTAGAAAGAATTCTGAGGCCAGCAGAGGCGCAACACTGCATTCCTTGCCGTAATTCGCCCATAAACTCTGTAAGCTGCTGAGCACTTGAACAATAGAAAAATGCAATACTGTGTAAAGAATTTTTTTTAAGTTACTTAGAAGGACAATCCTGGCAAACAAAAAGGTATCCAGGACTCCTCCGCGCTTCGTCCGATCATCGAAGATGCTCCAAATGCCGGTAATTCAAAACATTTGTGGAGGCCTTAAATACGTGGCCAAACCACAAAAGACAAACACAAAGCCAGGACTGCCTTGTTAAACTGAATCTAAAAGGAAAAACTACTCTATAGGAAGGATGGGGGTGCTAGAGAGGAAAGCACATCTACTTGAAGGGAAAATACGTGAACTAAAGTGGCTAAGTCCTAAGACTTAGAGCAAGTAGCCTTAATGTGCTTGTGGGGTACAAATCGGTGGAAGGACCAAAAAGGAAGCCAAAGAGGTTTTTTTTAGTCCTGTTCTTTACCAGAAGTGGGCCCCACGTTGGGCGCCAAATATGTAGTGAGCAAGCTGGTTCACCAGATGGTGTTCTTGAGGACGTAGCCGAAAGTTTGCCGAGAGCTCAGTTCGGGAGATGTGGGCGGGGTTTTCGCCGCTCGTTGCCCCTGTCCTTTACGTACTAACAAAAATTCATAGGCCTGGGGAAAACAACACAAACAGGGGAGGTAAAAATGGGGAAAAAAATTGTCGATAAGGATGGAATGGTTGACGGACGGATTAGACGCCCACGCTGTCGCACCTGGATCCGGGTGTAATGGGACCCTCGGCCTCTGGTTTCGTACCACCAACAGATCACTACTCATCAGGTGCTGCTTCGATCTGCCGGTGGGAGCAGCACTACCAGACCATAATATGGTTCGTTACAGGTGGTTCATTACAAGTGTATTGATGAAAATGGACACCATCTTTCGGATGTAATTTTTCACAGATGAGTCTTCTTCGAGTGTTTTCATGGCAATACAACTTTTTTAACATGCATTTTCGAATTTTTATGATTTGCTGAAAAACGTCCGGTTCGTCTGTGCCACCCTGTATTATAATATGTTCACGACGTCTGTTCTAATTCACCTGAACCTTACTATTTAAATTCAATATTTCTTATCAATCATTCCCCAGTTGCCCTAATTTACTGAACTTAGTATCTCTACATAAAAGAAGCATTTTTCCAGATCAATGCTTTCTTTACAATTTAGGCAAGAGTTTCCTGAATGCATCACTTTCAATAAACATTATTTTTCGTACATCATTCTATAATACGCGTTCTATAGCAGTTCTTGAACCTTCTTATTCTGAACAGTTTCAGTTAAATGAACTCTCCGCTTTCAAGAACTATGAAGCAATACGACAGTTTTGACCTTGGTGCTTTGCCGATTGCTTTAATTTGCTCTCAAATCACTATTTTAGTTAACTCAATTTATTTTAGTAATTTCTTTTTTTTTTGTGCTTTCTTTATTCTATCGTTCTTACTTATTCTCGTATATCTATTTTACTTTTACTTAATAGATTTTTGTTTGTTTTTTTTTTCTCTTCCATACTTCTCTTTTTATATTTGAATGGCTGATATTAATCTTTCTTTAATAATCTACTTACTTTATTATGATATAATAGTACCTAAATGCATTTCTTCATGTCACGTTGTATGGAAATTTAATTCCTGTTTGCAATCTGTCTTAAATAAATAAATTTCTATAATGAAAGAAAGGGCGATTTCCTAGCAGTTAAACAGGGCGCAAAAATAGTTAAGACTGCCACTGCTCGTGGGGCGAATCATTTCATGGAAACGAATGATGGAATTATTGAAACTATTTTCATTATTTACGACCCGTGATATATAATTCCGATCAAAAGCTCTTCATTCAAAATTTCCATTATTATATTCTTGTATAAGCCTTGTATACAGTTCGTCGTGATATAAAAAATTCCGTGAAATCAATACAAAAATTCCAAACTGGTTCCAAAAAAAAGGACCGGTGAAAAATTTCACATGCATTTTGCACGAGATTTCACTTCGTTTTTCATTCCACAACGAGCTGTACACCAGGCTTAACGCTGAAAACTACTCATTACTTGCTTCACTAGCCATTAAATTTTAGTATTCGAATGTATTTTATCGGAAATTTATCAAATTTTCAAGAAGCTGCCTTTATTCTTCACACATTATAATGCTTGCATGGAAACTGTCTCTCTGAAACAATTTCCATGAAAAGGCCTCAAAAGTATCCGCTTTTTTTTAACAAACATGTAAATAAAGTCAAATATAATTTTAGTCGAGTATTTCACTGTTGGCCAAGCATGAAATCGAATAATGATGGAAAATTTTCTTTTTTTTTTTCACATTATGTGTCCACATTTCAATACTCGTCCTTTGACTCATCTTCGAAAAACTGAAAAAATAAAACGAGCAAAGAGAAGAAACCAGTGAACCGTTGGTCAAACTATGCTGTCAGTCGCTTGTGGACATCTTAGGGCCTTGAAGCTTTTCTTGTCCTATTCAGAATTCGGTGGAAAAATTGTTTGCTATTTCCATGAAATTATTTCACATGACAACATCCTGGCACATTCCTATCTGTTTTTCTAGTTCAGTTGACGAACAATCGAAAATTACGATGATGTTCATGGGCTTCCAAGAGACTCTTTTCACATTCATCGATTCGGGACGTCATTTTCATTACTTTCAAGTTGTGGGACAATTTCAAACTTGAGCTGATAGCAATTATAGCATGAGATGTGATTTGATTGAGAAGAACAATCGAAAAGAGTGGAATATTGATCAAAATTAAGCGAGTTCTTTTGCGAATCTTAACCTATACAGGTTAGAGAAATAAGACGCACTACAACAATAACGTTAACCTATATGGGATAGCGTTCTATCCGGTGAGTTATCGAGGCAAAGTCATACTCTCGATAGCAAATAAAGCCTTACTTTCGCCCCGTTCGATTTAAGCTACATGTAGCGGTTGCTTGGGACGTTCATTCGATGCACATGCTCTTCACTTCTTCCTCTTCTTCATTTTACGCAATTGGATTCCAAATTTTTCTGATTGGGAAAAATTGTTTTCGTTGAAATATAGTCTATTTGGAATCAATTCGTTTCTTTTATCACAATTGTATTTGCCAAGCTTAAAGGTTCTGGTACACGTGACGTGTAATATCGTCGGACGCGTCAAATCCGTCCCGTGTAAACAGCAAACGGGTTTACGACAAGTCCGGAACGTATATACCCTAGACTTGTACAGACCTAGTGGTGATACCAAAAGTACCAATTGGTAACGACCATATGCATTAAAAGTGAGTTTCCTATATGAGCAGTTTATAGAAGAGGTTGGCAATCATTCAGGAGGATCTTGACCATTATCAAAATCAATGAACAAACCTATTCTACAAATATTTGTCGAATTTTTCAAGCCGCTAGCTTCATTCTATCGAAAGTTATTACTTAGCGCTCGTGCCCACGGCAAACTTTTTAGTTCGCAGAAAAACTAAATAATTTAGTCAGAGAAATAGAACACACGACTGTTTATGAGGCCGCGCACACAGCGATTACTAAATAGTTAGTTCAGTTTGCTGTGTGCGCGGTCTCATAAACCGGAGTGTGTTCTATTTTTCTGATTAAACTATTCAGTTTTTGTACGAACTAAAAAGTTTGCTGTGGGCGCGAGCTCTTATTTGAAGTTTCACTTGTAGGGGAGGTAGGGGTTCCTTGGGTCGTATCTTGCTCATCATTGCCACCAACAAATAAGATCATGCTACAAGTATTGAAATAAAATTACAAGTCTCTAGCTTCACTCTATCGAAAGTTATCGCTTATTGGAAGTTTCATTTGTAGGGGAAGTAGGGGTTTCGTTAGTCGGATTTTACGTATTTTCAATATTAGCCAACAGGATCTTATTGCAAACGTTTGACCAAAATTTTAAGTCGCTAGCATTATTTTGTCGTAAGTTATCGCTTATTTTAAGTTTCATTTCTAGGGGAGGTAGGGGTTCCTTAGGTCGGATCTATCCCATCTTGAATACCAACTAACCCAATCTCACTTCAAACATTTGACCAAAACTTCAAGTCGCTGGCTTGATTCTGTCAAAAGTTATCGCTTATTTGAAGTTTCATTTGTAGGGGAGGTAGGGGTTGCTTGAGTCGGATCTTGCCCATTTTCAATACCAGCCTAGTAGATCTCACAAGCAAGCAACATTCAACTCGATAGTGTCATTCTATCGAAAGTTATCGTAATTAAATGAATATTTAATTTTTTGAAATGTGTAGGGGAGGTAAGCGTTCCTTTGATCTGATTATGCCCATTTTAAAATAATAATTATTTAACCACCTTTATGACTTTGCTTTTTAACAAATTTATTATAAATTTATTTAGTTTGGATGTATTTCGACATAAATAGTCATCCTCAGCGAGTACATTTAAAAAAAAAAAAATTTATCGTTTTTCTAACTTAAAACATTGATTATGCCCAACTTACTAGAACTCAAGCAGCTTCTCACCCCAGTGCTACATGCCAAAAATCAAGTGTCTACACCAATTGGTTCAAAAGTTATAGACAAAAAACCCGAAAAGTAGGGTAGTACGGGGCTCTTTGTAAGAAAATTGCCGTTAGTTTTCAACTGATTGATTTTATTTTTCCAGGAGAGTAGAAAATCATCCTCACGAGCAATCTACCAAAGCTACAGCTTTTCATGTTTATTTAATCGGGAGTTATAGATACATTTAATTATTTTACATATGTAGGGGAGGTAGGCGTTCTCTTGGCCTGATCACGCCCATTTTCAATACCAACCGACTGGATCATACTTCCAATATTTGACCAAAATTTCAAGGCTCTAGCTTCCTTCTATCGGAAGTTATCTTGCGAACGGACAAACAGACGGACAGACAGACAGACGGACAGACGGACAGACGGACAGACGGACAGACGGACAGACGGACAGACAGACAGACAGACAGACAGACAGACAGACAGACATGGCTAAATCGAATCAGGAGGTGACGCTGATCATTTATATATATATACATTGCCATACCTCCGGAGCCTCTTTTAAGGTGTTACATATTTCCGTCGTGACAAAAACAATATACCCTATACTAAAAGTCTAGGGTATAAATATGGTTTCAGTACCCACACAAATGCTGTAGCATTGTAAATGCACCTCGTAAACACAGCGGCGCGGCGTGTGCATTATTTCCGCGTCAGTAAAATTCGCTTCGATACCCGTTTCTGACGTTTCGTCCGCGTAAACTCGACTTACATGTAAACACTAGTTGCGTTTGCGTGACTCGAGTAAAAATTACGCGATCGCATATACGCGTCCCGTGTATCAGAAGTCTCATGCGTGGCCTAATGGCTGGTCTGATGCGTGGTCTAATGGTTGGTGGGTCTAAATGTGTTGTTAGATACTAGACTGACCAGCCGTTAGACCACGCATAAGACCACTTATTAGACTACGCATCAAACCAACCATTAGACCACGCATTAGACCGCCCATTAGACCGCGCAATGGACAACGTATCAGACCATCTACTAGGCATTAGACATTCGTTTTCAATAATAAATTATATCCTATACCTTATTGTATGATACAAATTTGTTTTTTTTTTGTCATAAAGAGGAGACTTTGTAGATTACAATAGTATCTATTTATCTAGATCCACATCCATCCATTTCCGTTATTGAACACTATGCGTAAATTGGGACGAAGACTAGATTTGCTTTCGATTCACGGTTTGTGTAATCGAGTTAAGTTTTACGTGAAAATGATTGTCCTTGTCGATTGTCCTCATACGGTACTTTCATTCACGGTTTAAAAAAGTTGATAAAATTGCTAAAATTTGGCATTGTGATGTTCCTACTCATAATACACTTGACGCTAATAAGGTCAAGGGTTTGGGTATAATTATGAAAAACGAATAGCTGTTCTGATGGTCTAATGTGTGGTCTAACGCGGGTAGTTGGCCTAGCGTCTAAAAACTGCCTAACTTCTAAAAAGCCCTAAAATCATTTTTCAAATCAGTCGCCCCATGTTGACATTATTACGTATCAAGCGAGTGAGAGTTATTTACCAAAGTGATCAAATTTTCAACAAATAAGTGTCTCGAGTTAAGCCATAATTCAATCTGCTAATTCCAATATGCATAAATCTATTCATTTACCGCAAGCCACAACAGTTAATTTATTCTGTTTCGCTCCACCGAATCCTTCCTTGCATCAAAATGAGCAACATAATACACATTGCCACAGGTGAGATCCTTTCCGATTAAATGATTATGTGCCCTGACAAGGAATCAATAGCGGGAATGGTGCCTATTGTTTGCACCTGTGCGACAGTTTATGTACTTAGAATCCTTGTCATGAGACAGGTATTTAGCCATTCCTTCTCACTGACTGGTCTGTGGGGCATCTCTTTAATGGATATTTAATCGAAGTTGAATAGACTTCAGTTTACCATTTTATTCACATTAGCCGTGTTCAATTCAACCGAACAAAGATACAGTCCCATATAAGACTCCTGACCGGCCTTTGATCCAGGTCTCATATGGGATTATACGGATCAGAGTTGAAAGTGAATTGGTTCAACGTCATGGTTCAAGAATATTCTATTCTTGAACCATGGTTCAACGTAAACTTGTTTGATGGCAATTCGCCCCTGTCCGCAATTTACCGCATTTTCGACGCATATCTGTATTGTGGCAGTTTGAATTCGCTCGTCGCAGATCCGTGACGTTCTATTCACACGGGATCTCTGTCCGCTTGAGTCAAACGCTGCTATTATTATACGTACATACGTACAGATATATATCTGTTCATATTTTGAAATTGTTAAGTGGCGGTAGATATCTTATTGGAGTGTGAATTTGATTGAGATACTCGTACATACTGATAGGCAAGGTAAGTCGCTAAGTTATGGACAGAAGAATGGAATCCTGATTTATCATTTCAGCTGTCAACTGCAGGATTGACATTTTCACCGGTTGATCTCAGTAGATAAACGTTATTATTACCGGGCTTTCGTCGGTTGGTCGATCTCAGTAGATGAACGTTATCCGTTTGTAATATGTACATTACCGGGTTTTCGGTATCTCGGAAATGTTGACTTTCACGGCTCAACGTATAATACATCCGATTTACTTGAAAAGTTCAATTTCATGTTCTTGGATTAAGTATTTTCATAAGGAAAATAATAAGAAAAAATAGGTTGGCGATGGAATTTATATTTAAGGTGCGTTCTTTTCAACTCCAGTGGAGGGTCAATTCGGCTTAACAACACGCAATTGCAACAATGCGTTAACCTGAAATAACCTGGAGATCCCTACGGGTTAATAGACCTACAATTCATAGATATGTCAACAGATGTCGCTTGCATCGCTAAATGACGAATTTATTATGGAAAATGAGAAATTATCGTAGTTTAATTTGATTTTTGATATCAAGCTAACTAGTAAACATATCTTCAAAAACTTTCCGGATATGTTCCATATTTTTAATCTCCCGAACAAATTGTGGAAAACTAAACTGACACTAGGTGTGCTTTAAACTTTGACACTTAACCGATTAGTTGACCCGGAAGGTTTTTTTTGCACGGCGCTTAATCTTCACCCGACTTAACCTGGATCTCAGTACAAAAGAACGCGTCTTTTTAATCTTCTACTGGGATTTACTTGTGTGATTTGAGAAGTTTTATGAAAGTTTTTGGAACATTCCTGTTTCGCAAATATTAGGAGAATTCTCTCTATTCAATTTAGAGAGAATTCTTAAAATTCCTTCATTGCGGCATTTCCGCTAGGGGTAGTCCATTTCCGCTTTAGGTGGTAGGAACCTAGAACCCACGCGACGGGGATTTGTAGGTCCTAAAGCGGAAATTTTTTGGGTTTTGTGAAAAAGTTCTCTCTGATCAAATAGAGAGAATTATCCTAATTTTTCCGAAACAGGAATGTTCCAAGTTTTTTTTTGTTAGCTTCATTCGCTTGTCTTTTAAAATGAACTGAGTGCATTATTCAATATCATGCAATTATTAAATATACAAATATCATCCTAGATATGCGTTTTTTTATGAAAATCTTTCGGCCTTATCGACAAATATTCAAAATAAAATTTCTACCATCTCCTGGCCTTGATATATGTGTTATATATACATATACACGAATTATATTGTGTTATACATACATAGACATGAATCATATTCTATTCCATTTTGAGTTATATAAATGAACCATTCAATATATGGATCAGGTGACAATGATGAAGAGGCTCTACTGGATCACAATCGAAATTTGGAAGAACTTCTAAAACGCCTCGAACAACACAATTTTAAACTCAACAAAGACAAAATCAACCTATGTACGAATCAAGTGAAGTTTTATGGTCATATTCTTAACAAGGACGGTATCAAAGCTGATGAATCAAAAGTGTCAACTATAAAAACTATGCCGCGACCGAAACGAAGTCAATCGATTTCTAGGAATGGTCACGTATCTCGGACAATACATCGCTAACCTCGCTGAAAGATCTCATAATCTAATAGCATATTGCTACAAATTTTGAATGGAAAGTTGAACACGAAAAGGAGTTTCTTGATCTTAAAGGGACGCTAGGATCATTACCAACGCTAAAATATTACGACTGTACGAAGCCAGTCACGATACAAACAGATGCGTCATCTTTTGGTATCGGCAGTGTACTCTTGCAAAATAATCAACCAGTCGCATACGCTTCAAAAATGCTATCCAGTACGCAAAGAAATTATGCACAGATTGAAAAAGAAATGTTGGCAATTGTCTTTGCATGCAAACGGTTCGACCAATATATCTGCGGGAAGAGAGATGTGACAATAGAAACAGACCATAGTCCTTTGGTCAAGATTTTTTCAAAATCGTTATTGGTAGCCCCTAAACGGCTCCAAAACATGATTCTGATACTACAACGCTATCAGTTAAATATTAAATACACGAAAGGGAAAGAGATGTATATTGCAGATACATTATCGAGAGCACCAGAGAGCAAAATCGACGAAGAAAAATGGTACGACATATACAAAGTTGAAAGGGTTTTTAACATCATCGACCAAACAAACCATATTGAAGATCTCCCTGTAAGTGATCCAACTATCGAGCTAATTAAAGAAGAAACCCAGAAAGATACGATTTTACATGATCTATACAACACAATAGCAGAAGGGTGGCCAAGTAACAAACAAAACCTGAAGAAAACACTTGGCCAATTCTGGAGCTATAAGGAACTGTTGACAATACAAGACAAATTGATAATAAAAGGGAAGCGGATAATAATCCCCAACAGTTTGCGGAAGGAAATACTCGAAAAGCTACATACAAACCACGCGGGAATCGAACATACAATCAATTTAGCGCGACAATAAGTTTTTTGGCCAGGAATCAACAGTGATTTGAAATCGAAGGTAGAGAACTGCGAAACATGCATAAAATATGTCGCCCAACAGCAGAAAGAACCGATGAGAACACATCAGATTCCAGAATATCCATTTGAGATTGTTTCAATGGATACCTTCGAATTGAAGATCAGTAACCGAACACACCGATTTTTGATAACAGTTGATCATTATTCGGATTTTTTCGAAATCGATCAAATTACAGACATGTCTACTCTGTCAATCATCAATACTTGTAAACGAAATTTCGCACGTCATGGTGTACCAAAAATACTTGTATCCGACAATGGACAGTGCTTTGTGAGTAATGAGTTCAAAAATTTCATGAACGAATGGAACATTGAACAGAGAACGTCGAGTCCCCATCATCAGCAAGGGAACGGAAAAGCAGAATCTACTGTTAAAATAGCTTAAACAATACTGAAAAAGTCCCTAGACGATAATGGAGATTTTTACAAAGCTCTTCTCGTCTGGCGAAATACACCGAACAAAATTGGAAGCAGTCCTGCTCAACGCCTCTATTGTCGATGGCTACGTTGCAACATCCCTTCTATTGACTTAGCGCAGAACATCGTAACTGAAGTAAAGGATTCCATATTGAAGAGACGAACTAACGCCAAGGATTTCTATGATAGGACATCGAAGCCACTACGACGTTTGGTAGAAGGAGAAAAGGTATCCATTAAAATAAATCCTAAAGATAAATTTTGGGTTGCAGGCATTGTCATCCGAGCTGTCGACGACATGTCTTATATCGTCCGGGTGGGAGATAACCATTACCGTAGGAATTTGATTCATATTAAAAGACGGCCCGTGGAACCAGGAGAGCATAATCTCAGCGATGTGAATGTCAACCAATCATCCAAGCGTCAAACTCCTATGAATCTTTTCGAACAACCAAAGAAGCTACGAAGATCAGAAAGAATTAGAAATATGAACTAACATTTTATTAAATTTTAAAACAAAGAGGATGTGTTATATATACATATACACGAATTATATTGTGTTATACACACATAGACATGAATCATATTCTATTCCATTTTGAGTTATATAAATGAACCATTCAATATATGTAGATCAGTCTGATGTAGACCACGATCGAATAAATAACTTAGCAAGAAGTTTATACCGGTGTTTATTATAAAAGAACGAACCCAAACATAAAACAATATACTCGTATACATCCTGTTAACATTTTAAATCGTTCCGATCCGTAATTTTGCTCATGGCACTCTTGACAGTTGACAGGTTACGGGTTCTTTTGATACCGGAGAAAATCGAGCACCGCGCGGTGATAAAGTATAGGGCTTTTCATTAAGAACAATGCATTTTGTTTTTTAAATTAATAGACTTGTAGAATAACTATAGAACTGATTTTTATTTCAAACGAAAGTGCAATCGATGCCTTTAATTATGGAATACGATATCATTCAAATATCCGCCGCGGAAGCGATGGCATGAGCGAATACCCAGAACCCAATTTTCCATGACTCGAGCATAAAATAGGCCGAAATACCAAGAATTTCGCGTTCGATGTTGGCCTGCAGCTCTTCTAACGTTGCTGGATTATTGGCATAGATCCAGCGATTTAATGTAACCCCAAAAGAAAGAAGTCCAAAGGAGTTAAATTGCACGAACGAGGCGGCCATTCGCGAGGACCATAGCGTGAGATAACTGGCTCGCCGAACTTGGTCTTCAATAATTCGATTGTGTCGTACGCTGTATGGCACGTTGCGCCGTCCTGTTGGAACCACACATCGTCCAAGTCCATAGCGTCGAGCTGGTCTCAAAATACTCCGATATCATGGCCCTGTTTCGATCGCCGTTGACGATTGTTGCCGCGCCGTTTTCATCAAAAAATAAAAATGGGCCGATGACGCCACCGGCATGAAAACTGCACCAAACAGTTAATTTTTTCGGATAAAGTTGTGTCTCGTGCATCACTTAAGGCTGCTCACTCGATCAAATGCGGCAATTTTACTTGACAAAACCATCGAGGGTAATTGTGCTTCTACCCTTATAAAAGTCGTAAGCAAAATGTAATAAGATAGATATTAGTTAATAGTTAACATAGAGTAGTATATAATAAGGAAACATTGTGACGCAATTCAATTAGGCAGCACTGATGAAGGAAGTACGTTGCTTCCGAAACAATTCGAAACCTAGTTCTTTTTACCCCTAAAACCATCGAGCTAGAAGTGAGCTTCATCCGAAAAGATGATTTTCTTGTGAAAGTTGTCTTCAGCTTGCATCTGGTCCAGGGCCCAGTTAGCGAATGTGCGATGAATAAAATGGTCGGTTGGCTTCAGTTCTTGAGTCAACGCAATTTTATACTGGTCACACTGATGTTCAACGCCTTCGATCGGGGTGGAATATACATGCTTGACTGCTCACGCATACTCTCTCGAACGGCCACGAAATTTTCTTCACTTCGAGTATTACGTTGTCGCACAGGCAGTTGTTTCGAATTTTTGCACCAAACGTTCAATAGTCCGTCCTGTTGGACGGTTTCGTCGACCAAAAATTGGCGTAAGCGCGCGCAACGTAGTCGCGATAGAACGTGAACTTTGATAAAAAAAAGTTGAATAATTTGCAATTGTTTTTGAAGCGTGTATCTCTCCATGATTAAATGGCATAGACTGACGTTTCAAAATGTGAAAGAATTGCGAAGCCAACTTCATTCCTGTTTGAAATGACTCTTTGGATGACTGTTTTTCAACGACTCTTTTTGAACGACTCATTGGAAAGAGTCAGAGCTTATGTACCTGCACAATGGAAATAGTGATTATGCCAAATAAACAAATAGGTTTGTAGGTTATTGCTCAGTAAAAAAAGCTACTTTGTAAAATACGTCCTCCATGGACGCTGGCTAACGGATGACGCAAACTTCTTTTTCAAAAACAATATCAATATTTCTGCTTGAAATGTAAAAATTTTCAGATACCAATTAATTTCCTTTTGTTTGCATATTAACACCATTCGAGGACAAATTTATTTTTCATGCCATTGATGAATAATATCCAATAGCACCAAGCAATATACCTAACGTCATGATGAAGAGATAGTCACCAAAACGAAACCAATAGGCGCGTTCCTAATGTATCCTGCTAATTAACGAGTACATATCTAGCATATTGTGTCCGACATTATTTTCCCTTGGTAAAAAATCGATGATGGTAAATAAAGGTTGTGTCATTTTCCCCCTAAATACATCAGCAATATCGTTCGCTCGAACACTTGCCTTGCCTGCTTATCAATGCAGCCAACGATGCAGACGAAACGTGAAAAAAAACTGAAATACATATAAATCAATTTATTTTTTTGTCATATAAATTCTGTGATTTATTGCAGATTATACATCCATAGATTACCCACTCTGTTCTTGTTGAATATTGTAGTACGTACAAAAATTACCATCCTTTCCGGATCATTGGTCGCAATGTTCATCAGACTAGACTAATAAATTGGGAATGGGGGATTATGGCAATTCTTGTTATCTACAGTTTGCGTAGTCTATGAAAATAAATTGACTTTCAAGGAGCACTTTACGCACATTACGATTGTAATGAGTTTGCTTGGAGTGAAGAGGAAATAAGTGGAAGAAATGCAAAACTTTCTGATATATGCCTAATCAGTATACATTTTTAGGCGCGCTATTTTGCGCTTCAAAACCTTTACAGGTTAGAGAAATAACACGCTCTACAACAATAACATTAACCTATATGGGTTAGCGTTCTGCTCTGGTGATTTATCGAGGGTAGATCCGGACCTCGATGTAACATAAAGCCTTATTTTCGCCCGTTCGATTTAGGCTACATCTAGCGGCTGCCGCTAGAAGTTCGTTCGGTCCACTCCGTTTTTACCTCATGCCACGAAAATGGATTCAATTGGAATCCACATTTTTCTGATTGGAATAATCATCATTATCATCGTGGATCGTTGTCCTCCAATTATCTCGGTCACGTGACCGCGTCCCCCAATCTTTTAATCCCAGGAGTTGCGCAGCGTCCACATAAACTGAGCTCTCCCAACGAGTCTCGGTCGTCCTCGCAGTCTCGCTCCGTCGATTCGTCGCGCGTTCATTACTCTCTTGGGCATGCGATCATCGCCTACTCGTTGTACATGTCCTCTCATTGAATTCTTTGTAGTTTGACGATTTTCGAAACTTTCAGCTCATCGTACAGGTCATACAACTCATGGTTGTACCGGATGCGCCATCTACATATCTCGATCGCAAACAGCCCCGAAAATTCGCCGCAGAACCTTACGTTCAAATATGTCTAGCCTGTTTCCGGAGGCTTGAGTTAAGGTCCATGCTTCGCCGCCATAGCAAAGCACTGGGCGTATAATGGTTTTGTACACGCGGACATTCGTGTTTCTGTGCACATGCTTCGATTTCATTATGGGGAGAACCGAGAAAAAAGTCTTATTAGCTAACTGTATTCGTCGCTTGATTTCGTCAGTTTCGTTGGCGTCGCTTGGCAAGTTGCAACGCAGGTAAATGAATTTGTTCACGAACTCGATATTGAGGTCCCCCACATTGATGCTCGATTGTGCAGGTGTCCTTGTCGTCGACTGCATCATTATTTTAGTTTTACCCTTGTTGATGCGTAGTCCAACTTCTTTTGCAGCGGTATGGAGCGTATGCAGAAGTTCTTCTGCGTCGGCCAATCTTCGGGACTTGATGTTGAATTCGTCGGCGTACGCTGCCAATTGTGTCGACTTGATGAGTAGCGTCTTGCTGTTGTCCAAATTCACAACCCGAATAGCGTATTCCAGTATTTATTTGAAGAGCTTCGGTGCTAGCACATCGCCCTGTTTTAGACCAGAGCGTGTTTCAAATAGATCAGTAAGTCTATTATGTATCCTGGCCTGTGAGACGGAGTTGGTCATCGTCATTTATGTCAGTCGCAATAATTTTGCCGGTATCCCAAATTGCAGCATGATATCGTACAGTACCCCACGATCGATACTGTTGTATGCCTGCTTGAAGTCGGCAAAGATTTGGTATACGTCTGCGTTGTATTCCCAAGAACTTTGGAGTATCAGTTGGACCGAAAAGGTCCTCTGATACTCTCAGGTCTGAAACCACTTTGATATTCGCCAATGATTCGTTCTACTACTTAATTGCCGTAACCCCTTGTGGGGCATAGCGTGTCAACTGTTCCATGTGGCCCAGTTGACGTTTCGTTAGCATAAACTGGTTTCGGAGAATGCAGTTGACAGCATGCACCTCCTGCCCATCCATGGCCACGAACATCGTCGTGGACGGGATTCGAACCCGAAATGCCGGTAGTCAAACATGAGACTGATGCTTCAACACACTGCGCAACCGGTCGCCCCAAATGATTCGTTCTGCGTACACTTTAATTCTATTTTTTTGCAGAATTTTGGTCAACATTTTATAGGACGTACAAACTAATGATATGCCCCTGCAATTCTCACACCGCAGTTTATCTCCCTTTTTGAGAATTGGACAGATGATGCTTCTACGCCAATCGTCTGGGATCATCTGGTCCTCCTATACTCGCAGGAGTAATTGATATATGGCATTAAATACACCCGTTCCACCGAATTTTAGCGGTTCAGCTGGAGTCTCGTCAGCGCCCGGCGCATTATTTCGTTTTAGTGACCGCAATTTGAGATCAACTTCCTGTACTGTCGGGGTTTGTATGGGAGCGGCTAGATCAACAATATCGAGAGCTAGAGCTTCTTGTGTAGGGATGTTAGATGCTCGGTTCAGAAACTCTTCAAAATAAGAGGTCCATCGTTTGTTAATGCCATCGGTGTCGCTGATGATGTTTCCATTCTTGTCCTTACAAAGGCTAGTCCTGAGCTTATAGCCGTTCTTAATTGTATTTACTAGTTTGTACGCTTGCCTGGTGTTCCTATTAGCTAAGTTTTCGTTAATATTCAGCAACTGCTCGTCAAAGTATTTACGTTTCTTATGTCTAATTATTCTATTCGATATTCGCCGTAGATCGTCATATTTTTCTCTTCTGGCTCTGGTTCCTTGTTTAATCCATTGTCAATAGACCTCGTTTTTCGCGTCAAGTGAATTTTTGCATCCTTCGTCGAACCAGTCATTTCGCGCTCGCTGGGCTTTATATCCCACGAGTTTCTCTACGACATCCTTGATGGTACCCTTGAGTTCTTCCCAGAACTCATGGACGCCTATATTGCTGATATTGTGTAGCATAGGCGATACTCTTTCCTCAAGGGCGGTAGTATGCGCCACCGTCGTAGCATGGCTTATCAACCGCAATGATTTTTGGAGGGCTGATTCTCGATTGGTGCACTGTGGAAATTGTGCATCTGTAGGTAGTCTTCACCAAGTGATGATCCGAGTCGCAGTTTGTCCCTTGATAGGAGCGGACGTCCATCACACTAGACGCCCATCTCCTGCGAATGAGGACGTGATCAATTTGGTTGACGGTCTGTGCGTCTGGAGATTTCCGGGTCTGCCTGTGAAAACGTCGATGCGGAAATCACGTAGAGCTTACTGCAGGCGAAGTCGATAAGTCGCTGGTCGCTGCCGTTACATTTTTCATGGAGACTGTGGCCTTCAGTGGTCCCGCGGTGCTAACTTTCATTTCCGACTTTCGCGTTAAAGTCTCCCAGCAGCAATTTGACGTCGTTTGTTGGAAGTGAGTCGAAGAGAGTCTCAAGGCGGGCGTAGAACTCGTCTTTTACTGCGTCTTCTTGAACTTCAGTGTGGGCGTGCACATTGATGAGCCAGAGATTGAAGAATCGAGTTTTAATGCGAATCGCAAACAGCCGTTCATTTATGGGTTTGAAGTCAGTAATGTGCAGCTTGAGATGATTGTTGACTATAAATGCTACTCCAAACTCCTTGCGACCCGATGGTTTGCCACTTGTAGAAATTGTGTGCGATTTTTTGTCATTGATCTCGCTGCCAATCCAATTTGTTTCCTGGACTGCAGTAATGCCCAGTTTGTACTTTCCAACCTGTTGAAAGAGGGTCTTGTCAGCCCCCAGTTTGTTCAGGGATCCTGGATCCCAAAGAAAATCCTTTATTCGTTTGCGTCGTCGTCGTTGTTGATCCGTCCAATCCGAGGCTTTTGTTCCAGGTTTCTTGACGTGAAGTGGTTTTAACAAGAACCAGTTGTCAGCACATCGCTTAAAATCATTCAGGGGATGGCCTCGGAGGTAGCTGCTTCAGGAGGTTTAATAAATATGCTGAAACTTGCAGAACTATATTGCAGGTCCAACTACATAAATCATTCCATCCTACTAAACCTGAGATGCTTAGGTATTGGTCAGCCATTCAGGCTACAGTTATCTGCCTTTTTCCAAACTGTCTTATCACTAAGATTTAGCCGTCAGCGGTTTGACCTACTGCCGTTACCAAGGGGCGCCCACGAAGAGGACCATGGAAAAGGTCTTTTGCCCTTTTCATCTTTCGGACCTTGATAAAACAAGCTAAATAATTTCCATATTTCAAAGTCCGTTTTACTGCATTGAGAGAGAGAGGATTCCACTGAATTTTCAATTAGTAGTGGATTGGTCGCACAGGTAAGCATTTACACTTCAAGTCTCATGTCAGGCCCGCTGAGCTCAAAATTTCAATAATCTGGTCCTTTACAGAAAAAGTTTGGCGATCCGTGATCTAGAGAATGGATGTTTGATCCTCGATTCGAACAAAAACTGCCTGTGGATACTAATACAACTCTGAGCTTTTCAGTATAAATGCTGGTGATTCGCCCCTGGCCCTTGTTGTAGGATTTATTCTCTACTCTAATTTAATTTTGTTGTGACCCATTTTCTCGAGAGATGTATGGTTTGTGGATTATAAGTAAACAAATTTCAAAATGGACAAAATTTGACGGTTTTTTAAGGCTTTTCAATGTTGCCGTACTTTTCTTTAAAGCATTTTTTTAACCCAACAAAGAAAAATGTCTTGTTTTTACGTTTTTCGACTTCGGATTCCCCTTAAATGCTGAATCGATAGCTGTGTAGATACGGAAAGTGTAGAATTTTTCAGTCAATTAAGGGTTCCTGTAATCAGGAGCCGAACAATATAACAGTCTTAATTTTTTTTTTCGTATCTGAATGTATTGAAGCCTTGAATCCGGAACAAATATTGTACTTCCACACTATTTCATTCATAATAGGGAAGTGTTTATTTTCCTATGTGTATGCCTTGTAATCAACTATTGTACAACACAAGTATGTACATTGTTGCTGAAATTAAAAAGTGGGTAATATTCATAATTTTCGGAACAAATGTATAAGGCCCGGCACGCTTTTCTAGCATTCCGACATAGAAATTCGCATGCCGACATAATCCAAAACATATTAATTCACTCAACACATGTTATTTTATATAGCGCCCGGCAGTTTTATAAACAAATTTTTGTTTTTGCTGTAAACAAAATTCATTCAATTAAACAGAAAATAAACATGATTAAAGCTAGGAAGATACTCCGATTGTAATGTTTTGTCTCAAAGAAGGCAATTGAAAATCATTATAGATTTCCAGGCGATATATTGTTTTCGTTGGCGCTTTGTATCTTTTCGATTTTCAATAAAATGATGAACACATTCCAGATTCAGATGTTGCAAAATGCGGTGAGCTGGCCTTTGTGACGACGACCGCGATAGTACACTGAATTCTATTATAATTGTTTAGTACATAGTTGTATTGTATTCGCAATGAATTCTAAAATTAAGATATCAATGGGATTTCAAACATTTTTGGCAATTGTTCAAAAAAAAACTTCTCTTTTTTTAGTTTGAATTGTTGAGTTCGATTGAATATAGATAAGCACTTTGTAAAGATATGAAAATTAGTGGTATGTACTCATATGTATGTATGTATCTCCTTTATGTTTTGGCAACTACACGTGTATATTGTTGCGAGCCACCACTTTTCCGTTCCGCGCTGTTGCTGTAAGGTCAGGCATAAATTGCCTCGCACGTTGGGCACGCACCGTACGACTCGTTCCTGTCAAACGAGCAGAAACGGTACGGTGAATTTCAACTTTCGCTGGCGCATTAACCCATTTCTTCCAAACGTTGCGTTTTCGCGACATTATTTTCAAGATTTTTTTCTCGTGTCTAAATTATAATTTTTGATTTTTTATTTGCATGGTTAACAACGTTCACCTCTTTCCTAAATATATACGTATTTTTCCAGAATTTTTTACATCATGTATGTATTTTTTAAATTTAGTTTTCTGAGAGAGTCCGGGGGTGGGTTGGAAGTTGCTAATTCATCTATTTTTCTTTTGCCGTGAACGTATTTCAATTGCTTCTATTGTTACTAGAAAATAATGTACAATCTCTGTCCTTTTTATTCCCAGACATAAGTTAGAAAAATATAATTTCCAAATGTGATTTTTTGACGATTGAAATTAATGTTGCGTTTTCGCAACGTTGGGAATAACCCATACACTATAAGCTTTTCCATCTTCGCACATGTATTATGCTTGCCGCGATGCTGTACACACTTTTCCCGTTATTTCACGTGACGATAATGCACTTCAAATCAGTCTCTGAAATAGTTTCGAGTCAAACAGTATCAAAGCTCCACGTTTGATAATAATTGTGTCGTAAAATGAGTTTTGTGAGGAAACCGCGGAAGAAATTCTAGCGGTTTTAGAGGGAATTGATATCGAAGGCCGCAATCGACTTCATATGATAAAAAAATATATTCATCTTGCCGACAATGACATGCCGGATACCACAGATAAGTTTGCTAAACTAAAACCTTTTTTTGACGAATTGAATAACTGTTTCATGAAATTCGGAGTATTCTCCTATGATCTGTCAATCGATGAGCAAAGTGTCCCTTATTTCGGACGCCATTTTTGTAAGATGTTTATCAAGGGGAAACCAATTAGGTTTGGTTTCAAATTATGGTGTTTAGCCTTATCTAACGGATTTGTTTTCCAATTTCGACTGTATTCTGGTGCTAACAGAAATTCAAATAAAGACACCCCAGTGAAACTCGGTGAGTCGGTGGTAATGGACTTGTTGTCAGTTGTCAACTCTCCGGATCAGCATAGAGTTTTTTTTGCCAATTTTTTTACCAGCCACACACTTTTGTGTATTTTGGCAATCATGGGCTACTTTGCGACGGGAATTGTGCCGGAAAATCGTACATCAAAATGTCCTCTACCCGATGGCAAATATATGAAGGAAAATGACAGCAAAGTTACATATTACTATGCTTACGACGAAAAAAATCAAATTTTTATTGTACGTTGGGTTGACAATGCTTTTGTCACGGTGGCAACAAACTGTGGCACTAATGAACCCATAACTCAAGCAAAGCAATACGATAGAAAGGAGAAGAAAAAAGTTTCACTTCTCCAGCCGAACGTCATAAACGAATATAACGGTGGCATGGGTGGGGTAGATCTCCACGTCAACGGAGTGGCAAATTATCGTATCAGAACCAAGGGGAAAAAATGGTGGTTGTGCCTTTTCGTGAACGCGATCGATACCACTATCTTCAATTCTATCAAATGGTAACCGACCGAAAAATACCACAACTATCTTTCCGAAGCGAACTTGTTCTGAGCCTTCTGCTAAGCAGTGACAAGACCGAGAATTTGATATGCGACGGTGACAAGGGAAAACAGCCCAACGCTAAGTTAGGACGACCAGCCGCCAATAGTCTGCCGCACACATTGCGGAAGGACAATGTTGGCCACATTTTGGTGTCTATCCCCGGAAAACAACGAAGACGATGCCGAAATTGCAAGTCCCAGACTGTTTTTATGTGCGAGAAATGCGACGTACCACTTCATACAGTATGTTTTAAAGAGTTCCATCAAAAAAATGTATAAAACAACGGAAAATAAAAAATAACTGCAAAAGGGTTCATACATGCGTTTTTGTTTTTTTTTGTCATCCTTCTTCCCAACGTTGCGAAAACGCAACATTAATTTTCCAAGCCCGAACGCACTGGAAAATTTTTTTTATGTTTTATAGTTTAATCAAGCCTAAATATGGACTATTACCAAAAAACACGGTTTTTGGAACACCCCTTCATCCCTTGGGAACAAATGGGTTAATTTCATAGTTTTACAGAAACGTTCCATACAGTGCACGGCAAGCGCCGGCTCCACTGCTGCTCGTGAGCAGGCTCACGAGCATTTTGTGAATGTGTTGGTAAGAATTTTTTGCTCGTCACAAAGCACTTGGCCAGTATAACACGTTAGCTTTTCATGCCATTTCCACCTAAGTGATGCTTGCAGACGTCATGCGACGTTCACAGCACGTCTGAAAATTTAGGTGGAAACACCCAACTTTTGCTTGCGTGCTGTTTGCCAGAAGCATTTGTGCATGCGAAGTTAGCTTGCAGGCTTGAAACTCAGTTCAGAAAATGTCGTTAACGAGAGAAATATCTGCAGCCATCTTCATAATAAAGTACGTGAACACTTTTGGGTGAAACAAGGCTTAACGTGCGAGCCTATTTTCACATGGATTACCATGTGGCACCTGGCGGCCAAGGCCCGACGTCGGGCTGTCGCGCCACGATGATGATGATGACCATGTGGTGAGCTGCGCGGCAATTTGCGCCTAGCCTAAGTGCCAGTTTATAACACTAAGTACAAAGTGCTAATTTATTCTTGTGGCACAAACCGGAAAAGAAATGCGGTTTATCGTCCAGCGTTCATCCATTGTGACAAACCACCGCACAAAATCGGTCGGATCCCAATTGAATCGGTGCAAAGATTGCTGCGAAAATCGTTTGCGCATTTGCTTTTGGTCGGCATTCAACAAATGCGGCAACCATCTTACGCAGAGCTTTCGCATCTCCAATTCTTTGTGCAAGATGTTTCGCACCCTTTCCTCCGATATCCCCACAGCCTCAGCAATATCACTCACTTTCATTCGCCTATCGTCCAACACGGTATCATGCACTTTTTCGATGGTTTCCGGTGCGGTTGCGGTTTTAGGCCGTCCTTTACGTGGGTCGTCTTCGAGGGACGTGCTGCCCATTTTTTTAACGGTTGACATCGAAAGAGCGTAGAGTCCTCGTAAACTTTTGTTAAATTGGGATGAATTTCCTTAGGGGTTAATCCATCCAAAACGAAGAATTTTATGACCGCACGTTATTCAAGTTTCTCCATTTTAACGAACACGTAAGACGTCTACTGCAAAAATTCGTCTAAACAAATTACTTGAGAGAACGAGTTGAAACTTGGCATACGAACTAATGACACGTGCAACCAGGCAGGAAACATAAATTTCTGCTGATTGTAACGGTATTTCTATTTCAGGCCGAGAACTTTCCACCTTACCCTCGTACGTGGTGCTTCGAGTACTATAGCTTGAATATTGTTTATTGTTTTTCCAAAGGTTTTTCGTAGAGCGAATCGGAGTTAAGCATTTCTGAAAGGGTAAAGTTTGTGGGGAGAGAAGTGGGAGAGGGGGGTAGGCTGATCGCTGATTGTTTTGTGCAAGCCTGCAATTTGCAATGTCGTCCTATATTACGTTTACACTATAGCCAGATTATTTCCTCTGGGCGTACATCATTTAATCTCGGCCAGATTAAACAGCATATTACTTCATCTAGCGTAGCTTCATCTGCAACCAATTATCTCGATTTAAACTCACCACACATATGGTGAAAATTAATTACAAATTCGGATGAAAATATCAGTTTGATTTATCGGATCGTTTATTTAATGCGACGGCGGACGTTTATAAACTCGGCTTACTAATCCAAATGACCAACATCATTATAGTATGTTCTTTATCAGTGACATGTAGCTCTAAACTGAAGCGAAGCTTCGGTCTGGAGTCCGAAGCGTATACTCGTATACCCTTGACATGTATATACCTAGTGGTGATGCCAAAAGCACCAATTGGCCCATATTATAATATTAGTTTAAACTGTGTGCGTGGATCCAATGAGAAAATTCATCGTTCATCCAATCGAATTTTGTATATTTGCAGTAACGTTTATAGCGGAAGTTGGCGTTCATTCCGTAGGATCTTGCCAATTCAACTCAAAATCAACCAACTAACCCACACTACAATTTGTCGAATTTTTCAAGTCGCTAGCATCATTTTGTCGAAAGTTATCGCTTATTTGAAGTTTAATTTGTTGGGGAGGTAGGTGTTCTTTTGGTCCGATCTTGAACATTTTCAATAGCAACTAACTAGATCTAACTTCAAGCATTTGACCAAAATTCCAAGTCGCTAGCTTTATTCTTTCGAAAATTATCGCTTATTTGAAATTTCATTTGTAGGGGAGGTAGGGGTTCCTTGGGTCAGGTCTTGCCCATTTTCAATACCAACCAACAACTAGATCCTACTACAAACATTTAATTTAAATTTCAAGTATCTTGCTTCTTTCTATCGAAAATTATCGTGCGAATGGACAGACAGACGGACGTACAGACAGATATGGTTAATTCGAATCAGGAGGTGACCCTGATCATTTATATGTATACGTTGCTATACCTTCGGAGCCTCCTTTAAGGTGTTACATATTTTCGTCGTGAGAAAACCAATACACCCTATACTTATAAAGTGTACGGTGTAACAACAAAAGTGTTCATAAAGAATAGAGTTCCTGGAAATTCATTCGATAGAAGAGAATTTGCAACAAACTCAGCTACAAATGAATATGCTGAGAGACCGTACTAATACAAAATCGATGCGTGGACAGTAAAATTCCGCCAAGAAAATCAGCTGATTTTACCATAATTGTGGTCTGAGATAAGTTTCACACTTTATGGCTCGGTAATTTGTATGAGACGTATGAGAAAAGGAAAATGCTTATCGGGCTGTTTATAGCTTCGATTAATTTGTGTCCCTGTTGGTTAGGTTAGGTTAGGTTAGGTTAGGTTATAGAGGCTGCTGTACATGAGAACAGCACACATAGACCACAAGGGTCCGTTGTAATACCTCACCATCTCAAAACCATGAGATTCTAGTCGTTGAACCAACCGGAGCTGTCAATGAATCGATGTAGATGACCAGCACTTACGCCCTTCAGGTCATCCAGGTCTATTTAATAGAAGGACCCCAAAGTATCCTTAATTCTACCGGCCAGCGCAGGGCAGGTACATAGGAAATGATGTATAGTCTCCTCCTCCTCCTCGTCTTCACGGCTTCTACAATAATCATTGTACGGAGGCCCCAGACGCCTCGCATGCTCACCCATCGGGCAATGCCCCGTAATGACCCCACGACTTTCCTAAGATGCTTCCTCTCCAGCATCAGCAGCCCTGAGGAGTGGCTAGGATAGAAGTTCGGCCAGACCTGTCTTATCATGTTGCAGGTACTTCCATTTAGCCATCTGATGTTAGCGTGACTTAGAGCTCCTGTCTTGACTAGCTTCTTGCAAGATTCTCTGGGTATATCGACAGTTCGAAAACATCCCATATCCATATTAGCCCTACCAGCCCGAGCCAGTTCGTCTGCCTTGTAGTTACCGCCGAAGCCGCTATGCCCTAGAATCCAGCACAAAGTGAAGTTGTCCCTGTTGGTTAAAAAGATACAAAGTATCTACACTGCATGCAGATACATCGGAACATGGATATGTCTATGACTACCGACTGCGTGGAACCTGTTGTGTTGAAGATATCGACGTAAGTTTTATAAAGATCCCAGTATAGTTATACTGGATGAAATCATTCGAAAAAACACGTTCCACGCTTTCGGTAGGCATAAGACATATCCATGTACCATCTGGTGGCAGTGTAGATACTCATCATAAATTCTGCTTTGCTTTGTCCTGTCCGCTTGGGCTCCTTTCTCTCGCGGGATCGTTTCGTTTTCGTTTGCATCGAGTGTGTGCAATATTCACCTCCTCTCGTGCACCCAGTTCCATCTACCTGTTCCATCTACCCGTTCGGTACAGTTTGCAGACTGCAGCCTATCGACATTTCTCTGAATACGTTTCTGCTAATCGCAATCACGCTTCCCACCATCTTTTCCCAATCGGACGTGTATTGTGTTTGTGTATCTATTGCAAAATCGCTCCCACACTATCCGAATCATCCCGCCCCTTTAATCAACAGTCCGGCTCCGGCACACACAATCCGTTGCTCAAGTAACGCGTGCCACTCTATGCGATTGTGTCCGGCAAACAGAAAGGGAAACTAACAAAAGTAAACAAAACATTCCAACACACGCACAAAGAGAATGCACAAGAAAAATTTTGGAATTTTTGCAGAGGGGGGGGGGGGGCATTTGATCTTCTGCAGACCTCTGAATGTACATCATGTCACGATGAGCTGCCCGGAACTACATCCTGCGACGAATATTTCTCTATTTCGGGGCTTGGGAGATTTTAACTCGCAGTACGAATCCGCCATTTTGTTTTAGGATATGTTTATTGCATGTGTGGTGGGCGCCCACATTGTGGGCCAGTCAGACCTCAAATCGCCGCCATTGCAAATGCACAACCATTTGGATAGAATGAACTTCATCCACGATGGCTCTCGCTCTCTATCTTCGGGGGCGGGAACTATGTAATGTACACACTCTCAAATTGCGTCTGCGCATGTCCAAATGTTAGTCGAACTGACTACTTGCTACTTTTTCTGGGACCCTATTGATTCAGATATGTAGTACAACGCGCGCTATTTTATTTGTTTGGATTCCAGCCATTTTGAACATTTTGGAATTTTTGCGGAAGGGGGGCATTTGATCTTCTGCAGACCTCTGAATGTACATCATAACATATAACATCCTGCGACGAATATTTCTTTATTTCGGGACTTGAGAGATTCTAACTCGCCTAGTATAAATCCGCCATTTTGTTCTATTTGTTTATTGCACGTGTGGTGGGGGCCCCCAGCTATAAGACATATCCATGTCAAAAAGAGTTTAATCGGACATTGAGAAAACGGGCCTGAATTATGAATTACGTATCTATTCAGAAATAAATAGTTTGTAGTCATTCGAAACGCTGAAACTCTTCCTTCATATTCGCGAGAAATCGTTTTATTCCTTAGATATCTTTCACACCATCATGCCACAACTATTAATGTCCAACCCTAAAGTCAATCATCAATGAGCTAAGTGCTCTATTAATTGTTTTCTTTTGTGAACATCAAGAATTTGCCGGCTATTTATAGTTGATTGATACCTCGAAGAGGCCAAGAATCATAAGCGGAACGCTGTGAATTTATTGAATCATGTCGATAAATTGACATTCATGAAAATTTATACCAACCAGGAATGAAAACAAATTTTTATTTGTTGCGGAAGATGTTTGACGAAACACATTGCTTTTGGTTATTTTTAATAGCATTGCTCGTCATAAGTTATCCGTTTGCACTTAGCGATGCGGCCCGTGTCATCGCATCGTCACTTTTAGGAATCGTACTATGTGGCCGGAGTGGATTTTCAAATAAAATTCGCTGGGTGGTGAATTTTTGGAAAATAGAATATAAATAGTCGACAATTAGAATTACTCTAAAAAAATATTCAAATTAAAGTTGTTTGAAAATACATACTTAAACAACGGATTTTCTTAGAATTACAACGACTGAGATTATCCAAAGTTTAAATTATTCATATTCCAAAAATATTTGAATCAATAATCGCATAATAATCTAAAATAATATTTTAATATAATAATCAGTGGAAACCTCTCTCTCTCTCATTGCCTTGACCCCTCCAGGGGCATGGGCGCGTCAACATATCTAGCATTTCTATGCCTTGTTGACGTTTCAATAGCATATCGACTTTTCGGAAGTGCAGTTGCTAGCATGCACCTCCTATCCGCGGTTTGTTTGGTTTGTCCAATAATTTTGACTTTCATTTCACCTCTATGGGGACCTCCTCTTACAGTAAGCCTATTACCACGCATCGGTTTCTCCGGCGAGTTATAATAATTTTACATATTCCCACAAAATTTCATATATGTATGTATTTAGCTTGAGCCGTGCGTGAGATATTCTATGGACAGGCGGACATTTGACCGATTTTATTGTACAATGGTTAAGCTTTTACTACTTTTACTACAACAAACACTGAGGTTTTATGTTGAGGCAAAGTCAAAAGTTTATATGTATTGAATACTTAACTACTTTGTACAGCGCTCTTGTTAAACCAATCCTAATGTATGCTTCTTCAGTATGGTCACCGTTTTATGAGATACATATTAAACAATTAAAAAAATTCAACACAATTTTTTAAATTATATTGCGTAAAAATGGATTTACAGAGTCCCAGAATTACTCACAATTATTACGAAGTTGCCATAAGTTCTTTAAAATTTAATAGGGATCTTGCTGATGTTTGCAACCTGCACGACATAATTAATGGTCGAATATATTGCAATGAATTGTTATCTAAAATTGAGTTCAGAAATAGCTTTGATTCACACCGTAGAGAATTACAGAACATCATATGGAAAATTTTCTCCAATAACTATTGTAAATTAGTAAGTTTAGGGAACATTTGGAATATAGATCAATATGATTTACCATTTACGACATTTTAATAAAACGAATGAAGGGGAACTGCTAGAAAATTGTTTTAAATCATCATCGTGGCGCGACAGCCCGACGTCGGGCCTTGGTCGCCTGGATCATTGTCCTCCAATTATCTCGGGCACGTGACCGCGTCCTCCAATTTTGGAAGCCCAGTAGCTGCTCGGCGTACGCATATACTGAGCTCTCCCAACGAGCTTTCGGTTGTCTGCGCAATCTCGCTCCGTCGACTCGTTCTGCGTTCATTGCTCTCTTTGCCATGCGATCATCGTCCATTCGTTGTACATGCCCTGCCCATTGAAGTCATTGTAGCTTGACGATTTTCGAAATTTCCAGCTGACGGTACAGCTCATACAACTCATGGATGTGCCGGTTGCACCATCTATCTCAATCATAAACAGCCCCGAAAATTCGCCGCAGAACCTTGCGTTCGAATGTGTCTAGCATTTTTACGGAGGCTTGAGTTAGGGTCCATGTTTCGCAGCCAGCATAGCATAGCACCGGTTGTACAATATAATGATTTTTTATATGCCGAGCTTCGTCTTTCTGTGCACATACTTCGATTCCATGATGGGGAGAACCGAGAAAAAAGTCTTATTAGCTAACTGTATCCGTCGCTTGATTTCGTCAGTTTTGTTGGCGTCCCTTGACAAGTTGCAGCTCAGGTATATGAAGTCGTTCACAAACTCGATGTTGAGGTCCCCCACATTGATGCTCGATTGTGCAGGTGTCCTTGACGTCGATTGCATCATTATTTTAGTTTTACCCTCGTTGATACGTAGTCCAACTTCTTTTGCAGCGGTATCGAGCGTATGCAGAATTTCTTCTTCGTCGGCCAATCTTTGGGACATGATGTTGACGTCGTCAGAATGCGCTGCCAATTGTGTCGACTTGATGAGTATCGTCTTGCTGTTGTCCATATTCATAGCCCGAATAACGTATTCCAGTGCTAGGTTGAAAAGCGTCGGTGCCAGTACATCGCCCAGTTTGAGACCAGTGCGTGTTTCAGATAGATGAGTAAGTCTATTATGGATCTTGACCTGTGAGATGGAGTTGGTAATCCTCATTTCTGTCAGTCGCGCTAATTTGGTCGGTATACCAAATTGCAGAATGATGTTGTACAGTACTTCACCATCGATACTCTCGTATGCCTGCTTGAAGTCGATGAAGATTTAGTATACGTCTACGTTGTATTCCCAGCACTTCTGGAGTATCAGTTTGACCGTAAAGAGCTGATCGGTTGTGGAGCGGCCAGGTCCGAAACCGTCTTGGTTTACGGTTTTATTTTCCAGAATTTTCGTCAAAATTTTATAGGACATACAGACAAGTGATATACCCAATTGCTCTAACCCCTTGTGGGGCATAGCGCGTCAACTGTTCCATGTGGCCCAGTTGACGTTTCGTTGGCATAAATTTGTTTCAGAGAATGCAGTTGCCAGCATGCACCTCCTGCACATCCATGGCCACGAACATCGTCGTGGACGGGACTCGAACCTGAAACGCCGGTAGTCAAACATGAGACTGATGCCTCAACACACTGCGCTACCGGTCGCTCCTGTAATTCTCACACAGCAGTTTATCTCCCTTTTTGTGAATTGGACAGATGATGCTTCTGCGCCAATCGTCTGGAACCACTTCTTCCTCCCATACTCGCAGGAGTAATTGATGTATGGCATTAACTAGACCCGCTCCATCGAATTTTAGCAGTTCAGCAGGAATCTCGTCAGCGCCCGGCGCTTTATTTCATTTTAGCGACCACAACGCGAGATTAAACTTCCTTTAATGTCGGAGGTTGTATGGGCCTAGATCAACAATATCGTCGAGGGGATGTTAGATGGTAGGTTTAGAAGCTCTTCAAAATAAGAGGCTCATCGTTTGTTAATGCCATCGGTGTTGCTGATGATGTTTCCATCCTTGTCCTTACAGAGGCTAGTTCTGAGTTGATAGCCGTTCTCAGTTGTATTTACTAGTTTGTATGCTTGTCTTGTGTTCCTATTAGCTAACTTTTCGTTAATACTCAGCAGCTGCTCGTCAAAGTATTTACGTTTCTTACGTCTAATTATTATATTCGATATTCGCTGTAGCTCGTCATATTTTTCTCTTTTGGCTCTGGTTCCTCGTTGAATCCATTGTCAATAGTCCTCGTTTGCATTCTTCGTGGAACCAGTCGTTTCGCGCTCGCCGGGCTTTATATCCCACGACCTTCTCTCCGACCTCTTTGATGCTACCCTCTAGTTCTTCCCAGAACACATGGACTCCTATGTTGCTGATGTTGTGTAGCATAAGTGATAGTCTTTCCTCAAGGGCGGTAGTATTCGCCACCGTCGTAGCATCGCTTTTAAGCTTATCAACTGCAAAGGTTTTGGGAATGCTGATTCTCGATTGGTGCAGTTAGGAAATTCTACATCTGTAGGTCGTCTCCACCAAGTGATGATCTAAGTCGCAGTTTGTTCCTCGATAGGAGCGGAGATCCATCACACTAGGCGCCCATCTCCTGCAAATGAGGACGTGATCAATTTGGTTGAGAGTATGTGCGTATGTAGATTTCCTGCTTGTGAATGCGTCGATGCGTCTAGAGCTTACGACTAGTTTCCTACTGCAGGCGAAGTCGATAATGCGCTGTCCGTTGTCGTTACATTTTTCATGGGCCAAAGTCTTCATGAAAAATGCAACGACAACGGACAACTCCAGTGGTCCCCCGGTGCGAACTTTCACTACTTTCGCGTTATAGTTTCCCAGCAGCAGTTTGACGTCGTTTCTTGGAAGTTGAAGAGAGTCTCAAGGCGGGCGTATAACTCGTCTTTTACTGCGTCTTCTGTTACTTCAGTGGGGGCGTGCATATTGGTGAGCCAGAGATTGAAGAATCGAGTCTAAATGCGAATCGCACACAGTCGTTCATTTATGGGTTTGAAGTCAGTAATGTGCGGCTTGAGGTGACTGTTCACTATAAGTGTTACTCTAAACTCCTTGTGGCCCGATGGCTTGCTAAATTGTGTGCGATTACTTGTCACTGATCTCGCTGCCAAGCTAATTTGTTCCCAGGACTGCAGTAATGCTCAGTTTGTATTTTTCAATTTGTTGAACAAGGGCCTTCTCGGCCCCCGGTTTGTTCAGGGAGCATGAGAGTTTGCGTGGTCGTCGTTGTTAATCCGTTCAATCCGAGGCTTTTGTTCCAAGTTTCTTGACGTTTAGTGGTTTTTACAAGGATGAGTTGTCAGCACATCGCTTAATCCCATTCAGGGGATGGCTTCGAAGATAGCTGCTTAGGTTGGTTTAAGAAACGTGCTGGAGTTCATACAACTACGTTGCAGGTCCAACGTCACAAATCATTCCATCCTACTAAACCTGAAACGCTTTGGCTATAGCTATTTGCCTTTTTCCAAACTGTCTTATCGCTAAGACTTGATCGTCAGCGGCAAAAAAACAGTTAGTACTTACCTATTACACATTTCGTTTAGTTAAATTATTTTTGAATGGTTTTTTTTTCTGTAAAATGGGTATTCTAAATTTGAATTAGACTGAATAAAGTTGAATTGAATTGAAGCGAAGCTCCGTAATCGTTGGTCGGATGCCCAAAAACCGGTCATGTCCAAAAATGATAATAAGTTCTTTTCTTTTATTTTCAGATGTTAATGCGAATATGTTGTGCTTAAAAACAACAACAACATTTCAGGTATGTTACATATGTTTCACCGTGAAATGAAGTTATGGTGCAGTGAACGTTAAGTCAACTTCAAAGTCTCTCGGTTAGAGTATAACTAAATAATTTGAGAGTCATCCAAAATAGAGTAGCTTTGATGTACAAGTTAGGCGTAGCTTTCGTTCACGAAGATACACTTCAACGTGCACACTTGTATTACCTTCGTATATATAAATCATCAAACAATTAAAAAAAAAATCTACATAAGGTATCACACCTAGCCCACTGACCGAATTAATGCCATAGCTGTTTTCCTACAAGCCTGGATAATTTAACGAATTAGGTTCGCTCCTACCAAAAAGGGATTTCTCATCCTGAAAATTACTTTGAAATTCTTAATTTAAAAAAAGTGCAAATCATCGAAGCGATTTCCTTAATTAAAGAACTTTGAATGTATTCTTTAAAAACTCACCCCTACCACATCTGTGTGGTATGAATTTCATATTTTCGCTTGGACTAGTCATTGTGTGAACACATTTTTTGTTTCTGGGTTTTAATAAAACCAAAAAAAAAAAAAAAAAATGAAAAATGCCTCGACCAAGAGAAAATTTAATACAACTGCAAATTTCATTTAAAGTGAATGAAGGAAAATTCATAAACGAAAAGGAAAAGGTTTTCAAGAAATTTATTCTAAAACGTATTGTTTGAATATTGTTCTTGCCTTTTTGGTCTGTAGATGTTTCTAGGACTCTACGAAAACAAATTATGTTTCTTTTGTAATTAGGATAGGAATTAGAGCTAATTAGGCATGATTGGAGAAGGCCTTTTTGCAAATATAGAAGTAAAACAAGTTGAAATATGTGCTCTAGATTCGAGAGTTTCATAGTATTTGAAGGAACACGGGCTTGTAGAGGATGGTTTTGTTTTCAAGAGAATTTTTGTTTGGAGAAGTTTTCTGCAATCATGATCTTGTTTAGTAAACTTGTGTGTGTGATTTTATTTTTCTAGTAACTTGGGACCTATGTATATAATACCTCATTTCCTTTTAAAGTTTTCTGAAGGATTAGGAAACCAGAATTAACATGTTCTCGCCATCCTCTTTGATATGATGAAAAGATGCATCCTCTAAAAGAAGATTACATAAAATACTTTTCCTAGGTTAGGTTAGGTTTACGGGCTGTCATGACAACCCACGACACACTTAGACCACGCCCACTCGTGGTCATTGTGACACTACATAGGAGTGAAATATACTCTCCTCCGGCCTATCCGTTAAAACCAGCCCGGGCCAACAATAAACCCATTCAATCTACCAGCATTCACCGTCGCCAACTCCCCCAAGTCGGTTGAAAAATGTGCCCAAGGCATTCTCATCCTCCGGTGTGCCAGGGCCGGATACTTAGAGAGTAGATGAGAGGTACACTCGTCCTCCTCATCTTCCACACAGCTCCTACAGAAATCGTTAAAAAGAAGCCGGAGTCTCCTTGTGTGTTGCCAATGTCCAGTTATGACTTCTGCGACCACATTTAAGTGCTTCCTAATCAGCGACCACAACATCATGGATCACCATAAATTGAGCGCCGGCTACATCGTCTTCGTTATCCGACACCTGCTGCTAATTGCCCGTCTAGAGTTAGCCTTGCTAATCGAGGACGACCTGATAGCGTGCTTGCAAGAATCAAGATTTTTAGAAAGCGCCTCCGTTGTCTCCCTTCGAGTGTGCGCGATGACCAGATATGCAGCATAGTTTGATATTAAAGAAATTAGCCTTTTTTTGAGAGAGAGGCGCACAATCCGCTATCGTCCTTGCTGTGGTGAGAATGGACTCTAGTGATCTTACCGCAGCCTGGCTGTCTGTATAAATGATAACTTCCGTAATCGCGATAACGTTACGCCCCAGCCAGAACATAGCGTCTGTAATTGCGGAAACCTTCGTCGGGAGAATGCAGTAATGGTCTGGGAGACGAATTGATAAGTCTATATCGATGGTGAAGATTCACAACCTCCTATGTCAATTTTTGAAAGAATTTTTTCTCTTTTTCTAACGTGTTTTTAAAGTATTTATGCATCAATTGCTCAACCGCATTTGTGGTTATTTTCAGTGAAAAACCGTTAGAAGCAGCAACATCCAAACCTTCTATTTCAATGTTGTGTTTTATAATTTCTACAACCTCTTATTGTAAACTGACTCCAAAAATTCCATCTTTGACATAGGAGGTTGGTTATCTTCACCATCGATATTCAATCGTTTGGAGTAGACCCCGGCTCCCACGCCCGCCTCGCTCTAAGATCTATCCATGTAGATGGATAACGAGTCAGACAACAAAGATCGATCCGCGACCCACAGATTCCACCACGGAATCTGACTTTTGAAATTCCTATCAAAGACATAGTGTGGTGTGATATAGTCCGTCGTGGCGGGGATATCCCGGTGGATCGTTATCCAGTTAACCGTTGCACGAAGCCGGACGGCCGTGCACTCATCAAGCTGCTCGGCCTTGATATCAAGATTGAGTAGGTGAAACAATACATCAAGAGCGTCACTAGGAGTCGTCCTAAGAGCTACACTGATAGCGACGCTGGCTGTTCTTGGCACGTTTCCCAGTAAACTGAAATTTACTACTGTGTTAAGTGCAATCCACCAGACCACAATGCCGTACAACAGTAGAGAGCGCACGATAGACATATAGAGCCACCCCACAACTTTCGACTGTAGGCCCCAATTTCTCCCAATAACCTTCCTACAGCAGTATAGGGCGATACTGGCTTTGTTCACGCGCTTCTGGATATTGGCATTCCAGTTAAGCATCATATCGATGTTACTGCCAGGAATTTTGCTTTATCAATAAGGATCAGTCTGACACCTTCCAGTATAGGTAGTTCTACTGATGGTATGCTTCTTGGAAAAAAGCACAAACCCCGTCTTGTTGGATTTGAACTTAACCCTACAATTTGCGGCCCATTTGGTTAGCGAAGAGAGACCGTTATGTAGACCCTCACTAACTGTACTAGGGAACATCCCGGAGACAGCAATGATAATGTCATCCGCATAGGCAATTACCTTGCAGCCCAGCTGCTCTAGGTCTCAATGCAGACAATTTATAGTGTGACGAACCAAAGAAGTGGGCAAAAGGATGCCCCCCCCCCCCTTGCAGAGTGTCCCAGGAAGACGACCCTAGTGTAATCCTTAAAGTAGAAAGCTTTTTCAATATTGCACGTAATGGAGTGTAGAGCTGTAGCTTCGGGTTTACCTTTCCGGTATGCATATTGAGACTTAGACATTAGACGGAAGTCATTCCCCTCCTACTTTGGGTGACTTTTAACGGCCCTACAAAGAACTGGAAGTGAATTACCTATCTCCCAAAAAATAATAACTGAAGCCCCCATTTTTTAGGGATAGTTCAGCGCGACACACCCTACAAAAAAGGGATAAAAGACTCCTAAAAGAGAACCAAAAAAAAATCGCATATCTCCCCATTTTGGACGGATTTCCCATTATTTCAACTATCCCCAAAAAAATTTAAAAACATAAAAAATAAATTTTTTTTTTATTTGTATTTAATGGAAAATTGGAAAATTTGTAAGTTTCCTTGGGGCTCCACTCGCTGCAATTGTTCTGCACACAGACAAAAAGTAGTATAACGCCTTTATGCTATTTTTTGGGCGAATAAATAATGGGGGAATAGTTCGCAGAGCGCACATAGGTCCGTTTTGATACCATTATAGACTTCACAGAGGCCTTGTTAACCATTGAGCCAGCCAGATCTGCCGATAAAGCTTTGCACACGACTAACCAATGCTAACGTTTAGAACGTTAGACGTAGTTCAGATCATTAGAGTAGAGCGACGGTGTCTCTTCTTCTTACAATCATGGGGCGACCGGTAGCGCAGTGTGTTGAGGAATCAGTCTCATGTTTGACTACCGGCGTTTCGGGTTCGAATCCCGTCCACGACAACATTCGTGGCCATGGATGTGCAGGAGGTGCATGCTGGCAACCGCATTCTCCGAAGCCGGTTTATGCTAACGAAACGTTAACTGTGCCACATGGAATAGTTGAAGCGCTATGCCCTACAAGGGGTTAGGGCAATTAATTAATTTACATAATTGTTGAGGCGCACTTCTCTTCATCCCCTTCCTCACAACTCCTGCAGAAGTCATTGTATGGGAGCCTTTAGTCTTCTAGCAGGTTGGGCAATGCCCTGTAATTACCTCAACAAGGGGAGATTTGGATCCAGTAGCCACAAAGAGCATTTAGGATTGAAATTAGGCCAGACTTGCCAAGAAACATGCCATGTGCTATTATTGCTCCACTTAGTGTTGGTAGTTCTAGCCGCAACACCATCTTAGCCAAGTAGCTGAGCAACCCAAAATTGCCATGACTTGATTCATAAAGTAATTCATCAGTGTTGCAATTACTAGCAAAAACTCTGTTGCCTGGCATCCAATACAGGGGGTCGTTAAGGAATTCTCCCATCGCCTAGAGGGAGGTGCGATGGCAGTCTGCAATAGTTTTTGAATTTGTGAGAGCAGACTCGAGGTATCTAATCGCCAATTAGCTACCAGCGATGATGGTTAGGTTTTTTTTATCAGTTAAAGCGATATGCCCCAGCCGGGTACGTGTCTTCGAGACAGCCGCCATTTCCGCTTGAAAAATTCTATATAAATGAGGGTTCTCGGTGGCCGTGGTCGTTCGGTCACCGCTCTAGGATTAAGATACTAATCTAGAGCTCGGAGTTCAAATCTCGGTGCGATCAAAAACTGTCTGTGGGTACAAATAGAACTCTCACAGTGCTCCGAGCTTGTCAGTATAAAGACGGCGCGGGAAAGAGGTGCATGCTAGCATGCATGCATGCTGCGCTTCCGAAAAAGTAGATATGCTATCGAAACGTCAACAAGGCATATAAATGCTAGAGATGTTGACGCGCCCATGACCCTGGAGGGGTCAAGGCAATTAACATTGATAAGTTGATATTCATTCATACCCTTGGAACCATATGTAGATGCTTAAAGCGTCTGACTCCGAGAAAATATTTTCTACCCACTGACCTCATCCACGGACTATGCGTATAATTTTGTTACTGATCGAGTGTCTTCCAAATACGTGTAGTCCGTCTTCACATAAATATTCCAGGCAAACTAGCCAGCCTCACGAAAGCAGATGGCCACATTTCCAGCCCATGTCTAAGATGAGTAATAGTAAATTTCTCCATCAAGTTTCGATAAACCACAAAACTGAGAGCAGTCCGCCAGACAAGACAATAGCTCCATATGTAAGTATAAATCTTACTGATATATAGTCCTATTTATGGGGTCGACTTAGCAGCTCGTTCCTGAATATTGGGCCTCAAGCCCAGCTTTCTTTCTGGAATGAGGATAAAAAAAACTACTTTGTAAGAGAGTCCTAGCCTCGTCCCGTCCAAAAAGGTTTTCAAATTGGGTATCATATGTATCCTTGTGAACAGGAGAAGTTCCGTTTTGATCGTATTTACACTAACTGCAGCTTGGCTGGGCCAAATCGCTAAAGTTGCGGGGGCGTTCTGAATAATGCCCTCAAGGACACAGGGAAACTTACCAGTGATGGAAATAAAAACATCATCCGCATACGTAATGACTTTACAATCCAGACCTTCCAGTTTGAAGTTAATGCTAAGTACATAGTCTCTTTCTATATTCTTCGAAATGTTTGCCTTTAGAAGTTGCAAAAGAAAAGTTCTCTGGCTTCGACTACTTCCCACGCCTCTTTTTTTTGCGCAAATCCCAAAAGGCATTGCGTAAACTTCCGGAACTACTTTGTAGTTTTAATTGGTTGGTTAATGTTTATACACAAACTATCAAGAGTAAATATATACAATTTATTTTATCATTGCTAACTGTATGTCTCTTATATTATCTAGATGCTAATTATAAAGGAAGATACTTATTCAATTATTATGTCCACGGCCAATTAGGACTTTATTTTGATATACAGAAGTTGTTGATAGTCACAATTTATAGAATGTCGCCCACTTCTTGCACGTGCCTTCGAATTGTTTTGTAATAGACCATTTTACGGACATCAAAATTCGTTCGAAATCTAATTAAAATTTTTCTAATGGCGAGCAGACTGATTTATAGTCTCCATCTCTGTAATTCAATTCCTGTGCAATTTACTATACAAAAGTATCTCCAAAGTAAACAGCGATGAAAAATCCTTAAATGATTTAAGAAGATTAATTGAGCTGTTATTTACAAACTTCGGAACGAGCTGGCGAATAAACTTGACGGGTGGTAAAACAAACCCTCTCTTCCGTCAATGGGAAAAAACAGACGGTAGTTTCGATGGTCACGGAAACAAAACATTATTTCTTAAGGAGGACATGAATTGACATAAATTCCTGAAAATAACTAGTCTACGGAAGACATCAAGACGCCAAAAGTCAACGGAAAACCTTCTTGAAAATAGTATCCGTCTTTTGGGCTGACTCTGAAATATTAATTGGAAGATCAATTAGATTTGAGATTGTTAACATTGACTTCCCTTGGGGCCACTTTATTCTATGTCGCTTGAAACCTACGTCCTAGTCCTTTGGATGAATAAAAATAAAATTTACAATTTTGTACGATAATAAGGACGACAACCTACGAGTTTGTCTAAATTTAGAGACATTTGGATATAAATAATAAAACGGAAAATTTCAAGTTCATTACTCGTATGATAAAGAGAATATTTTGATAGACTGTGTCGTGAAATGGAAATGAATAAAAAAGGGATCAGAAATTCGATGCAAAAAAAATTCGATTCAATGCGAGGTAATGTATATGACGGTTTTATTTACTTATTTTTATTTATTGTACATATGAAAGGTATTCAAATGGGTGCACGTTACTTGCGTTACACTGTAAAGAAGAAGAGGGCAATTCAAAACCAAGGCCTTGGCGTCTTGTGGACTGATGAGTTTTAAAGGGAACCTAAAAAAACTGGAACATGGAAATGAATGATTCCAACATGTCGTATTTCGGTCATTAAGTTGTGAATGTCAAATTGGGTCTGCAAAGTTTAGTTCATGAAATTTAAAATGTCGCATTGGATCATCAAAGTTGTGATTATCAAATTGTGAATGCCAATTCGGACCATCAAAGCTGTGTTCGTCAAATTGAAAATGTCCTTTTGGGTCATCGAAGTTGTGATGATTACATTATAAGCGTCGAGTTGGGCCATCAATGTTGTGATCATCAAAATGTAAATGTCGAGTTGGGAGATCAAAGTTGATGTAACCAAGTTGTAAATGTTAAGTTGGCTCATCTAATTTCTGGTTATCAAATTGTAAATGTCAAATTAGGGTCATCAAGCTTGTAGTTATCAAATTGTAAATATGATTGTAGAATTACTGGGAATCTTGATAGTCCCGGCTAGGAACGCCGAAAAAGCTCGATTAGGAAAGGAAAACAAAATCATGTAGTTCAAAATTTTTGCATAATTATTTCTTACACAATCCCTTGAATATGTGCTCTGAAGTCTTCCATGACAGAGGGTTTGGAAGTGTGGTGGAAAGGGAGTCAAATGATGTGGTAGCGCCATAAGACTCCCCTTTCCACATCCACGAATAAATACCAAGTTAAAAATGTATTTGGAATCGCAAGAGCAGTTTGTTCAAGAAATCGCATCGCTCTTGCAATATAAATCGCAATTTGCATTTTTACTAAGAGGTCGCAACGGATGCTGGTACGACCTGTGATAATATGCATATGAGTATGTGTAGTGACTTGTGTAGAGGGCCAAAAATCAATTCAGGCTATTCAACAGACGTGCAATAAATTAAAAAACGTTATATTATATGATACACCGTTGGATCAACAAATGAAAGAGGCAGCTGTTGCTGGAGTCTCTGGACTGATGCCAAGATTTTAATCTAAAGGCTTGTAAATCGGACAACAACACAACAAATCAGTTGTGTCTGTTGCCAAATGCTTTTTAGCTACCATTGAATGCGTGACATGGTTTATCAATTTCATATGTGTGAGTTACTATTTACAGCCACACACAATTGCATTTGTGCATTTTCGCTGATATTTCGGGTTACCAACAACTCAAAACAACAAACGTAACTATTGATCTCTCTTTCTGCAAATGGACGTGGATATAAAACCCCCCATAGACTATGCGATTCATCGTCAGAAGACAATGTTATTCATCATTAGATCCGACTGACGACGGATCGCCACAAGCTATTTGGCGGATAAATTTATATGGAACTGTCAAAAAAATCGTTAGCGATAGGCGCGTACACTGTGCGACCACTGTGACGATCATAATATCTCCAGACCGATTTTACGGCGGATCGCACGGTGCATGGAGGGCTTTGCTCCTCACTTTCACAAAACAACAAACGCGACTTGACTTCTCTTTCTGCGAATGAACGTGGATATAAGACCCCCATAGCCTATGTGATTCATCGTCAGATGGCAATGGTATTCATCGTCGAATCAATGTAATGATGGATCACCACAAATTATGTGACGGTCAAAATTATATGGATCATGGCGATCACAATATCTTCAGACCGATTTGACGACGGATCGCACGGTGCATGGGCTTTCGCAAAACAACAAACGTAACTTGACTTCTCTTTCTGTAAATGGACGTGAATATAAGACCCCCATAGACCATGCAATTAATCGACAGACGACAAAGCAATTCATATATTAGTTGGATCAATCTAACGATGGATCGCCACAAAGTATCTGGCGGGTAAAATTATATGGAGCTGTAAAAAAAAATTGTCAACGATAGGTACATATACTGTGCTATCACAATATAGTCAGACCGATTTGATGACGGATCGCATGATATATGGGGGGCTTTGCTCTTCACTTTGCCGGAGCAACAAATGTAGCTATTATCTTCTCTTTCTGCAAATAGACGTGGCTATAAAACCCCCATGACCATGAGGTTCATCGTCAGGTGACAATGCTATTTGCCTTCGGATCAATCTGACGAAGGATCGCCACAAAGTATCTGATGGTGAAATTTATATGGAACTGTAAACGTCAACGATAAGTACATACACTGTGCAATCAATGTGACGATCACAATATCGTATGACCGATCTGACGACGGATCGCATGGTATATGGGGGGCCTTGCTTTTCACTTTTTTCGCATGCATTGTGTATCGACTAGTGAACACAATAGACACGCAGCTAAAACATTATGAGCAACCTTTGCTTATTTTGCACTGAGTTCATGCTCTTGGTATATTTACTCTGTGGTATGAGCATGCGTGCGCGCACAATGTTATCCACACGAACACTATTCATCGCTAGTGGATTTCCGTGCGCGCATAACTTTCTGCGTGCAATTGATGAGATTCTGTGCGCGCAGATATCACGTACATTTATGAGCTTTCGTGCTCAAGAATGCTTATGAACATGTATACGAAGCTTTAGATTTTTTTAGTCTTTCCTCCGAACGAAAACCGGAAGAAAAGTGGTGTAGTTTTCAAATTTGGCACAATTGATGTGTATTAGTACTCTGATCGTTAATAGAGGGTCCGGAAGCGTATAGGCGAAAAGGGTTTAAAGTTAATTTTAAAGTTTTCCTTATTATATTTATATTAACATACAAGGACTACATTGTATGGAAAGTGGCTTCGGTTTTCACCCGATCTATCTAATTTTTTCAGTGGAGTATAGTAAACTCCTAGGCAGTCAGCCACTGGAAATTGACCTACCTACTTTCATTCGATGCGACGTTATTGGTTTGTTTGCAAAAATAATATTTGTGGGGGATGCAGGTGAGCCTTTAGTTGACAAAAACTTATATCTTAATAGGAATATTTGATAAAATTGTCAACTCGCTAACTGTTCTATCGGGAGTTATCGTACCGTTTTTCCATGTGAGAAAATTGATATACCGTAAACTATAATATTTTATAAAATAGTTTAAAGTATAATACACCATTTTATAGTCTAGGTCTAGGGTATGATATATCATTCTGTGGGAAATTTGATGGCCTTTGATTCGGCTTTGGAACATTTTTTTCTAGAATTCATACTTTTTAAAATATTCAAGGAAAACTAAACGCGCTCGATGGCCGTGTTCGTAAAGCGTTTGGTAGCCGTGTTCGTAACACGCTCGGTGTTCTTGTTCGTTCGGTCATCGCTCTACGATCAAGAGAATGGAGGTTCGATTCTCGGCGCGAACAAAAACTGCTTGTGGGTACTAAGAGAACTCCCACTGCGCACCAAGCTTGTCAGTATAGAGACGGTGCGGCGTGGATAGGGGGTGCATGCTAAAAACAGCACATCCGAAAAGTAGGTATGCTATCGAAACGTTGACAAGGCAAAGAAATTCAAGAGATGTTGACGCGCCCGTACCCTTGGCAATTAACAATATCATCGGGGACTTCGGAGAACATATTCAGGGAACTGTCCCAACAATTGTACAACATTTCAAAACTACATATTTTTTTCCCTATTTTTCGTTCCTAGAATGTTTTTATGTGATTCATATCCTTTCATCGTCCTCTCGTCCATGTCGCTTGTCCCTTGTCGTTTGCCCTTGTCCACTACAGTCAAATATTTTTTGTTTATTTTCCGTTGGAAAAAAAAACCAATTTCTCGTCGAGCGAGTGAGGAAAGACGAGCGTGCTAAGGATTTACATCTCCTAAATCCTTACTTACAGTTCCGGAAAAAAAAATCATCAAAAATCATTATATCCGTATTAGCCGCGTTTCGCGTTGGATTTCTGTCTCAGACCGACCACGGGTGAAAGAGACGACACGGATCTGCGCTCAGCGAACTTAGCACTTTATATGCATACTGTTGCCAATTGTCTACATTCACTTCAAATGCATACCAGTGCCCAGGTGTTTGGAGATGCTAATTAATTTGCTACCATGCAGATATTTTGTCGTCGTGGGGGCGAATTGCACACTTAGTATACATTTATAAAATATATTAGCCCGCTTTCGATTCACCGGATCTCCGACCATTTTCAAACAAAACGACAGACCGGTTTTAATCCGGGATCCCGTATGGGATCTCATCGGATTAAAGTTGAAAGTCAATTGGTTTAACGTTAACTTGCTTCACCCTATCTAAATGTATATTGAGTCCGCGATTCGCCCCCACGACAGCGAAGTATCTGTATGGTGGCTGTTTAAGTTCGCTCGTCGCAGCTTCGTCACGTTCTTTTCGGTCTGAGGCCGACATCCAGTGAAAAGAACGCGGCTATTCAAAGACGAAATAAGTTGACGTTCAACCAATTGACTGTCAACTTTGATCCGACGCGATCCCACACGAGACCTGGATTAAAACCAGACCTGTCGTTTTATATGAAAATGGTCTGAGATCCGGTGAATCAAAAGCGGCTAATAACTGAAATCTCGGTTCTCCTACTCTTTGCGAGAAGATTCCATTATTACCTTTTGAACGAAGCAAGTGCATTTAACAAAACTATGTTTTTGCCCTTAATCCCCAAGTAACCCAAATTCGTAATGCCTCTATACATTGCTACTCTTAATGGAAAGGCTCAATAACAGGTAGGTACTTCCACCTAAAAGAAGCAATTCAGATGCATAGATACTACTCGCTTTCCTCGACCCATAACACTCACTCTTGGGATATGCAAATGTTGTTACGTGAAACCACTAAAAACGCTTCGTGGTACGGCGAGTAAGCACCTAATAATAATTTATGAGTCTTGAAGGTGAGTTTCATAAAAAATTGCATAACGTACGAGTACTCGTGTAGTCCTTTTCTTCCTTTTGAAGCCACGCTATTTTATGATAAGTCCCACAGACTCCTCTATTGCAAGGAAGAAAAATTACTGAAACAATCTGCCGTTTTAAGTGCATTCTAACAGTATGCGACTATGCAGATACGGGACGGATACATTGCCAGCATCCCTTGACACCTGGAACTATTCCTTAAGAGAGGTAACCTTGTAAGGTTCCATTCCTGCAAAATTCAATAAATTTAATTATTTTTTGCTCTCCTACCGGCTGGATAGTTTAGCAAGTTTAGAAGATTTAATGCAGTCGAATTTATTGCCGCACCATGTGGTTGAGAATATTTCATTTTTTTGTTGGCACTTAGAATGTTATAAAGAGGTGATTAGTGTAAGCCGGCTATTTTTATAAAGCTCTCGAAGTGAATTATGTATTGGCTACAGTTCATATAGAAACTTAGATTCAATTAGAAAAAATGTATTTAAAAGTCCTTCGCGGAAAATGATGAGGAACAAATTGGTTGATAAATGAATTAACTTTCATTTAAGATGAGAGGTTGTTTTTTTTTGCTACAATTCAAATTCCACCGAAAATTTCAGGGGGACAACCCTAGATTCGTAACCAGTATCCATTAGCACCCTTGTATGGCGGCTTTTACGTCTGATACACCTTCCACTAAGCTATCTACGAGGCTAGGGTGAAAACTTCTCGGCCTGAAAGAGAAAGAAAGACTGCGAGTTTCAGTTAAAAAATGATTTTATTTTTCTACATAATCTCCCTTGACTTCAACACACTTGGTCCAGCGTTTCCGCAACATCAGTATTCCTTCCCGGAAGTGGGAGTCTGGATGGCTGTGAAAATATTCATATACGGCCCTCTCAACTTCTTCGTTGAATGCGAAGCGCTTCCCAGAAACAAATTTCTTCAAGTTTGGGAACAGATGGAAGTCTGAGGGTGCCAAATCTGGAGAACAGGGAGGATGGTTGAGTAAATCGTACCCGAAATCCCGCAGTTTTCGCGTCGCCAACGCACACTTGTGTATAGGTGCGTTGCCCTGGTCAAAGATTATTTTTTTCTTCTTGAAGCCAGGCCTCTTCTCACGAATTTTGGCATCTAGCTGGTCAAGAAGTTTGAAGTAATATTCGCCTCTTATTGTTCTGCCTTTTTCAAGATAAGAAATTAATAGGATCCCTTTCGCATCCCAAAAGAATCTGGCCATGACCGTTCCGGCAGATACGATCGACTTCGCTTTCATTGGCGCTAAACCATCGGCTTCCACCCACTGCTACGACTGCTGTTTCGTTTCTGACGTGTAGTGGTGGACCCAGGTCTCATCCATGGTGACAAATCGCCGCACAGAATCTGTCGGATTCCGATTGAATCTGTGCAAAGATTGCTGCGAAATTCGTTTGCGCATTTGCTTTTGATCGACAGCCCACAGTTGAGAATGAATTGTCCTCTCTTCACTTACCTGTTATGTTTAACATCGAAAGTAGTCTTCCTAATGTGCCACATACTTATTTCAACTACTCCAAAACATCATGGAGCAATTATCGAAGACTCATTACCAATCAAATCAATCTTGGGATGAACGACCTTTCTAAAATCACAGGAAGGGTCCAGGTCGACTCACTAGTTGATAATTTCGTCGGAATAATACTTAATGCAAGCGAGCTATCAACTCCTAAATCCATTTCCAAGCCACACGTATCTGCCCTTGATAACTCCAGCATTAGCCTAATCAAAGAACGTAACAATCTCCGTCGAATGTGGCAACGCACACGTATTCCTTATTTAAGGAAATTGGTCAGCGATCTAAATAAACAGATCTGTGTAGTACTAAACGAAAATAGAAATCAAAAATGGAATGAGCTACTCTCAAAGCAAGAGAAAGGATCAAGAAAAATGTGGAGTCTCTATAAAGCCATTAAGAACAAATCTCGCTATATACCGCCTCTTAAGTCAGTCGATGGATCCCTAATTTGCAACGAAGAAGCCAAAGCAGAGGTGCTAGCTAACAGTTTTGCAAAATCGCATACGCTAACTGATCAACTCAGCGATTTGCGGACCACCCAAGAGGTAAATACAGTAGCAGACTCCCTGAATGAAGCCTCTATTGATTTTTCTCCAGCAGATTTTTGCAAACCGTCTGAACTGAAGAAAGTAATAAAAGGTTTAAAAGTCAAGAAGGCAGTTGGCGATGACCAAATTGGAAATATTTTAATAAAAAACCTACCTAGACGTGCAATTGTTGCCCTCAACTATATTTTCAATAGCTGCATGAAATTAGGATATTTTCCGGATCGGTGGAAAAATGCTATCGTCATTCCTATTCCCAAGCCTGGGAAAAATCCATACATAGCTTCTAATTACCGTCCAATTAGCCTCCTGCCATCATTTAGTAAAATTCTTGAGAAAATCATCCTCGCACGTCTCCAACGCAAATTAGAGCAAGACCATATTATTCCAGATTGGCAATTCGGTTTTCGACCCAGACTTTCCACAAACCACCAATTACGAAGAGTGGTCTGTCATATCCGGACAGGCTTCGACAATAAACAATCAACTGGTCTAATTGCTCTAGATATCCAGAAAGCGTTCGATTCTGTGTGGCACAAAGGTTTAATATATAAAATGGTCAAGTATTCATTTCCGAACTACCTTACAAGAATTGTTTACTCCTTCTTAGATTCAAGAACTTTCGCGGTTAAAACCAAGTCTGTATCTTCCAAACGGACCATCCCTGCTGGTGTACCACAAGGATCCGTATTAAGTCTATAAAACATATACACGTCCGACCTTGAGAACCTACCAAATTGCGAAATTGCTATGTATGCCGATGATACTGCGATTTATTGCACTTCTGACTCTCCATCAGAAATTGTTAATACCCTACAACAGCAACTCATCGTTCTAAATGATTTCTATAACAAATGGAAGATCCAAATCAATGCAGGAAAAACACAAGCCATATTTTTCACAAAAAGACGTGCCATGAGATATATCCCAAATCCGCAACTAAATGTCCTAGGAGAAACTGTCGCCTGGTCCAAAAGCATTAATTACCTAGGCTTACACTTGGATAATAAGCTCACTTTCAAGATCCATGTTGACGAAACCACATCCAAACTGAATAAGTGCATCCACTCCGTATATCCCTTCATCAATAGGAAATCTAGACTTTCCCTGGATAACAAGATACTAATCTATAAAACAATCATGCAGCCGGTGATACTATATGGTTCCCCTGTGTGGCACAATTGCGCCATTACCCACAAGAAGAAGCTACAAATACTACAAAACAAATGTCTCAAAATTATAACGAACCAGCCATTCTACTTCTCAACCAAAAAGCTTCATTCAAAATTTACAATAAATTCATTGCTAAGTGTTCATTTTCGGACAACCCACTAATCAGACTATAGTATCTTCTCTGAGCTTGTGTTAATCACAGTAACACTAACCTAACGTGCAGTAGATTTTAAATTAGGATAAGGTAGCCGTTAAGTTACAGTAGGTTTTTTTAGTGAATTTTTCCTCAACACGTTATCTGCAATATGCAAAATACTGTCTTGTCATATATATAAATAACATTAATTTAGCTGTAAAGACCTTGTCTAAACCCTAATCTAAGTATCAAAATTGTATCACACAAACTGAATTTAAAACAAAATAAATATTAGTATTATTATTATTATTATTATTGCTTTTGATCGGTATTCAGCAAATGCGGCATCCATCTTGCACAGAGCTTTCGCATCTCTAATTCTTTGTGAAAGATATTTCGCACCCTTTCTTCCGATATCCCCACAGCCTCAGCAATGTCACTCACTTTCATTGGCCTATCATCCAACACGATATCATGCACTTTTTCGATCGCCGTCGAGGGACTTGCAACCACGTTCAAATTCAGCTGCCCATTTTTAATGTTTGCCATCGAAGCAGCAGAGTCCCCGTCAACTTTTGTTGACTTCGGATGAAGTTCCTTAGGTCTTAGTGAATCCAAAACGAAGAATTTTATGACCGCACGATATTCAAATTTCTCAATTTTAACGAAAAAGACGTAAGACGTCTACTGCAAAAATTCGTGTAAGCAAATCACTTGAGAGAACAAGTTGAAACTTGTCATACGAACTACTGACACGTGCGCCCAGGCAGGAAATGTAAAATTTTGCTGATTGTAACGGTATTTCTCTGTCAGGCCGAGAACTTTTCACCTTACCTTCAAACATTCAACATTTAATATGGAATAGATCGTAATTATGAATTGGTTCTAATAATTTGTGAACTCGACTGAGAAAAAATATTTTGATTTGAAAAAATTATAAATTTGGTTACTTTCGACAGAATCTCGGAAAAAAATGAGGAAAATACATTTTTTTATGAATATTTCGAAAACCGCTAATCGTTAATAAATTGAGACAAAAAGAATGATCAAAAAAAATGTATAAAAAAATATCGTTTCCGGGTGTGTGTGTGAGTGAGCAAAGAATACGAATAAGCTTTGTAAATATTGAGAAAAATATATATTTTGTTAATGAAGTTTTTCTTCTATCACGATTATCATATAACCAGTTTTGCGTATATTAAAGGGGTTTCGAGATAATCACATCCAAAAAAGTATACGTTTTATCCATGTAGCACTAGAAAAATTAAGAGTGTCACTATTAACAAAATCAGCATTAATTTAAGATTAAATGAGATTCGTTTAATACATAATATTCGAAAATTTTCAAATCTAAGTTCTTGAAATTTATTTGCCGTTCAAATACCAATATTTTGAGGTGACTGTCTTAGAAATTGCAGACTTCCAAGATTCTGGCGAGACGCAAAAGAATCTATTCCCCAGTCCTACTGGCAACTTATAGTTTTTGTCGGCAAGTCTAGATTTTTAACTCGATTTGCAAAAATACCATAACTTTGTAACGGTTAAAGGCAGAGTGCCCGTTTTGGTGGCAATTCTCCACAATTGAACTGTACTGTCTATCACTAAAGTATTTACCATATGAGGCGGAGCACCCTGAGTATATTTTTGGTCACTATGATAAGATAAGATTTCTAAACCAACATATCTCATCATCATCATCAACCGGGTTTCTTTGCAGATGGACATTTAATATCCATCTGCAAAGAAACACGGCTATTAATTCGATTATTTTTTCCAGCTCTACTTCTTTGTTTTTATGTACATGGTACTAGTCTCTCGTACAATGTGTATAATAATGCATTAATGTCGGATGAGAGATTATTGATATAAACAAATAAGACTTCTTCAAACATTAAAAGGACTCTTTTTTTCATATCTAACAATTGTGCCCATGACTTCCGAATCGAATCCATCATCCAGTTGTTTCAATGTAGTGCTACAGTCTTTTCTCTAAATATATTAGAAGTCCAGGGTATTTGATGGATAGTATAGGAGATGATATATCTTTCACTCGAATTTTCTTTGACAGAAAAGCTTCCTTGATTATTAATATATTTAACCCTCGGATGGCACACTGCAGTCCTGTGGATCCTAGGGAAATATAAATCTAAAAATTTTCAAAAAAAATGCTTATGGTACGGTGTTTTCATGGCCCTGTGATTAAAGTAGGCATGGTGCATAACTAAGTGCTAATTAGTTGCTCTATTCCCGAATTTATGGGTGTGCTAGCGTAACGTTACGCTAGCACCCCCACTTTTTTATCCAACATCTATCGCAACCAAATTTGATGTGGGGCAACCGGTAGCGCAGTGTGTTGAGGCATCAGTCTTATGTTTGACTACCGGCGTTCCGGGTTCGAATCCCGTCCACGACGACGTTCGTGGCCATGGATGTGCAGGAAGTGCATGCTGGCAACAGCATTCTCTGAAACCAATTTATGCCAACGAAACGACAACTGGGCCACACGGAACAGTTGACGCGTTATGCCCCACAAGGGGTTAGGGCAATTGAGTAAATTTTAAATAAAATGAAAGCCATAGTTTGTTGCTCTATTTCCGAATTAATTGCTCCTGCCGATTTGCCAGGATTCCAGCTTATACATGCTAAGAATATCACATTTTTATCCCCCTGTACTATCCCCACTGGCACAAATCTAACAAAAATTTGATTCATAATGAAAGCAATAAATATTTGCTAATTTATTGCTCCATTCCGGAATTTATTGATTCTGCTTACTTGCCAGGATAACGTTTTTTGTATGGTAGAGCTAGTATGACGTCACCTTTTCACTCCCCCCTCTAAATGCGGCATATATTTTACTCAAATTCAATACACTATTAAAAAGATAATTAATTGCCAGCTTGTTGGTCTATTCCCGAACTTATTACCCCTACCCATTCGCCAGGACTCCAGCTTATATATGGGAAGGACACCGCATTTGAGCCCCCCTGTACTATCCCCACTGACACAAATCTTACAAAAACTTGATGCAAACTGAAAGCAATAAATATTTCCTAATTAATTGCTATTCCGGAATATATTGCTCCTGCCGAATTGCCAGGAATAAAGCAACTAATTAGTACCTAATTATGCCCCATGCCTGATGTCGATACTTGGTGGGGGTGCCAGCGTAACGGACGTGGTTCGCGTATACAGCAAGTGAAGCGATCGTTCTAGGGCGGTGTACTGGGGGTTGCAACCCCCTGCCGCGGAGTTCACGTGGCGAGAGGAGCCCACGCAAGGGGAGTGTAAAACCATCTTAATTAAGACTCCACTATTGGTGAAAGACGCGAACCTCTATGCATCGCCCGATCAACTAGGAATGTTCCCGAAAATGTATGTTCTCTTATCGGGAAAACGAAAAGGCTAATACGTTGAGATCCAGTCCGTGTTACTGCTAGCCCGGACTATTAAGTTAATCCAGAGTCTTATCAATCGATGTCATGGTTAACCATTGTTATGTTTCTATTCTAATAAATTAAATAAAAAAAAAGTTTTTATTTGATTAGCATGTACCTGTACTGTTCAACGGACGGTTGGATGCATTTCTAGCTTAGACAGAACCAATCTTTCATGCATAAATAAATACGACATTCTACTCCAATAGCCACATTTAAAAAAACGATCAATTGTCATCGCGAATATCTCGCCAATAAAATGGATCCGATAATCGCTCATTTCGAGCGAGTATCTTCCACGAATAGAATCGCGACAAAAATCTCGTAATCTCTCCTGAAATATACAATTTACGCATAGTCAACAAAAAGCCTTAGCAGAATCTTTTCATATTGGATACTTTTCATGGAATCCCATTCATCGTGACAGTCAAATTGAAAAACAATTCCATTTCAGATTGTCAACAGAGAGTTTTATTGGATTTGTTCTCAGTTACTGTCAGTTCATTCTACAAAATCCTCATTTTGTCATTGTCAAATTCCAAATCGATAAGTGCCTGAGATTTAGCCACAGTTGATGACAACAGTGGTTAAGTCTCACAAAAAAAAAATGTGATACGTATCCTTGACAATAGCTATAGTATAAGGAATTTATATCGGCAATAGTTGACACCCAATGTGAAGGCGGTGGCCAGGAAAACGATATGGTATAGGTTTCCCTTCAATTCGTTGCGAAATAAACGTACGAGTATATTGCAATTATCCTGGAAAAACTCGTGTGTTTTATTTAGAGGCATTGTACGCGTAACGCCTAGTACGCTGTGGAAGATATCTTCTTTTGGGCTGATTGGCATTGATTGGATCTGTTCATGGTGGATATGTAAGAGTAAAAAAAAATAGTGTTGTAGTCGGTACGACTCTTGGATCCACTTGGCTCGTGACTCGGCGAGTCCCGCGTAATGTGGTATGGGCATTATGCCAGCCAACAGGAATGTGATCTATGATACTTTGAACTAAAGTGCCCAGTTAACACTCGCATACATACTTGAGTACCCGGTTGATTATGAGCTATGAAAAGCTAGCTTTTTCATTTATTGTAATTTTTATTGTCCCCGTATTCCTAATAATCCAGTCATTAGGAGCTCTGAAGGGCTTCGGGAAACAAATTCTGGTGGAGAATTTTTTTTCTTTCATTTTTTATGTTTTTTTGGGTGCTGAACACGAATTCGGAGCTTCCCACCAAAAATTTTTTGCGGAACACGGTCAAAATCTCAAAAAATCTCAAAATGTCGGTACTTTCTTTGGTTTCTTGATTATAACTTGGAAACCGTGGATCTCAGCTAGAAAACGTGTAAGGATAAATTAAAGAAAATAAAATTCTGCGTCAAATGAGCTACTAAACATCAAATTCGATGTATTGGTGTAGCCCAGTCGAAAAACATCGATTTTTCTCAACTTTGCGAAAAACCCTGTTATGGTCACATTTGAACGTTTGTAACTTGAAAATGGCTACTATTACGTAAACATGCAAGAAGTATAAGTTGTAGAGCATGAAATCTTGTTTAGAAAGTAATCAATCTTTTTAATTCGGTCAAAAGAAAGTTCAGAAACTCGAAGTAACTAAAATCACGTTTTAAGCGAGTGTTCTCATACAACACATTTTTGGGCATTTTTTTAATAGTTCACCGTTCTAACCACCAGAAACATTGCGTTTCCAGTTACCGCAGTCCATCCAGAAGTTCCCTGGAACGTTCTCGGTAGCGGTTCCACGAGTAACAATTTCCGGAAAAAGTTTTTAAGTGAAATTTGTGATCAGGTAACAAGCTTCTACAGTTTCCCCAGGTTTCCACCCATTTATTGCTTTGTTCGGGCCTCCTACTTTCCATCTCCATCCTTCTAACACAGAACCCAGCCATCTGCTCCCTACCTGCTGGAGGTCAGATCACCGAAAGTTCGGTTCTAGACTCTGGCACGTGAACAATTTTATTTCTGAGATTCAAGCGAGACAATCAAGGAAAGCTTATGGATTGGTTTTATGAACATTCTTCTTCCCCAGAAACATCAGACCTCACACTAATAAGTACTGGTATTTTCGGAGATGAAAGGATAGACTGCCACTGGGCTAAAGAGGTGGGCGTGCAAGGAATAAACCGCATAGTTGGAGACGATTTTTTGGCAGTTAAATTGAAAAGAGCTTATCGAGTGAAGGCTCTTGCAATGCCACTTTTATACCGTGGAAGTATGTTTCAGTAACTAATCCCAGCAAACTAACCACGATCTAAACATATCGGATTGGTTGATTGGACTAGCTCTTAGCGCCACTTACGATGCGGAGCTGAACCAAAAAAAAATGGATTAGGTTTGTGTTTCCGTTATTGATTGTTGTTGTTGCGAGCAAGCCAGGGAAGACGCAGCTACCCTCATAATCACGACAGCTCTCTCATTGGCCCCAAAACATACAATTTTTACATGCGACTCCACCAGTGCGCTGTTCAACCGGGGAAAGAAGAAATTTCTTAACGTTCTCCGGAGAAATTCAGATTTGATAGCCATCATAAAAGTTTTCCAAGATCCCCAGGAAGCTCGTTCAAGTATAGCTACGGTAGGAGAGACCTTCTTGAAGGCGCTGTACGGCCAAAAAGACGCCACCTCATTAAATCTGCTGAGAAATAAAAGCTATGTGACGTCCTCTTTCAAGGCGCGATTCAACATCGCCTCACTTCCATCAACTGATAATGCAGCTCAGCAGCATTCAATGAGGGTATACCACCAAGTGCAGAAGTGGCTTTCTTTTGACAAAAGTCCCGAAGAATGAGGCTGGAAAATCACCAAAAGTGGACTCCTGCCTGTAATAATTACGAGGAATGCCGCACCAGATGCCCTACTGTGCATCACTTCTTGAAAACGCAAGAAGACATGTGTAGGGCACTGTGGCTGCAAAAAGGTAGGTATACATTGTTCCCGCTTTGTGTCAACTGTGAGGGCTAGTATGAGAATGTGGACCTCTCTACAGCAGACGACAACCTCGAAGAGATGTTGGAAGAGTCAGTCGACGAATTCCATCCACCGGAACCCAGACCATCATTCCAACATACCGGTCCTTCCAAAATACTAAGGCTGTGAACCTGTAATGTATTTTTAACTAACTACTTGTAATATGTACATGTAAGTACAACCTTCAGTATTCAAATTGTTGAAGAATTACCAGTACCTACTAAAAAAAAAACGAAAATATGTTATAAGGGAACACTCGTTCAAAAACGTGATTTTAGTTATTTCGGATTTCTGAATTTTCTTTTGATCAAATTAAAAAGATTAGGTACTTTCTGAACGGAGAATTTCCTGCCCTCCAACTCTCGCTTGTGGTATTTTTACATATTAGTAGCCGTTTTCAAGGTACAGACGCACAAGTGTGATAATAACAAAGTTTTCCGCAAAGTTGTGAAAAATCGACGTTTTTCGGCTGTCGATTGCGGATACACCACTGACGTTTAGGCAGTTCATTCATTAATTTATCCTTACACGTTTTCTAGCTAGGATCAACAGTTTTCAAGTTATAATCGAAAAACAAGAAAAAGTACCGAAATTTTGAGGTTTTTTGAGATTTTGACCATGTTCCGCAAAAAAATTTGTTGGGAAGCTCCGGATTCGTGTTCAGCACCCAAAAAAAACATAAAAAATGAAAGAAAGAAATTCTCCACCAGAATTTGTATCTCCGAATCACGCAATGGCTGGACTATAATGAGCAATCTCTATTATGTTTTACCTGGAAAATATTACTTTCCTTTCATGAAAAATAAAATAGTAGAAACTATTAACAACTGCGAAATTTGCCAGACACTTAAATGCGACAGACAACCACCTAAACCCAAATTTCAACAGACCGAAACTCCATATAAGCCTTTGGATATCGTACATATATAGGTAGATATTTATTCCATTAATAACCAACAAATACTAACGATAGTAGACAAATTCACCAATTTTGCAGCTGCATATACCCTTCAGGCAAGAAACAGTTTGAATATAATAAAATCACTAAATCATTTTATAAGCCTACATGAAATTCCAGAAAAGTTAGTTGCAGATCAAGGTACTGAACTCACTGTAAATATATTCAAAGATTTCTGCAAACAATTCAATATTAATGTTCATTTCACCTCTTTCCAACAAACATCTAGTTACTCCCCAGTGGAACGCTTCCATTCCACATTAACAGAAATCTACAGAATTATCTTAAAGAAATACAGCACAGATCATAGTAACATACTGGCAGAAAGCATCATCACTTATAATAATGCCATTCATTCGGCTACAAAACACACTCCATTTGATCTTTTTTACGGAAGAACTATTAAATTTATCAAAACGAACATGAATATATCCGGAAACTAATGAATTTCGAACTGTCCATTACCCCTTCATCAAAAACCAAATTGAAAAATTACAGACTAGGAGACTGACAATACAAAATGAAAAACGAGACGAACCAACAGAATTGAAGGAAAACAACGTCATATTCAGGAAGGAATGGAAACGTAATAAATTAACCTCACGATTCAGTAAGCACACAGTAGGCACAAATAACCACATTACAGCCATTACTAAAAATAATAAAAAAATACACAAACCCAGAATTAAGAAAAAACCCTTTTTACAGACTATGGACAACACAGGCACAGAAAATAGAAATACAAGACTTAAGCCGGAACCAGGGACTTCTACCACTCCGACTGGGAACGGCTAGACAAATATACGCCCACGAAAATCTAATACAAATAATCAGACTCGACAACTATGAGAGAACTAAAGACAAACTATCGGACTCATTACGCAACTTCACTGAGACGCATAATACAGCGGACGCACTCACTACTACTCGACTAAAAATGACAGAACCGACGCATAAATTATTAACACTTAAACTGAAACTACGCCTAAAAAGAGGACTGGTTACTCAATTGCCCTAACCCCTTGTGGGGCATAGCGCGTCAACTGTTCCATGTGGCCCAGTTGACGTTTCGATGGCATAAATTGGTTTCAGAGAATGCAGTTGCCAGCATACACCTCCTGCACATCCATGGCCACGAACATTGTCGTAGACGGGATTCGAACCCGAAACGCCGGTAGTCAAACATGAGACTGATGCCTCAACACACTGCGCTACCGGTCGCCCCTATATGGACGCAAATGACGCTTTAGGTTTAAATAGTGAAATTGACGCGATACTGTACAATCAATCAAATCTTAAAATAGAACTGAATAATCAAACGAAAATTAATAATCTCATGGCAAAAAGGTTAGATAATATAACAAACCATAAATATTCAAACAGAAATCATCCAGAGATATTTAAAGAATTCGCAAGACCAACTTAAAAATTAAATTAGACAAGAATATATCTCCATGCTTCAAATTCAATACCTAAATAAAATTAACTATAACATTGACCTCTTGAATAACCACCTCGCCGACAATGCAGAAGCCATAGTTCTCGCTAGGCTTAACATATTTTAATATCTAAAATAAACAAATTCTCAGCCCAAATGAGACCTCAACAATATTGCGATAATTTCAAACACAAGGTATCGAACTTATTTCCGATTAGCGCATTTATGAACTTCTTAATCTCGAGGCTTATTACAACCATTCCACCATTATTTTCAATATACAAATACCAATCATGTCGAACCAAACCTATCCATTTTTTCACATAATACCTCTTCCTGTCCAGAACAGCAAACAGATATTTACCAAGCCCTATGCTATCTTTAACCCAAATGGTATTCAATTTTTCGACAATAAATGCCCAAAGATCGAGGGTACATTCTATTGCAAGAAGAAGTTAACGCAAGGATCCATGAGCAATTCCAGATGCATCCTCAATTTGATAAGCGGTATTCCAGGATCCTGCAAACTGCACCCAAAGTACAAGAGAAATCCTGGAGCCAGAACCCAACTTCATCCTAGTTATCAACATTCCGGACACACCTATAAATTCATCCTCCGGATTCTCAAACAAGACTATGAACGAAACTGCCTTAATCCATTACGATAATTGCGACATCGAAATCAACGAGATAACATACACCAGCAAGAAAAGTATCTTTTGGGATGAAGTCAATATTTTTCCTTATACTTTTAGCGAAATTAATTACACCGAAACAACGAACGATATCCAACTACGTCACCTACAACAATTCGAATTTCCGAACCTCGAAGATATCTTATCACCATCAAACCAGGGGAACTACATAATAGGCCTCATCATAATGTTCATCGTGACTCTCATCATTGGTTGCATAGTATACTTACGTGGAAGGAAGAAACATCGATCCCAAACTACAAGCCCGGCAGTCCCACTTACAGCTCCAGCAAAAGGAACTATGGACCAAGAGTTCCTTTAACTGTCGCTTCTTAAGGAGGGGCGAGTTACATACGAGTTCCGTACGTCATAATTCATCAATTCGATACTTCCGCCGTCGTACACGCGCCGCCAGTATATTGACCTGAATAAAACACCTGAACTCACCTAATTGAAATTAGATCATTGCACATGCACTTTGTAACAAGTTATTGCACCTATAATTCCTGTATCAGCACATTATAAGAAATTATTTACGAGTATATTGATCAATCGCCATGAATTGGCAGTTATAATTTGGCAGTTGTATCTTAAACATTCGGCCAAGGCCCGACGTCGGGCTGTCGCGCCACGATGATGATGATTTTAAACATTAAAGAAAAATTTAGAACGAAGGAAAATGTTTTTTTTTAATATTCGGAAAGTTAACGTATGTAATTCGCGCGGGTGTAATTTCTGAACTGTCAGCATTTATGCTGGACCCAGTAGGCGGAGAAATTTTGGTGATATAGATAATGGCATTTGACATAGCATTTGTGTGCATCAAAAACCTAGTGGAGGGAATTTATTAAAGAAATTGTAATCCGAAGATGCCCGTGGGGACGGAGCCTAAGGTAGCTTAGTTGACCGTGAAGGTCGGGCCGTGCCATCTGGAGAAGAAAAAGGGCCCTCAACGAGCTAAGCAGCGGCCTATGCTTGCTGTAGCTCAGTTCGGGAGATGTGGGCGGGGTTTTCGCCGCTCGTTGCCCCTGTCCTTTACGTATTAACAAAAATTCATAGGCCTGGGGAAGACAACACAAACAGGGGAGGTAAAAATGGGGAATGAAAAAAAAATAGTCGATAAGGATGGAGTGGTTGGCGGACGGATCAGACGCCCAAGCGGTCGAATCTGGGTCCGGATGTAATGGGACCCTCGGCCTCTGGTTTCGTACCACCAACAGATCACTACGCATCAGGTGCTGCTTCGATCTGCCGGTGGGAGCAGCACTACCAGACCATAATATGGTTCATTACAGGTGGTTCATTACAAAATTCGCAGCAGTAGGCCAACCGCTAAAATTACAAAAATGTCTTCGCTGTCTGGGATTAGCATATGATGACAGTTCAGAAATGACACCCGCGCTGTAGTACTCATATGATTTTTTGTCGATAGTCAATTTTAGGCTATGAAATTTGACAATTGATGGATAACTATAGACGCGACTATTGTTCATAATAAAACAAGCCGCTGCAATGCTGCTGCGATACTGCTGGGACAGCATTTTTCGATTCCGCTTTATTTTATGAACTTGGCCAATGTCAATGGAATTTATTTCACTTTGAAAAAAAAAAAAAAAAAAACGAAACAATGGCTAAGTTCATAACACACATCGAAATCGCAACACACTGTGCCAGCAGTATCGAAGCTACATTCAGTGGCTTGTCTTATTATGAACAACAGTCGCATAGTTATCCATCAGTAATCAAATTTTTCAGTATAAAACCGACTTCTGACAAAAAAAATTGTATGAATATGACAGCGCGCGTGTAATTTCTGAATTGTCAGTATATGCTGGTCCTAGTCAGCGGAAAACATTTTGTGATGGAGAAAATGAATTTTTCACAGCGTGTTGTGTCCATCAGAAACTCAGTGGAGAGAATTCTTAAAACAAATTCCCAACAGTAAGCCAACCGCTGTGTGTCATGAGCTGTCAATGTCAATGAACTTTATTCCACTTTCACAGTGAAATAACGCCAATTGACATTATAGCACTTGACGTTATTACACCCTACCAAAGATCCATTTTTCCTTTTTGTTTTCTGTGAACATCACAATATTATCCTTGTTGGGCTATTTGTCGGATTATCTGCCAACCACTCTGTCTGTCTACGAGATAAAATACTCGAGTTATAAGAAATATTTTTTTTTTTTGTGTATGTACATACATGTCTGTACGCGTATTTTTCTTACAAAGGATAAGTACACTTTATAGTGTTTGTTCCTAATCCCCAAATTGCCGTTGTAGTATTGAAAGGTAAAGAATTTATCTTTCATCAACAATTTATGACTTTCGTATTAAAGGAAATCCGCAAAGTCCTCCGCTTATACCTGTTACTATACGAGTATAATCGAGATTTTGCCGGTGGTTTCTGTCCGTTCGTCGGTTGATTTGTACGACATGATTGCAGACACGATAGTGTTACGCATGGACATTTTTGGGTGGGGATAATTGCTAAGTGGTCTTGATGACTGCTTAGCAATGGTACACTCCACTTTCATTCTCAAACGATATTGTTAGTTTAAATATTCATTGCAGAGATAGCGATTCTGTTCTTATTATTGTTAATCACTTCAAGCATGAATACTCCAAGGATTGTTTGTTTTGCCGGAACACCAAGCACTAAATGGGCAGCGAGAATATAAAAACCTTCTTTAAATATATATAATCTGTATCGTCCGATGTTTGTAGTTGTGATTTAGATAAGTGAGAAAACGTAGCTTTTCCCCAAACTACAAGATTTATTTTGTATTTCGGGAGCAACTTACTCCCTTCCTCAGTATACAAGCTACTAAACCTAATGGCAAACTTACAGAACAATTTAAGAATCTTAACATTAACGTTGCAGGTAGTCGAGAGCCATAAAAAGTATACCTGTGTCCTAAAAAGTGAGGGACCATATGTCACCAGTTTAGGGTCCTTTACTACCTGCTTTTCTACATCTATTCGCGGCGAGTTTAATTAGTTTCGAAGTGCAATTTCCTTGGTCCGTGTTTAATAATTCCTCCGGATTTTCGCGCATGATTTCGAGGCTTTCCCATTGATCCAGGGTGTACGGCTTGTTGATGTGTCGAAGTATTTCCAAGTTTTCGCGGGTAACGGTATGTCCTTTTTCGATGATGTGCGCGGCGACTGACGATCGAATTGTTCGGTTCGGATTTCGTTTGGAATTTTCGGCTTCTCGGATGTGTTCGTTGAATCTAGTCGTGACTATTCGCTTCGTTTGCCCGATGTAACATTTGCTGCAGTCATTGCAATGGATCCGGTATATCCCGCTTTTCTCGTCGAAATTCAACGGGTCTTTCGCACTGCCCAGTAATGTCCTGAGGGATGCATTTCTGCTCGACCCCACTACCTGTAAATTAAAAGAAACCAAAAAATTTTTAATTTTAGTGAAGAGGTGAGATGTGGGGATGCTGATACGTCTCAGCGATTCCTCTTTGGCTTGGGTGAATAACGTTGTATGTAAGGATCGATACTCGAGCATGGTTTTCCTCCTGATCAACTTCTCGATGTCGTGAGCATTATACCCGTTCTTTAAGGCGGTATCCACTATGAAATCGCGTTCTTTCGCGTATCCCGCTTCGGTTAAAGGGTATTTGACCAGTCGGTGGACCATGCTGTTGTATGCCGCCATTTTTTGTGAGAATGTGTGGCAAGAGGTAGGTTCCAGCGAACGATACCATCTACCTCTTGCCACACATTCAACGAACACATCCGAGAAGCCGAAAATTCCAAACGAAATCCGAACCGAACAATTCGATCGTCAGTCGCCGCGCACATCATCGAAAAAGGACATACCGTTACCCGCGAAAACTTGGAAATACTTCGACACATCAACAAGCCGTACACCCTGGATCAATGGGAAAGCCTCGAAATCATGCGCGAAAATCCGGAGGAATTATTAAACACGGACCAAGATAATTGCACTTCGAAACTAATTAAACTCGCCGCGAATAGATGTAGAAAAGCAGGTAGTAAAGGACCCTAAACTGGTGACATATGGTCCCTCACACAAAATATATCTTGTAGTTTGGGGAAAAGCTACGTTTTCTCACTTATCTTCTTTAAATACATAATAGCACTTCAGTCTCCTTTTTTACAAACAGGAGCGTAGGTAGAATGTAGTGTGGGAAAAAATAACCCCTGTTTGATTTACGAGTATAATAACTCGTCCTTAAAGCATTAAAGTTTTATGTAGCTTGTGAGAAGGAACATAAAGTTGTGCGTCCTGTAGGTGTATGCAAATCATGCCAATTAATTTCGTAGTACATAAATGCAACCATGATTCGATTATTAACCGGGGTTAATGCAATTTTTCTTCTGAGAATGGGAAGTGAACTAAATCATTTTTTTTATCCTTCATAAGCCCGAGCGGGGTGCAGCTGTACCCCAGACTTACATTTCTTAGAATATCTTCTGGAAAAAAATTTCCTCTTACATATGTTTCTTAAATATACTTCTCATATCGTTCAAAAAATTTAAAATAAATTGCTATATACTGTAATGAGTTCTCATTAATTTTGTTCGTTGCGGTGTAGGTAATCTTGAAGTTTTCGGTACCATCAGCACCTGAATCTAGATTGTACCAAATTCAGAGCCGTTTGTAATAATAAATAAAATAAATAACTGGCGCAACAGTCCAATTTGTACCACGGCCTCGAGATGAGTTAGCATCATCTCATTTTCTAGATCGTGACGGTTTTTTTGTGCAGAGGTATGTGATCAGCAATACGCTCAACCGAGTTATTTACCCCATAATGGGTACTCATTTAACAGCTGAGTGGGCTCATAGTCCGACACGTAAGTCCACGGAATCGAACCGGGGCCCAGTGCGTTGAAGGCGAACGTGCTAACCGTTGCGCCATCCGGACTACGTTTGTAATAAGTGTGATAGTTATTTTTGTACTACGGATATCACGGTTTCTTAAATTCGGTTTAATCTCCAGATTATTGTTCGAAATATAGAAATAAAATATATGACGAAAATATTTGTTGTCCTTTATATAATACAAAAAAAGTTGGGGTTCATTTACACCCCACTTGGTCTTTAACGCAACTTTTCGAGGTCGGTCCTATGAAGGTTAAGACAAAACGCAAATAGAAAATCACTTCAGTATCGAATCTATTCACGACGTCCTATTGGGCTTGGGAGTCGCGGAAGGGATCGGCAGCTGGATTGTAACTGTGCTAAGATCTAGAATAATTCATGTGGACTTCGAAAATAGCCGCATAAGCAGGTTTTTATGCAAACACTTATATGGTTATAAACTAAGCAAGTTTTTGCCAAAACCGTAAATTTACCATTTGACAATCGTTTTAACAACGTTATTATGACTTTTTATATGTCAATAATACTTGTGATGCTTAGGAATTGCCTTGACCCAACAGGAGTATGGGCGCGCCAACAACTCTTGCATTTCTATACTTTGTGGATGTGTCGACAGTATATCTACTTTTTGGACGTTCAGTTGTTAGCATGCACCTTAGCATCCGCGCCGTTATTGTACTAACAAGCTTGGAGGGCAGTGGGAGTTCTAAAAGTACCTACAGGCAGTATTCTGTTCGCGCCGAGGATCGATTCTCTAGATCGTAGTGCGGTGCTCGAACGATCGGATGACCATCCTATGGCAGGAAGAAAATCCGAGCTTATGACCAAACCACGTAGGATATCGCCAGGCTCACGGCGGTCATTGCGGGACATTGGCCTAACGGGGATGACGGTTTCCGGGGCACTATCCCCATTGCCGAATGTGTGGGAACGAAGATGAGAACAAAAAGGACACCCACTTCCTTTGCGAATGCACGAACCTGGCTAAGACCAGACATCGGGCATTGTTTGTTAACGGCCTCTCTTGACCACCTAGGGGATGTGTCGTGGGTGAGGTTCGGAGAGTTGCTTTACTTCCTGAACTCCTCCGATCATCATCAGTTGACAAATTTTCATACTACTTTGGCTTAACCCCTAGTGGGGCATAGCGCGTCAACTACTCCTGCGCGCCATCGTACTCTGTTCTGGGCGATGGGGCGCAATTCCCCAGCGTCCTACATTCCTTTGCCACAAATCGACGCCACCTGTTTTAAGGACCCTCTCCTAGTTGGCCTTGGTTGAAAATGGGGTTCCATTTCATGGCATGCAAAGCAATGCAGTTATCACTCTTCCGCAATGTGGGACCTATCCACTGCCATTTTGGCCTGCGTATCAATTCGTCGATTGGCATCTGTCCCGTACGCCGACTGAGCTCTTCATTTGATATTGTATCGGGCCAGAATATTCTTAGAATTCGACGAAGACATGAGTTGACGAAAACTTGCAGCTTTCTGGTAACACTTCCGGAAACTTTCCATGTACTGCTTGTAATGAACCATATTATGGTCTGGTAGTGCTGCTCCCACCGGCAGATCTATGGCAGGACCTGATGAGTAAGGATCTGTCGGTGGTACGAAACCATAGGCCGAGGGTTCCATTACACTTGGACCCCAATGCGAGCGCGAGAGCAATCGAGCCATCCGCCAACCTTTCCATCCTTATCGCTTCATTTTTTGTATTCCCCATTCTTACCTCCCTTGTTTGTGTTTTTTTCCCAGGCCTATCAATTTTTGGTAATACGTATAGCACAGGGGGAAAAAGCGGCGAAAACCCCGCCCACATCTCCCGAACTGAGCTACAGCAAGCATAGGCCGATGCTTAGCTCGTTCAGGGTCCTTTTTCTTCGCCAGATGGCACAGCCCGACCTTCAAGGTCATTATGCTACCTTAGGCTGCGTCCCCACGGGCATCTTCGGATGCCCACCAAACTGTCCGTTACATGCTCCCATCCAAAAGCACAGACAGTAACAGTGAGCGAAACAGGCCCAGCTTGGTTTTGATGCTGAGATAACTGCTTCGTCGATCGGCATCTTCCCCGTAAGCCGACTAAGCTCTTCATTTGATATTGTATCGGACCAGAATATTCTTAGAATTCGACGAAGACATGAGTTGACGAAATCTTGCTGCTTTCTGATAACACTAACGGAAGTTTTCCATGTACCGCTCCCATACAAAAGCACAGACAGCAACAGGGAGCGAAACCGGCCCACCTCGGTCTTGATGCTGAGATAACTGCTTTGCTAGATTTTGGACAGCATGCCGTGGACGCATTTAGCTTGGTTGATACGATGAGCGACGTCCTCCTCCGTACCACTATTTTCGGCAACAATGCTACCCAGGCTGCCCATTAATACTGATGGCAATAGGTGTCGGATTTCTTTTTTGCAACGGCGGGCTAAGAAAATTGGTCTTGTTGGTATTAATCTTTAGCACAACCTTACTTGCCTCCCTCTCGAGATCTAACTCTATTGCGGACAGATCCATGATTTTGTGGGAGAGTAGGCATATGTCGTCAGCGTAGTCAAGGTGTTGTAGATAAGATGTCAAAGTCCCCGACACCTTACCTTATGCAGAACGCGACATTTCGCGCCGTCATAGGTTGCCTTAATAATAGCAAAGGCCTCCCATATATAATTCCGGTTCACACTATATATAGCCTTCACGAAATCGATGAAAATAAGTGACGCGGAGAATCGTACTCAGCGCATTGCCCGATGATGTTTCGCAAGGTGTTAATGTGATCGACACAGGAGAATCCGGATCGAAACCAGCCTGCTCTTCATCAATAGTGCTTTCTTAGTTGGCCTTTAGTCTTTCCAGGACGATTTTAGCTATTATCTTGGCAACGGCAGGAAGCACACAAATGCCTCTCCAATTATTACAGTCTGTGAGGCTACCCTTCTTCGGAAATTTGATGATCAAACCTTCCTTCTACTCAGTGGGAAAGGTCTCTGTATTTCACGCTTTATCAACAAGTGGGTGCAGCAAATCGGCAGTTACGCTTGGCGCTGCTTGTTAAAGTTCGGCAGGGATACTGTCGAGTCCCGCGGCCTTTCCTCGTTTTAGTGCACTAATTGCAGTGACTATTTCCTTTTTAGTCAGGGCAGTGGACCGTGTACGGACATTTTGATAGTTAGCTAAATTATCTATATGAGTGGGAACTTCATCAGAGGTTACATGTTCAAGACCGCGGCGAAGTGTTATTCCACCGTTCTTCCAAGATAAGTAGCTTTCCATCACTATCCTTCAGTGGATGTTGGCAAGAGTTACTTCTTGCGGCTTCTTCTGCTGAGGCTAAAAGAGAATGATTCGAGTGGAATAATCACGACAATGCAATTTTTTTTAATGGCAACCGACATAATTCGTTTATAATTTATTGGTTTGACTTAAGCCTAGTGAATTACATATTTACGTCATTCCACATTTTTTTCCATTGTTTTTTTTTTAATAATAGTCATACATTTTGTATGACTCGTCCACTAAAAAAAACTTTTTTCATCAGATTTGGATGCCTTGTTATTGGCTTTTCTTTATTTCGCTCATGTAGGTACATGTTTGAATAATAATACCTTTATAATATATCTATTACGTACATTTCCTAATATCATCGCAATCAATACCAAAGCCTATTAAATCCAACGAAAGCCCTTACCATATTCTTTTCATCACCGTACATTATGCCTGCCTTTCTGTCTGCAATGGAAACTCCAATGAAATTGCTTGCCATATTACTGACCCTATGTGCTTTTAAAAATTAATTAGCTCAAATTCAGAATAAGCTTCGGCGTTTTGGAGTTTTAAACCGACGTAACATGATATCGGCCAGAAAAGGTATTAGTCCCGAATAATCCTACAAAACATTGAAGAGCAGACAAAAATTGAAGGCACAGAAGCGGAGCCGTTTCGTGGCAACAGTAGTCAAAATCCTACGATAAAGACATTACTTCTTAAAATTTCGGCTTCATTTTTTTATTATCTCTTAAAATTTTCCGCATTTTTCTTCGATTTTATTCGAATTTTTGGACGATACGATTTCCATGAATTATCCATAATTTAATGACAACAGAGGCAGTTGCTAAAGCTTCATTATGAGCGAAGTTAATTAGGAATATTTTCCGACTTTTCGTGGAAAATGGATAGATGCCGTATCGCCTGATATACCAAGAAAATAACTAATCAATTAGTTACGCTACATTATTTTATCCGTTAACATAGACCAGGCACACATTGAAGAAGTTATATGCCTATCTATTCCTGGGAAAAGAAAATGGAATCGATCCTATTGGAACGGTGACTTTATGAATGAAGAAACTTTAGTTAAGGAGATAATTAGAAAAGGAATTATAGTAATCCCGGTCCATAAACTAAAAGAAAAAGATAAATCTATCCAAACCAGTAATTATCTATTTCCAGTATGTGATTTCTCTCTTAGTGGTGTTTTATATTAGCAAAAAGTTTTTGATGTCTGGAGATGAATGACAAGGGATCAAGGGACCTTTGCAGAAATTGCATTTTTTTTCGTATCTAATCTACTCGTAATGATTCATTAGACGAAGGACAACCGCAACAAGTCACCATGGTGAGAATGCCACAATGTGAACCATTAACGTAATGGATCAAGTCATCCTCATCGTTTGGCTAAGACTCCATATTTTCTAAGCCCCCAATTATTCGATCCAAGTTTTGATCTTACTTTCTGAAACTACATAAAATTTCATATAAATAACTTATAAACTGTTTTTACCGGTTAAAAAAATCACCATTATTGTTTTTGGATAAAACTGCAACAGATCGGCATTTTACGAGGAAAGTGTTATGGACGGATGAAGCAACATTTACACGGAGTGGCGTGTTTAATTCGCGGAATACGCATGTCTGGGCTCATCAGAACCCCCACGCAACTCGAACTTCTAGATACCAGCATGAATTAGGGGTGAATGTTTGGATAGGTGTTCTCGGGGACCACCTTTCCGAACCCATAATTCTTCCTGAACGACTGAATTCATCCGCGTTTCATAACGTGTTGGAGACTGACGTCGGCCCGAATTTGCTCGATGGTATTGCGATTGCAGAACGACCTGAAATTTGGTGGCAGATGCACGGATGTCCTGCCCATAACGGAAGAGTTATCATGGAGTTTCTTCATAACGAATTCCACGAAAAGTGGATCGGACGATATGGGCCTATTCCATGGCCTGCTAGAAGTCCTGATTTAACTTCTCTTGACTTTTATGTTTGGGCAAGTTTGAAAAATTAGGTTTATCAGGTTTATTTTATGTCACGAACCCATCACGTCGCGGGAACACCTGATTCGGAAAATTGAAACGGCATGCAGCGATTTGAGAGAAAAGAGTTAAGAAGTTCTTCGGGTCCAGGCTGTCGCAACAGTTGTCAAAAGATATCCAGCTTGTATCCAACACGAAGGAGGACATATCGAACAATATTTGTAGTTTTCAATTTGGATGTGATTTGAATTCCTTTGTCATTAGTTTCGCTTCTTTTCTGTTATTTCGGTAACTAAAAACTATAACATAAGTAAAATTGTTTTGAAAATAGCGTAAATGTGTTTTACTTGAAATCGCGTTTTTTTACCTTTAAAACGTCACATTCGCAAATTTTCAAATCTAAGTCCTTAATATTTATACGCCCATCGAAACATAACATAATGGGGCAACTTTTATCAACTTTGCAGATTTGTCAGTTCAAAGTACCGTTATGAAATAATCATTTGGATTTTTGATGAAAAATAGATTTCACAATTTTTTCAAAGTTTGAAGGGGTTTTATCTTTGAAATAACGGTGATATTTTTAACCGGTAAAAAGTCTATTTATATAAAATTTTATGTAGTTTCAGAAAGTAAGATCAAAACTAGGATCGAATAATTGGGGGCTTAGAAAATTTAGAATTTGTTGGACAAGTCAAGGGTTTGGACAGTTTTTTTTTTAAATGCTATAAATCTGTAACGGTTAAAGATAGAGGGTTCATGTCGTACATTGATTTTCTCCAAATGAGCCATACTATCTACAATTCAAATATTTACCATCATGAATGGGACACCCTGTTTAGTAAATGGACGCAACCTTGCAAAATATGATAGAATGATGCAGTTTAGTACGAATGTTTGCCTCCATAGAGGGCAAAAGGGACATTTTTCCTTTTGGTCGGGTGTAGAGGCACGTGAGGTGTTGTATCGTAGGTAAACCCTCTGAGCACATTCCATTTCTTTCATTGTTTTTCTAAATTAAAAAAAATTTAAGTTTTCATTAATTAAACTAGTCTGACAAAAGACTTAGCAAAACTCTTTTAAACAAGGTTAAAATATCCACAAACTGAGACCAAAACAGAACTTTTAGCTGTTATATTTACCGAGATAGAGATATTATAATTAAAATTGCTAAACAAGCATTTCTGCATTTTCGCTCACAACTACACGAAAACGAGCTGATTTGAAAAGAATTGAGTACGTTAGACTAGAAGTCGAAATATCTTGCACTTTTTTTAGTGAGGTTTTTCGTTTGGGGCATCCGTTTTAAAGATCTATGAGCTTGAAGATTGATAAAGTGTATTTTTCTCCCAAGCCACAAAACTTGACGTTTTATGACTAGCAGTGCATTTGACGCACAATTTAACACTCTTTACGTTACTTCCCACGAAGTTTTTCGATCCGAGGCACTGTTTAGAATTTTGAGGAGATAAAAAGACACCTGTCGCAGTGAAGCCAGAAGAACTGATCTTTGATGGGCTAATTCGGGATCACTGATGAGTTTATGTCTAATTATATGATAATATGAGTGGGATACTTAACTGCAGTTGTTAGTACCAGGTGCAACTGCAGAATCATGTTTTTCTATATGCGGGCAATATTTTTAGATGATGAAACTTTTGAACTGTTCGATTGATTTCACTATATGAAATTATCTCCGGGTCATTTTAGGCATCTTCAACTAAATGCTTTTCGTATAGGTAAATCTTTAGTTCTTTAGTTTTTTGCTGTTATATTACTTTAGCCTTTCGACTGTACCATGGATTTTCCTGAAACTCCACCTAAGGCTATTCCTCACTAACTTTCACCAATTGGACAATTTTCGCTTTTTCCGTTATATGTATAGCTGTAACTCTGGAACTGGCTCATTGATGTTGGTGAAATGAAATAGGAGCAAAGTCCTGGCGATTGCCCACCAAATAGAAAAGTTTCACTCAGCTAGTTTCTTGCGTTAGTGGATGTTCACACTGCGTGCGATGCCGAGCCGAGCCGAGCCGGGTCGAGCGATGCGATGCGGTGGGTGTTCACATTGCACGCCGTGCGATGCCGAGCCGAACGATGGCTTGCGATGCAAAGATGATCCGAGCGATGGCTTGCGATGCAAAGATGATCCGGGATGTTCACTGCACGCAATGATGGAGAGTAGAGACCAATTTAGTTCAAGCAATAGAATCTGTTCTACATCATGTCGTTTGTGCTTGACCCAGTAAATTTATTTCTGTTTGAAAACAGTGCTCTAAAAATGGAAGGGCGTCGCCATTGGGTGCATCCCATTAATGAAGAAAGGCCCAGTGTTAGTGAATTTCATCATCTCTTCCGCGACCTCAGACGAGAGGTTCCACAAGCGGATTGAGCAGCGGCGCACCGCTGTGTATAAACGCAAAAGGCGGCAGCCGCGGCGGCTTTAGGACGATGAATGTATAAATCGCTCGACTCGCCGTTGCGGCCACCACCGCGGTTTGTGGAGCGGCGAGTTTGCATTTGAATTCGTGTAAGAGCCGGCACACATGGACGTCCAAATGACGCCGGACGCCTCGTCACTTAAGCTCCTCCCTCTTTGATACCTATCTGCATTTCAATTCACATGATGCGATAGGACACAGCGTCACTGTGTATTATATAAGCCGGACCACATAATAGCGAACCTGAATTTACAATTTATGTAATTTTTAGTTTTAAATAAACTGTTTTTTGGCCATAACTTCTAAAATATAAGGAATATCGCATTTTTAACAGCATTTCACCCCCCTTACAAACCCCCGTCCGAGCTGAGAGCTCCCTCCCCACCAATTTTTTTTTTTCAAAATTAATTGTCAAGTGTAGTAGTCACGATCAACGATTAACAATTAATTAATTGGCACTTAAAAGTGATCCTCAAGCGAATGGTTTAAGAAACATCATACAAATCAGACATTGTGACCGTGTCCGTGTTCCGGGTTCGAATGTATGTGGGCCGGCTTATTAAAAATTGATATGCGGACGCGTGAAGTGACGCAGATAGAAGCAGAAACCAACGTCTTCCCAGATAGCTATCGCGGCGGCAAAATGCTATAGCTATCAGTTTGAGCTGGGCTGGATCCAATGAAAAGTTTCAACGTTCATCCATTCGAATTTTGGATATTTACATTTGAACTAACGTTTATAGCGAAGGTTGCCGTTCATTCAATAGGGTCATGCCCATTCTCAAAATCAACTAACCAACCCACACTATAAATATTTGTCGCATTTTGCAAGTCGCTAGCATCATTGTATCGAAAGTTATCGCTCATTTGAAGTTTCATTTGTAGGGGACCTAGGGGTTGCTTGGAACGGAGCTTGGCCATTTCCAATACTCGTACCAACCAACTAAATCTAAATCCAAATATTTGAACCAAATTTCAAGTCGCTAGCTTCATTCTATCGAAAGTTATCGCTCATTTGAAATTTCATCTGTAGGGGTTCCTTCGGTCGGATCTTGCCCATATTCAATACCAACCAACTAGATCATGCTACAAACATTTGACCAAAATTTCAAGTTTCTAACTTCATTCTATCGAAAGTTATCGTGCAAACGGACAGACAGACAGACAGATATGGCTAAATCGAATCAGGAGATGACCCTCATAATTTCCATGTATACACTGCCACACCGCCGCGCCTAAAAGTCTAGGGTATAAAAGCAGACATACATGCATTTTTTCAGTGTGATCTTACATCAAATATTACTTTACAGCTCGTACTTGCACCATACTGGCTCCAAAAAGCTTCACATCGCAAAGCATCGCAAAGCCCATAAACTCCATCGCAAAGCCCATTAAATTCCATCGCAAAAAATCAGCAGCCGGTACTCGCACGAAAAAGCAAAGAAGTTTGTGAAAACATCGGGCCATCGCTCGGCTCATCATTGCATCGCGCGCAGTGTGTACACTCAAAGCGTGATTCCATTTAAAATTGAAGACTTTCCATTTTCTTGCTTTAAAAGCTTGCAATCGCATTGCATCGCTCGACCCGGCTCGGCTCGGCATCGCACGCAGTGTGAACATCCACTTATAGAGTAATTTTGCTTAGAAAATTTTGCCGTTATATAATTTTGAACCATTTGATGCGTTTTTTTGGAATAGATAGGAGCCTAATCCTCCTTACCATCAAAAAGCTGAATAAATTTTGTCGATCTAGCTTCTTCCGTTATGTAGTTATTTTGTTTATAAAATTATATCATTATGTAGCTGTAACTTTTTAACCGCTTGATGGAAGTTTGCTAACACTCAATAATAGGCTAGTGCTCATAAGTGGATGTTCACACTGCGTGCGATGCCGAGCCGAGCCGAGCCGGGCCGAGCGATGCGATGTGGTGGGTGTTCACATTGCACGCCGTGCGATGCCGAGCCGAACGATGGCTTGCGATGCAAAGACGATCCGAGCGATGGCTTGCGATGCAAAGATGATCCGGGATGTTCACTGCACGCAATGATGGAGAGTAGAGACCAATTTAGTTCAAGGAATAGATTCTGTTCGTCATCATGTCGTTTGTGCTTCACCCAGTAAATTTATTTCTGTTTCAAAACAGTGCTCTAAAAATGGAAGGGCGTCGCCATTAGGTGCATCCCATTAATGAAGAAAGGCCCAGTGTTGGTGAATTTCATCATCTCTTCCGCGACCTCAGACGAGAGGTTTCACAAGCGGATTGAGCAGCGGCGCACCGCTGTGTATAAACGCAAAAATCGGCAGCCGCGGCGGCTTTAGGACGATGAATGTATAAACCGCTCGACTCGCCGTTGCGGCCACCGCCACGGTTTGTGGACCGGCGAGATTGCATTTGAATTCAAACCGCTTGTGAAACCACGCGACCTTATTACGGTGGTAATAACCTTTCATTTGAGCCATACTGAATCAAAACCGGAGTCCAAAGCGTATATACCCTAGACTTGTACAGACTTAGTTGTGATACCAAAACTTCCAACTGACTAAGGCCATTGCATTAAAAGTGAATTTCCCATATGGTCAGTTTGAGCTGTGGGCGTGGATCCAATGAAAAGTTTCATCGTTCATCCATTCGAATTTTGGATATTTACATTTGAACGAACGTTTATAGGGAAGGTTGCCGTTCATTCAATAGGATCTTGCCCATTCTCAAAATCAACTAACAACCTACACTATAAATATTTGTCGCATTTTGCAAGTCGCCAGCATCATTGCATCGAAAGTTATCGCCCATTTGAAGTTTCATTTGCAGGGGACGTAGGGGTTGCTTGGGACGGAGCTTGGCCATTTCCAATACCAACCAACTAAATCTAAATCCAAACATTTGAACCAAATTTCATGTCGCTAGCTTCATTCTATCGAAAGTTATCGCTCATTTGAAATTTCATCTGTAGGGGTTCCTTCGGTCGGATCTTGCCCATTTTCAATACCAACCAACTAGATCATGCTACAAACATTTGACCAAAATTTCAAGTTTCTAACTTCATTCTATCGAAAGTTATCGTGCAAACGGACGGACAGACAGACAGATATGGCTAAATCGAATCAGGAGATGACCCTCATAATTTCCATGTATACACTGCCACACCGCCGCGCCTAAAAGTCTAGGGTATAAAAGCAGACATACATGCATTTTTTTCAGTGTGGTCTTACATCAAATATTACTTTACAGCTCGTACTTGCACCATACTGGCTCCAAAAAGCTTCACATCGCAAAGCATCGCAAAGCCCATAAACTCCATCGCAAAGCCCATTAAATTTCATCGCAAAAAATCAGCAGCCGGTACTCGCACGAAAAAGCAAAGAAGTTTGTGAAAACATCAGGCCATCGCTCGGCTCGTCATTGCATCGCGCGCAGTGTGTACACTCAAAGCGTAATTCCATTTAAAATTGAAGACTTTCCATTTTCTTGCTTTAAAAGCTTGTAATCGCATTGCATCGCTCGACCCGGCTCGGCTTGGCATCGCACGCAGTGTGAACATCCACTAAACGTCTACCTGGACAAGTTTGGTCCAGCAAGTTTTTTCCGTTATGGAATTATTAGGCTTAGATACTTTTGCCGTTACATAGCTGTAACTTTTTAGCCGCTTTATTGATACTACTGGATTTCAATAGCTGCCGGCTCCTTACTGACATCTATCAACTGGAAAAGTTTCACTTTGCTTACGACTTCCGTTCGACAGTCATCGTGTCCACAACATTTTGCGGATATACATATGTATATGTGTTATGAGACGTAGGGGGGTTTTTCCACGTCGCGGACAATGATTGCTTCCAGGTGATGTCCTGGAGAAAGAAATAGGAAAAGAATAAAGGAAGTATCCTTCTGTTGTTCCGAGGAACAAGCCAACCTTTTTCCTTGATAAAATTCCCCCGATGATTGGTAGTAGAGAAGAAAATGCAAATTGGAGTATAACAATTTTATTATAATTACGAGAAGTTGCGAGTACGACGACACTGGCAATAAGAGCACTAAACTAAAGTTTCAGTTGCATTTTATGAAATAAAAACGCTAACGATGCGTCTGTCTTTCCATGATTGCAAAAATTATTTCTACCAAGAATATAATGTGGTGTCACGTGTCATTGCAACGTGATCGCACATTCATATGAATAATTGCTACTTCTGCTGAGTCGTAACATATGTATAAATAAATAACTGGCGCAACAGTCCAATTTGAACCACGGCCTCGAGATGAGTTAGCATCATCTCATTTTCTAGATCGTGACGGTTTTTGTGCAGAGGTATGTGATCAGCAACACGCTCAACCGAGTTATTTACCCCATAATTGGTACTCATTTAACAGCTGAGTGGGCTCATAGTCCGACACGTAAATCCCCGGAACCGAACCGGGGCCCAGTGCGTTGAAGGCGAACGTGCTAACCTTTGCGCCATACGGACTACATACATATATGTATACATATATTTAAATGACACTAAAAAAAATGGAATGATGCCAATCGATTCCTGAGGTGATAAAACGTAAAGAAAACCTACTCCGGGGTCGAAACTCGTTATCGAGTTAGGGTCGAAAACCTGATTTTTTCTTCAAAAATCAGTTAAATAGGATTTTTTTCTCCTGCACAGCCGCTCTGCCGCAGGGTGCAAGATGGCTCCATCTCTTAGAAGAACAGTATGGTGACCACCAACAGTCATACGAAACGCCATTTAATTTTTTTATATTTATATTGTATGATCTATAAATTTAAAATTAAAATTACAATATTATATTAAATGTATAAAACATATACCTAAATATACTTATGTTTTTCCAATACATACATATACAGACGTCGTAGAAAAAATAGCACTCCCCTTAATGTTTGAGTTGTTAGTGTTAGGGCTCTATCTAGCGATTAGGTCATGAAGTCAGTTATTGAACATCATAGCATGAATACATTTAACTGGAAGAGGTTTACTTTTTCTCATAAATCAAGATTCCAGCAAAGCTTTCCTTGGAATTCTAAAACTATGGCCCTACTCGTACTTTCTATGTACTGCGGTATCTCCAATTCATTCCCAAGCCAACAGGCCTAATGTTGCCTCAAAAGTCCGGCACCTGTGTTCACGATTTTCACGATATCTTGATCGGTCTTTTTTGAGTGGATTGATACTGGAATCATTTCATTCGAACATGGGTCAGGAGTGAAAAGAACCGCACCAATCGTGCAACATGGACACTTAGACTCGTTCGGTAGACATGATAATTCGGTCATCGCTCTACGATCTAGAAAATGGAGGTTCGATCCTCGACGCGAATAAAAAACTGCCTGTGGCTATTAATAGAACTACCACTACGCTGTGAGCTTGTCTGTTTTAAGATGGGGCCGCGGATAGGAGGTGCACGCTAGCAACTGCACGTCCGAAAAGTAGATATGCTAGCGAAATGTCAACTTCTTTTTCCTTGCCATTTCATACCTTTCTGCAGCTTCGCCTTGCTCTGCGGGTGGTGCTGGCACTTCGCCCATTCTGGCGGTATAATCTCAGCTTCCTTCTGCAGGCAGCTCGGTCTTGGATCGTATCATCGCCGAGATTAATGCATTGTAGTTGATTCTTCATCTGATCGATCCACGTATGTTTCCGTCTGCCTCGGGGTTTACGTCCATCAAATGGAACAATCATTGATGTTGCCGTCATGACTGGGTTCTCAGCCTTAGAACATGGAAATACCAATCCATACGACGATCTTCGAGCTTATCAGTGATCGGTTGCTCAACAAACAACCTGCCTCGGATGTAGGTACTTTTGATGCGATCCTTTTTAGTCACATCGGCTGACATCCGTAGCATTTTCATCTCAGTCGCAGTCATTTTACTTTCGTATGTTTTGTACATAGACCAGCATTCAGACGCGTACATGAGTGCGGGACGTACAACCGTTTTGTACAACTTGCCCTTAAGCTTTCGTGGCATCTCTTGTTGCAGAACACTCCAGAGTTTTCTCGGCACTTTATCCAACCGACACTGATGTGATGTTTGATGTTGTCATCGCAGCTTCCTTGTTGACCATCGAGCCCAGATATTTGAACCTTGTTCAGGACTTCTGCTGCTTTCCTTTATTGTAGATATCTGGTAACGGTCTCTTTGAGAAAGGACAGCAAAGGTACTCGGTCTTTGGAATGCCAGTCCTCAGTCCATGATCCTCCAGTATTTTACACCATCATACCATCGTTGTGACTTATGGTGCATTTGCCACTTTGAAATTAGTAGTAAAACTTGTTTCGATTTCACTGTTCCTATGAGAGGTATATGAAATAGTGAGCCAATTTCAACCAAATCAATATGATGGAATAATATGAAATTTGGTAAGGATATCTTAAGGAATAAAAAGGTTTTCCTAACAAAAACCTGCATTTGGAACGGTCGCTCCTATGACAACTATATGATAGAGTAGTCCAATTTCAACCAAATTCGGAAATATGATGTTACTTTGAAAATCTATTGATTAGTGTGAAATTTGAAAAAGATAGCTTCAAAAATAAAAAAGTTGTTCTTACAAAGACTAATTTTTGGACCAGTCGTTCCTATGGCAACTATATGACGTAGTGGTCCGATTCTGTCGGTTCCGATATATTTACAGCGCGCAATAGAAAGAAATCTTTGTAAAAAATTTCAGCTCATAGCTTTAAAACTGCGGGACTAGTATGCCAAGAACCAGACAGACAGACGGACAAAGCTTAATCGACCCGTCTCATCATACTGACCAAGAATATATATAGTTTATATGGTCGGAGATGCTTCCTTCTGTGCGTTGCAAACTTCATGACAAAGTAAATATACCCTATCAAATCAGCTTATATGTATACTTAAAACGATTGTAGTCTAATGCCAGCAATAAACATAAATAGTCAAGTCAACAACAACCGTTGGAACCTTTTATGACCTTTTTCATTTTGCAAGTTGTTTTTTTTTTACCGACAACCGCACGATACATTAAGTGCGGGGGGAAGAGAAAAATCGTAGTTTTCAACAAAAAAATATTCCTATGGCGATTGAATTCATCTTTTCCCCTTGAATGACTGGGCTAATTAATTCAATCTTCGACCTTTTTGAAAATAACATTCCGACGGTTGCTATCGTCAAATTTGGTTACTACAATATAATGTCGGTCTGAATAATATATGCTGTGTACTGAAAATTATGCTTGAGGTCATGAATTAATATTGAAAGAGAATTTGTCGTTCACTGAATTATTAATGGATCATTCGTGATAGAGTGGGATGCTTTTCACTTATAACGTGTGTACAGGGTGTCTCGCTTCAGATGATAAATATTTTAATGGTAGATAGTACCCTATTTGAATATAATTCGTTAAAAGCTCATATCAAAATAGACACTTCGTTTTCAACCGTTGCAGAGTTATAGCATTTTTGTAAATTGTGTCAAAAAGCTTGACTTGCCGAGGAAAATCAAAAGTTTTCATTCTTCCAATCATTTAATCCGAGATTTAACCTCAATTTCTGAAACTACATAAAATTTTAAATTAAAGACCTTTTCCCGGTTGCAAAATTCACCGTTACTTCAATGTTGCAACTGTGCAAACTTTAAAGAAATTTCAAAATCGATTTTCAATTGATAATTCAAATGATAATTTTACAACGGTTGTTTGAGCTGACAAATCTGTAAATTTGGCGAAAGCTGCCAGAATATGTGTATATTTTTTTTGCTACATTTAAATTTTAAAATTTTCGAAGAGTACTCATTAAAGGTAAAAAAAAACATTGTCAGGAGTAGAAACAAATTTAACTTCAACCTGGACTATAACTGTTAATTCAAGGTTGAAGTTAGAAATTATAATTTAAAAAATGCTACGAATCAAAAATAAGAAAAAAATCGTGTAGTTTTGAAATTTGACAAAATTGATGTGGAGAGTCCTCTGAATATATCCTCTAATGTCCCCGTTAACAGATGGTCTGGAAGTGCAGGGAAAAATGGGTTGAAAAGCCACTTTTTCGGGTTTTATTGAAAAAGAAAGATATTGGAGGGGTATACATATTTCAGAAATCCGCCAACTCCACTCTAACGTATTTTGAGTAAATCAGCGAAAACTGTTTACGGCTATATTAACTTATATAGCTCCAATATTTTATACTCTAGATTTGAATTATTAATATTTAAAGAAGGAGTTATTTGAGTTTTAACTCCGAAGCGTATATATCCTAGACTTGTACAAACCTTGTGGTAATGCCAAAACCAGCAATTGGCAACGACCATTTGCATTAAAAGTGAGTTTCCAATATGTCCAGTTTACAGGGGAGGTTGGCACTAATTGAGGAGGATATTGACCATCCTCAAAATCAATTAACTAATCCAATCACCAAATATTTGTCGAGTTTTTCAAGTCATTAGCTTCATTTTACGAAAGTTATCGCTTAGTTGGAGTTTCATTTGTAGGGGAATTAGGGGTTCCTTGGGTCAGATCTTGCCCATCATTGCCACCAAGCAATAAGATCATGCTATGAACATTTAAACAAAATTTCACATCTCTAGCTTCATCCTATCGAAAGTTACCACTTATTTGAAGTTTCTTTTGTAGGGGAAGTAAGGGTTTGGTTGGTCGGATTTTACGTATTTTCAATATCAGGAAGCTGAATCTTACTACAAATATTTGGCCAAAATTTCAAGTCGCTAGCTTTATTTTATCGTAAGTTGTCGCTTATTTTAAGTTCCATTTGTAGGGGAGGTAGGAGTTCCTTGGGTCGGATCTGGCATATCTTTAATACTAACTAGCTCAATTTTACTTTAAATATTAATATTTAATGTTTAATTATTAAAAGTTAATCAAAAGTTATCGCTTATTTGAAGTTTCATTTGTAGGGGAGGTAGAGGTTCCTTATGTCGGATCTTGCCCATTTTCAATACCAACCAAGTAGATCTTACTAGCAACATTTTACCAAGTTTTCAACTTGCTGGTGTTATTCTATCGAAAGTTATCGTATTTAAGGGAATATTTAATTTTTTGAAATTTGTAGGGGAGGTAGGCGTGTATTTGATCTGATTATGCGCAACTTACTAGAACTCAAGCAGCTTTTCACCTCAGTGTTACTTGCAAAAAATCAGGTGTCTACGTCAATTGGTTCAAAAGTTATAGACAAAAAAACCTGAAAAGGAGGGTAGTACGGGGATCTTTGTAAGAAAATTACCGTTAGATTTCAGCTGATCGATTTTGTTTTTTCATGAAAGTATAAGATTACCCTCACGAGCAATCTGCCAAAGCTTTTCATGTTTATTTCATAGGGAGTTATTGATAACTTTAAATATTTTACATATGTAGGGGAGGTAGGCGTTCTCTTGGCCCGATCATACCCATTTTCAATACCAACCAACTAGATCATACTGCCAACATTTTACCAAAATTTCAAGGCTCTAGCTTCATTCTATCGAAAGTTATCGTGCGAACGGGCAGACAGACGGACAGACAGACAGACAGACAGACAGACAGACGGACAGACGGATAGACAGACAGACATGGCTAAATCGAATCAGGAGGTGACCCTGATCATTTATATATACAATACATTGCTATACCTCCGGAGCCTCCTTTAAGGTGTTGCATATTTTCATCGTGACAAAAACAATATACACTATACTATAAGTCTTGGGTATAAAAATGGAGATGGCGGGTTTTGAAAACTGAACAATTTGATTTTAAAGGGTTTCGAAAGTGAACACATAAAAATTATATTAACATAAACATTATTCGATAATCTAAACACCATATAAAAAATGAAAAAAATATAAGAAAAAGAAAAACCAGGCCGAAGCGAAGCTATACCCTAGACCTAGACCTGAACAGACCTAGTGTTGGTACCAAAAGTACCAATTGGTAATGACCATATGCATTAAAAGTGCGTTTCCTATATGGCCAGTTTGAAGTGCGTGTGTGGATCCGATGAGATGTTTCATGGTTCATCCATTGGGATGTAACCTCACAATTTTTATTTTTTTTTAGTCTCAAGCCTCAGCCTACTCACTGTCAGTTCAAAATATTATGTTGCGTCGCTGAGCGATCTAGGTTGCAACACTGCAACCCGGACTTCACAAGTTCGATTCCGCTTCACGGCGAAAAAAGTTGAAACTGGCTGGCTAACCTGTGATGGACTTAACAAAGAATTTAGGAGTTTAGAAAACTGAAAAAATACTGGAATTGAAAAAGAAAACTTACAGAAGGGTTAAAAAAATACAGCAAAGTTCATGTTTTATCTATATTATAATATCTGCAGATTTAATTTTAAACCTACTGGTTTATATGTATCGAAACCCAATAAGTCTTAATTTTAATACTTAAACTGACCCGTTTTTAATCATTTCAATTCATTACAAATCAATATTTTTTCGGTCGGGTCATATCCACTGCCAAAAAGATTAAAATTTAGTGCAATTTAGTTATTTTACCTTGAAACCACTTGATCGTAGCGATAATAATTCTGAGACTAAGTAAAAGATCACAACAGAATCCATGAATCCTTAAAAAATACTATATATTTTTTTTATGGATCTGAAACAGTTTTTCAGATAACCTTCCGCAAAATACGGAAATGAACAAAGTTAATTTTTGTTGATTTCCGAGTTTCGCCAGATTTTAGACACTAATTCGGAAATAGTTAACTATATCGAAAAACCTTTTATGACATTATAGATCACAAGGAAATTCGAAAAAAAATATTAAAGTAAGTTTTCTCGTATCTGAAATATTTTTCGAGGAAAAATCATTTAAAGAGTGGTATATTTATCAGAAATTGAAGTCTAAGATTTTTCCAATTGCGGAGCATGACATTTCATCTTTGACTGCAATATCAGTACACCACCTATTAAATAATGTTATCTTAAAAGCGATTAGATACGAAAAAAGGTTGTTCTAATATTTTTTATGAATTTCCTTGTGTTCTTTAAGTTTATTTTAGAACGTTTTTTCGATGCGGTCAATCGTTTTCGAAGTGTTGCAAAAAAATTATCTTGGTTTTTTTTCTCTGAGTTTTGCCGAAGATTATCTCGAAGAATATTTCAGATACGTATGTACAAAATTACAAAACACCGTCCTATTTATTGTGTTTTTTTCCCCCCGAGATTCTGCCGAAAGTTCACTTCGTATATAATCTATAGTATAATCTCCCCCGAACCCCACTTTAAAAATCGAAAATAAAATCAAAACATTCGAAATAACTTCAAGTACCTTGGGGCTAATATCAATTTTGACTGAGGTAAAAGGTTTTTCCCCTCTGGCACCCACTTTCAGTCCTACAAAATGTCTGGCATTGAGAATACTGTTTTTTTAGGGAAGTATGATATAATATTTAACGATATAAAATTAGATTCGGCCATATTACTTAAAACTGACCGATCTGACACCCACTTTCCACCCTCCAAAGCGTCTGGCGCCAAACTAACGCTGGAAGGCTTGCCAAACTTCTCATTCTCTTATTCGTTCAGTTACGAAGAACCGATGGTGAAAGTTCGGTAAAACTTTAGATTAGTAATTTTTGCGAAAAATGGGCCAAACATTTTTTCTTGAAAATAGGTTTATTTGATTTTGAAACTCACAAATAAGTCGATGGAGCCTTGAATAAAGATAAAGATAAAAATAGTCGAGCTACTGTCCCAGCAGGAAGGCACTGCGACCATAAAAGATCAATTGTGCCGTAGCTCATTAATCCAAAAGACCGTCCACCCTTCTAATAAACGGCAGTAAGTCTTTAGCAGGAATTACCCTGAATTCTGCAGTGCTGATAGTAGCCTGCCCGAGGAGTGACATTCTAAAACGCGCGATGGCAGGACATTCGCACAAGATGTGCTTGGTCGTTTCCACGTCCTCCAGACAAAGACGGCATTCAGTCTCGCTTGACAGACCCATCTTGTTCAGGTGATATCTGACCAGGTGATGGCCAGATAAGTACCCCACTAGGAGTCTTAGGTGGGTTCTACTCATTTGAGTAGTACCCTTGTGACTGAAGGGCATTATCAGCTCCTTTGATTGGCGAAGCCCTGGAAGGTTATTCCAGTACTGTTGACGCAATAGTGCAGACCAATCTGTGATCCGCCGTTTGGCCGAGGCCAGTCCAAAGCCACAGTAAGGCTCAGGTCCATGAAAACGACTGGATGATCCTTGTCTAGCAAGTTCATCCGCAGCCTCGTTCCCCTCAATGCCCTGGTGGCCTGGCACCCAACACAAGAAGACTCGGTTTTTGGTTGCCAATAGTTGAAGGAGTTCGTAACACTCCTTCACCAGTTTCGAAGAGACCTTATATGAGGAGTGCGCTTTTATAGCTGCTTGGCTGTCTGAGTAGATAGCAATGTAAGCGCCGCAAAGTCCAGTTTCCAAGATTACCCTGGCGCAGACCTCAATGGCGTGGATCTCAGCTTGAAAAACGCTGGGCGAGACTCCCATTGCGATCGAAATCCTGGTGTTGGGTCCAAAGACACCTGCACCAACACCCTGTTCAGTTTTAGACCCATCAGTGAACCACTTAATATATCTAGGGTCTGGACAGGGTGTGCCATTTACCCATTCAGAGCGGTCAGGGATGAGGGCTGAAAATTTTCTGCCGAAGCAAACCTCCGTGATCATGTAATTTGATCTCAAGCAGATCTGTACGTCAGGAATTTGATTCAGAATGCTCATGTGACCGCTTTCTTCACTGCGCACGTCGGAAGTTAAATGAAGTCTAAGAGCATTTAGAGCTGCTGATTCTTGAATGAATATATGCAGCGGAGTAAGTCCAATAATCGCCTTGACTAACAAACTAACGGGATCGTTGAGAAACGGTAAGAACAGTTATTCCTTAAATATCATGCTTTTTGCCATTTTTCCTTGTAAATACTCGTAGTTTGAACATTTAAACTTCCAAATAAGTTCGGAGAGCCTCGACTTTATAACGAAATTGTTAAAAAAAATGGTTTAAACCGTTATTAAAAAAAAAAACGGTTGAAGCCATTATTTTTTTGTAAATGTGTGTTTTTACACTTCTTCCTTGAAAATAGGTTTATTGGGCCTGGAAACCTAAAAATAAGACGGGGAGCCTTAACCCTTTCGTTGGGTTGGTTCACACTTGTGGATAAATCACTTGATTTTCGCCAGACCACTTGATTTGTCGGATTCAAATAAATTCATACTCAGCACACCTTGATTTCCATAATAGAATTGATTTAATTTCGTCATTTGAAAAACTGCGTTTTCGCTTTAGACGGTGAGAACCTATAAGCCACATACGAGGGATTTGTAGTTGTTAATCGCCTTGACCCCTCCATGGGCATGGGCGCGTCCACATCTCTAGCATTTTTAAAATTTAAAATCTCCGCGAAAGAAAAATGCAAGAAAACTTGATATATGAAGAATAACGGTTTTTACCGTGTCCTTAGTATTATTCTGCAGTAAATTCAAAGCTCTCTAAACTTATTTGTATTTGAGCAAAAAATGCAAAAATGCCCGATTTTGATAAAATAACGGTTTTTACAGTTTTTTTTTTCAACGGTCCAGTTATTCAGACGAGGCTTGTTAAATTCAAGCCCTAAGAAACCTATTTTCGAGGAAAAAGTTAAAAATTAGAAAACATTTTTTTTCAAAAAAATAACGGTTTTTGTCATTTTTTCAGTTATCTCGTTATAAAGTCAAGACTCCCTCGACTTATTTGTGAGTTTCAAAACCCAACAAATGTATTAATTGAGAAAAAATAAGTTTCGGAAATTTTTCGCAAAAGCCGGAGTTACTTATAATGTAACAAACCGTCGCTGGCTCCCCAACTACTATGACATAAAATTGAAACATGAAATAAGAATCTTTGTGCACTATACCCACCGGCATAACTAATCAGAACAATATTTGCCCTTTCTTTCTTCCTTCTCAACTATCGATGAGTTGTTATGACAAAAGTTCTTGTCCTTCCATCAAATTGCCAGACTCATATGATGCTATGGAACGATAAACATTCAATTTTATGGTTTTGATAACTTTCTGATTGTCGTTTGGTATTCGTTTGATAAGACAAATCGACCTGAAAAAAAATCCTTAAATTTGATGGGATCAGAGATAAAATTTTCAGAGAAATACTCGATTTGTTTGCCAACTCCATCCATAAAAAATAATCATTTATTTCTCTTTGTGTGAGATGAGCTGGTTTTTAGGGTTTTGTAGTAAAACAAAACCCTTATGAAATCGGTCATGCGTCCGTCTGTCTGTCTGTCTGTCTGTCTGTCTGTCCATGAAATATCTCACGAACCGCTGAAGCTACATTCATGAAATTCGGTGAAAATATGAAGAAGTACTATAATTCTCTGGAGAAAGCGATGCGTCGTAATAGGCCAACTTTAAGGGGGGGGTCCCCATAGAGGGGAAATGAAGGTCGAAATTTTTTTTTCGTCTGGTATAGGCAAGTGGGGTATCGGAAGAAAGGTATCGTCGAGTACATTCCATTTCTGGAATTTTTTCAAATTTGAAGAAACGGGAAAAGAGGAAGAGGGGAAAATATGTCATCCGAGTTTGTCCCCCCCCCCCTTGCATTTCGAGACCGTTACACTTAGAAATATGAAAATTTACAGAAAAGCGGCATTTTACTAACACAGAAAACTGAAAATAATAGAATTTCAAAATCTCATCAAAAAAGGTTAATAATAGTACATTTCTATTGTCGCAGTTAGCACACCCCTGCACCCCTTAGGCACACCCCGGGTCAAAAATATTGATGGCCAATGATAACCAACACCATAGGCAATAATGTTTCTAAGTTTCATTACAATCATGTTATATTTAATAATAGTACATTCACTTAAAGTTAGGCATTTTTACACTATTCATACAAAAAATACACCTACCGGCTTCGCAGGTGCAAGTACTACTTGCATGTTGTTTTTCGTAGTGCGAATTACAGTTATTGTTACATTATTATGGTTAAACATTTATGAAAGGGTAAAGATTGGTAGGGGATGATGTGTTGTAATTGGCCAACTATAACGAGCGGGGGAGGGGGTGGGGCGAAATTAAAGCCAAATTTTGTTTATCGACTGGTATAGGCAAGTCGGGTGTTGTGAGAAAGGTAATGTTGAGTACATTTTATTTTTGGCATTTACTTTAAATTTGAAGAAAGGGGAACAGTGAGGGAGGAGAAAATATTAGATCGTAATTTCTCCCCCCTTGCATTTCGAGACCGTTACACTTAGAAAAATGAAAACTTTCAAGAAGGTGGGTTCCGAATAGCATATAAAACGGGAAATAATGGAGTTTGTATATCTCCTCAAAATAGGTTAATAATAGTGTATTTCCATAGTTACTGTTAGCGCACCCCTGCATCCCTTAAACACGTCCGAGATAAAAAGTACTGATGGCCAAGGATAACCAACATCATAGGCAATAATATGTTCTAAGTTTCATTACAATCACTTAATACGAGTATGAATGGACATGTAAGATACTACATACCTATATGATATGTCAGACATTTTTATTATGTTTTTTTTATCCATCTAAGTGGTACCAAGAAAAGTAAGGAGCCGATACTTGCGTACAAATGTAAGTGCTTGCTACAAAACCCTCGGATTGCGGGCGTAGCCCTCTATATTCCGGTTTCATTTTTCGTAGTAGTGAAGTACGTAGATATAGCCAATCGTTGGTCCGAGTTACATAAATGGAGAACAATGATGTTTGCAGAAGTTTAATTAACATTGAAATTAATTTAGTAATGTCCATTGTGGCGACGAGCATCGAATGTATGGGAAAAGTGGTCAAAAATCAGTATCTTAATAACGGATGAACTGATTTTGATGAAATTCGGCACAAATATTGAGCAATACAATATTCTTAAACTTTATAAATTTTAGTCCGATAAATTCATTTTTGAGATAAAATCAAAACTATTTTTTGAATTTCCACTTTTTATGACGGTGAGGGTAAAAGACATATTTTGGGACCGGTTATCATCATCACCATTATTGTGGCGTGACAGCCCGACATCGAGCCTTGGCCGCCTGGATAGTTCTCCTCTAATTATCTCGGTCACGTGACCGCGTCCTCGATTCTTGGAGGCCCAGTAGCTGCGCGGCGTCCACATATACTGGGCTCTCCCAATGAGATCTCGGTCATCTAGGCAGTATCGCTCCGTCTACTCGTTTTACATTCATCACTCTCATTGGCATGCGATCATCGTCCATTCGTTAGACATGCCCTGCCCATTGAATTCGTTGTAGTTTGACAATTTTCGAAACTTCCAGCCCGGCGTTTTATTTTGTTTTAGTGACTCCAACGCGAAATCAACTTCCTCTACTGTCGGGGGTTGTATGGGTGGGCCTAGATCAACAATATCGTGGAGAGCTTCTTGTGTGGGGTGGGGATATTAGATGGTAGGTTCAGAAGCTCTTCAAAATAAGAGGCCCATCGTTTGTTAATGCCATCGGTGTCGCTGATGATGTTTCCATCCTTGTCCTTACAAAGGCTTGTGCTGGGTTGGTAGCCGTTATTAATTGTATTTACTAGTTTGTACGCTTGTCTGGTGGTCCCAGTCGCTAAGTTTTCGTTTATATTCAGCGACCGCTCCTCAAAGTATTTACGTTTCTTACGTCTAATTATTCTATTTGATATTCGCCGAAGCTCGTCAGATTTTTCTCTTCTGGCTCTGGTTCCTCGTTGAATCCATTGTCTGCAGGCCTCGTTTTTCGCGTCAAGTGAATTTTTCCATTCTTCGTCGAACCAGTCATTTTGCGCTCGCCGGCCTTATATCTCACGACCTTCTATGCGACAGCCCTGATGATACCCTTAAGTTCTTCCCAGAAACCATGGACGCCTGTGTTGCTGATGTTGTGTAGCATAGGCGATAGTCTTTCCTCAAGGGCGATAGTATACGTCACCGGCGCCGTAGCGTCGCTCAGAACCTTATCAACTGCAATGATTTTGAGAGGGCTGATTCTCGATTGGGGCACTGAGGAAATTCTACATCTGTAGGTCCTTTCACCATGTGATGATCTGAGTCGCAGTTTGTTCCTCGATAGGAGTGAACATCCATCACACTACCTATAGACGCCCATCTCCGGCAAATGAGGATGCGATGAATTTGGTTGACGGTATGTGCGTCAGGAGATTTGCAGGAATTTTAAGCCATAGTTTTTTGTGATCTGGTGACACAATTTTGAGGTATTGACAAAAGAATATTCACAATTTAGCCATTTTTTTTAAAGATAAGGTTTGTATTAAAAAATCTAAAAATATTAGGTGTACAACTTTGCTTCCGCCGTTTTCCGACAGACGACTGTATCGGTGAGGGCTGGTCAAGATACGTAGCTCAAAAGTGTCACAAAGTGAGTTTGGACGTCTGTGAACGTATCGGCATCACCGCATTAGTAAAAGTTGTTCGCATTTTTAATAAGATTCGCGATTAAAAATATCTGTTTGCGAGCAGAGTTCTCGTCATTTCCAGGGAAGTTTTGATCTTCGCTTCCATTTGAGAAAAACTGCAGCTGAGGCACATCGAATGCTCTCAGAATCTTACGGTGAGGTTGCTCTGAGTGACAGAACATGCCGTGAGTGGTTTCAACGTTTTAAAAGTGGCGATTGCAATGTCGAGGACAAGCATGGTGGTGGGTGAGAAACAATTTTCAAAGACGATGAATTGGAAGCACTGCTCGATGAAGATTCGTGTCAAACGTAAGAGGAATTAACTGAATCACTGGAAGTGACTCAGCAAGCCATCTCGAAACGCCTCAAGGCCATGGGCATGATTCGAAAACAAGGAAATTGGGCTCCGTACGAGTTGAAACCGAGAGATATTAAACGGCGATTGTTTGCATGTGAACAACTGCTTCAAAGGCAGAATCGGAAGGGATTTCTACATCGCATCGTAAGCGGCGACGAAAAATGGGTACGTTACGATAATCCCAAGCGCAGAAAGTCATGGGGAATGCCGGGACATGTCTCAACGTCGACGGCTAAACCGAATATTCACGGCGCCAAGGTTACGCTTTGCATTTGGTGGGACCATATCGGTGTGATATGCTACGAGCTACTGAAACCGAATGAAACTATCACAGGAGATCGGTACCGAACTCAATTGATGCGTTTAAGTCGAACATTAAGGGAAAAACGACCACAGTACCAAGAGGGACACGACAAAGTCATCCTCCAGCATGACAATGCTCGACCACACGCCGCAAAAGTGGTCAAGACATACTTGAAAATCCTGAAATGAGAAATCTTGCCCCACTCGCCGTACTCCCGAAAGAAAGATTTTTGTATGTATTATAGTCTTTCTTCTAAAGGGTTTGAATTTTTATGAAAGCTCTTAAAATTATTGGAAAACGTCATAATTCAAAATATTTCAAGCGTAATGGAAAACTCCACCTATCGATTTTTATACCCTAGACTTTTAGTATAGGGTATATTGTTTTTGTCACGACGAAAATATGTAACACCTTAAAGGAGGCTCCGGAGGTATAGCAATGTATATATATAAATGATCACTGTCACCTCCTGATTCAATTAAGCCATGTCTGTCTGTCTGTCCGTCTGTCTGTCTGTCCGTTCGCACGATAACTTTCGATAAAATGAAGCTAGAGCCTTGAAATTTTGGTGAAATGTTGGAAGTATGATCTAGTTGGTTGGTATTGAAAATGGGTATGATCAGGCCAAGAAAACACCTACCTCCCCTACATATGTAAAATAATTAAATGTATCTATAACTCCCGATTAAATAAACACGAAAAGCTCTAGCTTTGGTAGATTGCTCGTGAGGGTAATCTTATACTCCCCTGGAAAAATAAAATCGATCAGTTGAAAACTAATGGTAATTTTCTTACAAAGAGCTCCGTACTACCCTACTTTTCAGGTTTTTTGTCCATAACTCTTGAACCCATTGACGTAGACATCTGATTTTTGGCATGTAACCCCGAAGCGAAAAGCTGCTTAGGTTTTAGTAAGTTGGGCATAATCAGATCAAAGGAACGCCTACCTCCCCTACAAAGTTCAAAAAATTAAATATTACTTTAATTACGATAACTTTCGATAGAATAATACTAGCGAATTGAAAATTTGGTAGAATGTTGGCAGTAAGGTCTTATTAGTTGGTATTGAAAATGGGCAAGATCCGACCTAAGGAACCCCTACCTCCCCTATAAATGAAACTTCAAATAAGCGATAACTTCTGATAGAATGAAGCCAGCAACTTGAAATTTTGGACAAATGTTTGAAGTGAGATTGAGTTAGTTGACATTAAAGATGGGTATGATCCGACCTAAGGAACCCCTACCTCCCCTAGAGATGACACTTAAAATAAGCGATAACTTACGCCAAAATCAAGCTAGCTACTTAAAATTTTGGTCAAATGTTTGTAGTAGGGTCCAGTTGACTAATATTGAAAATACGTAAAATTCGACCAACGAAACCACTACTTCCCCTACAAATGAAACTTCAAATAAGCGATAACTTCAGATAGAGTGAAGCTAGTGACTTAAAATTTTGTTTGTATATTTGTAGGGTGATCTAATTGGTTGGTGGCAATGATGGGCAAGGTCCGACCCAAAGAACCCCTACCTCCCCTACAAGTGAGACTTCAAATAAGCAATAATTTTTGATGGAATGAAGCTAGCGACTTGAAAAATTCAACAAATATTTGTAGAATGGGTTAGTTAATTGATTTTGAGAATGGTCAATATCTCCCTGAATGAGTGACAACCTCCCCTATAAACTGGCCATATAGGAAACTCACTTTTAATGCAACGACCATATGTTGCCAATTATTACGTTTGGTGTCACCACTAGGTCTGTACAAGTCTAGGGTATATACGCTTCGGACTCCGGGCCGAAGCAAAGGTTCGGCCTGGTTTTTCTTCAATTTATAAGGATGCTTTTCAAAGTACACATTGCGGGCACCATTATTCAAAGTGCTTTCAAACCTAGCGACACAGCAATATGCTAAAGGCCGATTGTCGTCTTCTTCCTTTTCTTTGCCAGCCAATTTACCCCCCAACGATGGCATGAGTTTTGGCTTCAATTCATATCAGTTGGTCTGACTTTCAGCTTTCTGTGAAATTATTTTCTGGTAACACGTGTTGATAGCCCATCGGTGGGGCAATAATAATTCATATAAATTTTGTGTGGCTAAATGCCCATTAATCAAGTATCCCAAAATGTACCATATATGTACATATGACCCTTGATTTGGACATTTGAGGAATTTTTTATTGATTCCTTAGTCAAGTTTATTGTACAATAGGTTGAATCATAATGATTTAGAAGATTAATAATAGAGCAGAATTCGATGTTCGGGATTTATTTAAAAAGAAAATTAAAGAAAAAGTTCTCTTTAAAACCACTGCATCATTTGTGATCCGCTTCTCTGCAATGTAAGTAGCTCAAACAAAGCCGCGAAATCAATACTGCAGCATATGTAGGTACCTCGAGGAAATAATTATTATAATTGATTATTCGATAAGACAAGTTACTGACTGCGATGAAAAGGCAACCTTTTAGTTTCCGGGGCCCCGGCTGGGGAAATCACTTTTCATTCGGATTTTTGTCACTTTTCACTCGCGTCACTCTAAAAGTCAAGAATTTGCCAAAAAAAAAATAATATTTTTTGTTTAAAATTTTTGTTTTAAGTTTTTATTTTTTTTTATTTAATTTTTTTTTTCATAGTTTATACTGAATGTTTGGTATATTGGAGGCATGGCAAATTGAAATATTAGCAAATCTCCTTACGTGGGCTCCGCTCGCTACGCTCGCTCCGCGCTTAAGGGATCGCAACCCTCAGTATCGCACAAACATGAACGCTCGCTTCGCTCGCTCTGCGTGCAACAGCGTTTTGATTATATTAGTTTTAAACATACCAAACACTCAGTATAAATCATTAGAACAAAAAAAAAAGGGAAAAAATTAAGATTAAAAAAAAAATTAAAAACAAAAATAAAAATATTTTTTTTTTGCAAATTTCAGAGTCTTAAGGTTCATGTTCCTCGGGGCGATCCATGCGACGACAGCGCAGCTATCCCAGCTCAGCGATCAGCACTGAGCACTATTTGTGTGTATTGTCTATGGAGCTGTGTTCCTCCAAACGACTGCGACAACGCTCGCGAGCGAGGATCGCATGGCTCCGTCAGTCGCATCGCAGGGTGTAGGATATCGTCGCCATCATATTTGGGAGTCGCAATCGCTGTCGTGCATGTCGTTTGGCTGATTTGTATCTTTTGACGATAGCTTGTGCGTGCGCAGGGTCGGCTGCTTGGGGGGTACTTGCGTTGTACATAGAAGGCGAGTCGCTGTCGTATATGCCCTGGACGTGATGATATTATTGTTTGCGCATGTGCAGGGTCGCGGGAATTTGATTGTACATGGCCGGGGAGTCGCAATCGCTGTCGTGCATGTCGTTTGATTGAGTTGGTCGTTGTGCATAGCGAGAAAAATTTATGTTTTGACGATTACTTGTGTGCGCGCGGGGTCGGCTGCTTGGGGGGTACTTGTGTTGTACATAGAAGGCAAATTGCTGTCGTATATGCCGTGGACTTGAGTTGCACATAGCAGAGAAGTCGCGACCGCTGGTGTACATGTCGGCTGACTGAGGTGGATGGCATGCAAATCAATAAAAATGCTTGTGGATTCCCAGAGTCGGTTAATTGGTGCAAAATGCATTCACACTGACGGCGTGAGCTGCACTTTTTACATACGCAAATATTTTATCTACATTGCAAATTCGTAATCCGCGCATAGACAAGTCGCGGTCGCTTCGAGGAACACACCACGTGCGCGATCGTCGATGAGCTTTCGTCGTATGGCTATCGTCGCTGGGCTACCGTCGCACCGATCACCCCGAGGAACATGCATCTTTAGGGTGACGCGAGTGTTAAGTGGCAAAAAATCCGAGTGAAAAATGATTTTTTCACCCCGGGCCCCGGAAACTAAAAATATCCCATTTCCTTCGATCAACTAGCATTAATTGTACAGACAATGAGTAAAAAATTATAAAATACCTTCTATAATGTTATGCTATATAGTACATTCTTTAAAATAAATACTTATTATTCTTGCATTTTCCAAAAACAAAATATTAGAAGGTACACCTGTAACTATGCCGCCTGTTAAGAGTGAACAATCAACTCGATGCCCTGTTTCGGACAGAGGAAGAGATATTTCTTTCGAATTTCACCAATAGACCAACAGTTTTGAGATGTCAGGAAATCAGATCCCTGGTTTCCAGAAATGGAGTTATTGCAACTTAAAATCGCAAAAGGTACAGCTGTACTTGTGCCGCTGGACAAGGGTTAAACTTAGCATTATTATTGGTAGTCACTATAAGGATAATCTTAACAGCCTTTGGTTACGTTATTGTGAAGTTCTCTCAGATATCGAAAAGTACATAACTCCATAGACAAGTTCACATATGAATACGTACTACAGACACCCTATCCGTTATTGTATTATTCAGATATTCAGGTCATCATATGTCTTATGATGCCCTGAACGAAATGAACACAGAGTGTCAGGAAAAATAATTTAATATGCTCGACATCATATCGAAGTAGAACGAATCCAATAAACAAATCAAACGCCTGTAGGGATACAAAGCAATAAATTCTCTAAACTATCCGCATGTGCGCTCGAGGCCACGACACGACGATTCGGCTCCGGAAATCAAATTCCGGCTGGTTTTGATTGAGACCTGGCCAATTATCTTAGTCGTCAAAAAAAGGAAATATGCTAGAAATTTACGGGAAGAAAAGGCCATGGTGATGAAAATCTAAAAGAATACCCTAATTTGGGCCTAATCCGACCTGTGATCCGCAATCTTTGTCATTAGCTACACTTTTAAGGTAAGTGCGAATAATGACGGACGTTGCCATTAGCAATATTCCATTAGGGAAGAAATATGAACGAACTTATGTTCAATTTAATTCCAATTTACATGGGTTCTCATGACAATTGGGTAGTGACGACTCGTTAAGTTTTCCCCTTGATAATAAAAATTCTTCTTTGTGCCATGAAGAAGTCTTGTGACACGAATAAAGTTTAGAAAACCATATGAAAATTCTACATGGGATCTTGAACACGGAAGGAGAACACTGAAAGAGTCGTCGTGAGAATCCGTATAAATTTGTAAATAACGACTAGTAATGTGTTCATTGTGTAGTTGTACCAAGTTAAGTTTTCCCTAGTGTTTCGACGCACCCGAAAACATGTTAATGCACAATGTCTCCGTAACTAAGCGTTCCGCAGGAAAAGCTATCGTAATATTTTTTAAGATAGGTACTTGAAATTAGCAATTTTTTTTTTAATATGAAAATCAGCTTCGTAAAAGCACAACTTTCCAAGAAATAAAGCCTTAAAGAATCGATTTTTTTTAACAAAAATTACAAAAAGTCCAATTGATAATGTATCTTGCCAAATTTCAGGAAAAATACTTAGCCCGTGAAGAAAGTCGAGGGAATTAAGTTTTTGTATATTTTGATTAACTTTAATATAATATAAGTGCGAAATCTGTAAGATATAATACTTACGAAGAAAATGACAAATGAAAATGAGGTTCTCGAAAACACAATGTATACATTGCGTATGTTGTACTTAAGTAAAAAATTCCACTAGTACCTTTATCGTAACTTGAACAAACATTAATCTATTATATGGTAATATTATCAATTTCTAAAGCGTGAATGATATTGAACACTTTCATTAGAAAAAGAATTTTTTTATCTTCGTGTTAGCACAGGCTCAACCATAATGGTCGAATTTTATCCGCCACCGGTGGAAAGACCAAGTTACTGACCTGAGACGCAATCTATTATATAAAAATGAAACCGGAATATAGAGGGCTACGCCCGCAATCCGAGGGCTTTGTAGCAAGCGCTTATTTTGGTATACTACTCGGATGGACAAAAAAAACATAATTAAAATGTCTTACCCACTTACATTTTACATGCCAATTCATATTACGTGATTGTAACGAAACTTAGAACATATTATTGCCTAAGGTGTTGGTTATCGTTGGCCATCAGTACTTTTGATCTCGAAAGTGTTTAAGGCATGCAGGGGTGTGCTAACTGTAACTACAGAAATAAACTATTATTTACTATTCTGAGAAGATATACAGATTAGATTATTTTCCATTTTATCTGCTATTCGGAACCCACCTTCTTGTAAGTTTTCATACTTCTAACAGCCTCGAAATGCCACGGGGGGGGGGGGGGGGGGGGGGCAAATTACGAACTAATATTTTCTCCTCCCCCACTATTCTCCTTACTACAAATTTCAAGAAAATGCGAAAAAATGGAATGTACTCAACACTACCTTTCTCACGACAGCTCATTTGCCTATACCAGTGGATATTGTAAAAAAAAAATTTGACCTTAATTTCGCCTCTATGTGGACCCCTCCCCCCTTCCACCCGGTAAAGTTGGCCAATTACGACGCAGCGCCCCCAACCAATCTTTACCCTTTTAAAAATGATTAATTAAATAACTGCAATTCGCAGTACGAAAAACAACATGAAAGTATTGTAGTACTCACACCTACATATGAGGCCGGTAGGTGTAATTTTTGAGTGGATAGTGTCAAAATGCCTAATTTTAAATGAATGTACTATTATTAAATATCATGTGATTGTAATGAAACTTAAAGATATCATTGCCAATGATGTTGGTTATCATTGGCCATCAATATTTTTGACTTCGGGTGTGCGTAAGGCGTGCAGGGGTATGCTAACTGCAACTATAGAAATATACTATTATTAACCTTTTTTGACAAGATATCAAAATTCTACGATTTTCGGTTTTCTATACTAGTAAAATGCCGCTTTTCTGCAAATTTTCATATTTCTAAGTATAACGGTATCGAAATGCAAGGGGGGGGGGGGAACTCGGATCACATATTTTCCCCTCTATCTCTTTTCCCCTTTTTTCAAATTTGATGAAAATACCCGAAATGAAATGTACTCGGTGTTACCTTTCTCATGATACCCCACTTGCCTATACCAGATGAAAAAAATTTGTTGACCTTCATTTCCCCTCTATGGGGACATCCCCTTAAAGTCAGTCTATTACAACGAATCGCTTTCTCCTGCGAATTATAATAATTCTACATACTCCCACAAAATTTCATGTATGTAGCTTCAGCCAGTCGTGAGATATTTCATGGACAGACGGACAGACATTTGACCGATTTCATAAGGGTTTTGTTTTTAATACAAAACCCTAACAAAGATAACAAATTGTCGATGGTTAAGCACGCAAATGTGCCGAAACCGAAATTTTACAGGAGAGCAAAAACAATTTTACGTTTAAGTTTAAGTTTAAGTTCTTAATTTGTGAATTTCACGATCGATACTTATTTCTGTGGCTCTTAACATTTACATAAAACATATATCTTGGAACTATAATATTATAACTGAAATTAGTTTAATATTACTTGGGTTTTTAAATCGTTGATGCTATTACTTGTCAAATTGGTATTTACATTTTTGGCACTTATTACCTTCATTATAACTGCATTCCCACTGCATTTGCCACTTTGAAATTAGTAGTAAAACTTGTTCCGATTTCATTATTCCTATGAGAGGTATATGAAATAGTGAACCGATTCCAACGAAATGTAGGAACATAGTTTGGTGGTCAATATGAATGAATCATATGAAATTTGGTAAAGATATCTTCAAAAATAAAAAAGTTTTTCTAACAAAAACTTGCTTTTGGAACGATCGTTCCTATGACAGCTATACGAGAAAGTAGTCCAATTTCAAACAAAATTCGGGAATTTGATTAAACTAAAGATACTATTGATTAGTGTCAAATTTAAAAAGGATATCTTAAGAAATAAAAATGTTTTTCTCACAAAGACGAATTTTCGGACCGGTCATTCCTATGGCAGCTATATGACGTAGTGGTACGTTTCCGTTGGTTCCGACATCTTTACAGCGTGCAATAAAAATAAGGCTTTGCACAAAATTTCAGCTCGATAGCTTTAAAACTGAGGAACCATTTGTCGTAGAAACAGACAGACAGACGGACAAAGCTTAATCGACTCGTCTCATCATACTGACCAAGAATAAGTTTATATGGAGATGCTTCCTTTTGTGTGTTGCGAACTTCATGATAAAGTTAATATACACATCCGTGAAAGGTTTTATACCTTTGCAGTTTATACAGTTACAACTAGCTATTTATTCTGTATTTTTATGGGAATTTTTAAAAATAAGGGTAAGGTGTCGCGCTTGGTGGCCGTGGTCGTTCGGTCACCGCGCTACGATACTAATCTAGAGCTCAGAGTTCAAATCTCGGCGCGTCAAAAAACTGCCTGTGGGTACTAATAGAACTCTTACTCTCCAATCTTGTCAGTATGAGGACGGCGCGGATAGGAGGTGTATGTATTCCAAAAAGTAGATACGCTATCGAAACATTAACTAGGCATAGAAATGCTAGAGCTGTTGACGTGACCATGCTCCTGGAGGGGTCAAGGCAATTAGCAACTAGTTACGATTAGGTGTTTATTTGAGAGTTCTAACTTGCGTAGTTTTCCGGTTATTGTGTTTTTAGTAATGTATATATAATAATCGGCGTTCACGACGTTCCAACGAACAAAAAGGCCTGGCCCCCATGGCGCCCGATCAATTAGGAATGTCCTAAAAAAAATTGAATGAAATTGAATTCTCAGGGGGGTTGATGGTTTTTTGGCATAAAATGGGGTCCACGGGCATAGTTCGTTTGGGAACCACTACTTTATACCGAATCCCTCTCCGGCTATTCCCAAAACTGAACCTGCAACGGAACTGAGCTCCTAGAAAGCATCGGAAACAGAGACAGAAAGTTATACATCAATCGACACATTATTTTTAAAATGATCACACTGAAATTTTCAAGAAAATTGGAGATTTATAACCCGTTCGCATTGAGCGAGATCAAGTAAAATTTTACTTGATCTTCCATATAAATACTTGATTACGAGATCAAGCATCTGCATTTTATCTTGGCGAGATAAGGACGAGACTAAGTAAATACGTTTACACGCCAGCATTTTCAGTGCATTGTGAACTTCATTTTATAATTCTGAATTCATTTGACAATTGTCAAATGTCAAATTAGTGTCATTATTTGTTTATGTTTTGGTCGCGATTTGTGTATAAAATAAATAAAATAAATAACTGGCGCAACAGTCCAATTTGAACCACGGCCTCGAGATGAGTTAGCATCATCTCATTTTCTAGATCGTGACGGTTTTTGTGCAGAGGTATGTGATCAGATACACCCTCAACCGAGTTATTTATCCCATAATGGGTACTCATTAAACAGCTGAGTGGGCTCATAGTCCGACACGTAAATCCCCGGAATCGAAGTCGAAAGTGCTAACCGTTGCGCCATCCGGACTACTTGTGTATAGTACGTAAAATTTTATTTTTATCTATAAGTTAAAAAATGTTGTCGGGCGGGAAGATCACGATCGCAAATGGATACGGGCATATTCTGAATCGCGGACGTCTTTTCGAAACACAAGTTTATTTTGTTTTCTTTGCCATTTTCTTCTCAAAGAAAATTAACATATTTGTTGCATTGCCGGGCACACAGATCCAATGCCGTGAATCGATTACCGCAAGCGAAGTACATGGGCCGCCTTCGGACAGCTTCTGAAGTCTTGAAACGAAATGTAAGCAGGTCAACTAAGCTTCTGTAGAAGTCGACAACTTTCAAATATTATTATTTGTTTATGTTTGTGTTATTGTCAAACGAGATTAAGAATTGTGGTGGAAGTGCGAACACCTCGCGGTGAGATGAGGTGAGATGAGATTTACTTGATCTCGTGCCTCAATGCGAACGGGGTATTAAGCGAAAAATGTTGACCTTCTATATACGTTAAACTAAAACGAAAACTAAGCCCCCTCCCACTCCGCCAGTTCTTGTGCCCACTACCCACTCGAGTCGAATGTAATCTGCGGGCCCTGCTAAGGGGTTAACTCAATCACGTTTACAACACAACAAAAAGTCAAAAAAAAAAAAATAGAATTCCTTTTCCGCAAAGGAAGCATTTCGTAATTTTATAATTTAAAATCCAATTAGCCAATTCAATTGAAAAGTAAGTATTTTAGATATTAATAGCTTTCTACTTTATGACGGAACTCAGGTCTATGTTTATTTACAATACACATTGATTTAATTTCTATGTAAATTGCTTTGCGTGACTGGATTTCAAAATTTGTATGCAAATTTTGCAATCCAATCATTTTTCTATTTCAATAAATTACTACATATTGGTATTTTCGAATTATGTGGGAATTTTGTTAATTTGTCTTATTTGCTGGAGTTACACTCAACGAACTGTATATTGGGTGTTATATTAGTAAAATTATCTGCCAATGTTTTTGAATATTTTGATGGAATACTCATACTCATTCCATGCTATACTAATTTGAACTTATCCCTAGTGGGCGTAGTGCGTCAACTACAGGTCCTTTCAAACAAATATCAATTTAAATCATTAAATAAATTTATGAGACTGATGATTAAATATTCGGAGTTTTATTGAATCGGAGATTTTTCTCGATGCTCCCAATCCTACATTCACAATATTCTAAAGAAAATTAACTAAACAATAATCAAGCCCGTGTTACGCCATGGATCTCACCCAGTCATCGAAAAAGATGGTAGTCAACTTAAAAAGGCGAACACTTTTTGCAGTGACGGCGGCTCAACAAAGCCGTGGCTCGCAACACGCTTGGAGCGATTCACGATGGTGACCAATAGCAAAAAAATACAACAGTGAGCTGTACGAAATATATGACGAACAAGAGGTCTCCAATAAGCTACAAAAACTGCAGCGGGTTGGTCACATAGAGCGAATGGACAAACATTGAGTATTCAGAAAATCATTCAAAGTTGATATTAGAGGTGTAAGAGCGCGTGGTTGACTAAAGAAGTGATAAGAGGACTTCGTAGACGAACTCAGCAGTCAACTGGTCCGCTTTCGAATCTGGTGGAAATGATGCTAAAACCGAGAATACCGGAGGTGCCAGTTGCAGTTATCAGCAGCTAAATCCCGAAGAGGACACGCAGGCTGATTAATAAGTAAAATAAAAGTAAGTATGACTGAATGTTGATGGCAAGGCAATGATGGCTGGGGCATGATGTTCGGGTGGTGATTTCTGTGTGATGATGGCTCGGTGAGGGTGTATTAGGGAACCCCGTAAACGAGATAGGTGCCGAATTGAGTCGCACCGGTTTCAACTCGACAGTTCTTCGGAAAAAGGAATATCGTGTCGATTAAAAGTAATATCGTCTAGTTTTTCTATTTCGTATCTATGTAGGGAAAATTGATACCTCCTGGAATGAGAATATTTTTCAGTGCGTAATATCCTTTCCAGGAATTTAATACTCTGCACACGGCTCACATTTTCAGGACTTACGATTTTTTCCCGGCAAATATGAAACCCCGACTATGTTTCCAGAAATACGTATTTATTTATTAATTTATTTTTCAATTCCAGTTTCTTTTATTCACACCGTCGCGTCGCATCGTCCTGATATCGAATGTCATATCAGAATACAAACGATAATAATTTGATAAATCGCTTGACACGGTTACTGAGTCTACGTGCAACTGCTTGTCCCCATCCGTTGGAACAATTTTTAGCATAAATCCTTGTCAACTCTGGGTGTATTGCTCTTCTGGTGTGCACTTCAGGACGAGGACTTAGAGTCTCATAAATCATGTCACGTGGAAATGTTTGAAGAAACAGACTATCTTTCCTTTCCTATCTTGGCACTTTTTGTACGAGTACGTCCCCAACCGCCACGTCCTTTAATCAGACATCCTTTGGTTTGCAACAGTCTTCCTTATCATAGAATCAGGAAGTCCGTGTACATACCGGCGATACAAGTTACGGAATGTGTAGTTTATTTTATGATCCATTCTGGTTGTTTTATTCTCCTCCTATCCATCTGTGGAGTGTTTTTGCTTAGTGGATTATTTAGAAAGGAGCTTAATGGTGTAAAAGGAATGCATATAGTCGTTGCATTATGTCCCTCCGCAATATGCACACACATCCAGTAGTGTACTCGTACAGTAGGAGGAAAACATGTAATCTGGTTGGACTACGGGGATTACCGGATAAAGAGAAGTCATGCTGAAAATTGCGTGGCATGTCGTATTTAAAATAGATTATGAGGTGGGTGTTAATGCACATTATCACCGTGAATGAATCCCGTGGTTGTGCTTTATTCGATGAATATAAAATTGTGTGAAATAAAAAATTGTTTTATAAATTTATTTTTATACCCTAGACTTTTGGTATAGGGTATATTGTTTTTGTCACGACGGAAATATGTAACAGCTTAAAGGAGGCTCCGGAGGTATAGCAATGTTTATATATAAATGATCAGGGTCACCTCCTGATTCCATTTAGTCATGTCTGTCTGCCTGTCTGTCCGTTCGCACGATAACTTTTGATAAAATGAAGCTAGAGCCTTGAAACTTTGGTCAGATGTTGGAAGTATGATCTAGTTGATTGGTATTGAAAATGGGCATGATCAGACCAAGAAAACGCCTACCTCCTCTACATTTGTAAAATAATTAAATGTACTTATAACTCCCGATTAAATAAACATGAAAAGCTCTAGCTTTGGTAAATTGCTCACAAAGATAATTGTACACACTTCTGGAAAAATAAAATTGATCAGTTGAAAACTAACGGTAATTTTCTTACAAAGAGCCCCGTGCTACCCTACTTTTCAGGTTTTTTGTCCATAACTCTTGAACCAATTGACGTATACAGCTAATCTTTGGCATGTACCCTTGAAGTGAGAAGCTGCTTTGGTTTTAGTAAGTTGGGCATAATCAGATCAAAGGAACGCTCACCTCCCCTACAAAATTAAAAAAAAATTAATATTACTTTAATTACGATGACTTTCGATAGAATAACACTAGCGAGTTGAAAATTTGGCAGAGCGTTGGTAGTAAAATCTAATTAGTTGGCATTGAAAATGGGTAAGATCTAACCCAAGGAACCCCTACCTCCCCTACAAATAAAACTTCAAATAAACGATAGAATGAAGCCAGCGACTTGAAATTTTGGTCAAATGTTTGTAGAGTGGTCTAATTGGTTGGTGGCAATGATGGGCATGATCCGACCCAAGGAATCTCTACTTCCTCTACAAGTGAAACTTCATATAAGCGAAAACTTTCGGTAAAATGAAGCTAGTGACTGGAAATTTTGGTAAAATGTTTGTACTGGGATCTAGTTGGTTGTTATAAAAAATGTGCAAGATTCGGCAAAGAAAACCTCTACCTCCCCTACAAGTGACACGTCAAATATGCAATAACTTTCGATAGAATGAATCTAGCGACTTGAAAAATTCGACAAATATTTGTAGAATGGGTTAGTTAATTAATTTTGAGAATGCTCAAGATCCTCCTGATAGGGTGCCAACCTCCCCTATAAACTGGCCATATAGGAAACTCACTTTTAATGCATTTGGTCGTTGCCAATTGGTACTTCTGGTATCACCGCTAGGTCTGCACAAGTCTAGGGTATATACGCTTCGGACCCCGGGCTTGTTAGGGCTTTGTAGTAAAACAAAACCCTTATGAAATCGGTCGTGCGTCCGTCTGTCTGTCTGTCTGTCTGTCCATGAAATATCTGACGAACCGCTGAAGCTACATGCATGAAATTCGGTGAAAATATTGTATGTAGAAGTACTATAATTCTCTGGAGAAAGTGATGCGTCGTAATAGGTCAACTTTAAGGGGGGGGTCCCCATAGAGGGGAAGTGAAGGTCGAAATTTTTTTCGTCTGGTATAGGCAAGTGGGGTATCGTAAGAAAGGTATCGTTGACTACATTCCATTTCTGGAATTTTTTTCAAATTTGAAGAAACGGAAAAAGAGGGAGAGGGGAAAATATGTCATTCGAGTTTGTCCCCCCCCCCCCCTTGCATTTCGAAACCGTTACACTTAGAAATATGAAAATTTACAGAAAAGCGGCATTTCACTAACATAGAAAACTAAAAATAATAGAATTTAAAAATCTCATCAAAAAAGGTTAATAACAGTACATTTCTATTGTTGCAGTTAGCACACCCCTGCACCCCTTAGGCACACCCGGGGTCAAAAATATTGATGGTTAATGATAACCAACACCATAGGCAATAATGTCTCTACAATATTACAATCATGTAATATTTAATAATAGTATATTCACTTAAAGTTAGGCATTTTTACACTATTCATGCAAAAAATACACCTACCGGCTTCGAAGGTGCGAGTACTACTTGTATGTTGCGAATTCCAGTTATTGTTACATATTATGGTTATACATTTATGAAATTGTAAAGATTGGTAGGAGGCGATGTGTTGTAATTAGCCAAATATAACGAGCGGGGGAGGGGAGTGGGGCGAAATTAAGGTCAAATTTTGTTTATCGACTGGTATAGGCAAGTCGGGTGTTGTGAGAAAGGTAATGTTGAGTACATTTTATTTTTGGCATTTACTTTAAATTTGAAGAAAGGGGAACAGTGAGGGAGGAGAAAATATTAGATCGTAATTTGTCCCCCCTTGCATTTCGAGACCGTTACACTTAGAAAAATGAAAACTTTCAGGAAGGTGGGTTTTTATAAAACGGGAAATAATGGAATTTGTATATATCCTCAAAATAGGTTAATAATAGTTTATTCCCATAGTTACAGTTAGCGCACCCCTGCATCCCTTAAACACGTCCGAGATAAAAAGTACTGATGGCCAAGGATAACCAACATCATAGGCAATAACATGGTCTAAGTTTCATTACAATCACTTAATATGAATGGGCATGTAAGATACTATATGATGGGTCAGACATTTGTATTATGTTTTTTTTTATCCATTTAAGTGGTACCAAGAAAAGCAAGGAGCCGATACATGCGTACAAATATAAGTGCTTGCTACAAAACTCTCGGATTGCGGGCGTAGCCCTCTATATTTCGGTTTTTTGCGCTGAAGTCATGATTTTTTTGGTGATAATTTATTTGTGACAATTCGCGGAACCGTGAAGTTTGGAGTTATATGCTATTTGTTAGGGAGTGGGCAATTCATATTTGTTTTAAGTGTTTTTTTTTTTTTCATTTTTAGGGTGAACGCACGTATATCACAGTCCCAAAAGTTGGGAATTATGCCATTTTGAGGGGATTTTTCATTGGGGTATAGTTCGTAGAGCCGTAATAGAGGAGTATAGTAAATAGAGTAGCCCGAAGTGAATATCTTTCCCTGCTTCAGACACAGATAACTCTTAATTTAAGAAGCGCCTTTTATGACTATAGAAAATAATCAAAGCAGTCCTGACGAATTCGTCAGTCATTTCATTTTCGTGTACAGCAAATCAATATATTGAAACCTTGATAAGATGTGGCATACTGCTTAGTGAAAGCCTTATATGGATTTCTATTAAGCGGCTTAGAGTCAAAATTTAGCAGACAACCCAATGATGGCCTCCTCCGTCTGGAGGACAGCAGAAAATCTCGCCATAAACCTAGATGTTCTATAGAATGTACCCAAAATTCCTGCACTTCTTTGCATTTGAATTTGGTATGGTTGTTGTTATCTTGTATGGAATTGGATTGGATCCTTCAATTTCTCTGCTCCAGCTTATTAATCATCATTATCGTGGGTCGATAGACCAACTTCGACCCCTGATAGATAGCTGATAGCTGTCCTCCAATTGTCTCGGTCAAGTGACCGCATCCCCCCAATTTCGGAAACCTAGCAGTTGTTTGGTGTAGATATACACTGAGTCTTCCACAAGAGCTCCATCCCTGAGCCTTGCTCCACGTTGCGTTACTAGACAATTTCCGAAAATTTCAGGTCTTCGTTCAGTTCGTACAGCGCCATCCATTTCGGTCACAAACTGGTTCGAAGGAACTTACGTACAAATGTATTCAAGAAGTTATCCTAGGCTTTGGTTAGGATTCACTATTTGCCGTAACTAGCCCTGTGCGATTAATCGATTAATCGTATGATAATCGATTATTTCTGATAATCAATTATTTCGAATAATCGAAAAAAATACGATTAATCGATTAATCGAAAAATTCGATTAATCGATTAATCGAAAGAATACGATTAATCGAAAGTATACGATTAATCGAAAGAATACGATTAATCGGAAAAATACGATTAATCGTATTTTTTCGATTAATCGAATATGATCGATTATGATCATATACGGATACGATTAATCGTATTTTTTCGATTAATCGATTATGATCATATACGGATACGATTAATCATATTTTTTCGATTAATCGATTATAATCGATTATTATCACATACAAATACGATTAATCGTACTTTTCCGAATAAAGGTACAGAGTATTTTGGAGAGAGGATTATTTAGCAAGGCAGCCAATGATGTAGAAAATGTATCTTTTATTGGCAATTTATCTTTTTTGACAATGTAAAAAAAAGGACATTCTTGCCAATGGAGTGGAATATAGACAAGATGGGTGTCACAGGAATTGTGCTGAAGAGGCGAATGCGCTGGAGTAATGTATTGTAAATTGCATTTCGAGTCCTTTGGTGGTGGGAAAAGGACATTCTTGGCAATGGAGCGGAATATGGGCAAGATGGGTGTCACAGGAATTGTGCTGAAGAGGCGAATGCGCTGGAGTAATGTAAATTGCATTTCCAGTCCTCTGGTGGTGGGAAAAGGACATTCTTGCCAATGGAGTGGAATATAGACAAGATGGTTGTCACAGGAATTGTACTGAAGAGGCAAATGCACTGGAGTAGTGTAAATTACATTTCAAGTCCTTTGGTGGTGGGAAAAGGACTTTCTTGGCAATGGAATGGAATATAGGCGAGATGGGTGTCATAGGAATTATTCTGAAGAGGCGAATGCGCTGGAGTAATGCAAATTTCATTTCGAGTCCTTTGGTGGTGGGAAAAGGACATTCTTTGTAATGGAGTGGAATATAGGTATAGGCAAGATGGGTGTCATGGGAATCGGGTTGAAGAGGCAAATGCTCTGGAGTAGTGTAAATTGCATTTCGGGTCCTTTAGTGGACGAAAAGGATTATTGATGGCAATGGATTGGAATGTAGGCAAGATGGGTGTCATAGGAATCGGGGTGAAGAGGTGAATGCTCTGGAGTAGTGTAAATTGCATTTCGACTCCTTTGGTGGTGGGAAAGGCTATTCTTGGCAATGGAATGGAATATAGGCAAGATGGATGTCACAATAATCGTGCTGAAGAGGCGAATGCGCTGGAGTAGTGTAAATGGCATTTCAAGTACTTTGGTGGTAGGAAAAGGATATTCTTGGCAATGGAGTGGAATATAGGCATTATGGGCGTCATAATAGTCGGGGTGAAGAGCCGAATGCTCTCGAACACTATAAATGCCACCTCGAGTACTTTGGAGGAGACAAAAGGACATTCTTCTCGATGGAGTGGAATATAATCAAGAAATAAGTGAAATGGAGACGAAAGGTTGACATTGCTAACATAAGCTTGGGGGAGGAGCGCTGACTGCGAGTCTAAAGTTTGAACTTCCAAAAATCAAAAACAAAAGGATATTTTCAACTGTCACCCTCTTTTTCATAAACACGGCGTATCTTGCTGAAAAAAAAGCCTAGGTAATTGGAAGTTGTTGTTGTGGTAGCGATGCTCCGAATACTGCAGTTCTTCTTGCATCGAGGGGGTTTGGCAGCTCTTGACTGGTGAAAAACGGGTCGTTCCGGTACGAAGAACTGGCTGCCGCAGGAACGCCTAATTGGAAGTAGTTTGGTTCGCTGATTGGGTATGTGAAGTCAAAACTGCGAAAATTCCGGAATAGCTACACATGTTTCGATTTTACTGCTACACTAATAGAACTTCACATAGTCACACTTTCAATGCAAAATAATGCCTGCGGTAATAAGATATATTTAGTTTAAAAATATAAAATAAATAACTGGCGCTACAGTTCAGTTTTGAACCAAAGCCCAAGTTAACATTACCGTTAACATTATCTCTTTCACTAAATCTTGACGGTGTGTTTTGTGCAGAGATGTATTATAAATTCTCAGCAACACGCTCGGCCGAGCTGTTTAAATGGGTAATCATTTAACAAGATTGGTTTGGGAAAGGCAGGGTCTTGGTATAAGACAGCTCGTCTCCTATTGACATTATACACTACAAACCCCTCGGATTACAAGCGAAGCCTTCTACTTTCCTCAAAACAAATGCTGAAAATCTATCTTTGTATAGAAAAATTTCACGATTTATGAAATTGCTCGCTTTTTTTGTTTTTTACGCATATAACAAAATAATCGATTAATCGAAAATAATCGATTATTTTTAATAATCGATTATAATTGATTATTTTGAATAATCGAACAGGCCTAGCCGTAACCCTTAGTGAGGCATAGCGCGTCAGCTATTCCCATGTGGCTTAATTGATATTTCATTAGCATAAGCCATTTCGGGCAGAGCAAGCGAAGCAAGATCTTTAAGTTAGCTAGATGTTGACATCTAGTAATAAATAAAGGTTCTAAGCGTATTGATTTTGTTTTGCGAAGCTCCAGTGAATTTCGTTCTACAGATACTGTGGTAAACTTATTTGGAATATGCCTCTGTCATGTTCCCTGCTACCTCCATTTCCTCCGACGCTTTAGAGCGTGTTCAAAGGAAGCTCACCAGATCTTTAATGTTCAAGTTGGAGCTACCTTATCTAGCATAAATAGTTCGCCTCAACTTCCTCGAGCTGTTGTCCCTGCATAAACCCACAATTTTTTTTTGATGAATGCTTGCTTTATAAGATTTACCATGCCTTTTAACATTCATCACTTTATGCAGGCATTAATTCCCGTATTCCTTCTTATAATACACATTCCACTGCTATATTTAATCCTTCAACAGCTGATCCGTCTGTTTATATGAACACCACTTTACTTAGAATAAGCCCGACCGTTCACTGCGAGCATATTGGAGCGGCTACGTTCTCCCGCGACACAAGCGTCAATAAGCTTTTGCGATAAGTGGCCACGAGCGACAGGGATCGTCTCTTCTATTGCACACATAATCGATCGGCACAAAACTCCTTTCGCATACATTTCTCAAAGCAACGCGCGGGTACGTGCGGCAAATATATATATTTTTTTTTTGATCTGGCGCTCAAGTCACGTGGTGCATGTTGACGCTCGTAGCCACTTCGCTCAAATACGTTTGTGGTGGACGCATGTTTATGAAAATCCTCAACTTTAGGTCCGTCGCAGAAGCTCGTTGTCGTTCAAATATCCTTCCAGTCGGCCGCGATATTGCGGAATTGTGATTTTATGGAGATTGTTATGCATATCCGCAGACTACAGCGTAGACAAATTCGGCAGTTTGTGCCTGCACAAGGTACAAGACAGATTCCTCGTAAAATATAATCTCTGCCTCGTCACGCACTTATTCTCATAATATTCACTTACATTTACTTACGGATAAAATTTTCTTGGAAACCTCAAAATCGTGTTCAGCGACCCCAGAAACAAACAGGTACCAAAAATCAAAACATCACGAAAACATTCCTTTATTTCCCTTTTTGGAGCACATAATTCTTAGACTAAAAATCCAGTATTTATTCTGATTATTATTTTTTCCCCATAGCTAATTTCAAGAACGACACTTCGTATTTATGAGTACTTGTTGTCAGGGAACTTCCTAGCTTGCCGAACAGAATAGCCCATTTTTTAAAAGATTTCCTATTGATCGAAACCCTACAAATTATGTTGTCTATGGATGCTTTTACTCAAACAAACTCTTTTATGTCGAGTGAATCTTTTTTCTATTTATTCATATTTCCGGATACTTCTGTTGATACTTGAGAAATTCATTTCTAGGGAAATACTATCACAAGATTCTATAAGGATAAAACACTTTCAACCTATTCGCTGCAGGCAGTCAACTATACAATGAAAGGTTGATGAAGGAAAACGATTGATATATTGGCGAAAGTTCGACATAAAAGCCCAATTCGGTCGGTCCTAGCAGGAAAAATATGGTTTGAAAGGAATTTATAGTATAGACATTGATTGATTTGAACCATTGTGCTGATAAGCTAAGAATTATGATAAATTTTCGGAATCGAAATGGGCCAAGACACCGTCACCAATTACCGGTCACACTAAAAATTCAATCGAAAATTTCAAGAAAGGAAGTTTATTGAACTTATATGATGCATAAAATCGCTGAAAACGTAGTGAAAATGCACAATCTAGTAAACTAAAAAGGAAAAAGAGAAGTATTAGGCCTCGTAACAATTCGAATTTTAATTATCTGGAAGTAGCGACTTGAGATTTTTTTTGGGGTGCATGCTAGCAACTGCCCTTCCGAAAAGTAGATATGCTATCGAAACATCAACCAGTCATAGAAATGGTAGAGATATTGACGGGTCCATGCCCCTGGGGGGGTCAAGGCAATTAACAACAATGCAGTACACCTATCCCACGATTTACACGGACGATAGATTCCGCAGAAAATCGTGTAAATCGAAATCCGAAATCGAATTTTCATAGTAAAAGTATATAAATCGAAAAGAAGTTAAGATGTGAGTAGAGTAGCAAAACAAAAGTATAACACGAAAGAACATAAAAGTAAAGGTATATCATAAAATGGATGGATGGTTCCCGTGGGATAACGGGTTTAGAATATGAACAACTAGGTGAGTCCTACCTTGATCGTACGAGGCGACTAATAGAACCGATCACGTGCAGGAAATAACACCTCTAGATGAGCCTGCGGCACTGTTCAACATCTTTATGACCTCCCACATGTCAGTGTGTGTGAGTGGGTCGGCCGGTCTGGAGACCACCGCCGTATGTAAAAGGAAAGTCCATACAAATTTATTTTCCACAGACTAGTGCCACCCAACTCTACCTTTGTCCAGATAGGTGTAAAAGAATGGATGTAAGGCCTTATGGTAGAACACGCTAGAAGCACAACCCGCTGGGGACTACTACTGATGCGCAGTTGAGTGATCCCAGGGCGAAGATTGTTCATGCCAGTGCTCGACGGTTTCCGGGGGCGAGCGCTATGAATGAGGCAGTCCAAGTACACTGTAGAGAAGCTGAGTGTTGCAAGTTGGTATGTCGGATCCATGACGGGAAAAAGTTAAGAAATCGAGGACGTCATAAAGCGGAGAAGGATAGAGATTATGTACGTGCAAGAGACCAAGTAGCGAAATGACCAAGTCGACGGATCTCGTTTTTTGACGAATTCCACAAAGTACAAGTTATACTATTATGGAAACTCGAATGATAGAAACGGAGTTGGCGTTTTTCTGGCATCGCCTTTACTTAGCAGCATCGTGAGTATCTCGAAGATTAGCGACCGCTTAATGAGTATCAAATTGGTTATCTGTGGAAGAAAGTGGAACGTCGTAAGCGCCTACGCTCCCGAAGTTGGTTTGCTGCAAAGTGAAAAAGAGGCGTTTTGGAGAGACGTTGACACACTGCTTCAAAGTAGACCAGATACCGAGCTGGTTTTTTTTCGGAGGGGATTTCAATGGCCATGTGGGAGAATCGAACTATGATTACAAGGATGGCCACAGTAGGAAGGGTGGCCAATCTACAGCCAGAAATGATAAAAGTGAGCCTATCCTGACTATGTGCGGATTACACGGTCTGGTCATCCTCAACACATGGTTCATTAAGAACCAAAGGCACCTGATTACATACAGCAGTGGAGCTCATGTGACGCAGATAGACTATCATCTGTGTCTAAATTTCATGAGACGTTGGGTGAAAGACTGCAAAGTGATCTTGGGTGAATCTGCGGTCACCCAGCACCGGTTAGGTTAGGTTAGGTTAAAGGGCTGCTGTGCCTAACACAGCACACATGGACCGCAGCAGGGTCCGTTGTGTTACCACCGGGGATTCAACACCCGACCATCCTAATCACTAAACCAGCCAGAACTGTAAATGAAACGATGGAGCTTGCCAATATCAACATTAGCCAAGTCGTCCAATTCAGTGAAGAAGTAGGCTCCCAGAAAAGTCCTTCTCCTTATTGACAAAGCAGGGCAGGTACATAGAAAATGAAAGACGCACTCCTCCTCCTCCTCGTCACCGCAGCTCCTACAGAAATCATTGTAGGGAAGGCGAAGCCTCCTGGCGTGCTCACCAATCACACAATGCCCAGTGATGACTCCCACCGCCGCTCTGATATGCTGCCTCCCGAGCGACAGCAATTTAGCTGATCGGCTAGAATCCAATCTGGGCCACAGCGACTTTGTTGAAAGACATGTGCTTCCATTTAACCATATAGAGTTGGTCTTGATAATTGCTTCGGTTTTAATAGCTAGTTTGCAGGCAGCGATAGGCATGTAGATATTACGACGAATTTCACCAGCTAAGTAGGTTGTACCCTGCCTGGCAAGTTCGTCTGCTTTGCAATTACCAGCGAAACCACTGTGGCCCGGAATCCAGCATAAGAAAATGTTAAAAAACTCACTCATCTCCGTAAGCAGAGAGCGACATTCCGCGATAGTCCTTGACGTGATCAAACCCCGTTCGAGAGATTTAATTACAGCTTGGCTATCTGTAAAAATTGTTATATCTCTAACTGATATTACATGACGCCCCAACCAGTACAGGGCTTCTGTAATCGCCGTAATCTCTGCGTGAAGAACACTACAGTAATTGGGGAGATTGAAAGAGAGGCATAGGTTCAGCCCATCACAAAAAATTCCAGCGCCTACTCCCTCGTCCGTTTTAGATCCATCTGTGTATATTTCTAGTGACTTATGTAGTGGCAGCACGTTCCCTTCCCATTGACTGCGTGATGGTATCAGACTGACAAAGTTCTTATCGAGGGCATATTTTGGAGCCGTATAGTCAGTCGTTGCCGGAATAATTGGGTTATTGAGAACAGCAGCGTGTCCAGAGTTTGAAGCAAGCCAATAACCACTGTCACGTAGTCGAATGGCCGTACACGCGGCCACCTGTTCTCCAAACGTGTCAAGAGGGAGTAGGTTGAGCAGCATGTTCAGGGCCGCAGAAGGAGTAGTCCTAAGAGCCCCAGTAATAGCGATGCTGGCTAATCTTTGCACTTTTCCCAGTAACCTACGATTAGCCTCTATACTCAAAGCAGTCCACCAAACCACAACCCCAAACGTAAGAATGGGGCGCAAAACAGCTACATAGAGCCAGTGCAATATTTTAGGTTGAAGGCCCCAGCATTTACCTATAGCCCTCTTACAAGAGTAGAGTGCAATAGTAGCCTTGTCCACCCTCTCCTGTATATTCGGCCTCCACGATAATTTTTTGTCTAGAATGAGTCCTAGAAATTTTGCGTTATCTGCAACAACCAGGCTCGTCCCCTTTAACACAGGAGGCTCAAAACGAGGTATAATTTGCTTCCTTGTAAAGAGGACAAGCTCAGTTTTGTTCGGATTAATATTTAAACCACAGTTGTCAGCCCAAGTGGTTAGAAGTGAGAGGGCATTCTGCAGTACCTCGCTAAGAACACACGGAAATTTTCCCGATATTGCGATGGCAATGTCATCCGCATACGCACACACCATGCAACCCAGCCCTTCCAGGTCTAAAAGCAGCCTATTGACAGCTAAGTTCCAGAGAAGGGGAGAGAGTACTCCACCTTGCGGAGTACCTCTTCGCACTAGTCTACGTTCGGTCGACGCTCCTAAGCACGTGTGTATAACCCTAGATGTTAACATCAGGTTAATGAGCGTGCAAAGGGAATCTCCAACTCCAAGGCTAGAGAGTGCATCAGTGATAGCTCTGTGTTTAACATTGTTGAAGGCCCCTTCGATATCAAGGAAAATAACCATGGTGTATTCTTTGTTGCCCAAAGATTTCTCGATATAGCTCACAATAGAGTGTAAAGCTGAATCTACTGATTTGCCCTTGAGGTAGGCATGTTGAGAGGTAGACAGAAGGTTCGATGGAATACTACTACGCAGGTGAATGTCTAAGAGCCTCTCCAGTACCTTTAAAAAAACTGACGATAGGCTGATTGGTCTTAGATCATTTGGACGTACATGTGAGGTCGTACCCGCTTTTGGGATGAAAACCACCTTCACCTCAGTCCATAATTTAGGAATATACACCAGCTCCAAGCAGGCCCTGAAAATAGTCTCGATCCATGGAGCCAGAATATCCGATGATTGTTGCAAATCGGCCGGAATTATCCCATCCGGGCCCGCGGACTTGTAAGGTTCAAAGCTGGATAAAGACCAGATAATTTTTTCCCTAGATATGATGTTATTAGCATCGACTGAACTATTGCCCGTCGTCGGTGAATACACATTCGATGCATACGGTGAGCTACCTGGGAAATGCGTGTCTAGCAGTACCTCAATGGATTCCTTGCTGGAGGTTGTCCACGACCCATCTTGCTTCAGTAGGTAACTGGGTGCAGATGGATTGGTAGAAAGAATTTTGCGAAGCCTGGACGCCTCACTCGACTCCTCGATGCGTTCACAAAAAAGTTTCCATGAATTTCGTTTCGCCCGTCTCAGTTCCTTGTTATATAAGCCAAGAGACTTCCTGTTTAATGCCCAATCAGAATCAAGCTTGGAGGATTTAGCCTTGTTAAAGGACTTTCTGCATGAGATCCTAAGGTCTGTTATCAAAGGATTCCACCAAGCAGGTTTTTTCTTACCTCTTTGTCTTATGACAGGACACGATTTAGTCGATGCTTTGTTAAGTGCATCCGTCAGTGTACGCACTAAGGCATCCACCTCCATTCTGCTACGCGGCCGGTCTGGAAGAGAAGGCAAAACTTCAAGAAGGGTTTCCCGGTGTTTAAGCCAGTTCGTTTTTTTACGATTTAGGATGACAAGTTTATTTCCTGGAGTGTCATCGAGGGAAAATTGCAAATACCGGTGGTCGGAAAAAGAGTGATCACTCGACACCCTCCAATTTCTCACCAGATGATAAACATCTTCAGAAACGAGAGATATGTCAAGTACCTCCTGCCTATTTTTTGTGACAAAAGTAGGTTCGTTGGCAACGTTGCAGAGATAGAGGTTAGATTCGATTATATATTCGAAGAGCAACTCTCCTCGTGCATTCGTGTCAGAACTGCCCCATATACTTAGCATGATGAGCATTTGCATCACATCCAAGGATGAGGCCCGCTTTGAGTTTCTTGGATGCCGCAACAGCATTCCTAAGAAAATTTGGAGGGAAAGTACCTACATAATCGAAAGTTAGGTACGCAGATATCAGCCAATAATGCGTTGGCCCAATTTCTAGACTGACTACCACGCAGTCCGTATTACTATGCTCTGAAATTAAAAAGGCATGAAAAGTATTCTTAACTAAGATGCATGAACGGGGTCTGCCCTGGTCCTTTGCATAATACAAGACATAGTTATTAGAACGCAGGCCTCTTACGATACCACCTACGGCCCAAGGCTCTTGCACCAGAGCAATATCTTCTCCACTGCGCGCCAGCCGGAGAAGAAGCGCCGCAGAAGCTGCTTTAGAATGATGTAAATTAATCTGCAAAAAACTTACCATTTTTAAGATATCCGTTCCATCACAGTAACGTCGGTTTCACACTCGACGTCTGATTCGAGAGAATCCTCATCAAACACGGATGCGGATATGCCCTCCAGGGCCTCTAAGTCGGAGGAAAGAGACACCGCATCCTCCTCAGCTACATGCTCCTCAGGCATAGGCGACGATTCAGAATTAGTTCCTTCGGCTGATGCTTGGACCACATCCATAGGGGTCCCTGATGGAACCTCACTTTGCGCCTTGCTACTGTCCTTCTTGTAACCCCGCAGGGGACACCCACTGGGTCGAAAGACTTATGGTGTTTTGGGTTTGGCGAACCCACGGACCTGAGCTACGCAAGGAGGTGGTGTATAGGGTAAAGGGGCCTTGGCGCTGATCCCTATGCATGCCTTTGGGGACTGACGACCCCATGAACCTTAGTTATGAAGTTAAGGTGGCTGATTGACGGTCTCGCTAGTGGTGTCCGTCGTTATGATGCCACCGGTGTTGTGTGATGGTCTTTTGAGTCCGTCGTTATACGACACCTGGGGAGTGGTGCCCCCGCATAACGAACTACGAAAAGGGGCTATATAGGCTGAAAAGTTTCTTTTATGATTCCTATTGGAGCAATCCTATAGGTGCCATGAAGCGGAAAGGTTGCTGGGGTCCTCCCAGTATTCCGATTCCTAGACTTGATGACGACACGGCTTTGGGGTTTTTCCCAAGCTCTGATTCTAACATAGGTGTGGATTGGTGGAAAGCAAGAGATACTGATTCCTATACTGCTTTGGGGCTTGACAATCCCACGTACCTAGTCAATTGGCTTCCTAGTACCTGAACATGGTGCCGACCTGTGATGCGAAAGGAAGCACTATCCCCGATTGAGGAGAATGCTTACTAGTACGTGAGGAACGAAAGCACATTCAACTCTCTTGGGGATAGTGGGTTTAACTGAGCCCGTGATGCACAACTTAATCAGTAAGATATTCCGTAAGGATATCGAACGGTGAGATCATTCCGGCTTTTGAGAAGTCAGTAGCAAATAATGAACCACGGGGATGGGTGTGCCCACAGTACCAAGGTACTGGCCCATCAAGGTGTTGGACTCGTGGTGGCTGTGAGTTATTGTTAAAGTCGACTAAGCTAGGTCGCAGCCTATAATGGTAAGGTTCTGAGGAAAGTGCATGTTCCAAAGTAGTCATCCTTCTGACTTCGGTCAGAGAAAACGCCGTCCCGCAAGGGAGGAGGTATGGCCGCTGGCTTAGGTACTCCAATGGCAAGCGTGCAGACGCAGACTCTAATGTCCTTCTTGTAAACCTTCAGAGTTATTTTTGAAAAACCATAGTTAATTACACCTTCGGTTTTTGACAAATGAGCCAGAGATTCCGTGTTTACCACCAGAATGGCGCATCGCGAGTGTTTAACAGGCTCCTCAAGTTTCACAACTCTCCAGTTATGAGTTTGCAGATTCGAGTTACTCGCTTGTATTATGTGCAAAATTTCATTTACGTCCTCGGGTTCGGCTGGAAGCCAGGTGCGGGCTCTTGGTCGAGTGGGGATTTTATCTCGCGTAACGACCTCGAGTTTAGCACCTGGCCAAACCTCCCCTGCCTTCCGAATGGCGGCTACGAACAGGTCGGCCGACCGTTGATCGGCAAATCGCATGAGTTTGGCGCGGCCTTGGTACCAACCGCCATGCTTACAGTTAGGAGCATCACGCTCCGAAAGTTCAAGGCCAGCTTGCACTCGACCTTCTTCCATTTGTCAAAGGTGATGCTTCCATCCGCATCACCTCTGTCGATCACCGCGAGTTCAGTCCATCCCTTTAACGCCTCCGCGTAGGAAGGGGTGGACCCACATGCAGCGGTAGTCTTCTGTCTCTTGGATGTCTCCGGAGATTGGTCCAGAGATCTGTTTCTCTTCGAGACAGTTGATACAATAGGAATCCCAGCAGTTACTTTCATGGCCCATTCCAGCGATTCCTTTTGTTTCTCCGTTCTTTGCTCCTCTGGTATCTCCAGCAGGGAGTCACGGAGTCTGAGCGCACTTCTGCGTTCCCTATAACGCGCTTTTGATGAGAGAGGATTGCGGTTGCGAAAACCCTCTCCCGCAGGTTCTGCTACTTCAACCGGTGCCTCACTGCCAGCCTTGGCCTGAACATGGCTAGGGCCTGGCTGAGGAGATGGCGGCCCAGCCGTGTGTTTTCTTGAGGTGCTTACGCCATTGGATGCTGACTTGCGTGAACTCATGGCCACGACATCAACACCCTTGGCGCGCTAGCTCTCCAACTGTCAGAAATTATTTAAAAAAATACCTCTTGTTCGATAACGCTTTTCTATGTGGAGTAGGATTACGTTAAATGTTCCCTTGCGTTGCACCGGTTGCTCCTGACAGAATTTATTTTGAAAGGAGGAACAAGACCGCAAGCAATCCTCAAGCCAATCTCAAAAATCAAGCTGCACAATCTTAACAACGCTTTGAATCTGTTGTTACTCTACTCATTGTTAAAAGGCCAAATCGAACGCATTCAAGGTTTGGACAACATGCAAGACAAGCAGTGAAGCCGAGAAGGTTCAACCTCGAGAGAAATATGATTAATGCCGGGAGGAAGTAAAGCCGCGAAAGGTTGCTCAAGCAAAGGCGATTGCAGCCGAGAAGTTCTATCAGGAACTAGAAGATCAGAAAGCGGATAAGAGATCGTCATTGCAAGAGAAACCTAAAGACAACGCCAGAATTCATAAGGTCGCAGCCCCAAAGGAGAAGAAACACACGAGAAATTTAGGCGCCAAAGTACGTTGAATAGCTGTTCTTTACAACAAAATTAAAAGAGGGCAACCGATGCCTGACGCTTTTAGGAAAAGCTTCCTTCTCCTGTTTTATAAGAACAAGGGTGACTCACGCAAGCTCAACAACCATAGGGCAATCAAGTTAACATCTCACACATTGAAGACTTACGAGCGGGTTGTCTGCAATCGATTGAAAGAGATTGTATGGTTGGATGACAATTAATGCGGTTTTGTGGAGGGTCGATGCACAGTTTATGCTATTCAGTTCATGCGTGTTACAATGGAAAACATCGTGCTGCACGGATGGACTTGCACTCTGTGTTCATCGATTTGAAAGCAGCCTTCGACAGAATTCCTCGTGATCTGATATGGGTGGCCTTAAGAGCAGTTAAGGTCCAAGCATATGTTAAGATGATACAAGACATGTATGATGGAGCAACTACTAAAGCTAAAGCTGGTGAGTCTGAAGAGTTTCCGGTTAAAGTCGGAGTTCACCAAGGCAGTGTATTGAGTTCCTTACTCTTCAACATCATCATGCTCTACTTATTAGCACTCATCTCTGACGCCCTGGAAATATCACTTCTCTTCGTCCTGAGTAGCAAAGACATCATTGCTTTGTAGGCTGCACTGACCAAGGTGGTGTAAGATAAAGATACTGGAGAATATGGACTGAGGATTAGCATACCAAAGACAGAGTACCTCTGCTCTCCGTTCTCAGATCCAGAGATACCGATACCAGATATCTACAATAAAGGAGAGCAGTTGAAGTCCTGTACAAGGTTCAACTATCTGGGCTCGATTGTCAACAAGGAAGCTGCCTGCGATGACGACATCAAACATTGCATCAGTGTCAGTTGGATGAAGTGGCGAGAAAACTCTGGAGTTTTCTGAGACAGGAAGGGCAAGTTCTACAAAACGGTCGTACATCCCGCACTCATGTATGCGTCTGAATGCTGGACTATGTACAAGCCATACGAACATACAGTAGTATGATAAAATAACTGCGACTGAGATGAAAATGCTACGGACGTCAACCGGTGTGACCAAAAAGTATCGCAGTACCTACATCCGAGGCAGATTGTTTATTGTGCAACCGATCACTGAAAAGCTCGTAGATCGTCGTATGGATTGGTATTGCCATGTTCTAAGGCGTCCGCTTGAGAGCCCTGTCATGAAGGCACTATCAATGAATGTTCCATTTGATGGACCCAAACCGCGAGGTAGACGGAAACACACGTGGATCGATCAGATGAAGAAGCAACAACAACGCGTTAATCTCGCGGTGACACTATTCAAGATCGAGCTGCCTTCAGAAGGAAGCTGAGATTATACTGGCAAAATGGGCAAAGTGCCAACACCAGAGGTAGAGCAACAAAGCTGCAGAGTGGTATCAAAGGGCAAGAAAGAAAAAGATAAAATGGATGGATGGTTAGTGGTTGATGATCGGGAAGAGTTGGTAAGAAAATCAGTTATTAAAAGCTATGATCGATTTTTATGGTTTTTGTAAACCTCCTCTACTGATTCAAACATTTATTAATATCTCGCTAAAATCGAAGACAACGTTTCACATTCGAATCACTTTGCAAAAAAGGATTACCCAATTTTCTTCTTCAATCGAGCCCATCGCGAATGACTTTTGCAGTTAACGCTGTCGTTTCAGGCTCATCTTCGTCGGGATCATTTTCAGGATGATTTGTTTCATTGAGCTTGGGGATTAAATGTTCCTCGTCTTATTCTTCGTATGCCATTAATCCGGCAATATCTACTTCCTTTTTATGCCCTTCACGAATACGATAGGGTATATTAACTTTATCATGAAGTTTGCAACGCACATAAGGAGGTATCTCAGAACATATAAATTATATTCATGGTCGGTATGACAAGATGAGTCGATTAAACTTTGTCCGTCTGTCTGTCTGTCCGTCTGTTTCTATGCAAACAAGTCTCTCGCACGCTGTTCATATATCGGTACCAACGGAATCGGACCACTGCGTCAAATAGCTGCCATTGAAACGACCAGTCCAAAAGTCGGTGTTTGTGAGAAAAACTTTTTTGTTTCTAAAGATATCTTTACCAAGTTTCACATTAATATATTATATTACCGTCAAACTACATTCCTAAACTTGCGTGAAATCGGCCCACTAGTTCATTTAAATAAATAACTGGCGCAACAGTCCAATTTGAACCATATGGCCTCGAGATGAGTTAGCATCATCTCATTTTCTAGATCGTGACGGTCTTGTGCAGAGGTGTGTGATCAGCACAGATCACACGCTCAACCGACTTACTTACCTCATGGGTATTCATTTAACAGCTGAGTGGGCTCATAGTCCGACACGTACATAAATCCCCTTTTTTCTCGAAAACTACACAAACTATCATGCTTCGCGTGAAGGGTATGACACCGAGGATCGAACCTAAGTTTCTCTTGATGCAGAATCGCAGAGTGGCGACCCAGAACTCACGGCTACCGAGTGTTTTAATGAGTATAGAGGCCTTAAATATGCAGGATCCTAATATTTTAGAAGAAAAAGTTGATAGTAGTATGTGTATTGCTGTAATTTCAGCTGGTTCCCCTGCGACTTCTGCAGTACAAATGTCAAAACGATTACCTATATCACCAAATACCCTTTTTATTTGTTTCTCCCAACTTTCTATTATCGAAAAATGATTTTGATTAAGATGTCCTTTTACTGGATCGATTATTACGGCATTCATATAAAATATAGACTCTAAATCTTTTTTTTGCGAAGTAACGCGATAAAATCACTAAGTATCCCCTATTACCCATTACTCAATATATATCCAATTACCATTCATAAAAAATTAAAATACATCATAAAATAAAAGAACGTCCTTATTTTTTTAATTTCAGATTTCATCGAGCATAACAATTCGCATTTTATCGAAGTCATCAGAGAGGACTCACTGAATACCAAATTATTTTTTAATATTCCTATGAAATGCAAATAAAAAAAAAGACGAATAGACCAGGAGGTGCTGATAACTTCGAAACGACCCACATCAAGTGAATGAATCCCTCTGTCTATCGCGGAAGCCAAATTGGCAATAAAGCGATCACGACGTTTGTGAACAATTTCAAATGAATTTAACAGGAAAAATTTTTAAGTTCGCCGAATTTATGATGCATCCTGGGGACAAAAGAGCTGATATGTAATTTTTGCTGGCAACGACTTTTACTAGACTAGAACGTCTTACACATTTTTTCCACCGTCCAATGAAGTGTTTAACATCGCCCAAATCAGCTTATGGCCATTAAAGAATTCCGCTGAACGGACTTTTAATACTTGGCTGGACCCCTACCCATTCAAAGCATCCTTAAGTGGCTATCAGAAAAGAAAACGGCCAAATCGTGTGCTTATACGATTATGAAGTGAAACATGTTGCTGTCGATAGCCGTGTCGGCGTTATTATCAGCGAATGAACATAATTTTTTACAGGATACGAATGTTGTTGAGAGTCAAGGATTCTCCGTATCAAAGCAAATAAATAGCACATTTTCGACGGCTGGTGGCACATACGGCAGTCGAACAAGTCAGAAAGTAGATATTAATGAACTATTTTCACAGGACTCATTTTCGAATTTTAATCATCCTGTTGACGGCTCTTACATCAGTGACACAGGCGGTAATTATAGTATAATTACCCGTAGCCCTATCACCCACCATAATAATAACCGACACCATATGACGTTTTTCGATAATTTTCTTAATTTGACGTTGAACAACGCAAGCGATTATCTCCTGACTAATTGGACTGCAAATAATGAATTGGGTTTCACCGAAAGTAGCGGTGGAATTGTTAATATTTTCGGCGATGACGATGGGGATTTTGATCCGAGTGGTGGAAAGCGGGACTTCGTGTTCGATCGGGCGGACGTGAAAATCATTTTTATAACATTGTACTCGTTAGTGTTTTGCTGCTGTTTCTTCGGTAAGTACTCTATACTATAAAATATTGTAGTCGTTTTTGATTTGCTGTACGGATATTTAAATTAACGCCCCGCAGAAGCTATCGTCCCAAAACGCAAATGGACAATCGCCCAAACATTTTGTATTAAAGATTTGGGCTTTTGTTCATTGTTAACAATTGCTCCAAATTTTGGGGAAAACTTAGCAACTACACTTCGATAAAATGTTAATAAAGTTTGGGACAACAATTCCTAAACTTTTGGAGAAAACTTAATTAAATTTGTAGCATTAATTCCAAATGAACCGTCGCCCCAATCGTTTTACATTTAAAAATTCAAAATTTCGATACCGCCTTAAGCGTTTGAGATTGGATTTCTGTAGGTTTGTACTATCTGAAACAGAAATTCACTCTTATGCTTCGTTTAGACGTGAACGCTGAGCCAAGCACCGCATATTGAAAAATTGCATTGAAGAGTACCAACAACAAAAAGATACCTTTTCTGCTCTTACATGGCCAACTTGAATTCATGAATTCATCAGCGTTCACGTCTCAACGAAGCGTTCTGAAAGCGAAATACCTTTCGGGATTTCCCAGAGTAGATTAGTACTTCTTAAAGCCGAAATTCTTGAGATTTATCAAAGTCCGTTACTGTTTGATTGTACTACCCGCAATAGGAATGTACTCCGGGAAATTCCAGACAGAATTTCCGCTACTGCGCCTGAAGCGGAGAAATTTATATATACTCGTATATGTTGGTCCAGCCGAAAAACGCAATGGCCTTCGGAATTTCCCAGAGTGGACCTCGATCGTTCTCAAAATCAAGTAGGGGTTAACCAAAATTGCAAGTCACTAGCTTCATTTTATCAAAAGTTATGTCTTATTTTAAGTAGGAGTTTTTTAATTAAGATCTAGCCCATCTTTATTACCAACTAACTTAATCTCACTTCAAACATTTGGCCGACATTTTAAGTTGCTGGCTTCATCCTATCAAAAGTTATCGCTTATTTGAAGTTTCATTTATAGGGGAGGTAGGGGTTCCTTGGGTCGGATCTTGCCCATTTTCAACACCAACTAACTAGATCTTACTATCAACAGTCTACCATTATCTACCATACTTTCAACTCGCTAGTGACATTCTATCGAAAGTTGTCGAAATTAAAGGAATATTTAATTTTTAGAAATTTTGTAGTGGAGGAAGGGGTTCCTTTAATCTGATTATGCCCAACTTACTTAAACTCAAGCAGCTTCTCACCTCAGGGTTACATGTCAAAAACCAGGTGTCTATGTCAATTTGTTCAGGAGTTGACAAAAAACAAAGTAGACAAAAAACGTGAAAAGTAGGGTAGTACGGGGCTCTTTGTAAGAAAATTACCGTTAGTTTTCAACTGATCGATTTTATTTTTCCAGGAGAGTATAAGATTACCCTCACGAGCCATCCGCCAGAGCTAGAGCCTTTCATATTTATTTAATCGGGAGTTACGGATACATTAATTACAATATTTTACATATGAAGGGGAGTTAGGTGTTCTCATAGCCCGATCATGCTCATTTTCAATACCAACCAACTAGATCACACTGCCAACAATTGACCACAATTTGAAGGCTCTAGCTTCATTCTATCAAAAGTTATCGTGCGAACGGACAGACAGACATGGCTAAATCGAATCAGGAGTTGACACTGATCATTTATATATATGTATATATACATTGCTATACCTCTGGAGCCTCCTTTAAGGTGTTACATATTTCGTCGTGACGAAAACTATATACCCTTACCCTATACTTATAAAGTCTAGGGTATAAAAGTCTTCTAATAATTGTTATTTTTTTTTGCGACGAAGCATGTGTCCCCATAATTAATTGGATTGTCGGGACGCATTCCATTTTTTTTTATTTCGATACGGGTTTATTCTGCCAACTTTGCTAGGGACTTTATTTTTTTTCCCATTTGGTCTGAGTCTTGAGTTAATACAAAGTTTAACCCTGAAAGGCGGTCAGTCGATTTTCTTAAAGATAAATCAATAAATTGGCGTTGTTTGTACGATTACATCTCTTTGGGAACTTAACATCCTACGTACAGTGCTTCTTGAATAAAATTTACACCAACCAATGGATTTCTCTGGATTGTTATTTATTTATGCGGCTGTCGTCCTTATCGCCCCGATTGAGGAAATTTTCATATCTTCCAGGCAAATGCAAGAATGTCCTGTTTCTGGCCCAAGGACTCAGAATGCCACTAAAAATAGTCTAGTGCATTCTCCTCAAAACCCCAGTGACGTGCACTCGTAGTAAGCAATTCCAAACTGCTTGACTTACCGAAATAAGCAATTCAATAATAAACTTTGCTTACACCAATACACATATCATCATTTCAGTCAATGTTTTTCTTTAAGCTGAAGAATACATATTATCATTCAAATATTCCTTTACACATTCAAATTCTGATCCGCGCCTTCTTTTGGTTAAAAAACATTCGTTCAATTACTTTAGATAATATTCAAACCTCCCACATTTTGCACACCATAGACACCAAACTTAGAATAGGAAAATGTGCCTAGATCTTTAGATGCATGTACCATGTGTGCATCCAAATACTAGAGACATGTTGATTCCAGAAAATGGGAATCTTGGATTTCGGTAGTACATTGGGCAACGATTTTTTTTTGTTTTGTTCGCATATTTATATGAGACAAGTCAAGCACTGGCGCGACTGCTTTTGTGTGTGGGATAAAGCCCAATGATGCTTGTTAATGAAATGTTGCCAATGCAGGGAATGTTTATGGGAATTTGATTTTTCCAGTAGAGCTTTTGTTTTTGTTATGTAATGGATTTTCCGTTGCAATTTAAAAGAGGAAATCAGTGCAATCGGGTGATTTTGATTAAATTGTGATTTAGGCTGCGCGCAAGATGGCACACGTTCGCGTGTCGCGTTCACGTGTTTTATGTCAAACGGTTTGAGTCTATGGTTTGAAACCAAAGATGCGAATCTGTCAATTTGATAGATGCTCGGCTGTTGCCGTATCACCAAATTGGATTCATTATTGTGTATTAACGCCAATAATTTAGTATGAAATGTGTGTTTATGCACGTTATACTACTCCCCAGTCGTTTGTTTTGCCACTCAATTCTTACCTAATTATTCATTTTAAAGCACAATAATGAACTCAAATTGTTGATACGACAATAGCCGAGCATTTGTCATATTGGCAGATTCGCGTCTTTGGTTGAAAACCATAGACTCCAACCGTTTGACATAAAACACGTGAACGCGACACGCGAACGTGAGCCAACATGCGCGCAGCCTTAAAGTTTTTTTGACCGTTTGTAGTGATTTAATTGATTTGATTTGTGATAAAAGTGGTAAGTTTTCTTTTCGCATTATGTCGGAGTATTGCTGCGCGACGGATTTCGTACTAAAAGCGGGATTTTCAACTCTTTCCTTTGCCAAGAAAAGAGAAATTATAGAATCGGATAGACCGAAGCCAGATCTTAGTTTAGAGTTTAAATTAAAAAATATTACGCGAAAATTCCATATCGAAACGTATGAAAAGTACATTTGGTTAACGGGAAGCTGTAAATTAAATAAGTTATTTTGCTGGCCGTGTCTTTTGTTCACGAATGAAAAATCTGTTTGGAATAAAGCTGGATTTAGTGATTTGAATAATTTTACGGGCTCACCAGCAAAGCATTCAAGTTCCGAAAAACATCTTCAGTCGTTAATTAAATTAGATAATTTTGGTTCTCAGCGTATAGAGTTTATGCTTAGTAACCAGGTGGCAATATCTGTTAGTTTGCATAATGAAAAAGTTGAGCGTAATCGTAATATTTTGAAACGTTTAATCGATACTGTAATTTTTTTGGCAAAACAGGAGCTTCCTTTTCGCGGAAATAATGAAGACTCTTCTTCAAATAATCGTGGTAATTTTATCGAAACCGTAAATTTCTTGAGTTTGTACGATCCGATAATTGAGTCCCACATAGATTCTATAAAAGCAAATGCAGCGTTTTCGGGTTTGTCTAATAGAATCCAAAACGATCTTGTTTCCGCTATAGCTAATGTGGTTCGAAATAAAATCAATTTGGAAATAAAAGAGGCTCCATTTGTAGCTGTAATGGTCGACGAAACGCCAGATGTTAGCGGTCGGGAATAATTAACGATGATTTTTAGATATACAATATCAAATGAGATTGAAGAAAGATTTATCGGATTTTTGGATGTAAGCGCTAATCGTACAGCTACAGCAATAAGCTCTCACATTTTAAAACAATTGCAAAATTTTAATATCGATAAGAAATTAATTGCACAATGTTACGATGGCGCAGCAGTAATGAGTTCTCAAATTCGTGGAGTTCAGACTTTAATTCGGGAAAAACATAAATCGGCAATTTTCGTTCCATGTTACGCTCATTCACTAAATCTAGTATTGTCTAAAGCAGTTGAGTTTATTCCGGAAATTAAATTATTTTTCGCGCACATCAATAAAATCGCATCATTTTTTAATACATCCACTAAAAGGTCGGACCTTTTTGCAAATATAGTAAATCGTCGTTTACCATCGGTTTCCAAAACGCGTTGGCATTATCATTCGCGTATTATTAACGTTATATTTGAACATAAGCATGAAATTTGTACAGTTTTTGAGACAATTTCGAATGGTTCTCGACACTGGGATGGCGATTCCTTGACTTTTTCCGATATATTTTATACTTACAAAAATTCGCAGAGTCAGATTTTCAATTATATCTGTTAATTTTTTCTGAAATTTTTTCGAAAACTGATATATTATTTAATATTATTCAGAGCAAAGTGGTAAACATTTCATATGCAAGCCAAAAAATTATTGAATTTGAAAATTGGCTTGAAAATGACTTTTCTAAAAAGTTTGATAATTTCTATTCGATAGTTACAGCAGAATATCAGCCACCACGTAAGAAATGTAGAAATGCGATAGATCCTTTACAAAATTTACGGCGGATATTTCGGGAGATTATAGATGTTATTCTCGGGCAAATTCGAGATCGATTCCATTCGTTTAAAGATCTTTCATTTTTAGAGTTGCTTGAACCGAATTATTTTTCTAAATTCAAGTCAAATTTTCCCGATAAAAATTTTGACTCACTTATTGAATATCACGGTCAATTTTTCGACAGAATAAAGTTGAAAAATGAGCTAAAAGTTATTTATTCTTCAGATGAGTTTAAAAACGCGAATCCTAGTAAAATTCTCGATTATTTTCAAAAACGGCCTTATGTCGCAAACGGTTTTAAGCAAGTTCATATTTTAGCAAAATTATTAACGTCAATTCCAGTCACAGTGGCAACTGCGGAAAGGTCATTTTCAACACTAAAGCGCGTTCACACATTTTTGAGAAATCGCCAATCCCAAGAACGACTTTCGGATCTTGCTTTAATTGCGGTTGAAAAGGATCTTCTTATACAAATGCGAAGAGAAAACGATTTTTTTGATAATGTGATTAAAGAGTTTTTACTTAAAGAACGGCGCATAGATTTGGAATACAAATAAATGGCAATGGCGAAAGAATATTTATTTATTTCAAATACCCCTGAATTTTTCTTAGTCTTAATTAACATAATATTTATTTATCATTTTTTTTATTAGTAATATTTTATTTATTTATTTATTTTTTGTATTCCGAATATATGTGCCAATATTTTATTTATATCTTTCCTGATTTCTTCTTTAAGGCTTAAAGCCGCTTGGTATAAATGTTTTTGTGACTGTCCATATTCTATTATACAGTCCATTTTTGTTTATGCTAAATTGGCTTTAGGGCGCCCAACTGCTTGACTATGAAAAATTTCCACTGACGTCACTGCAAAACCCCCAGTCATATAACACCCTAGTCATGTAATATACCCAGTCATATAATACCTATCCTGCCTAGATATCACTTCATTGCCAATAATGCCCTTTTCTCCACACCAAAGGACTCAAAATGCCATCAACAAGTAGTCTAGTGGATTCGGTTCAACACCCCCAGTCATAGAATACCCATCTTGCCTATTTATGGCTTGATTGCCAAAAATGTCCTTTTTTCCACGCAAAGGACAACAGTACTCGAGTGCATTGGTCTAATCACCACGAATCAGGAGATAGCAACATTTTTTTTTTTTAGGTTTATACCAAAGCTTAGGGGGGAACACTTTGATGCGAGAGCACAGCGTGTGCGGTAAGGGTTTAAGGTAGTGGGGAGGTGGCTTGAGTTTGAATAAGGTGACGGTGTACATTCCGTTTAAATTTTTGCAAGTCATACTTGCGGGGGAAAACAAACATTCGTGTTGTCCTGGATACAAACGAGTCATAGAATTTTTCGGTGCGACTGCTGCTGAGTTCTATCAGGTTTGGTTTCCGTTTCATTTCATGATAAAGGGAGTCCTTTTTTTCTGACGCACACCTGCAGGAGGGCCAACATTACACCATTTGGTACTTAAAATACAGGGAAGCTACCTACAAAATTTGGTTGAAATCTGACAATGGGAAATGCCTGGAGAAGCGATCAATAAAAAGACTAAGGCGAGTAACTCGGGTTTAAGCAAAGAATATGCATATAGTTAGTCCACTCGATGATAAAAATTGCCGTCCCCAGTTTGTGCTCAGGGTGACACAACGAACCTCCATAATAAATTTGGTTTAGTTAGTATAAAGGAATGCCCGGACAAACGAACAGCATGCATCGGACTATATGCCCGTCCATTAAACTGTTTGTATGGGACGGGCCAATAACATGAATATAATTTGAGAGATTTATATTGGCTATAATTAAACTCTATTTGTAAATAACCATTTATCAATAAGCATTACCTATTCAGTGAATTGTTTTTTTTATTAAACACATTAATTAGATATGCTAATTCCAAATATTCGTGTGCGAGTATACACGTACACATAAATTTCAGCTATAATAATCCAACTTTATAATGCAATAGCTTCCAAATAACGTGTTGTCGACAAAATATAGCATTTTCAGGTCGATCACGTAAACTTTCGAAACAAATAAATAAATTTTCGGATCAAACGAATAATTTTCCGGGACAAACTGGCCTTGTACCTGGTTGTGACGTTAATGCAAAAAGGAGAATTTTTTCACTGGCTGTATTGTTCTGATACTGCCCCGTTTAAACAATGCCTTTCAGCTGCTGAATTGTTTTGGGACTTATTTTTGTACGTTTGGCCCTCAAATAATCCCAAAAAAAAAAAAAAAAAAAAACAAAAAAAAAATGTTTGCTCTTAAAGTCCATGCCGAAAGTATGATAACCTTCAGGACAGGACAATCGCTCATACCTTCAATATAAACGCTAACTTCTCACAAGTATAAAAAAGAAAACAGTGTGCGATAATTTTGATCCATTCTTCATTTGCCACTTTGAAATAAACATAAGATTCTGTTGGTTCCGCAGTATGTGCGCAGTAGATTCATCTTTTTCAACCATATCTGATCTACAGGGAGTTATGTCGAACGTACGCTTTGCCAACCGCTTGTTCTCAGTTCATTGGTTGGGTAAGGGTAGTTGTATTCTATGGAAGATACCCAGCTAGGGCGTTGCTCAATTATCTTCTGAAGATGACAGTTGTGGTAGCTTGATTTCTTATGCCTGCTACAGACAGTAGCCCATCGCGATGGTGACTTTGATGGCCGCCATCACACACCAAATGTCAATTCAAATATTTTCAAATAATGCCCGTCCACACAATGGCCTTCGATGGGCCATCAGGAAATTGCGTATAGTGAAAGCTGTCACTCTGTGCGTGACGGTAGCTATAATCAAACGGATCGCGTACGACAGACGGTCGATGATAGTAGCATTGCCGTAATTGTGTAGTGGCCTGTCAACTTAAATCAGCTGTTCGAAGTTGTGTACGCGATGGGCCATCGCGTGGAGGAAAATGGCTCTCGAAGCCATTTGTGCCCATCCGATGGCCCATCGCTGTTGACAGAAATGACGGTTACGCGGTATTGGCCACTGAACGCCATCCGCCCGTCCACACAATGGCGATGACCCTGAATGGCCGGGGCTGGGCCATTGTCTGTAGCAGGCATAAAAGCCTGCTACAGATAATGGCCCATCGCGATGGTGACTTTGATGGCCGCCATCACACACCAAATGTCAATTCGAATATTTTCAAAAGTTGGCCGTCCACACAATGGTCTTCGATGGGCCATTGAAATTGAAAGCTGTGCTCTGTGCGTCACGGCAGCTATACGGATCGCGTACGACAGAAGGTCGATGAGAGCAGCATTGCGATACGTGTAGTGGCCTGTCAACTTAAATCAGCTGTTCAAAGTTGTGTACGCGATGGGCCATCGCGTGGAGGAAAATGGCTCTCGAAGCCATTTGTGGCCATTCGATGGCCCATCGCTGTTAGCAGAAATGACGGTTACGCGGTATTGGCCACTGAACGCCATCCGCCCGTCCACACAGTGGCGATGGCCCCGAATGGCCGGGGCTGGGCCATTGTCTGTAGCAGGCATTATATGAGCAGCGGCTGGTTCAAGTTCTGCCACAAGTGAAGTGTTTTTCAATTCGCATAATTTGTAAATATGTGCCAGTCCACCTACGGCGTTACTTGGCACCGAGTCCTGACCCTCACATCTGAGTCAACAAAGATCAGTAGTGTTACTATGTCTGTGATTGGACCAAGCCGAGCCAAGCCGAGTAGGGACCGAGCCCTGCACCGGGACAAATGGAAAATTGAAAACAGAAAGTAGGGAATACTAAATTGTTGTATAAATTCAGGTTGTAGTATCGAAATATTCATACCTAATGTCACGCGCTACTTTCAGAATTGTCGGCTTTTGTTCTTCTATGTTCAAAATATTTATTCTTCTTCCATTCTTGAGAAACGTTTGATTTGTATCTTTTTTTTTTACAAAATTAACCGATTTATTTCATTTCATGTTTCAAATTTTCGGGCCCCTTTGAAATTACGGATCTGGGCGTTTTGTCCCCCCCCCCCCCCCTTCTCGACGGTCCTAGTAGTTAATGCGGCAGCCTTTGTACTTCACCTAACCTACAACAAAGCCCTAAAAAGTATTGGTATCGTGAAAGGCTCGAGTTTAAACCGACAGTGCTTCGAGTTGCAGCAAAAATGCATGGTGCGTTGCCAAAACACCAATCCCAATTTTCACTGAAAAGTAACTCGCAGCTGCAGATTGCAGGAACTTTGTATACATACGTAATTGTAGATCTTCACAATTTCATACTTCGAATGCAATTGTTTCAAAAGCCACTTGGTTCTTTCTTCAGTTCGGTACTCTCGAAACAATAGGCGCTTTCTTTTGCAATTATCCAGTTCGAGTGTAGTTTAGGCAAACTCATCGCACAAAAAAATAGTTGTATCTGACCCATATAGGGTAGGAACATGCATTTGATATGATACGGATTTTGTCTCTGCTAATGTTTTTAGTGATTTGGAGTATGGATGACTGTATAATTTCAATATTTGAAAAAATTTAAAAAAAAATACTAAAAATAAACTTAATTCTAATATATCAAGAGCAAGCATTAAGGTTGTCAAATGCAACTGCGATAATAGAATGTAATTTATTCCGAATAGTTCCCTATTCCATTGCAGTCAATTGAAGCGAAAATGAATGAACTTCTTGCGGCAACCGCTACATGTACCCTAAATAAGTGTGAAGATTTGTGTTCCATCCAGGTTAGATCCTGCCACGGATAAGTCATCGGGTTCAAACGCTAAGCCATATATGTTTATGTTGTTGTTGTAATGTGTGTTATTTCACTAATCCGTATAGGTTAAGATTCGCAAAAGAACGCGCCTAATGCTATTCGAAATAATAACAGCCACCGCATTATGGTAACGCGCTATTTTGGTGATATTTAATTTCAACGAGAAATCCACCGACGACGACGGCAGAAGCTCGTATGTCAATGAATTCAATTTACTGCTCTCTTTTATTTGAAAATAAAATATAGGACTTTCAAGTTTCCACCTCCATTAGAAACTCACTTTGGTCCATTTTGCATTTCTATTTTTCACAAGAGACGTATAAATTTTTCAAGATTTCCTTGCCATTCCGATAATTTATCGCTTTTCCTAATACATACTACGAGTAGAATCAACATCTTTTCTGGAATTCAATTCCTTCCTTTCCATTTTCTTAGATTTATTTCAATTCCGACGAAGGTGCCGGACGAACTTTTAGTGGTTAAAATATTATTGCTGAGAGAGTGTGTAAATAGTACTTGCGGTGGTACGTTGAGTTGCTAAAAAGTTTGTATAATAATACTCAGCTCAGAGTTCTTGACAAGTTGTCGTGACTTGGAGCTCTTTGTGCAAAATTTGAGAAAGATATCTTTAGAAATAAAAAAGTTTTACTCACAAAAACGACTTTTTTGACCAGTCGGACATCCAGGGCTTATTCCGGCAATCCGTGTTCGTGCCAAGGATGGTATCTGCGCTATCAATGGACGCATTTTTTATGGCATCTCAGTTTTCATTTATGTCACCATCTGGGGGACTAGTTATCTCAGCTGCTTTTTGCGCAAGATAGTCGTTATATTGTTGTAAGACAGCTGGATTTTTTAGTCAAGCGGTGTTGAATTTGCGGCGCCTAGGTCTTTCCTCAGTAGGACGGCGCACGGCTGCAATACGCAATCGAACATTAGCGATCATAAGATAATGGTCCATTCCCATGCCAATATCGGCACCCTTCTTCTTTCGCACGTCCAGGAAGCAACTCTTGAATCTTTTACTAATGGCAAAATGGTCGATCTGATTTTGTGTTCTGCGCCGATCAACAGATGACCAACTGATTTTGTGTTGGTTTTTATGCTCAAACATAACACCACCGTTGAAGAGACTGTGAAAGCTGCAGAACTCTACAAATCTTTCACCGTTGTCATTACGATCACCAAGACCGTGTCTCCCCATCACATGTCTGAGCCCATAGTTATCAGCTCCAACTTTTGCATTCAAAACTCCCATAACGATTATAATGTCACCTTTAGGTGTTCTGCTCTAAACGGCGTTTAGTTGTTCGTAGAAATAGCCTTTCGCCAAGACACTGTCGGGTTCAGTTGGGGCATAGCATTGTATTATTGAGATGTTTCTCATTTTGGTCCTGAACTTGGCGGTCATAATTCGGTCGGAGACCAGATCCCAGGATAAGAGACAGTTACGTGGGGCTCTGGTGAAAAGGAGCGCCACACCTAGCTTAAGACAACTACCGATATCTTTACCGGAGTACAACATTACATTGCTACCCGTTGAGAGATAAATTCTCCAGTGTTCCACCATCTTATCTCACTAACTCTTAAGATGTTTAAGTTATACTTTAGAAATTCACTATCTATTTGAAAAAATTGTGCGTTCTGGGGACCTTCTGATCCATTGTCCAGGAGAGTACGCACATTCCAGAATCCAATCTCTGTCATTGTACGATAGCCAAAACCGTTGAGTCAGTCCTTATTCGAGGCATAGTTGTCGGTTCGTTAGCATATATAAGATTTCGGATAGTGCAAGTTGCTGGCATACACATCCTCTCCTTTGTTTGTCGGTTTTAACGACAGGCCGTGGTATTATTTTATGCCCACACCACAGGGGGAAGATTTACCTCAACCAAATCGTCGCACTGCCATCACTGGCGGCTTGATATTGGTTAACAATGCTTAGTGACCACTGCCGTTCCAGGGGCGCCCACGCGGAGGACTATGGAAGTGGAACTTTTGCACCCCCAAGCGACTTGACTTACGAAGAGAGAAATGTGATACGGACAGTATACCTCACTGCACTGCACACCTTAAACTGGCTTTGAAATATCCCCCTTATTCAAAACTCAAATATGATTAGAAAAGCATTTAGCTTTTTAGGCTTATTATGCCGATTTTCCTATAACAGTCAGTTTGAAAAAAATAAAATAGTTCTAAAAGTAAGAATACTTGTCATCATCATCATCGTGGCGCGACAGCCCGACGCCGGGCCTTGGCCGCCTGGATCATTGTCCTCCAATTATCTCGGTCACGTGACCGCGTCCTCCAATTTTGGGAGCCCAGCAGCTGCGCGGCGTCCACACCTACTGAGCTCTCCCAAGGAGATCTCGGTCGTCCTCGCAGTCTCGCTCCGTCGACTCGTTCTGCATTCATTACTCTCTTAGGCATGCGATCATCGTCCATTCTTTGTACATGCCCTGCCCATTGAAGTCGTAGTAGTTTGACGATTTTCGAGACTTGCAGCTCATCGTTCATTTCATACAACTCATGGTTGTACCGGATGCGCCATCCATCTCGATCGCAAACAGCCCCGAAAATTCGCCGTAGAACCTTACGTTCGAAAGTGTCTAGCATGTTTTCGGAGGCTTGAGTTAGGGTCCATGCTTCGCAGCCATAGCATAGCACTGGTCGTATAATGGTTTTGTACACGCGGAGCTTCGTGTTTCTGTGCACACGTTTCGATTTCATTATGGAGAGAACCGAGAAAAAAGTCTTATTAGCTAACTGTATCCGTCGCTTGATTTCGTCAGTTTCGTTGGCGTCCCTTGACAAGTTGCAACCCAGGTAGATGAAGTTGTTCACGAACTCGATGTTGAGGTCCCCCACGTTGATGCTCGGTTGTGCAGGTGCCCTTGTCACCGATTGCATCATTATTTTAGTTTTACCCTCGTTAATACGTAATCCAACTTCCTTTGCAGCGGTATCGAGCGTATGCAGAAGTTCTTCTGCGTCAGCCAATCTTCGGGACATGATGTTGATGTCGTCAGCGTACGCTGCTAATTGTGTCGACTTGATGAGTAGCGTCTTGCTGTTGTCCATGTTCATGGCCCGAATAACGTATTCCAGTGCTAGGTTGAAGAGCGTCGGTGCCAGTCCATCGCTCTGTTTCAAACCAGTGCGTGTTTCAAATAGATCAGTAAGTCTATTCTGGATCCTGACTTGTGAGACGGAGTTGGTCATCGTCATCTTTGTCAGTCGCACTAATTTTGCTGGTATACCAATTGCAGCATGATGTTGTACAGTACTCCACGATCGATACTGTCGTATGCCTGCTTGAAGTCGACAAAGATTTGGTATACGTTTACGTTGTATTCCCAGCACCTCTGGAGTATCAGTTTGACTGAGAAAAGCTGATCGGTTGTGGAGCGACCAGGTCTGAAACCGCTTTGATATTCGCCAATGACTCGTTCTGCGTACGGTTTTATTCTATTTTCCAGAATTTTCGTCAAAATTTTATAGGACTTACAAACTAGTGAGATGCCCCTGTAATTTTCACACCGCAGTTTATATCCCTTTTTATGAATTGGACAGATGATGCTTCTGCGCCAATCGTCTGGGATCTCCTCGTTCTCCCATACTCGCAGGAGTAATTGATGTATGGCATCAACTAGACTCGTTCCACCGAATCTTAGCAGTTCAGCTGGGATCTCGTCAGTGCCCGGCGCTTTATTTCGTTTTAGTGACCGCAAGGCGAGATCAACTTCCTCTACTGTCGGGGGTTGAATGGGTGGGCCTAGATCAACAATATCATCGAGAGCTTCCTGTGTGGGGATGTTAGATGGTCGGTTTAGAAGCTCTTCAAAATAAGAGGCCCATCGTTTGTTAATACCATCGGTGTCGCTGATGATGTTTCCATCCTTGTCCTTACAAAGGCTAGTCCTGGGTTGGTAGCCGTTCTTAATTGTATTTACTAGTTTGTACGCTTGTCTGGTGTTCCTATTAGCTAAGTTTTCGTTTATGTTCAGCAACTGCTCGTCAAAGTATTTACGTTTCTTACGTCTAATTATTCTATTCGATATTCGCCGTAGCTCGTCATATTTTTATACTCTAGATGAAATCTGAGAGTATTATAAGTTTGCCACAAAGTTTGTAACGCTAAGAAATAAGGCTAGCAGAAAAAAATGAATGATACAGAAGTTCATATTATCACTCGAATATCTCAAAACCGGATGTCCGTCTGTCCGTCTGTCCGTCTGTCCGTCTGTCCGTCTGTCCGTCTGTCCGTCTGTCCGTCCGTCCGTCCGTGACCTCTCTAGCTCGAGAACGCGTTGAGCTATGAAGTTCAAATTTTGCACACGTTATTTTTGACAAAAAATGAAGGCTAAGTTCGTGAACGGGCTAAATCGCTCCACCCCTTCTACCCCCTCCCATACAAAATGACACATTTTTGAAAATTTACAATAATCAGATTTTCTCAGAAACTATAAAACATATTGCTTTGAAATTTTTTATAAATCACTTTTATGGTAATTGTAATCTATGTTATAAAACTTATTGTAATCCTCACCCTCCTTCTACCCCCTCCCATACAAACTGCACTATTTCATGAAATACGTTAAGCCAATTTACTCAGTACGTATACAATTTATCGGGCTGAAATTTTGTACTTAACACTTAATTAACAATATCAGTTAGATTCAAAAAAAGTAATCGATTACCCTTACTCCGTCTACCCCCTCCCAAACAAAATGACACATTTTTGAAAATTTACAATAATCAGATTTTCTCAGAAACTATAAAACATATTGCTTTGAAATTTTGAGTATATCAGTTTTATGATAATTGTAACCTACATTATAAAATTTATTGTAATCCTCACCCTCCTTCTACCCCCTCCCATACAAACTGCACTATTTCATGAAATACGTTAAGCCAATTTACTCAGTACGTATACAATTTATCGGGCTGAAATTTTGTACTTAACACTTAATTAACAATATCAGCTAGATTCAAAAAAAGTAATCGATTACCCTTACTCCGTCTACCCCCTCCCATACAAAATGACACATTTTTGATAATTTACAATAATCAGATTTTCTCAGAAACTATAAAACATCTTGCTTTGAAATTTTGAAGATATCACTTTTATGATAATTGTAACCTACATTATAAAATTTATTGTAATCCTCACCCTCCTTCCACCCCCTCCCATACAAACTGCACTATTTCATGAAATACGTCTTAACGACTTACGTCTTACGTCTTAACGATGCATCCGAGATTGCAACCAAAATTATTTATTGGCTTTAACCAGGTTCAAATTCATCTAGAGTATTGCATGATTGGGGTTTACCCCAATCGTAGTTCTTTTATGTTTCTCTTCTGGCTCTGGTTCCTCGTTGAATCCATTGTCTGTAGGCCTCGTTTTTCGCGTCAAGTGAATTTTTGCATTCTTCGTCGAACCAGTCATTTCGCGCTCGCCGGGCTTATCCCACGACCTTCTCTGCGACATCCTTGATGGTACCCTTGAGTTCTTCCCAGAACCCATGGACGCCTGTGTTGCTGATGTTGTGTAGCATAGGTGATAGTTTTTCCTCAAGGGCGGTAGTATACGCCACCGCTGTAGCATCACTCAAGAGCTTATCAACCGCAAAGATTTTGGGAGGGCTGATTCTTGACTGGTGCACTGAGGAGATTCTACATCTGTAGGTCGTCTTCACCAAGTGATGATCTGAGTCACAGTTTGCTCGATAGGAGCGGACATCCATGACACTAGACGCCCATCTCCTGCAAATGAGGACGTGGTCAATTTGGTTGACGGTATGTGCGTCTGGAGACTTCCAGGTCTGCTTGTGAATGCGTCGATGCGGGAAACACGTAGAGCTTACGACTAGATTCCTGCTGCAGGCGAAGTCGATAAGTCGCTGGCCGTTATCGTTACATTCTTCATGGAGGCTGTGGCCTCCAGAGGTCCCCCGATGCCAACTTTCATTCCCGACTTTCGCGTTAAAGTCTCCCAGCAGCAATTTGACGTCGTTTGTTGGAAGTGAGTCGAAGAGAGTTTCAAGGCGGGCGTAGAACTCGTCTTTTACTGCGTCTTCTTTAACTTCAGTGGGGGCATGCACATTGATGAGCCAGAGATTGAAGAATCGAGTCTTGATGCGAATCGCACAGAGCCGTTCGTTTATGGGTTCGAAGTCAGTAATATGCGGTTTGAGGTGATTGTCCACTATAAATGCTACTCCAAACTCCTTGCGGCCCGATGGTTTGCCACTTGTAAAAATTGTGTGCGAATTCTTGTCATTAATCTCGCTGCCAAGCCAATTTGTTTCCTGAACTGCAGTAATGCTCAGTTTGTACTTTTCGACCTGTTGAAGGAGGGCCTTCTCGGCCCCCGGTTTGTTCAGGGAGCGTACATTCCAGGATCCGAAAGAATAATCCTTTATTCGTTTGCGTGGTCGTCGTTGTTGATCCGTCCAATCCGAGGCTTTTGTTCCAGGTTTCTTAACATGGAGTGGTTTTTACAAGGACGAGTTGTCAGCACGTCGCTTAACCCCATTCAGGGGATGGCCTCGGAGATAGCTGCTTCAGATGGTTTAATAAACGTGCTGGAGCCCACACAACTATGTAGCAGGTCCAACTACGCAAGTCATTCCATCCTACTAGACCTGAGACGCTTAGGTGTTTGACAGCCATTCAGGCTACAGCTATCTGCCTTTTCCAAACTGTCTTATCGCTAAGACATTGGCCGTCAGCGAATTGATACACTGCCGTTACCAGGGGGCGCCCACGCGGAGGACTATGGAGAAGGTCTTTGCCCCCCAAGAATACTTGTCAGTGGTAGAACGAAATTAAATTTTGAAATATGATATTTTACCTTTTTAAGTCTGTGGTATGGTATCAAATAGAATAGCCATGACAAGATCCAGCATAGACTGTTTCAAGAGTGTCTCTGTTCTCGACATTTCGGGAGAATTCAGTAAATATTTTATCAGATTAATTTTCTGCTGCCTGAGTGGCAGGAAGAAAGAATATGTTGGGTATTCTATTTTTAAGTCCATTCAGTTGAACTGAATTTTTTTCTATAGTAGTACAGTGTTCATTTGCATCCTTCGATTGAATTATTCATTACCATGACGACAAACTAGACTTACTTACTTACCTTGGCGTATACGCAAATTACAGATATACATATATAGGTATGTATATCTTTTGTGTGAGGCAGTTTCCACAAAGAAATTAATTTATTTTAATATAAGAATAATAATGTTTTTGTTTTCTGAGCTGGATGTTGACTATTGTGTTCCGAATAGGAATACCCATTTATTGTCTATATTCGATGCCTTAAGGAGTACCTAGCACGGGACTCTACCGCCCCCCCCCCCCTTACGGGATGGCATTTATCTGACTGAGGTCAGAAGGATGACTACTTTGGAACATGCACTTTCCTCAGAACCTTAACATTATAGGCGGCGACCTAGCTTAGCCGACTTAACAATAACCCCAGCCCCCACGAGTCCAACACTTTGATGGGTCAGTACCTTGGTACTGTGGGCACACCCATCCCCGTGGTTCATTATTTGCTACTGACTCCTCAAATGCCGGAATGATCTCACCGTTCAATATCCTTACGGAATATCTAGCTGATTAAGGAGTGCATTCCGGGCTCAGCTAAATCCACTATCCCCAAAAGAATTGAAAGTGCTTCCGTTCCTCTCGTACTAGTAAGCATTCAAGAGAGTGCTTCCGTTCCTCACGTACTAGTAAGCGCTCTCCTCAGAAGGGGAAAGTGCTTCTTTTCCCATCTCAGGCCACCATATTCAGGTACTAGTAAGCCAGTTGACTGGGTCCGTGGGGTTGTCAGGCCCCAAAGAAGTATAGGAATCAGTATCAACTCCCTTCCCACCAATCCACACGTATGTTAGAATCAGAGCTTGGGAAGACCCCAAAGCCGTGTCTTCATGAAGTCTAGGAATCAGAACCTGGGCAGACCCCATTAACCTTACCGCATTATGGCACGTATAGGATTGCTTCAATAGGAATGGTTCGAGATACCTTTCAACCTATATAGCCACATCACGTCTTTCGTTATGCGCGGGCACCACTCCACAAAGGTGTCGCATAACGACGGAATCTATTACAAGAACATCATGCAATACCGGTGACACTCAGTCACCATGATTTCATAGCTAAGGTACCTGGAGTCGTCAGTCCCCAAAGGCTGGCATAGGGATCAGCGCCAAGGCCCCTTTACCCTACGCACCACCTCCTTGCATAGCATCAGATCCGTGGGTTCGCTACACCCAAAACACCATAAGCGTTGCGACTTAGAGGATGTCGCCTGCGGGGTGTGGTCCGAACAATAAAAAACGCAACCTCTACCGATTTTTTCACGCTCATGGAAAAGACGATTTTTGACTCCATGATTATTGTTTATCTGCCATTAGCCGATGAGTGAGGTCCAGTGACCGCGACGGTTGCTAAAAACAGCTCCGGAAAAAACATTCATTTCATACTATGTTGCTGTTAAACTGCCAAACAGTTACTGGGAACCACTAGCCAGAGAAACCGCCTATACGAATCGACACTTCGGCAGTTTTTCTAGGTGGCTGTTGTTGGTTCAGTTGTTGGGGCGACCGGTAGCGCAGTGTATTGAGGCATCAGTCTCATGTTTGACTACCGGCTTTTCGGGTTCGAATCCCATGCACGACGACGTTCGTGGCCATGGATGTGCAGGAGGTGCATGCTGGCAACTGCATTCTCCGAAACAAGTTTATGCCAACGAAATGTCAACTGGGCCACATGGAACAGTTGATGCGCTATGCCCCACTAGGGGTTAGGGTAATTGAGTAGTAGTAGTAGTTGTTGGCTCAGCGCTTTTTATGGGTGGTTTTCTAGCAAACTGTTGATCGTTTAGCTACTTTTTATGGACGGTTTTCTAAGGACCGTTTCCAATGGGCGTTATTTTTAGCTAGCTGTTGGTGGTTGGCGATTGGGCAGTTGAGTAAGCCGTTTTCAATGGGTGGTTTTTCTGGCTAACGGTTAGTGGTGGTGACTGGGTGGCCGATCAAAACACAGGATTAAATGGACCTTCGCAACCGCTAGCTAGCTACGAAAACCCCAGATGGGAACGGCACTAGAACAATATCAGTGGTGTTGGTTTTTTTAGCTGTCTGTTGACGGTTTTATATTTTCCTCTGACGCTTTTTCCGGTGGCCCAAAATTACTAACTTAGCGCAACCATTACTATCGCAGTCAAGTGTCGTCTGTCCTAGCAAGGCGAGAAAATGAACAGCTAGCTAAGAAAAAACGCCCATGAAAAATGACACTTTAATCTTTTATATGTACAAGATTTTTAAAAGTATCGCTTTTGACGCGCGGTAATCTTAGCACGCATTTAATTTTTTTTTCACTTATCCGTTGCAAAAATAGGCCAGTAAAACTAAATCATTTTAGGGGAATAAGGTAGCACATTGAGCGCGAAGAAGCGGAAGGACAATGAAAAATGTGAGACAAATCGAAGGAACGACCGTTTTCATTTCAGGCAACAGGACGTCCTTTTTATGAGAGACCAGTCGAAACAACAAAAAACACATTGCATTGAGGAAATGTATAATGTACTTTTGCAACAACTGGATATATTTGCACGAAGGACACCAGGTCGTCCTTTTTCCCAACAGGTCGTCCTTTTTTGGGAATTTGGGCTCGGTAAGAATGCACGTTGACCAGAAACGAGCACAACAGAAAAAAATTTGAAGCAAATCGGATGTAGGATAATTGAAGTGGAAGGAAAAACATTTCTTCATACAAAGTCGTCCTTTTTTTTGACCAGGTCGTCCTTTTTTTGGAGTTTGAGCTGGATATGGATTCAAGTTGAGCGTAAAGAGACAGAACGAAAAAATTCAGGCAAATCGGACATACGGCGATTTTCATTTCAGGCAAGAGATTGTCCTTTTTAGGAGTGACCATGGGAAACAAAAAAAAAATCAATTGCATTGAGAACATGTGCAAAGTACAATACATGCAACGTATTTTATATGTTTCCTCGAAGGACACCAGAATGTCCTTCATTGTCAGCAGGTCGTCCTTTTTTTTACTTTGGGCTCGGTGAACATGTAAGTTGAGCGTGAAGGATCTAAAGTGAAATAATTTCAGATAAATCGTATGTAGGGTTAGGGAGATAGAAGGGAAAACATGTCTCCATACAAAATGTATGGGAAAATGGAGTTTCCCGAGTTTCCCGGGGAAATTTTCAATTTCTAATGATGTAAGGTTTCAAGTGGAGCGTAAAGAAACCGATTGCAAAAAATTTTAAGCAAATCGGATTAAGGATAACAACGCCAACCCTGTACATACCTAGACGACTTTCTTTTTTATATAAGATATATATTTTAATGTCAATAGCCCGCCAACAGCCAGCTACAAAAAGCGCCCATTTAAAATGGTTTTAAGCGGCAGCTTCCAACCAGAACTAACTTTGTCTACTGCGAAACAGCTTGTTTTTAGAAATTCAATGCATATGTAGTACATTGCCTGTCTATCTTCAATTGCCAAAAGAGAAACCATACCAAATACAGAATTTGTAATTGCAAATAATCCTCAAACGAAATCTGCATGAGTAATCACTAATTTTGTTCATCACGCACAATTCCAAGTACGTACACATGCCGGTACGTAACATGCCAGCTTATTACGTCCTGAATTGATATCGCCTACAATCTACATCAGGGCTTCTTAAACTTATGTCATCAGTGACCCAATTTTACTATCGACTTTTTTTGTAACCTCAGAACCCCACATTGTAAAAATATAAAAATAAATTCTTTCGCGGTAGGCATTTGCGTTAGAAATTTAAAAAGAATATTTACTTGACATTTTTTCCTAGAAGAGGAAACTTGCACACAGCACATATCCGCGACGCTCTACACAACGACACTTGAACTTCCCTTTTTATTTAAAAAAAAGCGGTTTTCAAGTGAAAAAGTATTATAATTGTTTTCGCATAAAAATTGCTCATAATGATGTGGAGAATTAGTTCATCGAATGAAATATGTTGGCACAGAGAGTGAAAATTTTTCGTGCGAACGAAACTTTTGACAGTTTTTGTATGAGATTTCGCACGAAAGGCCTACCTTAGTACTATGCCTTACGGCCCCGTTTTTCGCGCGGAAGACTATGCGATAAAAACGGCTATGATGTGGCTGGAACTTCAGATAACATTTACGAAAAAAAAGAAACACTTTTTTATGGACTGTAAGGCTACAGACACATAGTCGCTTCGCTGCAAATTGCGGGACTTGAGACTCACCTCAACTAGGGTCATAAAGTCGAAAAAGTCAAGAAGTTTGCGCCTATATTCCTTCCGAAGCCAATAATAAAGCGAGATCGCAAGAGGCAATGGTCGGGGGAAGATAGAAATGATGAATCTCAAAGTGGTGGAAGTGGGTTGGCTTTTTCAGAAATAAGAATGGTAACGAACCATTATTTCAGCTAATAACTGAGTGAATATTTTCGGAGTGTCTTCAGAACATCACGTTTGCTGGCAATTAGGAGTTAAGAAGCCAATGAGATTGACGAAGTGACAGATGGTTAAAAATCTTCCCTAGGAAAAATTGACGGGTTATATGCCAGAACAGCAGAGGACCATCATTAAAGCAGTAAATTAATGGGGCCTCTAAGTTTCCCCTATGATGCGGCTTGTCGTAAAAGGCGACTTAATGTGTATGCCAGCAGCATTGATAATCCGAAATGGGTTATATGCTAACGAAACGTAAGCAAGGCCTATACAGTGTAGTTGACGTGCTATGCTCCACAAGGAGTTAGGGCAAATAGAAATTAAATTTTGCACTAAGACCTTCGCGAAATCCGATGGTGGTTTTCCCGATCACAAAAGTTATCGCCAAAATTACAACAAAACTAAACACTCGTATTTCATTTCATCGTATTTCGAGAAGGACTAGCAGTAGACTACGAGAATTGGCCAGAAGAACATTTTCGTGCCCCCGAATTTCGCTTAACGATTTCATTTCAGGTCGCGGGCCACCGTTTAGGAAACGATGATCTACAACTAAATCATTCCACAATCTGCACACCGCCGTGATAAGCCGAAGTTTTCGAATTTAGGAGAATGCTATGGAACAGATGGAATATCCTAATTTAATTTCCATAAATATTTGGTGATTCTGTGTTGTAACATGCTTTTATCAAGATTTATTGTTTTTGTTTGTTTGTGCTCCGCATGCTATGTACTCGTATATCGCGTTTTGTAAACTTGAGGTGAGAGTAGCTTTCCTTTGTATCTCAAGCATGAAATGCGGGAAATATACGTGTAAACATACAAGTACTTATAGTTAGGCATGGTTATGGCTTAATTAACCCTCATAATTATTAGTGAAATATGATGCAAAAGGCGATTAGAACGTACTCGACAAATAATTCGCAAAAATATTGAGAAGAAAGGAAGATACTTCTGGAGCTGATTGGTATCATTTATATTTCAAATTTATACCATCTGGTGATTATAATACTCATATCCTTTGGAAATCGTAGCCAGGAATTATTCTTAAGGTTTTGTTCTGTTTGACGATTTAAAAATGTTTAAAATTTGAATGTATTTAAGATGTTAGGCCCGTTCTTTCCATTCGAACAAAGATCAACAGTGAAAGAATGGCACGGATCTGCGACGAGCGAACTCAAACAGCCACCATACAAATGATTCGCAGAGTGGGGGCGAATCGCGGAGTGAGTATATTGTACAAACGGATAGGGGCGAAATAAGCTGACTTTCAGCCAATTTACTTTCAACCCTGACTCAGATGTGATCCAATACGAGACCTGGATCATCGACGGTCAGTTCTTTTGTATGGGAATAAGCTTATAGTATGCAGTGAATAGATCGCGGCTAACATTTTTATCTTAAGTGCAATACAGGGTGCCAGGAAATTGGCACATAAACGCACTGCCACATTATTCCCAATGCAATTTCCAGGAAATAATATTAAGGCAAATTTTTCCGAATTCTTAACCCTTTAGCTGATACAGGTGTTTACATTTTTTTTATGAAAATTGCTTACCTCATATTACTAAAAGCACAATATGTGGAAACTACGCTAGATAGAACGGTAAAATAAAAAGCTTACAACATAGAGGCATGCAATGAGCTTGTCCTGTATGTCTCTGGCTCCAAAATTTGGCGAATAAGTCGACAGCCAGCCTACTCGGTTGTTGTTTGATATTGACATATGTTGACTGTTCTGTCGAATTGTGCATGAATAAAGGTACATTTTTTTCAGACTGTCGACAGTCAGGTATTGACATAATGTTGATCGCAGTGTCGAATTGTGCATAAACAAACGTCATTTCTTGTCAATATTTAAATTTCATAGTTACAAACCGGACTACTGAGTTAGCTGACTGTCGGCATTATGTCGACTTAGTACCCAGATTTTGGAGCCACTGTTTCTATGGAGACATACAGGACAAGCTCATTCCATGCCTCTATGTTCTAAGATAAAAAGTCAATGGTAGCCAATACGTTGCTTTAAAAATTTTTTTTTCCAAATCAGACAAAGTATATGTGGACGCCAAACAGCTACTGGGCTTCCAAGATTGGAGGACCGAGATAATTGGAGGACAACGATTCAGGCGGCCAAGGCCCGACGTCGGGCTGTCGCGCCACGATGATGATGATGATCAGACAAACGGTTTAATTGTTATAAATTTATACACTCAAAATTATCGTTTAGCTCCGAAATATAATTTTTTACACCGCGTTTAGCATTTGTGCATTAGTAATGTACTTATCCTGTTTTAAAAATTAGTTTTGAATTTTATTATTATCAAATCGTGTTAACATCATTTCATACTTTCTCAAATTTCGTATTGTTCCACACTACTTTTCGCCAAACCACATACTCGAATTTGGTTGAAATTGGACTCTATCATATAGCTGTCATAGGAACAATCGTTCCAAAAGAAATTTTTGTTAGAAAAACTTTTTTTTTTTCAGAAGATATCTTTACCAAATTTCAAAATATTCAATAATATTTACCGCCAAACCACATACCAAATTTTGGTTTAAATCGGCCACTATTTCATGTACTTCTCATAGGAACAGTGAAATCGGAACAAGTTGTAATAATAATTTCAAAGTGGCAAATGCACGATACTCGTATATCGAAGCCGAAAGCTAGCTTGTTTAAATTAAAAAGGATGAATTTTCGACTTAAACGATTATCATTCATAGGCTCACAACTGTCAAAAATTACAAAATTAGGATGGAATGATCTAAGCACGATTTAACCGTAGGAAAATATCAAACGACCCTGTACAGGTTGTCCCGCTTCAAAGCCGATATATCGCTAGGGCAGATCCTACACTCTGTTATTGAGGTTAGAGGTTCCAACCCCTCCATTGGGATTCATTCACTGAAAATAAATATGTACTTATCGAAAAATCCTCCTTTTCTTTATTTTGACGTTAGCGCAGTTGTTCATTTGAAATAGTCATTGTACAAAAAGGATAATTTCACACCCGCTGATCACTAGGATGCCCAAGTATCTATGAGGGTTTATTTCTACGTTATGATTTGTTATCGTATCCTTTCTTCTACTGTTTCCGTTGAACATTTGGTAATTTATGTGTTTTCCAACATCAATAGCAACAACGGTTCAACGGATTTCCTTCGTTTGTGGTGTGACACGTAGCTAAAAAATAATTGGAAATTAAAAAATATATATATTCATGGCGCTATTCGGATTAAAAAAGGGATGTCCGTGGCGGCTTATGCGTAATTATGGTATTAGAAGAGAAGGAATTCGAAACAGAACTTGATTGTACAAATAATGAAAATCAGAGTCTGGTTTATTGAAACCAAAAACTGATGAATCTTTCTTAAACTACTTATAACTTTCTATAAAATGACTCTTCCATCTTTGCGAAATTCTATCGTAACTTCCGAGAGTTCATTCTGTGTCGATTCATCAGGCCATCGTCAGCAAACTCATCAAGGCGAAAAAAAAAAATATTTGCTCGTGGCAGAACTCGAGTCCGAACTTTTCTTCTTATGAAGATATTTGAGCAAATACCAAATCCTTCGATGAGTGCTTCGATGAAAAGTGGATGCCTAATGAGTTTATCAACGACTCTCATCAAGTACTTCGTCATCTGCGGCCTGATGAATTTGTCAATGGTACTCATGCAGCGGGACGTGAGTGCCATTGTATCTTTTTATCAAGGGCGTGAAATTCAGCATTATACATAAGCGAAATAAGTGGGCATGTGTATGTCTACAAAAATCGTCGCATAATTTTGCTTCTCCCGCTAATCCTTCGTGAAAAAAGTGTTCGACTGATAAGCGATGATTAGCATGGAGGTGTCCGGCATTTGTCAGTTTTACCTCCTAGCGTGTAAATGATATATAGCAGTGATATATTTTGGCATAAATCGCTTTTAAGCCTACCACGTTTATCATTTCACAAAATAATCACTGGAACAATTTCTTTCATTTCATGTATATTTTCATAAGCACCGCGAAGATCCAGAATACTTGAGATCTGATAAATAGGTACCATTAATTATCAATGAACAAAAAGCTTTCATATTACAACAAGGATCCACCTCCGTGACATATGCGAGCACATATGAATCCTTGCAACCGTTTCGTATTCATTTGGCATTTCCTTTAGAGTTGAATAAAAATTCAACTCCTGGGATATTGTGTTTCTTTAGAAGCCGCTCCAAAACAGCATAATACTTTCTTTTACACCGAATATTTTTTTCATGCTTCTTCCGGTTAGATCCCGCGAGAAGTGCTATTTAAGTCATGAGAAATGGTTTCGAGATGTCGGGTGAATATTTCTGTGCGCCCATTTAAGGCCATTTTTGACAGAAGAACAATTTTCCCCAAAGTGATTTTTTGAGTGTTTCAATAATAAAAGGACTTTTTTGCTGTGTTATGGGTATGGTGTTGTAAAAGTCTAATGTTAGGGCCATTAGTAATGCGCGTTTGTAGGGGGACTTTGTGTTTGTTTGTTTTTGTTTTTCTGACGAAGTTTTATGATTATCTAATTTTAAAATATAGCCTGAATGTAAACGTTAATGGTTTTAACCGATTCTCGTTAAACGCGCTTTAAACTTTAAAACGTTTGAAAACTTTATTCAGATTTATTCTTATGAATATATTTGCCCTGATATTGAGCTGGATTGAAGTTTCTAGGGGCGACTTCAGTATCTGAGGTGCCAGATTTTAATGATGGGTTTTAATCAAATTCGGTATGAAATGAACGAATCTAAAGTCCTTTTCCGCGAACTAATAACCCTTTTAGAGTTATTTACTTTTAAATTTGGAAGTTTTGTATTGGAAAATCCAGGTGCTAGACTAGTATATAGAATAAATTTTCGCTTCAGATAATTACGAACCATCATTTAATGGTTTAAGTTTTCAGGCCACTAGTATTTTAGATTTAGCGCGAATGAGCCGCCTATAAAATTTGGCGCCTCAAATATTGAAGTCGTGCCTCGAGTTCGTGTAGGACAGTGTAGTAACGCTGACGTTGTGTCCTATCACCTTATGTGCACCGATACCAATAGTTATGAAAGAGATAGGATTGAAAAGGACGCGGTGCGGCGTCGCGATTATTTTTGACGCGTATGTGCACCAAAACTTAGAGTGTATGCCAGGTACTGCGTGAGTTTTTTTTTATAAATCGATGCAGGTTTTGCCAAAAACCTTAAATGCAAATAAGCAATACCTAAAATAATTTGAAGGATTTTTTTTGCATCTTTTTAATTTTGCCCCTATAGCATTCTAGTGTAAGAATATGCTTAACTTATTGAAGAGATGAACACCTTCATTATACTTCCAATCATCTTAGCTGCCTGAGAAAAGATTCTAAGTGCGTTCCACAACTGACTTCAAGAGTGGCATGAAATTAATCCTCAGACCCACTTCACTGCCTTTGCAAACAGAAATACGAATAATTTTCTGAAAGATACCCAAATATCTTATTGTGAGGCATCGGATTTAACTCAGAATTATGAGTACAACCTAACCTATTGAATTCTTTCGAGTTTTTTTTACAGATATCTGTTTCATCTTCGAGGTTATCCAATAAGAGCAATATTAGCAACGCATCTTGAACAATCGCCTTTTCAATGCCATTTCGTGTCTGTCAATGATGTTGGGTGGCTGTGTGATATTAATATTCTTTTGAATTGATTTCTTTCAAGGAAAATATTCTGGAGCGAAGGTTGTACACTACTTGTTGGCAATTTTTGGGGAGTCTTACTGGAATATAGGGATTTCAATATTTGAGGAATGGAAAGAGCTTAAATTATCATCTGTAAGAGCTGTAAAGTGTATACATCGCGAAATAAGGTAATTTAAATTTGAAAAATCGAAAAACAGGACTAAGTAGCACCTAACACTTGATTAGTCCCGACAACGTCTCGTCGTGGCCATGGATTTTGTTATTGTTTTCCACCTGTGGGATGGGGCTTAACAGTACTGTTACTTACTTACTGTTACGCCCCACACCACAGAGACTCGAACCCAACTTGGTGCTGGCTAAATGGGCAGGAGGTACATGCCACCAGCATGCATCGTCCGAAACCAGTTTTTGCTAACGAAACGTCAACTAAGCCATATGGGAATAGTTGACGCACTGGGACCCGCCAGGGGTTTGTTAATTGCCTTGATCCCTCCAGGGACATGGGCGCGTCAACATCCCAAGCATTTACATATATCCCTTGTTGACGCTTTGATAGCATATCTACTTTTCGGAAGTGCAGTTGCTAGCATGCACCTCCTATGCGCGCTGTATTTATACTGATAAGCTCGAAGCACTGTGAGAGTTCTATTAGTACTCACAGGCAGTTTTTGATCCCGCCGAAATTTGTACTCCGATCTTTAGATTAATATCGTAGACCGGTGACCGAATGACCACGGCCACCATCCCGCTAGGGGTTAGGACAGATAGTATATCCGCATTCAAACAGCATCCAGCAGAGAGAAAACGTGAAGGAGTGCTCGCCCTTCGGCATAGTTTCGCGGCTTCCCCATTTTGCCGCCCACGCATTGAAGTCTCCTGCGATTATGACCAGACAGTGCATACTGGCGTTGCACACCAGTTGATCCAGCAATCTTTAAAATTCTGCTAGGTATAACCGTGGTGGGATGTAATACCTATAAATGTGTATGCCGTTGATTATGATTTTGACGAAGCCCTTTATTGAGCCAGACTTAGTTCGTTGGAAAGCATGGCGTCCACATGTTCAAATGGCGATGGTCTGCGAAAGCAAGTCCTGTGGCGTGCGGCAATGGTTTAGATTTAGCTGAACGAACTTGGTCAAGGGGTGCGCTTTAGAGCCTCCTGGTATGAAGAGCATTTGCCGCTTCCTGTCAAATGTTTGAAGGGTGTCCCGCGTTGGGTGGCCAATACTGATAGAAGTTATTCCACAGTTTATTTGAGTAAGTGGTACCAATAGAATTGACATATCTTTAACCGTCACCGAGATATAACTGGTTTTATGATTGTCATCAAAAACCGTGACCTGCCAAACAAAATCCAAATTTGCCACTTTCCCAATCATCAAATCTGTAATTTGACAACACTTTATAAAATTACATGTAGTCCGGATGGCGCAACGGTTGGCACGTTCGCCTTCAACGCACTGGGCCCCGGTTTCGATTCCGGAAATTTACGTGTCGGACTATGAGCCCACTCAGCTGTTAAATGAGTACCCATTATGGGGTAAATAACTCGGTGGAGCGTGTTGCTGATCACATACCTCTGGAAAAAAACCGTCACGATCTAGAAAATGAGATGATGCTAACTCATCTCGAGGCCGTGGTTGAAATTGGACTGTTGCGCCAGTTATTTATTTATTATTTACTTATAAAATTATTTTACATAACATTTTGCAAAAAAAAAAACATTTTTTTCCCGATTGCGAAATTCACCGTTACATCAAAGATGCATCTATCCAAACTTTGAAGAAATTTCAAAATCGGTTTTTCATCGAAAATTCAAAAGATAATATTGTAACGGTACTTTGAACTGACAATTCTGCAAAGTTGACAAAAGTTGCCCCATTATGGTAACTTTCGAACAACATGTAAACATTAAGGACTTTGATTTAAAATTTCTAGCTCGTGTGGTTTTGCAGTTATTGGGCGCATTCGGGTGTCACGGAAAACAGCGTAATGCGCTGCATAGAAATAGCGAATTCCTAAGCAGCACAAACCAATTTTTCTTGTGACACCCGAATGGTATGCTGGCTCACCTGTTGTAAATTGACATGCCTGCATTCACAAATCGGTAGCGCAACTTGAGCGCTCCTGTCTTTGTCCCAATTTTGCACTGAATTACAACAACAAAAATGGGAGGGCTCGAGTAGCGGTATGATTTGTGAATGCAGGCAGTTCGTTCGAACTGTCAAATCTCCGCTAAGCCAAGACAGCGAACAAATTTTGTGCAGCCTAAAAGTGTTAGCGCCTAGCTATTTGCGCTAAGTTTAGCAGTGGTTTAGCGTAACATTCGGAATACAAATCACGAGGCAGCACTTAAAGCTAGCTAGCAACCGTGACTCCCGAATGCGCCCATTGTGTTTCTAGTAATTTGAGATCGACGTAGTAGTAGTCGATTTGTTCTACATCAAGGCCACGTCTTTTCCCCTTAAATATGAAACATGCGCAAATTTTCAAATCTGAGTTCTTTATTCTTACATGCTGTTCGAAAGCTAACACGGTGGGGCAACTTTTGTCAACTTTTTAGAATTGTCAGTTCAAAGTACCGTTACAATATTATCTTTTGAATTTTCGATGGAAAACTGATTTTGAAATTTTTTCCTTGTTTGGATATTTGTATCTTTAAAGTAACGGCGAATTTTTCAATAAGGAAAAAATTTCTTTATATTAAATTTTATGTAGTTTAAAAAAGTGATGTTTAATCCCAGATTTTATGATTGGGGAAGTGCTAATTTTTCATTTTTTTTTGGCAGGTCACGATTTTTGATGACAATCACAAAAACAGTTATATCTCGGTAAAGGTTAGAGATATGCCAATTCTATTGGTACCATTTTTCCTCAAAGTGTGGAATAACTCCTATCAGTATTGCCCACCGCCACAGGGGGCACCCTGTATATAGCTCGGTCCTCTGTCGGACCTTTTGAATTTGTGGCATTCGTTATTCACAACACATCAGTGCGATCGTGGCAGTAATCAGTGGCCACTGCGTAGTTGGGGTGAATGCCAGGGAACTACCCTCTAAGTGTCACCATACACTGTCGAAATCGAACTCGAGCTCGAACCTGGTACAAATTTCCTCTGACACACACATACACTTCACATAGGTGTGAAGAAAACCGGTCCACTTGTACTAGGTTCGTGTTCGAGTTCGACAGTGTATGGTGACACTAATGCAGAAACTGAGGCGAAAAGGACGAGGTTGAGTGTACTTTCTACCTTCTCTGCGCCTGTCCTGCGCTAGTAAGTAGGCGGAAGGTAATTTTCGGTTCATATTTCTTCAGCGAATTGGATGACTTTGTATTATTTAATTGCTTCGGTGCAAGTTCCGAATTGCTTAAGGGGCTATACCAGTGTGAACGCTGAAAATTTGGGTGATTTTCGAGAATTTTTTGGAAGAAAAGTACTCAATGTTTTGGAAAATTAAGAGCATATTTGGCTATATTTGACATATATTACATAATATTTTTTAATAGAAATGTATTGGGATCCAAGCATAAGTAACTTGGAATCGGAAGCCCCAAAAAAGTGCCTCCTCTGCTGCCATGACTCCGGCCGATTGAGTAGCTAAAACCGAAAAAAGAAAGAATGCCGTTAAACTGGAAGGTATTTCCTGTACAGTGACATAGGATTTTCGAAAAATATCAAAATCCGACAAAATGGCGTAGGTATGAACAAAGAAGTCTGGTATCTTGCCTAAAAAAGGTCGTTTTTTCAATGCCAAATCGTCAATTTTCATCCAACCAAAACTATCCTACGTCATTGTAGAGTAAATATATTCAATAGTACTCAGTACAGGTGTCAAGTCAATCGGATAATAATTGCTCTTTGAGTTACAATGTCAGCAAATTTGAAAAATCTCATTTCGAGAAAAACGCGCTAAAGATTTAGCTAACGAGCTGCGTTGAACGACTCCAGAATACCTTTTAAATTTCAACGCTGTTGTCAAATGGCCCTATAGATATATTTCTAGCTTAAATAGTGCCCCCTCTTAATTACATATGTACCGTTTATGATGCCGAAAGATTCAGGCAACGACACGTCAGAGCTCCACCTCCAGGCAGATATAGCATTTCATATCTGCGAGTGGTTGCTCTTTAGAAGGCTGTTATTCGGGGAGTATTAGAGATACGGCCTTGAAATCTTTAGAGGATATCCTTGAAAGTATAAACTGTTGATAAAGACAAAAAAAAAATCGATTTTTTGAAAGTAACACAATGGTGTAGCCCCTTAATGAGTAGAATGATCGGGAGATCATCACCAAACACAACGAACGTTGTCATAGTGTATGTGTGCTCTGGTAACTTGAACAGGTATTTCCACCGAAAGTTTAAACCTGAAGGCATTCAACATAGTTTTCCTAGAAATTATGATGGATTTTCACCATTTTATAGTCAAGCTCATAGTCCTGATGTGCAATCATATGGCAGCAATTCAGATTAGCCTGTGTAATCTCATTTTACTCTCCAGTGATTTTCCACATCCACTACTTTGCGCATAAAATGCATATGGCTTGTGGGAGAGTCTCTCTTCAGAACAGAAGCCGGACTTACATAATATTTTAAATATGTACTTTTGACTTTGAAGCACCATGGAAGTAGGAGGGTATAGTAAATGAGTCGAATCCTCTTTCCGGAAGACATCAAATGTGCATGGCTAAAGAACTATGTATGTTACGTATAGTTAACATGTTATTGTAGAACTTTCAAAAAGTCCCTAACAAAAATGTGTTCGACATCATTAAGCATTCTTTTTACTTGTTGCAAACTTCAGTTTCATACAATATTGCCACCACCTGACTCATTGTATCTATTTCCTTTGAATAAGCCATCAGTATGTTACAATAGATTGTTTCCTGTTATGGACAAACTTCGGAACATAAAAGAAGAGACTTTCGTCAATGTGCTGCAATACAAGTGAAGAAGCCGATAGATTCTGTCGACTTTGTAATTGGTAATCCCTGTGGAAAGGTATTTTCGAAAAGTTCCCATTGATGTCATTCTGGTTGGTTGTTCGCTTGAGCTGAGAGTTAAATTAAATACTCGTATATGGGATACTTTAAGTTCATGAATTGAAGCAAAGGATTATAAGTTGGGGAGTATCGAAAGTTAGTCTGTATCTTCCTTTGGTTAGATTTATGGTTAATTAATCCTTGTAGGATTTTATGTCATGAACTTGTATCATAGGGACAGGAGGAATACATACGAGTATGGTGTAATGGGTGACATGACATTCATTCCTAATTCATGCATGAGCGCATAGATTGCTTTTAAGAACAGAATGGAGTAGGTCATTGCTCTTCCAAGTCAATAATGACTTGGCTTAGCTCTCCACTACCACGAAAAATTAATCCTTTTGCCTTTTGGTTTCGTTTCACTAGAAAATAATTCGCACTCATTTCATACATTGCAAACTAGTGTAGACATTTTATCCAGGAATGTATTCCGATTTAGGTCTGAATACAACCTGATCTAGTCGAGTTGCTACCCCGATGGATTAAAGCAGCTCCTGAAGAGTATAATGCTTCTTGTGGACGAAACCAGAAGACAGGTGAAGAATTGGCTTTTTGCTGATTATTTCATGGTAGTGGATAGCTAAGCCAATTCATTGCTTGCTGGAGTAGCTAAGACCCATTCCCCTCTATTCTTAAAAACTAGCATATAGACTTCCTTTGTAACACTTCTAAGTACTTAATAAAAGCGAGAATTAATCTCCAATTGAAAAATATACAGTTACTTTTGGTTAGGACTATTTTATTAGTTATAACACTATAAAAGTTATTTTACAAAACTCTTTAAATAAAGATCTTTGACGTTTGTAATAGACAAAATGGTCGCCAGATTGTGTATTTAGGGAAGGAGCTGGAAGGTCACCAGAGTGATCATGAAAGACTAGTGGCGCTAAAAAAGCGATTTCTCCACGAGCACATGCTTGTTGCAGCTCAGTTTCAGGGAAATTTGGGCGGGGTCCCCTCCCCCCCGCCTGGGAGAGAACTTTTCCATAGTTCTCCACATGGGCGCCCCCACACCAGACAAGCGTACAAACTAGTAAATAAAATTAAAAATGGCTACCAACTCAGGACTAGCTTTTGTAAGGACAAGGATGGAACATCATCAGCGACACCGATGGCATTAACAAACGATGGGGTTCTTATTTTGAAGAGCTTCTGAACCTACCATCTAACATCCCCGCACAAGTAGCCCTCGACCATATTGTTGACCTAGGCCCACTCATACAACCCCCGAGAGTAAAGGAAGTTGATCTCGCGTTGCGGTCACTAAGGCGAAATAAAGCACCGGGCGCTGACGAGATTCCAGCTGAACTGCTAAATTTCGGTGGAACGGGTCTAGCTAATACCATACGTCAATTACTCCTGCGAGTATGGGAGGACGAGGAGATCCCAGACGATTGGCGCATCTGTCCAATTCACAAAAAGGGAGATAAACTGCAGTGTGAGAACTACAGGGGCATATCACTAGTTTGTACGTCCTATAAAATTTTGACGAAAATTCTTGAAAATAGAATAAAACCGTACGCAGAACAAATCATTGGCGAATATCAAAGTGGTTTCAGACCTAGTCGCTCCACAACCGATCAGCTCTTTATGGTCAAACTGATACTCCAGAAGTGCTGGGGATACAACGTAAACGTATACCAAATCTTTGTCGACTTCAAGCAGGCATACGAGAGTGTCGATCGTGGAGTACTGTACAACATCATGCTGCAATTTGGTATACCGGTCAAATTAGTGCGACTGACAAAGATGACGATGACGAACTCCATCTCAGAAGTCAGGATCCAGAATAGACTTACTGATCTATTTGAAACAAGCACTGGTCTGAAACAGGGCGATGGACTGGCACCGACGCTCTTCAACCTAGCACTGGAATACGTTATTCGGGCCATGAATATGGACAACAGCAAGACGCTGCTCATCAAGTCGACACAATTAGCAGCGTACGCCGACGACATCAACATCATGTCCCGAAGATTGGCTGACGCAGAAGAACTTCTGCATACGCTCGATACCGCTGCAAAGGAAGTTGGATTACGTATTAACGAGGGTAAAACTAAAATAATGATGCAATCGGTGACAAGGACACCTGCACAACCGAGCATCAACGTGGGGGACCTCAACATCGAGTTCGTGAACAACTTCATCTACCTGGGTTGCAACCTGTCAAGGGACGCCAACGAAACTGACGAAATCAAGCGACGGATACAGTTAGCTAATAAGACTTTTTTCTCGGTTCTCCCCATAATGAAATCGAAGCATGTGCACAGAAACACGAAGCTCCGCGTGTACAAAACCATTATACGACCAGTGCTATGCTATGGCTGCGAAGCATGGACCCTAACTCAAGCCTCCGAAAACATGCTAGACACTTTCGAACGTAAGGTTCTACGGCGAATTTTCGGGGCTGTTTGCGATCGAGATGGATGGCGCATCCGGTACAACCATGAGTTGTATGAAATGTACGATGAGCTGCAAGTCTCGAAAATCGTCAAACTACAACGACTTCAATGGGCAGGGCATGTACAAAGAATGGACGATGATCGCATGCCTAAGAGAGTAATGAATGCAGAACGAGTCGACGGAGCGAGACTGCGAGGACGACCGAGATCTCGTTGGGAGAGCTCAGTAGGTGTGGACGCCGCGCAGCTGCTGGGCTCCCAAAATTGGAGGACGCGGTCACGTGACCGAGATAATTGGAGGACAATGATCCAGGCGGCCAAGGCCCGACGTCGGGCTGTCGCGCCACGATGATGATGATGGTGTCAAAATGCCTAAATTTAAATGAATGTACTATTATTAAATATTATGTGATTATAATAAAACTTCGAGACATTATTGCCTATAGTGTTGGTTATCACTGGCCATCAATATTTTTGACGTGTGATGCGTTTAAGGGGTGCAGGGGTGTGTTAACTGTAACTAGAGATATGTACTATTATTAACCTTTTTTGATGAGACATCAAAATTCTACGATTTTTAGTTTTCTATGCTAGTAAAATGCCACTTTCCTGCAAATTTTCATATTTCTAAGTATAACGGTCTCGAAATGCAAGGGGGGGGGGGGGGGGGGGGACAAACTCGGATCACATATTTTCCTCTCTACCTCATTTCCCCTTTTTTTCAAATTTGACGAAAATACCAAAAATGGAATGTACTCGGTGTTACCTTTCTCATGATACCCCACTTGCCTACACCAGATGAAAAAAAAAATTGACCTTCATTTCACCTCTATGGGGACCTTCCCTTAAAGTCAGCCTATTACAACGAATCGCTTTCTCTGGTGAATTATAATAATTCTACATATTCCCACAAATTTTCATAGATGTAGCTTCAGCGGTTCGTGAGATATTTCATGGACAGACGGACAGACAGACGGACAGACGGACGCATGACCGATTTCATAAGGGTTTTGTTTTTACTACAAAACCCTGAAAACATAATTAAAATGTCTTACCCACTTACATTTTACAAGCCAATTCATATTACGTGATTGTAACGAAACTTAGAACATATTATTGCCTAAGGTGTTGGTTATCGTTGGCCATCAGTACTTTTGACCTCGAACGTGTTTAAGGAATGCAGGGGTGTGCTAATTGTAACTATAGAAATAAACTATTATTGACCTGTTCTGAGAAGATTGCAAATTCCATTATTTTCCTTTTTATATGCTATTCGGAGCCCACCTTCCTTCAAGTTTTAATAATTCTAAGTATAACGGTCTCGAAATGCAAGGGGAGGGGGGAACGAACTAATATTTTCTCCTCCCCCACTGTTCTCCTTTCTACAAATTTCAAGAAAATGCGAGAAATATTTAGAATGTACTTAACATTACTTTTCTCACGACATCTCACTTGCCTATGCCAGTCGGAAAAAAAATTTTACCTTTATTTCGTCTCTATGTGGACACCCCCATTTTTGACCTCGGGTATGCTTAAGGGGTGTGCTAACTGCAACTATAGAAATGTACTATTATTAACCTTTTTTGATGAGATATCAAAATTCTACTATTTTTAGTTTTATATGCTAGTTGAATGCCGCTTTCCTGCAAATTTTCATATTTCTAAGTATAACGGTCTCGAAATGCAAGGGGGAGGGGACAAACTCGGATCAAATATATTCCCCTCTACTTCTTTTCCCCTTTTTTTAAATTTGATGAAAATACCAAAAGTGGAATGTACTCGTTGTTACCTTTCTCATGATACCCCACTTGCCCATACCAGATGAAAAAGAATTTCGACCATCATGTCCCCTCTATGGGAACCTCCCCTTAATGTCAGCCTATTAGAACGAATCGCTTTCTCCGGCGAATTGTAATAATTCTACATATTCTCGCAAAATTTCATATATGTAGCTTCAGCCGTTCGTGAGATATTTCATGGACAGATGGACAGACAGACAAACGGACAGACGGACAGACAGACATTTGACCGATTTCATAAGGGTTTTGTTTTTACTACAAAACCCTAAAAATGGTTCCAGCGTCCCTGCCATATGCAATAATCCCATAATGTTTTATAACAATCACATAATGTTTAATAATACATTTATCTAAGGCTGAACATTTTGACAGAGCACACACCAAAAAAATATGTATACTCAGTATCGTTTTTTTACTCACTCAGCATCGATCAAAGTTGAATTCGGACCAATCAGGATTGAAGCTATTAAATTAACCATTTGTGAAAGCGTAAAGATTGGTTGAAGGCGGAGTTACTGATTCTAACTGCAATTATTCATACACTCTCTTTTTTTTAATTAAAACTTGCAATTTTCAATTTCGTCTGAACATAAATGGTTAACCATCTCCAAACATCTCACCTATTGTAATTGGGCACTACAAAACCCTAGTTTTGCGGGCGAGGTCCTCTACTTTCAGGCTTAATTTTTTTTTTATGAAAAAAACATGTTTAAAACCTTAAAACCTTTCCTTTTTTTTACGTCCGTCGTTAGCGTCTACATTGTTAAATTTTTCTCTGAAATGAACAACGAAAATTCAGAATTTGGGAAATGCCTTTGTGTGTTTCTTGATAGGAGTACTTTACCAGAATCAAAATTTCATGGAGCTAATGTCTATGGACCTCTTTTTGATATTTTTCATTTACCTCATTTTTCCTCTCGTGTATCCTGGATTCCGAACTTGGGGATTTTAGCTCGAAAATCTCTCCCATGAATCCATCTCGGATCCCAACTAACAATACATTTTAGAGCCACAAACACACTGTTCCTGCAATTAAATAGCAAACCTAAAATGTCACCAACATTTAAAATTCTAAGATCTAATTCGAAAATTTATGACAGAACCTATAAATGTAATCGTAAACGATTGCTGAAAAGTCGGTGCAAATAAAATAGAATTAAGTAAGTTGTTAAATATTTGAGTTCTGCGTTGTGGCCTGAAATCATTTTTTGCTTTTCACAAGGATTTTTAGAATATTTTAAATTTCGCTCCAGGGCTTGTGTGGAGAAATTTTCACTTTTGCCAACTTAATTTCATCATGAAATGTTTATTGTTGTTAATAATTGATTTTGTCTGGAAAGAACATTGTGGGAGTCTCCGGAAGCTGAAATAATCCTACGTGCCTGTGGGCCTAAGGATTTCAATTGGTAATCTTCCTGATGTTTGGTAATTTTAACATCAGGAAGATTACCAATTGAAATCCTTAGGCCCACAGGAAAGTTGTAGGAAGCTTTCATAAACAAGTGGTTTACAGAGAGTGAATACCGGCTGCTATATGTATATGTAATGAATAGAAACTGGCGTCTGGAATAGCTCATTTCATTTCTAAAACAAATCGAAGTTCACTGCTGAAGTATCCAAGCATGTATTTCCTACCCAATTATTCAGTAGATTTCGTGTTTGAAGGACTTTCCGCGAAAAGCATTGCTACTGATTTTATCTTAGCTGAATTTTGTGTTTATTATCGTCCGTCACGCGAATCATTGCTTGCTTTCGTAATAGCCGGGAATTTACTGTAATTGTCTTGTACTTCCGCGAAACATTTGGGTCAATGGGTTTTGTTGCTTGAACAATTTGCTAATTTTGATCTAATGGCATTGTGCCATTAATTCAGTCCTTGTTTGGGTGTAAGTTTCATCTCGTATATGAAATATGGCTGAAGAGGATGTTTAATAATAATACAATACAAATTTAATTGTCGTTTACTCTGTAAAGGTTTCGAATCACAATGCGAGTATACTGCATCGTTATTTCAGAATCACGAATGCCATGGAAATTTTAAGGAAGGTCACTTTTTCCTATGGGGGCATAGTTACGTATTATTTTGATTGAACCATGTGTTTAAATTGTAATTCTTCTGCTAAATTTAGTACGGTCTACTAAAAATACCATAAATTGTTCAATTTCGGATCGACACCTACAAATTATAGAAATTTAAATAATTATGCAAATCCAAAATCATGTCTTGGTCAATATAGGTCATGTTTTTGGTAGTCGTGGTTATTTTCATTTGTATTTTGTGTATATCCATCCAGTTTCACCAAAACTTTAAATATTTTGCAAATAATAATTCATCTTTATTTGAACTAATTTCAGTGAGATCGGAATCTAACGGTTCATTGTTACAGTCTGGCGCGAGTATTTCGATAGTTATCAAAATATTTTTTTACTGTAATACAAGGAAAAAGTTTCGGCGGAATCAATTAGTAAACAGTATAGTCATCTTCAGCATTGAGAATGGCCCGGCACCTACGACGCATGCTTTCGACGAGTTTTTTAGCGTAGCTTGTTGGAAGAGAACGCCAAATCTTTCCAATCTTCCTAAAAAATGCTTCAAATTGTGAACAGAATTTCCCGCAAGTTTGCTCTTCATTCATATACCCAGACATTCGATGGGGTTTGCGTCAAGAGATTTGGAGGGCCAGTTCAAGGTGATGATCCCATTTTCCTCCTTCCAGGCGCGGCAGAGGCGGCTTCGATGCTTCGGATCGTTGTCTTCTTGAGGGACCCAATTTCTGTCATCAGGTCCAAGCATTTTCTCGGCCGACTTCATAAGGCTTCTTTTGCAGACCTCATGCATTTTCACTGCATTCATATTCTGCGTAAAAAGCCGCAAGCAACCAAATCCCCGCTCTGACAAGCACCCCCAAACAGAGCCGTGCGAAGAACATTTGGCGCCCGGGGCGACGATTTAATATGGCGCCCATATATGGAAAAGGGCCACTTTCTCAGCCGGCAGAACGGCTCTGAATAAAATTCAAAGACTTGTCTGCAATGCCATCACTGGAGCCATGCACTCTTGTCCAACAGCTGCTCTAAAAGTTCTACTTGTCCTCCCGCCGATGGATATACACATGGAAGCGGAAGCTAGAATGGCAACCGTCAGACTCAAGGCCTGCAATATATTCCTATGTTGTGGACCTCAAACCAACTATTCCATTCCTTTAAATCAGTCATTTGGAACAGAGATAGGGCGGAAGGCTACAACTCTCTCCGACCGAGCACAATCAAATTGTTCACAGACGGCTCCAAAACGGAAGAGGGTTCCGGCGTAGGCATTGTCGGTCCTGAGCACAGAGCCTCCATTTTAATGCGTAAAACGCCGTCCGTGATCCAAGTGGAAATTTACGCCATCGAAGTTTGTGTTAGACTGTGCTAAGCCGCCGGCTATTTAAACAGGGACGTAGCAACATTCAACGACAGTCAGGCAGCTATTAAAGCGATAATTTCACTATCAATTCTTAGCTGGTACTGGCTTGTCAAGAAGTCCTCCATAATGTGGGTTCAACGAACAAATTCACATTTTACTGGGTTCCTGGTCATTCGGACATCAAAGGCAATGAGCTGGCAGATACGCTAGCAAACCGAGCCTCCGCCGTCCCCATCTACGGCCCAGAACCGTTTTTTCGGGATACCATTCTGCAGAATGCAGAAACCACATAAGAGACTGGGAGAGCACACGTGCTTCATCCCAATGGGAGGTCCTCCCAGGCCCAAGGCAGGCCAAACTGTATATTTCCGGCCACTCACGCGTTCGTACCTTGGAATTGCTGCGGTTGAGCAAGAACAGGGTCAGAATAATTTGTGGAATTTTAACGGGACACTCGCGTCTGAGGGGTCACCTTAAAACCATGCATATTGTATCAGACGCTAGCTGCCGCTTTTGCGAGGCCAATGATGAAATCTCATAGTACATATAGGTACTTTGCGAGTGTGAAGGTCAAGTGTGCTCAAAGACGTACTGAATGCTTCGGCGTAACATTTCCCTTGGTCGAGGAAATTTATTCAATAAAACGTTGCCAGATCAGTCAATTTATCGAGAAATATCGGCTGAATCTTATGATTTAGTCTAGTTTCGCGATAGAAAGGTCAAAAGCACAATAGACCTCATGGTCGCACTGGTTATGCTACCAATACGACCCACAGCCCACCACCTTTACCTATCTATCTAGCTCGAAAACTAGTTTCTCCATTTCAATAACCATTGAGTGTTCGATACGAAATTGTTCATTCGAAGCAAATTCTCGATGATTTTTGAGATTAGGAAATTGTTTTTGATGTTGCCATTTTCGTCCGTTCGAAAACAATTCGATTTGAATCGAATTACATGATAGGGCCCAGGTAGTTTTTAGGGTTTTGTAGTTAAACAAAACCCTTATGAAATCGGTCAAATGTCTGTCTGTCCGTCTGTCCGTCTGTCCGTCTGTCCATGGAATATCTCACGAACGGCTGAAGCTACATAGATGAAATTTTGTAGGAATGTGAAAAATTACTATAATTCGCCGGAGAAAGCGAGTCGTTGTAATAGGTCAACTTTAAGGGGAGGTCCCCATAGAGGGGAAATGAAGGTCGAAATTTTTTTGACATGGATATGTCTTATAGCTGGGGGTCATCCTAAAAATCTGTCCGTCACACGAAATGTCTGTTTTTCTACTCGGGGGTCAGAAGAGGAAACAAGCCCATTGAAAATTTTTCCGAGTTCTATGAATGTAGTGGCCGATCCTCAGTCAATCCAAGTCAGTCATCAAAGGGAACCCACGAAAATCGAAAAACTTCGCATCATGAACTGACTAAACAACCAGGCACCCATAAAACAAGTCAACATCATTCAACTGCCATCCCCTCGTGATTCAAATCTGTTCACAACACCAGCCACATCCAGACAACCTGTCTCCCTCACTCGTGCACAGCGCTATGGCTCCTCCTTCACAGCAATCTTTTTGTTTTCATCAATTAGTCACTAACCTGACTCAGTAAGAAAATCGTTGGGGTAGGTCGGGAAATAGCTTCAACTTCACACACACACTCGTATGCAGGCAATGGAGAGACGGTTGAGTCGAAGAAGTTCAATGGATGGGCGTTGCTCCGTCATCGGCGACAGTGCGGAAGAGATGCTTGCTGCACGGACCTTGGACTACACTTCCGCGGCGGATCCACCCCTTTCTTGTGATGGCCAATCCCATCCAGCCGACTGAAATCAGTGTCACCAAGGTCACCAACGTGTTTTTCCCGTGGATGTAAGGAACTTACGACCGTAGTTGTATCGCGCATACCGCGGACTATCACAATCGATGATATATCAACTAACAGTGCACAATTCTGATTTAGTGAAGAGAATAGTGCAGATGATGCAGTTTGTGCAGCGCGGATAACGTAAACGTTAATGCAATAAAATTGTGTTGTCGCGCTTACCGTCTTTAGACTTAGACGAGTACAATCTAAGTATCGAATAGTAAGTGTGTTTAGCTGGACCGCGGCTTGACGATCGATCGATCGCGGATTGACGTACTAACGAAGCACAGGCGCATATAAATATGTAGAGTGTATGATCGCTTGATCCACACACGGAGCAACGGTTGGGTTAATTTGTATTCTCCTGTACACTATGCGGGACGGTATGTCTTGAAAATGATACAAAGTATCTACACTGCATGCAGATACATCGGTACATCTTATGCCTACCGAAAGCGTGGGACGTGTTTTGTCGAATGAATTCATCCAGTATAACTATACTGGGATCTTTATAAAACTTACGTCGATATCTTCAACACAACAGGTTCCACGCAGTCGGTAGCCAAAGACATATCCATGTTCCGATGTATCTGCATGCAGTGTAGATACTTTGTATCATTTTTTCGTTTGGTACAGGCAAGTGGGGTATCATAAGAAAGGTACCGTCGAGTACATTCCATTTTTGATTTTTTTTTCAAATTTGAAGAAACGGGAAAAGAGGGAGAGGGGAAAATATGTCATCCGAGTTTGTCCCCCCCCCCCTTGCATTTCGAGACCGTTATAGTTAGAAATATGGAAATTTACAGAAAAGTGCCATTTTACTAGTGTAGAAAACCTAGATTTCTAGAATTTTGAAATTTCATCAGAAAAGGTTAATAATAGTACATTTCTATAGTTTCAGTTAGCACAGCCCTGCACCCCTTACGCGTACCCGAGGTCAAAAATATTGATGGCCAATGATAACCAACATCATAGGCAATAATATCTCTAAGTTTCATTATAATCACATAATATTTAATAATAGTACATTCATTTAAAGTTCGGCATTTTGACACTATCCACATAAAAAATACACCTACCGGCCTCATAGGTGTGAGTACTACTATACTTTCAAGTTGTTTTTCGTAGTGCGAATTGCAGTTATTTAATTAATCATTTTTTAAAGGGTAAAGACTGGTTGGGGGCGCTGTGTCTTAATTGGCCAACTTTACCGGGTGGAAGGAAGGGGGGGGGGGGAGGTCGGAGTGGGTTTCGAAAAACATATAAAATGGAAAATAGTGGAATTTGTATTTTATATCTTCTCAGAATAGGTCAATAATAGTTTATTTGTATAGTTACAGTTGGCACACCCTTGCACGCCTCAATGTAAGTGGGTAAGACATTTTAATTACGTTTTTTCTATCCATCTGATTGATGTCAAGAAGAGCAAGGAGCCGATATTTATATACCAAAATAAGCGCTTGCTACAAAACCCTCGGATTGCGGGCGTAGCCCTCTATATTCCGGTTTCATTTTTTTTTTGATAAAAGGGGATTTGCATGTCTGATTATGAGCCCACTAAGCTGCTGAATGAGTTCCTATTTGAGGTAAATGACTCGATTGAGCGTGTTCCTGATCACACACTTCATGATGATCATGATCACCACCATGAGATGATTCTAGCGCATTTCGATTCTTGGTTCAAAATTAGACTGTACCGTCAGTTATTTTTTTAAGAAGCCATAAAATATTTGTACACTTTTTTGAGCACATGTATAATCGGTGAAACACACATGCACTCGCATGTGCACTCATATAATCTGCGTCCTTTTCTAAACAAAAAAATGCGCAATTATCTTTTAGTTTGAAAACAGGAAGAAGAGGTACTAGATTGCATGTGGATTCAAAAAAGGGTGTTATGACGAGGTATCGGATGTCACTCTCGCCGCCATTGTATAAATTTGTACGAATATCCTTTTTGAAATGCGCTATGGAAATTCCCAAATATCAAACTTGTTTTCGGCGCCCCTACTAATGGCGCCCGGGGCGGTCGCCCCCTTCGCCCCTCCCTTCGCATGGCCCTGCCCCCAAACATTTACTTTTACTGGATGTTTGACAGTGCGCTGATCAAAATCGGTACTGCTTCCCACTGGAACCCACGGTTCATCCGAGAAAATACTTTTCGATCAATCGCGATCCTTGTTTTCCTCCGCCCAGTTGAGGCGTTTTCCATGTGGGTTGCGCTGAGAAGAGATTTCGAGCTCGTAGAACTGTATAGCAGCTTGGCTTCATGTAAACGTTGTCTTATCGTGGCGAGGCTGACATGATTCCCTTCCTGGTGAGTTTGACCTTGGCTTCACGCAGGCGCAGAGTGGGATGACTCCTGAACATCTGCACTATCACTTTGTTGTGTTTGCTGGACGTCGCTCTTATTTTCCCGCGTTTAGGAAGATCATCAACATTTTTGTCTCTTTGTGCATTTTCACCCAATTCTCAACGAACTTCTTCGACTTTTTAATAACTTTAGCTGCCGCGGAATATGATAATTTCGGTCCATTTGCATGCGTGCACAAAAAGACAGCCTTAAAGCGCTTCGCGTACGTGGAACTCATTTCGATAAACGATTGCTCACTTCGACGAGCAACACTAAGATACAAGTATGTAAATCAGTAACTGCGCCGTAGCCGACCGATGGTACGATCCTGCAAAGAAAAAAAAATTGTCCTATTAAAAACCCCGCCTCCTTTACTGTGGAACAAACCAGTCTGTAGAAAAGTAAAAAAAGGCGGGATTTTTAATAGTAGAATTGAAAATACAGTCACTCCCCGACATACGTATGACTGAGTTACGTAAATCCGCACTTACGTAAATGCCAAAATTCATCAAAAAAAATCTAACGCCTTGCTTAGCGGAAACAAAACAACGTTTTTTTTGAGGAGGAAGCGTAAAAATGTATTTGAACTATTTTGGTGTGGTATGGTATGGTATGGAGAGCTGCCGTATAGCACGTACTTGTCGCTTGTGACACCCTAGTAATACACACCTCCAGCCATCATCTAATGACTGAACCAACCAGGGCTAATAACTAAACAAAGGAGTTCGCCCACATCCGCAGTAGCTAAGTCCCCCAGATGATCATAGAAATAGAACCCCAAAGTCGATCTACGATGTGTCAATGCCAGACAAGTACAGAGCAGATGAAAAGTGCACTACTACTCTTCATTCTCACAGTTTGTTCAAAAGTCGTGGCATGGAAGTCGGAGCCTTCTCGCATGTTTACCAAGGACACAGTGGGCCGTAATGATTCCCGCAACTAGGCTGATTTCTTCATCGAAAGCAGTTTAGGGGATCGTTAAACATTCAGCTTAGGCCATACTAGTTTCACTTTAAGATAAGTAACCACCACCTCGAATCGGCTTTTTCAATAAAGGCTATCTTTAATCCTTACTTACAAGTTTGGAGGGGTATAGCAATATCTCAACATTTCCGTAAATTCACATAGGTAGTACCTCTTCTGACGAGGTCATCCGCTATACAGTGCTATGGCCTGGTAATGTTGAAGCAATTTCCCATTTCCATAAGGTATGTTCCCGGCGGCCGGTAGTTCAGTCCGTTGAGAGCGTCAGTCTGACGTCTCATGTTACCGGTCAGTTACGGGTTCGAGTCCCATTCACATTGTAGCCATGGATGTTTGTGTTGTCTTCCCTCTGTAGTGTGGTGTGTAACATTAAGCCACAACCTTTCCCTACTTGGCGTCAGTATGCGGCTAAATGGGGAGGAACTACATGCTAGTAACATGCATCGTCTGAAACCAGTTTATGCTAACGAAACGTCAACTAAGCCACATGGGAATAGTTGACGCGATATACCACTTAGGGGGTAGGGCAAATAAAAGTAGTCGTGCCACGGTTTTTTATAACACCAAGCTGGATTTTAGTGATCTCACCGCGGCCTGACTGTCTGTGTAAATCGTAATATCTCTCACAGATATGAATACTTCGCCCAAGCTATAACACTGTCTCTTCTACTGCACGGATCTCCATCTGGAAGACACTGCAGTAGTGCGAAAGATATAGCAGGATGAAGCCAATCGGAGAAGCATCCACTTCTTCATCGGTCTTAAAGCCATCAATTAAGATACACAGAGGGCTTAAGACCGTCGGGTCGTCCATTTCTGGGTAACTGCGGGGTGGAATTACCCAAGCATATTTTTTTCCGAACCAGTGTTTTGGTATATAGTAGTCCGTAGAAGAGAGGATATCAACATTGTTCAGGACTGAAGCCTGACCAATGTTTGAGTTCGTCAATTGACCCGACTCTTGGTTGGTTTTATTTGAAATAACACTGAGACGGCAGTTTTTGGCCCAGTTTTCCAAGATAGTGAGAGCGTACTGTGTTACCTCTCTAAGCGCCGGTTGCTCAATGTCCGATTAAAACTTATCTTACGAATAAACTGCCATTTAGCACAATTTGATTTTCTCAATATCTGTTTAGCGTTATTAATCGGATAAACGCTAACCGTCCCCTAGCCGTCGATTAATCTCTTATCCCAAACAAAACCCAACTCCTGGTTTCCAGTTGAAAATTTACCCAAAACAAAAACCCAACACCTGATACTGGATGCTGAGATTTTGACAGCTAGTACTGTTCACTTTTGCAAAATCAAATGAAGACAATGAAAGTGGCCATAAAGAACAGAGTTCCCGGAAATTCATTCGATAGAAAAGAATTTGCAACAAACTCAGCTGCACCGTACTAATACAAAATAGATTCGTGGACGGTAGAATTCTGCCAAGAAAATGACCTGATTTTGCCATAATTGTGGTCTGAGATAAGTTACACACTTTATAGCTTGATAATTTGAATGAGACGTATGAGAAATCGAAAATGCTTATCAGGTTGTTTATACTACTACTTCTACTCAATTGCCCAACATCTTGTGGGGCATAGCGCATCAACTGTTCCATGTGGCTCAGTTGGCGTTTCGTTGTCATAAAATGGTTTCGGAGAATGCAGTTTCCCGCATGCACCTCCTGGACATCTATGGCCACGAACGTCAACGTGGACGGGATTGGAACCCGAAACGCTGGTAGCCAAGCATGAGACTGATACCCCAACACACTGCGCTTCTGGTCGCCCTATCGGGTTGCTTATAGCTTCGATTAATTTGTGTCCCTATTAGTTAACAAAGAGTTTTATCATACATTGAGAAAACGGGCCTAAGGGTATTAGAGAATTTGCTGTCATTCGCGTACGCTATTACCTCGCAACCCGCGTGCTCTAGACCAAACCGCAATGACCGCTATGTTTAAAGGGGAAGAAGCCCACCACCCTGGTCATTAACTTCTCCTTCCTTGACTTTTCATACCACTCTGCGGCTTCGCGTTGCTCTGCCTGTGGTGTTGGCACTTCACCCATTCTGGCGGTATAATATCAGCTTCCTTCTGCAGGCAGCTCGGTCTTGGACCGTAGCATCGTCAAGGTTAACGCGTTGCTGTTGGTTCTTCATCTGATAGATCAACGTGTGTTTCCGTTTGCCTCGAGGTTTGGGTCCAGTAAATGGAACATTCATTGATAGTGGCTTCGTGACTGGGTTCTCAGGTGGATGCCTTAGAACATGGCAATACCAATCCATACGACGATCTTCGAGCTTTTCAGTGATCGGTTGCTCAACAAACAAGCTGCCTTGGATGTGGGTACTTTTGATATGATCCTTTTTGGTCACACCGGCTGACATCCATAGAATTTTCATCTCAGTTGCAGTCATTTTTCTTTCGTTTGTCTTATACATACATAGTCCAGCATTCAGACGCATACATGAGTGCGGGACGAACGACTGTTTTGTACAACTTGCCCTTAAGCTTTCGTGGCATCTTCTCATCTTCTTCTTTTCTCGCCACTTCATCTAACCGACATTGATGCGATGTTTGATGTCGTCATCGCAGCTAGCTTCCTTGTTGACCATCAAGCCCAGGTATTTGAACCTTGTACAGGACTTCAGCTGCTTTACTTTAATGTAGATATCTGGTATCGGTCTCTCTGGATCTGAGAAAGGACAGCAAAGATACTCAGTCTTTGGTATACTAATCCTCAGTCCATGATCCTCCAGTATCTTACACCGCTTGATCAGTGCAGCCTGCAAAGCAACCATGTCTTTGCTACCCAGGACAATGTCATCGGCGAATAGAAGGGATATTTCCAGGTAATCAGAAATGAGTGTTAGTAAATAGAGCATGATGATGTTAAAGAGCAAGGGAATCAATTCATTGCCTTGGTGAACTCCGACTTATAAATTTTTTTTTTCAAAATATAGAATTAAAATGTTTTGTCCTAAATATTTTTTTGTCCTTTATATAATATAAAAAATTTGGGGTGCATTTACACCCCACTTGGTCTTTAACGTAACTTTTCGAGGTCGGTCCTACGAAGGTTAACGACGTACGGTTCCACAGATCGCTCTGGAATTTCAAATTAATTTTACTTACCGGATTCGTCCACAACCGCACTGCAGTCACTTTCGATGGTGTAAGAGCAACTAAACTTGAAGCTACTGAGAAGCCTGGCTCACCCTTAACGTTAAAATTGCAACTTTACACGAATTGAAATTCTCAAGCACACGCACAGACCACACGGCGGTAGTGAAAGGCTAAAAATTAAGACAGCCAATATTTAATTAATTTTTTTTTAAAGTTAACAAAATCAGTAAAAATCGTCATTTTAAAAGTGGATGCCTCCGAGGGATATGGTTATTTCCACCTCAACTTCCGTAATGGCGATATTTCTAGGGTTACGGACTTTCAACAAATGAATGTTATTCGTAGTTATCAAATGACGTAAATTTTTTAATTTTTTTAAAATAGAAAACGGTTGCACATGCTTTTGAAATGATTCTGAAAGCACTTCCATGAAACATGTCGTTAAGTAGGCTTGATGATTTGGCCCCGAAATTTACCGAAAGAGTTTTTTGCTGATCCGTTTATTTGTTAAAAATGTTGACAGCTAAGGTTTTGGGTCAGATCCAGGTTAACTTTTTTTTGTCTTTCCAAATCTTTTCGCATACCTTTTACCAGTGTAATGAAGATGGACGATTTTCATAGATTATATAGGCCACAGGAGAATTGTTGTCGTCTCATCGAATAAACTACTGGAAAAGTTTTTTTTTCAACTGGATCAATGAAAGGGTCTACACTAGAAACAGTCTACGGTTTCCTACTCCCGATTAACGATAGGTGCGTTTGTTTTATCCGGTCTTGAATCGAACGTCGTGGATTTCAAATATCATGTATAAGTGATTCCAATTGTAAATCGATATGAATAGCATGGGACCGTAGACTATTTAGCAAAAATACCAAACTTCCTTGATCTGACGAGACCCAATATCATATAGCTGGATCTGCCTGGATCTAAAACGAGTCAGTCGTCTTTATAGGAATTAATTCAAAACCGGGTGAAACGAACGCGCCTAATGACTAGCATTTTCTTTCTGTGAAAATACAATATGTAGTGCACAATACACCCTATTATTTCCTACTTTTACCTCATTTCAGTCATAATGTGTTACAATAAAAATGGCCCGGATAAAACCTTATTTCCACATGCTTATTCTATTACTGAAACTAATAATATTAAGAGGATAACCTCATTGCCTACATCCGCCATTTACTTATTATTTGTGGGACTTCATCATAGCGCATTTTGAGGCGACGACATACTGAAAATCGGACTGATAGGAGGAATGTCGTTATTGTCACGTGCCGCCGCGTCGTTAGCACGACAATTGTGTAATAAAAGTGACTACAAGAATGTTCCTAAATATTAATAATTTTGTTAGATGAGTTAGTTCATTATTTGCTGGTATTGATCCGCTGAATTTTTTGTGAGATTTGGTACAATGACTTCTTTTTAGTCATGTTTTAAAAATATTGGAACTAGTTTTAGTGCATATCCTTTTGGGTCCCTTACATGGCTTGTTTCGAAAATGACACATATACGCTGCGATAACACAAAATTTGCACCCCAATTCAAATTCGCTTTAATTCCAAAATATTTCCGATAATTTATTGTAATTTGAATTGTGAAAGATTTTGGAATTTTGTATTTAAATAACATTTGTTAAATTAGTGTCTTCAAGTTTGAAATGTCAGTACATATAAGGTAAAGTGAAAGTTGAGTCAAGGCGGAAGTTGGGTGAGGTTGATGAAGTCACTCTGGGTGATGCAGATTCTACGGCAAAAGCAATCCACTCTCGGAAACTTCCACACAGAGATGGACCTTCCCACCTTCACGCAGCCCAGAAACTACATCACATTCAGCTGTGATCGATCTTTCGCCTCTGTGCATTTATTTCTTTGTTTCACAGAAACTCATCTTTCTGCACTTTGCGTTACCCCACCTACCTGTGGCTCAAAAGCAATTTATTTATCTTAATAATTTATGAGTTCGAATGGTGGTTCTGAATTTTAGGATTTTTTTTTAATTTTGAATACTACAAATTTTGTTTTGGTCACCTCAGCTACGAATCCAAAAGCTTTTCCATTGCAATAAATTTGTACCGTGCAATCGTAGATCTGATGTTGCATCATTTTCCCTGTTTCGCCAACTGGGCCTCGTCGATGTGTTCCTTAAAGATTTTGATACACGGGACGTGTATACGTCACGAGCTGTCGTGTACCCGTTTGCTGTTTACACGGGACGGGTATCGTGGATCTATCAGGCGAGTTATATATTTAAAATAAACACGAAATCTTGCGTTATTTAAAACAAATCGTATAATTGCATTATTAATATTCTATTCGTAAAATAATAATTTACAATCAAATATAATTTCATTACCATCTTTTAATTAATACAATAAAAATTCAAATTGTCCTTTGCCACTGAAATTCCATGGTACATAATTGTCAAATAATTGTAATGCAATGTAAGTAACTGAAATGCATGTAAAAACAACAGACTCACTCTTGTTCGGACTCTCATAGAGCACAGTCGATTTCTAACCATAAATAAAAGTAAACAAACTGTCATACAAATGTTTTATCTTGATTAAACGGATCAACGGATAGTCATTATAACTACAGGCAGATAGTTATTATAACTGGCGCGACGCGTGGGTGTCATATGAAACGGGGCGATGAGGCGAATGCTGTGGCGTACTGGTACTGGCATTTTAGGTCCTTTGTTTAGGAAAAAGGATATTCTTGATAGTGAAGTGGAATGTGGGCAAAATGAGTGTCATATGAATTGGAGTGATAAGGCCTTTGGTTAGGAAAAAGGATATTCCCGGTAATGAAGGGGAATATGGGCAAGGTGAGTATCACATGAATCGGAGTGATAAAGCGAATGCTCTGGTTAGCAAAAGGATATTCTTTTCAAATAAGTGTATCTGTCGCAGTTACTGTATCTGTTTGTCAATAGAGACTTGCTTAATGGATTTTGTATATGTATGTTGATCTGTAGATAGTGTATCTCTTGCTCAATAGAGCTCGTATTTTTTGGGTATAAAATATTGCGTCCACTGTCAATAGATGCTGCATCTGCTGGTTCATAGATACTGCACCTATCATTAGATACTGTATTCATTGCTCAGTAAATGTTGGATCAAATGCTCATATACAATATATTCATATTTAGTATATACATATGCAGCAGCGTATATATAGGTAGTGTCTAATGGATGATAAAAACAGTTTTTACTGCAATAGATACACGGCATTACCAGGAATGTCCCTTTCATCAGCAAAGGATTTAAAATGCTTTTGAATATATTGCAGTGAACCCGCCCCATCACCTCGATTCATATGGCACCCATTTGGCCCATATTCCTCTTTATTAACAGGAATATCCGTTTTCCTCACCAAAAGACTCAAAACGCCATAACCAGTACGCCAGGGTATTTGCCTCATCGCCCCGATTCATATGACACCCACCTTGCCCATATTCCTCTTCATTTCCAGGAATATCCTTTTTCCTAACCAAAGGACTAAAAATGCCATAAGTCCTAAATGACAATAAGAAAATCGAATGAAGTTAATCGATTCCTGGGGTCATGAAACGTAAAGAAACCCAACTCCGAGGTCGAAATTCGTTATCGAGGGAGGGTGGAATGTCTGTTTTTGTTTTTCAAAATCAGTTAGGCCGAAAACCACCGCGTTTTGTCTCAAGAAACAACTGACCATTCCTTCTTATCAAGCAGCACGCACCAAAGGAAACGAAACAAAACAAACGTTTTTGTCTCGATGCGTTTTATGACTGGTTGTGGATAATACATGTCTTCCCAGCAAAAAGTGTGGCTAACCAAGTAGGGTAGGTACCTGGTTAACAAAAACATGAAAATCGTAGCCACCGCATGGGCGGTATGAAATGTTAAGCATAGGGTAATAACAAATTTCATCAATGTCACAGGTATTCTGCCAACCAACAGAGCCCCCAATGTTACGTAGGCTACTACCGTATTTACCTTTCCTAAATTGGTCCCCTAAATACCCATAATACCATAAGTAAAAAAAAAAACAAACTTCATCCGGTTATGGTGCCGCCTATTTGATTTTACGGTTGGGTCGTTTATCTAAGAAATTTTATTGCAATTTTTTCAATATTTAAATTAAACTTTTGTGTTTGTATGTCCGACTGGGATTCGAACTTGGGTCGTTGTGCTTCAGAGCCCATCGCGCTACCACATACGAAATTGAGACTAATATAGAATGGCTTCCAAATAATGCCTTGTAAGCAATACTGTCACAGCATAAAAAGTGGTTAACTAAGCTGGGTACGTACATGGGTTACCTAAATCATGAACATCGTAGCCCCCGAATAGCTATCTACGTTGGGTACGTATCTGGGCTACCTAAATCATGAAAACTGTAGCCCCCGCGCCATGGATCTCCTGGAAGTCCTATGATGGGTACGTCAGGATGGCTATTTAGAATAGCTATTTTGGGTAGTACGCGTTACCGGGGGCTACGGTTTTCTGCTGGGTTTGAATATGATCAACACACACCGAATGAAACAAACTCGTTTTAGATAAACGTCGTTGTCGATAATTGCATACATTCACCGCATGAAACAAAAAGTTTGTTTCCGCTTAATAGCTGGTCATTTTATGTAAAATTTTGTAGTTTATGGACGTCGTTGTAAATTCAATTTTGTCTTATGTCTCAACACATGAATAGTAGCTCTTTTTAGATGAGATTATCTCGAAAACCGTACGATATGTGAAAAATATAAAAGAAAACATAAAATGGTTTTTTTTTCATTTTCTTTTTGCTATTGAATGTTTTTTCCCAGATAGCCTTTTTTGACATATTTTCAGAAAACCAAAGAAAATACGCATTTTTTCAATATTCTGCTCAAAGCTCCCGACCGATTATGTTCCCCAAACATTATTAAAAATAAAAATCAAAAGCGTACTAAGATTACTGCGAGACAAAAGTGTAACTTTTAAATATCTTGTTAGGGCTGGCAGCATACTGGATTTTTCAATTAAGAATTTTGCTTTTTAGCCCCTCCCTATCCCCCATGAAGATGATAGCAGATGATGAAGATTATTCGTCCTAGACACACCAGAAACTGTATATAACACTAACGTTTGCGATTTTTATTTAACATATTTAACGCCTCCACCACCCTAGGGATTGTGTTAATGTCTTGACAACCCTACAGTATTTTTTGTCAGACTTCAGGCGATCGACCAAGTTTTCCTGAAATTGAGTCAGGTGGTTGCTTCGCGCGATATGTATTGTACATACAAATGTATGCAAACGTCGCATTATAGAAAGTCTGCCTATGAAATTGGATTTCTATGTATAGAACAATAGACACTGGGCTCGAGTTCGCATCATCCCTTTTCTGGAATGTCTTAAATACTGCATAACAACTAGCTAAATTAAATTAAAAGAAAGCTGTGATGCTCTAGAAATATTGTTTGGCGAGAAATGTTCATAACAGACGTAATAGTTGCTGATTTTGATAGTAGACCATTCTGTAATCGCAAGCGGTCTATTTAGGAATTATTTAGACTTATTTGTAAGCAATATGTGACATACCATGCGTTTTTGGAAGATTTATGAAATTCATTTTTTTTTTCGAAGCTTTAGATTGAGTCGAAAGACATGTAATTGCTTTGGACACGCGGTTTTGCAATTGGGAACAGCACCAATTTTGCCCATTATTATATTTGTTGTAACACTTTTTGTAATTTGTAACACTTTTTATTTCACATCACATTGCTTGCTGGTACGGTAAAATATTTTTCACTGTGACCTTTATTAGCCTTTATTATTAATATTAGTAGTACTTTGTAACATCGCCAACGCTGATGAGATAAAAACAACCTAAAAAATTTCAGTGCTAAACGTAACAATACGTATTAAGAAAAAGAGAATTCAAGTTGCCTCCAGTTGGGACCGATCCCGGAGACTCCCGTGCGGAAGCTAATCCATCGAACTTTGTCCATTATAAGTAGTACCATATGGGCTCAGGCCGCATTCGCACTTACTGTTGAACGAAGTAATCATATTTTCATATTTTCAGATTGCATACCAAAACATATAGCTCAAATATTTTCGAAATGTGGTGGATCGAGGATCCACTGTGAAATGTATACTCCCCTTCGTCGTAATTCTTGCCTTGCCCACCGTGGGAACGCGTTCTTTATAACTCAGCGGGTGCCCACTGCCGGTCGCCGCACTCCTTATTATGGTTAAAAGTGGTTTTACTGTATGTGGCTCAATTTATTCACCTTATTCTCTTCCCTTGCTTCCCAAATGTACACGGACTCAATTTTGTTATCAAAAATTGCCCCTCTCCATTTGGTTCGGTAGAATAGGGTTTTAAATCATGTTTTATGCCCATACAGTTACAAATTTTCCACAAACCATAAATTATTCAAATAAAGTGTTCAAAAAAGAAAAAGGAAAAAAAGCAGAAGTCTAAATGGAGGACCGGATGCGGGACCCCCGTGTGAAGCCCCATAGACCAACTGATCAGCCACTGAGCTTTTCTAAATTCGTCGTGCACATTACGTGATATATAGACTCGCTCCACATAGTTGGGACGCTAAGCGATTTTACCTTGCAAAATATGATAGAGAAATGCCATTTGGTATGATTGTTCGTGGTCCCTATACATTCATTTTAAGAGATGGAGCTACCTTGGACCCCGCGGCAGAGCGGCTGTGCGGGCGAAAAACCGCGAAATTCGAGCCCTTTTTTTAATATTGTCCTAATAATTTGTAAACGGTGCCTCGGATAAAAAAACTTAATAGGTTGTAAATTAAAGAGCGTCAAATTCTACATCCAATGCACTGCTCAAAGTTGAAATTTGATTTAGTAGTATAATCAAAATCGATAGTTGAAAAATGTCACTTTTTGAGGCTTTGGAAAAAATCACACATATCGCTTTTCAAGCTCACATATCCGTTACAAAGAGTAACGGATACTCGAAATGAAAAACCGTGCAAGTAAAAGTTGAAGATATTTTGATTTCCGGTTTAACGTGCTCAATGCTTTTCAAATCGGTTATTTTTTAGTGTAGTTGTGAGCGAAAATGCAAAAATGGTTTTTTAGCGATTTGAGCCTTAATAGCTGTATCTCGATAAATATAACAGCCAAAAATTTTGGTTTAGCCTTAATTCGTAGATACTTTAACCTTGTTTATTAAAGTTTTGCTAAGTTTTTTAACAGACTAATTTAATTAATTAAAAAATTAGTTAATTAAATGATTAAATTTCTTCCATAATTTCAAAGTTCAAGCAACTTATATGACATTTTAGGTTGGTTTCTAACGTATTTGATCATTCTGAGTCAAATGAAATCAACCGCTATTCCATCCGACTATTAGTTCAAAAGATATTCACTTTTTTCCAGATTTTATTATTAATTAAATAAGCCTTTTTATTAAATACGTTGAAAACAAAAAGCTTTTGTGCCAGTTTTAGGATAGTCCCTAATGTATTTGGTCATTTTGAGTCGAATGAAACCAACCGCAGTTCCTTGCGACCATTAGTTCAAAAGATATTTACATTTTTCCAGATTGTTTTATTAGTTAAATGAGCTTTTTCGTTAAGTAAGTTGAAAATAAAAGGTTTTTATGCCAGTTTTAGGTTGGTTCTTAATGTATTTAGTTAATCTGAGTAGAATAAAATTAGCCGTGGTTCCATATGACCATTAGTTCAAAAGATATTCACATTTTTCCACATTTTTGGATTTGTTAAGGAAGCTTCTTTATTAAATAAGTTGAAAATAAAAAGCTTTGATGCCAATTTTAGGCTGTTTCCTAATGTATCTGATCATTTTGAGTCGAATAAATTTAAAGTCAATTCCATACAACAGTGAGTTCAAAACTTATTCACATTTTTCAAGATTTTATTTTTTTTGTTGAATATTTATTTTATTAAAAAAGTTGAAAATAAAAGGCTTTCATTCCATTTTTAGGTTGATTCCTAATGTATTTGGTCATTCTCAGTCGAATGAAATCAACCGCTATTCCATACGATCATTAGTTCAAAAGATATTCTCATTTAAATAAAAAAGATATTAGTTTGATAAGCTGCTTTATTAAATAAGTTAAAAATAAAAACCTTTTCTGCCCATTTTAGATTGATACCTAATGTATTTAGTGATTCTGAGTCGAATGAAACCAACCGCAATTCCATACGATCATTAAATCAAAATATATTTACATTTTTCCAGATTTTGTGATTAAGTAAATAAGCTTACGTATTAAATAAGTTAAAAATAAAAAGCTTTTATGCCACTTTTAACTTAGCTCTTAATGTATTTGATCATTTTGAGTAGAATGAAACTAACCGCACTTCCATGCGACCATTAGTTCGAAAGATATTCACATTTTTTCCAGATTATGAAGAGTGGCACATGCCCTTGCAGCACCCGGCGCTGTTATCCATAATGGGAGCCAACGTTCTACTTCTAGTTTCCACCCCCAATCTCCAGGAGATGGAATATGTTGCTGAGTTTCCACAGCCTGCCAAAATTTCATGGCTTGAAGGGATGCCCTTTTCAGGTGTACCTCAAACTCACCAAATAACAATCAGCATCTATCATACGCGCTATCACTTCTGATAACTGTAACACATTGTCACGAAACACAAAACAAATCAGTTTCAAATCTATCCGCTTACTGACTCGACGGTGCACAATGTGGCAATAGCGGACAAAAATAATTTTTATTGTTTTTTATTCTTGACTAATTGATTAATTATGACTATGTACATGCAAATTGTATCTATAACAAGATACCTGCACCCGTTGCTAACGGATTGGCATTATTACTTCTCTCTTAAGGTCACTTACGGGATATGCAGAGAGTAGCAAATCAAATTATCGAAATATGCTATTATTAAACTTTTTCCTAAGGATATCAACATCCTGGATATTTAACGTCGCTATCCTAATTACCTATATATGCCGTCATCCTGGAAATTTTCATATATGTGCTTTAAGCGGCGAATAACTGTCTCTCCTTGCAATTTGGCCACTAATGAAAAGCCTTATAACACAAATTCTAGTAATCCTTCATATTTCTACCAAATTCCATACCTGTAGCTTCAGCTCTTTTCCAGATATTCTTTGAACAGGCTGACATCTGACTGATTTCATAAGGGTTTTATTTTTTCTACAAAACCCTAAAAAGCGTAGCTATGACCTAAGCTATCAAGCCAAGCTGTCAAGCAAAGACTTTTTGAACAAGATTTAATTATCTGTAAATTGAGACTAAAACAAAACTTCAGCTACTATACTTACCGAAATAGAGCTATTAAAGCTGGAATCGATAAGAAAGCATTCCAGCATTTTCACTCACAACTACACTAAAAATGAACCGATTTGAAAAGTATTGAGCACGTTAAACTGGAAATCAAAATATCTTCAACTTTTACTCGCACGGTTTTTCAGTTGGAGTATCCGTTACAGAGATATGTGAGCTTGAAAAGCGATATAGTGTGATTTTTCTCCAAAGCCTCTGTCCCACCCAATGTATAAGATTGCACTTATTGTAATTATTATGCACAGAACACTATTTATATCATAAAACAATTAATTTATTCATTTAGTTTTATGGTTATCACATTTTATAAAATACAATAGTTGTTTATTTATTATTATGTTCGGTTTATATATGCAAAAGTTGTTTAATATATTAAGCGACCATCTTGATACGATGGTGGAGAGTGAGTGAGTGAGCCAGTCATCATAAAGATGATTAAATTGAAATAGGAGACAAGTTGAAATAAAAACGGAAGTTACAGTGGAATGTTGGAATGAAAATAGAGTGAGTAATTAATAGGAAATGAATTTAAATTGTTAGAATAATTATGAACTGGAATGGTGATTTTAAAATGTAAAATAATGGTTTCTTAATTATAAAATAAATATGGTATTGAACCGCTACATCACTCCCCCCTTATGTAAAAGATTGTTACAAATTTAAAGTACAATATGAATAACTATCGCAACAGTCCAATTGTATAGCATGCAATTCATATAATTCAATTCAGTTATATACTAGTATGTATTGAATTGTATATCGGTATTCTATACAATGAATGTTTGTAGTCCTATAAATGTACATAAATTTCTTTAAAACTTAATTTTATTGGAGAATTCAGTATTAAATTAAATTTTAAACATTACTTTAGTTTTGCTAGTTGATCTAGTACTTCGCTCTGTGTTAAACATATCTGGATTTAATATATAAGCAGGTTTTAACCTATCAATAGATATTAATCGTTCCTTATCATTAAAAAGAATTAGAAAGTTTTTACCTCTCTTCGATAATACTTTATACGGTCCGCTGTAAGGTTGACAAAAACTACCTTTATTTACTTCTTCGCGAACCAAAACATGTGAACATGTATTAAAGTCTTTTGGTACAAAAATATTTTTTTGGTGTCGAACTCTCGAAGTACTAGGTCTAATTTTCGAAATTGAATTTTTAATATCTTTACCTAAATTTGACGTAATTTGTCGGTCAGGGTGTGTGTCAGAAACGACAATTTCCCCGGGCAGTCTTAAAGCTTGTCCATATAATAATTGTGCAGGGGCTAGTCCGATATCTTCCATTAGAGCTGATCTGATCCCGAGAAGTATCCAGGGCAAATTATCATGGGGTCATTAGTTGCTTTAATTGCAGCTTTTAATTGTCTGTGGAAGCGTTCTATGAATCCATTCGCCTGAGGATGGTAAGCAGTAGTGCGAATACGATGACAACCTAAAATTTTCGTCAGATCTTTGAATAAGTTTGACTCAAATTGGGTACCCTGGTCTGTAGTTATGGTTTCCGGTACACCATATCGAGAAATCCATTCGTGTATGAGAGTTTTTGCAACGGTTTCCGAGAATATATTTCGAATTGGGATTGCCTCTGGCCAACGTGAAAACCGATCTGTAGCCTTTGGATGGCGTAAGCGGTCCTACCAAATCCATATGGATATGTGCGAATCTACCCGAAGGTACTTCAAACTCGCCGAAAGGTAATGACGTATGCTTATAAACTTTTGATTTTTGACAAGATATGCATGTCTTGGCCCATGTGTTTATATCTGAGTTCATTTTTGGCCAAAAATATTTCAAAGCAATCAACTTTCGTGTGGATCTAATCCCGGGATGGGAAAGGTTATGGATTGAATTGAAAACTACACGACGAAGAGATAAGGGGATATACGGTCTGTTTTTACCTGTAGAGATTTCACACCAAATCCCTTGATCCTCCAAAGGAATGTTTATTTTCTCGAGCTTGAAAGAAAGTTGCGAATTCAACGACTTTTGGCGAATTTCTTCAAGTTCATGGTCTTTATTTTGTTCCTGTTGTAAAATTTCGAAATTTAATTGATCTATCTGATCCACAGTATTGATGTGAGATCTAGATAGAGTATCCGAGACTATGTTTTGACAACCTTTAATATGTCTGATATCATTCGTAAATTGCGATATATAATCTAAGTGGTTGGTTTGTCTAGGATTCTTCTCGGTTTTCGATGTAAGTGCTTTTGTCAAAGGCTTGTGATCTGTATATACAGTGAAGTCTCTTCCCTCTACATAGTACCTATATCGTTTGATAGCAAGATATACTGCCAGGAGTTCTCTATCAAATGTCGAATATTTTCGTTCAGCTGGCTGTAATCTCTTTGAAAAGAAAGAAAGTGGTTCCCATTTTCCAGAACTGCACTGTTGGAGAACTGCACCAACAGCATCACTTGAGGCGTCCACCCATAGACCAATCTTCGCATTAATATTAGGGTGAACAAGAAGTGTTTGAGTTTGTAATAACTTTTTAATACGATCGAAAGCTTCTTCGTGCACTTTAGACCATTGAAACTCTACTTTTTCCTTCCTTTTGGGTTTGACTTTCTTTAGTAAGTCATACAACGATGCAGCTATATTAGCGATGTTAGGTAGAAAACGATGGTAGAAATTAACCATACCCAAAAATCGTTGTAGTTGTTTAATTGATGAAGGAGTCGGGAAATCAATAATGGCTTGAACGCGATCTTTACATGGTACAATGCCTTCTCCAGATATTGAGTGACCTAGAAAATCAATTTCTAATTGGCCAAATACGCATTTATCTGGATTGACTTTAATGTTGAATTTTTGTAGCCTTGCGAAAAGTAGTCGCAAATGTTCCTTATGTTCATTTGGATTTTTGCTAAAAATGAGTATGTCGTCAACGTATACAAAAATGAAATCCAATCCATTGACAATTTGGTTAATGAAGCGTTGAAATGTTTGAGCTCCATTTTTAACTCCAAAGGGCATTCGGGTAAATTTAAACAGACCAAAAGGGGTTGTAACAGCTGTTTTATGAACATCTTCAGGCGCTACTGGTATTTGGTTATATGCTCTTACTAGATCAACTTTTGAAAAAATATTGCAACCATGTATTTGTATCGTACAGTCTTGTATGTTAGGCAAAGGATACTTATCGAAGATGGTTACAGAGTTTAATAAACGGTAGTCTCCGCAAAGACGCCATTGGTCGACTTCCTTTTTTGGGACCATGTGTAGGGGAGAAGCAACATGCGAAGAAGATGGTCGGCAGATGCCTAACCTAACCATTTCTTCAAATTCTGCTTTTGCCACCTTAAACTTCTGCGGATTGAGTCTCCTAGGTTTAGTTGAAGGTAATGGACCATTAGTATTGATGTAATGTAACACGTTATGTTTAATGTCCATGTTAAAATCGGGAGGAGTTTTAAGTAAGGGGAAATCGTTAAGTATAGAGCCAAATTCTCCTTGAATTGGAAAAAGTTTAGGAGAGCAAACTTTAACTTCACGAACAACACAATTTATTGAAAGTAGTGTTTGTTTGTGTATAAGTTTACGATCTCTTAGATCTACTAATAGATTATTGGCATACAAAAAATCAGCTCCTATAATATGGTGGTCAACTGCGGCTATTACAAAATTATGTTTGTAAGTTTTTCCAAGTCCCAAATCCAATGATAGACACTTAACACCAAATGAATTGATCGGGGATCCGTTAGCCGATACGAGTTTAAAGGATGTGTTGGGCATTATGTTGGGGAATCCTCGATTTGATACAATGGAGACGTCGGCTCCTGTATCAATTAAGAATTGTGTGCCTGTTGACCTGTCAGTTACGAATAAGCGGCGTGAAATGTCGCGAATCTCCGATGCCGCAGTCGAAGTTTCTACTTTTCGTTTTTTTGCTCATTTTGTTTGGTGAATTTGCAGGGACTTATGCATTTATTTGCTTTATTCCCAAATTTATAATGGTACCAACATAAACTGTGACTATTTTGGTTATTGGTAGAGGACCTATTTTTGGATTTTTGTCTATTTTGGGAAGAACTTCGTTTTGTGCTACGAGGATTTCGAGTTTCCAACCGTTTTATGCGGTTAGATAAATCGTTCACTATCTCTTCAAGTGCGCAAGACGAACTTGTTGGTTTGCTCTTATAATCTACCGAAGATACTGCTGTACGGGTGGAATCATATATCTTATCGGCTATGGAGAACATTTGCTCCTGCGTATGTGTGTCTTCAATTGCGATTAGACACGCTTGTACCGAAGAAGGGAGTTTTTTACCCATAATTTTTTAAGTAAAGATACATTGATTAGGCTATTACCCCCAGCTAGAGACTTCATGTGTCGGAAAAGTTCGGAAGGTTTGTAATCACCCAATTGCATTTGGTGGAGGAGAGTATCTAATCTCCTCTCTTCTGAATCCTTACTTCTCTCCAACAGAACTTTTTTTAAATTGTCGTATTTGTCTACACCTGTGCTTGGATTTAGAAGGATATCAGCGACTAATTCCATATTTTCGGGTGGCAAAGCGCCGACAAGATAGTCATATTTCGTGTTTGAGGTGCTAATACCTTTGACACGAAATTGAGCCTCTACCTGGGCAAACCACAAATCTGGCCTATTAGCCCAAAATGGTGGTATTTTCAAGGTTTATGCGAAAGGGATAAAAGAACCGGCTTCCCTACTTGACAGACTATTTTTAGGAATATCATTACTACACTCTCCAGTAGTTTTTGTCTCCCCTGTCGTACTCATATTTACAAAATTTTAATACAATATTTGGGAAATACAATAATAGGAATGGATAGATATTTAAATTTGAAAACAAAAATTCACCTTAGGATTAATAGCCTTCGTTGTTGTTTACTTCGCTGTCACAGTGTCGTTGCGCGCTGTAGGCAACTTGCCTAGAGGCCCGATGTGGTGCGGCAATTGCTTCGTACCTGGAGTGATTTGACTTGCCGTCTTGTGTGTCGTGTGAAACGTGACGTACTTGGATGTGCGGCGCGCGTGCGAGTGCTCCGGATACTGAGGCGCTGCGTGCTGTCGAGGCGTGTGCGAATGCTCCGTGTGTGTGTGTGGGGCAGTGTGTGCGGACGCTCTCTGTGCTTGGGTGCGGTGGTATGTAGGCGCTCCGGATGTTTGGGGCTGGAGCACTTTATGTGGGCACTCCGTATGTTGGGGAACGGTGTGTGGGCGCTCCGGATGTCACTGTAGCGTGACGACGCGGCGTGCTGAGGCTGTTATGCTGGGAGTGTGGGGCGCACTGGGAAAACTCAAAAGCGCGGCAATAAAATGTATTGTGGTGGCGGTTGACGTCGTGTGGAGCTTGCTGATCTGAACCGTCCAGGCGCTGTAGAAGTGGGAGCACTGTAGATTTGGGGGCGCTGTGGAATGTCAGAGCCCCGTGGGTGTCAGGACGCCGTAAATCTGAGGCTTGCTGAATTGTGGCGTGAGTCGAGTGTTGCACGTCGGATATCACTTCAGTAGCCGCACAAAGTTCAGCTGAACTGATGAATATACTCCCGAGAATGTATGCACTACCTGCGGATTGTTGTACCAGATACTCAATTTTTCCAAGCGAAAATGTCATTCGAAAATGTATATTTCCAATGTTTCACGTGTTATGGAATCAGGAAAACCACGTGTCCAATTGGGAATCCGGGAATATCTTGTATGGTTTCAAGAATCCAAACTTTACATTCTTATTAGGCGACGTCAAAAGATTTCCGCACTTAATCCCAAGCCTGATAGTCGCAAATTGAAGTTGAATGTGTTTTTTTTGTATGGTCGGGGTCACCAATTGTCCCACCCAATGTATAAGATTGCACTTATTGTAATTATTATGCACAGAACACTATTTATATCATAAAACAATTAATTTATTCATTTAGTTTTATGGTTATCACATTTTATAAAATACAATAGTTGTTTATTTATTATTATGTTCGGTTTATATATGCAAAAGTTGTTTAATATATTAAGCGACCATCTTGATACGATGGTGGAGAGTGAGTGAGTGAGCCAGTCATCATAAAGATGATTAAATTGAAATAGGAGACAAGTTGAAATAAAAACGGAAGTTACAGTGGAATGTTGGAATGAAAATAGAGTGAGTAATTAATAGGAAATGAATTTAAATTGTTAGAATAATTATGAACTGGAATGGTGATTTTAAAATGTAAAATAATGGTTTCTTAATTATAAAATAAATATGGTATTGAACCGCTACAGCCTCAAAAAGCGACGTTTTTCGACCATCGATTTTGATTATACTACTAAATCAAATTTCAACTTTGAGCAATGCATTGGATGTAGAATTTGACGCTATTTAATTTACAAACTATTAAGTTTTTCGATACGAGGCTCCGTTTAGAAGTTACGAGGAGAATATTTAAAAAAGGGCTCAAATTTCGCGGTTTTTCGCCCGCACAGCCGCTCTGCCGCGGGGTCCAAGGTGGCTCCATCTCTTAAATTGAAAGTTTGGGCCCCACCAACATTCGTACCAAACGGCATTTCTCTATCATATTTTGCAAGGTGGCGCCGATTTATGTCGCTTAGCGTCCCAACTAACATTCGCTCTTAATGTGGAACGAAATGTCATATCCGACATAAATATGTTTTCTGATTAGATACGTATTTCCTCACTTAACCAAATATGTATGTAATTAAAATGTTTATGGGATTTACACTTGGTGGATCAAAGACTCACTATTAAATTTATCCCATCCATATCAAAAATATTCCATTCGATCCAGCAATGTACACGATGAGCGATCAATCTTCACCAAATTTTCCGCCTTGCCGACAGTCGTAGTCGTGTGTACTTGAAACACAGCGGGTGCCCACTGTCGCCGCAAGGCTAATTTAGAAAAAAAGGTGCAAAATACGTCTGCAATCGAACCCGTGACCAACTACTCAAGAAGTATGTATGCACCTGTCAAACTTCTTTCGCTTTGTGTAACATTATGTACAGCATAAATCTATGAAATTGTATCACGGCAACGCGAGCGCTTCTTCCAGTGCGTGGCAGAACTGGTAAATTATATTTCTTCGATTCACTACCCATCGATGTGTCGTCATTATAAAAGTTACACTTTAAAAATTAACATTTGGTTTGGGTAAGAGCCTATTTTTAGTGTATTTTTATTGAAGTACTCGTACTCGTATAGTATTTTGTACAAATTTACAATTTTTCCAAATACACTATTCTCATCCATTTTATACCCTTGTCCCTTTTTCCTGCTCGAATAACGTTGTTTGTTTATCCAATTCTCAAATCTTCCGTTTCTGCCTTATCAATTGTTAGTTCAACCCGGCTTCGTATCCATTTTACTTCGTCGTATCAATGATACTTCTATATGCTAATTTTTTTCTGTCGGAGGCACTACTAGGAGTCTATGGTCATCATGTTATATGCAGTTGATTTTTGTGATGGTCCTTTGCTGTTTTTTCTGCCATTCGGTACCAAATTCAATGTTCAAGTGGTTTGTGAAGGTTTGTAGGCCAGGGAAAGGGATTTCTCTGTTGGTTTTGGTTTCCATCGTATTTTTTTTTCAGCTTTTTATATTTTCAAGTAGAACTTTTTCATCACTTTTGGTTTTACAATGGCCAATACGTCGTTTGCATAATGCGTATCCACAACTTTTATTACTGATCCTTTCCATCTTCGTTTCCATATCAGCTATGAAGATCAAGTAGTGTTCGAAGTATCATCAACTTTTGAGATTTCTCTCGCCTATTCGTCGAATTGAGCTCAACGATATGATGAAATCGATATATACAGGATGTCCCAGTTCAAGCGAACAAGCTTTCCGCCAAGCGATTCTTCATGCAATTCTATGACAAAAAAATGTACGGATATTAACAGCCGGTTTTTCAATGTCCGATTAAAATTTATCTGAACAATAAACTGCCATTGAAGGCGATTTAATTATCTCAACGTCTGGTTTGCGTTATTAATCGGATAAAAGCTAACCGTTCCCTATCCTCCGATCTTTTATCCAAAACAAAACCGAACCCCCGGTTTCCGGTTCAAAGTTTATCCAAAACAAAAACCCACCACCTGATACCGGATGCTGAAATTTTGAGAGCTAGAACTGTTCACTTTCGCAAATTCAAATGAAAACAATAAAACTATCCATAAAGAACAGAGTTCCTGGAAATACATTCGATGGAAGAGAATTTGGAACAAACTCAGCCGCAAATGAATATGCTGAGTAATTATGTGCAAAATAATAAGTAGGTAAGTGTTACTTTGTCACCCTTATTTCTCATAATACTTTTTCACGCTTACTTCTTCACAAAAGTAACACTTAAAATTAACGAAAGTGGTAAATGTAACGAAAGTAGTAAAAGTAGTGGGTAGTGAAAAGTAGCGAGTAGTGAAAAGCTGTGCGTAGTGAAAAGTAGCGAGTAGTGAAAAGTGGTGGGTAGTTAAGTAGCGAATCGTGAAAAGTAGCGGGTAGGTGAAAGACTATGTTAGGTATGTAGACTCAGGGTTTTTGGGTTGCTGAGTTGAATGGTGGTACTGTCGTCGAGCCTCACTCCCTCCATGGGGTCGCGAGGATCGCAAACAAAAAATTGAGATGGATATCAAAGTGCTGGTTTTCGGGGTCGCTGAGTTGAATGGTCGTACTCCCATGGACTGTCACCCCTTCCATGGGGTCGCAAGAGTCGCAAACCAAAATTTGAGATGGATATCAAAATAATGCAATAGTTTTCGAAGTCACTAAGTTAAATGGTGCTACTCTCGAGGAGCCTCGAAAGTGTTTTGTAATTTTTAACAACAAAACGAAGCTTTCGTTTGACACCTTAATGCGTAAAATTTTGTATTTTCTTTCTGAAATTTCAAAAGTTTCCCTAGAAAGCCGACAGATTTCGCCACTAAAGTAGCATTTTAGAAATTTGGCTAAAAAAGCATCGCTGCCGATGCTGCTGTCGCTGCTGCTGCTCCAATGTAATTCGCTCAAGGCGAATGCGTGCATTCTAATTCGGCAGCTATTACACTATAAAATTTCTTTTACAAATATCTTTGACGCACGATATTTTAAAAGGACTTTTATAAATGATACTAGCCGTCTAAGGGACAAGGTGTGCAAGCTTGTAAAAAAAGTACTTGAAACAAGCAACGTTCATGTCGCAAATCTTTTTCTAGGCGGCAATTACACTATAAAAATTCCTTGAAATATCTTTTATAAAAGGTATTTGTAAAAGAACTTTTATAGTGTAATAGCCGCCTTAGCCAAGACTCAGGCGATGCCGCTGCTGCTGCTTTTGCTACCGTCGGCAATGAAACTCTGGTATTATTCACTATGTGTAGATAGTGCAGAATAAATATAGTACATTAGCCGTGTTTTCTACGCTGCTTTCTTCCCCGATCATGAAAGTTGACTGTGTGGCTGTTGTTGTTTTCAATTCTGCAGAGCTCAAGGAGCAGAACAGCATAAAAAATACGGCTAACTTTCGAAACAAAATCACGCGAATGTCGAACTGAGCTGAATTCACCGAGGTCCCCGAAGTTGAGACTAAGCTCATCATTAGATTGAAATAATGATTGGCGGCTTGAATAGGTGCAAAGAAAACGAATTCATAAAATATATTTCACGAATAGCTCTCATACTACTTGTTAAGTTTCTAGAAATTGTAGTGAATGCCAAAATTATTTGATTTCACCGTCCCATGGTTTTTAATATGAGGCGCTTGGCAGTGTTTGCCTGATCAAAATTGGCGTGAACGATTATTGAGGATTTAGTTCTTTCATGGCTCAATTTAAGTACCTACATATCTGAATAAGACGCATTTTGGCCAATGTCGGACATACTTGAAACAAGTTCAAGCGTAGTCTTCTGAAGAAGGTCGCATTTGTGTCCTAGTTTTGTCTAGTGTACTGTGTTTTCCAGCGCTAGTTTAATTAAAAGTATTTTGAAATGTCAAAGCGAAGTCCAATTTGGTTTTATTTACCAATAACTGAAAATTCTGTTAAGTGTAATATATGTACCTTTATTCCATTGAAAATGGAACCACGCCTTACCTCAACATTTGAGGCACAAGCATCCAACAGTGGATATTGAAACCGGTAATCGAATTGTACCAGAATCGAAATCGAAAAATACCAGAATTTTCTTTTGTAAAATGTGTAATGCAGGGATAATTTCTGGTACACGTTAGTATGTTTTTAGTGGGTTTTTGTTCCTGGAGGAAAAGGAATGAAACTCTGTTTCCCAGAAAGTTATAGCAAAAGTTTCATATTGAATTTTAGTAAGTTTCGTTGAACTTTTCGGGTCGATTGATTTCGAATATACGATCCCGCTTAAGCGATGTAAATGCAGAAAAAATTTTGTTTTGAATGGAAATAAAGCTAGCGGAATACATTAAATACTAACTTATTATCATAATATTTTTTTTTTGTGTTTTTATACAAAACCCTAAATATAAGCTCTTTTTATATTGTGAAACATAATGAATTAATAATAATAAAAATAAATATGTTCTAAAAGTATAATCTTCTAATGTTATTGAATACTGGCCATTTTTCTGGACGGCATAATCACGAAATAATTTATTTCTGAGGTAATTTGATTTAGATTTCAAAGAAACTTCTCCGATTTCCGGGGATTTGTTAGTTGGTATACTATATGCCAACCGGCAAAAATACATTTGCGGTAATTTCCTGCAGCAGTTTTTTAGTTTTCACTCCCAACCTATTACTTTAGATATAAAGATCCCTCAGACTTAGAACAGAAGCTCTGTATATTCCGTCTTATACTCTCTCTCTCTCTCTAATTGCCTTGACCCCTCCATGGGCGCGTCAACTTCTCTAGCATTTCTAGGCCTTGTTGACGTTTCAATAGCATATCTACTTTTCGGAAGTTCAGTTGCTACCGTGCACCTCCTATCCGCGCCGTCTTTATACTGACAAGCCCGGAGCACTGTGAGAATTCTATTAGTACTCACAGGCAGTTTTCGATCGCGCCGAAATTTGATCTCCGAGCTCTAGATTAGTATCGTATATCAGCTAGTTTCCTATGCACGTAGAACCCCACATTTCTAGAAATTTTCGTTCATCTGACCTTACTGTTCTCGAAAAACGGAGGGGGTGGATATTTTTTTGCGACTCATTCCATTTCCTAACACTTGATCGAAATTCGGAATAAACTTCAGAAATGAAATGGCCTCGACATCGCCTTTGATATGATACCCCACAATAGTGGATGGTAGAATTCTGCCAAGGAAATCAGCTGATTTTGCCATAATTTGAACTTTGAGATGCGTTCTACACATTTTAGATTGGTAATCTAACTGACATTTGAGAAAGTGGATATATTTAACGGGCAGTTTATAGCTTGGATAAGCTCCTGTCCCTGTTATTTAACAAGCAGTTTAATTTGATATTGAGAAGACGGGGTTAAAACATTTTTCTTTTTGATTTCTTAATCCTTCAGCTGCTATAGATATTTCAGACTTCCAAAAATCACCAATCTCACGTTATTATGGCCAATCTTACATTAGAAAACGGGCCTATAAAAAGTTTAGACCGTAAAAATGAGATACATCTCTCTATGGTTCCTCTTAGCCCTTTGTGGAGCATAGGGCATTAACCACGCCGACTTTCCAGTTCATCCTGTTTGCAACCATCACTTTCAGCTCCCTCCACGACTTGCCTATTGTGGCACCCTCTCTCTCAACTGATCTTCTCCAAGTGTTACTAGGTTGTCGAATACGGCAACTTACGTCGGTTCCCTGCGGGTTCCAATCGAGGGCCTGTTGAGCAATGTTGTTCGGCCCTTTTCGAAGAGTGTGACCTATCCATCGCCTTTTAATGGAGGTGTCTATCCTGTCCTAACCAGTAATAATAAGGAGGTCGTCGTTAGAAATGGCTTCCGGCCACCGTATGTGTAGGATGAGCCGGTTCACAAAAGTTGGCAGTCTAGTTGTTATCTTGTTCGTCACTATAGAGAAGCACCGATTTTACGTTGGTTTTGAAAATCCTGAGCTTTTTGCGTCTGGGAATATTGTTGTTTTGCCAGAAAAGAGTCGAACTGAAAAAAGCTGCCCGAGCCTTATTGATGCGGGAGTGCACATCAGCATCCGCTCCACCATCTGCTGTAACTACGCTTCCGAGTGTAGCAAAAACTGTCCACTTTTTAGACTACCTGCCACAAAACACAAATTTCGCTCTGTCTTCCTGGGCCCAAGCTCAAGTACTTAGTTTCGGCGGCATGGATTATTAGCCCCGCATTTTGAATTACGCCGTGCAAAGCATCAGTCATTTGAGCTACATGATCCGATTTACCTGCACGAAGACAAATATCGTCAGCATAGTCCTCACAACTTAATCTAGTACCTTTGCTCTGGTGTTCATGAAGCACATCGCATTGTACGTCGTTAATGGCAATCAAAAACCACTGATAAAATGTAGTCTTGTTGCACCTCGAAAGGTTCTGATAGCTTACCCCTGTGCAAGACGTGACATTGGGCTCCCTCATAGGACTCTTTGATAATGGATACTATTTTATCTGGTATGCCTCTCCTACGTAAAGCCCTCCAGATGTATTCCCGGTCAATGCTGTCAAACGCCTTCTTGAAATCGACGAACATGAGATGTAATGGGGATCTTCACTCTGCGGATTGTTCAATAATAATTCGGAGGGTGTTGATGTGGTGGTACATGAAAAGCCCTCGCGGAAGCCAGCCTGTTCATCGTTCAGTGTGCGGTCAACTACATGTTTGATCCGGTTCAAAATTATTTTTGCTATCAGTTTGGAGACTGCTGGGAGAAGACAAATCTCACGGCTGTTACTACAGTCCTTCAGGTCGCCTTTCTTCAGGATCTTAATAATGACGCCCTTCTTCCACTCTTTAGGGAGAGTTTCGGTTTCCCAACACTCTTGGATAAGAGGGAGAAGAATATCCGCAGTAGGAAAATGAAATACATATTTTAATATATATATACCGGTTTCTCAATATCTGGTTAAACTGCCCGATAACTAACAGGCACATGAGCTTATCCAAGCGATAAACTTGCCGATATATATTTTTGTTTTCTCATACGCCCGTTAAATTACCAAACATATTTCAAATTATATTAAAATCGGCTGATTTTCTAGGCGGAATTCAACGGTCGACAATTTATTCACTATCTGTACGGTCACTCAGTATATTCAATTGCGAGTTAGTTTGTTCCAAACTCTATTCTATCGAATGAGTTTCCAGCAACTTTGTTCTTTATGGCCAGTTTCATTGTTTTCATTTGAATTTGCAAAAGTGAACTGTGCTAGCTGTCAAAATTTCAGCATCCGGTATCACATGTTGGGCTTTTGGGTAAACTTTTAACAGGAAGTGTGGTGTTGGGATTTTGTTTTGGATAATAGATTTTAAGGGCAGATAAGTCTCCTTTAGCATTTTCGATCAGATAAACGCATAAAATTGTGCTAACAGACACTTTATCCCTACGATAAATTTTAACCGGACATTGAGAAACCGTCCATTGCCTTGTTAGTTGAAAAAAAAAAGATTGTCCAGTGCATGCAGTTCTGCACATTTGCTTCCTACGGTCAGATTTCGACAGAGTTATGAGATTCCTTGAGTTATGAGATTCCTGACACACAGCTCAGTTACTGCGTCTTGGATTTTCGACTTAACGGTACTTATTTGTGTTTTATAATCAAAATGTTTCAAGCTCAAATCTTTTCTAAGAAAGTTTATCCCTCTCTCCTCCGACATTTTGCCCGGCTCTAAAAATCAGTACACTGTAAAGCCGGCTCATGATGTAAAACCGGCTACCAAAAAATGGTTCTAAAAAAAATGTACTTAGCGGTTTTGGTACACAGCTGTGGCTGCTGTTCAGACCGCTTGTGGAACCGCGCTCTCTAAAGGGGGCCTAATTGTTTTGCTGTGTGAACACATCTCGGTCTCACTACATACGAATCAGTTTATTCGCAAGAACGGTGTTACTTACAAGATACTGGATAGGTTGTCATCGGGTGTAAGATGTTGTCGTTACCATCGAGAGTATAGGAGAATATCGTAGCTTGTTTAGTATCACGCAGTGACGCCGTACTGGACTTACATACATACTTCACCTGGTACACGGAGGGTTAATTTCAATTTTTCAGTCGGTCGAAACGGTAATCATCACTCGAATCTATTAGTGAAAATGTGAAATTGGCGCGAAAGAAAGTATTTTTGGTTGAATTTAGTATAGGGTCAAATGGATGAACCCGCGGAACGCCAGTCATCTGAAAAGTATTATTCGATGAATCCAACAATAATTCTTCTTTCATATTGATGATACAAGAAAAGGAGTTGGTGAGCCGCTGCAACGCCTATCTTGTGAAAATCTGCAAAATGCGGGAATTTCATTGCCGGCAGATGCAAAGCAACGACGGCAGCATCGTCTGTGACCTTGCTTAGTGTGCTTTTTTACACTTTTATACCTCGCACCTTGGATTTTTTCGTTCAAGGATTAAGCTTTTTGTTCAAAAAATTTTCCAGATGCGAGCTAGGTGCAAGAAAGCACAAAACACAGACTGCCGCTGCTTTGCTTTTGCCGGCAATGAAATTCCTGTATTAGAGTCCATGTTAAAGCTATCGGTAGGTGTGTGGATGAGTCCATGAACCGGTAAGCCGGTGAGCGACTCACGGACTCATCCGCGTGAAAGCTCTGATTTAACTCTGTACTTTGGGTAAGTTCGGGTACTATAATAAAAGCATTGTGGGCTCATCGACTCCGTATGAAAGGCACCACAGTATTTTCTGTGCATTAAAGCTGACATGAAACGATTTTGTCCTTAACTAAGTGAACTTTAATTTAGAATAAGTGATTCCAACTTTATTAACAACAAAATGATTCATTTTCAATGTGCATACTCCATAATTACTTGCTAGCGAAATCTGTAAATTTTATCGGTGACCTTAACCTTCATAAGCCCGAGCGGGGTGTAACTGCACCCCAGATTTACATTTCCTAGGGTATCTTCTGAAAAAAAAACTTTCTATCAAATTTCCTCTGAGACATTTTTCTTAAATATACTTCTTCTATCGTACAAGAAAGTTGAAATAAATTGCTACATACTGTATTGAGTTATCGTTAATTTTGTTCGCAGCGGTACTGATAATCTTGAAGTTTTCGGTACAACCAGTACCTGAATGTAAATTATATCAAAATCAGAACCGTTTGTAATAAGTGTAATAATTATTTTTGTACTACAGATATCACGGCTTCTTATTTTCAGTTTTATCTCTAGATTATTTTTCAAAATATAGAATTAAAATGTTTTGTGCAAAAAATATTTGGTGACCTTTATATAATACAATAAGTTTGGGGTGCATTTACACCCCACTTGGTCTTTAATGTAATTTTTCGAGGTCGGTCCTTTGAAGGGTAAAATATTATTTTCCATCGTTAAATACAAAAATTGGCTTTGACTTGTTATTGAATTTATTAATTTACTTAATCCCTTTAAACTTTTGTTAAAAAAAAAAAAATAACTTTTTATACTTGTACAAAAACATGAAACTCACAATTTACGGGTACTTGTATTTAGCTGTAAATTTTGAGGGTAAGATGAAAAATGTTTATGAGTGTTTCATTCAATTATAACATCAAAAGCCCTTTATCGGCCTTGACTTTTCGAATTACTTTTAACCTAGACCTTTTAAGATTCAGACCAAAAATAAGATAATTTGATGCTGTGTATTTTTTCCAATGAATTTTCATTGGTTTGGATCCTCGCATGTCTATCTTATCTTTCTTATGTTATGAAATTTTTACCTCTTTATATACTTCCAAGTAGGCTTAGATCCGTAAAAGGTTTCAACCATTTATTTTCTGAAAAACTTCTGCAATCTTAAACATTGAAAGTGACTTTCAACTCAATTTTATTTCAGGTGCAGATTCCACGTAAAACATGAACTTGGAAAATAGATCAGAAAATTTCTCCGATTAATATCCGATTTTAGGGATTTATATGCATTTGAGCTGCTAACATTCGCAACCTTTATGCAACGTTTCAGATCCTGAACGCTCTCAATTTTGTTTAAAAATTCATCTTATTTTACATAAAACGTGGATACTTTTATCAATTCTCATATTACTCGGTTGATGGTTAGAGGTTTCTTTTTAAGGAAGGCAACGCATTAGCTTTCTGAATGTGGATACCTGTTTTCACTGGAAAATGCTTGGGAAAATTTATTCCGCTTAAATGGCTTATTATATGTAGTGTCGTAAAGGACGAAAGTCCCGCATGTACTACAGAAAGTATGTCTGTTATATATATCTCTCTCTCTCAATTGCCCTAACCCCTTGTGGGGCATAGCGCGTCAACTGTTCCGTGTGGCCTAGTTGACGTTTCGTCGGCATAAACTCGTTTCGGAGAATGCAGTTGCCAGCATGCACCTCCTGCACATCCATGTTCATGCATGTTCTCATGGTTGCATAAATAAATAACTGGCGCAACAGTCCAATTTTTATTTACCAAGGCCTCGAAATCAGTTAGCATCATCTCATTTGCTAGACCTCGAGTGGATGTTCACACTGCGAGCGATGCCGAGCCGAGCCGGGTCGAGCGATGCGATGTGGTGGGTGTTCACATTGCACGCCGTGCGATGCCGAGCCGAACGATGGCTTGCGATGCAAAGATGATCCGAGCCAGAGGCGCCGACTGTTAGAAAATATTGGGGGGGCACAACAACTTTTCATACTGACAGCCAGATTGCCTTGTTGGGTGAATTTTTTGCGATGGTATCCTCACAATAAAGTGACCTATTCTTTAAATAACAATTAACGTATCTCTTACACTGTAAAAAAATTTACTGATGATGGGTTCACGGACAGAACGGCCCAATAGCGCTAGCTAAGTAAGTCGATTTCTTAAAACGGGTAAATATTTGATATCGATACGAATGTATAGTCTTATACAGTCAAGCAAAATTGTCTCACGATTTAGGTGAACCAATTTAGAACCAATTTCTTCGTCAAGTTTCGAGTTGTCCGGTCCCGACCGTGCAAATCATCAGCGTTGTATGGAAATGGCGTTTGCTGTTTGTTTTTAAGAATGAAGCCAATTTTTCAAACATTAGTAAATTGTTTGATAACACAAAATAATGAACTAAATTTTAATTAAATTCAAACTCAGATATTTTTACCGTTCATGTCTTACCGCTTAGTTATATTTTGCATGAAAAATGTCCTTAAGACGCAGCCAACGAAAATCAGCTGTTCAGCCTGTTATAGTTAAATCTTCTGTCCGCGTTCGTTTGACACATTTGAACTGTGAAAAACTGACCTTCTAGCAAAGTTGCAACATTTTTTTAAAATTATATGTAGAAACATGCACTTCCAAAGGCATAAAAGTAACTTAGAACAAAATAAATAGTCGCCCACAGTTTTAAAATACAAGCATATGTGAATTGACACTTCGTGGCGCGTTGATTCCGACAAAGTTGAACTCATCGTCGTGAGATACGTATTGTTCGCGCAGAGTATACTTATCGCCATCTGAAATACATTGGTTCAACTTTATTTGACAGCAGAAGTCGTGTTCGTTACGCACACTATAATCCAGCCTTTAATATCATTATAGTTAGCACAACAGATCCATTTGACAGTATCTTGAGGAATCATAAGCAAATTGAACGACGAGTTTTAATACGTTCCTGCGGCAGCCGGTTCTTCGTACCGGAACGATCCGTTTTTCAACTAATACCACACGGGTTGTCATGATCCGGGGCCTGGGAGCATTGTTTAAGGTGCATTACTATTAGGCACACGATCGTCGTACATTATTCGCGGTTTGCGATCAAGCCATATAGCACGGAACACTATTTGTATGTATCTTTTTGATCGTCGCCTGCAACCGACACAAAGTGATGAATTGCAAAACGCACCTTAAAGCACAGAATTCAGTGGTACAATCTTCCTATATATGTCCTTTCTTCCTTCCCTATTTGTCATAGCTAAATATGTGTTTGATTGTTTGAACGAAGATGTCGAGTGAGGATCGCTTTTCTTGCAAAACGATATCTGAGCCTGAAAATCCAAATATTTGGATTGAGGGGGCAGAAAGTGCCTTGCCCCCCCCCCCCCCCCCCCTCCATAGTCGGCGCCTATGATCCGAGCGATTTTTAATAAACTGTTTTTTGGCCATAACTTCTAAAATATAAGGAATATCGCATTTTTGACACCATTTTCATCCCCGTCCGAGCTGAGAGCTCCCTCCCCACCATTTTTTTTTTCTCAAAATTAATTGTCAATTGTAGTAGTCACGATCAACGATTAACAAATAATTAATTGGCACTTAAAAGTGATAATCAAGCGAATGGTTTAAGAAACATCATTCAAATCAAACATTGTGACCGTGTCCGTGTTCCGGGTTCGAATGTATGTGGGCCGGCTTATTAAAAATTGATATGCGGACGCGTGAATCGACGCAGATAGGAGCAGAAACCAGCGTCATCCCAGATAGCTATCGCGGCGGCAAAATGCCGCCGATAGTTATCGGATAGCTATCTGCGGCCATGTGCATCGCTTCATTGCCCGTAATGTATTTCTTCCTATCCGATTGAAAGTGACGCAGCGCCAGACGGCATTTCGACGTCCATGTGCAAATATGTAAACCGCCGCTTCTGCTCTATGCCTTTATACGCAGCGGTGTCCGCTGCTCAAACCACTTGTGAAACCACGCGACCTTATTACGGTGGCAATAACCTTTGGGGGGCAAAAACTCCTCTTCCATAGTCCTCCGCGTGGGCGCCCCCTGGAACGGCAGTGGTCACAGACCATTGCCAACCAACGTCAAGCCGCCAGTGATGGCGGTGCGATGATTTGGTTGAGGTACCCCTGTGGTGTGGGGTGTGAAAAAAAAAATACCACGGCCTTTCCCTTTGAGGGCCTGTCGTTAAAACCGACAATCAAAGGACAGGATGTGTATGCCAGCAACTTGCACTATCCGAAATCTTTATATGCTAACGAAACGTCAACTATGCCTCGGATAAGGACTGATTCAACGGTTACGACTTTTAGCTATCGTACAATGACAAAGATTGGATTCTGGAATGTGCGTACTCTCCTGGACAATGGATCAGAAGGTCCCCAGAACGCACGATTTCTTCAATTAGAGAGTGAATTTCTGAGGTACAAATTAAATATCTTAGGAGTTAGTGAGATAAGATGGTGGAACAGCGGAGAATTCATCTCTCCAACGGGCAGCACTGTAATGTTGTATTCCGGTAAAGCTACCGGTAGTCGTCGTGAGTCAGGTGTGGGGCTCCTTTTAACCAGAGCCGCGCGAAACTGTCTCTTATCCTGGGAACCGGTCTCTGACAGGGTCTTGACCGCCAGGTTCCGGACCAAAATGAGGAACATCTCAATAATACAATGTTATGCCCCTACTGAACCGGACAATGTCTTGGCAAAAGACTCCTTCTACGAAGAACTAAACGCCGTTCAGAGCAGAACACCTAAAGGTGACATTATAATGGTTATGGGTGATTTGAATGCGAAAGTTGGCGCTGATAACTATGGGCTCAGACATGTGATGGGGAGACACGGTCTTGGTGATCGTAATGACAACGGTGAAAGATTTGTAGAGTTCTGCAACTTTCACAGTCTCTTCATCGGTGGTACTACCTATATGTTTGAGCATAAGGACCACCACAAAATCAGTTGGTCCTCTGTTGATCGGCGCAGAACACAAAATCAGATCGACCATTTTGCCATTAGTAAAAGATTCAAGAGTTGCCTCCTGGACGTGCGAAACAAGAAGGGTGCCGATATTGGGATGGGAAGAGACCATTATCTTATGATCGCTAATGTTCGATTGCGTATTGAAGCCGTGCGACGCCCCAGCGACGAAAGATCCAGGCCCCGCAAATTCAACACCGCTCGACTAAAAAATCCAGCAGTCTTACAACAATATAATGACCATCTTGCGCAAAAAGCGGCTGAGATAACTAGTCACCCAGATAGTGACATAAACGAAAACTGGGAGGCCATAAAAAATGCGTACATTGATAGCGCAAATACCATCCTTGGCCCAAACCCGGATTGCCGGAATAAGCCCTGGATGTCCGACGCTTCATGGCAGCGGATTGTTGAAAGAAAGGAGCTGAAAGTTCGTTTGGCTGCAGCAGCAGACGACAATTGAAGCAGCATCGAACTCCTTTACCGTCAGAAAGCTCGAGAAGTTCAGCGTAGTGTGCGACGCGATAAAAGAGTTTATGCCAATTCTCTTTTAGCGTCAGCAGAAGAAGCCGCTAGAAGTGACAACTTAAACGCCGTATACGGTGTCATCAAGGAGTTTACAGGTGGTCGTAACTCCTGCCAACATCCGGTGAAAGATAGGGATGGAAAGCTACTTATCTTGGAAGAAGATCAAATGAGGCGATGGAAAGAACACTTCGCCGCGGTCTTGAACCGTGTAACCTCTGGTGAAGTTCCCCCTCATATAGATAATTTAGCTAACCATCAAAATGTGCGTATACGGTCCACTGCCCCGACTAAAGAGGAAATAGTCACTGCAATTATTGCACTAAAACGAGGAAAGGCCGCCGGACTTGACGGCATCCCTGCCGAACTTTATCAAGCAGCGCCAAGCGTAACTGCCGATTTGCTGCACCCACTTGTTGATAAAGCGTGGAATACAGAGACCTTTCCCACTGAGGGGAAGGAAGGTTTGATCATCAAACTTCCAAAGAAGGGTAGCCTCACAGACTGTAATAATTGGAGAGGCATTTGTGTGCTTCCTGCCGTTGCCAAGATAATAGCTAAAATCGTCCTGGAAAGACAAAAGGCCAACTAAGAAAGCACTATTGATGAAGAGCAGGCTGGCTTTCGATCCGGACTCTCCTGTGTCGATCACATTAACACCTTGCGAATCATCATCGAGCAATGCGCTGAATACGATTCTCCGCTTCACTTGCTTTTCATCAATTTCGAAAAGGCTTTCGATAGTGTGAACCGGGATTCTATATGGGCGGCCTTGCGCAGGAGAGGCATCCCTGAGAAGCTTGTGGCTATTATTAAGGCAACCTATGACGGCGCGAAATGTCGCATTCTGCATAAAGGTAAGGTGTCGGGGGACTTTGAGATTCGCAGTGGAGTTCGGCAGGGGTGCATCCTCTCACCGATCCTATTCCTCATAGTGATCGGCGGTGTGTTGCATGCAGCCCTATCCGGACTCGACAGAGGAATTCAATGGACTTTGACATCTTATCTACAACATCTTGACTACGCTGACGACATATGCCTACTCTCCCACAAAATCATGGATCTGTCCGCAATGGCGTTAGATCTCGAGAGGGAGGCAAGCAAGGTTGGGCTAAAGATTAATACCAACAAGACCAAGGTTCTTAGCCCGCCGTTGCGAAAAAGAAATCCGACACCTATTGCCATCAATATTAATGGGCAGCCTGTGGAGAAGGTGGACAACTTCGTCTACCTGGGTAGCATTGTTGCCGAAAATGGTGGTACGGAGCAGGACATCGCTCGTCGTATCAACCAGGCTAAACGCGCATACGGCATGCTGTCCAAAATCTGGCAGGGCAGTTATCTCAGCATTAAAACCAAGCTGGGCCTGTTTCGCTCCCTGGTACTATCAGTGCTTTTGTATGGGAGCAGTACATGGAAAGTTTCCGTAGGAGTTACCAGAAAGCTGCAAGTTTTCGTCAACTCATGTCTTCGTCAAATTTTAAGAATTTTCTGGGCCGAAACAATATCAAATGAAGAGCTAAGTCGGCGTACGGGTCAGATGCCAATCGACGAATTGATACGCAGGCGAAAATGGCAGTGGATAGGTCACACATTGCGGAAGAGTGATAACTGCATTGCTATGCATGCCATGAAATGGAACCCCATTTCCAACCAAGGCCGACCAAGAGGGGGTCCTCGAATCACATGGCGTCGATCTGTGGCAAAGGAGTGTCAGGTACTGGGTAAGTTTTTTGGGGAGTTGCGCCCCATTGCCCAGAACAGAGTACGATGGCGCGCAGGAGTAGTGACGCGCTATGCCCCGCTAGGGGTTAAGGCAAAGTAGTAATAACCTTTCATTTGAGCCATACTGAATCAAAACCGGAGTCCAAAGCGTATATAGCCTAGACTTGTACAGACCTAGTTGTGATACCAAAACTTCCAACTGACAAAGGCCATTGCATTAAAAGTGAATTTCCCATATGGTCAGTTTGAGCGTGGGCGTGGATCCAATGAAAAGTTTCATCGTTCATCCATTCGAATTTTGGATATTTACATTTGAACTGACGTGTATAGCGAAGGTTGCCGTTCATTCAATAGGGTCATGCCCATTCTCAAAATCAACTAACCAACCCACACTATAAATATTTGTCGCATTTTGCAAGTCGCTAGCATCATTGTATCGAAAGTTATCGCTCATTTGAAGTTTCATTTGTAGGGGACGTAGGGGTTGCTTGGGACGGAGCTTGGCCATTTCCAATACCAACCAACTAAATCTAAATCCAAATATTTGAACCATATTTCAAGTCGCTAGCTTCATTCTATCGAATGTTATCGCTCATTTGAAATTTCATCTGTAGGGGTTCCTTCGGTCGGATCTTGCCTATTTTCAATACCAACCAACTAGATCATGCTAGAAACATTTGACCAAAATTTCAAGTTTCTAACTTCATTCTATCGAAAGTTATCGTGCAAACGGGCAGACAGACAGACAGATATGGCTAAATCGAATCAGGAGATGACCCTCATAATTTCCATGTATACACTGCCACACCGCCGCGCCTAAAAGTCTAGGGTATAAAAGTAGACATCCATGCATTTTTTTCAGTGATCTTGATCAAATATTACTTTACAGCTCGTACTTGCACCATACTGGCTCCATGGAGCTTCACATCGCAAAGCATCGCAAAGCCCATAAACTCCATCGCAAAGCCCATTAAATTCCATCGCAAAAAATCAGCAGCCGGTACCCGCACGAAAAAGCAAAATAGTTTGTGAAAACATCAGGCCATCGCTCGGCTCGTCATTGCATCGCGCGCAGTGCGTACACTCAAAGCATGATTCCATTTAAAATTGAAGACTTTCCATTTTCTTGCTTTAAAAGCTTCTAATCGCATTGCATCGTTCGACCCGGCTCGGCTCGGCATCGCACGCAGTGTGAACATCCACTGACGGTGTGTTTCGTGTAGAGGTGTGAAGACTATTGCATTCAGTAGGAATCGAAACGGGGCCCAGTGCATAGAAGGCGAACGTACTAACCATTGCACCATCCGGACTACCATGGTTGATGGTTGCATATGGATCAAAATTAAGGTTCTTTTTTCTTGCACGACACGCGGATTGGAAATTTCGAAAAATATTCTCTTGTACACTTGCCAAATAATACGAGTACACAAAAAAAATATTTCTCCAAAGTACCTTCCGATATAATTCGACACCCATCTGTGTCCAAAGTTGAGTCCGTGATATATGATATAAATCCCGAAGAATTTAAATTACGTTTGCTTGTCGTATTCGGGGATTGTCTTTTGCATTTCGTTCACATTGTCAAGAAATTTTTCGTTTCCTTTCAATTTTCTCGCCAACATAAAGCACCCGACTTGGTATCGTTCGAAAATATTTGAACAAGCGTCGATACTAAAACTTTCATAAGTTCACTGTTGCGTTTCTGGTTTCGTTCTTTCGCAACACACTTGACGTTGTGCATGACAATTTGACGGCTTATTTACATAAAACATGATAGCGTGCTGGGGTGAACGTTTGACGTCCAACTTTAAGCAGGCAATATGCAAGGATTGTCAACCAGCTTTTTTCGATTGGGCGGAAATGAAATGGGATTGAAGATGGTCTTGTTACATACGAACTTGCGATAGCACGTAGCTACACAATAAATATAGGTGAAAGAAAGGACTGTCAAATTTACGAGCATTGTTGACTTTTTATGGGGGGAATTTAGGTTTAATGAAGGATTATTATGCTGGTGTTAGCATAGATGGGAGATGTGTTGTAAAGTTTGGGAAAGGATACGTTTTTTTATGAATAGAATAGTACTACTTTGCCTTAAATCCTATTGGGGCATAGCGCGTCAACGCATCATCGTACTCTGTTCTGGGCAATGGAACGCATCTGCTTCCAGGACTTATCCAGCGACTCACATTTTTTCTCTACAGATCCGCACCATGAGATTTTAGAACAGATATACAGAATGGCTGGTGGGTATGCATATTCACATTATGCATATCCCTTGACTGGTATCAAGGGACATCGTCGTATTTATTACTTATCGGAAGATATTTAAAGCAAATTATCCAGGAATCAATAAGCCACTCATAGAAAATGACACAAGTTCCACAATTAAATTAAAAAAAAAATATTCGAATATGTGGTGATCGAGAGAGTGAAATTTGTGAAATTTTGCATAATTATTCGTTGATACTGACAATAACATAATCACACTAAAAACGTTCGATGGTGGGAGGAGAGCTGGTGGCGAGGGAGTTCTTTTTAGGTTACTTTTTCAATTTACGAGGGCAGTTCAAATATGATCGAGACAAACGCTGTAGATGAGATGCTTGAGTATGTGATAGCTGGGTCACCAACGAATAGTGTGGCATGGTTTTCGTCGCGAATGCACGTTTCACCCGCGTGCTACGACCATGAGTGAACATCAAGTGCCGATCGCCGTTGCGCAACGTATTGTCATTCGTGTTTTGATGTGGGAAGGCGTTAAAAACACGGAAATTCTTCGGCGTTTGCGAAATCAGTTCAGTAGTGAGTGCCTGAGTAGGTTTGCTGTATTTGCATGGGCCAAAGCGTTCAACGATGGCCGCGAAACCGTCGAGAATGAGGCGCATGATCGTCGACCGCGAACCAGCATCACACCATACAACATTTGCCGCGTAGAACAACTCATTTTGGAGGACCGTAGGATGAATGTTCGAAACATTTCGGCTGAAGTCGGCATTAGTATTGGTAGTGTAGAGTCTATCATCCACGAACACCTTCAATATCGCAAAATAACGGCGCGATGGGCTCCCAAACTGTTGAACTTCGAGCAAAAATTCATGCGGTTGGAAGTTTGTCGCCGCTTGCTGACGCGATACGAGGCGGAGGGGGACGGTTTTTTGACGCGAATCTTCACTACAGACGAGACATGCGTACAAAGTGGAGGAAGAAGGAGGGAGAGTCAAAGCGAAGACAACCAGGCCCGAGTGTAAGGCTATGTGTACTGCATTCTGGGACCGGCGGGGAGTGCTGTACATTGACTTCCTGCACACACAACGTTCCATCAATGCTGCATACTACTCTAACCTTCTGAAAACACACGTGAAACCCGGTTATCGCTCGAAACGGAGGAGCATTCCAGCGCGAAGTGCTATTCTTCTCCAGGATAATGCGTGCCCTCATACCGCGCGTCTCACGCTCGATACAATATCAGAATTGGGGTGGGAGGTACTAGAACACCCCCCCCCCCCCCTTCCGGATTTATCACCCTGTGACTACCACATGCTTGGACCACTGAAAGAAGCCCTCGGAGGTCAAAGATTCAACACCGACGACGAGGTAGAGGAGTTCGTGCGCACATGGCTGTCCAAGTTGCCCAAGGAATTCATCGATACCGGCATGAAAAAACTTCCGGAGAGGTGGCAAAAATGTGTAACTAGTGAGGGGAATTACCTAGAAAAACTGCAAATTTGTGTAAATATTTTCGATCATAAATAAATGTGTCAGAGCGTTTGTCTCGTATATTACTTTTTTTTTTCTAAAATAGCATGTAGCTGATAAGGGCAGCACTATTTTCTAAAAATACGTTTAATCTTCCTGAAAGTTATTTTACTACCCGGTTGTTCATGCTACAGCATAAGCACCAAAATTCAACTCAATTATCATGTTTCTTATGGGGTACAATACAATTTTGTTTCCGCCATTTTTTCCTGGAATTAAAAGCTTAATTGTCAAAAAGTTCTTACAGATGTATTATTAAAAGTACTGTCCATCGCTAGCGACAACAATTTTCGGATTCCATCTCGGAAAAAGGAGGCGTTTTCGACGCGATCCATGATTGGATCCATTTTTCGGCTTCCTCGTACGAACGAAAATTCTGATCAGCCTGACCATTTCAAGGTTTGCAAGTATGTCTTGAGCACTTTTGCGACGTGTGGTCAAGCATTGTCATGCTGAAGGATGACTTTGTAGTGTCTCTCTTGGTACTGTGATCGTTTTTCCTTTAATGTTTGACTTAAACGCATCAATTGCGTTCGATATCGATCTCCTGTGATAGTTTCATTAGGTTTCAGTAGTTTGTATTTTAGTATAGGACACCGAGCTGTTCCCATTTAATGCAAAGCATAACCAAAGAATAGAGATTATTGCTAACAAGAAATGGGACTCTATACGAATTAAGAGTGCCTGACTAGTAGGTGCATATGCATTGGATTCCATCAGGACACAAAGGGGTAATGCGGAATAGCAAGTATGTTACTCATACGATGAAACGTACTAGGCAGCAGGCATTTGGAGTGCTTTTTAAAATGTTGCCGTCCCTATCCCTCTAAAGGCAACTTTCATTTGATTATTTGCGTGTCAATTAGCGCTGCGCTTTTGCTTAAATCGTATGAAGTGCCACCCCCCTGGCATAACCTTGGTGCCTTGAATATTCGGTTTTGCCGTCGACGTTGAGGCATGTCCGGGCATTCCCCATGACTCTCTGCGCTTGGGATTATTGTAACGGACCCATTTTTCGTCCCCCGATCGTATTTTAGAGCTGTTTGAGCTTAAAAATACGATGGGGAAATCCTCATCCAAAACGTAAAATAATTTTCTTCTTATACTTCAACCATTCCACAAAGAAGTATTAGATTAGATTGTATCACCATGACACATAGCCTATGGGATCTTGAGCTTTCATCAAGAAAGAAATGTTTTTTTCCAATCCGTACGTAATGAACAAAGTTCTATTGGGGAAGCAGGCCTCTACAGATACGGGGCCGGGGACGACCGCCCGGTGCCCCCTCCCCCCTTCGACGGCCCTATTCCACTTTTAGAATTACCACGGCCGCCATACGATATTATTAATTTATTCGTTTCATCCTTATTTCCTTCGATATAACTCCACTGCACACATATGCACATACGAGTACTCTTATCAATTAGTATCTGCACTCAGGGCCGTCGAGACGGGGGGAAGCGGAAGGGGGCGAAACGCACCGGGCACGTGTTTTTATCGGGGGCCCGAAAATTTAAAAAAATGGATAAAAAAGAAAAACGAAAAACGTATCTACGCACTGAGTTTTTTTTATACCCTAGTATACTTATAGTATAGCGTATATTGTTTTTGTCACGACGAAAATATGTAACACCTTAAAGGAGGCTCCGGAGGTGTAGCAATGTATATATATATAAATGATCAGGGTCACCTCTTGATTCGATTTAGCCATGTCTGTCTGTCTGTCTGTCTGTCTGCCTGTCCGTCTGTCTGTCCGTCTGTCCGTCTCTCTGTCTGTCCGTCTATCCGTCTGTCCGTCTGTCCGTCTGTCCGTCTGTCCGTCTGTCCGTCTGTCCGTCTGTCCGTCTGTCCGTCTGTCCGTCTGTCCGTCTGTCCGTCTGTCCGTCTGTCCGTCTGTCCGTCTGTCCGTCTGTCCGTCTGTCCGTCTGTCCGTCTGTCCGTCTGTCCGTCTGTCCGTCTGTCCGTCTGTCCGTCTGTCCGTCTGTCCGTCTGTCCGTCTGTCCGTCTGTCCGTCTGTCCGTCTGTCCGTCTGTCCGTCTGTCCGTCTGTCCGTCTGTCCGTCTGTCCGTCTGTCCGTCTGTCCGTCTGTCCGTCTGTCCGTCTGTCCGTCTGTCCGTCTGTCCGTCTGTCCGTCTGTCCGTCTGTCCGTCTGTCCGTCTGTCCGTCTATCCGTCTATCCGTCTGTCCGTCTGTCCGTCCGTCCGTCTGCCCGTCTGCCCGTCTGTCCGTCTGTCCGTCTGTCCGTCTGTCCGTCTGTCCGTCTGTCCGTCTGTCTGTCAGTCCGTTCGCACGATAACTTTCGAAAGAATAAAGCTAGAGCCTTGAAATTTTGGTCAAATGTTGGTAGTGTGATTTAGTTGGTTGGTATTGAAAATGGGCATGATCAAGCGAACAGAACGCCTACCTCCCCTACATATGTAAAATACTTAATGTATCTATAACACCCGATTAAATAAACATGAAAAGCTCTAGCTTTGGTAGATTACTCGTGAGGGTAATCTTATACTCTCCTCGGAAAATAAAATCGATCAGTTGAAAACTAACGGTAATTTTCTTACAAAGAACCCCGTACTACCCTACTTTTGAGGTTTTTTGTCTATAACTCTTGAACCAATGGACGTAGAAACCTGATTTTTGGCATGTAACCCTAAGGTGAGAACTTGCTCGAGTTATAGTACATTGGGCATAATCAGATCAAAGGAATGCCTACCTCCCCTACAAATTTCAAAAAATTAAATATTACTTTAATTACGATAACTTTCGATAGAGATACGAGCAAGTTAGAAATTTGGTGGAATGTTGCTAGTAAGACCTACTTGGTTGGTATTGAAAATTGGCAATATTTGACCCAAGGAACCCCCACCTCCCCTACAAATGAAACTTCAAATAAGCGACAACTTTCGACAGAATGAAGGCAGCGACTTGAAATTTTGGTCAATTGTTTGAAGTAGAATCTAGTTGGCTAATATTGAAAATACGTAAAATCCGACCAACGAAACCCCTACTTCCCCTACAAATGAAACTTCAAATAAGCGACAACTTTCGACAGAGTGAAGCGAGAGACTTGAAATTTTGTGTAAATGTTTGTGGGGTGATCTAATTTGTTGGTGGCAATGATTGGTAAGATCCGACCCAAGGAACCCCTACCTCCCCTACAAGTGAAACTTCAAATAAGCAATAACTTTCGATAGAATGAAGCTTGCGACTTGAAAAATTCGACAAATATTTGTAGAATGGGTTAGTTAGTTAATTGATTTTGAGAATGGTCAAGACCCTACTGAATGAGTGAGACCCACTTTTAATGCATATGGTCATTGCCAATTGGTACTTTTGGTATTACCACTAGGTCTGTACAAGTCTAGGGTATATACGCTTCGGCCTGGTTTTTTTTTTGTTCCTTGCCCTTTCTTACCACTCTGACGCACTGAGCTACCGGTCGCCATATATGGGCCCCTACAAAAGTTGAGTAATTTGAGCTTTTTTTTGTTCATTGAGCTACCGGCCGCCATATATGGGCCCCTACAAAAGTTGAGTACCGGGCCCGCATTTTCTCTCGACGGCCCTGTCTGCACTCACCTCGTTACAGGTGAATTCTGATAAATTTATTTGATGACCTTTACCATTGCGGGTTTCATCCACATTTCCAATATTGATGCTCCGTACCTACTTCTGTTGCTGGGCATGTGAAAGCATCTTTCAGGGACCAAACCGACAACATGAATTGTCTGTTATTCTCATTTCTTGTTGCATATTTCCCAAAACTTCTCGGGGGACTTTGTAATATTTTCCAATGCATACCACATATCCTCAACCACGAACGCTCTTACTTGTACTTTATTTCACTGTTGGGGAATTCAATCGGAACAAACTTTCAACTGAATCCCACAGCCTTGTCATGATTGACCCGTATTGTAACAGTCGATAGTATCTGGTTTTATACAACCGTTGGGGATCCTGAAAGTAGTTGTACATTTTGATAGCTCTGGAGCTTCTCTACTGAAGCGAAGGAAAGTGTAGGCTGCAAACTTTGATACTCAATTTGTTATGGACGCCGTTTGGGGCTAGCAAATCACATATCGAAAAGATATTTAAGTGAGCACCATTTATAATTAATATAAAAGAGCATATTGAAACGAAGACATCGACTTTTAATATTGGACGCATATAAGACGGCTGTTTTAAATTGTCTAGAACACTTAATTAGAATGGAACACACTGGGAAAAAATACACTACTTCTAATAAAGGTAAAAGATAATTATTTCGGGTTTAAGGTACAGAGAACTTTATTTGACGATGGTTGTCGGTGTAGTGACTGTAATATGAATTTATTGGATGAAATGCAAATATGACAAAACGGTAAAATTAACGTAGTTAACTAAATTGCAAATCTTTAGGGTTTTGTATGAACATTTCAATGTATTATAAATTGAACAGATATTTTTAAACAAAGTTTTTTGCCGGGCGACGGCCATCGACTATCATACAACGTGCATGATGCTTAACATACCGTCGCCCTTACCAGCCATTAGTTTGGCTACACGTAATAAAAACCAGGCCGAAGCGAAGCTTCGGCCCGGAGTCCGAAGCGTATATACCCTAGACTTCTACAGACCTAGTGGAGATACCAAAAGTACCAATTGGCAACGACCATATGCATTAAGAATGGGTCTTCTATATGGCCAGTTCATAGGAGAGGTTGGCACTCATTCATTAGGATCTTGACCATTCTCAAAATCAATTAACTAACTAACCCATTCTACAATATTTGTCGAATTTTTCAAGTCGCTAGCTTCATTCTATCGGAAGGTATTGCTTATTTGAAGTTTCACTTGTAGAGGAGGTAAGGGTTCCTTAAGTCGGATCTTGCTCATCATTGCCACCAACCAATTAGACCACCCTACAACCATTTAATCAAAATTTCAAGTCTCTAACTTCACTCTATCGAAAGTTATCGCTTATTTAAAGTTTCGTTTGTAGGGGAAGTAGGGGTTTCGTTGATCGGATGTTACCCAGCTTTAATGCCAACTAACTCAATCTCACTTCGAACATTTGACTAAAATTTCAAGTCTCTGGCTTCATTCCATCAAAAGTTATCGCTTATTTGAAGTTTCATATGTAGGGGAGGTGGGGGTTCCTTGGGTTGGATCTTGCCCATATTCAACACCAACTACGTAGGTCTTACTAGCAACATTCCACCAAATTTTTAACTCGGTAGTATCATTCTATCAAAAGTTATCGCTTATTTGAAGTTTCATTTGTAGGGGAGGTAGGGGTTGCTTGAGTCGGATCTTATCCATTTTCAATACGAACCAAGTAGATCCAACTAGCAACATTCTGTCAAATTTTCAACTCGCTAGTGTCATTCTATCGAAAGTTATCGTAATTAAAGGAATATTGAATTTTTTTAAATTTGTAGGGGAGGTAGGCGTTCCTTTGATCCGATTATGCCCAACTTACTAGAACTCAAGCATCTTCTCACCCCAGGGTTACATGCCAAAAATCAGGCGTCTACGTCAATTGGTTCAAGAGTTATAGACAAAAAACCCGAAAAGTAGGGTAGTACAGGGCTCTTTGTAAGAAAATTACCGTTAGTTTTCAACTGATCGATTTTATTTTTCCAGGAGTTTATAAAATTACCCTCACGAGCAATCTACCAAAGCTTGAGCTTTTCATATTTATTTAGTCGGAAGTTACAGATACATTTAATTATTTTACATATGTAGGGGAGGTAGGCGTTCTCTTGGCTTGATCATGCCCATTTTCAATACCATCCAACTAGATTACACTACAAACATTTGACCAAAATTTCAAGGCTCTAGCTTCATTCTATCGAAAGTTATCGTGCGAACGGACAGACAGACAGACAGACAGACATGGCTTAATCGAATCAGGAGGTGACCCTGATCATTTATATATATACATTGCTACACCTCCGGAGCCTCCTTTAAGGTGTTACATATTTCCGTCGTGACAAAAACAATATACCCTATACTAAAAGTCTAGGGTATAAAAAGAGTTTTTAAGATTGATTTCCCCCTCGAAGGGGGCCCAAAAAGCGTGATTCGCCGGTTTCGACCGCTGGTGCGAAGCGCGTCTCATCAGACGCCTCTGCTCCGCGCATCGCACCAGTGGGAGAGGCGTGACCGGGAATGACCCAAGACTGATGTTGTTTTGCCTTATATAGGCCGACCAACACGCCATGGGTGTGAATTCATACCGAATGCAAACTGCAACGTGCAGCTTGTAGGTATGGAATTCATTTCATTGTTCTGGCTTGGCGCCAGTGGTATGATATTTTTAATTTAAATGCAAAACTGAATATGTCGAACATTAAGTTTGAATTGAAAAGTATAAGAAACATGATAATTGAATTGAATTTTGGTGTTTATGCTGTAGCATGAACAACGGCATTATGTTGCTTCTTCTATACCTCCGATTTTACTTCCAAAATAACCCTTAGGATTACAATACATTTGCTGGTATTATTAAGTGTAATCGAAAATATGTTGTAATGGATACACATTTTCGTCGGACGCAGAAAAATTTCGCTGGTAAAATGGGGTCATGATAGATAAAAGTTTAAGAAGCTTGAAAAACATCGATTCAACTTTGTTCTATAAATAAATATACATATTTTTTTTTTCTTTACAGGGAACCTTCTTGTGATACTGGTCGTGACTTTATCGCGACGTCTAAGATCAATTACCAACTTTTTCTTAGCGAATTTAGCTGTAGCGGACTTTTGTGTGGGTGTGTTTTGTGTTATGCAAAATCTAACCATTTATCTTATAGATAGGTAAGTTGACCGTAATGGTACAATAAAATCTATGTTAAGGTTAAGGTATTTTGGTATTTTTCTTTTATCTACAATCGGTTTGAAGTCCGTCGCATAGATAAATAAATGTAAATTTAGTGAAAATGGACTCTACCACTATTGGTGCACCAAACTCTACCCTTTGGTGCGCCAATAGTGGTAGCGTCCATTTTTACTAAACTTACAATTATTTATCTAAACGTTTCGTCAGCATCAACTGGTCTCGGTTGAAGCATGTTGCTTTTACCACCTACCAATTTAGCTTCATAGCTGCGACGATTCGGTAAATGTTTTCTTATTTTATGCCCCACACACGTCGAAGACAACACTAGACGACCATGGCCACAATGGGATTCGAACTAGCAAATAACCGGTATGATAAGATATCAGATTGGCGCTTGAACGCACTGAGCTACCGCTCTCCGGAACGTTGAACCATTCCACACTGAAAATGGGCTTAAACCGAGCGTTCTTTCTCTTTATAATTTTTCGCTCGCCATACCCTTGTTGATACAAAAATGATCAAATCATGGTTAATGTTCAATAATTGACTAAGCCAAACTTCGGCTACTTTATTCCTTTCTTTGGTGAATCCTTAATCAAGGCATTTTTCATTTTCATGTTTATGAGATGTTCGTCGTCATTGATTTTTTTCACGATCGATACTACAATACTTTGCCTTAACCCGTAGCGGGGCATAGAGCGTCAACTACTCCTGCGCGCCATCGTACTCTGTTCTGGGCAATGGGACGCAACTCCCCAAAAGACTTACCCAGTGCCTGACACTCCTTTGCCACAGATCGACGCCATGTGATTCGAGGACCCCCTCTTGGTACCAGGGAGCGAAACAGGCCCAGCTTGGTCTTGGTGCTGAGATAACCGCTTCGCCAGATTTTGGACAGCATGCCGTATGCGCGTTTAGCCTGGTTGATACGACGAGCGATGTCCTGCTCCGTACCACCATTTTCGGCAACAATGCTACCTAGGTAGACGAAGTTGTCCACCTTCTCCACAGGCTGCCCATTAATATTGATAGCAATAGGTGTCGGTTTTCTTTTTCACAACGGCGGGCTAAGAACCTTGGTCTAGTTGGTATTAATCTTTAGCCCAACCTTGCTTGTCTGCCTCTCGAGATCTAACGCCATTGCGGACAGATCCATGATTTTGTGGGAGAGTAGTCAGCGTAGTCAAGATGTTGTAGATAAGATGTCAAAGTCCATTGAATTCCTCTGTCGAGTCCGGATAGGGCTGCATGCAACACATCGCCGATCACAATGAGGAATAGGATCGGTGAGAGGATGCACCCCTGCCGAACTCCACTGCGAATCTCAAAGTCCCCCGACACCTTACCTTTATGCAGAACGCGACATTTCGCGCCGTCATAGGTTGCCTTAATAATAGCCACAAGCTTCTGAGGGATGCCTCTCCTGCGCAAGGCCGCCCATATAGAATCCCGGTTGACACCATCGAAAGCCTTTTCAAAATCGATGAAAAGCAAGTGAAGCGGAGAATCGTATTCAGCGCATTGCTCGATGATGATTCGCAAGGTGTTAATGTGATCGACACAGGAGAATCCGGATCGAAAGCCAGCCTGCTCTTCATCAATTGTGCTTTGTAAGTGGGCCTTTAGTCTTTCCAGGACGATTTTAGCTATTATCTTGGCAACGGCAGGAAGCACACAAATGCCTCTCCAATTATTACAGTCTGTGAGGCTACCCTTCTTTGGAAGTTTGATGATCAAACCTTCCTTCCCCTCAGTGGGAAAGGTCTCTGTATTCCACGCTTTATCAACAAGTGGGTGCAGCAAATCGGCAGTTACGCTTGGCGCTGCTTGATAAATTTCGGCAGGGATGCCGTCAAGTCCGGCGGCCTTTCCTCGTTTTAGTGCAATAATTGCAGTGACTATTTCCTCTTTAGTCGGGGCAGTGGACCGTATACGCACATTTTGATGGTTAGCTAAATTATCTATATGAGGGGAACTTCAGCAGAGGTTACACGGTTCAAGACCGCGACGAAGTGTTCTTTCCACCGCCTCATTTGATCTTCTTCCAAGATAAGTTGCTTTCCATCCCTATCCTTCACCGGATGTTGGCAGGAGTTACGACCACCTGTAAACTCCTTGATGACACCGTATACGGCGTTTAAGTTGTTGCTTCTTGCGGCTTCTTCTGCTGAGGCTAAAAGAGAATTGGCATAAACTCTTTTATCGCGTCGCACACTACGCTGAACTTCTCGAGCTTTCTGACGGTAAAGGAGTTCGATGCTGCTTCGATTGTCCTTTCTTTCAACGATCCGCTGCCATGAAGCGTCGTACATCCAGGGCTTATTCCGGCAATCCGGGTTTGGGCCAAGGATGGTATTTGCGCTATCAATGTACGCATTTTTTATGGCATCCCAGTTTTCGTTTATGTCACTATCTGGGTGACTAGTTATCTCAGCTGCTTTTTGCGCAAGATGGACATTATATTGTTGTAAGACAGCTGGATTTTTTAATCGAGCGGTGTTGAATTTGCGGCACGTGGATATTTCGTCGCTGGGGCGGCGCACGGCTGAAATACGCAATCGAACATTAGCGATCATAAGATAATGGTCTCTTCCCATCCCAATATCGGCACCCTTCTTGTTTCGCACGTCCAGGAGGCAACTCTTGAATCTCTTACTAATGGCAAAATGGTCGATTTGATTTTGTGTTCTGCGCCGATCAACCGAGGACCAACTGATTTTGTGGTGGTCCTTATGCTCAAACATAGTACCACCGATGAAGAGACTGTGAAAGTTGCAGAACTCTACAAATCTTTCACCGTTATCATTACGATCACCAAGACCGTGTCTCCCCATCACATGTCTAAGCCCATAGTTATCAGCGCCAACTTTCGCATTCAAATCACCTATAACCATTTTAATGTCACCTTTAGGTGCTCTGCTCTGAACGGCGTTTAGTTCTTCTTAGAAGGAGTCTTTTGCCAAGACATTGTCGGGTTCAGTAGGGGCATAACATTGTATAATTGAGATGTTCCTCATTTTGATCCGGAACCTGGCGGTCAAAACTCTGTCAGAGACCGGATCCCAGGATAAGAGACAGTTACGTGCGGCTCTGGTTAAAAGGAGCCCCACACCTGACTCAAGACGATTACCAGTAGCTTTACCGGAGTACAACATTACAGTGCTGCCCGTTGGAGAGATAAATTCTCCGCTGTTTCACCATCTTATCTCACTAACTCGATATTTAATTTGTACCTCAGAAATTCACTCTCTAATTGAAGAAATCGTGCGTTCTGTGGACCTTCTGATCCATTGTCCAGGAGAGTACGCACATTCCAGAATCCAATCTTTGTCATTGTACGATAGCCAAAAGTCGTAACCGTTGAGTCAGTCCTTATCCGAGGCATAGTTGACGTTTCGTTAGCATATAAAGATTTCGGATAGTGCAAGTTGCTGGCATACACATCCTGTCCTTTGGTCAGTGACCACTGCCGTTCCAGGGGGCGCCCACGCGGAGGACTATGGAAGAGGAGTTTTTGAATTTTTTTATGAGATGTTCGTCGTCATTGATTTTTTTTCACAGTCGATACGAAACGGTTATTGGCGGAAAATTAAAATCAGTGGGATTAAATCATTACAACACAGGTGAAAATTTCATATCTTTTTTCTAGACATATTCATGTTTGAGTCGGTTTTGTATATTTTATATACCTTATTCCGTAGCATGCAACATATTAGCCTGATTTGCGATCATGTCCGTAAGCGAATACCGGGGCCAATACCGTTGTAGTAGTTAGAAGCACAGGTTGCGGATACTAGTTCAAAAAAGAGAGGGAAGCTAAAACCCCCTACTGTTAACGCTTCTTATTGTTTTGATTTAAAATCAAGCAATACAATAATAGCCGAAAATATAGGCATGTGTACCAATAAGGGGACTACTACCACTGCTCATGTTAAGTGTCAAATGAAAAAATAAAACCTTAGTTATCAATACTAAAAAATAATAATAAAAAATATATTTTTATATTTCTTATTTTAATAATAAATGTTTAATCCAAATTTTCACAGATATTTCTCATCTCTTTCCACAGTTGGGTTTTTGGCGGTTTTTTGTGTCGAATGTATCAATTTGTGCATTCGCTCAGCTACACGGCATCGATTTTTATTCTGGTTGTTATTTGCATGGAACGTTATTTCGCAATCATACATCCAATCACTTGCAAACAGATCCTGACACCATCCAGACTTCGGGTATGTATTCTAATAATATTGTATGTATGTTCCGTGTTAAAACCAATATATCGCGATGTCGATGCGTGACAAATGCTAACATTTTCAAGAGTTTATGGTTACAAAATGTCCACATATTGCTCATAGCTCGTACTTACAATGTGTATACAAATTGCAAACAGTGCATTTTATGGGTTGTTGCAAGAGATTTTATACTACAGAAATTGTATAACATTAGTTCTTGTATTGGAAACTGGGCACCCATAATCATGAACCTGCATACCCGTCGGCTACCATATACACTAAAAGTCATCCCAACCAACCATCAATGATCCAAAACCAATGTTGTACCGTACTACATTTCTTGCAGCTATCGAGGAAAGTATGTATGAGCGCTACGGTTGGTTAACGACTCATGGCAGAGAGTGAAATAGCGGAATGTCCTTTGAACAAGACTGCTATAATTTGTTATTGTTTCCAGCTGTGGAAAGTCATGAATTATTGAACGTGAAGCTGGAACTTCTTTAGGAATGTTAAAGACTTTAAAGTATGTTAAAGACATTACGATGGAGGTTCTATGAAGAATTTTAAATTTTGTAAACGAATAAACTGGTCATGAATATGAAGAATATTTGCGAACAGCCGAAAGGCTGTAACAACATCCCGGTCAACCAATAGGAAACCGTTCGTGACACTTTATCATAATCTTTGAAAGTACATTTTAAACACATACTGGATGGCCCTCTTTGATATTTCTGTCGACCCTTAGTTTACAGTTCTCTTCCTTTGTGAGGAAGCAACACCTTAGGTCAATCTGTCTACATATGTACAATTTAATCGGGTACAGATGTGGTTGTTGACGCGCTGCACCTCACAAGGTGTTAGGTGTTATGGCAAACTATTGTAAGCTACCTTAAGGCTTTTTCATGTAAGAGACTATTTACAATAGAAACAAGAAAAGCCCGAAAATAATCAGCGCCCAATGTGGGATCCATGTGATCTTATGCACAATTATCTTATTATTATCAATTGCTTTGCGTCCGTTATGAAGACGAAAATATACATCCTAAAGCTGAGCAGTCTAAAAAAAAGTTCATCTTGTATGACGGGTCCTTTCGCAAGTATGTTGTTGAGTGAAATATTATTGGATGTTTTCGCTGATGTGTCGAATACAACTTAGTGATGGGCACTATCGAATAACTATCGGAAAGTTATAGTATCGATAGTAAAAACTATCGGCCGATAGTCCCGATAGTTATTCGATAGTTTTTACTATCGATAGTTATTCGAATAACTATCGCCGATAGTTATTCGATAGTTTTACTATCGATAGTTATTCGAATAACTATCGGGACTATCGGTCGATAGTTATTCGAATAACTATCGGGACTATCGGTCGATTGTTATTCGAATAACTATCGGGACTATCGGTCGATTGTTATTCGAATAACCATCGGGACTATAGGTCGATAGTTATTCGAATAACTATCGGGACTGTCGGTCGATTGTTATTCGAATAACTATCGGGACTATCGATCGATATCTGATATTCATGATTGATGATTGAACACGGCAGCCAAAGGTGTTGAAAATCTTTTTTTTTTGCAAAGTACAATATCTTTTGGTGGTGCTTTGGGAAAATACGAGTATCTTTTTTTTCGCAATGCCTTTGCGATTTGTGTGAATGTGAAATTAAGGGTTTTTGTATGAAAATATACCTCGTATGTTGCGCAGGTGTGACTATGCAATCAAGGATTTTTATATGTACGTGAGGAGAATGTATGGAAAGAGGCGAATGTGCTGTAGATGTAGAGTCCTTCGGTGGCAGCAAGGACTTTCGAAAAAGGATATTTTTGGCAGGGAAGCGAAAAATGGGCAATTGGTGTCATATGAATCGGGGTGAAAAGGCGAATGTCCAGGAGTAGTTTAGATGGCATTTCAAGTCCTTCGGTGGCGAAAAGGACATTCACGAAAGTTAAGTGAAAAATGGACAATATGGGTGTCATATGAACCGGGGTGAAGAGGCGAATGTCCAGGAGTACTATAGATGGAATTCCGGATCCTTCGGTAGCGACAAGGACATTCGAAAAAGGATATTTTTGCTAGTGAAGCAAATATGGGCAATATCGGTGTCATACGAATCGAGGCGAAAAGGCGAATGTCCAGGAGTAGTGAAGATGTCATTTCGAGTCCTTCGGTGGTGAAAAGGACATTCACGAAAGTCAAGTGAATAATGGGCAATATGGGTGTCATATGGACCGGGATGAAGAGGCGAATGACCAGGAGTACTATAGATGGTATTCCGGATCATATGATACCCATCTTGCCTAAATATCACTTCAATGCCAAAACATCCTTTTTCATCGACCAAAGGACTCAAAATGGCATCAACAGTAGTCTAGTGTATTCGCTTCATGACTACCAGTCATATGATACCCATCTTGCGTCCTAGATATCACTTCAATGCCAAGAATGCCCTTTTTTCATGACCAAAGGACTTAGAATGCCATCAACAGTATTCTAGTCCGTTCGCCTCAATAATCCTAGTCATTTGATACCCATCTTGCCTAGATATCACTTCCGTGCCAAGAATGTACTTTTCCGTTAATCAAAGGGCTCAAAAATGCCATCAACAGTAGTCCTGTACATTCGCCTCATCATCCCCAGGCTTATGATACCTATCTGGCCTCATTTCATTGCCAAGAATGTCCTTGTTTCTTAACATCGCATCTACCTACACAAATGTATATGCAATCACATTCATTCAGTCATGCAAGAAATGTATATCGTCAGCCAAATTTTGCTTGAATTCACTCGAAAAAGTTATTCGACAGTAAAATATCGGCCTGTCGAAACTATCAGGACTATCGGACCTTTGTCTGATAGTTATTCGATAATGTTCTACTAATTACTAGTTTTTACTACAAATAGTTACTAGTTTTCGAAACTATCGATAGTTTTTTACTAGTTACTAGTTTTCAAAACTATCGATAGTTTTTACTAGTTACTAGTTTTCAAAACTATCGATAGTTTTTTCTAGTTACTAGTTTTTTAAACTATCGAATAACTAAAAACTATCGATATTTATTCGATAGTTTTTTAAACTATCGAATAACTATCGATAGTAAAAACTATCGATAGTGCCCATCACTAACAACTCTGAGTTTTGTAGTGCTGCTGTCCGGTTTACATACGAAGTACTACTCAATTGCCTTAGCCCCTTGAGGGGCATAGCGCGTCAACTGTTCCATGTGGCCCAGTTTCGTTGACATAAACTGGTTTCGGAGAATGCAGTTGCCAGCATGCATCTCCTGCACATCCATGGCCACGAACGTCGTCGTGGACGGGATTCGAATCCGAAACGCCGGTAGTCAAACATGAGACTGATGCCTCAACACACTGCGCTACCGGTCGCCACCTACATACGAAGTGGTGAGGCAAAAAATAATATGGATTCTCCAGTTGATTAAGCTCAATTGGCTTCATGTGTTCGAGCTGTGTGAACTCTTCCATGAACTCAAAATATTGTTGCTTTTGTTTCCGGCCAGCTGTCGCTACAGAGCTAGAAACGTACTCAAAGCGGTGTGTTTCGATTCGCCCAAATCTGCTGGTCACTTGGGTCACGTTTTCTATTTTCCTTAGATTATCGTTCACATTTATCTTCTGCCACAGTCAAGATGTTTTTGAAATAACATTTCTGAAGCCTCCAGAAGCGTTCAATTTGTCGAGAGATATCAGCTGCTTCGTCACCGTGTGTTGCGACACTGCATAATGACCAATTCCTTGATTGCAAGTCCGCTACCTTCCCTGCTATTTTAGAATCCAACCAAATGACGATTTTTGGAGAAGTGGTAGTTCTGGTCTCATTGAATGTTGCTCGGGCTGCAAGAGATGATAGTTGTACTCTGCTCCTATTAACAAGTCAACGCGACTAGTGTGATTACACTAGAGATTAGCTAGTGTGAATTTTGTCGGAATCAAATCAAATATCAAAAGACTTAATGGGCTAGTTTCCAGTTATTTTCGGTAACACAAAGGCTGTAACGCTTTTTGTTGTCGGGGCGATCCCAGATCCGTGAGATGGATGTTAAACTGCAATTGAGAAAAATATTTGTAGCTTTGGCGGTCAGTAGGGGGTGGCGGAATACTTACCTCTACGCATTTGGTCAATGAATCCGTCCAGTGGAGTTGAGAAGTGATGTGCCTCAAAGATACAGATGAACCTGCGAAAGGAAAGAAGAAATCACAAAGTAAAAGGGCTAAAGGATAAAGATATGAAAGTAATACTTATCTAAATGGTTGGTGCGGGCGTCCGAGCGGCGTAAACAATAAACACGATCGATGAACTGTCAATGTCGGGATGACGTACACTGCATTATCGATTCAACGGCGACGTGCTAGAGCGTGACGATGGAGACGAATTCTCGTAGTCAATAACTGGTCGAGAAATATCCGTTCAGTCAAAAAGCTATTTAAGGGCCCTGAGTGGAAACGGCACCCTCTTTGTTCAATTTCATTTCTATTGGAAAAGGTGTGTTTACGTTCTCTCAGGACCCGGAGCTGAAATTCTAATTTGTCTCTCTTTGTTCAATTTCATTTCTACTGGAAAAGTTTCATTTCTATTGGAGAAGACGAGGATCCTGTAGCTGAAGGCGGAGTTAGAGGCAAGAAATTGGGCTATGAACGGAGAGCGGAATTATTTGGACGGCAAAAGTTCTTGAGACGGAAGAGTAGTTACCGAAGTACATAGCGTGGAGACGGCTGAGGAGGAACGGCGAGAGCGGGTTTGGAGTGAAGAGTAGTGCAAATGTCGCAACGAGTAGGGTGTAGAAACCGCCACCTAGGTAGGTGTAATGATTAAGATTTTGTTTAATTAGATAAGAAAGATAAGATATAAGATAGTTTGGATAAGTAACGTAATAAGACGGCCGGCTCGTGTGATTTGCAAATTAGTGTTAAGTGCATAGAAAGTGGTATGGATTACGAGTATAATAAATTAAATATTGTGAAGAACGGGTAACGCGGTTTTCTGGGTGATCGAGAAATAGTTGTTCGGGGGTGAGAAGATTAAGTTAAACTTTGCGTTCGGTTCGGCTAAGAGTAATCGTGGTTTCGCGCTTCCCACGGTTAGTACAGCCAGGCAGCTTGATTTTGAAAGCGCGTGGCGCCCACGGCCCGTTTCCGTAGTTGGTCGGACGGCTGCCCAAGAATCGGCGTAACAATTGGCGCCCAACGTTCCGGGTTAATTTTACTCGTAGTTTGATAGGTCGGTTATAATGAGTGCCACTGCAAATATCAATTTGCTCAACAAGGAGGAACTTTCTTATGAGCTACTCATAAGGGGACTCCCAATCGGTACGGTAGATGAGATGCGGTCTTCTTTGCGCGCGGTAGTTAAACAGGAGAAAGAAGGTGTCTCCTTTGTTGTAAAAATTAATCCTTTTTCGTTTGAAGAAGATAAGGTGGCTGCAACAAACAAATTAGCGGAAGTTGAGGAATTAATGTCGTCGGGGGTTGACGAAAATATAAAGAAAAAAGTAATGGTAAAGTTGAGTTGGGTTTTGGACAGGCTAGGTAGAGCGGTGGTGCCGGAAGAAAAGTGCGCGGAGTGGCAAGCGATTAGGTCCGCAGTGTTGAAAGTGTTAGGAGAGTTAACGTCAAAGGATAGAGTTAATAATGTAGAGGCTGAAGAATACAGTAGTGACGGTAAAGCGACATGTAGTGTTAATAATGTAGAGGCTGGTGAATACTGTAGTGACGTTAAAGCTACAGGTAGTGCGAATGATCGGAAGCCGGTGCCCGTGTATAAGTGGGATTTGAAATTTACAGGGGAAGTCCAGGGTCAGTCTTTGATGGCCTTCTTAGAGAAGGTAGAAGATTTGCGGTTGGCACGAAGAGTGTCGAAAGAGGAGTTGCTGGGGTCGGCCGTGGATCTTTTCGCTGGTGTCGCACTAGTTTGGTACCGGGCGATTAGAAACAGACTTAGGAATTGGGATCATCTGGTGGAGGAGCTTAAGACCCAATTCCTTCCTGTTGACTATAATGAAAGGTTAGAGGCGGAGATAAGATGTAGGCGACAAGGTGATTTGGAACCATTGGGTTTATTCCTGGCATCGATGCAGGGTTTATTTGCACGGCTCGCGAAACCATGGACGGAGGATAGGAAGCTGGAAGTGGTGAAGAAAAATCTAAGTCCTTTTCTGCAGATTCAGTTGGCGCTCCGTTGGGAGACAGTCAACAGTATAGACGAAGTGTTGCGGCTAGGTAGGTTGTTAGAGGCTGCAAGATACAATACAATGAACGCTAGTAGGTTGGAACCACTTCAAAATGTACCATTAGAGCCCGATTTGAGTTACGGTGGGCAGCATAGTAGCGCTAGTGGTAGAGGGGTAGGCGGAAATGTGAGTGCCATGAAGGATAATCAACCGCGAGATGTGCAGTGCTTTCGTTGTAGGCAGATGGGACACCTGTCAAACGTTTGTCCAGAACCGATTAAATGTTACGGTTGTGGTAAATTAGGAGTTATTCGAGCCAAGTGTCCACAATGTGCGGGAAAAGGCCAAGAGACTCGGTAAACGGTGACGACCGGGATCTCACGAAGAAGGACAATGTCGCCTCAGTTAGCGAATTAGTAGTGGAGAAAGTTGAGACAGTTAGAGAAAAAATAGATGGGATAGAAAAGGAGTTAATAATATTTGGTATTGGAGATGACAGTCGTCCACATGTCCAAGTTTGTGTGAATGGAATTCCATTCGTAGGTCTGTTAGATTCGGGAGCGTCTCGCTCTATTCTAGGGGGAGTAGGGTGGTCCCGTTTAAAGCAAAAGGGAGTGATATCATCTCGGGCGGGGTGGAATCACGCGAAGTTGGCGAATGGAGAGAACGTGGAGGTGCAAGGGGAAGTAGAGGTCTTGTTAGAATTGGGAAGCACTGTGAGGAAGGTGTCAATATTAATTATGGAAGGAGTTGAGACAGAATTAATCCTAGGAGTCGATGTTTTGAAGCGATTTGGTGTGACTGTTAAGTTTGCGGAGTCAAGGTTGATAGTAGGATCGGGTTCGGCGGAAGAAATCAGGGTGGCCGAGGTACGCTCTATGGGTGATTTGATGTCGCATCAGGTGGAGCAAATTAATGAAGTAGTAGCTGATTCGTTCCGTAGAAGTGAAGGGAGTATAGGTTGCACTGGGCTAGTGAAGCACAAAATCGTGACGACATCCGAACCAATAAAGCAAAGATATTACCCGGTGTCACCTGTTGTACAGAAGCAGATAAATATAGAAGTGGATGATATGTTGGAAAGGGGAATTATTGAACCTTCAGATAGTCCATGGTCATCTCCAATTCTCTTAGTTAAGAAGAAAGATGGAACATTCAGATTCTGCGTGGATTTTCGTAAGCTTAACAGCGTGACGGAAAGAGATGCATACCCGCTACCATATATATCTGCCATGTTAGATAAGATGCGTGATGCGAAATTCCTATCTTCCGTAGATATAAAGTCCGCGTATTGGCAGGTGTTACTAGATGAGGAATCTAAGAAGTTCACTGCCTTTACGATTCCGGGAAGAGGTTTATTTCAGTTTACTCGGATGCCTTTTGGGCTTCATAACTCAGCGGCGACATGGCAGCGGCTGATTGATAACATAATCGGAGTATCACTGGAACCATTTGTTTTTGTATATTTAGACGATATTATTATCGTAACCCAGACGTTTGAAAAGCATATAGAGGTGTTAAAAGAGGTTTTAGAGAGGATAAATATGGCGGGTCTTACTTTGAATAAGGAGAAATGTGAGTTCTGTAAACCCGAGTTGAAGTTTCTAGGATATGTGGTAAACAAGGAAGGACTACAAGTAGACAAAGATAAGGTGCAGGTGATGGTGGATTTTCCGACACCGCAATCTGTGTCAGAGGTTAGAAGGTTTATGGGTATGGCGTCTTGGTATCGACGTTTCGTGCCAGACTTTGCGTCGAGAATCGCGCCACTATCTAACCTGTTAAAAAAGAATAAAAAATTTAATTGGGATGATAGTTGTGATTCAGCATTTCGAGAGATCAAAATGAGGTTAGTGCAGGCACCTATTCTTGTTTGTCCAGATTTTGATCGTCCTTTTAAGGTGTATACAGATGCGTCGGGATTTGGTATTGGGGCAGTACTAGCGCAAGAATACCCGGATGGAGAAAGAGCAGTTGCATATATAAGCAGGTCGTTGTCGAAGGGTGAACGTAATTACTCAGCAACTGAAAGAGAATGCTTAGCAGTTATCTGGGCCGTAGAGAAACTTCGTCCTTATTTGGAAGGCTATTTTTTCACAGTGATTACGGATCACCATTCACTACTGTGGTTGAATAGCTTGAAGGATCCGAATGGTAGGTTGGCGAGGTGAGCAGTGCGCCTGCAACAGTTTGACTTTGCGGTTGTCCACCGAAAGGGGAAAGACCTTGCTTTGCCCGATGCGTTATCCCGAGCAGTACCAAGGGTGCAGAGTATTTGCAATGATGAATCCTGGTATGAGGATTTATTGAAAGAAGTAGAAAATAGTCCTGACAGCTATCCGGATTGGAGAGTAGATAGCAACAGGTTATACAAGCATTTGCCGGTAGATTACATGGGGTTGAATGGAGATGAGGCATGGCGACTGGTGGTTCCAAAGAAAGAACGGGGAGAGATCATTGCTAAAGTTCATAATGAGTATACGGCACATTCGGGGATAGAGAAAACATACCGTCGCGCTGCCCAAGAATATTTCTGGCCGCGGATGCGATCGGATGTTCAATCTTTTGTGAAGCAGTGCGAGGTATGCAAGGCCAGTAAGGTGGAACGTAAGGGGCAAAACGGGTTTATCGCAGGACGAAAGGATGTGTGGAGGCCGTGGCAGCTGGTGAGTGTAGATCTCATTGGTCCGCTTCCTCGGTCCAATAGAGGTTTCAAGTATATTTTGGCCGCCGTGGACTATTTTAGCAAATTCTCGTTGTTGTTTCCAATTCGGTCAGCCACTGCATCGCAGGTAGTTAGAAAGTTGGAAGAAGAGTTGTTCCTCATGTTCGGCGTGCCGGAAAAAATTATTACGGATAACGGGGTACAATTCGTTAGCAAAGGGTTTAAGAAGTTGTTAGAGTCGTATGAAGTGACACATGTATTGACACCCTATTATCATCCTCAAGCTAATCCGGTCGAGAGGGTAAACCAGACAGCGGAGACGATGATACGATCGCTGGTAGGTGATAATCTGAGGCGATGGGATGAGTGTCTACCAAAGGCGGCGTGTGCCTTGAGGACTACAGTACACGAAACCACTAAGTTAACTCCGTATTTTATTCTGTTTGGGCGTGAATTAACGTTGACAGGGCGTCCCAAGCCAAGTTTGAGTGTAGATGTCAGAAGTGAAGAGGCCATTCAGATAGACACCGTAGAACATATTAGGAAAGCTGTGATAGAGGACGTCGGCAAACGTATTGTTAGGGCAAATGAAAGAGGGGCTAGATATTATAATCGTAGAAAAGGGAAAGTACAATTTAGTATAGGCGAGAAGGTATGGAGGAGGAATTTTGCCTAGTCAGATGCAGTTAACTTTGTTGCAGCCAAGTTATCACCAAAATATAAGGGACCGCTGACAGTAGTGAAGAAAGTTACTTCTTGCTCATATGAACTACAAGATCATTCGGGAAAATCTGCGGGCGTGTGGCACGTAAAAGATTTGAAAAGAGATTAATGAAAGTCGGGGCGACTTTCGTGTCGGAGGGGGGGTAATGTAACGCTTTTTGTTGTCGGGGCGATCCCAGATCCGTGAGATGGATGTTAAACTGCAATTGAGAAAAGTATTTGTAGCTTTGGCGGTCAGTAGGGGGTGGCGGAATACTTACCTCTATGCATTTGGTCAATGAATCCGTCCAGTGGAGTTGAGAAGTGATGTGCCTCGAAGATACAGATGAACCTGCGAAAGGAAAGAAGAAATCACAAAGTAAAAGGGCTAAAGGATAAAGATATGAAAGTAATACTTATCTAAATGGTTGGTGCGGGCGTCCGAGCGGCGTAAACAATAAACACGATCGATGAACTGTCAATGTCGGGATGACGTACACTGCATTATCGATTCAACGGCGACGTGCTAGAGCGTGACGATGGAGATGAATTCTCGTAGTCAATAACTGGTCGAGAAATATCCGTTCAGTCAAAAAGCTATTTAAGGGCCCTGAGTGGAAACGGCACCCTCTTTGTTCAATTTCATTTCTATTGGAAAAGGTGTGTTTACGTTCTCTCAGGACCCGGAGCTGAAATTCTAATTTGTCTCTCTTTGTTCAATTTCATTTCTATTGGAAAAGTTTCATTTCTATTGGAGAAGACGAGGATCCTGTAGTTGAAGGCGGAGTTAGAGGCAAGAAATTGGGCTAAGAACGGAGAGCGGAATTATTTGGACGGCAAAAGTTCTTGAGACGGAAGAGTAGTTACCGAAGTACATAGCGTGGAGACGGCTGAGGAGGAACGGCGAGAGCGGGATCGGAGTGAAGAGTAGTGCAACTGTCGCAACGAGTAGGGTGTAGAAACCGCCACCTAGGTAGGTGTAATGATTAAGATTTTGTTTAATTAGATAAGAAAGATAAGATATAAGATAGTTTGGATAAGTAACGTAATAAGACGGCCGGCTCGTGTGATTTGCAAATTAGTGTTAAGTGCATAGAAAGTGGTATGGATTACGAGTATAATAAATTAAATATTGTGAAGAACGGGTAACGCGGTTTTCTGGGTGATCGAGAAATAGTTGTTCGGGGGTGAGAAGATTAAGTTAAACTTTGCGTTCGGTTCGGCTAAGAGTAATCGTGGTTTCGCGCTTCCCACGGTTAGTACAGCCAGGCAGCTTGATTTTGAAAGCGCGTGGCGCCCACGGCCCGTTTCCGTAGTTGGTCGGACGGCTGCCCAAGAATCGGCGTAACAAGGCTTCCATTTGAATAGAAAAATCGGTGTTGATCGCCTTTAAAAATATGTTGACTCTATGGTTTGCGCAGCTAACTGATTTATTGTAATTATACCTTCAATCGTCATGTTAGAGAGTTTATACTTGATTCCTAGTTTCTTGGCGACTCTTTCGCTTATAACGTTGATCTGGAATCCAGTAATGCCTTGCACAAAATCTCATTGCTATCGAACGTCAGAATCCTCACTCCAACAGTTCCCAGTAGAACAAAACTTGATTTTGGCTGCTCCGCATAGACGTTAAGTGACGTGGTCATATCGTTTGACGGGGACGATGGTGACAACGGCTGATTATCTGTTGATTCGGCTCCATAAATCAGAGTGTTGTTCTTTTTGCTGCATCTTAAGCACCCTCTTGAAGTATGTACATTGGTTCGCAAAATGACCAGCTTTTTTCGCAGTTGAGACTCTGGTTGCCACGACAAAAAGCCTGTGCACTTGTAGAGCTGATATTCTTGAGGACCACATCGACATGGACGTGAAGAGGTTGCTGATAAACTCTTTGTCTTTGCTGAACTGTGTGAGTGAAGTTTCTTAGAAGACCCTCGTTGAACGGCCTCGGTGGTAAGAAATCGGCTCTCCAGAAATTCAATAAAATGTCGCAGTGTTCCAAATTCTTTGGGAATATTCAATCCCTGTTCATATAGTGTGAGCGCAGATCGATCCAATATCCTTAGCAAAATGTACAGAAGAATTGGATCCCAGTAATTAACTCTTGGGGCGACCGGTAGCGCAGTGTGTTCAGGCATCAGGCTCATGTTTGACTACCGGCGTTTCGGGTTCGAATCCCGTCCACGACGACGTTCGTGGCCATGGATGTGCAGGAGGTGCATGCTGGCAACTGCATTCTCCGAAACCAGTTTATGCCAACGAAACGTCAGCTTGGCCACATGGAACAGTTGACGCGCTATGCCCCTCAAGGGGTTAGGGCAATTGAGCAGATTCTGCAAACTAAGAAGGCATTCAATTGTTACATCGTGCATCAATTTGATGGGTAACGCAGATTCCGTAATGTATGCTGATTTAAAAGTTTCGCTAATACTGCACTACTATAAGCCGCTTGTTGTCATATCGGCTAAAAATTACATCCCAAGCTGTATCATAATTGTCATTCATCAATTTCATCTATTAGCTTCGCCTGTAAGATTGCTTGACAGGTAGTACATCTTCTCGGCTTTACTCAATGGTTGCGAGTGAATAAGCTGAACGTAAAGATCATTTAAATGTTTCCATTGCAGGTAATCACCATTGAAGGTAGGCAAAGTTATTTTCGAATTTGAAATCAAGTTATTTTCGTTAAATTAACTTTTGCACTATGTATTGGCTCTTTTATTAACGACGGTGAGAGTGAATCCATACACTGTTGCAATGTAATGATTGCATCTTATAATGAATATGGCAATCCGAAGAAGGCTTCGGTTTCGGATGGGGGATCTTCGCTGTTTTGCTCAAATATTAGGTTTGATTCTCCTTGAGCTCCTCTTCGTAATGTAAAAGACGGTTGATTTTTAGTTGATAATATTGGTGACTCTGTGGGTGTTCATTTTCTCTCGCAACGTTCTTAAGAAAATGGGTCACCGTCTGCTGTAAAGACTTTCTATTTCGCTGGAGTCGGGTCAAGCTATCCGATAACTGTTCAGGGCCTTTTGATGGGAACACCGGTATATTGTCTTCCACGTGTTTACTGGGTCCCCCGATTTCAGACAACCGCGAAACTATTTATTTCTTAATCTAGTCCACCAAGTCGAAATAATTATCTCGGAAATAAGGCTCAACGCCGTAATCTCCCCCGAACTTCAACAATTGGTCGTGATTGATGTTAAATTCCGCCCACAATGTTTTTAGCGTTGAAATTCGCCTTTCCGCGTAGTCTACGTTTTTCCTTGCTGGTGCGTCGTTCGTTGAAGTTGATTAGCATTTGCTCGATTCAAGTCCCTAACTCTTGCTGTTTTGCGAAAATTGTTGCCGCCACCATGGTAGTGTCGACTATGACGATGCTTCTCGACTCGTTTCGATGACGGTAGACTCTTTTTCCTTGCTCTGGCTTATCTTGTGATTTCCAGTAATGATGATGCCTCGAATCTCATGACTGCAGGTCCTGTCACGGTCGCGAATGTAAGATTTTAGAAAAATTTCCCTAAGCACATAAACTTAGAGATTCACGGTGTTTCTATCAAGCCCATAAACTTGCTAGAATGGATGAATGCACTCTACTTTTGTCGAAATCACAAGACATGGTTGCAATGGAAAGACTGAGAGTTTTATTGGAATTTATCTCCGTTTATATACAAAAATTATCCAACAACAACATAATTCAACATTTTGATTCTCTGAATTCAAGTGACAGTTTTACAACTAATTTAAGAGATTTTAGAACTTTTATAACAATATATCAAACTATGTTATTGCCAAAGCAATTACATACAAATTAACAATACTCACAGACGATTTCACTTTTGATGAAGTGAAGTGAAGTGAATTTTTCAAATATGATCGAGACAAACGCTCTGACACATTTATTTATTATCGAAAATACAATATTTCCCTCACTAGTTACACATTTTTACCACCTTTCCAGAAGTTTTTTAATGCCGGTATCGAAGAATTCCTTGGGCAACTTGGACAGCCATGTGCGCACGAACTCCTCTACCTCGTCGTCGGTGTTGAATCTTTGACCTCCGAGGGCTTCTTTCAGTGGTCCAAGCATGTGGTAGTCGCAGGGTGATAAATCCGGACTGTAGGGGGGGTGTTCTAGTACCTCCCACCCCAATTCTGATATTTTATCGAGCGTGAGACGCGCGGTATGAGGGCGCGCATTATCCTGGAGAAGAATAGCACTTCGCGCTGGAATGCTCCTCCGTTTCGAGCGATAAGCGGGTTTTATGGCTGTTTTCAGAAGGAACGTTGTGTGCGCAGGAAGTCAACGTACAGCACTCCCCGCCGCTCCCAGAATACAGTACACATAACCTTACCCGCGGACCTGGTTGTCTTCGCTTTGACTGGCGCCCATTCCTCCTCTCTTTAGACGACACCTTGCTTTCGGGAGTGTAATAGTGTATGCATGTCTCGTCTGTAGTGAAGATTCGCGTCAAAAAATCGTCCCCCTCCGCCTCGTATCGCGTCAGCAAGCGGCGACATGAACATAATCGCAGAATTTTTGCTCGAAGTTCAACAGTTTGGGAACCCATCGCGCCGTTATTTTGCGATATTGAAGGTGTTCGTGGATGATAGACTCTACACTACCAATACTAATGCCGACTTCAGCCGAAATGTTTCGAACATTCTTCCTACGGTCCTCCAAAATGAGTTGTTCTACGCGGCGAATGTTGTCTGGTGTGATGCTGGTTCGCGGTCGACGATCATGCGCCTCATTCTCGACGGTTTCGCGGCCATCTTTGAACGCTTTGGCCCATTTAAACACAGCAGACCTACCCAGGCACTCACTACCGAACTGATTTCGCAAACGCTGAAGTATTTCTGTGTTTTTCGCTTTTGCCACACCAAAAAACGAACTACAATACGTTGCGCAAGCCGCGACCTTCAAAACCTACAGGCGCGCCATCTACAGCGTTTGTCTCAATCATATTTGAACCGCCCTCGTAATTAAAGTTTGTATTAAAAGATGAAAAACTTTAACTTACCCTCCGTTGCGTGGACTTCTCAATAATTGTACACTTTTCGGTTGGCTAAAACTAAACTAAAACTGTCCCAAAATTGATAGATAGTGAATGTGTTAATTTCCCCGTACTACTACTTTGCCTTAACCCCTAGCGGGGCATAGCGCGTCAACTACTCCTGCGCGCCATCGTATTCTGTTCTGGGCAATGGGACGCAACTCCCCAAAAGACTTACCCAGTACCTGACATTCCTTTGCCACAGATCAACGCCGTGTGATTCGAGGACCCCCTCTTGGTCGGCCTTGGTTGGAAATGGGGTTCCATTTCATGGCATGCAAAGCAATGCAGTTATCACTCTTCCGCAATGTGTGACCTATCCACTGCCATTTTCGCCTGCGTATCAATTCGTCGATTGGCATCTGACCCGTACGCCGACTTAGCTCTTCATTTGATATTGTTTCGGGTCAGAAAATTCTTAAAATTCGACGAAGACACGAGTTGACGAAAACTTGCAGCTTTCTGGTAACTCCTACGGAAACTTTCCATGTGCTGCTCCCATACAAAAGCACTGATAGTACCAGGGAGCGAAACAGGCCCAGCTTGGTCTTGATGCTGAGATAACTGCTCTGCCAGATTTTGGACAGCATGCCGTATGCGCGTTTAGCCTGGTTGATACGACGAGCGATGTCCTGCTCCGTACCACCATTTTCGGCAACAATGCTACCCAGGTAGACGAAGTTGTCCACCTTCTCCACAGGCTGCCCATTAATATTGATGGCAATAGGTGTCGGATTTCTTTTTCGCAATGGCGGGCTAAGAACCTTGGTCTTGTTGGTATTAATCTTTAGCCCAACCTTGCTTGCCTCCCTCTCGAGATCTAACGCCATTGCGGACAGATCCATGATTTTGTGGGAGAGTAGGCATATGTCGTCAGCGTAGTCAAGATGTTGTAGATAAGATGTCAAAGTCCATTGAATTCCTCTGTCGAGTCCGGATAGGGCTGCATGCAACACATCGCCGATCACAATGAGGAATAGGATCGGTGAGAGGATGCACCCCTGCCGAACTCCACTGCGAATCTCAAAGTCCCCCGACACCTTACCTTTATGCAGAACGCGACATTTCGCGCCGTCATAGGTTGCCTTAATAATAGCCACAAGCTTCTCAGGGATGCCTCTCCTGCGCAAGGCCGCCCATATAGAATCCCGGTTCACACTATCGAAAGCCTTTTCGAAATCGATGAAAAGCAAGTGAAGTGGAGAATCGTATTCAGCGCACTGCTCGATGATGATTCGCAAGGTTTTAATGTGATCGACACAGGAGAATCCGGATCGAAAGCCAGCCTGCTCTTCATCAATTGTGCTTTCTAAGTGGGCCTTTAGTCTTTCCAGGACGATTTTAGCTATTATCTTGGCAACGGGAGGAAGCACACAAATGCCTCTCCAATTATTACAGTCTGTGAGGCTACCCTTCTTTGGAAGTTTGATGATCAAACCTTCCTTCCACTCAGTGGGAAAGGTCTCTGTATTCCACGCTTTATCAACAAGTGGGTGCAGCAAATCGGCAGTTACGCTTGGCGCTGCTTGATAAAGTTCGGCAGGGATGCCGTCAAGTCCGGCGGCCTTTCCTCGTTTTAGTGCAATAATTGCAGTGACTATTTCCTCTTTAAGGTCTAGACACACAGTGTCCGTACCAGGGCAGCGCCGTATTCGCCCGTATACTGGCGATATACGGTAAGCGAATTGTACCATATAAAACATTCTGCTAGTCCACACTACCCACACGGACAACAGACCGTCACCTGCACGTCACGGGGCGGACCGTGCCCGTTTAGTTTGGTTTAATTTTTCTCGCTCACGGTGCGCTACGGAAAGAAATTGGATACACACATAGCCAAACACGGAGCAGCCGCCGCCGGGTGGGTTGTTGTGTAGCCATCATACGGCGAAGAAAATGTATTTTACAATGTTGAATAGATAGACACACGTTTGCATCGCATGCAATTAAAGTCGCTAGGAAGAATCGCGGGAATCGGGGACACATGGGAAATACACGGTTGGTCTCGGTACGGGTACTGTGTGGTTTCGCTTGCAATGTACGGTCATGTGCCCGATATACGGGCGACTACGGCGCTGCCCTGGTACGGGCACTGTGTGTCTAGACCTTTAGTCGGGGCAGTGGACCGTATACGCACATTTTGATGGTTAGCTAAATTATCTATATGAGGAGGAACTTCACCAGAGGTTACACGGTTCAAGACCGCGGCGAAGTGTTCTTTCCACCGCCTCATTTGATCTTCTTCCACGATAAGTAGCTTTCCATCACTATCTTTCACCGGATGTTGGCAGGAGTTACGACCACCTGTAAACTCCTCGATGACACCGTATACGGCGTTTAAGTTGTTACTTCTAGCGGCTTCTTCTGCTGACGCTAAAAGAGAATTGGCATATGCTCTTTTATCGCGTCGCACACTACGCTGAACTTCTCGAGCTTTCTGACGGTAAAGGAGTTCGATGCTGCTTCGATTGTCGTCTGATGCTGCAGCCAAACAAACTTTCAGCTCCTTTCTTTCAACAATCCGCTGCCATGAAGCGTCGGACATCCAGGGCTTATTCCGGCAATCCGGGTTTGGGCCAAGGATGGTATTTGCGCTATCAATGTACGCATTTTTTATGGCATCCCAGTTTTCGTTTGTTTTACTATCTGGGTGACTAGTTATCTCAGTCGCTTTTTGCGCAAGATGGTCATTATATTGTTGTAAGACAGCTGGATTTTTTAGTCGAGCGGTGTTGAATTTGCGGGGCCTGTATCTTTCGTCGCTGGGGCGGCGCACGGCTGCAATACGCAATCGAACATTAGCGATCATAAGATAATGGTCTCTTCCCATCCCAATATCGGCACCCTTCTTGTTTCGCACATCCAGGAGGCAACTCTTGAATCTTTTACTAATGGCAAAATGGTCGATCTGATTCTGTGTTCTGCGCCGATCAACAGAGGACCAACTGATTTTGTGGTGGTCCTTATGCTCAAACATATAGGTAGTACCACCGATGAAGAGACTGTGAAAGTTGCAGAACTCTACAAATCTTTCACCGTTGTCATTACGATCACCAAGACCGTGTCTCCCCATCACATGTCTGAGCCCATAGTTATCGGCGCCAACTTTCGCATTCAAATCACTCATAACCATTATAATGTCACCTTTAGGTGTTCTGCTCTGAACGGCGTTTAGTTCTTCGTAGAAGGAGTCTTTTGCCAAGACATTGTCGGGTTCAGTAGGGGCATAACATTGTATTATTGAGATGTTCCTCATTTTGGTCCGGAAGCTGGCGGTCAAGACCCTGTCAGAGACCGGTTCCCAGGATAAGAGACAGTTTCGCGCGGCTCTGGTTAAAAGGAGCCCCACACCTGACTCACGGCGACTACCGGTAGCTTTACCGGAGTACAACATTACAGTGCTGCCCGATACTTTAAGGCTTTCTTCATCCTATGTTTGTGAACATTTCTGTGAAAATAATTTAAATGTGGTAGAAACATCTGAAAATATTCGACGCCCGATGTAATTTGATCCAGTCAATGCGACAAGACGGAAATGGGCAGTGGAATAGGCGCGGACTATCGCTAGCCACAAGACACTAAAAATGAAACCTTCTTAGACATTAGACAATCTTGAGAGGTTTTTTTTTATCGAACGAGCAAAAATTTACAATTAAAGATAGTTGAAAATTGGCCGAAAAACTCCGAGATATTTGGCTACCAATTTATAGTCAGTGTGCTTTGAATCACAAGACAAGCCAAAAGCGGAACCTTGTTAATACTTACCTGAAGAATATCTTATGTTTTTTAAAATGCGACGTGCATAATGACAACTTGTTCAAATCACAAGTCTGCATCCCTAGTTCCTGTACGTTCAACTCTAATACTATTTCAACAAATCCGAATAACTTTACGAAAGTCATATGATTACAAGCAAATCATATTTTCTTACAATCAAATAGATTATTTACTCATTAAAGTATAATTAGTTGATTATACCAGCCTAAAATTTCATTTCATTGTGTTCAGCATGTATTTATCTAACGAGTTAAAGCCGTAAAAGACGGTCGATCGTTGACTTTCAAAGGGTTTCGCTTCATTTTCAGGGGATCCCCATATTTTCCATCAGCCTTACTTGATAAAACACCACTTGAGACTCTTACCCTTTAATTTAATATATGGCAACATCTTTGCATTTTATGTTTCTCATGTGGGAGGAACGTGGCAAGGGCATATTCACTGGTAACAAATTTTCTCAGAAGATACATTTTATCTTCATATTTTTCATCGAGAGAAGTAACCACTGACATGTTGCCAACTGATTTTCAATCTGTTATAAGGGTTCTTTAAGGTGAATTGAATTTGTAGGTTTATTACCTGAGATATAACCTAACCATGTCTAACCAAGAAAAAAAACAAATAACAGAAACAACCCAAGGGAGCCTTTTATCTTGAACGCCAAAAAATCTGTTTCTCAACTAAATGCCAATCCTTTCGGGATTAGGCCCAGAAAATCAAGCGGAATTGCGGATGAATACAAGGTGCTCTGAACTTTCTGATAAGCTGCTCGTTTGAGGACTATACTGAAGGATGAGTGCATATTAAACATTAGTATATTTATACCCTAGACTTTATAAGTATAGGGTATATTGTTTTTGTCACGACGAAAATATGTAACACCTTAAACTAGGCTCCGGAGGTATAGCAATATATATATATAAATGATCAGGGTCACCTCCTGATGCGATTTAGCCATGTCTGTCCGTCTGTCTGTCCGTCTGTCTGTCTGTCCGTCTATCCGTCTATCCGTCTATCCGTCTGTCCGTCTATCCGTCTGTCCGTCTGTCTGTCTGTCCGTCTGTCTCTCTGTCTGTCTGTCCGTTCGCACGATAACTTTCGATAGAATGAAGCTAGAGCTTTGAAATTTTGGTCAAACGTAGGCAGTATGATCTAGTTAGTATTGACAATGGGCGTGATCAAGCCAAGAGAACGCCTACCTCCCCTACATATGTAAAATAATTAAATATATCTACTCTCGATTAAACAAACACGAAAAGCTCTACCTTTGGTAGATTGCTCGAGAGGGTAATCTTATACTCTCCTGAAAAAAATTTGATCAGTTAAAAACTAACGCTAATTATCTTACAAAGAGCCCCGTCCTACCCAACTTTTCGTGTTTTTTGTCTATAACTCTTGAGCCAATCGACGTAGACACCTGGTTTTTGGCACGTAACCCTGAGGTGAGAGGTCGCTTGAGTTTTAGTAAGTTGGGCATAATCACATCAAATGAACGCCTACTTCCCCTGCAAATTTTTCAAAAATTAAATATTCGTTTTACTACGATAACTTTCGATAGAATGAGACTAGCGAGTTGAAAATTTGGTTTGTTGGTAGAAAGATCTAGTTAGTTGGTATTGAAAATGGGCAAGATCCGACCCAAGGAACCCCTACCTCCCCTACAAATGAAACTTCAAATAAGAGACAAGTTTCGATAAAATGAAGCTAGTGACTTGAAATTTTGGTCAAATGTTTGTACTAAGATCTTGTTGGTTGTTATTGAAAATGCACAAGATCCGACAAAGGAAACCTATACCTCCCCTACCTTGGAGACTTCAAATAAATGATAACTTTCGATAGAATGAAGCTAGCGACTTGAAAAATTCGACAAATGTTTGTAGTGTGGGTTAGTTAGTTGATTTTGAGAATGGTGAAGATCCTTCTAAATGATCAGCAACCACCCCTATGAACTGGCCATATAGAAAAAACTCACTTTTAATGCATATAGTCGTCACCAATAAGTACTTTGGGTATCACCACTGGGTCTGTACAAGTCTAGGGTATATACGCTCCGGCCTCGTTTTTATTCGCGTTTTCATATCAAGAAATTTATGAATAAATTAGAGAAATTATATTCAGTCTTACAAATTGAATTTTTTACGTAATTCTTTTTAAGTGGTGAAAAGACGATAATTTTAATTTTCGATAGAAGCCAAAAACACATTTGCAAGTGGGAAATTCCAAACGAAAACCACTCAATTAAAAATTAAAGATGGCGTGAAATTTGAAAAGTAATTATGAATGAGTGCTTTGTGATAGGATTGAAGCTTTGTTGATCATGGGTCATGGCAAATGAAAATAAGGCAATGAAAGGGACGATGATGAAATGACAGGAACATTATTTTCATTATCATCAACCTACCATTAAACCAGCCACAACTAGCAATGAAACGATGGAGCTTGTCAACATCAACATTAGCTAAGTATCAGCGTATTCAGTGAAGAAGTGAGATCCAAGAAAAGTCTTTCTCCTTTTTGTTAAAGCAGTGACAGATGAAAAATACACTCATCATTTTCGTCGTCACCGCAGCTTCTACGCACGTCATTGAGCCTATCTAGAATTTAGACGATAAAGCATACTGCTCGATGAGATCGCATGCCAACGGATGTCCACGATTAGCTTCCCAAGCAGCACAATCCAACCTTGGTTAGGAATCTAACCAATTTTTGGGTTATAAGTCAGTCATACAATGAACAATTTGTTGAAGTGACTGAAGTAAAACCTTTTTGTTCGTTATTAAACTTAGTGTCTCATCTATATTTGTTATTAATATTACAAAACTGCTCTATTTCAAACAAAATTAAACAAAGTGCAACTTTTTTGTTACGTTCAAAACAATATTTGCATCTCACGAGCTATATTATTATATTTTTAGCAAAGGCGGTTGAGATATTGCTAAATTGTCATATCTCCAACGATTGTTGGAAATAGAACTATTTGGTCAGGGTTTAAACTAGAATGTTGTGTGTTTTCTATGCAGCTTCTTAGTTATACAAATAACTAAAGAATTTTATAATTAGCTGAATGTTACCAAATATGACTATCCTGTTATTGGCTTAACTCCAAGCGTCATTGTAGCATCAAAACCTGTTGAGTCCAGGTCACAATAAACACATGCTTCTGCATTGGTCGCGTTCTGTACATTTTCACGCCGCACCCGCGCCCAAAACAATAGTATTACGGCAACACATAATTCATATTATTGTGTTTAATTGCCCGTGTTTTGGCCAAAGCAAAAAACCATTGGTTTATTTGGCGTCGGAAGTGTATTATCGTATTTGTGAATTTTTTTCTCTTGTGGAATCTTTTTATTAAGGAGAACACGGGTATTTCGCTCGGGCATGTTTTACAAATAAGGATTTTTGTGCACAAATATATTGTGAAAGTAGTCCTTTATTTCATTGCATAATGAAATATCATAAAATAAATAAATTTTCTATAATTTAATGTGTATATGTTTTATTTCAATTTTGATAATGTATTGACATGACGTGATTCGTCGCTCGTTGTTTGTGTAATGTGTGTTTGTTATCCCACACCACACTCGATAGATAGGTAAAGAACGCGCCTAATTTTAAATTCAAGTCAAGCTTCAGACTAAAATATGACAAGAATGTTATATGAAGGTCATTAGATAGTTATATAAAAAACAATATTGGTGATATTTAGTAATACGGCAGTTGTAAAATCAAACTATTTTGTTGGACACATGTCATAGAGATGACTATATATAACAATATGGTCATCTAAATAGCTGAAATATAACTATGCTGTTTTCTGAAAGTCGTGGTCATAAACCAGGCAAAACCGGTAAATTTACCATTGTACAAACGTTTAAATAACGTTATTTCAACCTTTTACATGACAATATCGTTATATGACCATGATTATATTTCGATCATAATAACGTCGAATGATTCGTTTGTGCTGCTTGGGTTATTTGCGTCTCTCTGGCAAACGTACATGATGGCTGATAATGTGAGAAGTGGCGTCAACGAGTGCAAAAGACCGTGCGCTCATCGGGTAAGGGGAACCATATGAAATTGAGCGATGATCACGACGATTTCATCGTTTTGGGCGTGGTTTGTGGCAAGCGCATGAATGAAAAGTGTGTGACGAAAAAACAGAAACTGAATCTTAATGGTTGCATTTTAGGATGTTCGAAAAGAAAAAAAAATGCTATGTGGTGTATGATTTAATATGATATATGATTTATGGCATATGAATTATACTGCTAAATTATTTTTTCTAATGTGCTGTAGGTGATAGGAGGGTGTTTTTAAAAGTTGTAAAATTTAAAAAAAAAATCTTTTTTTAAAATCGCTTTTTCATCACTGACTTTTCATTCATGCACTTGCCACAAGCCGGGGGGGGGGGGAGACCTTTTCCATAGTCCTCCACCTGGGCACCCCCTGGAAACGGCAGTGTTCCAAACCGCTGACGGCCAAGTCTTAGCGATAAGACATTTGGAAAAATTCGGATAGCTTTAGCCTGAATGGCTGACCAACACCTAACCGTCTCAGGTTTAGTAGGATGGAATGACTTGCGTAGTTGGACCTTAAGCATAGTTGTGTGAACTCCAGCACGTTTATGAAACCATCGGAAGCAGGTAACATCTTCAGGCCATCCCCTGAATAGGGTTAAGCGATGTGCTGACAACTCGTCCTTGTAAAAACCACTCCATGTTAAGAAACCAGGAACAAAAGCCTCGGATTGGACTGATCATCAACGACGACCACGCGAACGAATAAATGATTATTCTTTCGGATCCTGGAACTTACGCTCCCTGAACAAACCTGGGGCCGAGAAGGCCCTCCTTGAACAGGTCGAAAAGTACAAACTGAGCATTACTGCAGTCCAGGAAACAAGTTGGCTTGGTAGCGAGATCAATGACAAGAAATCACACACAATTTTTACAAGTGGCAAACCATCAGGCCGCACGGAGTTTGGAGTGGCATTTATAGTAAACAATCACCACAAGCCGCACATTACTGACTTCAAACCCATAAATGAACGGCTATGTGCGATTCGCATTAAGACTCGATTCTTCAATCGGTGGCTCATCAATGTGCATGCCCCCACTGAAGTTAAAGAAGACGCAGTAAAAGGCAAGTTCTACCTTGAGACCCTCTTCAACTCACTGCCAACAAACAACCTCAAACTGCTCCTAGGAGACTCTAACGCGAAAGTCGGAAATGAAAGTTGGCACCGGGGGACCACTGGAGGCCACAGCCTCCATGAAGAATGTAACGACAACGGCCAGCGACTTATCGACTTCGCCGGCAGCAGGAATCTAGTCGTAAGCTCTACGTGTTTCCCGCATCGATGCATTCATAAGCAAACCTGGAAATTTCCAGACGCACACACCGTCAACCAAATTGACCACGTCCTCATTTGCAGGAGATGGTCGTTTAGTGTGATGGAAGTCCGCTCCTATCGAGGAGCAAACTGCGACTCACAATCAGACCATTACTTCGTGAAGACGACCTACAGATGTAGAATTTCCTCAGTGCACCAATCGTGAATCAGCCTTCCCAAAATTTTTGCGGTTGATAAGCTTGTGAACGATTCTACGGCGGGGGCGTATGCTGCGGCCCTTGAGGACAGTCTATCGCCTATGCTACATAACATCAGCAACACAGGTGTCCATGGGTTCTGGAAAGAACTCAAGGGTACCATCAAGGATGTCGCAGAGAAGGCAGTTGGATATAAAGCCCAGCGAGCGCGAAATGACTGGCTCAACGAAAAATTCGAAAATTCACTTGACACGAAAAACGAGGCCTACAGACAATGGATTCAACAAGGAATATGACGAGCTACGGGGAATATCGAATAGAATAATTAGACGTAAGAAACGTCAATACTTTGACGAGCAGTTGCTGAATATAAACTAAGAATTAGCTAATAGGAACACCAGACAAGCGCACAAACTAGTGAATACAATTAGGAACGGTTACCAACCCAGGACTAGCCTTTGTAAGGACAAGGATGGATACATCATCAGCGACACCGATGGCATTAATAAAAGATGGGCCTCTTATTTTGAGGAGCTTCTGAACCTATCATCTAACATCCCCACACAAGAAGCTCTCGACCATGTTGTTGATTCAGGCTCACCCACACAACCCCCGACAGTAGAGGAAGTTGATCTTGCGTAGCTGTCACTAAAACGAAATAAAGCGCCGAGCACTGACGAGATTCCAGCTGAACTGCTAAAATTCGGTGGAACGGGTCTAGCTAATGCCATACATCAATTATTCCTGCGAGTATGAGAGGACGTTGTAGTTGTAGTCCGGATGGCGCAACGGTTAGCACGTTCGCCTTCAACGCACTGGGCCCCGGTTCGATTCCGGGGATTTACGTGTCGAACTATGAGCCCACTCAGCTGTTAAATGAGTACCCATTATGGGGTAAATAACTCGGTTGAGCGTGTTGCTGATCACATACCTCTGCACAAAAACCGTCACGATCTAGAAAATGAGATGATGCTAACTCATCTCGAGGCCGTGGTTCAAATTGGACTGTTGCGCCAGTTATTTATTTTTATTTATGAGAGGACGAGGAGATCCCAGCCGATTGGCGCAGAAGCAGAATCTGTCGAATTCACAAAAAGGGAGACAAACTGCGGTGTAATAATTACAGGGCGATATCACTAGTTTGCAAATCCTGTAAAATTTTGACGAAAGTTCTGGAAAATAGAATAAAACAGTACGCAGAACGAATCATTGTCGAAAATCAAAGCGGTTTTAGACCTGGTCGCTCCACAACCGACCAGCTCTTTACGGTCAAACTGATACTCCAGAAGTGCTGGGAATACAACGTTATCAACGTATCAAGTCTTTGTCGACATCAAGCAGGCATACGACAGTATCGATTGTGGAGTACGGTACAACATCAAGCTGCAATTTGATATACCGGCTATTTTTAATGCGACTGACAAAGATGACGATGACCAACTCCATCTCAGAAGTCAGGATCCATAATAGAGTTGCTGATCTATTTGAAACACGCACTGGTCTGCAACAGAGCGATGGACTGGCACCGACGCTCTTCAACCTAGCAGTGAAATATACTATTCGGGCTATGAATTTAGACAACAGCAAGATGCCACTCATCAAGTCGACACAATTAGCAGCGTACGCCGACGACATCAACATCATATCCCGAAGATTGGCAGTCGCAGAAGAACTTCTGCATACGCTCGATACTGTTGCAAAAGAAGTTGGACTAGGTACCAACGAGGGTAAAATTAAAATAATGATGCAATCGACGACAAGGACATCTGCACAGTCGAGCATCAATGTGAGGGACCTCAACATCCAGCTCGTGAACGACTTCACATACCTGGGCTGCAACTTGTCAAGGGACGACAACGAAACCGAGGAAATCAAGCGACGGATAGAGTTAGCTAATAAGACTTTTTCTCGGTTCTTCCCACAATGAAATCGAAGCATGTGCACAGAAACACGAAGCTCCGCGTGTACAAAACCATTATACCACCAGTTCTATGCTGTGCCGGTGAAGCATAGACTCTAACGCAAGCATCCGAAAACATGCTAGACACATTTGAACGTAAAGCTCTGCGGCGAATTTTCGGGGTCGTTTGCGATCGAGATGGATGGCGCATCCGGTACAACCATGAGTTGTATGAACTGTACGATGAGCTGGAAGTTTGGAAAATCTACAGACTACAACGACTTCAATGGGCAGGGCATGTACAACGAATGGACTATGATCGCATGCCAAAGAGAGTAATGAACGCGCGACGAGTCGGCAGAGCGAGACGGCGAGGATGACCGAGATCTCGTTGGGAGAGCTCAGTTTATGTGGACGCCGCGCAACTAATGGGCTTACAAGATTGGAGGACTCGGTCACGTGACTGAGATAATTGGAGAATAACGATCCGCCGGGCAGTCGCGCCACGGTGATGATGATGATATGTGTATCGGAGGATAGCGCAAAAGGCAGTTTTCGAATCAATTACTATTTTCGAACCACCAGCCGACATTATGTTATAATACATTTGGACCAAATTAAACTTCGACACTTGCGCCGCCTGCATATCAAAGTGTGAAACTGCTAACGGAGCAGCATTTTTGCACTAACCTTCTATCCAGAGCAGCTCAGATCAAATTGTTAGCGTAATTGTGTGGTGTTAACCTGCTATGCTCTTCATGGCTATTATAAAAAAAAACGCCTATTATTTTCAAGATATCCCCTTTGAACCACTAGCCTAAAAATTACGGAAATAATATACACAGTACGCAATAGCGTAACAAGAGAAAATAATTTTCTTAAAATCCGTTTGCTCCTTCTCAAGAAATTTATTTTGGTCTTATACCTGTTACTTTCGTGGCACGGTACAACGGACGAGTTCATTCTATTTCTAATGTTTTTATTCTTGGAAAGGATTCCAAGGGCAAGTAAGGAGGGATTGTTTGCGTGCCTAGCCGAGACGGTGCTGCTAGAAATATATAAATAAATAAACCTGGAAATTTGGATCAAAACAATTTTTTTTTATATTTTATTTATAGACACAAAAACATTTACATATAACGTGACTTTCTTAAAATTAAGATTAAGAAAGAACGAACACTGCAACCTAATGGTCTATTGTGCTAAAGGGATTTATTTATAGCAAAACAATAAACCTGAGACGGAAATCCACCATCTTATATTTCGGATTTTGGATTTATATAGATTTATCACTTATATGTATGGTATGACGCATTAGTATTCAACTCTGTCGTTTCCGACACGTCCTTTTCGTTTCGAAATATTTTCTGGGTTAGTCTTTAAGTTAATCTGCCTAGCTCCAGACTACCGCTGAGCTAACAGGCAACCAGCTCTCATGTAAACTGCAAATAAATATGTATAATACGAACAACAAACGTTTTTCCGAAACGAAATCGGCTTAAAGATGAAAAAAAAAAAATCTGAGAACTGTTCGGACTTGCTAATGGTAAGCATAAAAAGACTTCCGTCATAGGGGATGAAATACTAATATCTTCGTCAGCAAAAGCACAAGACTACATCTAGGCTAGACGAGAACATGAAGGAAAAACTTCTCATCCATTTCACCGGAAGCGAAAAAAGTCTAAGAACTGAATATAGGGAAAAAAAGTTCCATATAAAATGCTTCACATTTTGTGTCATGAATTCAAAACGAGATATTTACGTTATAAGTCAAAGGGATCTCCTCTGGAATATAGTTGGTAATATTGTGATATATTTCATGGAAAATATGGTAAGGTGAATTTTTTTGATGATTTGGTATTATGCTTAGAAGTGGCAATTTTCAAAGTCGTAATAATATTTCTGGATATTTTTTCAAGCGATATCAACTTTTCACCAATTATTTATTGTCAAAATTTGTCAACACATCAAATAAGGGGACCGGTAGCTCAGTAGAGTATTCAGTGTTATGTCTGACTACGGTCGTTACGGGTTCAAGTCACGTCCACGGGACGTTCGTGGACATGGGTGCTTGTGTTGTGCTCCCCGTGTGTTTCGGGGCGTAATAGTAAGCCACAGCCAATGGTGCCAAAGAAAAAAAGTGAAAATCATACTAACTCGTTCCGAAAAATCGAAAAAATCGGAGAAATCGTAGTTGCCCCTATTTATCGACTTTTAGCTAAGGGAGCACGGTTCGCTCACAATTTTTTGGTCATATTGGAGATTTTTACCACCCCCGGATAGGGGTCTTCGCTGGGTTTACTACCATTCATTTCATCATCCTCGGTAACTATTGATTTGACACAGATCTTGGTATTTTTTTATATTTTGTCACGGGTTTCAATCCCTATTCCTCGCGTACTCACCCTTATGTGGGGGAGAGATGTGCGGACTTTTGTCAAATCGAAAAATTAAAACCCTAGAAACTATTCTGAATTCGAGCGGATATGTTTATGAAATGTTCATATGAATCGATCGGTTTGACCGCAAATTATGGAAAATCATACAGAAATAAATATATACATAGATTGATAACCTGAGTTAAGTTTTCGTAATTCAACTTACACGGTAAAAATACACCGTAAAATACATAATATACAATATACTTGTAATACATTACAGCGGGGCCTGGTAACCTTTTAGAACAGTGTGCCAGTTTCAAAGAAATAAATTTAGTCGGACCGCATAGTACAAAAAAAAAATGAAACTGGAAAATAGATGGCTACGCCCGCAATCCGAGGGTTTTGTAGTATCCCATGCCAATAGGAAATGAACTGTCCTACACTTGGAGATGCTTAACCATTCATATTAAGACGAAATTGCAGATCGCAAGCTTGCGTAAAAAATATTGAAAATAAATTGTTTTAATAATTATAAAAAGTAGAGTCAGGGACCAGCATACCCCCTCCCTTTCCTTCCTCCCTCCTCTCCCACCAATCTTTACCCGTTTGAAAATGGTTAGCTCTAATTCGCTCTACAAAACAATATGCAAGTATGTTGTACTCGTGCAAGTATGTTGTACTTGTAGTACTAGTATGTAGTACAAGAGATCTGTTATGTGCATTTTTATACCCTTCACGGATGTGATAGGGTATATTAACTTTGTCATGAAGTTTGCAACGCACAGAAGGAAGCATCTGCGACCATACAAACCATATATATTCTTGCTCAGTATGATGAGACAAGTCGATTAAGCTTTTCCCGTCTGTCCGTCTGTCTGTCTGTCCGTCTGGCTCTACGCAAACTAGTCCCTCAGTTTTAAAGCTATCGAGTTGAAATTTTGTACAAAGCCTTCTTTCTATTGCACGCTGTAAATATGTTGGAACCAATGGAATCGGACCACTACGTCATATAGCTGCCATAGGAACGACCGGTCCAAAAATTAGTCTTTGTAAGAAAAACTTTTTGATTTCTAAAGATATCTTTTTCAAATTTCACAATAATAAATAATATTATTAGCTAAATCACATTCTTGAGTTTGGTTGAAATCGGACTACTCTATCATATAGCTGTCATAGGAACGACCGTTCCAAAATCAAATTTTTGTTAGAAAAACTTTTTTATTTCTAAAGATATCTTTACGAAATTGAAAATGATTCAATCATATTAACTACCAAACCACGTTATTAAATTTGGTTGAAATCGGCCTACTATTTCACACACATTTCATAGGAACAGTGAAATCGGAACATGTTTAACTACTAATTTCAAAGTAGCAAATGCTCCATAAGTCACAAAGAAGGTATGATACCCTTTACGCTTCGCGTATCATCACACCTTCGGCATTTATGATATCAAAATGGCCAAATCTAAATGAATGTACTACTATTAAATATTACGTGATTATTGCGAAACTTGGAGACATTATTGCACATGGTGTTGATTATCGTTGGCCATCAATATTTTCAAACTCGGATGAGTTTGAGAAATGCAGGGGTGTGCTAACTGTAACTATGGAAATATACCTACTATTATTAACCTATTTTGAGAAGATATCAAAATTTCATAATTTTTTTGTTTTCTGTGCTAGTTGAAAGCCACCTTCCTGTATGTTTTCAAATTTCTAGGTGCAACGGTCTCGAAATGGTATGATCTCATATTTTCCTTTCTACCTCTTTTCCCCTTTCTTCAAATATGACGAAGACGCATAAAATGGAATGTACTCGGTAGTACCTTTCTCATTATACCCCACTTGCCTATACCAGATGAAAAAAAAATTAATTCATTTCCTACCTCCTACCTCTCTCCTCCACTTCTCTCCCCTCCCACTCCTATCCCATCAATCTTTACCCTTTCAGAAATGGTTAACTCCAATTCACTTTATGAAAAACAACAAACAATATTCAAGTATGAAGTACTCATAGTACGTAGCAGAGGCCGGTTATGTGCATTTTTTGTATGGATGGTGTCAAAATGTCAAAATTTGAATGAATGTACTATACGTATTATTAAATAATATGTGATTGTAATGAAACCTAGAAATATTATTGCCTATGATGTTGGTTATCATTGGCCATCAAAATTTTTGACCTCGGGTGCGCTTAAGGAGTGCAGGGGTGTGCTAACTGCAACTATAAAAATGTACTATTATTAACCTTTTCTGATGAGATTTCAAAATTCTATTAATCTAGGTTTTCTACGCTAGTAAAATTCCGCTTTTCTGTAAATTTTCATATTTCTAAGTATAGCGGTCTCGAAATGCAAGGGGGGGGGGGGGACAAACTCAGATCACATATTTTCCCTTCTTCCTCTGTTCCTGTTTCTTTAAATTGGAAAAAAAATTCAAAAATGGAATGTATCCGACGGTACCTTTCTTATGATACCCCACTTGCATGTACCAAACGAAAAAAAAATTTCGACCTTCATTTCCCCTCTATGGGGACCTCCCCTTAAAGTTGACCTATTACGACGATTCGCTTTCTCTGGCGAATTATTGTAATTCTACACATTCCTACAAAATTTCATGTATGTAGCTTCAGCCGTTCGTGAGATATTCCATGGACAGGCTGACAGACAGACAGACGGACAGACAGACATTTTACCGATTTCATAAGGGTTTTGTTTTTACTACAAAACCCTAAAAACATAAAGTGTCAGTTTAAGAAACCAGATTAAAATTCCATTGATAAAACCACACTAACTGAGCATACAATGCCAGTTCAGTCCCAAAAAATATGAAAATTGTAAATTTAGACGTTAGGAAAGCGCTGGCAGGCATTGTAAAATGCACGAATAAATGATCGTAGGCAAGTCGTTTAAAACGCTCGTTTTCGGTGCCAATAGTAACATTGTACCGGCTTTAAAAATCGTCGGAATTGCGTAGGAGGTGGCATGCGCTCCGAAAATCAATTGTAACTCGACAGCCTTTTATTGTTGAAGACAAAACGCAATTTAGGTCAGTATCTTTGCACTGACATTTGTGGTATTGTCCAGAATCGGACACCATTCATATCAAGACTGCGCACTTTAGTAACGTCGTGTACCGAATCCGTAAGCGTCTCCCAAAATTGTTCTATTTCTATATTCTTGAACTCCCCAAACATTTTTTTGAAGTCGAAATTTATAATTATTACATATCCTGGTATTCATCAGTTCCAAATAAATTTGGGAAGAAACGACACAAATTAACTAGTTTTAGGTCCTCTGGTGTGCATATACTATTTGGCTGTTTGGAATACCTATAATCCTTCGCGTAGCATCATCAAGTAATAGTGATGACGTATCTTGTTTAACATTCACTTTTGGTGTGCACGCCTCGTTAGCCTTCCTTATACTATTGATAAGAAGGGAAACCAGATAACTCACCTGATCAGGTTGACAGATTCCTGTTAAAGCTAGTGAAAAGAGTATAGTTCCACCGTTAAGGATATTTCGATATTCTCGCCAATTATTTAAGAACAAAAAAAAGTGTACCATTGCTAAACAATCAACAAGACTATTTTGCAAAGATCCCTACCCAAAAACCGTCAGAATAAAGCCAAAAACACAAAATGCTTGAGCTGCTTTCGTAATCCAGTAGACTGTACTCTTCAGAACTCTCTTAAGTCTATCGGGGAGTTAGCTCGACCAAGCCTACCTCCCCGATAAACTTAAGGGAGCTCCTGCACCGTTTAAATCCGCCGGACCCGAAAATTGGCATTATTCCTGCGGACTTACAGTACTCATTGGATATTGTTTATCCTTGGGTGGAGATCGTCCTAACCGCATGTCTCAAAATGGGATATGTTCCGCGCATCTAGACGAAAGTTCTAGTTGTATTCATCCCGAAAGCTGGGCGTAGCTCACACGCGCGAGCTAATGAACTTCGTCCTATCAGCCTTTCTTCAACCTTGCTGAAACTATTGGAGCGGTTAATCGATGTCCATCTTCGAAATACCATTCCGCCTCTGTTACTATCTTCATCGCAACATGCCTACTGGAAAGGTAGATCAGTGGACACTGCTCTGCACTCTCTAGTTAGTTGTATTGAGAAATCCCTTGAATACAAGGAATACACCATGGTTGCGTTTTTAGACATCGAGGGAGCGTTTAATAATATTAAACCTAGTGCGATCATCGAAGCGCTCTTAAAAATGCAGGTTGAGGACTCGCTCTGCAAACTCATTAGTCTCCTATTAACATCTAGGATTATAAGTACCACTAAGGGTACTTCATCCGTCAGTAGATATGTATGCAGGGGTACCCCACAAGGGGGCATATTGTCCCCTCTTCTTTGGAACCTGGCGGTCAATGAATTGCTTTTGAGATTGGAAGAGCTTGGGTTCAGTGTGACGGCTTACGCTGACGATGTTGCCATTGCTGTTTCCGGAAGATTCCCGGGAGTCCTTAGTGAGTTGATGCAGAATGGTCTATGCATACTCACCGAATGGGCAGGCCACTGTGGCCTTGGTGTCAACCCTCACAAGACCGAACTTGTGCTCTTTACCAGAAGACAGGAGCTGCCTCCTGTTGAGCCTCCATCATTGGATGGCAAGAAACTGGCCTTCAGTGATAGAGCTAAGTTCCTGGGTCTTATCTTTGATAGGAAATTGACGTGGAAGCCCAACATCCTTGAGCGGGTGAATAAAGCCACTACTGCGCTCTATTCGTGCAGGAGGGCGGTTGGTAAGAACTGGGGCCTGCAACCGAAGGTGGTATACTGGCTATATACAGCGGTTGTGCGGCCAATTCTACTTCACGGCATTTGTGTTTGGTGGGCGGCACTAAGAGTGGCGTCCTATTGTCGCCTGTTAAGTAAAGTGCAAAGACTAGCAGCGATTGCCACGACGGGGCCTTTAGAACAACTCCGTCAGCCAGCTTGGACACGCTGCTACACTTGCTCCCGCTTGACATATTTGGCGAACAGGTGGCGGGGAATACGGCCCTGCGTCTTCGAGAAACAGGCCAATGGCGTACTTCGAGCACTGGCCACGCGGCTATCCTGTGCAACCTGGAGCTCCCTCCGGAGACTGATTACACGTCTCCTAAACACGTTTTCGGTAGGAATTATACCAGCCTGATTCCGTCGAGAAGCCTATGGGCTGACAATGTACCCTTTACCTCCAACTCCTTGACTATCTACACGGATGGCTCTAAGACCGAGAATGGAGTTGGGATTGGTATACACTCGGAGGAACTGGGAATTAACTTATCCTACCGTCTTCCCGACTTTTGTAGTGTCCTGCAGGCCGAGGTTTCGGCGATCTCGGAAGCACTGACCTGGTTAAGAAATCATGTCGTGACTGCAAGAGACATTACTATCTATACGGACAGTCAGGCTGCGATTCGCTCGCTTGACTCTGTTCTCACTACATCGAAAACTATTCTGAAGTGCCGCTCGGCCCTCATGGAGATGAGTAACTGTAGTGATGACAGCCGGAGGACGAGGAGTATTGGTTGGTCGTGAAGGCCGAAAGGCTCCAAGGGTGCAAAAATTCTCTCCAAGTCGCTGCAGGTGATGTGCGCTGGCAGACCAGCTCAGTTATCGGGAGTTGCGGGGTGAGTCACGCAGCTATTGGCCTCCGTCATCAGCGTACAACTTAAGTATCGCACATCAGGCCCGAGACACGAAAAAGAGACACAAGCAAAATTCGCAAAAAGAAAATAGCAAAAGTGGAACTGAAGGTGCACGTCAGAACGGCAAACTCCCATCAAACAACAACAAACTCCCGTGAAGGGACAAAGGACTGCATCAGTCAAACTACTCATATAAAGCACAAAGGCCAGATAAACAGAAAAGGAAACCGTCCATTCAGGACAGATCCTTTCCCCTTCCAGGTTGTGTGAGCCTACTGTGTTGTGCGGCTCATATATGGGCCCCAGATGATATGGGCCCCGCGCTCACAACCCTCCCTACCGTGAGATTTCATGGCGCAATAATTTGAGAGATCTCCCACCCGCGGTCAGGAAACAACTCCTCGACCATGCGGTAGAATCTCCCGATCCGCCCGCCTAGGGGGCGTTGTTTTCGAACATTTTTTTTTCTGTTCTGGCCGCCAGGGAAATTTTTCGGATTTTTTTTTCAACCAGTCCGGTAGGATAAATTTTGGTGTATTTATTAAAAATATTACTACCGTGATCGCGGTAATATTTAAATAATTGCACCAAACTTTCTCCTACCAGAAGGCAGTTTCTTTCCCTAAAGAAAAAATGGCCGACGCAGTGCCGAGTCAAGTTCGAGATCACGACGGCGGAAAAAAACAATTCAAAAAATGTAACCGACAGAAATGACACCATATTCTGACGGTTACTACACAAGCAAGGGTCGGTGGGTAGAAAATACTACACGACAATTTGCGATATTACATTACTTTTTCAACATTACCCTCTGCTGGATACCGAGTCACAGTGGCTTTGCGGGCAACTGCAGGGCAGACGATCTTGCGCACGAGGGGACAACCGGTGTCGTCCATGGGCACCGCAATGACATTAGAATGCCAATTGCATCCTGAAAAGTGGCAATTAAGTCTGTGGCAGTGGATAGGGCAAATACCAGATGGCTCAATAGTCGCACTTGCCAAGCGACGAGAATGATTTGGCAAAAATTCAACTCTAGCCGCTCTGCCTCTTTGCTGGCACTGAATAGAAAGCACATTGGTAGAGTGATGGGGGCTATCACAGGGCACTGCCCCATTGGTGAGCTCGCATGGAGGCTCCGTCTTCCTCATCAGGACTACAGCAGGAGTTGTGAGGATGAGGATGAGGAAGAGAGTGTCTTGAACCTTTTATGCCGCTGTCCGGCATTGGCCATCAGGAGGAAGAAATTCCTGGGCTCCTGGTTCTACTTTGACATGGAGGACCTCAAGGATATGAGTGTGATACAGCTCAATCGCTACATTGCCAGCACAGGCTGGTTCGAAACCTAGGTTTCTTAGAGAGGTGTTTTGTTACTGGTGGTATCACAATGGACCCATGAGAGGTCTAAGTGTGCTGTGTTGTATCATGGCAGCCCCTTAACCTAACCTAACCTAGCTCCTGAAGAGTACACAGTCTATCGGGCGACGAAACCAACTCAAGCGCTTTTGTGCTTATACTGGCGATTTTTGGGAGGGGATCATTGCTAAATGGTGTTGTTGACTGTTTAGCAATGGTACACTCTACTTTTATTCTTAAAAAAATTTTAAACATGCCCTTATGCGAGGAAAATGGGAATTGAATCTCTCCAATTAGGTTTTTTAATTGAATATATTTCAGATGAACTATTTCTGCACACAGAAAATATAAAATTAAATATTCCAAAATTGTACTATAAAAAATAAAAAGAGCGGTTCTACAATAATCATATTACAGGAATATATTTCCTGTTCTCCAATGCGATAACTTTCGGATACAATTTGTTAATTTGATAAAATTTCACATCTCCGTATGAAACTTATCCAATTTGAAATACCACACATACTCGTAAACAATGCATTTTGTTCTTTCCCCGGACGAAAAACGTTCCTGTTCGTCCATTCTCCAATGGGTAATTTTAATTTGTTTATATTTTTGCAATTTTCTCATTGTGTGTTGTTACACCTATCATTTATTTTCATTTGCAGATGGTAATTGTTGGAGTTTGGATAACGTCTGCCGTTTACTCGACGCCAAAATTTATTTTTAGTAAAACCATAACAAATGTGCATATGAGCAATGGAATAGAAGAGAAAATTTGCATTCTTGATCGAATGATGTTCAACTCGAAACTATTGGATTTAATCAATTTTGGATTGTTGTATGTGACTCCGTTGTTGGTGATGTCGGTAAGTTGATACTGATATATTAAATAGGTGTGTATACAATAATATTTTCTTAAATTACGACGGTTAACCAAGAAGGTTTCCCTAAATTGTGCTTTAGTGTTCTACGGTGTGTATACAGAAATTACTTGTAAGTCAGATATAGGCCCGTTTTCTCAATGTCTGGTTAACGCTAACCGGGAGTTTAATTTATCGGATCGATGACTATATTGGAAACTATGAATTCTACAAAAACCTGTCTCAAAACCGAATCAAAGCAAATCAGATTCCCTACAAAATGATATATTATACCCCAGACCATAAAATGGTTTATTGTACTCTACACCATGAATGGTATGGTGTGGTAAGAGGGGCTGCCGTAATCTCTTCGCAGCACACTTAGACCAAAAGAAGGTCCCTTGTGTTGCCCTGGAATTGTGTAATTCCATCCGTCATTCATTGTTGAACCATCCGGAGCTAATAGCGAATCGCTGGAGTCGACCCACATCTACATTAGATAGGTCTCCTAGATCCGAGTACGCAAATTCACCTAGAGTCGACATTCTCCTGTAGGCTAATGCCGGGCAGGTGCAGAGTAGATGAAAGATGCTCTCCTCCTCATCTATGTCTCCGCAACTTCTGCAGAAGTCATGGCATGGAAGTGGGAGCCTCCTCGCGTATTCACCGATAACACAATGACCAGTAATAATTCCCACCACTATCCTGATGTGTTGCTTATTCATCGACAGCAGTTTAGAAGTACGGTTTTTGTTCAATAAGGGAGATGGGCATGGCGAAACCCCGACCCATCTGAAGAGTTATATCGTTTGCACCGTTCCGTGCGAGCTCGTCAGCCCTACAATTACCACCGAAAGCACTGTGACCTGGTATCCAGCATAGCGTAATGTTATACTAGATACCTCCCATTTCCGCAAGGTAAGAGCGACAGTCCGCAACGGTTTTTGACGAGAATACACAAGATTCAAGGGACTTTATTGCAGCTTGGCTTTCAGTATAAACTATGATATCTGTTGCTGCTATAGTGTTACGGCCAATCCACCTCTTTAATAGCGTGGATCTCCGCCTGGAGGACACTACAGTAGTCTGGGAGACGAATTGATAGGTGGAGGCTAGGCCCACCGGAGAAGATTCCAGCCCCCACCCCCTTATCGGTCTTGGAACCATCAGTATAGATGCACAAGGATTCAGTGCATGTCGGGTTCATCACTTCCCAATGGCTACGGGAGGGAATTGAGCATGTAAAGTTTCTGTCGAACGTGATTTTTGGTATACAATAGTCCGTTGATGGTGGGATGTCCATGTTGCTCAGGATTGATGCGTGACCGGTGTATGAGTCTGCCCAGCGACCTGTCTCCCGTATGCGGATCGCCGAGTTTGCGGCAACTTCTTCACCTATGATGTCCAAGGGGAGAAGATTGAGCAGAATCTCTAGTGCTGCGGACGGCGTCGAACGGAGGGCCCCACTAATAGCCAAACAAGCCGCTCTTTGTACCTTCATCAATAAAGTGAGATTCGATCCTATACGAAGGGCATTCCACCAAACGATCACCCCATGCAGCAGTATCGGGCGTAAGACGAATATATACAACCAATGGAGTATTTTCGGTTGCAGACCCCATTTTTTACCTATAACCTTCCTGCAGCAGTACAGCGCTACGGTTGCCTTATTGACACGCTCCTGAATGTTCAGCTTCCAATTAAGCTTCCTATCTAGTACAAGACCTAAAAAGTTCGCTTTCTCTGTAAAGGTCAGTTTTACTCCCCCCAAAATAGGAGGATCCACGGGAGGATGCTTCCTCGTAAAAAGAACGAGCTCGGTTTTGGTCGGATTAACGCCAACACCGCAGTCGTTAGCCCAGTTAACTAAGACAGTGAGAGAATTCTGCATTCTCTCCACGATGAAACTATGTCTGATATATTGATTCATTCACAAGGAAAACCGCACGATAACTCCCGATTGAATACAGTTAGCGACATAAAATTTAATAAAATATTTCCACTAATATACCAAATATCCACATATGTTTGACGATCAAAATATCGACAAAAAAAAGCGATGTCGAGAAAAGAGCGAAGATAGGATGTGATGAAAACGATGGACCGTGGTACTGAAGTCCCTTTTCTTTTCTTTTTGTTTCTATATACATGCGTGTATAGACATGATAAATAGATTTCGAGTTGCGAAAACTTCTATGCAAGGCCTCAGCACGACTAGGTTATTTATTTTTAATTGCCGCTAGGAGCTGTACCTCGGCACACGATTTCTTGCTGATTCGGACCTAAAACAACGAAGAATATGTCAGATCAAGATGTGATCACGATTGACCATCCTTAAACTTAGACGGGCAGCAGTTCATGGGCTTCTTTTCCAGTCCACGACCTTGTTAATAATAGAAACACAGTCTCTCTCTCTAATTGCCTTGACCCCTACAGGGGCATGGGCGCGTCAACATCTCTAGCATTTCTATGCCTTGTTGACGTTTCAATAGCATATCTACTTTTCGAAAGTGCAGTTGTTCGCATGCACTTCCTATCCGCACCGTCTTTATACTGACAAGCTCGGAGCACTGTGAGAGTTCTATTAGTACTTACAGGCAGTTTTTGATCGCGCCGAGATTTGATCTCCGAGCTCTAGATTAGTATCGTAGAGCGGTGACTGAACGATCACGGCCACCGAGCGCGACAACAGTACAGTTTGTCCTGCACAACTCGAGCTTCAAAAAATCGAGGGAAAATTTTCGGTCATTAAAAAAAATGGCATGAGTACAAGTGCTAGTTATCGGGTTCCTAAGGCATTCTAAGGTTGCCCAAGAATCAATTAAAATCTTAACTGTTTACCTATGCTCGGTGATCCTCGTCAATTGAACAAATCGTTTTGGAATTCATAACAATCTGGGTGTCGTTTTAGTAGAACTCGGGTTTTTTAACATACACTTTAAACTCGATAATTCGAACTTCATTCAATGGGCCGAATATTTTCCTTTTCATGCAAAGTGAGAAAGTCTCTTTTACAACTCGTTTCTTTCTAACATTATCAACCGGCCAAAGTAGTCCTCTAAAGAGAGAAGAAGAAGAAAAACAGTGTGTATTCACTACCATCAAGTAATATTAGAAGGAAACCAATGTCATCGAAAACTTTTCCAGTGGCAAAATAAGATTCGCGATAATACATCTCCTTATTCGTTGCGCGCATTCTAAAGTTTCTATCTAAGAATGCGTTGTCACGCTCCAACCCAATATCGCAATGATTTTTGGTGAGCGCTGAAAAAAAACGGTCATTTGTTCCACAGCATTTACTCGACGGTTTCTGCAAAATTTCTATTGCCACCGCACAAAAGTTTTACCTTGAGATTCAGCCGTTGCGTCGTGCCACCATGAGTGATTTAGGTAACCACTTTTAATCCACTGACCTACCAAGTTAATATCGCGCCTGTCCAAAATGAAATCATAACAACTCCATTAATTATGGCATGGATTAATTAAAAGTGCCGCATCACTTTCATTTACATAGAGTGGTACCTCCGAGACCGAACAGTGTGGCTACACGGATTTGGATACTAACACCTAAGATTTTGTGATCCTATCTGCATGAGCTCCCAAGGTTACACAATCGAAATACAATATTATCACCTTGCCAGAAGAACTCCAATCTGCTTCTGGCATAATGTACCAATGGAGTTCCAAGTTCGGGTTCGAGGTGATAGAAAGTATAGTGTCATGTAGATGCTAAGTACCCAAATAACTCTACAGGATTATCGTATTGTATTCAGCATAAGTAAGGGTGCGGATAAATTCAGTGCACAAAACGAATTAATTGAATGATCATTTCGTATGAAATTAACGGTTTAGTATAACAATGATGGTTATCATCGAAGTTTTCACCATCGAATTACGAGTAGTAATTGCCATCATTTACCTGAGCAGCAAGCTGTCAAGCGTCATCAGAGAACTTAAACGACAAATCCAGCTAGAGAGCTACAGAGCTCTGCATATAAAAATATTCATCCGAACTATCGGGTGATTGCTGCGAAACAGCATCTGAAACCAAGTACCATTCAAACGAATGGTTTTTCACGAATTTTCCGAGCGGTTTGCGATTGATGTGGATGACAGATCCGGCACAACCCTGACTTTTACGAATGGTAAGATGAGCTGGAGTTCGAAAAATCGTCCAGCTCCAACGACTTCACTGTTCAACACAATTTTATTATTTTCATAGCGCATATACCCGTGATTCCGTTTTAATTTAATTCCAATATATCCATTCGTTAATTTAATTCCAATTCCGTTAATTCCGGTTCCTTACATCCTCGTAAGATATCTTGGCCGGTCAGTAATAAACATGCGAAATTTTCCTCTTTTAATCCGTCTCCCGGTTTTTCCTTTTCTTGCGTTTTCTGTTTTTTTTTTTAAGTTTCGAAAATTAATTTAGCAAAACAAAACATTAGAAGTTGTCATGACCTGAACCTGAATTACAATGCGATAATTCGAAAAGTTGGCTTATCCTTTTGGAGTTTCAGCACAGCGAACGTCTGCACTCTATCACCACCCAGGAAAAATTGGATGCGATCTACGCGCGACAGTTGCACTCCCGCTTTGCAATATCTACTGGTATTGCTGACTATGCTACCTGCGTAGAAGATTTACTTGACAGCTAAACGTAGAATTTGATTACAACAGGTATGTTAGAAAGTAATGATAAAATCAGTACTTTTGCACATATTTGTTTTGCAGATTTATTTTAGCTTGTCAAATAATCTCTATAAAGCGGCTATTATTACAATTCCTGGTAAATGCATACAATGTCGAAAGGAAGAAGAAACGTTCCTATTTTAGCAAAGAAGAAAGTACTGCCCCATCATCATTCCGGTGTCACAATCTCAAAATAGCAAACGGCATTCGAATTGCTTCAGCTCCAACACTATTCGCCAGGTCTAGCTCTCAGTGGCGATTCTGTGTACCCAAATTAACAACAACAAAAAATATGGGGGGGGGGGAGTACGTATTTAACGCTGTATATGGTAAACTAGTATTTTTCCAGTTTACCTAAAGTTTTTTAACGGCTGAAAGGGGAAACGTTTAACTAAATATATGATTCAAGTTGCGATCTCATTATGCTGAAAAATATTTGTTTTTCTTCGAAATATAGGGAACCCTCCTATAAAACGGTAGATACTTTCCTAGAAAATGCATGTCGTGTGAAACCGTGTTATAAGAGACTGGAAGCTAGTATAAAATTGGGGGATGCGTTCCAAGCACAATAATAAAATATTTTGGTTTTAATTCAAAAATTTTATTACAAATTTAAATGGATATAAATGAAAAACGTAAAGATTCATGGATGTTGTTAGAATGAAACCGTGTTGTAGGGGCCGCGTTATATGAGCTTTTATGTATTTTTTTTTCTTATCGTATAAGAGCGAAATAGTGTTGTAAGATACCCTGTTTTAGGAGGAATACCTACATGCGTTTGTCTTAGAAGGGCCGGAAAGTTTTCAAATCACCTCACGTATTTTGTACAGTTCATTTAGGCAATGGGGTTCCTTCCATTGCTGGCGGCTGTAGTAATATGCCTTCTATACAGGATGAATATATGAGATTCCTCCAGTCCTTGGCAAGCTCATCTTTCATTACATCTTTCCCACCCATCAGTTAATCAATCCATTCATATTTACTTTTTCCGATTGAACCAATCCAACGAAATTGCATTTCTATTCATATTTATGCTGATAGGCTAACGAACGCTAGGGTTTCCCGTCTCTCAGCCTGCCTTTTTCTCTCATATTTTGTTTTCCTGTCGCTTACCAAACACTTTCGTGTCAAACTCACCCCAGTCAATTAACGATAAGAATCTTATCAGCTATTCCTCCAAGGAAAAATACATAAATATCATGGCCAAGGAAAGTATCTCGTATAGTGGACTACCTAAGGAGTTCACAATGTTGGTTTTGTCACATACAAGTGGATGTACTTGTAGATCGTTAGATTCTGTTCTCAAAGGATGTGTGGTTCTGCCAAGAGTTGAAGTTTTCAGATTCTGAAACATTTCTTCAGCACTCTCATATTTTCATGTTTTTTCCAAATATTTTTCCTTTGCAGGCACTCTACAGCCGAATAGCAATAGCATTGTGGAAAAGCAGTAGGGGACTAGAACGACACATTGCTCTGCAGAACACATCAACAAGTTCGCCATCGTATTCAGGCACACATCTTTTTCGACGGCCCAGTAGCAGATACGAGAAACGAGCTATCGGTGTAACTGAGAGTCAGGTAAGCATTTTCCACACTATACTCGTATGTCACAGGCTACAGGAGGTGAAAATTATTTTTTCGTGTTACTCGCTTATGAACCGTACCTGACACTTGTGAAAGGAGCGAAATATGCGGGAGCTCACGATAGGTGTGTTTTTTTGAACATTCATTCGGTGGAGGTTAGGGTATCTCCATGGATTACAACAACAACTTAAACCTTTACGGGCCAGTGGAGTGCCTAACCTGCACTCGATAGATTGCCTGCGTTCACGTTTTTGAGCGTTTCGGTTATTCAGCAATTGAAATGCATGTAAACGGAAAAAATCACTGATTTTTCTGTTTACATGCATTTCAATTGCTGAATAACCGAAACGCTCAAAAATGTGAACGCAGGCATTGTATAATTATGCAGAGAATTGCGACTATAGGTATGCTTGTCATTAATTTGATAATTGGTGTCAAGTTGCGACGACAGTTCATTCGTAATTTCCACATTTATTTATCTATTTACTTCCTCGTTTTTACTATTCATAAAATATCAGCGGCCGTATTCATAATTACTTTTCACTACGATCAATTTTGAAAGACAAATCGGTTTACTCTGATTTTCATGACATGTCACTTAAAAGGTTAACCTGGATAGCTGCCCTTGATTATTTTTTTTTTGCTGCACGATTTAACTTAACCTAACCCGTTGTTGAAAAAAGCACACCCTATGTTACGGTAGAGATCCTTGCATTGAAGTACATACATATAATTAAATTCATTAAGCATCCGCTCCATGCTGAAAAGGTACGGCATACGTAGGTGTCAAAAGAAATAACTATCGCCAACGCAATTTGAATGTCACAAGGGATGTCCCTTGTATGCCAAACACGGTATGTATCAATTAAATTGTCTTTCGGAGTACACTTTGACTTATATGTCTCATAAAAAGGATTCATTACGTTGCCATTAAAGATTTAGGACATTAGTATAGACATTGACTTTGAGATAAAAGATGATTCAAAACTTCTTTTTTAAATTGTATGTATTCAAAAACAGCTCACAAAAACATCACAGGTATATAGGGTGTCACGTAACGACTACACACGGGCACTGCTACGCGATTCCCCATGAAATTTTCAGCAAAAAATATAAGGGAATATTTTTCCGAAATCTTTACCCTGTATCTGCTTCAGGCATTTGCACTTTTTTTCGAAAAAAGCTTGACTCAAGTTACTAAAAACGCGATATCTCAAAAACCACGTTTAACGGACGGTTTGGTGGGTATCCGAAGATGCCCGTGGGGACGGAGCCTACGGTAGCATAATGCCCGTAAAGGTCGGGCCGTGCCATATGGCGAAGAAAAAATCCCCTCAACGAGCTAAGCAGCGGCCTATGCTTGCTGTAGCTCAGTTCGGAAGATGTGGACGGGGTTTTCGCCGCTCGTTGCCCCTGTCCTTTACGTATTAACAAAGATTCATAGGCCTAGGGAAGACAACAAAAACAGGGGAGGTAAAAATGGAGAATGAAAAAAAATAGTCGAAAAGGATGGAATGGTTGGCGAACGGATCAGACCCCCAAGCGGTCGAATCTGGGTCCGGGTGTAATGGGACCCTCGGCCTCTCGTTTCGTACCACCAACAGATCACTACACATCAGGTGCTGCTTCGATCTGCCGGTGGGAGCAGCACTACCAGACCCATAATATGGTTCATTACAGGTGATTCATTACAAGTGTCACAAAGTGAGTTTGGACGTCTGTGAACGTATCGATTTCAATGTCGAGGAGAAGCATGGTGGTCGGAGAGAAATAATTTTCAAAGACGATGGATTGGAAGCACTGCTCGATGAAGATACGTGCCAAACGCAAGAAGAATTAGCTGAGTCACTGGGAGTGACTCAGCAAGCCATCTCGAAACGCCTCAAGGCCATGGGCATGACTCAGAAACAAGGAAATGGGGTTCCGTACGAGTTAAAACCGAGAGATATTGAACGGCGATTATTTGCATGCGAACAACTGCTTCAAAGGCAGAATCGGAAGGGATTTCTACATCGCATCGTAACCGGCGACAAAAACTGGGTCCGTTACAATAATCCCAAGCGCAGAAAGTCATGGGGAATGCCTGGACATGCCTCAACGTCGACGGCAAAACCGAATATTCACGGCGCCAAGGTTATGCTTTGCATTTAGTGGGACCAGCTCGGTGTAATATACTACCAGCTACTGAAACCGAATGAAACTATCACAGAAGATCGGTACCGAACGCAATTAATGCGTTTAAGTCGAACATTAAAGGAAAAACGACCACAGTACCAAGAGAGACACGACAAAGTCATCCTCCAGCATGACAATGCTCGGCCACACGTCGCAAAAGTGGTCAAGACATACTTGGAAACCCCGAAATGGGAAATCTTGCTCCACCCGCCATATTCCCCAGACATCGTTCCTTCCTACCATCTGTTTCGTTCCATGGCGCACGGCCTGGCTGATCAGAATCTTCGTTCGTACGAGGAAGTCGAAAAATGGATTCAATCATGGATCGCGTCGAAAGACGCCTCCTTTTTCCGAGATGGAATCCAAAAATTTCCGGAGAGATGGGCGTAAGTTGTCGCTAACGATGGACAGTACTTTGAATAATACATCTGTAAGTACTTTTTGACAATTAATCTTTTAAATCCAGGAAAAAGGGCGAGAGCAAAGTTGTACACCCAATAATATTACTTTCATTCAATGTAATTCGCACCCGCGTTGTAAAATGGGCATTATATATAAAGTGAGCATTTTACCAACTGATATATTCTGACGAAAGTCGGAATACAACACAAAAGTTAGGCTGGTCGAGCTACCTCCCCGATAGTCTAAAGGTAGCTTCTGAAGAGTATGGTCTATCCGTGGACGAAAACAAATTAACACTCATACATCTTTTTTTAATGTGTCCATTTTTTTTATTTTTAGCCCATCATATTACTATTGTAAAACAAGCCGAAGGTATACTACCCTTCTCGCTTCGCGTAGTGGTTGATGATTGAGTAATATGCAATTTCATAAAGATATCTTCAGAGTCCGACACGTAAATCCCCGGTTCGATTCCGGGGATTTACGTGTCGGACTATGAGCCCACTCAGCTGTTAAATGAGTACCCATTATGGGGTAAATAACTCGGTTGAGCGTGTTGCTGATCACATACCTCTGCACAAAAAAACCGTCACGATCTAGAAAATGAGATGATGCTAACTCATCTCGAGGCCGTGGTTCAAATTGGACTGTTGCGCCAGTTAGTGCCTCCGCACACGGGTCGTCTGATTTTCGTCACGTCTGCGATTCGAACTCTGCTCGTCTGAATTCCCACACGACGAGCGACGCCCTGCACCGCACACGGGTCGATTGCAATTCGGCGCGTCTGCGACGCGATCCGATGTTAAAAATGGGAGTTGGGGTATTTGGGCAATACGTAGCCTGGGTAGAGGTGGAAGGAGGAGTGCACAGGAGTGTCGGTGAAATCATTTTAACCCTTTGGCATGGCGAATAGACCTTTTAGTACATGAGGCGAAACACGGACAATATGGTTGTCACATGAGTAGATGTGAAAAGAGGAATGCAATCGAGTGGTGGTTAAAGTTTTTTAACCCTTTGGGGAGGTGAAAAGGGCCCTTTTGTACATAAAGCGAAATATGGGCAATATGGCTGTCGCGTGATTCGAGGTGAAAGAAGAAATGCAAAAAAGGGCTGGTGAAAGCATTTTAACCCTTTGGCGATGCGAAACGGACCTTTTTGCAAATGAAGCGGGATATGGGCGATATGAATGTCGCATAATTCTAGGTGAAAGGAGGAGTGCATAGAAGTGTCGGTGAAAGCATTTTAACCCTTTGGCGTGGCGAAATGAACCTTCCTGTACAAGGAGCGGTACATGGACAAAATTGGTGCCGCCTGTTTCGAGATGAAAGGAGGAGTGCACACGGGTGTCGGTGAAAGCATTTTAACCCCTCGGCATGGCGAAATAGACCTTTTTGTACATGGAGCGGAACACGGGCAATATGGTTTTCGCATGAGTCGCTGTCAAACGAGGAATGCAGATGAGTGCTAGTTAAAGCATTTTAACCCTTTAACGTGGCGAAGTGGACTTTTTTGTACATGAAGCGGGGTATGGGTGTCGCGTGATTTGAGGTGAAAGGAGAAGTGCACAGAACTGCTAGTAAAAGCATTTTGACCCTTTGTTGAGGTGCAAAGAAGCCTCTTGGTTATGAAGCGGGATATGGGCGATATTGAGTGTCGCGTGATTCGAGGTAAAAGGAAGAGTGCACGGGAGTGTCGGTGAAAGCATTTTAACCCTTTGGCGATGCGAAATGGACCTTTTTGTACATGAAGCGGGACTTGGCATTGGCAATATGGTTGTCGCCTGAGTCGATATGAAATCTAATCTAATCTAAGCATTGAATCACACGGGGCACCGAAATATAGTGCATGCCGAAACTGTCCATACGAAATAATGCATATGCACACTTTCGTTTTGAAAACGAAATAGTGCACGCGAATATCTCGTACACGGCACTGCCTAAGTTTTTGCGTGACAACGTCAAAGTGTTTTCAAGGAAAATTTAAAAAAAAAAAAGAAAATGACACGGAAACTTTCCCCTTGTTGGGAAAAATTTTGGATCATGTATATATCTGTGCTGAAAAGAAGATATTGGTTGCGCTCAGAATTTCATACACTGGATATCTGAATTTCTGAGTTACACAAACGTTGTTTAATTCAGAAATTTAGATTCGAATAAAAAATGATTGGCGGAAATTAACCGGGAAAATTGGTAATTGTTTTCCCCAATTTAGGTTCGACGTTTTCTCGTTTTTCGCTTCGAGATTGCTTTAATATCGGTGCGATATTGCTTTTATTTTATATCACTTTGATATAACCTCAATATCGCTTTGATATCTGGTATCAAAACGAAAGTGCTAAGAAGACTATCAACAACATTCCATTGCATTAGCTTCATCACCCCTATTCAGACGACACCAGTATTTCTTAGATTTCTCCTTATGTACATGAATGTGTTCATCTCAACACCATAGGGTAAAAAACGCCTTGAACAACACTACAGAGTACTGGCCTCATCATCCCAATTCATAGGCACCCGTATTTCCTAGATTTCATTCCATGTCCAAAAGTATGCTTGTGTCAACACCAAAGTGTTTAATTCAATTCAATTCGTTTTCAACTCCACCTCGTCCCACATTTTCTCCACACACTCCCCGTTGAGGTAGTTACGTCAAAAAAGTGCCAAATTAAAATCGCAAAAACTACTTGGCGCCACGGACATAGTAATCTTGCCGAAATTGAGTAAATACCGCATTATGTCATCATCATCACAAAGCATATCTGCATCACGAATTTGTACCGCTTCATGTCCAAAAAGGTAATTTTCGCCTCACCAAAGAGTTAAAATACTTTCACCAGCACTCCGGTGAACTCCTCCTTTCACGTCGAATCACGCGACCCCCATATCGCCCATATCCCGCTTCATGTACAGAAAGGTTAATTTCGCCACACCAAAGGGTTAACATGCTTTCACCAGCACTCCTGTGCACTTCTCTTTTCACCCCAAATATTGCGATACCCATATCGCCCATATCCCACTTCATGCACAAAAATGTCCATTTCGACACGCCGAAGGTCTAAAATGCTTTAACCCGCACTCGTCTGCATTCCTCTTTTCGCATCAACTCAGGCGATAACCATATTGCCCATGTTCCGCTTTATGTACAAAAAGGTCCATTTCGTCATTTCAAAGTTTTAAAATGCTTTCTCCGACGCTCCTGTGCACCACTCCTTTCACCCCGAATCACGCAATACCCTTATCGCCCATTTTCCGCTTAATGCCCAAAAAAGTCCTTTTCACCTCTCCAAGGGGTTAAAATGCTTTCACTAGCACTCCTGTGCAATTCTCCTTCCATCTCGAATCACGCGACACCCATATCGCCCATATCCTGCTTCATGTACAAAAATGTCCATTTCACCACTCCAAAGGGTTAAAATGTTTTAACCAGCACTCCTGTGCACTTCTCCTTTCACCTCGAATTACGCGAAAAACATTCCCCATGTTCCGCTTCATGTACAAAAGTCTTCTTTTCGCCTCATCAAGGGTTAAAATACGTTCACCAGCGCTCTTGCGCACTCCTCCTTTCACCCCGAATCACGCGACACACATATCGCCCATATCCCGCTTCATGCCCAAAAAGGTTATTTTCACCTTGCCAAAGGGTTAAAATGCTTCCACTAGCACTACTTTCGCCTTGAATCACCCGACGCCCATATACGACTACACCACAATTTCTTTGAACATATTTTTCAATTGAACAAATGCATCCATATATTTTTTTTCTGGTGTCCGACGTCGACGACTTTTCTCGTTCCAAGCAGTTCGCATTCGCATGGTTCGAGACGCACAGACGAGTACACCGATTCGATTACGTGCCGACCAATGTACGACCCGTGCGCGGATCTCCATACATTTGCTTTGGAAGTGGAGTTCAAACCGCGGACGAGCCGATTACGAGACGAGTACGAGACGACCCGTGTGCGGACGGCCTTATTTTTTTTTTTTTCTTCAGAAATAAAAAAGTTTTTCTGATAAAAACTTGCTTTTGGAACGGTCGTTCCTATAACAGCTATCTGATAGAGTAGTCCGATTTCAACCAATTTCAGGAATATTATTTCACTAAAGATACTATTGATTAGTGTGAAATTGGAAAACAATATCTATAGAAATAAAAAAGTTATTCCCACAAAGACGAATTTTTGGACCGGTTGTTCCTATGGCAGCTATATGACGTAGTGGTCCGATTCCGTTGGTTCCGACATAAATACAGCGTGCAAAAGAAAGAAGGCTTTTTACAAAATTTCAGCTTGATAGCTTTAAAACTGACTGACTAGTTTGCATAGAAACAGACGGGCAGACGGACAAAGCTTAATCGACTCGTCTCATCATACTGACCAAGAATATATGTAAATATATAGTTTATATGGTCGAAGATGCTTCCTTCTGTGCGTTGCAAACTTCATGACAAAGTTGATATACCCTATCACATCCGTGAAGGGTATAAAAAGCCTTACTTAAATAAATTATCGTTTTTATCTTCCAGCATGGTGTGATATTCACTTTAGTGTCTCTCATATACATAAATCTTTTGTAAATTTAAACCGGAATAATACTCGTATTTTGATTTTCCTGAAACTCTTTAAAAATGACCACATAATCATTAATTTTGCGAACGATTTTCATTTTGCATAAGTACAGGAAGCAAACCCACACGTGTGGTCGTTCTGTGGCTTTGCGTTTTCTATTTGTTAACACCTATTTGGGATGGCGTTTGCGAGTACTTTCATGGATCACATGTCCACATCGCTTACAAGTGTTGCTGGAGGACCATTGAAAAGGTTTTCATAATATTCTGATGTGGACGAATATTGGTAATCCTTTTTTATTGCCAGAAATTCCACATAAAGCTTGTGAATATTTATGCTTCCTGTTATTATTTTGAAAGAGGATGTACCCAAATTCACGACAGGGTTTGAACTAATGATAACTGCTTCGTTAGTGGATGTTCACACTGCGTGCGATGCCGAGCCGAGCCGGGTCGAGCGATGCAATGCGATTGCAAGCTTTTAAAGCAAGAAAATGGAAAGTCTTCAATTTTAAATGGAATCACGCTTTGAGTGTACACACTGCGCGCGATGCAATGATGAGCCGAGCGATGGCCCGATGTTTTCACAAACTTCTTTGCTTTTTCGTGCGAGTACAGGCTGCTGATTTTTTGCGATGGAATTTAATGGGCTTTGCGATGGAGTTTATGGGCTTTGCGATGCTTTGCGATGTGAAGCTTTTTGGAGCCAGTATGGTGCAAGTACGAGCTGTAAAGTAATATTTGATGTAAGATCACACTGAAAAAAATGCATGTATGTCTGCTTTTATACCCTAGACTTTTAGGCGCGGCGGTGTGGCAGTGTATACATGGAAATCATGAGGGTCATCTCCTGATTCGATTTAGCCATATCTGTCTGTCTGTCTGTCCGTTTGCACGATAACTTTCGATAGAATGAAGTTAGAAACTCGAAATTTTGGCCAAATGTTTGTAGCATAATCTAGTTGGTTGGTATTGAATATGGGCAAGATCCGACCGAAGGAACCCCTACAGATGAAATTTCAAATGAGCGATAACTTTCGATTGAATGAAGCTAGCGACTGAAATTTGGTTCAAATATTTGGATTTAGATTTAGTTGGTTGGTATTGGAAATGGCCAAGCTCCGTCCCAAGCAACCCCTATGTCCCCTACAAATGAAACTTCAAATGAGCGATAACTTTCGATACAATGATGCTAGCGACTTGCAAAATGCGACAAATGTTTATAGTGTGGGTGGGTTAGTTGATTTTGAGAATGGGCATGACCCTATTGAATGAACGACAACCTTCACTATAAACGTTAGTTCAAATGTAAATATCCAAAATTTGAATGGATGAACGATGAAACTTTTTATTGGATCCACGCCCACAGCTCAAACTGACCATATGGAAAATTCACTTTTAATGCAATGGCCGTTGCCAGTTGGAAGTTTTGGTATCACAACTAGGTCTGTACAAGTCTAGGGTATATACGCTTTGGACTCCGGTTTTGATTCAGTATGGCTCAAATGAAAGGTTATTACCACCGTAATAAGGTCCATTTAGAAGGCGTGGTTTCACAAGCGGTTTGAGCAGCGGACACGGCTGCGTATAAAGGCATAGATCAGAACCGGCGGCTTACATATTTAGTGCCGGTGCACATGGACGTCCAAATGACGCCTGACGCTGGTTTCTGCTCCTATCTGCGACATTTCACGCGTCCGCATATCAATTTTTAATAAGCCGGCCCACATACATTCGAACCCGGAACACGGACACGGTCACAATGTCTGATTTGTATGATGTTTCTTAAGCCATTCGCTTGAGGATCACTTTTAAGTGCTAATTAATTCATTGTTAATCGTTGATCGTGACTACTACAATTGACAATTAATTTTGAAAAAAAAATGGTGGGTAGGGAGCTCTCAGCTCGGACGGGGGTAAGGGGGCTGAAAATGGTGTTAAAAATGCGATATTCCTTATATTTTAGAAGTTATGGCCAAAAAACAGTTTATTTAAAACTAAAAATAACATAAATTGTAAATTCAGGTTCGCTATTATGTGGCCCGGCTTATATAATACAGAGTGACGCTGTGTCCTATCGCATCATGTGAATTGAAATGCAGATAGGTATCAAAGAGGGAGGAGCTTAAGTGACGAGGCGTCCGACGTCATTTGGACGTCCATGTGTACCGGCTCTTACACTGAATTCAAATGCAATCTCGCCGCTGCACAAACCGTGGCGGTGGCCGCAACGGCAAGTCGAGTGGTTTATACATTCATCGTCCTAAAGCCGCCGCGGCTGCCGCTTTTAGCGTTTATACACAGCGGTGCGCCGCTGCTCAATCCGCTTGTGAAACCTCTCGTCTGAGGTCGCGGAAGAGATGATGAAATTCACCAACACTGGGCCTTTCTTCATTAATGGGATGCACCCAATGGCGAAGTCCTTCCATTTTTAGAGCACTGTTTTGAAACAGAAATAAATTTACCGGGTCAAGCACAAACGACATGATGTCGAACAGATTCTATTCCTTGAACTAAATTGGTCTCTACTCTCCATAACTCCGTGCAGTGAACATCCCGGATCATCTTTGCATCGCAAGCCATCGCTCGGATCATCTTTGCATCGCAAGCCATCGTTCGGCTCGGCATCGCACGGCGTGCAATGTGAACACCCACCTCATCGCATCGCCCGACCCGGCTCGGCTCGGCTCGGCATCGCACGCAGTGTGTACATCCACTTATGCTCGTCTCTGCGAAGCTAACTATGAATGTTATCTGAAGAATTACTAATGGGAAAATATTTCCATGTATTTAATAAAATTAAATTACTGGCGAGAAAGTTATGATTAGTTCAAACCCCTGCGACTTTTGACCCACCCTGTAACTTATTCACGTGTATACTGAATAATTTTGGCCATTTAAAAAAATCAAAATTTAACTCGAACTATTTCTTCTTCAATTACATTCAGATAAATGGAAATCCACAGGTGAAGTATTTCTGTAATTAGGTGGTTTGCTTAAAAAATTACTTAAAAGCTCTAGGAACATTGAATCGTATATGCGCTACGTTTATTTGCTTGCTAGTGTAGACCTTGACTCTACTACATTTTAATTTGCATTTAATATTTATTTATGTTAAGACTATTCACCTAAAACGCATTTATAGTTGTGAAACATGGTATCCTACACGAAAGGATAAAGTACAGATGTATCTGAAAAAAAAATATACATATATATTATTTGAGTAAATGTATATGATATTTGGCCAATATGTTATATAGACACTTGTAAATATCCATACTTATCGGTATACATAAGTACGAGTATCATCTTCACATTTTATGATATGCACAAAAACTCCATCGTTGAAGATGCCGATTGAGGTGAGGGTATCAAACATAAGCTTCACTCAACTTTCAGACTTTTTTTCGGAGAATTTATTCATATATGTACATAGTAGCATACGGCACACTTCAGGGCATTACAATGGATGGAGAAAAATCCAAGTGGATTGGCAGCTTATTTCAACAGGAACGTAAACTCGTAAAATCTGTCGAAAAATATTCGAAATAAATTCATTGTAGGATACACTCGTTACATAAATCTCAATATTAATGAGACGTGTTGTTCTGAGAATAGGATTTTGAATAATATTAACTATTCATGTTTGTGAGACCATGTAGTAGTGTACGTTAACACTGTGCAAAAAAAACACAATCCGACTCAACAATTCAGGTTAAAGGTCATAAGTCTAGCTAAACCACCCGGGTAATTGAATCATGAATTTCAAAAGGGGCTCATCTCGGATTTTTTAAAGTGTTCAGGGTATCGAAAATACTGATTATCTTAGAAGCCATTGGAAATATTTTTATACCCTAGACTTATATTTTAGTATAGTTATACCCTAGACTTATAGTATTTATACCCTAGACTTATAGTATAGGGTATATTGTTTTTGTCACGACGGAAATATGTAACACCTTAAAGGAGGCTCCGGAGGAATAGCAATGTATATATATAAATGATCGGGGTCACCACCTGATTCGATTTAGCCATGTCTGTCTGTCTGTCTGTCCGTTTGTCTGTCTGTCTGTCTGTCCGTCTGTCTGCCCGTTCGCACGATAACTTTCGATAAAATAAAGCTAGAGCCTTGAAATTTTGGTCAAATGTTGGAAGTGTGATCTAGTTGGATGGTATTGAAATTGGGCATGATCAGGCCAAGAGAACGCCTACCTCCTCTACATATGTAAACTACATAAATGTATCTATACCTCCCGATTAAAAAAACATGAAAAGCTCTAGCTTCAGTAGATTACTCATGAGGGTAATCTCATACTCTCCTGGGAAAATAAAACTGATAAGTTGAAAACTAACGATCATTTTCTTACAAAGAACCCTGTACTACCCTACTTTCCAGGTTTTTTGTCTATAACTCCTGAACCAATTGACGTAGACACCTCATTTTTGGCGTGTAACCTTGAAGTGAGAAGCTGCTTAAGATCTAGTAAGTTGGGCATAATCGGATAAAAGGAACGACTACCTCCCCTACAGATTTCCAAAAATTAAATATTCCTTTAATTACGATAACTTTCGAAAAAATGATACAAGCAAGTTGAAAATTTGCAAGGATGTTGCTAATAAGACCTACTTTGTTGGTATTGAAAATGGGCAAGATCCGACTCAAGGAACCCCCACCTCCCCTACAAATGAAACTTCAAATAAGCGATAACTTTTGATAGAATGAAGCCAGCAACTTGAAATTTTGGTCAAATGTTGAAAGTAAGATTGAGTTAGTTGGCATTAAAGATGAGTAAAATCCGACCTAAGGAACCCCTACCTCCCCTACAAATGAAACTTAAAATAAGCGATAACTTACGACAAAATAAAGCTAGCGACTTGAAATTTTGATCAAATGTTTGTAGTATGATCCAGTCGGCTAATATTGAAAATACGTAAAATCCGACCAACGAAACCCCTACTTCCCCTACAAAAGAAACTTCAAATAAGCGATAACTTTCGATAGAATGAAGCCAGAGACTTGAAATTTTGTTTAAATGTTTGTAGGGGGATCTAATTGGTTGATGGAAATGTTGGGAAAGATCCGACTCAAGGAACCCCTACCTCCCCTACAAGTGAAACTTCAAATAAGTGTTAATTTTCGATAGAATGAAGCCAGCGACTTGAAAAATTGGACAAATCTTTGTAGAATGGGTTAGTTAATTGATTTTGAGAATGTTCAAGATCCCACTGAATGAGTGCCAACCTCCCCTATGAACTGGCCATATAAGAGACCCACTTTTAATGCATATGGTCGTTGCCAATTGGGACTTTTGGTATCACCACTAGGTCTGTACAAGTCTAGGGTATATACGCTTCGGACTTCGGATTTTTATACCCTAGACTTTTAGTATAGGGTATATTGTTTTTGTCACGACGGAAATGTGTAACACCTTAAAGGAGGCTCCGGAGGTATGGCAATGTATATATATAAATTATCAACGTCATTTCCTGATTCGAATAAGTCATATCTGTCTGTCTGTCTGTCTGTCTGTATGTCTGTCCGTCTGTCTGTCCGTTCGCACGATAACTTCCGATAAAATGAAGCTAGAGCCTTGAAATTTTGGTCAAATATTAGAAGTATGATCTAGTTGGTTGGTAGTAATGGGCATAATCAGGCCAAGAGAACGCCTGCCTCCCCTACATATGTAAAATAGTTAAATGTATCTATAACTCCCGATTAAATAAACATGAAAAGCTCTAGCTTTGGTAAATTGCTCGCGAGGATAATCTTATACTCTCCTGGAAAAATAAAATCGATCAGTTGAAAACTAACGGTAATTTTCTTACAAAGAGCCCCGTACTACCCTACTTTTCAGGTTTTTTGTCCATAACTCTTGAACCAATTAACGTAGACACCTGATTTTTTGCACGTAGTCCTGAGGTAAGAAGCTGCTTGAGTTCTAGTAAGTTGGGCATAATCAGATCAAAGGAACGCCCACCTCCCCTACAGAATTCATAAAATTAAGTATTACTTTAATTACGATAACTTTAGATAGAATGGTACTAGCGAGTTGAAAATTTAGTAGAATGCTGGTAGTAAAATCTGGTTAGTTGTTATTGAAAATGGGTAAGATCCGACCATAGGAACCCCTGCCTCCCCTACAAATGAAACTTCAAACATGCGATAACTTTTGATAGCATGAACCCAGCGATTTGAAATTTTGGTGAAATATTTGAAGCGAGATTGGATTAGTTGGCATGTGAATGCTGTTTCATTTGGGGTGTAGTTCCGGATCGGTCGGCAACTTCCGAATCGTATCCGTTACACTCTAACTAACTGTAGACAACAACTACATCGAAAGCATGGCAAATTCTCGACCGATTAAAACTCCTCCAGGTGCTCATGAGTTGGTATAACAAATCCACCCGCCTCATTGCCTGGCTAAATTTTTGACGACCTCTGTCATATCAACCTCTATGTACTTTTTGCCTTTATTATCTCATCTTGAGGTCTTATCATACATTTCAGTGTCCACAATATTAGATGCAAGAACAACAGATTTATTATTGAACGCCACTTGACAATGACTACGTTAAAAAAAAAATCCTCTCCTTTTCGCCGTTCTGTGAAGGTGGTGGTTCGGTGGAGGTTCTGTCATGGTTGTGCGCGTTCATGTGTTGCGACCTTAAGAATTTAGTAGCTGACGTACCGAGGAAGGGAGTAAATCGCTCCCGAAATATATATTTACGAAGTAATAAGTATTGCTGATCACATACCTCTGCACAAAAACCGTCACGATCTAGAAAATGAGATGATGCTAACTCATCTCGAGGCCGTGGTTCAAATTGGACTGTTGCGCCAGTTATTTATTTTATTTAAGTAATAAGTAAATTTGTAGTTAGGAATAAACTGCGTGTTTTTATTACACGAAAATTAGGTAAAAATGAATATATGGCTGTCATGAAAAAACTGGATGTGACTGGAACAAAATAATACTTTTTTTTTGTACTAAGGGTACACACACAAAGTTCGTGTGCAAACCCGACACCTGGAAGTCACTGATGACCGGCGAGGGCGAAAAGGGGCCCAAAACATTAGTGGTCTACTTCGGATATTCCCCGGAATACAATTACTAAATATGTATGTTTAATTTATACCGCTGAAAGTCACTCTCTAGTTGAAGAAATTGTGCGTTCTAGGGAACTTCTGATCAATCGTCCAGGAGAGTACGCACATTCCACAAACCAATCTTTGTCATTGAACGATAACTAAAAGTCGTAACCGGTGAGTCAGTCCTTATCCGAGGAATACTTGAGGTTTCGTTAGCATATATAAGATTTCGAATAATGCAAGTTGCTGGTATACACATCCTGTCCCTTTTTGTCGGTTTCTACGACATGCCGACAAATGGGAAGGCCAGGGGATTATTTGTATGCCTCACACCATTGGGGTAAATTTTTACCGCCACCAAATTATCACACGGCCATGACTGACGGGTTACTCAATTGCCCTAACCCCTTGTGGGGCATAGCGCGTCAACTGTTCCATGTGGCCCAGTTGACGTTTCGTTGGCATAATCTGGTTTCGGAGAATGCAGTTGCCAGCATACACCTCCTGCACATCCATGGCCACGAACGTCGTCGTGGACGGGATTCGAACCCGAAACGCCGGTAGTCAAACATGAGACTGATGCCTCAACACACTGCGCTACCGGTCGCCCCAAAACGTTTTTGTCTTTTAAGACAAAAAAACGTGTTTCATTGCAGCACATACCAAGCGAAACACAGTGAGACAAAACAAAACGTTTTTTTGTCTTGTTTCGTTTGGTGTGTGTTGAGATGAGACAAAATCGAATTTGCAAGTTGCTTTAGTAGTACCTATGTTTAATAAAATGAAATACTATACAATAAACTTTCCTTCACAGTTCATTTCGGTTGCTATTTCTACCCATAGCTTATCAATTGCAATTTTATTTGCATGCTCCTTTTCTCTATAATTATAAATTGGGCTTCTTGCCTCAATTAAAAACAACAACTTTTCGGCGTCGATGTCCATAATTTACTACTACTTTGCCTTAACTCCTAGCGGGGCGGAAACGAAGTTTTGTTTCTGAAAGACAACTGGCCGTCTAGTGGCAACGAAACATGTCTTTCTGTCTTTTCTTGTCTTTTTGTTTCGTTTCATGCGGTGTGTGTTCCGCCTATTGCAATTGATGCAATTATCGACAACGACGTTTGTCTGAAGCATGTTTGTTTTATTCGGTGTGTGTTGATAATATCCAAAGACATGCATTATCGACAACCAGTCATAAAACGCATCGAGACAAAGACGTTTGTTTTGTTTCGTTTCTTCTGGTGTGTGCTGCCTGATAAGAAGCAATGGTCGGTTGTTTCTCGAGACAGAAACAAACGTTTTGTCTTATGCGGTGTGTTTTCAGCCTTAGTTGACAATGTTTAACGACCACTACCATTCCAGGGGGTGCCCACGAGAAGGACTACAGAAGAGAGAGTTTTGTGTTAAAAAACGATAAAATTATTTAACCGCAAAGTCCATGAATTTTTATAATTTGAAATTGAAAACACCTTATTGAATGTGCTATTTTTTTAAATTTATTGTAAAATAAATTGAAAAAAATAGCAAAGTATGGATGGCCTTGTTCGGTGGGTATGATCGATTTTAAGTTTTATCTTTCCATTGTGTGAAATAAATTCGTACAGACTTTCTTATTTTATTTTTGACATGTTGCTTTTTAGTCCCAGATGCCCATTTAAAATAAAACTGCTATAAGCAGGAAGCAGCCCTAATCATTGACTGCTCTTAGAATGTACATACATATGACGCAACAATTTTACTGTCGGACTACCGATGGTCCTTTGATTTTTCTTTATTTCTGCGCAGGTTCCTAAGGCGGCAGACAAAACAAAATTAATGATAACAATGTAGACAAAATCTTATTCCCTCCTAAAGATCGATTTATGGCTGAAATATAAAAGCAGAATGGAAATATATACGATTATACTTACGAAAAACACCTACTTGCACCGTTTTTACTAAACACCCACAGTTTTTTTTTATTTTGTAACTTCGCCTGTCTCAGAAATATTGAGAAATTACATGCTACACTTTTATTTCATCCTTATTTTATATCTTTTTTTTAGTGCAAACCAACGTACATTGCTGTTATATAGCAGCTATAGCGATACATCATTTACTAGTTTGTTTTCGTGCTTTTATGATGCTTCCTTTCTGCTTTGGCAAGCGCTTCCAGCAGGATGCTCGTATGAGTCCTTTCAGAGTATATATACAAGCAGCGCACAATAAAATTTGCTTAGTGCTTCAGAAGCATGAATAATCGACCGGATACTGTATATGCTATGAACACAATAATGAGCAAACAATGAGCTTATACTAAATATGTTAATTTTTTCCAGTATGCACATTTTCATAAATAATTTCATCTTTTCTTTCTCGGAACAATCAATTTTTTGTGGCCATCGGCAACCAAATTTTCTGCTGAAACAAAAAATCAACAATATCCCGGTCTCAATATATCCTGGTACGATGCGAATTATTCCCGACATCTCAACGTTTCTGTGGAAATTAATGTCAACAATGGCTATTTTGGAATGACGATAACAAATGGATTACGTACGCTCCGTGACTGCATCCTGGATTTATGGGCATCGTTATCGTTTGCAGGTCTCCGTGGAGTCCGACAAGGTTGTGGTCACGACGTGGAAGAAGCAGAGCTTCCATCAACGACACGGAACTCAACTAACGCAGCTGTCGCATTCATCCAACAATGTCCTGCGAGCTCGACGCGGTGTCATTAGGATGCTAATTATTGTGGTGCTCACTTTTGCATTGTGCAATTTACCGTATCACGCCCGGAAAATGTGGCAATACTGGTAAGTATGCATACGAATTTCTTAAACAGTGTACTTAGCATTGGACTCCTACGTTTGTGTTCATTTAACGACCACAACCTTTTCCATTAGTGTCAACTTACATAACGAAATCTTTCGGGGATTTAAACCGTGTTCTTAGATTTACCTTTAATTGAAGACTTCCAATTTCATTTGTGTTTATTTGAGGATTATACGAGATGAAACTTTGTAAATTAGAGCCGATTTATTTGTTTCGGCGGCGTAATTGTAAAGGGCTTCAAACTCCAATATTCGGACACCCATAGTTCGGTACATGGGTGGGGGGGCAAAAGACCTTTTCCATAGTCCTCCTCGTGGGCGCCCCTTGGTAGCAGCAGTGTGTCAAACCGCTGACGGCCAAGTCTTAGCGATAAGACAGTTTGGAAAAAGCCTGATAGCTGTAGCCTGAATGGGTGACCAACACCTAAGCATCTCAGGTTTAGTAAGATGGAATGGTTTTTGCAACGTGAACGTTGTGTGAACTCCAGCACGTTTTCTGAACCATCTGAAGCAGCTATTTCCGAGGCCATCCCCAGAATGGGGTTAAGCGATGTGCTGACAACTCGTCCTTGTAAAAACCACTCCATGTCAAGAAATCTGCAACAAAAGCCTCGGATTTGACGGATCAACAACGAAGAACACGCAAACGACTAAAGGATTATTCTTTCGGATCCTGGAATGCACGCTCCCTGAACAAACCGGGGGCTGAGGAGACCCTCCTTCAACAGGTCGAAAAGTACAACCTGAGCATTACTGCAGTCCAGGAAACAAATTGGCTTGGCAGCGCGATCAATGACAAGAAATCGCACACAATTTTTACAAGTGGCAAACCATCGGGCTGCAAGGAGTTTGGAGTAACATTTATAGTGAACAATCCCCTCAAGCCGCATATCATTGACTCAAGCCTCCAGAAACATGCTTGACTCATTTGAAGGTTCTAGGGCGAATTTTTGTGGCTGTTTGCGATCGTGATTGATGGCGCATCCGGTACAGCCATGAGTTGCATGAATTGTATGATGAGCTGGAAGTTTCGAAAATCGTCAAACTAACTACAACGACATCAATGGACAGGGCATGTACAACGAATGGACGATACTCGCAGGTCAAATAGAGTAGTGAAAAAAAGGTTCGGGTTAACTACTCCGTTAAGTGCATCGAAACGATATAAGAAATGAAGAGGATTGGAAAATAGCCCATAAATACATGTGAAAACAACAGCAAAATTTGGACCAACTCAGTGGATGGTTAATTGAATGATTTTGCAATTTTCATCTCGACTTATTGAAATTTCCATTTTTCTTGTAATAGAGTGCCATTTAAATGCAAATGAAATGAAAAGTTGCCCCAAAATGTTTCATGTGGTCCAGTCCTGTTATTCCCTACTCTAAGGTTAAGTGTCAAAGTGCAATGGACTTATGGTGTCAGTCTAGTTTTTCAACAATTTTGGCTGTCCTCGCATGACTAAATATGGATCATATCCTGAAAAATGTCTACGATATGTTTACTAATTAATTAATTAAACTAAACTACAAAAATGTCCAATTTTCCATAAAAAAATTGCCGTTTGGCGATGCAAGCGCCATCTCTTGACATATCTGTCGAGTTCAGGTTTGTTAACGAATTAACCCACACTGGAGTACAAAAGAACGCACCTAATATTTTCATCAGCAAAGGCCCCATTAGACACCAATAACTAGGTTGATATCAATTTAAATACCAATTGTTCACTTTTAGGCTAGTCAAAACGGACATAAGAAGTGGCTAAAATCGCAAACCGTGATGTAGTTCTGCATTTTTGATATGTTGTTAGGGTAGTGTGAACCCTAGTTTGCAGCTTCGAAAAATCTGTGCTCGCTGCGTAATACATGGAAAACTTGAAAATTTTCAGCCTTTTTTCAGTTGTTGCCATATAACCCAAAACCATTCGTTTTTCGGTACTCCTTCTTCTTCCTTGGCCTTTCATACCACTCTGCGACTTTTCGTTGCTCGGTACTATTCGCTACAACCACTTTTAAAGTACATAATTTTCTAACAATTTAACCCCAACCCCGGCTTTGTACGCCAAAAAGTTTCCGAAATATTCAATAGTATTTCAAAATTTGGCCGTTTTCCCCAAAAGATGAAATTTCGCTCTTGCTGCGGGTCAAATAATGGCATAACCGCTCATCCTATGAAAAAAGTAATGAAAATCAAAGTTATAGATGGTGAATTAAATAGAATGTCAACAATTATAAATAATAATTTGGAAATATCAGTTCATTTAGGAATGGATCGCTAACTTATCGCACATAAATTTTTTTTTACGTTTAAAACTCAGTCTGTTTTTATTAGTTCCAATTATCAATTGAAAGCGGACGTTAAAATCGTTTGTATGTAATAGAATTTCAAATAAGCACTCACTTCATGCCGCTTTTCGTAGCAATTCCGAATTGTTATGCAAAGTCCATCGATGCAGACAATCCTTTGAATTACAAGAAGCTTTTTCCTGCAAACTAGATCAAACAATGTTGCATAAATAGCCAACGAAAAATTCGAAAGTCAATCGAGTCCGGTCCTTTTATTGTACACTAGTCACGAATTTTGCCATTGGGGCTGAAAATCAGTCACGTCCGACCAATTAGGAAAATAAAATAATCCATTCAGAATATTCCATCAAAGGTATTTGTTTGTTTAAGTTTGGGAATACCACAAAGCTTTCGTAATTCCCTAAGCATTACATCTGTGAACTAAGCGGTGCAATAAGGGATGCGATTTGGTACAACATCTGCGGAGTCAAAAAAAAACCATATATGTGAACCATGTGTGGTAGGAGCACGAAGATGATAAGAATGGGATTGGGTCTCGAATAAAGTTTTGATTTTAGGTGATTGTCTAATTTCAATGTTCAATTAACCCATTATTTCCCCCGTACAAGAAAAATTTTGTCATAATCATTAAAACTATTGTACAATAAAATAAGATGTCACGTCAAATTCAACTGTACATACATACCTATGATTTTTCAAATCGATCACATCACGATCGCTAGTAATTTTTTATTTTAATAAAAATCCTTTTTGCGTCATTTTTATCCTGTTTTCGAAATTTTGACCTAATTTTAATGTATGTCCTCGTGGGTCCGTTCCAGGACACGTGTTGAAAACGACACATCCGCGCTACAGCGACACAAATTTTGCAGGTAATGCAAGCGCTTCATTTCTAAAAAATGTTTCCATTATTTAAATAAAAATGATTAAATATTCAACTACATTGTTTATTTGACGCGCTCGGTGGTGGTACGTTCGATCACCACTCTACGATGCTTCATCTAGAGAGACGGAGGTTTGATCTTCGGCGCGAACAAAAACTGAATGTCGGTACTAGTAGAACTCCCACTGCGCTCCGAGCTTGTCAGTATAAAGATGGCGCGCATAGGAGGTGCATCCGAGCAACTGCACGTCCGAAAAGTAAATACTCGTATGCTATCGAAAGTTCAACAAAGCATAGAAATGCAAGAGATGTTGACGCGCCCATGCTCCTGGAGCATGGCGACCGGTAGCGCAGTGTGTTAAGGCATCAGTCTCATGTTTGACTATCGACGTTTCGGTTTCGAATCCCGTCCACGGTGCATGCTGGCAACCTCCGAAACCAGTTTATGCCACCGAAACGTCAACTGAGCCACATGGAACAGTTGACGCGCTATGCCCACAAGGAGTTCGGGCAATAGAGTAGGTATAGTTTCTTGTGGTATTCTTGGAAGCATCAGGCTTTTGTCATATTTATAACATTTGGAAGCAATTGCGTTTCTCTGATGGAACAATTTCGTGGCTGACGCTATTCAGAGGAAGTAGTAGCGACGCCGGTGTTGTTTCTTCGCCACGTTAGCGTTAGTGGTTCGATATAGTGTCCATTGGTGTCAATGATCGTCTCGAATCACGCAGTAGAATTTTTAGCCAATTTCCCACCCGTAAAATTTTGTATATGAGACTTTCTAGGCAAGAGGAAGGTAACTGTGTACATAGGATTTTGGAAAAGGAGGATTGGGGAGGTTTTCCGAAATCCTAAAATATGTAGACGGTCACCTTGCCCTAGCCTTAAAGGTGAATATACAAAATCTCATAAAGATCGGAAAGAAGCTGTAGATTTCCTTTTAGGGGTGAGAAGGGGGATGGGGGGTTGAAAACCTATGTTGGCAGTCATCTTCCCTTTGTCTTGAAGGTCTAATACACAAAGTTTCATCAAGATCGGAATAAAATTGTAGTTACACTAGCAGATTTCCTTTTAAGGGTAAGAGGGGGGTTGCGGATAGTTTTCCGAAATCGGATGTAGACAGTAACAATCACCAGTCGCCTTGAAGGTCTCATATACAATACAAAATTTAATCAAAATCGGAATAAAACTGTAGATAAATTCGCAGATTTACTTTTAGGAGCGGGAAGGGGGTTGAAGGTGTTTTTTTTTTAAATCTCACGTGATAGATAGTCTTTCACTAGGGACCTCTAATTTAGAAAATTTCATGAAAATCGGACTAAAACTGTAGGTATATAAGCGAATCCTCTTTCTAAAAGTATGTGATTTCATACCAAATTCATTACAAGCTTTAAAAAAGTGAAACTGTGACGTAATCTGCAGAGAGAACGAAAAAGTTGCACAATTCTTTGCGTAACCTCCTATTCTTGAACGATGGTGACACTGATAAACTGCAGATCAGTTCGGCTCCTGATAAAATACGGTAGCTCATTGCGTTGAGCCGTCAGTCTGATGTCTCATCCCGTTGGCTATTCGCGGGTTCGTATACCGCCGTGGTCAGGGATCTTTGTGATGGCTTGGCGTGAAGGGTAAGAATAAGTCCCAACTTCTGCCGACTTATCGCAAGTATGGGGTTAAATGGGCAACATACATGTATAGTATCTTCCGAAACTAGTTTAAGCTAACGAAACAGTTGAAGCGCTATGCCCCATTAGGGGTTAGGGCAAACAGCATATTTACCTCTATGTGAGTGTAAGATTGACCCAGAATAATAACCGGAGTATAATTATGCAATTTGTGTTTTGTGTATTGCGTTCTCTTTAGGCTAGCCTACACCCGACAAAGTTGAAAAAAAAAAAACATGTAAACATTTATCCCGAAAAGGCTTTATACGTACTAGTCAATAAATGAATGATGAAGGTGTGGCACATCAATGCAAGCAAGGCAGAGTTGCAATCATTTAGCCGCAACAATCCTGGCTTCGAAATGCGAATAAAATGACTTCGGGCCAGGCTTTGTTTCTCGTTCGAATGGAATTTATCGCGACATGATACATGAGAACTCCATTGAATGGCTCCGAACTCTAATATGGAGGGGCCTTAACTCAATTATTTTTAGTTTATGAGATGAAAATTGTTGAAAGTTGGTATGCAATTTAACGTTAAATTTAGTTGACAAAACTTTGTAAAAAGGAAGGTGGTACGTATGTATGTACATAAGATTTTTTTTGTTATTGCCGGAATCGATGCAATTTACTTGTTGCGATTTTGTATTACCTCCAGGGCGATTCACGAAAAATTCAAGTTGAACGATTTTTGTTTAACCGATATATTTCGGGCATACGCCCATCTTTAGGGTTCCATAAACAGAATACATTACAACTTATTAAAATATAATGTTGATAAATGAACTATGACCAAAAATATACCTAAGTTCTTTTAAAGTTTTATGAAAGACTCAAACAAATTTTACGTCAAACAATAATGTCATTTCACTTGATGTCAATTACCTAAAAATTCCATATAGGTGTCAAATAATTAAAAATACATATTGGGAATTGATAACAGCGTAATATACGTGAACACTTTACCGCCGTATGGGTGTGTCAGACCCACAGGCTGTTCAAAATTCATGTCTTTCCATGTTGGCGTTATCGAATCAATTCGTGCGCCAGATTCGACAAAAGAAACCTCTACCTCCCCTACAAGTTAGACATCAAATGAGCTATAAATTTCGATAGAATGAAGCTAACGAGTTGAAAAATTCGACAAATATTTGTAGAATGAGCTAGTTAATTGATTTTGAGAATAGTCAAAATCCTCCTGAATGAGTGGCAACCTCCCCTGGTTATGGATAAAAAACGTTTCAAAGCAAATAGTTTAATTTCATCTTATAGTAACAAACATAATAGATATTATTTTAGAAATAAATTAAAAAAAATAAAAATATATGGCAAGTTAAAATCTACGCATCAGTGGTATGGTGGCCAAAAGCCATGCAGAATACCACAAAGCAGAAGCTAGATGGGGTACAAAGGATAGCTTGCGTACGCATATGTGGTGCAATGCGCACCACACCAACGCGAGCAATGGAGGCATTGCTGGGACTGCCGCCGTTGGACTTATTTATAAAGAAAACCGCGGCGCTTTCGGCAATACGCATGGAAAGGGATGCCATGTGGCATCGCTTTGGAACTAGCAGCGGTCATAAGAGCATCCTAGACATTATTCATGATGAGGTCAGGGAGACTCTAATGCCGGTAGAAGGCATGAGTAGACGTAGGGTAGTTGAAAGACTACACAAGACTCACATTGCAGATGGAAACATACATAATGAGTGTATGTACAATGACATCAGCATTTTTACTGATGGCTCTTTAATGGACGGTAAAGCGGGGGCGGGGGTTTACTCTGAAGAGCTAAACCTAGCATGTGCGCTTAGTCTAGGAGAGTATGTGTCCGTATACCAGGCAGAGATGCTTGGCTTGTTGCATGCGTTGGACCACTTGCTTGAAGGTCAGGTGCGGGGGAAGAAAATCCTTATTGCACTGGACAACCAATCGGTGATCAGACGCATGCAGCAGACGAACATAAACTCTAAACTGGTACTAGAGTGTGTCCGGAAGCTCAACACGTGTGCCTCAGAAAATGAGGTTACGCTGATGTGGGTAAAAGGACACATAGGTACAACAGGAAATGAGGCGGCGGACGCCCTAGCAAAACAGGGATCTGCGGCAACTTTCATTGGCCCAGAACCCAGAGTTGCTCTGGGGAACGGCATGATTGGAGCGAAGGTTGGGAAGTGGATAGACTCCATGCATCAACAAAGATGGCAGGAGCTAGTCACTTGCAAACAAGCTCGGAATGCAATGACCAGCCCTTTAGGCAGGGAAGCGAGAAAGGTACTTAGTTATAAACGGAGTACTCTAAGCTGGATAACTGCCTTGGTCACAGGGCATGGTAATTTTAAGGCTCATCTGGCCAAGATGAAAATCGGGGAAGATGACGTTTGCAGGCTATGCCTGGAGGAGGCCGAGACGGCAGCACACATTGTGTGCGAATGTCCAGCACTGGCTAGCACGAGGTTGAGGATCACAGGCAGGCACACGATAAGTGTAGAAGCCATGAGTGAACTCAGCTTCAAACAAATGCTAGTAATAACACGGGACTCAGTGATGAAGAAAGAGGTCGACAATTATCAGTCGACATCTGGAAGTCACTGATGACCGGGAGGGGGCGAAAAGGGACCCAAACGTTAGTGGTCTGCTTCGGCTATCCCCCAGAGTATATAATATAAAATCTTTGGTGATTATTATTGTTGGGTCTGTCAGACCCAATGTCGGTATTTGTATAACAGAGACAGCACGTGTCGGTACTTGAAGATTAGGTACAAGAGAGCAATTGTCATAATTAATCTTAATAGCTACTTTCTACTTAGCAATTTAATTTCAACACGGGGCACTTAAACGAATTGAAAGACCATTAATTGCTAGCAAATTAAAAATGTATTTGCAAGTAAACAACACTCCGTTAAATACAGAAGTCGAGCCATCATCGCTTTCAGGGCAATCATTCGGGATAAACATTGAAAATTCCGCGAAATGATTAATGTTTTTGTTTACTGTTGACGAGGAGGAGTAGAGTAAATTTTTACTCATAGGGATAGTTAATTTTATACTCTTTGTAATTCGTCAATTGTGTCATAGGCAGGCATAAAACACAGCGTGAGCTTCGCGGTCGATTTGGTTGATAGATGCGACGTGACAACACGTTGATTTAAAGATATTAACACACATTTTATGAAAAAAAGAAGAATCAATATGATGTTGTGAGTCACCACAAAATGTACTAAAAGAAAAAAATGGACAATGAAAAAATTGCTTTACTATTGTACATGCAACATCTGACTACGTTGCTTTACTCAATAGAATGCTGTTTTTACACGCTAGACCAACTACCCGCGTTAGACTACGCATTAGACCGTCCATTAGACCGCCTATTATACCGCCCATTAGACCACGCACCTCCGATTTTAAGGAATCGTATATATGTATAGTATAGTTCAGCCATTGATTTGGGGAAGCAAATTGTGGTGGAGAATTTTTTTTCTTTTTTTTTTATGTTTTTTGGGGTGCTGAGCACGAATCCGGAGCTTTCCATCAATTTTTTTTTTGCGAAACATAGTTAAAATCTCTTGTAGTCCGGATGGCGCAACGATTAGCACGTTCGCCTTCAACGCACTGGGCCCCGGTTCGATTCCGGGGATTTACGTGTTGGACTATGAGCCCACTCAGCTGTTAAATGAGTACCCATTATGGGGTAAATAACTCGGTTGAGCGTATTGCTGATCACATACCTCTGCACAAAAAACCGTCACGATCTAGAAAATGAGATGATGCTAACTCATCTCGAGGCCGTGGTTCAAATTGGACTGTTGCGCCAGTTATTTATTTATTTTAGTTAAAATCTCAAAAAACCTCGGAAATTCGGTACTTTTTTTAGTTTTTCGATTATAACCTGAAAACCGTGGATTCTAGCTAGAAAAAGTTTACTATACAAATAGATTGAAGAGCATATAATTCTTCGTCGAATGAGTCGAATAAATGTCAAATTCGGTCCAATGGTGTAGCTGCAACCGACAGTCGAAAAATGTCGATTTTTCTCAGCTTTGCGAAAAACCTGTAAGGGTATTTCCTGCCGTTTCTTGAAGTTTTTATTTGATGGATTGATAAGATTTGTTTTTGTTAATTTCTTATTTCTTTTCGAATTCAATCTCTTCCAAGTTTATAATCAGATTATTAATAATTAATTTCTCTGTGATGCCGTGTCAATTAAAATATATTTTACTTTTTATATTTCATATATTTCAAAGTTAATGTTCTCAAATCTATAATTTTCTCAAATCTAATAATTTTTTAAATTGTCTTTTTTTACATGTCATTTTTTAGAAAAACAATGAAAACTTGATTAAAATGAAAAAGTGAATAAATAAGTTCCCATCTGTCATTCATAGTGTGCAGATCGTGACCGAACAGTGGTGACTTTTAGCCGACCCATAGCCCGTAAAAAACAATAATATTTTGATTTATTTCTTTTCTGAAATATTATTGAACAATTGCCACAGTGTCAGAAAGTGAACGCGCAAGAAAACGCCAGACGGAAGACTCTTCCCTCCGAATGTACAATCTAGAGTAAGCTGAGGCTTCTTAGAAGCACTGAAGCCGCCGCCATGTCAACCAGCCAGAACTCTTTCCAATTGCTGGCAAATTTGCCTTCCAATCTATCAGAGATCGACCAAGCGAATACCAATAAACCGAAACAGGTAAAAAACCCACCGATAATGTTTCCTAAATTAGATAGAGAAACTATCGATGATACAATGACGTCATTAAACGTCAAAAATTACTATGTCCAATACACGGCGACTGGTAACAAGCTATTTGTTGACAGTAGCGAAGATTTTGAATTAACGCATAGGTTCCTAATAGAAAAGAGCTCCCACTTTTTCACATTTCGGCGCGCCGATAAACGACCTGTAAAAATAGTATTATCTAGTTTGTTCGATCTGCCTTGCTTAGGAGCTTGATATCAATGCTCATGGAGAAATCCACAGAGCTCTGAATGAAGTGCGAGCAAGCCAGGGAAGATGCAGATACCCTCATAATCACGACCGCTCTCCTTGGCCCCATCAAATTAATCCGTCAGAGTGGTTGGGAAAGACGTTTATATTTGGTCGTTCTGATTGGTCTTTTGTATGCAAAACATACAAAACGTTTTATTCCTCAAACCAGCAAAAGGAAATGTGCCGCAAACCCTGTACGCTTCTCATCACGCAATTGAGGAAATACTATCTGGAACCATGCTATTTTTACATGCGATGAGTTGGTGCGACACCACCATTGCGCTGCTCAACCAGGGGAAGAACAAATTCCTCAGCGTCCTCCAGAGAAATCCACATTTGACAGCCGTCATAAAAGTTTTTCAAGATCCCCAGGCGGCCCGTCGGAACCAACGGAATCGGACCACTGCGGCATATAGCTGCCATAGGAACGACCGGTTCAAAAATTCGTCTTTGTGAGAAAAACTTGTTTTTTTCTAAAGGTACCTTTTTCAAATTTCACAGTAAGTATGTAAAGTGAAATCACATTCCCGAAATTGGACTACTCCATTATATTGGAGTTTTCTGCGACAAGAAAATGCCACGAAAGCTTACGGGCAAGTTGTACAAAACGGTCGTTCGTCCCGCACTCATGTATGCGTCTGAATGCTTGTCTACGTACAAGACATATGAAAGCAAAATGAATGCGACCGAGATGAAAATGCTACGGATGTCAACCGGTGTTGCATCGGAATTTTGGCATAAGCAGAACTCCGCGCCACTCGTCACCCTGGAGTTGGTACGACGAACAAATCTGAAACAAGAAGCACAAAGAATCAACAAATACAACGAATAATAGTAGAAATACTTATCTGACATGGACTTGAATGATTGAAATTCCCCCCGACAAGACGTCAAGCTCATCAGCCTAGTTGGTAGAGCATCGGCTCCACGCCCGGGAGGTACCAGGATCAAATCTTCGCGGCGGCAGTACTTTTCTTTTTATATGATGAAATTGTATTATTAATATGTAGTAAAATCATTTGAAATTTAGATTCGAATTGTACATAGTTCATTTAGATATTACAGTAATTTCGTTATGAAAATAACTGTTCAAAATTAACATTGCTTGCCATTTAAATAATTTGAACAAGTAGAATATGGTCATTCTAGTATTGATAGTTCGTGGATACAGTTGTATTTGTCAAGTTGTATTGCATATTTGAACTAGGATCAAATTGATAATCATTGTACATTCTTTGAAATAGAATAAATCGTTTAATATCGTACATTTTGGAATTAGAACGTTAATTGTTTAACATCGTCCCTCGATTGGGAAATAGTTTCTCATTTCGAGGATTCATTTGCAACATTGGGTTACAACAACCGGTGTCACCAAAAAGGATCATATCAAACGTACCTACATCCGAGACAGCTTGTTCGTTGAGCAACCGATCACTGAAAAGCTCGAAGATCGTCGTATGGATTAGTATTGCCACGTTCTAAGGCGTCCGCCTGAGAACCCTGTCATGAAAGCAATATCAATGAATGTTCCATTTGCTGGACCCAAACGCCGAAGCAGACGGAAACACACATGGATCGATCAAATGAAAAAGCAACAACAACGCGTTAATCTTGGCGATGATACGATCCAAGACCGAGCTGCCTGCAGAAGAAAGCTGCGATTACATCGCCAGAATGGACGAAGTACCAACGCCACAGGCAGAGCAACGCGAAGCCACAGAGTGGTATGAAAGGGCAAGGAAGAAGAAGAAGGACTAGTCCATTAAATAGCTGTCATAAGAACGACCGTTCCAAAAGCAAGTTTTTGTTAGAAAAACTTTTTTATTTCTGAAGATATCTCTACTAAATTTCATATTATTCAATCATGTTGACTGCCAAACCAAGTTTTTAAATTTGGTTGAAATCGGCCCGCTATTTCATATACCTCTCACAGGAACAGTGCCAACACCACAGGTAGAGCAACGCAAAGCCGCAGAGTATGGTATGAAAGGGCAAGGAAGAAGAACAGTGAAATCGGAACAAGTTTTACTACTATTTTCAAAGTGGCAAATGCATTATAAATAATAACAACACGCGAAGCATGAAGGATATCATAACTTTGGCAAGCTTTTTTAAGACATTATTCATCATCGAGAGTATAAACTCCACTAAAAATAGAAATAAGACGGTCATTTGTCCATCCCCCCCTGACTTTTTATACCCTGCACGGATGTGATAGGGTATATTAACTTTGTCATGAAGTTCGTAACGCACAGAAGGAAGCATCTCCGACCATATAAACTATATATATTCTTGGTCAGTATGATGAGACGAGTCGATTAATCTTTGTCCGTCTGTCCGTCTGTCTGTCTGTTTCTATGCAAATTTGTCCCTCAGTTTTAAAGCTATCGAGCTGAAATTTTGTACAGGGCCTTCTTTCTATTGCACGCAGTATATATGTCGGAACCAATGGAATCGGATTACTACGTCATATAGCTGCCATAGGAACGAGTGGTCCAAAAATACGTCTTTGTGAGAAAAACTTTTTTATTGCTAAAGATATCTTTTTCAAATTTCACAGGAAGCAATAGTATCTATTTTATAAATCACATTCCCGAATTTGGTTGAAATTGGACTACTTTATCATATAGCTGTCATAGGAACGATCGTTCCAAAAGCAAATTTTTGTTTGAAAAACTGTTTTATTTCTGAAGATATCTTTACCAAATTTCATATAACAGTAGGCCCCGCTTATTGTTATATCATCTGTCCCAAGCCAAATCTATAACAATAACCGATCGATAACAATAACCGGCCAAGCAAAATTGAGTTAAGTCATGAAATCCAAGGAACCAAAATTTATTCAAAAATCAAAAACAAAGATAAAACATATATCAAAAACATAGTACAGTAATTTTCAACAAACGTACATACATATACATACGTTTACATGTTTAATTGAACTTACTCAATTGCCCTAACCCCTTGTGGGGCATAGCGCGTCAACTGTTCCATGTGGCCCAGTTGACGTTTCGTTGGCATAATCTGGTTTCGGAAAATGCAGTTGCCAGCATGCACCTCCTGCACATCCATGGCCACGAACGTCGTCGTGTACAGGATTCGAACCCGAAACGCCGGTAGTCAAACATGAGACTGATGCCGCAACACTGCTCGTACCTGTAATGGAACGACAAACATCAGTCAGTTATTCTAGTCTTTGTTTTAAACAATTATTTAGTTTACCTGTAATGCATTGAAAAATCATCGGCTCGTGACATTACTCCCTTTCTAAGCACTTCTAGGGCTGCCATCATCTCGCCTTTTGTGGGTGGGGTTTCGGGTTCAGGGTCGTCAGCTGGTTCGTCTCCTTCGTCATCATTTTTGTCCACGTTCTGTGACATGACACTGGCGCATATGTCTTGTCACATCAGGAGGTTGTCATCAATAGTCATCCATTCGTTATACACCTCTGGTGTTAGATCAGTGGGAACTGGTTCAATATCTTCTTGCTCCTCCACTGGCTGGGAAAAATCACCTTTTCGGAAGCAATTTTTTATAGTGACGTCAGTAACGCTCTCCCATTCTGACGTCGCAATACGTATTGCATCCAGAAGACTCGTGGATCTAGCGATAGCGGCTGCGTTTAGTGTCGAGTTTCCTTTGTCTATACCTCCTATAATATGCCTTAAAAGTTCGAATTATGTCCTGGTCGCACGGTTGTATAATGGATGTGGTGTTAGCAGGTAGAAAAACGACGGTTATATGACTTAGAGGCTGGACGACAACATGAGCAGTACAGTTGTCCACCAGTAGAAGAATGTCATGATCCAATTGTTCGTCCCACTTTCTCAGCCATTCCATGAAAATTGTGGATGTCATCCACGCACTTTAATTGCTAACATAATCCACAGGAAGGGCTCTCACTCCTTTGAAACAGCGTGGACTCTTGCTTTTGCCGATCACTAATAATTTTTTCTTTTGTCCATCCATGCTTGTACAGCAAATGATTGTAATCCTGTCTTTAGACATTTTGGACCTTTTAATGCTTTCATTTTTCAAAACATATTAATATTCTGGCAGAACTCGGTAGTAAAGTCTGGTTTCATCTGCGTTAAAAATGTTAGAAGGGGGGTATGTACGCGACAGAGTAGGCCATACTTCTTCTAGTCACGAATTTGCTGCAGGTAAATCAGCATCCGCTTGCCCTCCGTGGGCCTTTTTGAAAACCATATTTGAGCGTTCTTTCCATCGCGAAAACCATCCTTTCGTTTCTGTGAACTCGTCTTTCCCCATTATTTTCGCTAGACGTTCAGCTTTTTGACGCAATAGCGGTCGGTGCATCCTTAGCCCTTACGTCGACAACGCACATTTTTAAGGCATCTTCAACCTCTTTGTCTTTCCCGGACCGTTGGCGTTTTCGATCAGGGTTTTCATTTCCCCGAACGGAATTCTCTATTTCACTCCACACATAGACACTTACTAAACAAAACCTTTAGAGAACAGACACTCACTAAACAAAGCCTTTACGTGAACTGATTGAAAAATACACAGCAACACACAATCTTGTACCAAAGTGAAATATTGGGCATATACATTTGCGGAAATTGTTTCTAACTGTACATAAAGCTCAGTTAAGACAGTCAATGAGAGTGCTGAATGAAATTCGAATGAAATCTTTCTACTCGAGTGTGAATATGTTGGAGCGAGATGGTCAAAAGTAATAACATTATCCGGAATTTCAATTACAATAACCGGGATAAATTTCAATGCTATGAGGACGTCCGGTTTGTTCCTGATAATTTTGATAACACAAAGCGGACGATAACATTATCCGTTATTATAATAAGCGGGGAATACTGTATTTAATAATATTAATTACCAAATCATGTTCTTGAATTTCGTTGAAATCGGCCTACTATTTCATATCTCTCTCATAGGAACAATAAAATCGGAACTAGTTTTACTACTAATTTCCAAGTGGCAAATACACCATAACTCACTCTTCGCGTGAAGGGTATCATGCCTTCGACAAGCTAGCCGAAGCCTAGCTTGTTTTTTTTTCTATTTACTCCAATGAAGAAGAAAACACAGGAAGTAGTCATATTGAAAAATTTGGGAACCATTCGCCTATATGTGGTTGTCACACGACCACTATTACATTTTAACAAATGGCGTAGGTGATGATATTTTTGGGGACTAGAAAAATTTGGTTGCGAGTTTAGAAATTTATTAGGCCGGCCGCATCTTGGACGTAGGCAGGGCAGCGCGCACATAGCATTGTTGTTGTAACAATTGCCAAAATCTGAATTTACAACAACAATGCCATGTGCGCGCTGCGCTGCCCTGCCTACGTCCAAGATGCGGCCGGCCTTAGGCGGCTATTACACTATAAAAATTCTTTTATAAATATCTTTTATGAAAGCTACCTATATTTTCAAAGAACTTTTATAGTGTAATAGCCGCCTAAGAAAAGATTTGCGACATGGACGTTGCTTGTTTCAACTATTTACTTTTCTAATATGCTTGCACACCTTCCCCCTTTACCGGCTAATATCATTCATAAAAGTTCTTTTGAAATATCGTTCGTCAAATATATTTGTAAAAGAACTTTTATAGTGTAATAGCCGCCTTATTGTTGCAAGTATGAATATTGTTTAAAGTTCGCAACAGACGATCGATCAAACCGTTCACCATCGAACCACATGAACTTCATAGGACATGCTGAATGAAATTTTCATCACTTCCACTTTTTTATAAACGTTTTTAGGGCAGATGCAGTCGCTATGGTGCTCAGTTTATTTTATATGTATTTATATATTCGCCACAGAAATCGTACCGTATCGTATGTGAACAGCAAAATCACATTTGTATGGATCTCACATTTTCATACAAAATTATCTGACCAGATTTGGCCCTTTCTAATTAATTGACCATTAGTAAAAACAAAACTTTCCAACTTCTTTCAAGTGGTCACTCACACATCACACTTTAAACGCTACGCCACTGAAACAAAAGTAAATCAGCTGATAACCCACGTGGGCAGCTTTTATTTTCATTTGATGGCTGATGGACCGCGAGCGAAAACATTTAGTTTCCGAAAAAGATCTTTACACTATAGGAATTCGAAATACATAGAGCGAAACTACACTAAATTTTGAAGTAATCAGGGTATTTACCTGAGAACCGACACTCAACTTTGTCGAGAATTCCATCTGTTTCGCGCAAACTACAACTGCACACCATATTTCAGTGATATTTACACGATTTTGCACATTGAATCAACTTACTGAGTACACTAAATCGACACTGAAACATTAATTTACAGTTCCGGTGGCAATTACAATTAAACTAACCGCGTTTTCACTCAAAAAATCAATCAATTTTCACTGATATCACACAATTGGATTTCAATCAGCACGAAAATGACGTCTAGAATTGTCATCAAAAGTAGAAACAGCTGATGGTAGCCAAAAAAAGAAAACAACAGTTTGGTTCCCTACACATACAGCTCACACATACGTTGGTCTCCATCCTCTTCTTTTGTATATCAATGATTTACTCTCTCTCTCTCTCTCTCTCTCTCTTGCAATTGCCGTAACCCCTTGTGGAGCATAGCGCGTCGATTGTTCCATGTGGTCCAGTTGACGTTTCAACGGCATAAAGTAGTTTCGGAGAATGCAGTTGCCAGCATGCACCTCCTTTCTATTTACTACTTTTCAAAAATTAAGCAACACCTTGCTGAGTTCAATTTTCTTTCTCCTTTCTACTTTCAGGTCAGATACGTACAAGGGTGATTCAAATTTTAACGCTCTATTCACACCACTCACTTTTCTAGTGACATATTTCAATTCTGGCGTGAACCCGCTTCTCTATGCATTCCTTAGTCGTAACTTTCGGAAGGGTATGCGCGAATTGCTTTTGTGTTCGTTTAAAAAGAACAAAGGAAAATCGTCGTCCATCCATCAACGTGTACCCCTACAGGTGAGTATTGTCAAAATCAATTTTTTCATCAGCCTCCATTGAAACATGCATAAATATTCACCGTACACAGAAGGCACCTCTCATACAGTCATACATTCAATAAATATTGAAACAAGGCACAACCTAAAACACCAAGTACGTAGAGTGGTAAATGTATTGATCGATCAAAATTTGATTCATATTCGAATATTTTTTGTCCAGTCAGATGTGAGTGGCAGAAAATTAAATCTGGTACGTTAAGTATGAATTTGTCATCCAGGATTTTGGCTTCTGTCCAACACGACTAATTTGGCACGAATTCTATTAAATGCGGATATTTGATGCAATGTAATGCTGAATTGAGATTCGGTATCTGGTCGAAGGATCAAACTGTCATCAAAGAAAATTTCAATTATATTGCATATTGCTGCGGTATAATAGTTGCTATAAAATTGGATTATCATTGAAATGCTGGTTTGCCGATTAAATGAAAATGATTTTTGGACACTTTCCAGAAAAATTAATAACACACGTTTTATTTGATAGTTTTACGATTTTTCTTCTTTTTGTTTTTTTTTTTTGTTTTTTATTGACTTTCATTAACGCGCTGACTAAATCGGTTGTAAACGAATTCGATCGTTCGCACATTTCCACTCTATCGAAAGGATTGCAAACATTTCTGATATTTTTCAACTCAGTTTATTAAATTAAATTTCTCAGCCGTTTCTAATTTATAGCCAAACACCAACATATAAGACAATCGCATTATAAAAAAGATATGTTAGTTACTTCAATGCGAGTACAATTCAAATTCTCATTATCTCAATAGAATCATTCTTTACCGACCGATTCGACTCATATAGGAAACCAACTGTGATGCTGTTATATAATTCTTCCTCTACTTCTAATTCTTCTGGGCATGTTTCAACACTTCTACAATTGCTGAATTAACAACCGAACGTAATGTCCTCCGAATCAAATGTCTAAAAAATTGTCATCATTAATTCCCACTGGCATTCAAACAATGGTACAATTCTCATCTGCCGATTACTGGCCAATACGAAACTAAATATATCGGACGGAAAATATTATGTATCAACAACTGTGTGCCAATCTACCGAAAATTAAAAAATAAATAAATAAATAATAAAATAATTGCTAACATGTGACAGAGTCCACATGCTGCTTCCATGGTGCTACAATCTTTTAATTTTCCAATGAAATCTTTGAAGGAGTGTCATCCGAGTAGTGAGCAGGAGTGTTGATCTTTCGCCAGCACCACTACTGGAAACATATAACTTAACACTTAGAGTTAAGTGGAAATATTTAAATGTGATTATAAATGTAAAAAAAAAGAAAAACAAAAACAAAAATAGATGATAAAAGATGCACAAAATCGAACTGAAATCATCGAAAACTATAAAAACATTGAAGTTGTAACATAAATTATCGAATTTCATCTTGTAAATAATAAAAAGAAATAATAAGATTTGTATATTTTGTAAGTAATTAAAAAAACTAGTTTGACTTGTTATTGACTGTTGTTGGTAGAATTACTGTATTTAGATAATTTTTATCTAAAACTTTCGAAATAATAAAAAGGTAAATATGAGAAAATATATTCTGATCGAGGTGTTTTACTCAATTCGTTATTCAGGACACCAAGAAAAGGGTAGTATCCACTATTGAATATTTTACGTTTGGTTTTTCTATTTTTACAAACATGTTCAAGCTGGAGGTGAGGTGAAAAACATTGATTCCATTGAGCTTGAATGCAATGGTCATATAAGCTATCATAATCAAATTCAACGCTTAATCTTAAGGCGTCATATGTATATTGTAGTTAGGCTCATGCCAGTATTGAAAGCAGCATCAATAATAACGAGAACAAAAATTTTGCTGGTCCTATGTCAGAAACATGCGTTCATCTTCTCCTAAACTTTCGCCGTCGACACGTTTTTTTCTTCTAAGTTTTTAAGACTAGCTTAACCTGCATCCCAAGGATAGTAATATCTTTAGATTTTTGGATATTGCCGAATACGCTTTCATTTAATCCTAGCTTTACAAATGATGCATCTCTGCTCGCCTGATCTTACGGTAGTAATGATCGGCAGTGGTGCAGGATCATTCCTATTTGCATCAGCATATCTCCCTTATGATGCACCAGAACCACCTCCATCAGAGGAAGTAGGAAATCTGGTAAGGTATTGTAAAGAAAGAAATATGGCCCTGATCATAGGCTGTGATGCCAATGCGCACAACACTGTGTGGGGCAGCACAGATGACAATCCCAGAGGACAGCAGCTGCTAGAATTTGTGGAAAAGTACAATCTGCTGGTAGCAAACAAGGGGGTCGCTCCCACCTTCGTGGATGCACGAAGGGCTGAAGTGATCGACATTACCCTAAGCTCTGTTAATATGCTTGACAGAGTTCAGAATTGGAGAGTGGTGGACAGGCTAACCATGTCTGATCACAGGGCTATCCAGTTTGAAATTCTGTATGGCAGAAAACGGAGTAGCGAACGCAAACGTATAAGAGTGCCAAAAAATACTGATCGTGTTAAGTACGAGACATATTTATTGGAACAAGTCGATGATATTCAAGACGGAATACCTCGGAATACGGTCGAGATAGAGCGAACAGTGGAACAACTGAACTCCGCTATTAATCGCGCCTTCGAACACGCTTGTCCCTCCACAGTAGTGGACGAAAAGGACCCAACACCATGGTGGAGTAGGGAACTGGAGTCTATGAAAAAAGAGACAAGGAAAGCCTTTAACCGTTACATGAGGGAGAGAGACTCTCACTCTTGGGAACTATACAAGGATAAAAAGAGGGAGCTGAAAAGAACCTTACGTCTTCGGAAACGAAATACGTGGAGGGAATTCTGCTCTAGCATGAAGGATACGTCGGAAGTATGCAGATTACAGAAGATGATATCGAAAGACACTGCTTCGAAAATGGGGCTGATCCGCAAAGTTGATGGTTCCATGACAGAAACAGTGGAAGAAACGTTGCAGGCCCTGATGGAGGTACATTTTCCTAGAAGTTTCAAGTCAGACCAACCATGGCCTCAAACTAACATGGGAGCTGGTGGGGTAAGTCAACAAGAAGCTGAGAGGATAATAACTCCAAATGGATTCAAAAGTGCTATAAACTCTTTTGCTCCATTTAAAACGGCTGGAATGGACGGAATATTCCCGGCACTATTACAGTGGGGCATGAGCGCTCTACTAGATAGGATCCGGAATATATTCGTCGCCTGTCTTTCAGCAGGCTACATCCCGAAGGCATGGAGGGAGGCTAAAGTGGTCTTCCTGCCTAAACCGGGAAAGAAAGACTATACAGAGGCAAAGTCCTTCAGGCCGGTTAGCCTTACATCATTCCTGTTGAAAACAATGGAAAAGGTGTTGGTGGACTACCTGGAGAACACCACGCTAATGTATAGTCCTCTGAGTAGGTGCCAACATGCTTATAGAGCAGGCAGATCTACGGAAACCGCTCTACATGAACTTGTTAGAGTTGCAGAGAGAGAGATTAACAATGGCGGGATCGCTATGTCTACTTTTATGGATATAGAGGGTGCTTTTGATAAAATCTCCTTTACCAAACTAAGGAACGCCCTGTTTGAGCGGGGGGTTGATTACATTATAATTAAGTGGATCGACTCTATGCTTAAGCAGAGGGCGGTAAATCTTAGCAGTGGATGTGACAGAATACGGGGTAAGGTAGTCCGAGGATGCCCACAGGGAGGTGTTCTTTCGCCTCTACTGTGGAACATCACCGTGGACAGTCTTCTCTGGAAGCTGGACTCGATGGGCGTACACACTGTAGGATACGCCGATGACTTGGCACTCACGGTCAGTGGAAAGTTCATGGACACAATTCTAGGTTGCATGGGACAAGCTCTCAAAGTAACCGAAGAATGGTGTAATGAGCAAGAGCTAACCATAAACGCTAGTAAATCAAACACTATGATTTTTACTCGTAAGAGGAAAGACATAGAGATAACTCCCTTACGGCTTTTTGGTTCGGAAATCAAGGTGTCCAAGGAAGTGAAGCATCTAGGAGTTACCTTAGATGCGAAACTAACTTGGAATGTTCACGTTGATGAAAAGATCCAAAAAGCGAAAAGGATTTTGCATCAATGTAAGAGAGTGTGTGCTCGTAGGTGGGGAATTTCACCTAAAGCGACACACTGGATTTACACAATGATGGTAAGACCTATTCTAGCCTATGCATCAGTGGTATGGTGGCCAAAAGCCATGCAGAATACCACAAAGCAGAAGCTAGATGGGGTACAAAGGATAGCTTGCGTAAGCATATGTGGTGCAATGCGCACCACACCAACGCGAGCAATGGAGGCATTGCTGGGACTGCCGCCGTTGGACTTATTTATAAAGAAAACGGCGGCGCTTTCGGCAATACGCATGGAAAGGGATGCCATGTGGCATCGCTTTGGAACTAGCAGCGGTCATAAGAGCATCCTAGACATTATTCATGATGAGGTCAGGGAGACTCTAATGCCGGTAGAAGGCATGAGTAGACGTAGGGTAGTTGAAAGACTACACAAGACTCACATTGCAGATGGAAACATACATAATGAGTGTATGTACAATGACATCAGCATTTTTACTGATGGATCTTTAATGGACGGTAAAGCGGGGGCGGGGGTTTACTCTGAAGAGCTAAATCTAGCATGTGCGCTTAGTCTAGGAGAGTATGTGTCCGTATACCAGGCAGAGATGCTTGGCTTGTTGCATGCGTTGGACCACTTGCTTGAAGGTCAGGTGCGGGGGAAGAAAATCCTTATTGCACTGGACAACCAATCGGTGATCAGACGCATGCAGCAGACGAACATAAACTCTAAACTGGTACTAGAGTGTATCCGGAAGCTCAACACGTGTGCCTCAGAAAATGAGGTTACGCTGATGTGGGTAAAAGGACACATAGGTACAACAGGAAATGAGGCGGCGGATGCCCTAGCAAAACAGGGATCTGCGGCAACTTTCATTGGCCCAGAACCCAGAGTTGCTCTGGGGAACGGCATGATTGGAGCGAAGGTTGGGAAGTGGATGGACTCCATGCATCAACAAAGATGGCAGGAGCTAGTCACTTGCAAACAAGCTCGGAATGCAATGACCAGCCCTTTAGGCAGGGAAGCGAGAAAGGTACTTAGTTATAAACGGAGTACCCTAAGCTGGATAACTGCCTTGGTCACAGGGCATGGTAATTTTAAGGCTCATCTGGCCAAGATGAAAATCGGGGAAGATGACGTTTGCAGGCTATGCCTGGAGGAGGCCGAGACGGCAGCACACATTGTGTGCGAATGTCCAGCACTGGCTAGCACGAGGTTGAGGATCACAGGCAGGCACACGATAAGTGTAGAAGCCATGAGTGAACTCAGCTTCAAACAAATGCTAGCAATAACACGGGACTCAGTGATGAAGAAAGAGGTCGACAATTATCAGTCGACATCTGAAAGCCACTGATGACCGGGAGGGAGCGAAAAGGGACCCAAACGTTAGTGGTCTGCTTCGGCTATCCCCCAGAGTATATAATAATAATAATAATAATCCTAGCTTTGCAACAACTTCAAATTTGTGGAGCCAGCAGCTATATACGTTAGTTACAAGCCCTATAAGGGAAGGTAAGATACCGTCATTGAGACGAACGTCATCTGGCAAGATTTTAGAGAGGTAGAAGGTTTTTTGAAAGTTTTTTTTTTAAGCCGTTTAAAAAGTTTGTGCAAAAAAATACAATGCAATTTGCGTGATATTGTTTTAGTTCGGTTTACTTGGCATAACGATAGTCTCATCTTTTTATACCTTTCAAATAATGATCTAGTTCTGTAAAATAGTCAGAGCTGCTGAGATGACTTCGTTGATTGAATTATCTTTTTTTTACCCGCAGCAAAAACTCTCTCTTAGAACGAAAAAGTATTCATTGGTGGGAAGACCCGCTTGGTAAATCCAATCAATTCTCATTAACAGAACACTTTAATTTTCCCCTTTCTTTATTTTAGTTGAGACATATCGCTTTTATAGTGGTGAATCTACGCAAAAAATCATTCTTGTTTCGTTGGATGTTCTTTGATATAGGGCTATTTGGTCAAAAATGAGCCATAATACCGCCATCGTAAATATTAATTAATTAAAGGAGATACACCTTGTTCAACTTTCATCATCATCGTGGTGGCGCGACAGCCCGACGTCGGGCCTTGGTTGCCTGGATCATCATTCTCCAATTATCTCGGTCACGTGACCGCGTCCTCTAATCTTCGAAGCCCAGTAGTTGCGCGGCATCCGCATTTACTGAGTTCTCTCAACGACGTCTCGGCCGTTCATTAGTTTCTTCGGCATGCGATCATCGCCCATTCGTTGTACTTGTTATAACTTGTATTTATATAGAGTGCCTCTTTAATTCTCAATTTGTTGGTATTATTATCCTTGTCTATTATTTTTACATTTTGGAAATCCATTTTATGTTTGTTCTCCAATTGATGCTTAATAGTAGCTTAAAAATAATAGACAAGGATAATAATTCCAAACAAATTGAGAATTAAAGAGGCACTCTATATAAATGCAAATTATAACAAGTCTCTTAACTCCAAGAGGGAACTTGAAGAAAGAGTTAACAAATACAGCAGAGTCACTCGCAACATAACATTTACACATAACAATCTATAAAAATCAACTATGTACAGGGTGGGCCAAATACAAGTTTTTTTTTTTAAATGCTATAAAATGAACAAAATTAAATTTTTTTCAATGTATTATGGCTTCATTAGTAAGAGCAAACATTCTCATTAATGATGAAACACAACTTCGTTCAAGTGGCTGCCTGGGCAGCCACTCGGCTGGCTTCGCAGTAGCGCATTCTGTCATTCCAATTTTCCAAGACCATATCGATGGTTTCGGGCTGTAGCTCACCTATTGCTTGGATGATATTGGCCTTAACTGCTTGAATCGTTTCTGGATTGTTGGCACAACATCGGTCTTTCGCGGTTCCCCAGAAAAAAAAGTCCAAAAGGGTCAAATCGCAGCTCCGAGGCTGAAAACACGATTTGGGAATTTGGTGCGTAAAAGATCGATTGTGGCTTGGGATGTGTGGCATGGCGCGCCATCCTGCTTGAACCAGAGGTCGTCCAAATCCATGTCTTCAATTTCAGTATAAAAAAAGTCGGATAACATAGCTCTGTAACGTTCACCGTTGAACGAAACGTTGCTCCCAGCCTCATTTTCGAAGAAAAATGGTCCAATGATGCCACCACTCCACAATCTGCACCAAACTTTCACTCTCTGTGGATGCATTGCGGCAATTTTATTTGTTAACGTAGCCTCCGTGATGAAAACGCGCCTCGTCAGAAAATATGATTTTTCGCCCAAAACCGTTGTCCAATTCAAGCTGCTCTAAGGCCCAAATTGCGAAGCGATAACGAAGCGGATGGTCGTGCGCCTTCAATTGCTGAGTCAATTGGACCTTGTAAGCGAGTAATCCGAGATCTTTCTGCAAAATTCTCCTCAGGCTAGTGCGTGAAATGTTGAGCTGTTGAGATCGATGACGAGTTGGTGTTCGTGGAGTGAGTCTCACACTCTCGGCTACAGCAGCCAAAATCTCGTCTGTGCGCACCGTACGACGACGGAGACCATGAGTGTTGTCCACTAGCATGCCAGTCTCACGAACTTTTTGCACAAACTTGCGTACAGCAGTCGCGGTGGGTGCTTCATTTCGGGCAAAACCTCTTTTCAAAAAACGCACTGTTTGGGCTACGCAGCACTCACTTTGGAAATAAGTTTTCAATATTTCCCAATGTTGTTCAAGTGTAAAACGACTCATTTCGTTCTGCGGAGGTACGATACTGAATTTCTGTCAAGATTTCGTGCGGGAAACAGCTTTCATTCTCAAAATAACCTATGATTTAAAAAGAAACCACTAGTTGGCCCACACTGTATTGATCTAGTTGGAACATTAGTGCAAGTATTATACACTGCTCGCCACCAGAATAGGTTCAAGAATTTTCAAGAGAAAAGGGTCAAATAAAAGGTTACCTCGAACGTGGCCTAAATCATCGAGAAATTGCCAGAAAAATTGGTCGAAGTCAAAATGTAGTGAGCTATTTTATCCGAAAAGGTGGAAATTACGGAAAAAATATGAAAGGATGTCTTTATTCAGCAACAACAGCAACAGACAGAAGACATATTTTCCGAGCTGCGTCAAATGCTCGCCATTCTGCATCGCAGATCAGGGAAAAAAGCGGTGTTAAAGCGAGCCTATCAACTGTAAAACGTGTAATACGCAACACTTGCAACTTAAAAAGACTAAAACTAAACAAAAAAACCACCGCTTAATGGTGCTCGTACACGTCTTCGTTTTGCTCGAAAGCATATGACCTGGAATAAGGAGTGGCACACCATCGTCTTTTCCGACGAAAAAAAGTTCAACCTCGACGGACCTGATGGATGTATGTAACTTTTATTTCCACTATATAAAAACGCCTGAAAGCTATTTAAGTCGTCATCGCAGCTGTAGAGGCGGTATGGTATTGGGAGCCATTTCATATTATGGGACATGTGAATTACAATTTCTTTTCTCCCAAAATGAACGCGAACGCTTACAAATCGGTATTGGAAAAGGCATTTCCACACTTCTCAAATATTTTCGGACCAATACATGGACGTTCCAACATGATAATGATTCATACTGCGAGTGAGGTAAAATCGTGGATCAAGGGTCAAAATGTCAAATTGCTTGAATGGCCCCCATACCCCGATTTCAACCAAATTGAGAAATGTGATTTGGCTAAGACCGTACTATTGATTTGTATGAAATTTGAAAAAATATCTGTAGAAATAAATAAGTTTTTCTCACGAAGATTAATTTTTGGAACGGTCGTTCCTATGGCAGCTATATGACGTAGTAGTCCGATTCCGTTGGTTCCGATAGATTTACAGTGTGCAATAGAAAGAAGGCTTTGTACAAAATTTCAGCTCGATAGCTTTAAAACTGAGGGACTAGTTTGCATAAAACCAAACGGACAAAGCTTTATCGCCTCGTCTCATCATCCTGACCAAGGATATATACATACGAGTATATCATAGCTTATATGGTCGGAGATGCTTCCTTCAGTGCGTTGCAAACCTCATGACAAAGTTAATATACCCTATCGCATCCGTGAAGGTCATAAAAATATGTGGGGACTTTTATCACGGAGGGTGTATGAAGGGGGGAGACAGTACGAAGATACTGAGACCCTAAAGGAAGCCTTTAAAAGGGCGTGAGCTCAAATCTCCCTTCGAGATATTGGAAATTATTATGTTCCATTGGTAGACCGGATTTACGAAGTCATTTTGAACCAAGGAGGTAGTACGCACTATTAAAATATTTTAAAACTAATCACTTTTATGTTACAACCAATGTAAGCTTGAATTTTTGCTTTAGATATGAATTTTTATTCTATTTTGTGTTTGAACCTATTATGGTGACCAAAAAAAAAAATTATAATGTGTGCCTTAAATTCCAAACTATTTTACTTCATTAACAACATCTTGGGCTATCGATAAAAATTTATTTCATTGAAATCGTCCGGTTGCATACAGAGGTAGAGCTATTTTACTTTTGCACAAACGTTGAATCTATTCTGGTGACGAGCAGCGGACTACTACGTCATATAGCTGCCATAGGAACGACTGGTCCAAACGTTGGTCTTTGTGGGAAGAACTTTTTTATTTCTGAATTAATCTTTCTAAAATCTCAAAATATTCAATAATATCCTTTGCCGAATCTAGTTGAAATTAGACTACTCTATCATATGGCTGCCATAAGAACGACCGTTCCAAAATCGAGTTTTAGTTAGAGAAAATTTTTTATTTCCGAAGATATCTTTACCGAATTTCATATTATTCAATCATATTGACTGCTAAATCATACTCCTAAATTTGGTTGAAATCGGCCCACTATTTCATATACTTCTCATAGGAACAGTGGAATCGGAACAAGTTTCACTATTAATTTCAAAGTAGCAAAGGCACCACAAATCAAACGAGGTATCATACGGGGCGACCGGTAGCGCAGTGTGCTGAGGCATCAGTCTCATGTTTGACTACTGGCGTTTCGGGCTTCGTGGCCATGGATGTGCAGGAGGTGCATGCTGGCAACTGCATTTTCCGAAAGCAATTTATGCCGTCGAAACGTCAACTGGGCCACATGGAACAGTTGATGTGCTATGCCCCACAAGGAGTTAGGGCAACTGAGTGAGTGTTAAATTACACTCGATTTGTAAATCTACATTGCAGAGTAAATTTAAATCTTTATTTAGTTAAAATGCTTGAAACTTTTTTTTTCTTACGCCGGTTCTTTCTTAATGAAATGACTGGACCCTTTCCTGTCATGGAAACCTAATTCGCTTACCAATTAATTATCCGTTTCTTGCCGAAACTTGGGGTCATGACACCCCACGCCCACGGGGTTAGCGTTAACGATTTCAAGCAGCGATGACCTCACATTGGGCGCCGTTTTTATTCCACGAACATCTAAATTATCGCATTGCATATTGCGTATTCACTGACAGATCCGGGATAATAATTGCATAAATAATTTCTCCATTTACCATCAGATTTAGGAAATGGATGTTTATGTTGTCTTCCCCCTGTGGTGTGGGCCGTTACAATAAGCCACATTCCCTTCCCCACTTTTGGCAGGTATGCGGGTACATGGGTATGCTAGCAACATACATCGTCCGAAACCAGTTTATGCTAATGAAACGCCGACTAATCCACGTGGGAATAGTTGACGCGCTATGCACGCCCCCTCCCTTGAGTTTAGGGTAAATAAATGTACATATATCCAGGAGTAAAATTTAGGCATAAGCTTAGCAGTACACATTCTCAATTTGCCCAATGAATTAATGATTTCCGACACTTCGAATGATTCAGCAGAAACGTTATAGCCGTAAATAAATTCGCAAAACTACTAGGTGTGGTTCAATAACCCAGAAATTTCGACGTTTCATAAAGCGCCATTCAAAGGAACATATCATAGTGAAAGTAATAGCTGTCACCATGACGAAATACATTTCCGAGGAAATTTCGTATTCTGAATGAAAACCGTTTATTTTCACACCCCTGCTGACACGACAAGATGAAAATTATTGTCTCTGAATCATATTTTGGTTCCTGCCTAGCAGATATTATCCTTCCATTTGCCAACATGCAACGACGAAATATGAATATGGGAATATTCGAGAATGGAAATATCCATTCTTGAATATTCACAAAGGCTAGAGTTACAATATTTTGGAAAGAGTGGCATTGCACGTGTAGGTTTGCTTAGCTAGTTGCATTCAAACTGCGAAAATTCGATAGGAAACAGGAGTATGTAGATTTATTCAAATTAATTTCTAGGAATTATCAAAGCTCATTTCTCTCAAATGGTAATGTGACTAGACTCATGGGAAAAAGATGTTGGCAAACTATTATGGAAAATTGCAACACTCTGCTTCGAGCGAGTATGTAAATAGGAAAATAGTATTCTAATTTGTTTTTATCCCTCCGTATACAAGCTGATTAAAAGTCCCATACCGTATAAGGTGGGGTCTGACAAACCCCAAAGGTAATCAAACATAGTAGCTTTATATCTTAACTTTTTCTGAATCTGATTTGAAACTGTCGTTCAAGCATTCGAAACATTTGGAATTCAGTAAAAATCGAGATTATTCGTACTCGTTTGTAGTTTTTATTTGACAATAAATTAGAGTACAACTTTTTTCATCCTGCCATTTTGTCGAACCGGGCGGTCGCCCCAGGCACGCGTCTACATAAACTTTGTTCATTCCATACGGATTAAATAAAAAAACATTTAGTTCCTGATGAATATGTTCTAGCTGAAGCTCCCATATGAAATGAACAATGATGACAACAATAATCTAATTTTTCTATGAGGCACGATTGCAGTTCAAAAAGAAAATTAATTTACATTTTGGATGAGAGTTTGAGCTTTAAAAATACGATGGGGAAAGAAAGACGTACGACCAGTTTTTTGCTTGGGAACCAACTTGCACCTCCTCGCTACGGGAAAATGGAACAAAAAGAAAATTGTATTCTGTTGGCGACAAACTAGCAGAATATCTTTAAGATGGTTATGGACAAGATTTGTTAACCGAGGAAATGTCTTTTTTTTAAATTTTTTTTTTAAGAAGTCTCTCAAAAGGTGAAAACTCTACTAGATACTCCAAAATTCCTGAAACATGTTCAAGATTCGACCCCAAATCTCAGTATCGCAAATCCAACTGAAAATTATTATTTTCGCTCTACGATAAAACAGGATCGTTTGAATGCATTGGCATTCGCTTCGCTTCGGCCCGGAGTCCGAAGCGTATATACCCTAGACTTCTACAGACCTAGTGGAGATACCAAAAGTACCAATTGGCAACGGCCATATGCATTAAGAATGGGTCTCCTATATGGCCAGTTCATAGGAGAGGTTGGCACTCATTCATTAGTATCTTGACCATTCTCAAAATCAATTAACTAACTAACCCATTCTACAATATTTGTCGAATTTTTCAAGTCGCTAGCTTCATTCTATCGGAAGGTATTGCTTATTTGAAGTTTCACTTGTAGAGGAGGTAAGGGTTCCTTAGGTCGGATCGTGCTCATCATTGCCACAAACCAATTAGATCACACTACAACCATATAAACAAAATTTCAAGTCTGTAACTTCACTCTATCGAAAGCTATCGCTTATTTAAAGTTTCGTTTGTAGAGGAAGTAGGGGTTTCGTTGGTCGGATGTTACCCAGCTTTAATGCCAACTAACTCAATCTCACTTCGAACATTTGACCAAAATTTCAAGTCACTGGCTTCATTCCATTAAAAGTTATCGCTTATTTGAAGTTTCATTTGTAGGGGAGGTAGGGGTTGCTTGAGTCGGATCTTACCCATTTTCAATACCAACCAAGTAGATCCTACTAATAACATTTTGTCAAATTTTCAACTCGCTAGTGTCATTTTATCGAAAGTTATCGTAAGTAAAGGAATATTGAATTTTTTAAATTTGTAGGGGAGGTAGGGGTTGCTTGAGTCGGATCTTACCCATTTTCAATACCAACCAAGTAGATCCTACTAATAACATTTTGTCAAATTTTCAACTCGCTAGTGTCATTCTATCGAAAGTTATCGTAAGTAAAGGAATATTGAATTTTTTTAAATTTGTAGGGGAGGTAGGCGTTCCTTTGATCTGATTATGCCCAACTTACTAGAACTCAAGCATCTTCTCACCCCAGGGTTACATGCCAAAAATCAGGCGTCTACGTCAATTGGTTCAAGAGTTATAGACAAAAAACCCGAAAAGTAGGGTAGTACGGGGCTCTTTGTAAGAAAATTACCGTTAGTTTTCAACTGATCGATTTTATTTTCCCAGGAGTTTATAAGATTACCCTCACGAGTAATCTACCAAAGCTAGAGCTTTTCATATTTATTTAGTCGGGAGTTACAGATACATTTAAGTATTTTACATATGTAGGGGAGGTAGGCGTTCTCTTGGCTTGATCATGCCCATTTTCAATACCATCCAACTAGATTACACTACCAACATTTGACCAAAATTTCAAGGCTCTAGCTTCATTCTATCGAAAGTTATCGTGCGAACGGACAGACAGACGGACAGACAGACAGACAGACAGACAGACAGACATGGCTTAATCGAATCAGGAGGTGACCCTGATCATTTATATATATACATTGCTATACCTCCGGAGCCTCCTTTAAGGTGTTACATATTTCCGTCGTGACAAAAACAATATACCCTATACTAAATGTCTAGGGTATAAAAATGGTAGTCGATAGCTTATGCTTTAAGTAAATGTATTTCTTACCAATTTCAGAGTTCATGTTAAAAATGCAAACGAGAAAAGGTACATAAAACTGGAGAATGAAGGTCGGTGAAGGTACTGCTGCTAACACAGAGAAAAGTTGGTTTGTCATTTTCCATGGACTTCGACGGCATTTCTAGCCAATACAAATATTTCACCAATGCTAATTGCCTATAAAGTGGATGCACCATCTCTAGTAGATGTTTCCAAGTGGTATAAGCCCTTGCAAACAGAACAATTTGTTTTAGAAGAAAAATCTCGCGCAGGTTACTCAAAATCTTCCACCGACGAGAAAAATGTCGCTTCCGTGAAGTCGGAAATTGACGCAGATCCAAGACTAATATACCAATTGATTGTTGATAATTTAGGCTTGAATGCCATGGCTGTATCGCCAATCTTGCACGACAACTTAGAATACACCAAGAAATCTGCACGGTCTGTACTACGAAATTTTACTGACAAGCAAAAAGAGGCACATATTTTCTTAAAAAAATGATACAAAGTATCTACACTGCATGCAGATACATCGGAACATGGATATGTCTTTGGCTACCGACTGCGTGGAACCTGTTGTGTTGAAGATATCGACGTAAGTTTTATAAAGATCCCAGTATAGTTATACTGGATGAATTCATTCGACAAAACACGTCCCACGCTTTCGGTAGGCATAAGATGTACCGATGTATCTGCATGCAGTGTAGATACTTTGTATCATTTTCAAGACATACCGTCCCGCATAGTGTACAGGAGAATACAAATTAACCCAACCGTTGCCCCGTGTGTGGATCAAGCGATCATACACTCTAGATATTTATATGCGCCTGTGCTTCGTTAGTACGTCAATCCGCGATCGATCGCGTCAAGCCGCGGTCTAGCTAAACACACTTACTATTAGATACTTAGATAGTACTCGTCTAAGTCTAAAGACGGTAAGCGCGACAACACAATTTGATTGCATTAACGTTGACGTTATCCGCGCTGCACAAACTGCATCATCTGCACTATTCTCCTCACTAAATCAGAATTGTGCAGTGTTAGTTGATATATCATCGATCGTGATAGTACGTGGTATGCGAGATACAAGTACGGTCGTAAGTTCCTTACATCCACGGGAAAAACACGTTGGTGACCTTGGTGACACTGATTTCAGTCGGCTGGATGGGATTGGCCATCACAAGAAAGGGGTGGATCCGCCGCGGAAGCGTAGTCCAAGGTCCGTGGAGCAAGCATCTCTTTCGCACTGTCGCCGATGACGAAGCAACACCCATCCATTGAGCTTCTTCGACTCAACCGTCTCTCCATTGCCTGCATACGAGTGTGTGTGTATGTGTGTGTGACTGTGAAGTTGAAGCTATTTCCCGACCTACCCCAACGATTTTCTTACTGAGTCAGGTTAGTGACTAATTGATGAAAACAAAAAGATTGCTGCGAAGGAGGAGCCATAGCGCTGTGCACGAGTGAGGGAGACAGGTTGTCTGGATGTGGCTGGTGTTGTGAGCAGATTTGAATCACGAGGGGATGGCAGTTGAATGATGTTGACTTGTTTTATGGGTGCCTGGTTGTTCAGTCAGTTCATGATGCGAAGTTTTTCAATTTTCGTGAGTTCCCTTTGATGACTGACTCGGATTGACTGAGGATCGGCCACTACATTCATAGAACTCGGCAAAATTTTTAATGGGCTTGTTTCCTCTTCTGACCCCCGAGTAGAAAAACAGACATTTCGTGTGACGGACAGATTTTTAGGATGACCCCCAGCTATAAGACATATCCATGTCAAAACATTCATTCATTCACAAGAAATATAGATAATCATACTTACATCGTCAACACAATCTATAACACGCACGACGAATATTTTGAATTCAATTTGCTATCGAAACAATTTTCGATTGCAAATGCCAAATTTTCCCAAACAATCGAATTGTGTGATATGGCGATTTTCTAATCGAATCGAATATTCGATGACTTACAAAAAGGGGAATTCGATATCGATTTACACGATGCCACTTTGATCGTTTCGATAGCTTTCTCAATCGAATCGAATTACGTGATAGGGCCCCTGGCAGCTGCATTCTCTGAAAATAGTTTATGCCAATGTAACGTGAACTGGGCCACATGGAACAGTTGACGCGCTATGCCTCACAAGGTGTTAGGCCAATGGGGTAGTAGTACATATATCTCTTTTTAGTGTCCAGTAATAGTCTGCAAGCATATTTGGATTCCATTTTCCCGAATAACGTTTTTCCACTGTTGAAATATCTTAGTGGAATCGCTAACCATATTCGTCGCTCACAGCACCGAGACTTTTAGGGAAAAAGTTAAAAGTTGGGGTCCAGAAAATGTATTTTTAGGGACATGTTACATCCCAGAGCTTTATAATTTTGAGGGAGTTCTGAAACTAGTTCTGCATAGTTCTCAGCTTTTCTATAGCGAAGAAATTCAGTCACGACCTTTTAAATAATAAGCCCGAGCGAGGTGCAGGTGCACCCCAGACTTACATTTCTTGGGATCCCCTCTAAAAAAATTCCTATTAAATTTCCTTTGAGATGTGTTTCTTAAGTAATACTTCTTATACCGTATGGAAAGTTTTAAATAAATTGCTATATATCGTAGCGAGTTATCGGTAATTTTATTCGTTGTTGTAGAGGTAATCTCGAATTTTTCAGTACAAGCAGTACCTGACTGTAGATTATACCAAAAATAGAGCCGTTCGTAGTAATTGTGATAGTTAGTTTTGCACTAAGAATATTACGGTTTCTTAATTTCGGTTTTATCTCTAGATGATTTTTAAAAATACAAAATTAAAATTTTTTTACTAAAATGTTTGTTGTCCTTTGTATATTCAAAAATAGTTGGGGTGCATTTGCACCCCACTTGGACTTTAATTTGAGCTTTTGAGGTCGGGCTTATCAAGGTTAAAAGACTTCCATGCAGCTTCTTAGACTTCATTTAAAGTTTCCTCAAAGCCTTCGTCTTCATAAGCTGAAGATGACGTTTGCAGGCTATGCCTGGAGGAGGCCGAGACGGCAGCACATATTGTGTGCGAATGTCCAGCACTGGCTAGCACGAGGTTGAGGATCACAGTCAAGCACACGATAAGTGTGGAAGCCATGAGTGAACTCAGCCTTAAAGAAATGCTAGCAATAACACGGGACTCAGTGATGAAGAAAGAGGTCGAAAATTATCAGTCGACATCTGGAAGCCACTGATGACCGGGAGGCGGCGAAAAGGGACCCAAACGTTAGTGGTCTGCTTCGGCTATCCCCCAGAATATAATAATAATAATATTTTAGCCTCACTGATCCTAGAGAATTTGTTCTTGCAGTACATGAAACCAGAACCACTTTTATCCAGCGCCTTAACGTAATTTTTAATTAATCCGAATTTTATGTGAAATGGAGGAAGATATATCTGTTCAGGATTTACAAGTGGTTGAGAAGTTATGTTTTCTTTTTCTTTTGTCCGGGAATGAAATTTCTTTCAGACCAATGCTTTTGACGAAATGATTTTTGCGATCTCTGCTATTCCACTCGCATAGTAAAAAACTAAATTTAGTATATCCCAATTGAAGACCTAACAAAAGTGCTATAATTTTTAAATAGTGTATAGTGTTCCAAGAATGCTGCAGGTATTGTGTCTTCGATATATTCATACGTCTCTTTTATGTTGACCGCATAGGCCAGAGGGATCGAAGGTTTCTCATTTCCAATATGAAAAGCACGGCTCTTAAACTTAGTTTAGAGTAATCTATAAACAACTTCCATTCTTTAGGAACATGGCGGTCTGATAACTCACTCAGCAATGAATAGACATCGGTAAGTGTACTTAACTGACTTCTGCGGAGAAGAAAGGTTGGAAATCTTGTTCCTGTCGATGATAAGTATCATACAAATCGTAGTTACCTTCTCAAAGAGACTCAAACCTCTTAATCTGGACGTCCAAGAATTCTGCCAGATTTTTCTGCAAATTTGGATCACGAATTAGATCAAAGAATTCAGACTGATTGATTGTATGAGGTTCCATTGATGGTCCAGCAAAATCTAGGTCTCCAATGGCATATTTTTCTGAGCTTAATTCTGAATCTTTATCGCTAGAGTTTTCAGAATACAGATTCCAATTTTCAGGTGGCGTGGGAATTGGAAGCTCGTCGTTGTGAGGAACAGGCCTGATAGTAGAAGGATAATTGGGCTATTTGACCGTTTTCAATTTTTGTAAAGCAGAAGTAACAGTTCGTGGAGAACATAAAATATGAGGCGCACAAGATTTGTCCTGGTTAGCGATTTCGTAACCGAAATAAAGTTGCCTTTTTTATCAAGGGATCCTTTTTTATCCTTCTTTGGGACTTTGAGGTTAGTTCACTACATGCAAAAAAAAAATTGTCCTGATGGTTTTCAAAATTTCACAATATTTCAGGGAATAACAATAAACACTTGAACGCAAAGTAAAGACGAAGTGGTTTTCTCTAGTGGTAACTACGTAATGACTTGTTACCCAACTTAAGGGGAGGAACCACATTATCCTCGATTGCCCTAACCCCTTGTTAGGAATAGCGCGTCAACTGTTCCTTGGAATAAACTGGTTTCGGAGAATGCAGTTTCCAGCATGCACCTCCTTCACATCCATGGCCACGAACGCTGTCGTGGACGGGATTCGAACCCGAAACGCCGGTAGTCAAACATGAGACAGATGCCTCAACACACTGCGCTACCGGTCACCCCAACCACATTACCACAAACCACATTAGAAGGTTCAAAAAATCTCCTAAACATTGAGTTCGTGAACGACTTCATATACCAACCAACAAAAAGTTTGCAAAACTTTAAAAGAACTAAGAACCCTGAAGATGGGCATATGCCCGAAATATATTGGTTAAACCAAAAATCGTTCAACTTTCATTTTCGCGAATCGAACTGGAGGTAAAACAAGTGCTCTTGTTAGAGTTTTGAAGAAGGCTTCAAGAGTTCTTAGAGTGTCTTATCCTCCCAATTTCATACGCCACTTTCTCGCTTATAAAACTCTTCAAGAATTCTATAAGAAAACATAAGAAAATTGTTAGTTGGGATAGACTATTGTTTTGCTTACCGAGTCCTACTTATAAATCTAAAATTCGTCACTTGTGACGATCTTATGGAAGGTGCTACACTTCCCTTCTTTAATTTTTTTGACATGGATATGTCTTATAGCTGGGGGTCATCCTAAAAATCTGTCCGTCACACGAAATGTCTGTTTTTCTACTCGGGGGTCAGAAGAGGAAACAAGCCCATTAAAAATTTTGCCGAGTTCTATGAATGTAGTGGCCGATCCTCAGTCAATCCGAGTCAGTCATCAAAGGGAACTCACGAAAATTGAAAAACTTCGCATCATGAACTGACTGAACAACCAGGCACCCATAAAACAAGTCAACATCATTCAACTGCCATCCCCTCGTGATTCAAATCTGCTCACAACACCAGCCACATCCAGACAACCTGTCTCCCTCACTCGTGCACAGCGCTATGGCTCCTCCTTCGCAGCAATCTTTTTGTTTTCATCAATTAGTCACTAACCTGACTCAGTAAGAAAATCGTTGGGGTAGGTCGGGAAATAGCTTCAACTTCACAGTCACACACACATACACACACACTCGTATGCAGGCAATGGAGAGACGGTTGAGTCGAAGAAGCTCAATGGATGGGTGTTGCTTCGTCATCGGCGACAGTGCGAAAGAGATGCTTGCTCCACGGACCTTGGACTACGCTTCCGCGGCGGATCCACCCCTTTCTTGTGATGGCCAATCCCATCCAGCCGACTGAAATCAGTGTCACCAAGGTCACCAACGTGTTTTTCCCGTGGATGTAAGGAACTTACGACCGTACTTGTATCTCGCATACCACGTACTATCACGATCGATGATATATCAACTAACACTGCACAATTCTGATTTAGTGAGGAGAATAGTGCAGATGATGCAGTTTGTGCAGCGCGGATAACGTCAACGTTAATGCAATCAAATTGTGTTGTCGCGCTTACCGTCTTTAGACTTAGACGAGTACTATCTAAGTATCTAATAGTAAGTGTGTTTAGCTAGACCGCGGCTTGACGCGATCGATCGCGGATTGACGTACTAACGAAGCACAGGCGCATATAAATATCTAGAGTGTATGATCGCTTGATCCACATACGGGGCAACGGTTGGGTTAATTTGTATTCTCCTGTACACTATGCGGGACGGTATGTCTTGAAAATGATACAAAGTATCTACACTGCATGCAGATACATCGGTACATCTTATGCCTACCGAAAGCGTGGGACGTGTTTTGTCGAATGAATTCATCCAGTATAACTATACTGGGATCTTTATAAAACTTACGTCGATATCTTCAACACAACAGGTTCCACGCAGTCGGTAGCCAAAGACATATCCATGTTCCGATGTATCTGCATGCAGTGTAGATACTTTGTATCATTTTTATAGCTTCAGGGGAAAAAACACAAACTTTGCGCAATACAACGCGCTTATGGAGCATATGGAGAAGAACACAAATTTAGCCTGCGGAGTCCTTCATGAAAAAGACGCTAGGGCCTCTGCTCTCCACAAATGAAGAGCTTTGGCAAAAAAAAAAAACGTTTCTACTTAAAAAGAAAGCTATTGCAATTGAGGAAGAAAAAATTCAAATTATAATGGAGGGGAACCTCCAAAAATCCAAAAATGGATTAGGAAACCTACAAATTAAAAAATGAAAGTAGAATCGGATTCGATGGTCGAATTACCTTTCGATACGAATCGAATTACATGATAGGGCCCCTGACTTCAAGAGTAAACACAAAAAATATGTTGTCGAAAAATGTGCGGAATAGGACAAACACCCTTGGCAGACTCAGCAAGGAAGTGTAGCATTCTAAGTTAGATATGAGGGTCTCCGAATTGTTAAATATTAGCGCGACGATAGAACCTGAAGGACTGACGTTCAGTGAAACTGTGTTTTTTAACCTTTGTTTTTATTGTATTTTATTTGATCAATAAATTAATTATATTTCATTTTTGTCTTAAAAAGAGCGCATTATCAGATTCTTTCGGTACATTGTATATTCTTCCTCTTCTATATCGTTGTTGGAATCTTCCTCCATTTCGAAAGTGCCATCAAATGGAATGTTATTGTATATTATTATTTTGTGCAGTGCACAGCACCTCTTTTCAATAATGTTGCTTTCATTGGCGAATAATGACGATGGTTCTCTTTCAAAAGACATCTAAAATATGCTTTCAGCAACCAATTGGTTCTTTCGATGACGTTTCCCGCCTCAAAATGGTTCTTATTAAAGCGTGCTTCACGACTTCCTTCATCAGTTAAAAAAAACCTATTTATCTATCCCAAAATAATTCGGTAAACCTGTAGAGTAGATAATTAGCTTCAGCGTGGCGTTCGTTATTAGTGTTCATTATACATACAAGTTCGATGATATATCAAGTGGATCCGATGCATCCCGTAATGTCCTGCGACCAACAGTCGTATCGCCGCGTTCATCTTCCACATTATACGAGTACATATAAATATCTCGCTGTACACCCTTACAATCACACATTTTTATACTATTCATCTCAAAGAAGCAATACTATTACGGACCACTTGACAAATAAAACGACGGAGTCCGAAGCGTATATACCCTAGACTTGTACAGACCTAGTCGTGATACCAAAAGTCCCAATTGGCAACGACCATATGTACTAGAAGTGGGTCTCCTATATGGCCAGTTCATAGGGGAGTTTGGCACTCATTCAATGGGATCTTGACCATTCTCAAAATCAATTAACTGACCCATTCTACAAATATTTGTCGAAGTTTTCAAGTTGTTAGCTTCATTCTATCGAAAGTTAACGCTTATTTGAAGTTTCACTTGTAGGGGAGGTAGGGGTTCCTTGGGTCGGATCTTGCCCATCATTGCCACCAACCAATTAGATCCCCCTACAAACATTTAAAAAAAATTTCAAGTCTCAAGCTTCACTCTATCGAAAGTTATCGCTTATTTGAAGTTTCATTTGCAGGAGAAGTAGGGGTTTCGTTGGTCGGATTTTACGTATTTTCAATATTAGCCAACTGGATCATACTACAAACATTTGACCAAAATTTCAAGTCGATAGCTTTATTTTGTCGTTAAGTTATCGCTTATTTTAAGTTTCATTTCTAGGGGAGGTAGGGGTTCCTTGGGTCGGATCTTGCCCATTTTCAATACCAACAAAGAAGGTCTTACTAGCAACATTTTGTCAAATTTTCAACTTGCTAGTATCATTTTTTCGAAAGTTATCGTAATTAAGGGAATATTTAATTTTTTGAAATTTGTAGGGGAGGTAGGCGTTCCTTTGATCTGATTATGCCCAACTTACAAAACCTTAAGCAGCTTCTCACTTCAAGGTTACACGCCAAAAATCAGGTGCCTACGTCAATTGGTTCAGGAGTTATATACAAAAAACATGAAAATTAGGGTAGTACGGAGTTCTTTGTAAGAAAATTACCCTTAGTTTCCAAATGATCGATTTTATTTTCCCAGGAGAGTATAAGATTATCCTCATGAGTAATCTACCTAAGCTAGAGCTTTTAACGTTTATTTAATCGGGAGTTATAGATACATTTATGTATTTTACATATGTAGGGGAGGTAGGCGTTCTCTTGGTCTGATCATGCCCATTTTCAATACCATCCAACTAGATTACACTACCAATATTTGACCAAAATTTCAAGGCTCTAGCTTCATTCTATCGAAAGTTATCGTGCGAACGGACAGACAGACGGACAGACAGACAGACGGACAGACAGACAGACAGACATGGCTAAATCGAATCAGGAGGTGACCCTGATCATTTATATATATACATTGCTATACCTCCGGAGCCTCCTTTAAGGTGTTACATATTTCCGTCGTGACAAAAACAATATACCCTATACTAAAAGTCTAGGGTATAAAAAGATGCTACCGAAAAGCTATTAGAAATTATGATAAACATTTTTTAATGAACCGAATTAGAACAGTAATTGTAATTATTTTAAGTTAATTGTCAAACGTCTAATCCATTTATTAAAAATCCTCGTATTTGACAGGGAAATTTTCACTTCACATCAGGCAATGCAATTCATTCGATACGAGCGAATTACATGATACGGAATTGCCATCGAATCGGATTCGATGGTCGAATTATCTTTCGATACGAATCGAATTACATGATACGGCCCCAGCATGCACCTCCTGCAGATCCATGGCCACGAACGTTGTCGTGGACGGGATTTGAACCCGAACCGCCGGTAGACAAACATGAGACTGATGCCTCAACACACAGCAACACAACACCCCCCCCCCCCCTTTTGGAGAAAATCGATGGAAACTACATTTTGATTTTTGAAATAAAATTAGATTAATAAATAAAACATTCTGTAAATAAAAATCTTTTACAAACGTGTGATCTTTTTAAATTTTTTATTACGAAAAACCTTGCCCGTTACAAAGAAATAGCCATACAAATTTATTTGACAAGCGAAAAGTTAAATTTTGTTCGTTAGTTTTATTTAACTATCACAAGTAAAAAATTATTATTATAGTCACCTGAAGATGCATTAAATATGAAAGCGTTGTGGAACAAAACCAGTTTTTCTTAATTTTTTCAACAAATGAGCTGAAGCTTGCGGAACAAAGGAGAATCCAAAGGATATTGGCTGTTTGCGCAGTATTATATTTTCCTTACTTGGACTTCACTAAATGTATGTAAATATGTCGGATAAATCACCTTGTGGTGACAATGGAAATTCTTTCACGCTTCGTCTTACAAACGATGATTGAGGAAGTAAAAAGAATCCTTCAGCTATTTTTTACACATTTTAGGGCCATTATCTCAATGTCCGATTAAAATTTATCTTAGCAATAGACTTCCGTTTAGCATAATTTAATTTTCTCAATATCCTGTTTGCGCCTATCCGACCGACAATGGTAACGGGAGAAATTTGGTCGGTTAAAATCTAATCGAAACGATAATCATGAAAAATTTTAATCTGGCAACGCCACTAATGTCAACTGATGACAAGCTGATGACACTTTGTGTCATTGTGACTTCTGTCAACTGAAGGAAATTTCGTGTTTGTATCTTGCGTTTTGACATTGCTTACCTCAGATCCGCAAATTTATCAAACCAACTTCCGCACGAACCGCACAAAGAAAAACACAACATAAACACAAAACACAACACAAATGTCAAGATAAACAATAACAACTGTTTGCTAGCGTTACCATACCCACCAAACGCATGCAACAGACAGCTTTTTTACAGATTGTACAGATTTTACAGCAATGTTGCTATATACCTGAGGGGTAATACCATGCTTAAAGCAAATAATTTAACCGGCTTTTGAGAAAATGAAAATGCTTACCGGGCAGTTTACAGCTAACATTAATACATGTCCCCGTTAGTTAACAACCAGTTTAACCGGACATTGAGAAAATGGCCCTTAATCTTCTCCACCTATGATGGTTGTGACTGAGAAATGAATCCACTTCAAAGCAATTATCGTGCTACCCAAGCTGGAAAATATTTCCAAGCCCCATTTTATTTCTAGATTTCATCTGTAACCGACATTTAAAATATAAAAGATAAAAAGAAAACAGAGAAAATTCTTGCTTTTCATAATCTATTAAAAAACGACGGCTTTAATTAGCTGTTTTTAGCGGGTTTCTCTTCTTTTAAAATTCCTCCAGAGCAGCACAGCATAATATGTACAAGGAATTTTTCAGTTCTGATGAAAAGAGAAGTGTACGATGAAAACACTCGGACGGTGAAAGATTATGGTAGCAGTGTCGATTCATGCAACTAGAAATTAATTTATGCTCTCACTGACTTTTTCAAAGACTCTGAAATGCTTTTGCCACGTAATTAATTTTGGATCGACGTACGATAGCAGCATATAGTAAAACAATGCCTGGGAAATTAAACTGTAGAATGGAGGGATAGATGCAGGCGTCAACGAAAGCATAGAGAGTTAATGAGTATCCAGTATTTGTCTTCTGCGCGAGAGGTGGAGAGAGTATGTATTTCATCAGAATATGGAAGCGTCTTGTCAATACTAAATAAATTAAATTATAATTTTAGGGGGGGGGGGGGGGGGGGGCTTCAAAATTACTCATGGCGAAAGTGGCCATCCCAAATAATCTATACGAATACTTAGATCTTCAACCGAAATCGTTCATCGGAAAATCAACGAAATAAGCCATGCATGGACAATATTGGTTTCAAATCGAAATAAAGCCGGCCATATACGTTCAGGTTTACCTTGAAGTATATGTACCTGTCCAGCTACAACTGTACAGATCTGAGCGCCTATGCAAGTTTGGACGTCTGCGAAGCAAGACAACATACACTTCAGACCTGTAAGACCTGACCTGTAAGGGTATACCTCAAAGTATACCTAAACAGGCAGACGTCAAGGTTATCTTGAACGTACATATATGGCCTAAAGGTTCTAATAAACGAGACGCGTAATTTTTACCCGAGTCGCGTATACGCGGCTAGTGTTTACACGTACTCGTAAGTGTCGCCACATACTGTCTAACTCGAACACGAACCTGGTACAAATGTGCTCTGACACACACTCACACTTCACATAAATGTGAAGAAAACCGGCCAACATCTACCAGGTTCGTGTTCCAGTTCGACAGTGTGTGGTGTCACTAAGTCGGGTTTATGCGGACGAAACGTCAGAAACGGATATTGAAGCGAATTTGATTGACGCGGAAATACTGTACACGTTGTTGTGTTTATAAGAGGTGCGTTCACGATTGGGCAGCGTATGCATCAACTCATCAACGGCGGATGTGTACCCGTCGAGATTCGTCGTCAGCTAACAAGTTACACATTGTGGTAAAACCGCCTGCTATTTACACGGGACGGGTATAGTAGATTCGTCGTGCCCGACGGGTTTACGCGTCTCGTAAATTAGAATTGTAAGACATGCGAAAAGAATAGCGAAAATTGCCATGCTACGGTAGAAATGCTTAATTGACAGCTATGTGGGTTGCCGCCCTTGTACCTAGAGCGAGCGAAACAAGGGCTCATGTTTGTGCGATTCTGAGGGTTGTGATCCCTGAAGCGCGGAGCGAGCGGAGTCCACACAAAGGACTGCTGATTCACAACCCTCAGTATAGCACATGCATGGATTATTTTGTTCTTTGTTCATGGACTATTTCGGTTTGGAAAGAGCTGCGCTCGCTCCGCACCTAAGGGGTTGAGGCCTCCAGTATATGAGGTCAATATCCGTCGTTTCGTTGGAGTAGCCCGGATGGCGCAATGGTTAGCACGTTCCCCTTCTACGCACTGGGCCCCAGTCCTACTGAATGCGGAAGCTTTCGATAAAAAAGGGGATTTACGTGTCGGACTATGAGCCTACTCAGCTGTTAAATGAGTACCCATTTATGGGGTAAATAACTCGGTTGAGCGTGTTGCTGATCACAAACTTCTGTACAAGACCGCGACGATCTAGAAAATGAGGTGATGCTAACTCTTCTCGAGGCTATGGTTCAAATTGGACTGTTGCGCTAGTTATTTATTAATTTTACTTTATCCGTCGCTGCAACCGTTCTATATGCCATCATTATCATGGCGCGACAACCCGACGTCGGGCCTTGGCCGCCTGGATCATTGTCCTTCAATTATCTCGGTCACGTAATTTTGGAAGCCCGGTAGCTGCGCGACGTCCACACCTACTGAGCTCTCCCAACGAGATCTCGGTCGTCTAGGCAGTCTCGCTCCGTCGACTCGTTCTGCGTTCATTACTATCGTTGCTATCGTTGCCCATTGAAGTCGTTGTAGTTTGACGATTTTCGAAACTTCCATCGTACAGTTGATACGTACAACTCATGGTTGTACCGGATGCGCCATCCATCTCGATCGCAAGCAGCTCCGAAAATTCGAGTAGAACCGTACGTTCAAATGTGTCTAGCATGTTTTCGGAGGCTTGAGTTAGGGTCTATGCTTCGCAGCCATAGCATAGTATTGGTCGTATAATGGTTTTGTACACGCGGAGCTTCGTGTTTCTGTGCACATGCTTCGATTTCATTATGGGAGAACCGAGAAAAAAGTTTTATTAACTAACTGTATCCGCCGCTTGATTTCGTCAGTTTCGTTGGCGTCCCTTGACAAGTTGCAACACAGGTATATGAAGTTGTTCACGAGCTCGATGTTGAGGTCCCCCACATTAATGCTTGGTTGTGCAGGTGTAATTGTCGTCGATTGCATCATTATTTTAGTTTTACCCTCGTTAATACGTAGTCCAACTTCTTTTGCAGCAGTATCCATCGTATGCAGAAGTTCTTCTGCGTCGGCCAATCTTCGGGATCGGGAGATGATGTTGATGTCGTCGGCGTACGCTGCCAATTGTGTTGACTTGATGAGTAGCGTCTTGCTGTTGTCCATATTCATAACCTGAATAACGTATTCCAGTGCTAAGTTGAAGAGCGTCGGTGCCAGTCCATCGCCCTGTTTCAGACCAGTGCGTGTTTCAAATAGGTCAGTAAGTCTTTTATGGATCCTGATCGTCATCGTGTTTGTCAGTCGCACTAATGATTTGGCCGGTATACCAAATTGATATTCGCCAATGATTCGTTCTGCGTACGGTTTTATTCTATTTTCCAGAACTTTTGTCAAAATTTTATAGGACGTACAATCTAGTGATATGCCCCTGTAATTCTCACAATGCAGTTTATCTCCCTTTTTGTGAATAGGTCAGATGATGCTCCTGCGCCAATGTGTATGGCATTAGCTAGACCCGTTCCACCGAATTTTAGCAGTTCAGCTGGAATCTCGTCAGCGCCCGGCGCTTTATTTTTTTAGTGACCGTAACGCGAGATCAACTTCCTCTACTGTCGGGGGTTGTATGGGTGAGCCTGGATCAACAATATCGTCGAGAGCTTTTTTTGTGGGGATGTTAGATGGTAGGTTCAGAAGCTCTTCAAAATAAGAGGCCCATCGTTTGTTAATGCCGTCGGTGTCGCTGATAATATTTCCACCCTTGTCCTTACAAAGGCTAGTCCTGGAGTTGATAATCGTTCTTAATTGTGTTTACTAGTTTGTACGCTTGTCTGGTGTTCCTATTATCTAAGTTTTCGTTTATGTTCAGCAACTGCTCGTCAAAGTATTTACGTTTCTTACGTATAATTATTCTTTTCAATATTCGCCGTAGCTCGTTATATTTTTCACTTGTAGCTCTGGTTGTTCGTTGAACCCATTGTCTGTAGGCCTCCTTTTTCGCGTCAAGTGAATTTTTGCATTCCTCGTCGAAGTCGATAAGTCGCTGGCAGTTGTCATTACATTCTTCATGGAGACCGTGGCCTCCAGTGGTCCCCCGGTGCCAACTTTCAATTCCGACTTTCGCGACAAAGTCTCCCAGCAGCAATTTGACGTCGTTTGTTGGAAGTGAGTCAAAGAGAGTCTCAAGGCGGGCGTAGAACTCGTCTTATACTGCGTCTTCTTTAACTTCAATGGGGGCATGCACATTGATGAGCCAGATATTGAAGAATCGAGTCTTAATTCGAATCGCACGTAGTCTTTCATTTATGGGAAGTCAGTAATGTGCGGCTTGAGGTGATTGTTTACTATAAATGCTACTCCAAACTCCTTGCGGACCGATGGTTTCCCACTTGTAAAAATTGTATGCGATTTCGTAACTGCAGTAAAGCTCAGTTTTTACTTTGCGACCTGTTGAAGGAGGGCCTTCTCGGCCCCCGATTTGTTCAGGGAACGTACATTCCAGGATCCGAAAGAATAATCCTTTAGTCGTTTGCGTGGTCGTCATTGTTGATCCGTCCAATCCGAGGCTTTTGTTCCAGGTTTCTTGACATGGAGTGGTTTTTACAAGGACGAGTTGTCCGCACATCGCTTAGCCCCATTCAGGGGATGGCCTCGGAAGATAGCTGCTTCAGATGGTTTAATAAACGTGCTGGAGTTCACACAACTATGTTGCAGATCCAACCACGCAAATCATTCCATCCTACTAAACCTGAGACGCTTAGGTGGACTATGGAAAAGTTCTTTTGCCTCCCTATATATATTGTATATATTGTATAACAACATCTTTTTCGTCCTAGAATATCTGCATTCACCATTTTAATACCCTAGACTTTATAAAGTAGTTATGTATGTATGTTTTTGTCACTACGAAAATATGTAACACTATAAAGGAGACTCCGGAGGTAAAACAGTATAAATATATAAATGATCAAGGTCACGATTTAGCCATGACTTGTTGCTTGTCCGTCCGTCTAATGGGCTATCTGCATTTTACTTGATTTTCACACACAAGCCATTAATGGCTTATGTAAATTATTCTTTAAAAAATTTTGTATGATTAACTACCTATATCACTAGTTACTTGACAAACAATGCAAATGTAGAAAAAATGGGAAGTTATGAAAGGCCAAATTTAGCTTAAAAAATCGATCATTGGTGCTTTTATCCTAACTACGAGTATTTACGGTCTGGCCGACTTCTTTTATGTGTTTTTAGATATATTCTCAACCAATGTACATAATTTGAATCATTCGTTTATTTTATTATCCATAAAATTTATGAAGGCCGTAAATCGGACCTTGTGTCTGAATTATGCAAGGCTAAACAGACAAAGCTCTTTGTTACAGGACACAATATTAACCGCCTCTTTTATTAAGCTTAATTACCGAGAAATCACTCAATATGATAATTTCAGAATAAATGCACAATTTAATTGAAATATAGTACAAGGATAATAGCTGCTAATGCTTTCATTTTCGAGAGCATACGTTCCGAAAGGATATCAAGGTGAAAGTTTATGTTATGATTTTAATTTTCGGAAAATTTTTCGTTGGGATTATAATTTGCTCGTCCTTCTTCCTGTGTACTCTTACGTAAGCGAATTTATTAATTTATTTTCATATTAATTTACATCATTGTCAACAACTTTTGGGAAGGTATTTAGAGGGTACTTTTTGCACTTGCTGTCGGAAAACGTTCATAAAATTTCTTGCGTTTGAAAAGGAATTATGACATCATGACGAGTATCAAGATCAGTAAGTTAATTTATTCTAAATTCAGCCTACATTTAAAATTGCCGCGAATGATGAATTCGTGAATTATGAAAAAAAAGAGTCGAAATAGGAAAACCTGCTCTTAAACCTATAAATGAATATATCGGTCGATGAGTCGTTGAGAAGATGAGTCGGTGGATCACTCATCATATAAAGGTTCACTCTCTTTTTAAATAAATTGCTTAACCTTCATAAGCCCGAGCAGGGTGCAGCTGCACCCCAAGCCTACATTTATTAGGATATCTTCTGTAAACAAAATTTCTTTTAAATTTCCTCTGAGATATGTTTCTTAAATATACTTCTTATATCGTGCAAAAAATTTGAAATAAATTGCGACATAGTGTAACGAGTTATCGTTAATTTTGTTCGTTGCGGTATGGGTAATTTTGAAGTTTTCGGTACAATCAGTACCTCAATGTAGATTATACCAAAATCAGAACCGTTTGTAATAATTGTGATAGTTATTTTTGTACTACGTATATCACGGTTTCTTCATTTCAGTTTTATCTCTAGACTATTTTTCAAAATATAGAATTAAAATGTTTTGTCCAAAATATTTGTTGTCCTATAAAAAAGTTGGGGTGCATTTACACCCCACTTGGCCTTTAACGTAATTTTTCGAGGTCGGTCCTATGAAGGTTAATGACTGACTATTTACACTATAAAGTGAGACCATGGTGTTTGTACAATCAATTCAATTTTATAGTACCATGATGTGGTCTTTCTTATTGACACTACTTTATCACATGATACTTTATATACTATACGGCACACTATAATAAAGCATCCCTTAGTCAGTTTAAAGTGTCATGCGAGTTTACTTGAAATTTACTCATCAGACATTTGCCATTTTATGACTCACTGCCAACTTTAAAGTCCAAAAAGGGCAAAAGTTGCCTCGTTGAATCCCAACCCATTCAATAAATAGTCACAACGATAATTTGTGGTTGATTCTATGAAACATTCGGAGAAATTAAAAATTTCCCATTACAGGACCAGTAATACTCGATCCAGCACTAAATTCGATTAAATTGAACTTACGTGAGAGTTACAGAGTCGACAAAATTGCACACTGAATGTGAACTGGTACGTAGAATATGAAGCTCGTGGGTATGGTTTTTGACATGGATATGTCTTATAGCTGGGGGTCATCCTAAAAATCAGTCCGCCACACGAAATGTCTGTTTTTCTACTCGGGGGTCAGAAGAGAAGCCCATTGAAAATTTTTCTTTTCTGGTTGTGCATGTCGTTTGAGTGAAGTAGTCATTGTGCATGGCTGTTGCTTGTAGATCCGCGCGGGCGGTGCACTTGCGGGGATCCTGTGAGTACATGTTGGGATGTTGATTTGATAGCGATAAAGGTTGACGTTGTGGACGGCAAGAAATAACATAGTGTACGGGTGAACGGGCGGACTTTCAATGACCTTCAATTTCCGCCAATTCCCATTTATCATTTAATAAAATAGCCCGTGTTGTACTATCTGAATCACTAGGGTCACAGAAAAGGTAGCAAGTAAGTAGTCAGTTCGACTAACATTTGGACATGCGCAGACGCAATTTGAGAGAGTGTACATAGTTCCCGCCCCCCGCAGATGAGCGGATGAAGTTCATTGGAGCCAAATCGGGTGATCCAGCGACTGTGTTTGTGCATTTGCAATGGCGGCGATTTGAGGTCTGACTGGTCCACAATGTGGGCCCCCACCCCACGTGCAATAAACATAAAGAACAAAATGGCGGATTTATACTAGGCGAGTTAGAATCTCTCAAGTCCCGAAATAAAGAAATATTCGTCCCAGGATGTTATATGTTATGATGTACATTCAGAGGTCTGCAGAAGATCAAATGCCCCCCTTCCGCAAAAATTCCAAAATGTTCAAAATGGCTGGAATCCAAACAAATAAAATAGCGCACGTTGTACTACATATCTGAATCAATAGGGTCCCAGAAAAGGTAGCAAGTAGTCAGTTCGACTAACATTTGGACATGCGCAGACGCAATTTGATAGTGTGTACATTACATAGCTCCCGCCCCCGAAGATAGAGATAGAGCGAGAGCCATCGCCGATGAAGTTCATTCTATCCAAATGGTTGTGCATTTGCAATGGCGGCGATTTGAGGTCTGACTGGCCCACAATGTGGCCTCCACCACACATGCAATAAACGTATCATAAAACAAAATGGCGGATTCGTACTGCGCGAGTTAAAATCTCCCAAGCCCCGAAATAGAGAAATATTCGTCGCAGGATGTTATAGTTCCAAGCAGCTCATCGTGACATGATGTACATTCAGAGGTCTGCAGAAGATCAACTGCCTCCCCCCCCCCCCCCTTCTGCAAAAAGTACAAAATTTTTCTTGTGCATTCTCTTTGTGCGTGTGTTGGAATGTTTTGTTTACTTTTGTTAGTTTCCCTTTCTGTTTGCTGGACACAATCGCATAGAGTGGCACGCGTTACTTGAGAAACGGAATGTGTGTGCCGGACCCGGACTGTTGATTAAAGGGGCGGGATGAGACGGATAGTGTGGGAGCGATTTTGCAATAGATACACAAACACAATACACGTCCGATTGGGAAAAGATGGTGGGAAGCGTGATTGCGATTAGCAGAAACGTACTCAGCGAAATGTTGATAGGCTGCAGTCTGCAAACTGTACTGAACGGGTAGATGGAACAGGGTGCACGAGAGGAGGTGAATATTGCACACACGCGATGCAAACGAAAACGAAACGATCCCGCGAGAGAAAGGAGCCCAAGCGGACAGGACAAAGCAAAGCAGAATTTATGACGAGTATCTACACTGCCACCAGATACATGGGTACATGGATATGTCTTATGCATACCGAAAGCGTGGGACGTGTTTTCTCGAATGATTTCATCCAGTATAACTATACTGGGATCTTTACAAAACTTACGTCGATATCTTCAACACAACAGGTTCCACGCAGTCGGTAGTCATAGACATATTCATGTTCCGATGTATCTGCATGCAGTGTAGATACTTTGTATTTTGACAGAAAATGTCGTTTAGGTCTGAAACGTGTATGTGGTTAAATATAAAAATAGAAATGAATCTCTAGAAACGTAGAATGTTCGGAGCAAATCCAAATGTTGTTTGTTGCCATGTCCTCCATGGGCATGGGCGCGTGAACCTCTCTTGCTATGCCTTGTTGACGTTTCGATCGCATATATTTTTCCGGATGGTGCAGTTGCTGGCATGGGCTCCTACTCACAGGTCGGCTAAATATGCTCAGCTTACTCATTTACCCTAACCCCTAGTATGGCAGAGCGCGTCAACTATTTCATGTAACAGTTTCGGACAATGCACGTTGCCAGCATGCACCTTCTGCTCCCATTTAGCCGCCTATCTGCGACAAGTCGAAAGATGTTGTGGCTTATTATTACGCCCCGCAGCACAGTGGTAAGACAACATAAACATCCACCGCCGCGGACGCCGAGGACAGGACTTGAACCCGTAACGACCATAATCTAACATGAGACTAACGCCTCTACGCACTGAGCTATCGGTCACCCCAATCTCCCCCTCCATTCTCAGCTTGACTACCATTGTTAATCGGCGGGATATTCTTTGCTCCACACACGATATTCGACTCGTAATCGGTGTGAATCAAAAACAATCGCGCTATAAGAGCATCAACATGGTACATTGTCATAAACACTCACTCATTGTTTTGGGGGTGACCGACAGCTCAGTACGTAGAGGCGTCAGTCTCATGTCTGACAAGAAACTACTTGTAGTTACTTTTAGAACTCCCACAGCGTTCCAAACTTTGTCAGTAAAGACAGCTACGAGGTGTACTCGTATGCTAACAACTGCAACTGCGTTTAAAAGCTTGAGATGTCGGTCGCCACCCATGAACGAGCACAACCACGACCAAACTTCCATCGAACCGAGTAACTTTAACCACCCTCCATATATGAGGAACACATGTCAACCTCAGGCAAGCTTTAAAAATAGTCGCCAACCAAGGGTACACGGTGTCCGATGCGTGTTGCAGGTCTGCCGGAATGATGTAATCCGGCCCAGCGGATTTGTAAAGGTCGAAACTATCGATCGCCCATAGAATCTTTATCGACCCTAGTTCACATGTAGTCCTTGCAGTTGTAGACGAAGCTAAGGGTATTGTAATTGTCGAACCTCCGGGGAAATGCGCATCGAGCACAACCTCAACGGTCTCTGTACTTGATGTTGTCCAAGAGCCGCACTCCTTCTGCAGGAAGCTAAGCATAGATGGACTTGTTGAGAGGATTTTGCGAAATCTAGAGATCTCACTTGACTCCTCAATACGCTCACAGAAATTCCTCCACGAGCTCTGTTTTGCATTTCTAAGCTCCTTTTTAAAGAGGCTTAAGTGCCTTCTGTAGGATTTCCAATCATCCTCAAGCTCAGTGGTCTTAGCCTTGTTAAAACTTTTCCTACACGAAAGTCGGTGCTCCGAAATCTGAGAGTTCCACCAGACTGGCTTCTTCTTTCCTCGGTGACTACTTGTAGGACAAGATTTGGATGTCACCCTATTTATTGCTTCAGTAAGGTCCCGTACAGCATCGTCCACCTCTTGCTTGCTTGGTGTTGCGCTGCCCCGGTAAAGGGGGTAGTGCTTCCAGTAGAGCTGCTCGGTACCGTGTCCAGTCCGTTCTCCTTCGATTTAAGATAGGCAGTGTGGTCACTGAACGTGCGTCCAGGCTGAATTGTAGATAACGGTGATCGGAAAACGAGTGCAGCTGGCGCTGGATATCCTCAGACACAAGGGATATATCCAACACCTCCCGCCTATTGCGTGTGATGAATGTTGGTTCATTACCTGCGTCGCATATCAGTAGGTTAGTGCCAATAATGTATTCAAACAGCAGCACCCCTCGTGCATTTATATCAGAGCTGCCCCACACAGTGTGATGCGCATTAGCATCACACCCGAGAATGAGGCCAATTCTTGTTTCTTTGGCCTTTGTAATTGCCTCCTTAATATTTGTAGCAGACAGCAATTCTTCATCGTCATATGGAAGGTAGGCCGATATGAGCCAGTATACCATACCGTTGATATCGAGGCAGACCACCACAGAATCGCTCTTACTGTAGCCAGACACAAGGAAAGCCCTGAGGCTTTTCTTGACAAGAATGCAAGACCGTGGCTTGCCCTGGCCTTTAACATAAAAAATTATATACTCAGGCCCCTCACAGCATCATTTACGGTCCAAGGTTCCTGTATTAATGGGATGTACTCTCCACCGCTCTCCAGGTAGAGAAGAAGAGCGCCTGACACAGCTTTCGAGTGATTTAGGCTTATTTGAATAAATTTTAACATTTATTGAGTGTTGTGCACCTCCACAATGTGACATCAGCCTCACTATCAATGTCAGACTCATACTGAAAAGAGTCGGCAACCAAAGAAGGTTGCGATGTGTCATCCAGAGCAGCAATATCTGACACACATTCCTCATCGACAGCTTCCTCCGCCGATTTAAAAGCTGGCTGATCATCAGCCACCTTCTCATGAGCAACAGTCTCAACCATATAGGTCTGAGTTTGCTTGCCGGCTCCTTTGAGATCCTTCTTGAAGTTCCGTAGTTTGATGGTTATATAGCCAAATTTTATAGCCCCATTAGTTTTCTTAACAAACGCTAGAGAATCAGTACTGGTCACCATAACGGCGCATCTGCAATTGCGTACTGGCTCCTTCAGCTTCACAATCTTCCAATCCTCGGTCAGAAGCTCCCTATTACAAGTACGAATTAAGTACATAACCTCCTCAGCATCATCAACAAAAGGCGGCTGCCATGCACGTGCTCTAGGCCAGGTCGGGATGTCCTTCCTAGGCACGACCTCCAACTTTGCGTCTGGCCACAGCTCTCCTTTGCTTTGATGCCAAACTTGAACAAGTCCGCCGACCGTTGGTCCGCGAAGTTCATCAATTTGATACGTCCCGTAATCCAGCCTCCATCTTTGCATTCGGGAGGCGGTCCCGGATTTGCCTCCATCACGCTGCGAAAGTTGACGGTTAGTTTACCTTCAACTAATCTCCAGTTCTCCAAAGAGATGCAGCCATCCATGTCACCACGGTCGACAACCGCCAGCTGGTTATGGGCTTATGCGTGAAATTTTTTTAAAAATTTCATTTTATCCCCGCCCCGCCAAAGAAAAACGAGAAAATCGAAAAAAAAAAACATTTGAAAAGTGACCACGACTATGTTTACGCGACACAACAAGTACGGGTTTTCGGACCTCTGTAGCTCCGGCCCCGGATGCTTGTTCGGGCTCAAATTTGGTATGGTCATTGTCTCCGGTCATCTTACAAAGTGCTGCAAACTTGATTCCGATACAAGGAAAAACACCCGAGATATGATAATTTGAAAATGGCAATTTTTCAAATTTTTCTTGTTCTTGTTGTTCTCGTTGTACTTTGACAGGGCTACAGCCTTGTAGGGAGCGTATCCAGGTCTGCTTTCTTTTCTCACGGATTGGCTGTATCCCAAGGGTGTGCATAGGCTATCAGTTGCTCTGATCCGTGCAGTATATAAAAAGATACATCCAAAAATGTGAAATTTTATAGTAGAGTTTCTGGCTTAAGTCTTTTTGATAATTTCAATGCGACACAGGAAATCACTCGCAGAGATCGCATGCCGACGGGGAGACACGCAAATACTTGATTATGTGAGTAGTGACGACGACGGAGGCAAATGTCCGTGCGCTCGTCGGGTGAGGAGAACCATACGAGGTAATGGCTGTGGGCGTGGCTTCTGGCAAGTGCATGAATGAAAAGTGTGTGATGAAAAAATTGAAACTGAATGTTTATGGCTGCATCTTAGGATGTCCGTAAAGAAAAAAAACATGCTGTGTGGTCTTTGAAGAGAGAATCAGAGGAAATGAAAAAGAGCGAGAGAAATGAAGCAATTCGGCACAAGTGAGGAAGTAGGAAGAGCGATGGAAATTTGACATCTCTTTTGCTTCTATTTGATCGGGCGGGTGTTCCGCGACAGAGAGACAGACTGGAATGTTATTGTTCCAATAGGAGAAATAGGAGAGGGGATGACATTTCATTTGCTTTATGTGCTTCTATATAGACTGCGCGGGTGCTGCGCAGTGGAGGGCGTAAGTCTCTCTGTTTACTTTTTACTAGTTTGTATGTGGTGGAATTACGTCCAGAATTTGGCGCACAGTAAATGGGGGTTTCATCTCCTTCTATATGACTCTGTGTGTGGTATATGATTTAGGTAGTTTCATTTATGGCATATGAGATACGTATGAATTATGATGTAAGATGATTTTTTCCAATGTGTGGAAGATGGGAAGCGATGTTTAGGCAAGATGGGTATCACATGACTGAAGGTGATGAGGCAAATGCAGTAGACTGTTAAAGGCATTTTGAGTCCTTTGGGCAGGAGAAAGAATGTTCTTGGCAAGGAAGCGATTTCTAGGCAAGATGAGTATTATACGATTGGGGGTGATGAGGCGAATGCACTAAACTACTGTTCAAGGCACTTTGAGTCCTTTGAACTAGAAAAATGATATTCTTGACAAGAAAACTATTTACTTCAAATGGGTAACCTGAGTGGACTCATAGTCCGGCACGTAAATCCCCTTTTTATCGAAGACTACCGCATCCAGTAGGAATCAAACCGGAGCCCAATGTATAGAAGGCGAACGTGCTTACCGTTGCACCATCTGTATTACTACTACTACTACTATGCAAAAAGTTATGATATCTCACAAAAAAAACTCTGTTGTAAAAAATTCCCCGCCAAGAAAAACCTCTCAACCGCAAAATGGATTGATATGAATACCATACCGCCAAAGTACTCGTAGCTTCGTGCTCCAGTCTAGGGTTGGCATATTGAACGCTGATTGAATTAGTAAATTTCTTTCAAAGCTGATTGGCGGGGAGCTTCATAGCCGTAGACAAAATGACAGTGATAATGACAACGATGTAGTTTTGATAAAATGATGGTTATGTAGTTGCGTGCGGATCATGCTGTAGGCTCTTATGCTAAGTATTATTGGCTTCTCGCCCGGATCTCGTTATAAAGCTTCCGCCTTACAAAAGACTAAAAATGCACTTCAGGCCAGAAATGATTAATAGACCATTTTCTACCCCATTTTTCTTCAGATTGTTCAACTTATTTGGTTTAATGGAAGCTCCCCGCCAATCAGCTTTGAAAGAAATTTACTAATTCAATCAGCGTTCAATATGCCCACCCTAGAGTGGGGCGCGAAGCTACGAGTACTTTGGCGGTATTGTATTCATATCAATCCTTTTTGCGGTTGAGAGGTTTTTCTTGGCGGGGAATTTTTTACAACAGAGTTGTTTTTGTGAGATACCATTTTACAGCTTTAAATTTTTCACGTCATTGACAATGCCAATAATACGCAAAAAGTTTCTTATTAATGAAAAGCCAATTCTCCACACTTTAGGTAACTATCTTTATTTGAAAAGCAACCTAAAGGCAAATAGAAACTCTATTTGTCACAATTGGGTACATTTGAACCGCTTGCCACAACAATCGTATGTATGTAACCGTCCAAACAAATCAGTATTGTCTCGAGTTTCCAATTTATAAGCACGGCTATCATTGCTTCCCATTTTGGTGAAATAAAATAAAACACAATTCAATTTCATTGTCACCACCCCTTGATTGTGATAACAAAAAAAAAGGAAAAAACCCTGAATAAAGCGAAATTGATTTTTTTCAATACTAGACGTACTTTATATAGGTAGAATGTTTGGACAAAACTAGAACCCAATAATTCTTTATCCCGGAATGCAACATTCATATGTCACAAACAGGACGATAAAGTTATCGCAGTTGATCTTTTTCCTTTTCTTTTTTTTTTACTTTTGCAATGCGAAAGTTTTATCTACCACCGGTCAAATCGATTAGTAAAGCAACCACCGACATGACTTTCGTGCCAAATTGAACGGAGTTTAGATGGAAAATTTCTAGAGGATTCTGGTAATGGATTTACCATTGCCTGGACAGTGTTGGGTGTCATGTGGGGGTATCTGGTTAGAAAGGCAATTATCAATGATTCCTCCACATGGCTCTTGCTTTACAAAGCATCGCAGTTCAGTTGTAATGGAGACGACTGACGACGTTTGATTTGTGATATCCGGTTGTTTAAAAGTTATTTGTGGGCGTATTTTAACAATCCACAAATATTTGAAAGTGGTTATTCAGTTTGTTATGTCAGCAGCAATCGATATAGTCGAAGAAAAGATATACTAGGAAGACGATGGGTTATTAAAACACTGGCATAAAGAGAAGATAACAGAAATGTAACCGGAATATAGAGGGCTACGCCCGCAATCCGAGGGTTTTGTAGCAAGCGCTTATTTTGGTGTATACAATAAATGGCTCCTTGCTCTTCTTGATACCACTCAGATGGATAATAAAACATTATTAAAATGTCTTACCCACTTACATTTTGCATGCCAATTCATATTACGTGATTGTAACGAAACTTAGAACATATTATTGCTTATGGTGTTGGTTATCGTTGGCCGTCATCAGTACGTGTGACCTCGAACGGGTTTAAGGCATGCAGGGGTGTGCTAACTGTAACTATAGAAATAAACTATTATTGACCTATTCTAAGAAGATATACAGATTCCTTCATTTTCCATTTTATATGCTATTTGGAAGTCTTCATAATTCTAAGTATAACAGTCTCGAAATGGCCGGAAGGAGGCAAATTACGAACTAATTTCCCCCCCCCCCCCCCCACTGTTATCCTTTCTACAAATTTCAAGAAAATGCAAAAAAAAATGTTCTCAACATTACCTTTCTCACAACACCTCACTTGCCTATACCAGTCGATAAAAAAAAATTTATATATATATATGCAAGGGGCAAACTCGGATCACATATTTTCCCCTCTATCTCTTTTCCCCTTTTTTCAAATTTGATTAAAATACCAAAAATGGTATGTACTCGGTGTTACCTTTCTCATGATACCCGTTCCCTTTCTCATGATACCCGTGTATGTAGGCAAGTGGCCTATACCAGATGAAAAAAAAAATTTGACCTTCATTTCCCCTCTATGGGGACCTCCCCTTAAAATCATCCTATTACAACGAATCGCTTTTTCCGGCGAATTATAATATTTCTACATACTCCCACAAAATTTCATATATATATGTAGCTTCAGCTGTTCGTGAGATATATTATAGAAAGACGGACAGACGAACAGACATTTGACCGATTTCATAAGGGTTTAGTTTTTACTACAAAACCCTAATGAAAAACAATGAAATCATCTGGCTTATCTAGTGTTCTAGTGTGTGATAAGATTGCCAGGGAACAAATATCTTCACTTCTCTCCCTCTCTCACTAGAGGACTTTAGTGAGTTCATAAGGGGCTTTACACCAACTGGACCAGGGGTCGGGTACCTTTTTAGGAGAGCGGACCACTTTTAAAGGAAGTGTCTTTAGTCGGGCCGCACAGCGAAAAAAAGAACATGATTGAATGATTTTGTTTTTGTTCCGCAGTGCCCGTGTCACCCTATAGGATGCTCGAACTATAATTGAAAACGGTAGGCAAGCGTGAGCTTATAACACCAGTAATCACATTTTAAAATAAATTGTTTATATTTTTGATCGTCGTCTCCTGCCCTTACGATCCAACCAATTGAGTAAGAAATTTTAGGTTTTTAGGTTATTCCGCAGCAGATTAATAACACCCACTTTGCTATACGTGCTTTCTGAGCGCTAAATACCGGATAACTAAGAAAAGCCCTGAAGTATTAGTGGAAAACAAACACAAATTCTCACGCCAGACAAAATTTGAAAATTTAAAATATAGGTTTCATTATTAGTTCACCGGGCAACGCAAAGTGGTTCGCGTCTTTAACTAATAGTGGGTTTTAAATTGAGATGATTCCGCACTTCCCTTGCGTGGTCTCCGCGGCTTGCAACCCTCAGTATACAGCCCTAAAATACTCGCTTCGCTCGCTCTATACCACAATGCCGTAAAACCATTATTATCAAAGTCGCGAATCACGAGGAATGTACCAAAACATTTTCTTATTCTTAATTTGAATTGAATTTTATTGAGGATACTCATTCAAGTGTGCACAAAAAGCAATCCGACATTCTTTTGTAAGCCGAAATTCCGTGGCACCAAATCTTCAAAATTTTAAATACAGAGAGCGCCCACCGACCTTCTTAAATCTGCGAATAAATGACCGTAGTCAAGTAATTTGAACAATGTCGTTTCAAACGGCGCTCCCCAGCGATGCCAAATAGTACGTTTGATTGTACAATATTTTGTACAATTTTCAACATCTACATAATACGTTTTTACGATTTTAAAATTTAGCGATTTTGCAAAATTGAAAATAGGTTTTTTTAGTTGGGTTTCAAAATAGATGTATACTTAACATTAATTGAGTAAAACGCAAAATACCTTTTCCACAGTCCTCCGCGTGGGCGCCCCCTGATAACGGCAGTGTGTCAAACCGCTGACGGTCAAGTCTTAGCGATAAGACAGTTTGGAAAAAAGCAGATAGCTGTAGCCTGAAGGGCTGACCAACACCTAAGCGTCTCTGGTTTAGTAGTTGTGTGAACTCCAGCACGTTTGTTAAACCATCTGAAGCAGCTATCTTTCAAGGCCATCTCCTGAATGCGGTGCTGACAACTCGTCCTTGTTAAAACCACTCCATCTCAAGAAACATGGAACAAAAGCCACGGATTGGACGGATCAACAATGACGACCACGCAAACGACTTAAATATTATCCTTTCGGAACCTGGAATGTATGCTCGCTGAACAAATCGGAGGCCGGGAAGGCCCTCCTTCAACAGGTCGGAAAGCACCAGCTGAGCGATACTGCAGTCCAGAAAACAATCTGACTTGGCAGCGAAATCAGTGACGATAAATCACACACAATTTTTACAAGTGGCAAACCATCAGGCCGCAAGGAATTTGGAGTGTGAACAATCACCTGAAGCCGCACATTACTGACTTCAAACCCATAAATAAACGGCTGTGTGCGATTCGCATTAAAACTCGAATGTTCAATCTTTGGCTCATCAATGTGCACGGCCCCACTGAAGTTAAAAAAGACGCAGTAAAAGACGAGTTCTACTCCAACAAACGACCTCAAACTGCTGCTGGGAGACTTTTACGCGCAAGTCGGAAATGAAAGTTGGCACCGGGGGACCACTGGAGGCCATAATCTCCCTGAAGAGTGTAAGGGCAACGGTCAGTATCTTATCGGCTTCGCCTACAGTAGGAATCTAGTCGTAAGCTTTAGAAGTTTCCCGCATCGACGCATTCACAAGGACACCTGGAAATGTCCAGACGCATACACCGTCAACCAAATTGATCACGTCGTCCTTTGCAGGAGATGGGCATCTAGCGTGATAGATGTCCGCTCCTATCGAGGAGCAAACTGCGACTCAGATCATCACTTGGTGAAGACGACCTACAGATGTAGAATCTCCTCAGTGCACCAGTCAAGAATCAGCCCTCCCAAAATCTTTGCGGTTGATAAGCTCTTGAGTGATGCTACAGCGGTGGCGTATACTACCGCCCTTGAGGAAAAACTATCACCTATGCTACACAACATCAGCAACACAGGCGTCCAAGGGTTCTGGGAAGAACTCAAGGGTACCATCAAGGATGTCGCAGAGAAGGTCGTGGGATATAAAGCCCGGCGAGCGAGAAATGACTGGTTCGACGAAGAATGCAAAAATTCACTTGACGCGAAAAACGAGGCCTACAGACAATGGATTCAACGAGGAACCAGAGCCAGAAGACAAAAATATGACGAGCTACGGCGAATATCGAATAGAATAATTAGAACTAAGAAACGTAAATACTTTGACGAGCAGTTGCTGAATAAAAACGAAAATTAGCTAATAGAAACACCAGACAAGCGGATAAACTAGTGAATATAATTAAGAACGGCTACCAACCCAGGACCAGCCTTTGTAAGGACAAGGATGGAAACATCATCAGCGACACCCATGGCATTAACAAACAATGGGACCCTTATTTTGAAGAGCTTCTGTACTTACCATCTAACATCCCCAGCACAAGAAGGACGAAACCAGTGGACAGTGGTGTGATTGGCCGGCCTAGTGCTGACAAATTTTTGGTGGATGTGGATAGACGAACTAAGTCATCATGGCTTAGCTTAGCAATGGCCCACTCCACTTAAATTATTCTTAACTTTTTATATCGTATAAAATGTTTGAAATAAATTACAATGTATTGTAAGGAGCTATCGGTAATTTTATGTGTTGGGGTACAGGTAATCTCGAAGATATAAGTACAAGCAGAACCTGACTCTAAATTAATTATACTAGAAACAGAAACGTTTTTAGAAATTCTGATAGTTGCACTAAGAATATCACGGTTTCTTAATTTCGGTTTTATCTCTAGATGATTTTTAAAGATTAATAATTCAAATTGTTTGACTAAAATCTACGCTGTCCTTTCTATACACCTATACAAAAATTGTTGAGGTGCAAATGCACCCCACTTGGACTTTAATGTAAGTTATTGAGGTCGGGCTTATGAAGGGTAATTCAGAAATTAATCCATTTGTCTCGGAATTTGGCTTACTTGACCTGGAAATGCTATCGGATTATATTTGATAATAAATAATGCAATACCATCATCATCATCGTGGCGCGACAGCCCGACGTCGGGCCTTGGCCGCCTGGATCATTGTCCTCCAATTATCTCGGTCACGTGACCGCGTCCTCCAATTTTGGGAGCCCAGCAGCTGCGCGGCGTCCACACCTACTGAGCTCTCCCAACGAGATCTCGGTCGTCCTCGCAGTCTCGCTCCGTCGACTCGTTCTGCATTCATTACTCTCTTAGGCATGCGATCGTCGTCCATTCTTTGTACATGCCCTGCCCATTGAAGTCGTTGTAGTTTGACGATTTTCGAGACTTGCAGCTCATCGTACATTTCATACAACTCATGGTTGTACCGGATGCGCCATCCATCTCGATCGCAAACAGCCCCGAAAATTCGCCGTAGAACCTTACGTTCGAAAGTATCTAGCATGTTTTCGGAGGCTTGAGTTAGGGTCCATGCTTCGCAGCCATAGCATAGCACTGGTCGTATAATGGTTTTGTACACGCGGAGCTTCGTGTTTCTGTGCACATGTTTCGATTTCATTATGGGGAGAACCGAGAAAAAAGTCTTATTAGCTAACTGTATCCGTCGTTTGATTTCGTCAGTTTCGTTGGCGTCCCTTGACAGCTTGCAACCCAGGTAAATGAAGTTGTTCACGAACTCGATGTTGAGGTCCCCCACATTGATGCTCGGTTGTGCAGGAGTCCTTGTCACCGATTGCATCATTATTTTAGTTTTACCCTCGTTAATACGTAATCCAACTTCCTTTGCAGCGGTATCGAGCGTATGCAGAAGTTCTTCTGCGTCAGCCAATCTTCGGGACATGATGTTGATGTCGTCGGCGTACGCTGCTAATTGTGTCGACTTGATGAGTAGCGTCTTGCTGTTGTCCATATTCATGGCCCGGATAACGTATTCCAGTGCTAGGTTGAAGAGCGTCGGTGCCAGTCCATCGCCCTGTTTCAAACCAGTGCGGGTTTCAAATAGATCAGTAAGTCTATTCTGGATCCTGACTTGTGAGACGGAGTTGGTCATCGTCATCTTTGTCAGTCGCACTAATTGCAATACCACTTTCGCGAAATAACGTGTTGATGAAAAACGTATTTCAATAAATTCAACCACATTCAACTCTAAATGCTAAGTATCTCGTATCCAAGAATTGTCTTGGCGACGCCTAAGAGATCTGTATCCAGGTAAATCGATTAATTTTAGTAATTACTGTCACTTTGAGCGCACAGTTGAAGAATATCCTTATCGTAATTACACTGCTTTTCATATAAAATGCTCTCTTAATCATTGCATATTGCATGTTGCATAATTACTAGTACTCGTACGTACGCTTGTTTGCTGTGCCTGCTAATTGTTAATCCTATAAAAGTTTAACTGTGGAATAAAGCTTTTAATCGTCTTTGGCAACTATTTCACTGGAACTTCTTCCACATATACTATAGGTACGTACAGACGAATTTCTTCAGTAATTACCAAGGTCTCCTTCTGTTTGAAGCACCTGGAGAGCCTTGTCGCTGTAAGCACAAAAGTAGGTACTACTTGAACATGCCTTTTCCAAGTTACAGTCTTTTCCATTAAGAGGCGACAATTTATTAGTTGGAACTTCTTCTTTCTTAGCTTCACATTCTCGTATCGTATGTGCATTTTTCACATAAGACAATGCCAGCAAGTTTTATGAAACCATTAAATGGAATTTGTTGAATTTAGATGTTATTACATTGATAGATAATAACATCTTCCCTGCGCCTTAGCTAACCTCTCTTAATCATCATCACTTCGCTAATAAGTGTTTTTAAGGCAAGTTATACTTTAAGGTACATCCCACGAAAATGGTGGAAAATTGAATAGGATTTTCATACCATTTACCCAAATCATACGGACCGATTAGCTTAACCTCATTCCTCTTTAAAATTGTAGAGAGGCTGCTTGACGTTCATATATCAGGAATTTTATGGAATGTTCAACTCTCTTTATCGAATGCAATTCGTATATTCAATTGGCAAATTTAAGGTGACTTCCCCGACAAAATGTAGGTTAAGGGGCTGCCGTGATACAACACAGCACACTCGGACCTCTCATGGGTCCATTGTGATACCACCAAAAACAATTCACCTCGCTAAAGAAACCTAGGTCCCGAACCAGCCTGTGCTGGCAATGTAGCGATTGAGCTGTAACGCGCTCATATACTTGAGGTCCTCCAAGTCACAGTAAAACCAGGAGCCTAGGAATTTCTCCCTCCTGATGGCCAGTGCCGGACAGCGACATAGAAAGTGCAAAACACTCTCTTCCTCATTTACATCCTCAGAACTCCTGCAGTAGTCATGATGAGAAAAACGGAGCCTCCATGCGAGCGCGCCGATGGGGCAATACCCTGTGGTTGTACCTACCACCCTGCTAATGTGCTTCCTATTCAATGACAGTAAAGAGGCAGAGCGGCTGGAATCGAATTTCTGCCAAATCATTCTCGTCGTTTGGCAAGTACTGCGGAGCGGCACTTCTGAATAGTCTTCGATGTGATTGATTATAGAGGCCATCAAGAAATTTTTCAATAATAAGGAAATCGCATTATATACCTTCCTTAACATTGAGGGTGCTTTTGATAGCACCGGCTATAAATGTAAATCTTGAACCTTAGAGCTCAAGGGTTTACCATCTGCCACTATCACATGAAAAGTTGCTATGCTATGCGGGAGGCAGGTCTTCTCAACGCTAGATAGCACCACGATTAGCGTCAGAGTTTTTAAAGGCTTTCCACAGGGAAGAGTCTTCTCACCGCTATTGTGGTCACTGGTTGTAGAACAATTGCTATCACGGCTTCATGTGCTTGGATATTATGCAATCGGATAGATAGATAGATAGATATAACAATACGAGCTACTTTCCCAGCAGGAAGGCACTGCGACCATAAAGATCTATTGTGCCGTAGCTCATTAATCCAAAAGACCGTCCACCCTTCTAATAAAGGGCAGTAAGTCTTTAGCAGGAATCAACCTGAATTCTGCAGTGCTGATAGTAGCCTGCCCGAGGAGTGACATCCTAAAACGCGCGATGGCGGGACATTCGCACAAGATGTGCTTGGTCGTTTCCACGTCTTCCAGACAAAGACGGCATTCAGTCTCGCTTGACAGACCCATCTTGTTCAGGTGATATCTGACTAGGTGATGGCCAGATAAGTACCCCACTAGGAGTCTTAGGTGGGTTCTACTCATTTGAGCTCATCAGCTCCTTTGATTGACGAAGCCCTGGAAGTTTATTCCAGTACTGTTAACGCAATCGTGCAAACCAATCTGTGATCCGCAGTTTGGCCGAGGCCAGTCCAAAGCCACAGTAAGGCTCAGGTCCATGAAAACGACTGGATGATCCTTATCTAGCAAGTTCATCCGCAGCCTCGTTCCCCTCAATGCCCTGGTGGCCTGGCACCCAACACAAGAAGACTCGGTTTTTGGTTGCCAACAGTTGAAGGAGATTGTAACACTCCTTCACCAGTTTTGAAGAGACCTTAAATGAGGAGAGCGCTTTTATAGCTGCTTGGCTGTCTGAGTAGATAGCAATGTGAGCGCCGCGAAGTCCAGTTTCCAAGATTACTCTGGCGCAGACCTCAATGGCGTGGATCTCAGCTTGAAAAACGCTGGGCGAGACTCCCATTGCGATCGAAATCCTGGTGTTGGGTCCAAAGACACCTGCACCAACACCCTGTTCCGTTTTAGACCCATCGGTGAACCACTTGATACATCTAGGGTCTGGACAGGGAGTGCCATTTACCCATTCAGAGCGGTTAGGGATGAGGGCTGAATATTTTCTGCCGAAGCAAACCTCCGTGATCATGTAATCTGATCTCAAGCAGATCTGCACATCAGGAATTTGATTTAGAATGCTCATGTGACCGCTTTCTTCACTACGCTCGTCGGAAGTTAAACGAAGTCTGAGAGCATTTAGAGCTGCTGATTCTTGAATGAATATATGCAACGGAGTAAGTCCAATAATCGCCTCCAGGGCTGGCGTAGGACAAGTGCGCATAGCTCCAGTGATGCCAAGGCAGGCAAGACGTTGAAGCTTATTGCACTTCAGTAAGACAGAAGATTGCTGAGTTTTCGGCCACCACACAAGCGCTGCGTAGGTCACCATAGGCCGCACCAGTATGGTGTATAACCACTCAATTATCTTTGGAGTGAGCCCCCATGTCCGTCCAAAGAAACTTCTGCAAGCCCACATTGTGCGTGTGGCTTTGCCAAGTACATTATCTATGTGAGTATTCCACGTCTAGAGTTACTCCGAGACATTTAACTTCAGTGGAATAATCTAAGGTCGTGCCGCCCAACGAAATTGGATCCAATGTTATGTTTCGTTTTCGTGTGAACGGCACAACGACAGTTTTCTGTGGGTTTACATGTAAGCCCACAGCCACACACCAGTGTAGAACTATGTCAAGGGCCGACCTCATCACCTCAGTGATGGTGGATTCGAATTTGCCCCTGACTATGATAATTAAATCATCCGCGTATCCGATAGTAAGATAACCGCGCTCATTAAGCATGGAAATCAGCTCGTCCACGACAAGGGACCAGAAAAGGGGTGACAGAACGCCACCTTGTGGACAACCCTTTACGGCATTCACGCAAATGGATGTACTGCCTAGAGTTGAGTGAATATCCCGTCCCCGGAGCATGGCATCTATCCATGCAATGGTAGCGGGCGGGATGTCCCTGAGTTCCAGTGCTCTGGAAATGCACTCGTAGCCGGTATTATCGAAAGCCCCCTCAATGTCAAGAAACGCGCACAGCGCGATTTCCTTTTCACTGAGGGACTTTTCGATTGTACTGACAAGGCTATGCAAGGCGGTTACTGTTGACTTACCCTTCGTGTACGCGAATTGCATACGATGTAGGGGGCTCGACAGTTCCATCTTGTGCCTGATATGCAAATCAAGCAACTTTTCCATGGTTTTAAGGAAGAAGGAAGTAAGGCTAATCGGTCTATAGGATTTGGGCATATGTTCCGGCTTATTGCCCGCTTTGGGTATGAAGACCACATTAACTTTCCTCCAAGGTTGTGGTATGTACCCTAGGGTGTAACTTGGCCTAAAAAGTTCGATTAGCGGAGTTATTATGATCTCCAAGCTGTTTTGTAACAGAGCGGGGAAGATGCCGTCTACTCCGGGAGCTTTAAATGGCTCAAAGGATTCTATCGCCCATTTTACTTTGTCCATGTCAAAGATGACCCCCGATAAACTGCGAGCCCGGCTTACGGGAACCCGTTGGGGCCTCATAGTTGGGCAGGAGTCACCATCAGAAAGTACGGACCCTGGGAAATGGGTCTGAAGAAGCAACTCTAATGTTTCTTCTGGACCTTCAGTATACGAACTGTCTGGTCTCAATAGAAGGCCGACCCCGTTTGCTGAGCCTTTGGAAAGGGCTTTGTGAAGGCGCGCCGCTTCCGGTAGCGACTGAATGCTCTCACAATGTCTTTTCCAGCATTCTCGTTTGGAATGCCTAATGAGTTTGTTGTACTCGGTGAGAGCAGTTCTGTACTCATCCCACCTATTGAAGCGCTTGGCTTTGTTGAACATCCTCCTAACTTTAGCTCGCTTGCGGGCCAATTCCTCGTTCCACCAGGGTACTTTACGCCCCGACTCCACCGAACGTGAAACGGTACTATCTCTGTAGGAGGAAGTTAAAATTTCATTGAGCTCCTCAGCTGCAATCTCAATTTCCCCTGTAGTTCTTATGGGGCTGACCAGTAGTTCCGCTTTGGAGCTAACTAGTTCACGGAATTTAATCCAGTTAGTTTTCCTTGGACAAAAAGTATCCGAGCGAATGTCAGATTGTCCTAGGATGTCAAATCTGATGTGTCTATGATCTGAAAGAGACACTTCGTCCGACACGTGCCAGTTCGCAATGAACCTGGAGAAGAAACCGCTAGCAAGGGTAATGTCGAGTACCTCTGCCCTTGCCGCAGTGACAAAGGTAGGTTTGCACCCCCTGTTCAGGACATTCACATGTTTACACATAAGATAGTCAAGAAGGCGCTTACCTCTATCGTTGATGTCGCTGCTACCCCACACCGTGTGGCGATACGCTGATGACATAATCATTGTTCTTAATGGCAAATTCGAATCCACAATCTCTGAAGTGATGGGGGCTGCCCTTGATTTGGCCTTGCATTTGTCCTATGAAGTCGGGTTAAATATAAACCGACGAAAAAAAAATGTTATACTAGGTCAAATTGAATTGGCGGCTCAACTGGAATGCCCAGCGTAAATTGGCTCGCACGTTAGGCTCGCAACGCACGACATGTTTCTCTAAACAAACAAAAAGAAATGCACTGGCGAAAATAGAATCGCACCGCACTTTCTGTCGTGCAGAGCACTGTGACAGTTCTATAAATCCCCACAGGTAGTTTCTGATCGCGCCGATATTTGATCTCCGAGCTCCAGATTAGTATCGTAGAGCGGTGACCGAACGATCACGGCCACCGAGCGCGTGACACCAATGAGGGCAAGCAAAAGTTTCCTTGGACGGACATGCGATCTGACTCTCTCTTTGGAATATTTTTTGCAAATATATTTATTTATATTATTCCCAAAATAAATGTGTTTGTAAGGAATTATTTTAATTACCAAATTTGGCGATCGCGCAAACCTTATCAAATTGTGCTATCCACCATCTGCAAGATCAGCTGATGTCACGATGACAAGTGGATGGTTGAGAGGAGGAACGAGGCGATGACTGACGATTTGGCGTTTAAGTATACATAGTGGGCCTCTTGCCTGACGCATTCAGGAAGACTTTTATTTTTCTCTTGTATGGTGAAGTTGCCTATCGGAAAACTCAAACTCACCTCTAGGTGTGGCCGACCAAACCGTTTCAATCGAACGGTCAATTTAAATAAAAATTTGCTGATCGTGTTGCGTCTTTCGTTGTTTTATGGTGTAAAATATCCGACTAGTACCTTCGAATTCCATATTGAACTTCGCAAAACATTTAGATACTCGTGTCATGCCAACAACTGGTGGAACTAATCTTAAAGGTAACATTATGCGAATCTATCAGAAAGTGCAATGGATAATTATAATAGCATCAATGGACCCACACATTGTTCCTGTAAACTTTAGGTTGACGCGGCCGCGTTGAGTGACACCTTATTAGGGGAATTTTGATGTGTTTTTAGGGAGATTCCCACATTTCTATTGTATATTACGGCCATGGGATCTCATCGATGGGTGGATTATGACAGGGACCCAGGGACAGCGCGCGCGAGGACACCTGAGCCGTCCGACAATCACTCCCTCCTTATAGCCCTTTTTTCATACTCTCCATTTTTATACCCTAGACTTATAGTATAGGGTATATTGTTTCTGTCACGACAAAAATATGTAACACCTTAAATGAGGCTCCGGCAGGACAGCGCACCTTGAAAACAAAAAATACATTTTTTCTGAGTTGTTTCTTTTTTTTTATAAAACTTAACGTTTGCAAGTAGGGAGCAAAAGCAATCGATTCATCGATCACTTGAATATACATAACTTGGTTTGTCTTTCTTTTCTCCCATGTTCGAGAACAAGCCCCTAAGCTGCGCAAAAATTAATAAAGGGTTCTAAACCATCGTTTTACGGCCATTTCTTTGTCAACTTTTCTCACCAACCTCTCTCCTGTGACGGTGAATTTAGGTTTCTTTTAAAAGAATGGAGAAACGACTATGAAAAATATGTGCTCAGTGTAAAAATTTAATTACAGTTTGTTAAGTTCGTAATATACCATGGTTCTGCAAGTTTAAAACTATATTCTGCGCAAATCGTCCGAAAAAGTAATGTGTACTTTTTATTGGAAGTACAAACACTTGTGTCAACTAACGTGTTTTGATGTGAATGCTTTGTTTGTAAAAAGGACGAAGTATTGCACTTAAACTCTTTGTCGTTAAATAAGTGAAACATTTTCGTCGCAATTCAGTGACACCTCAATTAATAACAAACCAAGGACATATTCAGGTGCATACACTTGAATGAAGCATACAATTGGGAGAGTGGCGTCTGAGAACTATTTAAGAGCTTAATGCGATTTTCGTTTCAAGAGATTCAATGACGGCAGTGGAAACTTACTAATCGTCCAGGCTAGGAAATCCGAAAAGCCTTGATCGGGAAAAAAATCGTGTAGCTTTGAAAGTCGGCACAATTGTTGGGGACAGTCCCCTGAATATGTGCTCAAAAGTCCCCGACGATACTGGGTCCGGAAGTGTAGGGGAGACGGGGCCAAATGTACTTTTTTGAGTTTTCATTGAGTATTTTGAAACTATGGATTTTACAAAAAGAAAAGTCTCAAGGCCGAGTTAAAGCACATTAAATTCCCTACAAAATGGTGTATTATACCCTAGACCATAAATGGTTTATTATACTGTAGACCATGAAATAATATATAGTACGAGGGCGGTTCAAATATGATCGAGAGAAACGCTCTGACACATTTATTTATGATATTATCGAAAATATTTACAAAAATTTACAGTTTTTCTAGGTAATTCCCCTCACTAGTTACACATCTTTGCCACCTCTCCGGAAGTTTTTTGATTCCGGTATCGAAGAATTCCTTGGGCAACTTGGACAGCCATGAGCGCACGAACTCCTCTACCTCGTTGTCGGTGATGATTCGTTGACCTCCGAGGGCTTCTTTCAGTGGTCCAAACATGTGGTAGTCGCTGTCCGGATTTATCCGGACTGTAGGGGGTGTTCTAGTACCTCTCACTCTAATTCTGATATTGTATCGAGCGTGAGACGCGCGGTATGAGGGCGCGCGAAGTTCAACAGTTTGGGAACCCATCGCACCGTTATTTTGCGATATTGGAGGTGTTCGTGCATGATAGACTCTACACTACCAATACTAATGCCGACTTCAGCCGAAAAATGTTTTGAACATTCATCCTACGGTCCTCCAAAATGAGTTGTTCTACGCGGCGAATTTGGTCTGGTGTGATGCTGGTTCGCGGTCGACCATCATGCGGCTCATTCTCGACGGTTTCGCGGCCATCTTTGAACGCTTTGGCCCATTTAAACACAGCAGACCTACTCAGGCACTCACTACCGAACTGATTTCGAAAACGACGAAGAATTTCTGTGTTTTAACGCCTTCCCACACCAAAAAAACGAATGACAATACATTGCGCAACGGCGGCGGTCGGCACTTGATGTTCACTCATGGTCGTAGCACGCGCGTAAAAGGTGCGTTCGCGACGAAAACTATGCCACACTAATCGCAAAAGACCCAGCTATCACATACTCAAGCCGCGACCTTCAAAACATACAGGCGCGCCATCTACAGCGTTTGTCTCGATAATCTTTGAACCGTCTTCGTATATTGGTTTCACAAAGGAAAGCCGCATGATAACTCCCGACAGAATAGAGTTAACGACATCAAAATTTAGTAGAATATTTCTCTACCAACTAGATATTGGTTTCTACGCGAAATGAGGACGATTTGAAAGGTACGCCTACCTCTCTTTTAAATATTATTTTTACAAACATGCCAATAACTCAGCACCGAAAAAAAACCGGCTGGTCAAATTCGGGTGCCCATGACCTTAGTCCACTCCTTTCTAAAAACTATTTCAATCGGATGAAAACCAAGGCTACCTCCCACACAAAGTGCCCTAAACCACCCTACTTTTCTAGTTTTTTAGTTTTGATCCGTCCAATCCTAGGCTTTTGTTCCAGGTTTCTTGACGTGGAGTGGTTTTTACAACGACGAGTTGTCAGCACATCGCTTAACCCCATTCAGGGGATGGCCTCGGAAGCTAACTGCTTCAGAAGGTTTAATAAACGTACTGGAGTTCACACACCTATGTTGCCCCCGCCCCCCTCCATGTTTAGAGTATAATAAGCCATTTTATGGTCTAGGGTAAATCATTTTGTAGGGAATTTGATGTTCTTTGATTCAGCCTTGAGACATTTTTTTTGTAGAATTAATAAAATAGTTTACAAAATAATCAAGGAAAACTGTAAAAAAAAAAAACACTTTTGACCCCCCCACTTACGGACAACTGCATATTCTGCTCATTTACTTGTACCATAATTTTCACCCCGAGGACCCCGCGTTTCCGGCGACTTTTGGCATTTTTAAGGGATTCGCTATCATTAATGTATTTTGGCGGGGACACTGACACTTTTTAGCAATATTGTTCTTTTAAAAGAAAATTAAAGCCAACAATTTGAGCCAAAGTAAGGCTATCTACAATGAGTGGTTGCCGATTAACAGCCGTTTTTCCACCAAACAAATTAAGCGCCATACTCATTTCGCTCACTTTATCGTTCTACTCCCCAGGCCATCTCCAGTGCGTAGTTAGCGATGACGTTTCGAAAATGTACCCCACCTTTTATTTGCATTATTCAGCGAGGATTTAAATTTTGAATTTAAACTGACAGGCACATTCGAAATTCCTTCAAAATCACATTATAATGCATTTAGTTCTAACGGAGCTTTCTTCATCCGGTAAAATAAATCTCACAAAAACAACTCGGTTGTAAAAAAATCCCCGCCAAGAAAAACTCCTCAGCCGTAAAAAGGATTGATATGAACACAATACCGCCAAAGTACTCGTAGCTTCGCGCCTCGCTCTAGGGTATGCATATTGAACGCTGATTGCATTAGTTAATTTCTTTCAAATCTGATTGGCGGGGAGCTTCGTAGCCTAAAGACTCACCGCCGAACGGATTTATTGATAAAATGACAGTGATAATGGCAACGATGTCGCTCTGACAAAATTATGGATAAGTAGTTGCGTGCGGATCATGCTGTAAGCTCTTATGCCAAGTATTATTGGCTTCTCGCCCGGATCTCGTTATAAAGCCCCCGCCTTACAAAAGACTAAAAATGCACTTCAGGCCAGAAGTGAATAATAGACTATTTTCTACTGCGTTCTTATTCAGATTGTTCAACTTATTTTGTTTAATGGAAGCTCCCCGCCAAACCGCGTTGAAAGAAATTAACTAATGCAATCAGCGTTCAATATGCATACCCTAGAGCGAGGCGCGAAGCTACGAGTACTTTGGCGGTATTGTGTTCATATCAATCCTTTTTACGGCTGAGGAGTTTTTCTTGGCGGGGATTTTTTTACAACAGAGTTGTTTTTGTGAGATATCACATCTTTTTGCAAAGTAGTAGTGGTAATACAGATGGCGCAACGGTAAACACGTTCGCCTTCTATACATTGGGCTCCGGTTTGATTCCTACTGAATGCGGTAGTCTTCGATAAAAAAGGGGATTTACGTGCCGGACTATGAGTCCACTCAGGTTACCCATTTGGGGTAAATAGTTTTCTTGCCAAGAATATAATTTTTCTAGTTCAAAGGACTCAAAGTGCCTTTAACAGTAGTTTACTGCATTCGCCTCATCACCCCCGATAATATAATACTCATCTTGCCTAGAACATATTTTTTCCTGCCCAAAGGACTCAAAATTCCTTTAACAGTCTACTGCATTCGCCCCATCACCTCCAGTCATGTGATACCCATCTTGCCTAGACATCGCTTCCCATCTTCCACACATTGGAAAAAATCATCTTACATCATAATTCATATCGCTTCACTGCCAAAAGTATTATTTTTTCGAATATCCTTATCGGCACCGAAGGACTCGAAATGCCATCCATAGTACTCCTAGGCATTCGCCTCTTCACCACAATTCATGTGACACCCATATTGCCCATTTTTCACTTGACTTCCAAGAATGTCCTTTTCGCTCCGAAGGACTCGAAATTCCATCTGCACTACTCCTGGATATTCGGGTGTCCACCCCGATTCATATGACACCCATATTGATCGTATTTCGCTTCAGTGCCAAAAATATCCTTTTTCGAATGTGCTTGTTGCTACCGAAAAACTTGAAATGCCATCCATAAAACTTCTAGGCATTCGCCTCTTCACCACAATTCATATGACACCCATATTGCCCATTTTCCAGTTGACTTCCAAGAATGTCCTTTTCGCTCCGAAGGACTCAAAATGCCATCTGCACTACTCCTGGATATTCGGGTGTCCACCCCGATTCATATGACACCCATATTGACCGTATTTCGCTTCACTGCCAAAAGTATCCTTTTCGAATATCCTTGTCGCCACCGAAGGATCCGAAATGCCATCTACAGTACTCCTGGACATTCGCCTCTTCACCCCGGTTCACATGACACCCATATTGCCCACTTGACTTTCGTGAATGTCCTTTTCACCACCGAATGACTCGAAATGACATCTACACTACTCTTGGACACTCGCCTCTTCATCCCGGTTCATATGAGACCCCCACATTTCGCTTCACTGCTAAAAATATCCTTTTTCGAATGTCCTTGCTTCCACCGAAGGACTCTACATCTACAGTACATTCGTCTCTTTCCATCCATTCTCCTCAGGTACATATAAAAATCCTTGATTGCATAGACAACCTGCCCAACATACTAGTACTATTTTCATACAAAACCCCGACATTGAATAATGAATGAATTGCTCTCGAGTCGCAGTCGCAAATCGCCAATTCAAGCCGCTGTCTAGCAAAACACAGCTTAAGATACATCCATAAACATTCAGTTTCAATTTTTTCATGACACACTTTTCATTCATGCACCTGCCACAAACTACGCCCGCAACCATGAACTCGTATGGTTCTCCTCACCCGACGAGCGCACGGACTTTTGCATCCGTCGTCGTCACGTACTCACATAATCAAGTCTTTGCGTCTCTCCACGTCGGCATGCGATCTCTGCGAGTGATTTGCTGTGTCGCATTCAAATTATCAAAAAGACTTAAGCGAGAAACTCTACTATAAAATTTCACATTTTTGGATGTATCTTCTGATCTACTGCACGGATCAGAGCGAATGATAGCCTATGCACACCCTTGGGACACGAGGCTGTAGACCGGTCAAAGAACAACGAGAACAAGAAAAATTTGAAAAATAGCCATTTACAAATTATCATATCTCGGGTGTTTTTCTTTGTACCGGAATCAAATTTGCAGCACTTCGTAAGATGACCAGGGATAATGACCATACCAAGTTTGAACCCGAACAAGCATCCGGGGCCGGAGCTACAGAGGTCCGAAAACCCGTACTTGCTGTGTCGCGTAAACATAGTCTTGGTCGCTTTTCCATTTTTTTTTTTTCGATTTTTTTTTTCTTTGGCGGGGCGGGACGCTCCCGCGTCCCTAGATTGTAAATGTTACCCACTGCCAGATTGAATTTACAAGCAGCTTTATCACATATTCAGGTCAAGTAGAAATAATAAAAGAAAAGAACTTATTAGCAGATCATTTTATTGAAAATGAGTTTCAAAGTCGACATCAGTCTGTTTAAGGACGGAAGATTTTGCCAATGGTGTCAAGGATGCTATCAATATCAACACCCAATCCAATAAGACGGCTCTTCATGTCATTCCAGCCAGCGTTGGCTTGGAGACCTTCAATGATGGTTCCGAATTCGTCAGAGTTGATCTTTTGCATGGCCAATTGAACGTAGTGGTCGGTGGCCATTTTCTCTTCGAGGAGGGCTTGGACCTTGTCGAGTGGGATGAGAGCAAGGATTTCTTCCAACATGGCGTTGAATCCACCGGCACGGGTAGAGCGACGTCCCAATTCGGGGAATCCGAGGAATCCAAGAGCAACATTGATGTAGTATTGGGCATCCAAGTACAAGTCGTTGCAGGCGAAGGTCATCAAGTTGCTGAAGGCTGGAGCATCACGAACGGAAACAAGGATTTGGTGGAATTCTTCGGATGAAAGGAATTCCATGACAGATTGAGTTTCTGGATCGGAGGTGATGGCGGTCAAGAGGATTTCCAAGACACGATCGAGTGGGATCATATCGATGAATTCATCGAGGACTGGGACAAGGCCACCTCCATTTGGAGCTTGGCATTGTGGACCATCACGTGCTGTAATATATAAAAATTGAGTTAGTGTGAACCGTTGATGCAACGAAGGATTTACTGAGACTTACGAGCAGCTCCGCAAAGAGCGACGGCAGCCAAAACGAAAACGAGGACCTTCATGTTTGTTGAAAATTTGCTTCTCAAACTGAAACTGAGTTCCATTCTGCATGAATGCGCTTATTTATAGCCAAAATTTCGAATTAATCCTTTATCAGTGTTGGTATGATTGTTAATCTTTGCAGCATTTTCACTGATTATTTAGAAATTGGTTTGCATTTATCGATAATTGAAATAGATTGAGGTATCAGCAGATAACCAAATCCCATAATTTTTAAAATTAGCTGGGGCATGCTGGGAGATCCTCTTTTTGTTGGTGATATTTGGTATATGGTATGACGTAAATTGACGTCACTTTTCTTTTGAGATTGCTTTGGCGTCATATTGTAAGACGGTCTTTATGTTATGTAAAGAGAGAATCAAAGACTGAAAATCTAGTTGCATACGACGACCCTAATTCTCCAAAAACCTAATATTACTGTAGGTTTCGATATAAAAGAAAAGCATAGATCTATCGGTTTCAACCAATACATACTGTTAAGAGAATAATGGATAAATTTCGTTTAAAAAATAAGTATCTATTTGACGAGAACTTAATCCAATTATGTATGTAAGAAGATATCTTCATTCATTTATTAACACAGAAGATTCTGCGAAGCTTTCCCATAGTGTCACATGTCATAAACTACTGAATCGGTTACTGAGAAAAGGGGTTAACTTTCAAATGTTGTCAAAAATTCCTTTCACATTACATTAAAAAGCCACAAAGATCCGCGGCCTTTAGAACAGAGAACTAAATTTCTAGCGCCGCAGCTGTGTTCGTACTTTTCAGCTAACAAATTCTCCTGTGGTCAATACTCTTATTAGATGGAGGTAATGCAGTTATTATGCAGAAGAAATCAAATTTTATAATCTTAAGTCGTTTTTCAAATAAACGATCCCATTAAATTGTGCAAATTTTCGTTCGCAAATTTGTTTGTAGAATTTAATTTAAGTAATTTCCAAAAGAAAAAAAAACACAAAAAAAAAACCTGTTTTGGTTTTTTTTTTTAAATATTTTAAAATATTGTTATTAACTGTTTCTAGAATATTTTTAAAACCCCCATAGAAAGAATGTTTTTTTGGTTTTTTGGCTATTATGCTAAGATTGCTGATTCAAACAAACGGCCGAGACGGAAAGTTTAGCAGACCTTTTGATTTTTGGGTACCTTCATGATTTTGGGGGCAATGAATACGAATCCGGCCGTCAAAATTTTGACGCAGGTTGGTTGGTAGACCGGTACGTCCGATGCCGATGTCGTCAACTGCTATCGTCCGAGATTATTGACCCCGACTTTCTCGCTGAACACATAATGCATTCAGTTTATAACCATATGGCTATAGACAAGTCAAGTATTTGCCTAGTAAACGGCTCTGGCAAGAACATCTCTGGGCATTCGCATAAAAAGTGATATGTTTTCTCAATCTCCTCCAAACAAAGACAACACTCCGTCTCTCTAGATACGCCCATCTTATTTAGATGAGATCTAACCCAGTGATAGCTCGGTAGGTAGCCGTTAGTCCAGTCGATAACCGAAATTGCTTCCACCGGCCGTGGTCAGGGCAAAGTCACCCAAGGAAACTACATACCAAATTCGGTTAATATCAAAGAAGGGGAAGTGCCCGGGTAAAGGTCTAAACATACAGTCCCTGTACCAAGGCAGCGCCGTAGTTCGCGAAACCGACACACGGGAACATATGGTTGGGTCCCGGTACGGGTAGTGTGCGATTTCGCTTGTAATGTGCAGTCATGAAGCCGGAATACGGGCGGTTACGACGCTGCCCTGATACGGGGACGGGGGACCTTAAACGGACAAACAGACAGCATGCAGCGGACATCATGCCATCGGACTTACAAACACACTACAAACTGTTCATCGCAAAACCCTATTATTCAATAAAAAAAATGGGTTACTAATAATATTAAAATTAATCCTACTTACCCGATATTATATTATCTAAAGCTGAAAAAAATCAGTTTAGACACAAATAAAAACCGAGAAACATACAAAACGGTCTTACACTCGTCAATGCTTTTATTTCTGTCAAGATGTTTTGCCTACTTGCAGCTGCCTTCTATGAAGAGATTTATAAGCGTTCCGAAACTGATAAGATACGCCTTCATGAAAGTTCAGGTATAAATTCCAAGAGATATTTTCATAAGACAGTTTATATTTGTCGAGTGAACCTGAACAAAGCGTCATCATGAAGACCATAATTTTATTTTTGACAGTAACTGCATTTTGTCACGCTTTACCACGTAAGTTAGAAGAAAAATGTGAGATTAACACGTCATACGAGTAGTGTGTTTCTTTGTTTGTTTTTAACTCGAATTTGTTAAACCAGATAAGCTTCGACTTAGGATTCTTCGAAACTCCTATGGCACCTGTCGCTGAACGTCCAGCTGGTTTCAAAGCAGTGGTGGATGAAATTGTATCACTTTTGCCGCTCGAGCGTATGGGAGAGCTTTTGCATGAAAAATTGGCAACAGATCATTATGTTCAACTGGCCTTTATGAAAATTAATTCCGACGAATTTGGTACTATCACCGAAACCCTCCAGACTAACGATGCCTATAAAAGGATGAAGGGTCGACTTGAAGACATGGGAGTGCTTGAAACAATCAATGAAATTTTCAGGTGGTGGATGTAAATTATTGGGAATGGAAGATGCCATTGAAAGTAAAATAAATAAAGCAATTTTTGGAAATATGATTTGTTTGTTTTAGGATAATGAAGGATTATGTGTTTGTGTTTTTTGTTTTCTTTTTTTCGGGCGACCGAACGCTCAGTGCGTAGAGGCACCAGTCTCATGTCTGACTACGGTCGGTACTGGTTCAAATCCCGTCCACGATGACGTTCGTGGCAGGAGATGCATGCTGGCAACTGCATTTTCCGAAACTAGTTTACGCCAGCGAAACGCGCTATACCCCACAAGGGTATAGGACAACTGAGTAGTAATAGAAACAACAGATCACTTGATATGGCTAAATGTGTGGCTTACTACGAATGATTATTGAAAGCTCTAGTAAGTCTATCGCTATTATCAATTTAGAAAAATAGTTTCGTCGAATTCCAATTCAATTGAAATTTGCTAAAGCTCACCTCTTTACTGAAGACAGCCTAGATCCTACCCATTTATGCCTGATATTTCAAGTTATACTAACCATTTTTCGATTCAACTCCAAGAGTTGAATTGCGAATATTTTCAAATTTTAACAGGAATGTGTTTTCGGTTTGGGTTTTATCTGGAATTTGCAACTTTAATTTCGTGTCGATAATTTCGCGTCATGTTGTTACTTTTCGAGTTTGCAATATATCGATTGTTGCTTCCAATAAAAAATTCAAATTAAGAACGCTTGCAGTCAATTTGTAACAATTATCGCCTCGATTGTCTTTGTTAATTACCTTGACTCCTCCAGGGGCATAGGCGCCTCAAAATATCTTGCATTTCTATGCCTTGTTGACATTTCGATAGCATATCTACTATTCGGACGAGCAGTTGCTAGCATGCACCTCCTATCCGCGTCGTCCTTATACTTACAAGTTCAAGGCAAAGTGGAAGTTCTATCAGTACTCACAGGCAGATTTTGTTCGCGCCTAAGATCGAACCTCCATTCTCTAGATCGTAGATAGGTGGCCGAATGAACACGAACACCGAGCGCTTTGAATATTACACAAAAAAAGTCGTTGCAAATAGAGGGCAACATCAAAATTGTATCCATTCTAGAGGCTTTTTTGTCGATGAAAACGTGTTGAGTGGGAGAACCGAAGAATGTTCGGTAATAAAGTCGAGGTCTATATACTCGGACGATAGGAGTTGACGACATCGGATGTATCGGTCTACCAACAAATCAAAATATTGATGCCAGGGTCATGGAGGGGGGGGGGGGGGACATTAGAACAAATAAAAATAAATTAATAAGCCTGATGCTCTAGAGACCAATATGGACTTGACCGTAGCATATTAGTATTAAGAAAGGTTATATTAAAAACCGCACAAAGATTAGCCAAAAAACGTTACTTTTGTCAATAAAAAACTTTCCCGGCCGAATTTTTGTTGGCAAACCCCGGATAAGGGTAGGCTTTCAGATCCCTTCGAGGTACATAGCGGAGTAAAACAAGGCTGCATTTTGTCACTTAGATAGATTTTGATTGCCATTAACGACGTACTCTGCAGCACACTTCATGAACACCAGAACAAAGGTATCAGATGGAAGCTGTTTGAACACCTTCAATCCCTACACTGACGATATTTGTCTTCTTTCAAATAGATCGGTTCTTCTAATTCAAATAACGGATGCCCTGTCCCGCAAAAGTGGCAATACAGGGCTTAAAAACAATGCTTGCAAAACTAAATACTTGAGCTTGGATCCAGGAAGATAGAGGGAAATTTATGTTTCGGATAAGACGGTGGAGAAAGTGGACAATTTTTGCCACTTCGGAAGCGTTACAGCATATGGTGGAGCGGCTGCTGATGTTCTGTCTCGCATCAATAAGGCTCGGTCAGCTTTTTTCAATTTGACCCCTTTCTGGCAAAACAACAACATCTCCAGACGCACCAAACTCAGGATCCTCGAAACCAATGTAAAGTCAGTGTTTCTATGTGGCTGAACAACTTGATTGGTGACCAAGGCGATATCAACTAGATTGCTAACTTTCGTGAACCAGTGTATACGGCGCATCCTACACATACGCTTGTCGGAAGTCATCATTTCTAACGACAACCTCCTGTTCATTACTGGCAGGAGGTTGTTTTTCAGATAGAAAGTACAAACACGAATGCAGCGCCAGAAATTTAGTTTTCTGTTCTTAGGTGCTGCGGATTTCTGTGTATTTTCAGTGTAATGTGAAAGTAATTTTGGTCAACATTTGGGTGTTAACCCCTTAACCCATGACACAAGGAAGACAAGATATGGTAACCATATCATATTGTGTGGACTTTGCTTGATATGTGTTTTATTTGAGAAGCGAATTTCCTTTTGTGTTTATATCGCAAATAATCTCAAGCAGAGACCGCGAGCATTGTGCGCATCTTTCGCCGTGCGCGTCTTACACCATGCGCGTCCTTCGCCGTACGCGTGCTGCTTCCTCAACAAGCGAAGCGATACTCTCGCGAGGATTGCAATGCTGAGAGTTATGAACCACCACTCTCTCAAGTGTATACGAGCCATTTACGTGATGCGCAGAAAAATACGAAAATGAAACACTGGAATGCCTTATCTTGTACTCCTTGTATCATGCCCTTAACCTATGATACAAGGAAGACAAGATATGGAATTGCGCATGCCGGCTCTCTAAATACCTACGTCATTGGCTCGTTCAATTTTATGAATACTTAGTTTTCGGCTTTTATCTCTGTTACTATTAATCCTAGCTAGTTTTTTCAAGAAAGACAAGATATGGCCATCCTGCGTTTCATTTTCGTATTTTTCTGCGCATCACGCCAATGGCTCGTATACATTTGAGAGAGTGGTGGTTTATAACTCTCAGCATTGCAATCCTCACGACAGTATTGCTTCGCTTGTGAGGAAGCAGCACGCGTACGGTGAAGGACGCGTACGGTGAAGGACGCGCACGGCGAAAGATGCGCACGGTGCAGCGGTTTCTGATTTAGATTATTGCGATATAAACACAAAAGGAAATTCGCTTTTGAAATAACATACATACATATCAAGCCAAACCCACACAAGGGACCACTGCATCGTATGCGTGCTGCACCCTCAACAAGCGAAGCGATACTGTCGTGAAAATTGCAATGCAATGCTCTTGTGCTGGCTCTGCTTGATATGTTTTTTTTTTCAATTTCGTGCGAATGAATGAATCGAATGAGATTATCTCGAAAGCTATTTAAGATTGAAAAAAGTTATCCAGATATTTTTTATGTATATTTTTTTATCTTAAATTTTGCCCCAGAAAGTTTTTTGCTAGGATTAATAGTTACAGAGATAAAAGCCGAAAACTAAGTATTCACACAATTGAACGATCGATTGACGTACGTATTCTGAGAGCCGGCATGCGCAGGGCCATATCTTGTCTTCCTTGTATCACGCCCTTAACCGATTCAGTAATCTCTGAGATGTGACACTATCCGAAAGCTTCTGTGTGAATGAATGGGTGATGATATCTTTTTACGTATTAGATTAAGTACTTGTCACATAAATGCTTACTTTTCAAATAAAGTTTATCCATTATGCTCTCTTGACATTATTAGTTGTATCCGACAGTTCTACTCCTTCTCTTTTAGATCGAATCCTATAATAGCAATCTTTAATTTTTGGTCATTTAGGTTCATCGTATGTCATTAGATTTTCAGTTTTTGATTATTTCCCTCTATGGAACGTTTCACATTGTGATGCCAAAACTGCTTCAAAAGAAAAATTGACGTTATCAATTTACGTCATACCATATAACAAATATCACACAAAAAAAAAGGTCTCCCAGCCTGCACCAGCTAATTTGAAAAATTATGGGATTTGGTTATCTGCTGATACTCTTTTCTTATTATCGACAGATTCAAGCCAACTTCTAAATAATAATCAGTGCAAATGCTGCAAAGATTTACAATCATTGCAACATTGATAAAGGATTAATTCGAAATTTTGGCTATAAATAAGCGCATTCATGCAGAATGGAACTCAGTTTCAGTTTGAGAAGCAAATTTTCAACAAACATGAAGGTTCTCGTTTTCGTTTTGGCTGCCGTCGCTCTTTGCGGAGCTGCTCGTAAGTCTCCATAAATCCTTCATAATATCAACCAGCAGTTCACAATAACCCAATTTTAATATATTACAGCACGTGATGGTCCACAATGCCAAGCTCCAAATGGAGGTGGCCTTGTCCCAGTCCTCGATGAATTCATCGATATGATCCCACTCGATCGTGTCTTGGAAATCCTCTTGACCGCCATCACCTCCGATCCAGAAACTCAATCTGTCATGGAATTCCTTTCATCCGAAGAATTCCACCAAATCCTTGTTTCCGTTCGTGATGCTCCAGCCTTCAGCAACTTGATGACCTTCGCCTGCAACGACTTGTACTTGGATGCCCAATACTACATCAATGTTGCTCTTGGATTCCTCGGATTCCCCGAATTGGGACGTCGCTCTACCCGTGCCGGTGGATTCAACGCCATGTTGGAAGAAATCCTTGCTCTCATCCCACTCGACAAGGTCCAAGCCCTCCTCGAAGAGAAAATGGCCACCGACCACTACGTTCAATTGGCCATGCAAAAGATCAACTCTGACGAATTCGGAACCATCATTGAAGGTCTCCAAGCCAACGCTGGCTGGAATGACATGAAGAGCCGTCTTATTGGATTGGGTGTTGATATTGACAGCATCCTTGACACCATTGGCAAAATCTTCCGTCCTTAAACAGACTGATGTCGACTTTGAAACTCATTTTCAATAAAATGATCTGCCGATAATTTAATTTCTTTTATTATTTCTACTTGACCTAAATATGTGATAAAGCTGTTTGTAAGTTCAAGTTGGCAGTGGGTAACATTTACGATTTATTTTACCGGATGAAGAAAGTACCGTTGGAACCAGAAGCATTATGATATAATTTTGAAGATATTTTGAGTGTCCCTGTCAGTTAAAATTCAAAATTTGAATCCTCGCCGAACATATGATAATACGCTTCGCATCTTCCGTTTTTTTATACCCTAGACCTATAGTATATTGTATAGGTATATTGTTTTTGTCACGACGGAAATATGTAACACTATAAAGGAGGCTCCGGAGGTATAGCAATTTATATATATAAATGAACTCCTGATTCGATTTAGCCATGTCTGTCTGTCTGTCTCTCTGTCTGTCCGCCTGTCTGTCCGCCTGTCTGTCCGTTCGCACGATAACTGTCGATAGAATGAAGCTGGAGCCGATCAGTTCAAAACTAACGGTAATTTTCTTACAAATAGCCCCGTACTACCCTACTTTTCGGGTTTTTTGCCTATAACTCTTGAAGCAATTGACGTAGACACCTGATTTTTGGCATGTAACCCTGAGATGAGAAGCTACTACCACTACTACTACAACTTTGCCTTAACCCCTAGCGGGGCATAGAGCGTCAACTACTCCTGCGCGCCATCGTACTCTGTTCTGGGCAATGGGGCACAACTCCCCAAAAACTTACTCAGTACCTGACACTCCTTTGCCACAGATCGACGCCATGTGATTCGAGGACCCCCTCTTGGTCGGCCTTGGTTGAAAATGGGGTTCCATTTCATGGCATGCAAAGCAATGCAGCGGAAGAGTGATCTTCCGCAATGTGTGACCTATCCACTGCCATTTTCGCCTGCGTATCAATTCGTCGATTGGCATCTGACCCGTACGCCGACTTAGCTCTTCATTTGATATTCGGGCCAGAAAATTCTTAAAATTCGACGAAGACATGAGTTGACGAAAACTTGCAGCTTTCTAGTAACTCCTACGGAAACTTTCCATGTACTGCTTCCATACAAAAGCACTGAGAGTACCAGGGAGCGAAACAGGCCCAGCTTGGTCTTGATGCTGAGATAACTGCCCTGCCAGATTTTGGACAGCATGCCGTATGCGCGTTTAGCCTGGTTGATACGACGCGCGATGTCCTGCTCCGTACCACCATTTTCGGCAACAATGCTACCCAGGTAGACGAAGTTGTCCACCTTCTCCAAAGGCTGCCCATTAATATTGATGGCAATAGGTGTCGGATTACTTTTTCGGAACGGCGGGCTAAGAACCTTGGTCTTGTTGGTATTAATCTTTAGCCCAACTTTACTTGCCTCCCTCTCGAGATCTAACGCCATTGCTGACAGATCCATGATTTTGTGGGAGAGTAGGCATATGTCGTCAGCGTAGTCAAGATGTTGTAGATAAAATGTCAAAGTCCATTGAATTCCTCTGTCGAGTCCGGATAGGGCTGCATGCAACACATCGCCGATCACAATGAGGAATAGGATCGGTGAGAGGATGCACCCCTGCCGAACTCCACTGCGAATCTCAAAGTCCCCCGACACCTTACCTTTATGCAGAACGCGACATTTCGCGCCGTCATAGGTTGCCTTAATAATAGCCACAAGCTTCTCAGGGATGCCTCTCCTGCGTAAGGCCGCCCATATAGAATCCCAGTTCACACTATCGAAAGCCTTTTCGAAATCGATGAAAAGCAAGTGAAGCGGAGAATCGTATTCAGCGAATTGCTCGATGATGATTCGCAAGGTGTTAATGTGATCGACACAGGAGAATCCGGATGGAGAGCCAGCCTGCTCTTCATCAATTTTGCTTTCTAAGAGATGAGAAGCTGCTTGAGTTTAAGTAAGTTGGGCATAATCAGATCAAAGGAACGCCTACGCCAAAAAAAAAATTAAAAATCCATTAATTACGATAACTTTTGATAGAATAACAATAGCGAGTTGAAAATTTGGTGGAATGTTGCTAGTAAGATTTAGTTAGTCGGTATTGAAAATGGGCAAGATCCAATTCAAGGAACCCCTACCTCCCCTACAAATGAATCTTCAAATGTGTGTCAGTGATTTGAAATTTTGTTTAAATGTTTGAAGTGGGATTTAATTACTTGGTATTAAAGATGTGCCAGATCCGACCCAAAGAAACCCCTACCTCCCCTACAAATGAAACTTAAAATAAGAGATAACGTTCGATAAAATGAAACTAGTGACTTGAAATTTTGGTCAAATTTGTAGTAGGATATAGTTCGTTGTTATTGAAAATGCACAAGATGCGACAAAGGAAACCTTTACCTCTCTCACATGTGAGACTTCGAATAAGCGATAAATTTCAATAGAATGAAGCTAGCGACTTGAAAAATTCATCAAATATTTACAGTGTGGGGTAGTTAGTTGATTTTCAGAATGGTCATAATCGTTCTGAATAATCGCCAACCAATAAACTCCATATAGGAAACTCACTTTTAATGCATAGGGTCGTTGCCAATTGGTGCTTTCGGTATCACCACTAGATCTGTACAAGTCTAGGGTATATACACCCAGTGACAAAAAAAAAAATCGCCGCGCTCGCATTTTTCAATTCTTTTGTTCCAAGACGTGTTTGAGTGGAAGATTAGATAGAACAATTCTTGTATTTGCACTCTTTAGAGACTTGTCATTTCATTTATATAATAATTTCTTCCGAATATCTTCAGCTGATTTTTTCTTACTATTATAACGATTTAAGGACTATTTCCACTGTTGGAATAACTTTTTAAAAATCTTCACACTGTTGACCCGTTGCAAGCCATTACTCGCGCAATTTATCGATTTGACATTTTACTCACTTCTTTTAACGCCACAATTCTCGCCTTTTGTTCAATAATCAATTTCTTGGTATCGGGAATGTTTTTAAACTTTACGTACTAGATCTTCGAAAACAAATGATGACCATGATAATGTTGACAGAGCTACTTATACCCACTCTACAAAGTACTATTAATTAATATATTATAACGATTTCTAGAAAGGTAATTAAGGACTCATTACGACTTTTGAAGAATTTCAAAGCTTTTTTGTCACTGGGTGTACGCTTCGGGCAGGCGTCGGTCTGGTTCGAATTAAACAGGTGGCGTAACAGCCCAAATTTCGACCAAGGCATCGAGGCGAGTTTGGATTATCTCACTTACTAGATTGTGATGGTGTATTTGTGCAGAGGTGTGTCATCAACAACAAGCTCAACCGAGTTATTTACTCCATAAATGGGTTCTCATTTAAGAGTTCAGTGGACCAACTAGTCCAACTCATAAACTCCTTATTTTATTGAAGATTTTTTTTTTTTTTATGTTTATACCAAAGCTTAGGGGGTAACCCTTTGATGCGAGAGCACAGCGTTGGCGGTAAGGGATTAAGGTAGTGGGGAGATGGGTTGAGTTTGAATAAGGTGACGGTGTACATTCCGTTAAAATTTTTGTAGGTCATAGTTGCGGGGGAAAACAAAAGATGGTAGATCGTTCCACATTCGTGTTGTCCTAGATACAAACGAGTCATGGAATTTGGCAGTGCGACTATTGCTGAGTTCTAGAAGATGAGGATGGACACGACTGGCTAGTCGGGTGTTACGTAAAGGAAAAGTACGCTCAGGAATGAGGTTGACTATTTCATCAGAGCAACGGCGGTTGTAGTAGCGATAGAAGAGTGAGAGACAGCCGACACTTCGCCGGTGTTCAAGCGGTTCGATTTTAGATGTTATGGGTTCCTCGCCAATAAGCTTGAAGGCTTTCCGTTGAACTTTGTCTAACGCGGATAATGCGGTTCTACCTGCGCCTGCCCATATGTGGGAATTAAATTGAAGTCTCGGTCTTATATGAGCCTTGTAAATTTGAGCCAGATCAGATGGTGAAAAGTATCTTTTACAGCTATTCAGAAAGCCCAGACACTTCATTGCGTTTTTTTCAACGCAAAAAATGTGGTCGGACCAATTTAGTTTACTGGAGATGTTAATACCTAGTATGTTCAGTATGGGCGAATCAGGAATGCTGACCCCATCGACAAGAATGGGTTGGGCGGTAGGTGATTACCGCATTCAGTATGAATCCAACCGGGCCATGCACATTGAAGGCGAACATGCTAACCGTTGCGCCATACGGAAATCGGATAATTCGGATATATCACTAGAAACATATTGCAACCAGTGAGGCAATAAGAGATTCATTTGTTTTAAATCTTGTTCCAAATCTAGAAATCTGGAAATCTTAATAAATGTATCTAAAATCAAAAAGAAGATTTGGGGTAGATTTGCCCAAATCTCGAAATTTATCCAAATCTCATGTGGTGTATATAAGCTTTAGAACAAGCATAAGGATGTTTTAAGCCTATTTTGAGCACTTTTTTAAATTTCACGTCAGAGAAAATTTTGCGATAGGAAATAGTCGAAAAATGGTAGTAGAGCCCGAAAATATTTGGCGCCCAACGTGGGGTCTGGGTGATTTTAACTAGTCAATAAAATCAAATAGTAAGTTTGCGGAGCTGTTAGTCACATAGGTACCTTATGATTTTCAATATATCCCGCATTGCTTAATTAGGCAGGGAATTTAACGCCCCTAATTAATGACGCCCTATTGAAATGCGCAGTCTGCACATCATATGGTAGAGCAAGGCCTGGTAGAACGTAACAACTTCAATGTAAAACGAGATCCAACGGAGACTAAATTACTACTTACTACAGCGGCGGCCAATAATTCAGGCCACCATTTGCAACAAATACACACATAGAGATTGTAAGGAAAGATGCGGAACACTAAAGCTGTCACTCGCACTTTGGTATTACGGAGAGCTAGCTCGATTATTGACAGCTATATATGGATATTAAGGCGTCACTTTCTGCTCTTGGATTCACATGAAAACAGATTTTCGTTCGTCGGCCCAGTTAGCTCAGTTAGTAGCACAAGAGACTATTAAATTCAGGGTCGAGAGTTCAAGCAATTTTTACACTATAGGTTGAGCAAAAAAAAACATGACCTTCAAAACATCGCTATTTGCTCTAATCCCTAGTAGAGCATAGCGCGTCAATTATTCCCAAATGGCTTGATTGGCATTTGGTAAGCATAAACTGGTTGCAGACGATGTTTGTTGCTAGCATGCTCCTGCCGATTTCACCGCATAACTGTGACAAGTCAGGAAGGTTGTATGTATTAATTAATCGCCCCACAATATAACGTCCACGGCTACGACGAGATTTGAAACCTCGATGCAATACATCAGATGGATGCCTCCACGCACCGAGTTTCCGGCCTTTTACATTCCTCTATTTTGAGCGTTTCTCTGCTTACTTTTGTTTCAATTAAAGGCACCTCACACTAGACAAACTTTTGAACATAAATATTACTCTTATACAAAAATTTGCGGAAGCAAACAACTAAACCGCTAATTTCGCAACCACAAAAATTTTCAAAGCCATTTGAAACTTCAAATTTTTGCCGACTATCTCATATTTTAGCGAATCAAGTTTCGTATACTCGTAAGGGCAATCGCACTCAGCTGTCCTGTCTGTGTGCAGTTTGGAGGGGTTCACGATCGAGCGAATTTACAAGCCATTGGTAAAGCTCTGAACCACTGTAATTTTTATATATTTTATATATATATATACAAAAATCTGAGCAAATTTTTGATAGTTTCAGGTGCCTATTAGGTACTTATCAGTTTCTCCAATAATTTCTGGAAGACATTTTTTCACTAGACAATTAGTAGAACCTCGCATGTTTGTAAACTCAATTTAAATCTTCATGTCGAGAACCGCATGTGCTTATCTGTTTACAGTAAACCGCTGTAGTCATAAAGCAAAGGGATAATTCGTGCCAGCTACATTTCCTGCCCCTTGAATTCGACTTCCAATCAGACACAAAAATCTACGAACTTATCAAAATGGTTCATCCAGATAGCTATTTTTTTTAACAAGATTTCCCGTATATCGAACAACGGACTACAAACCCTTAAGATCAATATTTACGCTACCATAGTATCCAAAGTCAAAAGTCAGTACTTTCAAATGGGTGACGAACCATATTGTAATCTCCATGTAAAGGTTCTGATACACGGGACGCGTATACGCGATCATCCGATTTTTAACCGAGTCACGTAAACGGGACTGCGAGTATTGAAATCATATTTTATCCTGTGTTTGTTGTTAAATTCATCGACTCATCAACGGAGGATGAGCACTTGTCGAAACCGTCGTCAGCTAACAAGTTCCGCGTTGTCGTAAACCAGTTTGCTGTTTACACGAGACGAGTATCGTAGATTTGACGCGCTCGACGCGTTTACGCGTCTCGTGTATTAGAATCTTTAAGCTACTGATACACAGGACGCATATACGCGATCGCGTAATTTTCACCCATGTAGTGTAATCGCGATAACTGTAAGTCGAGTAAGCACATTTACGCTTCAAAATTCGTCGTCGTCTAAAATGTTACTAGCTGGCGTGTACCCGTCTGCGGTGTACACGGGACGGGTATCGTGGATTTGTCGCGCCCGACGCGTTTACACATCTCGTGTATCAGAAGTTTAAAGAACATCTTATCACAAGCTGAGAAAACATAAATTTCAATTTGATTGAATGGATCTGATTGAAATACAACTGGTTTTTTTTTTATCAATTTTTATTTATAATACTATATAACTCTGTTTATATTTTTTTTTCTTATCTCTTCATTTTTAAATTAATTAAAAGTGTTTCAAAGTACATATAGTATCGTGTGAATTTAGAATGAAAATTGACACCTTTGGTCGGAACAAGAAAAAAAAAATTAAATAAAAACAGTAAAAATCTATTTAGCTATCTAGTAGTTAGGCGAACACTTTTTGCTTTTCTTGGGGGTTATCGATCAGTAGAAAGATTAAATTTCATTAAATTAAGCCACTAAAATTTGACATAATAATATCTTAGTCGGACACGAGTCTTAAAGTAGTTACTGGTGCAGATGAACTGGAATTGCGAGTGTCTAAAATGGATTTAATGTTCCTTTTTATCGTCGGCTTTTGGCATTAGCACTTCATGCATACCATATATAGTTGATGATATATGATGGCTTTAAAAGAAATGTAAAAATATTTAGATTTTGACTTTCGCCACTATTTCCAGGAAATTCGAGACACTGGCTGTCGTAAGCTGAGGGATTTCGGGGGATTGAAAAACGTGCAAGGCTTTTGCTATTGTCACTCAATACTGAGAGAATATTCCACAAATATTTTGTGGTTCATCGAAATGCGAGTTGGTTTTATCTAAGTACAACTTTTCTGTGAAACCTTCTTTTTTTGATCTATCAACGCACTCGGTAACTGTGAACTGAAGATTCGATCGCCACTCTATGATACTGCATCTAGAGGAACAGAAGTTCAATCTTTTTCGCTTTAATAAAACTAACTTTAGGTAAAACTGGAACTCCCACAGCGTTCCCAGTTTGTCAGCAAAAAGACGGCTCGGATAGGACGTGCATGCACCATCCGAAAATATGCTATCGAAACGTCAAAAAGTGACGAGCACATGAAGCTGCAGCAGTCGGTTCTACGTACCGAAGCGACCCGTGTCTCATGGCCAAGAGTTGGCCTTCGACGCAAGAAGAAAGATATGTGTGTCTGTGTGTCACACACTCTGACTACCTATCTTTTTTCCTGCGAATTGGGAGCAACATATGTCGGCACAACTGCTCTCAATTCTCCTCCAAAGCGCCAGAATTGAGCTCAACCCAGGTCCTAGAAACTGGATCCACTGCGTCTACAACAAACCGCTGCACCCTAATGTCACCGTCGTCTTTTTGACGAATTGAACAGCTGACAGCTGATGTCATTCCGATTCCAACCTATAAAACCGTCCAGTTGTGTTTTTATCTAACCTTGGCGATTTGGGTGCAGTTAAGATTAATTCCACTGTCCTGTCGGATGAATTCCCTGTTCATCGGATCTGTCTCATTCCATGACCGAACGAAACGGAGGAGCGTCTAGACTACACCCGGGACTGCGGATGCCTGGCCTTTTGGTCCAAATGCAGTCTCGAGTTCACGTTGGATCTGAAATGCTCCGAGGAACAAACGCGGCTTTTAACCAAATTCGACCGGAAATCGTTCAGCCCAAAAGCGCTGCCCGTGACCTCACGACACTCGAACGACGAAGAACATGAGTACGACGAAAGCACCAACGATATTATCATTAAGATGCCTAAGGGACAAGAATTGAAACTGCGGGCATATGCGAAGAAAGGATTCCACTGGACGTGGCTGGCGTGTGCTTCGAACATGGCCCTGACCAATCGATAGGGCACGAATTGTTGCCCTAGCCGAACATGTGGCCCAAAGTGAACACACCGACTGGACGATGATCAGTGTAAGTGGCAGGGGTTTGTTCTGGAAAGTTTAGGGTCTGACGATTTGTTCTCTCCCAGACGAGATGCCTTTCAACTGGAAGGCGAAGCCCAACAAGTTCTTCAACATGGAGTAAGCGGGTGTTCTCAAGCCTGAGAACATCTTCGTCATATGCGTGTAAGTGCACAAGAACAAACTTTCTACCTTACAAACGCAACTCAGCCACTCCTGATTTAAAAAACTTCACACACGTTGTGTTATAAACTGTTGTTGTTTCTGTAATCGAACATTTTTATTCACTTTTTAATACATATTGTACAATAAAATGTTATCCAAGCAAATGCATGTCAAGTGTTGAATTAATTAGGCCCCATTCCCGTACTAGTAGTTTTTCTCGTCATTATCATTCTCTTCCTGGGCGTCTTTCATTTGCTACTGGATCATTTCGGTGCTCTGTTGCACGGCGGCCGCGTGTAGGCTGTACCACAGACTCTGCGGTTAACGTAATTTCATGCGGATGAAAGACCACTTCCTTTTAACACCATTTTACGATATGCAATGAGGTGATATTGTCAGCAACACAACTTATTCCGCCTTTACATTCCGAATGCGCCCAGAGTCAGCTTTTGACGGCTGATTTCTCCACCCGAGCAGGAGCCTGCAAGACTAGTACTATACTCGTATATACAATACATTGGTAAAAAAGACGAAGTCCACAATTTCATGACAATGATACATTTTATTTATTATTTATTTATTTTATTTTATTTATAAGAAGATACTTTAATACTGGAATTAATGCACTCTATTTATTCTGAATAATGTTAACGCAGTATTTCTCTCTCTCAATTGCCCTAACCCCTTGTGGGGCATAACGCGTCAACTGTTCCATCTGGCCCAGTTGACGTTTCGTCGACATAAACTGGTTTCGGAGAATGCAGTTGCCAGCATGCACCTCCTTGTATTGTATTGTATTTCTAATTGAATCTAAAATGTTTCCTCTTTCCATACGTGATTTCATCGACTGACTACCAACCCGTGTAGTATTGACAAACGGCGCATTGCCCTTGTATTTTGATCTTGACTGCGTCTTTTGTCCTCCATTTTAACGTCGTTCAGCAACTTTAAGAATGGAACCCATCCGTCGGCATCGCCTGGCGTACGGAACGGGACTTCCACTGTTCGAGAGTGGAGTCTCACTGAAAGCGAGTCCTCGTGAGACTTATGCTTTCAGGGAGACCACGACAATTGACCGCGAATAGAGTAGTAAATTGCGATGACAAACTCTCCGCAAAGTACAAGTTCAGTGCACAATTTCATTTCAAACTCCTTGTGATTGTTGGATTTTTCGGCCATATCTTTCCGACTCGGTCCACGTCGACGTATTTCCCAGGTGAATGCTCAATTTTAATGACAACTCATTGTCAAAACTCACTTCGAATATTGGCGGTTCACGAAAGAGCCGGAGCAAATGGGATGGGATTCAAGTGGAAATCGTCGCACAGTACTTCGGCGAATTCTTGTTGGCGAGGAAAATACATATGTGTTATTTTGAGCCAATTTACCGAGATGAAGCAGGTTACCATTTTTATTCCATGTGCATGTGCAGCGGAGTTTTTGTCCTCCGAGCTCCATGTCAACACCAATGGGTACCAGCACTTCGGGATGAGCGGTCCAAACTTGTAGTGGGATCGGTGTAATCGAATTGGGAATGTTCGCATCTTTTTATTGTGCACGCGATTGCGATTGGTATACGTCGTTTGTGGCACGGCGTCTAAATTACTTCAATATGGCATTGTAAGCACCCATGGGGAGGGCTTTTTCGGTTTACTTTCGCGAGAAAGTCGCGGCTTGGAGGTGTTCACCGAAATAACACGGTATCTAGAGGTAGAAATCATTAGCTCGCTGTTTGACCAAAGTATTGGGTTACTTACTTTGCATCCCTTCGTTCGGCTACGTCAGCTTCGTTGGCTTTTAGAAACGACACGAAGCTCCCTAGTATGTATGCTCAATCCCGATTCGACCAGACGTTTTCGTTCCTTCGCTCCTCGTTCGACAGCACAATCGGCAGACTTTTCGGTCACTTGTAATGAACCACCTGCAATGGACCATATGGTAGTGCTGCTTCCACCAGCAGATCTATATGACAGCACCTGATGAGTAAGAATCTGTCGGTGGTATGAAACCAGAGGCCGAGGGTCCCATTACACCTGGACCCCAATACGAGCGCGAGGGCAAGCGAGCCATCTGCCAACCATTCCATCCATATCGTCTCATTTTTTTTATTCCCCATTTTTACCTCCCTTGTTTGTGTTGTCTTCCCCAGGCCTGTGAATTTTTGTTAATACGTAAAGGACAGGGGCAACGAGCGGCGAAAACCCCACCCACGTCTCCCGAACTGAGCTACAGCAAGCATAGGCCGCTACTTAGCTCGTTGAGGAGCCTTTTTCTTCGCCAGATGGCACAGCCCGACCTTCACGGTCAATTAAGCTACCTTAGGCTCCGTCCCCACGGGCATCTTCGGATGCCCACCAAACCGTCCGTTACACACTAGACGCACTTTTCCACGCAAAACATGCTACAAAGAGTTGTTTACATTTGGAGTGACAGAACTTGTCAGGAGCGAACTGTCAAAACCCCTAGGAATCATGAAAGGGAAAATTTGATTGGAAAAAAATCGTGTTACTTTTCCCCTTCTCACAGATCCTGGTATCGGTATCAGAAATCGCAGCGCTTTCGCAAAGTATGTATGAAACACTTTCGACACGGTCCAAAAAGGAAACGCAGCCAAAGAAAACTACTTCTCATTATTACAAAACAATCTCTGGAGTGGCAATGGGCAACCTGCTGACATCAATAGAATTGAACGCAATTGAGTCCATGGGGATAAGCAACGGCAAACTGGAGTTTGAGATCTAAAGGAAGCCGACAGCTACACAGAGGACGGTACTAACAACACCATATCACATGATCCCACTTAAAATGGCCGTGTACAACAGTATGATCCACACGTTGGTAAAGTACCCATTGATCGAAAAAATACAACAACGAACGTAATTTGGATACCGCCGATAGGATGATCAAGAGAATGATCTAGACGAGGATACACGAAAACTAACAACACTATTTTATCACACCATCGAAGTACCAAGAAAAGTATGTAGTACACCCGTATCCCACATGTTCGAAAAAATTTAAAATTTCTTATATGTTTTCAATTTACAGGAAGTCGGTTCGAATAGGAACACCACATTGAGGAACATTCCAGGAGGCGCGAACATCTAGTGTCCTCATACAAGGAACCCCAATCGGTAACGACATGATCGAAAATTGCCCCAACACAACCCCTATGGCAGAAGTTGATCTCGCTCTGAAGTCACTCAAACTAAATAAAGCGCTGAGCAAAGACGAGATTCAAGCTGAACTGCTTCTGCGAATCTGAGGGGACGAGGTACTCATTTGCCCTAACACCTAGTGGAGCACAGCGCGTCAACAATTACATGTGGCTTAGCAGACGATCCGTTGGCATAACTTTTGGACAATGCACGTTACCAGCATACACATCCTGCTTCCATTTAGCCGCCCACCTGCGACAAGCCGGGGGATGTTGTGGCTTACTAGGGAAGACAAAACAACTTTCCATGGCCACGAACGCGTGGACGAGACTTGAACCAATAACGACCATAGTCAGACATGAAACAGACGCCTCTACGCACACCGGTCGCCCCAACACACACAAACAAAGTGACGAAAAAAATATCCATGTGAATAGGTCCTATAATGATGGATGCTAGTTCGAAATTCGTTAAAGTCAACCCTTTGGTTGGGTATATTATTAATGCAACTACGTACGGATACCAGCAAGAGTATACAAAGAATCAATAAAAGAAGTTGACTAACTAAAAAATAATTTTATTTAAAAAAGTTTTAAAGTCGACAACAGTCTATTTAAGGACGGAAGATTTTGCCAATGGTGTCGAGGATGCTATCAATATCAACACCCAATCCAATAAGACGGCTCTTCATGTCATTCCAGCCGGCGTTGGCTTGGAGACCTTCAATGATGGTTCCGAATTCGTCAGAGTTGATCTTTTGCATGGCCAATTGAACGTAGTAGTCGGTGGCCATTTTCTCTTCGAGGAGGGCTTGGACCTTATCGAGTGGGATGAGAGCAAGGATTTCTTCCAACATGGCGTTGAATCCACCGGCACGGGTAGAGCGACGTCCCAATTCGGGGAATCCGAGGAATCCAAGAGCAACATTGATGTAGTATTGGGCATCCAAGTACAAGTCGTTGCAGGCGAAGGTCATCAAACTGTTGAAGGCTGGAGCATCACGAACGGAAACAAGGATGCTGTGGAATTCGTCGGATGAAAGGAATTCCATGACAGATTGAGTTTCTGGATCGGAGGTGATGGCAGTCAAGAGGATTTCCAAGACGCGATCGAGTGGGATCATATCGATGAATTCATCGAGGACTGGGACAAGGCCACCTCCATTTGGAGCTTGGCATTGTGGACCATCACGTGCTGTAATTTGAAAATAGAGTCAGTGTTAACCGCTGGTCGATGCAATGAATTAATTATTGAGACTTACGAGCAGCTCCACAGAGAGTGACGGCAGCCAGGACGAAAACGAGAACCTTCATGTTTGTTGCTTCACAATTTGAAACTGTATCTTTTCGAACGCGGAACTGACTATTTACAGTGGAAATATTCACATGAGATTCTTATCGGCTTCGATATGTCAGAAATTAATTCTTGATAATTTTTCAATATTTATCTGAGATTAAGAGCGCGTTGACATGATCAAACTACGATTTGACAAACTAGCATTTGATGAAAAGTTGAGCACCGTCCAACTACGGTTTGACAGAAGCACAAGACATCAAACCAGTTTGACAAGGGGTTGACACGTTCAAATAGGTGGTTTGTCAAACCGTAGTTTGATCGTGTCAACGCGCTTTAAGCAAAACTGAAAATTATAAACGAGGCATTTGCATTTTATCTAAATGTTTTCTACTTTCTGTGGTTCGATTACTTTTTCAGTTTTGTATTTTTAACTGTAAACATTTTAATGGGATCCTTTATTTCGAAAACGATTTTAAGGTTTGACATTTTCTGCATAAGAACTGTTTTAGTTTCATGTAATATCGATCAGAGGAGTATGTTTTTTAATCAGAAAGTACGAACACTGATGAAGCACCAAAAATTTAGTGCTCTGTTCTAGGTGCCACGAAATTGTCTGTATTTTGAGTATAATGTGCAAGTAATTTTTGTCAACATTCGACTCTCTTAACATTATTAGCTGAATCCGATAGTTCTATGCTTCACTTTTAGATCGAAACCTACATTAGTTTTAGATTTTTGGTCATTTAGGGTCATCGTATGCCATCAGATTTTCAGTTTTTATTCCTCTCTTTCCTTAACGTGAAGACCGTTTCGCATGTGACGCTAAAAAGTAAACCTGACTTTATCAATTTACGTCATGCTATATACCAAAAATCACGAACAAAAAAGATCTTCCAGCGATCTCAGTGAATTTAAAAAATTATGGGATTTGGTTATCGGCTGATATTCAATGAAGGCCAGATATTGCACCACAGCTTTCAGCAAGTCGACTGTTCGCAGTTATAATGGTTATCTTTCAAATAACAATAAAACTGGAAAGACTCCCCGAGAGGATTCAACTGAAGAAAACTTTACAACTCCCAAACGTTGCAAGTTTATTTGTTCAACAAAACTGGTAGCAGGTGAATATTAAAATTTGACGGAGAAACTGGCTAACGAAAAGCAAATTACTCATAAGGAGTGGTTGTTGTTAATTGCCCCCTTCAGCGCGTCAACATCTCCTCCACAGCTATGCCTTGTTAACGTTTCGTTAGCATATTCTTCAGATGGTGCAGTTGCTAGCATGCCCTTCCTATCCGAGCCGTCTTTTACTGACAAGCTCGGAATGCTGTGGTAGTTCTAGTATTATCCACAGGTAGTTTTCACAGACGCGCCGAGGATTGAACCTATGTTTCTCTAGATGTAGAAGCGTAGAGTGTCTACCGAGAACTCACACGGCCACCGAGCGCATTTAATCGACCCAGGAGTGAACTCGCATTAGGGAACAAGTTCAATTACGAGTATTCTCCCCAAATTATTGGGTGTACAACTTTGCTTCCGCCGTTTTTAAATGGAATTAAAAGCTTAATTGTCAAAAAGTACTTACAGACGTGTTATTCGAACTACATCGCTAGCGACAACTTTCGCTCATCTCTCCGGCAATTTCCGGATTCCATCTTGGAAAAAGGAGGCGTCTCTCGACGCGATCCATGATTGGATCCATTTTTCGACTTCCTCGTACGAACGAAAATTCTGATCAGCCAGGCCATGCGCCATGGAACGAAACAGATGGTAGTCGGAAGGAGCGATGTCTGAGGAATAAGGGGGTAGGGCATGGCATCCTTTGCAAGTCGGTCCAAAGGATAGGACTAAAGGTCGAGAGATATCTGAAACGGAATGTCGGAAATAAGAACATGGTCGATAATGTTACTGATACGATGTAGGCACGATGGCTAGTGATGGCAGTGTGCGCAGATGTTGGACATTAGACGGAGCGCATAATGTAGGAAATAATGAAGAAACTTTACGGGATATTAAGTAATATTTTGATACTTACTCGTATCCTTATTGAGTGGTTTCAGGTCAATTTTTCCAAGTATGTCTTGGCCACTTTTGCGACGTGTGGCCGAGCATTGTCATGCTGGAGGATGACTTCGCCGTGTCTCTCTTGGTACTGTGGTCGTTTTTCCTTTAATGCTCTACTTAAACGCATCAATTGCGTTCGGTACCGATCTCCTGTGATGGTTTCATTCGGTTTCAGTAGCTCGTAGTATATCACACCAAGCTGGTCCCGCCAAATGGGATTATCGTAATGGACCCATTTTTCGTTGCCGGTCACGATGCGTGTTGAAATCCATTCCGATTCTGCCGTTGAAGCATTTGCTCACATGGAAATATTCGTACGGAACCCAATTTCCTTGTTTTTGAATCATGCCCATGGCTTTCAGGCATTTCGAGATGGCTTGCTGAATCACTTCCAGTGATTCAGTTAATTCTTCTTGAGTTTGGCACGAATCTTCATCGAGCAGTGCTTCCAATTCGTCGTCTTTGACGATTTTTTCTCTCCCACCACCATGCTTGTCCTCGACATTGAAATCGCCAATTTTAAAACTGTGAAACCACTCACGATATGTTCTGTCACTCAGAGCAACCTCACCGTAAGTATCTGAGAGAATTCGATGAGCCTCAGCTGCAGTTTTTTTTTTTTCAAATGGAAGCAGAAGATCAAAACTTAGCTCGAAAACAGACATTTTGAATCGCGAATCGTATTAAAAATGCGAACAAGTTTTACTAATGCGGGCATGTCGATACGTTCACAGACGTCCAGACTCACTTTGTGACACTTTTGAACTACGTAGTTTGACCAGCCCTCACCGATGCAGCCGTCTGTCGGAAAACGGCGGAAGCAAAGTTGTACAGCTAATACAATATATGTATATCACATAATCTGAAATTATATTGTATATGACTTCTTTAGCTAGGCTAGTATAGGATTGAAAAAATAAAACTAATATGAAGTTAATAAATAATAAATAAAAAATATGTGATGTTGGGATATTTTTAGTTTCCGGGGCCCGGGGTGAAAAAATCACTTTTTACTCGGATTTTTGGTCATTTATCGCTCGTGTCACCCTAAGACCCGCAATTTTTTTTAATTTTTAATATTTTTTATTATTTCTTTATCTTAATTTTTAATTATTTTTCCTTATTTTTTTGTTCTAATGATTTATACTAAATGTTTGGTATGTTTAAAACTGTTCAAACCGCTGTTGTACGCAGAGCGAGCGAAGCGAGCGTTCATGTTTGTGCGACACTGAGGGTTGCGATTCATTAAGCGCGGAGCCCACGCAAGAGGATTTAAAAATATTTAAATTTTCCCTGCCTCCAATATTCCAAACATTCAGTATAAATTATAAAAAAAAAAATAAAAATTAAAAAAAACTTAAAACAAAAATTGAAAATAAAAATAAAATATTTTTTTTTTTTTTTCAAATTCTTGACTTTTAGAGTGACGCGAGTAAAAAGTGACAAAAATCCGAGTGAAAAGTGATTTCCCCAGCCGGGGCCCCGGAAACTAAAAGATTGCCGCTTTGTAGATCGGTGACCGATCGCCCACGGCCACCGAGTACGATAAGTCTGCCTATTCTTATAGTTAAAGTTGTCAGGCATTCAGATACGATTTTATTGCATTGTCTTTTGAAAGTCATTAAATATTTTGTTTATTCGAAATTTTTCCGAACTGAAAAGCTCTAGAAGAATATCTTGTTTCGCATATTGGGCTCATGGCGCGCTATGCCCCTCTTAAACGTCAGGGTAAATATTATATTCTAATAATAATTTGTAACAAAATGCAGTTTTTTACTTCACAGCAGTCACAGTCAATTAAAAGATACGCGGCTTGGAAGTTTTCTTAAAAAACATATCAAACACAGTACTACTATAACTACTCATTTTCCTTAACCCCTACTGGGACAAAGCACGCCAACTGTGTCATACATCTGTTTTGGGCGATGAACGCTTGCTTGCCGCCTACTTCGGACAAGTCGGGAAATATAGTGGCTTATTATTACGCCCCGTACCACAGGAAGAGGACAACACAAACACCCAAGGTCATGAACGCCATGGACGAAACTTGAACACGCAACGATCGTAATCAGACATGTGACTGACGCCTCTACCAAAGAGGATTGATAATTCTACAAGAGTTATCACTCCATATAACTTTCCCCTCTGCCAGGAGATTTGTATGTATTGACAAATTGTATAGACTTCGCAAGAAAGCTGACTCCGCCTCTTGCGATAGATTTTTATGTATTGATTCTCTTTTGTATCTATACTATGTAGTTTATACTATGTTTACACAATTTTTCAATACACACAAATCTCCTGGCAGAGGCAAAACTTCTATGGAGTGATAACTCTTGTGGAATTTATACTATTTGCCTCTACGCACTGAGCTACAGAGGTCGCCCCAACACACACAAACACAATGACGAGCCAAGTATGTATGTTAATAAGTCCTATAATGATGGATACTAGCTCGAAATTCGTCAAAGTTGACCCTTTGGTTGGGTATATTATTCAGCGGTTTTTTTTTTCATGGATGACTGAAATTACGCACAGATACCAGTTACAAGCAAACTATACACAGAACTAATAAAAGAGGTTGACTAATTAGTAAATAATTTTATTTGAAAGAGTTTCAAATTCGGCATCAGTCTGTTTAAGGACGGAAGATTTTGCCAATGGTGTCAAGGATGCTATCAATATCAACACCCAATCCAATAAGACGGCTCTTCATGTCATTCCAGCCAGCGTTGGCTTGGAGACCTTCAATGATGGTTCCGAATTCGTCAGAGTTGATCTTTTGCATGGCCAATTGAACGTAGTGGTCGGTGGCCATTTTCTCTTCGAGGAGGGCTTGGACCTTGTCGAGTGGGATGAGAGCAAGGATTTCTTCCAACATGGCGTTGAATCCACCGGCACGGGTAGAGTGACGTCCCAATTCGGGGAATCCGAGGAATCCAAGAGCAACATTGATGTAGTATTGGGCATCCAAGTACAAGTCGTTGCAGGCGAAGGTCATCAAGTTGCTGAAGGCTGGAGCATCACGAACGGAAACAAGGATTTGGTGGAATTCTTCGGATGAAAGGAATTCCATGACAGATTGAGTTTCTGGATCGGAGGTGATGGCAGTCAAGAGGATTTCCAAGACGCGATCGAGTGGGATCATATCGATGAATTCATCGAGGACTGGGACAAGGCCACCTCCATTTGGAGCTTGGCATTGTGGACCATCACGTGCTGTAATAAAAGAATTTAGTTAGTGTGAACCGCTGGTTGATGCAATGAACGATTTATTTAGACTTACGAGCAGCTCCGCAGAGAGCGACGGCAGCCAGGACGAAAACGAGAACCTTCATATTTATTGCTTCACAATTTGAAACTGTAACGTTTCGAACGCGGAGCTGGCTATTTATAGTGGAAATATTCATATGAGATTCTTATCGGTTTCGATATGTCAGAAACTAATTCTTGATAATTTTTTATTATTTATCTGAGATTAAGCAAAAACCAAAAATCGTAAACAATGCCCCTTCTTTTGAATTATATTTGCTTGTTTTCTACTTTCTTTGATTCGATTGCTTTTTTAGTTTTGTATTTTTAACAATTGTATTAACATTTTAATGGGAAATTTTATTTCGGAGACGACTTAAGATTTTAAAATTTTACATCTTGTGCATAAGAACTGTTTTAATTCCACATAAAATTGGTCACAGGGGTATGTTTTTAGTTAGAAAGTACGACCACTGATGCGGCGCCAAAAATATTGTTTTCTTTTCTAGGTGCCGCATATTCCTTAGCGACCGGTAGCGCAGTGTGTTAAGCCATTAGTCTGATGTTTGATTACCGGCGTTTCGGGTTCGAATCCCGTCCACGACAATGTTTGTGGCCATGGATGCGCAGGAGGTGCATGCTGGCAACTGCATTCTCTGAAAATAATTTATGCCAACGAAACGTCAACTGGACCACATGGAACAGTTGACGCGCTATGCCCCCCCAAGGGGTTAGGGCAATTGAGTACATTCCTTAGTTATTTGACTATATGTAATGTGAAAGTAATTTTTGTTAATATTTGTATCTGGGATTCAGTGATCTATGAGATGTGATACTATCCGAAAGCTTCGCTGAAGCGTCCGTGTGAATTAATGCACGATTATATCTGTTTTCCTATTAGATTAAGTAGTTGTCAAATGAATGCTTATTTTCCAAACGAAATTAATTCATTATGTTCTCTTGACATAATTATTTGAATCCGACAATTCTACGCTCTTTTTTAGATTGAAACCTACAGTTGTCCTAGGTTTTCAGTCATGTATTGCCATCGTATGCCAGTAGATTTTCAGCTTCTGGTTGATTCTCTGCTTAACATAAAGACAGTTTCTCAAATGACTCAAACACATTTTCAAACGAAAACTGACATTATCAATTTACGTCATACCATATACCGAATATCACCAACAAAAAAGATCTTCCAGTATGCACCAGCGAATATAAAAATTACGGGATTCGGTTATCTGCTGATACCACAAGCTATTCTACGAGTAATTATCGATAGATTTAAACCAATTTTTTAAATAATAATCAGTGCAAATGCTGCAAAGATTTACAATCATACCAACGTTGATAAAGGATTAATTCGAAATTTTGGCTATAAATAAGCGCATTCATGCAGAATGGAACTCAGTTTCAGTTTGAGAAGCAAATTTTCAACAAACATGAAGGTCCTCGTTTTCGTTTTGGCTGCCGTCGCGCTCTGCGGAGCTGCTCGTAAGTCTCATTAAATCCTTCGTTGCATCAGCGGTTCACACTAACTCAATTTTTATATTACAGCACGTGATGGTCCACAATGCCAAGCTCCAAATGGAGGTGGCCTTGTCCCAGTCCTCGATGAATTCATCGATATGATCCCACTCGATCGCGTCTTGGAAATCCTCTTGACCGCCATCACCTCAGATCCAGAAACTCAATCTGTCATGGAATTCCTTTCATCCGAAGAATTCCACCAAATCCTTGTTTCCGTTCGTGATGCTCCAGCCTTCACCAGCTTGATGACCTTCGCCTGCAACGACTTGTACTTGGATGCCCAATACTACATCAATGTTGCTCTTGGATTCCTCGGATTCCCCGAATTGGGACGTCGCTCTACCCGTGCCGGTGGATTCAACGCCATGTTGGAAGAAATCCTTGCTCTCATCCCACTCGACAAGGTCCAAGCCCTCCTCGAAGAGAAAATGGCCACCGACCACTACGTTCAATTGGCCATGCAAAAGATCAACTCTGACGAATTCGGAACCATCATTGAAGGTCTCCAAGCCAACGCTGGCTGGAATGACATGAAGAGCCGTCTTATTGGATTGGGTGTTGATATTGATAGCATCCTTGACACCATTGGCAAAATCTTCCGTCCTTAAACAGACTGATGTCGACTTTGAAACTCTTTCAAATAAAATTATTTACTAATTAGTCAACTTCTTTTATTCACTGTTTGCATAGTTTGCTTGTAATTAGATTCTATGCGTATTTTCAGTCATCCATGAAAAAAAAAATAACTCTGAATAATATACCTAACCAAAGGGCCAACTTGAACAAAGTTCGAACTAGCATTCATCATTATAGGATCTATTCACAAATATTTATATTTGGTTCGTCATTTTGTTGGTGTGTGTTGGGGCGACCTGTAGCTAAGTGCGAAGAGGCGTCAGTCTGATGTCTGACTACGATCGTTCCGGGTACAAGCCCCGTCCATGGCCCGGTGTTCGTGGCCATGGATGTTTGTGTTGTCTTCCCCCTGTGGTGCGGGGCCTAATAATAAGCCACAATATCTCCTAACTTGTTGCAGGTGGGCGACTAAATGGGAGCGGGAGGTGCATGTTGGCAACATGCATCGTCCAAAAGTGGTTTATGGCAACGAAACGTCAGCTAAGCCACTTGGAATAGTTGAAGCGCTATGCCCGAATAGTGGTTAGGGCAAATGAGTAATAGTAGTAGTATTGTGGTTAAGATGTTCTAGAAGAAAACTTCGTACCTTTTGATTGATTAAGCCGACTGCTATGAAATAAAAAATTGCATTTTGTTACAATTTAACATTAGAAAATAATATTTGTCCCTACCCCTAAAAGGGCATAGCGCGACATAAGCTCAACATGTAAAACAAAATATCCCACTAGAGCTCTTCTATTTCCAAAAATATCAAACAAACAAAATATTTAAGCTGGTAAGCCCACTTGTACCGGTGGAAAGCCGCTCTTCTTCATTTTAATTGATATCTCAAGAACTCTCTACAAGGGTATGTTTATTTTTATGTTGGAAAAACTAGTTAAAACACCGAATTTTGAATTTGCAAAAATGGGTTTTTCCGACTTAAAAATAATAATACGGAATTTGCGCATCGTTTCTCTTAAACCATAAAAAAAAAGTGTATGTTGTTTGTGTTTATGTGTTTAAGTTAACCCGGATAACCTTAAATTAACCTGCACCGCAGAAAGGCTTTTAACACGACGAAATCATCAGGGAACGATTCAGATTGGTGTATTTACAGAAACCATCATTCCAGCACTTGTTTCCATGGATCGTTTGGAAAGATTTGGTATGATGGGCCGACAATCCATCTCTGTCGTCCAGAAAAAAAAGCAATATTCTCCAGAAAATTGTAAAGCACACCTGAAGTGTTCATGGGGACGGAGTGAAGGTTGGTCGAATTGACGGTGAAGGTCCGGTGACGCATCTGGCGGAAACTCCTCAGCGGGATATGCAGCGTCACGAGCTTGCTGTAGCTCAGTGACGGAAGATGTGGTTGGGGTTTTTGCCCTCTCGCTGCCCCCACCATTACTATTAATATCTCGTGACTTCCGGAAAACATCACACACACAGGTACCAGAAGTCCTACGACCTCAGGAAAATATTAAAAAAAAACATAAAAACAACAACATCGACCGGCTCTTGTACTTCGACACTGCTCTGGATCCAGCTGGAGCAGACCCTGACTTCTCTACCCACCCAACCAATGAGGAACCTAAGCCAACATTGTTTACCTCCCTAACCAAACCACAGAGGAACTACCACAAGCGACCATCGTTGACCTGAAAGCGGATTCGGGGGTCTTCCTCAAAGGAAACATGATCACTCAAATCATGAACATATTTCCTTTTCCTTACCCTTTCATACCACTCTGCGGCTTCGTGTGGATCTGCCTGTGGTGTTGGCACTTCGCCCATTCTAGCTGTATAATCTCAGCTTTCTTCAGCAGGCAGCTCGGTCTTGGATCGTATCATCGCCGAGATTAATGCGTTGTTGTTGCTTTCTCATCTGATCGATGCTCGCGTGTTTCCGTCTGCCTCGGGGTTTGGGTTCAGTCGCAGTCATTTTACTTCCGTATGTCTTGTACATTGTCCAGACGCAGACATGAGTGCGGGACGTCCGTCCGTTTTGTAGAACTTGCCCTTAAGCTTTCGTGGCATCTTCTTGTCGAAGAAAACTCCACAGTTTTCTCGCCACTTCATCCAACCGACACTGATGCGATGTTTGATGTCATCATCGGAGGTAGCTTCCTTGTTGACCATCAACCCCAGGTACTTGAACCTTGCACAAGACTTCAGCTGCTCGCCTTAAATCTAGATATCTGGTATCGGTCTCTATGGATCTGAGAAACGACAACAAAGATACTCTGTCTTTGGTATGCTAATCCTCAGTTCATGATCCTCCAGTATCTTACACGACTTGGTCAGTGCTGGCTGCAAAGCAACGATGTTTTTGCTCTCCAGGACAATGCTATGAGCTAAGAGAAGGGATATTTTCAGACCGTCAGAAACTAGTGTTAATAAATAGAGCATGATGATGTTGAAGAGCAAGTGACTCAATACACTTCCATGGTGAACTCCGACTTTAACCGGAAATTCTTCAGACTCACCAGCTGTGCATTTAACTTCAGTGGTAGCCCCATCATACATGTCTTGTATCATATCACATATGCCTCGGGGACGTTAAGCGCTCTTAGGGTTACCCATATCAGATCACGAGGAATTCTGTCGAAGGCTTTTTCCAAATCGATGAACACAAAGTGCAAGTCCGTCCGTGCATCACGATGCTTTCCCATCGTAACACGCGAGCACTGAATAGCATCGACTACGGATCGACACTCCACAAAGCCGCATTGATTGTCATCCAACCGTACAATCTCCTTCAATCGATTGCAGACAACTCGCTCGTAAGTCTTCAATGTGTGAGATGTTAACTTGATTGCCCTATGTTGTTGAGCTTGCGTGAGTCACCCTTGTTCTTATAAAACGGGAGAAGGAAGCTTTTTCTGAAAGCGTCAGGCATCGGTTGCCCTCTTTTAATTTTGTTGAAAAGAACAGTGAGCCATCTAAGCCCGACATGATCCATCTTCAACCAAAATTCCAAGAGTATTTTGTCCGGGTCCGCGTTTCATCTGTATCATCCAAAAGTTCGTCAAAGTACTCACGTATTCCGCTACATATTGCTGTATTATCAGCCACTAGCACTACTCGTGAGTCTTCAACGAATTTTGGCGCCTGAATCTCTCCAGTGTTTCTTCTCCGTTGGGCTGCGACCTTATAAATCCTGGCAGTGTTTTTAGGTTTCTCTTGCAATGACGATCTCTTATCCGCAGTCAGATCTTCTAGTTTCTGATAGAACTTCTCGGCTGCAATCACCTTTGCTTGAGCCACCTTTCGCTTTTCTTCCGTTTGGCATTTTTCATATTTCTCACGAAGTTGAACCTTCTCGGTTTCACTGCTTGTCTTGCATGTTGTCCAAGCCTTAAATGCGTTCGATTCGACCTGCACTGCTTCTTTAGTTTCGTTACTCCCCCACCACGTCTCCTTCTTCATGTGGTGTGGGCCTTTCGAAACACCCAGTGTTTTTTCAGCTTCACATACTAACATTTCATTCAAAGCATTCCACATTTGTGCTGGACTTTGCTCGACGCAGCTGGTATTGCTTTGAAGCCACTCCTCCATTTTAACAATGAGTAGAGTTACAACAGATTCAAAGCGTTGTTAAGATTGTGCAGCTTGATTTTCGGGATTGGCTTGAGGATTGCTTGCGGTCTTGTCCCTCCTTTCAAAATAAATTCAGTCAGGAGCAACCCGTGCTGGGTGACCGCAGATTCACCCAAGATCACTTTGCAGTCTTTCACCCAACGTCTCATAAGATTTAGACACAGATGATGGTCTATCTGTGTCGCATGAGCTCCACTGCTGTGTGTGGTCAGGTGCCTTTGATTCTTAATGAACCATGTGTTCAGGATGACCAGACAATGTGATCTGCACATAATCAGGATAGCCTCACATTCATCATTTCTGGCTGTAGATTGGTTACCTTTCCCGTCATGGCAATCCTCGTAATCATAGTTCCATTCTCCCACATGGCCACTGAATTTCCGTCCGAAAAAACCCAGCTCGGTATCTGGTATAGTTTGAAGCAATGTGTCAACGTCGCTCTAAAATGCCTCTTTTTCATTTTGCAGCAAACACACTTGGGGAGCGTAGGCACTTATGACGTTCCACACTCTTGCGCAGATAACCAATTTGATACTCATGAAGCGGTGGCTTATCTTCGAGATACTCACGATGCTGCCAGGTAAAGCCGATGACAAAATAACGCCAACTCTGTTTCTATCATTCGAGTTTCCATAATAGTACAATTTGTACTTTTTGGAATTCGTCAAAAAACGAGTTCGGTCGACATGGTCATTTCCCCACTTGGTCTCCTGCACGCACATAATGTCTATCATTCTCCGTTTCAAGATGTCATCCAGTTCTTTGCTTTTTCCCATCATGTATCCGACATTCCAGCTTGCAACCCTCAGCTTTTCTACAGTGTACTTGGACTGCTTCATAGAGATCGCCATTCGAAACCGTCAAGCTCTGGCCTGAGCAATGTTCGTCCTGGGATCACTCAACTGCACATCAGAAGTAGTGCCCAGCGGAGTAGTGCTTCTAGCGAGTTCTAGTACCATCAGGCCTTACATCCATTCTTTTACACCTATCTGGAGAAAGGTAGAGTTGGGTGGCACTAGAGTGTGGAAAGTAAATTTGTATGGGCTTTGCTTTTACATCCGGCGGTGGTCTCGGCCGACCTACTCACACACACTAACCTGTGGGAGGTCCTAAATAGGGATGGGTATCGATTAATCGATTAATCGAAATAATCGATTATTTTGTCGAATAATCGATTTTTATTTAATCGATTACATTAGGGTCGATTTAATCGATTAATCGATTATTTTATAACGATTATTGAACTTTTTTCTTCGTTGAGACTTCAGATTTCAAGAGCGATATATTTTTCTTTCATTGCGAAAAATCACTTACAACAGTCGTGTATAGTATTAAGCTACTACTTTTCTCATTCTACTTTTACCTATCTACCACAATTTTTCTCTGAAGCTGGTCAAATTCTGACGGAACAGAAAAGCCGGCTAACCGCCGACATGGCCAATACACTTATATTCCTTAAGGACGTTCATGTTAAGTATTGGGATTAATAAATAAGCTCAATACTTCTCACAACTCAATAATTATTATTTCTGCAGCTACTGGGAACGTTTCAGGCAACTGCTTCCAGTAGGTGTAATTATTATTTCTCTGTTTTCATGTGAATAAATAAGGACTATTTTTTACTTGGAGTTCGTTGTTTTCATTGTACCCAGTTTTTAATTTTTTCCCAACCTTTTTTGAAATTGTCTATTAATCGATTAATCGATTAATCGATTTTTCAAGTCACAAATAATCGGTGTTTCGATTAATTCGTAAAAAATTATAATCGATTTCATTAATCAATTACTTGTTGGTCGATACCCATCTCTAGTCCCAAACATGTTGAACAGTGCCGCAGGCTCATCTTGAGGTTTTATGTTGCCTACACCTAATCGGTTCTATTATTCGCCTCGTACAATCAAGGTAGGACTCACCTAAGGTTGCATATTCTAAGCCCGTCATACCACGGTACATATTTATTCTAACTAACTATTATTAATCCATAAACAGAAAAATAACAAACTGAACAAGAATTTCACGAGCGCGAATTAAAAGGATAAAAAGAAGTAAAAAAAAAATGCCGCTGAGTGAAAACAAAAAAAAAACCGAAAAATAAAAAAAAAATAACCGAAAAAATGCCAAAAACTAGTTAAAGGTTCCAAAAGAAGTAAGAAAATGGTATTCATGGATTGGTTTAACTTACAAGCAGCTTTACCACATAATTAAGTCAGGAGGAAATAATAAAAGAAAAGAACTTATTAGCAGATAATTTTATTGGAAAAGAGTTTCAAAGTCGACATCAGTCTGTTTAAGGACGGAAGATTTTGCCAATGGTGTCAAGGATGCTGTCAATATCAACACCCAATCCAATAAGACGGCTCTTCATGTCATTCCAGCCAGCGTTGGCTTGGAGACCTTCAATGATGGTTCCGAATTCGTCAGAGTTGATCTTTTGCATGGCCAATTGAACGTAGTGGTCGGTGGCCATTTTCTCTTCGAGGAGGGCTTGGACCTTGTCGAGTGGGATGAGAGCAAGGATTTCTTCCAACATGGCGTTGAATCCACCGGCACGGGTAGAGCGACGTCCCAATTCGGGGAATCCGAGGAATCCAAGAGCAACATTGATGTAGTATTGGGCATCCAAGTACAAGTCGTTGCAGGCGAAGGTCATCAAGTTGCTGAAGGCTGGAGCATCACGAACGGAAACAAGGATTTGGTGGAATTCTTCGGATGAAAGGAATTCCATGACAGATTGAGTTTCTGGATCGGAGGTGATGGCGGTCAAGAGGATTTCCAAGACACGATCGAGTGGGATCATATCGATGAATTCATCGAGGACTGGGACAAGGCCACCTCCATTTGGAGCTTGGCATTGTGGACCATCACGTGCTGTAATATATAAAAATTGAGTTAGTGTGAACCGCTGGTTGAAGCAACGAAAGATTTATTGAGACTTACGAGCAGCTCCGCAGAGCGCGACGGCAGCCAAAACGAAAACGAGGACCTTCATGTTTGTTGAAAATTTGCTTCTCAAACTGAAACTGAGTTCCATTCTGCATGAATGCGCTTATTTATAGCCAAAATTTCGAATTAATGCTTTATCAGTCTTGGTATGATTGTAAATCTTTGCAGCATTTGCACTGATTATTATTTAGAAATTGATTTGAATCTATCGATAATAAGAATAGATTGGGATGTCAGCAGATAACCAAATCCCATAATTTTAAAAATTCGCTGGTGCATACTGGAAGATCTTTTTTGTTGGTGAAGTTTGGTACATACATACATAGTATTGCGTCAATTGATATCATCAGCAGAGCCGTGCGAAAAAATCTGTGCGCCCGGGGCAAAGATTGAATATGGCGCATCATATATAGAAAGAAGAATATAGTATACTGCATCCTTGCAAAATCACTCTTGGGTAACTAACCGGTTAATTATCTGGTATCACTACCGGTAATCTTTCAGTTAAAAGTTATAGGGCATCGGGAAAAATTTAGCTGAGGTACTTTTCATCTTGCCTCATATGTGTAATTTTTATACCCTAGACTTTTAGTATATGGTATATTGTTTTTGTCACGACGAAAATATGTAACACCTTAAAGGAGGCTCCGGAGGTATAGCAATGTATATATATAAATGATCACTGTCACCTCCTGATTCGATTAAACCATGTCTGTCTGTCCGTCCGTCTGTCTGTCTGTCCGTCTGTCTGTCTGTCCGTCTGTCTGTCTGTCTGTCCGTTCGCACGATAACTTTCGATAGAATGAAGCTAGAGCCTTGAAATTTTGGTTAATTGTTGGCAATATGATCTAGTTGGTTAGTGTTGAAAATGGGCATGATCAGGCCTACCTCGCCTACATATGTAAAATAATTAAATGTATCCATAACTCCCGATTAAATAAACATGAAAGGCACTAGCTTTAGCAGATTATTCGTGAGGGTAATCTCATATTCTCCTGGAAGAACAGAATCGATCAGTTGAAAACTAACGGTACTTTTCTCACAAAGAGCCCCGTACTACCCTACTTTTCAGGCTTTTTGTCTATAACCAATTGACGTAGACACCTGATTTTTGGCATGTAATCCCGAGGCAAGGAGCAGCTTGAGTATAAATGAGATGGGCTTAATCAGATCAAAGGAACGCCTACCTCCCCTACATATTTCAAAAAATTAATTATTCTTTTAATTACGATAACTTCCGACAGAATGATGCTAGAGAGTTGTAAATTTGGTAGAATATTGGTAATGAGATCTAGTTAGTTGGTATGGAAAATAGGTAAGATCCGATCCGAGGAACCTCTACCTCCCCTACAAATGAAACTTCAAATATGAGGTATCTCTCGACAAAATTAAGCAAATGACTTGGAATTTTGGTCAAATGTGTGTGGTAGGATCCAGTTGGCTAATATGGAAAATACGTAAAATCCGACCAATGAAACCCCTACTTTCACTACAAATGGAATTTCAAATAAGCGATAACTTTCGATAAAACGAAACCAGAGATTTGAAATTTTGCTTAAATGTTCATAGCATGATCTTATTGGTTGGTGGCAATGATGTGCAATATCTGACCCAAGGAACTCCTACCTCCCCTACAAATGAAACTTCAACTAAGCGATAACTTTCGATAAAATTAAGCTAATGACTTGAAAAACTCGACAAATATGAAAAACGTGGATTCATTGAGATGGTTCTATTCCCAGGCGGCCAAGGCCCGACGTCGGGCTGTCGCGCCACGATGATTATGATTCCCAATTTGATAAGGGACAATTACTTGTAAAATCTCGAATGACAACCCGATAGTTTACCGCATAAATTGCCAGAAATATTACTGGTGTACGGTTATTAGTATTGATACGGGAATACCAGTACAATACCAGATAAAATACTGAATTATTTACAGGAAAACTATGAGTTATTTACGAATGTAAAATAACAATGTGGAATAGTACACCCTTCGTACGAGCTACTAGAACCTACCGATATTTAATTGTCAACTAGTACCGTTATTACAAAAATGTATTCCTGAAAAATCAGAGGAATAGTTTGCTGGTTTTACCTCTACAAAATGAAAATTTTTAACTAATTTTTGAAGAAAAAATCAGTTATTCGACCCTCCTTCAATAACGAGTTCCGACCCCGGAGTTGGTTTTCTTTACGTTTCATGACTCCAGGAATCGATTGGCATAATTAGATTTTTTTAGTGTCCTTTATATACAATATATATGTAAGGTATATTTCCGCAAAATGTTGTGAACACAATAACAGTCGAACGGAAGTCATAAGCAAGGTGATAGATGTCAGTGGGGAGCCGGCTGCTATTGAAATCCAGCACTATCGATAAAGCGGTTAACAAGTTACAGCTATATAACGTCGAAAGTATCTGAGCCTAATAACTTCATAACGAAAGAAGCTACCTAAACCAAACTTGCCCAGTGAGTAGACGTTGACAAGAACTAGCCTATTATTGAGTTTTAGCAAAAATCCACTCCACCAAGCGGCTAAAAAGTTACAGCTATATAACGGCATAATTTTATTAACAAAATAACTACATAACGGAAGAAGCTATTTTAGCTCGGTGAAACCTACCCAGCTGGTGGATATTAATGAGGACTCGACTTCTATTTGATTTCAGAAAAATGCATTAAACGGTTCAAAAGTTACAGCCATATAACGGCAAAATTTTTTAAGCAAAATAACTCTATAATGCAAGAAGCTAGTTGAGTGAAACTTTTATAATTTGTGCGCAAACGTCAAGACTGGGTTCCTACTTAATTTCAGTGACATCAATGAGTCAGTTGCAGAATTATAGGTATATAGCCGCAAAATTTTGGGAACACAATTAATTTACAGCGGAAAAAGCTAGTTGAGCGAAACTTGTCTAACTGATGAAAATTAGTGAGGAATAGCTTCCGGTGCAGTTTCAGGAAAAAGTTTTAGCTGTTTTGGTTTAGAGCCTGTCCTACTAACATGCAAGAAACTGACCAAGGAGAAAATTCCAAACAAGATGGTCTCTTCGTTCAAGGTGACCATTCCACATGATCTGCAAATGCCATACAAGGCGTCTTTCTGGCCTCCGTGAATTCTTTTGAAGAAATTCACTAAACTAAATTTTCAACGACAACGCGTACCAACGACTCCAAAATAATGCAAAAAATGTACAGTAAGAGTCAGAGCCTAAATAATTCTTCTTCTTCACTTTCTCTATATTATCAAAATGTGCGAGGGTTACGCACCAAGCTCAAAATTTTAAATGTTTCTGGCCTAACATTTTTTCATGACATTATCTGTTTGACCGAAACATGGTTAAATCCATCTATCAGCAGTAGATCTTCCGTTGTGATAGGAACTTCGAAATACTTGGACTGACAAATGGTGGTGGAGCTCCAGTTGCTATCCAGAACTACATTGAATGTTCTTTTTTTTCCTCTTACGATTGTATTACCGTTAATATTCCTACTTCCACCTCCACATCGCTTGTGGTTGTTTGTGTCTACGTCCCCTGTAATTCCACATTTGCTGTTTATGATAATCTCTTTGATCACTTATCTGATACTGTTAATATTTTATTTCCTAATTCCTGTTGTATAATCTGTGGTGATTTCAATCTTCCCAATGTTAGATGGCCTGATAGGCCAGGTCTCCTTTAACTTCTTCTTCCATGTCAAGGTCGCTCACATCTTTCATGGAATTCTGTAACCTTATACAGTTCCACTTAACTCTGAACTTTATGGATCATGCTCTCGATCTTGTGTTAAGTAATCTTACCTTGTCTTTTCTTTCGTCTTCTTTTCCTACTCCTGCTTATATTCCTTGTGATCCTTACCATCCAGCTATTGCTCATGAGATCAACATTAAATTGTCACCCTCTCTCTCAGAGACTTATCATTCTAGACTTAATTTTAGGAAAGCTAATTACGTTTCTATTAATGAAAGGCTGAGTCAAATCAATTGGTATTTCATTCTGAAGGATCTTAACTGTGAGAATGCTGTGACAACTTTCTACACTATCCTATACAACATCTTCTACAAGTTTGTTCCATTACCTAACTATAAACCCCGGAAGGGTCCAGTTTGGTTTACTCCGCTAATACACAAATAGATCCGCAAAAAGAAGCGTCCAGACTCGTCCTAAACGTTTCAGACGCCAATCCGACAGTATAGCGTTTAAAGATTTACCTATACGAGAGGCATTCATTTGATGAAACTTAAAATGAAACTGAAGATAAATTCATATAGTAAAATCAATCGAACAGTTAAAAAGTTTCATTATCTGAAAATATCGCCGCAAATATCGAAATAGAAAATTCTGCAGCTGCACTTGGTACTACAACTGCAGTTAAGTATCCCGCCCATATCTTAATTTTATTATACTCGTACATAAACTCATAAAGGATCCCGAATTAGCCCATATCAAAAATCAGTTCCTCTGGCTTCACTGCGTCAGGGGTCTTTTTTATTGTTTTTTTTTCGCCAGTTAAAGAAAAATACGTACTGGCGTTAATTCAATAAAATGTTTTAAATTATTTATTTTGTTTAGAGTTATTATTAAATTTCCATTTTTGTGCTATCGCTCTCGGCGCCCCTTGGGGACGGCGCCCGGGGCGGTCGCCACCTTCGCCCCTCCCTTCGCACGGCCCTTCCAGAACCCCTCCCGTGCGCATGGGCCTCGCTAGACAGAGTCTGTCTGGCTGAATGCTGTCTCTGTCTGGAGGATGTGGAAACGACCAAATACATCCTGTGGGAATGTTCCGCCATCGCACGTTATAGGACGTTACTCCTCGGGCTACTATCAGCGCTGCAGACTTCACGTTGATGACTGCAAAAGACATAGGTACTGTTCTTTATTAAAAAGGTGGACGGTCTGGACTTAATGGGATACGGTACAATAAATTTCTTATGGTCGCAGTGCCTTCCTGCTTTGTCTGTAGGTCCACTATCTTATCTTTTCTACTTTGGTTGTAGAATAAAACATACTACACACTACTTTATTTTTATTAAAATGCAGATTTATTGATTTTGATTAACTATAGTTGAAGCCATTAAAAAACAGCCGAAGGCTAGCTTGCCGAAGGTATCATACCTTCGTTGCGTTTTGTGGTACATTTGCCACTTTGAAATTAGTAGTAAAACTTGTTCCGATTTCACTGTTCCTATAAGGGGTATACGACATAGAGGGCGGATTTCAACTAAATTTAGGGCCACGTCCCTTAGCCTTCAATATGATTCAATAATATGCAATTTTGTAAAGATATCTTCAGAAATAAAAAAAGTTTTTCTGACAAAAACTTGCTTTTGGAACTGTCGTTCCTATGACAGCTATAGGATAGAGCAGTCCGATTTCAACCAAATTCGGGAATATGATTTCACTGAAAATACTATTGATTATTGTGAAATTTTAAAACAATATCTTTAGAAATAAAAAAGTTTTTCCCACAAAGACGAATTTTTGGACCGGTCGTTCCTAAGGCAGCTATATGACGTAGTGATCCAATTTCAAGCAAATTCGGAAATATGATTTGACCAAAGATATTATTGGTTAGTGTGAAATTTGAAAATAATTATCTTTAGAAATAAAAAAGGTTTTCTCACAAAGACGAATTTTTGAACCGGTCTTTCCTATGGCAGCTATACGACTTAGTGGTCCGATTTCAACCAAATTCGGAAATGTAATTTAGCTAAAGATAGTGTTGAGTAATGTGAAATTTGGAAACGATATCTTTAGAAATAAAAAAGTTTTTTTTCCACAAGGACCAATTTTTGGACCGGTCGTTCCTATGGCAGCTATATGACGTAGTGGTCCGATTCCGTTGGTTCCGACATATATACAGCGTGCAATAGAAAAAAGGCTTTGTATCAAATTTCCGCTTGATAGCTTTAAAACTGAGGGACTAGTTTGCATAGAAACAGACAGACAGACGGACAGACGGACAAAGCTTAATCGACTCGTCTCATCATACTGCCCAAGAATATATATACATAGTTTATTTGGAGATGCTTCCTTCTGTGCGTTGCAAACTTCATGACAAAGTTAATATACCCTATCACATCCGTGAAGGGTATAAAAATATTATTTTAAACAAGGAAAACGCTTCTTTGTCACATTCTCACAAATTGGGAAGTGTGATTTGGCTAAAAATATTATTGATTAGTGTTAAGTTTGAAAAAGATATCTTGGGAAATACAATTTTTTTCTCTATCACATCCGTGAAGGGTATAAAAACACGTCGGTACCTACTCAAGGGGTGAAAAATGATACAAAGTATCTACACTGCATGCAGATACATCGGAACATGGATATGTCTTTGGCTACCGACTGCGTGGAACCTGTTGTGTTGAAGATATCGACGTAAGTTTTATAAAGATCCCAGTATAGTTATACTGGATGAAATCATTCGACAAAACACGTCCCACGCTTTCGGTAGGCATAAGATGTACCGATGTATCTGCATGCAGTGTAGATACTTTGTATCATTTTCAAGACATACCGTCCCGCATAGTGTACAGGAGAATACAAATTAACCCAACCGTTGCCCCGTGTGTGGATCAAGCGATCATACACTCTACATATTTATATGCGCCTGTGCTTCGTTAGTACGTCAATCCGCGATCGATCGCGTCAAGCCGCGGTCTAGCTAAACACACTTACTATTAGATACTTAGATAGTACTCGTCTAAGTCTAAAGACGGTAAGCGCGACAACACAATTTTATTGCATTAACGTTTACGTTATCCGCGCTGCACAAACTGCATCATTTGCACTATTCTCCTCACTAAATCAGAATTGTGCACTGTTAGTTGATATATCATCGATCGTGATAGTACGCGGTATGCGCGATACAAGTACGGTCGCAAGTTCCTTACATCCACGGGAAAAACACGTTGGTGACCTTGGTGACACTAATTTCAGTCGGCTGGATGGGATTGGCCATCACAAGAAAGGGGTGGATCCGCCGCGGAAGTGTAGTCCAAGGTCCGTGGAGCAAGCATCTCTTTCGCGCTGTCGCCGATGACGAAGCAACGCCCATCCATTGAACTTCTTCGACTCAACCGTCAACCGTCCATTACCTGCATACGAGTGTGTGTGTATGTGTGTGTGTGTGTGTGTGTGAAGTTGAAGCTATTTCTCGACCTACCCCAACGATTTTCTTACTGAGTCAGGTTAGTGACTAATTGATGAAAACAAAAAGATTGCTGTGAAGGAGGAGCCATAGCGCTGTGCATGAGTGAGGGAGACAGGTTGTCTGGATGTGGCTGGTGTTGTGAGCAGATTTGAATCACGAGGGGATGGCAGTTGAATGATGTTGACTTGTTTTATGGGTGTCTGGTTGTTTAGTCAGTTCATGATGCGAAGTTTTTCGATTTTCGTGAGTTCCCTTTGATGACTGACTCGGATTGACTGAGGATCGGCCACTACATTCATAGAACTCGGAAAAATTTTCAATGGGCTTGTTTCCTCTTCTGACCCCCGAGTAGAAAAACAGACATTTCGTGTGACGGACAGATTTTTAGGATGACCCCCAGCTATAAGACATATCCATGTCAAAAAAAGATATACGTGAACAAACCTCGGACTGAAACGAATATTTCGCATACAACACAATTAGGAACAGGAACAAAATTCAGTACGTTTCCGATAGGAACAGAGTTAGCGACAGAATCGGCGAAAGAACTAGCGACGGATAATCGTTGTCTGGCGACAGAACAGAAACAATACTCGTAACATCATGCATTGTTTCTGGAACAGAATCATCACAAAGCAGACCAACACACAACATATTCTTCACAATTGAATATATAATCAAAAGTTCTGTTTCTGTTGTCTTTCTGTTCCTGTTGCTAATTCTGCTGTATGCGAAATCGTCTTTTAATCAGGGTTCAGTCCCTGCCAACATTAAAGCGTCATTTATATGAAAACTATTTTTGGTAAAATATCTTACGATATTCGGTATTTTAACTGCACAGTTAAAAATCTGGTCTATTATCAATGCTAATTCGGGTTACATATATGACGACACCAAAATTGTATTAGATTTTAAAATAATAAAATGAAAGAATTACAATTGCTTCCGTAAACTTCACTGGTTTAAATATTAAACTTTTCTGGCATTATTTTTTTAATCAAATTGTTGGTTTAAAATTTAATCTACAGATATTATAATCTATGAAAAAATATTAATTTTACTGCGTTTTTTTAACTCCTCTAAGTTTTTTCTCCCTTTTTTTTCAATTTTCTAAACTTTCAAATCCCTTATTAAGCGCATCGCAGGTTAGCCAGCTAATCTTTAACTTTTTTCGCCATGGTGCAGCATCGAACCTGTGAACTCCGTGTTGTAGAGTTGCGACGTAGACCACTCGGCCACGCAGCATAATATTTTGAGCTGACTGCGAGTAGTTATAGTGAGACTTGAGACTCAAAAAAAATATTTTACTTTGTGGGGTTTACCTTTTAATTAAACTTAGATTAGAAACTAATGCGAGAACAAAAAAAAAAACACAAAAAGGTTTGAATTGTATTAGAATTTATTACAAATTGGTTTAAAATAGAAGTAAACTTTGAATTGTATTAAAATAGAATTTATTACAAATTTGGTTTAAAATAGAAGTAAACTTTGAAAGGGTTTCGATAATAGAATTAAAATTATTAAAAATGGTGGTAGTCCAAGACCAGGTTTAAAAAAAATACCGAGATTTTTAACTGTGTGGTGTTCGTGTTATTATATATATTGTAATATTACTACGTTGTATTAACTAAACTTTTAGTAAATAAAAAGTAATAATAATAGCTGAAAAGGATATTTTTTTTAAACGTTTAGATTTTAATATCAACGCTGCTCGTAGTACGAATTTGAATAGCCCTAAAACGTATTTTAAAGATTATAAATCTTATCAGGCAATTTACAAATGTTTCAATGTCCAATAGGCTGACAGGCTATAAAGGTCTTTGATTTATAATGACTTATGATAAGGTATGCGAATACGATATCAATCAGTTTCCAGTAGGATTAATAATATTTACGTATTATATCAATGATCGGATAACATTTAAAAAACATTGATTTTTACTTCATCAAGCTGATCACAAAATCAGGTTATCAGTTTTGAAAAATAATTGTAACAAAGCATTTGTTTCAACTAAAGTATGGATGAAGAAAAATGTCGAAATGTTTATGGTAATTCGGAGAGCCAAATTCATTTCCACATTCCTCCGTGTGGGCGTCCATTTAGATCCTTCCGCTGACCGCTGAAATTTTACCGGCATCTGCAAGTTGATTTCAAATGATGGTTCATTGGCAATGGGTCAACCACACCTCCACGCAAGATCTCTAAATTTACAGAAACCTGAAGTCAAGCCACGGATAAGATCAACAATGGATTAAAGACCACGCAAGCGACCTGCGGAATACGTTACAATCATACCTATATATACGCCAGTAGTTACAACCTTACCGTGTTGACAATCCAGAAACGAAATCACTCGGACAAGTTATCGCTAGTGACTTAAAATCGTACAAAATTTGCTAGATTTGTAAACTCCACGTTATTCTTTTTAACTCAATCACGGAACAATTGTGTGTCATCCGCACAAAGGCAAAGTTGTTTCAAATCTTTCTAGTTAACGTCCCCTATGTTACACCTACCGAGCACAAACATGAAGAAATGAAGGAGGACTTCTAGAATAACCTAGAAATCCTTTTCAACTCTTACCTATCAAAAGATATAAAAATTATTATGGTGAGATCAATGCTAAGGTGTGGAACGAGGAATCTCCTAGAGGAACAATCGGAGGGTAGAGTCCTCACGACGAGTCCAAGGGCAACAGACAAAACCTGCGGCAACCAGCAATTTTATCACCAGCTCTACTTCTTTTCAACATTGATGTATTTACAAAAGAACAGATGCATCGCCGGATGGCCGTTTTTCAATCATCATCTCATTCAAAGTATGCATATGGGCAAAAAACATCCTCGATGTCCTCACTTTTAGAGGAGCATACTGCGATTCTGATCACTACCTCGTAAAACCAAATACTAGGTGCGTTTTTTTGAACAATGGGTTAGGGTAAGTTAACTCGTGGAGTAAAAAAACGATCGATGGCAGCCATCCAGGTTAACCTTTTAAGTCATGTCATACCAATAATAATAGTCTGTTTGCTTGGCTTTCAAAATTGATCGTAGTGACAAGCAATTATGAATATGGCCGCCTACATATTAAATAGTAGTGACGAGAAAATATAAAATGTGTAAATTACGAATGAACTGTCGTCGAAACCTGGCACCAATTGTCAAATTAATAACAAGCATACTTATAGGCACGTTTTAGTGGTACAATTGTACAATCTGTCGAGTGCAGGTTAGCTACCCCACTGGTTTGTACTGGGTTAGTTTTTGTAATGCATGGAGATACCCTAACCTGCACCGCATAGATGTTAAAAAACAAACACCTACTGTTTCCGTATGTCTAATATATATTTGACCAGTAACCAATGAAAATACAACATCGAGAAATTACTAAAATCTGCAGTGTCGGAGGAATACGTATCGAAGTTCGAAAGGGAATTACATTCAATCCTTCTAAAAACCACAGGCAGGGCAGTAGACGATACTTGAAATCAGAATAAAGATGAGGTAAAGGCAATACATCTGGAAGGCTTTACATAGGAGAGGTATACCAGATAAAATCATATCCATCATCAAGGAGTCCTATAGCGGAGCCCAATATCACGTCTTACACAAGGGTAAGCTTTCAGATCCCTTCGAGGTACATAGCGGAGTGAGACAAGGCTGTATTTTGTCACCTACCTATATATTGTTTTTGATTGACATTAATGACGTACTCTGCAGTGCACTTCGTGAACACCAGAGCAAAGGGATCAAACCTGTTTGAATACCTTCAACACCTGGATTACGCTGACGATATTTGTCTTCTCTCAAATATATCGGATCATCTAGTTCAAATGACGGATGCCCTGCACCGCGAAAGTGGCAATGCGGGGCTTAAAATCAATGCTGCCAAAACTAAGTACTTGAGCTTGGATCCAGGAAGACAGAGCGAAATTTGTGTTTCGGGGCAGACGGTGGAAAAAGTGGACAATTTTTGCTACCTCGGAAGCGTAGTTACAGCAGAAGGTGGAGCGGATGCTGATGTACTGTCTCGCATCAATAAGGCTGGGGCAGCTTTTTTCAGTTTAACTCCTTTCTGGCAAAACAACAACAACTTCAGAAGTACCAAACTCAGGATCTTCGAAACCAATATAAAATCTGTGCTTCTTTATGGCTGTTCAACTTGGAAGGTGACCAGGGAGATAACAACTACACAGATTGCAAACTTTCGTGAACCAGTGTCTACGGCGCATCCTGCACATACGCTGGTCGGAGGTCATTTCTAACGACGACCTCCTGTTCATTACTGGCCAGGACAGGATAGGCACTTCTATAAAAAGGCGAAAGTGGCAATGGATAGGTCACACACTCCGAAAGGGGCCGGGAAACATAGCTAAATAGGCCCTCGATTGGAACCCACAGGAAACCGATGCAAGTCGCCGCGTTGGACGACCTAGAAACACCTGGAGAAGATCAGTTGAGGTCGAGGGTAAGTCATTAGGCAAATCGTGGAGACAGTTGAAGGCGATGGCGGCGAACAGGACGAGGTGGAAAGTCGGCGTGGTTAATGCCCTATGCCCCACAAGGGGTTGAGAGAATCCAGAGAGAAAGGCAGTTTTAACACAAGTGAAAGGGTATGATGCCCCACAATAGAAATCGAAACTGGTTTGACAGTGAGTGCCACTTCTAGGGTAGAAGAATAAGGCATTGGAGTAGTATATGACAAAACGCATGCAAAACGTGGACCTTCATTCAAGAAAAGGCACGATTGATAAGTGCTTTCAAAACGAAAATCCTTCGACCTGGGTAGCAAACTGTCAAAGGACGCCAACGAAACTGACGAAATAAAGCGACGAATACGACTAGCAAATAAGAATTTTTACTCGGTCCTCCCCATAGTGAAATCGAAGCATGTGCACAGAAACACGAAGCTCCGCGTATACAAAACCACCATGTGACCAGTGCTATGCTATGGCTGCGAAACTTGCAGCCTTACCCAAGCCTTCGGAAAAATGCTAAACTTATTTAAACGAAAAGTTCTTCAACGAATTTTCGGAGCGGTTTACCCGACATGGATGCGCCGGGTACAATCATGAGTTGTATGAACTCTACGATGAGCCAGAAGTTTCGGAAATCGTCAAACTACAACGGCTTCAAAGGGTAGGGCATGAACAACGAATGGACGATGTTGGCATGCCTAAACCAGTTATTAACGGACGACAAGTCAACGGAGTGAGACTGCGAGAAAGACTGAGAGCTTGTTGGGAGAGCTCAGTATATGCTGACGCCTAGCAACTAGTGGGCTTACAAGATTGGAGGACGGGGTTACGTGACCAAGATAATTACTACTTTGCCTTAATCCCTAGTGGGGCATAGCGCGCCAACTGCTCCTGCGCGCCATCGTACTCTTTTCTGGGCAATGGGGCGCAACTCCCCAAAAGACTTACCCAGCGTCCTACATTCCTTTTCTCAGATCGACGCCATGTGTTTTTATAACCCCCTCTTGGTCGGCCTTGGTTGGAAATGGGGTTCACGAAAACTTGCAGGTTTCTAGTAACACTTACGGAAACTTTAAATGTACTGCTCCCATACAAAAGCACAGACAGCACCTGGGAGCGAAACAGGCCCAACTTGGTCTTGATGCTGAGATAGCTGCTTTGCCATATTTTGGACAAAAGGCCGTATGCGCATTTCGCCTGGTTGATACGACGAGCGACGTCCTGCTCCGTACCACCATTTTCGGCAACAATGCTACCCAGGTAGCACAGGCTGCCCATTAGCATTGATGGCAATAAGTGTTGGATTTCTTCTTCGCAATGGCGGGCTATGAACTGTGGTCTTGTTGGTATTAATCTTTAGCCCAACCTTGCTTGTCTCCCTCTCGAGATCTAACGCCATTGCGGGCAGATCCATGATTTTGTGGGAGAGTAGGCATATGTCGTCTTGATTCGCATCAAGACTCGATTCTTCAATCTCTGGCTCATCAATGTGCATGCCCCCACTGAAGTTAAAGAAGACGCAGTAAAAGACGAGTTCTACGCCCGCCTTGGAACTCTCTTCGTCTCACTTCCAACAAACGACGTCAAATTGCTGCTGCGAGACTTTAACGCGAAAGTCGGGAATGAAAGTTGGCATCGGTGGACCTCTGGAGGCCACAGCCTCCATGAAGAATGTAACGATAACGGCCAGCGACTTATCGACTTCGCCTGCAGCAGGAATCTAGTCGTAAGCTCTACGTGTTTCCCGCATCGACGCATTCACAAGCAGACCTGGAAGTCTCCAGACGCACATACCGTCAACCAAATTGACCACGTCCTCATTTGCAGGAGATGGGCGTCTAGTGTCATGGATGTCCGCTCCTATCGAGGAGCAAACTGCGACTCAGATCATCACTTGGTGAAGACGACCTACAGATGTAGAGTCTCCTCAGTGCACCAGTCAAGAATCAGCCCTCCCAAAATCTTTGCGGTTGATAAGCTCTTGAGTGATGCTACAGCGGTGGCGTATACTACCGCCCTTGAGGAAAAACTATCACCTATGCTACACAACATCAGCAACACAGGCGTCCATGGGTTCTGGGAAGAACTCAAGGGTACCATCAAGGATGTCGCAGAGAAGGTCGTGGGATATAAAGCCCGGCGAGCGCGAAATGACTGGTTCGACGAAGAATGCAAAAATTCACTTGACGCGAAAAACGAGGCCTACAGACAATGGATTCAACGAGGAACCAGAGCCAGAAGAGAAAAATATGAGGAGCTACGGCGAATATCGAATAGAATAATTAGACGTAAGAAACGTAAATACTTTGACGAGCAGTTGCTGAACATAAACGAAAACTTAGCTAATAGGAACACCAGACAAGCGTACAAACTAGTAAATACAATTAAGAACGGCTACCAACCCAGGACTAGCCTTTGTAAGGACAAGGATGGAAACATCCTCAGCGACACCGATGGTATTAACAAACGATGGGCCTCTTATTTTGAAGAGCTTCTAAACCGACCATCTAACATCCCCACACAGGAAGCTCTCGATGATATTGTTGATCTAGGCCCACCCATTCAACCCCCGACAGTAGAGGAAGTTGATCTCGCGTTGCGGTCACTAAAACGAAATAAAGCGCCGGGCGCTGACGAGATCCCAGCTGAACTGCTAAGATTCGGTGGAACGAGTCTAGTTGATGCCATACATCAATTACTCCTGCGAGTATGGGAGAACGAGGAGATCCCAGACGATTGGCGCAGAAGCATCATCTGTCCAATTCATAAAAAGGGAGATAAATTGCGGTGTGAGAATTACAGGGGCATCTCACTAGTTTGTACGTCCTATAAAATTTTGACGAAAATTCTGGAAAATAGAATAAAACCGTACGCAGAACGAGTCATTGGCGAATATCAAAGCGGTTTCAGACCTGGTCGCTCCACAACCGATCAGCTCTTCTCAGTCAAACTGATACTCCAGAGGTGCTGGGAATATAACGTAAACGTATACCAAATCTTTGTCGACTTCAAGCAGGCATACGACAGTATCGATCGTGGAGTACTGTACAACATCATGCTGCAATTCGGTATACCAGCAAAATTAGTGCGACTGACAAAGATGACGATGACCAACTCCATCTCACAAGTCAGGATCCAGAATAGACTTACTGATCTATTTGAAACACGCACTGGTTTGAAACAGGGCGATGGACTGGCACCGACGCTCCTCAACCTAGCACTGGAATACGTTATTCGGGCTATGAATATGGACAACAGCAAGACGCTGCTCATCAAGTCGTCACAATTAGCAGCGTACGCCGACGACATCAACATCATGTCCCGAAGATTGGCTGACGCAGAAGAACTTCTGCATACGCTCGATACCGCTGCAAAGGAAGTTGGATTACGTATTAGCGAGGGTAAAACTAAAATAATGATGCAATCGGTGACAAGGACACCTGCACAACCGAGCATCAACGTGGGGGACCTCAACATCGAGTTCGTGAACAACTTCATCTACCTGGGTTGCAACCTGTCAAGGGACGCCAACGAAACTGACGAAATCAAGCGACGGATACAGTTAGCTAATAAGACTTTTTTCTCGGTTCTCCCCATAATGAAATCGAAACATGTGCACAGAAACACGAAGCTCCGCGTGTACAAAACCATTATACGACCAGTGCTATGCTACGGCTGCGAAGCATGGACCCTAACTCAAGCCTCCGAAAACATGCTAGACACTTTCGAACGTAAGGTTCTACGGCGAATTTTCGGGGCTGTTTGCGAATCGAGATGGATGGCGCATCCGGTACAACCATGAGTTGTATGAAATGTACGATGAGCTGCAAGTCTCGAAAATCGTCAAACTACAACGACTTTAATGGGCAGGGCATGTACAAAGAATGGACGATGATCGCATGCCTAAGAGAGTAATGAATGCGGAACGAGTCGACGGAGCGAGACTGCGAGGACGACCGAGATCTCGTTGGGAGAGCTCAGTAGGTGTGGACGCCGCGCAGCTGCTGGGCTCCCAAAACTGGAGGACGCGGTCACGTGACCGAGATAATTGGAGGACAATGATCCAGGCGGCCAAGGCCCGACGCCGGGCTGTCGCGCCACGATGATGATAGGCATATGTCGTCAGCGTAGTCAAGATGTTGTAGATAAGATGTCAAAGTCCATTGAATTCCTCAGTCTAGTCCGGATAGGGCTGTATGCAACACGTCGTCGATCACTATGAGGAATAGGATCGGTGAGAGGATGCACCCCTGCCGAACTCCACTGCGAATCTCGAGATAATTGGAGAACAATGATCCAGGTGGTCAATGTCCGTCGGACTGTTGCGCCACGATGATGATGATGAGCACCAGATTAACACTTAATTAACACTTTCATTATGCGCTCATTTGGAAGTTGATAAAGTGGGGGTGCTAGCGTAACGTCAAGCTTATAGGCACATATTAAATAATCAATTACAACGATTCGGTTGGAGCACAAAATTTTTGATTTGAGCACCAAATTATGCGATATGTCACATCTTGATTTATCGTTGTGGGGGTGGGGGCCAGCTTAACCGACGTCAAAGTATTAATTCTAATCTGTCTTGAGTCCGCAAGATTGGAAAGGAATTTATCAATATTATTTTCTGCACAAATGGTTGCTCCTTTAGACCGTATCTAACCATTATAAATGAAAACCAAGTGGAGAGTAAATGCACCCCAATTTTTTCGTATTAAATAAAGGACAACAAATATTTTAGACAAAAGATTTTTAATTTATATTTTGAAAAATAATTTAGGAATAGAACTGAAATTAAGAAACCGTGATATCCGTGGTACAGAAATAACTATCACACTTATTACAAACGGTTCTGATTTTGATATAATCTGTAGGTACATTCAGGTATTGATTGTACCGAAAACTTCAAGATTACCTGTACCGCAATGAACATAATTAATATTAACTCATTACAGTATGTACCAATTCATTTCAAATTGTTTGTACCATATCCATGTACGATATCCTAAGAAATGTCAGTCTGAGGTGCAGCTGCACGCCGCTCGGGCTTATGAAGGCTAATCGTGAAATTCTCTGGAAATGTTTAATTTGTTTATCTAAACAATGTGTTTGTGTATAAATAAATCTCAATTCAAAACAAACTAAAAAAGTTAAATAGTTTTGAGTTCATTCCATTATTGTTTGATGTTTTATTTACCTTTTTTTACGTAATCTTTTAAGTTCAATAATCCCAACTTTTCCCATTCCAACTACTCATATCGTATCGCAGTCAAAATAGGCATGAGTAAATCTATAGATATTTAATCCTATTTTATGCTTCAAAAACCGATAACATTATTGATAGGAATGTTTAATTTATGTTGGTATAAAAGGCTACCATAATTTTTTCACTTACTGCTGCACATCTGCACTAATTTTGTTTTCTGAATCGTCTGATAGCCGTTATCGCCAATGGATAATTAGGAATATCATTTGCATTGCATCTATCAATTGCAATATCAATTGTTCTGCTTAAAAGTAATGTGTCTAGCGGGTATGATATTCGGAATGGAGTTCGGTAGAGGTGCATCCTCTCCCGGACAATATTCCTCGTAGAGATTGAAGATATATTGCACGCAGCCCATTGCCCCATTCTGGAGAACACAGAAGAATTACGCTGACGATATATGCCTACTTTCCCACAAAAATTATGGATCTGTCCGCAATGGCGTTAGATCTTGAGAGAGAGGCGAGCACGGTCGGTCTAAAAATTAACACCAAAGTTCTTAGCCCGCCCCGCCGTTGCAAGAAGAAAAATTCTAACTCTTCCTGTTGACATCTGTCATCCACCTTGTCCATTAGACAGCCTGTTGGGAAGGTGGATAAATTTGTTTTTACCTTGATAACATTGTTTCAAAGATGGCGATACAGAGCAAGATATCGATCATCGAATCAAACAGGCTGAATGTGCATTCGACATACTATCCAAAAACTGTCAAAACAGTTATTTCAGACCAAGCTGAGCTTATTTCTCTCCCTGGTACTGACTGTGCTGTTGTATGGGAGCAATACATGGTCATTTCCGTAAGCGTTAAAGATGCAAGTTTTCCACAATTGTTGTCATCGTCAAATTGTAATTAGTTCCTCTCCCGAAAAAATATCAAATGAGAAACTGTCGCCGTACGGATCATGATCTAATCGAAGAAATCATACGCAGGCGAAAATGGCAGTGGATAGTTGTAAGTTGCATTGAAATAGGACACAGTTCCCAGTGAAGGCCGACTAAGTGGGCATCCTTGAAACTTATGACGCCGATCTGTGGCTGACGAGTGGGCGTTTTTGAGTAATTCGTGGCGACTGATGCCATCCAGTGCCCAGAACCGAATACAATAGCGCGCAGGTGTAATTGACGCATTATGCCCCACAAGAGTTTGATTCAAATGTGAATAACGGATGAGTGTCATCAGCAAAATTATCAAGAAAGGAAAAAAAATATACGCTAGGAGCAGGATTTTAACTCAACTCAACTTTCAAAACACACCGGTGAGCGTAAATTAAATTACAAAACTTTCCCACAAAAAAACAAAAAACGAAATAATTCACTTGATTAAACCATTTTTATTAAAAATTAGTTCGAACGTTTGCTAAAGGTCAAACATGTTTAAGGGCGGAAGATCTTGCCAATGGTTTCAAGAATACTGTCAATATCAACACCCAATCCACGGAGACGATCCAACATGTCGGTGAAGCCAGCATTAGCTTGGAGGCCTTCAATGATGGCTCCGAATTCGTCAGAATTGATCTTTTGGATAGCCAATTGGACGTAGTAGTCGGTGGCCAATTTCTCTTCGAGGAGGGCTTGGACCTTGTCGAGTGGGATGAGAGCAAGAATTTCTTCCAACATGGCGTTGAATCCACCGGCACGGGTAGAGCGATGTCCCAATTCGGGGAATCCGAGGAAACCAAGAACAACGTTGATGTAGTATTGGGCATCCAGGTACAATTCGCTACAGGCGAAATCGAGCAACTTGTTGAAGGCTGGACCTTCGCCAACCGAAAGAAGGATTTTGTGGAAATCATCCGATGAAAGGAATTCCATGACAGATTGAACTTCTGGATCGGAGGTGATGGCAGTCAAGAGGATTTCCAAGACACGATCGAGTGGGATCATATCGATGAATTCATCGAGAACTGGAACAAGTCCACCACCGTTTGGAGCTTGACACTGTGGTCCATCACGGGCTAATAGAATAAAATTGAGTTAATTGCTTATATTTTAAAAGAAGCTGGATGTAATTACGGGCAGCGCCACAAAGGGCGACGGCAGCCAAGACGAAAACGATAACCTTCATATTTTTTTGCTGTTGCTTCACTAGTTGAAACTTCTATCCTGCCCATCCAGCGAAGCACTATTTATACTATACCCAGTACGCCCAGCGAAACCGTTTATCATAAATCGATACAACATTTAATCCTTGTTCGATCGAGACAATGTCAAAATGGATTTATTTGCAAGAAAAACTCGTATCTGGCTTTCTTTGTGGCTGATAAAAATGCATCTTGCAAAACAACCTGTTTATCTTTCTTCGGGATTATAAGTCGAATGTGTTTCATATACATACATACACTGCTCCAAAAAGACATGTAAGTATTTTGTCATCAGCTTTACTGGGATTTCAAAGGGAGTACGATGTTTCTACATCTCAGTGTAGATCGATGTCGTCTACAGAAGTCGAATTTAGTTTCTTTGTTACTTGGTATATTTTTTGCGTTCCCTTTTATTCAGACGTACATAGTTCGGATTCGTAGCTGTCTGTGATGCGTTTCTATTGTAATTTCTAATTTGCCCATATATTATATTCAGATATTATAATGTATGGATCCTTTTTTTTCTAATTAAACTTCAGTTGGCAGCGGTGAGAGATTGCACCAATCCTAGCGTAAAACCATTTAAAAGAGATGACGGTGAACGTCAGGTAAGGTATCGGCAATAAATGCCATGTAATCAGGCAGAGTAGTGAATTCTCACCGCTCTTCAGGGTTGCTGTCGTTGGATAGAAGACACGTTAGAAATATTATCAGCTATCGAATGCCGCGCAATGATTATTTCAAAAGTTATAGAAATCAGGATGAGAAGCAGCGCTCCTTTCATTTGCTCCGCATCTGTCTTGCCCCGGCTGGTAGTAGAAAGACACCTTTGGGTTCCACTACTTCACCGACATGCATGATCGGAAGGTGGTGAGTGTCGGACAGCTCAAGCGTTTTACTGTCAACTCCGGATGATTCGCAGATAAGGCATTGGTCTGACGTTGTTGGGACCTGATATAGTGGTACCACAACGGGCCCAATAGTGGTCTATGTATTCTCTGAATAATATAACGATCATTGGTATGTATTTCATTAGGTACTGACTGAAAAAATGGAAACTTTCTCGATTTACTTTATTTAATCGTTTCAATATTTTTAATTTAAAACTTCTATTTTTCAGCATTTTGGCGCCCACTTCGTGATTGCGCCCGAGGCAACGGCCTCGGTATGCTCACCGTAGTTCCCAGAAAACACAAATTCTCTTAAATCGTTCTAATAGCATTATGAATGTTTTTGATTTATTAAATCATGCTTTAAGAAGCTTTTAAGAACCAGAATTTTGTCCGAACAGCCCTTTGCGATACCACCCTATCAGCCAAAACTCTCAAAATCCTTGGGTCTTATGTACAAAACTTATTTTTAAGAATGTGTCCGTAGCTTGGTTTTGTAATAGTGAAAAAAAAAGCTCATTTCCCCACTACGATTTCGATTTTTGTTACATTTACTAGCCAACTCGTCACCTCTATATCAGCAGGCAGCACGACAACCTGATCCTAAGTCGCCGTGCCATATTTCACGCCATGTCATGCCCACAACTATCACACTACTTTGCCTTGCCCCAGGCATAGCGTGTCAACTACTCCTGCGCGCCATCATACTCTGTTCTGGGCAATGGTTCGCAACTCTCCAAAAGACTTACCCAGTGCCTGACGTTCCTTTGCCACAGATCGAAGCCATGTGATTCGAGGACCCCCACTCGGTCGGCCTTGGTTGGAAATGGGGTTCCATTTCATGGCATGCAAAGCAATGCAGTTGTCACTCTTCCGCAAGGTGTGACCTATCCACTGCCATTTTCGCCTGCGTCTCAATTCGTCGATTGGTGTCTGACCCGTACACCGACTTAGCTCTTCATTTGATATCGTTTCGGGCCAGATGATTGTTAGAATTCGACGAAGACATGAGTTCACGAAAACTTCCAGCTTTCTGGTAACTGTTACGGAAACTTTCCATGTACTGCTCCCATGCAAAAGCACAGAGAGTACCAGGGAGCGAAACAGGCCCGGCTTGGTCTTGATGCTGCGATAACTGATCTGCCAGATTTTGGACAGCATGCCGCATTCGCATTTAGCGTGGTTGATACGACGAGCGATGTCCTGCACCGTACCGCCATTTTCGGCAACAATGCTACCCAGGTAGACGAAGTTGTCCACCTTCTCCACAGGGTGGCCATTAATATTGATGGCAATAGGTGTCGGATTTCTTTTTCGCAACGGCGCGGCGGGCTAAGAACCTTGGTTTTGTTGGTGTTAATCTTTAGCACAACCTTGCTTGCTTCTCTCTCGAGATCTAACGCCAATGCGGACAGATCCATGATTTTGTGGGAGAGTAGGCATATGTCGTCAGCGTAGTCAAGATATTGTAGATAAGATGTCAAAGTCCATTGGACTGCTCTGTCAAGTTCGGATAGGGCTGCATGCAACACATCGCCGATCACTATGAGGAGGATGCACCCCTGCCGAACTCCACTGCGAATCTCAAAGTCCCCCGACACCTTACCTTTATGCAAAACGCGACATTTCGCGCTGTCATAGGTTGCCTTAATAATAGTCACAAGCTTCTCAGGGATGCCTCTCCTGCGCAAAGCTGACCAAATAGGATCTCGGTTCACGCAATCGAAAACCCTTTCGAAATCGATGAAAAGCAAGTGAAGCGGAGAATCGTATTCAGCGCACTGATCGATGATGATTCGCAAGGTATTAATGTGATCGACACAGGAGAATTCGGATCGAAAACCAGCATGCTCTTCATCAATTGTGCTTTCTAAGTGGGCCTTTAGTCTTTCCAGGACGATTTTAGCTATTATCTTGGCAACGGCAGGAAGCACAAAAATGCATCTCCAATTATTACAGTCTGTGAGGCTACCCTTCTTTGGAAGTTTGATGATCAAACCTTCCTTCTACTCAGTGGAAAAGGTCTCTGTATTCCACACTTTATCAAGAAGTATGTGCAGCAAATCGGCAGTTACGCTTGGCGCTGCTTGATAAAGTTCGGCAGGGATACCATCGAGTCTGGCGGCGTTTGCTTGTTTTAGTGCAATATTTGCAGTGACTATTTCCTCTTTGGTCGGGGCAGTGGACCGTATACGCACATTTTGATGGTAAGATAAATTATCTATTTGAGGTGGAACTTCACCAGAGGTTATACGGTTCAAGACCGCGGCGAAGTGCTCTTTCCACCGTCTCATGTGATCTTCTTCCAAGATAAGTAGCTTTCCATCACTATCCTTCAGCGGATGTTGGTAGGAGTTACGACCACCTGTAGACTCCTTGTTGACACCGTAATCGGCGTTTAAGTTGTTATTTATTGCGGCTTCTTCTGCTGGGGCTAATAGAGAATTGGCATAAACTCTTTTATCACGTCGCACACTACGCTGGACTTCTCGAGCATTCTGACGGTAAAGCAGTTCGATGCTGCTTCGATTGTCGTCTGATATTGCAGCCAAACGAACCTTAAGCTCTTTTCTTTCAACAATCCGCTGCCATGAAGCGTCGGACATCCAGGGCTTACCCCGGCAATCGGTGTTCGTTCCAAGGATGGTATATGCGCTGTCAATGTACGCATTTTTTATGGCATCCCAGTTTTTATTTATGTCACTATCTGGGTGACTAGTTATCTCAGCTGATTTTTGCGTAAGATGTTCATTATATTGTTGTAAGACAGCTGGATTTTTGAGTCGAACGGTATTGAATTTGCGGCGCCTGGGTCTTTCTTCGCTAGAACGGTGCACGGCTGCAATACGCAATCGAACATTAGCAATCATAAGGTAATGATCTCTTCCCATCCCAATATCGGCACCCTTCTTGTTTCGCACGTCCAGGAGGCAACTCTTGAATATTTTACTAATGGCAAAGTGGTTGATCTAATTTTTTGTTCTGCGCCGATCAACAGAGGACCAACTGTTCGTAGAAAGAGTCGCCAAGATACTATCGGGTTCAGTTGGAGCATAGTATTATTGAGATGTTTCTCATTTTGGTCCGGAACCCGGCGGTCATGATTCGGTCGAGGACCTGATCCCAGGATAAGAGACAGTTACGTGCGGCTCTGGTTAAAAGGAGCACCTGACTTACGACCACTATCGGTAGCTCTATCGGGGTACAACACTACAGTGCTACTCGTTGGAGAGATAAATTTTCCACTGTTCCACCATCTTATCTCACCAGCTCCTAAGATGTTTAAGTTATACCTCAGAAATTCTACTATCTAATTAAAGAAATGCGTTCTGGGGACCTTCTGTTCTATTGTCCAGGAGAGTACGCACATTCCAGAATCCAATCTTTGTCATTGTACGATAGCCGAAAGTCGTAACCGTTGAGCCAGTCCTTATCCGAGGCATAGTTGACGTTTCGTTGGGATAAAGAAGATTTCGGATAGTGCAAGTTGCTGGCATACACATCCTGTCCCTGGTTTGTCGGTTTTAACGATAGGCCGTCAAAGGGAAAAAATCATCGCACCGCCATCAGTGGCGGCTTGACAGTGGTTAGTAATGGTCAGTGACCACTGCCGTTCCAGGGGCGCCCACGGGGAGGACTAGGGAAGAGGAATTTTTTTAATTTTTAGACATTTAAGGATTATGCTTCTACAGATGTTTAAAAAGCAATTGAAAGAGGTTGTGGCTAGCTGGGTACGCCACTGGATGCCAATTCTGGCAAATTCAGCAATCTTTATTTAAAATTGATGGACACAATTTTCAGTAAAGCTCATGATAATATACTTGCATGTATTTTTAAAGTAGTTTCTTATGCACACCTGCAAAAATAGGTTGTTTTGCAAAATGCATTTTTATCTATGACAAGTAAAGGCCTTCCCATAAATATGTCCGTTTTGACATTGTTTTGATCGAATAAGGATTAAATGTTAATTGGATTTACGATATACGGTTTTACTGAGGCTGCTGAGTAATATAAATAGCGCGTTTCTCGGTGGGCAGGATAGATCCAATTTGTGAAGCAACAGCAAAGCAAATATGAAGGTTATCGTTTTCGTCTTGGCTGCCGTCGCCCTTTGCGGCGCTGCCCGTAAGTAAACTTAGCTTCTTTTAATATATAAGCAATTGACTCTACTTTATTCTATTAGCTCGTGATGGACCACAGTGTCAAGCTCCAAACGGTGGTGGACTTGTTCCAGTTCTCGATGAATTCATCGATATGATCCCACTCGACCGTGTCTTGGAAATCCTCTTGACTGCCATCACCTCCGATCCAGAAGTTCAATCGGTCATGGAATTCCTTTCATCGGATGATTTCCACAAAATCCTTCTTTCGGTTGGCGAAGGTCCAGCCTTCAACAGCTTGCTCAATTTCGCCTGTAGCGAATTGTACCTGGATGCCCAATACTACATCAACGTTGCTCTTGGTTTCCTCGGATTCCCCGCATTGGGACATCGCTCTACCCGTGCCGGTGGATTCAACGCCATGTTGGAAGAAATTCTTGCTCTCATCCCACTCGACAAGGTCCAAGCCCTCCTCGAAGAGAAATTGGCCACCGACTACTACGTCCAATTGGCTATCCAAAAGATCAATTCTGACGAATTCGGAGCCATCATTGAAGGCCTCCAAGCTAATGCTGGCTTCACCGACATGTTGGATCGTCTCCGTGGATTGGGTGTTGATATTGACAGTATTCTTGAAACCATTGGCAAGATCTTCCGCCCTTAAATATGTTTGATTTATGGCAATCATTCGCTTCAATTTTTAATAAAAATGGTTTAATCAAGTGAATTATTTGGTTTTTTTTTGGGTTAACATATTGGGATTTAATGTAGGCCTCCTTTTTCTACTCCATTCGTGCATGTAAGTCGTAAGTCGATCATGCATTGGTAAGGTTGGAGATTTTCAATGAGAACGGTAAGTTTTTTGATCATGGTGGACACAACAAAAACCCTTTTAGTGTCAGTCACCTAAATTGTAAGATACTTAGATGACATTAATTTAAAGTCAACATCAGTGAAGGAAGCGAATGAAATGGTTCAAGCGCTCGATCAGGCAGCGACAGAAGTACATCTGCAAATTAACAAGTCCAAGCCGAAGGTGTTGACGAGCAAAACCCGGTCAAGCAAATATGTCGGAGGTAAAACTAGACGAGCAGGCAATCGGAAGGGTAGACAACTTCAAATGCCTTGGAGAAAACAGCGGAAATCGGCGATGTGACCCAAGAAATCAAACATCGAATCCAGCTCGCAGAACTGGAGCTGCTGTGCCTGCTAAACAGCAACTTTATTCGTTGGAAGCAAAGTTCCAAATCTATGAGCCAATCGTTCGCTCTGTGCTATGCCACAGATGCGAGACTTGGACCCTCGATCAGGCATAAAAAAACGTGAAATAGTGATAAATGCCTTTTAAAAGAGGGTGCTCCGACGAATCATTGGAGCAAAGTAGACCAATGTGGCATAGACTGTACCACCATGAGTTGTAGGAAATTTTTCACCGAGCAGAGGACTCCAGATTCACCAAGATACGTAGGTTACAGTGGGCGAGGCACATGCAGTGAATGGAAAACCATTAAATCCCCAAGAAGTCAATCATCGAGAAGTGTAAGGGTACAAAAATTCCCAAGAGACAGAAAAAGTGATGATCGAAATTTGCTTGCAGTGGTAAGCTGGAAGCAGCGGTATATGGGCTGAAACATATATCCGTATTAATTTGGCTATTAAGTAAATTAGTAAGTTTCTGATGAGTGGTAAGTCGATGTGTGGAGAGTTGATATGTCAATCAATAGGCGGAAGATGCAAACGCTGCTCCCATCTTGATAACTTTGCCGATGACACTCATCAGTTATTTTAACTTATCTTAACCCTTTGTGAACCAGCGTGCAGATGCCAAAGAAATTAGCGGTAGCATTCGACGCACAATAAAAAAATCCCGCAATCAACGAAGAGGTTCTACCAGTTGAACAAAGAGATGGCGTGTTTAAGGCGCAAATGTCTAAATGTCTGTTTTGCTAGACACCACTCTGTGTCGATCACTGGCGATGATCAAAAAGATACACGTCAAGTGCTCCGTACTCTATGGCTTGATCGCTAATCGTAAAAATTTTGCCTTGATCGTGTGCCTAGCAAAGCGAACCTTAAAAATACGGCGGGTGACGAAGTCAGCAATCGCCGGACACAACGAAATATACTAACTCATACCCCTAGTCTACACTCATAGACAAAATCGTGCGATTGTCTATAGACAAATCGCGGATTTTGTATTTAGATATTCGCGAACAATTCGGAACATTTTTGTGGACTTTGTTGCGCGTCCACATCTAAATTTAGTTCTTGGGAGACATGGCAAGTGAAATGGCGGTCTGTGGGATTGCTACTTGTGCAGCCTTTATCTTTGCTAAAAAAAGAGAAGAAAACCCGCGAACGTTTATACGGACCTTGTTTGTAGATGGTCTCAAATTTGGACTTAATCTATTAAAAAGGCTGAAATTGGAAGATGGGTTTGGCTTCCAAAATTTTGCAAGATTAACCACTACGGATTTTGAAGTATTGCTACAAATGTTTGAAAGTAAAATTTCAAAACAAGATACAAGATTCAGAGAAAGCATCCCACCTGCCCTCAGGTTGACAATAACGTTTCGTTATCTGGCGAATGGTGATTCATTTACTTTCCAAGCAGGGGATATCATCGTTTGTCTCGGAAGTTTGTGAAGCCATAATATGTTCGTTAAAAAACTTTGCAGTTGCCAATTATCACTTTTTTTATTATTTGAACTTAAAAATGGTAATTTGGGTGAAAACATTTATTAAAGTGAGAAAATATAAATGAGTGAGTTTAACGTTCAAAAAAATTCAAAATTATCAAATTCATGTTGAGTTTCCCCTTGTGTCATTGTTTTTCTCATTGGTAGGTACTGGCCATAATATGGGATTTTTTAATGGAGACTGAAGATTTCACAATCAGTTGAAGAAGAAGTTTGAGATTGTGAAGTGCTTGGGGTATTTGAGGCACAATAAGGAAACGACGGCGGTTTATGGATGAAATTCTGCCCAGTATATTCATGATACATTCCCATTTCATGCCTTGACAGAATATCATGACTATGGTGCTGGGCTATCGATATTTCCATATGGGACCTGCTTCTTGCTCGTAATTTATTAGCGACATGCTCCCCAAACACAGTATTAGGTTATAGGCAAACCATGGTGATTGGACAGGGGAAGATCCACTTTTCCGCATATCCTTAAGTTTCCTATTTTCTCGATGAAATTGTGTTTTTAAATTGTTGATTTTTCCATTTTGTTGGCACTTTCTCCCAATGCTGTTTTCTTTTAATTGCGGTTTTTCTAATCCGCCGACGTGACATCCCACAAACAATTTGAAAAATGAAATTCCTCAATTAATTGATATATTTTCCGTTGGCCACATTTCAAAAATACCATACAAATAAACCATAATTATCTGACCGCACGCTATATGCTCTTGCGAACACAACGAAATGTTGCACAAAATGTCTCAAGTTTTCCATTCTTGATGGGAACTCATAGACACACGATAGACAACTTATAGGCATGTACATGCAGTTGCAGAACACTCGAATTGTTCCCGATTTGTCTCTAAAAAGTAGCAGAACCTTGTCTATAGACACAAGTTGCAGAACTTGTCTATGAGTGTGGACTAGGGGATACAAAACCACATGCAGACTCCTAAAGCAGGAGACCAGGAGATACAAACAGAACTACTCGTATTTTCAGCAACTGTGTGAGGTTGCAGACATGAACACATGGGTAATGAAAAATATTAGCTGCGAAAAACAAACCCCAGTTGAATGATCCTGTTTTTTTATACCCCTCACGGATGTGATAGGGTATATTAACTTTGTCATAAAGTTTGCAATGCAGAGAAGGAAGCATCTCCGACCATATAAACTATATATAAATAGTATATTCTTGGTCGGTATGATGAGACGATTCGATTAAGTTTTGTCCGTCTGTCTGTCTGTCCGTCCGGTTCTATGCAAACTAGTCCCTCAATTTTAAAGCTATCGAGCTGAAATTTTGTACAAAGCCTTGTTTCTATTGCACGCTATAAATATGTTGGAACCAACGGAATCGGACCACTACGTCATATAGTATATAGTATTTTAGTATAGCCGTAGGAACGACCGGTCCAAAAATTCGTTTTTGTGAGGAAAACTTTTTTATTTCTAAAGATATCTTTTTCAAATTTCACATTTGTCAATAGTATCTTTCTCCAAGTCACATTCCTGAATTTGGTTGAAATTGGATCACTCTATCATATAGCTGTCATAGGAACGACCGTTCCAAAAGCAAGTTTTTGCTAGAAAAACTTTTTTATTTCTGAAGATATCTTTACCAAATTTCATATTATTCAATCATATTGACTGCCAAACCATATTCCTAAATTTGGTTAAAATCGGCTTACTATTTCATATACCTCTCATAGGAACAGTGAAATTGGAACAAGTTTAACTACTAATTTCAAAGTTGCAAATACACCATAAGTCATAAAGACGGTATCATACCTTCGGCAAGCTAGCCGAAGGCTAGCTTATTTTAGGAAAGAATAGTCTCAGTACTGTTTTCTCAACGCGAACTACGGTCACTACAACACGACACCATTGTAGACGAAGGATTCTTGGCAATTTCAGAACGTGGACTCCTACAAATAGAATAGTCTTGGCAATTTTGAGGCCTGCCTGAATGAACGGGTCTTCCCAAATGTACCATAAAGGCAGAAATTATGCGTTACTGGCCAAACCAAATTATCCGCCAGGTAAACGGAATTCACACTGCCCTAATTGTATACAAGACACTGCGGAAAATAGCAGATCATCTTCAATCGATTACCCAAGATAGTAGAGGAAAAAGAATGTCCATCGGACAGACAGTATGACTTTCAAAGAGCGCGATCCATGATCGATGCTCTCCGGACTGTGACGTGAGGACACGTGCTGCACTGTGGTGGCTTTCAACATTAATATTGTTGTCTGATACTATCGAATCAGAGTAATCAAGAGTTACCTAAAGTGGGTATTGTGGGTACCAGTAGAGCTCCAATTGCATTCCGAGCTTGTCAGTACAGAGACGGCGCGGCTTGCCGGTGCATGCTAGCAACCACACGTCCAAAAAGTAGATATGCTACCGAAGCTTCAACTAGGCAAAGAAATGTTAGAGATTTTGACACATCTATGCCACTGGAGGAGTCAAGGCAATTAACACTGGCTTTTCTTTCCAAAAAGACGTGACAGTAGTCAATTTCGCGAACTTATTGTACGTTGAAAAGTATGCCGGGGAGGCAATTACAATCATTAAATTATAGTTTGGATGTCAGTAGCTCAGTGCGTTATTGCGTGGGTCTAATGCCTTACCGGCTTTGAGGGTTCGAACCCCGCCGTAGCCATGCATGTTTGCATTGTCTTCCCCCTGTGGTGTGCGACGTAAGAGTAAGCCACAACATTTCCCGTTACTAGCAGGTATACGGCCAAATGTGCAAGAGGTGTATGCAACCAACATGCATCGTCAAAAACTTGTTTATGTTAACAAAACGTCAACTAAGAACAGTTGACGCGGTAAACCCAACTAGGAAGTAACATACCATGGTTGGCAAGGGTAGCACTAGAGTTGGCAGAGCCGAAAACAAACCCGTGACATCCAGAAAGAATTCCGGTTGGAAAAAGGGAAGCGCAGATCTGCGAGTCAAAATGGCGGCTAGTTAGCCAGGTAAATACATCATAATGCTTCTATGGGCCATCGACAAAAGGTAAAGAGAGGTTATTTTTTACCTGAATAGTAGTCGCAATAGTGAAAAAAATGTCAGGTCATCACGAATAACAATGGTTGCGGCCATACAGCAGTAGCCTGCTGGGGATACTGGCAGTAGTGACGTTGTCGTTGTTTACGGTGGTATTTGGCACAACTACTCTACTACAAGCGGCATCCAATGTCAAACTAACTAATGTTTCGAAGCATATTGAACACCATTATTTTCTTGGCGATGTGGGAATATTAGTACTCGTATGACCGGTAGCGAATATTCTCAAAAGTCAGCATATCGAAGAATTTGGAGCTGTCATTCTCCAAGAGAAACACCACTGTTAATTTAGTGAAAACAAATTATGAGAATCCAATAGGGATCCCTTCTATACGTGGTCGGGAGCCATGCATAGATAAACACTAAACGACACCCATCCTCCAGTTAAAAATTTATCGGGCGATAATTCCAAACAGCTGATACGGGCTGCTGATATTTTGACAGCTGGAACAGTTTAACCAAACACTGAGAAAACGGACCATAGTGTCCAAAACATCTATAAAATGTTGAAAAAACGTTGGCCCCAATATATCTATGTTTTGAAAACATCGATGTTGCATCCTTATCATGCAGCGGTTTACTTGAAACATTCGTTAGTAAACGGCTCTACTCTGTAACTTTTGGACTGGTATTCAATGTGTTTTAAGCATACGTTGTTCAAGTCCACAAAAGTGCACCGATATCTTTTGTCTTCAAATTTACTTCAATTCAAAGTTCACCAAAAAGTAATGCATGAATGCAAAGTACGTACAATGTTTGTTTTTTCTCCGATTTGCGCATACAAGATTGCATTAAACCACTTACCGACCTGATTCCACCTGACTAAGCTATTTTTAAATCGCTACGGCAGCTGCAAAACCAAACAAACAATCTCGAAAAATGTATATAAGGATTAAAACTCCGATAATTGTGTATAACGTAACGTTATCAATGTCAGCATGTACCTATATTGCCAAGACTTTTTTCTTTTTCGATAAAGAGCACACATACGTGGATGCAGCCCATAGCCCAATTCATAGGTTTTATCGAAAATGAAGGGATTAAGAGAAATTATTGTATCAGTATTAAATGGCTCACGTTGACCACCCGTCATAGATTCCCGGGGAGAAATCTTATCAACATTTCGTATTCAGCGGATTTTGCGTTGAGGGGCTTATCGGGTACATGAGCCCTGATTTCGTGCGTACCTATCTCCTGGCTTTCTTAAAATAATAGGTAAACATTTTACGCAGTCAAGGCGACGTGTACTCGATAATTCCGTGGACCGTAAGTAACTGAGCAGGTGTTTTGGGTTTTGTCAGCAACAAAATAAGTTATTTGGAAAAAATTCAAAGAAAGGTAAAAAAAAGTTTGTAGATTTCTTTTTATACTCTAGATGAAATCTGAGAGTATTATAAGTTTGCCACAAAGTTTGTAACGCTAAGAAATAAGGCTCGCAGAAAAAAATGAATGATACAGAAGTTCATATTATCACTCGAATATCTCAAAACCGGATGTCCGTCTGTCCGTCTGTCCGTCTGTCCGTCTGTCCGTCTGTCCGTCTGTCCGTCTGTCCGTCCGTCCGTCCGTGACCTCTCTAGCTCGAGAACGCGTTGAGCTATGAAGTTCAAATTTTGCACACGTTATTTTTGACAAAAAATGAAGGCTAAGTTCGTGAACGGGCTAAATCGCTCCACCCCTTCTACCCCCTCCCATACAAAATGACACATTTTTGAAAATTTACAATAATCAGATTTTCTCAGAAACTATAAAACATCTTGCTTTGAAATTTTGAATATATCACTTTTATGATAATTGTAACCTATGTTATAAAACTTATTGTAATCCTCACCCTCCTTCTACCCCCTCCCATACAAACTGCACTATTTCATGAAATACGTTAAGCCAATTTACTCAGTACGTATACAATTTATCGGGCTGAAATTTTGTACTTAACATTTAATTAACAATATCAGTTAGATTCAAAAAAATTAATCGATTACCCTTACTCCGTCTACCCCCTCCCATACAAAATGACACATTTTTGATAATTTACAATAATCAGATTTTCTCAGAAACTATAAAACATCTTGCTTTGAAATTTTGAATATATCACTTTTATGATAATTGTAACCTACATTATAAAATTTATTGTAATCCTCACCCTCCTTCTACCCCCTCCCATACAAACTGCACTATTTCATGAAATACGTTAAGCCAATTTACTCATTACCTATACAATTTATCGGGCTGAAATTTTGTACTTAACAATTAATTAACAATATCAGTTAGATTCAAAAAAAGTAATCGATTACCCTTACTCCGTCTACCCCCTCCCATACAAAATGACACATTTTTGATAATTTACAATAATCAGATTTTCTCAGAAACTATAAAACATCTTGCTTTGAAATTTTGAAGATATCACTTTTATGATAATTGTAACCTACATTATAAAATTTATTGTAATCCTCACCCTCCTTCTACCCCCTCCCATACAAACTGCACTATTTCATGAAATACGTTAAGCCTATTTACTCAGTACAAATACAATTTATCGGGCTGAAATTTTGTACTTAACACTTAATTAACAATATCAGTTAGATTCAAAAAAAATAGTCGATTACCCTTACTCCGTCTACCCCCTCCTATACAATATGACACATTTTACCAAAGTTGCTCTCTAGCTTGATATCGCTTTGAGCTAATACAAAATGTTGTCTTTTGACAAAAGCTGATTTTCTCGAAAAGTGTTACAGCTATTAGTCTGAAATTTGGAATATATATAGGTATATACTCTAGATGAAATCTGAGAGGTGATGGGATCAACAAAGTCTTAACGATGCATCCGAGATTGCAACCAAAATTATTTATTGGCTTTAACCAGGTTCAAATTCATCTAGAGTATTGCATGATTGGGGTTTACCCCAATCGTAGTTCTTTTATGTTTTAATAAAACATTGCTAACTAACATTTAAGCCTTTTTAGGGGACTTCTATTTACTCAATGGCCCTCACCCCTTGTGGGGCATAGCGCGTCAACTGTTCCATGTGGCCCAGTTGACGTTTCGTTGGCATAAACTGATTTCGGAGAATGCAGTTGCCAGCATGCACCTCCTGCATATTCATGGCCACGAACGTCGTAGTGGACGGGATTCGAACCCGAAATGCCGGTAGTCAAACATGAGACAGATGCCTCAACACACTGCGCTACCGGTCGCCCCATATGTGCAATTTTGAAAAGTTCAAATTAAGGGGTTTGCTGCAAAAAGGATCTAGCTCCATTTTTGTAAAATTTTAGACAAATCATAAATTTTTTTGAAAAACCGCTGCACGATATATTTTTGTGTGAATATATGAACATAACATGCGGAACAAGTGAGCAAATCTACTGATTTTGCATGGTATTCGGCTTTCTGATTTCCAGTCGGCACAATCTCACCCCGGTAAAACCAACACCAAGTTTTGATATCGCTGGTGCAGCTCAACTGCAACGGATTGCAGCACATCCTTGACGGCGTTCATAGACAGAAATAGCATCATGATTGGAGTGATCCAGAAGACTAAACTCCATGCTAATTTGTCTCTCAATTCTCATGGAAACCACACCACCTTGGGCAAAGACAGACTGGCTCAGGAGGAGGACTCGTCTCATTGATCCACCTGAAGGTACTATACCGAGAACTGACTTTACCCGATGACAACGACAATGTCCTCGAATGCCACCAATAGCAGTTAAGTCGGGGAATGTAGAGACTGAAATATGCAATATCTCCGAAGGCCCGTTGTGACACAAATACAACACCCATCTTGCCTATATATCTCTCCTCATCGCTAAACAAATACTTTTATCCAGACGCACACCTGCATCAGGACCAAAATATCAACGTGGACCCATCGTTCTCATATTTAATGATGCAAGCTACTACTACCACCACTATAGATTAACCCATAAAAATTCAGTCGTGGCGAATCATCTGCAAAATCTCATCTGAAAACCGAAAACGCCACGAATCATCTGGTCGCACAAAGTTACCTAATTTCACTACTCGTTCAAACGCGGCGTATCATTGGGCGATCCAGGTGCCGCGATTTTCCAGGGGAAAGCAAACGCGGCGGATCGTTGGGCAAATCATTGGGCGATCCTGGTGCCGCACGTTTGCAAATGATAGAAAGTGTGTGTATGGGCGGCTATTGACTTATAATATTTTGCGTGATTCACGGTAATATATCTTGTCTATTACCTATTTATAGCTTTAGAAATAACTAACAGCCCTTTTGTTGTTGCCCATGGACGGGACTTAAACACGTGACTTACCGGTAAGCTGAGCCATCAGACTGACGCCTCAACGCACTGAGCTACGGGCCGCTACTCTGTATTAAAGTCTAACAGCTAAGTCGATTCGTTCGAAAGCACAAATACTAAATGTAAGACGAAAAAAAAAATTTTAATACGGAATGCATTTAACATTACTTTTCAATTCAACTCTGCAATAAACTGTAACAGCTAAGTGGATTAATTCATTCATGGACAAATTCCTAGATGTTTGTTTAATCAAACTTGGATTAAAAGTCGACCTTTAGGGTTAAAATATAAAATGAATATATTAAATAATAATACCTTAGACACACACATCAACCGAATGATCATTCGGTGAATGATGAATTACTGGCAATGACGAATTAGACACACACACTTTAATGTGAACGTCGTTCCAACTGTCACTAAAAAATCGACTTAGCACTGATTTTTCGAATAAATATTGTTTATTTCGTTTAGCAACGAACATTTTGCTTAGCAACGAGTGGATATTATTTCTATTGCATATCAACGGGTGCATATTTTTAATACTCAATGATAATTTGTCGGATAGGTGGCACTGCATACACAAAGAAGGAATTATGTTTACTATGCCAATTGTAATTCGCGGATTATCATTCGGACGATGTTCGAATGATCATTCGCAAGACACACATGTAATCGAATTATCATTCGATTGGGAATGATCATTCGTGTGCGTCGTCTGTCTAATGCTGCGTTTACACGTGAACATTTCACCGAATTTGAATGTGAATACAATAACAATAGCATTATATTCGCCGAACGGAAAAGGCAATGTTCCCATCCATCCGTTTCCCGAGAACTTTTTCGCCGAAAATTGCTGCGCGTCTTATGGAAAAAGCATTAAGACGACAAAAGGTGCATTCGGCGAATATGTTCAGAGCTGTTCCCATGAGGAGTGGGAACGGGCGAAAATGTTCGCCGAATTTAATGGAAATGTACCTTTTCATATGGAGGTATGTTTTCAAACGAGGGTCAACCATTGAGAGAAAATGTACATTTATGCTACGAATCTATTTCAATTGTCTTGCGTTTCACACAAATTGCCAGCAGGTAGACGATGGGTAATTTGAGTTGAGTTGTTGTTTGTTGTTTGAGTTTTTTGGTTTGTTTTCGATTTTATGAACACCCGGTCAGAAAATAATGAAATAAGGACAAATGGATATATTTTTGTGAGGTGTTAGATCGAAATGTAATCAGATGTATGTAAGTCTGATTGATTAAAAAGAAACTGTTTGAGCTATGTAGGTATATTAGATAGATATATTAGTATAAAGATGTGAGAATATTATTTAACCCATATTTTCGCATAATTTGCTTATCGATGTAAAAATTTAGGTAGGCAATTGATTCTAAAACGTAAAATTTTACTACAAAAAAGATCTTATTGATCTCTGCCGTGTGATCAATATTTTGAATGGGTGCGTTCCGTGAAAACCCTAAATGTTCCAAGTTGCTTTGAACTCAGTTCAATTTCAGGTGGAGATGGCATGTAAAACACAAACTAGTGAAATGAATCAGAAAATTGTTCTGGTTGGTTTCCCTTTTTATCGTTTGACATGCATTTGCTAAATACTTGAAACGTAATTGTAACGTTGAGAATTCTGAACCTAATCAATGTATGGCATGTACCCGAAACGTACATATGGTATAATTATTCATATTGAGTCATTTTGATTTCGGTGTCAGATGAAAAAAACGACACGGATCTGCAGCGAGCGAACAGCCATCATACAGACACTTCGCCGCATGGGGGCGAATTACGGGCTCAGTATAGAAAGGTTTAAAGGCGGATGGCGGAGGAAGAAGTTTATTTCAGCTAATTCACTTTCAACTCTGATCCAGATCTGATCCCATACAAGACCTGGATCAAAACTGGTCTCTCATTTTCTATCTACTGATTAACAGATGCAGTATCTACAAAGAACAGATACAGTACCAACTGACCAACAGATACAGTATCTACTGAGCGACAGATGCAATATATATTGGCTAACAGACACAGTATATACTGAGCAACAGACTAATTATCTATAGGTATTGACCAAAAGATACAGCCCCTATTGAGCAACAGATAAATTATCTATTGAGAAACAGGTAGATACAGAGACTCAAAATGCCTTCAGCAATAGTATATTTCATTTGTCTCTACGCTGAACAAACAACATGCATCGCACTTTATTCCCCTCTAATCTAATTTTATATGCGACGGGCCATAAACAAGAAATTTTCCCCACTACACAAAAATGTGGATGTATGTACGTACCTATAATTCTAGGCTGCATGTAATGTATTCCTTCACAAAACCACAATTCCATGTTGGCACATATTTGCATATTACATACTTGTACTTTATTCATCATCATCATCGTGGCGCGACAGCCCGACGTCGGGCCTTGGCTGCCTGGACTTGTACTTTATTCACTTAAACTAAAATAAAAAAAAAATCCATACAATGTACGTGACATACGTACAAATTAATTGATTTACAGCATTTAGATAGAGTTCCAAACAATCTAAATTAAACTTCGCTTTCGTGTGATCATTGCTTTCATCCATAAATTTCATCAAATTGATTTCCTAATTTAAAACAATAACAAGTCAAAAACCATAGCCCAGTAATATGTACTTGCGGTAGAAAAATGCATACCCGATATCTACTGATCTCTTCAATAAAGACAATGCTTTAAAAAAAATGTCCGATAACTAAAACAACAACAATACGAATCAACAATACGCATATTATTACCAAATGACAACAAACAGACGAAGGGTAATTTTCTGTTATTCTAGTAGTATTACAACAACAATATTCTAGTAGTATTACAACAACTGAATACAGAAAAGTTTAAAATAAGGTGTAATACAATGCTTCGATTAAAAGGTAGTAACAATTTTTTCTCTGTTCCTAATAGTCATTTAGAAATTCTCAAACATTACATCTTAAATCTGCCGAAACGCAAAAACAGAAACGTGCTGATTCAACATCGACTGTGTAAATCACAAAGATCATTTTCATACAAAACGGCAGACCGGTTTTAATCCAGGTCTCACATGGGATCTCATCGGAGCAAAGTTGAAACAAAATTGGTTGAACATCTACTCCTGTCGCCCTGTCTAAATGTGTGCTGAGTACGCAAATCGCCATCACTACGGCGAAGTATTTGTATGGTTGTTTAAGTTCGCTCGTCGCAGAGCCGAGGCGTTCTTTTCGGTCTGTGAAGTCGCGTTAATGAATCGAAAGCGGCTAGTATAGTGCAGTGTGAACAGTCTTCGGTGTTTTTCGAAATCACCCGGCGAAATCATCTCGTTTTCGCCGATGTGAACAAGGCATAACTTTAAATTAATGTTATTCCTTGGACATACGTTTTGCCCGAACAATCATTCCACGAATGATGAATTGCTGATAATGACGAATTGGACATACACACTTTACTATGTGAACGTCATTCCAACTGTCATTGCGAAATCGGCTTGGCGCTGATTTTTATACCCTAGACTTTTAGTATAGGGTATATTGTTTTTGTCACGACGGAAATATGTAACACCTTAAAGGAGGCTCCGGAGGTATAGCAATGTTTATATATATAAATGATTAGGGTCACCTCCTGATTCGATTAAGCCATGTCTGTCTGTCTGTCTGTCTGTCTGTCCGTTCGCACGATAACTTTCGATAGAATGAAGCTAGAGCCTTGAAATTTTGGTCAAATGTTGGTAGTGTAATCTAGTTGAATGGTATTGAAAATGGGCATGATCGAGCCAAGAGAACGCCTACCTCCCCTACATATGTAAAATACTTAAATGTATCTGTAACTCCCGACTAAATAAATATGAAAAGCTCTAGCTTTGGTAGATTACTCGTGAGGGTAATCTTACAAACTGATGGGAAAATAAAATCGATCAGTTGAAAACTAACGGTAATTTCCTTACAAAGAGCCCCGTACTACCCTACTTTTCGGGTTTTTTGTCTATAACTCTTGAACCAATTGACGTAGATGCCTGATTTTTGGCATGTAACCCTGGGGTGAGAAGATGCTTGAGTTCTAGTAAGTTGGGCATAATCGGATCAAAGGAACGCCTACCTCCCCTATAAATTTAGGAAAATTCAATATTCCTTTAATTACGATAACTTTCGATATAATGACACTAGCGAGTTGAAAATTTGACAAAATGTTGTTAGTAGGATCTACTTGGTTGGTATTGAAAATGGGTAAGATCCGACTCAAGCAACCCCTACCTCCCCTACAAATGAAACTTCAAATAAGCGATAACTTTTGATAGAATGATACTACCGAGTTAAAAATTTGGTGGAATGTTGCTAGTAAGACCTACGTAGTTGGTGTTGAATATGGGCAAGATGCAACCCAAGGAACCCCCACCTCCCCTACATATGAAACTTCAAATAAGCGATAACTTTTGATGGAATGAAGCCAGTGACTTGAAATTTTGGTCAAATGTTCGAAGTGAGATTGAGTTAGTTGTCATTAAAGCTGGGTAACATCCGACCAACGAAACCCCTATTTCCCCTACAAACGAAACTTTAAATAAGCGATAGCTTTCGATAGAGTGAAGTTAGAGACTCGAAATTTTGTTTAAATGGTTGTAGGGCGATCTAATTGGTTGGTGGCAATGATGAGCAAGATCCGACCTAAGGAACCCTTACCTCCTCTACAAGTGAAACTTCAAATAAGCAATACCTTCCGATAGAATGAAGCTAGCGACTTGAATAATTCGACAAATATTGTAGAATGGGTTAGTTAGGTAATTGATTTTGAGAATGGTCAAGATCCTAATGAATGAGTGCCAACCTCTCCTATGAACTGGCCATATAGGAGACCCATTCTTAATGCATATGGTCGTTGCCAATTGGTACTTTTGGTATCTCCACTAGGTCTGTAGAAGTCTAGGGTATATACGCTTCGGACTCCGGGCCGAAGCCAAGCTTCGGCCTGGTTTTGAATAAATATTGTTTATTTCGGTTAGCAACGAGTATATCACAACGAGTGAATAATATTTCTGTTGCATAGCAACGAGTGAATATGTTGGCTACTAAATGACAATTTGACGGATAGGTGGCACTGCATACACAAAGAAGGAATTACGTTTGCTCAGCCAATTGTAATCCGCGAATTATCATTCGGACGATATCCGAACGATCATTCGCAAGACACACATGAAATTGAATTATCATTCGAATGGGAATGATCATTCGAGTGCATAGTGCGTCTAAGGTATTACGTGATTATAACGAAATTTAAAGATAATAGCCGCTTTCGATTCAACCAAAACTCAGATCATTTTCCTACAAAACGACAGACCGGTTTCAATCCAGCTCTCATATGGGATCTCATTGGAACAAAGTTGGAAGCAAATTGGTTGAACACCAACTTCTTTCGCCTTCGTCTAAATGAATACTGTGACCGCAATTCTTCCCCACGATAGCGAAGTATCTTTATGGTGGCTGTTTAAGTTCGCTCGTCGCAGAGCCGTGGTGTTCGTTTAGGTCTGTGAATTAGGGCTAATGAATCGAAAGCGGCTACTATGGCCTATGGTATTGATTATCGCCATCAATATATTTGACCTGGGAGGCGCTTAAGGGCTGCAGGAGTGTGCTAACTGCAACTATTGAAATGTACTATTATTAACCTTTTATGAGATATCGAAATTTTATAATTTTCCGTTTTCTATGCTAGTGAAATACCGCTTCCCTCCAAATTTCCATATTTCTAAGTATAACGGTCTCGAAATACGAGGGGGGGCGACAAAAACTAGTCCCATACTTTCTCCTCTCCCTCTATTCTCTTTTCTTCAAATTTGAAGACAATGACAAAAATCTCATGTACTCGACAGTACCTTTTTTACGATATCCCACTTGCCTATACCAAACCAAAAGAAAATTTAACCTTCATTTCCCCTCCCGCTTAAAGTTGGCCTACTAGGACGTATTGCTTTCTCCAGAGAATTATAGTACTTCTACATATTACCAACAAATTTCATGGACGTAGCTTCAGCGGTTCGTGAGATATTTTATGGATAGACAAACAGATGGACGTTTGACCGATTTCATAAGTGTTTTGCTTTTACTACAAAACCCTTAAAAGAATAGTGCGGACAATATGCCCCCTTTCTCAGCTAAAAGTTCTTTACGCCAATGTACGCCACCAACTGGAGTGTCATGTTCCATCAGCTAGCTAATTTCAATGGAACATTACACTTACAGTATAACACTTTTAATCGTTGATTTAATGTCAACTATGATGCCATACAATTTATAAATGTGGAACCACAGATAACAATATTTCAAAAGTTGCATATTTATAGGAGTAATTTGTTTAGTTAATATTATGCGCATTTTTTTAACAGCCATGCAGAGCAGCGCAGGTTACGACAATACAATTATACTAGCAATTTGATCTGAGCTGCTCTGGATATAGAAGATTAGTGCAAGAATTCTACTCTGTTAAGTAGTCTGTGTTTTGAAATGCAGGCGGCACTGGTATCGAAGTTTTCGGGCAATTTACAGTTTGGGAGGCACATTAAATGTTTTGTGTAATTATATGAAATAGTTAACATACAAAATGATTCTGCTGCCTAAAGAAAATTTGTCCGATTTTGTCTGTATCTGTACTGTAAGGATTTATGTTTCCTCTTGAAATTTGAGTTGACGTTTGAATGCTAAACTAAACCAAGATACACTCCCAGCAAAAACGTGCCCCGTTTTTGTCTTCGCTACTGTAATTTGCTATATAGGGTTTTTTCAGCTTATCCTGCTCTATTCTGCGTTGTACAAAAAAAAAACACAGGTATTCGCCCCGTTTCTTTTTCTTTGTAACTAGAATAGAACAACATACATGCATTACAATAACAACTTTGTCGCTGATAATGCTAGCCGGAGAACTTGTGCAAGAAACTTATTCTATAAGCTACTTTTCAAATTGAAACATTCTGAATTCGCTGCAAGCAATGAAATACTGTAAGTTGCAAATGTAGTTTACTTCTTGTGAATCAGATCTTGATTTTGTTTTAGTACATGGAATAAAAAAAACTACATAAATGATTCCGCTGTCCAGAAAAAAATTATCCGATTTTATTTTCACTGAGGATATGTTAGAATTTCAATTTCATCTTGAAATTTGAGTTGAAGTTTGAAGTCTAACTAAACCAAAGATAAAATTAACCCAGAAAACACTCCATTTTCGAATTTGTTCTTTCGCTTGTCTTTTTCGTTTTTCTGCTTTTATTCTGTTCTAATCTGCTCGATTGCGGAAAAAAATGAAGCCAGGGAGTAGATGGCTTCGCCTGTAATACGAGTGCTAATAGGAGATAAACTATCCTACACTGAGAGAAAAATCCGTTGTTAATTTCACTATTTTTCATGGTATCAATAACCATTTTGTAAGAAATTGTAGGATCATCTAAGGAAAATATTTAATTGACTAATGTTAAAATAATTTAATCATTTGACAATTGTCAGCTTTCTGTTCGATCCATTATTTGAATTATAGTTAATTTATTTACGATAAAATATTGACCAACTACTTCAAGGAACAAACGAATTGCCAGTGCACAATAATTTAGTCCTATTCACTAGGTAAGGCAGCATTCCAGCAGTAATGCCTCCTACCTTGAAAGGCGTGAAAATTGCGTTCATAGAGAGTGCTAACTTCCTTCGCCTCGTACTGGATAGTAAGGTAAATTGGCGATTGAACATCGAAAAGCGAGCTACCATTGCCCTTTATTGCTGTAGGAGGGCTATAGAACAAACCTAGGGTTTGAAACCCAAAGTACTTCCTTGGCTCTATGTGGCGGTGCTTCGCCCCATACCCACCTTCACCTTTCTTTCCGACTACCGGGATACTGTATTGTCTTCCAGGCAGAAATTTTTGCGATCAAGGACTCAGTGATTGGGCAGAGCTTTCACGCCATCTCCATGACGAAAATCACTATCTGTACGGATTGTCAAGTCGCAACAAAATCCTCGAATCAGAATTCTCTACATCGAAAAACCTATCGGAATGCAGGGCAAGATGAGTAACTTCTTTGATTTTATACTGTGCTAGATAGCCAGCATGGCTTTTTTTGGTAATTGCAGGGCTGATGAGTTCCGCCGGGGGGATCCGCCGATGTGGATTTGCAGCTTAGCAGCGATATCGCCGCACCGACTTCCCTGGTTAAATCCCTGCAGTCCGGGAATCTCAACTTAGATGGACTGATGGTGTTACTTGTTACAATGCCAAGCTTTTCTGGCCAGGGCAGAATATCAACCAAATTGCAAAACTACTGTCGCCGACTAAGTACCAGATCAGCTTGGTGGTCGGCTACGTTAATGAACACTGCCTTATTCCGGAACGTACTAGGAGGCTTCGGCTTCCTTTCTTAAATTACTGTAGAAGCTGTGGGGGGGGGGGGGGGAGGAAAGTATTACTCATCTGATATGCGAATGCCCTGCTTTTACGCAGTTGAGGAGGCCAATTCGTGATAAAAGCTTTTATAACCATCTTGGGGAACTGGCAGAGGTGGAAGTGGGACAACTCCTTCGTTTCATCACTGGCTCCGGTTGGTTCTAATATGTTGCTTTGGTTCTCCTAGGCTATCGCAATGGACCTATGTTTCTGATCCAAGTGTGCTGTTTCAGCAACGCTGCTACCTAACCTCACCTAGTGTTATTAGTATTATTACAATATTCTGCCGCCTCTTAGCAATGTACCGTAAATTAGCAATAATTTGCTGCTGAGTTGGTTTGAAATCCTCTTCCATCGAATGAATTTCTAAAAAGCTGTTTTTTTATGATCAGTTTAATTGTCTTAAACGTAAACAGTGTCCATCTGTCAAAATGTCAGTGGCACATAACAGCTGTTTGGAATTATCATTCGATACATTACTAACTGGAAGATAGGTGGATTTTAGCGTTTATCGATAGGATAAACCTTAACTAGACATTGAGAAATCGGCCCATAAGCGATCCAGAATGAATCGGACGGCCTTATTCTGTAACGAAGGAATTCAAATAGCCACCATGCAGATAACTCGCCGCGAGGTGAGGGCGAATTGCGGGCTCAGTATTCCATAAGGTATAGGGACGAATTACAAGTTGACGTGCAACCAATTCACTCGATTCTGATCCAGATGTGATCCCATACGAGACCTGGATCAAAGGCCGGTTTATAGTTTTATGTAAAAATTATCTTTGTGAGAATCAATCGTATGAAATATCGGCTAAATAGCTATTCGTTTGGGAGTGTCAATTTTCGATTACACGACCGCATAAATGGGGCTTGGTATCCATTGATGGCATTGGTTATGTTTATTTTTATGGCAGCAGTCGTCTGCGGCTTAATAATACAGACCTGTGATTTAACGTAGCCCCAACAATAAAAAGTCTAATGTCGTTAAGTCAGACGATTTCGGTGACCAGTTGACGTCGCCGAAAATGTGTCGAGCAAAATCAGTTGTCGCATGCGCTGTATGTCACGAAACGCCGCGCGCCGTCTTGTGAAAACCACATATCGGTGGGATCCATATCTTCCAATGTAAGCCAGAAAAAAATGTTATTCAGAGACCTATGTAACCAATGCACCCCTCCTCCAGGATCTAAGCCCACACTAAACAGTGACTTTTCTGAATGTATTTGTGGATTTTTAACGCCCCAAATGCAACAATTTTACTGTTGAAATAGCCATTCATCCAAAAATGGGCCTCGTCGCTGAAAATAATATCCCGTCCTAAATCGAGATCGACTCTTCCAACTGCTCCAGAGCCCAATCACATACTTTAATCTCAAAATTTGGCAAGTATAGCTTCTAGACCTTGGGGAACATCGAAGTATTAACCGTGGTGTACTAGAGTTAGTACAAGTTATTGGTGTGTTGAGACCGACGGGTGCACTAGGCAAGGTTAGGTTAAAGGGGCTGCCGTAATACATACAGCACATATAGACCACCACTAGATCCTTTGTGACACGACAATGGACTCCACAACCCGAGTCCTACCTATTCATTAACTGGTCTGAGTTGTTGACAAAGCACTGGACCCGGCTGATGATAACATCCCTAAGGGTGTCCAGATTGCCAGAATAAAAAAAAAACACCTTAAGGCAATCCTCCTTCTTCTAGCTACGACATGGCACCCACATAGCAAATGAAAGGTACTGTCCTCCTCATTCTCATCCCCGAAGCTACTACAAAGGTCATTCTGTGGAAACCCCATTCTCATAGCATGTGCGCCAATCGGCGAGTGCCCTGTAACCACCCCCACATGAGTCCTAAGGTCTCTTCTATTCAACGCCTGCAGCTCCGCAGAGCGTTTAGGATCGATCCTAGGCCAAAGTTGCCTAGTAGTCATACAATTGCTACCATTTCTCCACCTCGCGTCGGCAGTAGTCGACGCATCAGCATTTACCATCATTTTACAGGCTGATAAAGCCCACCCGAGATGGCGATGACAAAGCCCGGTCACCCCATTAGAGCCTCCTCTAGCTGGTTCATCCGCTTTGCAGCATCCTTCTCCAGGGGAGAGGTGTGACATGCGGCAACAGTCTTTGAGTTTGTAATGAGAGACTCAAGGGATTTAATCGTCGGCTGACTATTAGTGAAGACGGTAATGCCCCTAGCAACTATTAGATTTCGCCCGAGACAAATGAGAGCCTCCCAAATAGCCACGATCTCCGCCTGTAGAACGTTGCAAAATTTAGGGAGATGTAGTGACAAGTTTATATTTACTTGTCCGAGTACACCCCCACTCCCACCCCTAGATCCGTCTTAGAGCCATGGGTGTATAAACTTATGGCATTTGAAGGTTTGGAAGGTGCTAGCCGCCCACTCGTTCCATGAAGGGATTAGACTTACAAAACTGGATATTAGGTCTCCACCCCCGCTTCCTGTCCTGGATGACGCCCAGAAACTTGTTTTTTTTTATTCCTTTCATCAATAGGCCAGTCAAATTAAATATTATTAATAATAATTAGGGAAAGATCTGGAAATAATTTTAACCCCTTCCATAGTTATTGAGTACATAAAAACTGAGTTTGCACAGTCGTAGAAGGACAGCTTAACTTTTGGAGGGCGAAAATCGAGAAATTTGAGCCCTTTTTTAATATTATCGTTATAAATCCTAAACGGTGACTCGGGTCGAAAAACCTTGCAGTAGTAAATTAAAGACCGTTAAATTCTGCGTTCAATGCACTGCTGAAAGTTGAAATTCGGTTCAGTAGCGTAGTCAAAATCGATAGTCAAAAAATGACAATTTTCGAGGCTCCCGAGAAAAATCTCACTTTTTCACTTTTCAAGCTCACCGATCTTTGCAACGGATCCTCCAAATGGAAAAGCTTGTCTGTAAAAGTTGGAGACAATTTGATTGTGAGCCCAACGTGGTTAATATTTTTTAATTCGGGCCATTTTTAGAGTAGCTATGAGCAAAAATTCAAAAATGAATGCTCATCGATTTATGCCTTAAAAGATCTATCTCGGTAAGTATAACAGCTAGAAGTTTTATTTTAGTCTCAAATTGTAGATAAATTACTCTAGTTAAACAAAGTTTTACAAGATTTCTTGTGAAACCAATTTAGGAGATACTAAAAAGAAACAGGACAAGCCAAACAATTAGGCACATTTTCAACATGGTGGCGGGGTCCATGGTGTAAGAGGGGAAATAGAAAACTCGAATTTTTAAGCAATGTACAAACTCAAACAATATATCAAAAATCGAAACTATCCTAATTAAAGCAACCAGTGTTATAACAATTTGACTGACCAAAGTAATTTAACCATTGCAAAATCACCGACTTTTTTTAAATAAAAACGCAATTACTCAAAAAACAAAAACCGCTAGCATATTCTAGTAAAAAGTGAATCGCAGGTAATATATTACCCTAAAAACAGAAAATAGCCTGTAGAAATTAGAAAGCCCCAAAATTGGCTTAATTTGACTGGCCTACGATGCAGGTGCACTAAGTATTACCAATGTCAGCTATTGTTTTGTTGTCATTTCGGTCATTTTGGGATTGTTAATAATCTTAGAACATACAGGCATGGAATGAGCTTGTACCGTATGTCTCCATTGAAATATTTTCTCCATAATCTGGGTACTAAATCGACATGTGGTCGACAGTCAGCTAACTCAGTAGATCGTTTAGTAATTATGAAATTTAAATATTGACAAGAATTGACGTTTGTTTATGCACAATTCGACAGTGCGGTCAACATTATGTCAAAACCGAAACGCCAACTGAGTAGGCTGACTGTCGATAATCTGATAAGAATTGACCTTTATTCATGCACAATTCGACAGAACAGTCAACATATATCAATATCAAATAACAACTGAGTAGGCTGGCTGTGGACTTATTCCCCAAATGTTGGAGCCAGAGACATGCAGAACAAGCTCATTCAATGCCTGTATGTTCTAAGTTAATAATCCAGGAAATTGATAACTTTCAGCCAGACATTCGATTTCATGTTGACAGCAGAAAATGCAAACGTTACACGCAATGATAGCTGTAGTCAGCTCAGTACCGTACAGCAAGTGGAGTTAAAGTGAGTCGTGCTATTAACTACTATAAATCCGGTACGTTTAGACCGTGCTGAGTTTCTTCGTATTAGTTAATCTTCCAAGTAGTTCGCACGGTCTAAACATACTTTCTGTCAAAGCTTGAGCGCCTCTATTGGAGAACCTTATACAACCTCGAGAACTTTGGAAATCAATTAAAAAAAGAGAGTTACTAACATCGAATATCTCTTCCAAGATCTTATTAAATTTTACATCGATTCCTTATAAATATCCAATATTCACGTTTCTGTTACAACAATGCTAAAGAAAGAGCATCTAAGGATTGGTACAACCTTCAAAGACGCACGACATAAATTCGACAAATTTGTCCAAATCGCAATTGAATCGATCAATCTCATCTTTCAGCATTTCGTATTCCACAGAGTTTTCGACTCTACTATACAATCGGCGGAATTCCCGCGAGTTCATTTTACGATAAGCTGAATCGAAATAACGATTGGGAACTGGTGCTCCACAGATGTCAGCAATTACCTGTTGTGGTACTGGACAGCGTGAAATTAGGTTATCAAGACCCACTCTTACATTCGGGAAGCGTTGTGTCTGTTGTCGTTGTGCTGGTGTTGCGATTCTACCCTGGAACCAAGTGAAAAAGTAGTCCAGATCCATGTGCAGATTGTGACACGTATAGTTGGCATACGCTAAGTAAGAAGGCGTCTTTTTAAGAGCGCCAAAATCTAGTTGGAACAGCGGTGATGCAAAAAAATCCAATAAACCAACGACTGTACGATCGGTAGACATGCTGCTAAGGATTGCTTCGGTGGCATTTTGCAGAAACGTTGTAGCTTCAGCTCCATCGGGCGTTTGACATCCTGGTCCGGGTGCGGCAACTGGAACGGGAACCTCGGTAGGTTGGGCGACTGTTGCACCTGGATCGAGCACCTGGTTGGGTTGCCCGAGTGGTGCAAGTATAGTGGGAAACTCGTTGATGTGCTGGACACTCGGAAAATAGGACTGTGCAGCGACTGTATAAAAGAAGCAAGCGAACACGATTAGGTTTCTCATCTTTTCTCAATGTAAGTCTTCTACACCCAAACGTACAATGTGAAACAAAATGACATACATGGCTTTTATATTCATGGAGTTTATACTTGGGCCTTACATCATCTGGCTACTGTTTTACGTAATAATTTGTTTATAAATTCTGTAGTCACGCGCCCGCTGTTTTGCGCATAACAAAATGAAAAGAAAAACACGGTGAACATCTTTTTATTCTAAAATCCACTCGGTACGGACACCAACCCTTGATAAATTTACCAATGAAAGCCTTTCCAAATATACACCCGAATTCTTTGCCCAGACGAGGAAGCGATAATAAAGAAATGATAAGATATTACCGTATGTCCACAGCTCAAAAATTTCGCTTGGACTTTTCATATCATATAAAGTAAACACAACCGGTACAGCATTTTCTTTTACATTAGGCACGTTCTTTTGTGCTCTGGTCTAGGTTAATTCAGATGAAAGCACGCAATTACAAGAAGGCTTAAGACCTCGTCCATAGTCCTCCCCGTGGGCGCCTTCTGGAACGGCTAACCAAGCCAACCAAGCTTTGCAGTTTAAAACATTTAGTAGAGGCACAACGATGATCATCCTGTATGGCCAATAACACCAGACGAACAGGAAATGATCGCATATAACATTGATATACTAGGACTGAGCCTGGATCGGGAACGACTTTACCACCACGCTCCCAAACAGTACTGCTCTACTCTGGGAAAGACGATATGTAACCTCGAATGGCAGGCGTCGGAATATTGTTGACTAGGGAGGAACGCCTATCTCTAACTGACTGAAAGCCCATCTCCGACCGTATCATCACAGTCAGATTCAAATCCATAGTTAGAAACATCGCAAAAATCGCCAAAGAAAAACGAAAAAATCGAAAAAAAAAAAAATGGAAAAGTGCCCAAGACTATGTTTACGCGACACAACAAGTACGGGTTTTCGGACCTCTGTAGCTCCGGCCCCGGATGCTTGTTCGAGCTCAAATTTGGTATGGTTATTGTCTCCGGTCGTCTTACAAAGCGCTGCAAATTTGATTCCGATACAAGGAAAAACACCCGAGATATGATAATTTCAAAATGGCTATTTTTCAAATTTTTCTTGTTCTCGTTGTTCTTGTTGTTCTCGTTGTACTTTGACCGGTCTACAGCCTCGTAGAGAGCGTATGGAGGTCAGCTTTCTTTTCTCACGGATTGACTGTGTCCCAAGGGTGTGCACAGGCTATCATTTGCTCTGATCCGTGCAGTAGATAAAAAGATACATCCAAAAATGTGAAATTTTATAGTAGAGTTTCTCGCTTAAGTCTTTTTGATAATTTGAATGCGACAGAAAATCACTCGCTGAGATCGCATGCCGACGGGGAGAGACGCAAACACTTATGTGAGTAGTGACGACGTCGGATGCAAAAGTCCGTGCGCTGGTCGGGTGAGGAGAACCATACGAGTTCATGGTTATGGGCGTGGTTTGTGGCAAGTGCATGAATGAAAAGTGTGTCATGAAAAAACTGAAACTGCATCTTAGGATCTCCAGAAAGAAAAAAACATGCTGTGTGGTATATAATTTAGGTAGTTTCATTTATGGCATATGAGATATGAATTATGATGTAAGATGATTTTTTCCAATGTGTGGAAGATGGGAAGCGATGTCTAGGCAAGATGGGTATCACATGACTGGAGGTGATGAGGGGAATGCAGTAGACTGTTAAAGGTATTTTGAGTCCTTTGGGCAGGAAAAAAGATGTTCTTGGCAAGGAAGCGATATCTAGGCAAGATGAGTTATTATATTATCGAGGGTGATGAGGCGAATGCAGTAAACTACTGTTAAAGGCACTTTGAGTCCTTTGAACTAGAAAAATTATATTCTTGGCAAGAAAACTTTTTACCCCAAATGGGTAACCTGAGTGGACTCATAGTCCGGCACGCAAATCCCCTTTTTCATCGAAGACTACCGCATTCAGTAGGAATCAAACCGGAGCCCAATGTATAGAAGGCGAACGTGCTTACCGTTGCACCATCTAGATTACTACTACTACTTTGCAAAAATATGTGATATCTCCCAAAAACAACCCTGTTGTAAAAAAATCCCCGCCAAGGAAAACTCCTAAAAAGGATTGATATGAACACAATACCGCCAAAGTACTCGTAGCTTCGCGCCTCGCTCTAGGGTATGCATATTGAAAGCTGATTGCATTAGTTAATTTCTTTCAACGCGGTTTGGCGGGGAGCTCCCATTAAACAAAATAAGTTGAACAATCTGAAGAAGAACGCAGTAGAAAATAGTCTATTAATCACTTCTGGCCTGAAGTGCATTTTTAGTCTTTTGTAAGGCGGAGAAGCCAATAACACTTGGCATAAGAGCCTACATCATGATCCGCACGCAACTACTTATCCATAATTTTGTCAGAGCGACATCGTTGTCATTTCGTCATTAAATCCGTTCGGCGGTGAGTCTTTAGGCTACGAAGCCTTCCGCCAATCAGCTTTGAAAGAAATTAACTAATGCAATCAGCGTTCAATATGCAAACCCTAGAGCGAAGCGCGAAGCTAGGAGGACTTTGCCGGTATTTTATTCATATCAATCCTTTTTACGGTTGAGGAGTTTTTCTTGGCGGGGATTTTTTTTACAACAGGGTTGTTTTTGGGAGATTCAGTGTTACGCACCGACTGAACCAACGGATCAAACAGTTAAGGACGCCATGGACTAGGCAACCGGAACAAAATTGGCGAGATGTTCGGTGAGTTTTGCAACTTTCGTCAACTCATCATTGGCGGTACCCTGTTCAAGCACAAACGCTGCCACTTAACAACCTGGACCTCTCCGGATGCCAAAACAGAGAACCAGATTGCCCTTATAGCCGTTTCCAAGACATGGAGGAATTGTCTCTTGGACGTAAGGTTGAAGCGGGGTGCTCATGTTGGCAGCGACCACAAACTTGTTTTCGAAAAAATACGCTTACGAACGGCAGCGATCTAGCGCCCTCAAAATGCACGAATCTTGCCAAGTTTTAATGTGCAGAAACTTAAGGACCCATCTATAAGACGTGCATATTTCACCGCCTTGCACGAGAGCTATTGCACCACCACCTTGTGTCCTACAATTGACGATAGATGGTTAGTCGCTATGGACTCGTTTATTTCGTGTGGCGTAACATTCGCGGCTCGATTGGAGCGCGGTAGGAGACCATTCATTAGCGACTACACATGGTCTGCAATCTCAGCACGCAATAGAATTAAGGAACAGATTAACTCAGCTGCTGACGGCTCAGCCAAAAATCAACTCAGAGCTGAATACCGTTCACAACAGAAAGGCGTACAAAGAAGCCTAAGACGGGACAAGCGAAATTATATCAACGCATTAGCGGAGAAGGCAGAGGAAGCGGCTTATCGCGGTGACAGTGGAACACTTTCTTTGTACGCCTTTCTATTGTGAACGGTATTCAGCTCTGAGTTGATTTTTGACTGAGCCGTCAGCAGCTGAGTTAATCTGTTCCTTAACTCTATTGCGTGCTGAGATTGCTCCTGTTGCCTAGTCCACGACTGACCATCAGGTGTTATATGCCTACATTATCAGACCCAACTTTGGCGGTGCGATAACTCATGATAATTTTCATGTCACCTTTGGAAGCCTTGTCGAAGGTAGTCTATAAAAGGCGTCCTTATCTGATTGATCCATTTGGTCAGCCGAGGCGTAGAACTGAATTATTGTGATGCTTCTAACTCTGGATTTGAATCTAGCTGTGATGATACGGTCGGAGAAGGGCTTCCAGTCAATTAGAGATAGGCGTACCTCCCCAGTCAACAGGATTCCGACGCCTGCCATTCGAGGTGATGTATCCTCTTCCATTCCAGAGTAGAGCAGTACTGTTTGGAAGCTTCGTGATAAAGTCGTTCCCGATCCAGGACATCTTGTTTCGCACAGTCCTAGTATATCGATATTATATGCGGTCATTTTCTGTTCGACTTCAGTGAGCCTCGCACTACTGCACTCGCTCCACATCGTTCGAACCTTCCAAAAACCCATCGTGGTCCGTTGTCTGTAGCCAAATGTCGTTGCCGGTGAATCAGTCCGTGGTATCCGAGGCTCGTTTAATGTTTCGAGTGGAAATTAATTTCAATTACGCAGCCTTCAAGCCCGCATACCCGATCTTAAGGGAAGGGTTGCTTCCTTAATTGTCCTAAGAGTCGTCAGGAGCTATTTTTTATATAGCGCAGAGGTATGGTGTTTTTGATCGCGCGTTCTTTTGATGATCTTTCAGTTGGGTGTGACGTGTTGATGTTCTCACAACTATGTTGCAGCTCCACCGTTCGCCTACTTCACCCTTTCCAGGAATTCTGGTGTTTGTGACCACTTTTATTGTTTTCAGTTGAATTTGCAAAAGTGAACAATTCTAGCTGTCAACATCTCAGCATCCGGTACCAGGTGTTGGGTTTTGGTTTACGATAAATTTTTAACCAGAAACCAAGAATTGGGTTTTGTTTTTGATAATTAATCGAATGCTAGGGGACGGTTAGCGTTTATACAATTAATAACGCTAAATAGATTTTGAGAAAATCAAATTGTGCTAAATGGCAGTTTATTCTTATGATAAATTTTAATCGGCCATTGATCAACCGTCCCAATGTCTCGTTTAATTGTCCGATAGCTAACAGAGACATGAGCTTATGCAAATGATAAACTGCCTGATAAATATTTCCATTTTCCCATCAATCGCGAAGCGAAGAATTTTTAGAATGTGTCTTAAAATTGCATTGGGCTGAACCGGTTGAACTTTCAAACAAATGGGGGGCAAGTCACTTTTGCCCCCCCCCCCACAATATTTCAGGCACAGATATTGTTTTGCAAGAAAAGCGATCCTCACTCGACATCTTCGTTCAAACAATCAAACACGTATTTAGCTATGACAAATAGGGAAGGAAGAAAGGACATTATATGAAGATTGTACCACTGAATTCTGTGCTTTAAGGTGCGTTTTGCTAGGCATCACTTTGTGTCGACCGCATGCGACGACCAAAAAGATACATACAAATAGTGTTCCGTGCTATATGGCTTGATCGCTAACCGCGAATAATGTACGACGATCGTGCGCCTAATGGTATTGCACCTTAAACAATGCTTGACAGCCGTCAATCTCCCGGGTCCCGGATCTTGAGAACAACTTCTGCTGTCACATAAAGTTGAACTAATGTATTTCAGATGGCGATAAGTATACTCTGCGCGAACAATATGTGGCTCACGAAGACGAGTTCAACTTTGTCGGAATCAACGCGCCACGAAGTGTCAGTTCACATATACTTGTGTTTTAATACTGTGGGCGACTGTTTATTTTGTTCTAAATTACTTTTATGCCCTTGGAAGTGCATGTTTCTACTTTTAATTTAAAAAAATGTTGCAGCTTTGTTAGAAGGTAAGTTTTTCACAGTTCAAATGTGTCAAACGAACGCGGACAGAAGATTTAACTATAACAGGCTGAACAGCTGCTTTTCGTTGGCTGCGTCTTGAGGACGTTTTTCATGCACAATATAACTAAGCGGTAAGACATGACCGGTAAAAATATCTGAGTTTGAGTTTAATTAAAATTTAATTCATTATTTTGTGTTATCAAACAAAAAAGCATTATAGTTCCATTTACTAATGTTTGAAAAATTGGCTTCATTCGAAAAAACAAACAACAAACGCCATTTCCATACAACGCTGATGATTTGCACGGTCGAACAACTCGAGACTTGACGAAGAAATTGGCTCTAAATTGGTTCACCTCAATCGTGAGACCATTTTGATTGACTGTATGGGACTATACATTCGTATCGATATCAAATATTTACCCGTTTTAAGAAGTCGACTTACTTAGCTAGGACTATTGGGCCGTTCTGTCCGTGAACCCACCATCAGTAAATTTTTTTTAAAGTGTAAGAGATAAGTTAATTTTTATTTAAAGAATATGTCAGTTTATTGTGAGGATACCATCTCAAAAAAATAAAAGAAATCACCCAACAAGGCAATCCGGCCGTCAGTATGAAAAGTTGTTGTGCCCCCCCCCCCCCCCCCAATATTTTCCAACAGTCGGCGCCTCTAGTTTTGGATAAATTTTTAAACGATTGCCTGAGAAGATAGAGTAAAAGGAAATGAAATTGTCCGAGAGAAATAAAGTAATTTGGTCAAGTATGAGGGGAATGAGTCGACGGACAAGTAGAGTATGTAATTCTTGCAAATGCAAATTTAGAATTCAGTGTATGTACAATACATGTACAGTATGTACAGTGTATTCAATGGATGGCTTCTTCTCCTTCTTCCTTCCTTCTCTGTGTCGATTGCGACGTGTTGGGAGATTTTGTTTGCAATAAACTTTTACTATATAGTGATTGCAATGGGAATTTGTTTTGGATAAGCGATTAAGCGGAGGCTTGGTAAAAGACTTTCGAAGCTTCCCTTTCCAATAAAATTTAAAAGGTAAATAAGGTTTCTTTGAGCGCTTTCAATCGGATAAACGCTAAACAGACATTGAGAAAATGAAATGGTATTAGCAGGCACTTTATTCCTACGATAAATTTTAACAGGGCCTTGAGAAAACGGGGCTGTGTGTGTCAGTGGTATCCTTTAAAAGATATTTTCTTTCCAAATTGAAGCTAATTAAAAATTTCTTGCGATCGACAATGAGCTATCAAGATTAAATAATCGCGCCATTCTGTCAATGGAAAAAAAATTGCGTTAACATTAAATGTTGATCAAGTGATCGACAAATTCAGCTCACTCAAAGCGCAATTTGAAGATTATTTAAATTTAAAGTGCATGTGTAATACTCGTAAAAGGTAGAATGTTGTGATCATCATAATCAATAAATTCAATCATTCTCAAGGTCACCATACCCCATTAGTAAAAATTCTTATCCCTCCTATATTATAATTTTTTGAAAGGGAGGGGTAGGGAGCTTCATGCATAAGAACCACCCCGGGTCCGGGTCCTAGTCCGCAACTGAATAAGCCTACACCGGAAATAGACGTCGCTTGCATCGCTGAATTGCGAATTTATTATGACGAATTCGATATTTTCGCAGATTGATTTGATTTTTGTTATCATGCTTATCGACAAAAAAAAATCTAGATATTTCTCCATGTTCGAAATTGTTGAACTCGCGAACACAATAAAAAATTATAAAAAAAATAATTGACGACATGGGTGCATTGCACTTTGACGTTTAACCGAGTGGTGGACCCAAAATGGCGCTTGACCTTAACTTTCAAGGAAGAACAAAAGAACGCATCTATATTTTGCTATCTACTTTAAAAGATTCATCTGGCAAATAATATAAATGATTTGAATGCAACCAAAGCGACAAACGAGTACAAATCATCTACCTACATACTTTAAACAAGAATCTCTTAAAATAAAACAGATAGCGGAAACTAAAATCAAAATACACATAGATAGTACCAGGATCGGTTAAAAGTTCCAAGTTTCTATATGGTTCAAATGTAAAAGGTTTTTTCTTTCTTTGATTCGCTACCGAAAGTAATACGAATTGTTACCTTAAAACATAAAGACTTGAAACGTATGAGATAACCAAATCACAAAACTTTGCATAATTACGGGCTATTTCTTTAGTTAATAGGTGCATTATTTTTGTACAGAGCAGATTAGAGCAGCACAAGCGGCAAAAATACGCTAGAGAGCAGACCAGACTAGCGAAGACGAAAACGGGGCATGTCTATGCTGGAAGTGTGTCTCGGTTTAGTTTAGCATTCAAACGCCAACTCAAATTTCAAGAGGAAATTTAAATTTTTAGTATTATACATATAAATAAAAAATAAATAACTGGCGCAACAGTCCAATTTGAACCACGGCGTCGAGATGAGTTAGCATCATCTCATTTTCTAAATCGTGACGGTTTTTTGTGCAGAGGTATGTGATCAACAACACGCTCAACCGAGTTATTTACCCCATAATGGGTACTCATTTTACAGCTGAGTGGGCTCATAGTCCGACACGTAAATCCCCGGAATCGAACCGGGGCCCAGTGCGTTGAAGGCGAACGTGCTAACCGTTGCGCCATCCGGACACTACATATACAATCGGGCATAGAGAAACAATACAAAGAGCTGGAGCTCAGTACAAAATAATATTAAGAGCAGGATGCCGATAATCTCACGCACACAAATAAGCCTCGCCACTCTAGAAGCAACGGCTACAATTTAAAGTAAACCGCCCTTTAGAGAGATAAGGACAACAAACAACACATCAAATTAGCTGAGTCTGTTGATTAAAAAGCCGAAGACTTTGTAGCAGCCATTGTATGCGTGACATGGTTTATCAATTTCATTTGTGTGAGTTACCATTTTCGGCCATACACAATTGCATTCGGGCATTTATGCTCATGTTTCGTGTTGCCAACGACTCAAAGCAACAAACGTAACTATTGATCTCTCTTTCTGCAAATGATCGTGGATATAAAACCCCCCAGAGACTATGCTATTCATCGTAAGATCAATCTAATGATGGATCGCCACAAAGTATCTGACGACTAAAATTATATGGAACTTTAAAAGTAATCGTGAACGATAAGTACATACACTGTGCAATCAATGTGACGATCACAATATTGAGTGTCCGATCTGACGACGGATCGCATTATTATAGGTATATGGTATATGGGGGGCTTTCTCTTCACTTTCCCGGAGCAACAAACGTAACAATTGTCTTCTCTTTCTGCAAATAGACGTGGATATAAGACCCCCATAGACCATGCGATTTATCATCAGGTGACAATGATATTCGTCTTCGGATCAATCGGACGATGGATCGCCACAAAGCACACGGAAACCGGACGTTTTTCAAAAAATCATAAAAATTCGAAAATTCATGTTAAAAAAATTTTATTGCCATAAAAACACTCGGTACAAGTAAGCATTTAAGAAGACTCATCTGTTAAAAATTACATTCGAAATATGGTGTCCGTTTTCATCAATGCACTGTTGGAGCATGATTTTCAACAGAGAATGAATTTTGCTCAGCGAATGCTTGCCCTTTTTCAGGAAAATGAAAAAGTGGTGATCTTGTTGAACGACGAAACCCTGTTATTGGGCTGCAGAGAACCCACGTGAACTTCACCAGTGACCGCTGCCCTGGGGGATCGGGGGCGGGTTGGGGCGATGAAACGTCGCCAAATTTCGATTTGAGCCTGTCAGGAAACAAGTTGTGGAGGACTGCCAACGAGGATCTGGCAGTGTATGCTGTGGCCCCATCTTGCTGAAACAACACGTTCTCAAGAGCAATTCTGTATTCGGTTTTCCAACTCAGGGATGAAAAACGAATTAATCATTTCAATGTAACGGTCGGATGTTACGGTAACGGCAACTCCATTATGTTCATAAAAATATGGGCCAATGACGTCGAAAGTTTCGACTGCGCACCACACTGCTACCTTTTGGTTATGCAGCGGTCACTGATGAAGTTCACGTGGGTTCGCTGCAGCCCAATAACAGGGCTTCATCGCTCATCAAGACCACCACTTTCTCATTTTCTCAAAAAGGGCAAGCATTCGCTGAGCAAAATTCAATCTCTGTTGAAAAGCATGCTCCAACAGTGCATTGATGAAAACGGACACCATCTTTCGGATGTAATTTTTCACAGATGAGTTTTCTTAAATGCTTACTTGTACCGAGTGTTTTTATGGCAAAAAAATTTTTTTAACATGAATTTTCGAATTTTTATGATTTTTTGAAAAACGTTCGGTTTCCGTGTGCCACCCTGTATCTGACGGTGAAATTTATATGGTACTGTAAAAGAAATCGTCAACAATAAGTATGTACATACACTGTGCAATCAATATGATGATCAAAATATTGTGTGACCCATCTGACGACGGATCGCATCGTATATGGGGGACCTTACTTTTCACTTTTTTCGTATGCATTGTATATCGACTAGTGAACACAATACACACGCAAGTAAAATACTATGGGCAACCTTTGCTTAATTTATACTGAGTCCCAACTCTGTCTATTGTTCCTCTATGGCAGAATCATTCTGTATGTCTGATATCCCATATAATTAAACGTTAACTGTTAACTGGAAATGAATTTTTTGTGCTTCCCTAACTGGAAATTGCCCGAAAACTTCGACACCTGCGCCGTCTGCACTTCAAAACGTGGAAATACTAACGTAGCGGCACTCTTGCACTAACCCTCTATTAAGGGCAGACGTGATCAAACTGTTAGTGTAATTGTGTGGTGTTATTCCACTCTACTCTGCTTGGCTGTTTAAAAAAACGCGCCTAATATTCGTCATAATGAATTTTTCATATCTCATTTGCAGCCTAAAATTATGTTTCTTTTTCATAAACAGTTGCCGGATAAGATCCTACCTATGAAGTTCTTCTCAAACAGTTGGACAGAGCTCGGCAGAATGGATCATTTTAAATATGAAAGTACAAAAAAAATCAAAACTTCTTATTTTTTCAAGTACCTAGTCTAATTTTTCATTATTTTTAATAAATTTATATCATCAGCAGTGCATCGCGAATATCGACTGTCACCCAAGTGATGTAATTATCACAAACATAGTAGAGAAGAAGAAGAAAAGAAAAAATGTAATTAATAAAATTTCCCATAAAATGAGTATATTAATTAGTCTTGTACAATATATTGAACTGATCAAAAGTTAAACCAAAAATTTGGTTTAAATTACGAGTTTAACTTGTATAACACAATCGTACATAAATGTTGTTTGACAAGGAGGTGAATACAGTAGAATGTACCGAATTTACAGACATCGCTTTCTCTTCTAATTCTTGATTGTTCGGATGAATAAAGGTGCGACAAATGAGCAAAGCAAGTAGAGCGCCTGCCTGGCTTATTTGATAGAAAACCAGCAAAACAATCGCGCTCGGTGGCCGTGGTCGTTTGGTAATCGCTCTACGAAACTAATCTTGAGCTCGACCAAAAACTGTCTGTGAGTACTATAGAACACTTACAGTGCTCCGAGCTTGTCAGTATAAAGACGGCGCGGATAGGACGCGCATGCTAGCAACTGCACTTCCGAAAGTAGATATGCAATCGAAACGTCAACAAGGCATAGAAATGCTAGAGTTGTTGACGCGCCCATGCCCCTGTAGATGTCAAGGCAATTAACAACGTAGAAAGCTCAACTGAGTCTCAAATTATAGTTTCTAGTGGTTGCTGTAGTAGCACGCACGTTGTTGTAGCACGCCTACTTTCCACCTCGTCCTATTCATCGCTATCGCTTGCAGTTCACTCCACGACTTGCCTATTGAGGCATCCTCTCTCTTAACTGATCTTCTCCCAGTGTTGCTAGGTCGTTCAACACGGCGAATTGCGTTGGTTGCCTGCGGGTTTCAATCGAGGGCCTGTTGAGCAATGTTGTTCGGCCCTTTTCGGAGAGTGTGAACTATCCATTGCCACTTTCGCCTTTGATTGGAAATGTCTATCCTGTCCTAACCGGTAATAGTAAGGAGGTCGTCGTTAGAAATGATCTCCGGCCACCGTATGTGTAGGATGCGCAGTAGTCACTAGTTGAACAAAGTTAGCAATCTAGCTGTTATATTATTGGTCACCTTCCAAGTTGAAAAGCCATATAAAAACACTGATATTTCGTTGGTATCGAATATCCGGAGTTTGGAGCGTCTGGAAATGTTGCTGTTTTGCAAGAAAGAAGTTAAACTTTAAAAAACTGCTCGATCCTTGTTGACGCGAAACTGTACATCAGCATCCGCTCCACCATATTCTGTAACTACGCTTCCGAGATAGCAGAAATTGTCAACTTTCTCGACTGCCTGCCCAGAAACACAAATTCCGCTTTGCCTTCCTGGATCCAAACTCAAGTACTTATTCTTGCCAGCGTTGATTTTAAGCCCCGCATTACGGCTTTCACAATGCAGAGCATCAAACATTTGCGCTACTTGATTCGATTTATCTGATAGAAGACAAATATCGTCAGCATATCCTAGGTGTTGAAGGTATTTGAACAACTTCCATCTTATACCTATGTTCTGGTGTTCTTGAAGTACTACTCAGTTGCCCTAACCCCTTGTGGGGCATAGCGCGTCAACTGTTCTATCTGGCCCAGTTGACGTTTCGTTGGCATAAATTGGTTTCAGAGAATGCAGTTGCCAGCATGCACCTCCTGCATATCCATGGCCACGAACATTGTCGTGGACGGGATTCGAACCCGAAACGCCGGTAGTCAAACATGAGACTGATGCTTCAACACACTGCGCTACCGGTCGTCGGCGTTCTTGAAGTGCGCTGCTTAGTACATTATTAATGGCAATTAAAAACAGTATAGGTGACAAAATGCAGCCTTGTCTCACTCTGCTATGCACTTCGAAAGGATCTGATAGCTTACCCTTCTGTAAGACGTGACATTGAGCTCGTTGATGATGGAAATTATTTTATCCTACGTAAAGCGCTCCATATGTATTCCCGGTCAACGCTGTCAAACGCCTTCTCGAAATCTATGAACATGAGATGTAATGGGGATCTCCACTCTGTGGATTGTTCAATAATAATTCGGAGAGTGTTGATGTGATCGCTACATGAGAAGCCCCCGCGAAAGCCGGCTTGTTCATCATGCAATGTGCGGTCAACTCTTTGTTTGATCTGGTTGAAAATTATTTTTGCCATCAGTTTGGATACTGCTGGGAGAAGATCCCTCGCCAATTATTACAAACCCTTATGTCGCCATTTTTCGGGGTCTTAATAATGACGTCCTTCTTCCAATCTTTATGGAGAGTTTCGGTTTCCAACACTCTTGGATAAGGGCGAGTAGAATATCCGCAGTAGCATTGGCATCCGCTTTAAAAAGTTTCACCGAAATTCCATCTATCCCCGGGGCTTTTCCCGCATCAATCGATTTAATAGCCGCAGTTATTTCTAACTTAGATGGTGGGCTGGTACCAACTCTGGCTATTTGCGGAATTTCTCCTGCTACTGATGAAGATGCATTCGAAAGTTCAATGTTGTTGTTGAGGACTTAAATAAAGTGTTCTCTCCATCTCCGCAGTTGGTGTTCTTCGCTTACCAGTAGAGATCCATGTTTGTCTTTCACAGGATGTTCTGTTGCAAAAGATTTGCCAGTTAATGGCTTGATAAGCTTAAAAAGGTTTCCACTCTCACCGCAGTAAGCCGCTTCTTCTGCCTTCTCCGCTAATACGTTGAAGTAATTTCGCTTGACCTGTCTTACGCTTCTTTGCACGCCTTTCTGTAGAGAACGGTATTCAGCTCTGAGCTGGTCTTTGGCTGAGCCGTCAGAAGCTGAGTTAATCTGTTCTTTAACTTTCTTGCGTCAAATACGCATTATCGCAGGAGAAGAGGAAGGCGTACATTTAAAGGGAACGCTTTACACTTATGCGTTGCGGGAACGATGCAATTTCCTGCCGCAATCGGAAACGGGATTGCTTTTCCCGCAGAGAAACGCAGTGTAATTTCATTCTAAGTCTTTCCGCTGTCTTTGAACCAGCTGCAGTAAAACGATTCCCGATGGCGCAAGGAAACTGCAGCGTTTTCGTAACGCATAAGTGTAAAGCGTTCCATTTAAATATACGCGTTCCTCTCTTTCTGCGATAATGCGTTTTTTGAGGGGATTACGACCTATTCCCGCAGAAAAACGCAATGTGTAGTGCTATGCTGATTCTTTCATTTAATTTAATGCAACTTCAAATTTCATATCATTTCTGAATATGTATTTCATTGAATATTCCACAACAAAGCAATAACTAACGTTTCCGAAGGCGTCTCGAATCCGTTATTGACAGCACATGACGGCACCCAGCTAATGGTTAATGCTCGTTTTCTCCTTTCGGCAAGAATGGGGGTGTTGCGAAACAGGGTAATCAATAAGTTGTTGAAATATTCCACTTTTTGTAGAACGGTTTTCCAATATTTGAATATACTAGGCACCACAATATGTGGGATTCGCCGATTACCTTGAAAAAGGCAGAACAATAACAGGCGAATATTACTAGAAACTTCTTGACCAGCTGGATGCCGAATTCGCGGGAAGAGACCTGGCTTGAAGAAGAAAAAAAAAATCATCTTTCACCAGGACAAGGCACCTGTTCACAAGTGTGCGTTGGCGATGGGAAAATTGCAGGATTTGGAGTACAATCTGCTCGCCTATTCTCCTGATTTGACACCCTCAAAATTTCATCTGTTCCCAAACTTTAAAAAATTTGTTTCTGGCGCTTCGCATCCAATGAAGAAATTTCGAGGGTCATAGATGTATATTTTCACAGCCTTCCAGACTCTCACTTCCAGGAAAGAACACCCGTGCTGCAGAAACACTGGACCAAGTATGTTGAAGTCAAGGGAGATTATTAGTTGGGACGCTAAGCGACATAAATGGACGCCACCTTGCACAATATGATAGAGAGATGCCGTTTATTATGAAAGTTGGTATACTAAAAGTCTAGGGTATAAAAATTATTCAAGTAATAAAACAATCTGAAAAATGTGAATATCTTTTGAACTAACAGTTGTATGAAGTTGCCTTTAGTTTTATTCGACTCAGAATGGCCAAATACATTAGGAAACAGCCTAAAACTGGCATCAAAGCTTTTTATTTTCAACTTATTTCATAAAAAAGCTTATTTAACTAAAAAAAAAATCTGGAAAATTGTGAATGTCTCTTAAACCAGAAATCGTATGAAATTGCGGTTAGTTTCATTTTACTTAAAATGACCAAATACATTAGGGATTATCCTAAGTCTGGCATAAAAGCTTTTTATTTTCAAAGTATTTAATAAAATGAAACCGGAATATAGAGGGCTTCGCCCGCAATTCGAGGGTTTTGTAGCACGCGCTTATTTTGGTATCTAAATATTGGCTCCCTGCCCTTCTTGGTACCACTCAGCTGAATAAAAATACCATAATTAAATGTTTTACCCATGATATAGTATCTTACATGCCAATTCACAAAAAGACTGCATCTGTCACCTCTCAAAGTAATAGTTTTAATACGAGAAGCTGTAGATAGATATGTATGTATACGAGATAAACTGTCCTACACTTCGAGATGCTTAACCATAAGACGACATTGCAAATTGCAAACTTGTGTAACGGCTTCGAAATTCAGGGCGGCTGGGACAAATTACGGTCTAATATTTTTTCCTCCTCCACTGTTCCCCTTTCTACAAATCTCAAGAAAATGCCAAAAATTTAATGTACTCAACATTACCTTTCTCACGACACCCCACTTGGCTATACCAGTGGATACAAAAAAATTGACCTTAATTTCGCCTCTATGTGGACCCCCCCCCCCCCCCTCTTAAAGTTGGCCAATTACACCACAACGCTATCCCCAGCAAATTATAGCATTTCTACACATTCTCGCTGAATTATGTGTGCAGCTTCAGCCGTTCGTAAGATATTCTATGAACAGACGAACAGACAGGTATTTGGCCGATTTTGTATGATTTAAGACACAAAACCCTAAAAAAATTAATTGTGTGAATAGTTATTGTTAGGATCACCAATCACCAATCTTCACCCTTCCAAAGTTGGTTCATTAAATAACTGCAATTCGCCCTACGAAAAACAACATGCAAGTAGTACACGCATATCTATGCGTGAGGCCGGTAGGTGTATTTTTTGTATGGATAGTGTCAAAATGCATAACTTTAAGTCAATGAACTATTATTAAATATCACGTCATTGTAATGAAACTTAAAGATACTATTGCCTATTATGTTGGTTATCATTAGCCATCAATATTTTTGACCCCAGGTGTGCTTGAGGGGTGCAGGGGTGTGCTAACTGCAACTATAGAAATGTACTATTATTAACCTTTTTGGATGAGATTTGAAAATTCTATTATTTTCGGTTTTATATGCTAGTGAAATGCCGCTTTTCTGTAAATTTTCATATGTCTAGCTATAACGGTTTCGAAATGCAAGGGGGGGGGGGACAAACTCGGATCCCCTCTCCCTCTTTTCTCCTTTCTTCAAATTTGAAAAAAAATTCCAAAAATGGAATATACTCGACGGTACCTTTCTTACGATACCCCACTTGCCTATACCAAACGAAAAAAAATTTCGACCTTCATTTTCCCTCTATGGGGACCCCCCCTTAAAGTTGACCTATTACAACGCATCGGTTTCTCCAGAGAATTATAGTATTTCTACATATTTCCACCAATTTTCATGCATGTAGCTTCAGCAGTTCGTGAGATATTTCATGGACAGACAGACAGACAAACGGACAGACGGACAGACGGACGCATGACCGATTTCATAAGGGTTTTGTTTTTATACAAAACCCTAAAAAGCTTATTTAATTAATAACAAAATCGGGAAAAAAGTGAATATCTTTTGAACTAATAGCAGTATGGGATAGCGGTAGATTTAATTTGACTCAAAATGACCAAATACATTAGGAACCAACCTAAAGTGTCATGTAAGTTGCTTGGACTTTGAAATTATGAAAGAAATTTAATCATTTATTTAATTAACTAATTATTTAATTAATTAAATTAGTCTGACAAAAAATTAACATAACTTTAATAAACAAGGTTAAAATATCTACGAATTGAGGCTAAACCAAAACTTTTAGCTGTTATATTTATCGAGATAGAGCTTTTAAGGCTCAAATCTCTAAAAAACCATTTCAGCATTTTCACTCACAAATACACTAAAAACGGATCGATTTTAAAACTATTGAGCTAGTTAAGCTTGAAATGGAAATATCTTCAGCTTTTTATAATGAGTTTTCCATTTGTATCATCGGTTTCAGAGATATGTGAGCTTGAAAAGCAAAATAGTGTGATTTTCCTCCAAAGACTCAAAAGGTGTCGTTTATCGACTATCGGTTTTGACTATACTGCTAAACCGAATTCCAACCTTGAGCAACGCATTGGATGTAGAATTTGACGCTCTTTAATTTAGATCTTATTCAATTTTTCGATGCGAGGCACCGTTTATATTGTAAATTATGAGGAGAATATTAAAAAAGGGCTCAAATTTTTCGATTTTTCGCCCGCACAGCCGTTCTGTGTATGAATGTATGGGGACCACCAGCAATCATACCTAACGGCATTTCTCTATCAAATTTTGCAAGGTGAAATCGCTTAGAGTCCCAACTATATGTAGAAAAATAAAATAATTTTTTTACCGAAAGTCGAAGTCTTTCATTGTCAGGCCGAGACCTTTTCACCTTACCATCGTAATAAACTTTTCCACTCGAAGATGCGCACTATTGGAATTAGATAGTCAGTATGAGAGATAAGGGCCCCCAGCAATTAAAATCCACAACCAATGATGTTTCATTAACACCCTCGCAGAAACGGCACTTGTTCTCCTCCGTTATGACCATGGGCTAAAAATGGCCACTCAGACACGAGTCTCCTGTCGCAAATCCACAAATTATTGTAACCTTATTGCAATTTAGCTGTAATAGATCAGTGAGTTAGTGAATTAACTCCCCCCCCCCCCCATAAATGATATATCCCCCGTTTGGGGGGGGGGATAGTTCAGAAAATCCCTAAAAAAAATGAAATTTCGCTAGGTAAGTGAAAGCACCGCCCACATAAGACCTGCAAAAATACTTTCTTTTTAATCCTGTCACTCATTCTGAGAATAATATATGTAAAGATTTCAATAATATTATATTACATATTTTACTATGAAGATCACTACTGTTAAGTTTAAATAAACAAAATCACGCAACGAGTTATATAATGGTTGCGTCTTATTTTTGCAAATTGATAAGACACCAACATTTCTCTTCCTTTGCTATCTCTCAAGTATTCATTAAAGGTTCATTCACACTGCATATTGCACGATTGTTATCACTGCCAATAATCAGAACAAAAGGAACACAAAAATTCATTAAACAATTTGCAGTACTCATGTCTCGAATTTACATAAAATAAATGTTTGTGCATATTTCCCTAATAAGATGAAGCCATAATTTGGACTCTGGGCTGTTTAAAGCCCATTTCTTCAGTTTGCAATATTTCGTCTATGTACTTATTAGTAGTATCTATGTTATCAAGATTACATCACTATTAAAAATAATGTCAGTCAATGTTAATCCTAGTTGAGAATGGGTCTTTTGAATTTGTTTGCTTAGAATTTCGTCTTTATTTTTTTTTCTTGACGAATTCTAAATTGATAGCGAAGCGAAAATGTTTTGTTACCAGCAGTAAGTATTGTTTAGTCACGTTTTACAAAGGCGGAAGATGTCTTATTAATATCACCTGATAATTCACCTGTCCACACGGCAGTTTTGTTGTGTAATCAGGAAGCCATTTATATTTAGAAAGGTTTTTTTTTTTATTAATTAAAATTTTAATTCGATATTAATATTAATTATACAGTGTACGCTCCCTGTACACCTCCCATAACAGGACACCTTTTATAAGCGGACGAATTTTTAAGTCCCTAACATTTTATGAATGTTTTCAAACAAATTTTTGCTTAATTATTTCTCTTACCCAGACGTTCCCATAGTCGGACACAGACACGGATTTTCTATTATTTTTCAGATTAAACCTCCAATAGCCGAGCAACTCGACTGTTTCTACCTCCCACCTTGTTGAATCTCTCTCTGTCAGGACTCCCAACAACGCCTGAGGGAATTGATATCATCTCTTGTGCTGACAACTGCTCCATTCGGGCAACAGGGAACAACATCACGGAAATGTGCGAACATATAAACGGTAAGCTTGAAGAACTTAACTCATTTTTTGTAAACCCAAAACCTAACCGTCTCAGCGCCTAAGTCATCGGCAATCCTATTTACCACCTGAACAAAGGGAGTTAAGATAAAACTTTGGATCGTGATTGATAATCATCCAATTTATATCATAAACCATCCTAAAATTCTTGAAGTCACTCGGACAGCATGGCCACGTCATCACCCCATACCTCAACTGTGTGCGACAGGATGAGTAGTAGGAATCAGATAATCAAAGCCTTGGCCGATAGCACCTGGGGTAAGGACAAAGGCATCCTACTAGTGCACGTAAAGTAGTGTGGCTCCTGTGTGATTTCCGAATCTCTGTGAAACACAGTGGAAAAACACCCAAGCGTGCGCGAAAATGCTGCTGTCTGTGCAGACACCGGCTGTCTCCTGATAGCACCCCAGAACCATCTAAATCAGGAAACCAAGATGATGCCTTTAAGGGACTACAACAAGCTTCTTGCCAAAGAATAGGGGTGTTTTTTTCAACAGCCATACAGAGCAGAGCAAGTTAAGAACACATAATTACACTAACAATTTGATCTGAGCTGCTCTGGATAAAACGTCAGCGCAAGAATCCCGCTCGCTAAGAAGTCTGCGTTTTGAAATGCAGGTGGCGTTGGTGTCGAAATTTTCGAACAGTTTACAGTGCGGAAAGCACATAAAGCTCATTTCCTGTCAACAAAATGGACGTTTTGTGTAATTATTTGGAAAAGTAAACATACAAAACCATTTTGCCCCCTAAAGAAAGTTTCTCCGATGTCTGTACTAAAGATTTAAGTTTCCTTTCGAAAATTGAGTTGACATTTGAATTCTAACTCAACCAAGGCACACTCCCAGCGAAGACATGCCCCGTTTTCGTGTTCGCTACCCTAATTTGCTTTCGATCTTTTTTTTGCCGCCTAACCTGCTCTTCTTCTTCGTCCTTGCAATTTCATACCACTCTGCGGCTTCGCGTTGCTCTGCCTGTGGTGTTGGCACTTCGCCCATTCTGTCGGTATAGTTTCAGCTTCCTTCTACAGGCAGCTTGGTTTTGGATCATATCATCGCCAAGATTAATGCGTTTGTTGCTTCTTCAACTGATCGACCAATGTGTGTTTCCGTCAGCCTCGGGGTTTGGGTCCAGCAAATGGAGCATTCGTTGATAGGACGCCTTAGAGCTTAGAACATGGCAATACCAATCCGTACGACTATCTTTGAGCTTTTCAATGATCGGTTGCTCAATAAACAAGCTGCCTTGGATGAAGGTAATTTTGATGCGATCCTTTTTGGTGACATTGGCTGACATCCGTTGCATTTTCATCTCGGTCGCAGTCATTTTACTTTCGTATGTCTTATGCATAGTCCAGAACTCAGACGCATATATGAGTTGGGGACATACGACCGTTTTGTACAACTTGCTCTTAAGCTTTCGTAGCATCTTCTTGTCGCTGAAACTCCAGAGTTTTCTCGCCACTTCATCTAACCGACACTGATGAAATGTGTGCTGTCCTCACCGCAGGTAGCTTCCTTGTTAGCCATCGAGCCCAGGTAGTTGAACCTTGTGCAGGACTTCAACTGCTCTCGTTTAATGTAGATATTATAACGGACGGTTTGGTGGGCATCCGAAGACGCCCGTGGGCACAAAGCCTAGGTAGCATAGTGACCGTGAAGGTCGGGCCGTGCCATCTGGCGAAGAAAAAGGCCTCTCAACAAGTTAAGCAGCGGCTTATGCTTGCTCTAGCTCAGTTCGGGAGAAGTGGGCGGGGGTTTCGCCGCTCGTTGCCCCTCTCCTTTATGTACTGATAACAATTCATAGGCCTGAGGAACACAAAATAAACATGGGAGGCAAAAATGGGGAAAAAATGAGACGATAAGGATGGAATGGTTGGCGGACGGCGCAGATTCCCTCGTGCTCGCATAGAGGTTCAGGCGTAATGGGACCCTCGGCCTCTGGTTTCGTACCACCGACAGATCCTTACTCATCAGGTGCTGTCATAATGTGGTTAATTACAATATATTGTATCGATCTCTCTGGATCTGAGAAAGGACAGCAAAGATACTCTGTCTTTGGTATTCTAATCCTCAGTCCATTTTCCTCCAGTATCTTACACCACTTGGTCAGTGCAGCCTGCAACGCAACGATGTCTTTGCTACCCAGAACAACGTCATCGGCGAAGAGAAGGGATATTTCCAGTTCGTCAGACATGAGTGTTTATAAATAGAGCATGATGTTGTTGAAGATAGCGGGACTCAATACACTGCCTTGGTGAACTCCGACTTTAACCGAAAACTTTTCAGACTCACCAGCTGTGCATCTAACTTTAGTAGTTGCTCCATCATACATGTCTTGTATCATCTTAACATTTGCCTCGGGGACATTAACTGCTCTTAAGGCCATATCAGACCACGAGGAACTCTGTCGAAGGCTTTTTCCAAATCGATGCTTAACCTGCTCTGTAAAAAAAACGCAGCTAATATGTCGTGGGTTGTTACCGGAAAGAGCACCAAAACTTCAAACTAATGAAAAAGTCGCCCCCGGCCAGACATGTAGGGCGTGACTTGAGGGACCTATAAAGAGATGTCCAGAGGTACAAAAGCGTACCCTTTGATAGTAACTCACACAGATCAGCCATCGCAGCGAAACATCAGAAGGACGAACTTTCATCAATCGCGGGATTAGGTTAAAATTCAATATTCTCGGCTATACCACTATATCTTCGGAAGAGAAAAGTTTTCCGAGAAGTGTTCTCGTTCTCGCCCAACTTCGGTCAGGCTGATTTTCACGATTTAATTCCTACCTATCCCGCATTGACCAGAACGTCTCAAGCACCTGTCCTGCTTGCAATGATATGGACCATATTTTCCATTGCCAAGCTGCACCTGACTCCCAGATCGTGTGTGAGAACCCTATAGAAGCATTTATTTTTATATTCCTCAACACCGGGGATGACGACGAACTGTAAGCATGTACATAAGACACTAACACACCGAAATTCCGACCATTGCTGTAGCAACCACAACAGCGATTTCGCAATTGCTTTTCACATTTCAAGATTTTAGAGATTATGAACGACTGAAATGAGACTGCGTAATAAGCAAGTGTTGCTATTTTTTGATAAGGGTGGTTCGTATCCTGTTTGGATATGAATTGAAACTTTCTAACGTCACAATTATGGTTCGACCCCCCTTACAGCCAGTGAGTACCAACCCTGAAGTAAGGGTCTAATTAGAAATTTTATTACCGGTCCAGTTTTGGTAGTTTGATACTATAAAAAATAGGATGCTTGCTTTAAAAGAAAATGTTGACAATCTTCTTCTTTTCCATAACCGGCCAATATTGTTGGTCCAGATAGTGTACGGTTATGCGAGCGTACACTGTACTTATATCCAAGGATTTTTAAGTTTAAGACACCAACATTTTTATGGGAAACGTTGTCGATGACCTGGAAGTTTCGAAAATCGTCGAACTACAACGACTTCAATGGGCAAGTCCAACGAATAGACGAAGATTGCATGCCAAAGAGAGTGATAAATGCAAAACGAGTTGACGTAGTGAGACTGCCTAGACGCCCGAGATCTCGTTGGGCGAGCTCAGTATATGTGGACACCGAGCACCTACTAAGCTTCCAAGATTGGGGGACGCGGTCACGTGACCGAGATAATTGGAGGACAACGATCCAGGTGGCCAAGGCCCGACGTCGGGCTGTCGCGCCACGGTGATGATGATGAAATCTCTACTCTACCCATTTAGCCACCACTCTATCCAGGCCTGGATAATTTTTTTCATCATGACTTGGTTAGCAGGGCATAACCATTTTCTTCTGAAGGTAATTGAGCGAATATCAAAGCCCTCGATGGAAACTTTTGTCAAGTATTGCATTATATCGAGAGGAAAACCAAATAAGTCGTGAGAGTGAGCAATTTAAGTGGGAATGTGTATGTCTACACGCAAACCTTTGCATGATTTTCTTCCCCAGCTGCTTCTCCGCGAACAGGAATTTTCAACTGGTGAACGATGACTCAACACTGCTGTAGAGGAAACATACGGTTAGCACTAACATTGGGATCGACCTCCAGACACGGATCACACCAACACGACACAACCACTCCCCTCACACATCCCACCACCGCCTCAGAACCAATGTTGCTGACGCTGAAGAAATATTAGCCCAACATTCGAACGACCATTCGACCCAACGCTAAATAAACATATAACTGGCTCAAGAGTCCAATATGAACCATAGCCTCGTAACCCATGATCTTACTGGCCATAGCGGCAAGAGTTAGCTCGTCCGCTAAAGCCACTGTGTCCCGAGAATCTAGAACAGAGTATAATGTTGAAAAAATCGCCCAACTCACCAGAAGCAGTGCGGAACTCCAATTTAGTTTTCGAAGTGGAAAGAGCGGTGTCCAGGAAATGGCGGATTCACTATCGGTATTGATGGTGATATCCTTTACTACTTTGCCTTAACCCCTAGCGGGGCATAGCGCGTCAACTACTCCTGCGCGCCATCGTACTCTGTTCTGGGCAATGGGGCGCAACTCCCCAAAAGACTTACCCAGTACCTGACACTCCTTTGCCACAGATCGACGCCATGTGATTCGAGGACCCCCTCTTGGTCGGCCTTGGTTGGAAATGGGGTTCCATTTCATGGCATGCATAGCAATGCAGTTACCTATATACTCTTATGATGTTACAACCTTACCATGCCAATGCTCAAAAAACTGTCGTTAACTTAGCCTGAAATACGAAAAAAATATTCTAAGAACACCATAACCTTATGCATTAGTAGGGGCGTATGACTGATACGAAGAACCACAAGACCACCTTCAGTGCACTCCTCACTTCAGGACTAAAGGCGTCCTAAACGAGTATGAAGCAACAGATGCCGTTGCCTTGGTTACGCCTCCTCTTAATATTTGCCTTCCAGAATAACTTCTCATCTGGACTTGTCCCATGAAATTTGGATTCATCACTAACAACCAGTCTACTACTACGGCAAAATACGTTTTTGGCCGGAACCACACCAGCTTGATTCCATCGAGGGACCTATGGGGTGTAAACACGCTCATGACCACCGGCTCCATAGTCATCTACAGGGATGGCTCTAGGACCGACGGCGGAGTTGGGGCTGGTATCTATTCAGAAGGATTGTCATTTCGTCTTCCCGACTTCTGTAGTGTCCTGCAGGCGTAAATTTCGGCAATCCTGGAAGCTCTGACCTGTTTGGGAAGTCATGTTGTTGCCACGAAGGACGTTACTATTTATACGGACAGTCAGGCTGCAGTCCAATCACTTGAATCCGTCCTGACTACATCGAAAACCATCGCGAACTGTCGTTTAGCCCTCAGGGTGATGGGTGGTTTTTTCAACATTACGCTCTGTTGGATACCGAGCCATTGTGGCTTCGCAAGAAACTACGAGGCGGATGAGCTGGCTCGGAAGGGGACAACCGGAGTTATTGACGGGACCGTGTAAACATCAAGATGCCAGCCTCATCGTGCAAACTTGTTTGTCATCACGGCCACTGTAGTTTACACGGCGAACATGAGATGGTTAAGCAGTGATACGTGCCAAACAAAGGAGTCGATTTGGCCGAAATTTAACCCTAGTCGTTCCGCCACACTGCTCTCACCGAACAAGGAACATATTGGCGGAGTTGTGGGGTTACGGGGCACTGTCCTATAGGAGAGCTTACCTTGAGGTTTCGTATTCCTCACAATGACTTTTGCAGGAGCTGTGATGACGTCGATGAGGAAGAGAGCGTTCTCCACCTTCTTTGTCACTGTTCGTCCCTGGTTGAGAGGCGGAGAAAATTACTGGGTTCTTGTTTTTTACCGGGAACTGAAGGACCTTGAAGTTGCGAGTGTAATACAGCTCAATCGCTATATTGCTGGCACAGGCTAGTTTATTGCCTAGGTTTAATTAGGTGGTCTATTTGTGCTGTGCGGTAGCGCGGCAGCCCCTTTACCTAACCTAACAACCAGAATGGTCCCATCCAGCAACGCTGGTACGAATGAAGGTAAATTGTTGCTCCTGGCGAAGAAAGCAAATTGGCAAATGTTTTGGTCGGCCCCAATTTCAGCTTGGCTAATCAAATTCAATAAGATGCATAATTTCAGCAATGGCCATGCAGCGCACCACGTCTTATGGTGGTCTATGACCATCAAATTCCAAAGATGGGGATAGGGCATTAAGAACTGACCCTACACATCAGCCTACGTCCGGTCAATGAACTTAAATTGATATATGCATCAGAATAATTCTGCAAAACAGTCGAAAAATTTCTGTTTAGCAGTCCAAACAGTTTGAAAAATCATTTACAGAATGAACAAAACCGATACTGTCGAAGAAAGGATTCTCGAAGAAAAAAAAACTTTCCTGCAACCCAAGCTATCATAATATGATAATGACCAATCACAACTCACTATCCAATAATGGAACACAGACGCTTTCTCGCAATCTCGAAGCAATTTTTTTGTTTATGTGTGTGTATTTGATACAGGGCTGCGTTCCTTCAAGCAACTGCAGCTCAATTCGCAAGCTGAACAATAAGCGTAAGCCTCAGTGATCATCTTTTAGCTATTAACGGTAATAATCGCTTCGCTCGACGATCACAAAGCGGATTGCTCAACGTTCGACTTCTATACACTGGGCCACGGTTCGATTCCCCCTGAATGCAGTAGTTTTTGATAAAAAGGGGGATTTAAAAGCCCATTCAACTGATAAATGAATACCCATTTATGGGTAAATAACTCGGTTAAACGTGTTCTTGATAACACAATTCTACACAAAATACGACCTACGAAATGGGATGATGCTAACTCATGATGCCATGGTCCAGCATGGACTGTAGCGCCAGTTATTTATTTTAATTCCTTGACTTAACCAAAGTAACTAAAGTAGGATGAAAAAAATTGTGCATTCGCGTAATTCCCATTCGGACAAGCTAATGTTCGGCCAAGTTCTAGTCCGTGCAAAAACGAAGTTACGAAATACTGAAAACGATCGCTATTCCTGAAATTAAAAGATCCAAAAATTTTACACCTAATGAAGTCTCCTCAACATTTGACGCCACATGACAATCTTTTTGTAAACACATGAAATCAGTGGTTGAATTCTCTTCCTATGCGCTATATCATAAAATAGCGTCACATCGCTTCTCAGTCTTATGACTGCGGCATATAAAAACCCCAGTCGCCAATGATAATGGAGTCAGTTGATGATAGTGTTCGGTTAGACAAAAAGTTCAGATTAAAACAAAATGAAAGTGTTGATTCTAGTGTTGGCCCTTTTGGGTGCAGCCTTAGCCCAAGTAGCGGCGCCAGTGGAGCCAATGGAGCCAGTTGAGCCCGTGCCAACTGAACCGGCAGTAACAGAGGTGGTCGAGCCTGTCGAACCTGTTGAACCTGTCGAACCTGTGGAACCTGTCGAACCAGTTGAACCAGTCGAAACCGAACCACCACCAGCCGACCTCCCAGCGACCACACCAAAACCAACAGCATCGCCTCCCGGCGAGGCTGGAATCCCTGGATGCTTAGCACCGGGTGGCGGCGGTCTTCAAGCCGTTCTCAATCAATTCGCAGAGTTCATTCCAGTTGAACCTCTCTACAGACGTATCATAAGGGCTATTTCTACCGATCCCGAAACCCAACAAGTGCTAGCTTATGTCTCGTCAGCCGAGTTCCATGATATTCTCATAGAAGTGCTAAGAAGTCCCGAACTGAATAGATTTGTTGACTACGCCTGCCAGGAGCTTTACGTGGATATTCGCTATTATTTCAATATGCTGTTAAGTCTGTTTGGATTGCCCGAATTCCCACGTGTTACTAGCCGAGCATCGCCTGGATTCCGAGGATTCTTCTTGGATATGTTGGACTTGATTCCGACTGAGAAACTGAAGTTAATGATGAAGGAGCGAATGCTCACCGATACATATCTTCAATTAGTCATTCCGAAATTAAGGTCACCAGAATTCGCTAATATTACTACATCGCTGAACAATTCCACAGCATACAATCAAATGTTGACTGGATTGCGAGATTTGCAAGTCGACGTTGATATTGTTATAGATACAATTCGCCGAAGTTTGGTTTAGATTTTTTCTAAGTTCTTCTAAGTTATTTGCATAAATACTGTAGTAGTGTAATAAGGAAGTCGTGGCGTAAATAAAGTTTTTTTTTGTTTTGCTTTTGAAAAAGGAATCTATTATCGCTTATGTGGTTTTATCTTTCGTTACACCAAACTAATAACAATAGAAGCGACCGGTAGATTTTCGTACAGATGAAAATGGAACGCTATGTTCCTTGTGGCCCAGTTGACGTTTCGTTGGCATTAACTGGTTTCGGAGAATGCAGTTGCCTGCATGCACCTCCTGCACATCCATGGTCACAAACGTCGTCGTGGACGGGATTCGAACCCGAAACGCCGGTAGTCAAACATGAGACTGATGCCTCAACACACTGCGCTACCGGCCGCCCCAAATAATGCTTTATAAGCAAAACTGTCACAGCATAAAAAGTGGTTAACTAAGTTGGGTACGTAACTGGGTAACATAAATGATGAACAACGTAGCCCCTGTCATTGGGTACGTGCCTGGGTTACCTAAATCATGAAAATCGTAGCTCCCGTGCCATGGATCTCTTGGAAATCCTATGGGCTGAGTCCAAATGGTGGTTACGCCAGAACGACTATTTAGCATAGCTATTTTGGGTGATACGCGTTACCAGAGGGTACGTTTTTTTGCTGGGTTATTGCAAATATACGGTGACAGTCCTCCATGGGATCGTGCAATCGTACAATAAAATAGATTGCAAGGAACAAGTGCTAGGCATGATACCAGGGGCTGTCTACTTTGTCCGACCTCAAGCCCAGAGCTTTCGCAACAAATTAGATAATTTCAGAAACTGGCGGATTGCCAGTGGGCAGAAATTGCACATTGCGAATAAAGCCGAAAGAACAATGCGTTAAAAAATGGCATTGTCGCTGTCGCATTTGTCAGTCGCATGTTTTTCGAAAATCGCATTGCTCTTGCAATACAAATCACAATGTGCAATTTGACATTTACCGTGGTGTATCGAATATAAAAGGAAAAAAGCTTTTTTTTGTGTACAACTTTGCTTCCGCCGTTTTTTTCCTGGAATTAAAAGCTTAATTGTCAAAAAATACTTACAGATGTATTATTCGAAGTACTGTCCATCGCTAGCAACAACTTTCGCCCATCTCTCCGGCAATTTTCGGATTCCATCTCGGAAAAAGGAGGCGTCTTTCGACACGATCCATGATTGGATCCATTTTTCGACTTCCTCGTACTAACGAAAATTCTGATCAGCTGGGCCGTGCGCCATGAAATGAAACAGATGGTAGTCGGAAGGAGCGATATCTGGGGAGTACGGCGGGTGGGGCCAGACTTCCCATTTCAGGATTTCCAAGTATGTCTGTATGACCACTTTTGCGACGTGTGGCCGAGCATCGCCATGCTGAAGGATGACTTTGATGTGTCTCTCTTGGTACTGTGGTCGTTTTTCCTTTAATGCTCGACTTAAACGCATCAATTGCTTTCGGTACCGATCTCCTGTGATAGTTTCATTCATTTCAGTAGCTCGTAGTATATCACACCGAGCTGGTCCCACCAAATGCAAAGCGTAACCTTGGTGCCGTGAATATGCGGTTTTGCCGTCGACGTGGAGGCATGTCCGGACATTCCCCATGACTTTCTGTGCTTGGGATTATTGTAAGGGACCCATTTTTCGTCGCCGGTTACGATGCGATCTAGAAATCCCTTCCGATTCTATGCCTTTGAAGCAGTCGTTCGCATGCAAATAGTCGCCGTTCAAGTTTTAATTCGTACAGAACCTGATTTCGAATCTTCATCGAGCATTGCCTCCAATTTGTCGTCTTTGACAATTTTTTCTCTCCCACCACCATGATTGCCCTCGATATTGAAATCACCACTTTTAAAACGTTGAAACCACTCACGACATGTTCTGTCACTTAGAGCAACCTCACCGTAAGTATCTGAGAGCATTCAATGAGCCTCAGCTATAGTTTTTTTTTTCATATGGAAGCAGAAGATCAAAACTTCCCGCAAATGACGAGAACTTGGCTCAAAAACCGACATTTTGAATCGCGAACCTTATTAAAAATGCTACCAACTTTTACTAATACGGGGATGTCAATACGTTCACAGACGTCCAAACTCACTTTGTGACACTTTTGAACTACGTATTTTGAGCAGCCCTCACCGATGCAGCCGTCTGTCGGTAAACGGCGGAACTAGAAATGTTTTGGTAGACTTGGGAAAGGTTGATTTACAAGTTGATTGCTCGGTCGCGGAGAGGGGGGCAACGATTATAAGGCTGTATTAACATAGCAAGCCGAGCCGGGCGATGGCTTGTGATTTGATGCCGAGCAGAGCGATGGCTTGCGATGCGATGAAGGTCAGGGACTCTCACACTGCATGCAATGGTGGAGAGTAAAGGCCACTTAAGTTCAAGGAGACAATCTGCTTATTTCTGTTTTAAAAGAGTGCACTGAAATTAGAGGGCATCGCCATTGGGTGTATCCCATTAACGAAGAAAGGACCAGTATTTTGAATTTCATCATCCATTCCGTGACCCCAGAAAAGATGAAGAAAGATTTTGAAGCTACTTTCGTATGAGCACAACCACATTCGATTACATAGTATCGTCAATTTCAAGCAGCCTGTCGCACCAGATTCCGGTTGGTTGTGGTAATGCTAATTTTTTTGATTTTACAACACGGGACGATCCTGGACGCTATGAATTATCAATTCGAAATACATTCAGCGAATATACTGTAATGTTTCCTCTACTGAGCGAAACCACGAAACCAAAACAGGTTCGTTAGATATTCTTGTGCTGAATAATGAAATACTTCGATTGAAAAACACACACTTTATTTACAAAACGAACTAACTACACACACGTACTAACAACGACCGTTAAAACTAGCAATAACAACCACGACGGCAGATAACGAATATTTCCTTAGCGCTTTATAGCGATCCAACCGCCACTGAGTGTCGAGTCTTACTATTACTTCACGACTGCTCTTCGTTCGGTGACATCTGCCTTTCATAGGTGGAGATCCATGCATTCGTCAATTTAGTGTAGACTCTAGATTTTTCGAGATGTTCCAGTCTCGGGTGCTTACTCAACGAAGGTTCGAGAATCGGCTTCAATGTTTCTGTTTGGAGAAGGTTCTAGACTATAGATGGCTCCAGAATAGCCTAGTGTCCATTCAATTTGTACTGGTCATCGATCATTCGAGATTAGTACAGTGTGGGTCGTAAAAGATACCCACCCCGTACACGCAACAATACTATACTCCTACTCGGACTAAATTACTGTACAACATACTCGTAGCTATATTCAGAGCTGTAGTCAACTCTGACCTCTGACATAATCAGCTAATAGCTGGCTATAGCTTTGATTGTTTTGGAACGACAATACATAGTCGTAAAATGCACAAAGCACAGCCATCTTGATTCGCACACTCGGATTTTCGTCGGTATTTTACTTTCAACGCACAGATTCTTCAAGCGGAAACATTCTTTGGCGCCAATTTTGCAAATTCATTAGAATTTGAAGTATTTCACTGCATAAAACAATTCTTAAACGTAACATTTGCGCAACACCAAACGTTTACAGCTGTCACTTCGATTTTGTTTGTACATGTGTCCGTGTGAGCATGATAGCTAATGGGAGCGTTCCTACAAACATATCAGGATTTGAAATTTCTTGATGAACATTTTTAGATCAAAACATTTACAGTTTCCATACATATTTTACTTGAGAGGAAAGCATATGGAGGAGAAACCGAGAAAAATAAGATCCATGACATTCAACCAGAGCTCGCCAAAATGCACCCATTGATTAGTAAGCCCATGAGCACGAGCTAAAAGAGCTGACTACTATTGTGTTGTAGGGTGCCAGATTGCGCAGTTGCGGAGATATCACATTCACCGATGTGAGGGCAGCTGCACCGTATAGATTGATGCTCTCTAAGTGTCATCATACACTGTCGAACTCGATCTCGAGCACGAACATGGTACAAATGTCCTCTGGCACACACATACACTTCACCACATAGGTGTGAAGAAAACCGGTCCACTTGTACTAGGTTCGTGCTCGAGTTCGAGTTCGACAGTGTATGGTGACACTAAGATGGACATGATGTTTTCATATAAAATAGATAATATACTATATGATCGTAGAGTCGACATGTTCGGTGTGAAAGCGGCCTATATTCCACAGGTTTTTCGTTGCGAAGGAGCATGATCTGCTTAACGAGAGGAAATGGCAAGTGGAATGCACATTTCACTTAAAGAAATTATGTAGTTCAAGTAGCTTCGAATTGATTCTGAAAGCCTGAAAGAAGACTCATTAAAGGAAAATTAAAGATTTATAGCAAAGACTTATACAGATATAGTTTCATCCAAAAAATTTATCAAACTACGTTTGTTGAACAACTAATATAATAATTAGAATAAACAAGCTAGCCTTTAGCTATGAGTTACGGTGCATTTGCCACTTTGAAATGAGTAGTAAAACTTGTTCCGATTTCACTGTTCCTTTGAGAGGTATATGAAATAGTGGGTCGATTTCAACCAAATTTAAAAACGTCGTTGGCCAGTCAATACGATTCAATTATATGGAATTTGGTAAAGATATCTTCAGAAATAAAAAAGTTTTTCTCACAGAGACAAACTTTTCGAACGGTTTCTATGGCAGCTATATGACGTAGTGGTTGGCTCCGACATATATACAGCCACAGCGTGCAATAAAAACAAGGCTTGTTGCAAAATTTCAGCTCGATAGCTTTAAGACTGAGGGACTAGTTTGCATAGAAACAGACAGACAGACGGACAAAGCTTAATCGATTCGTCTCATCACACTGACTAAGAATATACATATATAGTAAATAGAGTATATGGTCACCGGTGGGGTTTAGAATATGCACTCCTAGGTGAGTCCTACTTTGATCATATGAGGCTACTAATAGGACCGATCACGTGCAGGCAACAACAATACCTCTAGATGAGCCTGCGGCACTGTTCAACATCTTTAGGACCTCCCACAGGTCAGTGTGTGTGAGTGGATTGCCGGGTTTGCAGACCAGAAAGCAATGATGCAGATGAAACGCGGAAGGGCAGTCGGACCGGACAAAATACCCTTGGAGTTTTAGTTGACGATGACTCATGTCGGGCTTAAACGGCTCACTGTACTTTTCAAAAAAATTAAAAGAGCTTAATTCTCCCGTTTTAAAAGAACAAGGGTGACTCACGCAAGCTCAACAACTATAGGGCAATCAAGTTAACATCCCACACATTGAAGACTTACGAGCGTATTGTCTGAAATCGACTGAAAGAGATTGTACGGCTGGATGAAATCAGTGCGGCTTTGTGGGAGGTCGGTCCACAGTCGATGCTATTCTGTGCATACGTGTCACGATGGAAAAGCATCGTGATGCACGGACGGACTTGCACTTTTTGTTCAACGATTTAGAAAAAACCTTCGACAGAGTTCCTCGTGATTTGATATGGGTGACCCTAAGTCAAGATGATACAAGACATGTATGACGGGGCAAATACTGAAGTTAGATGCACAACTGGTGAGTCTGAAGAATTTCCGGTTAAAGTCGGAATTCACCCTGCTCTTCAACACCATCATGCTCTATTTATTATTAACACTCATTTCTGACGGCCTGGAAATATCCCTTCTCTTCGCCGATGACATTGTCCTGGGTAGCAAAGACACCGTTGCTTTGCAGGCTGCACTGACCAAGTGGTGTAAGATACTGGAGGATCATGGATTGAGGATTAGCATACCAAAGACAGAGTATATTTGCTGTCCTTTCTCAGATCCAGAGAGACCGATACCAATATCTACATTAAAGAAGAGCAGCTGAAGTCCTGTACAAGGTTCAAATACCTGGGCTCGATGGTCAATAAGAGAGCTCCCCCTGCGATGACGACATCAAACATCCCATCAGTGTCGGTTGGATGAAGTGGTGAGAAAACTCTGGAGTTTTCTGCTACAAGAATTTACCATGAAAGCTTAAGGGTCGTACGTCCCGCGCTAAAGTATTCATCTGAATGTTGGACTATGTCAGACGTACGAAAGTAAAATGACTGCGACTGAGATGAAAATGCTACGGTTGTCAGCCGGTGTGACCAAAAAGGATCGCATCAAAAGTACCCACATCCGACGCAGCTTGTTTGTTGAGCAACCGACCACAGAAAAGCTCGAAGATCGTCGTATGGATTGGTACTGCCATGTTCTAGGGCATCCACCTGAGAACCCTGTCATGAAGGCACTATCAACTAATGTTCCATTTGCTGGACCCAAACAACGAGGCAGACGGAAAAAGACGTAGATTGATCAGATGAAGAAGCTACAACCACTCGTTAATCTTGGCGATGATACGATCCAGCTGCCTGCATAAAAGCTGAGATTATACCGCCAGAATGGGCCAAGTGCCAACACCACAGGCAGAGCAACGCGAAGCCGCAGAGTGGTATGAAAGGGCAAGGAAGAAGAAGATGGTAGGAGATGCTTCCTTCTCTGCGTTACAAGCTTCATGACAAAGTTAATACTCGTACAGCCATCACATCCATGAAGGGTATAAAAAGAACACGATTTTGGTGGGTTGCAACTAATAGTACCACGGGCCTATTCGATTGTCCATTTCGATTCGATTTATTAATGAAAATTCAAGGGATAAAATCACCATAACCCCACATTGGGCGCCAAAAATTATAAAGCTAAAACATTAGTAAATAAATAATTTTCACTGATGTGGTATCGAAAAAGCCTTAAAAATCAGCCGTAGTTGATGTTACCATGGATGAATATCAGAATAAAAACAACCACTCCGCACAGAAAATATTGTGAAATAAAGATGCTTCCATGTATTGGCCTAATGACGATTGACTGATAGCTTATAGTTAAATTTTACGGGTTTTAGATTTAAATTTGTAAATTTTTGGTTTTATCATAAAGTCTATCTTTCTTTGTAACGATAACAGTTTTTTACTAGGACAAATATGTACCTGATAAATTAATAAAAACTGCGAACATGGTGTTTTGTTATAACTTTCACTGCAAAAGATACAATAAATGTTTTTAAACTTCGAAAACTCTTTTAATTAATATCGTGGACTTTGTGATGAAAATTATCAAACTAACAACAAAAAGTCCAATTCATAATTATCACACAATAAAGAGTTTACCGCCCTACATTCCGCAAAAAAAAAATTCATAGCTTAATTATCAAATAATAAGCAGGATCTTATCTGCTGAAAACTTAACTTTAATCCCCAGTTAATGCCAAAAGTCAACTGATACAATAACTCTTGCTTGAATGAATAGTAATCCATCTAGAAAAAAATATCCCCGATCGATTCATATAAAAAGACGACCAACTGTTCTGAAAAATAGTTTCAATTTGGAATTGGAAATAACCTCATCACAAAATGAAAGTATTGGCTCTCGTCGCTCTTCTCGCTTGCGGTGCCTTCGCCGACCCAGGATGTCAAGCTCCAAACGGTGGCGGCCTTCAACCAGTCTTGGAAGAATTCATGGCCTTGGTTCCACTTGACAAAGTTTTGGAAGTTCTTTTGACCGCCATGACCTCCGATCCAGAAACCCAAGCCGTCATGGAGTACTTGTCATCACCTGACTTCCACGGAATTGTCACCATGGTTCAAAGCCAACCATCGTTCCAATCTTTGTTGACCTTCGCCTGCCAAGACTTGTACATCGACGCTGCCTATTACTTCAACATGTTGTCTGGTATTTTCGGATTCCCCGAAGTTCGTGAAGCTCCAATTGGCTACAACCGCTCTTTCCAAGGAGTCTTGGACGATATCCTCGCCCTCATCCCAATTGAACAGGCCCAGGCTCTCCTCGAACAAAAGTTGGCTACTGACTACTACGTTCAATTGGCCATGCAAAAGGTCAACTCCGATGAATTCGGAGCTATCATTGAAGCTCTCACTGCCAACGCTGCCTACGTTGATCTTAAGGATCGTCTTCGTGGATTGGGTGTTGATGTTGATTCTATCATTGAGACCATCGGCAAAATCTTCCGTCCATAAGATGGTTAATTAACAAAAGATTTAAATAAAGATTTATTAAAAAAAATGTGTTTTATTCAATTTGAGATTTTTGATTCCTGTACATGTTGTATGCTGTCCTTTTCATATTAAATGAAGAGTGCATTTGGTTTTTGCTTTTGTAAATCTGGTCTTTGCGCTTGGCAGTATTTACGTTAAATCTGCAAAGAGATTCTTTTTTTATTCACATAGTAGTGCTACATGTTAATAGATGGTGTTGATAAAGGTTTTAGGTTTGGTCACGATACCTTAAATTAACATATAACACGCGATGTTGTGTCTATAGGTACAACTGCTCTCTAGGATCGGCAGCCATTCTAACCAGATTACCGCATCCTCGGGCAAGCGAATTTGTCAAATCATGTCTTAAACTAGGGAAATAAAGAAAATCCATTGTCAGACGGCGACCGGTAGCGCAGTGTGTTGAGGCATCAGTCTCATGTTTGACTACCGGCGTTTCGGGTTCGAGTCCCGTCCACGACGACGTTCATGGCCATGGATGTGCAGGAGGTGCATGCTGGGAACTACATTCTTTGAAACCAATTTATGCCAACGAAACGTCAACTGGGCCACTGGGTTGACGCGCCATATACCACAAGGGGTTAGGGCAATTGAGTATTGAGTATTGTCAGACGGCTGCAATTTGATTAGCAATCGCTGGCAGATTAAAAGTCCCAGAGGCTGAAGACCCAAAAAGTTGCCACGACAATTAATGCGGCCAATGAATCATGCTATCGCATTTATTATTTACTTTAATCCTCCATTTTGGGACGATAGATCACATAGAATTTTTGTGAACAATCGCCCCATAATTTATCAAAAATATCCCCAAACTCTTTTTTTACTGGTACTGTCTGAAATGAAAATTCTGTCTGGGACTGGAGTTGGAGTTCTCGTAGTGAATTTTTTCCTCATCCACGGAAATCCACTTTCAAAAATGCATTTCTGCCTTAGACAGTTTGACCAATCATCCGAGAGTAGATTTTCACTTTAGACTGTAGGAACCTACGGAAATCCAATAAAAGAAAACTGAGATAGGATTTCCGTTTTAGGCGGTATGTACCAAAATTGAAAGGGTTTGGGGCGATAGTTTATTTGGAACTATTGCCCCAAATTTTACGAATTTTTCAACAAAACACTTGAAGATAATACTATAGCTGATAATAAATTATCCCAGCAAACAATTTCTATCTTCCGCGATAAGAATGCGATTCGCCTTGGAAGATAAATTTATAGACGGGGATATCGCCATCTTATCGCGGGAGTCACCCCCTTCAGAAGGAAATAGTTACCGAAAGCGAAACTTCCTGGAGAAACTTTGGCGAAACGAGTTGGCAACAAGAAAGCGAATCGCGGCGGGGATAAATTTACGAATTGACAAAATGACGCGTAGAAGAAATTTATGGGATGAGAATCAACTAAAACAAAAATTATAATCGCTTTTTTTATTATTGTAGATTAATCTTCATGCTTTTTTTTATCCTACATATTCTTAGACGCTAGTAATTCATATTTCATCCTTTTTCACAATTTATGTTTGTAGGATTCGAACCAGGTTCCTATGTTTACAAGTCCATAGTGCTAACCGTTGCGCTATCTAGACTACAAGCAATGACAATGACACAGTCGTCGTTTCGTATTTATTGTGAATTGGCGAAATATCATCTTGGCGATAGATTGGCGAATTGAAATCCTATCGCGATTCTTTTGCCTGAGGGATATCCCCTAATTACGAGTATTGAAAATGCGAAAAATAGTCTATAAATTTATCGTATGGGAGAATCGCCATCGTATCACGATTCTTTCGCCTGAGGGATATCCCCTAATTATTGAAAAAGCGATAAATAATCTATAAATTAATCGCATGGAAGAATCGCCATCGTACCATCTGGGCAATTTATCTTCAAAATGATACGAAATTGTTTGCTGGGATCGCTCTCAACTCATACACTATTTTTGGTGCGATAGTTCGTTTTTATTTTAGGCCGATAGTTCCTGGGGCATTAATTCATACAGCCTCCGTTGAAATGTACAAGTCATTGCATTCATTCGTCTCGGTTTTGACAGTACAGTTTTGTATCCAATGCAGCTCCCGGTTATTCCTACGAACGGAATCCTTCTACAGTTTTCAAAATCTTCCATGCATCCACGAACACACGAGTACTACATACCTGAAAAAAATAAAGCATAAGTGTGAAAACACACCGCATCAGACAAAACGTTTTTGTCTTTTGAGACAAAAAACGTGTTTCATTGCAGCACACACCAAGCGAAACACAGTGAGACAAAACTAAACGTTTTTTTGTCTTGTTTCGTTTGGTGTGTGTTGAGATGAGACAAAATTGAATTTGCAACTTGCTTTAGTAGTACCTATGTTTAATAAAATGAAATACTATACAATAAACTTACCTTCACAATTCATTTCGGTTGCTATTTCTACGCATAGCTTATCAATTGCAATTTTATTTGCATGCTCCTTTTCTCTATAATTATAAATTGGGCTTCTTTCCTCAATTATGAACCACAACTTTTCGGCATAATTTTTGAAATTTTACATAAAATGACCATCTATTAAGCGGAAACGAATTTTTGTTTCTGGCAACGAAACATGTCTTTCTGTCTTTTCTTGTCTTTTTGTTTCATTTCATGCGGTGTGTGTTGCGCCTATTGCAATGTATGCAATTATCGACATCGACAACGACGTTTGTCTGAAGCATGTTTGTTTCATTCGGTGTGTGTTGATAATATCCAAAGACATGCATTATCGACAACCAGTCATAAAACGCATCGAGACAAAGACGTTTGTTTTGTTTGGTTTCTTTTGGTGTGTGCTGCCTGATAAGAAGCAATGGTCGGTTGTTTCTTGAGACAGAAACAAACGTTTTGTCTGATGCGGTGTGTTTTCAGCCTTATGCGGTGTGTTTTCAGCCTAATTAGAATTTGAAAAACAACCAGCAATTATTACAGTATACGCCCCTTCGCAACAACAGGTAAAGGTACGTTTTCCTGCGAAGGTTTTTTTGGTTTGGCAGTATTCGCGTTTTTTTTACTGCAGTAGACTCATTGTGATCTTCCCAATAGAACATGTACGCCTTCCGCAAACGACGCAACCGCCTTGCAACTCGAGTTGCAAGCCCGTTTCCGGTGCGACTGATTTCCGACATTGTCTGTATATGGCAATGGGGGATCCGCACACGAATCGACTAGCTGCAAACCGGTTTGAAACGAGTTTGCAACGCGTTGCGTGCGACTGGATTCCCAAGTCGGAAAAGAAGTTGCAGTTGGAAGTTGCAAATGTATTTTGCTGTTGATTACAGATCACAAGAAATCTGGTCAGCTATCAAAATGTGTTAAGTGGCGTTCGCGATAGTTGAAATGTGTTGTGTTTCAAATATTTGTGTTTATTAACATAGTAAAAGGTGGCGGCTGGTGGCCGCAGTTAATTTGACAGGTAAATAGAGTATAAAAAGTGAAAAGTGCCAGTGTGATTGCACCATGTGCGGATGGAGGTCGCAAACTGGTTGCAACTGCATTCGAAACTGGTTGCATCGCAAACTGGTTTCCAACTCGAGTTTCAAACGAGTTGCGTCATGTACTGAAGGCCGTAATGTACTCGTAATAGCTGAATCAGAAATAGTTCAACGTTGTCTTGTCTCTGACGATATCTATGTGATCGATGTTTAACTGCAGGAAAAACGCTCGCTGAACTTACGGATTCAAAAAGAGCTTGGAGTCAAAATTCTTACGCGGGCCACAAGACCCTCACTGGAGTGATCACGCGGATATTAGTAAGAAGCTCAAACGCCTTCCAGCGTTATTCTTTTGGCCAAAAATAGCTAAAAAGGTCAGGGAAAACACTTCTTCATAAGAACTAATGGCCAGGAATCGATTAGAATCATTGAATTTGGAATTCGAATTTTTGAACACATCCACTGCCTGCGTTCACGCTCTCACGTCACGTAAACAATGCGAGTATTCAGTAACTGCATGGCAATCAATGAAAAGGGCGATTCATCAGACAAATTTTCTCATTTATTTCCCCAGTTCAAGTTTTACATGGTTTCAGCACCAGAAATTGAATTGAGCCGAACACAACTTTCAACGTGTCTTTTTGTGAACGCAGGCGTTAACTGGGAAAACAAAAATTTAAACCAATCGAACATATCAAAAATACTTCAATAAAAACAACCATTATCGATTTCTTCTATTAACTAAGTTTATTAATTTCTCTTATTCATTAAACAACAAATTTAAGGTCTGAAGAGTTTGCCAATGGTTTCGATGATGAGATCAACATCAACACCCAATCCACTGAGACGGTTCTTCAAGTCGCTGAAAGCAGAGTTGGCTTGGAGAGCTTCAATGATGGATCCGAATTCGTCAGAGTTGACCTTTTGCATGGCCAATTGAACGTAATAATCGGTGGCCAATTTCTCTTGGAAGAGAGCCTGAACCTCATCGACTGGGATAAGGGCGAGGAGTTCGTGCAACAGACCACGGAAACCTCCGTCACGGAAAGTGGCACGTGGATGAGCGGCACGAACTTCACCGAATCCGAAGATACCGGCCAAAACGTTGAAGTAGTAGGCAGCATCGATGTACAAATCTTGGCAGGCGAAGTCAACAAGGCTCTTGAAAGCTGGTTGGTTTTGGACCATGGTGACGATACCGTGGAATTCAGGTGATGACAAATATTCCATAACGGCTTGAGTTTCAGGATCGGAGGTCATGGAGGTCAAGAGAACTTCCAAAACTTTATCGACTGGGATCATGGCGACGAATTCGGCGAAGACTGGTTGAAGACCACCACCATTTGGAGCTTGACATTGTGGTCCTTCGGCAGCGAAGGCACCGCAAGCGAGGAGAGCGACAAGAGCCAAAACTTTCATTGTTGCTGATCGGGATCTCAAAACTGAAACTGATTTCACCCCCCAGCGAACTGGTCTTTTATACATTAAAGCTTATCTCTGGGTAGCATGAAGATTAATTGATAAATTTACGGTGTTGTAGTTTTGATATGAATCAAAAGATTTCCTATGACGATGTGCAAGATTGTTAAACGTTTCGGACTTTAATGTTAATCTTTTTAATTATGTTCAGGTGTTCAATTTCACCGCACAAGAGGAAAAAGCTAAGTCATATGCTAGATGAACTCTAATAATAGAGCTAACCTATTTGCGAAAACTGAAACACAATTAAATCGAATTATGAAGATAAAAGAGAAAGAAAATTAAGAAATTTTAGTCGACAAAATTTTGGAAATACAAAACAGGATTAGCATCCTTTCCAAGTCTTTCCAGAATGCAAATGTAAAGCAGTCGAACTAGGCAAGTCATGAAACTACTCACCACGGTGATTCTTGATAAGCGCATCATGTTTTTCCAGATTAATTAGATATGCTTTTTGGTACTTCCATTGAGGACATGTTTGAGAGTGTTTTAAATCAGAAGGTTTCCACCCCTCCCCCCCCCCCCCCAACAGTACTGAAAGGGATATAATTCCAATTGAAATTTTTTGAAATTGATAAAAAAGGATTGATTGATTTTGATTAGTTATGTATATTTTTGGAAATATATTCCGCCACATAAAAAAAGTAATCAGTGGTTATATCACATCCCATCACGGGAACTGCTAGAACTATTCCCATTGCTGCCCTTGGAATGCTGAGCCGGTGTGGCCATCCGCATTTTGTGAGACGGGTTAGTGGACTACTACCACCACTGGCCATTCGGCTGTACTGAACAGATTTGATTTTTCTGAAGTCACGGATTACACCTCTTCAAAATATTTGTTTTGAAAAGAGCTTTAAAAGATTGATCCCGTCGCGACAGAGAGGAGTAAGCAATGCGATTTTGGAGTCGGGTGTGATAATCATTTTTGCTGACGGCTCTAAGGCGAGTGAAGGTGTTAGGGCGACTACGGAGTCCATAAACACGTTTAACGTGAATATTTCTCTTCACTGAATATTCGCAATGAAAACGCCATCCAGCTCGATATCAGCTTTCACTCTGTGGCCGTCCTTAGTGGATGTTCACACTGCGTGCGATGCCGAGCCGAGCCGGGTCGAGCGATGCAATGCGATTATAAGCTTTTAAAGCAAGAAAATGGAAAGTCTTCAATTTTAAATGGAATCACGCTTTGAGTGTACACACTGCGCGCGATGCAATGATGAGCCGAGCGATGGCCCGATGTTTTCACAAACTACTTTGCTTTTTCGTGCGAGTACCGGCTGCTGATTTTTTGCGATGGAATTTAATGGGCTTTGCGATGGAGTTTATGGGCTTTGCGATGCTTTGCGATGTGAAGCTTTTTGGAGCCAGTATGGTGCAAGTACGAGCTGTAGTGGACTTTCACACTGCGTGCGATGCCGAGCCGAGCCGAGCCGGGTCGAGCGATGCGATGTGGTGGGTGTTCACATTGCACGCCGTGCGATGCCGAGCCGAACGATGGCTTGCGATGCAAAGATGATCCGAGCGATGGCTTGCGATGCAAAGATGATCCGAGATGTTCACTGCACGCAATGATGGAGTGTAGAGACCAATTTAGTTCAAGGAATAGAATCTGTTCGACATCATGTCGTTTGTGCTTCACCCAGTAAATTTATTTCTGTTTCAAAACAGTGCTCTAAAAATGGAAGGGTGTCGTCATTGGGTGCATCCCATTAATGAAGAAAGGCCCAGTGTTGCTGAATTTCATCATCTCTTCCGCGACCTCAGACGAGAGGTTTCACAAGCGGATTGAGCAGCGGCGCACCGCTGTGTATAAACGCGAAAATCGGCAGCCGCAGCGGCTTTAGGACGATGAATGTATAAACCGCTCGACTCGCCGTTGAGGCCACCGCCGCAGTTTGTGGAGCGGCGAGATTGCATTTGAATTCAGTGTAAGAGCTGGTACACATGGACGTCCAAATGACGCCGGACGCCTGGTCACTTAAGCTCCTCCCTCTTTGATACCTATCTGCAACCTTAATTTACAATTTATGTTATTTTTAGTTTTAAATAAACTGTTTTTTGGCCATAGCTTCTAAAATATAAGGAATATCGCATTTTTAACACCATTTTCACCCCCCTTACGAACCCCGTCCGAGCTGAGAGCTCCCTCCCCACCATTTTTTTTCTCAAAATTAATTGTTAATTGTAGTAGTCACGATCAACAATTAACAATTAATTAATTGGCACTTAAAAGTGATCCTCAAGCGAATGGTTTAAGAAACATCATACAAATCAAACATTGTGACCGTGTCCGTGTTCCGGGTTCGAATTTATGTGGGCCGGCTTATTAAAAATTGATATGCGGACGCGTGAAATGACGCAGATAGGAACAGAAACCAGCGTCATCCCAGATAGCTATCGCGGCGGAAAAATGATGCCGATGCGCCGATAGTTATCGGATAGCTATCTGCGGCCATGTGCATCGCTTCATTGCTCGTAATGTATTTCTTCTTATCCGATTGAAAGTGACGCAGCGTCAGACGGCATTTCGACGTCCATGTGCACCGGCACTAAATATGTAAACCGCCGCTTCTGCTCTATGCCTTTATACGCAGCGGTGTCCGCTGCTCAAACCGCTTGTGAAACCACGCGACCTTATTACGGTGGTAATAACCTTTCATTTGAGCCATGCTGAATCAAAACCGGAGTCCAAAGCGTATATACCCTAGACTTGTACAGACCTAGTTGTGATACCAAAACTTCCAACTGACAACGGCCATTGCATTAAAAGTGAATTTCCCATATGGTCAGTTTGAGCTGTGGGCGTGGATCCAATGAAAAGTTTCATCGTTCATCCATTCGAATTTTGGATATTTACAACGTTTATAGGGAAGGTTGCCGTTCATTCAATAGGATCTTGCCCATTCTCAAAATCAACTAACAACCTACACTATAAATATTTGTCGCATTTTGCAAGTCGCTAGCATTATTGTATCGAAAGTTATCGCTCATTTGAAGTTTCGTTTGTAGGGGACGTAGAGGTTGCTTGGGACGGAGCTTGGCCATTTCCAATACCAACCAACTAAATCTAAATCCAAATATTTGAACCAAATTTCAAGTCGCTAGCTTAATTCTATCGAAAGTTATCGCTCATTTGAAATTTCAACTGTAGGGGTTCCTTCGGTCGGATCTTGCCCATTTTCAATACCAACCAACCAATACCAACTAGATCATGCTACAAACATTTGGCCAAAATTTCAAGTTTCTAACTTCATTCTATCGAAAGTTATCGTGCAAACGAACAGTCAGACAGACAGATATGGCTAAATCGAATCAGGAGATGACCCTCATAATTTCCATGTATACACTGCCACACCGCCGCGCCTAAAAGTCTAGGGTATAAAAGCAGACATACATGCATTTTTTTCGGTGTGATCTTACATCAAATATTACTTTACAGCTCGTACTTGCACCATACTGGCTCCAAAAAGCTTCACATCGCAAAGCATCGCAAAGCCCATAAACTCCATCGCAAAGCCCATTAAATTCCATCGCAAAAAATCAGCAGCCGGTACTCGCACGAAAAAGCAAAGAAGTTTGTGAAAACATCGGGCCATCGCTCGGCTCATCATTGCATCGCGCGCAGTGTGTACACTCAAAGCGTGATTCCATTTAAAATTGCAGACTTTCCATTTTCTTGCTTTAAAAGCTTGTAATCGCATTGCATCGCTCGACCCGGCTCGGCTCGGCATCGCACGCAGTGTGAACATCCACGTAAAGTAATATTTGATGTAAGATCACACTGAAAAAAATGCATGTATGTCTGCTTTTATACCCTAGACTTTTAGGCGCGGCGGTGTGGCAGTGTATACATGGAAATTATAAGGGTCATTTCCTGATTCGATTTAGCCATATCTGTCTGTTCGTTTGCACGATAACTTTCGATAGAATGAAGTCAGAAACTTGAAATTTTGGTCAAATGTTTGTAGCATGATCTAGTTGGTTGGTATTGAAAATGGGCAAGATCCGACCGAAGGAACCCCTACAGATGAAATTTCAAATGAGCGATAACTTTCGATAGAATGAAGCGACTTGAAATTTGGTTCAAATATTTGGATTTAGATTTAGTTGGTTGGTATTGGAAATGGCCAAGCTCCGTCCCAAGTAACCTCTACGTCCCCTACAAACGAAACTTCAAATGAGCGATAACTTTCGATACAATGATGCTAGCGACTTGCAAAATGCGACAAATATTTATAGTGTGGGTTGGTTAGCTGATTTTGAGAATGGGCATGACCCTATTGAATGAACGGCAACCTTCGTTAGTTCAAATGTAAATATCCAAAATTTGAATGGATGAACGATGAAACTTTTCATTGGATCCACGCCCACAAGTCTAGGGTATATACGCTTTGGACTCCGGTTTTGATTCAGTATGGCTCAAATGAAAGGTTATTACCACCGTAATAAGGTCGCGTGGTTTCACAAGCGGTTTGAGCAGCGGACACCGCTGCGTATAAAGGCATAGAGCAGAAGCGGCGGTTTACATATTTAGTGCCGGTGCACATGGACGTCGAAATGCCGTCTGACGCTGCGTCACTTTCAATCGGATAGGAAGAAATACATTACGGGCAATGAAGCGATGCACATGGCCGCAGATAGCTATCCGATAACTATCGGCGCATCGGCATCATTTTGCCGCCGCGATAGCTATCTGGGATGACGCTGGTTTCTGCTCCTATCTGCATTATTTCACGCGTCCGCATATCAATTTTTAATAAGCCGGCCCACATACATTCGAACCCGGAACACGGACACGGTCACAATGTCTGATTTGTACGATGTTCCTTAAACCATTCGCTCGAGGATCACTTTTAAGTGCCAATTAATTAATTGTTAATCGTTGATCGTGACTACTACAATTGACAATTAATTTTGAAAAAAAAAAATGTTGGGGAGGGAGCTCTCAGCTCGGACGGGGGTTTGTAAGGGTGGTGAAAATGGTGTTAAAAATGCGATATTCCTTATATTTTAGAAGTTATGGCAAAAAAACAGTTTATTTAAAACTAAAAATAACATAAATTGTAAATTCAGGTTCGCTACGAGTATTTTGTGGCCCGGCTTATATAATACAGAGTGACGCTGTGTCCTATCGCATCATGTGAATTGAAATGCAGATAGGTATCAAAGAGGGAGGAGCTTAAGTGACGAGGCGTCCGGCGTCCGGCGTCATTTGGACGTCCATGTGTACCGGCTCTTACACTGAATTCAAATGCAACCTCGCCGCTCCACAAACCGCGGCGGTGGCCGCAACGGCAAGTCGAGCGGTTTATACATTCATCGCCCTTAAGCCGCCGCGGCTGCCGATTTTTGCGTTTATACACAGCGGTGCGCCGCTGCTCAATCCGCTTGTGAAACCTCTCGTCTGAGGTCGCGGAAGAGATGCTGAAATTCACCAACACTGGGCCTTTCTTCATTAATGGGATGCACCCAATGGCGACGCCCTTCCATTTTTAGAGCACTGTTTTCAAACAGAAATAAATTTACTGGGTCAAGCACAAACGACATGATGTCGAACAGATTCTATTCCTTGAACTAAATTGGTCTCTACTCTCCATCATTGCGTGCAGTGATCATCCCGGATCATCTTTGCATCGCAAGCCATCGTTCGGCTCGGCATCGCACGGCGTGCAATGTGAACACCCACTTAGGCTGGTGTTTACTCAAAGACGGTGGGTATAAGCTTGTCGCTCCGTCTGTCAAATTATTGCAGTTTCTTTCAGGCGGTGGTCATGGCGATCTATGAAGCCCTGTTGTGGTTGGGGCGAAATATCGTGAGTGCCAAGGATGTTGTAATTTATACTGGTAGTCAATCGGCGATTAATTCGTTTGATGCTAAGATGACCAATTTGATTTCGGTAATGTACTGTCATAATTGAGTCCAGTTGTGTGTTGGATTCCTGGTTAAAGCGGCTTTGTCGGAAACAGCAGAGTGATTGAGCTGAAACTTGAGAGACAAAATATTATAGTCAGCGAAAGCTTTCGTGATATAAGGATGCCTCTGGCAGCTTGCAAATTGGCCGTAAATGCTGCTGCGACCGACAGAGCAAACACCAGATGGAGTATTGGCAGCACATGTCATATTATCTGGCAAATGAGGCCTACACTGAACACTTCCCGTTCTTCAGGCTTACAGCTCTTGGATAGAAAGCCTTATTCGAGAGCATGCCGTGGAGACTTCGAGTCCCGCACAATGACTATTGCAAAAGCTGTGGGGACGAGAATGAGGAGTGCCAAGTCAGGACATGCCTTGACTGGTGGTAGAAAGGACAGACTTGGGTCCTACTACTTCATCGATTTGGATGACCGGAAAGAGATGGGTGTATGTTAACTACAATATGATACATCGTTTCATTATCAGGTGCGACTGACTTGAGTATGTTTTGGTCAGTGGATGATTAGTCCTACCTCAACGGAGCATATGATGGTCTAAGTGTGCTCTATATGTTAGAACAGCCCCTTCAACCTAACCTAGCCTAACCTTCAAATGTTATCAGTAAAAAGGGCACACTTTGAGCATCCCATCCTGCCTCTGCCAGGTCAACACAGCACTAGCGTGAAAAGGGATGGTTTTCTATAAACTGTCCATAAGGTTGACCTGACAAAAATCCCAACTTCACGGGAACCCTTGGGCACAAACGATTTTCAGTCCAAAACCAAATCTGCTTAAATTAGATTAGAAGGGTGGACATTACCCAGTCATGAAGAACCACTATTACCTTAAATCTGGGGAGTCAGAATAGATTTGTTGCCCCAGCGGATATGGAGAAAGCTGTGGCAAAAGACTCGATTCGGGAGTTTCATCTTCATCTAGAAACGACAGCTGGCAATACAATTCGTATCTTTTTCAGGTGGCTCTAAAGATTATTCGGCCCGTGAGTAGTCCACAGATAATTCTGTCCCTGGTCCTACCCCAGTAAAGAAAATCAGAGATACGGTTACGGCAGTAACCCGCGATGAATAATTTGGCCTGTCTCGAACCAGGAAGGGACTCCCACCGGCCTCTGACTCCTGTCTCCAAATCTGAAAACAAAGGACTATGACAAATTACCTAGATACCTGACTTAACATTAGAAATTACGTATACTCAAATCATCCACTTCAATCATTGTTACCATCATATCTAACAATTTGAATAATAGCATAGTAACTATCAGTAAACCTTATCTACGCCATAAACTTTTGAAAATCAATGAATTAATATAATAACTAATAATTAGTGATGTGATTAATGGTAATGCTGACTTGTTTTAAGATAAGCAGTACATATAAAAGATCGAATCGCTGGGAGTTGAAATCAGTTTCAGTTCTGAGATCCAGATCAGCAAAAATGAAAGTTTTGGCTCTTGTCGCTCTCCTCGCTTGCGGTGCCTTCGCTGCCGAAGGACCACAATGTCAAGCTCCAAATGGTGGTGGTCTTCAACCAGTCTTCGCCGAATTCGTCGCCATGATCCCAGTCGATAAAGTCTTGGAAGTTCTCTTGACCTCCATGACCTCCGATCCTGAAACTCAAGCCGTTATGGAATATTTGTCATCACCTGAATTCCACGGTATCGTCACCATGGTCCAAAACCAACCAGCTTTCAAGAGCCTTGTTGACTTCGCCTGCCAAGATTTGTACATCGATGCTGCCTACTACTTCAACGTTTTGGCCGGTATCTTCGGATTCGGTGAAGTTCGTACCGCTCATCCACGTGCCACTTTCCGTGACGGAGGTTTCCGTGGTCTGTTGCACGAACTCCTCGCCCTTATCCCAGTCGATGAGGTTCAGGCTCTCTTCCAAGAGAAATTGGCCACCGATTATTACGTTCAATTGGCCATGCAAAAGGTCAACTCTGACGAATTCGGATCCATCATTGAAGCTCTCCAAGCCAACTCTGCTTTCAGCGACTTGAAGAACCGTCTCAGTGGATTGGGTGTTGACGTTGATCTCATCATCGAAACCATTGGCAAACTCTTCAGACCTTAAGCAAAATAATGGAACAGATTTTTTAAATAAATAGTTTTCCGTAAATAGTTTTAAACTGCTTGTTTCTTATTTATTTGTTTCTGTTTCTTTTTTTTTAATCATTGCTAAAATTGCAGCTTAATCATTCCCAGCAAACAATTTAGTGTAATTTGGAAGATAAATTATCCAGATACGATGGCGATTTTTCCATACGATAAATTTCTAGATTTTTTGACGCTTTTTCAATAATTAGGGGATATCCCTCAAGCGAAAGAATCGGGATAAGATTTCAGTTCGCAAATCTGTCGCCAAGATGATATTTCGCCAATTTACAATAAAAACAAAACGACGATTGAGGCATTCTCATTGTTTGCAGTCATCGCCGCCAAGAGGGGGATGGGGGAGGGGCGAAACGCCCCGGGCCTGTAAATTTAAAGGGGCCCGGAAACATTGAAAGAAAAAAGTCGGTTAAATCAAACTTTTTTCATGGAGAGGGCAAGAAAAATTCTTCTAATTGAGCATGAAAATTTCGATATTACAATTTGTTGTTTTTACAATTTTCAATTTCATTCATTCCGTGTCAAATTTTCGATTTGTCCCGATGCAGGACCGATCGTTAATCCGTCCACACTCGACTTTGTCCTATTACAAAAATAGTAACACCAGTGACCTGGGTCGGTGCAGATACGAGGGCCAGGTCTCGGAGTGGCGTTGAGTGGACTGGTACATTAAATTACTCATTCTTTGATAAATAAAAAAAAATATTTTGCTCGTTTAGTGTTTCGGTGAAAAATGTAAAAAAGTCATCAGCTACTTAGCTGACGTCGTTATGAAAATTATTAATTAATTAATTTATTTATTAAATATTTCATCAGTTGATGAGCAACGGAATGGTCAGCAGCGTTTCTTCTACAGAATATTGATATGATTTGATGGAAACTGACTTATTATTTGGGATTATTTGACAGGTAAAATGTACAGAAATAAACCCCAAACAATTCAGCAGCTGAAATGAATTGTTTCAGAGCAATAGAGCTAGTGAAAGGACACTTACTTCAAGTGCTCCTTTTTTTTAAATTGAGACTGTGATTATTTAAGCAAGGGATATTATTTTTAATCATGCATTAAAAATAAAGTATAAAACAAATCTTTTAAAAACAGTTAAAACTATTTGAAATCGTCTTCAAATATGGGACATTCATTATATGGGCCAAAAGTCGTTTAGCCCCGGCCCGGATTTCCTCTCGACGGCCCTGTCTGCAGTCTACATAGCGCAACGATCAGAACTATGGACTTGCAAACATGGGAACCTGTATACAAATTATGAGCGTCAAAAAATATGTAAGATAGAAAAAGGATGAAAATTAATCTAATAAAAACGCGATAATAATTTTTGATTTAGTTGACTATCATCGCCAAAATTTCCTCTACGCGACATTTTGTCAATTCGTCAATTTATTCCCGTCGCGACTCTCATTCTTGTTGCCGACTCGTTTCGCCAAAGCTTCTCCTGAAGGTTTCGCTTTTGATAACTAATTTCTTTTCGGTGGGGGTGACTCCCGCGATAGGATGGCGATAAATTTATATTCCAAGGCGAATAGCATTCTTATCGCTTAAGATAGAAATTGTTTGCAGGGTTATAACTTTCTCATTGCGATCGACACATATTTTGAGTCATCGTTTAAATATCTTTGCTGTCGCTTTGATATATATTTTCTTTATTCGTCTCTCTCTGTATTTGAAAAGATATGTCTTATATCTGTATGTCCTTTATGCACACGAGAAAGTTTCTATCATGGATCTGACTGTCCTAAAAATGAGGACCCCTCTAATGCTAAAATGAAGGAAGCAAACTGAGCCTCAGCGTCTGAGACAGGAAAAGCTGTGTATCCCAGATTGCACCCAGAAAAGAACCCTATGCTCGCCAATAATGAACCAGAAAAAACTTAGGAAAAGGGATTTATCTCAAGCAATCGTTTGGGCGAGGACAATGACGGAGACGTGTGAACAGATTCTCTCGTCTCTTTCGTGGCAAAAATCTAGAATATGCACACCCTCCTGGGCCATGGATCAGAACGCACGATTTCTTCAATAAGTGAGTGAATTTCTGCTGTTTAAACTAAACATCTTAGGAGCTACCCGTAGTGGTCGTGAGTCAGGTGTGGGGCTCCTCTTAACCACAGCCAGACGAAACTGCCTCTTATCCTGGGATTCGGTCTCTGACAGGGTCATGACCACCAGGCTCTCCAAAATGAAAAACATCACAATACTACAATGTTATACTCCAACTGAACCCGACAATGTTTCGGCAAAATACTCCTTCTCAGACATGTGATGGAGAGACACAATCTGGTGATCGTAACGACAACAGCGGAAGATTTACAGAGCTCTGCAACTTCCACAGTCTCTTCATGCGTGGTACTATGTTTGAGCATAAGAACCACCACCAAATCAGTCGGTCCTATGTTAATCGGTGCAGAACAAAAAAATCATATCGTTCGCTTTGCGATTAATTAAAGATTCAAAAGTTGCCTTCTGGATGTGCTAAATAAGAAGGGCGCCGATATTTGGATGAGACGAGACCATTATCTAATTATCGCTAAGGTTCGATTGCGTATTGCAGCCGTGCGCCGTCCTAGCGACGAAAGATACAGGCGCCGCAAATTCAACACCGGGTGACTAAAACATCCAGCAGCCTGACAATAATATAACGACCATCTTGCGCAAAAAGCAGCTATGATAACTAGTCACCCGACGCTTAAGAGCAGTGTATTGCGGAAAGAAAAGAACTGAAGGTTCGTTTGGCGGCAGCATCAAACAACAATTGGAACAAACGCCTCCAGGCTCAGTATGCTCGAGAAGTTCAGCATAGTGTGCGTGGCGATAAAATAGATAATACGAAATCTCTTCTAGTCTCAGCAGGAGAAGTAACAACTTAAACGCTGTATAAGCTGTCATCAAGCGGTATCCAAGCCGAACTTTATCAATCAACGGCAAGTGTAACTGCCCAGTTGGTGCACCCACTTGTTGATAAGGCGTGGAATACAGAGACCTTTCCCACTGAGTGGATGGAAGGATTGGTCATCAAACTTCCGAAGAAAGGTAGCTTCACAGCCTGTATTAATTGGAGAGAATAGCTAACATCGTCCTGTGAAGACTAAAGGCCCACTAAGAGAGCACAATTCACGAAGAGCAGGCTGACTTTCGATCCGAATTCTCCTGTGTCGATCACATTAATACCTTGCGGATCATCATCGAGCATCATGCGCTGAGAACGATTTTCCGCTTCATTTGCCTTTCATTAATTTCGAGAAGGCTTTCGATAGTGTAAACGGTAATTCTACATGGACGGCCTTGCGCAGGAGAGGTATCCCTGAGAAGCTTGTGACTATTATTAAGGCAACCTATGACGGCGACGAAATGTTGCCTTCTGCATAGAGGTAAGGTGTATAGGAACTTTGAGATTCGCAGTGGAGTAAGGGTGCATCCTCTGACCAATCCAATTCCTCATAGTGATCGGCGATGTGTTGCATGCACCGGACTGGACAGAGGAATTCAATGAACTTTTTTAACATATTATCTGCAACATCTTGCCGACATATGCCTATTCTCCCACAAAATCATGGATCTGTCCGCAATGGCGTTAGATCTCAAGAGGGAGGCAAGCAGGTTTAGGCTAACACCAATAAGACCAAGGTTCTTAGCCCGCCATTGCAAAAGATAAATCCTACGCCTATTGCCATCAGTACCATCAGTATTAATGGGCAGTCTCTAAAGAAGGTGGGCAACTTCGTTTATCAGGTAGCATTGTTGTCGAAAATGGCGGTATGAAGCAGGACATCGCTCGTCGTATCAACCAGGCTAAATGCGTATATGGCATGATGTCCAAAATCTGACATAGCAGCATCAAAACTAAGCTTTTGCTCCTTGGTACTGCAAGCTTTGATTAACTCGTGTGTTCTTCAAATTTTAAGAATTTTCTGGCCCGAAACAATATCAAATGAATAGCTGAGTCGGCGTACGGGTCAGATGACAATCGACAAAATTATACGCAGGCGAAAATGGCAGTTGATATAATAACTACATTGCTTTACATGTCATGAAATGGGACCCCATTTTAAACCAAGGTCAACCAAGAGGGGGCCCTAAAATCACATGGCGTCGATCTGTGTCAAAAGATTGTGAGGCGCTGAGTAAGTTGTTTGGGGAGTTGCGCCCCATTGCCCAGAACTGAGTACGATGGAGCGCAGGAGTGGTTGACGCACTATACCCCGCTAGGAGTTAAGGCAAAGTAGTATTAGTAAATTCATAAGTACGATCAAACTATGTAAATATTCAAGCGTAGTACTGGCTACAGATAGCGTTATAACTTCAAGCTACAGATAGGCAGATATCCTTTGCATATATAGTATTTCTAAGCCCACAAGAGGATCTGTAAATTGCCAATACCGACCTTGGTCCCATTATACTACCATTAAGTAGATAAGCGCTACGATTGTCTAATTTCACAAGCTTATTTTCCTTGACGCCAATCAAAAAAATTTCATTTGATAACACCCAAGTTTGCTTCATTTTGTGGAAACAGAAACAGGTGTTCCTAAGCTGCCAGATTGATTTCTTTTAATTCTTTATATCTCTTCATCTTATAAGCGCATAAGCTTAGTATTGATAATTTTAGTGTATTTCATCGCAATTTATTGAAACATTTGTTTCGGCTCGATAATTTATGTACGAGTCGTGATCAAAAAATGTATGCACTTTTGTTTCATGTTTTTTTTTAAACTTTGTGAATAGGAAGAGGTCGCAGGAGACCACGTCCAGTCACTAGGGCCGGTGGAAGGCTAAGAGCCGCAGGCGTTCGCAGAAAAACTAATAAGTTTAGTCCTAAAAGCTGATTGGTTGTGTTGACCATCAATACACATAATTTGTTCACCTTTAACAGACTTTACCCAGGCGTTAATCCAGCGGTGGGGATATTACAGCAAACAATTGACGCAGTGCTAACTGGAATTTCGCACGTAATCATCTACTTCGATGACATTTTGGTGAAGACACATAACCTCGAAGAACACACGGCTTCCTTGAAGGAAATTTTCAAGCGATTGCAATCATTCAACATGCGAGTGCGTCTTGAAAAATGTAATTTCTTCAAGTCAGAAATTCGTTGTCTGGGAGTAGTCATTAATCAAAGAGAATAGAGACCAGACCCGGAGAAGATTAAGGCTATCAAATTAATGCCTCCGCCACAGAATTCTATGAGCTCAATGCGATCACCGTTGGATCAGCTACTCAAAAAAGACGCAAAATTCAATTGGACGAAACAGTATCAATAAGGGACGTTCAGCAAATTTAAAACAATTCTTTCTTTCGTCGGATTTACTATTGACCCGCTATAAAAAGAGTCTTCCCGTTATCGTCGCAGCTGATGCATCGTAAACAGGTATCGGTGGGGTTCCTTATCACACTTCTTTACCGGATGGACCTATGAACGCATTCTTCCACGTCTCCAGACGATTAACACCAGCAGAGTCGCGTTATTCTCAAATCGAACCAGAAGCCTTAGTCATCATATTTGCAGTGACAAAATTCCACAAGTACATTTCCGGCTGCAAATTATTGACAATCTTTACAGATCATCGCCCGCTTCTATCGATATTTTGTTCTACAAAGGGGATTCCGAGGCATGTGGCTAATCGGATACAACGTTGGACTCCCATTCTTCTAGCCTACAACTTCGATATTAAGTACACGAGAGAGCAGATGAGTTTGGACATGCGGACATGCCCTCCAGGCTCATATCACAGCAAAAGCGAGAGGATGCTGATTTCATGATTGCATCGATCAACGCAGAGACAGCCATAGATCAAGTGTTTCTTAACGAAATAAGTCGATGTCTACTCATTAAGTTTTTTCAAGTTCAGGATGCCACTACTCACGATAAGATTCTACAGTCAGTGATTTCCTTCGTGAAGGTTAGCTGGCATCATTGAAAGACGTCAGCGTGACAGAAATACGACCTTAAGGAGTCGCTCTCATTAGTCAATGGCCGTTTGACCTCCAGGGACAGAACAATTATCCCATTAACACAGTGATCGACGATATAGCAGCTTCATAAGGCGCATCCGGACTTTACACGGAGCGTTGGCGAGACGTTACGTTTACTGGCCCAACATTGACAAGGACATCGCATCATTGGTAAAACCGTGCAACGACTGCCTTCGGGCTGCAAAAAAGCCAACGGAAACTACTCTGTTGTTGTTGTTGTAGCTATGCAGAAATTGATTTTCAGTGTGTGTTTGTCATACAAACAGCGCGTCCGACTCAGTTTCCTCCGTAGGAAGTTGCACAAACGCAGCTACTTCGATGGGGTTCTCCCAAAGCACTATAGGTGTTAGATGCGTTGGTGCTGCACGGCAGTCGAAGATGTGCTCAACGTCGTGGAGAGAACTGTTCCATGCCGGACACTTGATCGATTGATGCAATCACGAAATCACCATCCTCTCGCTTTTGCTGTGATATGAGCCTGGAGACCACGTCCGCATGTCCAAACTCATTTGTTCTCGTGTACTTAATATCGAAGTTGTTGGCTAGAAGAATGAGACGTTGTATCCGATTAGCAACATGCGTCCGAATTCCATTTGTAGAAACAAATATCGCTAGACGCGGGCGATGATCTGTGAAGATTGTCAGTAATTTGCAGCCGGAAATGTACTGTGGAATTTTGTCACTGCAAATATGATGACTAAGGCTTCTAGTTCACTTTGAGAATATCGCGACTCTGCTGGTGTATATCGTCGGGAAATGTGGAAGAATGCGCTCATAGATCCGTCCGGTAAAGAAGTGTGATAAGCAAACCCACCGATACCTGTTTGCGATGCATCAGCTGCAACGATAAGTGGATGTTCACACTGCGTGCGATGCCGAGCCGAGCCGAGCCGGGTCGAGCGATGCGATGAGGTGGGTGTTCACATTGCACGCCGTGCGATGCCGAGCCGAACGATGGCTTGCGATGCAAAGATGATCCGAGCGATGGCTTGCGATGCAAAGATGATCCGGGATGTTCACTGCACGCAATGATGGAGAGTAGAGACCAATTTAGTTCAAGGAATAGAATCTGTTCGACATCATGTCGTTTGTATGCTTGACCCAGTAAATTTATTTCAAAACAGTGCTCTAAAAATGGAACGGCGTTGCCATTGGGTGCATCCCAATAATGAAGAAAGGCCCAGTGTTGGTGAATTTCATCATCTCTTCCGCGACCTCAGACGACAGGTTTCACAAGCGGATTGAGCAGCGGCGCACCGCTGTGTATAAACGCAAAAATCGGCAGCCGCGGCGGCTTTAGGACGATGAATGTATAAACCGCTCGACTCGCCGTTGCGGCCACCGCCGCGGTTTGTGGAGCGGCGAGATTGCATTTGAATTCAAACCGCTTGTGAAACCACGCCTTCTAAACGCGACCTTATTACGGTGATAATAACCTTTCATTTGAGCCATACTGAATCAAAACCGGAATCCAAAGCGTATATACCCTAGACTTGTACAGACCTAGTTGTGATACCAAAACTTCCAACTGGCAACGGCCATATGCATTAAAAGTGAATTTTCCATATGGTCAGTTTGAGCTGTGGGCATGGATCCAATGAAAAGTTTCATCGTTCATCCATTCGAATTTTGGATATTTACATTTGAACTAACGTTTACAGTAAAGGTTGCCGTTCATTCAATAGGATCTTGCCCATTCCCAAAATCAACTAACCAACCCACACTATAAATATTTGTCGCATTTTGCAAGTCGCTAGCATCATTGTATCGAAAGTTATCGCTCATTTTGAAATTTCATCTGTAGGGGTTCCTTCGGTCGGATCATGCCCATTTTCAATACCAACCAACAAGATCATGCTACAAACATTTGACCAAAGTTTCAAGTTTCTAACTTCATTCTATCGAAAGTTATCGTGCAAACGGACAGACAGACAGACAGATATGGCTGAATCGAATCAGAAGATGACCCTCATAATTTCCATGTATACACTGCCACACCGCCGCGCCTAAAAGTCTAGGGTATAAAAGCAGACATACATGCATTTTTTTCAGTGTGATCTTACATCAAATACTACTTTACAGCTCGTACTTGCACCATACTGGCTTCAAAAAGCTTCACATCGCAAAGCATCGCAAAGCCCATAAACTCCATCGCAAAGCCCATTAAATTCCATCGCCAAAAATCAGCAGCCGGTGCTCGCACGAAAAAGCAAAGAAGTTTGTGAAAACATCGGGCCATCGCTCGGCTCATCATTGCATCGCGCGCAGTGTGTACACTCAAAGCGTGATTCCATTTAAAATTGAAGACTTTCCATTTTCTTGCTTTAAAAGCTTGCAATCGCATTGCATCGCTCGACCCGGCTCGGCTCGGCATCGCACGCAGTGTGAACATCCACTAAGCGTCGGTGCGGAAAGCATGTTAAGCTTACGTCAAGGTGCCTACTTCATGCGAAGTGGACTAGTCGTTGACCGTTGTCATTGCATTCCTTGTGGAGGCCGTGTCTTCCAGTGGTCCCCCAATGCCAACTGTCGTTTCCTGCTTTCGCATTGAAATCGCCCAGCAGTATTTTACCGTTGGAAGTAATTCGAACAATGGCTCCAGACAGTCATAAAACTCGTATTTTACTGCTTCTTGCTTCACTTTAGTGGAAGCGTGCACGCTGATGAGCCAGTGGTTGAAAAATCAAGTTTTAATGCGAATCGCACACAACCTTTCATTGATGGGTTTGAAGTCATTTACACATACACAGTGCCAAAATAGCATTGAAATCCTCGCACAACCGTTATCGTTGCCATACCATCAATATTGAAATATCTGCTTTAGTCGTGTTTTTTGAACTGCGGTGCCGGTTAATTGGGGGTTATCCGAGTTAACCTACACATAACACAAACAACATATCCTTGTTGTTTGTGTAATGTGTGTAACTTAACCCGAATAACCCTCAATAAACCTCAACCGCAGTACAAAAAAACACGCTTATTGTACTTGTTGTCCCACGGCACACATAACTTTCGCACTAAAAGTGAGTTCACAATATCATAAAAAGAAGGCATACCACACTTTAAATTGTGTATATAAATGTGTAAATGTAAAAAAAAATAACTGGCGCAACAGACCAATTTGAACCATGGCCTCGAGATGAGTTAGCATCATCTCATTTTCTAGATCGCGACGGTCTTGTGCAGAGGTGTGTGATCAGCAACACGCTCAACCGAGTTATTTACCCCATAAATGGGTACTCATTTAACAGCTGAGTGTGCTCATAGTCCGACACGTAAATCCCCTTTTTATCGAAAACTACCGCATTCAGCAGGAATCGAACCGGGGCCCAGTGCGTAGAAGTCGAACGTGCTAACCGTTGCGCCATCCGGACTACAAAATAAATAAACGGAAAGTGCCGTGAAATCAATAGAAAAACTTTAAACCGGCTCAAAACGAATTTTTCCGTGAAATGTTTCACGTGAATTTTACACGTAGATTTCACAACACTTTTAGTTTCCGGACGAATTGTATATACGCATTTCTACAGTCATCGGTCCGAATATGATCTTAGTGTCGATTCTACGTTGACTACAGTCATCGGTCCGAATTAATTGACTAATTCGATCTCAGCGTCGATTCTACACTGACTACAGCCATCGATTCTACATCAACTACCGTCATTGATTTTGAATCGATTCCTGTCCTCATTTTCGGTGTCGCAAAAGCGGCCATGACCATATAAATGTCTCCGACGTTTCATCGATATAGTCATCGATTCCTCAGTAGACAGTCTGTGATCTAGGGTCGATCAAATTTCGATTCTTCTCTGACTAGGTAGCAAACGTCCTGCCGAGTAATGAGTATTGCCACATTAGTTTCATTTGTTTGGGGATGTGGTGCTATGATTTGAAATTCCAATTTAAAACCTGGATAGTTGACTTCAAAATCGACTTCATTGTTTTACCCTGTACATCTAAAACTACGACTAATAGAGGTTGATGTATTTACATATATTATAAAAGAACGCTTTTGTTTCAACTATCAAATTCATTTATTTTATTCTTTCAATAAACATAAAATTTAAGGATGGAAAATTTTGTTGATGAGATCAATGAACCTATCAACATCAACACCCAATCCACGAAGACGATCCTTAAGGTCAACGTAGGCAGCGTTAGCAGTGAGAGCTTCAACGATAGCGCCAAATTCGTCAGAGTTGATCTTCTGCATGGCCAATTGGACATAACGATCGGTGGCCAACTTCTCTTCGAAGAGGGCTTGAACCTTGTCGACTGGAATGAGAGCGATGATATCTTCCAAGACACCGTTGAAGGAGCGGGCGGCAGAGCGTGGATAAGCACGAACTTCTGGGAATCCAAAGAGACCGGCCAGGACGTTGAAGTAGTAGGCAGCATCGACGTACAAATCGCTACAAGCGAAGTTCAAAAGCGTCTTGAAAGATGGTTGGCTTTGGACCATTCCCACGATGCCGTGGAACTCCTTTGATGACAAATATTCCATAACAGCTTGGGTTTCTGGATCAGATGTCATGGCGGTCAGAAGAACTTCCAATACTTTATCGAGCGGAATCATGCCAACGAAATCCTGCAAGACTGGTTGAAGACCACCACCGTTGGGTGCTTGACATTGTGGTCCTTCGGCAGCGAAGGCACCGCAAGCGAGGAGAGCAACAAGAGCGATGATTTTCATTTTGATGATTCTTTGAGGACTTCAAAGTTGAAACTGATTTTCAGTCGCAAGATGCATGCTTTTATACTCAACCAAAATGGTGTGCAGTTTTAATTAATGCATTTATTAGATAATGATTCTTTTGATCATTTGAAAATAATTCCGCATGGGATTAACTGATATTTTTTTTATCAATTCATTGCATTTAATTACATGTGGATATAGATATCAAATGCAAATGCAACAACTTTTCATACATTTTTGATTGGCGGTCGGGTTGCCTTGTTGGGTGATTTTTTTGTGATGGTATCCTCACAATAAACTGACCCATTCTTGAAATAGAAATTAACGTATCTCTTACACTTTAAAATTGTTTACTTATGATGGGCCCACGGACAGAACAGCCCAATAGCCCTAACTAAGAAAGTTGACGTCTTAAAGCGGGTAAATATTTGATATCGATACGAATGTATAGTCCCATACAGTCATCCAAAATGATCTCCTGATTGAGGGGAACCAATTTAGAACCAATTTGTCTTCGTCAAGTTTCGAGTTGTACGGTCCCGACAGTATATATAGTATCATCAGCGTTGTATGGAAATGGCGTTTGTTGTTTGTTTGTAAGAATGAAGCCAATTTTTTAAGCATTTGTAGATGGAATGTTTCATAACACAAAATAGTGAATTAAATTTTAATTAAACGCAAACTAAAATAGTTTTATCGTCCACGTCTTACCGCTTAGTTATATTGTGCACGGAAAATGTCACAGCCAATGTAAATCATCTGTTAAGCCTGTTATGTATAGTTCAATTTTTAGTGCACTTGGAGCGCTTGTATGCTCCGTAGCGCTTCGTAGCTCTTCGACCCCTCCCGCTCGTGATTGCGATGGCTCCATAGATCCTCTCCTGAGTAGCTACTTTCCCTTCGTAGCGAAAATTTTTGACGCTCTCTGGGCATGGAGCCCGCTAAATTTGACAATTCACAGATGGTACTTGTGTTGTCACATGAACGACATTTGATTGTGCACTAAAAAGGCAAATAGAATCCGCGTCTAAATTCGTGTCGCGCAAAAGTAAGTAAAGTGTGATGTGAAAAAAATTATTGCAGCCGTGTCATCATACTTTCGCGACTCAATTATCAAATATTTGCGGTGTTTGCCAGGTATAGATATGTAAAATAGATCACGAATCAAGTCTTGTGTCGGGTAGCGGCTCCTCAAATGTGTAGGTGAGGGGATATTTCGATACATGCTCCCTGAATGCAGCCCTTTAGTCCACGTTCGTTTGACACATTTGAACTGTGGAAAACTGACTATCTAACAAACTTTTTTAAATTAAAAGTGGAAACATGCACTTCCAAGAGAATAAAAGTAACTTACAACAAAATAAATAGTCGCCCACAGTTTTAAAACACAAGCATATGTGAATTGACACTTTGCGGCGCGATGATTCCGACAAAAATGAATTCGTATTCGTGAGCGACGTGTTGTTCGCGGAGAGCATACTTATCGCCATCTTAAAGACATTGGTTCAACTTTATTTGACAACAGATGCTGTGCGCACACTATAATCTATAAGTAGCATATAAAAACCGCCACATCCGTATACTGTGCGATTAACGTCAGGTCGATTTGCCGATGGATCGCCACAAAATATCTGCCTATCTCCGCTGCACGCACACTGTACGTGCGGACTCCCAATCCAACCAACACTAATTTTTGATAACTATTTGGATTTGTGTGGCATTTTTCGATACTACACATTTTATATTTGCATTATTAGACCCATTAAAATCATCATCCTCATCATCGTGGCGCGACAGACCGTCGTCGGGCATTGGCCGCCTGGATCGTTGTCCTCCAATTATCTCGGTCTCCAATCTTGGAAGCCCAGTAGCTGCTCGGCGTTCACATATACTTAGCTCTCCCAACGAGATCTCGGTCGTCTAGGCAGTCTCGCTCCGTCGCCTCATTTTGCATTCAATACTATCTTTGGCATGCGATCATCGTCCATTCGTTGGACATGCCCTGCCCATTGAAGTCGTTGTAGTTTCACGATTTGCGAAACTTCCAGCTCATCGTACAGTTCATACAACTCATGGTTGTACCGGATTCGCCATCCATCTCGATCGCAAACAGCCCCGAAAATTCGCCGTAGAACCTTACGTTCAAATGTGTCTAGCATGTTCCCGGAGGCTTGAGTTAAAGTCACTGGTCGTTCGAGTATAATGGTTTTGTACACGCGAAGCTTCGTGTTTCTGACAAGTTGCAACCCAGGTATATGAAGTCGATCACGAACTCGATGTTGAGGTCCCTCACATTGATGCTCGGTTGTGCAGGTGTCCTTGTCGTCGATTGCTTCATTATTTTAGTTTTACCCTCGTTGATACGAAGTCCAACCTCCTTTGCAGCGGTATCGAGCGTGTGCAGAAGTTCTTCTGCGTCGGCCAGTCTTCGGGACATGATGTTGACGTCGTCGGCGTACGCTGCTAATTGTGTCGACTTAATGAGTAGCGTCTTGCTGTTGTCCATATTCATAGCCCGAATAGCGTATTCCAGTGCTAGGTTGAAGAGCGTTGGTGCCAGTCCATCGCCCTGTTTCAGACCAGTGCGTGTTTCAAATAGACCAGTAAGTCTATTTTGGATCCTGACTTATAAGACGGAGTTGGTCAGCGTCATCTTTGTCAGTCGCACTTATTTGGCCGGTATACCAAATTGCGACATGATGTTGTTCAGTACTCCACGATCGATACTGTCGTATGCCTGCTTGAAGTCGACAAAAATTTGGTATATGTACGTTAACGTTGTATTCCCAACACTTCTGGAGTATCAGTTTGACCGTAAAGAGCCGATCGGTTGTAGAGCGACCAGGTCTGAAACCGCTTTGATATTCGCCAATGATTCGTTCTGCGTACAGCTTTATTCTATTTTCCAGGATATTCGTCAAAATTTTATAGGACGTGCAAACTAGTGATATGCCCCTGAAATTCTCACCCCGCAGTTTATCTCCTTTTTTGTGAATTCGACAGATGGTCCTTCTGCGACAATCGTCTGGGATCTTCTCGTCCTGCCATACTCACAGGAGTAATTGATGTATGACATTAGCTGGACCCATTCCACCGAATTTTAGCAGTTTAGCTGAAATCTCGTCAGGGCCCGGCGCTTTATTTCGTTTTAGTGACCGTAACGCGAGATCTACTTCCTCTACTGTCAGGGGTTGTGTGGGTGGGCCTGGATCAACAATATGGTTGAGAGCTTCTTGTGTGGGGATGTTAATGCCATCGGTGTCGCTGATGATGTTTCCATCCTTGTCCTTACAAAGGCTACTCTTGGGTTGTTAGCCGTTCTTAATTGTGTTTACTAGTTTATACGCTTGTCTGGTGTTCCTATTAGCCAAGTTTTCGTAAATATTCGGCAACTGCTCGTCAAAGTATTTACGTTTCTTACATCTAATTATTCTATCCGATATTCGCCGTAGCTCGTCATAATTTTCTTTTCCAGCTCTGGTTCCTCGTTGAATCCATTGTCTGTAGGCCTCGTTTTTCGCGTCAAGTGAGTTTTTGCATTCTTCGCCGAACCAGTCATTTCGCGCTCGCCGGGCTTTTTATCCCACGACTTTCTCTGCGACATCCCTGATAGTACCCTTGAGTTCTTCCTAGAACTCATGGACGCCTGTGTTTCAGATATTGTGTAGCATAGGCGATAGTCGTTCCTCGAGGGCGGCAGCATACGCCACCGCCGTAGCATAGCTCAGAAGCTTATCAACCGCAAAGATTTTGGGAGGGCTGATTCTCGATTGGTGCACTGAGGAAATTCTACATCTGTAGGTCGTCTTCACCAAGTGATAATCTGAGTCGCAGTTTGCTCCTCGATAGGATCGGACATCCATCACACTAGATGCGCATCTTCTGCAAATAAGGACGTGATCAATTTGGTTGACGGTGTGTGCATCTGGAGATTTCCAGATTGCTTGTGAATGCGTCGATGCGGGAAATACGTAGAACTTACGACTAGATTCCTGCTGCTGCAGGCGAAGTCGATGCTGGCCGTTGTCGTTACGTTTTTCATGGAGACTGTGGCCTCCAGTGGTCCCCCGGTGCCAACTTTCATTTCCGACTTTCGCGTTAAAGTCTCCCATCAGCAATTTGACGTCGTTTGTTCGAAGTGAGTCGAAGAGAGTCTGAAGGCGGGCGTAGAACTCGTCTTCTACTGTATCTTCTTTAACTTCAGTAGGGGCTGGCACATTTATGGGCCCGAGAGTGAAGGATCGATTCTTAATGCGAATTGCACATAGCCGTTCAGTTATGGGTTTGAAGTCAGTAATGTGCGGCTTGAGGTGATTGTTTACTAATGCTACTCCAAACTCCTTGCGGCCCGATGGTTTGCCACTTGTTAAAATTGTGTGAGATTTTTTGTCATTGATCTCGCTGCCAAGCCAATTTGTTTCCTGGACTGCAGTAATTCTCAGCTTGTACTTTTCGACCTGTTGAAGGAGGGCCTTCTTGGCCCCCGGGTTGTTCAGGGAGCGTATATTCCAGGATCCGAAAGAATAATTCTTTAGTCGTTTGCGTGGTCGTCGCTGTTGATCCGTCCAATCCGAGGCTTTTGTTGCAGGTTTTTTGACATGGAGTGGTTTTTACAAGGACGAGTTGTCAGCCCATCGCTTAACTCCATTCACGGGAAGGCCTCGGAAGATAGCTGCTTCAGATGGTTTAATAAACGTGCTGGAGTTCACACAGCTATGCTGCAGGCTCAACTACGCAAGTCGTTCCACCCTACTAAACATGAGACGCTTAGGTGTTGGTCAGCCATTCAGGCTACAGCTATCTGCCTTTTTCCAAATGTCTTATCGCTAAAGGTCGCCACCCACGGCAAGCATTTTGGTCGCGAGCATGCATCGAACCACGTCAAACTCAATAGAAAAAAAATCTCCTCGTTTCCACCGTTCTATGATATTTGATGGTTCGATGGAAGTTTGGTCGTGGTTGTGCTCGTCCGTGGGTGGCGACCTTAAGACTTGGCAGTCAGTGGTTTGAAACACTGCCATTACCAGGGGGCGCCCACGTGGAGGACTATGGAAAAGGTCTTTTGCTCCCCCCACTATAATGATAAATAAAAATAGGTAACTGGCGCAACATTCCAATTTGAACCATGGCCTCGAGATAAGTTAGCATCATCTCATTTTCTAGATCGTGACGGTATGTCTTACTTTTCATGGCCAAGTTTCAGATACACCTGTCCCTCCGCGTGGCCAGAATAAATGAAGGGTTTATTTGAATGTACCAATGTATCTGAAACTTGACCATGGAAAGTAAAATGGCGTACAATTTAATTCAGTAGATAGAAAGATACTTTGAATCTCTAGCGATAAGATCGATTTACAATTGTGCATCCGGCCGGCTGATAGGTCTGTCCGCCCGCCTCGAGGCCGCCTGAAGCGGCCAGACACGATTCGGAATTGCTCAAGGCCGGGCCTGATCAGTTTTTCCGGCAGGAATTCTGAATGGTGTATGGTGTATGCTATACTCAGACAAACCGGAAGGCCAGGCCATATCAGTTTTTACGGACAGGAATTCCGTGGTGTATGGCCGGCTTAATGATGAGACTTGTTTGTATATTCTCGCCGAGCATGAAGTCGATCGGTCGGAATACTAGTTGGCTTCTCGTAACCAAGGCAACTCGGTTTTGGTCTATAATTTTCAAGATGATGATAATTCATCTTAGATACACCAGCCACTCGATTATCACCTAAAATAAATCCTAACATATATTGGGACGTAATGTTTAATTATATTCATCAATTACCTGAATTTGTCGAGTGAATCAGTTGTCAAATTTGATAACCCAAGCAATAAAACGGGAATTAAAACTCTATTATCGGGGTTTGATTTTTTGCGACTTATATCGAATGCTGATAAAAACAGTAGAAAGTTAGAGGAGACCACCTTCCGCGGTAGCCAACAATTCTAATCAATCGTAGACGCTGTCCAATTTTTTTTTTGTATTTTTGGCAAAGGAAATTTGGTCAAATGTGTTGAGATTTTAGGACCAGATGTTCATTAATGTTTATACCCTTCACGAATGTGATAGGGTATATTAACTTTGTCATGAAGTTTGCAATGCACAGAAGGAAGCATCTCCGACCATATAAACTCTTTATATTCTTGGTCAGTATGATGAGGTGAGTCGATTAAGCTTTGTCCGTGTGTCCGTGTGTCAGTCTGTCAGTCTGTCAGTCTGTCAGTCTGTCAGTGTATCAGTTTGTCAGTTTGTCAGTCTGTCCGTCTTTCCGTCTGTCTGTCTGGTTCTATGCAAATTAGTCTCTCAGTTTTTAAGCTATTGAGTCGAAATTTTGCACAAGATTTTCTTTCTATTGCATGCTGTATGTCATATAGCTGCCATAGGAACGAACGGTCTAAAAGCGCGTCTCGTGAGAAAAACTTTTTTATTTCTCATGAGAGATTTCATATGATTCAATAGTATCAGCTACCAAATCACATTCCCGAATTTGGTTGACATCGGCCCACTATTTCATATACCTCTCATTGGAACAGTGAAATCGGAACAAGTTTTACTAGTAATTTCAAAGTTGCAAATGCACCGTAAAACAAAATGAAGAGTATCATACCTTTGGCAAGCTAGCCGAAGGCTACCTTGTTTTGATTTACCACAGTCTGGTATTTCATCAAAATGTATGATTCAAAGCACAGTGAAGAAAACTGAATGAAATGCGTTTGAAATATTGGCATTTACCATGTCACTGGGGATTAGGGGTGTCATGTCGTCAGCATGCAGGTGTCCAACATTTGAGATCTTTTTTCCATGAAATTAATGTGGATTAGTTTGATAATACTATACTTGCCAGGTGGGAGCTTTTGTAGACCAGCTTAGGTGGTTGACGCTGATAGGCTCAGCTCTAATCAGTTTGAGAGGTTTTAAATGATCTGTATATTTCCTTTTGTTGACTGTGAATGGTTTTTATTAAATTGTGTGATTTTTAAATTTAGATAGTAGGGGTGTGGAAGGCTGTGAATGTCGAAAATGCATCACACTGTTGCTCTGGGCAACAGATTAAGTTTTTTTTTATGATTTTGAAGTGTAAGCTGAGGATTTGCGAAATGGGGGCCTATTCGTTTTGATTTTATTTGAATTGTTTGCAATCTCGAAAATCATTACATTGTGGTTTTTTGGTGTTGTTTAAAGCTCGTGCCCACGGCAAACTTTTTAGTTGGGAAACAAAACTAAAAACAGCGAAACGTCTCTACAACGGTCACGGTGCCAAACAAAAATGATTCGTTGCAGAGGTGGACGAAAACGTTGATTCAAAAATGAATACACTGTCCAGAAAGAAAAGTAAGCCACCAGCTATTCTTCCTACTAAAGAGAGCAGGGAAGGCAAAATTGCAATTTTAACTACTAGTGTAGAAAGGATGAAAAAAAAACCTTAAAAAATCGATTGTGAGTCACGTCCCTCACCAATAAAAATGATCTCACGAGTTTTGAATGAGAACAGCCACATAAATTGATCCTCACCTATTAATTTTCATCAGAAAACTTCAATTGGCATATGAGAAAACGGAGGAGATCCTCTTACTCCAAAGCATCCTCAACAATATACAGTAATTATGGTCTTTTGGGAGCATGGAGAAGAGAAACGTTTTCTACCCTGTGCACTTTAACCAACATTGGCATTTGACGCCAGATGAATTATGGTGTGGGAAGCAACTCCCTTATAAACTGCTATTGGGCGATTTGGTGTCTTTTAGTCAATAGCAGTCATTTTACCGCAAAACAAGTTGCCCCTCCCCCCTAATGATATTCCTTTTGACCGGCCTTCCTAGTCTTTCTGTCAATTTCCATGTTACAGTTTGATCACTAAAAGACATTAAATTAAAGATTTTTCATTTTCAAAGTTATTGAAGTGTCCGCTCAGGAGAGGTAATTATATTTCTTGGTGTCGATATTTAAGCTGCGTCCGTTAAAGGGGTGTTCGTTGCTCTCTCTAGAGCATTAACCATATGCTTACTTTCCACCTAGTCCTGTTCATTGCCATCGCTTTAAGCTCACTCCACGACTTGCCTATTGAGGCACTCTCCCTCTAAACTGATCTTCTCCAAGTGTTATTAGGTCGTCCAACACGGCGACTTGCGTTTGTTCCCTGCGGCTTTCAATCGAGGGCTTGTTGAGCAATATTGTTCGGCGCTTTTCGGGGAGTGCGACTTATCCATTGCCAATTTCGCCTTTTAATTGAAGTGTCTATCCTGTCCTGACCAGTAATAGTACGGAGGTCGTCGTTAGAAATGACCTCCGGCCACTGTATATGTAGGATGCACCGTAGACACTGGTTCACAAAAGTTTGCAATTTATTTGTTATCTCATTTAATTTTCATCTTCCAAGTTGAGTAGCCATATAAAAGCATTGATTTCACGTTGATTTCGAAGATCCGGAGTTTGGCGCGTCTGGAAATGTTGTTGTTTTGTCAGAAAGGAGTCAAACTGAAGAAAGCTGCTCGAGCCTTGTTGACGCGAGACTATACTTCAGCATCCGCTCCACCGTCTGCTGTAACTACGCTTCCGGTAGCAAAAATTTTCTCCTTTCTCGACTGCCTGCCCCGAAATACAAACTCCGCTCTGCTTTCCTGGATCCAAGCTCAAGTACCTAGTCTTGGCAGCGTTGATTTTCAGCCCTGCACTACGGCTTTCGCAATACAGAGCAACAGAGATTTGAGCTACTTGATTCGAATTATTTGATAGAAGACAAATATCGTCAGCATAGTCTAGGTGTTGAAGGTGTTTGAACAACTTTCATCTTATACTATACCTTTGTTCTGGTGTTCATGAAACGCGCCCTTTAGTACAGCATTAATGACAATTAAAAACAGTATAGGTGACAAAATGCAGTCTTTCTCACTCCGCTATGCACCTTGAAAGGATCTGATAGCTTACCCTTGTTCAAGGCGTCACATTGGGCTCCCTGGTAGGACTCCTTGATGACTCCTCGCGAAAGCCGGCTTGTTCATAATTCAATGCGTGCGGTCAACTCTTTGTTTGATCTGGTTCAAGATTATTTTTGCCATCAGACTGGAGACTGCTCGGAGAAGACATCCTAATAATGACGCCCTTCTTTCACTCTTTCGGTTTCCCAACACTTTTTGATAAGTGGGAGAAAAATATTCGCAACTGAATTGGCATCCGCTTTGAAAAGTTCCACCGGAATTCCATCTATCCCCGGGTCTTTAACCACATCCATCGATCTAATAGCCGCAGTTATTATTTGCGGAATATCTTCTGCTACTGATGAAGATGCATTCGAAGGTCCAAAGGTGTTGTTGAGGACCTCAATGAAGTATTTTCTCCATATCCGCAGTTGGAGTTCTTCGGTTACCAGTAGAGACGCATCTTTATCTTTCACAAGATGTTCTGGTGCAAAAGATTTGCCACTTAATGGCTTGATAGGCTTAAAAACGGTTCCACTGTCACCGCGTTAAACCGCTTCCTCTGCCTTCTCCGCTAACGAGTTGATATAATCTCGCTTGTCTCGCCTTACGCTTGTTTCCATGCCTTTGTGCAGTGAACGGTATTCAGCTCTGAGTTGGTCTTTGGCTGAGCCGTCAGCAGCTGAGTTAATCTGTTCCTTAGCTCTCTGGCGTGCTGAGATTAGAGATCATGTAGAGTTGCTAATGAATGGTCTAATACCTCGCTCCAATCGACCCGCAAATGTTACGCCACACGAAATAAACGAGTCCTTAGCGACTCTCCATCTATCATCAGTTGTAGGATTCTCAGAAGGTGGTGGCGCAATAGCTCTCTCATGCAAGCCGGTGAAATATGCACGTCTAATAGATGGGTCTTTAAGCTTTTGCACATTAAAACGTGGCAAAATTCGTGCATTTTGAGGGCCTGGATCGCTGCCGTTCGTAAACGTATTTTTGCGATAACAAGTTGGTAGTCGCTGCCAACATCAGCACCTCGCTTCGACCCGTCCAAAAGTTAATTCCTCCATGTCTTGGAAAGGGCTATATGGTCAATCTGGTTTTCTGTTCTGCCATCCGGAGAGGTCCAGGTTGTTAAGTGGCAGCGTTTGTGCTTGAACAGGGTACCGCCGATGACGAATTGACGAGAGTTGCAGAACTCCCCGAACATCTCGCCATTTTTGTTTCTGTTGCGTAGACCATGATTGCTCATTAGGTGTTCTAAGCCTACATTGTCAGACTCAACTTTGGCGTTGAGATCCCCTGTGATAATTTTTATGTCACCTTTTGAAGCCTTGTCGAGGGTGTCGTCAAGCCGTTGGTAAAAGGCGTCCTTAACTAATTGATCAGGGGCGTAGCACTGAATTATTGTGATGTTTCCAACCATGGATTTGAATCTGGCTGTGATGATGCGGTTGGAGCTGGGCTTCCAGTCAATTAGAGATAGGCGTGCCTCCCTAGTCAACAGGATTTTGACGCGTGCCATTTGCGTTACCTCATATCTTCCTCATGTCCAGAGAGTTTTGGAGCTTGATGATATAGTCGTTCCCGATTCACGCCATCTTGTTTCCCTAAGTCCTAGTATATCGATGTTATATGCGGTCATTTCCCGTTTGACTTCAGTGAGCCTCGCACTATTGCATTCGCCCCACAGCGTTCGAACGTTCCAAAAACCAATCGTGGTCCGTTGTTTGTAGTTACAAGTCGTTGTCGAGTCCGTGGGATCCGAGGCTCGTTTTATGGTTTGAGTGTAAATTTATTTCAGGTACGCAGAGGGGGCTTATATGCAATAATTTCCTTACGTTCGGGACTTTTCAAAATTATATAATAAGGGGTGTTTGCTAGAGAGAGGTGTCCGTTATCTGAGGTTTCACTGTAGTCCGAAAAATAGAACACATTGCCAATTATGAGACCGCCCATACAGCCGTCTGAACCATTTAGTCATCTCTGTGCGCGGTATGTCATAAACCGCAGTGTGTTCCATTTTTCGGACTAAACTATTTAGTTTTCCTCCCAACTAAAAAGTTTCCTGTCAGCTCGAGTTTTATTGAAACTAGACCTTTTTTGGGTTTTTCTTCTTACAAGCAAATACCGTGTCGAAGAACCGAAGATAAATTTTTGGGCTGCTGAGTCTATCTTGAAATGACAACTAAGGCAGGATGTTTTTATAATACCTCGAAAAGATATAATCCCGAAAAAGGTATATTTTTCCGGTATTGTACACTGATACGGTATGTTATGAAAGTTGCGTTTGATGTCCATATCGACATGTAATTAAATGCACTGAACTGATAAATGCATTGAATTGATAAGAAAGAATATCAATAAATCTTAAGGAATCATTTTCAAATTATAAAAAAAAAATCATTATCAAATAAATGCATTGATTAAAACTGCACACCATTTAGGTTGGGTATAAAAGCATGCATCTTGCGACTGAAAATCAGTTTCAACTTTGAAGTCCCCAAAGTATCAACAAAATGAAAATCATCGCTCTTGTTGCTCTCCTCGCTTGTGGTGCCTTCGCGGCCGAAGGACCACAATGTCAAGCACCCAACGGTGGTGGTCTTCAGCCAGTCTTGCAGGAATTCGTTGGCATGATTCCGCTCGATCAAGTATTGGAAGTTCTTCTGACCGCCATGACATCTGATCCAGAAACCCAAGCTGTTATGGAATATTTGTCATCAAAGGAGTTCCACGGCATCGTGGGAATGGTCCAAAGCCAACCATCTTTCAAGACGCTTTTGAACTTCGCTTGTAGCGATTTGTACGTCGATGCTGCCTACTACTTCAACGTCCTGGCCGGTCTCTTTGGATTCCCAGAAGTTCGTGCTTATCCACGCTCTGCCGCCCGCTCCTTCAACGGTGTCTTGGAAGATATCATCGCTCTCATTCCAGTCGACAAGGTTCAAGCCCTCTTCGAAGAGAAGTTGGCCACCGATCGTTATGTCCAATTGGCCATGCAAAAGATCAACTCTGACGAATTTGGCGCTATCGTTGAAGCTCTCACTGCCAACGCTGCCTACGTTGACCTTAAGGATCGTCTTCGTGGATTGGGTGTTGATGTTGATAGGTTCATTGATCTCATCAACAAAATTTTCCATCCTTAAACTTCAGTTGGTATGAACATTTTTTGAATAAATCGATTTTTGTTTTTCAAACACTGGTGTAGTTTTACTTTATATTTTTAATTTGTTAAATAGATAGAATAAGCGCTTTTTTTGCTTGCGCTATCGTGTAGTTTAGAAAAGGTTAACCTGGAGAAACCAACGGGGCAGTAGACCTGCCCTGGATAAATATATTTACAAAATGGAGGCAATATATGATGTCATATAATTTTCAGGAGCATGACGTTGTACTTAGGGGTATGCGATCATCCATATACTCAACTGAGCTATTTACCCCGAATAGGCGCACATTAAACAGCTGAGTGGGCTCATAATCCGACACGTAAATTCCCTTTTATCGAAAAGACTTTCAGTAGAGCTCGAACCTGGAACCAAGTACACAGAATGCGAATTTGCTAACCGTTGCGCCATCCGGAACACAGATATATCAATATATGTCGCTTAAATCCCTAAAATGGAGAATAACTATGAAGTACTTCGTAATTTGATTTGACTTTTGGTAGTAGAGATTTCGTAATTCCGTTTAGCTCTTGATCTGAAGGCTATTAGTGAACATATCATAAATATTTTTCCGAACAAGTTTTTTATCTCTAATCTCGGAAATACAACGGAAAATGGGCTCCAAGGCCCATTCACTTGCCGGACTAACTGAAGATATTCCTACAGGAAAAACAAGCGAGAGACTGTTGAAGAAACTGATGATATTCTCAGTGTGAAATAACATAATATTAGTGGCGTAGATAAGGGGAAAAACGGGATAAGTCCCCATACTAGTTTTTACATACATTACTACTATCTACTTTGATGATATTGAATATGGGCAAGATCCGACGTAAGGAACACCTACCTCCCCGACAAACGAAACTTCAAATATGCGAAAACTTTTGATATAATGAAGCCAGCAACTTGAAATTTTGGTCAAATGTTTAAAGCGAGATTGAGTTAGTTGGCATTAAAGATGGGTTAGATCTGACCCAAGGAACCCCTACCTCCGCTAGAAATGAAACTTCAAATAACGGATAACTTACGACAAAATAAAGCTAGCGAATTGAAATTTTGGTTTAATGTTTGTAGGATCTAGTTGGCTAATACTGAAAATACGTAAAATCCGACCAATGAAACCCCTACTTCCCCCACAATGAAACTTCAAATAAGCGATAACTTTCGATAGAGTGAAGCTAGAGACCTGACATTTTTTTTAAATGTTTGTAGGGTGATCTAATTGGTTGGTGGCAATGATGGGCAAGATCCGATCCAAGGAACTTCTACAACTCCTACAAGTGAAACTTCAAATAAGCGATAACTTTCGATAATATTAAGCTGACTTGAGATTTTGGTAAAATATTTGGACTGGGATCTAGTTGATTGTTACTAAAAATGCGAAAGATTCACCAAACGAAACCTCAAGTGAGACTTCAAATAAGCAATTACTTTCGATAGAATGAAGCTAGCGACTTGAAAAATTCGACAAATATTTGTAGAATGGGTTAGTTAATTGATTTTTAGAATGGCCAAGATCCTCCTGAATGTGTGCCAACCTCCCCGATAAACTGGCCATATTGGAAACTCACTTCTAATGCATATGGTCGTTGCCAATTGGTACTTTTGGTATCACCACTAGGTCTGCACAAGTCTAGGGTATATACGCTTCGGACTCCGGGCCTGGTTTTTTTCGGTTTACTTAATTTTGCTACTTTTGTTAATTTTTGTTTGGATAATAGACTACTTGTTTCTTTTAAATTTTTGTGGACGTATAATTTATTTTTATTTTCTCCGTTTCGCAATTTAGTTCCCTTCTTTTCGATTTTCTTTTTTTTAAGATATTAGTGTTTGGTACTGATTTTCGGTTCACTTTTCCGGATTTTTATTGGCTTTCATTATTGTTTCTTTTTTTCATAGAATAAATAGTTCTTATACGCGGGTAAGGTGCAAAGTTCTCAGCCTGACAATGAAAAACTGCAATTTTCATTTTAACATAATCTCCCTTGACTTCAACACACTTGGTCCAGCATTTTTGCAACATCAGTATTCCTTTCCGGAAGTGAGAGTCTGGAAGGCTGTGGAAATATTCATCTACGGGCCCCTCAACTTCGTCATTGGATGCGAAGCGCTTCCCAGAAACAAATTTCTTCAAGTTTTGGAACAGATTGAAGTCTGAGGGTGCCAAATCAGCAGAATAGGGGGGATGGTCGAGAAAATCATACCCCAAATCCCGCAGTTTTCCCATCGCCAACGCACACTTGTGTACAGGTGCGTTGTCCTGGTGAAAGATGATTTTTTTCTTCTTCAAGCCAGGCCTCTTCTAGCGAATTTTGGAATCCAGCTGGTCAAGAAATTTGGAGTGAACCACCGGCTTCCACCCACTGCTTCGACTGCAATTTTGTTTTTGCTACACGCCAGAAACCCAAGTCTCATCCATGGTGACAAATCACCACACAAAATCGGTCGGATCCTGATTGAATCAGTGCAAAGACTACTGCGAAAAGTGTTTGCGCATTTGCTTTTGATCGGCATTCAGCAAATGAGGCACCCATTTTGCAAGATGGTTCGCATCCTTTCTTTCGATATCCATCAGCCTCAGGAAGATCACTCCCTTTCGTTCGTCTATCGGCCAATACGATATCATGCACTTTTTCGATGGTTTCCGGTGTGGTTCCCGGTTTCGGCTGTCCTTCACGTGGGTCGTCTTCGAGTGACGTGCGACAATGTTTAAATTCAGCTGCCCATTTGCTAACGATTGACGTCGAAGGACCGTAAACTTTTGTTAACTTGGTATAAATTTGCTTAGGGGTTCATCCATCCAAAACGAAGAATTTTATGACCGCACGATTTTCAAGTTTCTCCATTTTAACTAAAATGAAACCGGAATATAGAGGGCTACGCCCGCAATCCGAGGGTTTTGTAGTGTCCCATGCCAATAGGAGATTAACTGTCCTACTTTTGGAGATGCTTAACCATTCATGTTAAGACAATACTCCAAATTGTAAGTTTGCATAAAAAATATTGAAAATAAATTGTTTGAATAATTATAGAGAATAGAGTCAGCGACGAGCATACCCCCCTCCCCCTTCCCCCTCCTCCACCTCTCCTACCAATCATTACCCTTTTGAAAATGGTTAACTCCAATTCGCTCTACGGAAAACAATATGCAATTATGTTGTACTCGTAGTACTAGTATGTAATACAAGAGACCTGTTATGTGCATTTTTTGTATGGATGATATCAAAATGACCAAATCTAAATGAATGTACTACTATTAAATTTTACGTGATTATTACGAAATTTGGACATATTATTGCACATAGTGTTGATTATCGTCGGCCATCAATATTTTCGACCTCAGATGAGTTTGAGAAATGCAGGGGTGTGCTAACTGTAACTATAGATATATACTATTATTAACCTATTTTGAGAAGATATCAAAATTCCATAATTTTTTTGTTTTCTGTGCTGGTTGAAAGCCTTCTTCCTGTATGTTTTCAAATTTCTAAGTGTAACGGTCTGGAAATGGGGGGTGGGACAAATTACAATATGATCTCATATTTTCCCCTCTGCCTCTTTTCCCCTTTCTTCGAATTTGATGAAGTCGCCAAAAATGAAATGTACTCTGTAGTACCTTTCTCATGATACCCCACTTGCCTATATCAGATGAAAAAAATGTTGACCTTAATTTCGCCTCTATGGGAACCTCCCTTAACGCAGCAACCCACCAACCTCCCCCTTTAAACTTCTCTCCCCTACCACTCCTATACCACCAATCTCCACCCTTTCAGAAGTGGTTAACTCCAATTCACTTTACGAAAAACAATAAACAATATTCAAGTGTGCAGTACTAGTATGTAACCGGTTATGTGCATTTTTTGTATGAATGGCATCAAAATCTCAAAATTTAAATGAATGTACTATTATTAAATATTATGTGATTGTTATGAAACTTGGAGGTACTATTGCCTATGATGTTGGTTATCATTAACCATCAATACTTTTGACCTCGGGTGTGCGTTAGGGATGCAGGGGTGTGCTAACTGCAACTATGGAAATGTACTATTATTAACCTTTTCTGATAAAATTTCAAAATTCTAGAAATCTAGGCTTTCTACGCTAGTAAAATGGCGCTTTTCTGCAAATTTTCATATTTCTAAGTATAACGGTCTCGAAATGCAAGGGGGGGGGGCAAACTCGGATGACATATTTTCCCCTCTCCCTCTTTTCCCGTTTCTTCAAATTTGAAACAAATTCCAGAAATGGAATGTACTCAACGGTACCTTTCTTATGACACCCCACTTGCCTGTACCAAACGACAAAAAAATTTCGACCTTCATTTCCCCTCTATGGGGACCTCCCCTTAAAGTTGACTTATTACAACGATTCGCTTTCTCCGGCGAATTATAGTAATTCTACACATTCCTACAAAATTTCATGTATGTAGCTTCAGCCGTTCGTGAGATATTCCATGGACAGACGGACAGACAGACATTTGACCGATTTCATAAGGGTTTTGTATTTACTACAAAACCCTAAAAACGTAAGACGTTTACTGCAAAAATTCGTGTAAGCAAACTACTTGAGTGAACAAATTGAAACTTGTCCTACGAACTAGCGACACGTGTACCCAGGTAGGAAACATTAATTTTTGCTGATTGTAACGGTATTTCAGTCAGGCTGAAAACTTTTCACCTTACTCTCGCATGTTTTGAATTCTTGAATCCAAACATTTTCCTTCAGGAAAGTTTCCCCACACCTTCCAGGTTGATGATGACCAAAGGTCTCATGTCTGGTTCCGCTTTGGAAGGTTCCGAAATTTTTGCTGGCCACGGGATCTCATTGATGGGGCTTTGTATCCCATTCGTTAAGAGGTGAAGGGTCCGCAACACCAGGGCCCGCATGAGCTGGTCGACGGCCATTGCCTGCAATTTTTTGACTAGTTTTTCTGAGTCGTGGGGCTCAGTTCATCCTTCGTTGTGTTCGTCTACCCCCAAGGCACATGATAAATGTTATCTATGTGATGGCTGGGGCAACCAGCGGGCGATAACCCCGCCCACATCTCCTGAACTGTGCTAGAAAAAGCAAGTGCCGCCGCTCAGAACGTTGCGGAGCATTCGCTCCTTGCGACGGCCGGTAGAGCAGTCTCATGTTTGACTACCCGCGTTTCGTGTTCGAATCCCGTCCACGACGTTAGTGGCCATGTATGTGCAGGAGGTGCATGCTGGCAACTGCATTCTCTGAAACCAGTTTATGCCATCGAAACGTCGACTGGGCCACATGGAACAGTTGATGAGCTATGCCCCACAATGGGTTAGGGCAATTGAGTATGCCCGCATTGAAGACTTGAGAGAGGGACTACTGATGGGGTTTTGTCGCAGATTAAAACTGGTACTCAAAACGAACTTGCTGGGAAGAAATAAAATAAGCGCGGTATGGACTGGCACCAACGTGGAGGCAATCCAAAGGTGGGTTCGTGTAACAATTTTCGAGAATTGTTCTCCAATTTTGGAAGCCCAGAGGCTGTTCGGCGTCAGCATCTATTCAGTCTTTTTAGCGGTCTTCCTCAAGGCCTTGCTCCGCTACTGGATCCTTTCATTATTTGCTTAGGCATGCGGTTATCGTCCACATTTCAGTTTGACGACTCTCGAAACTTCTTCCTCATCGTACCGTTCAAACCCATGGTTGTACCAAATACACCATCCACTTCGGTGACAAACTGCCCCGAAAATTGGCGGAAGACCCTTTTGTTCAAATGTGTTTAGCATATTCACGGGGGCCTGAGTAATGGTCCATGCTTCGCAGCCATAGCATCGCATCGATAAATAGAGGAAAATGATCCAAACGGCTAAGGCCCGACGTCGGGCTAGACAGCGGGCTATAGAACCAACATTATGACAGTATTCTTTAGGAAATAAAAATAGAACGATTTTTTTTTTTGCAACTCATGAATGTTCAATACATTCACATTTTTTTATTTTTTAAGCATTTTTATTTTCCTATTTTATTCATTAAATAACAAATCTAAGGTCTGAAGAGTTTGCCAATGGTTTCGATGATGAGATCAACATCAACACCCAATCCACTAAGACGGTTCTTCAAGTCGCTGAAAGCAGAGTTGGCTTGGAGAGCTTCAATGATGGATCCGAATTCGTCAGAGTTGACCTTTTGCATGGCCAATTGAACGTAATAATCGGTGGCCAATTTCTCTTGGAAGAGAGCCTGAACCTCATCGACTGGGATAAGGGCGAGGAGTTCGTGCAAGAGACCACGGAAACCTCCGTCACGGAAAGTGGCACGTGGATGAGCAGCACGAACTTCACCGAATCCGAAGATACCGGCCAAAACGTTGAAGTAGTAGGCAGCATCGATGTACAAATCTTGGCAGGCGAAGTCAACAAGGCTCCTGAAAGCTGGTTGGTTTTGGACCATGGTGACGATACCGTGGAATTCAGGTGATGACAAGTATTCCATAACGGCTTGAGTTTCAGGATCGGAGGTCATGGAGGTCAAGAGAACTTCCAAAACTTTATCGACTGGGATCATGGCGACGAATTCGGCGAAGACTGGTTGAAGACCACCACCATTTGGAGCTTGACATTGTGGTCCTTCGGCAGCGAAAGCACCGCAAGCGAGGAGAGCGACAAGAGCCAAAACTTTCATTGTTGCTGATCGGGATCTCAAAACTGAAACTAATTTCATTCCCCAGCGAACTGGTCTTTTATACATTAAAGCTTATCTCTGGATAGCATGAAGATTAATTGATAAATTTACGGTGTTATAGTTTTGGAATGAATCAAAAGATTTCTTATGACGATGTGCAAGATTGCCGAGCGTTTCGGACTTTAATGTTAATCATTTTAATTATGTTCAGGTGTTCAATTTCACCGCACAACAGGAAAAATCTAAGTCATATGCCAGATGAACTTTAACAATAAAGCTAACCTATTTGCGATAAACTGGAAGTTATGAAAACTGAAACACAGTTGAATCGAATTATAGAGATAAAACAGAAAGAAAATTAAGAAATTTTAGTCAAGAAACTTTGGCAAATACAAAACAGGATTAGTATCCCTTCCAAGTCAGTTAAACTCCAGAATGCAAATGTCAAGAAGTCGAACTAGGCATGTCATGAAACTGCACACCAGGGTGATTCTTGAAAAGCGCATCATGTTTTTCCAGATTAATTAGGTATGCTTTTTGGTACTTCCATCGAGGATATGTTTGAGAGTATTTTAAATCAAAAGCTTTCTACCCACCCAACAATACTGAAAAGGATATAATTCCAATTGAAATTTGTTTAAAATTGTTTTTGAGTTTTTTGATTTTGATTAAATATGTATATTGATTATTTGAGATATATTCCGCCACATAAAAAAAGTTATCGGGGACTGGTAGAACTGGTCCCATCGCTGCCCTTGGAAATATGCTAAATTTGACTAAATTTGACGTTTCTGAAGCCACGGATTACAATTCTTCAAAATATTTGTTTGCAAAAAACTTTGAAAGATTGAACCCGTCACAAGAGCAAGCAATGCGATTTTGCAGTCGGGTGTGATAAACATTTTTACTGACCGCTATTAGACGAATGGTGGTGTTAGGGCGACCATGGAGTCCATGCTGCTACGACTGACAGAGCAAACACCAGATGGATTATCTTTTCCTTTGTGTGTATGATCGCATGATCTGTCATGTTATCTGGCAAATGATCCCTACACTGAACAATTTTCGCTCTTCAGGGTTACTGATCTTGGATAGAAAGCACACTAGGAATGTTGTAGGGGTTATCACTGCCTTATTGCAGAGCTTGCCGTGCACAGTGATTATTACAAAAGCTGTGGGGACGAGGAGCTCTTGTCATTTGCCCTGTGCCTATCCTGCCTTGACTATTGATCGGAAGGTCAACTTTGGATCCCACTATTTCACCATTTGGCTGACCTGAAGGAAATAAGTGGAAGTCAGCTACATTGGGGCGACCGGTAGCGCAGTGTGTTGACTAGCGGCATGTCGGATTTGAATCCCGTCCACGACGACATTCGTGGCCATGGATGTGCAGGAGGTGCATGCTGGCAACTGCATTCTGCGAAACCAATTTATGCCGTCGATACGTCAACTAGGCCACATGGAACAGTTGACGCACTATGGCTCTCAAGGGGTTAGGGCAATTGAAAAAAAGCTACATCGTTTCATTGTCAGCTTCGGCTGGTTTGCGAACCCTAGGGTGCACCCCTTCATCCTGCCGTTGTCAGGTCAACACGGTACTAGCGTGAAAAGGTTTGTTTTTCTATAAACTGGCCATAATGTATATATTCTACCGAGGTAAATATGAAAATCCAAATTTCACGGAAACCCTTGGGCACAAACGATTTTTAATCCAAAAACAAATTTGATTAAATTAGATTAGAGAGGTGGGCATTGCCCAGTCATTGAGATCCACATTGCTTTGCGACCATTGATGTATTGTTCAACTTCCCTAAATCTAGGGAACTAGTCTAGATTTGTTGCCCTAATCGATTCTTTGCAGTGAAGCTATTGAGATGCCTAGCTTTAATCAAGGCTATATCCACGGGCATGGGGAAAGCTATGGCGAAAGTTTCGATTCGAATCGTGGAGAATGTAATCGGAAGTTTCACCTTCGGCTTTATAGAAACGACAGCTGGCATCCAATAGAATTCGTATCTTCTTCAGGTGGCCCCAAAGAAGAGACTCCCACCGTCCTTTGACTCCTGTTTACATATCCGGATACGTTTGCTAATGCGGCTGAAGGTTGGCTGGCACCAGTCTATCAAGTTCGTCTGTTATTGAATTGCCCTCTGGCATTTTTTTGCGGGCGCCGAATCTAACCTCCGTACTCTAGATCGTAGAGCGGTGACCAAACCAACACAGCCGCCAAGCGCGACATCTTATTGGGTTACGACCAATATCTCGTCCAATGACTCATCCAACAACACTCACTCATCTATCAAGTTGCGGCGTTGTGACCAACTTGTCACGACATCCTTTGCACTAAAAACTGGCCTCGCTTTTTGTCGCTTCAGAACTTATTCATATCCCGCTATTAATCATTTTCATGTTTGAAAACGAAGGACTATGGCCTGTTTTCTCAATGTCCTGTTAAAATTTATCGTAGGAATAAAGTGTCTGTTAGCACAACTTAATTTTATCCGATCCAAATCGCTAAAGGGAACCTGTTCTACCCCTTAGTTTTATCAGAAAGATAATCTTCAATAGTCCGCCACCAAGCCTCCGCTTAATCGTTTATCCAAAACAAAATCCCAACACCTCGCAATCGATTCAAGGTTTGTCCAAAACAAAAATCCAACAACATGTCTCCGGTTGAAATTTTAACCGAAACAAAACCCCAAGATCCGTTTCACTCATTTTGGCTTGGTAATTTAACGGGCGTATGAGAATGCAAAACTATTTATCAGCCAGTTAACTGCTTGGACAAGCTAATGTCCCTGTTAGTTATCGGGCAGTCTAACGAGACATTGAGAAAACGGGCCTATGACAAATTAACTAGAGCGTGATTTAACATTAGAAATTCCGTATACTCAAATCAACCACTTCGCTTATTATAACCATCATATCAAACAATTTGAATAATAGCGTGGTAACTATCAGTAAACCTTATCTGCGCCATAAACTTTTGAAAATCAATGAATTAAAATAATAATTAATAATTATTGATGTGATTAATGGTAAGTACCTCGCTTGTTTTAAGATAAGCCGTACATATAAAAGATCGAATCGCTGGGGGTTGAAATCAGTTTCAGTTCTGAGATCCAGATTAGCAAAAATGAAAGTTTTGGCTCTTGTCGCTCTCCTCGCTTGCGGTGCCTTCGCTGCCGAAGGACCACAATGTCAAGCTCCAAATGGTGGTGGTCTTCAACCAGTCTTCGCCGAATTCGTCGCCATGATCCCAGTCGATAAAGTTTTGGAAGTTCTCTTGACCTCCATGACCTCCGATCCTGAAACTCAAGCCGTTATGGAATATTTGTCATCACCCGAATTCCACGGTATCGTCACCATGGTCCAAAACCAACCAGCTTTCAGAAGCCTTGTTGACTTCGCCTGCCAAGATTTGTACATCGATGCTGCCTACTACTTCAACGTTTTGGCCGGTATCTTCGGATTCGGTGAAGTGCGTGCCGCTCATCCACGTGCCACTTTCCGTGACGGAGGTTTCCGTGGTCTCTTGCACGAACTCCTCGCCCTTATCCCAGTCGATGAGGTTCAGGCTCTCTTCCAAGAGAAATTGGCCACCGATTATTACGTTCAATTGGCCATGCAAAAGGTCAACTCTGACGAATTCGGATCCATCATTGAAGCTCTCCAAGCCAACTCTGCTTTCAGCGACTTGAAGAACCGTCTCAGTGGATTGGGTGTTGATGTTGATCTCATCATCGAAACCATTGGCAAACTCTTCAGACCTTAAATTTGTTGTTTAATGAATAAAAGAAATTAATAAACTTAGTTAAGAGAAGAAATCGATAATGGTTGTTTTTATTGAAGTATTTTTAATATGCTCGATTGATCTCAATTTTCGTTTTCCTAAATAACGCCTGCGTTCATAAAAAGAAACGTTGAAAGTTGCTTTCAGCTCAGTTGAATTTCGGGCGCTGATTCCATGTAAAACTTGAACGGGGGAAATAAATGAGAATATTTGTCTGATGAATTTCCCCTTTAATTGATTTGCACGCAGTTGGTGAATTCTCGCTTTGTTTACGCAACGTCTAAGAGCGTGAACGGAGGCAATGGTTGCGCTCAAAAAATTCAACAGGTTGATTTCTGCAATCAATTTTTCAGTTAAAGAGCAGCTGACCATTCGAGATAAGTCCACGTTCTGACTTAAAAATATGATATCTTCGTTCGATTGCTGCAGGAAGTAAATAGGTCCATATTGGATGATTTGGTTTGCAATGGATGAGACTGATTCCATGCTTCCTTATATTCAAGAAAGTGTTTGTTTTAGACTAGAAAGTGAACTTATTTTCACAAAATGGAGCTACCCCGGTCTTGCTGCAAACCCTTCATTATGTATTGTAGCACAAGGAAAGTTTTAGAAAGTGACTCAGAAAAAGAAGAAATTAATCAGAAACCAGGCCGAAGCAAAGCTTCGGCCCGGAGTCCGTAGCGTATATACCCTAGACTTGTACATACCTAGTGGTGATACCAAAAGTACCAATTGGTAACGACCATATGCATTAAAAGTGAGTTTCCTATATGGCCAGTTTATAGGGGAGGTTGGCAATCATTCAGGAGGATCTTGTCCATTATCAAAATCAATAGAGAGGTTCCTTGGGTCGGATCTTGCCCATTATTGCCACCAACAAATAAGATCATGCTATAAACATTTACACAAAATTTCAAGTCTCTAGCTTCACTCTATCGAAAGTTATCGCTAATTTGAAGTTTCACTTGTAGGGGAGATAGGGGTTCCTTGGGTCGGATCTTGCTCATCATTGCCACCAACAAATAATGTCATACTATAAACATTTACACAAAATTTCAAGTCTCTAGCTTCACTCTATCGAAAGCTATCGCTTATTTGAAGTTTCACTTGTAGGGGAGATACGGGACCCTTGGGTCGGATCTTGCTCATCATAGCCACCAACAAATAAGATCATGCTATAAATATTTACAGAAAATTTCAAGTCTCTAGCTTCACTCTATCGAAAGTTATAGTTTATTTGAAGTTTCATTTGTAGGGGAGGTAGGGGTTTCGTTGGTCGGATTTTACGTATTTTCAATATTAGCCAACTGGATCCAATTACAAACATTTGACCAAAATTTTAAGTCACTGGCATTATTTTGTCGTAAGTTATCGCATATTTTAATTTTCATTTCTAGGGGAGGTAGGGGTTGCTTAGGTCGGATCTAACCCATCTTGATACCCAACTAACCCGATCTCACTTCAAACATTTGACCATAACTTCAAGTCGCTGGCTTGATTCTGTCAAAAGCTATCGCTTATTTGAAGTTGCATTTGTAAGGGAGGTAGGGGTTGCTTGGGTGGGATCTTACCCAACCAAGTAGATCCAACTAACAACATTTTGTCAAATTTTCAACTCGCTAGTGTCATTCTATCGAAAGTTATCGTAATTAAAAAATATTTAATTTTTTGAAATTTGTAGGAGAAGTAGGCGTTCCTTTGATCCGCTTATACCCAACTTACTAGAACTCAAGCAACTTCTTACCCCAGGGTTACATGCCAAAAATCAGGTGTCTACGTTAATTGGTTTAAGAGTTATAGACAAAAAACCGGAAAGTAGGGTAGTACGGGGCTCTTTGTAAGAAAATTACCGTAAGTTTTCAACTGATCGATTTTATTTTTACAGGAGGATAGAAGATTATCCTCACGAGCAATCTACCAAAGGTAGAGCTTTTCATGTTTATTTAATCGGGAGTTATAGATACATTTAATTATTTTACATATATAGGGGAGGTAGGCGTTCTCTTGGCCTGATCATGCCTATTTTCAATACCAACCAAGTAGATTATACTTTCAACATTTAACCGAAATTTCAAGCCTCTAGCTTCATTCTATCGAAAGTTATCGTGCGAACGGACAGACAGACGGACAGATGGACAGACGGACAGACGGACAGACGGACAGACGGACAGACGGACAGACGGACAGACGGACAGACAGACAGACATGGCTTAATCGAATCAGGAGGTGACCCTGATTATTTATATATATATACATTGCTATACCTCCGGAGCCTCCTTTATGGTTTTACATATTTCCGTCGTGACAAAAACAATATACCCTATACTAAAAGTCTAGGGTATATCAAAAACAATATACCCTATACTAAAAGTCTAGGGTATAAAAATTGTGATTCCTCCCTCCTTTTCGTTTTTTAAATGGAATCTACACCTGAAATTGTATGGAGTTAAAAGCAATGGAAAAATGTTTCATATCCTTCTTATCGAATAGATCCAGTGAATAAGGGAGTTGGTGAATGCGAAAGAAGTTGAACTACGTATCTACGAGGGTAAAACTAAAATAATGACGTAATCGAAGACAAGGACACCTGCACAACCGAGCAACAATGTGAACATCGAGTTCGTGAACAACTTCGTATACCTGCGTTGCAACTTGTCAAGAGACGCCAACGAAACTAACGAAATCAAGTGACAGATACAGTCAACTAATAAGACTTTTTGCTCGGTTCTCCCCATAATAAAATCGACGCATGTGAACAGAAACACGAAGCTCTGGGTTTACAAAACCATTATACGACCAGTACTATGCTACGGATGCGAAGATGAACCCTAACTCAAGCCTCCGGAAATATGCTAGACACATTTGAACATAAGGTTCTACGGCGAATTTTCGGGGCTGTTTGCGATCGAGATGGATGGCGCATCCGATACAACCATGAGTTGTCTGAGCTGTACGATGAGCTGGAAGTTTCGAAAATTATCAAACTATAGTACAACGACTTCAATGGGCAGGGCATGTCCAATGAATGGACGATGATCGTATGCTCAAAAAAGTGATGAATGCAAAACGAGTTGACGGAGCGAGACTTCCTAGACGACCGAGATCTTGTTGGGAGAGCTACTGGACTTCCAAGATTGGAGGACGCGGTCACGTGACCGAGATAATTGTAAGACAACGATCCAGGCGGCCAAGGCCCGACGTCGGGCTGTCGCGCCACGATGATGATGATGATGAATTCACACACACCATGGATAAATATCCATGGTATGTGCCGGTGCTGCAAGTTGATACATTGTCTTGATGGAATAACCTCCTTTGATTTTTTTTGCAAGTGGATATATTTTTTTTTGTTATTTTAAATTTCATCCCTTGATGTTGCCTAATATTCTCCGGTTAACGTTTGACTCTCATATAATTGATTAGCAATACACCCTTCATATACCCACTTCCACCCCTTTTTGCAGCAGGTATTCCTCGTCATTTTCACTAACATTTACAAATAAATCTGCCAATATTTCCAAAATTGCTCCATGCGATATATTTAAAAGAAAGCCTCAGCATTCTTTGAAATTAGAAAATGAAAAAAAAAAAAAAAAATTAACCGAGTAGATACCCCGGAGCGTTTTTTTGCACAGCAGTACAACAGTACCAGAGAGCGAAACAGGCCCAGCTTGGTCTTGATGCTGAGATAACTGTTTTGCCAGATTTCGGACAGCATGCCGTATGCGCATTTAGCCTGGTTGATACGATGAGCGATGCCCTGCTCCGTACCACCATTTTCGGCAACAATGGTGCCCAGGTAGATGAAATTGTCCACTTTCTCCACATAAATATTGATGGCAACAGTTGTTGGATTTCTTTTTCGCAATGGCGGGCTAAGAACCTTGGTCTTGTTGGTATTAATCTTTAGCCCAATCTTGCTTGCCTCCCTCTCGAGATCTAACGCCATTGCGGACAGATCCATGATTTTGTTGGAGAGTATGCATATGTCGTCAGCGTAGTCAAGATGTAGATAAGATGTCAAAGTCAATTGATTGTAGGTTGTTCACTGGTACAATAATTCCGTTTTGTGTAAAAATATTGTATTTATCGCAGTTCCAGCTGGTTTAAAATTCTTTATTGGCCGACGTTTCGCCTTACAAAGGCATCTTCAGGGCGTTCTACAATACAATTTCACATTGGTTAATTTAGGATAGTCAATTTAACTTACTCTAATTTGTATTTACATTATTATGAAAAATTGTTACTTAAGTCAAGAGTGTTACAATAAGTCTTAGCTTAAACGAATTAAAATGACGAATTAAATGACAACCAAAATTGAAAAACAAAATTATGACACTTGCACTATGACTGTGTATGTGCGAATGTTATATTGCGAGTTATTCTGTTGTATTTATTAACCCGTTCTTCAAGCTCACTCTTGGAATTAAGAGACTTGTTATAATATGTATTAATACAATATAAAGAGCCTCTTTAATTCTCAGTTTGTTAGTATTGTAATGTTTCCTCTGTTGAGCGAAACCAGAACGAAACCAAAGCAGGTTCGTTAGATATTCTTGTGCTGAATAATGAAACACTTCGATTGAAAAACACACACACTTTATTTACAAAACGAACTATGTACACACGCGTACTAACAACCAACGTCAAAACGTCAAACCAGCTTTAACTATATCGACGGCACTATAGCGATCCAACCGCCACTGAGTGTCGAGTCCGACGACTACTTCTTCACGACTGCTCCCTCGTTCGGTGACATCTGCCTTTTATAGGTGGAGATACATGCTTTCGTCAATTAGCGAAGACTCTAGATTTTTCGAGATGTTCGAGTCTCGGGTTTCACTACTCAACGAAGATTCGAGAATCCAATTCATTATCAATGGTTCTGTTTGTCTAGACTACAGATGGCTCGAGAATCGTCTAGTGTCTATTCAGTTTGTACTTGTCATCGTTCATTCGAGATTAGTACAGTGTGGGTCGTATAAGATACCCACCCCGTACACGCAACAGTATTATTATCTTTGTCTATTATTTTTGCATCAAAGTCAATTGGATTCCTCTGTCTAGTCCGGATAGAGCTGCATGTAACATATCGCCGATTACTATGAGGAATAGGATCAGTGAGAGGATGCATCCTTGCTGAACTCCACTGCGAATCTCAAAGTCCGTCGACGCCTTACCTTTATGCAGAACGCGACATTTCGCGCCGTCATAGGTTGCCTTAATAGTAGCCACAAGCTTCTCAGGGATGCCTCTCCTGGGCAAGGCCGCTCATATAGAATCCCGGTTCACACTATCGAAAGCCTTTTCGAAATCGATGAAAAGCAAGTCAAGCGGAGAATTGTACTCAGCGCATTGCTCGATGATGAATCGTAAGGTGTTAATGTGATCGACACAGGAGAATCTGGATCGAAAACCAGCCTGCTCTTCATCAATTGTGCTTTCTAAGTGGGCCTTTAGTCTTTCCAGGACGATTTTAGCTGTTATCTTAGCAACGGCAGGAAGCACACAAAAATCTTTTGTTTACATTCCTGATTTTCTTTCCTTAATTTATTGCCAAAAGTAATACGGAGATCGTTTCTCAACCTGGAGTTCATTTATCGGCATATCAAACTAGGGAATAAAGAACAACACACACACTGTGTGTCTGTATAGTAGCTGTTTGGAATCGCTCGTCGCAGATCCGTTGCGTTCGACTCAATCTGGATGTCTATCTTCTTGTATCGAACACTGTTAAAGTTACAACAATGGGTTCTGTTATACGGTTATATTCAGCAGCAGCTGATACCCCATAATAGATGGCGATATAAACGCCTGAAAATAGTCTTTGGTTCTTTCGGAATTCATTATCGAGCGATTGCTGACAAGAAACGTATTTGCTTTCAGAGGTATGAAACGTAAGAATGAGTACCTACATATCTTTTCAATTATGTATACGTATAACATTGGAGAATAGCAGCTTAGGCCCTAAAGCTATCAGTCAGCGCTACTTGATGAGTTGGTACTTCGTGGTAGCAAGCGAAATCGCTGATCATTTCGTGATTTCTCAGAATACGTGGAGAAGCGAGCCGTGATCAGTCATGACTGGAGCTGGAATCGCTGGCAGCTGGAGACATTTCAAAAGTTTTTCGTTAAAATAAAAATTGATAAAAGATTCGAAATAAAAATTATGTTCGGATTAACTGAAGCTAATTACAAAAGAAAAAAAAAGTCTTTGGGAGTGTTTGAATTTGAACCAAAGGTGTCCTTTGCAGTTATGAAGGGCATTGTCAATGAATCCAATGTTCCAAGAACACGCAAATACAGAGACCATTTAGTCCACCGATTGCATGATTTGGGGAAACAAACTGTTGTGGAGAACGTTTATTTTTTTATTTTATTTTTTTTTGTTTTTGAGGTGCTAAACATGAATCCGGGGCTACTCACCAAAAAAAATTTCGGAACAGGTTCAACATCTCAAAAAACCTCGAAATTTCCGTACTTTTTTTGGTTTTTCGATTATAACTTGAAAACCGTGGACTCTTCCGATAAATTGAAAAGCATTAAATTCTGCGTCGAATGAACCACCTAAAAGTCAAATTCCGTCAAGTGGTGTAGCCGCAATCGAAAGTCGAAAAACGTCCAACTTTGCGAAAAATCCTGTTATGGTTACATTTGAACGTTTGTAACTTGAAAACGGCGACTAATACGTAAAAATGCTTCAAGTGGGAGTTGGAGAGCATTAAATTCTCCGTTCAGAAAAAAACCTAATCTTTTTAATTTGATCAAAATAAATTTCAAAAATTGGAATTAACCAAAATAACTTTTTTGAACGAGTGTTCCCTTATAACAAATTTTCGTTCTTTTTTTTTTAGTAGGTGCTGGTAATTTTTCAACAATTTAGATATTGAAGGCTGTATTTATTTTACATATAAGTATAGGTACATATATATTACAAGAAGTTGAATAAAAAATATACTACTGGTTTACAGCCTCAGTTTTTTCGAAGGACCGGTTTGTGGGAATTGTGGCCTTGATTCTAGCGGATGGGATTCGTCGACCGACTCTTTCAGCATCTCATCGAGGTCCTCGTCGTCGTCCATGGCTGCAGAGAGGTCCACATTCTCACATTTGCCCTCACAGTTGGCACAAAGCGGGAGCAATGTGTACCTGCCTTTTTGCAGCCACAGTGTCCTACACATGCCTTCTTGCGTTTTCAAGAAATGATACGCAGTAGGGCATCTGATGCGACATTCCTCGTGATTGTTACAGGCAGGAGTCCGCTTTTGGTGATTTTCCATCCCCATTCTTCGGGCCAAAGCAAAGCCACTTCTGCACTTGGTGGTATACCCTCATTGAATGCTGCTAAGCTGTGTTTTCAATTGATGGAAGTGAGGCGATGTTGAATCGGGCCTTGAAGGAGGACGTCACATACATAGCTTTTGTTGCTCACCGGATTCAATGAGGTGGCCTCTTTTTGGCTATACAGCGTCTTCATGAAGGCCTCTCCTGCCTTAGCGATACTTGAACGAGCTTCCTGAGGATATTGAAAAACTTTTATGACGGCTGGCAAATGTGAATTTCTCCGGACGACGCTGAGAAATTTCTTCATCCCCTGGTTGAACAGCGCACTGGTGGAGTCTCATGTAAAAATAGTACGTTTTGAGATATTATTTTCTCAATTGCGAGATGAGGAGCGTACAGGGTTTGCGGAACATTCCCTTCTAATGGTTTGAGGAATAAAACGTTTTGTATGCTTTGTGCATAAAAACCCATCAGAATGACCAAAAGATCAACGTCTTTCCCCACCACTGTGACGGATTCATTTGTTGGGGCCAAGGAGAGAGCTGTCGTGATTATGAGGGTATCTGCGTTTTCCCTGGCTTGCTCGTACTTCATCTAGAACTCTGTGTATTTATCCATGAGCAATGGGATCCGGCTCCTTTTGTTAGAAGAGTTGGTCAGGAAAGTGTGTTGGGCAACTGTGGGCACCATCAGTTCAGTAAACTTCTACAGATTGCTTCTTGGTTGATCTTCTCACAAGTTAGTTTCACAGATTGAGGGTAAGGAGAGAGTTCGTATATCAGGAACTCTGTCCACTCAATATGTGATTGTTTTGCAATAGCGGTTCGATAGAATAGCATGTCAAGACTTACAACTACTGTCTTTTCGTGGATTTGGATAGCACTGCTCATCAATGGCTGCTTGGAACTAAAAGGAGTATTAACTAGATCGTAGAATGTTTATACCGACCGGTACTAAATGTGGCAAATGTCAGATGTTGGTGTATCACTTGGGTTTAACAAAAATTTTTAAATGTAAAGACCCCAGAACTTTTATGTGGAAAGCGCTTTTATACCCCCGATTACAACAAAACATAAACATCGACAAAAACAACCGAAACACAAACCTAATCCAATTTTTTTGGTTCAACACCGCATCTTAAGTGGAGCTAAGAGCTAGTCCAAACAACTAATCCGATATGTTTACATCGTGGTGAGTTTGCTGGTATCAATACTGAAACATACATAGTTCCACGCCCAATGCAAGAGGCTTTACTCGATAAGCTCTTTTGAATTTAACTGCCCGAAAATCGGCTCGAACTATGCGGTTTATTCCTTGCACGCCCACCTCTTTAGCCCAGTAGCAGACTATCCTTTCATCTGCGAAAATACCAGTACGTATTGATGTGAGGCCCGATGTTTCGGGGAAAGGGGGCTGTTCATGAAGCCAACCAATAAGCTTTCCTTGATCAATTTTGTCTCGCTACAGTCTCAGAAATAAAAGTTGTTAACATGCCAGAATTTAGAACCGAACTATCGGTGATGTGACCTTCAGCAGGTAGGGAGCAGATGGCTGGGTTCTATGTTGGAAGGATGGAGATGGAAGGGAGGGGCGCGAACAAAACAATAAATGGGTAGAAGTCTGGGGAAAGGGCAGAACCTCTTTACCTGAACACAAATTGCACTTACAAAACTTTTTCCGAGTTGTTACTCGTGGAAATGCTACCAAGAACGTCCCAGGGAACTTCTGAATGGAACTGTGACTACGGTAACTAGAAACGCAATATTTCTGGTGGTTAAAACGGTTACTAGAACGGTGACCTATTAAAAAGATATCCGAAAATGTGTTGTATGGGAACACTCGCTCAAAAAGTGATCTTAGCTATTCTGAGTTTCTAAATTTTCTTTTAACCGAATTAAAAAGATTGGGTACTTTTTGAGCAAGATTTCATGCCCTTTAACTTTCACTTCTTGTATTTTTACGTATTATTAGCCGTTTTCAAGTTACAGACTTTCAAATGTGACCATAACAGGGTTTTTGGCGAAATTGAGATAAATTGACTTTTTTCGACTGTCGATTACGGCCACACCAATGGACCGAATTTAATGTTTAGGTGGCGACAACGCTGAATTTTATGCTCTTTAATTTATCCCTATGTTTTTTCTAGCAAGGATCCACGGTTTTCAATTTATTTTATAATAGCAAAAACCAAAAAAAGTACCGAAATTTCGAGGTTCCTTGAGATTTTGATCATGTTCCGCGAAAAAATTTTGGTGGGAAGCTCCGGATTCGTGTTCAGCACCCCAAAAAACATATAATGAAATTCTCCACCACAATTTGTTTCCCCAAAGCCTTTCAGAGCTTGTAATGGACGGTTTGGTGGGCATCCGAAGATGCCCGTGGGGACGGAGCCTAAGGTGGCATGTTGACCGTGTAGGTCGGGCTTTGCCATCTGGCGAAGAAAAAAGCTCCTCAACGAGCTAACCAGCGGCCTATGCAGTTCGGGAGATGTGGGCGGGGTTTTCGCCGCTCGTTGCCCCTGTCCTTTACGTATTAACAAAAATTCATAGGCCTGCGGAAGACAACAAAAACAGGGGAGGTAAAAATGAAGAATAAAAAAAAATAGTCGATAAGGATGGAATGGTTTGCGGAGGGATCAGACGCCCACGCGATCGAATCTGGGTCCGGGTGTAATGGGACCCTCTCGGCCTCTGGTTTCGTACCACCAACAGATCACTACTCATCAGGTGCTGCTTCGATCTGCTGGTGGGAGCAGCACTACCAGACCATAATATGGTTCGTTACAGGTGGTTCATCACAGGGCAGCTTCTACTTCGAGGCCTGCCAAGAAGAAGAAGCTGAGGACAAAGTGTGCTGCTAGAAATAGAAAAAAAATAAAAGCGAGCTGGGTACCGGAGTCAGCCGACAACCATTGTAGAGGGGAAAAATTATAAAATAAAAACGAAAAAAAAATACTACATTTCTCAATTATTCAGATGATCAACAGGTTACAAACAATTCTGAGGCCAGCAGAGGCGCAACACTGCATTCCCCGCCGTAATTCACTCATAAACTCTGTAAGCTGTTGAGCACATGAACAATAAAAAAATGCAATACTGTGTAAACAAAATTGTTTAAGTTACTTAGAAGGACAATCCTGGCAAACAAAAAGGTATCCAGGGCTCCTCCGCGCTTCGTCCGGTCACCGAAGATACTCCAAATTCCGGCAATTCAATGCATTTATGGAGGCCTTAAATACGTGGCTAAACCACAAAAGACAAACACAAAGCCAGGACTGCCTTGTAAAACTGAATCTAAAAGGAAAAACTACTCTATAGGAAGGATGGGGGTGCTACAGAGGAAAGCACAGCTAGTTGAAGGGAAAATACTACGTGAAGTAAAGTGGCTAAGTCCTAAGACTTAGAGCAAGTAGCCTTAGTGTGCTAATGGGGATACAAATCGGTGGAAGGACCAAAAAGGAACTCGATGAGGTCCTTCTTAGTCCTGTTCTCTACCGGAAATGGGCCCTACGTTGGGCGCCAGATATGTAATGGACGGTTTGTTGAGCATCCGAAGATGCCCGTGGGGACGAAGCTTAAGGTGGCATGTTGACCGTGTAGGTCGGGCCTTGCTATCTGGCGAAGAAAAAGGCCCCTCAACGAGCTAAGCAGCGGCCTATGCTTGCTGTAGCTCAGTTCGGGAGATGTGGGCGGGGTTTTCGCCGCTCGTTGCCCCTGTCCTATACGTATTAACAAAAATTCATAGGCCTGGGGAAGACAACACAAACAGGGGAGGTACAAATGGGGAATAAAAAAAAATAGTCGATAAGGATGGAATGGTTGTCGGACGGATCAGACGCCCACACGGTCGCACCTCGGTCCGGGTATAATCGGACCCTCGGCCTCTGGTTTCGTACCACCACCAGATCACTACTCATCAGGTGCTGCTTCGATCTGCTGGTGGGAGCAGCACTACCAGACCATAATATGGTTCGCTACAGGTGGTTCATTACAAGCTCCTAATGACTGGATTATTGTTAATTAACAAGCTTCGCTCAATCTGGGTGCAACGTTATTGGAACCATCCTACAAAGCCCTGCTTCAATGTGAAATATCAATATGTATATCATTAAGTACGGTTTTTAGGGGCATTGTTCACAATCGATTTCGGGGTCTTTTTCCTTGCGTATCCCCAGAATTTGCTGAAATTATTTTTTTTAGTCAAAATTGTTTTTTTTTTTGGTGGTTTTTCATTTTAATTGAGGAATCACCCGAAGAATGGTAACCATTTTTCATCATTCTGTTTTGGGCGAAAGTTCATTGGGGAGATAGTTTGCATAGAACCCCTCCTAAAAGAAATAATAATTAATAATTAATTAAGGAATCGAAGTTCTGCAGGCGGCGAGGTATGAACAGTATTTCCTGGTTTTGGTTTTGCGGGCTGTACGGATGTGTAGTAGCAGTACACAGTGTTTCCGGAAAGGATTTTTTGGACTTTACAGTTTTTCCAAATTGTGTATGGCGTCGAGAGGTCTGTTCGATCATGGTTGGATATGTGTTTCAACATTGTGGATTTCAAAATCAATTGTGCAATTTTGAATAGTTATCGATGTAAAACGTATTCAGAAATTAATAGGATGTGGCTATGTGAACAGTTCCCCAATTAACTTTCTCCCAAAAAAAAAACAAAGGGATTACTCCCCAATTTTGAATAGGTTTCATTTTGCCAATGTAAAATCTCCCCAAATTTAGGGTGATAATTCGCAAATTTTCCCCAAAAATTAGATTTTGTTTTTTTCGAAAGTTCCACTTGAACAATGATCCCAAAATGCATATATCTGGTTGACGACCCCCCACCCTTTTTTTTAAAGATTGGGGGAATAGTTCGTCGTTTAAAAAATTCTTCACCCGCAGAAATAGGATCAAGTTTGCCATTTTGCGTAAAAACAATTAATTACCAGGCCGAAGCGAAGCTTATATACCCTAGACTTGTACAGACCTAGTGGTGATACCAAAAGTACCACTTGGTAACGACCATATGCGTTAAAAGTGAGTTTCCTATATGGCCAGTTTAGAGGGGCGGTTGGCAATCATTCAGGAGGATCTTGACCATTATCAAAATCAATTAACTAAGCCATTCTACAAAGATTTGTCGAATTTTTCAAGTCGCTTCATTCTATCGAACGTTTTTGCTTATTTGAAGTTTCACTTGTAGGGGAGGTAGGGGTTTCTTGGATCGGATCTTGTTCATCATTGCCACCAACAAATAAGATCATGCTACAAACATTTGAACATAATTTCAAGTCTCTAGATTCACTCTATCGAAAGTTATCGCTTATTTGAAGTTTCGTTTGTAGGGGAGGTAGCAGGTTCCTTAGGTCAGATCTAACCCATCTTGAATACCAACTAACTCAATCTATATTCAAACATTTGACCAAAACTTCAAATCGCTGGCTTGATTCTGTCAAAAGTTATCGCTTATTTGAAGTTGCATTTGTAGGGGAGGTAGGGGTTGCTTGGGTGGGATCTTGCCCATTTTCAATAACAACAAAATAGATCTTACTAACAACATTCCACCAAATTTTAAATTTGCTAGTGTCATTCTATCGAAAGTTATCGTAATTAAAAGAATATTTAATTTTCTTAAATTTTGTAGGGGAGGTAGGCGTTCCTTTGATCTGATTATAGCCAACTTACTGAACCTTAAGCAGCTTCCCACCCCAGGGTTACATGCCAAAAATCAGGTGTCTACGTCAATTGGTTCAAGAGTTATAGACAAAAAACCCGAAAAGTAGGGTAGTACGGGGCATTTTGTAAGAAAATTACCGTTAGTATTCAACTGATCGATTTTATTTTTCAGGAAAGTAAAAGATTATCCTCACGAGCAATCTGCCAAGGTCATGTTTGTTTAATCGGGAGTTATAAATACATTTAACTATTGTACATTTGTAGGGGAGGTAGGCGTTCTCTTAGCCTGATCATGCCCATTTTCAATACCAACCAACTAGATCATACTTACAACGTCTGACCAAATTTTCAAGGCTCTAGCTTCATTCTATCGAAAGTGATCGTGCGAACGGCAGACAGACACACAGACGGACAGACGGACAGACGGACAGACGGACAGACGGACAGACGGACAGACGGACAGACGGACAGACAGACAGACAGACAGACAGACATGGCTAAATCGAATCAGGAGGTGACGCTGATCATTTATATATACACATTGCTATACCTCCGGAGCCTCCTTTAAGGTGTTACATATTTCCGTCGTGACAAAAACAATATACCCTATACTAAAAGGCTAGGGTATAAAAATGCGAGGGAAGTATCGTGTACAGCATTAAGCTTCATAATCATTTTCCGAATACTGTGTAATCAACAGGTCGATATTTCCATTATTGACCATCAAATAAATTGTGGTGTTCGTGGTTATTAATTCGTACAATTTTTGAATGGCCGCCTACATAAAGTTAACACGCGGTGTGTACCCATATGTAAGGGTATGTACGAAAATGAGCACCTATAGTATCTTTATCGTCTAATCGTATAAAATTAATTGGAGCATTTCGCCCAGGCGGTTATACTCGTATGTATCCATGAGCATAACATATACTATACTTGTGAAAATAATGCACCTGATCCTATATGACCACCTAATATGGTGGTTACTGGTTAATTACCGGTCTTCTCAGTTTTCCCGGGATAGTAAACCTCCTCTCACTAGTGCTAAACCATTGCTCTATTGTACGGTCTTCTACTGCCAATTATGCTGAGAAGGCTAAAGTTGTTTGGCGAAGGATGTTTTGTTTAGTATGACATGGCATGCATGCCATGGATCCTACTGGCTGTTTCTATTATGTTCACGTGAAATAAAGTATTTTCCTGGTTATGTTTATGGTTTAATTTATATGACATAACTGCCTGTCGGACCATATCATCGCCTGTTCTGATGTTGATTTATGAGGCGCCAGCTTCCGAGATCAACGACTGATGTTATGTCGCGCCATTACAACTTGATTTGATTTAATTAATAATGCAGCAATAAAATTTGAATTAGGTTTGCATGATTTGATTTGATTGGACTGTTTGTGAAATTTATTTTTAGTCTACTCAGCGACGTAGTTTTCAACCGCATGTGTGGCATTGTTTATAACATTAAAGTGCAGTTGATAAGCTCAAGATTCTGCTACTGTTATCAATACAAAGATGCTGTCTATTATAAAGAGTAGTAACATAACAATCAGCATGTGTGGTACACCGATTTATGGGACGCTGCCAATAGTCCAGGGAATAGTGGCATATTGCGTTGCAAAAGGTTGAGCAGATTTAATTGTTTGATATGTTAGTGGCACCACAGACTGTCGAACTTGAACACGAACCTAGTACAAGTGGACCGGTTTTTCTTCACATCTATGTGAAGTGTGTGCGTGTGTAACAGAGGACATTTGTACCAGGTTCATGTTCGACAGTCTGTGGAAGCCATGCGTGAACTCAGCCTTAAAGAAATGTTAGCAATAACACAGGACTCAGTGATGAAGAGAGAAGTCGACAATTATCAGTCGACATCTGGAAATCACTGATGACAGGGAGGGGGCCAAAAGGGACCCAAACATTAGTGATAAAGTGGAATGGGTCATTGCGAGTCTAAGTCAATAATGACTCAAACTCACTCTCCACTACCACACAAAAATTATCAGCTTAAAGCCAATTCCTCCTGTCGCTTGGTTTCGTGTGGACGAATTCAAATTCCTTCTATTACTTGGTTCCGTGTGGCCGAAACCAAGTGACAGGTGGAATTGGCTTTAAGCGGATAGTTTTTGTGTGATAGTGGAGAGCGAGTTTGAGTCATTATTGACTTATACTCGCAATGACCCACTCCACTTTATTCTTAAAAACTATGAAATGCGCTTATGCCCGAATAAACACAGTGAATTTCCAAACGTTAGTGGTCTGCTTCGGCTATCCCCCGGAATACAATTATTATTATGCCCAAACCAGATTGAATGCAGAATGCAGTAGCAGCGGCAGGAGCAACAACAACAATAGGTAGATCTGTTATCGCCGTTGTATCGTCGCGACAGATCTACCTGATGTTGTTGTTGCTGCTGTCGCTGCTGCTGCATTCTGCGTTCAATCTGGTTTGGGCCTTAGATGTGAAAGAAAATTACAATAGACTGGGCACGTTCTAATTGATTTGTCGTAACCTTAAAAGAACAATCAAACGTTTATTTGTTTATGCAAATATGAACCCAAATCAGGTTATTATCTCTTCCATGAAAGGGAAGTAGCTTCTGATTCTGTCATCAACTCAAATTAGATAATCACATTACTACGAATGTATATTTGCCTACAGAACACATTTTCCAATTTCCATTCAGACACACAGCGGCTGGTCAATCAAAGAATGATACACGCATATTTATTGACGGAAATCCAATCATTATAAAAATTATTTGAACATTGCCCTCTCGTCAGGGTCATGTCTTTGATATTTGCAGTTCCGTATGTTTACCACGAACGCAAAATTTCCTGTTCAACGTCACGTTTCTTCTTTGGCAGTCATTTGATCCGTCTCAGAATCGTCTACCAATGGGCACTTAAGAAATCACAGTACGGGCCGACAAGCCACGAACAGTAGAGCATATAAACGTCTTCCGGTCAATTATTCTTATCGGACAAAGCAGCATTGACTGCAGAATTTCAATATTTGTGTACTGTTGTTTGATAAAGATTCGTTTTCTTATTCAGCTATCGACATCGTTTCTTCATTTACGAAAAGATGTGGACATTAGTTATCTAATGAATATTATAAAATACATACATAGTAGCCACCAGTAGTCGATTATAACTCAGGCAATTGGTACATAGTCCAGTCATTAGGAAATTTGCTTAAAACAAATTGTGGTATTAATTTTTTGTTTTTATTTTAATAATCCTTTATGCTGTAGATTGCTTATTTTGTAAAATGCAAACACGTGTTTCGGGAGGAACTTGCGCCCTTCTGCAGTGCCCCATTTTTATATTATTATATTATAATAAATTATAAATCGGGCACTGAAGAAGAGCGCAAGTTGCCCCAGAACTTATATACTTAATATACTCTCGAGAATACTCTCACAGAATTTCATAACGATCGGAGGATTAGAAACGAAGTTATAGCTATTTATAGCGCACTACCTGCACAACGGGCGTTGAGCAGTGCAGCAAACTTGAAACTTTAAACGCGATTATCTCAGAATCTTGTTTTACGAAATTACCTTTGCGGTGGACACGATTACTAAAAAACTATTAATCTGATCAACGCCGAATTTATACCACTTATTTATTATGATAATAGCTAGTTGCTGAACGAAGGATTTTCAATATTTTTCAAAACTTTTTTTATAGAGCAAAAAATAAAAAATTTTATACATTGAAAAGTAAATTTTTTGTTACAACCGTCGCCATTTTTTTTTTAAATCAAAATTTTTACAAATTTTGAAGATTGAGTTGATTGATTTTGAATAGTGAGTTAATATAAGTGCTTCACACCATCTAGACCTCCACGGTCGAGTTTTCAAGTAAAATCACGCCTTCACGGCTTATACAAACAGAATTCTCACACTTTCGTGGTCGTCTTGCACATGGATAGCTGCAAAGATGCAAGACCTGATGAGTGCTACTATCCATACGAAACCACTAAGTTTGGAGAAATTAATTCAGAGGGAATTTGAGAATAAAAAATAGTTGGTCCCGTTGCGGGGCGCGAACCGCAGAGACCGTGTTTCGAGTAGCAAAAAATGCCCGGTGCGTTACCGAGCTAAGCTACAGACGCATACTAAGTTGGTGTGCAGAATGAAACCAAGTGTCACAAACAATTCCAATTTAAATTGAAAATGATTCGCACTTGTACATTTGCAAGAACATTAATACATAAAGTAAAATATTTTTTTTTTTTTTTTTTTTTTATATAGATAGTGCTTTATTTTAATTCATTGGTTGTGTTTACAGAAAATTCTTAAGAGCTATAGACTGAATACATACGTCTTTTCATCTTTGATACAAATGTTAGCTGCGGCTGAGTTTATTTATCGGTGATTTGTTTTGTGTAAAAAAAAAAATTCCAAAAAACCTTGCTTCTAGATCACTTATAACTATAACTAACCTAACTTAAACCTACATTAAAAACAATACTTAAAAGAAAGGAAAGTATTTCAAGGGTTAGTGTACAAAAATTTTGCTTCAAGCAATAGTTAAGTATATAGGCGTCAAGGAGGAGGACTTGCTACTCTATCATGGAAATTTGAGAACAACTTGTCTATTAAAACATGAATGGGAGCGACCCCCGCGATTTGATGTAAGCGGGTAGTAGAGAAGTACCAGCGCTTATTTAGGATGATTTTAAGGCACTTGTTTTGTAAGACTTGTAAACGGGCTTTATGATAATTCGCACATTTTCCCCAAACAGCGGCACCATAGGATATCATCGGTTGTATTACCATTTTGAACAGAAGTATTTTATTATGATCATCCATTCTAGATTTTCTGTTTAGGAGGGAGTATAGGGAGCGTAGGCAATTTGTAACTTTAAGACAGATGCTCTCTACATGGTACTTGTAGGAGAGTGTTTTGTCTAATGTTATGCCTAGGTATTTGATAGTGTCATCCCAGGAAACGTCTCGTCCTAAAAAGTTGATATCTCTACTTGGCAGATTTTTCCTTTTCCTTTTTCTTGTGAAGAAGATTGAGTTGGTTTTATCGGAATTTATCTTAATTTTCCATCTGTAGTAGTATTGGTAGAGTTGATCTAGTTTGCTTTCTAGTGTATTTAATACTACTGCTGGGTCACTCGATTTTGTGTAAATGCATAGGTCGTCTGCGAAAAGTGCCAGTTCGCAACGATCATCAGATGGAATGTCAGATATAAATATGTTAAAAAGTGTGGGGCTTAAGCACGAGCCTTAGGGTACTCCCGCTGGGATAAGTTTAGGTGTAGAGAAACTCCTGTTGTATTTTTTATGGTGTCAAATAAAAATCGAGAAAATTTCATCTTTTTGCGCGATACAACTGTATATATTTTAACACCTTGAGGAATTTCAAAAATTCTCCCTAAATGCAAAAGAGAGAATTCTTTTAATATTCGCGAAGCAAGAATGTTCCGCTTTCAATGCGGCAAATTGAAAATGCAATCGTTTGTCTTCACAGAGGATTGGTGCGCCTCACTATTTGACGCCACTTATACAGAGCCACCTGAGCCACCTTTCGTTTAAAAATCTACAGGACGAAGCCAGCGAAGGGCCAAGAGAGTACAATGCAATAGCAGGCGTTCCGCAAGGATCTGTACTACCCCCCCCGCCTATAATAAAAAAAAACTCTAGCACACATTGCCGCTTGTTGACCCTTGAACCACTGGAGCGCGTGACCGCTCAAGTACGCTTGCAGTGGAGGACCGCAGTCAATAAATTAAATGAGACGGCGTAATACGTATGCTTTGCTATTTGTTGATAAGGCTGGTTCACATCTGCGCTTATTTTGTGGGATCAGAGTGATTTATTATACTCCTCAATCGCAAAAGATTGTTCGTCTCGATGGGGTCCGGTTATGAGAGCGTACGATTACGGTGAAATAAGGCGAAAATCGAGTGGAACGAAAGAACTTCTACATGCAATCGTTAGATTTAGTCAAGCTTTATGTTCCATCGAGGCCAGGCAGGGTCTACCCTAGATAAATCATTATCGGGGCAGAAAATATAGGGTTGATGTTGTTGCAGTAGTAGAGCGTGTTATTTCACTTACTTATATAAGTTCAAATTTGTAAAAGAAGACGCCTTATGTACTTTACTACTACTTTGCCTTAACCCCTAGCGGGGCATAGCGCGTCAACTACTCCTGTGCGCCATCGTACTCTGTTCTGGGCAATGGGGCGCAACTCCCCAAAAGACCTACCTAGTACCTGACACTCCTTTGCCACAGATCGACGCCATGTGATTCGAGGACCCCCTCTTGGTCGGCCTTGGTTGGAAATGGGGTTCCATTTCATGGCATGCAAAGCAATGCAGTTATCACTCTTCCGCAATGTGTGACCTATCCACTGCCATTTTCGCCTGCGTATCAATTCGTCGATTGGCATCTGACCCGTACGCCGACTTAGCTCCTCATTTGATATTGTTTCGGGCCAGATAATTCTTAAAATTCGACGAAGACATGAGTTGACGAAAACTTGCAGCTTTCTGGTAACTCCTACGGAAACTTTCCATGTACTGCTCCCATACAAAAGCACTGATAGTACCAGGGAGCGAAACAGGCCCAGCTTGGTCTTGATGCTGAGATAACTCCCCTGCCAGATTTTGGACAGCATGCCGTATGCGCGTTTAGCCTGGTTGATACGACGAGCGATGTCCTGCTCCGTACCACCATTTTCGGCAACAATGCTACCCAGGTAGACGAAGTTGTCCACCTTCTCCACAGGCTGCCCATTAATATTGATGGCAATAGGTGTCCGATTTCTTTTTCGCAACGGCGGGCTAAGAACCTTGGTCTTGTTGGTATTAATCTTTAGCCCAACCTTGCTTGCCTCCCTCTCGAGATCTAACGCCATTGTGGACAGATCCATGATTTTGTGGGAGAGTAGGCATATGTCGTCAGCGTAGTCAAGATGTTGTAGATAAGATGTCAAAGTCCATTGAATTCCTCTGTCGAGTCCGGATAGGGCTGCATGCAACACATCGCCGATCACTATGAGGAATAGGATCGGTGAGAGGATGCACCCCTGCCGAACTCCACTGCGAATCTCAAAGTCCCCCGACACCTTACCTTTATGCAGAACGCGACATTTCGCGCCGTCATAGGTTGCCTTAATAATAGCCACAAGCTTCTCAGGGATGCCTCTCCTGCGCAAGGCCGCCCAGATAGAATCCCGGTTCACACTATCGAAAGCCTTTTCGAAATCGATGAAAAGCAAGTGAAGCGGAGAATCGTATTCAGCGCATTGCTCGATGATGTTTCGCAAGGTGTTAATGTGATCGACACAGGTGAATCCGGATCGAAAGCCAGCCTGCTCTTCATCAATTGTGCTTTCTAAGTGGGCCTTTAGTCTTTCCAGGACGATTTTAGCTATTATCTTGGCAACGGCAGGAAGCACACAAATGCCTCTCCAATTATTACAGTCTGTGAGGCTACCCTTCTTTGGAAGTTTGATGATCAAACCTTCCTTCCACTCAGTGGGAAAGGTCTCTGTATTCCACGCTTTATCAACAAGTGGATGCAGCAAATCGGCAGTTACGCTTGGCGCTGCTTGATAAAGTTCGGCAGGGATGCCGTCAAGTCCGGCGGCCTTTCCTCGTTTTAGTGCAATAATTGCAGTGACTATTTCCTCTTTAGTCGGGGCAGTGGACCGTATACGCACATTTTGATGGTTAGCTAAATTATCTATATGAGGGGGAACTTCACCAGAGGTTACACGGTTCAAGACCGCGGCGAAGTGTTCTTTCCATCGCCTCATTTGATCTTCTTCCAAGATAAGTAGCTTTCCATCACTATCTTTCACCGGATGTTGGCAGGAGTTACGACCACCTGTAAACTCCTTGATGACACCGTATACGGCGTTTAAGTTGTTACTTCTAGCGGCTTCTTCTGCTGACGCTAAAAGAGAATTCGCATAAACTCTTTTATCGCGTCGCACACTACGCTGAACTTCTCGAGCTTTCTGACGGTAAAGGAGTTCGATGCTGCTTGGATTGTCGTCTGCTGCTGCAGCCAAACGAACTTTCAGCTCCTTTCTTTCAACAATCCGCTGCCATGAAGCGTCGGACATCCAGGGCTTATTCCGGCAATCCGGGTTTGGGCCAAGGATGGTATTTGCGCTATCAATGAACGCATTTTTTATGGCATCCCAGTTTTCGTTTATGTCACTATCTGGGTGACTAGCTATCTCAGCCGCTTTTTGCGCAAGATGGTCATTATATTGTTGTAAGACAGCTGGATTTTTTAGTCGAGCGGTGTTGAATTTGCGGGGCCTGGATCTTTCGTCGCTGGGGCGGCGCACGGCTGCAATACGCAATCGAACATTAGCGATCATAAGATAATGGTCTCTTCCCATCCCAATATCGGCACCCTTCTTGTTTCGCACGTCCAGGAGGCAACTCTTGAATCTTTTACTAATGGCAAAATGGTCGATCTGATTTTGTGTTCTGCGCCGATCAACTGATTTTGTGGTGGTCCTTATGCTCAAACATAGTACCACCGATGAAGAGACTGTGAAAGTTGCAGAACTCTACAAATCTTTCACCGTTGTCATTACGATCACCAAGACCGTGTCTGCCCATCACATGTCTGAGCCCATAGTTATCAGCGCCAACTTTCGCATTCAAATCACCCATAACCATTACAATGTCACCTTTAGGTGTTCTGCTCTGAACGGCGTTTAGTTCTTCGTAGAAGGAGTCTTTTGCCATGACATTGTCGGGTTCAGTAGGGGCATAACATTGTATTATTGCGATGTTCCTCATTTTGGTCCGGAACCTGGCGGTCAAGACCCTGTCAGAGACCGGTTCCCAGGATAAGAGACAGTTTCGCGCGGCTCTGGTTGAAAGGAGCCCCACACCTGACTCACGGCGACTACCGGTAGCTTTACCGGAGTACAACATTACAGTGCTGCCCGTTGGAGAGATGAATTCTCAGCTGTTCCACCATCTTATCTCACTAACTCCTAAGATATTTAATTTGTACCTCAGAAATTCACTCTCTAATTAAAGAAATCGTGCGTTCTGGGGACCTTCTGATCCATTGTCCAGGAGAGTACGCACATTCCAGAATCCAATCTTTGTCATTGTACGATAGCTAAAAGTCGTAACCGTTGAGTCAGTCCTTATCCGAGGCATAGTTGACGTTTCGTTAGCATATTAAGATTTCGGATAGTGCAACTTGCTGGCATACATATCCTGTCCTTTGATTGTCGGTTTTAACGACAGGCCCTCAAAGGGAAAGGCCGTGGTATTTTTTTTTTCACACCCCACACCACAGGGGGCTCTTGTAATGTATGTTTGAATGGGTATAGCGACCACCGATAGAGCGACTGATCGGTCTTAACGACTCGATTTTCTGGGCCCAACAAACAAAACGATCGGATATAGGGACGGTCATGTCTGCGCTAACCGACCAAAAATCAAAACATTTTTATTTTACAAAGACGGTCTGCGCAGACCGAAAACAGCACCGCACACGGCACAGATGGTCTGCGAAAATACTGTTTTGAAAAGGTGTTTTTATGTAATCGTTGCGATTCACGATAGGAGAAGCGATTTACGATATAGAAGAATAGCGATATACTAGTGACGCAAAGAAAATACAAACATGAACTATTTTGATAATTTTCTGTACATCAGACTATGACACGATGTATCGCACACACCAACGATAAAAGAGCATATTCACTTATAGGAATTACTCAAGATATTCCTACAGAAAAAAAAATAACGAAAATCTGTAGGAAAAACTGGCGATACTGGTAAAAAACGGTTATCTTTGTTATTGTAGGAAAATCGTATGTTATTCCTACAGACTCTCGCCAGCACTTAATCTCAAGTGCGATTTTTAAATTTTCCCTTCGAGGATTTCGTCCTGCCTGAATACTTTCAGTTGTTCCTGTAAATGAATGTGCTAATTTATCGTGAGATTATCCTTAGTTTATTCCTGCAGGAATATTATTAGTTAAACTGAAAGTGAATAAGCTCTTACGGCTAGCCACAATGTAAGGGCACTGAAGTCATTCAGCAATAATTTAATTCGGAAGCTTGTTGAATGAGTTGCATCATTCAGTATCATTAAAACTTGAAGCTGAACTGACATGTTAAAATTTGACAAAGCGTGATAGCAACGTGCGAGTAATACAGCAATATAAAAATGCTTGGAAACAACATAAAAAAAAATTACAAATCAAAGTCAACTGGCGAGCAACACTGCTGCTTTGACAGCTTGTAGCTCCGCAGCGGGCAAAATTGTATTTCTGGAATACAATTTCACCAGCTGAAAACTTGAAAGCTGCGAACTTGCTAGCAAAATTGTACCCATATGACACTGTCTCCTTCTTGCTCTAGAACATCTAATTTTACATAAGGCTCTTATAGCTGTACTATTCTTAAATTTTCAGTGCAGCTCTAAGCGCAGTTTTTAGTCTAATGTCATATCGGAATTAGGAGTAGTTGACATGCTATGCCCGAGGAGGACTTGAAGCAAATATCCCAGATAAACCACAATTTATCTGTTCCCAGAAACAGGACATTTTAAAATCAATTCGTGATTCTCTTCACCAACCAACTTCAACTTCAACCGCAAACTAATACTACATATAAGGCGAGGGTAGATACAGAGATCAAAAGCCTGTTTTCCAAAAAAAAATTGTTTTTTTTTTTTCAAGAGTAAAACTACTTTTAAGTCGATTTTGCCTAAATTTTTTGTATCCCTGTTTTACCTGCATATAACGACCACGGTCATTATACACAGCTTGACATGGATATAACGACCACGGTCGTTATACACAACCAGAGGTGGATAAAACGACCATGGTCGTTATAAACAATATGAAGTTTATAACGACGATCTGCTATAACGACGTAATCTGCTGGGTCTCTTCAATGTCGTTATAAACGATATCCAGTGTACTAAGCTTTATTCCGGGGCTGTATTGTCAAATCTAGTACAAACTAATTAATCTTGCTATATTTTTATAGTCTTATTCTATTCCAATTTAAGAAAAAATGCAGAATACTTGTAGTACCACTACATAAACGAAAGACAAATCGCGATTTTTGTCAATGATCTAGTGACTGGTTTTATTGAGCTTGCAAATATATAGCAACCCTCCCACACGCAATGGGGTTGACGATCGAGCGTTCATATGTTCCCACAGTTTCACATTAATTTGGATTCATAAATGTATATATTTATGCGTAAGATCATAAACTACGCTGTAACTATTCTAATTTTCCCATTCAATCACGTATCGGCAAAATTATATAATCTAGCATAAATATTGAGTTCAATTCAGTTGTTTACTTATTTCATAAATACCGGAAATTGAGTCGTTAAAATCAAACTTAAGCACTGATAACAAAGTAGACTTTACAAGATTCAGAATAAATCAACTTATGCAAATGAAGAAGTTCTATAACCTGGATTATTTATTCAAGATAAGCATTAAATTATCTGGCAAAAAGCCCACAATATTTGCCGAAGAAATATAAAATATTTGAATACTATTCCAAAAAGTTAACATATACTTTTAGAATTTTCTCGTTAATCAATATTAAGTTAATTATTTAAATTGAAGGAGGAGTTTTCATTTATTAAAGCGTAGTGCCATATATCTTTGTATCTCTTCAGAAATATGACATTTTTCTAATAACTCTCATCTAAGTAGAGAAATAGTTCCACATTTATCATAAAAGGACATCCCCTTTAATATAGATCCATATTTAGCGCGTCCAATGTTTAAACAAGATTCAAGATAAATTGTCGCGTGCTGACAAGCAAAACGTACACGTACAATATCGACGACACGTATTAACCATGCAAAGCAACCCCTCAAAACGTCAGTCTCTACGCCCAAATTTCCGGGCAATTTTCAAAAAATTTCATTTAGCCTAATGGACTTCTCCCCTTGATAGTTCTAAATTAAAGTCAACACACCCAAAGTACTTACGGTCTATTGCTTTAGGACGCACTGCAGCGCAACGCCCTTCCGCAGAACTTGTGTAACACATCGGAAGAAGGAACCCTTCCCATTCACTGCACGGAGGAAGATGAAACCCATTGCACTCGACTCGTGTAATTAACTTAATTGAACATCTTGTATTGATCCACAGTTCCGATGTCTGAACACGTGCCATCCATCATACTCGTATGCGACGATTGCATCCGCACCGGATCGTAGGCGGATTAGATTTTCGAATAAGCCACGCTTGAATATTTTTTATTTTCCCAAGCATATAATTAAGAAAACAGGTGTGTCGCTAACTCCGGCTTGAAGACGCGCGAAGCAACCGCAGAAGTTGTGCGTTGGCGGACAATTTTCCATGCCCAACTATAAACTAATAAAAAGTCTGACAACTTCGCATATGGACGTTTCTGCCTACATACATACATACACGGCACAAAGGCACGCGTTAACTTTAAATCAATTCACTTCATTAGTGTAAACACCTCCGGACGTGGATCAACCTTCCAAATATGTAGACTTATCTGCATTTGTCGCACGAAACTCCAAATACGTTCAGGCTCAGTACATCTGCTTCACCAATAACCAGGTTAATGGCTTTGAACTATTACTGCATTTGTCGTGAGACAATGGGCGGAATTGACTTGTTACCGCTTCCTCTCTGGACTTTGGTCCGTATCTTTTGATTAAGGTAGTCCATGAAACTTCACATAAAATTACGTAGAAGGGCCTCGGATGGATCAGCTGTATATGGTTCGGTGAATGCAGTTTTGGTATCCCACGCATCTTTTGGTTTTATCGCGAGTAGACTGAGCGTTGTGGTATTAGAATTGCTTCAAAGACTGTGTTTTTGTTATTCTTACTGGCATACTTTCAAAAAACAAGACACCTACATACCAACATTTTATCAAGAACTTGTTTAGGAACAGATGGTATTTAAATGATAGTTAATTGATCAATTGATTGGAATAGATTTTTGCAATTTTTTGATGATATCATTTTGATGGCAATATATTTAGTGTCATGTTTTATTGTCTAATCCCAGTATGGTGTAGGTGACAAAAATTGGTAGTTAATTCATCTATCATTTTATATTTTAATATTACGTCCGTAAATAAAAAAAATATTGCTGTTTTGTTAAAACGGAGGATATTTTTTTACAGTCTAAGCATCATGTGCTCAAAAAGGGCAAAAAAGGATTGTTTTGTTGGAGTTTTGATTTTTGGTACCTTATGTTGTAACGTGCCAATTCTGACGCATGACTGTCAGTTTTTGAATTTGTGGATTTTTCGCAAATATATTCGATTTCAATTTATTTCAAATAATTTATATTTGTGAAAAGTCGTTACAAGTTTAATGAAACCGAAAAATAGAGGGCTATGCCCGCAATTCGAGGGTTTTGTAGTGTTCCATGCCAATAGGAGATGAACTGTCCTACTCTTGGAGATGCTTAACCATTCATGTTAAGACGATACTGCAAATTGCAAGCATGCGTAAAAAATACTGAAAGTAAATTGTTTGAATAATTATAGAAAATAGAGTCAGCGACCAGCATACTTCCTCCCCCCCCCCCCCCTCCCTCCACCCACCTCTCCCACCAATCTTTACCCTTTTGAAAATGGTTAACGCAAAATGACCAAATTTCAATGAATGTATTGTATTACTATTAAATATTACGAGATTATTACGAAACTTGGAGATATTATTGCCCATGGTGTTGATTATCGTTGACCATCAATATTTACGACCTCGAATGAGTTTGAGAAATGCAGTGGTGTGCTAACTGTAACTACAGAAATATACTATTTTAGTACTAACCTATTTTCAGAAGAAATCAAAATTCCATAATTTTTTTGTTTTCTGTGCTAGTTGAAAGCCTCCTTCCCGAATGTTTTTATATTTCTAGGTGTAGCGGTCTCGAAATGGTAAGGGAGGTGGGACAAATTATAATCTCATATTTTCCCCTCTACCCCTTTTCCCCTTTCTCCAAATTTGATAAAAACGCCAAAAATGGAATGTACTACTTTCTCGTGATACCCCACTTGCCTATTTCATTTCATTTCCCCTCTATGGGGACCACCCCCCCCCCCCCCCCCCCCACCCCTTAAAGCAGCAACCACCCTACCTCCCCCTTCACTCGTCTCCCCTCCTACTACTAATCCACCAATCTTTACCCTTTCAGAAATGGTTAACTCCAATTCAATTTACGAAAAACAATAAACAATATTCAAGTATGCAGTACTCGTAGTACTAGTACGTAGCAGAGGCCGGTTATGTGCATTTTTTGAATGGATGGTGTCAAAAAGTCAAAATTTAAATGAATGTACTATTATTAAATATTATGTGATTATAATGAAATTTAGAGATATTATTGCCTATGATGTTGGTTATCATTGGCCATCAATATTTTTGACCTCAGTTGTGCTTAAGGGGTGCAGGGGTGTGCTAACTGTAACTATAGAAATGTACTATTGTATTATTATCCTTTTCCGATGAGATTTCATAATTCTTTTATTTATAGTTATTAGTTTTCTATGCTAGTAAAATGCCGCTTTTCTGTAAATTTTCATTTTTCTAAGTATAACGGTCTCGAGATGCAAGGGGGGGGGGGGGGGCAAACTCGGATCACATACATATTTTCCCCTCTCCCTCTTTTCTCCTTTCTTCAAATTTGAAAAAAAAATCCAAAAATTAAATGTACTCGACGGTACCTTTCCTACGATACCCCACTTGCCTATACAAAACGAAAAAAAATTTCGACCTTCATTTCCCCTCTATGGGGACCCCCCCCCCCCCCCCTTAAAGTTGATCTATTACGACGCATCGCTTTCTCCAGAGAATTATAGTATTTCTACATATTTCCACCAAATTTCATGCATGTAGCTTCGGCGGTTCGTGAGATATGTATTTAATGGACAGACGGACGCATGACCGATTTCATAGTGGTTTTGTTTTTATATTTTACAAAACCCTACAAAATGGCCTTTTGAAATTTGGCACAATTGTGTCCCCTGAATATGTACTCCAAAGTTCCCGATGGTAGATGGTCCGGAAGTGTAGCGGGGAGGGGTTCAATAATTCTCTTTTTTGCTTTCCTTGATTATTTTGAAAGGAGTGTGGTAAGGTCCTAGACAGTCATTCACCCGAATTTGACCAGTCTACTTTTATTCGGTGGGGCGTTGTTGGTGTGTTTGCAGAAATGATATTTGTGGGGGAGGTAGGCATACATTTGGTCGGATCATGCACATGTCACTATCTGTATTCTAGGGGAGTTATTGTGCCGGTTTTCAAACGCACGCCTCATCAGACGCCTCCGTATCGTGCCTCGCATAAGTGTGAGAGGCGTGACCGAGAAGGACCTGGTCAATTTTGTTTCGCCTTATATAGGATAGGCCGACCAACCAAGGCCTAAACGCCTTTTTGAAATTGAATTTGTCGTCTAAAATGGCGGCAAAGAAGTATTCAGTCGCCAAACTGGGAAACTATCTCAATCTGTATGAATCCATTCTAATGATACACTCACGGTGGATTTGTGGTCTTTAAAGAGGAAATTCCTTGAGTGTGGGTTCACAGCCCATTTCCGTTTCAGGTACTAAGAAGCTAAAACCCACACACGGGGGTTTGTATTTCCTAAAGCGGAAATTCTGGCCTCAGAGTCCATTTCCGCTTTAGATGGTAAGAACATAGAATCCACATACGGGGATTTGTAGTTCCTAAAGCGGAAATTCCTTGCGTGCGGCCTCAGAGTGAATTTCCGCATTAGGTTGTAAAAATCTTGAATCCACACACGGTGAATTCGTAGTACCTAAAACGGAAATTCCTTGAGCGTGGGTCCACAGTCCATTTACGTTTCAGGTGATAAGAACCTAAAATCCAGACACATGAATAAGAGAAATTAACCGGAAAAAAATATGCGGTTAATTTCCCCAATTTGTGGTTTTGCAAGACATTTAACCACTGCGCCAGCGTCTCAGTCTCATCCCGTCAAACGAACGAGATCAATACGAGTTTTTGGCCATTTAGCCACTAAAAACCGTATCTCGTAACTGGCTTGGGGACGTACTGAATACACATTCCGAAATAAACTTCCCGGTCACGACTCCCACATTAATGCGAGGTAGGATGCGGCGGCGTCTGACGAGGCGTTCCTAGCAATTGTGTTCGAAGCCGGCGAACATTTTTTTGGTCCCCTGCCATCGGGGACTTTGAGGCACATATTAAGGAGACTGTTGCCAACAAATTTTCGCTCCTAGGCTGGACTATCATATGGACTATCATACAATGGCCACCGAATATTAGGTTTATCCTAAATAGCCAGGGTGTAATGCGTGATGTGCGCCATGAGGAGAGGGGATTTAAATGAACATCACTAACGACGCGGCCGAATACTGGGCGTCCTCAAGATTCATCTTTGCTTACCAGTACCGCACTAATGCTGTGGAACCGTCCTACTCTTAGCACTCGTAGGACTCGAAAAAAAAAATATTTAATAATCACACTATTTTAAAAGCTCTAATTTTTGATTGCGTTCTATTACAGCATTCAACGAAGTTCAATTGAACCATTACCTAGGTAAGAATTCAGTAGATATTTAGCCTCTTTATTAAAGCTTCACAATTCAAAAGGATTTCATCTGATTTTGTAAAGCCTAATCAAGGTTCTCGACACGATTCGTGATATTCCACAAGTCCACAAATCGCATTCCACTTGGTATTTCGGTATGCCACAAGAACGGCGTACTACAATAATATTCAGTTGGAATTTTCATCAAAAAAGTCACCATTACTGACGATTTGAACGGTTCATAGATTTTTCGAGATTCATGAAAGTCATTCAATCAGGGAACCCATCCATGTATTCTCGTTACGCTGTTTACTCTATGGTTACATTACACGTAATTGACACATTAATTGCTATCAAACTATACGGAGAAAGTATAAACCCAGCCGCGACTTATGAATGCTGAGCAACAAAGCATTTTCTTGTCATCGCGATTTATTTGTACCTTATCGTGTTGGTAAAGATTGTTTGTATTGAAAGAGTCAAAGAAATTCATTGCCAGGGGGATGACTTTACATTTTGTTTTCCAATTGACGGATCCATCAAACGAATCGAATCACTCTATAATGATCAGATTCAAGGTGCACAATTTGGCGAAAATTCGGCACAACTTGTGCAAGTAGTCGTACACCATAAGTGTAAAGAGAATGCAACAATTTGAAAGTTTGGGAAATATAATCTGAGCTGTGTTTGTTTATCGAAAAATGTTCATTAATTAAAGCTCAGAGGTGGATATTTGAAACTATCTACCGGTTTCTACTATTTGTGCGCGAGTATATTCAAGTTCAATGTCGTTGACACATGGACCGCAAACTCTCACTCTTCGATTAATTAGAAATTATCAAACAGTGCACGGAACCAATGAAATAGAAATTTAAAGGAAAACTCTTATGAAATTTTATCGTGAAAGCAGCTCATAGATACAGGCAGAGGCTTATAGTAAGTTCATGAATTGTGATAATATTTATCGTAGTCATAGCTTCATCCTAGTCATACCGCTCCATGAGCTCTCTGGACTTCTGTTAGTTCCTATTAGCATTCGATAAGCTTTAAAGCTTTAATTTCAGAATTCCAGATGTGCCATTCCGAGTTCTCCAAGGAATCCATTTAAGGTTCTCTAGACTCATCACAATCTGGGTTTTTGATTCAAACACTAGTGAGCTGGGAAATAAATGATCGCAATAACAAGTAGCTGCTTGATTCGGTTGTTTCTGCTTCGAAGCTGGTTACCATAATAACAATACACCCATTTCTACAAATATCAGAAACCATTAAGGCTGAGTGGTTTGTCAAATCCCAGCTTGTGCCCAGATACGAATAATGTGTGCTCCAAACAATGGGTCCTTAAAAAAGGACATACACAATCTTGGTTCCTCAACATGTAGGCATTGAAAGCGGCTGAAGCGGCTGACAAAGCAGGCAAGTCTGCCTCGGCATTAACTTTTACCATCTGAAACCCTTCAATAGGATTACACTATTTCCCGCTAGAAGGCATATAGGCAGTTTGAGTTTGCAGGTCAAGATATTAATTTTGGGCTGCTCGGGTATTAGTAGGCCTGACGAGGAAAAGAGGAGGAGGGGTGGTTCCCCCGGTCTCGAGGCCGCATTTTATTGCATTAAAGCTTATTGCATTCAGTGGCCGAACTATTGTACGAAGGGACCATGGAGCCCCGGGCCCCTTCCAAAATGTTTGATGTATAGAGCGTGGACTTGGAATATTCCAGGAAATGCTTGAAAATAATGCATAAAAGCGACAACTATGGGGTAAAGGCTAATCCGAACATAACGCCAGTATGGGATACTTCCACTTGAGCCTCCTGTGCCGCTTCGAACGATCCTAGTTTATTCTGATAAGGAGAAATGTCTCTGTAGGTGTTTTATTGTACTAATTTTTGGGGTAGTTGCCGAGTGGATTACTACGAGTATAGAGGCTAACCGTAGCTTGCAGTCAAAGGAGCAAAGAATGAACTGTGTTCCTTTTTGTGATGCCCTTAGAACTGCCCCTTTTGTTTTGAACACGCTGCTTAACCTGCTACTTTTTTGGTTAATTAATGTTGGACTCCATAACACTGATAAATAGTTTCCTCCCGCCTCTGGCCACGCTGCTATTCTGAGCAAACCAAATACTCCGCAAATGGCTGACGACTCCCTGGCTGGGGTGTCACATGATATACTCTAAAGATATTGGATGCATTCATAAGACACAAGCTCTGATATGCGCTTAGTGATGCATAGTAAATTATTTTAGAAACACTTGAGTTAAGCTAAGCGCTTTCACTTTTAGTCAGCATAAAGTATTAGCACTTCTCTGGCTTAACGCGTATTTTTGGATTGTGGAACGCTTAGTGCGCTCGGAATGTGTGATGCTCCCCGCCTCCCCTGGATATCAACCAGTCTCAAATGCCAAACTGAAAATCATTGTATTTGACAAATGAGACAGCATGTCGTCCCTAAAACACAAAATAATAACAATTTGCTGCTCAGCAATTGTGAAGCGCTGCGTTTTAGGAATGCAGCCATTATGATTCTCACCGACAGCCAAGCTGTAACTGAATTACTCAAACCCGGTCTGTGACTACGTAAAATATCGTGGCGGAATGTCGCTCAATGCTTACGGAGATGAGTGCAATTTTGTTTAGAATTTATTATTACCCGTCCTTGAGGCGTCCGATAATAGAAAAATTTTAGAAGGCCTCCCTTAGCGGAAAGGGAGATGAGGCCTTTCACCTCGCCTCAGGCAACTTGGGGTGTGAGAGTAAGGAAAATCTCGCATTTTCAACAATCGTACATATTTATTTATTAATGAAAAATCTTTCTTTTTTATCACGCATATGAGAAACACGAACTTTTTTTACGTCCGTTACGCTAGCACCCCCACCACTAAGTATCGATATCAGGCATAGTGCATAATTAGGGGCTAATTAGTTGCTAATTAGTTGCTCTATTCCCGAATTTATTGCTCCTGCCGATTCGCCAGGACTTCAGCTTATATATGGGAAGGACACCACATTTGTACCCCCCTGTACTATCCCCACTGGCACAAATCTAACAAAAACTTGATGCAAAGCGAAAGCAATTAATATTTCCTAATTTGTTGCTCTATTCCGGAATTTATTGCTCCTGCCGAATCGCCAGGATAATGTTTTTTGTATGGTGGTGCTAGCGTAACGTTACGCTAGCACCCCCACTTTTTAACACGGCATTTATCGTCTCTAAATTCAATGCAAAATGAAAGCCATAATTAATTGCTAATTTGTTGCTCTATTCCCGAATTTATTGCTCCCGCCGATTCGCCAGGACTTCAGCTTATATATGGGAAGGACAACACATTTGTACCCCCGTACAAGGGGCACAAATTAAACAAAAACTTGATGCAGAATAAAAGCAATAGATATTTGCTAATTTGTTGCTCCATTCCGGAATTTATTGCTCCTGCCAACTTGCCAGGATAACGTTTTTTGGATGGTAGAGCTAGTGTGACGTCTCATTAGCACCTCCCTTCTAAATGCGGCATATATTTTCCTCAATTGCAATGCAAAATGAAAGCCATAATTAATTACTAATTTGTTGCTCTATTCCCCAATTTATTGCTCCTTCCAATTCTCCAGGACTTCAGCTTGTATATGGAAAGGACATCACATTTATAGCCCCCTGTACAATCCCCACTGGCACAAATCTACAAGTAACAAAAACTTGACGCGTAATGAAGGCAATAACTACTATATTTCTAAATGCAGTATATCTTGGACTTAAATTCAACCCACAGTGTATTAGATAATTGATTTATAATTTGTTGTAATATTTCCGAATTTATTTCTTATGGTCGTATTGTTCATTTAATGCACAAACTGATCCGAACATGCCACTTTAATGTTTTCATCAATTGGTAAACGAATAACATGTCTTATTGGCCGACGCGCTTTTTCATTTCGCCTCTCTCCCTTGCGTTATTTCGACATTGCGGTTTCGTCGTTGATTTTGGGTTGGGCTGGCACCCTCGTCGTTCATTGAGTTTCGTTTTGCCATGGTTGATGCTTATTCCAACTTCTTTTGTAGCCAAGTCAAAAAAGTTGTGTAGTAAAATTGCAGCGGCCAGAAAGTTCCGTAACTTATTAATAATAGGCACATTTGTTTCAAGATCCATATAGAGCAGAGCAGGTTAAGACCACACAATTACACTAATAATTTGATCTGAGTTGCTCTCGATAGAACGTTAGTGCAGGTTTTCTACTGTGTTAAATAGTTCCATATTTGAAATGTAAGCGGCGCAGGTGGTGGAAGTTTTTGAACAGTTTACAGTTTGGGAAGCACATAAAGTTCATTTCTTCTCAATAAAATGTCCGTTTTGTGTAATTATTCGAAATAGTCAACATACAAAATTATTTTGCTGCCTAAAGGAAATTTGTCCGATTGTGTATGTACAAAGCATTTAAGTTTTCTCTTGAAATTCTATTGTAGTTGACATTTGAATTCTAACTAAACTAAGACACACTCACCAGCAGTCGATTCAATTCTGAATATGTACTCTTCAGATCCGGAGGGGAATGATTTTCAGATACAAAAATTGACAGTTGATGGCACGTATTTAACCGGAGGGGAAAGCATATGGAGAGGAGAAACCGAAAAATTCAGATCCATATTACTTGATCCCGGAGCTCGCAAGAACGCTGCCGTTTGCGTCGCCTCTATTCCGCATTCAGCCACAGGATAATGTTCAATATAAAGTCTTAGAAAAAAAAAGTTGCTCGAACTATTTTACTCCCTTTTTCATAAAAATTCTCCTAAGTAGTTAGTGTGATGGTGTTTTATTGGCTCAGGTTATTACAAAGTATTTATATCGTGTCTAAAAATAATGAAAAGTTTTGAACGAAGCTCACTCATTTGGTGACAATAGCGTAGTAAACAGAAAAGTGCAGTTTGGGTGAAAAAGTAGGAAAAAGTTAGCGCGGAAAACGAAAGCAATATTTTTATTTTGGCGCGAGAAAATCGAAATATTGGTAAAATAGGTGAAAAAATGAATCTTGCACAGCGTACTGTGAAATGGTACTCGATGAAGTTCCGGGAAAAGGGTGCCACCGAGCGAAAGAAAGGCTTTGGACGATCAAGAAAAAAATGACCTAATTTTTACCGTTACAAAGCCATCCGAACTGATTCAAAACTTCATCTGGCCTTAGGAAAGATCTAGTTTTGGCAACGGGTATTCAAATCTCAACAAATTTGATGAGAAAAGACTAATACCTTAGACAGACGACGCACACGAATGATCATTCCCAATCGAATGATAATTCGATTTCATGTGTGTCTTGCGAATGATCATTCGAACATCGTCCGAATGATAATCCGTGAATTACAATTGGCATAGTAAACATAATTCCTTCTTTGTGTATGCAGTGCCACCTATCCGACAAATCATCATTGAGTATTAAAAATATGCACCCGTTGATATGCAATAGAAATAATATCCACTCGTTGCTAAGCAAAATGTTCGTTGCTAAACGAAATAAACAATATTTATTCGAAAAATCAGTGCTAAGTCGATTTTGTAGTGACAGTTGGAACGACGTTCACATTAAAGTGTGTGTGTCTAATTCGTCATTGCCAGCAATTCATCATTCACCGAATGGTCATTCGGTTGCTGTGTGTGTCTAAGGTATTACGAAAGCTGGCTTACGTACGTGGAAGCCAGTCAGTAAGCCAGATTTTCCGTTAAAACATTAGGCTAAAACGTTTGAAATGGGCTTGGGAGCATGTCACATAGATTTTGAAGAGGGAGAACACTGTAATAATTCCGGGATAGTTGAAATTTAAGCAACATGTTTGAGGCGGAAGATTTTGTGCCTGGCGGAATATTTAAGAAAAACCAATGGCTGTGAATACCTGACGCACAAGACTACAATCCATTTCCAGTATTTGCAAATAAACTGCTGCTGCTACTTTTGAGCTGGGAAAGTATATTCGACGACCTTCGTGACCGGAAAAAAATTCCCACACATTAAACCCTCCAGATTACGCAGGGAATCTTCAAAGGAATTCAGTGCTCAGCGTTTCTCGAAGTTTCCGCCGCAAGCAGATTCATCAGACGCCAACATGTTGCTTAAATATGGACACACAAAAAAAAGATGGCACTGTTCCAAATTTTCTGAGTTTATATCGCATGCTATTTTTTCATCCATTTTTTCCTGCTTATGACGCTATTATCACAAACTAAGTGAACTTCTTTTTAAACTTTTTACTATTTCACGCTAGCAACACCTTACAAAAAACATTATCCTGGCGATTCGGCAGGAGCAATAAATTCCGGAATAGAGCAATAAATTAGGAAATATTAATTGCTTTCGCTTTGCATCAAGTTTTTGTTAGATTTGTGCCAGTGGGGATAGTACAGAGGGGTACAAATGTGGTTTCCCTCCCATATACCTATATAAGCTGAAGTCCTGGCGAATCGGCAGGAGCAATAAATTCGGGAATAGAGCAACAAATTAGCAATTAAATATGGCTTTCATTTTGCATTGAATTTAGAGACGATAAATGCCGTGTTAAAAAGTGGGGGTGCTAGCGTAACGTTACGCTAGCACCACCATACAAAAAACATTATCCTGGCGATTCGACAGGAGCAATAAATTCGGGAATAGAACAACAAATTAGGAAATATTAATTGCTTTCGCTTTGCATCAAGTTTTTGTTAGATTTGTGCCAGTGGGGATAGTACAGGGGGGGTACAAATGTGGTGTCCTTCCCATATATAAGCTGAAGTCCTGGCGAATCGGCAGGAGCAATAAATTCCGGAATGGAGCAACAAATTAGGAAATATTTATTGCTTTCATTACGCATCAAGATTTTGTTAGATTTATGCCAGTGGGCATTGTACAGGGTGGTACAAATTTTGTGTCCTTCCCATATATAAGCTGAAGTCCTGGCGATTCGGCAGGAGCAATAAATTCGGGAATAGAGCAACAAATTAGCAATTAATTTTGTCTTTAATTGGCCATTGAATTTGAGGAAAATTTATGCCGCATTTAGAAGGGAGGTGCTAATGTGACGTCATACTAGCTCTACCGTTCAAAAAACGTTATCCTGGCAAGTCGGCAGGAGCAATAAATTCCGAAATTGAGCAACAAATTAGCAAATATCTATTGCTTTTATTCTGCATCAAGTTTTTGTTTAGTTTGTGCCAGTGGAGATAGTACAGGGGGGTACAAATGTGGTGTCTTTTCCATATATAAGCTGAAGTCCTGGCGAATCGGCAGGAGCAATAAATTCGGGAATAGAGCAACAAATTAGCAATTAATTATGGCTTTCAATTTGCATTAAATTTAGGGACGACAAATGCCGTATTAAAAAGTGGGGGTGCTAGCGTAACGTTACGCTAGCACTACCATACAAAAAACATTATCCTGGCAATTCGGCAGGAGCAATAAATTCCGGAATAGAGCAACAAATTAGCAATTAATTCTGTTTTTCATTTTGCATCAAATTTGCGTGCGATAGATGTTGGATAAAAAAGTGGGGGTGCTAGCGTAACGTTACGCTAGCACCCCCACATAAAATCGTCAATTCTGGCGGATCGGCAGGAGCAATAAATTCGGGAATAGAGCAACTAATTAGCAACTAATTAGCCCCTAATTATGCACTATGCCTGATATCGATACTTAGTGGTGGGGGTGCTAGCGTAACGGACGTACTTTTTTTTTAAAGAATAGAGTGGAGTCGGTCAAAAAAAAGTTACATATGCAATTGTGGACACATGACACACAGAAAAAGTTTAAGGTTGAATTATGTTGGCTAACATGGGGGAGCTAGGCTCTTTAATGAAATCGTAAAAAGTGGCTATGCAAACTTACTCTGCATATGCATATACGAGTATATCACCTTGCGTGTAAGCTTACGAATCCATCTACATATATAGCACATAGGTACACTATAAACATTTTATTCATGGCATTGTCATCGTTTCAGTGCTTTTCCAACCATAACCGTCTTATTTCAGTGATTTATGGCAGATGAGGGAATCGTAGTAGCTGATGGTACTCATTTGAGCAAATATTCTCTAAAATGTAAAAATTGCATTGAAAAAATAAGCAAATCCGTCTTTCGGCAAGGGTAGGTAATATTTCGTCTTTTTTTATGGTTTTGTAGTAAAAACAAAGCCCTTATAAATCGGTCAAATGTCCGTCCGTCTGTCTGTCTATGAAATATCTGACGAGCTGCATGTATGAAGTTTGGTGGAAATATGTAGAAATATTAGAATTTACCGGATAAAGCAATGCATCGTAATAGACCAAGTTTAAGGAGGACTGCCCCTTAAAACAGCATTGAAATACCCCATTCGGGCTACTCATCAAATCGAGTAAATAAGTAGCGTACGCCGACGACATCAACATCAAGTTCCGAAGATTGAACGGAGCAGAAGAATTTCTGCATACGCTCGACACCGAAAAAGAAGTTGGACTACGTATCGAGGGTAAAACTGAAATTATTATGCAATCGAGGACGAGGACACCTGCACAATCGAGTATCAATGTCATCGAGTTCGCCAACGACTTCATACACCTGGGTTACAACTTGTCAAGGGACGCCAACGAAACTGACAAAATCAAGCGACGGATATAGTTAGCTAATAGGACTTTTTTCTCGGTTTTCCCCATAATGAAATCGATGCATGTGCACAGAAACACGAAGCTCTGGGTGTACAAAACCATCATACGACCTATGCTATGCTATGGCAGCGAAACATGGACCCTAACTCAAGCCTCCGGAAAAATGCTAGACACATTCGAACGCGAGGTTCTGCGTCGAATTTGTGCTGGATTCCTAGTCCAAGTTGTTTTGCTAACAACTGTATGGCTGACGACCTGACTCGAGAAAGAACTAGGAAGATGATGATGGAGTCTCGCGAAATTAGTATGTTCATCGCTGCTTGTAAAATGATAATAATGGCAGATGCGGTTGGCAGGGCTAGTACAAGATCGAGTACTTCCAGTACCTACCAAATAACAAAACTGATATGGTCTAGAATCGATCCTGGCCGCTCTTCCAAAACTTTAATTAATGAATAGAGGGCACATTAGCGTTTGGTGGGAGTTAGGAGTTGGGACAGGCTAAGGTACCCAAAGGTGGGCACTGCGACCATGAGATCTATTGTGCCTTATAGCCTTAAACTAATCCAAAAGACTCTCAATCAGCCTGATGAAGGCCAGTAGGTCCTTTGTAGGGGCGCTCTTAACGACCGCGGAGCTCACGATGGAATCTCCAAGAAACAAGAACCTCGAACGAGCAACCGCCGGGCATTCGCAGAGAAGGTGTTTGGTTGACTCAGTGTCCTCCAGGCAAAGTCTGCATTCCGTTTCAGTAGCCAGACCCATTTTGTTGAGGTGATATCTTACCCAGTGGTGTCCCGTGAGGTAACCAACGATTAACCTCAGGTCCGCTCCGCCCAGGTGGCTAGTTTCTTTGATACCGTATGGGTTTATAAGATCTTTCGACTGACGAAGACCAGCGAGATCATTCCAGTGACGCAACCTTTCATTTGCGGACCATTGCTTAACCAGCTGTCTGGTTGTAGCCCAGCTCAGACCACAGTACGGATCAGGCCCGATAAATTTCACAGATGAGCTCTGCCTAGCGAGTTCATCCGCAGCTTCGTTACCTTGAATGCCCTGATGGCCTGGTACCAACATAGAGTTACCCGATTGGTGTTTGTGAGACACTGAAGGGTATCAAAACACTCTTTCACTAATTTTGAAGAAAATTTGTATGAAGAAAGAGCCTTAATAGCTGCCTGGCTGTCCGTGCAGATACCAATGTTTGCACCATTATGTTTCTTGTGCAGAATTTCTCTGGCGCAGGTCTCAATGGCATGGATCTCTGCTTGAAATATGCTGGGCCAGACGCCCATGGCGATTGAAATCCTGGTGCTCGGTCCAAAGACCCCAGCACCACCTGATCAGTCTTTGACCCATCCGTAAACCACATGGTACAGCTAGGGTCAGGACAGAGGTTGGCACTATCCCATTCCGAGCGGCATGGAATTGAGACCGAGAATTTTCTATCGAAGCAAAATTCCGTAGTCATGTAATCTGATCTCGAACAGATCTGCAAACCCGGAATCATGTGGCCCTGATTGTACACATGAGCATCATAAGAGCCGCAGATTCCTGTATAAAAATATGCAGCGGAGTAAGACCAACAATCGCCTCAATGGCCGATGTCGGACACGTACGGATGGATCCTGCCATACCAAGGCATGCAAGACGTTGTAGTTTGGTACACAACTGTATGGTGCAACGCTGCTGCGTTTTGGGCCACCATACTAGCGCAGCATATGTCACGACTGGTCGTACCAGCATCAAATATAGCCACTTAGTCATTTTAGGGGTGAGGCCCCAGGTTTTACCAAAGAGCGATCTGCAAGCCCACATGATTCGAGTGGCCTTATTAATGACAGTCTCGACGTGATTGCTCCAGTTGAGCCTCCAGTCCAACGTAATGCCCAGACACTTGACTTCAGTGGAGAACTGAAGTACCGTCCTGCCTAGACTGACCGAGCTTAAGTTAAGAATTTTCCTCCGTGTGAATGGGACCAAGACGGTCTTTTGAGGGTTAACACTCAGGCCAACTTCAGTGCACCAACGAAGGACTAAGTCTAGTGCAGCACCCATCACCTCAGTGACGGTCGTTTCAAACTTCCTCAGATTATAATAGTTATATCATCGGCATATCCAATAGCATGATAACCATAATCACATAGCCTAGCTAGTAACTCGTCTACGACTAGTGACCAGAGAAGTGGGGAAAGAACTCCTCCCTGAGGACAACCTTTAACAGCATTAACACAGGAGAAGGCGCCGCTCAACGTAGAGTAGATCTCGCGCCCGCGAAGCATGGCATCGATCCACATAATAGTGGCTGTGGGTATATCTCTGAGCTCAAGTGCTCTAGATATGCAGCTGTAGCCAGTATTGTCGAAAGCTCCCCCGATGTCAATGAAGGCGCACAAAGCAATTTCCTTGTCATTGAGGGTTTTTTTCAATCGTTCCTACGAGATTGTGTAAGACAACCACTGTCGACTTACCTTTTACGTAGGCGAACTGGGTACGATGCAGGGGTGACGTGCATTCCATTTTCTGTCGAATATGCAGATCCAATAACCTCTCCATAGTTTTTAAAAGAAACGATGAAAGGCTTATCGGTCTGTAAGATTTAGGTAGCTCTTCCGGCTTGTTTCCGTTTTTTGGAATGAACACCACGTTGATCGCTCTCCATAAACGCGGTATGTAGCTGAAGGTGTAGCTAGCTCTGAACAGGGCAATAAATGGATTGATAATGAGACTAATGCTGCGTTGCAGAAGAGCAGGAAATATGCCATCGGCGCCAGGTGCTTTATAGGGTTCAAAGGACTCCACGGCCCATTTGACCTTTTCTTTGTCGAAAATGACCCCAGAGAGGCTTCTTAACAGGCTGACCGGGACCCGATTGTCAGCTGGTGGAGCAGATACGCGGGGTCCATCTTGTACTGAACCCGGAAAGTGGGTGTGCAAGAGCAGAATTCCGGACAGGCCGTTTATTTCAATAGACGAATGTATTTGGTGTACAACTTTGCTTCCGCCGTTTTCCGACACAGCCGTCTGTCAGAAAACGGCGTAAGCAAAGTTGTACACGTAATACATTCGTCTATTGAAATAAACGACCTGTCCGGAATTCCGGATGGTGTATGTTCGCCTTAGGACTCCAACTTCCTTACAATAATTTTTGTAGGAGCTCTTCCCATCTTCTTTATGCCCTGCCCTGCCTTGGCCGAAGGGAGAACTGAGGTTCTCAGGTCTTTCTTTTCAAGGATTTGGATGATGAGAAACATATGGATTTCATCAAGCTAGTTCGTTTCATCTTCAATTCCGGCTGGCTCCGTAATTAAACTACATACTCGTATGTCTATGCAGGTTGATAAATACCTAGGGTATCACAATGAACCCACATGTGGTCTAAGTGTGGCATTCATAATGTAAAGGAATGGTAACGAACACGCATTACACAAACAACAAGTCGCTTGTATGTAGTTTGTATAATGCGTGTTTGTTACCCTACACTACAGTCGATAGATAGGCAAAAGAACGCGCCTAAAATAGATATCCCCATACTGATTCTACTAAGGTCACTTTAAGTTCACTGATTAAATTTTGTAAAATCTTCACTGTATCAGCTAAAAGCACGATGACCTCAGAGATACTTAATTTGCCAAGCCGAATTTTCCCTTAATTCTGAAATTTTCACTTTATGCAGTCGTTTTCATGTGGGAGTCTACTGATGACGAAAAAATAAGCGAAAGCATCTTTTCTTACACTTAACACATAACTACAAAAAAAAACGAACAACAACCAACTACCAGTCATTGACAGCAATCAGGCATCATAGTCCACCATCAATCATTCAACAGCATGCCTCTCGACAGGAACCGGAAAATGGCACCTACTCATTACTAATTAGGAGATGGCGCCTTTTATTCCCCAATTTGATGAATTAAAACCTCATTAAGGTTTACCAGTATGTTAAAGAGTTGTCTTTGCCAGCGGCAAATGTCTTCTTTCCACCCAAAAATAATATAAAATGAGGCATGAAGACCATTTTTGGGTTCGAAGGCCTCATGACCGCGCCATAATCTTTTGTTATGCTACCTAAGCTACTTGTTATGCATCTGTGAAGCAAAGATTGTGGACGGGTAGGGTCTAGGGTGATCGTGTTGTTAAACATTTTGGGTTTACAGTAAGATGTAAATATTGGATTGAATTAACTGAAAAGAGAAATTGAAGTTAAATTAAAAAATGATTTCGCCATAAACAAAATACATATTCACTTTAATAGCCGCGTTTCTTTGGTCCAGAGCATTTTTGAAAAACAACGAGCGGCAAAAAAAACACGATACAGAACAGAATAGTGAAAGAGAAATTTCCTTGGTTCAGGGTGTGTTTAGGTAACCCTTTAAACCTAAACTCAAATTTGAATAGACAACTTAAATTCTAATACATATATACAGTGACTCACAAAACGTTCATACGTAGAAAAGCGGAATCTCAACACGCTGTGCCACCAGTATCGAAGCAGCTTTGCAACAGGTTGTTATGTTATTAACAACATTCCCATCTAGTCATCCATCAGTTGTCAAATTTCACAGCTCAAAATTGACTACTGACAAAAAACCGTATGGCTATGACAATGCGGGTGTCATTTCTGAATTGTCATCATATGCTGGTCCTAGCCAGCGGAGAAATTTTTGTGATGGAGAAAATGACATTTCTCACAGCATGTTGTGTTGCGTGTGTTGTACATATTTATTCTTCTAAGTCACCATATAAAAAAAAATAGTTGTCAGAACACTTAAAAATGCTTTATTCCACTTATTCAAAATGAACTTAAAATATTTTTCATTTCTTTTTTAACATTAATGTAGTTTGTATAGGTACTTACCCTTAAATGAACAATTAAGTGCCTCGAACAACTAACTATTTTTGAAATACTTTTTAATGAATTGTTAATTAAATTATATGGCTGCCTTTGTCTTTGATGATGAGCTGCATCGCTTTAGACATATACTCGTTATCAACTTGTCAAATATTTCTGAGTTTATCTTGGACCACTCTTCATCAACGAAAGTTCACAGCTTCTCTAGGTTTTGTGGTGATAGTTTTTGAATTATTAGTTTTCTTTTTCAGAAATATTCCACAAATTCTCGATTGGGTTCATATCAGCGGAGTACGCTGGCCAATCCATGCAAGTAATACTTCGGTCCCGGATACTTTTCACTTATGCCCTTTTTAACTTAAATCCAATAACTAACTAAACTAAAATATAAGTAACTAAAATACAATCTCTTTAGACCTTACCATAAAACATAAGGTACTTGTAGGATATTTAAGGCTACCTTAAAGCTATTTTCGATCCTACATCAGTGAAAATTTACAATTGAAAATGGCCAATCAAGCCTGCAAATATCTGGCATCCAATGTGGGATAGGCGTGATTTGATCAAGCCAATTAAACTGAAATGGGCAATCAAAATAGGCGCTTGCACTGTTAGTCACAAGACGCAGAAATCTGAACCTTTTTGGACCTTAACATCAGGCTACATTAATCTACTTTAAGGTTACCATACGCTACCTCAAAGTTATCTCAACGTTTTTTCATCCCACCTCAGTAAAAATTTGCAGTGCGAAATAGTCGAAAATTGGCCAGAAAGGCTTGAACAGTGCTCAATGTGGGGACGGTGTGATTTTATGTGGTCGATGAAATCAAAGTGAGCAATTCAATAGGCGTATGGTATGGTACCGTTAGTTTTTCAAATTTAGTGCATTGTTCAATTTAAGAAGGAAATTTTGTACCCCTTATAATGACACCCTCTTTAAATGCCCACAAATACATACTCGCTCTGTAATGTGCAAGTTGGTTACCAGATGGTGTTTTGGGGACGGAGCCAAAAGTTTGCCGAAGTTGACTGTAAAGGTCCGGCGGCGCTAAGAGAGAATGCTCGTCAACGTGCTGAGCGGCGGCAGATGCTTGTTCCAGCTCGGGAAATGTGGGCGGGGTTTTTGCTCGCTCGTTGCCCCATCCATTACACAGATAACATTTATCATGTGCCTTGGGGGTAGACGATCACGACAAAGTATAAAACTGAGTCCAGCGACTCAGGAAAACTAGTAAAAAAATGCAGGCAATGGCCGGCTACCGGCTAATGCTACACGCTCCGGGCCCTGGTGTTGCGGACACTTGGCCTCTTTACCCATGTAATATAAAGCCCAACCTATGAGGTCCCCTGGCCGCCAAATGGAACTAGACATGAGGTTTTTACCTCATGTCATCATCAATTTCAAAAAGGCGGTGGGAAAACTTCCGTGAAGGAAAACGCTAAATTTATAAGAAATTCACAACATCTATATTTAAACTCAAAGGTAACAATAATAACTAAGAGATCCCAATCAGAAAGAAAATGAAGACTAAAATTCAAAGTTAGAAATAAACATAAAAGAACTACGATTGGGGTAAACCCCAATCATGCAATACTCTAGATGAATTTGAACCTGGTTTTGAATCTAACTGATATTGTTAATTAAGTGTTAAGTACAAAATTTCAGCCCGATAAATTGTATAGGTAATGAGTAAATTGGCTTAACGTATTTCATGAAATAGTGCAGTTTGTATGGGAGGGGGTAGAAGGAGGGTGAGGATTACAATAAATTTTATAATGTAGGTTACAATTATCATAAAAGTGATATATTCAAAATTTCAAAGCAAGCTGTTTTATAGTTTCTGAGAAAATCTGATTATTGTAAATTATCAAAAATGTGTCATTTTGTATGGGAGGGGGTAGACGGAGTAAGGGTAATCGATTAATTTTTTTGAATCTATTTTAACTGATATTGTTAATTAAGTGTTAAGTACAAAATTTCAGCCCGATAAATTGTATACGTACTGAGTAAATTGGCTTAACGTATTTCATGAAATAGTGCAGTTTGTATGGGAGGGGGTAGAAGGAGGGTGAGGATTACAATAAGTTTTATAACATAGGTTACAATTATCATAAAAGTGATATATTAAAAATTTCAAAGCAATATGTTTTATAGTTTCTGAGAAAATCTGATTATTGTAAATTATCAAAAATGTGTCATTTTGTATGGGAGGGGGTAGACGGAGTAAGGATAATCGATTAATTTTTTTGAATCTAACTGATATTGTTAATTAAGTGTTAAGTACAAAATTTCAGCCCGATAAATTGTATACGTACTGAGTAAATTGGCTTAACGTATTTCATGAAATAGTGCAGTTTGTATGGGAGGGGGTAGAAGGAGGGTGAGGATTACAATAAGTTTTATAACATAGGTTACAATTATCATAAAAGTGATATATTCAAAATTTCAAAGCAATATGTTTTATAGTTTCTGAGAAAATCTGATTATTGTAAATTTTCAAAAATGTGTCATTTTGTATGGGAGGGGGTAGAAGGGGTGGAGCGATTTAGCCCGTTCACGAACTTAGCCTTCATTTTTTGTCAAAAATAACGTGTGGAAAATTTGAACTTCATAGCTCAACGCGATCTCGAGCTAGAGAGGTCACGGACGGACGGACGGACAGACGGACAGACGGACATCCGGTTTTGAGATATTCGAGTGATAATATGAACTTCTGTATCATTCATTTTTTTCTGCGAGCCTTATTTCTTAGCGTTACAAACTTTGTGGCAAACTTATAATACTCTCAGATTTCATCTAGAGTATAAAAAGTAGTTGTTACAGTTCTCAATGAATGCTTCGAAGATAATTAAAAAATATTAGCAGCTAACTCATTTGTGGTAGGTTTGATATTTACACAATTTTTATTCAAAAGGACAGTTGTGGTAGGTCTTTGTGTCGATTTTCACCCATAAGGTGAAGGGTTCAAATCCAGCCCCAAGCACATAGAGAATTTATTGCCAACAACATATCTCCTCCCCCTGGTTAAAGCAATCTACGCGACTGAAAAAAACTAATAATCCGGAAACCATCACCACAAAAGCTGAAGCAGCTGTGGACTTTCATTAATGAAGAGTGAAGAGTAAAAAGTAAGCTCAGAATTATTTGACAAGTTAATAGCGAATATGCCTAAAAGGATGCATCTCATCATTAAAGACAAATGCGGCCATCAATAATACACCAAAAAGTATTTCAAAAATAGTTCCGATTTCAAGTCACCTAATTGTTTATTTGAGGAGAAGTATACAAACTGCATTAACGTAAAAAAAATATAATAAAAATATTTTAAGTTAATTTTGGATAACTGGAGACATAGGCGCCTACTATGAGGGGGGGGGGGGGCAAGGCACTTGTTGCCCCCTCAATCCAAGTATTGGGGGGGCAACGCCCTCTAATATTTCAAGCACAAATATCGTTTTGCAAGAAAAGCGATCCTCACTCGACTTCTTCATTCAAACAATCAAACACGTAGCTATGACAAGTAGGGAAGGAAGGAAGGAGCTTCTACGGAGATATACTCGTATATATGGCCCATGAGGATTGTACCATTGCATCCTGTTCTTTAAGGTGCGTTTTGCCAGGCACCACCCTGCGTCGATCCCAGGCGACGATCAAAAAGATACATACAAGTAGTGTTCCGTACTCTATGGCGTGATCGCTAATCTCGAATAATAATGTACGACGATCGTGTGCCTAACAGAAAAGCACCTTTAACAATGCTTGACAGCCGTCAATCTCCTGGGCCCCGGTTCATGAGAATCCATGTGATATTAGCTCTAACCATAATGGTCATATGAGGTATTAAAACTTTTCGTTCAATTTGGTTATGATTCCACAATATGCTGTCAAAACTTAATGGATCTCTTGTGCTAATGATCATTATTTTAAAGACGTGGACGGTGAAAATATTGGAGTTTGAATTTTAATTAAAATTTAATTCATTATTTTGTGTTATCAAACAAAAAAGCATTATGGTTCCATTTATGAATACTTGAAAAATTGGCTTCATTCTTAAAAACAAACAACAAACGTCATTTCCATACAACGCTGATGATTTGCACGGTGGGGACCGTACAACTCGAGACTTGACGAAAAAAATTAGTTCTAAATTGGTTCCCCTCAATCGTCAGACCATTTTGGTTGACTGTACGATATATACATTCGTAGCGATATCAAATATTTACCCGCTTTAAGACGTCGACTTTGGCTATTGGGCTATTAGGCCGTTCTGTTTGTGAACCTATCATCAGTGAATTTTTTAAAGTGCAAGAGATACGTTAATTGTAATTTAAAAAATGGGTCCGTTTATTGTGAGGATACCATTACAAAAAAATCGCACAACAAGGCAATCCGACAGTCAATCAAAAATGTATGAAAAGTTGTTGTGCCCCCCAATATTTTCCAACAGTCGGGGCCTCTGACTGGAGAAGAGCATTTTTAAGTTTAATATCAACTAATTTTCTTATAAGGTTACTTACAAAAATAAATATGTACCAAAAACTGAAAATGTGTGTTTTTATGAACGTTTTCGTCAGTCACTGTATATCAACAGTGTAAATACAATCTAACAAATTTTATTGGACAGCATAATCATTTTGTTTGTTTGCTATTCCATTTAATTAAACATAGTCAACATTTTATTAACAGGAAATAAACTGTGATCGACATAAACTGCATTACTCGCTACAAATTCCCAATATTTCAACCTACGAATTAATCTTCAGAATAAATTCCTTACTTCACCTGTCCATCGAGAACTATATAACAATGTTGTTCGTGTAATGCGCATAGTTCTTCCAGAACAGTGAGCAAAAAAAAGCTGCCAATTTAATGGAATATTTTTTTCTGGATTAACTAATTTCCGTTTCAAAACCTTGTTATCGATTTGGATGTTAAAGTTCTTAAATACATAAATCAGTATCTAAATACACAAATCATTAAGTTTCTTGAATAGGATCCAACCAACTTAAATGCGAGAATCTTGTTATATTAAGCCTGTTTCAATCACTTCGATATTTCATAGCAAAACTGTCAGATGGCAACACTTTCACGTATGATGGTAAATTGCCCATCAACCTAATACGTGATTCTTCAATTGGGCAGAACACCATTATACCTGACTTGACTGGCTGGTAGCACTTCTTGTCGTGTGCCGGGCACGTTGATATTTATGTGGCTACTTGGCCTGATCAAAGATACTGTGCGTTCAAGCACCAGCATACTCTGTACTAACTATTGACATCAGATATTAGCGGGAATTCTTCTCGCTTGCTAGCCGGATGACTGATGTTTTCTGGGAACTCCACTATTCACCTGTTGACGGTCCCTCACGCATCGTTGTGGAATGTGGTCAGGTATTTGTTCAAGACGACAGCGACAAATCAATGAATTGGCCACCTATTAGATACCACAAAGCTTGTTTCTTGGGGTATTGGCTGCAAACCGCTTGCTTGCTAATTGCCACAACTGGGAATTTCGCGCGATATGTACATATGTAGTTGCGCTATGTGCTCGTATTTCTGAGTAATCTTAGTAGCTTTTGTAAAACAACAAAAATTGTGAAATTACTAAAAGTGGTTTTACGTCAGAAAGTTGGCTGTTAAGGTGAACTTCTCTGCGTTCTTGGAACAGATGTAAAAAATCAAATCGCAAATACCTACAGTACGGGGAAAATTATAGCAGGTTTTAAAAAGAAAAAGTTCGGTGCGGCGAAAACTTGGAACTCGGACCATATCGCCTGCCGGGAAGAATCGTAGTGTTAAATACCATATTTTACAGGAGAGTGAAATGAAATTTGGCATATTTTAAAATAAAAAAATAAATAACTGGCGCAACAGTCCAATTTGAGCCACGGCCTCGAGATGAGTTAGCATCATCTCATTTTCTAGATCGTGACGGTTTTTTTGTGCAGAGGTATGTGATCAGCAACACGCTCAACCGAGTTATTTACCCCATAATGGGTACTCATTTAACAGCTGAGTGGGCTCATAGTCCGACACGTAAATCCCCGGAATCGAACCGGGGCCCAGTGCGTTGAAGGCGAACGTGCTAACCGCCATCCGGACTACCATATTCTTAAAAGTGTAAAAAGAAACTATGTAGTTCATACGAGTATGTTGAATCAATCATTTTTTTTTACAAATACAAAGTCATTATATCCATTTTTAATTACTGCTTACTTGTAGAACCAAAAATTATCCTTTGGAAAATAATACTTTAGGTAAGTCGTGACGTTGTCCTTGTCCGAAAATAATACCTTTTTTTATACCCTTCATGTACATATGTGATGCACATATATTGACTTTGCCATAAAGTTTGCAACGCATAGAAGGAAACTTGGTCAGTATGACAAGATGAGTCGATTAAGCTTTGTCCGTCTGTCTGTCCGTCTGTTTCTATGCAAGCTAGTCTCCCAATTTCCAAGCTATCGGGCTGAAATTTTGAACACAGCCTTCTGCATAAGGCGAGGTAGGGCTTATTTACTGTCTCAAGGATATAATTGGACAAAATTAAATAATTCGGTTTGGGACCCTTTAGCGATGTTGACTCAACTGGTACAGGAACATAGTCCGATGAAGATGACTTATTTTGCCATGTAGATACAGCCAATATCTGATCCACCCAGATTCCATCCGATGTTAAACCATCCTCATTTAGTAATGTTGGCTTCTCGCTTGGTAAACAAATTAACGAAAACTGGTCAGTTTCTTTTTGCAATAGAATAGTCATCTCCAACATTTTTTTACCGTGACACATCTGAAATCAAATCTGATTTGTAATTTCACCGAAGAAATGAATGTCTTAAAAAAAATTAACAAAATTGCAAACTCGCATAATTAACATACAGTGGGGGCGACCAGTAGCTCAGTGCGTAGAGGCGTCAGTCGGGTTTAAGTCCCGTCCACGACGTTCGTCGTTCGTGGCCATGAATGTTTGTGTTGTCTTCTTCCTGTGGTGCGGGGCGGAATAATAAGCCACAACATCTCCCGATTTGAAGTTGAGACCAAAAAACGAAGCAAAAAGAATTAGGAGCTGGGAGACGCAATGGTCATATCTCAAGTTGGATAAATAACCTGTATAATGAGATCCTAAGGAAAATGAAGACAGAGCCGGGCTTGAAGGAGCTAGGCGAAAACGTCACTCTTTACGAGTGGAAAGGAGACTCATTTCTCCAGATAAAGACGAATGGCAACAGCTCAGTGAAAATATACCAAAACATCGTGCTACAAGTCTTGGGAAATGCAGCTGAGATTAAAGCGCTGCACCAACAAACGATAATAGAGTGCCACGATTTTGGCGAGATAACGAGGAAGATATTAGCTCGGCAGTCCTTGAACTGTTCGAAATGAATCTTCGCCCCGATATGGTCGAATCTATGAGGTATCCAAATCGTACACATCAGTCTGTCAGTGGAGGTTACCAACAAGGTACTTGAAATAGGCAAAATTAAAGTCGGTTGAACAAACAGTCGATTATGAGAGCAGATACTTCCCATTTCGTGCATCAAATGTTGCGCATTTGGACACATGACCCGAAACTGGGACAGCACAAAAGAAAGATAGCTCACGTGAACGTTTTGATGAAGGCCACAAATTCAAAACTTGCGACAAGAAGCCGAATTGTATATTGTGCAGGGAGGCCAAAATAGCGAATTTCAATCAATCAACAGAAAGCTGCATACCAGGAGGCTCTAAAGCGCATCCACACATGAAATTCGTGCAGTTAAATCTAAACCACCACCGGGCAGTACAGGATCTGCTTTCGGAGACCATTAAAGAGAACATTAAGGGTGTCACAATTATCTCTGATCAATATAAAGATCTCAACACCTCGATATGTGTTTCAGACAAACATAAACAGGCGGCTATTTCGACATGTGGATGCCATGCTTTCCGACAAACCAAGTCTGACCCAATAAACGGCTTCGTCAGAACTAAAATCAACGGCGGATACATTTACAGCTGTTACGCTCCACTAGACCTAGCAGAATTTGAAAGATTGCCAGATCAACTAGTGCATCAGTATGCACTATTCAGAGATTTCAATGAGTGAGCGATATAATGGGAAAGCCGAAAAAAGAATGCCAGAGGGTGAGCACTCGACGCTTTCTCTCAGCAGGATATCGTTTTAATGAACTAGGTTAATAGAAATACATTCAGGAAAGGAAGTACAGGCCCGATCATTGATCTCGCGTCCATGTCGTAAGACGGTTAAGGTGGACACACATGCGTCCATTTGGACGCGGATAAAATTGTAAAAAAAAACCTTGCCGGCCGCCAACATGCAAAAACGATTTCTTTGTTGCTTTGACAGTGACAACACAAAACCTAAGGAAAGTTGACTCCGTTCAGTTCCGATTTCGCGCACAAGCATCGTGGCAGTCGGATTTTGGCTCGCGGATTTTAGGCGAGTCGAATATCCAAATTGGATCGCGGTGGATCGTGGTGGATCATGGAGCCGTAAAGTTGAACCCCATACACTACAGGTTCTGGCTCGGACCGGGATCATTTTGACTTTTGGCTGCACTGTGTGTCCACCTTTATAGTTAGCATAAAAGATCCAATAAGTTTTGGCAGCGTCTTGAGGAATCATAACCAAATTGAACGACAAGTTTCAGTAACTCATATGGCCGTTCTGGTTCGAGCTAATTTCACACGGGTTCTATGACCCCGGTCCCAGGGAATTAGTGGCTGGTTGAGTTGGACAAAGGACAAAATTCAAACAATCCGTCTAGGCCATATATACATGTAAAAGCTTTTCTTCCCTATGAGTTCTAGCTTAAGGCGAAATTCACACACACGACACCGCGCTGCACGACCGCTTGAAATTTCAGTCGAGTTCGAGATACACAGCATCAAATGGGCGGATTCACACTCATCGCTCAGCATGCGATACGATCGACTATGCTTGGCTATTGTGCGTGGCTGCATCGGAGCTGAAAATGTAGCTAATATGAATATCGCCTAATAAGTGTTTGATTGTCTGAACGAATAAGTTGAGAGAGGATCGTTTATTTTTTGTGAAAAAAATTCATAGCGATATTTGTTCCTGAAACGCCTTTCGTCTGAAAGATACTTTCACTCGGTGTGTTGGTGAGGTGGAGGTCCATGAGTCCGACTCACGGGCAGATCGTGTGAAAGCTTCCATCTACAGTGGCGGACAAAAGTCTACGGCAACACCTTATATTGAGGTTCTGGTTAATTGGAAGCTTTAATCAAAAATCCATTGATGCACATTTTTTCAGTAACGTAAATACATTTATAAAAAAACAAAAACAAAAACTTTTCAAAACAAACTTAAAGAGAAATTCATAAAAACATAAAAAATTGAATGGACAAAAGTCTACGACAGTCAGTGCTGGCTGACTTAAAATATACAATAAAAATTTCCAACTAAACGTTTCGGAATTTTTAAAATTATTTGCTGGCTTAATACTTGGTTGGACCCCCTTTAGCATCAATTACTGCTTGCAGTCTTCGGGGCATAGATCCGACTAAATTACCAGTTTCTGCGGATGTAATTTTCTCCCATCCTGTAATGAGCGCTTCCTTCAACAAATTTTTATTTTGTATGCAACATTTCCGAATTTTCTGCCCCAGAAGCTCCCATACATGTTCTATTGGGTTTAAATCCGAACTTTGGGAAGGCGTATTCAGCTGCCTGAGAGCGTAGTACAACAACCAGTTCTTGAGGAAAAGTGCTGTGGGCTTCGGATCATTGTCCTTTTAGAAAATCCAGCTCCCTCCAAGGCATAACTTCTCAATTGATGCCCTTAAATGTTGTTCCAACAGGTTCTTGTAAACATAGCGGTCCATAGTACTTTCAACAAAAGCCAATCTGCCGACCTCAGATGCAGCTATGGCTCCCCAAACCATACCATTACCTCCACCGTGCTTGACAGTAGGAATCAAATTTTTGGTCTCTAATGCCGTATTCTTTTTTCTCCATATTTTAATGCGACCATCACACCCGAACATTTGTATTTAAACTCATCGGTAAAAATGACTCGCTTCCAAAAATCATTGTCCTTGTTGATATGGGCCTTGGCGAACTCTAGCCGCAGAAGTCGATTTTTTGCGGATATTAATGTTTTTTTTACGTGAAGTTCTGCTTTGAAACCCATTAAAATTTAATGCTCTCGAGATTGTTCTGGCATGGACATCCTTTTTCCTTACCGCAGCTACTTGTTTCGCAAAATCTGGAGCACTTATTTTTGGATTTTTGTTCACTTCTTTTCAAATTGAACTAATGTCTCTGCGTGAAAGCTTTTTCGGTCGGCCAGTTCGCGGCTTATTTTCAATGGAACCACTGCTTTAAAATTTTTTGATAAAGATATAAACAGAACTTCGTTTTAGTTTCAGTTATTTCGCAATTTCCGAGCAGTTTTTTATACTGGACGATCAAATTTCGGACATCACTAGAAATTTCTTTTCGCGATGACATTTTGCGGCCCTTACAGTTCGAAACTAGCGATAAACCTATAGTAGAGTTGCAGCCGCACATGTACTGAATGGCAGTAAGATCAAATAAACACATTTCGAAGAAATACAGTTAGGTTTAGTTGGAAATTTTTTGTGTATAAGTCAGCCAACACTGACTGCCGTAGACTTTTGTCCATTCAATTTTTTATGTTTTTATGGATTTCTCTTTAAATTTGTTATAAAAAGTTTTTTTTTTCGTTTTTTTATTAATATATTTACGTTACTGAAAAAAATGTGCATCAACGGATTTTTGATTAAAGCTTCCAATTAACCAAAACCTCAATATAAGGTGCTGCCGTAGACTTTTGTCCGCCACTGTAAGTCCATGTTGAATCCATGAATCGATGAGCCGGTAAGTCCATGAGCCAGTGAAACGCCCGTCGAGTGAAAGCTGCCTTAGTATCCGTATAAGCATTTAGCTTAAAGTAAGTAAAATAAAATACATTTTGATAATTGTATCTATGTATATTAGTTTTTTCTTACAAATCCAAATTGCCAGTTGTGACATGTTGACTTCTTTATCATGTTCTCAGTTGATGCTTTCAAGAAAACCCCGGCACATATCAATGCAAATGCAATCTGAGAACCCAGAGAAATTAGACTCGTTCATCCGTCTAATTCCCAGTGTTTCTTTCATTATCAGCCCAGCCGCCAACTAAATCACAAGAATGCATCAACAATTGCCAATGGAACTGCACATAATAAGAATACTTACTCCATAGGTACAGGGGTTGCCGCAATTCAGCAGCACACATAGACCAATCATGGTCCGTATTGTGATAGGGCACTCCATTACTTTCTACAGTACATACACTCGTAGTTTTGTTATCGTCCATTTCAATGAATTATTGCACAAAAGATCGTTTAGCATTAAACTCTTTCTCAGATTCCGTCCCAAAGTCAACAAAACACATTATTACCATATGTTCTACTTTCTTGCTTCCTCCAACCATAGTATTTATTGCAAGAGTACTCGTATACTTCTTGGTGAGCTCTTCTTGCGAAAAGTTCGAACGGAAGGCGTAATGAAAAGCGTATGTTGTATGTTGTCTTGTACTTGTATTAAAACATCTTAGTATCTGAAAGAGTTGGAGCAGCTACTCCTTTGCGCGATCATAATGCCATCTGGCCTTTGTTATGCTGTGATACTTCTCGTAGTATTTGCAGTTGTTTTAATCATTTCAAACTAATAATAGTCAAGAAAGACCTTTCTTGTGCACTTTTCCGTTCAATGTTTTTCTTGGCATGTTTGTCTAATTTTTTGTTCTTAAGTCATTTTGGCGTTATTGTTCGTGCAATTCTCCGTATGTTTTTCCATAGATTAATTACACTGAGTACTGTTTTTTTGTTGGCGTGATGAACAAAAACTATGCTCCCTACACAATTATTACCCAATGCATCAGATAAAATAAAGTATGTCGCTAATGGAGCCATTCCCAGGAAAGGTCAGACCTTAATGATCATCCGCAAACAATACAGACTGTTGATGTGAACTGAAAACATCAAAGTGGGAAGATCTTGTAAGAAAAGCATTCTGTTGTATGGACATTGGGTGTCAGGCCAGTATGTAATGTACTGAGAATACAATCGAATTTTCTTGAGTGCTATGCTTCATTTAAAATGCATGATGATTGTTAATTAGAAGAAATAAAAAACCAACGATGATATTATTCCCCCGATGAAGCAAAAGATGCGCCGATAGTGATCATCATTAATTAAAGTCGGACAAATTATCAAATTTTACTAGTATTCTTGTTTGTGTCAAATCCTGTTCAAATCATTTCTGAAAACAATAACAATTTTTTCTAAAATGCCTATCAAGCCACATGCATTCCATGTATTATGTATGTAGCAATATTTTTCGATTACACTCATTATGCTTCGTTTATATGTGAACGCTAAGCCAAGCTTATCAATGCAATTTTTCAATATTCGGTACTTGGCTCAACGTTCACGTCTAGAACGAAGCATTAGGATGAATAAATTCCCGGAGTTTCGAGCAGAGCCCGTAACGCTTAATATGAAAATGTTCATTATTAATTTTCCAAATTTGGTAGGATTTTTATTGTGCAACACATTTAAATAAACATTTTCAACGAGCGAATAATCTGAGATCTTTGTGCAGAATTCTCCTCAGGCTAGTACGTGAAATTTTGAGCTGTTGAGATCGATGGCGAATTGATGGAGTGAGTCTCACACTCCCGGCTACAGCAGCCACATTCTCGTCGGTGTGCACCGTACGACGACGGGGACCATGAGTGTTGTCCACTAGCATGCCAGTCTCACGAACTTTTTGCACAAACCTGCGTACAGCAGGCGCGGTGGGTGCTTCATTTCGGCCAAAACTTATTTTCAAAAAACGCACTGTTTGGGCTACACAGCACTCACTTTGGAAATAAGTTTTCAATATTTCCCAACGTTGTTCAAGTGTAAAGCCACTCATTTCGTTCTGCGGAGGTATGATACTGATTTTCTGTCAAGATTTCGAGCGGGAAACAGCTTTCACAGTCAAAATAATGATGATTTAAAAAGTAACCACTAGATGGCCCACCCTGTATACGTCAACGTACTGTGAACTAACTGTTAACGTTAATGCACTGTTAGAATACTGTCAGTGGACTCTTAACACGCTCCTAATGCACTGTTCGTATGTTGCTAATGCACGGTTAATGTACTGTTAATACAGTGTTAATATAATAGTAATACACTGTTAACAAACAACTAATACACTGATAAACCTACTGTTAACATAATGTTAAAACACCGTTAACATTCTGTTAATGCACTGTAAATGTACTGTTAACACACGGTTGATGTACTGTTAATACACTTTTTATGCACTATTAACGTACTGTAATAGTAATGCACTGTTAATCTACTGCTAATGTACAGTTGACATACTGTTAATGCGGAATTAATGTACTGTGTTTCGAGTAGGAAAAAAAAATCCTCGATGCGTTGTCGGGTAAAGCTACAGATGCCTACTCAGTTGGTGTGTAGAATGAAATCAAGTCCCACAAAAATTCTAATTTCATTGAAATTTACAGGTGACATTGTAAACATGGCAAATTTGAATGCTTAAGTCTGTACTAATAACAATGGCATGTGATGGAGAGACATAGTTTTGGTGATCGTTACGACAACGGTGAGGGAATTGTAGATTTCAGAAACCTTCACGGTCCCTTCGTCGGTGATACCATGTTTCAGGATAAGGACTGCTACAAAATCAGTTCGTTCTTTGTTGACCGGCATAGAACACAAAATCAGATCGACCACTTTCTTATTAGCAAAAGATTCAGAAGTTACCTTCTGGACATGCGGAAAAGAGAGGTGCCGATGTTGGAATGGGAAGAGATCGTCATGCTTCCTTTAGACGTGAACGATGAGCCAAGCACCGAATATTGAAAAATTGCTTTGAAAAGCACCAACAACAAGAAGATTCCTTTTTGGCTCTTACAAGCGATGGGAAAAACTCAAATGCTCACGAATGCTAGGGCGACCGGTAGCGCAGTGTGTTGAGGCATCAATCTCATGTTTGACTACCGGCGTTTCGGGTTCGAATCCCATCCACGACGACTTTCGTGGCCATGCACGTGCAGGAGATGCATGCTGGCAACTGCATTCTCCGAAACCAGAGTTTATGCCGACGAAACGTCAACAGGGCCACATGGAACAGTTGACGCGCTATGTCCCACAAGGGGTTAGGGCAATTGAGAGAGATAGAGAGAGATGTAAGAGCAGAAAAGGTATCTTCTTCTTGTTGGTGCTTTTCAATGAATTTTCTCAATATTCGGTGCTCGGTTCAGCGTTCACGTGTAAACGAAGCATTATATTATGATCGCTACAATTTGCTTGCGAATAATAGCCTTTTGACGTCCTAGTGACAAAAAACTCAGGCCCCTCAAATTCAATACCGCCCGACTCAAAAATCCAGCTCTCGCACAACAGTATAACGACCATGCGCAGAAAACAGCTGAGATAAGTGATTTAAACGATCTCTGGAATGCCATCAAAAATGCGTACATTGACCGCCTAGATACCATCCTTTGCACTAACCCGGATATATGGCATAAGCCTTGGTTGTCCGACCCATCATGGCAACAGATTGTTGAAAGGAGACAGCTGAATGCACGATTAGCTACAGTCACAGAAAACAATCGAAGTAGCATTTCGCTCCTTTCTCGCGAGAAAGCTCGTGAAATCAATCGTAGTGTGCACTTCGATAAATGAAAGTATGCAAACTTTCTACTTTCTGCCGCAAAAACTAACAACCTACGGGAACGCCGTATATACGCTGTCATCAAGTAGCTTAAAGGTGGTCGTAACTCCTATCAACATAGGGTAAAGGACAGTGATGGAAAGCTACTTATGTCAGATGAAGTACGCATGAGGCGATGGGAAGAGCATTTCACCACGGTTTTGAACCGTGTAAGTTTGGGAGAAGTTATCTTTTACTATTAAGCTGGTCATCAAAATGCGCGCATACGGTCAACTGCCCCGACTAATGAGGAAATAGTCGCTGCAATTATTACACTGAAACGAAGTTAGGCCGACGGAGACGACGAACTCCTGCCGAACTTTATTAGCGACAAGCGTTGGACACATAGACCTTTCTCACTGAATGGAAGGAAGGCTTCAAAGTGAAAGTTTAAAAAAAAGGCAGCCTTACAGATTGCAATGATTGGAGACACATTTACGTGCTTCCAGCCGTTGCCAAAATAATAGCAAAAACAGTTCTGGAAAGAATAAAGGGATACCGGGTTTCTGTATGAGGGGCTTTGTGCAGGAGAAGCATCTGAGATAAGATTGTGGCTATTATTAAGGCAACCTACGATGGCGTGAAATGTCGCGTCTCGCATAAAGGTAAGGTGTCGGGGGAATTTGAGATCCGGAGTAGAGTGCGGCAGGAGTGTATCTTCTAACCGTTCGTATTCCTCATAGTAATTGGCATGCAGCTCTATCCGGACTACACAGAGGGATTCGATGGGTATAAACATCTTATCTACAACATCTCGACTATGCTGACAATATATGCCTACTCTCCAACAATCCAATCTAATCATGGATCTAAACGTAATGGCCTTAGGTCTCGAAAGGGAGGCGAGCACGGTTGGGCTAAAGGCGCGCTATGCCCCACTAGGGAGGGATTAAGTCAAAGTAGTTTTAGTATACAGGATGTCCCTATTGAATCGGAGAAGCTCTTTTGACAATGTGATTCCTCATGAAATTCTAAGCAGTTATTTTTATACCCTAGACTTTTAGTATAGGGTATATTGTTTTTGTCACGAAGGAAATATGTAACACCTTAAAGGAGGCTCCGGAGGTATGGCAATGTATTTATAGAAATGATCAGGGTCATCTCCTGATCGATTAAGCCATGTCTGTCTGTCTGTCTATCCATTCGCACGATAACTTCCGATAGAATGGAGCTAGAGCCTTGAAATGTTGGTCAAATATTGGAGGTATGATCTCATAATCATCATAGTGGCGCGACAGCCCGACGTCGGGCCTTGGCCGCTTCGAATATGGTATGATCTAGTTGGTTGGTATTGAAAATGGGCGTGATCAGGCCAAGAGAACGCCTACCTCCCCTACATATGTAAAATAATTAAATGTATCTCTAACTCCCTATTAAATAAACATGAAAAGCTCTAGCTTTGGCAGATTGCTCGTGAGGGTAATCTTATACTCTCCTGGAAAAATAAAATCGATCAGTTGAAAACTAACGGTAATTTTCCTACAAAGAGCCCCGTACTATCCTACTTTTCACGTTTTTTGTCTATAACTCTTGAACCAATTGACGTAGACACCTGATTTTTGGCATGTAACCCTGAGGTGAAAAGCTGTTCGAGTTTTAGTGCATTGGGCATAATCAGATCAAAGGAACGCCTACCTCCCCTACAAATTTTAAAAAATCAAATATTCGATAGAATGACACTAGCAAGTTATAAATTTGGTAGAATGTTACTAGTAAGGTCTAATTAGTTGTTATTGAAAATGGGTAAGATCCGACCGAAGGAGCCCCTACCTCCCCTACCTATGAAACTTCCAATAAGCTATAACTTTCCGTAGAATGAAGCTAGAGATTTGAAATTTTGCTTAAATGTTCGTAGCATGATCTAATTGGTTGGTGGCAATGATGGGCAAGATTTGACCCAAGGAACTCCTACCTCCCCTATAAATGAAACTTCAACTAAGCGATCACTGTCGATAAAATGAAGCTAATGACTTGAAAAACTCGACATATATTTGTAGAATGGGTTAGTTAATTGATTTTGAGGATGGTCAACATCCTCCTGAATGAGTGCCAACCTCCCCTATAGGAAACTCACTTTTAATGCAAATGGTCATTGCCATTTGGTACTTTTGATATCACAACTAGGTTTGTACAAGTCTAGGGTATATACGCTTCGGACTCCGGGCAGAAGCTTCGCTTCGGCCTGGTTTTTATTTAGTAATCCTTCAGCTACTACAGAAGTTCCCTGCTTTACAAAAAATCGCTGATCTCACATTACTATATACGCAATAACTCAAAAAGTGTTCAAAGATATGAACATGCATTACATTTCATGACTAGATCGCAGCGAAAGCTTAATCTTAAAAAAAAAAGACAAAATTTGGTCCATAAAAGTAGAATTAATTCATCTTCCTTTTACTTAGATATGGCTCTTAAAAGCGAAGTTTGTTGTCTTACTCTCTTAAAATGTTCCAGCTTTATTGACTTTTTCTCGAATTTTCACCTACGTAGCATATATCTCTGCTTTAATGAGATCAAATTGTGTTAACATCACTGAATTCCTTAATTTCATGCAGTTAAAAACTAATACATTGGAATCAGGTTACAAAATTATTATTTTATTCGTTTGAAGATATACGCCCAGAATCCTAAATCCGTGGCAATTCATTCGACACCGTATTTCGCGTTCAATATTCCCAATAAAATGTTCAACAAAACTACTAAACCAGATATGTATGTATTCCATTGTTTTGCCAAATGCATTGCTTTTCACACCGTTAAACTGATGATTCAGTAATGAGCGTAATTTTTGCTTATTACGTAGCAATTGTAGCAATTTCACTTTTCGCACAATATAAATAAAGTTGGTCGTAAGCAAATAAAATTTGGTTCAAATGTAAATGAGTCCAATTCCCAGCCAGGCATGTCTTCCACCTAGATTACACCAGTATGGTGCAATCATAGCAGATTTACCAATAAAATGCTGCACCACATGTGAACCCAGTTAACCTACTTATAGTGTAGTAGTAGAGTAGCCGATATTGGTCTTCGAGTACCAACTATATATGAAGACAACGTTTTACTTCCGAAAAAAGGCGGCACAAAGGCAATTGACCGGTAAATTTTACCTAGTAATGTTTACTCTTCAAAGAATCTATCGATCATTATCGATTTCTACGGTCTTCTAACCTCGTTGGTGCTGCCATAAAAAAGAGCCTCATCATGGACAATGAATGTATCGACGATCGAAATGTTATAATTTACAAGACGTGTTTATTGTTAAACGTTTTTTTTTGTAATTTTATTGGAAGAAATGCTGACTTGATGATAGACAATCTCTTGATTTCTTTATTGATCGTATAGCGCCTTTGATTCATGTGTGAATTAGCTGTTTTACAATTTATCTAAACGTTGTTTTTTAGTGTACATCAGCGAAGTGGATCTTCTTTTGAGTCAGATTGATTTCATATTAATCAGAGCGACTACATAGTCTAAACAAAACATCGAATCGGACAGAACAGTAGCAAAAGCGGTTAACGTATCTTTAGATACGGCTTGTCTTGATATCGTTTACAAAAACAGCAAGGCTATAAGATCTGATATTTCTGAGGAGTTCGATAGCAGTACATTTTGGAATTCGCACTTCAAGCAATATAGGAATACACAAAAAGTTATAATGGCATTGTTTTTATCAAGCGAGTCATAACATCTTTTCCGTGGTTTTCTTATAAGCTTAGATCGGTTGCTACATAATGGCTGCGTTCAAAAAACGTCATCACTGAGTCAGCACTAAGAAGCAATTACATAGTGCTGCATGGTAATTTGTCCTAGAAACTCTTGCGGCGAGCTAAGCGCTGGGACTAAGCGCTTTCATTTTTAGTTAGCATAAAATTTTCTCGCTTTTCTGGCTCAGCGCAATATTTGACATTTGCGATAATTGTCAAACTTCAATTCTATCCTCGGTTGTGTTGGGTATGATCGATGGTCGTGTGTCATCTGGGACTCATCAAAACAAGAAATCTCGAGTTTTCTGTTAAATGCTGAACAGAACATGGCATTTAACAAATGAGACAGACGGCATGCCGTTTTTAGAACACGAGAATAACCTCAATGTGCTGGTCAGCAATTGTGAAGCGCTGACACTGCGATTTTTTTTATGAATGTAGCCAATGTAAGTAGGCTGAGGCGATGAACCTGTTTCTAATAGTGTTTCTAGATGCAATGCGAGTCCAGCTATCAAATTTGCGGCCAGAAATTAAAAAATAACTCATCTCCTATGCATATTCCATACGAGATGAGAAATTCTGATAGCAGACGTTATGGATGACCTGACGGCTGATCTAAGGTCGGCCATAAACGTTCCGGCATACTGAAGAGGTATACCTGCACAGGCCAACTGTACAGGTATGCCGGAGCATGTGTGTTGTCACTTTATAGTATGCCTATACAGGCGTCCAGACCTGCACAGGCGACCGGAGAATAATAAATTGGGGTAAACCAGAGTGTATGTGTAGCGTAAACCGGAAGGTATTTGTACTAGGGTAACTGGAGATGTAAACTGAAGTGGTAGTTTTTGTCACTTTACTCCTCGGGTAAACCATCGAGGCTGTTAGTTCAGTTTTTATTTGGCTAGGTTTGACAATGGATTCAACACAGGACGCCATGGCGGTGTTTGGGTTGTTACTTCCCAGTAGGAATATTGGATACTACCTTGGAAGGTGTAAATGCATGCTCTGTCCATGCCGTCTCATTTCTTTTTATATCATAACATTGTATGTCCGTAAGTGGAAGCAGTGGAAATTTTTTTAAAAGCTTTAATCGATTCCTTCTCGATTACTAGGAAGCGATTTAATTGACATTATTTTGAATGATTCTGGGATCCAATTGATGGCTTCTGGATCACTTGTCAGAAAGCAATTCTGTATGCATCACGTGGAATGATTTGGCAATGGATCCTAGCGAAACAGATATTTCTTAAACGATTCGTAATCGTATCATCTTTCTTTCATGAGCTCCGATCCATTTCTGAATTCAGAAATGACTCAGTTCTGATTCATTGAGCCAATTGATGGCTTCTGGATCACTTATCAGGAAGCAATTCAGTATGCATCACATGGAATGATTCGAGAATCATTCGGGATCCCAGTGAAACAGATAAATCGTACACGATTCGTAATCAAATCATCTTTCATAAGCTCCGATTCATTTCTGAATCAGAAATGACTAACAATAAGTTCTAATTCATTGAGCGGACTGAAATAGTCCTCGCAAATGAATCATATTTCTGAAGCGGCTATGAATCGTATTTCTGAACCGGCTGTATTTATGAGTCGATTACGTTCCGTTTTATAGATTCGGAAATGATTCGTATTTTTGAGCCGTCTGCGAATCGGATTTGTGAACCGTTTGTGATTTGTATTCATTGTATTCGGTCGCGCTAGGTAGCTGTGGTCGCTCGGTCAACACTGTACGATACTAATCTAGAGCTCGGAGTTCCAATCTCTGCGCGACCCAAAAATTAACTGTAGGTACCAATAGAACTCTCACAGTGCTCCGAGCTTGTCAGTATAAACACGGCGCGGATAGGAGGTGCATGCTAGAAACTGCACTTCCGAAAAGTAGTTATGCTATCGAATCGTCAACAACGCATAGACATGCTAGAGATGTTGATGCGTCCATGCACCTGGAGGGGTCACCGACCCTAGGCCAACTAAGGACCGAGTTCTAAAAAAACTAAAAAACGAAAAGTAGGAAATGGAAAATTAAAATTATTCTTCTACCATTTTCGAGAAACATTAGATTCATTTTTTTTACAAAACTGATCGATTTTTTTCTTTTCATGTTTTAAATTTCCGAGCCCTTTAAAAACTTGGACGCTTCGCCCCCCGCCCTTCCCGACTACCCTACTTAAAAGGATGTGCTACGACTCTTCTGAAATTACGCTATTTCAGAAGCGTCGGAAGTCGCAGATTAGACCTGGTCCGAAAACCTGTGCACTTGTGTTTTTCCAGGAGTTTTCCCCTTCAAAAGCAGAGGTAAGCATTGTCCATTGGCTCGTTGTGGTCGGGTGCGATAGTGTAGTGTGCATCGTGTCATGATGAAGACATCAGTTCGGTCATTATGAAGGCCTGAAAGAAAGTCATGTGAAGATAGTTCCAGCAGTGAGACTTGTAATCCAATAGACCGAGAGTCCCCCCCCCCCCCCCCTGTGCTTTCTCTTGGGAAAACTTGAATTTTTATCAGTTCTTTGCTTGTAACTCCATTTCAGTCCATTTTGATGCAAAATATATACCGTCAATTTTTGTAGAGCACAAGCAACGAAGCTAATCCCACTTGAAAAACAATTTTTATCAATTTCTCGTTTGTCCCACGAAGTGGAAAAATCATAGTTTTTCATGTATTTTATTAAATAACGGGTTGAAAACTAGGGAAATAATTCGGATCGATTAAACCTAAATAAGCTTTAATTTGCGATGAATTACATGCCCGTTAATTAAATAGTTACTTTGAAAAAGGAAGAAAAAGAAAACAATTTCCTAAAAAATTAACTTCTTGAAACTCAAATGTAAACATAGCTTAATCACTGCTAAGGTATGTGCTCCAGTGAAAAGTTATTTGTACTTTTCGAAAAAAGAATACTTTTACCAAATTTTTGTGTATAAAGCTTCTTCTTTTCTAAAAAAAAAAGCTCTTCAAATGTTGAAAAAAGTGTCCGAACAGCGGAAAATATCCGTTTTCAGTATGAATATTGTCGAGCATCGAGAAAAGTGCTCATCCTACGAAGAAGAAACTTGTCTAAAATAGGCTTATATATCTTTAATTTAAAATACGCACTACGTCCATAGGATTCAAAGTTGAAAATGAAAAAAAAAATTATTTGAATTTAGCGTTCCGTGCAAAAAATGTAAAGATAACTCAACAAAATCCGGAAAACAGATCTAAAAAAAACAAAAAAAAAAAACAAAAATAAAAATTATCTCCAAAAGTTTAAAAAGTAGAAAAATTAAAAAATTTTTAATTTTAAAAATTTTTGTGTATCGCTCAATCATCCCTCCAGAAAAGTCTTTAAATTATTTTGTAGGTGATTTGATTACAGTTAATTTCCGTTATCTGGGAAACCTATAGCATGAATATTTACTATTAAAAGGCATAACAATGACAATTTACTAAGGTAGAGACTCGTATTTTTGTATACACAAATTGTGCCAAATTTTGAAGGTTTTCCTAGTTGGCGGCGAGAGCATAAACTTGGATTTTTAACTGCCCCTCCGACCTATATAATATACCAAAAATTCAGAACTACCACACCTTTTGCACTGTAACCTCCCTTATTTGGTGTCATAATGTCACATATTTAATTTTATGATAAAACAATCAAACGTCAATGAAGCGTGACGAAAATTCATCAAGCGTAGCCGATAAAAAGCTTGATGGTGATCATCGACGGATTAAATATTTGCTCGTGGAAAAACTACAACCCGTTTCCGCACAAATGTGAATTAACTCTGGCTCTCTATCTATTGAGTTACTACAGCTGTCTTCTGACTTAATTGAGCAAATATTAAATCCCTCGATTAATGCTTCGATGAAAAATGGAACAAAATCATCAGCTATTTAGCTGATACTGATGATGGAAATTATACTCATTTAGCAGGTCGTGTGGGATAATTAATCTTTTTTAAACTCACCACACCTTGAATGTGATCGAATTAATCTCACGCCAAGTGATAATCCAATTTAAGCACGTTCGTGGCCATGGATGTTGCAGGAGGTGCATGCTGGCAACTGCATTTTTCGAAACCAGTTTATGCCGCCGAAACGTCAACTGGGTCACATGGAACAGTTGACGCGCTATGCTCCACAAGGGGTTAGGGCAATTGAGTAGATTTAGAAGTTTTATTCGTGCATTGGTATCATTCGTGGGTATATTTCCTCTTTTTTTCTGTTGAATAAAACTTCGAGCGACTTTTATGATTTCCGAAGTTCTAGGACTATCTTTGAAGGAGCTAGTAATCTGATGCATACTATCAATGCCTCCAGAAAGAACCATCCCAGAAATAGCTACCGTCCAAATTAGAACATAACTGAAAAGGCCCCTGTGTGATCACGCGAATTGAGCTTGCGGAAGGAAGGAATCAAGCGTAATCTACGCCTGATCGATCGACGCTCCGCCCATCGAGCTACTACAACCACCAGAACAGAAGAAAAAAACTGCCAATCGAAATTTTCAGGACAATACTGTCATCCTTACATAATAAGTGTGCAATCAAATAATATGCATGTGTGGCTCTTTTTCAACCAAGAGCTTTTAAGCAAATTTTCAAATTAAAAAATAATAAACAGAGTTTCTTCAGTAGTGTTATGGTTTTCACCGTTTACCATAACTTGATCATATTAATTTATTTGATTTAACATATTTTTCCAATAGTGTTGTTTTAATTTAACCTCACAAAATCTCATTAATTTTGTGTAAATTGTACTATACGATTCATTGATTATCCAAAATCTCACATATTTAACAAATTTTCAATTTTGAATGTCCTCAAGTGGCCGCATTTATGTAAATTTGACATTTTTTGAACATACACCCACACCCGTTCTACAATCAATTGCTCACTGACATTGAATTCCTGTAATCATGTCAGCTAACATAAATTAATGGTTTTGATGGATTACATGTATTCAAATTGTCCAAAAATCAAGTGGATAATCCACACCGAGCATTCATGTTGAAAAATGTGACTTGACATAGTCATTCCCTCTTCCCCAAATAAATCAAAGATGCTCCATCTTCGGCTATATGAATATAGGAAGCAAATTGTCCTATTCTAAGCTATTTTACATTTGCTTCCCTGGAAAATTTATGTGAAGAAATATTGTTTTTTTCTTATATGATGCACGTTTGTAAAATTATTTTGTCAAGAACGAGGAAGAGTTTTACAGTGTGTTGGTAAAGCGCTAAAAGATTTATATTCTGTCGTTGCACCCAAAAGCTCACCTCGGAAACAATAAAAGATGAAATCCGAAATCCAGTCAATCTGCTAGAAAAATGCTTGCTGATATGTTTACGATGTGCAGATCGCAGTGTTTAACAGGTCTCCTCGATGTTCATATCGGAGCTAATAAATTTTATTTTTATATTTATGGGTAAATTCTGTTTCATATAATCCTGTAACTGTGTAACTGTAGGGTGAAATATTCATGAAATCGTATTCACGTGTTTGAAAATGCGAGAATTCACAAAAGAACCTTCCGTTCTTTTAGAATGAGTACAATTTATAGCACGTTTTCCTACGGTAAGGATTAGATACTAAAATATATTCAGTGGAAATGTGCGATATAACAAATTATCTCCACATTCCAGTTCATATTTTATTTTCGAATGGGAACTGGATATAATGTACTATATGTACATCTTACTATAATACTAAATATGGAAGTATACTAAAGCCATATATGTAGGTTCCGGTATACCTTGAGGTATAACTGCACAGGTGCAATTGTACCTTTTTTGAAATAAATCGAACCGGGCTAATATGTCTAATGGATACGCTGGATCTCATTGAACTCTTCGAGTGATCAGATTCTTTAACTTAACTGTTCTAGACATTTATACAAATTCTTTCTCTAACCAGCACAAACCCCGTTTCGATTAACATAATACGACGAACAGCATGGCATGTAATGGGAATATTTATATAAAGGACTACGAATTTATGATTTTGATATAAAGGTCGTTTTCAAATTAGGCTTAGTAAAGGGATAGTGTCGCAAATGCAGTATTTCGGGCACCTTGATACAATTTAATAAATGACAAACACACATAGATACTTACCTCAGCGTCCGTATAGATAACTAACCAAAACCAGAAAATCCATTATACAATTTCAATAGCATGATACGCTTTCGTGAACAAGATTTTGCCTATGACAGCATCAGCAACTCTTGAACCCAATTAAACTGATTTCCTAATGTTCAAGTCTAATTACTTCCAAAATCTCATAATGTTGCTCGCCTACAATGCAAGGAAATATCTCATTCAGATATGCTTTCTGATTAAGATTTTTGCTAAGTTATCCAGTGCGAGTGAACGTGTATTATATAGGCTATGTGTTATGTTTCCAAATTTGCGGATGTCTTATGCTACAAAATTACATATGTACTCCTATGTATGTCTGTTATATTAAATAATCGACCATCTAGATGTGCATTAGACCGAGTATTCATGTTATGAGCTATTCCCAGCATTTCACTCACGCCCGTGCATAATAGGCTACTTACGCAGTTCTCCATTTATCTTTATCTATAATATTCTCACAGTTGTGGAATGTATATGTGTACAAGTATATACTTGTATCTTTTGAAATGACTAAATTGCATAATGATCCAAGGCTTGGACCTCAGAGGTCAGTTCTATTGAAGATAAAATAATTATTGTTAATTAATTCAATATGGTAAAAAGAAGTATTATTTGCTTTTTGGTTAACCGCAAATTTGGCTAAATGTGTGTTAGCAATAAATTCTGAATGATGTACACATATCTTTCTGGAAAGAATTATATCAAGACATCGTGAGAAAATCTCAATAGAAATATATTTCTCGGCGTAAAGAAGGTAATATGACCAGTGAATTTTACGAAATTTTATGCTTTCCTTTTTATAAATCATTAGATTAATCTAATTTACTTATTCAGGTAAGCGGATAGACGTTAGTGTTGGAAAACCACTTCCTTGTTATTAATAAAGCAATTTTAGTTAAGTATGACTCACTGCATATTCTTCCACATTTGGATTTAAAAATTAAGGTCAACGTCTGAACACGAAAAGACAAGGCCATATTACCTTACGAGTACAATATTTTTCCTGAATTCGAATCCGTGGACAGTTTCTTGCAAGGTTGCCAGATTTTTTCGATTTTGCATTTTGGCATTATTGCTCTGAAAGCACAATGAATATAATCATTTCTCTTAGATACATATGTTCACATAGTGTTTTCCATTTTAATACCAACATAACGTGTTAAAATGTCGAAAGAATCCTGTAAATTAGATTTTGCGATGATTCCTTTCCAGGCCAAGTTTTTGTCTTATAGAAATTTTTTTGTTAAAGTTCTCGACCGAAGTAGTTAGTTTTCCAGTATTCAATCAAACTGATTCTCAAGAAATAGAAGACTTAAAAGTCAAAAGAGACTTTTGTAGTTTTGGAGTTGTTGTTGTTGTTGCTGTAATCAAAAAGGTCTAGTAGACCAATCGATGAATGCTCAAAAAGAGGGGTGTAGAGTGCATGGAATATGCGATAATTTTTGACTTAAAGACTTCGCTGGACTAGTTAGGAGGTAAACATACTAAAAGTCCCCGCCCCTGGGTGGTGAGCTAACGGTGGGAGGGGTGCGGGAAAGTCTCATTTTTGGGTTTTTTGATTATACATATCTCGGAAACGGTGGACTCCAGGAAAATATGTTCAATGCAAAAATGAAAGCTTATTCAATTTCCAATACTACCTATATACTGCTAATTATTAGTATACATATTTGCCGAATTTCTAACGGTTTACGAGTTATACCTTATTGAAAATCTAATTTTCGAAGAAATTATTTTTCGAAGAACTCCAGTGCATTCCACGATCGATTCTCAGAAAATTAGTCAGAGACGAAGTTGTAGAAAATTAAATTTCCTTCAATTAGATATACCATCCATACCCACTATTTGGATGCTCCTCAGCCCGCATAGGGGTTCTTAAGGGGGGGTCAAAATGGTGTCAAAAATGCGAAATTCCGTATATTTTAGAAGTTTTGGCCACACAACATGGAGCATTCATCCCCACTATTTGGATGCTCCTCAGCCCTCTCCCTCCTTATCCCTTCTCCCTTCTCTATGTAAGATTCGTTCGTTCGTATCCCACAAAAAGATTCGTTCAAAAAGAGCGACACGAAATCAACTCGCACAAAAAGATTCGTTCAAAAAGAGCAATACAAAATCGTATCGCACAAAAAGATCGTTCAAAAAGAGCGATACAAAATCAACTCGCACAAAAAGATTCGTTCAAGAAGAGTGATACGAAATCAATTCGCACAAAAAGATTCGTTCAAAAAGAGCGATACAAAATCGTGTCGCACAAAAAGATTCGTTCAGAAAGAGCGACACGAAATCAACTCGCACAAAAAGACTCGTTCAAAAAGAGTCAAAACAGCCCGCCCCAGATTGGTTGCCCCGTTTTCATGGGAAATAGTGGTCCGATCGGGCTGGCTCGAACTAAAGGGTAGTGGGGGGTCGCTAACTCCGAATCTGGGGTCAAAAACGAGAAAAAAATCGGGGTCGCCCATCCCAGGCTGCAGCCTCGGTTTCATGGGAAATAGTGGTCCGATCGGGCTGGCTCGAACTGAAGGGTATTGGGGGGTCGCTAACTCCGAATCTGGGGTCAAAAACGAGAAAAAAATCGGGGTCGCCCATCCCAGGCTGCAGCCTCGGTTTCATGGGAAATAGTGGTCCGATCGGGCTGGCTCGAACTAAAGGGCATTGGGGGTCGCTAACTCCGAATCTGGGGTCAAAAAAGAGAAAAAAAATTGGGGTCGCCCATTCCAGCCTGGCAGCCCCGCTTTCATGGGAATTAGTGGTCCGATCGGGCTGGCTCGAACTAGAGGGCATTGGGGGGGTCGCCAACTTCGAATCTGGAGCAAAAAAGAGAAAAAAAAATTGGGGTCGCCCATCTACGACTTTTATTGAATATGTTATTAACCAAGTTTTAGACTCTTTTCATGACTCATTTTGAACGACTCTTTTTGAATGGCTCATTGGAAAGAGCTTATGTGCTGGCACAGTGAAAAGAGTCATTATGCCCATCACTACAACCAGGTAACTCACCTGCGGTCTATGATGGCTTTTAATGGATAATTTTCTTCGTTGGATGCAATAATTGCACGTGTTACATTATTGACAAGGCTGTCTAGACTATAGGTATACCAACTTGTGAGTGTCCTGTAGACTGCCGCTAGTTTTTCATGCAGAGATATTGCATAGTTTGACCAGTTCGTTTTTGGCGGAACTTGTTCTGCTGCGTAGGTATCAAGATCGAACCTTATGTGCCTATGGTCGTATAGTGATGGTTCTTCCGAGGCATGTCAATTTCGTATACAGTTGGCCGTCAAATGGCTTCAGAAAGTAATATCAAATAGTATAGACTGCGCAAGAGTGACCACTCCATAGAACTTTCGCATCTGCAAGTAGATTTGTATGTATTGACAAATAGTATAGACTACACAAGAAAGTTCACTCCATACAACTTTATCCTCCGCCGGTAGATTTGTATTGTATTGAATCTCTTGTGTATCTCTCTGGCGTAGTCAATACTATTTGTCAGAACGTTGAGTAAGACAAGTTCGGCAGTCTATACTATTTGATAATATGAAGCAATTCTCATCTTGATCTCGTAACAAAGGTTGGACTGTTTCAAGTTAGCTATGTATATCCAACTTATATGGGTAATGTCATGAGAATAGGCACCTACCCCAAAAAAAGTTACCGGTTTTATCTGCTGACAGGAGAAATCAAACCGCCTCATACACTAACTGGTACCTCTCACCAGCGGAAGCAGCGCTGAGTGCTAGTCATAACGATGTCCCTCGATATTTTATACTTACGTCAAAAGATGGAATTTTTGTAAAGCGCTATTATTGGTGACAACGAGTTCTCTCAAGTCTTGTGGGCTTTAGACACAATACCAAGTAACTCCGAGATCTGGTACGAGGCCAGCCATGAAACATGTTGTGAAACCTGCCATCAAGCCTGCTATCAGACCAACTATTAGTTTTCGTGGCAGCTGGTCTTACAGCATTTCTCATGGCTGGTCTTCCAGCAGGTCCCGTAGTTCATCTTGTAGCTGGTGCCGTGGCTGGTCTCTCACTATTTCTCGCGGCTGTTTGGTCCTGTGTCTAAAAACCACCATGGGCCACTACAAATTAAATTATCAATATATATATAGGTTCGAATTGCAAAAAGGAACAATAAATACACAAATTATTGCACTTAAAATATTTGAATTTCCAAACCCAAACGAACTAATTTCTAATCGGATATTTTCAAACTGAATGAATACGAAATCAAAAAATAATATTTGATAAACACCAATAAAATAAAATAAACCTATTTGGGGTGCAATCATGTAAACATGAACGACGGATATCCACATAATCCGCGGTTGATGGACACGAATCCATTTCTTCGCCAGACGAGTTCATGTCTTATCTGAAATGACTATCAAAATGCAAATATCGTTTTTCCGAAAATAACTGACTTTAGAGTGTACTCGCGTATAAACTCTTGGTGAGGGGTTGCTTATCGCCTTCTTATCTCCGCCCTAGCGTGCTCAACTACGAGTACATATGACTATGGTGATCAGGGATGGTGACATTTTGTTTATAAAAATAAGCCCTTGCTATAGGCACTACGGAGGCAGCAATGCAGAGGAAATATTTGAATTAAAGCGCATGAAAAAATAAAAGTGGGAAAAACAAATATGGGAAACACTATTTCAGTTGCAGGTTTCACGAGGATAGGGAACGAAATTATCAATTCAGGTGAAGAATTGATTGAGAAACGTGTATGTGGGGATTAATGGAAAAAACTGAAGGTGTGATAACCTTCGTGGTTCGCGCGAAGTGGATAATACCTTCATTTTGATTTACGGTGCATTTACCACTTTGAAATTAGTGTTATAGTAAAGCATGTTTCGATTTCCCTGTTCCTATGAGAGGTACATGAAATAGTCGGCCGATTTAAGCCAAATTTAAAAATAAGATTTGGCATTAAATACGAGTATTTTAAAAAATATGAATTTTGGTAAATATACCTTCAGAAATGAAAACGTTATTCTAACAAATACTTACTTTTGGAACGGTCGTCCCTATGACAGCTATATGATGTAGTGGTCCGATTCCGTTGGTTCCATATATACATATATACAGCATGCAATAGAAAGAAGGCTTTGTGCAAAATTTCAGCTCGATAGCTTCAAAACTGAGAGGCTAGTTTGCATAGAACCAGACAGACAGACGGACAATCGACTATGATGCTTCCTTCTGTGCATTGCAAACTTCATGACAAAGTTAATGTCACATAATCACCCTATCACATATAGAAATTTCAATTCTGGAATGGAAAGTTTTGATGATACCCTAAGAATGTTTCTTAAGGGTAAATCGAGTCCTATGTGATATACATACACTTTATGAACCACTGATCTAAATGAAAATCCGGAGTTATTTTTTAGAAATAAATTTGACCACATATTAATAAAAAGAAAAAAGAAAAATTTTAACATCGTTTCACTGTTCTATTTTATACCATTAGTGCATGTTCCCTGGCGCCTTTTTTATACCTTAGACTTTATAAGTATAGGGTACATGGTTGATCTAGTTGGTTGATTGGTACTGAAAATAGATGGGATAAACGTGAAAAGCTGTAACGTTGGCGGATGACTCGAAAGGGTCAATTTGTACTTTCCTGTAAAAATAGGATTGAACAGTTTGAAAATAACGGTACTTTTCTTGCAAACAGCCCCGCATTACCCTACTTTTCGGGGGTTTTTGTTGTGAAACAATAGAAAATTTTTATAATAATTGATAAAGAATGTTAATATATGTATATGTATTAAATATATATGTATTAGATGAGCTCATCTAATGCGGAGGTTAGCATTGATGCTCCATCGGCCAGTACGAGCCTTGCTGGCCATCGTCAGCGAAGAGGACGATATAATCTGGTTAGCCAAGCACAAAGAAGGGTCTTTATAAAGATGTACAAGGACATCTGTACTATTAGAGAGGCGGCTATCAAAGCTGCAATCAACATCAATACCGGCAAAACAATTGTACGGACGTACAAACGCAACGACTCCGAATTGCAGGACCAAAAGAAACGGGGATCTCGCCGAAAGCTGCTTACGAGCGAAGCCTTGGGAGTATGTAATTGAGAAGGCAGTGGAAGCCAGCCCATTCTTCACTCTCAAGCAGATAAAAACCAAGCTCGCTGATAAAGGCTCCAATGCAAGCAAGTCCACAATAGACAGAGCTCTCCGGGAGCTTGGAGTTACCTTGAAAACGCCTCCGTTGAAGTGGAGCGTTTGAATTCAGCAGAGTCGATAGAAAGGCGTAGGCAATTTGCTCTTGAGTTCAATTCGTGGGTACCCGGTAACCGAGAGAAACTAATTTTCATCGACGAATCAGGCTTCAACTTACACTTATGTCGAAGTAAGGCTCGATCAAAAAGAGGAACGTGCGCTGTTACAACAGTGCCCACAGTTCGTGGTAGAAATACCACCCTTGTCCTTGCATTAAATTGTCAACGGGTGGTACATTCGAACTGCTGGGACCTGTAATAGTATGAAATTCTGCGATATCCTTCGCGAAATGGCTGAGAAATTGCCGGATTCAATGAGAGGTGTTTACGTGATAATAGATAATGCAACAATACATAAGACGCAAGACGTTGCAAATCAACTAGCGCAAGCATCTCTCATGCCAAAGTATTTACCGCCATATTCGCCGACACTGAACCACGCGGAGAAAGTTTTCTCGAAAATAAAATATTCAGCTCAGGCTGTGCTGGCCGATAGTAGTCACAGTCAGCAGAGGCGCCGACTGCTAGAAAATATTGGGGGGGCACAACAACTTTTCATACTGACGGCCGGATTGCCTTGTTGGGTGATTTTTTTGCGATGGTATCCTCACAATAAACTGACCTATTCTTTAGATAACAAATCAAAGAAGACGCAGCTTTCCCAAACTACAAATTTTTATTTCTATTGTATATATATTTCGGGAGCGACTTACCCCCTTCTTCAGTACAAAAGCTACTAGGTTGGTAGCTACTAGGTAGGTAGCTTTTGTAGTGAAGAAGGGGGTAAGTCGCTCCCGAAATATATATACAATAGAAATTAAAATTTGTAGTTTGGGAAAGCTGCGTCTTCTTTGATTTAGTTGACAACTACAAACGTTGGGCAACACCTAACATCTTTAGATAACAATTAACGTATCTCTTACACTGTAAAAAAAATTTACTGATGGTGGGTTCACGGACAGAACGGCCCAATAGCCCTAGCTAAGTAAGTCGACGTCTTAAAGCGGGTAAATATTTGATATCGATACGAATGTATAGTCTCATACAGTCAATCAAAATGGTCTCACGATTGAGGTGAACCAATTTCTTCGTCAAGTTTCGAGTTGTTCGACCGTGCAAATCATCAGCGTTGTATGGAAATGGCGTTTGTTGTTTGTTTTTAAGAATGAAGCCAATTTTTCAAACATTAGTAAATAGAACCAAAATGCTTTTTTGTTTGATAACACAAAATAATGAATTGAATTTTAATTAAATTCAAACTCAGATATTTTTACCGTTCATGTCTTACCGCTTAGTTATATTGTGCATGAAAAACGTCCTCAAGACGCAGCCAACGAAAATCAGCTGTTCAGCCTGTTATAGTTAAATCTTCTGTCCGCGTTCGTTTGACACATTTGAACTGTGAAAAATTGACCTTCTAACAAAGTTGCAACATTTTTTTTAAATTAAAAGTAGAAACATGCACTTCCAAGGGCATAAAAGTAATTTAGAACAAAATAAATAGTCGCTCACATTTTTAAAACACAAGCATATGTGAACTGACACTTCGTGGCGCTTTGATTCCAACAAAGTTGAACTCGTCTTCGTGTGCCACGTATTGTTCGCGCAGAGTATACTTATCGCCATCTGAAATACATTGGTTCAACTTTATTTGACCGCAGAAGTCGTGTTCGTTACACACACTATAATCCCAGCCCTTAATATCATTATAGTACAACAGATCCATTTGTCAGTATCTTGAGGAATCATAAGCAAATTGAACGACGAGTTTTAATACGTTCCTGTGGCAGCCGGTTCTTCGTATCGGAACGACCCGTTTTTCAACTAATACCACACAGGTTCTCTTGATCCGGGGCCCGGGAGATTACTATTAGGCACACGATCGTCGTATATTATTCGCGGTTAGCGATCAAGCCATATTGCCCGGAACACTATTTGTATGTATCTTTTTGATCGTCGCCTGCGATCGACACAAAGTGATGCCTAGCAAAACGTACCTTAAAGCGCAGAATTCAGTGTACAAGCGTCATATATATGTCCTTTCTTCCTCCCCCCCCCCCCAATATTTGGATTGAGGGGGCAAAAAGTGCCTTGCCCCCCCCCCCCCCCCCCATAGTCGGCGCCTATGACAGTCAGAATAGAATACTGAAGGAGATATAGTATTTCCCGATTGAGTTAATCCTTATCCCAAATGAAAAAATCCCTATCCCAAATGAAAAAACTCCTTCCCAAATGAATTAAACTTTTTCCCAATATAATTAAACTACAATATTTCCCGATTGAATTCAAACAGAGTGAATTTATTTGTAGCTTCCGATATGATATGATGATACTCCACATGCCTATCTACGAAAAAAAAATACTATTTTTTTTTACCTTTTTCGCATCGTTCCAGTGAATATTTTATGACGCAATTTCGTTTTTGGGCTCTTAAAGGGGGTGTCTGTGACGATTCCGATTGTAAATTTTACCTCATGATTTCGCAGTACTTACAAATAATAATTCAAAAAGTAGACAGCGAGATATCCAGAGGAAAGAGACTTGCAATCTGCGTCAAAATTGGCAATCCAAAATAAATTTCGCACGGAATTAGGATTGATACTAGATCCAGTAAAACAGAGCAAGGGCACATAAAATGATGGAAATTCTGCCCGCAGATTTTTCAAACCCCAAAATATCATCAGAAATCACTGGAATCGACGAATATTTGATTTATAAATTTGCAGTGATACTGCTATATAGCATAGCTAATTTTGGTAGTACGCGTTACCGGGGGTACGGTTTTTTGCTGGGATGTTCTAAATTTCGTTACAATCACGTAATATGAATTGGCATGTAAGATGTCGGTGGGTAAGACATTTTAATTAGTTCTTTTTATCCATCCGATTGGTATCAAGAAGAGCATGGAGCCGATATTTATATACCAAAATAAGCGCTTGCTACAAAACCCTTGGATTGCGGGCGTAGCCCTCTATATTCCGGTTTCATTGTTTTGTGTTGATTGTTTTGGGAGAACGCTCTAAATAATCGCAGAATTTACCTGTATATTGAGCTAGAAATTCCCTTGATACTGATAAGACCAGATTAAAACATTTTAACAAATTGAACCGCAGACATGCCTTGAGCACATTAATTTTTCTCATCCGTTTCATTTTATAAATAATGCTACCTACACTGCAGTAATACAATAAATTTCCCTTTCATACAAATTGCCTTTCGTTTTTCATTGGAAACAATTGATGATAATATCCCTGCCATTCATGCAATTATAGAGTGACTAAATGGTTGCATAATTACATCTTCCGGAAAAATGAAACTGATACACACCTAATCTCCTTTGATCAATAGCCTAGTCCCTAGTGAAAACGGCATTTATATCAAAGAGGAGGAAAACCCGTCAATTATCAGATCACATGGAACATGGCATGAAACAAAAAAAACTATTGAATCTAAATGACATCCTAGCGTCTATTGGAATGTCATCACTTCCCTTACGTATTGATGTTTGTTTGGATACAGAAAACCGGAATCCGTATCCGGCGCTATTAAAAACATTCCAATGTTCTTGACCGTATCACTACTACTAAATGGGTCTAGCGTTTTTGTTCTCAATATAAAATACATAGTATGTTATCGAGTTTTTTTTTTGATTGATGAAGACCGGATGAACAAAGGCTAAACATCTCTATGAAAATGTTGTAGCGGTCACCATAATCCAAAGAAATCACTGAATGAAGCATGCAATCTTGTCATCTATCTTCCATGAATATTTTAGATTCATTAGAAGATACACTGATACTACTGGTTATACGTTATACGATAATGCAAGCGTTATTGGGCTGTTTGCAATTTGATCCAATTGATATTTCGATTCAAGATATTATATAGATGACACAAAGAAAGTACAGTTGATACGGAACTTGAGGACTTTTACAAAAAACCTGGGCTTTCTCTAAACTCAGTTAAGCAAATTACGAACTAATGCTGGACGGCTGAATAATTTCCATACAAGCATGCCTCCTCTTCTAATCAGGTGAATGATTATGCAGCCGTCACCTTGAAGCCCATCCATAAATCCATGGTAACTACATACTTGTATATTGTGACGGCCAACAAAAATGTATGAAACCTACCCACACCCATTGTGTCCACACTCTGAAAGATCAGCCGGCGGATATGTATCTATGTACGTCCATAAATGTGGAGAGGATCACACCGCGATTATGTTAAGTAGCCACAATAGTAAGTGTGATGACCACTGAATGAACTTTGAAGGAGGGTATCACTTTGGCGGAAATGAAGAATGAGCCCATCATCTAGCACATATGCAAGCCAAAGCCCAGTATCAAATGATGTAAGCTAAGCCAGCTACTTGCCCGGGCAATAGTAAAATTTAAATGTTGTTGTGGAGTTTCTCGCTAACCGGAAATTCAATATTATTCTGGGCACATTGTCTCAATCCGCCTCTTCTTCACCTTGGGTCAGGTGTAATCAACTAACTGTCTTTCTATGAGTTTGTCCACTTTCGAGACATACTTAAGGTATGCATTTCCTATGCACATTAATATTTCCTCGTATGCAATTGGAGTGGAAAGAACAATTGTGGGAGATTGGTGAAGATCGAAAACCCACGATCGAAGATGCCAAAATATTCGATTTCACATTTTTTTGTTAGAGAATCCGTTGCAGATGTCGGTTATACAATAGGTAGATAGATGTGTTCGATTTGAAACCTTAAAAACAATTCAACATATCCAAATTTGGTTCAAGAAGAAGAAGAAGAATGAGGACAGATCGGAAGACTGTTCCATTTAGCAAAACATAATCAATACATAAACATAAACTTAATTTACTGCAACTTTGTTCCTAATATTTGAATTAAATAACAAATAAATTTATAACAAATAGTAGTCCGGATGGCGCAACGGTTAGGACGTCCGCCATCTATGCTCTGATCCCAAGTTCGATTCCTACTAAATGCAGTAGTATTCGATAAAGAAGGGATTTACGTGTCGGACTATGAGACCACTCAGCTGTGATCAGTGATCCTGATCACACATCACTGTACAAAACACACCGTCACTATCTAGTAAATGAGATGATGCTAATTCATCTCGAGGCCTTGGTCGAAATTTGGACTGTTACACTATTTATTTATTTTTATAACATCCACTATACAGGAAAAGAATAAAGAAAACCATTCACGCTACAAAGTGGTCCTGTAGTCCTTGTTAAATAATATGATGGTAATATAGGTCAAGCAAAATGCATTTCAGTTTAGGCCAACGTACTTTGGTCAACATACTCGTACATTGTCCGCATATTGTGTAATATGCACTGGTTGCATATTTGCAAATATGGATGGTTCTGAGTTCATCCAAGTACGTTGTTTTTTTTTGCGAAATTGCATTATTGCATATTTTCTGTAATTTGACGATTATGCTGACAATTGTATCAGCATTATTTATTGTATAAAATGGGAAACAATAAAGAATAATGTATCAGTCGATCAACGAAAGAATTTCATTTTACATTTTGGTGAACCCTCGACAACGGAACAAGAAGCAGCCTACAATGGAAGACATTCTACACGATCAAGCGGACATCGCAGAGGACATCGAGAAGACGGTGCGGAACGTCAACAAGCTGGCATCAGAGAGGAGGAACTGTGAGGAGAAGAAAAACCACCTTGAAAACCAGTGGAAGCGATTCGACACTAACAACATGTCTCTTAAGGTCGCTACCCACGGCAAGCATTTTGGTCGCGAGCATACATCGAACCACGTCAAACTCTATAGAAAAAAAATCTCGTCGTTTCCACCGTTCTATGATATTTGATGGTTCGATGGAAGTTCGGTCGTGGTTCTGCTCGTCCATGGGCGGCGATCTTTAGCCAACATTCGGAGCAATACGCAGATCACGAGTACTTCAAGAACAACTACTATGTCGCAGTCAAGGCCGTAGTAGAGAAGTCTCTGGCAAAAATCAACGACTGCTTGGAGGAAATCAAGGAACGGGAAACATCGGAAGGCAAATCGGAAGCCATAGACAATGCGGGCAGATCTCTGAGCAGGCACTTAAAACCATCACTGAGTTTCGAAGAGATAATTCTAAAGACGTTACATTAACATCTGAAGCGAACAGCAGCAAGGATGGGAGAGGAACAACCACAGCAATTCATGGAGACTCAGTTGCAGGCGATAACCAAGCAGTGGGAGGCAGGGATCTTCACCTCGAAATCCTGAAAGCAAGCGATATACCTACGGACTATGTAGGCACCATAGGTTAGGTTATAGAGGCTGCTGTACATGAGCACAGCACACATAGACCACAAGGGTCCGTTGTAATACCTCACCATCTCAAAACCATGAGATTCTAGTCGTCGAACCAACCGGAGCTGTCAATGAATCGATATAGATGACCAGCACTTACGCCCTTCAGGTCAGCAAGGTCTATGAAATAGAAGGACCCCAAAGTGTCCTTTCTTCTACCGGCCAGCGCAGGGCAGGTACATAGGAAATGATGTATAGTCTCCTCCTATTCCTCGTCTTCACATCTTCTACAATAATCATTATACGGAAGCCCCAGACGCCTCGCATGCTCACTCATCGGGCAATGCCCCGTAATGATCCCCACGACTTTTCTAAGATGCTTCCTCTCCAGCATCAGCAGCCCTGAGGAGCGGCTAGGATTGAAGTTCGGCCAGACCTGCCTTGTAATGTTGCAGGTACTTCCATTTAGCCATCTGATGTTAGCGCGACTTATAGCTCCTGTCTTGACTAGCTTCTTGCACGATTCTATGGGTATATCGACAGTTCGAAAACATCCCATATCCATATTAGTCCTACCAGTCCGGGCCAGTTCGTCTGGCTTGCAGTTACCGCCGAAGCCGCTATGCCCTGGAATCCTGCACAAAGTGAAGTTGAAAAAGTCGCCAAGCTCTTTGATAGCTGAACGACATCTCACTACGGTTTTTGAATTGGCAAGCACCGCGTCCAAATATTTGATCGCCGCCTAACTGCCAGTATAGATAGTAATATTCCTTCCCGACACAACGTTACCTCGTAACCATGCAAGAACTTCGGCAATTGCAGTAATTTCCGCCTGAAAGACGCTGCAGAGAGCTGGGAGACGGAGTGACAGGCACCATATACAGCAGCACTGAGATATGGGTCGAAGATGTTCCACTTCAGAAGAGAACAGAATCTGGTGAGTCCTCGCAGACAAACATATAGTTACCACGAATTAGCTTGCCGAAATTTGACGGGAACTATTTAGCGTGGCAAGAAGTTCACGACCTCTTCCCCCAACTCATCGATAGAAATAATTTGGGTGAAGCTCCGAAGCTATGGTTCTTAAAAACGAACCTGCGCGGAGAGGCGGAGGCACTGGTCAAACATTTGACAGTGTTGGACAAAAACTATGAACCAGCTTGAACATTAAATAAGGAACGCTACCAAAACAAGAGACTGCTGGTTAACGCCGTCATCAGCAAGATGATATCGCAGCCAACGCTAACAACCGACACGACCCAAGGACTGAAGGGACTACACGACATAACTCAAGAATGTCTAAGAGGATTGCAGGCACTGGATGTGCAAGTGGATCAATGGGACCCAATTTTGGTGTTCCTGCAACTAAAGAAATCCACTGAAGAAATGCGAAACATTTATGGCACTATCACAGCACGAAAGAAAGGACTACGTGACGAAGGAACGATTGTTTTACAACCCAAAGAAACTGAACTGAAGAGAAATCATACGTTTTCCTGGCTACAGCTGTAGTTGAAATTTAAGATGTCAATAGCGAAATTGTACAAGCTAGAGCAATAATCGATTCTGGATCACAATTGAGTTTCATAACGGAACGACTCTTCAAATAAAGGGAATGTCACAAACACAAGGCATTCTAGGAATCGGTAACAGTGAACAAAAGGCAATCAAACGACTCAATCTGAAACTTTGTTCACGGTGCAACGAAAATACTACATTATTCGAAGCATTTGTACTGAAGGAGATAACAAGTATGCATCCAGAAAAATGTATCGACCTCAGTAACTGGTCCTTTCCACAAAACCTCTCACTTGCGGATCCAAATTTCTCTATACCGCAACGAGTTGCTATCTTAATTGGAGCCGAACTGTTCGGGTCGCTTATGAGGTCAGGAACCATCTCATTAGCGAAGAAGCTTCCATGCATTCAGAATACAGAGCTCGGTTGAATGATTGTTGAAAAACTCACGTATCCCCCATCTGAGACCAGTTTTTGTGGAACAGTCAGAACTGACGAGCAACTTGAGAGATTTTGGGAATTGGAAGACTTCCCATCGCTGGATCCAAAGAGGACGAAGAAAGTTGCGAAAAATTCTTCAAGGAAACAACGACAAGAGATTCTTTCGGCAGATACATTGTACGACTCCCATTCCTTCAGAATCCATCATGCCAGTCAAGACAAATTGCCCAGCAACGACTTAATGGACTTCTAAAAAGATGTCAAGGGAACACATCGCTGTGTACTCAATATAACATGGTAATACAAAAGTAACTGTCACTTCAACATATGGAGGAAGTATTTGACGTGGATTTAAATCAACCTTCCACATCACTGCGTCATTAAACCAGAAAGTTTAACAACGAAGTTACGCATGGTATTTGATGGATCAGCCAAAACTTTTACAAACGAATCACTGAACGAGATTTTAGAGAATGGTCCGAAGAGGCAGCAAGGGCTATTCAAACGACTTCTACGTAGACGATTTGTTAACCGGTGCCAACAGCTTAAAACATGCTAAACAGCTGCAACAACAGTTGAAAGAAATACTTAGCAAAGGCGGATTCTAGCCGCATAAGTGGTGTTCCAACAGCTCGCAACTCTTAAAAAGCATATCTCCTGACAACAGAATTTGAAATCGCTAAATCGGAAGACAAACATACTGTGAAAACCCTATTCCTGAGTTAGAGCCCAGCCACCGACGAGTTCACTTTACAGATATCCAACTGCCACAAGAATCAGATAATAACGAAACGCGTAGCTCTATCCGAGAAGTCAGAATTGTATGACCCCTTGGGATTAGTAAATCCAGTTAATGTATTGGCAAAAATTTTCATGCAGCAGCCTTGGGAGCTAAACATTTATTGGGATACCCCGCTACCAAAAGAATTGAAACAAATGGATAATGTATCGAGCACAACTCCCTTGTTGAAATCTCTCGAATTACCAAGGCGAGTCCGCACCTTTGAAAACACTACATTAATTCGAACTACATGGATTTGCAGACGCAAGCGAGCTTGCATACGGAGCCTGCATCTACATACGTAAAAACAACAAGTAAAGGCAGCAACGTCGCCGTTTTTAAGGTTTTGTAGTAAAAACAAAACCCTTATGAAATCGGTTAAATGTCTGTCTGTCCGTCTGTCCATGGAATATCTCACGAACGGCTGAAGCTACATACATGAAATTTCGCAGGAATGTGTAGAATTACTATAATTCGCCGGAGGAAGCGAATCGACGTAATAAGTCAACTTTAAGGGGAGGTCCCCATAGAGGGGAAATGAAGGTCGAATTTTTTTTTTCGTTTGATGCAGGCAAGTGGGTATCATGAGAAAGATACTACCGAGTACATTCCATTTTTTGCATCTTCATCAAATTTGAAGAAAGGGGGAAAAGAGGTAGAGGGTAAAATATGAGATCATAATCTGTCCATCTGTCCATGTACCATTTCGAGACCGTTACACTTAGAAATTTGAAAACATGCAGGAAGGTGGCTTCCAACTAGCACAGAAAACTGAAAAATTATGGAATTTTGATATCTTCTCGAAATAGGTTAATAATATTATATTTCTATAGTTACTGTTAGCACACCCCTGCATTTCCCAAACTCATCCAAGGTTGAAAATATTGATGGCCAACGATAATCAACACCATGTGCAATAATGTGTCCAAGTTTCGTAATAATCACGTAATATTTAATAGTAGTACATTCATTTAGATTTGGCCATTTTGATATAAATACAAAAAATGCACATAACAGGTCTCTTGTACTACATACTAGTATTACGAGTACAACATACTTGCATATTGTTTTCCGTAGTATCGAACTTAACAGTAATTTCCATAGAAAAGGAATTCATAAGAAACTTATCACAGAATCCACAATTTTACAAAGAAATAATAGACGAATTAGCAAAGGAAAATAGGAGAATCAAGTTGCACTATAAGTAACTGAATCGATAAATAATAATGCAATCAAAATTTCATGGACTGGATATTTATTTTTTAGGTTTTTAATTTTTACGTATAACTACTCTGATTCGAAAACACTTCCATAAACAAAATAATATACATAAATGATGCGCGATAATAATTATTAACAATAATCCATAATTTATAAACATACTTATCTAATTCCGTCGTAACCTTAACAAAATACAAATTTCAAGACTGTGGGAGCGCTTCCCTTTAAAGAAAAACTTCCGCCGCACGCCACTGAAATAATCCCACATGCAAAATTTCTCCTCATTCTACTGACCCGTAAACCCCCATTCTGACTTAAAAAGTTCAATCCACAAAATTATCCGAAATTCATTTTCGTTTGAAAAAAAAGAAGAAATGCTACTTGTTTCCAGATAATCCTCAACACTCTTTAATTTATTGACCATAAGGTATCAATCAAGGCAGCAATTGATTGCTGTACTTCAGACTGTATGATTTCAAGATGAAAGAAATCTGATCGTATTTTCAAAACAAAACGTGCGAGAAGATACACAGATGCAAAGAGTTGTTTGTGTTCGTAACACATTCGTATAATTTTATAAGAGAATCAATTTCAGATTATATCTTGAAAAGCACTCTTGTGCACTTTCATGGTGTTGAGTATAGTCTTGAAAATCAAAAATTTTCATAGAAAAGACCACATAAACATTTGGTTCATTCTAGAATTTGGAAAAAAAGAGCTCATCCTCATCGGATTGGTTCAGAAGATGGACATTGATGGAACTACCACCTACTGTGAATTTTTTGGCTAGACTGCTTCCGAACTTTCCTTTACATAAAATTTGTATGTGTGCTTAAAATATAATTTTCCCTTTACAAAGTGACGGCGTTGAAATCACCTGTCAACTGTCAAAGTCATTGCCACAACAGGCTCGGCAATTTTCTAAAATTCGGTGAAATCGAGACTTGTTCACCTACGCAGCGGAAATTTACCCCACATCGCTCCGAAGCGGTTGGGCCTTCTGAACCCCTTCATAGTTTCGTATTGATCCATATGTCGCTCATCAGTTAGCGAGAATAATGATTATTAGATGCTTCTAGTTAAGAGCGCTCATTTCGAATGCCCTATATACGAGCAATCGTAACAGTCTCATAAATATGATTAAATTAAACTATCGCAATGATAACATTTTGAAGGGTTATTTGTAAACATGTTAAAAGCTTTTTTTTTAATACGGGTTTGTCTATTTATTTAAGGCCGTTGAGAGATTTGGACCAAATATAGAATTTCTAGTCGTTCCTGTCAATCATCAATTATGCTTATCATGTCCAATGATAATGTGAAAATAGCCACATCTGTTTCGTAGAAAAGGAATTTATTGGATTAGTAGTTTGTATAAATGCAACTTGAATAAAAAATACGGAACAGATACAAATAGTTAACTCCTCGAATATTGACTTTTATGTTTTCGTGTCACACCGATAAAGCTAAATTTCTTGGGCTCGTCCTAGATAAGAAATTACACTGGAGTGAGTTAATAAGGACACTGTTGCATTGTGCTCATGTAAAAAGGCAATAGGTAGGAAATTAGGTCTACAACCGGGATTGGTTTACTGGCTCTATGTATCGATCCTTGTCCAATACTTGTGTATGGGATAATGGCATTGTGGACGGCGCTTAGAATCGCGTATTAAGGTGTGAGTTCCAAGGCCGCGACTGAGCGACTGGCGTTTGCGACGGTGAGAAAAAAACGTAGCATAAAGTAGCACTATTCGTGTGTATTTTAAAGTTTAGGGAATCGTCGAATGCAGGCTATAGTAGTACGATTGAATGTAATGAACCACCTGTAATGGACCATATTCTGGTTCTGCTGCTTCTACTGGAAGATTGATGGCAGCACATGATGAGTAAGGATTTGTCGGTGGTACGAAACCAGAGGCCGAGGGTCCTATTACACCTGGACCACGATGCGAGCGTGAAGTTGTCTGCGCCATCCGCCCACCATTCCATCCTTATCGTCCCATTTTATTTTATTATTCCACATTTTGCCTCTCATGTTTGTGTGGTCTTCCCCAGCCCTATGAATTTTTATTAATACGTAAAGGACAGGGCAACGAGCGGCGAAAACCCCGCCCACGTCTCCGGAACTGAGCTTCAGCAAGCATAGGCAGCGACTTAGCTCGTTGGGGAACCTTTTTCTTCGCCAGATGGCTCTGACCGACCTTCACGTTCACCATGCAACCTTAGGCTCCGTCCCCACGGACATTTCCGGGTGCCCACCAAACCATCCATTACATGTACTTCCACATAAATTATACACAAATAGTGCTCCGTCATGATTTTTTTTTTCACAGTCATAAAAGCAAGTCGCTCAGTTGCCATGGAACGCCTTTACAGAGGCTTATAACAACGTCAACTGCTGCATTTGAGGGCATGCTGAACCAGACTTCTTTGGATATTCTTACCAAACAGTTTGCTGCAAATGTGGCCATTCGACTTCGTGAAACAGGTCACTGGACCATGTCCACTACTGGACATTCGGCTGTTCGGAACAGCTTGGACGTTCCTGAAACCACAGACTGCACCTTGCCCAAATAAGAGTTTGATAAGAACTTCTACTGACTGATCCCCTCTCGGGAGGAGTGGGCGGATAACACCGCTCTAGAGTCTGATGGCATAGGTACTTTGCTGATCGCTCCAAGAATGATGATATTATCGGGGCAGCTGTTCACTCGGAGATGTTGAGTCTCAAACTGTCTTTCCGTCTACCGGATTACTGTAGTGTTTTCCACGCGAAGGTCACGGCTATCTACGAGACTTTGTCGTGGCTGGGGCATAATCTTAATCTTAGGTTTGAAAAGTTTTTTTTTTTAAATATTTTATTTTTTGGATTCCGGGCTACGGCGACTTTGGCGGGAACTGTAGGGCTGATGAACTGGCCCGCGAGGACACTACTATCGAGCTCAGTGGTGGTTTTTGAAACGTTAGGATGCCTATGGCAGCTTGGAGATGGAGTGAAAGGCTCCTGCGACTACGAGGGCAAACATCAGGTGGAGTACTCGTAGTACTTGTCATGTAGCCAGGCAAATATGGGCTAGACTGAATCCTAGCCATTTCTCAAGGTTGCTTTTGCTAGCTAGAAGACATTCTAGCAGTGCTGTGGGCCTATCACTGGCCATTGCTTCATTGGAGAGTATGCCAGGCGACTTCGGTTACCGTACAATTATTGGTGTAAAATCTGGATGATTTTTTCTGCATCCCTGCTCTACCCTTGGATCATACTGCTTCACCGATCTGGACGACTTGGAGCAGGTAAATGTCGGTCAGATTCATGCTGTTGATGTAACAGCTCTTCGAGCTTCAATAGCTGTGGTGTCAGAAATTCTGAATATCCAGATTATTCTCTAAGTCCAGGTGGAGGAAAACAGCTGCCTCGCTGGGGTTCCTTTACAGTGCAATAGGAGTTAAGCGCGTGGGCGCTACTGGACAGCTAAAAATGTGCTCAACATCATGTGGAATGAGGTCACATGCTGGGCAACAGTTTTTGGTGTCATTGTCGATGCGGGACGAGTATGAGTTCAGATGCGAGCACCCGCTAGAACGAAGTTCAGCCAAAGTTGTTATCATTGGAGGGGGGCAAAAACTCCTCTTCCATAGTCCTCCGCGTGGGCGCCCCCTGGAACGGCAGTGGTCACTGACCATTGCCAACCAACGTCAAGCCGCCAGTGATGGCGGTGCGATGATTTGGTTGATGTACCCCTGTGGTGTGGGGTGTGAAAAAAATACCACGGCCTTTCCCTTTGAGGGCCTGTCGTTAAAACCGACAATCAAAGGACAGGATGTGTATGCCAGCAACTTGCACTATCCGAAATCTTTATATGCTAACGAAACGTCAACTATGCCTCGGATAAGGACTGACTCAACGGTTACGACTTTTAGCTATCGTACAATGACAAAGATTGGATTCTGGAATGTGCGTACTCTCCTGGACAATGGATCAGAAGGTCCCCAGAACGCACGATTTCTTCAATTAGAGAGTGAATTTCTGAGGTACAAATTAAACATATTAGGAGTTAGTGAGATAAGATGGTGGAACAGCGGAGAATTCATCTCTCCAACGGGCAGCACTGTAATGTTGTACTCCGGTAAAGCTACCGGTAGTCGTCGTGAGTCAGGTGTGGGGCTCCTTTTAACCAGAGCTGCGCGAAACTGTCTCTTATCCTGGGAACCGGTCTCTGACAGGGTCTTGACCGCCAGGTTCCGGACCAAAATGAGGAACATCTCAATAATACAATGTTATGCCCCTACTGAACCCGACAATGTCTTGGCAAAAGACTCCTTCTACGAAGAACTAAACGCCGTTCAGAGCAGAACACCTAAAGGTGACATTATAATGGTTATGGGTGATTTGAATGCGAAAGTTGGCGCTGATAACTATGGGCTCAGACATGTGATGGGGAGACACGGTCTTGGTGATCGTAATGACAACGGTGAAAGATTTGTAGAGTTCTGCAACTTTCACAGTCTCTTCATCGGTGGTACTATGTTTGAGCATAAGGACCACCACAAAATCAGTTGGTCCTCTGTTGATCGGCGCAGAACACAAAATCAGATCGACCATTTTGCCATTAGTAAAAGATTCAAGAGTTGCTTCCTGGACGTGCGAAACAAGAAGGGTGCCGATATTGGGATGGGAAGAGACCATTATCTTATGATCGCTAATGTTCGATTGCGTATTGCAGCCGTGCGACGCCCCAGCGACGAAAGATCCAGGCCCCGCAAATTCAACACCACTCGACTAAAAAATCCAGCTGTCTTACAACAATATAATGACCATCTTGCGCAAAAAGCGGCTGAGATAACTAGTCACCCAGATAGTGACATAAACGAAAACTGAGATGCCATAAAAAATGCGTACATTGATAGCGCAAATACCATCCTTGGCCCAAACCCGGATTGCCGGAATAAGCCCTGGATGTCCGACGCTTCATGGCAGCGGATTGTTGAAAGAAAGGAGCTGAAAGTTCATTTGGCTGCAGCATCAGACGACAATCGAAGCAGCATCGAACTCCTTTACCGTCAGAAAGCTCGAGAAGTTCAGCGTAGTGTGCGACGCGATAAAAGAGTTTATGCCAATTCTCTCTTAGCGTCAGCAGAAGAAGCCGCTAGAAGTAACAACTTAAACGCCGTATACGGTGTCATAAAGGAGTTTACAGGTGGTCGTAACTCCTGCCAACATCCGGTGAAGGATAGTGATGGAAAGCTACTTATCTTGGAAGAAGATCAAATGAGGCGGTGGAAAGAACACTTCGCCGCGGTCTTGAACCGTGTAGCCTCTGGTGAAGTTCCCCCTCATATAGATAATTTAGCTAACCATCAAAATGTGCGTATACGGTCCACTGCCCCGACTAAAGAGGAAATAGTCACTGCAATTATTGCACTAAAACGAGGAAAGGCCGCCGGACTTGACGGCATCCCTGCCGAACTTTATCAAGCAGCGCCAAGCGTAACTGCCGATTTGCTGCACCCACTTGTTGATAAAGCGTGGAATACAGAGACCTTTCCCACTGAGTGGAAGGAAGGTTTGATCATCAAACTTCCAAAGAAGGGTAGCCTCACAGACTGTAATAATTGGAGAGGCATTTGTGTGCTTCCTGCCGTTGCCAAGATAATAGCTAAAATCGTCCTGGAAAGACTAAAGGCCCACTTAGAAAGCACAATTGATGAAGAGCAGGCTGGCTTTCGATCCGGATTCTCCTGTGTCGATCACATTAACACCTTGCGAATCATTATCGAGCAATGCGCTGAATACGATTCTCCGCTTCACTTGCTTTTCATCGATTTCGAAAAGGCTTTCGATAGTGTGAACCGGGACTCTATATGGGCGGCTTTGTGCAGGAGAGGCATCCCTGAGAAGCTTGTGGCTATTATTAAGGCAACCTATGACGGCGCGAAATGTCGCGTTCTGCATAAAGGTAAGGTGTCGGGGGACTTTGAGATTCGCAGTGGAGTTCGGCAGGGGTGCATCCTCTCACCGATCCTATTCCTCATTGTGATCGGCGATGTGTTGCATGCAGCCCTATCCGGACTCGACAGAGGAATTCAATGGACTTTGACATCTTATCTACAACATCTTGACTACGCTGACGACATATGCCTACTCTCCCACAAAATCATGGATCTATCCGCAATGGCGTTAGATCTCGAGAGGGAGGCAAGCAAGGTTGGGCTAAAGATTAATACCCGCCGTTGCGAAAAAGAAATCCGACACCTATTGCCATCAATATTAATGGGCAGCCTGTGGAGAAGGTGGACAACTTCGTCTACCTGGGTAGCATTGTTGCCGAAAATGGTGGTACGGAGCAGGACATCGCTCGTCGTATCAACCAGGCTAAACGCGCATACGGCATGCTGTCCAAAATCTGGCAGAGCAGTTATCTCAGCATCAAGACCAAGCTGGGCCTGTTTCGCTCCCTGGTACTATCAGTGCTTTTGTATGGGAGCAGTACATGGAAAGTTTCCGTAGGAGTTACCAGAAAGCTGCAAGTTTTCGTCAACTCATGTCTTCGTCGAATTTTAAGAATTTTCTGGCCCGAAACAATATCAAATGAAGAGCTAATTCGGCGTACGGGTCAGATGCCAATCGACGAATTGATACGCAGGCGAAAATGGCAGTGGATAGGTCACACATTGCGGAAGAGTGATAACTGCATTGCTATGCATGCCATGAAATGGAACCCCATTTCCAACCAAAGCCGACCAAGAGGGGGTCCTCGAATCACATGGCGTCGATCTGCGGCAAAGGAGTGTCAGGTACTGGGTAAGTCTTTTGGGGAGTTGCGCCCCATTGCCCAGAACAGAGTACGATGGCGCGCAGGAGTAGTTGACGCGCTATGCCCCGCTAGGGGTTAAGGCAAAGTAGTAGTTATCATTACTCAAGGAAGCCAGGGCTCGTCTATAGATACATATGTTTCCGCAATCAAAGAAAGCACTTCTGAACTGTGTAGCTTTGTGATGGCCGACTTATAGCTGGCATTATCAAACGGAATCCTTTTGAACCTTTAGACTTCCCTTTCGCGGTCCTTCATGTTGCATCTAACGTGACCTGGCGGTTTGGTTTTGTCCATAATTCTGGAGTTAGGATGGTCACTCCGATAACAGTCAACCATATCGTGCTTGGTGAGTAGAGTATTGTGACTTTTTTGGGGCATCAATGTTGGCGTCATGATGAAGATGCGTGCTTGATTAAGGGCATTATGTGTTCTTGATGTGATGGCATCCAAAGCCATCGTTGTGCTGTGCATCTTTCGAAAGTCATGTTGATGATTGACTAATTGGTTTGGAGTCGCAATTATAGGGTTAAATAGCGCTGCAAGAGTCTTTGTCCCAGAAGACAAAAGTGTGATCGGACGGTATGATTTGCCTGACGTTGGTTTCTTCCCTGGTTTTAGAAAAGGGGTCACTCTTCCAAAATTCGGGACTGACAGACGATGACATGGACAGGTTGAACGTGTTCGTTTTGTAGTCAGTAGTGGCGTGTCAAGTTGTTTAAGCATGACCATCGAAATAAAATCTAATCCAAGGGCTTTGGAACAGAGTATTACTTTTCGAAAAGTAATAATTATTTTAAATTTAATTACTCTGGTAAAACGAATTTAATAAATATTGTACAAATTAATTACTTTGCATTTTTTGTGAAAAGTAATTAAATATTTTGGATTTAAGTACTCCAAAATTTTGTTTTTACTTTTAACTTACAATTACTCTTATTGGAAAAAGTAAAAAATAATCGCACTCGGTGACCGTGGTCGTTCGGTCACCGCTCTACGATACTAATCTAGAGCTCGGAAAGCTCTCGGCGTGGTCAAATACTGCATTTTCTACTAATAGAACTCTTACAGTGCTCCGAGCTTGTCAGTATAAAGACGGCGCGGGTAGAAGGTGCATGCTAGCAACTGCACTTCTGAAAAGTAGATATGATGAAGAAGAATTTAATTAGTACAAAATTATTGCAATTAAATAATTTCAATACTCTGCTTGGCAACTCTTTGCATTTTTAAGGCAACTTTTTTTTGGACAACTTCTTCGAAAATTGAAGTGCCCGGTTGCGGAAGCTTCTAGTGATGATACGCTTAGATTCATCGAGTAGCGGATCTCCGATAAACTGTTTGTTGAAGCTGTCGTATTCATCGTTTCATTGTCCGCTCCGTATGGCTCGCAAATTAGGTTTTGGTCAGAAGTTGCTATGTTGTCTATTAATGCCTGCGTTCACGTTTGCAACGTTTTAATTGCGGTAAAAATGTTCCCTCCACTCAACCATAAACTCTTTACCCGAACGACTTGTTTTGTAGTTGTCATGTATTAAACAGCTGACAGCCGATTCGCTATTGAGTTTCAAACAAAACTTCAATTAAATTCGCGACGGTTTCAGGAAAAATGAAAAGCACTGCAAAATCGCCACAAATTTGTGTTGCTTCGGTGTAAATAAGCACATAAGACGCCATGTACAAATCAAGAACCCGAAAACGAAAATCCACACCATCTCACAGTCACAAGCAATACGTCAACTAAGAACTGTCAAATACGCTAATACCCCTTACCCCCCATTAAACGAAAATCAACCAGGAAAAATTTCTGGTTAATTTCCCCAATGTGTGGTAGATTAAACGCAAACTGGAACGGACCGTCCACGAGCAAAATCAGTCGAACTGTTTGCATTTGTGTTTAAAACGTTGCGCGACCTGAACCCACTCAATGGTATCAGAACGGATCCAGTCTTGGTCTATATGTGCTCATGTTGTGTTTGTTCATTGAAAAAAAAATGGTTGCATTTTTACAATCGAAGAAAGCCGTAGTGACTTTCTTCAAATAGGTGACCCAAAACGCAATTGTCCAATATTAATCAATGTCAATACAATTGTCGAATTTCGAACACAATTGCACACGAAAAGGAACAAATTGTTAAGTGTTTCCACTTTAATGCAACACCAGTTCCGTGTATTGTTTACTTACCAGTGATCCTTGCCAGGACATCTTCACGGCTCTCTTGAAGAGAATACGCCACAACGCACTTGAAGATATCTAACATACACCATTCTATACGGTACAAAGTATTTCCGGCTCAAAACTCATTGGAAACCATTTTACTATCCTTAAAAAGTACTTGATCTTTACGACACACTCCTTGCGCACAATATAACGGAAATAGGATCTTTAGATCCCCTACGGAAGGAAATCATCTTCGGATACTTGTCGTAATAGTTCCTATGCACTCCTCTTCACTCACATACAATGTGTATGATACAGGTGATCGAGACGACAAATGGAAAGGTCGGTAAAAGATGCATCCGACAACAATGAAAAATCAATGGTCGTCCTTGTGTGGTCTTACGTCCTGTTCGAGTACGTATACATCGACTGATGGTAACAGCCCGTTACGATATCGTCTATTCAAAGGCGTATCGATCTCTGGCGGTGTATCGTTTTACAGGTGGCAAAACAAAAATCTCACACGGAGGAATTGATCGAAATGCAGAATGGGATTCCTGTGGTTTACGATACCATTGACTATGGCTGTGAAATCTCTGCCCTATAACCGGTGTCAATGAGGGAAATACGTTTTTGAGTAGTTTCCCACTGAAGAGTTCTTTCTCATGGCAAAGCAAGAAACTGATATGGGTGCAAAATGTTAAGGAGTGTGTGCTTTTTGATTGAGCCCAATTTTTTTTAGTAAGCGAGGTGTAAGCGGAAGAGCAACGCATTGTCAATCGAACTCATTAACTTCAGTAAAAAGAAGGCTGCGATATGTTTTCAGACACAAAGGCTTTGGTTTTCCAAGTATGAATAGAATCTGTTATTCATCTTGGATTTCAGAATGCATTTAGTGTTGAAATTGTAGTCAGAGAGAGGCTAAAGCGTAGTCCCACGTTGGGCGTTATTTAATTTACCATTTCGGTTACACTATAGAACTTCTTTGACTTTGATGTGAAAAAGTTTAACTTTTCATACGTAAGCAAATGCTTGTAAGATAAGGATGATCAATCGATATAAAAACGAAACATGGATAACCAATCAAGTCTAGTTTCCATTACCGGAGTTTAAATATTTTTGAGGTACAGTCCCCACACTAGTGTTTCACGCACACAGGACCTTACATTAGATTAGAGGGCGCCACATCAAGATACCGACTCAGAATAACTTGTGAATTGTAGGCTTTAAGCCTTGCTATAGCTAATCTGCTTCCACATGATCATGAAGAGGCGTTAAATCAAGCATTGCCCCAATGATCGGAGTCGGTCAAGAGCACATGGTTCCCGTTACCGTTACATATTTCACAAGTCTTCGGATTTTGATGAAAATGTGCTGCCTCTCTTTTACCAGACAACTGCTCCATTTTCAGCGATTGGCTGAACAAAAGCTTTGTAGATCGGTAAACGAGCACTTCAGATTTCGTCTGCAGATCTACAACGCGCTTGTAACCTTCTTCGATGTCACCCTAAGATGTTCCGTTCAAATGGTTTACTGTTGAGTGTAACTCCCAGGTACTTGACCTGATTTACAAAATTAACATGGGAGTTATATATGGTGGCACAGTTTAACGCCTTGAGTTGCCTCTTTCAAGTGACACAATATTTGAACTGCGTGAAGTGCTCTTTGGATGATGTTGGGTATAAGTTCTTCGAATTTACCCCTGACTCACAGGAACCGTTACAACTACCACGGGGGTTAGGTTAAATATCCAGCCTAACTCAGGAAGGGTGGGGGTACGCGATGCCAGTTTACGCCGTCAAGGGGTTCCTGAATAATCGCTTTCGGTTATTTGCGATCCTGTCAGGATTATCTCGTCTAGTATTCCGCAATCCGGTGGACACGACGACAATTTTTAGTTATTTTTGTAACGCCCGATTTTCCTAGTCCGGTACTGACTAGCTATAACCTGCTGAAGAGTTTTTGGAACATAGATTCCTTGAGTCTTTCTGCACGACCATAACTTCAGCCTTGGACTTCGTCGAGGCTTGTCTGAACTGGACCGTAATATTTTACATTCCTTGATTTTTGGCCCATCCAAAAGCAATATGAATTGATATGATATTTTTCAGTCAAGTCTGTGGCATTCATTGTGCATAGCATCATTCAATCTGAAAAACTTCCTTAAATAGTAATTTCAGTTTTTTTAGCTCGAAAGTAGGTTTACTTCTATACGACCATTCAGTACTCATTTCAGTTTCAGTCGGGCCGTCCATTTCTCGCGTGCATGTTTATGATCATTTAAGTTTTGCATCATTTTGCGATTCAAGTTTTAATTCTGCCTCAATTTTTGCTTAGACATAGGAAGAATGAAACTGAAATGACAATTAAAAAGCACATTTAAAAGTTTAGATCTATGTTCCATTGGGTCATTTTAGGACAGTCCTAAAAAAGCAACACGTTTCTTTTTTAAAGGGAATATACGATTTATTGAAAGTGTTAATCTGTTTTTAAACGAAAGAATCTTCGTTTCTCTCACAAAAATGAAATTGAAATGAAACTGTTAGAAAAACTGAAATAATGCTGATGGGTTTAATTACTTTACAGGATCACACATGTGTCGTAACGCTAATACGGCATTATTGGGATATGACAAACTACAATATATGTGGGTAAAAACCATAGTAAGTACGTTCGGCACAACGCGAAAACCACTGGAATATTGCACTTTAGGGTAGCAATCTGAAACTTGGAACATAGTTTCTAGGGACTATAGGCAATTTTTTTTCGACAGAAATTGGGGTTTAGGCCCTTTTGGTAGATAAATTAAAAAAAAAAAATATATATATAAATTGGTTTTAAATTGCCAAACGAGGTATTTTTTCCACATATTTCTGCCATGGCGAGTCGAAAGAAACAACCACCCAATTCGACCCGACCCATACTTTGGCCAGGGGACCCATTTTTTTAATATGGCCGCAAATTTTAAGGAACAGAAATAGGTTCAAAAATCCTGAACGAGGTATCTTTGCCACATATTTTAGCCACGTAAAGTCAGATGAAACTACACGCAACTCGATCGTGGTCCTAGCACCCTGTTGTTTTAATGCCAATAGTCTGTACCCCGTTTGAATGTTTGTCACGCGTCAGTCCTCACTAAGTAACAGCCTTACCGAAAACACGCGTTTGGCGGTCCTTCCTCATTGTTGCTGTTTATAATTAAAAAAAAGTGCGAATTTATAATGATCACTAATTGATTTATAGGTAGTTAAGTGTACGGAGTTCTGCGCAACGGACCTTGAAGGTGCATCGTATTCTTCCGATGAGGAAGCCGATGGAACAATTATTGCACATACTTAAGATATGGCGGAGCTAAATGCGTCCTTGTTTGCAAGGTGGACTCCGACGCCATAGTAATTGCTGTGTCCCGTTTTTATCTTCTGAGATCAGGCGGACTTCAAGAGCTGTGGATATTGTTGGGAACTGGAAGGACCAAGTGATTCCTCCCCATTCATAACATTGTCACCCATGAGTGGTTAGGTGAAGAGAATGAATCCGTGGTTTCCATGCATCTGTTGCATGTGATACCGTATTCGCATTTAGTGGAAAAGGACCAAAACTGCAATTATTTTAAATTATGGAACAGCATACCAGAAACATTTATCGCATTTCTATCCATATCCTTGCCCTCTCCATCTGTCAGTGGCAAAATTCACAAAGTCCTAGAAAAATTCGTGGTGCGTATATTTTTTGACAAAAAAGCTGATACGGTAGACCAAACACGTAAGGAGTTCTGCATGATGAAAATGCAGACCCTTCAGAAGCTTCCACCAACTCAGGCAGCCCTTCGTCAGCACACACTTCGCACCACATATTAGACTGGGCTTATCTGGAGCCAGTGCGATGGGCTGAACATCCAAGTTCCATGTCCATCAACACAGGGATGGATCCGCGCAGCTGATAGGCAGTGGATGGTATATCGGACAGACAAGAAACCCATATGGGATGTTGTGCGGGAGATTGTTAACTGCTCCTGCAAAGCAGGCTGTGCAAATATCTGATGCGATCCTTACTGCATAGGTTGCCATGACAGGTGTGGGAACCCCAGTAAGAGGTACGACTTCGGTCCCGAATTTTTTCGAGCTCATATTTTTTACTATGCCTAAGTAAAACGTTTTCTTGTGGTTTGTTTTTGTGTTTAGATTGGGAGTAGAAACGGAGGAAGACAAAGCAGGCGATCCAGATGATGTGTAAACTGCCATTGGCAACGGCCACCTCTGTATCGATGTATCATTGTGACTAAAGCGCAAGCTTCTATTCAAAATAAATTATAAAATACTTATGTACAACTTTCTAGGTGCACACATTGACTATATTCCCCTCCAGTCCAAGTAAGCCCTGCTCACCCTTCTGTCTCAAATGACTTGAAACTCTTTCAATAGACTCGTCTCGTCACCCCGATTTCAAAAACATTTGAATTTGATTACAGTAGCTAGGCTCCTTCCATGTACATAGACGATAAACATCAAATAAAATGCAAATGCATCTCCTCCCTTTTCTGTGAATGAAAGCCAAAATATGAGTCGGATCAAGTTAAGCGTGGCTTCTTTCGACTTGCCGTGGCCAAAATACGCGCAAAAGGTACCTCGTTTGGGGCTATAAACTATTTCAATTTTTCGAAATTTGACGATCTTGGAAAAAATGCGGCATTTCACCAAAATATGGGTCGGATTGAGATGGGTATGGTTCTTTTCGACTCTCCATGGCCGAGATATGTGAAAAAGATACCTCGATTGGGACTTTTAAGCCTATTTCTGCTTTTTTTCCGAAATTTGGCGGCCAATTTGCAAAAAAATGGGCCCTTGGTCAACATTTGGCTCGGATCGAGCCGGGTGTGTTTTTTTTTCGACTCGCTATGGCCGAAATATGTGGGAAAGATACCTCGTTCAGCACTTTAGCAGCCATTTTGAAAATAAGGGCCTAAAACCCAATTCCCGTCGAAAAAAAAATCGATCACAAAGAACAAAATATTTTCTTATAGTACCCAGAAAGTATTTTCGGAATTTCAGATCGCTAACCAAAAGTGCAGCATAAAAATGTGTACCGACGATACTACAGAGCCATAGTGCATTAAGTTTGAATTCAAGTCGCTTTTTGTATTGGTTTTTGTACACATCTTTATAACCGTTAGTCTCGTACTGCCTAAAGCGTAAATTCATTTGAATCCATTTTCGATCTAGGCAATGCGAACACACCGTGTCTAACATAACTTCATAACAATAAATCACGCGCGGAATAACATAGGTTCATACTGCCTTAAACGCAAGTCCCAGTATGCTGGGCCTATCAATATCCTCTAAGGCTCTGTGTGTACATATCAATACAAACAATTGCTTCATTTTGAAAAATTGCAGGTTCGCACCAGCTGAAAGTCGGCTCCGGGCGAAAGGCGAAGATCGGATCGGAATGGTAGGTCCAGAGTTTATCTTCTCTTTAGGCAGTATCAACCTACTATTGATACATCATCAACAGCTTCAGGTCAAAAGCAAGTTACATTAGGTTAGAAGAGTGGATCGTGTTTCAGGAAGAACAACAAATCTGAAGGCTGAACAAGATCTGATAATCGAGCCGTTAATGAAACGATTAAAAGGACAAGGCTTAACTAAAGTAATACCCTTGCGTATAGAGAAATACTCGCCACGGAACTCATTTCGGCGGTAAACAGGAGCTTCGCTCTAACAGATTATCTGCAGGGCAGGGGAGTTTTATAGTCGGCCACGGGAGAACAATAGTTTGGACCCGATTTAAAACTCATTTCTTGTAGTTGTCCTCTCAGATGCGAGTGTCTTGTGAGGAGTAGGTTGATTATTTTGACTTCGATAGTGCGAGTAGTCTGAGTTAAATATTTTGGCCAGCTTTAGTTCCTTGAGAACCTCCCACTAAAATGCAGTGTGTTCGTACCACTCTATGGACTATCTTCTGCTGTAGCAAAGGGATAGTTTATAAAAGTTTCAGGGCAATAAAAAAACGGCGACTAAGTCCATAGCACAGTTATCTGCCTGCAGCTAACGCGCTCATCCTGACAACTTCACACACAGTAGTTGTGATGAGGAACACGAAGCCCCGCTGACAGGACAGTGCCCTGTAATAAACCACACTGCACTGCTAATGTGCTTCCCGTTCAGCGAGAGCAGTGTGGTAAAACGATTATGATCTAGTCTGGGTCATATCATCCACGTTATTTGGCAAATACAAACGCTAAGCCAACTGCAGCGGACTTGATTGAAATTTCCACACTGCGGGTGTTTTGATGTGGTCGTGATTCGTAAAAGTGGCACCGATTGCCCCTTGACGGGCCAGCTCACCTGCCTTGCAGTTACCCATATAACCACTGTGGCCTGGAATTCAACAAAGAGTAATGGGTGTACAGTTTTGCTTCCGCCGTTTTTTCCTGGAATTAAAAGCTTAATTGTCAAAAAATACTTACAGATGTATTATTCAAAATACTGTCCATCGCTAGCGACAACTTTCACCCATCTCTCCGGCAATTTTCGGTTTCCATCTCGGAACGAGCGATGTCTGGGGAGTACGGCGGGTGGGGCAAGATTTTCTTATTTCAGGGTTTCCAAGTATGTCTTGACCACTTTTGCGACGTGTGGCCGAGTATTGCCATGCTGGAGAATGACTTTGTCGTGTCTCTCATGGTACTGTGGTTGTTTTTCCTTTAATGCTCGACTTCAACGCATCAATTGCGTTCGATATCGATCTCCTGTGATAGTTTCATTCGGTTTCAGTAGCTCGTAGTATATCACACCGAGCTGGTCTCACCAAATGCAAAGCATAACCTTGGCGCCGTGAATATTCGGTTTTGCTGTCGACGTTGAGGCATGTCCGGGCCTTTCCCATGACTTTCTGCGCTTGGGATTACCGTAACGGACCCATTTTTCGTCACCGGTTATGATGCGATGTAGAAATCCCTTCCGATTATGCCTTTGATGCAGTTGTTCGCATGCAAATAATCACCGTTCAATATCTCTCGGTTTCAACTCGTACGGAACCCAATTTCCTTGTTTCTGAATCATGCCCATGGCCTTGAGGCGTTTCGAGATGGCTTGTTGAGTCACTCCCAGTGATTCAGCTAATTCTTCTTGCGTTTGGCACGAATCTTCATCCAGCAATCCAATGCTTCCAATTCGTCGTCTTTGAAATTTTTTTCACTCCCACCACCATGCTTGTCCTAGACATTGAAATCGCCACTTTTCAAACGTTGAAACCACTCACTACATGTTCTGTCACTCAGAGCAACCTCACCGTAAGTATCTGCGAGCATTCGATGAGCCTCAGCTGCAGTTTTTTTTTAAATGGAAGGAGAAAATCAAAACTTCCCGCAAATGACGAGAACTTGGCTCGAAAACAGACATTTTGAATCGCGAATCTTATAAAAATGCGAACAACTTTTACTAATGCGGTGATGTTAATATGTTCACAGACGTCGAAACTTACTTTGTGACACTTTTGGACTACGTATTTTGACCAGCCCTCATCGATGCAGCCGTCTGTCGGAAAACGGCGGAAGCAAAGTACACCTAAGAAACTGTTCATTACTCCTAGGACCGAGCGATAATTCTCAACAGTTTTAGATGTAACAATGATAGATTCAAGCGACCGTATCGCAGCTTGACTATCTAGATAGATACTTTAGTAATGTCCCTAAAAGTTAGTTAAAGTCACGACAACACGACATGCCTCCCAAGCCAGGACAGAGCTTCCGAAGTTGCCGAAATCTCCAGCAGTCAAGAAGATGAAGCGATTTAGATGATCCGGTAAAGAGTTTTCCGATGACACTCTCCCGTCAATTAATTAGGTGTAGAATATCCTCCGAAGCAAAGGTAACGCCTGTTAATATTATGAAAACTATGAAATTTCAATTTCACTAGCGAAATCTGTAAATTTTTACTGACGATTCTTCGCAAATCACAATTTGAAGCTCGACTGCGAGTGCGGATTAAATAATATCCGACTCGAAATAGAAGAAAGTGATGCTTGCGAGTAGCTGGTGCTATGATCATGATCATCACTAATCGTAAGTCATTAAAAGTTTCCCAAGATCAAATCAAACGGACTACCTTGTGCGTGAATGCAGCAATAAAACGCGCCTAGTCTAGTACCGAAGCAGTACCAAGAAAAGAAAAGATACATATATCACGCTAAATTCGTCCATAAACCATAAAAAATTGAGTCTAGTTTTGTTTTGAGTACATTTTCATTTCTGACAAGAAAAAAATTTAAGTAAACATTATTCTCTTTTCGTTATGATCTTTGAATGCTAATAAAAAATTTCCATTCAAAACAAAATCAGCTCCACTTTTCTTTTCGCCGGCTACAAAACTGATGATGAACCACTTACCACCAGAACTTAATTGCCAATTTATCTGACAAGAATTAAGTGAGAAGCCACAATTGCGGCTACAGGTGGCAGTGGCATACATTTAACAAGTGTAGCCTGAGCATTGAACACGAAAGAGTGTGTTTGTTTTTACACGAATTATGTTCAAAGACAATGGTTTCTAAAGAAGAAGAAATCGGCCGGTAAAACCTTGAGAATCTAGTCGAGTGCGGAAACTTTGAGAAAAATCGGAATTAGATGATCTGCTTTCCTGACGATGCTCAGCTAGAGTACATATCATACAATTATTATTCAGAGAGTAGTTTAGTGGACGACTTTCCCCGCAATTGAAGATTTCGCACGTCTTATGATGTCCCCCCGCTATGCTGTTGATCATAAAATTTGATACGGCGACGAAAACTGCACACAAATTGTCGAACAATGAATTTCTTGTCCTCTATCTTTATCTGATCCAAATGTTTCAGCTTATTATCTTCCATCGTGATAATCTGACTGGTACGGAATGACTAATCTTATCGCGGGCTTACTACTTTGAATAAAAATTCCCATTTAGAATGCACTTCCTCGAAAACAAACAATGATGAAAGACTTTTCATCGGTTTCACTGTGGTAATTAGTTCCAAGATCGCGTTAATGCTGCAGCCAAGACTGCTGGGAAGTCTTTCGAATGTAACTGATATTCATGGATATAAAATAACTTGTATTTTGCGGAAAACAAAAAAAAATGTGTGTGGTTCATCGAAAAATTATGAGTGAAGGCCACAAGATATGTCGATTTTCATATCCGTCCCATTTTCACACACCAATCATTGAAGATTGCGGTAAAAAAGTTACTTTGTTGATGGTATGCACGCCAATATTCAAGTACTCATGAAGCATCTGTGTTACAAATTTGATCGTATGTGAAAGATACTCGTAATCTGGGAATATACTTTTTATCAAAAAAAAAAGTTATTATGGACGCACAAATGCCGCCCAAGGTAGGGTACGAGCAGTTTTATTTGCTATTCTCAGGTATGGTGATGGACGGCATATGTTAACGACTTTTAATCCGTAAATGAAGCAGATGGTGTTGATGGATGGGAGCCTCATGCGTTGATAGTTTTGATTGATAACTTGTGATTTGATTAGAAGGGAGCGAGGTGTGGCACTCGTTCCGAAAAAAAACGTAGTCGTAGTTGGCAAATATTTTGAATTTTCGTCAATAATTTGTCAATTTTCGTTTGCATTATAGATGACAGTGAGTTAATGAAGTGGCCGAAATCTAAAACACGCGTTATACTACCCTTTAAACCCCGCATTAGACCACGTTTCAGAGCAGCTGTGGTCTATTGTGTGAAGGTTTAGAGAGGTCTCATGAGAATGGTATCATGAGACTGATTTCGTGATCGAGAATCGTCTAAATAGCAATGAAAATTTTGCTGGAAAAAATTAAGTAGGGTACTTTTTCTTTAATCTGCAGCGATAGAAAACTGACTCTGCAAAAAAAAAATCAGACCGAAGCTTCACTTCGGCCTGGAGTCCGAAGCGTGTATACCCCAGACTTGTACTGACCTAGTGGTGATACCAAAAGTACCAATTGGCAACGACCATTTGCATTAAAAGTGAGTTTCCTATATGACCAGTTTATAGGGGAGTTTGGCACTCATTCAGGAGGATGTTGACCATTCTCAAAATCAATTAACTAGCCCATTCTACAACTATTTGTCGAGTTTCATTTTATCGAAAGTTATCGCTTATTTGAAGTCTCACTTGTAGGGGAAGTGGGGATTCCTTGGGTCGGATCTTGCCCATCATTGCCACCAATCAATAAGATCACACTATGAACATTTAAGCAAAATTTCAAATCACTAGCGTCATTCTATCGAAAGTTATCGCTTATTTGAAGTTTCATTTGTAGGGGAAGTAGGGGTTTGGTTCATCAGATTCAGAATCCTACTAAAAACATTTGACCAAAATTTCAAGTTACTGGCTTCATTCTATCAAAAGTTATCGCTTATTTGAAGTTGCCTTTATAGGGGAGGTAGGGGTTCCTTAGGTTGGATCTTCTCCATTTTCAATACCAACTAACTAGATCTTACTACTAACATTCAACCAAATTTTCAACTCGCTAGTGTCATTCTACCGAAAGTTATCGTAATTAAAGTAATACTTTTTAAATTATTTGAAATTTGTAGGGGAGGTAGGCGTTTCTTTCATCTGATTATGCCCAACTTACTAAAACTCAAGCAGCTTCTATTCTCAGGGTTACATGCCAAAAATCAGGTGCCTACGTCAATTGGTTCAAGAGTTATAGACAAAAAACCTGAAAAGTAGGGTAGTACGGGGCTCTTTGTAAGAAAATTACCGTTAGTTTTGAACTGATCGATTTTATTTTTCCAGGAGAGTATAAGATTACCTTCATGAGGAATGTACGGAAGCTAGATCTTTTCATGTTTATTTAATCGGGAGTTATAGATACATTTATTTATTTTACATATGTAGGGAAGGTAGGCGTTCTCTTGGCCTGATCATACCCATTTTTAATGCCAACCAACTAGATCATACTGCCAACATTTGACTAAAATTTCAATGCTCTAGCTTCATTCTATCGAAAGTACCTTGCGAACGGACAGACAGACAGACATGTTTAAATCGAATCAGAAGGTGGCCCTGATCATTTATATATATACATTGCTATACCTCCGGAGCCTCCTTTAAGGTGTTACATATTTTCGTTGTGACGAAAACAATATACCCTATGCTATAAGTCTAGGGTATAATCATCAAAAGGGTCCAAAAAGGATTAATACAAACTAGCCTTCGGCTAGCTTGCCGAATTACTTATGAGAAGATAATTTGGATAGTGACGAAAACTCGGGCGATGGGCCGTCAACTATTGACCAGAAAACTCAAGTCAAAACAGTCTCGGATAAGATCGGATCAACGACAACGGTAATGCAAACGGAATACGGATTATTCTTTTGGAACCTGGAATGTACGATCTCTTAATAAATCCCCTCAATTGATTTAACTACAACTTGGCTGTCTGTGAAAATGACAAGATCTCTTGCTCATATCATGAGACACCCCAGCCAGGTCATAACTTTTGTAATTGCCGTAACTTTCCATTCCATTGCAGGATTCAGGAAGAAAGAAAGATTTAGGCTAAGCACATCAGAGAAAATTCTCACCCGAATCCTCCATCCATCTTGGAGCGATCTGCATAGATTTCTATTGAATTATGCGACAGAAGCGAACAGAAGAAAATTTCGCCTTATTTGCAAAAACGAAGGTCACCCCACGCAACACTCGGGACTCGACCGGAAGTATCTTATCCATACTTGTGAAGAGAACAAGCTCTGTTTATTCGGATTAACCTTTACTATATTCATATTGTTATCAGCCCAACTCGTTTGTTGTGAGAAGGCATCCTACAATACCTCACTAAGAAAGCAAATTTATTTGAAATAACATAAGCAAGTTTCATGCAACCCTACCCTTTCCGGTTTTAAAGCAATCTGTTGACAAGTAATTTCCAGAGAAAGGAAAAGTGTACTCCCTCCACCTTTCGGGGTATCGCTGCTCACGGATCATCATTTAGACGACGATCCCAGGCGAGTGTGCCAAGACCAGCAACAGCACCGAACGCGTGGCTCAAAGAAACGCATCCTTGTCAGGTACCACTTGTATCCGCTGTCATTTTCATAAACCATTTTGGTGTATTTCCCCGAATATTCCAAAACCAAGCTATAAATATCAAAAATTTCGGAGGAGGCCCGGGCTACCATGACCCCTATGGATCTGCCATTGGCTGAATAGATAATTGGGGAATATCAAGGGGGCTTTCTTCCAGGAAAATCGACCAGTTTTCACGGTGAAGTAAGTGTTTAAGAAATGCTATGAGTTCGACACCGCTGCACAACGAATATTTGTAGACTTTAATTAGGCACACGACGGTGTTGGCCAGAGCGCACTATATAAGACCATGGATCACTTTGGAATCCCGGCAAAATTAGCTTAGCTCATCGAGATGACTATGTCCGATTGAATAGTACAGATCCGAATTAACAACAGTCTGACGGACGGCTTTGACACGGCACGGGCATTGGAGTAAAACAGGGAAGATGGGCTGGTCCCCTCAGCTATTCAACATAGCACTTGAGAACGCGATACGAAAGCTGCGCGTGCAAACAACGAAGACCCTACTAGTCACAGATGTGCAAATAATAGGCTACACAGATGATATCAACATCCTGTTAACATCACCGGTGACAGCGAAAGTAACGTTGCACACCATGCAGCAAAGGAAGTTGCTCCACACATCGATAAAAAAAACTAGAGTGCTTATCCAATCCCGCAGAAAAAGATCAAACTGCGCGGAGGTGAAGCTAGACGATGTTGTCGAAAGGGTGGACAACTTCGTTTACATTTAGCTTGGGACGAAGATAGCAGAGAATGGCGATGAAAAGCTTAAAGTCTACAAAACAATAATCAGGTGTTGTGCCATAGATCTGAGACATGGACTCTCATCTTCCAAAGAAGGGTTATCTGGCACTCTATTGGAGCTGCTCGTGACGGCGACCAGTGACGAAGAAGGTTCAACCGCGAGTTGTACGAAATCTACGACGAGTCAGAAGTCCCTAAATTCGTTTGAGTACATGGGTTACAATGGGTTGGACACGTGGCACGAATGGGTGATCAACGAATACCCAAAAAGTGTTTATTTGAGTAGGCATATGTGGAAGACCATCCGGTAGGTCGAAGATGCGATGGGCGGACTCCGTTGACAACGACAGCAACAAGCTGCTCGGATTCAGGAACTGCAGGACGCGGCACTTGAACCGAGACGACCATATATCGGACCAGCCATTAGACCACGTATCAGAACAGCTTAATAAGTGGTCTAATGCGGCTAGTTGGTTTGGCGTGTAAAACGCCCTTGAACCACAACTCGAAAAATACCAAATTAATTTGTCCATTCAAAATATGTACAAAATTTCAGGAAAATTAAAAACCATTCGCAGAAATGCAAAGAATCTTTTTCTGATAATTGAACTTAAACTCTGCTCTCTCTGTGGTCAACGGAATGTCTAAATGTTGACCGTTTGTTCATTTTGAAATTAGGTCAAAGGTCCGTAACCGCATACCTGTACGCACACAAGCAAATTATTCACGATATTGCATTACTTTTTTTAACGCCCAATTTTTGCAAAATATTTAATTACAAGGAATCTAACGGCGTCTACTTGTTGAACAATGGTTCATTGCGTTGAATGAACAACGTGTACAAAATTAACAATTTCGCATCCATTCATGATGAAGAGATTTTGGCCCATTCATGCATAATGTTCACTGAAAACCGAAAATTGAATGAAGAGTATCTAATGCCAAAAATACCCTACAGCTACAGTCAATTCATCGCAATCTTTGCGATTTGAATACCTAAGTAGCTATACTCATCTGTACACACTCCGGTTGATGGTGATGGTAAATTCCGATTTTCCGATTCAGCCAGCATCACACAAAACAAAACATCCACTCCAACACTTTATCGGGGGGGATGACGAATTAATTTTGCCGATTAAATCCATTTGATGCATAATCGCTTCGAAAAATCGTCAATAAATATAGCGTAAAATTTTTGTTAGGTTTTATTGTTCGTGTGGAGTGAATAGAGGTTAACGGCTTACTTGGTAAAGGTGTGATAGACTAGACGAGCAGGTACAATATCAGAAGCCACGAATTGACCGCAATCAAATATCGAGAATTATGTGGAGGTCATAATTAGTATGTTGTTGATCGTATTCGAGATTTGTTTTTGACATGTGCGGTCTTCATAGAAATTGAGGATGATGTGAGATAAGTATTTTAAACCACATACCAATGAAGGTGATAGACGTCATCTGATTGTGATTATTGATGTATTTTGTCAATCATTAGGAAAATAAGATACTTGATACTGAGAAAGCTATGATAGTCCAATAATCACGTGTCAATTAAGGCCAGATTCAGGAAAAATTTAGAAGTTATCGTCGTAAAATTCGTATTTATATTGGGGCCTTAGAAGCGATATCACAACCAGGGCGTTTTTCCGGGCGATATATTTTTTTTTAAACATAAACATAGTTTTCAGACAGAAAATTTTAGTTTTAGACCGACAATTTTTTTTATGAAAAATAAGTACTTGTACAAATTAAAATAGTTATCACGTTTTATATTTATCTTGTCAAAAACCTGAACTTTTCGACGAAAACGAAGATTTTCAGTATTATGATCTTTGAATCCATTACCACCAACCACTGTTACCCTTTTCGACTCCTAGACCATTCATCTCTAAACCATTCATGCTTCTATTTATTTTTTGTCACTACAGGAGCTTTGAGAACTACTCTGTCGGCAGGCTTGAAGATGCTGCTCAACTTGTTTCCGGTGGATATTTCTGGTGAAAAACTGGCGGGAAACACGGCCCTTTGCGAAACTCCAGAGTGGGGCGCTGAGGTGTGGCCATCCACTATTCTCGGTAGTCTGGGTCTTCAAGCGGAGACTGATTACACCTCTCCAAAATACGCAACTACATCAGCCTGATTCCCTCTAGGAATCTGTTGGTAGGCAACACGTCCATTACACCCAACTCTTTGGTCATCTAAAATACATGGGTGGTTCTTAGCCTGGCCATAGACTGTCAAACACGAAATCCAAATCCAACATGAACCTAGTACAAATGTCCTCTGAATAGATCAAGAGTTTGACAGTCTGTGGGTACACTTAAACCGACGAAGGATTGGGGGCGGATATTTACGATATCTTCAGAAATAAAGAAGTTTTTCTAACAAAAACTTGCTTTTGGAACCGTCGTTTCTATGACAGCTATATAATAGAGTATTCGGATTTCAGCCAAATTCGGCAGTATCATTAAGCTAAAGATAATATTGATTAGTGTAAAATTTGAAAACGATATCTTTAAAAATAAAAAAGTTTTTGTCACAAAGACGAATTTTTGGACCGGTCGTTCCTATGGCAGCTATATGACATACATAGTAGTCCGATACCATTGGTTCCGACATATTTTTAGCGTGTAATAAAAGGAAGGCTTTGTAGAAAATTTCAGCTTGATAGCTTTAAAACTGAGAGACTAGTTTGCATAGAACTAGACGGACAGACAGACAAAGCTCAATCGACTCGTCTCATCATACTGACCAAGAATATATGTAGTTTATATGGTCGGAGATGCTTCCTTCTGTGCGTTGCAAACTTCATGACAAAGTTAATATACCCTATCACAACCATGAAGGGTATAAAAATCTGCTCATTTCCACCATTCAATGATATTTGATGGTTCGATGGAACTTCGGTCATGCGCGCGTTCATGTGTGGCGTCCTTAACTATTAAACACAAAAAATGGCAGCTTACCAAAGCATGGTCCACAGGCTAATAACAACACCACTAACCGAAAAACGATTCAACGACGAACTAAACTACATCAAGGACACAGCGGAAATTAACGGATTCAGTAGAAAAGAGATAAGCAGAATATTGCGGAGAAAAAAGTAGCACATGCAGAAGGAGCAGCTCAGCACACTGTTCCAGCAGCAGCCCTTAAGAGTGAGCGTCACTTATTTAGCCATGACGGGAACTATCAAAAAGATTTTGGGAAAACAAAACATAGCAGTGGTAAGTAGCAGTAGAAATCAACAACTAAGGGCGAAATTAGGTTCACCAAAAGACAGCCTCGAGAAAAGAGCGGAATGCCCCAAAGTCTACATCGGGCAAACAAAACGACTAATAATAAGGTTCGAGGAACATATGCGGGAATTCACGAAGCGAAAAAACGATGACGGCCGAAACATTAAATCAATGGTAGCGAGGCATATGGCTGAAGAGAAACAAAACATCGATATCGGAAACGTAGAGGTAATTAAGCAGCTACGGAAAAACCAACGATTGGACGCTGCGGAAAGCTTGTACATCATGAAGGAAGAAAAGCAGGTAGTTCTTAATCACGATGAAGGAAACTCTGAATCGATACTAATAAGAGCAATTAGTGGCAGGTAATAGCGGAAAAATAAAAGTTGCCTAAGATTATGTAAATATTCAGATATACCTATAAATAGAAGATAAGATGAAATATAAATTAAATTAGAACTAGCACTGAAGAAGGCAGCACGTGGCTGCCGAAACAATTCATCATCATCATCGTGGCGCGACAGCCCGACGTCGGGCCTTGGCCGCCTGGATCATTGTCCTCCAATTATCTCGGTCACGTGACCGCGTCCTCCAATTTTGGGAGCCCAGCAGCTGCGCGGCGTCCACACCTACTGAGCTCTCCCAACGAGATCTCGGTCGTCCTCGCAGTCTCGCTCCGTCGACTCGTTCTGCATTCATTACTCTCTTAGGCATGCGATCGTCGTCCATTCTTTGTACATGCCCTGCCCATTGAAGTCGTTGTAGTTTGACGATTTTCGAGACTTGCAGCTCATCGTACATTTCATACAACTCATGGTTGTACCGGATGCGCCATCCATCTCGATCGCAAACAGCCCCGAAAATTCGCCGTAGAACCTTACGTTCGAAAGTATCTAGCATGTTTTCGGAGGCTTGAGTTAGGGTCCATGCTTCGCAGCCATAGCATAGCACTGGTCGTATAATGGTTTTGTACACGCGGAGCTTCGTGTTTCTGTGCACATGTTTCGATTTCATTATGGGGAGAACCGAGAAAAAAGTCTTATTAGCTAACTGTATCCGTCGTTTGATTTCGTCAGTTTCGTTGGCGTCCCTTGACAGGTTGCAACCCAGGTAAATGAAGTTGTTCACGAACTCGATGTTGAGGTCCCCCACGTTGATGCTCGGTTGTGCAGGTGTCCTTGTCACCGATTGCATCATTATTTTAGTTTTACCCTCGTTAATACGTAATCCAACTTCCTTTGCAGCGGTATCGAGCGTATGCAGAAGTTCTTCTGCGTCAGCCAATCTTCGGGACATGATGTTGATGTCGTCGGCGTACGCTGCTAATTGTGTCGACTTGATGAGTAGCGTCTTGCTGTTGTCCATATTCATGGCCCGAATAACGTATTCCAGTGCTAGGTTGAAGAGCGTCGGTGCCAGTCCATCGCCCTGTTTCAAACCAGTGCGTGTTTCAAATAGATCAGTAAGTCTATTCTGGATCCTGACTTGTGAGACGGAGTTGGTCATCGTCATCTTTGTCAGTCGCGCTAATTTTGCCGGTATACCAAATTGCAGCATGATGTTGTACAGTACTCCACGATCGATACTGTCGTATGCCTGCTTGAAGTCGACAAAGATTTGGTATACGTTTACGTTGTATTCCCAGCACCTCTGGAGTATCAATTTGACTGAGAAGAGCTGATCGGTTGTGGAGCGACCAGGTCTGAAACCGCTTTGGTATTCGCCAATGACTCGTTCTGCGTACGGTTTTATTCTATTTTCCAGAATTTTCGTCAAAATTTTATAGGACGTACAAACTAGTGAGATGCCCCTGTAATTCTCACACCGCAGTTTATCTCCCTTTTTATGAATTGGACAGATGATGCTTCTGCGCCAATCGTCTGGGATCTCCTCGTTCTCCCATACTCGCAGGAGTAATTGATGTATGGCATCAACTAGACTCGTTCCACCGAATCTTAGCAGTTCAGCTGGAATCTCGTCAGCGCCCGGCGCTTTATTTCGTTTTAGTGACCGCAACGCGAGATTAACTTCCTCCACTGTCGGGGGTTGAATGGGTGGGCCTAGATCAACAATATCGTCGAGAGCTTCCTGTGTGGGGATGTTAGATGGTCGGTTTAGAAGCTCTTCAAAATAAGAGGCCCATCGTTTGTTAATACCATCGGTGTCGCTGATGATGTTTCCATCCTTGTCCTTACAAAGGCTAGTCCTGGGTTGGTAGCCGTTCTTAATTGTATTTACTAGTTTGTACGCTTGTCTGGTGTTCCTATTAGCTAAGTTTTCATTTATGTTCAGCAACTGCTCGTCAAAGTATTTACGTTTCTTACGTCTAATTATTCTATTCGATATTCGCCGTAGCTCGTCATATTTTTCTCTTCTGGCTCTGGTTCCTCGTTGAATCCATTGTCTGTAGGCCTCGTTTTTCGCGTCAAGTGAATTTTTGCATTCTTCGTCGAACCAGTCATTTCGCGCTCGCCGGGCTTTATATCCCACGACCTTCTCTGCGACATCCTTGATGGTACCCTTGAGTTCTTCCCAGAACCCATGGACGCCTGTGTTGCTGATGTTGTGCAGCATAGGTGATAGTTTTTCCTCAAGGGCGGTAGTATACGCCATCGCTGTAGCATCACTCAAGAGCTTATCAACCGCAAAGATTTTGGGAGGGCTGATTCTTGCTTGGTGCACTGAGGAAATTCTACATCTGTAGGTCGTCTTCACCAAGTGATGATCTGAGTCGCAGTTTGCTCCTCGATAGGAGCGGACATCCATGACACTAGACGCCCATCTCCTGCAAATGAGGACGTGGTCAATTTGGTTGACGGTATGTGCGTCTGGAGACTTCCAGGTCTGCTTGTGAATGCGTCGATGCGGGAAACACGTAGAGCTTACGACTAGATTCCTGCTGCAGGCGAAGTCGATAAGTCGCTGGCCGTTATCGTTACATTCTTCATGGAGGCTGTGGCCTCCAGTGGTCCCCCGATGCCAACTTTCATTCCCGACTTTCGCGTTAAAGTCTCCTAGCAGCAATTTGACGTCGTTTGTTGGAAGTGAGTCGAAGAGAGTTTCAAGGCGGGCGTAGAACTCGTCTTTTACTGCGTCTTCTTTAACTTCAGTGGGGGCATGCACATTGATGAGCCAGAGATTGAAGAATCGAGTCTTGATGCGAATCGCACACAGCCGTTCATTTATGGGTTTGAAGTCAGTAATATGCGGTTTGAGGTGATTGTTCACTATAAATGCTACTCCAAACTCCTTGCGGCCTGATGGTTTGCCACTTGTAAAAATTGTGTGCGATTTCTTGTCATTAATCTCGCTGCCAAGCCAATTTGTTTCCTGGACTGCAGTAATGCTCAGTTGCCGAAACAATTGTTTGCTATAATAAACAAGCTAGCCTTCGGCTAGCTTGCCGAAGGCATAATACCCTTCACTCTTTCTGTGATTTAGCTTTACATTCTCGTCCCATACTACAAGTCTCGTGGTTGCCATTTTGGCTTGTGGTTTTATGTGAATGTGTATTGGCTGTAGGTCGAGCAGTACATCAAGATAGGGATGGCGGTTATTGGAAAATCTACCGGTTGTTCCGGTTATTTTCGCCAGCGGCTTAACCGCTTCGGTTTAACCGACCCAATCTACCGGTTATGGGAAAACCGGTCATCCGGTTATTTAATAATAATAAGCTAATAATTGTTGACAAGCTTGCGTTATTTTGTAGATCCTTTGGCATACATGTGTTTGGGGAGCAGCTTATGCCTTCAGTGTAATAGCCGCCATACATTATGCGATCCTTCGCTTGATAAATTGGCCGCTGGATCGCTACAAAATATCAGCTGATCAAAATTATATGAAACAGTCAAAAAAATCCTCAACAATAAGCGCATACACAGGCCGATCCATCGGCCGATCGATCGGTGTGTGTATGGCACGTTTTTAGACTTACAAAATAAGTAAGAGTTGCACTGAACAAAAGTTGCTTCCCAAACACATGTATGCCAAAGGGTCTACAAAATAGCGCAAACTCAAAATCTTCCCTTTTGACAAATCAAGCTTTGGGCCAATAGTTGGTATCCAGTCTATTCATAAATACTCTTTCGCTAATATGTTGATCCGTTAGTCGAGTCCTTTCATTAGATACCACCCACCTCATTTAAAGTTGATACCAGTCGTTCAGAGGCCACGGAACTCCCGATCAAAGCTAAATATTTTTGAGCAATAAATGACGAAACCGGCATGCAGGCATTGCTCTTCTCCCAAAAATTTAAAGGATCACTTCCCCTATGAAGCAACGGCTGCTGAAGATAGAGTTTCGATTCATTTGGAAATGATTCCACTGGAGCACCCTTGGCTACTTCCTAGTCATGTGGTGATCAAAAAGGATTTTAGTTGTTTATGACTTCAGCCTTTTGAGGTAAGGGTGAAAGTTTGCCAATGTCAGCCAAGTGGTGATTAACTTCTTGGCTAAAATGATGACTTGGCTGGCAATAATGGGGCTCAAGCATATTTTTGTTGGTGCATGCGCAATGGCTATTTAAAAAAAAAACGGTCCGATTAAATTTGAATCAGAAAGACAAACGGCTGAATTTTTCTTCTTCTCTGACGTCGAACTATTTGAAACAACAAGTTAGAATTTTCGCATGTCGGTTATTTTTCACCGGTTATTGGATTTAGAAAGTAATACCGGTAAAAAATCGGACAAAAATAGTACCGGAGATAACCGGTTATTCGAAATGGAAAATACCGGTTGTCGGAATAACCGGTAGGTATTTCCCATCCCTACATCAAGAGCACTAGATGGGTAAAAGCGGATAACCCCTGTCACCATTAGGCATGCAAGTCTCTGCACCTTGCCTAAGGTGATCTTACCAGCAACGGTGAATGCTCTTTCCCACCAGACTACTGCACCATATTCTAATATAGGTCTTATGATAGCCTTTTAAATCCAAAGGGATATTGAGGGTTCCCCACGTCTTACCTACATATTGCCTACATATCCATAAAGCCTTATCCGCCACTGCCCTGAGGTGTTCTTGCCAGAGTAGTTTACTGTCGAGGATGATACCCAGTTATTAGGTGTGATTTTCCATGGGAAGTGGTGAGTCGTACATTAGAGAGCATCTGATGCGACTGAGGTTTCTTTTTCTAGAGAATGGAATGACCTAGCTACCTACTGGACTAATGTTGACCTTCCACTCCGCCGCGTCGTATGATACATACTATGATTTTTTGCTTGTTAAGAGTTTTTAAAATTTCATATGTGATTGTGAATTGATTGATAAAATACTTTTCAGCCTTGCGTTAAAATTTAACTTTCAATTGGCAGAACTGTGCCTATACCTGTCAATTGTTTTGCTATTTTTCTAAAGTAGTTTCATTCGATAAAGGCATCTTGCAAATTGCAAACACCTTTCAATTCATTCCCATTTCTATAATTTTTAATTGCTTACATATAGTAATTGCGATCAAAGCAGATTGCAACAGCTTTTAACATTTGTCTTCGGCCCAAAAATCCACCCAAAATATCCGTTAAAGAATTTCACTTTCTCCCAATTTTCCATCCATTCAAAAACGTTAAATCCCAACTTACTCATATTTTTTTTCCATTGGACTGTAATATTTCATTAAGTCGATCTAGCGTTGGGTTGATTGATTTTGGGATGGTGAAGCTTGCGTTGATGAAGATGACGGTAATAATGCTTATGGCTTTAAAGGCGATGATGCGGATGGGATGCATTATTTGAGCCAAAGATTAGATGAAATTGAAAGTTGATGGACTGTCGATCATCAGTGCCAAAAAATCCCATCGTAAATGTGCGAATACAATTTATAGCTACAAAGTGTTTTTTTTTTTGTTCAGCCAAATGAAAGACAAACTGAAACCCGGTGTCGACAATATTGAATTATGAAGATAGAACGTTATTATCATATACTATAAAATAAAAATAAAAAACACTTTCTAACGGATTGTTGAAGATAAATTTATATTAGTGCTATGGGTGGGTAGCATCAAAATGTTATAATACTTTTTATTATGTTAGACTATCTTGAAAGTTTTTATTTAATGAATCAATTCAAGCAGCAATATTTCATATTTTGTAAGAAACCAAATCGGTTTCTTTGCTAATATTCCTAAAGTGAAAGAGAGGAAGCAAACAGTGTACCCACATAATTCAAAACAACATGTGACAGCACTCTGAATTAAAGTCACTGTATAGTTAAAAAATAGATATATTCTTATGGGACACTCTTAGTAAGGAGCTCATTCATTTATCATTCTTGGCCAAATACATTTCAGGATAATCACGGATGTCTTATAATACATCTATCCTGAAAAAAAAATATTTTCCGGTAATCTTTATCAACTTAGACCTAGAGCTTGATACTAAAGTCAACCAGTTTGAACTATTCCCCATCACTATAATTACTTTGTGATTGTCTACTGTAATTGAAGCAGTCTGCAAGTCCATCCCCAAAATACCATGTAAAGTATCCTACGAACGATGCTATTATGAAAATGAATGAAATCTATCCATTTTGCCATCAGGGCTTCCGTATCTTCGGGCTATAAAATCCTGCATCACAAATCTCTTTCCATCCAATCAACCACTCTCATGCACTAAATTACTTCCGATGGAACACTCTCGTGTGTTACGCATACGAGTACGAGTACATGCCTCATACAGATTTCCTGTGCATATGACGGCTATGGTATGGTATGTAACAGATATAAACTATCCGCACGTAACTCAGATGGAAATTTAATGAAGTCGAAGGGAAGTGCAATGACAGGTAATTGAGTGACGAAAATTTGTCCGTGAGAATTTTTTGGGGGCTTCGTGTCTTTTTTTTTAACTTTTGCGATGAAACAACAAAATGTAAGAAAACATGAAAAAAATTGAAAGGAAGTGTATAAATCACACTAGACGAATGTTTAGAGCAGACGGAAGAGAAGATTGGAGATCTGTGACCAAATAAGTGTCGCGACAGCATAACGTGCACATGCAATGCTTATCATGCTAATCATCGATTATATATATATATATTTTTTTAAGTCAGTCAAATTGACGGGATCAGAGTTAAAAAAAAAAATTAGAATGTATTTTACCATTCTTTTTGCCGTCAGTCTTAACACCCTAATGGGGAATAATGCGTCAAATACTTCTAGGCGGCTTACGGTTTCGTTAGCATGTATCGAATTTCCGACGACGCACATTGCTAGCACACACCTCCCGCCCATTCAGCCGCATGCTGCGGCAAGACGGGAATGGCTATGGCTTATTCTTACGTCTCACACCGCAAGGAGAAGAAAACTCAAACAGCCACGGCGGGATTAGAACCCACGAGAATCAGTATTATAACAAATTAGACTGGCGTCTTAACGCACTGAGTTACCGGCCTCCTCTTCTCTAGTAAATAGTTCTGTCAAAATCTTTTTTGCTAGGATATCATATAGCGTTCTCTGTGGCTTAAGTATTACTTCTCCTTATTTCACCCATCACTTCGTTGTGGTTGCATCAAATTAAAAAAGAAATTGGCTTGACAGCCATATGCATGCCTATAGCCAATGAAAAAAGTTGACAACCCCACCTACCCCCTTTCCGCCAATTCCGCCCAATATTTTATAAGGTAAACTCGTTTTCAGATTTTACGACCCCTACAGATTACGGCATGAAACATTCAACCTTCACTAGCAGTTCAAGCGACGATATTCCTACACAGGAAGGAGGCAGTAATAACTGACGATAATTTGAAGTGTTGTTGAGAAATTGTAGAAATAACTGGAGACAACCCGAAGCAAAGCACTGACAATTATGTTGAGGCCTCGGTGAGTCTGTTCCTTTTAGACAATTAACAACCTGTCCATTTTCTGAACTTAATCTAAATGCATTGAATTCAGAATAATTACTGTAATAATTGCGACTATAGGTAGCCGTCGATCCAATCATAACTAACAACTAGGCATAACACTACTGTTAGCTGCGATCGGATTATTGCTGCTTAGTTCAACTATTAAGTAACCAAATCCACCCTCCTTCCCGTAACTTTGTACGTTTCGTTACTCCTACACGGAAACATGGAAGAATTCATATTTTTGCAACTTTCGTGAAATAAGGGCGAATCATACTGCGGTGCATGCTCATCTGATGATGAATAAGTGTTGCAGCAGCAGCAGTTATGGCTTTAAGCGAAACGAAAGTGTCTAGTGATTCCGACATAAGCCAATATTACGTCCCTGGTTATCGCTTCTTGCCTGTCTTCTCAACTCAAAGGGGAATTGCAATCTACATTGGAAATAATATCGCATATTCAACCATCAGCCCCCAGTTCACTTTATCTAATCCAGAACATTCACATTCCATGAACGGGCGACCGGTAGCGCAGTGTGTTGAGGCATCAGTCTCATGTTTGACTACCGGCGTTTCGGGTTCGAATCCCGTCCACGACAACGTTCGTGGCCATGGATGTGCAGGAGGTGCATGCTGGCAACTGCATTCTCTGAAACCAATTTATGCCAACGAAACGTCAACTGGGCCAGATGGAACAGTTGACGCGCTATGCCCCACAAGGGGTTAGGGCAATTGAGTACATTCCATAAGCCAAATTTTCCCTGGTCGAAACCAAAATTTCCCCGATTTGACAGGAAAATTTTGGGTTTGACCAGGAAAAATTTGAATTTGGACTGTCTGTGAGTGTCCAGCATTAAAGATTAAAGCTATCACGGTTGCATGCATTATAAATGAAATAGAATCGTGATCACCGGGATGATATTACAGTCGTCTAGTACTAATGTCAATCGATTAACTCATTTGTCATAAAAACTCCAAAAATGGTGTGAAAGCAATTGTGGAACATACACGTACAGCAATATTTTGCAGTATAGAGAGCCAGCAAATACTGAACGCAAGACCGGTGAATTTTACTTACTGTAATTACCAGTTGTGTCTTCATGACACGCTTTTTGATTTCAACTAACTACAGTTGCGATAAATTAATGAATTAAATTAATGTCCACGTAATGAAGATTCTTCTGTTTGTCATGTGAATTTCTACTCGTATTGCTAACAAAATTTTACTTTCTTGAGTCCATTATTTAGTTACGTCAGAAGAACTAATGGGCTGGTGATTACAGTAGATGAGGGCAAAATAAGTACACAGCGCTGTCATCATAATTTCAGTTTGTTTTCATTTTTCCATAGAAGTAAGTGAATTTGACTGGAATAGTACATACATTGTACAAGTACAACAAAACAGGATAAGCATACCCCAGTAAACAATTTTGGCAAAAAATTTATTTAAAATATCTTAATGATTTCGCCCAGTGTCGCCAATTATCTTTTGAAAGATAAAAAAAGAAGATATCAGTTTAGAGCGTTCCGAAAGAAAGATAATTAGATTATCTTCTTTCATATAGAAATAAGAAATTGTCAAAAAAATCGTCAACGATAAGCGCATACACAGGCCGATATCGATATCGAGCGACGGTTCGGCCGATCGATCGGTGTGTGTATGGTACGTTTAAGGTAACTTTTTATGCATTGTATCATGCCTAATTCTCTTTCTTCCTTAAGAAAAATCTGAACGTTAATGGCGCCGAAAAGTCATGACGAGAACATTCCCAGAACTGGCTCTAATCATTCAAATTCAAATAACTCCACGGGGAAACTATTTACTATTTGTAAAGAAAAATAAATGAACTTAGAAGAAAAAATTATATTCTTTCCATTTCTATATTAAATCTTCGCTATTCACAATCGAAATATTGCGATTATCTTATTTTTCTCCTGAAAAGGATATCATTTCGAAGTTTTCTCTGATGTAAATTTGCGATTACCATATTCTTGTCCTTAAAAAGAAATCATTTCGAGGTCTACTGAAAGATTTCTTTGGGATATTTTCCCCTATTCTTATTACCATCGCCAATAAGATATCATTCCGACTGGACATTTAATACGGAATCTTTATCTTGTATGATCGGAACTAGATATCATTTTAGATTTATGGTATCTTGTGAAAGATGTTTTCAAGATTTCATTCGGAATCTTAATGTTTATTGAGACGCATTACATTAACAACATTAGGAGCATTGTTTTGAGAATCTTAACCTATAGAGGTTAGAGAAATAACACGCCCTTCAAAAACAACATTAACCTATATGGGTTAACGTTCTGCTCTGGTGATTTATCTAGGGCAAATCCTGACATCAATAGAACATTAAGCTTTAGGCTACATTTAACAGTTGCCCCTAGAAGTTCGTTCGTTTATTTCACTTTGTGGTCGCTTCATTCAATCGCAATTTAATTCCACATTTTTATGATTGAAATATTATAGTTTAGGCACCGGGGATTGAGATGGAAAGTTTTGCAGACCTCTTGATTTTTGTGTACCTTTATGTATTTTGGGCTGGTGAACACAAATGTGAGGTTTTCCAACAAAAATTCGCTTAGGAAATTAAGAAATGGACCAAAATAATGTACTTTTTTTTGCTTTTAGACCCATGTTTCCAAAAGTTTACATTCTACAAAAAAAGTCAATAAGAATTAATTAAAGTACCGAATTCAGCTCAGTACGCCCAGAACTTCTCAGCTCTTCAACGTTAACGGGTCAGAAAAGTTCGCCGCGCGTACATACATATCTCGCTAAATGTTATGAAAAGTGCTCGTCCTACGTAGAAACTTATTTAAATCAAACTTGTAGATATGTAACTTGATTATCTTTAATTTAGTATATAAACGACTTTCGTACGATATACAGTTCCCTAGAAAATTATGAAAACGTAGAAGAAGAAAAAGTTTGCTCGCGGATATCAAATCAAATTTTTTTCTTGTAGGAAGAACAGTATATCCGTATTTATGAACGAGCAATCTTTCTCGTGACTGCATGCTTTTTATTTTAGGACTGTTGCGTTTTTTGTAAAGCAATACCTGCAATCTTTAATGAGAATACAGTGACAAGTGGTCGTGGTGGTGGGTGTTTCCTCTACTGATGATTTTACGATCCTTTCGTAGTCCGGTTTCAATTGCCTGTCCTTTTAACTAGTTTTTTTTAGGCTGGGTTGCGTTTGAAATTTTTTTTGAAAAAAATTATGTGGGAATTTTCTGCAAAACCCAAGCATTTGGAAGTGTGCGATGTGCGAAGAAGATGCTGAAGAAGATGCCGACGCATTGATAGTTCAAACTGCAGTTTCTTTAACGTGAGAACATGCTTGCGTTACAGTAGTAGGTGAAGACATTGATTTATTGGTGCTAATGACAGCCTTTTCTTCTTCCTCAAAGCTTAAGTTCTTTAAACCAGGGAAAGCCCCGCATCAGTTATTTACATGTTTCAGTGCCATATCCCAAAGTATAATTGCCGAAAATATTCTATTTATCCATGCTTTTAGTGGCTGTGATACCACTTCGGCTCCTTTCGGACAGGGCAAGATAAAATTGTGAAGGCGCTCATCAAGAATCCACACTTGGCTGCTGTAGTGCACGTCTTCAAAAGCCCTGACGCAACCCATCAGTTGATTGATGCTGCTGATGAGCAGTTCTTGTTGGCGCAGTATGGTTGTGAAAACACCAAAACCACGCTGAATGAGTGGAAGTTCAAACGGTTCATCAAATCTGCATTAACTACAAAATCCAACATCGCCTCTTTACCTCCCTCTCAAGATGCTGCAAAGGAACATTCTTACCCAGTGTACTATCAAGTACAACAGTTTCTTGGGGTAATGAAAACAGCTAGCCATTGGGGATGGCAAAAGGGACCTTCAGGACTTGTTCCAATTACCACCCTTCAACCACCGACACCAGACTCAGTAATGAGACTAAGACTAGTTTGCTCAATATTATGTGTGAGTTGCAGTGGAGCTTGTGAAAACGGTAGCCAATTTGAGTCCCACGAAGAGGAAGATATTGCGGATGAAGCGGATATAATTGAGGAACTTTTGGAGAAACACGTGCAACAATTAACAGCTGTACTAGAATTTCTTACTAACCCACAGGCACCGGACTGCCCCATCATTGAGACTGCTGATGAAGAGGAACTCCGTGTTGTGGTAAAAAATCAAGGCGAAGAGGAAATAAAAGAAAGACCTGTTGCACCTAATGTATATAATACCCGGTCCAAGCGCGGATGGTTAGTTTAATTTTATGTAAATAGCTTTATTTTAATTTATGTTTTATACCATATTTACTGTATTTCGGTTTTAATTTATATTTAATCGAGTCTTATTTTAAGATATTTTTTAGATAAACGATTCAATCCTTTACATACACATTAAACAACATATTTTTTTAATTAGTATTTTATTTTTTATCTTTGTTCTTTATACAGAAGGTTTCGTCCGAGCCCAGCAACTTGGGACATGCAGCGGTGGCGGGTAAAATTCGACCATATGGTTGGGATTGTGTGAATTCGGAGAAAACATTTTTTTTTTTAATCAAAGTGTTCAATATCAGAAATGCTTTACAAAACTGATGTTATTATTATCTAATAGATTAATACATAGCTTACCCTGTTTATCCCTATGTTCATTTTTTATTTGTAATTTGCAACGTAAGTAATAATCCGACGAAATTCCCACTTAGGTATATCAAATTAAAGGTTATTAAAATATCTACAAACTCAATTCCACGACTTTCCTCGTGTTACGTGGGACTTTACCCGATATTTGACAATATGAATTACCAATGCAGAGCTTTTACATTTTTTGGTAAAAGAAATAAAATCATTAAAGCTCTATTTCTCGGAAAGTGATATTCGTACGAAGCCGATTTTTTAGTGAGCTTTAAAAGAGATTTAGGCATTTTTTTCTGTAGAACTCTTCCTTACATTTTCTGGTACGATAATTTTCCCAAAATCGTTTTTTACGATATTGGTTTTTTTTTGTAATTTTCTTTGTACCTAAAGGGAGTATGAGATTGCTGCTTATATGATATCAAAGGTAATAAAATTTACTATTAACTCATTTGCGATAACTTTCTTCATCGGATGAATATATACTTTACCCAATATTCGACAATATTTATGGCAAAAACGGAAAAAAATCATTTTTTGAAAACGAAAGTGGGTTTTTGAATAGCTGTGTTTTTGAAAACAATGGACGTAGCAAAACAATTTTAATTAAATGTTTTAGCAAATTTAATATACTTTCAAATATACACATAATTAAGGATATATTTAGTGATGTTCGCGTTTGTCCTCCAGGAAGTCCTTGTTTTTGGCGATTTTGTGTTACCATTTGCCAAGTTACTAACGAACAAACGGGCAGCTTGCTTCTCCCAGCTTATAAATAATTGAATTATTATCAAATTCCACCCCATCAATTTCCAATTTCGTGGGATCACTACTTTTCCCGATATTGGAAAAACATCACTAAAAACGAACATTCTTCACAAATTAAGAATAAACATTTTTCAATTTTGAATAACTTTTTTTCAAGAACGGTTGAACATACGAAGCTCATTTTGGTGTGAAACTTCAGAGAATTTAGTGCTTTAAAAAATATAAATATAATTTTTTTTGTAAGACGTATATTTTTGGAGATATTAAGCAAAAACTGAAGAAAGTGCAAAATAGACGAAAAAAACTAAATCATGAAATTGTTTTTTTTTTGTCTAAAAGAGTTACTTGGTTAAGATTTTTGTTGGCAAACCTCAGAATTGCTTTTAGCCACCAAAATACCATTGGAATAAAAAAAATCCGAAACAATAAAAATAGTTACATTAAAATAACCGCTTAAAGGTTAGCCCAAAAAAACGTTATTTCGGTCCATATCTCAATTTTCCAAGCAAATTTTTGTTGGCAAACCTTGGATTCGTGTTCAGCACCGCCATAAACATAAAGGTACACAAAAGTCAAAAAGTCCGCAAAACTTTCGATCTGGGCCGTTTATATGAACCAGCAATATTAGACTATTATATAACTATTCGGAATCAATTAGTTCCTTTTACCACCGTTGCAGTCGACAAGCTTAACACGTTTTCCCCACTTCTTCTGTGACTTTTTTCACAGTCCTCTAAGAAATTCAAATTTGGAGCATTATCCGACGAATTGATTGGCAGACAAGAGTCATCGGAAGGCCTCCCGGCATATTCGAAGAGGGACGCACGAGGAAAGTATTGTAGTAAGGTAAGTAGTAATATAATAGTAGTACTTGGAAGGTAACCACAAATTTTGGAGGCTTTAATTAGATGGTGAAAACTGCTATCCGAACGAACAGTCTCGCCCCAAAGCAACCAGATAGTTTAAAAGCCAGATGAGGTGCCTGCAGGTCTGACGAGAATCTCAAGCCCTGCTCAACTGGCAAAGAATAAAAAAGCGAAAAACATGTATAGTATATAGTATGTATCCCAGTAAACAATTTTGGCGAAAATCTAATTGAAAATATCCTATCCAATTATCTGCAACTATTTCGTAAGGGATAAAATAAAGATATCACTTTAAAGCGTTCGGAAAGATAACTTTTTTTGAGATAATAATAAGACATCTTCATTGCGATGTAAATATGACATGATTGTCTTAAATTTTTTTTTTTTTTTTGAGGAAATAAGATATCTTTGTAAAGGACTACCCGATCAAAATAAATTGGCAATTATTTCATTCATGTAGTATAGTGTAGATAGCACAACGGTTTGTATGTTAGCCTTCTAAGCACGGGTCCCTGGTTCGAAACCTACTGATATCGGCCATTATTTATGTAATAAAAAAGAGGATTTGCAAGTCATCATATTAATAGAAGGAGAGAGAGTGCGTCCAGCTGAAACAAATACCCAATTGAAAATTGAAATAAATTTTTCCTTTAGTTAATTATTTAACCTTAATATTATCATTGGAAAAATATCGTTTGGATGTCTTTTTAAAGAATACATTAGGAGAATTTCCCCTTATCTTATTTTTATCCGTAATATAATTCTGACTGGACATTTAATACGGAATTCTTATCTTTTGCTATCATTATAAGATATCATTTGGGATATACTATATGATATCTAGTGGAAGATACCTTTATAATATTATTCGGAGTCTTATTGTTTAGTGGGATATAACTAAGTATGGATAAATACTTTTTTTTATCTCTAAAAATAGGCGAAATAAATAGATTAAAGAGAAGGCTAGATATAAAAGAAATTTCGATTGGTTTCTTGATCCTCAAATAAGTCGTCTCTCAATTCATGCACTCATGCCGTGGTAGGGTTTTTCTCGCTCGTCATTTTCAGCATGAGGTCTAAGCAAATTGCGCGGCTAAGTTCAAGGTCGAAGTGGGATGAACCAAGGAAGTGCTACATTTTCCACTAAATTCCCCTCTGGCTGTTCTAAACTGCATCGTCTCTTTGCTGCTATTTTCTTATATTCTATTCTGATTACATGTAAACACGGCTAATATAATCTCACTAATCTTTGCAGTTAGGTGTCAACTTACTATTAACAATAGTCGTAAATAGTTATAAATAAACTCTAGTCTTAATGGTATCCACGGTTCCATCCTGAGTTTTTGATGCGTTTATAAACAGATACTCTCGAATGCAATCCCGTTTATGGGTCTAAATCCATAAAAAGCAACAATCCAACATCTGGGAAGCACGCATGATGTAATAGACAGGAACCTGTCCCACGTCCGTTCGAATGAACCATGGCCAGTTTATCGACACTGGTGGCGGCTCTCGTTTTTCTTCTTTTTTTTTGTGTGTTGCTATTGAGGAAGGCCATGTCTGACAACATTCTTCACACTCTTCTTTTTCCCATACCATTTGTTGTTCTTGCTACCACTTGATGTTTTAGTTGTATCCGTACATATGCTTTGCCAATGTTAATATTCGTCCAGATGTATTTCGGAGTCTTCGCATCGTTTAACGTTTACCTCAAGACAAGAATCACCTATGGTCATCATTAAGTCCTTTTCATGATTTATGAACACTTAAGGTTTGTTGGAATGTTTTGTTATACAGTAGTTATCCTGTGCATTAATATGTTGACCACTGTTTTAGTAAATGTTTTTTGTTTTATGAAAAGATGCTCATTTGGTGCACATTCAGATGCTTTTTTTTCGTGGGAACAATTTCCTGAAAATCTATTTTAAGCCCTTATTGACTGCAAGTCACTCTAATCTGTGTTCCATCTATTGCGAGAAATGGTATCTCTCGAAGTTCACGGACACTATTCATACTATGACAGTTGCTGTCAAATGAAAATACTCAGCTTTAACAACAAATTAATGAACAATTTCTATACCTCAATCGAACTACTCCAACTGAGCTCGTACTCGAAGTAATTCTCATAGTACTGATTTTTATACCCTAGACTTATAGTATAGTGTAGGGTATATTGTTTTTGTCACGACAAAAATATGTAACACCTTAAAGGAGGCTCCGGAGGTATAGCGATGTATACCTATATACAAATGATCAGGGTCACCTCCTGATTCGATTTAGCTATGTCTGTCTGTCCGTCTCTCTGTCGGTCCGTTCGACCGATAACTTTCGATAGGATGAAGCTAGAGCCTCGAAATTTTGGTCAAATGTTCGTAGTATGATCTAATTAGTTGGTACTGGTAATAGGCATGATCCGACCAAGAGAACGCCTACCTCCCCTACATATGCAGAATAATTAATTAATAACGTGAAAAGCTCTGGCTTTGGTAGATGGCTCCAAAATAAAATCGATCAGTTGGAAACTAACGGTGCTTTTCTCACAAAGAGCCCCGTGCAACCCTAGTTTTCAGTTTTATGTCTATAACTCTTGAACCAATTGACGTAGACACCTGATTTTTGGCATATAGCCTTCAGATAAGAAGCCCCTTTAGTTCTGATAATATGGGCATAATCAGACCAAAGGAACGCCTACCTCCCCTACAAATTTAAAAAAATGGAATATTCCTTAAACTAAGATAACTTTCGAATAAAGCTAGAGACTTGAATTTTTGATCAAATGTTTATAGTAGGATCTTGTTGGTTGGTACTGAAATGAAAATGGGCCTGATCTGACCCAAGGAACCTCCCCTACAAATAAAACTTAAAATAAGCGATAACTTTTGATAGAATGAAGCTAGAGACTTGAAATTTTGTTTAAATGTTTGTAACATGTTCTAGTTGATGGCAATGATGGGCAAGATTCGACCCAAGGAACCCTTACCCCCTTACAAATGAAACCTTAAATAAGCGATAACTTTCGGTAAAATGAAGCTAGTGACTTGCAATTTTGGTCAAATATTTGTACTGGGATCTAGTTGGTAGTTATTAAAAATGCGACAAAAGAAACCTGCCCCTACAAGTGAGACTTCAAATAAGCAAAAACTTTGGATAGAATGAAGCGAGCGACATGAAAAATTCGACTAATATTTGTAGAATGGGTTATTTAATTGATTTTGAAAATGTTCAAGATCCTCCTGAATGAGTGCCAACCTCCTATATAAAGTGGCCATATAAAAAACTCACTTTTAATGCATATGGTCGTTGCCAATTGGTACTTTTGGCATTACCACTAAGTCTGGACAAGTCTAGGGTATATACGCTTCGGACTCCAAGCCAAAGCGAAGCAATCTATAGCGGAAGAGTGTGCAACGCTGGGTAAGTGGGAGCAGATGGGTCCTATAGCCCAGAAACGAGTGCGACTACACGCAGGACTATTTGACGCGCTATCCTCCACTTGCAGTTAACGCAAAGCAGTAAAGTTGTATTGCTGGAACCTGTCAAAAACTTAGAAAGAAAGCAAGTAGCACTCAAAACATTATTGTATTCATATACAGGGTGGCGCAAAGAAAATCAATCTTCTGCTTTGACATTTATCAAGTAAACAGAAGCAGAATACACGTCGATAAGCCATGGAACGCTATACTCCTAAAAAACGCGGAATAAGTGTTTCATTTTTCTGCGGAATAATTCGTCTGTGGTATTGCCGCAACGCAAATTCCAGCGCAGATTTCCCAGCCGTCCGACATAATCTAGGCAAACAGTGCTCACCTTGAAGAAACTGGGCCAACACGAGATATCGCCAGGCGTGACCGGCCCCGGAGCAGCCGTTCTGCTGAGAGTATCACCGCTGTAACCGAATATGTTGAAGAAGACCCCGGAATATCGACCAGACGACGCAAATCTATATCTTCTGTAATGAACCATATTCTGGTTTGGTTGTGCTGCTCCCACCAGCAGATCGAAGCAGCACCTGATGAGTAAAGATCTGTCGGTGGTACGAAACCAGAGGCCAAGGGTCCCATTACACCTGGACCCCAATACGAGCGCGAGGGCAAGCGAGCCATCTGCCAACCATTCCATCCTTATCGCCTCATTTTTTTTATTCCCCATTTTTACCTCCCTTGTTTGTGTTGTCTTCCCCAGGCCTATGAATTTTTGTTAATACGTAAAGGACAGGGGCAACGAGCGGCGAAAACCCCGCCCACGTCTCCCGAACTGAACTACAGCAAGCATAGGCCGCTGCTTAACTCGTTGAGGAGCCTTTTTCTTCGCCAGATGGCACAGCCCGTCCTTCACGGTCAATTAAGCTACCTTAGACTCCGTCCCCACGGGCATCTTCAGATGCCCACCAAACCGTCTGTTACACTTCTGAACCAATGATCGTAACGAGTTAAGCTTGGCTCCATTCGATTTAGAAGGACCAAATACATTAGGAATCGTAAAAAAATGGCACATAAGCTGAGAATTTCAAAATACATAATTGAAGAAAAAAACTTATTTAATTATTTAAAAAAATCTAAATAAAAGCCAATAACTTTTGGAGCAACAATCTTATTAAGTTGCGGTTTATTTCATTTGATTTAGAATGATAAAACGCATTAAGAATCATCAAAAACCTAACATATGTATATTGTAAAATTCGAGCTTCGAATGACCAAATACATTAGGAATAACCTTAAACATGTCTGACAAGCATTTAATTGATTTGATTTGATTTGATCTTATTAAATATTGTAAAATAGCAGATTTGATAATTTAATAAAAAATCGGAAAAAGATTAATACTTTTCAAATAATGGTCGAAATGAAATCTAAATCTGGTTTATCTCATTAGATTGAAAATGCTAAAATTCATAATAGGTCAGTAAAATGTAATTTCATTAATAATAATTAGGAAAAGATGTGGAAATAATTTAAATCTCTTCTATGGATACTGAATATGTACATAGAAACTGAGTTTGCAAGGTCGTAGAATGTGAGTTTAACTTTTGGTGGGCGAAAATCCGAGAAATTTGAGCCCTTTTTTTTTAATATTATCCTTATAACTCATAAACGGTGCCTCGGATCGGAAAAACTTGCATTAGTAAAAGAGCATTGAATTCTGCATTCAATGAATTGCTCAAAGTTGAAATTGGGTTCAGAAGCATAATCAAAATTGATGGTCAAAAACGACAATTTTCGAGGCTTCGGAGAAAAAGTACACTTTATCACTTTTCAATCTCACAGATCTTTGCAACGAATGCTCCAAATGGAAAAGCTTGTGGGTTAAAATTGAAAATAATTTGATTGTTAACCTAATATGGCTAATATTTTTAAATTCGAACCTTTTTTAGAGTAGTTATGAGCAAAAATTCAAAAATGCCTGCTCATCGATTTATGCCTTAAAAGCTCTATCTCAGTAAGTATAACAGCTAGAAGCTTTATTTTAGTCCCAAATTGTAGATAAATTACCCTAGTTTAATAAAGTTTTGCAAAGTTTCATGTGAGGCCAATTTAGGGGATTCAAAAAAGAAACAGTTCAAGACAAACAATTAGGCACATTTTCAACCAGGTGGCGGAGTGTGTGGTGTTGGGGGGATAATAGAATACTCAAATTTTAAAACAATGTACCAACTCAAACAATATATCAAAAATCGAAACTATCCTAATTAAAGCAACCAGTGTTAAAACAATTTGACTGACCAAACTAATTTAACCTTTGCAAAATCACCGACTTTTTTCTTTTGATAAAAACGCAACTACTCAAAAACTATACCCGGTAGTACATTCTAGTAAAGAGTGAGCCGCAGGTAATATTCTACTCTAAGAATAGAAAATAGCCCATAGAAATCAGATAAACTATTTATTATTTAAGACATTGGAAAACAAAATAAAAGAAAGTGTGAACAAATTAATTTTTTTAATTAAAGGGCTGTAAATGACCCGAGATTTAAAAATTAGTATGATATAATGTTAACGCAAATTATTTACAACCAAACGGGAAGTTTTTATTTTTAATAAAATTAGTGTAATATACAAGTGAAAACTCGAGGAAAATACAATAAAATAACAAAATGTTGATCGTGGGCTGCTACATTTCTTTCTTTTTTTCGAGCTATATCTAGTAAACAAAGCATCTGATTTCTACGGGCTGTTTTCTATTTCTAGGGTAGGATATTACCTACGATTTTTATTATGGCCACTTAACTGATATCATTTTTTCGACTTGATGAAAAAAAAATATCAAATAAATATAATCCACAACCGGAACCAAAGTTTTTCATTCATAAAAATAAAAATACAGCCAAAAAATGTGGGATGATTACTTTTGCGCTAACTTGTTTAAAGAAATAGAAATTTCAAAAATGGAAACGCGCTGGATTATGTATTAAGTAAAGCATCATCGAGAAATCTACCCTCCGAAGAATTTAATATTTTGCGTAATTTTTATAGTGATCTATTCTTGCTAGTTGATAGTGAGTAGTACCTATCAAATAACTATGTTTTGGTATCCCATGAAAGCTTCTGTGCTGCACAGACTGTAAAAAAATACATAGCTAGTAATAAGCGTAATAAGCAATCAACTTATGTAAAATAACTTTGCAAATGATTCTGCCGTAGTAGCAAATTTTAACCCATAACAGAATACAAAACATCATTAGAATACATAACGTTTTTAACATCATTTGCCCTTCGTCGCCGTCAACCGATCACTCTCCTTTGAAACACCGATTTTTTCAACAAACTATATAACTAGTAGGCTTCAAGTAAATCGGAAGAATATTCCAATCTAATCTATTGATCGACGATTCCCATGTAATTCCCAAGAAATACGATATATCGGAGTCCATATGAGCACCACTCGATACTACTACATTTACTACCTTGAAATTCCATAACATTCACTTCTCGAGTTATGTAAGTCCAACCACCTGCAATGCCCTAAAAATTTAGCGGTGGTGTGAACGGATAACCAGGAGAGCGCCACTTAAAAGAAAATCCCTGCGCAGGTACAAGTCTCACATTTCACATTAATTTAAGATTCGAACATCTTCTTATCCAGGTGATAGTCGTAGTTATTTGTGATGATCTGAACATCGGTACGTATACAAGTGTACCTGTGCTGAGAATCCGTGGTCTATTAAAAAGGGATTCACGTTCACACCCAAAAACAAAATCTTAAATACACGTCGTTTCGACGAGAGGTCCTTTCTTTCTTTCACCCTCAATGTTTAGCTCTCATCGGGTTTTTTTTTTCCTGTAATCGTCCTCTGTGTCTATCCAGAATTACATATATTTCACGTAGCACTTGTTCAGATTTTTTGTTCTTCTGAACAGGATTTAAAACGTGAGAAAAATTGGTTTTCAGCTCATCGTATGCGTATGGAATGGGAAAAACAGGAAGGAAAACATACGAGTAGCTGGTATGGTGCATCTTTTATATTGTACACGCATACAGTTAACAGCTACAGGATATTTATCGGATATAATGTGATCTATGTGGGCGCATATGCTTGGAGGAAACATCTGAAGAGATGTTTTTTTCGTGATAGTCTTTTTACGGGGCTAGTCTGGCTAATCGAAGATTGAAGTTGAATGTTGGAGGTTTTTTGGAAAATAAAAGTCGATGTGGATTCAGGGAATCGGGTTTTGCTGTTGAATGCTAGGGATATACATATAGACATATATTTACTTCTGTATAAAAATAAAGCATTGGAATTGTTTAAGGAAAAATTTACTTCGAAAAATTTTTTGCAGCTGGATGATGCTGTCAAACACTTTAGCGTAATCTATTTCGCAGCAATACAGATTAATGTGATTGCGGGCAGCATGTCCTACCACAACCGAGTCGATCGTTAGTTGTTCCTTGTAACCTCCAAATCCGACTTGGCAGCCCTTTGGCTCCTCGGCAAGGATATTGTTCAGCACCTGGTGTGTATAGATCCTGCCACTGTTGTTAACTGCCTTGACCCCTCCAGGGGCATGGGCGAGTCAACATCTCCTTATTGAAGTTTCGGTAGCATATTTACTTTTCGGAAGTGCTGTTGCCAACATGCATTTCCTATCCGTGCCGTCTTTATACTGACAGGCTCGAAGCACCGTGGGAGTTCTATTAGTAACCACAGGCAGTTTTTGTTTGCGCCGAGATTTGAACCTGATCCTGCCACTAATAATGGCTGTAATGTGTCGGCGAGCATGTTATTGGCTTCGTTTCAGCAGGTCTCTTCACTGTTTGCCGTTTGGGTAACAAGTATTTTACACCTGAGTTTTACATTTGACAACAATCTTTAATGTAAAAACAGTGACTTTATTGTAGAAGGTGCAAACAATAAGTGAAGTCTTAATATCTATAATATTAACATGAAACCTCGCATTCGTATTTTAAATGCGGTATCAGCAAAACGGAGTCAGCATTCAACATGTATATGATTTGGTTATGATTGTGCAAAGTTTTGGGTAAAGGGGTTTACAATCGGGATAGCTAAAGCTCCTCCCCCCTTAGTTATTGCATCTCCTGGTGCAACTTTTTCTAATCTGTTTATTTCAATTTGAGTTTTATCTTGATTTTTCTTAAAATTTATCTTTTTTGTTTGAAATTTTGAATTTTTCTTTTTTGATTGAAACTTAAGTTTTTTTTGGAATTATGAATGCGACTCCTCTTGGTTTACAATAACAAAGGTAAATTACAATGATTATAATTATTACAAGGATGATTGTTGATAATGACCAAATTGGTGGGTATTTCACATAATCCTTCCAATTTTCCATTTTTAAAGATTTTATATTGTCGATATCTTCTATTGTTAATTTCTCGGACAATGAATGTGTATGGTTAAAATTTTTATTTACGTATTCCAAAACAATTTGCTCGAACCTTAAAACTGTATTTAAAAAAGTAATATTATTATATGTGATAGAACAATTAACAAATTTTAAACAAATAATTTTATGTTGCATTTCATTAAACTTTAAATTTTTCTCTCCACATGTATGGCTAATATTTCCAAAGAAATTTTCGAATATTATTGTTCCTTGTTCGAGTTCTGTGACAATGGTTTTATTTTGTTTATTAATATTTTTAACAAAGTTACAACTTTCGTATATACATGTGTATTTTTCGAATGGAACTGAACTATTAGTGTATTTGTAAAAAGTGTTATTTATTTTTATTGAAATACCTTCAGGTATGTTAAGCTCAAACTCTTCGGCATTATTTACTCTGTTAACTAGGTATGAATTGTGTAAACTAGTGATTATTGGAATTCGAATAACAAAATATAATTGAGTTTGTGTCGAAATGACGTCTAATTTTAAGAGGTTTAACTGCTCAACTGTGACGTTTAATTCCGTTAGTTCTTCACTTGTTAATAAAAATCTAGTCATTAGTTGCAATTTAGCAGAATTTATATTATCCAATATTTTTTCTAATTCATTCCGAAAGGTATACAATTGAATTAAAATGTTCAGTTCTGTGAATTCCAGTCTAGTCTGATTTGAAATTTGTTTTAGATTTTCAATTTGAGAAACGATTGTGTTCAGTTTTTCATGTGTTTTTTCATTAATTTTTAATTGTTTGTTATTATTATTAATTAAGTTTACTTGTCCTTTCTCTATTGCAGTAATGTGTGCTTGTATTTCTTCTCGGTCGAAGGTATCCATGGTTCCGAAAAGTGACCGCATAACTGTTCCGAATCCTAATGCTGGTGCTGTATAGTCGAGTATAGATCTGCGTTGTTTTCCGGTGAATAAGATGTGTTTTAATGCCAAGATTTCACTCCAAATTTGTTGTCGTAAGGGTTTTGTTGTCTCCTGAAAACTTTTGCTAGTTGTACGGGTGATCGCATTTTCGATTTCTCCGTAAGTTCTTTTAAATTCGATGACAGGAATTGAGTGGATTATCGTTGTGTAGCCATTGATTGTCGGTAATTTTCGGCTTTTCATCATCATATATCCCTGAGATCCATCGATTTGTTCAACTTCAATAAATTGTGGAAATGTTTCCTCTAAAATGAGACTAAATAATATTATTAGTATTTGATAGTTAATAATTTTTAACGACTTCTGCTTGTAGTTTGACATCTTTTAGACCTTTAATTTTGTTAACCACAAAATCTTTGAATAGTTGTTTACACTGTTCACTTTTTAGTGTTTTCAATTTGTTTTTTATTAAGTTTTTAACGGTTGGATGGAGTCCTTTTAAAAAATGATACGGCGTATCCACACTGATTAAATCGCGTCCTTTATTCACTTTTATTAGTTTAGGGTGTATTTTATAACCGTCTGTCACATTAAAATTATTTTGTAACTCCTTCACTAAATATCTATTGGGTTTTCTTTTGTTTCGATTCACTTTGTCCGGTAAATTAATAACGTAATGTCTTCCACTAATTATTGGCACTTCACTTCTATTTCTGTTATAATTTTTAGCACATTTATTTTTATAATCAATCAAAGATTGTCTAACTACACTCCAATTAGCGACGTTCTGATCCACTTCATTTGGTGTATACTTATGCGAATAATGTATTGTTGAATTATACGTTTCAAGCGCTTTATTTAAAATGTCTATTAAGCATTTTGTGTTATTTTCAGTTCTTATTATTCGTATGATCTCAGATATCGTACGGTGTGCAGAATTTAAGTCACTCAACCCATTGTGGTTGTTTGGTGTTGTAATATGATGTTGAATCGCATTGTCTATCAAAAACTTCTTGAAGATTTCGTTATCGTAATCAGTTTCGGAGTATAATATTAATGGTTTCGTATTACTTTCAAAGAATTGTTTTAATATTTTTATTTGAGTACTCATATTTCGATCAGCAATATGGTATGCACATAATTTTTTTGAGAATCGGTCGAAAATAGTTAGAAACATTTGCATGTCTACGGTAAAGATATCAATGGCAATTTCCTGCATAGGTATTTCCGGTATAGATAATGGAATAAATTCGATTCTTTTAGGGTTTCTTTCGTACTTGTTCTTTTGACAAATGATACATGAATTTATATTGTTTTGAATTATTTTTCTTATGTTCGGAAAATAGTAATTACGTTGGAATTTTTGTGCATTTTCCCATGTACCCCGATGGTTTCCTTCTTTATGTATTTTAATTATTATGGTTTCTGCAGCTTCTTTTGATTCAATGTCTTCGACTAATTTCGTACAAACTGTAAAGTTTTTGAGGTATTTGTCATCATATGTAAGTTCAATAACTTTTTTAATTAAATATACATGCCTTTCTTCCTCTGCAAATACTCCTGTTTGTTTACTAGGGTCGATATTATTACGTAACCAATTAGTGCCGTTTATTTTAATTGTGTCTAAATTAACTTCGTGTATTATGGTATTATTATTAATTGTTCTTCTTGTTGTGGCTCCATTCAATATAACTCGTATTTGTTGTTTGTATTTATTAATAATTGTATCTTTGGTTAGAATTTTTTCATGGTTATTTTCGATATTAGTATGGATGGTAGCATTTACGGTTTCTTCTACTATATGTTTAGTATTAGTCGTCGCGGTAATTTTTTCATTCTCATTATGGAAAACATCTTTAAATTGTGTTATTATTTGTTTCACTTCACTCTTTTCTTCATCGTTTAAGTCTTTCATTAAATGTTCATTTATAATTCTTTGTTTTTCTAATTGTTCATCTTCTTTTTCAACGTTGTTTATTTGGTGTTTTTTAGTTTGAGGTATAATAATTCCTTTTAAGTATCCCAGGTTAAATTTTTGGATAGTATCCATTCCGAATATAACGTCATAGTTAATATTATTAACAATTCTGCAATCAATTTCTGCATATAATTCCGGTATTTTAATTTTTGTTTTTTGTGTTGAGTACGTTTTTCCTCCAACTGTTCTCATTTCAATCGGTTCCGCCCATTCAATCTTATATTCTGGGTGATATTTAGCTAATGTAGTTGTCGCTCCGGTATCAAATAAAATATTAATCTCGCGTTTAGTTTTCTGGTTAATTGTTTTAATTATTGGTAAATTCGATTTACTTGTTGTAGTTATTCGTATGTTATTATTTTCTGTGATATTATTTTGTTCAGCTCTAAACAGCTTTTCATTCAACTCTTGAATTTGTTTCCTAAGGTGTTCTACGTTATTAGTGTCTACCGACATATAAGAATTATTGGTTGTATTAGAATAATTGGAATTTCTGGTAATTCGGGTGTTATCAACTTCCATTGGGTCGTAATTTATATTATAGCGGTTATTATTATTGTTCTTCTGATTATAATTTCTACTATTTTGGTGATTGTTATAATTGGTGTCTCTACGTTGGTTATGATAATTATTGGGATAACTATCTCTTCGTTGATTATTATGAACATTATTGTTATTATTTTCTCTTGATCTGTAATTATTCCGACTATTTTCTCGATTGGGGTTATTGTGTACATTATTAGTATTTTCGTTATTATTAAATCGATTTGTATTATAGTTCTCACTGTTTAGGAAGGGTCTATTGTTGGTTTGTCTATTATTTTTCGAATTATATTTATTTTGTTGGTTACTGTATGGTTTATTGATTTTCTCAAGAATCTCTGGACGAGTGAGTAATTTAGTGTATGCATCCGTAATTGTTTCGCAATTTTCAACAAAAGCTTGTTGTCCGATTGTCAGTTGTGTTTTAAATTGATGGAATATAAATTTTTCGTTAATTTCCGCGCTTTGTCCAGAGCTCGGATTTCTCATATATTCGATATTCATATCCGCAAGTATATTCATTAAGTACTCGTAATATTCCCGGATATTATTAAAATCGCGTAATTTTTTAGATATTACTTCAGTCATTAGCGTAATATGTGATTTTTTAGAACCATATTCGGTTATTAATATTTGTTTTACTTGTTCCCACGTCCTGTTACCTCTTAAACGAGTAATTGTTTTGTACGCTCTACCGATAACGCGATGTATTATCTCTTGTTTAATTATTTTCACATCTGTTTCATGAAGTCTCCCTTCTACAGACTCAATAACACTGTCAGCAATTTCGATGAATTGATTTAATTCAAAATGTCTATTATTTCCATCGTATGTTGGTAATCTTTCAGCTTTTTTTATTGTTGAATGAAACAACCTACGCAGTTCTTCAGTATTAGTATCTGCTACGTTTGTCATTGTATTTGATGTGGTTTGATTATTATTCACTATATTATTAGTATTTCGCAAAAACCTTTGTTGAAAATTTTGTATTAAATTTTCCACTTCAACATCACTTTCACTCATTTGGTATTGATAAGAAATGTTCTACTTATCTGTGTTCTGAATGCGCTTAATCAGCTATTCTGGTTGATTCGAATTAGAGATGTTCTGCTTTGCCCACAGGTTCAGATGAATTAGATATTTCACTACACTGATCTTTTGGATAAGCACAATAATCATACTAATTAGAATACCGGCTGCGCCAGTTTTACATTTGACAACAATCTTTAATGTAAAAACAGTGACTTTATTGTAGAAGGTGCAAACAATAAGTGAAGTCTTAATATCTATAATATTAACATGAAACCTCGCATTCGTATTTTAAATGCGGTATCAGCAAAACGGAGTCAGCATTCAACATGTATATGATTTGGTTATGATTGTGCAAAGTTTTGGGTAAAGGGGTTTACAATCGGGATAGCTAAAGCTCCTGCTGGAAATTCCTCAGGCCTATTAATCAACGACAGATTGTCACGCGAGCTGACGACATACACTCGGGAATCGTTTATACCAGAAATTCAGCAATTTATCGGAACCAGGCCCATTTACAATTTTTGAAACGCTCAATAACTTCGCGGACATGGGATTCAGTGACCTCAGCGAATATAAAATAAAATAACTGGCGCAACAGTCCAATTTTAACCATAGCCTCGAGATGAGTTAGCATCATCTCATTTTATAGATCGTGACGGTATGTCTTGTGCAGAGGTGTAGACGCAAATCCCCTTTTTTATCGAAGACTACTGCATTCAGTAGGAATCGAACCGAGGTCCAGTGCGTAGAAGGCGAATGTGCTAACCGTTGCGCCATCCGGACTACCTCAGCGAATATCATATAAGGCAACCTGACATGGCGGGTGGTTTCGGCAGTGATCCACTCAGTATGTTGGGAGTGTTGAGCGAGAGTTTGACAAAGTCCACTCCAGTACTGTTCCGCCTCAGTCAATGAGAGATTATTCGTGGGGATGGCCTATTGTTCCTCGTTGATAGGCTTGAAGAAGTTCAGCTGGCTTTTGGTGAAAGCAGTGTTGTGAAAAGGCTCAGGATGTATCGTCGGAGAGGATTTGTGATGACTGCGAACTTCTGTTTTAGTGTGTCCAGTACTTCCACAAAAAGTGTAGAAGGAAGGAGTATACTATTTTAGGACGATCTTCTCCACAGGCCAATATCCTGTCGTAAGGAATATTTCTTCCGCTCGAGACGAATCTTTCAGGTTGGGTCTGATAGTGCAGTGGCTGCACCGCAATAGGCAAGGTATTGCAGTTCCAGTAACGTCGTATCAGAGCTGAGTCTCGATGCGTCGCGTCGTCGCGCTCGGTGGCCGTGATCGTTCGGTCGCCGCTCTACGATACTAATCTAGAGCTCGGAGATCGGCCCGATCAAAAACTGCCCGTGAGTACTAATAGAACTCTCACAGTGCTCCGAGCTTGTCAGTATAAAGACCGCACGAATAGGAGGTGCATGCTAGCAACTGCAATTCTGAAAAGGAGAGATGCTGTTGAAACGTCAACAAGGTATAGAAATGCTAGAGATGTTGACGCGCCCAAGCCTCTGGAGGGGTCAAGGCAATTAGAGAAGCCTGTGGAGGGGATCTGTTTCTTAATATTCCAAGCCAGCTCTTTCATATTCTTCGTGAACTTCAGAAGAGACTTTCACTTGGCGGTGGAGTAGCAAACTTCATCTGGTGTTGTAAGTACAACTGCGCGGGCAGAGTGACGAGATGGTGGTGGGGATGCCACATAGTACTCCGCAGACTCTTGGTTTAGCTTCCAAAACATCAAGCCGTATTCTTTCCTAAGTTGTCTCCGATATTGCGCTCCTTCACATAAGAAATCGGTATCGATTTGGTACCCGCTGTTTTAGCACATCCGTCAAGTGCACTCTACGAAATCCTGGTGTAACAAGTGCCGATACGCTGTTCTCCCTTGTAAAAGCTCGATCTCGCAGTAGGTAAGGACAATGAAAAGATTCATTTCCTCCGATAATTTCATCGGTTGCTAACGAGAGCCTGCAGCTGTGGTCGCCTGGATGCCAAGCGAAACATCAGCCACAGGTGAAGGAGGGCTCCTCGATGTTGGTGGAGCGGCACACGGCCTGCCGGTTTGTGCGGAAGCATTCGCAACAGTTGGTCTCCTTCGTGACGGTGAACACACGCCCGTACGCCCGTTTACGACTGACGACTGCGCCTATTGTACGGACGGGACGCCCTCGTCAGAGGTCGCGGTTCTCACGATACTTGGGCAGATATCCCTGCCCGTCGTCTTTTCGCCGAGATCTCTGTTTCAATGGGTTCTTAGATCTTTCTTATGGGGTTACCAGGGCCTTGTTAACCGTTTTCTTAAAAGTTTCAGGTGCACCACGTGGCTGGATGTTTGAGCTCGAACGTAAGGTTGACTTTGTATTTTATTAATTTTATTACTCGTATTATTATTTTTTCAGTTAATTCGTTGAAACAATTGTCCTAACCTAGACTTCTAATTTCCTGACTAGTAACGAATGACCACTTATTTCACTCTCAAGATGCTTAGAATATGTACGTGGAACAATAGTCTACGTAAATAAAATAATATGTAGTGACGTGACGTCAATATTATTCATGAATTTATTTTTAAATTGCATGTTAGTTCTTTTCTCTGGATATTTTATGATATTACCACGCAAAACTAAAAACTATTAGGTGAATAATCGGATACAGAGTGGTTTCTTATCAAAGAGAATTCCGGCCATGAAATTAAGTCGACTAGAATCTATTTTAGTCATGATTTTGACGCTATTCTTGTGATAATGAAACCGGAATTATATTTTTTTCTCGTTATTTTTGTCAGCGGATGCAGTCATCATTAATATCTGAAATTGAGATACATATTTTATTTTAAGCTGATTTAAAATGTATATTTTTTTGTGCCTAGCTTTTCAGTATTATGATTTGTCAATTTGTGAATTTTATTGTAAAAATAAGGCAAGGTGAAAGTTGAGACGCATTTTCGGTGCCTCTCTATCGCATTTAAAGAGAATTTTCAAAAACCTTAATTACGGCATTTCCGCTAAATGGAGTCTATTTCCGCTTTAGGTGGTAAGAACCTAGAACCCAGACGAGGGAATTTGTTGGTCCTAAAATTCTAAAGCTCTTGCATTTTGTGGAAATCCTCTTTAATCGAATAGGGAGAATTCTCCTAGTTTTTGCGAAACAAGAATCTTCCAAATTCCTTTTTGGCAGAGAACTTTTTTGATGATGGCAATTGTAATCCAAGTTGTGTTCAAAATTTTCACCAAAAAAGTCATACGCAGCCACTATAATGTTACAGATTTACTCAAACTGTTCGTTCATTTCCAAAAGGAAATCATAATAAATAACAGTCGATAACCTTAAAATAGGTGCGCTTTTATCCTGAGTGATCATGCATATCCACTTCGCCTAGCGTAGCCAATATAATTGATTCGCTTAGTTGGAAAATGAACTGCTTACCTCACATTTACTTCGTCCGAGCATTTAGTCTAGGCTACGAACGCCGGAAAAGCGTAATTAGGAAAAAATCATGTTGTTTTGAAATTTTGCACAATTTTTGGGGATAGTCGTCTGAAGATACGAGTATGCTCCCAAGTCTCCGTCTGTAGGACGTCTGTAAGTGTAGGGGAGAAGGGACCAAAAATCCTTTTTGCTGTTTTCCATGAATATTTCGAAAACTAAGAGTTCTGCAAAAAAGACCTCAGACTCTCCTCTATCGTCATCATTATCGAGGCGCTACGTTTCGTTTTTAAAAAATTTCATATTTGGACACGGGTTGTCTTTGTTATAAATTCTTCAATCTTTCTGTTTATAACATCCTTACCGAAGATGTCATCAAAATCACGTTTACTCATATTTTTGTACCACCAAATCGTTCCGAACAAAAACTGAACCTAACCGACGAATTGTTCTCGCGACGTATCCTTTTTACTTGGAAAAAGTAAGAAAAAAGGTACATCTACATTACATACTCGGATGTGTTTCGTATGAATAAATAATAAAATAAAATTCAATGGTTTGTGTTGAACAATATTTCTTCTTAATTTTTTGTTGCTCGGAAAATTTCTAGGGGTGCTCCATGCTGAGCTACTCTTAACAAGAGTCTACCTTCAGCTATGGGTCCAGTTTTGATGATAGATGCATCAGAAGTTTGCACTGGTCCAAGGACATAAGCCCCAGGATCATCTCCAGCCCAGCCGTTGGGGTTGTTCTCAAAGCACCCGTAGTACTTACGCCGTCCCGTCGCTGCAATCTCGTTAGTTCCTTAACATTAGTTTTGCTCTCGGTGGCTTTCCACCGTACGACCGCTCCAAACACAAGTTTACGTCTCCCGACACATGTAAATATGTAATAGGCCGTCTGTGGTCTGAGACCTCATGTAGTGAAGTAAGCCGACCGACACGCAAAGAGGGCTTCGCTGGCATTACCAATTCTGTGCTTCACGCTATCCCCCCAAAGAAGTTTCCTCTCTAGTATTAGGCCCAAATATTTAACACTGTCAACAAGGTAAAGTGGTACTCCGTTGAGGGTGGGTGTGGCAATTTCCGGTTCCTTAAGTTTCCTTGTATAAGTTCGGTTTTTGCCAAGTTAACCTTAAGACCAGCTTCCCCAGCCCAGATTTGGATCTGCTCCAGCGCCGATTGCATAAGGCCCGACAAGGTTTGTGGGAACTTATCTCTCACAAGCACCACAATGTCATCGGCATATGCCACCACCTCATAATTGCTGGTTTTTAACCTATCTGGTACTTTGTCGACCGTCAGGATCCAGAAGAGAGGGGATAATATCCCTCCTTGCGATGCACCTGTATTAACTTTCTTCTCATCTTTGATCCCCGAAAAGGTGACCTCGACTTTCCTGTTCCGACGAAGTCGCTGGGGTTGGGTCCACCCTGTAACGGGTCATTGTATTAATAGTACTCGTCACAATGACATTGTTGACTGGATATCTAGAAGAGCTGCTTGTGTAAATTCCTTTTGTTGTAAGGATTTTTCTATCGTCCCGACTACTTTATTAAGCGCCGGAAAGATATGCATGCTGGTTAACTCAAAGTCCCCCGATATTCATCGAGTTTTGAATGTGAGAAACTTCCAGCTTTTCAATAAAGTTTTTTGCAGATTGGTCTGAAATCCTTTACATTATGGTGATTCAAACCTGCTTGGTTTCGAAATGAAAAGAACTCGGGCTTTAGTCCATTGTTCGGGTATTGTCCCAAATCGTACGAGCCTTAAATGCGATGCAGTATTAGGATGATGAACCTGTCTGCTCTTTGGAGCATAACTGGCGAAATTTCATTGATCCCTGTGGCTTTGAAGGATTTGAATGTGCGTTTTGCCCATTTAATTTCTACCTTGTCTGTTCCTTTATCAGTTGTTCCGACGTCATCTAGGCTGGAGCTGGCTGGTTGATCATGCCAGCATGCTTGGCTAGCAGATTCCGGAAATGGGCTTGCATTAACATGTCCAGGCACTCGTTATCTGCCCAGTCCCTATTTTCCTTGCATAGGAAGAAGGGCAAACATGGAGTTACTGTAAGGTTCTTCTTGAGTCTGACAGCCTCTGTGCATCCCTCAATGTTCTCACAGATCTCTCTTTAAATAGTCTTATCTTCTTTTTGAAGAGAGATAACTCCACTTTGTATGGGTTCCGGTATCAGACCATCTGACGTTTTTGAACACGCTCCGTGCGTTGCGTCAGGATTCCGTAAGTTCACGATTCCACCAAAGGACGGCATTTTTCCGCCCGAGATTTTCCGGGAAACGTCTTTAAAATTTTATACAAGAATTTCTGTTAGTTTTTGTACCAGTTCACTGATTTCCTGGAGTCGTTAGGTCCAAACTTCCAATGCTGTAAGGTGTCTCTTTGTTTTCCTCGAGTAAACCTTCCACTGTGCTGTTCTTGGCTTCCGAAACTGTTTAATGTCGTTATCAAAGCCCCCAATATGATAACATAACTGCTTGTGGACCGAGAGTTACGGCAGAGTTTCCTCTTCAAACATGGGGCTATCAAGGTAATACTAATTATGTCTGCTGTAATGGGCGGTTTGGTGATCAACCGAAGATGCCCGTGGGGACTGAGCCTAAGGTAGCAGAATGACCGTGAAGGTCTATCCATGCTATCTGGCGAAGACACAGGCCCCTTAACGAGCTAAGCAGCGACCTATGCTTTTTGTAGCTCAGTTCGGGAGACGCGGGTGGGACTTTTGCCGCAAGTTGTGCCTGCTCTTTACCTATTATTAAAAATTCATTGAATTGGGAGGCACAAATGGGGAATAATTAAAAAAAAACCATTCCATCCTTATCGCGATGGAATGGTTGGTGGACGGCGTAGATGCACTCGCGCTCGCATCGGGTCCGGGTTTAATGGGACCGATGGCCTCTGGTTTCGTACCACCGACATCTCGTCAGGTGTTGCCTTCGATCTACCAGGATATGGTCTATTACATGTGATTCGTTACACCGCTCTACTTTCTGGCTAGATTAATTGGAATCAGAAATTCTAATAAGTGCTTCCCTCTTGCAATTATGTTAGTGCTCCCCCATATCTCATGGTGCTCGTTTGCGTCACAGCCGATGATGACTTCGGCTTTCGTCGCTGCATCGGCTTCTTTCTGCAGTCCTAGTGTGATCGGTTTTGCATCTTAGCCATCGAGCCGTTATTCAAGTTGTACAAGTTTATTGACGACAGCTAGCTGAAGCTGACTCGCGGCCACATTAATAAAGGAACGGGTCTCTGTCTCCTGTTGCCACCTTTTCGTCGTCTTACTACCTGTGGAGGATTTCTTTTCCGATCGTTGGAATCCCCGTGTCACCTTTGCGAAGAGTTTCATAGGCTCGCCTCTTCCAGTTACGGTCGAGGAAACCGTTTACACGACCCATACATACTTATGAGCGACGATATAGGGCTAATGGGTAAATTAAGCAAGACACGGTCAAATTCAAACAAATGGCTGCACAAATATTTACACAGTGTATATTTCAATCAAAAACTTAACTATTTTTACCACATTTTGTCCAAGGTAAATTCCACCTTGAAATGTTAATTTTTTCACGTTGATGCGTAAAAGAAACCGAAAACGTTGGTTGATGGTAGGCGGTGGTTTATACTCACACCCCTGCCTACTTCCAACGCAGTCATTTTTATAGACCGGCTTCGTTAAAATTCTTATAATTTTCACTAATTTAATCGGGTCGCAGTAATAATAATTAAAATCAGTCTTGAGTCTTCATTCAATGGCAAGCAACGCGATGTACCTTCGAAGAGTGGGCGCCATTCATCTTGCAACAAAATCCCATTCAATACTTCACGCAATCCGAAAAATTATCAGTAGGCAGGTAAATTAATGATAAGTGACTGCATCTAGCAACAAAACTAAGTCACAAAAAGGCCCAATGATCAAAACAATTCAGACAAGTATCGGAGATTTCTGAATGAAAATCAAAAAGTTTTTTCTGCGTCTATTTTTATGAATTGGATTTTCATTCATATGTTGGATCTTTGTATTCCTTTTCATTTATAGCTTTAGTAAACATACGTACCTACGATTTTTCGGGTTTCATTCATAAATATGCCGCTGGGTCCATCTAATATCAAAAAGCTGAGCCCAATCGCGTATGAAGAAAAACAAAAAAATAACGCTGATAAGGTGGGCGAATTTTTCACATGTGGGAGATTAACGTTTGTGCTGATTAGATTCGAAGATGAATACGAAGCATTAATGTTGTTTATGAATGAATTGTGTAATATTTGATGCAAATTATTTACAATTCGAAGCAAATGAATGAAACCGTAACCGTATGGGGGCGTATTTGAACACCTATCGCATCCTGTACGCACGGTAATTAATGTCACGACCAGCCGGAAATAAGCCACTGGTGGGCGCTATGTTGGCGTAAATCCCACGTTTCTCTATATTTTGGGCATGTGGTTTGAAGGTTTGCTAAAATCAAGGATTGACTTTATATTTTTTTTTACAAAATTTATTAGTGATGCAGAGATTGAACATCCTTCCCAGAAATTTTGATTATGAATTATATTTAACTTATTTGCATAGAACGTGGGTAGGGAGTCAACAGATAGACGCATTATTACAAAATCATCAGTCTGTTCCTGCTGGTTTTTCTCAGAAAACGAAAAGTTGAGAGAGTATTTCTGGTGAAAATAATTAAAATTTAAAAATGCTATTCTGACCCTGTCACGCTTACCAGCAAGGACATCATGCAATGGACTGTACTCGACTGTACTTCGTCGAAATCAACTCGTAATATCCGTTAAATCGTATCTTTCCTCAACTCATCGTTCGAGATTGATAAAACGTCTGTATGTAGTTCTACTCTCAAATTTTTATTCTGACACTTGTGCGATGGTTGCGATAGCATATTCAAGAATATCCTGTTCAACTACACACGCGATCCTGAGAATGTCATGGCAATAAGATTTGCTTAGGCCTACGCACGACACGATGAAGCCAATACATTTACTTCCAAGCGAAAATAATCGTGTACTACAACTATTCTCACTTTGTTTTAATGGTTATCAACCAATCGTTTCGAAGGTAGGTACGTAGGTAAACTGGCTGCCATTGTCATAAACTGCTCTGACCATAAACTGGTCCATTGTAATACCACATGGTTTTAATTATCACATAACTAATTCGAAGAGGAAAAAGCCGGTTCCGAAACACACTTTTTCGAAATTGAAAAAGTCTGTTCCAGATTCGGCTTTCAGGACCGCGTCCAATATTGACATTCTCAATAGTGATGTGTAACACAGTAACGAGTCGTTCTTTTCAAACGATTCAACAGAATGAGCGAAAGATTCGGCACAACGACATAGCCTCCGAGTCGTTCAATTTAAGAATGGCAGACTGTAAAATGAATACTCAAATTAAATCCCGGATAAACACTACTCAACGCATAGAAAATCGACGCTCATTCAAAATTTCTGATTACATATATGTATTATATTCATTCACATCCCATCCTAATATCTATTTGAAACCAAAATCACTATTATCTATCTACCAAACCGATCCCATCTAAATCCATTCATAATCATCTCTATGCAGTAGGCAATGCACGCATTGTGTATACTTCGAATGCGAGCAAATCAAAAATCATTTGCTTACGTCGCACCGCACATCCAAGTTTCCCAAAATACATAAAACAAGCCCAACATTCTAAAACAAAAGTAATCGTCTTGTATCATCATCTCAAGTTCGACTCTAGATGAAAACGAAACCAAACCAACAACCAGGCAATTTTCTCTGTATACTGTGGCACGAAATGAGTTACATATTTGCATTGTGAGTTTTGAGTCTTTAACACAAACAGCACACTTCTATATTTCACTCACTCTATGCTGTGAGACATAGTGGGTTGTGGTGATAACACACATTGATTATTTGGGTAATTCAGTAGACTCAAATTCAAATGTTTTACTCACGAAGCGCATACTCCAGTTACTCAAATTATCTGCTAAAAGAGGAATTCATAGCATAGAGCTGCTTTTAGAAGAGACTGGAATGATTTGACTGACTCCGAATATAGGGTCAAAGAAGAGAAAAAAAATGGGGTCGCCCACCCCAGGCTGGCAACCCAATTTCCATGGGAAATAGTGGTCTAATCTGGCTGGCGAGAACTAAAGGGGGTCGCTGACTCCGAATCTGGGGTCAAAAAAGGCAAAAATAAAGTGAGGTTTTCCATCCCAGATTGACAACCCCGTTTTCATGGGAAATAGTGGTCCGGTGTGGCTGGCTCGAACTAAAGGGCATTGAGGGTAGCTGACTCCGAATCTGGGGTCAAAAAGTTGAGGTCGTCCATCCCAGGCTGGCAACCCCGTTTTCATGGGAAATAGTGGTCCGATGTGGCTGGCTCGAACTAAAGGCCATTGGGGGGTTGCTGACTCAGAATCTGGGGTCAAAAAAGGCAAAAAAAAATTGGGATCGTCCTTCCCAGATTAGCAACCCCGTTTTCATGGGAAATAGTGGTCCGATTTGGCTGGCTAAATGGCATTGGGGGTCACCGACTTCGAATCGGGGGTAAAAAATAAAGGAAAAAACTGAATTTATAAAAACTACGACTTTTATTGAATATGTTATTAACCAAGTTTCAGACTCTCCTCAAGACTCTTTTTGAACGACTCATTGGAAAGAGTCTGAGGTTATGTGCTGTCACAGTGAAAAGAGTCATTATACACATCACTGATTCTCAAGTTGGTCTAGTTCTGAGAAAAAAATATGAGCCGCGAGTTGATCTTCTGTTCCTGCCAAGGCCGGACAAGAACAGAGTATATGGAAGCAACTTTCCTCCCAATCAATGTCTCCACAGCTTCTGTAGAGGTCGCTAAGAGGATGGCGAAGCCTCCTAGCATAGTTTCCAATAAGGCAGTGAGCAGTAATCACACGGACGACAGAGCCCTCACCGCGCTCTCAATTACACTCCCCACATCATTCGCCAGTCTGATAGTACTTTGATAGGTGGGCACCGCCTAGACACTTAACTTTTGTACGACTCTTCAACCCTCCCTTCCCAGTACGGAATTAGACGCCCCGGAATCGAGGAGGCCGAGGAAAGTCTCGCCTTAAATATCGAGGTCGATTATCCCATGCCTCTCGTCTTAAACATATTCTACCAGAGGCGCCGACTGTTGAAAAATATTGGGGGGGCACAACAACTTTTCATAATTTTTTTTATTGACTGTCGGATTGCCTTGTTGTGTGAACTTTTTGTGATGGTATCCTCACAATAAACTGATCCATTCTTGAAATAACAATTAACGTATCTCTTGCACTTAAAACGTGGACTGATGATGGGTCCACGAAAAGAACGGTCCAATAACCATAGCTAAAAAAGTCGATGTTTTAAGGCAGGCAAATATTCGATGTCGATACGAATGTATAGTCTCATAGAGTCAATCAAAATGCTCTCACAATTGAAGGGAGCCAATTTGGAACCGACCATGCAAATCATCAGCGTCGTATGGAAATAAAATTTCTTGTTATACCCTTCACGGATGTGATAGGGTATATTAACTTTGTCATGAAGTTTGCAACGCACAGAAGGAAGCATCTCCGACCATATAAACTATATATATTCTTGGTCAGTATGATGAGAAGAGTCGATTAAGCTTTGTCCGTCTGTCTGTTTCTATGCAAACTAGTCCCTCAGTTTTAAAGCCATCGAGCTGAAATTTTGTACAAAGCCTTCTTTTTATTGCACGCTATATATATGTCGGAACCAACGGAATCGGACCACTACGTCATATAGCTGCCATGGGAACGACCGGTCCAAAAATTCGTCTTTGTGAGAAAAACTTTTTTATTTCTAAAGATATCATCTTCAAATTTTACATTAATCAACAATATCTTTAGTAAAATCACATTCCCGAATTCGGTTGAAATTGGACCACTACGTCATATAGCTGCCATAGGAACGACCGGTTCAAAAATTTGTCTTTGTGGGAAAAACTTTTTTATTTCTAAAGATATTGTTTTCAAATTTCACATTAATCAATGTTGTCTTTAGTGAAATCTCATCCCCGAATTTGGTTGAAATCCGACTACTCTATCACATAGCTGTCATAGGAACGACCGTTCCAAAAGCAACTTTTTATCAGAAAAACCTTTTTATTTCTGAAGATATCTTTGTGAAATTGCATATTATTCAATCATATTGACTGCTAAGCTACATTCCTAAATTTGGTTGAAATCGGCCCAATATTTCATATACCTCTTATAGGAACAGTGAAATCGGAACAAGTTTACTACTAATTTCAAAGTGGTAAATGTACCACAAAACACAACGAAGGTATGATATCCTTCACGCTTCGCTAGCCGAAGGCTAGCTTGTTTGTTTTTAATAATGAAGCATTAAGATCCAGGTCATTTCATCAAGCATTTGCTGACCAACTAACTATAAAGCTTTTTTGTTTATTAACCGAAAATAATTTTTTAAATTTTAATTAAACTCAAATTCAAATAATTTACCGTCCACGTCTTAAAATAATTTAGCACAAAAGATCAATTAAGTTTTGACAGCATCTTGAGGAATCATAACCAAATTTAACGTCGAGTTTTAATACCTCAAGTGACCATTATGATTCGGGCTAATTTCACACGGCTTCCCATGACCCGGGCCCGGGAGAACGACGGCTGTCAAGTCTTGTTAAAGCACAAGATTCAATGGTACGATCCTCATAGGCTATATATGAGTATGTATATGTATGTCCGTAGAAGCTCCTTCCTTCCTTCCCTATGTGTCATAGCTAAATAAGTGTTTGATTGTTTGAACGAAGAAGTCGGGTTAAGATCGCTTTTCTTGCGAAATGATTTTTAATGTCTGAAATATTGGGGGGGCGTTGCCCCCCCAATATTTGGATTGAGGGGGCAGAAAGTGCCTTGCCCCCCCCCCCCCCCCCATAGTCGGCGCCTATGTATTCTACTATTGCGGACCCAAATCCCCTACCCGTTGTGCTCCGTCGGCCGCTTACTGAACAGGGCTCGTTTCCCGATGGCTGGGACTCTGTTTGTTATTGGCAACAAGTCGGGCACGATGCTCACACTGTTTTGATTCTACCACAGCCGAAATATTTACATGGAACTCGATACGCCCGTGAAAGATGCCCAACACGATCACAATTACACGCGCGTATCGATTCGATTGAGCGCAGCAACCTCAATCTGTTTAACCGGCCCTAAATAGATGGGGTCAGGTATTAAAAGCCTATTTGTCTTCCTTAAAGGGGCTGGCACGAATGACTCCACTCGCATCTTCGTCGCCTCTAGCCTTCTGCCCAGTCAATGCCAGTTGTGTCTGGTAGGTACTCGTAGATGGGAGCTATTGATAGATGGGGAGATTGGTGCGTTAAATCGCATGCACCTCAAATTTTATTAACGCGCCGAGGACTGAACCTTTGTTTTTCTAGTTGCAGCATCATAGCGTTGCGATCAAGACCTCAAGACCTTAACAATAATTTTAAATAATACAATATAACTATAGTGCTAGGAAGTGAAATTTTTGAATGAGAAATTTCAGTAGTCCTCTTTGACAATGTGCCAAAATTGCTTGTGTTAATTCAGCGCTGGCCGTGATGAATTTTCCCCCTAAATCGGAATCTAATTTTTGCGGAAATCTTTCGTATTGTGTTTAGGAAGATATGTCTTTGCCAAAAACTCACAATCTTCTGGATTTTTTTTCATCGTTTTTTAGAGTATACTTCATAGAGTTCACAGAGCCGAATAAATGGTTCGACAACTAGTTCGTTGGTAGGCAGAAATGTATGAAACTTAAGGTAAATAGAATTGAAAGCAAAATAAAACTATTTCGAAGCAATTTACCTAGCGTGTTCATTAATTACGGTGAAACAGAGTTACGCTTTTACTCCAACTCTCTAAAAATAATGGAAATTTATATGTGTATTATATATTTTTAATCCTCTTAAAATAAAAATGATAAAAATGTACTCGTCCTTTAATCATTAACCTCTTTTCGTATGAATATACGAATTTCATCTATCCGGATCATAGAATTGTATTGTACAATACTATAGCTCTTGGTATTCACATTTCTATTTTTCGGTCTCAAATTCCTTGAAATTCGCATCAGTGAAAAAGTTTCGATAAAGTATGTTATGTGCCAATGCCTAATCTATTCAGCACCGGCTGAATGTAAATTCCTTTGCCGTAAATTCCTCCTATAGAAACAATTTCAAGCTTTTCATGGCTCCTCTTCAATGGCCTGAAAATGAAATGTTTTCGGAAAACATAGTCATCCAGATCAGGCTTGCCAGATGCCGCGATTTTTCGCAAATTGGGCTACTTTCTTTTCCATTCTGCGACAAAAAATCTAATTTTGCGATGGGCGCCTTGAGTGGGCTACTTCCGAAGCCGGAATTGCGATTATTGCGATTTTCAAAAATGATAATAAGTATTGCAATTTGTATGCATTAACGTGTTTGTCTTTGCCTTCCAGCAACGCTACGGTAGAACGTGTGTTTTCTGTTATGAATGCTGTAAAATCTAAATGTCGCAGTAAAATGCAATCCAAAATGCTAAACGCCATACTAAGTATCAGGATTAATTTTTATTCAAATGACAATTTTGAACCTTCCAACAATATGTTTGAAAAATTTAATTCTAAGGAAGTTTACGCCCAAGACAATGAGGGAGACGAACTCCTGGAAATTTGTGATGAATTTGTTTTGCTGCAATAAGTTGTACTTAGTCAAAAGATACACAAATACGTTTCCTTACATATATTATATTATTATAATATAATATTATATGTATATAATATATAATATTATATTATTATAAAATTATAACTTATAATATTTATTTTTTAAATACGTATTTTATTTCGGCAATTACTTGCTATCTTCTTCAGTGGACTGCATACATATATAGAACAGGAGCGTTTCTTTGTACTTAGCAGATCTAGCGTAACAATCGCACGGGAAACACTATTACGGTTGCTCTAGATAGAGTACATTGTTAGTGCAATGCGTGTGATTGCTAATTTATTCTTGACCTGCTCTGTTCAAAGAAACAATGTCTACAGGATTGCTTAATTTATACTTATAACCTTATAGTGCTGATAACGGAATTGAATAGCTTACCTACCCTACCTAACATAAAATAGTCCTTACTCGTACTTGAAATAAATCTGAAAAGATGCGAATGGGAATCGCCTAGGTCTGTAATACACGTGTATGATTAATTCAGGTGAGAGGTAATAAAGAGTAAAGACTATTTAATGTTACAGAGCTCATAAGTTACCTGTCTTTTATTATACTATCAGCAATATTAGGTAAAAAGTATAAATTTAGCAATCCTAAAAACATTATGTACACTTCACCGAGGCAGTAAGTAGTTTCCGAAATGTGTACACTTTTCGAAAATAAATATTATCATTGTCTGAAAGGAAACATTTTTTATTTCGTTAATATGGAAAATGCTTTATTTACAAGAAAATAGTTAAGCTAAAACAAATTCCTATGTTACCGTCCGAAAAACTGCTAATTTTTAAGTTTTTGCTACTGTAGATATTTTCTTTCGACGCAAAACAGTAAAAATTATAAATTTTTTAAAAATATAATAAAAGGATGACTTAATCGACTCTTTCCGTTTTTATTTCAATTCACTTCAATATCATGCATTTTCGTCAATTGTTGAATGGAACATGAACAATGTTCAAGTCTTATGCTTGTGTTCTTTTGCTTATTGGAATTTATATATGAACATATCCAGTTCCACACATGCGAATTGTTTTTTACCCGCATTTACAATACAATATTTGCATCTTGTGCGATTTTGGGCTACTTTTGTAGCTCAAATCTGCGATTTTATTTTCTCGAAATCTGGCAAGCCTGATCCAGATTAGTATTATAATAGAAATGAAGATATGATACAAATGTGGGTGTTTGTGGAATTCACATAATTTCTCTCAAAATATATGTTGATACCTTCAAATGAGGGAACTGATACAAATCAAAGGTCCATCTCGATTCTTTGACTTTTTGACTCTTATAGTCGGGGGATACTACTCAATTGCCCTAACCCCTTGTGGGGCATAGCGCGTCAACTGTTCCAGGTGGCCCAGTTGACGTTTCGTTGGCATAAACTGGTTTCGGAGAATGCAGTTGCCAGCATGCATCTCCTGCACATCCATGGCCACGAACGTCGTCGTGGACGGGATTCGAACCCGAAACGCCGGTAGTCTAACATGAGACTGATGCCTCAACACACTGCGCTACCGGTCGCCCCACTAACCCAATTCGTTCTTTCCATATCTGTTTGAATATTTTAAAAAGCAGTGATATAGATAGACCCAACGAACAAATCCCAATTTAAACCCTGAAAAGTGAAAAGAACTCTTTGAGTATTTTTTCTAAACATGGAATTAAAAAAAAATCCCCAAAATGATAGCCTCAAAAGTCTGCACTGAAATCAAACTTACAACCAACAAGTATTACGAGTACGAGTATAGGGTATGCATGGTCTTTTCCGAGATGAACACATCAAAGGGCATTTGGTATTTCAAAATTATGACCGTTCTGATTATAAAGCACAACTGGAATGAGTATGTGGCAGATGACGATGGTCAATGGTTAGGACAAATGGACCATTTCGGTTCACTTCTTAACAGTGGTAATCTGCTAGCAATATGAATATTTTCTATGACCCGTATCGTATGATGTGTCAGTTCTATATTTAGAAACGGTGCTTTATGTATATATATATGTACAATATAATGTTAATTGTAATATACTAAATTTTTATCGCTTTCAACTAAATATTATTTTGAAAATGCATTACATACTTGAGACATTTTTTAGTGTTTGATAAGAGCAAAGTCGCATAAATCTTTTCACTTAATAACAATTTGTATTGTTTTTTTTTAGTTTATGCTTTCTAGAAAATACCTGAAAATACGACATAATACAGGTATGCACTTTAAATTATGGGCGAAACTTTTTTTTTTTATATCGTGCGCCAAACAAACAACTGTTGGTAAGCATGTCTAAAGTGTCGTTTTTCATAAAACACATGTAGCCTATTCATCAATATTTTTCCTAAAACAAATTCTATTATAGTATTGATTTTCTTGGGGCGACCGGTAGCGCAGTGTGTTGAGGTGAGGCATCAGTCCCATGTTTGACTACCGGCGTTTCGGGTTCGAATCCCGTCCACGACGACGTTCGTGGCCATGGATATGCAGGAGGTGCATGCTGGCAACCGCATTCTCCGATACCGGTTTATGCCGAGAATCGTCAACTGGGCCACATGAAACAGTTGACGCGCTATGCCCCACAAGGGGTTACAGCAATTGAGAGAGGAGAGAGATTGATTTTCTTTCTATTATTCTTTTTTTTTCTTCTATTTTTGTGCTCATTACTAATTCGAAGTTTTTCTTCCAATTCTTTCTCTAGAATTTGAGTTATAACCGAAAAACCACAAAAAAAGACATTGTTTTCCTTTTTTAGGGTTTTGTAGTAAAACAAAACCCTTATGAAATCGGTCATGCGTCCGTCTGTCTGTCTGTCTGTCTGTCTGTCTGTCTGTCCATGAAATATCTCACGAACCGCTGAAGCTACATGCATGAAATTTGGTGAAAATATGTGGAAGTACTATAATTGTCTGGAGAAAGTGATGCGTCGTAATAGGTCAACTTTAAGGGGGGGTCCCCATAGAGGGGAAATGAGGGTCGACATTTTTTTTTCGTCTGGTATAGGCAAGTGGGGTATCGTAAGAAAGGTACCGTCGAGTACATTCCATTTCTGGAATTTTTTTCAAATTTGAAGAAACGGGAAAAGAGGGAGAGGGGAAAATATGTGGTCCGAGTTTGTCCCCCCCCCCCCCCTTGCATTTCGAGACCGTTACACTTAGAAATATGAAAATTTACAGAAAAGCGGCATTTCACTAACATAGAAAACAAAAAATAATAGAATTTCAAAATCTCATCAAAAAAGGTTAATAATAGTACATGTCTATTGTTGCAGTTAGCACACCCCTGCACCCTTTAGGCACACCCGAGACCAAAAATAGTGAAGGCCAATGATAACCAACACCATAGGCAATAACGTCTCTAAGTTTCATTACAATCGTGTAATATTTAAAAATAGTACATTCACTTAAAGTTAGGCATTTTTACACTATTCATACAAAAGCAGCAGCTGCTGGGCTCCCAAAATTGGAGGACGCGGTCACGTGACCGAGATAATTGGAGGACAATGATCCAGGCGGCCAAGGCCCGACGTCGGGCTGTCGCGCCACGATGATGATGATGATACAAAAAATACACCTACCGGCTTTGAAGGTGCGAGTACTACTTGCAAGTTGTTTTTCGTAGTGCGAATTGCAGTTATTGTTACATATTATGGTTAATTACATTTATGAAAGGGTAAAGATTGGTAGGGGGCGATGTGTTATAATTGGCCAACTATAACGAGCGGGGGAGGGGGTGGGGCGAAATTAAGGTCAAATTTTGTTTATCGACTGGTATAGGCAAGTCGGGTGTTGTGAGAAAGGTAATGTTGAGTACATTTTATTTTTGGCATTTACTTTAAATTAGAAGGGGAACAGTGAGGGAGGAGAAAATATTAGATCGTAATTTGTCCCCCCTTGCATTTCGAGACCGTTACACTTAGAAAAATGAAAACTTTCAGGAAGGTGGGTTCCGAATAGCATATAAAACGGGAAATAATGGAATTTGTATATCTCCTCAAAATAGGCTAATAATAGTTTATTTCCATAGTTGCTGTTAGCGCACCCTTGCATCCCTTAAACACGTCCGAGATAAAAAGTACAGATGGCCAAGGATAACCAACATCAATATGTTCTAAGTTTCATTACAATCGCCTAATATGAATGAGCATGTAAGATACTATATGATGGGTCAGACATTTTTATTATGTTTTTTTTTATCCATGTAAGTGGTACCAAGAGAAGCAAGGAGCCGATACTTGCGTACAAATATAAGTGCTTGCTACAAAACCCTCGGATTGCGGGTGTAGCCCTCTATATTCCGGTTTCATTTATAATTTGAAAACGGTTAACCGTAGCAAAAAATTTTCTGAGACACAATGAAAGATCATAAGCAGTTTAATAAAAAAGGTTAGCACCACTTTTTTTCGTATCTTCAATAATTTTCGAGATATTCTCACTTGAAAAGGACTATTTTCCCTGCTTTTATTTTTTATCTTTCGTTCCCACAAAGAAGAAAATCTTCGTTTTTTCCATGTATTTTGCCAAATAACGGAAAAAATACATACCCAACGAAGAAAATAAGAAGGGCTGAGTTGGTTGATAGCTTAATCAGCTTTCATTTGAGATAAGTGAAATGTGCGTCGAAAATACAGTTATACAGTGTGTGCAGTTTCTGATGATAAATACTGTCTGTAATGGTAGATAAAACTGATCATTTGAGGAAAATGAAATTATGACATGGCCACACTCTCTTTAATCTTTACAGAGTTGTAGTATTTTTTGAAAATTGTGTCAGAAAGCTTGATTTGTCGGGCAAAACTAAAATATTCCACTCCCCCGACGATTTAATTATACCGATATTTGACCACAGTTTCTGAAACTATGTACAATTTCATATAAATGGACTCATCAGTCCAACTACTGCTAGTTCGAAAAGTGGATATACTATCGAAACATTAACAAAGCATAGGCATAGAAATGCTAGAGATGTTGACGCGCCTATACCTCTGCAGGGGTCAAGGCAATTAACAACACTATTGAAGCTCAGCGTTACTTAGCTTTAGCCAAAAAAAAAGAAACGACTAATTTTCAACTTTTCTCACTTACAACTAATCTACTTGTCATTCTACTCAACTGTGTAGTTGCCATTCCTCAGCTACTTGCACTTTTGATTACACAAAAAATATGTAAAGTAACTTCATTACAGTTTTAATCTTCTAATCTGCTTTCGCGGTGTTTTTCAGCGCTTGGAACCAAGTTTAAAATAAGTTAATGAGAAAATGAAAGTGGTTGTGTTTCTTGTAATGGCATATCAATTTGCCGACATTTATGACAGAGATTCTGAGGACATTTTTTGTCTTTTTTCTTCTACATACTGTACAACATTTCGTGATAAATTTGAATTGGTAATTGGATGGGATGAATGGGGATTATGTGTAAATAATTTCTTAATTAGCAATGAATGTATTGTAAGTATGTATGTATGTACATACCTATGTATAGATAAATTAAATGGTAGTCGAAGCATTTGGCTTTTTGTGAACAATATTTCCTCTCGATAGAGTTTTTAAATCAATGGAGAGGAAGTATTTAGTCGCGGTTCAGATTTTTTTTTATCCTTTGGAATTATACACTTAAGGCCCGTTTTTTCAATATCCTGTTAAACTGTTTGTTAACTAGCAGGGAAATAAACTTATCCAAGAACGACAATGGCCGGGTTCTTCGAAGAACTGATGCCGATGGGTTCTCTAGGACGGGAACCGCGTTTGGTGCTACCACTATCGCTCCATAGTGCTGATAACCAAACTGAAAGAACCCCTGTGCAATCACTGATAATGCATCTTAAAGCTGTATACCCCGAAGGGAATAGAAGAAGGAGATAATTTATATTTGTGATTGGGGATTGGAAGATAAGAAATTTTCGCGACAACCAAATTTTCGCGACCCATATATAGGAGGTACTATACAGTGTACGCTCCCTGTATGGACACATCTCATAACCAGACACTTCTTATAAGCGGACAAATTTTTAAGTCGCGAACATTCTTTGCTTCTTTGTCGTTCGCAGCGCGGCGTTTGAGCTTTATCTTAAATTGTGCAAACGAATCCCTCTCCCCTTCTCCCGTCTAACTTTGTCGGAATGATCTGGCTAATGCGTGCGAGCTTTCAAAATGCATTACTCTTGGCGACGAAGTTATGCAAACGATGTATGCATAGTTTATAATAATAAGATAAGTTCGACGATGATCTCCGAAGATCTATTTGCCCCATGAGCGACAGTAAGTGTCTCAACAGTCATCATCTTGTGGGTGGTAAATGCACCCACAAAACTCTAAAATGTTCGCCTCGTGAGGAAATAACCTACTTCGCAACATGTCACATCTATAAATATAATGAACTTTTGAAAAATGTTTTTAGTGAGCGAACAAAGGTGAAACAATTGATTGCCGTCGAATGAAATTTAAGAGCCGGTACACATGGACGTCCAAATGACGCCGGACGCCGCGTCACTTAAGCTCCTCCCTCTTTGATACCTATCTGCATTTCAATTCACATGATGCGATAGGACGCAGCGTCACTCTGTATTATATAAGCCGGGCCACATAATAGCCAACCTGAATTTACAATTTATGTTATTTTTAATTTTTTAAAACTGTTTTTTTGGCCATAACTTCTAAAATATAAGGAATTTCGCATTTTTGACACCATTTTCACCCCCTTACAAATTCCCATCCGGGCTGAGGAGCATCCATCCCCACTATTTTTTTTCAAAATTAATTGTCAATTGCAGTAGTCACGATTAACAATTAATTAATTGGCACTTAAAAGTGATCCTCAAGCGAATGGTTTAAGAAACATCATACAAATCAGACATTGTGACCGTTTCCGTGTTCTGGGTTCGAATGTATGTGGGCCGGCTTATTAAAAATTGATATGCGGACGCGTGAAGTGACGCAGATAGGAGCAGAAACCAGCGTCACTCCAGATAGCTATCGCGGCGGCATATTTGGAACTTTCCATCGTCACTATTATGTTTTCGCCCCGAAATACAACCACCCAGATAACATTTTGGTATTGATCCTGGAGTATCAATAAGTCTTCAATAATTACCCCTATTTGCGATTGACTCCACTTTGGAGATTTGTTGATGCCTATCATCAATGCCTGCGTTCACGTTCCGCAACGTTGTAATTGCGGTAAGGATTTTCCCTCCACCCAACCATAAACTCTTGACCCGAACGACTTGTTTTGCAGTTGTCATGTATCAAACAGCTGACAGCCGATTCGCTATTGAATTTCAAACAAAACTTCAATTAAATTCGCGACGGTTTCAGGAAAAATGAAAAACACTGCAAAATCGCCACCCACCCAATAATGATTAGGAAGGGTAGTTTCAATGCAGGATCAGCACAAAAATCGATCCGCATAACCAATACTCTGTTAAAAAAAAATTGTGCTGATTCCGCATTGATACCAGATTAGATTTTGGCATTGATCCTGGAGTATCAATAAGTCTTCAGTAATTACCCCTCATTGCGGTTGATCTCACATTGGCAATTTATTGATACCTACCATCAATAATGATTAGGAAGGGTAGTTTCAATTCAGAATCAGCAAAAAAGCGATCCTCGTAACCAACACTCTGTCATCATGTGAAATAGTGAAACTGCGGAATTGTGTGAATCCGCATTGATATTTCAGCATATCAACGTTCCGATTAATAAAAACAAGAGCTGTATAATTAGAACTAATAATTAATTAAATAAATGTCATAAAATAAAAAAAATACTTGTTTTAATAAAGAAAATACATGGAGCATTCACAATGTTAGTTAAATTCGTGTTGTTTGTGTTATATGTACTATTTCCTAGGAAATTTCATAGGAAGGAGCAGAATACCAAAAATATCAATATTTCATCACTCTTGTGCTATCTGGGCAGTGAGTGTCAACCCTTGAATCAGGGTGGGATTAAAAATTTTAAACATCACTAGCGGTCCAGTTTTGGTTTTTTATTCTTTAAAAAAATTGGAAGGCTCCTTCAAAAAAATGTTGGGAGTTCTTTTAAGCGGACACTCCCTATTGGCCCGGATAGTGTCCGGTTATGAGAGCGTACATTGTAGGTATATGTAGGGTATCTATGCTTCGACACGCGCATACCTAAATTTTTTACTAGTTTTCGAGGGCCGCATATATGACAATTTTTCAAAAACTCAGGATCAAATGGATTTTTTTCTATTGGCATTTTTCTGAACTAATAGTCTAATAACCGGCTTTATCTTCACAAATGAATTTCCAGTAAAACTAAATGAAATAAAGGTACTTTATCCAGTCCGCCTGCATCATACAAATGAGACCAAGGATAGTCTTCGAAAATTGAAGAGTATCAAGAATTCCCTACATGCATTGATCGGCCATGGACTGAGTAAGCCCACCATGAAATAGACAAATTAACTAATTCAAGTTAATTAAAAATGTAGATAGGCGTATGTACGTGAATCGTAAAATATTCATCTTTTACCAAAACTACCCACTGGCACGCCACCTCTGCGTATCTTGATAAGGACAACTGAACTGGAAGGGTATTGCTGATCCACTCCAGTCGTTATTTCCCCCCTTGAGACATTTAACTATTCTGAGGGTCTTTGATATGCAACAATTACGATAGTGTGCACTGGTGTGCACTATCAACCTGTTGAAGACGAATTCCGAATCGGAAATTGGACGCTGATTGGGCACAGCAGATACGTTGCAACATATGACGCCGATAGAGACATCATAAGCGCACGTCATACTTGAACTGAGTTTTTAATCCCAATCGATCCATAATCTCCAAACATAATGTGCACTTATGTCGCATGCTCAACTGACAGAACAGGCTCCGGTATCTGAACTGAATACTGGTATATGTGGTATCTGTATCTGTTGGATTGGAATTGTGTTGTATGCAGTACTGTTGTTGTTATGGTTGGTGTTGTTGTTTTGACTGTGGTGCGGTTCCGATGTTGAAAGAAGTCGGCTTGGCGTATTGGATGGAAGGCGGTGCGGTGTACGCTGTGTCCGCTTTAGCTGAGCTGTGTAGTTTTAGTCATGACGTGATGAACGACGGACGGTTTGAATGTACGCGCCGCTTCAGTATCTTAGCTCTTTGCAACGAAAGCGTGTTAGAAATATTCACCTGAAGTTTTGTTTGATCCGGATCCTGGAGTGCTTGGAATTTTGTTCGACATCGCAGTGAATCAAATTTGGAATACCTTTCCGCGGATTATCCACTTCTTCAGTTCGCCACTAAAGAAGCGAGTATCTGTAAAGTGTGTGTCTGTGTTGTTGGAATCGTGAATTCTTATAAAAAGTGAAGAACGTACTATTAATTATCGCACTATCGCTAAGAGGATTATGTTTTCCCTGTATTGCTACTATTGGACGTTATACATCAATAGATCCCCATGTGAGATAAGTGCAGCATAGAAGTATCTAAGCTGAGTCTGTTCTGCTTATTATTCAGTATCCAGAATTAATGGAATTCTTCGTTGATTGAATGGTGACGAATATGTTTTGGTGTTTAGCCCGTGCGTCTGTATTCAATTGATGGCAATAATGATTCAATGCAACAACGAGGCAATTGAATAAAGTGAGGAATTCTCGTAAAGTGTATGCAGTAGTGCAGTGAAGGGGAAAATACAAATAAAGAAAATAAGAAAAAGTCTCATTGGCTTATATTCTGTTCTTCATCGGGAAGTGTGTGTGCCTGTTTTATTCAAATCCGACGGATTATTGGATTACAAACACAGCCATTATTGAAAGTGGATTACCGGACCCTTTATTTTGTTTGGATTAATTTTGGAATTGCAAAGAACGTATAGAAGGTATGTATGGTTTGGTTACAACAATAAGATTTGAGTATACAATATGTAATATATGTACATACATATGTAGGTACATGCATACATTTTTTGCATGTTATCAAACAAATCAGGCTGCTCGCTGATAACCGGATAATCCGATGGGTTCGCAATTGTTTTTCTTCACATTTTCATGATTTTAAGGATTCGAACGACTGGTCAGTGACAGTACCGGTCATAACTATTTAAGCGCGCTGTTCAATTAATAGAAAATGGCTCCTAACATTCTAGCATAGCATTCAAAATGCAGGTTACACATTACCACATACGGCGCGCAATGTGGGATAATTGTGATTTTAACTTACCCAGAGAAAATCTTAATGCATCCTCAGCTAATCTAGTTTCCCTAACGCTATCTAGAGTCTCGTTAAGGTAACCTGTCTTTTGACTTTTTTGTGTCCTACGTCAGTGAAAATATATTAGTAAAAATTAGTAAAAAATTGTCAAAAAAAAAACCGAAAACATTCGGCGCTCAATGAGGGATCAGCATGATTTTATCTAGTCGACTAAACTAAAATGGGCAATCGAGTCCATTGGTCACAAGACGCATAAACCGAAACTTTTTTAGACCTTACCTTAAGGTTAGCTTATAGCTTTTTGAGTCTCCATATCGGTGAAAATTTACAGTAGAAAATAGTCGCAAAATTTTGGAAAATACCCGAAAATATTCAGCGTCCAATGTGGGATCGGTGGAATTTTATCCAGTCAGTTAAAGCTAAATTGGCAATGGAATTGTCTGGCTGTCTTAAGGCATCTTTAAGCTTTTCTAATGTAATCTTAGATTACTTTATGGCTTTTCAGTTCTATATAATTAAAACTAAAAGAAGTTATTCGTGAAAGTGTTGAATGCGATCAATGTAGGTTGTCATTTTTTCTCCTCGAAAAAAAAATGAAAAACCGAACCTTTTTTGGTCTTTATCTTAAGACTATACTAAGCCTTTTTTTATCTTATATCAACAAAAATTAACTGTAGAAAATAGTCGAAAATGGAAAGTCCGAAGATATTTGACGCCCAACGTGGGGTCAGTAGGATGTGTAACTAGTTACATGGCACAAAACCGAAAACCAAATCTAACCTTAAGGCTACCGTAACATTTTGTTTCATTAGGCAGGAGGTCTTGCGCCCCTACTTAATGACACCCTGCTCAATTGCTGAGTGTACACATAAGGTAGGGCCGGGGTTAGTCATATTCAACAACGAAATGAGTATGGAATGGCGTAATAAGAAAGTGTTACTATTTCTTGATATCGCTGGTTTGCATTCAAAAAGTTTGAAACTTTTCAACGTCACCATTATGTTTTTTCTCCCAAATACAAGCAGTGAGTGTAAACCGTTGTATCAGCGTTTGATTAAAAATTCTTAATGTTACCACCGGTTAGTTATTTTATTCTTAAAACAAAAATGAAACATTGCCTCAAAAAAAATGTTGGTGTACTTTTAAGCGGACACTTCTCATTACAAAATTGTTGGTTCCTATGGTATTCGGTTATGAGCGAAGCGAGCGTTTTAGGGCGATATACTGAGGTTAGCAACCACTTAAGCCATTCGGAGGGAACCAGCTACTAGATGGTTCGATTGGTCTTTCGCCCCTATACCCAATTCTGACAATCGATTTGCACGTCAGAACTGCTTCGGTCTTCCATCAGGGTTTCCCCTGACTTCAACCTGATCAGGTATAGTTCACCATCTTTCGGGTCACAACATATCTGCTCAAGGTACGCTCCAGTTAGAGGTATCAATGTGGAGCCGCAAACCACTGTGCGTTGCCCGGCCAACTGGGAAGGTTCTGTATTTTTAATATGAAGCTTATATGTACATATGTATGTATGTAGTTCTGTAAAATTATAACCTCTCTAAGTCGTCTAAGACCCAGCCGTAAATGCAAGTGTAAAAAGGCCATTATACAGTCAAATATTTGACGCTGCAATAAAGCCTTCGTCATCTGTAACCGGCTGGAATTTACACCAGCTGTAAAACATAGTACGAAGACTATGAAAACGTACGGCATCCCAAGCCTGCTCGGGTCCGTGACCCATGCTGACCATGTGAGCGTTTTTGAGATGGTCATGATCGGTCACGGACTCGGGCAGGACTGGGCTGACGTACGTTTTCGTAGTCTTCGTACTACGTTTTACAAGTGGTGTAAATTCCAACCGGTTACAGATAACGAATGCTTTCTTGCAGCGGACTCTTAATAGCAATAATTTTTCGATCAAAAGTTTGACAATAATCACATTGATTAGTATATGGTATCATAGCAAAAATTTGGATATAGAAAAAAATTTATGTCAAACGCGTTTAATTGTTTTGACTGTAGAATAGCCGTTTAATGAAGTTTTAGAATAGAAATAAGTAGACTATTATACTACTATGGGGAACATAAAGTTCAGCGCAGTATTTATCGAGATCAATATCCGATACGCATAGTTCTCATACGTTCTTCAACCGTTACGAAGTTACTGCGCTTTTTGTTGCTGTCATCCAAAGGCTCAGCTTTTTCTACAAAAAAACGAAATTTGCCATTTCCCGAAGCTTTTTAGTTCGATACTCGACAATTTCTGAAACATGGTACGGTCGCTTCTCGGTAATTCGAATCTATATTATTAAATTTTTTTTGATAATTCATTTTTTTTTGATAATTTGAACTAGTTGGCTTGTCTCTTTAGTAAATCGAAAAGAGGTCCAAATTTTCATGTGTTTGAATACAGTCGATAAAACGGAATCTTTTTTGCAACTGAAATGATGGCTCACATTATATACATAATTCGAAAAGTATCTCTTGGGTATTAAAAATTTTCTAAGAATGATTCGTTTCAAAGACAAACCAAACGATTAGTCAAAACTTGTTTCAATTACAACTTAAAAGAGGCGGTGAACGCAATACGAAGATGAATAACAACAGCTCAGTCGTCGATAACGGTGCATGTCATGGAAGAAATCCACATGATAGGATTTTTAGACGTTCAGATAGTAATTATGTCAAGCCAAGACAATCGTCACATTAGACCCCTGGGAATGCCTGGAAATTCTACAATTGGGAAAGAGTTGTACTCTCAACACAGAATGGAAAGACGAACTACATAGTCTTCTATAAAATTAGAAACCTCGTGAAATTTTCAAAACGGACAAGTGCGGAATATTTTTTAATGTCTTCCCGAATGAATCTTTACATTTAAAGATGAAAAGTGGAATGAGGAAAGCACAGTAAAGAACGAATAACGTTGCTGCTTGATACAAATATGAACGGGTCAACTGAAACCTCTAGTTTTAGGTTTCTCGTTTTTGCTTCATGGGCGTGCAATCTTGGTCAACTTCCTATAAAGCCAGTAAGAAGGCGTGACCACCAAAATATGTATCGAATTGCTTTTACAGTTAGGTTGGGGTATGCAGAGACAAAAAGGAAGATTCTCCTTTTCTCGACAACAGTAGAGTCCACAATCATCCGCTTAAAGTGAAAAATGTAAAGTTACACTTTTTCCCCTATAACCGCTACATCATCAGGGAATCATATTATACAAAATTTCAAAATCATGAATTGAGAAGAAGTCGGTGCATTAAAATTAAAGAGCATCGAAAATGTTAAGGTTAACATAAACGTATTAACTGCAATAACATTGACTAACAAAGCTTGGGAAATGTGACTCCGACAGACATATCTAATTGTTTCCGAAAATATACTACTACTCAATTACCCTAACTCCTTGTGGGGCATAGCGCGTCAATTGTTCCATGTGGCCCAGATGACGTTTCGTTGCACGCACCTCCTGCTCCCCCATTTAGCTGCCTACCTGCGACAAGTCGAGAGATGCTGTGGCTTATTATTACGCCCCGCACCGCAGTGGGAAGACAACACAAACATCCATGGCCACGAACGTCGTCATGGACGGGAGGATTTTCAAAATCAGCAGGAAATTCTGCCAAAATAAACGGAAGCGGACATTAAAAATCTTTGGGACCATCTTTCTCATAAACAAAATCACGTGACATTTAGAGAGTTTGTATATATCGACTATAACTTGGCTGTTTTCGGATCATATAGATAGTTATAGAGATAGGAAATAACGGCTGTGAGAAACGATCACAAACACTGAGACCAAAAGATCTTTTTGTGCTATGGCCCTAAATCTGCAGTCAGGATTAAGCCTGCTCATCAACATTGATTTCCCTGATTAAGTTGGTCGAAAGACTAAGCAGAGACGAGGCTGTATCATTCATGAAACGCGACCCGAAGACTGCTCTTATTTCGAGTAAAATTGCTCGAAATCTGTCCCAATATTCAATTGCCCTAACCCCTTGTGGTGCATAGCGCGTCAACAGTTCCATGTGGCCCAGTTGACGTTTCAGTGGCATAACTAGTTTCGGAGAATTCAGTTGCCAGCATGAACCTTCTACCTGGGACAAGTAGGGAGATATTGCGGCTTATTATCACGCCCCGCGCCACAGGGGGAAGGTAACACAAATTTTGAAATTTTTAATTTGCTTATTTGCGTTGGGGCTCGATCTGACGACAGGACATATCGGGTGTCAGCTGTCAGTTCGTTCCACAATAAATAAATTTATTTGTTTATTTTTATTATTGCCGTAGCATCAGTTATGTTCTGTCAAATGTAAATTGGTGTAACTCTGATTTAAAAGTGAGATTTGAATAAATTTTTGTAGAGCAATTTTTTTGGGACAGTTACCTGAAAAAAAGAGTAATCTCTGTGCCAATTCAAAACGACATTAGCATTTCATTTCTTTTTTGACTGTGTGGCTCGCCCAAAAATATTTTTTTTGGGGTCGGTGCACTGTCCTGTAAAGAGGTTGGCGATCCCTGTTCTAGAGCATATTTTCCCAAAATGTAGATCGTGGCACCTTGTGGGGTCGTAAAACGAAATGTTGGTGCCTCGAAAATGTCTATCAAATACATGAATTTAAGGAAATATTTCATTTTGTATTTAATGAGTTTCCGCAACTTTTTATTGACTTAATTTTTAATTAAGAAGTAGAAATTAATTTTCTACAATTTCTGAAATAGTGTCAAACTTTGTTTTTCCATTCAAGGCTACTTATGGGAAATGAGTTGTTCATCTTTAATGTTTATTAAATTCAGAACTCATTCGACGCCACGTAGAGCAGTGTTAAATATTACCCCAAAAAGATTAAATCTAATTTAAATTTCATTCAGCAAAAAAAAAAACAATCACACTGGCCTTATTCATTATGCTAATTAATCAAATTTTTGAGCGGCAGGTTATTCCGAAAAATTTGAGAAAACTTATATTTTTTTAAGTCAAATTAATATATTTTTTTTTTTAAATCAATTTCATATTTTTTAAGTCATATTCATAATTTTCCCGGCCAATTTGTTTTAATTAAATTCATACACGTATTTCTAAAAAGGGGACTTATTGAACTTTCAAAAATTATTTTCGAATAAGAATTCACAATATGAGTACATAAATTGTTTGTATTGTATTATGAGTTTGACTTGACAAAAAATTATGTATTTGTCTTGAAACTGGTATATGCATATAAATAAGTTTTTGGCGAGAAATTGTAAGATTTCCTGTATATCGCGCTTGTTCCTGCTCCTCTTTGCTTATCACAGAAGCTCATGACATACCCTCGTCCTCGAGCAAGAAGCCGAGAAAAATCAGATGTGTGAATTTAGACTTCGTTTTCACAAAAAAGTTTTGGGAAGGCAAACCACGCCCGTTTTTCAATAATACCACTGTGGTTAAAATTTCGTTTTTATCACATATTGAATTTTATTGTAAAGTGGGGAATCATACGCAAGGGGATTTGGACTCAGGGGCATTCCAAAATTCAGACTTATTACCATTTTCTTCCTTACCTCTAGTCCGCACTCGTATACAAAGTCGCGCTTCTGTCTATAGAAAAATCGCGGATATTGTGTGTGACAGTCGCAAACAATTTGGAATATTGTATATCGGCTTTGTAGCGCGTCCACATCTAAATTTAATTTCAGAGGGACAACACACATTTTTTTCTACATGCGCACATGACGAAATATTGCACAAATGTTTTTTCAAGTTTTCTCTCCGAGATGGGAGACCGTAGACACACGATTGACAGCTCATGAACATGTACATGAATTTGCAGAACACCCTATTTAATCGCGATTTGTATATGAAAAATCGCAGAACTTGTCTATAAACACGAATCGCGGAACTTGTACACGAGTGTGACTAGAAGTAAGGGTTTGTAATCGGCATAGCAAATTTAAGGCCGGCCATATACGAGTACGTTACGTTCGCCTGTGTAGGTCTATGGCCGGCCTCCGAATTGAGGCGTGGGGTACGAAGTGTGGTAGAGCATTTCATTTCCGCTATTGTTTTACGGGTTAATTGATAATGTGACATGGTGAGTATCACGCACATTTCGCCTTTATTCTAATTATTTATCTCTATCAAATCAATGTACTCATTGACTGCTGAGTCGACTGGAGACTGGAGAAAAAGGCAACTGTTCGTGGCAGGAATCTAACCTGGGACCTCTCACTTGGTAAATCGATGCTTTAGCCATCGAGCTACTCCGGTCGTCTTATCTAAACAAGTAATTGCATTTATTCATTTATAACAATGTGCAAAATTAAATAACCATCTTTTGTTATTTATAACAATGTGCAAAATTAAATACCCACTTCTGTTATATCCCAGTATGTATGTATTCAACTCTCTTTTAAAAAAATGTAAAAAAAAAACTTTGAAACCATTGAATCCACTTGCAATGCAGAACTCATAAATATAATTTCACTTAAACCGGATCAAGAAAATCTTAAAAGTGTATCTGCTTTCTAACGAACACAGCATTTACACTAGGAAAGGCCAAGGTATGCATTCATACAGCAGACATTTTCTCATCATTCTTAAACACACAGATTGCCATAATTTCATGGCACCAAGCATACACCCACGATATCATCAAAATTATAATAAAGCAAAAACAACGCTTAAGCCATTTAAATTCTCAGAATATTGTTATTCATACGCTTTTACCGGGAAATCATCTTTCCTTTCCTTGAATTTAATGTCTAAAACAAACTTCGTGGTTCGTTTTCAACATGACGTGTTTTTTTCCACTTGGAATACAACTTTTTTTTTTTTTAATTTTTGCATATTGAAATTTTGAGTTTTTTTTCTCAACTAATATCAATTGAACCTTTACGGTTCTCATCAAAAATAGACACATTATCTATGGATGATTATGTATATTGGATTTTTGAATCAATTATTTAAATTTGAAAACTAGACGCCCGTTGTGCTTGCGATGCTTGTATATGAAACGTCTGAATTTAATTGACCCTCCGAATGAAAGTGTATCGAAATGATATTCAATGAAAATTTCGCGCGAAATGTTCATTATGCTTTTTAGCATGTACGAGTATCTTCCTCGTTTGCTCTCTTAGTCTTCTTTTCTTGTGAATTATGAGAATAAAATTACCACCGGCGTTATGTAGAAATAATTGAAAAAGTGCAGAAAGCTATAATTGTAATGCAACTTTCCTGATAAAATAACGGCTGCTTTTCACCCATTCACGATAATTCGAACAATTCATTTTCAGTCAAATAATCATGTATCTTTCACGGGCCGAGACTTCCAAGTCTAATGTGAAGATTTTTTTTTATTTCAAACACTTCATGCACTCACTTCTAATTTTCAACTAGTAAATTAAAGATTTTTAAATAATTTTCACCCATTACTCAGAAGCTACCCATTATAAGCATTAGTTCAATGCAATTTCAGTTTCACGGATTAATTCGAATTTTGCTTAATTTGTTTCTGTTTTAATTTCAATATTTTTGCAATAGAAACATTTAGTATAGTGGCGCGATGTTGAGAAATTCAGGGAACAATAATTATTGGATAAATTGAAGCTTTTTGTGTCGGCATGCAAAGTCATTAGCACTGCATTACATTATCATAAGGACAAACACCCCGTTGTCTTGGAAAATTCAATTTTCACGGAAAATTAATAAATTTTCTTTGCTTACTTCCTATACCACACATGAAGATTACGTATTCTAGAAAATTAAGATTAAAATTAATTTATACGAGTATGGAGGAAACCCCATATCCGCATGCGGAAATTGAGAACGATGCATGCAACATACTTGCATTGCTGCCTGAACAAAATGTCTAAATCGGAAAGCAGTCTGCTTGAAGTATACACATCCTTTTTCCAATAGAGTATTCCTTCATCTTGGTGGTAATTTTAAACAATAGTTTTAATTAAAGAAATTTTGTTGACGGTTGTTTCGCATGAAAAGAGTTTGGCTTCTTGATGGCGGAGTTGTCGAAATTGAATGAATGAAGTCGTAGTTTGATTTATTTGTGAAGGGATCGTATATAGCAATTAGTTCTTTGCAAAAAGAATTGATTCTTTGTCGATAAATCCGATCAAGGATGATCTGATTGCGTTCTTTAAATAATTTGTTTTATTTTGTATATTATATATTTTCTGAAGCTATTCAACACAAATCGTGAAATATCGCGGAACCATAAGAAACCCAAATGAAAGAAGAAAAATCAGAAAACAAAAAATCCCGAAACACAAAATCCTCAAATACAAAATCCTCAAGCACAACATCTCAAAATTCAGAATCATCAATAACAAAATAGGTTTTATGCGTTGAATTCAGCTTGGTTGCACTCGACTGTAATATATTTCCGTAATAATTTTCGTATCGAACCGTTTTCCTTTCGGTGGATAATTTAGTGATAATCTTTTATTTTTCTAAATGTGCCACTGAAGAATACAGCAAGTAGCTGCCGAGATACATAAAAAAATATAATCGACCAAAGGCCAAATTACAGTGCAGTGGAGGGGACGAACGTTAGTTATTGCACTTAGGTATTATGACGGAACACATCAGTTATGGACTGATGAATTCGTTAATGATTTTCATCAAGTAGTTCATCAGCTACGGTCTGATGAATTTGTTAATGAAGCTCATGCACAAGGTCGTAGGTGGCCATGTATCCTTTCACCGAGTGCAAGCAATTCAACAATGGTACGTAAGCGAGACGGTGGGCATGAGTACGTCTACAAATATCTTCGCATAAATTTACTTCTTCCGCTACTTCTCCGCGGTAAAAAATTCACGACTGGTGAACATTAGTTTGCAGGGTATGATTCCACGCACTATCCAAGTCCTTTCCAAAAATGATTGCAAGAGAACGTCTTTATGGAATGTGTGTGTGGGGTACAAGTTGACAGCTCCGCGATCCAAGTTATTCATTTGATTCGCCCAAAATTCACGAGCCAGAACCCGACTCCAACAACGCTTGTGCGAAAAATCCGAACTCTCTCTCTCTCTCTCTATCTCTCTGAATTGCCCTAACCCCTTGTGGGGCATAGCGCGCCAACTTTTCCACGTTTCGACGGCATAAAGTGGTTTCGGAGAATGCAGTTGCCAGCATGCATCTCTTGCACATCCATGGCAACGAACGTCGTCGTGGACGAGATTCGAACCCGAAACGCCGGTAGTCAAACATGAGACTGATGCCTGCCTCAACACACTACGCTACCGGTCGCCCCCGAAATCCGAAAATCCGAACTGAACGGAGTCAAATTTTGAGATTATGGTTTATGTTATTGTAAAGTAGCAAAAACAAGAAATCGTTTTGCATGTTAGCGGCTGCCAAGGTATTTATGCAAAACTTTTGCAATACTTTTTGCCGACAGCATGAAATTAAATTGAATAAGTGAAAATTGAATCCGTCGTCGAACTTGACTTTTAAAATTACATCTGGCTTACGATTGCTCGGCTCCGTAGTGTGTGACCTCGAAATTAGAATTGGGATCATTTTGAGCGGATCTATTTTGATCCGCGTCCAAATGCACGCAAGTGTGTGTTCACTTTTACAAAATCGCATTTGAAAGCACATTTTTAACCAAATCAAAAATGCAGCGGAGAACGTAAGAAGAATCAGAAAAATCAGAATCCTGACTCCGAATCTATTTGAATCAGGCGCTTCCAGAATCTCTGCCTTTGATACGGTAGAGCTGAAAGTGAAACGGATGTCGAGGCTAACATCCTGTTATTATGATATATACTGGATAATGCAAGTAATTCAATTTCGCGAATTTGGTCTCTTATTTTGACAATTACTTCTTTTTGATTACTCCGACGTTTGACTTATTTTATGTTCTTTTCGGGCGCTTCGCCTCCAATATTTTTTTTAGGCGTACGGCATATTATCGCGTTTGAAATTAAAACGGTACCAACCACAATAAATTATTATATTTGCATATCTATAGTATAACTGATTATACGGCATATACTTGTAACGCATTAAAATTTGAAAATTTCGCGGAGCTATTCTACAGCTTTCGGGCTCCGTTGTTGTAGCAACGGACCACCGGCTAAGAACCAGTGGGTTAGATTCTATCTGCGTCTTAAAATGTTTCAATGGCCTCGTATACTTCAATGTTTTTCCGTTTGATCCTTAATTTAATCCTGAATTCCGATAATTTCACCAAGGTGAATTTTGATTGCAAATATTTTTTAGCGTTCATCAGATCTGTGGCGAAAGAGTGTTTCCGGGTAAGTGGGGGCAGATGCATCTCATTTTACAGGACCGAGTATAATGGCGCGCATGAGTAGCTGATGCGCTATGTCCCATTAGAGGTTAAAGCAGAGTAGTAGTTTATACCGTTTAATAAAAAGTCGAATTGTCAATTGATCATTGCGCCGTCAGAATAAGGAAGTTCGCAGGCAGACCAGCAAAACGATGATTTGAATTTAGCGACGAAAAAAAAATTCAAAACTCGTTTCCATTTCCTACTTCCTACATGGCAACTCTTAGCACAAAAAAAAAAATATATCCAAATTAATTTTTAAGAAGCCACGACAAACGTCAAGGATCTGTTTCGAAATTAAATTTTCCGAAAAGTGCAATGCACACAGGGCGGACACAACAGGATGTCGTTTTGAGAGTTTCCCTATTTTCCACTTTCCCACTTGCAGCGGAACAGTAGAAGCAGAGTAAAAAAAAAACAGAAAGCAGATGTTATTAAAAAAGGAAAAGGAATGGCATGGGACATAAATATGTCGCAAGCAAATGCTATATCGCTTAATAATGTGTCTGCCGGCATACGGGCATTCTGTCGGATCCCAATGTTCTCTCAGACGGGCAACCAGAAAACAAAATCGATTCCTCCAAACATTAGAAATTTTTCTTTGGCTTGCGAAAATACTTAATTTTTTGATGGTTTTTCTTGGCATTATGTGCACATCTGTACCGCTAAAGAATGCCTTCTTGGGTGAACAGGACCAAGAACGAGCAATACCTGGCGCGTTACCCTGGTAGTTTGGAATTAAGGGTATCTTCAATCTTTATCTCTAACGGATTTTTGGAAAAATTGGCGGTTTCTGAATTTAGAAGGATATCGATTTATCGATATTTTGTTTGTATGAAAGATTCTACGATGTCTTCACATAAAAGCTCCTCTTTGAATCGGAAAAATAAACTCTTTCAAAGACTTGAATTTGTTGAACCAAACTGTTAGCAAAAATCTAAATCTGTATTGAAACATATTGCTCTTTATAACCGCTCACATCCTTTTCGAAATTCAGATTATATTTTTTTTCCTTGAAATTACAAATATCTCGACCTTATCCTGTGGGATTTGAATTGATGTGGCTCAGTACAATGTACTTGTTTCCCTGTTTTTTCAATGGGGATTTTAACCGTTTATTTCTTTTGCAGCATACATATTTTATGTCCTTGGGTACATGTGGCGTATGGGTGTACTGTATACAATTTTTTTTTCCTTTAAAATGATCTTAGAAGAAGCGGTGCACTTCCAAGATTCCCTTTTTAAATATGGTATGTATGTAATTTTATGGTTGGTTACGGACAACAACTAGATTATTCTGAATTTACTCCGATGTTGGAAATAATCCGACTTAGTATGAAATCTCCCGTCTAGAGTACACTATATGTAGTTCCACTCTGCTGCTGCTTTTCAAACCCCAACTCTACTAAAAGGGGCATCCACTTTTTGTATGGTTCATGTTTTCTGCAAATGTTATCTATTGCATGGTTGGCTGATTGAAGTGAAAAAGAATCCGGAGTAGCAGAGTAGTGACATGTATAGTGTATGCAGTATGCCCAATCCTCATCTCATGGTAACATATACCATAGTCATCATGTGTGTGGATAATGGTGGACAAAAATATCCAGTATAGTGTGGCGGCATATGCGGATTGTAATGAATTGAGAAAAAGAGCTCGTGAAAAACAAATCAGTCTGTTTTGTATTCTGCTGAGGCGACATGGTTCGATAATCACATTAAGACAGCACACAACACTCTTATAATGGCCAAGTAAACGTGTACGTATATGTCATGGTTCTTTTGACCGACTACGGTCTTTTTTGCAATATTTCATGGACACTTCTCCGGCTGATTTCTGTAGACTGACAGGCTGGAATGTGCTGGCAATTTATTAAAGGGCAGAACATTTGAATAGGGTGGTCAATTGATGAGGATGATAATATTGGCCGAGTTCATAAATATAAAGCCAGCCATAACTTTCAGGTATACCTGGACACGTCAACCGTAGTGTGTGTTGTCCCGCTGAACAGGCGTGCAGATCTGCACAGGCGTCCAGATCTGCACAGGCGTCCAGATCTGCAAAGGCGTCTAGATCAGCACAGGCGTCCAGATCTGCACAGGCGTCCAGATCTGCACAGGCGTCCAGATCTGCACAGGCGTCCAGATCTGCACAGGCGTCCAGATCTTCACAGGCGTCCAGATCTGCACAGGCGTCCAGATCTGCACAGGCGTCCAGATCTGCACAGGCGTCCAGATCTGCACAGGCGTCCAGATCTGCACAGGCGTCCAGATCTGCACAGGCGTCCAGATCTGCACAGGCGTCCAGATCTGCACAGGCGTCCAGATTTGCACAGGCGTCCAGATCTCCACAGGCGTCCAGATCTGTACATGAACCTGAGCAGGTATAGCTCAAAGTGTACCTGAACCTATATGACCGGCCTCAGACTGATTTCAGTACTGAAGTGTTCGGTATCCGCAAATGAGACAGAGTCATGATATTCCAACCATCAACATACAAATCATACAATTTCAATTACCCGTTTAAAGGCCGACATTAGATCAGATACCATAACTCTCTCTCCCTTTCTTGGATGCACTACATTTTACATCTTCATGTATCACTCGCTGTCAGTCACTGGTTCGGTACCAAAATCTGTCCTTTACTGCCGCTAGAAACGTAACTCGAACATTTCTCCTTTTTTTAATAATTCATAAAAGGAAGAAGAAGAAGAGGGAGAGAGTTATACGCCTATTCAAATAATTAATGTGTTCTCCCTCTATTGGTTGCATCTAGTTGGTGATAATAACAGGTCCTCAATATTTTAGGGCCCTGTTCAACTAACAGAAAGCTCCTCGTAACATTTTAGCATAACATTTGTTTTTTTTTTTTTCAATTGCATATACACATAGTAGTAGTATAGTCCTCCTCATTTGTAGGAAAGCCTCGAATACTCGAATCTCTCTGCATAAGACCTGCACAAATGTCTGATGGAGTTGTTGACGCGCCATGCTTCAAAAGGGGTTAAAAGAAACCAGTATAGGTTATCTTAAGGATTTCCCCAAAACAGTACGATTAGTTTACAGTACCAAATAGTCGAAAACTGAGCAAAAAGAACAAAAACAAAAAGAAATCGGCGCTCAATGTGGGGTCAGCGTGATTTTAACTAATTAATGAAATCGAAATGGGGAATCGAGTAGTTGTTCGTTAGTTACAACACTCGAAAATCGGATCCTTTTTTTAATTGCTACCTTAATACCACCTTAAATTATATTGAGCTAACTTAAGGCTACCTTTAGGCCTTTTTTATTATACGTCAGTGAAAATTTCCAATAGAAAACAGTCGAAAATGTTTGAAAACTGCTGGCGCCCAATGTGGGGTCATTGTTGTTTTATCTAATTAATGAAAACAGACAACCGAATAGTTGATTTATACCGATGGTCTAATAAGACACGGAAACCGAAATGTTTCAGACTTTACCTTAAGCGCCATATTCCATAGGCGGTTTTACTGGCTGCTGTTGGCCGTCCTCCTATGTATTTTGTTATTACGCAACAACAAAATACACAAGAAAACGGCCCGCCGCGCTGCGTCGTGCAAAAATCGGCCGTGGAAGTTGCACATAAAGTAAGGTCTAAAATGTTTCGGTTTTCGTGTGTTATGAGACTAACGGTACCAACTAACTATTAGGCACTAAGGCTACCTTATGATTTTAAAAATGCAACGTATGCAGATTTACATACATAAAGGATCCGGCTCAAATTCACGGTCTGCGGATATGACAGAGCGGGGCGTGATTTTAGACAATGTTTCTTGCGATATTTCCTTCGTAAGTTACTGCTACCAAGCTCTGAACATATGAAGTCAGCTATGGTTGTGCGAACAACCAGCCCCCCCCCCCCCCCCCCATAAATTTTGTACTAAAAAAAAATCTCACAAAAAATAGAACCAAAATCTGTAAAATTCCCGCAAAAATATATTTTGATTTTGGTGGGGTTAGTGATCAAAAATTATTACCTAAAACTCATAAATTTGGCTCATGAATTAGAAAGGAAAAATTGAAAAATTACCCCAAAAATTCGATTTGGTTTTTGTTAGATTGAGGGGGGAGTCTTAATTATAAATTATCCAAAATGCATCAATTTGGCTCATGAACTAGAGAGGAAAAACCGTAAAATTCCCTCAGAAATTTCGATTTTGAATTTGGTAGGGTGGGGGTAGTCAGTCGGTGACAAATTACCCCAAAATGCATAAATTTGGGTCATGGACTAGAGAGGAAAAACCGCGAAATTCTCCCAGAAATTAGATTGTAATTTTAGTGATGTGGGGGTCATCGTGACAAATTTCCACAAAATACGTAAATTTTGTTCAAGCACAATCACGCCAAACTCTGATGGCGGGTTGAAGAGCGATTGCTTAGGCTGAACCAGAAATTTTGTTTAATTCGCACTGCGTATAACACTCGTCCTAGCGTATCCTAATCAAATTCAATATCCAACTCGCTTCCAGGGAATAGTGGAGTTTCTGCAGTGGGCTCCGTAAAGCGAAGATCCACTGTCGTTCAACCCTCAGCTCTCTCTACGCTTTACGCGGTATGAATCTACGATCTATTTTTAGTATGACAGTATTTGTTTGATGTAGACACGCTATGTCCTTACTGACTAAAGGAAGGTACTAACCTCGGTTTTACGTGCGAAATACAAAAACTGTCAAAAATTCGGTTCGCACAAACAAATTTCGTTCTTCTCGGTACTCAGTTATTTTCACGAAAATCCCATGCACAGACAAAACTCTCCACACTGTTGTGGGCAATTTGCACGCGAAAACAATTACTTTACATTTTATTTCGTGTGGAAACTGGTCATTACAGTGGTAATCGCTCTCTTTTGAGTGAGAAGAGGAAATTCAAGTGTAGTGTAGAGTGCCGCGGATATGTGCCGTATGCCAGTCTTCACTGTCACTTTTTCGTGGGAGAGGTAAGTGCATCATTTTCGCACGCAGTGGTTAGTACCAGCCTTAAAGCGGAAATCTTTTGAAATACGGGTCAAATAGTATGGATTCCACAAGAGTTATCACTCCATACAAGTTTCGTCTCTGCCAGGAGATTTGTATGTATTGACAAATTGTATAAACATAGTATAAACTACACAGTATAGATACACAAGAGAATCAATACATACAAATCTACCGCCGGAGGCGGAGTCAGCTTTCTTGTGAAGTCTATACAATTTGTCAATACATAGAAATCTCCTGGCAGAGGGGAAAGTTATATGGAGTAATAACTCTTGTAGAATTATTAATCCTCTTTGTACGGGTTTTGCGTGCATGCATCGTAAAAATTTGTTTAAACTGAAACTGCCTAAAAGCGTCACCTTAGCGGTGGGCTCGACCTAAACTCGCGAAAATTTGTTTAAAAAGGTAGTGTGGTTACGTGTTAGGGACCACATTCACAATCAATTGTGTTATGTGAATTCTTTGTGTGGTAGTGTGTGGATTGGTTTTCGGTGCAAAAGTTATGTGTTCCTTGGGACTATCATTGCGATGATGATGGTTGAATATTGATGACAAGGCAATGATGATTTCTGTGTGATGATGGGTGTGGTGCTCGTGGCGTATATGTGCATGTAGAGGCTGTCAAAAGCGAGTCCGATGATAAGTATGTAGCAATACTCGTAGCACCGATTCCGAGTCGATTTGCATGCGGAGAAAAGAATATGTATCTTAATTTCCATAGTCGCCTCAGCCGGTGAGTGAAAACCCTGAAGCGGAAATTAAAATCGAAATGTTTGGGCGAAATCACTATTGCTTAATCATAATTTTTGCTACAAACCTTTCTATTCCTTTGTATCTTCGGTTTTTTTTTTTTTTGCATAAATTGGCAACAACCTATTCAAAATTATAGTACAATGCTGTTGATGATTCATAATTTCAGTTTTATCATAAATTTTCACATCCAAAGCTTTATCAAATAAAAATTTTCCGTGTGGGTGGCGGTGGCTTATGAGCCTCCATTATTATGCAGCAAACACTGATATCAGTACATTGTCAAAGCATTATCAACCGAAATGCTAGTTTCCATGGCTTTTGAGTAGTTTCTGTTTATCAAATTGAAAACCTAAATATTTTTAGCTCACCACTACAATTATGTTGCATCCGTCAAACATCATAAACTTATTTTCTAATACAAACAGGCAAAAAAGCGGCCCAAAATCAAAATCACTAACTAACCACCCTGAAAGGCAACCCACTTCACCGAATCCTGCTATTCTGACCATGTCTGCAGGCAAATTGTCATCCATCAACAATTTAATAATATAAATACAAAATGTAAAATAGGTTTCCGGCTCGAAATCAAAACTCTTTCTATGTGTAGTTTAAATCGTTGGCTATTATTTCTTACCCATTGTGGGCTCCACTCTAATACATTCATGTTGGGTGTGTTGACATGCCGCAGTATTAGCTCCCACACCGTACTGAACATGTCCCGGGAACCATAAATCAATTCATAAATTAATTGAAATGCACAGTGCATACGCTTCCTTGATTATGACCACCATATTGTGGGCCCGTACGTATTCAACAGGAGACAGGAGGACGTGGACGATTAGATTTGCAATTTTGGAATATTTAATGGAACCGCAGATGTAATCGTGGGAAAATCAATATTGATCTGACCGTTGAACAGGTTGAACGGGATGTATACATACATAATCAGGCGAGAGATTCTAATTGTAGTTTTGAATTTGGTAGCGGTTTCCATTAATAATATTTGCCTAGAGAGAGGAAAACAATTAAATTGGAAATTAATTGGTTGGGCGGAAGTAGTCCTTGAATTTAGGATGGTGAATTTATGGGGGAGCATTAGCAAGCAACTGACTAAAATGTGCATGACGGCTGTGTAACTTCTAAAAGGTTTTCTAGATTAGCAGGGGTTTTTAGGCGCTATGCATGTCCAGCTATCAAACGTGCCATCGGATTTTTTTTTAGGTGATGTAGCAATCTTCAAAAGATTCCGATGCATGCCGTAGAATGGACTAGGGTATATAGCATCGGCTATGTCAGATTTTTACTGATTAAACCCAAAAACACCTCCTTACCAATTTTCCCTGCGGTACCACCTATCGGTATTACTTGGTAGGGATGACATTGACTAATTAGCCGTCACTTCGCTGTGCTGACTTAAGTCTTTCCTCCTCCTTGAGTTTCTTATAAATTTCACATATTGTGCGGCTCACTGCCTGCCAGCTTTGCTCATTTTTTAGAATATGCTCGACTAAGTTTTCGGGGCTAACGGCACTGCCTTTTTCTGTTTCCAAATCTTCACAATTTTTATCGAACCTTGCACAGTGAAGCTTCACGGGCTTCGCATTTCCCGTCACTCTTTTGCGTCTCGGGCATTCTGCTGATTCGTCTTACTTAAACCTATGTAAATATTCTCGGTATCCACCATGCCTCGTGAGGAACTGAGTTGGTTCAACTCGCCTTGCTTTCCATTCATTTCCATTCTCTCGATATGCGGGATAAGAGTGTACCGCCAACGCTCTCATTGCTGCTGCATTTTTGCAACGGCCGTCCTTTTCTGGTACGCAAGCTCGAGTCCTACCTTCTCCAACTACAACTGGATAGTTTTGATTGCCTCATTGGTGTAAATTTCTACATATTCTTGATGCTTAACGTCAACAACGACTGCTATATAGTATAATATAATACGCAAATCCAACTATTGTCACCTCTTTAGGAACGGGAATGTCCAGAATGTTTTTAAAGATTCTACAGGAGGGGCTGAGTACGGATCCTTGGGGAACACCTGTCATTATATATATATTGTTTAAGTCCTTCGGTAGATAAAATTTGGTGCCTTAGATATTGAAGTCGTGCCCACGATGGTCATAAGCTCATCGACGATCGTGCACGGGTTGTGTTCCTCGAAACGATGATCTAGTACAAGCAATAATATCATCGCCACATGGACGGCATACACGACAGCGACTTGCTTGTCATGTACAACACAAGTGGCCGACCCCGCGCATGAAAAAGAAATCGACAAACCATACATTTTTCTTGCTATGTACAACGTCCACCTCAGCCAGTCTACATGCACAACAGCGACTGCGACGCTCAAATACGATGGCTACGATATCCTACCTCCTGGGACGCGACTGACCAAGTCATGCGATGCTCGTTGGTGAGCGTAGTCGCAGTCGTTTGGAGGAACACAATTCCATAGACAATATGCACAATTAGTACTCAGTGCTGATCGCTGAGTTAGGATAGCTGCGCTGTGGTCGTATGGATCGCAGCGAGGAACACGGACCTGAAGACGCATCGCTCACCAGTTATTCTCCTTGCATTGGTTTGAAGACTTCCTTTTTGACATAGAATCGTGGCATGCTGGTGCTTTCTGCTTCGGCATCTCTATGTCCTTTGTTCCGCCGTTCCTTCGATTGGGCTCCTCTGGAGCAAAACCTTCGTAAGTATTTCCTCATCGAAGGTTTTAACGGAATATCCAAGGATCGTCGGAGTTTTATACTTTTGGTGTTTTTCTGTAGTCGCGAAAAAGATTGCCTGGTGGTCGCTGTGCGGGTAATCCTCGCTAACGCGCTATTTCATGATTACAGTATCAGGCCTGCCATCAATCCTGCTATCAAGGCCATCTTCAGCTCTTCAGGAGAGCAGAGTTGATGGTAGGTTTAAGGGCATAAGTTCTGCTATCAAATCTGCCATCAAACCTGCTAACAAGATTGCCTTCAATTCTGCTCAGACCTGCCATCAATTTCGCTATTAGCGACGCCTTCAGACCTGCTATCAAACATGCCAGGATAGCAGGATTGGTCGCAAGTTTAACGGCTGGTTTGATAGCAGGTCTAATTGCAGGTTTGATAATAAGCCTGATGGAATGTTAGGATAGTCGTATGTTCGGATCAGTTGGAATTCCGCGGTTTTATTTTTTATTTTTTTTTTTGTATGAGGTGTTAAGATTAATAATCTTTGGTCGGGGTGACCGGTAGCTCAGTACGTAGAGGCATCAGTCTCATGTCTGACTACGATCGTTACGGGTTCAAGTCCCGTCCACGGCGTTCCTGGCCATGAATGTTTGTGTTGCCTTCGCCTTTGGTGCGGGGCGTAATAATAAGCCGCAACATCTCCCAACTTATCGCAGGTAAGTAGGCAAAATGGGAGCTAGAGGTGCATGCTGGCAACATGCATCGTACCTCGTGCGAAAGTTGTTTATGCCAACGAAACGTCAGCTAGGCCACATGGAATAGTTGACGCGCTATGCTCCACTAGGGGTTAGTGCAAATGAATAAGTTAATTGGTGGGTAGTACAATATCCCATTTAATTTGTGTGAATTATGTTTAATATGCGTACATACATGTTCGCGGACCCCCTCAAAATCAGTACACTGCAACACAAAGACACCCTCTTAACTTCATTATTAATTTTCACTGCGGTCAAATGACTTTCAATTGCATAACAAAAGCCTTCTTCTATCTATATTCAGTCAACCTTGCCATTGTCTGACTGAACTATGTATTCATATAACCCCTTAAATAGCTATGTTCAATTTACGCCTAGTGTTCAAAGAATATTCAAGCATAAATGTTTGAATGCAACAGGAACTATACGTATATGAATTTGCTTGTCTTTTCAAAGCGAACCCTTTTTCCCTTCCGTCACAAATAGATCGAACGGAAGCATAAATTACTGATGTGACACAGCATCGGAAAAAGAACTTTTTTAACCATACAAGTCCCCAAGCAATAGTCCCCAAAACAAAAAATCTTTGTTCCAGATCTGACCTATCAAATGAACCTAACCTATCGTGCATCAGTCAAGAGGAAGTCAAAATTGGGCATAATTTCAAAGCATAGTGTTCCAAACTTCACAGTACCAGAACCAGCTTGAAAGTAGAACGGTCAGTGCATAAGCGATTGACCCTAATAAATCTGCACAAACCGTAGCAAGCCAAATTCTTTATTCTTTTTGATCGAGATAGTGTTGGTCATTATTGCAGTAGAGTTGTGTGATCATATTCCCGCCGAACGTTTATAAAAAAGACTTGAAACGGATGTATTGTCAGAATGCGGTTTTAAACATCAAAAAGCAGCCTGGAATTTTTCATGAGCTTCACAAAATAATGAGCGTACAAATTTGTGCATTTAAGTGTAATGTGTGTGGATGCGGATCGAATAAAACCACAAACTCTGTGCTATGGCATCTTTTGAATGTTGAAGATGTATAGTAAGCAAAAAAAAGTATATTACATACTAATTATCAGATAAATCTTGAAATTTTGTCTCTGAACTTAATAGCAATAATTTGGAGCAAAATAGAACAAAAAAGTGTTTCGCAAAACCCCTAAAAATAGTTACAGACTTGTAAATATTTGACCTTTTAAGTTTTTCTTTTCGTGAAACAATTTTTGCGCACACTGCATATTTTATCTTTTAATATTGGACTCAGGATTTTTTTTTTTCACAGCACCTTCATATCTTCCTCCTGTGATGGATATATGATTTTAATTAGTTTTCTTTTGGTTGTAGAATCTTGCATCCTTTAGCGGATGCAATTGCAAACAGTTAAGCAAGTAAATTTTTACTTAGTATCTTTTCTTATATCTGACCACATCGCTATGCATCATACATCCAACTATATCTAAAAATAAATTTTAAATTTTCATTTATGCAAAGATATGTGAGCTTGCAAAAGATTAAACTTGGAATATTTTATATTTAACCTTGGCTTTTACCCATTGAATCTGAGCTCTAACCGTTGAAAAATGAGATATTTTTCTGAAATTTATCTTATTCACTTCTTTCGACGTTTGTAAATATTTTTCAGTTTTGGGGTTTTTTTAGTCAGTTTCCCACAAACCGTTTGTAGTCCGTATGTTTTTTAGTATGTGTGCATCACTCAATATTGATACGAGGGTATTTGTTTTTTGTTTGTTATTTTAGAAAAAAAAAAAAACTAAACTATCTTTGGTAAGTTTGTCTATCTCACAAAATATTTTATTAGTGTAAGAGATGAATCTATGCTATTGATAGGCTTGGTAATCGTATTCGATTGGTAACCGCTCTACGATCTACCTAGAGAATGGAGATTCTATCCTCGGCGCGAACAAAAACTGCACTAATAGAACTCCCACTGCGCTCCGAGCTTATCAGAATAAAGACGGCGCAGATAGGAGGTGCATGGTAACAATTGAACGTCTGAAAAGTGGATATAATACCCAAACGTCAACAAGGCATAAAAATGCAAAAGATGTTTGAACGCGCCATGCCGCTGGGGGAGGGGGGGGCTCAAGGTAATTAACACATAACAAAAATACTATGCACTACTCGGGGATCTAGAGCGGTCCGATTTTTTTCGCTTCACCCCATTCCCGTTTCATTATTTTCAAATCGCTTTGCTCTGGCGAAAATATTTTCGCTTCGCTCCGTACTAAAATGAAAACATATCCCAACATGTTGAATGATTTTACCGAGAACAGATTAAAGAATGCCGAGAACATATCGATGTCGTACGGAGTCCGAGTCGAAGTCCATCCGACTAATGTATGGGCTCCCATTTATTGACACTGGCTACCGGGAGGATGTTAATGTTATAAATAGGGCGAGCAGAGGGCAGGTAAAGTAATCAGTGGAGCGCCTGATTCACAGTTTACGTTAAAAGTTCGGTGGACTGACTCCCTTTTTGTTTCAAAGTCTGTAACGGACTGTTTGGTGGGCATCCAAAGATGCCCGTGGGGACGAAGCCTAAGGTAGCATAATAACCGTAAAGGTCGAATCGCGCCATTTGGCGAAGAAAAAGGCTCCTCAAGGGGCTAAGCAGCGGCCTATGCTTGCTGAAGCTCAGTTCGGGAGGCGTGAGCGGGGTTTTCACAGCTCGTTGCGCATGTCGTTTTCGTATTAATTGCTACCGTAGGCTCCATCCCAACGGGCATCTTTGGATGCCCACCAAACCGTCCATTACAAATCCCAATACGAAGTACGAAACGCGGTAGAGATCTTATTTTATCTTGTTCTACGGGTTCAGTCCGGTAAATTGTGTGATCTTGCCCCTTTACTTTATATCACGAGTCGACTGGCGTAAGAAGCGACAGTTCGAATATTCTGAGTGGTGGGTTCGAACTCGCCAGTAGATTCCTTGTATTCAGATACAAATTCCAGTGCCGTCTGCGGCGTGAAGAAAAGCGTGTGTGAATTAGCTCTAAGACGCGGGGCATATTGCTCCCCACTGATCCCATTTCACGCACAAGCCAAAGCCACATGGTATTGTTGTTGTAACAAGTGTCAAAATCACATTTTACAAGAACAGTGTCATATGGCTTGTGCGTGGGTTGGGCGTGGGTTGAGAGCAATATGCGTTCCGACTAAGTCGCACCACATATTGATCTCAATTTATGGAGCATAAAACTCGGTTGAGCGTGTTGCTGATCACACACCTCTGCACAAAAAGAAAACACCGTCATGATCTAGTAAATTAGATGATGCTAACTCGTCTCGAGGCCTTGGTCTAAAATTGAACTGTTGCGCCAGTTATTTATTTAATTTTATTAATTTCGGCATTTACAGCCTTTGGAAGTGCTGGGAAACCCAATCTAAAAAAAAACACCAAATATGACTACAAAAAAAAAATAGATTAAACCTTTCGGGTGGTCGACACAAGGAATTATAGTATATTAACTGTTAAACTTCCATTGATTGTAAGTAACCAATAAGCATTTTACAATTGGTTTTTGAGTACTTCGGGAACACTTTATTTGAATCACTTGCGTCATTTAACTTTCAACTTGTATCCTAGGGGTGAATATTGTCACCAGTTCAACTATAAAAAAGTTGATTTTTTCAATCCTTCACATTTAAGCGGTAGTATAGGCACGAAAGGAATTAATACTACATAATAAGTTCTCAAAATCCTTGTTATTAAGTACAATCGACTATAAACTACACCCAAAACGACTAAATTTAACTTCAAAGATTCAAATTTCAACATCTTATTACAATATCAGCGTGTCTAACAAAACTAATTATCTGCCCAGAATCTTAGCTTTTCCAGTAAATCAAAGACAAAACATTATGCCTTGGAGGCATCGAAAAGATTAGTAACTTAAAATTAAAACCCCTTCCAAACACTTACCTTACCACTATTAAATTTCCCATGCAAATTCATCTTGGCCTACATCGAATTTCCTTAAATTTTCTCATGCTAATTATCACTTCGTTGCGTAACATTCAATTACAACGTGAAACAGTAAATAAGAATGAATACCAGTACATACATACTTACATTTGTATTTAGATAGGACGATACGACAATGGTCTGGACACTCTCTGGAGGTAAGTGGCGGCAATAGAAAAGATTTTTATCTGATTTCCCGCCGGTATCTTATGGCCATGTACCACCTACCGTAAGATAGCGAAGGTCATCGCCGAATCAAGTAAGTACCATTAAAACAAGTGATTTTCTGTGGCCACATTTTGAGGTGCACGTCACTTGGTAAAAACAGAACAATTCAAAGATAAATAATGCTTCTTGAAGTTTTCTTAATTTGGATGCGTTCGATTCACTTGGACTTTCATCAATTCCTATACAAAATAACTGGTCGGTCTTTGATCCAGACAGTTGCAGATCTGACATGGGATCTTGTTGAAACAAAAGGGCTTGTGCCTTTGCTAAATGTATAACCTTATGAAATAAAGCATCAGAAGCTATCACTCCAAAACGAAAGTGAATTGTCGCCTTAAGAATTTTTTTTCTTAGTGTGGGATTTTCCATTATTTCGCAAAATTTTGAGAGTCAAATTTATAAAATTTAAGGCAAGAATATCAAATGAACCATCGGCAACTCTTTTTTTTACGGCGATAAATCGCTTCGAAATTTTGTAGTGCCTAAAGCCGGAAACCTGACATTAACCACAGTGGATTTCGGTTGGTTCCGCCTGATGAGAAAATGCCCTTTGTGATTTACCAAAGTGGTTTTCCGTGAATTATTGCTTCCTAAAGCAGAAATCTACTCTTGGATGTACGCTCGTACTGTCCCAAGCGGTAATGTCCCCAAAGGGACTTTTCCGCTTAGGGTAGCATGAGCCTGTACTCTGGTAAAACCCAAAGTGCATTTCCGCTTCAGGCAGCACCATCATACAATCCCGAATGGATTTCTACTTTAGGCAGTACTAAAACTTAAAGTGATTAACCGTCTTTCTAAGAAAACATGGTTTTGGGGCAACACTTCTTACATGCTGAAACTGAATGAAGCGATAGTTTTGATTCCTGCTTTGCGTCGATAGTTCCTGGCGTGTTAACTCATGAAGCTTTGATGTGTACTTTGAGTTATTCATATCACTTTCCCACAAGGATGTTTCATGTTTGACATTTAAAATCCACAGCATTCAATTCACTCATGAGCATGACCCACATCCGGATGAATCGTCCCTTTTGTCAACATGAAGCATTGCTCTCAATTTTAAACTTGAAAAATTTGATCAACCAAAACATCTATCAAAACACTCCCAAGAGAGTTGTGAGTGTAGTTCGAGAAAGATATTGTGGTTTCTTCGAAATGATGTTTTCAGAGAACTTTGTTATCTTAGGTCAGAGAATGGGAATGATGAAAAAACAACAGTTCAAATTGTCCTTTTCTGTGGATTTAAATTGAGGCTATTTTAGGTTCGCCGGTGGCTGGCTACGTTAAGTTAATGTCAGTCCATTTGTGAAGAATGGAGCCTAACAATGTGGTCAATGGAATTAATTGATGTGCGAAGCGAAAGGTGATGCAGATTTCTTCAACTTAAAATTAATGATTTCGTGCAAATTTCGCCGAACTGAATAGCAACAATTGTCCGAAGTTTATTTTAAAGTGGCATTCCCCGATGATTATGTCTTTACTCATCTTAAGCTGTGAGTTCCTAGGTCGCGATTGGGTGACCTGCGTTTGTGACTGAAAGAAACTATCATAACGGAGCACTATTCGTGTAGTAGGGAAGTAAAACGGAAGATCAGTCTCTGGAGTAAAAGAACCGTAGCAAGTAATTTATCATCGTTTATGAAAGTGGCAGAAATGCTAAAAGCAGGAGAAGAAAAGCCGCAGATCTTTGATTATTCAACATCTGCAGAGCCTCGAAAGATTTCAAATAACTTTGCGGAGGAAGTTAAACAGACGTTTTTAGGGTTTTGTATAAAAACAAAACCCTTATGAAATCGGTCATGCGTCCGTCTGTCCGTCTGTCCGTCTGTCTGTCCGTCTGTCCATGAAATATCTCACGAACCGCTGAAGCTACATGCATGAAATTTGGTGGAAATATGTAGAAATACTATAATTCTCTGGAGAAAGCGATGCGTCGTAATAGGTCAACTTTAAGGGGGGGTCGCCATAGAGGGGAAATGAAGGTCGAAATTTTTTTTTCGTTTGGTATAGGCAAGTGGGGTATCGTAAGAAAGGTACCGTTGAGTACATTCCATTTCTGGAATTTTTTTCAAATTTGAAGAAAGGGGAAAAGAGGGAGAGGGGAAAATATGTGGTCCGAGTTTGTCCCCCCCCCCCCTTGCATTTCGAGACCGTTATAGCTAGACATATGAAAATTTACAGAAAAGTGGCATTTCACTAGCATAGAAAACCGAAAATAATAGAATTTTTAAATCTCATCCAAAAAGGTTAATAATAGTACATTTCTATAGTTGCAGTTAGCACACCCCTGCACCCCTCAAGCACACCCTAGGTCAAAAATATTGATGGCTGATGATAACCAACATCATAGGCAATAATACCTCTAAGTTTCATTACAATGACATGATATTTAATAATAGTACATTGACTTAAAGTTATGCATTTTGACACTATCCATACAAAAAATACACCTACCGGCCTCACGCACAGATATGCGTGTACTACTTACATGTTGTTTTTCGTAGTGCGATTTACAGTTATTTAATGAACCAACTTTGGAAGGGTGAAGATTGGTGATTGGTGATTGGATCCTAACAATAACTATTCACACAGTTAATTAATTAATTTTTTAGGATTTTGTGTCTTAAATCTTACAAAATCGGTCAAATACCCGTCTGTCCGTCTGTTCATAGAATATCTTACCAACGGCTGAAGCTGCACACATAATTCGGCGAGAATGTGTAGAAATGCTATAATTTGCTGGAGACAGCGTTGTGTTGTAATTGGCCAACTTTAAGAGGGGGGGGGGGGGGGTCCACATAGAGGCGAAATTAAGGTAAGTTTTTTTTTCCACTGGTATGGCCAAGTGGGGTGTCGTGAGAAAGGTAATGTTGAGTACATTCCATTTTTGGCATTTTCTTGAGATTTGTAGAAAGGGGAACAGTGGAGGAGGAAAAAATATTAGACCCTAATTTGTCCCAGCCGCCCTGAATTTCGAAGCCGTTACACAAGTTTGCAATTTGCAATGTCGTCTTAATATGAATGGTTAAGCATCTCGAAGAGTGGGACAGTTTATCTCGTATACATACAAATCTATCTATCTATCTATCTACAGCTTCTCGTATTAAAACTATTACTTTGAGAGGTGACAGATGCAGTGTTTTTGTGAATTGGCATGTAAGATACTATATCATGGGTAAAACATTTAATTATGGTGTTTTTATTCAGCTGAGGGGTACCAAGAAGAACAGGGAGCCAGTATTTACATGCCAAAATAAGCTCTTGCTACAAAACCCTCGAATTGCGGGCGTAGCCCTCTATATTCCGGTTTCATTTGTTTTTCCTCCAGGAATCTCTTCTTCTTTTCTGCAGATTTTGAAGCCAAAAACATAGTACGCAATCCATTCACCGTTACTGTCAGGAGGAGGTTATTTATTTGCAAAAGGGCCGTACACTAAAGGATACATACGAGACTAGAAGATTCTGGATCAAAGGCGGGAAATCGTTGTAAAATTTTTGATTTATTTTATGTATTTTTCAATGAATGTATTTTATCTTTTCTTTGACTGGCACGAGATTTTTCAATCGGCTAAGGGAAGACATCTGATGGAAAAGGTTGGGAACCCCTGTTCTAATTTCTCAAAAAGGTTACCTGTTTCATCTGTGTTCAAAAAAACAAAACATCAGTACAAGTTGAAACTCATGCAAGTCGTGGTCGTTTTGCTCTTGTAGTGCTTTTAATTTATGACGGTTCTGGTTATCTATCGAAAACCAGTAGCGTAGATAGCTTTTAGCGAGGGGATGGGACGTTGGCACTATTTTTTTAATATTCTCACTCCTCACATCTTGAGTGAAAATCAGCTTCCAACTCATAAGCCCACAACAACTGTCCTTTTAAAGGAAAATAATTGTGAAAATATCGAACAATATACCCAGATAGTTAGGTGATTACATTTTTCAACGCATATTCGAACCACCTATTGAGAACGAGTAGCTGATAAAATATACGATGCGTGTCAGCAGACTCATCAGGAGGTTTGTGATGACATCCTTGACAAGGGTTGAAAAACGTTCATGAGTTTGGAAGGTAAAATTTACCAATGGACCAAAATGCACGTAAAACAGTGCGCGTGTAGACCAATATTTGTCGTCAAGGAGTACAGTGCGGGTAGTAAAATTACAAGTAAATTGTCGTTGTATAACTCGAAAAAACGTAAGTTATATATAGTATATTCAATCCGTCGTCATAAAGTAAGGTCTTAACTGCAAAACCTCCTCTACCATATGCATTTGAAAAGGGTGTCAAAGTAAAGGCGCATAATCTTCTACATAATTAACCCTAGACCATATCATACCATGATTTAAAAATCAGACGATCTTCAAGGTTAATTTTAAAATATTTGGGTTTGTGTGTTTAATGGTACAATGCGTCTGTTCAATTTCCTATTTCCGTTTCACTGACTATACAAAATCACACCAACGACCCCACTTTGGGTGACAATTTTTTTTTTTTTTTGCATTTTCTACCTTAAATTTTCAGTGATATAGCATCGAAAAAATCCTTAAAGTCAGCTTAACGTAGCTTATGGTATGTTAATTGCCTTGACCCCTCCAGGGGCATGGGCGCGTCAACATTTCTAGCATTTCTATGCTTTGTTGACGTTTCGATAGCATTTCGCATGCACTTCTTGCTTGCTTATGGTAAGGTCTAAAAAAATCGTTCTTTTTTTGTGTTTCGTGACGTACGGTATCGCGCTTCTTGCTTCCCAGTTATGTGTCAGTCTATAAAGGGTTAAAAGCTAACTAAAAGTAGGACTTCGTTCCTCTCCGCGTGCCTTGCTCTGAGAAAAGGGATAATGGAGCAGGGACAGCTCACAAAAACACCAATAATATTTCCGCATTGGAAGCTCACTCACTTGAAACCGGAGACCTCCCGACACGACGACGGTCGGGCCTAGTTGTGAATTTTTATTGTTTTTGAAGAAACATTGCATTTTTGCGATTTTGTATCTCGGTACCAATTAGAGTTAGAAAATATCTTTTGTACAAAAATGGTAGGAAATTTTGCCCTCAACAAGTTTACACTGAACTTATTTTTCGAAAAGTACTCTAAAATAAAGTTATGAGCCATAAACTGATGAAAGTGTCGAATTCCAACGGAACTTCCAGAATAATTGCAAGCAGGAATAATTGTACTGGACTATCTCTATACACGCAATCGCTACACTGTCCCGGCTCACTCCAATTTCAATTAGATACTTCCGTCGCGATGCCCTGTTCAAAGTACTATCGTACCTTTCGCCATAATTTCCAGACTATTTTTCTTTACTTTAAATGAACTCTTATATAATGGACCTAATTAAATAGTAAACATTACTAACGGTACACCTAACAAAACCCGCAATTTGACAAAACAATAGAGAGACAAAAAGCAGCGAAGCTAATACATACCTATTATCTCGGATTTCCTGATGAGCATCCAAAATTGAATTTGTACTAAATTTTGTACAAGTAGAGCTATCTAGAGTACAAGACTACAGGAAATACTCGCTACATATAAAAAAATAAACATTCAAAAACACCCCGCGCCATCGTCATGGCACGAGCTTACTAGACTAGAATAATTTATTTCCGCTACATAGTAGTTTTAGTTGATCAGTGCTTGTGCTTGGCATAGGCCAAAACCCGAGATACTTTACCATTGAACACGTTCAATGTAATTCTAATTTTATTAACAAAAGATTGATATCAATGATGAGACTCCGTCAAGTTTGATATTTGCCTCCTCGGTTTTGTTATGTCTGAGCTATTGAACCTATGTAACGATCCGTGACGAGCACAATGGTTTGGAGCTTACATTCGTTGTTGTTATTCACGTATCGGTTGCACTGTTGACGTACACTCGTATAATTATTTACCACCAATCGTCGAGGCCATAGAAGTCCTGCGAATCCTGATTTCCTTGCAATCGGTGCTCGATTCAGTTGTTTTGTTGCACATATCGTTTTTGAAAAATCGTCGGAAACAATGGATTTGTGGAAATCAGTTAGCGACGGTTCGGAATCGGAAATCGCTGTTACTATCAGGAATCATTAATTGTTCGCTTTTAGATTGGCGTTTTATTTTTCAGTATAGCATGTCCCAAATGTCCCCATATTTCACTTGGCTTCCAGCCATTGTCACCATTATTTATAGGTTTACGCATATTCTGTTTCCATTGTCGCTATATCCGATATGTGCTCCTTTATATAAGGGCATTGTTCTTGCCCGGGACAGGCAACATGAATTCAATGCACCGGATATTTTCGTCAGAAGTGCATTCAAACATGAAAATGATGGTAGATGGGAAGTATATATGAATGCAATAAAACGCTTTCATATTGGACTTCATCTCGAGTTCACATAGTAAAGTTACAATGTGAATGTGTACACAGAATTTGAAGCCCGTTTTTCGGTTACGGAGCATCAATTGATCTCCGGACGCCATTCAATTTCGCTACGAAATCCCATTAGGATACAATTCAAGAGATAATTTGATGATAATTGAAAATCGTACCGGACAAATGGACACAACGCAGATAAAAGGATGAAAGGACCTTCGTGTTAGAGATGAATACACAACTTGACAATTGCAGCAATTTGTTACTGGGATAATTGTGGGAATCACGTTGTGCTAGTGGAAGTTTGTTGGGATAAGTGAAAGGTCGGTCTAAGATTTCGTATAGATTATTTGGGTTATATATGGACACAGCCTCCTCACGAAATATGGGTTCTTTTATGGGTTCTTCAATGTAGCGAGTATATTCAGAAAAACCTCTTTAAATTCGAAATTACTGCAAGTATGATTGAATCGAGAATTTCGAAAACGGGTCATTTTGATTTTTTTTTTTTTTCAAAACGTATTTTTTTCTAAACGCATTTTTTCTGGCTTTTTCACCTACTTAAATTGAGGGATGTTCTATGAGCTAATTGGAGTAATATCAGCTTTTCATAGGGCCGTTTTTACAATGTCTGGTTAAAGTTTATCCTGTAGATAAACGCTAAACGGCACCCATCCTTCTGTACATTTAACAGACGATAATTCCAAACAATGATACGGGCTGCTGAGATTCTGACAGCTAGAACTGTTTACGTTTGCGCATTCAAATGAGACAATTAAACTGGTAATTAAGAACGGAGTTCTGGAAATTCATTCGATGGAAGAGAATTTGAAACCAACTCAGCCGCAAATTAATGCTGAGAGATGGTACACACGTAGAATAGTATAGAACAGACGGCAGAATTCCGCCAAGAAAATCAGCTGATTTTCTTTTGCATTAGCTGATTTTTGCACTGCATTATTATATTCTAAGTGTCGTATACGCTAAGGTTTAATTTAGTGTCCCGGATAGCTAACTGGCAGTTTAACCAGACATTGAGAAAACGGGCCATAGAGAAAGAAAAAACATGTCTTTTTGAAATGAATTCTTTGTGGCACAAGTGGCCCAAGTCAAGTCTGAAGGATTCACAGATCGATATTTGTCGGAGAGTAGTGTTTTTTTTCATGCTAATGAAAAGTAACGGATGGGGTAACCGCCATCAGAAACATCTCTTAATACAAGTATGCAATGAATTCGGTTGACGTTGTTCGAGTGAAAACGCCTTAAAAATACGATGGTTCTGAATTAGTAGGGCATCAAAATTTTTCAGCAAAATCAAAAAATAGCAGAAATGTCAAGAGGACAGTAGTACTATTATGGGTTACAGTTTGGTTAAGTGCAGAATCTTCCATTACCAGTGCTGCCAGTGCAGGAAGTTTTCTACTATCGTCAACTATGGGTGTACGAATTTTGTGTGCCTACCATGAAAACATGCGACTTTCTGACCACGAAGGTCAAGCCTTGAAGGGGCCCAACGAAGTCGCATTTAAATGATTAAATTTGTGCTAACGTTCCGGGAGAAATAACAGAACTGAATTTATTGTATGATGGATGTCCTGGGGAGAACAGGCCTGTAATAAAGTTTCTCTTGATGCTGTCAGCATGTCGAAATATAAAGATTTGCTTTATTTTCCGCAAAGAGGCCACTTATTTAACGATTGTGACAGAGGATTTGCAACAGTAAAGCGCAAAATAAAAATAGAAGATGGATGGTTTAGCCACCACCAATATTTCGATTTAAAAATAAGTAGCACAAATATAAACAAGTTTAGTATGAAAACTATCACATACTCTGATGTGATTGATTTTAAAGTCTGGTCAGATAATCATTTCAAGGCGAAACCACTGTCGGAAAGATGTTATGGTAAAAAAGTTTAAAACAAAGAAAGGTTTCATGTTGTTGTTGTTGTAGCAATGGTCAGAGTTCGATGTGTTTGTCTGTTACATGCCAACAGTTTCGTCTCCATCCTCGGTGTCGAGGGATAGAAAGTTAGCTGCCTCTATTGGGTTCTCCCACAGTGCTCTTGGAGTCAAGTGAGTGGGCGCAGCTGGACATTGAAAGATATGGTTAACGTCGTGAGGAGTTCCATTTCAGGCAGGACAGATGTTTGAGACGTCCTGGTCTATACGAGATAGGTAGGAGTTCAGTCGCGAACACCAGCCTGACCGAAGTTGGGCGAGTGTTGTTCTCGTAGCTCTCGGAAGTCTTTACTCTTCCTGAGATATGGTTGGTGGTATTGACGAGAGCACTGGATTCGAACCTAACCTTGTTAACTTGTTGACCTCTTCTCGATGTATTGCTGCGATGGCCGACCTATGTGCGCTACTATCAAATGGTTCCCTCTTGTATATATCTGGACGTCTCTTTCAAGGTCCCTCAAGTCGCGCCTGACATGTCTGGGCGGCGGCGTCTTGTCAATGAGATTGAAATTAGGGTGATCACTGCGATAGCAGCCCACAAGGTATTGCTTGGCAAGAAGCTGGTTGTGATCTCTTAAAGGCATCATCCTGGTTTCCTGATGTAGATGGTCCTGGGGTGACATCAGGAGACAGCCTGTAACAGTGCGGAGAGCGGCATTTTGGCACGTTTGAATCTTCTTCCATTGCGTGTCACAGAGATTCTGCGACCACACAGGAGCCGTATAGTTGGCCACTGATCTTCCGACTGCTTTGCACGTGATCAGTAGAGTTTCTTTGTCTTTGCCCCAGGTGCTACCGGCCAGGGCTTTGAGGATCTTATTCCTACTACGCATCCTGTCGCATACAGTTAAGGCATGGGGTGATGATGTGGCCATGCTATCTAGCGTAATTCCTAGGATTTAAGGATGGTTTATAGTAGGAATAGGATGATTCCCGATCGAGATATCAAGCTGCATCTTGACCTCCTTCGTCCAGGTAGTGAATAGGGTTGCCGAGGATTTGTGCGCTGAGACGGTCAGGTTCTTGTTTATGAAGAACGAGTTTAGTCGTTCAAGATAACCGTTGATGTTTCTGCACATAGCCGCTATGTCATTCCCTGTTGCTAGAATGGAACAGTTGTCAGCGTAGGAGATAATATCAATCCCTTCAGGTGGTGCTGGAAGTCCTGAGAGGTATAGGTTGAACAAGGTAGGAGATAGAACTCCTCCTTGAGGTACCCCTTGTTTAATCTTCCTAAGCTTTGATTTGCTGTTCCTGAATTCTGTGTAGGATTGCCTGCCAGCGACATAATTGGCAATCCATTTCACAATTTGCGTCGGAAGCGGTGAACAGTTGATGTCAGACAGAAGCGCTGAATGGCTGACAGTGTCGAAGGCCTTCGACAGATTAAGTGCCACCAACATTGTTCTTTCACAAGGACGAGCCTGGTTGAGACCATTATGGATGCGGGTTGTAATGGCATCCAAGGCCGTGGTCGTACTGTGAATGCTTCGGAAGCCATGTTGGTGATCAGCGAGCTGGATGTGGGCTGTGAGAACAGGGTTGATTAGTGCTTCAAGCGTCTTGGCAACTGGTGACAGTAAAGGTTTCATCACGTTACCTTATGGGAGCGGTAGGAAACGCCGACTTTTAAAATCTCGACTATCAAAGTCGAGATTTTTTTTTTTTATGGAAAATATTACAAAATATCAATTTGAGGAAAACTTGATAATAAAATATTTCGACTGATGAAAAAATCTACAGAAAATAAACTTGATAATCTCGAATAATATAAAATGAATTTAATGGTAAGATGTAATAATCCTTCTCAAAAGCGACAATGGTCTTTATTTCCTATTCGAAAAATAAATAAAGTCAAGCGCACACAAGAGACTGTGGAGTCACAACAGTCTCTCGTGTATGCGCGTGCTTGGAAGATACTGTTCGAGAACGGTTCATACAAATTTGAGCCCCGTTGGATTGATAGATGCCAAGAAAAGGTATACATTGAAGACGAAAAACGTGATTTTTCAGGAGAGCACTTTTTCTGACCCATGACGTTTCATGACGTATTTCAGTCTAAAATCGATACTTGGATTTTCTTTGAAACCAGGAATGATATTTAATCTATCGGTGCGATGTTTTAAAACCTTCTTACTAGTGTTTTGTGGAATTCGAACCTACCGTGTTGTGTGAATTTGTTGTTGCTTTTGCCTACACTACGATGCTTCTGCTGTTTGTAGTTACTGAGTTGTTCAAGAAAATATTTTTTTTATCCATGTATAATTTTTACCAACATGGCCAGAATGACATGGAGAATTTTTCAAAGTTTTTATCATTTTTTTTTCGACCGAGACCTTCTTTAAAAGGCGACGGCTGAAAGATTGAGAACCCCTACCTTAAGGAAATTTTATGATTTTTAAACAGCTACGTATTACTTATTTAGATAGAAGGAAGGAAGAGATGAGTGGGGTGCTAGCTCAGTGCGTTGAGGCGTCAGTTTAATGGCTCATCGGCTTGGCAGGTCCGAATCTTTTCGTGGCCATGGTAGTTCCCCACAGTGAGCTTCAACCTTTCTCAATTTGTCACAGTATGCGACTAAATGGGCAGGATATGTATGCTAGCAACATGCATAGCCCGACACCAGTTTATGCTAACGAAACGTCAACAACAACGCATACTAAGTTGGTGTGCAGAATGAAACCAAGTGTCACAAACAATTCCAATTTAAATTGAAAATGATTCGCACTTGTACATTTGCAAGAACATTAATACATAAGGGAAACGTCAACTACCTAAGTCTTTTGAGAATAGTCCACGCACTATATCCTCCCTAGGGGTTAGGGCAAATAGTATAGTATAACAATAATGGTAGAGGAACAGCTCTATTTCTAGCAGCAAATGACATACATACATTCAAATTTCACCATGGAATTGACCTGAAATTTATAGCTTCGACATTCGACCCTTTAAAAGTTTACATGAAATTCGATTGCACAGTTCCAGTCTATCAAATTAATAATTTGTATAACATTATTATTAGGTCGATCAACACAGTGCCATAGTGCAAGTATCATCATAATTTCAGATTAAGACGACTTTAATTCTTACATAACAATCCATTAACCGCTACAACGTACACTTTTCGGAAAGGTTTTCATTTAAACAGCAGCGCGGCTGGCGCGTCGTGGTAACATAATTCCCAGGCAATATAATGTGGTGACTACATATTCAATTAATCAATTTAATTCCATCGATTTCTTGAATAATTTCAATTAGCCATCGTCCACCACGAAATACTTCCACCATTAGCGAAATTATTCATTTGGCATTGTCATCGTTATTCTCTAATCTTCACTTTTGCCATCCGGGGTTTTTGGCCAGCGCGGCGTGGCGCGACCTTTCAACGGCTCATACAATTACCAGATAATCAATAAAATGAGGAGGGATAATCCAACACGGCGACGATGACCATTCTTGTAGTTCTTTGGAGAAAAAAAATTGTAGACATACGTGTATCTTAGCTGAAAATTAAATCCGAGAACATATGCCCGCAAATATTTCCAAGGAAATAAAAAAAGTATCGTATCCGAACTGTCCAGCGACATTGAAATAATTTTAAGATGATGGGCTTTTTTGTTCCAACATACAATATGAGAAGAGTGTTGAAATGTATCTTTGAAATTAGTGTGGGAATTCGTCACGGAATCATACATTGGATTCGCCGCATGCTTCCTAGCAATCGCCTTCATTGCAATGATCCATTACTAGCTCATCACTGTGAAATTCCCCCCCATTGGGGAGTATGGGTTCGATTCGAATCCAGAGTGTTCTACCTTTTTTATGTTTGCTCATTAGAAGAAAAGAATGTTTAGAAAACAATGTTGTTAATGCAGTTCTAATGAGAATGTATCTATTTTATCTCGGCACATATCTATTTAGTTCACGTTCCCGTAGTACTACATTCAAGCTAGTTTAGCTAGCTGTGCATGACAGACTCGTCTCCCCAATCATCTTGAAAATGTGCTGATCTCCTCCACCTTCCAATTTATAACAACTTCCTCAACATTATCGAGCAATTCTTTCAAAACTATGCGTTACAATATCATCTTTATCATCATATAATATTTTGACACACGCAATCCATTCTCTGGGGCGTATACCGAATTTCCCACAATTATCACATGAGAATCATTGAAAATTAGAGGAGGCTTAGAAATGTCTATGTAAGCACAGAATGCGGGATACTATAGAGAAAAATAAAGAGAATAGATGGTGCCTTGTCTTGGAAAAAGCCCGAAAAACAACAATAATTTTTCTCCGACAAAACAGCCAAGTCAAGGTTTCCTAAAATGTTTAGGTATATTTTTGGTTTTTGATTCGTCATTATTTTTCGGAGCATACAAATTGTGGGAACGCATAATTTCTGTAATTTTTGTTATGGCTAGCGTTACATACCTTGAATTTTTGTTGAGCCCAATTAGTGGTAAATTTGTCCATGCTTCCACCGATGTTTGAGGGGAAAGTTTGCACATACATATTTGACTTTGTTGCGGGTCAATTTGTAATATTTCTAGAATGAGATTGAGTGGGTTAGAATAAACTGATTTTTCAGCACTCGCCAGTAACCAAAACTTCTCGGGATGAGGGTCTCAATAATACTCAACAAATTGTTTAGAAAATTCAAGTCAAGCCTAGGAAGGATTTTGCAAAATGGAGATGATGAAAAACAAAATGCAACGTTGATAAATAAGTACACAGTAAAAAATTACCTAAAATTCACCGATTCGGTATGCCATTATGACGGTTTTTTCGGTGTAAATACCTTTTGTGCGAATAATAAAATATGTTTACACCTATTGGTGAATTTCAAAGTATCCTGAATGGATAATTTGTTTTCACCGTTTTGATTATTATCTATCAAAACGGTGAAAACAAATTATCCATACGGTAAATATGTAATTTTTATTCAAATCGATAAAAGCTCGGAAAACAACCAATGTTCCAGCTGGATTTGAACCCTCCAATGGAAGGATGAATACATCGGACTGACGCCTCAACGCTTTAAGCTACCGACTCGTTGAAAAGCATACAGGTGTTTTGGAAGAGGAATAGAACTACTATAATATGATATAAATATTTACACCACGCGTTTTTTTTTGTTCTCGATTCTGGTTATATATTTTGTAATGGAAGAGTTGGTGGGCATCCAAAGATACTAGCATAATGACCGTGAAGGTCAGGCCGTGTCTTTTGGCGAAGAAAAAGACCCCTAAACGAACTAAGCAGCGGCCTATGCTTGCTGTAGCTCAGTTCGGGAGAAATGGGCAAGGTTTTCGCCGTTCGCTGCTCCTGTCCTTTACATATTAACAAAAAGACTTGAGGAAGACGACACAAACGTGGGAGGTAAAAATAGGAAACAATAAAAAAAATGGGCGATGAGGATGGAGTGATTGGCGGACTGCGCAGATGCCCTCCCGCTCGCAACGGGGTCATAGTGTAATCGGACCCTCGGCCTTTGGTTTCGTACCACCGACAAATCACTACTCATCAGGTGCTGCTATTGATCTGTCGATGGAAGCAGCACGGCCAGAATATGGTTCATTACAAATTTTGGTAACCTTATTGTCTTTTACACCGCCTTTCAAATAAATACACCTGTAAAGGCATTAAATTTCACACATCAATCGTACGGTATATTCCGGGAGTATTAATTCACCAAATGGATAGAAAAAGTATATTATCCACCAAATGGTGTTAAATGTAGTTTCGCTTGATGAAAAAAAAAACGCTATCGAGGAATATTAATAAAACATCGTCTTCCCTTGGGGAATACTTACGTAATGCCGAAATATATACGTAAATTTAGATGGATAATCACGAGTATAAGAATAAAGTGGAGTGGGTCATTGCAAGTCTAAGTCAAAAATGACTCAAACTCGCTCTCCACTACCACACAAAAATAATCAGCTTAAAGCCAATTCATCCTCCTGTCACTTGGTTTCGTTCACACCATGGATTCACTCTTCAGGAGCTGCCGTAATCCATGGGGGAAGCAGCTCGACCAAGCCAGGGGTTTGTATTCCGACTCAAATCGGAATACGTCCCTGAGTATAATGGATTAAGGCAACTCCTGAAAAGTGAATCCATGGTGTGGACGAAACCAAGTGACAGGAGGATGAATTGGCTTTAAGCTGATTATTTTTGTGTGGTAGTGGAGAGCGAGTTTGAGTCATTTTTGACTTAGACTTGCAATGACCCACTCCACTTTATTCTTAAAAACATTAAAATGCGCTTATGCGTGAATAAACATAGTGACTTTTCATTGGATGAAAATTCGCACTCGTGTCGTGTAATGCACACTATATAAGGTATTAGCATTCCACTCAGGGACGTATTCCGATTTGAGTCGGAATACAAACCCCTGGCTTGGTCGAGCTGCTTCCCCCATGGATTAAGGCAGCTCCTGAAGAGTGAATCCATGGTGTGGACGAAACCAAGTGACAGGAGGATGAATTGGCCTTAAGCAGATTATTTTTGTGTGGTAGTGGAGAGCGAGTTTGAGTCATTTTTGACTTAGACTTGCAATGACCCACTCCACTTTATTCTTAAAAACACTAAAATGCGCTTATGCGTGAATAAACATAGTGACTAATTACGAGTATAGTTCTGTTTGCACCTGAAGAAGTTATTCCACTGCGCCAACTTAAGCTTGACGTCCGTCCTTGTCGCATAGGAATTACTCGTTAGATATTAAGATCTTTATATTTTTTCTTCCTATTTGCATTTGCCATAAAGAAGCATTGTTTCCTATTCATACCCTAATTTGATTTTATTTTCTATTTCTATTTTTCAGATGTTAAAACACGTTCAAATATCGCCAATGCGAAATCGAGCTGACTCCGTATCATTAAGATCATCCACATCCTGCGCATCGTCGTTATGCGGCAGTCCTGAACCCGATATGCCCAGAACAGCGTCAAGAGCCAGCAGTTATTCCAGCCTTAGTGATGCATTACCACAGGTAACTTTTAACCAATTAATGGGCGCGATTTTTTCAACAGCGATGCAGAGCAGAGCAGGTTAAGGCCACACAATTACACTAACAATTGCGTTTTGCAATGCAGGTGTCGAAATTTTCGAACAGTTTACAGTTTGGGAAGTACATTCATTTCCTGTCAATAAAATGTTCGTTTTGTGTAATTATTTGGAATAGTAGACATTCAAAATAATGTTGCTGCCTAAAGGAAATTTGTCCGATTGTATATGTACTTAGGATTTGAAATTTGAGTTGACATTTGAATTCTAACTAAACCATGACACACTCCCAGCAAAGACATTCTCCGTTTTCGTATTCGCTACTCTAATTTGCTCTCGATCGTTTTACCGCTTAACCTGCTCTACTCTGTACGAAAAAAACGCAACTAATATATGTTAAACACGTTATCGGGAAAAAAAAATCAGGGAGGGTTTCGGTATCATTTAAATTTCGCGTTCACGTTTCAAATTTAACGTGAGCCATTTGAAAGGCCAATCTAAATACCAAGGCGATTTATTCGACACTGATTCTCAAATTTATTTACCTTGCATCTAATGCTTCGTTTACACGTGAACATTGAGCAAAACACGGAACATTGAAAAATTGCATTGAAAAGCACCTTCAACTGATAGAGACCTTTCTGTTCTTCCATGGCCCACATGATTTCACGAGCATTTGAGTCGTTCCCATCTCTTGTGGGACAGAGCACGGAGCACTACTTGTGTGTGTATCTTTTTCATCGTCGCCTGCGATCAACGCAGAGTTGTGCCTAGCAAAACGCTTCGTCTTGCTAGACATGACTCTGCGTCGATCGCAGACGACAATCGAAAAAATACGCACAAATAGCGCTCCGTGCTCAATGGCTTCATCATTAATGGCGAACAGTGTGCAATGTTCGTGTGTCTAGCAAGACGAACTTTTAAGAATGCTCGCTTACTTACAGCACCTAAGTAAAAAAAGAACAATCAACTGAAGGGTTTTAATCCAGATTAAATTGTGAGCTATGGTATGAGGTAAACAAAAAAAATGCTAAAGGTCAATAAGGATCAAAATGATGATCACTGCTGATCTTCGAGTATCACCACGGACTTGCACCAAACATATTTTGTCTCAACATTGTTTTTTTTTTCGAAATTAAGGCTTAGGGATGTCATTCGTAGAAGATCAAGACAAGTAAAAATTTGCCATTTCAATTGACTAAGCTAAGCATAGGATCAAAATGGCATACGGCATTATCCAGATACCGATATGTAATTCCAGGATTCACATGTTCCCAGAAGTGCTGTCCTTTTAGAGGATCAACATTTCGAGCTGCATTGTTTTATAAATATCTACATACATACAAGTACATCGAAGCTAAAAAGGTATCCTGCGTTCATGTCGTGGTCAGTTGTCTTCTTCTTTCTGATCTGCAGTTAAGATGATTATCTTGAGGTTTATTGGTTGTCAGTGAAGGAAAGAGATATTTTTTTTCCAAACCAAAGATGTGCATTGTTTACCAAAACACCGAAGATTTCAAATCGAGCAAATGTGTTCACTTTATCGATAATCTCACGGACGTGTCCAATGAATATTTTCAATAAAAGAACTTCATCTAAAGTCGTTATAATAGTGACAAGGATAATTCAAGCGGAATATTAAGTACATTATCATCCAACCAATTTTGTATGATATTGTGTTCGTCTATTTCGTTGTTCCCCTGAAAAGAAATTCCAATTATTGTTCTTTACCTCATTTTATCGATTCTGTAAATTTATTTCATGTCCATCCACAAGATGAGAAGTGGTCACGTTGAAGACATATGAATGTGACTACTCCAGGAGCCACACGTGAATATTAATAAATAGATGTTGCTTCCGTCGCGCCATGCGTCGGGCCTTTTTCGCTATTATACGCTTACTCTTTTATTTTGTTAAAGGTATAAACAGTACCATAGGACCGGTGTACTTGAAAGCATAGTTTATGACGGTGACCACGTTGCCCAAAGAATTGAAAGACCCACCTCAATGTCTTCTCGCTCAGCATCACCCACAAGTGGTTTGGGTTACTTGGTTTTTTTTTTCCGGTTAAAAAAAATCTTTAGGTGGCATCTGTTTTCAGTATGTACCGACTTTATTTTCCACTCACTTAATTCCATTAGGTAGCATTTGTCGGATTTTAAGTGATACCTGAGACTCAAATGTCCAGCAAACATTGCCAATTGTCAACTTCACAAAGGAAGTATTCTTTTCATAAGCACCGACTAGGGGGGCGAGCACTTATCGCCCCTTCAATTTAATTTTGGGCACACATATCGCTTAGCCGGTTCGCAAAAAAAGCGATCCTCACTTGAATTTTTCTTTCGAATAAAGATTAATTTAGCTATAACTCATAGGGAAGGAAGGCTTCTACAGGCACATACAATCCGCGACAAATGATTAGGTTCATCTAAAATATATTTCCTCCCAGTAAAAGCTTAAATGGAGGCTATCTGGTTTCCTAATAAATTTTTTCCGGAAATATAAAATGTCAAAAATCATGCAGAAAAGTGAAATCCGCTCAGAAAATTTTGTTTAAATTATAGCAATTGATTTGGTTCAAACAGTTTCTAAGTTAGTACGTAAATCGCCTAGGTTCAGGAACTGTTTTACAGGTATGAGTGATATTTTCGATGAAAAAAAATCCAGGCACATATCAAAAAGAACAAATGACTAACAGCAACTATTATTTTGATTTTATAATGTGTACTCCCGCCATTTTTATTTATAATTTCAAATATTGTACATGGTAGGGAATCAAACAAAGAATAAATTCCGACTTGCGGCACTTTTTGATCCAAGCCGCCTTGATTGCGTTATTTAATTGCTCTTTCGAGTTTTATTAGCTACCACAATCATGCACTTCGCGAACAAACCAACCACAAACATGTTCTTTTTCATTTACATCAGAAGGATTGGGCACCCAACTTAACAGTAATATTCTTCTCCAAAACAAACGATTTCATGACCCTAACTGTGTGAATTGGGGCAAAATCGTCTCGATATAAACCCATCCTCATCTGTTCTAGGGATTACCTCGGGAATGTTGGCGCGACAGGTGCTTAGGCTCCTTCCTAATGTCGTCGTAATAGTAGTAACCCGTCTGGACCGTCCAATGAAACCGCTTCTCATCCCTAATATCTGCCTCCATTTCAAAGTCTAGTTCACGAGTTTTCTTGAGGACTCCACGCGCTGTGTACGATGCTGCTGCGACAAGCTTTTAGCGTTGGACTGACCTTATACTTGCCGTTATCTCATTTTCCCTGCAAGTTGACGTACAGTAAAGCCGCGATTTCGCATACACCAGAACCAGAAACAGGAGCAGGACCAGAATTCTGTACATTTACGACATAATTCTGTTCTTGTCTTGTAAGGGAAGAACTGAAAGCTTCTCTTAATAATCGCCGTTTCAATTGGTCGTAGATCGCCATCTCAACCTTCTCCGTGACTTTTTTTCGTAATTCTCAAAATTTAGGTTGTAATAATTAACGACGTTTAAACTGCGATGTATCTTTTGCGCAGTTTGGCGATCTGAATAATCTTTCTCCTTCAGAACTTCAATTTTAACTGTTTCGCCAGAAGTTAATCGTTCTGCTTTGAACATAATTTTTGCGTGCGAACTTCAGATCACCAAGGAAACTTAAACTTTGCAAAAACACTGCTAACCGCACAAAAACTACACTTTGAAGTAAGTGGATCTGTACAATTGTCCCATTTATATAAGTTTTCATTAAAAAAAATCGTTAATTATATGGACTGCTTGGCAGCAATGGAACATTTACCAAAATACTCGTTTATCAAAACAATATAGCCAAAAATTATGTACTAATGAAATGAATAGATGTCGTAGTATTTATCAGCCAAAGTGATACTGAACCTAAGCGTTTATCGCGGAGTGTATATGAGGATTGTGCCATTGAATGTTGAGGCTCATGAGAAAAAAGAAGCCTAACTTAACCAGCCGTCTATCCCCCGGGCCCCTGGTCATGAGAACTCGTGTGAAATTAGCCCGAACCATAATCGTCATTTGAGGTATTAAAACTCCTCGTTCAGTTCGGTTATGATTCCTCTAGATTCCGAATTTTGTGTGCTAGCTATAATTATCTTAAAACGTGAACAGTTAAAATGTTTGCATTTCAATTTATTGTTTTTATGTTATCAGACAAAAAAAAGAGTATTATGATTCCACTTAGAAATGATTGAAAAATTGTCCTGGATCTTAATGCTTCATTCTCGAAAACAAACAACAAACGTCATTTCCATACAAACGCTGATGATTTGTACAGTCGGGACCGTATAACTCGGGACTTGACGAACAAATCGCTTCCAAATTGATTTCCCTCAAACCATTTTAATCGACTGTATGAGGCTACACATTCGTATCGAAATCGAATATTTGCCTACCTTAAGACGTCGACTTTTTTTTCCAGTTAGGGCTATTGTTCAGTTCGTGAACTTATCATCAGTAAATTTTCTTTAAGAGCAAGATATACGTTAATCTCTCCAGGGCTAGCATATTTTTCGGATGATGCAGTTGCTAGCATGCACCTTCTGTCCGAGCCGAGTCTTTTACTGACAAGCTTCGAACGCTGTCGGAGCTCTAGTAGCACCTATCATCAGTAAATTTTCTTTAAGAGCAAGATATACGTTAATCTCTCCAGGGCTAGCATATTTTTCGGATGATGCAGTTGCTAGCATGCACCTTCTGTCCGAGCCGAGTCTTTTACTGACAAGCTTCGAACGCTGTCGGAGCTCTAGTAGCACCCACAGGTAGTTTTTATTGACGCGCCGAGGATTAAACTTATGTTTCTCTAGATGTAGAATCGTAGAGCGGCGACAGAGAACTCACTTGTACCGAGAGCGTTTATTGTGAGAACCATCACAAAAAGTTCATACAACAAGTCAAATCCGACAGAAAATCATATTAAACGCTTTTGTGCCCCCCCCCCCCCCAGTAGTTTTATTATTTTATTTTATCGGGGGCAACCGGTAGCTCAGTTCGTAGAGGCAAAGAGGATTGATATTCTACAAGAGTGATCACTCCATAGAACTTTCCCCTCTGTCAGTAGATTTGTATGTATTGACAAATAGTATAGAATACACATTATAGATATACAAGAGAATCAATACATACACACAAATCTACCGGCGGAGGCTAAAGTTGTGTGGAGTGAGCTTTCTTGTGTAGTCTATACTATTGGTCAATAGGTACATACAAATCTATTGGCAGAGGCGAAAGTTCTATGGAGTGATCACTCTTGTAGAATATCAATCCTCTTTGGTAGAGGCAAAGAGGATTGATAATTCTACAAGAGTTATCACTCCATATAACTTTCCCCTCTGCCAGTAGATTTGTATGTATTGACAAATTGCATAGACTTCACAAGAAAGCTGACTCCGCTTCCGGCGGTAGATTTGTTTGTATTGATTCTCTTGTGTATTTATACTGTGTAGTTTATACTATGCTTATACAATTTGTCAATACATACAAATCTCCTGGCAGAGGCGAAACTTATATGGAGTGATAACTCTTGTGGAATCTATACTATTTGGTAGAGGCATCAGTCTCATGTCGTTTTGGGTTCGAATCCCTAAGTAAACTTGCCTTGTGCAACAGAACCCATTAATTGCATTGTCCCATTGAAGCCAGAAGTGCCACTATTGAACCTATCAAATTGAAAATTCGGTTTCTGAATCTACTTTCTCGTATCACCAATCTTACGTAAACTAGCTCTGTCATTCTTACCAATACTTGGGTTTATTTGAATCCTTTGGAACGTGTCCCGTTTCCTGCCTGTTCAAAATTTGTCCTACAAGATTGGATTTGCATATGGTACCGGTGATACATGATACTTGCATCTTTCCATACGCTTTGCTGGATAAAGTGATATTTCAGTTGGACAAAGAAGTCAAGACTGAGGAGGGATCGTATCCTGGCAACTCGGCTCTACAAGTTATCCGACATATGTGCGAATGTCTGCATACCTACGAGGATAATATACGAGTATGTACATACGAGGCCAATCGAGTGCATGAATATTGAAAAAGGAATTTTGTCGGATGAATGCGAGTTCAAGTACAAGTTAAAGCCCCTTAAGAGTGGATATGCGTTCGGATATTGCATTTATGAGCTTAAATGGTGAGAATTTGAGACGCTGCCCCGAGGTGAAATCCACTTTCATTTGGAGCTGCCTAATTGAGTGAATGCACATACATTTTGCAACACTTTTGAGGAAATATGATCTGGCGTTTTTTTTTTGTTCACTAATTCAACCAGATGGGCTCCATATGGATTCGAGTCCATTAGAGGCAGATATACATTTCTTAACAATATGTTTTCGTTCATTTTTTGACATGACCGTGTACTAGTATAAGTGTGACAGTTACGAAATAAAGTCCACGCTTTCTGGACTAGAAATATGGATTTAAAGAATTCATAGTATAGTATATGCACATTTTATATTCAGAGTAATGACATCGGAGCTTTTGTGTTCGGAGAATTGCAAATTTTCAAAGGAATTCTGTCACTATTAGAGACTAGACTATTGAAGAATTTCAATATTTTTTTTTTTCATAAGAATCCGGTTTCTTATAAATTTCTCGAGCAATTGCCTGGATATGTCTGGATTCTGATATTTGTTATTAAATATTTTTTTTATTTTACTTGTACCAGTTTCTGAAAGATTGCCATAATGGATGGATATTTATTTGAAAATGCAATGCTTATAGATGTTATATTTGAACTTTAGATAGCCATAAAGCATCTTGTTTTTTCTCCGACGCTCTAGCTCTTGGAACTTCTTGTACGTAATATTATAATTACATTCCAGCATGAGCAACAACATATTTGTCGCTTACTCTCCGATTACGTATGCCATAATCTTTCACATAATTTTATATTTATTTATTAAAGAAGTAGTATAACAAAGCTAGTGTTACATACTGTTTAAATCAGGCCTTTGGCTTACATAATTTTTTATACACATCAGCTAAGTCTGGCTGTACAGATATCAGTACGCGATTAATGTAAGTAGCTACGTACGTATAGTAAGTACATAATTTTCTCAATTATTCATGTAGAAGCAAATCCTGGTGGATTTCTGCAGACGCCTGCAATTGTAATGACTGTCATTACAGTTTCCGTTCCAGTTTCTATTGACGCCTTCACTTTTGGAAAGCTGTGTCCACAATTGCTGAAATATTTTTCTTTAAATTGTCATAAAATTGCCCATTTTCGGAAGGTTTTCTTTAGATAATTTTTTCACAATTACGTATTAGGTCGAATTTATTCTAACAACATCCACGAATTTAAGGCGTAAGTTGAATTTTAGATAAATAGTCACGATTTGATGGTTAGACAATTTTGTGACTGCCGAAAGTAAAGAAAGTACGATAATGATTGTACTCTAGTCCAAATAACTTCATAATATCAGGAACATCAAAAAAAGCACAATTTTTAAAAACGAATCTTAATTCTTTAATATTAGTCTTTGCTTGTCTTGTCCCGGTGTGGTTAATTCATAATGAAGCATTACAACTTCTCTTAGCTAGATAACTTAGAATAGAAGATATGACTAGGTGAAATGGAAGAAAATTCGTTCCGTTCAAAACACACTCCTTCGCAAAAAAAAAGTGGCGCACCCAACATTCTTCCTTCTAAAGAGAACAAGAAAGTCATGATTGGAGTTTTTGTTACTAGTTCAGGAAGAGCGAAACGAAACGAACATTTCGAAAAGAAAATTTCCAATGTAAAGGTAAATTCGGGATGGCACTTTTTAACGCAGCATGTATGGGATACACTGCTGGCCACCTGAATAAGGACAGCCGCTTCATGAATTGTTTTATTCAAAATCTTCAGTACCTAAGGTCAGAGAACAAAACTTCTTGCTTACACTTTCTGGGAAAAATTTGGGAGCTTTCATGAATAACAGTGATATTTCGTTAACATTGTGCTAATGTGCTAATAAATCTTACGTTCAAAATTGGGCCAAAAGTCTGCTTTTACACCAAAAAAGAACACTTAAGTATGGAATTTTTTTTTCTTAACAATGAGTACTTCCTCCTGTATTGAAAACTACGGAAAAATTTTTATTCGACTTGGATACGTCTAAGGATTTACCGGAATTTAGTGAAAGGTTTCTCAAAGCGTAATTAGCTGTCTTTTGTCCTCGAACTGCATGCTTCCTTCGTCCTTTTTTCGGGTAAGTCATTCCCAAACATTTTTCATAATATTTAAGTGTAGAGGGAACGGGGGTCGTGTCATAAAATTCATATTTTGAGCGTGGGTTCACATTTTTATCAGTCATGCTGTATGAATGGGAGCATTATGCTATATAAGTAGACCAAAAGTATTCTGGAATTATGGATAAAGTATTTCCCGATTTTTTTATAATTTTCAATTTTGTCGGTATTTTGCACGCAACACCTAGAATAAAGCTCCACAAAGTATGACGCAGCTGCCTTCTCTGTGGGGACTCGTCGAAAATCACAATTCGTTAGGCAGATCCCGGATATAGTAGTTAAGTCCACCCGGACTATTGAAGTTAACGTGTTTTTCATCCGAAAAAAATATCATTTCCTCACAGAAGAAAAAGTTGCGTCATGCTTTACTGCGTTTCGTCATAGGTCCTGCGTACAAAATGGCGAAAAAATCGTACCATACTATACGAAAAATACTTTTTCCATAACTCCTGAATATTTTTGGGCTACTTAGATGGACATAGCAGCAGGATTATGCTCCCATTCATACTGCACGACTGATAAAAATGAAAACTCAAGCGCAAAATATGAATTTTATGACACGACCCCCGGTCCCCCTACAGTTAAATATTATGAAAAATGTTTGGGGATGACTTACTTGAAAAAAGGACGAAGGAAGCATGGAGTTCGAGGACAAACAAAAAACTGTTAATTAAGATCATTCAAGTCGCTATGGTTGACGTTTCACTAAATTACGGTAAATCCTTAGACGTATCCAAGTCGAATGAAATTTTTTACGCAGTTTTCATTACAGGATGAAGTACCCATTATTAAGAAAAAAAATTCATACTATGAGTGTCCTTTTTTTTGTGTAAAAGCAGATTTTTGCTAGTGTCCCTATTCAAGTGGCCCAATTTTGAACGTAAGATTTATTAATTCGTTAGAACAATGTTAACGAAATTTAACGGTTGTTAATCAAAGCTCCCAAATTTTTCTCAGAAAGTATGAGCAAAAATGTAACCTTTCATAACGAATACTAAGTTTTGCTCTCTGACCTTAGGTACTCGAGATTTTGAATAAAACAATTCTTGAAGCGGCTGTTCCTACTCAAGTGGCCGGGAGTGTATGTACCATAGCTGGCAATACAATTAGCAAAAAGACTAGGGCAGTACCGATCAAGATGAATAGGTGGGGACCGATTTATGCGGCTACAAGCCCTCAAAAATCGCGAAAATACATCCCTTGCTATCAAAAATAACGTCAGATGCACCTCAGGAACTATCAATTCCAATCAAACTGATCGTAAACGGTTGATGAAGGGTGGACTACTTTCCAGATGTCCAGAAAATTACAATTTTTGACCACAAGGCACCTAATCGGCAGAGAAAAATATTCAGGGAAGACAAAAATTGATATATGCGAAACCGGAGGTGGTCCTTCGTCCTTCTTCTCTAATGGATCCGAATTCGGATTCTTCTCCAATGGACTCAACCATCATTAGTTTTTAATGATGGTTTTTTTGGAGTGTATAGAAGAGAAAACGAACGTTTTCTACCCTGAGCACTTCGAACAACATCAGTATTTGGTGGAAAGAATTTCCTTGTTAACTGTTGTCGGGCGATGTGGTGGCTTGTGGTCAATAACGGTAATTTTACCGGAAACATCTGGAAAGTAGTCCACCTTACCTCAGCCGCTTACCAACAGTTTTAGCGGAATTCACGGTTCCTGATGTGCATCTGAGGTTAATTGATAGCATATCATGTGTTTTCGCGATTTTTGAAAGCTTGTGGTCGCATAAATCGGACCCCACCTACTGATTTTGCTTGTCGTTAATCGTCATGGCACCTGGTATGCTATACATGCTGGGTTAAAAAAATGTCATTCAGAAATCGCCGGCTGGCTTAAGTACTGCACGGCACTCCTCTATTAAGTTTACAACCGTATATTTTTTAAATTCGAAAAGAGAAGCGACCGTAAGGAAGAAGAAGCCGTAAGGCATTACGGGAGGTCCTTGACTAGCTTAAAAAATAGACAGATGAATTACCTTTCGTACATAAGGAGTACTTTTCGTTATTGGTCTTTAGACATTCAGTTCTTGATCTGGGCGATTTTCCATTTGTTATATGAAGACCACTCCCACTGATCTTCAGTATCAAACATGGATCCTTACGTGAAGTTATTCTGAGCTTACATTATTACATTTATTGAAATTAATTTATTAAAAATGTTTTTCCCAGAATAATTGCTATGATTCAAAGAATCCAATATTCCAATGTGGTCCGCCATACTTCTCGCAGTGCTCCAATTGTATGGAGTTGCACTATGGAACAAGTTGAATAATTTGTCTAAAATTTTACATAGAATTTTTTTAAAGTAACTTTAAAGTTTTTGTGTGTGACGGAATTAGAAAAAAAAATTGATAAAATAAAATATTATATACAAAATTAACGTGACGTCAAACAAGCCATTACAACCATTCTCCTATATCACACTTCGACACAAATCGTCGAAACACACTAGTCGCGTGACGCACAGCAAAATCGACAATTTCCGTGATGTCCCTGCAGGATGCTTCGTATTTTTCTTTAGCATTGGCTGCTGTTTGGTGAACTCTGATTAAATATCATGAGTCTGACTTTTCTCGATTTTTCCTCCATATGATATCCCCTCTGGTAAAATAGTAAAAGTATTCAAATCCGAAGGAGAATATTTTCAGATTCAAAAATTGACAGTTGACTGTCGTTTGTCGTTCAACAAACGAAAAAACGAACTTTCAGATTGTGTCGGCTGTTGCCTGTTTATTCTTGTCTTTCTTTAGGATGAGTGCTTACTTCATCGAATTCGCATAATAGGTAAAGTTATAACGTCTCTTGTGCATTTCTTCGGACCTTATACCGACTCCTAGGATAAGCGCGGGTCTCTAACCTTCCCGAACCTCTCTGATAACTTTCGGTTACCTATCTCTAAGCCCAATATTTTATTGGTCGATGATTGGTTTTTCCGCGGTTAATCAGGAGCCCTTTGGAAAGAAGACACACATAACTGTGTGGAGAGGGATATCAATCCTCATTGTTACAAGTAGTGGAGACTTTTCTTATGGCTTTGGTTTGTCTTCTGCTATTTTCATACGATGGGTTCATAAGTAGGTGAGCTTACAATGCTTTTAGAATGAGAGAGAGAGCTTGCCGAAAATAAAGGGTTAAATCATCGCATGGATGAGTCCGTAAGTAATTTGCCGAATCATCGACTCTCCAACGGCTTTAATGTCGGTTCTAATGAACACTTCTCCTCTCACCATGAGCGACTCACGGACTCACCAAATCATTTTTTTTTTTGCCATTTACCAATCGAATGGAGTTTTGTCATTTTTTTAGGTAGTATTTTTCAATCGATAGAGACCGAGATCATCCACCAAGTTCACAGGCGCGAATGAAAAAATTAACGAAACTGAAATTTAAGTTTGAACACGATGAGTCCGACCCACGGGCAAAACATGTGAAAGCCTCCATTTAAGCCTATATTAGGCCGATTTTAGAAGCTGCGGGAGCGCTGCGGCTTACAAATTTGCGATTAATTTAAATAGAACAAACCACTTAACAAACCGCGGCTGCAGCCGGTGCGGTTTGCTGAGCGAGATTGCATTTAAATTCATGTAAGTTTCTAAACCGCGGCCGCCGCCCCCACAGAGGTTACCACGGCGGTTGCCGCAGTTTGAATAAATTCGGCCTTAACTCCAACATTCTATGATTTGATGAGTCCATGAGTTGCTGAGCGAGGGAAGAAGCCCCTTTTGTTTTGGCACTCGATTATTGATTACCCGGAGCCGAAGCTATTGAGAGGATAATCATTTGCCTTATTTTGTCTATTGATGATACTCAGATGCAACTGAATCATGAATTTCGAATAGGTTTCATCTCGTAAAACTTTAACTTACGATTTCCTCGTTGCATTTTCACTCAGTCATTCCAGCACATAGTGGTCTAATAGAATAATATGACCAGGGACAGTCGAAGAGTTCCCTTAATGCTGATCAGGATCATTTTTGTGGTGGTGGATAGCTAAACTAAGTCATTAGGACATATGTACATATATTCCACTCCACTTCATTCTTAAAAAAGGTAGTTAAGCGCTTATGCGTGATTAATCAGAAAGATTCTAATAGAAGCAGTGACTGAAGAAAGGACGCTCCAACTTCAAATGGTTTGTAACGTAATCAGGTTTTTGTGTCTCCTGAACATTTTCAAAAATCAAAAATGGGCATTTTTCAAAATAAGTGATTGTATAATTATAATACAATATGAATATAATATAATTACCGCTGACATTTAGACCTTATTTGGCTCAATCAGAAAATCATTTCAGTATAAAGATTTCCAACTGCAAATATGATGGCGTTTTTCATGATCCTTTTCCATCTCTATAAACCACATCATAAAAAAATGTTCTCAAAAAAAAACCTCATTGAAATCATCTAAAATTAAACATACGTTGACTCGTACATCTTCCGAAATGCTGAAATGGAAAACGCATACCGTACGAAATATTACGTACAGATATTCGTAAGAGAACACGGTCGACACACAATTCTTAATTACTGAAAACACAGAACAGATGTAGTTGCGACCTCTTTATACGTGCACGTATGTATGGCCACTCGAAAATAACATTCATATGGCACTTATGGCGACCACCGACACAAAACGCACGGCAACGCAACGAAACATTTAGTACAAAGATACTTGTATCTATCCGTAAATTAGACTAAACAGACATTACCTTGTACCAATTAAAGAACATTTTCAGGTTTCCGCTTTGGAATGTCCCACATACATTTAGCATATTTTAGACTAGACATTTTAAAAACGAACTACTTAGAACCACGAGCATTATCTATTATTTATAATTGTGAGAATTTCCCGTGTTGTATGCGGTAGAGCTGTCATCACCTTAGTCGAATTATGGTACACACGTTTCAACACAAATGGCACGTTTATGTTTTCATGTCCGACTTTACGCTTATTATATGTGAAAGCCAAATTGAAAAGGATACTGTGAAAGGATGCGGCTGCTGCTACTTTGACGACACTTCAAAAATTCAATTACTATGCTGTGTGCATTTCATTTGTAGTAATATCGTTTTGCCGACCGAGTTCACATTGGGTCGGAGGAGACCTTTTTTTTTCTGCTCAACTGGAACAAATAAGGTTCGATGGTATCCTGGAGGACATTATCAACAAAATTCGTTTTCAACGTACAAGACCAATTCGAATTTTGTATGTGAACACACGTTCGATAAATTCATAATGCACGATCACGTATCGAGTGTGTCGGATATAAAACGATAGGAGAATCTGCGGCGATGATGTCAGCAATCGGAATTTTTGAGAATATTTACGTTTATAGTATGGCATTATGGCAATATTTGTACTTTAAGATGTGTTTGATATAATGCGATTTTCTCAAATTCCTGTACTATTTTTCGAATTTATTTGACTTTTGTTGTCCGACTACTCTCCAAACCAGAAGATTCTTCTGCAAAGTCCGAGCACAACTTCCTCTATTCACAGCCTCCAGACAGTTTTTCCAGTTTATTGCCCTTTCGCTGTTTCGGGATTTTCGATAGAACGAATTGCGAATAAATGAAATGTATCATTTCCATAAAGTCAAGTTTATTGGATTTTCTGTTCGCAGACATCGTACTGAATGATTTAAAGGTGAACTTTGCATAAATAAGATATTTTTTATTATATAATGAAATAATCTGGCCATGAAATGTCTGATAAATGTAATTTAAGGAAGAAATTAGAAAATCATGGTCATCATTGCAACTCGATAGCCTGACGTCGGGTCTTGGCCGTCTGGATAGTTGTCCTCCAACTATCTCAATCCACGGTCGTTTCGTCAAATACTGGGTGGACAGAGGTTGTTCAGCGTCTGCATCTACTGAGTCTATTCAATGAGCTTTCGGTCTTCCTCAAGGCCTTGTGCTGCTGATGCGTCCTTTCCATATTCGCTTAGTAGTCCAGCCATCAAGTATAATAGATTGCCTAAAACAAATATTTTGGTGTAATTTTAATTTTTTTCTGCATATTTATTTTAGGGTGCTGATTATAAATCTGAAGTTTTTCCCCAAAAAAAAAATTTGTAGGATTTGAATTATAGCCAAAAACAAAACACAATTTTTTTTAATTTTTTGAAAACGGTTAACGCTAGTGAAAAAATGTTTGAGAGAAAATGGAGGACTTTGAGCCGTTCAATAAAAAAGTTTAACGCCAGTTTTTCCGTAACTTCAATAGTTTTCACTTGAAGAGACTATTTTTCATGTTTCTATAATATTTTCAGGGTTTTGAAGTAAAAACAAAGCCCTTATGAAATCGGTCAAATGTCTGTCTGTCCGTCTGTTCACACGGCTGAAGCTACATATATGAAATTTTGTGAGAATTTGTGGAATTATTATAGTTTGCCGGAAAAAGCGATGCGTCGTAATAGGCCACCTTTAAGGGGAGATCCCCACAGAGGAGAAATGAAGGTCGATTTTTTTTCCCGTCGTTCGATCTTAATCGAATCCGGTAAGTAGTTTCCTTTTGCCTTTTGTGAACCTGTGGCAACAATTTCGGTCGTGGACTGGACTGACGGTAGATTCTGTTCTGTTCAAAGCAGAGTAACTTGCCTGAGCCTTTCCAAAGATCACTCCTCCAGGCATTTCTCGTGGTCCGACTTTACTTGAACAAAATTTGGTACATATTTTCCCTGGATTATTATAAATAACACACACGGCGATATTTTAGTACTGCCGCAGGTGTATGTGAGGAAAAAAGGACTTTCTTGATCATGAAATGGAACAGAAACTAAACCTGATGATGACACCAATGCGCTGGAGTACTATTGGCGCCATTTTGAGTCCTTTAGCCAGGACTGATGCTATGTTGAGTGCTTTGGTGTGGAAAAAAAGACATTCTTAGCAATGAAGTGATATATGTATAGGCAAGATGGCTGGGAGTCATTAGGCGAATGCAGTGGACCACTGTTAATGGTATTTTGAGTCCTTTGGTAAGGAAAAAACAACATTCTTGCATACACTTGGTGCATATGGGTATTTCCTGAATCGGGCGATAGGGACAACATTTTTTCAAAGCAAATCATAGACAACTTGAAAGCAAATGTATCGAAATTAAAATGTATTTGCATGGGACCGGCCTAAAGTGCCGCTCTTTTTGTATCATTACGTATTGTAGAGATTATCTCTCCTTCCTTTTGAATTGCCAGCACCTCAACCTGGAAGATGTTGAACTCATCTGGTAGTCGAATAGATAGATTGCATGGAAGCTCCGGCGAGTGGACTGCCGATCATACTCTAGCTTCCATCTTTGAGCCATTAGTGTACAGATTTCAAGATTTTCCAAGTTTTTTTTTCACTTATTGATTAGAAGTCTTTGTCTGGTATGAGTATTGACAAGTTTCTATTGAAATTAATCTCTGGTTCTACTCGTATGTAGTCAGTGGTCTCGGCTGTTTTGAAGGGCATACGATCTTGTTCTAAATTGCCCGGTTTCTCTAGTAGGGTGGATTTATAGAGGCTACATTTATTAGAAATAGATCAACCGGGTGGGGGTAGGTTTAGAAGAGCGTTTAAAGAACTCATAGATTTGGTTTTCAGAACTGCAGTGATTCCCAGGCATCCAAGTCTCTGAATCCTCTCCAGTTTCTGCCTTGATCACATCCAACTTGGCTCCGGCGTGCATCTCAACTTATCTGGGAATACACTCCCATGTCAAAAATAAGTTTGTACAATTTTATCCAGTATCAATCATTTAATCCTGAATTTTATAAATAAACCTCTCCATTCAGAATAATAAAATAACATACAATTGTCAAGAAAAGAACCGCTTCATTTTAAATATTCATTTTAAATTCACTGGAATCGACAAACCAAAAAGGTTAAGTTGCAGTCATAGCATCATTTCCTGATTGCTGCATCCTAGACATACTCGTATGTACATTTGTTGTTGTTATCCCTATCGTACAAGGGAAGAGCGAGTATTGTAGAGCACACGCCGGCTATACTCAACCGGAAACTACGACACTATAAATGGCACGTGTTGTCTTTATATGGTTCGGATGGTTCTTGTGAGTATGTAGAGGGATTCGCCTATCCGTATCCATTCTGATTTGGATCCATTAATACTCGTATGCATCTGAAATCTATTTCGAGCACTTCTCCTCCTACAACAAAACACTTGTTCAGATTTTCTCATTTTACTTTTCATTTCGAATATAATAGTGAACGACGAATAGAACGTCGCATCGGGTAGTAGCGAAACCCATCAAAAGCTAAATAACTCTAGGCAACAGGATGAAGAGGCAAGGCTCCATATTTCCGTCGTCAATTAACGACAGGGTTCATGTTTTCAAGCACCTCATCCATTTCAGACGAGAATGATACGCGAACAAAAGACAGGATAAAGGGTAAAAGTATTACTGGAAATAATATGGCATTTGTACCACACAATAGACATTTTTATTTTCTGTCGTTTCGGTCTTCGTCTTTCTCGGTGTTACTTGATCTTGAAATGATTTCGACATCCTGTCTTCGGCATACATCTGATATTAGTTTTTAACGTTCTCGAACGACAGCAATATGGTGAAAGGAATTCTTAAGAAATATCACTCATTACTATAATATTCCCCATGTTGATAATTTTTTAAATGGGACAACGAGGATCATGTTGATCTCAGTTTTCAATGCGGGATAACAGGGAGGGTTTGATTACATTTTTGGTTGAAATATGGGACTTGTCAAAAGTGAAAGCACCAAAAGGTATTCTGATTCTCAGAGTAGTCTGGAAATGAAGTCTGATTGTATTAAATAGGTAACATAGGGAATTAATACTATTTCAAATGATACGTGACTGACGAGCTGATGGGCTGACGAGATCAGATCAACTTATCCAATCATTGCCCATTTAATGGCAGTTTTATATCTATTATGTAGAAGTTGAATAAATTGCCAAGATGCTTATGCCAGGAACTTGTATCATCTGACTCGAAATCTTTTATAAACTCAAAAATGCTATCGAAATGTCAACTAGGCCTCGACCGTAGGAGTAAGTAGTTGACGCGGTACGCTGCACAAGGCGTTAATGCAAAATACACAGTAGGCTGCTTGCACCCGACGTGTACGCCGACACGCTTTTTGACGGAAGCTTTTATCGAATTAGACAGTGGCAGTGTACATTGTATGAAGCTTTTCATACGGTGCTAATGCGAGAAAATCACGTAATTGAGAAATAAGGTTTCTCGGCGTGTACACACCAAACTTTGCATCCATTGCGATTCGACAAAGTTCAAATGCATTTCATCGATTTCGTATGATGTGTGCGAGTCTGTTGTGTCATATTCCTAAGAAGTCGAAATCATTTTGGACACACCCGTCATCATTTCACTGCGTAGACTTTTCGTTGTAGCTTCTCACGACGACCCAGCGGACGGTAACTGTTTGACGTCGATTTTCACACCGGAGACTATTGGATAAAACCATTTATATCAAAAATCGAATGGAGCTCTGTGAATCTGTCTCGATTTAGAGAAAAACTCATCCGATAAAATATCGTATCGAATAGTGCCGTGTGAGTGCAGTCTATCTGCCACTGGCAAATAGCGTATTATCGCTGCTGATATTCATGGTACGCTTGTACATTATTTCACGGTGCTATTGATACCGGGAGGCGTATTTCGAAAGCCGTATTCAATACGTCTCCTGGTTTGGCGACGAAATCGATACGTATTTCTATCTGTCAAATGCTCGTAAAACCGAATCGACGTTTTATGAGTGAGTGCATTTGTCGTCTAAAATGGCTGTAAAATTGTCTTCGATACGACCGCGGTTGTATTCAGAGTGAGCGAAGCGAGCGTTCTAAGACTGCGTACTGAGGGTACCAATTACGCGCAGTGTTCGCTTAGTGTCAAAACACACCGCATCAGACAAAACGTTTTTGTCTTATAAGACAAGAAAACGTTTTTCATTGCAGCACACACCAACCGAAACACAGTGAAACAAAACAATACGTTTTTTTTTGTCTTGTTTCGTTTGGTGTGTGTTGAGATAAGACAAAATTGAATTTACAACGACGAAATTCATAATCTGCAAAGTTTTACATAAAATGACCAGCTATTAAGCGGTAACAACTTTTTGTTTCCGAAATACAACTGGCCGCCTAGTGGCAACGAAACAAGTCTTTCTGTTTTGTTTTGTCTTTTTGTTTCGTTTCATGCGGTGTGTGTTGCGCCTATTGCAATGTATGCAATTATCGACAACGGCGTTTGCCTGAAACGAATTTGTGTCATTCGGTGTGTGCTGATCATATTCAAAGACATAAATTATCGACAACCAGTCATAAAACGCATCGAGACAAAAACGTTTGTTTTATTTCGTTTCCTTTGGTGTGTGCTGCCTTATAAGAAGCAATGTTCGGTTTCTTCTTGAGACAAAACAAAACGTTTTGTCTTACGCGGTGTGTTTTCAGCCTTAGCGATCGGAGCCTCCACAAAGACTATTCCGCACTATAATAAATTATTCGTATTGCAAGTATTCACGATGGTCTATTGGTGGTTAGCAATCCACACTATATAACAGTTAGATTTGCCATATTATCGATACCGATTCACTATGTACCATATGAATTCGATATTTATTTTGGTCGCTTCGGACATTTTTTTTTACCGGTCACTTAGCCGCGGAAGTTTGGTGAAGGAGGGAGGTGGGAGTGTCACCATTCATCTCAGCGACCCCGAAAACCAATGTTTTATTTTTTGACATTAATTCCGGGATGTTTTGGGGAATATTTTTTTTACGCTCACCCACCCCATGTGGGGGTCGGGATTTGTGGATTTGGTCAAATCGAAAAATTCAAAACACTAGAACCTATTCTGGATAATAGCGAATATACTTGTGAATTTTCATGGAAATCGATCGAGTCGTTTGGACGTAAAAAACGAACAAACACACCATTTTTATATATTTATACATATATGTATATACATACGAGTATTCGCCATAAAGATACCAGTTCTTTACGATTCACGACTGACTTATGTCAGATATTGTAACCGGAAGGAAAATATTCATTTATCTGGATCCTGGCATTAACTAATTAACTAACCGCATCTTAACCTAGAGCCGGGAACAACTTCAATATCAGAGGCCCGAAATTTTACTGATGGTTTTTAATTAAATTTCAAATTTGAAGTCCTTTTCCGCGAACTAACTAACTAACTGTTTTGAAGATGTTTATCTTAAAAATTGTAATTTTGCATTTAGTAGTCCAGTGTTAGAATCGTAAATGGAGTTAATTTCGACTATAGTCTGCTTTCAGATGATCAGCCCGTCAGCCGCTACATTGGTGGACATCCGGATTATGCTTTTGGCATAGGACCAAGCACACAGTTTAATCAGAGCTTTCACTTGATCAGCTTGTTAATCGCGTATCAATTGATGGGCTGACGGGGTGACTTAAGTATGACTTTAACATGGGGGCTCAAATAGACATTTTCAGATGATCAGCCCGTCGGCCTGACTGACCGTTTCAAGCCAGGCGTAGTGGCTGACCAACGTACCGTCAGCCGTACGCCCGACTGATCATGAAACTTTCGTTGTCGTTTCATAGCCTGTCAGCCCATCAGTTGGTACGCGACTGACGAGCTGATCATGTCAAATGGCACTTAGGTAGTTACGGACCTACTATGATACATCACCATTTATATTTTCATACCCTTCACGAATGTATGATGGGACGAATCGATTAAGCTTTGTCCGTCTGTCCGTCTGGTTCTATGCAAACTAGTCCCTCAGTTTTAAAACTATCGCGCTGAAATTTTGTACAAAGTCTTCTTTCTATTGCATATATATATGAAATACTGGGCCGATTTCAACCAAACTTAGAAACGTGGTTTGGCCGTCAATATGATTCAATAATATGATATAATATATATATGTAATATGTATATTTGGTAAAGATATCTTCAGAAATAAAAAAGTTTCTCTAACAAAAACTTGCCTTTGGAACGTTTGTTCCTATGACAGCTATATGATAGAGTAGTCCAATTTCAACCAAATGCGGGAATGTGATTTCACTAAAGAAGCCTTTGATTAGTGTGAAATTTGCTATTCCGTTGGTTCCGACCAACGGAATCGGCCCACTACGTCATATAGCTGGCATAGGAACGACACCGGTCCAAAAATTCGTCTTTGCGAGAAAAACTTTTTTATATCCGAAGATATCTTTTTTCAAATTTCACACTAATCAAAGGCTTCTTTAGTCAAATCACATTCCCGCATTTGGTTGAAATTGGACTACTCTATCATATAGCTGTCATAGGAACAAACGTTCCAAAGGCAAGTTTTTGTTAGAGAAACTTTTTTATTTCTGAAGATATCTTTACCAAATATACATATTACATATATATATTATATCATATTATTGAATCATATTGACGGCCAAACCACGTTTCTAAGTTTGGTTGAAATCGGCCCAGTATTTCATATACCTCTCATAGAAACAATGAAATCGGAACAAGTTTTACTACTGATTTCAAAGTGGCAAATGCACCATAAGTCACAACGAAGGTATAATACCCTTCACGCGAATGTTCAGACCATTCCTATTTTAAATTGATCATGAAAAAGCCGCCGATAAAATTTGGCGTCTATTGAAGGTGTGCCCAACTTTGCTCGAGATCGACACAACATTTTTTTTCCGCACACGGGTTGACCCGGAAACGGTGCCGCTGCAACTTGTTATCGATTTCATTTAAAGGGTCATCTAAAGGTACATAGCCACCCAATCATCATAACATAGAAATCATCACCCAAACATCATCACCTAACCATCATCACATATGTACATATGTATATCGGCTCTGAAAGTGGCATAAGATTTGATTTTATACTTATGCTGGTGGGCATCTACCTCGTCTAGAATTGCACAAAGTCCACTTATACTCGTATATGGAGAAAAAAAATACGAGATGCATTCGTACTGTATCTGACGTATCCATATTAGCACTCTTATTATCTACATACCACGAAGTACAATGTCAGAGATTCGTGGAATTGATGGAAGCGGATACGCTATAACAATAAAGATACTTAAATGCTCAATGAAGTGTTTCCTTTAATTTGAAGACCACCATAGTACGAGTATCTTTGAAGTGCAGTAGCAGCCGCACACTAAAACATCGTATCTCGGATACGTATGATACACATTTGGTTGTGCATTTTCGCCTGCAACAAAATGCTCCCACATGGAAGGAAAAAAATAAATGAATGGAAAGGAAGTAATTGATATTAACCCTTTTTGGTATTGTTGTTCTACTGCTCGTGGTATTATTGTTGTTGTTGGAATCTGAGAAGGGTCGGCAAGAGGAATTTTTTTTCAGTACCCGGAATTTCCGTATCCAATAATGCCAGTGAATTTTATTCTGCATACCAACAAGATACATACATGCATGAAAGCAAATACCATAGCAATGTACGAGTGAACCGAAATTTTGTTTGTAATCAAACTCCCAACATTTTGTATTATTGCTAAAAATTAATTAACGCAAATCGTTCAAAGCTTACATGATCCTTGAAAACATTACTTTCCAAATTTAATGGCGAACAACATAGCGAACGTGCTAGAACTTCTAATTTGGAAATCTGCCGCCTTAAGCGTTCTATCCTTTAAGGATAGAACGCTTGATTTATGGACACTCGAAGGTCCTGTAGCAAATGTAACGAATGCATGTAAGGTAATCTGTAGTGTAGTTCGCGCTAACAATTAGATACGATCGCGGTTTTTAATCCTGAATAAATTGTACTACGTGCTGTAGAAATCGAAAGGATAGTGAGGAATGCAGGTAGCGATTGTTACCATGTGGAGCAAAGAAGGTTCACTTTGTATCAAGTTTTCTCTGATGTGTATCACTTTATTTACAATTTCCTTACAACCATTCAGTATGATTAGATATGGACGTGATGTATTTTCAATTTACCAGATAATTCGATGAAATTGTGAAAAAAATTGTAAATTTATTTGAATAAGAAGGACGTATGAATATATTTTAATGTAATGAAACGGGTTTTTTTGAAATTTGATACGATACACGAACACCAAAAACACCCATCGATTATTCGCATTTCTACAGTGGAATGACATGCGATAAGTGAAAGGATATAAGTAGATAAATATTGTCTTTCCTAAAAAAACAGAAATTCGCCAGTTTACCATTCTGAATTGCGCAACGTTTTCAGGATGTTGGGCGTTGGTACATATTTGTCTGCCGCAAAAAGTCAATGGATACAAGTGAAATTAATAGGTTGTAAACAAGGAACCATATGTTCTAGCGAACCGTAAAATACGTGGTGAATAGTATGGTAAAATTGTGTATTACTTTTGTAATAGATGCACATAAGGTGAACATAGCATCATTTGGGGAATATTAAATTGCCGAAGGATATCAGATATCGGCAATCCATTTAAAATATGTATGTATGTACATACACCTGTTTGTGCAGAACAATTTAGAAAAGATATTTGAAGTTTAAAAAACAAGCATTTAGTTTTAAAAATATAATCCATAGTTCGCAGTAAAGCCGATTGTATGGAACATTACCACACATGACAAAAGATTTAAGAAAAAATAAAATTTTCACAGGCCAGGTAAATATCAGTTCGAGCGCTACCCGCAAAGACTATATTTATTATCCCGGATTTGAGATAATCACTTCCTTAAGTGCTTAGTAGAATGGTAGATTTTTGATTTTTCGGGAAGGAGGCTAAAACAATCTCGTTGTTGGAATAGATACATTTTCCATTATCCGCCAAATTGTTTCTTTTAGGCCCTTTGTCCACCGGCGCCACGCGACTGCGACTCGACTTAAAAAAGAGTCGGATAAACGTTGGACGGGAGTCGCATTATAGTCGGACACATGTCATTGCGCTTAACCTCGTCCAGTGGTGCGACTGCAGCGCAACCTTTGATCAACTCGAGAACGACCAACTCGTGTCAGCGCTTAGGTGATCGCAAGCGTTTCCAGGACAAACTACATGAAACACTAATCGCTTCTCAGTGCTGACTCAGCGATGGCGTTTTATGAACGCCGCTTTTGTTTCCTATTCCAAGAAGAATCTAACGTAATATACTATTTTGAAACGTATACTCGTATTCATAGGATCTCTGTAATATTGTGGTGCATAAAAAGTCTCGCTGTCGGCTTAGCGAGGTCAAGTTGCAGGAAAAAACATACACAATTATTCATCTTTTGGTCGTCAGGAAGCAAGCTTCAGTTGGAAAAGTCGAAACACTCCTTTCTGAAGAGAGGCATGCGTTGATGAACCAGAGAAACTCTTTCGCTGTCAGTTTTTTAAGAACTTTCCGAGAATTTGTCTGGAGTATTTCACGACTAATAAGCTATATACCCAGCATATGTATATATAGCACTATAGCGTGTGCCGCGTTGTTTTTGGTCATTCACTTTACAACGTAGAAAAACCACCGTGCGATTCAGTAGTTACAACACTATGCGGGTCTACCCTTCATTTAGTTGAGTCATTGGAAATTAACGACACATTATGTCGCGTGCTACTCATCACTGCAGGACAGAAACATGGAAACCAGGTCCAGTTAAGAGGTCACTTCAGTATCAGTACACCGGACTGCATCTTTCTTTTTCAGCAGAGCATCACGGCAATTCTTGCAGGATAATAGCAACAACAATGGTAGTGACAGCAGCAACATCAGCAAGCGCTGTTAGTCATCTATAGTAGCAACAATGCTAACATCATTACGTGTGAAAGCCCACTTCTAGGCTACATTCGGCACACACCTCAATGAACCTCTGCGAGCAAGACAGTAAATGACAGGAAATATTTCTATAGATATAGAGGCCCGAAGGCATAGACCCAAAATGACTGCACCAAGTTTCCTTCGGTGTCTTTTAACGATCCGCCAACCACTTCATGGAGTCTGGTTAGGAAATTTTCTTTGTTCATATTGTTTATACTCTAGATGAAATCTGAGAGTATTATAAGTTTGCCACAAAGTTTGTAACGCTAAGAAATAAGGCTCGCAGAAAAAAATGAATGATTCAGAAGTTCATATTATCACTCGAATATCTCAAAACCGGATGTCCGTCTGTCCGTCTGTCCGTCTGTCCGTCTGTCCGTCCGTCCGTCCGTGACCTCTCTAGCTCGAGAACGCGTTGAGCTATGAAGTTCAAATTTTGCACACGTTATTTTTGACAAAAAATGAAGGCTAAGTTCGTGAACGGGCTAAATCGCTCCACCCCTTCTACCCCCTCCCATACAAAATGACACATTTTTGAAAATTTACAATAATCAGATTTTCTCAGAAACTATAAAACATATTGCTTTGAAATTTTTAATATATAACTCTTATGATAATTGAAACCTATGTTATAAAACTTATTGTAATCCTCACCCTCCTTCTACCCCCTCCCATACAAACTGCACTAGTTCATGAAATACGTTAAGCCAATTTACTCAGTACGTATACAATTTATCGGGCTGAAATTTTGTACTTAACACTTAATTAACAATATCAGTTAGATTCAAAAAAAATAATCGATTACCCTTACTCCGTCTACCCCCTCCCATACAAAATGACACATTTTTGATAATTTACAATAATCAGATTTTCTCAGAAACTATAAAACATCTTGCTTTGAAATTTTTAATATATCACTTTTATAATAATTGTAACCTACATTATAAAATTTATTGTAATCCTCACCCTCCTTCTACCCCCTCCCATACAAACTGCACTATTTCATGAAATACGTTAAGCCAATTTACTCATTACCTATACAATTTATCGGGCTGAAATTTTGTACTTAACACTTAATTAACAATATCAGTTAGATTCAAAAAAAGTAATCGATTACCCTTACTCCGTCTACCCCCTCCCATACAAAATGACACATTTTTGATAATTTACAATAATCAGATTTTCTCTATAAAACATATTGCTTTGATTATTTATTGGCTTTAACCAGGTTCATATTCATCTAGAGTATTGCATGATTGGGGTTTACCCCAATCGTAGTTCTTTTATGTTTTTTTTTTAAATCTAAATAATTTTGAAATTAAATGAAAAAGAGCATTTTTCCCGCAGTTTCATGCGGTTTTCTCGGAACGCAAGGCTCCGCCAAGGTGGAAAACTTGGAATAGCGAAGCGATTAAGACAATAAAATCTCTCTCTTTTCTGCTCCAGCAACTGGCCTAAATGTTGACAAGTACAAAATTATTTCATTTCTGTTTGGTCTGTTAAAATTGCTTTAATGATACATGCTGATGTAATGGCACCACTATTACGTAAAATTTGCTTGAAAATTCGGACCCTTTCCTCCCGACAATTTGGACGTTGATAATCCTGATTCGATTTTGGCAAGAAAAGCACATAAAATCAGACACTCTGTACGTGCAATACTGTATACTCAGTACATAATTATTTTTTTTAATTACAAGTAATAAATACATGAATGGTTTAATTAATCCGCTTCACTTCTGTAACCAACAGATTGAATTATGAACGATTTTAGCAAGATTTTTACATTGAAGACGCTTTATTGTATTGCCAATTTCCCCAAAACCATTCGGATCGCATGTGATTCAAATCCACCCTCTCTAATCCAATATTCGCTCAAATAATCCTGTCCTATGTTCAGCGACAACCTTGGAAATACCACTTGGGTTGGGTATCAAACGAGGTAACTCATGAACTAATTATTTCGAGACTAGCCACTACGATGCCAGCATCCATTGTCATTTGATCCTGATCATGGGTAATCCGCTACAACCAATTTATGTTTTGTGCGTCAATATTTGCTAATGCTAACTAATTATTAATCGTGGCAGTCAATGTGATGATACGATGTAGTATTCGTCACGCTCCATGTTACGTGTACATGTAATTCCTGACTTGAGCTGCCCGTAATCCTTGCGCCTGTCGGAAATGTCGTAATACTTTTCAATTTATGAAATTTCCCGAGTATCGCAATATTAAATGTGAAACTAATCTCGCAATAAATTAAAGTAGTAGTGCAGATAATGCCTCGTACGTAATTTATGAATTAAACTAGTACGAGTAATACGTAAATCACAATTTAATAGTGTAGTAGAACAATGCAAGTATTGTTACACAAAAACGCCCAGGTTCCCACAAGTCTTGGAATCGCACAACAAATGACAACGAACGCATAACAATCTGAACTGCGGAAAAAAAAGCTTGAAGGATTTCAGTCAACTTGTAGTGTATCTGAGGAAGTTACGGAATCAAAGGAACTTTCCAATTAGCATCGATGAAACAATGTGAACTGAAAATTGTGCAAAATGTCAAAAGAGGTGATACAACAACGCACTAAACTGTTTAGACGAGCTGAACATCGGGAAGACCTGTAATTAAATTAAATAATTCAGTGAAAAGGTGGGTCTTGTAAAGTCGCACATAATAGTGTTAGGTATGTGTTCTGGGAAAATTCAAATTACAATTTTACAAAACAGCTACCATAGTATACATAATTGCCAAAAGTGCACCTGACAATAGCGAGTACGCAACTTCAATAACCGCTATGACAGAATCTGTATGTTCAGTTCACGAGCGCGGATCATAATGCAACAAGCACCTTGTGCAACAATCTCTCACGAAACATAAGATACAAAAGGTACAGATAAAGACGTAAAGAAAGTGGTATACGAGTACATATACGAGTATGTACATACTTCTACTACATTTCTCTGGCGGAATTTTGCATCTTGATCAGTTCCATTCATCCATTCCTTTTTCATTCAGTCCGCTTTGCATTCAACTGAATAGATTGTTAAGTATCTCAGGATGCTCGCTATCGTTACAGGTGTCAATTATTGTACAGTAGACTTATAACTTGACTGAATTCCGGTGAAAAGAATGCTTTTGTGTAGTGCGAAATGCAAGGACAGAAATGGAATTGATTGCACAACCGTATTTGAATTCTCTTGGGTATGATGGACGAGTACGGAAAATTTGTCACTAATGTTGCAATGGAAAATCAGAATGAATTCTGCCGTCGAAGAAGTGGTTTTATTTTAGATTCCATTACTCCGTATTGTTATCGACAATTATTGTATAATTTGAAAAATCGAGGCGTAATTGAACCCCCACGAGTATACCTGACGTTAAGTTTGCAAGAACTTTCGTTATGATAAGTTAACCCAACCCATATTCTGTCACTGGTGCAAAAATGCACCAGCAACTTTGACGATATTTTAATTTAAAACAAATAAATAAATAACTGGCGCAACAGTCCAATTTGAACCGTGGCCTCGAGATGAGTTAGCATCATCTCATTTTCTAGATCGTGACGGTCTTGTGCAGAGGTGTGTGATCAGCAACACGCTCAATCGAGTTATTTACCCCATAAATGGGTACTCATTTAACAGCTGAGTGGGCTCATAGTCCGACACGAAAATTCCCTTTTTTTTATCGAGAACTACCGCATTCAGCAGGAATCGAACCGGAACCCAGTGCGTAGAAGGCGAACGTGCTAACCGTTACGCCATCCGGACTACAATTACTACATATTTTAATTTGCAAAGTATTATAATTTCTATTTTTATTTTTAATAGTAGCTCTTAAAATAAATAATAGCAAATAATTTATTGATATCGATATTTCCTAATTATTATTAATAATTTCGCGGAGCATATTTTTCGATAAAATTTTCAAATAAAAACAATATACCCTATACTAAAAGTCTAGGGTATAATTAAAAGTAACTAATGAAACGTTGATTGCCAAGTTTAAATTCTCAACACGTTAAATAAAAAACAAAATTGAATGATAATCATAGCCACCAGTTGAGCTTAAAAGTTGCTTGTGCGTTTTTGCACCAATGGGATAATATATGTATATAAAACTATTTCTTATACATTTCACACCATTCCTCAGTGGCCAAAAATTCAAAAAAGTTGGATAAGAGTGGAAAACATTAAGATATTAAACCGAAAATCTGTACTCCGCGTTTTGGTGGTCGCTGCTTACGAATATGAAGTCAAAATGTTAATAAACAAAATGGGTCGTCTGAATCTGAAATCTTCCTGAATGTTACTTACTGTATGGGGGCTTTTGGGGTCGCTGATGGCGGATCTGAAGTCAAAATTATAAAAAAAAAAAAAATAGCGGATCCAACATGGCAACACTGTTTTCAAAAAGAACATTCGATCTTCCTGAAGGTTACTACTTGGGAGTTTTTGGAGTCGCCGGTTGTAAATCTTAAATCAAAATTCTAAAAAAAAAATAACGGATCCAGAATGGCAACACTATTTTCGACAAATACGTTCGATATTGCTGAAAGTTACTTTCGAGGGGTTTTTAGGGTCACTGATTACGAATCTGAAATCAAAATTGCAAAAAAAAACAGTGGAAACAGAATGGCAACACTATTTAAAAAAAAAAAACCAGACCGAAGTTTCGCTTCGGCCTGGAGTCCGAAGCGTATATACCCTAGACTTGTAAAGACCTAGTGGTGATACCAAAAGTACCAATTGTCAGCGACCATACGCATTAAAAGTGAGATTCCTATAGTGCCAGTTTATAGGGGAGGTTGGCGATCATTCAGTATCATCTTGACCATTCTCAAAATCAACCGACAAACTACAGATATTTGTCGAATTTTTCAAGTTGCTAGCTTCATTCTATCGAAAGTTATTGTTTATTTGAAGTCTCACATATAGGGGAGGTAAAGGTTTCTTCAGTCGGATCTTGTGCATTTTCAATACCAACCAACTAGATCCTAGTACAAACATTTGACCAAAATTTCTATTCACTAGCTTCATTTTATCGAAAGTTATCGCTTATTTGAAGTGTCATTTGTAGGGGAGATAGAGGTTCCTTGGGTTGGATCTCGCCCATCTTTAGGACCAACTAACTAAATTTCACTTCAAACATTTGACTAAATTTTTAACTCGCTAGCGTCATTCTATCGAAAGTTATAGTAATTAAAAGAATATTTAATTTTAATTTAATTAATTTTCCTTTGATCTGAATATGCCCAACTTATTATACCCTAGACTTTTAGTATAGGGTACATATATTGTTTTTGTCACGACGAAAATATAAGGAGGCGAATTAAGCTAAAGCTTTGAAATTTTGGTCAAATGTCAAATCAAATCAAGTTAATTATCTGAATAAAAGAGCAATCTACGGCGACCGGTAGCGCAGTGTGTTGAGGCATCAGTCTCATGTTTGACTACCGGCGTTTCGGGTTCGAGTCCCGTCCACGACGACGTTCGTGGCCATGGATGTGCAGGAGGTGCATGCTGGCAACTGCATTCTCCGAAACCAGTTTATGCCGACGAAATGTCAACTGGGCCACTTCTTCTTCCTTGCCATTTCATACCACTCTGCGGCTTCGCGTTGCTCTGCCCGTGGTGTTGGCACTTCGCCCGTTCTGGCGGTATAATCTCAGCTTCCTTCTGCAGGCAGCTCGGTCTTAGATCGTTTCATCGCCGAGATTTATGCGTTGTTGTTGCTTCTTCATTTGATCGATCCACGTGTGTTTCCGTCTGCCTCGGGGTTTGGGTCCAGCAAATGGAACGTTCATTGATATTGCCTTCATAACTGGGTTCTCAGGTGGACGCCTTAGAACATGGCAATACCAATCCATACGACGATCTTCGAGCTTTTCAGTGATCGGTTGCTCGACAAACAAGCTGCCTCGGATGTAGGTACTTTTGATGCGATCCTTTTTTGTCACACCGGCTGACATCCGTAGCATTTTCATTTCGGTCGCAGTCATTTTACTCTCGTATGTCTTATACATAGTCCAGCATTCTGACCCATACATGAGTGCGGGACGTACGACCGTTTTGTACAACTTGCCTTTAAGCTTTCGTGGCATCTTCTTGTCGCAGAAGATTCCAGAGTTTTCTTGCCACTTCATCCAACCGACACTGGTGCGATGTTTAAAGTCGTCATCGCAGCCACATGGAACAGTTGACGCGCTATACCCCACAAGGGGTTAGGGCAAATTGAGATTAGTGCATCAGTAATTGCTTCAGGTTTGATATGGTTAAAGGCATCCTCAACATCCAGGAAGGTAACCAAGGTAAACTCTCTGTAATGCACGTATTTTTCTATGTGACTCACAACACAACTGAGTGTAGAGTTGTATCCACCGAACTGCCCTTGTTGTAGGCATGCTGCGAAGCAGAGAGTAGGAGTGTTGGAATGGTGCCACGTGAATGAATACGAATTAATCTCTCTAGCATCTTTAGAAGTGTAGAGGACAGAGTTATGGGCTCTGGGTCGTTTGGGTGTCAATATTAGCTCGTATACCTGTTTTGGGGAATAAACACTACATTGACCCCCATCCCCACGTTGGGAATGTGTAGTAGGGTGAGGTAGGATTTGAACATAATTTTTAACCATGAAGCCACAACATCTGAGTGAGTGTTGTATATCGGCCGAAATAATACCATCAGATTCAGCGGACTTGAAGGGCTCAAAACTGGGAATCCCCCATAGTACTTTCAACAGAAGGATAATAGAATTATCGTATCCTACTATCGGTGTTATTTATTTTTTTAACTACATATGTAATTTCAAACGGCTCTGTTGCGTGTTTTTAGTATGTATGTATGCCGCACTTGATTCCATATCAGTTAAGATTGAAGTGCAAAATAATGAACCCTTATTAATTTAAAATACTATCATTATCAACCATCCACTAGATCACTAATTTGAAATCAACTCCGCTCAAATTTTATTTGTCCTAATTATTGAGATATACATATTTCACTCCATCGTCAAATGATAAACACAAGTTGGCGCAAAAGAAGGTGCGAGGTAGCAACTGCTTTCAACATCAATTATTCACTTTATGATGAATTACGTATTTTTGGCAAATATGAATGTATTTCTACACAAAGGGAGTAATTTTCCAGTATGAAAACCAATTAGTACCTAGTTAGCATTACATACGAGTACATTGATATAATCCATCATTCGAATGTATGACATGTTTGGATAATTTTCAAATCATTTACAGTGCAGTTTTTGTAATTAATTTCACAATATGATGGATTAGGCAGGCCTTGTGAAATATTTATACAGTAAATTACACATATTGGGAATTAGGTCGATATTTTTAATCCGATCCAATCCTTAATTTTCAATTGACAAACTATGTTAGGAATTTACGATTATTAAATGCGGGTGGGGTTTGACCTCGAAGTTAAAATTATATTGAAGAGCATTTGTAACTTTCTTTGTCGAATGGAACATTTTTTGACTAAGGTCGGAAATGTCGTGGATTCACCGATTCGGTATGCCATTATGCCGGGTTTATTTTCGGTGTAAATAAGATACTTGCTGCTCGGATATTTTCTTACACCATAAGGAGAATTTCAAAATATCCCGAATGGATAAAAAATTACCCATTGAAACAGTTAAAGCAAATTATTCATACGGTCAATCACCGGACATTTTTATTCAATCGGCAAAAAGCTCGGACATCAACCATTGTTGTTACGATGGGATTTGAACCTATGATTGGAAAAAAGAATACTTCGGACGACGCTTCAATATGATATATAGTAAATACTTACACCACCCTTCTGAGTAAGAACTAATTTTTGCTTTTGTTTATGTATTTTTTGTAACCATACGAGTATTGTCTTTTACACCAGCTAAAAGTATTATTTTTTAAACCTCTTTCGTACGGTGTATTCCAGCAGTATTAACTTACCGAATGAATAGAAAAAGTATTTTATCCAGTAATTGATGTTAAAAGGAGCCAAATATTGTTTACTGTGTGGCAAATAACGTTAAGTGTTAGTGGCAAGCATACGTGATAAGGGGTAGGGTTATATAGAACCCTTCGCGGACCTGCTACGTAGCTGTGCTTTGAAAAGAATATGTGTTTTTTATCTACTGAGTCATTGCCTGGAAAAAAATTTCTGATTCGTTTCAACAGACCATGATTTATCAACAAATACATCTGTCGGCCTCTCCGTTTCTTTCGATCTAGTACAACTACTAAGGGACAGGGATAGTGAAAATTGGTCGGTTGTTATTATGCTCTCGAGGCTCGTATGTAGATGCCTTTGGTACGAGTCGGGTTCAAAAAAACGAATACACAAAGCTTTACCATCTCTGTTGCGCACTGTCACTTACTAAATCTAAATTATATTCCTGACTATGTTTTCAGAAACTTGACAGTTCGGAATGATAGGGATTCCTCCCCAGGCTGCAGGTGTACTCATCCTCACTTCACTGGACGCGTTTTCAGTCTATTCGGGGTGACCACCTGCCGCTATGGCATGGGTAGATGCCATGCTATGCGGGAGGGAGATATTCTCAACACTAGGCGGCACCACGATAACGCTATTAAGGGCTGCCCGCTAGGAGGGATTCTTCTACCGCTATTGTGGTCACTGGTCGTAGATGAACTGCTTTCCAGGCTATATGTGCTTGGCTGCAATCAGATACTTAACCTCAGGGTCGGTTTCTCTACGTAGGACGAACTTGGAGTACTCAACAGAACCCACAATAGAATACTCACACTGTAAATGTAATTAGAAAAGCCACACGTACCAAGTGGGCTTGCAAAACTTTCTTTGGGCGGATTTGGGGACTATTACAAAAGGTACAAAATGACTACATTGTAGGTTGGTGCATTCCTTTGTATGGTGGCCCAAATCACTGTACAGAGATCAACTATACTCAAGTGCTACAAATTGCTTATGTCAGGATAACTGTAGGTATGGGTACATATCCAAAGTTTGCTCGAGAGGCGATCATTAGACTGACTGCGCTAAATTAAATTTATGAAATAAAATTAATTAAATTCATTGCCGTAATACCGGATCACACGGAGGGGGAAATTGCAATTCTTGTTGAGACCACAGATTAATCATATGATTTACTTATGGATCTAAGACTGAGAAGGAAGGAATCGGTGCAGTAGTCGTTGGGCCTAACACTAGGATCTTAATCGCTATGGGTGTCTGACTCAGCGTTTTTAATGCCAGGATTAATGCTGTTAAGGTCTGCGCCAGGTTATTCTGGAGAAGAAACTTCGCGGCGCATAGTACTATTTGCACTCCCTTCTTCCCCCGGGAATGACTGAAAGGGAAAAATTTCCAAAATGACATAGATTAGGATTTACCTATTATTAGTATATGGTTATATTGTGACACTCTTAAAAAATACACAAAACTTAAAAATAAGCGAGAAGGATGAGGGTAGTTAAGCAGCAAAATCGGTAGAACGGAAGTTTTCGCTGTAGAGTTGATGAAACACCACAAGAAGAATAAGAATGCCTGCTACGTGAAACGCTGAATCAATTGCGAGATCAACGGAGATATTTGATGATGATTGCATTCCAATATGACTAACATTTAGATTACAGCATCCATCCAAGCGTTTAAATCGGGAAGATCGAAAAAGTGTGTATATACTGCACGCTTTAAAACTTGAAAATAAAAAGAAACGCCCGGAATGTGCTGTTCAAATGGAAAAGTTCAACGGCCCGTAATATTATCTAGCTATCAGAAGGGCTTTCAAAATAGGTATGTTGGACGAAATCTCCTATCCAAGCTTTTCCAAATGCAAATTCGAATAAGGGCCGATATGACACCAAATAAAGCCGGGGGTAACTGTTCATAAAATATTAAAAATGACCGAGATTAGTGTCAAACCAATGGTTTTCGGGGTCGCTGGTAAATGGTGGCGCGCCAAAAGCACTTCTTGACTGGTAGCGACCATGAAAAATTTACAAGATGACTGAAACTAGTGTCAATGTTGTAAGCATAATGTAATTTCAAAAAGTTAGTTTTATGACTGAAGCCATAGCGCCTCCCGCTTGTTATATTGGCACAATTAGGTAAGAGGTGCGTTATTTTTTTGTTCAACTGGTTAGAATAAGTTAACTCGTGTACCAAGGGCAGCTATCTAGGCTAAATTTTTGAATGTCATATTGTCTTCCCTGATGGGCTTTTTCAAAATTAGCAGTTGTTTTAGAATTCGATAATAGGTGGTTTTTTTTTGTACAATTTATCGAGTACAGGTCAGCCATCCCACTGACCCGTACAGGTCTAAGTTGTTGTTATAATAGATGGAAATACCCTAACCTCTACCGGATAGATGTTCAAGAAAACACACCTAATCTCGTTCTGTTAAAGAAAAATAAACCAGAACGATTTCAGAATAACATTTGGGCTTATGCCAACAATCAATTTCCCGTAGATGCACTGCAACAGCCATCAGGAATACTCTTATTGTTCATGGTGAAAGTTTCTGCATATTTTAAAAGCAAGCAACTATCGGTTTTTATCTTTTCCTCGCGAAAATCATTCTATGCTTAACATTTATCAAAGTAAATTCAAAACTTTCTCTACCCGTTAGTTTTAAATAAATCAATCAGACGTGTGTACACTGTTTTCCACTTTTCTTGCCTTTCATCTATGTATTCGTGTTAACTCTATCGCCCCAGTTGTGCATCTGTGTATCCTTGAGCCAGAAAGTGCCACTCTCAGTGTCAGCAGTATTCCCAACTATTTCATTAAACGTACTCGTATATAACTTCAAATAGATACTTGCATCTCCACGCCAAAGTTCACCTTTACTGGACAAAGGAATGCTCCTGATATTGCCCATACTAAACTTGAAACGTTTCATTGGAACAGGACACGGCTACTCACCTTGGACGTGATTCAAACATGTTGGGAATTTGCTGGACTCTAAGACGCCGTGCTGTAACTTTGCCACGAAAGTATGAAGGAAGTTTTCCAACAAGTGGAACTTGGAGAATTGTTCACATTCCTTGGCATTTCTTGGGTGAATCAGCCTGATGATAATGATTCGGGGCAAAACTTAACAGCTCTTAGCGGTTTTATTGAGTCTTCGTGTAGGTGTTACACGGAGGTGTGCAAAAGAATTTCCAGGGGACCCTTTTCGAATACTGTTGATTTCGAATTATGTTTTTCTCGGGTGTTGTTATACAACGGCTTCCGGAAGATGGAAGAATCAATGGGACGTAAATTGAAAGTCAAAAAGCGTTGGCTTCTCGATATTAAGTTTGATTGGTGTAAACTTTTCGGAGTGAAATTTAAAGTTTGCTAAATAATTAGGAACATCTGCCGTCACTGTTTATTTAAACTTGAAATGGGAGTTTCCGTTGTTGTTTTCGATGTAATTAATGGTACTTTCTCATTCCGGAACGGTTTTTTTTTTTGACTGGATGAACGTGATACCGTTTATTTAGCTTCCAACTGACATCAAATAATGTACTCTACTACACTTCGCACCCCCATGTTCCGCTTCGGAACGAAAAGAGGAGTACCTTACTTTTTAGTACTCAAAGCCGGCTGAATACAAGTAAGGACCTCTCAAATCGATAAATCACAAAAGTACGTTTGCCCATACAAGTACATATGTACATAAAAGAAATGTTATTGCCATTGAAATAGATAAATGAAACATTTCACTTCGAAGCTCTAACCACCAGCAAAACCGCTTTCTTTCCTGCATTACTTACTTACTTTAGCCATATTATCCGCTGGGATGGCTTCTTCAAGTTTTCGCTTCCAAACGTCTCGGTCCATACATTGCTGCTTCCACTTTGCACACTCCAAACAGTTTTCTATTGTCTTCTCGGACGACCGCCTCCCATCGGTTTTTCATTTTTCCGGGACTCGATAGTTATCCATTCGCTGCATGTGACCCGCCCACTGTAGCCTTCGTGTCTTCTTGAATCTGGGGGCCTCCGGTTCATCAAATATTTCGTACAACTCGCTACTCCAATCATTCGTTGGAAGACCCTCTTTTCAAAGGCATTTATAATTTTTTTCCGTTGCCTGAGTGAGGGTCCAATTTTCACACCCGCGGCGTAGCACAGGGCGAACGATTGTCTTGAAGATTTGTAACTTCGCTTTTCTACGAATATAGCTGTTGTTTGTCTTTCCTGCAACCGGACAATAAACTACGACAAAACTCTTTTTCTCAACTGCTTCGTTTTGACATGGATATGTCTTATCGCTGGGAGTCGTCCTGAAAATTGTCCGTCACGTAATATGTCACGATTTTGTTCGTTTGTTTGGAAGTGTTACTCCGAGAGTTTTCATCCCACGAAAATTGGTTACCACTCGTTGGAAAGCTTATCTCAACAACTCGTGCTGCCAAAATTGATGCGCCCATGAACCTGTGAGCGACTCACGGACTCATCCGTGTGAAAGCTCTTATCTAACTCTGTAATTTTGGTGAGTTCGGCTGCTATGCTAAAAGCATTGTGGGCTCATCGACTTATTGACTCCGTGAGAATAGTGCCCAAAGTCATGAAAATGAGAAGAAACTTAAAAAACTTGTCCGCTTGTAGGAAGTGTCCGTTTATGGTAGGCAGGGCCGTCGAGAGGGGGGGGGGGGGCGGAAGGGGGCGAAACGCCCCGGGCCCGAGTTTTTCTCGGGGGCCCGAAAATTTGAAAAATTGAAAAAAAAAAACCTATCTACGCACTAAGCTTTTTTTTTTTTTGCTCCTTGCCCTTTCATCCCACTCTGACGCACTGAGCTACCGGTCGTTATATATGGGCGCCCCTACCAAAAAAATAGGAAAACGTACGCTTTGACATTTTTTTTTTTTTTTTGTTCATTGATGTACCGGTCGCCATATAGGGGCCCCAACAAAAGTTGAGTACCGGGCCAGGATTTTCTCTCGACGGCCCTGATGGCAGGTACAGGGAGCGTACACTGTAATTCGGTTTCAAACTACATTCATGAATCTATTATGTTTTTCCGTGAAGCGTACGTCTCCTTTCTTCATGGTCTTGACAGTTACGTTCGACAAAATCACTTCTGACGGCAAGTTGTTAGCCTTTCGTCTATTAAGGTGAGCTTAATAATTAATTTTATCAGGAGGGGATGCCGTTAATAAGTTCGCATAGTTGGAAAGATAGCGAAGAAAAATTCGCATTTTTTTTTTCGTCTGTAACTCATTAATAGTATTACAAAATTTTATCAAAATCGTGTCAGGATTTGAGTTATCGCAGAGTAAACAAGTCAATTTGCAAAACTGTTTTAAACGTGTAAAAAATCGAGCTTTACGCTATTATTAAGTTCTTCGCCATGCAAGGGGACTCTTGCTCTGGTAAAACCAAGTCCAAGCAAGGCTGCGGTCATGTGACTTGTACATTATGGTTTTTTTTACAGACCAATAGTCCCCAGGCGGCCAAGGCCCGACGTCGGCCTGTCGCGCCACGATGATGATGAATAGTCCCCTTGTAAGTTGATATTCTTCATTATTAAAATTGTGTATCGAATTGACTTGTTTACTCAACGATAACTCAGTGAATACTGACAAAATATTGATAAAATTTAACAAATTTGGTAACACAATAAGTTACTCAAAAAAATGAAGAAATAGAAAAGTGATCTTGGCTTCCTTATTTGTTTTACTCAGCGAACCTACTGACCTCCCCTAAATTAAATTAATTATTTGACTCACACAGATTAGGCGATGAAATATGTAACAACCTGTCGTCAGAGGAACTGAAACGGACTAAAAAAAACTGAAAACCAATCCGATACAGTTGGTTGTGTGTGAAAACGTTGTAACTGTCACGTCCCGGCGGAACAAATAGACTGACAACGAACATCAAAACTTACTATTGGTTGAAAATACAACAACTGCTCCCTAAATAAGGTGTTCTTTGTCTAATTAACCCTTCTTGGATCCCTGAATATCAAATAAGCCAGCCAAACTTCAAAGTAAAGCCACAATTTAACCAACACTTCCTTTCATTTCCTTAATTTCCTTCAAGACGCTGAAACTCTAAAAACTCTACACTGACCCAAACTTTTTCCCTTCTACATATAATATGGAGCACAAATGTCACTGCAATCCTGTATTTATACCAACCAAGAACACTGCCGATGATATTTGGTGAAAAATTTTTCGCGGTCTATATCTTCTGTTCCAAACGATGTTGAATATAGGGCGACTCGGGTGATAATTGTTTTTGGAGGTTTTGCCTATCTCTGCCGGTTTCTATTTCTCATTGTCCTATCATCCAGGCTGCCTTGGCAATGGTATCATTGTAGCAACCTAAGAAGAACACAAGCAGTAGAAGAACATTTAAAACAGTATTGTGTTCATGTCGAGATGAAAGATTTATTAGATGCTTTCAAAAGTTTTTTCGGGTTTGTTTTTCATTCGCTAACGCTTGGCGAAGAGAAGGGCAGCAATCCGTAACGTCGCTTCGTAGGTTTACGGGCGAAAACTTTAAATTTGAAAAGTTTAGTACACGAAGAAAGGGAACTTTTGTTGCATGTTGCCAGTTGTGTGTAGTTCGATGGTGAAAATAAAATAGAATTAGAGCCCAGGTCCTGAGGGTGAACTATAATGATTCTTTAGCGATGGAGGAGAAGTACTAATGAGCTTGTTAAATTTTCATATTTAATGAGATAATTTTGATTAATTTTTTACTACTATTTGCCCTAAGGGGGCATAGCGCGTGAACTATTCCCATGTGACTTAGTTGACGTTTCGTTAGTATAAACTAGTTTTGAACGATGCATGTTGCTACCATGTGCCTCCTGCCCATTTAGCCTCATACCTGCGACAAGTCAAATATGTTTGTGGTTTATTGTTACACCCACACTACAGGGGAAAGACAACACAAACACGACGCGACGTGGACGGGACTCGAAACCGTAACTGCCCGGTAGCATGAGACATCAGACTGACACCTCAATGCACTGAGCTATCGGCCGCCCCTGATTGATTTTTGGGGATATATAAAGTTCTAAATATTGAGGTAAAAAACTAATCACAGTGCTGGCCATTGTTCTGAATAAAAGGAGTCAGTTACAAAATTCAAGGAAGCTTTGAGGTTATATTTCAACATTTCACGAGCATAGTAACAATGTACATATATAGGTATGTAATACCTTTGACACACAATGCACGCGAATTATCATTGGCAGAGCAAACGTAATTCCGTCTTTTTGTGTGCAGTACCATCTATCCGACAAATTGTCATTGAGTAACCATAATATTCACCCACTGATATGCAATATACGTAGAAATAATATAAACTCGTTGCTAAGCGATATCTTCGTTGCTAAACGAAATAAGCACATTAAAGTTTGTGGGTCCAATTGCCAGCAATTCATCATTCACCGAATGATCATTCAGTTGCTGTGTCTGTCCAATGTATAAAACTTTTGATGTGCTTAAAATTTTCTTGTTGAGTATGGCGGTCGGCGAACTTTCTGAATAGGGTTAGTAAGACCGGGATGTAATTAGTAAATAAATATTCAAGCAAAATTAGTTCGAACTGTCAAAAGAGTGTAAGAAGCGTTTCGATTTTTACTGTCCGGGAGACCGCAGCGTACCCCCATCGCATTTTCTTTCCGAATCAGTTAGGCTATCGAGTTGATATGCGCAATCACGGAATATTAATCCTGCCTGAGATGGATGATCCTGTTGGAAATGCCTTTTGACGAATTCCAAAAAAAGTTCAAAATCATCAAAAATGCATGAAAGTGTAGTGAGCTGGGAAGGTCGTCCGAATATGCGATCCTGCCTCGTCCAAACTTGCCGCGTCATCCTAGCATGAGAGCGCAGAGATGATGTTTGGGATCGACGATCTAACCCCTTTGCGTTTTTCACTAAATACGGTGTCAAGTCAAAGGTCCCTTATCGAAAAACCAATCCTACCTCGTCCAAACCTGTCGCAAGTTGGGGGCCGGAGCGTGCAAAGTGATGCTTCAAGTCGATGAACTACTCTCATCGAGGTTCGTGCTAAATACAGCGGCAAATCACAGGTCTTGACGTCGTCTTTCCGAAAAAATAATCCTGCCTAGTAAAAGCTTGCCGGAAGTGGATGCCGGAGCGGACAAAGGTAGATATTCCGGGCCAGCGAACTACGCTCATCGAGGTTTGCGCTAAATACGATGTCAAATCAAAAGTCCTGACGTCCTCTTTCCGTAAAAAAAAAACAATCCTGCATAGCAAAATCTTGCCGAAAGTGCATCAACCTGCAAAATTTGTTCGTACGCCCCAAAGATCCCGCAAGGCAGGATGTCCAGCCCTCTAGACTTTTATGCATTTTTGATCATGTTATGTTCATTTCTTAAATGAATACACAACTATGACGTCGGTTTTACGATCTTTATTGATAATAACTCCAGCTCGTGTTATTGACAATATCACACTCCCTGGTTTTGACATTTCCCATATTAGTGTTCCTCCCTCGGAATAATTTTATCTCAATTATCATTAATTCAATCAAATCGTACAAACATTTTAGTTAGTAATACATTTTATGATGCTTTATAAAATGACGTTTGCTTTCTTACCCTCTCCGGACGTTCCCGTCGTTCTACTTGTAATCTGGTATTAGTCAGTCCTTCTGTTTGTTCTTCAACGAAGTTTCATTTCGTCTTCCGCGTCATCATAAATGGACTACATCTCCGATTCGTCACGCGGTGATGATGTTCCAGTCCAGTTTGATTCTCGAATTCTTCAGGGTTTTCTACTCCATCTAGATCACAAATTCACAATTCACAATTTTCTTAATCAGTAAAACATAAATATAGAAAATAAATCTTAATATACATTAGGTTTAGAAATTAACAAACAAACAGTGTACTCAACAAAAACAAATGTCAACAATTTTAAAAGTTGTTATCGCTTGGACCTTGGTAGACTCCTCGTCCACCGACAATTGTTGATATGCTTGCGACATATCTATTTTAGCGAACAATTTACCGCCTCCAATTTGGCCTAACAGATCACTGAAGGACGGTACTTTATGTGTATGTTTCCTCAATTGCGGATTAACTGTTGACTAAAGCACTGCTCAAAGGGGGATACTCAAGTCTCCAATACTCGGCGGCTGAGAGACGGAGACTTGGAGTCTCGAGACTGTATTCGCCCGTCATCTTCACACGGCCGCTACTAAAGTCGCGAGTTGTGCATGTCGGTTGGCTGAAGTGGATCCGCGGGGTCGGCTTGCTACTACGATAACGTCCCAAGCAAGTCGACCCCGCATATCCATAAGCAATCCGAAAACAATGTTTTTCTTGCCGTCCACAACGTCAACCTTTCTCGCTATCAATATCTCGATATGTGCACACAAAATCCCCGCAAGCAAGTCGACCCCACGGATTCACAAGCGGTGGCCGTGCACAATGACCACTTCAGACAGCCGACATTTACAACCAGGTGACTGGGTGACTACGCGGCTCGGAGACTAGCGTGTCGAATCTCCTAGCCTCTGGTCGCGCAGTTGGCGAGTATCCGCGACTGGGATATCTCCGTATGAGTGCCATCGTCTGATTACACATGCCAGATCTCTTAGTCGCCGGTTAGCCCAATCGCTCGGGGATTTGAGTATCCCCGTGTGAGTAGTGTCTTATAGTCACCGCAAATTCGTAACGATCCATCCGGTTTCTTCACTAAAACGATTGGTGTGGCCCATTCCGAATACTCTACTCGGCGTAGAATTCTTTGATTCTCGAGCCTTGACAACTCCTTCTCAATTGGGTCACGTAGCTCGTATTACTGGCAATATCACACTCGCTGGGTCTTGACGTTTCTCATATTAGGGTTACCAATAGGTAAACAACAGATTACAAACCGATATGAGGTTAGTGTGACCTATTTTTTAAACTCTATAGCCTAATTATTGTCCGGGGTGGTAAACACCCGGCTGTCTCCCTTACTGTGTTTTCATTAAAAATTTTATAAATCTTTCTGAATTAAGTAATATTTGGCAAATAAAACAAATGTTTAATAAATTATAGACACGTGAATCATAGCATCTGTCCAAAACACTTAATTCAATAAAAACTGCGAAATTCCCCTGAACTTTCCACTGAATCATGCCTCTACTGAAGCATGTAATTCCGCAGCATTTTTCAATTGTTTTAAACTAACATTCGTCAATTTACGTCATGAACGCCACTTAAATTTAAATACATCTGATAAAATTAGAATGATGTTTCTTGGACCAAACGTATAACGTATGTATGTGAAAAGCGACTAGCATCTTTTTAACTACACTATCTTTCGCATCTCGTGCCATCAATCACTTTAATACTCCCGACGATGTAGCCGCAGGCCAAATGAACCGTAGAATCGCATTCAATTAAGAGCAATCGTCGCTCATGACAGAGTTTTGTAAGAAGTGACCGAGGCTGTAAACAATATGGCAGGCTATTGTCATCAGCGTAACATTCTGGAAAGACAATGCGCTGCAGTCAGAACATGGAAAAAAAGAGACTAGGTTTGAGGCTATACTTGTTGTACTACATTGAAAAAGAACCATGTTGTTGAAAAGCAATGATACCGCCTACTGCCGACAATAAATTAGTTTTATTTATGATGAGCACAGACACCACGGAATGCGACGTTAGGTTCACTATACAGTAGGGTTTACGTAATCAGACCCGTAAGGCATTGACTTCCTTTTTAGATCAGTAATTTGCCTATTTGAAGAAGCATGGCTCATAAATGCAGGCCTGCCACTCATGTCAAAGGGCACAGGAAATCTGCACTTATGACTATTAACTGGTGGATTTCTGGAAATCGAAAGACAGTGAATCTGGTGCATGGTCTGGTAAATTGCTCGAAGATGATTGGAAAGTTAATGCAGTGGCGTCAGTCCAGTTAAAGTTTGCAAGAAGCACTGCAACCCGGAGGTCTATTGTGCAACACCCTGGAGTCTATGCAAATTAGTGATCTGACCAATTGTCGAGAACAATAATCCCAACAAATCTGCTCAGCTGTTCGAGTGTTAGTGAGGCAATCGTTTCCGCTTCAGGGAATGCATCGCCGAGGCATTTTAGCGGCAGAGATGAAGTGTGTCACAGTTGCAGAGGATGTGCTGGGAAGAAGAAGAAGAGCCCGCAAATAATTCTCACCCGGTTTCTGCGTAGTGTTAGCAGCTCAAGAGTGTGTGAGTGGCCAGCTATAAACAGCTTAGCCTGTCTAAAACCAGGGGTATTGTCCCAGTGCGCGATGGTTACTGAGTGTTCCCATTCTCTTATGTGTCGTCTTACACTACACGAGGGAATTCCACAGTATGGCTCTGGACCGACGAGTGGGGTTGCAGAAGCTCCTCTGGCCAGCTCGTCAGCTGTTTCGTTTCCTGGGATACCGGCTTGTCCGGCGACGCAGTAAATGGTAGCCTTATTTACGGAGCCTAATCTTTGCAAGGCTTCACGACCACTTAGCACCAATTTCGACGAGACGCAGAAGTTACTTAGTGCCTTGGCTGTCTGTGAAGATTGCAATATTCCTGCCTTGTGAGACGGACCTACGACGTCCGCCCCTGTACCCCCTTCAGTTTTAGATCCATTTGTGTACATCTTACCAAAGTTTCAGATTCCAATCCTCTCTACTCCAAATTTCAGTTCAGAGTGGAAGTTTGAACCAAAGCTCTTAGCTAAATGGTTTGATGGCATACTAGATACGTGGTCCTCATTTACCCAGTTGGTTTACTCAGGGTATAGTTTGAGGAAATTCAAAGCTTTTAGTCTTAGTACTGCTATTTTTGCCTCCGCCTTTATGTGAATGTGGACCGGATTGAGGTCGAATAGCGCTTCAAGAGCTGCAGTCGGGCAGCTGCGGTTAGCCCCCGTTGCTGTGAGACATGCTAGTCTCTGAATCTTACCCAGTTTGATTTTGCCATCATTGGTGGTTGATTTTTTTTTCCACCAAACAACAGCTCATTCAATAATATACATACGTTAATACGAGTATAAGTCTAGCAATTTATTTAAACTTTTTTTGTATACGATATAAGAAGTATATTTAAGAAAAGTAAGAAATTTAATACGAAATTTTTTCAGAAGATATCCTAAGAAATGTAAGTCTGGGTTGCACCTGCCCGTCTCTCGGGCTTATGAAGGTTAAAATCAATTGGCGAAACAAATTAAATAATAATAATAATAAAGCTTTATTGAAGTAAGAGAGTATAGCATAGTTACAGATTTGTTATTTTAGTGATTAGACAATGTCTTTACAACTATATACGGATTCATTAATTAGTTTAGGATAGAGTTCGGTTTAGAATGTAAGTATTTATTTAGGAAAAATAAGCTTAGAACCTAGTGTAATTGTGCTTAAGCTAACTTAAAACTAATCTAAAATAAACTTAAGGCCTAAAGTATAAGTGGAGTCACTAATTAGTTAACGCTCGTATCAGAGGATTGTTGGAGGTGACGCATTTATTGATAAACTTTTGCTCTAAATATTGAGATTTTTGATGGACGTACGGGATATTAGTAATTTTATGAAGGGTGCGGGTAGGAAAATAGAAGGGTTTATTTAGGATTATTTTCAGACACTTGTTTTGTATTAATTGGAGTTTTCGTTTGTGAGTGTGCGCGCATCTGTTCCAGATTGGACAGCCGTAAAAGATCAACGGTGCCATGACTGCTTTGTAAATTAATATTTTATTGGTTGGGGATAGCTTAGATTTCCTGTTAATGAAAGGATATGTTGAGCGAATACAGTTGATTGTCTTAGAGCGGATTGCCTCGATGTGTGATTTAAACGTCAGTTTCGAGTCAAGATGAAAACCTAAATATTTAAGATCTTTTGACCATGGGATCAAGGAGCCTAACACATTTATCTGGGGATTCGGTAGATATCTTGAAGCACGTCGTTTAATAAAGAAAACTGCTTGTGCTTTTTCTGTATTAATTTTAATCTTCCATTTATGACAGAAATCGTTAATAAGCGTGAGCTGATGTTGCAAGTTATCAACGATTATTGCTGGATCAATATTGGTCGAGAGAATAGCCGTGTCGTCAGTGTACGTGGCTATGTCGCAATTAGGATGTACGGGCAAATCAGAGGTGTAGATACTGAATAACGTCGGGCTAAGCACTGAGCCTTGGGGCACACCGGCAGGAATGTTGTATTTTTTCGACACGGTTTGTGCCTTAACACAAAACGTTCTGTTTGATAAGAAGGACTGAACTATTCTGCACAGAAATATGGGGAAGGTGAAGCGTAAAAGTTTGAAAATTAGTGCCTGGTGCCAGACCGAATCGAAGGCTTTTTCGATGTCTAATGCAATGAGGCCTGTAGATTCCTTATTATTGAATCCATGGTGGATACTGTTGACAACTCTGAGTAATTGATGGTTAGTTGAAAAACCTGAACGAAAACCGAATTGGAAGTCGGGAATGATGTGATTTGCGTCAATTGAATGTTGGATGCGTGTTAAGATAATTTTCTCAAGCACTTTACCCAGAGATGGTAGCAGACTTATGGGGCGATAGTTGAGAGGAATAGTAGGATTTTTCCCGGATTTGAGGATAGGAATCACTGTTGCATTTTTCCAAGCACTGGGAAAGTATCCAAGTTTCAGGCAGCAGTTAAATATGAAACAGAGTAATACTGTCGCTTTCTTAGGGAGGTTTTTTAGAAGAGTATTGGGGATTTTATCGTCTCCCGCGGATGATTTTAACTTTAGGTTTTTCAATATTCCACTTACTTCGGAAGGTGTACAGAAGGAACTTGGGCTAAAGTCGGACGGCATGCCAGAAAGGGTGTCCACCACGTTAATTACTTCCGCTGTTGTCTCAGGGTCGCTTAAGTTGTGCGTTAAAGTGTGTGAGCCGTGAAAGCTTTCCGCCAGCAGTTCAACTTTATCTGATTCGGAATATACAGTGGATCCACCAGTATTTAGGAGTGGTGGTAGGAAACGAGTTTTATTTTTCAAACACTTTTTTAATTTCCAAAGTTTCTGAGCCCCAGGCTCCAGTGAAGAAAGTATGTTGTTCCATCTAGAGTTTCGCGACCACAAGATCGAAGAACGAATTTTACAATTGAGTTCGTTAATCATTTTTCGTAAGAGGGGGTTGCGTGTACGTTGCCACTGGCGTCTCACGGTATTACGATGAGTTATAAGCGCTAAGGAATGTGGGTCGATTGAAGCGACCTGATGCTGCCTGCAAGTTTCAAGTGGAGTAGATGCATTTCTGGCGGAGTGTATTTTATTCGTAATATCCGAGATAAGATCATCCACCTGCTTGGGATTAGATATTCTCGAAAGATCATTTGCGGTAAGGTCAATATCCGATATGAGAGATGCGCGATAAGTACTCCAGCAAATTTTCTTGTAATTGAAATAGGATCTTTGCGACAGAACGGTTTTCTCATTAACTGAAAAGGATATCGGCAGGTGAATGGACGATAAATCGTTAAGGACGATGGGTTGGGATATGGGGGTGAGGCCGTTGGTTATGACAAGGTCAAGTGTGGATGGGTTTCCTTTCGGTGGAAGGCAGGTAGGGGAATCTGGAGGGTGGATAAAAATATTATAATGAGCGACTAGTTCAAAGAGGATTTTACCGGCTTTGTTAGCTTTAAGACAATTCCAGAGACGATGACGAGCATTAAAGTCACCACATATTATAAATTTTGTTTTTAAATTAAAAAGCAATTTAAGATCTTCTTTAAAGAGTTGGAGCTTATCCGCGTTTAATTTAGTGCCACTAAAATAAACAGCAATAAAGGTCGTGTGGATTTGGTCGATAGATACAGCTACAGTCTCAATTATTTTTGTTGGAAAGTTTTTTAATAGAGTGAATGCTATTCCCTTCCTTATGCAAATGGCTACACCTCCACCGGTCATGTCTCTTCTATCATTCCTAACAATATTGTAATATGGATGTGATAAACTGTCGTTTTCCTTCAACCATGTTTCACTTATTAAAAATAAATCGACGTGTTTTGTGACGCAGAAGTGAAATGTTTCAACGTATTTGTTGCGAATGCTTTGTGAATTCCAAAGCAAGCAGTTTAGATTTTCTTTATTTGTATACAAACTTAATAGCAAGTTCAGTCAGTACAGAGAACTGATCGTCACGAGATTTACAGGTTGAGAGCTTCAGAATAAGTTCTTTGGCTAAGTTGATCATTTCATTTGGCGTGAAAAGATCACTTGTCATAGTTGAAGAAAAAGGCAGATTGTCACCCAAGTGAGAGTTAGTGGTAGAGTCAGGAAAGTGTACATTACGTGCAATAGAGCTATATGTAGGTCTTAGCGTTGAGTTACAGGAGTTCTTATTATAAGATGAGTGAGCGCCAGGTGGAATTGGGAAGTTAGAATGATTCAGTGCTGGAGCAACTGGAGAATGCGTAGCAACGGCTCTGACAGTGCGACGTGTGGAAGCTGCATGTCGTATTTTTAAATATTCATTCCGCTTGGGACAGTCCTCGTCATTAGCCAAACGGTTTGCGTTACAATTTGCGCATTTGATTTCGGAAGGATCCTAAGATGTGCAAGCCGATTTGTCATGTTGACCACCGCAGATAAGGCATTTTGCAGGCAAATGACAATGGGACGTTCCATGTCCATACGCCTGGCAGTTTTGACATTGTGTAAGACCTGAGCGATTTCGCCGGTGATAGTTCCATCTTACGATAGTGTTCATGACAGACTTTATCTTTAGAAGATCTGCAAATTTAACCGTACCACGAGCGAAGTAAATCAAATATGTAGTCTCCTCTTTGTAGCGGCGGACCGCAGCAGGTGGTTCGAACTTTTTGATGTCTGTACATGACAGATCATGTTCATCGCGAAGATGTTTTTTTAGAAGAGAGCAGTCCATATCGTGCAATCCAGTGAGAACGACTTTCAGTGGCTTTTGGTCGGCACGCGCGTAAGTGTAAAAATTTACCTTTTTGTCTATGAGGTGTTTCTCTAATATCTCGTATGACTCGAGATTCTCTAGTAGGATCTTCTTTCCAACACTAATGTGCTGGATATTATAAGAACGTGTCGGGTGGGATTTTAACTTTTCTCGTCGCTTCAGCAACATCATCACAAATTAAATAAGTTTCAAGTCTGACAGTTTATTTGCTTCTACTGACTGTAAATAGAAATTTATTGATTTAATCTGGAAATGTATTCGTCTTTTCCGGAAATTCATTATTTTACTTTATTCAATTGCCCTAACCCCTTGTGGGGCAGAGCGCGTCAACTGTTCCATGTGGCCCAGTTAACGTTTCGTTGGCATAAATTTGGTTTCGGAGAATGCAGTTGCCAGAATGCACCTCCTTCACATCCATGGCCACGAACGTCGTCGTGGACGGGATTCAAACCCGAAACGCCGGTAGTCAAACTTGAGACTGATGCCTCAACACACTGCGCTACAGGTCGCCCCCACTTTACCCCCCTCCCCCACCCATTTTGATTTTACTTTACTATTTATTTAATTTGAAAATGCATTTATTTGAATTGGAGGTTTATTTATTTGATCCGGAACTTTTTTTCCGAAAATTTATTCTTTTGAGATCGAGAAATTAATCTATTTGTTTCGGACGTGCTTGACCTGTGCTATATACGAATATGCATTCACTTGTGCGTCTCGCTTACAAATGACTATTTTTGTCGCGTACATTTGGAACTCAATCGTACAGCCAGAGGGAGGCGTTATGATACTGCGAAATGGATTTAAATTTTCCTATGGATAATGGCTGACTCTTCCAGCTTGTCTCTGGAGCACAATCATATCCATGATCCAAAAAAAAAAATACTACACTACTATTAAAATTGAGATTCCAATCAACAGATAATCTGGAATTATTGATTTTTGGTCTCTTTCTGCACATACTTAAGCAAATTTTTTTTAATCCGTCCTGTTTGCTTTATATACGAGTATAATTCACAGAAGAGTATGTATTATCTTTTCAAGCGAGACGACACGGGACACTTTTTATCTGACTGAAAACACAAGATTCTTTCCTGTGCCTGTCTTGCAATCAAACAAAAAATGTGTATATTGCTAAAATCTAACTCCGCCAAACATGCATAATTTGCATAATACGGATGATGGCCTCATCATAACATCTGAATGATGTGGCAGATACATTTTTTTTCTGTGCATGTATCTTGAGAAAGTATTACATTCCAAACTATCATCCGCGTTGTATATTGGACATCTTGCGAATTTCTATAAGTCGGACATAAATTAATAAAATTCGATTGCGTTTTTTTTTGTAACCTGAGATGCTTCTAAACCGGTCATACCTTGCCTATAGATTTCCATTGGTATCTTCACTGAATTCAGATTATATTCAGTTGATTGATCTGATTTTTTGAGTATCTTATAGGAATTAGAGGCTTAGCTAATAAATTGGATGTGAACTGTTTATTAATAATCTTGTCGCTGTTTCCGGCGAACACCCAAGCAGAGCAGAAGCGACATAGTAACGATATACAGTTTGATTGATCTGATGGGAATTGATTCAACTCTGAAATTTGGCACTGAAAAACTTACTATTTTTACAAGCTCCTCAGCTCAGTTAGGTCTTTAAAACACTGGTCGGCTCGACCCCGACTCAACATCGACGTGACTGTGACTCGGTACAACATATGTTAACGGCCCATGCATGATACTGGCCAGTCCTGATCGCAGCCATTAGCAAAGAAAAAATGTGGTCATTCAGGCTATATAGAAAATCACCGGACAATTCGCCCTAAGGCGAAATGCATATTAGCGACAACGACTCCCGACGATTGCTGAAATTCTACTACGGACCGAGTCGATCGTGTCAGAATCGGAGCAACTGAAGGTGAATCCGCCGATTTGATGCTGTGTATCTCGACTTATATATGAGGTCTACCATTAAGAACGTCCGAACTTTGAAATTGAATAAAACAAAAAGTATTAGGCCAAATTTCAATCGGAAACCTTTATTCGATGGATAACTTTATGCCATTTAAGATTTAAACAAAATATCGTTCAAATGTCCGCCTCGACTAATCTTGCACTGTGCCACCCTCTCGTTCCAACTTTCGATCACCCTGTGACACATTTCGACTGGTATGCCCGCGATAACATCGCGGATGTTGGCTTCCAGGTCATGCAAAGTCGACTCATGAACGACACGTGGATTTTAAGCACTCCAATACCGGCAATTTTGCTAATTCACAAAGCCATTAAGCCAAAAATGAGCCTCATCTGAGAAGATTATTTTTCGATGAAAATCAGGATCGGCTTCCATCTCTTCCAAGGCCTAATCCGCAAACCCACGACGCAAGCGATGGTCATTGGGCTTGAGTTCTTGTGCCAATACCATCTTATATGGGTGTAGACGCAAATCATTACGTAAAATACGCCAGGTTGTCATGGGAGACAGTCCGAGTTCGGAAGAACGGCGAGAAACGGATAAATTGTCGTTCACTCCAACACTTGCCTTAACGGCTGCGATATTTTCTTCATTGCGCGCATTTCGTACACGGGTTCGAGGCCTCTGGTCGTGAAGAGTAAATTCCGATTCAAACTTATCCACTAAACGGTGTATAGCTCGGTCGTTAGGCGCGGAATGGCGACCATGCTTGATGCGATAAGCTCTTTCAGTTTTGACAATCGAACACGAATTTTGATAATAAGTTTGAACAATTTCCAAACGTTGTGGGAGCGTGAACCTATTCATGGTTAAATGGCAGACCTTACTGAAAACAAATGACGTGAAATGTCAAATATTGATAAACAAATATGGCCACAGGGTGATATCAAAGTTCGGACATCCCTATTGGTAGACCCTATATGAGCAGTCGTCGGGAGTCGTTGTCGCGAATGTGAATTTGGCCTACAAGAATATTGGCTGCGTTTTGGCGAACTCTGATTAAATATCATGAATCTGACTTTTCTCGAATCCTGCTCCATATGCTTTTCCCTCCTGTGAAATGTACCGCCAACTGTCAATTCTTGGATCTGAAAATATTCCTCTCCGGATCTGTGTACTTTTCCGAAATAGAAAAGTATGAAAACTGGGAATTCCATTTTTCACACTTTTTTTGTGCTTTAAGCGTCATTGCAAAAAAAAATGTAGGTTCATCAGGATCATAAACCGATCCATGTGTGGTTTTAATGCAGATATGATTCGTACCCGTGTCCTGAAGTCAAATCTAGCCGTGAGAGAGAGGTGCAACTCTCTCATGATGTCGAGGTGCCTCGTGAGCTTGTATCTCGCACTATGAATGAAACCAGATCCACACCGATTTGGGGGACTTTTAGTTTTGAATGGTTACCACATCTTCACATTTCAAGTAAATATTAGACGATTCGTGTCGCATTATCGTACACAAAAATCACATGAAAGAGTGCGTTTAAAACAAACTGGTATAATATCCATGGGTTTACATAATTTAACATTAATATTTAGTTTGGCAGTCCACATGAAAGGTAACTTATTTACCATAGGTCATTAACCATTATTTCTTATTATGAATGAACTGTACGACCTTCATTCGTATTCCAAATAGGTTTTTCTAATGCAAAACAAAAAGAAAAAAATTCTCATCCTTCTACCAAAAATCTGCAAAATCAATGACCCAAGACAATATTTACACAGACGGTTGATTTTAATTTTTTTAATTGATAAAAAAGACAAATCGTCGCATATTTAATAATCGAAAATAATAGCATTCCAATAAAACTGGCCTGAAAAAACAACCGCCGGAAGCTCCCAACCTTCCATGACTGCATACACTGTCTACCAGATTTTTAACTAAGTATCTAATAAGCCATTCTGCGGCGCCATTTTTACGCGACCTCCACATTTTTATCTCATCCTAATTTTGGTAAACTTTCTTATCGTTTTTTTTTCGTCTTTTCCCATTTTTTTGCAGACAACCATCAAAGTATATACGAGTTGCCTAAAGATTGATGTTGAATATAAGACGCTTGGAATTCAATGGGATACAACGAGCAAAGAAGTTGTGACACAATTACTCAGAAGGTAAGATTATTGTCTCATATTACCTGTACCTGCAATGCTTCTGCAGTCATGTATGTATTTATGTATCTGAAGCATGACTGCGATACCTTGAAAATGGTTCAGAGACTATAACGGCATCATTGTCGTCTCCTTTATGCTGTATCAGGCTATCCTTCATACCTGTGTACTTGAACCAGTTCTCATTTATATTTTCATCTTTTTTTTCTCTTTCAGATTAAAAATGCGACATCGCGATCCGCGATTATTTTACATGTCCATGGAAGTAACCGTACGAAGGGCTGGAATTAAAACCGTACTAGTTTTAGATGAAGAAGCCCGACCCGCTATCTTACAGGCATGTCATCCAAAAGGCGATTCAAGGTATGTATGTGTGTATCGGATTTCTCAAACACATTCGCCATGGCAATTGTTCGTTCGGTGAAATTCGCGCACATTTGTGAAAATTCTGGCATTAAATTACACTCTAATTTTCTTTACTTCTTTACAGGTTTTGTTTGCAATTAAGACCAGGTGGTCTCATACGTGTTCATACCTCCGCATTGCAGCCCACCTCACAGTACAAGAGTTTGGTCATATCACAAGAAACTACGGCCGATGAGCTATTGTCGCTATTGTTGTCGTGCTTTAATTCCAGCGAGCCTGTCGAGCAGTTTTCAATTTATGAGGTGAGTAATTAAGGGTATACAAAATTGTTATATGTATCTGTTATATTACTAACAATACCAACCTGGAAAATCGAGATTACAAACCTGGAACAGCCTTGTGACGTTACAACACGGGTGAATTAACTGCATGTCCTTTAAACAAAACTAAGGAAACTAATGATGGTGAAATTGGAAAGGCAATTACCACGATTGTTCAAAGAACGAAAGAAACAAAATTGTTTTCCCAAGAATACCAGACCAATCACTCGATGTCAATCTCAGGCCCAAAAGAGTCTTTTGTATCCACCTAGTCACATCTACAGAGGCTTCTTAAGTAAACTTCAGACTAGTATATTTTTGTATCAATTTTTGTTTAAAAAATTTAAGATTTGCTGTTTATACTAAAATACTAACCTAAACAGCTCTTTTCTGACCCAAACAGTGCACAAACACGAAATGTTAAAATAAAATTTTTGAACAAAAATTTGTTCATCAGTTTGCTAGTCTGAGGTTTGCTTTAGTCGCTTATCGCTTATGGAACTTGAGAGATAGCGAACCACTGAAAGAACGTAGCAAGGGGGGTGTCTAAAAACGACTTTTGAAGTCGGTGTGAAGATTTGTAACAGAAGCAAGAGCGGAAGTAGTTTGACACCGTGAAGGCCTGTCAAACATAAAAATGCCAAAAACTTCCTACTCCAGTTGATCAATTGGCGCGTGATGGTAGGCTTGCTCAATGACGGGAGTTGGAGGGTGACTGTACTACCAGCTCAGGCCCTACCCATTATCACTTTAAACGTCACGTGTTTTCCCGAGCCGTCACAGATACAAGGATCTCCAGAAAAAGAGATCAAAATGGAAATATCTTCCTGGACAAACTGTCACAGCAGGTCAACCTGTAACAAGAGGGATGTCGATCATCTCCTCCGGACTCCTCCTCCCAGGCAACCATGTCTAAGGAGCGCCACGGATTCCTACACCCCGAATTTAAATCAGAGTGGGGTGAAGCTCTACATAAGGAGCTTTGAGCCCAACCAAGAAAAATTATCTAAACATCCTCAACGCCCAAAAACAGAAGAAAATGGAGAAAAAAAAGGCAGATACCAAACAAATATCAATGGCTTGACATTGTCGTGCTGAAGAGTCCCCCTTCCCAGTACATACAATTCATTCAACCCACACTCACGTCTGTTTCCCAATATTTCCCAGCGCTTCAGCAATCGCACTCGAGATACTGCCCAGCTACTATCATACGATGATTAAATGCAGCAATGTACTCGTATATTTCAACCGATTTTTTTCCCTTTTCTACGAATGGGTTTTCACACAGCTTTGAATCTATTATTCATCCTTTTGCGGCCAATTCGATTTCCATAGCCCATATTACTGAAAGACTCCATCAGTTTTCTCTCTCTCAATTGCCTTAACCCCTTGTGGGGCATAGCTCGTCAACTGTTCCATTTTGCCCAGTTGACGTTTCTCGGCATAAACTGGTTTCGGAGAATGCAGCTGCCAGCATGCACCTCCTGCACATCCATGGCCACGAACGTCGTGGACGGGATTCGAATCCGAAACGCCGGTAGTCAAACATGAGGCTGATGCCTCAACACACTTCGCTACCGGTCGCCCCCCATCCGTTTTACGAATGGCATTATGTCTTTTGCGGGCTCACCGTTGCTTGTCCCAGAAACTCAAACCTACCCTGCGCGATTGCCGGGCATTCGCACAAGATGTGCGTCACACGCAACATTCAGTTTCGCTAGACAGGCTATTCCACAGGAACCCTAATATCGGCTCTATTCTTTCGAGTAGAATTCTGGTAATTGAAGGGCGCTATAAGCTCTTCAATTTACGCAGCCTCGGAAGATCATGCCAGTATTGCTGTCTTATCCCCTAACACCATTCTCTAATAACCATTTTGGTTACACAGTATGGTTCCGGACAAAGACAAAGAAAAGTCGAATCCTGCCTAGCAAGTTCGTCCGCGATCTCGTTTCTTTCGATGCTATGATGCCCTGGCACCCAACACAGGATTACTCGGTTATTTGAACCTAGAACTTGTAGAATTTCGTAACACTCTTCAACACACCAGCTTCGAAGAGAGCGTATGTGAAAAGAGTGCCTTAGTGGTCGCCTGACTATCTGAAAGAATGGTAATGTGAGCGCCTCGGAGTTTCTTGCCTAGAACTTCTCTGACACAGAGCTCAACGGCATTGATCTCTGCTTGAAAGACGCTGGGACGGGAACCCATTGAAATTGTGGTGTGCGGACCCCAGGACCAACTCCCTGTTCGGTGTTACACCTATCGGCGAACCACATAATACGCCTAGGATCAGGATTGAAGGATTGCTATTTTCCCATTCCGAGCCACCGAAAACCAGCTTTAGAAAAAAGGCCCTTTCAAAAAAAAAAAACAAAAAAAAGGCCTTCCGCCAGTTTCGCCGTTCGCTATTTTTTCCCGAAAATGGAATCCGCTGTCCGAAAATCACCAAAAATCATTCGGCCTATCGAAACCACTAGTTGCCATGAATGCAGAGTCCAAATCCCACCTGAAACAGCCGAAATTCGATCGAGTTGTCGCATTGTTACGAAAAAGTTATCATCAGCACGCCAGAATTGTTGGCCTGGATGTGAGAACCTATGGAATAACATTCGGGAAATACGCATTTTGAGTAATTCATAGGGGATTTCATGCTCACTTTCGCAAATATCCACAGAACTGTGCACAATGCAATATGACGACTTTGTAACGAGTCCTTAACCAAACCCACGACAAAAAAAAAGAAAAAAAAAATCACCCAAAAATGTCCAAATTAAAAAAGACCGTCCGACCGTCAACTACTTCGCCAATTGACGCTCCCTCCAAACCAAAAATAAGCGGCTCCTTGTGGCGGTTCCTGCCAAAACTCCTGTAATATGCTGAAGCACATCACAACAACCATTAGGAGCGTCGCCACCTTAACTGACAGCCAAGCTGCGATTAAGGCTTCAGAGTGACAGGCAACCTCATCGTAGATAGAAAAATGCATCTGGGAGCTGTTTTGACTGACCGAACTCTTGAATGAGAGGGCCCATCAATTGACAGGGTACCTACGCGATGATTGTCGACACGCCGTTCAGTGCTATAAAGGGGGAAATTCATGGATACTATATGAAGCGAGCTTGCGATAGATGGATGGAATGGGATCACATTTCTAGATTACTATGGCCATTATACGACACACGTAGAACATATGCCCTGAATAGAACCCGTTGGAATGTCGCTATGATTACAGCGATCGCAACGGTGCATTGGCTAGTGGGAGAACACCCGGCCAGACTGGGTGTTCCTTACTATCTACACTGTCGGAGCTGGCTAAGGCTAAATCGAAAAAGGAAATTCGGATCCATTTTCTGCGCAAATGCCTGACTTTAGCATCGAGAATCACGTAGTGCTTTCTTCAATAATACATATATCCGATATCTTCTCAATATCGGAAGGGATAATATGCTTTCTCAACTCCACATGATGAATCTGAGGACCAACTCCCAACAAATACCATCGAACAACTTCGATAACAACTGTTATTCCTCATACGATTCTTATGTCATCAAACGGCGCACACCTAGCGCTATTTGCGTTTCTTTTCTGGGTAAGAGGTAGCAATTTTGACTAACCGACTGACTAGCACCCCTAACACGGGAAATAACATCGTATCCAAGTTTGTCCTTGCGAAGGTGTGTAACGGATGGCTTTGTGGGCATCATCAGGGTCCGAGTGTAATCGGACCTTCAGCTTCTACATAGTTCCATATCACCGACAGATCGGTAGTCGTCAGGTGCTGCCTTCAATCTGCCGGTGGAAACAGAACGACCAATTATTATTATTATATTCTGGGGGATAGCCGAAGTAGACCACTAACGTTTGTGTCTCTTTTCGCCCCCTCCTGGTCATCAGTGGCTTCCAGATGTCGACTGATAGTTGTCGACCTCTTTCTTCACCACTGAGTCCCGTGTTATTGCTAGCATTTGTTTAAGGCTGAGTTCACTCATGGCTTCCACACTTATCGTATGCTTGCCTGTGATCCTCAACCTCGTGCTAGCCAGTGCTGGACATTCGCACACAATGTGTACTGCCGTCTCGGCCTCCTCCAGGCATAGCCTGCAAACGTCATCTTCCCCGATTTTCATCTTGGCCAGATGAGCCTTAAAATTACCATGCCCTGTGACCAAGGCAGTTATCCAGCTTAGGATACTCCGTTTATAACTGAGTACCTTTCTCCCTTCCCTGCCTAAAGGGCTGGTCATTGCATTTCGAGCTTGTTTGAAAGTGACTAGCTCCTGCCATCTTTGTTGATGCATGGAGTCCATCCACTCCCCAACCTTCGCTCCAATCATGCCGTTCCCCAGAGCAACTCTGGGTTCTGGGCCAATGAAAGTTGCCGCAGGTCCCTGTTTTGCTAGGGCATCCGCCGCCTCATTTCCTGTTGTACCTATGTGTCCTTTTACCCACATCAGCGTAACCTCATTTTCTGAGGCACACGTGTTGAGCTTCCGGTCACACTTTAGTACCGGTTTAGAGTTTATGTTCGTCTGCTGCATGCGTCTGATCACCGATTGGTTGTCCAGTGCAATAAGGATTTTCTTCCCCCGCACCTGACCTACAAGCAGGTGGTCCAACGCATGCAACAAGCCAAGCATCTCTGCCTGGTATACGGACACATACTCTCCTAGACTAAGCGCACATGCTAGGTTTAGCTCTTCAGAGTAAACCCCCGCCCCCGCTTTACCGTCCATTAAAGAGCCATCAGTAAAAATGCTGATGTCATTGTACATACACTCATTGTGTATGTTTCCATCTGCAATGTGGGTCTTGCGTAGTCTTTCAACTACCCTACGTCTACTCATGCCTTCTACCGGCATTAGAGTCTCCGTGACCTCATCATGAATAATGTCTAGGATGCTCTTATGACCGCTGCTAGTTCCAAAGCGATGCCACATGGATTCCCTTTCCATGCGTATTGCCGAAAGCGCCGCCGTTTTCTTCATAAATAAGTCCAACGGTGGCAGTCCCAGCAATGCCTGCATTGCTCGCGTTGGTTTGGTGCGCACTGCAACAGAACGACCAAACTAAAATATGGTTCATTACACGCGGATGAAAGAAGAGCAAGAGTGCCAGAAATCCAAAAATTGGCTTAGCGTCAACATCGTCAACCGTCAACAACAATCAACTCGCACAAATTACTCAACTTCACCTCAACATCATCGGTTCGACACGGAGCTGTCCTTACGAGCATTATGACAACAACCTCCATTAACCTAGCAGGCGCCCGCCACTCCAACATTTTCACAAATTTGCAAGTCTATCTAATGCTCCTCCTCGAAGCAGAGAAGTACCATCGCTACAGTTTTAGTCTCGAACAAGTAGGAAGATTTATAATTTTAAGTTCAGCGCTGAAGATCCCACCATGTTAGTGGAAAAGCTTTTACACCAGTTACGAACCCTAACACAACATTTCAAACAACTTCGGCGTAGTGATAAATTACCTCAAATTGCTCTTGATGGGGCGGGCACCCGATTTTTTTCTAAGGTACCATCGAAGAATGGGTAATTGCTGCGGAATCTTAAGGGATCAGTTCCAGGAGTGCTTCTTCCAGCAATTCACGGCTGATTCTGACTTTTGAGCGCAGCCCCACATAAATTGAACTGTCAGACCGCAAAAGATCATTTTCCAATTGAGAACTGATCGATTTCTACCATACTTGCTCCGCAAATCCCGAAGGCTAAGCCTGTATAGTTTCCCAAGTAAATTTCGTGAACAACCGCCTTTCGACGTGGAATACCAGAAAGGAACTAGTCGAAATCTTCGGAAGGGATCTTGGCCCTGAATTACTGCGCTTCCGTATTCGGAATCTGAAATCGTCTAGTCTAGTTTTAGAGGTCCCATGCATTTTGGCCTTGGGACCTAACAGCCGTAGTTAAGGGTAACGTTCGACCGGATTCTAGTTTATACCAGTAGCAAAGTATCGATTTAATACATGACCACCACCATACCATCTTTACAATACATTTTACTTTAGTTCTAAACACTAAAGGTAAACTTCCCTAATCTTTACTAATTCCTATTTTTCCTACCGCAATTACAGGTCTGCCCGGGTCAAGAATATCAGCGTAAACTCCATCCCGACGATCTGCCCCTACGAGCTCAAATCGAACGAATCAAACGCGGCGAAACCTGTCACTTTCTAGTTAGACGAAATCCCAACTATCCTCGTCGAAGACAACTCCTGCCTTCCATTACGGAGAAGACGGCCTCTGTCCAGTCGGTGCATTCCCATGCCAGCCTCACCTCCTTGGACATGGATACGCGAACGATATGTGACGAAGATCAACTGTCCCAAAATCAACAGCAGCAAACGCAAAACAAATCAAAATTGCATACGGAGCTGGACATTAGCAACAACAATAACAACAACAATAGATCGATAGCAATCCCTCAAATATGCAATAAATGCCGAAACAATTTCAAATCGTGTGAATTTTGCAATAAAAATTCATCGACGATCTTGACTAGTTCGCTGGATGCCTACAATCCTGTGTACAATATCCGTGAGATAAGAGCGGTCAACCATTCATTTTCGCCACTGGGTAGCGATAAAAAACTGCTGGACGTGGAGGAATTTACACGACAACAGATGAAGAGCAATGGTGTGGTGTACACGAAAAGATATAGCGCTTGTGATTACTCGGGTAGCATAACGACATCCGTGGCGAGCGAAGCTGTAAATAACAATCCGGCCAAAGGATTGGGACACTACGTCTATATCTAAGGAAGATTAGAATTTATAGCCTAGACTAAGTTTGTAAAGTTTGGATTACTTTGTAGCGCCCAGACACAATAATCTCGTTCTTAATTCTTTCACCGCCAGTATTGTCGCCTTGTTCGGATTTTCATTACTTCACAGCATTATACGATTCACGAATAATTATCCTTTTTTCTTCGCACCTAATGACACACAGCACCCCAACGAGGCTAGGGTAATATATTTTGACTTTATCGCTACAAAGTTTTCTAAAACCGAACAAAAAATGAAGCAGCACAATCCCAAATTTACAAATACAGATACAAATGTTCGTTTTAATCCTGTAAAAAGTCCTTTAGTTTTATGTTATGCCTAGTTTCGCTTTCGTTCTAAGTAGCATATGTGCAAACATACCAAAAGCTCAAAGATTATATTGTATTTCGTTTAAGGTTCATTAGGTTTACAGCGTATGTCCAAGTCGTGAATGAAGCTGAATTTTCTGCAATTTGAAAATGCATTTTTGTCTATTCTGCTGACAATTTAATTTTGCGAAACGGAACCACTAGTCAATGTAAATTTTAATTTCGTTTTTTAAACGAGCAACTAAGTTATAAAATGAGAGCAATGTGTAATTAATGATTGTTTTGTATTTTTATTATTTATGGTTTTGCAAACCAATTAAATCGGGTTTCATTACATGTTCAGAATTAACACGAATAAAACTGTACTATAGGTATAAATTATAATCGTACCTTTACACTTTATGTATTTTCACATTTTTATAAATTGATTTATCTAGATGTGGACTGAAAAATAGAGATTTTTTCTGGAAATTGCACTTTAATACTTGTCTTTTATTTATTACTTCTTTCTGTTTCTATTTTTAATGAAAGGCTTGATCTTGAAGATCGAAAAAGAAAATGTAATGGATAGTGTGGACATGGAAAGATGTCAGTAGAGATGGAGCCTATGGTTGCCATAGTGACTGTCGAGGTCGTAACGAACGCCGCAGATTTAAAATATTTGCACGCTTCATCCATCCTGACAGCATGTAACAAGAGAAGAAGAGTGATTAAAAGACGTAGCCTTTCCCAAATTACAAAATATATTTTGTGTATACATGGATTTCGCGAGCGGACCACGATCGGTTTTTGGAACGTTCGAACAATGTGGGGCGAGTGCAGTAGTACGAGGCTCACTGAAATCGAATGGGAAATGACCGCATGCAACGTCGATATACTAGGACTGAGCGAAACAAGATGGTCTGGATCGGGAACGACTTTATCACCAAGCTCCCAAACAGTACTGCTCTACTCTGGAAATGAAGACGATACGTCACCTCGAATGGTAGGCGTCGGAGTCCTGTGGACTAGGGAGGCACGCCTACCTCTAATTGACTGGAAGCCCATCTCCGACCATATCATCACAGCCAGATTCAAAACCAGGGTTAGAAACATCACAATAATTCAGTGCTACGCCCCGACTGAATCAGTGGATCAATCTGCTAAGGACGCCTTTTACCAACGACTTGGCGACACCTTCGACAAGGCTCCCAAAGGCGACATAAAAATGATCACGGGGGATCTCAACGCCAAAGCTGGGTCTAACAATGTATGCTTAGAACACCGAATGGGCAATCATAGCCTAGGCAACAGGAACAAAAATGGCGAGATGTTCGTGGAGTTTTGCAACTCTTGTCAACTCGTCATTGGCGGTACTCTATTCAAGCACAAACGCTGCCACTTAACAACCTGGACCTCTCCGGATGGCAGAACAGAAAACAAGATTGACCATATAGCCGTTTCCAAGACATGGAGGAATTGTCTTTTGGACGTCAGGTCGAAGCGAGGTGCTGATGTTGGCTACAACCACCAACTTGTTATCGCAAAAATAAGCTTACGAACGGCATCGATCCAGCGCCCTCAAAATGCACGAATTTTGCCACGTTTTAATGTGCAAAACCTTAAATATCCATCAATAAGACGTGCATATTCCACCGCCTTGCACGAGAGAGCTATTGCAGTACCACCTTCTGAGAATCCCACAATTGATGATAGGTGGAACATCGCTAAGGACTCATTTATTTAGTGTGGCGTAACATTTGCGGGTCGATTGGAGCGCGGTAGACGACCATTCATAAGCGATCTTACATGGTCTCTAATCTCAGCACGAAAGAGAGTTATGAAGCAGATTAACTCAGCGGCTGACGGCTCAGCGAAAGACCAACTCAGAGCTACAGAAAGGCGTGCAAAGAAGCGTAAGAAACACGAAAGAGAGTTAAGAAGCAGATTAACTCAGCTGTTGACGGCTCAGCCAAAGACCAACTCAGAGCTACAGAAAGGCGTGCAAAGAAGCGTAAGACGGGACAAGCGAAATTATATCAACGCATTAGCGGAGAAGGCAGAGGAAGCGGCTTACCGCGGTGACAATAGAACCCTTTTAGGCTTATCAAACCATTAACCGGCAAATCTTTTGCAACAGAACATCCTGTGAAAGATAAAGATGGGTCTATACTGGTAACCGAAGAACACCAACTGCGGAGATGGAGAGAACACTCCATTGAGGTCCTCAACAACACCTTTGGACCTTCGAATGCATCTTCATCAGTAGCAGAAGATATTCCGCAAATAGACCACCATCTAAGCTGGAAGTAACTGCGGCTATTAAATCGATGGAAGTGGGTGGGGGTGGATGGAATTCCGGTGGAACTTCTTAAAGCGGATGCCAATGCTACTGCGGATATTCTTCTTCCCCTTATCCAAGAGTGTTGGGAAACCGAAACTCTCCCCCTCTCCCTGACGATTTTTGTCTTCTATCAAATAATTCGGATCAAGTCAAATGTCTAATGCTCTGCATTGCGAAACCCGTAATGCGGAGCTTAAAATCAACGCTGCCAAGACTAAGTACTTGAGCTTGGATTCAGGAAGGCAAAGCGGAATTTGTGTTTCGGGGCAGGCAGTCGAGAAAGTTGACAATTTTTGCTACTGAAAGCGTAGTTACAGCAGATAGTGGAGCGGATGCTGATCTGTGAGACATACTGGGTTGTGGTGATAACACAAACATTGATTATTTGTATAATTCAGTAGACTCAAATTCAGATGTTTCACTCACAAAGCGCACACTCCAATTGTTCAAATTCTCTGCCAAATGAGGAATTCGTGGCATGGAGCTTTTAGAACAGAGTGGAATGATTTGACTGACTCCGAAAATAGGGTAAAAAAAGATAAAAAAAATTGACAACATAGAATGCCATTGTTTACAAAGGAGAAGTATGAGAGGTGAATGTGAGTTTGGCATCTCATGTGCTTCCTGTGCTTCTGTATGGACTGCGCGGGAGTTGCGCAGTGGAGCGTCTGTCTCTCTGTTTACTTTTTACTAGTTCGTATGTGATGGACGTCGAGAATTATGTAAGTGTACAGTAAATGGAGGTTTCATCTCCTCCTACTATATATCTCTGTGGTCCCATTTAAAAGATGTGAGTATCAGACAGAGAAGAGAGAGATAAGGAAGGATAATTACAATTAATGTTCACTAAATTCCCTGAAGCAACTCCACCTCTTTCCGTCTGCGGAAAAGCAAGTAGAGAGACACGCGTCCTCTACCACGGAACACCTGCCCGGTACATATGTATGTATAAACTTGCGAGCAAAAATACTGAATCAAACCGAAAGCACGTGTATTTGTATGTATATTTTTAAAAGTACGTTATGTATTCCTACAAATCGTATGTCATTTGAAAGTTTGAGATCTTAGCTTTACAATGGGTGAGTTCCTAAAAGTATCGTAAATGCGCTACTTATCCATTGTCCCTTCACCGATACGTGATTTCTCCGGTGAACGACACGATTCCCTTGCCGCCATGAATATATTTCACACAAACATACGCCACTTAATAAGGGATATTTCCACTTTCAAACACAATTTTCAAATAAAATTACGAGCGTGGACAGACTTTCCGGTCACTATACGCACTTTGAGGCCAACAAACAGTTATTTACAAATGGAGTGACAGAACTTGTCAAGAGCGAACTGTCAAAACACTAGGAATCGTTGAAGGGGTAATCGGATCGGAAAAAATTCGTGATACTTTTGCACTTCAAAAAGATTCTGGAATCGGTGTCTGAAATCGTACCGTTCTCGCAAAGTATCTATGAAACCGTGTCGACGCGCTTCCGACACGGTCCAAAATAGGAACGCAGCCAATCATACCTTTTTTATCACCATTTAATGAATGTTTTATGAATGAACGCTACCTGGAGCTAAAAAGTCGGGAAATCGAACATTTATGAATGGGTTATTACAAAGCAAACTAACCCTATAAATGCATCCTCAAAGGGTTTTCAATGGTCAGTTGAATCTGGAAGGTCGATTAAGTTTAAAGCAATAAAAGTCACAATTTTGTCATTTATGAGTACCACGCCTCAGCAGGCGGCTCAAGTTGTCGCCCTATTTTCGGAAGGGCTTACTCAGAGAACAGTCGCTCGACAGCTAGGAATGAGTCAGTCTACTGTGTCAAGAGTGTTTCGGGGGGGAAGTGTAACGGACGGTTTGGCGGGCATCCTAAAATGACCCTGTGGGGACGGAGCTTTAGGTAGCATAATGACCGTGAAGGTCGGGCCGTGCCATCTGGCGAAGAAAAAGGCTCCTCAACGAGCTAAGCAGCGGCCTATGCTTGCTGTAGCTCAGTTCGGGAGACGTGAGCGGGGTTTTCGCCGCTCGTTGCCCCTGTCCTTTACGTATTAACAAAAATTCATAGGCCTGTGGAAGACAACACAAACAAGGGAGGTAAAAATGGGGAAAAAAAATGAGGCGATCAGGATGGAATGGTTGGCCTATGGCTCGCTTGCCCTCGCGCTCGTATTGAGGTCCAGGTGTAATGGGACCCTCGGCCTCTGGTTTCGTACCACCGACAGATCCTTACTCATCAGGTGCTGCCATAGATCTGCCGGTGGAAGCAGCACAACCAGACCGGAATATGGTTCATTACAGAAGGTAGCTACAATCAGAGACCCCGACCCGGCCGCTCTAGGTGCACTTCCGATAGAGACGATCGTTTTATTGTGACAAGTATGCTACGAAATCAGCACCTCACGGGAGTTGACGTGCAGCAGAATCTGAGGAACGTTCGCGAAGTAGTTTTAAGCGAGTGGACAGTGAGGAGACGACTAAAGGAAGCGAATTTGACTCCAAGACGGCCCGCCACAGGCTCAAAATTGACCCCACATCACCGACAAGCGCAACTCACGTTTGTCAGGAATCACTTAAATTGGATACTCGAGCAATGGGAATGGCGGTCCGTATTGTTCACCGACGAGACCAGAGTGTGTCTACATGGCAGTGACAGGAGGTCGGGTATACAGGCGTCCAGGTGAGCGATTTGCGCAATGCTGTATCACAGAAACGGTAGCATACGGGTGCGGTTCGTGTATGGTGTGGGCCGGTATCCCTGTGGATTCAAAAACGGTAATTGTATTCGTGTCCTTTGGAGGCCGAGGAGGAGGACTGACAGCCGAACAGTATATTACCGGTATTCCACGTGGCCATGTTGTTCCCTGGGGCAACCGGTAGCGCAGTGTGTTGAGGCATCAGTCTCATGTTTGACTACCGGCGTTTCGGGTTCGAATTCCGTCCACGACGTTCGTGGCCATGGATGTGCAGGAGGTGCATGCTGGCAACTGCATTCTCCGAAATCAGTTTATGCCGAGAAACGTGAACTGGGCCACATGGAACGGTTGACGCGCTATGCCCCACAAGGGGTTAGGACAATTGAGAGAGAGATGTTGTTCCCTACGCAGCATCTATTGGCGACAACTTTACTTTGATGCACGACAATGCACGATGTCACACATCGCGTCAAGCGCAGCAGTTCCAGAACGAAGCTAATATTGCGACAATTGACTGGCCTGCACGCAGTGCAGGCTTAAATCCCATTGAGCACTTGTGGGATGAGCTCAAAAGAAGAGTCCGACACAGAGATCCCGTACCTTCGACTATCGACGAATTGAAGGAGGCCTTAATAGAGGAATGGAGCGAAATTCCTCAAGATGCCATTAAAAAATTAATAATTTCAATAAAAAATCGAGTACAAGCTTGTGATTAGAGCAAGAGGTGGTAATTCCAGATATTAATAAATAAATAATTTTGTTATTTTTTTTCTTTTAATTTCGGTTTATTTAACAAAAACCTGACCAAACTCCATTTTATAAAATCCCCATTTTTCATACTTTTTGATTTCAAGCCCCGCTCTTTTAAAATCTATCTTAAAAATGTTAAAAATGGTATTAATGTAAAGCTAAGATTTTAAATTTTCTAATGATATACGATTTGTGATTTGAACATACATAATGTACTTTTCAAAATATGCATACAAATACACGTGCTTTCGGTTTGATTCAGTATTTTTGCTCGCAAGTGTAGTCCCGAAACAACTTGTCAATCTCACATTTACCAATAACATCTCATCTCCGCCGAACACCCCGCCCGATCCATTATAGCCCCATACATTATCCGATCCTTCGCCCGATCGATCGGCCGATGGATGGCCACAAAATGTCAGCTGATCAAAAATTATACGGAACTGTCAAAAAAATCGTCAACGATAAGCGCATACACAGGCCGATTGATCGGTGTGTGTATGGCACGCCTTAGAAGAACCAAACCAAAATAATCCTGCCAAATAATTGCTCCGTTTCAATGGGTTAATTACACTTTCCTTCTATCTCTCTCTTCTCTGGTACCAGACATCAGTTTTGTATAACAGATATTATGCCCATGGTTAATGTATTTGATTGAGCTTAGACATAGACCGTATGTCAATAAGCTTCCATTGGGTTTGCTAATCGACTAAAACCCGTCTATGTGCATTGGATAACAATTGGTTTGAATCTCCAAGCTAGCGAATCTTTTCCACCCGAGGTAAATACCTTCCAATTAATTGTCTTTCGTTAAGTTTACGCACTCACCAGACAATATCTAATCTATCCGTTGGCTTCGGTAAGTGAGGTCAGTCTATCCATTGGCTTTCCTATCCACTGATTTAACGCCTAACTACTCGAATGTGCACAAGCTGGAAATTGGTTTGAGTCAATAATCGATGTCTGATATGTTGCGGAAATTACATTGCCAGCAGAAGCAATCGCAACAGCAGAGACATCAGCAGCAGCAAAGCTTGAGCCTTGGGTAAACTGTTTTCCGAGTCGCATTGAAAGCAGCGACTATGGCAATACGTAAATTGCGATTTTCTCATTATTTGCAGAAAAAAAATAGTTTTTGTGAATGTCGAAAATACAATATTTTGTAATTTCGAACGACAAAACGAAGGTTTCGTTCGACTTTTTAATGCATAGAATCTTGTTTTTTTTTCTTTATGACATTTAAAAAGTTCCCTAAGATGCCGATAGACCCCGCCGCTAAAGCAGCATTATAGAATATTGGATATAAAAGCAGATCTGCCGTTGCGGCCGCCCCAATGTAATTCGCTTAAGAAGAAAACGTGAATTCTAACTTGACAGGTGAGCGCCGCTGCTGCTGTCACTGCGAATACTTCTACCGGCAATGTAAAATCCGCATACTCCCAAAATTGGGTACAGCGTGTTCAACAACCACATTTCAGCAGATCCTTTGGTGATTTGCTTCTCGAGTAAGGACGAAACTGATATAATTCTTGAGCGAAGTGAAACTAAACAGGAGTATGCGTTGGTGGGTCATATTTGTTTGTCATGTTGGTAAACGTATAACATTCCATCTCTGACACGCCGTGCGTGTGGCTGTGCCATCCAGCCACCCCGGCCATTATCTTTTGTAGCCTCTAAACTTTTTGTCTTTATCCTTCAAGTATGTCTCTAAAATTGTGTTAATAAAAAGTTAATAGCTAATACTATGTGAATTTCCAACCTAATCATGCGTTAATACTATGTGAATTTCTAGCCTAACCATGCGGTTAGTGAATTGAGTGAATTTAAATGTAGGAATTATCATGAGATTATTTATCTAATACGACGCGAAATTAACTGAATTTAACAAGTGAAATTAATATGTAATAAATATTAAATCTAAAGTTCAGTTTTGCATAAATGAATTTTTAAATTAATATTATCAATTATGTATATTGAAATAAAAGTGATCGACCACATGGCTTACGCCATATCGAAAAACAGTTAGACGTACCGGTTTCACCGTTACCAATATAAAGAAAGTTTAATATAACTGTCATACATTGTATGATTACATTTTATTTAATATACATTCTCTAAAGAGATAATTTAACCTGGCAATACAATCCCTGGGATTAGCCACTCGACGACGTATGTAGCCTCACCTGTGGACTACTGTGAATAGTGGTGACATCAGGAACAAAGCACTGCGTTGTCAAAGGAGAAGGAAGAAGAAGAAGTAAACGTATAAGTATACCATGCCATACACTAGGATAGATCCAAATCGCTCCGTCTCACTCCTCTCTTTAAACAGGAAACATATTGGCAGGGTGGTGGGGTCATCACGGAGCACTGTCCTATCGGCGAGCATGCGAGGAAGCTTCGATTTCCTCATCACGACTACTGCAGAAGTTGTCATGATGTGGATGAAGAGGAGAGTGTTGCTCACCTTTTTTTGCTACTGTCCAGGCATGGCTTATAGGAGGAGAAGGCTTTTTGGGACTCTCCTTTTCCAGGACCTAGAGGGTCTCGCAAGAGTTAATGCGTTTCAAATTAATCGGTTTATTGTCAGCGTCGGCTGGCTGGACACTTCGGCTTAAGTGTTGTAATGAACCACCTGCAATGGACCAAATGGTAGTGCTGCTTCCACCGGCAGATTTATGGCAGCACCTGATGAGTAAGGATCTGTCGGTGGTACCAAACCAGAGGCCGATGGTCCCATTACACCTGCACCCCAATATGAGCGCGCTAACTCAAGACTCCGGAAACATGCTAGACACATTTGAACTTAAGGCTCTGCGGCGAATTTTCGGGGTCGTTTGCGATCGAGATGGATGGCGCATCCGGTACAACCATGAGTTGTATGAACTGTACCATGAGCTAGAAGGTTCGAAAATCGTCGAACTACAACGACTTCAATGGGCAGGGCATGTACAACGAATGGACGATAATCGCATGCCAAAGAGAGTAATGAACGCGAAACGAGTCGACGGAGCGAGACTGCGAGGACGACCGAGATCTCGTTGGGAGAGTTTAGTTTATGTGGACGCCGCGCAGATATTGGGCTTCCGAAATTGGAGGACGTGACCGAGATAATTGGAGGACAGCGATCCTGGTGGCCAAGGCCCGACGACGGGGTGTCGCGCCACGAGGATGATGAATCTAAACAAAAAATGTCTACATACCATGGATTTGTATAAACATGTTGAAGGGGATATTGTTGGCACTGTTGCCTATGGGATAATGTTCATTGCCGCGAAATATTTGAAATTATTTTTTTATTTTCTATTAATGACTCAATACACAGGAATCGTAGGAATTAACATGATACTGTAAATTCGTAGGGAATTCTTTTCACCTTAAAATGATCTTTTTCTTTGTCGATTGGATACACTGATATGGAGCTATGAATGACTTAGGCATTATGACGCCATTTTAAGATTTGTTTTTAATTAAATTACGTAATTTGCTGTGACACTTTTTATATGTTGGTCAGAGAGTTTTCCCGACGCGATGATATGATTTTCATCGACAGGAAAAAATAAATTCCACCTCAAAGATTAATTTTACTATGCTATAAGGGTGAAAGCATAAATTTGAGAGCTCTGCAAAATTAAAAGCTTTGAAACGAATTTTTATATTTAAACGTGTTTATTGCTTGTAATAATAATCACACTAATACAACTATAGTATATATATACAACTAACTTAATTGGGCTTCCATCCATAAGCTCACTGGTCTCCAAAATCTTAAAAGTCTAAAATTTTGATCATTCTGAAAATGTAGTGCCCGAAAAGGGGCGAAACTATTGTGCCAATCGCAATGAAAATATTTCTTGTGCTTTTGGCTTCAAAAGTTTCTTGCAGATAAATAGATATAATTTCACATAATATTTTCCAAACGGCAAGAGATGAAATAAAATAAATAAAGGCATACAGAAGAGAAATGAATCGTTTGCACCTGTTTATGTCTCGTCCTTTTTTCTCTAAAAATTAAAAAAATATGCTAGCGCCTTAAGTCGTCTCATCGTACATTATCTTCTAAAAAGAAATATCATCTAATGACATTCGTTTAAATGTAAATTAAATTTCAATAAGTTAACGCCACTTTGACTGTACACTTCCGAATCGTCTGTTTTCGAGTAATTTTTAAATCATTCCATCTATCGCATGTATGACTCCATTCGTTGCCGGAATATTGGATGTGAGCATCTGCGCTTCATTGACTTTAATCTTTCCATTGCTCGTTTTCTGAAGAGTGATTGTGTTGCCAGGCAGCAATGTGTCCTTAACTTGATAGAATCTCATGCCAGCCGAGAAGAGTGTTCCAGGCATAATATACTTCATGACGAACTCTTGGGCTGCATCCTTGTCAGAAGTGAATCGTTCGATTTCGATGGGATCGAAGCTGGCGAAGGCCTTATCGGTCGGAGCGAAGATCGTGTACGTTTTGTGTCCTGGGGAGGATCGTTTGGAAGTTAATCAAATAGAAAGACCAAAAAAAAAAGCATCAGAGGTATCTTACCTTTATTTTGAAGCACGTCTGACATTCCCGATGCATATAAAATCTTGAGGAAAGTCGTGAATCGTCGCTCCCGATCCGATTGCAATGTCTGAAGCAAATCGCCAACAGGAAGAGGGAACATAACTCTATCAACGGCATGAGCTATGCCCTGTGGGATCTTAATGTCTTGCTGTTCACTGACCATCATCGCACCGTTAATTGTAGTAATCTGAAAGATATGATAGAAATGTACTTGACTGACATGGATTTTTGTAGCCGTATTCGCTTCCTTACCTGAACATCATTCCATTCTTGGTCGTGCATGCTGTACTGGTTGACACGAAGTTGTGTTCCCGCCAAGGATACGCCGGTCATTTCGTCCTGCAGCGAGTTGGATTCGAATGCCCCGGGAATGACGTGATGAAGAAGAAGCTAAGAATAATAGACGTTGAATTTTTAATGTTAGTTCCATAATTGGTAGAGTATAGCATATCTTATATCGATGGCAGTTCCCATAGATTCTAACGATTAACCTTAAATTGAATTAAGAAGTGAGCACTAGAAGCCCCAATAGCACTGCCACTAAATGGTCTATGGTACTGTAGTTCTTTACTAGGCCTATCTATCGAGCTTGGTTGTGATAATAAAGCCATTTAAATCGATAAGCGGGAAGGAAGAAACTTCCGCTGCTTCCGGAAAAGCGACCTCAAACATACTGCGATGTCTCATCTTGGTCCCGCAAAAACGAGAAGAAGAATCAGATGATATACTCATATACTGTTAAATTATATGTCAAACTCAAGTGACCCGTTAGAAATATAAAGTTGATTCATGCTTAATAAAGCCGCAGCTCGTTTAGCGATAAACACTTTTACCTGTCTCAGGTTCGAAAATATGATACTCTCTGTTATATCTCAGCACGTTACAAAAAGGAATAATAGATAGGAGAAGGGCCGTGGATCATGTAGAAACCACAAGCACTGTGACCATGGGTCGATTGTGCTGAAGCCCATTCTGTCGAGAAGACTAGATCATATGAGTTAGTCGACTTTTCTCGATAAATTGATCTGACCAGGTTAAATAGAGGAGATGCCCTCGGCCAAAGGAAATGTTATGCCGAAGCAGTCTGTGCGTAGTTCCGCAAGTCCTTCGCACTCACAAAGGATATGCTCTGAAGTCTCATCATCAGCCTCGCAAAAGCAGCAGCTAGCATCTTGCACAATACGCATGGTTTTAAGATGACTCCTCAGACGCGAGTGCCCCGTCAAAAAGGAATAATACAGCATGCCTGGGGCGGAATGGGAAAACAACAATGTCAGTCCAGAACCCAGATGTTTAATATGGTTTACAGATGAGTTGAACACGGTTCATGGAGTGGGTGCTGGTGTCTTTAGATCTAACACCAGGATCTTAATCGCTATGGGTGTTTGGCCAGCGTCTTCCAAGCTGAGATCCATGCTATTGTGGCCTGTGCTAGAAACATTCTCGCACAGAATTTCCATGGCGCCCACATCGCTCTCTGCACGAATAGTCAGGCGGCCAGTAAGGCGCTGTCATATACAAAACTCTCTTCGAGATTAGTAAAAGAGTGCCTAGAAATACTTTAGTGTCTCGCGACTACCAACCGAGTATTTCTTTATTGGGTTCCGAGTCATCAGGGCATGATTGTAACGAAGCTGCAGAAAAATTCGCTAGGAAAGGCTCGGCTACACAATTCTGCGGACTAGGTCCCTACTGTAGTCTAGGCTGGGGTTCAACCGGACACTTATAAGGGAATGGTCTGAAATCAAAAGACTTAAGCACTGGAATAACCTTCCAGAATTAATAAATCCCTTCAATATTCACAACCCAACCCGTTTGGGTAGGGCGGACTTGAGATTGATCGTGGGCTACCTCTCGGGGCACCACTGTGTGAGATATCACTTTAACACTATGGGTCTGTCTAACGTGACGGAGTGTCGACTATGACCAGAGGATAACGAATCCACTTTACACCTCCTTTGTAATTGCCCGGCGATTGATCGGTCTACGAGATTGATTTCTGGAGAGGCAACTGTAAACGCCGATGTCATAAAGAGTACCTCCACAAAGGACTTACTAACCTTCATTAGGTCAGTGGAAGGGCTTTTGTTTTAATAAGAGTACGGCACAATAGATCGTATGAGGTCGCAGTGCCCACCGTATGGGTAACTTAGTCTAATCTCACAATAATAATAATGATACTTTGCTTAAGGAGCCTAACTCGTTCAGGGGCTGTTCGCATCTGAAGAAAAGTTTTGATGGAACGGCGCAGTAAGTAAGCGGCTTGACTATCAGAAAAGAAGATATCCAGCATCTCTGCAAAACACACTATTCAACGGCGGGCCGACCGGTAGCTCAGTGCGTAGAAGCCTCAGTCTCATGTCTGACTACGGTCGTTTTGGGTTCAAGCCCCGTCCACGGTATTTGTGGCCATTGATGTTTGTATTGTCTCCCCCCTGTGATGCGGGACGTAATAAGCCACAACGTCTCCCGGCTTGTCGCAGGTAGGCGGCTAAATGAGAGCAGGAGGTGCATGCTGGCAACGTGCATCGTCCGAAACTGGTTTATGCCAACGAAATTCGCATGGAATATTTCACGCGCTTTGCCTCACTAGGGCAAATTAGTATGACCTCTGATCCCGCCGTGAGACAGGTACGTATAACTCCTGTCACAATGAGGCAAGCCAGCATCTGTATTTTGTAAAGTGTGACCATTCCATCGGTGATATTTGCTCTTTTCCACTAGACCACTGCCAACAGTACAAGAGAATTGACATGATACCTGATATTTCAAAGTTTTCTTTCCTTAAGTTCGACTCACATGGCGAACCAAATGGTTCGCGACCACCATCGAATCACATCAAAATCAGTAGAACGTGCGGAAAAAAAGAATCTCATCAGATCCACTGTTCTATAGATTTTGACGTGTTTCGATGGTGATCCCCATGTGTGTCCAGCTTTAGAGAATGACACGACAAGAGCCGTGTACAGATTCACTCAACGGTCGTTGGAGGCGCACCAATCTAGTAGTACACATAACGCTGATTGAATAATATCAGGTAGGACCTGTAACGGATGGTTTGGTCGGCATCCGGAGATGCCCGTGGGGACGGAGCCTTAGGTAGCATAATGACCGTGAAGGTCGGGCCGTGCCATCTGGCGAAGAAAAAGGCCCCTCAACGAGCTAAGCAGCGGCCTATGCTTGCTGTAGCTCAGTTCGGGAGATTTGGGCGGGGTTTTAACCGCTCGTTGACCATGTCCTTTACATATTAACAAAAATTCATAGGCCTGGGGAAGACAACACAAACAAGGGAGGTAAAAATGGGGAATAAAAAAAAAATAGTCGATAAGAATGGAATGGTTGGCGGACGGATCAGACGCCCACGCGGTCGAATTTGGGTCTGGGCGTAATGGGACCCTCGGCCTATGGTTTCGTACCACCAAAAGATCACTACGCATCAGGTGCAGCTTCGATCCGCCGGTGGGAGCAGCACTACCATATGGACCATTGCAGGTGGTTCATTACAGACCCTTTAAATTTGCATTTAGTCGCGATCACCAAATAATCTGCGTACCCTTTAATAGAAAATCATTTTGTGAAAAGTTTCCACAATAAACTGTCAACCACGATACATCAGAGGGAAGATGTCCCCCATGCGAGTAGGTTTCGACTTAAGTGCTCGCTCGATGATGGGGAACGAGGTGTTGTGAAAAGCTCCGTATGACTCGGTGCTCATGGGTATCCAAATGAGGCTGGACGCCGTGTCATTTAAGCTCCCTCTATGATACGCAGCATCACTCTGTATTCTGTAAGCCGGGCCACATAATGTCGAACACGAACTTGAAATTTATGTGAAGTATCTTGAATCATTCGGACGAAATTTCAAAGCATCGCTTGAGTCAAAGTGATCCTCACTTCACACAAATCACACATTTTTACCGTGTTCTGAGTTCGAGTGTATGTCACCCGGCTTAATAAAAATTGATTCGGGGGCGCGTGCCGCAGATAGGAGCAGAAACCAGCGGCATCCCAGGTAGCTATTGACGTCAATTGTTCATCGCTCCATTGCCCGCAATGTATTTCTTCCCATCCGATTGAAAGTGACGCGGCGTCCGGCATCATTTGAACGTTCATGTACACCGGGGCTTAATAGGGAACTATATTCTATATTCTTCTCCGTAAAATTTCGGGTCATTCTTGAAACATTTCCCATTAGTTTGGGGGGAGGGCAAAAACTCCTCTTCCATAGTCCTCCGCGTGGGCGCCCCCTGGAACGGCAGTGGTCACTGACCATTGCCAACCAACGTCAAGCCGCCAGTGATGGCGGTGCGATGATTTGGTTGAGGTACCCCTGTGGTGTGGGGTGTGAAAAAAATACCACGGCCTTTCCCTTTGAGGGCCTGTCGTTAAAACCGACAATCAAAGGACAGGATGTGTATGCCAGCAACTTGCACTATCCGAAATCTTTATATGCTAACGAAACGTCAACTATGCCTCGGATAAGGACTGACTCAACGGTTACGACTTTTAGCTATCGTACAATGACAAAGATTGGATTCTGGAATGTGCGTACTCTCCTGGACAATGGATCAGAAGGTCCCCAGAACGCACGATTTCTTCAATTAGAGAGTGAATTTCTGAGGTACAAATTAAATATCTTAGGAGTTAGTGAGATAAGATGGTGGAACAGCGGAGAATTCATCTCTCCAACGGGCAGCACTGTAATGTTGTACTCCGGTAAAGCTACCGGTAGTCGCCGTGAGTCAGGTGTGGGGCTCCTTTTAACCAGAGCCGCGCGAAACTGTCTTTTATCCTGGGAACCGGTCTCTGACAGGGTCTTGACCGCCAGGTTCCGGACCAAAATGAGGAACATCTCAATAATACAATGTTATGCCCCTACTGAACCCGACAATGTCTTGGCAAAAGACTCCTTCTACGAAGAACTAAACGCCGTTCAGAGCAGAACACCCAAAGGTGACATTATAATGGTTATGGGTGATTTGAATGCGAAAGTTGGCGCTGATAACTATGGGCTCAGACATGTGATGGGGAGACACGGTCTTGGTGATCGTAATGACAACGGTGAAAGATTTGTGGAGTTCTGCAACTTTCACAGTCTCTTCATCGGTGGTACTATGTTTGAGCATAAGGACCACCACAAAATCAGTTGGTCCTCTGTTGATCGGCGCAGAACACAAAATCAAATCGACCATTTTGCCATTAGTAAAAGATTCAAGAGTTGCCTCCTGGACGTGCGAAACAAGAAGGGTGCCGATATTGGGATGGGAAGAGACCATTATCTTATGATCGCTAATGTTCGATTGCGTATTGCAGCCGTGCGCCGCCCCAGCGACGAAAGATCCAGGCCCCGCAAATTCAACACCGCTCGACTAAAAAATCCAGCTGTCTTACAACAATATAATGACCATCTTGCGCAAAAAGCGGCTGAGATAACTAGTCACCCAGATAGTGACATAAACGAAAACTGGGATGCCATAAAAAATGCGTACATAGATAGCGCAAATACCATCCTTGGCCCAAACCCGGATTGCCGGAATAAGCCCTGGATGTCCGACGCTTCATGGCAGCGGATTGTTGAAAGAAAGGAGCTGAAAGTTCGTTTGGCTGCAGCCTCAGACGACAATCGAAGCAGCATCGAACTCCTTTACCGTCAGAAAGCTCGAGAAGTTCAGCGTAGTGTGCGACGCGATAAAAGAGTTTATGCCAATTCTCTTTTAGCGTCAGCAGAAGAAGCCGCAAGAAGTAACAACTTAAACGCCGTATACGGTGTCATCAAGGAGTTTACAGGTGGTCGTAACTCCTGCCAACATCCGGTGAAAGATAGTGATGGAAAGCTACTTATCTTGGAAGAAGATCAAATGAGGCGGTGGAAAGAACACTTCGCCGCGGTCTTGAACCGTGTAACCTCTGGTGAAGTTCCCCCTCATATAGATAATTTAGCTAACCATCAAAATGTGCGTATACGGTCCACTGCCCCGACTAAAGAGGAAATAGTCACTGCAATTATTGCACTAAAACGAGGAAAGGCCGCCGGACTTGACGGCATCCCTGCCGAACTTTATCAAGCAGCCCCAAGCGTAACTGCCGATTTGCTGCACCCACTTGTTGATAAAGCGTGGAATACAGAGACCTTTCCCACTGAGTGGAAGGAAGGTTTGATCATCAAACTTCCAAAGAAGGGTAGCCTCACAGACTGTAATAATTGGAGAGGCATTTGTGTGCTTCCTGCCGTTGCCAAGATAATAGCTAAAATCGTCCTGGAAAGACTAAAGGCCCACTTAGAAAGCACAATTGATGAAGAGCAGGCTGGCTTTCGATCCGGATTCTCCTGTGTCGATCACATTAACACCTTGCGAATCATCATCGAGCAATGCGCTGAATACGATTCTCCGCTTCACTTGCTTTTCATCGATTTCGAAAAGGCTTTCGATAGTGTGAACCGGGATTCTATATGGGCGGCCTTGCGCAGGAGAGGCATCCCTGAGAAGCTTGTGGCTATTATTAAGGCAACCTATGACGGCGCGAAATGTCGCGTTCTGCATAAAGGTAAGGTGTCGGGGGACTTTGAGATTCGCAGTGGAGTTCGGCAGGGGTGCATCCTCTCACCGATCCTATTCCTCATTGTGATCGGCGATGTGTTACATGCAGCCCTATCCGGACTCGACAGAGGAATTCAATGGACTTTGACATCTTATCTACAACATCTTGACTACGCTGACGACATATGCCTACTCTCCCACAAAATCATGGATCTGTCCGCAATGGCGTTAGATCTCGAGAGGGAGGCAAACAAGGTTGGGCTAAAGATTAATACCAACAAGACCAAGGTGCTTAGCCCGCCGTTGCGAAAAAGAAATCCGACACCTATTGCCATCAATATTAATGGGCAGCCTGTCGAGAAGGTAGACAACTTCGTCTACCTGGGTAGCATTGTTGCCGAAAATGGTGGTACGGAGCAGGACATCGCTCGTCGTATCAACCAGGCTAAACGCGCATACGGCATGCTGTCCAAAATCTGGCAGAGCAGTTATCTCAGCATCAAGACCAAGCTGGGCCTGTTTCGCTCCCTGGTACTATCAGTGCTTTTGTATGGGAGCAGTACATGGAAAGTTTCCGTAGGAGTTACCAGAAAGCTGCAAGTTTTCGTCAACTCATGTCTTCGTCGAATTTTAAGAATTTTCTGGCCCGAAACAATATCAAATGAAGAGCTAAGTCGGCGTACGGGTCAGATGCCAATCGACGAATTGATACGCAGGCGAAAATGGCAGTGGATAGGTCACACATTGCGGAAGAGTGATAACTGCATTGCTATGCATGCCATGAAATGGAACCCCATTTCCAACCAAGGCCGACCAAGAGGGGGTCCTCGAATCACATGGCGTCGATCTGTGGCAAAGGAGTGTCAGGTACTGGGTAAGTCTTTTGGGGAGTTGCGCCCCATTGCCCAGAACAGAGTACGATGGCGCGCAGGAGTAGTTGACGCGCTATGCCCCGCTAGGGGTTAAGGCAAAGTAGTATCGTAGTGACATCTATTCTGGAGGCGCCATAATTTCAGAAACTTAATTGTCCCATACTTACCCCACTCAACAATCTCGGATTTGCCTTGAACTTCTCCTCGGCTCTCTCAGGACCTCCCAGCTGTACCAAGAGATTTTTGAAAGCCTTATCCGTCGGCACAAACACCGTATACGGTCCAGTCTCATTCAAAATGTTATCAAGTCCTGATTGCTTCAGGTATTTGGCCATTGCGTAGAGTCCGTTCTTCTTTAGGATTTGCGAAAGTTCCGTCGAAGAGCTGCTTTCAACGGGGGCATTTGTACTGTCTGCTATTAGTCGTTCGGTAAAACTAGTGGTTGGGAAGGGAGTGGTAGTGCTGATGTCAGTGGTGAAATCTGGGGTTGTGCGGGTAGTTTCTGGAAGAATAGTGCTATGAATATGGGAACTTGAAAGTGCGGCTATTTGTTCTGTACTTGGAGGGAATGTGTAACGGGTTGTGGGGGCTCTTGTGAATACAGTAGTCGGGGTTTCTGTCGTCGTAGTGGGGCGAGTGAAACGGCTACGCGATGCTGTGCTTCCCCGGTAGGATGACGTTGGCCGGGATCGAGTGGTCGATGATGAGAAGATTGGTCGACGACGGTGTGTCGTTGTTGTAGGTGCGGGGGTGGTTGTCGTGGTAGTTGTCGTCGTGGTCGTTGTTGATGTGGACGTGCTAGCTGTTGTACTTGATGCATCGAATTCGGATTTCAAAATCAGCTCATTACCGTCCGGCAGTTGAACTCGTGTAACCGATGGAGGCAATTGAATTTCTCCCTTCTGTATCCGCTCCAGAATATTGTCCAACTCGCTGCCTCCCGATTTGGCATTCTTTTCTCCGTTAGCCTTAATACCTTGAATTTTAAACGAACCGTCAGCCTGCTCCTCCAAATATACGAATGTTGGCTTCTTTTTCGGTGCCGGTGTAGTCGGTGGGGCTTTTGAGCCAGGTGCAGGTCGCTGAACAATTTCATAACCATCAGGGATCAAGCCTTTGGCAGCCAATTCTTCCAGTGATGGTGGACCATCGCCAGTGTCAACAACACGGGTTTCGCTGGCGATATTTTCGTCGCCAAATCCGGCCAAACCAGGAATACCACTCAAACTGCTAACGCCGCCAATACCTCCTAAGCTAGACAATCCGGCCAAACCCTCACCACCGTTCGCCGGAAGAATTTGCACCTTACCACCCTCTGGAAGAGCAACTTCTTGAGGCTTTGACGGAGCTATCGCCTTCAAGCCATCAGCTGGTGTCAAGATGTTTTGCGTCCGTTTCTGACCACCTTGAAGCGCGGCCGCTATTTCGGGAGACAATTGTTGGCCACCTTGTATCAAGTTTGGATCCGAAGTTCGAATGACTTGGACCTTTTGCCCATTGGGAAGAAGAATGTCCTGAGCATCGAATTTCTTATCACCTAAACTGGCTTGCGGAGAGCCGACCAAAGCCTTTTGGAGTTGTTGAAGAAGTGCGGCTTGATCGAGCTGTTGCTGCTGGGGTTGAGGCGTAGGTTTTTGCGATGCTGATTCCAGTTTGAGTTGCGCGTAGATATCTTTTCGTTGTCCTTGCAGCAGTTTATTGTAAGTATCGTCGGTAGTTGCTGCCTCGGTTGAAGTCGTGGGAGGGGTGACTGGTCGAGGATTGGCCGAATCGTAATTCTTGATAGCGTTCTCGAACAGGGACGCTTCCGAAGGTAATATATGTCTGCTTCTTTGACTCTGATTGAAGGGATCCAGCAATTGCTGTGGACTAACGGACGGTGGAATTTGCTTAAATGATTGCTGTTTCTGTTGGAAATTTTGGTGCAGTTGTGACACTTTTTGTTGTTGCTTCTCATATTGTTTCTGAACGAAGGCTTCATGTTTCTGGATGATTTGGTCCTTGGCTGACGGTTGGACTATCGTCGAACCGGCAATCTGAGGTGCCGGATTGAAATTGGGTTCGATACGTGGACTGCCTTGGAAGGGCGGAAAGTTTGTTTGTAAGTTTGGCTGGCCGTTTGGCGGGTGTTGATAATAGACGCTGGTGATGGGTTTCGTTGTTCCTACAACGCGACCATTGACAACAGGAATTTGTTGAAATGATGGCGGGATTGGGTTAAAAGTTGGTGTAGGCGGAAGTTGAGGCGTTTGTTGGAGAGACGGATTAAAAGAAGACGTCTGTTGGGGACCGACTTGTGGACCCGGCTGTGATTGAGGCGGGTTTTGCAGTGCCAAAAAATTTTGCCTGTGAAAATCTAAATTGGGTTGCTGTTGTTGAGTTTGGAAATTGTTGGGCTGATAAGGTTGCTGTGGGACTTGAAGTTGATTCTCTGGTGATCTTTGGAATTGCGTGTTATGATGATGATGGTGGTGTTGTTGGTGTGGTGGTTGAATCTGCGTCGGTTGTGGTTGCGGAACCTGTTGAAGGAAATTTGGAATAAAGTTGGTTTGTGTATGATGTTGTATTACTGGTTGTGGCACTTGTTGCTGTTGGTTGGGTATCAGTTGGTTATTTGGGAATCTTATGGGGTTAGCATGTTGCTGAAAGGGTGGCGACTGTGGTGGAAATCTTTGATTGGCAAACTGCTGCTGCTGCTGTTGTTGTTGCTGCCCAATCGGGACTTCCACGCTCGGCTGTTGCTGGAATGTAAATTGCTGATGTTGTCGATGATGCGGCTGATTTATTGTGAAACGATGTTGATGCTGTTGTATATCGCTAAGAATATGGTTTTGTTGTGACTGGGTTAATTGGCGCTGATATAAGCTATGCGATGGCTGCAATGAAATTACAAGAAATGAAGAATAGTATGAAAAGCAATGCAATGGTAAAAGCTTTGAAAGAGGATGTGTGTTAAAAAATATATTTATCTTAATTTGAGAAGGAAATTCATGCATGTAGCAGAATATGATTTGCATTTGTCAACGAAATAATGTATCCACAAGGGCTGCTGTCTCCAAAGCTCGGTACTTAAAATATCTAACCAACAATTTATTAATGCAGATTATCGAATCTATTAAGATTTCTTCTGCAGAAACCATGAATGAAATGCTACACATAATAAATAGCCGTTTGAAAAAAAAAACGATATTGAAAAATTTTTACAACTTTCCGCATCCGACTATGGTAGCATCTATGCATCTTTTTTTCTTTATCTTCTTATTATCAAACAAGTTCCCAGAGAAAGTTGCCGGTTACCGGTTATTGTCATTTTTAGTGAATAATGCAATCAATGACCCATCATGGCTTTTTGTAGTTTTGATTTGCCGCCTGTAAGATGTATCTTCGCCTCATCAACTGAATTCTTGCGAATGTGGAGGCTGCAGTAAAGTTGAAAATTCTCCATTGGGTGTGCAATTCCAAAAATGCCAATACAGGAGTCTTGCACTCACGCATACTTGTATCTATACATATTAAGAACTCCTTTTGTTTAAATCAATTACAGTTTGTAACCTTCATGGCATGAGGTAATATCTGAAGATATGCGTTTTAGCTTCTCCAGCAAATCATTTCTACGTGCATTTTCCGTTTAAGTCATATTCGTCAGCTGAGCTTTCACTTTAAATGCGATGACTCGCGGACTGCACGAACTCGGTTGGTCAGTTTTGTTGTTTGTTCCATGAACGTTGCAAATTTCGAAATGTATGCAATTGTGCAATAATTGACGATACCGGAGGTAACTTAGGCTAGGAGGTGGTGTTTTTTTTTATATTGGCATTCGCCGATGTTTCTTGAATGTTTCTACGTTTTGGTACATAATTTTATCGTGTTATTAATTCGCAACGTGGCAGGTTATTAGTCAAGAAATTAGGGTCATTAGGTTACGAACGTAGTAGCAGAGAGCGAATAAAAGTCAATTGCAAATAGATGATGCGCGCAGAGGTTGGCACTTAAATTAGCAAATAAACCAAAAATTGTTGTTTTGATGGGATAACGTCTTACATTTTTAATCTTATCCTCGTGTGTTCAAAAAGTTCAACAAATTTTTGGAACGGAAATGCTTTAAGGAGCTAAGTATTGAGGAGAAAGAGAAAGAAAAGACCGTATTGGCGAGGAAACGACGGATGGGTCCGATGCAGAGGTTCGTGCAGATTAATCTTAACCGAGCCGGGTATGCCTCGAATAATCTGTAAATCCCCATAAGGGAAGAGAATATCGACGTTAGAACCATGGACCAAGGACCTTAAGGCTAGGGGACCGACGGCTATGACATATTTTAAACCAGCAGCGACCAGGTAAGACCCAGAACCTGCCGTGTAGCGAGCAAACACATTAAAGATTTATATGTCGTAATCTTAGTTCCGCGGATCTCACCGTGGTAAAATTGGAAACAGCAGATGGGAGGGCGGTCTATGTTTCCTCTGTCTACATGGCGCACGACCGCACATCCCCCATCGATGATAAAAAATATAATAAATTATCTAATAATACCAACTTTAGTATAAGGACCGTGCAGGATTTGGAGAACTTGGTTACGACCTTTGAGAATGCCATAGACTTAGAGTACAGGATCTCGTGTTCCCCCAAGTATAGTAAGAAAACTCTGCCATGATAGTGAAATGAAGAGATGTCTTGTCTAAGGAAATTGACAGCATTCAACATCTGCTACAAGTACTAGCAACCAAATAAGGATTGCCTTAACATCTACAAGAAAGCCATCAAAACAGCCAAGAGAAACTCTTGGAGGGACTAACTGCAAATCAATTGAGGACACGAGTGTCTCATCAAGACTGTACAAGATTTTATCCAAGGAACACAGTTGTCCGTTTTTTACTAATAGACTTATGGGAGTTGGATTGAATCCACCACTGAAACACGACAATACCGTTCCCAAGCAGTGAGGACCACTGCTATGATACTGGTGTTGCAAGCACTCAGGCAGTATCATCATCATCATCGTGGCGCAAAAGTCCAAAGTCGGGCCTTGGCCGCCTGGACTCAGACAGTATCCGGGGACGAAATTGAGTCGGTAATCACGGCTCAGAAGGCTGTGTGGATTATTCACAGCTTTCCACCATACAAGTCCCCGGGCTAAGATGGCATACTCCCGATTATGCTCCAGCAGGCTGAGGATATAGTCACACAGCGAAGTCATGACACCGCGAAAGATTTCACACCTATCAGCCTTACCTCCTGCGTTATAAAGTCGCTTGAGCGGATCCTAGACAGCCACATTCGGCAACTTCTGCAGACCTCTCCATTATCAGCATGCCAGCATGCCTACCTGAAGGGAAAATCGGCGGAACCGAATTGAACGCGGCTTGCACTTAAAACAGCATACTCTGCCAGCTTTCATAGACACCGAAGGTGCTTTCAAAATGTCATAGCCGATACCATACTGGAAGCCCTCAACGAGTTGGGTGTGGAAACATATTTCAGTAGTAGGGTAATATTCACGCCGAAAACAAGAATAATTCAGTCCGACCTCGGCGAGATCCGGATAACAAAGGATGTACCCATAGGGACGCCAGAGGGTGGGGTCCTTACTCCTCTGTTGTGGATTTTAGAAATGAATGGCCTCCGCAGAAGATTGGAGCTAAGACTGTCGCGTACGCAGATGACATTGTAATCCTGATTCCAGGAAAGTTTCTACCCGTGATGAGTGAGATCATAAATGACGTCCTGAAGATGGTCAGCACTTGGCTCTGGTTCTTTTTACCACAAACACAGAAATTGAGGATTTTGCACTCCCAGTACTAAATGAACACTCACTGACTCTATCGACTAATGGGAAGCGCCTGGGAGTCATTCTCGCCTTGAGGCTCTCATGGAAATCGAACGTTGAACACTGCATCAAGAAAGCCCATATAGCTCTCTATGCTTGCTTTAATTTGGGACTTCAACCGAAAAAGTTCTTGTGGCTATACACAGCTGTGGCACCACCGATTCTCATATATGGAGCGCTGGTCTGGTGGCCAGCTCTGCGTAGGAAATATAACATTGACATGCTTAGCAAGATGCAAATGCATGTATCGGAGCAACGGGTGCTATTCGATAATGTCCGACAGACGCACTAAATGCTATCTTACACTTGTAGCGCGATAAGACTCAGCGAGTTTGACAACTGGAGAGCGTAACCATATGGACACAGCAATATACTGTCATACCTTGCAAAACAGGTGCAGGACATGCCCCCAACCGACTGCATCGTCACCGAATCAGAACAACAAAAACACTTCGCCACTCGCTGTCCAACTAGAACGGAATGGTGTGAGGAAGATTTGACGTCGAGATATGACTTGAGGATTTTCACTGATGGCTCAAAAATTGCTTACGATATCGGTACAAGGATTCACTCTGAAAACCTCCGAATTTCGAAGTCACTCCGTCTCCCAAATTATGCAAGTGTATTTCAAGCGGAAGTGCTGGCAATAAGGGAGACTTGTAGATGCTGAAGCGCAGCACAGTAGCCTCAACCTACATTTTCTCAAGCTGCGGTTAAGTCTCTAGCGGCAGTTTGAACGTCATCTAAAATAGTAAAGCAATGCCGTCGGGAGTTGAACGACATAGCCAGCATCCACAGAATCATCCTCCTTTGGATTCTGGTTCACAGGAATATAGCAGGGAAAGAGCGGGCCGACCAGCTTGCGAAGCTAGGCTCTGCTCTTGACGTATCGTACGCGGTGGTAGTACACGCGCCACTTGGGGCTATTAAGAGGAGTTTATAAAACTATTACATAAAATAGATGAACGAACGCCCCAACGACGTGTACCACATCTAGGAACATATAGCCATCCCAAAGTACACTAAAGACCAATGCCCTTCTCAATAGGACCCGCACACAACTGGCCAGTGGGAGAGCACGTTGCCAAACTTGGCATCCCCTACAATGAATTTTGCCGTAGCTGTAAGGAAAGCGGAGAAGGAGACCCTAACGCACTTCCTTTGCGAATGCCTAGCACTAGCCAGAGCCCGTCATCGAGCTTTTGGCAAAGCGTTCCTCACAGATACATCTGGAGATCGACAGCAATGTAATAGGGGAGATACTTTGTTTTCCTAATTTCACAGGTTGAATTTAAGGTTACGCCCATGTTAAACCTCTTGCCTCGTTTAACGCTTAAGGTAAGGTATACAAGGCTTTCGCTTTTTGTAACTTGTCACTTACAGTACCACGGAGCTTCGATTTCATTGACTAGATAAAATTATATCGACCCCACATTGGACGCCGAATATTTTCGCACAATTTAAATAATTTTTCGATTACTTTTTACAGTATACTTTGGGTAGCCTTAAGGCGAGCTTAGGTAGCCATGTAAAAGTACCTTCGGTGCATCGGACTGATGTTTGGTTTTCTAATGGTTGAATAGGGTGCCAACATAAGCAGTTAGGGCTAAAACTTGGCATGCATCCTGTATGATAATTTGTCCGACCATTTCTAGTGATCCAATCTCCTTGGCTCCAAGCACAGTCCGGTGACGGCTTTTTGCGTTAACGGCGAAGGAGAAGAACATACAAAAATGCGAAAGGACGAAAGGCAGGAGAATAAGAAAATAGAAATACTGGATAAAAGTGTCCAAGGGATGAAGCGCGATAAAGCGCGAAGACTCAAAAAGATGAGGGGCGAAGAAACAAAGGACAAATGGACAAAAGGGGAAAAATACTCTCACAGTAGAAGCAAAAAAGAGCGAAGGAACTAAAGAACTAACAAGACCAACAGACGAAAGGTCAAAAGGATGAACTAACGAAAAAAAGGAAACGAAGTGCGAAAGGACGAACATACGAAAGGAACATAAATAAGAATACGGGACTGAATTGTACAAGGAACAAAGGGCAAACGACTAAGAGCAGAGGATGGAATATACAAAGTGCGAAGGCAGCAAAGAACCATAAACGAAGAAAAAATCTAAGTCAACGCGAACACAAAGATTCGTAATGAAATTAAAAAAAATTCCTGTAGAGGAATGGTTCAGGAAAGCCGCGGCTAGGAATGGGATGGGTTTCTCATTTGCCCGACAGCATATCTATTATTTCTAGCAGCTATTAACTATTAGCATTAGTCCGGATTGCGCAACGGTTAGCACGTTCGCTTTCCATGCACTGGGCCCCGGTAAAATTCCTACTGCATGCGGTAGTCTTCAAAAAAAAGGGGATTTACGTGTCGAGCTATTAGCCCACTCAGCTGTTAAATGAATATCCATTTCGTAGTAAATAATTCGGATGAGAGTGTTGCTGATCAGGATCACACACCTCTACACAAAACATACCGGCACGATCTAGTAAATGAAATGTTGCTAACTCAACTCGAGGCCTTGGTCCAAAATTGGACTGCTGCGCCAGTTATTTATTTATTTAATCATTAGCATTATCAAGCTACTGCAAAAGTTGAGAAACAGCTGATACAAGTTTTGCGGTTATTTAAGCACATTTAAATCTTTTATGTATTGTTTAAGTTTACCAAATTAGCAACTTTCAAAAATAATAGTTTGACAGTTTAGCAGTTAGAACAGAGCTGACACTGCTGAGGTTAGGAACGCTAGATTTTCTGTTTTTTTTGTAGGCTACAGCCAATGCCGGAGTAGGGTATCCGGTGGTTCTGTGGAAAATAATTCGTGGAGGCCCTTCACTGGACTCGTTTCGAATTTTCAACATTTTGGTGAATCGAAAATATAACTAATTAGATATCAGTGCTGTATATCTGCGAAATCATAATAAATGTTGTACAAAATTCAAATGCACTAATGGTAGAGGTCTCCCAGTGGCGTTGACCTGGGGAAGAATTCCTTTGGTCCCTCCTAGATGCGAGATTATAAATGATTATTAATTAGTTTTATCAATACTAGGCTTAATGCAAATTAAGGTAGCTTAGCTTAAGATTTGGTATAAATGTATGACCTGACCACTGACCAAATCGTAATACTAGATTGAGGTCCGTCGATCGCAGACACAATAAAGAGATGAAGGTTTGGCAAAGGAACCTCTTCAAATTCAAAGCAAGTGAACTTTATGCTCATAAATACCATAAATCCGAATAAATTGGTCCCTGAACTCAGCATAATTTTCAATGCCGATGAAGTTCATGTAGCTCCAATGACACTCCCTTTTTCAAACACCTGAATTCACGCCAGTATGGAGGTGAACGTGTTAATGTGTACCTATGGCACGGTTGCATATTCTTTGCCCAATGTGCAATCGAACTGCTTCATAATGCGTGCTCCACAAACTGTCTGTATCTTACCCCAAGTAGAGGCATACTTTGCTTCGGTCCGATCAGATGCAACTTCAATCATTGGTGTAGCTGTTATGCAACTCAATAACAGCAGGGATCTCTGCTGAGAGCGCCATTCACTTGATGGAATTAATTGCATTTAATGGTCAAATAGTCTGATGTGATGTCGGTGAACGGGTTTTTTTGCGATTGAGATTTGATTTTCCAGAACTTTAAAGGGGCTTTCTTGGGTTTGAATTGTTCATGAAAAAACCACACGCATTCGAATTCGATAATAATTACAAGTATGCACCGTAGCTGCATAGTATTCAATATTCAGTTATACATTTTGGTATTACGAGTATGTTCCTTGTTAAAAGTTGCATAGCTAAAATGAATACTCGTATAGTACTAATACTTGGCCAGTGAATGCATTTATTGGAATATGCCTGAGCTGTGGGATATGAACACAAAAATATTCCCCACGAAGTAATATACGGAAAACTAATGCAAAGAAAACTTTGTTGCAAACGTTAGGAAAAATCAAATGAGTCCAAGAAAAACAAAAATGTTTGATGAATTTTCCAAAGTGTGCTAAAAGTGAAAGGCAAACTCTTGCATTTGGTATGTTCAACTGGACCTGGTTGAATGCAGATATTGTTGCATCGGTAGAATCGAAGATATTTTTTACTAGTTTTGTAGCTACTAGGCAAACTATGTTGGTATATTTTCAATAAGTGATGAACTTGTACGGACTATCATGCAAGGTAATGTAAGAATCCAGTGGCTAATGTAAGTAGAGGACCAACTATACTTTGACCTAAAATACATGTATGTATGTATGTACGTATTTTTAAAATATTCGCGATAGATTGTATTACTCAGATGTGTAATTATTATCATTAAATATCCGAGAATATGTACTATCTTTAGATAGATAATTTGGAGTAAAGTACTTCACATTACATTATTGCAAAACTAGAAAAGCCGTGAAGCAATCTTAAACGTTTTTCATAATGTTAATTGTTTTAATGAAGTCTACGTTCATGCAGGTTACGTCACAGATATCCTGTCAGTAAATTACGTGCTATTAATTTCAAAAATTGATACGATAATTATTATATTCTCAAATATACTCGATAAATTACATATTTCAGTGATTTGATCTCAAAACCCATTTCAAGTGCCATTTATTTTTCATTTTGTAATATTAACGATAATTATTTTTCTTCTGCTTTTAATTTATTATAAATTAGTCTGTCTGATAATTTGTTATGCATTTTCCCTTTCTTTCAAATTTATTTTTGAACATAAAAAAAATCAGTTTAATCTATGGATTGAAAGAAATCGCCATGGTTAATTTGATTCAAAAATATTCCCAAGATTGATGTAATGCGAATGCAAGTATCATTAAGATTTGTCGTTAGACATTTACATACTACTACTTTGCCTTAACCCCTAGCGGGGCATAGCGCGTCAACTACTCCCGCGCGCCATCGTACTCTGTTCTGGGCAATGGGGCGCAACTCCCCAAAAGTCTTACCCAGTACCTGACACTCCTTTGCCACAGATCGACGCCATGTGATTCGAGGACCCCCTCTTGGTCGGCCTTGGTTGGAAATGGGGTTCCATTTCATGGCATGCATAGCAATGCAGTTATCACTCTTCCGCAATGTGTGACCTATCCACTGCCATTTTCGCCTGCGTATCAATTCGTCGATTGGCATCTGACCCGTACGCCGACTTAGCTCTTCATTTGATATTGTTTCGGGCCAGAAAATTCTTAAAATTCGACGAAGACATGAGTTGACGAAAACTTGCAGCTTTCTGGTAACTCCTACGGAAACTTTCCATGTACTGCTCCCATACAAAAGCACTGATAGTACCAGGGAGCGAAACAGGCCCAGCTTGGTCTTGATGCTGAGATAACTGCCCTGCCAGATTTTGGACAGCATGCCGTATGCGCGTTTAGCCTGGTTGATACGACGAGCGATGTCCTGCTCCGTACCACCATTTTCGGCAACAATGCTACCCAGGTAGACGAAGTTGTCCACCTTCTCCACAGGCTGCCCATTAATATTGATGGCAATAGGTGTCGGATTTCTTTTTCGCAACGGCGGGCTAAGCACCTTGGTCTTGTTGGTATTAATCTTTAGCCCAACCTTGCTTGCCTCTCTCTCGAGATCTAACGCCATTGCGGACAGATCCATGATTTTGTGGGAGAGTAGGCATATGTCGTCAGCGTAGTCAAGATGTTGTAGATAAGATGTCAAAGTCCATTGAATTCCTCTGTCGAGTCCGGGATAGGGCTGCATGCAACACATCGCCGATCACAATGAGGAATAGGATCGGTGAGAGGATGCACCCCTGCCGAACTCCACTGCGAATCTCAAAGTCCCCCGACACCTTACCTTTATGCAGAACGCGACATTTCGCGCCGTCATAGGTTGCCTTAATAATAGCCACAAGCTTCTCAGGGATGCCTCTCCTGCGCAAGGCCGCCCATATAGAATCCCGGTTCACACTATCGAAAGCCTTTTCGAAATCGATGAAAAGCAAGTGAAGCGGAGAATCGTATTCAGCGCATTGCTCGATGATGATTCGCAAGGTGTTAATGTGATCGACACAGGAGAATCCGGATCGAAAGCCAGCCTGCTCTTCATCAATTGTGCTTTCTAAGTGGGCCTTTAGTCTTTCCAGGACGATTTTAGCTATTATCTTGGCAACGGCAGGAAGCACACAAATGCCTCTCCAATTATTACAGTCTGTGAGGCTACCCTTCTTTGGAAGTTTGATGATCAAACCTTCCTTCCACTCAGTGGGAAAGGTCTCTGTATTCCACGCTTTATCAACAAGTGGGTGCAGCAAATCGGCAGTTACGCTTGGCGCTGCTTGATAAAGTTCGGCAGGGATGCCGTCAAGTCCGGCGGCCTTTCCTCGTTTTAGTGCAATAATTGCAGTGACTATTTCTTCTTTAGTCGGGGCAGTGGACCGTATACGCACATTTTGATGGTTAGCTAAATTATCTATATGAGGGGGAACTTCGCCAGAGGTTACACGGTTCAAGACCGCGGCGAAGTGTTCTTTCCACCGCCTCATTTGATCTTCTTCCAAGATAAGTAGCTTTCCATCACTATCTTTCACCGGATGTTGGCAGGAGTTACGACCACCTATAAACTCCTTGATGACACCGTATACGGCGTTTAAGTTGTTACTTCTAGCGGCTTCTTCTGCTGACGCTAAAAGAGAATTGGCATAAACTCTTTTATCGCGTCGCACACTACGCTGAACTTCTCGAGCTTTCTGACGGTAAAGGAGTTCGATGCTGCTTCGATTGTCGTCTGATGCTGCAGCCAAACGAACTTTCAGCTCCTTTCTTTCAACAATCCGCTGCCATGAAGCGTCGGACATCCAGGGCTTATTCTGGCAATCCGGGTTGGGGCCAAGGATGGTATTTGCGCTATCAATGTACGCATTTTTTATGGCATCCCAGTTTTCGTTTATGTCACTATCTGGGTGACCAGTTATCTCAGCCGCTTTTTGCGCAAGATGGTCATTATATTGTTGTAAGACAGCTGGATTTTTTAGTCGAGCGGTGTTGAATTTGCGGGGCCTGGATCTTTCGTCGCTGGGGCGGCGCACGGCTGCAATACGCAATCGAACATTAGCGATCATAAGATAATGGTCTCTTCCCATCCCAATATCGGCACCCTTCTTGTTTCGCACGTCCAGGAGGCAACTCTTGAATCTTTTACTAATGGCAAAATGGTCGATCTGATTTTGTGTTCTGCGTCGATCAACAGAGGACCAACTGATTTTGTGGTGGTCCTTATGCTCAAACATAGTACCACCGATGAAGAGACTGTGAAAGTTGCAGAACTCTACAAATCTTTCACCGTTGTCATTACGATCACCAAGACCGTGTCTCCCCATCACATGTCTGAGCCCATAGTTATCAGCGCCAACTACATAAATGAAAATGTAAATGAACGCAAATTTAGGCAAAGAATTGGTTGCGGAAACAAATGCTGCTCATCTTTTACCAAAATAGACTATTTGCCCACATTATGTGAAACTTTTCGGCAGAGCGATAAAAATCATAAAATTCACAGCATAAATTTAACATTAAATATTTGAAGAAAAATGAATTTCAGATTTGGCTAGGAGAGTTTAGAGGAGCGTATTTCGAAGTGCACCACACCTTTCCTGATTTTTCACAGTAAGTAACATATTTATCATATCGAAGACTACGGTAGATTGATTGACAGAGCATCGATTTACCAAGCGAAGACCACGGTAGCTTGATACATAGAGCATCGATTTACCAAGCGAAAGGTCGAAGGTTCGATTCCTGCCGGACTCCAGTTAGCTCAGCACTAAATAAGTACCCTGACGTAATCAAAATTAATGAAGTAAGGCCCGTTTTGTCAGTGTCTGGTTAACGCTAACCGGGAGTTTAATTTATCGAATCGGTAAACTAAAACGGCTAATACGAATTAGTCAGCTCAAGTTTTTTACGTTTATAAATTCAAATAATCAATTATAAACTCATTTCAATGCACAAACATTAAAAATTTTACATAACGAACTCGTATCAGCCGTTTTAATTTATCGATTCGACAAACTAAAGTCCCGGTTAGCGTTAAACAGACATTGAGAAAACGGGCCTAAAGGTTTGACGTGTGGAGTTCCAAAGAGGGGAAAAATGGTCAATATTTTTTCCATCCGATGTTGGCATGAAGCCCCATTCGCATTAAAAGAGACAATGAAAACATTTAATTTCTGGATCTTTCTTTCCAATTTAAAGTAACAATACGTCACTGTTGTGAAACAAGAGGTACTCGGTATTACTCTTGCTAGCAGCATCTTATCTGAGTTCGTCTCTAACTGGTGTGAGTTTGATGAAAAGTCTTTGTATCGGATCATAGACATATCGGATTTCACATGCCAAGTAGATCCGAACTATGTTCAGTAACTTTTCTCACAAAAAGACAAACTAGCATCAATTTCGTGAACTAACCAGCTCAAAGTCTGACTCGTGATATCGTGACATCGGTTCATCATGCGGGGTTGAGTTGGCGCCTGATCAACTTAACTTTTGACTTAATATTACAGGAACAGTACCGTTGTACGCAAAATCAGGGCAGGGTGAAAAGTTCTCTGGTGGAGCGAAGAAGTGGCCCGCAAGCATCTTCATGTTAGGAAGAAGTTCTAAAGATCAAAGCGCTTCAAGCTACGAACGATTGCTGGTACGATCTCACTGATTATAATAAACTCATTTAGCACTCCAAACGGAAATGCTGGAAGAAACACTGTGAAAGCATTCAATCTGTGCCGGAAGCTTTGTGAAGACGTGCAAGTTTTCATAAAGCTCTTTCCAAGAACTCCACAAACGGAGCTGGCTTATTTGAAAGACCAAATGAGTTTTATACTCTTGGCTCAGTGGAAACTCTAGAGCTTCTACTTCTAACCTTTTTTCTTGAATCTCTCCTTTCAGGTTACACTCCGATGCCAACAACTGATAACTCCGGGGCTCGACTAAAGGTATTTTTTTTTCAAATACCTATCGTGCGTTGTATTTCAGGAGTATTTACTCACCGAACGAATAAAAAGTGAATTATCCAGTAACTGGTGTTAACAGGAGTCAAGTATTTTTTTTACTGTGGATGTGTGTGTTCAAGGCACAATAGAGCTCATCATGCTTAAATGTAATGAGGTAGAACGCCTTGATTGTCTCGGGATAACTGGGGGTTTGCATACATGCCCAACATGCTCTGGAGGTGCTCATTGGATTGACCCCATTGCATATTTTCATCAAAAAACAGCTGCTGCATCTAACTTCTGATGTAGTAGTGACACTTTTCAATTCAATTTCAAAAGGTTTTTTATTCATGAGAGCCTTTACACAAAATACGTCACTTAATGCTATGTACATTATTCCTTAATCTCTAATTTGGTTCAAGTAGTGGCTATTTACATTTGACCTACTAATTCTTCTGTGGCTATTAGCCTTTAAGTGTGTATATATTTATACATTATCTTTTTTTTTTCTTGGGCATTTAACTTACATTTCATAACTGCGTCTTGCTTACTATTAGGTTTGCTTAACCTATTACTTAAATTTTTTTATTTTTATAATAACACTTAAAACTAACTGCTTACGATTAACAAAACAAAACAACTAACCTAATTTAACCTAAGGAGCTCGTCAATCGGTAGCTCAATGTCTTCGCCATTGTCGCCCCCTATACGTGTAGAGGCGACGGAGTAAGTCGAAGCTGTTGGGCCTTACTACATCGCTGGGCCTTAGAATGCTACCCGCTGATGTTGGATTGTGGCGGGCGATGGCGCATTCGTGTATTGCTTTAATGACTCTATTCGGATGCTCTGAAGCTGTCTCGAAGAAACGTTGAACTAGGTTGGTGACCCTTTGTTCAATTTTCTCGATTCCGGCACAACTGTAGATGACACTGTTGTTATAGTATTTTTTGTTTGTGGTCGAAAATCTCCGGTGTTTACCCGTACATTGACGCAATATTTTTCGTTCCAAAATAGATATTCTGTTGAAGGCTGTCTTGGAGCATGTGAGCCAAGTGGGACAGGCGTAGGTTAGAATGGGACGTATAAGGGTCTTGTATAGATACTTTGACTTTTAGGGAAAGGCCTCCTCTTTTCGAGAACAAGAAGCGGATTCTTTTATAGCTCAGGTAGGCTTTTTTCACCATTTCAGTCACGTAGGGGTTGAACCTAAGGTACTTGTTAAATAGGACCCCCAAGTATTTCAGATAGTCCTTTACGCGGATCACTTTATTGTCGATTATGATTCGAATTCTTTCCGCTTTTTTTCGATGGAAATCCGACCCGGGATATGTAGACGGGTTTCTAAATAGACAAACTTGTGTTTTTGTGGTATTTATTCGGATACCCCATTTGCAGAGGTATTCCTCCAGTTGTTCCAAATAGCGGTTCACTATTTGGGCCGCTGCGGTTGGGCTGAAATCAGACGCATAGATGAGGGTATCATCCGCGTATTGGATAATACCTACATCGCTTTCATCAGGAGTCGGTATGTCGGATGTAAAAATGTTGTACAGCACAGGGCCCGTTATCGATCCTTGAGGTACTCCTGATGTGACCGGAAGCAAGTTGGATGTTTCGCCATCGATCACCACACAAAATTTCCTGTCTGCAAAGAAGCTTATTGCCATTCTAATAACTGTCTGAGGGAAACCGAAATTGATCAGTTTGGATATCATTCCTAGTAGTGACACTGATCACATTATATACTAATGTGATCAATGTCACTACTACATCCTGGCATGCAGATCTGCCTAAGTACAAATTATATGACCACGGAGTTAGGCTTCGGCAATAAATTCATAGCCCTTATCAGTGGCGTAGACTGTTTTTCGTCGAGAGATGGGTCGTCGGAACAATTTTTTTTAATGTTAAAGAAAACGACGTTTACATTCGAAATGAATATAAACAAACACAAAAATTAGAGACATTTTTGTTAGACTTGGTTAATTCTGAATAAAAGCTTAGCCTGTTTTACAGTTTTAGATTGACAACGCGTCATTCATTTTCTCTTTTCTCTCTTTCTCTTCACTCCTCTGAGCGCGTGAAATTTTGTAAATTTAATGAATTGTTGTTGAGCCTTGGAGACTGCGTTTGACTTTAATTTGGTTAGATAGTAGCTATAATCAGGTGAAATTTTCCGCCGTTTGTGCCACCGAACATCGCTGGATTTGGCTACTGATAGCCAAGATACTGCTAAATGTTAACATCATTTTTTTTTTCAATGCTTTTAAAAACTTCTTGGCTCGTGAGAGGTCTACTGAATTTTGTGTAATTTAAGTCATTGTGCATCACAGTACTGTATGTGACTTAAATTACACAAAATTCAGTAGTGAAAATAAGCCCAATTTTTCAATTACCTCTATTTGCTTTCTCATTGAGTTTATAAGACTAGTTTCACCTGCCTTCCAAGGGTATATGGTTTGGTTAGATAGTTAACATTCTTAGTTTTACTTTTTAACAATTAAACCACTGGATATGCGCTTTCGTTTGATCCTAGCATAGCACGACTTGGAATTTCAGTAGCAAACAGCTGCACGAAAAATTATAAACCCTAAGAGAAGGAAAGATAACGATATTGAAATGAGCGCAACCTGCGGCGATTTTTTCCCGGAATACCCTACATATTTAGACAGATTCAAGGTATTTAGCTTTGCAATTAAAAAAAAAAGTAATGCTAAAAGGCAAGGCAAAAAAAAAGCAATCCTCGTTAACATGATCCCTTTGAATGCTTTTGTTTTTGAAGGCGTCTTTATTGTGTTCATATGTTGTTCAAAGCGAACCAGAGTGACAGCCCCCCCCCCGTATTCATAAATATAGTAAGTAGATTAGATTAGATGGAGGGCAGTTGTCCCAGAGGGCCAACAAGCACTGCGACCCGGAAGTCTATTGTGCTACACCCTGAAGTCTACGCAGATTAGTGATCTGACTAATTCTCGAGACCAATCATCCCAACAAATCTGCTCAGCTGTTCGAATGTTAGTGAGGCAATCGTTTCCGCTTCAGGGAATGCATCGCCGAAGCACTTCAAGCGTCGGAGATGAAGTGCATCACAGTCACAGAGAATGTGCTGGGAAGTCTCATCTTCGCTCTCACAGAAGCGACAGCTTGGGTCAGAGACAATTCCCATTCTATGCAGATGACCCCTCAGGGTAAAGTGACCCGTAAGGAGCCCACAAATAGTTCTAACCCGGTTTCTGCGTAGTCTCAGCAGTTCGTGGGTACGGTTGCGTGAGTGGCCAGCTATAAACAGCTTGGCCTGTCTAAGACCAGGGGTATTATCCCAGTGCGCGATGGTTACTGAGTGTTCCCATTCCCTGATGTGCCGTCTTGCACTACACAAGGGAATTCCACAGTATGGCTCCGGACCGACGAGTGGGGTTGCAGATGCTCCCCTGGCCAACTCGTCCGCTGTTTCGTTTCCTGGGATACCAGCGTGTCCGGGGACCCAGTAAATGGTAACCTTATTTACGGAGCCTAATCTCTGCAGGGCTTCACGACCACTAAGCACCACTTTCGACGAGACGGAGAAGTTACTTAGTGCTTTGATCGCCGCCTGGCTGTCAGTGAAGATTGCAATATTCCTGCCTTGGTATCCAGCTGCTAAGCATGTGTTCGCACAAGTCTCGATTGCGTGAACTTCCGCCTGAAATACCGTGGCGTACTTTCCCATTGGAATGGATATCTTGTGAGACGGACCTACGACGCCCGCCCCTGTACCATCTTCGGTTTTAGATCCATCTGTGTACCACGTAACAACGTTTGAGGGGAGAGTGTCGAGCTTCAGATTCCAATCCTCTCTGCTCCATATTTCGGTTGAGAATGGAATTTTAAAGCAAAGCTCCCTAGCCAAATGGTCTGATGGCATACTGAGTACATGGTCCTCATTTACCCAGTTGGTCTGCTCAGGGTTTAGTTTGAGGAAATTCTGGCAAGCTTTTAGTCTTGCTACTGCTATTTTTGCCTCCGCCTTTATATGAATGTGAAGCGGCGGAAGGTCGAGTAGCGCTTCAAGAGCTACAGTCGGGCAGCTGCGGATAGCCCCCGTGGCTGTGAGACATGCTAGTCTCTGAATCTTACCTAGTTTGGTTTTGCCATCTTTGGTGGTTGATTTTTTCCACCAAACAACAGCTCCATATTCAACAATTGGTCTGACAATCGCCTTATAGATCCAAAGGATTATGCGAGGGCTTGTTCCCCAAGTCTTACCCGCAAACTGCCTACAAACCCATAGGGCCTTAATGGCTTTGTCCGATATTGTCTGTAGGTGTTCCGACCAGAGTAATTTCCTGTCTAGAGTAACACCGAGGTATTTGGCGGAATCCGCCAGGAGCACTGGAGAGTTGTATATTGTAGGACATCTCATTTGTCTGGGATTTCTTTTCTTCGAAAAGGGGACAACAACTGCCTTAGCCGGATTGACTCGAAGGCCGTTGTCATTGCACCATTTTTGTACTGTGTTTAATGCCGATTGAAGAATTTCCGTTAGGACTTCTTCAAACTTTCCTCTAACAGTTATGACCAGGTCATCGGCATATCCCTGAGTTGAATATCCCATCTTTGTAAGCTTCCACAGTAAGCTGTCTACTACGATGCACCACAAGAGAGGAGATAGTACCCCGCCTTGCGGGCATCCTCGAGTGACGTTTGCTGTTAAAGTGCAGTCTCCTATCTCTGTGATGACCTTTCTGGATGATAGCATCCTTTTTATCCATAGTGCCGTCGTTTCATCCGCTCCCTTTGCTCTAAGCGCAGAGTCAATGGAAGAGAAAGATGTGTTGTCGAAAGCACCTTCGATATCCAAAAAGGCACAAACTGCCGTCTCCTTTACTGCCAGGGTGGCCTCAATTTCTCCAACTAAACAGTGTAGAGCAGTTTCAGTCGACTTACCTGACTGGTAAGCAAACTGTTTACAGTGTAGCGGGAATTTTGTGAGAAGTGTAGACCTGATGTGAGCATCAAGGATTTTCTCCATAGACTTGAGCATAAAGGAGGTCAGGCTGATAGGCCTATATGATTTGGGGTCATCTTTGGGACGATTGCCCATTTTTGGGATGAAGACTACTTTAACCGATCTCCAGGAATCTGGGATATAACCTAGAGCAAAGCTACCTCTGAATATACTTAGGAGGTAGGGGATTAGTATATCCTTTCCTTTCTGTAGCAGAGCGGGAAAGATTCCATCCGTACTAGACGATTTATATGGGTCAAAAGAGTCAATGGCCCATTTTACTTTATTGTAAGTGAAGATATTTTTGGCAATACTCCAGTCGGCGCGGGATGCCTCGTAGCGCACCCCCATGTCGACCGAGTAGCTGTTATCTTCATCTAGACTGACGCACCCAGGAAAATGGGTCTCAAGAAGCAAATTACCTGTGCTCTCGGCATCCTGTGTGATGCTGCCATCTTCTCTTCTTAGGGTGTTGACTTGGTTGGTGCCTTTTTTAGCCAGAACACGATGTAGTCTGGCAGCCTTGTTGGTATTATCTACACCTTCGCAGAACCTAACCCAACTGCGTTTCTTGGCACTGCGGACACCTTTGTTGTAGAGTGTAAGCGAGGCTCGGTACTGTTCCCACTCACCAGTACGCTTAGCTCTATTGAAAAGTCTTCTAGTGCTTTTGCGTAACGCAGAGAGTTCGGAGCTCCACCATGGAACGCCTCTAGAGTCAGTAGAGCTACTTAGAGGGCAATTTTCTTCATAGGAGGATGTGATTGCCTCCGATACGTTGGATACCAAGGAATCTAAGCTGAGCCACCCTGAGACTTTATTGTCCTCGTTAACATGATCCCTTTGAATGCTTTTGTTTTTGAAGGCGTCTTTATTGTGTTCATATGTTGTTCAAAGCGAACCAGAGTGACAGCCCCCCCCCCCCCCCCCCGTATTCATAAATATAGTAAGTAGGTACAGCGGTTATGTATAAGGTGATTCCCTGGTAACAATAAAGTGATTTATATGAAATGGTGGAAAAGGAGTAAACAAACTGTGAATAAGCTGTATCCACATGAAGAGGTACAAGATTTGGTGTAGGCAGAATAGCCTCCAAATCCTTAAATACACATCATATCCTCTTCATCCTTTTTGCATTGGCTTAAATTTTTCAAGCGAAGCTACGGTCACCCAAGGAAGATTCGCGTCATTGGAGGATAAGTACTCAAAATTACCGTCAGACACCATAAAATGGTTTACTGATGGCTCTAAGACAGAAGAGCGCACTGGGGCGGGCATTAAGGTTACCAACCAACAAATCTTTATCCTTAGGGGAAGATATTCAACGGTCTCCCAAGCAGAAATACAGCCACTGAGAATTGTGCTGAGCTACGCCCGACTGCTGGTTACTGTAATAAATCCATAGTAATCTTCTTTGACAGCAAGGTGGCTATTAAGGCACTCACTAAATGTGCTGTTACATCAAAACTAGTGTGAAGCTGGCAACAAGCACTGCAAGAACTGGGCTTTTCAAACATAGTAACATTGCACTTGGTCCCGAAGCATATTGGCATTACTGGGTACTGGGATGAATGGGATGATGAGGAGGCCAGGTTGGCCTCAGCCACACATATTCATGGATTAGAGCCGATCCGTGGGATTCCCCTGTGCAACGTAAAGAGATGCATCAGCGTATGAGAAAGAACTGAGGCCATATTGGAACAGGCAAATATATTTATCACTGGATTCTCTCTTAAACGAGCTGCGAAACTACTCAGCATGAGTCAACTTAAGGTCAGAACTACTTGCGAATTTAAATCGCGTCACTCAAACTGGAATGGATTGCTTTAGCTTTAGATGCTTTTCTGAAAGCAAGGGAAGGTCTCACTCAAGGATCTAAGTAGCTTCTTTAGTTAGCTCAAGCTTAATCTTCACGCCTAGTTATAAGACATAAGGCTACAGCACAATAGCCTACTGGTTTGTAATATTAGTTAGCTTGCCCACGGCCCATCCCTTATTCTATTTTACAATATACAAGGTAGCATATTCAGAACATGAGCATTTTGCGTAAAGACACAAGACTACTAATACATCAAAAAATTATTAATTCCGTCATGCTAGAAAAAAGAACAAAAGTTTTATTATTTTCGTAAGACGAGATGCCTTTTTAAGCCCATTTCAGACACAAGCTCAACTCAGGTGAGTTTTACTGAAGAAGAGTACAACTTACATCTGAAAATCATGTTTACCAATTTAAAAAGAAAAGGAAAATATCCCATCTTTGGAATCACTTTTTGTTGTATTAGTTGTCTTCGTTTTAAAATCATATTTTGCCCTTTATCCAATTGCTTCCAGCAAAAAAATGAGATATAAAAACTGTGCCTAAAAAAATATTCCCCCCCAGCTATCGCTAAATCTCTATCGCTAAAATTCTCTAAATGCTTTTTGCCTTGAAACACATTGCTAAATTGATTAATTTATCTAGTTCAATTTATCCAGCGCTATAATTTGACATCTTATTTAGCGATGTGTTCCAAGCCAAAAAGCATTTAGCGAATTTTAGCAATTAATCCAATAAATAGAGACCAAATAAGGGGGGTTAGCGTGCAAAAGGTGCGGTAGTTCTGAATTTTTGATATGTTGTATAGGTCGGTAGGGTAGTAAAAAATCCAAGTTTGCGTCACTCTCCCCCTGTGCTCCCCCCGCTATCTTGGAAAAACTGGCACTTTTATCAGTTTTTCGCCCATAACTCCGTTCCAGTCCATTTTAACGCAAAATTTAAGTAACCCATTTTTGTAGAGCACAAAGTTTACTACAAATTTCATCTGTCAAGTTTTTTTCTACAACCAATAGCGACGGAGCTAGCCTAATTTGAAAAACACTTCTTGTCAATCGCTCCATTGTCCCCACGAAGTGGAAAAATAATCATTTTTTGGTGTATTTCATCAAATAACGGGTTAAATATTAGTCCCACATGGAAAATGATTAAAATCGATTTCTCTTTAAACTAAATAAGCTTTAATTTGAGATTAGTCAAATGTCCGTAAGTATGACAGTTATGTAGAAAAGAGGAAAAACCACATATTTTTAAGAATAATGGCGTTTCCCCTTGTCTACGTAACTGTCATAGCTATGGGCATCTAACTTATCTCAAATTAAAGCTTAGTTAGTTTAAAGAAAAATCGATTCTAATAATTTTCCATGTGGGACTAATATTTAACCCGTTATTTGATGAAATGTACCAAAAAATGATTATTTTTCCACTTCGTGAGAACAATGGCGCAATTGACAAGAAGTGTTTTCAAATTAGATTAGCCCCGTCGCTATTGGTTGTAGAAAAAACTTGTCAGATGAAATTTGTAGTAAACTTTGTGCTCTACAAAAATGGGTTACTTAAATTTTGCGTTAAAATGGACTGGAACGGAGTTATGGGCGAAAAACTGATAAAAGTGCTAGTTTTTCCAACATAGCGGGGGGAGCACAGGGGGGAGAGTGACGTAAACTTGGATTTTTTACTACCCCACCGACCTATACAACATATCAAAAATTGAGAACTACCGCACCTTTTGCAAGGTAAAAACTTTCTGTTCATTGGACAAAATAGATGTTTGGCGTTAGCGATAGCTGGAATTGGGCCCCAGTACTGAAATATTTCAATGAAGAAATTTCGGTATATTTTCGTGTATGGAAGAGAAGCTTCGGTATGAATACACCGTACGAGAGCCAGAAATTTCGGTACAGTACCGCAAGTTTCGGTAATTGGTCACCCTATTTGGAACCGTATCGGTGAGGAGCTTTAACCCCTCTAGAGTTTTTTTCTATACTCATAGAAAATCACGTGTGATGGCTAGCTAATCTTCAAAACTAAATTAATACCACTTTCCATTGTCGGAAAATATTAAGCATGTACTCGTATAAATATTTATTAGGAAGGATTCTAATTTCAATAAAAATGAAACCGGAATATAGAGGGCTACGCCCGCAATCCGAGGGTTTTTTAGCAAGTACTTATTTTGTTATGTAAGTATCGGCTCCTTGCTTTTCTTGGTACCACTTAGATGAATGAAAAAAAAGATAAGAAAAATGTCTAACCTATCATATAGTATCTTACATGCCCATTCATATTACGTGATTGTAATGAAACTTAGAACATATTATTGCCTATGGTGTTGGTTATCATTAGCCATCAGTACTTTTGATCTCGGACGTGTGTAAGGGATGCAGGGGTGCGCTAACTGTAACTATGGAAATAAACTATTATTAACTTAAAATATTTTGAGGAGATATACAAATTCCATTATTTCCCGTTTTATATGCTATTCGGAACCCACCTCTCTGAAAGTTTTCATTTTTCTAAGTGTAACGGTCTCGAAATGCAAGGGGGGGGGGGGGGCAAATTACGATCTAATATTTTCTCCTTCCTCTCTGTTCCCCTTTCTTCAAATTTAAAGCAAAATCCCAAAAATAAAATGTGCTCAACATTACCTTTCTCACAACACCCCACTTGCCTATACCAGTCGATAAACAAAATTTGACTTTAATTTCGGCCCCCACCCTCCCTCCCCCGCCCGTTACAGTTGGCCAATTATGACACATCGCCCCCTACCAATCTTTACCATTTCATAAATGTAATTTAGCTATAATATGTAACAATAACTGCAATTCGCACTACGAAAAACAACTTGCAAGTAGTACTCGCACCTTCGAAGCCGGTAGGTGTATTTTTTGTATATGAATAGTGTAAAAATGCCTAACTTTAAGTGAATGTACTATTATTAAATATTACATGATTGTAATGAAACTTAGAGATATTATTGCTTATGGTGTTGATTATCATTGGCCATCAATATTTTTGACCTCGAATGTGTTTAAGGGGTGCAGGGGTGTGCTAACTGCAACAATAGAAATGTACTATTATTAACCTTTTTTGATTAGATTTCAAAATTCCAATATTTTTAGTTTTCTATGTAAGTAAAATCCCGCTTTTCTATTAATTTTCATATTTCTAAATATAACGGTCTCGAAATGCAAGGGGGGGGACAAACTCTGATCACATATTTTTCCCTCTCCCTCTTTTCTCCTTTCTTCAAATTTGATGAAAATTTCAGAAATGGAATGTGCTTGACAGTACCTTTCTTACGATACCCCCTTGCATATACCAGACGAAAAAAAAAGGTTGACCTTCATTTCCCCTCTATGGGGACCTCCCCTCAAAGTTGACCTATTACGACGCATCACTTTCTCCAGAGAATTGTAGTACTTCTACATATTCCCACCAAATTTCATGCATGTAGCTTCAGCGGTTCGTGAGATATTTCATGGACAGTCAGACAGACAGACAGACGGACGCATGACCGATTTCATAAGGGTTTTGTTTTACTACATAACCCTAAAAATGCATTTCTTGGCAAACTCCAAAAGTCGATTGCCTTTTAGTGGTAACATCCTTTGTACGAATAAATAAAACACTTCATAACAAAATTCAAATTCCGACGAACTAATACATCTCAGTGACCATTAGCAATTCACACTTTTTCCTACATTTATATTCAAGTATTTACCTTTCACAAAAGATATGCACTTTTCTATGCATAAAATTCGCATTTTATCATACTCTGATTATTTTACATTTTATTGATTTTAATAATGAAAAGAAAATTGGAATTTTCCTCAATTCAGACATGCCAATGTGAAGTTTTTGATCCACCTAATGGCTATAGGTGTTTCAAATGTATCTACAAAAGATTGAAAACACATTTTCATTGTATGGTAAGCATTAATTAAAAATCAAGCTTGGTATACGAGTAGTCATGCCTATAATTACCGGCGATATTAACGAGGCATGAATTTACAGATTAGAAAATCATTTGCTTGTTTTATTTTAATTTTGTTTGTGCTTATCAGTAATCAGTAATGCATATTTCAGGAAGCAGAGCACTAGGTATCGACCGGTGGAGTTGAAGAATCTTCGAGCTTATTGTGGAGCATTGCGTGTCAGTTGCAAATATGCTGTTCATTACAAAGAAGTGGAAATAGTATCTGAATTTTCACTTTTCCAAACCACAGTTTGATGAATATTTAAAATTCAATTTTTCTTGTACCCGTAATAGAGTGCTACTTAAATGTAATTTGTCGTGTAAATTACATGAATCCGTGTCCAAAAAGATATTCATTAGCTGAAACACCTTTAATGAAAAGTTGCCCCCAAAATTTTTCATATGTTCCAGTCCTGATATTTATTCCCTAGTCTAAGGTAGACTACACTCCTCAAAACAAACTAAAGATCTAACGAAATAGTACATGCAACCAAGATGTTAAGAAATCAATTATGCATAGAAAACTGTGGGAAAATACGAGTCCAAACTAATATACACACCAGACTTGAAGATTAACAAAAACTAAGTTGGCTAACCTTGATTTAAAAAAAAGTCAAATTAAAATAGTAAACAATGAAAATTTCTATAGAAAACTTTTCAGGTCATCCTATTTTTAAATGAGATAATTATGTAATGATAATGGTTCACATTTACAACAAATTGGATCATTGTCGTGTGGCTGAAAGGCATAGCCCCAGAAGCGCCATTCTCCATTTTATCGATTGAACTAATAAAAAGTCTTGAAATATGCACAGAATTCCCAACAGCATCAGACAATACAATATTTCCTATTTTCCACTATCTTTTCAATACGCTAAATTTTGCAATAGTGAAAAATACACATTGAATAACTTCCTTCAAAGACGCTAGTAGGAATACGTATACGTAACTGTTTATTATTTGCAGGCGCCCCTTTACAGAAGCAATGCAATGCATCTTTTTGTAGCCCTCAAGATAAATCTGCATAAAAATATTTTTAAATCGGCCATTCAGATGACTTCACATCAAATCAACGGAGGTTTTTTCCCTCACTAAATGGATGGTATCTGTCAAGATCCAATCTACTGAACTACATTTCCTTTTGTTTTCGTATTATTTCCACTACTTTTCTGTGAAAACAATTCCCATCATAACAACAACATATTAAATGAAATTTGATGGTCTTTATACGTTGGCAAATTTGTATTGCTAATTTCCTTTTTACGCATCATATTTGAGTAATATTCCAAAATGAGCATAATGATTACAAAGTCATTAACGTGCAATAGCGATGATTAGATTGGATTTTTTTTTCGTATCGTAATTCATCAAAAGTTGTGTTTTTTCTTATGTCCAAACGAAAGTGAAAAGGTAGCACTTCTTTTGCACTTCCATGGCCGCTTCTATTCAATGTGATGCCTGAGGATGCTCCAGATCCATTCATTCATATTATTTTTCTCTTTGTACGAATTTCATACCAAAGTAAAGAGATCTTTGACCGTCGTTCCGCGAATCAGACTTACTTTCAACAAGGTGCTTTATCATATTAAGGTCTCCGCCTTCTTGTTAACATTTTTTTCTGTTTGGAGCTATTCCCTCAATCTGAAGCCGCTTAATGCATGTTACAAACTTTTCTTCTCCGGTACAAATGTATTGTGTGCTTTCTTGCGAAAATTGGCGTGGTTATTTATTTGCCCTCCAAATCTTCTGCTATTCATTGCAATTTTAGGTGGATTTTCTCGGATTAATATGATTGAAATTGGACATGATTATGGAGTCACATTGTACTGGATAGTTAGAGAATTCAGTTAAAATATTTGCACTATTGAATTCAATATTACATTTGGGAAGCATTATTATATTTGAACCATTTTTTTTTTTATTTTTTTTTTTATTTTAATGTCAGCCTTCTTTCAGTTAAACATAGTTTTCGAATAAAAGGAATCACTTTCGTAATATGTATGTTATTAAATTTATAAACGATTTTTGTCGGATAGATATACTCGCATGATTTATCCAATAGAAATTGTAATTATTATAATCATTGTTCTGGTTCCGTGATAAAATGTAACATTGAAGTAGGTCGATTTTCTGATTGAATGCTTGGCAGGTTGCAAGATAACCTTCAATACAAATTTCAAAATTTCAAATTGTGCGAAAAGCATACTTAAATACACGTTTCGGTTGGATTAAAGGAAAGGAAAGCTTAAATTCAGGTAGCTGGCTACTACGTTATCCCATCCTATCGTCAGATTTGTCTTCATGCCTGCTATACAGGGTGTTCCTTAATTACCGCACATGGGCAGTGCCACATGATTCCTTACGCAATTTCCAACAAAAAATAATAAGGGACATTTTGCCGAAATCTTAACGTTTTAGCTGCGACAGGCATTAAATTTTTTTTTTAAATTGCTCGACTCGCGTTACTAAAATCATAATACCTCAAAAATCAATGAAGCTCACTCACTCACTCAAATAAAATTTATATAATAATTCAGTTAATACTTTCCTCTTTCCTCTATTATAGATATTAATTCAGATGAAGGGTCTAATTGTTATTGCACATCAAAGTCAATTTTTAAATTTTTCTAAAAAAATGTTATTTTCGAGCATTTTTTTCTAAATTTTGCCATACATAATGTTTTGTCTTACATAAGAAGAGACTTCCTTATTTCCTAGTGATCAAATCCCGTTAACATTGTTTTATCTTAAATTCTAAAATTCTAGTAGTTGCGGGAGTTTAAATATAGGAAGACGGGTTTTTTCCCTGATTGGTACATTTATACCGTGTCGATATTTCATTACTAAGTATATCCATACGCAATGACTCAAAAACTACGCTCTAAAAAAATGTTACCCTTATAATAGGAGGAAACTTTATTTCCTTCTATTATAATGGCAAATTTACTCTGTAATGCAGATTTATACAGTGGCGTAGCTAAGGTATTTAGTGCCCCGGGCAAAACTTGAGTAAGACGCCCCCCTTCCTTCATCCCGTCCACAATTTTTTTTAACGCAAACTATTCGGTATATTTATAGTATACAAACAACGTAAATAATAGAGTAGAGCGTCTATTATTCGAACGTCGATCAACCGGAACGTCTATTAACCGCAACAATATGCACACAATTTTTTCAAAATATGTAATATGTATGCATGTACATATGTATTTGAGATTGGTCAAATCAAGAGCTCAAGTTCGCAGAAATAAACTCCAAAAAACAAGCAAAAACAAACATATTGTACCATACCTATTAAACGAAATACAAGAAATCATTATGCGATTGTCTATTTAAAATACTATATGTGTATCTTCGTTTTATATGTATATATGTATATTTATATATATGTATAACTTTGCTTCCGCCGTTTTTTTCTGGAATTGAAAGCTTAATTGTCAAAAAGTGCTTAGAGACGTACATATTATTCGAAGTACTGTCTATCGCTAGCGACAACTTTCGCCCATCTCTCCGAAAATTTTCGGATTCCATCTCGGAAAAAGGAGGCGTCTCTCGACGCGATCCATGATTGGATCCATTTTTCGACTTCCTCGTACGAACGAAAATTCTGATCAGCCGGACCATGCGCCATGGAACGAAACAGATGGTAGTCGGTCGGAGCGATGTCTGGGGAGTACGGGGGTGGGGCAAGATTTCCCATTTCAGGGTTTCCAAGTATGTCTTGATCACTTTTGCGACGTGTGGCCGAGCATTGTCATGCTGGAGGATGACTTTGTCGTATCTCTCTTGGTACTGTGGTCGTTTTTCCTTTAATGCTCGACTTAAACGCATCAATTGCTTGGCTTGCTGAGTCACTCCCAGTGATTCAGCTAATTCTTCTTGGATTTGGCACGAATCTTCATCGAGCAGTGCTTCCAATTCGACGTCCTCGAAATTTTTTTCTGTCCCACCACCATGCTTGTCCTCGACATTGAAATCGCCACTTTTAAAACGTTGAAACCACTCACGACATATTCTGTCACTCAGAGCAACCTCAATGTAAGTATCTGAGAGCATTCGATGAGCCTCAGCTGCAGTTTTTTTTTTTCAAATGGAAGCAGAAGATCAAAACTTCCCGGAAATGACGAGAACTTGGCTCGAAAACAGACATTTTGAATTGCGAATCTAATTAAAAATGCGAACAACTTTTACTAATGCGAGGATGTCGATACGTTCACAGACGTCCAAACTCACTTTGTGACACTTTTGAGCTACGTATTTTGACCAGTGTGGTGTATTAACGTCAATGGAAATAATGTCAATTGACGCTATTTCCCACCTAAAAGTGAAATAACGTCAATTGACATTATTTCGTTTTTCCAAAGAGAAATAATGTCAACTCCCAAAGTGCAATAAAGTCAACTTCTGATATCAGGTCGTAGAGCTGTTTAGATTTAAAAGTAAATGTTTTCTAGCTACAGTTTTTTGAAAAGCAAGCTATTTGTTGTTTTTAATTTCATCTTCAGAGCGTATTCGGTTATTTGTCATCCCGTGCGAGTGCAGTGCTCCTAAAGTATTCGTTTAAAAAGTGTGAAATGGATTAGATATGCGAGGAAATAAGTGGATTACGGAAAAATAGTAAGTTAATTTACGTAGAAAATTAAAAACAGTTATATCGTAGAAAGAATTCATACAATAATTAAGTACGATACAAGTGTTATTGGGCTAATTGCTCAGTAAGCATCATTATTGATGAAAATGGGAAATGTACGCATCCTAGTTTTCAAAACATCAGCCATCTACATGGGTCGCAAGAAGAAATGTATGAAAAAATGAAAATTTCAAAGAAAATTAAAGATCGTTGCGCCGATTTAAGCACTTTGAGTCGAAGAAGTCTGCGCAACACGTTTAATGTGGTTTTGCCGGGAAAATCAAACGTCTGCCCATTTGGTCCAGTATGGGAGAATGAAGAGGAATTTGATTAATATTAAAAACTTTTTAATTCCGAAGAATCCAACCACTCCTGCTGACTTTAAAAAGATATTCCAAGATGTAAGGGTTCTGAAAAACTTTGGATTATCGACACACGACAATCTGAAACCGTTTTCTTTCGAAACGGTTATTGAAGAAAATTTTTCTTATACTATCTTCGGATCTTCGGCAATAATGGATACTATATCTTCAACGCCAGTAGAACAACTTCCCCGGAATTACTTAATGGATGCTACTTTTTCCGTTATACCATCTTGCGGTTATCAACAGCTGCTAATACACTCAATTGCCCTAACCCCTTGTGGGGCATAGCGCGTCAACTGTTCCATGTGGCCCAGTTGACGTTTCGGTGGCATAATCTGGTTTCGGAGAATGCAGTTGCCAGCATACATCTCCTGCACATCCATGGCCACGAACGTCGTCGTGGACGGGATTCGAACCCGAAACGCCGGTAGTCAAACATGAGACTGATGCCCCAACAGCTGCTAATAATGCATATTGAACATTTTAGCCATGTAAGTATCTGAATTTTTAGGATGTTTTACTTTCACGTTATAGTATTTATTTATGTGAGATTTTCCGAATTGGTTTTCTGGATTCGTGCTAACTAAAGCGGAAATACACTTTTAGAAACTTTAGAGTTGATTTCCGCTTTAGATACCCGAAGTGTATTTCCGCTATAGGTACTCTGAACCTTACGAAGATTCGTATTATCTAAAGCGGAAATACACTTTGGGAAACATCAGAGTTGATTTCCGCTTTAGTTAGTACGAATCTTCGTAAGGTGCGGACTACCTATAGCGGAGATACATTTTGGGAACCTTTAGAATGTATTTCCGCTTTAGTTAGTAGGAGTCTTCGTAAGGTCTGAACTACCTATAGCGGAAATACACTTCGGGAAACTTCAGAGTTGATTTTCGCTAGATAGTCCGAATCTTACGAAGTATACTAAGAAAATACCGGGTAATAAATATGTTTTCACTATTTAATTCACATTTTAGATATATCCCTTCTTGTTCATTTTAATGACGAGAAAGACACAGGCTGCCTACGAAGATGTATTCCGATACATTGAAGCCATTGTATTCAAGCTTAACCCGAAATCTTTTCAAACAGACTTCGAAGTAGGTTTAAGAAAATCATTGAAAACCGTCTTCCCTAGCGCTGAGCTTATTCCTTGTGTGTTTCGCTACTGTCAAGCACTAAGACGAAATTCTCGCGGAATACCGAATTTTCAAATTGCCTGTAAAAAGGACCAAGTCGCGCGACGTATTTATCAAAAATTTCAAGTGTTGCAGCAGAATCTGAGGGACGTTCGTGGAGTAGCTGTAAGCGAGTGGACAGTGAAAAGACAACTAAAGGAAGCGAATTTGACTCCAAGGCGGCCCGCCACAGGCCCAAAATTAACCCCACATCACCGACAAGCGCGACTCACGTCTGTCAGGAACCACTTAAACTTGACCCTCGAGCAATGGCGGTCCGTATTGTTCACCGACGAGACCAGGGTGTGTCTACATGTGACTGGAGGTTGGGTATACAGGCGTCCAGTCACTGCCATGTAGACACTCCACTCGCTTACAGCCACTCCGCGAACGTCCCTCAGATTCTGCTGCACGTCAACTCCCGTGAGGAGCCGATTTCGTAGCATACTTGTCACAATAAAACGATCGTCTCTATCGGAAGTGCACCTAGAGCGACCGAGTCGGGGTCTCTGATTGTAGCTACCTTCCCCCGGAAACACTCTTGATACAGTAGACTGACTCATTCCTAGCTGACGAGCGACTGTTCTCTGAGTAAGCCCTTCCGAAAATAGGGCGACAAATTGAGCCGCCTGCTGAGGCGAATGACAAAATTATAACTTTTATTGCTTTAAACTTATTCAATCGACCTTCCAGATTCAACTGACCATTGAAAACCCTTTGCGGATGCATTTATAGGGTTAGTTTGCCTTGTAATAACCCATTCATAAATGTTCAATTTCCCGACTTTTTAGCTCCGGTAGCGTTCATTCATAAAACACTCATTAAATGGTGATAAAAAGGGTATCATTGTAAAGCTAAGATCTCAAACTTTTAAATGACATACGATTTGTAGGGATAACGTACTTTTAAAAATATACATACAAATACACGTGCTTTCGGTTTGGTTCAGTATTTTTGCTCGCAAGTGTATTATAATTGATACTACTTTTCTTACGGAATAGTGAACATGTTGTTCAATGATATCCTTTAGTATAGAATAGTTTCCCAATCATGCATCATCATCATCATCGTGGCGCGACAGCCCGACGTCGGGCCTTGGCCGCCTGGATCATTGTCCTCCAATTATCTCGGTCACGTGACCGCGTCCTCCAATTTTGGGAGCCCAGCAGCTGCGCGGCGTCCACACCTACTGAGCTCTCCCAACGAGATCTCGGTCGTCCTCGCAATCTCGCTCCGTCGACTCGTTCTGCATTCATTACTCTCTTAGGCATGCGATCATCGTCCATTCTTTGTACATGCCCTGCCCATTGAAGTCGTTGTAGTTTGACGATTTTCGAGACTTGCAGCTCATCGTACATTTCATACAACTCATGGTTGTACCGGATGCGCCATCCATCTCGATCGCAAACAGCCCCGAAAATTCGCCGTAGAACCTTACGTTCGAAAGTGTCTAGCATGTTTTCGGAGGCTTGAGCTAGGGTCCATGCTTCGCAGCCATAGCATAGCACTGGTCGTATAATGGTTTTGTACACGCAGAGCTTCGTGTTTCTGTGCACATGTTTCGATTTCATTATGGGGAGAACCGAGAAAAAAGTCTTATTAGCTAACTGTATCCGTCGCTTGATTTCGTCAGTTTCGTTGGCGTCCCTTGACAGGTTGCAACCCAGGTAAATGAAGTTGTTCACGAACTCGATGTTGAGGTCCCCCACATTGATGCTTGGTTGTGCAGGTGTCCTTGTCACCGATTGCATCATTATTTTAGTTTTACCCTCGTTAATACGTAATCCAACTTCCTTTGCAGCGGTATCGAGCGTATGCAGAAGTTCTTCTGCGTCAGCCAATCTTCGGGACATGATGTTGATGTCGTCGGCGTACGCTGCTAATTGTGTCGACTTGATGAGTAGCGTCTTGCTGTTGTCCAAATTCATGGCCCGAATAACGTATTCCAGTGCTAGGTTGAAGAGCGTCGGAGCCAGTCCATCGCCCTGTTTCAAACCAGTGCGTGTTTCAAATAGATCAGTAAGTCTATTCTGGATCCTGACTTGTGAGACGGAGTTGGTCATCGTCATCTTTGTCAGTCGCACTAATTTTGCTGGTATACCAAATTGCAGCATGATGTTGTACAGTACTCCACGATCGATACTGTCGTATGCCTGCTTGAAGTTGACAAAGATTTGGTATACGTTTACGTTGTATTCCCAGCACCTCTGGAGTATCAGTTTGACTGAGAAGAGCTGATCGGTTGTGGAGCGACCAGGTCTGAAACCGCTTTTATATTCGCCAATGACTCGTTCTGCGTACGGTTTTATTCTATTTTCCAGAATTTTCGTCAAAATTTTATAGGACGTACAAACTAGTGAGATGCCCCTGTAATTCTCACACCGCAGTTTATCTCCCTTTTTATGAATTGGACAGATGATGCTTCTGCGCCAATCGTCTGGGATCTCCTCGTTCTCCCATACTCGTAGGAGTAATTGATGTATGGCATCAACTAGACTCGTTCCACCGAATCTTAGCAGTTCAGCTGGAATCTCGTCAGCGCCCGGCGCTTTATTTCGTTTTAGTGACCGCAACTCGAGATCAACTTCCTCTACTGTCGGGGGTTGAATGGGTGGGCCTAAATCAACAATATCGTCGAGAGCTTCCTGTGTGGGGATGTTAGATGGTCGGTTTAGAAGCTCTTCAAAATAAGAGGCCCATCGTTTGTTAATACCATCGGTGTCGCTGATGATGTTTCCATCCTTGTCCTTACAAAGGCTAGTCCTGGGTTGGTAGCCGTTCTTAATTGTATTTACTAGTTTGTACGCTTGTCTGGTGTTCCTATTAGCTAAGTTTTCGTTTATGTTCAGCAACTGCTCGTCAAGGTATTTACGTTTCTTACGTCTAATTATTCTATTCGATATTCGCCGTAGCTCGTCATATTTTTCTCTTCTGGCTCTGGTTCCTCGTTGAATCCATTGTCTGTAGGCCTCGTTTTTCGCGTCAAGTGAATTTTTGCATTCTTCGTCGAACCAGTCATTTCGCGCTCGCCGGGCTTTATATCCCACGACCTTCTCTGCGACATCCTTGAAGGTACCCTTGAGTTCTTCCCAGAACCCATGGACGCCTGTGTTGCTGATGTTGTGTAGCATAGGTGATAGTTTTTCCTCAAGGGCGGTAGTATACGCCACCGCTGTAGCATCACTCAAGAGCTTATCAACCGCAAAGATTTTGGGAGGGCTGATTCTTGACTGGTGCACTGAGGAAATTCTACATCTGTAGGTCGTCTTCACCAAGTGATGATCTGAATCGCAGTTTGCTCCTCGATAGGAGCGGACATCCATCACACTAGACGCCCATCTCCTGCAAATGAGGACGTGGTCAATTTGGTTGACGGTATGTGCGTCTGGAGACTTCCAGGTCTGCTTGTGAATGCGTCGATGCGGGAAACACGTAGAGCTTACGACTAGATTCCTTCTGCAGGCGAAGTCTATAAGTCGCTGGCCGTTATCGTTACATTCTTCATGGAGGCTGTGGCCTCCAGTGGTCCCCCGATGCCAGCTTTCATTCCCGACTTTCGCGTTAAAGTCTCCCAGCAGCAATTTGACGTCGTTTGTTGGAAGTGAGTCGAAGAGAGTTTCAAGGCGGGCGTAGAACTCGTCTTTTACTGCGTCTTCTTTAACTTCAGTGGGGGCATGCACATTGATGAGCCAGAGATTGAAGAATCGAGTCTTGATGCGAATCGCACACAGCCGTTCATTTATGGGTTTGAAGTCAGTAATATGCGGTTTGAGGTGATTGTTCACTATAAATGCTACTCCAAACTCCTTGCGGCCCGATGGTTTGCCACTTGTAAAAATTGTGTGCGATTTCTTGTCATTAATCTCGCTGCCAAGCCAATTTGTTTCCTGCACTGCAGTAATGCTCAGTTTGTACTTTTCGACCTGTTGAAGGAGGGCCTTCTCGGCCCCCGGTTTGTTCAGGGAGCGTACATTCCAGGATCCGAAAGAATAATCCTTTATTCGTTTGCGTGGTCGTCGTTGTTGATCCGTCCAATCCGAGGCTTTTGTTCCAGGTTTCTTGACATGGAGTGGTTTTTACAAGGACGAGTTGTCAGCACGTCGCTTAACCCCATTCAGGGGATGGCCTCGGAGATAGCTGCTTCAGATGGTTTCATAAACGTGCTGGAGTTCACACAACTATGTAGCAGGTCCAACTACGCAAGTCAATCCATCCTACTAGACCTGAGACGCTTAGGTGTTCGTCAGCCATTCAGGCTACAGCTATCTGCCTTTTCCAAACTGTCTTATCGCTAAGACATTGGCCGTCAGCGATTTGATACACTGCCGTTACCAGGGGGCGCCCACGCGGAGGACTATGGAAAAGGTCTTTGCCCCCCATGCATAAGGAAGCATTTAATCCTGCTCTGTCCAAAAATAATCTTTTCAATGTTCAAACAGAGGGAAGAAAAAAGTTGGTCCGTGGATAGCGTTTTGGCGCCCCCTCAGCCGTTGCAAATTACAAGAGTATAACTCTTCTGGAAGAGTCCTAGAAGAGGAAAATTGTTAGTTGGATCGAAAAATAGAGAGGAGAGGAGACTCTTGGGGAATGATATATTCAATAAAATTATGAAATGATATTCTTCCTTCCGAAACTTCGGATGACTCCAAATGACGGCCTTCGTAAAGTCGCTTCGTTTTATCTATAAGTGTCACCATACACTGTCGAACTCGAGCACGAACCTGGTGCAAATGTCCTCTGACACACACATACACTTCACATAGGTGTGAAGAAAACCGGTCCACTTGTACTAGGTTCGTGCTCGAGTTCGACAGTGCATGGTGACACTAAGGATGTCTATTGGGATCATTCCGGTCTCGAAGCAGGCAGCTTCATGTGATGTTGTTCGGCATGCACAGCACACTCTTAACTGACTTTTACGATGTACCGAGCATACCTTTTTGGTATGTTGCATGCGTAATGAAGGGCCTCGCGCCACACAGATCATGTGTACAGCATGATTGAGGTTATTGCTCTCTAGACAGTAGTAACCTTTTGGTCGGTTTATGGTCACCTATGTTTCCCTTTGTTTTTGTCAGCGCAAGATGCACGGCGAAAGCCAGCCTCGCGTTTTTTCTCACCCACAAATATTTGATAGCTGGAAACTATAACACTGCTTCCGACTCTGATCTTCAGATAGTTCCTCTTTCTGCGGCTGCTAATAATGACCTGTCCTCAGTGTTATTTTATCCATATCCTAACAATTAAAATAATTTTAATGATTCACACCCACTCCTACGGATATTACAAATATTTCCAACTAAACTGCTATACTTTGTTATATTCATTCAATAGTCATCTAAAGTGAAAAGATACAAACACAGTGCCTAGTTGCCACAGTGATACATGCAATTCCATAAATGTACTCGCATTTATTTGCTTGGCCAATCATTCAACAAAATTTTTGTGGAAGATCCAATTGTTTGTAAAAATGCGTTGGAGAAGAAAGCCTAAATCGCTCAATAAGTAAAGTCGAAGACATCTTACAATGGAGCTCTGCGAAAGAAAGTGTTTAATATATAATACGTGATTGCTACAGATGTTTAGTTATCACGCTTTGACGAGTCTTATTACTGTCTTCAGTGCAATGAAATGACTGGCAAATTTATAAAGTCTTGCGTATAGCGTTAAATATCTGTTTAATTAAGATTTTCCAGAATCGAAAAATACAAAAAACCTAAACGCATAACAAAGCCTTGAAATTTGGAATTTGGTAAACTGAAGAAGAGGCTCCCCAATGAGGTTATATTGGAAAACTTGAACCGACTTTCAGCTACCAGTACCCACGTATCAATATTACGATCCTCTAATCAAAATATATTGAGTTCACTGTAATTAACCGCTATAATAAGGATGTAATTGATTTTTTGTTTTATATACTTTCGACATCTCACTGTGGCGACTCATCAATCTTTTCGGTTAAGACCGGTTAAAGGTTTTTAATAACAATAGCTCATCTTCAAATGATCAAAACTAGCCTACCAAAGAATTACTAATAAAAATAACATGTTTTATGGTTGCGAGGCATAACATCCACCACCACAATACGATATGTTGGCATCTTCTCAAACAATGACCTTCAAGTCGGCACTCGCCATCCACCATACATAGATGGAAAGATGTTCTTAGCAGTGCGTTTTTAGTATTATTGTTGGTAAGATGCTGAACTGAAGTGCTTGTCAATGCAAGTGAAAGTAATTGAGGATTGATATTGAAGTGTTTTGGGGCGAAAGCGAGAGTTTTATAACAACCGTGTTTTTAACCATTGAATAATGCCAGACGCCTAGCAATATATCATTAAAAGATATAAAGATATAGGCAAAGATACATAGATGAATAGATTGAATGAAGTTGCACATTTCGTGGCGATATTATGCAATGTTTAGTTGGGATTTTTACTAGCGTTTTTAAGCATAGCATGTAAAATGTTAATACTGCTTATCAGCCAATGGGCTTTTAATGGGCTGAGGTGGTTTCATGTGTTCAACTATAAGTAATGAGATACTATGGTGGAAAGCGAGGAAATAATCAAACTTCAGTTTCATTGAATTTAATGATTTAGCAAAGAAGACGATGTAATTTTTCGCGGCTATTTTCTTTTTTAATCTTTTTTGTTCGTTAAGTCATAATATTCCGGAAAAATGTCTGTTGTTCATGAATATGTGCTCACGATTCCGTGAACTATCCCCCCTCCAAAAAAAAAACGTATGATGGAAGCTTCCATGTTTGCGAAGATTGTTTATCGTGATGTACTCGCCAAAAATAAAAGACGAATCGCACCAAAAAAAAGATGATTCCTCCCAAACAGAGATGCTAAGTCCCCCAATCCTTGGGAATATTTTCACAATTAAATCCCTAGTCCCCATTTGTAAAAATCTACCCAAAATTGTGTTTAATAATACATCACGATATGTCTGTTTTACCTACAGCAGGAAATCGCTAGAGGCTTGGCCCAGAGTAAATTTCGTCCTTTGGCAGTACGGACGGACGTACCGCAGCGGATATTCGTTCGAGCGTGGGAGCAGGAAGAGGAGTACTAGCTTAACGGCTTCTAAGTTGCACATTTGACGCTAACAATTCAATATAATTAAAAACATTGAAATCCCTAATCCATTAATTTGAAAATATTATTTTATAATTGATTAGACAAATTTATAAATTTTGGGTATTTTTTTCGTGCCATAATGACTTTCCCAAAACAAAATAGTTTTTTAATAAAGTCTAGCAAATTACCCCCCCCCCCCCCCCCCCCCCCCCCAAACGGGAGGGGATTGGCGTATGGTCATTTGCAAAAATCCCCTAGTCCCACGGGAGGATAATTCGCAGAGCCTATACTCTCATGCTCGTATTATACTGGCACTCTTCATTTTGAGGTTTATGAAATATATAGTATATAAGAAACAGGAAATCTAGTACATAGCCGTCATCATTATTTCAAACATATGTAGTGTCAGACATAGGGCAAAATCTCGAATAACTCTCGTTCAGCGGCAGAATTTTACAACAGGCGGCTAAGGTACAGATATAGGTTGGTGCACTTTGTCTGAAAATCTTCACCGGGTGTATGAACTTCAACGATAAACACATAACATACGAGTATGCTGTCTAGAAATAGTTTAATACACGTTTTTTTGGCTTCAGCCTTTTTTTGGGATTTCCGTTTTTTTTTCGTATTATTATATGTCGGTTACCTACGAAAATATGCAACATATTAGCAGAAAAACCCAATAAAAGCAAAAAATCTAATTATTCTAAGAATGGCTATGAAGTAAAATAGGATTTTATTACGCTAATTACACAGTTTTTGAATGATTTGTTACTAGAAAAAAGATGCAACATATTTTTACATAAAACAAATTAAACGGTTATCGGTAATCCGTCATTTAGTCATAGTACAACTTAAAAGTAGGATTTTATCGTCCTTATTTACACAATAAGTGTATGAATGGGAATGGGAACGGAATGGATCGCGAAAATTGGATACAAAAACCGAAAGTGATACGTATATGTTAAAAGGTATGATTGGTAAGAATAATTCATTATTGTGTGGGCTTTTGTATAACAAGAACCAACGTTTAAATTCAATTTATCATGAGTGACTGTGAAGCTGGTCCTAGTAGCCGCCGAAATACAAGGAGACGAAATTTTAGGTTAGTATTTATGCATTACAAATCTAGAATAAACCAGTATTGCTTAGATGAAGCGTCTAATTGTTCAATTTAGCGACAGATGTACATCGGACGAAATTAGAGAAATCATTGATGTATCTGATTTTGAGGACGAACCATATGTTGCATCAGATGACAGGCGGCCGGTACTCAATTGCCCTAACCCCTTGTGGGGCATAGCGCGTCAACTGTTTCATGTCGCCCAGTTGATGTTTCGTTGACATCCACTAGTTTTGGAGAATGCAATAGCCCGCATGCATGGTGGCCGGTAGCTCAGTGCAAAGAGGTGTCAATGTCTGACTATGGTCGATACGGGTTCAAGTCCCGCCCACGGCGTTCGTGACCGAGGATGCTTGTGTGGTCTTCCCTCTGTGGTGCGGGGCGTAGTAATAAGCCAGAGAATTTCTCGATTTGTCGCAGATAGGTGGCTAAATGGACGAGCAGGAGGAGCATGCTGGTTTATTCCAACGAAACGTCAACTAGATCACATGGAACAGTTGACGCGCTATGCCCTATAAGGGGTTACGGCAATTGAGTATATCAGATGACGAAGATTTTGTGCCAAAAGTTGCTGGTTTATCTGGAGAAGAGTCCGACATTGAGCAGGAAGCAGTAGCCCAGCAGGAAGGGGAGTACGATACAGACAAAATCATTGAGGACGAGCCCATGCCTGAAGAACTGGGTAACGTTTCAATTGCAAAGGATGGACTTCATTGACGCAGTGATCCGTTACCAAGTGAACAGACCCGATCCCGTAACCTTTTACAACCGAGAGGTGGACTTGCGGCATTTAGTAATCTTTATACACCAAAAGATGTATTCCAGTCAATCATTACCTCAGAAATATGCGAAATTATTCTGCGTGAATGGAACCGAAAAGACAGAAGGGTTTGTGAAGACTACCACAATGTATTGATTCAAAAGTTGCCCGATTCTTCCAAATATCCGCCACCGAAACTGTTCCAGCCATTTATAGATGCAGAGTTCGATGCGTTCCAAGGAATAATAATTGCGGCTGACATGTACAGGGACAACAAATTAAATCTGGACGATATCTGGAAAGTCCATGGATTGCCACTTATTCGAGAGGCCATGTCTCGAGATGGCTTCAGGATGATGTTAAGGTTCGTCCAGTTCGACAATAAGAATACACGTACGGAACGAATAAAAAGGCGTTCTCCTGGCTTGATCGTGCCCATTTTCAATACCAACCAACTAGATTTTACTACCAACATTTAACCAAAATTTCAAAGCTCTAGCTTAATTCCATCGAAAGTTATCGTGCGAACGGACAGACGGACAGACAGACAGATATAGCTAAATCGAATCAGGAGGTGACCCTGATCATTTATGTATACATTGTTATACCTCCGGAGCCTCCTTTAAGGTGTTACATATTTTCTTCGTGACAAAAACAATATACCCTATACTAAAAGTCTAGGTTATAAAAAGGAAGGAAAAAGGGGATTTTTTGACAAGTACCTTTACTCTCCCTCTAATTTTTATTAAGAAGTCTAATATGATTCAAAGCAGCCATTTACTCGAATTGGACATTTCGACAATCTTCCGATATATATATTTTTTTAAATATCATTTGTAAGGGAGATAGGCGTTCCTCTGGTCAGATCATGCTCATATTCATCATCATATTACAAGTCTTTACTACAAATATTTGACCAAATGTTCACGAACAAATATGCGAGTATAAAAGACCGCGTTTTGCGTAACTCTAGTGATAATGGAGATTAAATTCATGTAGTTAGTTACTTAGTTCTTGAATACTATAAATTGTAAGTTCAACGTTCAGTCCATGCAAATACATATATCCAGTCCCTTGTGAGTGGGTGATCCTTAAACCATCGCTCCAAAACGAAAATAGATAATCGCCCCACCTTTCAGGATATTCACGTGATATTTTCACCCCTAAAAAAGAGACGGACGATTGCCCAAAATATATGAGCTATCGCCCCAAAAACCTTTTTTTTTTTCAAGGAAAACGGAAACTTGTTCAAAAAATTGTATACTACCTAAACTAGAAATTCTGCCTAGGATTTTCCAAGATAACATTTCTCGGAGCTATTGTAATTTCTGTTTTATACGTAATAGAATTGTTTTTCTAGGGGTGAAAATATCATTTTAACAATCATCCTGAAAATTGGGGCTATTGTTCATTTTCGTAAGGTTCCACGGAATTCGTGGCAAATTTTACAGAAGATTTTCGCTTTAGGCAGTACTACTTCCCAAAAATCTACTCTGGCCAATCTCAAAGCTTTATGCAGTACGAGCATGAGTGATACATACCCATGGAATTTCATTCTGGACAATCTCAAGCAGGCTTTCCACTTTAGGCAGTTCCGCATTTGGGGCGAATTTTAACCGTAGAAAGACCTTGTGGCTATATTCTGCGTTGTTTTTTGAAAATGCTACAAGAGTAGCGAAACGTCGCCGAAACTTTAAGTAAGTAACATTCAATTAAAAAATCTTTTAAAAGTGGAAATTGTTTATTGATTACTTGTGGCTATAGTTCAATTGGAAATATTGCTCCAATTTTATAATCTTTTCTCCCAGAATTTCGCAAACTATTGCCCCAAATATGGAATAATAGTTAATGATGAATAATCACCAAAGTTCGGCACAGTTGTTCATTTTCGTTTTGGTGCAATAGTTCCTGGGGCGTTAATTCATAAAGCCCAATTTTATCTGATTGCCGAAGTCGAAGAAATTAACAATTTTGCGCTCCCCTTTGTGAAAATGTTTTCACCGAAAATAATGCCGGTATTGATTTTTTTATATGATTATGGTTATCATAACCGAATGATTATCATTATCTAATGCTTATAAATCAAAGCAATCTACATTGCAATAGTGCGCAACGTCCCGGTAGCAACTGGTCTTATGATCCGAATTCAGCAAAAGCTCACAACTAATAACTACAAAATGATTGACCAGTGACACCATAATTTAGATATTATGATATTATTTAATATGTACAGATTGTTTGTTCTGCCTTTTCTTTTTAATCTTCCCACATTATTACAGGGTTTTGCTTTTAATTTTCAAACACATTACTGATTGCGCGTTGTTGCTGTAATACACGTAAATAAAAATATAATTAAAAACGTACCAGACTAATGGTAAAATTCGTGAGAAAATTCCAGACTTGACCATTATTCAACAGTTAAGTTAAAACGATGAATTTGATAAAAAAAAATGCGTGATGGTATGATCAAAAGTTGAAATTTTAATGCCTTTCTGAATTGTCGAATTAAAATCAGCCCGACTACGGAAGTTATCGCGATAGTGTAATATCATTTTAATCACGCCCCTTCTAATTTCAATTACCATTTTAAAATCTACCGTTACGAACGTTACGTATTTTTATATTTAGCTTATATAACTGCTTCAAAGGGTTACAATTCATCAACAGATAAAAACAAAGCGTCAGATTTTTTCGGAAGGGAATGCTTTCACCAGCGGCATCACCGAAGAGGTGTCCCCATTAAACGTGAAGAAATTAAAACTTATCGAGTATTTCCCGTATTTAGGAGTATTGCCTTTATGGCATCGTTGGAAAAAAGCACAGACACAAATCAACACTTCCCTCATGATAAATCGAATCAACGCAATAGTAAGTATTTTTGTTAAGGGGTTTTTAGACCATCCAACCATTTTGTAATCACTTTTACTTTCCGATATCCATCAGTTTTTCTGTCCGTTTTGGTATTTGTTCTTCATCAGTTGTACTATCCGTTCTGCTATCCATTCTGGAATTCGTTCCACTATCCTACCCGAAACTTGTGGAAAACGGAGGAAAGAAGAACGAAAAGCCAAACGGACAGCATAACTTGTGGAGAACAGATAGAAGCAACACTGATACCTGAGCGGATACGGATGGGGGAACTATAAGCTTATATGTTCGTGTGAAAATCCCTTTAAAATCACTTTTATCAATCTTCCAGGGAAGGTGATAATGATGATGTTTCTTACCTATGAGCGTCCAAGTCATCGAATTTTCATTTTTATTTATTTGTGGTAATAAAATTGATTGTTGGTATTTTCTGGTTATGCCGATTTAATAAATTATGGTACATAATGGATGAATTCGTCAAGCTAATGTTCACCATGCGACAACCGATTGAAGAAACGTCGGAACAGATTCATTATTAATATTTGGTTTATTGTCATTTACCAATTGATTAATAGCTGCCGATTGATCATGTAATGAAACATGGTATTATGGACCCTTACTTTAGCCCGGCCACACACTGTCGAACACGAACTCGAACATGAACATGGTACAAATGTGCTTCGAATTGCTAAAGACGCACAAACACACACAAATCTGAAGAAAATTGTCCACTTGTACCATGTTCGTAATTGACAATAAAAAGCTGAATCGACGATTTCATTCATTCAAGTAATGCTTAGTAAATTTTGGCACATTTTTGTTTTACTTTTGAACTTGAGTGAAGGATAGAAAATGTACGATAAAAAGGCACAAAAAGTTGCAATGGTTATCGGTAGATTCGGCCCGTCTTGTACAAATATGCATCGATTTGGTTTCAGCAGAATTGAAATTCATTTAGTTTGAATATTATTGTGATGTCTGAATGAAAATCTGTGGATACTTATCCCATAGCAAATGTATCTTTCAGTTGACTTTGAGCCATCTATGTCTCTTATATCCGTCAAATCCTTTTTGCACTTTACATTCTTTATTATATTTTATTATATGTTCATTGCTTTTTTTAAATCCCATATGTCCAAAGCATTGGTCTCATTCTACCCTTTGCTGGGCAGAAAAATCAGGGCTCGGATGTACATACGTGGTTTTGGGTTTTAAGCAACCTAAGGCTGCGCGCACGTTGGCACACGTTCGCGTGTCGCGTTCACGTATTTTATGTCAAACGGTTTGAATCTATGGTTTGCAACCAAAGATGCGAATCTGTCAATTTGACAAATGCTCGGCTGTTGTCGTATCACCAAATTGAGTTCATTATTGTGTGTTAACGCCAATAATTTAGTATGAAATATGTGCTTATGTACATCCTACTACTCTCCAGTCGTTTGGTTTGCCACTCAATTCTTACTTAATTATCCCTTTTAAAGCACAATAATGAACATAATTTGTTGATACGACAATAGCCGAGCATTTGTCATATTAACAGATTCGCGTCTTTGGTTGCAAACGCAGGAATCAGATGCCATTATCATTTTCACTGAAGGTTCTAAGACTGACGAAGGAGTGGGGGCTGGCGTATACTCGGAAAAGTTGGATATTAGCTTGTCGTTCCGACTCCCGAACTTTAGTAGTGTTTTTCAGGAGGGAGTTACAGCAATATCTGAACCTCTAGCCTGGTTGTCGCAAAACGATATATCTGGTAGGGACATTATAATCTACACGGATAACCAACTGGCGATTAAATCGCTTAGCTCAGTCTTGGTAAAATCGAAGACAATACTGGATTGTCGAAGCTCCCTAACAGGGATGGGATGGCTCTTTAACATTTCCCTGTGCTGGGTGCCACCCAGGGGGCACCCACTGATGCTACGCAAGGAGGTGGTGCATAGGGTAAAGGCGCCTGGGCGCTGATGCCTTTATGGACTGACGACCCCACGTACCTTAGTTATGAAGTTAGGGTGGCTGAGTGACGGTCGTTGGTTTCAGCCGTTATATGTCACCGGTGTTGCATGATGGTCTCGTAATAGATTCCGTCGTTATGCGGCACCTGGGGAGTGGTGCCCCCGCATAATGAACTACGAAAAGGGGCTATATAGGTTGAAAGGTATCTCAAACGATTCCTATTGGAGCAATCCTATAAGTGCCATGGTGCGGAAAGGTTAAGGGTCTGCCCAGGCTCTGATTCCTAGACTTGATGAAGACACGGTTTTGGCGTCTTCCCAAGCTCTGATTCTAACATAATTGAGGATTGGCGGAAAGGGAGAGATACTGATTCCTATATGCTTTGGGGTCTGACAATCTCACGGGCCCAGTCAATTGGCTTACTAGTACCTGAACATGGCGCCGGCCTGTGATGGGAAAAGAAGCACTATCCCCATCTGAGGAGAATGCTTACTAGTACGAGAGGAACGGAAGCACTTTCGACTCTTTTGGGGGTAGTGGGTTTAGCTGAGCCCGGAATGCACTCTTAATCAGCAAAATATTCCGTAAGGATATTGAACGGTGAGATCATTCCGGCTTTTGAGAGATCAGTAGCAAATAATGAACCACGGGGATGGATGTGCCCACAGTATCAAGGTACTGGCCCATCAAGGTGTTAGACTCGTGGGGGATGTGGTTATTGTTAAGTCGGCTAAGCTAGGTTGCAGCCTATAATAGTAAGGTTCTGAGGAAAGTGCATGTTCCAAAGTGGTCATCCTTCTGACTTCGGTCAGACAAAAAGCCATCCCGTAAGGGGGAGGGTAAAGCCCTGTGCTAGGAACTCCTTAAGGCATCGCATGAAGACGATAAGTGTTAATTCCTGTGCTGGGTGCCAGGGCATAGCGGCTATGTTGGTAGCTGCAAGGCCGACGAACTGGCTCAAGCAGGTACGATCAATGAGATCAGCGGGCCGATACGTAGCGCCAGGATGCCGGTGGCTGCTTGTAAACTGGCCATAAAAGATGCAGCGTATGATATGGCTTGCATCAGATTGAGCAATGGCAGTACATGTTATGTGGCTAAACAGATGTGGCCCAAACTGGATCCCAAACGAATTTCTCGATTGCTAATGCTAAACGGAAATAATTTAAGAACTGTCGTAGGAGTGCTAACTGAACATTGCCTAATTGGGGAGCATGCCAGGAGATTTCGTCTTCCATATAATGATCTTTGCAGGAGCTGTGGGGACGAGGAAGAGAAGAAAAGTACGTCTCATCTGTGTACCTGTCCGGCCCTGGCAAGTTTTAGGAAAGACCTCCTTGGCTCCCACTTCTTCACCGATCTGGATGACCCGAAAAAGGTAAATGTTGGTCGGCTACATCGCTTCATTGTGAGCTCAGGCTGGTTTACGGAGTGAGTTGGTGTCAGTTGCTGAGTCCAGAGGTATCACAACGGACCCACTGGTGATCTAAGTGTGCTTAAGCAGCCTTTTTAACCTAACCTAATCGAGTTGGTTTGTGCTGGAAATGGGGACGATCCGATCAAATCTACGTCTACCTTCGATACAAATAATATTTTTACAAACATGCCAATAACTCAGAGCACCGAATAAAAGTAGGCAAGTCGAATTCGGGTGAGTAGCTGCCTATGACCTTAGTACACTCCTTTGTAAAAATTAGTTCAATCGGATGAAGACATTTTTTTTTTGTAGAGTCCATAGTTTCCAAAATAATCAAGGAAAACTGGAAAAAGGACCATTAACCCCCTCTCCCCTACACTTCCGGACCCCCTGTCATCGGGGACTTTTGATCACATATTTAGGGGACTGTCCCCAACAATTGTGCCAAATTTCAAAACTACATGATTTTTTTCCTATTTTTCGCTAGTAGCCTGGACTACTTGGGCTGGTCGAGGTGACGTAACCAGTCGACAGGCTTATATGCTGTGTAATTTTTTGAGAGGAGTTCATTGCTCGCTTTTTCAAATTACTAAGTTAGCAATGACAAAATCCAATTCGTTAAAAAAAAATTGCACGTTTGTCATGAATAAACGGAGAGGTTTTCATATAAACATGGTAGGCTGAATCATTTTGAAGAAAATGTACACTGTGATTTTAGGAATTAGTACTGTTCTAGTCCATACTCCTGAAGAGTGTTGTCCTTAATTGCAGAAGAACAAAAAAATTATGTTGACGAAAATGGAACGGCACGATTTTAAAGCTGTCACTAGAACAACGATGCATCACATATCGAAAGGAAAAAGGGATCAAAATTCAATGAAATTCAATTCACTTCCACTCTATTGTATAAAGAGACGATGGATGGATGATACACCGTGCTGTATCTAGGAGAGAGGTCGATTGCTGTTTTGCTGTACTACATTCCGCCAGAAAAGCATTTATTTTTTCTCTCCCTCAACTCAAGAAAGACAGGATATACCAGTTGACGATCTCGGTTCACTGGAAATTACGGAAAATTTAAAGTTATTGTTAAACCAATTGATAATAAAAATTTTTTGAATTTTTTATTTAATTCAGACTTTTTTTCTAGCACATTTATCAATATTTTGAAAAAGCTTCTAGGAAAACCTTTACTCACACCAGTTTTGCGAAGACACAGTCTAACTCAATCCGGTCAGTAGTTTCCGAGAAAAATCAACACAAATGGCTACATGACTTTTCGAGAGACATCGATTTTCTGTTCATGATTCATAGAAAATCACGTATGATCGTTATGTTTGAAAAGTAATTTAGATGACTTCCCATTTTCAGAAAAATTGGGGATGATTTATTTTTTTTGGAAAAGCTCTAGTTTAATACAAAAAGCAAAAAGAAAAGTGCATTTGGGGACTCCCAAGGCTCCCACTCCGTTAAATTCGTTTAATAGTGGAACCTCAAATGATAACATATCCAAAATTGACTCTCGGATCAACTAAGGTGGCATTTACGTTATCCTTATTCCTGGAAACAAAGAAAATGGCATAAAAACCACTTTAGCGTAAAACAGATCAGTTGATCTTTGTTATGAAAAAGAGGTGTATGTGATTTCGCCAGCAATAACAAATTGTACGTTGTATAAATTCGATTAAAATCAAAACTCTGAGTTAAGCTGAAACGTTAACGAACCGTTCAAAATCGTAGCACAACAAAACGCTATTTCCAGAATTTAATGCAGTAACATTTGTGTTATTATGTTAATTTCTGAAACATGAAGAAAATAGCAGATAAACCATTTTAACTTCAACCCGTTCATATAGGTTTGACTTTCAGATTTCCGCTTTGGAAAGGGAAGAAAAGACTCCTAGAAAACTAAGTAGTTTTAGAGGAAACTGAAGCCAAACAAAGGGCGTTCAGTTTCCGACTAGCTGAGTTTCCTTGCTAGTAAACTCGCCCAATTTAATCGGCCTTTAATATGCGTTGCCTACCTTTCATTACGGTTTTTATAATATACGATTTTTCTAAAAGACAAGATGCGATTTTAATTTTGCTTCTTTGGCATCATTGAGCAAGAGTGTGAACAAGACACTAGTGGTTTTGTAAAAATTAATTGTATAGGTTCAGTAGTACCAGCAATAATAAATCTGAGATATCCTGATTCTTAGAAACCAGTAACATTCCTATTATCAATCTATCTACAGAATGGAAATTTCTTATTATATCAATGGATTTCTATATTTTGCAATGGTTTTCAAAATCCAGTCCTTGAATTGTGATTATTTTTTTTCCTATTATGACTGTTGTAGTTGTTTTTGGTCAGGTTCCACCAACAAAATAATTAAATTTTTATACAGTGAATAGACAAGTCTTTTGAAAAAAGTTAGCCGTCCTGGTCTAAACAAATGAAAACGCATTTATGCCAGGTTTTTCCCATCCTTAGTAAATGTAGATAATAATAGATGATCAGTTATGATAATATTGCTCGGATCTGTAGTTTAAAGAGTTGTGATTTAAGCTTTGAATTTAATCATAGTCAGAGCTTAAGAAAGAAGAGTCATTTCAATATAGGTAAATTGATTAAATGCAAATATTTTCGCTTTTTAGCACTTGCATTTTATGCATGAATAAAATGTCAATAATAATAAATACCAATGTGCTCTCGCAACATATAGATTTTTTTTGGATATAACACTACTCGTAGGTAGAAACCTAATTAGCAACTCCGGGTTCAATGGCTCTTTGTACTTTCTTATCAAATAAAACCGATCATTTTGCACACACATATGCACGCCTTTTAATATTCGTCCGCTTTCACTTGAATTGAAAATAGCCGAAAATATTGTAATGTCTACATCTTATTATCCGATAGATAAATCTATAATCTTTGCATTTTAAATATGCAAATTTTTACTCTACCTTTTACCTTTCAGACATCACGCACGGTGTGACTTTTGCGATGATACTGCAAAAAATAGAAGCAAGGTGCGACCATATGGATACCATGGTACTGTTCTGTGCAATTTCGTGTATATTACAAATCGTTTTACATCTTGCGGTTATTTGGTGGTTACAAGCAATAGACAACTACCCTGGATATATGTTAGTAGAGTAGATACTCAATGAAAAACAAAAAACAAGACCAAGTTAAAAGGGAAAGTATTTTGCTAAACCACAAAATTGTTTGGTTGTGCGACGATTTCCTTAAATAAACTAAATGGCTGTATCGAAAAGTTCAATCGAGTATGGACTGGATATATGTAATATTAGTCATAAAAACACAAATGGGCTTGCAGATAGATAGTAATGTATTGTTATACACACGTATTTTTCAATGGAGTGGCATGCATTTTAATTGGGTTACAGTGGCCTGGTAAGATCAGACTCTTAATCTGTAGTCTGTCTGTCAGGTGATGCTAATCTGCACGATTGCGCTTTGACTTTCTTGCTTAGATACGAATATGTTATGGAAGATATCTTTTCATATGAATAAACATATTAAAAAAAAATGTGCGAAATGTGAGTCAGAAAAGGTGTGGATAAATGTTTGATTATTAAAAAACTGTTGAAACGATGTACTTTGTATAGCTTTTGAAATATAGAGATCCATATTTGTAATGTACTGATATTTGACAAATGAAAGTAAAATGTTTGTCTCCAGTTGTACTCGTAGATACTTGTACATCATTTATTAATAGGGACAAGTCGACAATACAATATTGTAAATGAAAAATTAAAATCAGTTTGAATGGTTATGTCGAATTACAACATGTCTAAAGCAACTGACACTTATACTCAAACAATTTTTTTCTCGTCTCTATAATAGAATATTGTCATACTTATTTTTAAGTTGGGCTGATTTTGTATTCAGTTGCCGCCATATCACTCTAGGAAACGAATGCCAACCAGTGGTGATCGAAAGAAAAAATTTAAAAATGTTGAAACTTGGCACGATTGTTGATGATACAGGAATATAGTATGTATATAGTACTTAGAGTCCTCGCCGCCGGTGGGGTATGAACTCCCACGGGGAGGGAGTTAAAGGGGAGTTTTTCTGTTTTTTGCTTGTAAATGTAACGGTTTCCTTTTATATTTCGGGATTAGAGAACAAAAACAAATATCAATCATTGAAAATCGCTTTATTGTTTTTCAAAATATTCCCCATGAAGATCTATACACTTTTGCATGCGTTTGAACCAATTGTCAAAGCACTTTTGCCACTCTGATTAAGGTGTCTCCAAAACATGCATTCTTAACGCAGCAACCGTTTCTTCAGGTGTTGAAAAACGTTGACCTCTCAGTTTGTTTTTTATGTACGGGAATAAAAAGAAGTCATTCGGTGCCAAGTCAGGACTATACGGCGGATGACCCATCAAATCTATGTTTTGAGTGCTCAAAAATGCAGTTGTTTGAGCTGATGTGTGAGAGCTCGCATTGTCGTGGTGAAGAGTGATCCGTCTTCGGCGGTTGGTTTTCCTGATTTCTTGGAAGACAACTGGCAAACAAATGGTTGTGTACCAGAATTGACTGTTCTGCGTTGTTCTAGTGGTACGGTTGCGACAGGTCCAGTTTTTCCGAAAAACCAGGCGACCATTTGCTTGGAAGTGCTTCGTGCGCGAACAACTTTTGTTGGGTTTGGCTCATCTTGAAACACCCATACAGTCGACTGCTGATTACTTTCGGGCTCATACGCGTAAATCCACGATTCACCACCTGTCACGATGTCATAGACGTGTTTCGAAGCACCGCGATAGTATTTTTTGAGCATTTCTTTCGACCAATCGACACGAGCATTTTTTTGAGCGATTGACAAATTGTGTGGGATCCAACGCGAACAAATTTTTTTGACAGTCAAATGTTCTTGCAATATTGAATGTATGCTGGTCCCACTAATGCCTAAGGTTGTCTCAATCTCACGATAGGTCACATGACGATCTTGGAATATCAGTTCGCGCACAGCATCAATGGTTTCCGGAACAACAACTGATTTTGGACGACCTTCACGAAATTCGTCTTGGAGTGAACTACGACCTCGATTGAATTCACCATACCATCGATAAACACTGGCCCTTGATGGAGCTTCATCGCCAAAAATTGAATTCAGTTCATCCATGCACTGTTGCTGAGTTAATCCACGTGGAAAGTTGTAAAAAATAATCGCACGAAAATGTTCACGATTGAATTCCATTATTTGGCCGAGATTAATCTTTTAAGTTACTGTAAAAAAACACAAATAGCGCTCGTATGTCAAAACGTTCTGAGTACGTATAACCTCAAAAATGTCAAACTTTACGATAGAGCTGTCAGTTGCCAGATTGCAACACTAGGGTTGTCCAATCCCGAAATATAAAAGGCAACCTCCGTATCAATCCTAGCAAAAAACTCTTCGGGATATTTTTAGTTTCCGGGACCCGGGGTGAAAAAAATCGCTTTCCATTCGGATTTTGTGTCAACCTAATTTGCAAAAAAAAAATAAAAAATTGTTTAATGATTTATACTGAATATTTGGTATTTTTAAAACTGATCAAAACGCTGTTGCACGCAGAGTGAGCGAAGCGTGCTTTCATGTTTGTGTGATACTGAGGGTTGCGATCTCTTAATTCTAGATTTTTAGATTGACGCGAGTGAAAAGTGACAAAAGTCTGAGTAAAAGAAAAAGTGATTTCTTCATACCGGGCCCGGAAAACTAAATGATTAAATGCTGATCACATGAGGGAAAATAAGAAGGATCGATTCTTTTGTAACTAAAAAAGCTTTAATTTGACATAAATAGGATGTCTGGAGGTATGATAATTACAAAGAAAACGAAAAAAAACATTGTTTTTTAAAATAGATACTTTTTTTCCTTTTTCTAATATAACTAACTATCATACTTATGGCCATCTGAATTATCTCGAATTAAAGCTTATTTAGTAATGAAAACAAAACAGATCCTTATAATTTCTGATAAAATAAAATACATAATAGGCCAGTCAAGTTAAGCCAATTTTGGGGCTTTTTAATAATAATGAGGGAAAGATCTGGAAATAATTTTAATCCCTTTTATAGATACTGACTACATGAAAACTGAGTTTGCACGGTCGTAGAAGGTGAGCTTAACTTTTGGAGGGCGAGAATCCCAGAAATTTGAGCCCTTTTTTAATATTATCATTATAACTCCTAAACGGTGCCTCGGGCCGAAAAAACTTGCAGGAGTAAATTAAAGACCGTTGAATTCTGCGTACAATGCACTGCTCAAAGTTGAAATTCGGTTCAGTAGCGTAGTCAAAATCGATAGTCAAAAAATGACAATTTTCGAGGCTCCGGAGAAAATCACACTTTATCACTTTTCAAGCTCACAGATCTTTGCAACGGAAGCTCCAAATGGAAAAACTTGTCGTAAAAGTTAGGGATAATTTGATTGTAAGCCTAACGTAGCCAATATTTTTCAATTCGGGCCATTTTTAGAGTAGCTATGAGCAAAAATTCAAAAATGAATGCTCAACGATTTATGCCTTAAAATCTCTATTTCGGTATCTATAACAGTCTTTTAGTCTCAAATTGTAGATAAATTACTCTTGCTAAATAAATTTTTACAAGATTTCTTGTAAGACCAATTTAGGAGATACTAGAAAGAAACAGGACAAGCCAAATAATTAGGCACATTTTCAACATGGTGGCGGGGTCCGTGGGGTTAGAGGGGGGGGGGGGGGGGGGGGTTGGGAATAGAAAACAAGAATTTTTAAACAATGTACCAACTCAAACAATATATCAAAAATCGAAACGACCGAATTTCAACTTTGAGCAGTGCATTGAACGCAGAATTCACCGGTCTTTAATTTACTCCTGCAAGTCTTTTCGGCCCGAGGCACCGTTTAGGAGTAATAATGATAATATTAAAAAAGGGCTCAAATTTCTGGGATTTTCGCCCCCCAAAAGTTAAGCTCACCTTCTACGACCGTGCAAACACAGTTTTCATGTAGTCAGTATCTATAGAAGGGATTAAAGTTATTTCCAGATCTTTCCCTAATTATTATTAATAATATTTAATTTTACTGGCCTATAAGAAAACTGTGATTTTTCTCACTTCGTGCGAAGAAACGAGCAATTGACGAAGAGAGTTTATCTCTCTCTGTCAATTGCCCTTACACCTTGTGGGGCATAGTGCCATAATAGATATTTATGGAGATTCAAACAAAAAACGAGAAAAAGTTCACTTTAAACCCCTTCCCCCGCGCGAGCCATGCCATGTTTCAAAACATCTTGAATTTTTTCCCTCTATTTCGCTTTGTTTCCTAGAGTATATGTAATGACATAAAAAGAGCCATGATGTTCATCGGCACTTTAGGCCCGTCCCATGCAAATACATTTTAGTATTCATTTATTAGCTTTTAAGTTGTCTATGATTAGCTTTTTAAAAGTGTTGTCCTTTTTGCCCCGATTAATTTACTGAGCAACAGATACAGAATACTGACCAACAGTTACAGCATACATTAAGCAACATATTCAGTATCTGTTGAAAAATATATACAATATATATAATACAACATCTGTTGAATCTATATACATCTTGACGGGTCTTTTTCAGCAGAAAGGTACTGACATAAGAATGAATGAAGTGTATTTTTACCAACTCAATCCAACAAGACTGAGTTGGCAATGCCCTTCACCAAAAAATGATCAACTTAAGTCCTATCGCACTTTAGCCGACTGGTTTCGTTCGTGATAATAATGCAACTGATTTCATTCAAAGAAATTTGCATAAGTGTCGAAAAATGCACACTATATAAAGTGAGGGTTTTACCAAAGAGGATTGATATTCTACAAGAGCGATCACTCCATAGAACTTTCACCTCTGCCAGTAGATTTGCATGTATTAACAAATAGTAAAATATAAACTACACAATACAGATACACAGGAGAATCAATACATACAAATCTACTGGCGGAGGCTAAAGGTGTATGGAGTGAACTTGTGTAGTCTATACTATTGGTCAATACATACAAATCTCCTGGCAGAGGCGAAAGTTCTATGGAGTCATCACCCTTGTAGAATATCAACCTTAGTTGGTTTTACCAACTGATGTATTCTGACGAAAGGCGGAATACCGCACAATGGTTGGGCTTGTCGAGCTACCTTCCCGATAGACTAAAGGTAGCTCCTGATAAGTAGGGCCTATCGGTAAAACCAGTCGGCTAAAGTGCGATAGGCTTTACGCTGATCATTTTTTGGTCAAGTGCATTGCCAACTCACTCTTGTTAGATTGAGTTGGTAGTGATACATCTCATTCATTCTTAACAACTTTATAGAAGCGAAATGCGTGATAATAATGAAATTAATTTCAGGTACTGATATAGCCTATTTAAAACTATCTCCATCCTACCGCTGGAATTAATAGTTGCAGAGATGTCGCAGTTTAAGCAGTTGCAAAACGAAAATTGGTAGAATTTTTAGCAGTTTGCATAGTGGTCAACAGATTTACTTGCAGTACTTACTGACCAACAGATACTGCGTCTACTGAGAAACAGATACAATATCCAGAGATCAACAGATATAGGATCTATTGAACAAAAATATAATATTTAATAACTAACAGATACCTGTTCTTTCTCCCTCACCAAAGGACTCAAAAAGCCATAAACAGTAGTCTGGCGCATTCGCGTCAATACCCTAAGTCATATGATAGCCATCTTGCCTATATTTCACGTCATCGCCAAGAATGTCCTTTCTCCTCACCAAAGTACTGAAAATTCCATATACACTAATTCACAAGGATGTCATTTTTCCTTACCGATGGATTCAAAATGACTTCAACAGTAGTCTAGTCCTAGTGCATTTGCCTCGCCTTTGTCAACACTGTGTCATTTGGTATTCATCTTGTCTAGAAGGTTTTTTTTTTATCTTGACGCTTACTTGCAACGGGACCAAAATATTACCATGCGCTATTTATAACAACCCAAGGAAGCTGCATGTCAAATTTCATTGAAATCGAACCACTGCAAATGTCTGGAAGGGTGATTTTTGGAAAAGACTTAAGCGAGTAACTCTGGTTTAATTACAACAAAATATACCGTTAGTCCAGTCGATGACCGAATGTGCTCCATTCTATCGAAAGTTATCGCTTATTTGAAGTTTCACTTGTAGGGGAATTAGGGGTTTCGTTGGTAGGATTTTACGTATTTTCAACATCAGCTAGCTGAATCGTACTACAAACATTTGATCAAAATTTCAAGTTGCTAGCTTTATTTTATCGTAAGTGATAGCTTATTTTAAGTTTTATTTGTAGGGGAGGTGGGGGTTCCTTGAGTCGGATCAGGCCCATCTTTAATACCAACTAACTCGATCCTACTTCAAATATTTGACCAAAATTTCAAGTCTCTGGCTTCATTCTATCAAAAGTTATAGCTTATTTGAAGTTTCATTTGTAGGGGTGGTAGGGTTTAATTGGGTCGGATCTTGCCCATTTTCAATATCAACTAACTAGATTTTACTACCAACATTATACCAAATTCAACTTGCTAGAGTCATTCTATAGAAAGTTATCGTAATTAAAGGAATATTTAATTTTTTGAAATTGTAGGGGAGGTAGGCATTCCTTGGATCTGATAATGCCCAACTTATCAAAACTCAAGCAGCTTCTCACCCCAGGGTCACATGCCAATAATCAGAAGTATACGTCACTTGGCTCAAGAGTTATAGACAAAAAACCTGAAAAGTAGGACAGTACAGGTCTCTTTATAAGAAAATTACCGTTAGTTTTCAACTGGTCGATTTTATTTTTTCGGGAGAGTATAGAATTACCTTCATAAGCAATTTATCAAAGCCAGAGCTTTTCATGTTTATTTAATCGGGAGTTATAAATATATTTAATTATTTAACATATGTGAGGGAGGCAGGCGTCTCTTGGCCTGATCATACCCATTTTCAGTTCGAACCAACTAGATTATGCTGCCAATATTTGACCAAAATTTCAAAGCTCTAGCTTCATTCTATCGAAAGGTATCGTGCGAACGGACAGACAGGCAGACATGGCTAAATCGAATCAGGAGGTGACCCTGATCATTTATATGAGTATATATACATTGCTATACCTTTGGAGCAAAAACAATATACCCTATACTATAAGTCTAGGGTGTAAAAACAACGCATACACAACCTGTTGTTGTTGTTGTCGCTGAGCTTTGAACTCAGATATAGATGTGTGTCAAAAATTCGGACTATCCATGTTAGTATCCCTCGTGTCCAGGTGGAGAAAAGCAGCTGGCTCTATGGGGTTCTCCCATAACGCAATAGGAAATAGGAGTAAAGCCCGAGGGGGCTGCTGGACAATTAAAGATGTGCTCAACGTCGTGTGGAGCGAGGCCACATGCTGGGCAGGAGTTGTGGACTTCACTGTCGATGCGGGATAAGTATGAATTCAGACGCGAGCACCAACCAGAGCGGACATACACACCCTGTCGATTTAGTCGCCTTCTACGACAAGTTGGGAAAGGCTGTGTAATCTTACTCCTCAAACCACAGGTTTTTCACAATTTTTTCGCTACTATCAAATTTCTCAAAACTGATCGTTCGGCATATATTTATCTCTAATTATCTCGTCACTACTATCACGATCGAATTAAGATATGATCACAAAGTCACAGATTGCTGTCGACTAGTATCTTAAGATCCCTGTGGTGACAGTGAAAAGTGTTAATTTTTTTGAATCATGCATAACTGAATGGAACTGATAAAAGTGCAAATTCGTTGAAAGTTTCGCAAATTTGAATACTTATTAGATTTTAGTTGTATATTTTAAATTTGCGAAAAACTATTAAGTAACCCATTTTAATAAAATAGATGCTAATTACTACGCGTAATTCACTGCTTCCATTTTGAAAAATACACTCTTCAGGCGGATTACCGAAGCGTAGGCATATACAGTGCTGGAAAAACAAAAGTTGCTGAAACTATTTTATTCATTTTTCCCTAAAAATTCTTCGAACTAGTTAGGGTGATGGTGTTTTATTGGCTCAGGTTATAACAAAGTATGTCTATCCAGTCAAGAAATAGTGAACAATTTTAAAAATTTTTAAAAGAAGTTCACTCATTTTGGTGATAATAGCGTAATAAGCAGAAAAGTGCAGTTTGGACGAAATAATAAGAGAAAGTTAGTGCCGGGAATAATAGCAATGTTTTAATTTTGGCGCTAGAAAATCGAAATATTTGTCAAATAAGTGGAGGAATGGATGCTGCGTAGTGTACTGTGAAATGGTACTCGAAGAAGTTCCGGGAAATGGGCGCCACCAAGCGGAAGAAAGGCTTTGGGCGATCAAAAGAAACGATCCCAGTTGTCTCCATTCTTACCGTAACAAAGCATCTGAACTGATTCAAAACTTCATCTGGCCTTAGGAATGACTTAGTTTTAGCAACGGGTATGGAAATCTCAACAAGTTTGATGAGAAAAGGGCTTGCGAGAGCTGGCTTCCGTACGTGGAAGCGAGTCGATGAGCCAGACTTTCCGTTAAAACATTAGGCTTCGCTCGCTCTAAGTAAAAGGATGGCAATTCTTACACTTGTCAATTTGTCATTTTACCATGGACACTGCATGGCTATTTCCGTTTTTTGTTCTTTTTTTTCGCAAAACTTACGTCTGTTTGAAACCGATTTTGTTCAACCATGGCTTATTTCGTTTATTTTCCGATGGACATTTCAGTTAAAAATGTAATCTGTATCTGTGCCTGTGGGTTATTTTGGATGTCCATTCTCGCCATAGCTAATTTAGGTGCTCCAGAAAATTTATGAGTAATGCCCTATGCCCCACAAGGGGTTGACAGGAACCAGAGAGAGAGAGCAAGTATTTTTTTTTTCTTTTTAAACTTGCATTTGTTCCTCTCGGCTAAATAAGTACATGATTTCAGCTCTTTGGAATTAGGGCCCGAAATCGCTGTACCCCCGGGGCCGGATTTTCGTCTCCAGAGTCCCGTTGCCGGTAATATGCATTAAACCTCTTATCTGCTAAGGAAATGCCAACTCTCCTAGGCGTAGTTGATGCGTTATGTCCCACAAGGGTTTAAGACAAATAGAAATTTTTTTTATTTTTTAAGATAAAGTGTTAGCTGCGAGTTAGTCTTTATTGTAATTTATTATCTACCGTCGTTTTTTACTAATTTTCTTAATACTTAAAATGTTAAAATGGCTGTAGCATCCAAAGGTTGAACAAATGGACTTAGAATGGCATGAGGAATAGCGTGGTGAAGAAATTAATGTGCGGTAAAATTGGGTTACCCTGTATATTGTGGAAGGGGAAACATCATTCTAAGAAATTGGTCGTAAGAAGAACTATTGTACCACCGCCGCCGTTGGGCGCAGTTACCGTGGACCCATTTTTTTTTTTAATTTTCGAGAAATTAGCGTTTGTATCCTCCTTATTCGGATTTATTTTATTTTATTTTTTTGCATACATGAATACTCCTATCGTTTGCTTATCTAGGAATATGCAATGAACCATATTCTGAACTGGTAGTGCTGCTTCCACCGGCAGATCGATGACAGCACCTGATGAGTAATGATCTATCCGTGGTTCAAAGCCAGAGGCCGAGGGTCCCATTACACCTGGACTCCAATGCGAGCGCGAGGGCAATTGAGCCGTCGTCAACCATTCCATCCTTATCGCCACATTTTTAACCCCCCATTTTTACCTCCCCTGTTTGTGTTGTCATCCCCAGGCCTATGAATTTTTATTAATACTTAAAGGACAGGGGAAACGAGCGGCGAAAACCCCGCCCACATCTCCCGAACCGAGTTACAGCAAGGATAAGCCGCTGCTTAGTTCGTTGAGAGGCCTTTTTCTTCGCCAGATGGCACTGCCCGACCTTCACGGTCATCATGGCGACCTTAGGCTCCGTCCACACGGGCATCTTCTGATGCCCACCAAACTGTCCATTACAAATAGATTTAAAATTTGGATTTAGTATTTTTTGGAACTAACATTTATTATTAGAAAATACACATAAAATCTCTTTTTCTCTTTTTAGTCAATCACTTTTCGATAAAAGCCAAAAGAATTATCCACTTCACAACAAATCAAAATCAATCGAATTTCAACCTGAGAGTATAGTTCACGTGGAAAGCATATATGTAAGTATAAATAGATTCATGACACAAAAAAAAAAGTAGTGAAGAAAAAGTATTAAAACCCACACACAATAATAGTCAATGGCAAATAACCATGTTCTCCCATGAGTCCCATGTTATGTTTCTGCACACAAGAGATAAATATCTACAAAATGTATCTTCAACGATACTTTGGACCAATATTAGAAATTCCTCGAAGAAAGTGAGTTGGATGCCCAATGTGAGTGAAAACTCGAAAATATGCGTTTACAAAATATTTCGGTGCACGAGTCTTCGTAGTTTCCCATTGTGCTAATGGACGTTTGTCGAGAAAAGCATGAAGTGAAAGAAATACGAAACAAAAAGTTCGAGTTGATGTCTTCAAGTAACAACAGGTTGAAGCTCATGTTCCGGTTCTCATGACCAATTTCCGATGACATTTCAAGCATGCTTGTTGATCATTTTGCAGTAAGTAAAGATTTATTATGGGGTGTGTACTGGGCACAATGTTAACAATATTTGTGGAGCTTATCATTGATTGGCTATGCAGTTTTCTTGGAAATTGTAACATTATTCAATTTATGCCAATTGCCTTAGCCCCTCAAGTGCGGCATTGGTGCGTCAATGTCACCAGTACAGTTTCGTTAGCACGTAAATCTCGGATGATGCGGTTGCTCCCGCTAGTCCTCCTATCCGTGTAGCAGTCTTTTACAGACAAGCTTGTTTATGGATTTGGTGAAAATGTTAGAAATTGTGGAACGTGGATGGATAAAACGGGCTCATCGGAAAAAGCAGGCAATCGAGGCAAACAATACGCCACGAGATGAATCCAACCATTGAACTTCTTGGGTTGCAAATGTCTGTTCTTTAAGCAAAATTTGAGCGGATATGGTGATATTCCGTTTAAAACGGTTGAAAGAAGTGGCAAAAATGGTGAAAATTTCAAAATTGATTTAGTTGAGAATTTCTTATTAAAGATGAGCATTTAAAGGTGTCTGACTGTGTGGAGAATGGGCCAACAGTATAAAATCAAGTTTCGAAGACAAATTTTTGTTGGACACAAAGGCGATCCGCTCGTCAATAAGACGGACGGCCGGTTGCTCAGTCCGTTGAGGCGTCCAATCTGATGTCACATGCTACTGGTCAGTTACGGGTTCGAGTCCCGTGGTATTATTCTTACGCCACATATCACAGGGGGAATGTTTACCACAACCAAATCATCGCACCGCAATTATTGGTGGCTTGACTTGGTTAGCAATGGTCAATGGCTTCTGCCGTTCCAGGGGGCGCCCACGAGAAGGTTTTTGGAAGAGGATTTTGCAACGATCGATGTTTTCTTTTATATTTCTGTTTGTGTCTGCATCTCCTTTTATCCAATATACAAGTATTTTTTTTCGTAAATTGAGCACTCATGATATAATCGATTTAGCTATCATCAAATTATGCAGTAAATTCACACATTTCACCATAGGTATACGAAGCAGTTTCATCACAATTCATCAGATTACCCAATGATTCCAGAATGTGATTTTTCTGGCCATTAGCTTTTCTGTTGGCCCGCCATAGGTCAAGATGGCGTGTTCATCATTGTGTATACAAATCATGAACAGAACAATAGATGGAAGAAGGATGCACCAGTGCTGCAACGTGTTGGCACAACGTCCCTTGCAGCTACTACACATGCGACTTTTTCCTTTGAAGTATGGCTTTCAAAGCCATCCCCTGCAAACTCGATGGCCCATGATTCCAATTTACGGTCATTTTAAAATAGGAGCATTTCTCATTCCTCATTCTCCGGCATCTATGATAGTTTTTTTATTAACTCCTTCATGAGGGCAGGGTTCAGCGGATTATAGATTCATCAATTTTTTACAAAATGTGTTTTTTTTTTTAACAAGTTCAAATAACTGCCCACCTTCAATGTCCGTCAAGATGTACCTATATCTTGTGTGTGTGTTTTCTAAATCATTTTAACTTAATAGTAAAAATGCTGCATTCGGATACCCATAAACTCATGCGATGTATTTTCTGCGATGACTACTATACTCTAAGTGTCTTTTTATCGTATGAAGTTTATCTAGATTTTATTTTTTATAGAAACGTCCAATTGTATCTGTTGCTCTTTTTATTTTGTGGTGTTTTTATGGCTTTCCCATTTTGTAATCGTTTTCTGCCGAAATTTTACTTTTGACAATAAAAATTTTTATTATGAGAGACATGAAGTAATGGTAAAGTGTATCTGGCCGCTTCTTAAAATGAGTTTTAATTGTCAAATAAATACTAAAGCTTTCCGAGAATGTAAAGTTCATTGGCGCCATTAGTTCAGGTGTATTTAATAGCTTATATAAATTTTTTTTATTAAATAGATGTCTCCCAAAGTTGACTATGACGTAATCAGAAGGGAAAAATTCATTTTTTTTACTTTATCACGTAATGAACAGTGTTCTGCCCAATTTGCTAGAAAAATGGAAAAAATTCAATCACCGGAAACTAGAATTTATATTGGAAATATATGTAGTCCAAAATTATCTACACCTATTCATATAGACTTCATAAAGATTCGAACTAGTTCGAACTGCATATCTTTGCTAATTTGATGGTGCTATCAGTGTCTCATTAACAAATATTTGAATATTGTTTTTTTCTCAATATTAAAAATTAGTGAAAAATTTGGGGTGAATATCATGGTACCTTCCAGAAATATTTGAAAATGTCAAGGATAATGTGCTGAAATTTATGAGTCGAGACGCATGCCTAACTTGTGCACAGATATACAATGGACGTTTTGTAAAAGAAAAGATGAAAAAAAAACATAAACAAGAAAAACCTGCAAAATTACATTTTTATGCGTAGACCATCCGGCGGTGGAGAACATAAACGGAGTCAAGTTCAAGTTGTCGGATTAGATGATCCAGTATTGATTAGGTGTTCGTTTCATAGTAGACTATTGAATTACTACCCGATAAGATTTTTCTTTTAAATATTGTTTTTATGGCATGAAAGAGTTGTTTCAGTTGGGTTAGAGGCCCGCCGCGTTAGCACAGTATACTTAGATCAGAGCGTTGCTTCTTCAGACTCATTTCCCAGGGTCCGTACTGTCTGATGGTGACCCCTGCCCAACTGCAAGGCCCCAACGGGTTCCCGTAAGCCGGGCTCGCAGTTTATCGGGGGTCATCTTTGACATGGACAAAGTAAAATGGGCGATAGAATCCTTTGAGCCATTTAAAGCTCCCGGAGTAGACGGCATCTTCCCCGCTCTGTTACAAAACAGCTTGGAGATCATAATAACTCCGCTAATCGAACTTTTTAGGGCAAGTTACACCCTAGGGTACATACCACAACCTTGGAGGAAAGTTAATGTGGTCTTCATACCCAAAGCGGGCAATAACCCGGAACATATGCCCAAATCCTATAGACCGATTAGCCTTGCTTCCTTCTTCCTTAAAACCATGGAAAAGTTGCTTGATTTGCATATCAGGCACAAGATGGAACTGTCGAGCCCTCTACATCGTATGCAATTCGCGTACACGAAGCGTAAGTCAACAGTAACCGCCTTGCATAGCCTTGTCAGTACAATCGAAAAGTCCCTTAGTGAAAAGGAAATCGCGCTGTGCGCGTTTCTTGACATTGAGGGGGCTTTCGATAATACCGGCTACGAGTGCATTTCCAGAGCACTGGAACTCAGGGACATCCCGCCCGCTACCATTGCATGGATAGATGCCATGCTCCGGGGACGGGATATTCACTCAACTCTAGGCAGTACATCCATTTGCGTGAACGCCGTAAAGGGTTGTCCACAAGGTGGCGTTCTGTCACCCCTTTTGTGGTCCCTTGTCGTGGACGAGCTGATTTCCATGCTTAATGAGCGCGGTTATCTTACTATCGGATACGCGGATGATTTAATTATCATAGTCAGGGGCAAATTCGAATCTACCATCACTGAGGTGATGAGGTCGGCCCTTGACATAGTTCTACACTGGTGTGTGGCTGTGGGCTTACATGTAAACCCACAGAAAACTGTCGTTGTGCCGTTCACACGAAAACGAAACTTAACATTGGATCCAATTTCGTTAGGCGGCACGACCTTAGATTATTCCACTGAAGTTAAATGTCTCGGGGTAACTCTAGACTCGAAACTCACCTGGAATACCCACATAGATAATGTACTTGCCAAAGCCACACGCACAATGTGGGCTTGCAGAAGTTTCTTTGGACGGACATGGGGGCTCACCCCAAAGATAATTGAGTGGGTATACACCATGCTGGTGCGGCCTATGGTGACCTACGCAGCGCTTGTGTGGTGGCCGAAAACTCAGCAATCTTCTGGCTTACTGAAGTGCAATAAGCTTCAACGCCTTGCCTGCCTTGGCATCACTGGAGCTATACGCACTTGTCCTACGCCAGCCCTGGAGGCGATTATTGGACTTGCTCCGTTGCATATATTCATTCAAGAATCAGCAGCTCTAAATGCTCTCAGACTTCGTTTAACTTCCGATGTGCGTAGTGAAGAAAGCGGTCACATGAGCATTCTGAATCAAATTCCTGACGTGCAGATCTGCTTGAGATCAGATTACATGATCACGGAGGTTTGCTTCGGCAGAAAATATTCAGCCCTCATGCCTAACCGCTCTGAATGGGTTAATGGCACACCCTGTCCAGACCCTAGATGTATCAAGTGGTTCACCGATGGGTCTAAAACAGAACAGGGTGTTGGTGCAGGTGTCTTTGGACCCAACACCAGGATTTCGATCGCAATGCGAGTCTCGCCCAGCGTTTTTCAAGCTGAGATCCACGCCATTGAGGTCTGCGCCAGGGTAATCTTGGAAACTGGACTTCGCGGCGCTCACATTGCTATCTACTCAGACAGCCAAGCAGCTATAAAAGCGCTCTCCTCATTTAAGGTCTCTTCAAAACTGGTGAAGGAGTGTTACAATCTCCTTCAACTGTTGGCAACCAAAAACCGAGTCTTCTTGTGTTGGGTGCCAGGCCACCAGGGCATTGAGGGGAACGAGGCTGCGGATGAACTTGCTAGACAAGGATCATCCAGTCGTTTTCATGGACCTGAGCCTTACTGTGGCTTTGGACTGGCCTCGGCCAAACTGCGGATCACAGATTGGTTTGCACGATTGCGTCAACAGTACTGGGATAACCTTCCAGGGCTTCGTCAATCAAAGGAGCTGATAATGATCTTCAGTCACAAGGGTACTACTCATATGAGTAGAACCCACCTAAGACTCCTAGTGGGGTACTTATCTGGCCATCACCTGGTCAGATATCACCTGAACAAGATGGGTCTGTCAAGCGAGACTGAATGCCGTCTTTGTCTGGAAGACGTGGAAACGACCAAGCACATCTTGTGCGAATGTCCCGCCATCGCGCGTTTTAGGATGTCACTCCTCGGGCAGGCTACTATCAGCACTGCAGAATTCAGGTTGATTCCTGCTCAAGACTTACTGCCCTTTATTAGAAGGGTGGACGGTCTTTTGGATTAATGAGCTACGGCACAATAGATCTTTATGGTCGCAGTGCCTTCCTGCTAGGAAAGTAGCTCGAATTTTTATATCTATCTATCTATCTATCTAGATCAGAGCGTAGGTATGTTGTGATACCTTGAAACGACTGAAGACACTTCACCATTCCTATGATGCTAAAACCATCCGGAGTTAGTCCCGAGGCAGAGGAGCTGACCCACCTCCACCTCTGCTAATTTTCCCAGATGATTGAAAAAGTAGTAACCTAGAATTATCCATCTCCTACCTGCTAGTGCGGGGCATTCGCAAAGAAGATGAAAAATATTGTTTTTTCATCCGCATTTACACAACTTCTACAAAAATTGTTATAGGAAGCCGAAACCTCCTGGCGTGCTGACCAATGAGATTGGTCATACCAACAACTACACCGACCTGCTGTTTTGACATCTATAGTAGTTTTGTGGTACGGTTGATATCACTAACCTTTACCAAATCTGCTTAGCGAGATGACATGTAATGCCATCAGCCCATCTTTCTCCTTTCTACCCAGCTCGTCAGCCCGACCATTTTCGGCAACGCCACTCTGACACACGCATTTCCCTTGGGCATATTCAGCACTCATTTAAGGTTTTGGACGTATGTAGATACGCCTGATTCGAGGGATCTAATCGCAGCCTGGCTATCTGCGGAAATCATGATATATTTCGTGAATGTAATGTGACATCCCAGCCATGTCACAGACTTGTTTATCTCGTAGATTTTTGCCTAGAAAATGTGCTGCAATGGTCCGGGAGCCGGTAAAAAGTATTCTGTTTAAGTTGCTCGGAGTCAATGCCGGTGTCCACACCGCTAGCGGTCTAAGAACCGTATGTCTAAATTTTTAACGAGTTCGCTAGTGCAGGACCACTCAATTTCCATAGATTATGTTGTGGGATTAGACTTTCATTCATAGTTCTTGTCGAACCAGTACTTTGATGTGCTATAATCTGTCGAAGCTGGAATATTCATATCAATCAATATCGTTGAGTGACCAGTACTCAAGGAATCCAGCAGCCGCTTTTACCGAATTCTAGACGCTGCATTTACCGTCATTTGCTTCCCAGGTATGCAGGGCAAACATAAAATCCTTACAACGGCGAGAGGAAGTAGTTATCACAAGACGGCATTTGAGCCATACCAAAGCGACACACCTCCATTTAATAACAAAATCATCCACTCCTTTATGTAACCTTTGTCAGTCCAGATTAACATTCGTTCATTTGGTAAACGCACACATTGCTAATTGAAACAACGGAACCAATATGATTTCTAATTAGAGTCTGGAAAACACCATCCAAATAATATCTGAATTAAAACAGCTAACCTACCATATTTAACAGCATCTAATTAAAGATCTAATATTAAATTAAAAAAAAAAACATTTATGTTCATAATATACGTAAAAATTCTACTAACTGTATCATTGCTATTCTTTTTAAGACAGTCAAAGCATTATGGTCTGAGTAACCAAAACTGTTTTTTTCATCATATGTATTGATATACTCGTATGTGATCGAATAAATAAATAAATAAATAAATAAATAAAATCCTTCGCCACAGATGGAGTTGTCCCAAAAGCTTCGCTAATTGCGTACAGGCCCTTCTCTGCACCTTAGATAGCAGATTGCGATTTGCTTCAGTACATAGGGCAAACCATACCGTGACATATAGCCAATATAGCCAAGGCAGAACCTTAGGTTCCTCCTCCAGGTCTATGAGTAATCTGCTAGCAGTTATGTTCAACAGGAGGAAGGTGAGAATACAACGCCTTGTGGTGTAGCACTGTATACGCTTCTACATGCCGATGAAGCCCCTAATTTCAATGATATTATCTTGGATACTATCACCAGGTTAATAGATGCAACTACGTACACGACTAGTCAGTCTAATGAGAGCGTCGGTGATTACAGTAGTCATGGTATTATTGTAGGCTCCCTAAATGTTTAAAAAGGTAGCCATGAATACTCCTTATAACTTAGCGATTTCTCTTTGTAACTCACAATGGAATGCAGAGCTGTATCTATCAACTTCCTCTTGTGGTGAGGGGCGTAAGAATAAGCCCCAGCCTCTCTTAGCTTGTCTTAGAAGTCTACTAAGTGGGCAGAATGTATATGCTGGCAACATACACCATCCGAAACCTGTTATATGCTAACGAAACCTCAACTATTCCTCTTAGAAGCAGTTGGCGCCCTATGCTCCACAAGAGGTCAAGTCAAGGCAAATAGAAGTGTCTACCGACCTGCCCTTGTTGTAGTCTTGCTACAATACTATGCTGAGAGCAAACGGTGTGGGATTATGTTTCGTAGGTGGATATCGATTAGTCTAAAAAAAATTCAAGAAGTGTGGAGGATAGACTAATGAGCCTGAGATCCTTTGGTCCTACTTGTGAGCTTTACGTTATTTTTTTTCATCCATGTACTGGAATATCCATCAAATCCCAACAAGACTTGGGAATAGTCTCGATCCAAGGCGCAACTATTTCCGACGTATTTTGTAAATCTGCGGAATGATTTCGTTGGGTCGGGGAGACTTGAAAGGGTCGTAATTCGACATTGGCCAGAGGACAGCCTCCTTTGAAACGATGGATTCTGAGTCACATGGAACCATGACATTTTCCCAATCGTTAGTATTCTAAGCACGCACGCAGGAAAACGTGTATCGAGCAGAATTTTTAAAATATCTTCACCGGAGTGCGTCCAAGCTCCATCCTGTTTCAAAATGAACCTAGATAGCTGCAGAATGCTTGTTATTAAACGTAACGTAAGTTTTGCGATCATGAACTAGGAAGAGCGGATAGCCAATACTAGGTCATTTATCAATTAAAATCCTGTGATTCACTTGATCAAACGCTTCAGCAAAATTTGTGTAGAATACATCCCGAGGTTTTCATTGAACGAGTTAGAAATGTAATCGACGAATTCAACCAAGTTGGTAATTGTGAATTTAATCCGGCAAAGCCCGTGTTGGTTTGGAGAAGTAAGATATGATTAAAGACAACATGTACGAAGGTCGATAATTTGAAATGAGGTTAGTGTCATCCTTTTTAGGCATAGGACTACATTAGATTATTTCCATTGGTATGGGAAAACCTTTTCTCCTTTTGTTGAATAAGTTGGATAAAGGAATAGACAAAGCGTTAAGTGGTTTATTTTTTCAAAAAAGAGTTGGGACTCCCATCAGAGTCCGCCTTAACTGATGAAAGCACAAGATCGACATAGGTGGGCGGTATTAGTCACGTTGAAAAGACTAATTCCAGTTGGTGAACATTAGGGAAGGGTGACGGCCGTTGGAGAATGCTAGCAAATAGGTCACATATTTCTGGGGCAGTGTTTGCAGTCATATCGCTGCACGAAAGAGACGAAGGATGAGAAGAAGAAGGACGCATGTTACGAACAACAATAAGAGTAAAAGAGCTTGCTCTCGTTGTTTTTGATACCATTACCAAAGCTAAGTCTTTGGTCTTAGATCTTATTTTCTGAAATGCTGTGCGATTAGAGTGACGATTGAATCGTAAACGAGTTCGGTTCTTTTTCCAGATCATTCTATAAATTAACAGTAAGATCGATATATGTAGCCCCAATTCGAGGTTTAAAAAAAAAAAAACAGGCACCATTTCGAATAGAATGTTGTAAAGGATGTTGTAAAATTTATCAGTATCTGAGTCACTGTCCAGATCTAGGAGAAACTCACAACAATTTATTGCCGAGAATTTCAGATAAATTGTTTTGTAGTTGGTTTTCCTGTTATTGAACCGATAGGGTATTTTATGATTGGAAAAGGAAGGTAAATGTTCCATTTTAATGTCATGTACCATATAAGGGCTGAATGATACAGATCACATCGGACATATGTATATCAAAGAAGGTATGTTTCTAAAGACCAGATCAAGTATGCGATCCATTAAACTGAAAGCAATTTGCAGAACTTCGTAAAAGAGACCAGCGACAGAAATAGTGAAGGTGCCGGAGAAATTACTAGACCTAACGAATGTGGCCAAAAAACATAAATAATGGAGAATGGAAAATTTAGGCTGCAATATACAATTTTACAAATTTTAAAAAAGTAGGAAAAAAGACTTTCATAGACTGGTAGAGCAGAGTTACACGGGATATAGACGCATGATATTAAAAGTGTGGAACAGGAAGTGTGACTCCATCCTAAGGCTTAGAATCAGAATCAGAAAATAGTGAGCACTGAAAGTTATCTCGTATAGCAATAAGAGTGCCACCACCAGTAAACTTCCTCCATAATTCCGTGTTTCGATGGCACCGAAAAATCGTAAAACCCTCAAAAATATCACAAAAAAAAAAAAAAAAAAAAACTCAGCCACGTGTCTGCTAAACATATTATTTCATGATAAGAAGTCAGAGCAGACATATTCCGGTGTTAAAGCATGGTCCTTAACCCAAGCACGGTTTGGTAATACAAGTAATCTGCATTTATCAGTTTGGAATTCTCGCGATGCGCTGATGAGGAAAATTTCGATTGGTGAATTCTCCTAGACAATGAAAGCAAGCTAGCCTTCGGCTACATAAAGATATGTATACATTCAGACCGGCGGTTAGTAGTCTCAGAGTTAATGCCAGCCACTGATCTGATTCTCTTTAAAAATTGATAAAAGCTTAGCCAGAAAACCTAAATTCAAATTTAGAATACCTAAAAATACTGTAACGTTACCTATGCGGCTTTTCATCTCTTTTTTTGTTTCTATCTCGATCCACGTTAGTTGCATTATTAAAAATAGAATATTCTATTATTCACTATAAATGCATCGACAACTTTTGGGTACTCAACATTTTGCATTTTGTTTAGAGTAATATGTAAAATGTTACAGAGCAAGAAAATTGCCAAACATTTTCTCGTCAATAAATTGATAACGGTGCATTTCTGTGCACATTATCAAAAGAGTAATTTTTTAGTTCACTCGATTCTCGACAATGTAAAAAAAGATAACTCGATGCAATTATTCAGAACAAACTTATCCTCGGGAGCATGGAAAGTTTCCGTAGGAGTTACCAGAAAGCTGCAAGTTTTCGTCAACTCATGTCTTCGTCGAATTTTAAGAATTTTCAGGCCCAAAACAATATCAAATGAAGAGCTAAGTCGGCGTACGGGTCAGATGCCAATCGACGAATTGATACGCAGGCGAAAATGCCAGTGGATAGGTCACACATTGCGGAAGAGTGATAACTGCATTGCTCCGCATGCCATGAAATGGAACCCCATTGCCAACCAAGGCCAACCAATAGGAGGTCCTCGAATCACATGGCGTCGATCTGTGGCAAAGGAGTGTCAGGCACTGGGTAAGTCTTTTGGGGAGTTGCGCCCCATTGCCCAGAACAGAGTACGATGGCGCGCAGGAGTAGTTGACGCGCTATGCCCCGCTAGGGGTTAAGGCAAAGTACACATCCGGCCGAAAATTAACATTGTACCCGTATCTACAAACACCCTCTGCACAAAACGTTGAATAGATTAAATTCTCAACAAGTAAATATGTATGTTCATAAAATCCATGACTTGTCCGCATGTTGATAGACTTAAATCAGTCCTGATTTATCAAATCGATTTCATTTTTTTACAAATTGTAGCGAGTCGAATTTTACCCAAAAATGCACCATTGATTTTTAGGGTTTTGTATTAAAAACAAAACCCTTATGAAATCGGTCAAATGTCTGTCCGTCTGTCCGTCTGTCCATGAAATATCTCACGAACGGCTGAAGCTACATACATGAAATTTTGTGGGAGTATGTAGAATTATTATAATTCGCCGGAGAAAGCGATTCGCTGTAATAGGCTGACTTTAAGGGGATGTCCCCATAGAGGGGAAATGAAGGTCAAAATTTTTTTTTCATCTGGTATAGGCAAGTGGGGTATCATGAGAAAGGTAACACCGAGTACATTTCATTTCCGGTATTTTCATCAAATTTGAAAAAAAGGGGAAAAGAGATAGAGGGGAAAATATGTGATCCGAGTTTGTCCCCCCCCCCTTGCATTTCGATACCGTTATACTTAGAAATATGAAAATTTGCAGAAAGGCGGCATTTTACTAGTGTAGAAAACCAAAAATCGTAGAATTTTGATATCTCAACAAAAAAGGTTAATAATAGTACATTTCTATAGTTGCAGTTAGCATACCCCTGCACGCCTTAAGCACAGCCGAGGTCAAAAATATTGATGGCCAATGATAACCAACATCATTGGCAATAATATCTTTAAGTTTTATTACAATCACGTAATATTTAATAATAGTACATTCATTTAAAATTAGGCATTTTGACACTATCCACACAAAAATTACACCTACCGGCCTCATATGTAGGTGTGAGTACTACTTTCATGTTGTTTTTCGTAGTGCGAATTGCAGTTATTTAATTAATCATTTTTGAAAGGGTAAAGATTAGTTGGAGGCGCTGCGTCGTAATTGGCAAACTTTACCGAGTGGAAGGGGGGAGGGGTCCACATAGAGGCGAAATTAAGCTCAAATTTTTTTTTTCGACTGGTATAGGCAAGTGAGGTGTCGTGAGAAAGGTAATGTTGAGTACATTCCATTTTTTCGCATTTTCTTGAAATTTGTAGAAAGGGGAATAGTGGGGGAGGAAAAAACATTAGCTCGTAACTTGCCCCCCCCCCCCACCCTGGCATCTCGAGACTGTTAGAATTATGAAAACTTACAGGAAGGTGGGTTCCGAATAGCATATAAAATGGAAAATAATGGAATCTGTATATCTTCTAAGAATAGGTAAGTAATAGTTTATTTCTGTAGTTACAGTTAGCACATCTCTGCATGCCTTAAACACGTTCGAGGTCAAAAGTACTGATGGCCAACGATAACCAACACCTTAGGCAATAATATGTTCTAAGTTTCGTTACAATCACGTAATATGAATTGGCATGTAAAATGTAAGTGGGTAAGACATTTTAATTATGTTTTTTTTGTCCATCTGAGTGGTATCAAGAAGAGCAACGAGCCGATATTTATATACCAAAATAAGCGCTTGCTACAAAACCCTCGGATTGCGGGCGTAGCCCTCTATATTCCGGTTTCATTTTTCTTTGTCGCGTTGTAGCATGTTACGTATTTGTTGAAACCAAAGGGTTTTATGCAAAAGTTGAAGATAATGTTATAGTGGATAATTGGAAATTTTGCGACTACCGTGGGCTGCGACAGAAGAAAAAAAACTTAGCAAAATAGACAAAACACCTCATAAGTACTGTTAGAAACTTTCTCAGGTGATTCAAATTTGAATTTAAACTTTCTGACTGAGCCTTTATTGATTTATACGAAAAAAAAAAACTCAGAGAGTGCCTGGAATGCTCTCTGAAGCTGCTTTTCAAGACGCCTGGTGTAATAACCGGCAATATCGATGATCGTTTTCCATGACACACTATAGTTAAAAATAAAATAACTGAACTTGCCACTACAAAACTCGTCTAATTTAAATAAACTATCAACGTTTTTATTTAATCTATTGTTTAGAGAACAGTCGTCACAATTTAGATATAATCACAATCACCGAAATATCTAATACGATTCGGTTCATAAAAAATTACGCAATGTTTTTCTTTTTAGTTTTGAATCCGCGTATTGTTTTCTGCCAGAATTAAAACGTATGAATGACTTTAACTTCCCAATCAAATCATCTCTTCATATTATGCAGCCAGGATGAAACGGTGTATAACATAAACATCAAAAACGTGTTAAGAGTAGTTTTAGCTACAGTTGTGTTGTAACACCCGTTGAAATATTCTAGATCTATCTAAATGCTGGCTAAGATGAGACACCTACATCGCCTCCTAACCAGAAATTTTTCGCTTGTTGAGGAGAATCCATTAAATTTATATTCTCCAAATTGTTTAAATTACTCGAAACTATGTTGGTATATCACAAAACAGTTGTACAACATATTTCGAATAGCAGCGGCTAATTTGCATAGATGAATCTCGGCTCGGTATAGCTTTTGGGGCGGAATAACCCTGTCCACTTCTAGACTTTTTGGCATATATGTATCCATGTTGCTATCCATATTTTTCCATCAATGGAACAAATGGTTAAAGCTGGGGTACTACGTTTCTAATCGTGCATTTGTTAATGAATTCTGCGGAAATTTACGTTTGACAGTGTGATGCAATAATTCCACCGATCAATATATCAAATGAGGACGTACTGGTTTAGCCAACTGGATTTTCGACAATGCAAAGTTATTTATCATTGACTCCTGCCTCTTCCACTAAATCACTAAGCACAAAGTCATTGTAAACACATACAAACTTTAAATTGAGTTGAATGTGATTTCTAGGTGAAATTTTCACCCTCCATAGTTTAGTGTGGGAAATTTCATAAACTTAGCACAATTTGCAAACAAACTCCAAGCATTCTAAAATGCATGAAAGTATCTGAATGGAATATTTAAAGATATTCAGTCAAACTGTCCTACAAAACGTAACTCGTCATCGGTCAAGTTGGCTTGAAAGTAAGTTAAAAGTACAATAACCGGCCGTGATCTCATTCATCACGACTAATTCAAAATAATGTATCAAAATTTACTATATGCATTCTGGACGCATCTACTTGCAAGTGACGCGAAATTACGTGACGAATTTTCAAAATATAGCAACTTTTTTTGTCCACTTCATTTGAAACAAAAGTTTACGTGCTCTTTTGTGGGTTGTGTTTGTTCAGCAAGAGTAATTCCCAGAAATCTTCTTGTTAAACTTTATTTCAGAAATTCGATTCGAATCGTCCTAGCAATTTTTTCATAAGCTAAATTTATTATTGACTGATTGCGATTACTCCTCACTTAACAACAAAAAATGGGTTTTTCGTAACATGAAGCACTCTTTCCAGACGCTTCGTAAATGTCATCAGCTTGAAAATTCGATTCACTAAAATGTTAAGACCATACGATTTTTTTTTCGTAAGATCCAATTAATAATATCTATTTTTCTCCCTAGTAAAAAAAGCACACACACACCAGTTCAATCAGACGGTATATTGTTTTTTGTCAAGCTGCAAAGTTACCAAAGCGGTTCTACATCGAAAGGAAAAGTTGACTTTTTATTGATAAAACAGCCAACCATACGAGGTTCCGTCCACGACAAGATTTTTACGTCATTAGCTGAGATTCACTTTCTAACTAAACACACGTTGCGTGTGAAATGCTATTGAACATGAAATGACTTTTTCTGGACCGAGCATGTCCAAATCTATTAGATTAATCTTGTGTGGTAGATAAACATTTACGATAAAATATGGACGATATTAACTACACAAATGGCTTAATGCCATTTCACTCATCAGTCATAGTGTGTGCATTCGTACGCACACGTATCTATATAGATAAAGCGGTCCTCAATCGACAGGCATTATTCGCAAAAATCAAAACGAAAGACTGAAGCGAGCAACCCGAGACAAATGGGCAAATGTGCGTTAAATGAAAGATTAGAAGACCCGGCGAAAAGATGGTTTCGTGTGTTAATATTGTTAATTTAACGCAATTTTTTTTCTTTTGTATGCATTTTACTAATTAGGAAAGAGCATCATGACAAGATTAATAGGGCGGAAATTTTACTTTCTTTTTGAGATGTTTACATTGCAAAGTGGTTATTAAAAATTATGAGTTACAGACATTTTTCAGAAGCAGGAGCAGAGAAGTTAAACGTAAGTATATTATGCAAGTAATTCAACTATTTTTGAAAGTGAAAAATGAATGAATGATAGCCCAATTATTTCTATGGATATATTATTAATTAAATATTAGACATTGACAATATATTCAGCTGATCCGGAAAATATTTTATCGTAAATATTATGTATCCTTGATGCACGACAATATTTTCCATAAAAAAAAACATTGACACGTTTCATAACTTACCGAAGATTCAATAATGTTGGGTGGCGGGAAAAATCCTTGTGATCGAGTTTCTATAAACAGTAGGCACAAAGTGCCCAGTAGCACAAATAACACTTTCATCGCGATCACCGGAAATATAAGAAATCAAATCTGATTTCTTGTCTTAGCTTTTCAAAATAAATACTCTCCCTTTCGGTTCTTCTGTCACGGGTAAAAAATATATATGTGTATATTAATCACTAAACAAGTCTCCAACTGATAGGAAAATCACTTATTTATTTAAGGGAAAGGAAAGAATGGACTATACCTTCCCGAAAATTCGTTATTTTCAATATTCAAATCAAGGCACACAATACAATCTTAACCCACTTTTTCAGAGATATTGTCCACGAATGGTCTTCTGTAAAATGAAACAGCAAGAAGAAAAACAAACACCAAACGCAATTAGAAATTGATTATCGTCGTCAATTCGACTTGTTAAACGTTAAATTTCTCGAAATCGATTCTTACATATATGTAAATTTAGCCAGTTAATGTTGGGCCAAAGTGAAATGTTATGTGGTCACAGGAAAAAAAAAACTAGTTTTGTCGCACACACTTTTAATATTATCTCTTGAGGGCGATTTATCTCGCGATTTTTCTTCGAAGCAACGAGCCAACCAAGATGACGACTATCTCCCAACTGAAGTATTTTGCAGACTGAATATGGATTTTGTCTTTGGTATCATCATCACAATATCAAGTATGGGATTTCTTCAGCAGATGCCGACCATAGTATGCCAGGTGGTGCTAACTGAATGGGCAAAATGTTTGTTGTTGTATGCATCAAATATAAAAGATAGGTATTCGTATATGTTTCTACGCTTTCTGCCAATGCTTTGAAAGTCTTTCATACGTACGAGTATACACGAGTATCTTTGAGGATTTGAGGTTTTCTTCGAGTCTCAAGAAAAATCTATTCCGCAAAGATGTTTGTCTTTTCAAGTCATTAGTTGCCGAATGCGCACACCAATGTTGGAAAGTGAGAACACATGTTTTAATGTTGGGTGGCTCTTTAGTCTTTTTCTATAACTTAGTTTTATGGGAAAGACAAATTTGTTGTGATTGTGAATAGCTGTAATGGTCGAGTATGATGCTTACTAAAAATGTTTAGTGCAAATGCTACTTACTAATGACTATTAAAATAAAATATGCATATAATAATACTGATTTGACTTGGAGTTCAACTCTTCAACTGAAAATGAGCATTTGAGCCCACGTTGAAAGTTATCGGTCGGTCAAACTCGCGAACTCTTATGTAGTATTCAATTGGCACATGAAACTGGTTAGATTTCGACTAAAATTGATCCAATCCCAATGAAAATCGAACGTTCTACGGGCAAGACAACAAAAAGAACCCAAGAACCAATAGGAAGAAATAGCTGAATGACGCGTCAACGCACTACATACCGGCTCCCAGAGGAAATTCTAGATATGTTACTTTCAGATCAAGTACATGAAAACGAGACAAATGCATAACTTTCTGGATCAAAAAGATACATTTCCGGATTAAATAAATAACTTTTCGGAGCAAATAAATAAATTTTCGGATGAAAAAAATTCATCCTCTTCATGGTGGCGCTGAAACCCGACGTCGGGTGCTGGCCGTCTGGATCATCGTCCTCCAATTATCTCGGTCAAGTAACTGTGTCTTCCAATTTTCAAAGTCCAGCAGCCTTTCGGCATCAGCATCTAAGGAGTCTTCCCGATAAGCTTTCAGTCTTCCTCGCAGCCTTGCTCCGCTGAAGTGTCCTTTCAGTATTTGCTTAGGCATGCGGTTATCGTCCATTCGTTGTACATGCCCTGCCCATTCAAAACGTTGTAGCTTGACGATTCTCGAGACTTCTTCTACTACAAAACCCTAAAAATGGACATTTATGGATTAGAATTGGCGATGTGTTTGCAGAGATTGTTAAAAGAAGGTGATTTGAGTTTGGGATTGATCGTGACAATAAATCGGCATGGTTGGCGACACTGTGTGAGGACTATTTTTCGCGCCAAAAAAGGGTGTGAGGGAGTTGGTTAGAAAGAGCGCGGGAAATCGGAGGTGAATTTTAGCGGAGTTTATCCTCAGATGGGAATTTGAACCCTTTTTATTCGCGTTGAGACTCTCGCTCGGATGTTGGATTTTCGGGGAGGACGTGGCACTGAGTTGTCGGCGGAGAGGAAGAATTCATGTGGGATCGGGTACAAGTTACAGTCCGTTGGTGAATAATTCGCGGCTATTGAATTTGGGCTCCGCCGTATTTCGCCATCCGCTAGCGCTATTGTAATTTTGTAAAAATGTTGGATGATTGACTAAAAATATTGTGAAAATAAAAATCGCGACGTTTCTGCCAGAAAATAGATAATTGAGTGTACCCATTGTAATCCTAAGGTGGGGAATAATATGGTGCCCCACTGCCTCATGATCAGTCTACCCTTTCCTTATACATCGAGTACCGTCCGACAAGTACCCCTTTGCAGTGCAATGCATTGCGCCCCACGAAGAGTGTCACTATATCTGATGAACAGTGTCCCATTTCGTTGTACGTCAGGCTCCGTATATCAGGGTCTTCTTTTCGCCGTTATACAGCGATAGGTTTAGTGGTTGGGGTACAACTTAATTTTTTTTTCTTTTTGTAATCTCATCCGCATCGGCCATCGTCATCACATCGCACAGTCAACGCCAGTGCAATTCGCAGCACAGTCTGTGTGACAAGGGGAGCATTGTCGGAATTTTTGAGTTTGTTTATCTCAGCAAGTTCCAACGTATTTTTTTTTCTTTCCGGCTACTCCGTAAATTTTTGTTTTGATGATAACCGTTAACGTAACGCATCCCATTTTTAAACCCAAATTTTTTTTAGTTAGATTATGTTTATATTTCTTTGCGATTGTTTCGTGTGCTTATACTGCCAGTTTCAGCTGCTCCGGGTTCACGGTGGTCACTAAGGATGTGGGGTACGCCTTTTCTTGCTAACGCTTAACATACGATATCGTTTAGCATTCATTTATAATCTTTGATATTTATTTGAATTTACATCCATTCTTTTTGACTTACATTTGTCTTTTAAAGTGCCATAGTAGCTATATATGTATTTTTTTCATTGTACATATTTGGTTTTTTTTTGTTCCTAGGACTTTGGAGCTATTAAATGGCGTCTGAGCAGGCTGAAGCCATGTACCCTTATTTTGATTTCAAATTTCTTCCTCCTGTTGTGTTGTCTCATCCCTAGGCACAAGATTCCTTCAATATGGACAAGGGGCAGCGAGCGGCAAAATCCCACACCCATGTTCCGAGTCTAAGCTGAAGCAACCAGGTTGTGTCGCCGGCGCCGCTTGGCTCGCTGAGGAGCCACTACTTTGACAGCTGCCAGTCTGGGCACTATAGGACCTTTACGATCAACTGAGCTCCGTCCCCATGAACACTTTCGGGTGTTAAAATTAAAATTATTTAAGTGGGGTACAAAAGACCACGACTTGACGCCATTGGTGTGTTAAACTTGAAACTGGCCTCAAAAAAAAAAACAGGTTGGCGAATCGGACTGCCGTTCAGTGCAGGATCCCCATAAATATTTCTATACATAAACCCCGGTTCAATTTATCTCTAGTTTTAATCAACACAATCAAAAATATGCACAGTGAACTATCCCCCAAGGAACGCCATATTAGAGGGCCGCTGTTTGTCGTGAAATATCTCCCTAAAGGGCCGCCGCGGTTTGCTAAGCGTGTGGTCTGAAGTGATGATCTGCTATACGCAGTCTTCGCATACTGCACACTCAACAATCATTTCAATTTGATTGATTTCCGTTGTCAGACATCACTTTTCTACACCATCGTGCCTAGCGAAATTGATATGCAACATCTGATGCATATAATTGTTTTTATCACTTTACAGTTGGATGAGGCGAAAACTTAAATTAAGGAAAAAAAACCAGCTACCTAATATATAAGTCCGCAATTCTTCGAAGTATGCATTCTCAGCCGTTTGCGCATACTGGTAAGCACAGACGTCCATATGTGAACAAACTTTATGTTTACTACTATGTATATCTTAGCGGGTTCATCTTATTTTCTCTGATATTTTACGGTTATCGCAAGCTAATAAAACATACCGCTAATAAATAGGAAGACGTGGGTTCATGTTATGTGTAAATAGGATACACATTCGTTTCTTATAGACATGTATACACGCATAAGTGCATAAATGGGTTACTAATCGAAGTCATAATAAATATGAGAAGAACCAATGAATGAAGAAATTTTAGACTGCGAGTATATTGCGATAGTCTTTTGGCATACCCACGTTAAGACTATATCCAATCGGTGTTGATAGGAGAAACAATTTTTTTTGCGATTTTGAGGAATTCCAACTCTATGTTAAATTTACGTAGCCTGCTATGCGATGCTATGTGGAGCATATTGACATTGCAGGCGATGCAGTGGCCCATACAGAACTCGAACCATTGCCATCTAAAAATACAGGCCTGCGTTCAGCTGATCGTGTACGTCATTAATTCCTTTGCCAAGGCAATGACCGCACACGACGATGTCCCCGGCACGACATATGTTTACAATTGGAATTGCGTCAGACGGCATTTTAGTCCTCTAAAAACCCAAAAAAAAAAAACAAGGAAAACCGCATGGTAACTTTCGACAAAATGTAGCCAGCGATATGAAAAAACCACTTGATCGGCCCAATTCATTTGAGCACTTTAGTCCTCTAAAAACACACTTTCTGGACACTTGCAGCAATTTGGTCGAAGCCGCAGCCCAGGGGGTCAGTCGCAGAATATCGTGGAACAGTTCACACTTGAAAAAATACATCTTTTGACCGCACGACACACTTTCATGGCGCAAGTGTTTGTTTTCTCGGATCGCTAGATGAAATTTTACTAACAAATAAACACTGAATGCGGAAAACGAAAACTAAACACGGAACGCACAAATACCGGGGTCTCGCCGCCATCAGTCACCGACCACTGGATTGTGGATACGATGAAGTCATCGAAGGAAATAATTGCGTAATTAGGCCGTCAAAATCAGCTGAGCGCAGGCCTGTATTGTTAGATGGCAATGCTTGAACTCGCAAAGTCGATCGCAATTCGTGCTCAGACCAAATCGCAGTCTCCTTCGTACTAGCACTAAATTTGCGACCTTGCAACTGCATCAACTCAACTCAGTATCGCCCGTCATACTGAGTTGTGGGAGGAGCATGCTAGCAGCTGCACTTCCGAAAAGTAAATATGCTATCGAAACGTCTACAAGGCATAGGTCAAGGTAATTAACATCGCTCACCTTGTACACGTCTATCGTGCAATTCCATATAAAATTGTGGATTTTCGCATGACTTGTAATAACCGTTTTTTATCGCTCCCCTTGGCATCACATCTCAGGCAATGTGAGCGCCGTTTTAGGCCAGAATTTGCTACTTTGCCTTAACCCCTAGTGGGGCATAGCGCGTCACATACGTCCAGACGCTGATAATATAAGTTTTCTTTATATTAGCGTATATGCCGTGCGTCAACGTCAACAAGAGATACTTATGCAAGCGGTGTTGACGCGTTCATGCCCCTGGAGGGGTCAAGGCAACAAGAAAAACACTTTACTTCTAAAGAATGTATCTATTGTATTATTTGCCGTAGTGCGTTAACTATTCCCATGTGACTTAGTTCACGTTTTGTTAGCATAAACTGGTTTCGGATGATGCGTGTTGCTAGCATGCACCTCCTGCCCATCTAGCCGCATACCTGACAAGTCAACAAATTTTATGGCTCACTTTAACGCTCAACACCACGGGGGAAGACAACAGAATCATCAATGGCTACGACAAAGCCGGCGAGACATGAGGTTGGTGCCTCAAAGCACTGACCAGCCCCTCAAGAATAAAAAGCTTGATGTTGGGTCTAGCTTCTTCGTAAGAAACTTAGGGGATATCGGATAAAATGATCGGGAGAGTTTCACATGTGAATATTGTGTCTTTTAATAAGAAAACCTCTTTATAACTAGCGGTTAAGAATCACCTTTGACACGTAGTCGAGAGATGTATTTATTTCCGATTTGTTCCGAAATAAATTACATACATATTAAGCTAGATGCCAGAGTAACACACTATGGCAAATTGCCATGGATAAGGCGGTTATCTATGGTTCCATAGAAACTACGCCAAATTAACATAGTTTCGAATGTTGAAAAAAAAAACATGATGCAATGCAGTTCAATGGCAATTTGATGTACAAAATAACACAACTTTTGATTTATTGGAATAGCTGGTGATCACTCGTACCGTCTTTCACACATCATGTAAGATATTAGTAGCCTATTCTCCGGATCAGGTAATTGCTTGGCTGTAGTTTAAACTGGCACAACAATCGACAATCAATTTCGATTTTTCTAAGTTTTTGGTTTTCTGTTTTTCTTTGTTTGTTTTTTTTTCCTTTTTAAAGACATCGATGACAATACCCCATCATAGCCATCTGCTCCACTATTCAACTTTGATTTTTTGGCGCGACAACGTCTTATGCCGGAATTTCATTGCCGGCGGGAGCAAAGCAGCGGCAGCAGCATCGTCTGTGTCTTGGGTAATTGTGCTCCCTTACACCAACCAACGAACATGGATTCACATAGAAGAGGCACTCAGTACATTAATTTTTGTGAAGCGGGATGCAAATAGTCAGCCCCACACATGTTTACCCGTTTTTACAGTAACCTAAACGGGAAAATGCATTGGGTAGATAAGGACAGCATCACTTCATAATTAGCTGTTCAAATGACAAGCTTCCCACGTTTTTAAATGTATTGGTAGCCTGAGAGAAAACAGCCCTCGTTTATATTTGTATTGGTATCACTTTTACCCGCAATTGCAGTGGTGTGTGTACTATTTTTCATGCATTTCGGGTTCGACTTCCTTTTCAGACTCACGGGATCATATGCAAAGCGATTGTGTACGGATAATGAAATTTAACACATTGACAATTACGGGAATAGAAAACAGCCTTTGGGCATCTTGTACTGAGTGCCCCTTCTAGTCTCGATGTTCGTTGCACCAACCTCGCCCCTAGGAAATTTTCGTATAAAGTTTAAGCTCTTGGTTCAAGAAATTTACCAGGTTCGAGCTAGGTATAAGAAAGCACACTTACCCAAGACACCGACGCTGCTGCTGCTGCTTTCCTTCTGTCGGCAATGAAATTCCCGCATGAAGGCCAAATTACATGTAGACGGGCGCGATGGATTGACGGACGCATTTTCGTTAGGGTATTATTACGCAGCCAGGGACAGACGTACGTGTACATGATTTCAATTGGGGCATCAGTCTTATGTTTGACTATCGGAGTTGAGGGTTCGAATCCCGTCCACGACAACTTTCATTCGTGGCCATGGATGTACAGGTGGTGCATACTGGCAACTGCATTCTCCGAAACCAGTTTATGCCAACGCAACGTCAAGTAGGCTACATGGAATAGTTGACGCGCTATGCCCCAGAAGGGGTTAAGGCAATTGAGTATTTGTTTCCACTTTAATTCTTACCAAACAAAATTTTTCAAAAGTTCACAATGTTTATAGGTGAGGAAAATTGCGCAGTATGCAATTTCCTCACGAGTCGAACATTTCAGAGCTTTGTGCTTGCATTTGTGACCCACAAAACCATAACTGATGATAATGAGAAACCCAATATCACTCAGTAGTTGGGGAGCTGGTGGGCATTTGGTTACGTTATAAGTACCAAGGTGCCCCTGGAGGGGTCATGGCAATTAGAGAGAGTTATAAAATCTAGGTTCAAACAAGGCGCAGACGAGTAAAAACTGAATAACTAACTAATCTCATGCCAATCGTTTAATATTTAATGATATTACAGGCATTGCTATGGAATGCAATTTCTAGCATTTTTCCCTGTTTTGCCCTTCACTCTGGCGTAGCTATTTCAAATTGGGATAAAAATACCACAAGCTGCAAGTACTTATTATTCCATTTTGATATTACACCCAACATGCATAGTCGAAGAAACAAAATTTGGCCCGCCTGTTTTTCGTCCTTTCAGATCTTTCCGATCAATATTTTTGTATTCTTTGTTCACTAGGTCATGGTCATTGTCGCTCTCGGCGGCCGCGTTCGTTCGGTGACCGCTCTACGATAATAATCTAGAACTCGGAGTTCAAATCTCGGCGCCTGTGGGTACTAATAGAGCTCTCACAGTGCTCCGAGCTTGTCAGTATAAAGACGACGCGGATAGGACGTGCGTGCTAGCAACTGCATTTCCGAAAAGTAGATATGCTTTAGACATGTCAACAACGAATAGAAATGCTAAAGATTTTGACGCGTTTATGCCCCTGGAGGGGTCAAGGCAATTAACGACGCAGATTACAAAAACAACCAAAAATGGCGAGGCGCGAGCGTTTTATTATATATATTTTTATCGTACTAGTAGTTTTTAGATTTGTGTGTTGATGTGCTTCTCCTGTTTACAACTACATAATATTTCACATATAAAAACAAATTAACCAATATATCCCCATCATCACCCTCATCCGTATCCTCAACTTTCCATTATCAAATTTCTACTCTTTTCTTCCACATCCCCATCCGCTAAACAATATCCCTTCCATCCCAACACCACAGTACAGGGTAGAGATGTCAAAAACCAGTCGGTTAAACCGAACAACCGGTTTTTTAAATTAAAATGGAAGATATCTATTGTATATGGAGCAATTATTATTTTTAAAATTGTAAAAATTTAAAATTTCACTTGAAGATGCCTTAAAGTGCGAAACTGTAATGGACGGATTGGTGGGCATCAAAAGATGCCTGTGGAGACGGAGCCTAATGTAGGTTATTGACTGTGAAGGTCGTGCCGTGCCATCCGGCGAAGAAAAAGGCTCCTAAACTTGCTAAGCAGCGGCCTATGCTTGCTGTAGCACAGTTCAGGAGACGTGAGCCGAGTTTTCGCCGCTGGTTTCCCCTGTCCTTTACGTCTTAATAAATACTCATCGGCCTGGGGAAGACAACACAAACATGGGAGGCAAAAATGAGGCGATAAGGAATGTATGGTTGACGGACGGCGCTCGCATCGGGGTTCAGGCGCAATGGGACCCTCAGCCTCTGGTTTCGTACCACCGACTGATCCTTACTCATCAGGTGCTGCCATAGATCTGCCGATGAAAGCAGCGCAACAGGACCAGAATATGGTTCATTACAAAACGTTGTGAAATATGATGATTTTTTCTTAATTTTCTCATTAATTTGGCTGAAGGATGCGTAACAAAAGAAAATCCAACTTTAACAGATAGTTCAAATGACAGCACCAAAACTAGATCTGTACTGTTCCTCTGTCACTTGGTGTCGTCCACAACATGGATTACTCTTCAGGAGCTGTCTTAATCCATGGGGGAAGCAGCTCGACCAAGTCAGAAGTTTGTATTCCGACCTAAATCGGAATACGTCCCTGAGTGAAATGCTAACACGAGTGCGAATTTTCATCCAATGAAATGTCACTGTGTTTATTCACGCATAAGCGCATATCATAGTTGTTAAGAATAAAAGTGGAGTGGGTCATTGCGAGTCTTAGTCAAAAATGACTCAAACTCGCTCTCCACTACCACACAAAAATAATCGGCTTAAAGCCAATTCTTCCTCTGTCACTTAGTTTCGTCCACACATGGATTCAGGAGCTGCCTTAATCCATGGGGGAAGCAGCTCGACCAAGTACATGTATAAGTTAGGCTCGTACAACTGTAAACGAATTTCCGCTTTAGGCAGTACGGACATACTTTATATGTATATACTATAGAATTTTTTTTGCTAGTGATTATGCCAACCAAAGTCCCTCATAATTCTTCTCAGAAAAAAAATAAATTCTTAAAAATAATAAATACAAAACAATTTATCAACTTCATTACACCTCGACCACTACAGTGTTAAAATCGTTGCCGATAACATGTAACATCTTGATTTAGAAGTTATGTCCAAACTAGATTGAACGCTGAAAGCAGCAGCAGCGGCAGCAACAACAACGACAGCAGGCAGATCTTCTTTCGCCGCTGTCGCTGCGTTCAATCTAGGTCGCTGCGTTCAATCTAGGTCGCTTAAGGGTCATTCTACATTCAAGGTCGTTTGTAATTGGGATTTTGTTTTTAAAGATTCTGTTTTGGGGACTTGGGTTTGGGGATTTTTTGAGAGCGAATTTCGTATCCAACCCTTATATTGTACTATATTTTCAATTCTTTAAACAGTAAATTTTTCTTTTTTTCACTACACGGTTTCCTTTTTAGGGTTTTGTAGTAAATACAAAACCCTTATGAAATCGGTTAAATGTCTGTCTGTCCGTCTGTCCGTCTGTCCATGGAATATCTCACGAACGGCTGAAGCTACATACATGAAATTTTGTAGGAATATGTAGAATTACTATAATTCACCGGAGAAAGCGAATCGTCGTAATAGGTCAACTTTAAGGGGAGGTCCCCATAGAGGGGAAATGAAGGTCGAAATTTTTTTTTCGTTTGGTACAGGCAAGTGGGGTGTCATAAGAAAGGTACCGCCGAGTACATTCCATTTTTGGAATTTTTTTCAAATTTGAAGAAACGGGAAAGGAGGGAGAGGGGAAAATATGTCATCCGAGTTTGTCCCCCCCCCCCTTGCATTTCGAGACCGTTATACTTAGAAATATGAAAATTTGCAGAAAAGCGCCATTTTACTAGCGTAGAAAACCTAGATTTCTAAAATTTTGAAATTTTATCAGAAAAGGTTAATAATAGTACATTTCCATAGTTGCAGTTAGCACACCCCTGCACCCCTAACGCACACCCGAGGTCAAAAGTATTGATGGCTAATGATAACCAACATCATAGGCAATAGTACCTCCAAGTTTCATAACAATCACATAATATTTAATAATAGTACATTCATTTAAATTTTGAGATTTTGATGCCATTCATACAAAAAATGCACATAACCGGTTACATACTAGTACTGCACACTTGAATATTGTTTATTGTTTTTCGTAAAGTGAATTGGAGTTAACCACTTCTGAAAGGGTGGAGATTGGTGGTATAGGAGTGGTAGGGGAGAGAAGCTTAAGGGGGGAGGTAGGTGGGTTGCTGCCTTAAGGGAGGTTCCCATAGAGGCGAAATTAAGGTCAACATTTTTTTCATCTGATATAGGCAAGTGGGGTATCATGAGAAAGGTACTACAGAGTACATTCCATTTTTGGCGACTTCATCAAATTCGAAGAAAGGGGAAAAGAGGCAGAGGGGAAAATATGAGATCATATCGTAATTTGTCCCACCCCGCTTACCATTTCGAGACCGTTACACTTAGAAATATGAAAACATACAGGAAGAAGGCTTTCAACCAGCACAGAAAACAAAAAAATTATGGAATTTTGATATCTTCTCAAAATAGGTTAATAATAGTATATTTCTATAGTTACAGTTAGCACACCCCTGCATTTCTCAAACTCATCTGAGGTCGAAAATATTGATGGCCGACGATAATCAACACCATGTGCAATAATATCTCCAAATTTCGTAACAATCACGTAATCTTTAATAGTAGTACATTCATTTAGATTTGGTCATTTTGATATCATCCATACAAAAAATGCACATAACAGGTCTCTTGTATTACATACTAGTACTACGAGTACAACATAATTGCATATTGTTTCCCGTAGAGCGAATTGGAGTTAACCATTTTCAAAAGGGTAATGATTGGTAGGAGAGGTGGAGGAGGGGGGAGGGGGGTATGCTCGTCGCTGACTCTATTCTCTATAATTATTCATACAATTTATTTTCAATATTTTTTATGCAAACTTAAAATTTGCAATATTGTCTTAACATGAATGGTTAAGCATCTCCAAAAGTAGGACAGTTCATCTCCTATTGGCATGGGACACTACAAAACCCTCGGATTGCGGGCGTAGCCCTCTATTTTCCGGTTTCATTTTTTAATGATCCGGTTTTACTAATCGGTACTTTCCGTCTGAAAAACCGGACGGTTTTTTTTTAATAATGAAATTACCGGTACTTTACAAAATGTTGACATCGCTAGTGCGAGTATATTGATCTCACAAGGAAAACCGCACGGTAACTTTCGACAAAATGTAGCCAGCGATATGAAAAAACCACTTGATCGGCTCAATTCATTTGATCTGAAACTGTCAAATACATTCAAATACATTGTATTCATATATGTATATTCGTACGTTCAATATTGCTGGAAGAGACTAGTAAGCGATTTTTGGTGTCGTTGATTTCGAATCTAAAGTCAAAATTCTCCCTATTCACCTAACCACATCGCGTGCATCCATCGCACCGCATCCATTGCCCCATCGCATAGCAAAACACCGCATATAATGCAGTATGAACATCATCCACATTGCATTGCATGGCAACCGAAAAATCAAAAAATTAATTTTTTATTACATAAATTGTTAGCTTAACAATCCAAAAATACGCTGCAAAAATTTCGAAGCGAAATTCGCATTCGTTTAGATTTTATGAGCATAAAACCGAGCGCTCATCGGGTATAGTCTTCAGGCTCGAGCGCAGTCTAGGGAGTAGGGCGGAGCACTACCTCAGGTAGTCGCTTTGTGTACTTACGTAGCCTTTTAGCGGAATCCCACTTTTGCATCTTTGTTTTCAAATAACGGTATAGAAGGTACTAGAAGCATCAACTCAAGGGATTATTTCGGTTATATAGGTATTCTGTTTTTTAAACGCGTTTTCCTCAAAATGACTATTTTCACATTACTCTTACTCAAAAATTAATGAGCTGATCATTATAGAAATTAGAACTATGATTCTTTATAAAATTACAAAGAATATGAACCAACATTCGGGATGATATCATATTTTAACGGTGCGTTTTTTTGCGTAATTTGTGAACAAAAATGGTGAAAATTGAAATAATTTTTTCCAACACCTGCAAAATTTTTGATTTCCATTATTTTCACCTGCATTGAGGTTCATATTCGTAGAAAATAAATTAATAATGTTAAATTCAAACCTTTTAGATTTCGGATAAAAATTGGAATCGCTACACGCCTCGTAATTGGAAAACTCGGGGTATTTTTAGTTTCCGGGGCCCGGGGTGAAAAAATCGTTTTTCACTCGGATTTTTTGTCACTTATCACTCGCGTCACCCTAAGACTCTCAAATTTGCAAAAAAAAAAATTTTTTTTTTTTTATTTTTAATTTTTTTTTTTATTATTAATCTTAATTTTTTAATTTTTTTTTTCCTTATTTTCTTGTTCTAATGATTTAAACTGAGTGTTCGGTGTGTTTAAAACTGATCAAAACGCTGTTTCACGCAGAGCGAGCGAAGCGAGCGTTCATGTTTGTGCGATATTGAGGGTTGCGATCCCTTAAGCGCGGAGCGAGCGTAGCGAGCGGAGCCCACGCAAGGGGATTTGCGAATATTTCAATTTTCCATGCCTCCAATATTCCAAACACTCAGTATAAATTATGAAAAAAAAAAAATTAAAAATAAAAAAAAATTAAAACTTAAAACAAAAATTAAAAACAAAAATTAAATTTTTTTTTTTTTTCAAATTCTTGACTTTTAGAGTGACGCGAGTGAAAAGTGACAAAAATCCGAGTGAAAAGTGATTCCCCCAGCCGGGGCCCCGGAAACTAAAAGGTTGCCGAAAACTCTAGTTACGGCCTTCAGCGGACATCAGTACGTAACTTTGTTATTTTTAGCTTAAATTTTTCAAAAAAAATAACTAAAGTTTTTCGAAATATGAATTAAATTAAATTTAATTGAATTCTAGTTAGTTCTTCCCACCCAAAAAAAATCAGTGAAAATGAGCCCTCTAATGTGGTTTCCCCGCTTAGTAAAAAATCGGCGTACAGCAAAGCGGGCAGTATGAACGCCGCCTTATGAATGACAACTGTCAACTAAATCTTGGTTTTAGAAGAAGAGGAAAACGGATAGAGTGCATGTGTTTCGGGAATCGCAAATCTATCTATCTTTGGATATGTTATCAAATTTATTTTTCATCCAGCAGTAACCTTATTTCCAAAAAAATCAAACAAAAACGAGTTGTAAGCAATTTATTTACAATATGTCCATGCCGTTCCAACTTCTAAGTAATGATTCGTTTCAGTTTTAATTTAATGCCGTATAATCTATGTTTCAAAAGCGGAGAATGTTGGAAATTATATCACCCGGTTACGCGCATATCATTGGATGATGAGCATATCTTCCAAATCGCATAACTTCCAACCAAAATTATAAATTAGATAGCCTTTCCCTTACTACGAGTATATGAATACTGAACTTTGCAACTGGACTGGATTTTTAATTTTCAAATTGTCCGGGAAAAAAAGTAATAATTATTAATTACATTTTTTTCCTTTCCAAGTGCGGAGCAACTTCGCGAAGCTAAAATGACTGTAATTTGAAAACCAGTACATGCTGCTAATTTTACGAGTGCTACTGCGAAATGCACTAGAAAACACAACGAATGGCTTCATTCTTAAATAAGCACTTTTTTTTCATTGAACGGATTGCCTATACAATTTATGGACAATGGCCTAAAATCCCTTTCACATGGTTTTGCAAAGTTTGTGTAAACCTAATTGAAACTAGGTTTTGTTCCAATCACATTAATTTACGGCCATTAGGACACTTTACATTCCGCATAAATATAAATAAATCAAGAGTCAGACGGCAAACGTAGTATGTGAACAACGTGCAGTGTGCATGAAGCACCTGTATGTTGAGTCCCAACATTTCGTCATGCGGTTATTGTAATGACCAGCATTATCCATTTACAGAATGGTCAGCATCATCACATTGACTGCACCGTGGGCTCAAACGAGGTTCACCACAGTACCAAAATCAGCTACTTATGGTCGGATTCAAGTAAATTCGTATTACATCAGAGCCGATTTGACGCTTATACTTGCATACGGCATTTTTTTTGCAATCGGAACTATTCTTTTTCGTAAAAAAAAAGTGCAAATTGAATTTCGTGTTTTTTTTTGTATCTTTGAAATTCCATCAAACCAAAAATTATACAACTTAATGAAAATTGTAATAATCAAGTTAATGGCATTTTTCCGTTGGATAGTTTTTACGGAGGTTTGATTGAAAGCAAAATTAATGTTTGGTAAAAGTTTGATTGAAGTTTTCGGAGCGATCGATTGTTCATACGTCGCGTCGCGTTGTTTATTCACTTTTCACACCTTGTAAACCGCCAAATATGCCGCGGGCCATAGAGGCTCGTTTCACTATCATGCGACGCTAACCAGCAAGGGATATGGCCGAACAATCTACGGATATCGTTATTGCTTTCTGATTTTTTTTCTCAATACTACTGTTTGATTTGAACGTCTCAATCACTGATGAGAGCCAGAATGGGAAATAATTATGTGCATTTTTGTAACCTAAGATCTTTTGGTAGATAAATATAAAATGTAATTTTAGGAAGGTACGATCAATGGCGCCCCCTTCCTTAGGCTCTTAAATTACGTCTTATAAATGTAAATTAATTGAAGTTGCATGCATTTCTTTTTTGACTAGATACTTGTAATGAATGACTTTTCTGATGTTGTATTCGAGTAGTTAATTTGTCACATAACAATTCGAATTCTCCATCAGAGATTTCTCAAGAACGACAACTCTGTCATTATATCACACTGCGGGCCGTTGGCATTTGCAAACAGTATATTCTGATCTGTATCCTTTAAAAAATGTGATGTTTGATCGGATGTCATCGAACTCGCCTTGTGATATAACAGACAAGCGGGTAGCGATATACGTTCGTCGCTTTGTCATTCATGTCGAGTTTTATGCAAACTGAGAGTTTCATTGCATAGAACTTGATTGGCGAAAAATTTCAGCCGATGCTGTGTTGAGTCGGGGGTCGGGACCTTTCAAGAGAGGGATCCTCTGGAGTCCACTATCACCCGTCAAAGCCGTCATAGCCGTCACATCGGCAACGCCCTCGCCGGGACGTGCTATTTTTTAAGCGTCCACGACCGGACCGGTTACATTCGTTTGTGTGTAATTTCAACCACCGCACAGGCCACATCGGCGCAATTGCCGCGACGCGACGAGATTTAAAATTTCGAATTATTTTTTTACCCTCCGTCGAGCCACCTAAGTGCTAAATTGCACAGCCCCTGCAAAGAGAAGAAGAGAGAAAGCTCACAACATACAACTTTAGCCTCCGCCGGTAGATTTGTATGTATTGATTGTCTTGTGTATCTATACTGTTTAGTCTATACTATTTGCCAATACATGCAAATCTACTGCCAGAGGGGAAAGTTCTATGGAGTGATCACTCTTGTAGAATATCAATCCTCTTTGGCCCGGAACTGATGGTTCTAAGACTGACGAAGGAGTGGGGGCTGGCGTATACTCGGAAGAGTTGGATATTAGCATGTCGTTCCGACTCCCGAACTATAGTAGTGTTTTTCAGGCGGAAGTTACAGCAATATCTGAAGCTCTAGCCTGGTTGTCGCTAAACGGTATATCTGGTAGGGACATTGTAATCTACACGGATAGCCAACCGGCGATTAAATCGCTTAGCTCTGTCTTGGTAAATTCGAAGACAGTACTGGATTGTTGCAACTCTCTAATAGAGATGGGAAGGCTCTGTAACATTTCTCTGTGCTGGGTGCCAGGGCATAGTGGTTATGTTGGTAACTGCAAGGCTGACGAACTGGCTCGAGCAGGTACGATCAATGAGATCAGCGGGCCGATACGTGGCACCAGGATGCCGTTGGCTGCTTGTAAACTGGCCATCAAAGATGCGGCGTATGATAGGGCCTGCATCAGATGGAGCAATGGCAGTACAGGTCATGTGGCCTGACAGATGTGGCCCAAACTGGATCCCAAACGTTCTTCTGGATTGCTAATGCTAAACAGAGATAATCTAAGAACTGTCGTAGGAGTGTTAACTGGACACTGCCTAATTGGGGAGCACGCCAGGAGACTTCGTCTTCCATTTAATGATTTTTGCAGGAGCTGTGGGAACGAGGAAGAGGAGGAAAGTACGTCTCATTTTCTGTGTACCTGTCCGGCCCTGGCGAGTTTTAGGAAAGACCTCCTTGGTTCCTACTTCTTCACCGATCTGGATGACCGGAAAACGGTAAATGTTGGTCGGCTTCATCGCTTCATTGTGAGCTCAGGCTGGTTTAACGAGTGAGTTTGGTCTCAGTTGCTGAGTCCAGGGGTATCACAACGGACCCAGTGGCGGTCTAAGTGTGCTTTTAAGCAACCCTTTTAACCTAACCTAACCTTGGCCCCGGTTTCGCCGTTTGGCCTGTGCGGCTCAAAAACGCGAGTGCCGTCCCGGCTTTCGAGCCGCAATTGCGGCAGACATTGCACACGCTGCGACATTGCGCAGGCCGCAGCAATGCAGGGAGTTTGGGCATTGATGACTCGATTACAGTATGGGACGATTTTTCACCCCAATTTTGTAAGTATCAAAATATTCCCCACCGATTATAAGACAAGTTTTCTCCTTTTCTTCACGATTTTTATATTCATCATAACACTTATCCCATAAAGCTGGTTGTGCCACTACTAGCTAGATTAGCTTTTCAATGTCCTATTTTCTGCGAAAGATACACATAAGATTAATCAAGACTATCCACGCATTGCTTGGCCTGGCTTTTCGCCACTTTGCTATTGCGACATGTTTAATGTAGGCCATTTGGTTTAATGCGTTGGCGAGTCCACAGTGCTCATACGTGGCGCCCCCTACGGTAGACCATGCTGCATCTAGAAAATACGGGCATCCGGCGTAAAGACCGGCGGAAAAACACATTGCGTTCTTTCGTCGCGAAAGCAAGCGCCGCACAGGCAAAACGGCGAAACGGCGTGCGGCTGTGTAATTTAGCTCAAACTTGGAATATCGACACCGTCGTGACAAATTGGGGAATTTCTGTTTTTATAATGGTACCGTCAACGTTGTAATTGGCGGGATAACATTGATTGGGAACGGATTATACTGAACGGCTGCGAATTCAAGAATAAAAACGCTGGGTCGCTGGGCGACGGTCAATGGACGTGGTTTGCACATTGGTTTGCCGCCCGATTTGAAAATTTAAAAAAAAATTGAATCGTCTTAACAGAAAGTGCAAAAAGCAAACAGTCCACATATAAGCAGTGTTCTCTTATGGACGTTTGAAGTTCCAACCTAACAACAACAACATCATCCGCTTCAGCGGTGTTGGTCCTTTAATGCTAGTGCAGTCAATGTTTTCAAAATGCAAACAGTTTTGCCGCAACATAAACATTCTAGAAATATCTCAATTGCCCTAACCCCTTGTGGGGCATAGCGCGTCAACTGTTCCATGTGGCCCAGTTGATGTTTCGTCGGCATAAACTGGTTTCGGGGAATGCGGTTGCCAGCATGCACCTCCTGCACATCCATGGCCACGAACGTCGTCGTGGACGGGATTCGAACCCGAAACGCCAGTAGTCAAACTTGAGACTGATGCCTCAACACACTGCGCTACCGGTCGCCCCTTTTTTTTTTTAAACGTCGTAACATCTACTTAGACTTCATTACTTTATACCAGTCAGTGGTCTAAATTGTGATTGTTGGTAAAGGCTGACAATGTTATACTCTCTCTCTCTCTGGATCCTGTCAACCCCTTGTGGGGCATAGGGCATTAACCACGCCGACTTTCCACCTCGTCCTGTTCGCCGCCATCGCCTTCAACTGTCTCCACGACTTGCCTAATAACTTACCCTCGACCTCAACTGATCTTCTCTAGGTGTTTCTAGGTCGTCCAACGCGGCGACTTGCATCGGTTCCCTGTGGGTTCCAATCGAGGGCCTGTTTAGCAATGTTTCCCGGCCCCTTTCGGAGTGTGTGACCTATCCATTGCCACTTTCGCCTTTTTATAGAGGTGCCTATCCTGTCCTGGCCAGTAATGAACAGGAGGTCGTCGTTAGAAATAACCTCCGGCCAACGTATGTGAAGGATGTGCCGTAGACACTGGTTCACGAAAGTTTGCAATCTAGTTGTTATCTTCCTGGTCACCTTCCAAGTTGAATAGCCATAAAGAAGCACAGATTTTACATTGGTTTCGAAGATCCTGAGTTTAGTACGTCTGGAGATGTTGTTGTTTTGCCAGAAAGGAGTTAAACTGAAAAAAGCTGCTCGAGCCTTGTTGATGCGAGACTCTACATCAGCATCCGCTCCACCATCTGCTGTAACTACGCTTCCGAGGTAGCAAAAATTGTCCACTTTTTCCACCGTCTGCCCCGAAACACAAATTTCGCTTTGTCTTCCTGGATCCAAGCTCAAGTACTTAGTTTTGGCAGCATTCATTTTAAGCCCCGCATTGCCACTTTCGCGGTGCAGGGCATCCGTCATTTGAACTAGATGATCCGATATATTTGAGAGAAGACAAATATCGTCAGCGTAATCCAGGTGTTGGAGGTATTCAAACAGGTTCCATCTGATACCTTTGCTCTGGTGTTCACGAAGCGCACTGCAGAGTACGTCGTTAATAGCAATCAAAAACAATATAGGTGAGAAAATGCAGCCTTCTCTCACTCCGCTATGTACCTCGAAGGGATCTGAAAGCTTACCCTTGTGTAAGACGTGACATTGTGCTCCGCTATAGGACTCCTTGATGATGGATATGATTTTATCTGGTATACCTCTCCTCCAATGTGAATTTTTGTGTCAGCTCGGAGTCGTGCGAACTGGGAAACCAATCACAATTTTTTATGTTCAATATTCCCTCTAAAGGTCGACATGATTCAAATTCAGATACCGCGACCCTATCTCTAACTCACAGCTGCATAACATTCAACATTTTCGAAACACTGATTCAGAGTTAGTGTTACCTCTGACATTCTCAGAAGTGTAGTGATGCGTGAAATGACGAACTAATAGTATCCTGAGCATCTGAATTGAATGGCTATTTTATACCTACGTAATGAACCACCTGTAATGAACCATATTCTGGTAATGCTGCTTTCAGTGACAGTTCGAAGGCAGCACCTGATGGGAAGTGATCTGTCAGTGATACGAAACCAGAGGCCGGACCCCAATGTGAGCGCGAGGGCATCTGCGCAGTCCGCCAACCATTCCATCCTTATCTCCCCATTTTCTAATTATTCCCCATTTTTGCCTCCCATGTTTGTGTTGTCTTCCTCAGGCCTATGCATTTTTATTAATACATGAAGGGCAAGAGCAACGAGCGGCAAAAACCCCGCCCACGTCTTCCGAATACAGCAAACATAGGCCGCTGATTAGCTCGTTGAGGAGCCTTTTTTTCGCCAAATGGCACGGCCCGACCTTCACGGCAATTATGCTACTTTAGGCTCCGTTACCACGGGCGTCTTCAGATGCACACCAACCCGTTCACTACACCTGAATGAAAAAAAAGTAAACAAAAAATTCAACGGATTATGTAAATTTCTACTTTTCGTAAAATATACATATATACACTAGGTCACAGTTTATTTTATGCAGTTCATACTTTAAGTTATGAGGCTCTGTAACTACGAAACTGGAAAGAATATAAACTAAAAATTTACGCTGTTTGAAATAAAAACTTGTAAATTTTACATACAAACTTGATTTAATAGGTTTTTTTTTTATTTACAGGGTACAGATCAAAATACTTTGAAAAACATCAAAATTCCATCACACAGCTAATATTATGCAGTTACTGATAATATTAAAAAGAAATAAAAATATATAGAAATTATGTAGATTTTAATGTTTTGTGTGATATGCCTCCTGGTCCACAACAGCTTTAAGCCGATTTGGCATTGAATTAACTAATTTACGAGTTGATAATATTTTACTCCATTCGAATTCCAAAGCCCGTTTCAGATCATTCTTGTTGGAAATTGTATGTTTCCTGATATTTTGTTCCAATAAAAATAAATAACTGGCGCAACAGTCCAATTTGAACCACGGCCTCGAGATGAGTTAGCATCATCTCATTTTCTAGATCGTGACGGTTTTTGTGCAGAGGTATGTGATCAGCAACACGCTCAACCGAGCTATTTACCCCATAATGGGTACTATTGTAATTTAACAGCTGAGTGGGCTTATAGTCCGACACGTAAATCCCCGGAATCGAACCGGGGCCCAGTGCGTTGAAGGCGAACGTGCTAACCGTTGCGCCATCCGGACTACATTTTGTTCCAATATTGCCCCTAAATTTTCAATCACATTCAAATCTGGTGATTGTGGTGGTGGCGTCATTAAATGGGGACAGTTGTATATCAGCCATGACTAAACAATTCCCGATTTATGTTGAGGGTCGTTGTCTTGGTAGAATCGAAAATTGTACCGAATACCAGAATCTCCAGCGCTTCGCAACAAATTATCTTTAAGAATCTGAAGATACATGTGCTTGTCCATTGTTGTTTCAATAAAACCCAGCTTTCCTGGACCAGAAACCGACATGCAGCCTGATACTATATTTGGCGTTCTCCATACGTAAGACATGCCATCTGAGCCAAATATATTAAATTTTGATTCATCGGCAAACATGACTGAATTCCAGAACTCTTGGCTCTTACCAAGATGCTCTTTAGCAAAGTTTAATCGACTGAGTTTATTTTTAGGAATGATAAATGGTTTTTTTTCCCGGACAATTCGACTATGAAAATCGTGATCCCGCAGTATTCGGTGAAGAGTTTGCACACTACACTTTTTGCCAAGGCTTTCGTTCACTTCGGTGGTCAGTTTTACCGCGGAGAGTCCAGGATTAGCCGTAGTTTTCCGCACAATATATCGCTCGTCAGCTTCATTGAAAATTTTATTTAGTGCTTTTCTTTCCGTATCATGCACCCGGTTCTCGTGCAGAAAACGCTCAATACTTTTTTGGACAGTACATGAGTTACCTTTACAACAGAAGAAATTTTCCGCTAGCTACTGCATAAAATAAGCTGTGACCCACTGTATGTACATACTTGCGCAAGCAGTAGGCAGTGACTTAGTTTCAATTGTCATACTTCTAATTTTTTTCCTGTAATATAAAGAAAATTCACCCAGTTCAATATTTAAAATTAAATTCATTGTACATATACTTTTTCCGTAACAATTAATGAAAAATATTTTTTAAAATGAAACTTCCTCTAAATCACGAATACCACTCCATCGATGCGCAGCGTCCGATGAGCAGACGTGTTGAAGAATTGGTACGAGCTGAAGCATCACGTCTTCACAAACGAAAAACTCTCAAAATGCTCATGAAAACACGATTCAAATTAAAACGTACCCACGTGGCAGCAAAATATCTGCAAAATTCGAGTGAAATTCTTCAACGCGCTTGTGACATCTACTTGGCACGTGAAATTGCAATGAATCGGGAAAATAAAAGTTGTATGTCACGAGACAAAATAATCCAGAAAGGTATTCAGTCCTTCCAGAAAATGAGTCCGGAGGAAATGAGCTATTACCTATCGGCCGCCATAATTGACGATCCTAGAAAGTCTAGTCCGATTGCATCGAATGCCTATCATAATTTTCTCGTCTTGCATGTAGAAAGGATCAGTCGGCAAGAAGGTGGTGGCGGCCAATTCACAAATGCAGACGAATCAATTGACAACGGCACAATGCAGGATGCACGCAAACTTTGGAACAAAATGAAGCCCGATCAAAAGCTTCCATTCTTCTTGCTTGCATACATGAGCAATTATTGTCCTAGGGAAATTGACGGAAGTGTGAGTGCAACAACGAAGTCTCTGTCGAAAGATGCGATGAATGAATCTCTAAGATGCGCTAAAACGACGCTGAATCAAATGGACGCAAGTAATTCTTCTGGTCATAAAGGATTTGTTGAAACAAAACATGTGAAATTTGAACCAAGATGAGATTAATGTAATATAGAAATATGTGCCTACATTCAAAGTGCGCTGATGTTCGTTCCGTAATTTGTAAAAAAAAAATAGAAAATAAAAAACAACAATAATTAGTCTTTCAAATTAGGAGAGTCTGATACGTGGTCTAATTGGTGGTCTAATGGGCGGTCTAATGCGTGGTCTAATCGGTGGTCTAATACGTGGTCTAATGGGCGGTCTAATACGTGGTCCAATGGCTGGTCTGATGCGTGGTCTGATGCATGGTCTAATGGGCGGTCTAGCACATTCTCTGTGACTGTGATGCACTTCATCTCCGCCGCTTGAAGTGCTTCGGCGATGCATTCCCTGAAGCGGAAACGATTGCCTCACTATCACTCGAACAGCTGAGCAGATTTGTTGGGATGATTGGTCTCGAGAATTAGTCAGATCACTAATCTGCATAGACTCCAGGGTGTAGCACAATAGACTTCCGGGTCGCAGCGCTGCCCTCTGGGCCAACTGCCCTCCATCTAATATAATCTAATGGGCGGTCTAATGGGTGGTCTAATGCGTGGTCTAATGAAAACCCCTTAAATGGAACAGGACAGGAAACATTTAAGGGGTTGTTATTGTAGATAGTAGACAGACCATTCCTTAGACCACGCATTAGACCATCCATTAGACCACTGATCAGACCAGCTATAAAGCCACGCATTAGACCGCCCATTAGAATACGCCTTACATCACGCATCAGACCAGCGTCGTCTAATGGGCGGTTTGATGCAGGGTCTAATGGCTGGTCTAATGCATGGTCTAATAGGTGATCTAATGGGTGGTCTAACGCGAGTAGTTGTTCTAGCGTCTAAAAGCAGCCTTAGACATATTTGTACTTTGTGTAAGAAGACCACGACTGTTTTGTAAATCATGGCGTAAACGTGTATAAATTCATCTTCACAATTTAGCCCAGGTACTCCGAGTATCTTAACCACATTACAAAAATTATGACAACAATTGAGTTTGCTGAAATTTTGGAAAAGTTCAAAAATATGCAAATATGTACATATATGCGTGATCATCAAGTCCGAAACACTTCAACGTTAGGCATATTTCGGATACTATTAGTAATCACGGCACGGGACTCCATTATAACGTTTATTACTTACAAGCTATTCGCAATTAACGTTACGCATTTTGTTTTGGACTATCATGTCATCTTCAAACGCACACCGCAATTACACGTAATAGACGGATCAAGTACCGTCTATAGTCAACACCCAGGTACGTCGGATGCCTTTAAAACACCCGAGGACAGGTTTCATCGGAAAACTTGAACATTTTTGATGACTCTCTGAATGATGCGATATGGTATAATCTGTCCAGTCACATTCTTCACCTTAGCGGATCTTTGTATCTTCAAAAGACTTTCACCTGTGCGATGAGTTTACCTCCAACCGAAACCAGTTTCGAACTCATGGTTTCCAGCTTTATTTCTGGGCATCATCGACGACGATTGATCGTGAATTTTCTGATTCTTTTGTGGGAACGAACTATGGAATGACAATTAGTACTAGGTCAAAAGTTATCCGAGTATTCAATCGATGACAATTAGTACAATATGATATATTGAATGAAAAAATAGAAATCATACCAGTATTAACAGCAATGCAAAATAGTACTCTATGGAATTGAAATCGAGATTTTGAATCTTCTTAATTCAATAGGCTGTTGTCTTTGATGTGAACTTGTGAACTAAAAATCAAAATTTATCATCTTGGCGCTACACCTCGTCGTCGGCCCTTGGCCGTCTGGACCATTTTCCTCCAATTATCTCGGTCAAGTGATCGTGCCCTCCAATTTCGGAAGCCCAGCAGTTATTCGGCATCAGCATCCATCCACTGAGTCTTCTCAACGAGTTCTCGGTCTTTCTGGCAGACTTAATCCGCTGATCCGACTCTCCAATATTTCCTTAGTCATGCGGTTATCGTCCATTCATTGTACATGCCCTGTTCATTGAACTTGTTGTAGTTTGACAATTCTCGAAACCTCCAACTTATCTTACAGTGCCTACAGCTCATGGCTGTACTAGATGCGTTATTCATTTCAACCGCAAACTACTCCGAAAATTCGTCGAAGGACCTTTCGTTCAAATGTGTTTAGCATGCTTCAGGAGGCTTGAGTGAGGGTTCAGGCTTCGCAACCATAGCACAGCACAGGTCGAATGATGATGGTTTTGTGTTTGCGGAGCTTTGTTTTTCCGTGCACAAACTTCGATTTCATTATTGGAAGAATCGAGAAGAAAGTCTTATTTGCTAGCTGCATCCGTCGCTCGATTTTGTCAGTTTAGAAAATTGACCTAAAGTTCAAAATAATTTGCAGTATTTTTATTGTGGACTTAACTTTATATACCTATATTTCCTTGTACCGAAATACTGTCACCGTCACTCCCAGTGATTCAGCAAATTCTTCTTGCGTTTGGCACGAATCTTCATCGAGCAGTGCTTCCAATTCGTCGTCTTTGGAATTTTTTTTCTCCAACCACTGTAACGGACGGTTTGGTGGGCATCCGAAGATGCCCGTGGGGACGGAGCCTAAGGTAGCATATTGACCGTGAAGTTCAGGCCGTGCCATCTGGCGAAGAAAAAGGCCCCTCAACGAGCTAAGCAGCGGCCTATGCTTGCTGTAGCTCAGTTCGGGAGATGTGGGCGGGGTTTTCGCCGCTCGTTGCCCCTGTCCTTTACGTATTAACAAAAATTCATAGGCCTGGGGAAGACAACACAAACAGGGGAGGTAAAAATGGGGAATTAAAAAAAATAGTCGATAAGGATGGAATGGTTGCGGACGGCTTAGACGCCCACGCAGTCGAATCTGGGTCCGGGTGTAATGGGACCCTCGGCCTCTGGTTTCGTACCACCGACAGATCCTTACTCATCAGGTGCTGCCATAGATCTGCCGGTGGAAGCAGCACTACCAGACCATAATATGGTTCATGACACCACCATGCTTGTCCTCGACATTGAAATCGCCACTTTTAAAACGTTGAAACCACTCACGACATTTTCTGTCAATCAGCGCAACCTCACCGTAAGTATCTGAGAGCATTCGATGAGCCTCAGCTGCAGTTTTTTTTTTTCAATGGAAACAGAAGATCAAAACTTTCCGCAAATGACAAGAACTTGGCTCGAAAACAGACATTTTGAATCGCGAATCTTATTAAAAATGCGAACAGCTTTTACCAATGCGGGGATGTCGATACGTTCACAGACATTTAAACTCACTTTGTGATACTTTTGAACTACGTATTTTGACCAGCCCTCACCGATGCAGCCGTCTGGCGGAAAAAGGTGGAAGCAAAGTTGTTTGTTGTTTATGTACTGTGTGTAAGTCAACCCAGATAACCCCCAATTAACCTGCACCGCAGCACAAAAAAACACGCCTTCAGTTTGACCGTAAAGAGTTGATCAGTTGTGGAGCGAGCAGGTCTGAAACCGCTTTGATATTCGATAACGATTCGTTCTGCGTACAGTTTTGTTCTATTTTTCAGAATTTTCGTCAGAATTTTCTCACACCGCAGTTTATCTCCCTTGTCGTGAATTGGACACATGATGCTTCTACGCCAATCGTCTGGGATCATTTCGTCCTCCCATACTCGCAGGAGTAATTGATGTATAGCAATAACTACACCCGTTCCACCGAATTTTAGCAGTTCAGCTGGAATCTCGGCAGCGCCGGGCGCTCTATTTCGTTTTAGTGACCGCAACGTGAGATCAACTTCCTCCACTGTCGCGGGTTGTATGGGTGGGCCTAGATCAACAATATCGCCGAGAGCTTCTTGCGTGGTGATGTTATAATAGTTGGTAGGTTCAGAAGCTCTCCAAAATAAGAAGCCCATCGTTTGTTAATGCCATCGGTGTCGCTGACGATGTTTCCATCCTTGTACTCACAGAGGCTAGTCCTGGATTGATAGCCGTTCTTGATTGTATTTACCAGTTTGTACGCTTGTCTGGTGTTCCTATTAGCTAAGTTTTCGTTAATATTCAGCAACTGCTCGTCAAAGTATTTACGTTTCATATGTCTAATTATTCTATTCGATATTCGCCGTAGCTGGTCAAATTTTTCTCTTTGTCTATAGGCCTTGTTTTTCGCGTCAAGTGAATTTTTGCATTCTTCGTCGAACCAGTCATTTCGCGCTCGCCGGGCTTTATATCCCACGACCTTCTCTGCGACCTCTTTGATGGTACCCTTGATTTCTTCCCAGAACCCATGGACAGGCGTCCATGTGTGCTGCTGCTATTGTGTAACATAGGTGATAGTCTTTCCTCAAGGGCGGTAGTACTCGTATACACCACCACCGTAAGATTGATCGAAAGCTTATCAACAGGAAAGATTTTGGGAGGGCCGATTCTCGGTTGGATTTCAAATGGCTTAAAGCCTCGTTTTCCAAGCATCGGAACGCCGCTGTGTCTTGCAGAACCTTCAGCCGTTTTTTTTCCAGGCTGCAGGATATCGCTGACTTTTACGAGGTGGATTGCCTCGAAAGCAGTATGTTCTGCAACACGCAGCGGTATCTTGCAGCTTTGAAAATAGGAAAATTGGATTTTGAGGCAGTCTTTTTCGCTGGACGCAGCGGAGTTCCGCAGTTTGGAAAACGAGGCTTTACCGATAAAAACACAAAACTATCGAAAATTGAGAAAAAATGCTAATTCTGTAGTGTACAGTCTGCTGTTATTTATGAATAAATAATGTAATAAAGGTAATTATTAGTAGTATTAGCCAGTGACGTGCACTCGTAGTAAGCAATTCCAAACTGCTTGACTTACCGAAATAAGCAATTCAATAATAAACTTTGCTTACACCAATACACATATCATCATTTCAGTCAATGTTTTTCTTTAAGCTGAAGAATACATATTATCATTCAAATATTCCTTTACACATTCAAATTCTGATCCGCGCCTTCTTTTGGTTAAAAAACATTCGTTCAATTACTTTAGATAATATTCAAACCTCCCACATTTTGCACACCATAGACACCAAACTTAGAATAGGAAAATGTGCCCAGATCTTTAGATGCATGTACCATGTGTGCATCCAAATACTAGAGACATGTTGATTCCAGAAAATGGGAATCTTGGATTTCGGTAGTACATTGGGCAACGATTTTTTTTTGTTTTGTTCGCAAATTTATATGAGACAAGTCAAGCACTGGCGCGACTGCTTTTGTGTGTGGGATAAAGCCCAATGATGCTTGTTAATGAAATGTGGCCAATGCAGGGAATGTTTATGGGAATTTGATTTTTCCAGTAGAGCTTTTGTTTTTGTTATGTAATGGATTTTCCGTTGCAATTTAAAAGAGGAAATCAGTGCAATCGGGTGATTTTGATTAAATTGTGATTTGAAGTTTTTTTGACCGTTTGTAGTGATTTAATTGATTTTATTTGTGATAAAAGTGGTAAGTTTTCTTTTCGCATTATGTCGGAGTATTGCTGCGCGACGGATTTCGTACTAAAAGCGGGATTTTCAACTCTTTCCTTTGCCAAGAAAAGAGAAATTATAGAATCGGATAGACCGAAGCCAGATCTTAGTTTAGAGTTTAAATTAAAAAATATTACGCGAAAATTCCATATCGAAACGTATGAAAAGTACATTTGGTTAACGGGAAGCTGTAAATTAAATAAGTTATTTTGCTGGCCGTGTCTTTTGTTCACGAATGAAAAATCTGTTTGGAATAAAGCTGGATTTAGTGATTTGAATAATTTTACGGGCTCAGCAGCAAAGCATTCAAGTTCCGAAAAACATCTTCAGTCGTTAATTAAATTAGATAATTTTGGTTCTCAGCGTATAGAGTTTATGCTTAGTAACCAGGTGGCAATATCTGTTAGTTTGCATAATGAAAAAGTTGAGCGTAATCGTAATATTTTGAAACGTTTAATCGATACTGTAATTTTTTTGGCAAAACAGGAGCTTCCTTTTCGCGGAAATAATGAAGACTCTTCTTCAAATAATCGTGGTAATTTTATCGAAACCGTAAATTTCTTGAGTTTGTACGATCCGATAATTGAGTCCCACATAGATTCTATAAAAGCAAATGCAGCGTTTTCGGGTTTGTCTAATAGAATCCAAAACGATCTTGTTTCCGCTATAGCTAATGTGGTTCGAAATAAAATCAATTTGGAAATAAAGGAGGCTCCATTTGTAGCTGTAATGGTCGACGAAACGCCAGATGTTAGCGGTCGGGAACAATTAACGATGATTTTTAGATATACAATATCAAATGAGATTGAAGAAAGATTTATCGGATTTTTGGATGTAAGCGCTAATCGTACAGCTACAGCAATAAGCTCTCACATTTTAAAACAATTGCAAAATTTTAATATCGATAAGAAATTAATTGCACAATGTTACGATGGCGCAGCAGTAATGAGTTCTCAAATTCGTGGAGTTCAGACTTTAATTCGGGAAAAACATAAATCGGCAATTTTCGTTCCATGTTACGCTCATTCACTAAATCTAGTATTGTCTAAAGCAGTTGAGTTTATTCCGGAAATTAAATTATTTTTCGCGCACATCAATAAAATCGCATCATTTTTTAATACATCCACTAAAAGGTCGGACCTTTTTGCAAATATAGTAAATCGTCGTTTACCATCGGTTTCCAAAACGCGTTGGCATTATCATTCGCGTATTATTAACGTTATATTTGAACATAAGCATGAAATTTGTACAGTTTTTGAGACAATTTCGAATGGTTCTCAACACTGGGATGGCGATTCCTTGACTTTTTCCGATATATTCTTACAAAAATTCGCAGAGTCAGATTTTCAATTATATCTGTTAATTTTTTCTGAAATTTTTTCGAAAACTGATTTATTATTTAATATTATTCAGAGCAAAGTGGTAAACATTTCATATGCAAGCCAAAAAATTATTGAATTTGAAAATTGGCTTGAAAATGACTTTTCTAAAAAGTTTGATAATTTCTATTCGACAGTTACAGCAGAATATCAGCCACCACGTAAGAAATGTAGAAATGCGATAGATCCTTTACAAAATTTACGGCGGATATTTCGGGAGATTATAGATGTTATTCTCGGGCAAATTCGAGATCGATTCCATTCGTTTAAAGATCTTTCATTTTTAGAGTTGCTTGAACCGAATTATTTTTCTAAATTCAAGTCAAATTTTCCCGATAAAAATTTTGACTCACTTATTGAATATCACGGTCAATTTTTCGACAGAATAAAGTTGAAAAATGAGCTAAAAGTTATTTATTCTTCAGATGAGTTTAAAAACGCGAATCCTAGTAAAATTCTCGATTATTTTCAAAAACGGCCTTATGTCGCAAACGGTTTTAAGCAAGTTCATATTTTAGCAAAATTATTAACGTCAATTCCAGTCGCAGTGGCAACTGCGGAAAGGTCATTTTCAACACTAAAGCGCGTTCACACATTTTTGAGAAATCGCCAATCCCAAGAACGACTTTCGGATCTTGCTTTAATTGCGGTTGAAAAGGATCTTCTTATACAAATGCGAAGAGAAAACGATTTTTTTGATAATGTGATTAAAGAGCTTTTACTTAAAGAACGGCGCATAGATTTGGAATACAAATAAATGGTAATGGCGAAAGAATATTTATTTATTTCAAATACCCCTGAATTTTTCTTAGTCTTAATTAACATAATATTTATTTATCATTTTTTTTATTAGTAATATTTTATTTATTTATTTTTTTTTGTATTCCGAATATATGTGCCAATATTTTATTTATATCTTTCCTGATTTCTTCTTTAAGGCTTAAAGCCGCTTGGTATAAATGTTTTTGTGACTGTCCATATTCTATTATACAGTCCATTTTTGTTTATGCTAAATTGGCTTTAGGGCGCCCAACTGCTTGACTATGAAAAATTTCCACTGCACGTCACTGGTATTAGCAGTAGTATTACAAAGGGTTTTTACCCTTTTTAAGTTCAGAATATATGAAAATATGATTTAACACTTTTGCAGAATATTTGAGGTGCCCGAAACCTAAACTTCTTTTGTCCTGAATACCAAATTCAAAATTTTTGCGGCCTATTCCCAGTCGGACAAGAATCGACACTTGATCGGTCCTGGATCGATGACTGTCTACTAAGGAATCGATGACTTTATCGGAGACACGTCGGAGACATTTGTATGGGCATGGCCGCTTTTGCGATACCGAAAATGAGGACAGGAATCGATCCGAAATCGATGACGGTAGTCGATGAAGAATCGATGACTGGAGTCAACGTAGAATCGATACTGGTGTCAAATTGGGATCGATGACTGTAGTCAACGTGGAATCGAATCCGGATCGATGACTGGAATCGATTCCAGACCGATGACTATAGCCAACGAGGAATCGACACTGAGATCGAATTCGGATCGATGACTGTATAATGGGTTGAATCTCTTTAAGCCTGATATACAATTCGCCCAGAAACTAAGTGTCGTGATTGATTTCACGGCACCTTTAATTTAACGGCGGATTGTATTCAAGGCTTAAAGAAAAAAAACACAACATTTTCCGTATTCCATATTTCATATATGACAACATGCGTCGCCAAATGCCAGATACTTTCAAATGAATTCAAATTTCAGGCTAACTCGATACGTAATTGAAAACATTTGAATTTTTCCAGCTTCGGAGACAAACCGATGAATGGAACCGGTAAAGAATCGAAGACTTTGCGATTCCACTGGGATCGGAGACAAATGTCCGATGGGTTTTAGCTGTCTAAACCTTATTTTTTTAAAGTCCTAATTGCCTCATTTTTGTAGCCTATTTTGGGTGTCTAAAACTTAACATTGTCGAACCTGAAATGCCGATGTCTAATTATTATATAACATATTTTTTACATTATTAGATTACATGTCTATGTAAAACAAGTCGATAAAAAAAGCAAATTAAACAAAAAAACGGACACCGTTTGTAAACTGCCAGTTGTTTTTTTTAATAATTAACTGTTGAGTATAACATTAAGGGAAGTGCTCTCTCGGTTATTACTCCCGGATTGTTTTATTTATCTTATTAATTTTTCCAGCCTCTTCGTTTACCTTACAATACGTTACATACACGGGATAAGATTAATTATCGATAGAAGCACATATCAGTGATGATCTCACAGATAGATTACTTAACATCCAATTTGGATAGAAATATCAATTAATCACCGAACTTTTACAAAGTCTTGTTTTCTTGCAAACTATAGACGAAAAATGAAGAGCGGATTTAATGTCCATGCTTAAACCGGTAAAGATATTCAATAAAATGTTTTTGCTATAAACTCACCGCACGCAAAGTTATGGCTTGAGTATTTTCAACTATTCTCCCTCTATTCACACCTGGATACAATTTTTAAGTATGATTTTTTTTTTGTCTACATACATACTTTGATTGAAGGAAAGAAAATAATAGTCAGTCAAACAAAACAAAACAAAAATCACCAACATCTGGTCTTAAAAATAACAATGAATTTGATTTTGTCAAGACATGCATAAAATTATGCAAGCCCAAAAATTAAATGTTTGTATCAAGTAGCACTCGAAATGGGAAATTTCACACGACACGAGAATTGCGATAAGCCTATGAGTACGACGATGGCACAGTTTCATGGCTTCAATCTATTCATGTTTGGACATTTGTATATAGGGACCACAGACTAGCAAAAATTTAAGCAAATTTTTGCTAGTCTGAGGGTTCTATTAGACACATTTCGTTGCGACTAATTGGGTTAAAAGTGACGATGTGATTCGCAGCCGTAGTACCGCTGCAGCGCTCCGGTGACACGAGATTTTAAGTAGTACTGCCTGAATAGTAGATGCCTCTTGTCAGCAGACAAAATCGGGAATTTTTGTGGCTTTCGAGTTGCAACATCCTTATGGCTCCTTCTTTCTGACTTTAAACTACTGGTTGTACAGTGTACAATGTACACCGACCTATTATAACAGAGAGTAATAAAAAGAGAAGACACCCTGTCTGTTTTCAGTTCATAATTTTAAGATCTAATTATAAATCAAATCAGGCAGATGCGATCGGTTGCCGTGTTCGTTCGGTCACCGCTTTCCGATCTACCTAGAGAATGGAGGTCCGATCCTCGGCGCGAACAAAAACTGTCTATGAGAGTAGGTACTAATAGTTAAAACTCCCACTGCGCTCCGAGCTTGTTAGTATAAAGACTGCGCGGATAGGAGGTGCATGCTAGCAACTGCATGTCCGAAAAGTAGATATGCTATGGAGAAGTCAACAAGGAATAGAAATGCAAGTGATGTTGACGCGCCCATGCGAGTATGAGGGAAATTTTACAATACATTTAAATAAAAATGCGGTGCTCAACGCATTTTTATTTAAATGGATTTTAATATAGTCGATGCAAAAAGCCGAATCCACCGAAATTTTACAGGTTTCTCTATATTTCTATTCTTGCCATATTTAATCCAAACTTCTAGCTCTAAACATAAATGAAAGAAACATTAAAGTAAAATTTTCAATGAAAAACTTGTAATGAACCACCTGTAATGAACCATATTACGGTCTGGTAGTGCTGCTCCACCAGCAGATCGAAGCAGCACCTACTACTACTTTGCCTTAACCCCTAGCGGGGCATAGCGCGTCAACTACTCCTGCGCGCCATCGTACTCTGTTCTGGGCAATTGGGCGCAACTCCCCAAAAGACTTACCCAGTGCCTGACACTCCTTTGCCACAGATCGACGCCATGTGATTCGAGGACCCCCTCTTGGTCGGCCTTGGTTAGAAATGGGGTTCCATTTCATGGCATGCAAAGCAATGCAGTTATCACTCTTCCGCAATGTGTGACCTATCCACTGCCATTTTCGCCTGCGTATCATTTCGTCGATTGGCATCTGACCCGTACGCCGACTTAGCTCTTCATTTGATATTGTTTCGGGCCAGAAAATTCTTAAAATTCGACGAAGACATGAGTTGACGAAAACTTGCAGCTTTCTGGTAACTCCTACGGAAACTTTCCATGTACTGCTCCCATACAAAAACACTGACAGTACCAGGGAGCGAAAAAGGCCCAGCTTGGTCTTAATGCTGAGATAACTGCTCTGCCAGATTTTGGACAGCATGCCGTATGCGCGTTTAGCCTGGTTGATACGACGAGCGATGTCCTGCTCCGTACCACCATTTTCGGCAACAATGCTACCCAGGTAGACGAAGTTGTCCACCTTCTCCACAGGCTGCCCATTAATATTGATGGCAATAGGTGTCGGATTTCTTTTTCGCAACGGCGGGCTAAGAACCTTGGTCTTGTTGGTATTAATCTTTAGCCCAACCTTGCTTGCCTCCCTCTCGAGATCTAACGCCATTGCGGACAGATCCATGATTTTGTGGGAGAGTGGGCATATGCAGTCAGGGTAGTCAAGATATTGTAGATAAGATGTCAAAGTTCATTGAATTCCTCTGTCGAGTCCGGATAGGGCTGCATGCAACACATCGCCGATCACAATGAGGAATAGGATCGGTGGGAGGATGCACCCCTGCCGAACTCCACTACGAATCTCAAAGTCCCCCGACACCTTACCTTTATGCAGAACGCGACAAATCGTTGCCTTAATAATAGCCAGAAGCTTCTCAGGGATGCCTCTCCTGCGCAAGGCCGCCCATATAGATTCCCGGTTCACACTATCGAAAGCTTTTCGAAATCGATGAAAAGCAAGTGAAGCGGAGAATCGTATTCGGCGCATTGCTCGATGATGATTCGCAAGGTGTTAATGTGATCGACACAGGAGAATCCGGATCGAAAGACAGCCTGCTCTTCATCAATTGTGCTTTCTAAGTGGGCCTTTAGTCTTTCCAGGACGATTTTAACTATTATCTTGGCAATGGCAGGAAGCACACAAATGCCTCTCCAATTATTACAGTCTGTGAGGCTACCCTTCTTTGGAAGTTTGATGATCAAACCTTCCTTCCACACAGTGGGAAAATTCTCTGTATTCCATACTTTATCAACAAGTGGGTGCAGCAAATCGGCAGTTACGCTTGGCGCTGCTTGATAAAGTTTGGCAGGGACAACGTCGAGTACGGCGGCCTTTCCTCGTTTCAGTGCAATAATTGCAGTGACTACACAGTGATTACACCCGGACCCAGATTCGACCGCGTAGGCGTCTGATCCGTCCGCCAACCATTCCATCCTTATCGACAATTTTTTTATTCCCCATTTCTACCTCCTCTGTTTGTATTGTGTTCCCCAGGCCTATGAATTTTTGTTAATACGAAAGGGACATGTGCAACGAGCGGCGAAAACCCCGCGCACATCTCCCGAACTGAGCTACAACAAGCATAGGCCGCTGGTTAGCACGTTGAGGAGCCTTTTTTCTTCGCCAGATGATACAGCCCGACCTTCACTACGGTCAATTTAGCTACCTTAGGCTCCGTCCCCACGGGCATCTTCAGAAGCCCACCAAACCGTCCTTTGCAAACTTTCTGATTAATTACGCATAAGCGCATAATACTGGTGGCCGTTCGGTTACGTTATAAGTACCAAGGCTAGAACTTTCACGATCGTTTCTTTGTAATGCAGGAATATGAAAATGAGAAGTATGACAAACCTCCAAAGGTGGGTTTGGCCGTCGTAGAGGGCTAAAATTTGCAAAAAAAAAACTTGGAAATTACGTAATTTTATCAATTTTGCAGCTTTGTATTGTGAAAGATACTAATTATGCAGGATATTTTTTATTTTCTGTTTTTGTAGTGGGGTTCGAGGAAGATACTAAACTGATCGCAAATACGTGGATTTTCGGTAGGATTTCGGAAAAACTACAAGAAAGGACCTCTTCTCTTTAATTTTTCTCGAATATTTGGAAACGGTTAACCGCAACGTAAAACATTCTAAGACAAAATGAAAGATCACCTGGAAACTCTTAAAAAGCCGGTATTAATCTGTTTCGTATCTCAAATAGTTTTCAAGATAATCACTAGAAAACACGAGAGAAAAAACTTCTTTGGTTCATTGAAAATATTTCGAAAAAGGTTAATCACACCGAAAGAGTTTCTGAGGCCAGTTGAAAGATCACAACGGAATCCATAAAATAGTTTTCGAGATAACCCTCGGGAAAAATGAGCAAATCAACATGAAATAACTATTTTTATTTGTTTTTGGACAATATTAAAAAACAAAAAAAAACGGTGAATCGAAACGGTATCGAATAACGCCCTAAGATTAAATTAAAGATCATAAGAAAATCTATACAAAATATGATTAAACACTTTTTTTGTATCTAAAATAGTTTTCTAGATAACATCATTTAAAGAGTGGTTTATTTCTCAGAAATTCCAGTCAAAAATTTTTACAGTCAACTGTCAACGGTCGTAAGATGTTTCCCGTTCGGCTATGCTCTGAAATTTCTGCCAAATATACCTTTTGATGAATTTTCATATTAGCTTAATTTTTTTTTTATTCTTAGGACGTTTTTTGATACGGTTAACCGTTTACGAAACATTGTCCAAAAACAACCAAAAACAGTTATTTTGTTGTTTTCTGAGCTTAAGCGGAAGATTATCTCGAGAACTAATTCAGATACAAAAAAAATGTAACATTTTCTATGGATTTTATTGTGATCTTTCATTTGGTCTCAGAAACTTTTACGGTCAGGCCAGGACGGACCAGATTTTTTCGGATCGATTTTTCATTTTGCATCCGGCCCACAGAACAGGCCAACTGATCCTTCCAACTTGTACATACACGGTTCGGAATTCCGGAATGCCAGGACTGATCAGCTTTCCAGAGGGGATTTCCGGATCGTCTGCGAGATGGCAATATTCAGGTAATCCGAGAGGCCAGAAGTAATCAGTTGTTCCGGAGAGGATTTCCGAATCGTCTATGGCCGGCTTCAGGGTGGAAAGTATTATTTCGGTATGTTTAAGGACGTTGGGCCAATTTCATGTTTAGCTTAATTTTAGGATTTGGATTTAATTTTTCACAATTTACAATTTTTACTGCACGATTTTGCACGTTTTCAAGTTTTTATTGCACGTTTTTCAACTTTTTACTGCACGAAAATCCGGTCTTTACTGATCATTGTGGTAGAGGATAGCTAAACTAAGTCATTACGACATAGACTCCACTCCACTTCATTCTTTAAAAATTATAGTAAAATGTTTGAATATTGCGAATTTAGATGTCATATCTTTGACTGGTTTCCACCTCACAAGTTTATTATATAATACGAGTATAAGAGATGACAAGCCGTTCAAATGTTTAAAAAAAAAACAATCAACAATCATCGAATCTACATTTCAAAGAAAGCTTTATCTTTATCTTTGTGCAGTAACGAACTACGCGCCTAAAATTATGCCAAATAAAACATTCAAGATCAATGTGCTTCTGATGACTTCCATAGCTGCCATATAATATGGGTACATATTCCAATCAGTATTACCAATTGTTTATTTTTTATTCTTTCGATGAAAGAGAGGAAAACATTTTTGTTGGGTAGGTCTACAAAATACTTAATCAAGTTGGTTGTGGATGTGGACCTAAGTACTTTCCAATTGCAAAATCCGTTAGACCACGCTTTAGACTACGCCTAAGACTACGCCTTCGACAGCCTATCAAACCAGCTATTAGACTACGTAATAGACCACCTAATTAGAGCATCTATCAAACCAAGCGTTAAGCGCGCCATTGATGTACGTACCAATCCGTCAATTTTTCGGGTATCAACCAATTATTCGCGAACTATAATATGTTCATTCAATTTTCACACGAGCGAATTAGTCAAGTCACTCACTACTGCCATGCCGCCACTCCGCTCCGCAAGAGTATACAGCTCGGCGACTACTTTTGCTGAACAAATATTTTGTAGTTCCATATTCCTCCTCGTGGGCGCCCCCTGGAACGGCAGTCGTCGTTCACCATTACGAACCAAGCCAAGCCGCCAGTAATGGCGGTGCGATGATTTAGTTGAGGGAAACATTCACCCTGTGGTGTGGGATGTAAGAATAATACCAAGGCATTTCCCTTTGCCGGCCTGTCGTAGAAACGGGCAAACAAAGGAAAGGACGTGTATGCCAGCAACTTGCACTATCGGAAATCTTCTATATGCTAACGAAAAGTCAACTATGCCTCAGATAAGGACTGACTCAACGGTTGCGACTTTTGGCTATCGTACAATGACAAAGATTGGATTCTGAAATGTGCGTACTCTCCCGGACAATAGATCAGAAGGTTCCCAGAGCGCACGACTTCAATCTGGTTAGGGCCTTATGCATATTACAATAACAGTGGTTTCTGTTTTCGATAAACGTAGGAGTTAGTCTCAGGTGTGAAGCAGTAAACACATTTGGAGCAGTGAACAGTGAATTGTTGAAATCAGTTGCACGATATAGCTTTTAGGCGTCCTTATTATCTCGAACCATTCCTGTTTTGACATCGCTCTTTTTATAATGAGTGAATGCTCAGCAACACTTTGCACCGATAAGGCGGACAAAACGCCTATCATTTATGTTCTGTCTTCTGTGGAAGAGCATTCCAAAGCAGATGCGCCGGATTGTTTGGTACGGTGGGCGACCTCTTCCATGTAGATCTTCTTCAATAGCCAGCTACGTTTCTAAGTTGAAGACGTCTAAACAAGTGCTCGTGTCTGTTTCTTCTGAGCTTACAGCAGTCCAATCCAAACTTAATCGACATTGACTGAAGTGGCTCTTTTCGTTTTTGCTGAAGGCAGTAGTCAAGATTGCACGCCTTCAAACGACTCGATCGGAGCAACTACACGTTAAAGACAACAACAAAATTCACAACTACAACTTTAACACCAACAGTCGTAGCGTGAAACCCAAAGTGGGCAACGGTCGCAGGAGCTCGCTCCACTACCTTGTGTGCCGTAGCAACAATTTCCGTCACCTGGTTTATCGCAGCCACAGTTGCCGTCACCAAATCTGCTGCGGCAACAGCCTTTGTCGCCTAGTCCGCAACAACAACAGCCTTTGTCGTCTAGTATGCGGTAACAACAACTACAACAAGGTCAGGATTACATGCCTTCAAAACGACTCAATGGGAGTGACTACTCTCACAGTTCTCCGAGATTGTCAGTATAAAGACGGTACGGATAGGAGGTGCATGCTAGCAACTGCACTTCCGAAAAGTACAGGGTGGCGCAAAACTACCGTTATGGTTCAAATGCTTTATAACTTTTTAATTTAATTTTTATTTTTTATTTTTATTTCAGAATTTTTTGAAGAAAACTTCGGGAATTTGAAATGGAACAGTACACAACACAGCAGCGATCAAAAATTGTTGAATTTTATTTTGAAACAAAAAGCAGAAGAAAATCGCTATTTAATTCACAATTTGATAATGAGCGATGAAGCCCATTTCCAATTGAATGGTTTCGTAAACAAGCAAAATTGTAGGATATGGCCTACGGAAAATCCAAGAACAGTTCATCAGCAACAATTACACCCACTTAAGTGTACTGTTGGGTGCGGCGTATCGTCTGAAAGGATCATTGGTCCATATTTCTTTGAAAATGCACATGGCGCCGCAGTTACGGTTAATGGTGCTGAATATCGAACGATGCTGGACAATTTTTTGAGGCCAGCTGTAGAAAACCTTCCACAGTTGTGGTTCTAACAAGATGGAGCCACAGCCCACACTGCAAGGGATACAATGGCTCTGTTACGGGACCTCTTTGGCGAACGCATTGTTTCGCGCAGAAGCGATTTCAATTGGCCCCCACGTTCACCGGATTTAACAGCGCCAGACTGTTTTCTTTGGGGTTATTTGAAAGAAAGGGTATACGTAAATAAGCCAGCGACCATACCAGAGCTAAAACAAAACATTCGCAATGAAATTCGAGCCATAACACCCGAAATTTTACAAAAAGTTATGGAAAATGTACTGGAAAGAGCACGAATGTGCGAAGCCGAAAATGGCCACCACTTGCAGGATATAATTTTTCATACTTAAGCCAAAATTATTCCCCATTAATATACTGTATAACAAAAAAAAAATTATAATAATTAACCATTAAATAAAAAAGTTATTAGACATTCAAACCATAACGGTAGTTTTGCGCCACCCTGTAGATATGCTACCGAAACGTCAACAATGCTAGAGATGTTGACGCGACCATGCCCCTGGAGGGGTCAAAGCAATTAACATCTTCAATATCAAGTCCATCAGATTGGTTATCCCTACAATTGGCCGTTGATGTTTTATATTCCTGGTGCTGTGGGAATGACCTTCCTCTTAATATATCCAAGTGCTCCGTTATGGTTTACTCCCTAAAATCCGTTCCCGCTACTTTTCCTTGCAAAATTAATTTTATTCCGCTATCAAGGACCTTAGTGTAGTTTTCGACTCTAAACTCAGATTTAATGACCACTATTCTGCATTATCAACAAGGAGTGTAAGTTAGCGGGCATCGTACTTCGCTGTTCCGTAGATTTTCAATCTGTTATCAGCGCAGTGAATCTGTATATTTCACTGGTTCGTAGTACTATGGAATATGCATCCGTTGCCTTATCCCCTAGAGACAGATGTTGCTCTAGTGAAGTACTAGAGTCCGTTCAACGTAAATTTACACGTTCCTTACTATTTAAATTTAATGTCCCCTATACTTCTTATCCTGAGCGTCTTACTTTTCTCAACTTGATGTCTCTCTGAAGGAGACGGATTTTCCTTGATGAATGTTTCTCCTATAAAATATTTAACGGGTTATTACGCTCATCGCTTTCATATGGTATTATCTTTAGACACTCCTACAATACTCGCACTTCTTCCGTTTTTGATCCTCCCACGGCCTTGCTGTCTGTTTACAAGAACTCGCCACTTCCTCGTATCATGACTAGTTATTAACAAATTTGAGCTTGGTCCTTTATCCACATCTTTTCCTGCTATTAAAAATAGAAGAAAGATTTGATCGGCAAGCTTCCGAAGAAGGGTGGCCTTACAGGGTGTAATAATTGGAGAAGCATTTGCGTGCTTCCTGCCGTTGCCCAAATAGTACCTAAAACCATCCTGGAGAGACTATAGGCTCACTTAAGGTGGCCACCCATTGACGAGCACAACCACGATCAAACTTCCATCGAACCATCAAATATCATAGAACGGTGGAAATTGGGGAAATTTTTTTTCCACACGTCCTATGAAATTGATGGTTCGATGAAAGTTTGGTCGTGGTCGTGGTTGTGCTCGTCAATGGGTGGCGACCTTTAGAAAACACAGTAGACTTATTGTCGCAGTGCTTGTGGCTATTTATAGCACAATTGATGAAGGCAGGCTGACTTTCGATCTGGATCCTCCTGTGTCGATCACATTAACACCTTCCGGGTCATCATCGGGTAATGCACTCACTGCGATTCTCCGATTCACTTGCTTTTCATCGATTTGGAGAAGGCTTTCGATAGTGTGAACCGGGATTCTGTATGGGCGGCCTTGCGCAGGAGAGGCATCTCTGAGAAGCTTGTGGCTATTATTAAGGCAACCTATGATGGCGCGAAATGTCGCGTTCTGCATAACGGTAAGGTGCCGGGAGACTTTGAGGTTCGCAGTGGAGTCCGGCAGGGGTGCATTCCCGCACCGATCTTATTCCGCATAGTGGTCGAGGATGCGGATTACTACCCTAGCTCAGGGAGGAGTTCTGTCCCCCTCCTTGTTCAACCTTTACCTATCTGGAATTTCATCTCCACCTGAAGAAATCGAAATTATCTCCTATGCTGACGACTGCTCCATTCTGGCAACAGGAAACAACATCACGGAAATGTGCGAACGAATAAATGATTACCTGGAAAAACTTAACTCCTTCTTCCCGGGCAAGAATTTAACCGTATCAGCGCCTAAATCCTCGGCAACCTTATTTACCAAGATGCAACTTGGGATGTCAATTGACAATCAAATTATTCCGACCGTGAAGCATCCTATGATTCTAGGAGTAACGCTGGAAAGCATGGCCACGTCTTCCCCCCATGCTTCAACCGTATGTAACAAGATGCGCTGTATGAATAAAATCCTTAAAGCCTAGGCAAGTAGCCCCTGGGGCAAGGATAAAGAAACCCTACTTGTTACATACAAAGCAATCGGAAGGTCAGTAGCCAACTATGCGGCTCCAGTGTGGTCACATAATCTCTGTGACACACAGTGGAGTAACATTCAGGCTTGCCAAAACGCCGCTCTCCATACTGTGACTGGCTGTCTCCTAATGTCATCCCAGGACCATCTGCATCGGGAAACAAGGGTGATGCCTCTAAGGGACCACAACAAGCGGAACAGCACCCGCTGGGTTGTTACCGGAGGGAACACCCCAACACCGACCTCATGGACAAGACACTGCCACCAAGACATGTCAAGCGTGATTTGAGGGATCTCGAAAGAGACATGCAGAGGTACAAAAGGGTTCCCTTTGACAACAACGCATACAGATCAGCCATCGCAGGAATACATCATGAGGAGGTACAAACAGCAATTGCAGGACTAGGTCCAAATAGAGTTCTCTCGACACAATCACCAATCATTTCTCCCGATGAGAGAATACTTCCGAGAGCAGCGAAAACGACACTTGCCCAGCCTCGAGCTTCGGTCGGGCTGGTGTTCGCGTCTTAACTCCTACCTATCTCGCATTGACCGGGATGTCACGAACATATGCCCCGCCTGCAATGGTACACCTCACGATGTGGACCACATTTTTAACTGCTCAGCTGCACCCACACACCTGATCCCCAGGTCGCTGTGTGGGAGAACCCCGTAGAGGCAGCTATCAACCAGTCGCTTAACACCGAGGAAGACGAAGAACAATAACAACATATGTGACACACTCACACAACGAACTTCTGACCATTGCTACAACAACAACGTCGCAAAGCATTGTTTAATTGGTTCTCTGGTTATAAACAATAATATAGCTTTATTGGGAAAATGCCCTCTTTTTTTAAACGCCCAGGTTGGTGCCCCCCCCTCTCGTCAGGCCTGGTAACCCATACCCCATTTTCATAACATAACAAAATAACATAATTAAAACCACTAGACTCATGTTTTTTTTTTGTTTATTCATTTTTTACGAATTTTTTAATATTTATAATATTAATAAATTTTGTAATAATGAAGGAAATAATATTTTATTTGGTCGAATACACTATTCTAATAAATAACTATCATCCATCTTAAAAGAAACAAAAAGACTTGCAGACAAAAATGTTCCTGCTTCCATTTTTTCATTATTTTTGATCGTTTTTTGAATGTATTTAACACTAAATTTCAACATCATTATGCCAAATGTCTATCATATGATTTTTTCTTATTATATACACATTACTCTGTCTAACGGCTCTAAAAAAAAGTTATTTTTTATATATCTATAAACGTTTGTAATTGTTTTTTGTTGGATTTTCATATTTTAAGTTTATTTTTTATGAAACACATCTTTTATGATTCAGTTTTGTTTTACACTCTCAACGGGCCAATAAAAACTGCTTTTGTTTCTTTCTGTTCTATGTACAATAAAATTCCATACTTTAAGGAATTAAAATCGAGCGTCAACTTACAGAAGATAAGAAATTGTTCAATGTTAATTTTCTTTTATAGAAGTGTAAACACGTATATGTGTGTATGTATTTTTATTACTATTATTTTTTTTATACTTTAGCGGCTGATATTATTGTATTTTGTGTGAATTATATCTTTGTAAAAAGTAAATATTATGTGTTATAGGTGTTTTTCAACTAAAATTTGTATTTCTTATAGTATCTGTATATTTTGTAATTGCAATGGATGGTTAAGTTTAATTTGAATAATGCTTATTTTCATTTAGAATCTGATCGATAACGACACGATAAAATTCAATGAACTTTGAATGAACCTATGACCAATGGGTGGATTTCTTAATTTTTTTTTCATATGTTTCTAATGAGCATATCATGTCTAAAGAATAATAGAGTATAAATGATCCCATCACAATGAACTGTTTGGTAGATAAATACACAAAATATTATGTAAATTCCTTCACCTAGTTTTACCAATAAAGTGTCTTAAATCATCTTATACTCTCTATATTTCTAGAAATCGTGTGTTACTGATATATATTTATATATTGTATATGTATAGATATTATTATAATACTACAAGTACGTACAGTCAATAAAAGGCTTATACAGTTAGGTGTTTGGACTATTAGCCTAATTCTACAGCCAGATTTACGACAAAAAAATGTGATATTGTCTGAGATGATAGTTTTTGATAGGCCCTTAAATTCAAGTGTGAAATTTTCATATTCCAGGATACGGGGATACGGGAGATCTATCGAAAATGTCTATTCTATGTGTCTAGGTTGTTAGTTTGCATTTCATTGAGTCTGCGTCCAAGAGTGTGACTAAGTGTGATATGTTGGCGACTCACGTTTGAAAAGGGTTGCATGAAGAACACACCTTTGGAAGAATGAGTTTATCGATTAAGCATAACATTGAATATATTGTTCTTTCTGTCGTCGTACAGTTAGGCCTCGATTATTTGGAAATAAGAAAATAATTAAGTTCATCAAAGCACTCCAGGCTAAGGTGACCACTCGAAATATCTGAAATCGATCAGCCAAGTTACACTACATAGCTGTTAAATTGATCGTCAATTTTCAAATGCGAAAACTGCAAAATAGTGATTCATGAAAGATTCAAGGCAGAGCAAGAAAAACGTGAACAAACTAGTACTTAAATCGACTCTTTTTGGCACAGATATGACAACGATGAATATCTTTAATATTATTGAAGCCGAAGTTCAAAATCGCCCAAACATTTGGAATGGTCACACATGGGTCTGGAAAATAGCAGGACGAAATAGATCGGCCATTGGAAGTGTTCGAGCTTTATTTGCTAATGCCTAGAGGCAAAAATAAAACAGTCTTCAGATGGTTTCTGAAGACCGAAATACATCCAAATAATCAGAAAGCTAACGATTAACGATTGTGAGTCTCTCCTTACTAAGGATTCATGGGATGCTGCTCAAGGATTTTTGTAAATGATAACTTTCGTATGAAGCAAATGTAATACTTTGAATATTTATAGATTAGTTTCAATAACGAATATTCTCTACATGTTATGTTTCAGAAGCGACTTGAGTTAATGATACATATGGATTACGTGTGTATTTCTGTCTAATAGCTCAACCTATTCACATTTAAAAAGTCTACTTACATTTATAAAACACTTCATAGTTGGCGGTTTTTTATAAAGATATTATATCATACAATCACCTCTAATAATCCTGAGTTCCACCATTTTCTTTTCCGTTGAAAATACCTTATCAGAGAAGCGAGAAAGGAAGCTCGATAGATCTTACAATAAATATTGTTGAAGAGAACTGAGCAAACAATAAGTTGATCTATTCAGATGTGTTTTCTTTTTTTTCTCTCTCTTTTTAACATATTAAAACATTATTGTTCAAATTACTTGTATTTGTTTTCATTTTTACAGTTCATAAAAAATATCTGAGAATTAGTTTCATCAACATTATCAATACATATATAAACTACTTCTCTATTTTATATTTCTAATTCCTCGGTTAAGATGAATTGTGTGTCTTGAATTCTCTCTATAGCTGTGTGTGTTTGGGTGTGGGTATTGGTTACAGTGAAATGTTATAATGCTATCCGTATATGAACAGGAGATATTTCCTATTTTATTCTTAAGTGCAATTGGAGGATAACTCTGCCATATTGACTAGTTTGCATTTTTTCAGTTCACAATCGACAATCCGAAGATCACGTCATGCCCGTCCGAAGATAGCCGAAACATCGCCCGTACTTTGTGAATGTGACATATTACCGGTCGAACTGAATTTTGAGGTTCCACTACCGCCACTACTACTACTGCTTGTGGTTGTATGCTTTCGGGACGATATTGCCGCCGATGGAACACCCTGATGATGCGAATGATAGTACATTCGATGCAGGGAATACTGTTGCATAGATTCGAGATCGGATGCGGACGATGTTAGTACGCCACCGTACTTTCTACTACTCGCCCCCACTGTTGATGCTACGGTAGTGGCCGTTGAGATCTTTTGCATACTACCAAACTTATTCATGGATGCCATTTTAATATCGGGCAGCATTGTACATCCGTTATTTGAAAACGATGCACTGTGTTGAGATTTTAGACTTTTCTGTGATGGTGAGATATGTGCATTATGTTCGGTATTCTCCTGCATTTCGCGTGATTTCACTAAATTGTATCGGGATGAGCCACGTACAAGTAGCCATTTGTGGTGGGCTGCTTCGTCGGGGGTCATACGCTCGGCCGGATCCCACACTAAACAGCGACCGACGAAATCCAGAAATGCAGTGTCTGTACAACGTAGAGCCTGGGCCAATGTTTTACTGCCCGGACGTCGTTTTTGACCTTTCAGGTTCGTTATACAGCGGGGGTAGCCTCGCGAGTCGAAGAACAGACGCTTTCGTTTAGCCACTTTTAACAGATCCTTTGGTGGCAGACCGAGAACTTCCATGATACAGGCCAGTTGTTCCACTTCGTTTTCACCAGGAAACAGTGGAAATCCTGTATATAATTCGGCAAGTATGCAACCTAGAAGTAAAAGGGAAAGTTTTAGCAAAGTCATTAAGCGGACTTAGAAATAAAAAGGCTGAAGACAGTATTCATCTTGTTCACATAAGCGAGTTGCGAGTAATGACATGGTGAATTTGTGAGATGTTTTAAAAAAATAAATAAGAACAGTCCAATTTGAACCAAGGCCCCGAGATGAATTAGCATCATCTCATTTAATTTACTAGATCGTGATGGTGTGTTTTGTGCAGAGCAACACGCTCAACCGAGTTATTTCCCCGAAATCAGTACTCATTTAACACCTGAGTGAGCTCATAGTCCGACACGTAAATCCCCTAGGGAGACCCCGGAACATGTATTTTTCAATGTCCAAGATTTAAAGGAAAGCATCGGAGATCGTACTTGACAGTGACCTCAATTCACAGAACTGGAGCACACGATAAATTCTGAACCGTATTGGAAGGCTGTAACTCGCACAATATGCGACATTCATAAGGAACTAAGAAAAAAGAATATTGTATAAAAAAAAAAGAAATTATAATCCAGGATTGCCTACACACCTGCACCTGTTGCGCTATGCCCAACTAGGCAAACTAGTAATGCTGACACGCATTCTAATGCGGTTAATTTTTACTTTACTATTTATTATACCATAGATAAAATGGAGCAATGTTTATTTTCAGATTCTCCATGTCGTAGCGCACGTAAATTAGTATCGGTCGATGGCAAAAAAGACGCCGCTGAATTTCCCTCTTGAAGGAGAACAATTAAAGCCCGGGCCACACCTATCCGATCATACTCCGATCATGCAGTCGAACTAGTGTATGAGAAGGAAATAGAATTGGGTTTCGAACGGAGTATGATTGGACGCGTATCAGAAAAGTGTGAACTAAAGCCCGGGCCACAACGCGTCCGAAATCCCATATAATTTCCCTATCATATACTCGTCCGACTGTATGATCGGATAGGTGTGTCCCCGGCATAATTCCAGTTTATATACACCGACTCTCCCGTCAACAACTCGTAGTACTACCCGGGAATGTTACAGAAGATACTGAGCAAGCACAGCAGCAAGTCGTTTATAGACCTAAAGAGGAACTCAAATCAGAAAAAAATGAAAGGGGCCAGTCAACGCTAAAAGAGTAAGGCCTGTTTTCTCAATGTCTGATTAAACTCTTTGTTAACTAACAGGGACACAAATTAAACGAAACTATGACAGCCCGATAAGCATTTTCGTTTTCTCATACGTCTCATATAAATTACCAAGCCATAAAGTGTGGAACTTATCTCAGACCAGAATTATGGCAAAATCAGCTGATTTTCTTGGCGGAGTTCTACTGTCTACAAATCTATTTTGTATTAGTTTGGTCTCTTAGCATATTCATTTGCGGCTGAGTTTATTGCAAATACTCTTCTATCGAATGAATTTCCATGAACTGTGTCCTTTATGGCCATTTTCATTGTTTTCATTTGAATTTGCAAAAGTGAAGAGTTCTAGCTGTCAAAATCTCAGCATCCGTTATCATGTGTTGGGTTTTTTCTTTCGGAGAAATTTTTAACCGGAAACCAGGAGTTGGGGTTTGTTTTGGATAAGAGATTAATCGAAGGCTAGGGGACGATTAGCGTTTATCCGATTAATAACGCTAAACAGATATTGAGAAAATCGAATTGGGCTAAATAGCAGTTTATTTTTAAGATTAAGTTTAATCGGACATTGAGCAACCGTCCCTAAAGTACTCCGAAAGAAGGAAACTTTAATTTTGAACTGAGAGAAGACGAAATTACCGACAGTGACACCGAAGATTTAACTTAAATGAATGGATTCAATGCGGCCAAATTAATCACCAACTAATCCGTGTCCAGAGTTCAAAAATGAAACAACATACAACGGAGAGGAACAACAAAAATCTACCTTTTCCGCCTCTCACTTCGCTACGGTTACTTAAATTTGGGGAAAAAAAATACCAGAAATGAAATGTGCTCATTGGGCCCTTTGATATGAAATCCCACATGCCTTTACCCGATGAAAGAAAAACCCCTTTTTTACCCTCAATAGGCGCATTGTTTTGCGTGCCTATTTTTACACTCGACAAGGTAAGGTAACGAACACACATTACATAAACAACAAGTCGCGGCAAGGGCGCGTCAACATTTCTTGCATTACCATGCCTTGTTGGCGTCTCGATAGCATATATTTTTTGGGATGCTGTAGTTGCTGGCATGCACCTCCTATCCTCGCCATCGAGCTCGGAGCGCAGTGAAAGTTCTATTTATAATAGTAACCACTGGCAGTGCACAGAGGATCGAACCTCCGCTTCTCTAGATCGCAGAGTGGTGACCGAGAGCACACGGTCAATGAGCGCGTACCTTCTACGGTGCCCCTTAAATTTGCTGGCTTTGAACCACAAATTATACAATAGGAATCCTTCATATTTATACCAAATCTATATTCTCTGCCCATATGAACAGACATTTGACCGATTTCGTGAGGATTTGGTTTTTTCTACAAAATCCTAAATAATTTTCAATGTATGCATACTTGAAGCAACCAATAATATTCCCAATCTGCCAGTTACATACTCCAAGAGAGCACTTGGCAAATAATAGCCAATTTCCGCAAAACCAGGCCACATACGAAACATCTATTCCTCCTGGCTATTAACGAAAAATAAATCGTGTATTTTTGAAATTTTGCAGAATTGTTGGGGCAGTTCCCTGAATACGTGCTCAAAAGTCCCTGATGATAGAGCGTCCGAAAGTGCAATGGTCAAAGGTAATTTTTTTCAGTTTTCCTTGATTATCTTGAAAACTAAGGATTCTGAAAAAAAAAAATGTTCCAATGTCGAATCAAAGTACTCGTATAATACTGTAAGAACGTATATTATACTTTAGACCAGGGGTCGGCAAACTTTTCCAGCAAAGGGCCAGATTCTTTAAATCTTATGTTAGGCGGGCCGGACCGAATAGCAAAATCAATTATTAACTGCTTTAAGGTGTGGTGAACCTATTGACAGTTGACGGTAATTTTTCTGCCAAGCAGATTTTGAAATATATGTATAACTGTTTCCACAGCGAACTTTTGAGAATAGCGAGCAAGGCCTCGGCAATTTGTTATAATGATTTGTTTGAAAATTAAAAGGGAATAATGTGACGTTTTTATGAATGACGAAATTTTCCCGGTATTTTTGTGTTATTTGATAATTTTAAAGACATCTTATAAGGTCTGTAGCAAAATTCTCATTTCCAAAACCATTCTTTTCCGATAATGTTCATGAATTTAATAAGTTTAAAAAATCTTATTGTATAATATGTAATAAATGTTTCCATTGCTGAGCCGTCCAAATATTGTATGCTAGAACAAGTCAGGGTCTTAAGCACTGATTTCTAGTCGAAATTGTCGAGACCGAATATGGTCAAGTCCACAATAAGGAATAAGTTGACCTCTGACAGAACCGGATGAATAAAACATGACATATTGAGATGACTTACTTCAAGAAATATTTGCCTGTAAAGGTTTCATCCGGACTATTCGAAGAAACTAATTCCTCAGTAACATCAAATTCAACATTCATCATTCGAAGAAACAGCAGTAATTATCAACAATATCGGAAATGCATGTCCACTCATCGAAAAGCAACGACCTGTTCGTTCTAATAAGTCTTTTGAGATTCAGTCAGTTTTACTGCTAGCAGACTATTCCCTATCCAGAGTCTTGACTGAGACCGTTATAAGCCAACAAAAGGATTCTGGTCGGTAAAAGTTCCAAAATGAGCCCAACCTATCAAGTTTATTCACAGTCTTATTTCAATCAATATCACAGTAACCCAGAGCAGCGGCAGCTTAGGTCGCTAGTCGTACCCATTACGCCCGAATTCTATGCAAAAATCGATGTATGTTTCGATTGAGTAAATGACCATAGGCTTGTATCATTGTCGTCAATTCGAGGCGATGAAGTATATGCGTTTTTCGATAGCTTTTGTGGTATAAAATACAATAAAATAGTCAAAAAAAAGAGTTTTTAAGAATGATTTCCCCCTCGAAGGGGGCCCAAAAAGCGTGATTCGCCGGTTTCGACCGCTGGTGCGAAGCGCGTCTCATCAGACGCCTCTGCTCCGCGCATCGCACCAGTGGGAGAGGCGTGACCGGGAATGACCCAAGACAGATGTTGTTTTGCCTTATATGCCCGGCAAAAACCTTTGTTTGTAAATTGCCACTGGCGCCAAGCCAGAACAATGAAATGAATTCCATACCTACAAGCTGCACGTTGCAGTTTGCATTCGGTATGGATTCACACCCATGTCGTGTTGGTCGGCCTATATATTTTTGGGCCCCCTTCGAGGGGGAAATCATTCTTAAAAACTCTTTTTTCATTACGTGTAGCCACACTAATGGCTGGTAAGGGCGACGGCATGTTAAGCATCATGCACGTTGTATGATAGTCGATGGCCGTCGCCCGGCAAAAAACTTTGTTTGTTAATAAAATAGTCTTCAATATGACCATTAGATAAAACGATTTTGAATCGAGATTATGGGCAATGTAACTGTTAGACGATTACTTATTCGTAAACAAGAGAGCATTTAAGCGATTTGCTTATTTTTAGGATTGCTGTGATCGAGGGTGAACGTAACGTCCAAACAGCTGAATACACATTTTCGTAACACTTTCGACGCTCTGAGCAATCTCAGACAATTTCTGTTTCATTCTAAAGCCGATAAATATAAAGACTGAATTCATAATACAATACCTAAAATGAGAACATTTATTATGGAATGGTGCTGACAACGAATCCGCAAAAATCCAAACTTAGGAATATGTTTTTGTAGCCAATCTCGTAGAATCTACTCGCCTTACACTGTCCAGCAATTGCTTTTGTTGTTGCCTCAAAAATTTACATGGACAAAAAAAATGATTAATATTAAATCATTAATCATTTTTGTTGTCCATGTAAATGGCAACGCTATGTCTCAAGCAGCCTACACTAAAAATTGATTGTTAAATTAAGGAGGTTAGCTCTTCTCTTTAAATAAAGTGCTCCCAAAGTACTTAAAAACAAGGTTGAAAATGCTAAGTGGTCGAAATCAAGTTGGAAAAGATTCCCTGCATTGGTACTTGGAGCTTTTTTCACTTGGCATTCGCATTTAAAGCTGGTTATCATTCTGGTGACCTGGCACCCAGTACAAAGTTACTTGGTTGATGTTCCCTGGACATTGAAGGACCTTGAAATGCTTTTTCACAAGCATCGATACGAGCTTCTGGTTGATCGTTCCAATTGAGCGAAAAAAAATATTTAAATTTCATTAAAACAAATGAAGTTGGGTGAAAAACTAGCTTTTAAATATTTGTATAAAATTTGATTACTTTTGCATGTCGAAAACAATAAACAATATTAACTCCGCGGGCCGGATAAAAACTAGAGGTGGGCCGGATTTGGCCCGCGGGCCGGAGTTTGCCGACCCCTGCTTTAGACCATAAAATATTAACGTCCGTTAAACTGGCACCCCCCACAACAAAAATCGAGATGTGATATATCGTATAATTAGGTGATAATTAGATGCTCAACTCCCAACTTTAGTGCTTCGGGCGAACCGCCACAATTGAGTATCTTATATGGGGGTGCTATCTTGACGTCACGCTAGCATCCCCACTTCTTAAACAACTGAAAATCGAGATGAAACATATGGCAAAATTGGGTGCTATTTAAGTGCTTCACTCAAAAATCAAGTGCTCAATCCGAATCGTCGTAACTGATTATTTTATATGGGGGTGCTAGCTCGGCATTACGCAAGCGCCCATACTTTTTCAAACCGCATATATCAACTTCCAAACAAGCGTGTAACGAAAGTATTAATCAAGTGCAAATTTGGTGCTCTATTCCCGAATTAAGTGCTTCTGTAGGAGTGGCAAAATGATAATTTTTATATGGGGGGTGCGGGCTTGACGTTACGCAAGTACCTCCACTTTTTAACGCCCCCTTCAAATATTATTTTTGTAAACATGCCAATAACGACCCACCGAATTAAAGTGGGAAGATAAAATTCAGATGGATGACTGCTTAGAACCTTACTATACTCCTCTGGAAAAATTAGTTTAATTGGATGAAAACCAAAGCTACTCTTCATACAATGTGGTCTTGCTATAATCTTCAAGTTGACTTCGGTGCCCTTTTCCCTACATTTACGGATACGCTATCAACGGGAACTTTTGAGCATATAATCGGCAGGCGGCCCTCATTATTTTTGCAAAATTTCAAAACTACACGATTATTTTTCCTGCTTCTATAGCGATGTCTAAACTAAACAATATAAAAAATATTCAAGGGAAATTATAAGAAAATTGGCTTTGACCTCCTTTATACTATTTTACATTTCAATGAACAGAGACTTTGGAACAAAAGTTCAGAGGACACTTCACATCAATTGTGCAAAGTTTCAAAACTTCACTATTTTGTTTCCTAATCAAGCTTTTTCGAACTTCCTAGCCTGAACTATATAATAATTTTAATGCAATGTGTACCGCATATCTGCATATTCGTATCATTTCCTTAACTTTGACTATGCCATAATCAATTCTGCAGTTTATTTAACACACACATAGACGGCGAGAAGAATTCGCCTGCTGCCTTCCTGGTCGGATTATAATCAAGGCTTAATCATTCGTATCCTATTGCCAGTTGACGAGGCTGGAGTACAGAATATAAATGAAAAAAAAAACTCGATCTCACTATACATTCACCAGCTCATTCTCATTTCATGCGGATGGTAGGATGGATAGCTTGTATTTCATAGTGGAATGCATTGGAATAAAGCATCCCGATGCAATAGACCGGTAATTAAGCGCCACACTGCACTCTTATTCAAGTAAAATAGATGGATAGGGTTCCTATTGCATGCATTTCAGCCGAATACAATGCTAAAGCAGTCTTCAGTTTCAATTCAAGGATTATACTCTGGCGTTGAAATAAGAAATGTATGCCGCGTCAAACAATAGATGCAACTGTACTCGTCGGCTATGGATAGTGCGTCCTAGAAGTGATCCTACACAGTTACACACTCGTACATGATTCAATCAGGACTCCTACTGCATGCCTCTATATATGGTACGATTTTCATGGCCCAAAATTCCCTCTGATGGATTGGCAGTGTGCAATGAAAGCTTTCCGATAATGTTTATAAACTTCTATGACCGAGTCGAAGGATCTTTGTTCGCCACTCTTAATATCCTATTGTCGATGCTTCTGTTCTAAATGGGATGAAGTGTACGCACTAGGTTTTGTGAACGTAGAAGAGAATGTGTTGGATTCGTTACTATACGAGTACCATACTTACCTAAACTCCACATATCAACGGGCGTTCCATAGAGTACGCCCAATATCACTTCTGGCGAACGGTAGAATCTTGATTGAATGTAGGTATACTGTCTATTGTAGTCATAACATGAACTACCAAAATCAATAATTTTTATTGAGCTACTGCCTCGCTGTTTCAGCAAAATGTTTTCCTAAAATTAGAAAAAAAATTAATTTTAATAGTAGATCAATAAAAAGTAAAAAAAGATGATATTCGCAAACTCCGTGTAACCGCGCACAAAGCTATTACCAAATAGTTTAGTTTGCCGTGTGCGCGGTCTTATAAGCCGCCGTGTGTTCTATTTTTCTGACTAAACAATTTGGTGTTTCTGCGAACTAAAAAGTTTACTGTGGGCGCGAGATCTTAAGCGAATAAAATCGTATAGCGAAAACTCGCGGTGAAATTCCGATTCATAAACTAAATACGCCACGTCCCGGTGCGCCGGCCTATGCAACGAGGTAGCCGTGAGGTCTCGGTCATCAGTCTACGATGTTTGAGTCCAGAGGTCAGAGGTTCATCCCATCGGCGCGTTAACAAAAAAAAAATCCCGTGGATGCCATTAGAACTCCCACAGCAGTCTAAGCATGTCAGTAAAAGACGGCTGTACGATTAGTAAAGGTATGCTAGTAACTACACCACAAAAAAAAAGATGAGAAGTTTGCGCTCCCGAAACTAAATGAACACTCACTGACTCTATCGACTAGTGTCAAGCACCTGGGAGTGATTCTCAACTCGAGGCTCTCGTGGAAACTGAACGTTGAACATCGCACCAAGAAAGCCTATATAGATTTTTATGCTTGCAGGAGAACCTGCGGCAAAAATTGGGTACTCCAACTCCAGAATGTTCTTGTTGTTGTTGTGGTAGCGATGCTTCAAATACTGCAGCTCTTCTTGCATCGAGCGGGTTTGGCAGCTCTTGGCCGTTGAAAAACGGGTCGTTCCGGTACAAAGAACCGGCTGCCGCAGGAACGAGAATGTTCTTGTGGTTATACATAGTGGTATACATACGGAGCGCTGCGATGGAAATATAACATTGACCTGCCGAGCAACAGGTGCTATGCGATCATGTCTAATATATCGGACATGATCGCATACTCCCCCTCGACCTACAAATTAGCTTCAACGCAGCATTTGGCGTGGTCAGGATCAGGGAAACTGATAACTGGATATCGAAACACTATTGACACAGCAACACCTTGTCATCCCTAGCGGGTGAGGTGCAGGACATGTTTTCAACGGACTACATCGTCGCCGACACACTTCACTACTGGCTGTGCAACTAGAACGGAATGATGTAAGGAAGATGTGACGTCAAATGCTTTGCTTTGAGCCACTTTGCAAGAGATTGCAGAAGTAAACAGGATAGGTCGAACAGGTGCCATAAATGCCGAGGCAAAGGTCACAAAGCTAAATCCTGCGAAAGACAGCCAAATTACATGCTGTGCAATGAGGCTAATAGGGAAGACTGAAAACATTCGACGGCAAGCGCTAAATGCCCTGAATACCGGAAGGCACTTCAAAGCATCCACCAAAGTTTCTGCAGCTGAACCTCAACTACTATCAAGCGGCACAGGATCTACTCTCGCAGACCCTCAAAGAAGTAGGCATCGACGTTGCAATAATATACGACCAGTAAAAGGACCTTAACGGTTCCATTTGGATGACCGATCAAATTAAGCAGGCAGCCATATGGTCCTGTGGGAGCCATGCAAGTTATGGAAATGATAAGCCGGTTGATTTACGAAACGACTTTATTCGCTCGACTATACAGTACAACTGATGACGCTTACAACTATGTTTGTCTTTTTGTATTCAAATCAAAAGCCACTATGCTCGAGAGATATACGAGCGCTACTTTTACAATAAGCAAAACTAGTTACCGAGCTTAAGTGTATTGAGATAACCGACTACAACTACTACTAAATTAGAGAGTACTCATTAACTAGAAGGCAATATTAACTAGGAGTGTTAAGGGAACATTTTGGGATGAGTTGGGAAGTGTTATAACTTAACTCCTCCCTCCTTAAATGATCTGCGTCTCGCAGATCAGGACGATGGAGGTTGCAAGACTAAAGGATTGAAGCTACCTTAACATGTGTTTCGTCTTTAAATAGTCTCCCAAAGAAAGGTGTCCATAGAAGCACTTGGGCTAAGTTACTCTGTAACGGGTGGAATATTTTTTAAATGGGACTTGTGGATTCGTTTCCCTGAAGTAGTGGTAATCGTAACCCTATTATTCTTCGCTACTGTTTCCTGTTGGAATATGGGCTTATTTTTAGATTTAATTTGTTTGTTAATTTTGTAAACGACATCACCCGGTTTATAATCTTTTGGTTTAGATCGTTTCAAATTGCGGGAATTTAAATCTGCTTTTTGTTTTCTTGAAATTTCTTGTTTTAAATTAGTGTTTAGGATGGTTCGAAAATCAATAAGTTTCTGGTAGTTGATCCTTTCAGATCGCCCAAAAAATATATCTGCAGGTTTTAATTTCGTAACAGAGTGGTAGGTGTTATTATACCTATCCACCGAGATATTGACAATTTCTTTGAGGGTAAGATCAGGAAATTCTTGTTGAATGCATCTTATGATTTCTAAAATTGTAGAATGGACTCGCTCGACGGTACCATTGACTTCGCTCTTTTGTGGGGGAGATAAGTACAAGGTAATTCCTAGCATTTCAAGATAATTTTGGATTATTGGGCTAATAAAGCTTCCCTCGTTATCGGTGACTAAAAGTTTGGGAACTGTGAAATAATGCAATATTTGGATAATTTTGTCTCGAAGGTGTAAAACTGACTTATTTTTTATATGGAAAAATTTAGTGAATTTTGAAAATTTGTCTACAACAGTAACAAATTTTTCCCCTTTCAGTTCTATAATGTCCATGTGTATTATTTCTGTTGGATATTCAGGGATTGGTGTTTCCTGCAGCATGGGCTTTTGGGGATGGCGATCATATTTGCTTGTATTGCAAATTACGCATTTTTGAACAATTTTTTTCACAAGTTTGGCCATTTGAGGGAAATAAAATTTTTCCAAAATTTGTTTCTTGTTTTCATTGAAGTTCCTGTGTGCCCTGTTATGTTCAGATTGAATTATCTTTAATTGATTATCCTCATTAGCAATGTCCTCAACGACTCTTTGTGTGATCCTAATTTTGAATTTCGAAAAGAGTTCTGTGTAGACATCTTGTAATAACTGAATAAATTTTTCCGGGATTTTGATTCCGTTAATGATATTGGGGCTCAAATTATTTTTTAATATTTCAATAAGATTATTCTTATCTATTTTGGGTTTTCTAATGTAGTGTCTATAGTAATTTGGAAACGGTTCTTCGTGACAAGTAACGTCCTTTCCTTCCGTTATAACAAGTTGGTTTTTAAAAACGTTAAGGGGGGCTTCACAATGTGGTATAAGGTCTGATGCATCTGCATCGGCACTATGTGCAGTATCTGTGCTAGAAGACGTTAGAGCGTTTACTTGTAATGGCAATCTAGAGAGCGCATCAGCAACAAGATTGGTTTTACCAGGTTTGAAGATGAGCTCATAATTAAACTCTTCGATTCTTGATTTCCATCGTTTGAGTTTAGCGTTGTGGTTCTTATTGCTTAGTGCAAAAGTAAGGGGTTGGTGATCCGTTACAATTTTCACCTTTTTTGCCCCATAGAGATAGGTTCTTAATTTATCAAGAGCCCAAACTATTGCTAGCAACTCTTTTTCACAGGTGGCATAATGCTCCTCAGTTTTATTGAGTGATCTTGAAATATAGGTAATCGGTCTATCTTTACCAATGTCACCTTGAGACAACACGGCACCAATGGCGCTGTTAGACGCATCAGTCGTCAAAATAAACGGTTTCTCAAAATCCGGGAAGGTCAATATTTCAGAAGAGACTAATAATTCTTTTATAGTATTAAAAGCTGCGAGCTGAGTTCCATTAAATGCTATTTTTTTATTTTTTGAGTGATTTGCCGTAATCTTAGCGTTTTCACCTCTTGTCAAACTCGTTAAGGGTTTTACAATTTTGGCAAAGTCCTTAACAAACTTGCGATAGTATGAAGCTAAGCCGAGGAACGCTTTCAGGTCTTTGAGATTTTCAGGCGGTTTAATTCTCTCGATTGCAGCGATTTTTGCAGGATCCGGTAAAATACCATCTTGACATATTACGTAGCCTAGAAATTCAACCTCAGAATGCATAAACTTGGACTTATCTAAGTTAATCTTTAGGTTAGCCCTTTCAAGCTGTGAGAATACAACTTCCAAATTTTTCAAATGAGCTTCTTCAGATTCACCGAGAATTATTATATCGTCGATATAAACATAGCAAATCTTTCCTATAAAAGGTTTGAGTACATCGTCGATCATCCTTTGAAAAATCGCCGGGGCATTTTTTAGGCCGAATGGCAGCCGCGTGAACTCGTATTTTCCATTCAACGTGGAAAATGCTGTTTTCTGTATGTCGGCGTCTTTCATCTTAATCTGATGGAATCCGGAAGTCAAGTCTATCGTGGTAAAAAATTTGGAATTGCCAAAACTTGCAAGGGTATTTGTGATGTCGGGTATCGGATAGGTGTCCGAAACAGTTACGGAGTTTAATCGTTTGTAGTCGATAACTAATCGAAATTGCTTTTCACCAGCTGAGTTGGGCTTTTTAGGCACAACCCATATCGGAGAATTGTATGGACTTTTGGAGGGCTGTATAATGCCGTCTTTGAGCATTTTAGAAATGTGCTCGTCGACAACTGCCCGCATATTTATGGGATATGGGTATGCTTTAACGTAGATGGGCTCCGATGTAGATGTTCTAATCTCGGCTCGGACATTGGTTTCAACAAGTTCATGGTCACTGATTGGACCGAAAATTGTCGCGAATTTCGTAATTAGTGACTGCAACTTCCCTTGTGTTTCATTACTTAAATGATTGCATTTAACTTGAATAGAATTAACTTGTTTCGACTGCTTAGCTTTAAGAGGAATTTTAATACCAGGTTTTATATAAAGGAAGTCATTCTTTCTATCGATAACTGCTTCTAGTTCCTTCAAAGAGTCGTCACCTATGATCCCATCAAAGGATTTGAGTCCTGGAAGAACAAACAAGTCAAGGAAGGTGTTGTTTCCAAATCTAGCAAACAAATTCACAGTAATTTTTTTAGTAATACCTATCTCCCCTGCTACCGTTTGTATTGTAAAAGGTTTTTCCAGTGGTTTGGGATTTAATGCAAAGGTAGATGAAACAAAGTTTTTATTAGCCCCAGTGTCTATGAGAATCCTTTTTGTTTGTCCGTCTTTCGTCAGATACTCTACGTATGGTACGCTCGAGAGGCGTCCGTCATAAAATTTATTTCACCAATAAAATTATCGGTGTGTTCAGTTTCAGTCGCATGATTTTCTTCTAGTTTTTCCTCAACTTCCAAATTGTATAATCTCTGAGATTCCTTTGGAAAATTTAAGTAATCGTTTGAAGGTTGTTCAGGCCGCGGGTTTACTGGTCTGTTCATGTAATTGATTCTTCGTGTCTGAATTGATTGATCTACGTCCATTGGGGTGGGAGGTTTTGGGTGATTGGGCCTGAGTGGAGGGTTCGATTGGTAAGACTGATTATGTAAATTATGTCCAATATTATAGGCTTGGTTACGTTGCGATGTATTTAATTGCCTAATTGGTTGATTGACATGGGGTTTAGAGTAAGTAGGAGATGACGTAGAAATTTGATTAATAGGAGCGGTGATTGTAGTGGGAAAATTTTTATTGTGGATTTTAAGACTTCGGAAATTTAAATTCTCGACTTCAAGACAGGAACTATAGGCTTCTGGTAGGGTTTTTGGTTTCTGAATTACTAAAATCTGGGATAAATTACCATTTAGCCCTCTTACAAAAGCATCTAATGCTCTATTGCGATAGTTTTCTGTAAGAACACGCACTGTCTCTTGTGAATAATCTTTTGTCCTTATTTTGTTTATTAATAACGAAAGTTGGTGGTTGATGGAGGCATAAAATTCATCAACACTCTTACTACCTTGGGACATTGAATGAAGTTGATGTTCTAGAGTCCGAACATCGCGTTTATCCGCATAATGGAGGGATAAACATTGTTTAATACTCGCCCAATCTTCATCAAAAATATTGTAAGAAATTAAGGCTGTGTCCGCTGGGCCTCTAATTTGTTGCCTTATATGACGTAAAATTGCCCCGAAAATAGGTTTATGGCGTACAATTTCATAATCTTTCAATATTGCTTCTACGCTGTGCACCCAGGATATGTAATGCACTGGACTTCCTTCAAAGGTTTGTAAGTTTTTAACGCAATCGGGAAGCTTCTTAATTTCTTCAAGATCTTTTTCAGTTTTGGGAGTAGGAATAAATGTAAATGTAGATTCTACTTGAGGTGGTGGGGTGGGATTTTCGAATTTCCCTTCAAGTTCTAATATTCTTTTCTCCAGCCTTTTCGATTGCTCAATTTGAGCATTTACCGCCCCGATCAGTTGCTGTACAGTAATTTCTAGAGCTTCCATATTTAATGGGTGTTTTAGGGGTAGGTACGATAAGAATAGAGAAAATTCAAAATACACTTAAGGTCGGCTTACATAAATTTTCACACAAAAAATCCTAACCTGAATTGTCACGTGGCAAAAAATTGAAATTCTAATTGGGAATCACTAGATCAATATGATATACGTATTATCTAATTTTAAATCGATCAAAATTTTAGCGCAACAAAAATTGAAGCTCATGTATTTAGTGTGTATTTTAAATAATAATTAATGGAATAAATCTTCTGTAAATTATCCAATTAGTCGAAGTCTTCGCACTCAGTTTGGTTAAGTTGAATATGCAAAACAACAACGTGGCAAACAAATCGTTCTTCTAATTCTAATTATTTGCGATCGTCAAGTGAATTTCACACTACTTATCTGTTATCAGATCAATCGATCGGCAATATAATTTTATAGTAGAATCTCCTAGGATCGTCCGTGGAATTCCTTTTTAGACTGCCCGTTGATGGGTTAACGTTTAGGCAGACTTACTGCGGCACGGGGTCGACTCACTATCAGGATTTTGAAGATTTCTCGTTGCTTTCAATTTAAATAACTTAAATTTCACGTTTAACTTGTCAATCCTTTGCTTTGCTCCAAATAACCTTTTTTCTGCTCGGGCGCCAGTTATGGAAATGATAAGCCGGTTGATTTACGAAACGACTTTATTCGCTCGACTATACAGTACAACTGATGACGCTTACAACTATGTTTGTCTTTTTGTATTCAAATCAAAAGCCACTATGCTCGAGAGATATACGAGCGCTACTTTTACAATAAGCAAAACTAGTTACCGAGCTTAAGTGTATTGAGATAACCGACTACAACTACTACTAAATTAGAGAGTACTCATTAACTAGAAGGCAATATTAACTAGGAGTGTTAAGGGAACATTTTGGGATGAGTTGGGAAGTGTTATAACTTAACTTGCATGTCAGAACCAGTGAATTGGTTCGTTAAATCTAAAATAAGCGGCATCAATATATACAGCTGCTGCGCTCCACCGAGACTTGATATTGGCTTATTCGAAACAATACTACAATAGCTCCGCTGGTGCGCGACGCTACAATGCACTCCCCAAAAATAATTGCAGAAGACTTCAACGCATGAGCGACAGAATGTGGACGCAGAGAAATAAATACTAGAGGACGCGTACTCCTTGAAGCGTTTTCCCAGTTAGACGTTATCCTTATGAATTTAGGATACACAAACATTTAGAAGAGGAAGCGTCGGTTCTTTTATTGACCTCACATTCGTCAGCAGTTCCCTGACATAGAGTATGGAGTGGTGCACTAGCGAAGGTCACACTCATAGTGACCACCAAGCAATTAGGTTCTCGACGTTGGACAGAACGGCCCAAGCAAGGAAAATCCCAATGATCTTAAAATGCACTAAGACCTTTGATGAGGAAACATTCGCCCAGAGCCTAATCGAGAAGACTGCTGTCGAAGGATGTGCTGAGCAGAAAACGGGAAAAATTATGCATGCAGCAAATAGCAAAACCATGCGTCACATTCGTGTCAAGAGCGAGTTTCTCTAAAAACCGGAAGGCAAACTACTGATGAAACGAGGAAACCAGCAAAAACGGCAGTCTTCAAAGAGCGATGAGTAAGTTCAATCTTAAAAAAGTGCACGCGATGGCGTCTGACGTTTCCCTATTGAGAATTTTTCCGCGTCAGAAAGGGAATTTTTCCGAGCCGATTTATGTGTAGCGAATTCGCAAAATTTGTGGCAATTGCGATTTTTTTCGTGAATATTCCGCGTTTCTATGACTACTGAAATGGATTTCACTGAAATTTTCTTTGAATTTCACTAGCATAAAAATCGAGTCGGTGTGAAGTTAATTGCAGTGTCGCAGCGAATAAATCACTTTGATGTGATGGAAACCAGACAAAACTTCAGTACCGAATAGTGCGAATAGTTCTAAAATAAAAATCACTGCAAAATCACGACAGTCGCGAATTTGTGTCGTACCGGTGTGAAGGATGCCTTATTGCATTGGTCGGAAGAGTCGCAATGCGGTTAGTATTGTGAGAAAAAGATGTTCTACAGTTTATTTACAGATAACTATGACCCTCAACTTACGTATTATGTTCTTAAAAATCCAATTTTACTACTTACCGGCTTGAGATCACAATGAACAATTCTTTCTTGACGTAGCAGTCTTAAACATTTCACTATTGAATTACAAAATCTCCGTATCAGGCTCAAACTGAAGCCTTTATAACTGTTCTTTTTGATGAGCTCATAAAGATTCAAACTAAAACGAAATAAAATGAAAATATATTTTATTATTATTACATTGCCACCACCTTAATAGTAAATACAGCACAAACATATTTACTCTAGAGCCTATGTGTATTTACACATCTATACGCTCCGGTATAGAGTAGATTTAGCTTGCTTAATTAAACCAGCTACGATGATTCCCAAATGGATGTTGTAACATCACATAACACCACCAGAGTTCCATATCCCTGCCTTAAACCTAATTAGCCGATTAATGTACTTTCCGACAGCTCCGTCGTCTCCAATGCTATTGTCGAAATTACTTTAGTGCGCTCTCCCTGGGGTAAGCTGTTTTGCTAAGTGTCGTGATAGGCTCAAATAGGGATCTACGAGCATTTACAGCAGACATCAGGAGCATAATGAAAAATGAGGTGCGATGATTGTCGGTATAGATATCTGCACATTTAATAATGTTGACCTGTGCAATTCAGGACTATCAGTCCTGGCGAGCAAGCCTGATGGCAGGTTTGACAGCTGGACTGGCATGATGCCTTAAAATCCCTTAACATAAAAAACACAAACGAGAGATGTCAAAAATAGCACTGTGATATGCATATGTAGAATTTTTGCATATAATAAGAGCAGGTGAGTGATATCATCAACTCACCAGTTTTCGGTTCATTAAAGTTGTTTATCTACTTCTCAACTATATATTCCATTCGCAGTATAGCATAAAATACACAGAGATATATAATAACGCTGATATCATTTCAGTTAGGTCACCTTATGACGCAGTTGACCCTATTACCCACATTTCAAACAAACTGTGTCAAGCCAGTAGGGAAGTCGGAGCTCATACGCCACGTCCTGAATTTCACCTTATACTCGTAAAGAAATAAAGCCTTTTCACCCGTTTATTGAAAAAAAGGTTTTTAATTCTTGAAATGTACTCTTGAGCTTAGACGATTGAACAATAACGCTGGAACATTTGGAGAATACGCTCTATAAAACAATGAGCCCGAATTCTGGAAAGACAGAAACTCCCTCGTTCAAACTCGGTATGTTCTCTATCCATTCGTTCAATGGAAAATCATGAAGAGAAAATTCAAGTCAGCCGCCTGCCACCCACTAAAAGGCAACTGCAAAGGTTAAGCGTATGTTGCACACATTACGTGCATTTTTTGCGGCTCTATCGATTCCAGTGTTGGTTAAGGGAAGCCATTGCAAAAAAAAAACCATTTAGGCAACCCATTGAATTTATTGAGTCGCATGCACCTCCTGCACATTCAAGGCCACGAACGTCGTCGTGGACGGGATTCGAACCTGAAACGCCGGTAGTCAAACATGAGACTGATGCCTCAACACACTGCGCTACCGGTCGCCCGAACTACATAACGATTCCTAAATAATTAAAGTTCGTCTTAAAGGCTGGTACTAACCTTTTCGTGTGAAAATGTTGTACTTATCTCTCCCACGAAAAAGTGACAGTGGAAACTTCCACAGAGCACATATCCGCGGCGCTCTACACGACACTTACTCAATTGCCCTAACCCCTTGTGGGGCATAGCGCGTCAACTGTTCCATCTGGCCCAGTTGACGTTTCGTTGGCATAAATTGGTTTCAGAGAATGCAGTTGCCAGCATGCACCTCCTGCACATCCATGGCCACGAACGTTGTCGTGGACGGGATTCGAACCCGAAACGCCGGTAGTCAAACATGAGACTGATGCCTCAACACACTGCGCTACCGGTCGCCCCAACACGACACTTGGATTTCCCTTTCTCACTCAAAAGAGAGCTATCACCACTGTAATGACCACTTTCCACACGAAATAAAATGCAAAGAATGTAATTTCTTTTGGGTGGAAATTGCCCACAACGGTGTGAAGACTTTTGCCCGTGTATGGGATTTTTGTGCGAAGAACTGAGTGCCGAGAAAAGCGAAAATTTCCGTGCGAACCGGATTTTTGACAGTTTTTGTATGAGAGTTCGCACGAAAAACGGAGATTAGTATGTACCTTCCTTTAGCCGCGTTCTTTTCATTCATTCATTTCAAACAAAAGCTCATTACAGAAGATGACAAAACAACTGACCGGTCTATGATGCAGGTCTCGTACTGCATCACACCTGGATCAAAGTTGGAAATGAATTGGTTGAACGACATCTTTTTTCTCGGCAATTTGCCCCCCCTACACCTTTCTTCACTGAGCCAGCATTATCTATATAGTGGCTGTTTGAGGTCGCTCGTCACTGATCCCGACCGTTCCATTCAGAGATCATCTCTGTCCAGTTATCTCGAACACGGCTATTATTTCCATCGAGGTTAAGTCTTACCGCAGCTAAACAACCGGGGTAGGATGGTGTAATTTGCTGTTTGTGTAATGCGTAGTCGTTACTCTAACCTACGTCCGATAGAGTCGCAGAAAATGCAACTATAGTCGGAAAGTTGACTATTGTTCACCTATGTCCTGTGTGTACATATGCTAGATTCAGTTTTCATTCCAAAGACAGCACCCTTCAGATTTCCTAGTTTTCATTTTTCCACTTCTTCGAAGCTTTCACCCATTAATGGGATCAACATAAAGAGCGGATGATTTATGATATTACACCTTTATGAGCGATTGCATGTAAAGTGGGTAAAAGTATGCGTGCAAAGGTAAGTAAATAGAAGACAATTGTTTCCGTCGATTTAGTGTCCTCCTGTTGTTCAGTGGAATATTATAACGGCCAAGGATTCATAAATGATAATGGATTCGTAAGTAAACGATAGGGTGAACAGAAGTACGTAGTTGTATACTCTAGGAAGGGGTTAACTTGACGCTTTTGAATCAGAACAAATAGAGAAAAAATAAATCGGATATAAAGTTTGTCTGCATGGATAAGAAAAGGAGAAGCTTTAGAAAGAAAAGGATGTCTGGATCGAGAAGCATGAATTTACCATAGAAGACCATCCATTAGAGAGAAATAGCCGACTATTTGTGGCCTTGACGATTTAAGATAACTAGAACTTAAAAAAAAATTATTTGAAAGTTAAGAGATTTCATTTCGAACTTGAATTGGGCAATGATGATACTTTGTATAGTATTCTACAGCATTGAAATTTTCTGCCACGAATATTTGAGTAGAAGAGACACCGAATAACCATTGCCTTGACCCCACCAGAGGTACGGGCGCGTAAACATCTCTAGCATTTATATGCCTTGTTGAAGCTTCGATAGTTTATCTACTTTTTGCGACGTGCAGTTGCTAGCATGCACTTCCTATCCTATCATATGACAAGCTCGGAGCGCAGTAGGAGTTCCACTAGTATCCACAGGCACTTTTTGTTTTGTTCCCGCCGAGGATCGAACCTCCATACTCTATATCGTGGAGAGGTGACCGAGATACCACGGCCTCCGAGCGCGTCCGGAAAACATTACGGGATTCAAAAGGAAGGGACGACGGTGAAGAAGCTCTCCTTTAATTTTATTTTTTAGATTTGAAGTAATTCCGCTCATCACTCCGTTGTGGTTACTTCGAATAATAGAAAACACCACAAATGGAGTGTGCACATCATCCTCTTTGATTTGGCCGCAACGTGGAATTGTGTACTCAAAACTGTCAATGCAAATTAGAAAATGTGTATCCATTGTATAGTACAGAAACACAGGGTCCTGAAAATTTACTGGCCACTTTTCTATATGAACAAATATGAATTTATTGATGCAGATTGATGGGAAAAACCATAACCTAAGTTTTGTTTATTGCCAGTATCGATATTTATTTTATTACAGAAAACCTATTCTTGCAAATATTAATTTGTTTAAAAAGACCAAAAAACGAGCCGATGACCTAGAAAACGATTTTGCTTTAAACAGCGTTTTCGCTTTGAGCATCATCACATCTTTCTCTCTTAACTAACTACACGAAGATCTTTTGGAATGGTGAATAAATTGTCAGATAAGTATATTTAATTCAATGGAATGTTCTGGGCAGCCGACAACATTCCACGCCTATTTTTAGGGTTTTGTAGTAAAACAAAACCCTTATGAAATCGGTCATGCGTCCGTCTGTCTGTCTGTCCATGGAATATCTCACGAACCGCTGAGGCTACATGTATGAAATTTAGTGAAAATATGTAGAAGTACTATAATTCTCTGGAGGAAGTGATGCATCGTAATAGGTCAACTTTGAGGGGGGGTTCCCATAGAGGGGAAATGAAGGACGAAATTTTTTTTTCATTTGGTATAAGCAAGTGGGGTATCGTAAGAAAGGTACCGTTGAGTACATTCCATTTCTGGAATTTTCTTCACATTTGAAGAAAGGGGAAAAGAGGGAGAGGGGAAAATATGTGATCCGAGTTTGTCCCCCCCCCCCCCTTGCATTTCCAAACCGTTATACTTAGAGATATGAAAATTTACAGAAAAGCGGCATTTTACTAACATAGAAAACTATAAATAATAGAATTCCAAAATCTCATCAAAAAAGGTTAATAATAGTACATTTCTATCTTTTCAGTTAGCACACCCCTGCACCCCTTAAGCACACCCGAGGTCAAAAATATTGATGGCCAATGATAACCAACACCATAGGCAATAATGCCTCTACGTTTCATTACAACCATGTAATATTTAACAATAGTACATTCACTTAAAGTTAGGCATTTTTACACAATTCATACAAAAAATGCACCTACCGGCTTCAAAGGTGCGAGTACTACTTGCATGTTGTTTTGCGTAGTGCGAATCGCAGTTATTGTTACATATTATGGTTAATCACATTTATGAAAGGGTAAAGATTGGTAGGGGGCGATGTGTGGTAGTTGGCCAACTGTAACGGGCGGGTGAGGGGAGGGTGAGGGGCAAAATTAAGGTCAAATTTTGTTTATCGACTGGTATAGGCAAGTGGGGTGTTGTGAGAAAGGTAATGTTGAGTTTACTTTACTTATATTTGAAAAAAAGGGGAACAATGAGGGAGGATAAATTATTAGATCGTAATTTGCCCCCCCCCCCCCTTTTGCATTTCCAGACCGTTACACTTAGAAAAATGAAAACTTCCAGGCAGGTGGGTTTCGAACAGTATATAAAACGGGAAATATTGGAATTTGTATATCTCCTCAAAATAGGTTAATAATAGTTTCTTTCCATAGTTACAGTTAACGCATCCTTGCATCCCTTAAACACGTCCGAGATCAAAAGTACCGATGGCCAAGGATAACCAACACCATAGGCAATAATATGTTCTAAGTTGCATTACAATCACGTAATATGATTGGGCATATAAGATACTATATTATGGGTCAGACATTTTATTTTTTAATCCATCTAAGTGGTACCAAGAAGAGCAAGGAGACGATACTTATTTTACATACCAAAATAAGTACTTGCTACAAAACCCTCGGATTGCGGGCGTAGCCCTCTATATTCCGGTTTCATTTTTGTCTTTACAATAGTCTCAGTTCGATAATACTATGGCCACAGGAAAGAAGTTGGTAAGTCGAAAAAGTCAAAAAGAGGGAGCAATTTTAAAATTTATGCCATTACCGCAAAATGCTAAACTGACTACAAATGAGGCGTGCTATACCAGAACGTTGTATTTGCCACAAATTCAGGTCTACAGGGCACACAAAAAAGATGATTGATTTGAAAATGATATGTCTGTTTGGTAATATTTTCATTAATGGTCAATTTTATTTATATATAAATTAATTACATTTCTGTTTTTAATAAAATTTCGAAGAAAAAGTTCATTAAAAACGAATCATCATCATCGTGGCGCGACAGCCCGACGTCGGGCCTTGGCCGCCTGGATCATTGTCCTCCAATTATCTCGGTCACGTGACCGCGTCCTCCACTTTTGGGAGCCCAGCAGCTGCGCGGCGTCCACACCTACTGAGCTCTTCCAACGAGATCTCGGTCGTCCTCGCAGTCTCGCTCCGTCGACTCGTTCTGCATTCATTACTCTCTTAGGCATGCGATCATCGTCCATTCTTTGTACATGCCCTGCCCATTGAAGTCGTTGTAGTTTGACGATTTTCGAGACTTGCAGCTCATCGTACATTTCATACAACTCATGGTTGTACCGGATGCGCCATCCATCTCGATCGCAAACAGCCCCGAAAATTCGCCGTAGAACCTTACGTTCAAAAGTGTCTAGCATGTTTTCGGAGGCTTGAGTTAGGGTCCATGCTTCGCAGCCATAGCATAGCACTGGTCGTATAATGGTTTTGTACACGCGGAACTTCGTTTTTCTGTGCACATGCTTCGATTTCATTATGGGGAGAACCGAGAAAAAAGTTTTATTAGCTAACTGTATCCGTCGCTTGATTTCGTCAGTTTCGTTGGCGTCCCTTGACAAGTTGCAACCCAGGTAAATGAAGTTGTTCACGAGCTCGATGTTGAGGTCCCCCACATTGATGCTTGGTTGTGCAGGTGTCCTTGTCATCGATTGCATCATTATTTTAGTTTTACCCTCGTTAATACGTAATCCAACTTCCTTTGCAGCGGTATCGAGCGTATGCAGTAGTTCTTCTGCGTCAGCCAATCTTCGGGACATGATGTTGATGCCGTCGGCGTACGCTGCTAATTGTGTCGACTTGATGAGTAGCATCTTGCTGTTGTCCATATTCATGGCCCGAATAAGGTATTCCAGTGCTAGGTTGAAGAGCGTCGGTGCCAGTCCATCGCCCTGTTTCAAACCAGTGCGAGTTTCAAATAGATCAGTAAGTCTATTCTAGACTTGTGAGAGGGAGTTGGTCATCGTCATCTTTGTTAGTCGCACTAATTTGGCCGGTATACCAAATTGCAGCATGATGTTGTACAGTACTCCACGATCGATACTGTCGTATGCCTGCTTGAAGTCGACAAAGATTTGGTATACGTTTACGTTGTATTCCCAGCACCTCTGTAGTATCAGTTTGACTGAGAAGAGCTGATCGGTTGTGGAGCGACCAGGTCTGAAACCGCTTTGATTTTCGCCAATGACTCGTTCTGCGTACGGTTTTATTCTATTTTCCAGAATTTCCGTCAAAATTTTATAGGACGTACAAACTAGTGAGATGCCCCTGTAATTCTCACACCGCAGTTTATCTCCCTTTTTATGTATTGGAAAAAAACGAAAAACGAATACATATAAAATACATATATAAAATTCAAACTGATCAGAACGTGCCAACGTTTCTGCAAGCCATAACGTTATATAGTATGTGCCAACGTTCTTGCAACTAATAATTTTCAGCAATTCTTCATTTTTTTTTATCTTATTTTACTAAATTTCCATGGAATAACAATCTCTGGATAACAAGGGTAACATCACCGAAATATCTTTTTTTCTTTTCCTCGCTCAAGGCTATTGGTGCGTCACTCGTGTTTGCTTCCGGGATAATTAAACCTTCATCCGAAACAATGGGTTTCAACGGTTTTCAACGATTGTCTTGTCTCAGAATAACCTTTCTGGACCGTCGCGTCGTGGAAGCAGAACCAAATATGGGATAAATATGGGTATCTCCTCATTCACTGGAGTACTGTTGAAATCATTTAGAGTCCTTTGGCGAGGAAAAAGTATTGTAAAATACATTCTTGGCAATGAAGCGATATCTAGGTAATATGGGTATCTTGTGACTGGGGGTCGTGAGGCGAATGCACCGAACAAGTGCGAGTCCTTTGGTGAAGAAAGAAGGAAATTTTTGCATTCGCCTGGTATGTCGTGGTGTTTCGTACTACAAATGGATTATTCTGTCTTGCGTTTGCAATGAGATTAACCACATCCATTGGCCTTATAAGCTTCTGAGGTTTTTTTTTGCTTTCCCAATGATGTCAAAATCTCGATCGCGCGAAGGAAAGGTGTGACCTCTCACTGGGAATTTGGAAGTTGAGTACTGGAGCAATGAGGCACTTCAAACTTTTTGACTTGCATTATCCGTTATTTCCCGTTATGGGATATTTGTTCGTGCTAATTTTTAAATTGCAATTGTGTGCCGTCACATATATCATTTTAAGCTAATAAACAGGTTTTTTGATAGTATAGCACTTACAACCTTATGGTTTGCTCCCCTCAAATGTTTAATTTTTGGCAAATAACCTCTACCCTAATTTTTTTCACTTTTTTTTCACACCAACGTCTTCCTTGTGGCCATCGGCTAGTAGCTCAGTTTACACAAAGCATGTCTGGCAGTCTGCTTAGCTTCCTACCCAGAGTAACAATCAAATCCTTTTTGGCTCGAATTGATTTTCATACAATTTACAATTGAGAAGTATTGTATATCCATTTTTGACACAGAATCAGTGTCACAAATCTGAGAATCAATCAAATCGGTTATGAATCGCTCGCTACAACGCATTAAAGCTAACCCGTTGTTTGGGGAACAGAGTTGCTAATTGCGAAACAGAAACCTTCTTATAATCGGTCAGGATCCATGATTCAACAAGACAAAATTGCGCCTTGCGCATGTGTGCTCTCTAAGTATACAATCGCCTACGTTAGACGCGATTTGTTATGGTACACTATATTTTGTATGAAGACTTTTTTTTTAGCTTTTAACTTTTATCTCTGTGACTGTTAATCCCAGCAAAAAACTTTCTGAGACAAAATTGAATATCACAAAAATATACAAAAAAAAGAAGTTAGAAACACTTTATATCTTCAATAGTTTTCGAGATGATCACATTCAATTGCTCCTCTGTTCTCACAAATTGGAAAAGGCATAGCTTTTGTGATGTATTTCGTCAAATAACGAGTAAAATACTAGTCCCACGAAAAAAAATGTTAAGGATCGATTATTTGTTGTTGTTGCTCTGCAATGATCTGAACACGGCTATTATAATTAATTAGAAAAAGAAAAACCCCATTTTTTTAAATTTACTGCAATTGGTATCATTAGCAAAGACGTCTTCCCGAATGCTTCCTTCACGTTTTTCTATAGCAACCTACTCGTACACTCAGAAAATAGACCCGTAAAAAAGCATGGTTGCATTTCACTTAAATAGTACATTCTGTTTTCTTATTGTTATTTGCTTATATGTCAATATTCTTATGACTTTGCTTGTAGATTTTTTTTTGGTTTTCTAATGTGGTTTCACCGAGAGAAAAATTGTGCACTGGAAATTTACCGTTATCTTTTTTGGCAAATTTGTTTCAAAAGTGAGCACATTTATTGTTTCACTAGAATAGCACAATTGGATTTAAGCTTCACATACGCGGTGCAGGTGGTCACAATATTACAATTTACAGTTATTTTAAGTATTTTAAATACGTTTCGTTGATTTAAAATAATAATGGGTCGTGGTAAAGCCTTACCCAACGAAGAACAAGTCAAAATAAAAAGCTACAGAGATTGTGACCTTTCAGTGACTGAAATATCGAAAAAAAAATTGAAAAAGTAGAAAAGTGATATAAAATTTTATTAAAAATGGTGCAGATTATGGAAAAAAATACGAAAGTTCGAGTGAGACTCACCAGTTGGATCGTTTGCACAGTCGAGTCGGCGGCGTTGGGGAGCCATATCCTACTATGGCACTTGTGAATTCCAATTCTTAGACACAACTATACAACTATGTAAATGCTAAATCGTATCAAGGTGTTTTAGAAAAGGCTTTTACGACATTGGAAAGTATTTTTGGACCATTGGCGTGGACTTTCGAACACGACATACTGCCCGTGTTGAAAAGTCGTTTATCGAGTCCAAAAATTTTACTATTTTGAACTGGCCACCATACTCGCCCGACCTAAACGTAATAGAAAATGTTTGGGGTTGGCTGGTCAGAAAAGTTTATGAGTCTGGTAAACAGTTTTCAACGAAAACTGAACTAATGGAAGCCATTCAGCGATTACCATTATCATTTCCCTTGCTTACATCAAAAGTTTGTATGATTCCCTGCCTAATAGGATCTTCGAGGTTATTTCATACAGGGGAGGGTCAACCCATTACTAGAACTGTTGATTTCAATTCAAATTGATCTCAAATTGCATTCTGAACAATAATAAATTATCCTCAATGCATAAAAAGTTAATTAATATAAGTTTAAAAAAAGTGTGCTATTCAAGTGAAACAGAATTCATGTGCTATTTTTTTGGTGTTTTACTTTCTTAGATTTTAGTAAAAAAAATTGTTCAACGAATTCAAGTTATTTTTATTTATTAATTAAATTAATTAATTCATTAAAGATTGTTAATTAAACTACAAATAAAAAATACAAAATATCTGTTGTCTTTTCTTTTTTAAAGATATTGAGAAAAGAAATTTAATGTATAGAGTGTGCTATTCAAGTGAAACGCAGTGTATGTACCATTAATTTAATAGGAGAACGTTTCCAAACAAAACTGATATTAATTTTATATTGTAGTATAAATCAGATTTGTCCTATTGAAATAATGTAATCGAAACCATTAACCGAAAATTCATAGGAAACTTATTATTTGAACATTTGCTTGTAATTAATTTAACAGTACATCATATTAAATTAGGAAATGCGCATCAAGAGTAGTGTTGTTTTAATAATTCATTATAATTGTTTTTATAGTAGGTCACACTATTTCTGGAATCTGCTTGACGATTGCTTCAGATTTTACACTTGAATGACCGCGGTAGCTCACAGTCGAACACAGTCCATTTACCAACCGAAAGGTCTCGGATTTGACAATGACACCTGCCATGAACATATTCGAAAAGTTGCTTTTCTCTCGAGGCTCAAGTCAGCTAGCTAAGCTAAGCAAATTAGTACATTGACTAAAAAACTAATGCAGGCGACTTTGGTACTGACTTTTTAAATTTATTTATATTCATTAGAATCTTCCTATTAATTCAATAGGAAATAGCTATTAGCTATCCCATTATGGGATGTATACTGTAAAATCAATAGGTTAGAAATAATTGAAATAACCACATAAATCACATTGACCAAATTTAATGGTATAAACTATTAAATTCCCATGGATATATTGCGATTTTTTTTCTGAGTGTACTGATTTAATGTTGTATCTTTTCCATTCGTCCTGTTTTCATTTGCGGATTTATCTATCTAAAAGTTTTAAAAGTTATTAGCGATGATTTTTTTTTTCGGTTTTCCATTCATGCAGGACTACCCTCATCCTTTGGGCATTTAAAGTACAAAGTACTCAGTACTTTAGGTACCAAACAATTATCATGCCCAATTTCAGAACTTTGAGATGACGTTTACTCGATTTATCTAATTATTTGTCGATTTATACTCAAAAAATTATTGACATTCCAATAATCACTTTTCAACATTAAAATTCAATGCCAATGGAATATTAAGAAGTTAATTACATACGGTGAATGCTTGTCCGCCCTGTATCTTTTAAAGTATTGGTCCTACAACCAAAATTAATATCGCCTTTTGGAAAATTTTGAAGGATTTTCTTTTGTTCATGCTGGGTAAGTGAAGAACCTATTATAAAAATTGTAGAAATAACCAGTGACCAGGAAATCGAATTAAAATAACACAAACACTAATTCGTGAAAAAATTAAAAATTTAAAATATAAACATTTTAGGAATTTTAGACTCCAGTAATTTTTTAAACTTTTCTAGCGCTCGACCAGATGGAAAAGTCACTGCGACGTCACTGATACGGGTACTTCGCAATAAATTAAGCATCCTAAGAGGAATTACTAAGTTCATTCGCAGGATATGATTTAAACAATATATATGTACTTATATAGGAAATTAATAAACGAAACTGAACGGACTATAGATAAATCATCGCAGTTTCTTTCCTTCATAGCCTGGAAAAGTGTGTGCATATATCCAAACTCGTATTTATGAATGTATTCATTCATATTCAATAGGTAACTTGGTTTGCATGTTGAACGGCAATTTTCCGTAAATTGACAAATCGAATTAGGTAAAGTTTTTAGGTTTTCATTTTTTTTTATAACTGGTAACATTGAAAACGAAATGATCAATATTTGTTATTTCTTGAATTTTTCTTGTTAAAAGACGATAAGATCCATAAAGGACTTTATTCAATTTTTTGATAAGATTAATTGCCTTCTATTTTAATGTTTTTTTTTAATGATTTTAGTTACTTTTACTTGATGGCCAGAAGAAAATGATGGAGATAATAAAAATGACGAAGTTTTGACTTGATTAATTGGAACTATGTTTTACTCTATTTCGTCTGAATGGAAAAACGTCGCGGTCGCGTCGCTTCCCCTTGCGATTTTTACCCACCTTCTAGCCTTGAGATTTTTCTAATTCCTGGAACACTATCGAATTTTCGAAAATACGAGTAATCTAATAGAGGACTAAGAACTGAGCATTACGAGTTTTCTCAACTTTCTCGAGTTTCTATGATGAGCCGTTAAATTTAATTCGCTTAGTCCGTACGACGATTTCGGTCCACGAATTGCATCAGTCCATTAAATAAAGGCGTCAATATGCCAGGCGTTTCGATAGTAAAAATACAAAGAAAATACTTTTTTCAACACAGAACCCTCAATCGCAACTAATACCAATTGACCCAAAATAATCAACTGTAAGTTGGTTAATTTTGGGCAGACGTGAGAACTGAATTTTTTTAATTATTTTACATGTACATATTTCGCAATTTAATTAGAATATAAATAATTAAATTCCACACCACAATTCGCTAAATATTCGTTCATATTATACAACACAAACATCACTGAATCTCGGAAAAACCCCAGAATACGCCTCGAATACTGCTTATATACAAAGTTCTGTATATCGGGGTAAACTTTAAAATTTCCTAACATAACCCTCATTTTTGGCGACATTGTGTAAATACTCGTACCCTGTGAAAATTAAGTTACTTTGGGTAACGATAAACACATAAAATTTCGTATGCACATCCTATACACACACTTAATTACGCAGGGACAAGGATGTCGAAGACTTTGCAGAAATGAGAATAAAAAAAAGATTTGTGGTGTGGTGTTCGTATATTATACGCAGCGAAGTATCCCAGAAGATAAAAGCAAAATCATTCGAGATGATTGTAGGCGAAGACGTGCATATTCTCCAATGGAACAAATGTTGGATAAAGAAGAAGTAGATACGTAGTTTTATCACACCTCGCCCTTAGTGTCACTATACACTGTCGAACTTGAACTCGAACCTGGTACAAATGTCCTCTGACCCACACACACACTTCACTAGGTTCGAGTTCGACAGTGTATGGTGACACTCAGTGACATATAACTTATTAATTTTAACAAGTCCGCAATTCAGAATAGGCATACGTACAACAATTATTTAAACACGACGCGCCATTCGAGTTTATAACTGATATTACATATGTATGGCCCTTTTTTAATGTTTGGTTAAATTGCCAGTTAGCTATCTGGCACACAAAATTAAACCTTAGCGTATGCAACGCTCAAAATATGATAATGCAGTACAAAAATCAGCTAATGCAGCAGGAAATCAACTGTCACCTGTTGTACTCTATTCTGCGTCTATGCCGTCTCTCAACATCAATCGAATGAATTGCAAGAACTCTCCTCTTTGTGGCCAGTTTAATTGACTCATTTGAATGTGCAAACGTAAACAGTTCTAGCTGTCAAAATCTCAGCAATCCGTGTCAGCTATTTGGAATTATCGTCCGATAAATTTTTAGCTGGAGGATGTGTGCCGTTTAGTGTTTATCTATAGGATAAACTTTAACCAGACATTGTGAAAGCAGCCCTTGTAGTAAATTTCAAGTACATATTTTTAATTTAACCTTTCTTCATTCGACATATCACCTTAATATACGAGCGCATACATCTACTCATACTCGAACGGCGTATCTAAAGTGTCGTAGAACAGATTTAGGGCACTAGTACAATAAATCTAAGGGTTTCCAACAATGTGCCTAATCTTATCTAGAATTTATTAATCAATGCATATTTGTCGTTGACCAAAAACAACAGGTGTCCGAATAACCTAAACTAGAACAAAGTTTAAATCCATCAATTCTTTCGAAAACTGATAAAACTGTACAGAATTCCCACATAATCTCGCTCAACATTTATCCTAGATTGACAAATGCCTTCGTTTTTACGGTATCGAAATGAGGAAAATTAATTTTTGTTTATACTGGATCCACGCCATATGATACACTTGTTCCATCAACTCTAAATATCTTTGAACTTTCCAATAGCAGGAATACACATGCATTACATAGTACAATCAAATTAGATTTAATTTAGAAAAAAAAAACAATGTTTTTTTTATTCGTAATCTGTAGTACTCGTAGTCAGAGAATAAAGAAAATATTGATCGGAAAAATTGTTGTTTCATCGACTATATGGGCAAGTGGGGTGTCATATCAAAGGGGATAATGAGTACTTTCCACGTCCGGTATTTTTCCCTAATTTGAAGTAGTTACAACCAATTGAGGGGCGAAATAGGCGAAAAAATGATAAAAATTGCATTTCACTACAATGCATGTAATAACGTTAAATATTAAGCGACTAACTTGGCACGAATATTGTCTGTAATATCGTTTATCATATTAATATGCAAAATTTTCTAAAAACGAGGTAATAATAGTATACGAATGCATTCATGGCTATAATTTCAATTATAACTCGCCTGCGCTACCCTGTCTGAAACTGTTGAGAAAGCTAAGTACTCGTATATGCTGAGCAATTACTGGGCTTCCAAGATTGGAGGACACGGTCATGTGACCGAGATAATTGGAGAGCAACGATCCAGCCGGCCAGAGCCCGACGTCGGGCTGTTGCGCTACGATGATGATGATTTCGCCCCTCACTCACTCGTAGCTACTTCAAATTAGGAAAAAAATACCAGAAATAGAAAGTACTTATTATCTCCTTTGATATAACACTCCATGCAAATTTTACTCCCTTTTTTCGTCCTCTTTGGATCCTTTCGATCAATATTTTTTGTAGCAAAACGAGTTTTAGACTCTTCGACCACTACAGATTACAAATATGTATAGTAAAATTGAAACCGGAATATAGACGGCTATGCCCGCAATCCGAGGGTTTTGTAGCAAGCGCTTATTTTGGTATGTAAATATTGGCTCCATGCTCTTCTTGGTACCACTCAGATGGCTAAAAACACCATAATTAAAATGTCTTACCCATGATATAGTATCTGACATGAAAATTCATAAAAAAAGGAGTCTTTCTCTCACCCCGCAATGTAATAATAGGTGCATTCGATTCGCCCAGATCTCGTAAGATCTCCATACAAATTGGCAGACCGGTCTGGATTTCGTTGGATTTGTGCTGCTGGGTTTTCCGCAAAGTTGTCGCCCTGATATCTATCTAACAGTTCTCGAACGTTAATTGGCTGTCATGGAATTTAAAGAGATGCGTGTGCTGTAAACGTATTAAATTGTGCATTGCATGTTTAAAAAATTATTTTAACATGTCGAAACAAGATACGTGCACAGAACACGTATTTCAATTAATTCAATAGGATTCAACCTGCGGCTGTACGATTCACTCGTCTTGGGTAATTGACAACTCCCATCACTTTGACGTTGTCTTCTTATTTTAGCAAGTACTACCAACTGTTAATAGCGAGACGTCGCCACTTATAATGTAATAAACAAAAAAAATAAAAACCACATATAAAAACAAGCTGGATAGTGATTAATTTAATAAACAAAAATACCAACTGTTAAATTTTGAATATATTAACAAACTTTTGAGATCCATGCCGTTTTATTCATTCATGATCCAGATCTGAATGAATCGAATGCACCTCATTTTAAAAGCTGTACTGTAAATAGATATGTATGTATACGAGATGAACTGTCCTGTCCTGTCCTTCGAGATGATTAACCATTCATGCTAGGACAACATTGCAAAGTGCAAACTTGCATAAAAAATAGCGATCAGCCTATGCAACTAAAGAAATGTACTATTATTAACCTTCTTTGATGAGATTTTAAAATTAAAATTATTTTTAGTTTTCTATGCTAGTGGAATGCCGCTTTCCTGTAAATTTCCATATTTCTAAGTGAAACAGTCTCGAAATGGTAGGGGAGTAGACAAACTCGGATCAAATATTTTCGTTTCTCCCTCTTTTCTCCTTTATTGAAATTTTAAGTAAATGTCAAAAATGGAATTTACCCGACGGTACCTTTCTTACGATACTCACTTGTCTATACCAACCGAAAAAAAAATTTGACCTTCATTTTCCCTCTATGGAAACCCCCGTTAAAGTTGGCCTACTACGACGCATCGCTTTTTACAGAGAATTATAGTACTTCTTCATATTTCCACCAAATTTCATGCATGTAGCTTCAGCGGTTCGTGAGATATGGACAGACAGACAGACGGACGTTTGACCAATTTCATAATGGTTTTTGTTTTTACTACAAAACCCTAAAAAATGGCCTTAGGTTATTTTTTCTATGCTCGACGCCAATTTAAATAATTTGATTGTACTAAAATTTGAAGTAGTTTTTGACCGACAGCCATGAAAATGTCAATTAGTCGGAAAGTGACCAAATTATGGTATTACTGTCTCACTTAATGTTATTTTTTTTTTCCAGATTCAATTTAGATCAGGGGTCGGAAACCTATATAATAATAAATAAAATAAATAACTGGCGCAACAGTCCAATTTGAACCACGGCCTCGAGATGAGTTAGCATCATCTCATTTTTCTAGATCGTGACGGTTTTTTGTGCAGAGGTATGTGATCAGCAACACGCTCAACCGAGTTATTTACCCCATAATGGGTACTCATTTAACAGCTGAGTGGGCTCATAGTCCGACACGTAAGTCCCCGGAATCGAACCGGGGCCCAGTGCGTTGAAGGCGAACGTGCTAACCGTTGCGCCATCCGGACTACTCGGAAACCTATATAAATATATATAAAGGCTGGCCGCACAGTAGAAAAAAGAACATTAAGTGTCAGTGCAGGATTGTATTTTGTAAGATTTTCAGTTTCTAATAGGATTAGGAACACTGTAGAACAAAATTTTACGATTTTAAAAAATCGAAAAATGATTTAGCGCAGTCCTCCAATGAAATTTGTGCGACAATGAGCTACTGCAACACAAGTGTTAATCAGCGGAGCGCGAAATAAGCAGCTACAAGGGACAAGGAGCGTTCATTGCAGGCGTCTTTGCGCCTCTGTTTGCTTAAATATAAATAATTGCACACAATATCAATCGGCGAAATATTTCTTTCGAATACACACAGCAGCACGCGGCTACGAAAGATAAATCCAAATTTTTTTTTTGTATCTGGCGCTCGAGCCGCGTGGCGCACGTAGACGTTTCGCTTCATCCAGTTTGTACTGCTACGATTTTATTTATAAAGAAGCCCATTCATAATCAGTTTAACTGACGGTATTCCTGCAATAAACACGAATGATAAGCTTACAGCCCATTCACTATCAGTTTCACTAACGATATTCCTGCAGGAAAAACGGACAAGAATTTTATAGGATGCACTGACGAAAAACGGACAAATAATCTGCAGGAATAACTGACACACAAATCTAAAGCGCTGACGAGAATCTGTGGGAACAACGGACGATAATACATACTATATATCGATAATAATCTGATGTGCTGGCGATCACCTTAAGTTTTTCCCAACAGATTCTCGTCGGCTCTTCAAATTATTATCCTACAAGATTCTCGACAATTTTTCCGATAGAAATGTCGTCAGGCTTCTTAAAACATTTTTATGAAAAAAAAAAAAACAATTGTTTCCCCAGAACTGCCTAAAGCGGATATCCACTCTTGATCACACTCAAGAAAATTTCCACCTTAGGCAGTACGAGCCTATATTCTTCGGTATAAAACTATTGTTATCATGCATATATGGTTAGTTTATACTACCACAAATGGATATCTGCTTTAGGCAGTACAAAACTACCCTGTATACATTGGTGGAGTGTTATAACGCCCAGTGAAATAATGCCAATTTGACACCATTTAAGATAAAAGAGGTGGGCCGTGGGTCGTATTGGAACCACAAAGCACTGCGACCTTGAGGTCTATTGTGCTAATAAAGTTGACACCATTTAACTTGACGTTATTACTTATTACACAACATCATACAAAGCCAGTGTTAAATATGAATAAATTTTATTGAAGTACAATTTTGGGGCATTGTTCACAATCGATTTCGGGGTCTTTTTTCATGTGTATTATCACCCCAAAAATGGGGGCATTTTTAATTCTTTTTTTGGGGACAAAATTCATTTTATTTTGGGGTGTCTTTTTTTTCATTTTAAATTGGGGAAATAAATAATTCATAATGAACAATCACCCCAAAAATGGGGCCTCTTTTCAGAATTTTTTTGGGGCGAAAGTTCCCAGGGGGATAGTTCACAGAGTTCTCTTATGGACTTCACATTTTTTTAAGACCTACAAGAGTGCACTTGTGTGCGCCCAGAACATGCTTAGGTTTTTCAGAGCCGCACAAGAGATGGGAACGACTCAAATGGTTGTTGTTGGTGCTTTTCAATGCAATGCAATATTCGGTGCCTGGCTCAGCGTTCACGTCTAAACGAAGCAGTATAGTAAAGGCTTCGGCATGATTCGGGTTCAGAAACAGATACACAATGCTTTAGATCTCTGTCAGACTAAATGAGAAACATCTTCCAACTTATAGGAACGCAGCCGATAAAACAAATTTGAAAAGTGAAGTATAGTATAGTTACGCCCATTTTCATTCCAGAGCTTTCAACTTCAATCACTTCACATATTAACCTCACTCGTCAGAAGTACTCGTACACGCATGTATCTATTAAAATCGTTATGACGAAATTCATAATTCACTAAAAAATACCCTACAAAAAAGTATTAAAAGCCACATGCCCACCATCTCTTCTCTAAATTCCTGTAGGACTCATATGTATATATATAGCTGGTGGAAGCTAGTTTGGAAGCGAATCCACCTATAAGTAGGTGGGCAAGGAGCAAACCACCTTTGCTACGAAGCACCTCGTAAGCAAACAACAACTTTAACATGTACTTTACATTTTCGTTGATGTACGGATCTATACTACCGACTTGGTACCTGTAGAATTTTCCCCACAAAACTTCTGACGAATTAATTATGTTTGTTCATATACGAGTATGTCAACGAGATATTAAACGAAGTAATTAGTCGATATATGAAGTCTGGTTACCAGGTGGTACCACACATTTTGTTGCGCTAATCACAGAACCGAAGAACTTGAGAAATGTTCACAAGTTCACCAATAAAGCTTCTGCGTACGTTTATGACAGAGCAAAGAAAATAAACTGCATACTGTTGACAATCAACGAGTAGTTAGAGTTATAGTTACTCAACCCTGGCCTTGTAAGGAGTCGGTACCTTGTCGTGAGTTGACAATTTTCCAGGCAATGAAAAGCGTATTCGGGCACTTTGTATGTATATAAATGTTCGAACTACGTCAAAAGACAGCGACAACATTATTTAAATTTCATATCATACGATAATTATGCTAATCATGATTAATTACATAGACAGTTGAATATGCACTGTAAAAATAGCAATGAGAAATGCAAAAGGTACAACATACCGTGTAGGGTTTGAAGTTTTCATATTTGCACAAGGTTGTTTTTCGTTTAGATATTTTTATCGCAACAACGTAATGGACGAACAAGTTAAATTTCGATTAAGTTTACCGACAAGTTTGTTAAGTCATTGGAGGAGGTACCATGCAGCCCGTTTGTGTGCAAGCAAAAAGGTTAATAGCTCACGACTCGGATTTTAAAAATCAAATGTTAATGGTCGTTTTAAATTGATCGCGTGTAAGTCATTTTCATTTTGTGGTTAAAAGTTTTGTGAGATTTGCTGATGTAGGAAAATCCATAATGTTAGTACACGAATAAATGATTCTGTCAAAAGCTTGCTAAGTTGGTTAACCAACCCTATTAAAAGTGAAATTTGCGTAGAGACTACGCACACCAGAAGTGAAACTTGGTTGGTTTATGTAACGTTTACTTTGTACTTTTAATTATATATAATTTTTTATTTTAATATAATAATAATATATAACAATATGCAGGCAGTGGCGGATCCAGAAATCGCATACGGAGGGGGGCCGAACTTTGTTACTTGGAAAGTAAAGGGTATTTCCACATTTATTCATCTTTTGGTCCTCAAGAGGCATGCGTCTAGAGAAAGCGCCGACGGATTCCTTATTGGAAAGAAGCATGTAACGATGAACACAAATAACTACGAACCAAGGTAAGGCACAAGGGCTGCTGTGCCTACCATAGCACAACAGGGGTTTCGTTCCGTTACCAATTGTCAATCTAATCATTGACCTAGAAAGAACTTCCAATAAAACGATCAATTTCGCCACCTTCAACCAGAGATGGGCAGCTTCTTCAATATCACTCTCTGTTTGATCCCGAGCCATAGTGGCTTTGTGAGTAACTGCAAGGCGGATGAACTGGCTCGGGAGCGTAAAACTGGGGTGGTTGACGAAAGACACCGAGACATTAAAACGCCAGTTAGCATGTGCAAATTGTCGATTAAGACAGCTGCTGCGAACAGGGCTAATACAAGATGGCTCAGCGGCAACACCTGCCAAATAACGAGGATGAGTAGGGGTTATCACGCGGCACTGCCCAATCGGGGAGCTCACCTGGAGGCTCCGGATTCCTCATCACGACTTCTACAGGAGTTGTGGAGATGTAGAAGAGAAAGAGAGTGTTCTCCACCTTCTCTGTCACTGTCCAGCCTTGGCCGGCAGGAGAAGGAAATTGTTGAGTCTTCTATGATCTGGATGACCTTAGGAATATGGCAGCCACAAGACTCAACAGTTGCATTGCTAGCACAGGTTGGTTTCAAATGTAGGCTCGTTCGTAGGCGATTTTTGGTGGTACCACAATGGACCCAATGCTGGTCTAAGTGTGCTGTGATACATCACGGCAGCCCCTGCACCTAACCTAACCTCACTTTACCTGAGTCCTCCAGTACAGGGGAGAAGTGTGATCCAAGAAATGTTTTCCTCCTTCTTGGGAGAGCAGGCCAGGTGCAGACAAAATAGAAAATACACTCCTCTTTATCCTCACCACCGTAACAACTACTCAACGCAACGGCTTTGTTGAAAGAATGTTTTACCATTTATGCATATGGAGTTGGTCTTGCTAATCATCATTATAACTCCAGAGATAGTTGAAGGCAGCGATAGTTGTATAAATAATCCGACGAGTCAGTGCTGCACCGTTTATTGTACCGTGCCCGGCGAGCTCGTCTGCTCTACAGTTACTAGCGAAGCCAGAGTGACCCAAAATCCAACATAAAAAAAAACTAAACAACGCAAGCATTTACTAATTTTTCGCCAAGAGTTTGGATGAAGTCAGATCCGGCTCGACGGATTTAATTACAGCTTTACTGTCGGTAAAAATTACACATTTCTAGCTCATATCACGTCACACTCCAGCCAGATCTGAGTTTCTGCAATTGCCGTAATATTGGATTAGAAAATATTTCAGCATTCAAGGAGACCAAAATAGATATATAGGTTAAGTCCCTCAGAAAAAATTCCGACCACTCATCCTTTATATGTCTTGCAGTCATCTGCATAGATTCCTATTGAATTAGGCAACAGAAGTGCGTTATCTTCCCACTGGCTGCATGATTTCATCAGGCTGCCAAAGTGCTTATCAACCACAAACGAGTATGAATTTGGTTGAGAAGTAGTCAATCGTTGTCGGAATATTTGGGCTTTCCAGAATAGCAGCGTGTTCTGAGGTAAACCACTGATCAGTGTCATGAAATCGAGCTATCATGAGCTCGTCCCATGCAGCACAGGAGGCTCGAGTGGAAGCATCCTGCACTTCTAAAAAGAACAAGCTCTATTTTGTTCGGATTAACTTTTACCCCATAGTTATCAGCCCAAATGGATGTTATGGGAGGGCATTCTACAACACCTTGCTAACAACACCCAGATTAACCAGATGTGGCAATAGCAATGTCATCCGCATAAGAACATTTCTCGCAACCCGACAACTTGCAGTTTCTAAAGCAGTCTGTTAACAACTAAGTTCCAGATAGCGGAATTTGTACTCGCTGTCCTTTTTATAAATCTTGTTGAGTATTTCCTCGAATATTCCAAGACAAAGTTCAACATACCAAACATTTTAGAGGGGGTCCGGGCCCCCATGAACCTCCTATGGATCAGCCACTGTATACAGGGTGTCACGCTTCAGAAAGCAAATATTTAAATGGTAGTTAGTACCGTTCATTCATGGAAAACTGACACTCTGTCTTTAACCGTTACAGAGTTATTGCATTTTTTGTAAATTGTGTCAAAAGCATGAGCCGAACAAAATAAAAATTTGCCTCACTCCCAACCAATTAATCCGAGATATCACCTCACTCTCTGAAACTAGATAAAATTTCATATAAGACGAGTTCAAATTCGATTTTCCATCGACAATTGCGGCCACATGATGATGATGATCGAAAATTCAACTGATAATTTAACAACGGTACTTTAAACTAACAAATCTGGAAATTTAACAAAAACCCAATGGCTTTTCATCGGAATATTTCTTTGATACATTTGGGTTTGAAAATTTTCGAAAAATACTCATTAAAGGAACGGAAAATATGGTTTGGAGATGAACCAGATTTATAGTACTTTAACCTTGACTTAACAGGTTGTCCACGTTCCGAATGAAAAATAGAAAAAAGTTTCTAAATTTGGCACCACTGATGTGAAGCGTCCTCTGAATATATGCTCCAGTCTCAGTTGATAAGGTGTCCGGAAGTGTGAACGCCGCCGAGGCCCCAAGAGAATATCAACGTCGTTTTCCCGATCGCCGACTGCCCCAAGTAAGTGTCTTTGGAGGTACCTATCGTCGTATAGCTGAAACGCAAACAAGCATAGAAGACAACACGACAGTGGTAGACCAGGCAGGTATACGGCCTATAAAGAGGATCAGATATTGTAGGCTTTTAATGCGGATCCTAATACATCAACCAACGTCATAGCTCATCAGTTTGGGTCTGTTGTCTATCAATCAGGACGACACCCTTTTCATTATCACCCTGTGAACACACTCGAATAAGGAGACCCAAAAATGCGGTTGCAATTTTACCGCTTCATGTTGGACGCCAATACCAATGATTTGTAAAAAAAAAAAATTTATAGACTGAAATTTAATAAGGACGGAATAACGAATTATCACAACCTGCACTATTCGTCCCCAAAAGTTGACGGAAGCCCAAAAACAGCTAGAGAAAGTTCTCGATATTTCCGAAGAAACAATAAATAACATAATTTTTCAGCACGATGGATGTCCAGCACACTATCGAATAAGCGTAAGACATCGGCTGAATGAAAACTATCTAAACCGGTGGGCCAATTCTGTGGCCTGCACGAAGCTCAGATTTGACACCATTAGATTTTTACGTCTGGGTCGTATGCAAGAGTTATGAACCAAAACCCAATCCATTCCATAGAAAAGCTGAGAGAAAAAATAATCAGTGTGGCAGCGACAATGAGAGCGGAGTTAATCTCAAGGTTCACCAGGACGAATGTGCGGAAGCGAATTCTAACTTGCCTTAGAAATGTCTTAGGGAGTTTGATAATATTATAAATTAATTAACTAATATTTGATAATAAATAAATTTGAATGAATTTATGCATTTATTTTCTTTTTTTCAAATCGAACAATGGTTCCCCGAACAAGTTAAAACAACCTCCTTCAAAATTATTTGAAGGATTTGTGTTGACATTTATACCTTTTTGGAAAACTGACAAGACGGATATGGTTTTCTAATGGTTTATACGGTTTGTGTCGTATAGTCTTTTATTTTTGTTTTGAATATTACTACATTTTAAACCAAGTAAAGAATAAATAATTTAATTTCTTTTTTTTTTTATTAAAAATTTCGAGATGTGAATTATTTTTGAGATTTTGAATGATTGAAAAATATCCGTCATAGTGTTGGCTAAGAGAAAAAAAAGGATCCAACCCATTAATTAAGTAGTTTTTTTTTATTTATATTTTAAATGGCTAAATCCGTGGTTTAAAAAAATAAATCCTAAAAATTCAAAAAACTCCTCTTCCATAGTCCTCCGCGTGGGCGCCCCCTGGAACGGCAGTGGTCACTGACCATTGCCAACCAACGTCAAGCCGCCAGTGATGGCGGTGCGATGATTTGGTTGAGGTACCCCTGTGGTGTGGGGTGTGAAAAAAATACCACGGCCTTTCCCTTTGAGGGCCTGTCGTTAAAACCGACAATCAAAGGACAGGATGTGTATGCCAGCAACTTGCACTATCCGAAATCTTTATATGCTAACGAAACGTCAACTATGCCTCGGATAAGGACTGACTCAACGGTTACGACTTTTGGCTATCGTACAATGACAAAGATTGGATTCTGGAATGTGCGTACTCTCCTGGACAATGGATCAGAAGGTCCCCAGAACGCACGATTTCTTCAATTAGAGAGTGAATTTCTGAGGTACAAATTAAATATCTTAGGAGTTAGTGAGATAAGATGGTGGAACAGCGGAGAATTCATCTCTCCAACGAGCAGCACTGTAATGTTGTACTCCGGTAAAGCTACCGGTAGTCGTCGTGAGTCAGGTGTGGGGCTCCTTTTAACCAGAGCCGCGCGAAACTGTCTCTTATCCTGGGAACCGGTCTCTGACAGGGTCTTGACCGCCAGGTTCCGGACCAAAATGAGGAACATCTCAATAATACAATGTTATGCCCCTACTGAACCCGACAATGTCTTGGCAAAAGACTCCTTCTACGAAGAACTAAACGCCGTTCAGAGCAGAACACCTAAAGGTGACATTATAATGGTTATGGGTGATTTGAATGCGAAAGTTGGCGCTGATAACTATGGGCTCAGACATGTGATGGGGAGACACGGTCTTGGTGATCGTAATGACAACGGTGAAAGATTTGTAGAGTTCTGCAACTTTCACAGTCTCTTCATCGGTGGTACTATGTTTGAGCATAAGGACCACCACAAAATCAGTTGGTCCTCTGTTGATCGGCGCAGAACACAAAATCAGATCGACCATTTTGCCATTAGTAAAAGATTCAAGAGTTGCCTCCTGGACGTGCGAAACAAGAAGGGTGCCGATATTGGGATGGGAAGAGACCATTATCTTATGATCGCTAATGTTCGATTGCGTATTGCAGCCGTGCGCCGCCCCAGCGACGAAAGATCCAGGCCCCGCAAATTAAACACCGCTCGACTAAAAAATCCAGCTGTCTTACAACAATATAATGACCATCTTGCGCAAAAAGCGGCTGAGATAACTAGTCACCCAGATAGTGACATAAACGAAAACTGGGATGCCATAAAAAATGCGTACATTGATAGCGCAAATACCATCCTTGGCCCAAACCCGGATTGCCGGAATAAGCCCTGGATGTCCGACGCTTCATGGCAGCGGATTGTTGAAAGAAAGGAGCTGAAAGTTCGTTTGGCTGCAGCTTCAGACGACAATCGAAGCAGCATCGAACTCCTTTACCGTCAGAAAGCTCGAGAAGTTCAGCGTAGTGTGCGACGCGATAAAAGAGTTTATGCCAATTCTCTTTTAGCGTCAGCAGAAGAAGCCGCTAGAAGTAACAACTTAAACGCCGTATACGGTGTCATCAAGGAGTTTACAGGTGGTCGTAACTCCTGCCAACATCCGGTGAAAGATAGTGATGGAAAGCTACTTATCTTGGAAGAAGATCAAATGAGGCGGTGGAAAGAACACTTCGCCGCGGTTTTGAACCGTGTAACCTCTGGTGAAGTTCCCCCTCATATAGATAATTTAGCTAACCATCAAAATGTGCGTATACGGTCCACTGCCCCGACTAAAGAGGGAATAGTCACTGCAATTATTGCACTAAAACGAGGAAAGGCCGCCGGACTTGACGGCATCCCTGCCGAACTTTATCAAGCAGCGCCAAGCGTAACTGCCGATTTGCTGCACCCACTTGTTGATAAAGCGTGGAATACAGAGACCTTTCCCACTGAGTGGAAGGAAGGTTTGATCATCAAACTTCCAAAGAAGGGTAGCCTCACAGACTGTAATAATTGGAGAGGCATTTGTGTGCTTCCTGCCGTTGCCAAGATAATAGCTAAAATCGTCCTGGAGAGACTAAAGGCCCACTTAGAAAGCACAATTGATGAAGAGCAGGCTGGCTTTCGATCCGGATTCTCCTGTGTCGATCACATTTACACCTTGCGAATCATCATCGAGCAATGCGCTGAATACGATTCTCCGCTTCACTTGCTTTTCATCGATTTCGAAAAGGCTTTCGATAGTGTGAACCGGGATTCTATATGGGCGGCCTTGCGCAGGAGAGGCATCCCTGAGAAGCTTGTGGCTATTATTAAGGCAACCTATGACGGCGCGAAATGTCGCGTTCTGCATAAAGGTAAGGTGTCGGGGGACTTTGAGATTCGCAGTGGAGTTCGGCAGGGGTGCATCCTCTCACCGATCCTATTCCTCATTGTGATCGGCGATGTGTTGCATGCAGCCCTATCCGGACTCGACAGAGGAATTCAATGGACTTTGACATCTTATCTACAACATCTTGACTACGCTGACGACATATGCCTACTCTCCCACAAAATCATGGATCTGTCCGCAATGGCGTTAGATCTCGAGAGGGAGGCAAGCAAGGTTGGGCTAAAGATTAATACCAACAAGACCAAGGTTCTTAGCCCGCCGTTGCGAAAAAGAAATCGGACACCTATTGCCATCAATATTAATGGGCAGCCTGTGGAGAAGGTGGACAACTTCGTCTACCTGGGTAGCATTGTTGCCGAAAATGGCGGTACGGTGCAGGACATCGCTCGTCGTATCAACCAGGCTAAACGCGCATACGGCATGCTGTCCAAAATCTGGCAGAGCAGTTATCTCAGCATCAAGACCAAGCTGGGCCTGTTTCGCTCCCTGGTACTATCAGTGCTTTTGTATGGGAGCAGTACATGGAAAGTTTCCGTAGGAGTTACCAGAAAGCTGCAAGTTTTCGTCAACTCATGTCTTCGTCGAATTTTAAGAATTTTCTGGCCCGAAACAATATCAAATGAAGAGCTAAGTCGGCGTACGGGTCAGATGCCAATCGACGAATTGATACGCAGGCGAAAATGGCAGTGGATAGGTCACACATTGCGGAAGAGTGATAACTGCATTGCTATGCATGCCATGAAATGGAACCCCATTTCCAACCAAGGCCGACCAAGAGGGGGTCCTCGAATCACATGGCGTCGATCTGTGGCAAAGGAGTGTCAGGTACTGGGTAAGTCTTTTGGGGAGTTGCGCCCCATTGCCCAGAACAGAGTACGATGGCGCGCAGGAGTAGTTGACGCGCTATGCCCCGCTAGGGGTTAAGGCAAAGTAGTAGTACTAAAAATCGGTAGAACATTTGAGGCTTTATTTTGTTGAATTTGGACTCTATTATAACGTGTTTCAAGGAATACTTCGAGTTACCAAACACCCTGTACAAATAGGCCCAAGTTTAGTACACTTCTTTGAATTAAGTCTTCTACTTCTGCTGTGTCAGGTTAAATGAATTATCCCCTTTGCGCCTGACCTTTATCTTTAAACTTAACTTTATCTTGCTTAAACTTCAAATGAACCAATATGAAGATGAAAACTAATCTGATTTTTCTCAAAAGATTAGAACCTAACCGCAACAAATACAAATACAAAGAATTCGTTTCTCGTTCGAAACTGACATGAAAGAAATCCGTATTTTGTGCTAGGCCGCTCTGAGAGTTAGAAATTTCTTGTGATTACTTTGAAATAATAAAAAAACAATATCTCTCTTCCCAAAGTCTGTCAACACAAATCTGTCAAAATTCAAAGAAGACCCCACGCATAATTTTACCTCCCGCTTCTGCCTTGATATAAAATGCTAATGGCACAAATAAGGTTCCATAAAAATGTAAATTCTCATAAATGTGGACCATAATTTTTTTTTTGTTTTGGCGCCAGTAAATGAAGGGTACCAGCCATTAATTTAAATCTGACATAATCCTTCACTTGACTCCCTCCATTTGAATTTATTTATTATGTACGTTACGTCAACTATCCGAAAATATAAGTTATCATTGTTACTAGCCAGTCGGCATGCTATTGCGAGGAAACTCCATGACCCATACCCTGGTATATCTCATTCCAATTTATCTGTCGTTACATCAATATCGAATCTAGATGATAATATGATTTCATCCTTTTACGGATGATATCATTTCTTCTTTAGTAACTCTGTCGATAATTTTTTCGTAATGTGACGATTTAATGGAGTCCTGTTTTCATATAGCGAATCAAATTAAGGACAAGAGAAAGAGAGTGCGGACGGAATAATTATAATAAACAAGACCGACATTTGGAATGGATTTATGTATGTATGTAGAAGTTGAGCGTACTTGTTGCACCATGAACGTATAAGACTTCATTCCGAGAAATATGCAAATTAGGGAATCCATTCTTTTGTTTCCAGTAAGTTCTTTGTGACGTAAGCAATTTAGCAGAGCGGGATTCGTGCTTGTACTGCGTAAATTTCTAATCAATTTGATACGGAAAGGATTTCATCGTGTCGAGTATACCAATCATTGTGGTTCGCTGCCAACTAATTCGTGTAGTATTTTTTTTTCTATCGCAGAATAGGAAGGAAGTAATCTGAAGTACTCAAGAAGAGTCTTCCTAGTTGAGGCTTTCTTCGGCGAAAATACAGTACAGTTCTAAAAGAAATGCGCAGTACTAAATATAACAGATAAATATGGAATGGGCTAAATAAACTCCTGAGTCAAATATGTAAATAAATTTCCAAACGACACGAATTTATTTGAAATTTCCGGATCAAATAAATAAATCAACGGACCAAATAAATAAATTTTCGCACGAAATAAATCAATTACTGGAACAAAAAACAAATTTCTGGATCAAATTAACAAATTCCCAATTGAAGCAAACAAACTTTCAAACTTGAAAATATTTTAATTTGTTTCTTCATCAATGCATTTTGCAGTTATCTCAGTACAATGTCTTACTTATTATGGCTGCGACAGACAATGGCCCATCGCTGTCAGTCGCTATTATCAATCTGGGCAGATAGCGGTTTGTGGCGATGACGGTTGCCAGCAAATTGCTCACAATGGCTTTCAAAGTCATTTTCTGCCATCCACCATCGCGACTAATCGCTATACGCATAGATGTACGATGACAATGGCTTCCAATGGCCGGGGATGGGCCATTATCTGTAGCAGTCATTACACATAAGCCAGTCAAAACGTACAAAAAATGAGATTAAAATCGCAAAGCGTTATGTAGTTATGCATTTTTTATATATTTTTAGGACTTAAATTAAAGCCAATTAAATTTAGTACTATACCATAAAGGCTCTTTCGTCACAAGGCTGGTGAAAGATTGTCGTGAACTTCTTCAATGTCTGGCGACTGACAACCAGGTCTTTTTATATTGGGTGCCAGGTCATCAAGGCATTGAAGGCAATGAATTGGCGGATGAACTTGCCAGGCAAGGCTCTAATTATATCGGACCGGAACCTTATTGTGGCCTTGGCCTGGCTTCGGCCAGGACTATCATAACGGAATGGTCTGACAGGCTACGACAGCGCTACTGGGATGACCTTGCAGGGCTGCGGCAATCAAAGGCGTTAATGAGACCCTTCGACTATGGGGATACTACCCACATGAGTAGAGCTGATCTGAGGTTAGTTGTTGGCTACCTATCAGGTGATCACTGGGTTAGAGCTCATTTAAACAAGATGGGCTTATCCAGAGAAACGGAGTGTCGTCTTTGTTTGGAGGACATTGAGACCACATATCACCTTTTATGTGAATGCCCAGCGATTGCGCGGGCTAGGTCAGCGTTACTAGGGCGGATCGTCACAAACTCTGCTGATATCCGGAAATCTCCTACTAAAGACTTACTAGCCTTCGTAAGAGTGGTGGAAGATCTCTTGCGATAATATTAAAGGCTATGACACAATAGACCTCCTATGGTCGCAGTGCCCACCATGAGGGTCGGTAGCCGCACCTCTTTTTCTATTCTATTCTATTTGCTTTAATTTCCATGGAGCTTTTCGTACGATGAGCGGTTATGCCGTGATTCGAGCCAAAACAAGAGCAAAACTCGAAATTTGATCTTTCTGGAGAAAATGGCATATTTTTGAAGTGACATATTTCGAAAACTATTTAACGTACAGAGCTAGGGTTGATCTCAAATTGTTGGAAATTTAAGGTACTTTAAAAGCGAGAGTAGAGCATAGCAGCGAAAAAAGCATGGTTTTTAGTTAAAAGGCAACAACTGAAAAAAGGCCGAAAATTTTGCAGTTTTTCATGTATAGCGAGCACAAATTTTTCAAAGCTGCAAAGTTGGGTTCACACTACCCTAACTGGTCCTAACAACATATCAAAAATGCAGAACTACATCACGCCTTCCCGTCCACGACGACGTTCGTGGCCATGGATGTGCAGGAGGTGCATGCTGGCAACTGCATTCTCCGATACCAGTTTATGCCGAGAATCGTCAACTGGGTCACATGAAACAGTTGACGCGCTATGCCCCACAAGGGGTTACGGCAATTGAGAGAGAGAGAGAGAGAGAGAGACATCACGCCTTGCGATTTTAATGTCTAATTTGACTGGCGTAATACGGAAATTTGTTTATTTTATCATGAAAGTTATTTATTTGACTGTTTATTTTTATAGAAATTTATTTAATTGATCCAGAAAAACAACGTTCGAAAATTTACTGTTTTAGGCAGGAATTAATTAATTTGTTCACTTGAATTGGCAATGCTATAATATAATAAACGGCTTGTCGTTTTTTTATACACACTGTCTCCACCAGTAAATTTCATAAAATGCAGATTCTTACACAAATTCTATTATTTGTATCTGGAATACATGATTACGGTGATAAGATCCTGACGAAGACTCCAATTGTCGCAACTACGTCAGCAAATAAACAATTCAAGGCTAAAAGCGGCTAAGGTTAAGGTTAATTGGAAGGATAACTATACTAACACAGAAGTTGTAACTAACTTCCGTATAAAAGATGAATTGATTTGCAATCAAATATAAATTTTTATAGATAGTTATACGAGTATTACGAAAGTAAGGTTGCTTGGTAAACTATGATTTCAGCTAATCAAGCAATTTCAATTTCATTCCGATGATTCCGATCAATGAACCAGCCTCTTCTCCTTGTACGTTGATTGTTTAATGATAGTGGAAATGGATGTTTCAACCTTGATTTAAATAATTTTCCTTTTTTTTTCTATTTTTTTTCCACTCACCGGCCGAATAGAACAGAACGAGCTTATAATGCGATAAAGACTAAATACATATCGTGATCAAAGTTAGTTGACGACTAGTTAAACATCATACAAATCCAACGAATAGTTGAAGGCAAAAGATTAAGAAACATAACCGATAATAAGTACTAGGCACAGTTGTACGATATTACATTTTACGATAGTTGCAATAGAATGACTGTAGTACACACAGTAGTAGACTAATAAAAATGTAATGCGACAGTGTAGCGTAGTCATTCATAGTAATGGGCGAGTTATTGTTGTTTAAGAAAAAAAAAATATTCGAACTTTTTAATAAAATGACGATTAGCGGTCCATATATGAAGCGAGAGAGAGGTGGAGGGTCCGAACCCTACAAATAATCAATTTTGTAGGAAGAAAAAAAAACCTTCTGCAAATTAAGTAAAATTACGTGCTAATTGGGCTTCATTTTACATAGAATAAAAAAGCTTATATTTAATTTCAAATACACATATTTGACTTACGAATGGGCATTTAAATATCAAGGATAATATGCAGGGATATTCGCATATGCATATATGAGATTAATATAAATATAAGGAGTAAAAAATATTTAGCTAACCATCGAAATCTGCGTACACGGTCCACTGCCCTGAATAAAGAGGACTTAGTCGCTGAAATTATTGCACTAAAACGAGGAAAAGCCACCGGACTCGACCGTATCCCTACTGAACTTTATCAGCAGCGCCAAGCGTAACTGCCGAGATGCTGCACCCACTTGTTGGTAAAGTGTGGAATACAGAGACCTTCCCCACTGAGTGGAAGGAAGGTTTGATCATCAAACTTCCGAAGAAGGGTAGCCTTACAGACTGTAATAATTGGAGAGGCATTTGTGTGCTTCCTGCCGTTGCCAAGAAAATAGCTAAAATCATCCTGGAAAGACTAAAGGATCACTTAGAAAGCACAATTGGTGAAGAGCAGGCTGGCTTTCGATCCGGATTCTACTGTGTTGATCACATTAACAATGGAGCAATGCGCTAAGTACGATTCTCTGCTCCACTGGCTTTTCAACGATTTCGAGAAGGCTTTCGATAGTGTGAACTGGGATTCTATATGGGCGGCTTTGCACTGACAAGCTTGTGGTTATTATTTTAAGGTAACCTATGACGGCACGAAATGACGCGTTCTGCATAAAAGTGAGGTCTCGGGGGGCTTTGAGATTCGCAGTGAAGTTCGGCAGGAGTGCATTCACTTACCGATCCTATTTCCCAAAGTGATCGTCAATATGTTGCGTGGAGCCCTATTCGGACTAAACAGAGGAATTCAATGGGCTTTGACATCTTATCTACATCTTGACTACGTCAACGGCATGTGCCTATTCTCCCACAAAATCATCTGTCCGCAATGACGTTAGATAGATCTCAACAGGGAGGCAAGCGAGGCTGGGCTGAAGATTAATACCAACAGGACCAAGGTTCTTAGCCTGCTATTGCGAAAAAGAAATCCAACACCTATTACCATCAATATTAATGGGCAGCTTGTGGAGAAGGTGGGCAACTTCGCCTACCTGGGTAGCATTGTTGCGGAAAATGGTGGTACAAAGAAGGACATCGCTCGTCGTATCAACCAGGATAAATACGGTATGCTGCCAAAAATCTGGCAGAGCAGTTATCTCAGCATCAAGACCAAGCTGGGCCTGTTTCGCTCCCTGGTACTGTCTGTGCTTTTGTATGGGAGCAGTACATGGAAGGTTTCCGTAAGAGTTACCAAAAGAGTTAAGAAAATGGCAGTGGATAGGTCACACATTGCGGAAGATGTATAACTGCATTGCTTAGGATGCCATGAAATGGAACCCCATTTCCAAACATAGCCGACCAAAAGAGGTGTAAGGCACTGGGTAAGTCTTTTGGTGAGTTGCGCCAAACTGCCCAGAACAGAGTAGGATGGTGCGCAGGAGTAGTTGACGTGCTATGATCTACTAGGGGTTAAGCCAAGGCAATATGATATCAAGGCTAGCGGACGGGGTAATCCTAAAAGCCCCAGTGATTACAATACAAGCCATTCGTTGCACCTTACCCAGAAACACTCGGCTTGCCTCCGTTCGTAAAGATACCTGACAATTACGCCGTGCATAGATATGGGGCGAATAACCGACACATAGAGCCAGTCCACCGTTTTTCGGAATGGAGACTATGGCATCGGAACTACAACCAACAGGCTCAGTGTCCTCGAAAACCATATATTGGACACTAATTTCAAATTCACGCCCATTCATCCCCATGTAGCGGTAGTGGTGACGACTGTGGCCAGTTTAGAAAAATCAAAACGCTAGAACCTATTCTGCGTCGTAACGGATATGTTCATGAAAGATTCATGGAAATCGATCCAGCCGTAAAATACGAACAAACACACCAAATTATTGTAGATTCTTATATATGGTATATAGTAGATAGAGGAAGCTATGCATGTGCGTATAAAACTATTATTCATAGTAAAATACTTTTACTTACCTCATTAATTCAAATGTAATACAAAGATGTTTACGAAAATATGTATAATCCAACATATGTATAACATTATGTGATCCGTCAGCATCTTTTTCACGTAATGTATCTAATATTTTTAATTCGATAACAGGATTAGGCGTGCAACGTTTCTTATTTCTGATTATCTTAATAGCTACATGTTGATTAGTCTTATGATCCAATGCACGTATAACTTGACCAAAACTGCCATTTCCAATAACTTCTAGCACTTCATAGCGGTATGCAATGTGATCATGCTCAATCTGAAAAAAGAAATTGTTAAAAGGATTCATTCGATATTGTGTTAAAAAAAATAAAGCAATAAAAAATAAAAATGAAAACTCTTCGAATCGAGAGCAACTGTGCACAAATTTGTTTGCTTCGACTTCAGGGAACTGATTCTAAGGCAGCTATTACACTATAAAAGTTATTTTACAAATATCTTTTATAAAAGATATGTTTAAAGAACTTTTATAGTGCAATAGCCGCCAAAGAAAAATTTTGCGACATGAACGTTGCTTGTTTCAAGTAATTTTCTTGCAAGCTTGCACACCTTCCTCCTTAGGAGGCTAATATCATTTATAAAAGTTCTTTTAAAATATCGTGCGTCAAAGATATTTGTAAAAGAACCTTTATAGTGGAATAACCACCTTACACGGGTTAGCGAGTTATAAGCGATTTATTCGCTGCGAAATCGCAAATTTATTAACAACCCGTCTTATGACGTTGTTTATACCGGATCGACGCGAATCTTTATCTGTCGCAATTCTGCAGTGATTTCTACTTCTCCACGAATATTCGCGCTAGAAGCTATAGAATGTTGATAAAGATACAACTTATTTCTCCTCAATCTAAATGTACATATACTCTGCAATTCGTCCCCACGACGGCGAAGTATCTGTAACTGTATGGTGAATGTTTAGGTTCGCGCGGTGCAGATCCATATCGTTCTTTTCACCCACGTTCGATCTGAGACCGAAATCCAAACGAAATGAACGCGGCTAATAATGTTCCTATTGGAACTTCCACCACCTAGAAACTCTAGTAATATGTACGTATATGTAACTTATATCCAAACACCCTACCCATTTATTACTTTATTGAATGAATACCTATATCCTCATACTAACATAATTTAATAAAAAAAAAAACAGTCCCCGCCGAAGCCCATAACTCTGAGCATGAATATATTGTAGATTCACCTTTTATAGGTTAGCTTGGGTACAGAGGTTTCCGTGATTTACTACAGCACACATCAGATCACTACTGGATCCGTTGTGATTTCACCAGAAACGCTTCACCCCACACTACACCTGAAGTATAGCTGATTGTGCAAAATCGCACTCACATCCCTAAGATCCACTAGGTCACGAACAAAAAATAAAATGTATCGGATATAAATGCGTATGTCCTCCATCATTGCGTAAAACTATAATAAGTCCTTCTGTTAAGGGATTACAACAACTGTACAACTTTGCTTCCGCCGTTTTTTCCTGGAATTAAAAGCTTAATTGTCAAAAAATATTTACAGATGTATTATCCAAAAGTTTTCGCTGGCGATGGACAGTACATCGCTAGCGACAATTTTCGCCCATCTCTCCGGCAATTTTCGGATTCCATCTCGGAAAAAGGAGGCGTTTTTCGACGCGATCCATGATTGGATCCATTTTTCGACCTTCTCGTACGAACGAAAATTCTGATCAGCCAGCCCGTGCGCCATGGAACGAAACAGATGGTAGTCGGAAGGAGCGATGTCTGGGGAGTACGGCGAGTGGGGCAAGATTTCCCATTTCACGGTTTCCAAGTATGTCTTGACCTCTTTTGCGACGTGTGGCCGAGCATTGTCATGCTGGAGAATGACTTTGTCGTGTCTCTCTTGGTACTGTGGTCGTTTTTTCTTTAATGCTCGACTTAAACGCATCAATTGCGTTCGGTACCGATCTCCTGTGATAGTTTCATTCGGTTTCAGTAGCTCGTAGTATATCACACTGAGCTAGTCCCACCAAATGCAAAGCATAACCTTGGCGCCGTTAATATTCGGTTTTGCCGTCGACGTTGAGGCATGTCCGGGCATTCCCCATGACTTTCTGCGATTGGGATTATCGTAACGGACCCATTTTTCGTCGCCGGTTACGATGCGATGTAAAAATCTTTTCCGATTTTGCCTTTGAAGCAGTTGTTCGCATGCAAATAATCGCCGTTCAATATCTCTCGGTTTTAGCTCGTACGGAACACAATTTCCATGTTTCTGAATCATGCCCATGGCCTTGAGGCGTTTCGACATAGCTTGCTGAGTCACTCCCAGTGATTCAGCTAATTTTTCTTGCGTTTGGCACGAATCTTCATCGAGCAGTCCTTGCAATTCGTCGTCTTTGAAAATGTTTTCTCTCCCACCACCATGCTTGTCCTCGACATTGAAATCGCCACGCACCGATGTAGCCGTCTGTCGGAAAACGGCGGAAGCAAAGTTGTACACCTAATATACATATATATATATATAAATATATGATCTAAAACAACCTTCATATAAGCTTTTAATAATTTGAATATAATTAATCTAATTGTAATTATAAATTTTTATTAACTAACTATCCAGTCTAATAAAAATAAATTATTAATTTTAATAATTAAATCATTTAAATAATTTAAAATTTTTATTTTTTGGCCTTTACCTTAAGGCTACACTAAGGCTTTGTTCTGTCTTATATCAATAAAAATTAACGGTAGAAAATAGTCGAAAATGGAAAGTCCGAAGATATTCGCCGCCCAATGTGCGGTCAATAGGATTTCAGCCAGTCATTAAAACCGAAATGGCAATCGAATAAGCGCGTAGTGCAGTTAGTGACACGGCATAAAATCGAAACCTTTTTAAATGTAACCTTAAGGCTACCGTATGATTTTCAAAATGTAACATTTTGTTTCATTAGGCAGGAGATCTTGCGCCCCTACATAATAGCCGCTTTCGATTCAACCGAATCTTAGACCATTTTCATACAAAACGACAGGCCGGTTTTGATCCAGGTCTCATCGGAGCAAAGTTGAAAGCAAATTGGTTAAACGTCACTTTTTTCGCCTCCGTCGAAATGTATACTGAGTCCGCAATTCGCCCCCACGACGGCGAAGTATCTGTATGGTGGATGTTTAAGTTTGGTCTGTGAGGCCGGGCTAATGAATCGAAAGCGGCTAATGACACCCTGCTCAAATGATCAGTGTGCACATATGATAGGGTCGATCCTGGTTAGTGACATTTAATATCCAAATAAGTATGCGATGGCGTAGTAAGAAAGTGTTGCAATTTCTTGATATCGCTGATTCGCATCCAAAATGTTTGGAACTTTTCAACGTCACTATTATGTTTTTCCCAAATATAGTACAAGCAGTGAGTGTCAGGGAACAGGATGCGATTGAAAAATTTCCAATGTTATTTTACTACTGGTCTAGTTTTGGTTATTTTATTCTTTAAAGAAATTGAAAGGTTACCTCAAAAAAAAAAAATGTTGTCGTTCTTTTAAGTGAACACTCCCCATAACCGGACCAAATTGTTAGCCCCGATTGTGTCCGGTTATGAGAGCGTACACTGTATATGACAATGAATAATAAAATAAAATAAATAACTGGCGCAACAGTTCAATTTGAACCATGGCCTCCAGATGAGTTAGCATCATCTTATTTTCTAGATCGTGACGGTCTTGTGCAGAGGTGTGTGATCAGCAACACGCTCAACCGAGTTATTTACCCCATAAATGGATACTCATTTAACAGCTGAGTGGGCTCATAGTCCGACACGTAAATCCTCTCTTTTTTTATCGAAAACTACCGGATTCAGTAGGAATCGAACCGGGGCCCAGTGCGTAGAAGGCGAACGTGCTAACCGTTGGAGCCATCCGGACTACAATGAATAATTACGAATTTGAATTACAATCCGATCCACTGTATTCCATTTTCTTTGTACCATTTTCGGCTTTTATTTTCTCTGTTCCCTGCACCAGTGCTCCGTTTCCAATTTTCCATTTCAAATGTCTAATTTTTATTTTTTTTTTATTTCCACTTTTCATCTTCCATTTTTCAAAGTTTGTGTGTTGTGTTCGAGCATTTAATTTTTCTAATGTTTTCCCACCTTCTGCAGATTCTCCTCGCTTTCTCGCCATTTTCTTATGCTTTTCCTCCACTATGCAATACATATATGTACATTTGAGTTAATTCTCGCCACGCTGGCCATTTATCTTTTTTTTCACACCCACCCAGGCCAAGTGAGAATTTCCTCTGATCCATTAAAAATATTTAGATAATTTAACAATAAAGCTGATACTTACAATCTCATAATTGCCATTTTCATCATCATAACCAAAATTGTACGACACGCCCGGTCTCGCATTCACTTTCATATCCGCTGATTGGCCAAAATACCAAATTTCATTGTACGTTTTCAGCTCATCCAATTCCATTTCTGTCAAAAGATCTCTGTACTTTTCTACTAATTCTGAAATGAAATATAAAGGAAAAATCAAATTAAACATAGGATCAGATGTAATTATATAGTAATGGTATTGGTATATGTAGGTAACATGTATGTTAACTGATGGCAGTTTGATTTCAAAGTGAAAAATCGAATTCAAAATGTACCAAATTTCCAAGTTGTTCAGAACGAAAATATTTAAATGTAACCCCCGCGGTCTTTAATTTTCCACAGATATTTTAAAACGTCTAAATGCAATTATGCCATCATCTGCTCCAACGAGGAGAAGTTTCACTGCATCCAAAAATATTAAGTGTACGAGTGTAGTACTTGAATTTTGAAAACAACCACAACGCCCATCAGCGCCGGCTTATACGCCTCCTTTGCCATTTTAAGATAATGTTCGTTAGCTTCCATACTAAGTAACTGGAAAATTACAGACAATACTCCTTTTATACACCAACATCCACCTAAGTACCGTATTTTTGGGCGCATTAATCATAATAACTGCCATTCGATTTAAATACGTTGAAAAATCGCGCTACCATTCTCGTCATCATGTTACGAGTATTTTGAAATCGTTTTAACACGAGCTGTAACACGAACTCAAAATAAATTGTATGTGCGAATGCCTACTTCAATTCGACTCATATGTTTGTATGAATCGGTATCTGCACATATATTTGTGAAAAATAAAATTTTAAAAATTACTATAATTTCTAATTGATAGTGAAATTTCTCCTCCGGTTAGAAAAAAAAGTATAAGAGGAGTGGATGATGAAACACCAAGAAATAAAAACATGAAAATCAGACAAACGGCAAGATACTTCAATGAGCACTTTATGAAATTGAAAGTAACATCTGAAGTCGATGTTGACTCATTGTTGTTATTACTGGTGTGGTTTGCGATCATCATGTTGCTGTAGTTGTTGTTGTAGTTGATGCAACCATAGTGGTGGTATAGTATATTGCTGGCATCAATGACTTAGCAGCTATTTTATTGCCAAGATTCGAAGTAAAAAGATCACTTTCTCCAATTAAGTATATCGTAATAAATCACCAACAGATTACGACACTACTGTATACACCAAACAATCTTGGGCATTGGTAACATTAACTGTATGTAGATTTAGACATTAAGCGATTTGGAACTAGATAATCATTAGTCGATAAAAGATCGATGAGATCGAGAGGTCAGCGGATTGAACCTGCCCTAGGCCATGTTCCATTTGCTGTTTCTCGCAGACATTTTGTCGACAAAGCTGTGAATTAATACATCAATTTGACGAAATTCGATGAAAGTAAGGGCGGGACGAGTCGTGATGCTTCCACAGAGTAAAAAAAAAATAACTGACGTAACAGTCCAATTTGGACCATGGCCTCGAGATGAGTTAGGATTATCTCATTGTCTAGATCGTGACGGTGTGTTTTGTGCAGAGTTGTGTGACCAACAACACGCTCAACCGAGCTATTTACCCCATAAATGGGTACTCATTTAACAGCTGAGTAGGGTCATAGTCCGACACCTAAGTCCCCTTTTTTATGGAAAACTACTGGATTCAGTAGGAATCGAACCGGGGTCCAGTGCATAGAAAGCGAACCGTTGCGCCATCCGGACTACACACACAATTAAAGTGTACTGAAAATGTTGTCTTCTACTACACTACCATGTTTCGTTCCATACGTAAACCCAAATGTTGAAACATTTTAACATAAATAAAATCTAAAACGTTGATCATGTTCAACACCGAAAACTTTGAACTAATCGTCACAAAGACTGATGTTCTGAAGAGAACTCCACACTACACCACCGGGCGCCATTCTTGTAAAGTACGTTCCAACGGCAACCGGTTCTACGCTGCCAAACAACCCCCCCCCCCCCCCCACCACTATGCAAGAAACAAATGTGTGTGTGTGTATCCTGTACATTACAAACCTATTTTTTATACATTTTCGGAGTAACACATATCAGCGCAGCAGCTCCTCGTTCGCACCGAAATTGAATCAAATTCTTGTCCTTGGAAATGCTGTGTTTGCAATAAAGCAATCCATCATAATATCACCTCAGTCAAAGGTAATTGCTCCAACGAATGGGACACCTCAGATACTGCTCTGGACTATCTCATCTTAGGAAATGGACTCCTTTCTCCACCGCAAATAGGTGTAGAAACAGGACTCGACCATCTTCTTTCTCGCTCGATACCCCAGCTTATTGTTATTAACTTTTACTCAATCGGGTTCGCAGATATCACCAGTAACTCCAATGAATACCAACACCAGTGATCGAGATTCCTAGTCGCAGCACAACCATACCCAGCACCTATTATTGCAAACATAGATACAATATCGCTGATGTAACTGAATTGTATGGGTTGAAACATAAAATTGTCGAACTTGCGGCTTTTATGGATAAGCATCACGTAATGATCGGTGCCATACAGGAGACGAAATTTAATACTAACTCGTCCTTCATCTCATACGGTGACTACAATATTATCAGGAAAGATAGACTGACAAATGCTGGCGGAGGATTTGCGTGTGTCATATACCACTCAGTGTTCTATCGTGAGATAGCTGTTACTAACGATAATATCCTCTATATTCCGCCTTTCTCTTTCTTGAATTCTTGAAAGATACTCTTATAGCCGTCCGCAATAACTTTGAATCTACCTTACTCTCTCTTACGGATTCTTCTCTATACTAGTGCATTACTATTTCCATCTCCAATTCGTTCCCTTCAACGCTCTTGATATCTTGTGTCTACTTACCTTACAACTCTTCACTACGAAAACCTGTTTACCTACTTTCTAAACTTACAAATGCTCTGTACCCAGAATCCTTCATTATTATCTGTGGCGACTTCAATATTCCCAATGTTTGTTGGCCCCAATCTCCTGGTCTACCATTAACATCATCTTCTTTCTTGCAACCTCTTATGTTGTCCGTCTCATCCTTTATGGAGTTATGTAACTTGTTGCATATTAATGTTGTTTGTAACTGCATGAATCGTATCGTATCGTATCTTGTTTTAAGCAAAATTCCTTTATCATGTATGTCGACTCCTAGTGTAACTTCCGCATACGTACGATGTGACCATTATCATCCTGCCATCGTTCATTACATAAATCTTAATATTGCATCTTCTCCTTTGCGCACTAACCTTCCTAAAATAAATTTTAAGAAAACCGATTTTGTGGCCTTTCATCGTAGACTGAATGAAATCAACTGCAATTACATCCTGGGTGATCTTAACTGCGAGACTGCGGTTGGCACTTTCTACAAACTGTTGTATGTCTTTCATGAGTTCGTTCCACTATCTACCTAGAAACACCCCGCAAGAGTCCTTGGTTTACACACCCTTAATTTAAAAATGATCCGTAAAAGGAATTGTATTCATTCTAGGTTGAAACGTTGTGGACGACACTGTGACCTAGTAGCTTTTAGAAACATAATACCTAAGACCAAAAAATAACTACAAAATCTCCTGCTGACATTTGCGAGCTTTCAGCCAAATTTTTTTCAAGTATTTTTAAGCAAAGTACCAGTTCAACTATTTTCTCTCCGAATTTTCCTTCTTTACAGTTACCATCATTAATATTCTCATCTCCTCTCTCAAAACTAAGTCTTCGTGCAGGCCTGACGGAATCCCAATTATTGTTTAAAGGAAACTCGTATTTCAATTTCTGTTCCTCTCTGCATCTTATTTAATAAGAGTATTCAGGAAGGTGCTTTCCCGTCAAAATGGAAATCATCATTTGTCGTCACTACACCTAAAACTGATGACCCCAGTTTAGCTACAAGTTACCGACCGATCTCCCTACTTTCTTGCGTTTCTAAACTCCTTGGTAGTTTGTAATTTCATCTGGGATAATTTTGGACATCTCATCTGTTCTGAACAGCATGGGTTCTGGAGGAACAAATCCATAGTAACCAACTTCGTTAACTATGTCGCCAAATCTTTCAATAAGCATTTAGAAGTTCACGTAATACACACCGACTTCGCCAAAGCTTTTGATACGGTTTGACACGGAATTTTGATAGATAAATTAGTTGGTCTTGGTGTTCCGCCTTACATTGTAATTTTGTCCTACCTTTATGACCGGGTCGTCTTGTGTTGTTTTTCATAACACATTTTCCTCCACCTTTTGTCCATCGTCTGGCGTACCTCAAGGATCTGTTCTGGCTCCACTTCTTTCTGTTTTTTGCAAATGATCTTCCTCCGCTTGTTAGCAGCTCTTCCTTATTCTATGCTGACGATTGCAAACTCTTCTCTACAAGGTGAAGAGCAACACAATCAGCAAGACAAGAGAGTCTTGCTAATTGTGTCGTTCCATTTCTGTGTTTGCTTTTAAACGCTTTCTGCTACAAAAACTAGGATTGTTTGTATACAGTCGTTCCCATCTCTTAAGCCTCGTGCACGCACGGAGATCCACTTGTGATGGATCGTGTTCGTGTGGATAAAATTGTGCGCGCACGCATGCTCCTACCGTACACATATGAGCATTTGTGCGCGCACGAATGCTCATATGCATACGAAGCTTTATGGGAACGACTCAACTGGCTCGTCAATTCATGTTGGCCATGTAAGAACAGAAAAGGATATTTTTGTTGCTGGTGCTTTCCGATACAATTTTTCAGTGTTCCGCGTTCTGCTCAATGTTCACATGTAAACAAAGCGTTACCCAAACAAATTGAAAAGCAATTAAATTCTCAAAAACAAATTCTCCATCGTGTTTCAGATACATTTCTCGCGCCGAACATTACCTCTTTCTTTTCTTCATAGAAGAAGAGGAGTTCTTCTATAATAAAATGCTTTTCAAATAGAAAACGCCAAATGAACACGACGTATAATATTTGTCAGAAGGTGATGTCACAACCAAAAAACGGAGTTGCTGAATAGTGGACATAAATTTCCACCCGTAGCAGATTCAGGTGAAAGAATGAATATTCTGGCAGTGCATTTGGAGTTGGGTATCCTAAGGAACTAAAAGGAGATCCCTGACACAAACCTGCCGGTGGTACGAAACCAGAGGCCGAGGGTCCCATTACACCCGGATCTCGATGCTAGCGCGAGGGCATCTGATCCGTTCGCCAAGCATTCCATCCATATCAAACCATTTATTTTTATTCCCCATTTTTGCTTCCCATGTTAGTGTTGTCTATCGGAGTAAAATGAATTTTTGTTAATACGCAAAGGACAGGGGCAACGGGCGGCGAAAACCCCGCCCACGTCTCCCGAAATCAGCTCAGCAAGCAAAGGCCGCTGGTTAGCTGGGTGAAGTGAGGCGTTCCCTCGCGTACGGGGTTTTTTGGGCGTTTATCGCTCAGCCCTCTTTTAGCGGAAATCCATATTTGCAACTTCAAAGCCAACGGCTTGTCCCCGGCAATGAAAAAAAACACATTTCCTTCTGGTTGAGGATTGGGTGATATTCTTGTGGGATTGAAAGGAACAAATTAAAAAAAAACTCGAAAGGTTCCTCGCATTCTTGAGTATCTATAACAAAAATTATTTAATTTGTTACGTATGAATTTTTAATCAAAAATTGTGCTAATTTTTTTCTAATCATATACTGGTGACTGATCATGTTACGACATTCATTTCGTCTCACACTGAATCAGACGCTAACTAATTATCCCCACAAGAAAATCCACCAACGAATTCAATTGTCAAAACAAAATAATTTAATGAAAGTTTTTCATGTAGTACAATTACTCGTACGTAGTCGTATCTACCGCCATTTACAATGTACAAATCCTTTATCTTTTATGTTGGATGGTTATGAAAAGCTACAAAATTGCACTTAAGTTTTAATACAATACATCGGTTACAACCAAGTAGGCCAGCCATGCTTTATTAATTTACGAATGCACTTCCACCATTCTACCGTACAGATACTTTTGCAAGGCTATTGTTAAATACATTCGTAGTAGTAGTAGTAAATATGAAAAAAGATTTTCAAGTGAAGGTGGTAAGTTTTATTGGATGATGAATGGTTATGGATATAAATGCGTGAAGTACTCAACAGCTGAACAGGAAAAAAAACCATTCAATGATTCTTTTCTTTGCAGCAAATTTTGCAACTTTCAAAAAACATTGTTTTCAATTTTTTATTTTGTTTTATTTCCTATGAGTTTGCAACTATCTATTTGTTCAACAAACTATTAATATATGAAAAAAAATTGAATTCATATGTACATAAAACTGACATTGATTGATTAAATTTGAAGTACTCGTACAATTACCATTACGGATCATACAGAGTAGACATGAATTTTAAAACGCTGCGAAGATCAATAATTTCTGAATACGAGTGATAAGAATAACGTTGCCAACATTGATAGACGAAATTACTTTTAATAATCAGTGCATATCCAAGTGCTTGAATGCGCTTTTTAACAGAGAACCAAATGAATGAAGAAATGACAAAAAAATGAGCGATGCTCATCAGCACTTTAGGCCCGTCTCATATAAATACATTTTCAATTCAATAATTCTTTAAATGCGCATCCTTGAGTAATGACTTTGAGTTGTCATCCTTAATGTCCGTTATGTCTTTCATATCCTATATGTTCCCTTCGTCCAGAGGATTGGCATCATCACACCGCTTGAAAAATTACCAATGTTTACTTGGTTTGGTTTCTGTTTGAATTGATGCGTACGAAAGTGCTGCTTTCCTGACCAAGGACTTGAAATGCCATCAACAGCAGTTCAATGCGCACGCCTCATGGCACCCATCTTGCCTCGAGATCGCTTCTTTGCCATGAATGTCATTTTTTAATCCCCGGAGGACTCAAAATGCCTTAATATCTTTTTCTACTGCATTCGCCTGAAGACCCCCAGTCATATGACAACCACCTTGCCTAGATATCACTTCATTGCCAAGAATGTCCTTTTTTTTCCTAGGGGTCGTTCAAGTATTCCGTAAGCATCAGAGAGGAGGAGGGGTTTTTTCTTTGCTCATTTTTGATGACAAGGTGGTGGGGAAGTTTGAACGGTTATTACGTCAGTAAAATTTGCTCAACTTTCATGTTTTCCTCCAAAGATTTTATAGAATTTGAATTAAACACACATAACCCTTTGTTGCTTTGAAACGGATATTTTAGGATTCCCCGTATACCAGCAACAGCAAAACTTGTTGATTACCATGTTCATGCAAAGTATGTAGACCCCGGTGAACCTGACCTTCCGCACCTGAAAGCCAATACTTATTGCAAATTGGTAAATGTCATAACGCAAATTAATGTGTCCGACCAAGATGTGGTTTAAGTTACTGAACAACAGATTCCCTCCACCATTACTCAAATAAAGCCAGGGCCGGTCAAAGGCTAAGGTGAAGCAGGGGGTCGCCTAGGTCGTTGGCTCTGAAAGGGCACCGAAGAGGGTGCCAAGAGGAGAGAGGAATTTTGGGAGTGGGAGCGGGAGTGTATTCGGACAGATGTTTATATTTAACATATTGTTACATCTCCCTGACTTTTGCAGCGTTCTTCAGGCGGAGATCGTGATAATTTAGGAGGCTGTCATTTGGCTGCGCATATATAGCTGCTAGGGACATCACCATCTTCACTGGCAGTCATGCGGCGGTCATATTCCTTGAGTCTGTTAATAGAAACTCGAAGATTGTTGCCGAATGTCGTACCTCCGTCCTAGAGAAGAGGGGATTTTTGAACAACTCCCTATGTTGGATCCTGCCACATAGTGGTGTTGATGGTAACTGCAAAGCGGGTGAACTGGCTAGAGAAGGCACGAATGGTGGCCCCAGGCTAGGCGACTTTGGCCTAGGCTTAATTCTGAACACTCTGCGGACCTGCTGGCGTTGAATAGGAGAAACTTTAGGAATCTTGTTGGGGGGCTGATTACGCGGCATTGCCTGATCGGCGAACATGCTAGGACATTATAGGCCTTCCGCAAAATGACTTTTTTAGGAGTTGTGGGGATAAGAATGAGTGTACCTCTCATCTATTATGTAAATGTCTTGCCCTGGCTGTAAAAAGAAGGAATACTCTGGGGTCCAACCATTTTAACGCTCTGGACGACCTTAAGAATGTTAGCTTCGGCCAGCTGCAACACTTTTTTTCAGCAGCTCTGGCTGGTTTAATGAATAGATAGGACTCAGGTTGTGGAGTCTTTAGTGGTATCGCAAAGGACCCAGTGGTGGTCTATGTGTGATGTGTCTCTGATGGCAACCCCTTTAACCTAACCTAGCTGATGTTGACGTTTCGCTAACACATAAAAAATTTCGGATAATGCAAGTTGCTGGAATACACATCCTTTTTTTTAATCGCCTTCTACGCATCTGTATCCGCATTATTTTACGCCCCACACGACAGAAGTCCATAATTTGGTCCACTGAATTATACATCTTTTACACCACTTCTACATGACGGGTTTCTAACCCAGCGCTACATGACGGTCGTAAACTGACGTCACCGTTTCTCTTGGAAACTCAGTCTTAAGAGAATCATAATTTTTTGTTTGATTTTTCGAAACATTTTCTTAACACAACGAAATTGTCATTGCCTAGGATTGCAACATTTTCCCCTGGTGATTTATTGTATCTACATTAATAATCGATCAATAATGTCAGCTGTGTTGCGAAAATGTTTATCTGAAAAGTCATATTGCTACTAAATACCATCATCAATGCATGCCTCGCAAATTAATATATTGAATTTACTGCACGATTCTGACAAGTAGATGCATTGCATCTATGATAATGTCAAGTGTATTGCAACATGAATACGAGTACATGTCTCGCTATGCAGCTTTAAATCATTAAAGCATGGGTATGATAAGCTAAAATTGGGTCTTCGTAAATTTCGACATAATTTTTACAACATGAGATATACTATACTCGTACAACGTAAAATTAACACAACTAATTAAAAAAGACATCCAAACCATTATTTTCTCCTCTTCTCATCAAAATCTCTACTTTCATAGAATTAATTGACTGGGCTCCATTCAAAATTGCCTTAAAATAAAAGTAAAAATGGCTCAGCTTTGGGGTGTTTGTTTTTAAATGGAAATTTCGCCCCACACAAAAATTATTGCTCCAATTATCGGGACCCCAAACCCGCGTGAAAAAATAGCCCGGCCGTCCACTACAAGCATAGTGGAGCGGTTTCGTACTCCCGCGACACAAGCGCTAACAAGCTTTCGCGAAATAAGCGGTCGCTAGCGCCAGGGATCGTCCATTGCCAGTGTTTTGCGCCTCAGCACACAAAATCGATCAGCAAAATGTTTCTTTAGAATACATTGATCGAAGCAACGCGCGGCTACAAGCGTCAAATGCAAAATTTTTGGGGAAATTCAAGCGTCGTGTTGCCACTGACCCTTGCTGCGTGAAAGTTTCCACTTGGCTTTCTCTTTTCGCGAAAGAGAAACAAACGTTTTCTCTCGGATATTTTAGTACTAGCCTTAAAGCGGAAATCCACTCTCGGAAATTTCATAGCGGATTTCCACTTTAAGGCTAAATGCGGAGATCTTCTCCATAGCGAATTTCTGCTTTAAGACCAGTGTGTATTAAAATTTTCGTGTTGAACTAGTCTTTCCCACGAAAAAAAAGAAACAGTGGAAACTTGAGGTACAAATTACATTCCAGTGCACACAACAGCGTGTCTTCTTCGTCTCACACAAAATAAGAGAAATGACTGAATGAATGAACTGAAATCCAATGAAATTCTATTTGCAGCGAATCAACATCTAGTTAGCTAAAATAATTCGCATCGCTCGCTCTTTCCTCTAGGGTTCACTACGCTAGCCATTTTGGAATTTTTTCCACTATCACTTACCCCGGGGGATTGGTTTGGAAGCGTGTATGTTAAGAGAATGTTAACAGTGCATTAACAGTATGTTAACCGTCATAAACAGCGTGTTAACACAATGTTAACAGTCCATTAACAATATGTCAAGGGTTAATTAACATTATGTTAGCAGTCCATTAGCGAAGTGAAATGTGAAGTAGCAATGCAATAAAGTCTAATGTTAACGACCGGCAACCGGTAGATCAGTACGTAGAGGCATCAGTCTCATGTCTGACTACCGGCGTTTCGGGTTCGAATCCCGTCCACGATGACGTTCATGGACATGGATGTTTGTGTTACCGTTTCCCTGTAGTGCGGGGCGTAATAATAAGCCACAGCAGGTAGGCGGCTAAATGGGGGAGCAGGAGGTGCATGCTGGCAACTGCATTCTCCGAAACTAGTTGATACCAACGAAACGTCACCTGGGCCATATCGAACAGTTGACGCGCAATGCCCCACAAGGGGTTAGCTGGATTTGGACACTCGAATGGAGGGATGCTCACTGAATTGAAACCTCAGACCGACCACGAATGAAAAGCACGCCACGAATCTGCGGCGAAAGAACGTAAATAGCCACCATACATCGTTTGTGAGGCCGAATTGCGAACTCAGTACACATTCAGATAGGGGTGAAACAAGTTGACGTTCAACCAAATCACTTTCAACTCTGATGAGATCCCATACGACAACTGGATCAAAACCGGTCTGTCACTTTGCATGGAAATAGACCGAAATTCGGATTAATAATGAACGGTGGTACATAAATACACCAAGCAAAGGTATTACATTTTAAACACCAATCGTGCGGTGTGTTCCAGGAGTAATAGTTCACCGAATGAATATAAAAAGTACATTATCCAGCAACTGGTGTCCAAAGGAGCACAATATTTTTTACAGTGTACGAACATGACCTACCTAAACTGCATTGCCTGCAGCAAATTTCGAATATGCAAAACTGAAATGTATTTTAGCTTATAGAATAGATAGCCTGCTGCCTATTCAGAATCATCGGTACAATGTTGTTAGTTCAATGTGAGCGAATTATCTATCCAGTAAGGAAAGAAACACGGCTATTGTGTAGCTAAAATTCAAACTTCAATTCGTCTACTCGTATTATTTTACACACTTGTCACACACGACACAACCGTCAGGCAAAGTCATGCAAATCATGTGTACGCGTACATACATTTATGCAAACCCAACTATTCATACATGTCTCTAACTCATGTTAAAATTCTTATTTGACATCGCAAATGAACTTTTCTAATAAGCTTACTATCAGTGGCATTGTTTGGAATGAGGAAGGAAAACACTCAAGGTGGAATGTTGTGGTAACCTTTGCTCCTGTTTATGAAATACTAGACACAACTGAGGGAAGTAACCTACTAGTGAACTTTGTCCATAGGAGTCTCCGCGTTTAATGCAATTGTCGGGGTAGAGATTCTATGGGGATTTTGACACTTCTAGGGTATAATGGTGAATATGAATGTGAGGATGTTGATCTAATATTATAGAAAACGCTGCAAAATTATGGTTCTTTGTATCACCCCATTCTTAAGCATTCTAAAGAAGGCTTATACTATGCCTTGTTTAGAATGTATATTCCTAATACATATAAGAATGGGCATTTTTGTGTAAAGCCAAGGACAAAAATATTACACAGGTTAGACTATCAACACACTCAGTTTGTGGATAGACAGGAATGTTGGAATTGAAGGCACTATGCTCATCACATACGTAAGTTGTAACGAAAGCATAAGTACACCCGATCTGAAATTTTCCGAAAAATACATTTATCCGGTACAAAAAGATACATATATCGATGATTAAAACATGATACAGGGTACTCTAGATTGAGTGAAATTGAGTTTCGGCGATATATTCTCAGATTTATTTTCTTTTTTCCCCCAGTGGGGCATGACCCGTCAACCACTGTTAATAGGTCTAGTTTACGTTTCGTTAGCATATACATAATAGGTTTTGAAAGATGCACGTTGCTGGCGCACAATTCCAGCCTATTCTGTTGCCTCCTACCACAAACCAGAGATGACTGTGGTTTATTCTTACGTCCGACACCTCAGGTCCTGAGGGAGAATCCGAACCTACAGTAACCAGATGGTCTAACGCACAAAAGAGCAACTTCCAGAAATTATGATGATATGCTTTTTACCATATTCGATCATAATAAAATGGAGATTTAATTTGTTAAACAGGACACGTGCGTTATGTATTCGAAAATTCTAGAAAAAAGAGCAAAGAAAATTGTATGCGATATTTTCCGGCCACCCTATAGGTACTGAAGAGGGCAAACATTTTTCCAAAGAAGTACTCAATTTTAATTAAATGTATTCTTATGTTCATAGACATGTTTATATCATATTTCTTCATATACCAAATAGTTGCTTTTGTGAACAGCACAACACTGTTCAGACAACCATGATCACGGCAAAACTTGAACCTACAGTGAGGAAATTAATATCGCGGTGGCCGATCAAAACAAGCTACCGACCTTTCTACTACATATATATAACGCGATCTACGGACGATATTCCCTACCCCACTACATTCCCTTTTATAAACATGAAGCATTCAGAAATGTCTCAAAAATTTATGATAATTGATTTTCATCTGTGTTGTAATGTTTCATTGTTTGTTATTTGTTGTTTTTGTTTTGTACTTCGATTTTCTTTTTAAATGTGGTTGGGCCTTTCTGTACACAAGACAACGAGCGGTGGTACGAAACCAGAGGTCGAGAGTCCCATTACACCTGGATCCTGAGGCGAACGCGAATGCGAATCTGCGCCGTCCGCCAACCATTCCATCCTTATCGCCTCATTTTTTTTATCATTCCCCATTTTTACCTACCCTGTTTGTGTTGTCTTCCCTTAATAATACGTAAAGGACAAGAGCAACGAGCGGCAAAAACCCCACCCACGTCTCCCGAACTGAGCTACAGCAAGCATAGGTCACTGCTTAGCTAGTTGAGAAGCCTTTTTCTTCGCCAGATGGCACTGCCCGACCTTCACGGTCACCATGCCAACTTAGGCTCCGTTCCCATGGGCTTCTTCCAAACCGTCCGTTACAAAGTTTTCGATTCCTTCCATGTTTCTGGAGTGGGTCATGGTTTCATAACCTAAGTACCGAACAAGAGTTATGACAAATTTGCTTCGTCTTAACATATATCGAAATTACGGTCCGATGAACCTGCTGCGACAGTCAGTAAACATTCTGTGACAGCTACTCAAGAAAGGTGACTCAATGACTTTGCCAATGACTTTCGCTAAGGGCTTAGGGTGTACAACTGTCATCTCGCACACCATCGACGTCGAAAAGGAAGAAGAGTGGAGAGACATTTTCCCGTCTCTTCCGCCGTCGAAAAGATCCTCTATAAGGAGGTCGATCGAATGTTTCAAATGGGGGCCATTGACGAGTTGTAAAGTGTGTGGTCATCACCAGTCACCAAATCAATGCAGCGACTTTGAACGACGCTTATCCCTTACCGCTCATCGATTGAATTTTAGACCGCCTCCCCAAAGCTGAGTTCATCATGAGCTTAGACTTGAAGAATGTGTTTTGGAAAATTCCCTTCGACCAAGGATAAGCCTTCACTGTCCTTGGCAGTCCGTTGTACTAGTTTGTGACTATGCCGCAAACGATACAACACCTAATGGACGGCGTGATTCCAGTGCACTTTTGAAACCAGGTGTTTATCAACCTAGATGATTTGTAATTTCAGTAACATTTGTTGCTACTTGAGGAAGTTGCACTGTGCCTGAGATTGAGAGAGACGTTTATTCAAGGTAACATGTTGGACTTTGATCTCTGTTGAAAATGCATCACAGACAATGGAATATGCTAGAAATCGATTCGTTTGCTGTTTGTATTAATAGAATCATAACTTTTTCCCAATGCATATACATATTAGCCGAACTCAACCAAAATGCAACCGCTACGTTTGGTCCTAAATTAAATCTTTTCTCGACAGATCGATAAAATGCCGTGCTAGTTTCGAACATACATACATCTAGCATAGTGTAAGTGCAAACAAAATCCCCGGCTAGTATGGCACAAAGAATCGAGCAGGAACTAAACTCTAGACAAATATTTGAATTTTTGTAAATTCCTCTCTCTTGGATGAATTCCAAAACTTGAACACACGTTTTACTTACACCCCGTCAACCGTCATTCCTTCTTATCACCACATCCGGCAAAGAATTTCTTAACTTTGCAATTTTCACATGAGCAGACAGGCAAGAATGCATTCAGTATGAGTGTCTGTCTAATCATCGTTTTCCCTTTTGCAAGAAGTAAATATACGCAATTGATGTGTGCTCACTGCATACATTAACGCGGTAGAATCATGTAGGCATTTGACAAGTTAATATAATGAAACGCCTAGTGTGCATATTCAGTGTAGTTATACCTAAAATAATAGCCGCGTTGATTTGCTCCAGAGCAGAACATAGCAGATCAGAGGAGCAAGAAAATCATACAGAACATAGCAGAGTAGCGAAAGGGAAATTCACGGGATAATGATATATTTCTTTGGTACGAAGCGCGTTTTGCTTGAGTTAGCCTTTAAACCTCAACTTACATTTGAACAGAAAACTTAAATTCGAATATATCCTTAGTGGAAATACAATCTAACAAATTTTATGTTTGTTTATGTTTTTTTGCTATTCCGTGTACATAATTAAAAAAAAATAATATTTTATTAACCGGAAATAAACTGTATGATGGGCATAAACCGTGTAAGCTAAATAAGCTCGCAGCGTATTTAGAATATTTAAACCTAGGTAGGTTGAAGTATTAGGAATTTACCTTAAGAGTTGATTTCATACACCAGCACAATCCTGGACAATGTTGTTAGTGTAACGCGTACAATTGATCCACCAAAAAACGCGACCAAAGTCATTCAGGTTTTTTACCAATCTTTATACTGGAAAGTACGATAGTTTTTTTTTTCTTTTTTCCTTGTTTACACCAGAGATTTAGGAATTGTTTGAAGAATGACCATTTAAAAAAAATTTAAAGCGTGAATTGTCTGTCGAACTTTTCCGTATCTTCCTCATCTATATATCGCTATTATCTGTATGAGTGAACGATTTTGTTTTAACAAACCTACCATCCATACAAATGAGTGAAACAATCCTGTAAAACAAATTGTCTCTAAGGGGAATCCCATTAAATATTTCTCTTCAAAAGACTTGTTTACTCGAAAACACTGCAGATTCCGCCGATAATCATTCTAAGAAATTTTAATAAGATTATAAGATAAATTCAAATTAACGAAAAAAAAATCAAAGAGGGAATTCAATCGAAACAATTAGATAACATACAGAAAACAGCTGGCCAATGACTCAATAAAAAATTGCAGATTCATGGTTTACACTAGAACAGATCGACTATGCTGAAGAGTTTACGTATTCACAGAAAACATTCACGAGATTTTAATAGACGCAGCAATCAATTCAGGACACTCGATTGCTTGGGAAATTTTATATTTAGGTTTGGACGATTTACATGACAACTTTTTCTTTTAATATTCTATTGTACTTCGAATATTTTTCATATCGCCCAGTTGGTACATTTTGGGCTCAAATGGTCCACTCACTGATAACTCTTCAAAAGTTTAACAAGTTGAATCTGCAGGTTTCATATAAGATGTGATGTCGCGTATTTTCCAAATGTAGTATCGTTTTCTAATTTGAAGTAACAGCAACCGAATTCACATTCGGTAAACGTAAAGTCTCCGTGACCACTCTTCGACGCTACATTGGTTCTCAAAGTGTGGGGCGTCGCGAAGACATTTTCAAAAATGCAAAATTAAATGAAAAACTCAAAAATTAATTTTATTGAAAATAACCGAAGAAAAATATTTTGACGATTTAAATCGTGTGATGTGATGTACTCGTACTCAAATGTTTTTGGTTGTCAGAAATATATTTATCGAAGTAATGGTTAAGTTCATAACACAATGGTCGGCATACTGTTTTCAATTTGTTTTATGAATTCTCTCCACAGAGTTTTTGATGGATACACCATGCTGTGAAAAATGACATTTTTCCCCAGCATAAAAATTTCTCCGCTGGCTAGGACCAGCATATGATGACAATTCAGAAATGCCATTCGCGCTGTCGTATTCATACGATTTTTTGTCAGTGGTCTGTTTTGAACTGGAAATTTGAGACAACTGATGGATGACTAGGTGCGAGTGCGGTTCAGGATACAATAAGTTGCTGCAAAGCTGCTTCAATACTGTTGCCACTGCATGTTGCGATTCCGCTGTGTGTTATGAACTCAGCCAATGATTTAGTCATTTTCTAAAGGCTTGTTCCGGCTAGGCTAGTAGTTTTGTCGGGTCAGATAATTTAGTAACTAAAATACTCGCTACTCTCCAAAAAATCGTTCCCACCACTGTCGAGTGCAGTACACGGCGGCAGCTAATGGACTCGACTAAAACGACAGTTTGAACTGAAACCACTGAGCAGAGATGCATGTGGGGCGAAATAGAACTACATGACTCCACTAAATCACTTACTAAACTATTTGACTAAATTTTTACTGTTGAAACATATTTAGTTGCTAAATTACTCACTATTCAACTAAATTGCTAGCCCAGTCCGCACAAGGCTTAACTCGAAGCAACTTCTGGACTTATTATTAATTGCAGACTTCGATAAAAAAAAAATTCTCACTGTATCCCAGTCAAAAAAAAAATCAAATATCAATCAAGTGACTGATCTGGATTTATTTTTCTCTCAAAAATAAAAAACAACTTTTATTTTTCGGGTTTTGGAAAATATTTTGGAAACGGCTAACTCTAGTAAAAAAAAACTTTCTTCTGAAAATTAAAGATCATTAAAAAAAACTATTAAAAAAAGTTTCGCAACACTTTTCTGTATCTTTAATAGTTCAGATAATCTCACATGAAAAAATGTTTTTCGTGCTTCATACTCTTTCACAATGAAAAATCTCAGTTTTCTTGAAAAAAAAGTTTTTTTTTTCAGACACCGCTTCAAGATAACTTCGTATTTTTTTAATACTTTGGTGTATGTACTTAATGTTCCCTGAACAAAAAAACATTAAAATATTTGGGGATAGGTTAGGTTAGATGGGCCAAACCAAACAATGATCAAAGCACACTTAGACCCCACTGGGCCCATTGTGATACCCCTAAATACAGCAACCCGAGCCTATCTCAGTCACTACACCAGCCAGAGCTGACAATGAAGCGATGAAGCCGATCAACCCTAACATCCTTTAATTCATCCAAATCAGTAAAGAAGTAGGACCCAAGGATATCCTTCCTGCATCTCGCCAGGGCAGGACAAGCACACATAAGTTGAAAAGGACTCTCCCCCTCCTCCCCACAGCTCCTGCAGTAATCATTGTGTGGGAGCCGAAGCCTCCTAGCATGCTCCCCAATAAGACAGTTCCCAGTGATAAGCCCCACCACGTTTCTCAAATGGTTTTCGCTCAGCAGCAATAGCCTGCGAGAGCGGCCGAGGTCCATTTTCGGCATTACTTGTCTAGTTGCATGACACGTACTGCCATTGCACCTGGTGTTAGCCCTATAGTATGCTAACGCTTTAGTGACCAGTTTGCAGGCTGCTGAAATTTCGCCATCTCACTGAGAGAGCTGCGACAATTCAACACTGCCTTTGACATAACCAAGACGGAACTGAGCAATTTGATCGCAGGTTGACTATCCGTGTATATTATAACATCCCTAGCAGATATGACATTACGCGCAAGACAGGTTACCGCCTCTGAGATTGCACAAACTTCCGCCTGCAAAACGCTACTGTGTCCTGGCAGGTGAAGCTACAAGCCAATACGCAGCTTCTCCGAATATATAGGTACACCAGCCCCAACCCCTCCCTCAGTCTTAAAGGCATCAGTGAAAATGCTGATGGTATCACATGCCAAATTAGCATTCTCTGGCCACGCATTCCTCGATGGGTTGAGGCTAGTAAAGCCCTTGTCGAAAAGGTATTTCGGTGAGGTATAGTCCATCACAACGGGAATACCAGTGTTGTTCAAAACAGTTGAGTGGCCTGTGGTTGCCGCAGTCCACTGACCGGTTTTGCGGAAGCGGATGGCAGTGTTCGCCGCTATTTGTCTTGCGAAGATATCCAAAGGAATCAAGTCTAACAGTGCGCCCAAGGCAACAGTCGGGGTGATGCTTAGGGCTCCCGTGATGGCAACACATGCTGTTCTTTGGACCTTCTCCAGCAGAGCTCTGTACGACGCGATGATAAGTGCCGTCCACCAGACAACAATGCCATGCATCATTATGGACCGAAGCACCGATGTGTATAGCCAGAGCCAGTAGACCACCTTCGGCTGCAATCCCCATTTTTTTTCCTATGGCCCTCCTACAAGAGTATAGTGCAACAGTTGCCTAACTCACACGTTCCTGAATGTTTGCCATCCAGCATCGGGGTGATGCTTAGGGCTCCCGTGATGGCAACACATGCTGTTCTTTGGACCTTCTCCAGCAGAGCTCTGTACGACGCGATGCTAAGTGCCGTCCACCAGACAACAATGCCATGCATCATTATGGACCGAAGCACCGATGTGTATAGCCAGAGCCAGTAGACCACCTTCGGCTGCAATCCCCATTTTTTTTTCCTATGGCCCTCCTACAAGAGTATAGTGCAACAGTTGCCTAACTCACACGTTCCTGAATGTTTGCAATCCAGCATAATCTACTCGTATTATCCAAGATAATTTCAAGAAATTTTGATTTATCATCGAGCATAAGCCTTGTGCCCTCCATCAGTTGTGGTACAAATGCAGGTATACTATATCTTCTAGCGAAGAGAACGAGTTCCGTTTTCTGCGGATTTGCTCTGACCCCAATCTCACAAGCTCATTTCGTCAGGATGCCGAGGGCATTCTGCATTATATTGCTCAGGACACAGTGGAATTTGCCCGAAATTGCAATGTCAATGTCGTCCGCATAAGCGGTAACATGGCAATCCAACTTCTCCAAGCTTAAGAGCAACCTGTTGACCGCCAAGTTTGGGGATAAGAATGAGACTATTTTTTAAAGAGTTGTAGACACGACGCGACTCCGCGCCGAGCCGTTGCGAGAGTCCAGTCAAATTAAAAGATCTAGTCGAACTAATTACCAAAGTTTTTTCTTCTTTTGTTTTAAAAGTGTTCGGAGGATTCATTTTACTAAAAGTCCCGAAAAATACAAATCGGAAGGGAACGGAATCTAAAAAAAAAAAAAAAATCACGAAAATTTTTTTTTTGTTGTGTTAATTTTGAACTTATTTTTAAAACGCCTTACTCAGCTAAAAAAAAACTGATATAAAATCAAAGACCATAAAGAAATGCAAAAAACAAATATTATGACTACTTTATCGAGATTTTAAATCTATGGGACGGGTGGCTCGCGAACGATTTTTTCACTCTAAGGGCGTCGCGACGGCAGAAAGATTAAGAACCCCTGATTTAGAGCATTGGTTCTCAAAGTGTGAGTCGCGACCCTTCAGGGTGAAGACGTTCCCAAATTCAAAATTAAATGAAAAATTCAAAAAGTTGTTTAATAGAAAAGAATCGAAAAAAAAAATCTAAACGGTTTACATCGTGTGATGGCATGTATGTTTTTGCTTGTGAGAAAATGACTTATCAAATTAATGATTTAGTCATTTTGTAACGTGAGCCCGAGATACGATATTAATGACAGACTTCAAAGAAGATAGCACCATTATCAAAACACGCTCAAATATTAATCCACGCTCAAATATTAATCCACGCTCAAATATGAGAATTTAAATTACATTTAGGTAGTCTTTAAAAAATAAAAAAAAACATGATTTTTCAATATTTTCAAAACGACAAAAAATACTTTTTTTCGACAAAATTAAACAACATTAAAAAATTTACGAAAAAAAAAATTCGCAACATTTTTTTTGTGTCTTCAATAGTTTTCGAGCTAATCTCATATGAAAATATCTTTTCAAGCTTCGTACTTTTTTACAAGAAAAATTTTCGGTATTTCTACTGCATTATAATATTTTGAGCGTTGCATACGGGTTAAGTTTTATTTTATTGTCCCGTATAGCTAACTGGCAGTTTAACCAGACATTGAGAAAAATGTAATATCAAGTTGTTCATCGCAGAAATACACAGGATCTTGATACAAGCGCCATTTTCGAGGCAAATCTACATATTTTCGAGGCCAATTCATATTTTTTCAAATCGAATTCATAATTTTTTCAAGTCGAATTCAATTTATTTTTCAAATCAAATGCATACGCACATTCAGATAGATTACGAGTAGTAATTTGTTGGCCCAAATCTTCTTCAAAACCTACTTCATCTGGATATAATCCTTCTCTACCCAACGGAAATAAATCCACTTGTCATCAATGATAATTAATTGTCATTCTTCGCAATTTCCGTACACATAACACATGCACGAAATTGAATCCTTCGATAATGAGATTATTCCACCCCCAACACTCCTCACCCAAAGTCCACAGTATTACGATAATTAGCTTAACTCACCTGACGGTGTTAGTGGCTTCTGGTCACATTTTGTCACACTATCGTTACTAATTTTGGTCGAGGAGGATGATGACGATGTCGCTGGCGAAGGTAAATTATTGTTAATTGGTTGCGGACTAAGAGGCGGCAATGCATTTCCGTGAGAATCCACACAACGTTCTGTTCGTGATGAGCCACGTGTGAGACCTGTGCATATTTGTGTGAGATCTAAGCGAGAGCCAGTCAGGCGATTTTCTCTTTCTCGACGACATTTGTCGTTGTCAATTTGAACCTGAAAGGACACGAAAAAAGGACGAAATTAACGACTAAATTCAATTAAATTTAAAATTCAGAGATTTGATTGAAAAAGTTACTGGTTTAATGAAAACGTTTCATTATAAACGGTGTACCGTTCTTGATGGTAAATTCTTTAATGGTAGATAGTAGTGTTTATTTGGGGAAAATTGACACCTTACAAGGACACTCTCTCTCTTAAACCGTTATAGAGTTATAGCATTTTTTGTAAATTGTGTCAAAAAGCTGGACTTGTCGAACAAAATCAAAATTGTCCACTCCCCCCATCATTTAATCCGATATTTAACCTCACTTTCTGAAACTACGTAAAATTTTATATAAAACAATTTTTTTTCGGCCGCGGAAATCACCGTTAGTTCAAAGATACAACTGTTCAAACTTTAAAGAAATTTCAAAATTGATTTTTCGTTTTAAATTCAAAAATTATTATTGTATAACGGTACTTTGAACTGACAAAGCTGCAAAATTGGCAAAGTTGCAAGGTGTTAGCTAAAAAGAACGACATAAAAACTCTTTTAAGGACTTAGATTTGAAAATTTGCGAACGTTACGTATTACAGAAAGAAAAACAAACATGGTCCGAAGAAGAAGCAAATTCACTTCAACCCTGACTTAACAGATAGTCCACGCTACGAACGAAAAATAAGAAACAGAAAATCAATTGATGTGGAGAGTCCTCTGAATATATGCTCTAAAGTACCCATTGATAAGGGGTCCGGAAGTGTAGGATAAAGGCGGTTAAAAGTATTTTTTCCGGTTTTTCTTGAATACGAGTATTTCGTGTATTTAGTGCAGACATTGATATAATAGCAGAAAAGACATTTTGCAAAATCAATTACTCAACGGAGCGATGTTAAACCGTCATTTGCCTTGCAGACAGCATCATGCAGAGGACTCGATGTTGTTTTGAATCTGAAATAAGAAAGAAGTGAATTGACTTGCTGACGGTGTAAATTAGCAATGTCAACCAAACCTCTACCGCCGATATCACAAGGTAGACACATTCGCTCCACTGACGATTTTGAGTGTAGCATTGGGACATTAAAACACGTACCCCCCGTTCGGTATCTGCCAAAAATATGGCAGACCACGGGACTATTCAGAATAGGTATATGTAGGTCAGTGAAGGAATGGCGTATAGGTTGATCGCACTTATTTTCTTGTTGTTAATTGCTTTGACCATTCCAGGGGCATGGGCGCGTCAACATTTCTAGCATTTCTGTGCGTTGACGACGTTTCAATAGCATATCTACTTTTTTGGAAGTGCAGTTGCTAGCATGCACCTCCTATCCGCGCCGTCTTTATGCTGACAAGCTCGGAGAACTGTGAGAGTTCTATTAGTACTCACAGGCAGTTTTTGATCGCGCCGAGATTTGAACTCGGAGCTCTAGATTAGTATCGTAGAGCGGTGACGACCACGGCCACCGAGCGCACCATAATATTGGATAATTTGGATTTTAACATTAATTTCAACCTGCGCTAGAACTACACCAGCAATGCCTCTCTCATCTGATCAATACTGGTGTGTTCACCTTATAGAATTTCCAGGTACATATTTGTAAAAGTTTGCCTCCGAAATTGCACTTATGTGGGTGGATGTCATCCAAGATGAACTCGAGGTGCGGTGCGTGAACGCCTTTGCGAATGACATGGATTCGACATTTCGACATTTGATCCGAAGCAGACTTTTAAGATGTGCATCGCTTCTCGAGCATAGTTTGATGTCATCTAAAATTATTTATGATTTGTATTTTTCTATGTACTTCACGTTACACAATTTCTATTCTAAAAGAAATTAAATTAAATTTGAATTATCGCCCCAGAAACTACCGAAACGAAATTGAACAATCGTCTCAAATTTAAAATTATAGCTCATTATGAAAATTCCACCACAAAAATTGACGAACAATTGCCCCAAAATTTACGAACTCTCGTCCCAACCCTTTTTTTTAGGTAAATAAAACAAATTCTCCAAATGATGGTAGGGGTTTGTCAGAGTTGATTTCCACGGATTCAAAGCTCGAACTGCTTAAGATGGAAATACACTCTGCGATGTGTGTTCGTACCGCCTAAAGCTAGAATCTGTCTGTCTGTACTGTCTAAAGCGAAAATCATCTTTGGGATTTACCGAGTGTACTTCCGTGGGTCCGTACTGTATAAAGCGGGAATTCACTCAGGGTTTTCCGCTCTATGTAGTACGATTCCATGGAAATCCACTATGTCAAATCTCAAAAGGAGAATTCCCGCTTTAAGCAGTACTTACCCGCGGTAGTCCGCTCTGGGAAATCCCAGGGGCTATTGAAGCTTTCTCCTCCAGAGGAGATCAATAATAGCTTTAGGTTGTACGAACCCACAGACTCCCTCTGGGAAAACTCAGGTCTGATTTTTGCTTTAGGCAGTACCAAAATCAGAGATTCGTCCCAAATTTTGGTACTGCTTAAAGCGAAAATGACTTTTTAGATTAAAATATTCGAATGAACAATCGCTAATTTCTTTTTTTTTTTTGTGATTTGGGGGCGATTGTTCATTGTGAACATTATGTAAATCTGGAATAATAGCTCACAAAAGAGAAAGAAGAGTTCATGAAATTCTCAGCGAATATTTTCCTCTAAAAAGTCAAAAATTCACCTCTAATTTTGGTACAACCTAAACCGAAAATCTAATCCAAGTTTTCCCAGATGTCCCTGGGTTTGTAACCTAAAGTGGATCTCCTCTGGGATGCATGTTCATAATATCCTAAGCTTTATTGCTCAATTTCGTCTTGGGGCGATACTGAGGTGATAATGCATAAAGCCCTAAGGAAATATTTTCTAATTCAATTTTTTTATTTTTTTTCTGTTCAGGTTGTTAACCCAAATTAAGAAATTCATCTGTCGCCCTGAAAAAACGTAATGAGTTTTTTTTTTTCTTTTTATTTGTAGTAGTATATAGGTTTAAACTTCAGTCTTCCATACGTTAATCGAAAATATAATTCAATGTTACTAATTTTACAAAACACTTTTTTAATAGCATTTTCAGCTTTAGTGTTTGTCTGAACACTCTAATAATATACATATCCGATTATGTTCATACATCAAAAAAAAAAAATAGTTTCCACCGCTAAATCAATTTGTTCTGTGCTGATTCTTTTTGGACTTAGATTTTTAGGTTATCTGCGATTTTGGCAAATCAATCACTGGTAGAGCATAGTTTTCATAGTTTTTTTTTTCACACACATATTTTCTAATGTATTGTATAATTTTTTTATTCTTAGTATATACTGCAAAGGTGAATCAAATAGTACATACATATATCTTATCTGATATTATTAGCCGTGTTTCCTTGGGTACGGAGGAGAACATTGTTAGTGAAATGTTCTCTTCCGTACGCAAAGAAACACAGCTTTGTCCTTGATAATTCTGAATATATAGCTGGTGCAGGAAACAAAGTCGCAGATAGCTTTTAGAGAAGAGACGTGATATGTCAGCGATATTTTTTTATATACAATGTTCTCAGGGCATGATTTGAAACCTCACCTCTTGAGTGAAAAATAACTTTCAACGCGCAGATCCCAACTGTCCTTTTAGAAGAAAATTGAGTTAAATATCAAAACATACACCAATGAGTTAGTTGGTGACATTCTTTTTATATATCATGATGCCATACTTAGTACTAAGCAGCAAGCCCGGCTCTAGAATAGGTGTGTTTTCTGAACATATATCCGGTGCAGGTTAGGGTATCTCCATGCATTACAACAACAACGGGCCAGTGGAGTGGCTAACCTGCACTTGATAGATTGCACAGTTGTACCAGCAAAATGCCCCTATAAGTATGCTTGTTTTTAATATGACAATCGGTGCGAAGTTCCGACAGCAATTTATTCAATTTCCACATTTTATATTTTCTCGTCACTACTATCTAATATTTAGGTAGCCATATTCATAAAAGCCTGTCGCTAAGGTCAATTTTGAAAGCCAATCAAACTACTCTGATTTGAATGACATACATGACATTTAAAAGGTTAATCTGGATGGCTGCCCTCGATCATTTTTTTGCTCCACGAGTTAACCTACCCCAACCTGTTGTTCAAAAAACGCACAAAATATCTGCAGACTATGCAGTAGAAAGGATGTCATTATGTATGGTCGCGTAATTCCCTGCTTAATTACACAATACCTAACATTTTGAAAAAACATAAGGTATCCTTAAGGTAAAATCTACAAAGGTTTCGGTTTTTGTGTTTCGTGAATAACGGTTCCACTCGCCTATAGAGCCAAAATGGACAAGTGTCCATTTTGGCTCTATTGATTAGATAAAATCAAAACGTGGAATGGTCGCCGAGTACTTTCATGCTTTTGATTATTTGCACTGACGAAGGATAAAAAAGCCTTAACATAATCTAAACGTGGCTTATGTTCCTTAAGGAAACCTGTAGGAAAGGAATAGTTTTAGCTTTGTGTGTTAGTCACAAACTAACGGTACGACGTACCTTTTCGCTAACCCATTCCAGCTTCACTGAATTCAAAAAATAACGCTACATTGGACACCAATTACTTTCAGGCTTTTTCGATTATTTTCTGCTGTAAATGTTCTCTGAAGTAGGATTGAAAAAAAAACCTAAGGTATCCTTAAGGCACCTTATGCTAAGGTAGTTATGTATATAATAAAAAAAAAATTCTACTGACCAGATAAAATTTGTTAGTTTGTAGTTTTTCTAAGGGTGGACACAAACTTGCGTCCATTTGGACGTGGATCAAAATGGATCCGCTGCGTATGATCCCGACTGAAATTTCGAGGTCACGCACTGCAGAGCCGAGCCATCGCGAGCCAGGTGTCACTTTAAAATGCAAGCTCGACAACGAACTCAACTTCCACTTATTCAATTTAATTTCACGCACCGGCAATTGGATTGCAAAGAAAAAACTCCCATAAACACCTTGGTGGTTGACAACATGCAAAACCGATTTCTTTGTTGCTATTTAACATTGACAGCACAAAACAAAAACATAATTTAACTCCGTCCAGTTCGGATTTCAGGCACAAGCATCGTGACAGTCGAGCTCAGGATGGTGGATTTTGGGAGAGGCGAATATTCAACTTGGATCGCGGTGGACTGCGAAGCCATCAAGTTGAACCCCACACACTACGGTTTTTGGCTCGGACCCGGATCATTTTAGTTTTTGGTTCCGTGTGGGTGTCAGCCTTGAGGATATATAAGAACTTAAGCTTTCTCTTGACATTTACTTTAAGGTTTGAATGATTACTAAACAAAATTTCCTCCTAAATTCCCCTTTCGCTGTTATATTCTAGTCCGTATCGTTTCGCTGCTGCTCGTCAGTTCTGTTGTATTCTATACGTAAATAAGCACGACTAAAGATGAATACGAAGAAAAAAACCTTATTTTTAAACCTGATTAACTTTTCTCCATATTCGGTAGGAATGTCACAAATTAAGGTATTAATATACAAGAAGCTTATATGTAGACTCTCTTAACAAACACCGAAAACGAGGAGATGAAACTTCTTCTTGGAACACTTTTATTTTTAGCGTGTCTTCAATATCGAATAAAATATGCAATAAGAAAAGCAAACAACCGTTGCGCTGTTTTGCATAATTTTTTTAAGCAATTCGAATAAATAAATAGCAATAGATTTTGTCTATTTTTGTTTGCCGACTTCAATGGTTTATACTGAGAATACTTTCAACTGTGACTTAACATGTTACAGGGAAAATAGGGTTTTGGAGTTCTTACAAATTTCTGTAAATAGACATTGCGTAGTTCCGGTGTAATTTGATGAGATTGTTATACCGAGTATGTACGTACATATTTAATGATTCACGATGGTTTTAACATAGGAAATTTTTCAATATTGAAAAAAATTTTCGAGAATTAAATTGCGATTAATTATAGGTATAGGAGAACATCTTAGAGTGCTTGGTGTTACAGAGGTGACGCCATCGTGGTACAGACTGAAGATATCGGGTATGGATCGTTGTCGTTTCACGTTGGGTTCTTGATCCTTTTTTATTTGTGTTATTTTCCCATGCCTTTGTACGTAATTCTGTTTAGCGGAAAATGATACTAATATTGGATATCATAACGTGTTCGCATCGGAGCAAATTATTGTACGTGATTTCGACCGACTTTTGTGATTTCATGCGAAAACACTTTCCGAATCTTCTCGTTCCCCATACAATCCGACAGATCCGAAATCATCTGATTTACCGTGTTTTATAAAAAATCACGAACAAAATGTTAAAAAGGTGATGCCAACCCTAACTCATCCAATTCAACCCATGTCAGCAGCGAAATTGACAAGAAATGTCAGCCGCCGCCACCACCCGAAATATTGGAAATATAGCAGTATTGTTACATTACAGCAGGCAAAACTCTGACCTTATAGACACTATCGAGGAGGATGCTAATGGGGAGAATTTATCAGCCGCATTAGATGAAAAGGTTGAGGTAAGTGACGTTTGAAATCACGTACGTTGCAGTGTGCGTTTTTGGTGATTTCCGAAATCACCCGGTGAAATCACGTCCTTTGTGCCGATATGAATAATACATTAGACTTTGGTTACTGATGTCATTGCTACGTGCGCGGTTTCCGATTTGTGGCACAATATCTAGGCAGTATTTTGTAGGCCCGTTCTTAAAACCGATAACAAAACTGCCAATATTGTGTACCGGTTTTTGTGTTTTTCGAGTACGATTTTTTAAAACCTGTTTTAGTCTGTTCCGCGTTTTAATACCAATTTTTAGAGCTGTTTTAAAACAAAAAAAAATTAAAATTGTGCTTTATAAAACGAGAGACAACCGTTTTCAAAAAAGAAAAAACTCTATGTATCCGGCTCATGGTTAAAAAAAACGTTGCACAAAAAATCGGAAAATATTGCCTCAAACGAATACTAGGACCGAATACCGGGAATACCAGGGGACCGTTTGCAGTGCCAATATACTCCTGCTCCTAGTATTTTGTACACATGAGGAATGAGTTTGTTGAGGCTTTTTATCTCAGTCCTTCCAATAATGAAATTGAAGCATGTGCACAAAACTACGAAGCCACACCGACCGCTACTTTAGGCATATTATTTAATTTGCTTCCCTTCGACATTTTCGCAGAGCAGATGGCGGCGAATGTGGCTGTTCGTCTCCGGAAAACCGGTCAATGGACCGAGTCAGTCGAAGGTCACTCAGCAGTACCGAGGAACATTGACATTCCTGGAGTGACGAGCTACATCCCTCCGAGGTACCTGTTCGACAAGTGCTTTACAAGCCTGATCTCATCGAGGAATGAGTGGTCAGAACGCAATTATGGGACCTGATGCCATTAGCATTTTCACTGACGACTCTAAGACTGAATAAGGGGTTGGGGCTGGGGTATATTCGGAGAAGTGTAATATTAATACAGTAGCGTTTTTAAGGCAGGGGCAGTAGCGATTTCCGAAGTGCTAGTTTGGCTTGCGCATAATGTTATATCTACTAAGGATATTGCAATCTACACGGATATTCAACTGGCAATTAATTAAATCGCTTAGTTCTCCCTGCAGTGGCGCAACCACGGGGAGGCCTAAGGCTAAAGCCCCTCCCAGGAGAAATAAATATAAAAAATAAATAAAAAGTTTTGAAGGTGAGATAATTTTTTTTTTGTAACTTAACGTTTTTTGTCTCCTGAACACGAAAATGAAGTTTGAAAATTTTGACTGGGAACCCCCTTGTAATATTAGAACTCACTTTTTTTCAATGTTATGAATTGACGTCTCGTATAAAGTAAAATACACTAAATTTGCTAAAATGTGATAGCAAAATAAATGTTCAGAGCTTCTTGATCAAATTGCAATGAACATTTTCGTCAGACTAATGAAGACGAAGTCCGTTATTTTGGGTTTCCCGGTCAAATTTTGTATTGGCAAACCTGGGATTTATACTCAGCACTTTTCCACCTATGCCTGTTTTTTCCGCCCCGCGTTCCTAGACAAGTAGGTCATATTGATATTTTGAGTTTTGTTAATACAAATAAATATAATAAATATAAAGGTAAATAAAGATAAATTGAGAATTGTTTTGGTTTCAAAAGTCAGGCTTCTTTCACTCGGTGAGTCCGCAATGCTTTTAGCATGGGCCCGAGACGATATTTTTTTTGGTGCCCGAGCTCACACGTACTTTTGGTTAAATCAGAGCTTCTACACAGATGTATTAATGAGTCGCTCACCGGCTAATAGACGCATGGGCTCACCAATGCAATATTATTTGCTAGAATGGGAATTGACGGCAAGCGTCGAAAGTCCAGTCCAAATCGTCGAAATCATAAAAAAATAAGCTCATCCTTTGGTGAAAAGAAATCGATTTTTAAGGGTTCATTTTTTATTTAGCTTAAAGTAAATTGACAACTTATATCCTGCCGCACTCCGCTGTTTTTTTTTAAGTACAATAGAATTTTGCAGATAGTCGAGACTGAAATCATCCTTTAAATTACTAGCGGGAATGGAAAGTTGGCGTATAAGAAAATTACATTATGTTTCCTGCTGGACTCGTCGACTCATGAATTGAACATGCACTCAAATAGAGGTTTTCACTGGGTAAGTTTGTGCGTCGATGAGTCTTAGCCACAGTCAAACTATGCCAAAGCCTTCATTTAATCCATGAGTCGATGAGCCAGTGAGTCGATGACTGGATGAGCTCGTGAGCCGCCGATCGTGAGAAATCAGTCTAACGGATATTTTTCACTTTTTCGTTATTGGAAAGTAGACGCGCAAGTTAAAGTTTCTTGATTAACACACTACATTATGAAGAAACTGATTGTGATAAAATAATTTTAAGCCCTATTTTCCTGCAAGGAAGATGGAATGAATAACAGTCGCAGAACCTGTTTGTCAGCATACTATTTAGTATTATTAGTGAACGCTTATTTTTTTTCTCAGCCCCTCCCAGAATAAAATGCTGGCGCACTGCTGCCCCGGTTACATCAAAAACGGTACTGAACTGTCACAACTCCCTCATGGTAATGTGAAGTTTTTCCAACATTTCCCTGTGGTCACAATGGTATAGTATAGGTATAGTTGGGAACTGTAAACCTGATGACTCGGGAGGGTACGACTAACGAAATCAGGTAGTGTTGGCGTAGAGCAAGGATGGCTCTAGCAGCTTGTAAATTGGTTACCCAGAATGTTGCGTATGAAAGAACCAACGCCAGATGGAGGAGTGAATAGACTTGTCGTGCAACTAGGGAAATATGGCCTGAGCTGGACCCCAGCCGATCATACGAGATGCTGATGCTGAGCAGGAGGCTTTAGCGAAATGTGGGGGTTATCACTGGACACTGCTTAATCAGGGAGCATGCTAGAAGACTTCGGCTCCTGCACATCACACATCATTTTCGGAGCAGTCTGTGATCGAAATGGATACCGCATTCGGTACAACCATGGGCTGTACGAACTTTACGATGAACTGGAAGTTTCGAAAATCGTCAGAACAGAACGATTTCAAGCAGGCCATGAGTAACTAGGGGACGATAACCGCATGCCTAAAAAAATATTGAAAGGACGCGTCAGTGGAGCAAGGATGCGAGGAAGACCCAGAGCTCGCTGGAAAGAGAAGAGTAGATACTGACGCCGAACAATCAATTAGAGGACAATGATCCAGACGACCAGGGCTCGACGGCGGACTGTAGCGCCACGATGAAGATGCAATGAGCTTTACTTTTGACATGGCATTGCACTAAAAATAAGATGTATCCATTCATCATTAGTTAGTAGGCAAGACGATCGGTAGCTCAGTGCGAAGAGATGGCAGGCTCATGTTTGACTACAGGCGTTGAGGGTTCAAGTTCCGTCCACAGCGTTCGTATGGGTCATGGATGTTTGTGTTGTTTTCCCTCTGTGGTGCGAGCTGTAATAATAAGTCACAACACTTCCCGACTTGTCGCAGGTAGGCGACTAAATGGGAGCAGGAGGTGCATGCTGGCGACGTGCATCGTCCGAATTAGGTTTATGCTAACGGAACGTTAGCTAAACTACATGGAATAACTGATGCGCTATGCCCCACTAGGGGTTAGGGCAAATGAGTAGGCAAATTTGAAGTATTCTGTTTTTTTTTGTGGCAGAATTCAAATCTATTAAGAATCAACGAATATTACATAAATATTTGGAAGGGCTTTTAATGCAATATTGTCAAGAAACCCCGCTATCTGCGACAGTAAACACTTAAAACTTGTAAAACTACGCATACGAGACACTGGCTACTATCATCCCAGCAACATAAACCATCTTGGTAAGTTATCATTACCACGACAGTTAATTATTATGAATATTTTGCTGTTTTGTTTCTTGTCTTGCATCGTTGCTGAATCAACATTCCGTGCTGTTTTGCAAACCTGCATACATGTACATACGTTCGAGTACGAGTATATGCAATATCGGAATAAATGGCAGCGACCTTGCAATTAGCAAGCCGGTTTGATGACCGATTTTCAACTAAACAGCTAAGAAACTATCAATATTGGCGATTGTTACCAGTTTTCTACAACTAATCGACGTTTGTTTCCAACCGAAGATACTTTGCAAGAAGTGTGAATGTTAATATCGAACAAATAAGAGTGTTGATTGAAAACGTACACTTTATGCATATGTTAAGAAAATATGTTTCCTCTTTCCTGCTATATGAAATCCGATTAAAATCTATTTTAGTAGGTTATGTATGTGGAAAAGATATTTCTAGAAAATTTACCGACATAGAAAAATGAAAGTCGACAAGTATGTGGTATGAAATAATTTGATGGAATTTGGAATTAACGTGCTTAAAATGGAAGGCAATTATTTTTTAAATAGATTTTGTTTGTTAATATCTTAAGAGTGTTTATTCAATTGGTAGCTATATGACGTGATAGTCCGATTCCGTTGATTCCGCCATATATACAGCGTGTAATAGAAAGACGGCTTTGTTCAAAAATTTCAGCTCGACAGCTTTAAAACTGAGAAAGGTGTTTGCATAGAGCGAAGACTCAACTCGTTATACCGGTGAAGAATATATGTGTACTTTACTACATGGGCTGAAAGTCCCGGGATTTTCCAATAGGTGGCACCACTAGAAAATGAACATGACTCATTTCGAGAGGCTCATCTACATATCTCTAGTATATGTATGAAATTTCATAACATTTCGTTAATTCGTTTACAAGCTACAGTCTTTTGAGATTTGCTGACAGTCGACTAAAAACAGCCGCGCGTTGATGATTCAACGGCCGGTTTGGCGTTGTTGCAGTGTAATCGTGCGGACTTTTTTTGACGGTTTGTGACGATGGATGAAATGAGGGTCCATTACCATACGACTGAGTCCAATAGGCAGTCTGTGGCTGGAAAACTACGAAAGCCGACCAAAGTGGCCAAAAGACCATCGCTCGACCGGGAAGGTTATACTCTCCATTTTTTGGGATGCGCATGGCATTATTTTCATCGATTACCTGCAGAAGAGAAGATCTCAGAGCCCCGATAAATAAGAGCACAGGCTAGTCATTAAATCTTATTCAATAAAGCGTTATAACTCGCTACCTTAAGGGCCTTCCACCAAACAATAATTCCGTACGTCGGCATAGGTGGCACAACAGACACGTAGAGCCAATAGACGACTTTAGGTTGCAGGCTCCAGCTTCTGCCTTCTTTAGTACAAGGCAATTATAGTTTTCCTTACACGTTCCTGTATATTTCGGTTCCACTCCAACTTTTTGTCACGGATAAGTCCAAAAGATTTCGCCTTATTAGCAAAAATCAGTCCAGTCCCCTCTACCAAAGAGGGTACTACGAGTATTGGCGGAATTCTGTACTTCCCAGTGAAAAGAACAAGCTCCGTTGTGCTTGGATTCACCCTTAACCCGCAGGAGTTTGCCCAGTTAGTAAGTAGATAGAGGGCAGTCTGTAACACCTCGCTGAGGACACCAAAAAACTTGCCCGAAATGGCCATGGCGACATTGTCAGCATAAGCAATAACTCGGTACCCGAAAACTTCTAGTTACAAAAGCAGTCTGTTAGCTACAAGTTTAAAAAGAAGGGGGGGGGGAGAGAAATCACCTTGCGGGGTGCCTCTCTTAACATATCTACACTCAGACGAAGAGTTCAGGCTTGTACAAACAACCCTTGATGTAAGCAGCAAGTTTATAAGCGTGTAAAGTGAAACGTCTACACTCAAACCTGAAAGTACGAAATAGAAATTTTATAATAAGCGCGATCAAAACATTTTTCATACATCTACAGTGTTCATTCATAGCAGAATTATTTCGCTCTATTACGTAGGGGAATTTCAGCTACATTTCGTTCCGCAGAAAACAATACTCGGCGTTACTTAAAATGAAAAGCGTTAAAATAAAATCAAGGCAGCTTAAAATAGCCTGCAGAAAGCAGGCAGTTTTAAGATAAAATTTAAAAAAGTTTCAGTATTTGTGTCTCGGCACTAACGGTACCGCGCGCCTATTCAATCATCCACTTTGGTTTCTTTGACGAAAAAAAAACTTACCCCACATTGGGCGCCGAATATTTTTCGTTCTTTTTCGAGCGTTTTTTTAATAATTTTTACAGTTACTTTTCAATGATGCACGATATTATATCACTACAGCAACCTTAAGGCAGCCTTAAGGAAGCTTAAAGAAGCCTTAAGGTAAAGTCTGCAAAGGTTTCCGTTTTTGAGTCTTGTGGCTAACGGTACCGCACGCCCATTCGATTGCCCATTTCGGGTTTGACTTGATAAAATCACACAGACCGACCCCACATTGAGTGCCGAATATTTTCGGATTTTTTTCGGACATTTTTTTTTATTATTTTCTACTGCAAATTATCACTGATGCAGGATGCAAAAAATTCCTAGGATCAAGAAGCTTCGGAAAGAAAAGAGGAAGGAAATTGGCGATATAAAGTGAGTTCAGTGCATTGGATCGATACTGTGGCGGAAGAAATTGACCGATAATTTTACTTCCAGTGAAGTTTTTGAGTTTTAGTTTAAAATGACTGCATATGCCTAAAGCTGCTCACACACCGGCCAACGGTTGAGCAATAATCGTTCAACCATTTGACAGTTGCCCAATAATTAATTGTACTGCTAAGTTATTGTGTTGAGAGACTGTTGAGAAATTTATAGTTGCCGGATTAAATTTTCATTAATTAAACAACAGTTGTTGTTGCTCAACTTCTTATTTCAAAAGTAGAACCCAGTGAGGGAGTTTCATACAAATTTTGTACTCTACATCGTAGTTTCAATTTCCAAGCCAAATTCAAAAGGTGAATGACGCATGACCTAAATATACTATAGTCGAAATTAACATGTGTGTGCTGTAATTGTACAATACAACAAATGCTCGAAGAATTTGACACCGACCGTTGCTCAACCGTTGGTTTGTGTATGAGTCGCTCAATATGCATTTTCCAGAACTATGTTAAAATATTGGGAATGATTCCCTATTAGTTGAACAGGGCGTTAAAAGAATTAAGGCGGACACTGTCATGAGGTCTCGCTCCAGTCGAGTCCTCAGATAAGGAGAAAATAGACCTTTTCAAAAACAGCATAATTTGTATGCTGTAACATAAAAATGTTTCAATTTAATTTCGTAACAACAATAGTGAAACAAATTCACACAGGTCATTCACATCCACGTATCTATGAAATAAACACTTTAACACTGCACGCGGCAATTCACAATTGTTTCATGACCTATTATTATAGGGCAGTTAAAATTCAAATTACATGTATGTAAATGGTAATTCGATACTTTAAAAGATAGGGTTTATTTTATATAGGAGATGACGCTGCATTACTTTGACATATTCATTCGTTCATTTTCGTTTGTTGTTATTTCATTTACTTTTGCTTTACACAAAATAAGACAAAAATCACTTCTTCGGGTGGTAAGGGAACGCCGTTGTCGTCATTGAAAAACTGAAGTTCGACAAGAGGGAAACTTCGTCGAGCTCCGCACCAACCGGTTACCGAGTCAGTGAAAAGAGTGGATCGCGCAGACCATTGCGGAGTTACGGATGACGAGCACATCAGCATCCCGGGTCAGGGTCCAATCAAAAATACACAAAGCAGGCAACGAGGTGCGCGAGATCATTGCTGGGTTGGGTGGCTTCCATAGTTTATTTTCGATTATAAACTGGGCAGAACTCATCGAGAGACTAGAGAGCGTAGAGGCCATCAACGAGGATTAATCTTTCGATGTGCAAGCACTTTTCCCCAAGCATCTCCGTGAAGGAAGCGATAAAAAAATTCGAGCAATGATTGTTAACGTTCGGCGAAGCTTAGATATTACAAACGGCTAGCCAAGCTATGCATGGATGAAACTACTTCACCTTTGGGGAAAATTTCTACAGAACCAGTGCAGAAACAGCGATGGGAAATCCCTTGTCACCACTATTATATATGCGAAATATTTATGATATCCATCGAAGAGGAAATCGCGAAGCGAGAAGTTATATTAAAGTTCTGGGTCAGGCAAGTCGATGATATCCTTGCGATCATACCTAGGAGTCAGCTCAACGAGATGTTGGAAACGATAAACAGCATGCACCGAAATATCATGTTCACTATGGAGACTGAAAACAACATGGAAATAGCATTCCTGGACTTGTCGCGCTCGGTGGCCGTGATCGTTCGATCACCGCTCTACGATACTAATCTAGAGCTCGGAGATCAAATCTCGGTGCAATCAAAAACTGCCTGTGAGTACTAATAGAACTCTCACAGTGCTCCGAGCTTGTCAGTATAAAGATGGCGCCGATAGGAGGTGCATGATAGCAACCGCACTTCCGAAAAAGTAGAAAATGCTAGAAATGTTGACGCGCCCATGCCCCTGGAGGGGTCAAGGCAATTAGAGATTCCTGGACTTGAAGGTGATACGGGCCAACGGTAAGATAGAGTTCGACATATATACCGCAAACGAACGATAATGAGCACCTCTATTACACACGCCCTTGAACAATGAGAGATACAACGTGCAGCTCCAATACATCAAAGACACGGCGGCGATCAACGGATACAGACCCAATATAGTGGATAAGCTCATCACGAAAAAAAATCATCAGAGGTGATCGGCAAAAGGACGCGCTATGTCACACTAGGGGTTAGGGTAAATGAGTACGAGTAGTAATAAACACGGCGGCTAATTACAACCCGGTTTGAGGAACATAAAAAAGACGCGCAATTGGGGCGAAAAAAACCCGGTGAGGCACAGGCACGAAATCGATGGTTGCAGAAAGTTTTGAAATTAGTCGAGCGGAAGAAAACATGTTGTTGAACCACGACGAAGGCAATTGTCTGCCTAGGTTGGTTAAGTTAGACAGGTAGAATAAACAATTCAGGTAAGATAGATGTTATCTGTTAAGCCAACAATGAACCTAATAAGATTTATAAGAAAGAATTGCGCAAACTGCGCAAAATCGCATAATATGGTTATATTCAAGAAAAAAATGTAATCCAATATAATTTGTTCTGAATACATACCAACATTTTTTAAAATAAACAAAAACAAAATCGTAATACGTAATATTTCTCGTATTATGCAAAACTGACTTATACCACAACTTATACTTAACACACTTATCAAAGCTTATAATTCATAAAAGTCTAAAATAATAAAAAATATACACACATAAATCATTTGTCAGTAATTAGTCCAGCTACCGTTCATAATTATTCAGAGTCTCAATTAAAAAAGTGGTTTCCTATTTCTACTGTATAAAGTTCAGCAATAATTGTTTCCCATAATTTATTATCTATTAACGTAATAATCATCACTATCAACTATTTATACATTTTCATAGAGCGGCGCGGCAGCATACAGACGCATACATAATTCCTAACCTTGAAAATGCGTTTTTCTCACGTTCTGACTGTATCACCTGGGTGACTTTACGATTTTTCTTTAAGGTTGTGGCGATAGAGAAAAAACATCCAAATAGATATAGAGATGAGATACGAGTATAATAAATATTAAAAAAAAGTTAGTGTGTTGTTATTATGAGCAATTCTGTATCTGCAATACGCGTGAATATTTTGTTTTCGCCTCTTTATACATTTATAAGTGTTAACAATAGCAAAGGTCTACAGAGGACAATAAGGACTCTGTCCATAAAAAACACAAGCCGGTGCAACAGTCACCAGAAGTAGATCCCTCAAGGAATCTTGCCCCCAACCCCCGCAGGACATTTCCCCCAAAATCATCAGCACGTCAGGCTAGCAACACCATGCAATTACGTGACTCTCGCACTCAACCTGAGAGTCAGACACGTAAACCCCCAGCCAATAGTAATAATACCAGCAGTGTGCCAAGGGGCAAGAGCTGGTCTCTGCCGCAATCGCAAGGGGGCTCCGCTACAGCCGCTCACAGAGCAGCTGGCTACGGGGCATGTGTCTCCTACGCGAAGGTAGCGTCGACGGAGCGAGTTGCTGTTCTCCCGCTCAACTACCCCGCCTCAGCTCTGACTCCTGAACAACAGACTATCGTGCAGGACGCCATAATGGATAGAGTACTCGTAGAAGAGGCCGCCAACCCTGAGTTTGGGGGCATTCGCTTTAAACCAGGGTACATCTTGATCGAGTGCGATAATCACCAAACCAAGGAATGGCTTATCTCCATCGTTGCCTCTTTGAAACCCTGGGAAGGAGCCTCGCTACGTGTGGCTACGGAATTGTCTCTGACCCAAGCTGTCGCTTCTGTGAGAGCGAAGATGAGACTTCCCAGCACATTCTCTGTGACTGTGATGCACTTCATCTCCGACGCTTGAAGTGCTTCGGCGATGCATTCCCTGAAGCGGAAACGATTGCCTCACTAACATTCGAACAGCTGAGCAGATTTGTTGGGATGATTGGTCTCGAGAATTAGTCAGATCACTAATCTGCGTAGACTTCAGGGTGTAGCACAATAGACTTCCGGGTCGCAGTGCTTGTTGGCCCTCTGGGACAACTGCCCTCCATCTAATCTAATCTAATCTAACAATAATTCACTAAATCAATACTTCATAATCAATCATTTTAATTTGAGAGCATTGCAATTATAATCCTCACAAATTGCTGGTAGGTAACCTAATCCAAAATTCGAATTTGACCATTTCCTGCATCTGATCTTTTCCGTAGAATTTTACATCAATCTCATTGGTGTAGGAAGTTAAGAAAGAAGAAAAACGTGTCTAACAATTAGAAGAAAAACTTGTAAATAAATTAGTATAACATTAATAAACTAGACAGTTTTCTTAATCAATTCCAGTGTCATATGCATTTTTTGTTTACTGTGTACAGTCGCTCCCCGACTTACGTAAGTATTTCGTTCCAAGGAAATTTACGTAAGTCGAAATTTTACGCATGTCGAGGTTCCTTCTAAAATACATAGCAATATTGTAAAAACAGGATCTATTAACAAAAACAGCTTATAAATAGTGGACGAGGGAGCTTGCAGCTCACAAGGTGCTATTATGTAGGATAAAAATTTAATGTAGCCAAAACCTCCAGAATGGAGTCGGATTGGCACTCGTATAAAAAAAAACATCTGGTTGAGTACAAGAAAAAGTTGGGGAAAGTCAAACGAAGCTCATGCAGGATCTTTTGTGAACGAATTGAACGAGACCTATAGACTGCGGGAAATCCTATCAACAAGTCCTTCCATGACTATATATATTCTGAAGTTAGATGCTTCCTGGACTGCGTCTAGTAAAGAGACTCTGGGAGTTTTACAAGACACGGATATTTCATCCGTTATCACTCAGTATCATTTCGAAGGAAAAAGTAATCTGGCCTATATCCAGCTTCGAACTTTTTAAGTCCGCTCAGCCTCTGGAGGCATCATTTCGGCAGATACACAAAATACTTGGGACCTTGTTATTCCCTGGGTCGAAACCATTCCCAAGCCTTGTCTGACTGTAATAATTGGAGAGGCATTTGTGTGCTTCCTGCCGTTGCCAAGATAATAGCTAAAATCGTCCTGGAAAGACTAAAGGCCCACTTAGAAAGCACAATTGATGAAGAGCAGGCTGGCTTTCGATCCGGATTCTCCTGTGTCGATCACATTAACACCTTGCGAATCATCATCGACCAATGCGCTGAATACGATTCTCCGCTTCACTTGCTTTTCATCGATTTCGAAAAGGCTTTCGATAGTGTGAACCGGGATTCTATATGGGCGGCCTTGCGCAGGAGAGGCATCCCTGAGAAGCTTGTGGCTATTATTAAGGCAACCTATGACGGCGCGAAATGTCGCGTTCTGCATAAAGGTAAGGTGTCGGGGGACTTTGAGATTCGCAGTGGAGTTCGGCAGGGGTGCATCCTCTCACCGATCCTATTCCTCATTGTGATCGGCGACGTGTTGCATGCAGCCCTATCCGGACTCGACAGAGGAATTCAATGGACTTTGACATCTTATCTACAACATCTTGACTACGCTGACGACATATGCCTACTCTCCCACAAAATCATGGATCTGTCCGCAATGGCGTTAGATCTCGAGAGGGAGGCAAGCAAGGTTGGGCTAAAGATTAATACCAACAAGACCAAGGTTCTTAGCCCACCGTTGCGAAAAAGAAATCCGACACCTATTGCCATCAATATTAATGGGCAGCCTGTGGAGAAGGTGGACAACTTCGTCTACCTGGGTAGCATTGTTGCCGAAAATGGTGGTACGGAGCAGGACATCGCTCGTCGTATCAACCAGGCTAAACGCGCATACGGCATGCTGTCCAAAATCTGGCAGGGCAGTTATCTCAGCATCAAGACCAAGCTGGGCCTGTTTCGCTCCCTGGTACTGTCAGTGCTTTTGTATGGGAGCAGTACATGGAAAGTTTCCGTAGGAGTTACCAGAAAGCTGCAAGTTTTCGTCAACTCATGTCTTCGTCGAATTTTAAGAATTTTCTGGCCCGAAACAATATCAAATGAAGAGCTAAGTCGGCGTACGGGTCAGATGCCAATCGACGAATTGATACGCAGGCGAAAATGGCAGTGGATAGGTCACACATTGCGGAAGAGTGATAACTGCATTGCTTTGCATGCCATGAAATGGAACCCCATTTCCAACCAAGGCCGACCAAGAGGGGGTCCTCGAATCACATGGCGTCGATCTGTGGCAAAGGAGTGTCAGGTACTGGGTAAGTCTTTTGGGGAGTTGCGCCCCATTGCCCAGAACAGAGTACGATGGCGCGCAGGAGTAGTTGACGCGCTATGCCCCGCTACGGGTTAAGGCAAAGTAGTAAATATGGACGGAAGTAAACGTGGTCTTTATTTCCAAGGCGCGAAAGAGCTTCCACATACGCCCAAAGGATTTTAAATCCTTAAGCCTATCGGTGCGGCGGTCATTCTATGGATGATGGAGAGACTTATTGATTTCCACCTACGAAACACAATTCCAGTAGAACTACTCTCGGCAACTGCCATCTCAGTTGTTAATCCAAATAAAACCGAGCGAGGGAGTCAGGTCAATCGACGAACTCAGACATTATCCATGCTTCAGTCCTGAGCAATGTTGATATCCTCTCTTCTACGGACTACTATACACCAAAACACTGGTTCGGAATAAAATATACTTGGGTAAATCCACCCCGTAGTTACCCAGAAATAAATGACCCGACGGTCTTAACCCCTCTGTGTGTCTAAATTGATAACTTTAAGGCCGATGAAGGAGTGGGTGCTTCTCCGATTGGCTTCATCCTGCTATAACTTTCCCACTGCTGCAGTGTCTTCCAGGTGGAGATTCGTGCAGTAGAAGAGAGACAGTGTTGAATCGAGCGAAATATTCATATCTGTGAGAGATATTACGATTTACACAGACCGCCAGGCCGCAGTGAGACCCCTTAAATCCAGCTTGGTGTCATAAAAACCCGTGGAACTACTACTACTACTATTTGCCATAAGTGGTATAGCGCGTCAACTATTCGCATGTGGCTTAGTTGACGTTTCGTTAGCATAAACTGTTTTCGGACAATGCAAGTTGCTAGCATGTACCTCCTGTCCATTTAACCGCACACCTGCGACAAGTCGGGAAAGGTTGTGGCTTATTGTTATGCACCACGCTACAGAGGGAAGACAACACAAATATCTATGGCTATAATGTGGACGGGACTCGAACCCGTAACTGACCGGTAACATGACACATCAGACTGACGCCTTCAACGGACTGAACTACCGGCCGCCGGGAACACGCCTTAAGAAAATGGGAAATTGCTATACCCCTCCAAACTTGTAAGTATGGATGAAAGATAGCCTCTATTGACAAAGCCAATTTGAGGTGGTGGTTATTGTATTTGCCATAAAGCGAAGCTTGTATGGCCCAAGCTGGATGTTAAACGATCCGCTAAACTGCTTTCGATGAAGAAATCCCACATCAGCCTAGTTGCGGGAATCATTACGGGCCACTGTCTCCTCGATGAACATGCCAGAAGGCTCCGATTTTCACCACGACTTTTGAAGAAACTGTGAGAATGAGGAGGAGTAGAGAACTTTCCATATGCTCTGTACTTGCTTGTCATTGGCACATCATCGTAGAAGATCTACTGTGAGGTCCTATTTTTATGATCACCTGGGGCAGTTAGTGCACATGTGGGCAAACTCCTTCGTCTAGCTGTTACCCCTGGTTTGTTCAGTCACTAGATGATGGCTGGAGGTGTGTATTACTAGGGTGTCACAAGGGACCTGTACTTGGTCTCAGTGTATTGTACGTGCTATACGACAGCCCTCTATACCGTACCACATCAAAATAACCCAAATCCATTTTTACGTTTCGTCCGCAAAAAAATGTTATTTTGTTTCCGCTAAGCAAGACGTTAGAATTTTTCAATGAATTTTGGCTTTTACGTAAGTGCGGATTTACGTCAGTCGGTCATACGTATGTCGGGGAATGACTGTACTTACTGGAAGCGATAATCCTTAAGCTATGTTTAGACAAGAAAGAAAACTTGGTAGAGCTCTACCAAAAAGAAAACTTTGCTCTACCAGAAACGTTTACTCGAGAGCGAAAATTACTTTCTTAGTATTAATTAATTAATTAATTAATTTAACACTGCATATCTGATCAAGTAAATGCATCAGATATTTTCGATAATAGATTAGATTTGCTAAGCGATGTGACTTTACAAGGACATCTCGTGATTCAATCACAAGGCATTGTATAATGTCAATTTATTGACGTTAGAGCTAACAAATTTTCTATTGTACAAAGCGATATAAAAAAACAAACAATAGATAGAATCTGTCTCCAAGCAGTCTTAAAACGAATTACTGAATTAATTTAGATTTAAATGCTAATTTAATGCAATAACTTTTCGCTAAGCAAACGTAATGAACTGATTGAACCAAGCTGCCAAAAATTATATTTAGACAATACCGTGCCATTTCTATTCTGAGAAATAAGACAGATTGAGGCTAAATTTTGTAAGTGAAATATGTAAATGTTATTTCATATATCCTTGTATAGAATTCCGATTGCTTGTTAGCAATTACAATTAATTCAATTGCATGTGTAATTATCAAATAAAAAGTAAATGAAATTCGAATGACGAAACAAATGATTCAAAAAAATTGAGGGTAAGTGACCTCTTTGGCATTGTACTCAACTTTTCGTATATGAATGTACATCAACACATGTAACATGCATTAGATAAAGCTAATTTGACAAATGATGATACTAAAAGAATGCGATGCGAGTGAAGGATAATATCTGATGCATTCATTTAATGAATAAGTGAAAATTTTATTTATAGATATTAAATGCAGTTTTTTGCACTTACTATACATTTAGTATTTTCAATAATATTTTTCGCAGAAAAAGGTGTATGGATTTTGTGACGATGTTTGGAACGTATACTACTAGTAGTGGGGCATAGAGCGTCAACTATTCCATGTGGCTTAGCTGACGTTTCGTTGGCATAAATCAGTTTAGGACGATGCACGTTGCTAGCATGCAGCTGCTCCCATTTACCCGGGAGATGTTGTGGTTTATTATTACGCCACACACCACAGGGAGAAGACAACACAAACACCCATGACCACGAACGACGTGAACGGGACTTGAATCCGTAACGACCGTAGTCAGACATGAGACTGACGCCTCTACGGACTGAAGTACTGGTCGCCCCCTATCTATGACCATGCAAAGTACATACAGTAGAAACTCTGTTAACCGAAATGAAGGAGGGGGGGATATGAATAAATCAAATTTCGGTTAATAAATAAAATACCATTTTCTAAAGCCTAAGCTAAAATATATGAAGAGCATGATACAAATTCCAATTCCAACGTATATATAGCGTACTTTCACTCTGTATTAACGCCAATTTAAGTGTGCTTGTTATTGAGTAAGCAACACAGCGCACGTGAAATATCGATTACCGAAATGACACTACAGTTTAAAACATCCCTTTCGGTCGATTCGGTGAAACGTAATTTCGATTAAAAGGGGTTCAGACAAGAGAGTTTTTACTATACATATATAAATATATTGTATATTTAGGAATTTAGTGCACAACGTCAAATAACGATATTGCCCGACGAACAATGCACAATTTTTTTTGCATCGTTCACCGGCATCGTTTTACAACATCCCAGAAAATTTCCAATAAAATGCTAAAACTCGCCACTACACCAAACGACTAATTCAAGCACATCTGTCACACTTGTAAAACTACAAAAACACCGTGTGTGGGCTCTAAATTCTTACCGCCTAAAGTGGAAATTGACTCTGAAGACGGATTTAAGGAGTTCATTTCCCCAAGGTAAGAACCTTAAACCTACGCACGGTGTGTTTGTAGTTCCTAAAGCGGAAATTCCTTAGGTGCGGCTTTAGAGGCCATTGAAAAGTCAAATAGTGCAATGCCGATGTATGTCTATTTGCCAGTTACTTTCTGAAGTGGTTCCGGAAAAAAAATGCAATAAAACTTCACTCCTGTTTGCCAGGGAATTTCGGGAAAAGACGGAATGCTCTAAATCTGTGCAGCATATAGTATATATTCTCATTCTCACTTGCGTGGTAGCATTCTGTCAAACCTTCTGTCTACCTCCCAACATGCCTACCTCAAGGGCAAATCAGAAGATTCAGCTTTACACTCTATTATGAGCTATATTGATCATTTTCTTTGATATCGAGAGGGACTTCAACAATGTTATCGGGGATGCACTCTCTGGTCTTGGAGTTAGTGATTCCCTCGGCAGGCTCATTAGCCTGATGTTATGCTCTAGGGTTACACAAACCTGCTAAGGAGCATCGTCCGAAAGTAGACTAGTGCAAAGAGGTACTCCGCAAAGTGCAGTGCTCTTTCCCCTTCTCCAGAAGTTAGTTGCCAATATACTGCATTTAGACTTGGAAGGGCTGGTTTGCATGGTGTGTGCTTATGTGGATGACATTGCCATAGCCATATGGATTAATTTCCTAGTGTGCTTAGTGAAGTACTGCAGAATCACGTCTAACCACTTGGGCTGACAACTGTGGGGTAAATATTAATCCGAACAAAACTGAGCTTGTCCTCTTCCCAAGGAGTGTAGTACACCTCGGTACATCAAGTACTGTGGCGGAATGTCGTTCTCTGCTTACGGAGATAAATAAGCTTTTTTTTACCATTTTCTTATGCTGGATTCCGGGCCACAATGGGTTCGCTGGTAACTGCAAAGCAGACGAACTTGTCAGACAGGGTACAACAAACTTGGCTGGAGAAATTCGTCGGAACAATTACGTGCCTATCGCTGCTTGCAAACTAGCTTTTAAATCCGAATGTCTTTCAACAAGACCGCTGTGGCCCAGATTGGATTCTAGCCAATCAGCTAAATTGCTGCCACTCAAAAGGCAGCACATCAGAGCGGCTGTCGAGTCATTACTGGACATTACGTAATTAGAGAGCACGTCAGGAGGATTCGCCTCCCCTACAATGACTCCTGTAAAAGCTGCGTTTACGAGAAAGAGGAGTGTGTTTTCCACATATTCCGAATTCAGTTAAAATCGGCCCAAGATTTCAAATACGTTCCATAGAAACAGTGGAATCGGAACGAAAGTTTTACTGCTAATTTCAAAGTGTTGTTAAAATGGTTTGAAATTGATGCACAGAGTCATCACCACACGGATTATCGTGAAATTCTAAGGAAAAAATATGTTTAACAAATTATCCGATATATTAATCTTTTAGCTGATGTTGGCATTTTAATTGTCATTATTTTAAAATATTACGAAATAATTGCGAAGAGTATCATATCTCCGGCAAACTAGCCAAAGGGCACCTTGTTTTGTTTTTTTTTATTCAAGGTATTTTTTTTCCTACATTTTTCCATCATTTAAAAGGACGTGGCTGTTATCTATTTCCTAATAGTGAACATTCGTGGACGTCTAAAAGCCAAATTTTCCGTGATCGAAGCCAAAAATTCCCTGTCAAATCTACAGTTCGACGGGGGAAATTTTGGCTTCGACCAAAGAAAATCTGGCTATGGATTGTCTGTGAATGTCCACCATAACAAAGTTTTTTCCCTGACATTTAAAGAATGCAAAATTCCCTAACACGAGGCAATTGAGGCAATGTAAGATACTTTTTACTTAAATATTAAAATTGACCTAATTCCATGCAATTTAATGCTCAGCTACAAAATATACTACAAAAAGATATTAAGATACTTATACATAAAACTTGAAGAAGAGTGCGTGCGCCTATAATAAAATCTATTATCGTTGTGGTTCAAAGATGAATGCATGAGAGTGCATCTGGGATGGGCGGTTTAGTGAGACGATTAGCTCGGATAAGCACGTGGAAATCCAATTTTGTGAGATATTTTCATACATTAGCGGTTTTAATTCGATTATTCAGCTGCAATACACATTTTCATATTGCTCTATGATGAAAATTTAAGTTTAATTCAACTGATCTAAATTGCAAGTATAAATGAAAAATAAGTAGCCGATTTCACTTTGATTGTTACAGAGATAATCACGATCGTATTAATAGATTTTTCTCGGTTTTGCCAGAGGCCGATCAAACGACTATTTTGTAGACTAATAGATTAAATGAATTCGGAAAAAATTGGAGTTACGTGATGGTAAGATACAATGGAATTGGAAATAATTTTAACATTATTCAACAAATTTTACATATATCTGAGGCCTGTTTAAAAAAAATAACGGATTTTTTTAAATTGCATATCGACGGATCGTCGTAGCGACGGGGGGCTGGCAGAACTGCAATTGTCATAATGTAATGTATTGTCCCATGTTTTCCGCGTAACTGACTGTTTATAGATTATTTATATCTCGTTTAGTTTGCAGTTATTTGACTGCGACGTGCATGCAAATTTCCTTTCATTTATAAAACATATTATCGAATATCCAAAACTATAGAGATCTGAACAGCATTCAATAATTGAAATAATAAATCTTTCATTGATTGAAGCAATTAAACCAACAATTTCGTCCAGTTATGGATAGTGTCTGCTTAAAAGAACAGCAACATTTTTTTTAGGCAACCTTTCAATTTTTTTAAAGAGTAAAATAACCAAAACTGGACCGGTGGTAGTGACATTTAAAATTTATCAATCATATCCCAAAGGTTCACACTCACTACTTGTATTTGGAGGAAAAAAACATAAAAGTGACGTTGGAAACTTTCAAAATTTTTGGATGCGAACCAGCGACATCAAGAAACAACAATATTACACCATCATTTGATTTGATAACCAGGCCCGACACTACCATATGAGCAGACTGAGCAGGGTATCACTATGTAGGGCCGCAAGATCTCCTGTCTAATGAAAATGTTACATTTTGAAAATCATACGGTAGCCTTAGTTAGATTTAAAAAAGTTTCGGTTTTGTGCCGTGTAACTAACTGCACTACGCGCTTATTCGATTGTCATTTCGGCTTTAATACCTGGCTAAAATCCCACTAACCCCACATTGGGCGCCGAATATATTCCGACTTTCCATTTCCGACTATTTTCTGCCGTTAATTTTTACTGATATAAGATTTAAAAAAACATAGGGTGGTTTTAAGGTCAAATCCAAAAAGGTTTCATTTTCTCTTTATTTTTCGGCGACGAGATAAAATCACAGCCCACATTGATCGCCGAATATTTTCCGGCTTTTTCGACTAAATTCATCTCCTCTCGATTACGTAGGACTGAAAAAAGCCATAAGGTATATTAGTTTAAGACAGCCTGATCAAAGCTTAAAGGTGCCCTAAAACAGCCTTAAGGTGGCAATTCTATTGCCAATTTTGCTAAAATAAAATAAAATCCCGCCGATCTCACATTGGACGCTGAATATCTTCCATCCTTTTCTTCCATTTTTCAACTATTTTCTTTTGTATACCGAAAGACTCGGAGCGCAATGGAAATTCTATTAGCACCCACAGGCAGTTTTTGTTCGCGCCGAGGATCAAACCTTCATTCACTAGATCGTAGAGCGGTGACTGAACGAACACGGCCACCAAGATCGTCAAACACCTATGCACACACCTCCCTACTTAACAAGTCATAATGATGACATCAATGCGCTCGTTACCCAAGCCTGGATGAATCATGACCATTGTTCTAGCCACTGGACTAAAGTCACTTATGCCTTTTTCAAGCAACGAATTCACTCAAGCCGGCTTGGTGAATTCATCAGTGAAACTCATGTAGGGGCTCGTGGGTGGTCATGTATGGTTTTATCGAGGGCTATAGAGGAGAGAAAAAAATATTTGCTCGTGACAGAGCTTGAACGCAGACCGCGCGAATTATGAGATCAAATCTCAGCCCATTGAGCCAAAGCTGTTTTCTTCTGAAGGTAATGAAGCTAATATCAAAGCCATCGATGGAAATTCTTGTCAAGTATTGCATCATCAATGGTAAAGCAAAATAAGTCGTGAGCGTGAGCAATTGATGCAGGTAGATAAGCAATCGTAGTGGCAATGTGTACGTCTACATGCATATCTTTCCATGATTTTCTTCCCCCGCTGCTTACTTGCGAAAAAAATTGTCGACTGGTGAACGATGGTTTACAGGACAAGGGCCTTGATATTTGCAAATATATCTTTAAAAGAAAACAGCTGTGATAGATCAATGGGTTAATGTTATATTCGCGCAATCCCGAGTTCGAGTTCTGCCACGAACAAATATTTCTTTTCTCACCGTGATGACTTTCATGATGACGGCCCGATGAATTAGTCGATGAACTTCATCAAGCATTTCATTAGCTACGGCTTAATGAATTCATCAATGACTTTTATCAAGTATTTCGTAAGCTACGGCTTGATGAATTCGTCAGTGCTATTCATGTAGCATACATAGTTTCATAATATACTTGAAAAGTACATAAGCGACTTTAGTACCGCGGCTAGAACAATGGTCATGATGCCTTCTATCCAGGCCTTCATAATGAGCGCATTGATGTCTTCATCATGACATGGTTAGCAGAGTAGGGTCTTTATAAATTAGAAAATGCCCAAAATCTCTTTTATTAAAGCTACTGAATAACTTGCCATTGTCAACAACAATAATTCATTCAACACATATAACAAAAGTACTCATAACGTGACAATCTGCAGTACTACAATGGTATGTGTACACATATGATGTGTCCCCTCCCATTAAAATGTCTGCATTTGAATCCATAAATAATGATAATTGCATGTTAACTTTGTCTCGTTGTAAATCACATAATTTTCAATATACACATCCTTCGTAAAACGGAGTACATATCACTATGTCAACAACAATTGTTTTTCTGACTATGCCGGCATTTAGATACTACGCCCATGCTGCAAGGATTCATTTATTGTCGGAATTCCTTTTGCCTTTGACTATGAAGTGGGCAACAACAAGCAACTTATAAATTACAAACTACAAGAAAACCATCGTTTTGCCACAGATTAAATGAACACCCCCAAACTTACATCGTCTACCACCACTAAGGGAAGCCATCGTGCCGTCAAACGATTATGTGACCATCCGCATTCGAGTCTTCCGCATCCCTCCTTTCCAAACTAATATTCGTAAATAAAGATGCAAATAAATAAAATTTATTTCATTATCCTTCGACATGTTTACTGGATTGTTTGTACTTTCTTTCATGCCGCAGTGGATAACTCCCTCGCTGAGTTTTCTTTTGGACGGAAGTCAAAGGCAAAGAGAGTGTAACGTTCCCGAAAATTTACGTTCTACTACTATAAATATATCGATATTTATAGACATTTGACAGAAATTTTAGTATAAATATATCTACGAAGGGTAGAGATGGAGTCGGAAACAATTGTGGCAGGATAGACATACCATAGACAGGCACATTTGCATTCTCTAACAATGGATAACAACAGCCGAAAAGAAAATTAAAGGGCGCTCCTGGTAAATTATCATTACAATGTAATCGAGACATTCATAAACGGTATGGAAGAACGCGCAACTATGCATGGTATTAAGAATAGTAGCGAATCCTCACTCACAAAAAAAATGCCACAGAGTTTCGTGTTCGCATTTCCCCCTTTTTTGTCTTCAATTATGCAGCCGATGCCATGCAATGATAAACCAAAAACAAAAAAAAAGGGAAAATCATTGGCGGTCTGATATAAGGACGAACTTGACGTGGGAGTACAGCGAAACGAGCCATAATCAATACTTATAGTCCTTGCGGACGAGGCAAGATAAAAAAAAGGATCTACAATAAATGACACTTGAGAAGTTAGTCATTGAAAGAACAACTACAACTTGAAAAGTTTCTGTCGCCCATGAACTTATGGTTTACGCTATTATCCATGAAGATGCTTTCTGCAAACCCAACCGAAGGACACCATTTAAATAGAAAATCATTGGCGATTTTTTTTTTTCGAGAGAAAAATGAACGAGGAAAAATTATTATTGTGATAATCGGAGTGACCTCGCCACTATGAATGCATGTATTCCAAAAAGTGAATATTATCCACTATGAAGGTTATTTCGAATAAATGAATGGTTCAAATAAATATGCGTAATAAGCAGCGGCGAATCAATGGATCTTTTATATTGTCCATATTTATTCATAGCATTTCTCAAACTGTTTTGACTTTTTACACGCATTAGACGTTAATTCAAACGCACTCGACTTTCAGCCAAATGCATTAGACTTTCTCCGCCGAAGACAGTTCCAAGCTATAGTAGTGAAAAGAGAAGAGAATGATAGCTGTATCCTGAATGGCTGAGTCACACCTAAGCGTCTCAGGTCAGTAGGGTGTCATGAATTACGTAGTCAGACCTGCAACATAGTTGTGTGAACTCTGACACGTTACGGACCACCAGAAGCAGCTATAACCGAGGCCACCCCTGGATAGGCTTTAGCGATGGGCCGATAACCCATCCATGTACGAGTAAAAGCTACTCCATGTCAAGAAACGTGGAACAAAAGCCTCGGATTGGACGGATCAACAACGACGACCACGCAAACGTTTAGCGGATTATTCTTTCGGATCCGGGAATGCACGCTCCCTGAACAAGCCGGGGACCGTAAAGGCCCTCCTTCAACAAGTTGAGAATAACAAACTAAGCATCAATGCCGTCCAGAAAACAAATTGGATTGGCAGCGCAATAAATGACAAGAATTCGTACACAATTTTCAAACGTGGCAAACCATAGGGTCACAAGGAGCTTGGAGTTTCATTCATAGTGAGCAAGCAGCTCAAGCCGCATTGACATCAAACCTATTAATGAAAGCTTGTGTGCGATTCGCATTAAGACTCGTTTTTTTCAACCTCTGGCTCATCAACGTGCACGCCCTCACTGAAGTTAAGGAAGATGCAGTGAAAGACGAATTTTATGCCCACCTGGCGACACTGTTTGGCTCACTTCCAACAAACGATGCCAAAAAACTGCTGGGCGAATTTAATGTGAACGTTGGCATCGTTTTTTAAGACTGGCTCAGAACAAGGGCAACGGCAAATTCAGTGGATACACAAGATTAGAAATACCACCCCCATCCCCCCTTCCTTTCTAACACATTAAAATAAGTTTCCTGTTTTAGTTGCAGTTTGACTTAATTCGGACATTAGACCTTCAGGTCACTGCCTTGTTTTGAACATTGTATCTTAAGATTAAGATTAGTTTGTGGGCAGTGGGCCCGAAGGGCCCACGAGCACTGCGACCATAGGGTCTATTGTGCTATAGCCCTGTAAATCTAGAGTGGGCGATCGAGTTTGATCGATCCCACAAATCTGCACAGCTGCCCAAGTTTGAAAGAGGCGATCGTTTCCGCTTCAGGGAATGCCTCACCGAGACTCTCTAAGCGGCGACGGGCGAGTGCCTCACACTCACAGAGGATGTGCTAAGAAGTCTCATCATCGCTTTCGCAAAAACGACAGTTGGGGTTAGAGACAATCCCCATTCTGTATAAGTGACCCCTGAGAGTGGAATGCCCTGAAAGGAGACCGCAAATGATTCTCACTCTGCTTCTGCCAAGGCACACCAATTCCAGGGAGCGCTTGGGTTAGTGAGCTGAAATAAACAATTTCGATTGTCTCAGGCCAGGGAGGTTTTCCCAATGTGCAGTGGTTTCTAACTGTTCCTGCTCTCTTATGTGTGATTTTACCCTACATAGAGGGATACCACAGAAGGGTTCAGGCCCTGTAAACGGACTTGCAGAAGCCGTCCTGGCTAGCTCATCAGCGGTTTCGTTACCCGCAATACCAACATGTCCAGGGACCCAATAGATGGTAACAATATTAGCAATGCCAATTCTTTGCAGAGCTTCAAAGCAGTTCAGAACCAGTTTCGATGAAAAGGAGAATTTGCTAAGCGCCTTGACTGCAGCTTGACTATCAGTGAAGATTGCAATCCTACTGTTACGGTAGCCAGCTTCCAGACAAAAGTTCGCACATACCTCAATCGCGTGAACTTCAGCCTGGAAAACCGTGGTGTACTTCCCCATAGGAATAGACACTCTAATTGAGGGGCCTGCGATATCCGCCCCTGAGCCTTCTTCAGTAACATTGTACCTTGAGGACAAGGAGAAGTCTATCTCTACATGAAATTAGAGATTGAAAGCAAACCTCCATTCCCTTTCACACACCCTTAAAAGAAATATAGAGGCTGAGTTGATATTTACTCAAATTTATGTAAATTTTCGTTTTATAGGTGAAAGGAGATGAAGTGATTTTTCCATGTCTCATGTAGACAGTGCATTTTGTTCCGGAAGTCCAGTTTTCAAAATTTCTCCAAGATCGGAGTAAAACTGTAAGAAAAACTGTCGATTGCTTTTAAGGGTTGGAAATCGGGATGAGGGAAGTTTCCCTTGTTTTGAAAGTTCAGGCCTTAAAATTTCATCAGAATCGAAATAGAACTATAGCATTAAATTTTTCGTTAAATGAAATGAAATTTCGTACAAAGTACAACGCGCGCATTTGAAAAATTGAAACTGAAATGTCACGCGCAGAGAGAGAGCGAAGAAGTTGCAAACTTCTTCGCGTATAGTTCTATTCTTGAATCTGACCCATGGTTTCATTGGAGCCAGCTAATAAGTAAAAAGTCCAAAGAATTTGGGAAAAAATCTAAAGCATTTGAGAAAAGGTCGAAAGCATTTGGGAAAAGGTAGAAATCATTTGGGAAAAAGTCTAATCCATTTAGGAGAAAGTCTAATGCATTTGGGAAAAGTCTAGTGCATTTGAGGAAAAGCCTAATCCAAAGTCTAAAGTCTAAGTCTAAACAGTTTAACAAATGCTGTATAAAAAAAATAGCTTACTGACGAACGGGCTGAACCTGCCATTTTGTGAATTACATGTATGACTTATAACAAAAATTCCGAATCATGCCCGACCAAACAAGGCATGAGTGTCTCGACAATTAATTACCCTAATTTTCCTATTGATTACACCCACATTTACATAATAATAAACTTTCTTCTCATCTTCAATGAATGACTGACCCATATGCTCATGAATTGACAGTGAACACAACTTGTCCCCCCATAAAGTACCACATCGATTTTTACAGAGTTAATGAGCATAAAACCTTCGACCTTAATAGGGAAAAAACATCAACCATAACGCTCCACTTCGAATAATTTTTTCCTCCCAGATAAGCCAACTAAAAATGGCAGCACTATACAAAATACATACACATACTACACTTTTTCTTAATTGCAATCTGATGTCTGGTCAAGCCCACTTCCCTTCTACCGAGTTCGTCGAACTGCCATTTTAGCTTGTCCGGAGAGATTTAACTACAGGAGTAGTACAAAAACAGCGTGTCCCCAACACTACTCCATTTGACTTCCCCCGAAGCAAAAGTCACAGATGAATGCTTCCGATTAGTGTCGTTCCCATTATACTAGTGCATTAATATCTTGCTTAATGTATATGCGAGTAATAGCTAGTGAACAGTAACATTAGCCGAAAAAATACTATACAGTCAATTTTTATATTGCACACCATTAGACCAGGAATCAAAATTGTCGCATGGCGCAAAGCGGTCGCTACTGGAATTGCATGCACTTAAATACCATTCACGTTGCAGTGTTTCAAACATTTGAAGCGATACCGTGACAAGAAATTTGCATTGAGGATTAGTCATATTCGTTATTGACGTTTTATTTGAGCTTCAGCCTTCTACCATCTAAATTAGACGCCAGGAGCCAGCCTTTGCTGCAAGGAGAACCCGATCCTGTTTCCAGTGGGACCGGGAGGCTAAACTTGATAGTCTCTTAAATGGGAGCTCGATTCCGACTCAATGTCACTTTGACTTATTTTAGGGTGGCGCAAGACGGGCTAGTTAAGGTTTCGTGACGAATAAACAGATAAAAAATCAACAGCTTTATTCACGTGTTATTTGGTATGTACCAGTCAAAGTTACGAATAATAAAATTAAATATTTTGATAAACAGCCGGACTAGTCGTGTTTATCCCCATTTTCTTGAGCTAAGTAGTAGTCGCACTGTTAAATTTTAAGAATGTGGAACAACCTACTCATACTACTGAATTGCCCTAACCCGTAATGGGGCATAGCGCGTCAACTGATCCATGTGGCTTAATTGACGTTTCGTTAGCATAAACCAGTTTCGGACGATGCACGTTGCACCTCCTGCTCCCATTTAGCCGGCTAACTGTGACCCGGAGGCGTTGTCGCCCCGCACCAAAGGGGGAAGACAACACAAACATCCATGGCCACGAACGCCGTAAACAGAACTTGAACCCGTAACGACCGTAGTTAGATATGAGAATGACGTTTCAACGCACTGAGCTACCAGTCGTCCGAAAAACCTGCCATCTTTTGTTTTCCCCTGCAGTTATTGCCTGCAAAAAAATTAATCAAAACGTACATCAGTACCTCATTTCAACTCAATCCATCCCAGCCCCACTACCCTAATTTGCCAAGCGGCAAGGCAGTGCTGTCGCATGAAAGGGTATCCCTTCGCAACGACATAATAAAACATTTTTTTTTAAATTTTTTCTGTTGTTACTTCTTGTTTTTGCGTATTTTATTTGAAAGAAAACATGGGTAGCCCTTTTCGCCGTCATTGGTTCGTTTTGCTTAACCTTCCCCTAATATAAGGCTACGTTTAGCTGGACCAAGCTCCGATCATACTTTCCTATAAAAAAAAGGCAGGTACATGCCAGAGTAAAAGCAAAGCAGAACCAAACTGAAAGCTAATTCCGAATCGTACAACGAAAAAGGTGGCCGTGAGAAGCTTTCTCAAGCAAAGCCTAGCCGAACCGGAAACTGATTTCGAAATGTAAGGACTGAAACTGAAGGTTGTTCAGCTTTCATTCTTATCTGTACGCGCGTTTTTTGTATGAAAATATACATATAAGTGAAGCTTTTTCGCAATCACAATCTTCAAGCTGGCCCCAGCTTCACCGTTACTTTTTCTTTTTATTTTTAATGCAATCTGAAGAATCCATAGCAAATGCCAATACTAAGTAAAGTTGATTTACGATACCAGCGTGCATCTCACATTCCCCATTCTCTCGCATCAGCAATTTCAGCTGCAAGCTCGACTAATCGATTGGCGGTCAGAGTGAATGCTTTCGTATGAAACTGAACCATCTTCCGTTTTAGCTTGAAACCTGAACGCGCCCTAAGTGAGTTCTCTTACAGATGTTTCAGTTTCGAAAACGTCTGTAAGAAAACTCTCTTAAGGTACGTTTTGTTAGGATCTGCGTCTCTGCATCGATCGCAGGCGACGATCAAAAATATACACACAAATAATGCTCCGTGCTCTTTGGGTTGATCACTAATCGCGAATAATGTGGGACGATCGTGTGCCTACCAAAACGCACCTTTGAGCCGCGTTCAGGTTTCGCACTGAAACGGAAGATGGTTCAGCTTCACACTTTCATTCGTATATATTTCACAAATTCAATCTCACTGCCCGTTCCGTCTCACGTCCATAGTAATCACAATTGCTACACTTTGTTCTAAATTTTGCACTTTTTATATGATTAACTGCCCCTACGTGAAGCTTATTAGGTCACTTCCATATTATGAGTACAGCAATAAGCCGCATTACCCAGTGGCACGGGAAGCCCATAGTAATAAACTACTCGTACACGTATGCTATCTATCTATAATCTGCATTACATTCAATAAATCGGTTTTATCCATCTATAGCGGGAATTGAAATGAACGCAACTGACCTGATATAGTAGCAGTTTTTTACACATATCAAGGAAAAATCTAGGTCCATGAATTCGGTCGTTACAAAGAGTAGAGTAGAGGTTCTCGAACGTCTTCTGTTGCGGATAGCGCACCTTAAGCTGGCGCACTCAATTCCGAAATAATCGTCTTAAAACGTGAATGCGTGCATTGGCTGGCCCCGAAAACAAATCGAGGATGTAATTATTATTACAGCAGCGCGCCAGCAACAACGTCGGTCATGAACATGATGGATAGACTGATGAGCGATTGCTTTACTATCGGCCAACACTAATCGAAATCTACATCTCGAGTTAAGATGTAGCCACCTCAGTTGGAGAAGTTACGACGATAACAATGTTAGATGTATCTACTCATGTACGAGTATTTGCATGGTCACAACCATGTCATGATGAAAGTTGTCAATGCGCACATGATGAGTGTGTGGATATGGAAGTCATCATGAAGATTGTTCTAGCCGCGGCATAATTTCACTTACAATCCACAATGTCACTGACATCAGCAAAATCATCAAGACCAAAAAAGAAAATATTCCTTTGGCAAGACTTAAACCCGCCAACGTACGGATAAAAGATCCACTCTATCCATTAAGCTATAATACCATGGCTGCCTTCTTCTGATGATCATTGAGGACAAATCAAAGCCATCAGATAGTTGGTTGAGACGACCGGTAGCGCAGTGTGTCTTATGTTCGACTACCGGCGTTTCGGGTTCGAGTCCCGTCCACGACGACGTTCGTGGTGGCCATGGATGTGCAAGAGGTGCATGCTGGCAACTGCATTCTCCGAAACCAGATTATGACGTCGAAACGTCAACTGTTCCACAACAGTTGACGCGCTATGCCCCACAAGAACTTAGGGCAATTGAGAGAGAGATAGTTGGTTACCTGAACCACAACTTAACAGAGCCGAATTAGCGAAAATGCGCCGTTTTTTAATCACAAACCTCGTGAAAATTGGTTACCGGAAGATGTTTGGAGTAAAAGGAGATGCAAGGATACCTACATCCAACCGGAGGAGTTCAGGAAGTATAATAGCTCCCCGATCTTCACCCCGACAAATCCCCCAGGATAACAGGAAAGGTTTCTTTCTCATCCTCTGGCATCGATAAAATAAGAAGAAAAAGAATCTAAATGATTCGCAACTCCTCTCCCTTACACTTTCGTACCCCCTATCACCGAAGACTTTAGAGAATATATTCAGCCGACTGCTTTTATTAATTTTGCCAAATTTCAAAACTACGCAAATTTTTTTTCTTGTTATTATATCGAAGCCTATACTAAAAAACCGAAATGTTCAAGAAAAACTGGAAAAAATAACCTTTAACCCCCTTTATCCTACACTCCCGGAACCTCTAAAAACGGGGACTTTGAGGCAAATATTCAGAAGACTATCTACACCAATTGTGCCAAATTTTAGAACTATACAGTTTTTTTTCCCTGTTTTTCATTCGTAGTGTGGGCACCTGTTATGGCTGCTACAGACAATGGCCCATCGCGATGGTAACTTTGATGGTCGCCATCACACACCAAATGTCGATTCAGATATTGTCCGTCTACACAATGGTCTTCGATGGGCCATCAGAAAATTGCGCATAGTGGGCCATTGAAATTGAAAGCTGTCGCATCTCTGCGTCACGGCAGTTATAATCAAGCGGATCGCGTACGGCAGAAGATCGATGATAGTAGCACTGCGATAATTGTAGAGTAGCCTGTCAACTTAAATCAGCTGTTCAAAGTTGCGTACGCGATGGGCCATCGCGTGGAGGAAAATGGCTCGCCAAGCCATTTGTGGCCAGCCCATGGTCCACCGCTGTTAACAGTAATGACGGTTACGCGCCATTGGCCACTGAACGCCATCCGCCCGTCCACAGAAAAATGGCCGGGGATGGGTCATTGTCTGTAGCAGGCTTTAAGTCAAGGTTGAATTAAATTTGTTTCATTTGAAGACCATGCTTATGACCCTCCTGAAGCCCTCTTGCTCATTCTAGACTTATAAAATAGTATTTTTGCAATTGCATTGCATGCATTAAACCTGGTCAAAGCATGGACTAATTTTGCTTCCGCCCTAATATCCAGTTGTGGCGAATCAAGCAGGACCTCAACGGTCGCCGTAGAGCAAGTGCCTTTGGATGGCTTCACTCGGAGGCGTTGAGGCTTCAGTCTGGTATTTCGCCAGCTTCGATGGTTCGAATACCATTATAGCCATGGATGTTTATGTTGTTTTCCCGCCTTGGTGTCGGGCGTAAGAATAAGCCAAAACTTTTCCCGAATTGTCGCAGATCTACGGCTAAATGGGCAGAAGGTACATGCTAGCAACATGCATCGTCCGAAAGCAGTTTATGCTAACGAAACGTCAACTAAGTCAAATGGGAATAGTTGACGCGCTATGCCCCTTAAGGGGCTAGGATAAATAGTATGTATTTCGCAAAGTGTTTTTTTTTAATTTCCTCGGTAAACTGTCAACTAAATGTATCCTAGACGATCGAAGGACAGCATTCTATTTAACATATACTTATTGGCACCCCCATAAGCGAAACGTTTCCTTGTCCCAGATATAAGTCATTCCGCCACATCACAAACACAGAACGTTTCAATCAAAACATACATGCTAGGGTCACACTATCCATTTCCACATGATTTTCCACACATTCATTAAAGCAAACACCTGATAATTAATATCTTATCTGATTAGATTAATCACGTTTTGATCTCCAACCCATTTCACAATGCTACCCATCTATCATGAGATTGCAAAATCTATAGATTCCAGATTAAATGTCGACTGGTTCGATAAAAGCAATCATTGGACCCAGCAAAGTTGAGATATTCTACGAATTTACTATTATACGAGTATCTTGCAATGTTCACTTTATACGCTTCCCGTTGCTCGTCCATTTGTAAACGATTACCTTGATAAAATCATCCAGATAACCTCCTTTTGATGCTCTCTTTCTTGGTATATTTTTTCATCAGTATCAGTTTGAAAGTTGTCCAGCATAAATACTATAAAATCCATCTTGAAAAACAGGCGGCCTTTCCATACCACTTTGATTAAAGAAATAATATCGACGTGGACGTGGCTACTTGAATATTTAGTCGGAAATGAACTTCCGATGAATAAAACTCGTTGTTAAGGTGCTGCTGAAGCGCCAACCCAACAACAAATGTTGCTTCAAGAATATCCAATACAAAAAAAAAACCCCACTCGATAGGCAAGCGACCCATTCCAGCATAGATGCCAACTTCAATAATAGGGACAACGATGAAAAAGAAAGCCTGAAAAAATGACTCCCGTGGAAAATGTCGTGGGTAATTGCGTTTTGATTGAACACATTTACCTAGAATTTCATGGACGAAAAAACCAAATGAAAGATTTCCGTCAAGAAGTGAAAATGCCAACAGATTAGTTGTTTGGTTGCCGAAGGGTATTTCGAATTTCAAATGATAGGGAAAGCGATAGGAAAAGCACTAATGCATTTTAATGTGGTTCGATGATTTTTGGCGTGTGGAAATTTTCACGGTAATCGACAAAATTCAAATATTCGACACTTGTGTGTGTGACTTTTTTATATTGTCCGATTAGAAAATAGAAAAAAATTAAGAAAACAATGAATTCAATATTAAAAGCGCTAAATTCTGAAACCAAAAGCAATTTTCTACGGTATTCGTGACATTAAAGTCCGCTCGAACTTTCACTGAACTGTTATATATGAATCTTGCGTTAGAATAGTCCAGTAAACGCTCGAGTACATAGCTGTCACGAATACCGTATAATTATTGATTTTGGGCTACAGAACGGCGGGCGTGAGAGAATTTAAAGAAGATCATGATGTTATTAATTATGTACTCTATTCGTGTACGCACAAATTAACCCTAACATTTTTCTCTATAGGATTAGCCGTTCGATCACTACAGGAGGGGTCTTAACCCTACTGAACAGCCGGAAAATATATTTCCGGTACGTCTATCCTCCTCACATACTGTTCGACTGCATACTTTCGTAGTATACCACACTGCCCATTCCGACACAACACCTATCCTTGCCAATACACATAATATCGAATGCAAAAACGACCGAAAGCACGGACATTCTAGTCCAATAGGAACAGGTTCCGTATTTTAGAAAGCTCAAAGCTTTTTTTCGGAACTTCGGACAATTTACCTAACGCAAGCTTGAATGTCGGTGAAGTTTACCCGATCAATTTTCTCAATGTCTGGCTAGTGCATTGAGAAAAAATAAAATGTGCTAAATGGCAGTTAAGCAACGGGCCCATAGACTTTTTATGTGTTGTTTTTATGTTGATGCAATAGCTTAGGGGATGACCTTTCATGCGACAGCACATCCTTGGCGGCAAAAAAGTTAGGGTAGAGGAGCAGGCATTGTACGAGTACTATATGATGTACCGCTGAACGTTTCGCTCATATTTTTGGTAGATTGTTTCACATTCGTGTTGCTTAACGGTGCGACTGCTACTGGATTCAAGATAAGAGGGTGTGCACGACTGGATGAAAGAATTTTTCTCCCAAAATAATGTTTTTTTACACCCTAGGCTCTAGCGTATAAATTAAAAGTTGTTGAGATTTTTTCTTTACTTTTTGTAATGACCATCGAACCACTGCCATCTTTACTCTCAGGCCGGAGTGTCAGCTGATTGTCAAAGCACTAACGACATGACAAGCAGTCAACGAAGTGTGAACGCGTGCGGTCACCCGGTGAAATATCGCGATAATTGTGTGTAAAAGTGAGTTTAGTGCCGGAATTTTAAGTGTAACTAAAAGAAGTGGCTATCAGTGCCGTGTGAAAGTGAAAAAAAACGTGAAGTGCCGGGAAATATCGAGTGAAATGGTGTATTGAAAAGTGCGAGGTTAGGAAAGTGCGACACGGGAAATTTCGCATTTTTCGTTTATTTTCCGGCAATTCGGGAAGTGTGAATGGTACAGCACTACTCTGGGACGAATCCTCGGGCCGGTGAGTTTAGCGGAAACTCCCAGAAGTGCCCCAAAAAGTGAATTTCAAGTGGTTGTCAAATGACAACATTACAGGTGATTTCCGGCCTTTTCATCGGAATTCATAGGGTAAGTATGCGTTTTTTGTTGTGGTAGAATTTAAGTGGATTGATGCGCCCCAAAGTGTGGATTTTGACCACGATGTTGACGAACCGGACGAAAGTTTCACTGCTAGGCATCTAGTCCTGTCAGCTGCAGTGAAACTTTCGTCTGGCTCGTCAACAACGCGTTTAAAACCCGTATTTTGGGGCGCATCAATTCACTAAAATTTTTGCACAACAACAAACGTATAATTACCCTATGAATTCCGATGAAAAGGCCGGAAATCACCTGTAATGTTGTCATTTGACAACCACTTTGAATTCACTTTTTGGGGCACTTCCGGGAGTTTCCGCTGAACTCACCGGCCCAAGGGTTCGTCCCAGAGTAGTGCTGTACCATTCACACTAGCCAAATTACCGGGAAATTAACGAAAAATGCGAAATTTTTCGTGTCGCACTTTCATAACCACACTCATGACTCGCGCACTTTCGAGCAGTTCATTTTGTTCGGAAGTTCGCGGCACCTTGCGTTTTTTTCACTTCTAAATAAAATATCAGTGACAAGCACTACTTTCAATTGCACTTCAAATCGCGACACTAAAATCACTTTTACGCACGAAAATCATCAGATTTCAAGAGGTCGACTGCACGCGTTTTTCACTTTGTTTACATATGGTTCACTGCTTGTCATGACGTCATTACTTTGACACTCGGGCCTGAGGATAAAGATGGCGGTGATCGAACACCTGTGGTTCATTTGTTGGCTATATGATCTCGAATTGGAGAGACGTTTTAGGCATTCGGTGCATTGGAATGGCTTTCGCCACTGCAACCTCTTTTTGTTCAGTTAAATGATGCTTGTGCCTGAAGGTTTTTGGACGTTCTAAGCACTTATATGGACGCTGACATGAGTGTCATATTTAGGACGTGTCGACGAACATTGCTGGCTTGTAGCCCGCATACTGGGCGATCCCTCGTCGGATCGGTTCGAAAATAATGGCTAAGTTCATAATGCACAGGGGAATCGCAACATGCTGTGGCAGCAGTATCGAAACAGCTTTGCAGCAACTTGTTGTATTCTGAACTGCACGCGCATCTGATCATCCATCAGTGGTCAAATTTCCAGTTCAAAACTGACTACTGGCAAAAAAACGTATGAATACTACAGTGCGAGTGTCATTTCTGAATTGCCATCACATGGTGGCCCTAACCTGCGGAGAAATTTCTGTGATGGAGAAAATGGCCTTTTTCACAGCATGTTGCGCCCATCAGAAACTCAGTGCACAGAATTTATAAAACAAGTCTGCAACAGTAGACCAACAGTTGTGTGTTGTGAATTTAACCATTGTATCGGCAGATCGATTGCTGCCGCGGGACTATATTCGAAGTTTAGCTAAGTCGATCTAACTCACGACGATATTAACGTACCGGTTTAGTTAATTTCGGTGTTAGCTTTTAACTTCACCTGTGATACAGAACTGGAGAGGATGGTCTTGCTGTCTTCGCAAATGGTGTGTTTTGTATGTTATATAAATATGATTGTAGCGGTATAAACGCGCTATTATTAGGAGGCTATTGCCTCTTGACATTTTCCAAACCAAAGTCAGAAACCAACAAGTGGCATCATTAATGTTGAATACCTCTCCGTCTGATCGGTATAAGCACGCTACGAATGAATGCTGACACTAAAACGATTTAGGTGAATAGCCTTTTGGTTCCACGATATAAACGTTGACGATTTTTATCGTGATAGATCATATCTCTGCTCGTCAGTGATTTTGTGGCGAACCCTTGTCGGGAAGAACTTTGTAAGTATAATCCCCTCTCATCATCAGTGGATTGATGGCGAGTTTCCGTTGATGGGCTCTGTAGGCATCTATACGGATGGCTCAAAGACTGACAACGGGGTGGGAGTAGGAGTCTACTGCGATTAGCTTAACCTAAGCTTATCGTTCCGTCTTGCAGATCACTGTAGTGTCCTCCAGGCGGAGGTTACTGCGATTTTGGAGGCCCTTATCTGGTTGAGGCGGCACGCCGTGCCATATAAGGATATCATAATCTACACAGATAGCCAAGCCGCAATAAGATCGCTGGAATGAATCTACACTGTTAACATCTAAGATAATAGCTGAATGCCGCTCGACTCTCGTTGAGGCAGGGGGGTTTTTTAATATTGTCTTGTGCTGAATTCTAGGGCATAGTGGCTTTGCTGAAAACTTCCACGCTGATGAGCTCGCTAGGCAGGGGACAATGGGCGTGATTCAGCAGCAACATGCAAACATTTGTATGCCTATTAATTCATGTAGGCTATACTTTAAGTCTGAGGCTATTAATAAGGCGAATGCTAGGTGGTTGAGTGGTACTACATGTCATGCAACCAGATCGATGTGGCCTCGTCTAAATCCTGTTCGCTCATTCCAATCATAGCGTTGAAAAGACAGAATATCAGTTCTGTTGTGGGAGTAATTACTGGCCACTGCGTTATTGGGGAGCATGCTAGGAGGCTTCGCCTTCCTTTTAATGATTTCTGCAGAAGCTGTGGAGACGTCGATGAGGAGGAGAGTTGTTTCCATCTCCTCTGTTCTTGTCCGGCCCTGGCAAGTAAGAGGAAATCAACACTTGGCTGCTTTTTTTTCTCAGAACTGGAGGATCTGGTGGATGTCAATATAGACCGCCTCCTCCGTTTTATCACCAGCTCAGGTTGGTTCAAAAATTAGTTGGGGTGATGGGGGTCAATATAGGACCCTGTGGTATCACAATGGACCAGCTTATGGTCTAAGTGTGCTGTGCTTGTCGTGGCAGCCAGATTACCTAGCCTAACTTTGTCGGATCCATCGGAGGACGGATCACACAGTCTATGGCGGGTCTAAACACCTTATCGCACTAATCACAAACAAACGGAATCGCTTTCACGCTATGAGTCTATCCGATCCGGGACTTGTTCCTCGTTCGCCTTGTTTACCGAATTGACATTGACATTTGTCAATAACAATTCGTCATATATGACGTTCGAGTCAAGTAGGAGTTCGAAATCGTCAAACTTCCAATCCGTTCGAACGACAGTCCACTTCCAATCAGTTGAGAGGCCAATGTATGTAAATATATTAGTTTCGAACGACAAACCACTTCCAATTGGTTCGAACGACAGTCCACTTCCAATCGATTCAATGACAGGGCACCGTGCGAGCATTAGTAGTGAGGTGGCCGGTAGTCGGTAGTGCGTGTGTGAAGAAAAGACGACGAATAAGAACAAAAGAAAAGGGAAACAGAAAACAGAAAACAGGAACAACTGTACGTCCGGAGGAACCATCCGGTAAGTTTTTTTTTTCCTTTTTTTGTATTATAAGAGGCTGTATGAAATGGAGGGATAGTGTTAATGGGGAAACAAATAATAAAAATAAGCAACAAATATATAATAATACAATTCTAAATCCGGCCCGAGATTGTTCCACATAGAGAGCTACACTTCGGTCACCTCACGTGCTTTTTTTTGATAAGGAGTCTACCATGAGGATTGCCCCGCCAGCGGACACGCTTTATCCGACATTTCACTTGGAGTTGGAAGCCACATGCCACTATAATGAACCATATCCTGGTCTGGTTGTGCTGCTACCACCGGCAGATCGATGGCAGCACCTGATGAGTGAGTAATGATCTGTCGGTGATACGAAACCCGAGGCCGAGGGTTCCATTACACCTGGACTCCGATGCGAGCGCGAGGGCAACTACTCCGTCCGCCAATCATTCCATCCTTATCGCCCCATTTTTGTTTATTCCTCATTTTTACCTCCCATGTTTGTTTTGTCTTCCCCAGACCTATGAATTTTTGTTAAAAGGGGCAACGAGCGGCGAAAACCCCGCCCACGTTTCCCGAACTGAGCAGCAGCAAGCATAGGCCGCTGCTTAGCGTGTTGAGGGGCCTTTTTCTTCACCAGATGACACTGCCCGACCTTGACGGTCATTATGCTACCTTAGGCCCCGTCCTCATGGGCATTTTCGGGTGCACACCAAACCGTCCACTACACCACATAGTCAAACCCGACGCCCCGAGGCACATGCATTCACACGTTTTTCCGATAACCTCCCGCAAATTTTATCCGGCGGAGATCATATCAAGCCTGCCATAAGTACTGCCCCGCCAGCTCACGCTTTCGCTGTATATTTCATTTGGAGGTCACCTGGTCAAATCCGACGTCCAGAAGCATCTTCAATCACACAATTTTTTTGGTAACGTCCCGGGAACTTTATGTGGCGGCAACAATAGCAATTTCAACATAAGGAGGAGAACTCCTTTGAATATGGACGAATCCGACGAAAAGATTCTTACATCAGCTTCATACCTCACTCATTTGTAAGAACAGGAGATAGTAGTAGGCTCACTTCCAGAGTTCATTATCAGATATGATTTCATTTGTTTAGAATCGTGATCATCGTTTACGTCCTGCGATACCTGTAGCGGCCGCCACCGGAATCTAGAGAGCTTCGTTTTGCGTTTGTACGTAAGTGCCCTATTTAAATGGAATTATTGTGACATTTTGACAAATAACGCAAGACTGAGTTATTATTATTATTAGTTCTGGAGGAAGTACATCTCCTTCATTTATTAATTGTTTAGATAAATCGATTCATTTTTTCTTATCGCGTAACCTCGGGTAATCGAAAGACACTTGAGTAATATAATTACATTACTCGTTAGCATATCGCGCTTATGAAGCAGTACGTTGTGTTGATTGTTCTGCTCATGAATTTGTATTGCTTATTAAATAAAGCTAATTAGTGCGATCCTTGAAATATTATTATTTAAAATTGTCTATATGAATACCTAATGACTAGAGTAGCCCGGATAGCGCAACGGTTAGCACGTTCGCCTTCTACGCACTGGGCTCCGGTTCGATTCCTTCTGAATGCAGTAGTTTTCGATGAAAAAGGGGATTTACGTGTGACTATGAGCCCACTCAGCTGTTAAATGAGTACCCATTTATGTGGTAAATAACTCGGTTGAGCGTATTGCTGATCACACACACCTCTGTACAAGACATGCCGTGACGATCTAGAAAATGAGATGATGCTAACTCATCTCGAGGCCATGGTTCAAATCGGACTGTTGCACCAGTTATTTATTTATTTATTTATTTAATGACAACTATAAATATAATATTAAACGAGTAAAAAGCTTCTTTTTGCTCCCGATTCCCAGTAGGATGTGTTTTTCCCTGTAGACTTCACCTCATACCGTAAGAAGTCTTGTTTGGGAGGTTAGGCAGATGGTAGCGACCTACGTCTACCTATATCTACGGCCGGGTGGGGACATACGGTTTCTTTTTGGGTTTTGCAGGGAGGATCGTGGCAACGATGGTTGATTTTTTTCTCAATTTAATTCCCTTAATGCGTTTAGGACAATGCGTTTAACGCAATGCGTGTGAGTTTCTTTTTGGTAACCCAACTGGAGCAGGGACGGCTATTCTCTGACCCCTCCCTACACGATCCAGTCACCTCCGACTCCGCTCACATGGTTGGTGAGAATAAATTGCTACATTTTTCAGGAAAAATCTCGACAACTTTTAATACTACATAAGTGAATCACAACAACAATAAATATCTAGTGAATAAAGCCTAGACCTTATAATATTGTCTTTGTCACGACGAAAATATGTAACTCCATAAACGAGGCTCCCTAGGTATGGCAATGTGTATATGTCAGAGTCACCACATGATTGGATTTGCCCATGTCTGTCTGTCTGTGTGTTCGTTCGCACGATAACTTTCCCTAAAACGAAGCTAGAGGTTTGATTGGTGGTCAAATGTTCTTAGTATGATCTAGGTGGCTGCAATCGAAAATGGACATGATCCGGCCAGGGGAATCTAAAGTTAATGTATCTATAACTCCCGATTGAATAAACGTAAGAAGCTCTAAATTTCGTAGATGACTCGAGAGAGTCATTTTAAACTCTCTTGTAAAAATTAAATCGATCAGTTGGAAACTAACGGTACTTTTCTTACAATGAGGCCCGTATTACCCTGCTACCGCCCACCTTCCCTACAAATAAGAAAAAATTAAATATTCCTTTAACTAAGATAACTTTCGATACAATGAAGCTAGCGAGTTGAAAATTAGGTCGGATGTTGGCAATAAGATCTAGTTAGTTGGTATTGGGTAAATGGACAAGATCCGATCAAAGTAACTCCTACCGCCGCCCCCACAAATGATACTTTAAATTTGCAATAACTTTTGATATAATGAAGTAGGTGACTTGAAATTTTGACCAAATGCTTGTAAAAGGATACAGTTGGTTAGGTAGCCAGTAGGTTACGAAAATGGGTATGATCGAACCAAAGGAACGCCTACTTCCCCTGCAAAAGTTATCTCAAATGGTAACTTTCCATAGAACTGACCACAAAGGAGATACACTTTTAGTTGTTGCCTATATAAAATCTTTGTGTCGGTACAAAGTCTGCTCAGGGCTAGGGATATACGCCTCGGTCTCATTTCTCGTAATTTGAATATCAGCCAACAACAACAAAAACAACAACAAATCGTGTTAATATCTGCGTTCGGGATATTACCACAGTGTTCAGTTTTTCGCAGTTGTTCAATTATTACGTTAGTAATGTGAGATCGTTGATTTTTTTTTTCGTTTGACTGGTAAGTCAAAAATCGGCCAGAAAAAAATAAAAACCTTAGTACTGCACGAGCAATCTCGTGGCAAAAACCATGCAATTATTCTTCCGCCAATTCGTTCGTTTATTTTTTTTGCTCTGTGTACCAATAATTAAATTTCCTTTGAATCGGCCAGTTAACTTAGAAAAAAAAAATATATCGAAAATCAAAAATAAATTAACTATCGAAATGGGTTGTACAATTTCAAATGCATCATGCTTCATCTGACTAGACAACAATAGACGAAAAAACGCTTAATCACCGGCTAATAACAAGTGTGCTGATGAAAGCCAGCGAGAAACATGAATCGCTAATGCGGAAACTGTTGTCGTGCTATCCAATACTTCTTGGCGATTCCTTGGTTATAGGCAAAATAAAAAAAATAAACAAATAAAATAAAAAAATAATAAAAACCGATGCAATCATTATCTGACTAATACGGAAGTGCAGATTATCAAAGGAATGTTCATTTCATTCTAATTTGTATCTTTTTTCACACTTAGTACACTATTATTACGGGGAATCGTAAGCGCCGATTTCAAGAATCCCTGGTTTGATGAGCTACTCGTAGATTCATTTATCTTGATGTGGCGTCAACAAGTTTTCTCCTGACGTAGTCAACCACATTATTTGCATAATGTTGAAAGTGGTTAGTAATGCGTGGAACTTGTATATGGTTTATCGTAATTCATTGAACTTTAACAAATTATCCGAAATTTTTTAAATTATATACCATCACCTAAACCGTATGTCTTCGTCTGATTTCCTACTTATTAAATATGTACATGATTTTCTTTTTTATTTTTGAAGCATAGTACAAAAGTTGGCGTTTCACGCGAAATCAAAAACAAAAGTTATGTTTGCACGAAAATTTATCGCTTCCTAGGTACTAACATATTTCACACGAAATCGCACACAGAGACAAAAGTTGTCACACAATTGGGAGGAATTTCACTGGAAAAAAATTTGCTTTTATTTCGCGTGAAAATCTGTCATCTCAGCTGTGTTCGCTCTCATTTTTAGTGAGAAGAGGAAATTTCAAGTGTCGTGGTCGTGTGATCGCTGTCATTTTTATTGTGAAGGGGAAAATTGAAGTGTCGTGCACAGCGAGGAGGATATCCACTGACGCTTTTTCGTGGAAGAGGTACGTGCAACATTTTCACAAGAAAAAATTAGTACTGGTGTTTAAGAGAAATTTAGCATGCACTTGAACGAAAGTCATGTAACCTGAATGCTATCATCAATTGTTGTTTTCTTGCGTTTTTTTTTTGCCAGAACACCATAAACAAAAGAAAGGAAGAATCGTAAATGTAGTTGCGTCCTCAGGAAATCCAAGGCCCAAATACATATTTCATTTAAAAATATGAATTTAGCTTTAATTACTCTCTGGTATATTTTAAACGAATATTTTGAAAATTGTCAGTTATATAGTACAATATAAGGCAAAGATCGCACATATTTCAAAAGAAGCTTGCCATCGTAGAGATTGGTGTATTGGAAGTGGGCGCAGAACGTGCTGAGTTCAACTCCCAATAATGCTCAACTTTCTTTATACCCTAAACTTTATAAAGTATATACCTTAAAGAGCGCTCCGTACGTATAGCAATATACATATGGAAATATTCAGTGTCACCTTCTGAATCGATTTAGTCATGTTTGTCTGTCCGTCTGTCTGTCCGTTCGCACGATAACTTTCGACAGAATGAAGCTATAGGCTTCGAATTTTGGTGAAATGTTTGCAGTGGATCTAGTTGGCTGACATTGAAAATGGGCATGATCCGACCAATGTAACGCTTACCTCCCCTATAATAAGTAAAATAATTAAATGTATCTGCAACACCCGATCGAATAAATGTGAAAGGCTCTAACTTTGGTAAATGACTGCAGAGGGTCACTTTATACTCTCCTGTAAAAATGAAATCGATCAGTTGGAAACTAACGGTACTTTTCTTCCAAAGAGCCCCGTATTGCACTACTTTTCAAGGTTTTTTTTGTCTATAACTCTGGAACCAATTGATGTAGAGAGCTGATGTTTTGACATGTAGAGTTCAGATGAGAAGCTGCTTGAGTTTAAGTAAGATGGGCATAATCAGACCAAAGGAACACCTACCTCCCCTAAACATGTCATCAAATAAAGTATACCTACATCTAAGTTATAGGGGCGACCGGTAGCGCAGTGTGTTGAGGTATCAGTCTCATGTTTCACTACCGGCGTTTCGGGTTCGAATCCCGTCCACGACAACGTTCGTGGCCATGGATGTGCAGGAGGTGCATGCTGGCAACTGCATTCTCTGAAACCAATTTATGCCAACGAAACGTCAACTGGGCCACATGGAATAGTTGACGCGCTAAGCCCCACAAGGGGTTAGGGCAATTGAGTAACTTTCAATAGAATTAAGATAGCAAGTTGAAAATTTAGTCGGGCGTTGGTAGAAATATCTAGTTAGTTGGTAATGAGAATGGGAAAGATCCGATCAAAGAAACATTACCTATCCTACAAATGATATTATATTTTAAAACTGCGATAATTTTCGATAGAATGAAGATGGCGAAGTGAAATTTTGGTCAAATGTTTGTAGTGTGGCTTATAGTTAGTTAATTTTGGGAATGGGTAAGTTCCTATCTCCCCTAGAAAGTTGTGGTAAGAACAGCTCATTCATCTCAAAATGGCGCCTACCTTATCTACAAAAGTTCCTTCATCGCTACTTAATCGGCTAACTTCTGTTCCAACTGATCATATAAGAAACACACTTTCAATACATATGGCGGTGGCCTATTTGAAATTTTGGTGCCACCACTAGGTTTGCACAAGGGTAAGGTATCAGATCCTTTCGTGTACAACGGAGTGAGACAAGGCTGCATTTTGTCACCTTTACTGTTTTTTAATTGCCATTAATGATGTACTAAGCAGCGCGCTTCAAGAACATCAGAATAAAGGTATGAGATGGAAGTTGTTCAAATACCTTCGACACCTAGACTATGCTCACGATATTTGTCTTCAATCAAATAAATCGAAACAAGTAGCTCTGATACTCTGCAATGCGAAAGCCGTAACGCGGTGATTTAAATCAACGCTGCCAAGACTAAGTACTTGAGCTTGGATCCAGGAAGGCAAAGCGGAATTTGTGTTTCAGGGCAAGCAGTCGAGAAAGTTATGTGCATCCTGCACATACGGTGACCGGAGGTCATTTCTAACGACGACCTCCTTACTATTACTGGTCAGAACAGGATAGACACTTCCATTAAAAGGCGAAAGTGGCAATGGATAGGTCACACTCTCCGAAAAGGGCCGAACAACATTGCTCAATAGAGCCTCGATTGGAACCCGCAGGGAACCACCGCAAGTCACCTTGTTGGACGACCTAGTAACACCTGGAGAAGAACGGTTATGAGAGAAGGTGCCTCAATAGGCAAGTCGTGGAGTGAGCTGAAACCGATGGCGATGAACAGGACGAGGTAGAAAGTAGGCGTGGTTAATGCCCTATGCCCCATAAGGGGTTAATAGGATAAAATATCCTATCGGATTATGAATCCACGCCAAAGAGTCATCATTATCATCGTGGCGCGACAGCCCGACATCGGGCCTTGGCCGCCTGGAGAATACTTTACTGAATATTGAAAAAAAAATTGAGCATGAAGAAAATGTTGATTCAAGTATGCTTGAACTACAATTGATGTGAAGCAACCTTTACATATAGTGGTTTTGAGTTCAGAAAACCAAACTCGTTCAAAAGTTTTCTTTTTATTCATAAAAGCGCCGGATAACGCATCCGGTGCAACCACAAGCTGTTCGAACTGTACGATGAACTGGAAGTTTCAAGAATCGCCAAACTACGATGTCTTGAATTGGCAGGGTAACTAAAACGAATGAATAATAACCGCACGCCCAAAAAAAAACATATTGAAAGAACGTATCAGCGGAGCAAAACTGTCAGGTTGGAAGGACTCAGTAGATGCTGACGTCAAACAACTGCTGGACTTAAAAATTGGAAGACGCGGTCATTTGACCGAAATAATTGGAAGACAATGATCTAGACGGCGAAGACCCGACATCGGGTTATAGAGCCAAGATGATGATAAAAGCACCTTAAATAAATTTTCTGGAAATTGTGCACATTAAACTCACCACACCCAAGCAAAACACGTGCTTTCTCATAATCGCGTGCTTGTTGCGTTATTAGAAAATTTCTAGTACTTTATGATTGATCCCATTCCAAGAACAAATTGATGTTAACTTTGGCATATTAAAAATTTATTCACAAAAAGTTAGTTAAATCTAAAAAAAAATCAAAACAGAAGTTTACCTCCATCGGGGATTGATCCCAATACCTCCTACTTACAAGTTCAATACACTAATCACTAGGCTCACAAGCTTCCTGCGAAGTATACACCTTACCGTCGTTATGAACCACGGTTGCTGGCTCGAACTTCAACAACCTTATGAACCACAAATTCTGTTGTTTAGACCTCATATGGACACGTAGTAATATATTTTATGTATTCGAGAGATTTTACGGAGCCCACTTCTAGCCGAAACAGTTGAGGTTGTATAGCGCTATATACCTAAGGTCTAAACACATCAAATGCTGAAAAGTGTTAAAACGTTGAAATCCAGTTGGCTTAGGTTTCAGCGAAAAGTGAAGGTGACAACATACTGAATTCAAATGCCATCAGTGACAGATACGCTTTCAAAGAAGACGCGATGACAGAACTGCAGAAAGATTCATAAAATACTAGGGTGACGCGACGCACCGAAATCTCATTATCATGAACTCTGGCTGTATGCAATTTGTCCTTGATGCGTGGGACTTCTATTTGTAATATGCTTTTCTTTCATGTATGTAATAAAAACAAACAATAACAACTTCCCAAATTTGTACACCTGATCCCAGACCAACAGCAATGTGAAAGTAAATTGAAACTTTCCTCTAATTTAAACGGAAAACGAAAATATCCATTATTTTCGTTTCGTAGGAAAACATTATTATGCAGATTTGATTAATCATTGAATGAGTCAGTCTGTGTAATAAAAGTTCTTGACGTAAATGATTGGTTTGGCATCCTATCAAATTTCATTAAAATTGATTTCCTTCTTCTCTGTGCCTTTGTGTTGAAGATATATACGCACGTATAATCAATTTTACTCCAATTTCTCTGAAGGATTCAATCAGTACAAGACATGATGGATGGTATATGCTGACTTTTGACATTCTAATTTCAGCGTCATAAATTCATTTAGGGCGAGTTCCAGATAACATACAATAAGACACGATCGGTATTAAGGAGAATCTGCTTAGATTAGATTTAGAGAAGTTTATAAAGCATTAACATAGACTAAATTGACGGCGTGTACTTTGTTTAGGAATGATAATTTAATGACAATATACAGTTGGTATCAAGTATACCTACGACGCGCTCGGTGGTCGTGTTTATTCGGTTACCGTTCTACGATCTAGAGAGAATGGAAGTTGAATCCTCGGCGCGAACAAAAAAATTGCCTGTGGGTACTAATAGAACTCCCACTGCGCTCCGAGCTTGTCAGTAAAGGATAGGAAAGGCATGCTAGCAACTGCTCGTCCAAAAAGTAGATATGCTATCGAAACGTCAATAAGGCATAGAAATGAGTAGTGGACCCCCATAAGTTCACCATCCGAGGGTGGACAAACTTCAGTCAACATAGAGAGGTGGTCAAACTAAAGAGGTTTGTTAGAAGCAAAAATTTAGAGCACAAAGTAAAAATTATAAAACATAAAAAAAAACATCCAACGAGTTGCATATTCCTTTTTCGGAAAAGTTGTAGTACTGCGCCGATATTTCTGGATCCGATTCGTGGTATACCAATATTTTCTGCTTGATTACAACCGTTTGCTGATTCTCCTTTTCATTCATTGCATCTCAACCTGCAGATTTTGCTCTTTCAAATATAATTCAATTGCACAAGCTGTGCCGAGGTATTTCTTTCTATTTTCAGATATGAATGATTTGGGTAAGAACTTTTAATAGCAGCGTCTTATGGGGTCTTTAGACCATCATATCAGTTTCTATTTTAGCTCTAGCAAAGGACTCTAAATGGCATCAGTCCTGGGCAAAGGATTCAAAATAATTTCAACAGTACTCCAGTGCTTTGGTGTCATCACCCCGAACCAGGAGTTACCCTTATCTACCAGGTATCGTTTCTGTTTCATTTCATGATCCAGAGTGCCCTGCAATAGAACCAAAATATCACCATGTGGTATTTATATTAATCCAATGAAGCTATGTACCAAATCTGGTTGAAATCGGACCTCGGGAAATGACTGGACGAGCGAGCTTTGAAAAGACGTAGACGGGTAACTATGATTTGAACAAAACAGAATACACCATGAAACTTAAACCATTCGATAATCAAAAGCTTCTCTGTTGATTTCTTTCTAGGGGTGTAGGGGAGTAAGAATTAGCACACTGACGGCCCAAAAAATTGTCGGAGTTGCGTAGGAGGGAGCAGGAAGATGGGAAACATGCCCACTGGCTACGATTTAAAAATCAATTCTAACTCGACAACCACTTAATGTAGAAATACTCTACTTGGTTTCTAATTGTCTAGGTTATTGTTCTCTACGATTTTACTTATAATCCAGAATCCAGAAAATTTAATCAAAGTTGACAAACATCAATGAAACTTAGGTGGAGTTGGGGTTTAGCTCTTGAAACATGGACGCTGATAATGCGAGGCTGCGATCTCCTTTGCTAGATGGGGAAGGAAGTGACCAAAATTAGTATAACGCTAGGCTTGCTAACTTCCCTCCACTTCATTGGTCACTAACGGGTACATTCCACGTCAGCGAATTCACTAGAAGCCAGTAAACCAGCCAGTACCTCAACTTGTGCGCGAAAATTTGAAAGCCGTCCTACTTATTTCGAAACCTTCTGCTAGTTTTCTACTGAGCGTTTTATAAAGTTATTGGTAATCACGACAACAGTGACAGCTGAGTCGCCGGCTGGTAGCAAGTAAACTCGCCTCAATTACACCCTTAATATGTGGGTTATTTTTTTACAGAGCAGAGTAGAGCAAGACAAGTGGCAAAAAAAAGCTACAGAGCCGATCAGAGTAGCGAAGAAGAAAACGGGGCATGTTTTTACTGGGAGTGTGTTTCGGATTAGTTATAACTCTAACCTCAACTCAAATTTCAAGAGGAAACTTAAATCGTTAGTACAGATACAACTGGACAAATTATCTTTAGGCAGCAGAATAATTTTGCATGAATGATGGAACTATAAACTGCCAGAAAACTTCGACATCTGCGCCGCTTGCATTTCAAAACGTGAAAATACTAACGGAGCAGCATTCTTGCACTAACCTTCTATCCAGAGCAGCTCAGATCAATTTGTTAGTGTAATTGTGTGACCTGCTCTGCATAAGTGTGAAAAAAATCATCATCATCATCGTGGCGCGACAGCCCGACGTCGGGCCTTGGCCGCCTGGATCATTGTCCTCCAATTATCTCGGTCACGTGACCGCGTCCTCCAATTTTGGGAGCCCAGCAGCTGCGCGGCGTCCACACCTACTGAGCTCTCCCAACGAAATCTCGGTCGTCCTCGCAGTCTCGCTCCGTCGACTCGTTCTGCATTCATTACTTTCTTAGGCATGCGATCATCGTCCATTCTTTGTACATGCCCTGCCCATTGAAGTCGTTGTAGTTTGACGATTTTCGAGACTTGAAGCTCATCGTACATTTCATACAACTCATGGTTGTACCGGATGCGCCATCCATCTCGATCGCAAACAGCCCCGAAAATTCGCCGTAGAACCTTACGTTCGAAAGTGTCTAGCATGTTTTCGGAGGCTTGAGTTAGGGTCCATGCTTCGCAGCCATAGCATAGCACTGGTCGTATAATGGTTTTGTACACGCGGAGCTTCGTGTTTCTGTGCACATGTTTCGATTTCATTATGGTGAGAACCGAGAAAAAAGTCTTATTAGCTAACTGTATCCGTCGCTTGATTTCGTCAGTTTCGTTGGCGTCCCTTGACAGGTTGCACCCCAGGTAGATGAAGTTGTTCACGAACTCGATGTTGAGGTCCCCCACGTTGATGCTCGGTTGTGCAGGTGTCCTTGTCACCGATTGCATCATTATTTTAGTTTTACCCTCGTTAATACGTAATCCAACTTCCTTTGCAGCGGTATCGAGCGTATGCAGAAGTTCTTCTGCGTCAGCCAATCTTCGGGACATGATGTTGATGTCGTCGGCGTACGCTGCTAATTGTGTCGACTTGATGAGCAGCGTCTTGCTGTTGTCCATATTCATGGCCCGAATAACGTATTCCAGTGCTAGGTTGAAGAGCATCGGTGCCAGTCCATCGCCCTGTTTCAAACCAGTGCGTGTTTCAAATAGATCAGTAAGTCTATTCTGAATCCTGACTTGTGAGACGGAGTTGGTCATCGTCATCTTTGTCAGTCGCACTAATTTTGCTGGTATACCAAATTGCAGCATGATTTTGTACAGTACTCCACGATCGATACTGTCGTATGCCTGCTTGAAGTCGACAAAGATTTGGTATACGTTTACGTTGTATTCCCAGCACCTCTGGAGTATCAGTTTGACTGAGAAGAGCTGATCGGTTGTGGAGCGACCAGGTCTGAAACCGCTTTGATATTCGCCAATGACTCGTTCTGCGTACGGTTTTATTCTATTTTCCAGAATTTTCGTCAAAATTTTATAGGACGTACAAACTAGTGAGATGCCCCTGTAATTCTCACACCGCAATTTATCTCCCTTTTTATGGATTGGACAGATGATGCTTCTGCGCCAATCGTCTGGGATCTCCTCGTTCTCCCATACTCGCAGGAGTAATTGATGTATGGCATCAACTAGACTCGTTCCACCGAATCTTAGCAGTTCAGCTGGGATCTCGTCAGCGCCCGGCGCTTTATTTCGTTTTAGTGACCGCAACGCGAGATCAACTTCCTCTACTGTCGGGGGTTGAATGGGTGGGCCTAGATCAACAATATCGTCGAGAGCTTCCTGTGTGGGGATGTTAGATGGTCGGTTTAGAAGCTCTTCAAAATAAGAGGCCCATCGCTTGTTAATACCATCGGTGTCGCTGATGATGTTTCCATCCTTGTCCTTACAAAGGCTAGTCCTGGGTTGGTAGCCGTTCTTGATTGTATTTACTAGTTTGTACGCTTGTCTGGTGTTCCTATTAGCTAAGTTTTCGTTTATGTTCAGCAACTGCTCGTCAAAGTATTTACGTTTCTTACGTCTAATTATTCTATTCGATATTCGCCGTAGCTCGTCATATTTTTCTCTTCTGGCTCTGGTTCCTCGTTGAATCCATTGTCTGTAGGCCTCGTTTTTCGCGTCAAGTGAATTTTTGCATTCTTCGTCGAACCAGTCATTTCGCGCTCGCCGGGCTTTATATCCCACGACCTTCTCTGCGACATCCTTGATGGTACCCTTGAGTTCTTCCCAGAACCCATGGACGCCTGTGTTGCTGATGTTGTGTAGCATAGGTGATAGTTTTTCCTCAAGGGCGGTAGTATACGCCACCGCTGTAGCATCACTCAAGAGCTTATCAACCGCAAAGATTTTGGGAGGGCTGATTCTTGACTGGTGCACTGAGGAGATTCTACATCTGTAGGTCGTCTTCACCAAGTGATGATCTGAGTCGCAGTTTGCTCCTCGATAGGAGCGGACATCCATGACACTAGACGCCCATCTCCTGCAAATGAGGACGTGGTCAATTTGGTTGACGGTATGTGCGTCTGGAGACTTCCAGGTCTGCTTGTGAATGCGTCGATCCGGGAAACACGTAGAGCTTACGACTAGATTCCTGCTGCAGGCGAAGTCGATAAGTCGCTTGCCGTTATCGTTACATTCTTCATGGAGGCTGTGGCCTCCAGAGGTCCCCCGATGCCAACTTTCATTCCCGACTTTCGCGTTAAAGTCTCCCAGCAGCAATTTGACGTCGTTTGTTGGAAGTGAGTCGAAGAGAGTTTCAAGGCGGGCGTAGAACTCGTCTTTTACTGCGTCTTCTTTAACTTCAGTGGGGGCATGCACATTGATGAGCCAGAAATTGAAGAATCGAGTCTTGATGCGAATCGCACACAGCCGTTCATTAATGGGTTTGAAGTCAGTAATATGCGGTTTGAGGTGATTGTTCACTATAAATGCTACTCCAAACTCCTTTCGGCCCGATGGTTTGCCACTTGTAAAAATTGTGTGCGATTTCTTGTCATTAATCTCGCTGCCAAGCCAATTTGTTTCCTGGACTGCAGTAATGCTCAGTTTGTACTTTTCGACCTGTTGAAGGAGGGCCTTCTCGGCCCCCGGTTTGTTCAGGGAGCGTACATTCCAGGATCCGAAAGAATAATCCTTTATTCGTTTGCGTGGTCGTCGTTGTTGATCCGTCCAATCCGAGGCTTTTGTTCCAGGTTTCTTGACATGGAGTGGTTTTTACAAGGACGAGTTGTCAGCACGTCGCTTAACCCCATTCGGGGGATGGCCTCGGAGATAGCTGCTTCAGATGGTTTAATAAACGTGCTGGAGCCCACACAACTATGTAGCAGGTCCAACTACGCAAGTCATTCCATCCTACTAGACCTGAGACGCTTAGGTGTTTGTCAGCCATTCAGGCTACAGCTATCTGCCTTTTCCAAACTGTCTTATCGCTAAGACATTGGCCGTCAGCGAATTGATACACTGCCGTTACCAGGGGGCGCCCACGCGGAGGACTATGGAAAAGGTCTTTGCCCCCTTTGAAAAAAATATGTACTCCTAATATTTGCATTTTTCCAGGTCTCCCATTACGGTTTTTACGATTTTTCTAAAAAAAATATACGATTTACATTTCTCTTCTTTGGCATCACGGGTGGTACCACGACGGATTCAAGAGGCTCACCACATCGATTTGCTGTTCAGCGTTGGCACTGTTGTCTCCTAGGTTCGGCACTGTGTCTTTCTATTTTTCTTTTTTTTCGTGGGCGCCCTGCGTGGGGTCAACGGCTACACACACTGCTATGTCAAAGATTTCATCCTCTTCGAAAGGATCTCGAATCAATCTTGAATGTCACTGATATCTGTACTAGAGAGACGCCTACCACTGACGACATGTACACGACCGGGTATCGCATATTTGACGCACCCAAAGATTTAAGGCGTCTCGTGTATGAGAAGGAAGGTTTAGCGTGCCATTATGATTGTGACGGTTGGACAGAAGGCCATCGATTGTATCCAACAACTTTGGTCGGAAATGGATTTGCCGCAGATACAAATCCGTTGTGAAAACACGATCGATACGATTGACAGGGCAAAAACATTTGCGCCAGCAAATACGGCAAAGAAAAAACGCCCAACGCCGATAATTTCCCAGTTTTGAAGCATTAAATTAATTAATTCGAAATAGTAGCATGTTAGTAGAATTAACTTTATATAAACGCGTGATGGCCCGCGTGTCTTTCTCAGAAGATTCTAAAGAAGTTCTTAGATGATCTTATCCGTTTCATTGCTCTAGTCCTTTTGCCATTCAGTCTCCATTAGTTCTGCTATCACCCTTGTAACCTGATCTCCAATCCGTTTTGCTATCCTACCGAAAACTAATAGAAAACGGATGCGGAACGGATAGAAAAACTGATGAAGAACGGATAGCAGACCGAATTGAGAACGGATGGGATAACTAAAGGCAGGGCCGGTCAAAGACTAAGCCGAAGCAGGCGGTCTCCTAAGGTGCCGACTCGGAAAGGGCGACAAACAGGGGTTTGAGTGACTTTTGTCAATTTAGAGCTAAATATTGAATAATACCATTTAGTTATAAATATTTCAATTTATTCGATTGAAAGTAATTCTTACAGTCCAAATTGACACGCGAAAACGATTCAATTTCGAATCTTCATTCCTCATTGAGATAGTGACTTACGGACAAGTCCGGCTATACCATATGTGCATACTGTGCATTTAAACAGAATGTCATTATGTGGGGACGCGACACCTCCAATCTACAATAATTAATTAAATGTTACATTTAAAAAATCAAAAGGTGCCCTTAAGTTTAATGAACGTTGACGTAACGAAGTTTGATTTTTTTTCTACTTACGCCAACCCGTACTCATCCAATTGCCCATTTAAAATTCAATGACTAGATACAATCTCACTGGCCCCACATTGGGCGCCCAATATTTTCGCGCTTTTGCGATCATTTTTCGACTACGTATTTCCAGTGGTAAATGTTCGCTACTTTGTGGGATAAAAAGCTTACAATTCTTAAATGCTTTCGGTTTTGGCACCTTTGCGATACTGACCGCCTAGTCAACTGCCCGTTTTGACTTTATTTGCTAGATATAATCACACTGATCCCACATAGGGCGCTGGACATTTTGGGGCTTTTTTGGTCATTTTTAGGACAATTGTTTTGCTATAAAATGTTCACTGATATAAAAAAAAAACTTAAGGTCGTCTTAAGGAAGTTTAGACTAGTTTGTCTTAACCCCATATTCAGCGTATCACGTCAACAGCTCCATCAGTCATTTATACCGGTTTTACGTAAATGGAATCACCTATTTTGGGGCTGTTGATAACAAATACAAGCCGTTGTGAGGGGTGGGGCTGAAGGTATTGTGGTGCGCACCATCCCGGACACCTCCCTAGTAAGTCGAAGGTTGGACGCGCAATGAGTAGCTAGTTTGGCCCTACAACTAATACAGGTGCCTCCTGAAGGCGTTTGGGGCATCACTCACCCCCACCCCTGGTCAGAGGCGGCTGGTCCATACGTTCACTCGTGCAGTGAACCCCCTAAACTTTAACATTGTAAGCTGAGCCTAAAAAGCAAAAAGTTATTGCAAATACATATATGTATGTACATATTCATTCAAGACATTATTCACACAAAAACAAATCCATCGCCCGATATTCATTATGACGCCTTTCAAACGATCGAATACGCGGATATCTTTGCTGGCGGTTCAATTCAGATATCGCACACGAAAAATCTCTCAAAACCCTTACAAAAATGAATTTCAGTCCTACGCGCGAAAATCGAATTTTGTAGGCACGTTATATGGAGCGTCGGTGCAGCGCACCGATGAACACGACGAATGAACGGATAGAGATAGAGCTCGTGTACCCATATTGATGTGTTTACATCGAAAATTCGAGCTGAGTTGGCATAAGGTATGATTATACCTATACTATGCTTTGGAGATTGCTTTTGTTTTCTGTTTTTTTCTTGCTTGATTGAATATTTGGCCCCTCTAGATTTGATTTCGATGTCTTCTCTGAGTAGAATTCATGCCGTTGCAAGTGTTTTTCATGCGTTATTCGTGTGTGTATATTTACAATTTATCTTGCTTTCGATTTGTGTTAACTTCAGTGTGATTAGTGGCGAATAAGTTTTTGTCGCAATTTGTGTACGAATTGAGTTTAATTGTTGAATGTGAATAATATATTGTAATATTATCAGTTCTTAATACGATTTGTGCTTACTTCGATTTTTCGTCAGTTAATTTCTGTGTATTGCGAGACTTTCAAAAGGCTAAGTATTCATAAAAGTGTTAAAATGGAAGCGTTTTCTGTGGAATATATCAAAAATCATAACAAGAATTTCTTAGATAGAGTAGAAATGAAAAAGCGGGGACCTCCAAGACCGGAAATACTGTTAACTCAGGAATGTAGTGTTAAAAATAAAAAATTTAAACGATCTTTTAATCCAGACCATTACAAAAAAGCGCCTTGGTTATGTGGATGTGAAAAATTAAATTCACTATTCTGTTTTCCATGTCTCATTTTTAATGATATTACTTCCAACAGTAAGGGTGAATGGACTGATAATGGAGTAACCGATTTGTCCCATTTATCTACGAAGATAAAAAAACATGCTGCATCACAATTTCATTTAAAAAATGAAATGTCTTTGTCAGATATAGGTAATAAGGACATTCGACAACTTTTGGATTCAGCGTACAGGAAGTCCATAAAAGATTTTAATGAGCAAGTCACTAAAAATCGGTATATATTGTCTCGGTTAATAGATTGCGTGAAATTTTGTGGCGCATTCGAGCTCGCATTACGTGGTCATGATGAAACTTCGGAATCACTAAATCCTGGGGTGTACAGAGGTCTTATCGATTTAGTATCGGAAATAGATATGGCCATGAAGCAGCATTTGCAATCCAACTCTGCATTCAAAGGAACATCTAAAACTATTCAGAACGATATCTTAGATGCTATTATTGCAGTGTGCCACGAAGAAATTAAAAAACAGGTCACAAATGCTTCATATCTCGCGATTCAAGCCGATGAAGCAACCGATAATGCCACTCAGCAACAATTAGTTTTAATTTTAAGGTACGAGCAAAATGGGCAGCTACATGAACGTTTTTGGAAATTCATGAAACCAAATTCATACTCCGCCAGGGACATCGCAGCTGAAATCAAAAACGAGCTAATGATTTTAGGTGTCTCGCCCGAAAAATTAGTTGGTCAAAGTTATGATGGTGCATCTGTTATGTCCGGAAAAGTTGGTGGAGTGCAGAGCATTATAAGATCAGAGTACCCATACGCGTTTTTTATACACTGCTACGCACATCAAATGAATTTGATTTTACAGAAAAGTTTTTCAGTTAATAGAAACATTTCAAATTTCTTTGCTAATATCCATGCTTTTCCTCCTTTTTTTTCGCGATCTCCAAAACGGATGGATGTTTTAAATCAAGTTGTGAATAAAAGAATTCCAGCAGTCTCTCAAACAAGATGGAATTTCAATACTCGTATAGTTCGCACTATTTTTGAAAACAAAGAAGCCTTAAAAGAATGTCTTCAGGTCATTTTAGATTCTGATGGAAATGATTATAACACAATAAATCAATCAGAATTGTTATTATCGTTTTTGAATGACGACATCTTTTTGTATTGGCTGAGTTTTTTTGCTACAGTTATGCCTCATTGTGAAATATTATTTCAAGAATTTCAATCTCGTTCAATAGATCCTGTAAAAATGAACGATTTCGTTTCTAGTTTTGAAAAGGCAATAGTCAAAATTCGAAAAAATTACTGTGCTGTATCGCCTTTAAAAAAACGAAGACCAAACGATCTTCCATTTTCAGTACAATCTAAAGAGGTCTGTGACATACTTATAAATCAAATTAAAGATCGTTTTGAGTATAGAGATCATTTGATAGCATCAAAATTATTCTTCTCCGAAAAATTTGTTGCCTACAATAAATGTTTTCCAACATCTGATTTTGAATTAGTAGTTAAATTGTACTCATTCTTGGACAAGCCTAAATTAAAAAGTGAACTTTCGGTTATATACAGTCGAGATGATTTCCACAGTGGTTCAAGTGCTCTTGCGATCTTACAACTTTTCATTGAAAGAGATTTAGTCAGTTGTTTTAGTGAAACTGTTAAGCTACTAAAATTAATTTGCACTATTCCAATGACAAGTGTTGAAAGTGAAAGATGCTTTTCCACACTTAAACGGGTCAAAAGTTTCACACGAAATACTATGGGACAAGATAGATTAAACCCACTATGTATGCTAACAATGGAAAAGGAAATGGTCCAGGCGATCCCCGACTTTAACAACCGAGTTATTGAAGTTTTCGCCCAATCAAAAAATAGAAGAATGGACTTTTTGTACAAATAAAATTAGACACCCACCACTTTTTTTTTTTTTCATTTTCTGAGTGAACACCCACTTCTAAGTTGTACAAGCCGCCACTGCCCCTGGTAAGATGAGCGGCGCATTTTGCCTAACGGTGAAGAACAAATATGAACCTCAAAGGTGATCAAATATCTGCAGCGGATCTAACATAGGACTTCAAGGTGCAACGACACTAGGGAAAATCCAATTCTACAAGGAAGAGAACATGGGTGAGATAAAAAAAAATGGACGGAATCTGTCAGGCGCTGAGTGCGTGAAGAGGTTAAAAAGGAACATAAATCAACATTAACGGTAAATTACTAGGCCCCACTTTGGGCGCCATTTTGAGGATCAGTCCTAATATTTTTTTTCCTTTTTTTTATCTTTATCCCATCCATATAAACTTTTATTTCTCACACCTATTCCACAACAGACTCGGAGTATATTGTTTTGTCTTCAGCTGCTTTTGCATCGTAGGCAGCAACAGTATCGACATGGATACCCGGTGGAACTACCGGTGTCGGGAGTTTACTCCCAATTTCCAATCAGGAATCCTCGATCGTTGTTTTCACCATTCTGCGGTAGGCACTGACATTCAATGGCTCTACTTTATAACAAGTTTGAGTCCGTAATGTGTATTTGCCCTGCTTATTTTGGTTAGACGGTCAGAAAGGGAATAACGTTGATGTTGACTTCTATAAACCTGGAAACAAGACAGGTACCTCATCGACAAGGAATGAAAGTTAAATTTTGTTTTGTGAACAATTTTCTCTAGACTTTCGGTAGGAAGAAGCTGGCTTAAAGAATACGCACAGGACAGTAAAAACTGAAATTTCGAAGCGGACCTTCCTATATATGTATTTTTAAGAACTAAGCTAAAATATTACGAGCCATTTTCTATTACATAGTTGAACAGGGTCGTTCGACAATGCACCGACGACAATAATTAGTACGAAACAGAACCGCCCGGATAAAAAGGCACTCTCACAACTGCTCTTCTCCAGGTGACGTTGAGATTAGTATCAAGCGAAACCGCTTAGGTAAAAGTGGCGCTTTAACAGTCACTCTCACAATCACCCTTGTCTAAGTAGGCCCTATTTTGAAAAAAAAAATGCCTGAAGAAGGGGGGAGGGGGCAACATTTCCTTGCCTGCGCCTTTATTTAGACTTTGACCGGCCCTGACTAAAACTGAAATGATCGTCCAAAAACTCCTAAAGACAGGAGTGACTGCAGACTGCAGTTGTAAATGTGTTGCTAACCGCAAATTAATAGTAGTGAGCTAGTTTCCCAAGGAAACAGCTTTCACCCTGTAACCTATATCACGACTTTATCACCGTCTCGTGCGCTATATAGTATTCACCACAGATTTTAAAACAATATTTAATTATCGTCTCGGAAAAGACAAACAGTTGTTGCAAATTGCTTAATGACACAATTTCCTATAAACTAATTGCCGAAATTAGAGCCCATCATTGCAACAGATGGGACGTGCTCAATACGAATGGTGTTGAGCTGAAGCCTCATCTACAAGTGGCTCCGAAAATAGATAATACATTGACCGATATTAAGAGCATTCGCAGATTACCTAAGTAATTAAATACGTACATATGTTTATACAAATTTACATATATAATGCTTGTAGCAAGCAAATGCAAGATTATTGCATTACATATTCTGTATCTTTCAGGATTTCTATTTCTAATTTGCTTTTTGGCCACAGAATTAGGTCATTGTACAGCATTGGACCCAACAAAGCTCCTTTCGAATTTGACCAAGACTCCCGAGATCTCATAAAATACATGTCTGAAGTGTCTGAAGATTTTTCTCGCATTCGGAACGTTTAATTATTCTACAAATATTATGTATTTTCAGTTAGACAATCAATTGAGAGTCATGTGTGTAAACATGAGGCATGTATAATTGCTGCAATATCAATGTTTACGCGCAGCAGTAATTTTACTATGTATGAGATTTCAGTCTGTACGAAGATGAAAGCATGCCTACATTTTGATGCATGACGAAAACAAACATTTTGAAGGATTCATATTAATGGAATTATGACAATATTGTATTTAGGTTAATTGCTTTCGCAATGGATGCTCAATGATTCTGTTGGAATTTTGTAAGTGTTATTAGTATGGAGTTGTCGACATTTGTATTTGTAGTTACTGTCAGAAGCCAACATTTGGGGAAAGTTACATACTGAGAAGTGTAATACAGGCTTCACACTGTCTACTCTGATGTCTTTTGAACTGCTAGGGATGTATCAGGCAACTCTTCCTTATATGGCATATCTTTGCGAAGCGATGTTATACCAATCGAGCGATGGGCTGCGATCATTATAAGAAAAGGGTAGAGGGCTGTGTTCCTCGAGGCGACCAATGCAACAATGGCTCACCGACAATAGCCCTGCGACGATCGTGCACGAGGTGGGTTTCTCGAAGCAGTGATCAAGTACATGCAAGAATATCATCACATGGACGAAATATACGACAACGACTTGCCTGCCTTGTACAACGCAAGTACCCCCCAAGAAGTCGACCCCGCGCATGCACAAGAAATCGGCAAACCATACAATTTTTTGGCGGGCACAACGTCCACTTCAGTCAGCCGACATGCACAAAAGCGATCGCGACTTCCCTGCCATGTACAACCCAAGTACTCCCGACCTTGGATATGAACAAGCAATAATAACACAACGTCCACGCCATATACGACAGCGGCTTGGCAGCCATGTACAACGCAAGCACCCCCCAAGAAGCTGACCCCGCGCACGCACAAGCAATCGGCAAACCGTACATTTTTCTTGGCAGGCACAACGTCCACCTCAGTCAGTTGACATGCACAACAGCGACTACCACGCCCAAACACGATGGCGACGATATCCTACCTCCTGGGATGCGACTCACCAAGCAATTCGATGCTCCTTGGCGAGCGTAGTCGTTTGAAGGAACACAGCTCCATAGACAATACATACAAATAGTGGTCAGTGCTGATCGCTGAGCTGGGATAGTTGCACTGTCGTCACATAGATCGCCCCGGGGAACACGACCTTTGTACTCTAATAGTGGTTAAGGCACTTGTGCTATCCACGGTACAACCAATGTTTTCGGGAAATTTTGCGAATTTGTTGGCACATATTTGCCACTTACCTTTACGACGAGAAAATGTTTGCTTGTTTTTATTGTCTTGACCCCTCCAGGGGCATGGACGCGTCAGCATCTCTTGCATTTCTATGCCTCGTTGACTTTTCGATAGCATATCTAATTTTCGAACATGCATCTCCTATCAGTGCAGCCTTTATACTGACAAGTTCTTTTTGTTCGCGCGATGAGAAAATGCAGAGTGAAAAATCTCTGATCCTGACCATAGAACTAGGCTGATGAGATTTTCTTGATTTTAGCTAAAAGTAAATTTTCCCTCGTAACCGGAAGACAACTTAAGTATAGTTAGGAATCCAGATTAAATTTGAAAATGGGAGTATGCTACTAAATGCCTACCAGCCTGTATTTCTGGTATTTATTTGAACTGTAGCAATGATTGCTATAAATAGAAGGATTAAACAAGATAATATGGAACCCTTTTATCACATAATGTTCCTGGTAAATATCGACATTCTAATTATAAGCAACCGATAAGCCAAGTTTAGGCTCCTTATCTACCCACTCGTATTTTCTCTTTCATCTTATTGAAAACGTTCCGATAAATTATGTTTAGGTCATCCGTCTACCTTCCGTTGTTCAACACGTGAAGGTAATCTTTGCATATCCTTCCAAGAAGACAGGTAACATGTTTCGATGAATCCGATCGTGTAGGAAAAGCCAACTGTGGCATACGGCAAATATTTTACGAGTTGTAAGATGTAAAATATTTTAGGACCATTCAAATAACGAAGGTATACGGGCGAGGACGATTGTGAGGAGATTTTAATTCACAGAACGTAAAGATACAGATACGGGGTAAATATGACATGTCAGTAGGTAGACAAGTGTGGCTTATGACTACCGGAAATTCCCATTTATGCAATATATTTCAATGTTATGAAAAAAAAAAATTATAGCAGACTTTCGAATGGTCTTGGACGTTGGAGTTTAGATTTATGTATTGTTGAGGTTTATACCTAAACTTAAGTATTAAACGACAATGTGACAACCTGTTCTTTTTAATTCACAATGTGGATTTCATATGTTTTAATGCAATTCGCAGACAACAATCCAAGATTTTTTTTCCCCTAGAGGTATTTCAAGCCCCTAATACCTTTGACACACGTTGTGCTCGAATTATCATTCCGCGAATTATGAATTGCTGGCAATGATGAATTGAACATACACACTTTAGTGTGAACGTCATTCCAACTGTCATTGCGAAATCGGCTTAGCACTGATTTTTTCGAATAAATATTGTTTATTTCGGTTAGCAACGAATATATCGCTTAGCAACGAGTGAATATTATCTTTATTGCATATTAACGAGTGAATATTTTTCCTACTCAATGACAATTTGTCGTATAGGTGGCATTGCATACACAAAGAAGTTATTACGTTTACTATGCCAATTGTAATTCGCAAATTATCATTCGGACGATGTTCGAACAATGAGGTTTCACATATCAATTCAAATGTAGTGTTCCCAAAGTACCTAGAAAGAAAATGTAAAATGTTGAAAATATAACGAGTACGGATGAAACGTCGCCAACTGATACGGACTGATCCGTTTTTATCCGATCCCGACCAAAAATACACGTGGAGGGGTCCTGATCAGTTGGCGAAGCATAGAAATAAAGAAACGCCGCACCCCCAGTGGAAACCTTAGTCAGGTCGCCACTTCGGGGAAACCAGGAAAAAGGATCTAGCATAACTCACTGGTGAGGGTCATTTTTGTCTGCGCTGCCATTTCAATAAATTGTCGAAGACAAATTTCGATAGCTTGAGAGCGTAAAGGAATCATAACGGCAATGCTGCAAAAATCCATGGACACAATAACTGCTTGGGTTGTTGCCATACTAAAGGGATATCTCCGACTAGGCTACGCACGTCTGGCGGGGAGGGAGTCTAGAGTGGTGTTCATCCCAAAAACAGGCAAGAGCAGCCATGTCAATCCGAAGAACTTTAAACCTATCAGTCTAACAATGGAAAAATGCATAGATGGATACATTAGGGAAACCATCCACCCTTCGCACCTCTCTAGAACTCAGCAGGTTTACATGAAAGGTAAATGGGTAGAAACCGCTCTATATGAGGTCGTTTCCACGATTGAGATATCCCTTCAATACAAAGAATTCACTCTTGGCACATTCCTGGACATAGCAGGGGCTTTCAACAATGTCACCATGGAGGCTATAGTGGAGACCCTGGAACTTGCTGGGGTGAATGAAGCTCTAAGGAAATGGATCGAAGCAGTACTATCGGACAGGCTAATAACGTCTGAATGGGGAATTGCTAAAGCCAGCAAAAGTACGATAAGAGGAACTCCGCAAGGAGAAGTGCTATCGCCGCTCGTACTGAATAATTTAATAACATCGTTTGAATCGGCCGGAATACGTACAGTAGCCTATGCAGACGATGTCGTGGTACTCGTATCAGGCAAGCACACGGGCACACTGTCAGAAATAGTGTAATTCCTACCAAAAACGTGTTTTGGAGACGTGTAATCAGTCTCCAGAGGGAGATCTAGGTTGCCCAGAATAGCCGAGTGGCCAGTACTCGACGCACGCCATTGGCCTGTTTCGCCAAATATGTAAAGCGGGGGCAAGTTTAGCAGCGTGTCTCAGCTGGCTGACGGAGTTGTTCTAAAAGCCCACGTCGTGGCAATCGCTGCTCGCCTTTGTACTTTACTTAACAGGTGACAATAGGACGCCACTCTTAGTGCCGCCCACCACACACAAATGCCGTGCAGTAGAATTGGCCGCACAACTTTCGGCTGCAGACTCCAGTTCTTGCCAATCGCCTTCTTACTCGAGTAGAGCACAGTAGTGGCTTTGTTCACCCGCTCAAGGATGTTGGGCTTCCACGTCCACTTCCTGTCAAAGACAAGACCCAGGATCTTAGCTGTATCACTGTAGGCCAGTTTCTTACCATCCAATGATGGAGTCTCAACCGGAGGCAGCTCGTGTCTTCTGGTAAAGAGCACAAGTTCGGTCTTGTCAGGGTTGACACCAAGGCCACAGTGACCTGCCCATTCGGTGAAAATGCATAGAGCATTGGGCATCAACTCACTAAGGACTCCCGGGAATCTTCCGGAAACAGCAATGGCAACATCGTCCGCGTAAGTTGTCACACTAAATCCAAGCTCTTCCAATCTCAAAAGCACCTTCTATGTTCTGCACTCGCTAGAAGAAGATTTAAGTGCCTAGGAGTTTACTTCTTCAACGAAGGAGTCGCAGGACTCAGTTGGAGAAGCCTACTGAGCTTCGCCAATGAGTCAGGTTCCAGCTCAACGAGAATCTTTTGATAAGGGCTAGCAACGACACCGGAAGAGTACCTGAAATATGTGATATGGACCCAGAGGTCTATGCGGAGCCGTTAGGCTGCCACCCTACCTAACTTAATCTAACCAAAAGGGTTTTTTTTTTTAAATAATGACAGTTCAGCTATCAAATCTACCATTAAGCCTGCCGTCAAATTTATCGTTAGGCTTAGTATCAAACATGGTATCAGTCCAGACCAGTGGCAGGCCTGACGACAGGTGTGATAGCTGGACTGGCATGACATGATGTTTCTCAACAATAAAACCAAATATGAGCTGTTTTGACATGGATATGTCTTATAGCTGGGGGTCATCCTAAAAATCTGTCCGTCACACGAAATGTCTGTTTTTCTACTCGGGGGTCAGAAGAGGAAACAAGCCCATTGAAAATTTTTCCTTTCTGGTTGTGCATGTCGTTTGAGTGAAGTGGTCATTGTGCATGGTTGTTGCTTGTAGATCCGCGCGGGCGGTGCGCTTGCGGGGATCCTGTGTGTACATGTTGGGATGTTGATTTGATAGCGATAATGGTTGACGTTGTGGACGGCAAGAAATAACATAGTGTACGGGTGAACGGGCGGACTTTCAATGACCTTCAATTTCCGCCAATTCCCATTCATCATTTAATAAAATAGCCCGTGTTGTACTATCTGAATCACTAGGGTCCCAGAAAAGGTAGCAAGTAGTCAGTTCGACTAACATTTGGACATGCGCAGACGCAATTTGAGAGAGTGTACATAGTTCCCCCCCCCCCCCCCCGAAGATGAGCGAGAGCGGATGAAGTTCATTCGAGCCAAACCGGGTGATCCAGCGAATGTGTTTGTGCATTTGCAATGGCGGCGATTTGAGGTCTGACTGGTCCACAATGTGGGCCCCCACCCCACGTGCAATAAACAAATAGAACAAAATGGCGGATTTATACTAGGCGAGTTAGAATCTCTCAATTCCCGAAATAAAGAAATATTCGTCGCAGGATGTTATATGTTATGATGTATACATTCAGAGGTATGCAGAAGATCAAATGCCCCCCTTCCGCAAAAATTCCAAAATGTTCAAAATGGCTGGAATCCAAACAAATAAAATAGCGCACGTTGTACTACATATCTGAATCAATAGGGTCCCAGAAAAGGCAAGTAGTCAGTTCGACTAACATTTGGACATGCGCAGACGCAATTTGAGAGTGTATACATTACATAGCTCCCGCCCCCCGAAGATAGAGAGCGAGAGCCAGCGCGGATGAAGTTCATTCTATCCAAATGGTTGTGCATTTGCAATGGCGGCGATTTGAGGTCTGATTGGCCCAGAATGTGGCCCCCACCACACATGCAATAAACGTATCATAAAACAAAATGGCGGATTCGTACTGCGCGAGTTAAAATCTCCCAAGCCCCGAAACAGAGAAATATTCGTCGCAGGATGTTATAGTTCCGGGCAGCTCATCGTGACATGATGTACATTCAGAGGTCTGCAGAACATCAAATGCCCCCCCCCTCCCCCCCTTCTGCAAAAATCCAAAATTTTTCTTGTGCATTCTCTTTGTGCGTGTGTGGGAATGTTTTGTTTACTTTTGTTAGTTTCCCTTTCTGTTTGCCGAACACAATCGCATAGAGTCGCACGCGTTACTTGAGAAACGGATTGTGTGTGCTGGACCCGGACTGTTGATTAAAGGGGCGGGATGAGACGGATAGTGTGGGAGCGATTTTGCAATAGATACACAAACACAATACACGTCCGATTGGGAAAAGATGGTGGGAAGCGTGATTGCGATTAGCAGAAACGTACTCAGAGAAATGTCGATAGGCTGCAGTCTGCAAACTGTACCGAACGGGTAGATGGAACAGGTAGATGGAACAGGGTGCACGAGAGGAGGTGAATATTGCACAAACACGATGCAAACGAAAACGAAACGATCCCGCGAGAGAAAGGAGCCCAAGCGGACAGGACAAAGCAAAGCAGAATTTATGACGAGTATCTACACTGCCACCAGATACATGGGTACGTGGATATGTCTTATGCCTACCGAAAGCGTGGGACGTGTTTTTTCGAATGATTTCATCCAGTATAACTATACTGGGATCTTTACAAAACTTACGTCGATATCTTCAACACAACAGGTTCCACGCAGTCGGTAGTCATAGACATATCCATGTTCCGATGTATCTGCATGCAGTGTAGATACTTTGTATCTTTTTCTTTTAAATCCTACAACCATTCCGGTGAGGAAAGTAGTTAAGGGACGAAGCTCATGAAATATCCGTATTGATTCATTATCCATAAAAGTTGCCCATACACAATTTCCATACATACTCGTATTTGCTTGTCCAGTTGCATAATTCTATAGTATTGCCTTAAAAATCGATAGCCTATGTTCTCCCACTCACACGTACAGCGTGTCGTGAGAAAAACCATATGCCAGGTGCTTTCTTTTCTATATGGGAGTACTACATACATTATATGAACTTCCTCGCTCCCCCTAAGTGGACATCGAAGAATTCCTAAATTTTTAATAATACGACGAAATATGCGCTCAGTTTTAAATGTTTAGGAAGGAAATAGGTGTAAAACTAATGAATACTCATTTCCCTTTTTGCATCTTTCATGATTAAAAATTCCACTCGAATCTGTGATTTTATTTATGTCCATCCACCTACGGGTATTACTTCCTTGCCGGTCACTCAAGTAGCAATCGCGTCCAATTCGATGCAAATAAATTTACATTAATATCATGGTCAGTGCAAGCTCTACAAACACAATAAAATTATAATGAAAAAAAAAATATCTTGAGAGGTTGCAGATGTTCTGCACTTTTGCATTTTGCATATGAAAAAGAGTAGAAAAACAAATTGCCAGACTGCAAATCCAATCAGACTGGTTTCCATTTTGGATTTAAAAACAGCCGCAGCAAAAAGATTTGTTCATGGAAGTACAAAAGATACCCCCAGGCCAGAAGCTTATGTCCTCTCTATTGATTTCTCAGTTCAGATTCACTGCAATGAGCAACAATAAAAGTCTAATTAATGGCTCAATTCTGAAAAGTTGTTCGGTGGTAGTGCGTGGTTGGAACACACAAGCCCGCTTTACGGAAATTGATAGAATGTAAGAAAACTAAAGGAACAGTGTCTTTTTTTATCAACGAGTACTTTGCACAGGAGACTACGAAAAAAACTGGCATATAAATTAAAAAGATGATTAACCTGACCGTATCGTTGCTCTAGTCAGCATCTAAGATTGAAACGATCACTACTCGACTCTACACAACAATCTTGAATCAGGTTATTCACTTTCGAGGTCATGCGTTCATTATTTTTTCGATCTAGCAGTGCGGACTGCTCTTAGCTTAGCCAAATGTCATTGAACGCTCCTAAGCGATATAATTTCTACTAAAAGATACATTAGATAGTTGCAGGTGCCCGAAAATTAAGACTGATCAATGGTAGTTGACTTAAGGGGGAGGGTTAACATGCAGATACTACTGTAGACGTTTTTCTGGAAAAATTCATGTTTCGGCTTCTCTACCGGCAGAGTCTGTCAATCATTCAATCGAGCAAAAACCCGCGATAATGTCATGCCCCCTTTAAAAACCGAAATACGTACTAAAATCTTCCATAGAGAAATTCCGATTAATTTCAAAGGAACACGGTTGCAACAACTCGACTCCAACAAGCAGCCCAGTCAATCCAAAACTTTATTTTTTTTATTAATTGAAGAATGTGGGATGCCATGTCGTCTTCATATTCATTACGCGCGGCGGCATATTAAACGTCTTCCATGCCCGGAATAAAGTGGGTAACGTGGTTTCATGCAATTCAGGCACATCACCGCCATCATTTTGAGTCCATTTCGTATATCTATCAATTAGATGTAACATGATTTATGGAAAGATGAGTTCAATAACTTTATGGTTTCTCCGAATAAGAAAAAAAAGCGCAACAACCCAGGGAGCTATGACACAATTTTATTCGGGTTTGACATACATAGGCACTATGGAGGATTTTCAATTTGAATAAAACTGAGAGGCGGTTTCAAATGTTGAAGTGAAATGGGTACACATACTTTTGCCCTCGTTTATATTACAAATTACAATAGGAATAATCAATTTCGCCCAAGACTACTATGGAGAAGCTGTTGAAAATGGACAGATCTTAAGCATGCCAGCTTGCAGTGAGCTTTCGATCATAAATGCCTTTGGGAGATACTACAGAAACCTTCTATAAGGTAGTATGTATCTCCCAAAAACAACCCTGTTGTAAAAAAAAATCGCCGCCAAGAAAAACTTCTCAGCTTCAAAAAGGTTTGACTTGAATATAATCCTGCCAAAAGGGTATGTTCGGGGCTTCGCGCCTCGTTCTTGGATGTGCATAATGAACCCTGTTCAAAATCGTCAATTTCTTTCTACTCTGTTTAGCGGGTTGCTTTTAAAACTGGATTCGAGGCAAGGATGCAAAGTCACTTGTCATCAGCCTACGAATCTTCCCGCCAAATTGAAATTAAAGATTCTAAGCGGGGTTCCATATGCACATCCAAGGTCCCATCCCCGAACATACCCTTTGAACTAGAGTTCAATCTAAGCCACAATGGCTTTGTTGAAAGGTGTGTTTTACCATTTATCCATCTAGAGTTGGTCCTGCTAATCGCTTCAATCATCACCGTTATTGTGGCGCTACAACCCGACGTCGGATCTTAGCCGTCTGGAGTCGCGCTTCCGTAATCGCACGAAAAGCACCGCAGTATTCACGGAGACTCAAAGAGAGGTTTAGGTTTAGCTTATCAGAGAAAACTCAAACCGCCTCAATGTCAAGAAGTATAGGCTAAACAGAGCGATGAAGGCAGCAGAAGGAGTAGATTTATTTCATTTATCCAGTTTAATTTATTTATCGCTATAATTTGAAGCTAAAATGATCAAAGTTGGCAATGTGTTTCAAGCCAAAAAGAGTTTAAAAAAAAACTAGCGAAAGAGTTTTAGCGTTAGCGACAGCTGAAATAGGACCCCAGGTTCGAGCCTTTAACTTGTTGTGTATCTGGCAAGCTCTACCGACGAGCCAATGGTTGGTAAAACCTCGACACGACACGACGGCGGCGATTCGGACTCTCTACAACTCATGCGACATGATTGCAACTTGCAAAAAAATAATTTAAGTATGTTTAGGGCCTTCGCCCACCGGTGCAATGCAATTGCAACTCAACTGCAACCCAACTAGTTTGTAACAGTTGTACGAAAGTCGCGTTGATCGTTCTTTGTCTATTGACGCAACTCTTCTGCGACTTGTGACCAACTCATACGTTTTTTCTTGTCAGTCTGCATCAGAAAATAACAAAAAATAAAAACTGAAATGGGTACTCCAGGTACTAGGTGCGCCAAATATACAATTAAATGTGTGATATACACTCTGTGTGATATTGAGTATGAATGTTATGATAACTTCGGGTCCGGACAATCATTGCAATGATGATGATGATTGAATATTGAACGCAGATGTCTAGATGATGATGTTTGGGTGATAATTTCTGTGTGATGATGGCTCGGTAGATATGAACCATCTGTATGAACATTTAGCGGGTCCCTTAAACGAGATTGATTTCGAGTTGCATTCGAACCGCGAAGAAAAGAATATCATGTCAATTACGTATCACAGTCTTGCAGAATCCGAGTTGAGGTCAAGGTGACCACTGAGGAGAGCGCCTAATGTGACTTTTAGGCGCCTGCAGAGGGCGTCGTTAAAAGTATATATTGTTTCGATAGTCATTTACACACTGGAATTCGACCGGTTGAATGAGAAATCCAGAAAAAAAAACAATGAAATTTTGAGTCGCGATCTACTCATTCATCTAAAACCCTTTGAGTAACGAGGGGTTTTCTAGGAATTTTAAGGTACATATTGGGAAACGGTAGCGTTTTACAAATATGTACGTGAAAACCGCTAGGTCTAAAAAGCTTATAACTAGTTACATACATGACGGACTAATTTACTTCAACATGGTCAACTAACTCAGAAGCTTATCACATCCGTAAAAGGCCATTTCGGCAAACATTCCCCGACATTCATATATAGTATATACATAAAACTTATCTACATATCCTCTTCCCAAATGTCTGTGCAAAAATCTTGAACGAAATATGTACGAGTATTTGTGATCAATTATTACTAAATTGGATATGACAGTGACGTGACTAGTACGATGAGAAATACGAGCGTAAAGTCTGGGTGACGCTTATACAATACAAAAAGCAGGGCACAACCACGCGTTGATATCGTTTCTGAATATTAATGTTTGTATTTCCTGTACCCAGAGATGCAGATGGTGTACTATATGCAGACTGCATATAGTACACCAGCAAGTGCCTGTACATACAACGAAAACGTGTAAACGAAGCGCGATAAATTAAAAGCAAAGTTATAAATGAAAAATAAAAAGGTGTAATAATTGAATGAATAGCACAATGAAGAAGTCAGGGCAAATAGATAAATTTGGAAGTATACATTTAGTTCAAGGACTATAGACAAGACTGAAGTAACCACATCCGTAGTAAACTAATTTCAGCTGAAGATTTTTCGGTATTTACTCATTTGCCGTAATCCCTAATGGGGCATAGCACGTCAACTATTCCATGTGGCTTAGCTGACGTTTCACTGGCATATACCAGTTTCGGAAGATGCACGTTGCCAGCGTGCACTTCCTGCTCTCACTTACCCGCCTACCTGCGACAAGTCGGGAGATGTTGTGGCCATTATTAAGCCTCGCACCACAGGGGAGGACAACACGAACAACAACACAACATCCTTGGGTAGAATCCTCCGCACCATAGGCTAGGCATAGAACGCGCTCTATGTAAAACGAAGCATTTGTAACGAACATCTTTCTTTTTTTTTTAAACTTCGCGCACACCCGTCACTTGGCGTCAACTTCGTGTTGGATGAGTGATGGGTGACGCGCGTTGACAGTTGCGTATCGCCGCCAATGCCATCGAAAGTTTTTTTTTCTTTTTTGGGTCATCGAATGCCGCATAAAAGTAGGAAATTTCTTCATTTTTTCATCCGCTGCGCGTGTCGGAAAATATAGCTGCCGTGTCGAATAACAGAGAGTTCTGTAACCCCGCCCACATCTCCCGAACTGAGCTCAGCTCGTTTTGGAGCATTCGCCTATAGCGCCGCCGGACCTTCACGATCACTTGAACATTACACATTAGGTATATTCACGTGACCTGGTCGCTGGTTAAGCCGCTTCTAAACGATGCGTCCAACGTTCGATCCAACGTTGGATCCAACGTTTGAATCAAACGATTTGGCAATTGAAGCGTCAAATGTATCTTCTCAACGGCAACGGCAATTCGATCGTTCGATTCAAACGTTTGACGGTTTGGCCGAGTTGTCAATTAATAAATTAAATTGAAATTGCTTATCACGGTGATGGCGGAAGGAATAAGAGATAGCATCTGTTGCTGCCGCCATGGTGATATTGTCGTGTCGTGCTACTTTTTAATTAAAAAAAAAAAAAGAATCCGGTTTACCAAATTCGTCGTGCCTTGCAACCGAGCTTGCTTCAAATGTTTCTGCTCAACGGTTTGGCAATTGTTTCGTTCAAACGTTGGAACGTTCGAATTCATTTGATTCGGGTACGAAATTCGCCAACAGAGCGAACGTTCGACGCTTGACATTGGAAGATCGTAGCTCGACATTCGGCCACACGATGCTACGAACCATCAAGCGTCCAACGTTGGAAGGTGTTCGTAGCATCGTTTAGAAGTGGCTTTAGAATGAAAGGTCGTGCCACTTCCCCGATGAAACAAAGGCAGCACCTGAGGAGCATGATCCATCGGTGGACGAAACCAGAGGGTCAAGAGTGAGGATGGCATTGTACCGAAAAAATCAGTAGTAGTGATGTGTTAAGTGGTGTCGAATGTTAGCCACTTTGCGCTCATTTGCGTTCAGTACACTCTGACAAAGGATTATAGAAGCCATAGAGATACGTAAAAGCTAAGGAGTCAGGAGTGGATATGACACTAAATTTCGGGTTTATTTCTATTTACTTACAAAATACAAGCTCAATTTAACCATTTTACAGAACAATCGACTCAGCTGCGAATGACTACATCGATTTAATAAAAATCGATGGAGTAAAGTCAGTACGAATCGTTATACTGACAATATCACTTCATAACGCACTGTATGCGTATCTTCTAAAATCAATTATATCTGATACCCTAAAAAACATCCTTCACAAGACTACACAAGCTGCTGCGAATCTAATAACTTTCCAATTGATGAAATGATTTTTTGTTGTTCTCACATAACACCCACTCCTCTCTGTCTGTCCCTGTCCTTCTATCAGGCGTCTGGCGCTATTCGTCAATATTTCAGCAAATTATTTATAGTCATGTCTGCATCGACAATCCAATGTTACAATGAAAATTAATCATCAGTCCAATCTAAAATACAAAATGGTGCAATATCCATTTATTCGTTAGCCTATACGTCTATATTAATCAGAAATCCTTGCTCGTACAATCATTTCTTTAAATAACCATCAATGAAACCGGAATATAGAGGGCTACGCCCGCAATTCGAGGGTTTTGTAGCACGCGCTTATTTTGGTATCTAAATATTGGCTCCCTGCTCTTCTTGGTACCATTCAGCTGAATAAAAACACCATAATTAAATGTTTTACCCATGATATAGTATCTTACATGCCAATTCACAAAAAGACTGCATCTGTCACCTCTCAAAGTAATAGTTTTAATACGAGAAGCTGTAGATAGATATGTATGTATACGAAATAAACTGTCCTACTCTTCGAGATGCTTAACCATAGGACGACATTGCAAATTGCAAACTTGTGTAACGGCTTCGAAATTCAGGGCGGCTGGGACAAATTACGGTCTAATATTTTTTCCTCCTCCACTGTTCCCCTTTCTACAAATCTCAAGAAAATGCCAAAAATGAAATGTACTCAACATTACCTTTCTCACGACACCCCACTTGGCTATACCAGTGGATAAAAAAAAATGACCTTAATTTCGCCTCTATATGGACCCCCCCCCCCTTAAAGTTGGGCAATTACACCACAACGCTATCCCCAGCAAATTATAGCATTTCTACACATTCTCGCCGCATTATGTGTGCAGCTTCAGCCGTTCGTAAGATATTCTATGAACAGACGAACAGACAGGTATTTGGCCGATTTTGTAAGATTTAAGACACAAAACCCTAAAAAAATTAATTGTGTGAATAGTTATTGTTAGGATCACCAATCACCAATCTTCACCCTTCCAAAGTTGGTTCATTAAATAACTGCAATTCGCACTACGAAAAGCAACATGCAAGTAGTACACGCATATCTATGCGTGAGGCCGGTAGGTGTATTTTTTGTATGGATAGTGTCAAAATGCATAACTTTAAGTCAATGTACTATTATTAAATATCATGTCATTGCAATGAAACTTAGAGATATTATTGCCTATGATGTTGGTTATCATTAGCCATCAATATTTTTGACCTCAGGTGTGCTTAAGGGGTGCAGAGGTGTGCTAACTGCAACTATAGATATGTACTATTATTAACCTTTTTGGATGAGATTTAAAAATTTTATTATTTTCGGTTTTCTATGCTAGTGAAATGCCGCTTTTCTGTAAATTTTCATATGTCTAGCTATAACGGTCTCGAAATGCAAGGGGGGGGGACAAACTCGGACCCCTCTCCTTCTTTTCTCCTTTCTTCAAATTTGAAAAAAATTCCAAAAATGGAATGTACTCGACGGTACCTTTCTTACGATACCCCACTTGCCTATACCAAACGAAAAAAAAAATTCGACCTTCATTTCCCCTCTATGGGGACCCCCCCTTAAAGTTGACCTATTACAACGCATCGGTTTCTCCAGAGAATTATAGTATTTCTACATATTTCCACCAAATTTCATGCATGTAGCTTCAGCGGTTCGTGAGATATTTCATGGACAGACAGACAGACAGACGGACAGACGGACGCATGACCGATTTCATAAGGGTTTTGTTTTTATACAAAACCCTAAAAAACGAACATGCTTACTGGATTGCTCAACAACATGTCATGCAATAGCCCGGGCTCCCCCATACAACCAACCATTCAATCTGACAGATCCTTCATTTTCCATGGTCGTTCATTATCTTACCGATTTTTATTTTCAAATCTGGAAAGAAAGAAGAAACGCGACACAACGACATATGTACCTACTCCTACTCGTACTACCACCATTCTCAAATATATCCTTTTATCTGCATTATAACATACGGAATATCGTTGAACATTTTTTATGTGTATGTGATGTCATACGAGAACATACATATGTACGCATGTTAGATTGGCATGTATGGTAATTTTCTATTAGGTAATATATGTAGGTATCAGTCCACCTACATACATACGTGTATCTACAAACCCGCATAATGATTTTTTAAGCGTTCATCCTCCTTTTTTCTTGAACTCATGCCAACTTACTTTCAATCTGTCCAGTGCAAATCGGAGAAGTAGTTTTCATCTTTGACAAATGGGATACGCTTGAAATAGATATGTTGGCCTTAGTGGGGGTGATAGTGTCAGGCTTTTGAACTTGACGACATTGTTATTTCGGATGACCTAGTTATTAAATGGATTGACAATTAGGGAACACTGTCTTTCTGACAGTAGTTTCACTTAAGACTTATCCACATTGAAGAAGTTGGGGATTGCGGAAGAAAATTTTGAACTATTATGTCATATCTGCGAAAGACGACATTATTTGTTTTCACTTTCACTTTTCAGATAAATCAGGCGACGACGTGACCTGAGGAGGGAAATTTGGATTTCGACCCCACTCCAGTTGGAAAAACTTTGGAAAAAACTTAGACGTCTCTATTCATGCCTGAGTGAAGAAATTTATTGCGGTAACGTCTGCTGGTGCGAAAAATTTCATAATTTTCTGCCTTTCTTTTTTTATAAATGTATAGTAGACTGGGAAACTACTGTCAATTACCGTATATTTTGCAGTCGCAGCAAACAAGGCATAAGGCTGACACCTTTGAATATATAGCCATGGAATGAGCTTGTCCTGTATGTCTCCATAGAAACAGTGGCTTCAAAATCTGGGTACTAAGTCGACAGTCAGCTAACTCAGTAGACTTACGAAATTCAAATATTGACAATAATTGACGTTTGTTTATGCACAATTCGACATGGTGGTCAAAATTATGTCAATATCGAAACGCCAACTGAGTAGGCTGATTGCCGATAATTTGACAAAAATTGACATTTGTTTATGCACAATTCTACAGAACAGTCAACATTTGTCAGTATTAAACGCCAACTGAGTAGGCTGACTGTCGACTTATTCACCAGATATTGGAGCCCGTGTTAAACGGGCTATGCTCATTCCATGTACTGTATGTTCTAAGGCTGACACCAGTGTCCATTCACCATTATTCTCTGTCCATGTTTAAGCATTGTGCGAAGGTCATTTACATATTGAGTGGAAAAAAGTTTCAAGTGTCGTTTTCGCATTATCGCTCTGATCTTTAGTGCGGCGAGGGTTCAAGTGGCGTGTAGAGAAGCGCGGATATCAGCTGAGTGAAGGTTCCCACTGTCTCTTTATCGTGGGAGAGATACGTGTAACATTTTGCTCTGGGTTGAATTTGAAGGAGTTCTGGCATCCTTTCAGTTTGGCTACAACTATTTTGGCCTTCGCCTTTAGATAAATGTGTAGCGGCGGAACGTTGCGTAGTGCTTCAAGAGCTGCCGTGGGGCAGCTGCGGATAGCTCCCGTTACTGTGAGACATGCTAGTCTCTGAATCTTACCAAGTTTTATTTTCCCCTGATCGGTGGTTAATTTTTTTCTACCAAACAAGAGCTCCATATTCAATTATTCTTGGTCTAACAATATCCTTATGGATCCACAGAATTATGCAAGAGCTTGTTCCCCACTTCCTACAAATCCATAGATCTTTGATGACTTTGTCTGATACTGTGTGAAAGTGTTCCAACAAAAGTAATTTCCTATCTAAGATAACACCGAGGTATTTCCGCCAGGGGTACTTGAGAGTTGTACATAGTGCGGCATCTCAATTGTCTGATATTTCTTTTCCTCGAAAAGGGAACAATAACTGCCTTTGCCGGGTTGACTCGTAGGCCGTTGTCATTGCACCAGTTTTGTACTGTATTTAAAGCTGTTTGGAGAATTTCCGTTAGAATTTCTTCACCTTTCCACTAACAGTTACAACCAGGGTTATAACCCTGAGTTGAATAACCTATCATGAAAAGTTTCCACTGTAAGTGGTCTACTATGATGCACCACAAGAGGGGAGATAGTACCCCTCCTTAAAGGGCTGTTTGCGATCGAGATGGATGGCGCATCTGTTACAACCATGAGTTGTATGAACTGTTCGATGAGCTGGATGTTTCGAAAATCGTCAAACTACAACGACTTCAATGGGCAGGGCATGTACATCGAATGGACGATGGTCGCATGCCAAAGAGAGTAATGAATGCAAAACGAGTCGAGGGAGCGAGACTGTTTAAACGACCGAGATTTCGTTGGGAGAGCTCAGTATATGTGGACGCCGCGCGGCTACTGGGCTTCCAAGATTGGAGGACGCGGTGACGTGACCGAGATAATTGGAGGACAACGATCCAGGCGGCCAAGGCCCGACGACGGGCTGTCGCGCCACGATGATGATGATGATTGATTTCTTCTATAGATGTGTATTACAAGAATAAATTGCCATCGTAAAAGCAAAAAAGAGTTCCTTCAATTTTTCATGACCATATTTTATTGTGGTCTTACAAATATCCTTAAAAGTCGATACAATTACACATCTATTAGCACGAATTATCCATAAAATGGAAATCAATTTCCCGTGATAGCATGAGTGCTTTGTTATTCTCCGCCACTCCACGCCCATGTTCCAAACCAAAGGCTTCTTACAAGGGAAGTGTGAACACGTACAAGGAAACAGGAAATCAAACCCAGCCGTCTCAATAGAGCACTCGTGCAATTCGTCGCCAATTCATTAATTATATTCAAATTTGTATTCAAAACAAAACAAAATGCCTTTCTAGGCTCTGTCTCATTGCCATATCGTTCGCGGAAAACAACGAGCCGCGAAGAAATAAAGAAAGCAAGCCAGACCACTAGAATGTACACGAAACGTGATTTTCTCCATTTTACATAGAACCTTCACAAACCAACTACGGCCGAATGCACGTTAGAACGTGACACTCTTCTATATTCCTATCTGTATCTGGCAGTTCTGAAAGTAACTATCATACATTCGGTTGTACGAAATAACCTTCTTTCTATGACGGTCAGCTGTGTGAATAGTTGAGAGGTTTCTTACACCCGTTCTGCCCACCTTACAATCATACAATACGATTTTGGCTAGTACAAAGCCCAGCTACGCTCCCAATCTTGAGTTTGCATAGTTTTTCGTCTCAAGAAGACCCCCACTGGAAGTGTGTAGAAGTATGGCGTGTTTTTCAGAAACAGCCACGATAGTAGGAATGAAAAAGCAGGATGACTAGCTTACGATAGTCATACTCAAGACTTTAAAGATACGAGTAGCAGCTGTATAACAATAACAAAGGTTCAAGTAGTAGTAACGCTGAGTGGAAGCAAGTGTTTATGAAAACGAGCAGATATCCATATCAGTAGAATTGTAGCTGTTCCCGGGTCTGCTTAGATTTCTGGTCCTGGTCTCGTATGTATTCATTTCAGCTGTTGCGAGAGCTTGGAAACGAAGAAAGCAGTCAAACCATATTATCAATAAGTATTACTACTTGCCACATGTTGTGTATTCAGATGCACTTTGCCTGATGTCTGACGAACGAACTGGTTACTGCACGCATATCCGTCGTGTGTACTTAACAAAACCGGTCATTTTAGTATGAAAACAAAACAAATGAAATGTCGTGATCTGGCTTGCAAGTTGACAAAATTAACCATATACTAAGTCCATAGTTCCCATGATTTGAGCACAAGGAATTCCGTACTGTGAAGTTATTTTGTAGTCTAAAAGACATATGTTTTTTTAGACTTAACTATCAACTACGAAAAATAGGCCCAAGATCAAAACTATACATCCCTGATTCTTATACATTATCATTTCCATATTGTCAAATGCTGAATATCTTTTGCAAAATTCCAAAAAGGCAAAATAAATCTCTATCTATCTAATATCTTTACAGTGGAGCACTAATCATCCCTGAGGATTATCTAACAGGAATATAATATAATAGGTTAGGGAAGTGGACTGCCATGAGAGCCATAGCATACTTAGACAAGTTCGTTGTGATGTCGGATATCAGTAGAATTCGTCTTCTTGTAACTTTTCTAACTGTTTCATCCAGAACGTACAATAAAACGATGGAGTTTTCCATTCGTAATTATTAGCTCTCTTTCTAGCTTAAGTCAGTTAAGAAGTAGGCTAAAAATCGACCTCCTCCTGAAGCAAAGCACTTTTTGGTAAGCGAGTAAACTCTTTGATACAAGGAGCATACCGAGATAGCCCTCCTAAACATTCAGGGCGTACGACACACTTTCTGCTTCGTATGTGGACGAAGATTAGGTTAGGTTAAAAGGGCTGCTTAAGCACACTCAGACAACCACTGGATCCGTTGTGATACCCCTAGGCTCAGCAACCTGAGACCAACTCAATCGCTAATCAATCCAGAGCTCATAATGAAGCGTTGAAACCTACCATCCTACAGGTCATCCAGATCGGAACCTAGGAGATCCTTCCTAAAACTCGACAGATAAACAGAAGATGAGACGTACGATAATCAAACATGAGACTATCATATACCACATCTTTAATTTACAAGCAGCTAGAGGCATCCTGGTGCTACGAAACAACCCGCCGATCTCATTGATAGTGCCCGTGCGAGCCAGTTCGTCGACCAACCACTATGGCCTGGTACCCAGCGCAGGGAAATGTTGAAAAGTCTTCCAATCTCTATGAAGGAGTTGAGAGGGGTGACGAGACGAAATATAAAATACAATAAAAGTAGGTGATATGGGGGTGAGTGCCGAATGCTCTGGAGTACTTTTCCGGGCAGATTTCTTTGTTCGGGACAGCGATGTTTTTGGGGGATAATATGGGTGGCGATGACGAGACAAAATATAAAATACAATAAAATACTACCTTGGAATTTATCAAGACAGAGCTAAGCGATTTAATCGCCGGTCGACCAACCGTTTAGATTACTATGTCCCTTCCGGATAAAATTGTACTACCACCACCTTAAGATATTGCTATAACTTCCGCCCGAAAAACGCTACTGAAAGCCGGGAGACGGAACGACAAACTAATATCCATATCCTCCGAGTATACGCCAGCCCTCACTCCTTAAGTCTTGAAATCATCTGATTCCCGAAAAGCGTTTTCTGGCCAATAATTCCTATACAGAAAACGAGGTCGAACAAGTATTTCGGTGAGATATAGTCCGTCTCTTCGGGAATACCAACGATGATCAACACAGCCAACGCGGCCCAATTACCGATTTCACAGAGGCGAACAGCCGAAGTCGCGCCATCTGCTCTGCAAAAATGTCCAAGGGAAGTAGATTCAATTATGCACCCAAAGCACCGATCGATGTAGTCCTCAGAGCCCCCGTGATGTCATCCCCAAAACAGCGGAGGGAGAAAATCATGCAAAGATATGCCTGTAGACATACATATTCCTACTTCGATCGCTTATGTACTTTAATAAATTTCTCACGCTCATGACATATTTTGATTCGCCTTCGATAATGCAATACTTGACAGGAGTTGCGATCGAGGGCTTTGATTTTCGCTTAACTACCTTCAGAAGAAAACAGCTATGGATGGGTCAGTGGGTATTTGATCTCATAAATCGTGGGGTCTGGGTTCAAGCTATTCCAGGACCAAATATTTTTTTTTGCGCAGTTTCATAGCCCTCGGTGAAACCATACATGAACATCTATAAGCCCAGCATGGGAATACATACTTAGTATTTTCGAAAGTACTCAGTATTAATTACTGTTTAAAAAATACTAACTACTACTTAAATATTTTTTTTTAAGTATTTATTTACAAAATATAATGATTACTTTTTTGAAATTGGGAGATATATTGAGTACTCATTACTTTTTTTCTTAAATTTTACTATTATTACTATTATTTTTTCATCCATATAATTTTTTTTTATTAATCTATCCCCTACTTCACTACCTACATACTTCCTTTTTCGGAACGCTCTTCTCTATTTCCCCTTTCCTGTTTAGCTAATAGTCATCTCTCATTTTCCATACGCGTGTCCCGACCCTTTTCGTACAAAAAACCGTGTTTCGCCTTATCATTCAATCTAGCAACGAGGTCCTATTTCCATGACAGCTTTTTTACTTTGTCGAATCAGACTAATCCCAACAAACACACAAAAAAGATTAAATTTTTAAAATTTTATATTTTAAATTTTCAACTGCACGTTTTGTATTTAGTAGCCCTTTACGTTGTAAAATAAGAATGTTTTCATTAGTACATAAAACGTAAATTTTAAATAAATTTATTGAAAAATTGTATATAGAACGATAAGATCTTATCAGCCTTATTTTATATTTCTTAGGCTAGATGCGAATGTTAACACTGAGGTGACAGGCATTCACAAAATAATGTGACAAGGCATTCACTAAAATACGTCACACCTGCTTTGGTATAAAATTGTTGCAGTTTCCCGATACGTTCAAGTTCATGCTGGCTAAGGACGAACATTGACTTTGTTGCTGCGATCTCTTCTCAGAAATGCTGCTGTTCGTCTAGTGGCACAGTGGATCAGGATCGACACATCTAAATTGTTGGCATCATGCGAAAAACGTTCGCCAAATCACAAGCTTTCTTTTATCCGCTTGTTTATTTTGTTTTAGAAACGATCGAAGAGACCGTTTTAGAGCGATTGTCAACCAAATTAACGATTTAAAAAAATGTTATTGAGTAGTATTTAATACGATACTAAGTAGTTTTTGAAAGTATTAAATACATTTTCAACTCCTTACTTTTCCAGCTTATCCTTAATTACGGATTTTATACTCACTACATCTAGTGATTTTAAAATAGTTAAAAAAAAAGTACTCTTTACATTACCCTACAAGTCCTTATATAAGTATCACTGACGAATTCATCAAGACGACCATATCGTACTAGTGTGCCATATCGTTCAGCTTAGATACGGAATACAAAATGAGCGCTTTTTGAGTATGTATCCGACGACAATCTGCCTCATATTGTTCAGTCGTTCAGCGTCGATATGGAAAGCAAAATAAGCACTTTTTGAGTATGTCATCGGATGACAATGTGGCGTACAATGTGTACTGCGACTAGCGATGGCATCGCACAATCGCAAGTTATGAGCGATCGCATGACAAGAGGGATTGTGACTGCAGCAATGCAACGAAACGTCAACAAGGCATAGAAATGCTAGAGATGCTGACGCGCCTATGCTCCTGAAGGGGTCAAGGCAATTAACAATGCAGCAAATTCGTAGTCCGCTCCCAGTCGATTGAACACTTCGTTTTCATTGATAAGATAAAATGCACAAACCACAAATTGGGCGGAGAGTAGCTCAGTGCATCGAGTCGGAAGTTTGATATCTCATTACACCGGTTTTGCGAGTTCGAATCTGTCTGTGACCATGGTTCCTTCGATTGTTTTCACTCCCTGTGGTATGGGATATACGAATAAGTCTTAACTTTTCCCGATTTGCCGCAGAATGCGACTAAGAGTAGCTACACACTGTCGAACATGGTACAAATGTCCTCCAAATAGCTCAAGACACAAACACACACACTTCAAGCAAATCTGAAGAAACCGACACTTTTTTACCCTGTTCGTGTTCAAGTTCATGTGATAGTGTAGCCAGGGCTATGGGCAAGAGGTGTGTGCTAACAATATGCTAACGAAACGTCAAATAAGCCTGTTGGGAATAGTTGACGCGCTATGTCCCACTAGGGATTAGGGCAAATGTGTACACGTTGGACACCAAGTGAATATATTCAGACTCCGTTGACCATGTTTCGACTATTTTCCTTTGTGATTATACCCTAGACTTTTAGTATAGGGTATATTGTTTTTGTCACGACGGAAATATGTAACACCTTAAAGGAGGCTCCGGAGGTATAGCAATGTATATATTTAAATGATCAGCGTCACCTCCTGATTCGATTTAGCCATGTCTGTCTGTCTGTCTGTCCGTCTGTCTGCCCGTTCGCACGATAACTTTCGATAGAATCAAGCTAGAGCCTTGAAATTTTGGTAAGATGTTGGAAGTATGATCTAGTTGGTTGGTATTGAAAATGGGCATGATCAGGCCAAGAGAACGCCTACCTCCCCTACATATATACAATAGTAAAATGTATTTATAACTCCCGATTAAATAAACATGAAAAGCTCTAGCTTTGGCAGATCGCTCGTGAGGATAATCTTTTACTCTCCTGAAAAAATAAAATCGATCAGTTGAAAACTAACGGTAATTTTCTTACAAAGAGCCCCGTACTACCCTACTTTTCGGGTTTTTTGTCTATAACTCTTGAACCAATTGACGTAGACACCTGATTTTTGGCATGTAACCCTGGGGTAGGAAGTTGCTTGAGTTCTAGTAAGTTGGGCGTAATCAGATCAAAGGAACGCCTACCTCCCCTACAAAATTTCAAAAAATTAAATATTCTTTTAATTACGATAACTTTCGATAGAATGACACTAGCAAATTGAAAATTTGGTGGAATGTTGTTAGTAAGATCTACTTGGTCGATATTGAAAATGAGCAAGATCTGACCCAAGCAACCTCTACCTCCCCTACAAATGCAACTTCAAATAAGCGATAACTTTTGACAGAATCAAGCCAGCGACTTGAAGTTTTGGTCAAATGTTTAAAGTGAGATTAAGTTAGTTGGTATTGAAGATGGGTTAGATCCGACCTAAGGAACCCCTACCTCCCCTAGAAATGAAACTTATAATAAGCGATAACTTATGACAAAATAATGCTAGCGGCTTAACATTTTGGTCAAATGTTTGTAATAGAATCCAGTTGGCTAATGTTGAAAATATGTTAAATCCGACCTGCGAAACCCCTACTTCCCCTACGAATGAAACTTCAAATAAGCGATAACTTTCGACAAAGTGAAGCTAGAGACTTGAATTTTTTTTAAATGTTTGTAGCATGATCTTATTTGTTGGTGACAATGATGAGCAAGATCCGATCCAAGAAACCCCTACCTCCCCTACAAGTGAAACTTCAAAGAAGCGATAACTTTCGATAGAGTGAAGCTAGAGACTTGAAATTTTGTTTAAATGTTTGTAGCATGATCTTATTTGTTGGTAGCAGTAATGAGCAAGATCCGACCCAAGGAACCCCCACCTCCCCTACAAGTGAAACTTTAAATAAGCAATAACTTTCGATAGAATGAAGCTAGAGACAAATACTTCTTGAATGGGTTAGTTCATTGATTTTGATAATGGTCAAGATCCTCCTGAATGATTGCCAACCTCCCCTATAAACTGGCCATATAGGAAACTCACTTTTAATGCATATAGTCGTTACCAATTGGTACTTTTGGTATCACCACTAGGTCTGTACAAGTCTAGGGTATATACGCTTCGGACTCCGGCCTGGTTTTTTTCTGAAATGTGATTGAAGAAAGCCCTAAGGCAACCTTAAGGTAGGTTTTATGTTTTGTGACTAACGGTGTCCCGCACACCAAGTCGATTGCACATTTCGTTTTCATTTCTTTAAATCCAATCGCAGGGACCTCACATGGGACGGGAAATATTTTCGGCCATTTCCCACGGTGAATTATGAGTGATTTTCAGGATCAAAACAAAAAGCCTTAACGTAGCCATCATCTGGTTAATGTCATCATGGATGAATGGCTGAAAAAAGAGATCACGCCACAAAGAAAATATAGTGAAATAAAGTGGCGTCGATGTATCGGACTGATGACGGATTGTTGGCTTTACTTGTAGTTCAGTTTTTGTTGCTGTACAGGTTATCCGAAGATAAATCGCCCTTTTCGATGTTGTTTTTCCACAAATGAAGAGCACAGTTAACTAAGGGTGGATTTGAAGAAGCATAGACATTTTGAAGGGAAATATCCTGTGTATATCTAATATGAGTTTCTGCTATTATCTAGTTGAAATAAGACGCTAGAATAGGTTAAGCCGGCACCGCTGCCAGGAGTGCAGTCGAACCGACGAAGTTTATGTGCATTTTATACTTCTGCTTATCACTTCAATTTCTGTGCGTCTTCTGTATTGCACGATAAGGACAACATAGAAGCGATTATACAAGATTGATCGCCCACTGCAGACCTTATGTGCCCACACAGTAAAAACGAGACCGGAGGTTGGCGATCATTCAGAAGGATCTTGACCATTCTCAAAATCAACCAACACACAACACACACTATAAATATTAGTCAAATTTTTCAAGTCGTCAGCTTCATTCTATCGAAAGTTATCGTTTATTTGAAGTCGCACATGTAGGGGAGGTAAAGGTTTCCTTTGTCGGATCTTGTACATTTTCAATATTAACTACTAGATCCTAGTACAAACATTTGACCAAAATTTCAAATCACTTGCTTCATTTTATCGAAAGTTATCGCTTATGTAAAGTTTCATTTGTAGGGGAGGTAGGGGTTCCTTTCGTCGGATTTTACGTATTTTCAAAATTAGCCAACTGCATCCTATTACAAACATTTGGTCAAAATTCTATGTTACTAGCTTCATTTTATCGAAAGTTATCGTGCGAACGGACAGACAGACAGACATGGTTAAATCGAATCAGGAGGTGACCCTGATCATTTATATATATAGATACATTGCTAGACCTCCGGAGCCTCCTTTAAGGTGTTACATATTTTCGTCGTGACAAAAACAATATACCTTATACTAAAAGTCTAGGGTATAAAAAGTCATTGTGCCCATCACTAGTACACGATATACATATTATCAAAGTCATATCAAACTTGAAATTATCCTTTTCGAACAGCTCATTTTGCTAGCCAGTCTCTCAAAAATACTACAACTTCGACCAGTATAAATCTGAACATACGTACTACAATATAGGGTTAAACATTAAATAACAAAACAAAAGCTGCATCAACTATACAAACAGCTGGTCTAGCGTTCGGTTAAAAAGAGTTATGTTAGTATGTAAAAGAAAATATCGTATCTGGAAGAACTTACGCCAAACAACATCACCCAGGTGTAAAGATATCCGTGCCAAGGTAAAAAACAGGTCTTGCAACTTCGGCAAGGTACTTCTTTTTGCCACCCTACGAGACGTGCTCGAAACGAGATGTAATCGATGAAGTTGGTCGGTTGGTCGGTTTAACTGGTGGAGGAAGTTAACCGGACTGTGGACTATTATTGATAGGCAAAAGATTGCATTTGCTAGAACCAATGCGAGACAAAGTTCTTCTTCGTCGACGTGGTAGTCGTCGTCGTTGTTGCTGCTATTGTCGTATCTCGCGTCTTTGCCTTCTTGGACCTTCTAATTGAAGCGTTGTTGCTGTTGATGCTGCTACCACTGTGCGTATACTGCGGTTATTGCCTTTATGGCTTGTTAAAGAGTTGCATTGAACTTTGGTACTTGGGTAGTTGATATGGTTTTTCTTTTCTGGGATTTATTTGAAAGATGCAAATGACACTGAATGGATCACAAAAGACAGCACACACAATACACTTAACTTTTTTTCTTTCTATTTTTGTGTATACTAGAACAATCAGATACACCAAAAATAATCACTGATATTTTTAGCCTTTTAACTGGCAATTGTAAATATTCACTTTTGCATTAGATTTTGCTCCAGATTTTTCTATCTTACAAAAACAACACGATATGGTTCGTCAACTAGAATGCAACAAGACGCGAATAGTGAGGATAGAATTCACGATAAAAACAAATCCACGACGAATATGTCGGGGTTTGAGCAAACAAAATTGGATAAAAATTGGAACACACCACACATAGACAGACGAAACGGACGTGTGTCTAGGATGCTGCGTCTACGCCTGCTATTCCGTTTCGCTTCAAGCAAGTAGTCCTCCTAGAAAATCGGCTCACTGCGATATGTGGTGGAATGAGGATTCCTGCACACTTTACTTCTTGTTGTTATAATATCTTCTAGATATGCATAGGTTGAATATTTTACGTCCTTTTCCCACTTTTATTTTTATCCTAGTTAGCAACGTCTGCACATCTTTGTCAAAGATGCTCGAGTGAACATATGCATGCAGCAGATGCTCGATAGTCGGAGAATATGGGTTTAGGATAAATCGTCTAGTATTCTGGATGATTAAAAGGAAGCGAAGAGGAATATGTAACACTCACTTTTTCTGTCATAGGAAGGCTGCAATAGCTGCACACAAATGCGGCGCGAACAAACAAAATAAAGAGTTGGGAAGAACTATCAAATTCGCTTGTAATTTATACGAATATCTTCTTCCGCTATTGACCACTATCCGGAAAGCTTCACAACGCTTCGGCGACCTTGTTCACGGAGAACTATAAATTTACTTTTCACACAGGATTCAAGAACACTAAACTCTTTTCCTCTACTATTCTTGTCTCGCCATTAGACAACCTTCTCACTACCGTCCAACTTTAGATACAAACCGGGACTGGCTGGTAACGAAACAAAATCATACGAATGCTCAAGTCTTCTCCGTTGGGTCTTTCACCGATAAAAACACGACAAAATACACCAGCATAGAGACACACAACACCAACGTTATAACAATTAACCAGTGGTTTTCTCTTTTCCACTTACGTATGAAAAGCAACGTGGAAATTGGGAAAATTTCAATTGTGACATCACTGTTCCATAGACATTTCAGTCGTTCCTCTACCTACTCGTGTGCATGGTGTTGGTATCGCATAGCAGATACAAGATACTTTGCCGCAATCGGTTCAAAAGAGCAAGGCGCATTTTCTCAAAATGTGTAAACACATGGGAGCAAGTTGTGTATTCACATAAAGAACAACACCAATACATCGACAAAGTCATCCTCTCCGCGCTAATAAACGTAAGAGCAACATATCTGCGCTCATATAATGCAAACTACAATAGATACCCATGCTGGTGCCCATGCCTTTCTTCGGTACATGTTTCTGAGCGAGCGCATTGAAAGGATGTCATAGGACTCATAGGAGTGGTGCTGAAGGTATGAGTCGAGCACACAAGTAAGGAGAAGTCATGCATCGAATGCGCACTGGGAAGAGCGAGTATTTACTATACATCTAACCACGTTGAATATCTAAACACAACGTGCGTTCCCCGCCGCCGACCAAGCTGGCACCATGGAAAGAAGCTGGCTAGCAACAGCAGCATCCACATGTGCGTTTACGTTTAGATATGCTTTGCTGAGATGTTCTACGAGTAAAGCCTACAAATCAGATGCGATGATGCTAGATGGGATATGATGCTTGACAGTACAAAAATACTCAGTAACAGGATAAAATCCAATTCTACCACCCACTTAACATGTTGGCACGATTCACGTCACCATTACCCCAGAAATCAGCCGCCCAATCTCAACCCGGCCATCTATCATCTCATCATCCCTTCAGGCAAAGGGCCTTGGCCTTTCCTACTTGTTTCCCGGCCATCACGTTGTCTTCCATCATATTGCAGCAGGTTACGGATATTACCTGCGCAACATAAGCACTTTCAGCAGCCAGCTGTAGCACCGACACATCAATGTAAAACGGATTGACGATGGACGTATCTGAAGATGGGGTAGTAGCAAAACAACCTTGGGCTGGGTCTGGTATGCGAAAACATGAAATGCCCACGGGAAGTATATGTATACGTAAAAGTAGTAAGAGTTTGCCAGGTAAGAGTTATTTCTTGGAGCTGAAAAGAAATTGAGGCACATTACTCGTGACTTATTGAGTGTTTTTGAGATGAATCGTTGTGGGATTTTTGACGGTGATTTTCGGTTGCAGTTATTGACCGCGTAATAATTTTTAAGCAATTGCGATACGTACAGACTCGTCTCGGATATATTGTTTTTACATAACTACAAAGTTTTAAAAAATCGGTGTGAAATAACACCGAAAGTTGGATATGACTTATCTTATATCTGCCTGTGCGGAGTCCAAAATCTTATATATGTATGAGCATATATTTGAATACAGGTATAATAATATCCTCAATACTTGTTACTATGTATCAATTTCCATTTATTTGACACGAAATCGAAAATACACCGAACGGAGCACTAGTTGTATACAATCCAAGCGTACTTTTTTCATGATCTCTCGAAATTTCGGAATGACACCATTCGCTGGGTGCTTAGTACATTAGCCACGTTTATACCGTGGAACCAAAAGGAGCATTAACTAGGTCGTATTGGGGCTACTAGTAATACGTGGTGTGTTTATATCGACCAATACTAAATACGGCAAATATCCGATGTTAGAGATTGTCACTTCGATTAGAAGAGTATTTTTAAAATATCCAGAGCCAGTAGCTTTTTGATAAAGGCGTTTTTGATCCGCCGACTCTGTGATGTGCAAGGTGGTCGCCTGATGGTGTTTACGGGGAAGGAGTCGCAAATTTACCAAAATAATCGTGAAGGTCCGGCAGCGCTATAAGCGAATGCTCCACATCGAGCTGAGCGGCGGCACATGCTTGTTCCAGCTCAGTTAGGGAGATCACACAGCCATCACACAGATAACATATTGTGTATCATATGCCTTGGGGGTAGGCAAACACAACACAAGAACAAAAGAAATGAAGCTGGGTCCCACAGTACCAGAAATATTAATCAAAAAATGTTGGCAATGGCCGACGACCGGCTTATGCTATACGCTCCGGGCCCTGGTTTTGCGGACCCTTGGCCTCTAAACACAAAGACAATAAACCCGATCAATGAGACCCATGGCCGGCAAATTTCGGGGTCTCCAAAGAGGTGAGGCGTTCACCTCATCTCATCAACAACCTGAAAGGGAGGATAATGGGGGGAAATACTTCAAAGGAAAATGCTTAGTTTAAACAAAAAAATAAAAACATGATGTTCCATCCGTTCCAGGCGGCGAAGGCCCGATTTTGGGCTGTCGCGCCATGATGATGATAATCCATCCGTATTCAAAGATAAAACAAATGACAAAAAAGGAGACAAAAAAAAAGAGAAATGGAAAATAATATCCAAAAATGAAAAGCAGAAAGAATTGAATGAAGTGCCGGCAAAAACAAGAGAAAACCAGCTTCGGCCTGGAGTCCGAAGCGTATATACCCTAGAACTAGTGGTGATACCAAAAGTACCAATTGGTAACGACCATGTGCATGAGTTTCCTATATGGTCAGTTTGAACTGTGTGTGTGGAATGAGAAGTTTCATCGTTCATCCATTCGGATGTTCATTCAGTTAAATCTACAAACATTTGACCGAATTTTCAAGTCACTAGCTTCATTTTATCGAAAGTTATCGCTTAATTTAAAGTTTCATTTGTAGGGAAGGTAGGGGTTCCTTTGGTCGGATCTTGCGAATTTTCAACAGTAGCTAACTAGATCCAAGGTCAAACATTTGACCAAAATTTCAAGTCGCTCGCTTCATTCTATTAAAAGTTATCGCTTATTTGAAGTTTAATTTATTTGTAGAGTAGGTAGGTGTTTCTTTGAAGGGATGTTGCCCGTTTTCAGTACCCACTAACTAGATCTTACTGACAACATCCCACCAAATGTTCAACTCGCTAGCTTTATCCTGTCGAAAGTTATCGTAGCTAAAGGAATATTTATTTTTTGTTTACATTTTTAGGGGAAGTAGGCGTTCCTTTGGCCTGATTATACCCATCTTGCTAAAACTCAAGCAGCTTCTCATCTCAAGCTTGCGCACCAAAAATCAGCTCTCTACATCAATTGGTTCCAGAGTTATAGACACAAACCCTGAAAAATAGGGTAATGCGGGGCTCTTTGTAAGAAAAGTAGCGTTATTTTCCAACTGATCAGTTTCATTTTTACAGAAGAGCACGCAATGACCCTTTCGAGTAATCTACCAAAGTTCGATTTTTTCACGTTTATTTAATCGGGAGTTATAGATACATTGATTTATTTTGAATATGTAGGGGAGGCAGGCGTTCCCTTGGTCGGATCACGCCGATTTTCAATACAAACCAACTAGATCATACTAGGAACATTTGACGAAAATCCAGCTTGTGGATGTTGGCTGACGTCTACTTCACAGCTAGGCATCTCGTCACGTCATTCAACATGTCGTCGTTGTTATACCTTAGTTATTCTTTGAAAATGACACACAAACGCGACGTCACACGTTCAAAATTTGGTGGGGCGGACTATTGCTCTTACGGAGTTCTGCTGATTCTCTGGCATATTTGGTTCATTGCCACACGGCCAGACCAACACAGAACGGGTACGCTGTCGTCTCCCACGACTTGAACTCCGCGGCCATTTCAAATAGACAAAAAACGGCAATCGAAATGCAAGCAACAATCCAGAGACCCGGCTTGGTTATTCAGATACTGGGATCATGACAAACGGGATCGCGGATGGAATGCGATGTTTTATCAAGAACAGGTTCTCACCGCCCAACAAAGTCTTCAAGGTCGCGATGTTGCGATATTATCGGGTCGAAAATTCTAAAAAAAAAGTCCATCCGATCGTGTCGGTAGCTGATTCTTCTCCCGACTCTCGCTAAGACAAACGGTGGCAGTCGTTGGAAACTCAACGCTCGAGATCTCGTCGCTCTTTTGGACGATAATTTCCCGTTCAAATAAACAAATAAAAAAACAATGATGGCGGATCCGGGCAGATGAGCCACTCGTGAGTTGCAGTCTCAATATTCTCTCATCGGCACGCGGAAAACTCCCAAAAAGAAAAACCCCAGCCAGTGTCATTGGCGGGCGACTCGCAAGTCCCATCATTTGACGGCTGTCAACGCGCGTCCGTCCTCACTCATCAAACACGAAGTTGACGCCAGGTGATAGATGCGCGTGGAGATTAAAAAAAATCCCCGTTGGTCGCAACTCTGACAAAACAAACGTCAACATCCCAACGCCGAATCCTTCCAGCCAAAACGAATAAGGAAGCTTCAACTGAAGATGTTGGTATTGGTGCGGACAGAGCGAATTGTAGCACATATTTTAAAATGTCAGTTTTCAACATAACGGTAAACTTGGCGCATTGAACTAAGCATGAAAGAATCGCTTGTTTTCTTGCCATCATTTCCGATAACTCTGTTGGTCTTTGCACGCCCCTTGTGAAGCTTCCTTTGAAGTTTCCTATTGGTTAACAAGTAATGGATCATCCACAAGGTGTTAGAATACATCTCAAGGAATTTGAAGTGTGCAGAGAGGATTCCGGGTAGCCATCGACTTGGAGTGAGACATTCTGTCATCCAAAGGGAAAGGAGCCCACCCTCATACTGCAAACATATACTAGTGCGTAGTAGAAATAAAAAATCATAAAATATTGCTAGATATTCATTTTTTTAAGAGTTTGCAAAATTTGTATGAAATATACCGGTTTGTTAGAAATAAATTTCTAAAAATGTTTTAATACTTTTTACCATCCCTACAGTTATATCCAAAACAGCCGTCTGGGCTTCCTTATTCTTTCCATCAAAAAGAATTTTGAACTTTTTTAAGTAGCCCTTTAATTGTTTTGCAACCGACATGAATTGTTATCTGTTATCCCAAAGGTGTTTTCCTTTTTTATCAACAATTTTCGTCGAAGTACAGAATACACCTAAAAGGGCTGTACTCTATGGCACACCGATTATTATCTACACCGAACTATTTACTGTGTACAAACGAAACTGGCGACATTGTGTCCCGTGGGAAGCACTGTCCTTCGAATCAGAGACAGGAGGGGGTTCCATTATGAAAGATGCACAGAAATTGTTCATTAATAGGCGAATTCGATTCTCCCGGATCTCATTGGATCTTCATATAAATTTGCAGACCGGTCTTTAATCCAGGTCTGTTGTTGGATATCGTTGGATTTGTGCTGCTGGGTCGTGCCTTTACAACACACAAAGTTGTCGCCCTGATATCTATCGAGACAGTTCTCGAACGTTAATTGACTGCCATATGTGTCATGGAATTTAAAGAGATGCGTGTGCTGTAAACGTATTAAATAGTGAATTGCATGTTTGAAAAATTAACATGTCGTAAACAAGTTACGTGCACAGAACACGCATTTCATTCAATTCAATAGGATTTAACCTGCGGCTGTACGCTTCACTCGTTCTGGGTAATTGACAACTCCCATCACTTTCACGTTGTCTTCTTCTTATTTTAGTAAGTACTACCAACTTTTAGATTTTGAGATCCATGCTGTTTTATTCATTCATGATCCAGACCAAAACCAATCGAATGCACCTAATGGCCAAGTACAAATTTAGGGAAAATATGAGATTTGAGACGAGATTTGTCGTAAATCTTGTTCCAAATCTAGACTAGGAAATCTTAATAAATTTATGGCAAATCTAGGACAACTGGGGCAGATTTGCTTAAATCTCGAGATTTATCGAAATCTCCTGTAGTGCGCATAAGCTCTAAATTGAATAAAAGATCGACTATAATCAATATACGGAATTGATTACGAAACATTTTTTTCTTAATTTACTGGCTCGATTTAGACACAGTAGAATTTTGAATTGGCAGCGAAATTTCAAAGTCGGGGGCTTTTTATCTGGCGGGATTTTGATTCTGCGGTATTTTGACCTGGCGTGGTTTTATTTTTCTATATCTAGTAGGTATTGCAATTGTTGGACCATTCCCAATTAATCGGCAAACAACAATATTAAATCCGATTAACGATAACGCAAAAAAAAAATTAAAGAACAAAAAACGGTAATTCAATCTGGAGCAGAAATATAGGGTATTTTGAAAATTGCAGCGGTAGTGACGATATCCGATCGTTGTTACAAAATGAACAATAATTTGGCTGTACAACTTAATGTATGTACTTGAGGACCCCGCTCCAAAAATTAATGAATATTTTCATTTACCTATTTGTGTATCATTAATATTGTTTCAATCTAAATAAGCTAAAGAACTGAAGCTATTCAGTGAATAATACTTCTTCTAATGGACGCAAAGCTGACATGTATTTAAGAATAATACAAGCTAAAATCTTACTTACAATTTGTGCTGTGCTACGGACTGGCAAAACCTCCAGACTTACCTAAAATATAAAACAAAATAATGTTGGTTAATTAAATTTACACGATAAAACTTTGTATGGTTTTTTTGCTACGTTAGATGCATTCATATTTCATTTATTCCCTCAAAGCTTTTTTTCCAGAAATTTGTTTTTGCCATTTTCTACATAGAATACCAAATCTGCATTAAGCTAATTACAGTTTACAACTGTATGTGCATGTACAGGAATATAAAGGATATTAAAAAATATTAATCAAATATTCAGCCATAAAAATCATTTTAACACGGAAAATATTCAATGGATGGGTTCCTGCGGGCGGATTAGGATTTGACATTTCTCGAATTCTCCTCTATATGCTTTCCCTTCCGATAAAATTTGTACCGACAACTGTCTCTGATCCGGAAGGGAACGTTTTAAGATCCGAAAATTGACAGTTGTCTGTACATATTTTACCGGAGGGGAAAGCATATGGAGGAGAATTCGAGAAATATAAAATACTGATCCGCTCGCACGAGCCCATCCAGAAACAACAAAATATGGGTGGCGGTCCTGTGAGCTTGGATAAATGGATCACGAATCTGACTTTTCTGATTTCTCCTGCGTATGCTTTCCCCTCCGGTAAAATATGCGTAATCAACTGTCAATTTTTGGGGTCTGAATACTTTTCAGATCCAGAGGGAAATATTTTTCAAATTCAAAAATTTACAGCCACATATTTTAACGGAGGAGGAAGCATATGGAGAAGAAATCGAAAAAGTCAGATTCATGATCCATTTATAAGGGCTCACAGCACCACGACCATTCTGACCTGACAACGAGTCATGTCATATCGTACTATAGATATCCCTGCCAGTAAAGCCAAAGTAATTATGGCCAGTGTAAACAAAAAATGCTCTTTTTCAGAAGCATACCACCAGCACCATTCCATGAGTCAGACTATAAATACAACTGACACATATACCTGCCACGGGCTGCACATCAGATAAAATAATTTAGATAAAAACACTCACATACATATGTAGTAAGGTATAGAGATCCTTCTGTGAGATACAGATACGTGTAATAAAAAAAACAACAAGTAACAAAATTGCTAGGGCAGTCGTGTATGAAAATTCCACTAGACGGTCGCAAACCAGAATTGTTTAATTTTAGTGATTACAATCCCGGAAAATATCCTGTCGACAACATGACGCGAACATAGTCAGGAAAATGTAAGTGCAAATGTGCATGCACATAGTGTACGTGTGTCTACGATTATTTTTTTCATAAAAATTAATGGAAAAGGCCGACATATCTTCTTGCTTTTTCAGATTTGAAAGAATACACCGAATTTCGGCTTAAAAATAAAGTGTGTAAATTATTTTCACGAGGATGGAAAATATATCTACATCTTTAGATGACTCAATATGCTAAGATTTTAATTGAAATTAATACGGATATTAGGCGTATTTTTTTTTGCGTAACTGTGTAGGGTCCTTGCCCTGGTTGCGCCAATAAAAACGCTTTAGGGTAGCATACAGGCTAAATTCTGAATCGTCAAGTTGTCTACCTTGATGTCAAGTGGTGCGCCTCATTTGTGGTGAAAATAAATTACAAATTCGTATGAAATATCAGTTTGATTATCGAATCGTGTATTTATTGCGACGGCAGACGTTTATAAACTTGACGTACCGCTCTAACTTAACAAATATCATTCAAACGAGTTATGTATTTATTAGTAACAGCGACAAGTGCAACTCTATCCAAGTGGGTCGCGGGTTCGATCGATCGATTTAATAATAGGCATTGGCCCATCAGAGCAAGGCGTAATATTAGTTTACCAATGAACTTGGCTGATTGTGAAAAACACAAGCGTGCCAACATCCACATATTAGATTCCACACGACACTGAGGCCATCTATGTGTAATGCATGTAGAAGTTATTGAGAGGTTATCGAGTGTAGGGTAGCCACCCTACTAAGCTATCCAGGTTAATGTTGTTGGCGTAACGCGATTAATTCCCAATCAATTCCCGATAAATTCCCAAGAAACACGCCTATTTTAACAGAATAAAATAATGAAATTGATACATCGATTATTGTTTCAGTTCGTCAGCTTCAGGTTAATCTAGAACTAGATAAAGGAGCCTAAGAAGTAGGAGGCGTAGAGCTCTTTTTTACGAATTACTAACAGTGACAAAAAAGGATTTCCAATAAGAATGCTGAATTGTGTGTTTAAAGATTTTGCTTTTCACCTTCTTTCTCTAAACAATGAAGAAGATGACAGATACCCCATCAATACTCCAACAATAGATTTACCATTATAACTGACGATTTTTATTTAACATTACCACTCACGGAGCCTGCGCCCAATCACCACGATTAATACTCATATTGATTAGATTGTACTTCACTATCAAGAAGGTCCCTTTTTCTCTCCAAAGAACTCAAAATGCTTTCAAAAGTACTCTAGGTCATTTGCCTCATCACGCCGATTCAAATGACACCGTATTCCCTGGGTTTCACTTCATGTCCAAGAATGTGCTCATGTCAACCCAATAGGATTTAAAGCGCCTTCAACAATACCGCCGTGCATAGGCTTCATCACCCCGATTCAGATGGCACCCATATTTCGTAAGTGTCACTTCATGTCCAAGAATGTTCTCATGCCAGCACCATAAGGTTAACAACGCCTTCAAAAACACTCCAGTACATTGCCCCATTCAGACGATACCCGTGATTTCTAGATTTGACTTCATGGCCAAGAAGTTGCTCATGTCAGCACCATAGGGTTAAAATTGCTTTCAACAATACCCGTATTTCCTAGATTTCACGTCATGTCCAAGAATGAGTTCATGTCAATACCATAGGGTTAAAAGTACGTTGGTGGCGGCGGTAAACGAACCCGTGACCAATTGCTTACAAGTCCGGCTCAGTAACCACCATCCCACTAAGTATCTATCAAATTATTTTCGCGTTGTGTAACATATGTACAGTACAAATGTATGAGATTGTATCGAAGCGATGCGAGCGCCTCCTCTGGTACTAATCGAGGTGTCGTCGCTATAAAAGTTACACTTTAAAAAAGGGAAAAAGAAAACTTTTGAAAAACGATTTTTCTCTCTTCCGCTCCAGAACATAACAGCTGGTATTTATACGAAAACGAAAAAAAAACGGTTGCCGAAAAAAAACGCAAACAAAAAAAAAAGCAAATGAATAGGTCACCGAAATGCTTATCTCTAGATACCTATGTACAATATATATGAATAGGAAGGAACAAGAAGCACTGAATCCATACCTCATGAATATATTTAGGGGAAGCTCCTGGGATACATTCCTGTCGCATGGAGACCAACGAAGGTAGTCTTCATCCCTAATGGATGACCCCAAATCCTACAGGCCAATCAACTTAACTTCGTCCATGCTAAAAGCGATGGAAAAGATCCTTGACGAACATAAACGTCAAACTCTACTCAAGAGGAATCCACTATACAGTCCACAATAAATTGCCTCCTCCTCCAACATTAAGGGTGCCTTTGACAATACTTCGTTCACTGCCATCGACAGCGCTTTAAGGGCCAAGGGAGCGGATGTCACACCGTGAAATGGGTGCGACGAATGCTCTCATCGGAAAGGGTCATTACTACGATTGAAGATTGCTCCCTAGCGGCTAGTGTAACTCGTGGGGAATCAAGTCCTCTATCGTCCTCTGGATTTACAAGGCGATCGTTAGACCCATGCCAGAATATGGTACAGTTGTATGGTACAGTAACTGGCAGATCTACCCTAGGTAAAATTTAGAGACTTGCTTGTCTTAAGTCGACAGGAGTCATTCACTCCTGCCCTTCTGCGGCGCAAGCGGTACTGCTTGACCTTCCACCATTGCATGTACATGTGATAGCACAAGCAAAACTGACGATCGTCAGATTGAAGGCGTGCGATGCCCTCACTAAGCTGAATCCGGAACAGCAAATTTAGCTCAGTGATGCTTAGCCAGTATGCCATCGGACCTTGCTTGCTTGCTTTCCAACACTACAATCTGGAGCAAAGAAAACTGGTTGAAGGAACATTCCACTCTCTTTCCAGATACCATCAAGCGGTTCACCAAAGAGGGCTAATGGCACAGTTGCCGGAATAGTGGGCCCTAACCAAGGCATTTCAATACCTATGGGAAGGTTCGCCACAGTATTCCAGGCAGAAGTACATGCCATCGAGTCGTGTGCGGAGCTGTATTTACTGACAGCCAGGCAACTATACTAGCGCTAAGCAACTGGTCTGTCTCATTCAAGATAGTGCGTAGGTGTCAGAATACATTACAAAAAGTTGGCTGGTACATGTTTACGTTATACTGGGTTCCTGGCCACATCGGGATATCTGGGAATGAACAGGCTGATGACCTGGCCAGTATGGCCTCGAATAAGCCCTTTTTTTGAACCTAAGCCCTTTTGCGGGGTTCCGATAAGTTACGTCAGTAAATGCATCAGAGACTGGGAGCGTACTGAGACCACCGTCCAATAGAACTATATTATCTCCCAGATGTAAGACAAGCCAAGATATTCATATCTGTTTAATCAAGCAACAGAACACATTAACTTTTAAAAATGAACCGTAGCAGAGTAAGAAGCATTTATCGCCTTCTAACTGGACATTCTTGCTTAGGAGGTCACTCAAAAATCATGAGTACAGTACTGGACGCTAGCTATCGTTTTTGCGAGGGCGATGATGAAACGTCACTGCACGTTCTTTGCAAATGTGAGGCATTCGCCCAACGTCACCAAGTACACCTTGGCATCGCCTTCCCTGAAGCAGATGACATTGCTTCGATTACGTTAATTTATTAGTAAATTTATTAGCGCAATTAGACTTGATCGACAGGCCTAGGCCTGTTGCCAGACGTGGGGCTATTGCACAATAGACCGTTTGGCCTCGGTGCTAGTGGGCTTTTTGATGCCCGTAGCCCCTCTCTCAATCTAGTCGAATCTAATGTATGAATAAGATACCTATGTGCGTGCGGACATGCCAACCAATAATATGAGAATCCTTACTCCTATATTATCCGGAAAATACTTATGCATATATTGTATAATTAACCTCATAAGAAAATTGTTTTCAAACGAGAATGCAACTGCAACTCTTTCATAACAAGCAACTGTAATTTGATATATTTAAATAGAATTTCAATACGGTTATTGAACAAAGACGCTTTCGGTCAAATGACATGAATAACATTTATTTTATAACACTTTTAAAGTACTATTGTAGGTAATCAATCAATTTTGTGTAATTTCCCAGTTGTTCAGCGAGTATTCCTAAAACCACAACGTAATCTTTGGTTAACCGCGAATGTGCACTGCTGTCAACGTCCATTATTGAAAATCCGCCCATACAAATTACTCAAATTTCGTTATATAAACTAAAGCGAAAAGTACACATTTGCACTGAACTACTTTGTAATTAGATTGGGTTTCATCTTCAAACGAAAACTGAGGGCTTGGGGAAAGCCCAGCCTTATAATTTTTACAGAAGCAACTGAGCCGCGCCGTTGTGAAGCAGTAGTACAGGGTTATCCATTTTCTCTTTCGGAAAGTAAACTTAAATTAAACACAGTAAATATTTGAATTTCGATGGAATTTTTATTTCATAATAAAGTTTGGATTATGCCATTATACGTGGAATACAATATCTGTCAAATGTCCCCCACGGGACCGCTTGCAGGACTCGATCCTTTTGAGGTAATTTTCGATTACCTTTCCACACATTTCGGGCAATAACTCGGCTATAACTAGACGGATTTCGTCCTTCAATTGACCAATCGTCGTGGGATTGTTCGCAAAACACGGTCCTTCGCATAGCCCCACAAAAAGAAATCTAACGGCGTTAAATCGCAAGATCTTGCTGGCCAAGCCACATCGCCGAATCTCGAAATTACGCGTCCTGGGAATTTATCGCGCAATAAAGCCAAATTTTGTCGCGTGGTGTGGCATGTGGCCCCGTCTTGTTGAAACCACATATTGTCGAGATCCATATCTTCAATTTTCGACCAAAAAAAGTCATGAATGATGGCGCCATAGCGCTGGCCATTGACTGTAACGGCGGCTCCTTCATCGTTCATCGTTCATCGAAGAAAAACGGCCCAATGACGTCGCCGGCCCACAATGTACACCAAACAGTCACTTTTTGCGGGTACAACGGTTTCTCAGCAGTCACTTGCGGTTGCTCACTGCCCCAGATGCGACAATTTTGTTTGTTTATTTTACATAGCCGCCGAGCGCAAAATGGGCCTCATCGCTAAAGAAGATTTTCTTCGAAAAATCGGCATCGGTGGCCTGCTGTTCGAGGACCCAATATGAGTACTCACGACGCAATCTGTGATCAGTCGGCTTTAATTCTTGCGTGAGCTGGACTTTATAAGGATGGAGATGAAGGTACAAATGCAAAATGCGCCACAATGTGCCGTAAGATAGGCCTAAATGCTGGGATCGGCGCGGAATCGACAAATTCGGGTCTTCGGCCACACTTTCACTCACAGCGGCGATGTTTTCGGTCGAACGAGCAAAACGATGATGCACAGGTATAGAAATGTCTGTCACCGATCCAGTTTCTTCAAATTTTTTCACTGTGTAGGCAATTGTGCGCTCATTGGGACGATTATGTCGACCATAATCTGCGCGTAATGCACCATTTTGGTAGAATAATTTAATAATTTTAACGCGTGGTTCAGTCGTAAAACGTTCCATCTTGTAAAATGGCAAACCTTCAACTAAACCAATACCAGTTTGGAATACACTGACATTTGACAGATGTCGAATGGCAAATACTTATTGCAAATGTGATATTTTTAGTAAATCCTGTACTACTCTTTCCAAAGAATTGTTAATTCCAAAAATTTGATCTAATGTGATAATCTAATGCACGCTGCAATTGGGGTTTTGCTATAAACTTTGTAAAGTACTCGATAAGGGCTTATTATTCGACTGGTCTAATTAATTATCAATCTTCATTCAAAATTTGGGTCATATTGATTAGGAAATCAAACCCACATACACTACCTTCTACCTCGGAATTTTATCTAATAATACATATCATAATAACCAGCCGTGTAATGAAACAAATAAAAAAAAATAGTCAACGATAGTAGGCGAATTCAATTTAATCTTTAGATGGTTGGTATAAGAGGTGACTGAAGCACAACTTGCCAGAGCCCAATTAGAGCGAAAGCGCCGTTTTCTAACCACAAACTTCGTGAAATTATGTAGGAGTAATGGTTGGTTGGTTGACCTTACGGTGGAGGCAAGGAGGAGTATAGCTGCTTTCCGATGCTCACCCCCTACACATCCCCCAGGTTATCAAGAAAAGCCTTGCCTAATGCTCGATGTCTAGCCCTAGCAAGGACCGGGCATTCGCAAAGGAAGTGAGTGAGGGTTTTTTCCTCATCCTCATTCCCACAGAAACAGCAATGCGGATTATAGGGGATGCCACGCCCTGTTGCATATTCCCAGATGGGCCAGTGTCCTGTTATGAACCCCGGCCGTAAACCTGGTGGCATCTCTACGTGATTTGCTCAAAATCTTCAATGTTTTTCTACTATCATACGAGGACCAGATGGACAGATTCTGTCATTTGGAATTCGCAACATTGAGGTATTGAGAGGAGATTTTGCACTTCCCACCTTGCCGTCTGCAAAGGCAAGTTAACTCTTCCCCACACCGCTCGACCAGCTTGGAGGACTGAGTTCAGTGCATTGTGTACCTAAGAAACATCTTAGCAGGCCTAAAACGGAAGTGTAGAATGCGAAACGATGTTCGTAGAAACTGTATTGCGAATCCATCGACAAGTCAAGCGATGCCTCCAGGATTCGTAAAGTATAAGCCTCTAATCCATCTACTCCTTGCTACCTTATAAAGCCCGATGGATCGTGGTCGACTAGCAAGCAGACTATGGACGTTCTGCCATCTCCCGGACAGCTCACTGGTGTTTGTGCAGCTCGGGAATGTACAGAAAGACATTTCAGCTCAATGTGACTCCTCATCTATTCTGCCGAGGGAAAAAATTCTCTAGGCCTTCTCTAGTTTCGAGTCTTATAAATCCGCTGGGCCTGACGGCATCATTCCGGCGGATATGCAGCAACTATCCGTCGTTATTTATCCCCGAATCGAAGCTATTTTCAAGGCTTGTTTAGATTTAGTGTATATTACTCAAAAAAGGTTAGAAGTCAAAGTTGTTTTATTCCTAATGCTTAGTATTGTGTTGACCGCGAAACGAAATGTACTCGTATCTCCTTTCGTCGACGAAAATTTTCGTTCCGCTCTATGATATTGTGTTCATAAGCGGAATTAAATGGCATTCATAGCATCCAATAGGTGGCACTGCTTTGCGGTGAATTCAATTTTGCGCCTTTACAACCTGTAGAACACTAGGGACAAGAGCGGAAAGTTTGACGTTGTTGTATTTGGGAAGCTATGCGCCTGATTGCGGATCCTATATGTAAGGTATTGACGAAAAACTATATTTTACACGTAATTCAAATGTCCAAATGTTGAGTAATCAACCAAATATTTAATGTCAATGTCAACATATGTTTGTAACGTCTTCCAACCATTTGGCCTATTAACGAGCTAGGGGACATTGAAAACTTTGAGGCTGGTCAGCTACAACATTTTGTTGAGCGTTCAGGCTGATTCGAGGTATAGGATGGCCGGCATCATGTATCCCATGTGGTAACACAATACACCCAGATGTGTGCTGTGGATAATCTTGGCAGCCCTTTAATCTGACCTCAGTGCCTTGATAGCGGCTTAGCTGTGTGTATCATAATTGCGAGCGTTTCCGGCCGGAAAATGCTGACATAATCCGGGAGGCGATAACTCTCCGAAAAATTCGGCGCGTCAGAAAAAACACATGCACCGACACCGCAATTCACTTTCAACCTGTTGTAAGCGAAAATCGTGATGTCAAAGTCCTTCAACACCTCACCACTCCTCCATTCAGCCCTGGTGGGAAATTTGGCAAAGAAGCTTCACTCAAACCTCAGTTTGGGCACGGTGAAGTCTGTTTTTCTCTTGGTCGCATCTCGTGACAACTGGCTAAGAATGTCGCCTGGCAGCCCAGCGGCCCTCGACCCTCTGAACCTGACTGCACTATCAGCTGACGGCGGTTTGATAAGAAGGTTGTTAAGTGGAAGATGCAGGATCATGTTTGGCGCTTACCTCGGGCATGTTGGCATGGTACCTCTGTAGTGTCAAGACTTGCCGTTCTTTGCACCCTACCAAATTTTGTTACGTTGTATACTTTAACAAGTGCTCGCCACCAGACTAACGACCCATATGGAAGAATTGGACAAATTACTGCGGTGTACATTCAGAGGACCACATTTAGCTACTTCCAAAAGTTTCCTACATTCGTAAAAAGTAATGAAGGATTCTTCACCCGCTCTTCAATGTTTAACTTCCAGATGAGCTTCGTATTTAAGAAAAATACTTTCCGCTGGGCGATATTGATGTGACTGTCCATTTTGTTTAAGGAGGAATAAATGTGGTACTTCGATTTTAGTGCATGAGTTCGGTTTGGCCTCACCGCGCTCACCATATACAGAGCCCTTTCCGTGTTTTGACTCATCACGGAGAGGCACATTTCTGACGCCCCTATTGCCACCCACATCATCCGTGTACGCGGCCAACTTAATCCCTTTCCTGTCAAGCCCTGCTAGGATGTTGTTGATGATCACTAGCCACAGTAGCGGAGAGATAACGCCTCCCTGAGGTGTTCCTCTAATTAGATGGTTGTATCCCACGTCCGCATGAATCATTCTAGATCTTAGCAGATTCACTATTCAGCTGCCGATCCCTGCCTCTACTCTCAAATTGAATAGATTCGATGCTGACGTTGTTGGAAGCACCTTCTATGTCGAGGAAAGTCGATAATGCGTATTGCTTAATTATTAGATATTTTATCCGTAATAAATACTAGAGCATGAACAATAATTCATAATTTTCATTCAAATGAAATCAAAGCAGCATACGTAATTTATAATTATTATTATTTGAGCCATAATTGAGAGGAGTGTGATGTTAAACAACACGTTTACAGAGTACATGCCTAACTTTCATTCAAACGTTTTAAGTATTGTTTTAGAACGCATAAAATCTTAGCGATTGTTCACTTTCAATTCTCATCCTCCAATGTTCTATTCCTAGAATTCAGGACAAATTCTTTTTCATGCAAGATACACACGACTCGCGTAAAACACTCCACTCAGTACAAGAATCGACCTCTACTCGACATCGACAGGTTCGTGAAATTTTCGCGGTCAAGTGTAACTCGACATCGATCCCGCTTACGGCCGCCCTACATGTTCATATACAATAAATAAATGTTACATACACAGCAAGTACTGAAATCTTCGCTCAACTTCATAATTTAGCCATCATCCCCTAATACTGATTATTAATACTGAATCATTATAATCGCATTGACTGTCCCGCGCAACATGTAACTTTCGCTTCGAAAACCAATCTATTCAATATAATATACGAAGAATGCATAAATCAAACATTCAATTGTCTATCTAGCCAGTCATCTTCGTTCCGCATAACATCTTTGTTGCATGATTTTACTGAAAACATATCTAAAGCATGTGGAAAATATGTCGAGAACACGCCGATATCGTACAGAGTCAGAGTCGATATCGAGCCGACTAATGTATTCATTTATACATTGGATACTGAGAGCACGTCGATGTCGTACCGATGTTGCGCAGATGATAGTCGAGTAATAAGTGGAGGGCCTAAGTGTGTTCAGGGTGAATTATAGAAGCAAATATTACAATGTATTTGATGTTAAAGTGAACTCACTTCAAAAGTTCAACACAAAGAAAATCGTGCCATATGACATATAACCAACTGCCTACGAAAATTGTCAGAAGAACTCTAAAAAGGTACGTGCCTTTTCAAAGCAACAGGTCCTCCTTTTCCGTAATAATTTGTGCCTACATAAAATACGTTCCACCAATTTCGAAGACATTTGCCTTCAATAAGCTCATAGTTGATGGCTCTATGTAGAAAAAGGTGACGCGTACTTCAGCACGATGCCTCCTCCTGTCAAGGACCGATAATACGATTCCGTAGTACACATCACTGTTTACCGGCATCATTCGTTGAAGGAAGAGTATGCTTTCAAGTTCTATCACGAAGGACGATGACTGTTCCACAGCGCATCTGGCTTGTTATCTAGAGAATCCTTTTTTATGCCATTATCCCCCGGCAACAGATTCAGTATTAAGGAATATTTGATATGGTAGTGGAAACTGGCCTCTAAGTTCAAATTCTCCGATTTACTAAAATTTGCAAAATCTGGCAAGTGCATTTTTGAGTAAAATAAAAAATGCTGCATCTAGAGAAACAGAGATTCAACCCTCGACGCATTAATAAAAGCTACCTGTGGGTATTCTTGGAACTCCCACAGCATTCCGAGCTTGTCGTTTCCATTTTCGGGATCCTTATTTTTGTAAATGTGAATAGGTGGTTATTAATTTTCCGAAGGGTCAACGGAAAAACTACCGTTCGAAGAAATTGGAAATACATATAATCATCGAATAAGGATCCACAAACGTTGTTTTTCTACTATTAATGTGACTTAAAAAAAAACTACGAATTTTCGCAAAAATATGTGAATTTGATAAAAAAAATATGAATTTGCTTTAAAAGAATTTGAATTTGATTTGAAAATATTATGAAGTCGACTTGAAGATAGTATTAAATTGATTTGAAAAAGTATGAATTCGACTCAACCAAGTTGTGAATTTGATTTTAACAAAATATGAAGTTGACTTGAAAATTTTACAAACTAGAAGTGAAAAAATATCTGATTATGCCTGGAAAATGTATGAAATTGCCTAGAAAATTGTAAACATAGATTTACCAGTGTGTATTTCCGATTACAAATAAGCTAAGGACTTGCACAAAATTATGGATCAGCCAAACCCACTTAACTCTTCGTTCCCCTAGACAAACTCGAAATAAAATAGTATCCTTCGAAACTTGAGCAAAAGATAATGCATTACCACTTCTGAGCTCCTAGAAGCACGCTTAAGACATGGAAGAAAGATATCATGGATGTGGCAATGTCCTTTGGTAATAGGGTAACTTCCTTACGTTCGGGACGGGATCTGAAAAGTTGAGATTTAATGAACGACGTGCCGTTGGGCGAAAGCCTGGAAGTCGAGATTGATGGATGTCAGTTGAACTTTGGATTTTCAATACTGACTTTTTCCTGATATTATACAATTACAACTAACGTAATTACAGTGAAGTTCGACTATAACCAACACCGGGTATAACGAACATTCGGTTTATAACGAACGAACTCGTAAGTCCGGTTTCAAATCGTAAAATGTGCATATATTTGGGTTCGGCTATAATGTACCACTTCCATAGCTTTAACTGTCACCACACACTGTCGAGCTCGAACTCGAACCGAACCTGGTACAAGTGGACCGGTTTTCTTCACATTTATGTGAAGTGTGTGTATGTGTGTCAGAGGACATTTGTACCACGTTCGTTTTCGTGTTCGACAGTGTGTGGTAACACTAGGACTTCCTCGTGCTCGGCTCTAACGAACTATCGATACAGTTTTTGTCGAACCTAGTGGAATTTGTATCGTCATCTCTGGAAAGCTCCGGGGTAGTCTCAGCAAGGTAACTCAGCATCCGCTATCTTTGCTGACAAACTATACTATTAGAAGCGGTTTCAGTATCAACAGTAGCAAGATCAATGTTGCTCTATTTACAAGGAACTGCAGGATTCCTCCAGCAGTGACACCTATCACGGAGGAGGTGAGATTTGCATTTCTGCATAGTGCTTACCTGGCCTTGTACTGGACAGGAAACTAAACTAGAAATTGTAATGAACCACCTGTAATGAACCATATTATGGTCTGGTAGTGCTGCTCCCACCGGCAGATCGAAGCAGCACCTGATGAGTAGTGATCTGTTGGTGGTACGAAACCAGAGGCCGAGGGTCCCATTACACCCGGACCCAGGTGCGACCGCGTGGGCGTCTGATCTGTACGCAAACCATTCCATCCTTATCGACTATTTTTTTTATCCCTCATTTTTACCTCCCTTGTTTGTGTTGTCTTCCCCAGGCCTATGAATTTTTGTTAATACGCAAAAGACAGGGGCAACGAGCGGCGAAAACCCCGCCCACATCTCCCGAACTGAGCTACAGCAAGCATAGGCCGCTGCTTAGCTCGTTGAGGGGCCTTTTTCTTCGCCAGATGGCACGGCCCGACCTTCACGGTCATTATGCTACCTAAGGCTTCGTTCCCACGGGCATCTTCGGATGCCCACCAAACCGTCCGTTACAAAATCGAACATTAAAAAGGGCACAAACAAACCCATCTAAAAGCTTAGAACCGAAGATATTGGCTCTATGTGGCAGTTCAACGCCCCATAATGTTACATCGAGACTGGTCTGGCGAAACGCCCAACAAACGGAATTTAATCAAAAATTGCTAGCCCAATTAGCGAAATGATGCTTAACCTGTTGCTATTAGATATTTTTGTGAAGCAAATAGCAGTAAACGCAGCCATTTGCATTCGGGAGATCTGCCGGTGGACGACTTAGGGTACCGGTCACTCAACGATCTTACTCAATTGCCCTAACCCCTGTGGAGCATAGCGCGACAACTGTTCCAAGTGGCCCAGTTGACGTTTCGTTAGCATAACCTAGTTTCGGAGAATGCAGTTGCCAGCATGCACCCCCTGCTACCCCCTTTAACCACCTTCCTGCGATAAGTCGGGAAATGATGTGGCTTATTATTACGACTCGCACCACAGGGGGGGACAAAACAAACATCCATGGCCACGAACGTCGTCGTGGACGGGATTCGGACCCGAAATGCCGGTAGTCAGACATGCGACTGATGCCTCTACGCACTGAGCTACCGGTCGTCCCATGGGGTTTCCCAGCGTCAATAGATTACACCTCACCGATGTACGTGCGATGGTAAAATCCAAAAATCGCCTGCGGTCGGGGAATCCAACGTCTTAGTTCCAATACACATGAGCTACAAAAATAATCTGGACGCGCGTGCCGAGTTTTTTCCAATCCTCTTGATACCTATCGGCGTTTCAGTGCACAAGTGATAGGAAAGAGCGTCTGTCTGGGAAATTTTCCAAATGGGGGAAAAAACTGCCTGTGGGTACTAATAGAGCTTCCACAGCGCTCCGAGCATGTCACAATAAAGACGGTGCGGTCCGAAAAAATATGTGTTATCGAAACGTCAACAAGGTGTAGCAATGCAGGAGATGTTGACGCGCCCATGCCCCCGGAGGAGTCAAGGCAACTAACAACAACGGCAAAATCGGCGTCCCTTGTACATTGTCCCAATACTCCCACCAATGTATTTCTCCTTATCCGATTGAAAAGGACGCAGCGTCCCGATTACTTTTACAGCTCAATATGCACCGGCACAATGGTCTTACATGTAATAATGCTAAGCTGATTTGACCTAGGCTGGACATCAGCTGAATTAATATCGCTAACTAAACACCAGATCGGCGTGATGGTCGGCTCCGTTACTAGGCACCGATAAGGCATTATCGACTTCGATTTCATTTTAATAACATCTGCAGGAGCTGTGGGGAAGAGAAAGAGGAGGAAAGCATTTTGCATCTGCCCTGATTGACTACGGTTGAGAAAATCAACTCTTTTACAACCATCTTGTGGAACCAGCAGATTTGGAGCTGAGACAACTTCTTCGTTTCATGATTAGCTTCGGATGGTTCTAATACTAAGGTACTGGAGTGATTGATATTCCTAAGCCATCACAATAGACCTATGCTCTTGTCTAAGTGTGTTGTTACAATAACCGTTCTACCTAACCAAACCCAATGGAAATTGTAAGCTGCGAATGAGAATGAGAATGTTCTTCCGTCAACAATCGAAGCCCTATGCCCTTAAAGATCGCCACAGACGATCCAACCAAACGGTTCGCGACCACCTCGTAATCACGTCATAAAACGTGCGGAAAACAATTCTCATCATTTCCATCGTTCTATTGAAATTGGCGTGATTCGCTGATGGTCGTAAGCCATTTGGTTCGACGTTCCTACGGCAGCCGGTTTTTCGCACCGGAACGATTCGTGTTACACGGAACAACCATATTTTACAGCGAAGAGCTGCCACAACCCCTTCGATGCAAGAATGTGTGTTACACACTTTGACTGACCATTTTTTCAGGAAATTGGGATCTGGTCGCACCTCTCATATGGTGCAACGCACGATGTGTGGAGGCGCCTGATGAGCTCATGCCTCGCACCATAGTAAGAAACCACGCTTAGGCCGACATTTTGCGGACTTTTATTGTAAACTTTTCATATTTGGGGAAAAAGATTTTTCCATTTAGGAAAAAGTATATTTTTTCTTTTAAAAAAGGGATTTTTTCATTTGGGATAAGGATTAATTCAATCGAGTGATACATAACACAATTGCGAACTATTCTAAGTAAACAAAAAAAGGATCGTGCTTAATTAGTAAATTTCGACCTTAGATACTACCCAAAGCCCAAATGCTTTTATTGTATATTTTAAAATAGAATCAAAACTTTCTGTTTACTTTCATTTTCCACTGATACAATTAATTATTTCAAAGTGTAGATAGTTTATACAATATTCTGAGCTAGGGAATGCTACGAGTAATACAATGAAATCTACATTTAATTAGCAACAATTTTCCTAGATAAAAAGCCATGAATGGTATTATTTATAGCATTTCTCCTTAACCATAAGTCCACCCACAATATCACTATAACTCTTCCCACTTACCGAGACGAAAATTGAATTAGATGCCACTTTCTAAGGTCAATGTCAACTGCATGATGCCGTAACATTTCACGCTTATATCTAAGGAGTAAGTAGCTTTAAACAAGTCTTTTTGCGTTTTAAAAATGACGTCATCACGAACGGCAGAGCCAGAAATATCCGTGTGTCAACCCCTGGATTTGCTAGGATGGTTCTAAAGTGGGTTTAAATTAACACTGACTATAGTCCTTTAAAGGTACATGACTGGATAGATGTTTAGCACGTATTTGGAGAATATTTGCGTAGGTGGATGCATGTGATTTTATTTTTGATGGGGCAGGATTTACAAGGAGTTCAATTTACGTTGATTTTTTATTTCCCAGAAATATTTCTGTCGGACACATTATTATCTGGTAAAATTCTAATTTTACATTCAAGCGCCATATGTGGGAAGAGGAGAACAAATGTAGGTATGCATACTTCAAACGAATACAACAATCAGGGATTAAGAGGACTCATTGACAATTTGATAAATCTTAAAAATAGACTCGAATCACTGCCCCAGGAAAACATGATATCTACTTCTCTAACATCTCACTAAGCAAAATTCAAAGTTAGCATGTAGCATTCCTATCAACTGCTCGCTATTAATAATATAAGTTGGCCGTCAAGATGCATTTCTGGAAAGTGCATCCACTCGAGACGATATCACGCCATAAGTGAATTTATTTTTTTCTAGCTCTACTTTCTCATGCATTGCCTTGCACATTAGCTTTGTTATTAATTACGAGGATATCCATATGTTCAGTTTTGATTCGTCTGGTCGCGGTTTTAATTCGCTTGCGTGAGGACCCTCGCATCTTAAAGCCTAACAATAGACACTAATTGGACTACTTATTTATGTTGGTCATTTTGCAGTGAAAAATGCCAACATAATTTCGCATGAAATACTACTATATGCGGTGTACTTGTACATGCGTACTACACACTATGAATGCAGCCGTACTTTCGAATGAAAAGCAAAGCAAACTTCTGGTTCAAGAAGAAAAATAATTCCGTACGCATCGATGCATTTTCAGAACATGCACAAATTTATTTTGTACACATCAGCTTACCATAAAATTAAAATTCATTTTCACAACTCCACAAGAGATTCTATACACAATTTAAAAACGATTCAGCAAAATGCGTGCAAGTGGTTACGGCTGACGGGCCAGAATGTTTGCAGGAGAAAATAATGCAGAAAGATGCAAAATCGTAGTTTTTTTACCACAAAATAAAGAGATACTTGCTTCACATTAAAATGTTTAAAACCTTTCCGGAAAGGACGCATCTGCGGAGCAAGACAAACAAGAATACTGATATCTGAGTCTGAGTAGATGCGGACGCCGAACAACTGCTGGACTTCCATAGTAGGAGGACTGGTGCCCTGAACCGAGACAACTATAGGATACATAAAGACCAAAGTCTTTCAAATTAGCCAAATCTCGATTTCCAAGCATGGAATGGAAATATCCCTACAGCATTATAACATCGATTTATGCATAAACTTTTAGGGTGAAAAAGGGTAGTCCGGATGGCGCAACGGTTAGCACGTTCGCCTTCAACACACTGGGCCCCGGTTCGATTCCGGGGATTTACGTGTCGGACTATGAGCCCACTCAGCTGTTAAATGAGTACCCATTATGGGGCAAATAACTCGGTTGAGCGTGTTGCTGATCACATACCTCTGCACAAAAACCGTCACGATCTAGAAAATGAGATGATGCTAACTCATCTCGAGGCCGTGGTTCAAATTGGACTGTTGCGCCAGTTATTTTTTTTAGGGTGAACCGAAATACGAATAAGGGATTAATACGATTTAGCCGATTTTCTACTTGTAACAAAATCTATCGGCGATCTATCGACAACCAGGAGCCAAGGGTGGGCACAAGAAGGCATCTGACCGAAACAGAAGGACGCTTATCTATCATACAAATTGCATTAACCTGCCTATTGATACAAAATCAATCGATTGAACCAGGTTATACTGGTCAAAAAAAAATATTAATTTCTACTATACATAGGTTAGATGCAGCAGGGGCTGCCACAGCATACGTAGACTATTTGTGGGTCAACTTACGGCCAGAGTGAAAGTCGAAGCGAAAACAGAAGGTGGTTAATGCAAGAAAACTCTGCATACAAGGCTCGACACTGCCTGTTCGACTTCGGAAATAAAAATCCAGAAATGCTCTGCTTCTACCAGGTAGGGATGCGGTCAGAGAGCAGATATGAAGCTGAGCGAGAAGTTGAGCCTAGTTGAAAGATGGGAAATGCGCGAAGCTAATAGATGTTACTAACTGCAATGGCCGCTCCAGAAACATGGGCTCGTCAACATCTTTTGCGTACCCATACCATGTTGGCGTTTCGATAGCATATCTTTCGAATGATGCAGTTGGTAACACGCACCTCCTGTCCGAGCCGCCTTTTACTAACTATTTTTGCACATAAAAGGCAAAAAAGCAAACCAAAAGTAGTTAGAGTGAAAGTATATATATGTAATTTACATAAACTGTCAACCACCCAAAACATTTTGTGATGTTTTTTAAAATCCTTATTCAAAGTTTTTTTTTGCATTTGAATCCATTTTGTTCATTTTTTTGTCTTACACTTAAGTCTGGGTCCTAGTCTATCGGAAAAATACAGCTTTAGGTAACTAGGACTCGATTGTAGACCAAGACACAAATTGAAACACGTACATCTTTGTTTTTAATGTTATTAAAAAAATAGCTTTAAATCATTTTTAGCCAAGTTTTGTTGCGGGCGACATCGACATAATACAACATGTATGACACTTAAAATGCCGTCGCCCTTATCCGTGTCGTGTTCGTAGCCAAATATAAGGCGATTGAACACCCGACTTCGATTGTTCCCGGTCACGCCTCTCCCATTGGTGCGGAGAGCGAAGAAGAGGCGTCTGGTGATACGCGCTTAGCACCGGCTGTTGAAACTGAGTCCATTGAATTCCTCTGTCCTGTTCGGATAGGGCTGAATGAAACACATCGCCGATCACAATGAGGAATAGGATCGGTGAGAGAATGCACCCCTTCCGAACTCCACTGCGAATCTCAAAGTCCCCCAACACCTTACCTTTGTGGAGAACGCGACATTTTGCGCCGTCATAGGTTGCTTTAATAATAGCCACAAGCTTCTCAGGGATGCCTCTCCTGCGCAAGGCCGCCCATATAGAATCCCGCTTCACACCATCGGGATATTTGTAGTTTCCGGGGCCCGGGGTGAAAAAATCATTTTTCACTCGGATTTTTGTCACTTATCACCCTATAACTTTCAAATTTGGAAAAAAAAAATTAATTTTTAATTTTTATTTTTTTCTTTTTTTTTTAATCTTGCTTTTTTCCTTTTTTTGTTCTAATAATTTATACTGAGTGTTTGGTATGTTTAAAACTGATCAAAACGCTGTTGCACGCAGAGCGAGCGAAGCGAGCGTTCATGTTTGTGGGATACTGAGGGCTGCGATCCCTTAAGCGCGGAGCGAGCGGAGCCCACGCAAGGGGATTTGTAAATATTTAAATTTTCCATGCCTCCAATATACCAAACATTCAGTATAAACTATGGAAAAAAAAATTTTAAATAAAAAAATTAATAAAAACTTACAACAAAAAACGCAAGTGAAAAGTGGCAAAAATCCGAGTGAAAAGTGATTTCCCCAGCCGGGGCCCCGGAAACTAAAAGGTTGCCCCAGTATTCCTTCCCTTCCCGGAAGTGAGAGTCTGGCAAGCTGTGAAAATATTAATCTATGGCTCTCTCAACTTATTCATTGGATGCGAAGCGCTTCCCAGAAACAAATTTCTTCAAGTTTGGGAACAGATGGAAGTCTGAGGGTGTCAAATCAGGAGAATAGGGGGGGATGGTCGAGCACTTGTGTACAGGTGCGTTGTCCTGGTGAAGGATGATTTTTTTCTTTTTCAAGCCAGGCGTCTTTTCGCGAATTTTGGCATCCAACTGGCCAAGAAGTTTGAAGTAATATTCGTTTGTTATTGTTCTGCCTTTTCCAAGGTAATCAATTAACAGGCCGAAACAGCCCAAAACACGCTGGCCATGACCTTTCCGGCAGATGCGATCGACTTCGCTTTCTTTGGCGCTTAACCACCGGCTTCCACCCACTGCTTCGACTGCTGTTTCGTTTCTGGCGTGTAGTGGTGGACCCAAGTCTCATCCATGGTAACAAATCGCCACACAAAATCGGTCGAATCCCGATTGAATCGGTGCAAAGACTGTTGCGAAAACCGTTTGCGCATTTGCTTTTGATCTGCATTCAGCAAATACGGCATCCATCTTGCGCAGAGCTTTCGCATCTCAAATTCTTTGTGCAAGATGTTTCGCACCCTTTCTTTCGATATCCCCACAGCCACCGCAATATCACTCACTTTCATTCGCCTATAGTCCAACACGATATCATGCACTTTCTCGATGGTTTCTGGTGTGGATGCGGTTTTTGGCTGTCCTTCACGTGGGTCGTCTTCGAGCGACGTGCGACCACGTTTAAATTCAGAAAGCCAATTTTCAACGGTTGACATCGAAGGAGCAGAGTCTCCGTAAACTTTTGCTAACTTCGGGTGGGGCACCGAAATAAGGCATACGAAATAATTCATATGGATACTTTCTTTTGGAAACGAAAGTATTCATTGGAAAATAAACGAAATAAGCTATGCATGGATAATATCGGTTTCAAATCGAAATAAGGCATGCGGCGATAAAAGCGAAAATAGCCATGCAGTATCCAGAGCGAGCGAAGCGAGAGTTCATGTTTGTGCGATACTGAGGGTTGTGATCCCTTAAGTGCGGAGCGAGCGTAGCAAGCGGAGCCCACACATGGGACTGTTGTACCCAGAGCGAGCGAAGCGAGCGTCCTTGTATGTGCGATAGTGAGGGTTATGATGATCCCTTAGGCGCGGAGCGAGCGTAGCGAGCGGAGCCCACACAAGGGACTGTTGTACCCAGAGCGAGCGAAGCGAGCGTTCATGTTTGTGCGGTACTGAGGATTGTGATCCCTTAAGCGCGGAGCGAGCGTAGCAAGCGAAGCCCACACAAGCGACTCTTAATTCGCAATCCTCAGTATCGCACAAGTATGCATGGATAATATCGGTTTGGAACGAGCTGGGCTAGCTCCGGTCCTAGGGCGTTGCGAATCCCCGCATGTAGCCCTAGATCGCCCGTTTCACTCTTTGTACATGTACCTGCAGCCATTTCGTCCTGGCATATGTGCATCCAGCATGTTTTTCTGGCTATGCATAATTTCAAACCGAAATAAGGTATGCGAAGGAAAGCGAAAATAGGCATGTACATACTTAATTGCCCTAACCCCTTGTGGGGCATAGCGCGTCAACTGTTCCATATAGCCCAGTTGGCGTTTCGTTGGCATAAACTGGTTTCGGAGAATGCAGTTGCCAGCATGCACCCCCTGCACATCCATGGCCACATATTTATGTCGTCGTGGACGGGATTCGAACCCGAAACGCCGGTAGTTAAACATGAGACTGATGCCTCAACACACTGCGCTACCGGTCGCCCCAGACCTTCGATTTAAACGAAATTTAGCATTGAGTCTGAAACCGAAAGAATCTATGCATGGCTACTTTCTGTTTCAACCGAATCCATTAATGCCTTATTTCCAAATGGCTTATTTCATGGTGCCACTTCGGATGAATTTCCCTAGGAATTAATCCATCCAAAACGAAGAATTTTAAGATCACATGATATTCAAGTTTCTCCATTTTGTTCGTGTAAACAAACTACTTGAGAGAACAAGTTGAAACCTTCCATACGAACTAATGACTCGTGCACCCAGGCAGGAAACATAAATTTTTGCTGATTGTAACGGTATTTCGGTGTCAGGCCGAGAACTTTTCACCTTAGCCTCGTATTTGGAGATAGCCACAAATTCCTGTAGGAATATCGTAAGTTGAACTGTTAGTGAATGGATTCAACAACGCGGATTGCTCGTACTCGTTCTGGCTTTTTTTACAAATAATATTCAGTGCTGAGCTGATATGTATCTCGGCAACGGTCTCAAAGACTCCAGATTCATTCGTATTGTTTGTGACTTCATTACATATCCAAAATAACATTTTGTCGCCACGAAAATCGGTTATCTTCCCCACGAACCATGCAGCCATGATCCATGCACTTTAGATTCCATTCTTCTACGATTCAATCCAAAGAGGCCATTGCTCGATTACTGACCTCGTCAAGAAATCTACGAGCATTTTGATTAGTTCAAGTATGTATGTACATATGTATATCAACGGAATGCGCACATAAAGAAAGGCGTCAATTACAGATAAAGCGCCCACTTCGGTCTTCAGCAATACAAAATGCGCACATTTCAAATCTAGTCTCCATTAATGCAACAAAGCGATATCAATCGTTCTGCTGTTAGATAGCGGAATATTATTGTATCTATAAATTTTTTTGGAATCATCAATTGAATCACTAAAGAAACAGTAACTTCCACTTACTCTGACTTCAATCATTTTGTTATCCAATCAGGAAGCAATATTGCAATGTGAGCAAGTAATCACATATATAAATTGAAAATTTTGCTAATTGATGCAAAAATTGGTTAAAAGCACTTTTGAAAGCAAAAACGTAGTTTCACTATTCACTGCAATGCAATTTGAACTTTCAATTAAGTCGACGACTATTCACTTTCACTATCTCCTAATGAAAAACACTTTGTCGGTAATGTCTTGGGCTCCACGCACTAAACTGAGTTAACTCTATCTGAGCTAACGCACTGCACTGCAGTTACACTGATTTTTGCGTCAAGATAACAAGTCTGCACGTATTGTAATACGAGAACGAGTAACACCAGTGATACAGGAACCAATGTTGCACTTGCCTGTATGCCGCGACGACGTTCTCGTGTACTTGAGAAACAAGCGCAATGTGCAAAATATCTCCTCAATTCAATTTTAAAGATTCCTAACGGGCCTTGAGCTTTCTTATGACGATTGCGATTGTTGATGAATGTTGACACACATATTAGCGACACTAGTACTTAGTAATTCGCGTTATTTTCCGCGAATTCAGCACAATGCGGGTAGTGTGCGCTGATTTCAAGTGAAAGTAAAATTAGGGGTTCACTATGAAATGAATCACGATTTTCTTGTTAATGGGAACACAACGGACCAAGCTCACTACACTGTCCAATATAACTTCTGAACTGAATTTATCTGGTCGGAAAAATATCCGATAACGGTTTTTTGTTTCACTTATTAATTTCACCCGAAATCGAAATGATTCACGGGGGCAGTCTCAAAAACCAATTTCACACAAATATCTAAAGTATGTGCGCGCGTATCAACGTATATTGGACAAACCGCGCGGCCTCCGCCTTCGTTTTATGGAAACCACTCTTCAAACAACTGAACTCATAAACAGCTGATTTGCTAATGTCGGGAATTTCGAGCGCCAACAAACAGCATCTGTGAAATCGAGGGTGGGTATGGGGAGCCAAGAAAAGATAAGTCTCTGTCACCTTGTCGGCAGGTGAGTATCGTTTTGGGTGACTTTGAGATAAACTCGATATGCTCCACATATACGTACGTACATACGTCCAATGTATGTTTATGCACTTAACCAGCATTTTGGGTTTCGGCTCGTATGCATTGCTACGATTTCATCGATCGATACGGAATGAAACAAACGCAAAGCAAAACTGGGCAACAAGAATACAATACTTTCGTTGGAAAAATGTCAGCATTTAAATTTAAGCTCACGTTTTAAATTCTCTTTGATTTGTACACTCGTCTAGTGAACGGCTACGCGAATTAGCGCACATGCAGAAGATTACTTATCGTAATCGTAAACTGAAACTGACAGGCTTTGTATTTCTCACGAATAGATAGATATGTACATACTTGCACTTGACAATAAGTAGCACTAGCATAGAAATTCGCTTCCATAAAATTGTGTATATTACGAGTAGATACTGTGTAACAATACAATCTAAATTAATTACAAAATACGAGTATGCATAGAAAAGCAGTAGCAGCTGTAAATGTATAGTTACCTCAGTTGATAAAAGATTTTGCCTCCCACAAAACTGTTTCGTAATATGTAATACAACAGTCGACTCTTGATAATTCGAATCCCAAGGGACAATAAAAATGTTTCGGATTATCAAGAGTTTGATTTATCGCAAGTTTGAATAATCAAGAAGAGTTTTGGCCAAGTTCGAATTACCGAGTTTTTTCCAAATGCAGAGTGGAGTACAAAAATACAAAATTAAAGCAAAATTCATATAAAATAAAAACAGAACAAGGAATTCTTCAGAAATAGTAAATGAAATATGTACATATGCTTAGTTCATATTACATTCAATATAAAATATTGTTGAAAAAACTCATGAATGTTTTTTTTTGTTTTAATGCAAACAAACGTCCCTTGTCGATCGCATTTTCTAAAGTGACCAGTGCTGGAAATACATTGTCTTCCACTTCTGTTTGTAACATAAAATTACGGAAAGTGTGTAGTGATTGCCTCGCTTCCTTTGATGTGACAGCCGGTATGGGCTCTTCTTCGTCCTCTTCTTCGATTTCGATATTTAAGCTTGAATCAGCCAAAATTTCAGCATCAGATAACGACCCAAAAACAGCGACGTTATCGTCAAAATGTACAAATTCGCCAAACGTGGCATCATTTGGTCCAAGTGAAAGACGACCCCACATATCTTCCATGTCCACTTCCTCTAGTGTAGGTGATTGTGGATTTTGTGCATCTTTGGAAAATCCACATTTTCGGAAGCAATTGGTTATTGTTGTCGGAGTAACATTATTCCAAGCTTTGTCGATCATTGTCATTGCAGCCAATACGTTGATGTTAAGACCTACACGGTTTTCGATGCTCTCCAATTTCATCCTAACCACTTCCTTCCTGTATAGAGTTTTTAAATTTTGGATGATTCGTTGATCTAACGGTTGTAGCCTTGAAGTAGTATTAGGAGGGAAGAAGTGAAGTTTTATATTTTGCAAATTCGGCGGATTATTGTGAACTGTACAGTTGTCCATAAAGAGGAGAATATTCCTTTTTTGTTTCCGCATGTCTAAATCTAAGTGCAAAAGCCAATCATTGAATATTCCGATGGTCATCTATGCTTTTTTAATGGATAAATAAGAAGTCGGAAATGATCTGATACCCTTGAAACATCTAGGTTTTTGCAAACTTCCCAACAAATAGGGGTTTCAATTTTTCAGTCCCATCCATATTTGTCGCGAGCAATAACGTCAAACGATCTTTACTGTACTTGCCTCCATGACATTTCTCGTCCTTAAATGTTAAAGTTCTATCGGGGAGGCATTTGAAAAATAAACCGGTCTCGTCCGTATTGAAAATATCACGAGGAGAATAATTTTGTAAAAGACTCTGTAGCTCGTCTTTCCATACTGTGCAAATGCTGTTATCGACACTTGCGCTTTCTCCGCATATTTTTTTAAAAGGTGAGCCATCCCTCACTAGCATGGAAATTGTCAATGCCCAATTGTGTTGCAAACGCTAAGGCCTTTTCTTTTAATAAACCCTCTCCAACTGGTAAGTTTTGTTCTCGGCATTGTCTCAACCATTTAATCAAGCTTTCCTCTTGAAGAGGGAATTCGCCTGTAATCCGGGAAAATGGAAAATAAAATTGGATGTTCTATAAGGGACCTTTCAAACCAAGGCCTAAAACGTATCTGGCAGCCCCGCTCGAAGCGAATACGATGACAACAAACACGGCATATACCTTTCGGAAGGATGCCGAAGAATTCGTTGCTTGTTTTGCTCGGATCGGCACTCACAGATACGCTACGTTTACTACTAAGGAGGCTCCGGAGGTATAGCAGTGTATATACATATATAAATGATCAGGGTCACCTCCTGATTCGATTTAGCCATGTCCGTCTGTCTGTCTGTCCGTCTGTCTGTCTGTCCGTCTGTCTGTCCGTTCGCACGATAACTTTCGACAAAATAAAGCTAGAGCCTTGAAATTTTGGTCAAATTTTGGAAGTGTGATCTAGTTGGATGGTATTGAAAATGGGCATGATCAGGCCAAGAGAACGCCTACCTCCCCTACATATGTAAAATACATAAATGTATCTATAACTCCCGATTAAAGAAACATGAAAAGCTCTAGCTTTGGTAGATTACTCATGAGGGTAATCTCATACTCTCCTGGGAAAATAAAACTGATAAATTGAAAACCAACGGTAATTTTCTTACAAAGAACCCCGTACTACCCTACTTTTCAGGTTTTTTGTCTATAACTCCTGAACCAATTGACGTAGACACCTGATTTTTGGCGTGTAACCTTGAAGTGAGAAGCTGCTTAAGATTATGTAAGTTGGGCATAATCAGATCAAAGGAACGCCTACCACCTCCACAAATTTCCAAAAATTAAATATTACTTTAATTACGATAACTTTTGAAAAAATGATACTAGCAAGTTGAAAATTTGAAAGAATGTTGCTAATAAGACCTACTTTGTTGGTATTGATGGGCAAGATCCGACTCAAGAAATCCCCACCTCCCCTACAAATGAAACTTCAAATAAGCGATAACTTTTGATAGAATGAAGCCAGCAACTTGAAATTTTGGTCAAATGTTGAAAGTGAGATTGAGTTAGTTGGCATTAAAGATGGGTAAGATCCGACCAAAGGAACACCTACCTCCCCTAGAATTGAAACTTAAAATAAGCGATAACTTACGACAAAATAAAGCTAGCGACTTGAAATTTTGGTCAAATGTTTGTAGTATGATCCAGTCAACTAATATTGAAAATACGTAAAATCCGACCATCGAAACCCCTACTTCCCCTACAAAAGAAACTTCAAATAAGCGATAACTTTCGATAGAATGAAGCTAGAGACTTGAAATTTTGTTTAAATGTTTCTATTGTGATCTAATTGGTTGACGGAAATGCTGGACAAGATCCGACTCAAGGAACCCCTACCTCCCCTACAAGTGAAACTTCAAATAAGCGTTAATTTTCGATAGAATGAAGCTAGCGACTTGAAAAATTAGATAAATATTTGTAGAATGGGTTAGTTAATTGATTTTGAGAATGGTCAAGATCCCACTGAATGAGTGCCAACCTCCCCTATGAACTGGCCATATAAGAGACCCACTTTTAATGCATATGGTCGTTGCCAATTGGGACTTTTGGTATCACCACTAGGTCTGTACAAGTCAAGGGTATACACGGGCCCGGGGCGATTCGCCTCTTCCGCACCACCCCCCCCCCCCCCCCCCCCCCCATCGGCCCTGAACGGAGCACTAATAGTGCATATTTTAAAATTTAGGGGAATGCCGAGTGCAGGCTGCAGTTGTACGACTGTACTTCCGAATAAAATATACACGCAAAATTAGTGCGACTGACAAAGATGACGATTACCAACTCCGTCTCACAGGTCATAATAGACTTACTGATCTATTTGAAACACGCACTGGTGTGAAACCAGGCGATGGACTGGCACCGACGCTCTTCAACCTAGCACTGGAATATGCTATTCGGGCTATGAATATGGCCAACAGCAATACGCTACTCATCAAGTCGACACAATTAGCAGAGTATACCGACGACATCAACATCATGTCCCAAAGATTGGCCGCTGCAAAAGAAGTTGGACTACGTATCAACGAGGTTAAAACTAAAATAATGATGCAATCGACGACAAGGACACCTACACAATCGAGCATCAATGTGGAAACCTCAACATCGAGTTCGTGAACGACTTCATATACGAGTACCTGGGTTGCAACTTGTCAAGGGATGCCAGCGAAACTGACGAAATCAAGCGACTGATACAATTAGCTAATAAGACTTTTTTCTCGGTTCTCACCATAATGAAATCGAAGCATGTACGCAGAAAAACGAAGCTCCGCGCGCACAAAACCATTATACGACCAGTGCTATGCTATGGCTGTGAAGCATAGACCCTAACTCAAGCCTCCGGAAACATGCTAGACACATTTGAACGTAAGGTTCTGCGGCGAATTTTCGGGGCTGTTTGCGATCGAGATGGATGGCGCATCCGGTACAACCATGAGTTGTATGAACTGTACGATGAGCTGAAAGTTTCGAAAATCGTCAAACTACAACGACTTCAATGGGCAGGGCATGCACAACGAATAGACGATGATTGCATGCCGAAGACAGTAATGAACGCAAAACGAGTCGACGGAGCGAGACTGCGAGGACGACCGAGATCTCGTTGAGAGAGCTCAGTATATGTGGATGTCGTGCAACTACTGGGCTTCCAAAATTGGAGGACGCGGTCACGTGACCGAGACAATTGGAGGACAACGATCCAAGCGGCTGTCGCACCACGATGATGATGAAATTAGTTTTAGGCAAAAAATTGGGCTTAACGCTTTAGGAGACTCCATTTTCTTTTGATTTGGTTAGATAATAGCCATCCTTAGATCGCTAAATACGTTGAAATTCAGTTGACGATAATTTACATTTAATCCGGATGGCGCAACGGTTAGCACGTTCGCCTTCAACGCACTTGGCCCCGGTTCGATTCCGGGGATTTACGTGTCGGACTATGAGCCCACTCAGCTGTTAAATGAGTACCCATTATGGGGCAAATAACTCGGTTGAGCGTGTAGCTGATCACATACCTCTGCACAAAAACCGTCACGATCTAGAAAATGAGATGATGCTAACTCATCTCGAGGCCGTGGTTCAAATTGGACTGTTGCACCAGTTATTTATTTCTTTTATTTTATAATTTACATTGGTTTTATCTAATTAATATAGGTAGCATATATTTTTTTCGATATACATAAATACTTTTTTACTCGTTAGGCTTCGTGTCCTCTACAGGATTTGACTTCGGATAGCCGATCCGCTTTCATTTGAGATAAGTGCAATGCGCGAAGAAAATATAGTAACGTAGATAATGGCAAAAAAAAAACAAATTTCGCCGACAACACTCGCCGTACGTGGGCTCCGCTCGTTACGCACGCTCAGCGGTTTAAGGGGTTCCAACCCTCAGTATACCGACCTTAAATGCTCGTTTCGTTCGCTCTATGCGCTACAGCGGTAAAACCACTATTAGCCAATATGTGAAATAAGATGCGTCGCCCGGTAATATAAAATAGAAACATTCCCGAATTTCTTAAAAAACTGACTCCGGTGAAAAATCTACACATCACTTAACAAATCCTAAAGTATGTTTTTCTCAGATAAATAGCCACGTTTAGGTTTTTCTGAGAAATAACTCATCAATAATGCATTTTTTTTAAGTGCAAGCTCTTCGTTTTAGTGTCCAGTTGGTTTAAAACAAATTGTGGTGAATTTCTGATTTTTTCTTTCATTTGTGGTTTTTGATGTCTGAATCTGAAGTTTGCCTCCGATTTTTGTGGAATTTTGGAATTTGAGTTATAGCTGTTTTTGGATATATATAGTTTTTAAATATTTTACAATTTAGCGAAAAACTGTCTGAGGCAAAATGAAAGATTTTGATCAGTTTAATAAAGATCTTCCTTTTTCTAATCTATTTTCCAAGGAAAACTATTGAAGTTGCGGAAAAAAGTGGCACTTTTATTGAACTGCTCGATATCTTTAATTTTGAGAACTTTTTTTCGCTAGGCTTAATCGTTTCCAAAAAATGAAATAATCAAAAAATTATGTTTTTTTTATTGTTTTTCGGCTATAACTCAAATTCTAGAAAAATGTTTGGGAGAAAAACCTCAGATCCATAATCAGCACCACAAAAAAAAAAACACAAATATAAAAAAAAACTACAACACAATTTGTTTTAGAACAGTTCCTATGCGCACTTAACGACTAGGCCATAAGGGAATATGTGCATGGTGAAGGGTTGCAAATTAAGCCCGCACTACATCTACTGCCAGTTCAATTAAAATTTTCAGAGCTACTTATTCATCAACTAATCAGAATCACTAAACAGTTTCAATCGTCCGGTAAGTCAATAACGGCCCGCACTCCCGTACTCTTGTGTGTATTTATGATTGCGCGGCATTACCTCAGCAACAATCTATACGAGTATAATGCTTTTTGATAAGAAATTGTAAACAAATCACACCATATGAATGCGTGAGCTTATAGTGTAGGAAGTAACGTGCTACACATACAACATAACCGCGATTAGTATTATCACAGAAGAGTTTAAATGATGTCAGGCCATTCAGTTTGTTATTCTTATTTAAAATAAAAATATAAAAAATAATAACGAGACATAGTTGAAATATGGAATCGTACTATCTATACGCAAATTGCATTGTCACTGAAGAACACGCTTACAATTTATAATTAGGCACGGTCTTCAACTATTCTTGACGCAAATGATTGTATTATTATACATACGAGTATATGGTAAAATCAATCATGTAATTAATTAATTGTTATTAAAAAGCAAATTATAGATCAGAGTTGAACAAAAATGCTCATAATGATGTGGAGACTTTTTTCTTCGAGTGAAATATGTTAGTACTGAGAGAGCGAACATTTTTCGTGCGAACGAAACTTTTAACAGTTTTTGTATGAGATTTTACACGAAAAGGCGACCTTAGTACTATGCCTTAGGGCAGGGTTTCCTAAACTTTTTTCTTCGATGACCCCTTTTTATCATTGAGATTTATTCCCGACCCCAGATATTAATATGTAGAAAGTAAAAATTGATTATTAGGCCAGTAAAATTAAACCAATTTGGGGGCCTTTTAATAATAATTAGGGAAAGATCTGGAAATAATTTTAATCCCTTCTATAGATAATGAATATATGGAAACTGAGTTTGCACGGTCGTAGAAGGTGAGCTTAACTTTTGTTGGACGAAAGTCCGAGAGCCCTTTTTTCAATATTAACCTTATAACTCTTAAACGGTGCCTCGGATCGAAAAAAAACTTGCATGAGTAAATTAAAGACCGTTGAATTCTGCAATTCTGAAAAGTCGGTGATTTTGTAAAGGCTAAATTACTTTGCTCAGTCAAATTGTTATAATACTGGTTGCTTTCATTAGGGTAGTTTCGATTTTTAGGGTTTTATATTAAAAACAAAACCCTTATGAAATCGGTCAAATGTCTGTCCGTCTGTCCATGAAATATCTCACGAACGGCTGAAGCTACATATATGAAATTTTGTGGGAGTATGTAGAATTATTATAATTCGCCGGAGAAAGCGATTTGTTGTAATAGGCTGACTTTAAGGGGATGTCCCCATAGAGGGGAAATGAAGGTCAAATTTTTTTTTTCATCTGGTATAGGCAAGTGGGGTATCATGAGAAAGGTAACACCGAGTACATTTCATTTCCGGTATTTTCATCAAATTTGAAAAAAGGGGAAAAGAGATAGAGGGGAAAATATGTGATCCGAGTTTGTCCCCCCCCCCCTTGCATTTCGATACCGTTATACTTAGAAATATGAAAATTTGCAGAAAGGCGGCATTTTACTAGTGTAGAAAACCGAAAATCGTAGAATTTTGATATCTCAACAAAAAAGGTTAATAATAGTACATTTCTATAGTTGCAGTTAGCATACCCCTGCACGCCTTAAGCACAGCCGAGGTCAAAAATATTGATGGCCAATGATAACCAACATCATTGGCAATAATATCTTTAAGTTTCATTACAATCACATAATATTTAATAATAGTACATTCATTTAAAGTTAGGCATTTTGACACTATCCACACAAAAATTACACCTACCGGCCTCATATGTACGTGTGAGTACTACTTTCATGTTGTTTTTCGTAGTGCGAATTGCAGTTATTTAATTAATCATTTTTGAAAGGGTAAAGATTAGTTAGGGGCGCTGCGTCGTAATTGGCAAACTTTACCGAGTGGAAGGGGGGAGGGGTCCACATAGAGGCGAAATTAAGCTCAAATTTTTTTTCATCGACTGGTATAGGCAAGTGAGGTGTCGTGAGAAAGGTAATGTTGAGTACATTCCATTTTTTCGCATTTTCTTGAAATTTGTAGAAAGGGGAATAGTGGGGGAGGAAAAAATTTTAGTTCGTAATTTGCCCCCCCCCCCCCCCCTGGCATCTCGAGACTGTTAGAATTATGAAAACTTACAGGAAGGTGGGTTCCGAATAGCATATAAAATGGAAAATAATGGAATCTGTATATTTTCTCAGAATAGGTAAGTAATAGTTTATTTCTGTAGTTACAGTTAGCACACCTCTGCATGCCTTAAACACGTTCGAGGTCAAAAGTACTGATGGCCAACGATAACCAACACCTTAGGCAATAATACGTTCTAAGTTTCGTTACAATCACGTAATATGAATTGGCATGTAAAATGTAAGTGGGTAAGACATTTTAATTATGTTTTTTTTTTGTCCATCTGAGTGGTATCAAGAAGAGCAACGAGCCGGTATTTATATACCAAAATAAGCGCTTGCTATTTTACAAACCCCTAAGATTGCGGGCGTAGCCCTCTATTTTATATTGCGGTTTCATTTATATATTGTTTTAGTTGGTACATTGTTCGAAAATTCGAGTTTTCCTGAACCGAATTTCAACTTTGAGCAATGCATTGCACGCAGAGTTCAACGGTCTTTAATTTACTCCTACAAGTTTCGATCCGAGGCACCGTTTAAGAGTTGTAAGGATAACATTAAAAAAAGGGCTCAAATTTCTCGGATTTTCGCCCACCAAAAGTTAAGCTCACCTTCTACGACCGTCCAAACTCAGTTTCCATGCATTCAGTATCTATAGAAGGGATCCAAATTATTTCCAGATCTTTCCCTAATTATTATTAATAAAATTTATTTTTATTTTATTAGACTTACTGCGCTGCATTAATTCATTCAACAATCAGCAAAATGCTCTCAGAGTTTGTTCAGAATGGTTCACGGATAGATCAACACCCGGTTGTTTGTGCAGGTGTCTTTTGACCAAACACCAGCATTTCGATTGCAATGCGAATCTCGCCCAGCGTTTTTCAAGCTGAGATTCATACAGTTTAAATTTCGACACAATAGACCTCTTTATGGTCGCAGCGCTCAGCCTTTGGGTCAGTCAGTAGTCCGACTCTCTTTTCTTATTTTGTGCTTCATAACAATTCAAATCTTCGTGGAATATTTGACACTGCTGGACCCAAATGAAGCATCTTCAACATTTTTCAGCGCTGAACGATATTTGGATGTAATAAGAGCTGAAAAAGTTACTCGTAATTCACTTAAGTATGTGGTACTGAATGGACAAAAACAAACTTTCTGGAATTGTGGGGAATTAACTTAACTAAGAATTCAGAATAACAGTTAAGTTTAAGTCACTCGATCGCTCAGCAATGGATTATGGGCTTGAAACGGCAGTTGATTAATCTCATCAATTTCAAATCAAGCTAACCTCTTAAAGTCAAAATTCAATGTAAAATATTCGGAAAACTAATATGTGTGTAATATTAAATGTTCCAATTTGAAACTCAACTCGAACTGAACTACGATTTTGTAATGTAACAATGCAATGAATGCGAATTGAAGATAATAGGAATTGCGATAAATGTTTCTTCTAATTTGTGTATTTGAAACATTCTTCGCGACCCCAGGCTTTAGTTTCGCAACCCCACTTGGGGTAGCGACCCATATTTTGGGAACACTTGCTCTAGGGAGTACAAATCCCTGTGGGGAGCAGAAATGCACACTGAAGGAACTTTAAACTTTGCGAAACATGAATGTTGCTTGTTATGAAACTTATGGTAATAATAGAACAAAACTAATCCAGTAGATTTTCATAAGACATTTAAAAAAAATGAAACCGGAAAATAGAGGGCTTCGCCCTCAATACGAGGGTTTTTTTTAGTGTCCCATACCAATAGAAGATGATCTGTTCCACTATTGGGGATGCTTAACCATTCATGTTAAAACGATATGGCAAATTAAAAGCTTGCATAAGGAAAATATTAAAAATAAATTGTTTGAATTATTATAGAAAGTAGAGGCAGCAACCAGCCTCCCATTCGCTCCACTTCTCTCCCTTCCCACTCCTGTCCCACCAATCTTTACCCTTTCAGAAATGGTTAACTCCAATTCGCTCTACGAAAAACAATAAACAATATTCGAGTATGCAGTACTCGTAGTACTAGTATGTACAAATAGCAGAGGCCGGTTATGTGCATTTTTTGTAAGGATGGTCCAAAAATGTCCAACTTTAAATGAATGTACTATTATTAAATATTACGTGATTGTGATTGTGAAATTTTAAGATATTATTGCCCATTGTTGATTATCGTCGGCCATTAATATTTTTGACCTGGTATGTGTTTGAGGGATGCCGCGGTGTGCTAACTGTAACTATAGAACAGTGACGTGCAGTGGAAATTTTTCATAGTGAAGCAGTTGGGCGCCCTAAAGCCAATTTAGCATAAACAAAAATGGACTGTATAATAGAATATGGACAGTCACAAAAACATTTATACCAAGCGGCTTTAAGCCTTAAAGAAGAAATCAGGAAAGATATAAATAAAATATTGGCACATATATTCGGAATACAAAAAAAAAATAAATAAATAAAATATTACTAATAAAAAAAATGATAAATAAATATTATGTTAATTAAGACTAAGAAAAATTCAGGGGTATTTGAAATAAATAAATATTCTTTCGCCATTGCTATTTATTTGTATTCCAAATCTATGCGCCGTTCTTTAAGTAAAAACTCTTTAATCACATTATCAAAAAAATCGTTTTCTCTTCGCATTTGTATAAGAAGATCCTTTTCAACCGCAATTAAAGCAAGATCCGAAAGTCATTCTTGGGATTGGCGATTTCTCAAAAATGTGTGAACGCGCTTTAGTGTTGAAAATGACCTTTCCGCAGTTGCCACTGCGACTGGAATTGACGTTAATAATTTTGCTAAAATATGAACTTGCTTAAAACCGTTTGCGACATAAGGCCGTTTTTGAAAATAATCGAGAATTTTACTAGGATTCGCGTTTTTAAACTCATCTGAAGAATAAATAACTTTTAGCTCATTTTTCAACTTTATTCTGTCGAAAAATTGACCGTGATATTCAATAAGAGAGTCAAAATTTTTATCGGGAAAATTTGACTTGAATTTAGAAAAATAATTCGGTTCAAGCAACTCTAAAAATGAAAGATCTTTAAACGAATGGAATCGATCTCGAATTTGCCCGAGAATAACATCTATAATCTCCCGAAATATCCGCCGTAAATTTTGTAAAGGATCTATCGCATTTCTACATTTCTTACGTGGTGGCTGATATTCTGCTGTAACTGTCGACTAGAAATTATCAAACTTTTTAGAAAAGTCATTTTCAAGCCAATTTTCAAATTCAATAATTTTTTGGCTTGCATATGAAATGTTTACCACTTTGCTCTGAATAATATTAAATAATATATCAGTTTTCGAAAAAATTTCAGAAAAAATTAACAGATATAATTGAAAATCTGACTCTGCGAATTTTTGTAAGTATATATCGGAAAAAGTCAAGGAATCGCCATCCCAGTGTTGAGAACCATTCGAAATTGTCTCAAAAACTGTACAAATTTCATGCTTATGTTCAAATATAACGTTAATAATACGCGAATGATAATGCCAACGCGTTTTGGAAACCGATGGTAAACGACGATTTACTATATTTGCAAAAAGGTCCGACCTTTTAGTGGATGTATTAAAAAATGATGCGATTTTATTGATGTGCGCGAAAAATAATTTAATTTCCGGAATAAGCTCAACTGCTTTAGACAATACTAGATTTAGTGAATGAGCGTAACATGGAACGAAAATTGCCGATTTATGTTTTTCCCGAATTAAAGTCTGAACTCCACGAATTTGAGAACTCATTACTGCTGCGCCATCGTAACATTGTGCAATTAATTTCTTATCGATATTAAAATTTTGCAATTGTTTTAAAATGTGAGCGCTTATTGCTGTAGCTGTACGATTAGCGCTTACATCCAAAAATTCGATAAATCTTTCTTCAATCTCATTTGATATTGTATATCTAAAAATCATCGCCTCCTTTATTTCCAAATTGATTTTATTTCGAACCACATTAGCTATAGCGGAAACAAGATCGTTTTGGATTCTATTAGACAAACCCGAAAACGCTGCATTTGCTTTTATAGAATCTATGTGGGACTCAATTATCGGATCGTACAAACTCAAGAAATTTACGGTTTCGATAAAATTACCACGATTATTTGAAGAAGAGTCTTCATTATTTCCGCGAAAAGGAAGCTCCTGTTTTGCCAAAAAAAATTACAGTATCGATTAAACGTTTCAAAATATTACGATTACGCTCAACTTTTTCATTATGCAAACTAACAGATATTGCCACCTGGTTACTAAGCATAAACTCTATACGCTGAGAACCAAAATTATCTAATTTAATTAACGACTGAAGATGTTTTTCGGAACTTGAATGCTTTGCTGCTGAGCCCGTAAAATTATTCAAATCACTAAATCCAGCTTTATTCCAAACAGATTTTTCATTCGTGAACAAAAGACACGGCCAGCAAAATAACTTATTTAATTTACAGCTTCCCGTTAACCAAATGTACTTTTCATACGTTTCGATATGGAATTTTCGCGTAATATTTTTTAATTTAAACTCTAAACTAAGATCTGGCTTCGGTCTATCCGATTCTATAATTTCTCTTTTCTTGGCAAAGGAAAGAGTTGAAAATCCCGCTTTTAGTACGAAATCCGTCGCGCAGCAATACTCCGACATAATGCGAAAAGAAAACTTACCACTTTTATCACAAATCAAATCAATTAAATCACTACAAACGGTCAAAAAAACTTCAAATCACAATTTAATCAAAATCACCCGATTGCACTGATTTCCTCTTTTAAATTGCAACGGAAAATCCATTACATAACAAAAACAAAAGCTCTACTGGATAAATCAAACTCCCATAAACATTCCCTGCATTGGCAACATTTCATTAACAAGCATCATTGGGCTTTATCCCACACACAAAAGCAGTCGCGCCAGTGCTTGACTTGTCTCATATAAATTTGCGAACAAAACAAAAAAAAATCGTTGCCCAATGTACTACCGAAATCCAAGATTCCCATTTTCTGGAATCAACATGTCTCTAGTATTTGGATGCACACATGGTACATGCATCTAAAGATCTAGGCACATTTTCCTATTCTAAGTTTGGTGTCTATGGTGTGCAAAATGTGGGAGGTTTGAATATTATCTAAAGTAATTGAACGAATGTTTTTTAACCAAAAGAAGGCGCGGATCAGAATTTGAATGTGTAAAGGAATATTTGAATGATAATATGTATTCTTCAGCTTAAAGAAAAACATTGACTGAAATGATGATATGTGTATTGGTGTAAGCAAAGTTTATTATTGAATTGCTTATTTCGGTAAGTCAAGCAGTTTGGAATTGCTTACTACGAGTGCACGTCACTGCATAGAAATATGCTATTGTTAACCTATTTTGACAAGATATCAATATTCCATTATTTTTAGTTTTCTATGCTAGTTGAAGCCGCCTTTCTGTAAGTTTTCATATTTCTAAGTGTAAGGGTCTCGAAATGCAAGGGGGTGGGACAAATTATGATCTCATATTTTCCCCTCTACCTCTTTTCTCCTATTTTTCAAATTTGATCAAAATGTCAAAAATGTTGGTGTTACCTTTCTCATGATACCCCACTTGCCTATACCAGATGAAAAAAAGAATTGACCTTCATTTCCCCTCTATGGGAACCTTCCCTTAAAGTCAGCCTATTACGATGCATCGCTTTCTCCGGCGAATTATAAAATAATAATTCTGCACATTCCCACAAAATTTCATATATGTAGCTTCAGCCGTTCGTGAGATATTCTATGGACAGACGGACAGATAGACATTTGACCGATTTCATAAGGATTTTGTTTTTATTACAAAACCCTAAAAACGGACCCATTTCTCCTTCTTTCATCCAGTTTCATACAAAAAGATATATGACACTGAAATGAAAAGCCAATGGTGTCAGCTTCCAAAATACCTACATAGGTGATAAAGTAAATCTCATTCAAATAAAAAGATTCAAATCAAACAACAATAATACGTTTTTAGATTCATATCTCGTGGTTCATGCATACATACACAGGTACAAACAGCGACCTCAAAAGATAACAAGAAATACGCGTATTTATTGTTTTATGGGTATCAAATGATTTCATTTATTAGGTCGTCTGCAATGTACATAAATTAATTAGGTGCTTTGACGTTGCCGGCTAGGATACTGAAACACAAACAAAAGTTTACTCGGTCGGCAGTCATCGATTCCATACAAATTATACGGATCTTTGCACGTCGCTGCCCTTACCGATCGTGTGCGATTGCGATCAACCTCTTGAGAGGATAAATTCCCCAACGCACAGTGGATAAAAAAAAATGGCCAAAAGTAGAAAATTTAATATATTAAGTTCGGGGGTTTTTGGGGTCGCTGAGTGCGAATTTGAAGTCAAAATTGTATGAAACGAAATAGGCGGTCTAGAACGGCAATACATTGGGGGATACCAAATGGCAACGACCATTTGCATTAAAAGTGAGTTTCCTATATGACCAGTTTATAGGGGAGGTTGACACTCATTCAGGAGGATGTTGACCATTCTCAAAATCAATTATCTAACTATCTAACCCATTCTACAAATATTTGTCGAATTTTTCAAGTCGCTAGCTTCATTCTATCTATTGTTATTGCTTATTTGAAGTCTCACATGTATGTAGGGGAGGTAGAGGTTTCTTTTGTCGAATATTGCGCATTTTTAATAACAACGAACTTGATTCCAGTATAAACATTTGACCAAAATTTCAAGTCATTAGCTTCACTTTATCGAAATTTATCGCTTATTTGAATTTTCATTTGTAGAGGAGGTAGGGGTTCCTGGGGTCAGATCTTGCCCATCATTGCCACCAACCAATTAGATCACACTACAAACATTTAAGCAAAATGTCAAATCTCTAGCTTCATTCTATCGAAAGATATCACCTATTCGAAGTTTCATTTGTAGGGGAAGTAGGGGTTTGGATGGTCGGATTTCACGTATTTTCAATATCAGCCAGCTGAATCCTACTACAAACACGTAACCAAAATTTCAACCAGCTAACTTTGCTTAATCGTTAGTTATCGATTATTTTAAGTTCCATTTGTAGGGGAGATAGGGTTTCCTTGGGTCGGATGTGGCCCATCTTTAATACCTACTAACTCAATCTTATTAGTGTACAACTTTCATCATCATCGTGGCGCGACAGCCCGACGTCGGGCCTTGGCCGCCTGGATCATTGCCCTCTAATTATCTCGGTCACGTGACCGCGTCCTACAATTTTGGGAGCCCAGCAGCTGCGCGGCGTCCACACCTACTGAGCTCTCCCAACGAAATCTCGGTCGTCCTCGCAGTCTCGCTCCGTCGACTCGTTCTGCATTCATTACTCTCTTAGGCATGCGATCATCGTCCATTCTTTGTACATGCCCTGCCCATTGAAGTCGTTGTAGTTTGACGATTTTCGAGACTTGCAGCTCATCGTACATTTCATACAACTCATGGTTGTACCGGATGCGCCATCCATCTCGATCGCAAACAGCCCCGAAAATTCGCCGTAGAACCTTACGTTCGAAAGTGTCTAGCATGTTTTCGGAGGCTTGAGCTAGGGTCCATGCTTCGCAGCCATAGCATAGCACTGGTCGTATAATGGTTTTGTACACGCGGAGCTTCGTGTTTCTGTGCACATGTTTCGATTTCATTATGGGGAGAACCGAGAAAAAAGTCTTATTAGCTAACTGTATCCGTCGCTTGATTTCGTCAGTTTCGTTGGCGTCCCTTGGCAGGTTGCAACCCAGGTAAATGAAGTTGTTCACGAACTCGATGTTGAGGTCCCCCACATTGATGCTTGGTTGTGCAGGTGTCCTTGTCACCGATTGCATCATTATTTTAGTTTTACCCTCGTTAATACGTAATCCAACTTCCTTTGCAGCGGTATCAAGCGTATGCAGAAGTTCTTCTGCATACGCCCTGTTTCAAACCAGTGCGTGTTTCAAATAGATCAGTAAGTCTATTCTGGATCCTGACTTGTGAGACGGAGTTGGTCATCGTCATCTTTGTCAGTCGCACTAATTTTGCTGGTATACCAAATTGCAGCATGATGTTGTACAGTACTCCACGATCGATACTGTCGTATGCCTGCTTGAAGTCGACAAAGATTTGGTATACGTTTACGTTGTATTCCCAGCACCTCTGGAGTATCAGTTTGACTGAGAAGAGCTGATCGGTTGTGGAGCGACCAGGTCTGAAACCGCTTTGATATTCGCCAATGACTCGTTCTGCGTACGGTTTTATTCTATTTTCCAGAATTTTCGTCAAAATTTTATAGGACGTACAAACTAGTGAGATGCCCCTGTAATTCTCACACCGCAGTTTATCTCCCTTTTTATGAATTGGACAGATGATGCTTCTGCGCCAATCGTCTGGGATCTCCTCGTTCTCCCATACTCGCAGGAGTAATTGATGTATGGCATCAACTAGACTCGTTCCACCGAATTTTAGCAGTTCAGCTGGAATCTCGTCAGCGCCCGGCGTTTTATTTCGTTTTAGTGACCGCAAGGCGAGATCAACTTCCTCTACTGTCGGGGGCTGTATGGGTGGGCCTAGATCAACAATATCGTCGAGAGCTTCCTGTGTGGGGATGTTAGATGGTCGGTTTAGAAGCTCTTCAAAATAAGAGGCCCATCGTTTGTTAATACCATCGGTGTCGCTGATGATGTTTCCATCCTTGTCCTTACAAAGGCTAGTCCTGGGTTGGTAGCCGTTCTTAACTGTATTTACTAGTTTGTACGCTTGTCTGGTGTTCCTATTAGCTAAGTTTTCGTTTATGTTCAGCAACTGCTCGTCAGAGTATTTACGTTTCTTACGTCTAATTATTCTATTCGATATTCGCCGATAGTCGCTCGTCATATTTTTCTCTTCTGGCTCTGGTTCCTCGTTGAATCCATTGTCTGTAGGCCTCGTTTTTCGCGTCAAGTGAATTTTTGCATTCTTCGTCGAACCAGTTATTTCGCGCTCGCCGGGCTTTATATCCCACGAACTTCTCTGCGACATCCTTGATGGTACCCTTGAGTTCTTCCCAGAACCCATGGACGCCTGTGTTGCTGATGTTGTGTAGCATAGGTGATAGTCTTTCTTCAAGGGCGATAGTATACGCCACAGCCGTTACATCGCTCAGAAGTTTATAAACTGCAAAGATTTTGGGAGGGCTGACTCTCGATTGATGCACTGAGAAAATTCAGCATCTGTAGGTCGTCTTCACCAAGTGATGATCTGAGTCGCAGTTTGCTCCTCGATAGGAGCGGACATCCATGACACTAGACGCCCATCTCCTGCAAATGAGGACGTGGTCAATTTGGTTGACGGTATGTGCGTCTGGAGACTTCCAGGTCTGCTTGTGAATGCGTCGATGCGGGAAACACGTAGAGCTTACGACTAGATTCCTGCTGCAGGCAAAGTCGATAAGTCGCTGGCCGTTATCGTTACATTCTTCATGGAGGCTGTGGCCTCCAGTGGTCCCCCGGTGCCAACTTTCATTTCCGACTTTCGCGTTAAAGTCTCCCAGCAACAATTTGACGTCGTTTGTTGGAAGTGAGTCGAAGAGAGTTTCAAGGCGGGCGTAGAACTCGTCTTTTACTGCGTCTTCTTTAATATCAGTGGGGGCGTGCACATTGATGAGCCAGAGATTGAAGAATCGAGTCTTGATGCGACTCTACAACTTTGCTTCCACTGTTTTCCGACAGACGGTGAGGGCTGGTCAAAATATGTAGTTCAAAAGTGTCAAAAAGTGAGTTTGGACGTCTGTCAACGTATCGACATCTCCGCATTAGTAAAAGTTGTTCGCATTTTTAATAAGATTCGCGATTCAAAATGTTTGTTTTCGAGTCAAGTTCTCGTCATTTGCGGGAAGTTTTGATTTTCTGCTCCTATTTGAAAAAAAAACTGCAGGTGAGGCTCATAGAATGCTCTCAGATACTTACGGTGAGGTTGCTCTGAGTGGCAGAACATGTCGTGAGTGATTTCAACGTTTTAAAAGTGGCGATTTCAATGTCGAGGACAAGCATGGTGGTGGGAGAGAGAAAATTTTCAAAGACGACGAATTGGAAGCACTGCTCGATGAAGGTTCGTGCTAAACGCAAGAAGAATTAGCTGAATCACTGAGAGTGACTCAGCAAGCCATCTCGAAACGCCTCAAGGCCATGGGCATGATTCAGAAACAAGGAAATTGGGTTCCGTACGAGGTAAAACCGAGAAATATTGAACAGCGATTATTTGCATGCGAACAATTGCTTCAACGGCAGAATCGGAAGGGATTTCTACATCGCATCGTAACCGGCGACGAAAAATGGGTCCGTTACGATAATCCCAAGCGCAGAAAGTCATGGGGAATGCCCGGACATGCCTCAACGTCGACGGCAAAACCGAATATTTACGACGCCAAGATTATGTTTGCATTTGGTGGGACCAGCTCGGTGTGATATACTACGAGCTACTGAAACTGAATGAAACTATCACAGGAGATCGGTACTGAACGCAATTGATGCGTTTAAGTCGAGCATTAAAGGAAAAACGACCACAGTACCAAGAGAGACACGACAAAGTCATCCTCCAGCATGACAATGCTCGGCCACACGTCGCAAAAGTGGTCAAGACATACTTGGAAACCCTGAAATGGGAAATCTTACCCCACCAGCCGTACTCCCCAGACACCATCTGTTTCGTTTCATGGCGCACGACCTGGCTGATCAGAATTTTCGTTCGTATGAGGAAGTCGAAAAATGGATCCAATCATGGATCGCGTCGAAAGACGCCTCCTTTTTCCGAGATGGAATTCGAAAATTGCCGGAGAGATGGGCGAAAGTTGTCGCTAGCGATGGACAGTTCTTTTAATAATACCCTAGACAGCAAATAAACCGGGCCACCCGCCACCTTGGAACTCTAATCCAATTTTCTCTAGCGATATAAAACCTACACCTATCAAAGTTATACCTACAGAAAGAGCGTTTAATGGCGATTTAAATGACTATAAATTTAATCTAAAGTACCGTAAACTCACATTGTAATCAAGCAACAAATACAATGCTAACGATTTCCTCTGTTTTGACTAGAGTTCGTGCTTACCGTTCTTTTCTTCTACAGTGAGGGTAGCCGGATATTTCTTATCATTTCTTTAATTTTTGACCATTGTTTGCTTAGACGCGTGTATTTTTGCTACTTTTTTCAGTCAATAATAGAAACGACATCCGAAGAAGCAGCTCAAGCTGTAGCACTACTTCAAGCAGGCCTTGGGCTACGTGAGGTCGCTCAAAGACATCGAATCAGCAGATCTTCGGTGCAACGAGTTTACAGACGATACTTAGAGTCTGGAGCATTCGATCGCCGTCCAGGAACGAGCAGACCTAGGGCTACATCAGCAGCAGATGATCGTTATATCCAACTTACTGTTCTGCGAAATCGCCGCTTCAACGCAGTTCAATTCCAACAAAGCCTGCGTGACGAGCGCCAAGTGGTCATATGTAAGTTCAGATACCGTCAGAAGAAGACTTGCTGAACGGAACCTGACTCCAAAGAGAACTGCAACAGGTCCAGCATTAACTATAGCCCACCGTCGAGCACGACTTGAATTTGCTCGAGAGCATAGGGATTGGACGTTAGAACAGTGGAGTAATGTACTCTTCACTGATGAGACCAGGGTGAGTCTACATGGAAGTGATCGACGTCAGAGAGTATATCATCGCCCTGGAGAACGTTATTCTCAGTGTTGCATCGAGGAATCTGTTGCTTATTGAGGAGGATCTGTAATGGTCTGGGGCGACATCTCGCTAACCGCACGTACAGTGTTAGTTTTCATCGAACCGACGCGACGGGCCGTAAACGTGGATTGACTTCTCATCGCCACATCACTGAAATCCTCACAGACCATGTGGTTCCTTACGCAGGTTATATCGGGCAGGATATCCAGTTGATGCATGATAATGCACGGCCTCATGTTGCTCATGTGGTGACCCAATATCTACACGACGTCGGCATTCGTATGATGGACTGGCCAGCTCGAAGCCCGGACTTGAATCCGATAGAACACTTATGGGATGAGCTGAAACGTCGGATTCGAGCCCGGGTACCTGCTCCAACAAGGCTTCCAGAGCTGCGAATCGCAATTGAAGAGGAGTGTAATGCAATTTCCCAAGAAATCAGCCTCGTGAGGTCTATGAATACGAGGATGGTAGCAGTTATTCGAGCAAGGAGAGGGAACACTGAATCAGTATTGACTGACTTTCAATTTTTTCTGTGTTTTCGGCTTAAATTAAACTAATTTTTTTTTTCACTTGGTGATTACACGACTGAAAAACCACTCTTCTTTGTAAAATCATTAATAAACGCTTAATAAATTGATAAATCCCAATGCGTTTGCATTCGTTTTAATCGTAATGAAATGCACTTTCTGTAGATATGACTTTGATAGTTGTAAGTTTTATACTTTTTGAGAAAATTGGATTAGAGTTCCAAGATGGCGGGTGGCCCGGTTTATTTGCTGTCCAGTGTACATCTGTAACTACCTATACTTTTTGACATTTAATTCCCCCCAGGAAAAAACGGCGGAAGCAAAGTTGTACACCCAATAAATAATTTTAAACAACTTTAAAACTTCATTGGGAATTCAGAATATGAAATGCTATACATAATTGCAATTGCTCACAGAATCTTATAATGATGACCACTCATGCATAATCGCTCTATTACTGTAAATACCGTTTTCGATTTGTGAAGTTTTCAATATCAACCGTAATATGTAGCACATGTTTTTGTTTACGTCATTCACTAGCCGTAAACAGAAAACTGATAAGAATTGAATTGAAAAACAATATTTCACTTACCCCAAATATGGATTCAAATAGCCGCTGGCAGATTCCAAATGCCTCCGAAATGCATTCTTTAATTTTCTGTATAATCAGATGCAACTTTTCCTTCGCTTCTGTTTTCATGGCACCACCGCTGCAACCGTGACTCAAAAAGCAAATAAAACAGAAACTGTGGCAAATCTTTAGACTACTTTCTCTAGAAGTGGAGCAACCGTAGTTTGAGCAATCCGCAGCTAGCCCTATATCGTTTGGGAGCATGGGGTGCATTTCGAATAGAAACATGCACTCTCCAAATTTCCGTATTTTATGACCGAAAATAATTCACCAGGAGGCGGAAAACCTCATTAAAACTACATAAACAGACTATTAATGCATCCTCGATGGCGGTGGGAATAAAGAAGCATACTCGTATGATGTACAGAGCCGGGCGTATTCCTATTGCTAGAAAATTTCAAGCGAGTTCGTCATTCTGGTGAGACGACAAACAGAAGCGGCTGCTGTTGCATCCATGCATCCATATCTCATGGGGAGCACTAGAAAAATTCACTTTCGTTTTCACACTTCGCTTTGCTGCACATACAAATTGCACTTTTCTCCGCACACTGAACTTTCATATACATATGGGAAGCTGCAACATATGGCCAGCACCATATTCATGCTCACGGGAATGTCAATAAACAAACGACAACAGCAACGTTTCGTAAAAATGTAAGACCGGCAATGGAACAAGTTGCGTTTATCACTTGCTTAAAGTGAAAATCTCGACAGTATGATGAACTCTGGACAATAAAATCTGGAACTTTTGTGCATCTTAGCGACTAATTCTGAGGAAGGCAGCGCACAGAAATGCATTGCGACGAAACACTTGACCGGTACTTGGTATCAGTTGCGAGAAATGCAAAGAAAAAGTGCACTGAAATTTATTCATCAAAACAAATTAAAATAGGAGTGTTGCCAACTTAAAAATTATTTAAATACAGTAAAATTTCGACAAATTGAAATGCCAACAGACCCAGAGAATATTCCAAATTATCGAAAATTTCGAAGTAGCGGGATTTCAAATTATCGTGTTTAAAAAAATAAATTTAACGGGATGAAAGGAATTTATTTTATGATCCGTTTTCTCAATGTCTGGTTAAAGTGCCAGTTAGCTATCCGGGACACTAAATTTAACCTTAGCGCATGCAACGCTCAAAATATGATAATGCAGTTGAAAATCAGCTGGTTTTCTTGGCGGAGTTCTGCCGCCTGTTTTATTCTATTCTACCTCTGTCTGTGCAAATGTAAACAGTTCTAGCTGTCAAAATATCAGCAGCCCGTATCGGCTTTTTGGAATTATTGTCCGATAAATTATTAACCGGAAGATGAGTGCCGTTTAGTGTTTATCTACAGGATAAGATTTAACTAGACATTGAGAAAACAGCCCATAAACAGTTCTACCTGTCAAAATCTCAGCCCGTATCAGCTGTTTGAAATTATCGCCTGATAAATTTTAAACTGGACGATGGGTGCCGTTTAGCGTTTATCTATAAGATAAACTTCAACTAGACATTGTGAAAACGGCCCAATAGTAAAGAAACTTAAAATTCAAGTAAATTCATATTATATTAAGAAGCTGCAAAGAGGATTGATATTGTTGCATGTACGGAGTGGGCATCTCTTACGACACGCACTGTACTAAGCATCATCATAATCTCGAATGATCGATGACAAGTACAAATTGAATAGACACTAGGCGATTCTCGAGCCATCTATAGTCTGGAACCTTCTCCAAACAGAACCATTAACAATAAAGCGGATTCTCGAACCTTCGTTAAAACCCGAGACTCGAACATCTCGAAAAATCTAGAGTCTTCGCTAATTGACGAATGCATGGATTTCCGACTATAAAAGGCAGATGTCACCGAAGGAAAAAGAAGTAGTCAGACTCGACACTCAGTGGCGGTTGGATCGCTATAAAGCGCTAAGGAAATTCGTTATCTGCCGTCGTTGTTGTTATTGCTAGTTTTAACGTTTGTTGTTAGTACGCGTCTGTAGTTCGTTTTGTAAATAAAGCGTGTGTGTTTTTCAATCGAAGTGTTTCATTATTCAGCACAAGAATATCTAACGAACCTGGTTTCGTTTTGGTTTCGCTCAGCAGAGGAAACATTACAATATTCTACAAGAGTGATCGCTCCATAGAACTTTCGCCTTTGCTAGTTGATTTGTATGTATTGACCAATAGTATAGACAACACAAGAAAGCTCACTCCATACAACTTTAGCCTCCGCCAGTAGGTTTGTATGTATGGATTCTCTCGTGTATATACACTGTGCAGTCTATACTATTTGTCAATACATACAAATCTACTGGCAGAGAGGAAAGTTCTATGGAGTGATCACTCTTGTCGCATATCAGTCCTCTTTGGTAGCGGTATGCATTAAATATTTTTATTTCGGAGCGACCGGTAGCTAGTAGCTAGTGTGTAGAGGCGTCATTCTAATGTTTGACTACGGTCGTTACGGGTTCAAGTCCCGTCCACGGCGTTCGTAGCCATGGATGTAAATGATGTCTCCGCCTGTGGTGAGGGCGTAATAATAAGCCACGAAACGCCAGCTGAACCACATGGAGTAGATGACGCGCTATGCCCTACTAGGGGTTAGGGCAAGTTAATATACATTATTAGAAAGTACAAAAATCTGTAATTTTCTTTTGATACAAATGTTTGTTGGGTTGGCGAACATTGGTCGCAGTCCTGAAAGCTTCTAATCCAAATCATGAATATAACTTTTTCGATTTCTCTTCCACATGCTTCCCCCTCCGGTAAAACATGAGCCTTCAATTTTTGAATCTGACTACTTTTCAGATCCAAAAATCGGCGATTGGCGGCACATTTTTACTGAAGGGGAAAGCATTTGGAGGAGAAATTGACAAAGACTGAATCATCTGATTCAGATCAAACGTCTTCAGGACCTCGACCAATATTTGTAAGCCTTTTGAAACTCTCTACTATCTTGCCTTAACCCCTAATGGGGCATAGCGCGTCTACTACTCCTGCCCGCCATCGTACTCTGTTCTGGACAATGGGGCGCAACTCTCCAAAAGACTTACCTAGTCCCTGAAACTCCTTTGCCACAGATCGACGCCATGTGATTCGAGAACCCCCTCTCGGTCGGCCTTGGCCGGAAATGGGGTTCCATTTCATGGCATACAAAGCAATGCAGTTATCACTCTTCAGCGATGTGTGACCTATCCACTGCCATTTTCGTCTGCGTATCAATTCGTCGATTGGCATCTGACCCGTACGCCGACTTAGCTCTTCATTTGATATTGTTTCGGGCCAGAATATTATCAAAATTCGACGAAGACATGTGTTGACGAAAACTTGGAGCTTTCTGGTAACTCCTACGGAAACATTCCATGTACTGCTCCCATACAAAAGCACTGACAGTACCAGGGAGCGAAACAGGCCCAGCTTGGTCTTGATGCTGAGATAACTGCTCTGCCAGATTTTGGACAGCATGCCGTAGGCGCATTTAGCCTAGTTGATACGACGAGCGATGTCCTGCTCCGTGCCACCATTTTCGGCAACAATGCTACCCAGGTAGACGAAGTTGTCCACCTTCTCCACAGGCTGCCCATTAATATTGATGGCAATAGGTGTCGGATTTCTTTTTCGCAACGGCGGGCTAAGAGCCTTGGTCTTGTTGGTATTAATTTTTAGCCCAACCTTGCTTGCCTCCCTCTCGAGATTTAACGCCATTGTGGACAGATCCATGATTTTGTGGGAGAGTAGACATTTGTCGTCAGCGCAGTCAAGATGTTGTAGATAAGATGACAAAGTCCACTGAATTCCTCTGTCGAATCCGGATAGGGCTGCCTGCAACACATCGCCGATCACAATGAGGAATAGGATCGGTAAAAGGATGCACCCCTGCCGAACTCCACTGCGAATCTCAAAGTCCCCCGACACTTTACCTTTATGCAGAACGCGACATTTCGCGCCGTCATAGGTTGCCTTAATAATAGCCACAAGCTTCTAAAAGATGTCTCTTCTGCGTAAGGCCGCCCATATAGAATTTCGGTTCACACTATCGAAAGCCTTTTCGAAATCGATGAAAAGCAATTGAAGCTGAGAATCGTATTCAGCGCATTGCTCGATGATGATTCGCAAGGTGTTAATTGATCGACACAGGAGAATCCGGATCGAAAACCAGCCTGCTCTTCATCAATTGTGCTTTCTAAGTGGGCCTTTAGTCTTTCCAGGACTATTTTAGCTATTGTCTTGGAAACGGCAGGGAGCACACAAATGCCTCTCCAATTATTACAGTCTGTGAGGCTACCCTTCTTTGGAAGTTTGATGATCAAACCTTCTTTCCACTCAGTGGGAAAGTCTCTGTATTCCACGCTTCATCAACAAGTGGGTGCAGCAAATCGGAAGTAACGATTGGCGCTGCTTGATAAAGTTCGGCAGGGATACCGTCAAGTCCGGCGGCCTTTCCTCGTTTTAGTGCAATAATTGCAGTGATCATTTGATCTTCTTCCAAGATAAGTAGCTTTCCATCACTATCCATCACCGGATGTTGGCAGGAGTTACGATTACGACCACCTGTAAACTTCTTTATGACACCGTATACAGCATTAAAGTTGTTACCTCTTGCCGCTTCTTCTGCTGAGGCTGAAAGAGTGCTTATGTTAGGGAAACTTAAGCACTGAAGAAGGAAGTACAGTATTTCGGAAGCAACTTACATACTTCCTTCTTCAGTGCTCATGTTTCCATAATGCAAGCACTGAAGAAGGAAGCAAGGAAGCAGAAGCGAAAAGTAAAAAAAAAATCCAGCTGAAATAACTCTTGTAGAAATAGAACAGTTCTCTCACAACCGAAACATTATATATTCTCGCAACCAGTTGAGGTACCATGCGGTTCTTTGTGGTCCAAGAACCAAGTAAATTGGATTGAGGCTTATAGCCGAGGTTATGTTAATATGTAATTCTGGAAACTGTCGACTTGAAAAAAGGTTGATTCTACATGAACTGAGAAATAAATATAAGTGAGCCTTGGTTTACAAAACATCGGTTTACTTGAGGGTCAGAAATGAACATATGTATGTCCGTAATGTAATGCATCAATCTTACAAGATGTGAGAATTTATTGTATGTCCCTATATGTATATGTACCAACTACGGGCATATTTCTCAATCTTAACGAACACATACTAGACTTAAAATAGAATAATTTTATCCGACTGATAACCGTGAAATTCAGGATTTTTTTGCCAGCCCATGTCAAGGGCACCTCACAACATCTTTACACCCTAGACTTACAGTATAGGGTATATTGTTTTTGTCACGACGAAAATATGTAACACCTTAAAGGAGGCTCCGGAGGTATAGCAATGTGTATATATAAATGATCAGGGTCACCTCCTGATTCGATTTAGCCATGTCTGTCTGTCTGTCTGTCTGTCTGTCTGCCCGTTCGCACGATAACTTTCGATAGAATGAAGCTAGAGCCTTGAAATTTTGGTCAAATGCTGGTAGTGTGATCTAGTTGGTTAGTTTTGAAAATGGGCATGATCAAGCCAAGAGGACGCCTACCTCCCCTACAAATGTAAAATAATTAAATGTATCCATAACTCCCGATTAAATAAACATGAAAGGCTCTAGCTTTGGTAGATTGTTCGTGAAGGTAATCTCATATTCTCCTGGAAAAATAGAATCGATTAGCTGAAAACTAATGGTACTTTTCTTACAAAGAGCCCCGTACTACCCTACTTTTCAGGTTTTTGGTCTATAACTTTTGAACCAATTGACGTTGACACCGGATTTTTGGCATGTAAGCCTGAGGTGAGAAAATTTATTAGAATGTTGCTAGTAGGATGTACTTGGTTGGTATTGAAAATGGGCAAGATCCGACGCTAGTAACCCCTACCTCCCCTACAAATGAAACTTCAAATAAGCGATAACTTTTGATAGGATGAAGCCAGCGGCTTGAAATTTTGGTCAAATGTTTGAAATGAGATTAGGTTAGCTGGTGTTAAAGATGGGTTAGATCTGACCTATGGAACCCCTACTTCCCCTACAAATGAAACTTAAAATAAGCGATAACTTACTACAAAATAAAGCTAGTGACTTGAAATTTTGGTCAAATGTTTGTAGTAAGATCCAGTTGGCTAGTATTGAAAATACGTAAAATCCGACCAACGAAACCCCTACTTCCCCTGCAAATGAAACGTCAAAGAAGCGATAACTTTCGATAAAGTGAAGCTAGAGACTTGAAATTTTGTTTAAATGTTTTTAGGGTGATCTAATTGGTTGGTGCCAATGATGGACAAGATCCGACCCAAGAAACTCCTACCTCCCCTTCAAGCGAAACTTCAAATAAGCGATAACTTTCGATAAAATGAAGCAAGTGACTTGAAATTTTGGTAAAAGATTTGTACTGGGATCTAGTTAGTTGCTGCAAGATTCGACAAACGAAACCTCTACCTCCCCTACAAGTGAGACTTCAAATAAGCAGTAACTTTCGATAGAATGAAGCTAGCGACTTGAAAAAAATATTTGTGCAATGGGTTAGTTAGTTGATTTTGAGAATGGTCAAGATCCTCCTGAATGGGTGCCAACCTTCCCTATAAACTGGCCATAAAATAAACTTACTTTTAATGCATATAGTCGTTGCCTATTTATACTTTTGGTATCACCACTAGGTCTGTACAAGTCTAGGGTATATACGCTTTGGAGCTTTGCTTCGGCCTGGTTTAATTTAAAATTTTTTAATTTTAAAATTTCATCACTGTTACATTTGGCAACTTAGATCAACTTACAATAGCAGCTATTTTCAGGGAAATGAGCGTGCCGAGCTTCGAACTAAATTAAATGTCGGATTAACAGCATCACGGATCACAATTGGTTGTACGAGTACGAGTAGTACAGTACTCAACGCACTATGAACATTATGTATGTACGTACATAGGCAAGTACAGTCTCCATTGACTATAATTACAATTTTCGCACAACAGCAATATTTAACAGGCGAAATTACTTACCATCTTGGATTTACAGAATAGCAGTAGGTACGAGTGGGTTGGTATTTTTCCAATAATGTATCTATAGGTATAGTTAAAAGACAACATTTGAATTGGTACCTATGCTACCTCTACTCGTTTTGATATGTATATTATTTTCCCTCACATTGGGTTTCATTACATCATTATTGAACATTGACACAATTATTTCATGTTCAATTTCAAATGTTACGTTACAAGATTTATCTTCGACATGCTTCCACGCAAATTTTGCGCACTTGTTAGATGGTTCATCGAAACAGAAAGTTGACATTTTTACACCATACATCTACATGTCAATTATACAACAAATCAAGCCAAGATTGATACTGACTTTAGCAACATGTTTTATGCCTAAAAAAACAGCAGTATGGGTATCTAATTTTCGCAATAGCATGCCTGCCATGACATACGTAGGAGGTTTGACGCGGCCAATATGATAAAGGTAAATGTCGAACTAAACAAAATATGTTGCGACAAATGTTGTACGCCAACGTCAGAAAAAATGTGTATTAATTAAAACATAGACTCGTATAAATATAATAAGAATCTCATCAAAACCCAGGAAACAATTTCTGTCTTCCGCGATAAGAATGCAATTCGTGTTGGAAGATGAATTTATCGTCGGGGATATCGTCATCTTATCGCAGGGGTCACCCCCTTCGGAAAAAATAGTTATCGAAAGCGAAACTTCCAGGAGAGACTTTGGCGAAACGTTATTGACTTCAAACCTGTTGATGAAAAGTTGTATGCGGTTCACATTAAGACTAGTTTTTCAATATGTGGCTCATCAAAGTGCACGTCACGACTGAAGTTAAAGAAGATACAGTGAAAGACGTGATGACCTCTCACTTCCAACCAACAACGTCAAAATATTACTGGCAGATTTTAATGCGAAAGTTGGAAACGAAAGTTGGCACTGGGGTCACTGGAGGATATAGCTTCCATGAGGAATGCAATGATAACGGTCAACGATTAATTGACTTCGCCTGCAGTAGGAATCTTATCGTAAGCTCCACATGTAGGTCTGATTCCATTCAAATAAATACAAGTAAGGTATCGATACTTTTTCTTCCGATCCAAGTACATTTGGTATCGATACATTTAGCTCAAGTACTGAGTAGGTATCGAATTAAAGTACTTAGATCGAATCAAAGTACTTGAATCGGATTGAACTACCTACAAGCTACAAACCACATTTCTACTGCTTCTCCTACTCTATTCATCCTCATTGTTCATTGTAAGTGATTGAGACTACGCGCCACGCCACACCGTTTTCATATTCCATGTCACCCAGCCGCCATTAATTGCATTTTATTATGGGTATGGATTTGGCTTGCCCGGTTTCATCAGTTTGACAGACGTTACACGTATATTGTCTCTCACTCAGTCCTTTTCTACACTTATTACTTCCTCATTACCATTGGAATTTTGAAATGAAAACGACATGTGCTCTATGGCTGTGCGTGTTATGTTACGACTGATTTTTGTTCGCACATCATTTCGTTTATCCTTTTTCGGCCTTTCTTTTAGTGTTCAGGAATACAAAAACAAGAATATTGAACTCTCCAGTTTTACCTGTAGTAACTTTTAAAAAAGTACTCATTCGATTCGAGTAGATATCGATGCTTTTGATTCAATACCAAGTAGGTATCGATACCTTTTGCACGAAGTGCTTGCAAGTACTTGGTATCGATACCCTGGGGCGACCGGTAGCGCAGTGTGTTGACGCATTAGTCTCATGTTTGACTACCGGCGTTTCGGGTTCGAATCCCGTCCACGACGACGTTCGCGGCCATGGATGTGCAGGAGGTGCATGCTGGCAACTGCATTCACCGAAACCAGTTTATGCCAACGAAACGTCAGCTGGGCCACATTGCACAGTTGACGCGCTATGCCCCACAAGGGGTTAGGGCAATTGAGTACATGTCGAGAATCACAAACAGACTTGGAAATCTCCAGACGCACACACGTGCCGTATTGAATCTCCGATCATATCGAGGAGCAAAGCGCCAGTCGGACCATCACTTGGTCAAGACAACCTATCGGTGTAGAATTTCTTCAGTACACCAATCGAGAAGCAGCCCTTCCAAAATTTTCGCGGTTGAGAAACTTTTGAGCGATGCTACACGACATCAGCAATACAGGTGCACACGGAATCTGGGAAGAACTTAAAGGTACCATCAGGGAAGTCGCAGAAACGGTAGTGGGATACAAAGCCCGTCGAGCGCGAAATAGCTGATTTGACGAAGAATGCAGAAAGTCACTCGACGCAAAGAACGAAGCCTATAGACAATTCATCCAGAGTGCAGCTAAAGCCAAACAAGAAAAATATGACAAGCTATATCGAATAGAATAATTAAACATAAGAAGCGGAAATACTTTCATGGGCAGTTGCTGAACATTAATGAAAACCTAGCTAATATAAACACCAGACAAACTTATAGACTAATACAATTAAGAACGGCTACCAATCCAGGACTAGTCTCTATAAAAAATTGATGGAATCATCTTCAGGGATACTGATAGCATCAATAAACGATAGGCGTTCTATTTTGAAAAGCTTCTCAATCCAACATCTAACGTCAACATCCAAGAAGCTCAAATTGCGTTATTATTAATCATGGCCCCACTAGACAACCACCGACAGTAGAGAAGTAGATCTCGCCTTGCGGTCACTAAAACGGAATAAAGCGCGGGGCGCTGATAAGATTCCAGCTGATCTACTGAAATCCGGTGGAACGGGTGTACTAAATGCCATACACCAACTACTTCTGCGAATCTGGGAGGACGAGGTGATCTCAGACGATTGGCACAAGAGTATCATCTGTCCAATCCACAAGAGAGATAAATTGCGGTGTGAGAGTTACAGAGGCATTTCAGTAGTCTATACGTCCTGCAAAATACTGACGAAAATTCTGGAGAATAGAATAAAACCGTACGCCAATCGACAATGAGTCATTGGCGAGTATCAAGGCCATTCCAGACCTGGTCGCTCCTTAAAAGATCAACTTTTTACGGTTAAGCTAATCCTGCAAAAGTGCTGGGAATACAACGTTGACATATACCAAATATTTGCCAAATTTAAGCAAGCAAATTACAGTATACCGATCGTCGTGTACTATACAACATCATGCTATAATTTGCTTTACCAGAAAAACTAGTACGACTAACCAAGATGACGATGACCAACTCCGTATCACAGGTCAAGATCCAGATCTGGTCCTTTTGAAATATATACTGGTTTGAAGCAGGGTGATGGATGGCGCCGACACTCTTCAACCTAGCACTTGAATACGCCATTCAGGTAATGGATACGAACACCAGCGAAACGCTACTCATCAAGTCGACACAACTGATAGCGCCCGCAGACGACAACAGCATCATGTCTCGAAAACTGACTGACGCAGAAGAACTTCTGCATACTATTACCATCGCTGCAAAAGACGTTGGACTACGCACCAACAAGGACAAAACAAAAATAATGATGTAATCAAGAACCAGATCGCCAGCACAATCGAACATCAATGTAGGGGACCTCAACATCGAATTAATAGACGACTTCACATGCCTAGGTAGCAACCTGCCAAAGGACGTCAACGAAACCGGCGAAATCAAGCGAGGGGTAAGCAATCAAATAAAACTTTCTTCTCGATTCTTCCCATAATGAAGTCGAAGCATGTGCATAGAAACACGAAGCTTCGCGTATACAAAATCATCATACGACCAGTGCTATGCTATGACTGCGTAAACTGGACCTTAACCCAAGCCTCCGAAAATATGCTATACACATTCGAACGGAAAGTCCTTCGCTGAAGCTTCGGAGCAGTTTACGATCGAGGTGGAGGACGTACCCGGTACAACCATGAGTTGTATGAACTGTATGATGATCTAGAAATTTAGAAAATCGTCAAACTACAACGCCTTCAATGGACAGGGCGTGTACAACGAATGAACGATGTTCGCATGTGTAATGAACCATATTCTGGTCTGGTTGTGCTGCTCTCACCGGCAGATCGAAGCAGCACCTGCTGAGTAAGGATCTGTCGGTGGTACGAAACCAGAGGCCAAGGGTCCCATTACACCTGGACCCCAATACGAGCGGGAGGGCAAGCGAGCCATCTGCCAACCATTCCATCCTTATCGCCTCATTTTTTATTCCATATTTTTACCTCCCTTGTTTGTGTTGTCTTCCCCAGGCCTATAAGTTTTTGTTAATACGTAAAGGACAGGGGCAACGAGCGGCGAAAACCCCGCCCACGTCTCCCGAACTGAGCTACAGCAATGATTGGCCGCTGCTTAGCTCGTTGAGGAGCCCTTTTCTTCGCCAGATGGCACAGCCCGACCTTCACGGTCAATTAAGCTACCTTAGGCTCCGTCCCCACGGGCATCTTCGGATGCCCACCAAACCGTCCGTTACACATGCCTAAGCAAGTAATAAACTGCCGACGAATCGACTGAGCGACTATATGCTGACGACATACCTGACCGAGATAACAACGATTCAAGCGGCCAGACTCCGACGTTGCGCTGTTGCGCCACGAAGATGATCTCTCTCAATTGCCCTAACCCCTTGTGGGCATACCGCGTCAACTGTTCCATGTGGCCCATTTCATGTTTCGTCGGCATAAACAGGTTTCGGAGAATGCAGTTGCCAGCATGCACCCCCTGCACATCCATGGCCACGAACTTCGTCGTGGATGGGATTCGAGCCCGAAACGCCGGTAGTCAAACATGAGACTGATGCTTCAACACACTGCACTACCGGTCGCCCCCGAAGATGATGATGCTCATATTTAATTTTTCTTCTTCTTTTTATTTTTTCAGTAATTTGGAATTTTCTTTTACCTTAAAACATTTTTGGATCGAAGTATAGTGAACGTTATGAAACTAAGACAACATTTGCATTAAATTATTTTCGTTGATTTAATTTTACTCATTTATGGATTTTAATTAATTGACTATTTAGTAGATTTCTTTTTATTGATCTCTTTTTACAGAGCAAAATCTTCGAAATTCCCTCCAGGCTACAATACAACAATGTATAGGTATAATGGAGAAATGACATAATTGGTTTTTGCTGATTCACCAATCAAAACAGAAGCATTTAGCGTACATTATTATCTTATTTTCGCTTTTATTTTCAGAAAATAATATGCATTTAGAAAGCTTCCCTGCTTCGTGTGTAAATTATGAGTTTGAACTGGCGCACGTTACGTATATTGTGTATCATTATAATGCGAAAAACACGTTGCGGGCAATGCTAGAAGCAGTAGCTGAAATACAAATAAAATCTCTCTCCATTACGTACTATAATATATAGGAAGCAGTGACAGTGGAAAAAACAAGAACAAAAACAATATTTTGTTTATTCCTTCTTCCACCACTCTCTCCATCCCTGTATTGGCATATGCACCATCTTGGTATATTTGACGTCATCAAGTCTTGTACATATTTTCGAAAACAGCTTATGGTATCATTTTTTTCAGAGAAAATTAAAAAAAAAAGAAAGTTCTTAAAAAACGAAAAACTCGCGAAGTTCTATACCATATCTTAGTTTCTTATTTATTTACTTACTTCCCAGGCAACTATTCGTTGGTATTAGGGATGGTATGGTATATCCTGTCACCGCATCAATTGTAATTTTTTCATGTTATTGTATTTTAAAATTGTTATTATACACCCAATAACAACTCCATTATGCATTTTATAATTTTCTTTTATTTATATTATTTATGATTTATTATTCGAGGTCTGCACTGCAGCGGAAAGTGTGTTAAGTAAGTTGAATAAAATGAAACAATCAAAATGGGATTGAGAGTCCAATTTTAGCATTTAGCCCCTAGTTCATTGGTTCAATCGATTATTTATTGTACAAATAAGTTGATGCTTTGTGAACCGAAGTTTTCAATAACCAGGTCGACTCAACATCGACTTAACCTCGACTCGAATGCAATGCTCTCGACATTCATTGTAAATGAACAATACAATGGTCGTCTCGATATTGATACGACTGCAGTTCGGAGTGTGCTCGACACGGTCGAGGCCGTACAACTCGAGACTTGCGAATAAATCGGTTCCAAATTGGTTCGCTCAGTCGTGAGATTATTTTGATTCACTGTAGGGACTATACATTCATATCGATATCGAATATTTGCCTGCCTTAAGGCGAAGTTTATAAGCGGTGTGAGTAGCGGCACATAAAGGGAAACAGCAGCCGCTGCTCAAACAGCTGCTTAGTTAAACCGCTGCTTATAAATGGCGTCTAATGGTCGCCTCGCCACACATGTTCGCACACAACCACTACCGACCTTCCATCGAACCATCAATTTCGTAGAACGGTGGAAATAAGGAGAATTATTCCTCACGTTCTATGAAATTGATAGTTCGATGTAACTTCGGTCGTAGTTGTGCACGATAATGTGTGACGAACTTAAGACGTCGACTTCTTTAGCTAAGTGGTATTGGGCCGTTCAAGTTGTGAACGCACCATCAGTAAATTTTGTTTAGGTGCAAGAGATGCGTTAATTCCTATTTCTTTCAAGAATGTGAAATGAACCACGTGCAATGGACCATATCCTGGTAGTGCTGCTTCCACCGGCCGATTGAAGGCAGCACCTATTGAGTAGTGATTTGTCGGCGGTACGAAACCAGAGGCCGAGGGTCCCATTATCACCCAGACCCCGATGCACGCGCGAGGGCATCTGCGCAGTCTGCCAACTGTTCCATCCTTATCGCACCATTAATTACTCCCCATTTTTGCCTCCCATATTTGTGTTGTCTTCCCCAGGCCTATTTTTGTTAATATGTAAAGGACAGGGGCAACATATAGGCCGCTGCTTAGCTCATTGAGGAACCTTTTTCTTCGCCAGATGTCATGGGACGACCTTCACGGTCATTATGCTACCTCAGGCCCCGTTCCCATAGGCATGTTCAGATGCCATTAAACGGTCCATTATAAATGGATCCGGTTATTGTGAGAATACCATCACAAAATGTTCACACAAGTCAATCAAAATCATACGAAACATTATGTGAATTGCATCATTATTTTAGTTTTACCCTCGTTGATACGTAGTCCAACTTCTTTTGCAGCGGTATCGGGCGTATGCAGAAGTTCTTCTGCGTCGGCCAATCTTCGGGCATGATGTTGGTGTCGTCGGCGTACGCTGCTAATTGTGTCGGTCTGATGAAAAGCGTCTTGCTGTTGTCCATATTCATGGCCCGAATGGCGTATTCCAGTGCTAGGTTGAAGAGGGTCGATCCATCGCCCTATTGAAACCAGTGTGTGTTTCAAATAGATTAGTAAGTCTATTATCGACCCTGACCTGTGAGACGTAGTTGGTCATCGTCATCTTTGTCAATCGCACTAATTTTGCCGGTATACCGAATTGCAGCATGATGTTGTACAGTACTCTAGGATCGATATCGTCTACGTTGTATTCCCAGCTCTTCAGCAGTATCAGTTTGACCGTTAAGAGCTGATCGGTTGTGGAGCGACCAGGTCTAAAGCCGCCTTGCTATTCGCCAACTATTTGTTCTGCATACGGTTTTGTTCTATTTTCCAGAATTTTCGTCAAAATTTTATAGGACGTACAAACTAGTGAGATGCCCCTGTAATTCTCACACCGCAGTTTATCTCCCTTTTTATGAATTGGACAGATGATGCTTCTGCGCCAATCGTCTGGGATCTCCTCGTTCTCCTATACTCGCAGGAGTAATTGATGTATGGCATCAACTAGACTCGTTCCACCGAATTTTAACTAGAAGTTCAACTGGAATCTCGTCAGCGTCCGGCGCTCTATTTCGTTTTAGTGACCGCAACGCGAGATCAATTTCGTCTACTGTCGGGGGCTGTAAGTATTCTATTCGATATTCGCCGTATTTTTATGTTTTGGCTCTGGTTCCTCGTTGAATCCATTGTCTATAGGCCCCGTTTTTCACATCAAGTGAGTTTTTGCATTCTTCGTTGAACCAGTCATTTCGCGCTCGTCGGGCTTTATATCCTACGACCTTCTCGAAGACATCTTTCATGGTACCCTTGAGTTTTTCCCAGAACCCATGGACGCTTGTGTTGCTGATGTTGTGTAGCATAGATGAAAGTCTTTAGTCAAGGGCGGTAGTATACGCCACCGCTGTAGCGTCACTCAGAAGCTTATCAACCACAAAGATTTGGGGGGGGGGGGGGGGGGGCTGATTCTCGATTGGTGGACTGAGAAAATCAGACATCTGTAGGTCGTTTTGACCGAGTCATGATCTGAGTCCCAGTTTGCTCCTCGATAGGAGCGGACATCCATCACACTAGACGCCCATCTCCTGCAAATGAGGACGTGATCAATTTGGTTGACGGTGTGTGCGTCTTGAGATTTCCAGTTCTGCTTGTGAATGCGTCGATGCGGGAAACACATAGAGCTTACGACTAGATTCCTGCTGTAGGCGAAGTCGATAAGTCGCTGGCCGTTGTCGTTACATTCTTCATGGAGACTGTGGCCTCCCGTGGCTCCCCGGTGCCAACTTTCATTTCCGACTTTCGCGTTAAAGTTTCCCAGCAGCAATTTGACGTCGTTTGTTGGAAGTGAGTGGAAGAGAATCTCAACTCGGGCCTAGAACTCGTGTTTTACTGCGTCTTCTTTAACTTCAGTGGGGGCGTGCACATTGATGAGTCTTTAAGAATATCATGTTAAAGTAATATGTCCTTTTATCTTACTTTATTGAAATTCGAATTAGTTGAAACTTAGCTTTTTTTTTACCCCAACAGATGACCCTCTTACAGTCATTAGACCTTCTCCTGGTTTGACAATATATAGTAGAGCACTTTTAAAGCACGAAGCTGCCCTTTACTCAAAAATGGCAAAAATGTAATATAGTTAGCTTGTTTTTGCAGTAACCCGACAATTTGTGAAAAGTTACCGGCGTTTATAGACTTTGTTCTAATACGGTTTTTGCATTTAAGCGTGCATTTATGTATCTCCTCGACATGTGATAATTTAAAATACTTTATTTTGATGGAATTGAACCCAACGCCTAATGAAAAAATGAAGATGCTTTAATTTTTTCCGCGAAATTACGGAAGAAACGAGAAATTACCGGAAAACCAAGTTGTGCGTTTTGCTAGGCACACGATCGTCGAGCACGAAGCACTATTTGTGTGTATATTTTTTATCGTTGTCTGCGATTGACGCAGAGTGGTGCCTAGCAAAACACACCTTTAATGATTTTTACGGAATAATCGCATTTTTGCGACTTCGTATTTCTGTAGTTATTAGAGTTAAACAAAAATCATAACTACAAAAGTACAAAAGTTTGAGAAAATTTTGTCGTCTACAAGTTTGACCGTTACATTTTTTTTTAAAAGTTCTCTAGAACAAAGTTATGAACAAAAAATTTAAAAAGAAAACGGAGCGCGCACAAGGATTCCCAGTTCGAAAAGTTGGCTTTTACTTTAGGGGACTATATACGTAGCATATAAAAAATTGGGACTACCGGAATAATTGCAATCGCGACCCCCAGAATTGAGCTATTTGCACGTCCTATATGAAAAATGCATAGGGACAAGAATCGTTTTCTGATGACAGCCCTGACTGCTCTACATCTAAAAACCCTTACAGTCAGTGCAATATGTACAGATACATACATACATATTACATTTAGTTAACGCATAAGTTAACGGCCTCAACCGCAAGCATATGGAGGAGAAAAGATACAAAGTATCTACACTGCATGCAGATACATCGGAACATGGATATGTCTATGACTACCGACTGCGTGGAACCTGTTGTGTTGAAGATATCGACGTAAGTTTTATAAAGATCCCAGTATAGTTATACTGAATGAAATCATTCGAAAAAACACGTCCCACGCTTTCGGTAGGCATAAGACATATCCATGTACCCATGTATCTGGTGGCAGTGTAGATACTCGTCATAAATTCTGCTTTGCTTTGTCCTGTCTGCTTGGGCTCCTTTCTATCGCGGGATCGTTTCGTTTTCGTTTGCATCGCGTGTGTGCAATATTCACCTCCTCTCGTGCACCCTGTTCCATCTACATGTTCCATCTACTCGTTCGGTACAGTCTGCAGACTGCAGCCTATCGACATTTCTCTGAGTACGTTTCTGCTAATCGCAATCACGCTTCCCACCATCTTTTCCCAATCGGACGTGTATTGTGTTTGTGTATCTATTGCAAAATCGCTCCCACACTATCCGCCTCATCCCGCCCCTTTAATCAACAGTCCGGGTCCGGCACACAAAATCCGTTTCTCAAGTAACGCGTGCGACTCTATGCGATTGTGTCCGGCAAACAGAAAGGGAAACTAACAAAAGTAAACAAAACATTCCAACACACGCACAAAGAGAATGCACAAGAAAAATTTTGGAATTTTTGCAGAAGGGGGCATTTGATCTTCTGCAGACCTCTGAATGTATGTACATCATCTCACGATGAGCTGCCCGGAACTATAACATCCTGCGACGAATGTTTCTCTATTTCGGGGATTGGGAGATTTTAACTCGCGCAGTACGAATCCGCCATTTTGTTTTATGATATGTTTATTGCATGTGTGGTGGTGGCCCACATTGTGGGCCAGTCAGACCTCAAATCGCCGCCATTGCAAATGCACAACCATTTGGATAGAATGAACTTCATCCGCGATGGCTCTCGCTCTCTATCTTCGGGGGCGGAAACTATGTAATGTACACACTCTCAAATTGCGTCTGCGCATGTCCAAATGTTAGTCGAACTGACTACTTGCTACTTTTTCTGGGACCCTATTGATTAAGATATGTAGTACAACGTGCGCTATTTTATTTGTTTGGATTCCAGCCATTTTGAACAGTTTGGAATTTTTGCGGAAGGGGGGCATTTGATCTTCTGCAGACCTCTGAATGTACATCATAACATATAACATCCTGCGATGAATATTTCTTTATTTCGGGACTTGAGAGATTCTAACTCGCCTAGTATAAATCCGCCATTTTGTTCTATATGTTTATTGCACGTGTGGTGGGGGCCCACATTGTGGACCAGTCAGACCTCAAATCGCCGCCATTGCAAATGCACAAACGCAGTCGCTGGATCACCCGATTTGGCTTGAATGAACTTCATCCGCTCTCGCTCATCTTCGGGGGGCGGGAACTATGTACACTCTCTCAAATTGCGTCTGCGCATGTCCAAATGTTAGTCGAACTGACTACTTGCCACCTTTTCTGGGACCCTAGTGATTCAGGTAGTACAACACGGGCTATTTTATTAAATTATGAATGGGAATTGGCGGAAATTGAAGGTCATTGAAAGTCCGCCCGTTCACCCGTACACTATGTTATTTCTTGCCGTCCACAACGTCAACTTTTATCTCTATCAAATCAACATCCCAACATGTACACACAGGATCCCCGCAAGCGCACCGCCCGCGCGGATCTTAAAGGAACAGCCACGCACAATGACCACTTCACTCAAACAACATGCACAACCAGAAAAGACAAATTTTCAATGGGCTTGTTTCCTCTTCTGACCCCCGAGTAGAAAAACAGACATTTCGTGTGACGGACAGATTTTTAGGATGACCCCCAGCTATAAGACATATCCATGTCAAAAAGAAAAAGCAGATCCATGAAATTTAAACAGAGCTCGCCAAAACGCAACCATTGAAAAGACTAAATTACTTACGATGAGTAATTGGCCACGTTTATACCGTGGAACTAAAAGGCGATTTAACTAAATCGTTAGTGTTAGTACTTGTTGGTGGAGTGTTTATACCGACCATACGGAGAGGTACTTCTTCTTCTTCTTTCTCCGTTGGCAGCACAGATTTGTCAGATATAAATTTTACAACAGAAAAAGACTTTTTCTTGCCCGTGATCACGCACTGCTTTCATGAAATTGCAAAACAAAACAAGCGCCCAACAAAAAAAAAACGACAACAAAGGAAACGTCTACCACCGTGTCAACATTAGCGATGGCAGCGACATAGTCCCAATTTTTTTAGTCCAGTTCCGCATCGCAAGTAGAGATAAGCCAAAACCAAAACTAACTAAGCCGATACGTTTATATCGTCGAGAGTTAGATGGATTTAGTTAGATCTCGAAGAGTCCCGCGATATAAACGTAGTGATTGAGTATGCTGCATTCACAATGCACCATCATTGGACGGTTCTAAAAAGTTATATGTACATATTTAAAAAAAAATGGACAAACGTTGTACGATAACTCAAATCTTATCTATTGTATTTCCACAAATAAATTGTTGATTAGTATGTGCATGTCTCTAGGGAGTGTCAGTAGCTTGCAATGTGAATCCGATACAAATAGAAGCCAAAAATAAGCCCACAATAGCAATCAGCAACAAAAAATTTAAATTTCGTAGTTACCCCAATCGGCAATCACTCACCTCAGTCGAGAATCTTGTTATCTCCGGCATCGGATATAAACAGAAATGTTTCAGATTCCTAAACGAATACAAAAGCATAATACATATTCAGTATTAATTGATGCGAATGCAGTTAAATTTCGAAATTATTATTAATCAAATATTGCACAAAATCACAACCTTATGAAAATCGACACAAGTTCGCCCGAAGATAAATCAAACATGTTTGTAAATGTCTTTCACTTGAAAGTCCATAAATAAAATTACAATTTTCGTGGATATCTTGTTGAGTAGATAATTTCCGGAAAACACAAAATTTCACAAGCTATTGCTGAAAAACGGTGAAGCACACAAAACTAATTGTCCACTTTGGTGGCTAACACTGAACAGATACACGGATACAGCCGGCTCGTACTTCTATTTAGAATTCTAGCTATTTCGCGGAATACAGAATAGACACTAGACCAGAATATAGCATATCGCACGCCACGAATCCGCACCGTCTTGGAAAATTCGCTTTCGAATTCGTTTTCGTTACTGTGCTGAGCTTTCCTCTGGACTGTTTGAGATTTTACAAAACGAACTCTGAACTGGGGCACATTTGGATGACGACCTTAGACCAATACTATGGGGGTGAAATTGGAGGAATACTCCACTCTCAGTCCATTCAGTCAGAACGTTGGAATGGATAAAGTGGGGATGCTAATTGAATTTGGATCGCAGTCGTTTGAAGGCTGCAAATTATGGCAAGTCTCATAATGGAAAACGTGACGAATAAACGTAGGCTATACGTGATATCGATTGGGCGGGAAGACGGTAGAAATTGCGAAGTTGAATTACACCACAGACCACGCCATTGATTGCAGTTCCTGACCCTGGTCAACGGCCAATGTAACATAAGAATAACATGGAAAACAGGACAACAAAAATCGTTATGTAAAATCCGGTTCGTGTGCATAATATGCTAAGACACACAACCGAGGAATTCAATTCGAGATTCCGAATTTCAAAATTATGCCATTTTTAAACTCATCCATTTAGTTCAATTCTATTATTATATTCATAACTGCGCACATATGTATTTATATCAGCATGTTGTTCATAATTATATCAGCATGTTGTTCAGTAGTTACGTTTATATTAAAAGCGATATCGTAAGAAGCTTGAAAGAAATTAGTTTCGAACCAGGTCAGTTAAGCTTATATGTATACCCTATCTATTAGCGATAGGTTTTATAAGCTTATCTGTTATTGCTAATAGCTTTTAGCATTACCAGGTAACGGATTCATATTAGCACATGTACGAGTAGCAGCTCTCCCACCACAAGCTCCTGACAGAAAGCCACGCCAACTACAATATTCTATTTTCTTCCTCTTCCCGCATCACTGTGGTACTAATTTTAGCTGTTAACCATGTAGCATGATGGGCTGCTTTTTGCATTAGCAGGATGCCTTGCTTCTAACGCCATGAAAGAGATACGTATTAGCATTTAGCATAACACTTTGTTGAACTCAAATCACCAGGCTACGGAATTAGCAGATTCATAAAATTCCGCAGAAGAAGGAGACCCAAAAAATGTTCGTCGGTTTCGAATACTAATATGAGGCACTTCCTACCAGGCTACGCTTCTACATCGGTCCTCGCATTAGTGTGACAAAACCCGGCCTGGGTGTTAACGGTCACGCCTCTCACACTAATGCGAGATGCGATGTGGAAACGTGTGATAAGACGTGTCTCACAAATGTGTTCAAATCCTGCGAACATTTTTTGGGTCTCTTTCTGGGGGATTTCATCCTCTCAAGAGGTTGATGGCGCGCTTTGCCCCACTAGAGATAAACGCAAATTAGTAAGAGATTGATCGCGTATTACTGGTAAGGGCGACAGCATGTAAGGAGCCTAATAAGTTTCATGGTTTCAATGCCTGCCACCCGAACAAATGTCTTCGTGGCAGATTCATATTAACTAATTATAAAATCAGTTCGAAGCGTGTATACTTTAGACCTTGTATTGAACCACCTGTAATGAACATTATGGTCTGTTAGTGCTGCTTCCACCACCAGATTTATGGCAGCTCCTGATGAATAGGGATCTGTCGGTGGTACGAAACCAGAAGCCGAGGGTTCCAATACGCAAGGGAAACTCCGCCAACCATTCCATCCTTATCGCCCTATTTATTTTATCATTCCCCATTTTTGCCTCCCATGCTTGTATTGTCTTCCCGGGGCCTATCAATTTTTGTAAGCCTAGGCTGCTGCTTAGCTCGTTGAGGGGTCTTTTCTTTTCGTCAGATTCCACGGCCGACCTTTACGGTTATAGGCTATCTTAGGCTCCGTCCCCCGCGGGCATCTTCGGATGTCCACCAAACTGTCTGCTACATACTTGGTGCCCAACGTGGGGCCCATTTCTGGTAAAGAACTGAACTAAAAAGGACATAATCGGCTTTTTTTTAGTCCTTCCTCCGATTGGCATCTCCACAAGCACATTAAGGCTTCTTGCTCTAAGTCTTCTAAGTGTTAGGACTTAGCCACTTTACTTGTCGTATTTTCCCTTCAAGTAGCTGTGCTTTCCGTTGTACACAATCATCCTTCCTATAGAGTAGTTGTTCCTCTTAGATTCAGTTTAACAAGGCAGTTATGGCTTTGTATTCGTCTTTTGTGGCTTAGCCACGTATTTAAGGCCTTCATAAAGGGTTCGAATTGCCAGCATTGGGAGTCTCTTCGGTGACCGGACTAAGCGCGGAGGAGCCCTGAATATCTTTTTGTTTGCCAGAATTTTCCTTTTAAGTAACTTAAAAAAAATTTCATTGCACAGTATTACATTATTCTATTTTTCATGTGCTCAGCAGCTTAAAGTGTTTATGAGTGAATTACGCCAAGGAATGCAGTGTTGCACCTCTGCTGGCCTCAGGATTCTCTGTAACCTGTTCATCATCTGAATAATGGGGGAATGTATTGTAGTATTTTTTTTTCTCTGTGATAATTTTTCCTCTCTACAATGGTTGCCGGCTGGCTCCGGTGCCCAGTTTGCATTTTTCTCTAATTTTAGAAGCACATTCTGTCCTCGGTTGCCCTGTAATGAACCATTTTATGGTCTAGTAGTGTTGCTGCCACCGGCAGATCTATGTCAGCACTTGATGAGTAAGGAGCTGTCGGTGGTACAAAACCAGAGGTCGAGACCCCGATGCGAGTGCAAAGGAATCTACGCCGTCCGCCAACCATTCCATCCTAATCGCCCTATTTATTTTATCATTCCCCATTTTTGCCTCCTATGTTTGTATTGTCTTCTTCGGTCCTATGAATTTTTGTTAATACGTAAAGGACAGGGGCAACGACCGGCGGAAACCCCGCCCACGTTTCCCGAACTGAGCTACAGCAAGCATAGGCCGATGCTTAACTCGTTGAAGGGCCGCTTTTTTTTGCGAGATGCCATGGCCGACCTTTACGGTCATATGCTACCTTAGGCTCCGTCCACCAAACCGTCCGTTACAACCTGTACAAACCTAGTGGTGACACCAAAACTACAGATTGGCAACAGCCATATGTACTATTTCATATTTGATAAGTTTGTATAGGAGTTAGCCGATGAGGCTACGATAGTGGAAACTTTTTAGGAGAGGTTGGCCCGATTATAACCATTTTCAACACCAGTCAACTAGATCCTACTGGAAACATTTGGCCAAAGTTTCAATTCGATAGCTTCATTCTATCGAATGTTTTCGCCTCGTTGAATTATCATTTGTAGGGGAGGTAGGCGTTCCATTGGTCAATCGAATTCTGCTCATTTTCAATACCAACCAACTAGATTCTACTGCAAATATTTGACCAAAACTTCAAGTCGCAATCTTTATTCTATCGAAAGCTATCGTGCGAATGGGCAAACGGACAGACGGATTCAGGAGGTGACACTGAAATATATTTCCATATACACATTGCTCTAACTACGGAGCCTCCTTTAAGGTGTTACATATTTTCATTGTGACAAAAACAAGGTACCCTATAGCTTATAAGGTCTAGGGTATAATATATAAATTAACAGGTTGAGGTTGGCAAACTAGTAGCTTAAGAAAACATAAACGGCCACCCAATTCGGAATATGTACATACATTACTGTATATGTGCTCGAAAAATCGTTTATGTGTTTAGTCGTTTCGCCCTTAATAATATCATTAGTTAGCAATTGGTAATTATTCCTACTATCAATATTTTCAACCTGCTAATTAGCTGCTAATCAAAATAAGCACTTTCACCCACTACTTCTATCTAAAGCTGTCGTAAATATTTACCTTCACAATTGAACGAATTGTGTGGATGCGATCACATGTTCTTATGTTCGAATTATACCATTATGCATTTGGTTCTAGAGATAGGGGCAGAAATGCCATATAGTAACAGATACCTTGATGGATTGGTTGGTTGACTATTAGCAATAGACTCTTTGGATTCATTTTAACGGAGATGTGCATAAACTCCGAATATCTATCAACCTGAATTGCAGCAAGAGTCGCTCTTAGCGTCTCTGGTGGCGCTAATATTATTTAATAATAGGCTTGGGCCTATCAGATCAAGAAGTAATATTGGTTTACCAATGAACTTGGCACAATCGTGCCAACATAAACATATTAGATTCCACATGATATTATTGAGGGGTCATCGAGTGAAGGGTAGCCACCCTACTAAGCTATCCAGGTTGATATTGTAAATGTAACGCGTGTGTTATTCTACCCTACACACGACAAATACCCCAAAAACACACCTATAGTTTCACTTCGTAGCAGGGGCGTGCAGAAGGTTATCGAGGTTCCATATGGGGGCCCCCGCCTCTGAATTATAATTTCTACTTGCTACGTGGCGGAGAAAATTATGTAATGTATTCAGCTCAGCCCAATAGTTGTTTTGTTGTTTGATAAGTAATCCGTTCAAAAGGGAGGCCCATTGTGATATAGCCCACGAGTTTCGTGCAGCTTTAAGGTTGACGATCAAGCCAACAAAAATGCTCAGCCGCCTGAGCCCAAGTGTAGCGATCACATCCACATCAGAGAGGGGCGACCGGTAGCGCAGTGTGTTGAGGCATCAGTCTCATGTTTGACTACCGGCGTTTCGGGTTCGAATCCCGTCCACGACACGAACGCCATGGATGTGGAGGAGGTGCATGCTGGCAACTGCATTCTCTGAAACCAATTTATGCCAACGAAACGTCAACTGGGCCACATGGAACAGTTGACGCGCTATGCCCCACAAGGGGTTAGGGCAATTGAGTATCTAAGCGACGACGGTAAAGAACCTCACACTCGCAGAGGATGTTCTGGGAGATCTCATCATCACCTCCGCAGATCATCAGACACAATACCCATGTTGTACTGGTGGTGCCTCAGTGTCAAATGGCATTTGGAAAAATCGCAAATGATTCTAATCCTGTTTCTAACCCAAATTCAACAGCTCTAGGGTGCACTTGCGTGACTGACTTGGTATGAACAGCACAGACTCTTTTAGGACAGGGAGACTATCCCAGACCGCTGCAGTGCCTACTCGTCGCCGTTCTCTATATTTTTTTACTGCATCTGGTACCAGAATAGTAGGTATGTTAGGTAGTCCGGATGGCGAAACTGTTAGCACGTCCGCCTTCTATGCATTGAACCCCGGTTCGATTTCTACTGAATGCAGAAGTTTCCGATAAGAAAGGGGATTTACGTGTCGGACTATGAGCTCACTCAGCTGTTAAATGAGTACCCATTTGGGGTAAATAACTCGGTTGAGCGTGTTGCTGATGACACGCCTCTGCACAAAACACACCATCACGATCTAGTAAATGAGATGATGTTAACTCATCTCGAGGCCTTGGTCCAAAATTGGACTGTTGCCCTAGTTATTTTTTTAATCTGATATGAGAAGCCAAAACGTCAACTGCTTTTTCTAGCGATATATCATCCAATTGGAGTCATACTTCACAACTGATCAGCATTTCGTAGAAAAAATATGCGGACCTGTGTATCTGGATGGTACGCCCCAGCTTCGTTATGTGTTCAGAATCCATCTTTGCGAAGCGAGTAACGCCTTAACTATTTGAGAAGTTTCAAGGATACTACATACTCCAGTGCGTATACATACATTTGTCATTTTTGTTTCAAAGATGACAAAAAGAACATGCTGGCGAAACCATTCCCTCCCATAAAACACATCTTGTAAGATAAACTAAAAAAAAATTTCAGGGACAACACGTTAAAACCGCATCATGACAAGGCTCAAGCGAGTTCATGGTATTAGTCTAAAAGTGACAGATGAGATTACGTGTTATTGTTCATGTCGCGCGACACAAAAATTATTGCTTCCCACACTAACCACCCACAAGATTCTGGCAGCGGCTGCCTCTTTCTGTTGAATCTTAGCATGATCCCAATAACTGATAAACATGGACAAACAGAACGAGGCGACCGGGAACGTATGGATACTGGTGATCCAAGTTTATTTTTGTATCTTTCGAAAATTATTGCTTCAACAGCCACGACCCATTCACGAAACACGACATCATGGTGCTCAATCATCATTGTTTTGATTTTGGGACGTTTTCGAGAAAAGTTGTTGAAAGAAAGTCCCACGATAAAACGTGTTACATCGGAAAAGCCCCATTTTTTTCCTTTTCACTGATTTTATTTTTTGATGTACATATACATATGTATACCTCGACAACTGACTAAGTCAATTTAGAAGAAATTGAGAGAGTTCAACAGTCGCCACAATTGAAAGTGAAATTATTAAATTCCGAGAATTTAAAAGCGGGCACGCGTTTTATTTATGGCATTCGGCGCAAAGGAGCTCTCGGATGAATGAATGAATGAATGATTTTTTAATAGAAGAAATAGTAGTCATAATGAACATAAAACTATTCATAATAAGATATATACATACTATGATAATTAATGGCTAAATGGCCCTTAATTCATACCGCTGAAGCTTACACACTAATATTTAAAAATAATCGTCCGTTCAGGAAACCGTCTGTTCAGGAAAGTACGTTCATTACAGAAATCAATCTCTGTCATTGAACGATAGCCAACAGTCGTAGCCCGTGAGTCAGTCCTTATCCAAGGCGGACTTGACGTTTAGGCCCGTATTCATAGTCGTCCCTTAAATATTCCTTAGCTTAAGTTAAGTTTTCCCTTAAGTATTTCTTAAGTTTTTTTGTATTCATAGTCGACCCTCAAATTTTCCTTAACTTTAAATTAAGTTTTTTAATCGTCCCTTAAGATTTACTTAAGTTAAAGTTAAAGAAAATTTGAGGGTCGACTATGAATACAAAAAAACTTAAGAAATACTTAAGGGAAAACTTGTTGTATTAATATGAACAGCTATGCATTTATTGCACATTTTCAATCCTCATACCAGAATTGTACATTCAAAAATCATCAAAATCTTACAGATATGATTTCATTCAAGTGCAACCATAAACTATAATATGTACAAAAAATGATAATACGATACGATACGTATGACCATTCACATCTTCATCACTACACTTGAAAAGGATCGTCAGAACGCACGAAAAAATCAAACTAATTTGATCGCTCCAGCACGTCGCTGCTTGAGTAAACACTCTCATTGGAAAGCATGTATTTGTTTTTCAGACAACTCATGGTTTTTATCTAAACATATCGAGGATCCCAAAACCATGCCACATGTATCTTATCATATGACACGATCCATTGATCCTCATAAAAACTGAATTTATGGTTACATATGAATACATTCGTCCTCGCCACTCAAAAAATTCCTCTTCAGAAGAGGTGTCGTCAAACAACATTTTCGGACTTTATTTATTTATTATTTCACGAATGTAATATATTAATCGAAACGAATGTGCACTGCCAGCAAAGATAGACTGATTAGGTGTGAGAGTTTTGGATAAAAAAGGTTCCTCAAGCTAAAAAAATTACTTAAGTGCGGTCTTTGCCAACCTTAAATTTTCCTAAGATATTACTGAAGTTTACCCCTTAATTCTGTCTATGAATACAAAAAACCTTAACTTAAACTTAACTATGATACCCTTAAGTTTTACTTAAGGGAACCCTTAAGTAAAACTTAAGGGAGGACTATGAATACGGCCCTAAGATATTACTTAAGTATACCCCTTAATTCTGTCTATGAATACAAAAAACCTTAACTTAAACTTAACTTTAGTTTTCCCTTAAGTAAAACTTAAGGGACGACTCTGAATACAAAATCGGCCCTTAAGGGTAGTTTAAGTTAAGTTTTTTGCTAAGGGAGGACTATGAATACGGCCCTTAGTTTTCATTGTCATGTAAACCATTTCGGATTATGCAAGCTTCTGGAACACACATCCTATCTTTTTCCCATGGCTGGAATACACGTTGTGCAGCAGGGCCGGCCAGAGGCTAAGGCGAAACCGGCGGTCGCGGGAGCATCGCCTACCCTGAAAGGGCGACGACAAGAGGAATACTAACTTTGAGAGTGGATTTTATAAATTTAGGGCTAAATTTATTAAATTCAATTTAGTTATAAATATTTGGCGATTTATCCGATCGAAAGTGATTCATTCTCCAGTGAGAGTGACTTAGCGCTCGACACACACGTCAAACCAAATGGTCCGCGACCACCACCGAACCACGTAAATTTCAATAGAACGGTGGAAATGAGAAGAATTTTTATTTCCCACGTTGTATGAAATTGACGTGGTTTCGTGGTGGTCGGGAGCCCTTTGGTTCGATCGTCTGTAGCGACCATTATCAACGATAATTAGTGCCCAACAAAACCGTCCAGACTAAAGTGGCGCTCTCACAACCACTTTTCGCCCAGCGGCGTCGATACACGTTTTAGTATAAAGTGAATCCGCTGGAACAGAAGTGGCGCTTGAAAAAATTGCAACAATGATTCCGTAGCGTTTCCGGTTCATGTACGTCAAATTCCGAATCAAACAAATAAGTTTCCGGATCAATCTGGGAAGTTATTTATTTGAATCGGAAAGTTGTCTATTTGATCCGGAAAATTATCTGTGTTTCTCAGACTTTTACGTACTTAGCCTGGAAATGCTACACATATCTATTCGATCCGAAAAAATTGTCTATTCTCGAGCTTTTATGTTAGGCTAGGTTAGGTTAGACCGGCTACCTACGCTATGTGTAGCTGTAGCTTGTAGTTGCAAGTTCAAACGTTCGCTAAACACTTATCCGCTGGCAAGTTAAGATTCGTTAGTTTCATCTACAAATCATCATCATTCTGGCGCGACGATCCGTCGTCAGACTTCGCCTATCTGGACCCCAATTGTCAAATGACGCGTCCTCCAATTTCGAAGGCTTGATCGTTGTTTTGAGTCCGCATCAACTGAGCCTACCCATCGACTTCTGGGACTTATTGCGCTGAGGCTGCTTTTTAAAACTAGCTTAGGTATTATGCTGTCGCCCATGAATTTCACATGTCCTGCCCATTGCAGTCGTTGTAATTTGATGAAGTTCGAAATTTCCAGCTCATCGTACAGGCTTTACAACTCATGGTTGTACTGGATTGGCTACCCATTCCGGTCATGAACCGCTCCGAATATTCTTCGAAGGATCCTCCGTTCGAGTAATCCGGATCTCTAGATTTGCTGGTGTAGGAAGTATGTCGAGCTTACGACACGATTTTTCACTTTGGATGATTCTATGCGATTTCATGTCAAGAAACCATTTTGGTTTTCTGAGCTGCAGTGATGCTCAGCTTGTATTGTTCGACCTGTTCCAGTAAGGCCTTAATAGCTTCCGGTTTGTATAAGGCAGCGAACATTCTTGGATTCGTAAGCAGTGGCGGATTTACCGCCGCTCTTGGCAGGAAAAATTTGCCGCCCCCCATTTTTTTTACTTCCTTCTCTTGCCAACACAATAGATAAGGTGTTTGGAATGTGCTTCGCGAAATTCCTGAGTGAAGAGCCATAGTTACATACTGTGCACAGAGTCATTTGCTGCGTTTTGGCGAGCGGACCAGGAGCAGAATTCTCCTTCATATGCTTTCCCCTCCGGTAAAATATGTACGGGCAACTGTCAATATTTGAATCTGCAAATGTTCCCCTCCGGATCTGAAAAGTGTTCTGACCCGGAGGGGAACATTTTCAGATCCAAATATTGACGGTTCTCCGTACATATTTTACCGGATGGGAAAACATATAGAGAGAAGTCTATTCCTGATCCGCTCGCCAAAGTGCAGCCATTGTGCAGACTAGTGCAGACTATTGAAAATATGCTTGGTGTTGCTCATGTGGCATCTGTTTTGAGTGGAAATTTAAAACCCGAGTTAAGAAAAGCTATAGATAAATCTTTTTTCCTTCTACTTTTTATTAGCTTATCTCTTCGTTTATATTTTATATAAAAAATGTGTTGGTACATTAAAGTTTCCCATGAAGTTTGTCATCGAAGGCGACAAAATTTTACGGGGTGGTGTAATGCTAGCAACATGCACGTAGAAACCTGTATATTCTAACAAACGTCAACTATAATAAATCATAATAAATCAGTTGATGTCATGTAAAAAAAATATATAAAATTTACCACTGGGGCCGGATTTAAAATTGGGTAATTAAAAATTCTTGCAACTTTTTAGTTTTTGCCGAGACTTTTTTCTCTTTTTTGATTTTTTCTGCCTCCCTTTTTCTGTGTTCGAACCGCTTGATTTTTTTTCGACAGTTACTCATTTTATGCGCAAAAATCTGTTGGTTTGACTACGTTTTTATATAAACACAGGTTGCAGGTCGCGAAACGAATGAACATCGAATACAGGGTGAGACACATAGAACATCCGCGTGTGTACCTATATATGCTGTGATCATTCATAAGTAGATTGGCCCGGCGCGTGATAGCGGTTCAAAGTCCGGTAATGTGTGTAGTTGGCTTTTGAAATCAAGTAACATGGCTTAGGCAGAGCAAGAAACTAGTGAATGTTTTCTCGGCTCTCGCTGGTATCTTACGTATCTTACCAACCTGTTAGCAATTTTGGGCGCAATTTTAAAAATGCAGCATTTAATAAGAAACATGTTCCGCCAGAAATGTGCCGCCCCTAGAAATGCAACGGCCTAGGCAGCGGTTTTTTTGCTGGTATAGTAAATAAAGATAATTGGTGTTAATTTTTTTAAATGCTATTTTTAAAAATTTAAAAAATTGCGATTCCAGAAATTTGTTGTTACTGTCCGTAAGACTAACTAGTTGGTCGTGCATGTTGCTGTACATCCATTCAATCCGAGGCTTTTCCCAGATTTCTTCGAGTAGTTTTTACAAGGAAGGGTTGTCGGCCCATCGCTTAAACCTGTTCAGGAGTGGCCTCTAGGACAGATGCTGCAGGTGATGCATAACGCCCTAGAGTTTACACAACTATGTTGCAGATCTGACTACGTGATTCAAGCCACACTTATGACCTAAGACGCTTAGGTGTAATTCAGCCAATCAGGCTACAGCTATCCTTCCCTCCTCCGTTGACAACACTGGCTTGGGACATGCTTCCTTTTAGTTTAACAATAGCTGAAAAAAAAATTGTATCCATTCATTCGACCAAATGCTTTTAAATATTAATTTTATACACACTTAACAACAGCGCGAGTTTTACCTGCAATTTTTAGCTAATTTCCGTTGAATCTTTATTGGCAGCTTTCCTATTCTGAAAAAAAAACTCAAACGTTTGGGAAACATGCACAAACATACTTAATAAATTTATTGTTTTCATTTGCAAACAAAATGTATGATAAATTTTTAACCTTGACTTCGTAATAAGCCGGTGAATCTCCAGCAAGGCAAAACAAAATTTTTAATTACTCGTATACTCCAGATATCGTTCAAGGCCAAAGAATTAAGAAAAGCCCGCCGTTGGGTTATCGAACTTGAACACTTGATATCACCTAGAAACAGACACATCAAGCGTAAAAACTTGCATCTGAAGAGTTGAGTCTATGTGCTCAACTTTTTTTTTCAGATTATGAATCAGCTGATTTCTTTTTTCTTTTTTTTTCGTTTGAATGACCTCCACCAAAAATTGCTAAGAAATCCTACCACTAGTAATCAAATTAATCATTGACGAGCCGCGGCAAGCTTCTTAGCTTTCTTGACAATCTTTAATCTTTAGAGTTGATGTACAACCAGATTGGGCATGCGTAGTGCTCATATAGTTCCGCGTGGCTGTGGCACTCTGTGACCGTCAACAAGCAAGATTCAAAGCATAACAACGCGAATCTCATATGTGAATGAATCTGCAAAGTTTAGCGATCAGGTGATCATAGTAATAGAGATTTTATCTCTTATTTACTTCTCTCTCTTAATTTTCAATTGATATTGGTTTCTCTTATACTTATGTGACGTTTCTTGAAGATTTATTCAGTGGCGTAGCATTAAAATAAACTTTATCGAATTTAAATAAAATATATAAAATTTACAAATATATGAGATCATAATTTGTCCCACCCCCTTGCATTTGGAGACCGTTACACTTAGAAATATGAAAACTTTCAGAAAGGATAGATTATAGGGGCTGCTCCGACAACGGAGCACACATAGACCACCACCGGGTCCGTTGTGATACCACTAAAATGAACTCAACAGATGGCCCTTCCGACCAGTACTTAATCTGCGAACCATCCGGAGCGAACAATCTGACCCGCACTCACCTCCTTCAAGTCGTCCAGATCGGTGAAGTAATAAGAACCAAGGGTGCATTTTCTACTACCTGCAAGAGCAGGGCAGGTGCAGAGCAAATGAAATGAACACTCCGCTTCATCCTCGTCCCCACAGCTTCTACAGTAATCATTGTACGGTATTGGAAGTCGCCTGGCATGCTCTCCAGTGGGGCAATAATCAGTGATAACCAACACTGCTGATTCGCTTTCTATCCAGCGAAAGTAACCCCGTAGAGCGACTATAATTCAGCCTAGGCCATATTTGCTTGGCTACGCGGGATGTGTTACCAGTACTCCACCTGATGTTAGCCCTTGTCGTTGCCTCAGCCTTTAAGGCCAATTTTCAAGATGCCAGAGACATGCCAACGTTTCAAAAACTACCACTGAGCTCATTAGTAGTACCCTCGTGAGCCAGTGCATCAGCCCTACAGTTGCCGTCAAAGCCACTGTGATTTTGAGTCCAACAAAGAGTAATGTTGAGAGAGCTTTCCATCAGTAGCATTACGGCACGACATTCTGCAAGTATCTTCGAGTAAGTCACAGTAGAATTCAGCGATTTAACCACCGATGGACTATCTGTATAAACTATTACATCACTAGCCGAAATTACATTACCCCCCAGCCATGATACAGCTTCGTAGATAGCCGTAGCCACCGCCTGGAACACACTACAGTAATCAGGGAGGCGGAAGGACAGTCTGATGTTCAACCTCTCCGAATAAACACCAGCCCCGACGCCATCATCGCTCTTGGAGCCGTCGGTATAGATGTTTATGGCATCAAATTCTTGAGCGGTGCTAGCCGCCCACTCCTTAAGAGGGGGGATCAGGCAGTCGAAATTTCTTTTAAACTCAAGTTTCGATACGGTATAGTCCGTGGTTTCAGAAACGGCCAAGCTGTTCAGAATGGCCGAGCGCCAAGTGGTGGATGTGATCCAGTGACTTGTTTCACGAAGGCGAATGGCCACACCAGCAGCAAGCTGTTCGGCAAGAATGTTCAAGGGAGCCAGGTTCAGCAGAGCTTCAAGGGCCGCAGTGGGTGTTGTTTTTAGAACTCCAGTGATGCCGACAGAAGCCAGCCTTTGAACTTTCTCCAACAAGCCTGCGTAAGATGCGATTCTAAGCGCCGTCCACCAGGCCACTATCCCATGCATAAGAATAGGATATACTACCGACACATAGAACCAGAAAACGACTCTCGGTTGAAGTCCCCTTTTTACATGAGTATGCAACAGTGGCTTTTTTAACTCGCTCTTGAATGTTGTAATGAACCATATTCTGGTCTGGTTGTGCTGCTCCCACCGGCAGATCTATGGCAGCACCTGATGAGTAAGGATCTGTCGCTGGTACGAAACCAGAGGCGGAGGGTCCCATTACACCTGGACCCCAATACGAGCGCAAGGGCAATTGAGCCATCTGCCAACCATTCCATCCTTATCGCCTCATTTTTTTTATTCCCCATTTTTACCTCCCTTGTTTGTGTTGTCTTCCCCAGGCCTATGAATTTTTGTTAATACGTAAAGGACAGGAGCAACGAGCGGCGAAAACCCCGCCCACGTCTCCCGAACTGAGCTACAGCAAGCATAGGCCGCTGCTTAGCTCGTTGAGGAGCCTTTTTCTTCGCCAGATGGCACGGCCCGACCTTCACGGTCAATATGCTACCTAAGGCTCCGTCCCCACACAGGCATTTTAGGATGCCCGCCAAACCGTCCATTACAATGTTAGGCTTCCAGCATAATTTTTCATCCAGGACGAGTCCCAGAAATTTAGCTTTGTCAGTGAAAACAAGCCTTATGCCCTCCATTAACGGTGATTTGAACGAAGAAACCCTATGTCTCCTCGTGAACAGAACAAGTTCCGTTTTGGACAGATTCACTCTAACCCCAACCTCACCCGTCCACCTCACCAGAACATACAGGGCTCTCTGCATTAAGTCACTGAGAACACAGGGGAACTTACCTGAGATAGCGATTGCAATGTCATCGGCATAAGCAGTTGGTTTACACTCCAGCTCCTCCAGTTTCACAAGAAGCTAATTGACCGCCAGATTCCAATGAAGGGGAGAGAGGACCCCACCTTGAGGAGTCCCCCTGCTCATATACCTACTCGCACACGTTGTGTCAAGTTTTGTACAGATCATTCTCGAAGTCAGCGACAGATTAATAAGCTTGCAGATTGACTCATGTATATCAAGCTTTACAAGTGCGTCAGTGATAGCCACCGGTTCTATATTATTAAAGGCACCCTCAATATCTATAAAAGCAACCAACGTATAATCCTTGCATTCAAGAGACTTTTCAATGCAACCTATCAAGGCATGTATCGCCGTATCCACTAATCTTCCCTTCCATTAAACATTCTGGAAGGCTGACAGCAACTGAGCAGGAATAGTGCTGCACAGGTAGGTGTCGATCAATCTCTTTAACACCTTAAGCAGACATGAGGATAGGCTAATGGGTCTAAGTATCATCATACACTGTCGAACTCGAACACGAACCTGGTACAAATGTCCTCTGACACACACATACACTTCACATAGGTGTGACGAAAACCGGTCCACTTGTACTTGGTTCATGTTCGAGTTCGAGTTCGACAGTGTATGGTGACACTAAGGGCCTCTGGCCGCGCGTGCGAACTTTTTCGCGCTTTCGGAATAAAAGCAACCCTGACCTCCTTCCATAGATAGGGAGTATAAGCCAGCTCCAGGCATCCCCTTGTGGCGTCGTCTCTTGAAACACTTTACAAAAATACTTTGTAATATTAAAATTTAAAAAAACAATTCTACCATCGATTTGAAATGTCAAAAAAATAAAATAAAATTTTTTTAAATTATAATTCAATTGAGGAATTCGTTGATACATATTACTATTTAATCTAATAGAGATATAAAAATAAAAATAATTATGTAGAGATATTTAAATAAAAATAATTATGTTAAATAACTATAACAAATAATATAGTTTTCATAATTTACATTAAAAAAAGGATTAACATTCTCCCAACACCCTGAAAATGGATTCGATCTAAGGATACAGTAGATCCAGCTCAAACTGTAGATCTGCGGGAGTGATACCGTCAGGTCTAGCGGACTTGAAAGGATCAAAACTGTTAATGGCCTATATTATCTCCCCCTTCGAAAGAGTTGACACAAAGTCACACGAAGTAACTTTGCCTGAATAGCCATTACAGAGAGGAGTAAGGGCAGAGCTATCGGGAAAGTGTTGTCGAGCAACAAGTCAATAGTCTCCTGACTAGAGGAAGTCCGAGTCGATTAGATTCGTCGCTAGATTCCTCAATTCGCTCACAGAAGAGTTTCCACGAGCTGCGCTTAGATCTCCTAAGTCCCGTCTTCTTCAACTTAGTATGTATAATATTAAGTTGTTTTTTATATAGCGACCAATCAGAGCTCAGCCCGGACGATTTAGCCTTATTGAAGCACCTTCGGCAGGTTGCTCTGAGCTCACCGATTTGAGGACTCCACCACAATGGTTTAGGTCTTCGCTTTGGTCTTGTGCCAGGACACGCTTTAGCGGCGGATTCTGTAAACGCTTTTGTAAGGATTCCCACCAAGGTATCCAGCTCCTGTTCATTACCTGGCTGACTTGGGATAGAGGGTAATGAGTCCAATAGGCATTTCCTGTATGTGCTTCAGTTTGTCCTTCTACGATTTACTATAATCGGTTTGGGTCCAGGCTTAACGACCAGACTAAATTGCAGATATCTATGATCTGAGAAGGAATGATCTGGTGAGACCCCCCCAATCCCGTATCATATACTGTAAATCCTCTGAAGCGAGGGTAATATCGAGGACTTCCTTCCTACTCCTGGTGATGAAGGTAGGCTCGACACCTATATTAAAAATGAAGACATTAGTTCCCATCAAGTATTCGAAGAACGCCTCTCTCCGTTCATTCGTGTCAGAGCTACCCCACACGACATGATGTGCATTGCAGTCCGAGCCGATAATGACACTAATGTTGCTTGCTTTGGCTGAGGCTTTAGCATGTGCTAAGCTAACAGATGGAAAATCCTCATCCGAAGGTAAATAGGATGATATTAGCCAAAAAAAACCCTATTTCCGATTTCCAGGTTGACCACTACGTTATCTGTGCAACTAAAAGGCGATACAAAGAACGAGCTTAAAGTTATTTTTAACAAGTACACACGATCGGGGTCTACGCTGACCTTTCACGTCAAAAATATCATAGAGTGGAGAAGTCAGACCCTTCACCAAATTGTGAACGATCCAAGGCTCCTGAATTAAAACAATATCTTCACCCTCTTGAACGAGACGGAAAAGAAGTACAGATGATGCTACTTTACAGTGATAACGATCAATGTGTACGATTCTAATCATTACTGGAGAGAAGCATTAGAGCACAGCTAATTGACCTCGCGATGGTGATGACGAGCCCATCTCCACCACAGTAGTATTCATATTCTCCCCAGTGTCAAACTCCAGGGAGTCATGCACGAGGGATGGCTGCGACGTATCGTCTAGGGCCGCTAAGTCCGATCCTAGCGACACAAACTCCCCGTCAGTGTCTTCCTCCACGGGCGTAGAAACTGAAAAAAAGGAGGTATCTCCCAGTTTAGCAACAACATCCTCTACGGGATTCGATACAGGCCTACTCGCCTTTTTCAAGTTACTTTTATATACCTTTAACTTTCAGAAAGGCGGCTTTCGACTAGCATAGAAAATGGCCTACCGGCCTCATGTCAAGATGCGAGTACTACATACTTGTTGTTTATTGATTGGATAAATTATTTTTAAAAATGCCATCTGAATGTCGAGCTGGTATTTTATACCCACTCGAAATTTTTCGAGTGGGTACAGCTACCCAACCTATATTATCTGCTGGCCTTGTGTACTGCCTCTCATAAAAACACAAACAACACAAAGTATTTACCACCTGAAGCAGGACACCCTGTATAGTAGATTGCGGAATATGTGAGTCCATAAAATTAATTTCACAGACATATTTCTAGTAACCGCTACTCGCTCTTCCATTTCAAGAAGCCGTAGAATTTTGAAGCGTATATTTGCTGGTATTGCAGATTGTTATATCGACGACAGCACGTGTCAAATTTAAAAATTTTTTGTTTATTTTTTAGTAATAAAGCATAATTCTTATAACAGTGCTCCTGCTGGTTTTCGTACATGCGATATAAAACTCTCATACATTCAAGTTCGCTATTACTCGTATCCATCACTGCCTTAAGTCACATACTAACGACTTCATTCACCACCGTTCTTCCTCCCGTTGTTACACAATTATGAGCCAATGCTTGGCATACATTTAGATGTAATGACTAATAATTTACCAAAAACCAACAATTTTGTGAATTTTCCAGCTTGTAAGTTAACTCAACCCACGTGCGTCAATCAATGTTCCACAACATGTTGCACACGTGACCACCATCCATACCACAAATTAGTCACAATTTAACCATATGGGGGCTAATATTGTGTCTGCCGTGTCGCCACAGATGATAGCCTGCCGGTCTGTTTTCATACCTTTTACTAAAGGAAGCATGTTCAACATGCGACATTAGGCTGATATCGCGTTGTGTGACACGCGAACTTCGCTAACCAATAGTCAGAAAGTTTAGTGCAAGAATGAAGGCCTTGCCTGACACTGATTCTTCCCAGTCGATTGCCATTTTCAAATACGAGTACATATTAAGACAAGAAAAGGCTCAAAAAGGGTTTCCCGGTATGTTTTACCTCAGTGTAAACATATGTAGGTGGAAAGGTTAGCATGCTTGCGGATTGCAAAATAATTGAGGCGAAGAAAAGCGTTCAACGATGTCAATACTAGTCGATTTGCTATACTGTTAAGAAAGAAGCAAGTTGATATGCTGGGAGAATAACTCCCTTTTCGAGCTGTTAATTCTGACCTTAAAGGGGTTTTAGACGCCATGCCAAGGCAACTATAAAACCTGCCGTCAATCCTGCTATCAAACCTGCCCTCAATCTTGCTAACAGACCTTAAACCTACCTTCAAACCTGCTATCAAACCTGCCGTCAAGCCTGCCATCCATCCTGCTATAGTCTGATAGCTGGACTTTTGGCTAGCTAGATCAGGCTTGCTATAAGTCCAGCTATGAAACCATAGCAAAATTGGGGACAGGATTAAGAGCCGGGATCATGACAGGCCTGATAGTAGGCTTCATAGCAGGTTATCAGGTTTCATAGCAGGAATAATTGATTGCAGATTTGAAAGCTGAACCGGCATGATGTCTGAGAACCCTTTAACTTTTACTTAATACTAAAGGGAAGGGACACGCGCATTATATGCCTTTTCTATTTTTATTTCACATACATACTATTAATGGCTGACCCTGAATCGAGTTGAAAGAAACATGCAACCTGTTGCTTGTTTTTGTTGAAAGATTGTCGGTGATGGGTGGTACCAGTGGAGTTGTTGTTTTTATTTTTATGAAACCTCTGATTGTGTGAGTTTCGTGCTCTTGGGTCGGCGGGAGGCAAAGCAAATGGGCCGCAGAAATACTTTAATGATGTGTCGCCGACGTAGTTAACATTAAGATAAGCGTGCTACACTACTCGTATATGCATAGCATCTAATAAATAATGGGATTAAGGACTATCAATTTTGGTGAATTTGGACGAAATGGCTAACATTTCACTGGAAAAAGGCTTGTCTTTATAGAACCATGAAAAACGGCCTATAAACGCCAAAATGCAATATAGTGTGTAACTCTTAATTAAGTCGTGCAAAGAGCCGAAAAGCGTAATTACGGTTTCAAGTCGTAACTATGCGTAAATGGGATTGATACGTGCTCGGACATACGAGAACATATGAGCGTTTTCCAATTTTTGTTTTTGTGTAACCAGATGGGACAATATCCCTTCAACGACTAGGCTTAACTTTGATGACCCTAAGAAAACTATAATATCCTATAACAACAAAATTGGTTAAGACTGGATACGATGATATCAAATCCTAATCAATTAATACAAAAGAGTTCGTCAGTTGTCCTCCTTTTTCAATTTTGCTAAAAAAAAAAGTATGTATGTGTCCCACACTGCTCCAGAAAAAAAAAAATGGATCACTCACTCTGCTTTCTGATGAAGGGAACAAAAAAGGCAAGATTGCAGCTTTTGGACCATCCTATATATTCATATAATGGCCGAATGCTTGCTGGGATATACCTCCAGTATATCCCAGCAAGTGAACCATCGGAAATTTATTGCCAACGAAACGTCAACAATCATTGCTGGAGATGTTGATGCACCCATGCCCCACTGAAGGGGTTAAGGCAATTATTGGTATACATATACGGGGCTTCCTGCGTGAGGTGGGCAATACTGATAGGGGTTATATCACACTTAGCTTGAGGAATAATGGCACTAATTAAATTTGAATATCTTTAACTGTTACGACGACATGTGATTGTCATAAAAAACCGTGACCCGCCACACAAAATCTAAATTTGCCACTTCCCCAGTCACCGAAAATGTGATTTGAAATCACTTTTTAAGACTACATAAAATTCCATGTAAAATCACTTTTTCCGGTAGCGAAAATCACCGTTACTTCAAAGATACAACTATCCAAACCTTGAAGAAATTTCAAAATCTGTTTTTCATCGAAAATCCAATTTAAAATTTTGTAACGGTACTTTGAAGTGGCATATGTGCAAATTTGACAAAACTTGCCCTAATGTGTTGGCCGACCGGAGTCCGAAGCGTATATACCCTAGACTTCTATAGACCTAGTGGTGATACCAAAAGTACCCATTGGCTACGAACATATGCATTAAAAGTCAGTTTCCTATATGATCAGTTTATAGGAGAGGTTGGCACTCATTCAGGAGGACCTTGACCATTCTCAAAATCAATTAACTAACCCATTCTACCGGGGGCGACCGGTAGCGCAGTGTGTTGAGGCATCAGTCTCATGTTTGACTACCGGCGTTTCGGGTTCGAGTCCCGTCCACGACGACGTTCATGGCCATGGATGTGCAGGAGGTGCATGCTGGCAACTGCATTCTCTGAAACCAATTTATGCCAACGAAACGTCAACTGGGCCACATGGAACAGTTGACGCGCTATGCCCTACAAGGGGTTAGAGCGATTGAGTATTGAGTATTCTACAAATATTTGTCGAATTTTTCAAGTCGCTAGCTTCATTCTATCGAAAATTATTGTTTATTTGAAGTCTCACTTGCAGGGGAGATGGAGGTTTCTTTTATCGAGTCTTGCGCATTTTTAATAACAACCAACTAGATCCCAGTACAAACATTTGACCAAAAGTAACTAGCTTCATTTTACCGAAAGTTATCGCTCATTTGAAGTTTCATTTGTAGGGGAGGTAGGGGTTCCTTGGGTCGCATCTTGCCAATCATTGCCACCAACCAATTAAATCATGCTACAAACATTTAAACAAAATTTCAAGTCTCTAGCTTTATTCTATCGAAAGTTATCGGTTATCTGAAGTTTCATTTGTAGGGGAGGTAGAGGTTCCGTTTTTCGGATTTTCCGTATTTTCAATATCAGCCAGCTGAATCCTACTACAGGCATTTGACCAAATTTCAAGTCGCTAGCTTCATTTCATCGTAAGTTATCGCTTATTTTAAGTTTCATATGTAGGGGAGGTAGAGTTCCTCGGCCCGGATCTGGCCAATCTTTAATACCAACTAACTCAATCCTTCTTCAAACATTTGACCAAAATTTCAAGTCGCTGGCTTCATTCTTTCAAAAGTTATCGTGCGAACGGGAGACAGATGGACAGACAGATAGTCAGACATGGTTAAATCGAATCAGGCGGTGATCCTGATCATTTATATATTCATTGCTATACTCCTGGAGCCTCCTTTAAGATGTTACATGTTTTCGTCGTGACAAAAACAATATACCCTATACTATAAGTCTAGGATATAATAATGATAGGTGATCTAATTTTGTTGTTGTTGAAATTGGCCAAATCTATGTTGGAGGCACATCCGATATTTTCTCGCAACAGACGAAATCGCCCGAAGAATTTCTTTCCGGCATGCTGCATGAATTCTTTGTAACACCTGTTCGCGAGAGACAATAGGTACGCTTTAGACATCAGTCTTTAATTTACCCGATAAATAATCTAAGGGGGTCAGGTCGGGACTTCGCGGAGGCTATGCGAGTGGCCCAAATCAACCAATCCACATTTCACTATCTAAAAATTCCTTAGCAATTCTGGCATTGTGCGATGCACACCCATCCACCTGCCACTAAATGTGGCTTCCTTTGAGTATTGGCATATCGTCGAGTATAGGCACTATTTCGTTTCGAAGTAATTGAAGAAATCCACTCGAATTTAACCTTTGCAGAAGGATAAAAGGACTAAGACTAAGGATTAAGTTCAGTCTCCAGTAAACCTATCTAAGTGTTTCCTCTGAATTCGTTTTGAAATCGAGACTGTCGAATTTTGATGGCCGGGCTTGCGCAGGAGAGGCAGCCCTGAGAAGCTTGTGGCCTTTATTGAGGCAACCTATGTCGGCGCGAAATGTCGCATGTTCAGCAAAAAGGTAAGTTGTCGGTGGACTTTGAGATTCGCAGTGGAGTTCGGCAGGGGTGCATCTTCTCACCGATCCTATTCCTCGTAGTGATCGGCGATGTGTTGCATACAGCCCTATCCGAACTAGACAGATGAGTCCAATGGACTTTGACATCATCTTGACTACGCTGACGACATATGCCTACTTTCCCACAAAATCATGGATCTGTCCGCAATGGCGTTAGATGTCGAGAGGGAGGCAAGCAAGGTTGAGCTAAAGATTAATACTAATACTAATAATACTACTACTACTAAAAGAAAATCCGACACCTATTGCCATCAATTGTAATGGGCGGCTTGTGGAGAAGGTGGATAACTTCGTCTACCTTGGTAGCATTTTTGCCGAAAATGGTGGTACGAACCAGGATATCGCTCGTCGTATCAACCAAGGTAAATGCGCATATGGCATGCTGTCCAAAATCTGGCAAAGCAGTTATCGCAGCATCAAGACCAAGCTGGGCCTGTTTCGCTCCCTGGTACTATCAGTGCTTTTGTATGGGAGCAGTACATGGAAAGTTTCCGTAGGAGTTACCAGAAAACTGCAAGTTTTCGTCAACTCAGGTCTTCGTCGAATTTTTTGGCCCGAAACAATATCAAATGAAGAGCTAAGTCGGCGTACGGGTCAGATGCCAATCGACGAATTGATACGCAAATGGAACCCCATTTCCAACCAAGGCCGACGAAGAGGGGGTCCTAGAATCACATAGCGTGGATCTGTGGCAAAGGAGTGTACGGTGCTGAGTGAGTCTTTTGGAGAGTTGCACCCCATTGCCCGGAACAGAGTACGGTGGCGCGCAGGAGCAGTTGACGCGCTATGCCCCACTAGGGGTTAAGGCAAAGTAGTATAGCGCTACGGTTGCTTTACTGACCCGTTCCTGAACGTTCGGCTACGATCCAGTTTAACACCCAAAAATTCCGTTCTTTCCGAGAAGGCCAGTCGTACACCCCCTAGGACAGAAGGTTGTACTGGAGGAATTTGATGTTTTCTCGTGAATATCCGTAGCACAAGCTCAGCTTTGCGTGGATTGATACCGCAGTCCTTAGCCAATTAGCTAAGACATTGGGAGCAGTCTGCGGTACCTCACTAGGGGTGCTTGGAAATTTACCTGACACGGCGAATGATATGTCATCCGTTAAAGCAGTTACCCTGCACCCCATCCCCGCCAGGTCCAAAAGCAATCTGTTGACCGCTATGTTCCATAACGGGGGAGTGAACACACCACCTTGCGGAGTCCCCCTACAGACACTCCTGCATTCAGAGGATACGCCAAATTTAGAGGAAATAACCCTACATTTTAACATCAGATTAATTAGCCCAACCAGGTTCGCATCCACGTTAAGCTTTTAGAGTGATTGCCTCAGGATAGACGTTATGAAAGGCCCCTCAATATCCAGAAAGGTGACAATAGTATACTCCTTATAGTACAAGGATTTTTCAATATGACTAACAATAGCGTAAAGCCGTATCCACCGATCTTCCCTTACAATAGGCATGTTGTAAAGCCGAGAGCAATTTTTCTGGTATGGTACTACGAGGTGGAACTCAATTAGTTTCTCAAACATCTTGAGTAGGGTAGAGGACAAACTAGTAGGTCTGAGATCCGTCTGGCGCGTGTGCGAACTTTCCCCGCTTTTGGGATGAAAATGACCTTTACTTCCATCCACATAAGAGGAATACAGACCAATTCCAGACATGCCTTGAATATGCATTCTAACCAAGGATCAACAAGATCCGCCGTGTGTTGTATATCTGCCGAGATAATCACATATGGTCCAGCAGACTTAATGGGCTCGAAGCTATCGGCCAGAGAACCTTCTCCCTAGAAATAATGTGATCTGAGTGAGACGAGGTCAATACGCTCTCTTGTGTGTTGAGTGATCATCGACGAAATATCAGGAAAGTGTGTATCCAGCAGAATTGTGAGTGTTTGCTCGCTAGAGCCCGTCCACTTAGGTGTAAAAATTCGGCAGGTTTTAAATTCAATTTTTCTCATAAATATATTTCGTTTAGAACATAAATACACTTGTTTCACATTCATATATAATAATCAAATTTAAAATAAATATTTCACAGAAATATGTTTACCTATTCTTAAAGCAATCATATCTTACTATCTAAAAATTTTTACAAGTTGCATTGTTCGATCGCTATTCTATCGGGTTTACAATATTCGCTGTTTATTATCGAATGAATTTAGAACTAAATGATAAATACATGTATCGATAAAATTAAATATAAGTAAATCATAAATATTTTGGATTTATAAGACTATTCAATTTGGAACACATTTGTACACCTCTCGAATAAAAATATTTCTATAGATAAAAGGATTGCGCAATTGAAATATTCAACCTATTTCGAGACGTAGGAATTTGGTGCATGGTTGGTTGAAAACTTACACTACTTCATTGAAATCGAATGAGTAAATGCAATTGATAAGGCAATGACAGAAGATAAGGCTATAGTTACAGAGTATAAATATGGCGAGTGTTGAATATGAATCGGCTTTCTTAAATCAATATTATGTAACTAACTTTAGAAGAAATCCGATTCCAGAAAAAAATAACTATTCATTTAAGCAGGACCATTTATATAGTCCGGAAAAGATAGTTCGTTCGTTTAAGAATGATAAATAGAATTAAGATTAAAAGGATTAAAAAGATTATAAGAATGCGCATATATGGCAGTTTTAGTTTCAAATATAGAGCTACTCCCTAGAGCCTCTATTATCGCGTGAAGATTTTGCTTAATGCTTGTTACGTGTATAGATTCTATTAAATAATTAATCAATTTAAACCATATGGTTAATTTTAATTTTTAAGCGTATAATTCTGCATTTGATTTAGAAACAATTTGCAAAATGATTTCGATAAGAGTGACGAATAATTTAATAGGTTAATTGAAAACGCGTACATATAGAATTTGAGCCATCGGAGATTTTTATATGTAGACATGTGTACCAAACACATAACTGGGCTTTACACCGATTTACTGTCGTTTTCAGCTTTGTTTTGATTATCGTCATCCAAATCGAACTCAGTTTTAATATAAATTCGATTTTTAATTTTAACTAACAGCTAAACATTCACTAAGTAATACATTATGTAAGCTTTCCATTTCGATCCAGTCATGCCTTTCATTACGTATCGATACATTTCGTATGCAACCCTTGAAATTCTCACGGCTCAAAAGTGATCCGCTCGGGGCGATGTCTGAAAATAAAGCAAAAAATGAAAAAAAAAAAATAGAAAGTATTAAAAAAGCGTATAATATAATTCTGTGGTTACCATTTTTTTTAGTCTTAATCTAGAAATGGGCATGAGGAAGGTCACCCTAATCTGTATCGAAATTCCCGATACAGTAGTACCGATATTTTGTTCTTTTGTACGGTGTACCCAACCGAAGCTTTGGAAACATACATAAATTTCAGTACTGGCCTAATATTGCTTTTTTTCCGTCAAGCACTGATCAGAAGACAAATACGATTTCAAAGCGAAGTCAACTATTGGAACAGCAAGTTATTCCTTACGATATTTTCTTTTTACAGTCAACTCCGGTTATAACGGCCCGGGTTATAACGAACCATGGTTTATAGTGAACCTATTCTTAAGTCCCGGCGCGTGACCATTAGGAAATGTATTAAAAATAAACGTTTATAGCGAACTCGTATATAACGAACTATCGGATGTAACGAACTAATTTTCCATCCGATTTGGCTTAAAACATGGCTATAACGAACTTCGTGACACTAATCTATGAACGATGCTTCGATGTGTACGGTGAGTGTGATGAGTGTGCGTAAAAGCGCGTTGACATGATCAAACTGTGGTTTGACAAACCACCTATTTGAACGTGTGAACCCGTTGTCAAACTGGTTTGAAGTTTTGTGCTCCTGTCAAACCGTAGTTGGACGGTGCTCAACTTTTCATCAAATGCTAGTTTGTCAAACCGTAGTTTGATCATGTCAACGCGCTTTTAAAGAACACCTCGATATAATTGGGGACTTCCCCGAATGTGGTTGTATTGTTCGGGATTGTCGGGATTTATGCCTCCATCTATAACGAACATCGGCTATAGCGAACTAATCTTCCCGGTCCCTTGAGGTTCGTTATAACCGGAGTTGACTGTAATCGGTAAACACCATTTGCGGAAACAAGTTGTGTCCTTCTTCAGTTTAAATCACCTAGAGTTGAGGTGTACTTCAGGGGACAACACCTCAGTACCTGTACCCGAAATGCGCTTAAAAAAGTACCTCGTTAGCCTGTTTTTTACGCAAAATGCCCGTGTTTTAAATATGCTACCTTGCATACATTGGCGTAGCCAGGATTTAAATCGGGGACGGGCAAAAGCAAGAAAAGTCAATAGGTATAAAATATATGTAAGTACTAAAAGTGACTTCATTTCAGCATTTGATAACATTCAAAATTACCCAGACGTAATGCTCAATGTCTTAGGAACTTAAAGCGCAGATTGCAGTGGTCGATGATATGCACCTTTAAGGAAAAAAAATTAGGAGAACGAGAACGACCATTGGAAGCTGCAATGATGTTCGTACAGACATAACTTTATTTCGCTTCCAGAACCCTCCCATTATGCAAACGCATTAAAATAGGACGAAAATTCGATTTTCAGTCATAGTCAATTGTAGCCAAATTTGTATCTTGTAAGTAGCTGAAGGATCGTTCGATACTGCACCTAGTACAGGGTGTTACTCTGCAAGTGTAATGAGTATTCTCCAGAAAATCGCCTTTCCAAAAACATTATTTGTGAATCTATGGACAGAATGATTCGTAACTAAAGCAGCGTTAATATCCAAACCAAAATTTTCCAATTCACAAGAAAACAAAGACTACTTGCTACATGGAACACATACTTCCACAGTCTTATTCTATTGCATTATTCACTACTCCTTCATTAATTATTCGACCCACTCCACTTTATTCCTAACAACTTGGATATGCGCTTAAGCGTGAATAAACACAGTAGAAATTTCATTGGACTACAATTCGCACTCGTGTCTTGTACTGCACACTATACGAGTATCTAAGCATTTTACTCGGAGACGTATGCCGATTTAAGCCGGAATACAAACCTGTCTTGGTCAAGCTGCTTCCCCCATGGATTAATGCAGCTCCTGATTAGTGAAATCCATACCGCGGACGAAACAAAGCGATAGGGTTAATTGGCTTCTAGCTGATTATTTTTGTGTGGTAGTCAATAGCGAGGCTTAGTCCTTTTGACTTAAGACTCCCAATGACCCGCTCCACTTCATCCTTAGTCTTATTTTGTATAGTAAGCTAAATACGGGGGGTGATCGATACCCATGATACAAGGAAGACAAGATATCGCCTTCCCGCGTCTCATTTTCGTATCGTTCTGCGCATCACGTCATAAGAGTTATATATTTGAGAGACTGGTGGTTCATAACTCTCAGCATTGCAACCCTCACGACAGTATCGCTTCGCTTGTTGAGAGTGCAGCACACGCACGGTGCAGGACGTGCACGGTGCAGCGGTCTCTTGTGTGGGCTCTACTTGATAAATTTTTTCAACTTCGTGCGAACGGGGAATCATTGAATGAGATTATCTGGAAAGCTATTTAAGATTAAAAAAAGTTGCATTTTTATGTATATTTTCGTGATCTTCAATTTCGCCTCAGAAAGTTGTCTGCTAGGATTATTAATAACAGAGATAAAAGCCAAAAACTAAGTATCCATACTATTACATGAGCCTGTGACGTAGGTATTCAAAGAGCCGACATGCGCAAGGCGATATCTTGTCTTCCTTGAATCATGACCGATACCTGGTGAACGACCGGTAGCTCAGTTCGTATAGGCGTCAGGCATATGTCTGACTACTCTCATTACGGGTTCAAGTCCCGTCCACGGCGTTCGTAGCCATGGATGTTTGTGTTGCCTTTCCCCTGTGGTGAGGGCGTAATAATAAGCTAGAACATTTCCCGATTTGTCGCAAGTAGGCAGCTAAATGGGAGCAGGAGGTACATGTTGGCGAGGTGCATCGTCCAAAATGGTTTATATCAACGAAACGTCAGCTAAGCCTGTGATAACCTCTGGGCCACCGGTAGCTCATTGTGTAGAGGCGTCAGTCTCATATCTGACTACGGTTGTTACGGGTTCGTGTCCCGTCCACGGCGTTCATGGCAATGCATGTTTGTGTTGTCTTCCCCCTGTGGTGAGGGGCGTAATAATAAGCAACAACATATCCCGACTTGTCGCAGATACGCAGCTAAGTGGGGACAGGAGTTCCATGTTGGCAACGTGCATCGTCCAAAAGTGATTAAGTCAATGAAACGTCAGCTGAGCCACATGGAATAGTTGACGCCTTATGATCCACTAGGGGTTAGGGCAAATGAGTAGAACCATATTGAGCTAGATTCAATTATATTCTACTTAAAACAAAATATAAAAGTGTAATTCAATATACTGTACCTGGTAGGCCACCAATATAAAGCGAAGATTTCGTTTGCACTCTATTCCCGGAACGATTTGACGCCATCGAAATAATCGCCAGATGTGTATCGATACGAAGTTCAATTTGTTGGGCATCATAGACGGTCGATATATTGTGCCATTTATTATCGCAAAGAGCATATTTGGTTGGGAAGCGCGATTCCACGCGGAAAGGATTTCCATCGCCCAGGTCACACGAAAACACAACCTGCAACGGATAAGCAAATATTAATAAATCTTTCAGATAGAATCGAATTTAAAAAAGAAAAATTTTACTCTTATTGGGAAAAGATGTAGCATGGATAGGTCTGTTTTCCAAATTGTAAATGTCAAGTTTCGCCATCAAAGTTGAGTGAAGTCATTCATTAAATTTTGAATGTCGAGTAGGGTTATTAAAGTTGTCGTCATTTAATTGTGAATGGCAAAGTAGAGAATCAAAGTTGAAAATCAATTGCAAATGTCCAGTTGGGTCATCAAAGTTGTGTTCGCAAACGGCCGGTGGACACGTTCAAAGTACATTCTGGCAAAGCACGTTGACAACCTACTCTGTCGTTATTTTGAACGTCTGACTATCCCGTAAATGCTAAACCCTGTATTTTTGCACGTAGGAAAGCGGGACAGATATGAACGTGTCAACTGTTGATCAAAAATTCACAATGTAGGATATTCTTAACAAGTCAAACTTGAACAGATTGTGCTTTTAACGTGTCAACCGGTCTTAAATTGTAAAAGTAAAGTTGGCCCATCAAAGTTGTCAAAGTTGTGGTCATCGAATTGCATATGTCAAGTCGGGTCATGAAAAGTTGTGCCCATCACTTTGCAAATGTCGAGTCAGGTCACCAAATTGTAAATGTCAAGTTGAGCCCTCAAAGTTGCATTCATCATATTTTAAATGTCATTTTATGCCTTGATTCCCCTCCTATGGTATATAAACTCACCAATATGGGGCTTTCAACACAAGGGCATGTTGATGACTTTATAATAACTGTTTGGGGAAAGTTCGAAGAAGAAAATTCTCCAATCAGCGCTAAGCACAGTAAAAAAATGCTGCAATGATAACAGCTTACGAATTAATCCAGCCAAGGTAGTTATGGTTCCTTTTTCGAGGAAAAGAATCATTACAATAATGAGTTGTCCTACTATACAGTCATACAAAAAAGTATTCGTACACACGTCGTATCGTGCTTTACTGTCCTGCAACAGTTAAAAGAGCTACATTTTTTTAACAAAAAATGTCTCTAACTCTTTTGGCAACACTACTTTCTTATATTAACTTAGAAAAAGTACTCTTTTCTGATCGTGTCAACAGAAAAGTGAGAAACAGTTATGCAATTCCCGAGAATTGAATCAAAAAAGTATTCGTACAGCAGCAATGCAGAAAGAATAATGCCGTTATTCCGTTGCCGATGGCGATCATTCGTATTGGGATCAGTCTTGTGATAATTATCAAGTATTTATCAATTGTTGTTAAGCAAATTTGTAGTGGATTTCCATTAAATTCTTTATTATGGGACGAAAAGGTAAAGAAACGACAGAAGGAGAAAGGAGAATTATCCTTTCCTTGCACAATCAATGCAAATCATTGCGTGAAATCAGCGTTGTTGTTGGGAGACCACGCTCAACCGTTCAAAGCATCATTGATAGATATTGTGTCACGGAAAGTCTTACGAATGAACCAAGATCAGGACGACCAAGATTATTAACGGCCAAAGATGAACGCAGTATATGTAGAAAAGTGCGACAAAATCCGAAAATTACAGCTTCAGCGATTGCGGCAGAGGTAGCGGAAAAAGATAAAATAGACGTTTCTGGAGAAACAATCAGAAATGTGCTCTGCCGTGTTGGTTACAGCTCTCGAATCGCTAGAAGAAAATATTACATAAGCGAAAAAATAGGAAGGATCGATTAGAATTCGACAAAACGATGCGAAATCATGGAATAGACTTCTGGGAAAATGTTAAATTTACTCTAATCAGCAAATATAACTTTTCCCAGAAGTCTATTCCATGATTTCGCATCGTTTTGGCGAATTCTAATCGATCCTTCCTATTTTTTTCGCTCTTGTAATATTTTCTTCTAGCGATTCGAGAGTTGTAGCCGGCACGGCGGAGAACATTTCTGATTGTTTCTCCAGAAACGTCTATTTTATCTTTTTTCGCTACCCCTGCCGCAATCGCTGAAGCTGTAATTTTCGGATTTTGTCGCACTTTTCTACATATACTGCGTTCATCTTTGGCCGTTAATAATCTTGGTCGTCATGATCTTGGTTCATTCGTAAGACTTTCCGTGACACAATATCTATCAATGATGCTTTGAACGGTTGAGCGTGGTCTCCCAACAACAACGCTGATTTCACGCAATGATTTGCATTGATTGTGCAAGGAAAGGATAATTCTCCTTTCTCCTTCTGTCGTTTCTTTACCTTTTCGTCCCATAATAAAGAATTTAATGGAAATCCACTACAAATTTGCTTAACAACAATTGATAAATACTTGATAATTATCACAAGACTGATCCCAATACGAATGATCGCCATCGGCAACGGAATAACGGCATTATTCTTTCTGCATTGCTGCTGTACGAATACTTTTTTGATTCAATTCTCGGGAATTGCATAACTGTTTCTCACTTTTCTGTTGACACGATCAGAAAAGAGTACTTTTTTTTAAGTTAATATAAGAAAGTAGTGTTGCTAAAAGAGTTAGAGACATTTTTTGTTAAAAAAATGTAGCTCTTTTAACTGTTGCAGGACAGTAAAGCACGATACGACGTGTGTACGAATACTTTTTTGTATGACTGTATATGTATAACACTCCAGTACTCCTGGCGGATTGCGCCAAATACCTCGGTATTACTCTAGACTAAAAACTACTCTGGATAGAACACCTAAGGATAATCTCTGATAAAGCCACCAAAGCTTTACGGATCTGTAGGTAGTTAGTAGGTAAGACCTGGGGAAAAAGCCCTCGGGGAGTCCTAAGGATCTTTAAGGCGAGTGTAAGACCCATAATTGAATATGGAGCTATCATCTGGTGGAAATGGCAACCAGCAGGGAAGGTAAGGCTATTTTAAGAAAGATTCAGAGACTGGAATATCTTACAATTACTGAGGATATCCGTGGCTGCCCCACAGCAGTCCTTGAGGCTTTGATCGCTCTTCCGCTACTTCACATTCATCAAAACTCTAAAGGCAGTGGCGAAATCGACAGTAGCTAGGCTTAAAGTAAATCTAGATAGCTTCAAATTCAATTTAGAAGCAGGAACGTTGTCTCCATGCAGATAATGAGCTAAGGTTACCATCAGACCACTTAAAAAAGGAGTTCCGCTTCAATCCACTCTTCTCTACATATATTTGTAATAAAGACGAATGGAACATGAGGCACTCAAACCTTTCGTCTAAGACTGTTAAATAGTTTACTGCTGGCTCCAAAACCGAAGAAGGCACAGAGGCCGGTATCCTAGGCCCCTGACTTAGAGTATCTATTCTTATGGGGAAATACCCTACGGTCTTCCAAACTGAAATGCACGTAATTGAGATATGTCTGGACTTATGTCTGGAGACAGGCTCTTCTTCTTCCTTGCCCTTTCATACCACTCTGCGGTGTTGGTACTTCACCCATTCTGGCGGTATAATCTCAGCTTCCTTCTGCAGGCAGCTCGGTCTTGAATCGTATCATCGCCGAGATTAATGCGTTGTTGTTGCTTCTTCATCTGATCGATCCACGTGTGTTTTCGTCTGCCTCGCGGTTTGGGTCCAGCAAATGGAACATTCATTGATAGTGCCTTCATGACAGGGTTCTCAGGCGGACTGGAGATAGGTTAATGTGGGCGAAGTATTGTAATCTTCACTGATAATCAGGCTACCGTCAAAGCGCTAAGGAAATTCTCATTTTCATCAAAAGTGGTGCTGAAGCGAATAAAGTTACCATCTGCTGGGTCCCTTGACATGTCGGTGCTTAGGGTTACGAAGTTGCCGACGACCTAGCTAGCTAGCTGCAAGCCCGTTTACCGGACCCGAACCCTTCTTGGGTACCTCATCGGTAAACCTACACAAAAGGGAGCAGGAACATTCAGAAACCGCTGCACACTGAGAAAACTTCCCTGGCCTGAAACAATTGAAATTGTTTAAGTATGTCAAGTCATTCTCGCAAACGCTCCATGGAATTGATGAGTTTCGCCAGAACTAGGGTGAGAATGACACCTGCGATATTCTCTCAGGGTAATCGACCCTGAGGAGTCTCTTGCACAGAATTGGTATTGTATCTGATCACAATTGTAACTTTTGCGAGACTCCCCAGCACCATCCTCACCGTTTGTGAGGCACTCGACCACCGACGCTTGGAGAGTTTCGGTGTAGCGTTCCCTGAAGCAGAGACAATCACTCAGACCTAGGCAGCTGAGCAGATTTGTGGGCTTAGGTTAGATTAGGTAAGAGGGTTGCTGCTGGCGCAGCTCGCATTAGGCCTCCGATTTGGACCCATTTGCCACTCTCCGCTGGTTAATTAAAGCTGCCAGGTAACTACTCTCTAAATTGAATCAGCTGATCCAACGAGGCGGCACTGGCCACCTCCGCTAGTTCTTGAAAGCTGTAAGCACCTTAGATGTTGATGAGTTTTCAATTTAGGACTGGACACTCACACAAGTATGTTCGATGATGTCCACTTCAATCTTGCAACTTCTACATTAATTTCTGAAGGTCAGTCCCAATTTTCTCGCATGAGGTGGGGTATGGCAGTGTCCTGCGAGTAGACCTACCGTCGCTCGCAGCCTATTTCTTTTGAGTTCGAGCAATATCCTGCTCTTGTTCAGATCAAGTGTTGGCTACAACGTCCTGGCTACCTTACAATCCGTTTTGTTTGTCCAGTCAGATTGTAGTTTAGTCCATATGGCTCCATCTGTTTCATTTGTGATGTCCGCAACTGACCGTGGCATAGATGTCGGTGGGCTGTTCATGCCTTCCGAACCTCTCCTTGTCAGTTCATCGGCTTTCTCGTTGTCTGCAACACCACTGTGGCCGGGCAGCCATCTAATCCTTATGGGAATACGTTTAGCCTTTCTGCCGATAGCCTCTCCGCATAACGTATGCAACATGTAGTTCTCGAAGAGCATCTGTATGACGCTAAAACCAGAATGACCACCTTACTGTCGACGCAAATCATCGCATCCCTGTTGAAGTTCCTTGAATGGAATCTACTGCCATGCGCAGAGTATGTCATTCCGACTGGAATACGGTCGCATGATCGCCCGTATGAACCACTGGCTCAAGCCCAGATCCTCCGTGTAGACGTCTAAGCCTACTCCAGTGTCAGTCTTTGAACCATCCATATAAATTAGAACGCCACCGTTATTGATGGGTTCTCTCAGAGGTGGATCCAGAGGGAATCATGGGGGCCCAGGCCCCCCCGAAATATTTGCTATACGAGTATAGTCTTGGAATATTCGAGGAAATACTCAAAAATGATTTATAAAAATGACAGCGAATACAAATGGTACCTGACAAGAGTGGGTTTCTTTGAGCTATGTATGCGTTCGGAGCTATTACTGGTCTTGGCACACTTGTCTGGGATCGCCGTCTAAACGATGACCCGTGACCAGTGATACACTTGCAAGGTGGAGTACACTTTTTCTTTCTCAGGAACTTACATGTCAAGACTGCTTTAAAACTTGAAAGCATCGGGCTACAAGGAATGTGCTTATGCCGTATTAGATAATTGTTTTAATGTTCTTAGTGAGGTTTTGCAGAATGCCCTCTTACAACAAACCATGGTTAATCCGAACAAACAGAACTTGTTCTCTTCAAAAGTCTGAATAAGATACTTCCAGTCGAGCCTCGTTTTTGCTTATAAAGCAAAATATCTTTATGTTCGCTTCTGTGGCCTAATTCTACAGAAATATATGCAGATCGCTCCAATATGGATGAAGGATTAGGGGTCAGAATTTTCTCTAATGGGCTTAACCTAAATCTCTCTTCCAGTCTTCATGAATCCCGCGGAGGGAGACCGGTAGCGCAGTGTGTTGAGACATTAGTCTCATGTTTGTCTACCGGCGTTTCGGTTTCGAATCCCGTCCACGACAACGTTCGTGGCCATGGATGTGCAGGAGGTGCATGCTAACAACAACATTCTCCGAAACCAGTTTATGCCGACGAAACGTCAACTGAGCCACATGGAACAGTTGACGCGCTATGCTATGCTATGCCCCACAAGGGGTTACGGCAACTGAGAGAAAGAATCTCTTCAAGGCCAAAGTTACGACGATTACAACCTGGCTGGGATGTCTCGTGGTATGAGCACGAGATATTATAATTTTCACCGACAGTCAAGCTATAATTAAATCCCTTGAACAGGGTCTGGCTACGTCAATGACCATGGCGGAACGTTCCTCATTGCATACGGTGGTAAGTGCGTTCTTCTGACTTTTTTTTTATGGTGGATGGGTCACAATGGTGTCGCCGTAGAGTCGAGCTCGTCAGACAGGGCTCAACAAGCGATCCTGCACAAAATCGTCAAAACACTTATACGTTTATTGCTATTTCCAAACTAGCTCTAAAGTTTAGTAGGACCATTTCTAGATAGATGAATGGTAAAACATACTTTTCAATAAAGCCATTCTGACCCAGATTGAATTCTAGCCGCACTGCTAACAGTTGCCACTGAAAACGCAAAATATCATAACTGCTGTGGGAGTCAGAATGTGTATTGCATAGTTGGGGCGCACACTATGCGGCTTCGTAAGCTCTGAAATGACTGTCGTATAGACTGTGATGAAGACAAGGAGGCGTGTATTTCTTACTTTCTCTACACTTGTCCTGCTTTGCCAAGAACAAGGAAAATATTTCTTGGATCTCACTTTTCACTGAACGGGATATGTCTTAGCTAAAGTTGTTAGTGACAAACTTCATTGGAATTTGTGTGATACAATGATTAGGATTCTCAGATGATGAGTCTTTGGTGGGAACAGAACTAACTCCATTTTAGTACATGTGTGCTGTGGCCGTGATCGTTCGGTCACCGCTCTACGAGACTATTCTAGCGCTTGGAGATAAAATCTCGGCGCGATCAAAAACTGCTTGTGAGTATTAATAGAACTCTCACAGTGCTCCGAGCTTGTCAGTATAAAGATAACGCCGATAGCAGGTGCATGCTAGCAACTGCACTTCCGAAAAGTAGATATGCCATTGAAACGTCAACAAGGCATAGAAATGCTAGAGATGTTGACGCGCCCATGGCCCTGGAGGGGTCAAGGCAAATAGAAAGAGAGAGAGAGAGAGTGCTGTGGTAAGCACATCAGCGCTTATAGCCAATCTAACCGTGGTTCATAGTGTTGTACGTTCGACATTACATGCTTTTCTCCAAAAAGGAATGCGTCCGCGCTTTTGATATGTAGACGCAAATCTCTCGAGGGCTGAAAGTTGAAATATGGACATATCCCTTGCTCTCTAGGTAACATAGTCGAAGTACCTCCGAACTCGATTCCTGGATTCGCCACTGGGTTCTCTGGTCGCCCAGTCTCTTTTTGTAGAAAACTTTACTTCGAAGTTACTTTCGAGGTACGTTTGTTTGGTGATTGTATGTTTTTCTCCAGTCTAGAGGGTGACAATCGTTACCACGACCATACGAAAAATTTATTCTGACTCTTAGTAAAAAAAAAACATATCCATGCCAAAAAATAAAAAAGTTCGAACCAAAAAAAAAACAACTTACGTTTCCATTATGCAACTCTATGGACAATGCAGGGAATCCATTAGGCTCGGATACACTCATCAGGACCCCATTAAGTTCAGACGTTCGGAAGTCCATTGCAATATCGAGATATTTTCCCACACGGAAATTTTTCTCTAAAAAGAATAAATCATAACGATAACATGTTGAACAAAACGGATGACAAAAAGAATAGTATAACTTACTATAAGTCGCATATGCGTCCCCTGGAAAGTAGGATCCCTTTTCGACTTTTGGAAAACATTGTCCAACATTATAGTGCTTGCCCGGACGAGCTAGATCTTTTGTTGAATTGTTAATCTGCATCTTGCGAATACATCCCTTGAATCCACTCCAGTCCATTTCAGGTGAAAGCTTGACACCACCCTCCGGAACACCGCCCACAAACATATTATTCGATGCGCTCACCTTCTTGGGAATTTTCATTTGGGTTGATGTCCTTTGACCTGTATCGCCAATATCCACGCTCATGGTAATTTTACGTTCTTGACATGATATTGTCACCTGATGCCACTGTCCATCATCCAATTTGGCCGATAGCAATAAATCGAATCTCTTACGTCCACGTACCCGTAACAGCAATTGACCGTCCTTGAGGAGGAGTACGACAAAGTGTTTTTGCTTTTCTTTCGTTCCTGGCGCTATGAAAATCAACCCATTTGAATAGAAGCTGCGAAAATCGAACTTAATAAGGAAATTCTTTTGCCAGAAATTTCGCACGGTGATATTAAGTAGGGAGTGACTGAACGGTCCGTCACCGAATTTGAAGGCATTTGGTTCGTATGAGTAGCTTCCGACCTGAACAAACAACATATAGAGGAGGAGGGTGGTTTTAGAGAGAGGGTTTCTTGTGTGTTTATTTTTTGTTCGTTATTAGCAACAGTTTAAAAGAAAATTAGCTCGTTCCGATTTTTTTTTATTCTTTTTTTTATAGGGCCAATAATGAAATATTTATCAAAGATGTATTAATACTTTTCATTGTGAAAGACACTTTTCAGAAACTTACAATTATAGATATTATTAAATAAAATCGTTTTATGACGAAATATGGTACAATAAAAACAAAACAAAATACTGAACCAATCACCTCCCGACTGTTCACCAATGTTAGTATACAAGCACTGTTTATGCAGAATAAAAGGACGTCAACCATTTTGAATTTTACAATACAATTCCGTTCACCTTTAGTTAAATTAAGCGATAGACCAATGTTGATATTATAAAACCACTTACAGTTTCAACTCCAATTTGAATTTAAAATGAATGTTAAGTTTTTCCACACTCGCTTTATTTAAATAAAAAAGCAACTAAACTAATGTGCTTATTATTTTATCTTGTTATGTACAAAATGCCTTATTGTCTAATATCATTTTTGTCACTTGAAGTATGTGCATATATTTTAAAAATATATTTCAATAAAACAGAATTAAATACGAAACAGTAGAAACAATCCAAAATTTGAGAATATAAAACTATGCAAATTAACGTAGTTCAGAATATTTTCATAATAATTTTTTTTTAATTGTTAGTAGCGTTTTGTGATGTCAACATTCTCCCTACAAATAGAAAGATTTGAAGAATTGAAAGTGGATTAGTATTTTATTGTATTGTTTGATATATGATTTGTGTAAAATGAAAAGATGAAAAGGTGGAGCAATAAATGAATTATTAAAAATTATAGTAATATTGAAGATGCCAAGAACTGTACAATTATTCTGACAAACAAAGTAAATTGTTCTAGCAAAATTTGCATTATTTTCGCCGGCGTAATTTAATTAAAGTCTGACACAGGGTTGAAGTCCTAGAGAAGAAAAGGGTTAACCTTAAGTTTTCGGGAAAATAAAATGAGGGATCCCATAATTTCATAGTAAAGTAGATAATTAGCTTTTCTTATCAAAACACTACCCCAGGTGACTTGTAAAAATATAGGAATTTGGAAACTTGGCAAGGACGACAACGCACGAGGTGAGTCTATTAAACTTTATTCTCAATACTAACCTAAGGATCGTTAATCGTGGTAATGAACCTACATATAAAGGACCCACCAGCGAGAATGTTCCAGATCCAACTCCCTACACGAATTTTAATAACTATGAAATTTGTGACTGGAAGGCCCTGGAAAGGCCCTCCTTCTCAGATCACAGGCACATTAGCTTTAACATTGTACTTCTAGCCCATAATCAGGTCAGAGCATATAGAAATCCAAGGAATACCGATTGGGAGCTACATATTTGCAAAAATCATACGCGACAAGCTCACCAACGAACATCCGGAATATTTACGTAACGTTAAAAGCATCGAAGGCATGAATAAGTTTCTTACCGATATGCTCATCAGTGCTTTCAGAGCGTCATGCCCTTGCAGTCATCCTTCAAAAAAGGCTCAGCCAAAATGGTGGAGTAAAGATATCGGCGCATGTCACCGTAAGATACGGTCGCTCTTTAGCTAAGTGCACAGGGAAAGACGAAGATTGGGGTGAGTATTGTAATTCACTCAAATCCTTCAAAAGGCAGCTCAGAGCTGCGAAACGAAGAAGCTGATGGGACTTCTGCAGCAAACTGAATGCACATCAGAGGCATCGTGGCTGAGGAAAGTCATCTCCAAAAATTCGACACCGCCATCTACACTTAGTAAGGGGGATGGAAAATTGACGGAAGGAAGTCCCAGCAGGACATTTGTCTCCGATTCCAGCGGAATCGAAAAGTCTTCGATCCTATACTTAGAACATAGAGCCATGGAATGAGCTTGTATTGTATGTTTCTGGCTCCAACATTTGGCGAATAAGTCGACAGTCAGCCTACTCGGTTGTTGTTTGATATTGACATATGTTGACTGTTCTGTCGAATTGTGCATGAATAAAAGTCAGTTCTTGTCAGATTATCGACAGTCAGCCTACTCAGTTGGCGTTTCGGTATTGACATAATGGGTGGTATGCATAATAATGAGGATATACTCAAGAGTGAAGTCTATTGAGGACATTCCTGAGTCTGCTATGTTCGGTGAATCGAGTGAAAAAGTTGTATGCATAAAACTACTCTCCGCTCCATAGTGAAAATTGAGTGGAATTCTGTCAACTCAGCTTTACTCCACTCGACTCACTTTATGAATACCACCCATTGTTGACCGCGCTGTCGAATTGTGCATAAACAAACGTCAATTTTTGTCAATATTTAAATTTCATAATTTCTAAACGGTCTACTGAGTTAGCTGACTGTCGACCACATGTCGACTTAGTACCCAGATTTTGGAGCCACTGTTTCTATGGAGACATATAGGACAAGCTCATTCCATGGCTATATATTCGAAGATCCTATAGCGGTTCCATTCATCGGTTTGTCTCCGAAGCTGGGAAAATTCAAATGTTTTCAATTACGTATCGAGTTAGCCTGAAATTTGAATTCATTTGAAAGTATCTGGCATTTGGCGACGCATGTTGTCATATATGAAATATGGAATACGGAATATGTTTTTTTTTTTGTAAGCCTTGAATACAATCCGTCGTTAAATTAAAAGTGCCGTGAAATCAATACAAAAAGAGATTTCACGACACTTTTAGTTTCTGGACGAATTGTGTATATATGCTTAAATAGATTTAACCCATTTATTATACAGTCATCGATCCGAATTCGATCTCAGTGTCGATTCCTCGTTGGCTACAGTCATCGGTCCTGAATCGATTCCAGTCATCGATCTGGAATCGATCTGGATTCGATTCCACGTTGACTACAGTCATCGATCCCAATTCGACCCCAGTATCGATTCTACGTTGATTCCAGTCATCGATTCTCCATCGACTACCGTCATCGATTTTGGATCGATTCCTGTCCTCATTTTCGGTATCGCAAAAGCGGCCATGCCCATACAAATGTTTCCGACGTGTCCTCGATAAAGTCATCGATTCCTTAGTATAGCCAGTATTCGATCCAGGATCGATCAAGTGTCGATTCTTGTCGAACTGGGGTGCTGGAATTACTCCTCACAACACACTTTCCGGACTGCGAGAGTCCGCCAACCCAACCACATACAACAACTTCAGAAACTAACTCGCGCGGCAGCAACATACCAGGACTCTTCACGGTCAGACGAGTAAAACGGGCCATTAATTCCTTTGACCCGTACAAATCAACAGGACCGGATGAGATCATACCTGCTATGCTACAAAAAGCAGCCGACTCCATAGCAATCTGGATTGTTGCTATCTTCAAAGGCTGCATCAGAATGGGCTATGTACCGCATGCTTGGCCAAAGGGCAGTGTTGTGTTTATACCCAAAACTGGCAAAAGTAGTCATGACAACTCGAAAGACTTTAGACCAGTCTCACATCTGTAATGGCTGAATTTGGTTTGGGCATGCATCTAGGTTGCTGACTTTGGAAAGGAACTTTCGTTCCTTCAATATTCAGCAAGTTTGTGAATATCCGCAATGCCAGTCAATATCCAGCTCCGTTCTCACGGCACAATCCAATGCACTATCTACGTACATGTTCTAGTAACATGAATCGTCAGCCGCTCCAGTGGATGCTATTAACTATCATCCAGTCAGCCAACATCGATCATGCTGACGACGATTGCATTGGGTAGTTATGTACGTACGTACTTGTTGGTCATGTCGACGATGTGATGCATCGCCGTCGGTTATTCCCACGTAGCAGTCAACTACGGTGTATTAAATTGACATGTATAGTATGTACAATAGAATTCGGTGAATCTTGCTGAATTTTGATCCGATACATTGGGAGGTCCCCACACGTTTTCCTTGTCGGCCATGGGACCTCATGGTAGGGTGGGTGAAGAAGGCCGAGGGTCCAATAAGACCCGGACCCAGTTGCGTGCGAGAGAGCACCTGAGCCATCCGACAACCATTCCTTCCTTATCGCCCTGTTTTTTTTTCTGTCCAATTTTGTTTGCCCATTTGTTTGTGTTGTTTTCCCCAGGCCTATGAATTGTATGAATACGTAAGGACAGGGGCAACGAGCGGCGAAAACCCCGCCCACGTCTCCCGAACTGAGCTACAGCAAGCATAGGCCGCTGCTTAGCTCGTTGAGGGGCCTATTTCTTCGTCAAATGACAAGGCCCGACCTACACGGTCAACATGCCACCCTAGGCTCCGTCCCCACGGGCATCTTCGGATGCCCACCAGACCGTCCATTACACATCCTTCATGTTGAAAACTATGGAGAACATACTTAATGGACACATTAGAGAGTCACCCGTACCGGGCTATCTATCAAACACACAACACGCGTATCTAAAGGGGAAATACGTGGAAACGGGCCAGCACGAGGTGGTCTCCACCATCGAAAACTCTCTACAGTACAAAGAATACACGCTCGGCACGTTCTTAGACATAGCTGGAGCCTTTAATAATGTTACAACACAAGCGATAATTAATGCCCTCTACAATGCAATGGTCAACGCAAGCATAAGAACCTGGATCGCAGCATTGTTTTCTAACAGACTTACATATATCGTCTGCACGAGGCAATGCCATGGTCACTAAAGCGGCCAGAAGAGGAATGCCACAAGGAGGGGTGCTATCACCACTTCTATGGATACTAGTGTTGAACACTCTACTAAAAACCTTCGAAGCGATAGACATACGCACGGTGGCTTACGCAGATGACGTTGTAATACTTGTATCTGGAAAGGACACTGGCGTTCTGTCAGATCTCACAACAATGGCTCTAAGTAGGCTACTAAAATGGGCAGGCAAAGTCGGGTTAAGTGTGAACCCGCCAAAGACTGAACTGGTTCTCTACACAAGAAGAACCGAAAATTCAGAACTTCCACCTCCCAAGCATGGACATCATCGAGTTAACTTTGATGACTCACGCAAGGTACTTAGGGTTGATCCTAGACATCAAGCTTATTTGGAATCGTAACATCGAAGAACGTACTAAGAAACATTGCTCTGTACACCTGCAGAAGTTTGCTTGGTAAGACATGGGGGCTCAATCCTCGAATTATGCACTGTATATATCCAGTGCATAATTCGAGGATTGAGCAGCAGTTGTTAGGCCAAATCTATTATACGGAATTCTGGTCTGGTGGACAGCACTCAAAACCAGGTGCAATAGACTGAAAATGGAAAGAATTCAAAGACTGGGATGTTTGGGAATCACAGAAGCGATGGAAACCACGTCCACAAATTCCCTAAACACTCTTACGAACTTACCCCCACTGGACCTGTTTCTAATGAACGCAGCGTCCAAATGTGCATTAAGACCTAGGGAAACAGGGCAATTTAGCACGAGACCTTATGACCATCGAAACATCAAACTGCCATTCGAGAATACAGACCTCATCAAACCGGTAATTGACTCCAAGAGATACTTCCGGGTAATCATACCAGAAAGAGACTTCTACTCTACAGGCGAGAACGGACTTAAGAATTCCCTAAACCTCTATACGGATGGCTCTAAGACGGAAACAGGTGTTGGAGCCGCGGTTCATTCGCCGGAGCTCCTACACAATCTATCGCTCCGACTGCCGAACGAATGCAGCATCTTCCAGGCAGAGGTGGTAGCGATACAAAAAGCTGCAGAACTAGTCTCAACAACATGCAGGAAGGGCATGTTAAAAGCGCTGCAGTCAGACACTATCAGATCAGAGACGGTGCTTAACTGCCTCTCAATTCTTCAGAGGTTGGGCAATTTAAGGAAGCTGTAACTCCGATGGATACCAGGCCACAGCGGCTGCCTTGGCAACGATGTTGCGGATGGACTCGCAAAGCAGGGAGCTGCACTGGATGTCACAATGGCAATAGCAACTTCTATTCCAATACAAACGCTAAGAGCAAAAATGGACTCTAAGATGATGCAACTGGCCAGCCAAAATTGGAACACAACCATTCAATAACGGTCGTAGATGGGCGACTCCAATTTTTTTCTCTTTTTTGACCCCAGATTCGGAGTTGGCGACCCCCCAATTCCCTTTAGTTCGAGCCAGCCAGATCGGACCACTATTTCCCATGAAAACGGATTGGCCAGTCTGGGATGGGCGACCCCAGTTTTTTTTCTCTTTTTTGACCGCAGATTCGGAGTTAGCGACCCCCCAATACCCTTTAGTTCAAGCCATCCCGATCGGACCACTATTTCCCATCAAAATGGGGCTGTCAGTCTGGGATGGGCGACCCCAGTTTTTTTTCTCTTTTTTGACCCCAGATTCGGAGTTTGCGAGCCCCCAATACGCTTTAGTTCGAGCCAGCCCGATCGGACTACTATTTCCCATGGAAACGGGGCTGCCAGTCTGGGATGGGCGACCCCAGTTTTTTTTCTCTTTTTCTTATCCCAGATTCGGAGTTAGCGTCCCTCCAATACCCGTTAGTTCGAGCCAGCCCGATCGGACCACTATTTCCCATGAAATCGGGGCTGACAGTCTGGGATCACTCTAAGACAAGAAATCGAAGCTAAGGAAGATCAAACAAGGTGTGCCACAAGGAGGAGTTCTGTCTCCCTTCTTTTTCAACCTTTACTTATCTGGAATTCCAACTCTACCTAAAGGAATCGAAATTATCTCCTATGCCAATGACTGCTCCATTCTAGCAACAGAAAACAACATCACGGAAATTTGCGAACGAATAAATGATTACCTTCTTCACGGGCAAGAACTTAACCGTATCAGCGCCTAAATCCTCGGCAACCTTATTTACCACCTGGACGAAGGAAGTCAAGATGCAACTTGGAATCTCAATTGGCAATCAGCCTATTCCGATCGTGAACCATCCGAAAATTCTAGAAGTAATCCTGGACAGCATGGCCACGTCATCCCCTCATGCTTCAACCGTGTGCAACAGGATGCGCGGTAGGAATAAAATCCTTAAAGCCTTGGCCGGTAGCACCTGGGGCAAGGATAAAGAAATCCTACTGGTCACATACAAAGCAGTCGGAAGGTCAGTAGACAACTATACGGCTCCGGTGCGGTCACAGAATCTCTGTTACACACAATGGAATAACATTCAGGCTTACCAAAACGCCGCTCTCGGTGACTGACTGTCTCCTGATGTCATCCCAGGACCATCTGCATCGGGAAACAAGTATCATGCCTCTACGGGACCACAACAAGCTTCTTGCGAAATAATAGCTGGTGGGTTGTTACCGGAGGGAACACCTCAACACCGACCTCATGGACAAGACACCGCCACTAAGACATGTCAGGCGTGATTTGAGAGACCTCCAAAGGTACAAAAGGATTCCCTTTGACAACAACGCATACAGATCAGCCATCGCAGCGATATATCATGAGGAGGTGCAAGCATCAATCGCAGGACCAGGTCCAAATAGAGTTTTCTCGATACAACCACCAGCCATTTCTCCCGATGAGAGAATACTCCCGAGGGCAGCAAGAACGACACTTGCCCAACTTCGGTCAGGCTGGTGTTCGCGTCTAAACTCCTACCTACCTCGCATTGACGGGGATGTCACGAACACATGCCCCGCCTGCAATGGAACACCTCACGATGTGGACCACATTTTTAATTGCCCAGCTGCACCCACACACCTGACAGGTCGCTGTGGGAGAACCTCGTAGAGGCTATCTTCCTATCCCTTAACACCGAGGAAGACGAAGAACAATAATAGCATGTAACACACTCACACAAGGAACTTCACTTACAACAACAACAACTCTCACTAAAAACCATACTCTTATACCAAAAACCATCTCGATAATAAAAGACTGACAGCCGGCTCTTCTTTGTATATCGCGGCCTTTGCTAATTGTAGTAAGTAGAAAGGGACAATGAGATCGAAAGGACGCTGATTTTGCCTCAATTCCTCTCAAATTTTGTATTACTTCCCGACCTGTTATCGCGATAGACTTGGTCTACACGTACTGAGGTATGTGCAGACATATATGATATCTTTTGAAATCTAAATACTTATTGCATCAGTTCTTAACTCTTCAAATTGTTGTTAGTATCAAAACTCCCAAAACCTCTATAATCTACATTTGATAAAAATTTCTTTACAAAACAAAAGATCGACTTACCCGCTGACATCCTTCCGGCGAGGCGGTGAAACTTTTCCCGATGGGTTCCGTTTTCATTAAAATCTCTCCATTCCCCTTATACAGTATCCCCGTGTCGGGTCCATCCCGACCGATATCTACGTTTTTATTTTCCCGAGCATCGCTGAACAGAATCGTTTTATTATTGAACACAACGTCCTGAATAGATCCCTCGAATGGCACGAATGTTGGCGACAATGATTTGTAACTTTCATAGTCTGGAGCGCCGCCGAAATAAAGACCGCCCTCATCATCCGGCATACTGACCTTTCCCGTTAAATTCTTCGTCCATTGTCGCTTATCATCAATCATTAGCTCCACCTTACGACCGTGTTTGACAAGATTTAAAACATGATATTCGCCATCGTTAACGGTCATTTTAGAGCTGGCTCGTATTTGGTCACGACCAGTCTGAATCCAAACTTGAACTTTACCATCTATTAAACTTATTGAGTAGTTTCCCTTGAGGTCATCGTAGTCGCTTTCGATTGATGGTGGATAGGCAGAGAGGACCAATAGACACTCTGGCTGAAGTGTACGGAAAACAAATCCGGCATTGGCTCGTCGATAGAGGGATTGTGATGGTAATTCAACGTATCCGTTTCCAAAGAAACCAGCGCTGCAAATTGAAATTAAAGAATTAGTATTTTTTCTGTATGTATTGTACTACATCGATAAATCTAACTTTTTGATAGCCGTTTTACATGACTGCTCGACTCCAAAGTATGTTATTCCTTCTAACGGATCGTAGGATTCGCCATTTATTTGAACGTCAATCATGCAACCCATGAATGGATTTTCTGCTCCTGGGGCTTTTGTTATGCCGGATCGAAAACCTGTTTGAAATACAACGTCATTAGCCAAAGAGTTTCTAGGCAAAACCATCCGTTTGTCCATACCTGGCGGCACGCCTCCCAGAAAATAGGATCCTCTCGATAAATCGGGTAGCATGGCTGCCTTAATTGGTGTTGTAGGCGAGCCATTCAAAGAATCCTCCCCATTCACTTTCAAACTACCGTTCTCGGTAATAGCCTTTGCCACAAATTCTCTCGCAGCTTCGACGCGGATCTCTTCGCCAGTATTGTATTTCTTTTCGGTCGTAATTTCAAGTTTAGATTCGCCACCATAGTCTATTCTGAATACAATTCTGCCATTGCTCAGGGTGATTGATATAGATCGGTTCTGCAAGAAATTTCAATTGGTCAGTTACATCCGGATAAAATGTCCTTTCGATTAAACCTACATTCTGATTGTCAACGGCCAGGAATAACAGAGCATTCTCATCGAATGTTTTGAAAGCCATTTGCATGGAAAATCGACTCTTCCTGTATGGTCTTCGCGATTTTTTCAATTCTGCGTATCCCTCCCCGTTGAAATACCGGGCATTTGAGTTCGGCGAAGCCTCGATAGGTCCCGCAATGACTCCGCCACATTTGTTGCCCTCGTCGCTGGCAAAGTTCCATAGCCCTATTGGCTTGCCGTCGATGTCGACTTGATGCAGAGCCAAATTCAGGCCGGGGTTGGCTTGCAGCTCTTTCGGACGAATACTATCGGGCACGCCACCAATCCATATATAATCCGAGGGTGTAATTACGAAACGGGTATCTTCGTGATTGGTGGCAGCACTAACAGCCGGCTTTTCCTCATGCAATATACTACTATTGGTCATTCGTCGCACCAGAAGACTGCCAATGTTGAGTGTTCGATTTGCATCGATTTGATACCAGGCTTCGTCAATTATCGAGTCAAGCTGAAGTAGTTGTGTGGGGTGTATTATGACACCGGTACGTCCTCCGAGATTCCACACCATGCGAATTTGCCTCTTGATCATTTCCAAAGCAATAAATTCGGTTCTATTGCCTTGGATATAGATTAATGGGGAGTCCTTTACATCTTTTGTTAATGCTAGGGTCATTTTGATGGTGTTTGATGTCGACAGACCGTATGTGGGCGGAAGGTAGGATCGTATACAGCCAGTGGTTTTCGAATCAAGAGATACTTTAATCTGAAAATAAAACAGAGAATTTTTACTACCGACCCAAAACTAATAAAAGAAAGAAAGATCTTACTCCGTCGGCAGTGTGTTTGGCTTTTGCTATTTTATCTCGCAGTTCTTGAAGACGATTGGACAGTGTCATGTTCACCTTCTCAAAATCAAACTTAGCTCGTTTTGCCTCCTGTTCTACTTTCACCAGAAGGTTTTTTCCTCTCGCATGATTGCCTTGAATTTCAGTTACATTCTCTTCGGCCATTCCGAGTTTGGACTCCCAGTCCGGTTCCAAAGATGCAAATTTCTGCCGCAAAGTTTCAATATCCTTCTCGAGTGCAACAGCTTTTCGTGATTCGTTGCGCATGCCCTTTGAAATCGTATCTAATCTTGTTACGGCTTTTTGAAGGGCGTCCATTTTTGCACTGTTATTTAATTTTTCCAGAGCCAATGAAAGATCATTGTTTTTCAAAGCGGCTCCGCGAATAGTTGACTTAATGGCATCAACGTTATTTTGATTGGTTTCCATGGTTTTTTTAAGGTCTTTAATCCAATATAAATATGCCAACACCACAGGCAGAGCAACGCGAAGCCGCAGAGTGGTATGAAAGGGCAAGGAAGAAGAATTCAATATAAATATTATGCATGGGAGTAGAAGGACGACGGATAATCACGTTCTAAACATACCTTCAATTTCTAGCATTCTCTTGATAGCACTTTTTTGAAGCTGCTTCGATTCCTGTAGAGACTCCTGTCCCCGATCAGTCAATGATATTCCACCTGCTGTAAAGAGCTTGTCTTGAGCCAATTTTACACTAAGCTGTGCCTCCTTAGCTGCCTGGCGAGCGGCATGAATAGCATTCGAAATATTCTGATGGGCCGTACTGTAGACAAAATTAGATAAAAATACATTAAAAAGGGCGAAACATACAAAATTTTCCTCTAAATTGAGGGGTTTGGTGGCGTTTGTACAATAGTATGTATAAAGGCCTAGAAAGTGGTACTTTCCCATTCGAAAGAATTTTTTTTTTCAAAACGTAATATGCTCTTTTGATATTTTACCCAGAAATGCACTGTTATCGACTTGTTTGCGAGAAAGTGATTCAAAAAAAGATTTTTCCAACTTTCGCGCGTTGTAAAATTTAACGTATTTATTAAAACCGAATAGTTTGTGCGATGGCTGCCGTAACTTGTCACAGCACCCTTCGACCATATCCGTTGTGGTACCGGCAGAGCTTGTGAAAGGGAGGGACTGTCAACAATGCTATCGATAGACCCCAGATCGTTCGCCGTGATTGAATAAAACAGCTTTAGTCTAAACTATGGTTTTTGCAGAGTGGCTCTGTACCCGAAGACCTGGCGGCCGGACGGGAGACCCTCACAGAAGGCCCAACCGAATACAGCAAGCACTAACTCAACCGCAGATAAGGGACTATCAACTACCGCATTCCATCCGGTCGTCACGATTCCGATGGAAGTGGAGCATAGTGCTCCATGGGTTAAAGCGCGTCAGTTGTCCTGAAGAAAATGAATCAGCATACTCACTCTCGAGTACTGTAACCCGAAGGGAGACTGCACCTAAACAGACGGTCTCTGATTTGGGTAATCCAAATCAAAGGACAACAATGACACAACCAACATCTAGTCCTTGTATTGGCGTGGTCCAAGCAAACCTGCACCACGCCAAAACAACCTCGGATGTTATGGTAGCCAGGTTCGCCAAGGAAAACCTTAGTATTGCTCTTATACAAGAGCCCTGGCAAGTAAATGGAACTATCAAAGGACTAAAGGTAAACAATGCTTCACTCATATATGACACCAACGCGACCAGACCTGTAGCATGTGTCATCGTGAAGAAAAGCATCAAGTACATTTGCCTCTTAGAATTCACCAGCAGTGATCGCGTGGCTAATAGCATCAGCCCGGATGGAGGTAGAAAATCGAAGAAACTTGTTATTGTATCAGCATACTTCTCTGGAGACTCCGCAGTTCCCATAAACCATATCCAAAAGCACACCGACTACTGTAAGAAGCCTAACACGCTTCTACCGGTTGGCTGCGACATCAACGCGCAACACATAGCTTGGGGAAGCACTGACATAAACAACAGTGGTGAGTACCTTCCAGACTTAATCACTGGTTTAGATTTTAGTATTTACAACAAGGGCAACCGGCCCACCTTTATAACGAGGTCTAAACAGGAAGTGCTTGACTTAACGTTTCGCAGCCATCTAACTGACAATTGAATTCAGAACTGGCATAGTAATCCGACCACATCCACACTAGATTTGACTTGGACGTTTCTTTATCAGTAGCGAGGACAAGACGCGTCCCACAATTAACGGACTGGACAAACCACGCGACATCGCTTCATGAGGGGCTAGCAGTAATCGATAGGACGGTTACGAGCTGGCAAAGCTTGGGTAGCCTTACTACCATGTTACCAACGCCATCACAGCCTCCTACGTAGAGAACTGCCCTCTGAATGTGACCAAAGACAGCAGGGGAGTTAGTGGTGGAATCGAGAACTCTCGCGAGAAGAAGACCACCAGAAAATTCTTCAATAAAGCTATAAAAAAGCTGCCAGATGGGAAGACTACCGTAACTCGCTCTCAGAATACAACAAGAAGATCAGGTCTGCCAAGAAAAATACGTGGAGCAGGTTCTGCGGAAGTATTGATAGCACAAACAAAGCTACGAGACAAGTATTGATGGTATTTTTCCTACCCTTGCAGTGACTCCCCATGTCTTGAGCATATTTAGAGGCAGCTTCGCACTGATTTATTCCTCACTTATGGAGATCCGCGAAGGTGGTGTTCATTCCGAAAATGGGCAATTACCCTAAAGATGACCCTAAATCATACAGACCCATCAGTCTTATCTCGTTCATCCTGAAATCGATGGAGAAAATCCTGGATGAATATATTCGTCAAACTCTCCTGAAGAGAAATCCTCTTCGCCTACCAAGCAGGTAAATCTACAGAGTCCGCTCTCCACTGTCTGGTCAGGGAGATTGAGGCGACAATGGAGTTTAAAGAAACGGCTCTTTCAGCTTTCCTTGATAGAAAATGGGATTTGGACAGCACAACATTCACTGAAAAGGCACTTAAGTGGAAGATACCATACCAATTGATTAGGTAGGACATATGCTTTCTTTCAGAAGGGTCACCACCAACATTGATGGCGTTACCCTCCTTGCTAATGTCACCTGCGGCTGCCCACAGGGAGGGATTCTGTCTCCGTTACTGTGGTGCATAGTGGTTGATAGCCTCCCGACGATGGGCTACTCAGCACAGGGCTACGCCGATGACTTAGTTGATTCCCACTGTATGTCTATATGTTACATGCTGTATTCGTTTACACCGACGAAGATGACGAACAATAACAGCACGTAACACACTCACACAATGAACTTCTGACCATTGCTACAACAACAACAACAGCTAAGAAATCATAGTGAAGTTGGTAAGTGTTTTTATCGCAGCCTGACTGTCGGTAAATATTGCCATGTCCCTGTTTAAATAGCCAGCGGTTTGGCACAGTTTAGCACAGACCGCGATGGCGCGTATTTCCGCTTGGAACATGGACGAAGTTTTACCCATCGGAATGAAGACTCGGTGCTCAGGAATAATAATGCCTGCGCCGGAACCTTCTCTTTCAGTTAATGCTAACAAAATGTTAACTAGCATGGGAATAGTATTGTATAAACGTGCTAAGCACCACTAAGGCCGACCGCATCTTGGACGTAGGCAGAGCAGCACAGCGCAGCGCGCACATGGCATTGTTGTTGTAACAATTGTCAAAATCTGATTTTACAACAACAATGCCATGTGCGTGCTGCGCTGCGCTGCCCTGCCTACGTTCAAGATGCGGCCGGCCTTAGGGTTGGGAAAATAGTAATCTGATAGCTCTCACTAAACTACAATACAAAACTAGTTGATTGACATCGTGTGTGTGCTTAGTCTGGATTCAATTCCTGCAACACGTTGTTGTGTTCTGAACTGCACTCGCATCTAGTCATCCATCAATTGTCAAATTTCCAGTTCAAAACCTTAGAGCATAGAGGCATGGAATGAGCTTGTCCTGTATGTCTCTGGCTCCAACATTTGGCGAATAAGTCGACAGCCAGCCTACTCGGTTGTTGTTTGATATTGACATATGTTGACTGTTCTGTCGAATTGTGCATGAATAAAGGTCAATTCTTGTCAGATTATCGACAGTCAGCCTACTCAGTTGGCGTTTCGGTATTCACATAATGTTGACCGCACTGTCGAATTGTGCATAAACAAACGTCAATTCTTGTCAATATTTAAATTTCATAATTACTGAACGGTCTACTGAGTTAGCCGACTGTCGACCACATGTCGACTTAGTACCAAGATTTTGGAGCCACTGGCCTTGTTTATGCCGCGGAACTATCTTCGAGGATTAACTAATAATTTGAGCTAACTCACGACGACATAAACATGTCGCACTAGCTAGTTTTGGTACGAATTTTAGCTCCACTTGCGATGCAGAACTGGACTGAAAAATTGGGACTAGGTGGTGTTGCTGTCTTCGCTAATAGTATTGTTGTTGAAAATTATATTTTAATTGTTAGATAAATACCTCATCCTTTCCTGAAACTCTGCATTCGTTTTATCCTTTGATTGTAGCGGTAGAAACGCATTTTTATTAGGAGGCTACTGCCTCTTGACATTTTCTTAACCAACGTCACCGAAGTCACAAACCAACAGCTGACATCTTTCATGTTTAGCACCTCTTCATATGGTCGGTATAAACACACCACGAACAAGTGCTAGCACTAAAACGATTTAGTTAAATCGCCTTTTAGTTCCACGGTATAAATGGGGCCACTGTTTCTATGGAGACATACAGGACAAGCTCATTCCATGCCTCTATGTTCCAAGTTCAAAACTGACTACTGACGAAAAATCGTATGAATATGACAGCGCGAGTGTTATTACAGGATTGTCATCATATGCTGGTCCTAGCCAGCGGAGAAATTTTTGTGATGGAGAAAATGACATTTTTCACAGCATGTTGTGTCCATCAAAAACTCAGTGGAGAAAGTTCATAAAAAAAAGGCAACAGTATGCCAACTGTTGTGTGATATGAACTTAGCCAATATCAGGTAATGTAATAGATGTATGACTTACTAGTCTGAGCAAATAAGCTGCCTTTTTTATTTATGTAAGACAGAATTATGTGGGAAAAAACACCCCCAAAGAAAACCAGACCCGAAGTTTCGCATCGGCCTGGAGTTCGAAGCGTATATACCCTAGACTTGTACAGACCCAGTGGTGATTCCAGAAGTACCAATTGCAACGACCATATGCATTAAAAGTGAGTTTCCTATATGGCCAGCTTATAGCGGAGGTTAGCACTCATTCAGGAGGATCTTGACCATTCTCAAAATCAATTAACTAACCCATTCTACAAATATTTGTCGAATTTTTCCAGTCGCTAGCTAGCTTCATTCTATCGAAAGTTATTGCTTATTTGAAGCCTCACTCGCAGGGGAGGTAGAGGTTCCTCTTGTCGAATCTTCCGTACTTTTAATAACAACCCACTAGATCCCAGTACAAACATTCGACCTAAATTTCAAGTCTCTAGCTTCATTCTATCGACATTTATCGCTTATTCGAAATTTCATTTGTAGGGGTGGTAGGGGTTCCTTGGGACGGATCTGGCCCATCTTTAATAACAACTAATTCAATCCTACTTCGAATATTTGGCCAAAATTTCAATTCGCTAGATTCATTCTATCAAAAGTTATCGCTTATATGAAGTGTCATTTGTATGGGAGGTAGGGGTTCCTTGGGCCGGATCTTGCCCATTTTCAATACCTACTAACTAGACCCTATTAGAAACATTTGACCAAAATTTCAAATCTCTAGCTTCATTCTATCGAAAGTTATCGTGCGAACGGACAGACAGACATGGCTAAATCGAATCAGGAGGTGACCCTGATCATTTAGATATCTAAATTGCTATACCTCCGGAGCCTCCTTTAAGGTGTTACATATTTTCCTATATACATATACCCTATACTATAAGTCTAGGGTATAAAAAACCTGTGCACGGCCTTGCAGAGCGAAATTATTGGATGAATCCTCTGAGAGGTTTATAATAAGGCGAATCTGCTACTAGCTACTATTAGCCGCTTCTTATGCGACGAATTAAGCAAGCTGTGATCAACAAACAATTTGTGAAAGGCAGCACCACGCAATAGGTGCAGAATCTTTATACTGGATTGCAAACGAACACTGAATTTCTCTACCAAATAACCGATCTACACGATACGGATAAATGTATAAATGAAAACTTTGATCGGCACAGACAACAAAACCATATTTTTTATTAATTTTTGTATACTTTACCTTGCCAACAGCGCCACCTTAGCTCCATCCTTCGTTGTCTGAAATTTATCAGCATATTCATTCGCTCGGTTCACCAACTGTTGGGCATTTTTCGTGGCCTTTTTGATCCAATGCTTTTCCAAAAGTATTAGTTGGTCGTCCGTTTCATTCAGTTTCTTCCCAACTAAATCCATCAAATTCAGGATATTATCATTATTCGCTTCAAGTTGAACAAGACCATTATCAATCTCGCCCGCTATCGTCTCGGCATCAGCGACAAAACTATTATTCAGCATTTTCAATAAATCGTCCTGCTTATCGCGGATAAGACCGTAATCTTCGGCTATTAATTTTCTTAGATTGATAATATGTTCTCGGATATCTCCAGCTTCGTCAAGCGTCTCCAGTGTTTTATCTGTTTTCACCATAATATCCGAGAGACGATGATTGAATCGACTCATATTGCGAGATAGTTTCTCCATCTCAATTAATTGATCTTGAACAATGTCGGAGGTTTTTGCAAAATAATCGAAATAGTCGCGAGCAAGTTGCCATATGCTAGTGTAATCAGAGCGGTCATTTTGGTGTGCTTGCAGCTCTTCCAGAATGGGAATAGCCTCGATCAGAGCATTTTCCAGATTCGTATGACTGGGATGTGACCCGTAATTGTTCAGGGCTTTGATTGTTTCCTTGAGGTCCGATGACATCATATGCACTTCTCTCAATCTTTGGATACCTTCATTGAGAAGATCATTTGCATTCGTTTTGAATACCTGTGTACTGTCACTTTGCTTTCTTGAGTTGATATGGAGATCTTCAGACTTAGATAGAAGCTGCATGAAAAAAAGATGAATGTAGATAAGTTTTGGACGCATGCAATCATTAAATTACCCGTTCAATATCATTGTCATCGTAATCTTCCAACATTTTTTTTGCCATAGAGAAATCTTTAAAATCCTCGTTCAATTTTTCAAAAGCTTCAGCATATTCGTCGACTTTAATGTACGGTGCATGAATGTGCGTTAAATCCATATGTGCGATTCCCCGTCGAAGCTGGTTTTTGATATTTTCAACCGTGTCCATCAGAGTTAAAGAGCAATTATCGCACACTATAAAGAAAGCCAATCAGCAACAAGTCATCAAGTAAAAACCAAAATCTACATACATTTGCAGCGACGATCTTCTAGTATATGCCTCTCCGTAGTACATCGGTCGCATTTTCGTCCTGTAACTCCTGGTCGACAATTACACTGACCATCCTCCTCGTCGCATTCATCGGACACAATGCCGTCAGGATTGCAATTGCAAGGCTCACAACGTCCGTTCGGTTCACCGGGAAGTCCAAAGAATCCTTTCGCACACATATCACACAAGGCACCTCCATATCCAGGCTTACATTGGCAGCGTACTTCACCTTGCCAGACGGAGCATCCCTTAGCGTAATTACGACTGGTTTCCGGACACGGACATGATTTACATTCGCCAATATTAGGATCGCCATAATAGCCATCGGCACATCTTTCGCAATGATCTCCACCCGAATGTAGTTGACAATTCTGAAAGAGATTCCGGCTAAAGTTGGAAACTTTACGAAAACGCTCGAGTCCTTACCAAACAAACTCCAGTCTCCCGATTGCACTCATCACTTCTCCCATTGCATTTGCATGGAATCGCACGCCCAACTAGATCCTCCAGATATGTGCTGGCATTGTTTCGCTGTCTATAGTAGCCTTTTCCAGGATCCTGGCAGGATAGTCCGTCATACATAGTCGGACACACGCATTGTTCCACTCCGTAAGCTAAACTTGTCTTGGATCCAGCCAAATAAAGAGCTGTATCCATACGTACGCTGTGTAGGCTGAAAGGTATATACACCAAAATTAGAAACTTTAGGATAAGTACGAATTTCAGGGAGTACCTACACGACCTCAGTAAAATCAGACCAAGTTGTTGCACGAAGGAATATATGTCGGACATGCTGAAGAGCGGCCATCATCACGGCACGGCTGACCGGTTCGTCGCTTAGAGAGTGAAACTTCCAGTATGATTCGTGAATGGGTACCACGAAAGATTCATTCGAGGATATATTCCGTGACTCTTCCTGCTTTTGGGAGGGTTTCATTACAAGGCCTAATCGTATTAAATATTTCTAGCAAGGCTCACTTACATCGTAATAGTCCAGCACAAGTTTGTTGAACGAATGAATTTGTACCAAAGGGAAGTGTCGAAGAACATTACTATCCATTGGAGTTTCACCTCCGCCAGTTAATATGGAGAATCTCAAGTATCCTCCGTAGCTTTTGGTTCGATCTCCGTAGAATTGTGGGGGTAATTGGAAGTATAGTGGATAGTAGAATGCCGTATATGCGCCGATTGAAACGTTTCCAGTAGAACTGGGTATTAGACTTAGGCTATTCATCTCTTGAATCTCGGCGTCTTCTTCAAATGCCGTGGATCCTTCCATTTGAACGAGCTGCATAAACATAGTAATTTAATAATTTACATTAAAGCATATTTTATTTTTCATATGGATCGTATTTCTGTGAGGGCTGCTCAGAAACTCAGAGAGGCCTTTCGTACCCTAAGGCTGCCCGCTTATTGGATAGCATTACACCTACCTCACATTAGCAAGTTTTTGTACAAATTTTTGATCAAAAACTTAAAGCTCTGATGTTTGTGTGGAAATATTAACCGCAAACACCTCTATTCTTGTCGAATGTTTTCGCACAAACACCAGCGCTTTATGTTTTGTTAAAAAAAATGCACAAAAGTTTGTTTAATGTGAGGTGCCTTTTAGTGTGTTTTAAGTCAACGGGTTGCTTTTTTGGTTCGATCAGCAAAGGCGCAACTCTGTCAACTATAAAAATACTCCGCTGTAATCGTATAAGTAAGTTCAGTTAATTGTTGTATGATAAAGTAGATAATTGGGTAAGTTTGTGTTGTTGTTAGTTGTTAGGATAGATACGAATAGTGTAAAACCAAGTTTGTAGCTTCGAAAAACCTGTCCGTGACGCTCGAAAAACCTCAAAATATCCGAATTCTTTACATTTTTTGGCTTATAACTTCTAGAAGGTGCATTCCACGAAAAAAGTCTCTTTTAAATAAAACAAAATTTGCTACAATTTGAACGCAGCCGCAGCTCAGTGGGTCCAATAGGTCCAGGTATACTGCACTTCAAAAATTGTTCATTTTTCCCAAAAAGTTCGAAATTGTCGTTTCTGCCATCTTCCAGGCGGTGGTCGCCTGGTGCGCCGAAGAGAGCGCCAAGAGGAAAGCCAAGCCTGAGAGTAAATTTTGTAAATTTAGAGCTGAATGTAATATAGTATAATTCCAATTCGCGATTTATCCGATCGAATTCGAACTATGAAAATCACTCCTAGTTCAAATTTACACCCGTGAACGAGCCAATTTCGAACCTTAAATCCCTCTAAAGCTCGCTCACGGAAGAGGGCATATCAGTGGATACGGCTACACTCTCTGCTCAGACTTATTGAAAAATCTCACGATCACAAGGAATTCACCAAGGCTGCCTTCCTGGATATCGAGGGCGCGTTCAACAATGTATGACCCAGCTTGGTTGTTGAGGCACTCTTGAGACTACACGTCGGTGAGTCGCTCTTTAAACTTATAAATGAGTTGCTACTATCGCGGCTTATTCGCGCCACTCTGGGCACATAATCAGTAAGTAGCCGCTTTTGTTTGGGGACTCCCTAAGGCGATATACTGTCTCCATTTCTTTGGAATCTGATCGTCAATAAATTACTTCTGGATCTGGAAAACAGAAAGGTCTCGGCGATTTGTAAGGCTCTGACCTGGTTGGCAAGTCACGTGGTGACTGTCATGAGACATGACTGTTTTCACGGACAGTCAAGCTGCAAATCATTCACTTGAATCGGTTCTTACTTCATCCAAAACAACTGCAGATTGTCGCTCAGCCGTCGCGGTAATGGGCGGATTTTTCAACATTACACTTTGTTGGATACCGGGTCACAATGGCTTTGCAGGCAACTGCAGAGCAGATGAGCTTGTGCGAAAAGGGATAATCGGCTCTGTGGCCGGAAATCGTGAAAGCTTCAAAATGTCCTTTGCAGCATGTAAAATGGGTAATTAAGATCGATGCGGTCGACAGAGCCAACACAATATGCGAGTCCGTGACAGTTTGTACCAAACGACGAGGGCGATCTGGCCGAGACTTAATCCTAGCCACTCGGCTGTACTGGTGTCATTAAGTAGATTACACATCGACAGGGTGGCGGGGGTCATCACAGGGCACTGTCCCATTGGGGAACTCACCTGAAGGCTTCGCCTTTCCCACCATGACTACTGTAGAAGCTATGAGGATGTAAATGAGGGGGAAAGCGTTATTCACCTTTTGTGCCATAGCAGAGCTTTGGCGGTCAGAAGGAGGAGATTTCTTGGTTCTTCGTTCTTCTACAACTTGGAGGACCTCAACAACGCTAGCGAGGCTCAGTTCAATCGTTTTATTGCTAACACCGGCTGGATTAACACCAAGATTTTAGAGTGAGGTATAGAGATTCTGGCGGTACCTCAACGGTCCCACGTGGGGTCTAAATGTGTTGTGACATCTTACAGCAACCTCCGCACCTAACCTAACCTACTTGCGACGCTTAAGGTTTCCCCATAACGCACTTATTATCGACGATAATTAGTGCCATTAGTGCCAAATATCCTTGCCTGTGTCTTAAGTTAATCTTTGACCGGCCCTGCCAATAGTTCCCTTATTATCAGGAAAAAAAAAAACGAAAAATTAAGGAAATCGGATGTTGCAAGAAATGGAGCCTGCCGAATAGCAGGACTTTTGTAAGGGATACAAAGAATATAAACTCAGTGGAAAATTGTTTATATCATGCAAAATGAATTTGAATAGAATTAATAAAAGGCAGAAATTTATAAAAATTATTTTGATAGTTTGTGGGACCTGAGTCGAGAAATGTTGAACGTGAAGTGATGGCGGGGCCTCAGCTGACTCCTGCGACAGAAATAAACAACACAATGTAAATTTGTATTTATTATATACGTAATCAATTTTATAATACAATAGATTACAGCGAAGGGGTAGGTATGTAATATTAGCGAGACAGTCGTGTACTTTTAGAAGGCCCAGGTTCGTTAGACGGCTCTTCTAGGGACTCCCGGGAATCCTGTGTTGTCGGATCTAATGGTAAAGGCTCGACGTCTTTTTCATCCGACTCAACAGCCATAGATAAGGGAGGAGTATTCAGCCAGATCTTCCCTTGACGAACGTTGCAGAAACCAGAGCGTTTCAGCCCTGCTCTCTGGCAGGAGCAGCCCCCTCTCTCCGCACCCATTCCAGCACCTGCATGATAGGAATTTCAGCATGGTTAGCGGCGCTGGTTCCTTGGTTGAGCTCACTGGTGTCAGCTTCTGCTGGCTCCTTGTCCATACCCAGCTACCCCCAACCACTTCTGCACCTGGTGGCAGGTTCTTTAGGAATATTGAGCAGCAGCCTATTCGGATGGGGCAGACGAGCAAGGTGGATTTTGGCGTTGACAACAGATCGGACAAATATCCCGTATCGCAGAGCGTGGAGGGAGAAACGTGGTAACCGCGTCCAGTAGGTCTGGCTGTTTTGAAAGGACGTACAACATCTTCATTTTCCCTTGCCAGAAAAGGGTAGAGGTGGCGTCGCAACCAGTGAAGGCGCGAAGGTACAACACTATTCTAGGCGAAAATGAGAGTTCTTCGCCAATGAATGATTCTGAAGAAAACTGCTCATAACATGTTCCATCCCTGCCACTTTTCTGGAAGAAAACATTTTGTATGCTGGAGCCCAATCCATTAAGGAGCACCAAGAGGTCAACATCCTCTCTAGCGATTATGACGTGCTCGTCCTCCTCGCTCTTCTGCAATGCTGTCCTCACAATTAGGTAGTCGGCGTCCTCTGGGGCTCGCTTCGTTTCGATTTCTTGTATATCCAGTCCATTGCAGATGAAGCTGATGCTGCTTGTTTTTTGGGTTGAGCAAGAACTTTTGTTGGGGCACTTTGATCAGTGTCGATTCTTCAAAAATGATGTCGCTAGACGCTGCATAACGACGTAGCCGCTCTGTTGTTTTTGTGCTCCTAGCAGCCCCTTCCTTTGGGTAGCCGAGTACAACTGACACATTTTTCACAAAATGGTTCAACGTGTAGGTAATGTACGCAGCTACTAATTCTCTCACTGAGATGTTCGATTGCCACATAAGCTTGTGAAGCATGTACCCTCCGTCCACTACAATAAACGTCCTTTCTCCAGCAGCGACGCTTTCCGGGAGGGGCGTGAAGGCAGAGTAGAACGATGATAGTGTTCATTTTTGGATTGCCTGTTCGGAGAATAGAGCCATGGGATATGAGGCCAACTCGTATGTAAAGTGGTGTTTTAGATCTTAGTGTCACCTTACACTGTCGAACTCGAACACGAACCTAGTACAAGTGGACCGGTTTTCTTCACACCTATGTGAAGTGTATGTGCGTATCAGAGGACATTTGTACCAGGTTCAAGCTCGAGTTCGAGTTCGACAGTGGATGGTGACACTTAGGCTTCAGACTGTTTCGTTATACACAGCCGTTGGAATATTGTTCGCAGGCTTCAAGAAGAGATGTTAGAATAGTGCCGTATCCGGTTGGGGGACCGTGCATGAACGGGAGAAACACTACTTTCGAACGTTTGTACGTAAGCTCTTCCATCACTTGCTCCTGCTCCTGGATACCTGGTAAGTTGGTCTGTGTCTGTGAGCAGTATGTCTTCATTGATTGTCACCTCAGCGATTGAGATGGCTTACAATCCTGCTTTCTTTTTCATAGTAAAATGCTTCAGCTCTGAGACTGCGTGAACTGATTGGGTCTGCAGAGACATATATACCTCAAACGTCGTATGCTTTTGTCTGGAAAGACTGTGGTGTGATGATCATTATACCACCCCTTTCGTGGAATGTAAGTCCGGATGGCGCAACCGTTAGCACGCTCGCCTTCTACGCACTGGGCCCCGATTCGATTTCTACTGAATGCGGTAGTTTTTGATGAAAAAGGGGATTTACGTGTCGGACTATGAGCCCACTCAGCTGTTAAATGAGTACCCATTTATGGGGTAAATAACCCGGTTGAGTGTGTTGCTGATCACACACCTCTACACAAGACATACCGTCACGATCTATGATGAGATGATGCTAGCTCATCTCGAGGCCATGGTTCAAATTGGACTGTTGCGCCAGTTATTTATTATTCGTGGAATGTATTCACTCCATCTAACATGTTCACATTCACGTCTGCATTGTCCCACACGAACTGCATGAAGGCACCTTTCTCAATGAGTTGTGACAATTGTCCGCGGAGGATAGTAGAGCTTTCAACTCGCATTGCCTCGCTAAGGCGAAATTCACACACACGACACCGCGCTGCACGACTGCTTGAAATTTCAGTCGAGATACACAGCATCAAATGGGCGGATTCACACTCATCGCTCAGCATGCGATACGATCGACTATGCTTGGCTATTGTGCGTCGGAGCTTAAAATGTAGCTAATCTGAATATCGCCTAAAAGTATGGGAATCATGTGACAGAGGTTGACAAGGTGCTTAGAGAGGATAGATTTGGGCCTCACTGCAGCCATAATATTTTTGTGCTGCTGTGACAAGGACCAAACTTAGTAAAACATATTTTTACCCATATCGTATTTTTCAAAGGAGCTTCGACAGTTCTGACATCAGGTTTGTAGTCTCCTGTGAAGTGATCTTTGATGAGGTCACTAAGGGAAAATTGGCATTCCTCTCTGGTTTCTGCCAGGAATGCATAGATGTGCTCCATACCCTCTAGGAGCTGAGATTGAACAGGATGTCCTCTGTTACCTCCACTTGATCGCTGGAGAATAATTTCTGGTAGCAGTGAAGGTGGTACCTGCACTTCGCAGCTATCAGGTCACATATAAATAAAAGACACTGTACGATTTGTTGACCCCATTCACCAGCACGCCCAGCAGTTTCTAAAAACCAATCTTTTTCTACTGTACGTACAATATTCCGCCGAGGAAGATGTAATTTTTGCTGAGCCTTGAAAAATTCCTGTGATATTTTCTCCACAGATTTCTCTCTATCCCTGCGTGAAGTCAAAGCTTCAGGACCTGCATCTCCTCCACGACGGACAGATGCTTTAATATTACTTTCCACGGTGTACCTCTTCCTACATGCGTCATGTACGGTGACTTCATTCAGTTTACTAAAAGACTGTTTTGTTTTCTGGTGAAGCCCACGTTTCTCACTAACTTCGATTAGCGTCTTCCGCGTTTTTTCACCATCACTGTCCTTCCTCAAGTGCACCGCGACACATGAAACGAACACCCGGCGCGCAGAGGCCGACATTTCGTAAAAAAAAAAAAAAACAAAATCAAAAACATAAAAAAACTACGATTGGGGTAAACCCCAATCATGCAATACTCTAGATGAATTTGAACCTGGTTTTGAATCTAACTGATATTGTTAATTAAGTGTTAAGTACAAAATTTCAGCCCGATAAATTGTATAGGTAATGAGTAAATTGGCTTAACGTATTTCATGAAATAGTGCAGTTTGTATGTGAGGGGGTAGAAGGAGGGTGAGGATTACAATAAATTTTATTATGTAGGTTACAATTATCATAAAAGTGATATATTCAAAATTTCAAAGCAAGATGTCTTATAGTTTCTGAGAAAATCTGATTATTGTAAATTATCAAAAATGTGTCATTTTGTATGGGAGGGGGTAGACGGAGTAAGGGTAATCGATTAATTTTTTTGAATCTAACTGATATTGTTAATTAAGTGTTAAGTACAAAATTTCAGCCCGATAAATTGTATACGTACTGAGTAAATTGGCTTAACGTATTTCATGAAATAGTGCAGTTTGTATGGGAGGGGGTAGAAGGAGGGTGAGGATTACAATAAGTTTTATAACATAGGTTACAATTATCATAAAAGTGATTTAATAAAAATTTCAAAGCAATATGTTTTATAGTTTCTGAGAAAATCTGGTTATTGTAAATTTTCAAAAATGTGTCATTTTGTATGGGAGGGGGTAGAAGGGGTGGAGCGATTTAGCCCGTTCACGAACTTAGCCTTCATTTTTTGTCAAAAATAACGTGTGCAAAATTTGAACTTCATAGCTCAACGCGTTCTCGAGCTAGAGAGGTCACGGACGGACGGACGGACGGACAGACGGACAGACGGATAGACGGACATCCGGTTTTGAGATATTCGAGTGATAATATGAACTTCTGTATCATTCATTTTTTTCTGCGAGCCTTATTTCTTAGCGTTACAAACTTTGTGGCAAACTTATAATACTCTCAGATTTCATCTAGAGTATAAACACTTCAATAAGTTCAACGAGAAATAAGATTTTTGATTGAAAAGTCACAGTTTAAACAGTTTTATCCGAACACGGCCGTTTCAACAAGCACACTGTATTGTCTAGGACCACGGAACAATTTACGTTAAGAGCTCCATTTCTTGAAAAATCCGATTTCCTTAATTTTTCGTGTTTCATTTCAAGAAACCACGCAGTTAGCACAGGTCTTTCGAAGCTGCGAATTTGGTTTTACATTATTGGTATCGATACTAACAACATCTCAAAAAATCACAACGGTGCAATTTTTTGCGACCTAGACCTAACTCGATTTTTGTGTCTGCGCTGATTTGTAAAACTGATCAGAGTTGCATCTTTGCTGAACGTAGCAAAGAGCTAGCCAATTGACAGAAAACACGAAAATGCGATTCTAAATACGAACAGCGTAAGGATGCAATGGACTTCACAGAAAATCAATTTGGGATTTGTTAAACTATTGTACTTACCACAACATATTCGAATTCATCTTCCGGAACATATTGAGGACGAATATATTCAACGCTAAGATTTCTTGCTACTTGCATTTTTACAAGTCCCCAAGATAGATCACTTTGAGTACACTTTTGTGAACGTTGGAAACAGAAGCATCGCGTACATCCTTCAGCATTGGATTTATGCAAACCAAACGTATGCTGTCGGCAAGTATCGCATTTGAAGCCAGTCACTAGATTCTGTAAATAGAAATGTTATACATATTAGGGTATAGACTCGTACTCAGATAAATTTATTAAACAAAAAATTAGAGTCGTTTATCGAAGTGACTGAAATTGTAAGAAACAGCAAATGGTGGCGGCCAGGATGGCACAGAAAATGTAAGTCTTCGCTTCTCGCCTTGTAGTTAGGTTAGAGGGGTGGCTCCGCCAGACGGTAGACACACACCACTATTGGGTCCGTTGTAATACCACTATTGGACTCAACAAAAAGAACTTCCGACCTAGACTTAATGCGCGAATCATCAGCAGCGGGCAATAAAACGATGAATCTGATCGACGCTTACCTCCTGCAGGTCATCCAGATGGGTGAACTAGTATGACCCAAGGGTGGAACTCCTAATACCTGCCAGAGCGGGGCAGGTACAGAGTAAATAAAAGGAGCACTCCTCCTCAGCCTCGTCCCCACAGCTTCTGCAGCTATCATGGTATGGTAATCGAAGTCGACTGCTCTTTAATGAGACAATCATGGTCAGTGATAACCCCTACAACAATGCTAGTGTGCTTTCGATCTAGCAAAAGCGCCTCTAGGATGCAGTCTACGTTATATTTGCCTGCCTACATGAGAAGTGCTACCAATACTCCACCTGACGTTTGCCCTCGCAGTTGCAGCTGCCTTAAGGACTAATTTGCAAGCTGCAAGAGACATCCTAAGGTTTCGAAAACTACCACTGACCTCGTGGGCCAGCTCATCAGCCCTACAGTTTGTAGTGAACCATATTCTGGTCTGATAGTGCTGCTTCCACCGACGACAGATCGGAGGCATCAACTGATGAATAGTGATCTGTCTGTGGTACAAAACCAGAGGCCGAGGGTCCCATTACACTCGGATCCCGATGCGAGCGCCCTCCGCCAACTATTCCATATTTATCGCCCGATTTTTTTATCCTCCATTTTTGCCTCCCCTGTTCTTGTTGTTTATCCCAGGCCTATTAATTTTTGTTAATACGTAAAGGACAGGGGCAACAAGCCGCGAAAACCCAGCCAACGTCTCCCGAACTGAGCTACAGCAAAGCATAGGCCGCTGCTTAGCTCGTTGAGGAGACTTTTTCTTCGTCAGATGGCACAGCCCGACCTTCACGATCATTATGCTACGTTAGGCTCCGTCCCCACCGGCATCTTCAGATGCTACCAAACCGTCCGTTACAGGCGTTGTTCTAACAGTTCCCGTAATGGTGACACAAGGTAGCTATTTAACTTTCTCCAGTAAACTTCTGTAAGACGCGATTCTAACCACCGGCCGTCCACCATGCCACTACCCCATACATAAGTATGGGACGGAAGACCGACACATAGAGCGTTTAATCGTTTGTTCGTTTGTGCTTTTGCCCGGGTACTCCCCTTATTCTGATTTTAACCAGATTTGGTATGTAGGTTGCTTGTGTCACCCTGACCTGGTTGAAATGAGTATCTCCTGATTCTAGTGATGAGACCAATGTAGTCGAGTACTGCTGAAGGCATTTTGAGTCCTTTGGTCAGGACTAATACCATTTTGAGTTCTTTGGCGTGGAAAAAAGGACATTCTTGGTAAAAAAAAGGACATTATTGGCAATGAAGCAATGACTAGGCAAGATGAGTATCATATGAGGGGGGGTCATATTCTCTAGACTACTCTTGATGGTATTCGGAGTTGTTAGGTCAGAAAATGAGGACATTCTTGCATTCGCCTGGGTATCTCCTAAATCAAGGCGATAAGGACAACAATTTCCAAAGTAGCTTATATAACTTGAAAGCAAATGGATTACAATTAAAATGTACCGGCCTAAAGTGCGAATGAACATCATCTCTCTTTTTGTGTCACATATTACTAAAAGTACCCTCAATATCCAGGACGGCGACCAACGTGTACTCCTTGTATTTAAGATACTTTTCAATGTAACCTAGCAAAGAATGTAACTCCGTATCCACTGATCTTCCTTTCCACTAGGAGTGCTGGAAGGAAGATAACAAATGAGCAGGAATGGTTTTAGGTAAGTAGGTGTCGATTAATCTCTCCGACACAATGAGCAAAAACGATGATATGTTAATGGATCTAAGATTGATTGTGCGTGTGAGCTTCTTCTCACTTTCGGGATGAAAACAACCCTGACCTCCTTCCATTAACGGGACCGTGTATTTAGAGTTTGGTGATAAAATTGTATTCAGGTCAGCCGAAAAGTATTTAATTATTCTCGAAGAAAAGTGATATTCACGCACAAGAAAAGAAGCAATTTGCTCATGAATTAAAGCACAAATACTTGGATCCATAACATTGGCAGAAGTTGATTTCCCTCTTATGCCTTTGGGGCCTCATTCTTCACTACAAATTACTTATTCTTGTACAAATTTAATACCGCAGTTTAATTCGTTTTGCTTAAATCAACACATGAGTTAATTTTTGGGTTTGGTTTAATCAACGGGAGTTGCACCTATTCTATGGCTGTGAAACATGGGTCCTAGCCCAATCCTCCGATGACTGGCTGAATACAATTGTATTGAAGGTGAGGAAGGTGCATCCGGTACAACCAAATGCCGTACGTATTTAACGACGTGTTGAAAGTTTCATAAATCGTCAAGCAACAACGATTCAATGGACAGGTCATATACAAAGAGTAGACGACCCTCGGCCTCTGGTTTTGTACCACAGACAGATCACTATTCATCAGGTGATGCCTTTGATCTGTCGTCGGTAAAAAAAAGCACTATCAGACCAGAATATGGTTCACTACAAACTGTAGGGCTGATGAGCTGGCCCACGAGGTCAGTGGTATGCCTTACCGTATATTAAAAAAAGATGCAGACTAGGAGCCCTTTGGGAAGACTCAGTCGATGTCGATACCAAACAACTGCTCCGCTTCCGAACTTGGAGGATGTGGTCACTTGACCAGGACAATCGGAGGACAACTATCCGGCCAGGATCCGACGTCGGTCTGTCGACCAACGATTAATAATCTGCAGTAGAGAAAAAAATCCAATCTCACCTAAGGTAAGACGAAGTTGCTAAAGGCCGAGGAGTGCAGAAAATTTAGGTCTATTCTATCGAGCATCTATGCTTATAGCAAGGTTTCCTGCCATCTTTTAGGCAGATATTTACACCATTCAAGTTACCATAATAGAAATATAGCGATCTTCAAAGATTGTCAAGCGTCCAGTACGGCTCCAGCCAAGTAGTCTGCCATATCTTACCAGGGTTCCCATAATTGATTTCCTGAACACGTCAGCTTTGTCGGATATGAAATGGCTGACGAATTTGCCAGGAAGGCTTCGGCGACTCCTTTCCATGGTCCCCTTTTGAGAAATTTCAGGCGCGGCTCGAAGGCGCTTCTGAGATTCAGAGCGATCTGTGTCCACGCACCGGGTCTAAGGCAGGCCAAGATTTCCATTTTGGGGTACTCTATCTACTATAGTCCTGTATTACGGCACTGCGAACGATCACTCCAATGAATTATCCACCAAAAAATTAAAATACATAAGTCCCAACTTTGGGGGGAGACTGTTCATCTTGATATATGCCTCCAAAATAACAAATAGTACCTAAAAACAGACGAATTGCCCTCCACTCAAAAATGGCATATTCCCCCGCCCAACTTTGAGCCATATTACACGGCTCTGCGCACCCACACAAATTAATTGTCCTCCCCAAAAATGATGTCAATGGCGGATAGTTCATCGTTACATATTTCCCCAATCACAAATGACCAACACCCCAACAGAGATGAACACACCAAAAAACACTTGTAGACCTTAATTGCCCAGAGCCCCTATCGCTCCTACTTTTTATATAGGTCAATTAGCGTGCATTTTCGAGTAGAATAGTATTATATATTATTTAAATTTTATAAAACCTTTCTACAAAGTGGAACATGTTAACAATTTATTCGGAGGTTCATTGAAAATCGATCCCCGTTTCCCCGGGTTCCGCGTCTGTATGTATGCGAAAATTTGAGGAAAATGAGTTTAATTTTGAGCAAAAAAAAAACCATTTTACATGGCTTAACTATTTCATTGAGTATTCTGACGTGCATAATTTCCCAGTTATTACGTTTCTAGCAATTTACTATGGAACTAATGTTCATTCAACTCAAAAAATTTAACAATTGCACTTACCTTGCAAGGACACTGTCCGCGATAATCGCACTGTATCAATCCATCGCTACGAACCTCCGATCCATGTACATTACAATTACACCTTATGCAATTCGGATAGTCATAGTAGCCCACCGCGCATGAATCGCATCTTCGACCTGTAAATCCTTCTCTACATGCACACTGTCCCGCCTGGACATCACACGATTGACCAATTGATCCATGGCCGTCACAATCACAGCTCTGACATCCGATCTTCGGTTGCCAATTCCACGTATTCGGCTGACAGTGCTGACAATTCGGTCCCTTTGCATTACGCGGGCAAATGCATCCACCAGTTTCTGGATCGCACATGTATCCATCGGATGGACATCGATCACAAGCGCGACATCCATCCTTGGAGAGTCCATAGTAGCCCTCCATACATCGATCGCACCGATATCCAGTTACGCCCGGTTTGCATACGCAACGGCCAGTTTCCGAGTCGCAAACATTATCACGTGATCCATGGGGGTGACACTCGCATTGCTGACAACCGACACCTGCCGTTAGATTCCAGAATCCCACCTGACACATATTGCAATGTTGACCCGTGACATTGGGAAGACAGTCGCATTGGCCGGTCTGTCGATGGCAACTCTTTCCAATTGATCCTCGAACATTGCAGCGACATTCTGGAATGGAGAAAAAATAGAGATTTATAGAAACAGAAGAAATTCTTTGACTAGAATATAATCGAAAAGATAGAATGGTATAGATGAAGGATTTTGATCTGCATCCCTATTCTACCTATTGCTAACGCTTAAATTCAACCGCTAAACTTCTCTAAATGCTAATTGGCTTGAAGTACATCGCTAACTTTCATTCATTTAGATATCAAAGTATAGTGCTGCATAAATATAACCGACTAAGGGCCGGTCTCTCAATATCCGGTTATAGTTTAATGTAGCAATAAACGCTAAACGCCACACATCCCCCGGTTAAAAGTTTAACGACACGATAAACACAAACAGCTGATACCGGCTGCTGGAATTTTACGACTAGAATTGTTTACGTTTGCACATTCAAATTCGAACAATTAAACTGGCCATAAAGAACAGAGTTTTGGATGGATGAGAATTTGGAACCAACTCAGCCGCAAATGAATGCTTATTTTGTTAAAGCGTTGTCATATTAGGCGCGTTTTTTCATACAGAGCAGAGCAGAGTAGGTTAAGCGACGGAAAAAACGATCCAGAGCAATTTAACGGAGTAAGTTGTTGTCTTTGCTAAGGGAGTGTGTCTTGGTTTAGTTAGAATTCAAATGTCAACTAGAATTTCAAGAGAAAACTTAAATCCTTAGTACATATACAATCGGACAAATTTCTTTTAGGTAGCAAAATTGTTTTGTATGTTTACTATTCCAAATAATTATACAAAACGGACATTTTATTGAGAGGAAATGAGCTTTATGTGCTTCCCAAACTGTAAACTGTTCTAAAAATTTCGACGCCTGCGCCGCCTGCATTTCAAATGTGGAACTATTTAACAGAGTAGAAATCCTGCACTAACGTTCTATCGAGAGCAACTCAGATCAAATTGTTAGTGTAATTGTGTGGTCTTAACCTTCTCTGCTCTATATGGATCTTGAAAAAAAAACGCGCCTATTGTATCGTTGTCCGGCAAAAGAAGGAAATTTTCGTTTTCTACGATTTGGATGATCTTAGGAATATGACTGCCACACGCCTCAATCGCTACATCGCCAGCATAGGCTGGTTTGATATGTACATATGTAGGTAGGTTGCGATGGAGGTGATTTTTTGTGGTACCACAACGGATTCAATTGTGGTCTAAGTGTGCTGTGATGCATCGTGACAGCCCTCGCACTTAACGTAACCTAACTGCAAGTTTTTCGTGGACATTTTCGTTAGAAAATTAAAAAGAATAATTGGTCCCTAAAGTTCCTAGAACTACGTTTCTAATTCAAACATTATACATCGTTAATATAAGTGATTGACGGTGTTAATATAATAGGGCTACAATGCATTGAAATTGAAGATTAATAAGCGAACGTTAACATAACTGAGTATTAATATAAGTGAGCTTGTTACTTTGATTCTGCATTGGGGCATTTGTTGTAAAATCGTTAGTTTTCAAAGTAACCAAGGAAAACTGAAATGAAACCGGAATATAGAGGGCTACGCCCGCAATCCGAGGGTTTTGTAGCAAGTACTTATTTTGGTATGTAAGTATCGGCTCCTTGCTCTTTTTGGTACCACTTAGATGGATAAAAAAAAAATAAAATGTCTGACCCATAATATAGTATCTTATATGCCCAATCATATTACGTGATTGTAATGAAACTTAGAACATATTATTGCTTATGGTGTTGGTTATCCTTGGCCATCGGTACTTTTGATCTCAGACGTGTTTAAGGGATGCAGGGATGCGCTAACTGTAACTATGGAAATAAACTATTATTAACCTATTTTGAGGAGATATACAAATTCCATTATTTCCCGTTTTATGTACTGTTCGGAACCCACCTTCCTGGAAGTTTTCATTTTTCTACATGTAACGGTCTGGAAATGCAAGGGGGGGGGGGGGGGGGGGGGGCAAATTACGATCTAATAATTTATCCTCCCTCATTGTTCCCCTTTTTTCAAATACAAATGTATAAGTAAAGTTATCTCAATATTACCTTTCTCACAACACCCCACTTGCCTATACCAGTCGATTAACAAAATTTGATCTTAATTTTGCCCCTCACCCTCCCCTCCCCCGCCCGTTACAGTTGGCCAATTCCCACACATCGCCCCCTACCAATCTTTACCCTTTCATAAATGTGTTTAACCATAATATGTAACAATAACTGCGATTCGCACTACGAAAAACAACATGCAAGTAGTACTCGCACCTTTGAAGCCGGTAGGTGTATTTTTTGTATGAATAGTGTAAAAATGCCTAACTTTAAGTGAATGTACTATTATTAAATATTACATGGTTGTAATGAAACGTAGAGGCATTATTGCCTATGGTGTTGGTTATCATTGGCCATCAATATTTTTGACCTCGGGTGTGCTTAAGGGGTGCAGGGGTGTGCTAACTGAAAAAATAGAAATGTACTATTATTAACCTTTTTTGATGAAATTTTGGAATTCTATTATTTATAGTTTTCTATGTTTCTAAAATGCCGCTTTTCTGCAAATTTTCATATCTCTAAGTATAACGGTTTCGAAATGCAAGGGGGGGGGGGACAAACTCGGATCACATATTTTCCCCTCTCCCTCTTTTCCCCTTTCTTCAAATTTGAAGAAAAGCCCAGAAATGAAATGTACTCGACGATACCTTTCTTACGATACCCCACTTGCCTATACCAAATGACAAAAAAAATTCGTCCTTCATTTCCCCTCTATGGGGACCCCCCCTCAAAGTTGACCTATTACGATGCATCACTTCCTCCAGAGAATTACAGTACTTCTACATATTTTCACTAAATTTCATACATGTAGCCTCAGCGGTTTGTGAGATATTCCATGGACAGACAGACAGACAGACAGACAGACAGACAGACGGACGCATGACCGATTTCATAAGGGTTTTGTTTTACTACAAAACCCTAAAAAGGACCTTCGCTCCCCTCTCTCCTACACTTCCGGACCCTCTATCACCCTCTTTTAAGCACATATTCAAGGGACTGTTCCCAGCAATCGTGCCAAATTTCAAAACTATGTACAGGATATTTTCTTCCTAATAAAGGTTTTCCAGATTTCGTAACCTCTGGACTATACGAGTAGTTAATTTGCATTTGAGTAATTACCAAATTCGTGTTTTTAAAATTTCCTATCTGTTCTTCTTGGCTTACATTGCCAAAATTTCAAATAAAAATTTTACTTGATTTCAATCTTTTGAAATTGGGGCCCGCTATACCCCAGGTATCAAATAGGTTTTCCCTTTCAGCAAAAAAATGCATTGTACATATTCATACGTATTCCACGTTTGAAACACTAAACATTGTAAAGTCAACCATAAAACATTAATTCCGTGCCCATTAATAAAATATGTATTGACATATGTGTGTATGTATCTACCGGTAGGTTTACAACACACCTCCAATATCTTTTACAACTAGTGAGCGTTTCATTTATCTATTTAATGCGAGTATTTTCTTCGCCACTATAGTTAAAATATTTCCCGTTAATTGTTAAAATTAATTAATTTCTCATTTCATCTTGATACCGTCCAAGGTTCCAGATAGTTTTCGTGTTAATGAAGTGAATGGATATTCACGTGGGATTATCGGAATCGACTGGAAAATAAATGAGGTAAAAACATGAACTACGAATCAGTACAATATCTTTAACACGCTTTGATATCTTAGAAAGCTGATTTCGATTGGATAGTCTGGACCGGCTGGAGTGTTGTCAATTAATTCGATTCAGTGACCAGTTTTCCATACAGACATAGGCCTCATTCAAGTACCGGCAGATACGGAGATAGTTACGATTTCTCAAGTACATATATACTCGCACTCGTATATTCATTGGTTTCGAGACTGCACTGGTCTACTGTTGTAAATTATGCACAGACAGTAACTCTGGCCAGGATGAAGTTTTCAAAGAAATTGCAACGGCTGGATACTAAGAAGTACGTATCTCAAGACCGCACTTTCGGTGTGTCGGAGACCTATTTGTACGCATACATCCAGTTCATTCATGGGCGAATGTTTTCAGCAAAAACTGCAGCACCTACGCACTCGACTTTTCTGAAAGGAACTTGGCGCAACTTTTATTTATGCAGTTCATTCATAAAATTTCGCCAATGCCAACGCAGATGCATCCAAGTGCACGGCGACAAACTTGAATGCAACTAAATTATTGATACCAACTCTGCAGAAATACCAGTACAACTCTGACTTGACGTTTGCATGGACTCGCAATATTTCAATGTGGAGTTCGACAAAACTCTGTAAATCCAATCAACGTAAACTTATGTTTGTCGAGAACAAACATACTCGTACTACTCGTATGAGTATGAAAACTCAAAACAATCCATCGACTTCAATAGTTTATGCGCTCTCTAGTATATACGAATATCTGCATTGCATATTGCAGAATGTGGGTAAACGATTGCAAAATTGAACCATTCAACCGCTACGGATGCACGTACAGGAAATAAAGGAACTCGCTTATGCACTTTATGGTAATTGCATGAGGCAACTTTTCAAAGGCAACATGTCAAGACGAGGCGAATTGAATTGTAGGTGTATCGAAGAAAAATGAAGTTTGAACAATTTAATTCGAGTAATTTGTTAACAAGTTTTGCAAATGGCGAACGTAAAGAGGACGGAAGATGCCATTAATGCTGGTACATTATCACTCGTATGTGCATTACGATGGAGCTGAAGCCTTCTCCGCCTCCTTCTATTCGATTTGGAATTTATAAATATCGATAATCAATCGTGTTAAGATTTTTGTAACTATTGTACCGTGCGACCTGATTTTTTTACGCTCAGCAGAAATTTGAATATGATCTCGGAGAAAAGAACTATGAACAGAGTGCGGGATCACATACAGCATTTTTAAGCCATGCTTACGCTTTGTGAAATTAAATTTACGGTTGATCAAATCAAATTGACGCGTGTTTAAATCAAATTGATTATTTTTCAAAGCCATTTAACGCTCCTTTAAATCAAGTGCATATTTGATAAGTAAACTGTTTTGACAACTTATTTTAAAAAGATGTTTAACACTTGGCTACTACACAAAGCATAAGCTTGGTCATAGTTCTTTTCTCCGAGATTACACCCAAATTTCAAGCTCAGCATAATCCGTTAACTTGTTTTGGAAATACTTATAAATAATTTGACTAATTCCTTTTCTTTGGGACCCTCCGATTTTGCTGCATCAAACGCTATACGTTTCAGGAAAACTGGAAACCTCGTTTTCCGCACATCTGTAACGAACGCCGCAAATTTAAAATATTTGCTCGCGTCATCCATCCATCCAGTCACTATTAACTTCAGACAGACAGATAAACGGACATGGCTAAGTGGAATCAGGAGGTGACCCTGATCATTTATATATATACATTGCTATACCACCGGAGCCTCCTTTAAGGTGTTACATATTTTCGTCGTGATAAAAAGAATATACCCTCTAGCCTCTACTATAAGTCTAGGGTATAAAAACAGACGACAGAAAACCTTAAGTCGACCATACACCATCCGGAATTCCTGCCGGAAAAACTGATCAGGCCCGGCCTTGAGGAATTCCGGCAGGAATTCCGGATGGAATACGGTCGGCTTTAAAGGCTGAAAAACTGAAGACTGGTAGACTGAAAAACGAACCAGAAGACAGTGTTATTGGCCGAATGCTGAACAGTTTCAGGTGGCAGTGGATAGCCGAGCTATGTTATCATAACTTAGTTTGGCAATGACCCACTCCACTTTAATTATTTAATTATCCTTAAAATGAAAAACTAAGCGACTGAAAAACCCAAAAACTCAAAGACTCAAAGGTGCTAATCCTCAAATACGCCAAAGATCCAAAGACTCATGGAGGAAAGGATGAAGGGACGAAAAAAACAACAAAAATAAGAAATTCTGGACTTGAGTACACTCCAATCCAGAAGGATAAAAAGCAAGCGAAAAAGGACGAACGGAAAAAGAGATGAAAAACGAAAAGACGAATGGAATTTTCATTCCATTAGTTCTGATAAACGGTGACCTCATGCTCAGTCGACGTTTTAAGCTTCGCTTAAAACTTTATATACATTTTTTTTTTGGATTCGAAAATCTATATGTACTATTCAATGCTCCTTGGTGTAAGTATATCTTAAGCCCAACATACACCATCCGGAATTCCTGTCCGGAAAAACTGATGAGGCCCGGCCTTCCGGTTTGCCTGAATATACTAGAATACACCATACACCATCCGGAATTCCTCCCGGAAAAACTGATCAGGCCTGGCCTTGAGGAATTCCGGATCGTGTATGGCTGCTTCAGGCCGCCTTGAGGCGGCCGGACAGGCCCTCTCAAGGCGAACTGTTCAGCCGCGTTAGTAGAATGAATTTTCACTTGAATTTATTTCAATAGACGAATGTATCTGAAGCGTGACTATGGAAATGAAATGCCGTAGAATTCAATGCAATATATAGATACTTTCATTCTATGACGACAAGATCAATTTCCAATTATCCATCCGGCGGCCTGTCCGGAATTCCTCAAGCAATTCCATCCGGCGGCCAGTCAGGCCGCGTGACTAAAATGAATTTTCACTGGAGTTTTTTTCAATGGACGAATGTATCTGAAGCTTGGCTACGGAAAGTAAAATGCCGTACAATTCAATGCAATAGATAGATACTTTCATTCTATGGCGATAAGATCGATTCTCAATTATCCATCCGGCGGCCTGTCCGGATGGAATTGCTTGAGGAATTCCGGATAGGCCGCCGGATGGATAATTGGAAATTGATCTTGTCGCCATAGAATGAAAGTATCTATTGTATATATTGCATTGAATTCTACGGCATTTCATTTCCATAGTCACGCTTCAGATACATTCGTCTATTAAAATAAACTCAAGTGAAAATTCATTCTACTTACGCGGCTGAACAGTTCGCCTTGAGGGGGCCTGTCCGGCCGCCTCAAGGCGGCCTGAAGCAGCCATACACGATCCGGAATTCCTCAAGGCCAGGCCTGATCAGTTTTTCCGGAAGGAATTCCGGATGGTGTATGGTGTATTCTATAATTCAGGCAAACCGGAAGGCCGGGCCTCATCAGTTTTTCCGGACAGGAATTCCGGATGGTGTATGTTGGGCTTAAGATATACTTGCACCAAGGAGCATTGAATAGTACATGTAGATTTTCGAATCTAAAATCTGGGGCGACCGGTAGCGCAATGTGTTGAGGCATCAGTCTCATGTTTGACTATCGGCGTTTCGGGTTCGAATCCCGTCCACGACGATGTCCGTGGCCATGGATGTGCAGGAGGTGCATGCTGGCAACTGCATTCTCCGAAACCAATTTATGCCAACGAAACGTCAACTGGGCCACATGGAACAGTTGACGCGCTATACCCCACAAGGGGTTAGGGCAATTGAGTAAGGCGAATCGTCCGCATGATTAGAATGGATTTTCACTGGAGTTTATTTCAATAGACGAATGTATCTGAAGCTTGGCTATGGAATGTAAAATTCAATCCAATAGATAGATACTTTTATTCTATGTATGATGACAAGATCGATTGCCAATTGTCCATCCGACTCAAGGCGGCCTGCACATGCCATTGACGATCCGGAATTCCTCAAGGCCAGGCCTGATCAGTTTTTCCGGACAAAAATTCCGGAACGTGTGTGGTGGAGGCCTGGCGGGAACGATTTTCCTTCCGGCCGCCTGAAGGTGGCCTGAAACGACCATACATGATCCGGAATTCCTCATGGCCGGGCCTGATCAGTTTTTCCGGACAGGAACTCCGGATGGTGTATGTTCGCCTTTATGCTGCTGTGTAGATTATTATATTTCTTTTTTATATTTTAGGACCCAGTATTGTATATGAATTCATTAAATCCAGTGCATCATAAATTATTCTGTAACGAAAATCTTTGTCCTCAAATAAAAATCACTTCAAACAAAAACTTCCAACCCATTCCTTCATACTATCTTATTCTTCCACCGTGGACTTTCTAATAAGACCATAAACTTTCAAAAAATAGCGTTTTCATTCAACAACTGTGCGTAATTATGTTAATAATAATGACAAGAACATGACTTTGCACCATTCCCATTGAGAAACGAGCGTTGCATGCTGCATTCTAGCAAGCGACTGTCAAAGGTAGCAGGATAGCGCAAAAAGTACATATTATAGTACATATACAACAATTTAAAGCCGCACAATTTAAGAAAAAAAAAAAATCTTATAAATGTGTAGAAATAAATCGCACCTGTGTAGCCTATCCGATTGCTTCCTGATGTCGAACAACTGGTCTGGCAAGCTGCTTTATTCAGTTTCAGCAATTTGGTTCGGCCTTTTGAATGTCGCGATTCGAGCTAAATGAAGCCGTTGCTCGGTTTCCTTGAAGACGAGCTGGTCTGTATCTGTAGTCTAGTGCAGATTATAGTTGGTCATAGAGGATTGGATGCCGGTTACATATACATATATAAATGCTTTCCAATAATAAAACCAGGAGCATTAAGAGGAACTGCCATCTGCAAAGCGTTACCTTTATATTGCTGCTTTACCAGGTGTTTGGTGCAGCTTTGCCAAACCTTGCAGGGTCCTGTGTAATAAATAGATGTGAGTAAACGACGGTCTTCTTTGCAGTTTGCGTCCGGATAATCTTTAAAATTGAAGTTACATGTTGGAATGCACTTATAATAGTATGTATACCAACATTATTGAACTTTTACCGAGGCATAGTCATGTATTCGTTCGCTGCCACCTTAATGATATTTTGGTACCGATTTTATGAATGAATGCTTCTCAACTGGTCCGCGTGCATGTATCTAAAGCATTAAGTGAAAGGAATGTGGCGAACAGCTAGCCAGAAGCTGGCTCGCCAGGCATCAGACAATCAGAGAGTACGACTAGTTTGCGTGCTAAGTACCATTTACACACTTTTTAATTTTTCACACCTTAAGTAAATGGCAGCACAATTACCACAAGAGACTAAGTTACTCGTTAAAATGGCATACCTGCTTCGAGGGACGTCATGACTATTAACCAGGTAACAAAGTTAGATACAAAGCTTCCATTCCATGCTCCTCTCTATGGTGACTTTCGAAATCTAGTACTTGGCCACCATAAAAAGATGATGAGGCAGTTAAAGATGTTGTGTTTCTGTTTAGGAAAGATGACTTTTATCTTTGTAATGGCTTAGCGTTAAATAAAACAACTTTTCCTACCATTTACAGCGTGTCGTTCAGGTAAAGTGATTGGCACTATTGTTGCGTTCGCCGGGTTGATACGTTTGACGCCATTAAGTCATGCCAATTGTATGGACAGGGTACTCGTCATAAGGTTTTCTTGGCAGATCTTAAAATTACTTAATACATGTTCATAAAACTTGAAAACAATAGAGACTCTGTTTGCCTGCTTTTGAAATAATCACCTTTAGGGATATCGGATTTCATGACCTCACACTTTCAAATAGGCCCTGGTTTTGTATCTTGGAAGTGCTTAAAGATTGAATCAGCGATGTGTTAAGAGATTCATAAAATGCAATTGTGATGAAAATCTCCTAGGTAGAGTAATGTATTCTGTTGTAATAGTTAATGATTCGATCAAATCAGCTAAAGTCATTTCTTACGAAAAGCAATCATCTACCTTTAACGATATTTGAACAACGACTTCGTAATACCACTTAGCTGTTTTTTTAAGTTCTTTTTTGTCTGGGTTGAAACCTAATATGTGTATTACAGCTATTTTACCCGGCTTGACTATAACACGTCAATATGTGTGACCAACGGAACGGTACCCCAGGCGGCCAAGGCCCGACGTCGGGCTGTCGCGCCACGATGATGATGATGAACGGAACGGTACCAAAATGTCCGGTACAGTACCGAAATTTGGACCTCTTGTAACCTGTACCGAAACATCTCTTTGGTACACTGAAACATACCGAAATTTCATCATGGAAAGATTTCAGTAGTGGTCGAATATTTTTCAGTCACAGTTTTTATTCATGTTTTGCTCGAAGCAATTGGATCAGAACGAAAATACGATTTTAATACGTAGACAACTAACGCAACAAAGATGGGATACTATTTTTTTTAATTGGTAAACGCGATTTTCGGATGGAAGTTCAGTCCTTCAGTAAAACCCACATGTAACACCAAGTGTACTCTGGGAAGGTACCAAATCCTTTGCGTTAAGGTTCTCTTTAGGCTTATTCATAAATATGTATTTCACTTACGAATGGAGAAGCGAGAACCTGGCCATGACGTGTACAGTCATACTACCACGAAAGAAACAAATTCTTGGGTCCTTTTATGACTTACACGACTGGGAGGGCACGAGCGTCAGTTCACTCCTACACATTGTTTTCAGCTCCGATGGATTTAACGGCTAGAAAGAAGGAAAGCATATTCTCAGTATACCACATAGCGAAGGTTTACCAAAAAGTGAATGACCTGTAACTCACGTATAGTAAAGAAAAGCAAACCAACATAGGGAATTAGCTTTTGCAAGTGTATCCGATTCGATAAAGAGCCACTAAAGCGAATATAAGCGACGGTTTTTATTATAATTGTTTTGTGTTCTTTTCAAATCCACGTTCTTCGCTAAGGCCTCGCTAAGAGCGAGGGTATGCGAGGGTTTCTCAAAGAAGCGTTTAGATTCAGCGAAACCACTCGCGCAACTGTTTCACGAGGAAACTCACCCGAAGCCAGTCTCGCCCTGTCCGTGTACACTACAAACGATGCGCAGCAGACACAAACGCATTTTCCACCATTACCATCATTACCTTGTAGTTCGAGCCAGCTCGATCAGATGAGTATTTCCCCATGAAAACAGGGTTGCTATTCTGGGGTAGGCAACCCCATTTTTTTTCTTTTTTGACATCAGATTCGGAATCTCTCTCTTTCTCTGGATCCTGTCAACTCCTTGTGGGGTATAAGGCATTAACCACGCCGACTTTCCACCTCGTTCTGTTCGCCGCCATCGCCTTCAACTGACTCCACGGTTTGCCTAATGACTTAACTTCGACCTCAACTGATCTTCTCCAGGTGTTTCTAGGTCGACCAACACGGCGACTTGCATCGGTTCCCTGAGGGTTCCAATCGAGGGCCTGTTAAGCAATGCTTTCCGGCTCTTTTCGAAGTGTGTGATCTATCCATTGCCACTTTCGCCGTTTTATGGAAGTGTCTACAGGAGGTCGTCGTTAGAAATGACAGGCATTCTGGGGTGGATAACACATACATATTTTTTTTTTTTTTAAATTCAGATTCGGAATTAGTGACTCAATATTACTTTGCAGTTCGAACCAGCCCGGTCAGACGAATATTTCACCATGAAAACAGCCAGGTCTGACGAGTGCTTCCCATCAAAACAATCCTCACCTGAAACATACTCGCGCAACGTTTGCATTAGGCGAAACCGGAGACTGAGTCTCATATCCTTGCGAGCGGGGAACTCAAAGCGAGCCAACGGATGCGCCACACCGTCAGTTCCCCGCGCGAATATAGTTTTGAGTGAGGAACACGTTCACACTACGCGCAGTTTTCCCTCGCGAAACAGTTGCGCGAGTGCTTTGAATTTCACAGAACACTTAAATCACATATCCGTTGTGATACCCCATGTATTTCATCATCATCGTGGCGCGACAGCCCGCCGTCGGGTCTTGGCCGCCCGGATCGTTGTCTTTCAATTATCTGGGTCACGTGACCGCGTCCTCCAATCTTGGAAGCCCAGCAGTTGCGCGGCATCCGCACATACTGAGCTATCCCAACGAGCTCTCGGTTGTCCTCGCAGGCTCGCTCCGTAGAATGGTCGTCGTTTATTACTCTCTTAGGCATGCGATCATCATCCATTCGTTGTATATGCCCTGCCGATTGAAGTCATTGTATAGTAGTTTGACGATTTTCGAAACTTCCAGCTCATCGTACAGTTCATAGTTGTAGTGCATGTGCCACCCATCTCCATTCCAAACAGTCCCGAAAATTCGCCGCAGAACATTACGTTGAAATGGGTCTAGCATTTTTTTGCGGAGGCTTGAGTTAGGGTCCATGCTTCGCAGCCATAGCATAGCACTAGTTGTATAATGGTTTTGTACACGCGGAGCTTCGTGTTTCTGTGCACATGCTTCGATTTCATTATTTGGAGAAAAGAGAAAAAAGTCTTATTAGCTGACTGTATCCATCGCTTGATTTCGTCAGTTTCATTGGCGTCCCTTGACAAGGTGCAACCCAGGTATATGAAGTCGTTCGTTGTTGTCCATATTCATAGCCCAAATAGCGTATTCCAGTGTTAGGTTGAAGAGCGTCGGTGCCAGTCCATCGCCCTGTTTCAGACCAGTGCGTGTTTCAAATAGATCAGTAAGTCTATTATGGACCCTGACCTGTGAGACGGAGTTGGTCATCGTCATCTTTGTCAGTCGCACTAATTTTGCCGGTATACCAAATTGCAGCATGATGTTGTACAGTACTCCACGATCGATACTGTCGTATGCCTGCTTGAAGTCGACAAAGATTTGGTATACTTCTGGAGTATCAGTTTGACCGTAAATAGCTGATCGGTTGTGGAGCGACCAGGTCTAAAACCGCTTTGATATTCGCCAATGATTCGTTCTGCATACGGTTTTATTCTACTTTCCAGAATTTTCGTCAAATTTTATAGGACGTACAGACTAGTGATATGCCACTGTAATTCTCACACCGAAGTTTATCTTTTTGTGAAGTGGACAGATGATGCTTCTGCGCCAATCGTCTGGGCTCACCTCGTCCTCCCATACTCGCAGGAGTAATTGCTGTATGGCATTAACTAGACCCGTTCCACCGAATTTTAGCAGTTCAGCTGCAATCTCGTCAGCGCCCGGCGCTTTATTTCGTTTTAGTGACCGCAACGCGAGATCAACTTCCCCTACTGTCGGGGATTGTATGGGTGGGCCTAGATCAACAATATCGTCGAAAGCTTCTTGTGTGGGGACTTAAATGGTAAGTTCAAAAGTTCTTGAAAATAAGAGGCCCATCGTTTGTTAATGCCATCGGTGTTGCTGATGATGTTTCCATCCTTGTCCTTACAAAGGCTAGTTTTGGGTTGATAGCCGTTCTTAATTGTATTTACTAGTTTGTTCGCTTTTCTTGTGTTCCTATTAACTAAGTTTTCGTTAATATTCAGCAACTGCTCGTCAATGTATTGTATTTACGTTTCTTACGTCTAATTATTCTATTCGATATTCGCCGTAGCTCGTCATATTTTTCTCTTTTGGCTCTGCTTCCTCGTTGAATCCATTGTCTCGTTTTTCGCGTCTAGTGAATCGTGGATCGATTCTATAGGCCATATCAGTTTTCTTATTTGGCAGGTGATGCTAGTACTCCATCTTGTGTTAGCTCTGCCAACCGCATCAGCCATTACTATAATTTTACAAGATGCGATGTGTATTATAATTTTGTGAGGCTTCATCAAAATCTCCCCAGCGAATATGTGAAATTTCATACATAACATACATAAGATATTTTACGCCAAAGCGATTCGCTAGTGATTCGCTTATAGTTCACTTGGTATGATGATGATTTTTCACCTAACCTCACCCCTATATTAAAATAAGACCTTAAGACTTTGAAAATTTCGAAAAGTTTTAGAGTATAAGTAATTTAAAGGTTATTATGAATTAGGAAAAAAAAATTTTAATTGCTTATACAGGGTGTCCCAAGCCCCAAAGTCAACCCGGAAACCGGTGATAGGCCAAGTGGTGGCAGTTATCAGAAAAGTATTAAAAAAAGTCTGCGTCAATTATTTTTTGACTTATAGACATTCAAAAAAGAATTGGAAAAATTCCTACCCTGTGATGATTTTTTAAGTTCTGTTATTACAAATTTTAATTTTTTTCAATTTTTTTTTTATTAAGCAACCCTGACTAACTGTTCTATAAATCACAATCTAAAAGTAAAAAATTGCTGTATTGGTTTTAAATAAAATATGACTTTTTCCCCAATTTTGTACTCAAAATTATCACTTATCCCAACTTCAACTGACTGCACTGTAAAAAAAAAATATACCACGCGGTTTTGGCAAGTAACTGTAAAAGATGGCGCATTTTGTCCAGAGTTCAAAATGGTACGACATATGTAGCACGTGTAACCTTATGAATGAGTTAGTGATTCAGTAACAATTTGATTATAGGACGCATTTAACTGCCATTATGCCATACAGATACAGTGCGCGGGAATATGCTATCATGCATCTTATTTATGGGGAATGCAAATGCAATGCTAGTGCTGCAGCCAGACTTTATCGTGAGAGATATCCAAATGCTGAACGTTATCCGGATCACCGAATATTTATAAACGTACACCAACACCAGTCATTCTCAGAGGGTTGAATTCCACACTACATGACAGGAGAGCCAAATTCCATCATGCTCTACGAGGAGGAAGTCTTACAAGCAGTCGAACAAGACCCCAGTGCCTCAGTATGTGCAATTGAATGTAGCACAGTAGTACCCAAAAGTACAGTACAACGAATTCTACGGAGAAACAAGATGCACCCGTACCATGTTCAACGAGTCCAAAGTCTGCTACCTCGAGATTATCCGCAGAGAGTATAATTTTGTCAAACGATGTTGCGTGAGTACAGAGAAGATCCCCGATTCTTTGACAAAATTCTATGGACCGATGAATCCACATTTTCTAAAGATGGTTACATTAACCTCCACAATTTACACGAGTGGCTCATTGAAAATCTACATTTAATGCGGCAAAATGGAGCACAGCATTGCTTTAAAGTGAACATGTGGACTGGAATTTTAAATGGCCAAATTATTGGACCATTCGAGCTTTCGGAGAACTTAAGTGCCGAGACATATTTAGATTTTTTAATGAATCATTTACCCAATTTATTGGAAGACGTGCCACTCAGTACTTTTGCAAATATGTGGTATCAGCACGATGGCTGCCCAGCGCATTATGCCCGTACAGTAAGTTCCTCGATCGAGAATATCCCGAGAGGTGGATAGGGCAGTCTGGTACAATTTCGTGGCCGGCACGTTCACCTAACCTAAATCTCCTCGATTTTTTTTTACTGGGGAGCGGTAAAAGAAAAGGTTTACACGAAAGAAATAGAAAATTTGGAGGAACTCCGCCGAAAAATTGCGGGAGCCGCTGAAGCCATTAGTTCTGGAAGATTCGCCCGGCTTATAACTCGATCCTTTTTAAGAAGATGTCGTGCTTGCAGTGCAGCTGAAGGCAAACATTTTGAACATTTGTTGTAAATTGAAGTTCTAACGTTTAATTGTAAATTGATTTTTTTGTTCAATAAATTACACTTTTGCCTAAATGAGATTATTACTTCTTTTCACCTCAATTAAGAGATAATATAGGAAGTGTCGTACCATTTTGGAATCTGGACAAAATGCGCCATCTTTCACAGTTACTTGCCAAAACCGCGTGGTATATTTTTTTTTGCAGTGCGGTCAGTTGAAGTTGGAATAAGTGATAATTTTGAGTACAAAATTGGGGAAAAAAGTCATATTTTATTTAAAACCAATACAGTAATTTTTTACTTTTAGATTGTGATTTATAGAACAGTTAGTCAGGGTTGCTTCATAAAAAAAAAATTGAAAAAAATTAAAATTTGTAATAACAGTACTTAAAAAATCATCACAGGGTATAAATTTTTCCAATTCTTTTTTGAATGTCTATAAGTCAAAAAATAATTGACGGAGACTTTTTTTAATACGTTTCTGATAACTGCCACCACATGGCCTATCACCGGTTTCCGGGTTGACGTTGGGGTTTGGGGCACCCTGTATAATGTACCCTAGAATCATGTCATCTGGGGGCCGGGTAGCTCTATGTGTTGAGGCGTCAGTCTCATGTTTCGCCAGCTCCAAGGGTCCGACTCACATAATAATTAGTAGCCATGGATGCATATGTTCTCCTCCCCCTGTTGTCTGGGGCGCATGAGTAAGTAAGTCCTAACCTTTCGCGACTTGTAGTAGGGATGACCTAACTAACGGGGTTCATACTAGCAATATGCATCGTCCGAAACCAACTTATACTAATGAAACGTCAACTAAGCCTCATGGGAGTAGTATAGTAGATGTGCTTTGCCCTGGCAGGGATTAGGGCAAATACTATAGTATAGGATCATGTCAATCCTCAAATCTTGTAAACAATTTCGGTTAATTGTAATATAATGTATAAAGGCAGAAGGCCAAGCGTACTACTCGTAAAATCCATGGGTTGTCTTATTGTACATTATGTACGTGGTTATAGGTTCTCCATATTTCTCGCTAGCAATATGTCAATTAATTGTTGAAGCGAATATTATTAGATTGTCTACGTAGCATGATTACCCATCCGCCTATTGTAAAATTGACTCATTTATATTGTCGGCACAGTCTGAGTCTGGTCACAAACAGTACACACCTCTCTACTCGGTGGATGACGAAGCCAACCGCAAATGCAATACTAATCTATTAGACTGACTAAGAGACGATTTACATAGAATTCTTTGAAAGTTGAGCTCCGTGATCGTTATTATTATTATTCGAAAAGTGTTCATAGTGCAACATATAGTATTGCAGCACATTTCAATATGCTTATGCTGATTAGGCATTTCACGCTACACTTGACCGTAAACTTCACCTACAAGGAGTGGAAAATTCATACTTCAAAGTGCTAAATGCAACAAACTGCGCGCGTACAACTGTTTGTACATACAAATGACTGTTCATATATTTAGACTTCAGATACTCGTTGTGCAATTAATCATAAAGGCAAGTATCAATTGCAGTCGATGCATGCAGCTCAAAATAAACATTAGGATATGTTGACTTGGCAATATTTTTACTAGAAATTATTGCATTTTTAATGGGAGGCAATTATGTTTGAGTAGTCCGGATGGCGCAACGGTTAGCACGTTCGCCTGCTATGCACTGGGCCCCGGTTCGATTCCTACTGAATGCGGTAGTTTTCGATAAAAAAAAAGGAAATTAACGTGTCGGACTATGAGCCCACTCACCTGTTAAATGAGTACCCATTTTGGGTAAATAGCTCAGTTGAGCGTGTTGCTGATCACATACCTCTACACAAAACACACCGTCACGATCTAGTAAATGAGATGAGATGCTATTTCATCTAGCGGCCTTGGTCGAAATTGGACTGTTGTGCCAGTAATTTATTAGTTATGGTTGAGTATTATATTTTTTTTTTAAGTGTGATCATAATCTGACTTTCAATGAAAATTTCTTGCATGAGCCATAAACCCGAGACAGCGAACCACAAACCGCCAACTATTGCAAGAGTTGGTGAGTGGTCAGATGTTCGTAGAGGTTGCAGTGTATTTTAAACGCTGTACTACGTACTCTCCAGTTGCCATTTGATTTGGTTTGGAAATTTAATAAATTAAATAATCCAAATCTGCCAAACCATAGTGCTCGCTAAATCGAGTCCTATTTTTAATTCAACTCGTCACTGACATACTTCTCAAGTTACGAGTATGTCCTGTCTAACGTTTTTGGCCTATCTTACTCAATATCTCCTAACTAAAGATTACAACGTATAATAATTAACTTATCTACATACAATCTAGAACTTTCCCCGTCGTAAAAGTACTTTTCCCAAGATTCGGCAAGATTAGATAATGGAGTAAGAACAAAGAGTTTCCAAAAAAACGGGGAACACCATAAATGGGCATGTATAAATGACGCGACGTCCTCCTGGATCTCATTCTTATTGATCCCCGGCCTTCGAACCCATCCTCTTATAAAGTCGCATGACCAAAAAGAACAAACTTGGGGACCTCCTATTAGATCATCACTTTGTCATCGTTATCATTCGATGCAATTGTTGCGACTGAATTTGTTATAATAGCCCGTGTTCGATGCAGCCTGGATCTGTGACGAGTGAATTCAAATAGCCACCATACAAATAATTCGCCACGTGGGGGCCAATTGCGGGCTCAGTGCAGAAAGGCATAGGGACGAATTGCCGAGAAACAATTTGACGTTCCACCAATTAGCTTTTAACTGTGATCCAGATGTGATTCCATACGATACTTGAATCAAAGGCTGGTCAGTAGTTTTGTATAAAAATTAATCTTTGTTCTAATGAATCGAACAGGGCTGATGTTACAGAATAGCGCTCGCATCAGTAAGGAGCGGTCCAAGTGGCGATTGGAGACACCTGCCAATACTTCGAGTCGATGTGACCCGTGCAGTTTTTGGCATGGATATGTCTTCTGGCTCTGGTCATCCAAAAATTTGTCCGTCATGTCGAATGTCACGATTTCCAACCAGGCTCACAGAACTGGCAGCTCTTTCTCAATTGCCCTAACCCCTTGTGGGGCATAGCGCGTCAACTGTTCCATGTGGCACAGTTGACGTTTCGACGGCATAAACTGGTTTCGGAGAATGCAGTTGCCAGCATGCACCTCCTGCATATCCATGGCCACGAACATCGTCGTGGACGAAATTCGAACCCGAAACGCCAGTAGTCAAACATGAGACTGATGCCTCAACACACTGCGCTACCGGTCGCCCCAACTGGCAGCTGCTGAAGTTTAATTTAAACGAGTGTAATGAGTATTATTCTCATTCGCAGTCAATTTGGAACAATTGATCTTTTTCTCATATTGTGCAAACGAATTCAATATGAGATATCCATATTGTGACCATTTATCGAAAGGAGCCGTCTAGTGCATGCAAGCAAAAGCTTACAAATTTCATTACTCTCGGCGACGAGGTTACGCACACAATGTATGCATATGGATACGTTCGACGTCGATCCCCGAAGATATATTTCCCCATGAGCGATCGTGAGTTTCTCAACAGTGATCATCTTGTGTGTGGTAAATGCAAGCACAAAGCTCTGAAATGTTCGCCTCGTGAAGAAACAGCCTAGTTCACAACGTCCCGCATCTACCAACATAATGAACTTTCGAAAATGTTGTTTGATGACCGATCAAAGGGGAAACAGTTGATTGCCGTTGAATGAAATTGAAAGGTTCAGCTTTAGGATGAAAATAGTCTACAGCTCAGTCCTCGTATCCTCTTGCCTAGTAGTTAATCATCAGTAAACTGATGACGAGTATCCAGAATGCATGCAGATACATCGGTACATGGATATGTCTTATGGCTACCACATGCGCGGAACATGTTTTGTCGAATAATTTCATCCAATATAATTAACGATACTGGGATCTTGATAAAACCTACGTCGATATCTTCGACAAAACATGTTCCACGCATTCGGTAGCCTTGAGACATATCCATGTACCGATGAACTCGTATGTGCATGCAATGTAGATACTCGTAATTTTTAACACTTTGGCCGACATTTTACATACGGATAAATCCGCATGTTTTTGGGGGGCCAATTTTCCTTAACTTGCCCACAATGGTCACAACCAAGATGGTGTCACTAACGAAAGGACAGTTGCATGCAACATGAATCTTCCGAAACCAGTTTATGCTAACGAAGCGTCAACTAAGCCACATGGGGTAGTTGAGCAATGCTCCACTAGGAGTAAGAGCAAATCGTAAGACAGAATCACTAAGGAAAGGCCAATTTGTCGGGGGCGAATCGAATCAGTGACAGCCCGAATTATCCCCTGATCAGCGCACAGGTTCAAAATAACTGTTGTCGCCGATGGAGTAGTTCACCGTCAGGTGTAACAATAAGAACAAATCGGGCAATGTCATCCCCCTTCCCCTTAAAAAAGAGCCCGCGGCCACGGTTTCTCGAAAAGTATGACCTCCTTCATTAAAAACTTATGCCAATCGCCTCTAAATGTCACTTCCCTGGCAGCTTCCACTCTACCTTTTTATCATTGTGGACTGTGTTCGTAGCGCTAAGTTTGAACTCTAAATAAATTCTTAGTTGGATATTTATAAGAAATAATGTCAAATATGAATCAATCTGCGGGTAGATAGTTTATGTTAAGTATTCAGATAAATTTCTTAGGCAAACTCTCAACTTAAATTGCTGCTAGAACCAATCATTGATTCAAAAAATGATCCTAACTTAAGAAAATCTTACATTTGCCTTAAGTACAAGACATCTCTTCACTTTAAGCGCAGGGAACTTGCACGTTCAACCTAAAATTAAATTCCTCTTATATACGTCTTAGGATGAAATATGTCTTACATTAGACTAAAGTCTCAGATTTCTCTTCAACTTACATGCTTACATTTACTTTCTTACATTACAATATTTCTTAAGTTTGCACTCAGAAAACGTTTCTTTATTTTTCGTAAGTCTAAGCCAAGAATAGGTTAAGAAATGTTTTTGAATCTTAGGCCAAATTCAAACTTATTTGAAACTTAGCTACGGTTTTTGTATGAATAATTTAAGACGTGACTCAGGACACGTGCAAACGCTACAATGGAATGGGAAAGGCAAAAAAAATTGTTTCCAATTCTAATGCATCTTGTCAGATGTTCAGCAAAATCCTCAAAGTCCGAAAATCCTCCCGGTCCTTCTCGTATTCCCTCACTTAAGTCAACAAACAACAATGGCCACTGAAGATATCTCTGATACCGTCTCACATTTGTCCTACATTTTACACAGCTTCATCGTAATAAATGTCTTGGTAAACAAATAAAAAGGCCATTTAAGGCCAAACTGAAATTAAATCCCAAACAAATGTAAATCTAAGTCCAAACTTGTTCAAATATTCATTTCAACATTCGCTTCAACATGTTGAAAGCGAAATATAAACAACATGGGCGGGTTTCTCTGCGCAACCCATGTTGGGTATCTTTCGTTTTCGCTTTCAACAATATAAATCCAGTTAAACAGAAAGTTTAAATTAATATTGAACAAGTGTGGACAGAGCCACCCATGTTGGGTATTTTTTACTTTCAGCATAGACACGTTGAAGCGAATGTTGAAATGAATGTTGAACAAGTGTATGAAATGACCAAACTTAAATTTGGCTAAGATTTTGTAAAGAAAAAAGTAAGACCTGACTATGAATATCGCCCTTAATATGAATTTACACATGCACTTCGATTACTGGTTGTAAGATAAGTTGTGACGCCTTTTTGATTTTGCATGACGAAACGCCGATTGCAACCGCACAGTCGAAGTCAACTAATTTTCTAAATTACCATCCAATAAAACAAATCATCACTTAATAAATATTATAAAATCGACTCCCTCGACTTCGATGATCGCCTTTATCGCAATTTCTTCTACACTATCCCTCACTTTAATACAATTTCACGCCGAAACACAAGAAAAATATCCAAACATTTCGCCAATGGGTGGTCCCATAATTTGATTTATAGTCATTCCATTTGATCTAAGGCGCGAATATGAAATCTTGCCTAACTGCAATATCACGAATTTCATTTGCAATCGTCCGATAATTAAGGGAAATGGCTAATAAATGGCGTTCTCTCGCTTCGGGAGCTAGTGCACGACCCGAAGTGCAGCATTTATCTATGTACATATTTTATAGTCGTGACAATTTTCACACCTGACCGCTGGCGTTATCATTCTCACCTGGCTACCTCGTCGTTGCACTCTAACTGTAATCCGCAATGTACCAGGCTAAGAAACTTACCGGCTCTAATTAGACTGATAGGCAGACACAGCAGAGAAATGTATCCAAGAGATTGTAATTACGCAGGCTATCTATTGCTGGCTTCTGAAATCCACCTATGGCCCCATTAAATGCATATAATGTGGATAAGTCACATAAGCTGCGCTGGGTGTTTTTATTAAGGCCGGATTACATACATGCAGCCGGCAGACTGATTCAATTGATCAACTTGTGATCAATTATTCTCAGTCGCAGTCAGTTTGGCACAAACAACGTTTGGGCTTTTTCTCAAATTATGAAAATTCCATATAGACATCCCTCTTCTCTTGTGACTACTTGTTGAAAGAAGCCGGCTAGTGCGTGCAAGAAACCGCTTTCAAATTTCATTGGTCTCCGCGCTTTGCACGAAGAATCGATGCTCACGATTGCATTTTATGGGCCGTTTTCACAATGTTTGGTTAAAGTTAATCCTGTAAATAAACGCTAAACGGCACTCATCCTCCAGTTAAGAATTTATCGGACGATAATTCCAAACAGCTGATACGGGCTGCTGAGATTTTGACAGCTAAAAATGTTTGCGTTTGCACATTCAAATGAGACAATTAAACTGGTAAAAAAATAGAGTTCTGCAAATTCATTCGAAGGAAGAGAATTTGAAACCAACTCATCCATAAAATAATGCTGAGAGATGGCACACACGTAGCATAGAATAGAGAAGGCGGCAGAATTCCGCCAAGAAAATCAGCTGATTTTCTATTGCGTTAGCTGAGCTTTCGACTGCATTATCATATTTTGAACGTTACATACGCTAAGTTAAATTTATTGTCCTGGATAGCTAACTGGCGGTTTAACCAGACATTGAGAAAACGGGCCTATAAAGGATATGCTCGACGACGATCTCCCAATATCTATTTCCCCATGAACAACATTATCTTCTGGGTGGGAAATGCAAGGGCAAAGCTCTGAAATGTTCGATTCGTGACGAAATGCCATATTGCGCACAGTCCCTCATCTACAAACATAGTGAGCTTTAGAAAAATTTTGTTTGGTGAGCGATCAAAGGGGAACTAATAGATTGACTTTGAATGAAATTCAAAACAAATGAGTTCAATGGAAATCATGTACGCCTGCCCCTGACCCCTTGATAATAATCAAAAGCAAATGCATCCGTCTGCATGCAATTTGGCCTTTAGAGAATTATCAAATTGGATGCGAAAGCAAGCATGTACTCGTTATACTACGAAACACTTGATTTTGCGCAGAACAAGTAAGATGGGCCAATCCGTATTCCGAAGCAGCGATATCATGTTCTTAGGATCACAGGCTGGCTTCTGTGTGTGCAGAAATTAAAGGCCTATACATATGCTATTTTGAAAAGAGGCCAATTGTAGCCAAGCATTTTCCTATTTTCTTTATTTTGAAATTCCCATTCCAACGGTCAGAAGTTTAACAATTAACGATCATTCCTTTTTAGTCGATGAACCCCGCGGTCAATTCAATGAACCACTCGACACGTTGAGTGTAGGAGTAACGTATTATACCCGCGCCAGTCCGCATTTCGTAGTGCAGAAGTGCCATAATCTTATGCAAATAGCGAATGGTTTATTTTGGGATTAATAGATGGTCTCAGTGTGTTTATTTTTGTGCAATCATTGAGCCGCCAACTACCCGCTGTTTCGCCTACTTGGTCTAGCCGAAGCAGAAGTCAATTTTCACTTTTCTCGCAATGAAGCGTGCCTTCCGTATCTTTCTGCCATGCATATTAGCATCTTGCTGAGGTGGTTAGATGACTCGCCCCCCGGGTGAAAAGGAAGAAAAGTTGTGGAGAGTTGAGCAATTCTTCGTCGTTTTAATAGCCCGCTTAATGGGGAGGTGAAAGAAGTCTAATGATGAAGCGGAATGAAGTTGGCTGACTCTTGATCCCTTTGTAGTGACATGACGTATTTTGCTAAATACCAGGTGAAATGCTTAATTGTGCACGCTTTGTACTGACTGACAATAAAATTGTTTAATAAGTTATAGTCAGAATGCAATTCTCGCTGAAATGTTTACTGACACTTCTTCAGCGTTGAAATAAGCACACTTGCTGCCAGACATATTGCAAAGGGTAGCAATTTTCAAACTGATTCAGATTTGCGGCGCTTTTACTGTCAATAATAAGTCGTCTTTATTACAACATGAGGAGTGTTCAAAATTGAAATTTAGCAGAGCATAATTGGAAATGTTTAGCTTCTCGGAATTGGCCGTTATTGTTAAGTTAGAATAGCACAGGGGTTTTCAACCTTTTTGCTGTCGCGACCCCCTTAGAAAAATTGCACGCCAGCCTTCGGACTGATCATTTATTTAAAATACTAAAAAAGTGGTGATAACATTTTTTCGCATAGCTTTATCATCATCATCGTGAGGCAACAGCCCGATGTCGGACTGTGGCCGGTCGGATCATCATCCCCCAATTATTTCGGTCGAGTGAGGAGGTCCTCCAATTTTCGACGCTCAGCAGTTGTTGGGCGTCCTCAACTACTGAGTCCAACGAGCTCTCGGTCTCGCAACCTTGCTCCGTCGACGCATCGTGCATTGAATATTTTCTTAGACGTGCGTTGCATAACTTTATGGTCTATCATTTCATCTCAGATTTCTTATCTGAGTAAGGCGTCCTAAAAATTATTTAAAAACTAAATGGTTTTTTCGTGATTTTTCCGGGATTTCGCTCATTTGCAATTTTCTGTGACTTTTAGTGACAGTAATCCCTTGACTTACGTCTCCCTTGTTATACGTTTTTTCGACTTACGTCGTTCATTACTTTGAGACCAAACCCTTGAAATTACGTCGTCCGTCCCTTGACTTACGTCGCCGTTTTCAGCGAAGATCTTTCCAAACACTTTACATGATATTATTGAAAATGGAGGATATTGCGCACAGGAGGTGTTTAATGTTGACGAGACAGGCCTGTATTAGAAACGCATGTCCTCAAGAACATTTCTTTCGATTGAAGAAAAAAGAGCTCCTGGCTTTAAGGCAGAAAAATCCAGGATTACTTTGCTTCTCGGAAGGAATGCACTAGGTGATTTGAAACTGAAACCTCTTGCTGTTTATCAATCAGAAAATTCAAGAGCTTTCAAAAATGTGTACAAGGAAAATCTACCGGTTATTTGGAGGTCCAACCAAAAGGCCTGGGATACTTCTAATATATTTTGTGATTGGTTCGATCAATATTTCTGTCCGACAATAAAGAATATAAATAAAGAAATATTTGGAAGCCAATAATCTTTCTCATAAAGCGTTACTAATCATAAATAACGCACCAAGTCATCCCATAAATCTCAACAATGATGCCATTAAGGTGATTTTTTTGCCTCCTAATACGACCGCGATTCTTCAACCAATGGATCAAGGTGTTAATGCATCCTTTAAGGCCTATTATTTGCGGCGTACATTTCACCAATTAATTGAAGCTATTGAGTTGGGGGACAACAGTGAAATGTCAATTAAAAAACCAGGCCGAAGCTTCGTTTCGGCCCGGAGTCCGAAGCGTATATACCCTAGACTTGTACAGACCTAGTGGTGATACCAAAAGTATCAATTGGCAACGACCATATGCATTAAAAGTGAGTTTCCTCTATGGCCAGTTTATAGGGGAGGTTGGCACACATTCAGGAGGACCTTGGCCATTCTAAAAATCAATTAGCTAACCCATTCTACAAATACTTGTCGAATTTTTCAAGTCGCTAGCTTCATTCTATCGAAAGTTATTGCATATTTGAAGTCTCACTTAAAGGGGAGGTAAAGGTTTCGTTTGGTGAACCTTGCGCATTTTTAATAACAACCAACTAGATTCCAGTACAAATATTTTACCAAAATTTCAAGTCACTAGCTTAATTTTTTCGAAAGTTATCGCTTATTTGCCACCAACCAATTAGATCACCCTACAAACATTAAAAAAAATGTCAGGTCTCTAGCTTCACTGTATCGAAAGTTATCACTTATTGGAAGTTTCATTTGTAGGAGAAGGGGTTTCATTGGTCGGATTTAACGTATTTTCAGTATTAGCCAACTGGATCCTACTACAAATATTTGCCCAAAATTTCAAGTCGCTAGCTTTATTTTGTCGAAGTTATCGCTTATTTGAAATTTTATTTCTAGGGGAGGAAGGGGTGCCTTAGGTCGGATGGAACCCATCTTTAATGCCAACTAACTTAATCTCACTTCAAACATTTGACCAAAATTTCAAGTCGTTGGCTTCATTCTATCAACAGTTATCGCTTATTTGAATTTTCATTTGTAGGGGAGGTAGGGGTTCCTTGGGTCGGATCTTGCCCATTTTCAATGCCAACAAACTTAATTTTACTACCAACGTTCTGCCAAATTTTCAACTCACTAGTGTTATTTCTATCGAAAGCTATCGTAATTAAAGTAATATTTAATTTTTAGGGTTTTGTATTAAAAACAAAACCCTTATGAAATCGGTCAAATGTCTGTCCGTCTGTCCGTCTGTCCATGAAATATCTCACGAACGGCTGAAGCTACATACATGAAATTTTGTGGGAGTATGTAGAATTATTATAATTCGCCGGAGAAAGCGATTCGTTGTAATAGGCTTACTTTAAGAGGATGTCCCCATAGAGGGGAAATGAAGGTCACAATTTTTTTTTCATCTGGTATAGGCAAGTGGGGTATCATGAGAAAGGTAACACCGAGTACATTTCATTTCCGGTATTTTCATCAAATTTGAAAAAGTGGAAAAGAGATAGAGGGGAAAATATGTGATCCGAGTTTGCCCCCCCCTCGCATTTCGATACCGTTATACTTAGAAATATGAAAATTTGCAGAAAGGCGGCATTTTACTAGTGTAGAAAACCGAAAATCGTAGAATTTTGATATCTCAACAAAAAAGGTTAATAATAGTACATTTCTCTAGTTGCAGTTAGCATACCCCTACACGCCTTAAGCACAGCCGAGGTCAAAAATATTGATGGCCAATGATAACCAACATCATCGGCAAAATATCTTTAAGTTTCATTACAATCACATAATATTTAATAATAGTACACTCATTTAAAATTAGGCATTTTGACACTATCCACACAAAAATTACACCTACCGGCCTCATATGTAGGTGTGAGTACTACTTTCATGTTGTTTTTCGTAGTGCGAATTGCAGTTATTTAATTAATCATTTTTGAAAGGGTGAAGATTAGTTGGGGGCGCTACGTCGTAATTGGCAAACTTTACCGAGTGGAAGGGGGGAGGGGTCCACATAGAGGCGAAATTAAGCTCAAAATTTTTTTTTTATCGACTGGTATAGGCAAGTGAGGTGTCGTGAGAAAGGGTTGAGTACATTCCATTTTTTCGCATTTTCTTGAAATTTGTAGAAAGGGGAATAGTGGGGGAGGAAAAAATATTAGTTCGTAATTTGCCCCCCCCCCCTGGCATCTCGAGACTGTTAGAATTATGAAAACTTACAGGAAGGTGGGTTCCGAATAGTATATAAAATGGAAAATAATGGAATCTGTATATCTTCTCAGAATAGGTAAGTAATAGTTTATTTCTGTAGTTACAGTTAGCACACCTCTGCATGCCTTAAACACGTTCGAGGTCAAAAGTACTGATGGCCAACGATAACCAACACCTTAGGCAATAATATGTTCTAAGTTTCGTTACAATCACGTAATATGAATTGGCATGTAAAATGTAAGTGTGTAAGACAGTTTAATTATGTTTTTTTTTGTCCATCTGAGTGGTATCAAGAAGAGCAACGAGCCGATATTTATATACCAAAATAAGCGCTTGCTGCAAAACCCTCGGATTGCGGGCGTAGCCCTCTATATTCCGGTTTCATTTTAATTTTGTAGGGGAGGTAGGCGTTCCTTTGATCTGATTATGCCCAACTTACTGTAAGAAAATTACCGTTAGTTTTTAACTGATCGATTTTATTTTTCCAGGGGAGTATAGGATTACCTTCACGAGCAATCTACCAAAGCTAGAACTTTTCATGTTTATTTAATCGGGAGTTATAAATACATTTATTTATTTTACATATGTAGAGGAGGTAGGCGTTCTCTTGGCCTGATCATGCCCATTTTCAATACCAAAAAATCATCAGATCATACTTCCAATATTTGACCAAAATTTCAATGCTCTAGCTTCATTCTATCGAAAGTTATCGTGCGAACGGACAGACAGACAGACATGGCTAAATCGAATCAGGAAGTGACCCTGATCATTTATAAATATACATTTCTATACCTCCGGAGCCTCCTTTAAGGTGTTACATATTTCCGTCGTGACAAAACAATATGCCCTATGCCTATACTAAAAGTCTAGGGTATAATAAATACATTCATATTCAAAAAATGAAAGCTTATACATTTATCGCCTGAAGTTGTTTCTACCCTCGAGTTACGTCGTTTTCGACTTACGTCGCAAATTCTCGGAACCTAACTCCGACGTAAGTCGAGGGACTACTGTAATTTTCTCCGAACAATTTTTAAAAAATGGAAGAGCGAAAACTTTTGTTATTAGTTCTAGTAGCAACTTTAATTTGACTGGACTATAATCTGAGCTTACGAGCGAAGTGTTCTGGAATTTGTATACCGTTCGATCGGCGGCGGGGATGGCGGGAGAGGCGTCGTTTCTACAACCCAGTTAAAATAGTCCTATTCGTTTCCCCAAACATGGTAATGTTTTTTCTATTTATGTAGCGTTTAGTGACTATTAAGTAAATCAACAGTCTGAAGAAAATAAGAAGCTCACTGCAAGCAGTAGCTAAAAAAAAAACATTTTTTTTTAGTTTTAGAAAATATTTTGAATTTCCTAATATTAAATATAATAATCATTTCCGTATGTGACGTGCAGGTTTTTCAGGAAAAGCGCTCCACAAATTGGAAAATTGTCTTTGAGAAATGAAAAATCTTAGGTAAGATTAGGTTAAGGAGCTGCCATGCCACCGCACAGCACGCAAGGACAAAGAAAAGGGAAAACGCTCTCCTCCTCATCCACGTCATCACGCAGCTCTTGCAATAGTCATTGTGAGGAATGCGGAGCCTCCAGGCAAGCTCTCCGATAGGATAGTACCCCGTAATAACCCCCACAGTCCTGCCCATGGTTTTTCCTGTTCAGTGAAAATAGTGTGGCAAAGCGGCTAGGGTCAAGTTTCGACCTAATCGACTTCGTTGTTTGACAGGTATCGCCAACCATCTCATATTCGTCCCGTCAACCGCAGTGGCTTTGATGACAAGTTTTCACAACGCGGCCAGCACTTTAATGTTTATGCGGTCCCCGTCAGCAAGACCAGCTGTCCCCTCCCGAGCCAGCTCATCCGCCACGCAGTTGCCTGCGAAGCTACAATGGGAGCGTAATATAGAAAAAAGCATCCATTTCGTTGAGGGCTAGACGTTAGTTCGCAATGGTTTTCGATGAAGTCAGGACAGATTCGAGTGATCGAATTGCAGCCTGGCGGCCTTAAAACCGTCTAATATGCGTTAGAAGGTTTCGGAGATATTCCTAAGTCGATAATAATCGACCAGTATCTAAAAATAATCAAATTATTATTGGAAAAAGCCAACTCAAACTTCATGATACGAGTACCCAACATAACATAGAAACCTGCACGGGTAATAATAGTTCAGCCTAGTTCGCCTGAATCCTCGCATTTCGTTTTAATACTATAGTAGGACAAATTTATGCATTTACGGTTTTTGCCCTCAAAAATTAACTCGCTCGCTATCTCAGTTTCCCAGTAAGCAATACATCCTAGTAGGTGGCTTTACAAATACGGGGCTTTAATTGGCTCGGATAGATTCATTAAAACCGATATTAAAGATCAAGCGGTAGCCCAGTGCATGTAGAGCAAATTAAAAGCCCAATAAATTGCCCTAGATTTCATTTAAATGAAAACATGACTCTGAAAGCGGCCCCAGGTGCTTCTTACCGTACCGCATACCATACCCAACACACACCCATCATTATGAAGACCAATCCACAGATGGTCGACCTCATAACTATACGCTAGCCGTAGTACTGGGTAACATCTTACCTACATGACGATATCAATATCTTTCGTTTATGTACACAGATACTTTCAATTACAAATTCTAATTATAATTGATTGAATTAAGTTAATCAATGATACGATTAACCTGAGGATAACCGCCACGTTGTTGCCATGATCCAAGAGTACTAGTCGTCCTTCATTTAGGCACGGTAGCGTAGTTAACATAGCTTCAACTTACTGACGAGAAACTTCAACCTGTAGCGTGAGCGTGACGATTAAGAAACAAGCCACTCGCTTTAAATCGGCATGGCAGTCTGATCTGATCTGGGCTCATCTCCTCATTTGCGTATCGGTCAGAATGCATGTCTTCATCTTGCCCTGATCTAATTCTAATTGCAAGTAGAGCCTGTACGAGTAATACTCGTATGTATGACACGACTGGTATGTATTGACAGAGCAATAAGAAAAATATCTTTTCCATATGATACGATTTAATGGTTGTTGAATGAATTACTGGAGCAGATGTTGCAAAACATGGTATTGAAACATTTTGCCTTTTTCACAAATTAATTTCATATGAATCAATTTGCTGGAGTTTATTTAAATGAGTTGAGAGTAGAATGTTCAGATGTTAACCCTCTCCTCCGACTGTGTCTGAAGTAGTAACACAAAGCATAGGGATTCAATTCTTTGAAGGCTATGTGCTTGAAACGGTTGGTGATTTAAGAGGCTATACCAGTGTAAACGCAGAAATTTTGAGTGATTTTCGGGAATTTTTTGGAAGAAAAGTACTCAATTAAATGTTTCGGAAAATAAAGAACATATTTGGCCTATATTACGTAATTTTTTTCATAGAAAAGTATTAGAATCCAAGCGACTTATGAGCTGGTTTCGGAAGCCCAAAAAAATAAAACATCCTCCACTGCTACCATGACTCCGGCCGAATGAGTAGCTAAAACCGAAAAAAGAAAAAATGCCGTTAAACTGGAAGGCATTTCCTGTACAATGACGTAGGTTTTCGAAAAATATCAAAATCTAAGAAAATAGCGTAGGTATGAAAAAAAGTCTGTTTTCTTGCCTATAAAATGGTGGTTTTTTTCAATGCCAAATCGTCAATTTCCATCCAATCAAAAATATCCTACGTCATTGTAGAGTAAATATGTTCAATAGTACTCAGTACAAGTTTCAATGCAAACGGATAATTGCTCTGTGAGTTACAATGTCAGCAAATTTGAAAAATTTCATTTCGAGAAAAACGCGTTAAATATTTAACTAACGAACTGCGTTGAACGACACCAGAATACCTTGTAAAATGGCAACGCTGTTTTCAAATGACCCTATAGATATATGTCTAGCTTAAATAGTGTCTTAATTACCGTTTATGATGCCAAAAGATTCAGGTAACAACACGTCAAAGCTCCGCCTCCAGGCAGATGGAGCATTTTATACCTGCGAGCGGTTGCTCTTCAGAAGGCTGCCATTCGGGGAGTATTAGAGATACGCGCCTTGAAATTTTTACAGGATATTGTTGAAAGTGTAAACTGTTGATAAAGGCAAAAAAAAAACAAAAAAAAAATGGATTTTTTGAAAGTGCCACACTGGTATAGCCCCTTAACGACCAGTCGTCAGAAAAAAATGTTTATAGTTCAGAAAGTGAAAGACCCAACTTATATGGGTAGAATGAATACAACGACTTACAGAAGCCATATCCTTCCGCGTTTTTTGTGTAACCGGCCAAAACAGGACAGAATAGCAGCAAAAAACGATACAGAACCGAATATAACAGCGAAATATGAATTTCGGCGAAAATGGGGTGTTTTCTTGATCCAGTGCCCGTCTAGTTGGCCTTCAAACCTCCACTGAAGTGTCATGAGAAAACTTGAATTCTAATATCCTCGGTGAAAAGACAATCTGATAAACTTTGTTTGGGGAGTGGAATAATTTTCTTTTTCTTTTGCTATTCCATAAATCCACAAAATAAACAGTTTATTCACAAGAAATGACTGCATTATTTGCCTGAAAAGTAGACGACTTCATATCCTGGGTAACCTGTTAAAGGACGACAAATGACACTGATGAAGTCAAACGACGGATACAGGTAGCAAATGAGACTTTCTTCTCGGTTCTCCCAATAATGAAATCGAAGCATGTGCACAAAAATACTAATCCATATATGTATATATAAAAATCAAAGACATACAAAACCATCATACGACGTGTGCTGAAAATCTGGACCCTTACTTAAGCCTCCGAAAACATGATAAACACATTTCAACAAAGGGCCCTTGGGCGAATTTTCAGAACAGTTTGCAATCGAAATGGATGCCACATCCGATACAACCAGGAGCTGTACGAGATATACGATGAGCTGGAAACTTCGAGAATCACAAATTACGTCTACAATGGGCAGGACATATGCAACGAATGGAAGATATTAATTGCTTTGACGCCTCCAGGGGCATGGGCGCGTCAACATCTCTAGCATTTCTACGCCTTGTTGACGTTTCGATAGCATATCTATTTTCTGGAAGTGCAGTTCGTAGCATGCATCTCTCAAAACCGAGAGCTCATTGGAAAGACTCAGAAGATGAAGACGCCAAACAACTACTGAGCGTCCAAAATTGAAGGACGCCGTCACTTGACCGAAATAATTGAAGGAGGATGATCCAGGCGACCAGCGCCCGACGTAGGGCTGTTCCACCACGATGACGATTTGCCTGAAATGATTTTTTCTTTCGCTAGGCTAAAGCGAATTCCGAATATTTCAACCTGAAAATTGGCCAACAGAACAGGTTTCCTGCACCAGCTGTCCATTCATAACTACATATGTATTAAAGAAAGTGTTGCTTTGCTTGTGCATTGTGTACTTGTCGTGTTCCGTTGTGCAAAAGAAAACCGGCGTAAGGGAGAAGGAAGTGTCGTCAAAGTCAAAAAAATGACATTCCACGTATTGAAAAATAAGGATATAATTTTTCATACATAAATCCAATTGAAAAGCACCCAACTGAACTTTAGCCGGTGAAGGGTTAATACAATCTATCCACTCGTATAGGGCAACTCTTCAATTAACATGTCAAAATAAAGTGATAACATTGAGATAGTCGAGACAGCACGACTCCTGGACAATTTTAGCATTAATTCCCAATACTGAAAAGTTGTTTCCGTTTCAAGTGAATGTCGTCTTGTTGAATTCTTTTTAATTGGAGCGTAATGGCGAACTAATTAAAACGCTTCAACTACTGATAAGTATAGTCGTGTGTACTTTAGGGCTTAGCAAATTGTTAATAATGTAGCAAAAGTAACTTGGTATGTGCTGATGTTGATGTCGTCACTAGATTAAGCATTCGTTAAAGTAGCAGGGTAAATGTACCTATAATCGACAGGGGACCAATGATCGACAGGTCCAGTGGTTTTCGTAATGAAAGAAGCTTTAGGCCTGACCCAGAGGATTTGCTTGCTGAGTAAAGTCTAAGTCCTAAGTTCATGTATTTGCACTTAGATTTTGCTGAGGCCATTAATTTCCCGCCCGTCTATTCTTTGATGTCTGCAGATATGGCTGTCGAGTGGATGTTGTCTTGTAAGAATGCATATTATTATTCAAAAATAAGGCTTTTCCTCCTAATTCCGCCGAAGCCTACCCCAAGCTATCGTTGTAAAAGGAGTAGGGAAGGATAGCTGTACCCTGAATAGCTGAGTCACACTTAAGCGTCTCAGGTCAGTAACGCATCATAAATTACGTAGTCAGCATAGTTGTGTGAGCTCTAGCATGTTATGAGCCACCTGAAGCAGCTATCACACAGGCCACGCCTGGAAAGGGTTTGGCGATAGGCCGACAACCCATCCTTGAAAAAAATACTCCATGTCAAGAAACCTGGAATAAAAGCCTCGGATTGGACGGATCATCAACGAAGATCACGCAAACGCTTAACGATTATTCTTTCGGATCCTGAACAAACCGGGGGCCGTGAAGGCCCTCCTTCAACAGGTGGAGAATTACAAACTGAGCATCACTGCAGTCCAGGAATCAAATTGGATTGGTATCGACATAGACAGCAAGAATTCAGCTCTGTGAAGTTGGCACCGTCACATTCGATTTTTCAAATTTGAATTGTGCAGTTCGTTTGCCCATCGTAGGCTCACGTTTGCCCAGGAAAAATTTTCGTTTGCCCACCCTTACAAAAAAAGTTATTAACAAAATACTTTTTTTCAAAATGCAAAAACCCACGAATTTTTTTTTTCAAAAATTGGAAATTTTTTTCGCCATTTCGTTTGCCCAACGTTAGCCCCGGATTGCCCACCCAAAATTTTCGTTTGCCCACCCCTCAAATTTTTTTTATTCAAAAAATAAAATTTTTGTCCCACATTGGGCGTCACATTATACACCCTCAAAACGATAATATTTAATTTAAATTGCCCACCCCATTAGCCCATTATAAGCCCTCGTTTGCCCAGTAAAAATTTTCGTCTGCCCACCCTTACAAGAAAAATTATTAGAGAATTCAATTATTGGGGTTGCGAACACTTATTTCCTCAATTTGGCTCCTTAAAGGATAATTTTGTGGTTCGAACTCATCAGTTCTATTGCCCATCGTGCGCTATCGTTTGCCAAGGAAAAAGTTTCGTTTGCCCATCCCTCCAACTCTTTTTATAAAAAAGTAAGTATTTTGATCCTACTTGGGTGCCACTTTCCACACTTTGGCTCCTTAAAGGACAATTTGAGGTCGCAAGCTCGGCAGTTCGTTTGCCAATCGTGGATTATCGTTTGCCCAGGAAAAAGTTTCGTTTGCCCACCCTTGCAAAAAAAGTTATAAGCAGACAAGTTTTTTTAGATTGGTTATACTTATACTGTTATTTTGGCTCCTTAAAGGATCATTTTGAAGTGCAAGCTGGGCAGTTCGTTTGGCCATCGCGGATTATCGTTTGCCCAGGAAAAAGTTTGCTCACCCTAGCAAAAGAAGTTATTAAAAAAATAGGATTTTTTTACGATGGGAATTCTTAAACTTTTTCCTGGGAAAACAGTAATGCACGATGGGCAATCGAACTGATGAGTTCGAACCACAAAATTATCCTTTAAGGAGCCAAATTAAGGATATAAGTATTCGCAACCCCAAAAATTTAATTCTCTAATAACTTTTCTTGCAAGGGTGGGCAAACGAAACTTTTTCCTGGGCAAACGATAATCCGCGATGGCCAAACGAACTGCCCAGCTTGCACTTCAAAATGATCCTTTAAGGAGCCAAAATAACAGTATAAGTATAACCATCACAAAAAAAAATTTTTAAGCTTATAACTTTTTTCGCAAGGGTGGGCAAACGAAACTTTTTCCTGGGCAAACGATAATCCACGATGGGCAAACGAACTGCCCAGCTTGCGGCCTCAAAATGTCCTTTAAGGAGCCAAAGTGTGGAAAGTGGCGCCCAAGTGGGATCAAAATACTTACTTTTTATAAAAAGAGTTGGAGAGATGGGCAAACGAAACTTTTTCCTGGGAAAACGACAATGCACGAAGGGCAATCGAACTGATGAGTTTGAACCACAAAATTATCCTGTAAGGAGCCAAATTAAGGATGTAAGTATTCGCAACCCCAAAAATTTAATTCTCTAATAACTTTTCTTGCAAGGGTGGGCAAACGAAACTTTTTCCTGGGCAAACGATAATCCGTGATGGCCAAACGAACTGCGCAGCTTGCACTTCAAAATGATCTTTTAAGGAGCCAAAATAACAGTATAAGTATAACCAATCTAAAAAAACTTGTCTGCTTTTAACTTTTTTTGCAGGGGCGGGCAAACGAAACTTCTTCCTGGGCAAACGATAATTCACGATGGGCAAACGAACTGCCTAGCTTGCGGCCTCAAAATGTCCTTTAAGGAGCCAAACTGTGGAAAGTGGCGCCCAAGTGGGATCAAAATACTTACTTTTTTATAAAAAGAGTTGGAGGGATGGGCAAACGAAACTTTTTCCTGGGCAAACGATGGTGCACGGTGGGCAATCGATCTGATGAGTTTACACTACAAAATTATCCTTTAAGGAGCTTAATTAAGGATATAAGTATTCGCAACCCAAAAAATTTGATTCTCTTATAACTTTTTCTGCAAGGGTGGACATACGAAAATTTTTACTGGGCAAACGAGGGCTTATAATGGGCTAATGGGGTGGGCAATTAAAATTAAATATTATCGTTTTGAGGGTGTATAATGTGACGCCCAATGTGGGACAAAAATTTTATTTTTTGAATAAAAAAAATTTGAGGGGTGGGCAAACGAAAATTTTGGGTGGGCAATCCTGGGCTAACGTTGGGCAAACGAAATGGCGAAAAAAAAATCCCAATTTTTTAAAAAAAAATTTCGTGGGTTTTTGCATTTTGAAAAAAAAAAATTTGTTAATAACTTTTTTTGTAAGGGTGGGCAAACGAAAATTTTTCCTGGGCAAACGTGGGCCTACGATGGGCAAACGAACTGCACAATTCAAATTTGAAAAATCGAATGTGACGATGCCAACTTCACAGAGCTCAAGAATTCGCATACAAAAAAGCGGCAAACCATTAGGTCACAAGGAGTTTGGAGTTGTATTTATAGTGAATAAGCAGCTCAAGCCGCACGTTATTGCCTTCAAACCTATTAATGAAAGGTTGTGTTCGCATTAAGACTTGTTTTTTCAAGTTAGCATCGGGGAACTACTGGAGGAACGCAATGGTAACGATTAACGATTAATCGACTTCACCTGCAGAAGGAATTTTATCGTAAGCTCCACATGCTTTCCGCATCGACGCTTTCACAAACAGACTTGGAAATTTCCAGACGCACGTACCGTCAACCAAATTGACCACGTCCTCATTTGCAAAAGGTGGGCGTCCAGTGTATTGGATGTCTGATTTATGGAAAAGCAAACTGCGATTCAGACCATCACTTGGTAAAAACAACCTATCGATGCAGAATTTCTTCAGTACACGAATCGGGAATCAGCCCTCCCAAAACCTTTGCGGTTGACAAACCGAGAGAATGCAGTGCGATGCACAGCCCGTCGGGCGCGAAATGGCTGGTTTGACGAAGAATGCAGAAAATCACTCGACGCAAAAAGCTAAGCTTACAGACAATATGGCCAACGTGCAACTAGAGACAGTAACGAAAAATATGATGAGCTACGGCGAATATCGAATAGAATAATTAGGCGTAAGAAACGGAAATACCATGACCAGCAGTTGCTGAACATTAATGAGAACTTAGCTAATAGAAACACCAGACAAGCGCATAGACTAGTAAGAATGGCTATCAACCCAGGACTAACCTCTGTAAGGACAAGGATGGAAACATCATCAGCGACACCGATAGAATCAACAACGATGGGCGTCCTATTTTGAAGAGCTTCTGAATATAACATCTAATGTCCCCATACACGAAGCCCTAATCGATGGCGTTATTATTGATAATGATGATGCAGGGTCGAGCAGGTTATACCGCTCAATTACTATACTAACTAACCAACAATTTGATCTGCGCTGCTCTGGATAGAAATTTAGTGCAAGAATTCTACTCGCTTAAGTAATTGCTGTTTTGAAATGAAGACGGCGCAGGTGTCGAAGTTTTCGAGCAGTTTGCGGCTTGGGAAGCACATAAAATTAATTTCCTGTCAGTAAAATGTTCGTTTTGTGTCATTATATGGAATAGTAAACATAGAAAATGATTTTGCTACCTAAAGGAAATTTGTCCGATTGTATCTGTACTAAAGATTTAAGTTTCGTCTTGAAATTTGAGTTGACGTTTGAATGCTAAACAAAACGAAGACACACTCCTAAACTAAACTTGCTCCCGCTTGACATACTTGGAGAACAACTGGCGAGGAACACGACCCTGCGCCTTCGCGAAACAGGCCAATGGATTGCGTCGAGTACTGGCCACTCGGCGAACTTGGACACCCTGGATCTCCCTTTGGAGACTGATTACACGTCTCCAAAACACGTTTTTGGTAGAAATTACACCAGCTTGATTCCGTCGAGAAGCCTATGGGTTGATAATGCACCCTTTACCTCCAACTCCTTGGCTATCTACACGGATGGCTCTAAGATTGATGACGGAGTTGAGATTGGTATATACTCGGAGGGACTGGGAATCAACTTATCCTACCGTATTCCCGACTTTTGTAGTATCCTGCACGCTGGACTCATGTCGTGACTGCCAGAGACATTACTATCTATACGGACAGTCAGGCTGCGATTCGCTCGCTTGACTCTGTTCTCACCACATCGAAAACTATTCAGAAGTGCCGCACGGCTCTTATGGAGATGAGTCACTTCTTCAACATTACCCTCTGCTGGATACCGAGCCACAGTGGCTTCGCGGGCAATTGCAGGGCGGACGGTTCGGAGCCTAGGTTTCTTCAGCGAGGTGTATTGTTACTGTTATTGGTGGTATCACAATGGACCTATGAGAGGTCTAAGTGTGCTGTGTTATATCATGGCAGCCCCTTAACCTAACCTAACCTAAGACACACTCCTGGCAAAGGTTTGCCCCGTTTTCGAGTTCGCTACTCTAATCTACTCTAAAGCTCTGTACAGAAAAAAACGCAGCTATTTTCAAGCAGAAAATCTTGTATCTTTCTAGGAGTAATATGCAATTTTAAGGACTATATACTTGTACATAAATGTCCTAGTATTAGTTTAAGAGGCCGTTAAAATACAATAGTTTAGGCCCACACTATGCATAATAAATCGACGATCTGCCCAGCTAGCAACGTGTGTGCAAGTAAAGTAATCAAATTAGTAGTGATTCTGATTACATAATGCCCCAATATTTTTTTTTCAGTAAACATAAATATGAAAATGTATTCTTGAGAACAGTCATACTACAATTATGTATGTAATAACAAATTTTGGTCTGAAAATTGGGCGATTCCAAAAATTAGTTGGGAAAACGTCTTATCTGCGCTCAAGAGCAATTCAACGCTGCGGGATATCGAGCACAATTAATCGATTTGATTCGATGATAGGGACCTGTTTAATGTAAAAACAGTGCTAATGGTAATGATATCACGAAATTGAATTTTGAAATTAAATTCAATGCTTGAAATGACAGATTTATATTTAGTAGGGTATAAAAGCAGTTGCGTAGTCTGTTTGAAGTGTTTTAGAGAGATGCGATTTAAGTATTGCAATTTTAATGCCTCCTGGATGTTTTTCTTCTTCTCTTCTCAGTAAATTGGCCATGTATAAATTAAACCGAAACTGATCGAACCACTGCAGTCTAATTATGAAAGATGCTTTGAAATTTTTCCATAAACTTATAATTATTGTTTCCTGCTATGAAATCACTGTGTTTTTAAGGAAAAATGAATTAAAACAGAAATTGATATTAGTTCAGATTCTCTTTGCAGAACATCCGAGCCATCTGTACAATTTTAAAAGAAACGAAGTGTTCGATATGTACATACATATGTATTGTATTTTCTTTAGCATATCTCCAGTATCTAATTCTAATATCGTGCGTATCGATAGATACACGCGAGATCGCATAATTGCACACTAGTCATATGGTGCGGATCACGGGCATAATGATGACGAAGAGGTTATGTTGTAGGTTAAAGCGTGCAATTGCACCAGAGTCACATACATAGCAATTTGCACAACACACCCATCTAATAATGAAGTCGTTTGTTTACTTTATCTAAACGCTTTGATCATTTTAAATTACAACGCTTGCCACTATCCACGACCATCACTATTTATTCAGATAATTGAGTATGCACCGTGAATAGAGATACTTCAACAAACTACCTATAACTAGTCTTTCTCGGTACGTAACGATTATTACTTGCAAATATTTATTTAGATATAGGAGGCATTAAATTTGCGATCTTTTGCGGTAATCTAAGCATGCTATTGGAAAATTTCTAATTTATGGCTTAATTATAAAGCATGCATGTACCACGTTTTATAATTTTTATTGACTTTAATTCAAACTGTAAGTCCAAGTCTTCGGAACTTTATTTAGTTGGCTTTACTAGCAGATAGATAGCCAATAAGTAGTTTTATTTGAAGTAAACATTAAATTATAGTAATCAATTATGACGATGGTATGAATGAACATAAGAGTAGGTTTCAAAAGGAAATACGTGTATTTGTATCTATAAATTTTACCATCTTTTCATTCATAGTAAAATTTATTTAAAGGTGTATTGTCACTTTCCTAGTGTATTCTTCGTAAAGTAGTCTCTTCTCAATTGGCTGCGTTGGATCAACGGGTTAGCCACGAAGTTGGCCTAACGATTCCCTATATCCATAAAGACCTGTGCCGTCACTAGACCAATTGTTAGGCTATCATATTGTCTTTCCAGAAATTATTGTACTACTACTTTGCCTTAACCCCTAGCGGGGCATAGCGCGTCAACTACTCCTGCGCGCCATCGTACTCTGTTCTGGGCAATGGGGCGCAACTTCCCAAAAGACTTACCCAGTGCCTGGCACTCCTTTGCCACAGATCGACGCCATGTGATTCGAGGACCCCCTCTTGGTCGGCCTTGGTTGGAAATGGGGTTCCATTTCATGGCATGCATAGCAATGCAGTTATCACTCTTCCGCAATGTGTGACCTATCCACTGCCATTTTCGTCTGCGTATCAATTCGTCGATTGGCATCTGACCCGTACGCCGACTTAGCTCTTCATTTGATATTGTTTCGGGCCAGAAAATTCTTAAAATTCGACGAAGACATGAGTTGACGAAAACTTGCAGCTTTCTGGTAACTCCTACGGAAACTTTCCATGTACTGCTCCCATACAAAAGCACTGATAGTACCAGGGAGCGAAACAGGCCCAGCTTGGTCTTGATGCTGAGATAACTGCCCTGCCAGATTTTGGACAGCATGCCGTATGCGCGTTTAGCCTGGTTGATACGACGAGCGATGTCCTGCTCCGTACCACCATTTTCGGCAACAATGCTACCCAGGTGGACGAAGTTGTCTACCTTCTCCACAGGCTGCCCATTAATATTGATGGCAATAGGTGTCGGATTTCTTTTTCGCAACGGCGGGCTAAGCACCTTGGTCTTGTTGGTATTAATCTTTAGCCCAACCTTGCTTGCCTCCCTCTCGAGATCTAACGAAATCGATGAAAAGCAAGTGAAGCGGAGAATCGTATTCAGCGCATTGCTCGATGATGATTTGCAAGGTGTTAATGTGATCGACACAGGAGAATCCGGATCGAAAACCAGCCTGCTCTTCATCAATTGTGCTTTCTAAGTGGGCCTTTAGTCTTTCCAGGACGATTTTAGCTATTATCTTGGCAACGGCAGGAAGCACACAAATGCCTCTCCAATTATTACAGTCTGTGAGGCTACCCTTCTTTGGAAGTTTGATGATCAAACCTTCCTTCCACTCAGTGGGAAAGGTCTCTGTATTCCATACTTTATCAACAAGTGGGTGCAGCAAATCGGCAGTTACGCTTGGCGCTGCTTGATAAAGTTCGGCAGGGACACCGTCGAGTCCGGCGGCCTTTCCTCGTTTTAGTGCAATAATTGCAGTGACTATTTCCTCTTTAGTCGGGGCAGTGGACCGTATACGCACATTTTGATGGTTAGCTAAATTATCTATATGAGGGGGAACTTCACCAGAGGTTACACGGTTCAAGACCGCGGCGAAGTGTTCTTACCACCGTCTCATTTGATCTTCTTCCAAGATAAGTAGCTTTCCATCACTATCCTTCACCGGATGTTGGCAGGAGTTACGACAACCTGTAAACTCCTTGATGACACCGTATACGGCGTTTAAGTTGTTACTTCTTGCGGCTTCTTCTGCTGACACTCAAAGAACTCGACAATCTACCAGCGGAACAAAAATGTCGAATGTGTGACCATACATACGCTGAATTTCCTACACAGCATATAAACAGTGCTGGTCTTGACTATTTTAGTACCTAATAGCCAGTCATACGAAGCATTTTAGCATAGTCTTTGAAAATAAATATTAAAAATATACAGGATGTCCGACCTCAAACTGACTGTACTTCTTAAAGTCGACTCTTGTTTTACTATCCCCTTCAGCTAAGGAAAAGCACCACGAAAATATGTGAATTTATCTACACATAACCGATGCAGATGGCAGGTGGAAAGGTTGACGCGCTATGTTCTACAGAAACTAAGGAAAATTGTGAACTGGTGAAAAGGCTTCTTTTTCATGTCACTGACAATTTACACTAGAAAGTAGCCGAAGAATGATCGAAAAAGTTAGCAAATATTCGGCGTCCAATGTGGGATCAGTGTGATTTCATCTAGTTATTGAAACTGAAAAGAGCAATTGAGGCGCTCGGTACCGCTAGTCACAAGACTCAAAGACCAAAACCTTTACCTTAAGTTAACCCTTATGCGACCTTAATTTAACTTAAGCTACCTAGTAGTCCGGATGGCACAACGGTTAGCACTTTGCTAACTCAGCTCACTTAGCTGTCCAATGAGTACCCATTTATAGGGTAAATAACTCACGGTCCAGATTTGGACTGGTGCACCAGTTATTTATTCTTTATTTGCCTTAAGGTTACCTTAAGGCTTTTTGAACCGTACGTTACTGAAAAGTTACCGTGGAAAATAGCCGAAAAGTTGATCGGAAAATCACAAAAATATTCGGCGTGCAATATTGGGTAAGTGTGATTTTATCTACTAATCGAAACCGAAATGGGCGGTCGAGCAGTCATGCGGTACCGTTAGTTATAGAACATGAAAAGCAAAACATTAAGGTTAATTTAAGTTATTTCAATCCTACGAAAATAAGAGTCGAAAAGCCTGAAAATAGTCTTATGGCAAGCCTCCACGGCAAAATGAGCGGTTATCACAGTCAGCCATTATTTACACTAAGCCTTCACGGTAAAAATTTTATTTCTAAAAAAATATTCTAGGTTAGGTTTGAATTAAGCTACGTACTTAGGCTATAAGATAAGTAGACCCACATCACTTTTGATATTACTAGCGTGCTATATTGGACTCAGACGGTATTATAATTTTCATAGGAAATAATAAAAAAAAAAGTGTATTTAAATATCCCATAATTAAAGGGATATCGTTGTATAAAAAATTATATTATTTAATAATTCGACATAGGTCGTTGTAAAATCATATTATTTACGTGAGAGGTTACTTCGAGGTACTCACCTGAAAAGAGAAAAAAAAAAGAAACAAATAATCATAAATATATTACTAAATTCTGTGCGAAGTATAATAATAGAGGTATGTACTATATATAATACATTTATAAAAATGCTTGAAATAAACAATTTCGTTCAGTTTATCCATATCATAATGGTTTCTGTTAAAACGCAGGATATTTAGGGGTATTGCAGGAGGAGGGATGAGGTAGGATGTTCTGAGGAGGAGGTGAGTGCTGGATCTACAATGTACACATATTTTATCATGGCGTATAGTTTAGTACTTGTTCTACAAGAAAAAGATTTTGTTCGAGTTTTCCCCACGCCTTTGTAGCTGACCTTGACGGGTCGAAAAAAATAGCCATAGTGATGTGGTCGCCGGTCTTTTCACCGTCCTGTTGCAAAAAATTGTCGCGGAATCAAAGCCAGAGTTCCTTAATTTTTCTTTAATGTAATTTTAATTGCAACAATAGTCGGCGCCCAATGTAGGGTCAGTGCTATTGTATCTAGTTGACAAAACCGAAATATCCAGTCGAATACGTGCACGGTACAGTTGGTCACATCCTTCCATGATAACCACGACATACATAGACTCCGACTGGGTCCATTGTGTTACCACACGGGATATATTATGCCGACCAGCCGACACATTCAACCAGCCGGAGCTTAGGCGAAAACGTCGAAACTGACCAAGGTCTACGTTTACTAAATCGTCCAGCTACTCAAAGAAGCCTCCAAGAATTGAATTAGTTATTCGGACGTGTACAGAGCAGATGGAATATATTCTCTTCTTATTCCACATTCATACAACTTCGACAGAAGTCGTTAATATATGGAAGTTGAAGCTTCCTGTCGTGCTCCCCAATCGGACAGTGTCCACGACCGCACCGATATGTTGTCTTTTCAAAGACAAAAATCTAATAGAGCGGCGCATGTCCACCCTGAACCACATCAGCTTTCTTCTGTGATACATACTGTCTGTCTTGCTAATTGCAGTCAGCTTGAAACGTCACAACGGATGTACGTAAAAGTCAGTCTCACATCACAGAAGACTTTCCTATACTTCCCCATAAAACGGGCAAGTTCTTTTTTATTTAGATTCACCCTAACCCAGATTTAGTGGCCCAGGTAACCAGCAGAGAGTGAACAGAGAGATAATAACTCACTAAGAGTAGCAGCTTTCCCGAGATTGCAATAGCAAAATCATCTGCATAACCAATAAGTTTACATCCCAGCGTGTCCAGGTCCAGGAGTAGTTAACCGCCATGTTTCATAAGAGGGGGAGATGATAGCACCCTGCTGAGTGCGGCTTTTCACATATCTTAGTGAGGATGATGCTCCTAGCTCTGAGCAAATGACTCTAAATGTCAGCATTGTGAGTCATCTACTACCAGACACGACAGTGCAGCAGTGACTGCATAAAGTTTAACGTTTATTCTATGCTTCGTTGGGATCAGTATCGTTTTATTTAGTCATAAGATAGAAAAACTGAAACCGTTTCAGACCATATCTTAACACATTTTTGTGTATCCTATCCTGCGTTAGTGAACGTTTTCAGTAGAAAGTAGTCGAATATTATGTAGAATGTTCGGCGCCCACTGTGGTATCAATTGTTTAGTAATTGAGTTCGAAATGGGCAATCGAATCGGTGGTGACGTTAATTAAAAGACTAAAAAGACTACCTAAGATCTTATGATTTTTAAAATCTGGAGCGGCAGGTAGCACAGTGTGTTGAGGCATCAGTCTCATGTTTGACTACCGGCGTTTCGGGTTCGAATCCCATCCACGACGACATTCGTGGCCATGGATGTGCAGGGGGTGCATGCTTGCAACTGCATTCTCCGAAACCAGTTTATGCCAACGAAACGTCAACTGGGCCACATGGAACAGTTGACGCGCTTTGCCCCACAAGGGGTTAGGGCAATTGAGTAATAGTAGATTTCCCACCCCTATATAATGACACCCTGTTTAAATGCGCTTTCTACGCAATATGGTATAGCCGGGCTTGCCTATAAAATTCTGAGAGAAATCGTAGAGATCATACGCTGCAGAAACAGTAGGCGAATACCAAAGAGGCTTTCGACATGTACCTCTTCTAAACTAAACTCCCACATTACTTTTTCTTCTGCGAAAATTTAGGGGGTGACCTAAGCCCTGGTAATTTACCAGAATCGAAATAATAGAAAAAAACATCATGTTTGCCAATTCTATCCATAAAACACAATATCTATCCGAATTGAGCCAACAATAACACGAGTGTATATCAAACTGTCGTCACGGATTGATGGGCAATCAATTTTCAACGCCAAATACACATTTTTCCGTTAAATTGTATAATTTAAAACAAACAAATTTGTTTAAAATTTATTCTAATTTTGTCTTTTTTTACGTGCGTACGCGGAAATCTGCTCATCCATATGCCATGTACACTCTGTTCCAGTTTCAAATTTAGATAGTTCTTCCCAAACGCCATTCACTTTGTCCGAAGATCAACAGTCGGCAGCAGTCTGGAAATTTGATTTTTATCTAATTTCTAGAATAATAAATAGATTAAAAAACAAAAAAAAACCTGGAGAAAATTTCGTTAATGCATCCAGCCAGGCAAAAAATTCCGAAACAGAAAACTTTACCAAGTGGAAATGTTGAGTCATACTTATGTATATGAAAACCAGAAGTTTAATAGTGAGGATTGCTGAAATTTCGTTAATTAGAAAACCGAAATTAAAAGTGCTAATTCTCGAAGAGAGAAAAAACCAAGAAGATCCTCTTTCAAAGCTGCAAACGACGATAAACATCCTCAACAGCCACTTGGGTTCCAGTAAACAAATTCAGGTGTAAAAAGTGAATGTTGCAAAGGATGGTTCGTTGATCTTTCATTTAATGAGTCTGAGCACCAATAAAATTTGATTCATGCTAAATGCCTTTGCGTAGGCTTTTCAACACTTGCCCAATTCATGCATTGAATCGATCATAATCATAGGATGTACTGGATTTGGAACATGTTTTCAATAGAAGAGATACAAGTAGTATCTTTTCACAGTTTATGGCTAATATTAATGATTGCGAAGCATCATCCATTGGATGGCGTCATATATGACTGTAATTAGCAGTAATCATACTTTGACCCATGTGGGCGGTAAATATGATTTTAGCCGCGCAATTTTTAGCTTGGTGTGAAGATTCGAAAAGTTTTTTTTTGCCAGTTCCCAACAAAAAAAAATCCTGCATTCGATCATTTTTTTAGACAAGTAACATAGGCGTTAGTGCGGTGGTCCATAAGTTAGCAGAATGCGGGCGTAGGGGGCGAGGTACCCTTTTCATTTTTTTAATTTCTTGAGTAACTCATTGGTAGTATGAATACGAAATTTTATTAAATCGTGTCAGTCTTCGATGGGTTGTCGTCGAGTGAACAAGTCACAACAAAAGCCAAGCAAGTGTGTTGTTGCTATGGAAAACCCAACTTCAAGCAGGACAGCGATAGTGACACTTGTAAACCATGTCAATTTTAAACCCCTTGCTTGGTAAAGAACCTCAGGGCAGCGCAAGACCCGTTTTGCATATTTTGTCTCCCGGATCGACTTCTTTACTTACTGGCATGATTTTTTTTTAATTTGCAAAAAATGAAAACTTGAAAAGAAGACCTCACTCTCGCCATTTCCTTCATTAATCGAACTTATTGATCTACCCTCCTAAGTGGATGGGTATATACATTTTATGTGAGGTGGAAATAAGCTTTCCTAGGACAACAGAGCATAACCATTTTAATGAAAACTAAATTTATCATCAAATAAAATACATAATAATAAAATACAAACTCAGGCAATGCGAACTCTTAACAATTAATTTCCAACTAGTATCCAATTACGGCTTAATTCCTGGTCTGTATTGCCAATTATTTGAGAATTTCCTCTCAAAAATTTGCAACATTTCAATGCATAGGAATCCAGTTCCTTTAGTCTTGAGGGAACCTTATTTCATAATACCGATCAAATGGATCGATCCAAAACGGTCGTCAGTCGGCATTTCATGATTCTGTTATGCTAAACCACAGTAATGCAACATATATTTGAGAGAGACAACCACAATACAGAATCTGTATGTGTGGTCATACATAAGATATAATATAAAGTACAGCCATACAGTCCATACAATCAGGCGATTCTGCTTGAACAAAATACTATCCAGATATACGAGTATATACTAAAATATGGTGCAAATTCTTCATGAACTCGTGGGCAAATCAGCATAAAGACCGTATCGGCTGTTGTTCTCTTTAACCAAAACATTTCAATATGATCGGCATAAAAGCGATGCCGACTTCCCAACTATTATTAGCTGAAATTCCATTCACCGTCATGCATACTTATCGATTGTTCAAGACTTAATGGTGAAGACCGCCTTTTGTCTTGTGCCTGTCTTTTGTAATTGAACCTTTGGCCTCATCCTCGTATTTAAGCTTGTATGCCCACCTGATATTTACCTGATGGAGACTTTGAACAGAAAAGAAATGCACAGAGATCGGACATCTGTTACTATGTATATACTTCCGGGACCGGGACAGAAGTACAGAAAGAGGTTCATGAGAAAGTTGATAGAATCCATGGTAATTGGAGAAGATGAAGATCTTCAAAGAGATCAATTGTCTGCCTTAAAGTTTACTGGCTTCTAACACAATTGAGTTGTTGAGGAATTGCAGCTAAGTGAATCTACAATAACTGCCTAATCTTTCTAGATGTTGTATGCTTATTTAGCAAATTAATATGCTCATACGGCCGGTTGGGGAGGCCGTTAGTTCAGTGCGTTCAGGTGTCAGTTTGTTGATACCAGGTTTCGCGGGTTCGAAACTTGTCATGGATGTTTATGTTGTCTTTTCCTCTAATGTGGGCGTAACCATAAGCCACAACCATTCGCAACTTGTTGCAAAATGCGGCAAGAGGTGTTTACTAACAACATACATTGTTCGAAACCAGATGTTACTATATATCTGGTTGACGTCCTAGTTGATGATTCGTTAACATTATGTTAACGGATTGTCAACTAGGCCGCTTAGAAATAGCTGAAGACTGTAGCTACTGATATGACGTTATTTAATCGAGGCTAGGTCCTGGGACATAGGGAAAGCCATGTCGAGTAACACTCACAGAGCATACTGAATTGCCCTAACCCTTGTGGGTCATAGCACGTCAACAGATACATTTGGCCCAGTTGACATTTCGTTGGCATAAACTTGTTTCGGAGAATGCAATTGCCAGCTTGCACCTCCTCTCCCCATTTAGCCGCCTACCTGCGACAAGTCGGGAGATGCTGTGGCTTATTATTACGCCCGCACCACTGGGCAAGACAACACAAACATCCATGGCCAGGAACGTCCTCGTGGACGGGATTCGTATTCCAAACGCCGGTAGTCAGACAGGAAACTGGTGCCTCTACGCACTGAGCTACCGGTGGCCCCAGGAGTTTATTTTCAGCTTCCTAGAAATCACCTTTGGCCTCCGTTGAAATGGTCTTCGGTTGACCCGAATTCAAGAGTGAGCAACCTGAAGATATTTCTGATTCTACTCCTAATCAAGTTAAGGATATCGAGAATGTGGTTATGCGAGTAACCCGCAATTAATAATTCGGCCTGCCTCAGACCACAAACAGCCTCCCACAACTAGGCGACTGTCTCCGTTTCCTAATGCCGGATACGTCTCCTAATAGGCCGGAAGGGTAGCACAAAAAAAAGGTTATGGGATGATGGAAAAGGTAGCGGAAGCCTGCCTAGCCAGATTGTTTGCAAGTTCATTGCCCTCGATGCCAGAGTGACCAGGAACCTAATCAAATGTAAGTTTGTTCAACGATCTTACAGTTTGTAAAATGTCATGACAGAACCACTCCAACTTTGTTGACTGAGCTGTTTGTCAGTGCCAGTCGTAGCAAATCGCGATATAATTTATGTATTTCAATAGCCAACTCGTTGGTACAGTTGGGCACATACTTGGATACCCTGAACCTGTAATGAACCATATTCTGGTCTGGTTGTGCTGCTTCCACCGGCAGATCTGTGGCAGCACCTGATGAGTATCTCCAGCAAATGAGGACGTGATCAATTTGGTTAACTTTAGCCGTGTTTTTTTGTACATACCCTAGTTGTTTGTGTAATGTGTGTAAGTTAACCCGGATAACCCCCAATTAACCTGCAGCGCAGTACAAAAAAACACGCCTGGTATATGCGTCGGGAGATTTCCAGGTCTGCTTGTGAATGCGTCGATGCGGGAAACACGTTGAGATTACGACTAGATTTCTACTGCAGGCGAAGTCGATAAGTCGCTAATCCCGTCATACTGACCTGACCAAGAATATATATAGCGTTGTGCACAAAGTATGTATCTTATGCTTAACGTAATTGAATACCGCAATTCCAAGTAAACAGCAGGGCCAACGCATCGTCAGCAGACAACCAACATCAACATACAAGATAACAAGACCATCGATTGAACTTTGAGCATCGGCAGCAGACAATCAGCACGGGCAACGTGATCATCAGTTCACCTACATTCAGACACGCTGCACCATCAGCAGAAAAAAACCTATAAAGAAGCCAGAAATTCAGAAATCGGAGCCAGTCGAGCCGTCTTCCAGTCAGTCTGCTCCTAATAGTCTCATCTACTATTATTCAAAACTATAACTGAAAGTTGTCATCAAAATCATCATTGTGTATTTTCCCACTTTCCCATTTAAATTATAACATCAAAGAAAAAACTAACTAAACTCTTTTATTTAAATTTGCGCCACATTGGTCTCCAGTCGAGTATCCTGAAATCGTCTACACTTGATATGGAACTTCAAGCGTCCAAAGGAAACGCCGATCATCCGATCATCGCCTGCGGATATCACGGTGAAGTCCCTTTCCTGTGCTTAATCTCAGGATCAGGCATAACAGGATCGTCCCTCGATAAATTACCAGGTTAAGCGTTGACCTAATATAGAGTAGCGCTCTTGTTGTTTTGTGTGTTATTTCACTAACCTATGCAGGTTAAGAAAAGCAGGGGAACGTGCCTTTAGATACAAAAAAAAAAAAGAAAAAAAGCACTGATAAAACTGATGAATTAAATATGTAATTTCCAAGTCCGTGAGTTATTTTTTGAGGAAATCTACTCACATATGGAGATTTATTAATTGGATCCTTAAATTTATTTAATTCATCCGGAAATTCTTATTTTTGATCTGGAAATTTACTCAATTTCAATTGACTCGGTAGTTTTGTCAATAGTCCAAAGGAATCTTAACTGAATCCAGCACAAATGAGATTTCTACGGACAAACACACATCAAATCAAAGATCCTACTCGCAAATTGGTGACATTGCCCAAATGCCTATACCATATTGTACGTGCAGTTTAGTGGGTGGGATGCGCTATCGCTGTCCAATATACCACAATGAATATAAACGTTAATACAAAAAAATTTCACGACGTTTCCCTATTGAGTGACATGAAAAACAAAAGACAAAAAAAAAAAAACAAAGTGTTTAGCTAAATGTATATTCTTTTTGTAAAGTGGATCAATGGTGCCGTCAGTCAATGGATAAAACCAAACCGAGCCTCCGAGCCTAATCGCGAGATTAATGGTTTGCATGATTTGCAATCGTGGTTACAAATTACTTTGATAATTGCTCTCTAGTCATACTAGTACATTGTGTGTACCGGCTCGTCAATATCAACATAAGGTGGTGCAGTAACATCACAAAAACAATAATGTATCCTATCCGAACAATAATCAATGAACCCAACCCAACAAACGTCAAGTTTTGTGCTAGAAACTTCACATGTTTTTCCTCAAGTTCCCATGTCTTTTGTAATTTGTTTTCTAGTCATTTGCGATCAGAAAAAATAGGTGTAATAAAAAAACAAAAAGACTATGTGCACTTAGCAAGTGAAGTTACAGGTATGGCGCTTAAAAAATCAACAATAGTTTTGGGTGTTTCAGGATGATAAAACCGATAGCCGTTATCATGATGTCTTGGCTAATTGCCTGACTAATCGGTGTGGGAATAACACATGTAACTTGTGATTGTGATGGAATGAAGAAATAATCTTATCTTTATTCTTATCGTTACGACCCAGTTGTATATTACTCGTATGTATGGTTGTATATATGTACGTGTAGAGATAAGATTATGAAAAAATTTCGGATAATCAGATATGTAGTATGCAAATATGCAGAGCTGATTGATAACACGAAAAAAAATAAGAGTTACGTATTGTAGAAACTCATCTTTGAAGTGGAGAAGTGAAGAAGTCAATAACCATACTCACTGCCGGCCCTATGATAATTGGCGCCGGGGGCAAGAGATGAAAATAGTGCCCCATTTTAGCTAACAATATTTTAAATACTGTAAGGATTAACAAATATTTCAAGTTTCTGAATAAAGTAGAACAATCAGTTAGACGGGATTTTTTGATTAACTAAATCAAAAGAAATTCAAACAGAAAATTCAAAACAAAAAAATAATTATTCGTATAAAGTTAACCTTTTGCAACTTCGTCTCTGCGAATTGAGTAATTACAGCACCTAAGTCCAGGTTAAGTTGGGGCGACGGTAGCGCAGTGTGTTGAGGGCATCAGTCTACCTTGACTACCGGCGTTTCGGGTTCGAATCCCGTCCACGACGACGTTCGTGGCCATGAATGTGCAGGAGGTGCATGCTGGCAACTGCATTCTCCGAAACCAGTTTATGCCGAGAAACGTCAACTGGGCCACATGGAACTAGCCTGGGAAAACTAGTAAAAATAGCGGAAAGTTTTTTGGTAGTCGTAATCTTTGCGGTTCTTTATGTTTTTGGGGTCGCTGAACACGAATCTGAAGTTTGCTGACAGAAATTTTGCCCGGAACATTGTTAAAATCGCGAAAAACTGGGTAATTTTGGCACTTTTTTCAGTTTTTTGCTCAAAACTCGAAAATTAAGCATTTTATCGGAAATATCACAGAGGCAAACTTATAGTAAACAAAATTTCCTACAATTTTTATACATCAATGTTGGTTGTACGATCATCCGTTCCCCGGCTAGAGCGCGCTGAAAAATTGACAAAAATCACAAAAGGAGTGAAAATTCGAATGGCCGCTCTTATCGTCGTACAAAACTGCCCATGTTGCACTGATCTTGGCTGTTAATCATCATCTCAATGAAATATCTAAAAGAAAAGAATTAAATCACTGATTTCGAAAACAACCTAAGTCCAAATTTTTGCGTAATTGCGTTCTTGCAATAAAACTCTCTACCATAAATTGATATTTTATTGTGGATTTTACATGGAATTTCAGACAGTAGTCAAAGCATGTTACGACTCCGCTGCTTGTTGTTTAAAATTTGTGAATTTCGCAGATGCTCAGTCATCTAGAACAGAGAAGAAAGAAATAATATCTTCCAATAAATTTTGGATAAGTTATATCCAAAATACCTTCAGAAAAAAAGAAAAACTGAATATTCAAATACTAATTTCCATGGCTGATGTGGATGCCCGCATCTTCTTGGTTTTGTCTTCTTCTTCATCTGAGTCACCTGTAACAAACTTTGACGTACAGCAATTATGTTACTTCATATTTATTACACATTACATACGTTGAATTGCTTCCTCGAATGCCTCAAACGATTCTTGAATGGTGGAGTACTCCAACCCAAGATCATCTTGCGGGTCCATATCGGCATTTTCCTCCTCATCTGCATCCACTGACATATTGGTGCAAGTACCTTCGCAGTTAATACACATATTGGAGCACCTCAGCCCCGCTTTCTTGCACCCACAATTTCGTGTGCAGTTTGTAGTACATTTGCAGGTTACGAGCTTCAGCAGCTTAGGCGGAGCAGCGGGTATAAGAGTGGTGACCGGCTCAAGTCCATTTGTAGTTCTTTTCCATCCCCAATCTTCAGCGCGTTTTTCTACACCCATCCATTGTTGTACCTGGTGGTATACTCTATAGCTGTGCTGGGCGGCTGCAGCCTCTGAAGGTGGAAGTGCAGCTATGTTGGATGATGCGTTGAAAGCGGCCTTTTTGTAATTGAGGAATCTGAGGCGGTTTAAGGATGGTGCACTCCTTCCGCTATACCCATACACTGATATTAAAAACTGTTCTCCAGCAGCAGAAATTGCTGATTTTGTAGCTTTTGGATTTTTAAAAATTTGGACAATCTCACCAAGGTTGGGATTTTTGTAAGGGTTTTGACAAATTTTAATTTTCCTTGATTAAAGAGGGCCGAGGTAGTATCGCAACCGCTCATCGCGTGAAGGAACAATATATGATCACGAACGATGGTGTTTTGTACAGCTTTCAACGGAGAATATGTAGTTGGAGAAACCTTATCCCTCCCGGGTTTCAAAAAGAAAACGTTATCTGTTTTACAGTGACCTATGAGAATCACCAACAGGTCAATATCCTCATCAATGACCACCACAGTTTTAGATGATTCAGATAAAGAGAGGGCTTCATTTATAATGAGGGTATCCGCATCTTCTCCGGCTTGTTTACTTTTCATGTTTCGTGAGTTTAATCTATTCATTATCATTGTTATGAATCTTCTTTTGTTGTTAGGATTGGCCAAGAATTTTTCTTTCGATATAGATGGTTTCATTGTCTCGTCAAAAAGAATATTTGCAGAAGTTGTCTTCACTGACCTTCTAAGTCGTTCAGCACTTTTAGTTCCACCTTGTGCATGTTCTGGGTATCCATCAAAGATAATTACTGCCTGACGTCCATAGTGATTAGTTATATAGTCAATATATCTGTCACAAATAGCGGAAAATGGCTTTTCTTCTGGCCAGGGAACTCTGTGCAACAAAAAACCGCCATCTATGACGTACTGCACTTCACTACTGAGAAAATTTTGATTTTCGACCGGTATGAATGCTTTGTAAAGATTCGATTTTGATCCTTTCCTTAAACCATTGTCAAATAGAGACAAGGAATATGGGCCAAGATCATAGCACAAAAACTGTTCTAGTTCTTCATCGGAATTCTTTGCTACACTAATGCGTTGAAACAACGTTGTGGGATTTATAGAAACTATTTGTGAGTATATTTTTATTGCATTATTCATTATGGCAATAGGTTGAACTCTGGTATTCCTTTCAAATTTTAAATTACCAAATGTGAAGTTGTCGATAGCTCTTTTGAGCCCTTTCATCCCTTCTTCCCATGCATCCTGACAATTTACTCTTTCATCCGCAACAATCCCTGTACTAAGAGAAAATAAATTGGAGTTTTCCGGAAACGGATAATGTTGTCGTAACCAATCATACATCTTATCATAATCCTTGTTGTCACGGGCTACTTGTGCATCTAATAATCCATGATGCTGATGCGACCTCTCCAACGAAACTCCACAGTAATTTTCCATTTGTTCGCAAACGTGTTTCCCAGCAGCCAACGACATGGTCCATCTGGCTTGAATCCCCTCGCCTATACCACGTCCATGAGTCAGTCCACCATGCACCTTAAGGCTCCTCATTAGAAATTGCTCTACATATTACCATATCTGTGAATAAGTAAACAATAATGTTTTGTTTTTCCTCCAATTGTCGATTCACGATTAACTAAAACTGCATATGTAATCGAAACCAATATATTTCGGGCATTATGCCCATCTTCAGGGCTCTCAGAATGTTTCTTTTGTTATTGTTAAATAAACAATAATTGTTTAGACGTACAATTCTTTTGACCTTCCGGTGCTCGCACCATTGTAAAAAGTACAACACTTTCAGTTTTTCCGTTAGCGTTTCCCGTTTGACAGTAGTGTGACTTTGTTCATTTTTCCGCGCGCTCTAGCCGGGGAACGGATGATCGTACAACCAACATTGATATTGAAAATTGTAGGAAATTTTGTTTACTATAAGTTTGTCTCTGTAATATTTCCGATAAAATGCTTAATTTTCGAGTTTTAAGCAAAAAACTGAAAAAAGTGCCAAAATTACCCAGTTTTTCGCGATTTTAACAATGTTCCGGGCAAAATTTCTGTCAGCAAACATCAGATTCGTGTTCAGCGACCCCAAAAACATAAAGAACCGCAAAGATTACGACTACCAAAAAACTTTCCGCTATTTGCCTTTTTTGTGTTTAGTTTTCCTAGCCTAAACAGTTGACGCGCTATGCCACACAAGGGGTTAGGGCAATTAAGAGAAAGAAGTCCAGGTTTTGGCCAATTTCATTCTCTATTGATAATATGCCAAAGAATTCGGTCTCTTCTGTCCCATCGTTGATCGAAAGTACGGTTTGATTGAAAAGCTTCGTTCCCTACTCGCGACAGTAATTGACAACGTTAATGATATACGAAGTGAAATCCAGATGTTAGGGAATGTGTCATTTAAGTTCCGTTCCACTTTGAATCCTACAACGTCGAATATGCCCAAGTTCTTCGAATAACCCCAAACCATTTATGTCTGAGTTGGTTTCATCGGCTAAAGCAGTCTAAAAATCCTTGCATTTTAACAGCATTTCAGACTAATTTTTAGGCTCGATTTCGAAAGCTGAGAAAAATCGTGTAAGATTCCCCAACAATCTTCATGGCGTTTGAGCTGCCCATGATAGTCCTTTGCATTCAGCCCATTTTCTAAGAGTCTTTCAAGCAATAGATTTGTTAAGCGTTGGATGTTGGATGGCCTACAGTTTGATTTTTGAATGAAAATCGTAATCTTTTGTTACTTCATCAAACCAATATATTTCGGGCCAAGACCATCTTCAGGGTTTATTCACTCAATTGCCCTAACCCCTTGTGGGGCATTGCGCGTCAACTGTTCCATGTGGCCCAGTTGACGTTTCGTTGGCATAAACTGGTTTCGGGGAATGCAGTTGCCAGCATGCATCTCCTCAGGGTTTACTACATGAATAAAAATTACAATTTTCTTAAAAAATAAAGTGGATAAATAGGTCACACATTGGGGAAGGGTGATAATTGCATTGCTGGACATGCCATTCCAATGACGCCCGACCAATGGGGCATCTCATGGCACGGATCTGTGACGAAAGCGAAATAATGTACGTCACTGGGTAAGTCCGGGAAGCAGAGCCGTCGCATTGCCCAAAAAAAAGAGTACGATGGTGCGCATAGGGTTAATAGACGCGCTATGCCCCACTGCGGGTTAAGGCATAGTAGTATGTTTGCAAAGGTGACGACCAAAGAGCTGGAACAATGAAGCAGGCAATCCTCGTGGTTAGACTTTTGGGAGCACTGTCATTTTCTTCTCTTTCAGTATCAACAGGAATCGGTGCTTTTTCAATACTTCCTGGTGCAACTCCCATAAATTGTCAGATGAACTCGAACTTTCGGCATAGATCGTTATCTTTAATTGATAAATGCATTGGATGAATATGAAGATTCGGCGCCCAGGGTGACTACCCCGCTCGCCCCACCTTTAGGCTGGCACTGGCCATAGGTATAAATGTTATCCCATTTTGATTTGAAGTATTTTTCGCAAACATATTTGTTTTGATATTTCCTAAATAAATGTATTTGTGAATTATTATTTAAAATTTTAAGAATGACAGTTACATGCACAAAATGGAAAGACATTGAACTGTCTTACAATAGGTGAGAGCGGTCATCCATGACTGGCCTTTGACGGGGAGAGTGTTTTTGACAACGGCCGAGGGGGTTGTTTTTTTTTTCGAGAAGGAAGAAAAAATCAAATTTTGCTTCTTCCTCCAAGCGCACCAATTTTTGAGTCGGGCTTGCCTTGCACAGTTAATACAGTGGCAATAGTGGCCAAGTTGCATCGGAGTGTCGTCGGTTGGAATAATTTTTTTCGTTGTATTGGAGCCCTTCGAAGAGATGTTGCAGCGTTCACGATATGCTTCACAGTTATTGTGGTATTCACCAGTGGGCCGCGAAAAGGAATCCAACACGGTCTCAATTGGCTCGAACACTGTTGCAAAGCTGAACGTAATTACTGATTCCGGCCTATCGCCAACAACTTATGGGTTTGTTGTTGTATTTACAGCCGCAATCCGGTTTCAACGCGCTCTAGCATCTTCCCTCGAGGTTAATCTTTGGCGAGTGTGCCTCTGTTCATTTTTTTGGAGGAGTCGAACAAATCACGCAGGACTAATTGCTCAAATGATGTCTCCAACCACACTTGCATTTGAGCCATCGGAATGGATTTTGGGGGTCCGAACAATCCGAATAATCCGAACCGCAGATTTGTAATGAATCAGACCAGTGGCTGCTGCAGGTTATGGGAAAGCTTTGGAAATGATGTCGCTTTGTGAGATCGCACAGAAAAATTAATTTGAAGAGAATTGGAATCAGATGTTAAATCCACGAAAAGCGACAATTTTCGAATGAGCGTGGTGTTTTCAATTCAACGTAACGTAACGGGTAACGTTCGCAAAAAGTCCCAGAAACCTCTTATCGTAATTATGATCTATAAAACACGAATGGGGAGAGGACTGTCCTTTCTCCCTTCAGGGTGTTTCCTTTGTGTTAGGGTAGGGACGTACTGATATTTTTAGTCGGCCAAGGTACCTCAAGGTATGAAGGGTGTAGAAGGTCGAGGGTTCCCTAAAACCAGGAGTCCAAGCGTGCGCAAGGGTACTTGAATCGCCCGACAGCCATTCTTCCTTTACCGCCCCGTTTTTTGTATTCCCCATTTTTTCTACTTGTTTGTTTGTGTTGTCTTCCCCAGGCCTATGAATTTGTATTAATATGTCAAGGGCAGGAGCAACGAGCGGCGAAAACCCCGCCGTTACCTCCCGAACTGGGCTACAGCAAGCACAGGCCGCTCCTTAGCTCGTTCTTCGCCAGAAGGCACTTCCCGTCCTTCACGAACATTATGGCAACCTACCGTCCGGATGCCCACCAGCCCGTCCGTTACACAGTCGCACCCATCTTCATACTCTTCCATCTCATGTTTTCCAAAGCAGTTATGATCTGCAAAATTCAACCGGATTGTGCATCTCATCCACACTCAACTCCACCATCCTCCCTTATCTTAGTTTCCCTACTACCAGGGTTGTGCTCTCGCACCAAAGGGTCAGGGAGGTTTTAAGGGTTTTGTAGTAAAAACGAAACCTTAAAAACTAATCAAAATATACGATAAATACACTGCGCATCAAAAAAATTGGTGCATCCAGTTTTCTTCGTGCTGTGCTTTCTGAGGCCTTATATCCGCATAAATCGGTCCCCCCCTCTGGAACGGTATCGTCCTTCTATTGAATGATTCTGTCTCTTGGTACATATTCCATGCATTCTGAATTTAAAAATGTCATCCAGAGGTACCGTACGATACTTTTCCATTGTGCAGCCCCACACTAATTAAACTTGAAAAAAACGCGGTCTGATGGCTTGCGGGAGGTCCTGAGGTAACTAAACAGTAGCAAACATTAAAAAAAATTAACAGATTAAACCGTTATAGACCTTTTTTTGTTCTAAAGTAACATTTTCAATCTTTGTATTTTGGCCGTTTCTAGTAAAATTGACTCAAATTTACCGTTATGTTATATCGGAAACTTTCCATTCCATACGTTTGCTTCTTTTCGCTTTTCCTTTAAAATAAAAAAAAAATAACTGGCGCAACAGTCCAATTTGAACCATGGCCTCGAGATGAGTTAGCATCATCTCATTTTCTAGATCGTGACGGTCTTGTGCAGAGGTGTGTGATCGGCAACACACTCAACCGAGTTATTTACCCCATAAATGGGTACTCATTTAACAGCTGAGTGGGCTCATAGTCCGACACGTAAATCCCCTTTTTTATCGAAAAACTACCGCATTCAGTAGGAATCGAATCAGGGCCCAGTGCGTAGAAGGCGAATGTGCTAAACGTAGCGCCATCCGAACTACCCGCTCTTCCTTTACTAGAATTAAAAACTGCATCCTATCAAAACCTACGTCGTTATGTTCGAGAAAACATACTCCACGCATTCGGTAGCCATAAGACCGATGTATCTGCTCTGCATGCACTGTAGGTAGATACCCGTGTTTAGTTTACTGGACTAAGCTGTAGACTACTTTCATCCTTAATTGGACCCGATTGCATCTTTTGATAGTGTGTTTGTGATCGTCAAGCGCCAACCACAATGGTTTACGGGGTGTAAAATTTAGAGCAACGGGCCGAACGGCACCTGTTTTACATAACATTCAAGTTATGAGAAACTGGACGTACACCGGTGGTACATAAGGTGAATGTGATGTGCATCGAGAAGAACGGCACTGGTTTTCTGATTTTACAAAATAGCCATTCAATTTTATGGAGTATGAGGTAGAGGAGGGTGAATTTTTAAAGCACGAGTTGTTGAGAGCTTTCCAACGGGTGGTGAACGACTTTCGTGGGATAAAAACTGACGGAGCTTCACTTCCCTTATCATATATTACGTGATTTTCAGGATGACCCCCAGCGATAAGACATATCAAAATGCCATTCAATTTTATGGAGTATGAGGTAGAGGAGGGTGAATTTTTAAAGCACGAGTTGTTGAGAGCTTTCCAACGGGTGGTGAACGATTTTCGTGGGATAAAAACTGACGGGGCTTCACTTCCCTTATCATATATTACGTGATTTTCAGGATGACCCCCAGCGATAAGACATATCCATATCAAAAAATTATCCACACATTAGAACAAAATTTTGTATGATAAGGCCCTGACCGCAGGACGGAACAGGGAGTTGGGATTAGGGTCTTAAAAACCGAGCACAAAGATCTCCACCGAAGTCTTCAGGCCCGATCCGTACTACGGGCTGAACTGGGCTTTACCCAGGGCGCTGGTTAGGGAATGGACTGCCGATGAAAGTACTCTGCGGCAATACAAAAAATTCTATTAATTCTTACGGTCATAAAGAAACTAACCGCTTGGGTAGAGCCGACTTGAGGCCTGATCATGGGGTTCCTTGCGGGACGCAAAATGAGTATGTCCATCGATTTTGCCTGGAGGTCGTTGAGTCTACCAAAAGCTTTTCGGTGAATACCCTAGGGCGCTCTTTCTAGGATTAGGTTTACTTCTTTAGGATACGTGAGTACCGCTGTAATTACCAGTACTCCCATGGATGGACCAACTGACTTTTATCAGGCTAGTTGAGGGTCTTTTGGATTAGTAAAGGCTACGCCACAATAGATCGCACGGTCGTAGTGATCTAGTACTTCATCTAGAGCGTAAGTAAGTTTAGGAGGGGAAGAATTACGTACACATGCACAAAGGAATCCTATCCTACTAATCCTATTAATATTATAAAAATTACTCAATATAATTATAAATTATAGCCTATATGTTCTTCTGATATATAAACCATAATACTGTAAAGTTTCTCCGACATCCGTTCCGTAGTTTTTGCGTCAAAGACACCATCAAACATCCTCACAATCTTTCACATTTATAATATTAGAAGGATTGAAAGGATATATAGAGAGAATTTGCATGTGGTAAACCAAGTCATTTTAATTGTGCTGTTTTCATCTATCCACGAGTGACGAGGCAATATCTATATCCCAAGTTTAGCGCTCACTACAAAACCTTCGACTCGCGGGCAGATCACTCTACTTTTCGGGTTACTTTTTCTTTGTTTCGTTAAAAAGAAAAGAAAAAGAAAAACTACTTTTCTTATCAGTGCCACGTCTTGCAAAGTTTTTAGGTAAATGTCGTCCAAAAGCCTATAATATAATATGAATGTATAAGTACGTAGCCATTCTTATCACATTATTTTTACAACATAGTACGTAGAAAAACTAGATTTAATACAGGTCAATCGAATTTAAATTTGGACGACTTCCGCAAATCTGTCTATTACTTAAACTTCCGCAACATCTTGTCTTCTTACGATTTGAACGACAGCATGAAATTTCTATTTTTGGGTTACAATAAACGTGAGCGTAGTTTTATTCTCTTGGAAATTTTGATTTATTTTACAGCGGAAAACGAAGTTTCAGATCCAAAATTCCGAATCGAACTGATTTCCTGTTCTTGTTTGTAATATTCGTAAATAAAGTGATATGTATTGGTAAATATTCGATTTTGACACCTTGAAATTTTTCACACGATATACACGATATGTACGAGTACTTGTACCTATATACATACATACTCGTACATATGATTTCAAGCTATAATTTCATAATTTCTGCTTTTTGTATTTTGGCGCTTGAAGTAAGTCCTAAACGGAATGGGCAAAACCAGAAACATTCAATTCCTCTTTGATAAAATGGAACCATAAACAAACGAGGCGTGCGTAAATCAGATGATGAGAAATATGAATACTAGAGACATCCATTCAGGTCAGGCATTGTCGACAATACTAAAACTTTATCGCTAAAATTCTCTAAAAGCTTTTTTGTATGAAACACATCGCTGTCTTTGTCATTAAATGCCAAATTACAGCCATGAATAAATTGAAGCGAATTTTAGCGATAGAATTTTAGCGTTAGTGATAGCTGGAATAGGACCCCAGCTACTACTAACGCTAAACCCCTATCGCTATAGTTCTCTTAAAACTTTTTGGCTTGGAACATATCGCTAATTTGATTAATCAATCCTGTTCAGTTTATTCAGCGCTATAATTTAGTAATCAAATGAATAAAAGTTAACTGTGGGTTTCAAGCCAAAATTTTAGAGAGAAATTTAGCGAGAAATTTTTTGCGATAGCGATGGCTGAAATAGGGCCCCTGGCCGTACTAAAACAATACTACCCGTCAAAAGTGCACATTTTAAAGTTTTTCCTTATGTACATATATTGGTATAAATATCGGATCATTGAAATATTTTTTTTCTAACGAAGATGGGAATCATACCGAATAATGTGTGAAACATATTATTCCCCCCGTTTTACTTACATAACATAATCGAAGAAAAGATATCGAAAGATATGCAGGAATGTGAAAGAAGCGTACATGTATTTTAATACCTGCACGTTTTCCTTCATTTACCTCTTTGCATTTCCCTTTTTCAATTTCCTGCCCAAACTAATAAAAATAATAAATAAGGACAGGCTTAGAGACTCAAAGGTGAGCACTGCGATCATCAGACTGTCGACTACGATGCACCACAGGAGGAGAGATAATACTCCACCCTGCAGGCATCCCCGCATGACATTTGCTGAGAGGGTACAGTTAACTACCGTACTGACGACCCTTCTAGAGGACAGCATACATTTCACCCAGACTGTGGTGGTAAGATTAGCTCCTTTAGCTCGGAGGGCACTTCCGATGGAATCGAAGCAGGTGTTTTCGAGGGCTCCTTCAATGTCAACAAATGCACTCAGTGCCTTTCGTTAGCTGACAAGGCCCTTTCGAACTGTCTGGGGTGAAGCGGGTTTCTCACGAGAAGCGATGTCCTGATGTAAACATCTCTTCTCCATGGTCTTCAGTATAAACGATATCAGGCTGATAGTCCGGTACGATTTAGGGTCGTCCATAGGTCTATTTCCCACTTTGGTAATAAAAACTACCCTCATTGATCTCTAGCACTGGGAATGTGCACTAGCGCGAGGCTACTTCTGAAGATGTGTCTGGAATAGATTCTTCCTGGTCTTTCTGTAGGAGGGCTGGGAAAATTCCATTTGTACAGGCGATTTGTAGGGGTCAAATGATCCAATCGCCCACTTAACCTTGCCGTGAGTGAATATTCTCCTTGCTGCCACTCAGTCAGAATCCTTGGCTTTCTGATGTATATCTTGGCACCTCAAGTCATATTCATCATCTACAACAATGGCATTGTTAAATAACTTTCTAGTCGTTTTCCCGAGATGGAGAGTTCAGTGTTCCACCACGAAACTCCCCTTTTGTCCTTGACGGACTTTAAAGGACAATTTTCTTTGTATGCTGTCGAAATGGCTCTGGCGATATCCGTGGTGAGCCCATCAAGACCCAGCCACCCAGAGGTTGTGTTATCTATCTGCGAGAATTTTTTTTCGCAGCGGCTCGGAGTACCCGGTGCAGTTTGTACGTTGTGGGATTCGTCCGTCAGCTGGTGCCAAAGCCACTGCTGCAATGTCGAATCGAATATGCAGGTGATCAGAGAGAGAAGGCTCGTACGAGACATGCTAGTTGCATATTCGTTCAGATAGCGAGAAACTACACAAAGTTAGGTGCAAGACTCCTTGCCTTGACCTAGTGATGAAAGTGGAACTGGCTCCTCTGTTTAGAATATTAAGGTCTAGGCTAGTTATAGTATCTTGGAGGTACTCATCTCTACTATTGGTACTATAGGTATATAATAATCGTCTCTCACTGGAAATTTTTTGGTTAAGACGTACGTTTGACATTTGCCTGAAATTGTTCGTAGCGAAGCTTGCTACTGTGTCGCACTGTACGGCCGTTATGCGAGGTTAGGGGTGGAAGCGCGGGGTCCCATCGCTATTAATGGACTCCCGTGCCAGTTGCAAGGCCGTGCTTCGGATTTCGTTGGCCGGTTCTTCCTCAGTTATCGTTGTGTAGGGAAATTCCCGTTTAGCATTCGGGCAAGACGTGATTAGTTTTTGTTTTGTACCGTAGAACGAGGCAGATAGTAGTTTTTAACTAATTTTTGAAGAAAATATCAGTTTTTCGACCCTCAATCAATAACGAGTTTCGACCCCGGAGTTGGTTTTTTTACGTTTTATGACTCCAGGAACCGATTGGCATCATTCGATTTTTTTAGTGTCATTTATATATGTATGTATATATCCAAAAAATGTTGTGAACACGATAACAGTCGAACGAAAGTCGTAAGCACAGTGAAACTTTCCCAGATGGTAGATATCAATGGGGAGCCGGCTGCTATTTAAATCCAGCAGTATCGTCAAAGCGGTTAAAAAGTTACAGCCATATAACTGCAAAAGTATCTTAAGCGTAATAACTCCATAACGGAAAAAGCTAGCTGGACCAAACTTGTCCAGTCAAGAAGGACTAGTATATTATTGTATTTAAACAAACATCCATCAAGCGGTTAAAAAGTTACAGTTATGGCATAATTTTATAAACTACATAACGGAAGAAGCTAGCTTGGCGAAGCCTATCTAGTTTGTGGATGTTGAGGAGGACTGAGCTCCCATTGAATTTCAGAAAAAAAAATTTCTAAGCAAAGTAACTCTACCTATAACGCAAGAAACCAGCTGAGTGACACTTTTCTAATTGGTGGGCGATCGTCAGGACTTTACTCAATTGCCCTAACCCCTTGTGGGGCATAGCGGGTCAACTGTTCCATGTGGCCCAGTTGACGTTTCGTTGGCATAAACTGGTTTCGGAGAATGCAGTTCCCAGCATGCACCTCCTGCACATCCATGGCCATGAACGTTGTCGTGGACGGGATTCGAACCCAAAACGCCTGTAGTCAAACATGAGACTGATGCCTCAACAGACTGCGCTACCGGTCGCTCCATCGTCAGGACTGGGCTCCTATTTAATTTGAGCAACATCAATGAGTCGGTTCCAGAGTTACAGCTATATAACAGCAAAATTTGAGAACACAATTAATTTATAACGGAAAAAACTAGTTGATCGAAACTCCAATTAGTGAAAGTTAGTGAGGAATAGCTTCCGGTGGAGTTTCAGGAAAATTCACCACGGTACAGTCGAAAGGTTACATTAAACAAAAATTTACCTACACGAAAGGCATTTAGTTGATGAAGCTTAATTTTTGAAGAAAATATCAGTTTTTCGACCCTCAATCAATAACGAGTTTCGACCCCGGAGTTGGTTTTTTTACGTTTTATGACTCCAGGAACCGATTGGCATCATTAGATTTTTTTAGTGTCATTTATATATGTATGTATATATCCAAAAAATGTTGTGAACACGATAACAGTCGAACGAAAGTCGTAAGCACAGTGAAACTTTCCCAGATGGTAGATATCAATGGGGAGCCGGCTGCTATTTAAATCCAGCAGTATCGTCAAAGCGGTTAAAAAGTTACAGCCATATAACTGCAAAAGTATCTTAAGCGTAATAACTCCATAACGGAAAAAGCTAGCTGGACCAAACTTGTCCAGTCAAGAAGGACTAGTATATTATTGTATTTAAACAAACATCCATCAAGCGGTTAAAAAGTTACAGTTATGGCATAATTTTATAAACTACATAACGGAAGAAGCTAGCTTGGCGAAGCCTATCTAGTTTGTGGATGTTGAGGAGGACTGAGCTCCCATTGAATTTCAGAAAAAAAAATTTCTAAGCAAAGTAACTCTACCTATAACGCAAGAAACCAGCTGAGTGACACTTTTCTAATTGGTGGGCGATCGTCAGGACTTTACTCAATTGCCCTAACCCCTTGTGGGGCATAGCGGGTCAACTGTTCCATGTGGCCCAGTTGACGTTTCGTTGGCATAAACTGGTTTCGGAGAATGCAGTTCCCAGCATGCACCTCCTGCACATCCATGGCCATGAACGTTGTCGTGGACGGGATTCGAACCCAAAACGCCTGTAGTCAAACATGAGACTGATGCCTCAACAGACTGCGCTACCGGTCGCTCCATCGTCAGGACTGGGCTCCTATTTAATTTGAGCAACATCAATGAGTCGGTTCCAGAGTTACAGCTATATAACAGCAAAATTTGAGAACACAATTAATTTATAACGGAAAAAACTAGTTGATCGAAACTCCAATTAGTGAAAGTTAGTGAGGAATAGCTTCCGGTGGAGTTTCAGGAAAATTCACCACGGTACAGTCGAAAGGTTACATTAAACAAAAATTTACCTACACGAAAGGCATTTAGTTGATGAAGCTTAAAATGAAACCGGAGATAAATTCAAATAGTAAAATCAAGCGAACAGTTAAAAAGTTTTATCATCTGAAAATATCGCCCGCATATTGAAATACATAATTCTGCAGCTGCACCAGGTACTAACAACTGCAGTTAAGTATCCTACCATACATAAACTCATGAATGATCCCTAATTAGCCCATATGAAAAATCAGTTCCTCTGACTTCACCACTTCGCCACTGCTGAGAAGGTTTCGACACTGAGGTGTCCGGGACGGTCTGCACGACCAAACCCTCGACCTCCCTCCTCATTGAGCGCAACTCACGTACAACAAACGTTACAATTTTACACAATAATCGTGCGATGTATTCCAGGAGTAGTAATTCACCGAATGGATAGAAAAAGTTCATTATCCAGCAATTGGTGATAAAAGGGGCCAAACGTATTTTGATGTGTATACTAACTGTTCGAAGTCTCAAGGATCGATGCCATCGTTAAGTCGAGTTCTGATGAGGAAAACTCTGGCGGCGACGACAAATCTGGTGACAAGGACAAATCTGGTGATAAAGTCAACCAGGTATTAAATACGAATTTCGTGGTTTAACTTCCAGAAATTTACTAGTAGCTGTTGCAATGTTAATAAGCATTCATTCGTTGTACATACAATAATTAGGATCTTAGATAATAAAATACCTACATATTAAGATAGTTAATCTTGCGAATAAACAATTTCCATAACATTTATAATTGCACTTACCATAGTATTTTTGTCTGATCGGTGAATACGGATAGCCGGGCGGACATGGCAAATATTTATGAAAATTTCTATAGACCACATAACCTTCATCCTCACGAATTAACAATTGTCCTTTCTTCGTATGCACTTTCTCCACCGTGCTACTATTTATGTACGGATCACTGGGATATTGTAAAGGTGAATTTGTTTTATAGATAACATTCGGAAAGGTATTATTATTAAGGCTTCTTTTGTTGCTACTATCACTATATACAGAATTAACACTAATCTTTGGCGTAGGCGTTGAAGCTGCAGAAGGAACAAGATCAGACGATCCACTGGATACCTCCAAGGAAGAATTATAATCACGATCACGATGTGTTGCGTTTAACCGTTCCGGGCTACGATTGCCGGTTTTTCGCATTCGAACCATTTTCCGTTTTGTCTTCTTCTTGCGATTACTTTGGACACGATTCTTATCATGCTTATTGTGATGATTGCGACTTTTCACTCCGCGTAATAATTTATTTTTAGCGCTCGCATCGGTAACGGTTTCAATGCCGCTAAGTGTTCCGTTTGAATTGCGATTCTTCAAAGATGCGACTAGGATAGACTCATAGCTTCCCGAAGATCCCAACTTCGGCGGAGTCAATACAGATGCGGATACTTTGTCTGATGATGCTACCAGTGTGGCAGTGGAATTGATGGAGGATCCTGATGGCAGTGGTGTTGCTGGAATTTCGATCGAATCAACAGCATTCAGGAGGATTAACAAGACTAGACAAAAAACACTTATAAGCCAGGGCGGTCTATGCTGACAATGACAACTGTACGACGATATCCTTTTCCGCACCGGTCGATGGTGCAACCGAATCTCTGAACTCGCGATTCGTTCTGCCATTTTGCAAGACTGATTTTTATTAATATCGATACGTATATATTTTATTTTCGTTAATTAAAACCCGATTAGAACACAATTCGATTATTAATTTTCGAATCTATCCAAGACGAATAGTGCCGACACCTTGGACTTTTCGTATTTTCACGGAGCCACTCCATGACTGGACGGCAAGACTTTCGTTTATTAACTGATTCTTTAATCTTAAAAAGTATTCACAGTATCTTTTTTTTTGTGTGTACTCGTATATAAAGCATGAAATCAAACAAAAATACCTAAGTTTTTCGCAATCTCTCTTTATTTAGCCTGGAAAAGTGGCTCTCGCTGATAGCACATGTTTCATATCAGCATGAGTAAAATCATTACTATAAATTAGCTGATATATGATTTTAAGTTCAACGGCATAATATCATCTTCCTTCGCTAGAAAGCAGGCTTGTTTACAGTGGGCGTATTTCTTTAGATTGCTAATGGAAAAGTTCAAGATTTAAGACTTCAATCTGAAGAAAAATTGCATACTTTTCCCAGAAAACTGTTTATCATGTATCGATTTATGGTTTATGTGAATTGAGTAATTTTGCTATAAATTGATTGATTAACATTTGATTGGAATGTAATTATTTTTAATATATACTGTAAAAAGACGGTACTTAGTGTTTTTCTTGACGTTTTTAATCATAAATCGAGAAACGCTATGAATATAAAGGCAGGGGTAACTGTTAAACTGTACTGTCATTTTGATAGTTCTTCGACATTAATGATGGTTCTTTAAGAGTTAAGTTTACCATGAATATACCTACACTAACGGCCGATTTTTCAATGTTGGGTTAGGGTTCATCCTGGCGGCCTTGTTTGTGGGGAGGCAGATTAACTGCCAAGGTATAGGTAGATGGGCTGCTGTGACAAAACACAGCTCATTTAGACCTCAAATAGGTCCGTTGTGATACCACTAACACACATCCTCTCTCAATATTTCTGATAGTTAGAACCATCCAGAGCCAACAATAAAACTGTAGAGTTTTTCAACATCCGCGCTTTCTAGCTCTTCGAAGTCAGTGAAGAAGTAGGATCCAAGTAACCACCTCCTTCTCACTGCAAAAGCTGGACAGGAGCAGAGAAGGTGGAAACAACTTTCCTCTTCGTTCACGTCCCCACAGCTCCTGCAAAAGTCATTGTAGGGAAACCGAAGTCTCCTGGCATGTTCCCCAATGAGACAACGCCCAGTGATAACACCCACCACCGAGCTAATATGCCTTCTGTTTAGCGACAGTAGATTTTCAGATCGGGTAGCGTCCAGTATTGGCCACAGCGATCGAGTTGCGCGGCAGGTATTGCCATCAATCCATCTTGCATTGGCTTTGTTAATCGCCTCAGATTTGACAATCAGTTTGCAAGAAGCAATGGGAGGATAGATATCACCATACAGTTGGGGTTCCCCATTCAAACATCCCAGTCTGGCAAGCTCATCAGCCTGACAGTTACCTTCCAAGCCACTGTGGCCAGGGACCCAGCACAGGACAATGTTAAAATAGCTCCCCAATTAACTGCCAAGCTCGCAGACAAATCTACATAGCACCTCCGCGAGGCCGTTGGAAACTTCGCTAATTGCGAAGGCCGAGCTATAGGGCTGGTTGCATGTCAATATTACATTACGGAAAAACCGTCGTTCTGTGGAATGAAAGCAAACGTCACACTCCCTGCTAGCTAACTCCTGCCTTCTATGGTTTTGGCAAGGGGTGGTACGGCTCGTACGGAGTGTAAGATACGTCCTGTTGTTGTGGTAGCGATGCTTCAAATACTGCAGTTCTTCTTGCGTCGAGGGGGTTTGGCAGCTTTTGGCCATTGAAAAACGAGTAGTTCCGGTACGAAGAACCGGCTCCCGCAGGATACGTCCTGAATCTCCTTGGTGCTATGCGACCGTGCCCATCGGGGTTAGGTGGCCAAGGACTCAATGGTCATCACTAACAGAGCTGGTTACTGCCACACACCTGTACAAACACCAGTTGTATGGGTCATGTAAACGGGTTTCTCGACCGTACCTGGCAAACTCTCCGCATAGGTGACACAGGGACTAGGTGAAAGGCTGGAGCTGGTGACTGAGGTCAAAGTTCACCTGCGGGGTTCCGGATCCAACACTTCACTTTGCCCCTTCCTTGAATCTAGTGAACCACAGTCAACAGAGTAGCGACCTATTAGAATAGGGCAGAAACCTTGATTGGTCTGAATCAAAAGTAGCAGGTGCAGAGTAGTCGTCGAAACTTCATTCGGTGATACACTTGATATTATTCTTAACAACTTTTAGCATAAACCATCCGTCAGAACTCATATTTTTTTTTTTCAATAGCAATTACTGTTGGCATACTGTATTTTTTTCTTTTTTGATATAAAACTTCGACTAAAAACACAATCGAACACCAAGGTATGAATGATTCATTGCCTAAATTAAAGTCTTTACAAAAAAAAAAAAAAAATTATTGAATTCTAAAAGCATTATCGAAACCTCGAAACATTTCTAGCAAAGATGAATGACTACAATTACTGCTTCGTAATTATGGTAAATTGCAATAAATTTTCTTGTGCGCTAGATACCATCTGTTTTTATGTATTTATATAAATAAATAAATAACTGGCGCAACAGTCCAATTTGAACCACGGCCTCGAGATGAGTTAGCATCATCTCATTTTCTAGATCGTGACGGTTTTTGTGCAGAGGTATGTGATCAGCAACACGCTCAACCGAGTTATTTATCCCATAATGGGAACTCATTTAACAGCTGAGTGGGCTCATAGTCCGACACGTAAATCACCGGAATCGAACCGGGGCCCATTGCGTTGAAGGCGAACGTGCGAACCGTTGCGCCATCCGGACTACTCACGTTCACTTTGTATTTTATGCACTTCGATAAATTTCGAAAAGAAGTTTCAAATGTGATTTTCTTATTTTGTTTTCAATATTTAAAGAGAGAGAGAGCATGTGGCCTTCTTTTCCATTATAATTTTTTTTTCATTAGTAAGAGCGTCAAAAGCAACCGCCCAGTCATTAGGTAGTACACCGTTAAAAAACATGGTGAAGCTCTCTAGTGCATTCGTCTCAACACCCTCAGTCATATGATACCCATTTTACTTAGTTATCGCTTCATTGCCAAAAATGTCTTTTTTTCCACACTAAAGGACTCAAAATGGTATCAGTCCTAACCAAAGAATTCAAATGCCTTCAACAGTACTCGAGTGCATTGGTCTCATCACCCGAATCAGGAGATACACTTTTCTACCAGGTTTGGTTTCCGTTTAATTTCATGATCTTTTCTGACGCATACATTCAGGGGGGCCAAAATATCACCGTTTGCTACTTATAATAATCCAAGGAAGCTACATACAAAATTTGGTTAAAATCGGACCAAGGGAAATATTTGGAGGAAAAATCTTAGAAAAAACTTAGGCGAGTAACTTTATTTTAAATAAAACAATCTACCGTTAGTCTAGTCGATGATCAAAGTGGGGGTCCTCGATTTGTGCTCAGAGTGACACAGGGAACCTACATTATCAAATTTGGTTAAGATCAAAATACCGGACAAACACACAAACAAACAAACGTACAGCATGCTTCGGACTATATGCCCGTCCATTACAATTCAGTATACGAGGGTAAGGTAAAGTTCTCGGCCTGATAGAGAAATACCGTTACAATCAGCAAAAATGTATGTTTCCTGCCTGGGTGCATGTGTCATTAGTTCGTATGAGTTTGTAGTATTAGTAGTTTGTTTACACGAATTTTTGCAGTAGACGTCTTACGTGTTTTTCGTTAAAATGGAGAAACTTGAACATCGTGCGGTCATAAAATTCTTCGTTTTGGATGAATTAACCCCTAAGGAAATTCACCCGAAGTTAACAAAAGTTTACGGGGACTCTGCTCCTTCGATGCCAACCGTTAAAAAGTGGGTAGCTGAATTTAATCGTGGTCGCACGTCCCTCGAAGACGACCCACGTGAAGGACGGCCAAAAATCGTAACCACCCCGAACATCATCGAAAAAGTGCATGATATCGTCTTGGACGATAAGCGAATTAAAGTGAGTGATATTGCTGAGGCTGTGGGGATATCGGAGGGAAAGAGTGCGAAATATCTTGCGCAAGATGGGTGCCGCATTTGCTGAATGCCGATCAAAAACAAATACGCAGACGATTTTCGCAGCAATCTTTGCACCGATTCCATCGGGATCCAACCGATTTTGTGCGGCGATTTGTCACCATGGATGAGACTTGGGTCCACCACTACACGCCAGAAACGAAACAGCAGTCGAAGCAGTGGGTGGAAGCCAGTGGATCAGCGCCGAAGAAAGTGAAGACGATCGCATCTGCCGGAAAGGTCATGGCCAGCGTGTTTTGGGATACGAAAGGGATCCTCTTAATTGATTACCTTGAAAAAGGCAGAACAATAACAAGCGAATATTACTCCAAACTTCTCGGCTAACTGGATGCCAAAATTCGCAAGAAGAAGCCTGGCTTGAAGAAGAAAACATAATCTTTAACTAGGACAAAGCATCTGTACACAAGTGTGCGTTGGCGATGGGAAAATAGCGGGATTTGGGGTACGATTTGCTCGACCATCCCCCCTATTCTCCTGAGTTGGCACCCTCAGACTGCCATCTGTTCCCAAACATAAAGAAATTTGTTTCTGGGAAGCGCTTCGTATCCAATGAAGAAGTTGGGGGGCCGTAGATAAATATTTCCATAGCCTTCCAGACTCTCACTTTGGGGAAGGAATACTGATTTTGCAGAAACGCTGGACCAAGTGTGTTGAAGTCAAGGGAGATTATGTAAAAAAATAAAATATTTTTTTTTACTGAAAATCGCAGTCTTTTATTGTCAGGCCGAGAACTTTTCTCCTTACGCTCGTATGTACATATCATCAAGCCCCACTTTAATTTTCAAAATAAACTAATGTTCATATACTAGTATCAAGATGGGTCTGTCAAGCGAGACTGAATGCCGTCTTTGTCTGGAGGACGTGGAAACGACCAAGCACATCTTGTGCGAATGTCCCGCCATCGCGCGTTTTAGGATGTTCTCGGGCAGGCTACTATCAGCACTGCAGAATTCAGGTCTGCTAAAGACTTACTGCCCTTTATTAGAAGGGTGGACGGTCTTCTGGATTAATGAGCTACGGCACAATAGATCTTTATGGTCGCAGTGCATTCCTGCTGGGACAGTAGCTCGACTATTTTATCTTATCTAATATACTAGTATGTATGATATCTACAATCAGGTATTGATTGATAAAAAAAAAATTTACACAAATTAAGGGCACAGATTATCTGGATCTAGGTTACACTTACTTGAGGCAGTACAGAAAATGCAAAATCATTATCGTGTGTAAGGATCACATTATTATCTAGATGTATAACAATTAAATTAACGAAGTGTATATTGCAGCATCTCAATAATTCGCAGGTTAAGATACCTTGAACTTAAACATACATACGACCGCAAGAAACATCTTCGTCATACGTAAATTAAGAACGTTAAAAAGATCTAAGCTACCGCCAAGACACCTCTCAAGAGGGAAACAATTATGTGACCAATGTAAACACTTGTGTAATTTATTGGCGAAAATTGCTCCTGAAAATAATTTATTGCATTCGGGAGCCTGCAATCAACACTGAAACATAAACTGAAAGTCCAAGAGAAACCCATGATACTCGTATAGTGGCACTATACAATATTGCATCTATAGTTCGTTGTGTTAAGTTGGATACACACAGAAGCACCCAAAGGCTACACAAGGCATCGCACTCTTTCGTTTCATACTTGTCCCTCATTTTATAGCTTCTGAACTGTTAACTTCCTACCTTTTATACTACATATGTATAAAGAGTTTAAGATACAGGTAAGTATAGGATGTGAGATACGTTATAGTGATATGATTCTTCATTTTCAATGTTTGTGACTGGAGCAAAAAACAGGAAGGTATCAAATCAAGTAAAGATGCTGTCACAAGATAAGGAAACTTGAAGATAACTTGAAGTGATTTTCAGGCTACAATATGTTACCAGGTGATTGCTTCAGGTGATGATCGCATATTTTGTAATTTCTGTTATGAGGATTATTTTATGTACTTGCGAAAATGTTTGTACAGATTTTTGAAGTTTTTTTTTTTCGATTATTTTAAGTCTTTTTTTGGAAAGACTATTGAGTTAACTTGCAAGGAAGGATGTCAAAACCCCGACAATGTTGGAAGAACAGAACATGGTGTGTTACAAGATGTAACGCTACCCTGTTAGACAATTTTTAATATTCAGAGAGTAATTTTACACAAGCACGTTCCGAATATACTAACAATTTAAAAGCTGAAGCAATTGTAACTCCCCCAATATAAAATGTTTATAGCCGTATAGACCGTATCTAATCATATACACTGCCATTAATTTATCTTAAATGAAATAACCAACCAAAAACATCTTGAAAGGAATTTCGCCGCCTAACATCTATAAAAACCAGTTTAGCTACTACCATCATCCATCTGTTGTCCGTCTACGTACTTATGTAGCTTTATATCTATAGTCCAAGGAAAATGATATTATGTTTATTGAATTTCGATTAGATAAAATTTTTCATTTTGACACCCGAAAAAAAAAACAGAAATCAGCTAAGCAAAAATATTGAAGGTGCTAAGTAATAGTTAACACTTGTTTTGTTTTTCATTCATTATGAAAGCACTTTTGGTCACTTTTTATGGGATTGAATTTAAAACATTCGGATATTTTCTTCGTTAGCATTTTTTTTCAGGGGCGACAGGATAATCACTTCACAGAGGCACACTAACTTTCGTCCAATTTTTTACGCTATAAATTTCGATCGCCCGCTCCTCTCGTAATCGAAGACACAAGCTGCATTTCTAAATACTCGTATGTATATAAAATTAACTAACCCTCCGTTGCGATAATTTCACGTCACGAATAAAATAATTACAAAATGTCTTAAAGCATACGCGCGATAATGACTTTAAAACTTCTTGTTTTTTTTAGCATTACAGACACTTGGCACGTTAAAGACAAGAGTTACTAACAAAGTAGCGAATCTTTCACGAATTTACTATTGTCGAAAGATCACTGATCTTTCAAACATTTAACCCGAAAAGATACTCAGACTAACTACTAGACCGGCTCGCTAGCTAGCAGCTAGCATACTGTTCTCTGGAGTCTGAGTATGATTCGCGTGCCCCAACACCGGCCGCAAAGATACTATCTGCGTTTGGCTTAAGACTCATATGTGGCTCGTATGTGCACAAAATTCATCCGTGCCATCGTAAATATAATAGTCACCACACACAAGTCGGAAGAGATTCACCGGCAACATATCGTATACCATACGTCGAGTATCTTAAGATACATTAAATCCTAACTATGATCTTTTTAGGTCCAGCTGTAGATGGGAGTGTATTAGACAGTATGCAAAAATACGCGGAAGGTTAACCTGGACCTGTATTGTAGTCCTTAATTCGTGCAGCCACGGCTCTTGTTGTAATGACTGTCTAAACAATTTGAGGAACTTAGGTTCTGGACTATCCATACTACGCCTCCAGAAGGCTGTGCTTATCAATGAATCTTTTCCATTTTCTATGTGTGATTCCACGTCTTCACGTGTATATTATACATGCATATATTTTACCGTCTATTTACGTTCCTAAGACACATTTCATGTAGACAACATGAAAGATTTCGTTTTTGCGATTATGTCGCTTCAACAGTTCGTCTTCTTTCTCCGACAAAATAACAGCGGAACGGTGAAATTCCTTCCGTAAAAGGTCAACGTTTGGATGTTGGTTAGAATCTCGAAGAAAAAAAATTTGAATGTTTGTTAGGATGTCCATTTTTGGAGAACACCGCGGTACCTATTCTGAAGCGTGACTGTTGTATTCTGGCCAAAATAAAACAATACCAATTTTTGTAAAACGTTATTTTTCACGATTTTCTTATCTCTTTGTTTTTGCTTTGAATAATGCTGGCAATTTTGGTTGCCCGTATAGCGTAACGGCGCCGACTACTGGGCCCCTAATTCGAAACAACTGCAATTGATTGTATTGATTTAAAAGCTCAAATCCAACCCGGGACGGAAGTGTCATCTAATAGATGACTGGGCGGTAGCGCAGTGCGTAGAGACATCAGTCTCATGTCTGACTACCTGCGTTTCGGGTTCGAATCCCGTCCACGACGACGCACGTTCGTGGCTATATTTGTGTTGTCTTCCCCTTGTGGTGCGGGGCGTTATAATAAACCACAGCATCTCTCGACTTGTCGCGGGTGGCGATGGGGCAGCAGGAGGTGCATACTGGCAACTGCATTCTCTCAAACTAGTTTTTGCCAACGAAACGTCAACTGGGCTACATAGAACAGTTGACGTGCTATGCCCCACAAGGGGTTAGGTTAGGGCAATTGAGTAACCTCAATTAGCGACAGGGGTCATCTGCTGGTGGGCGTCTCAGGCTTCGAGAGATAATTCGGGGTGGGTTGTAGTATCCGCTAATTGTACGAACACATTACCTGTTAACTCAGATACTAAAAGGGTAATTTGCGGAGAGATGAAGTCGAGGAGAAATATAGGGAACTCTAGAACGCGGCAACCCAAGAGTCGTCAATATTAAAGGGTCCATCTACAATTTAATATTGACGGTTGTACACTCCCCAACAAAATTTAGCAGATTTCACCACAAGCAACAAAAACCGCGGATACAGTTTGTTGATTAATACGAACAGCAGTATGTAGAGTTCTCCGAGGCAAACCAACAAATAGGGGAATAATTCGACGAACGGCTACATTAGCTTAGCAGAGCGCCAGAGTAGCACAATAACGTCCGACCACGGAAGTTTCGCTGCCAAATCTACATTATAACCACGCAATCTGGCAAGTGGGCGGTTACCGAAGGAGAAGGCTGCAGGCAGGACATATTAGCGACAAAACTAATACATACTTTGTTCCACCCAAAGTTTCTAAGTACAACTTTTATTAAACTAATATGATTCGCGCAGGGTTATTTGTTTTCGAAATATCAATAACAAAAGAAAAGTTTGCATCATAGCAGAGAACATATAAAAATATAAATAATAAATTTCATAAATAAATAAATATTCAAATATGCCAAGTATAAGTAAAAAAGCGAACAAAGAAAGAACCTCACGACTGCACGAATTTACATGACGGACATTTAAATGTTATTTTTGTTTTTGGTGGTTAAGTAGTTTGGTTACAATTTTTATTTTGAGATACGATCCGATGGCGACCGCTACTGGATGACGATGACGGAAATTTCGAAGGTCTTTAGGGTTCTTCCTCTCTGACTTACAAATTTTCTAATTTGGTTTTTTTCTTGATATATTAAGAGATAAGCTAATTTAATATTGGAAATATATATTAGCCGCTTTCGATTCATTGGCTTTCGGTCAAAGACCGAAAAGAACGCCGCGGCTCTGCTACGAGCGAACTTAAACAGCCACCGTACAGATAGACAGATAGTTTGCCGTCGTGGGGGCGAATTGCGGATTCAGTATACATTTAGATTGAGGCGAAATAAGTTGATGTTCAACCAATTTGCTTTTAACTTTGCTCCGATGAGATTCCATACGAGAGCTGGATTAACACCGGTCTGTCGTTTTGTATGAAAATGGTCTGAGATCCTGTTGGATCGAAAGTGGCTATCAATACGGTACACAGAATAATAAAACAGACAACACAACTCATAATGTACGGTAGTGGACGTTCAGATGCCACGTGCAATTTGTCAGCCTTGATTCAAGGCAACGCAACCCTGGCCCAGGAATGGCTCCAGCATTTTGTATCGCACTTTATCTCCTTTTCTTTTTTTCGTTTTGTTTTACCGCTATCTCGTCCCCTTTCAGAACAGCGGTAAGATGGCGATTCCCCTTTCTTCCTCGAGCCCTTAATTTTTGTTTTTGCTTAATTTCTGCTGCTTCCATTATTGCGAACGTTTCACGGGGATTTTTTTTTATCCCTTAACTTTTCCAGGCTTTTATCTCACACTACTTAGATTTTCGGGATTCTGCTGCTTTTACTGAAAAGATACTGTTTAAAAAAAAATCGTTGTTGCGATTTCACTCGGTGGCTGGAGGACCACACTCCACACCTATTCGTATTAGAAATGAAACCGGAATATAGAGGGCTACGTCCGCAACCCGAGAGTGTTGTAGCAAGCGCAAACTACCAGTAAATTACGAACTAATATTTTCTCCTCTCCCACTGTTCCCCTTTCTACAAATTTCAAGAAAATGGTGTTACCTTTCTCATGATACCCCATTTGCCTATACCAGATGAAAAAAAAATTGACCTTCATTTCCCCTTTATTAGGACCTCCCCTTAAAGTCAGCCTATAACAACGAATAGCTTTCTCCGGCGAATTATAATAATTCTACATTACCACAAAATTTCATATATGTAGCTTCAGCCGTTCGTGAGATATTTCATGGACAGACGGATATTTGACCAATTTTATAAGGGTTTTGTTTTTACTACAAAGCCCTAAAGACCATGAGTGGCCAACGTTCTTTCTCCGGAGACGTCTCTGTAAAGAGGGGGAGAAAAATCACGATTTCTCGCCCAGTTCCCAGAGAATTAGTGAAAAATATTTCATTTTTCGAGCGCTACCTGTCAATCGGGTAACATCGCATAATCCCGTCGACATCCCATGAAATAAAACAAAATAAACATTGAAAATAACAATTCTTCTCAGTTTCTTTTTTTCTTTTCATTCCAGCCAGGCGGATTTTCACCAAAGGAGCTGCAAACGATATTGGAGGTCTCATACCAAGGAATCTACTTCTTGCACAATATCCAATATGCAAAGAAGAGCCAGGAAGCAGCAAAAATGGATGTAGGAGTTTGAGAGTGATGCTTCCTCAGGGAGTACGCCAACGAGCAAGTATAGCAGCCCACAATCCGAGGTAAGATACGGATCAGCCGCCATGCGTTGCCCGCGCAAGTAAACGAACAAATTCGCGAGCCGCTCAGCGCTATTATCGGGTAAGAAGCCGCGATACTGTGGAGGTAATAGAGTGGCACTTTGTCAGGTAAATTATAAGAAATCATGTCCACAAAAAACATTTATTAGCTAGTCCACCTTAAATGCAAGTTCCAGTCCTGATTTACTTAGTCTCTAGCTAGATGGTAACTACTGTTGAAATTCATCTTTATCATTTTAGGCGAATTTAAAAAGAAATTCCACTCCTCATTTCTCAAGAGGCGAACTATTTACGGTGTACTCGTAAATGTCCAATCGATGAAAAAATATCGAGCGTTCGAAAGTTTGCCCCTTTACCTATAAATAAGAATTCCGGCTTTGAGGTGTATTTATCTTCTAATTTGATGGCCTGTAGAAATAATGGCTAAGTTTATAACACACAACGGAATCGCAACATGCTGTGGCAACAGTATCGAAGCAGCTTTGCAACAGGTTGTTGTGTTCTGAATTGCACTCGCATCTACTCATCCACCATTTGTCAAATTTAAAGTTCAAAACTGACTACTGACGACAAATCGTATGAATACGACAGCGTGAGTGTCATTTCAGGATTGTCATCATATGCTGGTCCTAGCCAGCGGAGAAATTTTTGTGATGGAGAAAATGACATTTTTCACAGCATGTTGTGTCCGTCAAAAACTCTGTGGAGAGAATTCATAAAACAAATTGGCAACAGTATGCCAACTGTTGTGTGATATTAACTTAACCAATTTTCAGAGCATCGATTAGAAAACGAACTTGACACCTCTAGGCTCATACGTCAATCGGAAATGACATGCCAAAAATAATAAAATAATATATTACAAGATTTAGAACAAATTTCTTATTTTCACCTGAATTTGTATTTCACTACATTTCGCAACACCGTATGCAATATGTTTCTAGTGAACTAACTACGAAAAAGATGAAGAAGGGATCATATGACAGTCGTTTGTTATGAAATTCGGGGACGCATACGTGCATCCATGTACCATAGACTAGGGAAATAGGGACCGAAACATAACAAGTTTTTTTAAAACAACTTTTCCTTAAAGGTGGTTCAGCTAATGACCACATTTGTTGGATACGGTTTCACGTAATTTACACAACAAATTGAATTAAAATGACACTCTATTACCAAAAAAAAAAAAAAAATCAAATGTTACTCAGTTCTTGATTAAAATCGCAAAATCTTTTTATATTTGACATTTAGCGACCCATTTTTATTAGGCACTGACAAATAAAGATCCACGCATTTGTTTTCACAGGTGTCTATGAGTTATGTTCCAATCTTGTTAAACTTCCATCCCAAGAAACCCCTACCTCCCCTAGAAATGAAACTCAAAATAAGGATAACTAGCGATTAAATAAAGCAAGCGACTTGGAATTTTTGTCAAATGCTTGTAGTAGGATTCAGCTGGCTGATATTGAAAATACGTAAAATCCGACCGACGAAACCCCTACTTCCCCTTCAAATAAAACATCAAGTAAACGATAACTTTCGATAGAATGAAGCTAATGACTTGAAATTTCGTTTAAATGTTTGTAGCACAATCTAATTGGTTGGTGGCAGTGATGGGCAAAATCCGACCCAATGAACCCCCACCTCCCCTACAAATGAAACTTCAAATAAGCGACAACTTTTGACAAAATGAAACTAGTGACTTGAAATTTTGTTCAAATATTTGCGTGTGCAACATCTGAAAAAAGAAACCTCTACCTCCCCTACGAATGACTCCCCAAGAAGCGAAAATTTTCGATAAAACGAAGCTAGTGGCTTGAAAAATTCGACAAAACTCCTCTATAAACTGGCCATATAGGAAACTCACTTTTAAAGCATATGGTCGTTGCCTATACATTTTTGGTATCACCACTAGGTCTTTACAAATCTAGGGTATACATATACGCTTCTGGTTTATCAATTCAGTTCGGCCGTGAATGAACTTGAGTAAATTTTAAATCAATTTGGGGTGAATGATGTTACTGCAGGTATGTGAGGACATGTCGAGTCCTAGCCACGAATGCATATAGTGATATAGTGAAGATGGGTTGAAAAAAAAATGTATCTTGGCACATAGTTCTCGGGAACGAATTGTTCTTTTCTGTTGAAACCACAGTTTTCGAAATTGAAGGAAATACTAGAAAAAAAAAAGGATTTCTCGCCAATTTTCCATACACTTCCCGACCGAGCCCGTATCAACAGGGACTTTGGAGCATGAATTCAGAGGACAATCCTAAACAATTGTGCTACATTTCAAAATTACAAGTTTTTTTTTCATATTTTCAGTTAATAAGGAAATTGAAGCAACAGAAAGTTAAAAAAAAACCTCAACTAAAATGTAAAATTACTAAGAATTACGGACATTCGATCTATTACCACATCAACACAAAGTCTTTGTCTTATTTACCAATGTCAAATATTGAATCAGTCTTAATCGATTTCCAAATCAAAATATTTCTTCAACGAACCGTGATCAAACCCATTTCCTGAGCTTAGCAAACAGATTAAGTGACTAGAATTATATTGTCACAATTCCACTTAAGTAAACCTCATCGTAAACACCATAATGTTTATTCTCGTGTTGCTCAGCAACACACCTGGCTCAGTGCTAAGTAAATTGCATTGCTCAATCAAATAAATACTTAATGGTCGTGAAATGCCAAAAATTATAAGTGATAGGTTACTCCATAATACCACTTCTCGACTTATACTATTTAAGCCACTAAAGAAACAGTTTTTATTAAACTGAAGCCTTTTTATTTCAATGGCCATTCTTAAACAGATGATCTCATCTTGTGCAGACATTTTGCAAGTTCACGAAACCAGGAAAACGTCAGGAGTATTGAATACTTATGTTGGGGTCTAAGCATTCAGCTCATTAATAAAAGCTGGTTGAAAGGCTGCCCACACGTTTTATTAATGCTATCAAAAGAGAGTTGTGCCAAGGTGTCAAGGTGATGCATGTTTCTAGCTCACTTCCAGGTTCCAGTGCATAGCTATGTACGTAACTTACGTACGTAAATATTTTCAGACCAGACGCTCGTAGCTCTAGAGTCTAGAGCACACGGTATCTTTCCAAACAGGATTGCAGACAATTCCGTAGGTGCAGATATTATGGTGTTTAGGTATCGATTTCAAGTAGTAGTTATACTTAAAATTTAACCATGTCTCATTGCTCCCCACATACAAATGAATGTCGTGGCCGTCTTAGCGATCTCATTAATGCAATCAATGCTCGGATGCCCGGCAGGCATTTTCCTCAAGTATATGAACCGCTGAAATGATTCATTTCTTATTTCACTTATGGCAACAAAGTTCACCACTAGTTTTCCATTCATCGGGTAATGAGATGAGTTTACAGAAGTAATCATAGTACGGTTAGTACCGTATTGAAATGGATACAGCCTCTGCTTTACGAAACCTATGAAAAGTGTCCACCAGCTAAGTATACCAAGAGTTAGACTATGTCAGTTCTTTATCCGTGCAGTGCTCTCGTACCTGGTAGAATGATTTAAAATGTTGCGTTGTTCTAGTCTAGACAAAATAATCAAATAGGTGGAAGGACATTTTTACACAGTAAAAAAAAGACTTAAGGAAAATTCACCGATTCGGTGTGCCACTATTTCGGTGTAAATAAGATACCTTTCGTGCGGATAATATTTTATTTTCCCATAGATAGGTGAATTTCAAAATATCCCGAAAGGATTAAATATTATCCATCAAAAGGGTGAAAACAAATTATCCGTACGTAATTTTTATTTAAAACGAAAAAAAAAACTGGGACAACAACAACCAATGCCACAGCTGGATTTGAACCCTCGAATGGAAGGATGAATATATCGGACTGACGCCCCAACGCACTAAGCTATCGACTCACTAATATGCAGAAACAGGGTGGGCCATCTAGTGGTTTCTTTTTAAATCATAGGTTATTTTGACAGTGAAAGCTGTTTCCCGCGCGAAATCTTGACAGAAAGTCAGTATCATACCTCCGCAGAACGAAATGAGTCGCTTTACACTTGAACAACGTTGGGAAATATTGAAAACTTATTTCCAATGTGAGTGCTGTGTAGCCCAAACAGTGCATTTTCCGAAAAGAAGTTTTGGCCGAAATGAAGCACCCACCGCGCCTGCTGTATGCAAAAAGTTCGTGAGACTGACATGCTAGTGGACAACACTCATGGTCCCCGTCGTCGTACGGTGCGCACAGACGAGAATGTGGCTGCTGTAGTCGAGAGTGTGAGACTCACTCCACGAACATCAACTCGATCTCAACAGCTCAACATTTCACGCACTAGCTTGACGAGAATTCTGCACAAAGATCTCGGATTATTCGCTTACAGGGTCCAATTGGCTCAGCAATTGAAGGCGCACGACCATCCTCTTCGTTATCGCTTCGCAGTTTGGGCCTTAGAGCAGCTTGAATTGGACAATGATTTTGGACGAAAAATCATCTTTTCTGACGAGGCGCATTTTCATCTCGGAGGCTACGTTAACAAACAAAATTGCCGCATCTGGGGCTCGGAAAACCCGCACGTTATTGTCGAGAAGCCAATGCATCCACAGAGAGTGACAGCTTGGTGCGGATTGTGGAGTATCATTGGACCATTTTTCTTCGAAAATGAGGCAGGGAACAACGTTTCGGTCAACGGTGAACGTTACAGAGCCATGTCATCCGACTTTTTTTCTTACTGAACTTGAAGACATGGATCTGGACGACCTCTGGTTCATGTAGGATGGTGCGCCATGCCACACGCCCATGCCACAATCGATCTTTTACGCACCAAATTCCAAATCGTGTTATCAGCCGTCTTGGCGATGTCAATTGGCCGCCTCGGAGCTGCGATTTAACCCCTTTGGGCTTTTTTTTTCTGGTGAACCGTGAAGGACCGATGTTATGCCAACAATCCCGAAACGATTCAAGTACTTAAGGCCAATATCATCCAAGCAATCCGTGAGCTACAGCCCCAAACCATCAACATGGTCTTGGAAAATTGGAATGACAGAATGCGCGAAGCCAGCCGAGGCAGCCACTTGAACGAAGTTGTGTTTTATCATTAATGGGAATGTTTGCTCTTATTAGTGAAGCTATAATACATGGAAAAAAAATTAATTTTGTTCATTTTATTGCATTTTTAAAAAGAAACTTGTTGGCCCACCTTGTACATGTTCGGAAGAGGAATAGAGCTAATCTGATTTCAATATTTACACCACGCGTTAGATTAATAATTCCGGTTAGATTTTTTCGATTCTGCTTATACGTATTTTTGGTAAACATATTGTCCTTTACACTGATAAATACACCAAGTTTAGGTGTTACATTTTAAACAACAATCGTGCTGTGTATCCCAAGGAGTACTAATTAACGGAATGGGTAAGAAATTATTATCCAGCAACTGGTGTTAAATAGATCCAACTTCACATCTCTCTTATAAACACGGAGAGTCACCGGATTAAAGTCAAAGCCTACACACACTTCGTTGCGGCTAAAATACTCATTTTTTTATAACGACGACTGCAAAGCGCGTACCCTCATCATCAGGCTAATCAAGTAAGTAACACCGAGTAAAAGTATTAAATTTCCAACACCGATCATGCAGTGTAGTCCAGAGGTATTAATTCACCGAATGGATAGAAAAAGCGCATTATCCAGCAACTGGTGTTAAAAGGAGTCAAATACTTTTTACAGTATAATCACTCGTATTTTCTAGATTTTTCTTAAAACGGCTCCCAACAAAGTTAAGTAATTAGTGCAAATCACAACTGCGACAAGGTGTCTCAACAATAATCGCTGGTCATTCTGACGGAATGGTCAACCACTGGCATTTCCCTATGTACCGCAAACGATTACTGACATTTTACTCTTATACGAGTATAACTGCTGTTGTGGCCCGTCATAATGCCTTCAAATTCAATTGGTTACGATTCCATTCAATTCAAAATCTATGAATAATTAGGAGCTATATATCGACAATAAGATTGATTTAACGCTCATTGATCAAGTCCAGTCAATTGTGGCATGGGCTAAATTGATCAAGTAAATCATTTACTCGTCTCATAAGGAAGGTAACTCGTGTACCATACAATGAATTAGTAGCGGATCTGTGGGTAATCCGGTTTAGTGAAAAGCCGGTACCCACTATTGCTGTTTTAAACTGTTGCGATCTACACTCTTCGGGAAAATACATTATAATGGAAAGGCTTTATGCTGAGGTATGTGCTCTATGTTAGTTGCAACATGACTCTTGTTTCTTGTATCTAGGACTCAAGAGAGCATTTTTCTTTAAATGCATGGCACAATCCGTGCATTTTATGAGGCATTCTGCTTTGAATGTGGTGTTTTCGTGCGCACGGTAGTATGACAGCGCCTTTATTGAAATGCTGCTTTCTGAATAGTGTCGTGATCGGAAATCTTTCATAGGTCCATAAACTTGCAAGGTGTAATCAATCAAATGTTGCATTCGTTTGTGGAGTTATGATATAATAAATTGTTGCAGTTAATGGTCAGTGAAATTAACAAGTTTTTATGCATATCGACGGGTTGTGGGCAGCATATTCAATGAATGAGATAAAATTGGTATGCATGCATGCATCTATGGGAATTGAATTAGCTGCAGATTCGTACCAGTAAATCTAACCAAGAGTTGGATTTATATTGCTGACAAATCGTTAAAACAATTCAAGGAAAAAATATTTTGTTATTTTAAATTCATCATGATATGGTGAAAAGAGTCGCCCTTAAGCCTGTTACACATTGGAACTCATTGAATCTATTCATGTCGGACGAGATTCAAAGGACGCAGAAAATACAAATCCACGTCAAATAAAATTCACGGCGACAATAAGTCGGGGCAGTCCGGATGCAGGCGAGATAGACACGGGATTCAGGTGAGAGGCAAAGATTAGACTCGAAGAGGCTTACTGCGTACTAGTCTTTTAGAAGAACAGATCAATCAGGGATGCCACTTTATTATTTCTGTGTATGAAAATGTAGTGGCTGGTTGGTTGTTCAAAGTGCCAGTAATGTCGCTGAACCGAATGGCATAAGTTGCGCTCTAGTGCAGCGTTTGAATACCACATGCTTCTTTGGAGGAAAACCTTAGCTGTCAGAGTTTTCCATGGTTGTCGTCGGTGAATGTTCTCAGAACCATCCCGCCGAAAAAAGGAATAGTAACATCTCCCCAATCGTCTGCGAGGAAATAGCGAATAAGCTGGCGAAGAAACCTGGCCCTAGCTAGAGGGTTTCTTCTCGGCCTCATCCTTGCAGCTCCGGCAGTGTGTAGTGTACGGAATACTCAATATAACCGTGTGCTCTACCACTAGCCAATCCCCTGTTGTAATAGCTGTAACCCTGGCTACGTCCGTTAGGGTTCTCTTCAGAAGATCGATTGTCCTCTGTACGTTGTGAATGTCGGCCATATGAGATATAAGATGTCCTACTATGTACAACTATCCAGTGCTCCTGGCAGATCCCGCCAAATATTTCGATGTTACTTTAGACAGGAAATTACTTTATGGTCAGAACACTTGCGTATAATGTTTGATGAACCCACCAAAGCCCACCAAAAGGTTTGTAGGCAGTTTCTGGGTAAAACTTAGGGAACAAGCCCTCGTGTAACCTTTTGGATCAATAGGGCGATTATTAGATCAATAATTCAGAGACTACTATGTCTCACAGTAACGGGGGCTATCCGCAGCGGACCCACATCAGCTCTTGAAGCGCTACTAAACCTCCCGCCGCTACACATTCACCTAAAGGCGGAGACCAAAATAGCAGTAGCCAAACTATTGTAAAAGCATGCAAGAATTCCCTTAAACTAAAACCAGAGTAAACCAACTGGGTCAATGAGGGCCATGTGTCTGGTATGCCATCGGACCATTTAGCTAAGGGGCTATTAGTCTAGTCATTAAATGCTTATAGGAACTGATGTAAAATGAATAGGGGTATTTTTGCGGTGCTAATTACGAAACTGAGGTTTACCTCCAAAAATGTTTTGTGGTATTTGAGTTACAGCCAAAAAATCGCTAAAAAAAATTGCAAACATTTTGACAACGGTTAACCCCAGCGAAAAAATTTTTGAGACAAAATGAAAGATATTGAGCATTTCAATAAAAAATGTTTGAGAAACCTTTCCGTATTTTCAATAGTTTGCGAGATACGTTTCTGTGAAATGAAGAAGTATACGCACTAGCAAAAATTGGAGTTCTGCAATTTTCGCTGGTGCGTTTATTTTTTCGTTTTACAGAAACGTGCCATGCGGAGCCGTGCAGTGCCAATTTACTTATGCCGCGCCTTACAGACAGCCAGGCAGCCATCGGTATCGTCGCAATTTGTGCTTAGTGGCTATGAAGCCTTGCAAAGATTAGGCTCCGTAAACAAGTTTACCAGGTAACGAGATAGCCGACGGGTTAGCCAGGAGGGCTTCTGCAACCCCCCTCGTCGGTCCAGCGCCACACTATAGATTCCATTTATACGAGTATATAGCAAGACGGGAATGGGAGCACTCTGTAACCATTATGAATTGGGACAATACCCTTGGTTTCAGATGTTGTATGAACCATATTCGGGTCTGGTTGTGCTGCTTCCACCGGCAGATAGAAAGCAGCACCTGATGAGTAGTGATCTGTCGGTGGTACGAAACCAGAAGCTAAGGAGCCTTTTACACCCGGACCCCGACGCGAGCGAGAGGACATGTGCATCGTCTGCCAACTATTTCATCCTTATCGCCCCATTTTTAATTATTCCCCACTTTTGGCACCCATATTTGTGTTGCCTTTCCCAGACCTATGAATTTTTGTTAATACGTAAAAGATAGGGGCAGCGAGCGGCGAAAACCCCGCCCACGTTTCCCGAACTAAGCTACAGAAAGCATAGGCAGACAATTTCTGTGACTGTGACACACTTCATCCCCGCCGCTTGAAATGATTCGGTGACGCATTCCCTGAAGCGGAGACGATTGCCTCAATAAAACTAGAGCAGCTAAGCAAATTCGTTGAGATGATTGGTTTCGGAAATTAGTCACTAATATAGACTTTCGGGTCGTATTGCATGAAGGACCTTCGAGCCAACCGTCCCTCCATCTAATCTATTCTAATCACGGTCATAGTGCCCTACATGTGGCGCATGTAGCCAGCGCATCCATCTACCGGTAGCCCGTTTCAGGTAGAGTCAATGTTGAGTCTATAGTATGAGTCTATAGTTGAAGCCTCTTTCGAAGTCCTCTTCAGAGATGTCCGTTGAAAGTCCCGCACCTAGCTACCATGCCCGTACGGTTTGGAAAACCAGCTTATAGACTTCTTAAGTATAATTGCGCTATACACGGTTTTTAGTTCGATTTGTAGATCTAGAGAGAATAGACGTAGGATAGTATTCAATGCGTCTGCGGGACATGATCGCATCCTGGCAATCCGAAATGCGCGGTTCTTTGGACTTTGTTCAGTAGATTAACGTTGTACTTTTTACGCAGAGCTGGGCACCGTACTAGTGTTTCGTAAGCGTAAAATGCGCACTAAAGCGAGCATTTTACTAACTGATGTGTTCTGACGAAAGTTGGAATATAGCACAAATGATGGTCGAGCTACCTCCCCAATAGACCAAAGGTAGCTCTGGATGAGTATGGTCTATCGGTGGACGAAATCAGTGGCTGCAGTTTGATAGGCTTTATGTTCATCATTTTTTGGTGAAATGCATTACCAACTTAATTATGTTGCATTGAGTTGGTAGTGATATACTTCATTTTATTCTAGATCAGGGGTTCCCAGTCTTTTTGCCGTCGTGACCCCCTCAGAGAAAAAAAAATCGCAATCGCGACCCCCCGGGCCGATCATAGAATTAATAGATTAATAGAAAAAAAAACAAGGTGGTAGCTTTTTTAATGCATTTCTTTACGGTCTTCTTTTTATCTCTTTTAAGATGTGTAAGGTGTTTTAAAAATAATTTCATAAATAAAAAAAAAAAATTCGTTATTTTTCCGAGATTCCTTTCACTTCTAATTTTTGGGGACTTTTAGTGTAACGTTCCTCCGAACACTTTTCAAAAAATAGAAATATAAAAAGTTCGGTAATTTTTTCGAGTAGTAATTTTTTGACTGGACTATACTCATAATCTGAGTTTACGGGAAGGGTTCTGAAAAGTTTAATATCATTCAATTGTCTTATTCTCATCTCTAAATATTTTCATATTTTTTTCTACCTGTGTGTTTAGTGAACATTAAGTATACTAAAGTCCTAAGAAAAAACTAAGTTTACTTCAAGCAGTGTAAAAAAAAACGACTTTTTTGGATTCAAAAAATATATTTTGAATTTTATGATATTTAATATAAAAATCATCTCCGTGCGCCACATGCAGTGTTTTCAGAGAAACGCCTCGAAAATTGTAAAATTTTCCTTTGAGAAATAAAAAAAATTAGGCTTGCTGACGTATATTGACAAATATAGTAGAAATGAGTTTGCAGGTAATTTAATTAGCTTAATTTGAGAAACACTGAACGTCTGTAGGGACACCAGTTACCAAGATATAGCAAAATAATTTTGAGTTTGTGTAAGACAAATGGAAACATTGCTCAATATCTCCTAAAATAAATATTCTACTGCAAAAATCACCTTCAAGTTCTTCAAGAACATTAAATTCACTTGTCATTCCTGTACGTTCAGAAGTTTCCAAGAAAACGCAAAATGCAAAGCATATTTTCAAAAACTGCAAATTTTTCTTGTGAAAGATAGCATGAAGCACGAAAAATATTCTTTTTTATGTGAGAATATCGCGAAAACTGTAGAAGATACAGAAAAAGATTCTTCGTTTTTGAGAGATTCATCCTAAAGGTGATTCAAATTCGCGAGGGGTTTTATTATATTCCCCGAATATAAAAAAAAGAATAAGAAAAAATAGGAAAAAAAACATTTGATTGATATTTTATTTTAGCGCATTTTGACAGTGGTATGGTTTCTTATCGAAGTCTGTCAATAGTATTAAATCCAGAAGTTGCTTCAAGGTAGAAAATGACTGAATCATTTAATTCGATAAATTAATTTTTGACAAACTAAAACATACATCCTATCACACGATTTAAATTCGTCGTCGAATTGGTTGTTTTGTTCGACTGTTTTCTATAGAACTATTTTTGGAATTTTTCGTTTAATTTTGAATTTTTGATAATGTCTTCGCGACCCCGCGGAAATACCTTAGCGACTCCCCAAGGGGTCGCGACCCACACTTTGATAATATGTCGTATCACTGCGGCTTACAGCCATAGCACTATCCATGGCAGGAGTCTTAAGTTTCTACCACAGGTTTTCCTGCAGAGAACAGAGGGCTACACACAGACCTCGTTTAAATTCACACACATATAAATATTAGTTAACCTTCGGTAGCATTGTTATAGGACACCAAAGGTTTGCAACAAAATTGTTGGCTTGGTTTTTCTTTTCCCTGAACAAAAACTATCTGTCAATCCTAATGGCGTATCTTTTTTAGTATATCATCATTTCAATTGTGAAAATGTTTATAAAATCGTCTTTACAAATTTTATACTTTCGAATCGAAGCCTACCAAAGCGGACAATAAAAATTGACCATGTTTTTGCAATAACCTACTATAAGGAAGAGCAGAATGATGAGAACTTGACATAGTATCGGTATATGCTCTTGGCCAGTATTGCGACAAAATATATAAAGATTATGATGTTTCCATTATTTCCGCAGTTATCAATCAGCCGAAACGATATAATTAAGTCATTTCTACGTTGAATTTTTAATTAATTCAAAAATTAATTAGGTACGGACATTATTATTTTCTCTTAAAAGATTTCATTTAACATCGATCTCCAAACTTGCACTTCTCCTGATTCAAATTCCGATTAAATCGTGCTCTATGACTGCTTCATTCTTAGGTAGAAAAACAAATGAATCAATCTGATGACGGTTCCATCAAATTTATTACTTTTTTCCTCTTTGCGGTTCCGTAAGCGTCAAAACAACAGATGCAGAATATCTATCAAAATTTTGATAAAAATCTTATTTCCAGTCAGATACCAAAAACAGTCATCATTTAGTTAAAGATGTTTGGAACAATTTATGTAAATCGTATCGTCTTGTTGCTCACAGCGGGTTACTATTAACGAATAGCTGTCGTCACAATTTGAAGTTCGTGTTTTGAGGTGGCTGGACAGTAATACACTTATAATAACACACCTAATAGGGAAAACAATGCGTCTATAATGATCAAATTTCTTAGTCTGTGAAGAATACTACATGTAGCACGAAAGTCATAAATTTGTAACAATTGTAATATGTATCTTAAGCCCTTTAATTAACCAGTCGATCCACAGTGAAAAGCTTACACAAGCGTATTTAAACAAAAGCCAAAGAAGAAATATGCTATTTAGGTTACCTGGAATTATGTAAATACATTTCATTCTTCTCCACTGTGGTGCAATGTTATCTGATAACTACTTTCAGGTGCACTGTGATAATTGTATGTAGATAGAAAATGAATGCACTTTAGATGAAATTTGGCAATTGTGGAGCTGACCCCTTATCACCTCCTCCGGTTGTAGAATTCAGCATGCGTTGAACCAGAATATATAATATACATGTTGGGCTCGGAAAGCATATCTTTACATAGTTTTCGAAAAGTTGAAAAATTGAAAAGATTTATCGTAAATATGTTGCACTCAGAGCGAGCGGCGCAAGCGTTTATGCATATGCGATATCGAGGGCTGTGATCCTTCAAGGGTGGAGCGAGCGTAGCGGACACAAGAGACTGTTGATTCACAATAGTTTCTTGTGTGGGCTCCACTCGCTAGGCTTGCTCCGCGCTTGAAGGATCACAACCCTCGATATCGCATAAGCATCATCAGTATAATATCACAACCCTCAGTATCAAACTAACATGAGCGCTCGCTTCACTCGCTCTGGGTGCAACATATTTACAATGCAAATTGAAAATTCGTTACACGATGATATCATTTTCATCGAACGAAGTAGTCTAATGCAAGTGTTTCCATAGATTTTCAACATTAAAAAAAAAACTACGTGAAAATGTGCTATAAGCGCCCATGTACCAGTATATCAGCATCATTAGGAGAACAATAGTGTACCAAAATTTCAAGAAAGTCGGAGGTGAGAGGGTGCACCTCCACAATTGCCTGAAATCAACCCATACGTGTTTCTGTATGCACTCTTACAGGATTTTGAATCTTTCGGTACTAATATGTTGTTGTTGTTCTATTTTACCAATACTTTTAAAATCGCGGGCAGAATATTTACTTTAGGCATTTTTAAGGATTCTTCATACAAATTCTAATGTTCTAATAAAATAACTTGCTAAATCTAATCAAATTCAAAACTATTTCAAAATTGCCCTGTCCATGTGTCCTATTTGTTCTCATACGATACAAAGATAAATTGATCTTCTGCCAGTACATTTCCAAGTGATACTGATAATGATAAGGTGCAAGTGTTCGACGTTACGAGTATTTTGCTAAAAGATGAATCTTGCCTTGCAGTGTCTTCCTTTGCGTGCACCAAGTTTCTGGGCCCTCTTTGGAGCAACTGCAGACTTTTAATTTTTCTACATTTAACTGATAACAGTCAGATACCGAGTATGAATTAGAGTACTGGTTCCTTATGAAACTTGCGTTATTATAATGTATCTGGCATGTATTCGTACTCGTAGCTATGTGGAAACAAGGCATAATACTAAATGTGGTACATGATATGTAGTTGCAAGTTGCGAAAGAAATTATGGTCGAAAAGCACGGACTCAGTTTTCGGAGATTGTTTTTTGATAGGGACGTATATATGAAAGGCGCCTCAAGTTAACCAAATGTTAAAGCAATTGACCTTTTGAACTTAGTACGTGGAGTTCTGGAGGCTGGGAAAGGAAATCAACGATCCGTTAAGTATACACATCCATATAGGAGTGAAGAGTTTATCAGTCATGATTAATGGGTACATATTTGCAAGAATTTTAACAAACATTCGAAGATGTAATTAATATTAACTGATTATAATAATTACGAGAAAATATTTTCTTTGCACTTTGTGGTATTCTAAAATGTATACAGTAGCCGCTTTCTCGAAAACACAGTGGCCAAAAATCCTAAAAACCTGGCCAAAAGTAAAAAAAAGATACAAAGTATCTACACTGCATGCAGATACATCGGAACATGGATATGTCTATGACTACCGACTGCGTGGAACCTGTTGTGTTGAAGATATCGACGTAAGTTTTGTAAAGATCCCAGTATAGTTATACTGGATAAAATCATTCGAATAAACACGTCCCACGCTTTCGGTAGGCATAAGACATATCCATGTACCCATGTATCTGGTGGCAGTGTAGATACTCGTCATAAATTCTGCTTTGCTTTGTCCTGTCCGCTTGGGCTCCTTTCTCTCGCGGGATCGTTTCGTTTTCGTTTGCATCGCGTGTGTGCAATATTCACCTCCTCTTGTGCACCCTGTTTCATCTACCTGTTCCATCTACCCGTTCGGTATAGTTTGCAGACTGCAGCCTATCGACATTTCTCTGAGTACGTTTCTGCTAATCGCAATCACGCTTCCCACCATCTTTTCCCAATCGGACGTGTATTGTGTTTGTGTATCTATTGCGAAATCGCTCCCACACTATCCGTCTCATCCCGCCCCTTTACTCGTAATCAACAGTCCGGGTCCGGCACACACAATTTCTCAAGGAACGCGTGCGACTCTATGCGATCGTGTCCGGTAAACAGAAAGGGAAACTAACAAAAGTAAACAAAACATTCCAACACACGCACAAAGAGAATGCACAAGAAAAATTTTGGAATTTTTGCAGAAGGGGGGGGGGGGGGGGGGCATTTGATCTTCTGCAGACCTCTGAATGTACATCATGTCACGATGAGCTGCCCGGAACTATAACATCCTGCGACGAATATTTCTCTATTTCGGGGCTTGGGAGATTTTAACTCGCGCAGTACGAATCCGCCATTTTATTTTATGATACGTTTATTGCATGTGTGGTGGGGCCACATTGTGTGCCAGTCAGACCTCAAATCGCCGCCATTGCAAATGCACAACCATTTGGATAGAATGAACTTCATCCGCGATGGCTCTCGCTCTCTATCTTCGGGGGGCGGGAACTATGTAATGTACACACTCTCAAATTGCGTCTGCGCATGTCCAAATGTTAGTCGAACTGACTACTTGCTACTTTTTCTGGGACCCTATTGATTCAGATATGTAGTACAACGTGCGCTATTTTATTTGTTTGGATTCCAGCCATTTTGAACATTTTGGAATTTTTGCGGAAGGGGGGCATTTGATCTTCTGCAGACCTCTGAATGTACATCATAACATATAACATCCTGCGACGAATATTTCTTTATTTCGGGACTTGAGAGATTCTGACTCGCCTAGTATAAATCCGCCATTTTGTTCTATATGTTTATTGCACGTGGGGTGGGGGCCCATATTGTGGACCAGTCAGACCTCAAATCGCCGCAATTGCAAATGTACAAACACAGTCGCTGGATGCCCCGATTTGGCTCGAATGAACTTCATCCGCTCTCGCTCATCTTCGGGGGGCGGGAACTATGTACACTCTCTCAAATTGCGTCTGCGCATGTCCAAATGTTAGTTGAACTGACTACTTGCTACCTTTTCTGGGACCCTAGTGATTCAGATAGTACAACACGGGCTATTTTATTAAATGATGAATGGGAATTGGTGGAAATTGAAGGTCATTAAAAGTCCGCCCGTTCACCCGTACACTATGTTATTTCTTGCCGTCCACAACGTCAACCTTTATCGCTATCAAATCAACATCCCAACATGTACACACAGGATCCCCGCAAGCGCGCCGCCCGCGCGGATCTACAAGCAACAGCCATGCACAATGACCACTTCACTCAAACGACATGCACAACCAGAAAAGAAAAATTTTCAATTTGCTTGTTTCCTCTTCTGACCCCCGAGTAGAAAAACAGACATTTCGTGTGACGGACAGATTTTTAGGATGACCCCCAGCTATAAGCCATATCCATGCCAAAAAAAACAAGCCACCGCGCTGGTTTGTGGAGAGCTTAAATCATGCCCATTCTCAGCTTTGCATAGTCGCGCTCTTTCCAAAACATTTTCTATGATTTTCTTTCAAGATTTCAGGAGGTATCGCTCGAATAGCTTCTCGAATATTACTTTTTAGTTGGGGTATGGTCTGTGCCTTATTCATATACACACGTTCTTTCAAATATCCCCAAAGGAAAAAAATTGGGAGCGGTTAAAACCGGCGAACGCATTGGCCGCCGCAATAAGCAAATCGCTGTTCCTTGAAATAATGCGTTTGCCGAAAATGGCTTGTAACAACGCCATGGTTTGCCTTGCTGTATGCGCTGTGGCTCCATATTGTTGAAACCACATTATGTGTATATGAATAAGCCACAGACCATACCCCAACTAAAAAATAATATTCGAGAAGAAATTCGAGCGATACCTCATGAAATCTTGAAAAAAATCATGGAAAAATATTTTAGAAAGAGCGCGATTATGCGAAGCTAACAATGGGCACCATTTACGCGATGTTATTTTTCACGTTTAAACTAACAGAATTCCCCATTTATTAAGTGTACTAAGAAAAAAAATCGATTGATTCAAAAATAAAGGAATTATAGACTAGTCAAACCCCTTCGTTTCCTTTGCGCCACCCAGTATTTTTCAAGGTGACAGATCGTCGCAAAAAGTGAAGCCATCACCAAAAAGTAGACTGTTATACCTTTCCGGTTTTGCAATTTTTAGCTCGGTACCGTGCGAGACTTTTACCATATCGAGAGTTAAAGTTCAAAAATTTAAATTGTCCTAGACACCCCCCTTAAAAGCGATTTTTCTCTTCTTGCACTTTATTCGCAATAACATTGCATTAAGCTCCTGCATGTATCAAATTTTAAGTAAAAATATTTTTAAAAAACAACACTCCTAAAAAATGCGCTACAAAAATACATTTCGTACATTTTATAGTCGAGTGAAGTCTGTTTTCGAAAGAGGACAATATAACAAATAAATAGAAAAAAAAAATTGATGAAATTTGGAAATTTGATTCCTGGACGATGTCCGAAGAAATGTACTAGCTCGATTCACTGTGCGGCGGTGTAGTAAGCAAGTATTGCTGTTTCTAGATATGGCGGGTTCCCATCAAACAAATTTGAAACTTTTCAACGTCACCATTACGTGTTTGCCCCCCAAATACACACAGCAAAACAATTAATGGGCCCAACTCTTCCGGTAAATATGAATAAGCAAGCCGATACTGTTATTTTTGGTATAAGTGCAGAAAGAAGGAAACGTAACTCATATTTTAAAATATTTATTTCCAACATAACTGTAAATCAGACTACAAAGAACTAAACATGAAAGAGTCACTTTAGTTTTTTAAGAATCACTTGTTGTTTTTTTTTTGGCATTATTTACGACACCTCTGTCAGTTTTCACCCGCCTGAGGAAGAGAAAGGCCATGGATTCCAGGAAGTTAGCCATCGGCTTGAAGTGAGGCATTCTGTCATGCAAAGTATGTAACGGACGGTCTGGTGGGCATCAGAAGATGCCCGTGGGGACGGAGCCTAAGGTTTCCATAATGACCGTTAAGGTCAGGCCGCGCCATCTGGTGAAGCAGCGGCGTATGCTTGCTATAGCTCAGTTTGGGAGATGTGGGCGGGGTTTTCACCGCTTGTTGCGTATTAACAAAAACTCATAGGCCGGGGAAAGACAACACAAACAGGGGAGGTAAAAATGGAGAAAAAAAAAATTTGGCGATAAGGATGGAATGGTTGGCGGACGGCTCACTTGCCCCCACGCTCGCATCGGGGTCCGGGTGTAATGGGACCCTCGGCCTCTGGTTTCGTACCACCGACAGATCATTACTTATCAGGTGCAGCCATCGATCTGCCGGTGGAAGCAGATTCCAGGAGACAGGACAATTCACAAGAAGACGAGGCCAGGGTCGACCAAGAGAAACATCTTACAGCGAGAACAGTTTTACACGCATTTGGTCCCTAGAAATCGTTGAAACATAGCACTTTCTGCTTCCACACTAAGTAACCTCAGATACGCCACATTATTTCAAAACAAACCGTGCGTAATCGTTTGAGGAAAAGTGGCCTGCTTTCCAGATAACCAGTAAAAGTATCGCGATTATCAAGAAAGCCCAAAGTCGACCGACACTGGTTCATTAGAAAATACCGCAGTTGGAGGATGAGACATTGGGGAGAGTTTTCTTCTCTGACAAATAAATATTTCGCCTGTATGGAAATGATGGTCGAACTAGGGTCTGGTGAAGGAGAAATTAACGTTTCCTACTACGTGTCCCTAAGCCCACATAAAATTTTGGCGGTGGATCCATTATGTGTGGTATGCTATCAGATGAAAATAAAGATGATGTTGAAGCCACAGAAAGGTTACAATGCTAGTAAGTAACATATCTCTACTGCACGACCATCTAAATCATGACCAACACTTTTTCAAAATAACTCCATTGTCGCTTAACCTATACACCCTACATTTATACCCGAAACGGCCGTCTTGGCTTCCTTATCCTTTTCAGTAGGAAAAACGATGGACCTTTTCTAGTGGCCTTTTAATTGTTTTGCAGTGTGTACAACCGGTGAGTACCAACCCTTATACCACGGTGTGATTAAGCATTTCAAACTTAACTACCGATCCAGTATTGATTTACCAGATACGGTTTTTATCAAGCGCTGCTAGATGCATTTGTATGCAAAGAAAAAGTCGATTTCTTAACGTTTTAGCTGCAACTAATGCATTGAACTGAATTATTCATGATCAAATGTCGAAAAAAGACTCGATTCGAACTCATGCTTTACTCTAATTTCTAAAATTTATCTCGTGACTGTTTTACTGTTGCGTTGCTCTGAAAAGCGAAAAACTTTGTTTTTTTTTCAGCGCTTTTCCATGAGTTTTCTTTAAAATTTTAAACCTTTGTTTTATCATGGATTAAATTGTGTTAACATCATTTTATTCTAATTTCAGCTTGCTACAGACAAATGCAAGAGCCGAACATTTTTAAATTTGAAAAAAAAAAAAAAAATTTACTGTAAGTTCTTTGGGAGCACTTTACTGGAATTACAGAGCTCAAGTTCTTCATTCAACGTCCAATTTGTATTGTAGTACAAGGCGCTTAAGTGTAGTGTCAATCGAAGTCTTAAAATTCATTCTTTTCACTTTTCGAGGTTTCAAAAAAAATTGTAGGACAATGAAAAACGAGTAGGTTGTATGGGTTTTGTTGCAATATCGAACTCCTTAAGGTCGATCGAACCGAACGGTTCGGAACCACCACCGATTCACGTCATTTCATATAAACGGTGGGAGTGAGGAGTTTACACACATTGAAATTGACGTGATTCGGTAAAATAAAAAAATTGTTCAGCTCGATGGTGAGTGCCGAACCTTAGTTCGAATCCGTTGCAGCAGCCATCCGCATAAATCTTCTTGTATTATTTGTGAACTGGTTTATTGACAGTTGTTTATCTCTTACATCTATTACATTGTTGTTACAATTATTAATGTTGTATTTCAATAACATGATTGTAGTACTATGTATTTCGGTTAAGTACATTTCGTATTAGTAAACATTATTATTAATTATTATAATAAATTCATATTTTAATTTATGTATAATACATCTCCTCCTTTTGTTTTTCTTTTTAAATCAATATACATAAAATTAATTATCAAATAAAAATTTAATTACATATCACCAATCAAGACAAGTGAACTTTTAAAATCGCTTCCTTATATAAAATGAATTTCTACGAACAACTTTTCCACTGCTGAATTCAACCAAGTACGAACGAGGCTCCTTAAGTTTTAATTTTATTAATCCAGGCTTCCAACATCCATCTTCTTGTATCCACACTTTTTCCCCTTCCCTAAAAGGCTTACGCTCTCTAGCCTTCTGATCATATCTTGTCTTGTTAGCATTATTATTTCTTTTTATTATTGGGACTATGTTATTATAATTTTCCTTAGTTACATATTTTTCCATTTTCCCTGGAACTAATGTTCTTGTTTGTCTGCCCATTAGTACCTGAACGGGTGACAATGTAGAACCTTTAATTACTCAATTGCCCTAACCCCTTGTGGGGCATAGCGCGTCAACTGTTCCATGTGGCCCAGTTGACGTTTCGTTGGCATAAACTAGTTTCGGAGAATGCAGTTGCCAGCATGCACCTCCTGCACATCCATGGCCACGAACGTCGTTAATTGGTGTATTGCGATATTCCAATAAGGCTAACCATAAACTATTTCCTGATTCTTTACTTTTACGGATTAAGTGTTTGGCTATGTTTACATATTTTTCTGCCAAGCCGTTCGATTGGGCATATAAAGGACTTCTAGTTGTAATTTCGAATTCTAAATCTTTAGCAAATTTTTTGAAACCATAGGAATTAAATGGCATATTATCGGCTACTACCGTTTTAGGGATTCCATGAATGGAGAAAATAATTTCCAATTTATTGATAACAGCTTGAGCAGTTTTTCTTACCATTGGAAGTATGTCAAGAAACTTAGACAAATAATCTACAACTATTAAGTAATTTTTTCCATCAATTTCCATAATATCTACGCCTAATACTTGGTAAGGTGCATCTGGAATCTCATAGTTAATCAATGGCTCTATTATATTAGAATTCCTGTATTTTTGACAAATGCTACATTTTACGATAACATCCTCAATATCTGTATTAATTGAAGGCCAATAAACAAGCGTACGTGCTCTTTGTTTGGTCTTCTTAATTCCTAGATGTGACTTATGTAGCAAACTCAAAATGTAATTTTGAAGGCTTTTTGGAATTAATATCCTATCTCCAAAAAATAATAACTCGTCGCTTATATAAAGCTCATTTTGAAATTTCCAAAAATATTTAATTTTTTCCGGAACATATTTTTTCTCATTTGGCCAACCTTTAATTATAACTTCTTTCAATAATTTCAATATAGGATCTTTTTCAGTTTCTTTTTGCAATTCCTTTTTCTTCTGGTCGCTAACATTGACTGTGTGGACTAATTCATTAATACCTTTTATGATTTCTTCTTTAGAAACCGGATTATTTATATTTCTTGAGAGACAATCTGCTAAATACAAAAATTTTCCCGGAACAAATTGAAACTCTAAATTATATTTTTCTAATTTTAGCTTCATTCTTTGAAGCCTTGCTGAAGGAATTTTGTTATATTCCTTCCCTATTAATCCAATCAAGGGCTTGTGATCCGTTTGAATTTCAACTTTTCTACCATATATCAATGCGTGCCATTTCTTACAAGCGAATACTACAGCAAGCAATTCTTTCTCGATTTGAGAGTAATTTTTCTCGGTATCACTTAAGCTACACGAAGCAAAGCATACTGGCTTGTTATTTTGCATAAAACAACTTCCTAAGCTATTCTGCGATGCATCCGTTTGCAAAACAATTTTTTCTTGCGTATTAAATGGTTTTAATACTGGTGCTTCTTCTATAAGCTTTTTAATTTTGAAAAGACAGTCATCATGTGTTTTATGCCACTGGAATTCAACATTCTTTTTTAAAAGTTCCCTCAAAGGCGTTGAAATCTCCGCTAATCGTGGTATATAATCTCTAAGATAACTAATGAACCCCATTAATACTTGTAACTCCTTTTTATTTTTTGGATTACTCAGATTTTTTATTGCTTCTAGTCTATTCTCGTCTAGACTAATACCATCTTTCGATATTTTGTGCCCCAGAAATTTTACTTCCTTCTTTTTAAATTGCATTTTTTCTTTATTAAATTTGATATTTTTCTCTACAGCTCTTCGAACTACCATTTCAAATATCTTATCATGTTCTTCTTCTGTCTCAGCAACAATTGCAATGTCATCTATATAGATCACTAAATTTGGTATGCCAGCAAAATTTTTCTCATTAATCTGTTGAAAAACTTCAGGCGCTATTTTCAAACCAAAAGGGAGGCGTTTGAACCTATAATATCCGTATGGTGTGCTGAATGTGCATAACTTTCGCGATTCCTCATCTAACTTTATTTGATAGAAACCTTCTTTCATATCTAAAACTGTGAATATTTTTTTGTTTACAAAATCACATTTTAGTTGATCAAACGATGGTATCTCATAAAAGTTTTCTTGTATAGCCAAATTGAGATATTTGGGATCGAGACATACTCTAATCTGCTTATTTGGTTTCTCTACTATTACAATATTGGATACCCATTCACTTGTTCCTTCTACTTTTTCTATTATATCATTTTCAATTAGTCTTTCTATTTCTAATTTTAATGGCTCTCTTAGTGTTTGCGGTATACGCCTGCAAGGTCTTGTTACCGGCAAAACATCTTTCTTAAGCTCGATGTGAAAATCATTTTTGCAACATCCTAACCCTTCGAAAATAGACGACCACTTTTCAAAAACTTGTTCTTTTCCCTTATTTAAAACTGAATTAATTCTTTTAACTAAACCCAATCTAACACATGTGTCAAGCCCTAATATGGGTACACTGTTTTCCGTTGTAATGTAGAACTTTTCTCTAGACACATTGTTTCTAATAATGCAACTAAATTCGCAGATTCCCATAGTTTTAATTTTAGAACCATTATAAGCTTCTAGACTACCATTTTCGTTTAAAAATTTTATATTATCAAAAGTGTCGATATAAGAAAATGGGATTATGTTGGCTTGAGCGCCCGTATCTAGTTTAAATTTCACTATTTTAGAATTTATCTTTACTTTTTCTAACCACATTTTATTTTCAATAGAATTCACGGAATCAATATAAAATGGTTGATCATTATGCTCATTATACGTATACTCACGCAAACTTTCACGCGAACCTTCACAAATCTCGTTTACTTGTTTGCTTCGACAGGCAATGGCAAAGTGATTCATCCTCTTACAAATGTTGCACCGTTTTCCGTAAGCTGGACAGTTATTCGGCTGATGCTTTCGGGAACATTTCGTGCAATTCACTTTGTCTTGATGGCGATCTTTTCCATTTTTAAAATTTCTAGAAAATTTATTTTGATTAGTAATGTTCTTTCTATCATTTATGTTACCTATCTTATTTTCGACAGCATCCGTCTTATGTATTGTCTTCGCCATCTCTGCTAACTGCTTAGTTGTGACTTCTGCCGCTCGTGCCATTTCAATGGTCTTAACTAAATCCAAATCCTCTGCTTCCAAATACCGCTTTTGAAGTCGCTTGTCCGCTGTCCCGATTATGATTCGATCTCGTACCATCCTTTCAGCATCTTTGAATTTGCATTTTTGGCTGATTTGTTTCAAATCCATAAGAAAAATGTCGAACGGTTCACCCGATCCTTGTACTCGTGAGTGGAATAGAAAACTGTTGTAGATTTCATTGGATTTTCCTTTACAGAAACTTTCGAAGGCTCCAATGACACTCTTATAATTCTTCCTATCATTTTCCTCAATATTCAATGCAGTGTAAAATTTTTCCGTGGCGTCTCTCCCTGCTGCATTCAGGAAGATCGCCACTTGCACTTCTTGTGACTTTTTCGACAATTCTATTGCCGTGGTGAAAATATTAAAATTTCGAATGAAACTTCGCCAGTTCTCTTCTAAATTCCCCGATTGTAGGTTAAGTTCGTCAATTTTTCTTACGAACTCCATATTTTTGTAAATATAGACGAAACGAACGTTTTTTGGTGGTCTTCCACGCGGTTTCCTTACTTCTTCCTTTTTCGTCCTCTTTGCAATCCCCATGTGCTGTCACGAAATCTCTATTTTTCACAGTGATCGTCGCACTTTGCAATTATTTTGGTTCACTTTTCATTATAGCTTTATTTTCCACTTTGGATCTTTTGTTTTTAACTATATTTTAAACGTTTCTGTTAATTATTATTTGTTTTTAAATTCCATGTTAGGATGTTGGGCTACCGGCTGCGCCATGTATTATTTGTGAACTGGTTTATTGACAGTTGTTTATCTCTTACATCTATTACATTGTTGTTACAATTATTAATGTTGTATTTCAATAACATGATTGTAGTACTATGTATTTCGGTTAAGTACATTTCTTATTAGTAAACATTATTATTAATTATTATAATAACTTCATATTTTAATTTATGTAAAATATAATACACTTCTTATTTTAGGTATCACGAGTGGTGTCTTTAGAATCACGCAGTTAGACCGCACGACTTAATACGGATTAAGTTTTTTTATACCCTAGTTTTTGTATGGATTTTGACTGGAGTCCATTGCAAAATCCCGAGTTAAATTGTATAAGATTGACATAGTGACTTATCGCATTTCGCAAGGAAACAGAAATTATCTGAGATTGCTCATTTACAAAAGTGTAATAACTTGTTCACATCGGCGCAATTGACATGATTTCGGTGAGTGAGTTCGGAAATCACCGAAAAACGTTCACACTGCACTGTACGTTATCTCAAACGTCACTTACCTCAACCCTTTCATCTGATGCGGCTGATAAATTCACCACAGAGTTTTTGTCTGCTATAATTGTACAATATTGCTATATATATATTTTCAATATTTCCTGTGATGACGGCGGCTGACATTTAGTGACAACTGTCAATTTTGCTGCTGACACGGACTGAAATGGCTAATTTAGGGTTGGCAACACCTTTCGAAGTGATTTGATACAAAATACAATAAATATGTATTATGATTTCGGATCTGTTAGAATGTATGGAAAACGCCATATTTGTGAAGTGGTTTCGGATGAAACTACGAAAATCAGCCGAAATCAAGCCATTTCCTCGTTTTCTTCAATGTTATTACGAATATTTGGGTAATCTGCACTAAAAAGATAAGAAGAGTACATTCACCTGTTTGGTCAAAAACAGGACATTCGGAAATTTTATTCATAAAAATGGGGTCACGGGGAGAAACTTTTAAAAGTAAAACATGAACTTCTGGTCGTCCTACTTCTAGCGGTATTGAAAATAATCACATCGATTGTTGTTGTAGTAGCAAGGCGTCTGGTGTTGAAGGGGTTTGTCAGCTCTTGGCCGTTGCTGATGGAACGGGTCGCTCCGATGCGTAGAACCGGCTACCGCAGGAACGTTATCATACCAGTGACTGGATAAAGAAAAACACTGGGCTGTTTCCAAAAACATGTCGACAGAATAACAAGCAACTATCTTCGTTTATATAGATTCTTTATGACCACTCCTAAAAAAACATAAGTTGAACATTTTCTTCATAATCGTTCTTTTTCATGACTTTTCCCACAAACATTCCCACAAAAGAAAACTTTCAAACGACTCATTAAGGGCTTGGGTCAGCATTTTGATGAGTGTAAGTTGCTTCTAAAAATTCCTTCGACCCTACAATTTTAGAAACATTTACAGCACTTTCATAATATTATTGGAGTTGGGTAGATAAAAGTGTAGATAAAGATTGGAATCTAAAATAACTTAAATAGATACTTCTCTTTAACGATTTTTAATTTGATTTGATGAGAATGTGTTCCCTTCATGTGGCACAAATGGGCTAAAATGTTGGTACTAGTTGAAATAATGATGGAGGGCTAATTGATTGTTTCCAATTGCGGGTGATTGATGACTTTAATTTATTGTAATCAACTCATGACGAGAATAATTACATTTCATTTTCTTTGTTCTTAAGGTTTAACAGGTAAAAATAAGTGTACGGTTTACATAATGGAGATTGAAACAGTTTAATATCTGTGTTACTTATGAATAAAGCCTTTGCAATTAGTGATTTTTAGTTAGTAATAATTTTCGAAATGAAAAAAAACATGACGAAAAGGTTCAAAGGCAAAAAAATGACAATTTCAATTTGCATGTACAGTGAAATCTCTCATTAGCGGACACTCATGGGACCAAAGGTTTTGTCCGCTATTGAGAGAGAGCGTATTTTGTTAATTTTTTTTATTCTATACTGTCAACTTAAATATAAAAAGATGAAAGGTTGGTGAAGCGAATTAAAATAGCGCGATTGTTAAGAAATAAATGATTTCAATTCAATATGTGTAAAATAAAGTGTCGTACATAATTCGTATTCAGAAAATACATTTTTCATTTTTATTTGCATTGGAAAAAATCGGAAATTTTTTATTGGTGTAAATTTTTTGCCGAACGTGAATTCAAATGTATCTCCAGGTCGGACGAAAGCAGTAATCCTGCACCATCCTGATGTTGGAGAAAATTTTTTTCCAGCTTTTCCATTGCTTGGATGCAGTCAGTCTGTGTGATCCGTTCATTTTCTTCTGTGATATCAGAAGAATCCTCATCGACATCCATCACATCATCCATGGGAAACTTATCTGCAATGATGTCCTCCAACGAAATAGAATTGTCTTCTGTATTTAGCAATCTATATATCATGACGTATTCTTTAGAGTTCTGGTTGTCTGGCATTAAATTTTGCAGAATATTAATTTCGTGCTCAACGTCAACAGGCTGATCATCAGTTATAGGGATGGACCTAACGCCTGCTTTTAAAAAGCATCTCTCGACAGTTGCAGGTTTAATCATTTTAAGTGCGGATATAACCCACAATATGGCATCCAGCACAGTGATATTTTTTTTAAAGTCGCAGTTCGAAGTGGTTACCATATTGATGCGAGAAAGGATATGCTTGACAACCAACTGTCGATAAATAACCTTAAAATTTTGGATGATACCTAGATCTAACGGTTGGCATTTAGATGTGGTGTTTGGTGGAAGAAATAAGATTTCAACGTTTGACAATGGTAAAACCGGGTGCGAAGTAGCATTATCCATCAGTAGAATAACCTTCTTGTCCTTTTTCATCATTTTCTCATTAAATTGTATGAACCATTCGGTCATCAGCTCTCTCGTCATCCACGCCTTTCGGTTGGCTTTCCATTGTATACCAAGATCGCGAACATGGACCCCTTTAAAACAACGCGGTTTTAATGATTTCCCGATTATCAAGGGAGGCTTAAACTGGCCGATCATATTTACCGCTAACATAACCGTAATCCGTTCCTTCGAAATTTTACCACCAATAACCGTAATCCGTTCCTTCGAAATTTTACCACCAGTACAAGTCTCATTCTTCAAAAAACTATGCTCCAAATAATGAAAAGTAGCCCACCACACTGTTGTTTTCCGTTTATTCCGAAATGCAAATCTCCCATTTGACAGGTAGCTACCCAGGTATGTGAAGTCGTCAACAAATTTTATGTTGAAGTCCGGTAAAAGGATAATAATTTAAATCACGAAAGCAGGGACTTCACTAGTTAGTCATTTCCAGCCTTGTTTTTAATCTAGATCTAGAATAGTCAGAAGAGATACTAGAAGCAATAAAATGTTAAAAGTAAAAACGGCAACACTCTAAATTCAATTTCTAAACGGACTTAAATTACTTTATTTACTGAACAATATTTCCAAGTTTAGTTTAAGGTATGTAAGTATCTGAACTATGCTGAAATGAATATTTGCATACTTGTCGACGATTAAATCATTTCTTGAAATCCTTGGAAAAACATGATCAGACTTATGGCTCCAAATTGTCTGTTACATGTCGCTACAAAACAACATTTTTCATTCCAACAAATTTCTCTAAATTGAATCGGTGAATCACAGTGCATTGCAATTGCATCACTGCATGTCACTTCAAAAAAATGCAACGCTTATTGACAAGCATCCACAATATTGTGTTTTTTTTCTTTTTCGTATTTGTCTCTATATCTTTGGCTCGCTTATCTGCGCAGAATGTCCATGACAAGTTGTCAGAAGAGATTTGCTGAAGAACAGGTAATTGTGACGGGTTTTCCTCATGTTGGGATTCCAAAGAATTTATCGAACAAAATTACATACTACGATATCTACACAAAAGTTCAATATATGTACAATTAGATAAAACTGAAAGAAAATCAATCGAAGATGGAAGATACAGTATACGAGTTACGTATGTATGAACTTGAAGAATCTACCGACAATTTTTACGAACAGTCTGCACGACCTTTCGCTAAGCTTCTTGTAACGTACAATAGTGGAAGATTAATGGAATTGATCGTACGATAATGTGAACTGACACAGAAGAAGAAGAAGACGAAAAGTAAAAATCCCTAATTATCGATGAATGCCAGTAGAAACGGATACAGACCGGCTGGAGTCCGTCACTGGTGATCGCAATAGTGAATTTCTGAGTTCAGCAATACATATTACGTGCCATTAGGTTGATGGCTCTTTTTGACGTGTTTTAGGACGATCGAGCAACAGATTTGTGACAAACATTAATTTCTGGGTACACCAAATTTATTATCCTTAGCCAGAAATTCTCTTCAACGACAATTTTGTTCATTTCAAGCCCAGTTATTTTGAAAAAAAAATGTTACATTTTTGAATCATTTGACCGAGGAACCCTTTTTTCAACGTACAGTTATTTATCCAGTTCCATACCAAAATAACGAAATGAATCTTTTCCGGCTTTGTCTTGTCAAAGTTTTTTTCTTATGCATTTTTTTCGGGTTTTGGCTCACCAAGTAAGGTAAGGTAAGCAAAAAACCGTACCCGTATGAAAATCGTAGCCCCCCCGACATGGAGGTTATCAGGAATTTTAAGTAAACATAAACAAACACATTTATAGATGTCCATGGTCCCAAAAGTTCTTTTTGCAGCGCATATTTTTCAGTTTTGCATGTTTGCATTATAGATCTCTTAGAAATCCTATGGGCTGAGTGAAAAGGGTAGATACACCAGGATAGCTATTTGGCATAGCTATTTGGGGGACTACGCGTTTCCGGGGGTATTTTTCTTTTGCTAGGATGTCTATTTGATTTTACGGTTGGATCCTTTTCCTAAGAAATAATTTTCCAATTTGATTTCAACATTTAAATTGAATTTTTGTGTTTATTTGCTCGGCCGGGATTTGATCTTGGTTCGTTGTGCTTCAGAATCCATCGCACTACCGCATACGTCATCGAGGCTAATGTAGAATGGCTTCCAAATAATGCTTTATATGCGATCCCAGCAAAAAAAATGAATACGTTGGGTGCGTACATCGATAAGCGGAAATTGAAAATTATAGCCTCCGCATGGGCGATGCGGAATTGTTAGTTAAAAAAGGCTAGTAAGGTGGCAAGTATTAAGTCTACCATAAATTTAATATTGCTATCAACGAATGTTCCATTTGCTGGACTCAAACGCCGAAGCAGACGGAAACACACATGGATCGATCAGATGAAAAAGCAACAACAACGCGTTAATCTTGGCGATGATACGATCCAAGACCGTGCTGCCTGCAGAAGGAAGCTGAGATTATACCGCCAGAATGGACGAAGTGCCAACACCACGGGCAGAGCAACGCGAAGCCGCAGAGTGGTATGAAAGGGCAAGGAAGAAGAAGAAATTTAATATTACTAACCAAGTAATGGGAGGACAAGGAGATCCCAAACGATTGGCGCAGAAGCATCATCTGTCCAATTCGCAAAAAGGGAGATAAACTGCAGTGAGAGAATTACAGAGGCATATCACTAGTTTGTATGACGTATAAAATTTTGACGAAAATTTTGGAAAATAGAATAAAACCGTACGCAAAACGAATCATTGGCGAATATCAAAACGGTTTCAGACCTGGTCGCTCCACAACCGATCAGCTCTTTACGGTCCAACTGATACTCTAGAAGTGCTGGAAATACAACGTTAAGGTGTACAAAATCTTCGTCGACTTCAAGGAGGCATACGACAGTATCGATCGTGGAGTACTGTATAGCATCATATACTGGCAAAATTAGTGCGACTGACGAAGATGACGATGATGAAATCCGTCTCACAAGCCAGGATCCATAATAGACTTACTGATTTGAAACACGCACTGGTCTGAAACAGGGCGATGGACTGGCACCGACGCTCTTCAACCTAGCACTGGAATACGCTATTCGGGCTATGAATATGGGCAACAGCAAGACGCTACTCATCAAGCGGACACAATTAGCAGTGTACGCCGTCGACTTCAGCATCATGTCACGCAGATTGGCCGACGCAGAAGAACTTCTGCACACGCTCGATACCGCTGTAAAAGAAGTTGGACTACGTATCAACGAGGGTAAAACTAAAATAATGATACAATCGACGACAAGGACACCTGCACAACCGATCATCAATGTGGGGGACCTCAAAATCGAGTTCATGAACAACTTCATATAAATATCTGGGTTGCAACTTGTCAAGGGACGCCAACGAAACTGACGAAATCAAGCGACGGATACAGTTAGCTAATAAGACTTTTATCTCGGTTTTCCCCATACTGAAATCGAAGTATGTGCACAGAAACTCGAAGCTCCGCGTGTACAAAACCATTATACGACCAGTGCTATGCTATGGCTGCGAAGCATGGACCCTAACTCAAGCCTCCGGAAACATGCTAGATACAATTGAACGTCAGGTTCTGCGGCGAATTTTCGGGGCTGTTTGCGATCGAGATGGATGGCGCATCTGGTACAACCATGAGTATGAACTGTACGATGAGCTGAAAGTTTCGAAAATCGTCAAACTACAACGACTTCAATGGGCAGGGCATGTACAACGAATGGACGATGATCGCATGCCAAAGAGAGTAATGAATGCAGAATGAGTCAATGGAGCGAGGCTGCCTAGACGACCGAGATCTCGTTGGGAGAGCTCAGTATATGTGGACGCCGAGCAGCTACTGGGCTTCCAAGATTGGAGAATGCGGTCACGTGACCGAGATAATTGGAGGGTAACGATCCAGGCGGCCAAGGCCCGACGTCGGGCTGTCGCGCCACGATGATGATGATGAAAGTTGCAAGTATTTCAAACCAGCAGTTATCCGCAATGTTACTAACCAAGTAGCCCCCGTGTTTACCATGGCTGAATTCGCGATTTCGAATACAATAAAATACATTCTCATTATTTCTTGGATGATCACCCAAATAGTACGACGATGATACGACTATTGTGGACATTTGATTTGGCACATTCGTTTTCATACCAAATTGAAGAATTTTTAGAAAATTTAAAAGCAGCGATATTCATAATACCGTGCCTATTTATACACTAAATGTGTAAACCAATATACTAAGGGAGGTGGTATGTTTTTTTGCTTGGATGTGACTTGGTACTTGTAGAACAGAAACATAAAGCTCATTCCCACTAAGCAAACCCAAGACTAGAAAATTTTTATACAAAGTTTTGAACAAAAATGTTAAGATTTCGGGTTTATACACGGTTTACGGTTGATATTTTTGAACAGATCCTAAAATTGCTGTATAAAAATTCGTACATAAATTTGCTAGTCTCAGGTTTGCTTGATTTGAGAATTACGAACATAAACATTTTCTTAATGCCTGAAGACGATTAGGGTGTCTGTCTGTCTGTCTGGTATATACCCGAAAGTGGAGGTGACAGTGCCTTACTGGTAACCGAAAACTTGCTCCGATATATGAATAATCAGGAACTGTTACTCACCAGTCACAGTTGGAACTGTTACTCACCAGTCACAGTTGGAACTGTTACTCACCAGTCACAGTTGGAACTGTTACTCAAAAAGGCCGATCTGGACCATCCCTAGTATTTGTACCTCTATAACCACCTTATCGCCAATTAATATCAAATCCATTCTATTGACTGAATCTCCATGCCAAAGGTCACGTGCAGCGTTAGAAACAATCAAACCGACATGCAATTTAGCCCAGAGTCCTATAAGAATCCAGGAAGCGCAACAGAAAGAACCTCACCGGTACACGAACAGATCAAAAATCCAACGATCTTACGACAGTAATATGCCTTTGGCTGTCGGCAACATTATGGCCGTGTGTGATCGCACTCGTCGGCCTATAAAACGTTCGGATCTACATCGCAGATATACGCCAGCGAATGTACACATTTAATGAAACGATGGGGCCGTTTAAATAAAAGCAGAATTACGATAATCACAAACCTTACCTCAATCATAATAACAGGTAATGAGAACATTTTGACGATTATCCATGGATCCCGATATTGGATGAAGATATTTTATGAGGCACAGGCAAACCACGTTCGCCGCCATCATCAGAAATATGGAATTTATGTGAAGTTGATCGTGTTAATGGTTTATTAAATCATAGACGATGCGAAATGAGCTAAAGGGCGTAATAGAGTAGAGAGGATTTATTGAAGTAAAATTTTTGATATTGTGTATTGTATATTGTATTGTATTCTTGCAACATTGTAGACATATTCGACGAAGAAAGTATATCTCACTTTGAAATATTCCTAGTTGAACGGGCAACTCATAGTGGTTCGCGTCTTTGACCAATAGTAGGTTTTAAATTGAGATGATTTCGCACTCTTCTTGAGTGGACTTAAGGCTTAAGACTTCGCTCGCTCAATACGCTTCAGCGGTATAGCCACTATTAATCACGGCGCGAACCACGATGTGTTGCTCGGTGAAATAGGAAGATACCCTCACTTCTACTATACAGTCACTCCCCGACTTCTGTAAGTATTTCGTTCCAAGGGAGTTTATGTAAGTCGAGGTTCGTGCTAATATGCATAGAAATGTTGTCTTAAATACGAACAAAATTAAAAAAATCGGATTTAAATAGGGTTTATTAACATAAGCAGCATCATAGTAAATTATGAAATTGATCAGTACTAATAACATAAAGTAATCAACTAATATGCATATTTGGCTTATCAGCAAAAAACCGTACCCCCCGGTAACGCGTACCACCCAAAATAACTATGCTAAATAGCCGTCCTGGCGTAACCATATACCATGTTGATTCAGTCCATAGGATTTCCAAGAGATCCGTGGCGCGGGGGCTACGATTTTCATGATGTAGGTAAGCCAGGCACGTACCCAACGACGGGGGCTACGATGTTCATGATTTAGGTAACCCAGTTACGTACCCAACTTAGTTAACCACTTTTTATGCTGTGACAGTATTGCTTATAAAGCATTATTTGGAAACCAATCTATATTAGTCCCGATGGCGTATGTGGTAGCGCGATAGCTTCTGAGACAGAACGAACCGAGTTCGAATCCCAGTCGGACATGTAAACACAAAAATTTGATTTAAATGTTGACAAAACGACCCAAACGTAAAATTGGTTAACCAGGTACCTACCCTACTTGGTTAGCCACGCTTTTTGCTGGCATATTCGAACAGTTTGTTTTCCCGCCAGCAGTCTGTCAACTCTGCTGTGAGTGTAGTATGTAGGAGTATGTACATTGATGCGTGCGTGATACTAGAGAGTTTTAGCAAAACGCACAAACCGCTTGTCGATTACGTCTTTCGGGTCCCGAAAAGGTAATGCGCGTGCGCAGGCGTACAAACAGCTTGTCTTTTTCGTCTTTGAGTGTGCACGGAATCTGCAGGCCTGACGATAGAGGAGAGGGAACGGGGTGATTCCTCCCGGGCCTTGGCTTCCAAAGCTACAATCCAATACACTACATACGTTCCGGAGTCGGCTTTTCAGATTGTTGCCGACTTAGGGCCTCTATTTTTTTGTGGTCACCTTTCGTACACAAACTACTTTCGTGCTTCATTTTGCTCGATAGCGAACTGGACCACCAGACTATCTGGGGCCCCAAGAATAAGAAGTTCGAAAAAATATGTGCGCCATGATGTGTGGGCTCCTCAATATATGGAGCCCCCAAGAAGTATAGGGCCACCTAGAGATATATGCGTCCCCAAAATGTATGGAATCCTAAGACATATGGGACCCCCCCCCCCCCTTCCCCCTCAGAGATGTTTTGGGGCAACTAGAGATGTAAGGAGCCCCAATTACTGGTACTGGGGGTCGGAATTGTCGTAGGCGACTTGTTAAAACTCTCAACTGACCATGTCACCTTTTGATCACAATCTCCTCATGAAAACGGCCTCGAATACTCCATGTTCAGATTCGGAACGGAAAAAGGAATACATACTTTACTATACTCGTATACTGGTATGGTGTTATGTACATCTACATCTGAGGTTTCAAATTAGGTCAAACTTTGTTCACTCCTTCATATTGAGCCCTCACACCACAGTCACAAGCTCTTTTTACTAATTTAAAACCATTTTAAAACTGAGGCTAAAGGGAAACAACATTTTCATGTATACCATGAAATCTTACTAAAGACCGCACCTAAGTTGCTTTAAAGGAAAAGCCACGAGATAATTAGTAACCCGGCACATCGTCCACAAACCTCCTCCACGAACATTCGTACAAAGTTTCTCTCTAACCCAATTAGCCATAGTCACTGAAATATACATATAATTTCATTGTTGCTCTGCACATTCACATTTAGGTCAGATTCGCAGGTGCAACCTTAATAGAAAAGTTCATTTTACTTTCTTGACAGAACGTACTAAACGAAATGAATAAGCTTCTGTGACACATCGTTTCGAATCTGATCCCGATTAAATTGTAAAGAATTCTTGTCCTAGAACTAGTTACTAATAACTCCATAAATTTAATTCTTTCATTGAAATTCCACTTGAAATGTAGCATAGTGGACTTGGACATGGAAAATATCTGTTGAGTATGAAAAGATACACTCGTGACAGCATAAGTTGCTGTTACAAACTCTTTGGATAGCAAAACTTGTGAGGTGTAATCGGATACAATTTTGTAGTGAAAAGACTTCAGACCTCTTTGCTGTAGTGACGAGAAAAAAAAATGAATATGGAAAGAGGTTTTGTTGATCTTATTTCAAGACACGGTTGGAGAAATACAGTGCACATAAATGATTTGAAATGTCCATGCGTATCTTTCATATCTACATTAAGTTATAGTTATGATGACCATAGAGTAAGAGCACCATCCCAGCTTTCAAAATGTAATTCTGTTCTACAAGGTCAAAGATTAAGTAGAAAACTGATCCTTTGACACCTATTATCTTATAATCCGATTCTGAATCACATTAAATTTCATGTTTTAAGTGTGAATTAAAGGTAAGAACGTATGTATGTACATAAAGCAACTGCATTTGTGGTTCCTTCAAAGATTTTTCTTTAAAAAAATAATGAAGTAAATTAAGATTCCTTACTTATTGCAATAACCCCTCCGTTGGGGCATGGGTACGTCAACATCTCTAGCACAATGCCTTACTGACGTTTCGTTAGCATATAAATTTCGGATGGTGTAGTTGCTAGCCCCTTCAAAGATTTTTCATATAAAAAAGAATAATGAAGTAAATTAAGATTCCTTAGAACTCTTTTATTGGCACCGTTCAAGAATGATTTTTCAGTACTCTCCACTACAGCTCCATACCAAATACCGTTCCTTCATTATCCGTATCTTCTCAGTACTAAAATAAACAAGACGAACTCATCAGGTTCAGTAACTCTCCCATCAATCTCTTTCGATACGATCGCAATATTGAAATTTATTACACGATCGTTTCAAGATAACGTTAGCAATATACTGTGCTACGTAAGAGGTTAAAGAGTGGAGTTACTACGAGTACTAACATCTTACGGCGCTGTGCTGTTCCTTCAATTCAGCCTTTCTGATATATCAACAAATTCTTGGTTAAAGTCAACTGATTTTAAGCCGTACTTGTCGTGCTTTTCAGTTTTTATTCTGGGTTCAAGTTAATGGATCCAGACAATTGGACGACAAAAGCCTTTAGGTAAAATAAGGCAGAACACGCTGATCCTGCAAGAACGATTGATCTTTGTTAATTCTGTACGAGAAATTGTATCCATGATGAGATGCTGACGTGACTTTATTGATTCGTTGTAGGTAAAACAAGCTAAGAAACGGTACTTTTCTATCATAGTACAATACGTAAATTTATTTGTGAATGAAAAGCATATTGATAGCATCCGATGCTGTAAGCAAGGGTTTCACTAACCTTAAAATCATCATTACAGCAGGCAATCGACGTGTACCTTAGCTTAGCTTATATGTGTTTAATAACTAGGTTGGTCCAAGGCCAGGGTAGAGATTGTTAACAAGTAGTGGGACTACATATGAATATTAGAGTCTCTATACCTGTTAGTTGCATATGTGTTGGATTCCATCAGTACACGAGGGGTTGATGCCGTATAATGACAAAATAGGAAAAAGAGCGCTTCTGAAGGGCTGAAAGAGCGCACCGAGAGAAGCACAAAAGCGATTCCATCTCCATTCCTGCCCATGTACTTTTTAACATTGCATGTCCGCGGCGGCAAGCACTTCTAGAGATGCGCTTCTGAAGTGCTTCTAAGGAAGTACCTAGTAAGCGCTTCTAGAGAAGTTAGTTGTAAGCGCTTCTATAGAAGTGAGCTGGAAGCGCTTCAAGAGAAGTTAATTGTAAGCGCTTGTAGAGAAATGAGTGGGAAGCGCTTCTATAAAAGTAAGTGGGAAGCACACGCAAACGATGTACTGTGAAGTCTCATCATCGACCTCGCAAAAGCGGCAGAGCGTCTGATACAATACGTATGGTTTTAAGGTGATCCCTCAGACGGGAGTGTCCGTTAAAATTCCACAAATAATTCAGACCCTGTTCTTGCTCAACCGCAACAATTCCAAGGTATGAATGCGTGACTGGCCCGAAATAAACTGCTTGGCCTGCCTTAGGCCTGGGAGGGCCTCCCACTGGGATGAAGCTCGCGTGCTTTCTCAGTCTCTTATGTGGTTTCTGCAGTAGCTGAATGGTATCCCGAAAAACGATTCTAGGCCGCAGATGGGGACGGCCCGGATTGCTAGCCTATCTGCCAGCTTATTGTCCTCGATGCATGAATGACCAGGGACCCAGTAAAGTGTGAGTTTGCTTTTTGAACCCACATTATGGAGAATTTCTTGATAAGCCAGTACCAGCTTAGAGTTGATAGTGAAATCAGTTAGCGCTTTGATAGCTGCCTGACTATCGGTGAATATTGCTATGTCCCTGTTTAAATAGCCGGCGGTTTGGCATAGTCTAGCACAAACTTCGATGGCGTATATTTCCGCTTGAAATACGGACGGAACTTTACCTATTGGCATGGAGGCTCTGTGCTCAGGACCGACAATGCCTGCGCCGGAACCCTCTTCCGGTTTGGAGCCATCTGTGAAACATTTGATTGTGCTGGGTCGGAGAGTGTGGTAGCCATCCGCCCACCTTTCTCTGTTTCAAATGACTGATTTAAAGGAATGGTTGAAACGTTGGCATGCTGAGTACCTTACCACTTTTTCACCAGCTTAGTTAGTTTCGGTTTAGCTTGATCCCTATGTCGCCGGACTTGATTCTGACGGTTGCGATTTTAGCTTCCGCTTCTAAAGCAGCTGTTGGTCAAGAGTGTACGGCCCCAGTGATGGGATTACAAGCAAGTTTCTGAATTTTATTCAGAGCAGTTCTGCCGGCTGGGTCAGTGGCCCTTTCCATCAGACAACTGCACCGTATTCTACTATAGGTCTGACGATCGCCTTGTAGATCCATAAAACTATGTGGGGCTTAGTCTTTCATGTCCTGCCGACATACTATCTGCAGATCCACAAAGCTTTAATTGCCTTATCAGAAGTCACCCAGGATAACTTAGTGTCAAGGATAACACCCAAATATTTGAAGTTTGACATCAGTTTTATAGGAGAGTTGTATATGAGCGGACACCTGAGTGTCCTGAGTTTCCTTTTCCTAGTGAGTGGTACTATGGCAGTTTTCGAAGGATTTACGCGAAAGCCGCTGTTTTCGCACCATTCTTGAACTACTCATAGTGCACCTTAAATGATATCGGGCAGAACGTCCTCAAATTTGCACCTGACCATGATCACCAGGTTGCTCGCGTAACCTTGTGTGGAAAACTTCAGTAAGGATAGTTTCCGCATCAAACTGTCGAGTACGATGAACCATAGGAGGGGAGATAATATTCCGCCCTGTGGGCATCCACGCATGACATTCGTTGAGAGGGTACAGTTTCCTACCGTAGTGATGACCTTTCTAGAGGACAGCATACATTTCACCCAGACTGTGGTGGTGAGATCGGCTCCTTTCTCTTGAAGCAGGTATTGTCAAATGCTCTTTCGATATGAAGAAACGCACATAATGCCGTATTGTTGACTAGCATAGCCACTTCAGTTTCGACAACGAGGCTGTGGAGAGCCGTTTCAGTTGATTTGCCAAGTTGACAGGCAAACTATCTGGGGTGAAGTGCGTTTCTCACAAGGAGCGATGTCCTGACGTGAGCGTCGGGGATCTTCCCCACGGTCTTCAGCGTGAACGATTCCAGGCTGATAGGTCGATAGGATTTAGGATCATCCATAGGTCTGCTACCCAGTTTGAGAATGAAGACCACCCTCACTGATCTTTAGGTATTCGGAATGTGGCTCAGGGCGAAGCTGTTTCTAAAGATGCTACCAAGTGCAGGATAAGTTCTCCCTATCCTTTTTGTAAGAGGGGTGAAAAAACTCCACCTATGCTGGGTGGTTTGTAGGGGTCAAATATTCCAATCTAATTCAATACGTAACACTTGAACGGCCCCCAATTGAATAAACTGTAAATTCGCTACACAGCTTTTTTTTTCACTAAAATCACTGCTAACTACTCTTCGGCACACTTTAAGTCTCAATGTTGGCTATTCGTAAGTTAAATATCCCTTTCGACTATCGTAAAGTTTGGAAGGTTCTCCCGTGTACTGCGAATACGTATCGCTTTAATCGAGAAAAGTGAACATTTCTGCAATATCGCATCACCTTTCATACTTTTCACACATTTAGAAAACTCTCAACGTTCAATGTTAGCCACTTGATGGGCATAAATCGTCGTTTCAATTGCAACAACTTCTCAACTTGTAGCTCTCCGTATAGACTTCTTTGAAGTGCACAATTTACGATCCGTTTATTTTTGTAATTGGCCTAAGTAATCGGTTTGTCGCAATATAATTAATTAGGTAAGTTTATACAGCATCGAAACTTATTCGCGGGCTCAACTTCCTGCGACGACCGACGCCTGCTCTACGTAGTACAGTACGTAGGTAAGTGGATAGTTAGATGACTTTCCCATAATATGTGATTACATGAAATGGTCATGCGATCGTGCAAAAATAATTAGAAAACCATGCAAGTGGCAAACCAAATACATAAATTCAGAGGTGTAATAATTTATTTCCCATATGCATAAATGTCGTGTGCAATTTTAACACGATTCAGGATCAGTTTACTGAAAGACTATTGCAATTGATGAGCATGCATTAAATACTGTGCGGAATCTTGTCGTACGTGATTATCGATTGCATGGCATTGGAATTGTAATAGAAACAGTTAAATCTAAGATCGAAGTAACATTAGTGCGCGAGTCCCCGCAGCGAAGATCATGGAAAATCTATCGAGGAAACAGCAAAGATACTTGGTGAATTCACTGAAGTATGATTGAAGCCTGTGACCAAACGATTCTTTTAATTGGCTAGTTACCCTCCTTAACATGGGATTTATAGTACATGAATTTCTTTGAAGGTGCCAGATATGCAATATCGAATCAAAGGCTCTGCACACGAATGCATCAATGGTCGAGGAGGGGGGAAGAATGCAATTCTCAATGCCGATCTCTTCCTCGATTTTCTCTTGGCATTTCAATAATGCCACATTCAAGACAGTGGACAGTAAATGAGTAATTTATTGCATTGACGATAAGAGACGTTAATGTTACTCTGAGCCTCTGAGGTATAGTTGAATTTACTGCATTTTTATGCATTTTTTCACTTGCCATGAAAAACTCAACAACGTTAATTAACATATTTCGCGAAAATTGCGTTGAAGATTAATTTAACCCTTTATTTGTAAAATTTGTATAAGTACGAACCTGTGTATGAATTTAGTAGATTCCAATTTAATAGGAATTTTAATATCCTAACTCCTTACTTTGAAACGAAAGGAGTTAAATTGTCTTGATTTGCTTTAAAATGCTACAAAAGCCGGAATTTCTGACTACAATGTATTTCATGCAATAAACACCTTTTTCCTCTACATATTTCCACTCGACTTTCAATTCCTCTTGTAGGTATTGAGTTTTACTGTTAATTAACAAACATATTCAAATATTTCAAATCGCTCTCTCCTATCTGTAGTTCAGGTCAGTGAGCCAACGCCAACCGCGAAAGGATTGAATTACGCAAAATATACTAAATTTAGAATTCGTGTCACCTGCTAGAAAACAAGACCATAAAATTTACCGGGAAAATCTTAAAACTAACGAAGCAAACATCTGACCATACTGTCCGCCGAGCAAAAACTAAATACCTTACAACGTTACAACGCGGGGAGTAATTTGTTGGAGTAATCAAAAATATGTACTTATGCGCTAGATACGAATAGGAAATTTCGTAAGATTGATACCGAGTTGAAAATAAGCACCACAAGATTCACACGGTGTGCAAACCACTGACCAAGGTAATCTATTTTCAAAGGGAGGAATGGAATATGATGTCGGTTGGTAAGTTATTAGATAGTATTTCAACTTACAACTTACAAGATACTGGCAGATAGTTGAATATGATGCAAAAGGAGTTTGCAGAAAATAGAAGCAATCGATGTAATAGTTTGTCAAGTTTCTAACGAAAATAACCTCATTTTTGCAATGAAATTACATGTAGTGGCGAGCATAATATGGTCGTTAAAGCTGGGCAAGCATCGGACTACCTACCAAAAACTGTAAAATGAAAATCTCCTCGGAATCTTACACGGTTGAATTCTGCAGGCGGTTCGGACCAGTTTTCGAGAGATAAGAACTGTCATTGGCTTAAGCCTCTGATCCTATCGATCAGGATTGGCAGTGCTGGAATAGTACTACTACTACTATTTATCCGTAACCGTCGTTATCAATTAATACATACGCTGGCGTGGAGTTCGTTTTAGGGCATGTTTCGTATTTTTTCCCATATTTTCCATATCGTCCAACACTGACCGTCCCCACTGATATCCGCTATAAGATACCAGAAGGACCTCTTCGTCGGTCTTTAAGGGAGAATGGTTTTCATCGCGTTAGGTGATTTATCAGGTTCGCGTAAAAAACTCTTGAATATTCGGGTCATACAAGTCCATTGTATGCACTGAATTTTTAGGCCTGGATAGATAAATACAGAAATAGCAGCGCTACAAGAAACTAGCAGGGCTCCTAAGCTTGCAAAAATCTATGTAAAGCCCGCCGGAAGATAGGAAGACTGATCAAACCGGATGAACAATTGAAAATCGATTCGGAAAAGCTGACCGGATTGAATTTTTGGAAGAGTTATTTCAATATATGATTGGTTCAAAGGATATAAATTAGTTCTAGAGTTCAGCATCCAATGGACTGCTCAAACCCGAATGGGAAAAAATGACACTTTCTCATTTTTCTAGCTCACAGATCTTTGAAACGGTTGCCCCATATGTAAAACCCATAAAATAAAAGTTGAAGATAATTTTATTTCAAGTCTTATGCTGCCAATATTTTTAAATGCGAGAGAAATGATCATATTAAGAGACGACCTGCAACTTGACAATCGCAGCAGAAAAATCCGCGATCGAGAAATTTGAATTCACCTTCTCTAATAACAAATCACTGTTCGTTGTGCATTTGGATATTTTCCATGGATGCACATATTTAAGAAAACTCATAAATAGTCCACTTAGGAACAACAACAAAATTACTTGCGAACAACAAGGCAGGGCTTCAAGGCGGAAAAAAATTGGTCTGCACCGAATTTTTATGCCGCAGAAAATTCGTGTTAGAGTGGGCATCCTCATTAGTGCACCGTGGTCAGATTTCCGACGCCGCGAATTCGCTGTGCTAATTTTTTTTCGCGTCGGTGTAATGAACACTTTAACGTAGAATTGCACAAACAGTCGGATAGAAATACTCAATTGCTCTAACCCCTTGTGGGGCATAGCGCGTCAACTGTTCCATGTGGCCCAGTTGACGTTTCGTTGGCATAAATTGGTTTCAGAGAATGCAGTTGCCAGCATGCACCTCCTGCACATCCATGGCCACGAACGTCGTCGTGGACGGGATTCGAACCCGAAACGCCGGTAGTCAAACATGAGACTCATGCCTCACACACCACTCCGGTCGGAGCGTTTAGTTTTTTCCGGATAAATAAGCTATTAAGGCTGAAATGGCTAAACAGCCATTTTTGCATTGTTGCCCACAACCAAACTAAAAACATAAAAGAACTACGATTGGGGTAAACCCCAATCATGCAATACTCTAGATGAATTTGAACCTGGTTAAAGCCAATAAATAATTTTGGTTGCAATCTCGGATGCATCGTTAAGACTTTGTTGATCCCATCACCTCTCAGATTTCATCTAGAGTATAAACACAAGAGATGAAGGAGTAAGGGTAATCGATTACTTTTTTTGAATCTAACTGATATTGTTAATTAAGTGTTAAGTACAAAATTTCAGCCCGATAAATTGTATACGTACTGAGTAAATTGGCTTAACGTATTTCATGAAATAGTGCAGTTTGTATGGGAGGGGGTAGAAGGAGGGTGAGGATTACAATAAGTTTTATAACATAAGTTACAATTATCATAAAAGTGATATATTAAAAATTTCAAAGCAATATGTTTTATAGTTTCTGAGAAAATCTGATTATTGTAAATTTTCAAAAATGTGTCATTTTGTATGGGAGGGGGTAGAAGGGGTGGAGCGATTTAGCCCGTTCACGAACTTAGCCTTCATTTTTTGTCAAAAATAACGTGTGCAAAATTTGAACTTCATAGCTCAACGCGTTCTCGAGCTAGAGAGGTCACGGACGGACGGACGGACAGACGGACAGACGGACATCCGGTTTTGAGATATTCGAGTGATAATATGAACTTCTGTATCATTCATTTTTTTCTGCGAGCCTTATTTCTTAGCGTTACAAACTTTGTGGCAAACTTATAATACTCTCAGATTTCATCTAGAGTATAAAAATGGGTCGAATTGAAAAATATTGGGACCGTAGACTTGAAATAAAATGTCTGAATGAGTGAATAAATCATAAGTGCATATCATAATAGAAAGGAAAAAAATTTTGAGTTGGTCATTGCGAGTCTAAGTAGGCCTGTTCGGTACTGAGATTTCAGTACCGGTACTTGATATTTTCAAGTACCGGTACCACAAGCGGTATCCCGGTACTCACAGGTATTCGTTCAGTACCGGTACTAGTACCGGTTTTTTTCAGTACCGAGTCTTTTCAACCATGAGCCGGTTTTTTTCAGTACCGGTACTGAGTACCTGTTCTTTTCAGTATCGAGTCTTTTCAGTACCGGGATCCCGGGATCCCGAATAAAACCGGCTCATGGTTGAAAAGACTCGGTACTGAAAAGACTCGGTACTCAAAAGACTCGGTACTGAAAAGACTCGGTACTGAAAAGACTCGGTAGATCCCGGGATCCCGAATAAAACCGGCGCATGGTTGAAAAAACCGGTACTCAAATCCCGGGATCCCGGTACTCAATACCGGTACTAAAAAAACCGGGATACCGGTACTCTTAGTTTTTGGTACCGGTACTGAAAAAAAACCGGTACCAAACCGGGATCCCGGTATTAGGAACAGGCCTAAGTCTAAGTCAAAAATGATTCAACCTCGCTGTCCACTTCCACACAAAAATGATCAGCTTTAAGCCAATTCTTCTTGTCGCTTGGTTTCGCCCACACTATGAATTTCACTCACCACTCATATCAAAAATTCGCAAATTCCTGTAATGCACACTATATAAGTGTCACCATACACTGTTGAACTCGAACTCAAGCACGAACCTGGTACAAATGTCCTCTGACACACATGTACATTTCAAATAGGTGTGAAGAAAACCGGTCCACTTGTACTAGGTTCGTGTTCGAGTTCGACAGTGTATGGTGACACTAAGGTGTTGGCGTCGCACTCAGGGAAATATTCCAATTTAGGTCGGAATACAAACCTGGCATGGTCGCCCTGCTTCCCCCATTGATTAAGGTAGCTCCTGATGAGTAGAATCCATGGTGTGGGTGAAACCAAGCGACAGGAAGAATTGGCTTAAAGTTAATTATTTTTGTGGGGTAGTAGAGAGTGAGGCTGAGTCATTTTTTAATTAGACTCGCAATGATTCACTTTATTCTTGAAATTAAATAATCTTCAAATCTTATTTGAAGGGTTTTTCATTTTCATTCAAAGGTCAGGGAGCTTGAATAGTACGAAAGTGTAATTTTAATTCATAGCCTCAACAGTTTTCGACTATCAATTTTCGCTATACTACTGAACTGAATTTCGAGTTTGAGTAGTCCATTGGACGCAGAATTCTCTGCTCTTTAATTTAAATCCCATAAAAATTTAAATGCGCGACAACGTTTAGAAGTTACAAGGAAAATATTAAAAAGGGTGCTCAAATTTCTCAGATTTTCACCTGCCAAAGTAGAGCTCACCTTCTGCCTCTCAACTTCCATGTATTTAAAATCTATAGAAGGTATTAAAATTACATGCAGATCTTTCCCATTTAGTTCCTATTAAAATACAATCTTAAATTTACTGGCCTAACAGGCTTCTTTTTTAACTTTATAATAATTTTCATACGTCGTAGCGTATATAGTGAGCGAAGCCGGTGAACTCGCATTGTGAGCGTTGCGCACGCAAGGAGAGTGCGAAATCATTTCAATTTAAAACCTTCTGTTGGTCAAAGACGCGAACCACCCGGTCAACTAGAAATATTGGCCATCTTTGAGTGGTGTTTGCAATAGATAACAGTGTATCCTTCCACGCAACCTCTTGAGCCTTTATCATACCACTTGGATCAGCTATGAAAGAAAGAAAAAAACTTTTTTAGTACTAAGGTTCGAAGAGCTTCAGAACAGACGAGTACCTTACTTCATTCATTACATTGTCTATAACGCTATGTCTTCAAACATTTTTAGGGTTAAAGGCGATGGGTAAGTACCATAGGCACATGATGCAAGCTTGTCAGTAACTCTGATATACAAGGGTACGTCTGTAAGTTCCCGAAATGAAGTCATAGCAGGGACGAGGTCACCTTTGAATTTTTTCTTCTACTTTTTTGATTTACTCATAAGTAGGCAAAATACCAATATTAACCGAGTTATCGCCGAGGAAGCAACTCAATCTGAGAGACAATTTTAAATAGGGAGAAAACCAAGTTTCCCGCTGTCATTACGTTTTTTTTACTAAGCCAGCCAGTGGTGAATCCAGAGATGGATCCAGAGGGCGGGGGGGGAGGGGGTTGATTCGTTGGGGTTGGGCATGGAGGCCCGCTCCAGAATGTTTGGTAGATAGATTTTGGTATATTTTAGGAAATACCCGAAAATAATTTATAAAAATGACAGCAAATACAAAAGATAACCGACTCAGATATTCCAGCAACGACTACCAAATACACTCCTACCAAATACAATGCACGCTCTCATAATCGGACACCATCCGGACCAACAATTTTGTCAGGTTATGGGGAGTGTCCGCTTAAAAGAACGTCAACATCTTTTGGGGTAACCTTCAAATTTTTGGAAAGAATAAAATAACCAACACTGAACCGGTGGTGACATTTAAAATTTTTAATGACACCCTCATCCAAGGGTTAACACTTACTGGTTGTATTTGGGGGCAAAAACATAATGGTGACGTTGGAAAGTATCAAACTTTTTGGATGCGAACCAGCGATATCAAGGAATAGCAACACTTATTACACCATCTTATTTGGTTATTGAATGCCAGTATCCAAGCCCGGTTCAGTTTTGCGCCGTGTAACCAACCGAATCACGCGTTTATTCGATTGTCATTTCAGTTTTAATGACTGATTAAAATCCAACTGACCTCACACTGGGCGCCGACTTTCCATTTTCCACTATTCTACCTTTAATTTTTATTGTTATGGGAAAAAAACTTAAGGTAACCTTCAGATAAAGGCCTAAAAGGTTTCGTTATTTTATTAGCCTTGGAGAAGTTTAAAGATACCCTAAAGCTGTACATTCACGGATTCACGGACCCAAAGCCAAATTTTCCCTGGTCGAAGCCGAAATTTCCCTGTCAAATCTATACATCGACCGGGGAAATTTTGACGTTGGACCGTCCGCGAATGTCCAGCATTAGAGACCCTTAAGGTAAAAATTCCATTGCCTGCTTTGCTTTCATTGACTGATAAAATCCCACCGTTCCCACATTGGATGCCGAATATCCTGGGATATTTTCTACAATTTTTCGTCTATTTTCAACCGTAAATTTTCATCGGTATGGAATCAGATAAAATCATAAGGTGATCCTAAGGCAAGGTCTAAAAAAGTTTCGGTTTATGCATCTAACAGTATGCGACTGACCATTTCAGTTTCGTCGACCAGATAAAATCACACTGATCCCACATTGAGCGCCGAATATTTTCGGGGTTTTCGACTAATCTCTACTATTTTCACTGATGTAGGATACAGAAAAAGTAAGGTAACCTTAACAAAACTTAAGAAAGCGTTAAGAAAGCTTAAGGAAGCATTAAGATGATCTTAAGTCAAGTTAAAATCACAATGATCCCACATTAGGCGCCGAATGCGATCTACCAGTTACATATTATGTTGATAGATTGCTCGTTTTGGTGGTGCTTTCCCACAAATAAAGGAGATAGTAAACTTAAGGTCAAACTTGAGAAGTACTGACATTTTAGAGCTTCCTGTATTATGTCTAAAATGCATTTTAAAGGCTGTGCTAGAATGTTACAAGGCATTTTCTATTAATAAACAGGGAGCTCAAATAGTTAGTCGTTCATTCGTTTTAAAGTCATGAAACTAAGAAAAAAAAAAAACAATTGCGAAACTATCGAGTTGTCCGCTTATTAGAGGTTTCGTCTGAAAAATATCTGAAGAATGCATGCCCGTGTCCGGCTATAGCAGCGTTCGGTTAAAGGGAGCCCAATTTATTTGAAAATATGCAAAAAATATTCGGGACTTAAAAATTTGTCCACTTTTAAGAAGGGTTCGGTTATGGAAGGTGTCCGTACGGACAGCGTACACTGTACAACATTTCCCTTTCAAATAAACGTTTTTCCGAATCAAATTAACGATTTCGACCCTAAATGACCTCCCCTTTCACATTGGTTTTGGCGACATACAAGTATGTACATAGAAATGTCTGACACAAATACGTATTTGCAGATATTAAACCTGACAATAAAGTCCTCGATAAAAACAGATGGATTCGAAAAACGTATGTTCCAATTTAGCAACATATTTCCTTAAATTAAATAACTGTACAAAACATAACATCCTAAACAAACTTCTCCATCACGGATACCGTAATGACCATTACAAACGAGCCGGATCGCAATGTAGGTAGAAAACTCTAGTAACTGGTCAACGTTATGAAACGAAAAAATAAGTTTTCAAATGGCCTCTGGCACATTTTCGTTTGGCTTACAACCACCAAACATACAAAAACATAATAATGTAATACGAGTGGAAGTCACGAATCGTCAGACCCTCCGGGTTTATGTTGGCGGTGTATATCAGAGACAGCAAGGAGACGTATACTGCCTACTGCTAGTTTCGTATCCATGCTTCACCAACAATGACCAGCACCACCATTATCATTAACCACTACAGCAAACGAGTCCACGAAGCAAACGAAATAGACGATGCACCTTCTTGGCAATTAACCATCCGCCTTGATGCACATTTTACGCTCACGTTCATGCTACTTTGTGAAAATGTCTAAAACTACATGGTACGAGATACGAGTATCTACTGAAAAATAAAGTTCCATGAAAATCTATCTTGGCTTGTTACACACAGTTTGGTTATGGTGTCCTCCGAACGTTGGCTGTTGTGCCTCAACGGCCTCAACATCGCAAATTGACCGAAGTTGTCTGGAATGTCTTAGCCCGTCAAAGATTTGTCGTTTGTGTCGTCTTTGCTGTAGTCTTTGGTCATCTGGTTCGAAAGTCGAACTGAACCGGCTTGTGATGAACTCTTATTTTCACTGTCAATCGCCGGCAAAATATTGCTACTCGTAATATATTTTCAAAGGAAACAGTAACAAGCAGAAGCATTTATACGTTATATGGGTGAATTTTGAAAGGCCAAGTCTTCGCGACCACAAGCACTGCAGCCAAGAGAGGTCGATTGTGCTATAGCCCACACGTTCTAGCGCATCTTTAAAGTTGGCGATCAAGTTTGATTCGGCCAACAAAGCTGCTTAACGATCTGAGTTCAAGTGGAGCGATTTCGTCCATCTCAGAGAAGGGATCACCGAGGCACTCTAGGCGACGACGTGAAAAGCCCTCACATTCGCAGAAGATGTGCTGGAAAGTCCCATCATCGGCCTCGCAGCAGCTGGCATTAGAGACAGGACCCATTTTACACATGTGACTACCCTCCATTTTCTATGCACCTGTCCTGCGTTGGCTGCGAGGAGGCGGGTCTTTCTGGGGGACTCTTTCTTCCTTTACCTGGAAGAGCTAAGGGGCATAAGCCCGATCAGGCTTTATCGGTTCATTGCCAGCTCTGGCTGGTTCAATGGATAGTAATTTCAACGGGATAGGTGTTTATCCTGGTAGGTATCACAACGGGCCCTTTGGTGGCCTATGTGTGCTGCGTTATCCGCGGCAGCCTTTTAACCTAACCTAACCTAACCTACACATGTGGTGCCTCAGGGTCAAGTGCCCTATGAGAAAGCCGCAAATGATTCATACCATGTTCCTGCTTAGATTCAGCAGTTTTACAGTTCGCTTGCATGAGTGGCCTGGAATAAACAGCTTAGACCGGCTCAAGCCAGGGAGATTCTCCCAGTAATAAAAAATGGTTTTCAACCCTGCATAGGCGGATATCACAAAAAGGCTCTGGCCCAATAAACGGGGTTGCAGATGCTTCCCTAGCCAACTCGTCGGCAATATCATTACCTGAGACACCGACGTAGCCAAGGAGTATGGTGGCTTTATTAACGAAACTAAGTCTATGCAAAACATCATAACAATCAAGTACTGATTTAGACATCAGTACGGGCTTATTGAGAGCTTTGACAGCCTCTTGGCTAACTGTAAAGATTTCAATATTTTTTACACGGTAGCAGGCTTCCATGCATGCACTGGCACAAGTCCGCATTGCATGAATTCCGGCTTGGAAGACCGTCGGGTGCTTCCCCATGAAGATCGATAGTCTTGCAGAGGCGCCTACAATTCCTGCCCCAGTACTACCATCAGTTTTTGAGTCATCAGCAAACCATCTGACAGTATTCGGAGGGAACGAGGGCCTCTGATTCCATTCCTCTCTGTTTCAAATTCCCGTAGAGAAAAGTCGGTTGAAGCATAGCTCCCTTGTTATGTAATCGGATGGCATACTCAGTTCATTAATTTTGATGAACCATTTATTCTCCTCAGAATTGAGTTTAGGAAAGGTCTGATTGGCTTTAATCCTCACAATTGCTAGTTTGGCCTCTGCCTTATATGAATGCGGAGCGGAGGGGGGTCGAGTAGTACCTCAAGAGCGGCAATAAGGCAGCTACGTTACAGTGAGGTAGTCTAGCCTGTGAATTTTTCCTAGAGTAACTTTTCCATCCGTGATGCACGATTTCTTCCACAGCTCCATTATCAATTATGGGTCTATAGATTTAAAGAACTATTCGAAGGCTGGTTCCCCAGGTCTTCCCTATAAATTATCTACAGATCCAGAGGGCTCTGGTGGCCTTATTCAAGATAGTCTTCAGGTTTTCTGTCCAGAGTAGTTCCCCATCAAGCGCAACACCGAGGTGTTTTATGGAATCAACCAGGAGTACTTGAGAATTGTACATGGTAGGAAATCTCATCAATCTTAAATTTCATTTCCTTGTGAAGGGTACGACAGCTGCATTGGCGAGATTGACTCCAAAGCCGATGTCACCACACCATATTTGTACTACGTTAAAGGCTGGTTGAACTTCCTCGAACTTTCCTCCAATAGTTATCACTAGATCATCAGCATATCCTTGTATTGAATATGCTATGGCGTACGTTAAAGTACAGTCTCCAATCTCCGTAATGATCCATCTGAATGGTAACATCCTTTTGACCTAGGTTGTGGTAGTGACGCCAGCTCCTTTCGCTCTAAACGCAGAGTCGATGGAAGAGAAAGATATATTGTTAAAAGCTCCTTGGATGTCGATAAAGGCGTATAAGGCAGTCTCATTCTCTGTCATATTCGACTCGATTTCTCCTACCAGAAAGTGGAGAGCAGTTACAGTTGATCTACCAGACTGGTATGCAAACTGCAGCGGAAATTTGGAGAGTGTTTCTAATGTGCGCATCGAGTATTTTTCCATGGACTTCTCTCTCTAATTGCCTTGACCCCTCCAGGGACATGGGCGCGTCAACATCTGTAGCATTTCTATGCCTTGTTGACGTTTCAATAGCATATCTACTTTTCGGAAGTGCAGTTGCTAGCATGCACCTCCTATCCGCGCCGTCTTTATACTGACAAGCTCGGAGCACTGTGAAAGTTCTATTGGTACTCACAGGCAGTTTTTGATCGCGCCGAGATTTGATCTCCGAGCTCTAGATTTGTATCGTAGAGCGGTGACCGAACGATCACGGCCACCGAGCGCGAACTTGATTTCAAAACCCAGCTACTCACATTACTCGAATTCGAAACACTAACACGCACATCCTTTTATGACCACACAGCGACAAACCCTGAAAGGGTGTGGCTTATTCTGCGACCCACATCACAAGGAAAACGTTAATGTACATTTTTTTGTATAATATATAAATATAGAGATAAGCTAAGAAAAAAGTTAAAAAAAAAATAATTTGTAAAGTCTATAGTTTTTCTTATCTCGGGCTCTAAATTTCCCCTCAAAACAGATGCCACAGGAGCAACACCAAGCATATCTTCAATAGTCTGCACAATGACTCTGTGCATTGTTTGTAACTATGAGATATCTCTCAGGAAATTCGGGAAGCACTTTCCAAACACCTTACCTGTTGTGTTGGCAAGAGTAAGTAGTAAAAAAAAATTGGAGCGGCAGTTTTTCCTGCCCAAGGAGGCGGTAAATCCGCCACTGGGAACGGGATTAACATTTCTTTTTCTCTCTGCAACAGAGCAGGGAAAATAGTAAATACGTAGGAAAGGCAATGATGATGCTATGCAACTCAGACACTAAATGCGCAAAGGTTTTCTACTTAGTTCCATTCAACCCAAAGTTTATTAAAAAAAAAAATTACCCCGAATATAAGCATGATTCTATTGCCTCCAGAGACATGGGCCCGTCAGCATCTCTTGCACTTCTATGCCTTGTCGACATTTCCATTGGGGCTACCGGTAGCGCAGTGTGTTGAGGCATCAGTCTCATGTTTGACTACCGGCGTTTCGGGTTCGAATCCCGTTCACGACGACGTTCGTGGCCATGGATGTGCAGCAGGTGCATGCTGGCAACTGCATTCTCCGAAACCAGTTTATGCCGTCGAAACGTCAACTGGGCCACATGGAATAGTTGACGCGCTATGCCTCACAAGGGGTTAGGGCAGAAAGAGATCTACCTATATATTACTTTTCAGACGTGCAGTTGCTATAGCATGCAACTCCTATCCACACCGTCTTTATACTCGGAGCGCAGTGGAAGTTCAATTAGTACCCACCCACAGGCGGTTTTCGTTCGCGCCGAGAATCGAACCTGCATTCTCTAGATCGTAGATTGGTGACCAATTGAACACAGCCACCGAGCACATCATAATGTTTTTTAAATGTCCTATCATTTTGGTTTGTATTAGGTTCTAAAGTGTTTTCCTATTTGCCTTACCTCCTTGTGAGGTATAGTCCTTCAACTTCTCCTAAGAAGAATAGTTGACGTTTCTTTAGCATATAAACGGATGCGGATGATGCATGTTTTTGGCATACACATCCTGTCCATTTAGCTGCCTTCTCTGAACAGCCGAGAAAAGCTGTACCTCACCCTACAGGGAAAAATATCAAAGTTTAATAAAATCAAAAATGTTCCATAACTTCTACAACTTTCTGTACTTCTTCTCTTCACAAATATAATATCTTGGTAGACAGACGCACGCCACGTCCGTTACGAAAAACTAGTTTTTCTATGCAATTTAATGACAAATTGTCCACCATAAACCTAAGTTGGTGGTGTCTGAGTCGAGTGCTACGTCAACTATAGACGTGCACTTCGTTTCATTGCAATTTATGTGACACTCTTTTGGATTCACTCCAACATTTCAGACACTAAAATTACTTGAAAATCCAATCTATCTATAGAAAGTTATGAAATCCATAGGGAAGTGTACTTACCCTGGCATCCAGTTGCATTTAATGCGTAGTATTCATCTTGACATTCGTCACATTTGAGACCAACGACACCAAACTTACACATGCACTGTCCGTCGGATGGATCACACCACGCATCCACCGATCCATTCACATTACACTCACAAGGTACACATTCAAATTTGCCCATTGACGATTTCGTATAGCCACGTTCACACTCATTGCACTTTTGACCTGTAAACTTTTCATGACACGGACACACTCCCGTTTCCGGATTACACACATTGCTACTGGATCCTTCCGTATTGCAGTTGCATGGATCGCATGCAAATGTGGGATCGCCCCAGAATCCCATCTGACATCGTTCGCATCGCCAACCTTCCGTATTTCCTCTGAAAAAAAAAATCGGGGGTGAATTTAGAATTTGGAAATGTATTTTAATTAAATGGGATATGGAGTAGCACAAATATGTTAATGAATGATGAAAGCCCATTCATAAATTGGTAGCGCTACCAGAGCACTCCCATTTCTGTCCCATTTTTGTACTGTATTGCAACAACAAAAATGAGAGCGCTCTGGTAGCGCTACGATTTATGTATGCAGGCAATGTTAAAAATTGTTTATCTTCATCGTAACTGACATTGGCATTTTCTCGAACAGCACCGAAAATGTTGACTGTTTGAAGCCATCGAACTCATTTCATGGAAATTGAAACAATTTTCGTTGTTCGACTTTCCAATTTCAATTTATAAACTCCAATACTTAAGTTATGATTTCCGAAATTTTAGTTTTGAACTTCTATTTCCTTTTTTCCCGTTTCTGATCTTCCTTTTTTTTATTTTTTCATCCCATCATTCCCATTTTCCGTATCCAATTTTCCATTTCCAACTTTTCCAATTTTCCAGCTGCAATTTCAAATTTTTTCTTATCCACTTTCAATTTTCTATTTGCGATCCCTAATTTTGTTTGTTCCACTTTCTATTTTCAATTTGCCATTCCCAATTTCCTATTTCCCGTTTCCCATTTTTATTTTACCTTTTCCGATTATTCAGTTTCCATTCAATTGAGTTTGTTGATTCAACTCCCGGAACGTGACGCAAAATGCAAGTTTAACTTCCAGTTCAAAAAAGCGTATCCATGTCAAAAATCCCGTAAAACCCTTCTAGGTCCAAACGGTCCTCGAGTAACCTAAACATTTAGGACAAGCTAAAAGGCAGCGGAAATAATATTGCTTACTGATATTCTTTGTTTGCACGATCGAGAGTGCAATCGACGGGTTGGTGGGCATCCGAAGATGGCCGTGGGGACGGAGCCTAAGGCAGAATAGTTACACTGAAGATGGGGACGTGCCATCTGACGAAGAAAAAGCACCCAACAAGCTAAGCAGTGGCCTATGTTCGCTGTAGCTCCGTTCAGGAGACGTGGGCGGGGTTTTTGGCGCTCGTTCCCTGTCCTTTATGTATTAACAAAAATTCATACGCCTGGAGAAGACAACACAAACAGGGCAAACAAAAGTGGGGAAGAAAAAAAAGGGGGCAATAAGGATGAAAAGAATGGCGGACGGCTCAGATGCCCTCGTACTCGCATTAGGGTCCGGCTGCAGTGGGACCGTCGGCCTCAGGTTTCTACCACCGACAGATCTCTACTTATCGGGTGCTGCGTTCGATCTGTCGGTGGAAGCAACACGACCAGACCAAAATATGGTTCATTACAGGGCAGTTTCTACTAGGAGGCCTACCAAAAAGTAGAAGCTGAGGACAGAGTGTACTGTGAATAGGAAAACCGGGCTCCTGAGCAAGCCGGTAACAATTGAATAGGTGAAAAATTAGCAAAAGAGAAAGCAAAAAAAAAATACTACATCTCCCCAATATTCAGATGTTCAACAGAGTTCAGAGAATCACGTCGATAGCAGAGGCGCAACACTGCATCCTTGCAATAATTCAATTATGCTCTCTGAAAACCGTTGAGCATCTCAATAATAGAAAAAATGCAAAAATTAAACAAAAGTTTTAAATAACGTAAAAGGGCAAACAGAAAGGCACCCAGGGCTCCTCCGCGCAGTGACCGGACACCGAAGATCCTCCAAATGCCGGTGATTCAGAGCATTTACGCAAGCGATAGGAACGTGGCTAAACCACAAAAGACAAACACAACACCAGGATTGCCTTGTTTAACAAAATCTGAAAGATAATCTACTCTGTAGGAAGGATGGGGGTACTACAGAGGAAACTACCGCTACTTGAAGGGAAAATACGTGAAGTAAAGTCCTAAAACTTAAAGCAAGTAGCCTTAATGTGCTTGTGGAGATACAAATCGGTGGAAGGACCAAAAACGAGATGCATGCTGATGCTGGCAACGTGCATCGTTCGAAACTGGTTTATGCCAACGAAACGTCCGCTAATACACATGGAATAATTGACGCGCCATGCGCCAGGGCAAGGTTAAGGCAAATGAGTACCAAAAATTAACCCGATGAGGTCCTTTTTAGTCCTTTTCTTGACCAGAAATGTATCCCACGTTGGACGCCCATGGTCTCCGAAGACAGTTTTTCGCGAGATCAGATGCCAAGCAGCTGACAGAGCCCCAGTATCGACCAGCCCCGAAACTTTTTCTCCAAGGAGTGAGACTTCTGCATATGGTCGGATGTCTTCGTTCTGTGCACCTATGCAAACCGCGGAATAGTAAACTCGCCGCTCTTTGTACCTATGTCAATAAAGAAAGATTCGATTATGTACGTAGGGCATTCCACCAAACGATCACCCCATGCAGCAGTATTGGGCGTAAGACCGATATATACATACAACGAATGGAGTACTTTCGGTTGCAGACCTCATTTTTTACATATAGCCTTCCTCCAACAGTATAGCGCTACTGTTGCCTTATTGACGATCCTGAATGTTCAGCTTTCAGTTAAGCTTCTTATCCATTACAAGACCTAACAAACTAGCCTTCGGCTTGCCGAAGGTATGATACCCTTCTCATTGTGGAACCAACCAACGAGCAGCACTGTAATGTTGTACTCATGTAAAGCCACCGGTAGTGGTCGTGAGTCAGATGTGGGGATCCTTTCAATCACAGCCGCACGAAACTGTCTCTTATCCTGGGAGCCACTCTGACAGAATCATTACCGTCAGGTTCCGGACCAAAATAAGGAACATCTCAATAATACAATGTTATGCCCCAACTGAACCCAACAATGTCTTGGCGAAAGACTTCTTCTACGAACAACTAAACGCCGTTCAGAGCAGAACACTTAAAGGTGATTATAAAGGTAATGGGTGATTTGAATGCAAAAGTTGGCGCTGACAACTATGGGCTCAGACATGTGGTGTGGAGACACGGTCTTGGTGATCGTAACGACAACGGTGGAAGATTTGTAGAGTTCTGCAACTTTCACAGTCTCTTCATCGGTGGTACTATGTTTGAGCATAAGGACCACCATAAAATCAGTTGGTCCTCTGTTGATCGGCGCAGAACACAAAATCAGATCGACTACTTTGCCATTAGTAAAAGTTTCAAGAGTTGCCTCCTGGACGTGCGAAACAAGAAGGGTGCCGATATTGGGATGGGAAGAGACCATTATCTTATGACTGTTAATGTTCGATTGTGTATTGCAGCCGTGCACCGTCCTAGCAACGAAAGATCCAGGCGCTGCTCGATTAAAATATCTAGCTATCTTACAACAATATACTGACCATCTTGCGCAAAAAGCAGCTGAGTTAACTAGTCACCCAGACAGTCACATAAATGAAAACTGGGATACCATAAAAAATGCGTACATTGATAGCGCAGATACCATCCTTGGCACAAACCCGGATTGCCGGAATAATCCCTGGATGTTCGACGTTTCATGGCAGCGGATTGTTGAAAGAAAAGAACTGAAGGTTCGTTTGGCTGCAGCAACAGACGACAATCGAAGCAGCATGGAACTACATTACCGGTAGAAAGCTCGAGAAGTTCAGCGTAGCGTGCGACGCGATAAAAGAGTTTATGCGAATTCTCTTGTAGCCTCCGCAGAAGTAACCGCAAGAAGTAACAACTTAAACGCCGTATACAGTGTCATCAAGGAGTTTACAGGTGGTCGTAACTCCTGCCAACATCCGGTGAAGGATAGTGATGGAAAGCTACTTATCTTGGAGGAAGATCAAATGAGACGGTGAAGAGAACACTTCGCCGCGGTCTTGAACCGTGTAACCTCTGGTGAAGTTCCTTCTCATATAGATAATTTAGCTAACCATCAAAATGTGCGTATGCGGTCCACTTTCCCGACTAAAGAGGAAATAGTCGCTGCAATTATTGCACTAAAACGAGGAAAGGCCGTCGGACTGGACGGTATCCCTGCCAAACTATCAAGCAGCGCCAAGCGTAACTGCCGAGTAGCAGCACCCACTTGTTGATAAAAACGTGGAATACAGAGACCTTTCCCAATAAGTGGAAGGAAGGTTTAATCATCAAACTTCCGAAGAAGGGTAGCCTCACAGCCAGTAATAATTGGAGAGGCATTTGTGTGCTCCCTGCCGTCGCCAAGATAGTAGCTAAAATAGTCCTGGAAAGACTAAAGACCCACTTAGAAAGCACAATTGAAGAAGAGCGGGCTGGTTTTAGATCCGGATTCTCCTGTGTCGATCACATTAACACCTTGCGAATCATCATCGATCAATGCGCTGAATACGATTCTCCGCTTCACTTGCTTTTCATGGATTTCGAGAAGGCTTTCGATAGTGTGAACCGGGATTCTATATGGGCGACCTTGCGCAGGAGAGGCATCCCTGAGTAGCTTGTGGCTGTTATTAAGGCAACCTATGGCGACGCGAAATGTCGCGTTCTGCATAAAGGTAAGGTGTCGGGGGGCTTTGAGATTCGCAGTGGAGTTCGGCAGGAGTGCATCCTCTCACCGAACCTATTCCTCATAGTGATGCGATGTGTTGCATGTTGCCCTTTCCGCACTCGACAGAGGAGTTCAATGGACTTTGACATCTTATCTAGAACATCTTGACTACGCTGACGACATATGTCTACTCTCCTATAAAATCATAGATTTTACCACAATGGTGTTAGATCTCGAGAGGGAGGCAAACAAGGTTGGGCTAAAGATTAATACCAAGAAGACCAAGATGCCTAGCCCGCTATTGCGAAAAAGAAATCCGACACCTTTTGCCATCAATATTAATGGGCAGATTGTACAGAAGGTGGACAACTTCGTCTACCTGAGTAGCATTGTTGCCGAAAATGGTGGTACGGAGCAGGACATCGCTCGTCGTATCAACCAGGCTAAATGCGCATACGGCATGGTGTCCAAAATCTGGCAGAGCAGTTATCTCAGCATCAAGACCAAGCTGGGCCTGTTTCGCTCCCTGATAATGGGAGCAGTACATGGAAAGTTTCCGTAGGAGTTACCAGAAAACTGCAATTTTTCGTCAACTCATGTCTTTGTCGAATTCTAAGAATATTCTGGCCCGAATTAATATTAAATGAAGAGCTAAGTCGGCGTACGGGCCAGATGCCAATCGACGAATTGATGCGCAGCTGAAAATGGCAGTGGATAGGTCACATATTGCGGAAGAGTGATAAATGCATTGCTTTGCATGCCAAGAAATGGAACCCCATTTCCAACGAAAACCGACCAAGGGGGTCCTAGAATCACATGGCGTCGATCTGTGGCGAAGGAGTGTCAGGCACTAGGTAAGTCTTTTGGGGAGTTGCGCCCCATTGCCCAGAACAGAGTACCATGGCGCACAGGAGTAGTTGAGGCGCTATGCCCCACTGCCCCACTAACGGTTAAGGCAAAGTAGTTCTAAGCTGGACATTCATTGGTCTGCGGTCATTTGAGCCTCGTCCATTGGCTTCGAGTGCAAAGTTGGAGGTCATTAACAAAAGAGCCGAAACCATCGAGCCAAGCAACAATCTGATAGTTAATTGCCGCTATCCCATGTTTTGACAATTGACAAAATTACATTTTTCAGTCGATGTTTTGGTCAATATTCGTTTCCAGCATAATTGCTTTTTTATCGGGACAGTTTTTTCTTTCAATTCGCGTGAGTAGTAACGTCACGAAACATAAACATTTCCAATTTTTGTCACAGTTTAATTTGAGTGTCGCCCACCAGGCATCGGAGTATTTGAGTGTTTCCGTGGCTTTGGCTTCGGTATGAGGCGAGATGAGTATCCAACTTGGCTTCCGCAAACGTCTCTTAGATGGCAGAGCCATCAGTTCACCCCCACACAAGGAGAGTTTTGGCTTCGACTGAAGTCATTTCAACGCCATGAACGTCCAGCTTAATAAAGCTGAAGTCAAACGCAATGAAAGATTGCCATATTTCAACAATCTAGTAGGATAAGGATAGGAGGAAGGAAGAAATTTTGCAAAAAAAAGTAACAATCAACTTACAAGCATGTGATACATTCTCCGGTAATCGGATCACAAGGTCCGCCATTGCATGGACATGGAAGGCATTTCGAACCGATCTCCAGTGGATTGCCATAGTATCCATCATCACATCTAAAATGGAAGCACAAACCACAAATCGTCGTCAGTGAGTTGAATGGATCTTGAAACCTAGGGATTTGAAGGAGTGTACTCACTGTTCACAATGGTCACCGATGTAGCCGTTCGGACACTGAGTGCACACATAATCCTCATCACTATCGAAGTCATATTCATTCGTATCCAAACTCAAACGTTTCAGCTGACAACTAGGCGAAAAATTGTTACTCTCGTCAAGAAGCGGACAAGCGCATCTTTTACAATCTTGCGGTGTTCCATGCATGGCATTTCCATAGAAGCCCATTTTACAACGTTCACACCTAAAATGAAACAAATGTAAAAGCAAACAGTTAAAAGATACAAACGAAATTAGTTTTAAGAAATATCAACGTATCCACTCGCGTATAAAAATCGGATGGAAATTTTTGTACTTCGCTATGGTTAAACTCTCTCTCTCTCAATTGCCCTAACCCCTTGTTGGGCATAGCGCGTCAACTGTTCCATGTGGCCCAGTTGACGTTTCGTTGGCATAAACTGGTTTCGGAGAATGCAGTTGCCAGCATACACCTCGTGCACATCCATGGCCACGAACGTCATCGTGGACGGGATTCCAGCCCGAAACGCCGGTAGTCAAACATGAGACTGATGTCTCAACACACTGCGCTACCGGTCGCCCCATGGTTAAACTATCCAACCGATTTCAATAAAACATACACCATTAGAAATATATTCTTTCAAATTTGTGCTCAAACGGTTGTTTCATTGGGTGCGTTTTCAAAACAGAACAATGTCAACACTGCTATATGTTTGACAGAGATGTAAAATATTGTGCACCCGTGGGTGAGTGAGAGAGTCGCTCAATAGTGTCGACACTGTTTCGTTTTCAAAATGCACCCATTAGAATCGGTGGAACGCCGCAAAGATGCGGCGAGCCTTCTGACAGTAGTTCGCAAATAACTTTTAAATATTGGATCTCAGAATATACTCAATTGCCCTAACCCCTTGTGGGGCATAGCGCGTCAACTGTTCCATGTGGCCCAATTGACGTTTCGTTGGCATAAACTGGTTTCGGAAAATGCAGCTGCCAGCATACACCTCCTGCACATCCATGGCCAAGAACGTTGTCGTGGACGGGATTCGAACCCGAAATGCCGGTAGTCAAACATGAGAATGATGCCTCAACACACTGCGCTACCGGTCGCCCCATATTAGGCGCGTTTTTTTTCAACAGTCCAGATCAAGAGCAGAACAACAATCGGACGCATTACATTAACAACCAGCTCTGTATAGAACAATTTTGTTAGTGTAACGCCTGCTCTGCACTTATCTGAGCTATTGGAAAAAACGCGCCTGTTGTGTGTTATGGGGTGTGGTAGGTGCATGCTGACAAATGCATTCTCCGAAAACTAGTTTATGCCAACGAAACGTCAACTGGGCCACATGGAACAGTTGTCGCGCTATGCTCCACAAGGAGTTACGGTAATTGAGTATATATATACAATATATTCTTATGTTGTGTATTAATCAGTACCATCCCAATCCATTAAAACATTAAAATTCTCATTCAAAAACTCACCTTTCTCCAAAAGTATTGTGAACACACGCACCACATTCGCCACTCTCCAGATCACAAGATTCCGTATGTCCATTACAGCCGCATGGAATACACTTTCCAATAATTTCATGAGAAGTTGAGTTTTCGTAGATTCTTACGTATCCAAATGAGCAAGACTCGCACGACAGACCGGAATAACCTGGCGGACATTGACATTCCTCTACCAGACTCCACTCATTCTCTTGAAATTCACTTCCACCCGTATACAATGTTGCCCTTTCAAGGATACTCTCTCCCTGATCGGCATGAAATGTTCCTCGAATCATTATACTTTCAATCTCACTCAGTACGGTCATGAATTGAAAACGAGTCACAGGATCGCCACGATATTCTGTCCGACGAAGTCGAGTGCTAATATCCTTCACTGTCTTCGGCACATGGTACCATCCCTTTTCCGTGAGAGGAATTTCAATAGTGGCACCCGCTTCTTGGAATTCTTCATCCGCGTAGGCTATCTTGGCTCCGTTCTTTCCAATAATAATTATATTTGGACCGGACGTAGGTGCTCCGCTGGTATCACCACGTATAACATCCCAACTTGCCTGTACCACCAGTCTAGAACCATAACTTGCCAGGCGGTTTCCTGCATAACTCTTCGGTGCCAGCCAATAGACAGCTTCTACACCGGACAACTGGTCCATGCTAAAAACTAAATTGCCTGTATCATTCTCTCGCGAAGGATATGCTAAAATGGTTTTCGTCATATCCGTTACTGTCCACGAGTCCAATGTTTCAAATGACGTTTCTATGGACTCGTAACTGTTGCACGTGACTGCCACTCCCGAACAAAAGCATTTCAAACAGCCATCTGGATTATCTGCTCGTAGCGCAAAGTATCCGGGAGCACAAGAAGAACAATGCTCGTCTTCAACGTAAAGCTTGCATTTGCATGGGTCATCACATTCACCATTCGGAAGGGTTCCTCGACTATCGCATGTACAGCCGGTGCAGCTTTCGCCGCTATATCCTGATAAACATTCGTCGCAACGTAGTCCTGTGAAACCGTCTCGACAAAAACAGGCTCCAGTCTCGGGATGACATTCTCCAGTCGAGCCTTTCATATCGCACTCGCATTCGACGCAAGGCTCCTCGGAATCCGGCAGAGTATTCGGAGGTCGATAGTAGCCCGGGATACAACTTTCGCAATGCGGGCCTGTTGTGAAGTGCTGAAAAAAAAAACAGAAGAGATGTAATACCGGGGAAAATGGATGGCATCAATGACGCCCAACGAGGGACGCGAAGCGTTGTTCGCGACACTGCATGGAAACTTACCGTACAGTTCTGGCACACACCTCCTTGTATCGACTCATCGTAGAAACAGCTTTTTGCATGACCGTTGCACTGAATACAATAAACAAAAAAATTATTATTAATCTTTTGAATAATTAAAAATTAAATAAATGCAACTGATCGCGGGATTCCATTGAGACCATTAAATTTGGAGAAATTACATCCACATTTTTTAAGCGTCGGTCGTTTCCTGTACGAGTCGTGAGGGTGAGACGCCTGATGAGTTCATGCCTCATACTAATGGACGAACCCAAACCATGACCAATAGTTCAACCCCTTCGGTTTATTTGACTTTAATATAAAAATAGAAATGTTCACCTACCTCACATCGCTTACAAAAATTTTCTTCCGTAGGCGTTCCTTGTTTGTAACGTTGATCATTGTAAAGTGGACAACACTGATCACAATACACACCACACGTATCATGCAAGCAAATGCATTGTTCTATAGGCTCGCCATTTTCATCCTCCACTTCCATAGTTTTCTCAGCATGTCCATTACAATTTAGCCTGCCGATTATCCGAATCAATTTCAACGAATAAAAGCTTCGCTTCTTCAGCGACTCAGCATCCAAAATCCATCTTACACTATTGTCGGAATTCGCCGTCGAATGCATACCTTGCAACCGAATTCGAATATATCGGGCCGTGATAAAATTCAAAAGTTCAGGAGACTTATTATTTTCATCCGGACGATTTTTCAAGAGTGATATGTGCAATTCGCCATTTTGTAGGGGCGTTGATTTCGAGAATTGCGTAGTGCAAATAACTTCAGTATTCGATTGAAATGTATATTTTCCATTTTGTGCTGGAATACCATAACGCCTACGACAATCGCCATCGCTCAGACCAAAATATTGCCAGGCTTTGTAGGTGATGTTGTCCATGGATCGTTCCAGGATCCAGGAGGCCGGACGCGGAGCAATGCCAGCCTTTAATGTGATGAAAAATATTTGATGGGGCTGGAAATATGAATGTAGATCAAGATTATTTTTAAGGGTTTACGACAAAAATGTAAACAGAAATGCAACTGAAATTGAAAACGAAGCGTTTATAAGCTAGACTTGTGCAGACCTAGTGGTGCCACCAAAACTTCAAATAGGCAACATCCGCATACAATGAAAGTGTGTTTTCTAGGTTAGGTTAGGTTAAAAGGCTGCCGCGGATGATGGAGCACACATAAGCCACCAAAGGGCCCGTTGTGCCACCAAAACTTCAAATAGGCAACATCCGTATGCAATGAAAGTGTGTTCCCTAGGTTAGGTTACGTTAAAAAGCGGCCGCGAATGATGGAGCACACATAGGCCACCAAAGGGCCCTTGTGATACCTACCAGAATAAAAACATATTGAAATTACTATTCATTGAACCAGGCAGAGCTGGCAATGAAGCGATAAAGCCTGAGCGGGCTCATGCCCCTTAGCTCTTCCAAATGGAAGAAGAAAGAGTCCCCCAGAAAAACCCGCCTCCTCGCAGCCAAGGCAGGACAAGTGCATAGAAAATGGAGGGCACTCTCCTCCTCGTCAGCATCCTCGCAGCTTCTACAGAAGTCTTTGTAGGGTAGGCGAAGTCTTCTTGCGGGTTCCCCAATTGAACAGCGCCCAGTGATAACATTTAGCACCACACCTGTGCTTCCTTTTCAATGATAATATTGTAGCAGAACGGCCGGAGTCCGCTGTGGGTCACAACCTCTTTATGGGTTGACACGCACCGTCCTTAGTTCATCTAGTGCTCGCTTTATTATTCGCGTTAAGGTTGATAATTTGCTTGCAGATTGCAAAAGGCACTCTGATGTCCCAATGACCATCCTCAATTGCCCCAGTCGTCCCAGCCCGAGCAAGCTTATCAGCTACACAATTACCAGCATAAGCACTGGGACTTGGAATTCAGCACAATGTGATTTCAAAGCAACGCCCCATCTCATCAAGAAGCGATCGACAGTTCGTAACCGTCTCCGATGTCGACAGAGCCGATTCAAGTAATCGAACTGCAGCCTGACTATCACTATAAATAGTGAGTTTCCTACCAGTTGTGACATTATATCCCAGCCAGGCGAGAGCTTCTGAAATCGCCAAAATCTGTGCCTGCAGCACGCTGCAATGATCGTGTATGCGGAAAGATAAACTAATTTTCAGAGTCTCCGAAAAAAACCGGCTCCTACTCCAGCATCCGTTTTGGATCCGCCAGTATATAAAACGATGGCGTCTGGGTGAGTGATTGTCCCAGTTTCCAACATGTCCCGTGAGGGATTCGGGATTCTGGCTTACAAAATTTTTACCAAACATATACTTAGAGAGATGTATAATCCGTATATGCAGGGAGGTCAAGATTATCCAAAATAGCAGAGTGGCCGGAGCTTAGCGCACGCTACTGACCCGTCTCGCAATGCCATAATCGATGCTTGATGCTGTTCAGCAAAAATATCGGGCGGTAAAAGATATAGAAGCACATCCAGGCCAGCTGATGGAGTGGATCTGATAGTCCCGGTTGCAGCAATCATCGCCAATCTCTACACTTTCCCCTGTAGAGTACTGTGGGTACCCATTCTAAGCGCCGTCCACCAAACAAGAATGCCATGCAAAAGATTGGGCCGAAGAACAAATGTGTACAGTCACAAAACCACCTTCGGCTGTAGTCGCCAGTTCCGACCTATCGCCTTCCTGTGGGTGTAGAGGGCCATGGTGGCTTTGTCAACACGTTCCTGAATATTTGGCCTCCATCCCAGCTTCCTGTCTAGGATGAGATCAAGGAACTTAGCCTTGTCAAGAAATGCCAGTTTAACACCCTCCAGTACCGGAGGTTCGATATCCGAGGGTAGATTGTGTCTCCATGTAAAGAGTACAAGTTTCGTTTTGTCAGGATTGACGCTGCTACCACTCCGAATAGCCCAACTGACCAGAGTCGATATATCATTCTACAGCATATATGGTCAGTTCAAGCAGAAGTTAATCGATAAAGCTACGAGTACGATGAAGGAACATTAGTTCTGCCATTTGAGAAGAGTGAGCTCTTTTTGCTACAACTTTATAGGGGAGAAAAGATTATGCCTATTCCTAAAATCAACTAACCTAACCTCACTACTGATATTTGACTAAAAATTTCAAGTGACTATCTTCATTCTATGGGAAGTTTCCATTTATTTTAGATAATACTTGCAGGGACAATAAGCATTCTTTTGGTCCAATCATGCTCATTCTAAAACCTACCAACTGAATAATTTTACAAATATTTTGCTAAAATTTCAAGTCGCTACCTTCATTTTATCGAAAGTTATCGCATATTTAAAGTATCGTTGTATGTACAAAGTACGTCTCTCTTACGACACATGCTGTACTAAGCTCCATCATTATCTCGAATGATCGATGACAAGTACCAACTGAATGGGCACTAGCGGATTCTCGAACCTTCTTCTGTGGAAACCCGAGACTATAACATCTCAAACCATCTAGAATTTTCGCTAACTGGTGGATACATGGGTTAGCAGCTGTATAAAGGCAGATGTCACCAAGAAGTAATAATAATCGACACTCAGTCGCAGTCGGATCGCTATAAAGCGGAAAGGAGATAATCGTTATCCGCCGTTAACAGGTAGTTAGAGCTAGTTTGACGTTGGTAGTTAGTTACATGTGTGTAGTTCGTTTTGTAAATAAAGTGTGTGTATTTTCAATCGAAGTGTTTTCATTATTCAGCAAAAGAATATCAACCTGGTTTCGCTCATCAGAAGAAACATTACAGTATCATTTGTAGGGGAGGTAGGAGTTTCTTTGGTTGAATCTTACCCATTTTCAATTCCAACTTGATCTTCCTACCACCATCCTATCAAATTTTCCACTCGCTGGCTTCACTCTGTCGAAAGTTATCGTAGTTAAAGGAATATTTCAGTTTTTGGTATTTGTAGTGGAGGTAGGCGAGCCATTAGTCTGATTATGCCCATTTTACTAAAACTGAAGCAGTTTCTCACCTCAAGTTTCTCTCTGGATCCTGTCAACCCCTTGTGGGGCATAGTGCATTAACCACGCCGACTTTCCACCTCGTCCTGTTCGTCGCCATCGCCTTCAACTGTCTCCACGATTTGCCTAATGACTAACCCTCGACCTCAACTGATCTTCTCTAGGTGTTTCTAGGTCGTCCAACGCGGCGTCTTGCATCGGTTCCCTGTGGGTTCCAATCGAGGGCCTGTTAAGCAATGTTTTCCGGCCCCTTTCGGAGTGTGTGACCTATCCATTGTCACTTTCGCCTTTTTATAGAGGTGCCTGTCCTGTCCTGGCCAGTAATGAACAGGAGGTCGTCGTTAGAAATGACCTCCGGCCAGCGTATGTGCAGGATGCGCCGTAGACACTGGTTCACGAAAGTTTGCAATCTAGTTGTTATCGCCCTGGTCACCTTCCAAGTTGAACAGCCATAAAGAAGCACAGATTTTATATTGGTTTCGAAGATCCTGAGTTTTGTACGTCTGGAGATGTTGTTGTTTTGCCAGAAAGGAGTTAAACTGAAAAAAGCTGCTCGAGCCTTATTGATGCGAGACTGTACATCAGCATCCGCTCCACCATCTACTGTAACTACGCTTCCGAGGTAGCAAAAATTGTCCACTTTTTCCACCGTCTGCCCCGAAACTCAAATTTCGCTCTGTCTTCCTCGATTCAAGCTCAAGTACTTAGTTTTGGCAGCATTGATTTTAAGCCCCGCATTGCCTCAAGTTTGCACGCCAAAAAATAGCTCTCCACGTCAATTGATTCAAGAGTTATAGACAAAAAAAACATGAAAAGTAAAGTAACTCGGGACTCTGTGAGAAAATTACCGTTATTTTCCAACTGATCGATCTCATTTTCCCAAAACAGTATAAAATGACCCTCTCGAGTTATTTACCAAAGTTAGAGATTTTCATGTTTATTCAATCGGATACATTTAATTTTTTTTATATGTAGGGGCCGGATCACGCCCATTTTCAATACTAACCAACTAGATCATGCTACAAGCTTTTGACCAAAATTTCAAACCTCTATCTTCATTCTTTCGAAAGTTATCGTGCGAACGGACAGACAGACATGTCTAAATCGAATCAGGAGCTAACCCTGATCATTTCTATGTTGTATGTTGTATGTACGGAGTACGTCACTCTTATGACACAGACTGTACTAAGCTATATCATAGTCTCGAGCCATAGACAACAAATATAAAGAGCACTAGCAGATTCTCGAACCATCTGGAAACAGAAGTACTGCTATATAAAGATAGATGTCGTCAGAGCCAGCAAGTAGTAGTAGTCGAGACTCAGTCGGAAGAAGTCGTTGTAAAGTCTCCGCTCGGAAGCGGAAACGGATAGTACAAACGTTATCAGAATCCGTCGGGAATGAATAGTTAGAGCTAGTTTGACGATTGGTTGTTAGTTACGCGTGTGTAGTTCGTTTAGTAAATAAAGTGTGTGTGTTTTTCAATCGAAGTGTTTCATTATTCTTCTTCTTCCTTGCCCTTTCATACCACTCTGCGGCTTCGCGTTGCTCTGCCTATGGTGTTGACACTTCGCCCATTCTGGCGATATAATCTCAGGCAGCTCGGTCTTGGATCGTATCATCGCCGAGATTAACGCGTTGTTGTGGCTTTTTCATTTGATCGATCCACGTGTGTTTCCGTCTGCCTCGGCGTTTGGGTCCGGCAAATGGGACATTCATTGATAGTGCCTTCATGACTGGGTTCTCAGGTGGACGCCTTAGAACATGGCAATACCAATCCATACGACTATCTTCGAGCTTTTCAGTGATCGGTTGCTCAACAAATAAGCTGCCTCGGATCTAGGTGCTTTTGATACGATCCTTTTTGGTCACACTGGCTGACATCCGTAGCATTTTCATCTCAGTCGCAGTCATTTTACTTTCGTATGTCTTATACATAGTCCAGCATTCAGACGCATACATAAGTGCGGGAGTGTTTCATTATTCAGCATAAGAATATCTAACGAACCCGGCTTCGGTCAGTGGAAACGTTTTAATACATTGCTATACCTACGGAGGCTCCTTTAAGGCGTTACATATTTTCGTTGTGACAAAAACAATATATCCTATATTTATAAAGTCTAGGGTATGATTATTAGAGATCAACACGAGACCATTGATACTGTTGCGTGTACGGGGTGGGTATCTCTTACGACACGCACTGTACTAAGCTTCATCATAATCTCGAATGATCGATGACAAGTAAAATTGAATGGACACTAGTCGATTCTCGATCCATCTATAGTCTAGAACCTTCTCCAAACAGAAACATTGATAATGAAGCGGATTCTCGAACCTTCGTTGAGTAGTGAAACCCGAGACTCATCTCGAAAAATCTAGAGTCTTCGCTAATTGACGAATGCATGGATTTCCAGCTATAAAAGACAGATGTCACCGAAGAAGAAGAAGTAGTCAGACTCGACACTCAGTGGCGGTTGGATCGCTATAGAGCGGGATCGGAAAGTAGTGCCGTCGTTGTTGTTATTGCTAGTTTTAACGTTTGTTGTGAGTACGCGGGTGTAGTTCGTTTTGTAAATAAAGTGTGTGTTTTTCAATCGAAGTGTTTTCATTATTCAGCACAAGAATATCTAACGAACCTGGTTTCGTTTTGGTTTCGCTCAGCAGAGGGAACATTACAATACTTAATCGATACTTCGTATTTCGCAATTTCTATATTTTGTGTTTTAGTTTTTCAATTTCCACATCCATTTTTTTCATATTTGTTTACTAACATTTCAGTTCCCAGTCTTCACATTTTCCATCTTCACTTTACCATATTTTCTCATTTCTCCTATATTCTACAATATTTCCCAATTTCCATATTCCACGTTTATCCCATTTCCCATATTTCGTAATTTCGAAACTGGATAATTTCTGCATTTTCTGTATTTTCTATCTACCACATTTTTACATATTTTCCTAATTTTCCAGATTGATCATTTCCACAAGTGAATAATATTTAGAAAGCATAGAGCACAGCCCAGAGTTTCATAAGCGACCCGCAAAAAGGAGTTGAGACTGTAAAGAAACCATTGTACACATTTCTCTTCTCACTGTTTTCTTTGTTGTCCCTGGCTACTGCCACAGTTGTCTCCCGATTTAATATGGATCGCAAAATACCGTAAATTTCTACCACTGCTTCTTATGTACTCATCCCTTAATGCGTTTGAACTTCTCACGGGCATTTTATTGTGGACTACATGCAACGCAACCCAATGCAAAAGTTATCTTCCACTAGCCACGCTTCAAACATTCGTTGTGGATCTTTTATTTGATAGTGAATATGCAAACCAGTTTGAAGCGATGACACAAAAAGCCTTTTCGTTAGAGGTGGAACGTGGAATGGATGCTAGGAAAGTAACAGGTTTGTTGAAGATGGCGCTGATGAAGGAAAAAAAACGTATTTTTTTAAATGAGCAGATTAACGGTCAAGCTGCGAGATAGTCAATTGTGATGTTACTCTTGCACCTCCGCGACAAGTCCTCACTTTGTCGGAAACAAAGACGGAACTCTGTTGGACCGATTGCATATCAGGCTCGTCACTCACTATCCATTTTTTGTTTGGAACGAACCATAAACTGGTTCGGCTCGATAGTGAGTGGGAACTTTAGACTGTCTGTCGTTTGCCTACTACAAAATAAGATAGCTCATCACTGGCAATTTGGAATCCATTGCAATCGTATATACGGGCAGATGGCATAAAGTGTTTAATGATGGCAGGGTTTTGTGCAAGAGGTGTTCGAACACCCCTTAATAGGAAAATAAACGTTTCGTTTCCTTTCCTTTCCGTTTCTTGCATAACGCAAATTTGTCCTGTTCTCGCTACGAACACCTTTCTCTGTATTATCTCATAAATTTAGGGCCATGTTTGAATTGATGGGTGGTTTTATAGCGCCAGATGAAGCGTCAAAGCTGACCAATGTCCTCACACGTTTCTCACGTTGGGCGCCAATTTGACGTTTGCTTCTTGTAGCGTAGGAGTTCAATTCATAGCTCGGAGAAATATTTTTAGATCAAATGTAGGAATTTGGAAATCGTGACACCATAGATTGAAATCATTTTAAGGGCCTACTTGGATTTGGTCGATATCCCTCGTTCATAGATTGAAGTTGAGGTCGTTTTCATTCTGAAGCCTGGTAAGAGCTCACATGCTCCGCATGTGCCGCAACGATCTTAAACTTATCAGTTTATTCTCGAATCTACTAAAGATATTGGAAAGGCTGCTTGAAATTTAGTTACGCTGTAATATTCCACCACAACTTCTATCAACGTCTCAACACGCTTAATAGAAGGGTGCGTCGATGAACACAGCACTGCACTCTTTGGTAAGCTGTATCGAAACGCCTCTCAGTCACAAAGAATTCACCATGGTCGTCTTTCTAGACATCGATGGTGCTTTTAACAATGTTTTGTTTTACTAACGCACTTGCGTGTGGAATGTGATGCGTCCCTTGTGGAGCTTATAAACCTGCTGCTTACATCGAGGGTTGTTCCCACTAGTCTGGGTTCATCTTCGGAACGTGGATGTGTCAAGAGAGTCACTTCGCACGGTGGTGTTCTAACTCCACTTCTTTGAAACCTTGAGTTAAATAGACTGCTTTTGAACCTGGAAGGACTGGGATGAAGAGTCATTCTTATGCGGATGATGTCGCTATTGCCGTCTCGGGCAATTTCCCTAGTGTCCTCAGTGAGTTGTTACAGAACGCCCTCTCTCTACCTACTTGCTGGGCTAACTCCTGTGATTTAAGGGTTACCTCGAATAAAACTGAATTCATTCTATTCACTACCCAAGTAGCACAAGGTACAAGATACCTCCTACCTCACCTTAGTGCTGGGAGGAATAAGATTGGTCTTAGGTGGTAGGGCTGAATTCCTAGGAGTTATTTTTGGTAAAAAGTTAGGTTGGAGACCTAATATACAGGAGTGTATAAAGAAGGCCACCGTTACTCTTTAGGCGTGTATAAAAGTAATAGTTGCAAGTTCTCTACTGGCTCTACGTATCTATTATACGTCCTACTATTTTGCATGAAATTATCACCCTTAGGACGGCGGCTTTATGTAGCTTACTGAATGAGGTTCAAATACTAGCCTGCTTGCTGGTAAGTCAAGCTCTAAGAACTACTCCCTCTGCTACCTTGGGCATGATGCGTAACCTGCTTCCTTTAGACATTCTTAGAGAGCAGCTTGCTGAAACAAGGTACTCGTTTTCGTAGGGTACTGGCCACTCTGTGGTTTTAAACCAGCTAAAAATCTCTGCTGCCACTGACTACACTTTCCCACGATTCATTTTCGGAAAGAACTTTGTTAGCTTGAGCCCCACTCGCAATCAGTGGATTAACGGTGAGTTGCCGTCGCCGGGCTCTATAGACATCTACACGAATGACTCAAAGGCTGACGGCGGGGTGGGAGCGGGTATTTACTCCGACCGACTTAACAGTTTGTACCACTTTTGACACTATTTGGAGTTATTATACTCTCAGCTTGTTGTCGTCTCCCCCACCAGCCCCTTTGTTAGTGTGGACTCATGGTTGGTTTGACTTGAAACTTCTAGGAAAATGTACCTCCATCAGCGGCTGCAACGTTTCTTCCACTGTTTCTGTCATGGTACCATTACTTTTGCGTATCAGCCCCATTTTCGAAGCAGTGTCTTTCGATATCGTCTTCTGTAATCTGCATACTTCCGACGTGCTAGAGCAGAGTTCCCTCCACGTACTTCATTTCCGCAGACGTAAGGTTTTTTCAGCTCTCTCTTTTTATCCTTGTATAGTTCCCAAGAGTGAGAATCTCTCTACCTCATATAACAATTAAAGGCTTTCCTTTTCTCTCTTTCCAGTTCCCGACTCCACCATGGTGTTGGGTCCTTTTCGTCCACTACTGTGGAGCGACAAGCGTGTTCGAAAGCGCGATTAATAGCGGCGTTCAGTTGTTCCACTGTCCACTCTATCTCTATCGTATTCCGAGGTATTCTGTCTTGAATATCCTCGACTTGTTCCAATAAATATGTCTCGTACTTAATACGATCGGTAGTTTTTGTCACTCTTATACGTTTGCATTTGCTACTCCGTTTTCTGATCATTGTAGTAGTGTCTTCCAGGCAGAAGTTATTGCGATTTTGGAGCCTCTAACCTAGCTGAGGCGGCACGATGTAGCTCCTAAAGATATTACAATCTATACTGATAGCCAAGCCGCAATACAATACCTACAGTTCGTCCTGTTTATATCTAATATAGTTACTGAGTACCGTTCGTCCCTCATTAAGGTGGGAAGGCTTTAGAATATTGTCGTGTCTGGATTCCGGCCACAGTGATTTAAGTGGCAACTATCACGCCGATAAACGTGCTAGACAAGGGACTAGGGGCATGGCTCTGCACCAACATGAAATTGATATTCATGCATATCAATTCATGTAAATTGTACTTAAAATCTAAAGATAGTAACGGAGCAAATGTAAGGCCGACCGCATCTTGGACGTAGGCATGGCAGCGCAGCGCAGCGCACACATGGCATTGTTGTTGTAAAATCATATTTTGACAATTGTTACAACAACAATGCCATGTGCGCGCTGCGCTGCCCTGCCTACGTCCAAGATGCGGCCGGCCTTAGGTTGTTGAGTGGTTTCACATGTAATGCAACTAGATCAATTTGACTTATCTTAAACCCTTTACGCTCATCCCAACTCATATCGTTGAAAAGGCGACAAATCATCTCCGTCGTGGGAGCGATTACTGATCACTGTCTTATTGGAGAGCATGCTAGGAGGCTATAAAGATGTCGATAGGGAGGAAATTTGCTTTCATCTCTTCTGTTATCGTCCGGCTTTGGTGGGAAATAAGAGGTCAACTCTCGGCTTGCATTTTTTCCCAGAACTGGAGGATCTGGAGAATGTCAGTATTGGCTGCTTCCTTCGTTTTATAACCAGCGCATGCTGGTTTAATAGTAAGTGATTTATGGCTTAATTAAAACCTTGCGGCATCACAAAGGACTAGTTTATGGTCTAAATGTGCTGTGCTTGCCATGGCAGCCAAATGACCTGCCAACCTGTCAAGTCTAGGATGCATAAATGCAGCCGTCCACTGGACGCGTATTTGAGCGGCAACGCGCTACGTGTACGTGTGCCACGCGACTTGATAGACAGATCCAACAAATTTAGGATCGGCCGCTCGTTGCCGCATGTTGCTTCGAAGAATGTAAATGCGCATACGGCATGCTGTCCAAAATCTGGAAAAGCAGTGTTATTTCAGCATCAAGACCAAGCTGGGCCTGTTTCGCTCCCTGGTGCTGTCTGTGTATGGGAGTAGTACATGGAAAGTTTCCGTAAGAGTTACCGGAAAGCTGCAACTTTTCGTCAGCTCATGTCTTCGTCGAATTTTAAGAATTTTCTGGCGCGAAACAATATCAAATGAAGAGTTAAGTCGGCGTACGGGGCAGATGCCTATCGACGAATTGATACGCAGGCGAAAATGGCAGTGGAATGATCACACATTGCAAAAGAATGATAAATGCATTGCTTTGCATGCCATGAAATGGAACCCCATTTCCAACCAAGGCCGACCAAGAGGGGGTCCTAGAAACATATGGCGTCGATCAGTGGTAAAGGAGTGTAGTGCGCTGGGTAAGTCTTTCGTTGTTGCGCCCCATTGCCCGGAACAGAGTAGGATGGCGCGCAGGAGTAGTTGATGCGCTATGCCCCACTAGGGGTTAAGGCCAATTAGTATATATATTTCGTTTCAGGACTTACAATTAGTCAATTTTCATATCTCCTAGATTTTTTTCTTAAATGACGCATATTGTCGATCACTGCGATTTGCGCCAGGAATTCTTGGGGCATTGAGCATTACAGCTGACCAATTTTCAAAGTTATCCAATGTTAAATTAAAGTTAATTTTTAGTGCATACACATACTTTACACATAATCAATTTCTTTGCTTTTGCCCCTCCCTGAATCAAATCCCGGCTACGCAGGCATGACAGCAGCGGCAGCAGCATCAGCAGATCTGCTTTTCGAGAAAATCCCTACAATGCTTCTGAAGTGGCGTAATCTAGCGGCATGCTGGGGAAACTTTTCAAATGTCAGAAAGAACAAACGTGGTTTAATGCATTAAAGTGCCGAATGAAAGCTTTGTTTTGTTATTTAAAATTAAAATACAAAATATTTTCAACGATTCCCAATTTCTGACTTGGCGGAAGACGATATGACATTTCGTGCTATTATAGTCGGTTCTTCCAATGTGGCTTGCAGAACAGATTTTACAAGACACCGTCGAAGGCGCTGCGATTGCTTCTTTTGAAAATCTAAATTAGCCCATAAGACTCTAGGATTTTTCTCGAATCAATCTTTATAGCATTTCATATCAAATATGTAAGTATCTTAAGGTTAATTGGTCAATAACAACTGACAACATTGTACTCAACATTTAACATCGTTAATTACAAACGTTATTTCCGTTCGCCGATAACCTTAGCTCGTTACAATTTTCAATTTCCGCTACAGAATATCATATCACCATTAACACCAAAGCGCTGATAATAAAACAGGCCTAATCATAATTCCAGTGCCTGTTCAGCGGTTGACACTTGATCCTAATTGAAATTTATGATGCGTTCGGCGTCTTCCTTGTCATACACGATCCCATGTGATCCCAGTCATAGTAACATAATTTATTGACATATTAATGGCATTTACGTGTGCTTCACTTTCGTTGGAACCGAGGTCCCCTTACATGGAGGTGTCAACCTTCACATTATTCTTGTCAATAAAAACAACACTTAAAATTTATCATAAACATTTGCATCGAACATGTTTCATATCGTTCACATGAAAGCAACATGACAAAATAAGGAATATGGGAAACGTTAAAACGATCGTTAATTTTGGGGAAGTATAAGGCGAAGTTTTAAATAGATTTTTAAAAAGGATCCCTTATTAGACGATTATCGGTTTTTCTTTTAATCCGACATACGTTTTCTATTTTTAACCATACCTCTTACGGATTTCTTAAATTTGAAATTAATAAATATTGCAAATCCAAATGATATATTGTATATGCTTAATACCACGAAATCTTTTTCTTGGGATGCAGACTTAAAAAAAAAAACAGATCGGCTGTCTGCCAGCAAAAATTCTCAATACTTCAGCAATTCCTGATTGATTCCACATTCGCGTTTTCCGCACATATGAAACATTTTTTTAAATTATTCACATGGAGTTTTTCATAGGTCAGTCCAGCATTCACGAAGCAATCATATTCAGTGCCATCCATCTTGTCCTCATCTAGCTATTTTTAAAGACTATTCGAGGCCAAGTTGTTCCACAGATGAATTGAGCCTGTCTGCTCCTCTTGAACTTCTATTGCTTCCGTGAGTTTTTTCACCCGCTCACGAAAATTCTTTGAACTTTACAGCGGCAGACATCAACACTGCAGTCGACTTCTATAATTAGATTATATGCATGGTGCATAATAAACATGATCATTATGTTTATGGTTTCCTAAAGATACTTTTGCCTGCCTTCACTCACAGAAAAAGAGCAGTCAATCTTATGGCGGTATATTAGGTACCATATGGATATGTAAACGGTGCTACTCGCGTGTTTTGTTTTCAGCAAAAAAAAAAAAAAACTAATTTATTTTCCCGGTGTGTTGTTTCCTTGAAAATATTTGGTGAACTTTGGTTTCGGGGTTCGAGGGAAGATAAATAGACAACACGAGTCTCAGGTCTTGGTCTCAGAAAAGATTCGACAACACGGGTGTCCTGTCTAAGGACAAAAATCAAGAAAAACATCTCATCCGAATTGTTTACGATCCTTCTGTTTACCACAAAGACGGGTGGATTAATTATCATGTATCTGTTGTTTGTCACTCAATAATTTATTTTAAAGGATCTCAAATGAAGAAACAAATATCCCTTATAGTCGGCGTCCTTTTGATCAGAAGGCTTCGAATAGTGGAGGCTAGGGATGGTCTGGTGGTGAGCATCTGGATCACATCAGTCTGGAGCGAAGCCCTATATGATTTATGTATTCAGTCGATTGACATGATGAGATTCTGTTTGGAATGGGCCAAAGATGTTTGAAATTATATCTAAATAATGTGATAGGGTGTTAGGTAACAATCAGTTGTGGTCAATAGCCTTTTGAGGCGATGGGCTAACGAGTTGTACCCAAATGAGCTGATAACACAACAGGAAAACAATTAAAGGGCCACTTTGAAAAGCACCGAATCCTCCCGGTTAGTACAAATAAGGAAGCTCAGATTGTAATTATTAGTTTTAGTGTAGAAAGTGCGAAACGTAACACACATTTTAAATGTTAGTTTCCAACATAACGGTAAATTTGGCTGCACACAATTAAAAATCAGACAGTCAATTGAACTTTTTATACCCTTTACGAATGAGGGTATATTAACTTTGTCATGAAGTTTGCAACGCACAGAAGGAAGCATCTCCGACCATATAAACTATATACTTATGTACTTATATTCTTGGTAAGTATGATGAGACGAGTCGATTAAGCTTTGTCCATCTGTCTGTCTGAATCTATGCAAACTAGTCCCTCAGTTTTAAAACTATCGAGCTGAAATTTTGTAAAAAGCCTACTTTCTATTGCACGCTGTAAATATGTCGGAGCCAACGGAATCGGACCACTACGTCATATAGCTGCCATACGAACGACCGGTCCAAAAATTCGTCTTTGTGAGAAAAACTTTTTTATTTCTAAAGATATCATTTTTTTGTTGTTATTTTCGATATCACTGTCAGTCTTTACCGATCCCTAGTGTGGTTTTCTTTAAAGTTTGATATTGTTTAGAAAGTGATGGATCCTCCGCAAGGTGTTAAGCCGAACATACACCATCAGGAATTCCTCTCCAGAAAAACTGATCAGGCCCGGCCTTGAAGAATTCCGGATGGTGTATGGTCGATTCAGGCCGCCTTCAGGTGGCCGGATTGGCCTTTCAGGCGGCCGGAAGGAAAATCGTTCCCACCAGGCCTCCACCACACACGTTCCGGAGTTTTTGCTCCGGAAAAACTGATCGGTCCTGGCCTTGAGGAATTCCGGATCGTGAATGGCATGTGCAGGCCACCTTGACGCCGCGGACAGGCTTTTGAGGCGGCCGGATGGATAATTGGAAATCGATCTTATCGCTACAGAATCAAAGATAGATAGATATTGCATTGAATTGTACGCCATTCTTTTTCCATAGCCAAGCGTCAGATACATTCGTCTACTAAAATAAACTCACCCCAAGGCGCCGCGTGGCCAGAATAAATTTTCACTGGAGTTTATTTCAATTTTCCGGCATTAATTCCGGATGGTGTATTCTATATTCAAGCAAACCGGAAAGCCGGTCCTGATCAGTTTTTCCGGATGGTGTATGTTCGGCTTTACAAGTCATCTGAATGAATTTGAAGTGTGCAGGGCTGTGACATGACTAGAGTAAGACCACAGTTTCCGGGAAATGAGCCGTCGGCTTTGAGTGAGACATTCTGTCATCTAAAGAATTTGCGAATGGCTTCAGGAGGCGGGACAATCCACAAAAAGACAGGGACAGGGGTGGCAAAGAGCAACGTCTCACAGCGAGGGCCGATTTATACGCTGAACGCCCTCAGAAATCGTCGAAACACGGCATCAACAACATCTACCATACTAAGTGACGTCAGATACACCACATGGACCGTTATTTCCCTACAAATAGTTTGTAATCGCTTGAGGAAAAGTAGCCTTCTTTCCAAATATCCGGTAAAAACATCGCGATTAACAAGAAAGCACATAATGACCCGTCATCGGTTTGTCGGGAACTGTCGCAATTGAAGTATGAGGCTTTGGGGGAGAGTTCACTTCTCTGATGATCAATATTTTGCATTTGTGGAAATGATGATTGAGTTAGTGTGAAAACACACCCCATCAGACAAAACGTTTTTGTCTTTTAAGACAAAAAAACGTGTTTCATTGCAGCACACACCAAGCGAAACACAGTGAGACAAAACAAAACGTTTTTTTGTCTTGTTTCGTTTGGTGTGTGTTGAGATGAGCTTAGCTTATCAATTGCAAATTTTATTTGCATGCTCCTTTAGCTCATTGGGCTTCTTGCCTCAATTAAAAGCAACAACTTTTCGGCGTCGACGTCCATAATTTGCGATATTTTACATAAAATGACCTGCTATTAAGCGGAAACGAATTTTTGATTCCGAAAGACAACTGGGCGTCTAGTGGCAACGAAATATGTCTTTCTGTTTTGTCTTGTCTTTTTGTTTCGTTTCATGCGGTGTGTGTTGCGCCTATTGCAATGTATGCAATTATCGACAACGACGTTTGTCTGAGACAAGTTTGTTTCATTCGGTGTGTGTTGATAATATCCAAAGACATGCAGTATCGACAACCAGTCATAAAACGCATCGAGACAAAGACGTTTGTTTCGTTTCGTTTCTTTTGGTGTGCGCCGCCTGATAAGAAGCAATGGTCCGTTGTTTCTTGAGGCAGAAACAAACGTTTTGTCTTATTTTTGTCGTGGAGTACTGTACAACATCATGCTGCAATTTGGTATACCGGCAAAATTGGTGCGAATGACAATGTTGACGATGACCAACTCAGTCTCATAGGTCAGGATCCATAATAGACTTACTGATCTATTTGAAACACACACTGGTCTGAAATTGGACGATGGACTGGCACCTCCTAGGATCGTCTACATTCGGTGCCTTAAGGAGTACCTAAGCTCGAAGCTCTTACCTCCCCCCCTTGCGGGAATGGCGTTTTCTCTGACCGAAGTCAGAAGGATGACTACTTTGGAACATGCACTTTCCTCAGAACCTTACCATTATAGGCTGCGACCTAGCTTAGCCGACTTAACAATAACTCACAGCCACCACGAGTCCAACACCTTGATGGGCCAGTACCTTGGTACTGTGGGCACACCCATCCCCGTGGTTCATTATTTGCTACTGACTTCTCAAAAGCCGGAATGATCTCACCGTTCGATATCCTTACGGAATATCTTACTGATTAAGTTGTGCATCACGGGCTCAGTTAAACCCACTATCCCCAAGAGAGTTGAATGTGCTTCCGTTCCTCACGTACTAGTAAGCATTCCCCTCAGTCGGGGATAGTGCTTCCTTTCGCATCACAGGTCGGCACCATGTTCAGGTACTAGGAAGCCAATTGACTAGGTACGTGGGATTGTCAAGCCCCAAAGCAGTATAGGAATCAGTATCTCTTACTTTCCACCAATCCACACCTATGTTAGAATCAGAGCATGGGAAAACCCCAAGCCGTGTCGTCATCAAGTCTAGGAATCGGAATACTGGGAGGACCCCAGCAACCTTTCCGCTTCATGGCACCTATAGGATTGCTCCAATAGGAATCATAAAAGATACTTTTCAGCCTATATAGCCCCTTTACGTAGTTCGTTATGCGGGGGCACCACTCCCCAGGTGTCGTATAACGACGGACTCAAAAGACCATCACACAACACCGGTGGCATCATAACGACGGACACCACTAGCGAGACCGTCAATCAGCCACCTTAACTTCATAACTAAGGTACATGGGGTCGTCAGTCCCCAAAGGCATGCATAGGGATCAGCGCCAAGGCCCCTTTACCCTATACACCACCTCCTTGCGTAGCTCAGGTCCGTGGGTTCGCTAAACCCAAAACACCATAAGTCTTTCGACCCAGTGGGTGTCCCCTGCGGGAGATGGACTGGCACCGAGGTTCTTCAACCTAGCACTGGAATACGCTATTCGGGACAACACCAAGACACTCCTCATCAAATCGACACAATTAGCGGCGTACGCCGACGACATCAACATCATGTCCCGAAGATTAGCCCACGCAGAAGAACTTCTGCATACGCTCGATACCGTTGCAAAAGAAGTTGGACTACATATCAACAAGGGTAAAACTAAAATAATGATGCAATCGACGACAAGGACACAATGTGGGGGACCTCAACATCGAGTTCGTGCACGACTTCATATACCTGGATTGCAACTTGTCAAAGGACGCCAACGAAACTGACGAAATCAAGCGACGGATACAGTTAGCTAATAAGACTTTTTTCGAAGCATGTGTACAGAAACACGACGCTCCGCGTGTACAAAACCATTATACGCCCAGTGCTATGCTATGGCTGCGAAGCATGGACCCTAACTCAAGCCTCCGGAAACAGGCTAGACACATTTGAACGTAAGGTTCTACGGCGAATTTTCGGGGCTGTTTGCGATCGAGATGGATGGCGCATCCGGTACAACCATGAGTTGTATGAAATGTACGATGAGCTGCAAGTCTCGAAAATCGTCAAACTACAACGACTTCAATGGGCAGGGCATGTACAAAGAATGGACGATGATCGCATGCCTAAGAGAGTAATGAATGCAGAACGAGTCGACGGAGCGAGACTGCGAGGACGACCGAGATCTCGTTGGGAGAGCTCAGTAGGTGTGGACGCTGAACAGCTACTGGGCTTCCAAGATTGGAGGACGCGGTCACGTGACCGACATAATTGGAGGACAACGATCCAGGCAACCAAGGCCCGACGTCGGGCTGTTGCGCCACGATGATGATTAAATCAAATAAATATCTCTGCAGACCCTGATATTCTTTTCTTTTAAAGCATGTGTATCGTGGATTATCAGCCATTTCGTTCCCTAAGTCACAAGTCGCAGGAACGAGTACCCGTCAGCGATATTGTTCCGCGTGTCACAATCACAAATGAGACTTGTGACTTTCTCTTCAGTCACTGCTGTTACTTAAGTCAATGCTGTTATTTCAGTCAATGCTGTTACTTCAGTCACTGCTGTTACTTCAGTCAATGCTGTTATTTCAGTCAATGCTGTTACTTTAGTCACTGGTGTAACTTCAGTCTTCAGTCACTGCTGTTACTTCAGTCACTTCAGCAAAGTCACACTTGTGTGTGACTATGACACTGGGAACGATATCGCTGACAGTTACTCGTTACTGGTGACTTATGACTGCAACTTAGGGACCGAAATGACTGATGGTTGCTAGTTACGAATTTGTTGCAGGCGGCGGTCGTGAACTTGAGACTTGGAGAACACGAACATAAGGCTCAGTCTCATCGTTGCGCAACGGTTGTTGATTGCAACGACGGTATGACAGTGACAGGCGAATACTTATAGTTCCTAGTCACTGTTACCGAAGCATCGGCCCATCCCTACTGCACATAAATCTGGTACAGCAATGCCTTAATCATAAATATAAATCTACGGCTGATTCCTTTGCAACCTTCGGGCAGTGATGACCATGTGTGATAGCTCGACAGATGGTTCAACTGATACCTTACTTGATGGCTCAACTGATGTCTCAACTAATGACTCGACTGACTGATGGGAGAATTAAAACTGATATGACAGTCTTAAAATCTAATCATGTTTTTGACCTAACGACTATCAAAATGTAATGTTGTTTACAATTTTACTCCCACGTATTCCATCGATTTTCATAAAAAAAATACAAATTCCACTTACGATTCCTATTTCCTGATCATGATCAACAATGCCGACTTTGGAACAACCTTTTCCTTGTCGCTTAAGAACAAATTAGTGCTAATCTCTTTGGCTCAACTCAAAGAACGACTTAAAATTTGATCCTATGTTTATTTGCCTTAAATACCGCGATCATCTCGAGAGCTTTCTACACTTGACGATCCCAATAAAGGAAGTCTCAATAGCACTGAAGATTCAATTATGGTCTTGATGAGAAATTTCCATTACAAAGTGAATCCATTTATCAGAAGATTCAAACGACGACAAGATGACGCGTGGATTAAATGAAGCTTATCCCCGGATTGTTTATCTTTAGGCCGTTTTTTTTATCGGCATGCATACCATACCCCCCCATTCATGGAGCATATGTATCCAGAAATCACGCGAAACCATAATGATAGCGAGTTCCATTAATCGTCCCATATGCAAACAGATGTGGATTTAATTTTCCATAAAATCAAAGTTGATGAGATGATTTGGAGGAAGCAATTGGATGCATGCATGTCTCCCAATCAAAATTTAAGTACACGTACGAGATTATCGTTGTTCACTTTAATCGTCAAACAAATGGAGTAGGTACTATTGTTATGTAAGTAGGTGCCCTTTTAGGGCAGTAGTAGGAAGTTGATCTGCAACGAGTACACCGTATGTAGTTCGAATCTTTCTTCGGGCTTGGTGGCAGTAGTACTCAACATAATCCATTTATATGATAGTTTCGTGAGTCAATATTGCAGACATCGCCGCCAACTATGTTATGATGATGAAGTTATCACTGACGTCATAATGAGTGCCTGGATGGAAGTCATAATGACGACTGTGTGATCACTCAATGAACTGATACATGAGTATCATTGACGAATTCATGCGACCGTAGTTGATACAATACTCGAAGAAATTGACAAAATCATCTGGTCGTCACCATCAAAAACATCATAATCAAAAAAGAAAAAATACAATATTTTCACGGAACAGAATTTGAACTTTGTTAATAACCAATTAATTGCCTTAAGCCCTCCAGGGGCATGGGTGCGTCAAAATCTCTAGCATTTCTACGCCTTGTTTCGATATTTACTTCTCGGAAGTGCAGTTGCTAGCATGCACCTCCTATCCGCGCCGTCTTTATACTGACAAGCTCGGAGCACTGTGGGAGTTCTATTAGTGTCCACAGGCAGTTTTGGATCGCGCTGAGATTTGAACTCCGAGCTCTAGATGTAGTGTCGTAGAGCAGCAGCATAGAACGACCACGGCCACCGAGAGCGATAAAACCTCTCGAATAATAGATCAGCTAACTAAACTAACGAGGACGAATAATCGTTCGTAGGTTCTGTCTGTCTAAGCACCACTGTAAATCATCGAGGGGAATCCAAACTCTTTTCTTCTTCGTATCTCATATATAGATCATCACGAGAGGATCATACCAAAAACGGTGAAATGTATTCGAATAAATTTCATCTTGTTAGGAACTTTCTCAATATGGGCAACATGGTGAAGGACCTTTCGTCCGTCATGATGGCGATGACCACTTTAAGACCAATCCTATCCATAAGACAACAGCGCCAGTATCTTTTTTCAGACTGCAACTTTTCCAATTCTAATGAACTCTCGATGACGTTGTGCTCTTGATCAAATCACAAATGGATTGAAATGGATGGATGGATTGATGGACAACAGATCGATCACCATCTTTCAACGAGTCGTCAGTGTTGAACCAAAGTTCCATGCCAAAATCGGAAAAGGATTTATTGAAGTTTTCTCCGTTTGTCATCGTATCCAATTATAATACAATTTTCGGTTTACTGTACTAAATGTATTGAACATTCAACTGTATTTTCAAGTGAGATACGACGACAGTTTTTTTCTTTAAGGAATGTAGAGAGAAACACCAAGGGAATTTTTAATCCAAAAATGGTAACGACAACCGCCATAATTCAGTACTGTGCAAGAAATGTTGGCGGAGCCCAAGATTAAACTACATATGGTTTGTTCATTGTTTTTGGTCGTATAAAGGAATTTACGGAATTTCTTTGGATGCCAAAGAAAAGATGTGGCAGTTATTCTTGAGAATGATTTGTAAAGTCTTAATATTTTGATGACTTTAATCAAACTTTAATGTTGTTTACACTTTGGAGGATTTTAATAATCAGGTGGCAGGTCCTTTGAAACTGATACAGGCGACTAGTAAGTTTCTTCTGTAGTGATAAAACTGAATTCCAAGAATATGTTTAAAGTAATTTATAGAAGTCTGCTTTTGAATAATCGTTGTAAATTAAGTTGTAGGTTTTTGCGACAATTGTTCTGATTGACTTCAAACCCATAAATGAGCGGCTATGTGCGATTCGCATCAAGACTCGATTCTTCAATCTCTGGCTCATCAATGTGCATGCCCCCACTGAAGTTAAAGAAGACGCAGTACAAGACGAGTTCTACGCCCGCCTTGAGACTCTCTTCGACTCACTTCCATTCCAACAAACGACGTCAAAATGCTGCTGGGAGATTGTAACGCCAAAGTCGGAAATGAAAGTTGGCACCGGGGGACCACTAGAGGCCACAGTCTCCATGAAGAATGTAACGACAACGGCCAGCGACTTATCGACTTCGCCTGCAGCAGGAATCTAGTCGTAAGCTCTACGTGTTTCCCGCATAGACGCATTCACAAGCAGACCTGGAAGTCTGCAGACGCACATACCGTCAACCAAATAGACCACGTCCTCATTTGCAGGAGATGGGCGTCTAGTGTGATGGATGTCCGCTCCTATCGAGGAGCAAACTGCGACTCAGATCATCACTTGGTGAAGACGACCTACATCGACGCAAATGTCAAACTAAGTGACGGCTGCATCTTAACTAGCTCCAAAATAAAATCTTTAAAAAAATCGAACGTTTTCATAGAAATTCACTTTTACCCATATACGCGACTCTTGTTTGTCCTTCTACGTTCAAGTATCGCATTCATCCGCGCTAATTGGTTGAAATAGCGAAGATTCGTGATAAAATCCATTCACCCAGATCAATCAACGCAACAAGTCTACTGACAGTGCAACCCCGCCGAAATTCGCGACTTCAAGTACCCATTTTTGACGTTAACGAAACTCTTATCACTCCGCTGGCACTCAACTGAGACTGAGATCTGGTACATAGCCGACAGAATTGACGCCTTCGACTATTTAAGAGTGAGGCAGCGAAAAATTTGAGACATCAAGCTACAACTCACATCAGAAACTCGCATCACTCCGCGGGGCCTCAACTTCGCTGACCGACAACAACATTTGAGCCGACCGTCCAGCAAAGTCGTAAGTAAACACAACACCGACCCAGGTAAACATTGCACAAACAATCCTCACCAAACATGAAATGCTACAGCTGTAATATTGAGTTAGTCGACAAAGTAGATGCATTGGATTGTACGAAATGCTTGCAATCGTATCATTACTATTGTGTCGAATACTCTGACTCCACCTTTCGTAAACTTTCGAAGGAACGGAAAAAGGCATGGTTCTGCAAAACATGTCGTACCGGCCAGGATAACACGTCATGCGCAAACAACCATAGCTTGAATGACATCCTTAACACTATGAATGAAATGAAGGCAAACATAAAAGCTGAACTGGTAGAAGTTAAAACATCTATAAAAAATGACATGGATGAGTATCGCAAATCACTAGAGTATTGCTGCTCTAAAGTCGACGATTTTAACATAAAACTCTCACAATATAATGCTAAAATCGATAGCCTCACACATACATGTGAAAATCTAGCTAGGGAAAATAATGATCTAAAACTCCAAGTAAGCTCTTTGACAGCTCACGTAAACAAAATTGAACAAGGTCTATTGGAAACCGAGCTGGAGATATCCGGGATTCCTAAGACCAAAAACGAAAACTTATCCGAAGTAATTACTCGAATAGGGAAAGTTTTGGAAACACAACAAACCATAACACCAACATCACTGTCTCGACAACAAAACAAAACGAGAGGCGAAAATCCAAGATCGATAATAGTCAAATTCAACTCAACGACTGATCGCAACGCTTGGTTAGAAGAGACTAAGCAAAAGTGTTCTAATTTGACGGCGGACAAGATCCATAATAGTTTCCCAAAGAGAAGAGTCTACTTTAACTATCATCTCACCAAAACTTTTAAAACCCTTTTGTACAAATCTAAAGTCTTCGCCCGCGAAAATGAATTTAAATTTGTATGGCTGAAAAACGGAAGCCTATTTATGAGAAAATCTGAGACCACTAGAATTCATAAAATCTTGTGCGAGTCCGACTTAGACTTAAGACACCTGACGAATTAGTCCCAAAATTATATATAATATGAAAACAAAGATTATTGATTTAAGACATAATGAGCATGGATATTTGTAATTTCTTAAATACAATCAGCTCCGAACGGGAAAAATCAGTTATAATTAAAAATAAATATCAGTGTCATAAATTTTTTGAAAATCTAAGCGGTGTCAAAATCATACATTTAAACATTAGAAGTATTTGTAAAAATTTTAACGAATTTTGTTTATTAATATCAGACCTGAACTTGGTTTTTGACATTATAGTCTTGACTGAAACGTGGTTAGATTATAATAGCTCGAATTATCAAATACCTGGCTATAATAAAATAGTAAAAGAAAACAAATTTAATAAGTGCGATGGAGTAGTAGTATACATACGGGAGATTTTAATTTATAATATCTTAAATGAGGACATCAATGATGTAAATTCTCTAAATGTAGTAATACGTGTGAATGAGGATGATTTTTTGCTGACTTGTCTATATCGTTCCCCAAATGACACAAATGTTGACAATTTTATTGATAATTTGGAAATATTCATTGATAATAACAAATATTTTTCTAATCACGTAATAGTTGGCGATACCAATATAGACGTATTAGAAGGTGGAATGGATAATAACGGACATAAATATCTGAATATGTTATATGGGTTGGGTTTTATTAATCATGTGTACGGGTGTACACGTAAATGCAACACACGAGAATCGTGCGTAGACCATTTATTCCTTAAATGCAAAAAATCCTATAAATTTAGTTCAGCTATATATACTACTTTCATAACTGACCACTACGCTATCTTTGGAAACATACTATGTACAGCACAGAACTATAAGCTAACCAATATTTCAAAGGAAACATCTATAAAACAAACTCTAGATACATCCAAGTTTAAATTCGAACTAGAAAGAGAAACATGGTCAGCAGTGTATGACGAAGAGGAAGCTGAAAAGTCGTTTGAAAATTTCTACAATAGACTTTTACAGATTCATAGTAACAACCTAAAAAATTCACGTAAAATTAGTTGCAAGATGAAAAAACTCAAACCCTGGATCTCTAGAGGGTTAATTATATCTGTCAGGAATAGGGATAGAATGGCCAGTAAGCTACGAAAGCAGCCTTTCAATACGGATCTAGTTAACCAATACAAACATTATAGAAATATTCTCAAAACGTTAATTCGCTGTGCTAAGGATCAATATTACAAGGCCAAATTTCAAAACTGTGGAAATAATATAAAAAAGATTTGGGATATTGTCAATGAGGCTACAGAAACGAAAATTATGAGAGGGAAATTTAATAGTGATATAACTTCTATAGCCGGTGAATTAATTCATAGTCACAAAGAAGTAGAAATAGCCAATGAATTTAATAGACATTTTATAGAAGTTGGCCAAAATATTACAAGGAATACACCGATCATCACAGAAGCAGATCGAAACATGACAAGAGAATATATTGGCCAAAATAGTTTGAATTCATTCTTTTTGCACCCAATATCCGAATTAGAAATAGTGGGCCTTATAAGTGACCTCAAATCCAATGTCGCTCCTGGAATGGACAATCTTGAGTCAAAACTCTTTAAAGATAATGCCACTGTTTTGTCCAAACCTTTGTTACACATAATTAATATGTGCTTCACCCAAGGCAAATTTCCAACACGGTTAAAGCATGCGGTTGTGGTTCCACTGCATAAGGGTGACAATAAGAGTGATATGAACAATTATCGACCAATATCCCTGTTGTCATGTTTGTCGAAAATTTTTGAAAGGGCGATCAAAAATAGGCTAGTTAACTATTTAGATAAAAACAATATTATCTCAAAGGGGCAATTTGGATTTAGGAAAGGTAAAAGCACAGAAGATGTTATTTATGGCGTAACGAAAACAATTATGTCCAACTTAGATAAAGGCTTGAAATGTATAGGAATATTCTTGGATCTTAAAAAAGCGTTCGATACCGTCAATCATAAAATCTTACTGTCCAAGATGAATAATATTGGGATCAGAGGCGTGTCGCTTGATTTGTTCAGGTCTTATCTGGGAGGTAGAACACAATCTGTGCGTATAAATGGCTGCATGAGCTCTCCCCTCAACATAAAGATTGGAGTGCCCCAAGGAACAGTATTGGGTCCCATTATGTTCCTAATCTATATTAATGATTTACTGAAAATTAATATTACGAACTGCACATTATATGCCTTTGCTGACGATATAGTAGCGCTATATCATGGAGAAAGCTGGAATGAAACATTCGAATTTGCCAACGATGGTTTAGTGAAAAAAATAGCTTGGCTATCTAAAAATAAGCTTTGCATTAATTTAAATAAAACTGTAGTCATTCCATTTTCTCTCACATCAGCAGGAGTTCCTCCGGATAATTTCAGAGTTTCAGTACATACTAGTGGCTGCACAACAATATGTTGCAACTGTCCTGCGCTGCACATTGTAAACAGTACTAAGTACTTAGGAATAATAATAGACCGACATTTACGCTGGCAAGAACATATATCCTACGTTTGCAGTCGCCTAAGAAAAATAATTTATAAATTCGTAGAATTGAGATCAATGGTCTCAGTTGAACGTTTAAGGATGATATTCACAGCTCTAGTACAGTCCGTTATAGAATATGGGATCATAGGCTGGGGAGGTTTAGCAACTTCCAATCTACAACCCCTGATTATATTACATAAGAGAATAATCAAAATTTGCCTTAAAAAACCGTTAGATTATCCAACCATGTTGATTTATTCTGATTTTCGTGTTCTAACAGTTCCAAAACTTTATAAATTCAAGTCACTTAAATTTGTTCAGACACACTTGATTGAATTTCCATATAATCTAAACGATGCACTACATTTGACTCGGAATAGTACAAGAAAATTACGACGGGAGCCTAGATACAATACGTCAGCTGCATCTAATCATGCATTTTATTCAGGACCAAGGTTATTTAACAATCTTCCAGCAGAAATCATTAAAATCACAAATTTCCACCGTTTTAAAATAGCATTAAAAAATTACTTCATGGAAACGTTACACAATTAAATTTAGCAAAAAACAAAACAAAATGCGGGTAAACCCTAAATTCTGATATGTCGATCAAAAGTCTCACAGCACGAGCCTAGCTCATAGTGAGATGGCCTGAATTATTATTTTACTTGTTTACATTATTATATACATATCTTATTATTATTATTTTCATGCAAATACTCCAACGCAGTTATTATCTAATTGTTTTTATTTTAAATTTTATTTTTATTTTTGTTGGCTAAACTAGTAATTTATATATTGTAGTATTATTGTATAATTTAGTAGAATAAGTTTTGTATAAATTATCTGTATTACATTGAATTAGAGGCAATAAAGAATTATTATTATTATTATTATTATATGTAGAATTTCCTCAGTGCACCAATCGAGAATCAGCCCTCCCAAAATCTTTGCGGTTGATAAGCTTTTGAGTGATGCTACAGCGGTGGCGTATACTACCGCCCTCGAGGAAAGACTATCACCTATGCTACACAACATCAGCAACACAGGCGTCCATGGGTTCTGGGAAGAACTCAGGAGTACCATCAAGGATGTCGCAGAGAAAGTCGTGGGATATAAAGCCCGGTGAGCGCGAAATGACTGGTTCGACGAAGAATGGAAAAATTCACTTGACGCGAAAAACGAGGCCTACAGACAATGGATTCAACGAGGAACCAAAGCCAGAAGAGAAAAATATGACGAGTTACGGCGAATATCGAATAGAATAATTAGACGTAAGAAACGTAAATACTTTGACGAGCAGTTGCTGAATTTAAACGAAAACTTAACAAATGAGTTCAATTGAAATTATGTACCTCCGCCCGTGATCCTGGGGTAATATCCAAATGTATAGGTAATTACGTCCGTTGATCGGTCGCATCCAGCCGTTTGCATGTATTTTGCCTTTAAAATGACACTTTTACTCAGATCTAGTAAAAAGCGGATGGCGAAACGCTTAGCACGTTCGCCTTCTATGCACTGGGCCCCGGTTCGACTCCTACTGACTGCAGTAGTCTTCGATAAAAAAGGAGATTTACGTGTCGAACTATAAGTTCACTCAGCTGTTAAACGAGTATCCGTTTGGGTAAAACGACTCGGTCGAGCGTGTTGCTGCACACCATCACGAATCTAAAAAATTATATGATGCTAACTCGTCTCGAGGCCATGGTCCTGATTGGATAGATAGATAGATAGGGGGCGGGTCGTGAATCGTGTTGAATCCACAAGCACTGCGACAATGGATCTACATATTGTGCTAAAGCCTTTTCTACCGAGAAGCTGGTAGATCATATGAATCAGTCGACTATTAAATTTACTGATCTGGCCAGGTTTAATAGAGAAGATGTCCTAGGCTAAAGGGAATGTTATGCCAACCAAAACAATCAGTGCGTCGTTGCGCAAGACGTTTGCACTCGCAAAGAATGTGCTGTGAAGTCTCATTATCGGCCTTACAAAAGCGGCAGCTAGGATCTGGTACAATACGAATGGATTTAAGGTGACCGCTGGGACGCGAGTGTCCCGGCAAAATTCCACAAATCATTCTGACTCTGTTTTTGCTCAACCGCAGCAATTCCAAAGTACGAGTACGCGAGTAGCCCGAGATGAACAGCCTGACCGGTCTCAGGCCTGGAAGGGCCTCCTATTGGCAAAAGATTGGACTGTTGCGCCATAGTTATCTATTTATTTATTTTATTTTTATAATTTATTTATGTATTTATTTTTTATTTATGATAACTAAAGACCGGATTTTCGTGCAGCCAAAAATCCAAAAATGTGCAGTAAAAACTCCAAATCGTGCAAAATCGTGCAATGAAAACTCCAAATCGTGCAAGATTGTGCAATTAAAATTTTAGGTGGTGCATAATAAAATCCAGATCTTTAAAATTAGGTCAGTCTATTACGGCATTGATCCAACGTCCTTCAAAATATGGAAATAATTGTCTTCACCTTAAACTTTAACGATAAAGTAAACAAAGTAAATTGGAAAACAAAACTTTAGTGCTGTTTGAGTTCTTATAAATTTCAAATTTCCTAGCATGGAATTTTCATCTCAAAACCACAATAGTGCAGCACAAAACATTCACAAAGAGAAAAAGAAATTCCCTTTTTGCTTGGAAATTTTAACTTTTCCATAAGATTTGCCAGCAATTCAAAACTCTAAGTGTCAAAATTTGTGAGCTGGTACTGTCCATGATTTCCAACTCGAAATATGGACATAGTTGTTCATGCGCTTTTTGTTTATGGCACCCCAATCTACTTCGGTGGGTTCGTCGCCTGAAAGGAAATCATGTACAGTAGCAGCTCGCAAATTTGGACACTGAGAGTTTTGAATTGCAGGGAAATCTAATCGGAAAGTTCAAATTTCCAAGCAAAAAAGAATTTTCTTTTCTCTTTGTGAATGTTCTGTGTTTCACTGTTATAGTTTTGAGACAAAAATTCCATGCTAGGAAATTTGAAATTTATTGGAACTCATACAGAATTTACTTATTCGGAAAACTTTTTCCCGAGTATTTTGCTAGGTGAGGAAGCGACTCCATGTGATTTACACATCAATATAGGCCTCCCTTAGTATGTATCTACAACACAATGAGTAATCAATTTAAGAAGATAATTTGGGGCGTTTTTTTTGTCAAAAGAGTTTCAATGTCGTTGGTATCCACAGAAATGTTTATATGAGTACCAGTTTACAATGCCTGCGTTCACAATTTGCCTGTAATCAATTTAAGAAGATAATTTGGGGCGTTTTTTTTTGTCAAAAGAGTTTCAATGTCGTTGGTATCCACAGGAATGTTTCTATGAGTACCAGTTTACAGTGCCTGCGTTCACATTTTGGAGCGCTTCGGTTATTCAGCAATTGAAATGCATGTAAACGGAAAAAATCACCGATTTATCCGTTTACATGCATTTCAATTGCTGAATAACCGAAGCGCTCCAAAATGTGAACGCAGGCATAATGTGTTCTAATTTGGCACAAATATTCGAAGAGCACCGAGTTATGTCGATTAGTTGCTGATTTACGTGGGGCAGTTACAAAAATATGATAAAAAACAGGTGAATATGCAATTTTGTGCATTAAAGATGAAGACTGCAATTTTATGCAGTAACACCTAAAACGTGCAATTTTGTGCAGTAACCCCCAAAACGTGCAATTTTGTGCAGTTACGTGCAATTGCACGTGAATCCGGACTTTAATGATAACTCTTGATCGAATAAACGTGGAAATCTCAAACTTGGTTCGGCGATTGCCTAGGGCTATTTTATATCTTATAAGAATGAGATCGATCAGTGGGAAAACATGGGTACGAGTATTATCTTTACAAAGTGCCCCCTAACACCCTTCTTTAAGTCGAAATTTAGACATTCAATTTTTCCATCATGTGCAAGTACATCGTACCGATCCATAGGATACTGTATATTTCAGGTTGGAATCGCTGTGTTGATGCGGCGACGACTTAAAGGAATCCAGCGAGACTTACAAACTACGAAAATTTCATACCTGCTCCAAACATACTAAGCTACGAGTATTTGCTGAAACAAGATGGAATATGGACGACCTCTAGTGAAGAAACTATCCAAGTTTTGATTGACGCTCGCTTCCCTGACAGATCATCTGGAGCAGTAACAGATAACTCTCGAATAGTAATTGGCCCCTTGTGAATCTGATTATATTCTCTCTAATGGTGAAACAGCATGCGATATTAACAGTTTAGTCCCGTATAAATCAGCAGCACAACAAACAATGGACATGGTCGTCCCCTGGATTGAGCCTGCCTGGCGCTTGTACCCACTCCTCGCACATGGTTGACGGTGAAGGTGGTTTCTATCCCGGAAGCGAGCAGAAGCGCGGACTAACGTCCGAAGGACTCAACTCTGCTGAAGATGCAGCAGCGTCTAATCGATATACGCTTACCTGCTACCATTCCATCGCACCCCTACCCCATTTTCTCAGCATGCCTTCTAGAAGGGTAGATCGGTGGACACAGCTCTGCACTCATTGGTAACATATATTGAAAAATCTCTGAGCTCTACGGCACCTTATTTGATATTGAAGGCGCCTTCAATAACGCCAAACGGCGGCTTTTTCGAATTCAATATCGATTCTGATTGCAGATGGCCTACTCTGTAAGCTTATTAGCATCTAGGGTTATTTGTAGTCTAGGTTCATCAAAAATACGTAGACAGGAGTGTAGGCACATCCCTCAAGGAGGTAACCTGTCCTCCCTCTTTTTGACTGATGGTTAAAAGGCTACTTCTAGGTTTGGAGAGGGCGGGCTGGAAGGTCATTGCTTATGCGGACTACGATGCTATTGCTATCTTTGGAAATTTTTCCGGGGTTCTAGGTGATATAATTCAAAATGCCATAAATATCCTATCTCAAAACAAAAATTGTTTTCTTTACTAGAAGGAACACTTCATTGGTACTATTGTTGGGGAGGAGGATCCCTATCCCGGAAGGCACATATTCACACACTGTACTCTTGTAGGCTATTGGCCAGAAATGAGGTCTACGACCTAAGGTCTTTTTTTGGCTCTACGTGTCAGTTATATGCAACATGTTAATGCAAGCGGTAGTAGTTTGGTGAATGACACTCAACAAAGCGTCTACAGGAATCTTTTAAATAAAGTTCGAAGACTATCCTGCATCTGCATTACTATAAATGGTGCTCCCAAGACCGTAGTGACCGCTGTTCTTGGTGTTCTGCTTATTTTGCTTCCCTTTGACATATTGTCTGGGCAAATGGCTGCAATTACGACCATCAGTCTTCGGGAAATAGGACAGTGGACAGAGTTTACTGATTGCCACTCTGCTATACCGAACAATCTGGCTGTTCTAGAGGAAACGGATTATTTTTTTCCGATGTACTCTCTCGGCCAAGGCCATACTAGCCAAATATTTTCGCGGCAAGAGCTTTTTACTGATGGCTCAAAAATAGAAGAGGGTGTCGGTGTATATTTAAAGAAATAGGATATTTGCTTATTACTCCGTCTTCTAGTTTCATGTAGCGTCTTCCAGGCGAAAATCACTGCACTATATACCTATATACTGATATTCAGACGGTGATTAAATCTCTCGACGTTGTACTGTCCTCCTAGAAACCCGTAGTGAGATTCGTAACGCTCTCAAGGAACTCAGCGACTTCTTCAACATCACTTTGTGCTGGATTCCGGTGGACAGTGGTTTTAACGGCAACTGCAAGGCGAACTAACTGGCTCGAGCGAGTACGACCAGTGTGGAATAGGGGTGCTGGAAACAGTGGGCTAAGTTTATGAGCGAATCATTTTAGATAGCATTTTAAGTTTATTTGTGAGAAAATCGCAAGCGTGGTGAGAATGATGCCGAACATCAGAGCAGGAGGCCCCTGCTGTTCAGAGTAGTAGTTTCTATTCTGCATTACGCATCACCAGCATGAGGCTTCGCAGCGCTAGCAACACCAGAGATATCAGTTAGGTATAGAGAAAGAGCGGAGAGTGTGCCAAGCATACCGAACAACATCACATGAAGCGTCGTAGTAGGAATGCTCTCCCCAATAGGCTTTACCATGGCCGACGTTTGAAGACCTCGGAGGCGTCAGAGGAACAAAGAAAAAGAGAAAGGATCGAGTATATAGAAAAATGGCAGCAGCGGTCGGAGCAGGCCACAACAGGGCGTTCGACGTACGCTCTTATCTCGCATATCGAGCGTTTGTTTAATAGAAAGCGCGGCGAGTTAAACCACTCCTAACTTAGTTCCTCATAGGGCATGGTTGATACCATTCACGGTATCATAAGTTCATAGGTTCAAGTTGAACGACTCAGCCGAATGCCCCAGATACAAAAGAGTTCCGGAAAATGCAAAGAACGAGCTGTTCTAGAGCCGAAGTTATAGTCAAATTCGTGAAAATTTGGAAAAATAACTGGGCAGTGCCGTCAGCCCCAAGAACTTGATCAGGTACGCTAAAGAATGTGCAAAACTGGTAGGCAGTGAGGCGCACAATATGTGACATTCAGAAGGAACTCAGGAGGGAGGAAGAAAGACGTAAATCAGCACGGCGGAGTAACGGCTAATAAGCCAATGCCATCACTGTGAAGTAATATCGAGAAGTGGTCCCGTAGAGAAAATGGTAAGCAGAAGGTGTTTTTTGGGTTCAGTCAGTAAAAATCTAATCAGATATAAGGACGATGAGGAGGTGGAAATAATAGATCACTTCCTGTGAACTTGCCTTTATCTGGTCGGTAGAAGAAAGGACACTCTAGGGTCCGTCTACTTTATTGACCTGGATGAATTGAAAGACATAAGTGCTGGTCATCTACATGGCTTTATTGACAACTTCGGATAATTCCGCGACTAAAACCTCATTTGAGCTGGCGAGGTTTTTGTGTGCTGTTTTTTGCACAAAGGAGACGCGACGAACGAAAGATTAAGAATCCCTCTTCTAACAGTCGCCCGAATTAGAATTGCGAATCCAGTAAACTCGACCTCACCATAAGGTGCATTTAGATTTAGCAAGACCACTAGCGAAACTGATGCGCGAGGAAAAATTTCGCGTAGTGTGGATGTGTTTCTCACAGACTGGCCACGGGTAAGTTTCCTCGCGCAATAGTTTCGCAAGCGGTTTCACTATTATTATTATTATAAGTATATTCTGGGGGATAGCCGAAGCAGACCACTAACGTTTGGGTTTCTTTTCGCCCCCTCCCGGTCATCAGTGGCTTCCAGATGTCGACTGATAGTTGTCGACCTCTTTCTTCATCACTGAGTCCCGTGTTATTGCTAGCATTTGTTTAAGGCTGAGTTCACTCATGGCTTCCACACTTATCGTGTGCTTGCCTGTGATCCTCAACCTCGTGCTAGCCAGTGCTGGACATTCGCACACAATGTGTGCTGCCGTCTCAACCTCCTCCAGGCATAGCCTGCAAACGTCATCTTCCCCGATTTTCATCTTGGCCAGATGAGCCTTAAAATTACCATGCCCTATGACGAAGGCAGTTATCCAGCTTACGGTACTCCGTTTGTAACTGAGTACCTTTCTCGCTTCCCTGCCTAAAGGGCTGGTGATTGCATTCCGAGCTTGTTTGCAAGTGACTAGCTCCTGCCATCTTTGTTGATGCATGGAGTCCATCCATTCCCCAACCTTCGCTCCAATCATGCCGTTCCCCAGAGCAACTCTGGGTTCTGGGCCAATGAAAGTTGCCGCAGATCCCTGTTTTGCTAGGGCATCCGCCGCCTCATTTCCTGTTGTACCTATGTGTCCTTTTACCCACATCAGCGTAACCTCATTTTCTGAGGCACACGTGTTGAGCTTCCGGACACACTCTAGTACCAGTTTAGAGTTTATGTTCATCTGCTGCGGTTTCACTAAATCTAAGCGCAAGATTATTTAATAAATTTTGTTAGGTATTACTTTACCTTTAACATTTAAATATATACTAATATACTCTGTAGAAACAAGAGAAAAGTTCGAATCTTTAGGCATTCTCTGTGTGTTGTAAGCGACATAAATGCAAACATTACAGATGATGCATCTTAAGATAGTAAACAAAACTAGAAAATCCATCCCATCAAAGCAATTGTCTATTTATGCATACGACAGGCTGTCCCACACTATAGTCGCACCCGAAATATGTTCATAAATATGTACATTCCCAGGAAGACATGAAGGTGAAATAGTGATCGGAAGTCTTAGAAGTTCACTTAAGGAAGCCAGGGTCACAGCGCAGTCAGCAGCCGCATCATCGTCAATATTTTCTTTTTCTTTTCTATTTTGATTTTTTATTGAAGACTTTATACGGTTAAAGGAGTTGTCGGTTCTGATTTGGTATCTTCTTTGCATATTTGATGCGTGAAGTGGTAATCAAATATGTTTGCCCATCTCACTTTCAACGCTAACATTCAAGCGCGTAATTTGAACGCATCCAAAATAGTGTTGGCTTTGGATGCATTACACAAACGGAGGCATCGTCGTAAATCGGCTTTGAAGCTTGCGTGTGTGTATCTTTGCGTTTTCAGTTTACTCGTTATTTGTAAATAATGCCAACCGATTTCAGTGTTAATATTGGATGCATCAAGTGTGACATTTTGTCACCAAAGAGATGTGTTGCAAAGAAAAATATACAGATATGTGATGAATTGATGTACTATATGTTCAATCAAAGAACTTGTTTTTGGAAGTCCAAGCCATAATGGCTGGATTTTGAGGGAGATTTTATCAAATCTCTTGCAGTATGAATTTTACATGGGCAAAACAATCTACGGTAGAAATATAGTTGAAAAATTGTGGAAAAAGCCTGAAAATTGTTGGTGCCCAATGTAGGTTGTGATTTAAGCTAACCTAACTAAAAGCGAAATGTGCTATAGAATAGGCACGCGGTACCGTTAGTCACAAGAAATAAAATCCAAAACTACCTCTATGTAAAGGTTAGCATAAGCTACCTTAAGGTTACCTCAAGGTTTTTTTCTATCCTACGTCAGGGAACAGACAATAGAAAATAAACGAAAAATGATAAAAAACAAACTTGAAAATATCCGGCGTCCAACGTGGGGTCAAAATAATTTTATGTAGACAATGAAATCAAAATTGACGATTGAGTACGCACGTGGTAGCGTTAATCACGAGACACAAAGAGGCACCGAAATAATCCATATGGATATTTACGTTTTGAACCGAAAATAAACGAAAAAGCCATGCATGATCAATATCGAACGGTGGAGTTGCAACATAGTTGTGAAAACACCAACACGTCACACCCAGCTGAAAGATAATCAAAAGAACACGCGATCAATAACACCATTGGAGAGCTACCTCAGCGCTATATACAAAATAAATCCCGGCGGCTCTTAAGACACCTATGAAAGCAACCCTTCCTATAAGATTGGGTATGTAGGCATGTAACCTGACTTTATCACCAAGCTCCCAAACAGTACTGCTTTACTCTGGAAATGAAGACGATACGTTACCTCGAATGGCAGGCGTCGGAATCCTGTCGACTAGGGAAGCACGCCTATCTCTAATTGACGGGGAGCCCATCTCCGACCGTATCACAGCCAGACTCCAGGGTAAAAGATACCACAATAATTCAGTGCTACGCCCCGACTAAACTAGCGGAACAATCAGCTAAGGACGCGTTTTACCAACGGCTTGGCGACCGACACCTTCGACGAGGCTCCCAAAATGATCACGGGGGATCTCAACGCCAAAGTTGGGTCTGACAATGTCGGCTTAGAACACCTAGTGGGCAATCACGGACTAGGCAACATGAACAAAAATTGCGATATGTTCGTGGAGTTTTGCAACACTCGTCAACTCGTCATTGGCCTTACCCTGTTTAAGCACAAACGCTGCCACTTAATAACTTGGACCTCTCCGGATGGCAGAACAGAAAAAAGATTTACCATATAGCCATTTTCAAGACATGGAGGAATTGTCTCTTGGACGTCAGGTCGAAGCGAGGTGATGATGTTAGCAGCGACCACCAACTTATTATTGCAAAAATATGGTTACGAACGGCAGCGACCCAGCGCCTTCAAAATGCACGAATCTTGCCACGTTTTAATGTTAAAAGCTTAAAGATCCATCTGAAAGACGTGAACATTCCACCGCCTTGCACAAGAGAGCTATTGCACCACCACCTTGTGAGAATCCTACAATTGATGATAGGTGGAACACCGCTAAGGACTCATTTATTTAGTGTGGCGTAACATTTGCGGGTCGATTGGAGCGCGGTAGGCTAATTTCAGCACGCAAGAGAGTTAAGGAACAGATTAACTCAGCTGCTGCCGGCTCAGTCAAAGACAAACTCAGAGGCTCAGAGCTGGCTGAATACCGTTCTCTTCAGAAAGGCGTGCAAAGAAGCGTAAGACGGGACAAACGTAACAACATCAATGCATTAGCGGAGAAGGAAGAGGAAGCGGCTTACCGTGGTGACAGTGGAACCCTTTACAAACTTATCAAGCCATTAACTGACAAATCTTTTGCAGCTGAACATCCCGTGAAAGATAAAGACGGGTCGCTACTGGTCGCTGATGAACACCAACTGCAACGATGGAGAGATCACTTCATTGAGGTCCTCAACAACATCTTTGGACATTTGAACTTATTTTCACTGAAGCAGAAAATATTCCGCAAATAGCTAGAGTTAATACCAGCCCACCATCTACACTGGAAGTAACAGTGGCTATTAAATCCATGGATGCGGGTAAAGCCCCGGGGAAAGATGGAATTCCGATGGAAGTCTTTAAGGCGGATATCAACGCTACTGCAGATATTCTTCTCCCCCTTATCCAAGAGTGTTGGGAAACCGAAACTCTCCCTAAAGACTGGAAGAAGGGCGTCATTAATAAGACCCCGAAGAAAGGTTACCTAAAGGATTGTAATAATTAGCGTGGAATCTGCCTCCTCCCTGTAGTCTCCAAGCAGATGGCAAAAATAGTCTTAAACCGGATCAAGCATATAGTTGACCGCACACTGAACGATGAACAGGCTGGTTTTCGCGAGGGCTTTTCATGTAGCGAACACATAAATACCCTATGAATTTTTATTGAACAATCCGCAGAGTGGAGATCCCCATTACATCTCATGTTCATCGATTTCGAGAAGGCGTTTGATAGCGTTGACCGGGAATACATCGGAGCGCGTCTTACACAAGAGTAAGCTTTCAGATTCTTTCGAGGCAGAGCGGAGTCAAACAAAGCTGCATTTTGTCACCTATACTGTTTTTAATTGATATTAATGATATGCTAAGCGGCGCGCTTCAAGAACACCAGAACAAGGGTATAAGATTGAAGTTCAAATACCTTCAAAACCTCTCTAATTGCCTTGACCCCTCCAGGGGCATGGGCGCGTCAACATCTCTAGCATTTCTATGCCTTGTTGACGTTTCAATAGCATATCTACTTTTCGGAAGTTCAGTTGCTAGCATGAACCTCCTACTCGCGCCGTCATTATACTGACAAGCTCGGAGCACTGTCAGAGTTATATTAGTACTCACAGGCAGTTTTTGATCGCGCCGAGATTTGATCTCCGACCTCTAGATTAGTATAGTAGAGCGGTGACCGAACGATCACGGCCTCCGAGTGCGTCTATCAAAACCTAGACTAGGCTGGCGATATTTGCCTTCTATCAAATAAATCGGATCAAGAAGCTCAAATGTCTAATGCTCTGCATTGCAAAAGCCGTAATGCGGGGCTGCCAAGACTAAGTACTTGAGCTTGAATCCAGGAAGGTAAAGTGGAATTTGTGTTTCGGGGCAGGCAGTCGAGAAAGTTTACAGTTTCCGCTATCTCGGTAGCGTAGTTACAGCAGATGGTGGAGCAGATGCGGGGTACAGTCTCACATCAACAAGCTCGACCACCATACCACGTATATGGCGCTTAACATGCCGTCACCCTTAGCAAGTCGATGGTCGTTGCCCGAATAACTGGTTCCGTATTATGTTGCCACTGCCGCCAAGCCAGAACAAATACAGTGTATGGTGGTCGATGATCGTTCCCCGAAAAACTGGTATCATATCAAAAATATTCCATTGGATCCTGCAATGTACACGGTGGGTTATCGATCTTCACCGAATTTCCCGCCTTGCCAACAGTCGCAGTCGGCACCCACTGTGTTTCAAGTACAGAGCGGGTGCCGACTATCGCCGCAAGGCTGATTTATGAAAAAATCTGCAAAATACGGCGGCAATTGAACCCGTGACCAACTACTCACAAGTCGGACTCGCTAACCACTAAGCCAAGAAGTACCTGTCAAACTCTTTTCGCTTTGTATTTTGTAATGTAAAATACAAATCTATGAGATTGTACCACGACGACGCGAGCGCCTCTTCCAGTGCGTGGCAGTACCGTTAAATTATATTTTTTCGATTCCCTACCCATCGATGTATCGTTGCTATAAAAGTGACACTTAAAAAAAATCTTTACGAAACAATAAAAATAGTTATATTAAAATAACCGAACAAAGGATTGTAAAAAAAAGTTATTTTTGGGAATAAGAAAAAAAATCAAAGCCGAATTTTCGTTATCAAACCGCGGTTTCGTGTTCAGCACCCCCAAAAACATAAAGCTACACAAAAATCAAAAGGTCTGCAAAACTTTTCATCTCGTCCATTTAAATGAAGCAATCTTAGGGCGACCAGACCACAGAGTGAAAGCTGGTGCTGATGCTTGTGCTGGTGTTTTGACTGCGAACACTCAGTGAAGAGAAACGTTCACGTGAAACGTGCTCATGGAGCTTTCCCTGCCAATGTTGCTGGGGATCACATTCGTAATTGTTCGGTGTATTCGTTTAATTGTTATGTGCTATGAATAGATTTTATACAGAAAATCACCGGACAATTACGAATGCGATCTTGAGCTTTAGCAATAGAATGGGCAGGGAAAGCTCCTTGAGCACTTGAGCACGTTTCACGTAAACGTTTCTCTTCACTGAGTGTTCGCAATCAAAAACCAGCATAAGCATCAGCTTCAGCTTTCACTCTGTGGTCGCTCTATTAGGCTATATGCACAATTTCAGTTTCCAATCGATATAGGGTATGCGAAGGAAAGCATTTTTTTTTGTTTCATCAATTGAGAGTGGTTACAACACATACTAACCTGTCGCAAATCTAATGTTATCGTTACATATTCATTCTGGCGTCCATACTGTAATGTCGGACTTTGCCACCACGTATTTGAATTGTTCAGGATTGCTTCAATTGGATGTCTCTTGGTCTCGTCTAAACTATTATCGTCACATATTCCACACTGTGTGTCCCGTGTTTTATGCGATAGTGAATCCGCTAATTTGCAATATTCCTCGTGTCCATTCAGTCCGCATGTTGCATTCACGCTGGCTCTGGCCCTTGGCGCAATATTAGCGTGCGGCGGAAATGCACCACCGCCTTCAATGTTGTCTGCAACCCGAGACAAAAGACGTAACGCTGAAAATAGACAAGAAAATTATTTCAGCTGATTAATGGTCCTCAAGGCGGGAAAATGCTTCTTTGTGCAAAACACCAAAGAAATGCACCCATGAAACATTACAACAAATCAAGTACGTATGAAACAGAGAGCAGAAAAATGGTGAAAAAATTAACAGCAACCATAAGAAGATTGAACCAACAAAGCTAATACACTACTACAAAATGTTATTTATGATAGTGTCAGGCAAACATACGCCAAGAAACAGCAAAAAAAATCCTCACCAACAAATGCTACTGTGGTTTAGAGAACGTGCCATACACCACAGATTTACTGGTAGCTAGTTGATGTGGTTCAAAGAATCAGCGGCATCGATTTCCGATAAGAATGTTACAAAGAGATGAGAATACGAGTATATACCACAAAAGAATGATTATCATTTGATAATAAATTATGAACACCTACAGAATTCCGAGATGAATAGACATTAGCGGTTCATGGGAATGCAGAATGCTATGGTTGACTGATGGAATGTGATACTGAATTCTGAACGTAATTGATCTGGGAGTTATTGAGAATAAAACAAAAAAAAGAGAAACATACAATTATAGTTTATCAGACATTGAGCCACAATGAATTAAGTGTAGAACCTGACTGATCAAATTTGTTACTGCCCCAGTACAGCATTGTTCTTCACACTGTTAACGGACCATATTTCTTCAGCGAAACGCCTTAAGCTACTGTCAGTATGTGAATGGTGCCATAGTCATAACAGATAACGTATGACGTAGAGCTACTGGAAAATGTTTTATGGTTGATCCGCTTAAGATTAAAAAGGACATAAAAGAGAAATAAAATAAGACATTAGGGTTAAGTGGACACTGGACAGCCGATAAGAAAGAAATGTTCGACTTATGGTTACATTAAGAAAGCTTGCATAGTATCTTTAGATATGTATGTGGTTTATGCTCCAATAACGATGCAGTTTTCATTTTTATGTAACCCGCAGCTACACGAGCGTACAAAGTACGTCCGTTGCTGCGTGATTTTCAATGTCCATTGCAGAATTAAGGCCGAAATACATGTAGACGGACGGACAGACGGACGCAATTTCCGATTGGTCACCTTTTTAATCAATTATTCTCATTCGCAGGCAATTTGGTACACACAACGTCTGAACTTTTTCTCAAATTATGCAAATTCTAATTCCCCATGAGCAACAGTGACTTTCTCACTCGTAAATGCAAGCACAAAGTTCTGAAATGTTCGCCTCGTGAGGAAGTAGCATACTTCGCAACGTCCCGCATTATAAGCACAATGAACTTTTGAAAACTTTTGCATTTAAGCTTTAAAAAAGCTGGTTTCCGAGACGAGGGAAGTGACTTCAAGAATTTCAGAAAGACTGTGTGCAAACAGTCACATATTATTTTATGCTATACACCCCTCTATAGCGGACACTCCTCTATAGCGGACACCCCTCTACAGCGAACAAATCTGACAAATCTCGTGGCTGTCCGTTGTAGAGAGGTTTTCCAGTATTCACTTTAGGGTGTACGTGAGGCCTATTTTATTGCATAATGTTATACCATTCTCCGTGAAGTAAAAATCAGGATCAATCTAGACCTCTCCACTTAACCTGACTAACTAATGAACTAATGTACCGAAATGTATGTCACGATTCCTTGATGCATGCATGCGTGTAACCAAACAGCTAACCTCCAACTGTGTTTCAGACTTCATGAAAAAGAATGTCCACTTTCATCCCACGCTTGCGTGCCAACCATCACCCATATTAGCATTGAGACAAATTAAGACTAAATGCGATTATCCACTAAGCCCGTTTCACCTCTTCAGCACTATCATCAGATATGCAAATATCCGTGACGAGGAGGAAGGCGCAGCAACATATTCTCACACGATTCTCACCATGTACCAGACGTGAGCCATGAATCTCGCTCTGTTCGGTGTACGGTTTGACCGGTTGGAATCGCTTTCAAGTGACTTCCATCCTTAGGAAGATTGAATACCGCAGTAACGTGTAAACACCTTACATGTAACAAATTGATGTGTTACCTTCTTTATTCAAATGAAATACGAAAATAAATGGTCATCGTGTAAGTGGCATGAGCTGGACAAATTTCGTATAGTCCAATCTTTTTCGAGATGCAATCATAATGTGTTTTTTTTTAAGTAGGATGGTTGAAAGCCGTGGAAAGTGGTTGGTGAGGTGGAGTCTTTTATCTACCTTACGGACAGTGTCCTACTTATTTTTCCTTACTATACGAGTATTAAGCGACAAATTGTCAAACTTTAAGACTGGTACTAACCTTTTCGTACGAAAAGGTTGCGCTTATCTCTTCCACGAAGAAGTGACAATACCCAACAAACATTTTTTCCGAGCGACGGAATTAATTTCGGATTTCACAACACTTTTCCGAGAACAATTCCGAGACCGCACTAACACATGCAAACTGTTGTAAAATTTTTTGTTCGAGTTTGTACTTTTCCCAAAAAGTGGAGACGGTCTCGGAATTGTCCCGAAAAAGTATCAACTTTTCCGAGAAAATTCCGAGACCCTCTCCACGTGGAGACGGTCTCGGAATTGTTTCGGAAAAGTATCAAACTTTTCCGAGAAAAGTCCGGGAGCACACAAACTAAATGCATTCGCCGTTAATTGATGTTATTTTTCGATCGTAGTGCATTAGTTTGAATGTGGAAGACTTGAGTGAGTTCTGTGTTGTGCCAGATTATGTTGTGTGAGATCACCGCTCTGCATATTCCCACTTGTTATGTTCCAAAAGCGATACTCGATTCCGATCCGAATTCTCTTCAAAATCCCTATAAAATTCCGAAATGATCAAACCGAAATCTGTAACGATAACTGTGCAGAAAAGTCTCGGAAATGTCTCTGCATTTTCAAAATTTGTCATTGTATGTGTCATGTATTCGGAAATGCTGGGACACTTTTCATATGACGAACTGTCAGTATTCCGAGATGTTAAGGCTTGGATTCCGACTCAGATCTACGGAAAATGGTTCCATATTCCGAAAGAATTCCCTCGGTGTGGTTTGTTGGGTAGAAACATCCACACATCACATATCCGCGGCGCTTTATACGACAATTGAATTTCCCCTTCCCACTCAAAAGAGAACGACCACAACTGTAATGACCGGTTTCACATGAAATAAAATGTAATGTAATTGTTTTCGTGTGGAAATTGCTCCCAACGGTGTGGAGAGTTTTGCCTGTGTATGAGATTTTCGTGCGAAGAGAAGAACTAAGTACCGAGAAAAGTGTGCGAATCGAATTTTTGACCGTTTTTGAATGAGATTTCGCACGAAAAACGGAGATTAGTACCTTCCTTTACGTTCTAGTTCTCATAGAGAGAAGGGAATTATTATTATATTCTGGGGGATAGCCGAAGCAGACCACTAACGTTTGGGTTCCTTTTCGCCCCCTCCCGGTCATCAGCGGCTTCCAGATGTCGACTGATAGTTTTCGACCTCTTTCTTCATCACTGAGTCCCGTGTTATTGCTAGCATTTCTTTAAGGCTGAGTTCACTCATGGCTTCCACACTTATCGTGTGCTTGCCTGTGATCCTCAACCTCGTGCTAGCCAGTGTTGGACATTCGCACACAATGTGTGCCGCCGTCTCGGCCTCCTCCAGGCATAGCCTGCAAACGTCATCTTCCCCGATTTTCATCTTGGACAGATGAGCCTTAAAATTACCATGCCCTGTGACCAAGGCAGTTATCCAGCTTACGGTACTCCGTTTGTAACTGAGTACCTTTCTCGCTTCCCTGCCTAAAGGGCTGGTGATTGCATTCCGAGCTTGTTTGCAAGTGACTAGCTCCTGCCATCTTTGTTGATGCATGGAGTCCATCCACTCCCCAACCTTCGCTCCAATCATGCCGTTCCCCAGAGCAACTCTGGGTTCTGGGCCAATGAAAGTTGCCGCAGATCCCTGTTTTGCTAGGGCATCTGTCGCCTCATTTCCTGTTGTACCTATGTGTTCTTTTACCCACATCAGCGTAACCTCATTTTCTGAGGCACACGTGTTGAGCTTCCGGACACACTCTAGTACCAGTTTAGAGTTTATATGCGTCTGCTGCATGCGTCTGATCACCGATTGGTTGTCCAGTGCAAAAAGAATTTTGTTCCCCTGCACCTGACCTTCAAGCAGGTGGTCCAACGCATGCAACAAGCCAAGCATCTCTGCCTGGTACACGGACACATACTCTCCTAGACTAAGCGCACATGCTAGGTATAGCTCTTCAGAGTAAACCCCCGCCCCCGCTTTACCGTCCATTAAAGAGCCATCAGTAAAAATGCTGATGTCATTGTACATACACTCATTGTGTGTGTTTCCATCTGCAATGTGAGTCTTGTGTAGTCTTTTAACTACCCTACGTCTACTCATGCCTTCTATCGGCATTAGATTCTCCCTGGCCTCATCATGATTAATGTCTAGGATGCTCTTATGACCGCTGCTAGTTCCAAAGCGATGCCACATCGCATCCCTTTCCATGCGTATTACCGAAAGCGCTGCCGTTTTCTTTATAAATAAGTCCAACGGCGGCAGTCCCAGCAATGCCTCCATTGCTCGCGTTGGTGTGGTGCGCATTGCATCACATATGCTTACGCAAGCTATCCTTTGTACCCCATCTCGCTTCTGCTTTGTGGTATTCTGCATGGCTTTTGGCCACCATACCACTGATGCGTAGGCTAGAATGGGTCTTACCATCATTGTGTAAATCCAGTGTGTCGCTTTAGGTGAAATTCCCAACCTACGAGCACACACTCTCTTACATTGATGCAAAATCCTTTTCGCTTTTTGGATCTTTTCATCAACGTGAACATTCCAAGTTAGTTTCGCATCTAAGGTAAGTCCTAGATGCTTCACTTCCTTGGACACCTTAATTTCCGAACCAAAAAGCCGTAAGGGAGTTATCTCTATGTCTTTCCTCTTACGAGTAAAAATCATAGTGTTTGATTTACTAGCGTTTATGGTTAGCTCTTGCTCATTACACCATTCTTCGGTTACTTTGAGAGCTTGTCCCATGCAACCTAGAATTGTGTCCATGAACATTCCACTGACCGATAGTGCCAAGCCATCGGCGTATCCTACAGTGTGTACGCCCATCGAGTCCAGCTTCCAGAGAAGACTGTCCACGGTGATGTTCCACAGTAGAGGCTAAAGAACACCTCCTTGTGGGCATCCTGGGACTACCTTACCCCGTATTCTGTCACATCCACTGCTAAGATTTACCGCCCTCTGCTTAAGCATAGAGTCGATCCACTTAATTATAATATAATCAACCCCCCGCTCAGTCAGGGCGTTCCTTAGTTTGGTAGAGGAGATTTTACCAAAAGCACCCCTATATCCATAAAAGTAGACATAGCGATCCCGCCATTGTTAATCTCTCTCTCTGCAACTCTAACAAGCTCGTGTAGAGCGGTTTCCGTAGATCTGCCTGCTCTATAAGCATGTTGGCACCTACTCAGAGGACTATACATTAGCGTGGTATTCTCCAGGTAGTCCACCAACACTTTTTCCATTGTTTTCAACAGGAATGATGTAAGGCTAACCGGCCTGAAGGACTTTGCCTCTGTATAGTCTTTTTTTTCCCGGTTTAGGCAGGAAGACCACCTTAGCCTCCCTCCATGCCTTCGGCATATAGCCTGCTGAAAGACAGGCGACGAATATATTCCGGATCCTATCTAGTAGAGTGCTCATGCCCCACTGTAATAGTGCCGGGAATATTTCGTCCATTCCAGCCGTTTTAAATGGTGCAAAAGAGTTTATAGCAAATGGAGTCAAACCATTTGGAGTTATTATCCTCTCAGCTTCTTGTTGACTTCCCCCACCAGCTCCCTTGTTAGTTTGGGCCCATGGTTGGTTTGACTTGAAACTTCCAGGAAAATGTACCTCCATCAGCGCCTGCAACGTTTCTTCCACTGTTTCTGTCATGGAACCATCAACTTTGCGTATCAGCCCCATTTTCGAAGCAGTGTCTTTCGATATCATCTTCTGTAATCTGCATACTTCCGACGTATCCTTCATGCTAGAGCAGAATCCCCTCTACGTATTTCCTTTCCGAAGACGTAAGGTTCTTTTCAGCTCCCTCTTTTTTTAAGGGAATACAAATGCAGATAAATTTATGAGACAGTATTACCACGACAGCAAGTCGAAAAATCCACAGCATCTTATTTATATTTTTTTTTTAAATCCCCAACAATAATCTGGTTAGGCCCCCTTAAGTCTATTCCAGACAATTTCATTAGTACTCCACAGATTAAGACAAATGCAAGTCAAGTCCGCAAACAATCATTTTTAAGAAGACCAAGACATTCCAATGCACCATGCACATGAGTGTGTCGTACACATTCAAAATGATTAAGGACGAAATAGAGATTTCCCTTAATTAGAGGGAAAATTAGAAAATTATGCAGACAAAAGAGTCTTTGATTTATTGACAGTCATCGACTTCAACACGATCCCTGCGTGTTAAGTGCGGATAACTTCTAGGAATTATAACAAACATTGATGAGTACTCATAAATCAAAATTTATTGAAATTCCCATGTTTTAAATTGAAATATCAAAATTGATGGGTTCAAGAGCCATAGTGATTATGCTGATGCATTTTGTTCAAGAGGAATGCATGAAGACATAGTGGAAACGATGGAAACCCATGGTCTTGGTAGTTTCAAATTATGTAAGTCAATTCAAACTGAGAATTTGTACTCAATTTGAATATATAACGATGTGGAATTTATGACTTTTGAAATAAGTAGAATATTTTAGATACTGTACGCTGTTTCATGGCATAATTCATGTTGGGAAAAAACATTTCAGTATAAAAACTATTTGTTACTTATAAAAACACTTTCCACACATCGTGTTCAAATTTCTGGAGATAAATGCGTTGCATGTACAGCTATTTATCAATTGCATGATGGTGACAATTAACAAATTGAATTTGACCCCACAATGTACGAGTACATCCATTTTGTTGAAACGTCACAATTTAAGTACGTACTATATGTCACACAATGTTGCATTCGTTTGGGAAACAAAATGAAATTTGGATTATAGTAGGAGAGCCGGCTGCAAAAATTTACACCTATAAGTAAGCGGGATGAAATACAGCAAAGGCTTGTAAATGCACTGTATTTAACGAAAATGCACCCGTGCCAGCCACCACCCTGGGCAGAGTGGTGAAAACAATGGCACTTCCGGTACGGAATGCATTTTGATAAAAATTATTATTACATCATAAAATTATTTATACGCTGGCAACCCCTATTGAAGTAATTTTTGACATTCAAACACAGATTACTGGATACAAAATAATTATATAATTAATTATAACAGTTCAAATTTAATTTTGGTATTAATATTTTAAAATGCATAAGCTCAACAGAACTCTTTTTAAAACAAGGTTGAGACAGGCAGAAAGCTGCCAATAATTTATTTTTTTATTCTTTAAAAAACACTCTTTCAAATGATGTTTCATTTAGTTAAATAGCATATCAATCGAATAATTAAATAGTCAAATTAAAGCAACTGGCATACAAATTTATTTACAATTACGATGTAATCGAGTTGGAACAGAGCTCAATCGAATGTTCATTATAGTATGTCCCCTTTAAGAATATCCAAGCGTGCCAAGATTCAAACTGCCTTATGCCTAGTACGCACTGCGATGCTTTGAATAGTTTCTTTTGCATCTAGCCAGAATCTCGCTTGCTTCGACTTATATGTAGTCACCGTGAGTTTTGTATGTATTTTCTGCATCTGGCAATTCCAGCAGAAAATGTAAGGTTTATTTGAGAATTATTCTCATACACTGCATCCCCTACAAGGTAAGGGAAACTATCGCTAAAAAATTATATGCAAAAGAAATCGCCTGACTGGTATCTTACCGCAACATGGGCCATGTCATTGGCGCTAAGGGTTAGGGAAATTCCATTTTTATGCCTTAAAATAAGGCTTACTAAAGGATAATAAATATGATTAAATAAGCGTGTTAATAATATTGTACTTTGTTAATATTAAATAATGTTTACATAAGCATTACATTAATGCTTATGTTAAAGTTATTTACAGTGTATAAAAAATGCTTTAATAAATTATTATCAAACGTACAATGTTTACACGAACATTGTAATTTACTAATTGTTAGCACAAACTGCGTTTTCGAACGATGCATGTGACTTTTATGCACTTCCTGCCCTAGACTTTATAAGTATGTACAGGGTATATTGTTTTTGTCACGACGAAGGTTAGGTTAGGTTACTGGAGCTGACCATAACTAGGTCCGTTGCGATACCCTTGATTCGTAACACTAAACCTCCGCGAATCATTTGAGCCAGCCAGAGCTGATTATGAATCGGCTCAGCAGGCGAATGTTCACCCCAGCCAAGTCCTCCAGGAGCGTAAAGAAGCTAGATCCCAAGATTGACCTCCTTCTCCATGAGATTGCCGGACAGGTACAGAGCAGATGGAAAACGCTTTTCTCTTCCTCCACATCACCACAGTTTCTACAGTAGTCGTAGTGAGGAGCTCCAACCCTCCTAGCATGTTCCCCCAGCAGGCAGTGTCTAGTGACAACCCCCACCGTAATGCTTAATTGGCTTCTGCTCAGCGTGAGCAGTCTCTTAGATTTAGTGGGCTCCAACTTAGGCCACAGGCTTCTGGCTGTTTGACATGCACTGCCACATTTCCACCTAAGGTTTGCTTTCAGGAGTGCTGCCGAGGACATAGACAAGAGTCGTTGAACTCCCCAGTGGACGCACTACGCGTGAGTTCGTCTACCCTACAGTTACCAACGAAGCCGCTATAACCCGGGATCCAGCACAGTGTGATGTTGAAATAATCCCCCATCATTATAAGAGCCGAGCAGCATTCGGCAACTGTTTTAGAGGTGGTTGTCACAGATTTGAATGCTCTAACCGCGGCTTGGCTATCCGTAAGGATGGTGACGTCCGTAGCGGACACAATGTTGCGACCCAGCTACGCCACGACTTCCATAAATGCGGAAGCCTCCGCCTGCAGAACATTGCAGTGATCTGGGAGACGTCTTGATAAACAAACGTTCGGCCTGGTAGAGTACACACCTATGCCAACCCCACTATCATTTTTGGAGCCGTCCGAGTAGAAACAAACCGTATCTGTCAGTGCAAGCCCTTCATTCATCCAAAGACTACGTGAAGGGATCTTGACTTTGAAGTTTTTATCAAAGGTGAACGACGACCCTACGTAATCTGTCGAATCTGGGGTCACCCTATTGTAGAGGACAGATGTGTGCCCGTCCTTGATGCAGTCCATTGACCAACCTGCCGCAGACGTATGGCCGTGTTAGTAGCTATTTGTTCTCCTAGAATATCGAGAGGTAGGTAAAAAAAAGTTGAGTAACACATCCAAGACAGCGGAAGAAATTGTCCGTAGGGCACCGCTGATAGCCACAGCAGCCGCTCTCTGAACCTTCCCCAACATAGTTTGATTTGTCCCGATACTAAGGGCTTTCCCCCAAACGATCACTTCGTACATCAACATCGGCCCAATCAAAGCAACATACAACCAGTGCATCATTTCAGGCTGTAAGCCCCATCTCTTCCCCTCAGCCTTTTTGCAGCAGTACAGTGCGACAGTCGCTTTATTGACGCGTTCCTGGATGTTAAGCCTCCAGCTCAGCTTTTTATCGAAAATTATTCCCAGAAACTTAGCCTTATCGGAGAAAGTGAGTACTGCCCCTCCAATCGATGGAGGTTCCACTGGAGGGACCCTCAGTTTCCTTGTGAACAGAACGAGCTCTGTCTTGGTGGGATTCACGCCAACACCGCACATATTAGTCCATCTGGTAATTACTAAAAGGGCACTCTGCAGGAGTTCACTAAGAGTGCCAGGGAACTTACCAGACACTGCCACGCTCACATCATCTGCGTAAGCAGTGGCCTTGAAACCCATCCTCTCCAGGTCAAGAGGTGAGAGCACACCACCCTGTGGTGTACCTCTGGAAACCTTCCTACGAACAGTGAACTCCCCCAGTTTAGAAGAGACGATTCTATTTGTCAGTAGTAGATTAATAAGAGTGGTGAGCGGTAAATCCACCCCCAAGGCAAGCAGAGCTTCCACGATTGCCTCCGGTTTAACATTGTTGAATGCGCCCTCTATATCCAGAAAAACAATCATGGTATACTCCTTGATGTTGAATGCGCTCTCAATAAAGCTAGTGATAGAGTGTAGAATGTAGTGTCGACGGACTTTCCCTTCCATTAAGCATGTTGAGAGGCTGACAGCAGATGCGGTGGAATGCTGTATCGTAGTTGAAGATCAATTAATCTTTCCAATATCTTCAGCAGAATAAAGACTGATGTGATCGGTCTCAGGTCCTTAGACGTCACGTGCAAGATCCTTCCCGTTTTAGGGATGAAAGCTACTTTTACCTCTCTCCACGCGTGGGGAACATAGATTAGATCTAAGCAGGCCTTGAGTACAATCCAAGGGATGATTAAATCCGTAGAGTGTTGGAGATTAGCCGGAATGATGCCATCCGGCCCCGCAGATTTGAAGGCCTCAAAACTAGACACAGCCCGAAAAAGCTTCTCCACGGATAGTATATTAGCGGAGCCACAAGGGCCCGTGAAAGTATTTTGCTCGTCAGGGCTCATTGTGCTAGCGGAGCTCTCGTGGAATCGGGCATCCAACCTGGTATCAAGGATATCCTCACGGGAGGAAGTCCTTCGTTATCAACTTTGAGCTTTTGGGGGAAGTGTGTGTCCAGCAAGACATCTAGGGTCTCCTCACTAGAGGAAGTCCACGATACGTCTTGCTTCAGAATATAGCTGGGTATAAAGGGGTTACTGGATGGGACATTGCGAAGTCTGGACGCCTCGCTCGTGTCTTCTATCCGTTCACAGAAGGGTCTCCATGAACTGCGCTTCGCTTTTCTAAGTTCTCTCGAAAAGTTCACGGCGAAAATATGTAACACATTAAAGAAGGCTCTGGAGGTATAGCAATGTATATATATACAAATGATCAGGGTCACCTCCTGATTAGATTTAGCCATGTCTGTCAGTCGGTCTGTCCGTCTGTCTGCCTGTTTGTCCGTCTGTCTGTCTGTCTGCCCGTCTGTCTGTCTGTCCGCCTGTCCGTCGGTCTGAACGTTCGTACGATAACTTTCGATAGAATAAAGCTCGCGCCTTGAAATTTTGGTCAAATGTTGGTAGTATGATCTAGTTTTTTAGTTTATTAACACGACTAGGAAATGAACCGCTGATCTCTAGATGCAAGCATCGTAGACTGGCGACCGAAACCTCACGGCTACCAAGCGCATATAAAATAAAAATAAAGTTGTCAATGGAGCCAAAAAAAACCCCCCTGGTAGTAATCACCCAAATAGTTGCATACACGGATTACATTAACATCATGACAGTATCAGTCATGGAAGCGAACGAAACAGGCAGCGAAAGAAGTTGGTCTGTAAATGAACAAATCCAAGACGAAAGTTCTGACGCAAAAAGGACCGGCCAAGCAGATCAAAACAAGACGATCAAACAATCGAATAGGTAGACAACTTCATATACCTTGGAGCCAACATTGCAAATGGCGATTAGACTCGTAAAATAAAACGGCGAAACCGACTCGCAAACTGAAGCTTCTATGCAGTACTGGCGTTCGCGGTGGCGGAAAATTGTCGTAATATTGAGTAATTTCGTTTTTATTTAAAAAAAAGTCGGTGATTTTGCAAAGGTTAAAATACTTTGGTCAGTCAAAATGTTATAACACTGGTTGCTTTAATTAGGGTAGTTTCGATTTTTGATATATTGTTTGAGTTGATATATTGTTTAAAAATTCGAGTTTTCTATTTCCCCCTAACACCACGGACCCCGCCACCATGTTGAAAATGTGCCTAATTGTTTGGCTTGTCCTGTTTCTTTTCAGTATCTCCTAAACTGGTCTCGCAAGAAATCTTGTAAAACTTTATTTAACTGGAGTAATTTACCTACAATTTGATACTAAAGTACAACTTCTAGCTGTTATACTTACCGAGATAGAGCTTTTAAGGCATAAATCGATGGGCATTAATTTTTGAATTTTTGCTCATGGCTACTCTAAAAATGGCCCGAATTGAAAAATATTGGCCCCGTTAGGCTCACAATCAAATTTTCCCCAACTTTTACAGACAAGCTTTTCCATTTGGAGGATCCGTTGCAAAGATCTGTGAGCTTGAAAAGTGAAAAAGTGTGATTTTTCTCGGGAGCCTCAAAAATTGTCATTTTTTGACTACGCTTCTGAACCGAATTTCAACTTTGAGTAAGGCATTGAACGCAGAATTCAACGGTCTTTAATTTACTCCTGCCAGGTTTTTCGATCCGAGGCACCGTTTAGGATTTATAATGATAATATTAAAAAAAGAGCTCAAATTTCCCGGATTTTGGCCCTCCAAAAGTTAAGCTCACCTTCTACGACCGTGCAAACTCAGTTTTTATGTACTCAGTACCTATAGAAGGGATTAAAACTATTTCCAGATCTTTCCCTAATTATTATTAATAATATTTAATTTGACTGGCCTATAGTCATAGTAGCCTTAGTTAATTTCACAGGTAAATAAAGTGTGAAAAGTAAAAGTGCGAGTGTGATAAGTTTGATTCCGATTCTAGTATGCAACTTGTTTGAAACTGCAAACTGGTTGCAGTTGCATTCAAAACTGGTTGCATCGTAAACTAGTTTGCAACTCGAGTTTAAAACAAGTTGCGTTGCGAATGGATAACCATCAAATACCCAGAAGGCATTGGCCAGGAAGTGTAACGGTACGAGGAATCCCGAAAGACCGAAAAAACTTCCGATAAGACACTTGAAAACTGCTTGGAGTGACTAACTATCAGTGTATGGACCAAGACATATGGAGACTTGGAGAAGCCATATCCTTCAGCGGATAATATGGCTAATCTATTAATATCCTTAATCATTTTCAAGTCGAACAACCATACGAACCACTTGTTCAGTCTTTAACCGATAAACTGACCGTAGCCTACACCCGATTCTAATTATTCTTCTTCAATCAACATAATAATCCATAATAAGCTGAAAATATCCATTTTTGGTAGCAACTGCATTTTTCTATTTCATTTAAGGATATTGTGTTCTCTGTTCATGGTGACTGAACTAAATTGCAGTATCTAAAGGTATCAACAACTATTCTGCAACTACTCGTACATACTCGTATATGTACAATATCGTGCAATATATTCCTGGAAGAACTGTCATACTGCTCCACGAGTGCAACGAGAGCCTGTACTGGTGTACATGGTGTACATTGTTGGATGCTGGTAACAATGTAATATTGTTCTGGGCACATACTCGTAAAAATATCATTGTTGCTACTGCCCTGAGAAAATCGATGAAAAATTCCTTTGTGATGGAAATATACTGTTTATGGTCATCGTTAGTGGTGTTTTGGAATTTTAAAATGTTTCTGTGATGAGGGCAATTAAGTGCTTTTTTTTTGTCCAGATGCTATAATGGGTAGTTATTTTATGATTTTCTCATCGTTATGGGGATTATGTTAAATGTGAAATGTTAAAACTATGGAAAATATTAAGTGGAACGTACAAACGTAATTCGTTTGTGGTCGAAGCGACATGCTTCCGTATCCGTAATGTTGGTTGGCTCCATCAGATAGAACAAACTAGCTCCGGATATCTTCTGCAGTTTTTGACCGGTTCTGCACACTCACCCATTTCAGGAGATGACCCTTCTTTGGAGTGGTCTTTTTACCCGTCCGGAGCCGTATTTCCCACTGCTTTGATCCGGAATTTGCAAAATTTGTTTAAAACTCGCCAATGAATCTGAACTCTACTTTTATGCTATCTCGCGAAGGCCCTAATTTTCAGCCCGCAACTTCAAAATTTCGGACTTATCATACTCGGACATTTTTTAGATTTAGCATTTTCTCGCTTTTATTTAATCACCCCCTTGGGGAGCCGCGATCCACACTTCGAGGGCCAATGATAAATGCATCATCGTCGGACCAATTATCAAATTAACGACAAACATACCAATAGGCGCGTTTTTTGGTACAAATGTATAATCTGTCGAGTGCAGGTTAGCCACCCCACCGTGCAGGTTTAAGTTGTTGTTGTAATGCATGCATCGGATATATGTTCAAAAAAAAATACACCCACAGAACATTGAAATAGTCATAAAAGTTGTACAAGAGATTATAGTACGACATACATAAGTAGAAAGGTGATGTGGGGAGAAGGAGGACAAAAGGCAGCTTAAAAACTCGTGGATATAATACATAATCACTTACACACCGGAAGCGAAATCGATGAAGATTAATCAGATTTTCGACACCGATTCTCCTGTATTGATTAAACCTTATGAATTATTAAAATTTGATGAATTTAGATTTTCGCTTTGCCAATTCTTCGTCAACTTTGAAAAGTCTTTCGACAATATTGATATAAGTAGGCTTGCGCAGAAGAGCCGCTACACTAGGTTTGTGGTAAATCTTTGGATGACACAATATAGACATATTAGGTGCGTTTTTTCGTACAGAGCAGAGTAGAGCAGGTTAAGCGGCAAAAAAAAACGACCGAGAGCAAATTAGGGTTGCGAACACGAAAACGGGGTATGTTTTTGCTGGGAGTGTGTCTTCGTTTAGTTGGAATTCAAATGTCACTAAAATTTCAAGAGAAAACTTAAATCCTTAGTACATATACATACAATAGGACAAATTTCCTTTAGGCGGCTATTACACTATAAAAGTTCTTTTACAAATATCTTTTAAAAAAGACATTTTCAAAGGACTTTTATAGTATAATAGCCGCCTGAGAAAAGATTTTGCGACATGAACGTTGCTTGTTTCAAGTACTTTTCTTACATGCTTGCACTCCTTCCCCCTTAGGCGGCTAATATCATTCATAAAAGTTCTTTTAAAGTATCGTGCTTCAAAGATATTTGTAAAAGAACTTTTATAGTGTAATAGCCGCCTTAGGCAGCAAAATTATTTTGTGTAAGAAAAGATTCGTTTGAATGAGTTTTATTTTTCAATTACAATAAACAAAAAAAAAATAATAATAATAGCCCCTGCGCAAGAAATCACGATTGTGTACACATGTGTCGTTTTACGACCATTTCATCTATTCAAGTATATATGCCTAGATTAGAATGCACAAACGATCTTTTGCTTCGCTATGCGATTATTTCGTATATTTTATGAAATTGGCCTGCGTATTAAGATACGTTTTGATGAAGGATTTATGTTTGTTTATTTTATATTTCTCTGAATTGAAGAGTTTCAGAGGGATATCTTGATTTGTATTTTGGGCTGATGATCATTGAGTCAGTGACTGACCAGTGTGTTAGTGATCTCGTACAGTTGTAGTGGTCCTCCACTGTCGTCTTCCAATTTAAATTCATTTCCCACGGAACAGGAGGAAATTGCGTAACTCCCGAATTTTTCCGTTCTACCCTGCTTGGAAACCCTCGTACCAGCAGATGTTCGGTGAAGTGATTGTGTAGACAAAGTTGTTGTCCGAAAATCCTAGAATTGAGTCGTGAGCGGGTCCACCAACCAACCAAGGTGCCTGAGCTTAGACCATATTCCGAGAGGAAAGGTGAAGTTTGCATTTGGTCACCGTGAGCTTAATGAATTGTGTGAGTGTGTTGTTAGGCCGATTGGCCAACTCTCCCGCGTCCCTCGCGCTCTCATCTTGTCTTTGTCGCTGCCGACACCCAAATCTTGCAAAGGTCGATCAAAAGGGAAGAATGATTTTGTAAGTCTAACTTACCTAGTGCATTGTACGCATGTCGTAGATTATTTATTTATATTTTGTGAGGGGTGAACTGTGGCGCGTTCTTTTCATAATAATTAAAGTCGCGAGTCAGGTGTTACGATTGAACCCCAGGTTGGCTCTCCACCTGGGGCGGTTCCGAGGGTGGTTAGGTCTCGTGGGATGGCTCTCCTCCCAAACCAAATAAATTATTTTTGACTGAGCCCTGGGATGGCTCTCCTCCTTGTGCGGTTCCGAGGATGGTTAGTCCTCGTAGGGACGGTGCCCCTCCCTAATGAATTGGTCTTGGGGATGGCTCTCCTCCTCATAATGGTTGGTGATGGTGCTCCTCCCAATCCAGACCTTTTTTTATCTGACTCGTGTGTGTTTTTTAAAGTTGAATAACTCATCGTTTCTAAACAGTAGTTCACCTCCGTAAAATTAGTAGTGATAGCTTGTTTTGTTATGTGTGCTTGGGATTTACAGTGCACTAATTTGTATTTTAAATATTTTATTTACAGACCGGCTGCCCGAACGCTGATCGACAATAGCGCCCAACGAATTTTTCTAATTCACATAAATAAAAAAAGAAATAAAAAAACTTCTATCTTTATACCCTAGACTTTTAGTATAGGGTATATTGTTTTTGTCACGACGAAAATATGTAACACCTTAAAGGAGGCTCCGGAGGTATAGCAATGTAGATATATAAATAATCAGGGTCACCTCCTGATTCGATTTAGCCATGTCTGTCTGTCTGTCTGTCCGTTCGCACGATAACTTTCGATAGAATGAAGCTAGGGCCTTGAAATTTTGGTCAAATGTTGGTAGTATGATCTAATTAGATGGTATTGAAATTGGGCATGATCAGACTAATTAAACGCCTACCTCCCCTACATATGTAAAATAATTAAATGTATCTATAACTCCCGATTAAAATATCATGAAAAGCTCTAGCTTTGGTATATTACTAGTGAGGGTAATCTTATACTCTCCTGGGAAAATAAAATCGATCACTTGAAAACTAACGGTAATTTTCTTACAAATATCCCCGTACTTCCCTACTTTTCAGGTTTTTTGTCTATAACTCTCTCTCTAACCAATTGACGTAGACACCTGATTTTTGGCATGTAACCCTGAGGAAAGAAGCTGCTTAAGGTTCTGTAAGTTGGGCATAATCAGATCATAGGAACACCTACCTCCCCTACAAATTTCAAAAAAATAAATATTCCTGTAATTACGATAATTTTCGATGGAATGATACTACCGAGTTAAAAATTTGGTGGAATGTTGCTAGTAAGACCTACTTAGTTGGTATTGAATATGAGCAAGGTAAGATCCAACCTAAGGAACCCATACCTCCCCTAGAAATTAAACTTAAAATAAGCGATAACATACGACAAAATAAAGCTTGCGACTTGAAATTTTGGTCAAATGTTTGTAGTAGGATCCAGTTGCCTAATATTGAAAATACGTAAAATCCGACCAACGAAACCCCTACTTCCCCTACAAATGAAACTTCCAATAAGCTATAACTTTCGATAGAGTGAAGCTAGAGACTTGAAATTTTGTTTATATGTTTGTAGGGTGATCTAATTAGTTGGTGGCAATGATGGGCAAGATCCGACCCAAGGAACCCTTACCTCCCCTACAAGTGAAATTTCAAATAAGCAATAACTTTCGATAGAATGAAGCTAGCGACTTGAAAAATTCGACAAATATTTGTAGAATGGGTTAGTTAGTTAATTGATTTTGAGAATGGTCAAGATCCTACTGAATGAGTGCCAACCTCCCCTGTGGTCGTTGCGAATTGGTACTTTTGGTATCACCACTAGGTCTGTACAAGTCTAGGGTATATACGCTTCGGCCTCCTGGTTTTATTTGAAATTGACTCTTATATTTGTATGTTTACTATTCTATATAATTACACAAAACGAATATTTTATTGACAGGGAATGAACTTTATGTGCTTCCCAAACTGTAACTGCCCAAAAACTTTGACACCTGCGCCGCCTGCGTTTCAAAACGCTAACTACTTGACCGAGCAGCATTCTTACAGCCGCCATACATTATCCGATCCGTCGTCCGATCGATCCGCCGATGGATCGCCACAAAATATCTGCCGATCTCCACAGCACACACACTGTACGATTTCGTGCGATGCGATAACGAATGACAATAAAAAAATAGGTTATGATTCACTCCCAATGCAACCTAGATTGAGTTTTGTTAGCTATTTGGATTTGTGTGGTATTTTCGTATACCACATATTTGATATTTCAATTGCAGTGCTATTTAAATCATTAGAATCCTTCAAATTCCATCATTTAATAATTTGGTAATTTGACATTCACTTACGATAATCACATACACTATCCAATCGATCGTCACCGACGGATCGCACGAAAATCGCACTAAAATATCGGCAGATCAAAATTGATCGGCCGATCGGTGCGATTTCCACATACACAGGCCAATCCATCGGCCGATATCGATATCAGGCGACAGATCGGCCGATCGATCGGTGTGTGTACGGCACGTTTTACACTGACGTTTTATCCAGAGTTTTTTGTAGTCCGGATGGCGCAACGGTTAGCACGTTCGCCTTCAACGCACTGGGCCCCGGTTCGATTCCGGGGATTTACGTGTCGGACTATGAGCCCACTCAGCTGTTAAATGAGTACCCATTATGGGGTAATTAACTCGGTTGAGCGTGTTGCTGATCACATACCTCTGCACAAAAAAACCGTCACGATCTAGAAAATGAGATGATGCTAACTCATCTCGAAGCCGTGGTTCAAATTGGACTGTTGCGCCAGTTATTTATTTTTATTTTATCCAGAGCAGCTCAGATCAAATTGTTAGTGTAAATACGTGGTCTTAACCTGCTCTGCTGCTATATGGATCTTGAAAAAAATGCGCATATTGGTATGTATGATCAGGATAGACAGCCTTCTTATAATCCGATATACGAGTAAAATACTACTCGCAAACCTGCTATGATATATTGTAGATTCAAATTACATGCTTATATTTCTTATTACGCTGTTATTGACCAATAGTAATTCTGTAACATTCAATTATCTTTGATTTTCCGACACGATTCGAGGTCCGTTATGAAATTTTCATTTCAAATTCAAAATTGAAAGCGCGGTCACTTCAGTATCCCTTCGCAGCATTCAAATTCAGCTACCATGATATATGTATGTAGTACGAGAGTAGCGAGTTTCCTATCTAATCTATGTCTGTATAGCAGTTCGTTGCGGTCACGAACGGATTAGAAAAATTAAAGAAAACTTCAAAGTTAGGCAGATTTAAAGTGCCGGAAAATTCTCCATTATAATACAAAACAAATATACAGGGTACGTACATATTCCACTGAAAAGGGCAACCTGATGAAGCACAGACATATCTGCATATCGTTGATCTATGGACGATGAATGTTCAGTGTCTAAATAGAAAGTCGTGATAAGAAAACTTTCAACGAAAAGCTCAGCTCATCCACATAATTAAGTTAATACATATCTTTTATTCGGGGAACTTATTGGGATCGTTAATTATCTCGAAATTTATGAGAGGAAGACTTGGGAAAAGGCCCTAATTGAATAAAACATAAGAAATGGAGAAACGGTAAATGTGGTTCACAACGTTAAAAAACGTGGAATGATAAGAAAAATTTACCTCTGGATTAAGATGCCGAACATTGAAGACATTTCGCCTGACTGAATTGTCTTTCAGTCTTATCTTCTCAACATATCTGGCAAACACGGCTGGTAACATGCATGGTATGATTATTTCAAAGTATTGTAGAATGCAGTCAATTCAGCTTAAATGCATTTATCTCGAATGTGAAAGATATAGACCGGCGCGGCGGAAACTTGTTGTTTGTGAGCTCAATCACTCACTTGAAATTTCACTCTATTCTATAATACCTTGAAAGCACGTACATACTCTGAAACTTTTGATTAGGTGCGTTAATCATCCATTTTGTTTGATTTACATGCAGACGGCACGGCATGTCGTCTTTGTGCACCGGCACCGAAGCAAGTGAAAGATCGGTCGGCATTTTAAATATGATTCCGGTAATTTCTTATCTGCCAAGAGGCGGAAAGTTGGCTATTTGCCATACTTCTCACTAAACCGTTTACCTTGGACACATTCGATCAATATTTAGGTTTTTATCGTCTTGGAATATGTAAATATTTAACTATTACTCGTTCTTATTGAATGGCTGTTTCCAAAGTACGAGTATTTATGGCACACCGTGTGGTAGTACGTGCGTACAAAATGTTTATATTGAATGTTTCAAGCAATTGTAATATGTGTTGCGTTTCATTAAGTTATCGGATTGACGGCTTAATTGCCATCGGCAATCGTTTCATCGAATAATTTTCACATAGAAATATGAAATTGATGTCTTTATGAGATAGGTATGTCTATTAAGTGACTGTCTTATCAGGATTGCGGGCAATCTACTTTATGAGAAAATATTGCAATAAAATGAGCATTAGATTTAGGAGCAATGTTTTAAGACGATGATCAGTTATACCATTAACTTCTTGGAAATTCTAGGTTTTTAATAACCAACCTTTAGGCATACAAATAAATTGCCAGTTCAGTGAATACATATACGTCTATCTACGTATGGGGTTAGTGAAACTTCACAATCAGTCTGTTCGAATAAATCCAATGGCGTAGCTAGGGTGTGGGGGGGGGGGGGGGGGGCGAAGGGGGCCGTTGCCCCGGGCGCAACGGCTGTGGGGGCGCCAAAACGCTATCCTCGGACTAAATTTTTCTTGCCTCAGTTTGAATATTAAAAAGATTTTCTTTTTTTGGACACAGCAGGATAAATCCACAGAGGTACACTAACAACTTGAGTGGTTGTGAGTGTAACTAAATGCTTCCTTAAGCATGATTTGAAAACTATTCTTTACTAAAGGACTTCATTGGACATTCTTTTTCACTTTTCCGTAAGAAAAGTAATATCTAATAGATCTGTAGTACGAGCGCGGTTCAAATATGATCGAGACAAACGCTGTAGATGGCGCGCCTGTATGTTTTGAAGGTCGCGGCTTGAGTATGTGGTAGCGAATAGTGTGGCATAGTTTTCGTCGCTAACGCTCGTTTCACGCGCGTGCTACGACCTTGAGTGAACATCAAGTGACGACCGCCGTTGCGCAACGTATTGTCATTGGTTTTTTGGGGTGGGAAGGCGTTAAAAACACGGAAATTCTTCGGCGTTTGCGAAATCAGTTCGGTAGTGATTGCCTGATTAGGTCTGCTGTGTTTAAATGGGCAAAAGCGTTCAAAGATGGCCGCGAAACCGTCGAGATTGAGCCGCATGATCGTATACCGCGAACCAGCATCACACCAGACAACATTCGCCGCGTAGAACAACTCATTTTGGAGGACCGTAGGATTAATGTTCGAAACATTTCGGCTGAAGTCGGCATTAGTATTGGTAGTGTAGAGTCTATCATCCACGAACACCTTCAATATCGCAAAATAACGGCGCAATGGGTTCCCAAACTGTTGAACTTCGAGCAAAAATTCATGCGGTTGGAAGTTTGTCGCCGCTTGCTGACGCGATACGAGGCGGAGGGGGACGGTTTTTTGACGCGAATCTTCACTACAGACGAGATATGGGTACACTATTACACTTCCGAAAGCAAGGTGTCGTCTAAAGAGTGGAGGAAGAAGGAGGAAGCGGCACCAGTCAAAGCGAAGACAACCAGGTCCGCGGGTAAGGTTATGTGTACTGTATTCTGGGACCGGCGGGGAGTGCTGTACGATGACTTCCTGCTCACACAACGTTCCATCAATGCTGCATACTACTCTAACCTTCTGAAAACACACGTGAAACCCGGTTATCGCTCGAAACGGAGGAGCATTCCTGCGCGAAGTGCTATTCTTCTCCAGGATAACGCGCGCCCTCATACCGCGCGTCTCACGCTCGATACAATATCAGAATTGGGGTGGGAGGTACTAGAACACCCCCCTACAGTCCAGATTTATCACCCTGCAACTACGAAATGTTTGGACCACTGAAAGAAGCCCTCGGTAGTCAAAGATTCAACACCGACGACGAGGTAGAGGAGTTGGTGCGCACATGGCTGTCCAAGTTGCTCAAGGAATTCTTCGATACCGCCATCAAAAAACTTCCGGAGAGGTGGGAAAATGTGTAACTAGTGAAGGCAATTATCTAGATAAACTGGGGGGAGGGAGGGGGGGGGGGACGTCAGACTGAAGTTTTGCCTCGGGCGCTAAATACTTTAGCTACGCCACTGAATAAATCCTAAATTTGCAAATCAATAATCCAGCAAAGGAAAACGAAGAAATCGAATAAAAGGGAAAACGAGAAAAAGCAACCAAGACTATGTTCACGAGACACAACAAGTGCGGGTTTTCGACCTCTGTAGCTGTGGCCTCCTGTGGGCGTGGGGGTTCAAATTTGGTAGTCATTTTCTGAAGTCGATACAATGAAAAACCCACGAGGTATGACGGTTTGAAAATTGCTGTTTTTTTTAAATTTTGTATGCTCTCGTTGTTCTTTGACGGGGCTACAGCTTCGTAGGGAGCGTCTCGAGGTCTTCCGTCATTTTTCTCAGGCTATCATTCGCTCTGGTCTGATCCGTGCACCAGAAAAAAATAGAACCAAAAATGTGATATTTTATAGAGTTTCCCGCATAAGTCTTTTTAAAAACTTCAAAGACAAAAATTCTTCCAGCCATTTCCAGTGATCCGTGGTTCAACTAAATTTAGTACATAGCTTCCTTGGGTTATTATAAGTACTACACGGTTATATTTTGGTCCTCCTGAAAGCGTGCTTCAGGGCAAAGGCTCTATGGTCATGAAACGAAACAGAAACCGAACCTGATAATTATTGGTATCTCTCGATTTGAAGCGATGAGCCCAATGAACTGGAGTACAGTTGAAAACATTGTTAGCCCTTTACAGGTATTTCTAACTCTTTGGTTAGTCAGAAGAACTTTCGTTAACATGAAGTGAAAGCTAGGAAATATATATGTCTTCGTCAGGGTAACCGTCAAAAACTACAACTGCGGTTGATCTATAGTTGGACCTCACGTACCTCACGTAAGTTTCACAGATTGAGGGTAGGGAGACAGTTCGTATGTCAGGAACTCTGCCAACTCAATATCTGATTGTTTTGCAGTGGTGAATGGAATAGCGTGTTCGAATTTACAGCCGCAGTCTTTTCATGGACTTGGATAGCACTGTTTATGAATGGCCGCGTTTATACCGTGGAACTAGAAGGAGTATTAACTACTACTTTGCCTTAGCCCATAGTGGGGCATAGCGCATCAACTACTCCTAATCCTTATCCGAGGCATAGCTGACGTTTCGTTAGCATATTAGAGATTTCGGATGATGCAAGTTGCCGGCATACACATCCTGTCGTTTTTTGCCACTTTCTACGCCATGCCGGGAAAGGCCGTGGCATTATTCTTATGCCCCACACCAGCGGTGCTCTAATTCGTGGAGTGTTTATACCGACTGGTACTAAATATGGCTAATGTCAGATGTCGGCTTATCACTTGGATTTAACGAAAATTTTAGAAATGTAAAGCGCCTAGTAAACCCCCGACTTCAACCAAAACATAAACATCGACAAAAACAACCGCCAACAACGAAGATAAAAACCTAATCGAACTTTTTTGGTTCAGTACCGCATCGTAAGTGGAACTAAGAGCTAGTCCAATCAACTCATCTGATATGTTTACATCGTGGTGAGTTTGCTGCGATTAGTTAATACTGAATAATAGTTCCACGACATAAACGTGGCAAGAGGCTTCACTCGATAAGCTCTTTTGAATTTAACTGCCCGAAAATCGTCTCCAACTATGCGGTTTATTTCTTGCACGCCCACCTCTTTAGCCCAGTGGCAGTCTATCCTTTCATCTCCGAAAATACCAATACTTGATGTGAGGTCTGATGTTTCTGGGAAAAGGGGATGTCCATGAAACCAATCCACAAGCTTTCCTTGATTAATCTTGTCTCGCTTGAGTCTCAGAAATAAAAGTTGTTCACATGCCAGAATTCAGAGCCGAACTGTCGGTGATCTGACATTCAGCAGGTAGGGAGTAGATGGCTGGGTTCTGTGTTGGAAACATGGTGATGGAAGGTAGGAGGCCCGAAGAAAACATAAATGGGTAGAAATCTGGGGAAAGGGTAGAAGTTCTTTACCACCACCACCGGACCACAAATGTCACTTACAAAACTTTTTATGAGTTATTACTCGTGGAACTGCTACCGAGAACGTTCCCGGGAACTTCTGATTGGAACTGTGACTACGGTAACTGCAAACGCAATGTTTCTGGCGGTTAGAATGACGATTAGAATGGTGATCTATTAAAAAAATGTGCGAAAATGTGTTTTATGGGAACACTCGCTCAAAAAGGGATTTCAGCTATTTTGAGTTTCTGAATTTTCTTTTGACCGAATTGAAAAGATTGGGTACTTTCTGAGCAAAATTTCATGGGGCGAATTCGTTGAATCCATCCGTATCCGACACTGATCGATATGGCACACTGAACGATATGGCACACTGAACGATATGGGAATTCAATTTCGTTTCGTTTCATCTTAAGTTTAGCTTGAGATACTACATAAGATGATGTCTTATATGCATTTTAGAATGCTGCTTCTCTGGGTTGTTCTATATACAATACTTAGAGAATCAGGTGTGCGATGCCATGTAAGTATATGATTTTTGATTTGCTTGCAGTCAGTATGTGTCGTTGTGCATACAGACACGAGTATAATATATACTGCATATAGTAACAATATGATTGATTAAGAATGGGTTTTGTTAGGATTGGGGGATATTGCACACAAAATGATGGTTTATCCCCTTTTGGTTGTTTTAAGGTAAAAAAATATTTGTCGAAAATATGGATTTTGTCGTTGGACTGAACAGGAAAGTTTTTTCTGACGGAATTACAGCCCATACATTATGAGGCCAGACTGGCGCAATGCCCGAATGAAAGCCTGCGCTTGAGGCTGGATTTATTAGCAATAAACTGATTCGCAAGGCACATTTGGTAATTTGAGCGCGCCCTAACGTTTTATGTATTTATCTAAACCGAAAAATGCCTAAACAAAAGTTGTAGATTATATTGTAACAAATAATGGAAACTGTCATTTTTGTTCTTACGACGAATTTGGACAGAGAAAGAAGCAAAAAACAGAAGAAGAAAAAAAAACAAAAAAAGTCCATAACCACAGTTGGAAATTTGTTTGGTCGTGCTAGTTGAATTTGAATTTGACACGCTCAGTGGCCGTGTTCGTTTGGTCATCGCTCTACGATCTAGACAATGGAAGTTCGATCGTTCGCGAGCAAAAATTGTCTGTAGGTATTAATAACTTGTCAATGTAAAAACAGCGCGTCAACAAGGCATAGAAATGCAAGAGATGTTGACGCACTCATGCCCCTGGAGGAGTCGAGGTAATTAAAAACAATAACTTTGAGTTTAAGCTTTTTGAATAAGCCTCTATCTATTTCTGAATAAAAAAATCTCAGACAGTGCGACCATCCGACTGGCCTATTCTTGCCCTAAATCTTGTTGGCGTACATAAAGTCTTACGCAACAACGTTTTTCTACTACCTATATATATATACGAGTATTGATAAAATCTTTTCATTTCTAATGCTGTATTACCGATTATTTTATTAAATTATTCTTTTATTTTCTATTTAAAAAAAAACATAGGTATCACTATCCATTTCATTCAAATTAATTATTTTCCAATAGACCCTCATTTTAATTCAATTTAAATAATTTATCGAGTTCCTGCAATACAAAATAGATTACCTATCTGAAGTTCGACATTTTTGGATAAAAGTTACAAATTCCATAATTTTTTATAAAATCGATACATTCTACACTTAAAATGCTCCAGAGGTCACAACGGCAGTTCCTATTGCTCTCATTTAAGAAATTTATGGTGTAAGGTTCATATCAAATCTTCTAGGGAGTTATCAGCTTCAATCCAACCGAATAAAAATTGGTGATTATGGCTCACATAAATTTACACTTCCATGTAAAGCATGGATTACAGAAGATTTTCTTTTAAATGTGTTATACAAGTTTGTATGATAATAGTAGTCGAAATGCAGCTTATGGGTGAAAATATTAAAAGCAAATGTATTAGAACATGAATGGACTGTTTATGGAAATAGAATTAGCCGAAATCTTTTAAAATATTTGGTAAATATTTAAATTTTGTAAAAAACGACGGAATGAAAGAAAAAACCAAATCAAAGTTGTAAGATTGTCTTCAGGTGTCTATTCATAGATGCTTACTACTTATGAATGAGTGTTAGACATTTTGACGTTACTAATTCGACAACGTAAAATCACGATTTACTCATCTTGATATCACATTGAAAGATGCCTTTATTATCTTATTTTTTACCTTAAGGGATGAAAAGATTAAATTGAGAGTTGTAGCAATTCTGAAATACCATAGAAATTAAAGCATCCTCATTATATAAGATATACAAAGTGTCCTGCTTCAGATGGTAAATACTTCAATGGTAGATAGTACCGATTATTTCAGGAAACTTTGCACCAAAATGGCCATGCTGTCTTCAATCGTCACAGGATTATAGCATTTTTTTTAACTGTCTCAAAAAGCTTGACTTGCCGAACAAAATAAAAATTTACCACTCTCTCACCATCTCTATTATTCGCAAATTTTCAAATCCAAATGTACCAAAAAAAATATATCGTTGGAAAGCTAACGCTTTGGAGCAACTTTTGTCAAAAAGGCAAAATTCGTTTTACATTAAACTATGTGTAGTTTCAGAAAGTGAGGATAAATATCGGATCAAATGATTCGACATGTCAGGGTTTTTTGTGACAATTTAGAAAAAAAAATGCTATAACTCCGTAGCGTTGAAAAACAGACTGTCCACTGTACATTTGGGTGTCAAATTTCCACAAATGAACGGAACTGTTTACCATTAAAGTATTTACCATTTGAAGCGGAACACCCTGTATAGTGAGGAAAGAGTTGAATTTTGATACTGTGATATCTGTCGGAGTATTTAACTTATTTATTTATGGATACCCGTTTTACTACAATAATTTTTCCAGAATTGCGTGAGCCAATGAAGAATCGGCAAGCCTATTTCAATCTTAAAACTAGAACTGCTCAATTTGCTCCCCTTAGATATTTTTGCTAGGCAGGTGGCCTCGAACGTAGCCATTCGTCTTCGGGAAACTGGACAGTTAACTGTGGCAGCCACGGGACACTCGTCTGTTCTTAGCAGCGTGGATCTTCTGCGGTATCTGTTCGGAAGGAATTTTGTAAGCCAAATCCCCTCATGGAATGAGTGGGCGGTTAACAACTTTCAGGAGTTAAATGCTATAAGTTTATACACCGATGGCTCTAGGACGGATCAAGAAGGGGAGTGGGGGTGTACTCGGACAAGCTGAATATAAACTTGTCACTATATCTCCCTGGTAGTCCGGATGGCGCAATGGTTAGCACGTTCGCCTTCTACGCACTGGGCCCCGGTTCGATTCCTACTGAATGCGGTAGTTTTCGATAAAAAAAAGGGATTTACGTGTCGGACTGTGAGCCCACTCAGCTGTTAAATGAGTACCTATTTATGGGGTAAATAACTCGGTTGAGCGTGTTGCTGATGCACAAGACCGTCACGATCTAGAAAATGAGGTGATGCTAACTCATCTCGAGGCCATGGTTAAAATTGGACTGTTGCGCCAGTTATTTATTTATCTCCCTGACTTTTGAAGCGTTCTTCAGACGAAGATCGAGGCTATTTGGGAGGCTCTCATCTGACTCTGGCGTAAGATCATAGCTGCTAGGGATATTACCATCTTCACGGATAGTCAGCCGGCGATTAAATTCCCTGAGTCTGTCATTACAAACCCAAAGACTGTTACTGCAAGTCGCACCTGTCTTATGGAGATGGGAAATTTTTTTAACATCTCTCATTGTTGGTTTGTGGCCCATAGTAGCTTTGACGGAAACTGCAATGTGAATAAACTAGCTAGAGGAGGGTCTAATGGGGGGACCGGGCTTAGTCATCGCCATCTCGGGTGGCCTTTATCAACCTGTAAAATTTTGGTAAATACTGACGCGTCGATTACTGCCAACGCTTGGTGGAGTGATGGTACCACTTGTATGGTTACTAGGCAATTTCGGCCTAGGATTGATCCTAAACGCTCTGCGGAGCTGCTGGCGTTAAATAGACGAAACCTACGGACTCTTATGGGGGTGATTACAGGGCACGGCCTGATCGGCGAACATGCTAGAAGAATGGGGTTTCCACACAATGACCTCTGCAGGAGCTGCGGGTATGAGAGAAGAGTACCTTTCATTTGCTATGTGGCCGTCATGGCCTGGCTAGAAGAAGAAGAAGGATTACCTTGGAGTCTTTCTATTTTGGCGATCTGGACGACTTTAAGGATGTTAGCATCAGCCGGCTCCAGCGCTTTGTCGACAGCTCAAGCTAGCTCAATGAATAGGTAGGACTCGGGTTGTGAAGTCGATGGTGGTATCACAAAGGGGAACATTCCTGTTTCGGAAAAATTAGGAGAATTCTCTCTATTTGATTAGAGAGAACTTTCACAAAAAACCACAAATTTCCACTTTAGGACCTACAAATCCCCCGAGTGGGTTTTAGATTCTTACCACCTAAAGCGGAAATGAACTACCTATAGCGGAAATGCCGCAATGAAAGAGTTTTAAGAATTCTCTCTAAATGCAATAAAAAGAATTGTCCTAATATTCACGAAACAGGAATGTTCCCACAAAAGATCCAGTGGTGGTCTGTGTGTGCTGTATGTATCACGGCAGCTTCTTTAATCCAACCTAACCTATCCCACCTAACGGTAATGAGACTCATTTAAATCGGCAACCATTTAAAACGCCCTACAACATTCAATCCATTAGTGATATTATCAATAATTTTCTTTTACGCCTCTCAACTCAAATCACTTTGCATGGACCCCAAGAAGAACATATCAATTAAGTACTAGTATTTCAGTATGCAGAATATAAAGGAATATTTACGAAAGTATTTAAACACCTGGAAGAAGGTGGTAGGTTGGTTAAGTGTAAGAAGAGCTCTTGAGAAAGTGATTCCATCTTGCTCCATTCACACCACTTATGCTGACACAGAAGGCGAAAAAATTGTAGTGCACTGCCATCAATGGCCATCGTCCTCATGACAACAATTAGCTGCAGTAGAACAAAAAACCATGCACCACTTGAATGTTTCGTGAGTGTTTTGTCGCAAAAGACCGCCACCGTGCCGCCGCTGTCGTTGCAAAAATTGCATTGAAATGGTTTTGCATTAGGTTCGATTGGAATCTTTGTCTTTCTTTTAGTAAAATTTTACGTTTATGGGAAGTACAGGGTGAATCTACGGTGAAAAATATATATATACAATAAATATATATTTTTATCATCAATATGAATGGAATCAATGGATAACCTCTTAATGTTAAATTTAAATTGAATCATGTCGAAACTGGTTTCACTACAATATAATCCACATTTAAATTCATCAAAAAAGGTACGATAATTTCCTAAACGAGACCGACTAAAATCGAACCGACAAAATTTTTTTAGTGGACTAAAATAGCACCTTTCATATTACATGGCCATGGCTAGAAACCTAAAACTCGCCGAATAGCAGCCGTGCAGCTGTCACGGCCGGTATGGCGCCCGGATAATGACCGAATACCCATGGCATACGTGATTGGATGGACGTTTTCATATTATGCGGTGTCTGTGTTTAGTCCCATAACCTTGATCGGCCGACATTTTGTGATCGCTTTGTGTATGTGGGGTTTAAATTAAACTGGGTTTTTTTTCGCCGATCCGCTTTTAGTCGTATAATTTGAATATCGTTGGAAAAGTGTGCAACTCCGTAACTGACAAAAGGGAGTTTTACAGGAGGAACGAAAAACTGTTTATCTCAATTTCTGACGTTTTAGAAAATATTTCAGTAGATAAGAAGAGGAACTAGTACTTAAGGGAGGTCTCAGTCGAAAAATCGGAAGATAATTTTATTATTTTTTGTTACATCATACCTCCGGAAGTATTGAGGCTTAATGAACTTTTTTTTTGTTTGATTTGTACAAGTTTCTTGTAAACAATTGTAAATTTATTAAATTCGAGCAAGCAATAACAAAATTGCAACCATCCAAAGCCTCATTTTTTCTTAACCAAGATTCATCTAGTTAATGTACCGTTTTACAAAAACCACTAAAGCTTTTTAAATTTTTCTTTTATCTAAATATAACGGAAAAAATACCGAGTATCTTGTCGTTTTATTTATTCAGATCTACTTTTTTTTAATGTTTGACGTGAAATTATTGGTGTGGGAAAATTTAACCCGTTTTCACGACGCTATGAAGCTTTTTTCCCAATCTTTTAATAGGAATTTTTTAAATATAGAACGTTAAAACCTTCGAATACTATTCAAGAACGGTTGATAAAAGTTTCAGCCCCGCAGGATTGATAGATGCCTGGAAAAGGTACATCGAAGAGGAAAAAACGTGATTTTTGAGGAGAGCACTTTTTCTAACGGATGACGTTTCATAACGTATTTCAGTCTAAAATCGATACTTGGTTTATGGTGGAGACCAGGAATGATATCTAATCGATCGGTGCGATCTTTTAAAAACTTTCTCACTAGTGTTAGAATACCTATAAAAAAATATTTTATGAATTTGTTCAATATGAGCAACTAATACAATTCAGATCTGTTAGCAGGCCATTCGCTGTTTGTAGTTATGGAGTTGTTCAAGAAAATATTTTTTTTTTTATCCATTTATAAATACGATATTTTCACCATTTTTTACCAACATGACCAGAATGACATGGAGCATTTTTTATGCTTAAAAGATTTTTTTTATAATTTTTTTTTTCGACCGAGACTCCCCTTAAGTCAAAACAAAGCCCATTTGTTACAAAATACATATACTGCAGCAAATAATTAATTGCACGTTCGGAGTGTTCAATGACAACAACTATACAGAACAACAGTAAGAAACGCAATGTCACAGTCGTAGGCTAGAATAGAATAATTACGTAGTGTCACACGTTATTATAGTATTTCCCAGTTGAGTTAATCCGTATCCCAAATGAAAAAATCCCTATCCCAAATGAAAAAACTCCTTCCCAAATAAATTAAACTTCTTCCCAACATAATTAAACTATTTCCCGATTGAATTCAAACAGAGAGAATTTCTTGGTAGCTTCCGATATATTTATAGTATTTCCCAGTTGAGTTAATCCGTATCCCAAATGAAAAAACTCCTTCCCAAATGAATTAAACTTTTCGCCAATATAATTAAACTTTTTCCCAACATAATTAAACTATTTCCCGATTGCATTCAAACAAAGTGAATTTATTTGTAGCTTTCGATATAATTTTATAAAACTAACTTACCGATGAAATAACTTAAAGGATTACTGCAAATCTATAAAACAAACATTCGTCGATTCCAGTGAATTCGGATGACATTTTGGGGTTTGAAAAAAATCTGGGTGCAAAATTTTCATCATTTCATGTACCCTCGCTCTGTTTTACTGGATCTAGTATCAATCCTAATTCCGTGCGAAATTTATTTTGGATTGCCAATTTTGACGCAGATTGCAACAACAACTAAAGGAAGATCTGCTTTCGCCGCTGTTGCTGTCGCTGCGTCTAATCTAGGTGGCTTAAGGGAAACGCGTGCTTTCCGCTGATTCTGCTTTTCTGCTGCTTTCTGCGTTCAATCTGGTTAGGGATTTTGAATTATAGTGATCCTGCAAGTTATTTCATCGGTAAGTTAGTTTTATATAATTATATCGAAAGCTACAAATAATTTCACTCTGTTTGAATTCAATCGGGAAATAGTTTAATTATATTGGGAAAAAGTTCAATTCATTTGGGAAGGAGTTTTTTCATTTGGGATACGGATTAACTCAACTGGGAAATACTATATTTAAAACTAACTTACCAATGAAATATCTTGAAGGATCACTGAAAATCTATAAATCAAACATTCGTGGGATCCAGTGATTTCGGATGATATTTTGAAATTTGAAAAAAAATCTGCGGGCAAAATTTCCATCATTTGATGTACGCTTGCTCTGTTTTACTGGATCAACAATCAATCATAATTCCGTGCGAAATTTATTTTGGATTGCTAATTTTGACATAGATTTCAATGCTCTTTCCTCTGGATATCTCGCTGTCTACTTACTGAATTCCTATTTGTAAGTACTGTGGAATCAGGAGGTAAAATTTACAAATGGAATCGCCACAGACACCTCTTTAAAGAGTCCAAATTCGAATTTGCGTAAAAAAAATATTCACTGGAAGGATGCAAAAAAGGTAAAAAAGGGTATTTTTTTGTTCGTGGATAGGCGTGTGGGGTGTCATCATATCATATCGGAAGCTACAATTAAATTCACTCTGTTTGAATTCAATCGGGAAATAGTTTAATTATATTGGGAAAAAGTTTAATTCATTTGGGAAGAAATTTTTTCATTTACGATAGGGATTTTTTCATTTGGGATACGGATTAACTCAGCTGGGAAATACTATAATTATATAAAACTAACTTACCGATGAAATAACTTGAAGGATCACTGCAAATCTATAAAACAAACATTCGTCGATTCCAGTGATTTCGGATGATATTTTGGGGTTTGAAAAAAATCTGGGGGCAGAATTTTCAACATTTGATGTACCCTTGCTTTGTTTTATTGGATCTATATAGTATCAATCATAATTCCGTGCGAACTTTATTTTGGATTGCCAATTTTGACTCAGATTGCAACTCTCTTGCCTCTGGATATCCCGCTGTCTACTTTTTTATTTCCTATTTGTAAGTACTGCGGAATAAGGAGGTAAAATTTACAAACGGAATCGTCACAGACACCCCCTTTAAGAGCCCAAAACCGAAATTGCGTCAAAAAATATTTACTGGAAGGATGCAAAAAAGGTAAAAAAAGGGTATTTTTTTGTTCTTGAATAGGCGTGTGTAGTGTTATCATATTATATCGGAAGCTACGTATAAATTCACTCGGTTTGAATTCAATCGGGAAATAGTTTAGTTATATTGGGAAAAAGTTTAATTCATTTGGGAAGGAGTTTTTTCATTTGGGTTAGGGATTTTTTCATTTGGGATACGGATTAACTCAGCTGGGAAATACTATATACGTTACGTGGTACGAAATATCAGTTAAGTCATTACACCGCGGAAGGGGGACGGTGGTGGGAATGGGAGATTTTCGGGAATAATTAAATCATATTAATGAGTCATTTTATATCAAAAACGTGTTACGAAATGCAGTTATAGTACGAACACACTTTTCCCTGCGATACTCAATTGCCCTAACCCCTTGTGGGGCATAGCGCGTCAACTGTTCCATGTGGCCCAGTTAACGTTTCGTTGGCATAAATTGATTTCAGAGAATGCAGTTGCCAGCATGCACCTCCTGCACATCCATGGCCACGAACGTCGTCGTGGACGGTATTCGAACCCGAAACGCCGGTAGTCAAACATGAGACTGATGCCTCAACACACTGCGCTACCGGTCGCCCGATTTCTGTCGATTCTCTTTTTGGGCGGTCCAAACCAAATCGTATAATGTGAGAGTGGCGTAACGGTTGTTAATTGCCTTGACCCCGCGCGTCAACATCTCTACCATTTCTAGGTCTTGTTGACGTTTTGATAGCATATCTACTTTTCGGAAGTGTAGTTTCTAGCATGCACCTCCTATCCGCACCGTTCTTATACTGACAAGCTCGGAGCACTGTGAGAGTTCTATTAGTACCCACAGGCAGTTTTTGATCGCGCCGAGATTTGAACTCCGAACGATCACGACCATCGAGCGCGACATATACGAGTATAGTAAAGTATAGTAAATGAACAATAAGAAAAATTGAACATAGGTGATATGGAAAACATGCAAATTAGGACACATGGAAAATTGAAAATATGTATGTACTCGTACATATTTTCAATTTTCCTTGTGTCTATGGAAAATCGGAAAATATTGAAAATGGAGTAATGACAATATAAAATGGGAGACTAGAAAAAAGTAAAACGTGGAAATTTTAAAACAAGGAGACTTGAAAATAAGGAAAGGAAACATTTATTATGGAAAACATTGAAAATATGGGAAATGAGGAAAATACAAAATATAAAATACCACTGTCACGGATTTTTCACACACTTCCCAAAAAAAATTCAGGTCATAATTAATTTAATTTAATCAATCATCAAAATAGTCTTTTCAACATGTAAACGGAACAATGCGTAGCGAATAAAAAACACCTATGGTCGGACCATGGGTTTTCTTTGGGCTGCCCATACCATGTCAGTTTTGGCTCACGGTTTTTCACGTTCGCGATTGCATGCCTCTTCTCAAGAAGAAAACCATCCTCCATTTCAACAGACGCATGCCGCTTGACGACCGAGCGTAGAATAATATGGTGATACCCATTCACCCTGTTCAGGAAAATCCATCAACCTATTAGGCCTACTACTAAGATTTACTGAAGAGATCTCGTGGCTGAAATGCATTTGAACGGAGACTACTTGTTCAAATACATTTCTGCATTCATCGGAACAAAAAAAGGAACGATTAAATTTTGTGATTGTTTTGTGTCTGAAAATGTTTATTCATTGCATTGAGGAAAGGTATGAAATGTGCATGTATCTCAGATATTAACTTGTACATACAATTTTTACACTGGTCTGTTGGCGGTTGTTCTACATGACATTGTTTTTAAAGAAACGGAATAGGAATGCAAATGGACACGGCACACGTAAATATTACTTAACACGTAAAATGCTTTAAAGGATATTACACAGAACGAGTTTCAAAATGCATGCAGATAATGATCTACGAGTATATTGATTACGGGTAGGCTAAAAAGAGCGGACTCTCAACAGGGTTCAAATGGTTAGATTCGGTTCGCGTAAAATAACGCTCAATGCAAATTAATTTTCTTTATGAAATTGTAGCAATTCCCTGCAGGAACAAAGACATAAATATGATGATCGAAAGGAAACAAATTTGGCTTAACCTTCATAAGCCCGAACGGGGTGCAGGTGCACCCTAGACTCACATTTCTAAGCATATCTTTCTTTCTTAAATGTACTTCTTATATCGTACAAAAAACTTGAAATATGATAAGTTGCTACATACTGTAACGAGTTATCGTCAATTTTGTTAGTTGCGGTACGGGTAATCTTGAAGTTTTTGGTACCAAAATCAGAACCGTTTGTAATAATTGTGATAGTTATTTTTGTAGTACGCATATCGCGGTTTCTTAATTTCTGTTTTATCTCTAGATTATTTTTCAAAATATTAAATTAAAATGTTTTGTCCAAAATATTTGTTGTCCTTTATAAAATATAATACAAAAATGTTGGGGTGCATTTACACCCCACTGGGTCTTTAACGTAACTTTTCGAGGTCGGTCCTATGAAGGTTAAGATAAGTGAAGATGCCCGTATTAATGCAAATACCAAAGCGCCAGGTTTTGTACGTAAACTTCCGCAACAATAACAAATAACCGCAACAAATAAAAAAAATCCAGATGAAATAAATAAATACACTTCTAAATGAAATAAATTAATTTCTAAATCTTCCCGAATAAAAACCAAATACATTTCCGGAATAAATTAATGAACCGTGAAAGTAGAGAGGAGACTACATCAAGATCCAGGCACTTGCTTGGATTGATTCCTCCGTTTGCGGCCAAGACGCCGAAGATCCCCGAATCTGGTTTCGTTCATACACCGACAGATCACTCGTCAGGGGCTGCCTTGGATCTGCCGAAGATTAATGAAAAATAGGAGAGTTAAGAAATCTCAGATTAAATGATTGGGAGAGTGGGAAAATATCATAGATATACAATACATTGAACAGATAAGAAATAGGCACAGAGTGGGGGTACAAATTTGAATATCGAGTTATTGTTGACATATTCGCGTCTGCACAGTGAAACACGCACAACGCGCATTAACATATGGCCGAGGGGCCGGAGGAGCGAGGGGCCAAATGCAGCTTCGTAATTGTCAAAGTTGTGGCTGAGTTGCCGATGGCGTCACGACATTTACCGAACATTTAGCGACCGCGTGCAAATGTATAGCATAAAGTGGGGATAGTACTATTACCAATCTATTCAATGTACTATATATGTATCTATGGAAAATATTATTTGGTTTGCCAAGTCTAGCTTCTTGACGAAATTTACAAAAAATGCCATAACTCTGTAACTCTTAAAGACAAAGTGTCCATTTTGATGTCACTTTTCCACAAATGAGCGGTACTATCTTCCATTAAAGTATTTACCATCTGAAGCAGTATACTCTGTATAATCTGCAAAACGAAGAATTTTCTCTTGACCCATTTTGAACCGCTGTTCGCGCCTGCGAACAGTAGACTACGTCACAATTCAATGATATATTTTTAATAAAAAAAATCGTAAATATACAAAAAAAATTGCAGCAATCATCGCTTGTTTGTCTATTTTGTGAAAAATATTCTAAATCTTCGATGTGATTCTTTAACTTTGAGGAAAATGTGGTACAGTGAAACTTTCTTTTTCGACTCTTTTTAAAAAAAAACATTTTATCAGCTTTAATAAAATAATTTAAAGATTTTAATGATATGGATTTATTGATAATGAGTACTTTTTCGTCATGCGTGACATAAATTGGCCAAAATTTGCATTGTATCCACTTTAGATAACTCAAAAAACGACTGATACTGGTCGATATCCCGCATACGATTTTATGCATGAAGCTCATCATTTTTTTCTGTCGTGTATGCTTATCGTAATTCTAGCGGGATTGTCCAGTGATGATTCCAGTTTGTATATTCCTGGTTTTTAGTATTTGTCGGATTTGCGTTTTGCGTTTAGCAAGCTTTTTCCAAGAGTGTTTCTACGCTGGGGGGCAAAGACCATTTCCATAGTCCTCCGCGTGGGCGCCCCCTGGTAACGGCAGTGTATCAAATCGCTGACGGCCAATGTCTTAGCGAAAAGACAGTTTGGAAAAGGCAGATAGCTGTAGCCTGAATGGCTGACGAACACCTAAGCGTCTCAGGTCCTGCTACCTGCTACATAGTTGTGTGAACTCCAGCACGTTTATTAAACCATCTGAAGCAGCTATCTCCGAGGCCATCCCCTGAATGGGGTTAAGCGACGTGCTGACAACTCGTCCTTGTAAAAACCACTCCATGTCAAGAAACCTGGAACAAAAGCCTCGGATTGGACGGATCAACAACGACGACCACGCAAACGAATAAAGGATTATTCTTTCGGATCCTGGAATGTACGCTCCCTGAACAAACCGGGGGCCGAGAAGGCCCTCCTTCAACAGGTCGAAAAGTACAAACTGAGCATTACTGCAGTCCAGGAAACAAATTGGCTTGGCAGCGAGATTAATGACAAGAAATCGCACACAATTTTTACAAGTGGCAAACCATCGGGCCGCAAGGAGTTTGGAGTAGCATTTATAGTGAACAATCACCTCAAACCGCATATTACTGACTTCAAACCCATAAATGAACGGCTGTGTGCGATTCGCATCAAGACTCGATTCTTCAATCTCTGGCTCATCAATGTGCATGCCCCCACTGAAGTTAAAGAAGACGCAGTAAAAGACGAGTTCTACGCCCGCCTTGAAACTCTCTTCGACTCACTTCCAACAAACGACGTCAAATTGCTGCTGGGAGACTTTAACGCGAAAGTCGGGAATGAAAGCTGGCATCGGGGGACCACTGGAGGCCACAGCCTCCATGAAGAATGCAACGATAACGGCCAGCGACTTATAGACTTCGCCTGCAGCAGGAATCTAGTCGAAAGCTCTACGTGTTTCCCGCATCGACGCATTCACAAGCAGACCTGGAAGTCTCCAGACGCACATACCGTCAACCAAATTGACCACGTCCTCATTTGCAGGAGATGGGCGTCTAGTGTCATGGATGTCCGCTCCTATCGAGGAGCAAACTGCGACTCAGATCATCACTTGGTGAAGACGACCTACAGATGTAGAATTTCCTCAGTGCACCAGTCAAGAATCAGCCCTCCCAAAATCTTTGCGGTTGATAAGCTCTTGAGTGATGCTACAGCGGTGGCGTATACTACCGCCCTTGAGGAAAAACTATCACCTATGCTACACAACATCAGCAACACAGGCGTCCATGGGTTCTGGGAAGAACTCAAGGGTACCATCAAGGATGTCGCAGAGAAGGTCGTGGGATATAAAGCCCGGCGAGCGCGAAATGACTGGTTCGACGAAGAATGCAAAAATTCACTTGACGCGAAAAACGAGGCCTACAGACAATGGATTCAACGAGGAACCAGAGCCAGAAGAGAAAAATATGACGAGCTACGGCGAATATCGAATAGAATAATTAGACGTAAGAAACGTAAATACCTTGACGAGCAGTTGCTGAACATAAACGAAAACTTAGCTAATAGGAACACCAGACAAGCGTACAAACTAGTAAATACAATTAAGAACGGCTACCAACCCAGGACTAGCCTTTGTAAGGACAAGGATGGAAACATCATCAGCGACACCGATGGTATTAACAAACGATGGGCCTCTTATTTTGAAGAGCTTCTAAACCGACCATCTAACATCCCCACACAGGAAGCTCTCGACGATATTGTTGATCTAGGCCCACCCATTCAACCCCCGACAGTAGAGGAAGTTGATCTCGCGTTGCGGTCACTAAAACGAAATAAAGCGCCGGGCGCTGACGAGATTCCAGCTGAACTGCTAAGATTCGGTGGAACGAGTCTAGTTGATGCCATACATCAATTACACCTGCGAGTATGGGAGAACGAGGAGATCCCAGACGATTGGCGCAGAAGCATCATCTGTCCAATTCATAAAAAGGGAGATAAACTGCGGTGTGAGAATTACAGGGGCATCTCACTAGTCTGTACGTCCTATAAAATTTTGACGAAAATTCTGGAAAATAGAATAAAACCGTACGCAGAACGAGTCATTGGCGAATATCAAAGCGGTTTCAGACCTGGTCGCTCCACAACCGATCAGCTCTTCTCAGTCAAACTGATACTCCAGAGGTGCTGGGAATACAACGTAAACGTATACCAAATCTTTGTCGACTTCAAGCAGGCATACGACAGTATCGATCGTGGAGTACTGTACAACATCATGCTGCAATTTGGTATACCAGCAAAATTAGTGCGACTGACAGAGATGACGATGACCAACTCCGTCTCACAAGTCAGGATCCAGAATAGACTTACTGATCTATTTGAAACACGCACTGGTTTGAAATAGGGCGATGGACTGGCTCCGACGCTCTTCAACCTAGCACTGGAATACGTTATTCGGGCCATGAATTTGGACAACAGCAAGACGCTACTCATCAAGTCGACACAATTAGCAGCGTACGCCGACGACATCAACATCATGTCCCGAAGATTGGCTGACGCAGAAGAACTTCTGCATACGCTTGATACCGCTGCAAAGGAAGTTGGATTACGTATTAACGAGGGTAAAACTAAAATAATGATGCAATCGGTGACAAGGACACCTGCACAACCAAGCATCAATGTGGGGGACCTCAACATCGAGTTCGTGAACAACTTCATTTACCTGGGTTGCAACCTGTCAAGGGACACCAACGAAACTGACGAAATCAAGCGACGGATACAGTTAGCTAATAAGACTTTTTTCTCGGTTCTCCCCATAATGAAATCGAAACATGTGCACAGAAACACGAAGCTCCGCGTGTACAAAACCATTATGCGACCAGTGCTATGCTATGGCTGCGAAGCATGGACCCTAACTCAAGCCTCCGAAAACATGCTAGACACTTTCGAACGTAAGGTTCTACGGCGAATTTTCGGGGCTGTTTGCGATCGAGATGGATGGCGCATCCGGTACAACCATGAGTTGTATGAAATGTACGATGAGCTGCAAGTCTCGAAAATCGTCAAACTACAACGACTTCAATGGGCAGGGCATGTACAAAGAATGGACGATGATCGCATGCCTAAGAGAGTAATGAATGCAGAACGAGTCGACGGAGCGAGACTGCGAGGACGACCGAGATCTCGTTGGGAGAGCTCAGTAGGTGTGGACGCCGCGCAGCTGCTGGGCTCCCAAAATTGGAGGACGCGGTCACGTGACCGAGATAATTGGAGGACAATGATCCAGGCGGCCAAGGCCCGACGTCGGGCCGTCGCGCCACGATGATGATGACGACGAGTCAGTGAATCCAATAGAAAGCATAACAGTATTGCCTCGAAACTTAGGAGGCGATGTCACGGATGAGGAATTGATTGATGATGTCTTAATTCCCATCAATAACTTGGCAAGTTAGAAAAAATATTATTTTGTAAAGAAGTCTAATTATTACTTTGGTATACAGGAAGCGGGTTTTCATGAACTTGCAGGGACGTTTGAAATCACAAGAGCAAGCGATGAACTACCTAATGTTGACTTGGGAATGGAATCTGTAGGCTCTAATGAACCTCCTCAAAAGCAAATAAGGCCAACCTACAAATCGTTGGATTCGTTCGGCAAACCAAAATGGACAAAGAAGTGGGACAATAATAATCAGTTTGATTTCAACCTAAAACCTAACCCAGAACCGTTGAAAATAATTCAGAAAAAGATATTCGACGAATGTAGCCATATTTCACCGATTGAATTATTCGAAAAATTCTTCGACACAGAGGTTTTAGATATTTGTTGAAGAAACAAATATTTACGCCAAACAAAAAACATCAAACTTTGAATTAGACACAACGACTTTGAAACGATTTTTAGGGATGCTTACGGGTATTAATATCTTACCTTCTATAAACGACTACTGGTCTAAAGACCCATGCCTTGGTGTCTCAATTGTAAAGCAGAGTATGCCCAGAAGTCAATTTAACGATATAAAACGCTATCTTCATTTCACCAATAACGATATTTAGACAAAAATGATAAAATGTCAAAGGTAAAGAACGGTGTATTTGTATTTTATTGGAAAATATTGAAATAATGTTACATAATTTATAGGTGCGCCCGCTGTTCAACGTTATAAACAAAAAGTTTATGCAGTTCAATGTATGGAGTGAACGGTTATCAATTGATGAGCAAATGGTGCCATATTTTGTTCGTCATTCCTGCAAAATGTACATTCGAAACAAGCCGATTTGCTTTGGGTATAAATTGTGGTGTCTGTGTTCTTCCACCGGGTATCTATTTAAATGTTTACCATATTCTGGTTCGAGTGACGAGTATAATCGTCAAATCGGCTTGGGTGCAGACTGCTGGAAGATGTCGAGAATCCGACATTCTACGAACATCCTATTACTTGATGTGACTATTAAGTGAAAGACGCTTTTGTACTACAGGAACTGTTCGTCGCAATCGCATTGCAAAAGCTCCGTTACGAACAGGCAAGGAGCTTATGCGAGGAGACAGCGATTATCAGTTCGATAAAACGAATTTTTTACTTGCTTGTCGATGGTCGGATAACAAGGAGGTCACAGTGATAACTGATTTCCAGCAAATTTAGCCTAAGCACAATGTCAAACGTTGGAAAAAATGTTGTTGTGCCTCAACCATCGCTGATTCAAGCATATAATGATGGCATGGGTGGAGTAGACCTTCACGACAATGCTATGTCAAATTATAGGATCAATATCAGATCGAAAAAGTGGTACTGGCCATTGTTTATATCAGTGCTAAGTTCCGCTGTAACAAATGCGTGGAAACTGCACTGCTTCCTGGCAAAATATGAAAATAAAAAGCCATTACCGCAAAAAGATTTCAGGCTCAGTGTAATAAAGGCATTGCTCCTAACCTCGGCAGATAATCCCACCGCTACTCCAGAACGAGATGACAAAATGTCAACTACCAATTACCACGGGTTAAAGGCGAACATATTCCTGTAGTTCATCCTGAAGCAAAACCTCGAAGGTGCCAGTTAAAAGGATGTGGCAAGCCAATTAAATGGATGTGCCAAAGATGCAATGTTCATTTACATCCACAATGCTTCGAAGGATTTCGCAAAAAATAAATTTTCTGTACTATATAATAATAAAATCATAAAATAAGTTAAAATACTAAAATTCGGAGTCTTTCTTTTACATTTAATGTATACATCGACTTTTTGCCCCTATGTAAAATTTATGCTGCATATCGACCAGTGTTCGCACTTGCGAACACTCTTTTCCAGGACTCACGCGCAAGCTAGAAAAAAACTGACAACGGATTTGGGTTCAGCGTGCCCCAATTAATTTAAAAAACTATGTTTTTCTTTAAAATACTGTCTTTGAATTTTCTTGGTCGTTAATGGGTTAAGTTATCTCAAAAACGATTTACAGAAAAAGTGTTCATACAATTTTTGCAGATTACGATATTTTATTTTATATCAGACCGTTTTCGCTACGATTGATAGCTATGGAGATATAAGTATAACTATTCCTCCTCTTATCCATTAAAAATGTCCCTCCACTAACTCCCACATCAGCGCGGGATTTTTTTTTAATATGATGTACCCCTGGTAGCAACCATGCAAGTTTCAAAACATCTTGATTTTTTCCCTCTCGTCGTTTACTGGAGTACTGATCATCCTCATGAAAAACAAGTTGTATCGAAGTGACGCCGCTATAGAATTATTAGTCAAATGCACAATTTTCTTATCTAAAACAGGTTGATACAGCTACCCACGTTAGCACTAAACGTCTATTAGGAACACGCGCTATTAACCTGTTCATGCTATCTGACGATTTGTTGCAAATTTCTTTTTCACTTAAAGAAACCTAATTTAGGTTTGGCCATCAACGTCCAGCCACATGTGAATTGCATGTGAAATTTTGTCACTCACTTTTTTTTCCAACATGTGATAATCGGCGCCAATTATTATTCAATTATTTTTTCGTTCATCATCACATCACACATCAACATGTCAACGGATCCCACCGTGAATGAAAGAAAAATCGTCACTAATTATTTTCATGGGATTTTGCATAGCAATTCGTTAAACTTTCAAGATCTTGTCTCTTCTCCAGATTATCATTCTGAACGCTTTCAGTGGTCAGAAGAAGATGATTATCCAACAGCGGCCTTCTTCCGAAAAAATGATAATCCAAGTAACATGCATACTCGTATATGTACGTATAATCTAAGGGTCATTATATGACCAGCCGGAATTGAAAGAATCGATGAATTTTATATGCATGATTTCATCCCTCAATGATTAATGTAAGTACTGTGAAAATAAAAACTTTTTGAATCCAAAACGTTGAAAAAGCTTGATTTAATACTTAAATTATGATTGCCTAATACATACATAGTCTTTTCTCCATTAATATTTATTTATGGTTGATCTGGAATTCTAGATAATAGTGTTTTAGTTGAAATACGATTTCTTGCTCCTAACAAAAATTGGCTAATTTTATACGTATTTTCATAGGTGAATTATAAAGTAGGTATGTTAGGAACTATCATCGCTACCACCTTTTATCTAAATCGCTACAACATGCGATTTAAAAACTAGCAGATAAGCCCTACACCCTATGATGCATCGAGATTGTAAAAATTCAATCCATTTTGTACTGGGATACCCATGTTGCCCTTATTCTTGAGTGGCAAAGTTTCTGCGTTGCGGCTATAAATCTTCCTCTTTTGCCTGCGATCTTGATAAAAGGAAGGAAAAACACGCAAATTGGCATCTGTTTTGATCGGTGACAGTTGTATAAAATATGCATTAAATTGAAGTTTGGTTTTGCGGTGCGGTCTTTTTCGTTTTTAGTTGATTTGACCGGTCCAATTATTTTGTTTGTGTAAAGTATACAAGAAAGTGTGTTGTTTATTGAAAACCTATGGATTACACCGCGAAACGTGCAAGATGACTCATATTTGGTTTCTCTTATGTGTTAGTCTCAACATAATGTCAAAATAAAGTCCAAAACATAACACACGGAGCAATCATAGCATGCTAAAAAAAACATAATTGGTTATTTAAAGCTGATGGAACTCAAGTTATTTTCATGTCAACTAAATTAAGAGCGTTTAAATTTTGGTATAACAAATATATAACAAAATACTTGTGGATTTATAATTTAGCCGAAATTAAAGATAGTTTCACGCACATTATGACGCAAACGATAATAATAGCGATAATTGGTCAAATAAAATACAACACCATTGAGACCTTGAATTAAATTAACAATTCGGAAAAAAACTATTTTTTAATCAAATTAATTTCCAGAAGTTGTATTGGACATTCAGGCTTTTTGATGAAGTTATCTTGAGTCATTTCATTTCTTTAAAAATATAAAATATCTGCGGCAAATTATCTGTTGGCTCTAAATATTCTTTGGTTTTCATTCGTATTTCTGTTAAAGGCCCCAAAATTTATAAGCATTCTTTAAAAATTGGTGACTTTACCATCATTCTTTTAGTGTTTGAGAAAGAGTGATGATAATCATATGATGAAATTTTTCCAACTGCCTCATTTAAGAGCCAATTATTCTCATCGTTTGATAGAATTGGGAGTTCACACCATCTAGACCACTGCGGTCGAGTTTTCAAATAAAAATCATACCTTCACGGCTTAGTGTCACCATGCACTGTCGAACTCGAACTCGAGCACGAACCCGGTACGAATGTCCTCTGAATAGCTCAAGACACACACACACCTCACATAAACTTGAAGAAAACTGGTCCACTTGTACCATGTTTGAGATCGAGTTCGAGCTCGACAGTGTATGGTGACACTTATATGAGCAAAATTCTAGCAGTTTCGTGGTCGTCTTGCACACCGATAGCTGCAAAGATGCAAGACCTGATGAGTACTGTTTCTATCCGTACGAAATCACTCAACTTGGAGAAATTAAATAGAGGGAATTTGAGAATAACCCGACCGAAGCTTCGCTTCAGCCTGGAGTCTGAAGCGTGTACCTATAGCCTAGACTTGAACAGATACCGAAAGTACCAATTGGCACCGACCGTTTGCATTAAAAGTGAGTTTCCTATATGGCCAGTTTATAGACGAGGTTGGCGATCATTCAGAAGGATCTTGACCATTTTCAAAATCAACTAACTAACCCACAATACAAAACAATTGTCGAATTTTTCAAGTTGCTAGCTTCAATCTACCGAAAATTATCGCTTATTTGAAGTTTCATTTGTAGGGGAAGTAGGGGCTTTGTCCGTCGGATTTCACGTATTTTCAATATTAGCCAACTGGATTCTACTACAAACATTTGACCAAAATTCCAAGTCACCAGCTTCGTTTTATCGAAAGTTATCTCTTATTTTATGTTTCAGTTCCATGGGAGGTAGGGGCATAGAGGAAAACTAGGTATATCTGGTCTGTGATAGGGGTTCCTTGGATCGGATCTGACCCATCTTTAATACCAACTAACTACATCTCACTTCAAACATTTGACCAAAATTTCAAGTCGCTGGCTTTATTCTATCAAAAGTTATCACTTACTTGAAGTTTCATTTGTAGGGGAGGTAGGGGTTCCTTTGGTCGGATCTTGCCGATTTTCAATACCAACTAACTAGATCTTACTACCAACATTCTACGAAATTTTCAACTCGCTAGTGTCATTCTATCGAAAGTTATCGTAATTAAAGGAAATTTTTTTTTTTTTTAATTTGCCGGGAGGGTAGGCCCAACATTGTGTTTTGATGGGAAAAACTTCTGAACAATCATTGCAATGGTTGCAGAAATGTTATCCCACATCTGCTTCTTCGAGGACAACAGTTTATCGGTGGTTTAGTGAATTTAAAATGGGTCGTACAAGCACCAAAGACGCAGCTCGCTCTGGAAGGCCAAAGGCTACGAATGTGGAAATCATAAAGCAAGTGCATCGAATCGTTTTGAATGATCGTTAAGTGAAGTTGGCCGTGGGCATCTTAAAAAAACGGGCGGGATAGATTTTGCACGATCTTTAGGAGATTAAAAAGCTATTGGCGCGATGGGTTCCGCGCTTGCTAACCGTCGACTAAAAACAGCAGCGCGTTGATGATTTAACGGCCGATTTGGCGTTGTTGCAGCGTAATCGAGCGGACTTTTTTCGACGTTTTGTGATGATGGATGAAACATGGGTCCATTACCATATGAGCCCAATAGACAGTCCGCGGAGTAGCTTGAAAACCACAAAAGCCGACCAAAGCGGCTAAAAGACCAACGCCCGGCCGGGAAGATTATGGCCTCCGCTTTTTTTTTTTGGATGCACATGGCATAACCTTCATCGATTACCTGCAGAAGGGAAGAACAGTCACAAGAGAGTATTATGCAGCGTTATTAGACAAACTGAACGACGAAATAACGAAAAAGCGGCCTCATATGGCGAAGAAAAAAGTGCTGTACCATCACGATAACGCACCGTCACACACGTCCTTGAAAGCGATGGCCAAATTAGACCAATTACGATTCGAATTGGTTGCTCACCCACGGTTTTCTCCAGAGTTGCCCCCCAGCGACTATTATCTGTTCCTAAACCTCAAGCGGTGGCTCCAGGGAAAGAGATTCAGATCGAATGAGGAGTCATCGCGGAAACCGAGGCGTGTTTTGAAGGCTTGGGCACCGAAATGTTGGCAAATCGCTATACCAAGTGTACCGCCCTCGCAGACAACTATGTTGAAAATAAATATAACTTTGCCCAAAAAAATCTTCTTTTCATTAAAAGGCGCGTTTTTTTTCAAGATCCATATAGAGCAGAGCAGGTTAAGACCACACCATTACACTAACAATTTGATCTGAGTTGCTCTTGATAGAACGTTAGTGCAGGATTTCTACTCTGGTAAATAGTTCCACATTTGAAATGCAGGCGGCGAAGGCGTCGAAATTTTAGAACAGTTTACAGTTTAGGAAGCACATGAAATTCATTTCCTGACAGTAAAATGTTCGTTTTGTGTAATTATATGGAATAGTAAACATACAAAATAATTTTCCTGCCTAAAGGAAATTTGTCCGATTGTATACGTACTAAGGTTTAAGTTTTCTCTTGAAATTTGAGTTGACATTTGAATTCTAAATAAACCAAGACACACTCCCCTAGCAGAGACAAAAACTTACTCCGTTAAATTGCTCTGGATCGTTTTTTTCGTCGCTTAACCTGCTCTGCTTTGCTCTGTATGAAAAAAAAACGCGCCTAAAAATCCCGGGACTTTTCACCCCATGCAGTATACTAACAAGCTCGGAGCACTGTGAGAGTTCTGTAAGTACTCACAGGCAGTTTTTAATCGCGCCGAGATTTAAACTCCGAGCTCTAGATGAGTACCGTAGAGCCGTGACCGAACGACCACGGTCACCGAGCGCGATAGATACACCACTGACTACGGTTGATACTTTTTGCTCACAAAAGGATCTTTCGATCGCCGTATCCTTAATTTTACATTTAGATACAAACTATGAATTTAGCATTGAATATTGGCATAAGACTTGACTTACCATTCTTATTGGCCTTCTGTCGCTGACTTCGATTACCGCCAGCTTTAGCATTTTCAACACCTTCCTCGCCGCGCCCTCTTCGATTTCCACGGCCTTTCTTCTGGGAGCGGTTCTTGCTCTTCTTTTTACTTCTTTTCGAGCCGGCCGTTTTTGTAGCTTTGTTATTGTTCTTCGCCTTATCAAGCGGAACTTGTGCATCACTTTGAAATTGACTGAGATCACTATAACCGTCACGGTCAGCCGATCGGAAATTATTTGAACGATCACTACTTTCCTGTAAATTACGATTCACTGGCGGCTCATCGCCTTTCATTGGCAACGATAAGGACGTTGTATTCACATAATTAACGAATGCTAAATTTAACACTACTGCTATTGTAATCACTGGAAGATAAGCCTTTGACGATTTCATTTTGATTAATTTAGCAATTAGCACTACACTACTATTGACGACTGGATTGCTTATAATTAAGTGGAGATATGTAACTGCATTCTTTCACTTGACAGTAGCACTTCACCAGTTATAAATCTGCGCTGATTCAGTGGACATTAACACTTGAAAGGGTTATTAAGACACGACACTTAATACTGACGTTCAAGTTGGATTTATAATGGAAAGATAGAAAAATATTTTATGGGTTTCTTTGAGAACTAATATGATATGCCATTCCTCTAGATACACTTGAGAAAGGTTGACGACTTCTAAATTTTAATACTGATACGAACACTTCACTACGTCAGTATGGAACACCACTTTACCACTGTCCAGATGCTGCAAGTAGACACTTTCAGATGCAGCAATTAAAAAGCTATAATTCTACACTAATCATCTAGTTTCACCAGGACTTTTCTTCGCCGCTCGTTTGATTTTCCATTCATTTTCACTCATAACATTCAAGCACTTGATATTCAATATGTCGTCTTATATCCCGAATCACATACTAATGAGTAATCCTTTTCGCGACCAACATGATCAGTACATGCCCTGCGATAGGTTTGTGGGTAATGCGAGATGCCGCAAATAAGATCAACAAATACGATGTTTCAGAAGAAATTACATCCATTTGAGTATCTTAAGATACGACGAGTACACGCGACCGTTTTACGCGACTACTGCAATCTTCGCGAATAAATCTTGTCATTCTGCCCGCCCGTATGTCCTCTGGCAATATTATTTAAGACCATATACATGTTGTGGAGAAAAAAAGAATGAAAGGAAGCAACTTTGGCGACCGAAATGTCGCTGAAATGCGTACCGCACAGACGATCGAGACATAAGTTTGCCGTTTCATATTCTATTTTCGTATATCCTTTCATTACGCACGGTACTGGTACAAAGTACAGAGAGGGTGACGACATTGCAAAAACATTTCACTCGTAAGCCGTTTCATCTCCATAGCATGATAAATTCGAATAATTCACACGTGAAATTCAATTGTAGCGAACAAACAAACAATAATTTTGGATTATCCTTTTACACCGTACAATTCGCGACAGAACCGTTTCAGATACTTAGGCCAGATCGCCCCACACCGACATCCGAAAAACAGACCGTTGCAACGATATCAAAGCCGACACAAGACTGACTTAAGACAATCTTTCTAACACTTTGTTTACCCATGATCGATCTTTTCTTTGAGAATACACAACAACGTCTTGAATGCACCACCGAAGCACCGAAGTATCTATACTGTCCGTGTCCGTACCACTATCACTGATCATGCATGCATCAAGCAGCTTAGCGTAGCCTTCTGCTATATGCCGTATAGTAGCGTATTTCCCCAAGTTGTAAAACTTCACTCAGAAAGCAAAATCCAAGAAAAGATACGGGAAGAGATCTTGAAGAAAATGCAGTCGAGATTTGAGCCAACACCAACAACTCGGCACTATTGATCTCGCGGACCATGTTGTACCGAGTTTACGAGATAGTGTCTGACCGGGTAGCATACCTGTCCACGATCGTTGGCCAAGATTTGTGCTCTTCTCAGGTGTACACGGATCATCGATGTATCTCCTTTGACCGAAATCCAGCGGTGGTAATCATATGGAAAAAGATGAATTTCTTCTGGAGATTCATTACCTGTGTTTTTTTCGGAGGCGAGCGCCGCCGTGCATATGTTCAGGTACGAGAACATTGTTTCTGGTACGCAAGCAGTTCGTTATGAAAAAGGTACGGTAGACCTATCAAAGTTTATGGCGCTCCATTAAAATTTTAAGGTGAGAATTGGTCCAAAATTAATTGCCTTATGTAAGCAATTTGTTTTGTAAATGTCATGCGCCGTGGATAAATTAAAGAATAGGCACGCAGTGAGCGTGAATTTGGTACCCAAAATGGATTCTCCCAATTGCTCTAGGAAAATAAATCTGATGGTACACGATAGGTTCGATAGATTCGCTTGGCCCTTCCATACAAAACGACTGGCCGGTCTTTGATCAAAGCATATCTAAATCTCATACCCACTCTCCTGATCCGCAGAGATTCCACTTAGATAAAGAGGTGTCTTTGCTAAATGCATACTTTTGTGGTCATATCACATTCCAATTGAAATTTTTCAAATTTGACGTTTGCAATCCTTGACGTTTCATTGGGTGCGTTTTGGCGAACTCTGATAAAATATCATGGATCTGACTTTTCTCGATTTCTCCTCCATATGCATCCCCTCCGGTAAAATATGTACAGACAACTGTCAATTTTTTGATCTGAACACTTTTCAGATCCAGAGGGGACTATTTTTCACATCCAAAAATTGACGGCACACATTTTACCGGAGGGGAAAGCATATGAAGGAGAAATCGAAAAAGTCAAAAGATTCATGATCCATTTATCACAGCTTTTACGACCGCGACCATTCACTCATGCTTCAGATCCTGGTGAATCGTACGCACGCATTGTTTTATTTTCACTTTCTTCGAAACTACTCGTACTTCTCAATGGACCACATCATAGCAAATAAGAATTGTCTACGAAATATAGTACAGAAATACGTCCAATTGTCTAAAAATATAAATTGGGACCAACTGTTTGAAAGGAGAGTGCCAAATGTTTTTCAGCTGATTGTTAGGCTTATTGTTCCGTAAAAATTGTCAACGAGATTTTTACGAAATTTGGCACTACATACACGCACATGATGATTCACTTGCTAGAAGATAAAAAGTTTTGGGGCTAATGACCCTAAAAGTGAGCACAGCCATTCACCTTTTTAGAGCTTACAAAAGATAGTACTTGTACATAAGTCTTTTGTAGAAGTTTTCTTGATACTGGCAGGACTCGTAGTGACCTTCCCAACACACACATTCTTAGCCAGCCCAATTGGCGGGTTTTTGCAATCAATGAGATACTCTACAAACACAGACAGTACTCCGCCCATTGTTATATTGAGATGATATCCCATCCATTGATGGCCAGATAACCAACAATTAACCATTAACCATTTTGGCACCTTGTTCTATAAATAGAAAATCGCTTATAACATTTTAACATAGGCCTTGAAAATTTATTTAAGAGACAATCTTTGTGTTATTGAAACCAAAAGTACTAGGAAATCGGCGAAACCTAGCACAAACACTTATTTTTATCAGACAACTATGTATCATCCACCACCGGCCCAATCGAAGCCACTTAATGCTAACATGTTTTCTCTGTTAAATGTATTTTTTTAAGCCACTTTTCCAGGATGATTGACGACAAGAGGATCGACGCACTCGGTGGCTGTATTTTTTCGATCATCGCTCTAATATCTAGAGAATGGAGGTCCGATCCTCGGCGCGAACAATACCGAAAATACCGGAAAATACCAAAAATATTCGGTGCCCAAATGTGTTAATGTTAAAACCGAAATGAAATGTACAATGGAATAGGCGGGCTTCACCATTAGTCACAATACCTAAACATTTTTAGATCTATGTACCTCAAGCTACCTTAATGCAGCTTTTTTTGTATCCTATATCAATAAAAATTTACATTAAAAAATAATCGTGAAGTGGTCGAAAAGAATCCAAAAATATTCAGCGCCCAATGGGAGTAAGTATTTTATCTAGTGAGTATGAAAACCGAAATGAACAATTGAGTATGCACGCAGTACCGTTAGTCAGAGGGCCCAAAACATATTTAGACCTGGGCCTATTTTTTTAAAACTCTTCAACTAGCAACTTTTCATTTTGTACTTTAATCTTTGTGGCACAACGACTCGTTGTCGGACCTTGGCCGCTTGGATAGTCGTGCTACGAATTCTTTTCAAACCCCAGAGGGCCTGTATATTTAAGACTAATTTAAGGTAGGACGGGTTAGGGTAGTTTATTTGTAAGGGGACAAGAGGTAAATAGCATCTTTTGTGTTTGGATTGTTGCGGTTCAGGGGCTTATTCCACTAAACTTTGCTACTCCGAACTTTACTCAATTGCCCTAACCCCTTGTGGGGCATAGCGTGTCAACTGTTCCATGTGGCCCAGCTGACGTTTCGTTGGCATCAATTGGTTTCAGAGAATGCAGTTGCCAGCATGCACCTCCTGCACATCCATGGCCACGAACGTCGTCGTGGACGGGATTCGAACTCGAAACGCCGGTAGTCAAACATGAGACTGATGCCTCAACACACTGCGCTACCGGTCGCCCCCGCTCCGAACTTTGCATTTTGCACTTTCGTCATTGCGGCGGAACGACCCGTCGTCGGACCTAAGCCGTTTGCATAATGTAAGAAACTACTCAGATGATCAAGGTCCGACGAGGGGTCATTGCGCCACGAGATAAAAATGCAAAGTGCAAAGTTCGGAGTTGCAAATTTGTTTCGTGGAATAGGCCCCAGGTGTGTATCTGGAGAACGATAAGCGGAAAATTCTTGGGAAGTTCTCCTAATACCGATTCTATTTTGTCTTTGGATTGTTACGGTTCAGATCGAATAGTCGAAGACTCCAACCCTACGAAAGAGACGACGAGATGTGTGAGATAAGACGGAGCTAAAGACGTCGCCCCAGTAGGTGAACAAACAGGTATTTGTAGATATTTAAGTATAGTGTAATAGCTTGGACAGACATAGTAACCGAATGATCATTCGACGATTGATGAATTGCTGGCAATGACGAGTTGGACACATACACTTTACTGTGAACGTCATTTCAACTGTCATTGCGAAATCGGCTTAGCACTGATTTTTTCGAAAAAATATTGTTTATTTTGGTTAGCAACGAATATATCGCTTAGCAACGAGTGAATATTATTTTTATTGCATAGCAACGAGTGAATATTTTCCCTACTCAATGACAATTTGTCGGATAGGTGGCACTGCATACACAAAGAAGGAATTACGTTTACTATGCCAATTGTAATTCGCGAATTATCATTCGGACGTGTTCGAATATCCCGCTTCTAGGTTCTTACCACCTAAAGCGGAAAAGGACTACCTAAAGCGGAAATGTCGCAATTAAGGAATTTTAAAAATTCTCTCTAAATGCAATAGAGAGAATTCTCCTAATATTCGCGAAACAGGAATGTTCCAAAAAATCTATGATTATATTTTATTAGTGTTTGCATATGCGTTTGGGGGAGGAGTAAGAGCTTTACTTACTTTTACTGACAAGGGAAGGGGGAGTTAAAAATGGCTAAAATTCTACTTACGTAATACTTGAACGGTCCCTATTTGACAAGTTCATTCACAGCCTCGTTCATCTCTAGGGCAGGGTGACCTGGCAGCCATCACCAAAAAATCGATTGTTGGTCGCAAGCTATTGAGAAAGTTAGTATTCATTGGCACCGAAGAGAGCTTTTACGATGGGCAGCTATGTGTAAAGACAGCAATGTATGAGTAACCAGGTCTCACTCCAAGAATTTTGAGCTACCAAATTAACCAATTATGAAATGTTTTGTATTATTTGTTTTTGTTTACAAATTTAAATGAAAAAAAAAAACCGCCCGAAATTCAGAGAAAATCATGGTTTCAACATGAATCGGTTTCGACTACAGCGTTTCGCCAGCTGGTCCGGGTTCAGCGATTCGCTTATTAAATTTTTTATTGGCTTGTAGCTCGTAAATTTGCAATTTCCCAGTCCCTCATTACGGCTTTAATAATGTACGATTTTTACATCGTCGTGCTGCTTCCACCGGCAGATGGAAGGCAGCACCGGGTGAGTAGTGATCTGTCGGCGGGTACGAAACCAGAGTCCGAAAGTCCCATTACACCCGGACCCCGATGGGAGCATGAGGGCATCTGCACTATTCCATACTTACCGCCCCTTTTTTATTACATATTTCCAATTTTTCCCAACCATATTTGTGTTGTCTCCTCCAGGCCTATGAATTTTTATTAATACGTAGAGGATAGTGGCAACGAGCGGCGAAAATCCCGCCCACGTCTCCCGAAATGAGCTACACCCAGCAAAGGCCGCTGCTTAGCTCGTTGAGGGTCTTGTTTTCTTCGACCTACACGGTTATTGTGCTACCTTACCAACCCGTCGGTGAAGCGTGCCTGGTTGAAAAGCAGTACCGATTTCGGTCAGTGCATTGTCAAACATCTGGTAAAAATAAATGTTTGGGGTTGCTTCTCAGAGCGGGGATTTGGTTGCTTGCGGCGTTTCACGCAGAATTTGAATGAAGTGAAAATGCTTGAAATTTGCAAACGAAGCCTTATATAGTCGGCCGAGAAAATGTTTCTATCAGATGACAGAAATTAGGTCTTTCAAGAAGACAACGACCCGAATCATCGAAGCCACCTCTGCGTCGCCTGGAAAGAGGAAAATGGCTTCAACACTTTGGACTGGCGCTCCCAATCTCCTGACGCAAACCCCATCGAAAATGTCTGGGCCATTATGAAGAGCAAACTTGCGGGAAAGCCTGTTCACAATTGGAAGCAGCTTTCCCGGGAGATTGGAAAGATTTGGCGTTCTCTTCCATCAACCTACGCTAAAAACTTCGTCGAAAGCATGCCTCGAAGGTGGCAGACCATTCTCAATGCTGAAGGTGACACTGTTTTCTAATTGTTTGCACCCAAGCTTTTTTACTTGTACATATCACACTGTAAAACAATGGAATAAATATTTTGATAACTATCGAAATATTCGCGCCTCCTTTCTTATGGAACAAACTGTAGATGATTTTAACTTTTCTTTTTTGGCACCACTGCCCCCAAATGGCGTAATACTATTGAATCTCTATGACGAATAATATTAAGTGACTGCGTTCATGCTAAACATAGAGGATATATTTTCCAAAATTTTGTTCAAGAAAATTGGCAAAACGGAACTTTAGATGAGCTCTAATAATCAATGAATTCGATTCCAACGATTTTCGTTTCATATCGATCTTTGTACTCGTATTCACTATACGAAATGTCCATCCTCTGCCGTCATTTAATCTGGCTCCTGCGCCAATATCACCAGTCGATCTAATAAATCAATCGTTTGACTACCATTTTTTTTTACTAAATAGAGGGATCCATTTCTATAATGAAATCATTATCATCATTAATTTTACTCAATTAGGAAAATATCTCATAAGCCGTTAGCAACCCAGGAAAATCTTTTCCTAATAAATAATGCATGATAGATCGCATCTAGTTCAATGGCATTGAGAACTTATCAATTTTCACATAACACTCTTCTTGGGGTTTTGAGTTTCTTTGAACGAGCCAATCAATTTGCAATGAATTGTGCTAATAAAAACCATTAAACATTAAGGGCCATGATCTTGTAAAATGACTTAATTCAATAAATGAGATGAGAGTTAAGTGACCACTTGGTTGTTTAGCCGTACTTTATTGCAGGGTGATGACACATTGGTTAGACAATTTGTGTCTGAATGAGTCTTGCTCATTGTCAGTACGTTTATATCGCACGACTTAGCCCGGGATTAAACCATGAAGTTCTGTCAAAATTAAAAAAAAAATCATTTTACTCGTAATTAGTCATCTGGTCTAAATGCAGTCAGTCTCGACATATGTATAGTTTTGGTATTAAACTTTTAGTTTAGTTTTCTTAATTTCATACTGAACCAGGGTACTATATAACATCATCATCATCGTGGCGCAACAGCCCGAGGTTGGACCCTAGCCGCCTAGATCATGGTCCTCCAATTATCTCGGTCAAGTGACCGCGTCCTCCAATTTTAGACGCCCAGTAGTTCGGCGTCCTCATCTACTGAGTCTTTCCAACGAGCTCTCGATCTTTCATGCAGCCTTTCACTGTCGACGCATCGTCTATTGAATATTTTCTTAGGCATGCGGTCATCGTCCATTCGTTGTATATGTCTTGCCCGTTGTAGACGTTGTTATTTGACGATTTTCGAAACTTCAGCTCATCGTACAGTTCGTACAGCTCATGGTTGTACCGGCTGCGCCATCCATTTTGGTCGCAAAGTGCTCCGTTCAAATGTGGCACTATATAAATGGGGTCGATATGAGTTGGTTTCCTTTATGAACAAGAAACTAAGAAAAAAACATGCAGCTTTGTAAGCTAACCGATGGAAGGTTTCAGTAAATTCTTCACTAGTATTTATACAATACTTGATCAACTGAAAGGCTTTGACGCTATCTTTACTATCTAGAGAACAGAGGTCCGATCCTCGGCTCGAACGAAAACTGCTTGAGCGTACTAATAGAACTCCCACTGTGCTCCGAGCTTGTCAGTATAAAGACGCCGCGGATAGGAGGTGCATGCTATCAATGCACGTCCGAAAAGTAGATATGCGGTCGAAACGTCAACAAGCCATAGAAATACAAAAGTTGTTGACGCGTCCATGCCCTTGGAGGGGTCAAGCTTAGTTTTGCAGCTGGCCTTTTTTTTAAGTCTCCTTCTTCTCCGTCAACTTATTTATCATTGATTGTATCTGTATGTATTCAGGGCCTTGGTAAAAGTGATAACTCAAGAAACGCGGTGTAATCTTCACCCTGTTATGATTATTTCTAACTATAGTGCGTATGTATTATAATAAACTATGTGCAATTAGCTCGGCAGCTTCTACTTGAACATTACAGTTTCTCACATAAACGCTGCAATTTACGCAAGTTTTTGAAAAATAGTTATCTTAGTTATTCAGGTCCAAAAGAGCTCTCACTTACCCAGCATGATCGGGCTATTATGACTGAATGTAATTTAGAGCCAAACACGATATCGACATGAAGGAAGTTGAACAATTTTCATATCTCATGTAAAGATTGAGTTTTCAATTGAAGTTTAATTCATCGTCCGTTTCATTTCGGAGTCGGATTTACAGGAAATACAGATGGAGTGTGTTGTAGTAAGATTTTATCTTACAGAGTTGATTACATATAATATCGATTAATGATGTGAGCTGAGTTGTTTTTATAGAAGATCGCTAATGAGATACTGTCGATCCATTCCAACATAGATGAATCATCTTGAAAAACTTCTTTCTCGAAATTTTCGAGTTAATATCTGTAAATTGACCAGAATTAAGCTTTGGATTTTCTCAGCAGTTATCGGACACAGTCTTAAACTAAGATTCCATTATGTGTGCAATGCGCATGTGTATATTGGCTCAAAAATGTCTGAGCAAAATATGAGTTTGCTTACATGTATGTATATACTCAGTCTATTCTACTGTATGTGCATTTTAGCTTGCGCATACAGTATGCTCAATGTGCACAGACAGCGTGTTCATAAATTACACTATCTGCTCACACAAAATATTTGCACGTCGTAATCAGTGCCTAGGGAAGCAAATAGTCTTGGTATGATCCGCCAATTTTACAGATCGGATTGGACCTGATCCAGTACGGCACATAACCTAGGTCCGAGAACCTAGGTCGGCGGACCTACCCTATTTGTGAAATGGAATGGATTAATCCGATTCTCATTTGATTCGACTAACATTTGTAATATGACCGATTTTTATTATAATGAAACCGGAATATAGAGGGCTACGCCCGCCATTCGAGGGTTTTGTAGCACGCGCTTATTTTGGTATCTAAATATTGGCTCCCTGCTCTTCTTGGTACCACTCAGCTGAATAAAAACACCATAATTAAATGTCTTACCCATGATACAGTATCTTACATGCCAATTCACAAAAAGACTGCATCCATCACCTCTCAAAGTAATAGTTTTAATACGAGAAGCTGTAGATAGATATGAATGTATACGAGATAAACTGTCCTACTCTTCGAGATGCTTAACCATTCATGTTAAGACGACATTGCAAATTGCAAACTTGTGTAACGGCTTCGAAATTCAGGGCGGCTGGGACAAATTACGGTCTAATATTTTTTCCTCCTCCACTGTTCCCCTTTCTGCAAATCTCAAGAAAATGCCAAAAATGGAATCTACTCAACATTACCTTTCTCACGACACCCCACTTGGTTATACCAGTGGATAAAAAAAATTGACCTTAATTTCGCCTCTGTGTGGACCTCCCCCCCCCCCCCTCTCTTAAAGTTGGCCAATTACAACACAACGCTTTCTCCAGCAAATTATAGCATTTCTACACATTCCCGCCGAATTATGTGTGCAGCTTCAGCCGTTCGTAAGATATTCTATGAACAGACGGACAGACAGGTATTTGACCGATTTTGTAAGATTTAAGACACAAAACCCTAAAAAAATTAATTGTGTGAATAGTCATTGTTAAGATCACCAATCACCAATCTTCACCTTCCAAAGTTGGTTTATTAAAATAAATAACTGCAATTCGCACTACGAAAAACAACATGCAAGTAGTACACGCATATCTATGCGTGAGGCTGGTAGGTGTATTTTTTGTATGGATAGTGTCAAAATGCATAACTTTAAGTCAATGTACTATTATTAAATATCATGTCATTGTAATGAAACTTAGAGATATTATTGCCTATGATGTTGGTTATCATTAGCCATCAATATTTTTGACCTCAGGTGTGCTTGAGGGGTGAAAGAGAAATGTACTATTATTAACCTTTTTGGATGAGATTTAAAAATTCTATTATTTTTAGTTTTCTATGCTAGTAAAATGCCGCTTTTCTGTAAATTTTCATATGTCTAGCTATAACGGTCTCGAAATGCAAGGGGGGGGGGGGGGGGGGGGGGGGACAAACTCTGACCACATATTTTCCTCTCTCCCTCTTTTCTCCTTTCTTCAAATTTGAAAAAAATTCCAAAAATGGAATGTACTCGACGGTACCTTTCTTACGATACCCCACTTGCCTATACCAAACGAAAAAAAAATTTCGACCTTCATTTCCCCTCTATGGGGATCCCCCCTTAAAGTTGACCTATTACGACGCATCGCTTTCTCCAGAGAATTATAGTATTTCTACATATTTCCACCAAATTTCATGCATGTAGCTTCAGCGGTTCGTGAGATATTTCATGGACAGACGGACAGACAGACGGACAGACGGACGCATGACCGATTTCATAAGGGTTTTGTTTTTATACAAGACCCTAAAAAAGCATTTTTTTTTTAAATTTTACTCTCTTTTGGGTTTCTTTCGAGATGGTAATATGTATTATGATCATTATTGAAGTTGAAACCACATTATGTATGCAGCTGCGGAATGCTGTCTGACATTCTTTGAAATGAGTTTTTTCTGGGACTGCACGTTAATAATCTGGATCTCCAGCATTTTTTGAAAACTTAACTCTTATCTGTTATCTGCGACCGAAAAAAAATCCCTACTATTTTCTTCCAGCAGGATTGGGATAATTAAATTGTGCGAAATGGTAGTTTATTGTAAAGATAAATTTTAATCGGACATTGAGCAACCGGCTCTTAACCTGGTATCTATTAGCTGCAGATTCGAGTATCACCCTTTCTTCATTTCATGTTTTAGCAAAATTAATCGCTAAATTTTATATTTTTTTGTGTTATCCCACTCAAGGAAATATTAATTACATGAAATCAAATCAGATGACATGACAAATAAATCAAATCGCGGCACATTGAATACCCACCCCGTCAAAAAGAATAAAACTGTCAAATACGGAAGAGTTGTCCGATCGTATCGATCGTTATCTGAATTCAAAACTTCACATGCATGCATTATGCATCTGGAAGATATGTATACAAGGTGATAAGTTAACAACCGTATCTAAGCAATCTCCTTTCATAAATCTTCATCACGTCGATTTGCCGAAGAACATCTTGGCATGCTTTCTAGAAGAAGTTTGTATAGTATGTTATACTCGTAGGTGAACAATGCGGACGCGGGCTGGCTGGGTCACGTAGATCTAGACACTCATAGACAGAAAGTACGTGTGGAGGATCGATTTCAAAGCCGGAAATTAGTGATCTTGACATGTTTCTACCGTAGCTATAGACTACCATTATTTTCATTACGATACAGGCATGCAGTACATTCTTTTAATGATGTTATTATGATCAACTCGATATGATCCATTCTGACATCATTTTTTAGACAAATGGTTCTACGTTCTGAGATACGCTTCAATGGGTATCTTGGATTGATATAAGCTAGAACAGAATTGGGGCAGTTTGTAGAGGCAATCAAGAAAGCAGTTACAGATCAGATTAGAAAGCACAAACCGAGCCACAACTGGCAGTGAAGGAACCCAAAGTGCCTTTGCTCCTAAATTTTGAAAATTCTGTTTATTTTTCGGTGGCTGTCAAAGGATGGGTTTGACTTGACCATTTTCCAAAATGTTCAATGTTATTTTATGCATTTTTTGCTTATGAATTCGTAAAATAGAATTCATAAATAGGATCAAAATCAAATCAATCATAAAATATGTTCTCAAAATAATAAAAAACATGTGATCATCAAAATCACGTAGAACGTGTACAATAATTTTGATCCATTCTGCATTTGCCGGATGCCATTCGAAATTATCAGTAAGGCAGCTATTACACTATAAAAGTTCTTTTACAAATATCTTTTATGGAAGATATTTTAAAAGAACTTTTATAGCGTAATAGCCGCTTAAGTAAAGATTTGCGATATAGACGTTGCTTGTTTCAAGTGCTTTTCGGATAAGCTCGCGCACCTTCCCTCTTTGGTAGTGTAAGTTGTGTCCTTCTTCAATAAAACTCACCTGGAGATGACGTGAACCAAAGAAAACAAACAGCTTCAGTCCCTCTGTCTGATATGAGCTTAAAAAATTATCTCGTCTTAGAAAAACAATAAAAACTTTACTTTACGAAATAAATGAACTAAAAAGTTGTTGTCTTTTCAAAGATCACTCCTCCAGGCATTTCCCGTAGTCCGATTTCAATCAAATTTGGTACGTAGCTACTTTAGGTTAAAATAAGTACAACACGGTAATATTTTGACGCTGCTGCAGATGTGCGTCAGGACAAAAGGACTCCCTTGATCAGGAAATGAAACAATAACTAAACCTGGTAGATTCGGGGTGTTGGGATCAATGCACTGGACCAGGCATTTTAAGCCCTTTGATCAGGACTAATTGCATATTGAGTCCTTTGGTCAGAAAAAGGACACTCTTGGCAATAAAGTGATATCTGAGCAAGGTGGGTATCATATGGTTGGAGTTCATGCTGCGAATGCAGTAGACTATTGTTGATAGTGTTTCGAGTCCTTTGGTCAGGAAAAATTACATTCTTCCATTGGCCATTCTCCTGCCGGAATAGGGGTGATAAGGACAATATTTGTCAAAGCAAATCATAGACAACTTGAAGGCAAATGGATAAAAAAAAAACAAAATACTTGCATAGGACGAACCTAAAGTGCTGATGAACATCATCGCTCTTTTTTGTCTTAGTAGTCTGTTTTTTACGCAAATTACCCGCATTTTGAATATGCTACCCTAAACTAGGTACATACTAAGATCAGTATTTCGTGCAAAATCTCAAACAAAAACTGTCAAAAGTTTCGTTTACACGAAAAATTTTCGGTACCTCGATACCAACATATTTCACACAAAACTTTACACACAGAAAAAACTCTCCACTCCATAGCGAGCAATTTCAACGCGAAAACCATTCTTGTGGATTCTATTTCGCGTGAAAACTGGTCATTATAGTGGTAATCGCTCTCCTTTGCGTGAGAAGGGGAAGTTCAAGTGTTGTATAGAGCGCCGCCTCAGTAACCATCGCGCACTGGGACAATACTCCTGGTCTTAGACAGGCTAATCTGTTTATAGCTGGCCACTCACGCAACCGTACCCACGAACTGCTAAGACTACGCAGAAACCGGGTGAGAATTATTTGTGGGCTCCTCACGGGTCACTTTACCCTGAGGGGTAATCTGCATAGAATGGGAATTGTGTCTGACTCAAGCTGTCGCTTCTGTGAGAGCGAAGATGAGACTTCCCAGCACATTCTCTGTGACTGTGATGGACTTCATCTCCGCCGCTTGAAATGCTTCGGCGATGCATTCCCTGAAGCGAAAACGATTGCCTCACTAACACTCGAACAGCATCTGCTCAGCTGTTCTAGTGTTAGTGAAGCAATCGTTTCCGCTTCAGGGAATTAAATAAGTGAAAAAACGTAGCTTTTCCCCAAACATACAAAAAATAAATCTTGTAGTTTGGGGAAAAGCTACGTTTTTTCACTTATTTAAATCACAACTGCAAACATCGGACGATACAGATTATATATTCAGGGAATTGTTGGGATGATTGGTCTCGAGAATTAGTCTGATCACTAATCTGCATAGACTTCAGGGTGTAGCACAATAGACTTCCGGGTCGCAGTGCTTGTTGGCCCTCTGGGCCAAATACCCTCCATCTAATTTAATCTAATCTAGAGTGCGGATATGTTCTGTGTCCACTGTCTCTTTTTCGTTGAAGAGATGAGTGTAGGATTTTTGTACGAAAATCTTAGTGCCAGTTTTCATGTAAATATAAAATATAAGAATAGGAGATTTTTCATTGAAAATATACCTATTTATGTTTGTGTATATTAGCACGGAAAATATGGTCAAATACCGAAATTTGCTCTGAAAATATGGTCGTGTCCCGAAATTCGTTCGGGAAAAGTTGGTCACGCTAATCATGAGTATGACATTGGCCACTATCCCTAATGCCCTCTCTTTTAAATTTATCTTATACAGTAAAGCATATCTACCACTGCAAATATGTATAACCAACTCTGACAACTGCAACAATTGTGTTTCTTGCTTGGGAATAAATCTTAACCTACCCTTTAATATTGAAACAATTCATATTCACCGACAAATCAAATACATTCGTGCATATACGTATAATACAATACTATAGGTACAAAATAACCTACTTCTTACATACCTTTCCATTTGTTTTTTTTTTTCAATCCGAATTGAAAAATTCGGATTGAAAAATCCATGTTTGACTACAAATTTCTCATCGGAAAGACAACCAGGACATTAGTACTGTAACAGAATTTAATGAAGTTATCTCCGTAGAGATAGTGATCAGTATAGTGATGCCGAGGTCGGATTAGCCCTAGACAAACGCCGAGATAAAGAGCTCATTAGTAGCATAGGTACAGACTCCAGCCGTAATCAAATGCAACTCAAACTCTTTAACCTCGTGCTCATTTACAGTGATCCTGATAATGATATGTTCGGAAAAAAACTAGTTTACAACTCATGCACGTATTTTTCAAGTAGGTACCGATTAATATCGGTGCCCATCTCGTAAATGCTTTAGATTGGAGGTACCGCCCGTGGATGTAAACATATGGTATGATCACTGAAACTTGATTTGTGCGATTCGTCCATCAAATATGAAATTTAATTTCTTGAAACCAAAAAAAAAAAAGGAAACAAAAACACAGATTTCCTAGTTTTCGATTTTCATGGAATTTTAAAGTACGGTGATCTTTGTTTAGTATTTCCTAGTAGTTCTATTCTCCTCCTCCTCATGCATATGCGATGGAATATACCCATGGTTTAAGAATAGGATGTTGCGCAAAGAAGTATACTACTTTTTCGCTCTCTCGGCGCATGACGTCACAGTTTCAGATTTTGAAAGCTCTCAATGAGTTTGGTATGAAATCACATATTGTACTTTTTGAAAGAGAATTCGCTTACAAATCTACAGTTATAATTTATAATTTTCATGAAATTCCGAAAATCGAACCTCCAAGACTAGGGGAACATTCACATAAGATTTAAAAAAACGCGCCCATCCCACTCCTAAAAGGAAATCTGCGAATTTATCTACAGTTTCATTTCGATCTTGATGATACTTTGTACAATATATTAGACCTTTAAGACTAGGGGAAGGAGACTGTCTACATTACACGCCTATAGATTTTTAAACAAAAAATCACACCCATCCTCTTCTCACCCCTAAGAGGAAATCTGCAAATTTGTCTACAGTTTTATTCCGATCCTGATAAAATTTTGTATATTAGACCTTCACGGCTGGGGCAAGGTGACTGTCTGCATAGGATTTCGGACTTCGGGCGTATCACTAGTTTGTACGTTCCATAAAATTTTGACGAAAATTCTGGAAAGTAGAATAAAACGGTACGCAGAACGAATCATTGGTGAATATCGAGGCGGTTTCAGACCGGGTCACTCCACAACCGATCAGCACTTTAAGGTCAAACTGATTCTCCAGAGGTGCTACAACGTAGACGTATGTATATCAAATCTTTTTTCGACTTCAAGCAGGCATACGACAGTATCGATCGTGGAGTACTGTACAACTTCATGCTGCAATTTGGTATACCGGCAAAATTAGTGCGACTGACAAAGATGACGATAACTAAATCCGTCTTACAGGTCAGGATCCATAATAGACTTACTGATCTGTTTTAAACACGCACTGGTATGAAACAGGGCGATGGACTGACACCGACGCTCAACCTAGCACGCTATTCGGGCTATGAATATGGACAGCAGCAAGACGCTACGCTACGCCTACCTCGACTCATTGCAAGATGAAGAAAATACATAGAGAATTGACAACGACAATAAGTCGAGACCGGCGAAATTCTTGCGAAATGCAGAAGAATCTAATTCAAAGAATACACATATCGCACCTCTGGAGCAACATCGACGTAAGTGCTAGTATTGTAATTGTTGGGAAAACGCAATTGAAAATTGCATTTCTTTTACTGGAAAAGAAAGGTTATAATTTTCAGAGTGAATTTGGCTAACGCCATGTAATTTTTTTAGCTTAATGCTTATATTAAACTATATAAAGTTATTTCCGGCGAATTTTGCTAAACTACACCCAATTAAGGAACGAGGTTAGTAACAAGGTTGCAAATATGTCATTGTTTTGCAACAAAGTCATACCGCTATCTAGCGGAATCTACACGACATACATTTCTGTTCTTGTTGCCACTGATAGATTCTTACTTTTAGAACATTGTGGCATCAATAACTCAATTTTTGAAAAAATTGCACTTACGTCGATGTTGCTCCGGAGGTGCGATATACTATCAACTAGATAATACCACTGGTAACACTGTTTTATACACCCGAGAAGTTATTGTGTTAATCGTGTCCAGAAACACCTAATATTACGTGATCGGGAAGCAAACTGGGGAGTTCTTCTTGTGTACGTTAAACGTACGAGTCTGTGGTGATAATCAAATTGGCATAATCGACACGAACATGCCTAATTGAACCCTTTCCAATACGGTCCTATATAATTCACAAAGTGGCTAATTTACGTATATTTTTATGTCTTTTTTCGTGAATTTATCATCTTTTGCATATATGGTATACCATATATGCAAAAGATGATAAATAAATATATATATTTCGGATATGCATACATCGGCGTTACGAGTTCGTTTTTACGGTCAAGCAGAACATTATAACCTGCAAATCTGTAGTTGGAATATTTTCGTAACAAGTTCTGTAAAAAAATGTATCAATAAAATATCGTGGAAATTATGATTTTGCATAAAGTAAACCGACCTTTAGAGTGATAAGGACAACAACACATCAAATCAACTGTGTCTGTTGATTAAAAAGCCAAAGGTTCCTCAGCTGCTATTGTATGCGTGACATGGTTCCTCTATTTCATATATGTGAGTTACTATTTTCGGCCATTGCATTCGTGCATTTCCATCTTTGTGGGCGTGGCTTGTGGCAAGTGCATGATGAAACGTCTGTGATGAAAAAAACGATTTATTTGAAAAATTTTACAAATTTTAAAAACACCCTAATAGCACCTCCATCACTTTAGAAAAAATCACTTTACCATCATAATTCATATGCCATAAATCATATATCATACTAAATCATAGACCACATAGCATATTTTTTTCTTTCCGGACATCCTAAAATGCGACCATAAAGACTCAGTTTCCGATTTTTCATCACACACTTTTCATTCATGCACTTGCAACAAGTCACGGCTACAAAGATGAACTCTTCGTGATCATCCCTCAATTTCGCATGGTTCCCTTACCAGACGAGCGCACGGTCGCCGCCATTTCTCACTTTATCAGCAATCATTCTGTTAGCATGCGACGTTCACTCCCACTTTAGAGGCCCCGCCAGGCACAATGGACGTGGATATAAGACCCCCATAGACAATGCAATTCATCGTTAGATAACAATGATATTCGTCTACGGATCAATCTGACGATGGTATGGAACTGTAAAAGAAATCGTCAACGATAAGTACATACACTGTGCAATCAATGCGACGATCACAATATCGTCAGATCGATGGCGACTGATCGCGAGGTATATGGCTGGCTTTAGTTTTTACTTTTTGCACATCCATTGTGTACCGATTAGTGAACACAACACATACGCAAGTGAGATACTATGGGCAACCTTTGCTTAATTTATACTGAGTTCCAACTCTGGTATATCTCTGCTGCTCTGGATTAGTGAACACAACACATACACAAGTGAGATACTATGGGCAACCTTTGCTTAATTTATACTGAGTTTCAACTCTGTTATATTTTTCCTCTATGGTAGGGTAGGACTACGAACACGCATTACACAAACAACAATTCAACTGGGTCCCATTACACCTGGACCCCGATGAAAGCGCGAGGTCAGGTGAACCGTCCACCAACCATTCCATTCTCATCGCCTCATTTTTTTTATTCCCCTTGTTTATCTCTCCTGTTTGTGTTGTTTTCCCCGGGCCTATGAATTTTCTATTAATACGTAAAGGACAGGGACAACGAGCGCCCACGTTTCCCGAGCTGAGCTACAGCAAGCATAAGCCGCTGTTTAGCTCGTTGAGGGGCCTTTTTCTTCGCCAGTTGGTACAGCCCGATCTTCACGGTCATTGTCCCACCTAAGGCTCCGTCCCCACGGGCATTTTCGGATGCCCATCAAACCGCCCGTTACACCTTCTATACACCAATCAGCCACTATACTCTTGGCCCTGAGAAACATTTGCAATTGACTTGTTTCCACTTCTGTTAGCCTAATAAAATCGTGACATCTGACGTGACGGACAAATTTTCGGGAACACCCATAGATAAGACATAAGCAATAAAATAAATAAATAACTGGTGCAATAGTCCAATTTGAACCATGGCCTCGATATGATGATATATGACGGTATGTCTTGTGCAGAGGTGTGTAATCAGCAACATGCTAAACCGAGTTATTTACCCCATAAATGGGTATTCATTTAACAGCTGAGTGGGCTTATAGTCCGACACATAAATCGCCTTTTTTATCGAAAACTACCACACTCAGTAGGAATCCAACCGGACCCAGTGCGTAGAAAGCGAACGTGCTGACCATTGCGCCATCCGGACTACAAGCCATAAGACATATCCATGTCAAAAAGGAAAAAAAAATTGCATTCTGTAAAGCGAACACCTCCCATAACCGGACAAAATTTTCGGTCCCGATGATGTCCGCATCTGGAAGCGTACACTGTATCTACTCGGTAACCACTAAACCTGGGGTGATGATATTTTGCAGAAATATGGAAAATATCTATATACCTATATAGGTACTCTAATCATCTACAGCACAACCTTCCTTTTCAAAATTCTTACTCCGATATGGCCTCTGAAGAAAAAATGCAGGTAATCTTTTCAAGGATTGGCATGTGCGAAACCAAATCAAAAGTTACCACGAGGAGACAGGATGCAGTCTACATCCCTAGTAAAGCGCTGACTGCAAACCCCTCGATTTGCGATCGCAGCTCTGTAAGCTCCGCTAACATTAGATAATCATTTTATCCACAAAATTTATTCAAAGTACAATGCAGCCAGAATCATGGACGGAACTAGGAAATGAATCTATGAGTATACATTTGACACTCAGGGCAAAATAAATTCATTGAGTCGGGAGCCTGCGAAGGTACCGGAAAAACCATAAGAATCTTCTTAGAAAACTTAGAAAACGTCTGCCAGACGATTTTATAGTTCCGTGTGGCCGTAAATCTGATACGCGATTGTTCTATACTCCATCAAAGCCGCAAAAGGCTCTTCGATTAACGTAGCAAACATATGAAAAAAACAAAAAAATTTATGGCATTTTAAATGTTTCCCGGTGAGCGACATTTTACAAGAAAAAAAATCTTCTTCAGAGGATTCTGTATGAGGGATCATTACACACAGCATAAAAAGTGCATAACACCGAATGAATGAGCATAGCAGAGGCAGAACGAGTTTTATGTTTGTGGGAATTATGTCAAAAATGATTGTCCAGCCAGGCCATTGTTGAATTCAATGGGAACCGATGAAATGCGCTACCTTGACCATCAAAATATGTAAGTCAGCAGACGTGCTTTGGATAAAGGACGAGTAAAGGGTATCGAAATATGTAATCAGAGTATTTTTATCAAATTTAATTTAATTTCTGTGAAAAATAACTCCGTGCAAGCATGGCCCCTCATAGAACTGGCCAGCCAGGTGACCCGGGATAAAGAGCGGCCCGTATGAAGAGTATAGTCCAAAAAATACGGGAATAGAAAAATTTTCGTGAGAAAAGTATGGTTAACAAGCGTAATTTTGTAATCGTAATGTAATAATATAAAATTACCTTATTCCAGTCATTTTTGTTTTCCTTTTTCTAGTCCAGCCCTCCTCGATGGGAAGCAATCAAACAAAGGCTTCCACTATAATTACAAAAATGTTCAGGAGCAAGATGAAGTGAAAGAATTTAAGTTGTTTTCCCGATTGCGGCTTATCTAGGCATTGCTAATCCTCGATACTCTCCTTGAACTTACGACGATGAACTTGTCTCCATCATTTTAAGACATAAACTTTTGTTAAATTCGGATGAATTTCCTTAGGGGTTAATCAATCTAAAACGAAGAATTTTATGACCGCACCATATTCAAGTTTCTCCATTTTAACGAAAAAGGCGTAAAACGTCTACTGCAAAAATTCGTGTAATAAACTATCATACTTGAGAAATCAAATTGAAACTTGTCATACAACCTAATGACACGTGCAACCAGGCAGGAAACATACATTTTTGCTGATTGTAACGGTATTTCTGTGTCACCCCGAGAACTTTTCATTTTACCCTCGTATGTCCATTCATTATATGAATATGTGAAACAGGCCAAAAATCAACATGGAACAAAACACTCTACATTCGGCTCCGCTCGAAATAAATAGCAGTTTGGAGTTGATTATATTTTAGTTGTTCTGTCAAATTCGAGACCCCTGGGGGAAGGGGACATTGATCCCCTTAATCCCTATCTACGCCACTACTGTCAAGCTTCTGCTTGCTAATTCATACTCAAATCCCCGGTTATTTTAAAAATGCTACGACGTCATCTTTTGAGGCTTCAATCGCTTTGAATCCATCCTCAAATTACTCTGTCCTATCTTTTGACGTAGCAGCTCGCAAAATTGTTTATGATCCCCGTATACAAACTGTTTTTTTTTTTTGTTTCTTGAGTTTAGTTTCTTTTTCTTTGATTTCTTTTTAGTTTTTTTAGTCCTTTAGGTTTTTTATGGTCTTTGAACCGTTATATCTATGAATTTTATGATGGTGCCATCCTCTGAAAATTCCACCCGTATACTGAAACTCAAAATAGCTACAATATTATTCCATGGTAAAAATCTCCATGCCTGCGTTCTGTCAAAAGTACATATGTAGCTTGGCTATGACTATGGTATGCCGACTATTTATCGATAAAAAGCCCAAGACGTTTATTATTTTAAGGAGCCCACTAGGCTACAATTTAACTGAAGATCTAAGTAGGCTAGTACAATACTTATGAAAAGAAGTGCATGTAAAAATCTTAAAGCCCATCATACAACCTTGTGGTTCACAGTTCGTTATCGTCTATTCGTAGTTTACTCGTAGATACATATGTATGTAGAAAAAGTGGGTTCCTTAACTGGTCGAGTCACTGGGACAGGAAAGAGTTGTATCGACTTGAGTGAAAACCGCCAAATAGCTATGAACATTGAATACGTGTATGTACAAGTATTTTCTAATCACTTTTTTTCCCACTATGAGGCATGTCTAAAACTCCGCTCCTCCCAGAACGATTTCGCGAAAACGTCAGCGGAAATAGGTGTTCGAAAACTCCATAATTGCTAGTCATTACAAAGTACAGCTAGCTACGAATATGCAATTCCGTAACTTTATAACCAAAAGATGACCATCGTTTTCATACCTGACCAGAACGAACCCTCCCTGCTATTACACCTTTGCACACTACATTTATGCATGATTTCGATAGAATCAGCCGTTTCGATGAACAGAACAGATAAAAAAAAGTGAAGTCTTCCAATCGACAATGTCGATGATAGTATCTTCCCGTGTACATTTGTGTCTACAACACAGTCAAGTCAACCTATAATGCTGGTGATGTAACTTCCAGACCATAAGGTAGCTATTTCCTTACTTGGGGCCATGTCTTGCAACGACCATTGCATTTCTGATGAGCTGCCAATTTGGAATGAAGACGATATACACAAAGAACTCATTTTGCAACAGATGTTTTGGACGTTGTAATTATACACGGTATTCTTAGATGAAATAAAGACACATTAATTTTGAAAATTTAGAATTTTGTTAAAGTCCAATAGAGACTAGTTTCAGTATAATCGCTCCAACAGATAAGGAGTTGCACAACTGACATACTATGCAAACAAAATTAGGGTTATCAGATCCTGCACACTACGATTTATGGGCACGGCAATGTCCAATCTGTACATTGGACAAAATACGCACGTACGTATATTCACTGTCATGCGCGCTCATCCATAAATTAACATTTTCAATATTATTTGCAAAACAAAAATGATTAATTGATTTTAATTAGCAAAGTTCAAACTTCTTAGATGCACTTCCATTTCAGACATCCAGAAGGTCCATAAAAATACTTGCTGTCAACTATAGACAAAGTTGCTAGTGCGAACATTACTCATATGGTGCATACCTTGTCGCGACATTCGGACGATGAAGTATATGAGGTGCGATTATCGATATGAGTCATACCAGAAGAAAGAGTCACTTCTGCAAACAGAAGATACGGAACGCCGGGGTGATGTTAAGCAACTTTTTGGGAACTATAGTACTCCCACGTGTCATGAAACAAATTTTAATAGTGACACCCGCAGTACCAATCAACAGTTGTCTAGCTCCAAAACAGAGTTTCAAGGAAAGCGAAAGCCGTGATTTTCATATTGGTGACGAACAGTGGTTGCACGCAACACGCCATTTTACGGCCGCTATATGTTGTTTATTGCCTTGACCCCTCCAGGGGCAGTGGCGCATCAACATCGCTAGCATTCCTATGCCTTGTTCAGGTTCCGATAGCATATCTACTTTTCAGACGCGCAGTTGCTAGCATACACGTCCTATCCGCGCCGTCTTTATACAAGCTTTCTTAGAGGAGAGAGTGATGACAGAACGAACACAGACCGCGTCACGGATCGCTACATAACGGTAGCCAAATTGGCCAATTTACACGGGTTCTCGATAGGTCGGGTAATGACGACTCGTTAACTAGGTGAACCACGTTAGCTTTTCTCATTGTCTGTTCCAGAACCCATGCGGAAATGTACGATGATAACCGGAACTCGATAATCCCTTTCCAGCAATATAGTCTCGTAATAAAATTTATTTTTAGTTTAACTTCAAACGACTTAACTAATGAAAGAAAAGTACGGCTATAAAACTAAACTTCATTCATGAGTCAGGCCAGAAAGGGAAGTTCTTGTTGATTTCGTAAAATTCCGCATGAGATTTTGAACAAACTTGGGGCAAACTTAACGTGGCTCAACTGCTCAAGGGGAAAACATAACCAATCGTCACAACCCGATCTATTGCGAATCTGAGTAAATTGGTCTAATTACGACACCGCTTTCCTTGGAAACCAAGGCTTAAGTCATAAGCATAGCTTTTGATGGAAAAGTCCCCTCAGCATATTGGTAGAGCGAAATTTCCGGACTTAACGATCCTTTAAAAATGTGGCTAAGTTGCTACAATTTTGTGTCAGTCTTTAGACCAAACTTGCGATTACGTCTTCGAATTTTGTTGCCAGAATTATCTCAATTGCCGTAACCCCTTGTGGGGCATAGCGCGTCAACTGATCCATGTGGCCCAGTTGACGTTTCGTCGGCATAAACTGGTTTCGGAGAATGGAGTTGCCAGCATGCACCTCCTGTATTCAAACATGAGACTGATGCCTCAACACACTGCGCTATCGGTCGCCGAATAACAAACGATCCGCTGTTGCCACTGTAGTCCGGCATTCGTGAGTAGTCTGAAAGGCCCCGGCTGAATCCTAAATGGACAAATATATATATACAATATATATTGTACTTAATAAAATCATTTTTAAAGAGTTCGTCCTAGCTTGCACGAACTAAACTGGATTCAGGTACTCGCTAAAATGTACTTCGACGATAAGCCCTAGGACCTCGCTCCCGCCGGTATTTTCGGAGTAATTTTCTAGTTTTTATTTAAGCTAGGTATTAAGATGAGTTTTACGTGCGAAATGCCATGCAAAAACTGTCAAAAGCAGCGTTCGCACGAAAAAATTTCGCTCTCCCAATACTAACATATTTCATTCGAAGAAAAAAGTCCCCACATCATTATGAGCAGTTTTTACGCGAAAACAATTACTTTGCACTTTATTTTACTTGAAACCCGGTCTTTTGAGTAGAAGGGAAGTTCACGTGTCGTATAAAGAGCCGCGGTAATGTGCTGTGTGCAAGTCTACACTGTAACTTTTCCGTGAAAGAGATAAGTGCAACATTTTCGCACGAATAGGTTAGTACCAGCCTTTAAGATGAATTTTAAAACTTTCCAGCATGAAGTGCTACATCAAAGCTCACTAGCGCGGCATAGTTGAAATGCATAAAAAGCTAAAGTTGAGGCTGAAAAGGAGTCCCTAAACGATCAAGCCGCTTGATCAAAACTTAGTGTCAATCGATTAATCGATTGAATTTTGCGTGATTAACCGGCTAGGGACCGGTTTGACGTTTGAGCCAAGCGTTGACGGTTATTGCTAGAAAGTTTGATGGACTCAAGCAGTTGACGAGGGCGCTTGACCGTCTTGGCCAATTTAAATCAAGCATTGCGTCAATCACTCGATAATTGCTGAGCAAGTTTCCATTATGATGAGCTCCAGAGTCTGTGGAGCAATGGCGCACATGAATTTCAGGTCTTCCACATTCTAGCTTCTGGCTGGGTACCTCAATGTGATAGAACGTCTCTGAGTTGCAGGAATCGCTATTTTGAGCCGTACGAGCTTCAGTCTTCTGGTTCCGTATCATGGAGAACGTTGGGTAGATATTCATGAGTGAAGCGGTTTCTCATTTTATACCACTCCTTGGACCAACATCGTTTCCTCCTATTTTTTGCACTTGAGGGCAACCAATGTCATGGCCAGAAAGGACAAATATGTATTGAATACCATTGCGACACTTCACTTCACACTCTTTCCGATTCGGAATAAGTTTTGATCAAAAGTTTGACAGAGTTGATTGAAGTGTTGCTTGACCGTGTAAAAGGTTGATTGAAGCGTCCGTGCTTGAGGGGACTGCAACCGATTGATAAAGCGGCTTGATCGTCTGGGGTTGCTTAAGACGATCATACGAACTGTACTTTGTTATGGCTGTGGACCCAAAAATGCTAAACATCCTTCGAAGAATATTTGGAGCGATTCATGACCGAAATGGATGGTGAATCCGATACAACCATGAGTTGTACTTCCTTTAAGATGAGCTGTAAGTTTCGAAGATCATCAAATTATAACGATTGTAATGGGCAGGATACGTGCAACGCTGAAGCTCAAGATTACATTCGTAATTGTCCGGTGATTTTCTATATAAAATTCATTCATGCCACACCGAAAAATTAAACGAATTCACTGGACAATTACGAATGTGAGCTTTAGCAATAGCATGGGGAGAGAAAGCTACATGAGCACGTTTCACGTGATCGTTTCCCTTCGCTGAGTGTTCTCAATGAAAATGGCACCATTCAGCGCAGCACCAGCTTTCACTCTGTGGTTTTAGTTTTGAATGAGTACTACTAGAACTCCCACAATGCTCCGAGCTTGTCAGTTAAAAGACGGCTTAGATAGGAGGTGCATGCTAGCAACTGCTCCTATACTATCGAAACGTCAACAAGGAGGGGTAAATTAATAACATGCAAGTGCAACGCTTTAAAGTTTTATGGCTACTTAGCTCAACAGGAAAATTGAATCTATTGAGGAAATATACTATAATCATGATATTTTGCGGAATAGAAGTTAACAAAAATGCGTCGGGTGATCACTCACCCGATCATATCTTTTTTTTTGATTAGCTCTTTTTTTGGTATTATTTGTTAAAACATTTAAAAGATGCTCAGTTCAATGTTTTTTGTCTAAGAATACCAAAACAGACTAATACGCTTTTCTCCCCTATTACTTGCATAATGCATCGATCCCTTAATAGGTGCATATAAGCGAAACGAACGAATTCATCTAACCACCATTGAAACGTGCAATATGTGTTCTTGCCTAGATGCATGTTCCCATGGATCGTCACGTTTCCACCATAAAGTCTTCTACTCCTGTCCATATATGGTTCAGTTTGTTAGTTGTAAAAATAGTTAGCCATAATACTACATCTCTCGTCCATTAGAAGTTAGTTATGCGATGAAAGTAAATTGAGTCGGTGTTCCTCTGTAAAAGTGGATTAAATAAGCCCTTGAGTCATAAGGACTGGGCACGAATAGAGGATAATGCACTAATGTGTAGCCTATCTAGAGGGAACAATGTCTACTGGAGTACTGGAGAAACTTCCTAGATTGTAAAGTATAGAGAACATTATGGATCCCGCACAATTCGGGTCAAAATGAAAGTCTAGCTGGATAAGGTGGAAGTATGGTTAGTCTGAATTAATACCAATCAGAATGTCATATTGTCATGAATACCTGACATTAATTTCGGAGTCCTTATTAAAGCTTCTGATGCACGGGACATTACATCTCATGTTCATCGATTTCGAAAAGGCGTTTAACAGCGTTGACCGGGAATACATCTGGAAGGCTTTACATAGGAGAGGTATACCAGATAAAATCATATCCATCATCTAGGAGTCCTATAGCGGAGCCCAATGTCCATGTTCAGACCACTTCAAGGTACATAGCGGAGTATTGATTGCCATTAACGACGTACTCTGCAGTGTGCTTCATGAACACCAAAGGCATCAGATGGAACCTGTTTGAATACCTTCAACACCTCAACCATTTTGGTAGCAACGTGTCCCTGATTTTTCATGGATACCCGGACAATGGGGCTCTTAGGAACACAAATATTGCAGAACGCTCTCGTCGCTATGCTGCATTGTCCAGGGACATCATCTTTGATGAAACTACATCAATAAACTTTGCAACAAGAAAAAATCCTGTCCAACAAAAACAATAAGCGGCAACTGATCCGAATGTTGATGATTGATTGAACTAGATAAGCAGGGAGTCGAGAACCAACAAGCTGAAGAAGATGCAGATACTCTAAGTAGAAACCGCTCTCGCAAAACGCGCCAATTTCGCCCAAGTTTATATTATCGGAGAGGATATTGACCTGTTGGCTATTCACCAAATCGAATGTGTTCTTTCTCAAAATGGGGAGGAGTGGGTCAAAAGATGATAAGTTTTCCTCTACTTCATTTAAGTGTTGCGACGTTGGGCAAATTCCTCCGGGGTTGGTACTCGTACTGCACGCCCTCAGTGGTTATAATACAACTTCCATCCTTTCTGGCAAAGCAAAATTAAGTTTTGCAATACCATTGCTAATAGGTGATACGCAACTTATACATGACCTCGAGGTATTCCTGCAGCCTGATGCAGATCTTGATAAAATAGAGACAGCGGAGGAGGCATTCCTGGTGGCCGTTTACGGAGGGGGGCCCCGAGATAACCTGAGCTATTTGTTCGAACTGCGGCCAATCCGTCTTTTACCCACTAAAGATGCTGCAAAGTATCACTGCTACTGAACTTACCATCAAGTGCGGAAATGGCTGGGGGAAGCCAATTCACCGACGGATTAAGTTTCGAAATACTATTGCTAATAATACGCAACTTATAACTACACTACCTCGAATATTGGAATATGGAATATTTGCCAACAAGGGCTCATCCCAATTACCACTAAGAAGCCGCCTGCCCCTGAATTGCTTTTTAAATACTTATCTCGTAAGTGTGGAAAGTTTTGTTCAGGGGCTTGCTCATGCAACAAGAAGGCGGGGACGACTTGTTCCACGCTTTGCAAATATTGTAAAGGCCACTCATGTGCAAATGTTCCTCCAATTGAGGTGACTAATGAGGACAGTGAGATGCTGGAGGAGGAAAACGGACTTAAAAACGCATCCCCCGTACCCAAATCGAGCCTGATGAAGAGGATTTAAATGAGCCACGGTCCTCAAAGTTGGCAAAAACTACTACTACTACATTATAGATACATTATACATATAATGTATATAAAATATGTATTGTATATAGTTATAAGGAGTGTGTGTAAGTGAATATTTCACCTAAATATGGTACGTTTACGGGCCATTTAACTGGAGTTTGCATTTTTTTTTGGTCATTTTTGAAGTACTTATTACATATACTACTTTGCCTTAACCCCTAGCGGGGCATAGCGTATCAACTACTCCTGCACGCCATCGTACTCTGTTCTGGGCAATGGGACGCAACTCCCCAAAAGACTTACCCAGTGCCTACCACTCCTTTGCCACAGATCGACGCCATGTGATTCGAGGACCCCCTCTTGGTCGGCCTTGGTTGGAAATGGGGTTCCACTTCATGGCATGCAAAGCAATGCAGTTATCACTCTTCCGCTATGTGTGACCTATCCACTGCCATTTTCGTCTGCGTATCAATTCGTCGATTGGCATCTGACCCGTACGCCGATTTAGCTCTTCATTTGATATTGTTTCGGGCCAGAAAACTCTTAAAATTCGACGAAGACATGAGTTGACGAAAACTTGCAGTTTTCTGGTAACTCCTACGGAAACTTTCCATGTACTGCTCCCATACAAAAGCACTGACAGTACCAGGGAGCGAAACAGGCCCTGCTTGGTCTTGATGCTGAGATAACTGCTCTGCCAGATTTTGGACAGCATGCCGTATGCGCGCTTAGCCTGGTTGATACGACGAGCGATGTCCTGCTCCGTACCACCATTTTCGGCAACAATGCTACCTAGGTAGACGAAGTTGTCCACCTTCTCCACAGGCTGCCCATTAATATTGATGACAATAGGTGTCGGATGATGACGATGACCAACTCCGTCTCACAAGTCAGGATCCAGAATAGACTTACTGATCTATTTGAAACACGCACTGGTTTGAAACAGGGCGATGGACTGGCACCGACGCTCTTCAACCTAGCACTGGAATACGTTATTCGAGCCATGAATATGGACAATAGCAAGACGCTGCTCATCAAGTCGACACAATTAGCAGCGTACGCCGACGACATCAACATCATGTCCCGAAGATTGGCTGACGCAGAAGAACTTCTGCATACGCTCGATACCGCTGCAAAGGAAGTTGGATTACGTATTAACGAGGGTAAAACTAAAATAATGATGCAATCGGTGACAAGGACACCTGCACAACCGAGCATCAACGTGGGGGACCTCAACATCGAGTTCGTGAACAACTTCATCTACCTGGGTTGCAACCTGTCAAGAGACGCCAACGAAACTGACGAAATCAAGCGACGGATACAGTTAGCTAATAAGACTTTTTTCTCGGTTCTCCCCATAATGAAATCGAAACATGTGCACAGAAACACGAAGCTCCGCGTGTACAAAACCATTATACGACCAGTGCTATGCTATGGCTGCGAAGCATGGACCCTAACTCAAGCCTCCGAAAACATGCTAGACACTTTCGAACGTAAGGTTCTACGGCGAATTTTCGGGGCTGTTTGCGATCGAGATGGATGGCGCATCCGGTACAACCATGAGTTGTATGAAATGTACGATGAGCTGCAAGTCTCGAAAATCGTCAAACTACAACGACTTCAATGGGCAGGGCATGTACAAAGAATGAACGATGATCGCATGCCTAAGAGAGTAATGAATGCAGAACGAGTCGACGGAGCGAGACTGCGAGGACGACCGAGATCTCGTTGGGAGAGCTCAGTAGGTGTGGACGCCGCGCAGCTGCTGGGCTCCCAAAATTGGAGGACGCGGTCACGTGACCGAGATAATTGGAGGACAATGATCCAGGCGGCCAAGGCCCGACGTCGGGCCGTCGCGCCACGATGATGAGGTGTCGGATTTCTTTTTCGCAACGGCGGGCTAAGAACCTTGGTCTTGTTGGTATTAATCTTTAGCCCAACCTTGCTTGTTTCCCTCTCGAGATCTAATGCCATTGCGGACAGATCCATGATTTTGTGGGAGAATAGGCATATGTCGTCAGCGTAGTCAAGATGTTGTAGATAAGATGTCAAAGTCCATTGAATTCCTCTGTCGAGTCCGGATAGGGCTGCATGCAACACATCGCCGATCACAATGAGGAACAGGATCGGTGAGAGGATGCACCCATGCCGAACTCCACTGCGAATCTCAAAGTCCCCAGACACCTTATCTTTATGCAGAACATTTCGCGCCGTCATAGGTTGCCTTAATAATAGCCACAAGCTTCTCAGGGATGCCTCTCCTGCGCAAGGCCGCCCATATAGAATCCCGGTTCACACTATCGAAAGCCTTTTCGAAATCGATGAAAAGCAAGTGTAGGGATGTAGGATGGGTATTATTACTAAAATAAAATTAAAGTTAAAAAAAAATTAAGGCTCAAAGTTAAAATTTACTATTTTTGGAAAGAATAACGCAATTTTAAAGAGCCGTATCTCAGTAACTACTACAGACACACCACATAAATATAGCTCAAATTGTAGGGAATATGTACTTTAAAGGCTACTATTGAATTTTTTCTTCAGAATGTCCCTTTAGTGATTTTTTTTTGCATAAAACGGAGAAAGGTGGACAAATTTCGCGTTTTTTGGGCTATATCTCCGCTTGCACAACTTTTTCAGGGCTGCAAATTTGGATTCATAGTATCTAGTTAGGCCCTAGTAACATTTAAAAAAAAACTGAGATTACCCTAATTTTTGCAATGTTGGATGTAAAATATGACTGGCGTATATTAGATAGGATCTTGAATCATTAAAGTAAGACGATTCACTTTTTAAGTAGGTACTCGCATTCCCCACATTTTTAAAACTATTATGACACTATAACTTAATGCCCGGTTCACATTATTCCAGTCCAGTAATCCAGTCCAGCAATCCAGCCCAGTGCTGGACTGGATCATATCGTCTACATGATTCCAGTCCAGTAGTCTGGCGAGTGTGTTGTTGATTCGGTAACTATAGTAACAATGATTTCTGGGCGAGCTGGAATCAAAAAGTAGACCGACAATCTAGTCACTGGACTGGATTGCTGGACTGGATTGCTGGATTGGATTGCTGTCCAGTGCCGGTTCACATTATTCCAGTAGCAATCCAGCGCTGGACTGGATTACTGGACTGGATTGGCTACTGGAATAATGTGAACCGGGCATAATGCGTATTAAAGCTTAGCTCTAATTATTATGATCTAGTTGTTAGCCCCATAGGCTAATTAAGTTTTGATTCATTTGTTGTAAATACATTTTTTGCATTCATTCTTTTCGCATGAGGATGTAATACGTATGTGCATTCCAATTTTCAAAAACAACACAATACGTAGTCGGCTTTAATAGGTTCTCATCTTAGTCTCAGTAAAGGAATATCTTCACTGATGTACGTACGTACAAGTTCAAGCATATTTATCTACAAATATGCTAAGGTTTATACCATAACAATGTCTTTGATGATGGTCTGGAAAAACAGACTTTGAAATTCTTAATCTTGAGTCAATTCCCATAAAAGGGTTAAGTGCAGTCTTGTTTTTCTAATACATGGCCATAATGGCTGCGATATTCCCCGCGATAACCAGCAACAACAAGGAAACTTATCAACAAGTTTTACTTTTCGCAACTCAATGATTGCATGACATGAGATTGTGACATTTCAGCTCATTCCAGAAGAAAAAAATTTATGATTTGAAGTCATGTGTGGGAATGGCTCAAATTAGAGCAAGGATGGTGGTGCTGCCTGTGCATTTAGTTAGATATAAAATATGCAGTGGGGTACGGAATGTTATTATATGTAATTCCGGCAACATGAAGGGTTTGTGGGTTTTCCCTTCTCCCCTTTCTCGTCTTCTCTTGGAAAGCTAAGCCAATAAAAATGGAATTTCTAAATAAGAACCCAAAACTAAACGAAAAAATGACTCCCTTTCAAGGCAAGTATAGTTAAAAATCTATATTCAGAGAAAACGCCTTTTTTTTTTCAAATATACACTTATATGCTGATCAGATATTTAAATAAAAGTGCATGCGATCCTCTACATAAACACATCTCGCTAAGAGGGCGTTTCATCTGATAATAACAAATCTTCTTTCCTTCTTGAAAAAATCCTTCCTGAATCTTTAGTTCCCTTTGTCGAATTTGAATGTATGAATAATATCTGCAGGCAATACACAATTAGGAAGTACCATTACTTTATTATAGTCTGCCCAAAACACCACGGCCATTGTCGTTTTCTATCATACCTGCCCTTCTGCATTGAGTATCGCTTTACTCATTTTATATTTGATCATAATACACGTTAGTGATCCTGCTACTACCATTGTTCCTCCAGTTACACAATACTTTCAGAAAATCCATGTTCTGAATGAGACGACGTGATCTTCAAATTTGTACCTTCAGATAAAGATTCTATTGTGCGAGTGTATTGATGAAGAATGAAGAAAATGGATGGCCCTTTTAGGGAACTGCCTACTGTTATGAAATCATTCTTAGTTCAGTTGGTTTTCGGTAGTGAAAGGGAGAATACCTCCCATTAGGTAATGCACAAGCGTAGTCACTATTAAGATAACAAAGGATAAAAAGGTGGCTAAGAAGTTTCATCAACGTTATACGATCTAAGTTCAGAAACCTGGCCTGAAAGAAAAAAGAAAATTTGAATAGTCCTTTTTTTCAGCGAAAATGCCTTCAATTCTTCATCGAGGGGAAAGTGGAGGTAATTTTTTTCCTTTTCTTGGTTCAACGGTAGTCAGACGTGGGGTGTCAAATGCAAGGAGAAACTCCCAACTACAAACCGTCGGGAATATATCGAAATAAAAACTTAGGTTAGGTTAGATCCAGGGGCTGCCGTGATGTATCACAGCACACTTAGACCAGCATTAGGTCCGTGGTGGTACCAACAAGAAAATTGCCTTCAAACGAACCTACATATTAAACTAGCATGTGCTAGCAATGTAACTGTTGAGCCTTGTGGCTGTCGTATTCCTAAGGTCATCCAGATCATAGAAAAACCAAGTGCCCAAATAAAAACTTGAAAACATGGAATTCAATTTGGAATTCGGGTATCGCTCAAAGCAGGGCAATACAACAAAACACAAACAAGAGCTGGAGAAACAACTACTCAAGGATTCGATCGTTAGAGAATACGCAAAATCGACCAACATAACCCTAAAGGCATACAATGCGCAACTGAAGCTTGAGAAAATACTGCGTGGACTTCGTATGACGTGTAGTTGTTTCAATTTCTTCTTTAATGTGCAATTTTTTCGTAGGTTTTTACATTCTGTGGTTCGGCTAATTTTTCGCAAGATTAAGGCCCGTTTTTCTCAATATCCGATTAAACCCTTTGTTAACAAACCGGGACACAAATTAATTGAAGCTATAAACAGTCCGATAAGCATTTTCGTTTTCTCATACGTCTTATAAAAATTACCAAGCCATAACGTGTGGAACTTATCTCAGACCACAATTATGGCAAAATTAGCTGATTTTCTTGGCGGAATTCTACCGTCCACGAATCTATTCACGTGGTATGGCGGAACATTGAAGTTTACTATTGTGCTGACGGTCAAGACATTTTAGGGAGTAAGCTATCCTCATTACTGAAGCCACAACGTGTGACAGTCTATTCTCTATGGTTTATTTCAAACTGCAGAAAATGTGTCCAGGATCGAGAAACAAGTAAGTTGAAAGTAATGGAAATCGAAAAGGCTACCGAGGTGTTAATCAAACGTGTAGAATCGAATCGTGTGAAACAGCACCTGAGACAACTCTTACTTGTTTATCCAATAGATTCAGAAAAGCGGGAAGTTGTAGTTTACTGCTGTACTGAAGTCCCGGTCATATGATTTGAAACGAGGAGAACTCGTTAGTCAGGCTCCAACGAGTGACTGCCTATTGCCTACGCTTCATTTCGAACTTTCGGAAATCATTTCGAGACCGTGAAACTAGCCACCTGAAGGCGATCGAAATTGGGAAGGCTACTGAAGTATTGGTCAAACGTGCGCAGTTAGGACATTTTAAACAAGAGCTGGGGGATTTAAAGTCTAATCGGAAGATTGAACGCACCAGTAAGATATTGAAGCTATACCCCTTTATTGATTCTGATGGAATCATCAAGGTAGGAGGTCAATTCCGTCATGCCGATCTGCCATATAATCAAAGATTTCTGGCGGAAAAAGATCCGTTCGTTGATTTATACATCAATAAAGTTCACCATGACACATTACATGGTGGCTCGCAACTAATGTTGAACGTTATCAACACAAATTTATTGGATCATCAACACTAAGAATATCATAAAGACTCATATTCACAAGATTATCGTGTGCTTCCGACACAAAGCAGTCAATTAATGGGAGATCTTCCAGCTGCCCGTCTTCAAGTTTGCCGTCCTTTCAAAAACACCGGCTTAGATTATTGTGGACCCTTTGAATTGGAGACGCACAAAGGAAGAAATCGAAGGCAAGACAAGGTGTACATTTCGTTATTTATATAGTATTTATGTCAACAAAGGCTGTTCACCTGGAGTTAGTTACTGATTACACAGCCGATGGATTCATTGCCGCCTTTCGAAGGTTTGTGCTCGCAGAGGAATTTGCAGGGAAATTTTCTGTGACTGTGGTACCAACTTCGTAGGAGCGAGTCGTCTAATAAACAGTTCAATCAGTTGCTAAACAAGTCAAAGTTGGAAGTAGCAGAATGGCGCGAAGGGGAAGGCGTTAAGTTCAACTTCAATCCACCCGCATCACCACACTTCAGTGGACTCTGGGAGGCTGGTGTCCCCACCGTGAAACATCATCTTAAACGCATTGTTGGCCAACACTTGCTGACATACGGAGAATTTAGTACGTTGCTCACGCAAATCGAAGCTTGTTTGAAATCGCGACCTTTATTTCCGACAACGAGCAATCCTCTGGACTTTGAGGCGTTAACACCAGGACATTTTCTAACCGGAGGTGCGATACTAACTCCTCCCGAACCCAATCTAAATGACATTGACATTAACCGACTTGATCGATGGCAGCTTATTCAAGGCTAAATCAGTCATGTTGGAAGCAATGGAGTGTGGAGTACCTTTCGCGATTGCAGCAGCATCCCAAATGGAATAATGTCCAAGCCAATGTGGAAATCGGAACGTTGGTTTTGCTGAAGGATGAAAACCTACCTCCGGGTCGTTGGTTGTTGGCTCGTGTCATCGAAACACATCCAGGACCTGACGGATTAGTGCGAGTGATCACTTTGAAAACTGCCCGCGGGATTTTTAAAAGGGCGATTACCGAAATATGTCTGTTCTTTCTTGAACCACTTCAAGAGCAACCAGTTGAATTATCGCATCCCTTCCTGTTGTTAACCCTCTTCCCTTCAACCTATAGTACATTTACTTGCTTCACTATTTACTTCACCGTTTCAATTTGAATGCATAATCGCCTTTCGGGACTATAAGTTTGGGCAGTGGACGAAGTGACGAAGTGGACGCTCAACATAGCTGGTACAACTTCACTATGCTGTCTTCATTTTATACGTTAATAGTGACAGTTGTTTTACGAATATGAGGGACGTTTCACAGTCATGACTCAGCGGAAAATTGAATTGAAACAACCCCAACGTTTGGAAATTATACGAACCTTGCACCACCGTGAGTATCAAAAATACCATAATCCTAGTAATTAAATAGAGCCGTTACAGTTCATTATTGGCATCATCAGCACCGGCATCAGCAGGTCGAATACGGTAGTATAGACCATCATTCACAGAAGCCGCCCTTGTTCGAGTTCGAACGGCAGATACAACACTTACAGCATAAGTTCTGAGTGTGGAGTCTCAGCGCGGGGGAGAATGTTCAAGCCGAGCTAAAATTGAAAATCGCACCTTTTACCATAAATATATTTTTTACGTTTCATGATCTCAACCGAATTGGGTCACTTAATTAAAATTAAAAATCAGTTGAAACGAAGAATTTCTCCACCCATAATGTTTCTCTTTTGCATGTTTTTCAATTATCATACTCACTGTTAGTCCTATTTCAGTCACATTTTCATCTGTATAATTAATTAGCCATTTCAAGCAAACGGTTTGGTGTTTCTCGTGGTACTCCTTTCTCCTTATTTATATTTTATAGTTGAAGCAACTAACTGTTAACTCGATTGTATCATTTTCAAAGTTGTTTGCTCATTTTTTGTTTGCCCGGCAAAGTTAATTTGTCACTTAACAACAACCCACAAATTCTTCAGGAGACCGACCATTGGAGATTATTGTGCTTGTACACGAACACATGATTTATGGATCACTTTCAATCTGACTTCTATTAAACTGTCGGTCTAACGGTTGAAATTCCCTAAGACGACCAAAGTGGCAGTTGAATGAGATCATAAATCTAATTATTGTGCGAAAGAAGCCTTTTGCCAGGCAATCGAGACAACATGTAGATACCTATTCCTACATATTGGACATACTCGTACGTACTATCAGAGTACCTGTAAAGCAATCACTACATTCAGTCAGTCACTGGCAAACATGTGAATTGTACAATCGCATCAATTTGTTCACACCTTAGGTCATCCGCCGCCACCATAGACGTTCTATGCATATAAAATTTGTACAATTTGAATGCAAATACACGTACGAATAGTCCATTTCAATTGCACTAGTCGTACTCGTATCTCAAATGGATGTCGGTCACCATAGGTAATAGAAATAAATAGTGCTTCCGTCTAAGGAAAATTGCAGATTGTCAATGAATCGAGTATTATAGAGTACTATTATTTATATCGATCTGAAAACAGTAATTAAGGATTTTCTTGGTGATGCAAATTATAGATACACTCATACCTCTTTATATAGCCTAGATTGGTCCTGAAAATGTTGGCAGTAAAGTGAAATGACGTATTATAACGAGAATTTTCATACAAATCAATATTAATAGCAAAGGATCGGCTCCAATTTATTCAACAAATAAAGTTTTAAATTTATAATGGAACAAAAATATCAAAAAATCGTATCTTACAAAAACTTAAACATGAACGCAAATCTAAAAAATGAAAAATAATTAAAGGCAAGCTAAGACACCCAACTGGTAGACACTGCGACCATGAAATCTATTGTGTCATACCCTTCACTTATCCAAATGACCCTCAACCAACCTGATGAAGGCTAGTAGGTCTTTTATAGCAGCACTCTTAATGACAGCGGAACTCAGGATGGAATCTCCAAAAAACAGGAACCTGGAGCAAGCCACCGCAGGGCATTCGCAGAGAAGGTGTTTGGTGGACTCAATCTTCTCCAGGCAAATCCGGCATTCCGTCTCAGTGGACAGAACAATTTTGTCTAAGTAATATCTAACCTCAAGTTCACTCTGCCCAGGCGGCTAGCTTCTCTGAGATCGTAGCGTAGAGGTTAATAAGATTTTCGGATTGAAGCACTCTGTAATGAACCACTTGTAATGAACCATATTATGGTCTGGTAGTGCTGCTCCCACCGGCAGATCGAAGCAGCATCTGATGAGTAGTGATCTATTGGTGATACGAAACCAGAGGCCGAGGGTCCCATTACACCCAGACACAGGTGCGACCGCGTGGGCGTCTGATCCATCAGCCAACCATTCCATCCTTATCGACTATTTTTTTTTATTTCCCATTTTTACCTCCCCTATTTGAGTTGTCTTCCCCAGGCCTATGCATTTTTGTTAATACGTAAAGGACAGGGGCAACGAGCGGCGAAAACCCGGCCCACATCTCCTGAACTGAGCTACAGAAAGCATAGGCCGCTGCTTAGCTTGTTGAGGAGCCTTTTTCTTCGCCAGATGACACAGCCCGACCTTCACGGTCAATTATGCTACCTTAGGCTCCGTCCCCACGGGCATCTTCGGATGCCCACCAAACCGTCTGTTACAACTCCTGGGATTTTATTCCAGTACCGCAGCCTTTTGTTTGCAGACCATTCCCTCACCGACGCCCTGGCTGTGGCCCAGCTCAGACTGCAGTAGGGGTCAGGTCCGAAAAATTTTCCCGATGAACCTTGTCTAACAAGTTCATCAGCAGCTTCGTTACTAAGAATGCCCCGATGTCCTAGTACCAAACATGGAGTGACCCGTTTGGTGTTTGTGATGTTCCGAAGGATATCAAAACACTCTTTCACTAGTTTCGATGCGAACTTATGTGAAGAAAGGCCCTTAATGGCTGCCTGACTGTCAGTGCAGATAGCGATGTTAGCGCCATTAAACTTTTTGTGCCGAGTTTCTCTGGCACAGGCCTCAATGGCACGAATCTTGGAAAATGCAACGCCAAATGCCAGCACCAGCTCCTTGTCCCGTTCTTAATCTAATCTCTAAATCTCCGGGACTTTGAGGGATCTGCCTTGAAAAACTTATCTACCTTTTCTGTCGTTTGTTTGTCTGTAACAAAAAATCAACTGTTGTATGACTCGTGTCATTCTAGTGCTGCGTTCTTCGTTGGGATCAGATTAAAGAAGAATCTATATTCCTGCTCGAAGAGATTAAAGGCTTCATTTAAGTCATTAGATGTTAATCTTTTGCGTAAGTGCCTCTTTTATATCGTGATTTACTTGGGCTGATTCCAACCGCGGCAGTGCTTTGTTAAGGGGCTGCTTCCAGAATTTAACAAATTAAGCATATCTTAGAATGGTTTGACAAATATTGAGCGCAGAATCAGTGTCTTTTGCTTTTCTTTTTACCTTGTAAAAATAATGCAGGACCTCACTATCAATGTACGCCGTTAATCGAAGCTGCGCCACAATTCAAAAGGGCCGTTATAGCGAAACGATGTAAAAAGAGGGACCGTATAAAGAGGTATGAGTGTAGTTGGAGTTGAAGATGTGAACTGGGCAGTCTAGTCCTTCTCCAGTATTGAATCGATTTGCGGGTTTTCACCAGGATTACATTCATACGAGTAAGTCAGAGAAATGTATGATCGCACATAACATCAGTTGGGGTTAATTGCATGTTAACAGGATTGCTAACGATTTAATACAGTATATTCAAATAAACCAACTGCGAGAGATTTTTCTTCCCGCAGTACTCTTGTACTGCAGTATCCATATATCCTTTTCAAAAGTTAGTTTTTTTTTGTGAAAAATCATCATGGGCATAAACTTTGACATACCCATACTAACTGCCACAACTACTCCGAATTAATAGGCCTGGTCAAATGACGCCTTAGGATCACTCCTTCAAACTGGATCTGATTGGTCAAAATGCTGTCAAATCTTAATGGATCTTTTAAAAAATCAAGACCACGAAAGATCCATTACGATTTGACGAGAAATCTTAAAGTGTCATAGGACCACTGTACTTAGACTCATTATCCTTCCAACCTAGTACTCGACTCGACAACACCATAATCACCGATTGTTCAACATTTACCGTGGTGCATACCGAAAAGTCATGGTAATTTCGTGCCATATAAATCTCTACTAAGATTAACTAGTTTATATTATATTTACACAACTCTAGCAATGCACGTAGAATTCGATATGAGTGCGCGAAATATTCCTCGAGTTGAATAATTCAACTATAGCCGGTAATCTGACCGTTAGACTACCGTTCCTGACACGATCTCCCATTTATTTCAATTTTCATTAATAGGGCGGAATAGACGAGCATGACAAGACGCCCCGGTAACTTCACAGATACTCGGTATCTTTCACTATCAAGTCCAATGCCCTAAAGTACCTTGTTGAATTGAATCTCAGAAAAATCTACCTTCTCCATTACGTAGCCGAAACAACGAACTGTATGAAGTGTACATACCTGAACGGACTCAAGTGCTCGGTACACATCTTAAGAAAGGTGTGTATAGGATAGTGCCATGCCGCCCGGCGCCTCTCGACCACAAACATCAGGCACATAAAAGATTATAAAGAATAAGATGCCTGGGAATTTTCTTTCTATCTATGGATAGATTCTCCTTTTTCTGGAAAAATTCAAGAAAAATGTTCGTAGAGTAGGCGGTCATTGTGATGAAACCCCGCAGGGCTATAATTTGTTAACACTACCATGAGCAGGAGATGTGTAATTTAGACACACAATAAAGTTATTGATTTATTGGACGAAGCCTTGGAGAAGGACAGGAGAAATCTTGGACATGTAGAATTTATGAACTTAGTGAAAGCCTTTTGATGTCAAATGTAAAATAGTAAGATGGTAATCAATTGGTCATTTAGTGTTCGGGGGGATCGTATCATGCTGTGTGGAATAAAGAAGTTAAAGTTAAAAATTAAATCCACCAAAGGATGGTTTTGTACCAGTGAATATGTTTTTACTCTGGCCAATAAAATAATCCTAGACGATCCGGCTGGGCGGGTCAGAAACTTGACTTGTAACAATATCGAATTTTTTTTATGATATGTACATATATGTATCAAGTTTGCTTACAGAAAATACGCGAACGGCAGGGAAAGCTCCATGAGCACGTTTTACGTGAACGTTCTCTTCCCTGAGTGTTTACAATCGAAACATCAGCACAAGCACCAGGACCAGCTTTCACTCTGTGGTCGTCTTAAGAGTAAGATACATCAATTAATCCATGTTTAACCTTCATAAGCCCGAGCTCAAAAACGAACATTGAAGTCCAAGCGGGATAGAAATGCACCCCAACTATATTTGTATATGTAAAGGACAACAAACATTTTATGCAAAGCAAATCTTTCATGCTATTCACGCCATGCGCGCAATTTCAAACTTTGAGAATAAAAGTGGAGTGTGTCACTGCTTACTTAGTCTATCTGACTAAGTCAACAATTAACTCCACTTAGAAATTTACTCGGCTAGTACCATAAGTTCTGTCCTTTATTCAAATGCGCTCGGTGGCCGTGATCGTTCGGTCACCGCTCTACGATACTAATCTAGAGTTCGGAGATCAAATCTCGGCGCGATCAAAAACTGCCTGTGAGTACTAATAGAACTCTCACAGTGCTCCGTGCTTGTCAGTATAAAGGCGGCGCGGATAGGAGGTGCATGCTAGCAACTGCACTTCCGAAAAGTAGATATGCTATTGAAACGTCAACAAGGCATAGAAATGCTAAAGATGTTGACGCGCCCATGCCCTTGGAGGGGTCAAGGCAATTAGAGATAGTTAAACTAAAACGTTGAATTCAACAAAATCTATTATCGGCACTTTTTCTCCATTCACAAAGGGACAAAAAACGACATGTTACTTTACACACTTTGTTAACCGTTCACACTACTCGTGAATCGCTGCACCCACCACTTCTTGGGGATAGAAGCTTCTATTTTTATCAAATCGGCCTTATGCTGTGTTTTGCTAGACAGCGGCTGGGCGATTTGCGTCTGCGGCTCGAGAGCAATTGATTCATCATTCAATGTCGGGGTTTTGTATGAAAATAGTACTATGTAGTATGTTGGGCAGGTTGTCTATGCAATCAAGGATTTTTATATGTACGTGAGGAGAATGGATGGAAAGAGACGAATGTACTGTAGATGTAGAGTCCTTCGCTGGCAGCAAGGACATTCGAGAAAGGATATTTTTTGCAGTGAAGCGATATATGGGGAATATGGGTGTCATATGAACCGGGATGAAGAGGTGAATGTCCAGGAGTAGTGTAGATGGAATTCCGGATCCTTCGGTGGCGACAAGGATATTCGAAACAGGATACTTTTGGCAGTGAAGCGAAATACGGTCAATATGGGTGTCATATGAATCGGGGTGGACACCCGAATATTCAGGAGTAGTACGGATGTCATTTCGAGTCCTTCGGTGGCGAAAAGGACATTCAAGAAAGTCAAGTCAAATATGGGAAATGTGGGTGTCATATGAACCGGGGTGAAGAGGCGAATGCCTTGGGGTACTATGGATGGCATTCCGGATCCTTCGGTGGTGACAAGGATATTAGAAAAAGGATACTTTTGGCAGTGAAGCGAAATACGGTCAATATGGGTGTCATATGAATCGGGGTGGACACCCGAATATCCAGGAGTAGTGCGGATGGCATTTCGAGTCCTTCGGAGCTAAAAGGACATTCAAGAAAGTCAATTGAAATATGGGCAATATGGGTGTCATATGAACCGGGGTGAAGAGGCGAATGCCTAGGAGTACTATGGATGGCATTCCGGATCCTTCGGTGGCGACAAGGATATCCGAAAAGGACTTTTTGCAAGTAAAGCTAAATATATAAGTAATATGGGTGTCATATGAATCGGGGTGAAGAGGCGTAGATGTAGATGGCATTTCGAGTCCTTCGTCTACTTGCGCAGCATTTCCTCGAAAATTGTGGTGCGGACCAGGACAACGCCCATTCTATCAACCAGGCTAAATGCGCATACGGCATGCTGTCGAAAATCTGGCAGAGCAGTTGTCTCAGCATCAACATCAAGCTGATATTTTTTCGCTCTCGGGTACTGTCTGTAGTTTTGTATGGGTGCAGTACATGGAAAATTTCCGTAGGAGTTACCAGAAAGCTGCACTTCTGCGCGCCATCGTGCTCTATTCTGGGGAATAGGGTGCAGCTTACAACAGACTTACCCAGCGCGCTACACTCCTTTGCCACAGATCGTGGCCATGTGATTCTAGGACCCCTTCTTGGTCGGCCTTGGTTGGAAACGGGGTTCTATTTCATGACGTGCAAAGCAGTGCATTTATCACTCTTCCGACATGTGTGACCTACCCACTGCTATTTTCGCCTGCATATCAATTCGTCGATTTGCATCTGCCCCGTACGCCAACTTAGCTCTTCATTTGATATTGTTTCAGGCCAGAAAATTCTTATAATTCGACGAAGACATGAGTTGACGAATACTTGCAGCTTTCTGGTAACTCTTACTGGAACTTTCCATGTATCGCTACCATACGCAAACGCAGAAATTACCAGGGAGCGAAACAGACCCAGCTTGGTCTTGGTGCTGAGATAACTCCTTTGCTAGATTTTGGAGAGCATGCCGTATGCGCATTTAGCCTGGTTGATAGAACGAGCGTTGTTCTGGTCCGCACCACCATTTTCGAGTAAATGCTGTGCAAGTAGACGAAGGACTCGAAATGTTATCTACATCTACGCCTCTTCACCCCGGTTCATATGACACCCATATTGCCCATTTTTCACTTGACTTTCGTGAATGTCCTTTTCGCCACCGAAGGAGTTGAAATGCCATCTACACTACCCCTGGACATTCGTCTTTTCGCCCCGATTCATACGACACCCATATTGCCCATATTTCGCCTTACCAGCAAAAATATCCTGTTTCGAATGTCCTTGTCGCCACCGAAGGACTCTAAGTGCCATTTATAGTGTTTCCGGACATTCGCCTCTCCACCCCGGTTCATATGACACGCATATTGTCCATTTTTCATTCAACTTTCGTGAATGTCCTTTTCGCTCCAAAGGACTCGAAATGCCATCCGCACTACTTCCGGATATTCGGGTGTTCACCCCGATTCATATGACCCCCATATTGACCGTATTTCGCTTCACTGCCAAAAGTATCCTGTTTCGAATATCCTTGTCGCCACCGAAGGATCCGGAATTCCATCTACACTACTCCTGGACATTCACCTCTTCATCCCGGTTCATATGACACCCATATTCCCCATATATCGCTTCACTGCAAAAAATATCCTTTCTCGAATGTCCTTGCTGCCAGCGAAGGACTCTACATCTACAGTACATTCGTCTCTTTCCATCCATTCCCCTCACGTACATATAAAAATCCTTGATTGCATAGACAACCTGCCCAACATACTACATAGTACTATTTTCATACAAAACCCCGACATTGAATGATGAATCAATTGCTCTCGAGCCGCAGACGCAAATCGCCCAGCCGCTGTCTAGCAAAACACAGCATTAAGCGACTCGATATTTCTGTAAGATTTGCTGCAGGACCTCTTCTCTAAGTGTTTCCACTTGCTCTAGTCCAGCGGATTGAGATAGGGGCTTTCAGAAGACCAATCTTCAGCGGCCATGAAGTCGGAAAGATGATTGGCACACCACCTCTGGTTCATTTTAGCTTTGTGTGCAGGCTCAGAGTCTTGCTGAAACGACCAGTCTTGCCCATTAAACAGAGTGTCGTTCAATGATTTCACTACCTTTACCAAAATATCGCTCTGATAGTTCGCTGCGTTGGTTTTCACCCCTTGTTCGCAAAAATGCAGCGATGTGACACCGTCGTACGCAACGCCCCACCAAACCATGACTGAAGCATGATAGTGGCCTTTTTGGACCCTTCGACTTTTTTTCGTCAGCTTCCCGAGAACTGTGAGCGTAAATTATTTAATTTTGCCGGTTGAGTTTTTCTTCTACCGTGAAAATTTTTCATCACGGAAGTGGATTTGCCTGTTCGGTTCGCGTACCGCTGAAATAGCGCCTTCGCTATTGTGGCTCTTATCCTTTTCAAAGCTGGTTTGAGCAGTTGTCCTGTAAGTCCCAAGTTTCTGGTTCTGTTTGATAATGCCGGACATCGTCTTTTTGAGATTTTCATCTGCCGGGCCAGGATTTTCTGTTTTTGAAGAGGGTTTCGATGAATTCGTCCAGCTACGGCTTTCACAGCTGCTGGCGTCCTCGAGGTGCGCGTGCGGCCACTTCGAGCTCTGTCGTCGATTGAGGGGGGTCTCGTCAAACCGTTTTGATGCACCTGTTAATAAACTTTTGAGAAATTTTTTAAGGTTTTAGCAGATTGAAAATCTCTACTGGCGATTTGTTGCGCTTGTTGAGGGCGATTACAGCGATACGATTTTTCTTCACGCTCCACTTCATGCTAACTCCGCGACGTAACGACCCAAACTGGGAAATATTTCACAATACAGGGTCCACTCTATGTTTTGTAAAAAAAGCCGCTCGCGAGCGTCAGTCCTATAACACTTGCGTATTCACAGAACTTAGGGACAGAATTTATGGCACGACTACGTAAGTCTGGGGTACACTTGGACCCCGCTCGGGCTTATGAAGGTTAAGAGCAACTACCTACTATCACGTTGGCACACACCGCATTACTATTTATGGAAAAGCTCCACCAAAGTAGGCATAAATTAACCCAAGAGACAGGGAATTTTTACCTTACAAAAGGTGCAGTAGTTCTGAATTTTTGATATGTTGTATAGGTCGGTGGGTAGTAAGAAATCCAAGTTTGTATCACTATTGTGTCCCTGTGCTCCCCCGCCACTAAAAAAAACTGGCACTTTTATCAGTTTTTCGCCTATGTCTGCGTTCCCGCCCATTTTCACGCAAAATATGTTCAATTCATTTTTGTAGAGCACAAAATTTCCCACAAATTTCATCTTACAAGTTTTTTCTACAACCAATATCAATGGAGCTAATCTAATATGAAACCCACTTTTTGTCAATTGCTTCTTTGTTCCCACGAAGTGGAAAAATCATAATTTTTTTTATATATTTCATCAAATAAGGGATTAAGTTAAATATTAGTCCCACGATGAAAATGATTAGAATTGATTTTTTAAAATTAAATAAGCTTTGAGATAAGTCAGATCAGGGCCGGCGAGTGGTGTGAAGAATTTCACCTTAGGTGCATGGCTAAACCACAAAAGACAAACAACACCAGGAATGCCTTGTTGAACTGGATCTAAAAGGATAAAATACTCTATAGGAAGGAGGGGGTGCTACAGAGGAAAGCACAGCTACTTGAGGGGAAAATACTTGAAGTAAAAATGACTAAATCTTAAAACTTAGAGCAAATAGCCTTAATGTGCTTGTGAAGATGCATAACGGTGGAAGAACTAAAAAGGAACCCGATGAGGCCCTTTTAAGTGCTGTTCTTGACCAGAAATGGACCCCACGTTGGGTACCAAGTATGTAATGGACGATTTGATAAGCATCCGAAGGTGCCACGTGGAGACGGAGCCTTACACAGTTAAAAATCCTGGTCTATTATCAATGCTAATTCGGGTTACATATATGACGACACCAAAATTGTATTAGATTTTAATAAAATGAAAGTATTACAATTGCTTCCATAAACTTCACTGGTTTAAATATTAAACTTCTCTGGCATTATTTTTTTAATCAAATTGTTGGTTTAAAATTTAATCTACAGATATTATAATCTATGAAAAAATATTAATTTTACTGCGTTTTTTTAACTCCTCTAAGTTTTTTCTCCATTTTTTTTTTTCAATTTTCTAAACTTCCAAATCCTTTATTAAGCCCATCGCAGGCTAGCCAGCTAATCTTTAACTTTTTTCGCCATGACGCAGCATCGAACCTGTGAACTCCGTGTTGTAGAGTTGCGACCTAGACCACTCGGCCACGCAGCATAATATTTTGAGCTGACTGCGAGTAGTTATAGTGAGACTTGAGACTCAAAAAATATACTTTGTGGGGTTTACCTTTTAATTAAACTTAGATTAGAAAATAATGCGAGAACAAAAAGAACACAAAAAGGTTTGAATTGTATTAGAATTTATTACAAATTGTTTTAAAATGGAAGTAAACTTTGAATTGTATTAGAATTTATTACGAATTTGGTTTAAAATAGAAGTAAACTTTGGAAGGGTTTAGATTATAGAATTAAAATTATTAAAAATGGTGGTAGTCCAAGACCAGGTTTAAAAAAAATACCGAGATTTTTAACTGTGTAGGTAGCATGATGACCGTGAAGGTCGGGCAGTGTCACCCGCCAAAGGCCCCTCAACCAGCTAAGCAGCGGCCTATGCTTGCTGTAGCTCAGTTTGGGCGACGTGGGCGGGGTTTTCGCCGCTCGTTGGCCCTTGTCCTTTACGTATTAAGAAAAATTCATAGGCCTGGGGAAGACAACACAAACATGGGGAATATTAAAGAAATGGGGCGATAAGGATGGAATGGTTGGCGGACGGCTTAGTTGCCCTCGCGCTTGCATCGGGGTGCAGATGTAATGGGACCCTCGGCCTCTGGTTTCGTACCACCGACGGATCATTACTCATCAGATGCTATCATCGATCTGCCGGTGGAAGCAGCACAACCAGACTAGAATATGGTTTATTACAAACTACGTGATTTCCACATATTTGTAGAATTTCTTAACATTTTCTAATCCCTAAGGGTCTACAAACCGATAATCAAAACTCAAACTAAAAAGAAAAAAAATTTCATTTTTATGGCCATGTCCAGGAATCTGTTCGAGTCGTCCCATTGTGCGTCGCCCAGTGCATAGAATTCAAACATGCTAACCGTTGCGCCATCCGGACTAGAATTTTTTTGATTGATTGTTGATATTTAAAAAATCGAAATTTTGATAAGTCGAGATTTTCATCAGTCGAGATTATGATACAGTCGAGATTATGATACAGTCGGGATTATGATACAGTCGAGCTTATGATACAGTCGAGATATTTTCAGTCGATATTACGAAATCGATATTTTTGTAATCGAAATTTTAAAGTCGACGTTTCGTGCCCAACCCACAAAATTAGTCTGTGGACGCTACACGGTCTTTACCAATTACTTTGTACCTATAGAAAATTGACAACTGTCGGATACACCATCCATCAGTTAGCCGATTCGATATTTCAGGAAAATCTGAGCAAATTGGAGGGAACGTCTCACGGAAATTATTTGAACAATCAATTTACATAAATTAGCTTTCAAATTAAAAGGATAACTCTAAGAACCTTAGATGCAATCAAAAAACATTAAAGAATCTACAAAATCCTCTAAAAAGTCTTCAATTTCCATTACAAAAACAAAACATTCGTGTTTGTCTCTAATGAATTTGTTAAGCTTGACAGCACAACAAATTTACTGTCGCCTTCATAAAAGGAATGAATACGGTCTTTATTTTAAATCTGAACCGCGGTAAAAAGATCTAAATTTGGGCTGCGGCTCATCTTACCTTGCATCAATTTTCACGGTTTGATTATTTAAAAGCACAGTGCGATCTATGTATTGTTTCTCCGTAGTTCGATGATTTTGTATTCAATTTTCCGAAATAGGGTGTGTATCGCCATAAATTACGCTGGAAGTAATATTTTTCTCTCCTTCTGCTTGACTGGCTTGCTGTTTTCACCGTGAAAAACTAACGACGACATACTACAGTATACACCATGGGAATGGTTACATGTTCGTAGTAGTACGAGTACTGTATTCAGTTTTCAGCAGATCTGACCAAATGGATTCCTGCATAAATCAATGTATTTTGCTGTCTGTTTTTGGTTCGAAACTCCAAAAACGGAACCGCTTCAAAATAATAATTGCCATCTTTTGGATACAATCAAGATTTTGTCGGTACACACTCGCATCTCGTGTAATTATTTCCTACTATAGAGTACGCGAGGTATGACTACTACGGAATGTGTTGGAGAAGGTTCCGAAATGCCAAAAAACGAACTCGTTCCCGGTAATGCGTCGGTTGTGGAATTTCTGTTGCACTTGGTACATGGCCAATTACGTCTACTTTAACGAAGTTTACGTGACTGTTAAGATATGGAAGTCGAGAGTTGTTATCTTGGTGGAATTATATTGTTTGTAGAAATACTATATTTAAATTTCTAGTCCAAGATGGATTTGAATATTAAATGCTATTTAAATGAATTTTACCTTAATAGCAAGTGTTTTGACAAACTGCCGTTTTATAATATAAGTCCGACTAAATCTATGCAACCGAAAGTTGATCTAGACCTCTTATTTTGCAACAGCATAAGCCCTACTGGTTTAGAATCGGGTTTAATACGAAATCCCTAAACAAAAAAACCCCAAAACAAAATCCCCAAAACAAAACCCCTAAAACAAAATCCCCAAAGACAAAATTCTCAAAAACAAAATCCTAAATAAAAAATCCCCAGATAAAAAATTTCTAAACACAAACCTTTGAAATCTTTATTTGAGGTGTGAGAACGGGCAATTCAACTGGAAATTATTCGGAATACATACTTTAATCATTTTATAATTTTCTTTACTAAATTCAATTAACTAGTGGCACTTCTCCGATATCGGTTACTTTATAGCAAAAGTGTAAGAACTGGTTAAAAGGATGTAATGAAGTATAAAAGGTAGATTCGAAATGCCTAAAGCGGAAGTGAGAGTGAACTAACGACAGCGGTTTCCGCTTTAGATACTACAAAACTCACTTTATATATTATGTATATCAAAATATTCCTTTCTTATTCTAGTTTTTAAAGTATTGTAGTTTTGAGACGACCACGCATTCACGAAAAACGGGCTACGTATTTGTTTTTTTTTTTTAAATTAGATAGTTGATGATTCTGAATTTGGGGATTTGGTGTTTAGATAGATAGATAAAGGAGGTGGACCGTGGGTCGTGCGACCATAAGGTCAATTGTGCTATTGCCCTTGGCCGACTCTTCTCGATAAATTGACTGATCTTGCAAGGTTTTATAGAAGAGATATCCTCGGCCATGGGAAATGTTACGCCGAAGCATTCGGTACGTCTTTGAGCAACACCTTTACACTCGCAAAGGATGTAATGTGAGGTCTCATCATCGGCCTCGCAAAAGTGGCAGCTAGCATCTGAAGTAATACGCATTGTTTTAAGGTGACCCCTCAGACGCGAGTGTCAAGTTAAAATTCCAAAAATTATTCTGACCCTGTTCTTGCTCAACCGCAGCAATTCCATGATACCAACGCATGAGTGGCCCGAAATAAACAGCTTGACCTGCCTCAGACCTGGGAGGCCCCCCTATTGGGATGAAGCTCGTGTACTTTCCCAGTCTCTTATGTGGTTTCTGCAGTAGCAGAGAGGTATCCCGAAAAACGGTCCTGGGTCGAGCCGCTGGAGGCTCTGTAATGAACCACCTGTAATGAACCATATTATGGTCTGGTAGTGCTGCTTCCACCGGCAGATCGAAGCAGCACCTGATGAGTAGTGATCTGTTGGTGGTACGAAACCAGAGGCCGAGGGTCCCATTACACCCGGACCCAGATTCGACCGCGTGGGCGTCTGATCCGTCCGCCAACCATTCCATCCTTATCGACTATTTTCTTTTTCATTCCACATTTTTACCTCCCCTGTTTGTCTTGTCTTCCCCAGGCCTATGCATTTTTGTTAATACGTAAAGGACAGGGGCAACAAGCGGCGAAAACCCCGCCCACATCTCCCGAACTGAGCTACAGCAAGGATAGGCCGCCGCTTAACTCGTTGAGGAGCTTTTTCCTTCGCCAGATGGCACGGCCCGACCTTCACGGTCAATTAAACTACCTTAGGCTCCGTCTCCACGGGCATCTTCGGATGCCCACCAAACCGTCCGTTACAGCTCGGATTCCTAGCCTATCTGCCAGCTCATTGTCCTCGATTCCCAAATTACACCCAGGAACCCAGTAAAGTGTTTGTTGGTTCATTGATGATTTCATCATTCAACACACATTATGGAGGACTTCTTGACAAGCCAGTACCGGCATAGAAATGATAGTAAAATTAGTTAGGGCTTTGGCTGTCGGTGAATATTGCTATGTCCCTTTTTAAATAGTGGTTTGGTGCAGTCTAGCATAAACTTCGATAGCGTATATCCGTTTGGAACACGGATGGCGTTTTACCCATTCGAATTGACGCTCTGTACTCAGGACTGACAATGCCTGCGCCGGAACCCTCTTCCGTTTTGGAGGCGTCTGTAAATCATTTGATTGTGCTGGGTCGGAGAGTGTGGTAGCCATCCGCCCACCTTTCTTCACTTTTCAGACAGCCTAGTTGGTTTGGGGTCAAGTTGATCCCTATGTCGCAGGCCTTGAGTCTGACGGTTGCCATTCTAGCTTCTGCTTCAATTTCTATATCCATCGGTGAGAGGTCGAGTAGAACTTCTAAATGTTGGATAAGAGTGCATGGTAACAGTGATGTTATTGCAGGCAAGTATTTGAATATCTTGCGGACATATTGTCTGCATATCCGCAAAGCTTTAATTGCCTTCTCGGAAGTCACTTCAAGGTGTTCTGCCCAGGATAACTTAGTGTCAAGGATAACACCCAAATATTTTAAGTTTGACATCAGTTTTATAGGAGAGCTGTAAATGGGCGGACTCCTGAGTGTCCTGAGTTTCCTTTTCTTAGTGAATGGCACTATGGCAGCTTTCTAAGGATTCGCACGTAAGCCGCTGTTCTTGCACTATTTTTCAACTACTCGTAGCGCACCTTGAATAAAATCGGGCAGAACTCCCTCAAAGTTGCCCCTGACCATGATCACTTCATTCAGTTCATTGAGAAAAGTTTCCGAAACAACTTTCGTCTACGGCGCATCATAGGAAGGGGGACTATCATCCGCATTGCGGAGTCCGCTGAGAGGGTACAGTTTCCTACCGTAGTGATGACCTTTCTACAAGACAGCTCACTCAGACTGTGGTGGTGAGATCGGCTCCTTTCCGTGTTGTCAAATGCCCCCTTTGGCTCAGTATTCTCATATGCCCCTTCGATATAAAAAAACGCACACAATGCCGTTTCGTTGGCTTACAGAGCCGCTTCAATTTCGACAACAAGGTTGTGGGAAGCCGTTTCAGTTGATTTGCCGGGTTGGTAGGCAAACTGTCTGGGGTGAAGTGGGTTTCTCAAACAGAGCGATGTCCTGATGTGAGCGTCGAGGATCTTCTCCATGGTCTTCAACATGAATGATGTCAGGCTGATAGGATTCATCATCCATAGGTCTGCTACCCAATGTTGGAATAAAGACCACCCTCACTGATCTCCAGGCATTGGGAATATGACCCAGCGCGAAGCTGCTTCTAAAGATGCTAAACAGGTGTGGAATAAGTTCTTCCTGTCCTTTTTGTAAGAGGACTGGAAAAACTCCATCTGCGCTGGGTGATTTGTAGGGGTTAAATGTTCCAATCGCCCATATCACTTTGTCGTAAATGAATATTCTCCCAGCTGCTACCCAGTCAGAACGACTTGCTTTGTAGTAGATATCTTGGCAGCACAGGTCATATTCATAACTTACAACAATTCATCACCCAGGGAAGTGGGTGTCCAAAAGGAGTTTTCCCGTACTCCCAGAGTTTCGCGTTGTGCTACCGTCCGGTTTTTTTAGTGTGCTGGCCATGTTAGGGCTCTTCTTTGCCAGGACGCGGTGAAGTCTAGCAAGTTTGCTGGTGTTGTTGGCATTCTCGCAGAAAGTCATCCAACTGCGACGTTTGGCATCCCTAACCATCTTATTGTATTCTGTAAGACTGGAGCGGTATGGACCCCACTCTCAAGTGCCCTTGACTCAGTTGAGCAGCTTTCTAGTCCTTTTCCTTGGGCGGGAAAGTTCTGTGTTCCACCACGGAATTCCTCTGTTCTCCTTGATGGACTTTAAAGGACAACTTTCTCCGTATAAAGAAGAAGCAGTGTTCTCTTTAAGAGAGAGCTTATCCCGCAGCGACTCGGAGTATTCGAGCCAGTTCCTGCGTTGCGGGATACGTCTATCAGTGCAATATCGAAACGAATGTGCTGATGATCGGAGAGGGAAGGCTCGTTCGAGACATATCACCTATATATTCATTCAGATAGAGGGATACTGCATAAAGTAAGGTTCAAGATTTCTTGTCTTGACCTGGTGACAAAGGTGGGACTGGATCCCCTGTTAAGTATATTAAGATCTAAGCTGGAGATAGTATCGGAAATTAACTCACCTCTGTTGTTAATATCGCTACTTCGCCATACCGTGTGATGTGCATTTTCATCACAGCTGATGAGAAGATTTTTGCCATTGATTCCGCAGTAGTCGACAGTCGCTGTAGTTCTTCAGTCGGGACCAAAGGGTCCCCAGGAAAGTATGCGGACGCGACAACTAGTTGATGTAACTAACCTCCAAGGCTGACGCTGATGGATATTGCCACTATAGCGCCGGTGATGAACTTTGAAAGGCAAATGTACTGAATTATTTTCGCGAGGAGGATGCACGATCTGGGTTGGCTGGTACCCCTGCCATAAATTTGAGTAGAGTTACTTACATTTAATCCTTGGACGATTCGGTTTTTCTGCCACGGTTCCTAAACTAGGGCGATTCCTAAGTTTCCCCTGGCGAATCTAGCTGCAAGAGTATCCGAGGCGGCCTTAGCATGTTGAAGGTTACACTGAATCACGCCAATGCTCAGACTACTAGACTTAGCCATCTTCTTCAGAGGAAAGGCACATGTCTGAGGGTTTCATATTTGGGGATTTTATTTAGCGATTTTGTGACTTGCGATTTTGTATGGTTCCCATTGAACTCCTGTTGTGGGTAACATTATTTAATTGTTTAGTAAATATTAAGATAATGGGTGGTATGCATAATAATGAGGATATACTCAAGGGTGAAGTCTATTGAGGACATTCCTGAGTCTGCTATGTTCGGTGAATCGAGTGAAAAAGTTGTATGCATAAAACTACTCTCCGCTTCATAGTGAAAATTAAGTGCAATTCTGTCGACTCAGTTTTACTCCACTCGACTCACTTTATGTATACCACCCAATGATGTTATAAATAAATAAATAACTGGCGCAACAGTCCAATTTGAACCACGGCCTCGAGATGAGTTAGCATCATCTCATTTTCTAGATCGTGACGGTTTTTTGTGCAGAGGTATGTGATCAGCAACACGCTCAACCGAGTTATTTACCCCATAATGGGTACTCATTTAACAGCTGAGTGGGCTCATAGTCCGACACGTAAATCCCCGGAATCGAACCGGGGCCCAGTGCGTTGAAGGCGAACGTGCTAACCGTTGCGCCATCCGGACTACAATGATGTTATGGAATAATTAAATAAAATAAATTTTTATGTACATATGTTTATCCAACTCTTAACGAAATAATTGATGTGATTCATTCTTTTGAAATCTGGATAAAAATTTAGCAAAGATGCACCTCATTCATACCACAAAATAAATACTAGTTACAGTAACACCGTTCAAAGTTTAACTTGGGTTCTCTGCTAACTGACTGAATGCCTTAACTCACATAGTTTAGGATCCTATAAGTACGATGCATTTATATGATATGATATCTACTACTATTTTATCGAATAAATGAGCCAACATGAACATGAGTATGGCAGCTAGTTAACATGGCCCGACGTGAACAGCAGGAGGTGATTTGCACACGTCTTAAACATTAAAACGTTAATACGTATATACTGTTGACGCCTTATTAGAGATTCTGTTGGATACTAGTCAACGGACCTACATTGCAATCCTTGCCTGACTGGCTAAAGGCTAAGCGACAAGATGAAACCCCTCTCGAATGCGTACCTAGTACATTTCCCGATCAGCGCCAACACAGAACTTGCCATATATGGAAATTATAATTGACCAAAGAGTCTGAAATTAAGCGGTATGATTGACTACCAAATTTGACGACCAATGCCAATTTTACTAACTACTCGAGACGCTTATTGGAAATTTTCCGCTAAATGAAAATTGGTAATGACGACAGTGTACGAATAGTAATGGTCGCGAAGAGTCTTTTATGATGGTCGAAACAGTTGGGAGTTGTTCGGTGAATCAAAGTGGTTACATTGGTGGCAACAATTTGAAGACTATGTAAATATGTATGTCCAATACAAATTTTGAATGTACGGGTATGTCAGTCACCAATAAAGAAAATTTACTTTAGCGTGCATCGGAGTAAGTAACGATCTCGAAATATGGCTGCGATACAACATACAACATCTGCACTCTGAAAATCGGTTGTTGCATTAACCTACTAATTAAGTTTGACATATTTATTAAAGATCAAGACAGAAATAACATAAAAATATTCACTGAAGTACGTAAGTTCTTCAGATGATGTCGCCTAGGCCCTAGGATCTGAATTTTGGCCGTTGTTTCTTAAAGACGCTCAGGGAAATTATCCTAGAATCACCTTCTTGTACATGGAATATTCTATCCGAAGTTCACTATTTTGCGAAGGTGATATCCACTGTACCCACAAACACAAAATCCATCGGACTTCCAAATGAGTTTTGTTGACGGTACGTGCGTCTGGAGATTTCCAAGTCTGTTTGTGAATGCGTCGATGCGGGAAACATGTGAAGCTTACGATAAAAATTCCTACTGCATGCGAAATCGATTAATTGTTGACCGTTATCATCACATTCCTCATTCCTCGTGGAAACTATGTCCTCCAGTGGTTCCCCGATGCCAACTTTCCAAGTTTCTTCCAGCAGTATTTTGACGTCGTTTGTTTTAAGTGAGTCGAACAGTGCCTAGATGCGGGCATAAATCCGTCTTTCACTCCATCTTCCTTAACTTCAGTCGGGGCGTGCACGTTGATGAGCCAGAGGTTGAAAAAACGAGTCTTAATGCAAGTCGCACACAACCTTTCATAAATAGGTTTGAAATCAATAACGTGCGGCTTGAGCTGTTTGCTCACTATGAATGCAACTCCAAACTCCTTCTGACCCGATGGTTTGTTGCTTTTGAAAATTGTGTGCGAATTCTTGTCGTCTATCTTGCTGCCAATTCAATTTGTTTCCTGGACTGCAGTGCCGCGCAGTTTGTAATTCTCGACCTTGCGTGGTCGTCGTTGTTGATCCGCCCAATCAGAGGCGTTTGTTCCAGGTTTCTTGGCATGGAGTAGTTTTTACAAGGATGAGTTGTCGGCCCATCACTAAACCCTATCCAGGGGTGGCCTCGGTGATAGTTGCTTCAGGTAGTTCATAACGTGCCACAGTTCACACAACTATGTTCCAGGTCTGACTACGTAATTCATTTCACCCTAATGGCCTGAGATTCTCAGGTGTTACTTAGCCGATCAGGCTACAGCTATCTAATTGCCTCAACCAAATGTTTTGCTTTGTAAAACTTGGTTGGCTTTACTATGGTAGAGGACTTTTCCCCCGGGTATATAGCTTGGTCGTTAATATTCGATGATGTTTTATAAAAAGACTTGGATTGGTTTCTTTGCGCTACGCGTATCTCTTCGATTTCGGTACATGAGGTTTTTGTAGTTCATCACTGCATTCCTCTCTCTCTCCTCGCTCCTTCTCGATTTTGATCCAAGATTTTTCTCATTCATCATGCCTTTTCCAGTAAATGATGTGTCCACACTTTCATCAGTCGCAAACCTCTTGACGACCGAAAGTTGAACAAGTGAGGACATACGCATTGAAGGTTCTTGTTGCGCTACCTGATTTTGATCCTCATCCTAATTGTTTATTGTCAAGATCCTCATAGTTTTTCTTGTTCATCATTGCATGTCTCTTCATTCTGCATGCCTCAGAATGATTTACCGACATACCCTTAGTATACTCTCCAGGTAAGTCGCCCCCTCCAGCCTCGCGATATCTAAATCCGCAACTGGTTATGAATTATGATATATTGATGGTAATTTCGTACTTTTTGAAGTGGAAATCCACTTAGGAGTGAGTTAAGAGTGGATTTCGGCTCCAGGCAGTACGAGCCGAACCAACCCTGTGTATATCAGAAAGAAATTTCTCATACACTTTTCTATATACAAATTTATTTTGTACTTCTGGATTGGATTTTGTAATAAATTTTGTAAATGTGAAGTTTTAAATTTTTGTGGATTTTGTTTCAGTGGACTTTGTTTTTGTGGATTTCGTTAGTAGCCCAAAGAAAATACATAGTAACATTAGCCTTTTTATGGAAACAGACCTTCCACAAGCTTACTATTTGATTTATGATTTCTCTGTGATGGTATCCTCACAGTAAACTGACCCATACTTGAAATAACAATTAACGTATCTCTTACACTTTAAAAAAAAATTTACTGACGGATCCACGAACAAAAACGGACAATAGTCCTAGCTAAGAAAGTCGACGTCTTAAAGCGGGTAGATACCTATATTTGATATCGATACGAATGTATAGTCTCATGCAGTCAATCAAAATGGTCTCACGATTGAGGTGAACCAAATTAGAACCAATTTCTTCGACAAGTCTCGAGTTGCACAGTTCCAATCGTGCAAATCATCAGCATTGTATGGAAATGGGGTTTGTTTTTAAGAATGAAGCAAATTTCAAGCATTTGTAAATGGAAACATTATGCTTTTTTGTTTGATAACACAAAATAATGAATGAAATTTTAATTAAATTCAAACTCAAAAAATTTTACTGTCCAAGACGCATCCAACGAAAATCAGCTGTTCAGCCTGTTATAATTAAATCTTCTGTCCGCATTCATTTGACACATTTGAACTGTGGAAAACTGACTTTCTAACAAACTTGCAACGCTTTTTTAAATTAAAAGTAGAAACATGCACTTCCAAGAGCGTAAAAGTAACTTAGGACAAAATAAATAGTCGCTCACAGTTTTAAAACACAAGCATATGTAAATTGACACTTCGTGACGCGTTGATTCCGACAAAGTTGAACTCATCGTGAACCACGTGTTGTTCGGGCAGAGTAAACTTATCGCTATCTGAAATACATTAGTTCAACTTTATTTGACAGCAGAAGTCGTGTTAGTTGCGCACACTATAATTCAGCGTTTAAGATCATTATAGTTAGAACAACAGATTCATTAAATTTTGACAGCATCTTAAGGAATCATAACCGAATTGAACGACGAGTTTTAATACGTTCCTACGGCAGCCGATTCTTCGTGCCGGAACGACTCGTTTTTGAACGGCCAAGAGCTGCCAAACCCCCCCGATGCAAGAAGAACTGCAGTATTCGAAGCATCGCTACTATACCACCACCACGAGTTTTAATAACACATACGGCCATTATGGTTCGGGCTAATACCACACGGGTTCTCATGATCCGGGGCCCGGGAGATTGACGGCTGTCAAGCATTGTTAGACCCGCCATAGAAGGTGCGATCCATCGTCAGATCGATCTGACCATGGATCGCCACAAAATATCCGACGATCGAAATTATATGAAACTGTCAAAAAAATCGTCAACGATAGGCACATACACTGTGCGATCGATCTGACGATCAGAATATCGTCAGATTGATCTGACGACGGATTGCATCGTAAATGAGGGCTATTAACGCGTTACTAATAGGCACACGATCGTCATACATTATTCCCGATTAGCGATCAAACCATATTGTTGCCCCCCCCCCCCCAATATTTGGATTGAGGGGGCAAAAAGTGCTCACAGCCGAGGCGAGGAACTGGTGAAATCCATAGTTGTTGGTCGCTGAACACTGGAGTTTCAAGCACCCCGTCTAACATCCTCGTCAGGTGCTTATGCGATGAGTTTGCCTGAGTTTGTCAATCAATTACAATAATTTGCGACATTGACATCTGTTTAAGCAAGTAGTCATAACTTATCATCAATTAATTTGTGACATTGACATCTGTCTAAGCAAGTAGTCATAATAACTTGTTTAGACAGATGTCAATGTTACAAATTAATTGATTGACATTTGATATAATATGATTGACTTTTCTGATGAGAAAATGATACTTTGAAGCGCTGCTGTCGAGAAACTATAGAAACAACTTCTGACGATAATATTTAATTTTTCCTGTAGGAATATCATCAGTTAAACTTATAGTGAATGGAATCCTTAAGTGATCCTTATTATTTCATGTTTTTAATTTTTTTATTAAGACAAAGTAAACTCGTTATGTGTATCTAAATAAAAAACAAATCAAAACGATAAATTAAATGCTTCCAATTAAATCGACATATTCAATTCAATTTTCCAAATAAGTTTTGTTATTTTTTGTTGTCTAAATGTTTATAAATGTTTCAATATACGAGTACATGTACGCCCCGTTTCTCCATTGATATTTTTAATTTACTCTGTAATTGAGAAAATTGTCGGTTTGTTTTTCATTTCGACTCCAGTACGCTTCATATCCGGAGAATGTGGTGAGATTTCACCGAATTCCTGCTTTTGATTAAGCCCAAGTAAACATCTTGAATCCGGTAAATGTTGTCCGTATAAGGTGATGGTGAAGTGCATTTGCATTTGAAAATTTTGTTGGCCGACTAAAGTTTATTTATTTAAAATGAAATTCATGGGATCATTAGATGTTTTCCTTTGTTTGAAGATTTTATTTTTGAATAGTTCTTTGAATTGAATTTTTCTGGTTCTTTAGAAACAAAAATTGTATGTTTGCTTCAGCATAGAGGCGAAGTTAAAGAATATTGGACTCATGCAATATACACCCTACAGGGCAAACTATAGTATCTGCACCAGATATTTTTTATGATCATTATTTCGGAGCATTTATGAACGAACTGAAGATACGCACATACTTACATATGTACATTTGTCCAGTACCCACAATGTGATAATATTCACAGTGTGGTCCAATTTAACGATCGCATCTTGATGTTGCCGTTAAGCCATCAAGGAATATCTTATATCTTTGTCTCCGTATCGTTGAGGAAGATCAACAAGCAAAAGTGCTTGCTTTACCATAATTAAGGAAGAGCCAATGTGAAGATCAGATCGCGATGAAAGTGACGATAGAATATGATCTTGGGATCAGATTACATTATGATGATAGCAGTACCCCTTTTTATTGATTTTCGACACCAGCCATCACAAGGTATGATGATGATGACGGCGACTCATCTAAACATTTAAACCTTACTGCATGCAGCGATGAGTTCAATGTTCTTTGGTGCAATCTAATCAGCAGGTATCATCTCGATTGCCATTTATGTGGATGCTGACGAACCATGACTGGAACACCTATTCAGGAAGTGTCATCATATGTGGAAACAGTGGACATTAAGAATGATCTTCACGTAATGTTTTGGTAGGGAGCGATATATAGGTAAAACGTTGACTTATTTGGCAATCGCCAAAGTCGAGATTTTTTTATATCTCAAAATCTCGACTTGCGGAAATATCGATTACAAAATATCTCGACTAATGAAAATATCGACAGAAAAAGATCTCGATAATCTCGACTAATTTTAAATGAATTCAATGGAGAGGTGTACTAATCCATCTCAAAAGTGACAATATCAATTGTCTTTATTCCCCTTTTAAAAAGGAAATAAGATCAATTGACATTATGTTGCTTTTTCCTAGTAGTACGGTCCCATTGAGATGAGTTTGCGCTTTAGTAAACTGGACTAATTCTAAATTTTTACTTGAGAACGAGCGTTCTAGGTCTGGAGGACGTCATGAAGCGGAGAAGGATAGACATTATGTGAGTGCAGGAGACCAAGTGGCGAAATGACCAAGTCGACCGAGCTGGTTTTTTGACGAATTCAAAAAAGTACAAATTGTACTATTATAGAAACTCGAATGATAGAAACAGGGTTGGAGTTATTCTGGCATCGGCTTTACTTGGCAGCATCGTGAGTATCTCGAAGATAAGCGACCGCTTGATGAGTATTAAATTAGTTATCTGCGGAAGGGTGTGGAACGTCATTAGTGCCTACGCTCCCCAAGTGGGTTTGCAGCAAAGTGAAAAAGAGGGATTTTGGAGCGACGTTGACACACGGCTTCAAAGTATACCAGATACCGAGCTGGTTTTTTTTCGGAGGGGATTTCAATGGCCATGTGGGAGATTCGAATTATGATTACGAGGATTGCCATGGTGGGAAGGATAGCCAATCTACAGCCATAAATGATGAAGGTGAGGCTATCCTGACTATGTGCAGATCACACGGTCTGGTCATCCTCAACACATAACTCATTAAAAACCAAAGGCACCTGATCACATATAGCAGTGGAGCTCATGCGACGCAGATAGACTATCATCTGTGTCTAAATTTCATGAAACGTTGGGTGAAAGACTGCAAAGTGATCTTGGGTGAATCTGCGGTCACCCAGCACCGGTTGCTCTGGATAAAATTTATTTTGAAAGCGGGAACAAGACCACAAGCAATCCCCAAGTCAGTCGAGGAAATCAAGTGGCATAATGTCAACAACGAACGCTTTGAATCTGTTGTAACTCCACTCATTGTTGAAATGAAGGAGTGGCTTCAATACAACACCAACTGCGACGAGCAAAATCCAACGCAAATGTGGAATGCTTTGGATGAAATGTTAGTAGGTGAGGTTGAAAATACACTGGGAGTTTCAAACAAGACGTGGTGGTGGAATAACGAAACTAAAGAAGCAGTGCAGGCCAAATCGAACGCTTTCAAGGCTTGGACAACATGTAATACAAGCAATGAAGCCGAGAAGGTTCAACTTCGGGAGAAATATGATAAATGCCGGAGGGAAGTAAAGCGAAAGGTGGCTCAAGCAAAGGCGATTGCAGCCCAGAAGTTCTGTCAGGAACTAGAAGATCTGACGGCGGATAAGAGATCGTCATTCCAAGAGAAACCTAAAGACAATGCCAGGATTTATAAGGTCGCAGCCCAAAGGAGAAGAAACGCTCGAGAAACTCAGGGCCAAGGTACGTTGAAGACTCACAAGGAGTGCTGCTGGTTGAAGACACAACAATCTGTAGCAGAATGCGTGAGTACTTTGGCGAACTTTTGGACGAAGAATTTTCGCGAGAAGCATTTCAAGCTTTGGGGCCAAACACCACTGATATCGCTGATTTTTCAGTGGAGGCGGTGATGAAGGCAATGCAGATGATGCAGATGAAACGCGAAAAGGCAGTTGGACCGAACAAAATACCTTTGGAATTTTGGTTGAAGATGGATCATGTCGGGCTTAGATGGCTCACTGTTCTTTTCAACAAAATTAAAAGAGGGCAACCGATGCCTAACGCTTTAAGAAAAAGCTTCCTTCTCCAGTTTTATAAGAACAAGGGTGACTCACGCAAGCTCAACAACTATATGCCAATCAAGTTAACATCTCACATATTGAAGACTTTCAAGCGAGTTGTCTGCAACCGATTGAAAGAGATTGTACGGTTGGATGACAATCAAAGCGGCTTTGTGGGGAGTCGGTCCACAATCGATGCTATTCAGTGCTTACGTGTTGGAAAAGCATCGTGATGCACGGACGGACTTGCACTTTGTGTTCATCGATTTGGAAAAAGTCTTCGACATAGTTCCACGTGATTTGATATGGATGGCCCTAAGAGCACTTAAGGTCCCCGAGGCATATGTTAAGATGATACAAGGCATGTATGATATGATGGGGCAACCACTAAAGTTAAATGCACAGCTGGTGAGTCTGAAGAATTTCCCTGTTAAAGTCGGAGTTCATCAAGGCAGTGTATTGAGTCCCTTGCCCTTCAACATCATCATGCTCTATTTATTAACACTCATCTCTGACGACCTGGAAATATCTCTTCTCTTCGCCGATGACATTGTCCTGGGTAGCAGAGACATCGTTGCTTTGCAGGCTGCACTGACCAAGTGGTGTAAGATACTGGAGGATCATGGACTGAGGATTAGCATACCAAAGACTGAGTATCTTTGCTGTCCTTTCTCAGATCCAGAGAGACCGATACCAGATATCTACATTAAAGGAGAGCAGTTGAAGTTCTGTACAAGGTTCAAGTACCTGGACTCGAGGGTCGACAAGCAAGCTACCTGCGATGATGATATCAAACATCTCATCAGTGTCGGTTGGATGAAGTGGAGAGAAAACTCTGGAGTTTTCTGCGACAAGAAGATGCCACGAAAGCTTAAGGGCAAGTTGTACAAAACGGTCGGACGTCCCGCACTCATGTATGCGTCTGAGTGCTGGACTATGTATAAGACATACGAAAGTAAAATGACTGCGACCGAGATGAAATTGCTACGGATGTCAACCGGTGTAACCAAAAAGGATCGCATCAAAAGTACCTACATCCGAGGCAGCTTGTTTATAGAGCAACCGATCACTGAAAATTTCGAAGATCGTCGTATGGATTGGTATTGCCAGGTTCTAAGGCACTATCAATGAATGTTCCATTTGCTGGACCCATACACCGAAACACACACGAATCGATCAGATGAAGAAGCAACAACAATGCATTAATCTCGGCGATGATACGATCCAAGACCGAGCGAGCTGCAGAAGGAAGCTGAGATTATACCTCCAAAATGGGCAAAGTGCCAGTGCCAGTGCCAACACCGCAGGCAGAGCAGCGCGATGCCGCAGAGTGGTATGAAAGGGCAAGGAAGAAGATGAATGAGATTGACCAACATTTGAGGTCGCTTGCTATAATTGAAAGTTGTTGTGTGAACATCAATGTTACAATGGCGTTCGGACCTCGGCTGAAACTGTCAGTCGGATTGTAGCAGCTCGATTCTTTGCGCCACTCGCCGCGCCACCTGGATGCCAGGCCACCACAAGCTTGGTTAGAATATTCAATCAGATTGGAAAATTCAGATTCCGAAAACGCGAATGCTTTCCGTTTCCGTCCCATAGTTTTAAACGTAGCCCCCTAAGACGTTATCACGTCAAAATCTCAGAATTTATGTCAGTGTATTGAGTCTATAGATATCCACATGTTAAAGTCCACAATGTGCTGCACGACACTGTAGCGTCGGTAAGTTAGACGAATAGAAGCTGCGTTATACCATAGTTCAATGTTATTTTCAGAAAAAAAAATCAATTAAACTCAATTTCTTTTTTCTATCCAGTTGGTGATTATAATTAGACAATTCCAATTTCACTATACATACGTTCTATATTCATTTATCTACATAAGAGTGTAGACAATTAAAATGATGTTCATCGAGATCGTGAAGATGCTCCTTTCTTATGCATCGCCCCGACACACAATTCAATGATTCGTAACATTAACAAGAAAGTTGTTTGGTTCTCATTGACCGCATGTGACATTGGCGGCAACCATCTAAGCTAGAACACTACTGACTTTTTGTCTTCAAATAGTTCCTAAGATACAATTTCACTATACTATAGTAAACTTCTTTCTGCCACATATCTATTTTAAATAGCCGTATCTAATCTGAAGCTAGACAGAAAAATTTAAGTAGTCATAGAACATTCATAGAATTTTAGAGTCCTTGTCTTTTATTGGCAGAATCACTTTGTCACGATCACGACTAACATTGAACGATAAGAGATTCTAATCGTTTATTGAAAAAGATATTTGCATGCAATTTGCAATAACGAGATAGAATGTTGTCGAGTTCAAAACAGTGCTATACGTCTTCGCTCCAACTTAAGAGAGTATGATGTGTGTTTACAAAGGGTTTGCTGGGGATTTTATATAATTTTAAATTTATAATAACACGATTGCGCTGCGGATGTGAACTGATAGTTGCCATTAGATACTGCATGCATACCCATGCAATAAAAGCGAAAGTTGGAAATAATTCCAATTATATAAAATAAATTAAATACATATTTAGTTAACAAAAAAAAATACGAGTATTTTGGGCAGATTGAGATCTGGTGTATAAACGTTTTCATCTTAAATAGGTGACAATGAAGCAGGTTTGGAAGAGCCAAACCAACATATTAGTATGTATTGCTTTTTTTAATTAATTAGCAAATATCTTTACTAATTTTCTGTATACCTATGTTATGTTGAGTTAATTGCTTTGACCCTCCAGGGCATAGGTGCGCCAACATCTCTTGCATTTTTATGCCTTGTTGTCGTTTCGATAACATATCTACTTTTTCAGACATGCAGTTGCTAGCATGCATCTCCCATAACCTGTATACCTAGACATCCCACAAAAGCTGGAACGGCGTGAGTCACAATCCAGATTCCCACACTACTTTTTTCGTTATTAAAGATTTCTCCTTTGTCGTCAAAAGTACTATACAATGGACTGCAGTCTATTTCACACCAAGACCGCCCATATTCTATATATCTTGCTCTATGATAAATTTAATGTACTTTCGGTGTCCGGGAGTGTGAAAATGACCGATGGGTCACCGACTACGTCAATTCTCTCATATGTTAGTCGTTCACAAGAATCTGAATCTGATGGCCTAACTAACCAAAGTGGAGGCTAAGCTTGCCATGCATCAGCTAGGACCAGATCAAACCATAGTAAACTTTTATGCTTTCAATATGAATGTTCTTCCGTGGCATATATTACTTGTATGTATGTACTTGTATGTTTTCATCACTCCATGTCTAGGCATAACATGATCTCGGAGATTTATAGATTCTTTTGTCCATTGAGTTTTGTTGTCGTAAGATGTTAACGGCCAACAAATTGGAATTCTTGAACTAACAGCTTCGTAAGTGGACCATAAAATCGATTTTCTTTTTTGTCAGAATGACTTAGAAATTTATCGAAAATCTTTGAATTAGGAAAACATTCTTGAAATGGTCATAATGTTTGGAGGAAGTATGAATGAACAGCAAGAAGTGTATAAAATGTTACTAATAGTGCTGATTTCCATGTAATGCATTATACAGGGTATCCCGCTTTAAGATCGCGATAGGACTAGGGCATATTCCACACTCTGTTTGTGGAAAAATGCCGCCCAAATGAACCCTCTATCTTTTACCGTTACAGAGCTAATACATTTTCCCCAATTAAAAAAAAAACATTTAACCTTCTAGCGAAAACTCCGATTTACCGGCCTATAAGTAATTGAATCCATAAAAATAATATTGATTTAGAAACCGCACAAAATACCCGTTAGAATGATACCTCAACGGTTTCGAAATTCATTCCACCGCCTGAGATACAAACATTCAAATTTTAGAAAAAAATCGTATCAACTTTTGGTGGGAAAATTGAACCCACATTTTATAACGGCGCTTTGCACTAAGAGCTCTACAAAATCTCTAAAAGATGGCCCGATTTCTTGCTTTTCAAATGACATATAAATATCTACGACTTTCGAATATTAGATCATAAAGGAAGGAATACGTGGTTAGAAAATCGAACAAATTGACTTGACTCTTGACTTTACAAATCTTCTTATTAGTGAAAAACACCAGTAGCAGCGAGTTTTGAATTAAAAAGTAAATATTAAAGTACAAAAAATTTATTGAAAGAATTTAAATAAAAATAAAGAGAATAACTACTTAAATCGATCTAAAGGAACTGCTGAAAATGGTGGATTATGCACAAACGTCATCTTCTGCTTATTGACGAAATTGCTCAGAGAACTTGTTCGCATTTTTCCGTTATTGAATTCTTTGCAGCAGATAATCTCGGGAGGTGATCGGTTGGCTATAAACTGCGTTTTTAATATCACCCCTTACATAAAAATCTAGAGGTGTTAGGTCTGGACTTCTCGGAGGCCATGCAACCGGGCCATATCGTCCAAATCACTTTTCTCTGAATTCTTGGATTAAAAACTCTGTGTCAATTGAGCCGTTGTGGGCTGGGCATCCGTTCATCTCTCACCAAAGGTCCGCTTGTTGAGTAATAGGAATATTGTCCAGTATTTTAGGAGCCACTTCAATTTTTAAGATTTCGCGAAAGGCAACTGAATTCAGTCGATGAGGAAGAATGATAGGATCAAGCAGCTCATCGCCTACTACATCTATCCAGACATTCACGCTGAACTTTTTTTTTTTTTTTTTATGTTTATACCAAAGCTTAGGGGGTAACCCTTTGATGCGAGAGCACAGCGTTGGCGGTAAGGGATTAAGGTAGTGGGGAGATGGGTTGAGTTTGAATAAGGTGACGGTGTACATTCCGTTTAAATTTTTGTAGGTCATAGTTGCGGGGGAAAACAAAAGATGGTAGATCGTTCCACATTCGTGTTGTCCTAGATACAAACGAGTCATGGAATTTGGCGGTGCGACTATTGCTGAGTTCTAGAAGATGAGGATGGACACGACTGGCTAGTCGGGTGTTACGTAAAGGAAAAGTACGCTCAGGAATGAGGTTGGCTATTTCATCAGAGCAACGGCGGTTGTAGTAGCGATAGAAGAGTGAGAGACAGCCGACACTTCGCCGGTGTTCAAGCGGTTCGATTTTAGATGTTATGGGTTCCTCGCCAATAAGCTTGAAGGCTTTCCGTTGAACTTTGTCTAACGCGGATAATGCGGTTCTACCTGCGCCTGCCCATATGTGGGAATTAAATTCAAGTCTCGGTCTTATATGAGCCTTGTAAATTTGAGCCAGATCAGATGGTGAAAAGTATCTTTTACAGCGATTCAGAAAGCCCAGACACTTCATTGCGTTTTTTGCAACGCAAAAAATGTGGTCGGACCAATTTAGTTTACTGGAGATGTTAATACCTAGTATGTTCAGTATGGGCGAATCAGGAATGCTGACCCCATCGACAAGAATGGGTTGGGCGGTAGGTGGAGCACATCGCTTATTGGAAAGTAGACAACATTGAGTTTTTGAGGCGTTAAACTCTACTCGATTCGCTTTCCCCCATGCAATAATTTTTGAAATGTCTTCATTTAGTGAGTCAAACATGCGATCTCTGTTGATAGATGTTGAATTTCGGCGAGAGTCAGCTACAGAGTTGAAAGAGTAAGTGTAGTCAAGGGTGCTATCGTCTGCAAAGCTATGGATTGAGTTGGAAGTCACGCTGAGAAGATCGTTGATGAAGAGAAGGAAGAGTGTTGGTGAAAGGACAGTACCTTGGGGGACCCCTGCGTTGGTGGTATGGCAATTTGATTTAACTCCATCAAGGACGACCTGAAGCGAACGGTCGTGAAGGAAACTTTCGATCCATTTAACTAATTTTGGGTCCAAACCAAAAGCCCGGAGCTTAGCTAGAAGAGCCGGATGCCAGACTCTATCAAAAGCTTTCGAAATGTCGAGGGCAATGATTTTAGCTTCGCCAAATTGGTGGATACAGCGATTCCATCTTTCGGTGAGGTATGTCATTAGGTCGCCGGTGGAGCGCGAAGACCGGAAACCATATTGCCGATCATTGATGAGATGATGTGAGTCAAGGTAGCTCATTAGTTGGTTGTTAACCAGGGTTTCGAAGACTTTTGATAGGGTCGAAGTTAGTGCTATTGGTCGGTAGTTAGATGGATCACATGCTTCTCCTTTCTTGGGGATTGGTTGGACATGAGCTAGTTTCCACGATGATGGGAACACTCCTGTTGCGTAGGACAGGTAAAAGAGTTTTCGGAGAGGTTTGGCTAGCGAGGAAGCGCAGTGTCTGAGAACTAAGGGGGAGATGCCATCAGGTCCAGCCGATTTTGATACATCGAGTTTTGAGAGTACTTTAAATACTTCCCTAGTGCGGAAATGCAAAGGTCTCTGGTATGAATCACATAAGGGTATGGCTGGTGGATTCTGAGTAGTGGGTAGTAGGCAAGAGTTTGCAACAAAAGTTTCGGCCAACAGGTTGGCCTTGTCTTGCGGTTCACTGTATATTTTGCCATCATAAACCAGTGGTGGAATAGAAGAGGAGGTGAAGTTATTCCTCACAGATTTGACGAGTGACCAGAAACCTTTGCTACCTTTCCGTTGAACGAACACTTTCTGCCATGTTGGAATCGAGAAGTGTGCGAATTGCATGGGGGTTTTCTTGATCCCGAACGTCGTTGTTTCTCTTATTGAATGCACCACTTCGCGTGAAGGTAGTCTCATCGGTCCATAGGATTTTCCTGGAAAAATTTGGATTTGAAGAGTTTCGCTAGAGAAAACACATAGAGAAAGTCATCCTCTTCTCATTGTCTGTTGGGAGTAGATCCTGCACTTTCATGCTGTGGTAAGGGTAACGATTGTCTGCACGAAGAGTTCGATGAATTATCATACGGGGTAAATCTAGCTGAAGTGCGGCCCTTCTTGTGCTCAAGCCAGAATTTTCTGTGAAGACCTCCAGGATACCTTTCTCCTTTCTAACTCCAACACCCCCATTACGTTCAGAGGCATTACTGTTTCGACTTCCTCAAGTTTACCTAAAGATACGATACGTTGTTTCGAAAGTGTGCCTGTCAGGAAGCCTTCTTTCTGGAAAACGTCGACGGTACTCTCGAACTGCCTCGTGACCGTTACCTCCAGCAAAGCCATACAAAAAAATCATGTCAGCGTATTCTCTATCCATAAATTGAAAAGGCATCGCTTCTTACTATCTACAATTCAATGAATCAAACAACAAAACTATGGCTAAAAAAATTGAACAAATAAATAATTACAACAATTATACCTGAGAAATAATGATAGAGATAAGTTTATCTGCTGCACTCGGAAAATTCGATACGCTAGTACTAGACTTTGGGGGGCAAAAGACCTTTTCCATAGTCCTCTGCGTGGGCGCCCCCTGGTAACAGCAGTGTATCAAATCGCTGACGGCCAATGTCTTAGCGATAAGACAGTTTGGAAAAAGGCAGATAGCTGTAGCCTGAATGGCTGACCAACACCTAAGCGTCTCAGGTAAAGTAGGATGGAGTGACTTGTGTAGTTGGACCTGCAACATAATTGTGTGAACTCCAGCACGTTTATTAAACCATCTGAAGCAGCTATCTTCCGAGGCCATCCCCTGAATACAGTTAAGAGACGTGCTGGCGACTCGTCCTTGCAAAAACCATTCCATGTCAAGAAACCTGGAACAAAAGCCTCGGATTGGACGGATCAACAACGACGACCACGCAAACAACTAAAGGATTATTCTTTCGGATCCTGGAATGTACTCCCTGAACAAACCGGGGGCCGAGAAGGCCCTCCTTCAACAGGTCGAAAAGTACAAACTGAGCATTACTGCAGTCCAGGAAACAAATTGGCTTGGCAGCGAGATTAATGATAAGAAATCGCACACAATTTTTACAAATGGCAAACCATCGGGCCGCAAGGAGTTTGGAGTAGCATTTATAGTGAACAATCACCTCAAACCGCACATTACTGACTTCAAACCCATAAATGAACGGCTATGTGCGATTCGCATCAAGACTCGATTCTTCAATCTCTGGCTCATCAATGTGCATGCCCCCACTGAAGTTAAGGAAGATACAGTAAAAGACGAGTTCTACCCCCGCCTTGAGATTCTCTTCGACTCACTTCCAACAAACGACGTCAAATTGCTGCTGGGAGACTTTAACGCGAAAGTCGGAAATGAAAGTTGGCACCGGGGGACCACTGGAGGCCACAGTCTCCATGAAGAATGTAACGACAATGGCCAGCGACTTATCGACTTCGCCTGCAGCAGGAATCTAGTCGTAAGCTGTACGTGTTTCCCGCATCGACGCATTCACAAGCAGACCTGGAAGTCTCCAGGCGCACATACCGTCAACCAAATTGACCACGTCCTCATTTGCAGGAGATGGGCGTCTAGTGTCATGGATGTCCGCTCCTATCGAGGAGCAAACTGCGACTCAGATCATCACTTGGTGAAGACGACCTACTGATGTATAACTTCCTCAGTGCACCAATCGAGAATCAGCCCTCCCAAAATATTTGCGGTTGATAAGCTTTTGAGTGATGCTACAGCGGTGGCGTATACTACCGCCCTCGAGGAAAGACTATCACCTATGCTACACAACATCAGCAACACAGGCGTCCATGGGTTCTGGGAAGAACTCAGGGGTACCATCAAGAATGTCGCAGAGAAAGTCGTGTATATAAAGTCCGGCGAGCGCGAAATGACTGGTTCGACGAGGAATGCAAAAATTCACTTAACGCGAAAAACCAGGCCTACAGACAATGGATTCAACGAGGAACCAGAGCCAGAAGAGAAAAATATGACGAGCTACGGCGAATATCGAATAGAATAATTAGACGTAAGAAACGTAAATACTTTGACGAGCAGTTGCTGAATATTAACGAAGATTTAGCTAATAGGAACACCAGACAAGCGTACAAACTAGTAAATACAATTAAGAACGGCTACCAACCCAGGGCTAGCCTTTGTAAGGATAAGGATGGAAACATCATCAGCGACACCGATGGCATTAACAAACGATGGGCCTCTTATTTTGAAGAGCTTCTGAACCTACCATCTAATATCCCCACACAAGAAGCTCTCGACGACATTGTAGATCTAGGCCCACCCATATAACCCCCGACAGTAGAGGATCTCACGTTGCGGTTACTAAAACGAAATAAAGCGCCGGGCGTTGACAAGATTCCAGCTGGACTGCTAAAATTCGGTGGAAGGAGTCTAGTGGATGCCATACATCAATTACTCCTGCGAGTATGGGAGGACGAGGAGATCCCAGACGATTGGCGCAGAAGCATCATCTGTTCAATTCATAAAAAGGGAGATAAACTGTGGTGTGAGAATTACAGGGGCATATCACGCCATAGAAAATTTTGACGAAAATTCTGGAAAATAGAATAAAACCGTACGCAGAACGAATCGTTGGCGAATATCAAAGCGGTTTCAGACCTGGTCGCTCCACAACCGATCAGCTCTTCACAGTCAAACTGATACTCCAGAAGTGCTGGGAATACAACGTAAACGTATACCAAATCTTTGTCGACTTCAACAGTATCGATCGCGGAGTACTGTACAACATCATGCTGCAATTTGGTATACCAGCCAAATTAGTGCGACTGACAAAGACGACGGTGGCCAACTCCGTCTCACAAGTCAGGATCCAGAATAGACTTACTGATCTATTTGAAACACGCACTGGTTTGAAACAGGGCGATGGACTGCCACCGACGCTCTTCAACCTAGCACTGGAATACGCTATTCGGGCTATGAATATGGACAACAGCAAGACGCTACTCATCAAGTCGACACAATTAGCAGCGTACGCCGACGACATCAACATCATGTCCGGAAGATTGGCCGACGCAGAAGAACTGCATACGCTCGATACCGCTGCAAAAGAAGTTGGACTACGTATCAACGAGGGTAAAACTAAAATTATGATGCAATCGTCGACAAGGACACCTACACAACCGAGCATCAATGTGGGGGACTTCAACATCGAGTTCGTGAACAACTTCATATACCTGGGTTGCAACTTGTCAAGGGACGCCAACGAAACTGACGAAATCAAGCGACGGATACAGTTAGCTAATAAGACTTTTTTCTCGGTTCTCCCCATAATTAAATTGAAGCGTGTGCACAGAAACACGAAGCTCCGCCTCCGCGTGTACAAAACCATTATACGACCAGTGCTATGCTATGGCTGCAAAGCATGGACCCTAACTCAAACCTCCGGAAACATGCTAACGTAACGTTCTACGGCGAATTTTCGGGGCTGTTTGCGATCGAGATGGATGGCGCATTCGGTACAACCATGAGTTGTATGAACTGTACGATGAGCTGGAAGTTTCGAAAATCGTCAAACTACAACGACTTTAATGGGCAGGGCATGTACAAAGAATGGACGATGATCGAATGCCAAAGAGAGTAATGAATGCAGAACGAGTCGACGGAGCGAGACTGCGAGGACGACCGAGATCTCGATGGGAGAGCTCAGTAGGTGTGGACGCCGCGCAACTACTGGGCTTCCAAAATTGGAGGACGCAGTCACGTGACCGACATAATTGGAGGACAACGGTCCAGGCGGCCAAGGCCCGACGTCGTATAAATTCGTTCAAAAATCTATTCTTGAATATTAAAAATCTTCTTGTTGAATTGGCCGACAACACACTTAGGCCGTATACACACGCAGCTACTGAAAAGAAACTGAACCAGTTGGTAACTCAAGTTACTAACTCAATTGTGACTTGACTCCACACACGAGGCTACTCATCAGCAATCAAAATCTCCAGTTCGTTCAGTGTCCTCATGAATACCGTGCGTGGAATGTTGTCTTCGGAAGACAGTTCATCGAGTGAAGAGGAAATCATTATGATGTATAACTATCTCAGGAAGAGAAAAGTAGTAACGGGAAGGTTTTGGGTACACCCATTCCTTGAGAGAAATTATCAGCACCGTTAGTTTGTTTCGGCTAAACAACTCGAACTTTCGAAAGCAAAATTCTTAGCATTCTACAGAATGACCAAAGAAAGCTATTTGGAATTAGTGAAATTGGTTTCACCTGCCATCCATAAGCAGAACACCATCATGAGGGAGTCGGTGGAAACTGAGGAACGGCTGTTAATCACGCTCAAGTAAGTGTCACCATACATACACTGTCGAACTCGAACACGAACCTAGTACAAGTGGACCGGTTTTTTTCACACCTATATGAAGTGTATGTGTGTGTCAGAGGACTTTTGTACCAGGTTCGTGTTCGAGTTCAAGATCGACAGTGTATGGTGACACTAAGAAGCAATGTTCAGCCAACTTCTTACATTTGGCCGATGAAGTGGCCTTCTTACGGTCCAAATATTCTATGAAAGCTCTGTCCACATCATCGCTCTTTGCAGCACGCTTCTTCTTTAGTATATGATGTGGCAATCCAACCGTTGAAGTTGAGCTACATGATGACAATTTTAGAGGTGGTAGTGAGGATGGTGAGGGTAAAGGAGTTTCTGGTTGTAGGTCATCATCTCCAACAAATATGCTCTTATCCCCTTCGGCAAACCCTTCTTTTTCCTGCAGTTGTGGTGGCTGCGGCAGATTTCCGGAAGGCTTCCCTAGTGCCTTGATATAAGGAACAGTGAACTGCAGTGCGTCTGATAGATAATACGCCTTCTTCCCCTTTAACCTAAGCCACTCTTGGGAGTTTTCATATGTCTGACAAAAACAGGTCTTATGTTTTTCCATCTTTCTTTGCATTCAGCCGCTGAGAAGAGAAAGAAAAATTAAAAAAAAAAAAACTATAAAAATGATGACATGTAAAATTGCTCTCATAGTAGAACTACAAGGTAATTTTGGGTCGCTGGTTCCGAATCTGAAGTCAAAAAAGAAAAAAAATATTTTGGGGCTGCCCACCCCAGAATGGCCACCCTGTACCGAACAGACCTAAGCAACGGTAAACATGTAGATGTATATGTACACACACTATGCTTATTAAATTATTAGTAGTTTGTCACTGTCAACGCTTTCCCCATATAGCAAAATTTACATAGAGAAAAGAGAGCCTCACTATATATTTTCGACAATAGTACAGCTCTATTTGAACATACCTGTCAATTTTACGACGTTCCCGACTTTCCCACGCCTTTTCCGTTTCATGTTTCTTCGAATAGCCAGGAAGATGAAAATTGTACAAAATCTGGTGTTTTTCAACCTCCTCCACCAGCAACAGGCTGGTCTTTTGGTCACTCATCTTCGAGAAAGTGCAAACTAAAATCACCTAGTGACTCGACATGCTAGTCACCAGCGGACTGATTACAAAATCACAAACGAGTCCCCAACCAGTAGCGCCGTGTGCGGTGTTCCATTTAATTACACAGGAAGTGACTCAAAGTAAACTAGTTAGTAACTCGCATCACTGATCAGTTTCTTTTCAGTAGCTGCATCTGTATACGGCCTTATTTTCATTACAGGTAATCCCCTACATATGTCGTCAGTGCGTACTAAGAGATTGCGATGTACTATAAATCGAAATCAACGTAAGTTGAAGTAGAAGCAAGAGAAATCCATAAGTTTATAGGAAACTTCCAAAAAATATATTTCTGAACTGTATATACATAATGTGTACATTACATACTAAATATAGGTAACAAAACAATTTTCCTTATTGCAATCAAAAATGAAAAGTTCACCTCGAACGAACCTTATACCGTATATTGCAGCTGTACATAGCATAGTATGTATGTATGTACACAACTGTTCCTCCGACGAACTGATGGACTGAAGATCGGATGCAGTAGAGGTTGGATTAGTTCGAAAAAAAGATTCAATTTTAGGCTGGCATAATGCGGATGACTTTTTTTCAATATATAATTCTTTATAGCACGAAACAGTCTTCCAAAGAACTTTAGTTACCTCTTCGCTTCTTCTGCAATCTGGATCATTATTTCTAAATATATCTATTGCATTTTCAATATGATGAAAAGCTTCTGATAACTTCTTTAATGTTAAAGATGGTTGCTTTTCTTCTTCTTTGGTTTCAGGGTTTCCCTCGGGTTCTTTCAATTGATGGATGAGCTCTTCATTTGTGAGTGGTTCGTCATTTGACTTAAGAAATGCTTCTACATCACTTCTGTCCATATCAGTGAAACCTAAACGTTCGCCGAAAGTCATAATTTCGCTTTCAACTTCTTCCCGTCGCACTAGCTCCTCCGATATATTTGCCTCCTGAATAATATCTGGCCAAAGTTTTTTCCAAGATTTTTTCATATTGGAGCTCGTTACTTCATTCCATGAAGTGTGGATGATCCACACATTTTTTTATATCGTAGGAATTCCAGAAACGTTTAATAAGGTTTTCTTTTTCTTCATTTGGTCCTTCCATCGAATCAATAAAAGTTATCAAATGCTTCAATGTTATTCGCAAATAATACGCCTTAAATGCAGAGATTACACCCTGGTCCATTGGCTGTAAAAAGCTTGTTGTGTTTGGCGGTAAAAAAGCGATTTTAATATTTTCATCATTTTCATCTAGATCTACTGGATGACCGGGTGCATTATCAAGAATAAGCAAAGCTTTGTATGACAAATTATTTTTCTCCATGTATTCCTTCACTGCTGGACGAAAGTACGATTGGAACCAATCCTTAAACAAGGCGGCCGTCATCCAAGCCTTTCTGTTAGAACGCCAAATGACTGGTAATTGGTCCTTCCTTATATTTTTGAAGGCTCTTGGATTCTCCGACGTATAAATCAAAAGAGGTTTCAGTTTAAAGTCTCCCGAAGCATTTCCGCCTAGAAGCAAAGTAAGCCTTTGCTTTGCTTTTTTGAATCCAGGTGTCGATGCGTTGCCAGACGAAGTATAGGTCCTCCCGGGCATTCGCTTTATAAGGAGAGCCGTTTCATCTACATTGAAAACTTGCTGTGCCGAGTATCCTGCAGCCACAATCGATTTAAACGTATCTATGAATTTCGCAGCAGCCTCTTAATCTGCGTCTGCGCTTTCACCGCTCAATTTAAGATTGTGTAGTTTAGCCCGCTTTTTGAAACGATCAAACCAACCGCGGCTTGCTACAAAAACTTCGCCTTGTTGCTTAAGATCATGAAACAAACGTCTGGCTTTTTCCTGAATAATGGTGGTGCTTATGGGAACGTTCTTTTGATTGAGATCCTCAATCCACGTTATTAAAAGCTTTTCCAAGGTTTCTATCGTAGATGCTCTTTTCTTCGTCATAATCGTGATCTCTTTAGTGGCACATGAAGTCACATACTCACGTATTTTTGACTCATTGGCGCGTACAGTCCATACCGTTGTCGGCTGCAATCCCAAGGCACGTGCAATATCAACCGCTTTTCGTCCCGCAGTAAACTCTTCTAGAATCTTTAACTTCATTTTTAAAGTCAAGGTTTTTCTTGCTTTCTTTTTCGTGGCCTGATTACGTCGTCCAGACATTTTAAAGCTTTCCTAGAAAAAAAATTTTCACTAATTATCACTAACGAAACAATAGCGCACAATCTTTTAACTCACTTTGCTTTGTCAAAATTTTAAATTCATGTACTACACTGTTTTCCTGGTAAAATTATTCCACATAAGCCGCAAAACGGAACAAGCACAGCTAATGTACATTCCATTAGAGAGATCAAGTGAGTAAGTGCGGTCGTTCATTCCGATCGTGAACGGGTCGCGATGCACTCCCGCGCTGCAATCGTCCATAAGCAGCAATGGGCGCTTGTGTCGAGGGGACGCATTGCCGCTTGTTTGTGCTTGCAATGGACGACGCACTGCAAGGGAAGAGAAGAGGCAACGTAAGTAGAATATACAAGCGACGTATGTCGAGCACCTGATTTAATTTGAAAACGACGTAAATGCGAAATAACGTAATACGGGGGAGACGTAGGTCGGGGATTGCCTGTATTAGCCATTTAGCATGAAATCTATGAAACTCTTATTCAAATCATTCGGCCGTTAAAATTCTCTTAATTTGTCCTACTTCCGCTTTCAAATCCAGCACGTACTCAACCCTACCGGTCATGGATTGCATCAACACTAAAATATCCCGTCCCAACCGAATACCCGATCCAAAAGGCCACATCAGCTGTTTAGAAATTTCCCACTTGTGGTTATTTGACAGACGACAATTTACTTCTCGGTGTTGTTGTTAATTACGCCCCCGCTGAGGGATACACCGAAAAAATTAGTTGAGTTTGGATTCCCGGCGAGAGTGGTGGTGCCCGCGCGTTTTTGCACAGAAAATTTTTTTGGATCAAATCCTCCAGTTCCAGTATTTCGCCGCCGGCCGCACTTTGAATTTATCCAGTTCGCAATTGGCTTCCATTAGATTGTCGGTGCTTTGGGTTCTCAGTGCAGTACAAGTGTACATACAGCAAAGTTTCGTGCTCAGTGACTAGGAAAAGTGTTTTGTGATAAATCCAATCTCATAGTCTGACGTCATACCACTTTAGTGTGCCTCTGTGCTAATTGCTTGGATCGTGAAAAAGTCAGCGCGAGCTTAGTAACAGCAAAATATGGATAACGAGAGTGTTACCTATGACCTCAAACGTGAGGTCACCAGCGTGCCGAAGTATGGCGTGAAAATGAAATTCAATCATACGTTTCCGGAAAAGCGACAACAACACCTAAGGCCCTCTCTTAGGCAGTCAATTCCATTGATACCCCTGGCACTCAGGTGAGTAGAAATATCCAAAGTCCTTGCAACTCCTCGTGATGGTGTAGAAGACAAATTGATTGTTGCCCTAGGTCCAGTTTCGTTTTATGATAAGGTACAGTAGATCACGAACGACTCCTTTTGTTCGTGTTTACATTAGGGTCATCCCCGAAAATTTAACTCAAATCATAACTAAGTCAGCTCCATATCCTTGTACTACGTATGGAATAAGTTTCGAAGCACACTGGTGGGTGTTTCAGCTCAGTCATTGTTGGTTACAATACGGTTGCGCTACACCAGTTCGTCTAGGGGTGGCTTAGCAGTACCTCCTACTCCTACCACCCCCGGCTTGCTATTAGATTCCTTTAACATTTTGTTGTTATTACGAGCTACGAGGCAGTGCGACCTACTGGCGCCAAAATTTTATTCGTTCGACACGGAAGCTTGTACAGTTAGTGTCCATAAAATTCGTCGACATTCGGGACTCAACATCGGGTGATTTGCAGAAAGGACTATCGGTCGTAACGGATTTTTATGGCTGGGCTCACTACGTTTATACCGCGGGATGCGGTAATGGACTAAAAAATTTGGATTAGGTTTGCGTTTCCGTTGTTGGCGGTTGTTTTTGCCGTTGTTTATGTTTTGTTGGAGTCGGCGGTATAAAAGCGCTTTTGACAACAGTGGCGGATATAGAAATCGAGTTTGGAGGAGCCCGACTTTGCAAACTACCTGGAGACCTAAGGGTATGTCGACACTTATTTGTCCTCAAAGGACATACGTCTTTTGAAGGCGCGAAAGCATTTCTTATTGGAGAGAAGCATGCATCATTGCATGATTCTCCCCAATAAGAAGTGCTTCTGAACGTTCAAACCCTTGAACCATGGTTAGGTTAGGTATAAGGGCTGCAGTATTTAACACACCACGCATGAACCGCAATAGGTTTCGTTTTGTTAGCAACAGATACTAATTAGACGACCACCCTTATCATTGAACCAAGTAACATCCAATATAATTATTGAGTTTACCCTTCAACATTAGCTGCGTTGTTGTAGCGACATTTGGGGTTCACCATAGGGCGTCACTTAAAAACGCCTCTTCGTCTTCTCCTTCTATGTCGAGGCCAAGGAAGAATGCGACCTCGATGGGGTTTTCCAACAAGGATATACATAGGTGTTAAGTTTGTGGGGGCCTCTGGGCATTCAAACAGATGTCTGACGTCGTGTGGAGTGCCATTGCAAGCGGGGCACGTGTTGTTGATGTTTCGATCGATTCGAGGCAGGTATGAGTTTATTCTCGAAGACCATCCAGATCGGGGCTGCGCTAGGGTGGTCCTAGTACGCTTTGGCAGCGTAACTTCGTTGGAAGATATGTTTGGTGGACGGGACTGGAGTACCGGGTTGGAGTGAAGGTCTTGGATCGATTGTCGTACCTCCTCAGTGTGTATCGATGCAATGGCAGTTTTGTAAGTTTCGTTGTTGAACGGCACCCTTTGGACCTCCCTCTCAAGGTCCCTTAGGTTACTTCTGATGTTTCTGGGTGGGGGAGTTTTATCCATGAGGTGTTGGTTAGGATGTTCGCTGCAATAGCACCCGACAAGATAGTAAGCATGGTCTCTTTGTCCATTCCCCAGGAGCTGCCGGCGAGAGCTTTTAGGACCTTATTACGGGCTTTCATTCGATTGCATACCGAAGAGGCGTGGGCCGATGATGTGGCCATATTGTCGAGAGTAACCCCTAGAATCTTCGGATGGTTGACTGTGGGGATTGGTATGTTACCTATGCTTACATTCAGCTGTGTGTTGATCTCCTTGGTCCAAGATGTGAATAGGGTTGCTGTAGATTTAGGCGCTGATAACTGTAGATTACGATTGGCGAAGAAGGTGTTGAGTTCCGCCAGATATCTGTAATGAACCACCTGCAATGGACCATATCCTGGTAGTGCTGCTCCCACCGGCAGATCGAAGCAGCACCTGATGAGTAATGATCTGTTGGTGGTACGAAACCAGAGGCCGAGGGTCCCATTACAGATGAGAAGCAGATCCTCTGGCGGGGATGGCATAATGGCCATGTAGATGTTGAATAGGGTGGGGGACAAGACTCCGCCCTGTGGGACTCCTTGCTTTACTCTCCTGAGTTTGGACTTTTTGCCTCTAAACTCTGTGAATGATTGCCTGCCAGCAAGGTAGTTAGAAATCCACTTCTTGACTTGGGCTGGGAGAGATGATGACATGATGTCCGACAGGAGTGTAGTGTGGCTGACCGTGTCGAACGCCTTCTTGAGGTCAAGGGCCACGAGAATTGTTCTAGAGCATGGACGTGACTGATTTAGTCCATTGTAGATGCAAGTCGTGATGGCATCTAGGGCTGTAGTCGTGCTATGTATATGTTGGTGGTCGGCAAGTCGAATGTGTCCCTCTACTATCGGTTTGAGTATAGCCTCGAGGGTTTTCGCGACTGGGGAGAGCAGAGATATGGGACGGTAGGACTCTTCCAAGTTGGCCTTCTTACCGGGATATAATATAGGGACTATTTTTCCGGTCTTCCATATTTCCGGTATCACTAACGACGATAATGATAGGTTCAGTGTCGTCGTTGGGTACTCAATGGCTGGCGTATCCAAGTGTTTCAGCATGGTCATTGATATGCCGTCAGGTCCTGATGCCTTGGTGTTGTTTGCATCCTTAATAGCTTTGGCTACTTGGCTTGGGGCGACCTGAAGCATTTGGTCCACTGCTAAATTGCGGATGTTTCTTCGGATTGTGCGTTTGAGCTTGTCGCTGGGTGGATGTTCGACAAACTGCGGGTTGAAGTGGTTGTCGCACTTGATCGGGTCGTAGTAAGATTTGTCGTCCCCCCCCCCCAACTCGATGGCTATGTGTCCGCTTTTCTGGGGGGAGGGGGGCTGGTCAACGATTTGACAGTGGACCAAAGCCTGGATACATTGGACTTGAGGTTGCAGGTGTTCAGGTGGGCATGCCATTTGACCTTTCTGTGTTCAGCTACCTGTTTATTGATTGTAGCATTCACACACCTATTTGTGGATCGTCTGGATTTGATTGGCGAATGCGATCTCTGTCATCTGCTAGTTTGACGGCAGACGTAGGAAAGTTTGGCCGGACCTTAGGGATTCTGCCTGCAGGTATGAATCTAGCTGCTGCCCTGTTGATGATTTCCCTAAAGCTAGACTCAGCAACTCGCACATTCGTAGGTACTGGGAGAGCAGAGATAGCGTCTTTGATGGATAGTTGGAATCCATTCCAATCTGCTCTATTGTAGTTGATGAAAGTGTGGCGTTCTGCAGACATTTGATGCGAAGGTCGGTCAAGTCTTATGATGATAGGCAGATGATCAGATGACAGGGTGAAATGTGGCTCCCAGATGAGATTGTTGATGAGGCTGGCACCAGCGATCGAGATGTCAGGTGAGCTGGCGCATGAGCCTGTAATTCTCGTTGAAGCGTCGTCATTCAAGGGACAGAAATTGGAGGAGTCGAGTTGTTCTGCGATGGTGACTCCTCTAGCATCGTTGTCGAGATTAGAGTGCCATAGCTCATGGTGCGCGTTAAAGTCTCCTAGTAATAGACGATGGTAACCGGAGAGTGGGGGGTCCAGGGAGACTCGATAACCTAAGGGACAGCTGGATACCGGCGCGATGTAGATATTGAATATTTCAATCTTTACATTCCCGGACTTAACTGCTATTGCCTGACATTCGAGGACGCTGTCGTTGTCATCAGGTAAAGTCAGTTCTCGGTATGGTACCTCCAGGTGGATTAAGAAGGCGAGTCCTCCTCCTGAACCAGTAGGTCTGTCTCTGCGCGAGATGGTGTAGTTACCATGAGAAGTTAAGAGACAAATTAGCATGGAGTTTAGTCTCTTGGATGGCTCCAATCATGATGCTATTTCTGTCCATGAACGCTGTCAGTCAGTTCGTCAAGAATGTGTTGCAATCCACTGCAGTTGAGCTGCACCAGTGAGAGCATGTCAAAATTTGGTGTTGGTTGTGCCGGGTTGAGACTGTGCCGACCGGCGGGAGTTGTTATCGTCGGCATTGTTATTGAGTTGTGGCCACCTGAGCCAGCTGACGTAGTAGGGTGTGAATTCACCGGACTAGATTGTGTTGTTGGTAGCCTATTAGAGCATATGGCAGCGGTGAAGGAAGTATCCCATAGCCTGTGATGGGATAGCCCTGAACAGCTTCTCAGGTGGCACCAGTCGTTGCAGCAATTGCATCTCACTGATGTAGCATTCGGGTGCAGCACTCTACTGCAAACGCAGCAGATCCAAGGGCCGGGGTTCTGCTCGATGCCGGCGCGATTGAGGAGTAGTCGGGTGCAGTTGCGCCTGCGTGTACTGCAACCGGCCAGTAAAAATTTGTGAAGAAGGGAGGTCTGTCAAGACACCCTTGATGAATCCTTCGTGTCAAAGAGAGTAGGGCAGCTCTTGGCCGCTCGTAAAGAGCGGGTCGTTCCGGTATGGAGAACCGGCTGCCATAGGAACGCTGCGTCATCCAGTTCAGTGAAGAATTGGGTTCCAACAAATGCCTTCTTCTTTCTTGCAATAGCAGGACAGGTGTAGAGAAGATAAAAAATACACTCCTTCTTGTCCCCATCACGAAATCTTCTACAGTACTCATTACTGTAGAAGCGAGGACTCATGACGTGCTCCCCAACTATACTCATACAATGCCAAGTGATGACTCCCACAGCAGTTCCGATTAATTAGCGCAGCATCGCTTGTTGAACCCTGCCTGGCAAACTCGTCTGCACTACAGGTACCAGGAAAGCCACTCTAGGACTCAGAGTCCCACATGCAAAAAAAAAAACAAACGCACTCTTCACCGTAATCATTGACTGACAATTCGCCACGATCATAGTCGGGCCAAGTTCGAAGGATCACATTTATCTTATCATATCACGCCACCCCAGCCAGGTCAGAGCTTCCGTAATCGTCGTAACCTTCGTCTGGTAAACTGACTGAAAGAAATTATTATTATTATTATGAAATATGAGGTTAATCCCATCGGAAAAAACTCTGGTCATTAAAAATGTCAAGAAGTAGTAGGCTATGCAGCATATTCAAAGCAGCAGCATGAGGAATAGTCCTAAGAGCACCACAAAGAGCATCTATTCCAGCAAATAACTCTGTTAGCCTCTGTACTCGAAGCAGTTTACCAGACAACTATCCTAAACATGAGTAAAATAGAAACTTAGAAATATTGCCTTACTAGCAAAAACTAACCTCGCCCCATGCAGCACAGGGGGTCTGACTGGAAGTATCCTAAACTTATAAAGAAAACAAGCTTACCTTTTCACCGTAGGTATCATAGGTAGGTCTGGTTTGTTGTGGGAGGGCATTGTGCAATACCTCACTAATAACCCCCGGAAATTTACCAGATATATCAATAGCATGTCATCCGCATAAACGCACACCTTTCAGCCCGACACTTTACAAGTTTTGAAGCAGTCTGTTGACAACCATGTTAAGTTCCAGAGAAAGGGAGAAAGCACTTCATCTTACGAGGTATCCCTGCTCACAAGTCTTCGTTCAGACAATGTTCCCAGATGAGTGAGTTTCATGGAAAATCGAAGATTATTAGCGCAAAGAAGCCCACCCTCGACGGGTAACTTTTGAATTCGCTGTCATTTTTATAAATCATTTTCGGGTATTTTTTTTGAATATTGCAAGACCAAGACCAAGCTGTATACCAAACATTTCGGCCCCGGGCCCCCATGGCCCCCTATGGATCCGCCACTGTTTGACAAGAAGCTACTGGCTCTTTACATTTGATAAGCCAACATCTGACATTTGCCATATTTAGTACCGGTCGCTATAAACACTCTACGAACTAGAACTAAATCTAATCTGATCTTGTTAATATTGCTTACAGTTCCACGGTATAAACATGGCCATTGTGATATACTTAAAACCTACGAATGGGATAAACATTTTCTTTTGCTTTCTAAGTAAAGTCATTGCGCCTGAAATGCAATACACACATCGCTCAACGACTAACTACATCGAGTGAAAATCAATTAGGGTCAGCGGTTGAATGTTCAGTGTAACTCTGTGCCTGGAGTGGATAAAAAAGAAATGGAAGAAGGTATGGAAAGCTGCCTTATCTGCATCTTCGTATTAGAAAATTATTTAGCATTTTCATTGAAAATGGGAAATTTCACAGAATAATATTTTTCAGTCGATTTATCGATGCAATTGAATTCCTTTTTGCTTTCCCTCCCGGGTAAAGATTGAAAAGTCCTTCACATAGTGGTTTTTGAATTAGATCGTAAAATACGAAACCACTTCTCACACCCTTTTTCATTTCGCCCAAGCTTTTGCATCCCAGTTGGATGTAGTTATGGTTGTTTGTTGTCTCGGTATGACCTTTCGGAGTTGTGAAGTGCCTTTCAGAGCTGTGGAGTGAAATTCTCTGAATTTTTCGGTGTATGTATGTAACATGCGTACAATGACAAAGATTGGATTTTGGAATTTGCGTACTCTCCTGGACCAAGGCCGACCAAGAGGGTGTCCTGAAATCACATGGTGTCGATCTGTGGCAAAGGAGTGTAAGGAGCTAGGTAAGTCGTTTGGAGAGTTGCGCCCCATAGCCCAGAACAGAGTACGATGGCGCGCAGGGATAGTTGACGCGCTAGGGGTTAGGTTAGGTGCAGGGGCTGCGATGATAGATCACAGCACACTTAGACCGCAAATTGGGTCCGTTGTGGTACCTCCAAAAACCAGCCGGTGCTAACAATAAAACGATTGAGCTTTGTTGCGCAAGTCGTAAAAGAACAAGGAACCAAGCTCTGCAGTGGCACAGAAAGTGAATAACGCTCCCTTCCTCGTCTACGTCCTCACAATTTCTGCAACAATCATGATGCGGAAGGCGCAGCCTCCAGGCTAGTTACCCAATAGGACACTGCCCTGTGATGACCCCCACCACACTGCCGGTGTGTAATCTGCTTAATGATAGCAGTACGGCAGAGTGTCTCAGATCAAGTCTAGGCCAAATCGCTCCTTGTCGTTTAGCATGTGTTGCCACTGAGTCATCTTATCTTGGCTCTATCAATAGCGACTCACTTAGTTACCATTTTGCATATCGCAAAAGGCATTTTAATACTGTCTCGAATTTCAGCTGCCATTACCTCACGCGCAAGCTCATTCGCTCTGCAGTTGCCTGCAAAGCCACTGTGACCGGGTATCCAACAAAGCGTAATGTTGAAAAAGCCGACCATAAGGCCGGCCGGAGATTGCGTCGTAGGCAGGGCAGCCTGCGCAGCGCGCACATGGCATTGTTGTTGTAACAATTGTCAAATTCACATTTTACAACAACAATACCATATGCGAGTTGTCCTGCCTACGACGCAGTGTGCGGCCGGCGACAGTTCACAATCGTTTTGGAAGTAGTGAGAACCGACTCAAGTGATCGTATTGCAGCTTGGCTGTCCGTAAAAATAGTGATGTCCCTGACAGTCATCATGTGACTTCCCAACCAGGTCAGAGCCTCTGAAATCACTGAAACCTCCGCCTGGAGGACACTACAAAAGTTAGGAAGACGGAATGATATGTTAATACCAAGCGCCTCCGAGTAAATTCCGACCCCAACTCCATCGTGCGTCTTAGATCCGTCCGTGTAGATCAACATGGAATTAGTCATTAAGGGTACATTCAGAGCCCAGAGAATCCTAGATGCAATAAGCCAAGTATAGTTCCGATTAAAAGTTTGTTTCAGAGAGGTGTAGTCGGTCTCCGAAGTGAGATCCAGATTGCGCAGAATAGTTGCGTGCCCAGTGCTCCTCACACGCCACTGGCAAGTTTCGCGAAGGCGTAGTGCTGTATTGGCCGCCAGTTGTTCGCCAAAAATGTGGCCCACCGAGTGGTTCTGATCGTCCCTATTATAGCCAACGCAGCAAGATTGCACCTTTCCCAGCAAGTTACAGTAGGCAGCTCCTTTGAGTGCCGTCCACCACACGCTAATACCATAAAGTAAAATAGGACGCACCACAGCAGTATATATCCAGTGTACTCACTAGGAGTTAAGGCAAAGTAGTACTATATAAAATATTTCCTGGATATTGAAGGTGCTGCAACAATTCATACCTAAAGCCTGAGGCAGCCAGTTCTTCGCGCCGGAGTGACCCGTTACCCAACGTCCAAGAGCTGTCAAAACTCCTACAAGGCAAAAGAAAGGTACTTATTTTCTGTGTGGCTTAATGCTATTCATTTTTGTGATAGTGGATAAACTAAGTCATACGATATATATTCCACTCCACTTGAGAAAAAATGGTAGTAATGCACTTATGCGTGATTAATAAGAAAGATTTTCATTCGAAAGTAAGTGCAGTGTCGTAGAATGCACACTATATATAGTGTAGCCATTGTACCCGGGGACGCATTCCGAATTAGCTCAGAAGGCAGCTCCTGAAGAGTACAACCCATCGTGTGGACGAAACCAGAGACAGTGAAAGAGTTGGCTGATTTTTGTGATCATTTTTGTGGTAGTGGATGACTAAACTAAGTCATACGAAATAGAGTCCACTCCACTTCATTCCTAAAAAATGTTTTCTGTACGCGTTTTATACGAAATCTGGGGGCGACACATCTCGGCGCAATTGCTCTGGATCCTCCTTAGGACATTAGACTCAACCCCGGTCCGTGGATCTGCTGCGTTTGTAAGGAGATGCTCGGGCCAAATGCCAACTCATTGAAATGTAATTGCCGCGACGAGTGGTGTCATAAACAGTGGAATCCAACATTCACAGCTGGTCATTGTAAAAACAGAGGACAAAAATGATGACGGGTATCTACACTTCATGCAGATACATTGGTACATGGATATGTCTTATGGCTACTGAATGCGTGGAACATGTTTTGTCGAGGATATCGGCGTAGGTTTTATCAAGACTCCAGTATCGGTGATTATACTGGATGAAATCATTCGACAAAACATGTTCCACTCATTCGGTAGCCATAAGTCATATTCATGTACCGACGTGTCTTCATGCACATGCACCGCAGACTCTCGTCATCAGTTGACTTTACTAGGTAAGAGGATATGAGGACTAAGCTGTAGACTACTTTAATACTAAAGCTGAACCTTTCTATTTCATTCAACGGCAGTCAATGTTTCCCCTTTGATCGCTCACTAAACAAATTTTTTTAAAAGTTCATTATGTTTGTAGATGCGGGACGTTGCGAACTATGCTATTTCCTCACGAGGCGAACATTTCAGAGCTTTGTGCATGCATTTACCACCCACAAGATGATGACTGTTGAGAAACTCACTGTCGCTCATGAGGAAATATATCTTTGGAGATCGTCGTGGAATATATCTATTATACACTATGCATGCATCGTGTGAGTAACTTCGTAACTTAATTTGAAAGCTTTCGCTCGCAAGCATTAGCCGGATCATTCCGACCAAGGTGGGGGGAGGAATTTGTTTACTCTATTTGAGAAAAAGCTCAAACGTCGTGCAGCGAATGAGAATTTACTCATTACACTCGCTTAAATTAAACTTGACCGGCTGACAATCCTGCGAGCCTGGTTGAAAATATGTTCTCTAGGCGCCTTATTTTCCGTATCTATCGAGTGTAGGGTAGGGTAGCGAACATGATTTACACAAATGACAAGTCGCTTGTAGTTTGTGTAATGCGCGTTTGTTACCTTACACCACATTCGATAAATACGCACAGGAACGCGCCTTGTATACACCACTCAGCCACCACATTCTTGACACTTAGAAACATTTGCAATTGGCTTGTTTCCACTTCTTCTAGCCGGATGAAAATCATGACATCCGGCGTGACGGGTAAATTTTTAAGATTACCCCCCGCCATAAGACATCTCCATACATTAACCTCGACAAGTACCCCTAACTCATTACCGGTTAGCACACAAAAGAGCTTTCAGCTGTCCCCAGTAAAACCAGCAAACAACAGTTAGACTCAAAGAATCCCGAGACAGCACAATCTAACACCTGCACCATCTGTCGCCAAATTTAACAGCCTATCAGTAGTTCAAATTAACATCATCAAAAGCATAAAATCGGTGAACTTACCACTTTCATGGATAGACATCGCATCTTAATTCGAAACAGGAGACAAAATTAAATCGTAACTCGTCCCTCAACTACTACGGCAACTTTGACGCCATTCGAAAGGACCGGCGAACTACTCGTATTTCATGTATAACTTCAATGTTCCTGACGCGCTACTTATTCGAGAATTCCTCTTGAAAAAAGTCAAATTTATATGCAAATAAAAAATTCCAATGATTTCATGAAAACTTAAAACAAACAGTGATTCAATCATAACAGGCGGGCGATAGATGAGTCGGAACACCTGTTTTAATTTTTTCGTTGTTATCATATCTGTCAGATTAGTCAAATGGCAAGTAAAGATAAGGGAAAACGGTAATAATGCTACCACTACCACGCATAAAGTTGGTACCAATCGATTCGGGACTATTTTCTGTACAACATATTAACATGTTTATTTACTGCTTGTTGTAGAAGTAATTAAAAAATGATTAGGTAAACAAAATTTTAAGAGAACATAACAAAACATTTTCTTTTACAAAGTCATATTTTGTAAACTAAGAATGTATCTTACGACGGTAAGGTGAAAAGTTCTCGGCCTGACAATGAAAGACTGCGTTTTTCAGTTAAAAATGATTTCATTTTTCTGCATAATCTTCCTTGACTTCAACACACATGGTCCAGCGTTTCTGCAACATAAGTATTCCTTCCCGGAAGTGAGAGTCGGGAAGGCTGTGAAAATATTCATCTACGTCCCTCACAACTTTTTCATTGAATGCGAAGCGCTTCCCAGGAACAAATTTCTTCAAGTTTGGGAACAGATGGAAATCTGAGGGTGCCAAAACAGGAGAATAGGGGGATGGTCGAGCGAACCGTATCCCAAATCCCTCAGTTTTCCTATCGCCAACGCACACTTGTGTACAGGTGCGTTGTCCTGGTGAAAGATGATTTTTGTCTTCTTCAAGCCAGGCTTCTTCTCGCGAATTTTGGCATCCAGCTGATAAAGAAGTTTGGAGTTCTTGTTGTTATTGTGGTAGCGATGCTTCGAATACTGTAGTTCTTCTTGCATTGAGGGGGCTTGGCAGCTCTTGGCCGTTGAAAAACGGGTCGTTCCGGTACGAAGAACCGGCTGCCGCAGGAACGAAGAAGTTAGGAGTAATATTCGCCTGTTATTGTTCTGCTCTTTTCAAGGTAATCAATTAACAGGATCCCTTTCGCATCCCAAAACACGCTGGCCATAACCTTTCCGGCAGTTTTTCGCTTTCTTTGGCGCTGAACCACCGGCTTCCACCCACTGCTTCGACTGCGGTTTCGTTTATGGCGTATAGTGATGGACCCAAGTCTCATTCATGGTGACAAATCACCGCAAAAAATCGGTCGGATCCCGATTGAGTCGGTGCAAAGATTGCTGTGAAAATCGTTTGCGCATTTGCTTTTGATCGGCATTCAGCAAATGCGGCACCCATCGTGCAGAGAGCTTTCGCATCTCTAATTCTTTGTGCAAGATGTTTCGCACCCTTTCTTCCGATATCCCCACAGCCTCACTCACTTTCATTCGACTATCGTCCAACACGCATCATGCATTTTTTCGATGGTTTCCGGTGTGGCTGCGGTTTCTGGCCGTCCTTCACGTGGGCAGTCTTCGAGAGACGTGCGACCACGTTTAAATTCAGCTGCCCATTTTTTAACGGTTGGCATCGAAGGAGCAGAGTTCCCGTAACCTTTTTTTTTAACTTCGGATGAATTTCCTTAGGGGTTAATCCATCCAAAACGAAGAGTTTTATGACCGCACGATATTCAAGTTTCTCCACTTTAACGAAAAACACGTAAGACGTCTGCTGCAGAAATGCGTGTAAACAAACTACTTGAGAGAACAAGTTGAAACTTGTCATACGAACTAATGACACGTTCACCCAGGCAGGAAACATAAACTTTTGCTGATTGTAACGATATTTCTGTGTCAGACCGAAGACTTTTCACCTAATGCCCAAACCAGAATGCAGCAGCAGCGGCAGCAGCAACAACAACTGGTAGATCTGTCATCGCCGTTGTCGCTGCTGACAGATCTACCTGTTGTTGTTGCTGCTGCTGCATGAAACTCGCGCCATGATTCTCTTGGAAGTCCTATGGGCTGAGTAAAAATGGTGGTTACGCCAGGACGGCTATTTAGAATAGCTATTTTGGGTGGTACGCGTTACCGGGGGGTACGGTACAGGCAGGCCTTGTACCCAACCTAATCTAGTGGAATAGCAAGTACATAAACGTATCTGTTAAGGGATTATCTACTCTTATATCGTGTTGGCACATCGCTCTAGATTTCTACAGTGAGTTTATGGATTTTATCAATGATTGCCTAAAATTCGCTTAATTTATAATGCTGATAACGGCAGTGTGTCAAACCGCTGTAGGCCAAATCTTAGCGATAAGACAGTTTGGAAAAAGGCAAATAGCTGTAGCCTGAATGGCTGACCAACACCTGAGCGTTTCAGGTTTAGTAGGATGGAATGATTTGTGTAGTTGGACCTGCAACATAGTTGTGTGAACTGCAGCACGTTTATTAAACTATCTGAAGCAGCTATCTCCGAGGCCATCCCCTGAATTTGGTTAAGCGATGTGCGGTCAATTCGTCCTTGTAAAAACCACTTCACGAAGTTTGGCCCACGCAGAAGAACTTCTGCATACGCTCGATACCGCTGCAAAAGACGTTGGACTACGTATCAACGAGGGTAAAACTAAAATAATCGACGACAAGGACACCTGCACAATTGAGCATCAATGTGGGGGACCTCAAAGTCGGGTTCGTGAATGACTTCATATACCTGGGCTGCAACTTGTCAAGGGACGCCAACGAAATTGACGAAATCAAGCGACGGATACAGTTAGCTAATAAGACTTTTTTCTCGGTTCTCCCCATAACGAAATCGAAGCATGTGCACAGAAACACGAAGCTCCGCGTTTACAAAACCTTTATACGACCAGTGCTATGCTATGTCTGCGAAGCATGCACCCTGACTTAAGCCTCCGGAAACATGCTAGACACATTTGAACGTAAGGTTCTGCGGCGAATTTTCGGTTCTGTTTACGATTGAGATGGATGGCTCATTCGGTACAACCATGAGTTGTATGATCTGTACGATGAGCTGGAAGTTTCGAAAATCGTTAAACTACAATGACTTCAATGGGCAGGGCATGTACAACGAACGGATGATAACGACGGAGCGAGACTGCGAAGACGACCGAGAGCTCGTTGGAAGAGCTCAGTATATGCGGACGCCGAACAGCTACTGGGCTTCCAAAATTGGAGGACGAGGTCACGTGACCGAGACAATTGAAGGACAACGATCCAGGCGGCAAAGCCCCGACGTCGGGCTGTCACGCCACGACGACGACGATCGTGTGTAGGGTGAAATAACACACGTGTTACACCAACAACATTAACCTGGATAGCTTAGTAGGGTGGCTATCCTACACACGATAACCCCTCAACAAATTCCGCATTCCGCCTTAGTGTCGTGTGGAATCAAATATGTTGATGTTGGCACGCTTGTGCTTTTACCAATCAGTCAAGTTCATCGGTAAAATAATATTACGTCTTGCTCTGATAGGCCCATATATTTTCAGTAGGATTACTAAAAATATCAATAGAGGAAAAAAGATAAAAAAGACAAGAAGTTGCTGGAGATCGAACCCGCGACCTATTTGGATAGAGCTACACTGATAAAGAACACGTTTGAATGATGTTTGTTTAAGTTAGAGTGGTACGCCGAGTTTATAAACGTCCGCCGTCGCAATAAATAAACATTCCGATAATCAAACTGATAATTCATCTAAATTTGTAATTGATTTTCACCATATATGAGGCGCACCACTTGACATCAGGGTATATGTAGATAACTTCACGATTCGGAATTCAACCTGGACGATTTTTTACGCAACCAGGGCAACGTGGACCCTACACGGTTACGTAAAAAACACGCCTAATGATTGCCTAAAATTTGCTTAATTTATAATGCTGATAAGTTTCCTATCAGTATTTGTTTACACAAACCGCTTTGATAGCAAGCAGTTGAATGATTATTTTTAAATTATACGTGCGCGTGTGAAGTTGACCAATTTATTTATTTTTATCACAAGTCGGGTTCAATATGCGAACAGCTTAATTTTTATCAATTTCGTTAGTAGGCAGTATCTAATTGGTAGATCATGGATTTTAGGGCAAATACTTATTTATATCCGATTATTACCAATTTCGAAAAGAAAATTTCCATTTTTTTATCGTGTACCAAACCTTATGTTTTGTTCGTACCGAAATAATGTTATCAGTTTTTCTAAAAGTTTGCATAAATTTCTGAGAATATCATCATACGAGTACAATGAATCATGAATCACAGTACGTTTTAAACCACATAGTTGTATTGTAGGTGTACAACTTCGCTTCCGCCGTTTTCCGACAGACGGCTGCACCAGTGAGGGCTGTAAAGTAAAAGTTGTTCGCATTTTTCAAAATGTCTGTTTTCGAGCCAAGTTCTCGTCATTTGCAGGAAGTTTTGATCATCTGCCTCCATTTGAAAAAAAACTGCATCTGAGGCTCATCGAATGCTCTCTCTCTCTGGTTTCAACGTTTTAAAAGTGGCGACTTTAATGTCGAACACAAGAATGGTGGTGGGAGACAACAAATTTTTGAAGACGACGAATTGGAAGCCCTGCTCGATGAAGATTCGTGCCAAACGCAAGAAGAATTAGCTGAATCACTGGAAGTGACGAAAAATGGGTCCGTTACGATAATCCCAAGCGCAGAAAGTCATGGGGAATGTCCGCCGGACATGCCTCAACGTCGACGGCAAAACCGAATATTCACGGCGCCAAGTTTATGCTTTGCATTTGGTGGGACCAGCTCGGTGTGATATACTACGAGCTACTGAAACCTAATGAAACTATCATTGAAGATCGGTACCGAACGCAATTGATGCGTTTAAGTCGAGCATTAAAGGAAAAACGACCACAGTACCAAGAGAGACACAACAAAGTCATCCTCCAGCATGACAATGCTCAGCCACACGTCGCAAAAGTGATCAAGACATACTTGGAAACCCTGAAATGGGAAATCCTGCCCCACCCGCCGTACTCCCCAGACATCGCTCCTTCCGACTACCATCTGTTTCGTTCCATGGCGCACGGCCTGGCTGATCAGAATTTTCGTTCGTACGAGGAAGTCGAAAAATGGATTCAATCATGGATCTCGTCGACAGACGCCTCCTTTTTCCGAGATGGAATCCGAAAATTGCCGGAAAGATGGGCGAAAGTTGTCGCTAGCGATGGACAGTACTTTGAATAATACATCTGTAAGTACTTTTTGAAAATTAAGCTTTTAATTCCAGGATAAAACGGCGGAGGCAAAGTTGTACACCCAATACATCAACGCATTATCGGAGAAGGCAGAGGAAGCGGCTTACCGCGGTGACAGTGGAACCCTTTTTAAGCTTATTAAGCCATTAACTGGCAAATCTTTTGCAACAGAACATCCTGTGAAAGATAAAGATGGGTCTCTTCTGGTATCCAAAAAACACCAACTGCGGAGATGGAGAGAACACTTCGTTGCGGTCCTTAATAACAACTTTGGACCTTCGAATGCATCTTCATCAGTAGCAGAAGATATTCCGCAAATAGTAACTGCGGCTATTAAATCGATGGATGCGGATAAAGCCCCGGGGATAGATGGAATTCCGATGGAACTTTTTAAAGCGGATGCCAATGCTACTGCGGATATTCTTTTCCCCCTTATCCAAGAGTGTTGGGAAACCGAAACTCTCCCTAAAGAGTGGAAGAAGGGCGTCATTATTAAGATCCTGAAAAAAGGCGACCTGAAGGATTACAATAATTGACGTGGCGTGACGGATGAAACAAACAGTTGACCGCACGTTGAGTGATGAACAAGCCGGCTTTCGCGAGGGTGTCTCATGTAGCGATCACATCAACACTCTCCGAATTATTATTGAATAATCTGCAGAGTGGAGATCCCCATTACATCCCATGGTCATCGATTTCGTGATGGCGTTTGACAGCGTTCACCAGGAACACGTCTGGAGGACTTTACGTAGGAGAGGCATACCAGATAAAATAATTTCCATCATCAAGTAGTCCTACCAGGGAGCCCAATGTCACGTCTTACACAAGGGAAAGCTATCAGATCCTTTCGAGGTGCATTTTGTCACCTATACTCTTTTTAATTGCCATTAATGATGTACTAAGCCGGGCGCTTCAAGAATACCAGAACAAAGGTATAAAATGGAAGTTGTTCAAATTCCTTGAACACCTAGACTATGCTGACGATATTTGTCTTCTATCAAATAAATCGGATCAAGTAGCCCAAATGTCTGATGCTCTCCATTACAAAAGCCGTAATGGGGGGTTAAAATTAATGCTGCCAATACTAAGTACTTGAGCTTGGATCCAGGAAGGCAAAGCCGAATTTGTGTTTCGGGGCAGGCAGTCGAGAAATTTGAAAATTTCTGCTATCTCGGAAGCGTAGTTACAGCAGATGGTGGAACGAATCCTGAAAGCGATGGCGATGAACAGGACGAGGTGGAAAGTAAGTGCGGTTAATGTCCCACAAGCGGTTAACAGGAACCAGAGAGAGAGAGAGAAAGAGCAAAAAAACTGCTCCGTTAAGTAGTCTGCGTTTAAAATGCAGGTGTCGAAGTTTTCGAATAGTTTACAGTTTCGGAAGCACATAAAGTTCATTTCCTGGTAACAAAATGCTCGTTTTGTCTAATTATTTAAAACAGTAAACATAAAAAATAATTTTGCTGCCTAAAGAAAAATTTGTCCGATTGTATGGTATATGTACTAATGTACTAAGGATTTAAGTTTTCTCGTGAAATTTGAGTTGACATTTGAATTCTAACTAAACCAAGACACACTCCCAGCAAAGACATGTCCCGTTTTCGTGTGCACTACCCTAATTTGTTCTCGATTGTTTTTTTGCCGCTTAACCTGCTCCACTCTGCTTTGTACAAAAAAAAAACGCAGCTACTAAGTATCTCAAAACTTCGTCAAAAAGTTTTTTTTTTCTTTCGTCTGAGGATTTCTTTAATATTCTCTCTTGGTTCTTGTTGGTCGCTCAATAAATTGTCTGTAGGCTTCGTTCCTTATGTCTAAAGAAAAAAATTGTTTGGCATTCTCCGTCTAACCAGCTGTTTCGTACGTGTCAGGCTTTATGTCCAACGGCCTTCTCGGCGACTTCCTTAATTCTAATCTTTAGTTCTTCCCACAGCTCGTGTATACTTTTTGTTACCAATGTTATGTAGCAGAGGCGTTAGTTTTTCCTCAAAAGCGGTTGTGGATTCGATTTGTTCACGTGGTTTGCTCCTCGCCATGATCGGGGCTTCACGGCTCGTACTAACAGAATTCTCACACTTTCGTGGCCGTCTTGCACATGGATAGCCGCTTAGATGCATCACTTGATGAGTGCTTCTATCCGTACGAAAGCTGGAGAAATTAAATAGAGGGAATTTGAGAATAAAAAGTATTTGTTCTGCTGAGTGGATTGAACCTCAATCGACCGTGTTTCGAGTAGCAAAAAGTGCTCGGTGCGTTGCCGAGCTAAGCTACAGATGCATACTAAGTTGGTGTGCAAAATGAAATCAAGTGTCACAAAATTCCAATTTCAATGAAAAATATAATTCGCACTTGCACATTGCAAGAACATTAAATACATATAATCAGACTGACGCCTCGACGCACCGAGCTATCAGCTGACCTTTTGTTGTTCTGAATTATCTACACAAATATATATTCATTATCGTTTTTGCGATCTGATTTGTAGTTTCCCAACAACTAAGTGCACCACAAACTGTCGAACTCGAACACGAACCTGGTACAAATGTCCTCTGACACACACACACACTTCACATAAACGTGAAGAAAACCGGTCCACTTGTACCAGGTTCGTGTTCGAGTTCAACAGTGTGTGGTGACACTTACATTTCAAAAATATTTCCATTACATTTTTTTTTCTACTTTCGCAGATATACACAATATTATTGGAAAATAACACGTGAAGGACGCCGTGTACTAATGGATTATTACTACCCTGAACCGGGAAAACAAATATACGGAGTACCAATTGGTGGGATTGGCTCCGGAACAATAGGACGAGGATTCGCTGGTGAATTCACTAGATTTCAAATGAAACCAGGCGTTTATGAGTACAATACCGTTTACGCTAATCAATTTATTATCACGATTAAGGATGAAAAGGATAATACAATATTTCAGAGTTTATTGTCTAGTTACAGGTGGGTAGTTTTAAAATTCCATAGCATTACTGATTTGCTTGTTTGTATATAATTACTGTAGCAATTATGTATATGTAACGAATGTGTAGATTTAGAGTTATATTATGCTTTAATACAAAAAAAAACAGTTTCTTCCAAAAAGAAGCATGACAAAAGCTTCTCATCCTGCCTATTTGCCTAACTTAGTCCTCTGCCATTCTTCCTAATTTCCACGAATGAAGAAAAGCGCGAGAGAAAACATTTTCATCCTGAAGAAGAGGGTTAAGGAAAAAATAGAAAACATTTTTCAACTCTTTTGGCGAAAAGAGTTGAAAAATGTTTTCTAAGCAAATCACCTTGTGTGCACCGTTGCTTTCACATGCACGTCACTTACTATACTGACTAAGCGGACTGTCTAGTAAACATATCCAACGACCCTTAAATCCCACAGAAAAGTATTCTGATAATTTTTGGGTACTCCCTCGTGTATATCATCACAATAGCTTTACTTTGAAAAATATTGTTTCATATTGCCTAAAGCGGAAATGTAGTTGAGAGCTGCCCTAGAGTGGATTTGCACTTTATGCAGTACTGATCTACCGAGTAGACGTATCATCGTCGAGATTAGGAAAATGCTTCTTAAAAGAAAATTGTTATCATTTTTATTTCTATTAGTAGTATTACTAGATCAGTATTCATATTTTGATGACTGTGGTAATATGGCAGTTCTCCATTCAATATTCTAACCACATTGCACCTGAGCGAATGCATAAAGTGAAAACAAAATGAAAATTCTTATCCTGAAACTGCTTATTTATAAGGATTGTGTTTTAAATTATTCAATCACTGCCAAGACACGGTCGTCTCATTTTCTGTATCCAAGAGGAATCTCGAAGAGTATTTAACGACAAAAACCGCAAATACATTTTCTACTTTAAAAATGCGGAAAGATGAAGTGGTGAAACGTATCTTTGAACTTGACCCATTTACTTTTCTGATAGCTTTTCGAGAATATAAACCTCCCTTTCATTTCCGCACACCTCCCAAAGCTAACCACGGGCCACTTAGTGAATTGCTGGTGCTTCAATATATGCATGAAATCTTTCCTTTGTAAATTTAAATACGAGTATATTTGTGCAAAGGGAATATTTTAAGGCTTATGTTAACGTAGATTTAGTTTTTTATGTATAGCTCTTAGTATGCACTAAATAAACTGCAATTGAAAGCATGAATACGTTTGAATTCAGGTTTAAAAAAGCAGTATTTTCAGTCATACACTTGTAGCTTGTAGATGGAGTTTTTATTTAATTTTTTTTTTTTCAATTCATTTTTTATTTTTTGCATGTTTCCTGGATTTGCCTTGCATTCAATGTTACACGCATATCAAACAACACGACTGTATTATAATCAATATTATTACACGCAACAATCTGCATGCTATGTGTGTTCCTTTAATTATTTGGTGATTATATTCTGATACACTTTGATCTATTTCGAGACAATTTACCAACTAATCAGCATAAAATCGAATTGTTGTTGCAGTCGTCCAAAGCACACTTTGTCAAGTTGGGAAAGTAATTTAGATGCAACAAAATGCGACTATACGGGCCTATATCCACGTGCATGGAATGAAATCGACTTATCCGAGTACGGTATTAAGTTGATTGGTCGTCAGATATCGCCAGTAATTCCACACGACTACAAGGATTCCGCTTTGCCGTGTGCAGCTTTTATATGGGCCGTGGAAAATGTTTGCGACGCCGAGCGCAAAGTTTCGATTACGTTCACATTTAAAAACGGAACTGGCACAAAGAAACAAGATTCGGAAGGTTCAGCGACAACCGATACGTTTGCCGAAGGCCAAGCCAAAGGTGTCAGTATTAGACAAACGATTACCGGCCTAGATTGTACGTATAGCTTGGCATGCAGATTATTGCCGGAAATCAATATAACGCGTTGTGTGAAATTTGATCCGACCGGTAATGGTGAGAAGATTTGGAATGAATTGAAGGAGACAGGACGACTGAGTGAGAAATGTGTGGACGAGACTATGAAAAGTAAGTATGTGTTTGAACTTTTAAGGATATTACCTAGCGTTGTCTTCATATTGAATGCATCAACATCTCTGTGTTTTAGATACTCATGAAAATCGCAAGAAAAATAGATGGAAAATGTTTGTTTCCACCTTTCGTTCTAAAAACGATAACGTTTTCTTATAGGCCAGTAAAATTAAGCCAATTTGGGGTCTATTTGATAAAAATTAGGAAAAGATCTAGAAATAATTTTAATCCCTTCTATAGATCTAGGGACGCGGGAGCGTCCCGCCCCGCCAAAGAAAAACGAAAAAATCGAAAAAAAATGGTGACCAAGACTATGTTTACGCGACACAACAAGTACGGGTTTTCGGATCTCTATACCTCCGGCCCCGGATGCTTGTTGGTATGGTCATTGTCTCTGGTCATCTTACGAAGTGCTGCAAATTTGATTCCGATACAATGAAAAACACCCGAGATATGATAATTTGAAAATGGCTATTTTTCACATTTTTCTTGTTCTTGTTGTTCTCGTTGTTCTTTGACATGGGTACAGCCTCGTAGGGAGCGTATCGAGGTCTGCTTTCTTTTCTCACTGTGTCCCAAGGGTGTGCATAGGCTATCATTTGTTCTGATCCGTGCAGTAGATAAAAAGATACATTCAAAAATGTGAAATTTTATAGTAGAGTTTCTCGCTTAAGTCTTTTTGATAATTTGAATGCGACACAGCAAATCACTCGCAGAGATCGCATGCCGACGGGGAAAGACGCAAACACTTGATTATGTGAGTAGTGACGACGACGGATGCAAAAGTCCGTGCGCTCGTTGGGTGAGGAGAACCATACGAGTTCATGGTTGTGGCGTTCAATATACATACCCTAGAGCGAGGCGCGAAGCTACGAGTACTTTGGCGGTATTGTGTTCATCATCAATCCTTTTTACGGCTGAGGAGTTTATCTTGGCGGGGATTTTTTTTTACAACAGGGTTGTTTTTGGGAGATACGACAAAGCTAAGTTCCTCGGTCTCATCTTTGGCAGGAAACTTGGGTGGAAACCCAACATTGAAGAACGGGTCAAGAAAGCTACTGTTGCCCTCTACTCGTGCAGGAAGGCCATAGGTAAGAACTGGGGCCTGCAGCCTAAAGCTGTATATTGGTTATACACAGCTGTAGTGCGTCCTATACTACTGTACGGAATAAGTGTATGGTGGACGGCACTTCGAGTAACGGCCTATTGCAACCTACTAAGTAAGGTACAAAGGCTAGCGGCGCTGGCTATAACAGGGGCTTTCAGAACAACTCCGTCAGCCGGGCTAGACATGGTGCTCGGCTTGCTCCCCCTGGACATTTGTGGCGAACAGTTGGCGGCTAACGCGGCTCTACGCCTTCGCGAAACTGGCCAGTGGCGCACGTTGAGTGGCGGGCACTCGACTGTACTGGGCAACTTTGATCTCCATGTGGAAACGGACTATACCTGCGCGAAATACATTTTCGGTCGGAACCACACCAGCTTGATTCCGTCAAGGGATCTATGGTGTGCTAACACGCTTATGACCACCGACTCCATTGTCATCTACACGGATGGCTCTAGGACCGACGGCGGAGTCGGGGCTGGCATCTATTCGGAAGGATTGGGAATTTACTTGTCCTTCCGTCTCCCTGACTTCTGCAGTGTCCTACAGGCGGAGGTTTCTGCAATCCTGGAAGCTCTGAACTGGCTGGGAAATCATGTTGTGACCACGAGGGACGTCACTATTTACACGGACAGTCAGGCTGCAATTCGATCACTTGAATCCGTCCTGACTACATCGAAGACCATCGCGAACTGTCGTTTAACCCTCAGAGTGATGGGTGGTTATTTCAACATAACGCTCTGTTGGATACCGAGCCATTGTGGCCTCGCAGGTAACTGCGTGGCGGATGAGCTGGCTCGGGTGGGGACAACCGGAGTTATTGACGGGGACCGCGCTAACATCAAAATGCCAGCCTTATCGTGCAAACTTGCTATCAAAGCCACTGCGGTTGACAGGGCGAACATGAGATGGTTAAACGGCGTTACGTGCCAAACAACGAGGTCGATTTGGCCGAAACTTGACCCTAGCCGCTCCGCCACACTGCTTTCATTAAACAGGAAACACATCGGCAGAGTTGTGGGGGTTATTACGGGGCACTGTCCTATTGGAGAGCTCGCCTGGAGGCTTCGCATTCCTCACAATGACTACTGCAGGAGCTGTGATGACGTGGATGAGGAGGAGAGCGTTCTCCATTTCCTATGTCACTGTCCGGCCCTGGCTGAGAGGCGGAGGAGGTTTCTGGGTTCCCGATTTTTCTGGGAACTGGAGGACCTTAAGGAAGCTAGTGTAATACAGCTCAATCGCTATATTGCCAGCACAGGCTGGTTTTAATGCCTAGGTTTTATTAAGGTGGATTTAGTGGTATCACAACGGACCCAGCGGTGGTCTATGTGTGCTGTGCGTTAGCATGGCAGCCCCTTTACCTAACCTAACCTTGGGAGATACTGAATACATGGAAACTGAGTTTGCCAGGTCGTAGAAGGTGGGCGAAAATCCGAGAAATTTGAGCCCTTTCTTTTAATATTATCCTTATAACTCCTAAACGGTGCCTCGGATCGAAAAAACTTTCGTGAGTAAATTAAAGAGCGTTGAATTCTGCGTTCAATCCACTGTTCAAAGTTGAAATTCGGCTCAGTAGCGTTGTCAAAATCAATAGTAAAAAAAACGACAATTTTCGAGGCTTCGGAGAAAAGCCACACTTTATCAGTTTTCAAGCTCACAGATCTTTGCGACGGATGCTCCAAATGGAAAAGCTTATTTGTAAAAGTGGAGAATAGTTTGACTGTAAGCCTAACGTGGTCAATATTTTTCAATTCGGCCCATTTTGAGAGTAGTTATGAGCAAAAATTCAAAAATGCCTGCTCATCGATTTATGCCTTAAAAGCTTAATCTCGGTAAGTAGCACTGTGAGAGTTATATTAGTACTCACAGGCAGTTTTTTTTTTAGATTAGTATCGTAGACCGGTGACAATGGTTCTATTGAGAAACCTGTTACAGGTGGCCAGGATTGTAGCGATAGCGGTCATGATCAAACGCAGCCAGACTGGGCATCCCCTGCAATGAGCACTGTTGAAGCTGCAAGGATAGGACAGAAAAAGGGACTCTGGCACACTTTCTTTGCGAATGACCAGCACTTGCCAGGGTGACGCATCGCGCTGCCTTCTTCACAAATATATCCGATATCTGTAATGGAATAGGGGAGATACAGGGATACTTCTACAATTTGAACCACCAGTTATTTAAACAGCCATTATTTAACATTATGGCCCGTTTTCTCAATTTCCTGTTAAAATTTATCGTAGGAATGAAATGCCTGTTAGCACAATTTCATTTTCTCAATGTCTGTTTAGCGTTCATCCGATAGAAAACGCTAAAGGGAACCTCATCTGCTCTTTAAATTTTACAAATAAAGATAAGCTTCAAAAATCCGACACCAAGTCTCCGCTTAATCTCTTAGCCAAAACAAATCCCAATACCTTGCAATCGCTATTAAAGTTTATCCGAAACAAAATCCCAACACTTCGCAATCGGCATAGGGCCGGTTGCTCAATGTCCGATTAAAATTTATCTAAAAGAATAAACTGCCATTTAGCACAATTTGATTTTCTCAATATCTGTTTAGCGTTATTAATCGGGTAAACGCTAACCGTCCCCTAGCCTTCGATTAATCCCGAGAAGAGAGAGTTAAGGAAGGATAATTGCAATCTACATAGATTGTGATTAACTCTAAATTCCCTGAAGCAATTTTACCTCATTCCGTCTGCTGAAAAGTAAACAGAGAGACACGCGTCCTCTACCTCGGAACACCCACGCGGTCCATATAGTACCGAACCAACTTGTCAAACTCACATTCTCCAATTCCATCTCATTTCCTCGGAACAGCTGCCCGATCCATATAGTAAAAGAACCAGGCCAAAACAATGCTTACGAAAAATTGCTTTGTTTCTCTCGGGTAATTTAATTTCCTTATGTCTCTCTCTTCTCTAGATTAATCTCTTAAGCGGCTATTACACTATAAAAGTTATTTTACAAATATCTTTCACGCACGATATTTTAAAAGAACTTTATGAATGATATTAGCCGCTTAAGAGGGAGGGTGTGGAAGCTTGTAAGAAAAGTACTTGAAACAAGCAACGTTCATGTCGCAAATCTTTTCTTAGGCGGCTATAACATTATAAAAGCTCTTTCAAAATATCTTTTATAAAAGATATTTGTAAAAGAACTTTTATAATGTAATAACCGCGTTATCCAAAACAAAACCCAACTCCTGGTTTCCGGTTGAAAATTTATCCTAAAGAGAAGCCCAACACCTGATACCGGATGCTGAGATTTTGACAGCTAGAACTGTTCACTTTTGCAAATTCAAATGAAAACAATGAAAGTGGCCTTAAAGAACAGAGTTCCTGGAAATTCATTCTATAGAAGAGAATTTGCAACAAATTTAGCTAAAATATGACTGATATGACTTGCTCCTCTTGCGGATCAGGTCGACCTACTCCGAATCCGATCGACAACGGAGTAGGTTGAAGAAACTATTTTAAGTTCGCTGACTTACTCCGTAAATTAAACAAATTTGTCGTCAGTCATGGAGGTGGAGATAGAGTGAAAGAACTGAGGAGTGGATCAACTAGATTCCTCGGAAGTCTGAGTCGTAATTGTAAATAAGAGAATGGAGAACTAAACTACTGACCAGATTAGAAGACATATCTACATATCGCTATATCGCAGTGTAAAATAAAATGGATTGTATTTTCAATTGGATTTTATTGATATCAGGTGGAGTGGAGCTTTTATGGTCGGTTTAAATTCTCGCCGAGTGGACGAGGTGACTACCCATAACACAATAAAAGACGAAAAGCTTCACTCCACCCAACATCAACAAAATCCAATTGAAAATTTACTCCACTTAATTCTACACCACAATATAGCGTAGCTTATATACATATGTCACATCATCTTATCTAACCAATAGTTCAGTTCTCTCATCTACTTTTCTATTCCCCCAGATTTAAACGATCTGATCTGATCATGCTCCGATACCGACAGACGGAACTATTAAACCTATTCACTGTTCATTTTTCAACTGCTCCGACCTGAACTTAAAGTAACCATATGATCTGGATTCGTTTTCATGCTCCGACACTGATCATTTTTCGATTGCGAAGTAGGTCTACCTAGTCCGGTGTGCGGAGTAGGTTAAAAAGAGTAGGTTCGTGAATTGGCAACCATGACTAACATGAATATGCTGAAAGACCGCACTAATACAATTACAAAACAGATTCGTGGACGGTAGAATTTCACCAAGAAAATCAGCTGATTTTGCCATAATTGTGGTCTGAGATAAGTTGGTAATTTGTATGAGACGTATGGCTTATCGGGCTGTTTATAGCTTCGATTAATTTGTGTCCCTGTTGGTTAACAAAGAGTTTAATCGGACATTGAGAAAACGGGCCATAGAGAAGGAAGGAAGAAGGAGATACAACCACCATATACTGTACACTAAATTCGCATGCGCAAGTAAACATTCCAGCTCTTCTGTCAAATGAATATGTTTTAACTGCAGTGCCCGTCCATAAGCAAGAGAAAGATGTCGACTCATTCCTCTCATACTTCACCCTGGACGAAATTACTTGATTTCTCTCGGATAATTTCATTTCCTTTTATCTCTCTCTTCCGAGGCAATCGTTTAAAAGGAGGCCAATGACTCCGCTACTCCCGACAGCTGAGCTGATCTGCCAGCGCACGTCACGGGTAGTCATTGGAGAGTGGTCTTTCAACACTTTGGTGTTTTTAGACCTTGACGGCCATCTCAACTCGCGTCCTCCGGCCTCTATCACTACAACCGGATATGGACAAACTGGGTCAAGTACAGGGAGTTTCTTCTGGAAGTACTACCCCCTCTACCACACCAGACGTCAAGGAAGTCAGAGTTGGATGACATGGTACAAACTTTGACTGGCGGATTTAACACAACTGCTTCGGAATCTTGTCCGATCAGTAGAATTAAGGGTCAAATTAAACCCGTCTGGTGGAATGTGCAAATTTCCGAACTCAGACTTCTATGTAGGCAATCCTTTAATAAAGCGAAATCCACACGGCTGGAATCGGATTAGGCGTTATATTAAAAGGAACTTAGCATACTTAAGAAGGACCTACCAAGGGCTAAGCATAGTTCTAGGAGACTTTTGTACCTTCGGATCAAAGTGAGAGAGGCCTCTAGACTGCGTAAGGTCTTCGCTTCCAAACCTGTTCCTCCTACTTATTTAATGAAGCATGATTGTTCCTGGATCACCTGTAGTTCAGAGACGATTCGTATTATGTTTGATACCCACTTCCCGGAGAGCGCAGTTGATTTTTCGCTGGGTAATACTTCTCTAGAAGTGAATGCTTCTTGTGACTGGGCTTCCATTATATTTACTTAAAAGATTTTATGGGCTATTGGAAGCTTTGATGCGATCAAATCAATTGAACATGATGGCACCATTATAGTCGATTTACAACACACATCTGATATTACATCCCCCTGGATCGAAACCATTTTTTTGGGGCTTGTTTGGAACTGGTCTACTCTATATTCCGCTTATATGGACTGAAGTGAAGCCCCCTCTCTACTTACAAACTCGACCAATTCCTGTTGCTTAAAGCTTAGTCGGAGCAAAAACCAAACTTCCGTTTTTTTATCACGAGGTATAAGGTACCCTCTGTCATGCCTCCACGGTTGGGAGTGAATATATCAGTTTTTTCGGAGACAGCAAAATTTCTTAGGCTCATTCTCGACAAAAGGTTGTGATGGAAACATAATATTCAGGAACGAGGGAAAAGGCTACTACTGTAGGAGAGCTATGGGTAGAAGCTGAGGTCTGCAATCAAATGTTGTGCACTGGCTTTACGTTTCTGTTGAGCGCCCCATACTCATGCATGGTATTGAGGTTCAGTGAAAAGCCCTCCGTATTGCGGCCTATTACAACCTGCTTAGTAAAGTTCAAAGACTAGGCGGTATCCCCATTAGCGGATATTGTGAACTACTCCGTCTACTTTATTTCTTGTTGAACCTTAAACTCTTTGAATAATTGCATATGCATATCTTACATTAAATTCTTCTTAAATGTACATATCTATGGGTCTTTATTTTTGTCATTATAAAATATGCTTGGAAACTATAAGAAATTAGAATTTGCCAAAACTTTTTTTTTTCTAATTTTCGAGCTGGTTCTGTACTTAAAAAAAATCATGTTTTTTATTTATGTACGTAAATATGCATTCTAATTAAGCGATAATATATACGGATATACATAGGCTTTTGTTTTAGAAGGACGCCTTCCCAAATGTGAAACCCTCGGCAATTTGAAATCGCTTGGTTTTAATTAGTTCAAATTATCGATGCTCTACTGTGCTTCGTTTTTTTTTTTTCAACGGTTAACCATCTACATAGATAACAGTTTTCTCTTACGAGGCTTGTGGGATCAAAAGGGCGCATACCAGCGCTAATTGGGTTTCCCTTTGCGCGAAACAGCCATCTAAACCAACCAATCAACTAAGTAATATGTAAACAAGGCGTAATGAGTGAGTCAAGTCAAACAACTGATTAAATTTAACACTCCTCAAACGATCTGATATCAAATAAATTGTAAATTGCTGCAATTAAACTTGTGGCCGATATCTTTACTGGGCGCCACTGCCGAAAAGCACTCAGTAATTTTTGCCTATATCTTGACATTTTATCGCTGAAAGTATGATGTTATTATGTTTTTACTGATAAGAATGGTCGTTTGAGTGATGGACATTGCATTTTTATCTGCAAACCTAAACGCAGTATACCAACAATCAAATAAAATTGGCGGATAACAGTTACAGATCAAATAGCGCGTATATAAAATATCACAAAACGTTGTGTTCTAAAACAAATTTCCGAATACTTTTTTTTGGCTCAGAATTCACTTCCTGCACAGGAAGTCAGCAGTAATACTATCCGCGTTGAAAAACCACTGCAACTTTTACTACAAAGGACCAATCAAAGGGCCATGTGCTCAGTAAAAACAACTCTTTTATTCTCCTTAAACTAGTCCAGAACTGTTAGTACGGACGTACCCTAGTACTGTCTAGTGTATGCAAGACACAACCCTTATACGTCACTATCAAATGATATGTAAACTGGTCATTGTGGATCCGTTTCTGCATTAATAGTTCCAATTTGTGAAAAATAGGGTTACCAACGCTCTGGGTTTTGTGGAGAATATACGGGTCCCCGGGATATGAATCGATTTCTTCGGGTTTGAAACTTAACGGGTCAGTGCTTTGCTCACTTCTTCTTCTTCCTTGCCCTTTCATACCACTCTGCGGCTTCGCACTGCTCTACCTGTGGTGTTGGCACTTCGCCCATTTTGGCGGCATGATCTCAGCTTTCTTCTGCAGACAGCTCGGTCTTGGATCGTATCATCGCCAAGATTAATGCGTTGTTGTTGCTTCTTCATCTGATCGATCCATATGTGTTTCCGTCTGCCTCGGGGTTTGGGTCCAGCAAATGGAAAATTCATTGATAGTGCCTTCATGACTGGGTTCTCAGTCTCACCTTAGAACATGACAATACCAATCCATACGACGATCTTCGAGCTTTTCAGTGATCGGTTGCTCAATAAACAAGCTGCCTCGGATGTACGTACTTTTAATGCGATCCTTTTTCGTGACACCGGCTGACATCCGTAGCATTTTCATCTCGGTCGCAGTCATTATACCCTAGACCATAGGTGTCCAACCTTTTAGCTTCCCGGGGCAACATTGATAGAAGACGAGTTGCTCCGGGCCGCAAAAAAAAAACTTAGATCTTATGATACTTTACTCGTATGAGTAAAATATAAAAAAAATAACATGAAATTAGAATTAGAAACCGTTTTTTTTTTCTTTTCAAACATTTTATTTTATATGTTCTATATTTTTTTTACATTTCTTATTTTGTAATTTTAATATTTAAAAATATAAATAATTCATAAAATTAATGTGAAGATTGGCATTGAATTCGGGAAACTAATGTTTCAATATCTGGTTCGATTGAAGAGGTAGCAATCCTAAGTGTGTTCTCAAGGTGTTCATCCGAAATACTAGTTCTGTTTTTACGCTTAGTGTGCTTTAATCTTGAAAATAATATGTTCACAGATGTATGTGCTTCCAAACAATGATGACATGAACAACGCATGACTATGCAGCGAGGGATATTTGTCTCCTGGAAGATGTGTTTTATAGAACTCCAACAAAGAGACCCGATCAAATTTCTCCTTTAGTTGTATATCGGATTGTAACTCTATGCATTCCAATTGAAAATTTGCTGGCAGCTTATCTATATCGACTATAAATGGAGTCGCAAAAATACAAAAATTTTGATTATTTTTTTGAAAATCCTGGAATCTATTTTCAAATTCTATTAGCAAATCGAGAAGTACCGCTGCGTACTTTTTGATCCACTGAGACAAAAATTCATCAGAATCAGAACTGTGCACGTGCATAGTCATATTCAGTCAATGCAACTCGTAGGTTCGACTGTTTTTTTCTTCTTGCTATTGTCGCTTAATCCCAACAATTAAATGATTTTTTTTCGCAACAGTCTCTTCCGGGGCCGCATTTACAGCTGCTTGGGGCTGTATGCGGCCCGCGGGCCGCGGGTTGGACAGCCTTGCCCTAGACTAAGTATAGGCTATATTGATTTTGTCACGACGAAAATATGTAACACCTTAAAGGAGGCTCCGGAGGTATAGCAATGTATATACATATATAAATGATCAGGGTCACCTCCTGATTCGATTTAGCCATGTCTGTCTGTCCGTTCGCACGATAACTTTCGATAGAATGAAGCTAGAGCCTTGAAATTTTGGTCAAATGTTGGCAGTATAATCTAGTTGGTTGGTATTGAAAATGGGCATGATCGGGCCAAGAAAACGCCTGCCTCCCCTACATATGTAAAATAATTAAATGTATTTTTACGATTTGGTAAACTCATACATAAAAGCTCTAGCTTTGGTAGATTGCTCGCGAAAGTAATCTTATTATCTGGAAAAATCAAATCGATCAGTTGAAAACTAACGGTAATTTTTTTACAAAGAGCCCCGTACTACCGTACTTTTCAGGTTTTTTGTCTATAACTCTTGAACCAATTAACATAGACGTCGGATTTTTGGCATGTAACGCTGAGGTGAGAAGCTGCTTGCGTTTTACTAAGCTGCGCATAATCAGATCAAAGGAACGCCTACCTCCCCTATAAATATCAAAAAATTAAATATTCCTTTAATTACGACAACTTTCGATAGAATGACACTAGCGAGTTCTACGAACAAGTAAACGCCGTTCAGAGCAGAACACCTAAAGGTGACATTATAATAGTTATGGGTGATTTGAATGCGAAAGTTGGCGCTGATAACTATGGACTCAGACATGTAATGGGGAGACACGGTCTTGGTGATCGTAATGACAACGGTGAAAGATTTGTAGAGTTATGCAACTTTCACAGTCTCTTTATCGGTTGTACTATGTTTGAGCATAAGGACCACCACAAAATCAGGATCGGCGAGAAGACAAAATCAGATCGACCACTTTGCGATTAGTAAAAGATTCAAGAGTTGCCTCCTGGACGTGCGAAACAAGAAGGGTGCCGATATTGGGATGGGAAGAGACCATTATCTTATGATCGCGATTGCGTATTGCAGACGTGCACCGTCCTAGCGATGAAAGATCTAGGCGCCGCAAATTCGACACCACTCGATTAAAAAATCCAGCTGTCTTACAACAATATAATGACCATCTTGCGCAAAAAGCAGCTGAGATAACTAGTCACCAGATAGTGACATAAATGAAAACTGGGATGCCATAAAAAATGCGTACATTGATAGCGCAGATACCATCCTTGGCACAAACTCGGACTGTCGGAATAACTCCTGGATGTCTGACGCTTCATGGCAGCGGATTGTTGAAAGAAAAGAACTGAAGGTTCGTTTGACTGCAGCATCAGACGACAATAGAAGCTGCATCGAACTCCTTTACCGTCAGAAAGCTCGAGAAGTTGACCGTAGTGTGCGACGCAATAAAACAGTTTATGCGAATTCTCTTTTAACCTCAGCAGAAGAAGCCGCAAAAAGTAACAACTTAAACGCCGCATACAGTGTCATCAAGAAGTTTACAGGTGGTCGTACCTCCTGCCAACATCCGGTGAAAGATAGTGATGGAAAGCTACTTATCTTGGAAGAAGATCAAATGAGACGGTGGAAAGAACACTTCGCCGCAGTCTTGAACCGTGTAACCTCTGGTGAAGTTCCCCCTCATATAGATAATTTAGCTAACCATCAAAATGTGCGTATACGGTCCACTGCCCCGACTAAAGAGGAATTAGTCACTGCAATTATTGCTTTAAAACGAGGAAAGGCCGCCGGACTCGACGGTATCCCTGCCGAACTTTATCAAGCAGCGCCAAGTGCAACTGCCGATTTGCTGCACCCACTTGTTGATAAAGCGTGGAAGGAAGGTTTGATCATCAAACTTCCAAAGAAGGGTAGCCTCACAGACTGTAATAATTGAAGGAGCATTTGTGTGCTTTCTGCCGTTGCCAAGATAATAGCTAAAATCGTCCTGGAAAGACTAAAGCCTCACTTAGAAAGCACAATTGATGAAGAGCAGGCTTGTTTTCGATCCGGATTCTCCTGTGTCGATCACTTAACACCTTGCGAATCATCATAGACCAATGCGCTGAATACGATTCTCCGCTTCACTTGCTTTTCATCGATTTCGAAAAGGCTTTCGATAGTGTGAACCGGGATTCTTTGTGGGCGGCCTTGCGCAAGAGAGGCATCCCTTGCGGAGGAGAGGCATCCATGAGCTTGTGGCTATTATTAAGGCAACCTATGACGGCGCGAAGTGTCGCGTCCTGCCTAAAGGTAAGGTGTCGGGGGACTTTGAGATTCGCAGTGGAGTTCGGCAGGGGTGCATCCTCTCACCGATCCTAGTCCTCATTGTGATCGGCGATGTGTTGCATGCAGCCCTATCCGGACTCGACAGAGGAATTCAATGGACTTTGACATCTTATTTACAACATCTTAACTACGCTGACGACATATTCCTACTCTCCCACAAAATCATGGATCTATCCGCAATGGCGTTAGATCTCGAGAGGGAGGCAAGCAAGGTTGGGCTAAAGATTAATACCAACAAGACCAAGGTTCTTAGCCCGCCATTACGAGAAAGAAATCCGACACCTATTGCCAACAATATTAATGGGCATCCTGTGGAGAAGGTGAACAACTTCGTCTACCTGGGTAGCATTGTTGCCGAAAATGGTGGTACGGAGCAGGACATCGCTCGTCGTATCAACCAGGCTGTCCAAAATCTGGCAGAGCAGCTATCTCCGCATCAAGACCAAGCTGGGCCCATTTCCCTCCCTGTACTTTGTGAGCAGTACATGGAAATTTTCCGTGAGAGTTGCCAGAAAGCTGCAAGTTTTCGTCAACTCATGTCTTCGTCGAATTCTAAGAATCTTCTGGCCCGAAACAATATCAAATGAAGAGCTAAGTCGGCATACGGGGCAGATGCCAATCGACGAATTCATACGCAGGCGAAAATGGCAGCGGATAGGTCACACATTGCGGAAGGATGATAACTGGACTGCTTTGCATGCCATGAAATGGAACCCCATTTCCAAACAACGCCGACCAAGAGGGGTTCCTAGAATCACATGGCGTCGATCTGTGGCAACGGAGTGTCAGGCACTGGGTAAGTCTTTTGGGGAGTTGCGCCCCATTGCCCAGGACAGAGACGCGCTATGCCCCACTAGGGGTTAAGGCAAAGTAGTAAAGGGTGTAATGTTGTTCAGCTCTGATACAAAGAAACGCTGCTACTTATTCTTTATTAAAGTAAAGTATCTTACTTCGCACGTTTGATCTCATATTTTCCACTACTTCTTCAATTTTAAATTTCATGGAAAATACTCAGTATAAGTTTATGACTCCTTCATCCTGTCCTAGGTATAAATAAGAATTAACGTCCAACTTTCAATAGTTTACATTTATTCACGACCGACCATATCTCACTGGACTATAACTCTTTTCGGGACACATTTAAAACATCCTCAATTTCCGATTAGGAATTTATAAAATAGTTTTGCCCCCACCATGACATGACTAGTGTGTCTGCACCTTAATAATTTATCAATTTCTCCTTCTTACAGGCAAAGATGTGGCCACCGCTCTCTGTGCCCAGGTGGCAATAAAACCGAACACAACGTATGACTTGGAATTCGTTCTGGCATGGGATATCCCGTACGTAGAGTTCCCGTCGCGATTGGAAAAATATTCACGCTACTATACAAAATACTTTGGCGCGGACGGTGGAGCTGGACCGAAAATTTGTGATCATGCCCTGAAAAACTATTTCAACTGGGAAAAATTAATAGATGCATGGCAACGGCCTATACTCGAGGACAGGTGTGTTCATTATTGTTTTGAGTTTAGTATATCGAACAACTTGTACATTTCCTGTTTCATTTAATAATGTCGATAGTGCACTTCCGGATTGGTATAAGAGTGCAATATTCAATGAACTCTATTTCATATCGGATGGCGGAACGATGTGGCTAAACATTGACTCAAATATGGGAAAAAAGTTGGAATACGATGATCCAAGGTATGGCGATCTATCTGAGTGTGCTACTAATGAAATGGAGATTGTCATAATTTAACAAATTTCATCGAATTTTCATGTGTCATTTTGTAGATTGGCTTACGGACGCTTCGCTTATTTAGAAGGTCACGAATATCGTATGTATAATACGTACGATGTACATTTCTATGCATCTCATGCTTTAGCTCATCTATGGCCTAACTTACAGGTAAAACTTAAAATTTGCTTTCTGACTAACTGATGGATACAGTTTAAAAATTAAATTTTAAGTTGACACGTTTCATATTATTTGAACATTTTTACTTTCTTTATTTTTATTTTTAAGAATTTCGTAGCACTATAACAAGGTCCTTGGCGTGAAATGAATTCGGTATCATCTCATGTTCATCAAATTTACGGTTGATCATGTGTTTTGTTTAAATTATAAGTTGATTACTCATTTGAGTAGGAGTATGAGCTCAGTTTCCGGCACATATATGTGTGTTTTTTCTTTCTCTCAAGTGTTAATCTGTTACATCTGTAAACCTTTTCTTCGAGATAGAATGTCCACCTTCCCGTATCGCTTATTATACGGCCGTCTTTTTCCATGTTTTTGCATAATGTAGCTGTCATCTCACTGTTTGATTTTTCTTACTAGAAGATACAAGAGGTTTAATCATAGTGGCGACGAGCGATTGGCAGGACGGCAATTGTTGTTGTTGCTGTAACAATGCAGAAGTAGGCCTGTTCGGTACTGAGATTTCAGTACCGGTACTTGATATTTTCAAGTACCGGTACCACAAGCGGTATCCCGGTACTCACAGGTATTCGTTCAGTACCGGTACTAGTACCGGTTTTTTCAGTACCGGTATTTTAAACCATGAGCCGGTTTTTTTCAGTACCGGTACTGAATACCTGTTCTTTTCAGTATCGAGTCTTTTCAGTACCGGGATCCCGGTACTCAGTACCGAGTCTTTTCAGTACCTGTTCTTTTCAGTACCGAGTCTTTTCAGTACCGAGTCTTTTCAGTACCTGTTCTTTTCAGTACCGAGTCTTTTCAGTACCGAGTCTTTTCACTACCTGTTCTTTTCAGTACCGAGTCTTTTCAGTACCTGTTCTTTTCAGTACCGGGATTCCGGGATTCGAGTACCTGTTCTTTTCCATAAAAAAGACTCGTTCATTGCTGGACCAATTCTTCAGGTTTTTGGAAATTGTTATTGGAAATGTTCATAGAGTCGTGTCGTGCTCGTGCATTGAAAGATTTTTCAGATACACATCGTAGTATAGTATGTTAGTTAGTACGCACATAGATATACGAGTATGTACATTGTTCATACATAATTGATTTTGAGTTTTGTTAGGATTGAGACTGAGATGAGAGTATTTATTGTATTGGGAATAGGATATGTAATTGGGTATGATATAAATATGAAATACATACTCGGTACTGAAAAGACTCGGTAGATCCCGGGATCCCGAATAAAACCGGCGCATGGTTGAAAAAACCGGTACTCAAATCCCGGGATCCCGGTACTCAATACCGGTACTAAAAAAACCGGGATACCGGTACTCTTAGTTTTTGGTATCGGTACTGAAAAAAAAACCGGTACCAAACCGGGATCCCGGTATTAGGAACAGGCCTGTCGGGACAAGTACGAGTTGAGGCGCGATTACCAACCTGAATGAGCTGTGCGAGCGTGGTCCTGGCAGGCAGATTTCGTTTTTCCGGTGGAATGTCTGGTGGTTGGGCGACAAGTACATTGTTGTTGTTAAGGTCCACTTTCGCCGTATGTACCTCCTCTTTGTGCAGCATAACAATGGCAGATTTATAACTGGCGTTATCCAAGGGGACCCTCTTAAATCATTGGACTTCCCTTTCGAGGTCCCTGAGGTTTCGCCTGATGTGTCGAGGCGGTAGTTTTATGTCTATTTGATCGGGTGATCACTTCGTTAGCATCCAACTCGATACTGCTTTAACAGCATATTGTGGTTTCTTAGGGCAGTGTTTTTGGTCTCTTGGTGAATGTGGTCTTGATGAGACATCAGCAAACAGTCTGTGATGGTACGTAGGGCTGCATTTTGACAGGTCTGAATGCGTTTGCAGTTTATATCACTTGGATTTAGCGTCCCCACAGGTGCCGCATAGTTAGCCACAGATCTACAGATCGCCTTGTAGGTGGTTAGTAGGGTATCTTTGTCTTTACTCCAGGAACTTCCAACTAAAGCCTTAAGTACCTTGTTCCTGCTTCTCATCTTGTTAGTTACTGTTGACGCATGGGCTGATGATGTTGCCATCTGTGTTAATTGCCATGACCCCTCCAGGGGCATATCTACTTTTCGGAAGTGCAGTTGCTAACATGCACCTCCTATCCGCGCCGTCTTTATACTGACAAGCACGGAGCACTGTGACAATTATATTAGTACCCACAGGCAGTTTCAGTGACAAGGACTGTGTAGTTTTCAGCCTAGAGTTCGGGAAGCGGCGATACTGGCTAATATCAGCGTACTTACCACATGATGGCGATATCCCAACGACCATCTTGAGAAATGCGTTAAATGCAGCCACTTCACAGAAAATCGGAATCATTCTCGGGTCTGATTGTAACGCACACCGTGTGGTGTGGGGTAGCTCCGACACGAATAAAAGAGGGAATGAGTTTTTCAGCTACTTGCTGAGTACAAACTTCATTATCTGTAATGTTGGCTGCGAACCTATCTTTATCACCAGAAGTAGGCAGGAAGTTCTAGATTTAACTCTTGTTTCTGAGGACATTCAACACTTGATTCGAGATTGGAGGGTGTCTGATGAGCACTCATTCTCTGATCATCGCTATCTTCAGTTTGGCCTGGATGAGCGACCTGAACCAAACCCAGTAATCGTGAATCGCAAGAGAACTGACTGGGGCAAGTGCAGGAGATATCTTGTGCTACCCCCTCTACCAAGTCAGCCATGTACTACGCAAGAATTGGATGAAATGGTAGAGACCCTGACGGGCGCACTGAGGTTATCTGCTGTTGAATCATGTTCTGCTAGTAAACAAAGAGGTAGGGCTAAGTCGGCGTGGTGGGGCACTCTGCTCAATGAGCTTAAGGCCGCATGCAGAAGAGGCTTCAATAAGGCAAAATACTCTAAGGAGATTTCTGATTGGACAATCTACAAAGGCAATCTTGGTATTTATAAGAAAGAGCTGAGAAGAGCTAAACGTAGCTCGTGGATGCATTTTTGCGATAGCATTGATAGTTGCAGTGATGCTTCCAGGCTTAAGAAGATTCCAGATTAAGATACACATCCAACCATGCCTAGTTATCTGCTGAAGGACGATGGAACATGAACATCATCCAGCCAAGAGACGATCGAGGTCTTGCTTGACTCACATTTTCCTGGCAGCTCTTCTGCTAAATCTCTCGGGATAACTCCCACCACCAATATGGCACCATGTGATTTGAAGCCAATTCTTTCCAATGAAAAGATTGTTTGGGCTACAAACAGTTTTGACTCTTTCAAATCTGCTGGCCCTGATGGTATCATTCCGGCGGACCTACAACATATGCTGGACGTAATATACCCGTGGATTGAATCGATCTTCAAAGCCTGTCTAGAATTAGTATATATTCCTCGTATATGGATGGAAGTTAAAGTGGTCTTTATTCCAAAAGCGGGTAAAAGTTCTCACGCACGCCCGAAAGACCTCCGACCCTATCATCAACATTGCTGAAGGTGTTGGAGCGTTTGATCGACACACACTTGCGGCGCACTACATATTCCATCGCATCTTCTATCCACTTCTGAGCACGCCTATTGAAAAGGACGATCATTGGACACTGCTTTGCACTCCTTGGTAGGCTACATCGAAAGGTCATTCGCATACAAGGAGTACATTTGGTTGCCTTTCTCGATATCGAAGGGGCTTTCAACAATGTAAAACCTAAGGCTATTATCGATTCCCTCTTAACTCTGTGCAGGGATGACTCGCTTTGCAAGTTAATTCACCTAATGCTTGCGTCTCGGGTGGTATCCTCTAGTCTCGGTGCATCATCTCTACGCTGGTATGTAAGCAGGGGTACCCCTCAAGGTGTCCTCTCTCCCCTTCTATGGAATCTGGTGCGTGGAAGGTTTGGGATGCAAAGTTATCGCTTATGCAGAGATATTGCGATTGGAATCTCGGGAAAGTTTCCCTGTGTCCTGAGCGACTTAATGCAGAAAGCCCTATCTATACTGGCGAACTGGGCTGGCGAGGTTGGTGTTGGAGTAAATCCGCAAAAAACGGAGCTTGAGGGCACAAGACTTATACTCACTAATAAAGCCAAATTCCTTGGTGTCATCCTGGATAGAAAACTATACTGGAAGGCAAACATTCAAGATCGTGTGACTAAGGCAACCGTTGCACTATATTCGTGTAAGAAGGCTATAGGCAAAAAATAGGGCTTACATCAAAAAGTGGTTTACTTACTGGCTCTATGTATCAGTACTGCGTCCCATGTTAATGCATGGGATCATCGTCTGGTGGACGGCACTTAGCATCATGTCGTACAGAATTCTGTTGGAGAAGGTTCAAAGACTGGCATATGTTGCCATCATCACAGGGGCTCTAAGGACAACACCGACTGCTGCTTTAGGAGTGTTATTAAATTTTCTTCCCTCAGACATTTTCGCTGAGCAGATGGCGGCGAATACGGCTGTTCTTCCCATCGAGAAATGAGTGGTCTGAAAGCGCTCTTTTGGGATCTAATGCCATTAACCTTTTTAGTGACGGCTCTAAGTGTCACCATACACTGTCGAACTCGATCTCGAACCCGAACCTGGTACAAATGTCCTCTGACTCACACATACACTTCACATAGGTGTGAAGAAAACCGGTCCACTTGTACTAGGTTCGTGTTCGAGTTCGACAGTGTATGGTGACACTAAGACTGAGGAAGGCGTTGGAGCTGGAGTGTATTCGGAGAAATTGAATATTGGTTTGTCGTTCCGCCTTCCGGAATGCAGTAGCGTTTTTCAGGTTGAGGTTGAAGCATTTCCGAGGCGCTAGTCTGGCTTGCGCACAATGTTGTATCCACTAGGGATATTGTAATCTTCACGGACAGTCAACCGGCAATTAAAGCGCTTAGCTCTGTCCTGGTTACATCAAAGACGGTATTGGACTGCCGTGACTCTCTCAGGGTGATGGGTAGTTTTTTTTTAACATATCTCTGTGCTGGATACCGGGCCACAGTGGCATATTTGGGAACTGTAAAGCTGACGAACTGGCTCGGGCGGGAACGACTAACGAGATCAGGGAGTGGTGGCGTAGAACAGGGATGCCGCTAGCAGCTTGCAAAATGATCACCCAGAATGTGGCATATGACAAAACCAGCGCCAGATGGAATAGTGGATCCACATGTCATGCAACCAAGCAATTATGGTCTAAGCTTGATCCCATCCGATCCTACGGGATGCTGATGCTGAGCAGACGGCATTTGAGAAATGTGATGGGGCTTATCACTGGACACTGTTTGGTCGGGGAGCATGCTAGAAGACTTCGACTTCCGCACAATGATTACTGTAGGAGCTGCGGGGGCGTAGAGGAGGAGGAAAGCTGCAATCACCTTTTGTGCACTTGCCCTGCTTTGGCGGAACGCAGGAGAGACATCCTTGGATCCTACTTTCTTGTCGATCTGGACGACCTAAAGGCAGTTAGTGTATGTCGTCTTCATCGCTTCATTTCCAGCTCTGGCTGGTTTAACGATTGAGATAAGCTCAGGTATGCTGTGCTGTATCTAGGGGATATCACAACGGACCCAGTGGTAGTCTATGTGCGCCTTGCTTTTCTAGGCAACCCATCTAACCTAACCTACAGGCATTTTGATCGCGTCGAGATTTGAACTCTGAGCTCTAGATTAGTATCGTAGAGCGGTGACCGAACGATCACGGCCACCGAGAGCGATAACTGCTGAGAAGATAATCTCACGATATGGCATGTTGTTGTTGCTGTTGTGGTAGCGATGCTTCGAATTATTTTTATTATTATAGAATAATAGCCGAAGCAGACCACTAACGTTTGGGTCCCTTTTCGCCCCCTCCCGGTCATCAGTGGCTTCCAGATGTCGACTGATAGTTGTCGACTTCTTTCTTCATCACTGAGTCCCGTGTTATTGCTAGCATTTGTTTAAGGCTGAGTTCACTCATGGCTTCCACACTTATCGTGTGCTTGCCTGTGATCCTCAACCTCGTGCTAGCCAGTGCTGGACATTCGCACAAAATGTGTGCTGCCGTCTCGGCCTCCTCCAGGCATAGCCTGCAAACGTCATCTTCCCCGATTTTCATCTCGGCCAGATGAGCCTTAAAATTACCATGCCCTATAGCCAAGGCAGTTATCCAGCTTAGGGTACTCCGTTTATAACTGAGTACCTTTCTCGCTTCCCTGCCTAAAGGGCTGGTCATTGCATTCCGAGCTTGTTTGCTTCGAATACTTTAGTTCTTCTTACATCGAAGGGGTTTGGCAGCTCTTGGCCGTCGAAAAACGGGTCGTTCCGGTACGAAGAACCGGCTTTCGCAGGAACGCACGATATGGCATCGGTTGATGAGGTCAAAGATGCCAAGCCCACCTCCAGCATTGGTTAGCCTGTCCTTCCGTATGATTTGAAGTTGCCATAGGAGTTGAGGGACGAATTGTGATTTAGTTTGATTTCCTAGATAGCGCCAATTAGGATGCGATGCCTATCCATGAACTCGGTGAGCTCTGCTATTCTACGCTTTAGTATTAAGCTGGACAATCGATAGGCCGTTGAAGTTAGCGACGAGTGGAGCAGGAGTCAAACACACGGAATAAACCGTGCGGGATTGTTGTGCGCAAGTGTAACCGGAGACAGCTGTAGAGGAGTTATTCGAGGTAGATGTTTATTGTCCTCTATTTCTGCAGAGACCAGCTGCACATGTTGAATTGGACCAGGGTTGAGTTCGATGCCGGCGCGGTGGAGGCGGATTGAAAGCAGCTGCACCGAGATATGAAACTCCCCAATTCCGTAAAACAAACGGACACGTTGAAAATATGCCACACACATTTACTTTCCTTCCGCATTGAAGGGGTTCGGCAGCTCTTGGCCGTTGTAAAAACGCTCCGATACATAGATCCCGCTGCTGCTGAAACGGCTCAATTGTCTCTCACATGGTTCTGGTTAGAGATCATGATCTGGGGAAATGAGTCATAAGGTTTTTTCCGATTAATTTCCCTACCCAAGGTCGACATAATTCGGGGTCAGGTACCGCGACTTTTTCTTTCCCTCACGAATGCACTACATTTTCCATTTCTACCACTCAGTGGAGCCGTACCAGAATCATTTACTTATTTTTGAGAACGCACTCAATTTATTTTTGGTTTTGCGGTGACTTTTTTCGTCAACAAAATCATATGCGGTCGGTTTTCAGTGCCGGCGGAGTCTCGTTGCTCAGAACCCCTGTTTTGTGAATATGCCGGTTATAACACTATTAATATTTTTAATATATATAATATTTTTATTTTTGTTTATACACGTATTACGGACTCACGGATGTCGAATTCATATTTCCCACTCTACTCTTACTTCGTGTACTTCTATTTCTTCTTAAAATGAAAATACATTTCCTCACTATTCTTTCAAGGTGAGCCTGCAATATGACTACAAAGATTCAATAACAGCTGAGTTACTTGAACCGCGAAAACAACTCTACGATGGCAAGGTTACGCCACGTAAAATCAAAAATTCCGTTCCGCACGATCTTGGCGATCCGGGTAAGACATTTTGTTTGTTCACTTTCCAGCTGTGAGCTATTTTCCTACCATTTACAGAGGAGGAACCATTCACGCTAATCAATGCCTATCCAATACACGACGTTTCCGAGTGGCGTGATTTGAATACGAAATTCGTTCTGCAAGTTTATCGTGACTACTTTGTACTGAAAGAATTGCAACAAGCCCAGGCGGATAATGCCAGTAAATTCAGTTCCATTGAATTTATCGATAAGGATAGTTTGTATGAAATGTATTTGCAAGACAATCGAAATAAGCCGTCGAATGATCAACCACGTAAGTAGATATGGCAGGCGTGGTAGGATAGGAGCCTGTGTACATTTTTGTTTAAGGGAATATAAAAAAATGCTCTAAAATGCAGGAATGTAAAAAATGCGCTACACACTCAAAGTGTGTACGCTCTCATGATCGGACCACATCCGGACCAATAATTTTGTCCAGTTATGGGGAGTGTTCGCTTAAAAGAACGCCAACATATTTTCTTTTAAGGCAACCTCCCAATTTTTTTTTTAAATCAAATAACCAAAACTGGATCGGTGGCGAAATTTAAAAATTTTAATCATACGATTGTACAAAGGCCGATGTTTGGAGCCACTGGCTGCATTTAATGCGCACAACCACACTACCAACAGAATTCCATTGCAACACAACCTGACACCTGCACCAACTGTTGCGAATCTTAACACCGTATCAATTATGCAACTTAACTGCAATGGGTTACAACGAAAAATTGCAGAATTATTGAACTTCATGGATAGACACCGCGTCATGATTGGAGCTATACAGGAGACGAACTCCTATGGCAATTACAACATCATTAGAAAGGATAGAGTCTCCAATGCTGGTGGCGAAATTGCATTTCTAATCCATCATTCAGTACCATATCGTGAAATCGACGTCACGTCACAACATCCTGTAGACACAGGCCATTCAGTCGGGCAATATCGATATTGAATTATACAACATTTATATTCCATCTGTATCCAGTTGTCCCTCGGGATATAGTGTCAATATCACACCACTGCTGGCTGGCCAATATCGTCTCCTACTTGGTGACTTCAACGCCCATCACGAATTGTGGCACTCTAACCTCGACAACGATGCCAGAGGGGTTGCCATAGCTGAACAACTTGACGCCTCAAACTTCTGCCCACTCGTATTGCTGGAACATGTTCCAGCTCGCCCGATATTTCAATTGCCAGCGCTGGACTTATCAATGATGCTCAATGGGAACCAGTCCTGACGCTATCGGATCACCTGCCAATCCTAATAAAATTGACAAACCATCGAATACTGAGTTTGCTGATCACCGCACATTCATCAACCACAATAAAGCGGATTGAGATGGCTTCAAACCCTACACCAACACGGCCTTCGCTGCCTTACCAACTCCAACTGACGTGCGCACGGCCGAACGAAATGTAAGGCGCGCATACTCCAGGAATCGATTACGGAGTTCATCCCAGCAGGTCGAATGCCCAAAATTCGACTAAATTTGCCTACTTCAGCAGCTAGATTGGCAGATAATAGAGACCGCATACGTAGCATTAACCTGGACGATCCAAGGATCAAGGAGTTAGACCTTGATATCTTCAAACAGGTAGCAAATCAGAGGATGCAGAGCGCAATTACAAAGTTCATCCCAGCAGGTCGAATATCCAAAATTCGACCAAATTTGCCTACTTCAGCAGCTAGTTTGGCAGATGATAGAGACCGCATACGTAGCATTAACCTGGACGATCCAAGGATCAAGGAGTTGGACCTGATATCTTCAAACAGGTAGCAAATCAGAGGAGAAGGAAATGGGACTCTCACCTCGACAATTGCAACTTGACAACGGGCGTCAATAAGCTCTGGTCAACGGTTAGGGCCCTTACAAATCCAATCAAACACAAAGGGCATGTTGCAATCCAACTCGGCAACATTACGGTTAACGACCCAACAAAATACGCCAACAATTTTAATAAACAGTTTATCGAACATCCACCTCCTGATAGACTTAAGCGCATCATTACTAGGATACTTCAATTTACATCTAAGGAAGTTGCAGCAGCGATAAAAAGAGCGAAGAGTTCCAAAGCCCTTGGACCAGACGGTATATCGATGGTCATGCTCAAACATGTTGACACACGAGCAATTGAATACATAACGGCCACGATCAACCTCTCCATCTCATCGTCTATCATTCGCGAATATTGGAAGAAAGAAAGAGTGATCTCTATTCTAAAACCGGGGAAAAAACCAACACTAGGCGAAACATACCGTCCCATCACACTTTCGTCTCCTGTAGCCAAGACCCTAGAAGCGCTGCTCCACCCTATAATTGCGACTAATATTCAGATGGTCAACCACCAACATGGCTTTAGAAGGATGCACAGCACCACGACGGGTTTGGATCTCATTACATCAAAAATACTTAATGGCCTCAACCAAGCACGTCCCTGTCAACGAACGATTCTGATGGCATTAGACTTGATTGATTTCTCCTATCTGACATCTGCGGTACACCGCTTCCGTCGCATATTGTAAAGTGGATCGCCAACTATCTTGCCGGCAGAAAGTCCTACACAGTATTTAGATCCGGGAAATCTAAACTAAGACGAATTAAACAGGGTGTTCCCCAAGGAGGAGTCTTATCTCCTACACTGTTTATCCTTTACATGTCAGGACTCCCAACGCCACCTGACGGACTCGAAATTGTCAGTTATGATAATGACTGCACGATTTTAGCAGCCGGCAACGACATCACTCAAATGTACGAACATATAAATGAGTATCTCGACGAATTGAGCGCCTTCTTCGTAAGCAAAAATCTCACTCTGTCTGCGCCGAAGTCTACCGCTACACTGTTTACCACATGGACCAAAGAAGTGAGGAAACAACTGGGTATTGCAGTAAACGGTCAAACTATCCCCACCATTAACCACCCTAAAATTCTCGGTGTCACCCTTGAAAGCATGGCTACCTTCTCGGCGGATGCGTCAACTATTTGTGACAAGATGAGAAGCAGTAGCAAAGTCCTCAAAGCTCTTGCTGGCAGTTCCTGGGGGAAAGACGAGGAGACCCTACTGACGACTTACAAGTCCATCGAGAGATCTGTGGCCAATTATGCGGCTCCCATCTGGTCGGAAAATTTATGTGACACTCAATGGAGGAACGTCCAGACCTGCCAAAATGCAGCTCTTAAAACTGTCACTGGCTGCCTATTGATGTCGTCGCAGGACCACCTTCCCCAAGAAACCAGAATGATGCCCCTAAGAAGCCACAACACACTTCTAGCGAAGCAGTATCTGGTTGGCTGTTATCGGAGTGACCATCCTAACTTTAACCTTATGGACAGAAGCCCACCGCCACGTCATGTAAGACGTAATATGAGGGACTGTGAGCGGGAGATCCAAAGGTTTAAAAGAGTTCCCTTCGATAACGCTAGCTACACATCGACCATCACAACACTGCATAGTGAAGAAGTGCTATCCTCAATCGCGGACATGACACCAAACAGGGTACTAAATGCGCAACCACCTGCTATATCTTCAGACGAACTACGACTTCCTAGAGCAACCAGGACTACACTCGCCCAACTTCGTTCTGGCTGGTGCTCACGTCTGAACTCGTACATATCCCGCATTGATAATGACATACAGAACTCCTGTCCAGCCTGTGGCCTCACTCCACACGATGTTGAGCACATCTTTAACTGTCCTGCAGCACCCACGCGCCTAACACCTACTGCGCTATGGGATAATCCTATTGAGGCAGCTGCTTTTCTACACCTGGCCGCAAGCACGATATCTAACCTAGTTTCTAAGAGAACATGGTGGAAATAAAAAGTACCTACACAGATTCAAGCTGAACGATTCGCCCTGTCTAAGATGCTCGGCGGTCGTGGTCGTTCGGTCATCGCTCTACGATACTAATAGAGAGCTCGGAGTTCAAACCCCGGCGCGATCAAAAACTGCCTGTGAGTACTAATAGAACTCTCACAGTGGTCCGAGCTTGTCAGTATAAAGACGGCGCGGATAAGAGGTGCATGCTAGCAATTGCACTTCCGAAAAAGTAGATATGCTATCGAAATGTCAACAAGCCATAGAAATGCTAGAGATGTTGACGCGCTCGTGCTCCTGGAGGGGTTGAGGCAATTAACAAGGTGCCCAGGAATAGGGGAGGCAGAGGAACATGTATTCTTTCAATGTCCAAGGTTTAAAGGAAAGCGCAAAGCAGAAGAGGGAGTACTTGGCAGTGACCTCAATTCACAGAACAAAGTGGAGCACATGACAAGTTCTGAACTTATCTAGCTTAGGAGGCCGTACCTCGCACAATATCCGATTTCCATAGGGAACTGAGGAAAAAGGAGAAGATATGAAAAAGGACGCAACGGATTAACGGCTGATTAGCCAAAACCAGCTCTGCAACGCGATACCCAGAGGTAGTTCCATTGAGAGAATGGTGGAGTAAGAAGGTTAAAGGTTTAACCGGATAAGTAGTCGCGCACTTACGATGAAAGTTGCTTGTCGCTACTGTGCAATTATTATTGGTTGCGACTGGTGTCTCTTTTTCGTACTCGGTTGCCGTGTGGTCACGGTCGGTCAACTTGTAAGAGCTATGCGGTTATGGGAGGTGTCCGTACAGGAAGCGGATACTGTATTCGGTGCGTACGATTTACTTCGATCTGGATCACGAGTTTCCAATGCCTTGCAGGAGGCCCTAGCTAAACCGTAGAAAACTTTTCAAACAACTCACTACTCCCTTTAAACGGATTTTTGATCGACAGTAACAAGACCTAAACTTTTACCTATATTTACCGTTACATATATTGTAAATTTACTTTTTCAAATGTTTGTCCCTTTTTACTCTTCCGGCACTAGCAACAAAAACTGCAATGTTATCCTTGTTCTCCTCAGCAGGAGAATTGATAGGTGCGCCATTTTTCTTTTTTTTTTTTTGGAGAGCTTATATCAGATCTGGATATGCCTAGATTAAATACCGTTCGGTCGTTTTGTATGGACATTGATCCAGATCCAAGTGACTTGACTTTAATGATCGACAAATTGGAAGCATTATTACCACTGCTTTTCTTTCGAGTGACAGCTCTAAAAAATAATTTGGGCTTCAACTAATTCTTTTCTTCTACAATCTTGCAGAAAACAAAAAGTCAGCCTCTATGTACATTAACGAAGCAAATGGAAAGGTCTATCTGATGGATGCAATAACCTACTTGAAAGCAATGTATCCTGCATGCAAAATAGTCATTGACAAATCAATGGAATGGGACAAAGATGGGGATGGTATTATAGAGAACAGCAAAGCACCAGATCAAACATTCGACACTTGGGTGATGGAGGGACCAAGGTAAAACTATTTATATTTAGTCCTGAAAGGTACAGTTCACTACAACAACTACGACTTTTAGCGCTTACTGTGGTGGATTGTGGCTGGCCGCTCTACAGTGTATTTCAGCTATGGCGACGACACTCGATCAACCGAACGATTGCATTCACTATCAGGAAGTTTTGGAAAAAGGCAAACAGTCATTCGAGGAAAAATTGTGGAATGGTCGTTACTATCGTTTCGACACGTCCAATCACAATAAGGATACCATCATGTCGGCTCAATTGAGTGGACATTTGTATTTGAAAGCTTGCGGATTTGACTGTGACGTAATTTTAACATTAAATGGTATATTAAGCTCGAGGTTCCACAGTTTTGTTATTATTCCAGATATTCCCCAAAGAGAATGTTCGAACAGCCTTGAAAACCATATACAACAACAACGTTTTGGGCTTTTGCAATGGCCAGTTGGGCGCAGTAAACGGTTTTATACCGAACTCGGATCCTGAGAAACCCGGACACATTGACACGACAACAGTTCAAAGTGAGGAAATGTGGACGGGCATTACCTATGCATTGGCAGCGACCATGTTGCAAGAGGTAATTTTAACAAAATTAATGTATTAACTTGGTGTTGAGGTCACAGCATAACTATTTCGATTTTTCGTCAGGGTATGATTGAACAAGCATTCCAAACAGCCGGCGGTCTCTATACGTCAATGTCCGAACGATTTGGCATGAATTTCGAAACACCCGAAGCACTGTTCGCCGAAAAGAAGTTTCGTGCATGCGGTTATATGCGACCACTAAGCATTTGGGCCATGCAAGCAGCATGGGAGCGCAGAAAGCTTATTCGAGATTAAACATCACATCATTACGGAAGGCTATAGATTTAGACACATTTATTTTACCTTGTGATATTGCACACGTTATAGGATGATTATTGTATTACGTTTAGGCTTTCCTCACGCTAACGCGATTTACTCGCTGAGGATTCGCAATTACGTACCTTCACGTCGGCGCGATTTTTTCGCTAGTAAAATTTAAATCAACAAACTTGCATCGTCAGAGACCAATTTATGCTAACAGAACGAAAACTAACCCGCTTAGGAATAGGGGTTATGGCAAAATTCAGTCGAAACTTCAGTGAAATCCGGGGAATTTACATCAGTAGCCATAGAAATGCTAACAATTCACGAAGAAATAAAGATTGCTGCTACAAATTCACGTCTCGTCGGTGTGAATAACTGTATTAAACGCTGTGTAAACTCATTTGCAAATTCACATCGAATAAATCGCGTTGGTGCGAGGAAAGCTGAATGCATTTTTTCTATTGTTTAGGTTAAAGTATTCCCGTAGCGCAATGATAGCCATTGTGGATATTCAGTTTGTTTTTAGAGAGAATCATGATCTTGTTTCACATGCATTTTAACAAATGGTGCTCGTATGTTACCTGCCTAAGACAACTGTGCTAGTATTTCCTTTTTTTAATGGACAACTATAAAATTAGTATTTTTTAAATATATACGGTGTTATCAAGAGATTCTAATTGTCGACAGTTTCTTAAAAATTCTAAACTAAGAAGTGTGATGAAATGAAACAAACACTATCACAAATTACGATTTAAGTTAGATAAATAGAATTTGTAACCAAAGAACATTTGTCACAACTTTCAATGATATATTCAGTTTTCTATGTGAAATCTAGAGAACTTTGGAACATTCCTGTTTAGCAAAAATAACTCGAATTCTCTCTATTCGATTAGAGAGAATTTTCACAAAACTCAAGAAATTTCCGCTTTAGGACCTACAAATCCCTCCGCGTAGATTCTAGCTTCTTACCACCTAACAATTCTCTCTAAATGCAATAGAGAGAATTCCCCGAATATTAACGAAACAGGAATGTTCCAAATCTTTTTACCGGGTTAAAATCAAATTGTGCTCTTAAAAATCAACAAAATTCTTACAATCCACACACACAGTATAGACACATTTTTACTCCAAATTAGCTTGTATTTCACGTTACCAAAAGATGAAAAAAAAACTTTAATTTGAGTACTTCGTTATGCAAATTCTATAATAAATATTAATAGAGCTTAACAATATTGAGATGAACGGCAAGTATTACGTGAAGAGAGTATTTTTGAACGGAAGCGTTGTAGTCGAAGAAGCAATATTTTTGCGATGAAATGATATACAGTGTGCATTTATTGGACGAAAAGGAAAGTTAAAGATAATCGAAGAGATTTATTCTGCGCTAATGCATTTTATTCAAAGTTATAAAATTTTAATTTTTTGGTTATATAAAATTTAGCAAAATACTGAATATTTAGTTGCTAAAAATTGATTGACTGTTAATCTTGGTTAGGTATGCATCATGTAGTTTGACATATTATACAGGAAAAAATAAATAAATTATGTAAAAATGGAGTTTTCACTGTAAAGTAAAGCAAAAGGTGGCTCAAGCAAAGGCGATTGCAGCAGAGAAGTTTTACCAAGAACTAGAAGATCAGGCTGCGGATAAGAGACCGTCATTGCAAGAGAAACCTAAAGACAATGCCAGGATATATAAGGTCGCAGCCCAAAGGAGAAGAAACGCTCGAGAGATTCAGGCGCCAAAGTACGTTGAAGACTCACAAGGAATGCTACTGGTTGAAGACTCAGCAATCTGTAGCAGAATGCGTGAGTACTTCGAAGAACTTTTGAACGAAGAATTTCCGCGAGAAGCTTTTCAAACTGCGGAGCCAAACACCACTGATATCGCTGATTTTTCAGTGGAGGAGACGATGAAGGCAATGATGCAGATGAAACGTGGAAAGGCAGCCGGACCGGACAAAATACCCTTGGAATTTTGGTTGAAGATGAATCATGTCGGGCTTAGATGGCTCACTATTCTTTTCAACAAAATTAAAAGGGGGCAACCGATGCCAGACGCTTTCAGGAAGAGCTTTCTTCTCCCGTTTTATAAGAACAAGGGTGACTCACGCAAGCTCAACAACTATAGGGCAATCAAGTTTACATCTCACACATTGAAGACTTACGAGCGAGTTGTCTGCAATCGACTGAAAGAGATTGTACGGTTGGATGACAATCAATGCGGATTTGTGGAGGGTCGGTCCACAGTCGATGCAACCCAGTAAATGCGTGTTACGATGGAAAAGCACCGTGATGCACGGACGGACTTGCACTTTGTGTTCATCGATTTGGAAAAAGCCTTCGACAGAGTTCCTCGTGATCTGATATGGGTGGCCCTAAGAGCACTTAAGGTCCCTGAGTCATATGTAAAGATGATACAAGACATGTATGATGGGGCAACTACTAAAGTTAGATGCACAGCTGGTGAGTCTGAAGAATATCCGGTTAAAGTCGGAGTTCACCAAGGCAGTGTATTGAGTCCCTTGCTCTTCAACATCATCATGTTCTATTTATTAACACTCATCTCTGATGGCCTGGAAATATCCCTTCTTTTCGCCGATGACGTTGTTCTGGGTAGCAAAGACATCGCTGCCTTGCAGGCTGCACTGACCAAGTGGTATAAGATACTGGAGGATCAGCATAGCAAAGACTGAGTACCTTTGCTGTCCTTTCTCAGATCCAGAGAGAGCGATACCAGATATCTACATTAAAGGAGAGCTGCTGAAGTCCTGTACAAGGTTCAAATACCTGGGTTCGATGATCAACAACGAAGCTAACTGCGATGACGACATCAAACATCGCACCAGTGTCGGTTGGATGAAGTGACAAGAAAACTCTGGAGTCTTCTGCGACAAGAAGATGCCACGAAAGCTTAAAGGCAAGTTGTACAAAACGGTCGTACGTCCCGCACTCATGTATGGGTCTGAATGCTGGACTATGTATAAGACATACGAGAGTAAAATGACTGTGACCGAAATGAAAATGCTACGGATGTCAGCCGGTGTGACCAAAAAGGATCGCATCAAAAGTACCTACATCCGAGGCAGCTTGTTTGTCGAGCAACCGATCACTGAAAAGCTCGAAGATCGTCGTATGGATTGGTATTGCCATGTTCTAAGGCGTCCACCTGAGAACCCAGTTATGAAGGCAATATCAATGAACGTTCCATTTGCTGGACCCAAACTCCGAGGCAGACGGAAACACACGTGGATCGATCAAATGAAGAAGCAACAACAACGCATAAATCTCGGCGATGAAACGATCCAAGACCGAGCTGCCTGCAGAAGGAAGCTGGGATTATACCGGCAGAACGGGCGAAGTGCCAACACCACGGGCAGAGCAACGCGAAGCCGCAGAGTGGTATGAAATGGCAAGGAAGAAGAAAGGAGTTTTCACTGTCATCAAATGGCTCATTAGTAATACATACGAAGCACGAGAAGTGGTCTGGGCCAGGCGATTGGTGTTTTAAAGAATAAAGTGGAGTGGATCATTGTGAGTCTTAAGTCAAAATAACTTAACCTTGCTATCCACTACCACACAAAAATAATCAGCTTTAAGCCAATTCGCTCTGTCGCTTAGTTTCGTCTACACCATGGAATTTACTTAGCAGGGGTTGAGTTTTTGATTATTTTTGTGTGGTAGTGGAAAGTGGAGGGCAAAAGACCCCTTCCATAGTCCTCCTCGTGAGCGCCCTCTGGAACGGCTAACCAAGCCAACCAAGTTTTGCAGTTCAGAACATTTGGTAGAGGCACATAACGATGATCATCCTGAATGCCAATAACATCAGTGCGTCTGAGCAAGTAGGCGAACGGTGGAGATGCAATGCAACATAAATGTGAAAACTCCAACACGTCACACCCAGCTGAAAGATCATCAAAAGAACGCGCGATCAAAAACACCATTCGAGAGCTACCTCTGCGCTATATAAAAAATAGCTCCCGGCGACTCTTAAGGTCGCCACCCATGGACGAGCACAACCACGACCAAACTTCCATCGAACCATCAATTTCATAGAACGTGTGGAAAAAAAAATTCCCCCGACTTCCACCGTTCTATGATATTTGATGGTTCGATGGAAGTTTGGTCGTGATTGTGCTCGTTCATGTGTGGCGACCTTTAGGATACCTAAGGAAGCAACCCACCCCCTAAGATTGGGTATGTGGGCTTGTAACCTGCGTACCTGAAATAAATTTACACTCGAAACATTAAACGAGCCTCGGATACCACGGATTGATTCACCGGCAAAAATTTTTGGCTACAAACAACGTACCTCGATCGGTTTTTGGAACGTTCGAGCGATGTGAAGCGAGTGCAATAGTGCAAGGCTCACTGAAGTCGATCGGGAAATGACCGCATACAACATCGATATACTGGAACTGAGCGAAACAAGATGGTCTGGATCGGGAACGACTTTATCACCAAGCTGCAAGCTCCCAAACAGTACTGCTCTACTCTGGAAATGAAGACGATACGTCTCCTCGAATGGCAGGCGTCGAAATCCTGTTGACTAGGGAGGCACCCCTATCTCTAATTGACTGGAAGCCTATCTCCGACTGTATCATCACAGGTTCAGATTCAAATCCAGGGTTAAAAACATCATATTAATTCAGTGCTACGCCCCGACTGAACCAGCGAATCAATCAGCTAAGGACGCCTTTTATCAACGGCTTGGCGACACCTTCGACAAGGCTCCCAAAGATGACATAAAAATTATCACGGGGGATCTCAACGCCAAAGTTGGGTCTGACAATGTAGGCTTACAGCACCTAATGGGCAACCATGGACTAGGCAACATGAGGAAAAATGGCGAGATGTTCATGGAGTTTTACAAGTTTCGTCAACTCGTCATTGGCGGTACCCTGTTCAAGCACAAACGATGCCACTTAACAGCCTGGACCTCTCTGGATGGCAGAACAGAAAAAAGATTGGTCATATAGCCGTTTCCAAGACATGGAGAAATTGTCTTTTGGACGTCAGGTCGGAGCGAGGTGCGGATGTTGGCAGCGACCACCAACTTGTTATTGCAAAAATACGCTTATGAACGGCAGCGATTCAGCGCCCTCAAAATGCAAGGATCTTGTCACGTTTTAATGTGCAAAAGCTTAAAGGTCCATCTATTAGACGTGCATATTCCACCGTCTTGCACAAGAGAGCTATTGCACCACCACCTTCTGAGAATCCTACAACTGATGATAAATGGAAAGTCGCTGAGGACTCATTTAATTCGTGTGGCGTAACATTTGCGGGTCGATTGGAGCGCGGTAGGAGACCATTCAATAGCGACTCAACATGGTCTCTAATCTCAGCACGCAAGAGAGTTAAGAAACAGATTAGCTCAGCTGCTGACGGCTCAGCCAAAGACCAACTCAGAGCTCAATACCGTTCACTACCGAAAGTCGTGCAAGGAAGCGTAAGACGGGACACACAAATTACAATACATCAACGCATTAGCGGAGAAGGCAGAAGAAGCGGTGACAGTGGAACCCTTTTTAAGCTTATTAAGTCATTAATTGGCAAATGTTTTGCAACAGAACCTCCTGTGAAAGATAAATATGGGTCTCTACTAGTACCCGAAGATCACTAACTGCGGAGATGGAGAGAACACTTCGTTGAAGTCCTTAACAACACCTTTCGACCTTCGAATGCATCTTCATCAGTTGATACCAGCCCACCATCTAAGCTGGAAGTAGCTGCGGCTATTAAATCGATGGAAGCCCCGGGGATAGGTTCCGGTGGAGCTTTTTAAAGCGGATGCCAATGCTACTGCAGATATTCTTCTCCCCCTTATCCAAGAGTGTTGGGAAACCGAAACTCTCCCTAAAGAGTGGAAGAAGGGCGTCATTATCACGATCCCGAAAAAAAGTGACCTGAAGGATTGCAATAATTGGCGTTCTTCTCCCAGCAGTCTCCAAACTGATGGCAAAAATAATCTTGAACCGGATCAAACAAACAGTTGACCGCACATTGAATGATAAACAAGCCGGCTTTCGAGAGGGTTTCTCATGTAGCGGTCACATCAACACCCTCCGAATTATTATTGAACAATCCGCAGAGTACAGATCCCCATTACATCTCATGTTCATCGATTTCGTGAAGGCGTTTGACAGCGTTGACCGGGAATATATCTGGAGGGCTTTACGTAGGAGGGGCATACCAGATAAAATAATTTCCATCATTAAGGAGTCCTACCAGGGAGTCCAATGTCGCGTCTTACACAAGGGTAAGCTATCAGATCCTTTCGAGGTGCATAGCGGAGTAAGACAAGGCTGCATTTTGTTACCTATACTGTTTTTAATTGCCATTAATGATGTACTAAACAGCGCGCTTCAACAACACCAGAACAAAGGTATAAGATGGAAGTTGTTCAAATGCCTTCAACACCTAGACTACGCTGACGATATTTGTCTTCTATCAAATAATTCGGATCAAGTAGCTCAAATGTCTAATGCTCTGCATTGCGAAAGCCGTAATGCGGGGCTTAAAATCAACGCTGCCAAGACTAAGTACTTGAACTCGGATCCAGGAAGGCAAAGCGGAATTTGTGTTTCGGTGCAGGCATTCGAGAAAGTTGACAATTTCTGCTACCTCGGAAGCGTAGTTGCAGCAGATGGTGGAGCGGATGTTAATGTACAGTCTCGCATTAACAAGGCTGGAGAAGCTTTTTTCAGTTTGACTCCGTTTTTGACAAAACAACATTTGCAGACGCACGAAACTCCGGTTCTTCGAAACCAACGTAAAATCAGTGCTTTTATATGGCTGTTCAACTTGGAAGGTGACCAATGAGATTACAACTAGATTGCAAACTTTTGTGAACAAGTGTCTACGGCGCATCCTACACACACGGTAGCCGGAGGTCATTTCTAACGACGACCTCATTACTATTACTGGTCAGGACAGGGTAGACAGTTCCATTAAAAGGCGAAAGTGGCAATGGATAGGTCACACTCTCCGAAAAGGGCCGAACAACATTGGTCAACAGTATATGGCTAAGTCCAAAGACTTAGAGCAAGTAGCCTTAATGTGCTTGTGGGGATGCATTACGGTGGAAGGATCAAAAATGAAGTCGATGAGGTCCTTTTTAGTCCTGTTCTTGGCCAGAAATGGGCCCTACGTTGGACGCTAAATATGTAATGGACGAAAGACGACACCCGAAGGTGTCGATGGGAACGGAGCCTGAGGTAGCATAATGACCGTGAAGGTCGCGCAGTGACATCTGGCGAAGAAAAAGGCTCCTCAACGAGCTAACCAGCGATCTATGCTTGATGTAGCTCAGCTCTGGAGACGTGGACGGGGTTTTCACCGCTCGTTGCCTCTGTCCTTTACGTATTAATAAAAATACATAGGCCTAGGAACGACAACACAAACATGGGAGGCGAAAATGGAGAATAGTAAAAAAAAATGGGGCGATAAAGATGGAATGGCTGGCGGACGGTGTAGATGCCCTCGCACCCCCATAAGTGTCCGGGTGTAATGGGACCCTCGGTCTCCGGTTTCGTACCACCGACAGATCACTACTCATCAGGTGCTGCCTTCAATCTGCCGGTGGAAGCGGCACGACCAGACCAGAATATTGGTCGTTACAGTTTGTCGGCCAAGCTTTTATTTAGGCAGGCGTTTTCTTACGTAAAAATAATCCTTTAAACAAAACGCGAATCTCACTCCTTTTTTCTTTTTTGTATTTTTCAATAAGGCAGAAAATCTTTGATTCGACCTTCCGTTATCGCGACAATACTAGATAAAATACCGTTATAAAAATGTGGATTCACAGGTTTGATGGTGAGTACTTTAAAACTGTGGCGACATTTTTTTTTGTGGCGCATCTTTTATCATTTCCTACGGATATTTTAGACCGCCCTAGATCTACGGTGCCAATCTGTGAACATCTTGCACACGAAGCGAAATTCCCACGAGCTGTCTGCAAATATTCCTGATTTTGAGTAGATTATTGTTTACAAGGTGGAGATTTTCGGCCCAGTCCACGGATCGGTAGCCCAAAAATCACAAATCACAATGGGTGCACTCATACCCGTAAAATATACCTCCAATAAAAAAAGTATAAATATAAAAAAAATATGTACATTTAAGCTCATTTTTCATTTTTACAAATACTTTACTAGCTGTAATTTATTGAAGTTTCATTTTTTCCCTTCGTTCAATCCACTTATTTAAAAATTTCTCATATTCGCGTTTACTTTTACACACTATAACTAAACTACTTGGCACACATCCGTGCGACTTCAACTCATCCAAGCGACGTTTTGTAGTTTCAAGACTATGTGACAGGATACGAGGAGACTGTGCTATATCGTATTTTGTGCATCCGAGCTCATCTAAAAGGTAGTCAAGGACTTCTTTGATCTGTAAAATTGAGCGAAATTGCAGAATATTGTTGTGAAAAGCAGTACAAAATTTTTACCTTCATTACTCGTATCCTCGCCACAGCTGGATGTTTGGCAACAATTGCTTTTGTCGTTTCGTAATCGAATCCCAGACGCTTTGAGATATAGTCATAGATATCACCGTTTTCCCCTAGAATTTTCTGCTCGTCGGCTGCAAGTCGCAGGGATCTGTGGGTGTGTGAACACATTTTAAAGAAACAAAGACAAATATGTATATGCATGAAAACGGGAAAGAAAGAATACTTCCAATCAGTTTATTCAAACAGCCGTACCTTTGCAAAATCGGCTCAGGACATCGTATCATCCAAGGCATTACTTTGGCCTTGTGTGCTTTCTTAGCGCGCTCCAGACGTTCCTGGATCGATTGCGGATTATAACGAAACGCCCATAGATCCCGTATGATACTTGTCGGCGATATTCCATAATCCAGCATTATTTCTAAGCTTGACACCAGCATCTGTCGCGGTATCTCCAGCATGAATAGTCTGGACGCAATATATTTGCAGACTGTTGCAGGAGGAATATTCAAACGATTTGATAGATAGTAAATTCGATTGCCTTCCGGTATAGAATCACGATCATTTTCCATTATACAAAGAATTTTGACCAGACGAAAATTCGAACAACGCAACAATGGGATGAAGTCGTCGAGACGTTTAGGTTTCATTTGGGAGAGAGTGTCGAGTTTGGCACGAAGATTGGCTGAAATTGGAAAATGAAATGGAATACAGGGCGTAATTTGTAGACTCGTGGCATAGTTGGTTGGCTCCTTGGTTAGAGTGGCTGTTTAATACCCAGTAGAAAACACAAGTAGCGTTAAGTGTCCGCCGCTTTGATATCACACGCCTCATAAGAGGATTGAACCGTTTTATAACATACCCGTTCTGAAAAATTCATCCTCAGATGCAACCCGTGAAGTTGAGGAAATGTATTATCTCGCCGATGCCCTGCGAGGAGATGTCGGATATATCTAGGAGCTTAGCACTGCCAAATTTTTTATGCCTGATTCTTGCTGGAGCCGGGCATTTGCACAAGAAATGGATAAGAGTTTCTTTCTCTTCCTGATTCCCACAGCTCCAGCGTGCACTCCCACCGGACAGTGCCCCGTCATAGCCGCTGTAACTCTTGCAACATCCGAACGGATTATCTTCCTAGACGTGGCACACATTGTCTCTCCCTCGATAAACGGTGGGTGGGCAGTCGCCGCATAGAACTCGTGAAGTGCGGAGCCCTGTCTCACCAGTTGATCGGACCTCTCGTTCGCCGCTGTATTCCCATATCCTGGAACCCATAGAAGGGAAACTCTGAAGAGTTCATCCAGCCCAACCAGCTCACTGTGGCAATTTTTGATTATTTTTGATGAGATTGTCATAGATTCCAGAGCCTTAATCCCGGCCTGGCTATCTGTGAAGATGGCGACGCTCCTAGTGGTTCCTGTGCTGCGCTTCAGCATCCTACACCGACTCCACAATCCATTTTGGAGTCATCAGTGAATATTTTACAGTCGTATCTCCCGGTCACCTAAGGGGGAGGTGACCCGCTCTCGTTGGGAACGTTGTTGTGAGGTGCTTGTCAAAGTTGACTTTGGTGACGATATAATCTGTTGACAACATGTCTCATACTCCGAAAGGTATAGAATCCAGTATATTGCTTTGCACACATGGTTTGGATGTCCAACATCCTTAGTCTGATAGCGCTGCCCGCGGAGTTGAATTCTATTTGTAGGTCTAAAGGGAGTAGACCTAGGATGATATTTAGTTCGTCCGCTGGACATGCAAGCGTTGCTCCCGTGACTGCGATGCAAGCGGTTCTGTGGACTTTATTTTATACATAGGTCAATATTATACTTCCTATAAAGAGCTGGCCACGATACCAGCGCTTCGCATGCGAGAATTGGTCGCACTACAGCCATCAAACAATCTTTGCTTCAAGTCCTCAGCTTCGGTAGCAAGGTCTCCCGCAGGCATAGAGGGCTATATAGGGTTTCCTTGTACTACTTACTACTTTGCCTTAACCCCTAGCGGGGCATAGCGCGTCAACTACTCCTGCGCGCCATCGTACTCTGTTCTGGGCAATGGGGCGCAACTCCCCAAAAGACTTACCCAGTACCTGACACTCCTTTGCCACAGATCGACGCCATGTGATTCGAGGACCCCCTCTTGGTCGGCCTTGGTTGGAAATGGGGTTCCATTTCATGGCATGCATAGCAATGCAGTTATCACTCTTCCGCAATGTGTGACCTATCCACTGCCATTTTCGCCTGCGTATCAATTCGTCGATTGGCATCTGACCCGTACGCCGACTTAGCTCTTCATTTGATATTGTTTCGGGCCAGAAAATTCTTAAAATTCGACGAAGACATGAGTTGACGAAAACTTGCAGCTTTCTGGTAACTCCTACGGAAACTTTCCATGTACTGCTCCCATACAAAAGCACTGATAGTACCAGGGAGCGAAACAGGCCCAGCTTGGTCTTGATGCTGAGATAACTGCTCTGCCAGATTTTGGACAGCATGCCGTATGCGCGTTTAGCCTGGTTGATACGACGAGCGATGTCCTGCTCCGTACCACCATTTTCGGCAACAATGCTACCCAGGTAGACGAAGTTGTCCACCTTCTCCACAGGCTGCCCATTAATATTGATGGCAATAGGTGTCGGATTTCTTTTTCGCAACGGCGGGCTAAGAACCTTGGTCTTGTTGGTATTAATCTTTAGCCCAACCTTGCTTGCCTCCCTCTCGAGATCTAACGCCATTGCGGACAGATCCATGATTTTGTGGGAGAGTAGGCATATGTCGTCAGCGTAGTCAAGATGTTGTAGATAAGATGTCAAAGTCCATTGAATTCCTCTGTCGAGTCCGGATAGGGCTGCATGCAACACATCGCCGATCACAAAGTCCCCCGACACCTTACCTTTATGCAGAACGCGACATTTCGCGCCGTCATAGGTTGCCTTAATAATAGCCACAAGCTTCTCAGGGATGCCTCTCCTGCGCAAGGCCGCCCATATAGAATCCCGGTTCACACTATCGAAAGCCTTTTCGAAATCGATGAAAAGCAAGTGAAGCGGAGAATCGTATTCAGCGCATTGCTCGATGATGATTCGCAAGGTGTTAATGTGATCGACACAGGAGAATCCGGATCGAAAGCCAGCCTGCTCTTCATCAATTGTGCTTTCTAAGTGGGCCTTTAGTCTTTCCAGGACGATTTTAGCTATTATCTTGGCAACGGCAGGAAGCACACAAATGCCTCTCCAATTATTACAGTCTGTGAGGCTACCCTTCTTTGGAAGTTTGATGATCAAACCTTCCTTCCACTCAGTGGGAAAGGTCTCTGTATTCCACGCTTTATCAACAAGTGGGTGCAGCAAATCGGCAGTTACGCTTGGCGCTGCTTGATAAAGTTCGGCAGGGATGCCGTCAAGTCCGGCGGCCTTTCCTCGTTTTAGTGCAATAATTGCAGTGACTATTTCCTCTTTAGTCGGGGCAGTGGACCGTATACGCACATTTTGATGGTTAGCTAAATTATCTATATGAGGGGGAACTTCACCAGAGGTTACACGGTTCAAGACCGCGGCGAAGTGTTCTTTCCACCGCCTCATTTGATCTTCTTCCAAGATAAGTAGCTTTCCATCACTATCTTTCACCGGATGTTGGCAGGAGTTACGACCACCTGTAAACTCCTTGATGACACCGTATACGGCGTTTAAGTTGTTACTTCTAGCGGCTTCTTCTGCTGACGCTAAAAGAGAATTGGCATAAACTCTTTTATCGCGTCGCACACTACGCTGAACTTCTCGAGCTTTCTGACGGTAAAGGAGTTCGATGCTGCTTCGATTGTCGTCTGATGCTGCAGCCAAACGAACTTTCAGCTCCTTTCTTTCAACAATCCGCTGCCATGAAGCGTCGGACATCCAGGGCTTATTCCGGCAATCCGGGTTTGGGCCAAGGATGGTATTTGCGCTATCAATGTACGCATTTTTTATGGCATCCCAGTTTTCGTTTATGTCACTATCTGGGTGACTAGTTATCTCAGCTGCTTTTTGCGCAAGATGGTCATTATATTGTTGTAAGACAGCTGGATTTTTTAGTCGAGCGGTGTTGAATTTGCGGGGCCTGGATCTTTCGTCGCTGGGGCGGCGCACGGCTGCAATACGCAATCGAACATTAGCGATCATAAGATAATGGTCTCTTCCCATCCCAATATCGGCACCCTTCTTGTTTCGCACGTCCAGGAGGCAACTCTTGAATCTTTTACTAATGGCAAAATGGTCGATCTGATTTTGTGTTCTGCGCCGATCAACAGAGGACCAACTGATTTTGTGGTGGTCCTTATGCTCAAACATAGTACCACCGATGAAGAGACTGTGAAAGTTGCAGAACTCTACAAATCTTTCACCGTTGTCATTACGATCACCAAGACCGTGTCTCCCCATCACATGTCTGAGCCCATAGTTATCGGCGCCAACTTTCGCATTCAAATCACCCATAACCATTATAATGTCACCTTTAGGTGTTCTGCTCTGAACGGCGTTTAGTTCTTCGTAGAAGGAGTCTTTTGCCAAGACATTGTCGGGTTCAGTAGGGGCATAACATTGTATTATTGAGATGTTCCTCATTTTGGTCCGGAACCTGGCGGTCAATACCCTGTCAGAGACCGGTTCCCAGGATAAGAGACAGTTTCGCGCGGCTCTGGTTAAAAGGAGCCCCACACCTGACTCACGACAACTACCGGTAGCTTTACCGGAGTACAACATTACAGTGCTGCCCGTTGGAGAGATGAATTCTCCGCTGTTCCACCATCTTATCTCACTAACTCCTAAGATATTTAATTTGTACCTCAGAAATTCACTCTCTAATTGAAGAAATCGTGCGTTCTGGGGACCTTCTGATCCATTGTCCAGGAGAGTACGCACATTCCAGAATCCAATCTTTGTCATTGTACGATAGCTAAAAGTCGTAACCGTTGAGTCAGTCCTTATCCGAGGCATAGTTGACGTTTCGTTAGCATATAAAGATTTCGGAAAGTGCAAGTTGCTGGCATACACATCCTGTCCTTTGATTGTCGGTTTTAACGACAGGCCCTCAAAGGGAAAGGCCGTGGTATTTTTTTCACACCCCACACCACAGGGGTACCTCAACCAAATCATCGCACCGCCATCACTGGCGGCTTGACGTTGGTTGGCAATGGTCAGTGACCACTGCCGTTCCAGGGGGCGCCCACGCGGAGGACTATGGAAGAGGAGTTTTTGCCCCCCCCCCACAAGCACTGCGACCATAGGGTCTATTGCGCCATATCCCAAAATATCTAGGGTATACGGTCGAGTTTAAGCATACTCACAAATCTGTTCAGCTGGAATAGTCTGAATAAGGCAATTGCCTCTGCTTCAGGAAACGCCACACCGAAACTCTTGAAGCAGTGGCGTGTAGGTGTCACCATACACTGTCGAACTCGAACTCCAGCACGAACCTGGTACAAATTTCCTCTGACACACACATACAGTTCACATAGGTGTGAAGAAAACCGGTCCACTTGTACTAGGTTCGTGCTCGAGTTAGAGTTCGACAGTGTATGGTGACACTTAGCGCTTCACACTCGCAGAAAATGTGCTGAGAGGTCTCGTTATCGCTCTCGCAAAAACGGCAATTGCGATTAGAGACAACACCCATTCTGTGCAAGTGACTCCTCAGGGTCGGGTGTCCTGAGAGGAGCCCACAGATAATTCTAACCCTGCTTCTGCCAAATGATGATGACCTGAAATAAACAATTTTGATTGTCTCAGGCCAGGGAGATTTACCAAGTAAGCAGCGGTTTCCGATCCTGCTCCCTTATATATAGTTTTACCCTATATAAAGGAATACCACAGAAAGGCTCGGGTCCGGTGAACGGGCTTACATAAGCCCTCCTAGCTAGTTCGTCGGCAATTTGGTTACCTAAAATGCCGATATGTCCAGAGATGGTAACTTTATTCGAAGTACTAATTCTCTGCAAAACTTCATAGCAGTCCAGCACCAGTTTTGATAAACAGCACAATTTGCTTAGTGCCTTGACAGTAGCCCGACTATCAGTGAAGATTGCAACACTTCTTCCACGATAACCTGCCTCTAGCCATAAGTTTGCACATCTCAATTGCGTCGACTTCAGCTTGGTAGGGTATATTCCCATCGGAATAGATACTGTAAGTGAGCTTTTGGAGTCATCGGTAAACCGGTATTTTAATCCTTGTGGTCAACTCATGGCATAGTGCGTCAACAACTTCTCAAAGCAAAACCATCTGCATAGGACGCTCAGAAGCAGACTTGACAACCGGGGAACTTTGTTATTGCTGTCCATTTCCAACTGTACTAAATAGAAAGCGACAGCGATATCATAAGTTGGCAGGCTTTTCTTAATTGTCTCTGCTCTGCTTCCAATTTCTGTATAGAGATGGATTTGTCTCAAAGCCTCGTTAACGTTTCGTTAGCACATCAAAAAGTTCAGATGATGCACGCCGCACTATTCAGTCGCCTTTTACGACAACACTGAAACTCTGGACTATTGTATAAAACCAATTAAAGGAAATCGAGACCTCCAGGATGGAGTACCAGTACACATCATCACGATCTCAACTCCTAAATAATCAAGCAACTTACGTGATTGAATAGCCAAAATCCATGGATATTCCTTTACAGATTCCGACTCGACACGATACTTCCTCAATAGATCCACAACCTGGCGGAAGTTATTGCCATTCAGGTATCGTAACTTCGCCTCCTTTTCAAAGATTTTCTCGCTGTCCTGCTTCGACAAGAACAACTCACTTTGCAATATTTCGATAGCAGTCTGATGGGACATTAATCCACGATTTTTCACATTCACCGATTCATTCGGAAAAAGTGGCTCTACTACGGGCAAATCGTCACCATCCACTAGCGTCGATATGGACGCAGCAGTCTCTGGAGTCCGATGCACAAGTTTGGGTGTACAGGACAACTGTCGGAAAACATGTTGACGAGTACAAGATGCAGCAGGACACTGATTAATTAGTTTCAAACGCGAAATATCTCGCGATATTTGCTTTAAAACTGTACGAAACATTTGCGCGAAGAAGCTAATGCCATATAACAGAGAAGAGATTGTCACTTTGACGTTGGTCAATCAGCTGAGTTGTCAAATAATTCGATTGCTGTACCGGCGTCTGATTGCGTTCCGCTAGCAGGATTGGGGCAACAGTACTTTGTTTTGATGGTGATACTTTTATTTGTTTGAAAAAAAAGCGGAAGACGGACTAATTAAATTTTTATTGATTTCAGAGAATGTTTATCAGCAGAGATACTACGCGCCGTCTGTGATCTGGACCTGATCCCTAAAGTGAGTATGTATGAAGTAACTCGCTCTGAACTAACTAAAATTATAGAAAAACCAGATCGAAGCGTATATACCTTAGACTTGTACAGACCTAGTGGTGATACCAAAAGTACAAATTGGTAACGACCATTTGCATTAAAAGTGAGTTTACTATATGAACCAATGAACAGTTTATAGGGGACTCATTCAGGAGGATATTGACCATTCTCAAAATCAATCAACTATTCCATTCTACAAATATTTGTCGAATTTTTCAAGTCGCTAGCTTAATTTTATCTAAAGTAATTGCTTATTTGAAGTCTCACTTGTAAGGGTAGGTTTCTTTTGTCGAATCTTACGCATTTTTAATAACAACCAACTAGATCCCAGTACAAACATTTGACCAAAATTTCAAGTCAGTAGCTTTATTTTATCGAAAGTTATCGCTTATTTGGAGTTTTATTTGTAGGGGAGGTTGGGGTTCCTTGGGTCGGATCTAGCCTATCTTTAATACCAATTAGATCGATCTTACTTTAAATATTCGACCAAAATTTCAAGTTCCTGGCTTCATTCTATCAAAAGTTCTCGCTCATTTGAAGTTTGTTGTTTACTAGTGTCATTCTATCGAAAGTTATCGTAATTAAAGGAATATTTTATTTTTCGAAATTTGTAGGGGAGGTAGGCGTTCCTTTAATCTGATTATGCTCAACTTACTAAAACCCAAGCAGCTTCTCACTTCAGGGTTACATGCCAAAAATCAGGTGTCTACGTCGATTGGTTTAAGAGTTATAGACAAAAAATCTGAAAAGTAGGGTAGTACGGGGCTCTTTGTAAGAAAATTACCGTTAGTCTTCAACTGGTCGATTTTATTTTTCCAGGAGAGTATAAGATTACCTTCACGAGCAATCTACCAAAGCTAGAGCTTTTCATGTTTATTGAATCGGAAGTTATAGTTACATTTAAGTATTTTACATATGTAGGGGATGTAGGCGTTCTCTTGGCCTGATCATGCTCATTTTCAATACCAACCAACTAGATCATACTGCCAACATTTGACCAAAATTTCAAGGCTCTAGCTTCATTCTATCGAAAGTTATCGTGCGAACGGACAGACAAACAGACATGGCTAAATCGAATCAGGAGGTGACCCTTTATCTCAGCATCAAGACCAAGCTGGGCCTGTTTCGCTCCCTGGTACTATCTGTGCTTTTGTATGGGAGCAGTACATGGAAAGTTTTCGTTAGTGTTACCAGAAAGCTGCAAGTTTTCGTCAACACATGTCTTCGTCGAATTTTAAGAATTTTCTAGCCCGAAACAATATCAAATGAAGAGCTAAGTCGGCGTACGGGTCAGATGCCAATCGACGAATTGATACGCAGGCGAAAATGGCAGTGGAAAGGTCACACATTGCGGAAAAGTGATAACTGCATTGCTTTGCATGCCATGAAATGGAACCCCATTTCTAACCAAGGCCGACCAAGAGAGGGTCCTCGAATCACATGGGTAAGTCTTTTGGGGAGTTGCGCCCCATTGCCCAGAACAGAGTACGATGGCGCGCAGGAGTAGTTGACGCGCTATGCCCCGCTAGGGGTTAAGGCAAAGTAGTATACGAAATCCCCAGTCACAATATTCTCAAATCAAAATCCCCAAAAACAGAACACAAGAAACTTTCGTCGTCAATGTTGAGGGAACCAGGGTGGCCTGGGTAACCCATTCTCTCCGTTCATTAAGGAAATCTTTATGAACAGAATTGAGGAAGAACTCAAGGCGAGGGAACACTGCCTAAATTCTGTGTGAAATATGTGGATGACGTATTGGCTATTATCAACAAAGAGGAAGCGGAATACGGTCCACCGAAACATCAAATTTGCGATAGAGATGGAGGAACAAGGGAGAACTGCCATTCCTGGACTTGAAAATCAGTAGGAACAGGAGCTCCATCGAACTCGACATTTTCAGGAAACCAACCCACACACAAAGAACGATCTCATCGAGCTCCAATCATTTGTACTCCCAAAAGATAGTCCCGTTCCACTCGATGATTCATCGACTTTTCACGGTTGCACTGTGGACGGAGCGATTTGAATGGGAAAGGAGATTTATCTTTGACACGGGTTTGAAGAATGGATGCGAACAAAGTCTCACCCGGAAAAAAGCATAAAGAAGAACAAGGATTGACAACCAGTAGCGTAGGTAGCTTTCAAATATGTTGCCGGCACTACATTTTTTTGTTTAAAGTGTGCTGTAGCAACATTTGAGCCCCTCAGCAACCATCAACTAAAATCACCGCAACAACAACTGTCTTTTTAGATGAAAATTGAGTAAATATGTTATCAAACCATCTACCTAGGAGTTAACTGATGACATTTTACAATATATCTTCGAAGCACTCGATTACAACGACTAGCTGTTGAAATATTCGATTAGTGTCATTAACGAAGTCAGTAGATGGTTGGTTGATGATATTCTTGTTGTTATAATTGCCTTGACCCCTCCAGGGGCATGGGTGCGTCAACATCTCTAGCATCTCTATGCCTTGTTGACGTTTCGATAGCATATCTACTTTTCAGAAGTGCAGTTGCTAGCATGCACCTCCTATTCGCGCCGTCTTTATACTGACAAGCTCAGAGCATTGTGAAAGTTCTATTAGTACCCACAGACAGTTTTGGGTTGCGCCCAGATCTCCGAGCTCTAGATTAGTACCGGTGACGGCGGTGACTGAACAACCATGGCCACCGAGCGCGAGACGGAGACCTTAAAGTGAGGTAAAAGGCCCTGGACCATAAGAACTAGGACGCAAGACCGCATCAGGGTACCTGAGCCATTCGATGTCCTATTTTCCCTTATTACCCATTTTTTATATTCCTCATTTTATCATGCTTTGTCCGTGTTGTGTTATCACTTTCCTAACATTCCTAGTTGAACGACGATGCATAGTGGTTCATTTCACCGAGCGAAGCATCGTGATTCGCGCCAAAGGTAATAGTGGCTTTACCACTGTAGCGAGCGTTCTAAGGCATAATACTGAGGCTTGCAACCCCTTAAGCCCCGGAGCTTGTGTAGTCAGCGGGGCCCACGCAAGGGGAGTGCGAAATAATTTCAATTTAAACCCCGCTCAGCCCATTGGTCAAAGACGTCAATCACTATGCATCGCCCGGTCAACTAGAAAAGTTTCCCCGCACGTTCCATTGGAAGTGAGGTATATTCCTACTTCAACGGGCGACGCGACGCTTCATGGTTCGCGTCTTGGCTAATAGTGGTTTTACCATTACCACTGTCCCGTATAGAACGGGCGAAGCGAGTGTTCTAAGGCGGTATACTGAGTATTACATCTCCTTAAGCCGCGGAGCTCGCGCAGCGAACGAAGCCTACCCAATATACTATTTGCCCTAACCCCTAGCAAGGCATAGCGCGTCAACTATTCCCATGTGGCTTATTTGAGGTTTCGTTAGCATAAACTGGTTTCGGACACGTTGCACGTTGGTAACATGTACCTCCTGCCCATTTAGTCGCATACCTGCGGCAAGTCGGGAAAGTTTGTGGCTTATTGTTACGCCCCACACCACAGGGAGGAGACAACACAAACATCCGTGACCATGATTTGGACGGGACTGTTGTTGTTGGTGTGGTAGCGATGCTTCGAATACTGCAGTTCTTCTTGCATCGAGGGGGTTTGGCAGCTCTTGGCCGTTGTAAAACGGGTCGTTCCGGTACGAAGAACCGGCTTCCGCAGGAACGATTTGGACGGGACTCGCTCGAACCCGTAACTGACCGGTAGTATCGTCCAACACGATATCATGCACTTTTTCGATGGTGTCCGGTGTTGTTGCGGTTTTTGGCCGTCCTTCACGTAAGTCGTCTTCGACGGACGTGCAACCACGTTTAAATTCAGCTGCCCATTTTTTAACGGTTGACATCAAAGGAGCAGAGTCCCCGTAAACTTTTGTTAACTTCGGATGAATTTCTTTAGGGGTTCATCCATCCAAAACGAAGAATTTTATGACAGTACGATACTCAAGTTTCTGAATTTTAACGAAAAACACGTAAGACGTCTACTGCAAAAATACGTGTAAACAAACTATTTGAGAGAACAAGTTGAAACTTGTCATACGAACTAATGACACGTGTGCCCAGGCAGGAAACATAAATTTTTGCTGATTGTAACGGTATTTCCGTGTCAGGCCGAGAACTTTTCACCTTACCCTCGTACAAAACCATCATATGACCGGTGGTGCTATGCTCTGGATGGGAAACCTGAACCCTTACTCAAGCCTCCGAAAGCCTGATAACGTCTTCAATAGGCTTGTATAACGAATGGACGATAACCGCATGCCTAAACAAATATTGAAAGGACGCATCAGCGGAGCAAGACTGCCTAGACTGCTAGTTGGGAAGACTCAGCTGACGCCGAACAACTACTGAGCTTCCAAAATGGAAGGATGCTGTCACTTGACCGAGATAATTGGAGGACAATGATCCAGACGGCCAAGGCCCGACGTTGGGTGGTAGCCCCACGATGATGATAAATAAAATACATAATTTAGTCAGTGAGAATGCAAATTAACGCCTTATGTCACGACTATCCATTTGAAAGCTTCTTTTGAGCTCTTCGTATCTTTTTACTTCATTCCTTCCTCTTGAATAGAAATAAGTGCTGAACATCCTATTGTTAAAAACTGAAAATTGAGTCAACCCTCTCCCACATTTGCTCTTTCAATTGCCTTTCTTGACTTCTTAACTTACGCAAGTTTTTTTTTAATTTCTCATCCTCAGCTCTGCTCGACCATGCCTCCGAGAACCGTAAATTCCCGTCGATGTAACGTCTGCATAGTGGAGAAAACGCTGGCGAAAAATGAACTTCACTTATGTTCTGGCTGTCGACTGGTTCGATATTGTAGCCGAGAACATCAACGTCTCGACTGGGAATTGCACAAATCATTTTGCTCCGCTATCAGGCACGTTACAAAAAATCGGCAAGTTACACACATCATGGACTTAGAAGGCAACGTAACGACATGGACTCAATTGGATAAATCGCTGATTTTAGCCAAGTGTCTTCTTCACACAATTCTAAAACGAGAATTATATAATCATGAACTAGAATTCCTCACATTCCCAACACATTGCCAGATTTGTTTTTCGCGGGGAGACAGCAAAACGCTTTTAAGTTGCGAAAAATGTGAAGCTGTCTCTTATTGCAGCCAGCAGCACCGAAAAGAGGATGCAGATCGACATTCCAAATGGTGCCCATATTTAAAGTACTACTATGATTTCTACGATCTGGATGATTCTAAAGTTGTTTTTAATTTTGAATCTGCGCCTATAATTGATGCGGATAGTATGCCGAAACATTTATTCGATTTAATCGAAGCGACAAAAGAGCCATGTGAAAATGGTATGATTATTGAATTTCCCAACAACCTGGAGGAATATCAAAGTTATTCGACTGCATCTGAATACTCCTGTGTGGCAACCCTACTGTACGGAATCAATCGATGTCATTTACTAACCACTGAACGCGATGTTATTACCATTTTCCTAATCGGAGCTCGCGAAGAGCATATATTTCTGCAAAAATCTCACCTGACATTCCTTTTTTCACAACTGCCTAGGATTAGAGAACTAAAGTTTTATCTAATTGGACCAGAAATCCAAGAAAAATCGAAAACAATAGCATTTACCGTTAATACCCACCAAAGAGAGACCAGAGTCTCCTTACATTTCTTCAAAGAAACATTCGAAAATTTCGCACAAAATATTCACTCGAGAACCGTAGCGGTGAATAAGCCTGATTTAATCGCCGCTTTTAATTGTGGCTTCTATGAAAATGTCGGAACGCCAAAAAACACATGGACGGAAGGCATTAAAACTTTGTTCAAATTCGATAGAGTCCCTATCATTTTCACTTCGTACACCCAAACGGAAGCGCGTTGTGATCTTCGCGAATTCAGTGAATGTGCAAACCGTTTGAAACGAAAATACGAAATTGTAGTGAATGGCAAGGAAAATATGTACAAAGATTACACACCTTTTAGAAACATGGAGCTTCATGATCGCAACGATTTAGTTTATTTTCGGAACGGCTATATTCATATTGTCATTGTTGATTGTGATTTATAAAACTAATGATAAGAAAAAGCATAACAAAACACCTCTTTAGTCATGTAAGTAAACAACTATTTTAATGTGAATTATTAATTTTTTACCAAGTATTTTTATGAATGCACTTCTGTTTCTACCAATTTTATATTTCTAGACATGGATAGAATAAACTTTTGTGTCTTTTGTCTTTATATAAATTTTTTTTCGCAATACAAGAGAGTTCAATTAAAACTACAGAGATTCGAGCCTAATCACAGAATTTTAAATATTTCGGTTAATAAAACGTATTAGTATTTATATATAAACAATGAATTATTGGAAAACTTCTAAAATTAAACAATCTCAATTTGGGCATATGTATCGCCAACCCAAAAAGTGGGTCTATTTTTCACAAGGGTTCCAACAAAGCTTACAGGTCCTTTAACATCCGCCGGCGCTGTCCACTTAAAGCTGACCTCATTTATTCCTCTTCCTTTAATTTTTCTATGACTGGCCGTATCCTGCAAAATAAAAATTGCATATGTAAATTCAACATTTATTCATTGTATTTATCACGGATTTACCGATTCAGTTTTGCATGTTCGCAACTGGAAGTAATCTTTCGAGTCGCCAGCATCGAATTTTCCGATCGGAAGATCATTATGTCGGGCTTGAATCATGAATCCTTTGAAAAGTTCATCTTCTGTGTTGCCCTTTAATGTGACTGTGATTGTTCCTTTTGGCTTCACTTTGTTGCTGGATAAATTAATTGTATATGGTGGCGACGACGTTTGCGGTGGGGCAAAGTGTCCAGGCATTAAATTTTTACATGTTTCCTGGTCGTTGGGTGCGCCTTCACCGTATGTCCAAACTGGCGAAGCGAAAATTGAAAGTATCGCAATGCAGTAGAAGAGTATCATTCTAAAGTGGAAAAGATATGTACAAGAAAGGTTCAATTTAAATGAAGATAAAAAAAAAGTTTGTAATGAGTTTTTTTTCAGCAGTCGTGAAGAATTGGGCAGAATTGGGCTGTAGTTACATTGATCGCAGTCCTGAAGGCGTTAGATCTGGATTGGATGAATCTGACTTTTTCGATTTCTCCTCTATTTGCTTTCCGCTGGTAAAAGATGTGCAGTCAACTGTCAATTTGGATTTGAAAAATACTCCCCTCTGGATCTGTAAAGCATGCAGATCCAAAAATTGACAGTGCGGCGCATGTTTTACGGGAGGGGAAAGAGGAGAAATAAATATGGAGGAGAAATAAAAGAAGTCAGATCCATCTGATCCAGATTAAACGCTTTCAGGCAGGACCGCGACCATTGCAGAAGGTTTCGTGGACATTCACGGACCGTCCAAATCTTCTCTGGTCGAAGCCAAAATGTCCCTGTCAAACCCGGGTTAATTTGGCTTCGATAGGGAAAATTTGGCTTTTGAACGTTCGTGAATGTCTAGCAATGTCCAGCATAGCCTATACATTCACGGACGGTCCATAGTCCTCCCCGCGGGCGCTCCCTTAAACGGCTATACTAACCAGCCAAAGTTTTACAAAGCAAAAAATGTCGTTGTAGCGGAAGCCTGATCGGCTTAATAACACCTAAGCGTCCCAGGTCATTAGGATGGAATGAATTTCATAGTCAACAACATAGTCCTGTGAACGCTGGCATATTATGAAGCACCTGAAGCAGCTATCACCGAGGCCATTCCTGGATAGGGTTTAGCGATGATACGCTGTGTCAAGGAACTTGGAAAGAAAGCCTCGGATTGGACGGATCAACAACGACGACCACGTAAATGTTTAACGGAATTATTCTTTAGGATCCTAGAATGTACGCTACCTGAACAAACCAGAGGGCCGTGAAAGCCCTCCTCCAACAGGTCGCGAATTACAAACTGAGCATCACTGTAGTCCAGGAAACCAATTGGATAGGCAGCAAGATAGACGACAAGAATTTGCACACAATTTTCAAAACCGGCAAACTATCGGGTCACAATGAGGCGTGAAGGCCCTCCCCCAACAGATTGAGATATACACAATGAGCATCACCGTAGTCCAGAAAACAAATTGGATAGGCAGCGTGATTGACGACAAGAATTCGCACACAATTTTGAAACCGCCACACCATCGGGTCACAATGAGTTTGGAGATGCATTCATAGTGAGCAGCAGCCCAAGCCGTACGTTATTGACTTCAAGCCTATTAATGAAAGGTTGTGTGCAATTCGCATTAAGACTCGTTTTTTAACCTCTGGCTCATCAATGTGCACACCTCTACTGAAGTTAAGGAAGATGCAGTAAAAGACGAATTTTATGCCCGGCTGGAGATACGTTTCGACTTACTTCCAACAAACGACGTCATAATACTGCTGGGAGATCTTAGTGCGAAGATTGGAAACGAAGGTTTGCACCGGGGAGCCATTGGAGGACATAGCCTCCATAAGAAATGCAATGATAACGGTCACAAATTAATCGACTTCGCCTGCAGTAGGAATCTTATCGTTAGCGTCACATGTTTTCCGCATCTACCCATTCACAGACTTGGAAATCTCCAGACGCACGTACCGTTAACATTTGCAAGAGGTAGGCGTCCTATCGGGGAGCAAACTGCGACTCAGACCATCACTTGGTGAAGACAACCTATCGTTGTAGAATTTCTTCTCCCAAAATCTTTGCGGTTGACAAACTCTCACAGGTGTACACGGGTTCTGTGAAGAAGTTAAAGGTACCCTCAAGGAAGTTGCAAAGAAGGTCGTGGGATACAAGGCCCGCCGAGTGCGAAATGGCTGGTTTGACGAATAATGCAGAAAACCACTTGATGCAAAGAACGAAGCCTACAGACAATATATCCAACGTGTAACTAAAGCCAAGAGCTACGGCGAATATCGAATAGAATAATTAGACGTAAGAACCCGGAAATACTTTAACGAGCAGTTACTGAACATTAAGGAAAACCTAGCTGATAGAAACACCGTACAAGGGTATAGACTAGTAAACACGATTAAGAATGGCTATAAACCCAGGACTAGCCTCTGTAAGAACAATGATTGAAACATCATTAGCGACACGGATAGCATCAATAAACGATGGACGTCCTATTTTGAAGAGCTTCTGAATCGAACATCTAACGTCCCCATACAAGAAGCCCAAATCGATGGCGGTATTATTGATAATAACCTCCGACGGTAGACGAAGTTGATCTCGCCCTGCGATCACTCAAACCAAATCAAGTGCCGGGCGTTGATGAGATTCCAGCTGAGCTGCTAAAGTCCGGTGGAACAGGTCTATTAAATGCCATACATGAACTACTTCTGCGAATCTGGGAGGACGAGGTAATCCCAGACGATTGTCGCAGAAGCATCATCTGTCCAATTCACAAAAAGGGAGATAAACTGCGGTGTGAGAATTACAGGGGCATATCACTAGTTTGTACGTCCTATAAAATTTTGATGAAAATTCTGAAAAATATGATAAAACCGTACGCAGAACGAATCATTGGCGAAAATCAAAGCGGTTTCACACCTGGTCGCTTCACAACTGATCAGCTTTTTACGGTTAAACTAATCCTGCAAAAGTGCTGGGAATACAACGCTGACGTGTACCAAATCTTTGTTGGCTTTAAGCAAACACACGACAGAATCGATTATGGTGTACTGTACAACATCATGCTGCAATTTGGTATAACAGCAAAACTAGTACGACTAACAAAGATGACGATGGCCAGCTCCTTTTCACAGGTCAGAACAGGTTGACTGATCCTTTGGAAACACGTTCTGGTTTGAAACCTAGCACTTGAATACGCCATTCGGGTAATGGATACGGACACTAGCGGACACCCGAAAACTGACCGACGCAAAAGAACTTCTGCATACTCTTGACAACGCTGCAAAAGAAGTTGCACTACGCATCAACGATGACAAAACAAAAATAATAATGCAATCAAGAACAAGAACTCCCAGACAAGCGTGCAAACACGAAAACGAAACTCATTAAGCAAAAATCGAATAGGAACGTGTGGCGCGATGAATCTCACCCTTGTCGGGTAACTTTTGTATTTGCTTTTCGAAAATACGAGTATTTTCAAGTATTTACTCGAATACTCCATAACCAAAGTCTACATACTAAACATTTTGAGGGGCCCGGACTCCTATGGCCCTCCTCTGGATTCGTCACTGCCAGCATGGGCTTCTCCGGGTGTCATAGTCCCCGTCAATCTGTTATGAAATTTCAACTGTTCTTAAAAAAAATCGACAAGGTATGTATTGCAATTTTTCAATGCACTTTGCAACCATTTTTTTGTTACATATTTATATTACTCGTACATACATATATTGAATAACAATTATTTCTTTTTAGCTTAATTAGCTAAACCATTTACTACGATATCTATTACATCCAAGTACCATACAACACTATTCGTATGTTCACTTATTTTCAAAGTCGTCAATTATGCCAGTTGAAAGAAATACTGGTTTTGTTTGTGCACCTTCATGAGGTTCAAGCAGCATGCAAGAGTGCAAATGCTCTTATGTTTTACTGCCATGGCACCATATCTAGCGTTAGCTAGCTTTGCTCTGGAAGTGATATTGCGTCTATCTATGTATTTATCTATCTATCTAGCTAGTTTAGCTAGCTATGCCCATCTTTGTATACATACACGCATATTCAAGTTAATCGGTACCAAGGACAAAATCACAAAGAAAAAAGAAGCAGAAAATGCGATGCAACTACAGACAACTTACTTAAAAGGTGGTAGGTAGGTAGGCAAGCCATTATCATGACTTGACGGAAAGTAAGTAAAAGTAATGGGTTGTATGCACTTCGACATAAGATGTATAGTATGTAGCTACCTGCCTCTGGGAGCAGTATAGTATCCATTATCCAATACTATTGAATTGAAAAGAATAAGTTATTTATTGTCTAATGTTGCAGCGATTTACACATTAGCAGTTGCAGGTGGTAATGGCGTGACTCTATATGTTTTACTGAATATATAAATATTGTTAATATTTGCATAGCATGTTGACAGAGACATACTTCCCAAGCTAGTTTTTATTTGTCTTAAATGTTTAATTTTTGCAAGCAATTTAAAAAATGAATACTATTTACATTAATTACTTATTTGAATGGGTTTGCAATAATTACAGTAAAATAAAAGTTTTAATTAAAGATTTTTGGCAAATCTGACACTATTCGAACGAAGATATTTCGAGATTCTAATGCTGAAATGCGGAAAATTTTCAATAGTTTTTAAAGTATCGCGCGTAGGTTTAAAATCACAGGAGAAAGAGTATGCGAATTCTGTTGACATATAGTATAAAAAAACTCCTTGGATGTTGAGGACAAATTGCAAAGAGAACCAACTTTAAGCTGCGTTCAAAGTGCAATCTGAAATGTAAGGTTAATGCTGAACATTTACGAACGGTTCAAATCCAAAAATTTCCCTGTCAAATTCATACTGCGACCGAGGAAATTTTGACTTCGACCAGGGAAAATTTGACTTTGGACAATCCGTGAATGTCCATCCTAAGATGATTAATGTGGGAAAGCTTCGCATATAAACCCTCTAGGATTTCACTCTGCACATACGCGCGATTTTGTATACAAATGTATGGGCGGATCTTTCTCGCATTTACCATCCTTCAATTCGACTCAGCTTCGAACCATGGCTGAAACATAAAGCCTGGAACACAATAGGTAGCTGTAGCTTATAGTTGGAATGCCTTATACACAATGTGTACAATAGTTTGTATAGTTTGTAGCGCCAATTCGTTGGCATGGAAAAGTTGTAGCTGAAGTTCCTAGTTCGAACGATTGAACTTCCAACTAAAAGCTACAGCTACACATTGTGTTCCAGTCTTTAAAGGTCGCCACACATGAACGAGCACAACCACGACCGAACTTCCATCGAACCATCAATTTCATAGAACGTGTGGAAACAAAATTCCCCCTATTTCCACTGTTCTATGATATTTGATGGTTCGATGGAAGTTTGGTCGTGGTTGTGCTCGTTCATGTGTGGCGACCTTAACGATTGTTAACTAACTGAGCTTTGGCATTGCCGTCGAAGCTACTGCGACCTAGAATAAGGAACAATAAGGACAAATTCAGAAATAAATTCTCATCACTTCGATAAATGCATAACCGATTACAGGAATTTGGTATACAATTGAAAATGTCCATCGTGAAGATCGGCCAAAAAAGTAGCCATACCAGAGCTTCTCTAGAAATTAGTTTAGGTTTCTTACAATTCTTCAGTGGTTAGTGTGGCGCCTATTTTCTTGAAGGCGGAATTTGGTATTTGTAACTATTACTCATTTTACATTACATACAGAGAAGTCCATCATCCCGAGCACTTTCGGTCGCTGGCCTCTGTGAGATTTACGTAATTTTTCAAATTACCTGTAGAATGCAGAATGTGCACTCTGTATCTTGTAGTTGGAAGTTCAAACTATGAACTTCTTTGATACATTTGGATTTGAAAATGTTCGATTAATACGCATTAGAGGCGAAAAAACATGGTCTGCATATGAATCAAATTTACTTCAACTTTCGCCACGAATGAAAAATAGGAAAACAAGCTAGTCGAAAGTATAATACCATGCGAAGCGTGAACGGTATTTTATCTTCATTTCAACTTATAGTGCATTTGTCACTTTGAAATTATTGGTAAAACTTGTTCCGATTTCACTGTTCCTATGAGAGGTATATGAGAGATGGGCCGATTTCAACCAAATTAAGGAATGTGATTTAGCGAAAACTACTATTGAATAATAGAAAATTTTAAAAAGATATCTTAAGAAATAAAAAAGTTTTTCTCACAAAGACGAACTTTTGGACAGTTCGTTCCTATGGCAGCTATACTATATGACGTAACGTAGTGGTCCGATTCAGTTGAGAGACTAGTTTGCATAGAACCAGACAGACAGACGGGCAAAGCTTAATTGACTCATCTCGTCATACTCTGCTACTTTTTCAATCATCAGGGGGGAGAAGAAGTAGTTACCGAGAGTTGACCTTCCGCTGCTTGCTAGCGGCCGGCATTTCCAGAGCAGATGAAAGTCAGTTTCCTGCAAAAATCGTTATATGGGAGCCGATGCCGCCTGGCGTGCCCAGTGCCCAATGACCATACCCACCACCATGTGGATCTGTTGTTACGTCAAGGACAGTAGTTTTGTGGTGCAACTGATATAAAAGCTGGGCCAAATGTTGATGGAAGATAGGGGTATTAGCAAGTTACCGCTAATATGCTGCGTTACATTTATTGCTCCTCCTCTGCTATCCAGCATAGCACAATGTTGGAAAAGGCACGTCCGGCGCTCACTTATGGTTTTTGACTTTCACCACCCAGTTATCTCTTTCGTTGTTGTGATGTGAAATCCAAACCAAGCGTAGTTTTCTGCGTGAAAAACACTGAGTGATGTCAAGCTCCTCTGAGTGGACTCCGACATTTAACGTCGCGGTTGAAGTAGTCCGGGGAGCTCCGCTGCCGTTGCAAAGCAAACGGCTCTCTGCGCCTTAATGAGCAAATTGCAATGTGCTACAGTCCAGCCTGGCAAGCCACCATACCACTACCCTGTACAGCATTATGGGACGCAGAACTGATACATAAAGCCAATGCAGAATTGCAGAACGTTAGGTTGTAGATCCCATGTTTTGTCAATATCAATAAGTAGAGTGCTCTAGTAGCGTTGTTCACATGCTCTTGAGTCCTGCATATTTGCTTTCTAGTTTAACTGTTCTATCTAATATTAGACCAAGGAAGTTTGCCATATCCTCAATGATCAATCTTACCCCTTCCAAGGTGGGTAGCGCAGTGTGTTGAGGCATCAGTCTCATGTTTGACTACCGGCGTTTCGGGTTCGAATCCCGTCCACGACAACGTTCGTGGCCATGGATGTGCAGGAGGTGCATGCTGGCAACTGCATTCTCCGAAACCAGTTTATGCCAACGAAACGTCAACTGGGCCACATGCAACAGTTGACGCGCTATGCCCCACTAGGGGTTAGAGCAATTGAGTAGTAAGGTAGGTACTGGTGGAATCTTATGTTTCCTTGTGAAGAAGGCAATTTTGGTCTTACTAAGGTTGATTACTTCACAGTCAACAGATTACTCATAGACCTGGAGGATGTACGTACATATGTTGAACGCTAACTGAAAAATTTGCGTGCACAAGCAAACCGTTAGCATTGCTCTCGAAAATGCTGAGTCGAAAAATTCGTTTTTTGTTCGTTGTTTTACATATATTTTAAGTACGTCTTCGAGTTATGGGGTATTACGACTTGAAGTGTTTGGAGCTACCGAGTTTCGACTGTAGTTTATGATCGGAGATGCTTCATTCTGTGCTATGCAAACTTCATGATAAAGTTAATATACCGTATCACTTTTGTAAAGGGTATAAAAATCTTATAGCTTTGGAATTTGACACAATTGATGTGGAGAGTCCTCAGAATATATAATTCAAAGTCCTCGTTGAAAGAGGGTCCGGAAGTTGTAATGAACCATATTCTGGTCTGGTTGTGCTGCTCCCACCGGCAGATCGAAGCAGCACCTGATGAGTAGTGATCTGTTGGTGGTACGAAACCAGAGGCCGAGGATCCCATTACACCCGGACTCAGGTGCGACCGTGTGGGCGTCTGATCCGTCCGTCAACCATTCCATCCTTATCGACAATTTTTTTTTTCATTTTTACCTCCCCTGTTTGTGTTGTCTTCCCCAGGCCTATGAATTTTTGTTAATACGTGAAGGACAGGGGCAACGAGCGGCGAAAACCCCGCCCACATCTCCCGAACTGAGCTACAGCAAGCATAGGCCGCTGCTTAGCTCGTTGAGGGGCTTTTTTCTTCGCCAGATGGCATAGCACGACCTACACGGTCATATGCTACTTTAGGCTCCGTCCCCACGGGTATATTCGGATGCCCACCAAACCGTCCGTTACAAAGTGTTGGATAAAGAGGGTTAAAGATATACATAATTGTTTCCGGTTTCTGTGGAATATTTCGCTTTTTTAGTACATACATCGATATAAACAAAATGACTTTAGACCCCCTTTATCTTATACTTCATCTATCAATGGAAACTTTGGAGCATACCTATATATTAAGTAGTCGACTGAATATATGCCCCAAAGTCCGCCACATCAATTGTGACAAATTTTAAATAGTGAAGCGAGCGTTGTAGGGCGGTATACTGAGGGCTGCAACCCCTTAAGCCGGGGAGCTCGTAGCGAGTGGAATCCACGTAAGGAGAGTGTGAAATCATGTCAATTTAAAACCATTTATTAGTAAAAAACGCGAATCACTATGCGTCACCCGGTCAACTAAGAATCTTCCAAAAATTTTGAATTTTAATTTTTTTTTTAAATTTGAACAGTTGTATCTTTGAAGTATTGGTGAATTTGGCAAGCAGGAAAAGGTCGTTTTAGTGAGGTTAAATCTCAGATTAAATGATTGGGAGAGTGGCAAATTTTAACTTTGTTCGGCAAGTTGATCTTTTTGACACAATTTACAAAAAATGTTATAACTCTGTAACGGTTAAAGACAGAGTGTACATTTTGGTGTCAATTTTTCTCAAATCAACGGTACTATCTAATAATTAATAAAATAAAATGGAAGTTAGATTTCTCGAGGTTCGACTGTACTAAAAGCCATCGGTCAGTAAGTTTATCCAACGGGCCCTTCACTAAAGTTTACCATATATACGAGTATTCATCATTTACGTCAATTTTTGTAAGTAAAGAGGGGAGTGTGTTACATGTTGTAAACAAATACAGCATGTAACACACATACACACATCCTTCTTGCATTGAAGGGGTTTGGCAGCTCTTGGCCGTTTTAAGGCGATATTCAGATTAGCTACATTTTCAGCTCCGACGCAGCCACGCACAATAGCTAAGCATAGTCGATCGTATCGCATGCTGAGCGATGAGTATGTGAATCCGCCCATTTGATGCTGTGTATCTCGACTGAAATTTCAAGCAGTCGTGCAGCGCGGTGTCGTGTGTGTGAATTTCGCCTAAAAACTGGTCGCTCCGGTACGTAGAACCGGCTGCCGCAGGAACGCGAGCCAGTGAGTCACTGACCGTCTTGGGCCTATGTTAAATTCATGGGTCGATGTATCGCTGAGTCCATGAGTCTCTGAGCTCATCGTCGAAAAGTACGGCTTTAGCTCTGTCCTTACGGTAAACTTGAGTCCATGCATTAATTCCAAATGCCTGTCATGCACTTTAAGGTATGTACTCGTATGTTTGTACATACAAACACTTTTTTCTACGACGGATCAGTTTTCTGATTCTCGAATCTTTTTTCTGTTTTTCTTAGAAACGCTGACCGGTACGGTTCCGATCCAATGGGACATGTTACAGGTAATGTTATTTTTGGGATCATACTTTTTTTCCGGTTCATTGGTGGTCCATGTTATCCAAACTATTCTGACAGCTCACAGCTGATATCTGCGGTCGTATGTTGAGGTGTTATGGTTGTCTTTAGTTAAGCGGTCGCCAGTTTTCAATCGTTATGAATTTGTGGAAGTAGCAGTATTTGCAGAGAACAAATTAAATTCGAATGTCTGACAGCCGATGGATCTGGATGGATCATAACCGTTTTTTTAGACAACTTATAATCCACGGACATGGGTCTGGATCGGAACTGGACCACGCTCCGGATTTAGGTGTTTTGGAACCGCGACCAATGCTACCAAATATAGTCCAAAAAGGGCCGTTGGAACCGGAAAAGTTCTATAGTGACGACAAAACGCGGTGTCGTGTTTTTTTTGTATGATATAATTAAATCTTTATCTTTTCATGAATAGGAAGGAGAAAGATATCTATAAACTTTAGATATGTACTCGTACGTACCTATGTTTGTAGAATTCGATAAAATAATTGAACAGTTAGTATTTGATTTAGGGCAGTTTCATTTTTTTTTTATTCTACGAGTCAACTTTAAACCGTAATGGTGTTAATTTATCGCTACTGATTCACTTAGAAACTAGGGTATACTTTCACTTTTCAAATTAATTATTTAAAAACCAAAAATGCAAATGTTTCTTAATTAATCCGATACACAAGTTCAAAGTTGCAGTCCTTGAGAAGCAAACCCACAATACGAATAAGGCACAAAACGCAAAACTGTTTATTACTCTTTTCAATATTTCACTGTATAGCTCACCTTTAGTATAAGTTATTATTTAAATGTATGTACAATATTTAAATGTATCTCGAACCTCTTTCTTCGAATTGTAAACGCTTAATGATCACTTCGACAGCTATTTCGAAAGGTTTTTTTCACTCGAATCTGTCCATATCAGTCCCCCACAAATCTATAATGTGGATAAAAACTACATTGTTCCTATACAAGTGACATATATGTTTATAAACAAGATTATGTAAATTATATTTCTTTTTCTCGATCGATACACATTGCAGATAGGCTTAGGGGGGGAAAAATAGCAGTTGATCGCATTAGTTGCAGTTTCTGTAAAAGTACAAGTTCCATAATGAATGTTTCTTGAGTGTTTCCTATTAATTAGTGAAAGTAAGAACTCAATTTGATTGGCGTAGGCCCGAACGCAAGATTTTTTCTAGGGGCTGTTTTTACAAAGCCTGGACGGAGGTTCATAAACAAAAGAAAAATAAAACATAGTTAAACATCCAAATCAGTTTTAATAAATTTTACGGGAGAACCGAAGTGGCGCCTTACGTGGGGCTTTTGGTTTGAACTGGAAGGCTCTGCCAACACTTCAAATTCAATTCAGTCAGTTCCTGCATTTATGAGCTGTTTAAAGTGCATGGTTTGAAGAAACTCCTCTTGAAATTAGAAATCCTTTTCCGAATTATGAATTAAAGGAGCCTCCGTAGGTACGGCAATGTATATACAATATAAATGATCAGGGTCACCTCCTGATTCAATTTAGCTACGTCTGTCTGTCTGTATGTCCGTTCGCACGATAACTTTCGATAGAATAAAGCTAGAGACTTGAAATTTTGGTCAAATGTTTCTAGTAGGATCTTGTTGGTTGATATTGAAAATATGCATCATCATCATCATCGTGGCGCGACAGCCCGACGTCGGGCCTTGGCCGCCTGGATCATTGTCCTCCAATTATCTCGGTCACGTGACCGCGTCCTCCAATTTTGGGAGCCCAGCAGCTGCGCGGCGTCCACACCTACTGAACTCTCCCAACGAGATCTCGGTCGTCCTCGCAGTCTCGCTCCGTCGACTCGTTCTGCATTCATTACTCTCTTAGGCATGCGATCATCGTCCATTCTTTGTACATGCCCTGCCCATTGAAGTCGTTGTAGTTTGACGATTTTCGAGACTTGCAGCTCATCGTACATTTCATACAACTCATGGTTGTACCGGATGTGCCATCCATCTCGATCGCAAACAGCCCCGAAAATTCGCCGTAGAACCTTACGTTCAAAAGTGTCTAGCATGTTTTCGGAGGCTTGAGTTAGGGTCCATGCTTCGCAGCCATAGCATAGCACTGGTCGTATAATGGTTTTGTACACGCGGAGCTTCGTGTTTCTGTGCACATGCTTCGATTTCATTATGGGGAGAACCGAGAAAAAAGTCTTATTAGCTAACTGTATCCGTCGCTTGATTTCGTCAGTTTCGTTGGCGTCCCTTGACAGGTTGCAACCCAGGTAGATGAAGTTGTTCACGAACTCGATGTTGAGGTCCCCCACGTTGATGCTCGGTTGTGCAGGTGTCCTTGTCACCGATTGCATCATTATTTTAGTTTTACCCTCGTTAATACGTAATCCAACTTCCTTTGCAGCGGTATCGAGCGTATGCAGAAGTTCTTCTGCGTCAGCTAATCTTCGGGACATGATGTTGATGTCGTCGGCGTACGCTGCTAATTGTGTCGACTTGATGAGTAGCGTCTTGCTGTTGTCCATATTCATGGCCCGAATAACGTATTCCAGTGCTAGGTTGAAGAGCGTCGGTGCCAGTCCATCGCCCTGTTTCAAACCAGTGCGTGTTTCAAATAGATCAGTAAGTCTATTCTGGATCCTGACTTGTGAGACGGAGTTGGTCATCGTCATCTTTGTCAGTCGCACTAATTTTGCTGGTATACCAAATTGCAGCATGATGTTGTACAGTACTCCACGATCGATACTGTCGTATGCCTGCTTGAAGTCGACAAAGATTTGGTATACGTTTACGTTGTATTCCCAGCACCTCTGGAGTATCAGTTTGACTGAGAAGAGCTGATCGGTTGTGGAGCGACCAGGTCTGAAACCGCTTTGATATTCGCCAATGACTCGTTCTGCGTACGGTTTTATTCTATTTTCCAGAATTTTCGTCAAAATTTTATAGGACGTACAAACTAGTGATATGCCCCTGTAATTCTCACACCGCAGTTTATCTCCCTTTTTATGAATTGGACAGATGATGCTTCTGCGCCAATCGTCTGGGATCTCCTCGTTCTCCCATATTCGCAGGAGTAATTGATGTATGGCATCAACTAGACTCGTTCCACCGAATCTTAGCAGTTCAGCTGGAATCTCGTCAGCGCCCGGCGCTTTATTTCGTTTTAGTGACCACAACGCGAGATCAACTTCCTCTACTGTCGGGGGTTGAATGGGTGGGCCTAGATCAACAATATCGTCGAGAGCTTCCTGTGTGGGGATGTTAGATGGTCGGTTTAGAAGCTCTTCAAAATAAGAGGCCCATCGTTTGTTAATACCATCGGTGTCGCTGATGATGTTTCCATCCTTGTCCTTACAAAGGCTTGTCCTGGGTTGGTAGCCGTTCTTAATTGTATTTACTAGTTTGTACGCTTGTCTGGTGTTCCTATTAGCTAAGTTTTCGTTTATGTTCAGCAACTGCTCGTCAAAGTATTTACGTTTCTTACGTCTAATTATTCTATTCGATATTCGCCGTAGCTCGTCATATTTTTCTCTTCTGGCTCTGGTTCCTCGTTGAATCCATTGTCTGTAGGCCTCGTTTTTCGCGTCAAGTGAATTTTTGCATTCTTCGTCGAACCAGTCATTTCGCGCTCGCCGGGCTTTATATCCCACGACCTTCTCTGCGACATCCTTGATGGTACCCTTGAGTTCTTCCCAGAACCCATGGACGCCTGTGTTGCTGATGTTGTGTAGCATAGGTGATAGTTTTTCCTCAAGGGCGGTAGTATACGCCACCGCTGTAGCATCACTCAAGAGCTTATCAACCGCAAAGATTTTGGGAGGGCTGATTCTTGACTGGTGCACTGAGGAAATTCTACATCTGTAGGTCGTCTTCACCAAGTGATGATCTGAGTCGCAGTTTGCTCCTCGATAGGAGCGGACATCCATGACACTAGACGCCCATCTCCTGCAAATGAGGACGTGGTCAATTTGGTTGACGGTATGTGCGTCTGGAGACTTCCAGGTCTGCTTGTGAATGCGTCGATGCGGGAAACACGTAGAGCTCACGACTAGATTCCTGCTGCAGGCGAAGTCGATAAGTCGCTGGCCGTTATCGTTACATTCTTCATGGAGGCTGTGGCCTCCAGAGGTCCCCCGATGCCAACTTTCATTCCCGACTTTCGCGTTAAAGTCTCCCAGCAGCAATTTGACGTCGTTTGTTGGAAGTGAGTCGAAGAAAGTTTCAAGGCGGGCGTAGAACTCGTCTTTTACTGCATCTTCTTTAACTTCAGTGGGGGCATGCACATTGATGAGCCAGAGATTGAAGAATCGAGTCTTGATGCGAATCGCACACAGCCGTTCATTTATGGGTTTGAAGTCAGTAATATGCGGTTTGAGGTGATTGTTCACTATAAATGCTACTCCAAACTCCTTGCGGCCCGATGGTTTGCCACTTGTAAAAATTGTGTGCGATTTCTTGTCATTAATCTCGCTGCCAAGCCAATTTGTTTCCTGGACTGCAGTAATGCTCAGTTTGTACTTTTCGACCTGTTGAAGGAGGGCCTTCTCGGCCCCCGGTTTGTTCAGGGAGCGTACATTCCAGGATCCGAAAGAATAATCCTTTATTCGTTTGCGTGGTCGTCGTTGTTGATCCGTCCAATCCGAGGCTTTTGTTCCAGGTTTCTTGACATGGAGTGGTTTTTACAAGGACGAGTTGTCAGCACGTCGCTTAACCCCATTCAGGGGATGGCCTCGGAGATAGCTGCTTCAGATGGTTTAATAAACGTGCTGGGGCCCACACAACTATGTAGCAGGTCCAACTACGCAAGTCATTCCATCCTACTAGACCTGAGACGCTTAGGTGTTCGTCAGCCATTCAGGCTACAGCTATCTGCCTTTTCCAAACTGTCTTATCGCTAAGACATTGGCCGTCAGCGAATTGATACACTGCCGTTACCAGGGGGCGCCCACGCGGAGGACTATGGAAAAGGTCTTTGCCCCCCCGAAGAAATATGCATAATCCGACCAAAAAATAACCCCTACTTCCCCTACAAATGAAACTTCAAATAAACGATAACTTAACGACATGAAAAATTCGGCGAATATTCGTTGTGTGGGTTAGTTAATTGATTTTGGGAATGGGCAAGATCCTACTGAATGAACTCCAACTTCCCCTATGAACGTTAGTTCAAATATACATATACAAAATCCGAATGGATGAACAATGAAACTTCTCATTGGATCCAGACACACAGTTCAAACTGGCCATACACGAAGCTCACTTTCAATGCATATGGTCGTTGCCAATTGGTACTTTTGGTATCACCACTAGGTCTGTAAAAGTCTAGGGTATGTACGCTTCAAACGCTTCGTTTTATATGAGAAGTTAGCGTTATAGTAAATATTGAAGGGTATCATACCTTCGGAACATTCATAGTTGAGCTAGCGACGCATAGTGGGTTATAAATTGAGACGATTTCGCACTCCCCTTGAGTTTAAGCCGCTCACTTACTCTAAGAATACCGACCTGGAACGCTCGTTTCACTCGCTCTATATGCCACAGCGGTAAAGCCACTATTAGCCAAGACGCAAGTCACGATGTGTCGGCAAGTGAAATAGGAATATACCGAAAATTTTGGAACATTCCTAGTTGACCGGGCGACGTATAGTGGCTCGTGTCTTTGACCAATAGTGGGTTTTAAGCTAAAATGATTTTGAACTCCCCTTACGTGGGCTCCGCTCGCTACGCGAGCTCGGCGGTTTGAGAGGTTGCAGCCCTCAGCATAGCCCTCGTTTTGCTCGCTGTATACGCTACAATGGTAAAGCGGCTATCATCCAAGACGCGAACTGCGATGTGTCGCCCGGTGAAATCGGAATATACTGAAAATTTTAAAATTGAATTATATCGCTTAGATCTTTAAATCGTTTAAAATAGAAAAACATAGCTCAGAGTTACTCTGTTTCGGCCCTCCAAGCTCTTATGCCGTTTTCGCGCACTCCACTCTAACCTCTATGAAGGAGAAGCAGGACCCAAGGATGTTCCTCCTACGATTCGCCAAAGCCTATACACAGAAGGCGATAGCAACTTTCCTCCTTCTCGTTCCCACAGCACCTAAAGCAATCATTGTGTGGGAGCTGAAGTCTCCTAGCATGCTCCCCGATTACGCAGCATCCGGTGATAAACGGTCCCACATTTCTAAAATGTCTGCTGCTCAGCACCAGTAGCCCGTAGGATCGGTTGGGATCTAGCTTGGGCCATATTTGCTTAGTCACATGACATGTTGTGTCACTACTCCTCACATAAGGTTGCCAGAGCGCAATTATCGCGAATGCGCTCTTTTTTAACCACAAACCTCGTGAAAATCGGTCGCATGAAGACACACCCCCCAGGGGGAGGGGGCACAAATATCGTTTCGCAAGAAAAGCGATCCTCACTAGGCTTATTCGTTCAAACAATCAAACACGTATTTTGCCATGACAAATAGGGACGGAAGGAAGGAGCTTTTATGGACATATCCGTATATATGGCCCACGTGGATTGTATCATTGAATCCTGCGCTTTAAGGTGCGTTTTTCTAGGTACCACTTTGCGTCGATCACAGGCGACGAAAAGATACATACAAATAGTGTTCCGTGCTCTATAGCTTCATCGCTAATCACGAATAATGAGTGACGATCGTGTGTCTAACAGTAACGCACCTTTAACAATGCTTGACAGGCGTCAACCTCCCGGGCCCCGGGTCATGAGAACCCGTATAATATTAGCCCGAGCCATAATGGTCAAATGAGGTATTAAAACTCGTCCTTCAATTTGGTTATGATTCCTCAAGATACTGTAAAAACTTAATGGATCTTTTGTGCTAATGATCATTATTTTAAAGACGTGGACGGTAAAAATATTTGAGTTTGAATTTAATTCAGATTTCATTCATTATTTTGTGTTATCAAACAAAAAAGTATTATGGTTCCATTTACAAATGCTTGAAAAATTGGCTTTATTCTTAAAAACAAACAGCAAATGCCACTTCCATACAACGCTGACGATTAGCACGGTCGGGACCGCACAACTAGAAATATGACGAAGAAATTGGTTCCCCTCAATCGAGACTACGGATATACTATACATTCGTATCTATACCAAATATTTACCCGTTTGAAGATATCAACTTTCTTAGCTAGGGCTATTGGGCTGTTCTGTTCGTGGACCCATCATCAGTAATTCTTTTTTAAAGTGCAAGAGATACGTTGTTATTTCAAGAATGGGTCAGTTTATTGTGAGGATACCATCACAAAAAAATCACACAACAAGGCAATCTGACAGTCAAACAAAAAGATATGAAAAGTTGTCCCCCCCCCCCCACAATATTTTCTAACAGTCGGCACCTCTGACAAGAAAGGCCTTAGCTAGGGCCGGGCATTCGCAAAGGAAGTGAGTCCTGTAACGACCGCCGTGAGCCTGGCGACGTCTCTACGGGACTTGGTCAATTGCTCAGATGTTTTCTTCCTGGCGTAGGAGAGCCATATCTTCCTTGATACGCCGCAGGTGGGCAGACGTATGTATAAGATGTAAGCAATCTGTAAACAATCAGTTATTAGTCCGGATGGCGCAGCGGTTAGCACGTTCGCTTTCTATCTTCTATGAACTGGGCCAAGGTTCGATTCCTAGCCTGAGTTCAGTCGGTAAAAAAAGGAATTTACGTGTCGGACTATGAGCCCATTCAGCTGTTTAATGAGTACCCATTTGGGGTGAATAGCTTGGTTGAGCGTGTTGTTGATCACACACCTCTGTACAAGACATACCGTTACGATCTAGAAAATGAGATGATGCTAACTCATATCGAGGCCATGGTTCAAATTGGACTGTTGCGCCAGTTATTTATTTATTTCATTTTGGGTAAATAACTCGGTTGAGCGTGTTGCTGATTACACACCTCTCCACAAAAACACACCGTCACGATCTAGTAAATGAGATAATGCTAACTCATCTGGAGGCTATGGTCCAAAATTGGACAGTTGCGCCAGTTATTTATTTTTAAGGTAAAGAGATTAGGTCTCGGGAAGTTGGCTTCAGTCACTTTCAAGCACTACAGAGGATAATATTGGACCTGCATGTATGCGTGAGAAAAAAAGGACTCTTTTTATCATGAAATGAAACGGAAATCAAACCTTATAGATATGGGTATCTCCTGATTCGGGGTGGTAGGACCAATGCACAGTGGTATGTACTATTGGGCATTTTGAGTCCTTTGGTCAGGACTGATTGCATTTTGAGTCCTTTGCTGCGGAGGAAATGACATTCTTGATAATGAGGAGATATCTAGCCAAGATGGGTATCATATAAATGGGTTCATGAGGCGGATGCTCTAGAACTAGACTACTGCTGATGTTGTTGTGAGTCCTTTGGTCAGGAAAAAAGACATTCTTGGATTTGCTTGATACATATAGCTACCTCCTGAATCGAGGCGATAAGGACAAAATTTTTTAATGCAAATCAAAGACAACTTGAAAGCAAATAGATCAAAATCAAAATGTACTTTTTTATAGAATAGGTTTTGTGTTTCCTCCAATGTGGTGTGTATCGCATTGAAAGAAACACAAAACCTATTCTATAAACAAACGTCGATCCCGGCAACAACAAAAACTAACATCAATAAAATTTACTTCCATGGCACAGGTTTAGATGCCGATGAACATCATTTTTTTTGCCATTTTTACTCAGTATTGTTTTTACTCAGTATTGTTTTTTACCCACTCAGTATCGATTAAAATTTAATTCGGACGAATCAAGATTGCAGTTATTAAATTAGCCATTTGTGGAACGGTAAAGAGTGGTTTGGAGGGAAGTCTTTGTTGCAAATTGCAAGGAGAGTATATCCTTGCAATTTGGAATTTTATTAAGCCTTTCCAGGAGTAGGACAGTTCATCTCCTATTGGCATCGGGCACTACAAAACTCTCGTATTGCGGACGAAGCCCTCTACTCTACTTTCAGCTTATTTTTTATGATATCGCCAAATTTTGAAGCTTATTGTCACCTCACATTCAAATATTCAAATTCGGTTACAGGTTCACGATCTGAAATAGGATCATTCTTAGTATCCTTCTTTACATACTACATTCCGCCAAAACGCTGTTCTTACGGATATCCGTATAAATATTACTCGATCATTGCGACCGGTAGCGCAGTGTGTTGAGGCATCAGTCTCATGTTAGACTATCGGCGGCGTTTCGGGTTCGAATCCTGTCCACGGCGACGTTCGTGGCCATGAATGTTCAAGAGATGCATGTTGGCAACTGCATTCTCCGAAACCAGTTTATGTCGACGAAACGTCAACTGGGCCACATGGAACAGTTGACGCGCTATGTCCCACAAGGGGTTAGGGCGATTGAGAGAGATTGTAATAATTTAAAACATGAAACTCATTTTGAGCATTAAACTTTTGTATTTCGAATATATGGTATTTACATTTAATCTTATAACTACATATTAAAATTTTGTTCTTATCTGCAACTCCCGAAATCAAATACAGTACACTCTCACTTATATGAACCAATTATTTTAGAGGAAGTCCAAGTGAGTGAAAAGGAGCTCTCTTATGTAAACTGAAAAGGGTGCAACTATTTTATTTGATTTAGGATATTTCTATGATACGACTTGTTTTCATATTCTCCAATCTCTTCAGTTATATGAAATTTTACTTATATGAACTTCCTCTAAATCAATAACCAGTTCATATAAGTTAGAGTGCACTCTAACTGATGGTTCACGATGTAATTATAAGAATATGAAAATGCGAATCGATAGTTTTACTTCCAAGGAAGAGTCAAAGTTGCAGCCGTCTTATTTTCAATTCAAATCAGAGAAAATTTTGCCTTGAACATTATTAATTGAATTTTTTAAAAGCAAATCATTGGTCCATATAACGTGCGGGTTCATATAGGTGACAGTGTAAAAATAAAATTGATACATTGATAAAATCCATTCTTTTCTAGGTACTTGTCTTCGACATAAATCAAATTGTAATTAAAGGAATAATTTGAGCCTCATGGAAGCAGAATACAGAATAATACTTTAGACAACATGAATATCAGCGGTTACTCCTTTCACCCAGAATTTTTCATAACCAGCAGCAACGGTTCCGACCAATTTTACACTCTTGCCCTTCAAATCGGCACTTGGAGTCCATACGAAGTTGACGGATTTCACCTTAGCATCCTTGATTTTGGTGTGTGTCAATGAGTCCTGATATAAAACAAAAAATAAATCATCATTCACTTTGCTTTTCTTTCCTCTACGAAACTAAACTATGTACATATTGTTTAAACTTACACCTCCTCCGCTGCATTCCAAAATTTGAGCATGTCCTCCGGATGGTTGAGCTGAGAAAACTCCTACTGGCTTACCAGCCGAATGGGCTTGAATGAGGAATCCTTGAATATCTTCGGTTCCGGTGGAGATCAATTGCACTTCCAACGGTTGGCCAGCAGCCACTGAGTCTGAAGCCAAAGTGAGTCGATATGGTGCAGGAGAACTTTGAGATTGGATTGGCTTTGCGTCAGGGCCAGGATGTTTGGGTCCTCCGATCGAGCAAGCGGAAGGTGGGGCGCCGGAACTGTATCCCCACACAGTTGGAGTGGATAGAAGAGCCAAGAATGTTAAGTAATGGAAGAAAGCCATTCTGGAAATAAGGGAAAATGTTCTTTTTTAAATAATTATTTATTGAAATGAAATTTTTGGAAACTGTGTATAACATGGAGAAATAAAACTTTTATATCAAACAGAAAATAAAATTATTACGAAAACAAAAGGTTTTTTTGGGAACATTAGTAGTTGACCGGACGACGCATAGTGGTTTGCGTCTTTGGCCAATAGTAACATCTGTTCGCTACACGAGCTCCGCGGCTTAAGGGGTTGCAACCCTCAGTATGCAGCCCTTAAACGCTTGCTTCGCTTGCTCTATACGCTACAACGATAAAACCACTATAAGCCAAGGTGTGAACAACGGTGCGTTGCCCGATGAAATTCTATGTACCAATTCAGGTTAACAACACGCAATTGCAACAGTACGCTAACCTGGATTAACCTGAAGAATTCAACGCGGGGCAATTACCCAAACCAAATAGAGATATCAACGGATGTCGCATTCATCGCAAAATGGCAAATTTGTTATGGAGAAGTAATTTTAATTTAATTTTTGATGTCATATCGTAGATATCTTTCCGATTACGTTATATGTCTTTTCTTCTTCTTCTTCCTTGCCATTTCATACCACTCTGCGGCTTCGCGTTGCTCTGCCCGTGGTGTTGGCACTTCGCCCGTTCTGGCGGTATAATCTCAGCTTCCTTCTGCAGGCAGCTCGGTCTTGGATCGTTTCATCGCCGAGATTTACGCGTTGTTGTTGCTTCTTCATTTGATCGATCCACGTGTGCTTCCGTCTGCCTCGGGGTTTGGGTCCAGCAAATGGAACGTTCACTGATATTGCCTTCATAACTGGGTTCTCAGGTGGACGCCTTAGAACATGGCAAAACCAATCCATACGACGATCTTCGAGCTTTTCAGTGATCGGTTGCTCGACAAACAAGCTGCCTCGGATGTGGGTACTTTTGATGCGATCCTTTTTGGTCACACCGGCTGACATCCGTAGCATTTTCATTTCAGTCGCAGTCATTTTACTCTCTATGTGTATGTCTTATACATACATACTAGTGATGGGCATATTGACTCTTTCTACTGTGCCAGCACATACACTCTAACTCTTTCCACTGAGTCGTTCAAAAAGAGTCGTTCAAAAAGAGTCGAACAAATCCATAGACTTGGGGAACATATTCAATAAAACCCGTAATTATGTGAAATGCACGTATATTACATCAACTTATTTCTAGTTTTTTATAATTAAAGTGTATATGGAAATAACGTTAAATAAAACTTATAGCTAAAGATTGGAATTCAAAAATATAATCTGTCAAACTTTATTTGATGTTATTCTGTTCCTTCTCTCCGAAATAATCTGTCCTGATTTCGAGAAAATCCTTTCACACGGCACCGATGTAGCCATGACACATAATCGTTTCTTCATAATTTTAAAAAGGCGTGGATAAAGCAATTTCCGCTCTTTTCACCACAACAATGGATCGCTGCTTCATTTGACATATGGCTCCTGCAAATATGTATCTAATTCTGCAATCCCGACAGTAATGGGGTTAGACACGGATGTGATTTTCGACATTCTTTCGTCAAAATCGCCCCAAATTTCCATTGCAGATAACTCCTCACAGAAATTTTCGGATGCGGATGTATGACTGATTTGAGAGGAAATATTTATACAACTAGCTTGTTGTGAAATTCCCAGGTTCGAACAAGGAAGCGTAGGCGACAAATAACCGAAGTTATAGAAATTAATGCTATATATTATTATTAACTTGCTTGTAGAAAATTTCCATACTCATGTAATAAACGATATTGTAGACAATAGTTAAGTTATACCAAGTTCCAAATCAATCGTTTAATATATAACGATATTAAATGTTTTGTAGTTAAATACAAGCATTTCGCCCCTCGCTGCGTCTTAGTTACAGCAAATTGAAAAAAATGCCAGAAGTGGAAAGTATTCATTATCTTTTTTGAAAAGACTCCTTACAAGCCTTATAGTCGAAAAAAAACAAATCAAAATTCATATGTGCATATGCAGCCACTAACCTTTACTTCCTCAATCATGAACAACAACAACATGAACATCTCCAGCGGCTGGGCTAACATTTCTGAACTAGACTGTTGCTTTCTCAAAATTTTTCATAATGTTTTCATTTTCATAAAGCCTGTGGATATGCACAGAGAAGAGAGAGATAAGGAAGGATAATCACAATCTATGTACACTAAATTCCCTGAAGCAATTCCACCTCATTCCGTCTGCCAAACTCACATTCCCCAATTCCATCTCATTTCCCCGGAACACCCGCCCGATCCATATAGTAGAAGAACCAGGCCAAAATAATGCTGCCAAAAAATTGCTTCGTTTCTCTCTAGCAATTTCATTTCCTTATTTCTCTCTCTTCTCTGGCTGAAAAAGACTCAAATCAAATGAATGTGATGATTGGAATATGTGCTTATGAGTGAAATATCTGGGTCTATTCTGTGCTGAATTACCCAAATAATCAATGTGTTTTTTACTCAAGACACAGCCCAGTATGGCTCAAAGTACAGAGCGAATGAAATACAGAAGTGTTATAGCCGCCATACATTATCCGATCCGTCGTCCGATCGATCGGCCGATGGATCGCCACAAATTATCTGCCGATCTCCACTGCACACACACTGAGCGATTTCCGTGCGATGCGATAACGAATGACAATTCAAAAAATAGGTTATGATTCACTCCCAATCCAACCTAGATTCATTTTTGTTAACTATTTGGATGTGTGTGGTATTTTCGTATACCACATATTTGATATTTCAATTGCAGTGCCATTTAAATCATAAGAATCCTTGAAATTTCGTAATTTAATAATTTGGTAATTTGACATTCACTTGCGATAATCACATACACTATCCAATCGATCGTCACCGATCGATCGCACGAAGATCGCACAAAAATATCGGCAGATCAAAATTGATCGGCCGATCGGTGCGATTTCCACATACACAGGCCGATCCATCGGCCGATATCGATTTCGGGCGACGGATCGGCCGATCGATCGGTGTGTGTATGGCACGTTTTAGCGTGTGCGTGCTGTGTGCTGAGTGTGCTGTTTTAAAACAGCACAAATTGTGCTAAAAACTCAAACTCACATTTAAGAAACTTCTCATTGCGTCCACAGTATACAGAGGAAATTGTCTGGTTGTTTGTTGGTTTGGTATCGTTTTCATCTCAAGTTGAACTTGAGGTGATGATGATGATATGATACAAGACGACTACTTTGTTTTAGAACGTTGGGTTTGTTTTCTGTATGTATTTGGGGAAAATTGGATGTGCGGTGCGACGTAAGCATATGATTTTTGATTTGCTTGCAGTCAGCATGGGTTGTTGTTTGTATATTTATAAGTGTATACACAATGCGTGCATTGCATACTGCATAGAGACGATTATGAATGGATGGGATTATTTAGATGGGTGGGATTGGTTTGGTAGATAGATAATGATGGTTTTAGTTTCAGATAGATATTAGGATGGGGTGTGAATGAATATGAATGCAATACATACATACATATATGTTATCAGAAATTTTTAATGAGCGTTGAGTTTCCATGCGTTACGTAATATTTAAATTAATTTGAGTATTCATTTTACAGTGTGTCAATCTTAAATTGAACGGCTCGGAGGCTATGTCGTTGTGCCGTATCTTTCGCTCATTCTGTTGAGGCGATCAAAAAGAGCGACTCGTTACTGTGTTACCCATCACTAATACATACATATTGTTGCGTGTACAGGGTGGGTATCTTTTACGACCCACACTGTACTAATCTCGAATGATCGATGACAAGTACAAATTGAATAGACACTAGACGATTCTCGAGCCATCTGTAGTCTAGACTCTAGACAAACAGAACCATTGATAATGAATTGGATTCTCGAATCTTCGTTGAGTAGTGAAACCCGAGACTCGAACATCTCGAAAAATCTAGAGTCTTCGCTAATTGACGAAAGCATGGATCTCCACCTATAAAAGGCAGATGTCACCGAACGAAGGAGCAGTCGTGAAGAAGTAGTAGTCAGACTCGACACTCAGTGGCGGTTGGATCGCTACAAAGCGGATCGTTATACAGTATCCGTCCGGAAAGTAGTGCCGTCGTTGTTGTATTGCTAGTTTTAACGTTTGTTGTTAGTACGCGTGTATATAGTTAGTTCGTTTTGTAAATAAAGTGTGTGTGTATTTCAATCGAAGTGTTTCATTATTCAGCACTTGCACTAATTGCACTTTGATACTTAACCGAGTATTTGACCCGGAAGGTGTTTTTTTTTGTACAGCACTAAATCTTAAGTACAAAGGAACGCGCCTATTATCTATTATAAATTCTAGCACTACATTTCTACATCTACTCGTACTTGTGACTGCAATAATATCAACACTATGTTGCCTCATAAATTACAGATCATCATCATCGTGGCGCAACAACCCGACGTCGGGCTCTTGCCGCCTGGATCGTTGTCCTCCAAATAACTCGGTCTCGTGACCGCGTCCTCCAATCTTGGAAACCCAGTAGTTGCCCCGTGTCAGCATATACTGAGCTCTCCCAACGAGCTCTTGGTGTTCCTCGCAGCCTCGCTCCGTCGACACGTCGTCCGTTCATTACTTGTTTAGGCATGCGAACATCGTTCATTCGTTGTACATACCCTGCCCATTGAAGACGTGGTAGTTTGACGAATTTCGAAACTTCCAGCTCATCGTACAGTTCATACAACTCATGGTTGTACCGGATGCGCCATCAGTCTCGGTCGTAAACTGCTCCGAAAATTCGCCGACTTTCTGTTCGAATATGTTTAGCATGTTTTCGGAGGCTTGGTTTAGGGTCCAGGATTGGCAGTCATAGCATAGCACTGGCCGTATGATGATTTTTGACACGCGAAGCTTCGTGTTTCTGTGCACATGCTTCGGTTTCATTATGGGGAGGTCCGAGAAGAAAGTCTTATTTGATAGGTGTATCCGTCGCTCGATTTCGTCAGTTTCGTCGGCGTCCTTTGACAGGTGCTACCCAGGTATGTGAAGTCGTCTACGAGACCCCCTACGTCGAAGTTCGATTGTGCTGACATCCTCGTTCTTGATTGCATCATTTTTGTTCTACTTCTCTCTATTCGATTAGAGAGTACTTTCACAAAATCTGTTCTGAATCCTGACCTGTGAGACGGAGTTGGTCATCGTTGTTTCTGTTAGTCGTACTATTGTAGTTTTGCTGGTATACCAAATTACAGCATGATGTTGTACAGTACAGCACGGTCGATACTGTCGAATGCTTGCTTAAAGTCGACAAAGATTTGGTACAGGTCAACATTGTATTTCAAGCACTCTTGTAGGATTAATTTAACTATGAAAAACTTATCGGTTGTAGAGCGACCAGGTCTAAATTCGCCTTGATACTCGCCAGTGATTCGTTCGGCGTACGGTTTTATTCTATTCTCCAGAATTTTCGTTAGTATTTTGTATGATGTTGTATCATGGCAGCCCCTCAACCTAACCTAACCTAATCTTGTACAGACTAGTAAAATGCCTCTGTAATTCTCACACCGCAATTAATCTCCCTTTTTGTGGATGGGACAGATAATGCTCCTGCCCCAATCGTCTAGGATCACCTCATCCTCCCAGATTCGCAGAAGAAGTTGGTGTATGGAATTTAAAAGACCTGTTCCACCATATTTTAACAGCTCAGCTGGAATCTCGTCAGCGCTCGGCGTTTTATTTGGTTTGAGTGACCGCAATGCGAGATCAACTTTGTCTACTGTCGGAGGTTATGTGGTGAGGCCCTGATCAATAATAACGCCATCGATTTGGGCTTCTTATATGAGGACGTTAGATGTTGGATTCAGAGGCTCTTCAAAAGAGGACACCCATCGTTTATTGATGCTTTTGGCGTCGCTAATAATGGTCGCATCCTTGTCCTTACAGAGGCTAGTCCTGGGTTGGTAGCCCTTCTTAATTGTATTTACTAGTCTATAAGCTAATAGCTATGTTTTCATTAATGTGCAGCAACTGCTCGTCAAAGTATTTCCGTTTCTTACGTCTAATCATTCTATTCGATATTCGCCGCAGCTCGTCATTTTTTTCGTTTTTAGCTCTAGTTGCACGTTGGATATATTGTCTGTAGACCTTGTTCTTTGCATCGAATGATTTTCTGCATTCTTTATATCCCACGACCTTCTCTGCGCCTTCCTTTAACTTTTTCCTAGAACCCGTGTACACCCGTGTTGCTGATATCTTGTAGCATAGGTGATCATTTTTCCACAAGAGGTTCTCAACCGCGAAAATTTTGGGACCAAGTGATGGTCTGAGTCGCAGTTTGCACCCCGATAGGATCAGACATCCAATAGACTGGACACCCATCTTTTGCAAACGAGGACGTGGTCAATTTGGTTGACGGTACATGCGTCTGGAGATTTACAAGTCTGTTTGTGAATGCGTCAATGCGGAAAACATGTGGAGCTTACGATAAGATTTCTACTGCAGGCGAAGTCGATTAATCGTTGACCGTTATCATTGCATTCCTCATGGAGGCTACATATGTCGTTCAGTGGTTCCCTGATGCCAACTTTCGTTTCCAACTTTCGCATTAAAATCTCCCATCAGTATTTTGACGTCATTTGTTGGAAGTGAGTAGAACTGTGTCTCCAGGCAGGCATAAAATTCGTCTTTCACTGCATCTTCCTTAATTTCAGTCGGGGCGTGCACGTTGATGAGCCAGAGCTTGAAAAAACGAGTCTTAATGCGAATCGCACACCACCTTTAGTGAATAGGTTTAAAGTCAATAACGTGCGGTTTGAGCTGCTTGCTCATTATGAATGCAACTCCAAACTCCTTGTGGCCCAATGGTTTGCCGGTTTTGAAAATTGTGTGCGAATTCTTGTCATTTATCTCGCTGCCAATCCAATTTGTTTCATGGACTGCAGTGATGTTCAGTTTGTAATTCTCGACCTGTTGAAGGAGGGCCTTCACGGCCCCCGGTTTGTTCAGGGTATTCAGGTATATTCCAGCATCCGAAGAATAATTCGTTAAACGTTTGCATGGTCGTCGTTGTTGATCCGTCCAATCCAAGGCTTTTGTTCCAGGTTTCTTGGCATGGAGTAGTTATTACATGGATGGGTTGTCGGCCCATCCCTAAACGCTATCCAGGGGTGGCCTCGGTGATAGCTGCTGCAGGTGGTTCATAACATGCCAGAGTTCACACAACTGGTCTGACTACGTAGTTCATGACACCCTACTGACCTGAAACGCTTAGTTGTGACACAGCCATTCAGGCTACAGCTATCCTTCCCTCCTCCTGTCACAACTTTCGGCGGAGTTAATTCGTACTTGTGGTTGTGTAATAATCTCAATGCTACATATGTTGCCTCATAAATTACCCAGCTATTCAAAAACAATTAATATTTCTTATCTTTCTTATCTGTGCCAACTCAAAATTAGTGTGTTGCATTAACATACGGCACGAGACCGTTTCAATGTTAACATGCAATGCATAGGATGTATCGTAAATGTCATTTAGTGCGTCCCCAATTCGCCAAACTCGTGAATTTCCACACACGAAACCAATATTAATGAAACTAGAAAAAAAACGTTTTGGAAGAAAACGCTTATTAAATCTTATGCATGACTTGCTCATATGCTAATATTTCCCATAAACAGGTTTACCATTAAGCTATACAGTATGATTAATTTGAATAATATAGTATTGCTGGCACAAGACTAACTTTTTTGCAGAATTTTTTTTCAATCTTTAATATCTTTACAACTTCTTTTTTTTTGACAAGAAACGGAACGTGTATTACACTCAGAAAAAAAAACACGTTAAATCTTTATATCGTAAAAAAAATGGTCAAAAGTCCATAATGAATATGACCAGAAATTTATGAATAATACAGTTGAATAGTAACTACAATTTTTTTATCTATTTTTTTTTCTATTTGAACAAAAAATAGGCTACGAACAATCAGAAACTATCAAAGATCATCAGGTCTCGGTCGCAACTCTACGATACTTGAATCTACAGTTTAGGCTTCCATTTCCCTGGCGCGTTAATAAAATAAAAAAACAAACCAATGGCTGCGTTCCAAAAAAAATCGCTGAGTCCGCGCTTCACAATTGCTGACCAGCACATTGTGATTATTTTCGTGTTTTAGAAACGGCATGCCAGCTGTCTCATTTGTCAAATGCCATGTTCAGTTTGGCATTTAACAGAAAACTAGAAATTTCTTGCTTGAATTAGTCCCAGGTGACACACAAGATACGGTATCAACTTTCTTTCCCACAATATGGTTCAACAATTACGATAAAAACACGATTATCACCCATAAACAACACAACCGAGGTTAGAATCAAAGTTTGACAATTGTAGCAAATGTCGCTGAGCCAGAAAAGCGAGAAAATTTTATGCTGACCAAAAGTGAAAGCGCTTACCCTCAGCGCTTAGCTCAGCGCACGGGTTTCTACGACAAATCATCATGCAGCACTAATCGCTTCTAGGTGCTGACTCAGCGCTGGCGTTTTTGGAACGCAGCCAATTTCTCTGATTGCGCGTAGTTTATCGTATCAAAACCGATTTTACTACAAGTGTCCACCATGGGCGTGTCAGCTACATACTATACCCACCCAGGTCCACGAGATGCGGAGGCCTCTGCCTTCAGGGGGCCTCCAATTCTGTGTAATTTATTTTCTTCGAAAATTTGAAATTCCCGAGCTGCAGAAATTCGGTCACGCAGCGCTAAGTATAGGTAAAGAAAACGGAAACTCGGAAGACTTCAGAAGAAAAAAGTTTCCCTAATGTTAACATAATCTACAAAGCGATAATTCATCATCATCGTGGCGCGACAGCCCGACGTCGGGCCTTGGCCGCCTGGATCATTGTCCTCCAATTATCTCGGTCACGTGACCGCGTCCTCCAATTTTGGGAGCCCAGCAGCTGCGCGGCGTCCACACCTACTGAGCTCTCCCAACGAGATCTCGGTCGTCCTCGCAGTCTCGCTCCGTCGACTCGTTCTGCATTCATTACTCTCTTAGGCATGCGATCATCGTCCATTCTTTGTACATGCCCTGCCCATTGAAGTCGTTGTAGTTTGACGATTTTCGAGACTTGCAGCTCATCGTACATTTCATACAACTCATGGTTGTACCGGATGCGCCATCCATCTCGATCGCAAACAGCCCCGAAAATTCGCCGTAGAACCTTACGTTCGAAAGTGTCTAGCATGTTTTCGGAGGCTTGAGTTAGGGTCCATGCTTCGCAGCCATAGCATAGCACTGGTCGTATAATGGTTTTGTACACGCGGAGCTTCGTGTTTCTGTGCACATGTTTCGATTTCATTATGGGGAGAACCGAGAAAAAAGTCTTATTAGCTAACTGTATCCGTCGCTTGATTTCGTCAGTTTCGTTGGCGTCCCTTGACAGGTTGCAACCCAGGTAGATGAAGTTGTTCACGAACTCGATGTTGAGCGATAATTACTCTTTCTGTATCTTCTGAATGTGTAATAAATAAATAAATAAATAAATAAATAAAAGAGGGTCTCGAATTGGACGATATTTCGCTAGAACAAGCAGTCGACGCTTTACCTTCTGATTCCAGATGCTTCTTTTTTCCTTACTCCTGTATGATTTTTGCATCATCCTTTCTATAGAGTAGCTTTTCTTTTTAGATTCAGTATAACAAGGCAGCCTTGGCTTTCTGTTCGGCTTTTGTGGTTTAGCCACGTATTTAAGACCTCCATAAAGGCTTCGAATTGCCGGCATTGAGAGCCTCTTCGGTAATCGGACGAAACGCGGAGGAGCCCTAGATACCTTTTTGTTTGGCAGGATTGTCCTTTTGAAAAGCTTAAAATTTTTCTTTATACATAGTATTGCATTTTTCGTGTGCTCAGCAGCTTACAGAGTTTATGAGTGAATAACGGCATGGAATGTAGTGTTGAGCCTCTGCTGGTCTCAGGATTCTCTGTAAGCTCTTGATCATCTGAATAATGAGGAAATGTAGTTTTTTTTGCTAATTTTCTCCCTGTACAATGGTTGCTGACTGACTCCGGTACCCAGTTTGCTTTTCCTTTTTTTAGGGTTTTGTATTAAAAACAAAACCCTTATGAAATCGGTCGAATGTCTGTCTGTCCGTCTGTCCGTCTGTCCGTCTGTCCGTCTGTCCATGGAATATCTCACGAACGGCTGAAGCTACATACATGAAATTTTGTAGGAATGTGTAGAATTACTATAATTCACCGGAGAAAGCGAATCGTCGTAATAGGTCAACTTTAAGGGGAGGTCCCCATAGAGGGGAAATGAAGGTCGAAATTTTTTTTTCGTTTGGTACAGGCAAGTGGGGTATCATAAGAAAGGTACCGTCGAGTACATTCCATTTTTGGAATTTTTTCTAAATTTGAAGAAACGGGAAAAGAGGGAGATGGGAAAATATGTCATCCGAGTTTGTCCCCCCCCCCCTTGCATTTCGAGACCGTTATACTTAGAAATATGAAAATTTACAGAAAAGCGCCATTTTACTAGCGTAGAAAACCTAGATTTTTAGAATTTTGAAATTTTATCAGAAAAGGTTAATAATAGTACATTTCTATAGTTGCAGTTAGCACACCCCTGCACCCCTTACGCGCACCCGAGGTCAAAAATATTGATGGCCAATGATAACCAACATCATAGGCAATAATACCTCCTAGTTTCATTACAATCACATAATATTTAATAATAGTACATTCATTTAAATTTTGAGATTTTGATGCCATTCATACAAAAAATGTACGTAACCGGCTACATATCCGTACTAGTACTGCATACTTGAATATTGTTTTTCGTAAAGTGAATTGGAGTTAACCTTTTCTGAAAGGGTGGAGATTGGTGGTATAGGAGTGGTAGGGGAGAGAAGTTTAAGGGGGGAGGTAGGTGGGTTGCTGCTTTAAGGGGAGGTTCCCATAGAGGGGAAATTAAGGTCAACATTTTTTTCATCTGATATGGGCAAGTGGGGTATCATGAGAAAGGTACTACAGAGTACATTCCATTTTTGGCGACTTCATCAAATTCAAAGAAAGGGGAAAAGAGGCAGAGGGGAAAATATGAGATCATATTGTAATTTGTCCCACCCCCCTTACCATTTCGAGACCGTTACACTTAGAAATATGAAAACATACAGGAAGATGGCTTTCAACTAGCACAGAAAACAAAAAAATTATGGAATTTTAATATCTTCTCAAAATAGGTTAATAATAGTATATTTCTATAGTTACAGTTAGCATACCCCTGCATTTCTCAAACACATTCGAGGTCGAAAATATTGATGGCCGACGATAATCAACACCATGTGCAATAATATCTCCAAATTTCGTAATAATCACGTAAAATTTAATAGTAGTATTTTACATTCATTTAGATTTGGTCATTTTGATATCATCCATACAAAAAATGCACATAACAGGTCTCTTGTACTCCATACTAGTACTACGAGTATATCATACTTGCATATTGTTTTCCGCAGAGCGAATTGGAGTTAACCATTTTCAAAAGGGTAATGATTGGTAGGAGAGGAGGGAGAAGGGGAAGGGGGGGGGGGGTATGCTGGTCGCTGACTCTATTCTCTATAATTATTCAAACAATTTATTCTCAATATTTTTTATGCAAACTTACAATTCGCAATATTGTCTTAACATGAATGGTTAAGCATCTCCTAGAGTAGGACAGTTCATCTCCTATTGGCATGGGACACTACAAAACCCTCGGATTGCGGGCGTAGCCCTCTATTTTCCGGTTTCATTTTTATTTTTAGCAGCACACTCTGTCCTCAGCTTCTTCTTCTTGGCAGGCCTCGAAAATTTTATTATGTTTTTTTAGGCCAACGAACTGAACTTTTGTTAGTATATGTAATAAATGTCAACTAAATAATGGTTATTTTATGAAGATAATGTCAACAATTTAAATCCAAAGATTTGCTTGTCTCATACAACATTACCAATTAAAATTTATTTGTATAATTGTATGGTGTTGTTACTGAATTGAATTAATTCACATAGAGTTTATACTTGTTTACGTTCGCATTAACCGGATGCGAGAATAACCGGACATCGGCCGGGAAAAAAATACATAATGAACTTTTTTTAACGCTTCCTTCTTTCCTTACTCCCGTGTGATTTTCGCATGAATTAGTTCGGCGCACACGTGATGAGTCCAAATTTAATAGAATCAATAAATGCTTAATCTTATTTTTCCCTGAATTCGTTTTGATACAAGCGCGTTGAGTATGGCTGAAGCCAAAATTTACATATTTCGAAGGATAACTTTCCAGAATATTTTATTTTTTTTTCTCTATCAGTGCATCCGTGCTCGGACGGCACGTACATATATCGACAACACAAATTATTAGAAGAAATTAGACATATATCGGATTAATCGGACAAAACGGCTACCGGACTGCTGAGGTTTGGTCCAAAGGAGTACGGTTAAGAGGGAGTGTACTGTAATCTACACGTGGCAAGTAGAAATTTTACAATAATTCATAGGCGTGGGGCCTTCAAATTAAACTTTGCTGAGGCCTCAAATCTCTTCAGCACACTCCTGGTGGGCACATTCCGAAATCTATTTACAATATAGAAAAAATGCTGATAAACTTCTACTGGAACTTTTAATTCGAGATTTTAAATCTACTAGGACGTGCGAAATTATTCCCCTATTTTCCCGTACGTTCCTATGATATTGAAATGATTAGGTTCGGTGTCGACACTGTTTCGTTTTGAAAACGCACCCATTAATGGTAGCTTTTTTTTATATAGTGCCAATACTTGAAACGTCTGAATAAGATGTACATAATTATGTACTGTCTAAAGGGGCATTAATTTATGTTCGATATTAAAAATACTCAAATTTGTCATAACTGAGGAATATTTTTACAAATGGCAGGCATACACAGGAGGCCGGTAGCTCAGTGCGTTGAGGCGACAGCCTGATGTCTGAACATATCGGTTTTTCGAGGGCTCGAATTCCACCGTGGCTATGGATGTTTGAGTTGTCTTTTCCTTGTGGTGCATGACATAAAAAATTTTGCGGAGGGGGGGGGGGGGTCCAGTTTAATTACCAATGTTTATACATATTTAGACTTAGTGTATATACACAGCGAAACAATTAAACACTTTAAAAAACGCCAAATTCCGTCTTCTTTAATACGAATAAGGAATCCGAAACCGGGGCTATGAGTATTTGTACAGATGTGCAAAAGGTGAAACACATTTAAAAAATTCAATTTCCAACATAACGGTAAATTTTGCAGCATAGAACTATAGACATGAAAGTGTCACACTTCTGTCAGTCTTTACTGATCCGTTGTGTTGTTGTTATTGTTGTAGCAACGCCTGCTGGCATTGAACGGGTTTGACAGCCCTTGGCCGTTGCTGATGAACGGCTCGCTCCGGTGCGTAAAACCGGCTGACGTAGGAGCGACCGATCCGTTGTGTAGTTTTTGTTTAGCAAGTGATGGATTGTCTACAATGTGTTAGAAGACATCTCAACGAATTTGAAGTATCTACGGCTGCGATATTACTAAAGGAAGGACATGGGATTAGGGGTGGGAGCAGAAACAGAACAATTTATAAGAATTCGAGGATAGGGCTGACCAAGACCAAAATTTTACAGCAAAGGCCGATTTCTACGACCTCAGAAATCGTCGAAACACGGCACTTTCCATACTAAGTGACCTCAGATCCGCCAGAGGAACGGTTATTTCCAAACAAACCGTGCGTAATCGTTTGAATGAAAGGGCCTTTTTCTAGATATCCGATAAAAGTACCGCAATTATCAAGGAAGCACAAAATCGCCCGACATCGGTTTGCCAAGAGCCGCCGTAATTGGAGTATGAGGCATTAGGGGGGGGGGGGGAGCTTTCTTCTCTGGTGAATCAAAATTTTGCCTATGTGGAAAGGATGGTCGAGCTAGAGTTTATCGTAAAATATAACTGGCCTAACAGTTCAATTTTTGACCAACACCTCGAGGTCGGCTAGCACCTTCTCATTTAATATATCGTGATGGTGTGTATTTTACAGAGGTGTATGATCAACAACACGCTCAACCGAGTTACTTGCCCCAAAGGGGTACTGCAAACATAGTGCGTGAATTCCTCACTGCCAATAATATCGACCTTCTTCACAGGCCAAAGTGTACCCCAGATTTAAATCCCATAAAACACTTGAGGGACTGGTGCAACGCATTCATCCATGCTCAGACCTTACAAGAACGGGAACAAGCTATGAAGGACGAATGGGCAAAACATTCTCAGGAGGATATCAGGCGTCTCATAACAAGCATGCCTAAGCGAATTTATTCTGTTATTAGGGCTCTTTCAGATGATAAAGCAGAATAAAACAAAACAAAATAGAAATAAAAAATCATAAAATATTGCTATTGTTTTTTTTAAGAGTTTCTAACATTTTTTGTTTAAACCGTTGTTTTGGCTTCCTTATTCTCTGTAATGAACCATATTCTAGTCTGGTTGTGCAGCTTCCAGTCGGCAGTCCTACAGCAGCACCAGATGAGTAGTGATCTGTTGGTGGTACGAAACCAGAAGCCAAGGGTCCCATTAGAACCCGATGCGAGCGCGGGGACATCTGTACCATCCACCAACCATTCCACCCTTATTGCTCCATGTCTTTTTTTATTATTCCGCGTTTTTGCCTCCCATGTTTGTGTTGTCTTCCCCAGGCCTATGAATTTTTGTTAAAACGTTAAAAAAGGACAAGGGCAACGGCGTAAACCCCGCTCACATCTCCCGAACTGAGCTACAGCAAGCATAGACCGCTGCTTAGCTCGTTGAGGGGCCTTTTCCTTCGCGAGATGGAACGGTCCAACCTTCCCGGTCGCTATGCTACCTTAGGCTCCGACCCCACGGATGCTCACCAAAACCGTCCATCACATCTCTTCAGTAGCAAAGATTGTGAACTTTTATTCTTTTAATTGATTTTCTGTGTGTATTTAACAATTTGTCCGCTGGAAACGAAATCTTTCATTATCTTGACCAATCCGAATTTCCCGTCCGATTAATATGTATTGTACTTGGAGATGTAGTTACGAAGAGAAGTGTGTCAAACGTTTCTGACTCATAGTTGAACGCAGACATGTTTTTAGACGTCGCAAATGGCGAAAGGACCTTTCGGAAGATGCTGGAACCGTAAGCAGTAAAGTTATTAATCATATCACCTCGTTAAAAAGACTTTTCATGTGTGGGGGAGGGGACAACTGCCCCCGCTGCCTTCCTGTTCCAGCGCCATTGGGACAACGTATGCATTTTCAACATAAAAATCCTCAATTCGATCTCAATTCTTTTATTTTATTGATTTTAATTTCAATAAAACGCTGAAATCATTTAAATCGGGAATTGCTTCCACAACAATAATAGAGAACGGTAGGTATCTAACAGTCTTGATTATCCCGAAAATCCAGCTGAGTTGGGAAAGACATAACTGATATAACTGATGTTATTTATCACTCAGTATAAAACTGTTTTGAATCAGCCGTACATTTACGTATACCCTAGTATGGTTTTATATCACCTTTTTTTATCATAAAATATATACACATCAACATAATTTTAACATAATGTTAATGATCACCGCTAGAAAAGGCAAAACATGTGTTTTCGGATTATTGATTAGCATGACGCTTCAAGACCAAAATTTGAATTTAAAAACGGAAATGAAATAATATGCATAGAAAATTGTTAATAAACGAGTCTTTTCGAAGGTCAATTCACTACCAAGGCTACTAACGAACAAAGCAATGACTAGATAAATCACTCGGTTAGATGCAATGGGTTCTTCGTAATAATCACTGGTGTTGATTGATGATAGCTGTGCTATTGGCTACCGTTTGAAAGCACTAATTGTTAGAAATCAAAACAACACTGTTTAAACTGTTTGAATATCTAGAACAAGACCGTATTATGGTGTAAATAACACTAGCGCTGTATTTATTGTACATTATCCGATAAATTGCATAAACTTCTTTAATTGGCATTTGAATTACGATTTAATCACTATATGGACTTTACTATGTAAAAACAGCCACTCACCTCGCGTGCTAGCTTTGCTCTTTTTCAATCGAAGTGTAAAACAGTAATAGACAAGTCAGTGAAGTATCACAACCTTTTCATTAGGTCTCCCCACAAATATAAATAGGAAAACATATATTAGTTTTGTCTTATGTTATTTGTAAGCTCAACTGCCTACAAATTGTACCGAGTTATACGCATACATCCATAAAAGTTATACGTCCCATGTAATTATTCGCATTTAACTTACTCACACCTTATGATTCTCTCTGTTACTTTGAAAAAAAAAAGTCAAAATCAAAGTAATAGGTGGGATGGAGGGAGGTAAAACCAAGCTGGGACAGATTTAATTTGAAGCTGAGGTCTTTAGCAGGTTCATTGTTTGCTAAGACAACAAGACGAAACTACGTATGTATGTATATGTACATATTTGAAAAGCTTTTAAGTGAAATAAATTAACGAACGAACAAGTAAATTTTTCCCAGATTCGTTCAATTTTTTTTAATAGGATTGACGAATACATGTCAGACACTATACTTATATACTATTATTAGCTTTATAGATATTATAGGGACGGTGCTATATAAATGTGTTTTTTTTTTATTTTTTTTTTGTATTTAGTAGTGCATAAAATTATTTCTTAGTCGCAATTATATTTTTTTCAATTTCAATTCATTTGAATGTTTTCATTCATAGTCCTTACATTAAGTAGGTTCTTTTCAGTTCAGTTTCAGTGTACTTCAATATGGGTTCGTTAAGCACCGTGCAAAAAAACGTTTTGGTCAATTACTACGTTAAGTGTCAAGTGATCATCATTTTTTTATCGTATTGGCGTGATTAAAAAAAATTAAACATATTGGGGAAAATATCTACGTTATGTTTATCAATAACACTGATCGAAAAAATCTAACTTTTCGTCTGTTAAACAAATTTGAATGGCTGTTTCTTATGGAATATTGTGCTCTAATTTGAAATCTGCATAGCATTTTTTTTTAACGGGAAAGGTTTTTTTTTGTAATAAACAATTACAAAAGAACACACATGTGTAAATGATTTATTTATTGAATGTTCTATTTATTAATCAAATTTTATTTTAAAAATCAAAATGTAGTTTTTCCTATATTTTGCTTGAGGAGCATGTATTTTTAGTGTCCAGCGATAGTCTGCAAGCATATTTGAATTTCTTTTTCCCGAATAACTTTTTTCCATTGTTGAGATATCTTAGTGGAATCACTCATCGTATTCGTCGCTCACAGCACCGAGTTTGGGGCCGTTGTGGTGATGGACGGCTGGAGCGACAACAGGCGTACCGCAGCTGTTAATGTGAGATTGCAATGTCCGACTACGGAGGTGTTGCAGAGCATTCCAACCCCACGGAATGGTTCGTGTACAGTGGCGTAACTATAGGGTGGCAGGGCTGGCGAAATGCTACGGGCCCCGACCCGATGGGGGCCCCGGTCCGAGAGGCCGCGAGTTCAGAAGTTACCTAACATTTTTAACAAAACTTAGTAAAAATTATAAATTTTACATAAGTACTTAAAATTAATTAAAGATAGACACACTAAAGACCATATAGAAATTCAAATAAATTATTAAGATTTAAACGGATTCATAAGAAAAGGATTTCGGGCAATTATAGACCTCATTCATTGGTTGTTTCATTTGGTGGCGCGAGCTAGTGATGCTCGGAAAATTTCCGCATTTTGTTAACCAAGGAAGTACTTTTTTTCGTGGTGCTGGCGGGCTAGCAACGCACGATGTTAGGGGAATCCCGGATTTATATTTGTTATGTACGGAGCATTGATATACGAGAGAAGGATAGAGTGAAATACCATCGGCTATCTCGGCTTCTCCGCCATTGGCGAAAATGACGAACTTTGCGAAGATGAGCGTCTCCAAGATCCGGAAAGATTGTTCAAAATGAACATATTTTATCGAGTATTGGACATCATTATTAATCAACTGAAATTGCGTTTCCTTTCAATGAATGAAGTTGTTTCCAATTTCTGTGTTTTGCAACCTGGAACTTTGCAAAATTTAAATGACACTGAATTAAAAAAAGCTCTAGAATTTGTTGATATACTGGGTTATTGGTTAAGTCAACCTATTCCTTGTAACACGTTATAATAGGGTCAAAATGCATCAAAATGAGGCCATAAATGTTAGGCCGATTTTCAATGGTCACTGAGATATTTGAATTTTTAGATTTTTTTGAAATAACCTAGAATTTTGCCATTTAAAGTAAAGATAAAAAAAACTACTAAGGTAATGGGTTAAAACTTATTTTTGAATTTCAATAAACACTATAGCTGACATTTCTTAATCATTTAAAATTTTAAAAACCCATCACAATTCGAAATTTTTAATTTTAAATAAAAAAAATTTTTCTTAAATTTTTTTAAGTTGATTTTTAATGTAGTATTACTAAAAAAATTATATGTCACGGAGTCTGCAGACCACTGAAAAAACATACTCGTATTGTCAGCTTTCCAAAAAGGTGTCAATGTCAATACAAATATTTCAAATGATTGAAAAAACTACAATAGCTGCAACTTGTTCGGGGACCATCATTTCGCTTGATAAAAAATGTAACAGAAGCTATGGTATTATCAGAATTCTTATAAAAAAACGTATCATATGATGTAAGCAGATATGAACGAGACGAGTGATTTCTCGTAAAAACTAGCGGTACGTAAGTGTCAAATTTTCACTTTTATAGAAAATAGACTAAAACAATACAAATAGGTACAAAATAACGTTTATTACTAAATTTATTACTTTATTACAATGTATGTTCCACATGTTCGCCTCTGTTTCGCACACATACTCTCATACTGTGCCTTAAGCCACTTTTCACTACACTAGTTGTTAAGCCTCTTCTCATTTCATTTGCCGCATCGATTATTTTCTGCCGCAAAATATCAACAGATGTTATTGGATTGGGCTCGTTGTACACCAAACTCTTCATGTGTCCCCACACATAAAAATCCATTGGGGTCAGGTCTGGCCACGGCCATGGGTCCACCTCTTCCGATCCACTTGTTAGGATAGTTAACACTCCAGAAATATAGAGAAGAAACGAAGAGCACATACGTACCGCTAGTTTTTACGAGAAATCACTCGTCTCGTTCATATCTGCTTACATCATATGATGCGTTTTTTTGTAAGAATTCTGATAATACCATAGCTTCTGTTACATTTTTTATCAAGCGAAATGATGGTCCCCGAACAAGTTGCAGCTATTGTAGTTTTTTCAATCATTTGAAATATTTGTATTGACATTGACACCTTTTTGGAAAGCTGACAATACGAGTATGTTTTTTCAGTGGTCTGCAGACTCCGTGCCATATAATTTTTTTAGTAATACTACATTAAAAATCAACTTAAAAAAAATTTAAGAAAAATTTTTTTTATTTAAAATTAAAAATTTCGAATTGTGATGGGTTTTTAAAATTTTAAATGATTAAGAAATGTCAGCTATAGTGTTGACTGAAATTCAAAAATAAGTTTTAACCCATTACCTTAGTAGTTTTTTTTTATCTTTACTTTAAATGGCAAAATTCTAGGTTATTTCAAAAAAAATCTAAAAATTCAAATATCTCAGTGGCCATTGAAAATCGGTCTAACATTTATGGCCTCATTTTGTTGCATTTTGACCCTATTATAACGTGTTACAAGGAATAGGTCGACTTAACCAATAACCCTGTATATAAAAAAGACATAGCTGAATCTTTTGCCAGGGAAATTCTCAGTTTTCGGTCCACCTTTAGAGACGAAATAGAAAAGTTTTCTTGTATTAGAGAACTTGCTAATTTATTAATAATAAAAGAATCATTTTATATCGTGCAGCTTTCCTGAAGTATGTACTGCATTAATGTTGTTTGTTACAATTCCTGTGACTATAACTAGTGCTGAAAGATCATTTTCGCAACTAAAATTAATAAAAACCTATTTAAGAAACTCTATGGGACAAGACAGGCTACGTAACTTGACTTTTCTATCTATTGAAAATTCTATGGCCCGATCTTTAAACTTTGATGATGTTACTGATACTTTTGCGGAACAGAAAGCTCGGAGAAAAGAATTTTATTAATTTTATTATTTATTTGGAAAAAAAATTATTAGAAATTTAACTAAAATGCACACAATATTATTGTAGTAATGCTGCTGGGTAACTACTTAAGTGATTTATTAAAATTAAATTACAACGAATTATTACGATTTTTACTGGGAGGGCCCCATCCAATGAATTTGCCACGGGCCCCAGATGGTATAGTTACGCCACTGTTCGTGTATGGAGCAGTCAACTTCGGTCACCGACTTCGGACGCCGGTTTGATGGCGTTACATGGCCTGATGCAAGAACGACCTCGGTGATGTCCATCAAGTTAGCATTACCACTTAAAAATTTCGAAGTCGCGTATAGTGGATTAATTGTCGTGAATTTGTTGTAAATTTGTCGTGAAAGAAAAAAATTTGTCGCGTTTGTTTTTAAAAAAATATGCTATAGTAATGCTAACTTGACAGTCAAGTTAGCATTACCACCCCTTGAAATAGGGGAACAATTAAATATTTCGGAGTCACCTATAGTGGATTAATTGTCGTGAATTTGTCGTGAAAGAAAAAAAATTGTCGCGTTTGTTTTTTAAAAAATATGCTATAGCAATGCTAACTTGATAGTCAAGTTAGCATTACCACCCCTTGAAATAGGGAAAAAATTAAATATTTCGGAGTCACGTATATTGGATTAATTGTCGCCACTTCTTGAAATAGGATAAAAAATCGAATCAATAAAGACACATATGTATGTAACTGCTTGGAAGCAAAATTATTTTTATTTGTAGAGAAAATTCTTAACTTAATAAGCACGGATATTTTTAAGAAACCGCAACGTAAATAATAACAGTCGGTTGAACTTTATCATCTGTGTAAGAAGTTTCTGGTTTCTTAAACAAATCGTTGTAAGTCACCCATTTCCCGTGATTTCTGTACGTCACGGCTGTGTAATGAGACGAAGTGTCTGAAGTTCTGGTTTGTATCATCGATGGCCCAATATAATTCACGAACCCAGCTAATTTGTACTCCGCTTTGGTGTTGGGATTTTGAATTAAAATTGGAATATGACTACGTCGAACTGGACTTGTCTCGAATCGTTCGAAAGCTATGATGTTGCCTGAAACCAAAATGTATTTTTTATCTTCTTAGTTTGTGTCATTTGCGACTTTACACATGAAAAGGGCTAATTGCCCAAGATTAGGGGCGCTTTTAAAAATGCTAGTAAAATGCTAGTAAAATGACACCAAAATATTTAATTTTTTCCCTATTTCAAGGGGTGGTAATGCTAACTTGACTATCAAGTTAGCATTACTATAGCATATTTTTTTAAAAACAAACGCGACAATTTTTTTTCTTTCAGGACAAATTCACGACAATTAATCCACTATACGTGACCGCGAAATATTAAATTTTCCCCCTATTTCAAGGGGTGGTAATGCTAATTTGACTATCAAGTTAACATTACTATAGCATATTTAAAAAAAAAAACAAACACGACATTTTTTTTTCTTTCACGACAAATCTGCGACAAATTCACGACAATTAATCCACTATACGTGACCGCGAAATATTACAGTTTTCCCCCTATTTCAAGGGGTGGTAATGCTAACTTGACTGTCAAGTTAGCATAACTATAGCATATTTATTAAAAAACAAACGCGACAAATTTTTTTCTTTCACGACAAATTTACGACAATTAATCCACTATACGCGACTTCGAAATTTTTAAGTGGTACCTAACTTGATGGACATTCCTCGGTGGAGTGTTGATTGCGTGGTTCAACTTGAAAGCTCGCTCGATTGGTGGTGGTGACGGTGGCCTCAAATGTTTGTATAGCACTCGTCTGAGAAAACAGATTTGTTCGTGGGTTCGACAGACCTGGAAGGAGCCGGAAGAGATTGCTGCCTGGCTGGATGATGTGGTGCGTCGCGCTCCGAAGCGATGGAGACCAACAGTGAAAGTGAAGACCATGCAGTTGAATCCGATGGCACCGCGTGAGCGGCGTCATAGTGACTGCTGTTCGGGACGAACAGGTCTAAGGAGGAGGCAGTGTTGTATGTACGGAGTGTGTCTCTCTTATGACACAGACTGTGCTTGGCTCTATCATAGTCTCGAACCACCGATGACAAGTACCAACTGAACGAACACTAGCGGATTCAAGAACCTTCTTCGGTAATCTTCGTTGACTAGTGGAAACCCGAGTCTAGAGCCTTCTCGAAACAGAGATCCAGCTATATAAAGGCAGATGTCATCAGGAAAAGAAATAGTAATTCCCGAGACTCAGACTCAGTCGGAAGTCGATCGTAATAAAGCATACCCTCGGAAGCGGAAAAGAGGATAATCGTTATCCGCCGGTAACGAATAGTTAGAGCTAGTTTGACGTTGGTTGTTAGTTACGCGTGTGTAGTTCATTCAGTAAATAAAGTGTGTGTGTTTTTCATTCGATGTGTTTTATTATTCAGAATAAGAATATCTAACGATCACGGCTTCGGTCAGAGGAAACATTACAATACTATAGCTGTTGATCAATAGATACAGTATCTTGTAATGAACCACCTGTAATGAACCATATTTGGTCTGGTAGTGCTGCTCCCACCGGCAGATCGAAGCAGTATCTAATGAGTAAGGATCTGTTGGTGGTACGAAACTAGAGGCCGAGGGTCTCATTACACCCGGACCCAGATTCGACCGCGTGGACGTCTGATCCGTCCACCAACCATTTCATCCTTATCGACAATTTTTTTGATTCCCCATTTTTACCTCCCTTGTCTGTGTTGTCTTCCCCCGGCCTATGAATTTTTGTTAATACGTAAAGGACAGGGGCAACGAGCGGCGAAAACCCCGCTCACATCTCCCGAACTGAGCTACAGCAAGCATAGGCCGCTGCTTAGCTCGTTGAAGGGCCTTTTTCTTCGCCAGATGGCACGGCCCGACCTTCACGATCACTATGCTACCTAGGCTCCGTCCCCACGGGCATCTTCGGATGCTCACCAAACCGTCCGTTACAATCTGTTGGTGAATAGATATTGTATCTGTTACTCAATACAGGACCGGCCAAAGGCTAAAAAACAGTCGGTTGCCTGGGGCGCCAACTTTGAAAGGGCGCTTAAGAGGGTGCCAAGAGGAAAGCCAAGTTTCAAAGTGAATTTTATCAATCTAAAGCTGAATGTAACATAATTTCATTTGTCTATAAATATTTTGCAATTTATCCGATCACCTTCGGTGATTCTCACAGTTCAAATTTATGCGTGTGATCGATCCAATTTCGAATCCTGCCTAGGTTTCATTCTCTATCAAGAATGACTTACACGTTGTTGTTGTTGTAGCCACGTCGTCGAATTGTGTGTGTATGTGTGTTATACGTATGTGTATGTACGAATTAAGACGGGAGCCCCAGCCAGATCGAAGCTGAGTAAGCGTAGGTCGAGGTAGGTAGACTATTCTCGGCAGGAGAAATGGCTGGTGGCCGGGCTGGTAGTACAGCGTTGGGATTGAGTCTTGCAATCGACTTTTGAACATCCTCTCTACGTATAGTAGCAATGGCTGGCAGCCTTGTAGGTGACTTCATGGAAATGTTCCCATTCATATTTTTGGAATAATTCTCAAGGTTCCTCAGGCTATATCTGATGTTTGTTTTGTCCATGAGATGATGATTTGGGTGGTCATTGTGGTAGCAGCCCACTAAGTCCCGCTTCGAGAGAAGAGTGTTGTGGCATCCAATGGCCAGTATGCTGGTCTCTTGGTGCAGGTAACCCTGAAATGATATCAAGTGACAGCCTGAGACTGTGCGTAATGCACCGTTTTGACAAGACTATATGTTCTTCCCGTGCGTGTCAACCAGTTTGTCACCGATTCTCCAATAGCTTTGTATATTACCAGCAGGGTCTTCTTGTCCATTTCCCACGGATTCCTGCGAGTGCTTTGAGAACTTTATTGCGAACTCTAATTTTATTGCAGATCATAGAAACATAGGTAATGATGATGATGTTGCCATACTATCCAGGGAGACACCAAGGATTTTTGGGTGGATCACGGTGGGAATGAGTTGGTTGCCTGCCTGCTGATATATCCAGCTGAAGTTTCACCTCCTCGGTCCAAGAGATAAACAAGGTGGCAGACGATTTTAGTGCTGAGATCAACAAATTTTTGTTGACGAAGAAGGTGTTGAGCTCGTCAAGGTACCTGTTGACCAACGCACACATAGATGGAATGTCATTACCGGTAGTTAAAATCGAGCAATCATCGGCGTGGGAGTCCTTCTGGAAGTGTTGGGAGTCCTAATAGAACAGGGTAGGCTATAGGACTTCTCCTTGCAGGATACCCTGTTTAATTTTCGTTAGTTTGGATCGGAACTCCGTAAATGATTGTCGATCAGGCAGATAATTTGCTACCAATTTTTGTCGACACACACGTCGAACTAAATGGTTCGCGAAATGCGATAGAAGTGAAGAGATTTTATTTCGTTCGTTCTATGAAGTTGACGTGGTTGCGTCGTGGCTGCGAACCCTTAGGTTTGATCGGCTCTTGCGACCATCGACTATAATTAATGCCAAGCAAGACCACCCAAACGCTCCAAGCGGCGACGTCGATATTAGTATGAGGCGAAACCGCTTTGACAAAAGTGACGCTTAAAAACAACTATGCAACAATTATTCCTAATATGTACATGAAAAATACTTGCAACCATATTTGAAGCGATGCATCATTCTAGTTTACGGATATGTATATGCAAAACTGTTTTGCAAAAATGTGAAGGGAGGGCGCCAAAATTTTCTTTGTCTGCTCCTTAAGTTGGACTTTGACCGGCCCTGGCTCAATAGATGCTGTGTCTGTTGGTCAATAACTACTCTATCTGTCGGTCAATAGATACTGTATTTGTGGTTCATTAGATACTGTAACTGTTGTTCAGAAGATGCTGTATCTGTTGCTCAGTAGATACTGTATATGTGGTTCAATAAATACTGTATTTATGTTTTAACAGATACTACATCTGCTACCCAGTAGATATTGTGAATGTTGGCAAATAGATACGGTATCGGTTATCTGTTGATTCTGTATCTGTTGCTCAATAGATACTGTATCTGTTTGTCATTAGATAGTCTATCTGTTGCTCAGTAAATTATTCGGGCCGATAGGGACTACATTTTTCAAAGAAATCATAGACAATTAAAAGATAATGGATGAAAATTAAATTGTATTTTCATGGGACGGACCTGTGCCGATAAATATTATTATTAAACGTCGTATTTGTCGTAAAGTTGTAAACTTCTGTCATTTTACTATGGAGATGACAGAAATTTCCGACGATTACAACGTTTACGACATTTACGACACTGAGCGTGAATCGCCCTATTATCGCTTTTTTTGTGTCATTTAGTTTTTCAATCGAAATCTGTAATAGCTTTTCCGAACCATAAATTATCGCTGTACGTCTTCATTGGAGGAAAAAAAAATCACCTTTTTGGGTATGCCCTATGTGAGTGAAGTACTCCCCCACATCATCATCATCATTCAATCCCGGGTCAGATTTAACCTTTCTGAGTATGTCTGCGTAAGTCATGTCCCATCTTTGAAATATGACCATTCTGGTTGGTCACCATGAAATAAGCCATTTGGAAATAAGACATTAATGGATGATTTCGGTTGATTCTTTCGGTTTCACACTCAATACTTAATTTCGTTTAAAACGAAGGTGAGTATGTACATGGCTATTTTCGCTTTCCTTCGCATACCTTATTTCGGTTTGAAATTGTGCATAGCCAGAGAAAAAAATGCTGGATGCAGATATTCTAGGCCGAAACAGCAGCAGGTACAAGGAGTGAAACGGGCGAACTAGGGCTACATGCGAGGGTTCGTAACGCCCTAGGAGCGGAGCTAGCTCACCTCGTTCAAACCGAAAGTATCCAAACACACTTGTGCGATACTGCCGGTTGTGAATTAACAGTCGCTTAAGGGATCACAACCCTCAGTGCCGCACAAATATGAACGCTCGCTTCGCTCGCTCTGGGTACAACAGTCCCTTCTGTGGGCTCCGCGCTTAAGGGATCATAACCCTCAGTATCACACACACATGGAAGCTCGCTTCGCTTGCTCTGGGTACAACAGTCCCATGTGTAGGCTCCGCTTGCTCCGCACTTAAGGGATCACAACCCTCAGTATCGCACAAACATGAACGCTCGCTCTGGACACTGCATGACTATTTTCGTTTATATCGCATGCCTTATTTCGACTTGAAATCGATATTCCTCATGCATAGCTTATTTCGTTTACTTTCCGATGAATACTAAAGCATCTATATGGATTATTTCGTATGCCTTATTTCGCTATGGCTTATTTCGGTGCCTCTTCTGGTTGTCTTTTCAATTTTTTTTCTCCTTTTTTTCTTCTCTTTTTTGCCGGTTTTTTGCGCTCAATTTTCGTCCAGGTGCTAGGGTCTCCTTTAGGAATAAGACTGGCTGTTGGACACTTCTTCTCCGGTCGTTGGGTTCCCTACTATTTGGTCAGTTTGATTGCCCTATTTTTGCTAGTATTGGTTATCGTCTCGGGTATTTTAGCTGCCTTCGATTGGTTTAAGACTTCGCTTTCTTCCTTTCGTTAGTTTGCAGAGAGATGATTTCCTTCTTCTCTTCTTCTGACCTACGCTTCAACCTGTCGGCTACCATAAATTTTACCAGGCTGCGGAAAACACAATAGTGCGGTCACATACACGCCAACTAGTTGGCCAACATCTAAAAAATTTCTCTCATCGGAAACTAATGCATGTTGGAATGGACGGTTTGGTGGACATCCGGAGATATCCGTGGGGACGGAGCCTAAGGTTGCATGTTGACCGTGAAGGTCGGGCCGTGCCATCTGGCGAAGAAAAAAGCCCCTCAACGAGCTACGCAGCGACCTATACTTGCTTTAGCTCAGTTCGGGAGACGTGGACAGGGTTTTGGCCAGAAAGACAACACAAACAGGGAAGGCAAAAATGGGGAATAAAAAAAAGGGCCAAAAAGGATGGAATGGTTGGCTGACGGCTCGCGCTCACATTGCGGTCCAGGCGTAATGGGCCCCTCGGCCTCTGATTTCGTACCACCGACAGATCCTTACTCATCAGATGCTGCCATAGATCTGCCGGTGAAAGCAGCACAACCAGACCAGAATATGGTTCATTACAATGTATTATACTCATATTCGCGCCCTTTTGTAAATAGCTTTAATTAATCTATAAAGAGATCATTAAATTTCATTTCCGTTGAGTTTAAGCAGCGCGCGAAAAGAGAAAATACGTGGAAAATAGCATGAATAGTAATTCGTAAGATAATTAAATTCCGGCGGTCTTAAGGGTCAAGTGTCGACGCGAACAAGAAATTTGATTATATCCGTAAAAGCACACAGTTGATTTTCGATAGCTGCGATAGGGCGAGCTGAAACTTAATTTCAATCTGAACCACTGCCAATTGCGGTAATATAATCAGCACTTTGTGGTTAAAATCCTAAAAAGTTGTATATTGGAAGGAACTCTAAAAAGAAAGAACTCTTGGATCCATGGATATATTTCATTTTAACAGAAGAGTCTGATGATATCCTACGCAAATTATTTCTTTTTAATCACGAAATTATATTTGCAATATTCCGAAAGCATTTATAAGAACATTTTCCATGTTTCAGAAACCCAATCAATTCGAAATATATTTTTTTTTTAATTCGTTGAACCATATTACAGAATAGAACGTAGTTTAAACAACTTGGATTTCAGCAGTGATTCCTTTCACCCAGAATGTCATATAACTAGCGGCAATGGTTCCATACAATTTCACAGTCTTGCCCTTCAAGTCGCCGCTTGGAGTCCACTGGAACTTGACAGACTTGACGTGGACATCCCTGAGATCTTGGTGTGTCAATGAGTCCTGGCAGAAATAAAAGAAAAGAAAATTATGCTTTCTTACCATTGAATTTTAAGGCTGACCGCAAACTGGATCGTGTTCGCGTAGTTTCTGTCAACGGATTGTGTCTTTGATTTATTCAGGAGATACGAGTACTTGCTTTGTTCAACAAAGACGCAACTCTGTCAATTTTGTGAATATTCGGTTGTTATCATATTACGAATTGTGTTAATTGTTGTGTTATTTATTGGGTAAGAGTTACTACTGTCATTTTTTTGTATCAGGTACGAACCTGACTATTTGTTTTAAAACACAACAATTAACCCAATTATTAATTATTAACAGATTCGCATCTTTGCTGAAAGAGCGAAAATTCAACCCGTTAGCCGAAAATACACGAACGCGCGATCCAATGTGCGAGTAGCCTTACTATTACTATTATTACTATTCTTAAAACTTACACTTTCTGCATTACACTCCAAAACTTGAGCATGTCCTTCAGATTGATCAGCTGAAAATGTTCCCACTGGCTTATCGTCCAAATGAGCTTGAATAAGAAATCCTTTAATATCATCTGTTCCGGTTGCGACCAATTCTACATTCAATGGTTGGCCGGCCGTAACTGTGTTTGAATCCAAAGTAAATTTATATGGTGCAGGAGTAGTTTGAGATTCGATTGGTTTGCCGTCCGGGCCAGGATGTCTGGGTCCTAAGATGGAGCAAGCGGATTGTGGTGCACCGGTACGAAAACTCCAGACAATTGGAGTGGACAGAACAGCCAAGAATGTTAAGTAGTGTAGGTAAGCCATTCTGAAAATTGAAGAGGAACATTTTTTCTTATTTATTTTGAAATTATTCCTTGATTTGAAGTTTGCATACAAATTGAAATTTAATATAGTACTATGTATATAAAATATAAAAGTGAAGATGGGGTTTGTGTGTTTGTCGCGTAAAATACTTTTAAGCCACTGGGTCGATTGGCACCAAATTTTGAATAGAAACCCCGTTTGACCGAATTCAAGAGTGCGACGTCATTTTAAGATAATGAAACTTTTCATAAGTACATACATACTTACGAGAGAATGGGGAGTATCCGTAAAATAAGGCAGCTCGCGACTCCAATATGATACCACGCGACTCCAATATGATACCACAGACAGTCAAATCCCGATTAGCTGAATAAAACAGGGTGAAACCATCTCAGAAAACAAAATTTTTAAGAAGTACTTTCGGGAGAACGGGGAGGAAAATATGGCGATTCGCGAATCCAAAAGGATATCACATACAGAAAAAATCCCGTTTAACCAAACCAAGCGGGCGGCGCGGTGTCATTAAGATGACGAAATTTTTCAGAAGTACTTTCAGGCTGGGGTGGAAAACAAGGTGGTTCGCGAACCCACAATTATGCCAAATACAGTAAAACCCCGTTTAACTGATCAAAAGAATGTGGCGTGATTTCGGATAACTAAATTTGACGCAAGTATATTTTGGGATGACGGGGATGAAACTAAAATGGGTATAGCAACTACATAATGGTTTTACATGCTGTAAAATCCACTTTAACCGTACTAAAGAGATCGGCGTTATATCGGTTTTCGAAATTTACTGATATTCCTGTGACTGTGAAAAAAAGACCAAATTGACCGAGATTAGTGTCAAAACTATTGGGTTTTGGGGTCGATGAGATAACCGCTAGGCCCCCAGCGCTACTCCCTTCTTCTCCCGGTAATGAGTGCGGGAGGGAAAAATGTGCAAAATGATAAAGATTACGGTCGATTTAATAGTTTTCGAGGTCGCTAAGATGTATGGTTCCAGGCGGCCGGGCCCGACGTCGGGCTGTTACTCCACGATTATAAAAATGTATGGCGGCACTCCCAACAATAAACAAAAGTTAAAAATAATGGCACGATCACAGGGACGAAGTAGCATCGATGCGAAAAGGATGAGGGCAGCCAGACGGTCAGAGTTGGCGGAAGAACGTCAGTGACTGTTGGAAGTGTTTGCAGTAGAGTTGCTGAAACACCGCAGGTACGCGAAACGCTCAACAAAGAGGCAATAATAAGAATGTCTACTGCGGTAATCGCGGAATCGGTTGAGAGTTGCTAGCGAGAGTAGATTCATATGCCAATGTTTAAAGTACAATGTAGAGGTGGCTTACATGACAGATCTTAAAAAGCATCTCGACGAGATGGCCCGTTCTGAGCCAGAGCAAACGGTCGACCAAATGTGGTAAGATATTAAGGAGAGAACCTAGGAAGCAGCCGCTCATATTTTAAGACACCAAGAGCCCTTCGCTCTCGACTGGTTCGACTTCGAAGAAAAACGAAGCTTATTGACTATTTGTGAAAAGACCAACACGAGGCAGAGAAAACCATTATCGCGAGCTTAAACGATATGCGAACAAACTGTATCGACGAAAACAACGTAAATATTGAAATGATAAAATATCGCCACTTGATGAAAACTCAAGGAGAAATTACGTGCGAGCAGCATTTATTACCCTGAATGAGATGAGATGAAGATATCAACCGCAAACAACCCTCCGTAAGGACCAAGATGGCAACATTATTACTGACGCTTCTGAGATCAAAACAAGATGCGTTCAATACTTCCAAAATTTGCTGAGCCCGATAACATCACAGTCAGAAGACCTTCCAACCCCAGACGATACCCACTATACCAATAATTGACGAAGTGGAAATAGCCTTAGATAAATTAAAAACAAATAAAGCGCCTTCAATCGACGAAATTTCCGCAAAGCTTTTGAAAGAAGGCGGGATTGCGCTGTTCAGTCGAAAATATAAATTAATAGTTAAGATACGGACAATTGGAAAAGTACCCGACAACTGGTGAAAGAGCATATGTATTATGTCCAATCCACAAAAAAGGCGACCGTCGGAAATGCGAGAATTACAGAGGAATATCCCTATTGTGTACGTCCTACAAAATATTGACAAAAATTATCAAACAAGGACTAAAAGCATATGCAGATAACATTATCGGCGAGAGGGCTTCCGAACCGGTCGGACTACCACGGATCAAATTTTCTCATTAAAGCAAGTACTCGAGAAGTGCTGGGAATACGACATCGATGTCTTCCAACTGTTTGTGGACTTCCGCCAAGGCTACGATAGTATTGATCGTAACGTCTTGTATTAGATACTACTCGAGTTTGAAGTTCTGCCAAAACTGATCCGGTTAATAGGAGCCACTATGGAGAATACCGAATGCCAGGTACGGATACAAAACAAGCTGACACACAGCTTCCGAACAAAGTCAGGTCTAAAAACAGGGAGATGGGGTCGTAGACTACATCAAGGGAAGACCACTACCGTGTACTAAGGAAGCATTCCAAGATCTAGGCTCAGAAAAAATTGCTCGTCCATAGTCCTCTTCCGTAGTCATCCGCGTGGGCGTCACCTGGAACGGCAGTGATCACTGACCATTAATAACCAATGTCAAGCCGCCGGTGATGGCCTTGCGTTGATTTGGTTGAGGTAAACCTTCCCCCTGTGGTGTGGAAAGTTAAAATAATACCACGGCCTTTCCCTTTGTTTGCCTGTCGTTGAAACCGACAAACAAGGGACAGGATGTGTATGCCAGCAACTATGCCTCGGATAAGGACTGACTCAACGGTTACGACTATGGCAAAGGAGTATAAGGCACTGGATAAGACTGTTGGGGAGTTGCGCCCATTGCCCAGAACAGAGTACGATATCGCGCAGGAATAGTTGACGCGCTATGCCCCACTAGGGGTTAAGGCAAGTAGTAGTTATCAGAGGACGGTAACGAAAAATATGAGATCCAGCCACGAATCACAGCAGCTAATAAAACGTTTTAAGCAGTCCTGCCCATAATGTAGTCGAAACTAGTCCACAAAAACAACAAGCTGTGCTTCTATAAAACATTAATACGAACTGTGCTGCTATATGGATGCAAAACGTGGACCCTACCACAAGCGTCAGAAAAGTCGGTCGATACGTTCGAAAAAAAAAATCTTTCGAAATATATTTGGACCAGTCAGGGAAGGAGACGTATGGCGAATGCGCTACAATCATGAGTTGTACGAACTGTTTGACGATCTCTGCCCCTAGAAATTTGTCAAATTCTGGAAATTGGAATTGGCTGGCCAAGTCGAACGAATGCACGATGACAGAACTCCGAAACGTGTGCTAAAGTATAAACCCGAAGGAAACTGACCGCAAGGAAAACCTCGTGTACGATGGGAGTACTCAATTGACACAGATTGTATGGAACTTCTCCAATTTTCGAACTGGAGGACGTGGTCGCTTAATGGAGGTAGTTGGAGGAACTGTATCCACGAGGCGAGGGCCCGACGCGGGCTAGAGCGCCGATGATGATGATAATGACAGCCGAATAAATTACTACCCATCTGTTGATATTCCTTTTGAGCGGCATTGCCCTGGTCTTCTCATGAATCGTCCTGTCTCCTTGTACATATCCTCTTTATAGCACAATAGGCCATCCGGCCTCAGTGCTCTGTACCCTGTGGGGTTCAACGCCCATTTCACAATCTAATCCTCTAAATTCTCGATTAAAAAATGTAATCCAGAAGATGACACTCCTCTGTTAAGTTCACAAACCTACATGGGTCGTATTCGGAAAAGCGGAAGGTCCTTTTCTTGCTTAACAATAGCAAACGTCTAAAAAGCAGCACACAACACCCTTAAAGATGCGTTTTTGATCAACACTAACAAGCCGATTCTTAATTTTTTGAGATTTTTTGTAATAAAATTTACTTATATTTGCCGTGACATTGCAAATTTACTTTCAAAATCTTAGTTTCTGTTCACTTTAACTACACTAGTAATAAAAACTGCGATATTCCTAGGCAGAACAATCGATGCGTCACTTTTCTGTCGAGTAGTGCATAATGTGATTTAAAAGACACCGAGAGATTTATAAGATTTGTTCATTTGATTTGTAAAATTGTTGATTTGATTTGTAAAATTGGTAATTTCTACGAAGGTGCATTTATTTCCCTCAGAAATATTGTTTTGTTAAAAAATATATTATTTTACTTGATTTGGACACTTTTCTGCTAATCAGGAATTGGTAAGTTCATTCGAAAATTTGCCAATTTGGTTGGGAAATATGTCAACTTAAAAATGGTATAATGGTTAATTTTCAACCAGCCGAGTTAGTGGAGTTGTAACACGGACACCGACGAAATACTTAGATTGACATAAAACATATAAAAAAAACATTGTGTACTATACGCAGAGGTTTTTTTTAAAGAAATAAATAAGGAAAGCAGGCTTCTGGATTCAGAAGGTTCATCGATACTTTAAAAACGAACAAGGTTACGAAATAAAAAAAAATAAATATAAAATTGTTTTTTTGCTTCAACTCCGTTAAACGACATTAAATTGAGAATTCAAACACTATAAGGAGTTTACAATTTAACAATAGTCACTCACTACAATTTTAATTAGTCACTCACCTAGCGTTCTTGCTCTGTTTCTTCTCAATCGAAGTGTAAGAAAGTAATACGCACGTCTGTGAATTATCACAACCTTTTCATTTTGTCTCTCCACAGATGCTTTTATAGGTATTCGTATTTAATATTGATTTTATTTTATTTGCAAGCTCTACTATAAATCAGTTTACGCAAACATTCAAACGTTCTTCGTATTGTTCCCATTAAACTTATGTTCATTATCATTAGCTTGTTAGTAAAGAATCAAAAAAACTAAAAAAAATAATAAAGAATAGCTTCAGATGCGCTGCAGCTTGTCTTGCCTGAGTCACTTCAATTATCGTTACTGTTTTTGGATGTATGTACTCGTATAGAACAGTAGAACATCAAATGATGTAGGGGTTCAAAGGGCTGCACTTTTTTCAAAGTAATTCTTCGAATATTGTATCACATAGTATTAATTAAAATTTGCATGGGAGTTAAGCGTGACTTTTAATGATCCATGTAACTCATACAGTGAATTCCTTTGATGCCAAACCGTTGTTCAAGTTTGAACCTCATTATGCATTTCATGAAGTTCGCAACGCACCGAAGGAAGTATCTCCGACCATATAAAGGATATATTATATATTCTTGGTCAGTATGACGAGGTGAGCCGATTAAGCTTTGTCCGTCTGCCTGTCAGGTTCTATGCAAACTAGTCTCTCAGTTTTGAAGCAATCAAGCTATAATTTTTCCACACGTCGGAACCAACGGAATCGGACCACTACGTCATATATTGTAGTTACTCTATACGATGTATACAACACGGTAGGTCCCTACTACCTTAAGCGCGATTCTTCTTGAAAGTGAACCCGTAGTGAATTTCCGTTTTAGGCAATACGAACCCATATATTATTCGATAAGAAGTTATATTGCCTGCATTCATAAATCATAGCGCTACCTGAGCGCTCCCATTTTTGTTGTTGTAATGCAGTGCAAAATTGGGACAAAAATGGGAGCGCTCAGGTAGCGCTACCGATTTGTGAATGCAGGAATTGTTATAAAGCGCTGGGTATCCGTGAGGTCTCGGTCGCCAGTCTACGATTCTTGCATGTAGAGATCAGGGGCTCATTTCCCCGGCGCGTTAATAATACGAAACCACCGTTTATACATTAGAGCTATCATACGGAGCATCAGCTACACTATACGCTACAATAATCGTATTTCTTTGTAACCAGAACTGGATAAAGAACGACGAACAGAACAGCGAAAGAAGAATTTAGGTGAAAAGGGAGTGTATCTTTGATTGGGTGAATGTCTTTGGCTTAGTTAGCATTGAAATCACAAGTGAAATGTTAAGAGAAAATATAAATTCTTATAACGTATATCTTTTTAGGATTTTGTAGTAAAAAAAAACCCTTATGGAATTAGTCAAATGTCCGTCTGTCCATGAAATATCTCACGAACCGTTGAAGTTACTACACAGATGAAATTTGGTAACAATGTAACAAAAATTCTCTTCCTTAGTCCTTCTCGTGGGTGCCCCCTGGAACGGGAGGGAGGGGAAAATATGAGATCAGAATTTCTCCAACTCCCCTTTTATTTGGGGGGGGGGGGGGGGGGGGGCAAAATCCTCTTCCATACTCCTCCTCGTGGGCGCCCCCTGGAACGGCAGTGGTTGTTGACCATTTCTAACCAAGTCAAACCACCAGTAATGACGGTGCCATGATTTGGTCGAAGTAAACATTCTCCCTGTGGTGTGGGGCGTAAGAAAATTGTCACAGCCTTTCCCTTTGACGGAGGGCGATAAGGATGGAATGGTTGGCAGACTCGCACTCGTATCGGGGTCCTGGTGTAATAGGACCCTCGGCCTCTCGTTTCGTACCACCGACAGATCATTACTCATCAGGTGCTGCCATCGATCTACCGGTGGAAGTGGCACAAATAAACTAGAATATGGTTCATTACAAAGTTTTCGTCATATCACCCTACAACGCTCGCTTCGCTGGTTCTATACCCTGCAGCGGTAAACCCGCACTATTAGCCAAGACGTGAAAAAAAAACATTGAATGAGTGGAATGTACCTACTTGTTGTTTCCTGTGAATAAAGTGTTGATTTTCATTAATTACATGGAATAACAAAAAAAATGATTTTGCAGCCCAAAAAAAAATTCATCGGCTTATTGCAAAAAGTCATTAACTACGTTTTTGTAATTTGTAAGTTAAAGATAGTCAATTGATTGTTTTGATCTGCAGCAGCCCAAAAACTCCGTAAGAGTATCGAATATTAAACTGCTTTTGTATCGTTTTTTTGAACTGATACAGATGGATCAAAACAAACAATTAACTGCTTTTAATTCCAAAATGCAGTTAAACTTTTTGCAATAAGCCGACGTTCGAGCCGAACCGTTCGTGACCACCACACCATCGAACCACGTTAACGTCGATCGGTGGAAATAAAAAGAATTACTTTTCAGACGTTCTATGAAGTTGGCGGTGATCACGAACGGTTCGGTTCGATCGTCTGTGGGGGCTTTAAGACTTTATTCTCTCTACAGATTTATCAGAATTTAAGTTTTCTTTCTGTCATTTCAGTTGAAGTTTGAATGCTAACTAATCCAAAACGCACCCTAAACCAAGCAAATGTCTCATTTTCCCCTAATGAAAGCCGAATTCATCGATCTGTTCTTGCAGCAGCTAGTTCTACCCACCGGAGCGACCCGTTCCATCAGCAACGGCCAAGAGCTGCCAAACCCTTGAACGTCAGACCCGTTGCTACTACAACAACAACAACTGTTCTGTTTCGTTTCTTTGCTGCTTATTCTATTTTGTACTGTTCTGGTTACAAAAACCGTGGCTATTATTTACTTATTAAAAAAATAAAAACGTCCAACCAAACAAATCCAATCAACAAAACACTGTATGTATTAGTTGTTCTTCTTCTGATAAATTTACAATAAACGAATAGACGACTATAAAAGTGTCAATGTTTACTACTACTTTTCCAAGAATTATTCCAAGAAATCGGCCATAATTGCTTACTTAATTCTTATCTGAATTTGTTCTGTTTTCCGTTTACATTGAACCTGGGTATAATTGGCCTGGGAATCCCATTTTTATAAATATGATACATACTTATAGCCCAGGAAATGGATGGTCATTTGGGTGGCCTAGATAGAAATATCGGTACCAACAAAATGAACTATGGGGTTTTGGGGTTTGAACTCCACATACTAAAAGTTCCCGAACGTACAAGGTGTGGAAAAGAGAGGGGAGGGGGGGGGGGGGGGGGCAAGCAGGTGCCATTTTTCTGTTTTCAACATATGCCTTGAAAACCGTTCGCTGTAGCATATGCATTAAACCTGCTATAGACAATTACCACAATTACCCATCCCCGGCCATTTAAAGCCATCTCCATTGTGTGGCCGGGAGGATGGCGTTCAGTGGCCAATGCCGCGTAACCGTCATTACTATCAAAAATAATGGGCTATGGGATGGCCACAAATGGCTTCGAGAGCCCTTTTCCTCCACGCGATGGCCCACCGCGTACGCAACTTTGAACAGCTGATTTAAGTTGACAGGCTACTACACAATTATCGCAATGCTACTGTCACCGACCTTCTGCCGTGCTCGATCCATTTGATTATAACTGTCGTGACGCTCAGAGCGACAGCTTTCAATTTCAATGGCCCACTATGTGCAATTTTATGATGGCTCATCGAAGACCATTGTGTGGACGGACAATATTTGAATCGACATTTGGCGTGTGATGGCGGCCATCAAAGTCACTATCGCGATGGGCCATTGTCTGTAGCAGGCATTAGGTACCATATTTTTTTCGTTTTATAGTTTGAGATAGATGCTTAAAAAAATCGTACATATTCAAAAAAAAATCATTTTGCCTCAAGTTTCTCCAAGATTTTTGCCTATTATCTTTTTTGCCATTAATTAATTACGAGATTAACTTGTAGAACATAATCGTACATAAATGCTATTCGACAAGGAAGTGGGTAAAGTAGAGTGTGCGGAAATCGCAGATCTCGATTTCTCTTCTAATTCTTGTTCACTCTCTCACTCTTTACTTTTCGCGTCGTACTGTTGGGCTCGGTATCTCTTAAACGTGCCATACACGCAGCGATCGATCGGCCGATCCCTCGTCCGATATCGATATCGCTCGACGGATCGGCCGGTGTATGTGGAAATCGCATGTTTCCGCATCGATGCATTCACAAGCAGACCTGGAAATCTCCAGACGCACATACCGTTAACCAAATTGATCACGTCCTCATTTGTAGGAGATGGGCGTCTAGTGTGATGGGTGTCCGGGTCCGCTAGGTACTATCGAGGAGCAAACTGCGGCTCAGATCATCACTTGGTGAAGACGACCTGCAGATGTAGAATTTCCTCAGTGCACCAATCGAGAATCAGCCCTCCAAAATCTTTGCGGTTGATAAGCTTCTGAGCGATGCTACGGCGATGGCGTATACTACCGCCCTTGAGGAAAGACTATCGCCTATGCTACACAACATCAGCGACACAGGCGTCCATGGGTTCTGAGAAGAACTCAAGGGTAACATCAGAGATGTCGCAGATAAGGTCGTGGGATGTAAAGCCCAGCGAGCGCGAAATGACTGGTTCGACGAAGAATACAAAAATTCACTTGACGCGAAAAACAAGGCCTACAAGCAATGGATTCAACGAGGTGGTTCCTCGTGCGTGGGATACTTAACTAGCAGGTGTAACTGCAGAATTGTGTATTTCAGATAATGAAACTTTTTAACTGTTCGATTGATTTTACTATATGAATTTATCTCCGGTTTCATTTTAAGCTTCGTCAAATAAATGCCTTTCGTGTAGGTAAATTTTCGATTATTACTTTTGCTGTTATATTACTGTAACCTTTCGACTGCACCGTGGATTTTCCTAAAACTCAACCAGAAGGTATTCCTCGCTAACTTTGACCAATTGGACAAGTTTTGCTCAACTAGCTTCTTCCGTTATAAATTAATTGTATTCTAAAAATTTTGTTGTTATATAGCTATTTTATAATTCTGGAACTGACTCATTGATGTTGCTGAAATTAAATAGGAGCCCAGTCTTGACGATCGTCACCAATTAGAAAAGTTTCACTCAGCTAGCTTCTTGCGTTATAGAGTTATTTTGAGAAAATTTTGTCATTATATAACTGTAACCCTTGAATCGTTGGATACTTTTCTCTAAAATTAGATAGGAGTCTAGTCCTCCTTAACATCCACCAATTGGTTAAGATTTGCTAAGTTAGCTTCTTCCGTTACATAGATATTTTGTTTATAAAATGATGCCGTTATATAGCTGTAACTTTTTAACTGCTTAAATGGATGTTTGCTGAAAGTCCATAATAGGCTAGTTCTTATTCACATCTACCTACTGGACAAGTTTGGTCCAGATAGCTTTTTCCGTTATGGAGTTATTAGGCTTAGATACTTTTGCCGTTATATAGATGTAACTTTTTAATCGCTTTATCGATACTGCTGGATTTCAATAGCAGCCGGCTCCCCACTGACATCTATCAACTGGAGAAGTTTCATTTCGCTTACGACTTCTGTTGGACTGTTATCGTGTCCACAACATTTTGCGGATATATACTATATATTTTATATACCTACTCGTATATTTATAAATGACACTAAACAAATCTAATGATGCCAATCTATTCCTGGGGTCCTGAAACGTAAAGAAAACCAACTCCGGGGCTAAAACTCGTTTTCGAGGGAAGGTCGAATAACTGATTTTTTCTTAAAAAATCAGGTAAAAATATGACGAGCTACGGCGAATATCGAATAGAATAATTAGGCGTAAGAAACGTAAATACTTTGACGAACAGTTGCTGAATATAAACGAAAACTTAGCTAATAGGAACACCAGACAAGCGTACAAACTAGTAAATACAATTAAAAACGTCTACCAACCCAGGACTAGCCTCTGTAAGGACAAGGATGGAAACATCATCAGCAACACCGATAGCATTAACAAACGATGGGCCTTCTTATTTTAAAGAGCTTCTGAACTTACCATATAATCTAACATCCCCACACAAGAAGCTCTCGACGATATTTTTGATCTAGACCCACCCATACAACCCCCGACAGTAGAGAAAGTTGATCTTGCCGTCACTTAAATGAAATAATGCGCCGGGCGCTGACGAGATTTCAGCGGAACTGCTAGAGTTCGGTGGAACGGGTCTATAGCTAATGCCATACATCAATTACTCCTGCGAGTATGGGAGGACGAGGAGATCCTAGACGATTGGCGCAGAAGCATCATTTGTCCAATCCACAAAAAGGGAGATAAAATGCGGTGTGAGAATTACAGGGCCATATCACTAGTTTGTACGTCCTATAAAATTTTGACCAAAAATCTGGAAAATAGAATAAAACCGTACGCCGAACGAATCATTGGCGAATATCAAAGCGGTTTCAGACCTGGTCGCTCCACAATCGATCAGTCAAACTGATACTCCAGAAGTGCTGGGAATACAACGTAAACGTATACCAAATCTTTGTCGACTTCAAGCAGACATATGACAGTATCGATCGTGGAGTACTGTACAACATCATGCTGCAATTTGGTATAACGGCCAAATTAGTGCGACTGGCAAAGATGACAATGACCAACTCCGTCTCACAAGTCAGGATCCAGAATAGACTTACTGATCTATTTGAAACACGCACTGGTCTGAAACAGGGCGATGGATTGGCACCGACGCTCTTCAACCTAGCACTGGAATGCGCTATTCAGGCTATGAATATGGACAACAGCAAGACGCTACTCATCAAGTCGACACAATTAGCAGCATACGCCGACAACATCAACATCATGTCCAGAAGATTGGCCGACGCAGAAAAACTTCTGCATACGCTCGATACCGCTACAAAAGAAGTTGGACTACGTATCAACGAGGGTAAAACTAAAATAATGATGCAATTGACGACAAGGACACCTGCACAGCCGAGCATCAATGTGGGGAACCTCAACATCGAGTTCGTGAACAACTTCATATACCTGGGTTGCAACTTGGCAACGAAACTAACGAAATCAAGCGACGGATACAGTTAGCTAATAAGACTTTTTTCTCGGTTCTCCCCATAATGAAATCGAAGCATGTGCACAGAAACACGAAGCTCCGCGTGTACAAAACCATTATACGACCTGTGCTATGCTACGGCATAAATAAATAATGACCCTAACTCAAGCCTCCGGAAACATACGAGACAACGTAAGGTTCTACGGCGAATTTTCGGGGCTGTTTGCGATCGAGATGAATGGCGCATCCGGTACAACCATGTATGTATGAACTGTACGATGAGGTGGAAGTTTCGAAAATCGTCAAACTACAATACAACGACTTCAATGGGCAGGGCATGTCCAAAGAATGGACGATGATCGCATGCCAAAGAGTGTGATGAATGCAAAACGAGTTGACGGAGCGAGACTGCCTAGACTACCGGTATCTCGTTGGGAGAGCTCAGTATATGTGGACGCCAAGCAGGTACTGGGCTTCCAAGATTGGAGGACGCGGTAACGAGATAATTGGATGACAACGATCCAGGCGGCCAAGGCCCGACGTTGGGCTGTCGCGCCACGATGATGATGATATTGGGTGCGTTCCTAAAAGTATCGTAAATGCGCTACTTATCCATTGTCCCTTCACCGATACGTGATTTCTCCGGTGAACGACACGATTCCCTTGCCGCCATGAATATATTTCACACAAACATACGCCACTTAATAAGGGATATTTCCACTTTCAAACACAATTTTCAAATAAAATTACGAGCGGGGACAGACTTTCCGGTCACTATACGCACTTTGAGGCCAACAAACAGTTATTTACAAATGGAGTGACAGAACTTGTCAAAAGCGAACTGTCAAAGCTCTTAGGAATCATGAAAGGGAAAATTTGATCGGAAAAAATTCGCGATACATTTCCCCTTCTCAAAAATTATAGTATCGGTGTCTTAAATCGTACCGTTCTCGCAAAGGATCTATGAAACCGTGTCGACGCGCTTCCAACACGGTCCAAAATAGGAACGCAGCCATTATATGGCATATTTTGACCTTTATTACTCCATATAAATCTGGTCTGTAAACTCACATTGTAATCAAGCAACAAACACAATGCTAACGATTTGCTCTGTTTTGACTAGAGTTCGTGCTTACCGTTCTTTTCTTCTACAGTGAAGATAGTCGGATATTTCTTATCATTTCTTTTGTTTTTGTCCATTGTTTGCTTAGACGCGTATATCGTTGCTACTTTTTTCAACCAATAATGGATACGACACCTGAGGAAGCAGCTCAAGCTGTAGCACTACTTCAAGCAGGCCTTGGGCAACGTGAGGTCGCTCGAAAACTTCGAATCAGCAGATCTTCGGTGCAATAAGTTTGCAGACGATACTTAAAGACTGGGGCATTCGATCGCCGTCCAGGAACGGGCAGACCTAGGGTTACATCAGCAGCAGATGATCGTTATATCCAACTTACTGTTCTGCGAAATCGCCGCCTCAACGCAGTTCAATTCCAACAAAGTCTGCGTGACGAACGCCAAGTGGTCATAAGTTCAGATACAGTCAGAAGAAGACTTACTGAACGAAACCTGACTCCAAAGAGAGCTGCAACAGGTCCAGCCAGTGGCGTGGCGTCCATGGAAGCAAGGGAAGCATTGCTTCCCTTATATTTGGCGATTGGTGGAAAATTTTCTAAATAATTTTTTCTGAATCGCGCAAAAAAGTCGCGAAAAAAACTCTTCGGCACAGTCTATGTAAATAAAAGTTCCAAAGAAACTAATCGCGAATATCTTACACAGCCGAATTGGTAACACCGCGAAAACCACCACACCACACCAAGAAGAAGACACATGGAAGCATATCAAAATTTGCATCTATGAGCGTTTATTTTTTTCCCCAGTAAACCTACTGTGTCGCGATAAAAAAAAATTCACGTACACGGTAGGTTGGAAGCACTCAGGAATTTGCTTCCAAGTTCCCCTCACATGTAGTAGAGGAAATTCTTGCCTGCAGCGGAGCTGCTGGCGCATGGACGCTGGGGAACTTTTCTTCCCATTTCCTCTTTGTTCGTATTTTCTTGTGGACTGAAAATATTTGCTGTGTTGCAATGCGTATGTGATGTGCTATATGAGTTTCACAAGGGTTACCAGAGTAGGATAGGAATTGAATTGTGGAAAAAGTTTCGATTTGAAATATAATGGCTTCATGGTTAAAAATTATTATTGGTAAATTCGAGAAGAAGTGATTTCGCATAGAATTATTAGTGTATACGAGTATTAGTAAGAGACGAACTCAATTATAGGGATATTTATGCATATTTCAATAACTTATATCTAATCGAAAACCATTTAACGGAAAATTCCAAAAAAAATAAGTGGGAGATGGTAATACTGCCTCAAGTCATTGACGTCACAAGGAATTGAATGAGCCGTTAAATTTAAAACTCATTTGCTCTAGTGTAGTGCTTTAGTGTAGTGCGATTTGTGTGCTTTTTGTTGGTGAAAAGGTGAAGGGGTTTTTTAATCGGTCTAGGTGCTTATAATTGCTTATAGTGTTTTGATTTGTTTTTAAAGTAGCATGGATCAATATTGTGTTGTTGATGATCTTTTTCGATTGTCTTTTGGATCTCGATCTTTCGCAGAAAAAAAAGACATTATCGAAAAGGGTCGACCGAAACCGATTTTGGAAATTGTTTCTAAAACAAAAAGATGTACTAGGCATTTTACTGCTAAGATTTATGAAGATACGGAATGGATTACCGGTTGTAAGACCAAGCAAAAATTATTTTGTTGGCCATGCTTGTTATTTTCAAATGATTCAAATGTTTGGCGAACTACCGGGTTTTGTGACTTAAATAATTTACATAAAGCTGTGGACAGGCATGGTACGAAAAGCGTTGATCATTTAAAGTCAGTACTTCTTCTTTCCAAGTTCGGTTCCGGTCCTAGAATTGAAGAATTATTAAGTAGCCAACATAGATCTTCAATAATATTGCACAATGAGAAAGTTTCGAAAAATCGAGATATACTAAAAATGCTAATTGACGTTGTGTGCCATTTAGGATGTCAAGAACAGGCATTTCGTGGTCACAATGAAAATGTGAATTCTTGCAATAGGGGAAATTACGTTGAACTTTTAAATCTTTTAGCTAAATATAATCCGGACTTGCGAGGTCACTTGGAGCAAGCGACTGTTTTTTCCGGAATATCAAATTATATTCAAAACGATCTCATTAGTAGCATTTCTAAAATTTTATTAAAACAGATTTATAATGAAATTCAGCAAACTAAATTTATAGCAATAATATTAGATGAAACAACCGATGTTTCATGTCGTTCTCAACTCTCAACAACCTTTCGTTACATTACTCCTTCCGGTGAGGTTAAAGAAACTTTCATAACTTTTACAGATATTTCTGATGATCAGACTGCGTCGCGTTTATTTGACCATGTTTTAGATGTTGTTCAAAAATTCAATTGCGGTAACAAACTTATTTGTCAAAGCTATGACGGGGCTTCGGTAATGTCTGGTAAAATAACTGGATTACAAACACGTGTAAAGGATGTGTATAAAAACGCAATATATATTCATTGCTTCGCTCATCGGTTAAATTTAGTTTTATCTAAATCTTGCGATAAAATACGCGAATGTCGAATTTTTTTTCAATCTATTACTTGTTTTTCAACATTTTTTAATCATTCAACAAAGAGAACAGTTGCACTAGATTTATTCCTCAAAAAAAGGCTTCCAAAATTAGCTCCAACACGTTGGACTTTTAATGGTCGATTAGTTTTAACCATTTTTGATAATTTAGATCAATTAAAAGAACTCTTTGAATATATCATTGAAAATGAGAGTGGAAAGTGGGATGGCGAGACCGTTAATAGCGCAAGGGGACTTCTTGTTTTACTTACAGATTTTCAGTTTGTTTCCCTGCTCAATGTTTTTTCTAAAATTTTTCCACAAACCGACGTACTTTTCGATATATTTCAAAGTAAACAAACTGATATAATGTACTGCATTCAAAAAATTACAGATTTTGAAAATCAACTTCAATCGTTAAGAAATAGTTTCACGGAAATTTGGACCCAAACCACATCTATTTGCGAAACTCCACAACGCCGGAAAAAAGCCAGGTGCCTTGTTGACAGTAATGAAAATGTTGAACTATTCTTTACACGTATTTATGTCGAAATTATAGATAATATTACCGCAGAAATAAATTCAAGATTTTCATCCTTAGCAAGTTTCACATTTTTAAACCTATTAGATTCTTCTAAATTTAACCAATATTTGAAAACATTTCCGGACAATCTTTTACTAAATTTAACTAAAACTTATGCTGATATATTTGACCATATTTCATTAAAGACTGAACTCATTGTGCTTTATTCTGATTCTGATTTGCAGGGAAAATCTTTTCAAGGTATTTTTAACTATTTCATTAATAACAAATTAAAAGATAGCTTCACACAATTTTATAAATTAATATGTTTAGTTTTAACATTAGCAGTAACCAGTGCGTCCGCAGAGCGCAGTTTTTCTTGCTTAAAAAGGATTAAAACGTATCTTAGAAATTGTACAGGCGAACAACGGCTTAGCGACTTGGCAATAATGTCAATTGAAAAGGTTTTCCTTAAATCATGTTTGTGTGAGCAAAGTTTTTATACAGATATTATAGATGAATTCGCAAAAAAAAGAAAGACAAATAGAATTAAATTACAAATAATAGTATGTACGGATCTTATTATTTATTTTGACTTGTAATATATTTATTGCCCAATTATTATTATTTTATTTTACTCACTAACTGTGATTTTTTAAATAGTAAATAGTTGAATTATTTTTAATTTTTATTGTATTGTTATTGTTTTTATTATTCAAATTTTGATTCGCTGAACATGATTACTTTCTTTATGAGTGTATGGATATTTATTTTGCAATTTTTTTGCTATTGTTGTTATTGTTATAGTAGTTCTAATAATTCGAATATGCTTTATTTATATACTTATAGTTACAGCTTTGCTTTTTTGATAAGTCTACCAACATAAAATATAATTTTTACAATTATTTATTTAAAAGTAAATTATTATATATTGGTAGCATGGGAATTAAAATGCTGATAAAATACAGTATACCTACTCTCACGTCCCCGTTCGTGATTCCTGGGTGCTTTTATATTAGAAATGTTAAAAGTAGCTAACGAGAGGGGTTCAATTAATACGCAGTAAATTTGTGGAAAGCATAATAATAGTAAATTTTTAATACCAATTGCTTCCCCTAGTTGAATTATCACGCCACGCCACTGGGTCCAGCATTAACTGTAGCCCACCGTCGAGCACGACTTGAATTTTCTGGAGAACATAGGGACTAGACGTTAGAACAGTGAGGTAATGTACTCTTCACTGATGAGACCAGGGTGAAGTGATCGACGTCAGAGAGTATATCGTCGCCCTCGAGAACGTTATTCTCAGTGTTGCATCGAGAAATCTGTTGCTTATGGAGGAGGATAGTTTTGATCGAATCGACGGGCCGTACACGTGGATTGACTTCTCATCGCTACATCACTGAAATCCTCGCAGACCATGTGGTACCTTACGCAGGTTATATCGAGCAGGATATCCAGTTGATACATGATAATGCACGGCCTCATGTTGCTCATGTGGTGACCCATCCGATAGAACACTTATGGGATGAGCTGAAACATCGGATTCAAGCCCGGGTACCTGCTCCAACAAGGCTTCCAGAGCTGCGAATCGCAATGGAAGAGGAGTGGAATGCAATTCCCCAAGATTTCATCGTCAGCCTCGTGGGGTCTATGAATACGAGGACGGTAGCAGTTATTCGTGCAAGGGAAACACTGAATACTGATCAAAAACTTTTTTTTAATTTTTTCTGTTTTCGGCTTAAATAATTTTTTTTTCCACTTGGTGATTGATTACACGACTGGAAAACGACTCTTCTTTGTAAAATCCTTAATAAACGCTTAATAAATTGATAAATCCTAATGCGTTTCCATTCATTTTAATCGTCATGAAATGCACTTTCTGTAGATATAACTTTGCTAGTTATAAGTTTTATACTTTTTGAGAAAATTTGATTAGAGTTCCAAGGTGGTGGTGGGTGGCCCGGTTTATTTGTTGTCCAGTGTAGTTTAAAGTACTTTGAGATTTTTTCTAGATTGTCTAGCCCAAAAAAGTGCCACAAAGTGCAACTTTGTCACGCTAGTGACATGCTATAATTTCCATACAAACAACGTTATCCTGGGAACTCGGCAGGAGCAACAAATTCTGGAATGGAGCAACAAATTCCAATGGAGCAACAAATTAGCAAATATTTATTACTTTCATTATGCATTAAATTTTTGTTAGATTTCTGCAAGTGGATATAGTACAGAGGGGTATAAATACAGTGTCCTTCCCATATTTAAGCTAAAATCCTGGCAAATAAGGAGGAGCAATAAATTCCGGAATAGAGCAAACAATTTGCAATTAAGGCTTTCATTTTACATAAAATTTGGATGCAATAGTTGTTGTATAAAAAAGTGAGGGTGCTAACATAAAATCGTCGATTTTGGCGAATCGTCGGGAGCAATAAATTCGGGAATGGAGCAACTAATTATGCACTATGCTTGATGTCGATACTTAGTGGTGGGGGCTCCAGCGTAACGGACGTTTAACGAGATTAAAGATTTACGAAACAATTGTTAACAATAATTCACCCCCTGGAGGGGGGGCTCAAAAATGCCCCCCCCCCCCCCAACTTGTTTGTGTTACGAAACAATGTTTTGCCGGCTAACACAATTTCGTTTTCTCAGTATCTGATTGGCGTTGACACGAGCCTTAAGGTCCGTTTTGCTAGCTTTGCGTTGATCGCAGGCAATGATAAAAAAGATACGCACAAATAGTACTCCGTGCTCTATGGCTTGGTTGCTAATCGTGAACAATGCGCGACACACCTTTTAACGCTCGTCTACCGTTTAAGCGTTTATAGAATTAAAGCGAGGAGGAGCAGATTAAAACATTGAAAGATATTGCTTCATTCTTATTCGTTAAAACTTTATTTAAAATTATAGCATTAAATACAAAAAAAAAAGAATAGTTATCAAAGACAATATCAAATAAATTTCTTTACATGTATTCCATCTACATCTACAAATTCTCCTATTCTTTTTGACCTTGATTGAACACGTTAAAATATTAACGTAATGAAACGAACAAAATGTCCTTTTACATATTTTCTTCACAATTATTTCGTTTAAGGTTTAGTTTCACACTTTTATGTATACTCGTAAATATTGAACTTTTCAATAAATTTTAAATGTTTGCGAAAATCATGATTACAAATCATTATTGAGTTGTTTAAACAAAATGTTCGCATTTATTTTACATTCTCTTGAAAATAATGATCGCTCACAGTACGTTTAGAGTGATGATGACAGTGAACTCGAAACCTGTCCAGACATAACTTTTGGATTTCGTATGCGAAAATTCAACGGATACGCATTTTAATGTACATAATTGCAATGTCCAATGATTACATTTAATGTTACGACGATAGCGTGTATTTTTAATCACGTTTCGTTTAATACAATGAAGGAAAAAGCTTCCAGAAAGTTACGTCTGAATGTTTTTCCCGAGAAAGAAAATGAAAAATAGGGCAAAAATACCAATAGTACTAACGGTAGGAGAAGTAAAACTTCGCATATTGTCTCCTTAACAGAACTTCCAACGATGACCACAGGCGTTGCACAAAACGAATGTCGTCATCGGTTCATCAGCACTTCGCGTTTGAATTTGATTGTACGTGCAATTGCGTTTCTTGCATTTGCCACATTTCAAGAGATCGGTCTTTGTACCTTGCACGGTAGCCAATTGAGCATCGTTGATTGCCTCTTTGACGAATTTCTCGCGAAGTTTCTTCATCTCATCGCTGGCCATCTCTTCGGGCGTCATTTTTGCGAGCTGCTGGGCCGTTATAGCGCCGCACAAATAATTGGTTCGCAACGTGGGATTTTTCGAATCTTTCAAATTTGCAACACGCGATCGAATCCGATTTTTATATTTGACATCTGTATTTTTGAATTCGGCATATATAGCATCCTCAAGCTCTTCGGACAATTCTTCGGCCGACGGACAACCTTCGGGTTGTTCACCGTCAACTTTCAGTGCATTACAGAGCATCTCGCGACACTTCAATCGAACGGCATCTGTCATTGAATTGCTTGCTGGAAAGCTGGTCTGACTAACTTTTGGTTTCTCCTCGGATTTCTTTTCGTCCTTCTTTTTGTCATCTTTCTTGCTCGACGACGTTTTACTCGCTGATTTACTGCTACTGTTTGACGATTCCTTGCTACTGGATCCGGTATTGGGTGCTGGCGTATTGGCTAAGAATCGTTTCCAGTTTTTTATTAGAGTTTTTGCCAGACTTATGACTTCGTCGTCTTTGCTGCTCTTTCGTAACTCGTTCACCGTCATGCCGATACGCGTTTTCGTCAAAATGTCCAAATTGATGTCGAGTGTTTGTAGTGTTTTCAACAGATCAAAAGCCTGCTCTTGGCCCTAAAATGAGATAAGATGTGATTAGCAAGAATTTCAAAATTGCTTGAATAAAATTTGTTCAAAAATGTAATGTTCATGCCTTAAAACACCTTTGATACCATAATTTAGTACCCTTAGGCCCGTTTTCTCAATGTCCGATTAAACTCTTTGTTAACTAACGGGGACACAAATTAATCGAAGCTATAAACGGCGCGATAAGCATTTTCGTTTTCTCATACGTCGACTAAATTACTAAGCCACAAAGTGTGGAACTTATCTCAGACCACAATTATGGCAAAATCAACTGATTTTTTTTGGCGGGATTGTACCGTCCACAAATCTATTGTGTAATAGTACGGTCTCTCAGCATATTCATTTGCAGCTGAATTTGTTGCACTTCTCTCCTATCGAATGAATTTCCAGGAACTCTGTTCTTTATGGCCACTTTCATTGTTTTGAGCGACAAAACGGGCATCACTGCAGTGGGAGTCCCTGAGGGAAACTTTTTCAAGATGCGTTTTAAGAGCATCGTGGCTAAAAAAGGTCAGGCAAACTTGGCAACAACGAAGACACCGCATCGAAAATGACACGAGCGTTTGGCACATCAAAATTTGTCACATGTTCGGGAAGTGTTGAAGGCAAACGGCATCAATTATGCTGAGGAAGATTTCACATGCGAGGCTCGTTTGGTTGGGAAACAACATCGAGGCAGTTTCAAGAGCAGCAGGGATAGAGCAGTGAAATACGGTGAGGTCGTGCATGCGGATTTGCGCGGACCGATGCAAACAACATCGCCCGGTGGCGCAAGATACGTGCTAGTAATTAAAGATGATTTCCCAAGTTTTCGTTTTCTTTATGTTTTGAAAGAGAAAATTGCCGGGACGACTGGCGGCATTCATCAAGATGGCTGATAAATCAACAGGTCATCGACTGCAATGCTTCCGAAGTGACAACGGAAAGGAATACGAAGATTTTGGAGGCAATTGGCATTCGTCATCAGCGCTCAGCGCAAATTGTCCTATATGCCCGCGGCCGAGCGAGAAAATCGGACGATAATTGAAGCGATGAGAACAAATGCATCAAAATTGGATCTGAAGTTCTGGGCAGAAGCTGTGGGCGCTGCTAATTTTGTACTCAATTGAACTGGAAAGAGCAGTGTGAAAGACAAATCGCCATACGAACTCTGATATGGAAAGCAGCCAAGAGTGGATCACCTCCGTGTGTTCGGTGAGGAAGCATATGTATGTGCATATTCCGAAAGAACACCGACGTAAAGTGGATATGAAAGGAATAAAATGCGTTTTTATCGGCTATGATGAGAATGTCAAAGGCTATCGCGTTTGGAACCCGAATACAAAGAAGGTCAAAGTGGCGTGTAACGTGCTATTCGACGAGGAGAACGAGAGCATCACAAAGACGGACTACTCAATTGCCTTAACCCCTAGTGGGGCATAGTGCGTCAACTGTTCCATGTGGCCCAGTTGACGTTTCGTTGGCATAAACTAGTTTCGGAGAATGCAGTTGACAACATGCGCCTCCTGCCCCCCATTTAGCTGCCTACGTGCGACAAGTCGGGAGATGCTGTGGCTTATTATTACGCCCCGCACCACAGGCGGAAGACAACAACACAAACATCTATGGCCACGAACGTCGTCGTGGACGGGATTCGAACCCGAAACGCCGGTAGTCGAATATGGGACTGATGCAGGCACTGAACAACCGGTGGAACCAAAGGTGGAATGAACCATATTCTGGTCTGGTAGTGCTGCTTATACCGGCAGATCGAAGGCAGCACCCGATGAGTAGTGATCTGTCGGTGGTACGAAACCAGAGGCTGAGGGTCCCATTACATCCGGATCCCAATGCGAGCGCGAAGGCATCGTAGCCGTCCGCCAACCATTCCATCCTTATCGCCTCATTTTTTATTATTTGCCATTTTTTCTTCCCCTATTTGTGCTGTCTTCCCCAGTCTTATGAATTTTTATTAATCGTTAAGGGGCAATGAGCGGCGAAAACCCCGCCCTCGTCCATTATAAAGGGCAAAGGCTGGTGTTCGAATAGTGAGCAGAATTTCATCGAAAAACGAACCAGAGGCGGCGGAAGAAAAACAGAGTACAGCTGCGGTTCTGAGAAATAGCAGGTGGCATCATCGGCATTCGTAGCAGTCTACTTGGACGAGGCAATGAAATCACCGGACAGGAAACAGTGGGAGATGATGATGAAAGAAGAATACAAGTCGCTGGTGTTGAACAACACTTGGTCTTTGGTGAGCGTTAAGTGAACATTGCTGAAGCTCGTGGACAATAAGTGGGTGCACAAGGTTAAGTACGCGTCAAACGGAAGCGTGGAATGGTTCAAGGCTCGACTTGTTGCAGAAGCTTCACACAGAAGTACGGAATAGACTACCAGGAGTTGTTGTTGTAGCAGCGCTTAGAACTCAGATAAAAATGTGTGTCAAAATTCGGACTACCCATGTTAGTATCCTCTGTGTCCAGGTGGAGAAAAGCAGCTGCCTCGGTGGGGTTCTCCCATAACGCAATAGGAGTTAAGCGCGTGGAAATTACTGGACAATTAAAGAGGTGCTCAACGTCGTGTGGAACGAGGCCACATACTGGGCAGGAGTTTAGGAACTTCACTGTCGATGCGGGATAGGTATGAATTCAGACGCGAGCACCAACCAGAACGGAGTTGAGCTAACGAGATTCTGGTTGCTCTTGGGAGCCGGGCTTCGTTTTGGAGATATGGCTGGTGATTGCGCATTCAATACCTTGTTCGATTTTAGTTCCGCGATCGAAGAAAGCACTTCTTCACTGTGCAGCGTAGTGATGGCCGACCTATAGCTGGCGTTATCGAAGGGAGCTCTTTTAAACCTTTGGACTTTCCTTTCGCGATTTCTCATGTTGCATCTAACGTGACGCGGCGGTGGGGTTTTGTCCATCAGGTTTGAGTTAGGATGGTAATTCCGATAACAGTCAACTAGATACTGATTGGTGAGAAGAGTGTTGTGGCTTTTTAAGGACATCATTTCGGTCTTTTGATGTAGATGGTCCTGTGATGACATCAGGAGGCAGCCTGTGACAGTTCTAAGAGCAGTGTCCTGGCAGGTCTGTATGTGTTTCCATTGAGTGTCGCATAAATTGTCTGACCATATGCGAGCCGCATAATTGGCCACAGATCTCCCGATGGATTTGTATGTCGCGAGTAGAATCTCCTTATCTTTACCCCAGGAACTGCCAGCTAAAACTTTGAGGACTTCGTTCCTGCTTCACATTCTGTCACAAATGGTTGACGCATGAGCCGAGAAGGTGGCCAATGCTGTCAAAGGTGACACCGAGAATTTTTGGGTGGTAAATTATGGGAATAGTTTGACCATCTACCTCAATATCCAGTTGAAGCCTCACTTCCTTGGTCCAGGTGGTAAAAAGAGTAGCATACGAGGCGCTGACAGAGTAAAATTCTTATTGATGAAGAAGTTGTTGAGCACTTCAAGATATTCATTTATCTGCTCGCACATTTGGGTAATGTCATTGCCGGTTGCCAAAATCGAGCAGTCATCAGCTTAACTGACGATTTCAAGTCCATCAGGTCAGGGGGTGATCACTCCATAGAACTTTTGCCTCTGCCAGAAGATTTGTATGTATTGACAAATTGTTTTTTTAAACTACACAAGAAAGCTCACTCCATACAACTTTAGCCTCCGCCGGTAGATTTGTATGTATTGATTCTCTGCTGTTGTTGTGGTAGCGATGCTTCGAATACTGCAGTTCTTCTTGCATCGAGATCGAGGGGGTTTGGCAGCTCTTGGCCGTTGAAAAAGGGGTCGTTCCGGTACGAAGAACCGGCTGTTGCAGGAACGATTGATTCTCTTGTGTATCTATACTGTGTAGTTTATAATATTTGTCAATACACACAAATTTTCTGGCAGAGGGGAAAGTTCTATGGAGTGATCGCTCTTATAGAATATTAATCCTCTTTGATCAGGTGGCGTCGGAAGTCCTGACATATATAGCTTAAACAGAGTGGGAGATAGGACTCATCCTTGGGGGACACCCTGTTTAATTTTCCTTAGGTTTAGATTTCCAATTTCTAAACTGACTGACTGTCTGACTGCCGGACTGTCATCCGGCAAGGTAATTTGCGATCCACTTGATTATTCCCAATGGAAGAAATGTACCGCAGATGTTAGACTACCAGGAGTCATTCAACGCGGCGGTGAAATACACATCGATTCTCTTGATACTGTCAGTGGTGGTGGTTGAGCGAATGCAACTTCGGCAGTTTGACGTGAAGATGGCGTTTCTCAGTGGGCTTTTGAACGAGGAAGTCCACATGAGTCAACCGGTGGGTTTCGATGACAACACGGGGAGAATCTGCAGGCTGAACAAAAGTCTATACGGGCTGAGACAGGCATCGAGATGCTGGAATCAGGTGTTCGCCGCATTCATCGGAGAATGGCTTCGTGGCAACGGAAGAAGATACATGCATATTCGTTAAGGGAGAGACTGGACGAAAGGCCACCCTGGCCATCTACGTGGATGACGGATTGTTGGCAGCAGATCGCAGGAAATATATCGAGCTCGTCATCAAACACCTGCGAGGGAAATGCGATGTGAAGGCGATGAATGCTGACGTGTTCCTGAGCATGGACCTCAACAGACAGGACAAAGGTATGTTGGTTACGCAAACGGCATATCTGAACATGGTTCTGAACAGATTCGGCATGATGGGTTGTAAAACGGTAACGATTCCGTTGGATAACAATCAAATGAGGGAGGCTTTCAAGAATTCAGGAGACGATGAGAACTTCCCGTACAGAGTAGCAGTGATGTATCTGGTCATTGGAACTCGACCGGACATCAGATTTGCGGTCGGAGTGGCAAGTAGTTTAATGGAGAAACCAAAGAACGCACACGTCTACACCATAAAACGAATAATGCAATATTTGTGAGGAACGATGAACATGGCAATTTTATTTGAAGGAGAAAAGAAGTGTGTCCTAGTCGTATACGGCGATGCAGATTACGCTGGGGATCTGTCAACTAGAAGATCGACATCGGGAAGCATTTTTCTATCCAACAATGCACCGATGAACTGGTTTTCCGAGAGAACGCTCGGTGGCACTATCAACGACAGGATCCGAATTCATGGAAGAATCGGCAATGGAGGCGAAAGAAACTGCCTTATGCGTTTTCCTCGACACTGAGTGTGCCTTTGACAATACTTCGTTCACTGCTAACGACAGCGCTTTAAGGGCGAAGGGAGCGGACGTGACCACCGCGAAGTGGGTGGGACAAATGCTCCCGTCGAGAAGGGTCATTACTACGATTGAAGACTGCTTCCTAGCGGCTAGTGTAACTCGTCGGTGTTCACAAAAAGGTGTCCTATCGCCACTCCTGTGGTGTATAGTGGTGGACAGTTTGCTTTGCGAACTTACATCACGAGGCTACTCTACGTAAGGATACGCCGATGAGATGGTGATCTTGGTTAGGGGCAAGTTCGAGGAGGTTTAATCAGATATCCTTCAATCAGCACTATGCATAGTACAGGAATGGTGCAACGCAAATGGCCTTCGAGTTAACCCTTCCAAGGCAGTTGCAGACCCCTTTACTAAGAAAAGACACAACTGCTCTGGTCAGAGCATCTGAAAGTAGTATCCGACAAAGCCACTAAGGCTCTGTGGATATGCAGATAATATGTAGGCAAGACGTGGGCAATGAAACCCTCTATCATCCTATGGATTTACAAGGCGATCGTTAGACCCATGCTAGAATAGGGCGCAGTTGTATGGTGTAAGAGAGCCTATACAGTAACTAGCAGATCTACCCTAGGTAAAATTCAGAGACTTGCTTGCCTCATGTATACCGGAGTGATTCACTCCTGCCCTTCTGCGGCGCTCGAGGTACTGCTAGACCTTCCACCATTGCATGTACATGTAATAGCACAAGAAAAGCTTACGATCCTCATATTGAACATTCCTGCAGCAGCCGGTTCTCCGCACCGGAACGACCCGTTTTTCAACGGCCAAGAGATGCCAAACCCCGTCGATGCCAGACTCACTGTAGTATTCGAAGCATCGCTACCACAACAACAACATCCTCAGATTGAAGGCTTGCGATGCCCTCACTAAGCTGAATCCGGAATAGGGAATTTGACTCAGTAAGAGCTGCATAACCAGCCATCGGACCATCTGGTGAAAGAAGCATCCAGCAACAAGCTCTTCAACAATATAATCTGGAGCAGAGAAAACTGGTTGGAGGAACAGTCCACTCTTCTTCCAGATACCATCAAGAGGTTCACGGATGAATCAAAGACGGCTAATGGCACAGGTGCCGGAATGGTGGGCCCTAGTCAGGGCATTTCCATACCAATGGGTAAGTTCGCAACAATATTCAACGCAGAAGTACATGTCATCGAGTCGTGTGCGGAGCTCTGCCTGAAAGCCGAATTCCGTAGCAAGAATATAGCTATAGTTACTGACAGCCAGACAGCCATAATGGCGCATAGGACATATGAACTTTTAAAAATGGACCGTAACAGGGTTAGAAGCATTCGTGGCCTTCCAACAATGTCCAGTTGCCTAAGGGGTCACTTAAAAATCATGGGTATAGTATCGGACGCTAGGAGTGCGTTCCATAACGTAACTATAGTCAGAGCTGTAGTCAACTCTGACTACTGTCATAGTCAGCTATAGCTATGGGTGTTATGGGACGACAATAGTCGTAAAGTAGCACAAACACCCGCCATCTTTTTCACTACACACACATTTGCGTCGGTATTTCACTCTCCATGCAAAAATTTGCAACACACAAACACTCTTTCGCACCAATTTTCCTCAAATTAAATTTAACGTGCTCTAAACTGCATAAAACAATTCAAAATTAATGCAATAATAAAGTAATTTTGCACAACATTGACTGTTTACTGTCAGTTTGCCTTCGTGTGTACGTGTGTGTGTGATAGCTATCGATAGCTATCGATAGCTTCCCCTCATGAGCACGAGCTAGAATAGTTGACTACAGAGCTGACTATTGTGTGTTATGGAACGACGATAGTCAACTACAATAGTTGACTATCGGAGTTATGGAACGGCAATAGTCAGTGATAGTTGACTATAGTCAACTATAGTTACGTTATGGAGCGCACTCTAGCTGTCGTTTCTGCGAGGGCGATGATGAAACGTCACTGCACGTTCTTTGCGAATGTGAGGCACTGGTCCAACGTCGCCTACTACACCTCGGCATCGCCTTCCCTGAAGCTGATAACATTGCTTCGATCTCGCTCACCTTTTTAAGCAAATTCATTAACGCGATCAAACTTGATCGACAGACCTAGGCCTGTTGCCAGACCTGGGGCTACAGCACAATTGACCATTTGGCCTCGGTGCTAGTGGGCCTTTTGGCGCCCGCAGCCCCTCTCAATCTAATCTAATCTAATGGCAGCATCGGATGCTGTGAAGGAGCTGGTCTGGCTAAGAAAAGTGCTGAACGACTTGGTTGGGAAGACTAGGAAAGTGAAATTCTAGATGGACAACCAGATCGCCATTACGTGAGAGTTGATCGGAATGGCTACAGAATGAAGTTGGTCTAGATGACCAATTTCAATACCATCATTTTCGGCAATAATGCTACGTAGGTAGACGTATTAGTCCATCTTCTCCACAAGGTGTCCATTCATACTGATGGCAATTGGACGAGTTGGATTTCTTCTTCTTCGCAACGCCGGGCTAAAAACCTGTGTCTTTTTGGTGTTAATCTTTCGCCGAACCGTGCTCACCTCCCTCTCGAGATCTAAAGCCATTGCATGTAAATCCATGATTGTGTGGGAGAGTAGGCATATGTCGCCAGCGTAGTCAAGATGTTGCAGATAAGATGTTAATGTAAATCGAATCCCTGTGTGGTCCGGATAGGGCTGCATGCAACACATCGCCAATCACCATGAAGAATAGGATTTGTGAGGATGCACCCCTGACGAACTCTACTCCGAGTCTCAACGTCCCCAGACGCCGTGAAAAGGATACCAGAATCATACATTTCAGGCCGAGATTTTTAGAAACCATCATCAAACGATGGCACAACGAAAAATGAAGTCATCCACTTTTTCGCAACACAAAATTGTTGTGAACAGCACGAGATGAGGTGTATTCCGGACTGTAGTGCCAATTAATTAAAAATCAACAAATGTCAAAGGAATGGACATTGCACGGTGACGATTCAAGCATGCAATAAACATAAACGGACAATCCAGATTTCTGATAATGCACTCAACAGGTAGAGCACAAATGGTGATTAGACCCTTGAACTATCCATTTTGGTCAACACCTTTAATAGACACAAGCCTATTACCTGACCTTTTGTGTATAACAAAGACGCTTTATGGACCGATCCATGACCAAGGGTCAGCAAACAATTTTAGGGATCTCGAAAACAGTCCTTTTGTTGCATTTCCGCAGCTTATACCCATTAAGTGATAAGCGCCACGTTCTGTCAACAGTTCGCGTTTGAATCGACACCATCCACAGATGACTGATAACAATGCCAACTGATAAAACTAAGTCCAGGATTAGAATCATTTTTGGCCTGTCTTTCTGCAGCCACGGCACTTCCAAACATTGCGATAACCAATGACGGCATCGGGGCCGAAATAGTCTAAAAATTCTGGCTCGAGCCGAAGGTCTCTTTCGTCAGGCCCTGCTCTCTCACGGCAATATGCATGCCCGAAAAGGTTATACAGCACTGCTACGAAACAACGTACCCCTCCTCCACGGTCCAGACGGACCAAAACAAAGTTCCAGGCAACCGCGACCAATGCCGGTCACAAATATCAATTTGGCGCTTTTACCCCACCGCGGCCGCGGAAAGACCAATGCACCGCACCTAGTCCAAAACACACAAGGGAAACCCATCCCGGGGACTCGACGAGTCTCAGAAAATCAATAACGAGATGGCGGGCATCTTGAATTTTCTTCGGGGCGGCACGTACACCACACACATCTTCCGGCCGCGCGATCTGCAAAACACAATTTTCATATACACAAGTGCCCGAGCTCAGTTCCACTCACCGTCCCGTCCGCGGATGTCATTTTGTTGAGCTTCTTCTGAATTTTCAAAACTTCCTCTTCTACGCTCATTTTGGCCAGCTCCTTTTTCGAAATATGCTTAAAATGTGAACTATTAACTGGCGGCTGCTTTTGATATGATTGTAGCCACAGAAATGAAGAGTTTCGCGTGAAAAATCGAATTCTTTTCAGACACACGCGCGCGAGAGAGGACGTTCGCCGCGAAAACCCGCTCTGACAAACGAATGGTCGGTTCGTTCGAGTTTCGAGAAACACAAGAGTGGTGAGTTGCGTGCCAGTGCTTATGTACGTGGGGCGAAATCAAAATAGTATGAAGTTGGCGACGAATAGAGTGGAAGCACCGCCATCTTTACTAGTTAGTAAAGATGGCGGTGGTGGAAGACATTTCACAGCTGGATAAGGACATTGAACGCACTCGACAGTTTGTTGAAAGTTTTTCTTTTAATTTATGAATTAAAAATTTTAATTAGAGAGGGTTTAAAATTGTCAGCGGATCAAGACATTATTATATTATTAATTCACTTGGTAATTGAGCCGGGAAATGGTTTCAAACATTCTAAATGATTAATAAACGAACTGACATCGGCTTTGGGTTCTGTTGACATTTAACGTCATATATGATTTGACATATTCCTTTAACCTAAAATCCGCCTTCCACACAGAAAAATCACTTTGCTGAAATACCTTTTCGTACTGAAAATTCAGAATGAATCCAGCATTTAGTCGGTTCCTTTTGAAGTTCTCTACTCCGATAACGCGTTCAAATTGCACGTCATTTCGTCATTATGGTAAAATATGCCACTTTCCTATGGCGGTTTTCTTTTCCTGAAAACATTAATTTCTGCAATTTCTTGTGATTTGCAGCTACGGCCAAACGTTTTTATAAGAACACGAATGTTCTCTACAGTGACGGAAACTATGAGATCACATTGGATCATAGAAAACTGAAGACGCCGAAAGGTGCTCCGCTTGTGATTCGAAGTGAACCTTTGGCGATTGCCATTGCCGCGGAATGGAATAATCAGAAGGACAAGATTGAACGATCGACAATGCATCTTACAGCCCTGTGCAGCACCGTCATTGACAATCCGAATAAATTGGAACGGGTGGATATGATTAACTACGTATTGAATTACATTGGGTCGGATACTGTGCTGTTTCAAACGGATGTAAGTTAAATTGACGGCCGATTTTAGGAAACCTGTTAATATCATGTTCTGCTAGTAAACAACGAAGTAGAACTAAGCCGGCGTGGTGGAGTGCTCAGCTCAGTGAGCTTAGGCAAAGAAGATTGATATTCTACAAGAGTGATCACTTCATAGAACTTTCCCCTCTTCCAGTAGATTTGTATGTATTGACAAATACACTTGCGGGCAAAAATACCGAATCAAACCGAAAGCACGTGTATTTGTATGTATATTTTTAAAAGTACGTTATATATCCCTACAAATCGTATGTCATTTGAAAGTTTGAGATCTTAGCTTTAGATATCTTTTTTTATCACCATTTAATGAGTGCTTTATGAATGAACGCTACTTGGAGCTAAAAACTCGGGAAATTGAACATTTATGAATGGGTTATTACAAGGCAAACTAACCCTATAAATGCATCCGCAAAGGTTTTCAATGGTCAGTTGAATCTGGAAGGTCGATTGAATAAGTTTAAAGCAATAAAAGTCACAATTTTGTCATTCATGAGTACCACGCCTCAGCAGGCGGCTCAGGTTGTCGCCCTATTTTCGGAAGAGCTTACTCAGAGAACAGTCGCTCATCAGCCAGGAATGAGTCAGTCTACTGTGTCAAGAGTGTTTCGGGGGGAAGGTAGCTAAAATCAGAGACCCCGACCCGGCCGCTCTAGGCGCACTTCCGATAGAGACGATCGTTTTATTGTGACAAGTATGCTACGAAATCGGTACCTCACGGGAGTTGACGTGCAGCAGAATCTGAGGGACGGTCGCGGAGTATCTGTAAGCGAGTGGACAGTGAGGAGACGACTAAAGGAAGCGAATTTGACTCAAAGACGGCCCACCACAGGCCCAAAATTGACCCCATATCACCGACAAGCGCGACTCACGTTTGTCAGGAATCACTTAAATTGAACCCTCGAGCAATGGCGGTCCGTATTGTTCACGGACGAGACCAGAGTGTGTCTACATGGCAGTGACAGGAGGTCGGGTATACAGGCGTCCAGGTGAGCGATTTGCGCAATGCTGTATCACAGAAACGGTAGCATACGGAGGCGGTTCGTGTATGGTGTGGGCCGGTATCTCTGTGGTGGATTCAAAAACGGAAATTGTATTCGTGCCCTCTGGAGGCCGAGGAGGAGGACTGACAGCCGAACGGTATATTACCGGTATTCGACGTGGCCATGTTGTTCCCTACGCAGCATCTATTGGCGACAACTTTACTTTAATGCACGACAATGCACGATGTCATACATCGCGTCAAGCACAGCAATTCCTGAACGAAGCTTATATTACGACCTGACGCAGTCCAGACCTAAATCCCATTGAGCACTTGTGGGACGAGCTCAAAAGAAGAGTCCGACACAGAGATCCCGCGCCTTCGACTATCAACGAATTGAAGGAGGCCTTAATAGAGGAATGGAGCGAAATTCCTCAAGATACCATTAAAAAATTAATAATTTCAATTAAAAATCGAGTACAAGCTGTGATTAGAGCAAGAGGTGGCAGTACCAGATATTAATAAATAAATAATTTTGTTATTTTTTTAAATTTTTTTGTTGTTTTTGACCAAAATCCCCATTCCCTACTTTTTAATTTCAAGCCCCACTCTTTTAAAATCTATCTTCAAATATTGTTAAAAATGGTATTAATGTAAAGCTAAGATTTCAAGTTTTCTAATGATATACGATTTGTAGGGATACATAATGTACTTTTCAAAATATGCATACAAATACACGTGCTTTCGGTTTGATCCAGTATTTTTGCTCGCAAGTGTAGTATAGACTACACAGTATAGACACACAAGAGAATCAATACATACAAATCTACCGGCGGAGGCTAAAGTTGTTTGGAGTGAGCTTTCTTGTGTAGTCTATACTGTAATGTTTCCACTGACCGAAGCCGGGTTCGTTAGATATTCTTGTGCTGAATAATGAAAACACTTCGATTGAAAACACACACAATTTATTTACAAAACGAACTACACACGCGTAACTAACAACCAACGTCAAACTAGCTCGAACTATTCGTTAACGGTGGATAGGTTAGGTTAGGTTAACGGGCTGCCATGAAACAACACAGCACACTTAGACCTCTCATGGGTCCATTGTGATACCACCAGTAACAAAAACACCTCTCTAAGAAACCTAGGTTCCGAACCAGCCTGTGCTGCCAATGTAGCGATTGAGCTGTATCACACTCATATCCTTGAGGTCCTCCATATCAAAGTAGAACCAGAAGCCCAGGAATTTCTTCCTCCTGATGGCCAGTGCCGGACAGCGGCATAGAATGTGCAAGACACTCTCCTCCTCATCCACATCCTCACAACTCCTGCAGTAGTCATGATGAGGAAGACGGAGCCTCCATGCGAGCTCACCAATGGGGCAGTGCCCTGTGATAGCCCCCACCACTCTACTAATGTGCTTTCTATTCAGTGCCAGCAAAGAGGCAGATCGGCTAGGGTCGAATTTCTGCCAAATCATTCTCGTCGTTTGGCAAGTACGACTATTGAGCCATCTGGTATTTGCCCTATCCACTGCCACAGATTTAATTGCCACTTTGCATGATGCAATTGGCATTCTAATGTCATTGCGGTGTCCATCGACGACACCGGTTGCCCCCTCGTGCGCAAGATTGTCCGCCCTGCAGTTGCCCGCAAAGCCACTGTGACTCGGTATCCAGCAGAGGGTAATGTTTAAAAAGTAACTCATCTCCATGAGGGCCGAGCGGCACTCCAGAATAGTTTTCGATGTGGTGAGAACAGAGTCAAGCGAGCGAATCGCAGCCTGACTGTCCGTATAGATAGTAATGTCTCTTGCAGTCACGAGATGATTCCTCAACCAGGTCAGTGCTTCCGAGATCGCCGAAACCTCGGCCTGCAGGACACTACAAAAGTCGGGAAGACGGTAGGATAAGTTAATTCCCAGTACCTCCGAGTGTATACCAATCCCAACTCCATTCTCGGTCTTAGAGCCATCCGTGTAGATAGTCAAGGAGTTGGAGGTAAGGGGTACATTATCAGCCCATAGGCTTCTCGACGGAATCAGGCTGGTATAGTTCCTACCGAAAACATGTTTAGGAGACGTGTAATCAGTCTCCGGAGGGAGATCCAGGTTGCACAGGATAGCCGCGTGGCCAGTGCTCGAAGTACGCCATTGGCCTGTTTCTCGAAGACGCAGGGCCGTATTCCCCGCCAGCTGTTCGCCAAATATGTCAAGCGGGAGCGAACGGTGGATAACGATTATCCTCCTTTCCGCTTCCGAGCGGATACTGTCACGAATGCGCTTTAGATAAGAACTACTATTGTACGTGCTGTTGCTGGTGATATCTGCCTTTTATACTGGGTTTCTGTTTCGAGATGTTTCTAGACTCTGGTTTCCACTAATCAACAAAGATTACAGAAGAAGGTTCGTTCCTGCGGCAGCCGGTTCTACGCACCGGAGCGACCCGTTTTTACAACGGCCACGAGCTGCCAAACCCCTTCAATGCAAGAAGGATGTGTGTATGTGTGTTACATGCTGTATTTGTTTTTTGTGTCTATTGGGAGCAACACATCTCGGCGCAACTGCTCTCAATACTACTTCTCCGCGTCGGCATTGAAAACAACCCAGTTCCTTGGATCTGCTGCGTATGCAATAGAGAGCTGCATCCCAATGCGACGTCAGTGAGATGGAACTGTTGCGACGAGTGGTGTCACCAGAGAAACTGCTCCGGTCTTAACCATCACAGGCACTGGAATCCTTCGTTTACCGCCAGTCAGTGTAGAAACCGAGGTCCACAAGCAGCGAGCTCATCAAACACGCCTCACCTTCCTACACCAGTGAGCACCCACACGAGCTTTCAGTCAACCCCAACGACTCCTGCGAATAGACCCAGTAGGTTTCCCCAACAAAACAACCTTACGCCTGCACCACCGATCGCCATTTTCGATACGCTCTCACTCGTCCAACTAAACTGCAACGGGCTGCAGAACAAAATTGCCGAACTCGCTTCATTCATGGACAGACATCGCATTCAAGTTAAAGCCATCCAGGAGACGAAACTACATCCTAATTCGTCCCTTAACGCTCACGGAAATTACATCATCATAAGGAAAGACAGGTGGACCAACGCTGGAGGAGGACTTGCCTTCATCGTTCACCATTCCGTACAATACCGGGAAATAGATGTCACAAACAACGACATCACCATGGAAGTACAAGCCATCGCCATCAAATCAGGCAATGTTGATATTGAAATTTACAACATATATATTCCACCGGTATCCAGTTGTCCCTCAGGTTACCATGTAAATATCAACACTTTCCTCACTGGTCAACACCCGTCTTCTGCTTGGTGATTTTAACGCTCACCATGAACTCTGACACTCACATCTTAACAATGACGCCAGAGGTATCGCCATTGCAGAACAACTTGATGCCTCCCTCAGACTTCTGTACACTGAATGATGATACGCCCACCCGTATTGCCGGTACCTGTTCCAGCTCTCCAGACATCACGATTGCCAGTGCTAGCCTCATAAACGAGACACAATGGGAGCCGGCCCTTAGGCGGCTATTACACTATAAAAGTTCTTTTACAAATATATTTGACGAACGATATTTCAAAAGAACTTTTATGAATGATATTAGCCGCTAAAGGGGGGAGGTGTGCAAGCATATTAGAAAAGTAGTTGAAACAAGCAACGTCCATGTCGCAAATCTTTTCTTAGGCGGCTATTACACTATAAAAGTTCTTTGAAAATAGCTTTCATAAAAGATATTTGTAAAAGAACTTTTATAGTGTAATAGCCGCCTTACACTATCATCGGACCACCTACCAATCGTGATAAGGCTTGACAAACTGACAGATGTCGGTCGAACGCACTTTTGTCAACCACAACAAGGCTGACTGGAATAGCTTTGTTCCATTTCATGATTAAGAGAGTCCTTTTGTCCTGACGCACATCTCCAGCAGCACCAAAATATAGCCGTGTGGTACTTGTAATAACCAAAGGAAGCTATGTATCAAATTTAGTTGAACCACGGACCACGGGTAATGCCTGGAAGATTTTTTCTATAAAAAAACTAAATTTTTCCTTTACAATTATTGAGAAGACTTAAGCGAGAAACTCTATAAAATTTCACATTTTTGGATGTTCTTTTTACCTGCTACACGGATCATGGCAAATGATAGCCTATGCACACCCTTTGGACACAGTCAGTCCGTGCGAAACAGGACACAGTCAATCCGTGAGAAAGGAAGCAGACCTCGATACGCTCTCAAAGAGGCTGTAACCCTGTCAAAGAACAACGAGAACAAGAAAAATTAAAAAAATAACGATTTTCAAACTCATATCTCGGGTGGTTTTCCTTGTATCGAAAATAAAATTTTCAACACTTCGTAAGACGACCGGAGACAATGACCATACCAAATTTGAGCCCGAACAATCACCCGGGGCCGGAGCTACAGATGTCCAAAAACCCGTACTTGTTGTGTCGCATACTTGCCTTGGTCACATTTCCAATTTTTATACCCTTCACGGATGTGATAGGCTTTAAAGCTATCGAGCTGAAATTTTGTACAAAGCCTTCTTTCTATTGCACGCTGTATATATGTCGGAACCAACGGAATCGGACCACTACGTCATATAGCTGCCATAGGAACGATCGGTCCAAAAATTCGTCTTTGTGAGAAAAACTTTTTTATTTCTATAGATATTGTTTTCAAATTTTACATTAATCAATAGTATTTATAGTGAAATCACATTCCCGAATTTAGTTGAAATTGGACTACTCTATCATATAGCTGTCATAGGAACGATCGTTCCAAAAGCAAGTTTTTATCAGAGAAACTTTTTTATTTCTGAAGATATCTTTATGAAATTGCATATTATTCAATCATATTGACTGTTAAGCTACATTTCTAAATTTGGTTGAAATCGGCCCACTATTTCATATACCTCATATACCTCTTAAAGGAACAGTGAAATCGGAACAAGTTTTACTACTAATTTCAAAGTGGAAAATGTACCACAAAACACAACGAAGGTATGATACCCTCCACGCGTCCCTAGATGAAAGATTATGGCCGAAATCAGATAATTAGGTGTTACTTATGCGATTTGGCTTCAATCATTTGTCAGACATAGCGCGTCAAAAGCTTTCGTTTGTGTTTCGTAAGCAGATAACTGTTTTCGAATGATGCACGTTTTTAGCATATACCGAAGTGTTATTAGCGAAAATTGTACTCTCTATAATAAGTTTCCAATTGATAAAGGATGACTCCTATTTCCTTCCAGACCGAAGAAGAACTCTACAAACTTCAATCCCAGGAATGGGATCCGATCCTAAAATGGTTTAACGAACGCTACGAAACAAATATTGAGAAGACACTTGACATGAATCTGCCTCATGTATCGGCTGCCGATAAAATGAATATCAGCAAATATTTGTCATCGCACAACACGGACTCCCTGCATGGTATTTAAAATTCCCCCCGAAAATATATGCGCATTGTTTTATTTTTCCCTTTTTACAGGATTCATTTACGCTATAGATACATTGAAGTCGATCATCTTAGCATTCGCCACAATCGATCAGCACATAAGTGTGGAAAAAGCCGTTCATTTGGCCCGTCTCGAAGAGGAATATCAGCTGGGCTTTTGGGGTCGCGTTGAATGGGCACACGATCTTAGCCAACAGGACTTGCAGGCAAGACTGGCAGCTTCCGTGCTATTTGTACATTTTAATAGAAACGAAACGATAATAAAAGAAAAGCTGGTCGTGTAAGCTGTTTGAAATGTATAGAGTTGTTAAATATAAGTTGTAATTGTTGAACATGATGCGGTGGAGTATTATTCCCCATTTTTTAAACCTTTAAGGCGAAATTCACATACACGACACCGCGCTGCACGACTGCTTGAAATTTCAGTCGAGATACACAGCATCAAATGGGCGGATTCACACTCATCGCTCAGCATGCGATACGATCGACTATGCTTGGCTATTGTGCGTGGCTGCGTCGTGCAGCGCGGTGTCGTGTGTGAATTTCGCCCAATTGTAGACGGGCTGGGCGTGCTTTGCAGCCAAACGACATTTATAATTTGGAAAACTTACTCGTTCCCTATACAGTGTTCGATCTTTATCATGGAGCACTGGTCGTGAATAGTATTGTACAAGAATCACGAACCATCGACCATTGGCTGTGTGTTGGCGAACTTAACTAGATCAGAGGAAATGATAGTGATAGATAGTAACAGATAAGTAAAGTATGCCGGATCCATAAGTGGAAGAGAGAGTGTCGTTGTATCTGACAGGATCTTTAGTGGGGAAATTTACCGAAAAAAATTGCAGATTCATTTCCCCAGACAATGATTTCTAAACATGTCTCTTTCGCTCTAGTACAATCAGTAAGGGACAGCGATAACGAAAATAGATCGGTTGTCAGTCTGCTTCCGAGATTCGCATGTAGATGTTTCGGCATCAGTCGGGTTCATATAATGCTTCTCTCTCTTGCGGATACGGAAAGCGTTACTACCTCCGTTGCTCACTGTCCCTTACTAGATCAGTGGTAAAAGATCCAGTTCGCCAAAACTCGATCAGTACCTTAGGTTAGGTTAGGTTATAGAGGCTGCTGTACATGAGCACAGCACACATAGACCACAAGGGTCCGTTGTAATACCTCACCATCTCAAAACCATGAGATTCTAGTCGTCGAACCAACCGGAGCTGTCAGTGAATCGATTTAGATGACCAGCACTTACGCCCTTCAGGTCATCCAGGTCTATGAAATAGAAGGACCCCAAAGTGTCCTTTCTTCTACCGGCCAGCGCAGGGCAGGTACATAGGAAATGATGTATAGTCTCCTCCTCTTCCTCGTCCTCACAGCTTCTACAATAATCATTGTACGGAAGCCCCAGACGCCTCGCATGCTCATCCACCGGGCAATGCCCCGTAATGATCCCCACGACTTTCCTAAGATGCTTCCTCTCCAGCATCAGCAGCCCTGAGGAGCGGCTAGGATTGAAGTTCGGCCAGACCTGTGTTGTAATGTTGCAGGTACTTCCATTTAGCCATCTGATGTTAGCGCGACTTAGAGCTCCTGTCTTGACTAGGTTTTTGCAAGATTCTATGGGTATATCGACAGTTCGAAAACATCCCATATCCATATTAGTCCTACCAGCCCGAGCCAGTTCGTCTGCCTTGCAGCTACCGCCGAAGCCGCTATGCCCTGGAATCTAGCCCAAAGTGAAGTTGAAAAAGTCGCCAAGCTCTTTGATAGCTGTGCGACATCTCACTACAGTTTTTGAATTGGCAAAGATTTGATCGCTGCCTGACTGTCAGTATAGATAGTAATATTCCTTACCGACACGACGTTACCTCGTAACCATGCTAGAACTTCGGCAATTGCAGTAATTTCGGCCTGAAAGACGCTGCAGAGAGCTGGGAGACGGAGTGACAAGCAAACATCTAATTCCTCCGAGTAAATCCCAGCGCCCACACCCTCTTCCGACTTTGATCCATCAGTAAAAAAGCTAATGGTTTCCGACTCTGGAGTTCTGCCTACACCCCAATCTTGCCGTGAAGGTATTAGGCTAGTGTAGCCCTTGTCGAGAGAGTACACCGGCGTGGTATAATCCGTTTCTTCTGGAATGGCCAGGTTGTTCAGTATAGCAGCGTGACCATAAGTAGACTCCACCCTTAGTCCAGTCTCCCTAAGACGAATTGCCGATATTGCAGCCACCTGCTCAGCCCAAATGTCTAAGGGAACCAAATTAAGCAGAACACCAAGAGCAGCCGTCGGTGTCGTCTTGAGGGCACCCGTGATAACAATACAAGAAAGTCTTTGAACTTTATTCAATAGATTCCTGTAGGACACTTTGCTGAGCGCCTTCCACCAAACCACTGCTCCATACATTAAAATGGGTCGTATGACCGATACGTATATCCAGAAGATCACCTTAGGTCGCAGGCCCCATTTCAGGCCGACAGCCTTCCTACAAGAGTAAAGAGCGACAGTTGCCTTTGCCGCACGCTCCTGAATATTTGCCCTCCAGGATAGCTTGCCGTCGAAAATAAGTCCCAGGAATTTGGCTTCTACACTAAGGACTAATCTGGCCCCATCCAGTATTGATGGTATTATAGAAGGTAGGGTATTCCTCCTGGTAAAAAGAACAAGTTCTGTTTTGGTCGGATTTACCCCAACACCAACCTGCCTAGCCCACTGAGATAGGATGTCTAGGGCATTCTGCATAATCTCACTAAGAACCCCAGGAAACTTTCGAGAGATAGCAATAGCAATGTCATCCGCATACGCAATGACCCTGCATCCCACCCTCTCCAGATCAAGCAGCAGCCTGTTAACCACCAGGATCCAGAGAAGGGGGGACAGGACACCACCCTGGGGGGTGCCCTGAGCCACCTGTCTGCGTATTGTTGATGATCCTAGACTGGTGCAAATAACCCTTGATGTAAGCATCAGGTTGATGAGCTCACAGAGTGGGCCATCAACACCAAGGCTCAAGAGTGCATACGAGATAGCCTCCGGTTTGACATTATTGAAGGCGCCCTCAATATCCAAGAAAGCAACTAGCGTATATTCCTTACAGTACCCTAATGATCGCTTGGCTGATGGAGAAAATTGCGATGTGTGTATTGAGACAGCTAGCGGTTTGGCTGACTTGGGTCGGTCGCTGTCTGCAAGTACCGTAGATTCAAGCGATGGAAATTTCTATGGACTGATATGTACTGAATGCTTATGCCCTTGCCTCTGTATCGGGTGTATTGGCGACGATGCTCATTAGATGTTGGTGAGGTTTGCTGAAGTTTTCACCTGCTCTGGAACGCAACTTTTCATTCATAACTTCTTCTTTCATGCTCAGCCTATTCAACAGTCGTTATATTGAATAATCAAGCATTTCTTATCCCCATGTGGTTTCAAATATCGGCGCGATCAAAAACTGCCTGTGGGTACTAATAAAACTCTCACAGTGCTCCGAGCTTGTCAGTATAAAGACGGCGCGGATAGGAGGTTAGCAACTGCACTTCCGAAAAGTAGATATGCTACCGAAATGTCAACAAGGCGTAGAAATGCTAGAGATATTGACGCGACCAAGACAATTAGCATGTGGCGTGGGGCGTAAGAATAAGCCACAGCCTTTCCAGGCTTGTCGTTGAAAGCGACTAAATGAACATTATATGTATGCCAGAAACATGCATCATCCGAAACTTTTTATATGCTGACGAAACTTCAACTAGGGCTCTTAGAAGTAGTTGACGCGTGTAATGGAGAGCTTGGTGGTCATCCGAAGATGCCCGTGAGGACGGAGCCTAAGGTAGTATAATAGCCGTGAAGGTTGAGTTGTGCCATCTGGCGAAGGGCCCTCAACGAGCTAAGCAGCGGCCTATGCTTGTTGTAGCTCAGTTCGGGAGACATGGGCGGGGTTTTGCCTCTGTCCTTTACGTATTAATAAAAATTATTAGGCCTGAGGAAGACAACACAAACGGGGGAGGCAAGAACGGGGAATAATAAAAAAATGGGGAGATAAGGATGGAATGGTTGGCGGACGGCTCAGATGCTCGCGCCTAACATGTCTGGGCCGCGGGATCTCGGTGTTCACTTCGGTAGCAACCCACCAGGTATTGCTTAGCAAGAAGCTGGTTGCGATTCCTTAAAGCCATCATCCTGGTTCCCTGATGTAAATGGTCCTGGGGTGACGTCAGGAGACAGCCTGTGACAGTACGGAGAGCGGCATTTTGGCACACTTGAATCTTTTTCCACTGTGTATTACAGAGATTCTGTGACCACACAGGAGCCGTATAGTTAGCCACTGATCTTCTGACTGCTTTATGCCTGACCAGTAGAGTTTCTTTGTCCTTGCCCCAGGTACTACCGGCCAAGGCTTTGAGGATCTTATTCTTACTGCGCATCTTGTCGCATACGGTTAAGGCATGGGGTCATGATGTGGCCATGCTATCCAGTGTGACTCCTAGGATGGTTTATAGTGGGAATTGGATGATTTTCAATCGAGATTCCAAACTGCATCTTGACTTCCTTCGTCCAGGTGGTAAATAGGGCTGCCGAGGATTTACACGCCGAGACGGTTAGGTTTTTGCTTTTGAAGAACGAGTTAAGTTCTTCAAGATAACCGTTGATGTGTTCGCACATATCCGCTATGTTGTTCCCTGTTGCCAGAATGGAGCAGTCATCAGCGTAGGAAATGATATCGATCCCTCAGGTGATATTGGGAGTCCTGATAGGAAGAGATTGAACAAGGTAGGAGATAGAACTCCTCCTTGAGGTACACCTTGTTTAAGCTTCCTAAGCTTCGATTTAATGCCCCTGAATTCGGTATAGAATTGCCTGCCAGCAAGATAATTAGCACTCCATTTCATTACTTGCGTCGGAAGCTATTGTTGCGTGTACGGGGTGGGCGTCTTATACGACCCACACTGTACTAATCTCGAATGATCGATGGCAAGTACAAATTGAATTGACACTAGGCGATTCTCGAGCCATCTATAGTCTAGAGCCTTCTCCTTACAACCATTGACAACGAAGGGGATTCTCGAATCTTCGTTGAGTAGTGAAACCCGAGACTCGAACATCTCGAAAAATCTAGAGTCTTCGCTAATTGACGAAAGCATGGATCTCTACCTATAAAAGGCAGATGTCACCGAACGAGGGAGCAGTCGTAAAGTAGTCGTGAAGAAGTAGTCGTCGGACTCGACACTCAGGGCGGTTGGATCGCTATAGTGCCGTCGTTATAATTAAAGCTAGTTTGACATTTTAACGTTGGTTGTTAGTACCCGTGTGTACATAGTTCGTTTTGTAAATAAAGTGTGTGTTTTTCAATCGAAGTGTTTCATTATTCAGCACAAGAATATCTAACGAACCTGCTTTGGTTTCGTGGTTTCGCTCAACAGAGGAAACATTACACTATGAACAATTGATGTCGGACAGAAGTGCTGAATGGCTGACAGTGTCGAAGGCTTTCGGCAGATCAAGCGCCTCCAGAATTGTTCTGTTTATGGTTCAGAAAATCTAATACAGACTTTAAAACGACGTACGATTTGATTCGATGCCATACCACCTGGTGACGTCCATGTAATTTTATGTACATATATTACGATGCGGGAAGCCTGTGGAGGTTATGACTATGCTTTTGCTGCTGGCGAAATTAATAGTCTTTGGCCGTTGTCGTTTGTTTCATCATGGAGCCTGTGTCCTCCTTTTGTGCCACTATGATGCAGTTTATTGCCGACTTTGGCATTAAAGTTTCCGAAAAGAAGTTTGATATCGTTAGAGTGTAGGCCATCAAATAAATCGTTTAGCAAAGCAAAGTGTTAAATGTCTTCTCTCCCCTCCGTTGGGGCATGTCAATTAATTAGCCAAACATTTAAAAATTTCGATCTAATGCAAATCGCACAGATTATTTCATTGATGGGCTTGAAATCCGTTACCATCTGTTTAAATTTGGCATCGACTACGAATTCGACCCTAAATTCCCTGTTGTTTCCTTCTGGTCTGCCACTGGTAAAGATTATGTGCGATCCGTAGTCATTTATCTCGCTACCGGGCCATTTCGTTTAATGAAGTGCGAGTATGATGTTATAGCCAGATACTTCTTGAAGGAGCTTTCGCATTGCATTCCAGGATCTGAAAAAATTGTCCGATTTTCGAATTCGTTTCCAGTTAATCCGTCCAATTCGAGGCTGTACTCCAGGTTTCTGAACAAGAATTTTTCCCAGGCGAACGTTGTCAGCGTCTCGCTCAACCCCCTCTAGGAGGACCAGACGACTATCCTGGTTTTGTTCCCTTCTGTTTCACAGGGGTTAAACGCTAGGTGTTCTTACCGAGTCCCCGATCAGGATTAACAGCACCACCACTAGAAGGCGCAAGATAAATGTTGAGAATGAGAGGTGTCATGTCCTTTCGGATCCACCATCAAGTTGCACATCTTCCTTTCATGGTGTTCAACAATAATAAAATTTACAGTATTTTTTTTGTCAATTGGTTGGTTTTACATGGTACCCGAGTGGTCACTTTCGTTAAAAAAAAGGTTTTCGGCGTTTATTTTGACAATAAGCGAAAAAAGAGCTTGGGCCACATTTTGTGCCGCTCAGTGTATTGTAATGTTTCCGCTGACCGAAGCCAGGTTCGTTAGATATTCTTGAGCTGAATAATGAAAACACTTCGATTGAAAAACACACACACTTTATTTACAAAACGAACTACACACGCGTAACTTACAACCAACGTCAAACTAGCTCGAACTATTTGTTAACGGCGAATAACGATTTTACTGCTTTCCACTTCCGAGCGGATACTTTTATAACGATTCGACTTCCACTGAGTGTCGAGTTGTAGTGCACGCACATTTCTAACTCTTATTTTTTCACGTACACTCACAATTCCCAAACATTCAAACAATCAACCCAGACAATTTTTCATACACCATTAATATTCTTCATCCACAGTATTACATCTTGCATACTCAATGCACATAAACACACACTCAACCATACTTTTATTTTGATACGTATACGACCTTGATTGCACTCGCAATTCCCATGTAACCTGAGTAGGATATTCCATTTCATTCCTCGCGCTCAAGAAACGCAAAGTACTTTTGTAGCGAATATGAAAAATAGATTTCTGCAATATAAGCAAATTTAGTAGTAAATAGGGAAACTAAGTAAAAATAGAATTAGTAGCATAAGCAAATTTATTGTATAAATACAGTAGACTCGCGAAAACGTGAACTATTAAAAACCACGACTGTTCGCTTTTACGGGGGGTTCATGTTGTACGAACATATTAAAATATTAATCAAACTTATATTTTTCGAGCCATTTATTCAATGTTATTATGTGAAATAATATATAAATTTGAAAATTCATGTGAAATATTGTGTGATTTGTTTCTGTTTTTTATTTTATTTTATTTTCAATTATTTGTAGTACTGCTTTTTCCTTGAGTCGTATTGGTCCTGCTTTTGGCAATTCATCTGTGATTTTATCTTCGTTCCATTCTCTGATTTCATTAATAGTATCATTACCCTGCGAACAATATTATGTATGGAAATTTTAAATGAAATAAAATAATTGACAGAATTAAAACCTCAGGACTGATGGCGTTAAGGAGTTCAGATGCGGTGTTTGTTTGACATTTTATTTCGGAAATCAGTCTGTCTCTTAGGAGACTTAAGAGGAATTTCATCCTCTGGATCCTCATTATTATCTTTCAAAATGTTGTTCCAGCATTTTGAAATAGTATTTGAGTCCAGTCGACAGGCCAACTCTAAGAAAATGACAGCGTCCTTAAGAGTCAATTTTTTTTAAGATTACGGAGATGTCCGCTCCTTCCGCCACAACTGATGTCAAAAGGCTCGTTCTATAATATAATTTCGTAATGCGGATAGCATTTTGGTCCATCGGCTGGATCAGTGGGGTTACATTCGGTGGTAAGAACATGCAACTTATGCACCCATCGGTGGATCTTAAATCTTTTTCGGATGGGTGAGATGGGGCATTGTCGATTAATAATAGTGCCTCCATAGGTAGGCCTCGGTCTTTCAGGAAACGTTTAACCTAGTAACGTATAGAAAAGACTTTTTGTAGTTCGAGGAAAAGCGTTTTTACCTGTGGTACAAATGAATCGTGGAACCAATTTTTAAATATGGCAGCTGTCATCCATGCCGATTTTGAGCTCTTGTATTCAATCAAAATTATTGAATGGTCGTGGACTCTTGGCTTTCCTAATTACCAGCAGATTAACTTTGTGCGATCCACTTGCGTTCGTGCAGGCCAAAAATGTTATTCTCTGCTTTTCGGATTTCCGCCCAGGGGCGTTCTTCTCGAGTGACGATACATAGGTTTTGTCGGGTAAAAGCTTCCAAAACAATGCCGATTCGTCCGCATTATAAACCTGGTCCTTGGTTAAATTTAACTCCTCCATTTTTGCTTGTAGGTTTTTTTTTAATGGAGCTACAAGCTCTGGTTGTGGCGACAGCTTTTCTCCGGTCACTTTTATAAAACGGACTCCATATCGCAATTTAAACCTTTGGAGCCAGCCGTCACTTGCATTGAACCCTCCTTGATTTTCGTTAAGCTTGGAATGCAATTCTTTTGCCTTTTGTTAAGTCATCACACCATAGACGGGGTAATTTTTTTCGCGTTGTTCAAGAAACCAACAATATAAGGCCTTTTCCATTCTAGGAAGTTCAGACTTTCTAAGAGTTTTTCGCTTACCAGGACCAGAAAACCTGTTACTAACGCATTTTAAAATTTTTTCGTGTTTTTTATTGATGCTGCAAATTGTAGATTTTGCCACGCCATATTTTCGTGCTAAATTAGTTACACTGAATCCACGTCGATAAGCTTCAATAACATTCGCTTTTTCCTTTAACGTTAACACCACTGGTTTTTTCGACGACATTTTTAACGAAAGACTAAAAAATCACAAGAACAAATTACACGTGTGGACGAAATTCAAAAAGAACTTGCGACAAATCACAAACAGTAACTTTTTCTGGGAGAAAAATGCTGCAAAAATGCATAAAGCGGTTATTTTAACGGCAATTTTCCAAGAAATATGTGTTCATGTTTTAGTGCTTTCAAGCATTGTTCACGTTTTAGAGTAGTCAATGTAAAGAAAAAAATGTTCACGTAACCGGGTGTTCATGTTAGACGTAGTTTTTGTTTCCGCGAGTCTACTGTAGGAATAAGCCAGAATTGAAAGTTCAAGTTCTTAGCCGTGCGTTGCGCAAAGCGCAACAATCTTACGGTGCTCTCGGCAGTATTTGCCTTCAAATCGCAGCATTGCGATAACCTCAAAAATCGGCAGAAGTGCCATTGAAAAACAGGTATGCGTTAATCGCGACCGACCCGCAAGGCGAGATTTGCCATTCACCTATCTCTCTTTAATAAATTCATAGACTTTAACTTTTTGCATATTTTTGTCTACGTTGGAATTATTGCTCCACAACAGAGTGTTACTAGTTCTTGTCGTTCTTGGTGACATCTGCCTTTATATAGCTGCTAACCCATGTATCCACCAGTTAGCGAAGATTCTAGATGGTTCGAGATGTTTCTAGACTGGGGTTTTCACTACTCAACGAAGATTACAGAGAAGGTTTGAGAATCCGATAGTGCCCATTCAGTTGGTACTTGTCATCGATCATTCGAGATTATGATAGAGCTTAAATAAACGTGCCATACACACACCGATCGATCGGCCGATCCGTCGCGCGATATCGATATCGGTCGATGGATCGGCCTGTGTATGCGCTTATCGTTGACGATTTTTTTGACAGTTCCGTATAATTTTTGATCAACATTTTGTGGCGATCCATCGGGCGATCGATCGGGCGACGGATCGGATAATGTATGGTGGCTATTAGCACCAGTGGATGCCGTAAGAGAGACGTACTCCGTACATACAACAGTATTAATAAAACATTTTTTTTTTATGGTAATTTCAACATAAATGTTTACTAAGACAAATAACGTATAACATAAATAACGTGGCATAACTATATTTTAACCCTTTTTATATCTTCAATACGAAAATCTTCCCTGAAAAGGAATAAACAAAATTTTAAATCCATTGAAAGCACCAAAATCGTTCAAACTTACCGTAATATTAATATCGACCGCACTTCATTGGGCGTAATGCGCCACGCTGGCATATCATTGCTCTCCCCCGGATTCCAATACTCTGACAATTCGGCCACCTTTTCCAGATTTAAAAGTGTCGCTATCTGTGTTAACCGTGCCATTTTATCACGAACGGACCAAGAAGTGGCACCCGTCAGATATGTTCCCAGTGCTCGTACTTCTTGATCCAGCACAAGGCCACCCAACTACACAAAAATCCAAGTGATCAATACAAAACTCTAAACCGAAAGTTAAATTGACCTACTCTATTGAATGTTGATTTCTTAATTGCACGTTCCAGTCGTGATGTAACTTCTGTTGCCAAGATGCTAACCAGCGCATCGTAATTCCGTGGACTTAGCACTGATTTAAAGGAGTTGAGCAGACCATCTATTTGGACTATCAGAAATTGGGCAAAAGTCTCTCCCGCTTCGTATGCCGACAATTCTTCCTGCAATATAGCCGGGAAATATGAAGCGGAACTTTTATTTAGTGTGGCCAAATCTTACCTCCGTCAAGCGATGATTGTACGTCAGGAATTGATCGACCCATGGATTGAGACGCGGCTTAATTGCACTCGACTTGAGTTGTTGCATTCCAAAGTCGACTACAGCCTTGAGCGAGACTTTCACTCCTCTCAAGCCCGACATGCAACTCTCCAGAATTTCACTTTCCCGCTGCGTCATATTTACGAATGCGCCCTGAATTTCTTCACCCATGGTTACCCACAACGTTTCGATATACTCGGTGGACATATCGGCGTTATTCAATTGCACGATGAAATTCGTGCGTGCCTGTTCCATGTCGCTGGTTTGCAATTTGCCCTGTTGGATGGAACTTTGAATGGCATTGTAGGCCTGTGCCAGGTCAATATAACCGGATGGATATCCATTTTTCAGCGGGCCTTTGAGAGCGTTGATAAAGTCGCCGTCAAAGCACGACGCCGCATTGTTAATGACCGCACAGATTCCGTTCATGGATTGAGTGGTAATCGATCGGCTAAACGGGATCAGATCAGATGGGAGTTTTTTGTGGAAATGAAAAGTGAATTACCGTATGGATTTTCGGATAATGAAGAACACATCGTCGACCATACTTGAAGACTGTTGGCCTTGTTCGAAGGTGTCCAAAGCTATAGCTTTGAGCACACTCTCCTCCATAAAGTACCTGGATGAAGATAATTCGAATTAACTTAGTGCCGAACGGACAGTGAATGCATTTAATCACCTTTCTAAGAGCAAATAAGTGCCAAGCAACTCTTGGATCTGTCGACTTAAGTCACATTTACTGATGACTTCCTCAGATCGGTTTAACTTGGCCTTCTTCTCCTCCTCCTTCAACGAGCTTCTTTCGATGTCAGCCTGGATTGCAAAAATATTATCGAATTGCACAGAAATTTAAAGAAAAATTATCGGAAGAATGGTCACGCCTTACCACAACACGCCGCCTCATAAATCGAAAATACAACTCTGCGCGGGAATGCATTATCGTGATCTCGCCAATGAGAGAGTCGATATCCTTGGGGTTCAACTTGTCCACAGATCCACCCGAAGGCTTCCTGAAATGTCCCAAAGTGACACTTCCGCCGCCGGATTTCATATATTCATTAATCTGAGCCACACGCTTAGCAATTTGTCGATTCTTGTTGAACTCCAGAATCAAACTTCTCACCTCTCTGTCACATTCCATCTGGAGAATTTCGTACATTTGAAGTAAGTGGCCAGTGCCGTAGCAGGACTCAATAATCGGCTGATTGACTTTGAAAACTCGAGCGAAATTTTCCAACAAAGTTGTTAACGTATCGGCAAAAGCGACAGCCATTCTCTTCTCGGCCTTGGCCACGTCCATAGACGTTCGCAGCTCCTTTTGCGATTTAATGTCCAATTTCTGGCAAATGTAGACGGAAAATTTGGCAATGCCGTCTTTGTGCATGCCCAGCAGTGGAAAGATCTTGAAAAATCGCTCCACCGAGGCGAGATCGTCCTTCCGCACAGCCTCGTCAAACTTCTGTGCAATGATTTCACGCATTTTCGTCGTGGCCTCCTCCAGAGTTTGAACTGCATTGGACACGGACGTGACCGATCCCGTCACATCGTCCGCTGTCTTTTGAAGCAGATTCTGATCCATCGACAAGTAGCGACTGACATGACCCGCCCCTTTCTCGTAGTCCTCCTCCCGGATGGCCGTCATCACGCCCTGGCTGCACAACTGCAAATCTATGAGGTCATGTACTCGTTGCTGGCACTCGGACACCCGACTTCTCGCCTCATCCAGACGGCGAACTTTGGCACTGACACTTTCGGCCAAAGTGGCTGTTTGGGAAATTCGATCGGCCAATTTCTTGGAATCATTTTCAACTGACTGGAGGGTGGACATGGAGCGACTTACTCCACTCAACTTGGACTCGATTTGGCATTGTCGCGAAAGAATCGACTCCAATCGTTCGTTGACTTCTTTCTGTAAACAACGGAGAAGTTGGGATCGACAAATGGGCGTTTGGGGAAATTTTACAAAGTACCTCTTTTTGGGCGATCACAGCACAAGCACGATCGATTCCCTCGACCGTTGAAATGTCCTCGTCACCGATTATGGATTTTAAATCCAACATTTCGCAGGACGTCCTGAAAAATGATGACGATTTGTTGATGTTGAGCTGTCACCTTCCGGCATATGTTGACAAGTTGGAAGTTGGGGTTGTCAGAGACTATCACTACTGGTATAACAGTTAGCAGAGTGGCGGGAAAGATAATTTAAAATATATACCATGGCGGACTCACTCGCATCAGGGTCCGGGTGTAATAGGTCCCTCGGCCTATGGTTTCGTCAAACCGACAGATCATCAGGTGCTGGCTTCGATCTGTCGTCTGAAGCAGCACTACCAGACCAGAATATGGTTCATTACATAATTTTGAGGATGCAAAGATGATTCCATACGCCTTGAAATGAAATGAAAAAAAAAATTAAAATTTCTAGCAGGTTTTGGGGAGAAGTATTCTTATATTATGTTTACACTATCCCCAGATTACTTCATCTGCGCCGGCTGATTTAATCTGCAACTGTCAAATACATACAATTTTAAACTCACCACACCCAGATTAATCAGCAGATGAAGTAATCTGGGGATGTGTAAACGTAATATTACTCATGATACTCGTTTAATGCCGCCCAGCATCTCTAGCATTTTGTCGCCGAGTTGCAGTTTTTTTTTATCATTGCCAGAGTTCCCAAAAAAGTCTTTCAAACAAGTCTTTGTCTTTTTCAGATGATAACTTTGTCGATAAGTTCGTGAGTCGCTGATCATGTAAAAGCTGCCTTGGAATTAAAATCACACATAGTATATAAGAGGGATCCATGCTTTCTTTCGTAAATGCCGTAAACGTCGTGAACTTCTGCCATCCCCCCAAGAGAACTAAAAGGCCTTCTCCTTAAGGTCGCCACCCATGAACGAGCACAACCACGACCAAACTTCCATCGAACCATCAAATATCATAGAACGGTGGACAATGGGGGAATTTTTTTTCCACACGTTCTATGAAATTGATGGTTCGCTAAAAGTTTGGTCGTAGTTGTGCTCGTCCATGGGTGGCGACCTTTATCAAAATCAGACCGCAGGGTAGCCTAGATTACATTTAAGTAGTTGCATGAAATGCGCTTTGCTCCACCTAGTGTTATATTACGTTTACACTATCCCCAGATTACTTCATCTGCAGCGTAATCTGGGTGTGGTGAGTTCAAAATTGTATGTATTTGACAGTCGCAGATTATCTCAGCTGGCGCAGATGAAGTAATCTGCGGATAGTGTAAACGTAATATTACGTTTACACTATCCCCAGATTACTTCATCTGCTGCTTAATCTGGGTGTGGTGAGTTTAAAATTGTATGTATTTGACAGTTGCAGATTAAGTCAGCCGGCGCAGATGAAGTAATCTGCGGATAGTGTAAACGTAATATTATATTAGCCTTCTTAGCAGAAGCCGATCTATCACTATTTTACAAGCTAAACCTAGGTACTAAGATCAGTTTTTCGTGCGAAATCTCATACAAAAACTGTCAAAAGTTGCGTACACACGAAAAACTTTCACTCTCTCATACTAAAATTACGTTTACACTATCCCCAGATTACTTCATCTGCAGCGTAATCTGGGTGTGGTGAGTTCAAAATTGTATGCATTTGACAGTCGCAGATTATCTCAGCTGGCGCAGATGAAGTAATCTGGGGATAGTGTAAACGTAATATAACATATTTCATTCGAAGAAAAAAATCTCTACATTATTAGGATCAAGCCAGATTGAACGTAGAATGCAGCAGCAGCAACAACAAAAGGAAGATCTGCTTTCGCCGCTGTCGCTGCGTCCAATCTAGGTGGCTTAAGGCTCGCCACACATGAAAGAGCACAACCACAACAGAGACAAATGCAACATTTTCGCACGAAGAGGTTAGTATCAGCCTTATATTACGTTTACACTATCCCCAGATTACTTCATCTGCTGCTTAATCTGGGTGTGGTGAGTTCAAAATTGTATGTATTTGACAGTCGCAGATTATCTCAGCTGGCGCAGATGAAGTAATCTGCGGATAGTGTAAACGTAATATTAAATTACGTTTATATTACGTTTATATTACGTTTACACTATCCCCAGATTACTTCATCTGCAGCGTAATCTGGGTGTGGTGAGTTCAAAATTGTATGTATTTGACAGTCGCAGATTATCTCAGCTGGCGCAGATGAAGTAATCTGCGGATAGTGTAAACGTAATATTAAATTTCGTTTATATTACGTTTATATTACGTTTACACTATCCCCAGATTACTTCATCTGCAGCGTAATCTGGGTGTGGTTAGTTTAAAATTGTATGTATCTGACAGTCGCAGATTATCTCAGCTGGCGCAGATGAAGTAATCTGCGGATAGTGTAAACGTAATATTACGCTGCAGATGAAGTAATCTGGGGATAGTGTAAACGTAATATTACACTATCCTCAGATTACTTCATCTGCGCCGGCTGACTTCATCTGCGACTGTCATATACATACAATTTTAAACTCACCACACCCAGATTAAATTACGTTTACACTATCCCCAGATTACTTCATCTGCTGCGTAATCTGGGTGTGGTGAGTTCAAAATTGTATGTATTTGACAGTCGCAGATTATCTCAGCCGGCGCAGATGAAGTAATCTGGGGATAGTGTAAACGTAATATTACGCTGCATATGAAGTAATCTGGGGATAGTGTAAACGTAATATTACTTCATCTGCTGCTTAATCTGGGTGTGGTGAGTTTAAAATTGTATGTATTTGACAGCTGCAGATTAAATCAACCGGCGCAGATGAAGTAATCTGGGTATAGTGTAATATTACGTTTACACTATCCTCAGATTACTTCATCTGCTGCGTAATCTGTGTGTGGTGAGTTCAAAATTGTATGTATTTGACAGTCGCAGATTATCTCAGCCGGCGCAGATGAAGTAATCTGCGGATAGTGTAAACGTAATTTAATATTACGTTTACACTATCCCCAGATTACTTCATCTGCTGCTTAATCTGGGTGTGGTGAGTTCAAAATTGTATGTATTTGACAGTCGCAGATTATCTCAGCTGGCGCAGATGAAGTAATCTGCGGATAGTGTAAACGTAATATTAAATTACGTTTATATTACGTTTATATTACGTTTACACTATCCCCAGATTACTTCATCTGCAGCGTAATCTGGGTGTGGTGAGTTCAAAATTGTATGTATTTGACAGTCGCAGATTATCTCAGCTGGCGCAGATGAAGTAATCTGCGGATAGTGTAAACGTAATATTAAATTTCGTTTATATTACGTTTATATTACGTTTACACTATCCCCAGATTACTTCATCTGCAGCGTAATCTGGGTGTGGTTAGTTTAAAATTGTATGTATCTGACAGTCGCAGATTATCTCAGCTGGCGCAGATGAAGTAATCTGCGGATAGTGTAAACGTAATATTACGCTGCAGATGAAGTAATCTGGGGATAGTGTAAACGTAATATTACACTATCCTCAGATTACTTCATCTGCGCCGGCTGACTTCATCTGCGACTGTCATATACATACAATTTTAAACTCACCACACCCAGATTAAATTACGTTTACACTATCCCCAGATTACTTCATCTGCTGCGTAATCTGGGTGTGGTGAGTTCAAAATTGTATGTATTTGACAGTCGCAGATTATCTCAGCCGGCGCAGATGAAGTAATCTGGGGATAGTGTAAACGTAATATTACGCTGCATATGAAGTAATCTGGGGATAGTGTAAACGTAATATTACTTCATCTGCTGCTTAATCTGGGTGTGGTGAGTTTAAAATTGTATGTATTTGACAGCTGCAGATTAAATCAACCGGCGCAGATGAAGTAATCTGGGTATAGTGTAATATTACGTTTACACTATCCTCAGATTACTTCATCTGCTGCGTAATCTGTGTGTGGTGAGTTCAAAATTGTATGTATTTGACAGTCGCAGATTATCTCAGCCGGCGCAGATGAAGTAATCTGCGGATAGTGTAAACGTAATTTAATATTACGTTTACACTATCCCCAGATTACTTCATCTGCTGCGTAATCTGGGTGTGGTGAGTTCAAAATTGTATGTATTTGACAGTCGCAGATTATCTCAGCCGGCGCAGATGAAGTAATCTGGGGATAGTGTAAACGTAATATTACGCTGCATATGAAGTAATCTGGGGATAGTGTAAACGTAATATTACTTCATCTGCTGCTTAATCTGGGTGTGGTGAGTTTAAAATTGTATGTATTTGACAGCTGCAGATTAAATCAACCGGCGCAGATGAAGTAATCTGGGTATAGTGTAATATTACGTTTACACTATCCTCAGATTACTTCATCTGCTGCGTAATCTGGGTGTGGTGAGTTCAAAATTGTATGTATTTGACAGTCGAAGATTATCTCAGCCGGCGCAGATGAAGTAATCTGGGGATAGTGTAAACGTAATATTACGCTGCATATGAAGTAATCTGGGGATAGTGTAAACGTAATATTACTTCATCTGCTGCTTAATCTGGGTGTGGTGAGTTTAAAATTGTATGTATTTGACAGCTGCAGATTAAATCAACCGGCGCAGATGAAGTAATCTGGGTATAGTGTAATATTACGTTTACACTATCCTCAGATTACTTCATCTGCTGCGTAATCTGTGTGTGGTGAGTTCAAAATTGTATGTATTTGACAGTCGCAGATTATCTCAGCCGGCGCAGATGAAGTAATCTGCGGATAGTGTAAACGTAATTTAATATTACGTTTACACTATCCCCAGATTACTTCATCTGCTGCGTAATCTGGGTGTGGTGAGTTCAAAATTGTATGTATTTGACAGTCGCAGATTATCTCAGCTGGCGCAGATGAAGTAATCTGCGGATAGTGTAAACGTAAAATTACGTTTACACTATCCCCAGATTACTTCATCTGCAGCGTAATCTGGGTGTGGTGAGTTTAAAATTGTATGTATTTGACAGTCGCAGATTATCTCAGCTGGCGCAGATGAAGTAATCTGGGGATAGTGTAAACGTAATATTACGTTTACACTATCCCCTGATTACTTCATCTGCAGCGTTAATCTGGGTGTGGTGAGTTCAAAATTGTATGTATTTGACAGTCGCAGATTATCTCAACTGGCGCAGATGAAGTAATCTGCGGATAGTGTAAACGTAATATAATATAATATTACGCTGCAGATGAAGTAATCTGGGGATAGTGTAAACATAATATAAACGTAATGCTAAAAATCCTCTCTGACCATGCTGGTCATACCGCGACTTTGGCTATACAGCCCTGCAGAAATCCAGTTCACAGGTCGGTAGGCTTATTCTCGTCTTCTCGTAGTACGAGGATACGCCAGTCCTTACTCCTTTATCAAGTCTAAAGGTCGCCAGAAAGAAGCTGAGTCCCACCGACCCAGAAAGACCAGCCAAAAATGTAGGCAATAACTGTCGACCGGCTGATGTCCCACGCTTTGGGCACAGATGGAAGGCGCCTTGACCTCTAAACCCAGAAACATACAACCCAACCATTCGGTCATGCAGACGTTCCGTTTTACTTTATGTTTGCAGGACCCACAATAAAGAGTCGTGAAATAAAATCGATGCCTAATAACCCAGATATACTATCGTCAATGCAAGTTAGCGGGTGACGTGCGATCTCCCCAGAAGCCGACGTTCGCTGAGAGATCGTACAACCTTTTATCGACTACAAAGTCTGCTGAATGGTTCCTCTCAACGCAAAACAAATCAGGTATTGTCGTTGCTGCTCTCGAACATATTTTTCGCATCAGCGCAAGAGTAGATCAAAGGATTGCGTGTATCTTCCTTGCAATGATTGATTTGCAAGTGATCCTCGGTTTCTTCACGTAGGCGTCTTTGACCTATTGTGGGTTTTAGATTAAAGTGGTTTTGCACTCCCTTTGCGTGGGCTCCGATCGCTACATGAGCTCCGCAGCGTAATGCAGGAGTTCTAATGCCGGCAGACACATAGCAGCGGGAGCAGTCTCTTTAACTCTCTAATTGCCTTGAACCCTCCAGGGGCATGAACGCGTCAACATCTCTAGCATTTATTTTTTATTTTTTATGGATTAACAGAAACGATACACGCAAACTCCGTATAATTATTATTTTACAAACAAAACCTAATAAAAACACCACGAATTGAGTTTGCAATTAAATTTAATATTTGATGCATTTCGGGCAGCCTTTCGCCCATCTTCAGAATCGTGTTGCTGAAGATGGGCGGAAGGCTGCCCGAAATGCATCAAATATTAAATTTAATTGCAAACTCAATTCGTGGTGTTTTTATTAGCTTTTGTTTGTAAAATAATAATCTCTAGCATTTCTATGCCTTTTGACGTTTCAATAGCATATCTACTTTCCGGAAGTGCAGTTGCTAGCATGCACCTCTTATCGCGCCGTCTTTATTCTTGACAAGCTCGGAGCACTTTTAGAGTTCTATTAGTACTCACAGGCAGTTTTTTGATCGCGCCGGGATTTGATCTCCGAGCTCTAGATCAGTATCGCAGAGCGGTGACCGAACGATCATGGCCACCGGGCGCGATGGCGCGGCAGCAGTAGTGGCATCAAATGTGTCTTGGGTAATGTGTTTTTTTTTACAACTACCGCACATGGGTAAAGTTTTCTACACATTTTTAAACAAAACTTTCGCTCATGTGCGGTAGGTGTAAGAAAGCACTTTACCCAAGATATGTACCAGCTTCTGCCGGCAATGAAATTCCCGCATAAGGGGTTGATACTCTCACTATACCACTTTATTTCGCTCACTCTATGCACTACAGCGGTAAAGCCACTTTTAACCACCACCCGAATTCATAAATTATTTTTCTGGTTACTGTTATTTTGTGGCATCAGTTTATGACCTTCACAAATTTAATATACCCTATCACATTCGTGAAGGGTATAAAAATCAGAGATTCGATGCTTGCAAACTATTGTCTGAACTGCGGAATAGCTAATCAATTCAGAAGATGCGCACCGTGGCGGAACCGTAGCGGAACTGCCCGGTAATTCAACATTTTGCACCTTCTGAACGATATGTACCATAAGCTGTAAAATGGTTGTCTAAACTCTTTCCGAACTTTCCCTTACACAATTCGTTCCTGTGTCTTAACAAAGGGTCATTCTCCTTTTGCAAAGTGACGGCGTGGATATCGCCTGTGAACTGCTAAGATCATTGCCGCAACATGCTCGGTGAAATTGGAACGTGTTCACCTAGGTAGGGGAATTTACTCCATCGTTCCGGAACGGCTCCGCCTTTTAAACTCATCCAATGATTCATGGTAAGGATATTAAAGTCAACATTCACCAAAAACGCAACAACAAATCGGTCATGGATGGGTGATCTACTATGCTTCCAAGATGCAACGTATATCCTATCTTGCTTATTAATAGGTTGTATGTACATGTATTTTTCTAATTAAATAAAAACACAATTCTTCGAAAAAAAGCAAATATCTGTATTAAGCAGAAACGTTTCTACACAACATTCATTGCTTTAATTTAAATTCATCCAAGATTCACAAAAATCTTCACATTACTCGTATATTCATGAATGTGTCGCTTCACCCATCCTTCATATCTTACGTGAAAACCCTGTCTTTTACCTTACTCAACCGGGTGGTACTCCAGAGTACACGATTTCACATTTTCAAATCAAATCGTTCCATATTTTTAATACGTAAATAATAATTATGGACTTCCAATAATAGAACCGAAAATAAACGTTCTTTCGCTAGATTCTTTCAACTTTCCAGCTCTAATACTAAGTATAATATAAAAACTGAAAAACATCCTTGTACATTTTTGGTTAGTACTCATTTATGGAGAATCATGTTTGGCTGACGACCTCTTCTTGCTTTCCAACAATCACATCCTTAATATTTCGCATCCGAGCTGTATGATATTTGAAAAAACAATCCACACAAAATACCCTTTTGCACGCCGTACACTCATACGGCGTTTTCGAGGCTCGATTCATGGCAACTTTTCGTCCAAACTCGCGACAATATCGCTCGTAGCAGCCGCCACAACGTCTTGATCTCTGCACCTTTTGAAGCTTGTGATCGGTCGCGAATATTTCCTCGTCAACGCCCAGCTTTTCAAGCGACAACTGACAAGGACCCGCGTTAGCCGGTAGATCCAATAGTCCGCTAATAATATCCTCCATGAATCGAATTGATGAGATTTTCTTGGTACGGATTTTCCGATATAAATAGCAGGCGTTGATTAAGCACGTGTTGATGATGATTTCAACGGCGTACTTTTGATACCAATTCATGCTGTTCATCAGCACTTGATTTGTTATTTTCAGCTCATGCGAGGAAGATGTTGCCGTGCGATATTTGTAGTAATCATTGATAGTGTTGGTGGAACGCGTTGTTAACAAATACTGCTCGGAGAATGGATTGTATTTGCGAATGACGATTCCGTCCTCGCTAGTAAACGATTCCGTCTGATCTCCCAGAAGCCTTTTATCCCGCAATTTTTGCGGAATATGACTGCTGTTTGGATTCAACAGACCGATTAAATATGTTTTTCGATCCAAAAGCAATTTTGCAAATTTCATTGTTGTCAGATCCTCGTTTGCAACCATAATACGTCCTTTATCCAAAACATCATCGATGAGTCTCAGTGCATTGTCTGTACTGATATTTCGCAATCGGCTTCCATTGTGCACATCGAAGTTGTAAATATATCCGCCCTTGACATGAAGGAAATGTATGTTCATGCCTTCGGTCTCCGAATCCGACGGAATGAAAACCTTTTCAATACTGAAAACTTCCGGCGCCACAAGCATCTGTTTGAACTTTTTCCTGAGATCACTCAGAAGTGGACTGATCATGTCGGCAGACTGATCGCTCTCCGGACCTAACCGCCACATATTGGACAGCAGTTGAAATTGACTTCTCGATATCGAGTTCACCACCGAATTGGAGTACAAACGATTGCGACACCAATACGAATTCATTGTCGGATATTTCACAAGTCCCATCCATATAACGACGCCAATGAACTTGCGCATTTCTTCGACAGTCGTATCACGCCATGGCTGTATCCAACTATTCACCATTTGATTGTTTTCCTTGCACATGTGCGCATAACTGTTGGTGGCGTCTACCATTTTCTGGAGGAATTTATCATCGATAAAGTTCCGGAAAAAATCATATGGTTTATCACTGGTCAATTTATCGACGTATGTGGCTCTGACGCCACTACTTTTCTTGTTGAAAGCAAATGGCTTTTTGCGACTCGGGCCCGTTTTCATAGGTTTAAAGTCCTCGTCGCCACACATCGCGTTATCTTCCGAATCTTCGTACATTTCGTAATCCATAAATTCGCCGTTTGGCGTCCTATTGAGAGCATTGTTGACGGAATCGTTGGTTGTCGGGTTGTTGGTGGGCTGTAATTTGAGAATAGCGTTATTTTATGTTCAATTAGTAGGTAACAAAATCAGCTAATTCAATAATTTAAAACAATGCATTTTTGCGCACCAAGAGTCAAACGTGTTCTCTGTCTATGCCACTGCCAACTGTCTACAATACATGCTTCTCGCAGAATCCTTAATCGGAAATTTGTTTTGAACGACAACTGTATTTATTTGATCTGATTAGCTGGTCCTCTAGAGAAACATCAACCGTGCTCGTTTCAACCGGTCAGAGCGAATCCAAATAGCTAGATATGCGGCGAAAAAGGGGGCGCGAATTGTTAACTGAACTGAACTGTGTGTGTGGATCCAATGAGAAGTTTCCTTGTTCATCCATTCTGGTGTTATATATGTATATTTGAACTAACATTTATAGAGGAAGATCCTACTTTTGACTTGACCAAAATTTCAAGTCACTAGCTTCATTTTATCGAAAGTTATTGCTTATTTTAAGTTTCATTTGTAGGGGAGGTAGGGGTTCCTTTGGTCGGATCTTGCGCATTTTCAGTACCAACTAGATCTTACTATCAATATCCGAGTAAATTTTCAACTCGCTAGCTTTATCCTGTCGAAAGTGATTGTAGTTAAAAGATATATTATATTTTAACATTTGTAGGGGAGGTAGGCGAATTGCCGATGAATATGAGATTTCATACCAGATCTGAATCAAAGATTGGACAGTCGTTTTATATGGGAATGGATCTGAGACCGTGAAACTATGTTGTTGTTGTAGCGGAGCTTCGAGCTCCATAAATTCTGAATATCCACATAGTTATCCACTAAGTTCACGTGGAGGAAAGCAGCCGCCTCCTGCTCATTGGACAGGTTTGATACTCTGTTCAGCTATTTTAGAGTCTTCTCTATGACCTTTATTTTTATATGTGTACGTCTTTCCTTTCTTACTATGTGGGCAGATGTATTCATAGGCAAACAGAGTATTCTTGAATAAAATATTAGTTTGTTCCTTATACTGCGAGTGTCTTTTTTTATTTTTGCAAACAATTGTTTCAGCCTCCACGTGCTGCCTTCTTCAGTGCTAGCTCTAATTAAATCTACATTTCATCCTACATTCTATTTATATGTGAATATTCACTACGTAATCTTAGGCAACATTTTTTCCGCTATTATTTGCCACTAATTGCTCTTATTAGTATCGAAGCATAGTTCCCTTCATCGTGATTAAGAACTACCTGCTTTTCTTCCTTCATGATGTACAGGCTTTCCGCTGCGTCCAATAGGTGAATAATGATGCAATCGAAGACAAGGACGCCAGCACAATCGAGCATCAATGTGGGGGACCTCAACATCGAGCTCGTGAACAACTTCATATACCTGGGTTGCAACTTGTCAAAGGACGCCAATGAAACTGACGAAATCAAGCGACGGATACAGTTAGCTAATAAGACTTTTTTCTCGGTTCTCCTCATAATGAAATCGAAACATGTGAATAGAAACACGAAGCTCCGCGTGTACAAAACCATCATACGACCAGCGCTATGCTATGGCTGCGAAGCATGGACCCTAACTCAAGCCTCCGGAAAAATGCTAGACACATTCGAACGCAAGGCTCTGCGGCGAATTTTCGGGACTGTTTGCGATCGAGATGGATGGCGCATCCTGTACAACCATGATTTGTATGAACTGTAAGATGAGCTGGAAGTTTCGAAAGTCGTCAAACTACAACGACTTCAATGGGCAGAGCATGTACAACGAATAGACGATGATCGCATGCCAAAGAAAGTAATGAACGCACGACGAGTCGACGGAGCGAGACTGCGAGGACGACCGAGAGCTCAGTATATGCGGACGCCGCGCAACTACTGGACTTCCAAGATTGGAGGACGCGGTCACGTGGTCGAGATAATTGGAGGACAACGATCCACGCTTGACATCGAGCCGTCGCGCCACAATGATGATGATGATTATTATACCCAGATCATGGGATCTCAGGCACCCTGTGGTGTGGGGCGTAACAATAATGCCACCGTTTTTCCCGACTTGTCGTAGAAGGTGACTTAAGTACGAATCACACATTCGACAGACACGGCACAGTGCCGTGGCCAGCCCGTGATTCCCCGGCCGTGAACTCACAATGATTTCTATTTTCACGGGTCAGTTTTATCCGTTCTGTAGCAGTGCAGTAGTGGCAAAAACTTTTGCTGATCACACTCACCAGCTGAAAACATTTCTGCTCATACGAGTATTTTACTCTAGATATCATTCTTGAATTCTGAGTCCATGTATTTTGGATTGCACAGATCAAATAGCACCAACTCAATGAGTTTTTCGCCAGTCATATTAGAAAAATGCAGTTTGAAAAAACATCTAAAAATATCGACGGAAAGAAATCTACCTGATACGGCACGGTGTCGATGAGGCTGTTTGCACTATCACGATCATGTTTCGGGTAAATATGAACCCCCTTCAAAATTCGTAAATGAATATTTTCAACCTCGTCGGTGGAGGCATTGTGCCTCAAGGAGGTTTTTTTTTGGATTGTTCTAGACAAGGTCGTGGACGAAGACCGCTAGAGCAGTTGTTCTCCTCAATGTAGTAATAGCAGAGGTAATGAATATTCCGATACACCACATGGACTGAGTTACCTATGATACTTTACATAGTTGGATTATTTTAGTATTGAAGGCTCCTTCTCTCGTTTCAGCACGTTTGAGGCCGGGTGTCGAAGTGTCTTTGCACGGTTTCGTAGGAGTTGTAATGAACCACCTGTAATGAACCATATTATGGTCTGGTAGTGCTGCTCCCACCAGCATATCGAAGCAGCACCTTTTGAGTAGTGTCCTGTTGGTGGTACGAAACCATAGGCCGAGGGTCCCATTACACCCGGACTTAGGTGCGACCGTGTGGGCGTCTGATCCGTCCGTCAACCATTCCATCCTTATCGACAATTTTTTTTATTCCTCATTTTTACCTCCCCTGTTTGTGTTGTCTTCCCCAGGCCTATGAATTTTTGTTAATACGGAAAGGACAGGGGCAACGAGCGGCGAAAACCCCGCCCACATCTCCCGAACTGAGCTACAGCAAGCATAGGCCACTGCTTAGCTCGTTGAGGGACCTTTTTCTTCGCCAGATGGCATAGCCCGACCTACACGGTCATATGTTACCTTAGGCTCCGTCCCCACGGGCATCTTCGGATGCCCACCAAACCGTCCGTTACAGAGTCTTCTCTTATTTCATCATCAGTGGACCTTGGATTCAAAGTGGTGTTTGAACCACTTTTTACAAACTAATATTTCCCTTTTAGCTTGGGGTCCTATAATAGAATGGACAAGTGGTTATTGAGGCCGAGACCGACGGTACCACGAAACTCCTTCTCCAAAGGCATCACATGCGATGACAGACCAGCTCAGTCCTCGGATTAGGTGTGTACGCCAATCAAAATTTCAAATGTCTTTAATTGTATACTCATGAGGCAATTCAACCAGAAGTCTCTAAATGCATCAAAAGCAATGGACCAATTCATAAAATACACCTGTTGTGCAACCATTGAGTGATCGAGTTAGATGCAAAATCTTGTGCAGCCATTGATTCAGTGCGACAGTCAATCAACTTTATTAAAACAGTTTTTCCTTATGAATTGGCCCAATATCAACTTGGCAGACTGAAGAGAGACTAGTATAGTTCTGCCTTGCTGCAGAATGCGACTGAAATGTTAAGTTGCAGGTCTGTGCAAGTATACCTGTGCAGGCATACCTACTATCATACTACCAGCCCCTACTACTAACTAGCCATCGTACTCTGCTATGAGCAATGGGGCGCAACTCCCCAAATGACTCCCTTGGGCCTTATAGCCGTCATAGATTATGCGATCCGTCGCCCGATCGATCGGCCGATGGATTGCCACAAAATATCAGCTGATCAAAATTATATGGAACTGTCAAAAAAAATCGTCAACGATAAACGCATATACAGGCCGATCGATCGGGCGACGGATTGGCCGATCGATTGGTGTGTGTATGGCACGTTTTACTCTTTTGCCACAGATCTACGCCATGTAATTTTAGGACCCCACTTGGTCCGATTTGGCTGGAAATTGGGTACCATTTCATGGCATATAAGCCAATGCAGTTATCATCCTTCCGGAATGTGTTACCTATCCGCTGCCATTTTCGTACGTAGACTTGCTCTTCATTTGATATTGTTTCGGGCCAACAAATTCTAAAACGTGCCATACACACACCGATCGATCGGCCGATCCGTCGCCCGATATTGACATCGGCCGATGGATCGACCTGTGTATGCCCTTATCGTTGACGATTTTTTTGACAGTTCCGTATAATTTTTGATCAGCTGACATTTTGTGGCGATCCATCGGCCGATCGATCGGGCGACGGATCGGATAATGTATGGCGGCTATTAGAATTCGACTGTGGCGGACAAACAATCTCGGGTTACAATGGAAAACATTCCATTCACTCGATTGTTGTCCCGCACATATTCTCACACTATGTGCTGACCATCGCGTCTGCATGTCATCCGATAGCATGCACCATATTATTCTGCTGACGATGCACACGTACGTCTGCAGGCCTGGAACATCGTACGACATAGCCACTGTGCTCACGCCGTCGAGTCAGCAGAATATGCGCATATAAAAAGATACAAGTCGTATCTTTCAGGAGTAGCTAGCAGTATCTATCTCGCGATAGTCGCCGTATTTGTTAATTTATTTTGTCTTTTTTAAATAAATCATTAGAAACCGCTAAACGCGTCTTTTCTTAAAAGAACTTCCGCGCCCACAGGCCAAACGACCAAGACACTTAACCTCTGTTTAGGCAAATAGTATGAATTACCGTTACATCAAGCAAATTCCCGTTAAATCTACGGCGCTTGCAATATGGTGCGGGACTGGTACTAAACACACAGTCGGAAAATGCTAAAACAGATAACATGCATGCATATACTACCATTACTAAATACGTACCGGGCCGCCACAAAATACTGTTGCCTCGAATACAACTACCTCCGTTTTTTCAGTTTTCTTTCGTTTGAACATTTTCACCGTGTGGGGAAACTTAGCGGGTTGACGTGATTGTTTACAAACACCCAATTACAGTTAAATGTACGCGACGATTATTGGTCCGATCGTCTATACCGCAATCTACAATATGTGAAACTGCGAAGAGTAGTCCAATTTCCGTATTATTATGCGAATGATAGTAAACTGCGGGACGCGAATTCTACCCCAAATCCTTGCGAAAACCAGGGCAGGAATCTGTTCACAGCTGTGCGAAGAAGGACACCATATACATACATATGTCAATTCCGGGAATGGCTTGGAAATGGTATGTTCCGTTCCACGTGTTTCTGCCCCCGAATTCCTAGGAAATACCAGACGCCAATGACCAAATTCAATTTACAATTTTACAAATTCCTAGTATCTAAACTATTTTTTGGGCAGCTTTTCAACGTTCATAGCAAACAAGCTATCAAGCTATCTAAATATAGTTTGAAAATTGAAAATATTGAAATTTTTATTCATCAATATTTTTGTGATCGCAGGCAACTTCACTCGTTCCCATTCAATTTTCATCCCAGTGCGCCATTGCACCATATGTTGACTTTATTTTCCATTGTCCGTATATCTGTCAGCAAAGCAGACCTACGTAATGTCAGCGTTGGACAAAGTTAAATTTTTATTGCAAGCTGCATCACTATTTCCTCCCAATGGCTATGCCAACCAATTGCTGAAATCGCACTTCTTGTAAGTAACATATTCCACACGATTGACACAAAATCCTAGAGCCAATGATCACTGAGTAATTTTGTGTCGCACTTTCCTAGGACAACGTCTCGTATATTGGCCGAGAATGAGCTGGATTTACCGAAAAAGGAGTTTGGCGAGACGCGGGTGTGTCAGAAATGTTCGTCGATTTGGTTGGATGGCAATCTGAAGTTGGAAGTCAAGTCCAAGAAGATAAAACGGGCGAAGCAGAAAAAGCTCTTAAAGATGGCAGACACGGGCGAATTGATGAAGAAACGTCTACGATGCAAGGCTAAATGGTTGACAAAGAACTCACAAAGTCGGGTGGTAAGTGTTTATTGGGACTTTCATATACTTACATAGGTATTAAGCCCGTATAGGTAAAGATTTTAAAGTCTAACTACTGTAGGGCTCATCTTTATCAACCTAATTGCCCTCTGGTATTTGGGATTTCGTCTCCAATATTTTGGGCCAAACACTCCATTTTCGGAACTAGAAACATTTTTTAGTATGTATATTCAAAAAAATCGTCTGGTAAGAATATTCGAAGTTTGGACATGAACATGAAAGACGGAAAGATCACCGTTCTACGGGGTGAAGTTCCATCCCAATGAAGCGCCCTGCTAAGACGTCAATGTGCTCATTGTGAAGGCCTGGATGAAATTCATAATGACCATTGTTCTAGCCGCGGGACTAAAGTTACTTATGTACTTTCCAAGCATATCCCTGCTAACCATGTTATGATGAAAACATCTATGAGCTTATTATCCAGGCCTGGATGAAAGATATCATGACCATTGCTCTAGCCGCGGGACTAGTCATGATATGACCTGCTCCTCTTGCGGTTCAAGTCGACCTACTCCGAGTCCGACAACGGAGTAGGTTCAAGAACTAGGTGTACAACTTTGATTCCGCCGTTTTCCGACAGACAGCTGTATCGGTGAGGGCTGGTCAAAATACGTAGTTCAAAAGTGTCGCAATGTGAGTTTGGCCGTCTGTGAACGTATTGACATCCCCGCATTAGTAAAAGTTGTTTGCATTTTTAATAAGATTCGCGATTCAAAATGTCTGTTTTCGAGCCAAGTTCTCGTCATTTGCGGGAAGTTTTGATCTTCTGCTTCCATTTGAAAAAAAAAACTGCAGCTGAGGCTCATCGAATGCTCTCAGATACTTACGGTGAGGTTGCTCTGAGTGACAGAACATGTCGTGAGTGGTTTCAACGTTTTAAAAGTGGCGATTTTAATGTCGAGGACAAACATGGTGGTGGGAGAGAAAAAATTTTCAAAGACGACGAATTGGAAGCACTGCTCGATGAAGATTCGTGCCAAACGCAAGAAGAATTAGCTGAATCACTGGGAGTGACTCAGCAAGCCATCTCGAAACGCCTCAAGGCCATGGACATGTGTAACGGACGGTTTGGTGGGCATCCGAAGATGCCCGTGGGGACGGAGCCTTAGGTAGCATAACGACCGTGAAGGTCGGGCCGTGCCATCTGGCGAAGAAAAAGGCCCCTCAACGAGCTAAGCAGCGGCCTATGCTTGCTGTAGCTCAGTTCGGGAGATGTGGGCGGGGTTTTCGTCGCTCGTTGCCCCTGTCCTTTACGTATTAACAAAAACTCATAGGCCTGGGGAAGACAACACAAACAGGGGAGGTAAAAATGGGGAATAAAAAAAATTGTCGATAAGGATGGAATGGTTGGCGGACGGATCAAACGTCCATGCGGTCGTACCTGGATCCGGGTGTCATGGGACCCTCGGCCTCTGGTTTCGTACCACCAACAGATCACTACTCATCAGGTGCTGCTTCGATATGCTGGTGGGAGCAGCACTACCATAGACCATAATATGGTTCATTACAAATGATTCAAAAACAAGGAAATTGGGTTCCGTACGAGTTAAAACCGAGAGATATTGAACGGCGATTATTTGCATGCGAACACCTGCTTCAAAGGCAGAATCGGAAGGGATTTCTACATCGCATCGTGACCGGCGACGAAAAATGGGTCCGTTACGATAATCCCAAGCGCAGAAAGTCATGGCGAATGCCCGGACATTCCTCAACGTCGACGGCAAAACCGAATATTCACGGCGCCAAGGTTATGCTTTGCATTTGGTGGGACCAGCTCGGTGTGATATACTACGAGCTACCGAAACCGAATTAAACTATCACAGGAGATCGGTATCGAACGCAAAAGTCGAGCATTAAAGGAAAACGACCACAGTACCAAGAGAGACACGCGAAGTCATCCTCCAGCAGGACAATGCTCGGCCACACGTCGCAAAAGTGGTCAAGACATACTTGGGAACCCTGAAATGGGAAATCTTGACCCACCCGCCATACTCCCCAGACATCGCTCTCTCCGAAAACCATCTGTTTCGTTCCATGGCGCACGGCCTGGCTGATTAGAAGTTTCGTTCGTACGAGGAAGTCGAAAAATGGATCCAATCATGGATCGCGTCGAAAGAAGCCTCCTTCTTCCGAGATGGAATCCGAAAACCGCCAGAGAGATGGGCGAAAGTTGTCGCTAGCGATGGACAGTACTTTGAATAATACATCTGTAAGTACTTTTTGACAATTAAGCTTGTAATTCCAGGAAAAAAAACGGCGGAAACAAAGTTGTACACCCAATACTTTCGCAGACCTACTCCGTATATTAAACGAATCAGGTTCGTCATGGAGTTGCAGATGGAGTGAAAGAACAGAAGAGTGGGTGAACTAGGTTCGTCGAAGTCGTAATTATAAATAACAGAATGGAGAACTGAACTACTGACTAGATTAGAAGACATCTACATATCGCTATATTACAGTGTAGAATAAAAGGGATTGTATTTTCAATTGGATTTTATGAATATCAGGGGGAGTGGAGCTTTTATGGCCGGTTTACATTCTCGCCGAGTGGACGAGGCCAGCATATTCGGCGAGAATGCCCGAGGCAAGTAGCCTGGGCGAGGTGCTCGTTCACATTCCTGCCCAAGTCCTTATCATGAGTACTGTTCTGTTGGGCAATGACAAACAACTAATGGTGCGGTAACATACGCGCTCCCATGGGGAAATAATGTGCGCACTTGTGAAGAGCGTTTACTTTAATTTAATTTTTACCAACCACATGTATCATGTAATTTTCCCCAAAAATCGTTTGCGCGCGTTTAGGTTAAGCAAAACCCCTCATGTAACCCCCTACCAGCTTTTTGCCGACTGATTGGCCGTTTCCTCGAAAAAAGGATTGCCGTTCAAAATCTCTTTTATTTTTTTTTTCTTTGCTATTTTGACTTCAGATTCGCAATCAGCGACCAATCAACTCCCTACCAGTTTTTTTCCCAGTAAGATCGGCCGTGTTTATAAAAAAGTGTTGCCATTCTGGATCCCCCCATTTGGTTTTTTGCCATTTGGACATCCGATTTGCAATCAGTGACCCAAAAAACCTCTATCAGCTTTTTCCAGCGAAATTGGCCGTGTTTTTGAGGAAAAAAGGGTTGCCGCTCAGAAACTCCTTTATTTTTGGATTTTTTTATATTAACGAAAACTTAGCTAATAGGAACACCAGACAAGCGCACAAACTGGTAAATACAATTAAGAACGGCTATCAACCTAGGACTGTAGTCCGGATGGCGCAACGGTTAGCACGTTCGCCTTCTATGCACTGGGCCCCGGTTCAATTCCTACTGAATGCGGAAGATTTCGATAAAAAAAGGGGATTTATGTGTCGGACTATGAGCCTACTCAGCTGTTAAATGAGTACCCATTTATGGGGTAAATAGCTCGGTTGAGCGTGTTGCTGATCACACACCTCTGCACAAAACTGGACTGTTGCGACAGTTATTTATTTATTTATCAACCTAGGACTAGCCTCTGTAAGGACAAGGATAGAAACATCATCAGCGACACCGATGGCATAAACAAACGAAGGGCCTGTTATTTTGAAGAGCTTCTGAACCTATCATCTAATATCCCCACACAAGAAGGTCCCGACGATATTGTTGATCTAGGCCCACCCATACAACCCCCGACAGTAGAGGAAGTTGATCTCGCGTTGCGTTCACTGAAACGAAATAAAGCGCCGGGCGCTGACGAGATTCCAGCTGAACTGCTAAAATTCGGTGGAACGGGTCTAGTTAATGCCATACATCAATTACCCCTGCGAGTACGGGAGGACGAGGTGATCTCAGACGATTGGCGCAGAAGCATCATCTGTCCAATTCACAAAAAGAGAGAAACTGCGGTGTGAGAATTACAGGGGCATATCACTAGTCTCTACGTCCTATAAAATTTTGACGAAAATTCTGGAAAATAGAATAAAACCGTACGCAGAACGAATCATTGGCGAATATCAAAGCGGTTTCAGACTTGGTCGCTCCACAACTGATCAGCTCTTTACGGCCAAACTGATATTCCAGAAGTGCTGGGAATACAACGTAAACGTATAACAAATCTTTGTCGATTTCAAGTAGCTGATTCGATACCCCCAGGGTATCGATACCAAGTACTTGCAAGTACTTCGGGCAAAAGGTATCGATATCTACTTGGTATTGAATCAAAAGCATCGATACCTACTCGAATCGAATCGAATGAGTACTTTTTTAAAAGTTACTACAGATGAAACTGGAAGAGTTCAATATTCTTGTTTTTGTATTCCTGAACACTAAAAGAAAGGACCAAAAAGGATAAATGAAATGATGTGCGAACAAAAACCAGTCGTAACATAACATGCACAGCATACAGCACATGTCGTTTTCGGTTCCAAATTTCAATGGTAATGAGGAAGTGATAAATGTAGAAAAGGAGTGAGTAAGAGACAATATAAGGGGTGTTTCAATAGTAGGTGTGGTACTTTGTTATCGATTAAAATCAGCATTATCGACCTTTTTCCGCCATATTTTGGATATATATAGGATTTTAGTTATGGATCGCTACACGAAAGAACAACGCATTGAAATCGTCGAATTTTGGATCTTAAATTCCAAGTCGATGGTGCAAACGCTACGATCGATTCTATGCTATGTTAACAAGCAAAACTGCCGTATCTGGGGCTCGGAAAATCCACAAGTTTTCGTGGAGAAGCCAATGCATCCACCGCGAGTCACTGTTTGGTGCGGTTTATGGGTCGGAGGCATCATCGGGCCGTATTTTTACGAAGAGGACGGAAACACCGAAAATGTTAACTCTGAGCGGTGCTACACTATGTTGGAGGACTATTTTGCGCCGGAGGTTGAAGCTCAGGGTCTGGACGATATGTAGTTTCAACAGGACGGCGCCACACCACACACAACTCGCCTTAATTTGGACTTTTTGCGTCGCAAATTCCCGGACCGTCGTAATTTCTCGTCGCGGTGATGTGAATTGGCCGCCCAGATCATGCGATTTGACACCGTTAGACTTTTTTCTGTGGGGTTACACGAAGAATAAAGTCTATGTGAATGATCCGAAGACGATTCCAGACTTCAAACGCAATATTACAACGGTGATTCGGGCCATTCCGGAGGCCATACTGCAAAATGTCATCGAAAATATGGCCGAAAGAGTGAGATATCTACGGAATATTTGCGGTGAACATATCCGCGAAATAATTTTCCACACATAATCCTATCTGCGAAATCAAATATTTGGAAAAATTTCAAACCGTTTGCGTTTTATTCAAAATCAAAGTACCACACGTCCTCATGGAACATCCTTTACGTGTAACGTGTGCAAACTGGTCAAACCGGTAAAACCATATCCATACCCGTCGTATAATGCAATGGATGGCGGCTGGATGACATGGTATGGCAACGGTGTGGCGTAGCGCATAGTCTCAATCACTTACAATGAACAATAAGGAAGAATAGAGTAGGAGAAGCAGTAGAAATGTGGTTTGTAGCTTGTATGTAGTTTAATCCGATTCAAGTACTTTGATTCGATCCAAGTACTTTAATTCGATACCTACTCAGTATTTGAGCTAAATGTATCGATACCAAATGTACTTGGATCGGAAGCAAAAGTATCGATACCTTACTTGTATTTACTTGAATCGAATCAGCCCTAGACATACGACAGTATCGATCGTGGTGTAAGGTACAACATCATGCTGCAATTCGGGATACCGGCAAAATTAGTGCGACTGACACAGATGACGATGACTAACTCCGTCTTATATGTCAGGATCCATAATAGACTTACTGATCTATTTGAACTGGCCTGAAACAGGGCGATGGACTGGCACCGGGCAATGGACTGGCACCGACGCTCTTCAACCTAGCACTGGAATACACTATTCGGGCTATGAATATGGACAACAGCAATACGCTACTCATCAAGTCGACACAATTAGCAGCGTACGCCAACGACATCAACATCATGTCCCGACGATTGGCCGTCGCAGAAGAACTTCTGCATACGCTCGATACCGCTGCAAAAGAAGTTGGACTACGTATCAGTGAGGATAAAACTAAAATAATGATGCAATCGACGACAAGGACACCTGCACAATCGAGTATCAATGTGGGGGACCTCAACATCGAGTTCGTGAACGACTTCATATACCTGGGTAGCAACTTGTCAAGAGACGCCAACGAAATCGAGCGACGGATACAGTTAACTAATAAGACTTTTTTCTCGGTTCTCCCCATAATTAAATCGAAGCATGTGCACAGAAACACGAAGCTCCGCGTGTACAAAACCATCATACGACCAGTGCTATGCTATGGCTGCGAAGCATGGACTCTAACTCAAGCCTCCGGAAACATGCTAGACATGTTTGAACGTAAGGTTCTGCGGCGAATTTTCGGGGCTATTCGCGATCGGGATGGATGGCGCATCCGATACAACCATAACTTTTATGAACTGTACGAAGAGCTGGAAGTTTCGAAAATCGTCAATCAACAACGATTTCAATGGGCAGGGCATGTACAACGAATGGACGATGATCGTATGCCAAAGAGAGTATTGTAATAGCGCAGAACGTGTCGACGGAGCGAGACTGCGAAGACGACCGAGATCTCGTTGGGAGAGCTCAGTATATGCGGACGTCGAGCAGCTTCCAAAATTGGAGGACGCGGTCACGTGACCGAGATAATTGGAGGACAATGATCCAGGCGGCCAAGTCGTGTTGGGCTGTCGTGCCACGATAATGATGATGAATTCCTCAAACTGTTGTAAGTTATACTCAATTGCCCTAATGTGGGGCATATCGCGTCAACTGTTCCACGTGGCCCAGATGACGTTTCGTTGGCAAAAACTAGTTTCGGAGAATGCAGTTGCCAGCATGCACCTCCAAATCAATCGATGTCGCAATCATTGCTTCGATAATAGTAATTATGCCATAACTGAAACGTATATGCAATTTTTAGGTGCTTATCAATATTAGCAATATCGAGTTAAGCAGTTAACCAAAATTAACGCCCAAAACGAAATAGCCGACGATTACAAACCGCTCCCACGGCAGTCGGTCCAATGGCCAAGGGCTGTCAAACCCCTTCAGAGCCAGTAAGCGTTGCTACTACAACAACAATGAGTAGAAACTATCGGACAGTTTTAGAGGGCTTACATTAAGGTAACCCAAAAGGTTTATCTTGATTTAAGTTCTGTGGAGTGCTGGAATTTTTTTTCTGTGAAACATTTCTTGGTTGATGTCTTAAAACCCTTCATATCTATCCATTTCGCGATTCTCTATCTTTTGGTCTCTGTTTATTCGAAACTGTGCTCGAGTTTTTTATTTTAAAGTTGTAACATTCATGAAATAAAGAGTTTTTGTGTATTGTTATCTAATTTTTCACATTTCAGCGGTTCTCGCTTCAAGTAAAATCAAAATTTTTCTTGATGCTGATATGAGGCATTTGCGAGTCGCTGATTATCTTACTCCAACCTCTGTTTCGTTCGTTCGATCATTTATCATTGAGCGACGGAAACGCTGCCTTCATAAATGTAATGATGCCGAAGTTATTGCTCCATCTATCTCAAGGATTTCTTGGATTCCGATCATCTTTTTCTTTTCTGACTTTTCCTATGCGCAAACCGGTTTTCTATGCAGAACAATATTGATGAAATATAAAAAATTTATAGGTATTACGATACGATGTATGATAATTTTGCATTCGAAGCGATAATTGATAACTGTAGACATTAAATTCCAATAATATCTCTCCGACATATAATTACCCCGTCAATTACATTACCAATGTGCTTTCTTTTTACAGGATATCACCTGTTTATTGTGCAAAAATAAAACCAAAATTCATCTTGACAAATCTAAATTATCCAAAGATTCCACTTCACAATCATCTGTGCCAACATCCGCGCAGCCAAGTTCAATTTCACCATTACCACCACCATCACAAACGAAAGCAACGAAAAAGAAAAAGAAAGATAAATTTGCAGGTTTAAATCTTAGTGCGGTCATTTTGGCAACGACAGGCAGCACTGCTGTTCCCAATTATCAACCCATAGCTTCCACGTCAAGTGAAATTCAAAAATCTGCAAACTTACCTTTGTATGTACCCAAGAAAAAAGTAAGAAAGAATAAGAAAAATCCGCTTAAAAATGTACAATCCGTATCGAAAAAGATCAAAAAGAAGGGGAAAAAAGGAAAGTCACAAAAGAAATCGCAAACACAAGTATCCGCAACAGACGTGTCGAAAACACAACAGAAAAACACTTTACAACAATTGGCACAACTGTTGAAATCCGGCTTGAGTTCAGTAAATAAAACATCGAATCGTTTAGAAACTTTATTACGAGAATGATTGAATAAATTTAATGTTCAAAATTATCGTAGAGTTCGCTATAAAAAAATAAATAATAATCAAAACTGACGTGTAAATACGAATACAACTTTAACGATAACATAATTTGCTAATGATTTTAAACTATTTTCAAATGTTCATCATCTTGCGTTTCTGATTCATCCAATAAATATATCGTAAGCCTTACATAAATAACGCTGCTTTCGTTTTTCCAACACGGGTACACTCCATCCTAGTTACGGTGGCCGTTACGCAATATTTGTATGTATGTCACCTCAGTGTGTACATCGTATCGATATTCAAGTATACGAGTATGTACACGTTGTACAGACCTTAAATCCGCTACTTTACTTTCAAACGATATTAGGTCATCGGTATTTGCTCCTTGACAATCTGGCAAAGAAAGAATTAAGGATTTAATTTCTGTTTTGCTACAATTCCCAACGTAATCACTTCATCAAGCTGAAAGCAACTTTATTAAATCACAAACTCGAAAGCACTTTGCTGTTGGTTAGGATGCTCGCTTGCAAATTATCGGCGTACTGGACGCCCTTCGTTAATCGTGAGTCGGTTATGTGTTAAAAGGCAGTTGAACACAACACGAAATCGATTCGAAAATTCCGGGACTGTTTTCTGTTTCGAATTCAACGCAACTAGTGAACATATTCGTGGAATTGTCTCGTCTCATTCAGAGGATTTAGGCTCGTTTTACAATAAATGCTCTTCACTTCACTTCACTTCTGGGAGAATGCGATTGGCGTTAAGACGCATCGATGGATACATGCACTTCGGATAGGAGTTTCTTCTCTCACAGAACGAGGTGCACGAATTGATTTTCGATAGGAATTTATATGGATCTTAGAATCAACATTGGTTTCATATGTTTTTCGGACACGGCGTATTCTACTTTGAAAGCAACAAAATATTTGGATTTTTTTCTAAAGTTGTAAGTTTTGAATTTATGCGTGAATAGTTTTGCTGATATTTTTATTTTTTCTTTCCAGTTTAGGTCTGAGGATTGGATGTGAAACGTCACTGTTCGAGGCGGAGAATCGCTTTATTGGGCATGACATCGAACTGTCCATATGTCGACTGTAGCCGAGGATGGTAAGTTCTGGAAGTGAATGCACTGAAGAACATACTGTAAATGAAGTGCCTTGTCCACACTCACAACACTGCTCTTCCATCTCAGATGGAAACCATGTGAGTTTGTCTATAGCTATTGGCGGTTTTGTGTATGAGTGTGGTGGCCAGGGGATTAGAAATCTTAACGACACGCTATGTAAGCTACGGAATTGAGCAAATTAAAGTTTTAATGAGATGTAAAATTGTTTCGACCTCTGCATATATGTTTGCAATAAAATTAGTTGATCCATGTTAGTATTTTTCTCATAAACAATCACGACAATCCAAAACTACAAATAAAATCGGGTTTTACAGCAGCCATTGTCTCGTTTTCTTTTTTAATTTTTTGGTTCGGTTATGTGCCAGAGCATGCAATTTCTCACACAATAAGCTGATTTCATTTCAACCCAAACTAAACTAGCCATTTAAATTTTCTATTGAATTTAATCGTCTAACCTTCTGACACATGCCACGATATATTTCATCCGTATCCCAGGGTCCACGTTCGGGTAATGGTAATCCACGACGTCGTAGCTCTTGTATGCAATCGGTTAAATCGAGAATTGGCAAAGGATCGATATTGGCCTTCCAAACTTCATTCACCAAGTATTCTACGTAATGTTGTCTGTTGTAAAACCCGAAAGGGAAAACAAGAAAACACAAAAAAAAAAAAAAATTCAGAAAAAAATGGTAAGTATGGTTAACACTATAAAACCCGGTCGTGCGCGAAACGATTTATCGTACAGGCTACTGGGCTTATTTCGAGCGATTAAGTTGGACAAAGTATGGAATAGTATTGATTGTACGAGTATTAATCGTCCATTATTCCATCTGTTTCAAGTTTTCGCTCTAAATTAGTCGATCCACAAGCATGTGTGATATGCCGTTTCGTGCCGGGTTGTTTTAAAACTGCAGAGATGATTTTAAAGATTGTATATATTATGGCTGAATCATGGCAGCTTGTTCGCAAAAAATAGGCAAATATTTGATGGAGAATTCGCACATCGATTTATGAAGAGAACAGCACTTGCCATTCCTTACGAGGGAGTACCCTAGAGAAACCAACTGATCCTGCGTTATTGGAGTTATTGAGTAGCGGGTTTTGCCGGTAGATCTATCGCTACCTTTTCCCAGTCAGTATGCCAAGTGACGTAGTCTGGCGAGTAGCTCAGCGCGTTGATGCGTTAGTACGATCAACTGTTCCATATGGCCCAGTTGACGTTTCGTTGGCATAAACTCGGAGAATGCAGTTGCCAGCATGTACCTCCCACTAAGTCAAGGAGGTTTCGTTCGATTGGTGTGAATTTTTCAGTAACGGTTGTTTTGTGTGCTCTTCGTTTTTGCAATGGCTGATTCCGATTCCCGTGAACAGTGAGCGGCCGTGAAGTTTTGTTTTCTGTTTAGGGAAACTGATGCAGAAACCTTCAAATATTAAAAACGGCTCACAAGAATGATATGGGGAGGAAAACTGAACTCAGTTTCAGAAGGGGAGAAAATCAATTGACGATTAACATCACCCTGGACGTTCTTCGATGTCACGAATCGAAACGTGAATTCACGAAATCATGCTGAACGATCGATGGTGGTCCATTGAGCAAGCTTTGGACCTGTTTGGAATTGAATGGAGTTTAGAGTTCAACCAATTGAAAGTGAAAATTTGGGTATGAGAAGGATAGCTGCCAAATTTGTGCCTTGACGGTTAACTATGCTAATCTAAAATAGAGCGCTTGGAACCATGCTGTGCGAGAAGAGATTCTCATTTCTTGATTTTTTTTTAATCAAATGTGACGACTTCTGATGGACGAATCATGGTGCTGCGGATACGACCCTGACACACGAAGCTACAATCAAGCTAATGGAAGACCAAATCTGCTTCGCCAAAAAAAAACCCTTCAAGTGAAATCGGGTGACGCTCGCCTTCTATGCACTGGGCCCCGGTTCGATTCTTACTGAATGCGTTAGTCTTCGATGAGAAAGGCTATTTACCTGTCGGACTATGAGCCCATTCAGCTGTTAAATGAATACCCATTTGGGGCAAATACGAGTAGCTCGATCGCACACCTCTGCAAAAAAAAACACCGTTTCGATCTAGTAAATGTTTTATGATGCTAACTCATCTCGAGGACTTGGTCCACATTGGTCACCAGTTATTTATTTATTTTATGTTACGTGCTACGTCGAGTGGAATGATAAGTATTGGAAGATAGTCCTCCGAACCACAAGTGGAAAGGAGATGTTAGGAAGAAGGGAGGAGAAAAACTTCTTGCGGCATAGTTGATCTCCCAGTAACCGTCGATTAGAGGAGCATCCAGAAATGAGATCATTGACCAAATGAGGGCAGGGGTAGTGCAGAATGTAGAAGCTGTTCTATAAAATAAGAAACCTGCTAATCGAATTTGATATACAAGTGGAAGGAACGAACAAAAAATTTCGCATTAAGGCACATCTCAGCTGCGAAAAGAACCCACTGCAGTAGCCGGTTCAACGTACCGGAACGACAAGTTTTCCGGCCAAGAACTGCCAAACCCTTTCAATGCGAAAAAGAAGAAAGATGTGTGTCTGTGTGCCACATTTTTCGAATCGGTTTTTATGCGAATTGGAGCATAAAATTTCGGCGCTACTGCTCTCAATTCTCCTACACCGCGCGGGTATTGAAACCAACCCAGATCCCTGGATTTGCTGCGTTTGCAACAGCCCACTTCACCGCAATTCCATCTCTGTGAAATGCAACTGTTGCGATGAATGCTTGCCATTTGAAAAACTGTTCTGATCTATCTCATTATAGAATATGCACTTCCTTCACTGCGAATTTGTGTAAAAATAAGGGCTAGCAATCATCTTCTATGCCCCATACTCCCAACAACGCTGCCTATTAACACAGCGGGCTCGCAGATATCACCAGTGACACCTATGAAAAACAACGCCAATCTTCAAAGACCATCATCGCAATTCAACTTAACTACAGCTCCGGCGGTTGCAAACATCAGTATACTTTCGTTGGCGCAGCTCAATTGCATTCATGGGCAGACACCATATCCTAAAAGGAAAGCAAAACTTACTTCCAATTCAACCCTCAACTCATACGGTGGTTACAACATCTTAAGAACGGACAGATTAATGAAAGCAGGTGGAGGACTTGCGCTTATTATCCACCGCTCTGTACAATATCGTGGCATATCTCCTACCACTAATGACAATGTTCTTGAGATACAGGCGATTGCGGTTCAGTCAGGAAACATAGAGGTTGAGGTTTTCAATATCTGCGTTGCTCCTGTTTCCAGATGCCCCTTTGGTTACAAAACTAATATAAGTCCCTTCTTAACTGGACAATACCGCCTTATACTTGGTGATTTCAACGCCCATCAAACCTCGACAACGACTCCCGAGTGATTGATAAAGCAATTAGATTGATCGGACTTCTGCCCACAATAAAGCAAATTGAGAATGCTTCAGGAATTTCACTAATGCGTGCTCTTACTGCCCTACACCTTCAGATGTTCGCGCGGCTGAGATGAAATTTAGGAAAGTCATTATAAAAGCTGCAAAAAAAAATATATTCCAGCTGGGCGAATTCCTGAAATTCAATGTTATTTCCCGATTTCAGCTGCAATACTGGCAGACGATGACCCTAGAATTAGTGAACTCAATGCTGAAATCATTAATCAATCATAAGAGGACCGAATGAAGCTTTCACTTAAATAATTGCAACTTGAAATCTGGAGTCAGTAAATTCTGGTGAACTGTTGGAGCCCTCACCAATCCCTTCAAACTGCAAGGGGATGTTTCCATTCAGTTTTGTAACACCATAATTGGTGATCCTACTCGATGTGCTAGCCACTTTAACCGAGATTTCGTTGAACATCCGCCACCTGACAGCCGCAAGCGCAGGATTTGCAGGAAAATTCGTAACAACACTTTTGAACAGAATCTCCAGTTGACCTTCAACGAAGTTGCAGCATGCATCAAAGAAGCTAAAAGCTCAAACCTTTAGGTCGTAACGAGATTTCGATGATATTGCTCAAAAGCCTTGACATGCCAGCCCTGGAGTATCTCTCAATTGCCCTAACCCCTTGTGGGGCATAGCGCGTCAACTGTTCCATGTGGCCCAGTTGACGTTTCGTTGGCATAAACTGGTTTCGGAGAATGCAATTGCCAGCATGCACCTCCTGCACATCCATGGCCACGAACGTCGTCGTGGACGGGATTCGAACCCGAAACGCCGGTAGTCAAACATGAGACTGATGCCTCAGCACACTGCGCTACCGATCGCCCCAATTAAAGTATCTAACGTCCATACTTAACCTATCCATCGCGACGTTAGTGATTCCCGAAGTGTGGAAAAAAAGGTAGGATTATTCCTATCTTATCATCCGAATACTCTTTTATCTCCTATTGCGAAGACGTTTAAAGCGCTTCTCCTTCCGAAGCTTACGACTCATTTAAACTTAGTCAAGTATCAAGACGGCTTGACGCGAATGCACAGCACGACGACGGCTCTGGATGCCATTACTTCCAATCGCGACCTTGCCAAAGGACGATTTTGTTGGTACTTGACTTATCAAGGCCTTTCTTTGGTGTTTGGTCACTTTTATCGGACATCAGCTGCACCTCGTTTCCAGTTTAGTTAACCATGTGGATCACTATCCACCTCGCTGGCAGATAGTCATTCACGAAGTTCAGGAGCAAGAAGTCGAAACGCAGCAGGATTAAACAGGGTGTTCCGCAAGGAGGAGTTCTACCACCCATCCTGGTTAACCTCTTTCAGGACTCTCAATACTACCTGAAGGATTTCGAATAATAACCTACGCGGATGACTGCTCGATTTTAGCTACGGGTAACGACATCGAGCAAATGTGTGATCTGATTAACCGATATCTTGAGAAACTCAACACCTTCTTCCTCAAAAAAAAAAAGTCTGCACATATCAGCACCTAAGTCTCCGGCTACTCTCTTCACATCGTGCACCAAGGAGGTCAGAATGCAGCTAAACATATTAGTAGGTGATCAACTTATCCCTACCGTAAACCACCCCAAAAACCTTTGCGTCACCCTTGATAGCATGGCCACATTTTCTACGCATGTATCAACAGGCCGTAATAAAATTAGAAACAGGAACAAACTTTTCAAGGCTCTAGCTGGAAATTCCTGGGGTAAGAATTAGGAGATCTGTGGCCAATTGTGCATCCCCCATCTGGTTTGCCGTTGTTTGTGTTTATTTGCCTCTATGTCCAAAAACAGTTTATGCCAACGAAACGCCAACTAAGCCATATGGGAATGGTTGACGCGCTATGCCCCACTAGGGGTTAGGGCAAACAAACACAAAGAACGGTAATAGAATAAGCGATCTATGTATGTATATAAAGTTCGAGTTAAAACAACCATCATATTTGGTAAAGGGTGCGAGAAACTTGCTAAGGTTCTAATAACTGAAGAACGGAGCAAGTGCCTACCGAAACAATATTTTCATTTGTCAATTAAAAATATATCGTAATTGAAACGCGCTGTCTTAGCCACATATACCAGTCATCCGTGCTCCATCAAGCTCCCTGCCCGGCTGGGTGATTTCCCGTTTTTCCTAAGTTTCAAGTCCTTCTAAAAGGGATCAAGTCTTATTTTCGACTACAGACAACATGTATAATGAATGAATCGACGGACCAGTTTTGCTTCATCTCCGAAGAGGCATCCTAGCGTTGCTTCTGACAGTGGCAGAACCACTGAAGCTCACAGCGCATGCCAAATGATCACACTACTGAACCTACTCGCATGATGAGCCAGCCACTCTGACAAATTTATCTTTAAAATCACTTTTCACTCAGATCATTTTGGGGATGGAATAAAATTTCAGTTATGTTAGTACGGATATAGTGTTTAATCATGCCTCGCGTCAACACTTAAATGCGAATTTAAATTTTTATTTCTTCGAGCCCCCGTTCCCCCTCACCTTGAGCAGTTCATTTCTATATAAGCCTTCGAGCATACCATAGGGTCGAGGAGGTAAACGTATGTTGGCACGCCTTACCACGATCTCAAGATCGTCAGTAGTCAAGATTTGAAGGGAGTCAATCTTATTGTCAATTATTAAAAATGTCAGATATTCAATGTAATGATTTCTGCAATGAGTTTACGAGGACATACATTTGATGAGAAATTCGACTAATTCGAATGAAAAGAGTTTTTAATGGGTTTATTGTGAGGAAGGTTCTAAAGGAAAGGGATGACGTAGACGCCCTACTACAATTCTTACCGGCATAGTCCCGCATGACCGTCGGGTACGTCTCCATTGCAAACTGTATCCACCAGACCTGTTGGTATTTCCTTTTGCAATGGTATCGGACATTTTATCACAGCCTTCGCTCCTTCATTGTTGTCTATAGGAAACGCATCGTGAGGTTCTGTACCGTACGGAACATTCGACATTTTCAACAACTCTTGTAGATGGTGTGGCTCCTTATCCCGTAAGTAGAATAAACAGTTTCGGGGATGATGTGAGTGCAGACCTAATTTGGCACAATATGGTGAAACTTTGCACTTTGCACCCATTTTAAAGGGTTTTCCACAGCCGTAGCAGAATTCATACTTGCATTGCGAGCACGTGAAATGCATGCATCCTCCCCTAAATAAAAATGAGGATGATTGAGTATGATATTTATATTTTGTTGTTCCTCAAATATGCACTAACCTGGCCAAGGAGAATCGGAATTTACATTTGGGGCAATCGATTCCGTGTAGCTTCAAATGTAAAGCCACACCTTCGGCTTGTTTTTCCGGATCATTGTTTTCCTTCCATTCGAGGAATTGATCGCAAGTGATACCTTCGTGTTGCTTTTCCCACTAAAAATGACATAAAGATCGTGAATTATGGGAGGAGGGATTATTTGTTACTCTCAAAATCCACAAAAAAAAATCACAAAATTTAAAATATCCACAATTACAAAAATCAATGCTTTTTTAATAAAAAAAAGCTAGTACGAGATGTTTCTTTCTAGTGTAAACGCAGTATGTTTGTACTGCCTAAAGGAAGGTACTAACCTCCGTTTTTCGTTCGAAAACTCATACAAAAACTGTCAAAAACCCGGTTCGCAAGAAAGAGCGAACTCTTCTCGGTACTCACTTCTTCGTGCGAAAATCCCATACACAGACAAAAGTCTCAACAGTGTTGTTGGCAATTTCCACGCGAAAACAATAACTTTGCATTTTATTTCGTGTGGAAACCGGCCATTACAGTGGTGATCGCTCTCTTTTGAGTGAGAAGGGGAAATTCAAGTGTAGTGTAGAGCGCCGTGGATGTGTGCTGTGTGCAAGGCTACACTGTCACTTTTTCGTGGGAGAGATGTATGCAACATTTTTGCGCGAAGACGTTAGTACCAGCCTTTAAGCAGAAATCTTCCTGAAGGTAGTCCCTTAGAGGATTTTCAACTTTAGGCGTTTGGTATTTACCATGTACCTAATGTTATAGTCGCATAGCACCGGTAACCTTAAAGGTCGCCACACATGATCGCGCAGAACCACGACCGAACTTCCACCGAACCATCAAATATAGAACGGTGGAAATAGGGGGATTTTTTTTTCCGTAAATTCTATGAAATTGATGGTTCGATGGAAGTTCGGTCGTGGTTGTGTTCGTCCCTGTGTGACGACCTTAAGTTCATACTGACTAAAGCCGACATCCATTCCATCCCCACTCACAATAGTGTTTCCGCTTTAGACATTACGCGCCTACCTTGTAAACATCATACCAGTAGCTTGACACCGAAAAACGTATGTGAGTATGGAAATTCTCTCTCTCTCTCCTCACTTTCAACTGCATTTTAGCTTTAGGCAGTAAGAACCTACCGCATTACATTGTACATTATGTTAGTGAGACAGTTCTTGTATGACACTTTTCCATACAAAAATTTATGAGATTTAGGGGGATTATGGATTTTATAATATTCTGGATTTTGTGTATATGGATATCGTGGTTGACTCCATTTTTAACCCCGGCTTACCGGTTTTCTACATTGAGCACACGTAACCGATCCACAATCTGGACATATCAGCCTTTTCTGTTTTGGTCGTGCAAAGAATCCCGAAGAACATTGTACGCACCACTTGAAATTTGGATCTTGCATGAGAGTACGATCGCGAAGTTTCCTTTGGAACAGTTCATGCACTTCCTCGTCAACTATATTTTTCAAGAAAATATCAAGATTGGAGAAGTATTCCAAAATGTCGTCCTCAATAATGTCGGAATCGTGAAGATCGGGCATCTTACAAAATGGGCAATTGCAATCGGCGATGCTACGATCAGTGATCTGTAAATATTACATAAAATTTTGATTAGACTGAAGACAGCAAGGCAGGAATATATTTGTATACGAATTGTACCTGGATTGTAAAATAGTTCTTCGCGCACTCTTTACAGCATTGATGGGTACATTTCAGCATTGAGACAATCTCATTCATTGGATATATTCCGGTGCAGAGCTCACATGTTTGTTGGAGAAGTGAAATCGCATGCTCCAGATCGATACATTCCTTGGCAGCCCACAGAGCCGCTTCCGGTTGGAATTTCATCGTGATCAGTTCGGCTGCCAGTTCAGCTTCCAGTAAGTTGTTCACCAATTTCTCGTCCATCACTCGTTTGATAATTTGCTGAAAAAAACACGAATTTATTACTTTACTCTCCACGTTAAGTACCGCACACACAGTACATGAGCTTTCACAATGGCAGCAATCTTTATGTATACGATTTTGCAATTTGAATTCAATCATCGTATATAAAAAGCTCGATGCCACGGACGCTTCTTGGTGAAAACTCGTATACCGTACGTGCGGTCTGAAACCGGCCTAAGCGTTAAGTCCTTACCTCTCTAGGTTCTGGTTCTTCCAGCGACTGGTATGTTTGGAACACCCGACCAGGAGCACTTTGCTTTCGAGTCCTTTGGGTACGTTCGTCCTCCGATGACGATGACTGATAGTCATCACTGAAACAAGTTTCGTGATATTTCTTCTTTGGCACTTTTTGTTTCGAATGATCTGAAATAGACGGTTTGTTCTCCTGCGGTTTGATTAGTTTAGAAATTGTCTCAGTCACCGAAGAAATCACTGTTTTTCCAATAATTTTCGGTGGGACAAGTTTCGACGGTTTAAGGGTTCTGGATATCTTTGGCAATTCCTGTGCTTGTTTGTTGAGTAATTCCTGCTGGATGGCTCGGATAGAGCCAGTTCGGATTGGTGCCGGATGTCCAGTGAGTGAGGTCTTACGGACCGGAATTTTATTGGGCTTCTGAGCGTTTGATTTCGCCAGTGGCGTTATGTTAGTTTTCTGTTTGACTATTTCAACTTTGACGATAGGTGCTTGAATTTTAGTAATTTGATTGGCCGATGTTGGTTTTGCGTTACTAGATGGTTGGGAGGCCTCACTATGCGTTGCCTCTGATGATGAGGCTGTTGATTTATCGTTTTGTTTAGAATTCTTTGTTGAAAAACCTTCCTTATTTGATGCTGATGCAGTCACTGTGTTATTTTCAACTTGTTCGAGTAAGGGCTGATTTGTGGTGGGCTCCTCAGTTTCATCAGCGTAGGGAATCGATGAGAGGCTGTCGAGGCCAGTAGAAGGATGTTCACCCGATATCTGTGCGTTCGCATTTGTCGTGTTACTAGGACCAAGTTCGTTACCGGGAATGTTTGTGGATTCTGTACCCGGAGTGCTATCCTGGATTCCATGTGTACTGGTGGGAGTATTTGTGTCAATTAACTCAGGTACCTGCTCATCTGGATCTGTAATTTCTAATGATGGCCCACTAATTGATCCATGGGATGGGTCAGGCGCCTGCTGAGCTGGATCTGTAATTTCTGATGTTTCTCTAGTTTGTCCGTTTTCATCTTCGCTAACAGTTGAAGGTGTTTCGTCAACTTGTGAAGGGTTTTCAGTTGTTTCCATTACTGGTAACTGCTCTTGTATTTCATCACTAGATTGCTGAGTGTGCGGGAAATTAATCTCGTAAGGCTGACTTTGTTCATTCGATCCGCTTTCGTGTGGGGTTGTGAACGTATCTGCCTCGTGTTGTTGCGGAGATTTTATTTGATCGTTTCCGATTTCATCACTCATCGATATATGCTGGCCATTATCTGCCTCTGTTCTAGATGCTGTCTCACTAGAAAATGCTGGAATGGTTGTCAAGGTTTCGATGCCTGCTCGTGCAACATCTTCATCTCCATTGGAAACCACAGGTACATCCTGAATAGCTCGATCTTCCACATCGAAAGTGTGGATTGGCGCAGTGGTGCTTAGGTCTCCTGTTTGAGAAAGTAGTTTAGATGGAGATACCTGAGCAGACGAGGTTGTTGGAGGGCTCTCATTACCATTCTGTGGTATTTCAGCATCTGGAGTTGGTGATGTACGTAAGGCTGTTTCTTCCATATTACCCTGAACATCTTGCTCTTCTGTGGTAGTGGAGGTAAACTTTTGTCTCTCCTCTTGGCTTTGCTGCAAGTCTTCGCTTTCACTACCATCCTGTGGGTTTTCAGCAACTGGAGTTGGTGATGTGCTTAAGGCTGTTTCTTCCATATCACCCTGAACATCATCGTCTTCTGTGGCAGTGGAGGTAAACTTCTGTCTCTCCTCTTGGCTTCGTTGCATGTCTTCGCTTTCATTACCTATTGAATCGACTGTCGGAATTTCTTCTTGACTCGGCTCTTCAACTCGGATTTCGATTGGCATATCCACTTCGGATTCAGAATCGTCAGCCTCATCAATAACTTCTAATGTCTCCTCAGTTTCATTCACTGTTCCATCTTCTGTCCAGTCTCCATCGTCTTCGTCGTACTCTTCGCCATCTGCCTCCTCGGTTAGCTCCTCTTCATCCAACCCTTCCTCGTCGAGTTCTTCTTCCCCGGAAAAATCGTCGTCCTCGTTTTCATCGGACCAATCGTCCGAATAACCATCCGAATAATCGGTGCTCTCGTTATCAGACACAAATGAAGCGATATCGGAATTAATTTCCTCTTTCATTTGTTTGATAAGACGTTGGGTGTCCTCCACGAGGGATGATAAATTTTGAGGCTTTGAAGATTCTATGTTGTTAGATGCCGTTTCCTCGCTGGTCGATGGATTGGCCGTTGTGGGCATCGAAAGTCGTGTTACAGGAAGCCTATCGTTGGGCGTTTCACTCGGTATCATAAAGTTTAGAACAGGCGAAGTTGGGCGATTGTCTTCTGATCCGATAATGGGCGTTTGCAATGGGGGAGCTAATTCTTGTTTTAGGTTATTTGCAGCCGAATTTGAATCACTTTTAAGTAAGGGCATACCCTCGTGTTCGCCCTCGGACTCTGAAGCCATACTGAACAATTCATCTTCAGATGTTTCCTCATTGTTTTCGACATCACTGTAAAGTTCCTCCTCGGAGTTAGAGCCTGAGTGAGCCGACTTGATTAAATCAGGAGTTAGTGGGGTACTTTGGATGGACATTGTAGCCGGAGTACACATTTCATTAGACTTATAAACCGCCTGTTGATCCGACATATCTTCAATTTCAATTGCGGAAGTAGGTTGAATGGATTCCACCGAATCAACTATTGGTGTGGACATAGCTGCAGTTGAGAACTCCACGGATTGGTTTTGTGGTATTGCCTGGAAACGTGCGATCGTTGACGATGTCGCTTTTCGCTCTTTATTCGCTTGCTGCACTTGCGTGACTCTTGGAAGTTGGTCCTTACTTGTTTGCCTGTCTGCAGAATCTTTTTGAGGAGTTTGTAAAACAATAGTTGCAGTACTTATTTTCGTTGGTTTATCCTCAGATGGTGTGGGGCTTGTTATACTTGTCGTTCGACTTCTCACTGGAATTCGAGACTTTTTAGATGGACTCGATTCAGTTTGTGTGGTAATTCCGACCTCATTTGAAATTTGATTACGAGGTAATGCCGCTGTGATATTAGGTTCATGGGTTGGCTGAGATTTCGTTGGATCTTGCTCAGAATTCGATGCTTGAATATCATTATTGATTTGTGTAGATTTATTAGGCTCATGGTGTCGCTGAGGTGTCGGCGTTTTTTGTTCGGAGCCCGAAGCTGGGATGGAATTAACGATCTGCCTAGGTTCATTGTTTGGCTGAAGTTTCGGCGATTGTTGTTCAGAGCTCGAAGCTTGGTTAGAGTTATTGATCTGCGTAGGTTCATTATCTTCATGGTTTGGTTGAAGTCTCGACTCTTCTTGTTCCGATGTTTGGATGAAATTGATGGCCTGTTCTTGTTTGCTTGTAATACTGTTGGGTAATGAGTTTTGATAATTGGGGCGAGTGGTTGCCTCGTTCGAAGGTTTGCCGTTCAGGTGATTGTGTTGAAGAACCTGTGGGGTACCATTTAATGCTTGCACCTCCTCTACAACTGATTGCATGCTTACATTCGTTGGTGGTGTTAAAGGAATATCATTTCGCGTTTTAGGTTCACTTGGATTACTATCTGTATTGCGATGTTTTCTCCGTGAACCTTTGCCTCTATTTGGTTGCTGCAACCGGTCTTTTTTCGGTTGTACTTCAATTTGTGGAGGCGATTCCATTTTTTGCACGCTAATTGAAGCAACTGTTACATCTTTGAATTCCTCGAGCTTGTTTTCTTCGTAATTTTCTTGAGCGCTCTTGGACTCGTCATATTTGAATTCCTGCATATCGGATGCATGAGCAAGTGCGTACGGGGAAGTTTCACGTACATTTGTATACTTCAGATTAGGAGTGATCAGAACATCCATAATATATTCGTCCTGGCTAATTGGTGGCACAGGTGGCGGCCCCTCTCGAACTGGCTGTGGAACGAATTCAATAATTTCCTCATTATCCTCCTGTAGCTCCTTTTCAACCTGCTCTACTAGATCCGGTATAATATCCTGAATGTGTTGTGAAACAAAATTTCTTATGCTATCGTCTTGCGACCTGTCACTGTTTTTTTGCGAGTGAACAATTGGGCTTTTGATCATAATCCGGTCCAAACCTTGAAATTCGGATTCGGCTGATTCCGGACGAGATACCTGGCGAGACAGGAGACTGCCGAGCATGTTTTCTATATTCTTCAGCATATCTTCATTTTGTTTTGCCTGATTCATCTCCATATTTCCGATTAGGGTTTCAATGTCTTTTAGCAAATTCTGATTACTGGTGTACTGTGAGCTATGGCCACTGCCGGCATATTCGTTGAATTGATCCTTAATCTCCGAACTGAACGTCGAAAGACTTGTGAGCGAGGCGAATTCGCTTGGTGAGATTTTGACGCTCGGCTCACTTGGCTGGACCAGTGAAATGCTGTCTGCATGGGCGTTCAGAAATTCTTGAATGGATGGATTGATTTCTGAAAATTATAAAAAAAGATTTGTGGTTTTTTTTTCTGGAGAATGGAGTTTTTTTTTATTATTCAATAGAAAATTTGGTTCAGCAGAACTACGAACTTCACAATTGGAAATAAAGGAAACCATGGAATTAACCTTGTTATTTTCTTCAACTTATGGCTACATTTAGTAAGAAGATAAGTTAGGTACATTTTTTCTGCACTGTACTTACACTTTATACAAATTGGATTCATTGATGTTAACTTATGTGGGCTTTATTGAAAACAGAAAGGATCTGAACAAGAGAATAGGTACTGGGGCCCTTAAGTACGAGTAGCTATTACAATTCCATAGGCCCGTCCGAACACAGTAGGATTTGGGATTCCACCTGTATATGAATCATTACCAGTCTCTACTGCTTCGCAAAGTACCCCCCCCCCCCATGAATTACCACCAAAAGGAGGTGACCCCCCAAAGATGACAAAAACTCCAAACATCGGGGATATTTCACATGAATTATCCACCCAAAATCATTTGTGAAAAATCGCAAAACTGTTCCTTATGATGCTACACACTGTGCGTACTGTATGAAATGGTAATATACGAGTACTTGATCTTGTTGGTAGATTCAGAGTCGATTTCCGCTATAGACAGTACGGAAGGAACTAAACGTGTATAACGTGTATAAACGGTCCGTACTGCCTAAAGTGAAAATTCACTTGAGTGTGGGTTTCGCTTTAGGCAGTACGGACGGTTTCTTAGTTGTTTAATTCATTGGGAAGATTGTTAGCAGAGTCAATCTTTACCGATGTTCATTGCGACGTATCATAGATGGTGGAATTAGGACTAATTTTTGTCGGGGATAATCTTTGTTAGGCTTAGGCGTTGGATGGGGGTTTTTAAAATACATTTTTTACCGATATTTTTCCTATTTATTATTTTCGCAAAAGAAAAAACAAAGAACCAAAAACAAATAACAAAACACACAAAGCAACCAAAAGACAATTTATAATAAAAGTAGCATCCTATTCGCGTTTCTATCGAAGTTGTATGGTAGCAAGTTTGAATACTAACCGAATTTGGCTGAGCCGTCATCCTTGTCAAGCAGTTCCATCGGATTGCCACTTTCATTTTCAACGCCTGTTGGTGGTCCCCAGATTCGCATTAGGAACGGTTTCAACTGACTCTTTCCTAAATCGATCAAAGCCAATTCAAGATTGCCGTGATGTGCTGTTAGCGCAGTGACGATATCCTCTCTGGAGTAGTTGCCACGCTCGGCAATTTCACGATACTTTTTCTGACGCTGTTCTATACACTCTGTCACGGCATGCCACACATTACCCTTGTGAATGCGTAAGGCTTCTCGCGCCTCTATAGCCGAAATGGTTCCAATTATATTTTCTTTACGTTCCTGGCCATATTTAGTGGCTAACGTCTGCACGGTTTGTACCAATTTTGACCAATTCTCACGAAGCCATGTGATCGGATGGATATCGCCGCAGTGCTTGAGGGCGGCATGTATTTCTTCGGCCGTATATTTGTAATGTTCCGCTTCCTGAAAAATACGTAAACATTTAGCTCTGTGTGTAGGATGAACGCTTCAAGATGTTTTTACTCGTAGCAGTAAGGCGAGCTCCACATCAGAATTCTTCAGTAATGACGAGTCCTTTCGTCGCGGACTGTAAGCATCGAATTGGGATGAATTGAATTGGGAATCGTTGTATTGCTGCAGAGAAGAGATTCTGTAAGCTTTTAGGGAAACATAAATCAAAACATTGATATACCCTTTGTAAATTTATATAGTCGGCAATCGAAGATTTCCGCTGTTGTTGATATAAATCGTCCCTACGCAGATCATTATGACTTCGATAACGATCACTTTTTTGGTTGAATTGTAGGTCCTTGAAATACTGCAAGCTGCGATCCAGATATGCCAATGTTTCGGCATCAAGTGCATTCGGATTTTGTTGTATCTTTTGTTGGCTTAGGCTGAAGGGACTCATAGCACGTTGTGGTGGAGTCGGTGGAAGGCTCTTCATGAAAAAAGGAAACATTAATTATAGTTAAGTACACTTAAAACAATAGTTTGAGTAGCATCTGGATATCTGAGACGTGCATGGTAAAAACATCACGCTTAACTCCTAGAAATATTCATTCCTTTAGAGGAACCACTATTCGAAGAAATGCTTTCAAGTGGCTACATTTAGGACTAGTGTAATCAAACACCTGACTACTAAAAGGGTAGGTCTGTAGATACTGCTCTATCGTGAGCTATATTGAGAAAGCGCTTAGCTATGATTACACCATGGTCGCTTTTCTGAACTAGAAATCGAGTTCGGATGGGGCCTGACTTTGTTTGCTATCTGGAGAGCTAAGAGTATGTCCCCTCACACTCAACTTTCGGTCCTCAAACGGCAAGCGAAGAAAATAAAAAAAATAAAGTCCTTCGTGTCTTGATCATCACAACTACAGTGATGACTCCCACAGTAGCTCTGATGTGTTGTTTTTTCAACAACAACAGTTTGACGGTGCAATTAGGATCCAATTTGGGTCACAATGACTTTATTGAGGGGTATGTTGGATGAATGTTATCCGTTAGGAGTGGTCCTGCTAATCTCTAATTTGAAATCAGAAATAAGTGTATAGATGTTTTGAAGATTTTGTATAGCTTCGCTTGTTGTATCCTGGGATACGCTCACCTGCTCTGAAGTACCAGCAAAACTTCTGTGACCCAGAATCCAACGTAAAAAAAAATCTAAAATAACGCACTCATCTCCGTACCTATTGAGCAATATTTCGCCAAGATACCGTGACTTTGTCATACTCGTATTGGCGGATTTAATTACAGCTTAGTGGTCGGTGAAAATTACAATATCTCTAGGTCAGATCACGTGAAACCCCAGCCAGCTCAGAGCTTCCGTTATCACCGTAAGCTTGGCCTGAAAAATATTGTAGTATTCAACAAGACTGAAAGAGAGATTAGGGTTAAGCCAACGGTTAGCATGTTCGCCTTCTATGCACTGGGCCCCGGTTAGATTCCTATTGAATGCGATAGGCTTCGATAAAAAAGGGAAGAGAACTACTATTAGTCCACTCAGCTGTTAAATAAGTTCCCATTTGGGGTAAATAACGTGTTGAGCGTGTTGCTGATCATACACCGTTACGATCTAGTAAATGAGATTATGCTAACTCATCTCGAGGCCTTGGATTGTTGGGTCAGTTATTTATTTTTGTAGGAGGATATAGACACATCGTAAGGATTATAAGATTGCCATACCCTATTGGCGGTGTTATTTCCACCACTTCTTTTTTAACTTTGTAGAGATCCTTTTTGTGGATCTTTCCAATAGGTAAGCCCGGTCTCTTTTCGGTGCGTGAAGAAGTGCAAGTAGGTTTAACGGGGTTTGTGTGTAATTATAGACATGTGTGGCGAGCTTTACATTCCCTTGTTCATGATGGACGAGCATCTGTGAACTGTTCAAATCGTTTCATGACAAGATAAGCCAAGTGAGCGGAAAAATCTTATGATCCAAAAAATGACTTTAAATCGTAGTATGTTGTTCTGATCGGAATCTAACCACTAACCATTCAACATTTATGTACTCAACTTTTGTACACCTGTGCGCCTTCTGAACGCAGCCATTGGGCGAGTTTCTACGACAGATTAGTTTTCCGATTCTTGGATCTTTTTTTCTGATTTTCTTAAAAACGCTGTCCAGTGCGGTTCCGATCCAATGGAACATGTTCCAGGTAACGTCATTTTTCGGATTAAATTTTTTTCCAGTCCATTAGTGGTCCATGCTACCCAAACTATTCTGACAGCTCACAACTGCCTGCGGACGTGTTTTCAGGTGTTATGGTTGCCTTTAGCTATGCGGTCGCCAGTTTTCAATTGCATGTATTTATTATTATTATATTCTGGGGGATAGACGAAGCAGACCACTAACGTTTGGGTCCCTTTTCGCAGGTAAATTGTGTGGTAGACATTTTTTTTTCGTGAATTTGTGGAAGTAGCAGTAATCGTAGACAACAAATTCAATTGAATGTCTGATCTGGACTGGATGGATCGGAACTGGAATCCGTTCCCGATTTTGGTGTTTTGGGATCGCGACCACTGTTTCCCGATCTTATCATTTATTACTAGCTATTTTCTGCCAGTTGGTATCAAAGGCACGTGATTTTTCGATCTGTGTAGTCACTGAGGCAAGGGACAAGCCCGCCCACCTCTCCCAATTGTAGCTACAGCAAGCACGTGCCGCTGTTCATGGGTCGATGCATAGAAGGCTTAACCTTAAGTCATACATATGCTTCATTTCATATGAATTGATACTTACTTGACTATCACTCATCAAACTTTGTCGGCTCATAGTGCGTTGATCATTCTTTCGTGGCAAGGCTCCCGGTGTGGCAATTGAGTACGATCGGGATTGTGAGCGATAGCTGGATCCTTCACTGTCAAGTTGTAGCGGCAACGTCTCGTATGTCTAATATGAATATACATAGCAATTAATACATGTCCTCCTCATTTTTCTTTCAATGTCCATACCTGAGTTGAAATAGTTTGTGGCGGTGGTGAGGTACCTGTAGAAACAGCCGTCGAAACTTTTCGCCTTAGCTCTCGTGGCGGTGACGGTCCGCAAGCTGTGGAAACTTTATAACTTGTTACACTCATACGATCATCGTCCTGATCTCTGGGATCCGTTTTTTGTCCGTGATCGAAACGAGATTCCTCTCTATTATTTTCAATATTTTTGGCGGTAACAATTACACCATCCCTTTTATTAGAAGAGACCGTAGCATTAGCTGCATCGTTTATATCATTTTCAATTGTGGCCCAAATATCCTCAATGGACATATCTATAAAAATGTGTTACTGTTACTATTTTTCGATCTAAATATTTACACAATTTTATGCACTTTTAGTTTGTTTTGTGATTGAGAAAGAGGTAGAAGGTATGAATTAAACAAAAAACGATGCGTGGTGCAACACTTTAAAAACTTCCGACACTTCATGAGCATTTTTTTGACAAGTTTTATTGTCTAAACTAAAGCATACTAACATATTGCATGCTACCATTACTAGCTGGTGGTTCTAACAAAAATTTAACTTTGTGGTGTATGGTGGGTGAATATACAGCAAACATAAAGGTATATAACAAACACTAGAAATGCGGTTTCAGAGTTTATTATAAAATGGAATAATATAAAAAAAACCAATAAGCAGAAGGGACGTTATTCCAGAGAGGATTGAAAGGCAATGTTCAGTATTTTATCCTCGTGAACTTTCTAGGTGTAGTCACAACTATTTTCAATAATAAAGATGTTTGTATCTGTTTTAACACTGCATGTTTTTAAACATTTTTTAATTGTTCTTTTTTTTATATCTAATTGAGGCGCCAATCATTTGGATTTCGTTCCTGGCCAAAAAGATATTTTTCGTTTCATACCTTTCTTTTTACTTTTATTTCCTCTGTGATCTTCGGAATCTTCCTCAGAGGCGGATATTTTCATTGAGCTAGTCTTTTTTGTAATCGAATTTACGCTCTTCTCCTGCTGCGGTTGATGCTCTGTCTTGGGCTGTTGCTGAACTACAGGTTCAGGTTTTGGTTGGGTTGGTGGACGAGTTGGGGTCTTGCAGCAGATGGCGCAAATTTTTGTATTTGCTTCATTCACGAATGTGCAGAATTCGCACTCCCATTCGTGATCTGGAACGACCGATGGCGGTGGTCCAACAGGGCCATCATCGATGAATTGTATTTCTTCATCGTCCTCAGCCGGAAGGGCTGAAGTCGATGCCACTTCCTTCTGAGATTCATTGGGTGGAGGCGAAATGGGTGATGGTTCTTTCTTAGGCACCGGCCTGGGTGGCTCTTCTTCGTCGTCATAGGAGGACGACTGGACAGCTTTCGGTCGATGTCTTGAAGATGCCTGACTTTGTTTGAACATTTTCTCCTGGATTTTTGCTTGAACCATAGCCTTTGTTCCATGTTCCGACTCCGAATCCTGCGTCATTGGCGAATCTGACAATGTTTTTCGCGGTAATCGATCGTTATGTGTTGCAGATGCAGTAGTGGACGATCTTCGCCCTGGGAGCCAATCACTATGCAATGATTTTGCTACAGATCCACCACGACTTTCTCTTCGCTCGTGTCGTGTTCGCTGCCTTTGTTGATTGATACCTTCGCTTTCGTCATCCATATCATAGCTTTGTGACGTTGACGATACTTTTCGTTGTCGACGGGAGGCATTGGTCAGTCCCGATTTTGCCGATCGCATCGATCGACGATCATCCTCCGAATCTTCGTCATCGGTCGCGTCATGTTCGGCATAGTTATTTCGTTTGGATCGTGTCGATTTTGTGGACTTTCTAGATTTAATGCTGAGTGTTGGAGATCCGGTACGTGATGTGGCACGGGAATGGGCACGTGATCGCGGCGGATAGACTGGGGGCATCATAGCTGCAATTGAAATATTGAAAATTTGTTGTTGAATTTGCATTCGAAATGTACTTACGATTGTTCATTATTGGGTACGGATACATAGGAGGCGGTCCCCAGTTGTTGGACCAGGCTGGAGGTGGACCATGCATGGGATGTTGATTCGGGAAGTATCCATTGGGCGGAAGATTTAAGCTCATGTTCGAACCATTGAAGTTGTTCATTCGCATTCCGTCCGACCATTGGTCCTGGCTCCATCCCGGATGACCGTTACAATTGGTACAATTCAATTGAGCCACGGATTGTGCCTGGAAAATGTGTGCGTTACTTTTCTAGTTAAATTTTAAAGTGTGTTCACTGTTCATTTAAGAAAAAAAAAATATATATAAAGGCTAATCTTGGCTTTGTATCACTAGTATCTGTGGTCGATTACACTACGTATTAGCGGCATTTTTGGGCATAGTCTCAACTAGGCAATAGGAAGCTGTAATCAAGTTAGTAAATTTGATGGCTAAGCTATAAGTGAAGATTAACGCGAAAAATAAAGTGAGCGCTACGTTGCAAACCATGAAGGGGTTATTGCCCACAGTAGATCCCGGCCTCTCGGCTGCAATATTATCATTGAACAGGAAGCACACTGGTGTGGTGGTAAATATTATCACTGGTCACTGTCCCATTGAGGAGCATGCATACTTCGCCTAACTTACAATGACTTCTGTAGAAGCTGCGTGGATGCTGACCAGGAGGAGAGTACCCTTAGTTTTCTATGTACCTGTCCTGCCTTGGCTGCGAGGAGGTGAGTCTTTCTGGGGGACTCTTTCCTCCTTTATTTGGAGGACCTAAGGGTCATGAGCCCGTTCAGGCTTTATTGGTTCATTGCCAGCTCTGGCTGGTTCAATGAATAGTAATTTCAATGGGATAGGTTTTATCGGGGTAGGTATCACAACGGGCCCTCTGGTGGGCGATGTGTGCTGCATTATCTACGGCAGCCTTTAAACCTTACCTAACCTTGTAAAACCATATTGAAAACACCGGCAATCGGAAAAGGTATATAAATATTGGCTCCTTGCTCTTCTTGATATCACTCAGATGGATAGAAAAAACGTAATTAAAATGTCTTACCCACTTACATTTTACATGCTAATTCATATTACGTGATTGTAACGAAACTTAGAACATATTATTGCTTAAGGTGTTGGTTATCGTTGGCCATCAGTACTTTTGACCTCGAACGTGTTTAAGGCGTGCAAGGGTGTGCTAACTGTAACTATACAAATAAACTATTATTGACCTATTCTGAGAAGATGTACAAATTCCACTATTTTCCATTTTATATGTTTTTCGAAACCCACTTCCTGTAAGTTTTCATAATTCTAAGTATAACGGTCTCAAAATGCAGGCAAGGGGGGGTCAAATTACGAACTAATATTTTCTCCTCCCCCACTGTTCCCCTTTCTATAAATTTCGAGAAAATGCGAAAAAATGGAATGTACTCATCATTACCTTTCTCACGACACCTCATTTGCTTATATCAGGCGATAAAAAAATTTGACCTTAATTTCGCCTCTATGTGGACCCCCCCCCCCCCCTTCCTTCTACCCGGTAAAGTTGGCCAATTAAGACACAGCGCCCCCAACCAATCTTTACCCTTTAAAAAATGATTAATTAAATAACTGCAATTCGCACTACGAAAAACAACATGAAAGTATTAGTACTCACACCTATGAGGCCGGTAGGTGTATTTTTGTGTGGATAGTGTCAAAATGCCTAACTTTAAATGAATGTACTATTATTAAATATTATGTGATTATAATGAAACTTAGAGATATTATTGCCTATGATGTTGGTTATCATTGGCCATCAATATTTTTGACCTCGACTACGCGTAAGGGGTGCAGGGTTGTGCTAACTGAAACTATAGAAATGTACTATTATTAACTTTTTCTGATGAAATTTCAAAATTCTAAAAATCTAGGTTTTCTACACTAGTAAAATGGCGCTTTTCTGTACATTTTCATATTTCTAAGTATAACGGTCTCGAAATGCAATGGGGGGGGGGGGGGGGACAAACTCGGATGACATATTTTCCCCTCTCCCTCTTTTCCCGTTTCTTCAAATTTGAAAAAAAATTCAAAAATGGAATGTACTCGACGGTACCTTTCTTATGATACCCCACTTGCCTGTACCAAACGAAAAAAAAATTTTGACCATCATTTCCCCTCTATAGGGACCTCCCCTTAAAGTTGACCTATTACGACGATTCGCTTTCTCCGGAGAATTATATTTTAGTAATTCTACACATTCCTACAAAATTTCATGTATGTAGCTTCAGCCGTTCCTGAGATATTCCATGGACAGACGGACAGACGGATAGACGGACAGACGGACAGACAGACATTTGACCGATTTCATAAGGGTTTTGTTTTACTACAAAACCCTAAAAAAAACCATTACTGAAAAAACCGACACTAAAATTGATATATACACGTAGAATGCGCACGCACAGCTAAGAAAGTTGGTCTATATAATAACAGAGCGAAGAAAGATTGAACGGCTTCATTACCTAGGGGTGAATATCACGAACGATTGCGTCGAAACTCTCGAGATCAAGCGTCGAACCAGATAACAAAACGAAAATATTACTCGATGCTTCCTTCCTATCTTAAAAGGTAGCTACTAACACAGCAAAGCAAAGCTCCAAATTAATAATCAAACCCATTCGAAAAAAAAGGAAAAAAAAAAATGGAAAAGAAGAAATTTGGAAAAAATCATGTCTAGAGGCAACTGGAGCCAGTCCAGAGCATACGGAAATCTCTAGTGAGTTTTTTCAGTCGTTTAAGATTCGTACCCTAGACATCAGTTTATTGTGTTGTGTATAAGGCGATGCAACTTCAGGTGGGTTATCCCACGCCGCTCCCGCTGGCAAGAGTTATCAGCTAGCGGCGCATGAAGAGATGATCCCTATTGTCAATGGACGAAATCAGTGATTGTGGTCAGGTGCGTATTCCCAGATAAGAGGAAAAGCATGCGAAGACCCCATCTATGTTGGATGGGATCGAAGGCTTCTTCTTGCAAACTCTAAACTGTTTTTTTTTTTCAGTTTTTTCTTCGAAACACAAAGTGAAACAATGAAAACTTGTGTTATGGCATGGATGCGAAAAATTGACTCTCACCCAGTTTCCAAGGAAGTTGATAGATACATTCGAAAAAAGAGTCCTACGAAGAATCACTGGTGCGATTCCCGATGATGACTAATGGCGAAAAAAGTACAGCAACGAGCTACTTTACGAAATATATGGCGAACCTGAGGTTTCCAAATCTGTTAAGCTACAAGATCTGCAGTAGGCTGGGCACGAAGAGCAAATCATCGAGTAACAGTAGCAAGTACCTAACAAGAAAAGTATTCAAGGTTGATATCAGAGGTTGAAGAGCTCGTGGTCGACCAAATAAGCACTGGGTGGACTCCGTTGACGCTGACTTCCGTTTGCTAAGGATTCAAGACCGGAAAGACTGTGTAATAGACGAGTTATTGGGCATAAGAGGATGCCCGTGGAGACGAAGTCTAGGATTGCCATAATGACCGTGAATTTATTAATTATTCTGGTGAATAATATAGGCCCCTCAACGAGTTAAGCAGCGGCCTGTGCTTACTGTAGCTCAGTTCGGGAGACGTGGGCGGGGTTATCGTCGCTCGTTGCCTCTGTCCGTACATATCAAAAGGAATTCACAGGCCTGGGATAGAAAACACAAAGAGGGGAGGCAAAAATGGGGAATAAAAAGCATGGGGCGTTTAAAATGGAATGCTCAGCTCAGCTGCCCTCACGCTTACATCGGGGTCCGGGTGTAATGGGACCCTCGGCATCAACTGGATGCGACGGCTCTCTCAGTTGCCCTTGTGGGGCATAGCGCGTCAACTGGTCCATGTGGCCCAGTTGACGTTTCGACGGCATTAAATGGTTTCGGAGAATGCAGTTGCCACATCCATGGCCACGAAAGTCCTCGTGGACGGGACTAGAAGCCAAATACCACAAAGAACATGTAGGCTAATAACTTTTTTTTTTCAAAAATACATACCTGTTGCATTTGTTGAGCCGGTGACCATCCACTGGGGTATCTCTGTCCAACCTGATTCAAATTGAAAACGGATGTACTCATAGTTCGCATTTGTGGATGCATCTGTTGTTGACGGTTATCCATCTGAGTGTGTTGGGGAAAATGAAAATGTTGTGAAGCAGCGAAATTACTATGAGGCGGGACATGATTCAGACCGGATGATATGCTACTAGAGCGATTTCGAGCGGGAGAGGGTGGTCTTGACCATTGATCGGATGACAGGTGTGACTAAATTTGTGGGTGGAAATTGTTTTTAAAGGGTAAGTGCAGGAATGAAGTTTACACCAACCTGAGATCCATTAAAATTAGACCCATTACTAAGACGACGTGCTGCAGTGTCGTCACCACTTTTGTCACCACGCATGGTCTCCTGATGTTGTCGGTACCTTTGCTGCAGCAATGCCATCCGATCAAGTGTGGCACTCGCTTTCGATTTGATCTTTTCTAGAGCGATCGATGGCGGACGTTGTATCGTATCGAATGCTGTTGATCGCATACTGTTGGGTGTCGTCGATCGGGGCGAAGCCGTTTGACGGAAAGGCTGTTGATTCGATGGAGTATCGGGTAGCGGACGATTTGAATGATTTGGTGTCATTCGTCGAAGATTTACCATACGATGATCGGCTTGGGCAGACGATGGACTTGGAGCACGATGTTGAAGTGTCGACATACCGCCCGATCCTCCAATCCCACCACCCATCATCATCATCATCTAGGAATAAAATGTTAATTATGCCACTAAATACATGAAAATTTATTATTGAATTTCGTATAGTGACTTGGGACTTATTCGAGACTTACCACCTCTCGTTTATGTATGTCTTTTTTTTAAGTAAAAAAAATTGTGATATGTCTAATACATATTTGGATAAAAGAAGTAAAACCAAAATCAATTTATGCATTTAAGCAATTCTCATTTATTGTAATATTAATAAATATATCGTATACACGTTTCTAACACTTCCGATTTATATTGTATTTAAAAACATCTTTCCATTTTGCTTGTTTGCTAGTTTCGTACAAATTATCTAATTGACTAAAATAAGCGCGCGGAAGTGCTGTTTTTAAATATGATTAATTGTCAGGCATGCTAATGAAATGTGGAGGATGGCAAAAAAAGGACAATTTTAATGGTAAACAAGCAAATGATTTTGTATTTTGTGTGATGTTCCCTTCTAAAAGGAAAGCTAGATTTACTCATATTCATCGTATCGTTGATTCAATCACAACTATCAGTATATTTCTTATAAAGCGTACATTACGGAGCATTCAGAAAGTGGGCTTTGTTAGGCCGGTTTTAGACGGCCCCCAGGTTAGACGAGCTTTCACCAAAAAGCACTAGTGACAGAAAGCTTTGTTCCACAAATGAACATATTCGGGAACATCAAAGAAAATATAATAACAACAAAAACGGTATGCTCGTAAACTTTCGATGTTGGCCATGTACGAACAGAAAGGTATCTTTTTGTTGTTGGTGCTTTTCAATGCAATTTTTCAAAGTTTCGTGTTTTGCTCAATGTTCAGGTGTGAACGAAGCATAAGACTGTGCAATTTAGAATTCATTCGTCGTACAAAGCTCGCCGCCAGTGGTGGTTTCTGAGGAAAACTCGTAGATCATATGTGCCGTCTGAAACTGGTCCTAGGTTTTCAAATATGGATTTGTCTCTAAGGATTTATCGGGTGTAACCCCTGGTTTATTGCAGGAGAACGTAAAACTCTAAATGAATATATGCAATATTAAAAATATATATTGAAATAACATGAAATAAAAAAGGGACACAACAAAGGCAAAATGCTCAATGACGGAATGAATTTTCAAAGCACACAAAATAAATGTTTTCACATTGAAGTAAATGGATTAATACATCATGATCCTAGTTTGATCGTTTTGCTCATTTAACAATTATATATGTTTGGATAACTCCAGGAATAAGCGAGACTACATAATAAATAATAAAATTTCATATTGACTTGCAAACTTGCAGAAAGAAAAAACAAGTACTATGTGTCTATACTAGTTAAAATGAACATTGTGGATTGGATGAATAATATTTCCTTGAGATTCTTTCTCTTTCTTTAGAACACACATCAATAGTATCGCTTGAAAAAACCTTAAGAAATTCTGCAGAGTCGTACCTGTTCCTTGCGCACTGGCATGGGACTGGGCATGCCCTTTTTATTTCGTCTCGGGGGCGGCACAGGTGGCGTTGTTTGAAGCGATTCCGCTTTGGGCGGTAGTGGCGGCTTGATAGTTTGGAGCTTTTCAATTGCCTTAAAAGATAATACGTACTTTAAATTTATCTGACCCACAAAAATAAGGACTTACTTACCTTTCGTAAATGCGTCTGTCGTTTTGGATGTCTGTGAAACATGTCATCACACGAAGCACAGAAATAATTTTGCGGACATTGTTCGCATCGAACGTATGCAAAATTTGATCCGCACAATGTGCACTTAATGACATCTGCCCTTTTTACATCTAAAAAAATGGTTTAGTAGATTTTCCCCCCAATATTTATCGGTTAAATGCAAACCTGCAGTTTTGGGCCGCATTGGTGCTGCATTTGAATACTGTTGACCGTTGAACTCAATCACCTCATAGTCAGGTTCCAGCTGATTCTTTTTGGGTGGTAAAGCAGGTGGTTTTTCATTTCCTGGGGGCGGTGCAGGTGGCTTTGGCCCGATTCGATCGTGTGTTTCATGCTATAGAATAAAACGACTTAAGTACGAGTACATAAAAAAATAAAAATAAATATTTATCCTACTAGCTTATGTTTACTACTCAAAAAATGCAATTTACATCTACAATATCTAAATTTTACAAATAATGAATCTGTTTTCTTTTACATTTCGGTGTACATACCATCCATTGCGGCATTGTTCGCACACTTTTCAGTTTCGGCGATGTTGCTCTCGGCAAACCATTTAAATTCTATCGAGATCATCAAGAAAAGAAATAAAACCGATTAGCGACATGAATATATCGTATTATTTATATACATAAAAGCTAATTTAAGATAAATGCCGGGACATACATTCAAAAATAGATCCAAGAAAAAGGAAAGGCGAAGAAATTAGGTATACAAGAGGTATATAGACACGCTTGAAAAAAAAAGTTAAATAGAGGAAGTGACGCCATTTGGCAGACAATGTGATTTCAATGTACACATGTGTGTAACTTAAGAGAAAAATTGATCTATTAAAAAATAAACAGTTCACTGAACTAAAATCAAATTCGTAAATCCGATAAAATGAAGGAAATATTTTCGAATTAGTTATAAATTAATCGAATGTTTGAATTGAATGTTGAATAGTTGAAATAGTAAAATATATCTGCATAATTACGAGTATGTTTATTTGTACTTAATGAACATTAAGCTTTTCTATCCACAATTTTTTTTTCAATTTTTTTTTTCGATTGGAATTTCGCATATGGGCGGGCCTATAGAAATTAAGATGAATGGATCCAGTTACGACTACTGAACAGCACTTTACCACGTGAATCCCTGTGCTCATTAGTAAGAAACCCCAAAATTATAAGTTAAATGAGGTGAGATGTCTGTTTTCACACCTGATGTTAAAAATGTAATACTTGTCATTAATGAACTAAATATTTATAAAATATTCAATGTCGCCCTTGAGCAGATAGAGAATATGTACATTTAGTTACATATGTACAGTTAGTCACAGTCAAAATGAACAACCTTATGTTAGAGAAAGAATTACTTAAAAAATTACTGAAAAACCAATCAGATTAAAGTTGTTTTTATATAAATTTATTGTCTCAACATGTAAGTCTCTTATTTCAGTGCGTTTTATAATTATTTTTATACCCTAGACTTATACTCGTAGTATAGGGTATATTGTTTTTGTCACGACGAAAATATATAACACCTTAAAGGAGGCTCCGGAGGTATAGCAATATATATATGTATATAAATGATCAGGGTCACCTCCTGATTCGATTAAGCCATGTCTGTCTGTCTGTCTGCTTGTCCGTCTGTCTGTCTGCCCGTCTGTCTGTCTGTCTGTCCGTTCGCACGATAACTTTCGATGGAATGAAGCTAGAGTCTTGAAATTTTGGTCAAATGTTGGCAGTGTAATCTAGTTGGTTGGTATTGAAATTGGGCATGATCAGACCAAGAGAACGCCTACCCCCCCTACATATGTAAAATACTTAAATGTATCTATAACTCCCGATTAAATAAACATAAAAAGCTCTAGCTTTGGTAGATTACTCGTGAGGATAATCTTATACTCTCCTGGGAAAATCAAATCGATCAGTATAAAACTAACGGTAATTTTCTTACCTGTACCCTGTACTACCCTACTTTTCACGATTTTTGCCTATAACTTTTGAACCAATTAATGTAAAATAGACACCTGATTTTTGGCATGTAACGCTGAGGTGAGAAGCTGCTTAAGGTTCTGTAAGTTGGGCATAATCAGATCAAAGGAAGGTAGGGGAGGTAGGCCCCTACAAATTTCAAAAAATTAAATATAACTTTAATTACGATAACTTTCGATAGAATGATACAGGCAAGTTGAAAATTTGGTGGAATGTTGCTAGTAAAACCTACTTGGTTGGTACTGAAACTGGGCAAGATCCGACTCAAGGAACCCCCACCTCCCCTACAAATGGAACTTCAAATAAGCGATAACTTTTGATAGAATGAAGCCAGCGACTTGAAATTTTGGTCAAATGTTTGAAGTGAGATTGAGTTAGTTGGCATTAAAGATGGGTAAGATCCAACCTAAGGAACCCCTATCTCCCCTAGAAATGAAACTTAAAATAAGCGATAACTTCGACAAAATAAAGCTAGCGACTTAAAATTTTGGTCGAATGTTTGTAGTATGATCCAGTTGGCTAATATTGAAAATACGTAAAATCCGACCATCGAAACCCCTACTTCCCCTACAAAAGAAACTTCAGATAAGCGATAACTTTCGATAGAGTGAAGCTAGGGACTCGAAATTTTGTTTAAATGTTTGTAGGGTGGTTGGCGACAATGATGGGCAAGATCCAACCCAAGGAACCCCTACCTCCCCTACAAGTGAAACTTCAAATAAGCAGTAACTTTCGATAGAATGAAGCTAGCGACTTGAAAAACTCGACAAATATTTGTAGAATGGGTTAGTTAGTTAATTGATTTTGAGAATGGTCAAGATCCCACTGAATGCGTGCCAACCTCCCCTTTGAACTGGCCATATAGGAGACCCACATTTAATGCATATGGTCGTTGCCAATTGGTACTTTTGGTATCACCACTAGGTCTGTACAAGTCTAGGGTATATACGCTTCGGACGCTTCTGGTTTCTTCTTAGTACACAAAAAATGATATACTCGTAAACTTCAAAAGTTCAAAAATACACCTCACAGTCAAAGTGAACCACAGGGTGCTAAATACTTTAATGGTAGATAATACCGTTCAATTGTAGAAAATTCACACCAAAGTGGACACTTTGTTTGTAACAGTTACAGAGTTATGGCATTGTGTCAAAAAGCTTGACTTTCCGAACAAAATCGCAATTTACCACTCTGCCAGTAATTTAATCCGGGATTTGACCTCCCTTTCTCTGACGCTACATAAAATTTCTTATAAAACATATAAAATTTCCCGGCTTCGAAATTCACCGTTACTTCAAAGATGCGACTGTTCAAACTATCAAAATCGATTTTTCATCAAAAATTCAAAGGATAATTTTACAACGGTACTTTGAACTGACAAATCTGCAAATTTGACAATGGTTGCCCCAATTACTTGGCTTCCCAACGGTATATCTCTTTGATACGTTTGGATTTGAAAATTATCGAATAATACGCATTAAAGGAAAAAAAACATAGCCTGGAGAAACTGACCCGAAATATTAAAAAAAAACTGTGAAAAATGACTTTTGACCCCCTTTCCTGTAAACTGCCGGACCGCCTAGCAACAGGAACTTTGAGTCCTCTGGATATAGGAGCTTCCATATTAATTTTGCCAAATTTCAAAAGTATTCGATCTTTTTTTCTTATGTTTCGTTGGTAGTGTGGACTCCTGTTGAGTCAAGGCTGAAGTAAATTTGTTTCATCTCCACGCCATGTTTTTTTCTTTTAATGCGTATTATTCGAAAATTTTCAAACACAAACGTATCAAAGAAATATACCGTTGGAAAGCCAACACGTCGGGGCAACTATTGTCAAAATTTGCAGATTTGCCAGTACAAAGCACCGTTGTAAAATTATCATTTGAATTTAAGATAAAAAATCGATTTTAATACTTTGAACAGTTGTATCTTTGAAGTAATGGCGAATTTCAAAACCCGGAAATTTTAAATGTTTTATATGAAATTTTATGTAGTTTCAGAAATTGAAATCAAATCTCGGATTAAATGATCGGGAGAGTAGCAAATTTTGTTCAAGTCAAGCTTTTTGACACAATTTACAAAAAAGGCGATAACTCTGTAACGGTTAAAGACAAAGTGTCCACTTTGGTGTGAATTTTCCACAAATGAACGGTACTATCTACCATTAAAGTATTTAGCATCCGAAGCGGGGCGCCCTGTATATGCTTTTTACTTCCATTTAAGTGATTCACTTTGACTGTGAGATGTATTTTTGAACTTTTGAAGTTTATATCAAATTTTGTGTACTAAGAAGAAAAATAATTATAAAACACACTAAAATAAGAGACTTACAGCTTGAGACAATAAATTTACTTAAAAACAATTTTAATATGAATGGTTTTTCTGTCATTTATTAAGTAATTCCTTCTCTAGCATAATGTGACTCTGACTTTAACTGTGACTCACTGTATGTACTTCTTTCGATTCAGTCAAGTTATCGAAATGTTTGCTTGCAATACGAAGAATTCCTTTAAGGCTGAAATTTTGGTGGTTTAATATGTCATGGTCCCAAGGTCAAAAAATGAGTTTGCGTCAAAAATATTAAGCGGAGGGGTCTTGAAATAGATAAAGAAATGTCGGCACTGTTATTTATCCTTTTGGAAATCCTTCCGCTCAATATTTTTTTTTGACGTAAACTCGTCTTCCGACTCTTCTACCACTACAGATTAGAACTATTCAACGTTTAGGTGACACAGGGGGTTTTACCGTAGAAGACTTCAAGTAGCAGGTAACCACAAAATTTCAATTATTTTATTCCCTACTCCGCTGTTGTTACTTCGAATTACTCGACGTCCCCTCTGCTATGACACTCCACATGCCTATCTCGCACCAAAACCAAATGCCGAGCAATTTTTTAATCTTTTTTAAGACTCTTCCGTTGAATATTTTTCGACACAAACTCCTATTTGGCCCTCCGACCACTACAGATTAAACCATCAAAAATTCCACTTATAACTGAATTTTTGATTCGTATTTAAAATGCCTGAGGACTGGGTTATTTTGGTTCTACAGCAGCGGACAAAAGTGAATCTTTACAAGGTTAATTCGCTGCCATTGGATTACTCGTACACAAAAAAATGTGCCCATTGAGTACATGTTCGTTCGGTCGGTGTAATATACTCGTATACACATTTTTCTAGCTACGGTTTGCTAATAAATTCTATGTTTAATTTCTCTTGAGAAAAGTCTTCTGGCTATAATTTATTTTGCTCATTATTTTGAATGGAAGTGATGGTGATACAAAAAGTATAAAAATGTATTTTTCTAATTTTTATTTTTTTATTATTTTGATATTTTTATTTGGCCCAACGATAATTGGGCAGAATTGATTAGAAGAGCATATTAAAAAAATCCTAGATTGCGTATATGTCACAGATGATGCGAGATCCGCAAAAGGGTACCCGGGAAAGATTTTGGCTGGGAGACATTATCTGTTTTTAATCTCTCTATCCCTGTTTATACATATAAAATTACGTGAGGTGTCCTGCTTTTTGACCAAATATAATATTTCAGATTTTTTCATCTTTTTTATTGTAAATTTTCATAATTTCCACGACACATCCTATCCTAATTCTGCCTCTTTTTAATGGGAGAGAAAATATGTATAGGGGTTTTCAAAAGGGACGACATTTCTCGAATAGGAGTGAAGTTGGCTTTGTAATTCTTTTACATTTTGAAACGTCAGTTTATGCCATTTAATCATGGAGAGATATGTACATGCTTCAAAAATTCTTTCAAATTATTCAACTTTTTTATCAAAGTTCACGTTCTATCGCGACTACGTCACGCGTGCTAACGCCAATTTTCGTTCGACGAAACCGTCCAACAAGATGGACTATTGAACGTTTGGTGTAAAAATTCGAAACAACTTATGCATTGCATAATATCCCCGTGCCTGTGCGACAACGTATTGCTCGAAGTGAAGAAAATATCGTGGCCGTTCGAGAGAGTGTGCGTGAGCAGTCAAGGATGTCGATTCCACGTCGATCGCAGGCGTTAAACATCAGTGTGAACAGTTTGTGGCGAATTTTGCGGAAGGATTTGGCTCTTCGCCCGTATAAGATTGCATTGACTCAAGAACTGAAGCCAACCGACCATTTTAAGCGTCGCGCATTCGCTAATTGAGCTCTGGACCAGATGCAAGCTGACAACGACTGTCACAAGAAAATCATCTTTTGGGATGAAGCTCACTTCTGGCTCAATGGTTTTGTCAACAAGCAAAATTGCCGCATTTGGTTTATACGAAAAAATTAACTGTTTGATGCGGTTTTCATGCCGGCGGCGTCATCGGCCCATTTTTCTTTTTTGATGAAAACGGCGCGCCAACAACCGTCAACGGCGATCACTACAGGGCCATGATATCGAAGTATTTTTGGGACCAGCTCGACGCTATGGACTTGGACGATATGCGGTTCCGACAGGACGGTGCCATACAGCGTACGACACAATCGAATTATTGAAGATCAAGTTCGGGGAGCGAATTATCTCACACAACGATCCTCGCGAATCGCCGCCCCGTTCGTACGATTTAACCCCTTTGAACTTTTTTCTTTGGGGTTACATTAAATCGGTTTTCTATGCCAATAAGCCAGCGACGTTAAAAAAACTGCAGGCCAACATCAAACGCGAAATTCGTGGTATTTCGGCCGATTTGTGTGCTCGAGTCATGGAAAATTGGGTCCAGCGTATTCACTCTTGCCACCGCTTCCGCGGCGGACATTTATAATTAATGGCTTCAATTGTTCTTTCATTTGAAATAAAAATCATTTCCATAATTAACCCACAAGTTTTTAAATACAAATAAAATGCGTCGCTCTTAATGAAAAACCCTATATGTTAGGCCATTCAACTCGAAATAAAATATCAAGTTTGTGGATTTTTTTTTTATTTTTTAAGTGATGCTCAGAGGATATGATACCAAAAGTTCTCAAGAATACGAACTGAGCTTTCGGCTGAATCGCGGAAAACCTACAAGGAATAGGTTTTTTTTTGCAAATATCTGGGGAATGACCAATCCTAGCTAAAAAGAAAACTTATCTTGACAAAATGAAACAAAACGAAAAATTCCACACGAAAGGATGTAATATTCGTTTATTGAAAGATATTCATACCGGAAACGCTCGCATATCCCAGCCATAAAATTCTGCGCATAATTGTGCGTGCGATCTGTTGATCAGCTAGTGGTTTTTGGAGGGCAAAATTAGAAAGCATTGGCTAGTAGCCGGACCTCGGATATCCAGACGTTGCTGTCACTGTGTTTGGGCATTTCTTGACCTTGATCTGCCAGTGATATCATCTTTTTTTTCTAAATATTAGCCGCGTTCTTTTCGTTGGATCAAAAGCTCATTCACATATACGACGATTGACCGTCGATGATCCAGGTCTCGTATTCGATCACATCTGGATCAGAGTTAACGAGTTGATTTGAAGTCAACTTATTTCGGCCCTATACCTTTGTATACAGAGTCCAAAATCTTCAATCCCTTCACGGATGTGATAGGGTATATTAATTTTGTCATGAAGTTTGCAACGCACAGAAGGAAGCATCTTCGACCATATAAACTACAATATATAGGTATATATTCTTGGTCAGTATGATGAGACGAGTCGATTAAGCTTTGTCCGTCTGTATGTCTGGTTCTATGTAAACTAGTCCCTCAGTTTTAAAGCTATCGAGCTGAAATTTTGCACGAAGCCTTGTTTCTATTGCACACTGTCAATATGTCCGAACCATTGGAATCGGACTATTACGTCATATAGTTGCCATAGGAACGACTGGTCCAAAAGTTGGTCTTTGTGGGAACTTTTTTATTTCTAAAATTTCTAAAATCTCAAATTATAATAATAGTATCCTTTGCCAAATCACTTTGCCGAATCTGGTTGAATTTGGACTACTCTATCATATGGCTGCCATAGGAACGACCGTTCCAAAATTAAGTTTTTGTTAGAAAAACTTTTTTATTTCTGAAGATATCTTTACCGAATGTCATTCATTCAATCATATTTACTGCTGAATCACACTCCTAAATTTGGTTGAAACCGGCCCACTATTTCATATACCTCTCATAGGAACAGTGAAATCGGAACAAGTTTAGCTGCTAATTTCAAAGTAGCAAATGCACCACAAATCAAAACGTACCCGGGTACTCATAAATGTATCGAAGGGGTAATCAATAAAAAGTGAAAAGAAAATGAGGTATTGTTTTTATAATAGTTTTGCCAAGGATTTTTTTTGTAATCCTATTTTGTGTTTTTTTTTACATTTTGTAATTTTTATACCCTAGACCTTATAAGGTATAGGGTATATTGTTTTTGTCACGACGAAAATATGTAACACCTTAAAGGAGCCTCCGTAGGTATGGTAATGTGTATGTATTAATGATGAGGGACACCTTCTGATTCGATTTAGCCATGTGTGTCTGTCCGTCTATCTGTCTGTCTGTCTCTTCGTTCGCACGCTAACTTTCGATAGAATGAATCTAGGAGCTTGCAATTTTCGTCAAATGTTCGTAGTATGATCTAGTTGGTTGAAAATGGACGTGTTCCGGCCAAGGGAGCGTTTGTCTCCTCTACATATTCAAATAATTAAATGTATCTACTATATAACTCTCGATTGAATAAACCTGAAAATCTCTACCTACCGGTAGATGACTCGAAAGGGTGATTTTGTACTATCCTGTAAAACTGATATCGACCAGTTGGAAAATAACGGTACTTTTTCTACAAAGAGCCCTGCATTATTCTACTTTTCAGAGTTTTTGTCTATAACTCTTCAACTAGTTAAGTTGGGAGCTGGTTTTTGGTACGTAAACTTCAGATGAGAAGTTGCTTGCGTTTTAGTAAGATGGAAATAATCAGGCCTATTTCCCCTACAAATGTAAAAATTTGAAATATTTCTTTAACTACGATAACTTTCGGTAGTCCAGATGGCGCAACGATTAGCACGTTCGCCTTCTTCGCACTGGGCCCCGGTTCGCTTCCTACTGAATGCGGTAGTTTTCGATAAGAAAGGGGACTTACGTGTCGGACTATGAGTCCACTCAGCTGTTAAATGAGTACCCATTTATGGGGTAAATAACTTGGTTGAGCGTGTTGCTGATCACACACCTCTGCACAAACCGTCACGATCTAGAAAATGAGATAATGCTAACTCATCTCGAGGCCATGGTTCAAATTGGACTGTTGCGCCAGTTATTTATTTATTTGCGATAACTTTCGACAGGATAAAGCTAGCAAGTTGAACATTTGGTCAGATGTTGATAGTAAGATCTAGTTAGTTGGTATTGTAAATCGGCAAGATCCGACTAAAGAAACCCCTACCTCCTCTACCTATATAAATTAAACTCCAAATAAGCGATAATTTTCGATAAAAAGAAGCTAGTTACTTTAAATTTTGGTCAAATGTTTGTAGTAAGATCTAGTAGCTTGATTTTGAGATTGGACAAGATCCTACTGAATGAACGCTAGCCTCCCCTATAAATGTTACTTCAACTATACATATACATTGCGACAAAAAACTATCCGGAATAAATTTAAAAAAAAACCTGCCCGACAGAATTGTCAATATTCTTTTTGTCGCTAAGTTGGCACAACTGTCCTCTATACTGTCACGGAGTTTGACAGTTATCTTTCATTTAGTTTGTTTACAGTACTCTATATTCTCAGTTCATCTCAAGTGTGTTATGCGATTTTTGCAATGGATGACATTATCGAACAAAAAAATTGTCTTAAATTTTGCGTTGCAATTCCGACCTCACATTCATAAAACGCATTGTGACTGGTGATGAGACATGGGTTTACGAGTTTGACATGCAAACCAAACGGAATCGCGCCTTCCAACTGAGACGAAACCGAAAAAACCACGTCAAAGTCGATCAAAACTCTAATGTTGACAGTTTTCTTTGATTACCTTGGTGTCGTGCATTCAGAATTCTTGCCCGAAGGTTAGACGGTTAATAAAAGGCGTGTTTTTTTGTACTGCGGTGCAGGTTAATTGGGGGCTTTCCGGGTTAACTTACACACATTTCACAAACAACATACTCTAGTTGTTTGTGTAATGTGTGTAAGTTAACCCGGATAGCCCCCAATTAACCTGCACCGCAGTACAAAAAAACACGCCTAAGGAATATTATTTGGCGATTGAGAGAGCAAATTTGTCGAAAAGGCCAGATTTGTGGAAAGAAAACTCTTGGATTTTGCATCACGACAACGCACCAACACATAAGGCTATCATTGTGAAGGAATTTCTGACCAAAAACTCAACAAATACCATTGAACAACCACCGTATTCACCTGACATGGCTCCGTCCGACTTTTTTCTCTTCCCGAAACTGAAATTACAACTTCGAGGCACCCGCTTTCAGTCGATAGAAGACAAACAGAATTCGCAGAACGCACTTGAGATGAACTGACAATATCGAGTACTGTAAACAAACTAAATGACAGGTGACTGTCAAACTCCGCGACAGTATAGAGAACAGTTGTGCCAACTTAGCGACAAAAAGAATATTGGTACTCAGTACTGCGATCCCGGGATTTGAGTACCTGTTCTTTCAGTATCGGTACTGAGTTCCGGGATCCCGGGATTTTAATACATGCTCTTTTCAGTACCTGTTCTTTTCAGCACCGGGATCCCGGGATTTGAGTACCTGTTCTTTTCAGTACCTGTTATTCAAATACCCGGGATTCCATCAAAAACGACTCGTTCATTGCCCGAAGTGAGTCTTCAGGTTTTCACATTGAAAATGTTGGCGACCGGTAGCGCAGTGCGTTGAGGCAACAGTCTCGTGTTTGACTACCGGCGTTTCGGGTTCGAATCCCGTCCACGATAACGTTTGTGGCCATGGATGTGCAGGAAGTGCATGCTGCATACTGCATTCTCCGAAACCAGTTTATGCCAACGAAACGTAAACTGGGCCACATGGAACAGTTGACGCGCTGTGCCCCACAAGGGGTTAGGGCAATTGAGTAACCTTCTTGGACATCGAGAGCGCTTTCAATTATTTTATGTCGCACCAATTCTCTCTCCGGTCTGAATGTAGATGGATGCTATGTATGGTATGCTTATAAACCTACCACTAACTTCTAGGGTTATACCTATATAGTATGTACTCGCTTGGGTGCAGCATCTGAGTGCAGCTGTGTCTGTAGGGGAACTCCTCAGGGTGGTGTCCTATATTCCACTTCTTTGGAATCTGGCGGTTAGCTGGGGTTAGTGTCAATCCGGCCAAAACAGATTTTTTTTTCTTACCAATAATCGAACCGCCACTGTTAACGGTTGAAAATATAAGGCGTGTTTTTTTTGTACTGCGGTACAGGTTAATTGGGGGCTATCCGGGTTAACTTACACACATTACACAAACAACATACCCTAGTTGTTTGTGTAATGTGTGTAAGTTAACTCGGAAAGCCCCCAATTAACCCTGACCGCAGTACAAAAAAACACGCCTGTAGTAAACCAATTATTCTGAGTGTATTTTTCTACATAGTGCACAATCCAGCCTAGAAGTATGGACTTTTCGAAGCAGGGTACCCTGTATATATGTCTAATATAAATATTTTAAAACTTATTTTTGAAACATTCTCATTCTGAAAAAAATTCCACATTTATGTTATTTTTGCTGATTATCGACTTTGTACATTATTATAATTCGCACATCATTCACAAGTACTTTACAATTTATACTCTACCCAATTTATTTTAAACGCCTTAACATGTACATATCTACCAATTAATTTTGATTTTCGAAGAGGGAGAAAATCAAGAAAAACGGTGGGATAATTTAAAGATATTTTCCAATTTCCTCCAAAATGTTTGGTTTATAGAACTTGGCCGTGAATATTCGAGAATTCATATATATAAAAATATACCGTCCGGAAAGCCAACACATTGGGCCCAGTTTTGTCAAATTTGCAGATTTGTCAGTTCAAAGTACCGCTGTTAAAATATCATTTGAATTTTCGATGAAAAATCTACTTTGATAGTTTGAACAGTTGTATCTTTGTAGTAACTGTGAATTTCGAAACCGGGATATTATATATATTATGTATGAAATTTTATGTAGTTTCAGAAAGTAAGGTCAAATATCGGATTTAATTATTGGGAGAGTGGCAAATTTTGATTTTGTTCGAAAGTCAAGTCAAATGATGTAACTCTGTAAAGGCTAAAAACAGAGTGTCCACTTTGGTGACAATTTTCCACAAATGAACGATAGTATACTATTAAAGTATTTACCATCTGAAAAGGGGCAACCTGTATATGCTTTCTAGATTTAGTTAAGTAGTTCATTTTGACTGTGAGGTTTATTTTGGAACTTTTGAAGTCTATATCATTTTTTGTATACCAAGAAGAAAAAATAATTATAAAACATACTGAAATAAGAGACTTATATGTTGAGACAATAAATTTATATAAAATCTCAATGGTTTTTCACTAATTTTTAAATAATTCTTTCTCTGACGTAAGGTATTGTAGTTCATTTTGACTGTTACTCACTGTATACAAAAACACATTATTAAGCCCATAAAAGCACTGCGTTAATAAAATAAAAAAAACTACCTATCGGCAGGGCCGTCGAGAGAAAGTCCGGGCCCGAGACTTAACTTTTCAGGGCCGTCGAAAAAAAATCCGGGCCGGGGCTGAACAAATATTGGTCAATATACTGAATGTCCCACATTTGCCGACGATTTCAAATGTTTTTAACTTTTTTTTTTTTTTAGATTTTTTTATACTTTATTTTTAATGTATAATTAAATATAATATCCCTTGCTTAAAAAGTCACAGTCTGCAAAAAAGAAGTACTCGAACAAAATTTCCTTTCACTGGCGCTATTGCTCTGAAACAATGCATTTTAACTGATTAATTGTTTGGGGCTTATTTCTGTACATTTTGTTTGTCAAATATTCTTAAAAAATAAGTCAGTTTCCATCAAATGATATCAACATTCTGTAGAAAATACTCTGCAAACCATACCGTACCATCACTGATCAGTAATTGATAAGTTCAACACGACATAATCATCAGCTACTCGTAGTAGTAGTAAAATGTTTTTTTTTTTTTTATTGAAAGGCGTGTTTTTTGCGTAACCGTGTAGGGTCCCTACCCTGGTTGCGCAAAAAAACGCTCTAGGGCAGCATCCAGGTTAAATTCCGAATCGTGAAGTTGTCCACATTGACGTCAGGTGGTGCGCCTCATATGTGGTGGAAATAAATTACAAATTCGAATGAAATATCAGTTTGATTGTCGGATCGTTTATTTATCGCGACAGCGGACATTTATAAACTTGGCGTACCACTCTAACTTAACAAACATCATTCAAACGAGCTATTTGTCAGTGACAGCTACAAGTGCAACTCTATCCAAATGGGTCGCGGGTTCGATCCCCAGCAAACTCTTATCTTTTTTCCATTTTTTTGTTCCATTGACATTTTTAGGAGTCCTATTGAAAATGTATTATTCAATAATAGGCATGGGTCCATCAGAGCAAGACGTAATATTAGTTTACCAATGAATTTGGCTGAGTGACAGAAACACAAGCGTGTCACCATCGACATATTACGTTCTACACGACACCAGAGCCATCTGTTGTGTCATCCATGTGGAATTTATTGAGGAGTTATAGCGTGTAGGGCAGCCACCCAAATAATCTATCCCGGTTAATGTTTTTGGTATAACGCGTGTGTTATTTTACCCTACACGCGATAAATTCCCCAAAAAACACGCCTCAGTCCACTCAATGCTACTCCGAGTCCAGGCCCTCGTATCTGCATCGACCCAGATAAGTGGTGTTACTGTAACGATTCTGCCTGGTGGCCGAAGCCTACATGAGGACGGAAGTCTTACTCTACACTTAGGTGCCACGCGCGGTCTGCACGACCAGAGCTTGACTACCGTCCTCATGTAGGCTTCGGCCTACCAGGTAGAACTGTTACATTACTTTCTTTGTAATTGGACCAAGTCGAGCGCGGACCGAGCAGCGACTGAACATGCACCTGAACAAATCGAAAATTTAACACGGAAAGAAAGAAATTGAAATTTTCATGCGCTCAATTAGGAGAATTATTCTTGCTCCATTCTTGAACAATGTTTGATTCGATCTTTTTTTTACAGAACTGACCAACTTTTTTCTTTTCATGTTTCAAATTTTCGGTCCCTTTTAAAATCACCGGCCCGGGGTCTTTCGCCCCTTCCGCACCCCCCTCTCCACAGCTCTGCCTGTCGGTACTTTTAGAACTCCCACAGTGTTTCAAGCTTGTCAGTAAAAGACGGATATGCGAATAAGAGATGTATGGTACTTTTGTTGTTAATTGCCTTCGCCCCTCCAGGGGCATGGCCGCGTCAACCCTTTCTCTCTCTCTCTTGCACTTCTATGCCTTGTTGACGTTTCGATAGCTTATCTTCTTTTCAGACGTGCAGTTGCTAGCATGTACCTCCTATCCGCGCCGTCTTTATACTGACCAGCTCGGAGCGCAGTGGGACTTTTATTAGTACCCACCGGCGGTGTTTTATTTCGCGTCGAGGATCAAACCTCCATTCTCTAGATCGTAGAGCGGTGACCAAACGAACACGGCCACCGAGCGCGTCAACTCAACAACGTATTGCTAAATTCCACTTTAGGCAGCACGCGGGTATAGCATGTATGTGTTTATAATACATCCACAATTTCATACTAAAAAACGTGGGTTTCTGCTGCCTAAAGCTGGAATCAACTTGAGGATGGACTTATAGTGAATTTCATCTTTAGGCAGTACGAGCGTACCGGTAACTAAATGGTTACTTTTGATGTATACTACTCAAATATCGTTGAAAACATTAAACAAAAAGTCAGTATCCCCAACAAATTGTGTGTGTGTTCGGGTTTTTTGCAAATGACATATTTCTCTAATTTATCTGTCAAACTTAGGCATTTTGGGGTATTTTGTCATGATGACTCTCCCACAAACAAAATAGATTTTGTTTGGGGAAACTTGCGAGTTATCCCTCCGTCGCGAATTGGCGGTCGGGGTGTAATGTGCAAAGATATTTTGGAATAAAATATAAAATAAAGACAAAAATAAAAAATAAAAAAAAATTAAATAAAAAAAAAATATTTAGCAAAAATTAGCACATGGTCGTAAAGGATTCAAAATTGTCAGTCAAGAGACTGACACGTTTTCTGCAAAGACGAAAAACAGATTCTTCTAAAATGAGATTACACTCGTATACCGAATGCACAATCTGTTTTGATCTTATTTCTGGTCAATCTTGACTCGAATGATGATGCCAGTACTATCATCATCGTCCCAAGCGGCCGCTCCATTCGTTTAAATTTAGATATGTCGCAAACCGAACTGGTACATTTAAAAATAACGTGTGCACGTTTATATTGAGCAGGGAAACTTTGTATATACGGCGACCAGAAAATTTTCTCATAGTTTCATTCGATTGGTCTGTCTTGCCATTTCCTCTTTCCACGACTTTCGAATTCGAAAGAAAATAAATATAATATAAAAAATTGTAAGGATAATTCAATAAAGTTGAAAAAAGGCCGTAAAGTATGAGCGTGAATTTATTGCTTTGACTCCTCAATTAAAGGAAATGTAAAGTAAACGATAAAAATATATTAGTACATAATAATTAAACTTACACTCATTTTATTTTAATTGAAATTATAAATCCACTCTAGAGCTGAACATATCCCGGGACTGGGCACAATCCAATTATCCTATTTTTAACTTTGAGGAAAAACACTTTTACACACTCACTAGCTCGATTCAAAAACACAAATTTTGATTCAAATATGACACTTTTCTCTTTTTTTTTCTTTTTCAGTGGGAATCACTAGGTAAATGAATAATTGCTAAAATTTTCTTTGTTTGTAAAGAATATTTTTGGAAAAATTTTCACTATTTTTTTTGATTGATTTTTAGAATCCTTAAGCACTTTGCAATTTAGTTTTACTTCGCGAAACACATCCAAAAGTAAGAGCAGCACTCTGCCTAAAATATTGTATTATGTAATAAAATATTTTCATTTAACCGAATAATACACATAAGTATTTCAATTTTTCCACAATTTTATTGGTAGATTTAACGGCTTTTTTTTATAATTTATTCTCAAGAATAGATAAAATCACTTTTCATTCTGTACCGATTTGTCGTATTCTATTTAAGGCGAATGCTGGACGCGAGGCACTTGTATTTCCCCCCAAGTTGAGTGAAAATTGGACGACGCGACCGTCGCGGAAAGCTCAAGACACTTTCATCGGCCGAAACTTACTGAGCGAACGGGAAAATTCAGAAAGGCGATTTTCCACTACTGGGTACAGTGAAAACCGGGACGATGTTGCTAAAAAAGAGAGATCCCAGCGAAAGAGATGAGAGGAGAAAATCTTAGTGTCGTCTATTTTCATTTCGTATTTTGAGAAGTGAAAATTCGTTGATGGCCGGCTAAATGTTTTACTAATAAAGATTGATTTAAAGGTTTTTCTGATTTTGTTTATATGTGAAATGTTCAATATTTGGAAAGCGTAAAAAAAAAGAAAATCATTCGATCATGTAAAATATTCATCAGCAGTGGAATTTAATGTAGACAAAATGCTGAATTATTTTTATTTATATGAAATCCGGATGTTATGCATAATATTTCTATACCCTATCCTAGAAACAACATGTTCTTGTCTTCAAGGATTCTTCCTCATTCCTGAAGTAAGTTGATCCCATCGATAATGCCACAAAAAGTAGCAATGCTCATCGGTACCTTAGACCCGTCCCATAGTCGATTTCCAATATGGGCGGGTTAAAGTTAAAGTGGTATATGTGCCATTTCGAAAAATTACTTAGCGCCCCTTTAACAATGTCTGGTTAAAGTTTATCCTTATAGATAAACGCCTAGGCACCAATCCTCTAGTTAGAAATTTATCGGACGATAAATCGAAATATGATACGGGCTGCTGAGATTTTGACAGCTAGAACTGTTTACGTTCGTACATTCCAATGAGACAATTAAACTGGTAATAAAGAACAGAGTTCTAGAAATTTATTCGATGGAAGAGGATTTGAAATAAATTCAGCCGCAAATTAGTGTTGAGATGTAGAAGATGTAGAATAGGATAGAACAGGCGGTAGAATTCCGCCAAGGTAATCAGCTAATTTTTACGCTGTATTAGCTGATATTCCTCCTGCATTGTCATATTTTGAGCGTTGCATACGCTAAGGTTTAATTTAGTGTCCGGATAGCTAATATGCAGTTCAATCAGACATTGAGAAAACGAACCTTAAACATGTAAATCACCCTTAAATAGCCGGCCATACACTATCATCTGGAAACGTGTAGCATCTGGAGTGCGAGGTGATAGGGGGAATGATAGTACGGGCAGTGAAGCAGTCTCGCTACAAATCCCCGTATTTCTTTCCCCTGGAAAATTGTAGCTTCTTAAAACGGGAGATAATAAAAGGGGAATGAAAGAACAGGAAGTGAATATAGGTAACTTTTTATGCCCACAGAATTTATACCGTGATGCCTTTCGGTTTTGAGAATAAAGATCAACAATAATTTATATGAACACCGTATCTAGTATGGTGTCATGCTGTCATGTTGTAATTGTGTAGATAATTTCGGTAGTTCATCCCCAGCAAACAATTTCGTATCATTTGGAAGATAAATTGCCCAGATAATACGATGGCGATTCTTCCATGCGATAAATTTATAGATTATTTGTCGCCTTTTCAATAATTAGGGGATATCCCTCAGGCGAAAGAATCGCGATACGATGGCGATTCTTCCTTACACAGTTAAAAATCCTGGTCTATTATCAATGCTAATTGGGGTTACATATATGACGACACCAAAATTGTATGAGATTTTAATAAAATGAAAGTATTACAATTGCTTCCGTAAACTTCACTGGTTTAAATATTAAACTTTTCTGGCATTATTTTTTTTAATCAAATTGTTGGTTTAAAATTTAATCTACAGATATTATAATCTATGAAAAAATATTAATTTTACTGCGTTTTTTTAACTCCTCTAAGTTTTTTCTCCATTATTTTTTTTCAATTTTCTAAACTTCCAAATCCTTTATTAAACCTATCGCAGGTTAGCCAGCTAATCTTTAACTTTTTTCGCCATGGCGCAGCATCGAACCTGTGAACTCCGTGTTGTAGAGTTGCGACCTAGACCACTCGGTCACGCAGCATAATATTTTGAGCTGACTGCGAGTAGTTATAGTGAGACTTGAGACTCAAAAAATATACTTTGTAGGGTTTTCCTTTTAATTAAACTTAGATTAGAAACTAATGCGAGAACAAAAAGAACACAAAAAGGTTTGAATTGTATTAGAATTTATTACAAATTGGTTTAAAATAGAAGTAAACTTTGAATTGTATTAGAATTTATTACAAATTTGGTTTAAAATAGAAGTAAACTTTGAAAGGGTTTAGATTATAGAATTAAAATTATTAAAAATGGTGGTAGTCCAAGACCAGGTTTAAAAAAAATACCGAGATTTTTAACTGTGTACGATAAATTTATAGATTATTTATCGCATTTTCAATAATTAGGGGATATCCCTCGGGCGAAAGAATGGCGATAGGATTTTAATTCGCCGATTTATCGCTAAGATGATATTTCGCCAATTCACAATAAATACGAAACGACGACTGTCTCATTGTCATTGTTTGTAGTCTAGGTAGCGCAACGGTTAGCACTATGGACCTGCAAAAATGGGAACCTGGTTCGAATCCTACAAATATCAATTGTGAAAAAGGATGAAATATGAATTATAAGCGTGAAAGAATATGTAAGATAAAAAAAAACATAAAGATTAATAAAAAAAGCGATAATAATTTTTGTTTTACATAGTTGACTCTCATCGCGTCATTTTGTCAATTCGTAAATTTATCCCCGCCGCGATTCGATTTCTTGTTGCCAACTCGTTTCGCCAAAGTTTCTCCAGGATGTTTCGCTTTCGGTAACTATTTTCTCCCGAAGGGGGTGACTCCCGCGATAAGATGGCGATATCCCCGTCTATAAATTTATCTTCCAAGGCGAATCGCATTCTTATCGCGGAAGATAGAAATTGTTTGCTGGGATCACGGTTGAATTTTTATGGGTTATTCTAAAGTGATATTAGTAGTAGCTTGCATGATAAAATATCATTTCCCAAAAAGGGGGAAGTGGGTAATATTTTCATGTGTGGGATATTAGGAACATGGTGCACATTTTTATTTCGAATTTGCTTTTTTTTTCTAATTCGAAGTAACTGCAGCGGAGTAAAGGGACGAAGTATGTGTAATTTGGTGTTTTCGAGACATTTAGGCTGAGTGCACGTTGTTCGCTTTCGCGTGTTTTCTGTCAAACGGGCTGAATCTTTGCTAGAATGATACTCCGTCAGTTTGACAAAGATTGGGCGGTTTTCGTTTCACCTGTGTTGTGTTAACTCTTGTGTATTTTAACGACCAATTATAGATAAGTATAAGTAAATGTGTGCTGATATATGTCTTATACTGTCCGTTCGTTTGTTTCGTATCTCATTTCTTGCCTATATTTCCGTTGTAAATTACAACAATCAATCGAATTTTTTGATACCATGATGCCCGAGCATTTGTTAAACTGACAGAGTGTCATTCTAGCAAAGATGCAATCCGTTCGACATAAAACACGCGAACGCGATCAACGTATACTCAGCTTTAATTTGGGGGCTGCCCACCCTAGAATAGGAACTCTGTTTTTATGGGAAAAACTCGTCCGACCTGGCTATCTATGAGGAATAGGATTGGTGAGAGGATGCACCTCTGCCGAATTCCATTGCGAATCTCAAAGTCCCCCGTCACCTTACCTGTATGCAGAACGCGAAATTTCGCGTCGTCATATGTTGCCTTATTAATAGCCACAAGCTTTTCATGGATGCCTCTCCTGCGCAAGGCCGCCTATATAGAATCCCGGTTCACACTATCGAAAGCCTTCTCGAAATCGACGAAATGCAAGTGAAGCGGCGAATCTTACTCAGCGCATTGCTCGATGATGATTCGCAAGGTACATTAACAACTTCGACACGGGAGAATCCGGATCGAAAGCCGACCTGCTCTTCATCAATTGTGCTTTCTAAGGGAGCATTTTGGTCCTTGCAGGACGATTCTAGCTATTATCTTGGCAACGCAACGGCAGGAAGCACACAAATGTCTCTCCAATTATTACAGTCTGTGAGGCTGCCCTTCCTCGGAAGTTTAATGATCAAACCTTCCTTCCACTCAGTGGAAAAGGTCTCTGTATTCCACACTTTATCAACAAGTGGGTGCAGGAGCTCGGCTGTTACGCTTGGCGGTGATTGCTAAAGTTCGGCAGGGATACCGTCGAGTCTGGCGGCCTTTCCCCATTTTAGTGCAATAATTGCAGCGACTTATTCCTCTTTAATCAGGGCAGTTGACAGTATACGCACATTTTGATGGTTAGCAAATTATCTATTTGAGGGGAAACGACCACCTGTAAACTCCCCGATGACACCGTATACGGCGTTTAAATTGTTACTTCTTTTGACTTTTCTACTTAGGCTAGAAGAGAATTCGCATAAACTGTTTTATCGCGTCGCATACTACGCTGAACTTCTCGAGCTTTATGACGGTAATGGAGTTCGATGCTCCTTCGATTTTCGTTTGATGCTACAGCCAAACGAATCTTCAGTTCTTTTCTTTCAACAATCCGTTGCCATGAAGCGTAGGACATCCAGGGCTTATTTCGGCAATCCGGGTTTGTGCCAAGGATGTTATCTGCGCTATCAATGTACGCATTTTTATGGTTTCCCAGTTTTTATTTATGTCACCATCTGGGTGACTAATTATCTCAGCTGCTTTTTGTGCAAGATGGTCGCTATATTGTTGCAAGACAGCTGTATTTTTGAGTCGAGCGATACTGAATTTGCAGCGCCTGGATCTTTCGTCGCTAGGACGGTGCACGGCTGCAATACGCAATCGAACATTAGCGATCATAAGATAATGGTCTCTTCCCATCCCAATATCGGCACCCTTCTTATTTCGCACGTCCAGGAGGTAACTCTTGAATTGTTTAGTAATGGCAAAGTGGTCGATTTGATTTTGTGTTCAGCGTCGATCAACAGAGGACCAACTGATTTTGTGGTGATCCTTATGCTCAAACACTACCACCGATGAAGAGACTGTGCAAATTGCAGAACTCTACAAGTCTTTCGCCGTTCTCGTTATGCTCCCCAAGACCCTGTGTCCCCATCACATTTCTGAGCCAATAGATATCAGCGCCAACTTTTTTCGCCCATAACAACCTAAAGGTTGCATACCTTTAGGTGTTCTGTTCTGGACTGTTCTGGACGTTCATCTGTTCGTAGAAGGAGTCTTTCGCCAAGAGATTGTCGGGTTCAGTTGGAGCATAACATTGTATTATTATTGAAATGTTCCTCATTTTGGTCCGGAACCCGGCGGTCATGATTCAAGAGATGTCAAGAGACAGTTTCGTGCGGTTGTGGTTACGACGCTCGACCACCACCGGTAGCTCTACCGGAGCTCAACATTACAATGCTACTCGTTGGAGAGATAAATTCTCCACTGTTCCACCATCTAATCTCACTAACTCATAAGATGTGCAATGAACCATATTCTGGCCCAGTAGTGCTGCTTCCACCGGCAGATCGAAGTCAGCACCTTATGACTAGTGACCTGACGGTGGTACCAAACCAGAGGCCGAGGGTCCCATTACACCCGGACCCCGATGCGACCGCGAGAGCATCGTCTCTGTGCGCAACCATTCCATCCGTACCACACCATTTTTTTATTAGGGTTTTGTAGTAAAAACAAAACCCTTATGAAATCGGTCATGCGTCCGTCTGTCCGTCTGTCTGTCCGTCTGTCCATGAAATATCTCATGAACCGCTAAAGCTACATACATGAAATTTTGTGGGAATATGTATAATTATTATAATTCGCCGGAGAAAGTGATTCGTTGTAATAGGCTGACTTTAAGGGGAGGTCCCCATAGAGGGGAAATGAAGGTCAAATTTTTTTTTTCATCTTGTATAGGCAGGTGGGGTATCATGAGAAAGGTAACAACGAGTACATTCCATTTTTGGTATTTTCATCAAATTTGAAAAAAGGGGAACAGAGGTAGAGGGGAAAATATGTGATCCGAGTTTGTCCCCCTCCCTTGCATTTCGAGACCGTTACACTTAGAAATATGAAAATTTGCAGGAATGCGGCATTTCACTAGCATAGAAAACCGAAAATCGTAGAATTTTGGTATCTCATCAAAAAAGGTTAATAATAGTACATTTCTATAGTTTCAGTTAGCACACCCCTGCACTCCTTAAGCGCATCACAGGTCAAAAATATTGATGGCTAATGATAACCAACACTATAGGCAATAATATCTCGAAGTTTCATTACAATCACGTTATATTTAATAATAGTACATTCATTGAAATTTAGGCGTTTTGACACTATCCACACAAAAAATACACCTACCGGCCTCATGTGAGTACTACTTTCATGTTGTTTTTCGTAGTGCGAATTGCAGTTATTTAATTAATCATTTTTGAAAGGGTAAAGATTGGGGGGGGGGGGGGCTGACTAATACAATTTAAGTGGGTGGGGGGCTGGCGGTGTCCACATAGGGGCGAAATTAAGGTCAATTTTGTTTTACCGACTGGTATAGGCAAGTGAAATTTGTAGAAAAGGGAACAGTGGGGGGGGGGGGGGGAATATTAGTTCGTAATTTGTCTCCTTCCCCTTGCAGTTCGAGACCGTTATACTTAGAATTATGAAAACTTACAGGAAGGTGGGTTCCGAAAAAAATGGAAAATAATGGAATCTGTATATCTTCTCAGAATTGGTCAATAATAGTTTATTTCTATAGTTACAGTTAGCACACCCCTGCATGCCTTAAACACGTTCGAGGTCAAAAGTACTGATGGCCAACGATAACCAACACCTTAGGCAATAATATGTTCTAAGTTTCGTTACAATCACATAATATGCATTGGCATGAAAAATGTAAGCGAGTAAGACATTTTAATTATGTTTTTTTTATCCATCTGAGTGGTTTCAAGAAGAGCAAGGAGCCGGTATTTATTGTATATACCAAAATAAGCGCTTACTACAAAACCCTCAGATTGCGGGCGTAGCCCTCTATATTCCGGTTTCATTATTCCCCATTTTTACCTGTGTAGAAGATTTCGGATAGTGCAAGTTGCCGGCATTCATATCCTGTCCTGTTTGTCAGTTTCTACGACAGTCCAGCAAAAAGCAAGGCGGTGGTATTATTCTTACACCTCACACAACAGGAGGAGAGTTTACCTCAATTAAATCATCGCACCGCTATTACTGGGGTCCTGACTTGGTTAGCAATGGTGAGCGACCACTGCCGTTCCAGGGGACACCCACGAGGAGGAGTATGGAAGAGGAAATTTTGGCCCCCGCCCCATCTCACATAAATTAGAAAATATTCATAATTATTTTATTTGTTATTAAAATAATTCGCACCTAAAATGCGCTAAAAAAACTAAATTCATACATTTCGGGTTAAGTGAAGTACGTTTGCATCAGAGGATAATATAGCGAATGGTTAAAAAAACATGGTTTGATGGAATTCAGGAGTTTAACTGCATGCCAAAGTTCGATACTATGTGTATACTAGCTCCATCCACTATGCTTCTTAGCTGGATGGGTTGAGCATCGATCTATCAAACGAGATGTAATGGACTTAAATCATTTCCCGAACATATGTATGTATTTGAATTTCCGCTTTTCTTGCCGGCTGCCAAACTTTCTGAAAATTAACTCATCCACCAGGCTTCATACTTTCAGCACAAAAAGCGTAATATTCTCTTTACCATAATTTTATTCAATTTATTCAACAGGCCTTCGTAAAGTTGTCGTGTCTCTTATGTATAAAAAAAATCGAACATGTTCTGCATTGACTTGGCATACAGACATATATAATCGATTTTAGCGAAACTCGCGTGGACACAGAATTCCATCTATTCAGTCTAGTCTAGACCTAGTTCTTTAATGTATTGAATTTGTTTCCTCATTCCTAAGATTTTTCATTAACTGTATTGGAATCATAGAAAATTCAAATTCAAAAATAGAATCTCGGTTTAATATAAAGCTCACTGGTAGATAGATGACGCAGAGAAGAAGCTATCGAATCCAATCATACTCACAGTTTGACTGTGCTGAATTAAAATAGACAAAACGATTCGACTAGAGTTCACTAAATACTGGTGATGTTAATGACCATATTTATTTTTTCAAAATTAAAATAGATTTTAATTGGCCCTTGTTGTTGATAGATACGTTCGGTGATTATTTGCAAAATATGTTGGCTTATTTCCAACGACATTCGCTGTCACTGGATGAAGTGAAGAATATTTGGGTATCAAACGCCTCATAGTCTTCACTTGCAGCAGAAATCTTGTCATAGGTTCAACCTATATAAACTTATAAAATCGAATCGAATATAGTCATATACAACGTATCTAAAGTTCGCCACACACGACATCCATTTTGGTCGCTAGGATGCATCGAATCACGTCAAACTCAATAGAAAACAGGCTAGCTTGCCACTTCACGCGAAGCCCATAATTATTTTATCAGCTTGATAGCCTTAAAACTGAGAGACAAGTGTAACGGACGGTTTGGTGGGCATCCGAAGATGCCCGTGGGGACCGAGCCTAAGGTAGCATAATGACCGTTTAGGTCGGCCGTGCCATCTGGCGAAGAGAAAGGCCCCTCAACGAGCTAAGTAGCTGCCCATGCTTGCTGTTGCTCAGTTCGGGAGACATAGGGGTGGCTAAATCCTAAGACTAACAAGTGGCCTTAATGTGCTTGTAAGGATGCAAATCGGTGGAAGGACTAAAACGAAACCAAATGGGCCCCTCGCTCGGCGCGAAATATGTAATGGACGAGGAGCCTAAGGTAGCATAATGACCGTGAAGGTTGGGCCGTGCCATCTGGCGAAGAAAAAGGCCCCTCAACGAGCTAAGCTGCGGTCTATGTTTGCTGTGGCTCAGTTTGGGAGACGTGGGCGGGGTTTTCGCCGCTCATTGCCTCTGTCCTTTACGTATTAACAAAAATGCATAGGCCTGAGGAAAATTACATAAACAGGGGAAGCAAAATTGGGGTCCGCCTGTAATGGGACCTTCGGCCTCTGGTTTCGTACCACTGACAGATCAGTACTCATCGCTTGCTGCCTTCGATCTGCCGGTGGAAGCAGCACTAGCAGGATATGGTTAATTATAGGTGGCTCATTACAATTTGTTATAACCTAATAAAAGAGCTTATGAACACTACAGAAGATCTAAGTATTAATAGGCTAACAATTTTTGTATGGGAATTTTGTGACGGGAACTCCTCCCAAACTACTGAACCGATTTTAATGATTTATACACCATTAGAAAGGTATTCTTTTGAAGGTGTGCAAATTTTATATTTTATTAAAATTGGCGAAATACTTTAGCTATAATCCGCGAAAAACATTGCGAGCTTAGAATCCAAGCTGTACCAAGCTTGGGCAGATGTATTCGCTAGGGGATTCGATTCATGTATATAATGACCAAGCTTGGGTAGATGTATCCGCTAAGGATCTTTCATAAGATTGTGGGTGGAAAAGATACTCACGAAATAAATAAACCGTCGAATCGAAAATATGAATCAAGTATCCAAGTGTACTTAATTTTCATGCTGCATACTTATGAGCGTCGAATTGAAAAAATGATAAGCGTCGAGTTGAAAAAATGAAAGTATAGTCCACTTAACAAGTGGAAAAGAAATGTTATGAGGAGAGATCTATTCTGGGTGTTCAATCGGGCCAATAAGTGTGATAACTGTGATACGCAGATCTATTGTGGGTGTTCTCAAGTAATTCGGGCCAATAGATACGTGAAGGTCAATACATACTTTAGTTACTTTCGTGGTAAATAATTATATACCGTGCCGTGGTGAATGGGACTTAAAATCGAAGAGACTGCAGTCGACTTCAGTCGACTCAAGAAGGTGTACCGTGCCGTGATAAATGGGCCTTAAAATCGAAATTAAACTATCGATCTAATCTAAACCAAATACCAGCTATATTTTGAGCTAAATACTTGGTCCTAACCAATTTTCAGTTTGAGTGACTCTTATTCTAGAGGTTGCGGTTGATTTTACGATCTGTTCTTCTTATTCTAGGGAGTGTTTAGGTAGTGACGTATAGCCCATGATTCAATAAGACGAAGCCGGATCATCTAGTTTGGATAAATATTGAGATTTAACCAAATCTACCCCCAAATCTCCTAGATTTACCATACATTTATTAAGATTTCTTAACCTAGCTTTGAAACAAGATCTAAAACAAATCTCGTCCTAAATTTTGTATTTTCTGAATTTGTGTTTCACCGCATTTCGCAACAATTGCTGCGTTTTATTCAACAGTCCAGATAGAGCAGAACAACCATTACACGCATTACACTAACAATATAACTCGATAACTCTCATTGAGCAGCTGGTGCATGATTTGTGTTCTGAAGGTGAACTCGTAAGGTTGAAATATTCGAATTCGATACTTTCAAAAGAATTCTAACCAAAACAAGAGGGACTTTTTGCACAAATTGTTAATTGCTTGACCCCTGCAGGGGTATGGGCGCGTTAATAGCTCTATCGTATCTACGCCTTGTTGACGTTTCGATAGTATATCTACTTTTCCAAAGTGCAGTTGCTAGCATGCACCTCCTATCCGCGCTGTCTTTATACTGGCAAGACAGGCAGTTTTTTGGTCGCGCCGAAATTTGAACTCCGAGCTCTAGATTAGTATCGTAGAGCGGTGACCGAATGACCACGGCCACCGAGCGCGATAACATCCGCCTACCATTAATATTTTTTTTTGGTTTCAAAAATGAATTTTGGTTGGGCGTGAAAAAAAAAAATTCAACAAATAACGAGGTCATCTCAACAGTACTGACTACTTTAGAGCGCGGACCACTGTTTAAAAGGTATAAAAAGGAGACTATCGTTATCGTTATTGTAAACCGATCTAAAAATCATCGCGTTAAAAAATTAGACACAAATTTCATTGTATTTTTTCACAAAGTTTTTGCACGAATTTTTCAGGCAGCCTTATTTTTTAAATTTAATAAAAAAATTAAATTTTTTTTTTATCCTTATACCTGTTTATGTATGGCATTCCAGAAGAAAATTCAATAACGTTATGAGACTTTGGGTTCCCACTGGAATTCGATTACGAAAATCAAACTGTGGTTAGTTTAAGTTTGCTGATAGTTTTGGATCTAGTAAACTGATCAGATCGAGCTTAGATCGGATAATTTGGTCGTAATGTGAATATGAACTTACCTTCCTTTATGGTATATAATTTCATGTACAGTTGCTGGTTCGATAAAATTCAAGTCGCTCCAAGCTAAGTTCATGTTTACACTGCGGGGGGAATCACTCAATCTGAGCTTGATCTGGGTGTGGTGAGTTTAACATTTTATAATGAAATGATCAAGTGATCTGTCTTCAGTGTGAACCCAATATAATATAAAATTAATGCGCATTTTGCAATATCTAATGGTTATACTATTAAAAAAGTGAAATGAAGGATGTTTACTAGCTAACCTAATCAAAGACTCTTGAAGGCAGGTGATGCTAGTCTTAAAATCTCACCACTGATATAATATAAATAAATGACGTGGAAGATTATATGCAGAATTAATCAAGTCTAACAGAAAATTCCCTCAATTTTCGGCATTTGATTGTGTTTATTTTAAATGTAAATCTTGTTTTTCCCAACGTTAAAAAGAAATTAATGCCGAAGACCCATCCCCCTCCCTCGTCAAAAATCTATCTACGCCACTGCACCACACCATAGTGTACCTGTTCCCATGTAAGTGAACGAGAGCACAACTGCCAAGTAAATTTTGGAGATTGAATGCGAAAAATTGGATTTTGGACGCATGTGTGTGTCGACCTTAAGATTCACAGTTGCGGCCAGAAAATATGATCTGGCAAGATCACTTGATCTGAAGCCAGTGTATGTATTTGACAGTTTTACATAGAGAGATCTGGTCAGATAAATTTTTTTGACGGCAAGTATGAACCTTAGGTTAGGTTAGGTATGAACCTTACATAAACCCATATTGTGTGTAGTCTTTGGACTACCTACCTATTGCTAAAAGGGTTGGCTGATGTTCCCCGATCGCGGCCAAAGTTCTGGGTTCAGAAAATCTGATATAGATTTCGCGCTCTCACAGCAACATTTATGAGTGAGTTACACAGAGTGATGGTGATAATGATGGTGTAATTTCCTTTTTTACTGAACTTTTAAAGAGCCAACTCCTTTAAGAAAAACTGTATTTCCTACAATAACTTAAAACACTGATTTATTTTCATAAAATTATCAGAATTAACACTCGAGTAAGAAAATATAAAAATGTACCCTACATAATACTAGCATAAAAATACATATGTAGCTGAACTTGTGTACATACAACAATCGTACTCGTGCATTCCTGGCGCCAAAAAGCTTTCACTCAACTCCCTACCACATTCGCCCACTGCCACCCTACATATTTTTTTTTAAGTTGGTTGACGATGGGGTAGGTGGATAAAAATACTTTAAATGGGGAAATGCCGACACCATGGAATTAGATAAAGGTTGAAGTAGTCGGGGACGGAGATACCACTTGTTGCTGAAGGTACATAATAGCAAAGAAGTGGGTAGTACATATGTTTCTAATAATTGGTATTACATAAATCCCTAAGTGATGGAAGAAATTATTTTTGTGATTCATTTTAAGATGTCTTATTTATTATTCCCATGGGGTTCGCCTTGTATGACATTTTAATCGTGCACATCGAATGCTATTACTAAATTAAATTCCGCGAATATGTAAGAGAAAATTGAATGATTATTGATTTGTCCCTTAAAAAAGATGTTATTGTGAAATATGACACGGCTCAGCATGCAACAAAACCAATTCAGTATTTTTGGATTGAAAGAAGACTGAAAGAAGTTTGCATTTTTCTTTAGTTTTATAATGTGTGTGTATGGGCATCCACATGAATGACAATAGCCGCGTTCTTTTCGGTGAATCGAAAGCTCATTCCCATACAAAACGACTGACTGTCGATGATCCAGATCTTGTATGGGATCCCCTCTGGATCAGAGTTGAAAGCGAATTGGTTGAACGTCAACTTGGTTCTCGTTAATTCGCTCCGTCATTGCTCAAAATATACAGTATGTACAAATATAATGTGACAAAAAATTCCATGTCCACGCAGATTGACAAGTTCCCGTGGAAGGTATTTTTCGCCTTGCGAAAATAAAAGTGTTCACAGCAGTGACGTGCAGTGGAAATTTTTCATAGTCAAGCAGTTGGGCGCCCTAAAGCCAATTTAGCATAAACAAAAATGGACTGTATAATAGAATATGGACAGTCACAAAAACATTTATACCAAGCGGCTTTAAGCCTTAAAGAAGAAATCAGGAAAGATATAAATAAAATATTGGCACATATATTCGGAATACCAAAAAAAAAAATAAATAAAATATTACTAATAAAAAAAATGATAAATAAATATTATGTTAATTAAGACTAAGAAAAATTCAGGGGTATTTGAAATAAATAAATATTCTTTCGCCATTGCCATTTATTTGTATTCCAAATCTATGCGCCGTTCTTTAAGTAAAAACTCTTTAATCACATTATCAAAAAAATCGTTTTCTCTTCGCATTTGTATAAGAAGATCCTTTTCAACCGCAATTAAAGCAAGATCCGAAAGTCGTTCTTGGGATTGGCGATTTCTCAAAAATGTGTGAACGCGCTTTAGTGTTGAAAATGACCTTTCCGCAGTTGCCACTGTGACTGGAATTGACGTTAATAATTTTGCTAAAATATGAACTTGCTTAAAACCGTTTGCGACATAAGGCAGTTTTTGAAAATAATCGAGAATTTTACTAGGATTCGCGTTTTTAAACTCATCTGAAGAATAAATAACTTTTAGCTCATTTTTCAACTTTATTCTGTCGAAAAATTGACCGTGATATTCAATAAGTGAGTCAAAATTTTTATCGGGAAAATTTGACTTGAATTTAGAAAAATAATTCGGTTCAAGCAACTCTAAAAATGAAAGATCTTTAAACGAATGGAATCGATCTCGAATTTGCCCGAGAATAACATCTATAATCTCCCGAAATATCCGCCGTAAATTTTGTAAAGGATCTATCGCATTTCTACATTTCTTACGTGGTGGCTGATATTCTGCTGTAACTGTCGAATAGAAATTATCAAACTTTTTAGAAAAGTCATTTTCAAGACAATTTTCAAATTCAATAATTTTTTGGCTTGCATATGAAATGTTTACCACTTTGCTCTGAATAATATTAAATAATATATCAGTTTTCGAAAAAATTTCAGAAAAAATTAACAGATATAATTGAAAATCTGACTCTGCGAATTTTTGTAAGTATATATCGGAAAAAGTCAAGGAATCGCAATCCCAGTGTTGAGAACCATTCGAAATTGTCTCAAAAACTGTACAAATTTCATGCTTATGTTCAAATATAACGTTAATAATACGCGAATGATAATGCCAACGCGTTTTGGAAACCGATGGTAAACGACGATTTACTATATTTGCAAAAAGGTCCGACCTTTTAGTGGATGTATTAAAAAATGATGCGATTTTATTGATGTGCGCGAAAAATAATTTAATTTCCGGAATAAACTCAACTGCTTTAGACAATACTAGATTTAGTGAATGAGCGTAACATGGAACGAAAATTGCCGATTTATGTTTTTCCCGAATTAAAGTCTGAACTCCACGAATTTGAGAACTCATTACTGCTGCGCCATCGTAACATTGTGCAATTAATTTCTTATCGATATTAAAATTTTGCAATTGTTTTAAAATGTGAGAGCTTATTGCTGTAGCTGTACGATTAGCGCTTACATCCAAAAATCCGATAAATCTTTCTTCAATCTCATTTGATATTGTATATCTAAAAATCATCGTTAATTGTTCCCGACCGCTAACATCTGGCGTTTCGTCGACCATTACAGCTACAAATGGAGCCTCCTTTATTTCCAAATTGATTTTATTTCGAACCACATTAGCTATAGCGGAAACAAGATCGTTTTGGATTCTATTAGACAAACCCGAAAACGCTGCATTTGCTTTTATAGAATCTATGTGGGACTCAATTATCGGATCGTACAAACTCAAGAAATTTACGGTTTCGATAAAATTACCACGATTATTTGAAGAAGAGTCTTCATTATTTCCGCGAAAAGGAAGCTCCTGTTTTGCCAAAAAAATTACAGTATCGATTAAACGTTTCAAAATATTACGATTACGCTCAACTTTTTCATTATGCAAACTAACAGATATTGCCACCTGGTTACTAAGCATAAACTCTATACGCTGAGAACCAAAATTATCTAATTTAATTAACGACTGAAGATGTTTTTCGGAACTTGAATGCTTTGCTGCCGAGCCCGTAAAATTATTCAAATCACTAAATCCAGCTTTATTCCAAACAGATTTTTCATTCGTGAACAAAAGACACGGCCAGCAAAATAACTTATTTAATTTACAGCTTCCCGTTAACCAAATGTACTTTTCATACGTTTCGATATGGAATTTTCGCGTAATATTTTTTAATTTAAACTCTAAACTAAGATCTGGCTTCGGTCTATCCGATTCTATAATTTCTCTTTTCTTGGCAAAGGAAAGAGTTGAAAATCCCGCTTTTAGTACGAAATCCGTCGCGCAGCAATACTCCGACATAATGCGAAAAGAAAACTTACCACTTTTATCACAAATCAAATCAATTAAATCACTACAAACGGTCAAAAAAACTTCAAATCACAATTTAATCAAAATCACCCGATTGCACTGATTTCCTCTTTTAAATTGCAACGGAAAATCCATTACATAACAAAAACAAAAGCTCTACTGGAAAAATCAAATTTCCATAAACATTCCCTGCATTGGCAACATTTCATTAACAAGCATCATTGGGCTTTATCCCACACACAAAAGCAGTCGCGCCAGTGCTTGACTTGTCTCATATAAATTTGCGAACAAAACAAAAAAAAATCGTTGCCCAATGTACTACCGAAATCCAAGATTCCCATTTTCTGGAATCAACATGTCTCTAGTATTTGGATGCACACATGGTACATGCATCTAAAGATCTAGGCACATTTTCCTATTCTAAGTTTGGTGTGTATGGTGTGCAAAATGTGGGAGGTTTGAATATTATCTAAAGTAATTGAACGAATGTTTTTTAACCAAAAGAAGGCGCGGATCAGAATTTGAATGTGTAAAGGAATATTTGAATGATAATATGTATTCTTCAGCTTAAAGAAAAACATTGACTGAAATGATGATATGTGTATTGGTGTAAGCAAAGTTTATTATTGAATTGCTTATTTCGGTAAGTCAAGCAGTTTGGAATTGCTTACTACGAGTGCACGTCACTGGTTCACAGTGAATTATATCGGTAGTAGTACATATGCAATAGATCCTGAAGTTAAAAATTTGACTCTCCATAAAATTCCACGACATTTTTCACCGGTGAAAAAATGTTTGTATGGATTTCACGACACTTTTCATTTCACGGGGGACTGTGTACTTAGTTTTAATGGTCGTAGCTCTGTAAACTGGAAATAGTTGAATTGATTTTTAAAAATCTCACTTTTCCAGCTAGTTTTTTTTTTTAATTTATACATACATTCATAAAATACTAGTTTCATTTCAAAAATTTAATATTAATGATCAGATCGTGGTACGACCACTTTTTTCCCAATTTCTTTATTTCTTTTTTTTTTAATTCTCATTCATATAATAATAATTGAGGGAAGCGGACTTTTGTTTTTTCCGAAGTTCATTTCTTTGAGGAATTTGGTTTTTACATTTTCTTTTCTTTCTAATCAAATAATCAATAAATTCTTTCATACTCATCTTGCTCTGGGATGAGCACTTTTCCGATATTTGGCCAAATGTACCACAAAAAAGGAGATTTCTCACTATGTGGAACGAAATCAATTCAGTCAGTCAGTCTCTTGTTTTTTCTCTCCAAGGTTCTGACTTGAGCTCGCTTTGTATTTTTGAGGATTTTTGTTAGTAGTTTCCCTGTATATCATTTAACAAAATACATAATACAAAATACATACCAGGCCGAAGCGAAGCTTCGATAAAAAGATAAAAAAAAAGAATAGGTTATTTTCTTTTTGTCACGACTATAAGTCTAGGGTTGTAGTTCGGATGGCGCAACGGTTAGCACGTTCGCCTTATACGCACTGGACCCCGGTTCGATTCCTACCGAATGCGGTAGCTTTCGATAAAAAAGGGGATTTACGTGTCGGGCTATGAGCCAACTCAGCTGTTAAATGAGTACCCATTTATGGGGTAAATAACTCGGTTGAGCGTGTTGCTGATCACACACCTCTGCACAAGACATACCGTCACGATCAAGAAAATGAAATGCTGCTAACTCATTTTGAGGCCATGGTTCAAATTGGACTGTTGCGCCAGTTATTTATTTATTTATTTATAAGTCTAGGGTATAAAAATCAAAACTATTAGAATTATCCCTAAAGATCGTAATCCGAATGGAAACCGAATTCATCAGTACGATCATCGGTAGCGGCTCATATATCATCGAGTTCAGCGCGAAAACCTAGAATTATTGCGATATACGAACCAGACGAATACGATGGGAGAGCTTGGAGATCATACGAGAAGACACGAGGCGAATATTGAATACGGATCAAGGAGACCGCCAATCGAAATTAATTAGATTAGCTGGGAAAAATTGTAAAAGAGCAGGTAGAAAAGGTCCATAAACCGATAGGGAATGCAATAAACTGAGATTCTGGCCCCATCTACCTGCCCTTAAAAGTAAAGTAATTTCTAACGTATATAATGACCACATGGCTTATAACCTGCGTACCTGAAATAAATCTACATTCGAAACATTAAAGACTCGGATACTACGGACTGCGGACTGATTCACCGGTAACGACTTTTGGCTACAAACAACGGACCACAATCGCTTTTTCGATTGTTCGAACGATGTAAACAATACCTTGGAAATTAAGATGATACGTCACCTCGAATCCTCGAATGGCAAGCGTCGGAATCCTGTTGATTAGGGAGGCACGCCTATCTTTAATTGACTGGAAGCCCATTTCTGACCGTATCATCCCAGCCAGATTCAAATCCAGGGTTAGAAACATCACAATAATTCGGTGTCACGCCTCGACTAATCCAATCATCTAAGGACGCCTTTTACCAACGGCTTGGCGACACCTTCGACAAGGCTCCCAAAGTTGGGTCTGACAATGTAAGCTTAGAACACCTAATGGGCAATCATGGCCTAGGCAACAGGAACAAAAATGGCGAGTTGTTCGTGGAGTTTTGCAACTCTTGTCAACTCATTGGTGGTACCCTATTCAAGGACAAACGCGGCCACTTAACAACTTGGACCTCTCCGGATGGCAGAACAGAAAATGAGGTTGACCATATAGCCGTTTCCAAGACATGGAGGAATTGTCTTTTGGACGGCAGGTCGAAGCGAAGTGCTGATACTGACAGCGACCACCAACTTGTTATCACAAAAATACGCTTACGAACGGCAGCGATCCAGCGCCCTTAAAATGCACGAATCTTGCCACTTTTTAATGTGCAAAAACTTAAAGATCAATCAATAAGACGTGCATATTCCACCGCCTTGCACGAGAGCTATTGCACCACCACCTTGTGAGAATCCTACAATTGATGACAGATGGAAAGTCCAAAAGTGTTGGGAAACCGAAACTCTCCCCAAAGAGTGGAAAAAGGGCGTCATTGTTAAGATCCCGAAAAAAGATGACCTGAAGGATTGCAATAATTGGCGTGGAATCTGTTTTTATAGTAATTGCTATTAATGATGTACTAAGCGGCGCACTTCAAGAACGCCGGAGCAAAGGTGTAAGATGGAAGTTGTTCAAATACGTTTAACACCTAGACTATGCTGACGATATTTGTCTTCTATCAAATAAATGGGATCAAGTAGCTCAAATGTCTGATGCTCTGCATTGCGAAAGCCGTAATGCGGGGATTAAAATCAACGCTGCTAAGACTAAGTACTTGAACTTTGATCCAGGAAGGCAAAACGGAATTTGTGTTTCGGGGCAGATAGTCGAGAAAGTAGACAATTTTGCTACTTCAGAAGCGTAGTTACAGCAGATGGAGGAGCGGATGCTGATGTACAGTTTCGCATCAACAAGGCTCGGGCTGTTCAACTTGGAAGGTGATCAATGAGATGTCAACTCAAGTCAAGCCGCCCGTAATGGCGGTGCGATGATCTGGTTGAGTTAAAAATTCCACCTGTGGTGTGGGCGTAAGAATAGTACCACGGCCTTTCCCTTTGCCGGCCTGTCGTAGAAACCGACAAACAAAGAACAGCAACCAGCAACTTGCACTATCCGAAATCTATATGCCAACGAAACGTCAACTTTGCCTCGGTTAAGGCGCTGGGTAAGTCGATGACGCGCAGGAGTGGAGCACTATGCCCCACTTGGGGTAGTCATGTCTCATGAAGGAAGGTCGCCCAGAACACATATCCCGACATTGCGGACCTCTACTTTGGGTTTTTTTTAGGTATAGAAAGCCGATGTCCTTAAAGCCAGGACCAAGATCCTTAGGGTAAGCTGTGTCGGCTGGCAGATATTACTTCCGTTTCACGCACCCGATTCAATTAGTAGTAAAATAATAAAAAAAAAATGTCTACAAATTAGTGGCCAAATATTTACATCGCCCACTACGTTATTTCGAAAAAGCTTTCCGAGTCGGAAAATGCTATTCTATATTTTGGCTTTTCTATTTTCTCCCCATAAAAAGTTTTATTTGAATTTTCAGTTCAGACTTTCTCGTTTATGTGCAAGGGGTGATTTACTAGTAAATACATAGTGCAGTTCTCTAGTTGCGGCATAAATTTCCACGTTCGCCGTCAACTCGGGAAAACTCTGCATGTAAATTTATACCTCTATCAGTACATATTGAAAAATAAAAACAGTGGTGGCTAGAACTTAACTTTTAAGTCGCCTGATGTCCTTTGTGGTATTCGGTTGTCCGTGTCGCTATATGGTTATCTTCCCTTTTCCATAGTGATCTGCAAGGTGTATCCGATTTTGCGGAAGTACGTACGTACTTTGTCTAGTTCCATATGTGTTCGGGAAATAGAAATGTTGGAATGAACATTTTGTTCCGGCTTGCGAGTGAATGTAATTTGATTAATTTATTTTTCGGTGCCAAGGGAAAAAGTGATAAAGCACTTGCATTAAAGTACCCCCTTTGAGTAACGTGTTAATTATAATCGGATAGACGAGGTATTCTTTTGCTAACTCGTTTTATTTTTAGAACGATAGTGAACAGTTTGTGGAATGTGATTTATATAAATTAATTAAAAATACGATAGTGGTCTTTGTCTGAATAAGTGCATAACATATCCGTCAAAAAAAAAACTCGTTGCAATCAATGCAAATTCCTCATCTTCAACACGTCAAGGTTTTTCTTTGAAATTATTGTTGCAGAGGGATGGTGCTCCTGACAATGTTCCGAGAGAACACAATTGACATACGTACCCTCATTGGTGTCAACTCGCCAGTCTAAAGGGTGAAGTGCTTTTCCATCCTCATTCCGGGGGTTGAGGTGCTTATATAAAGCACAGTGTATAGCTGCTCTACTGCTGCGCTACCATTGCTCTTCTTAGTTTTCCGTTTACCGGTCTATTGGTGACAGCAACTTTTTATTGAATGTGACAGCGGAACTAGTGTGCGTAGGATTATCATTAATATTTTATCCTACCGACGACATATTCGTCACCGGTTTGTCCGGACGACCGGCGCCGACGGACGGAAGTGTTTTAGTGTTTCGTGGCGAATAATTTTGAGAGTTCAGCGTGCATACTATATGTATAGTGACTATTGAAGGAACCCTTTGAAGGCCGTAGGCTCGAAATGGTTGACATGGTATCGTCCGTGAACCGGGATGGTGAAGGATCGAGGATTAAAAGTCTCATGGAGCGGACACACAGCAATTTAAAGTCCAAGTTTTTGTCCGTGTTGGGGAATAGTAACGAGCTTTTAAACGGAATTTCGAATAAGGTTCGTATTATGTACGGAATGTGCCTTTGTATATTTATGTAGGTTTGTCATCTGTGGCGAATGAATTTTTAGGCTGCAAGGCTTTTAGGTATTCTTACGGAGAGTTCCTTTGAATAAATGCTACCGGCATTATATGAACTTACAAGGGCACGCGCTGTATGCATGCATCAGTATGCTATCACAAAGAGAGGAGTTGAAATTCCGATAGAATTGCATTTCTATTATCCTTAGGGGGTACTGTAATGTAGTGGACTACCATGTAAAAACCTTAGTCACGCTACACTACCGCAGGATAATTATTAAGTTCAGAATATGTACATATGTTTTTTGGGACGCTGGTGGGTGGATTTCACATGATATTCGTCTCGTTAGAATAACCCACTTCCTTGAACGCATGTGGGTTGACACGTGATTCCAGTTCGAAAAAGCTTTAGTCCCAATGTTTACATTTCTGTTCTATAAAGGGAATTATAGAGTTCTTATGCATATTATATATACATAGGTAATCATTAAATTTACATACAATATTACTACGCCGACGGATAAGTCGATTATTGTGTTTTATCGCGAATAATGACAACGCTGCATTGAAGGTGTAGGTTGGCGTTTATAACGGACTCGTCTGATATAATTAAAGCATATATTATGTATCTTTGTACTGTAAAAGTTAGAAGCTGGTTACACACTTTTCTATCCGTCAACATACTTTACCACACAGCTTCATAGTAAAGGTTGTGTACATGATACAATAGTTTATATAGAATCATTTTCGGATGTATAGAATACGTACGTATAAGAGGACATTTATTCAATAAACTTTTGTAAAAATTTAATCGATTAAGTGAAGGCTAAATGAATACAAGTACCCCTATGTACTACTTAACGGCGGATATTATTATGCTGGTTACGATTTTTAATGCGATTTATTTATTTATTTTGCTTAACAATAAATGCGTACCTTAACACTAAAAGTGCTATTACATTAGCATATAAATATGGCAATCTTGTCTTGTGTCATACAAGTGTGATAGACAAATTTATATGGCAGCATGTCATGCATTTTTTATCACAACAAAAGTTTGTCATATTTGATATGATATCATTGGTCAAATATATATGCTACTAGCTGTCGCCCGCGGACAACATCTAGGGTTCGCTACGCTCACGATTGTGACAATTTTGAATGCTAGTGTATTAACAGTATGTTAACAGAATATTAACAGTGCATTTACATTTGGATTAGATTAATCGGTACTTACAGTTGATGAACGGCGTACAAATTATAATCGCTAATGATATACTCACGGTTTGCGAACGACAAATTTCCCTGACCACAAAATAACTAAAAAAAACCGATTGTCAACGTATATTCAAAGTTAGTAAGCTTTGTGTCTGTTTCTTGCCGTGTGATTAAGTATTTTCTTTTTCACAACACAGTTACTAAGAATTTGCAACTCGGACCAAGCCTATAGCCTGCGCAGTGACATTATGAATCGTTGTACAAATTTTCATGTCATTCTGTGCAACGGTTTAGGCGGTATAAGCGATCATTACATACACACATTCACTTTTATAGATATAGATTGTAATAGTACCTCAAGTTCGCATTCAGAATTGACATTTTTCATGTCCGGTAAAATAACAACTATTGACAGAAAAGCAGAAATTCGCCAGAGACAATTTTTTTTACTTTTACCGGATATATGGAAAATGAAAATCTTTGCGGTTGATAAGCTTCTGAGCGATGCTACGGCGGTGGCGTATACTACCGCGCTTGAGAAAAAACTATCGCCTATGCTACATAACATCAGCAACACAGGCGACCATGGGTTCTGGGAAGAACTCAAGGGTACCATAAGGGATGTCGCAGAGAAGATCATGGGATATAAAGCCCGGCGAGCGCGAAATGACTGGTTCGATGAAGAATGCGAAAAATCACTTGACGCGAAAAACGTGGCCTACAGACAGTGGATTCAACGAGGAACCAGAGCCAGAAGAGAAAAATATGACGAGCTACGGCGAATATCGAATAGAATAATTAGACGTAAGAAACGTAAATACTTTGACAAGCAGTTGCTGAATATAAACGAAAACTTAGCTAATAGGAACGCCAGACAAGCGTACAAACTAGTAAAAACAATTAAGAACGGCTACCAACCCAGGACTAGCCTCTGTAAGGACAAGGATGGAAACATCATCAGCGACATCGATAGCATAAATAAACGATAGGCCTCTTATTTTGAAGAGCTTCAGAACCTACCATTTAACATCCCCACACAAGATGCTCTCGACGATATCGTTAATCTATACATACATACTATACAACCCCCGTCAGATCAACTTCCTCTGATCTCGCGTTGCTGTCACTAAAACGAAATAAAGCACCGGGCGCTGACGAGATTCCAGCTGAACTGCTAAAATTCGGTGGAACGGGTCTAGCTAATGCCAGACATCAATTACTCCTGCGAGTATGGGAGGACGAGGAGATCCCAGACGATTGGCGCAGAAGCATCATCTGTCCAATCCATAAAAAGGGAGATAAACTGTGGTGTGAGAACTACAGGGGCATATCACTACACAGTAACAAAAATCATACTGAAAATACACCTAATCGGTGTGCCATTAAGTCCGTTTTTTATCGGTGTAATGGAAATACCTTCCATGGTGAATTTAATTTTTACACCACTAGGTGAATTTTAAAATGTCCCGGAGGGATGAAATATTATCCATTTGCGTTTAGAAGCAAGTTATCCAGACGGAGAATCGCTCCACTGTTTTTGTTTAATCGGTGTAATATAATAGGTTAATATTTACCACATGGATCATGATATGCATGCATAATCGGTGAATTAATACTGCATACCTTTACTGCACAAAATAATAGTAACATATATAGAAAAACTAATTTGTTATATTCATAAACACTCGATTTATTTATCCAAAAATCAACTTTGTAGGAATTATGTAACAAAAATCATCTCCATAAGTATAAGTAGTTTCCAAAGGCTCTTTGGTTTTATAAACGGATATATTTTGAATAATTATTGAATTTAAACTCTTAATTCTATAAGCACTTAAGCAAGCACTTAAGCACAAGCACTTAAAATGTCAATAAAACTTATATTTTCATTTTCACTGTCCACCAAAACAAACTTTTCTAAATTGTTATATTTCACTCTAATCACTTTCTTCATTTTACGAGTATTTATAAAAATTATTCCACTCTCTAAAAATGACTGCACTGATCAATGATTATTGTGGAAATACTAACTTTGGCAAACGTTTCGCAGACTTGTTTGAGCGAGTTCTCATTTTTTCGTTCAATCGGTGTAATTTTGACACCGTTTGGATAAATGCGTCAAATGCAAACACCCATTAGATTCATTAGTCAAAAACAAGATGAAACATGCACTCACTTGTATCTGATTGGTGTCAGTCTTAACACCGATTGGATATTTTGCATCAGGTTATTTCCCTTTTTTACGTTTACACTATCAGGGAATTAAATTCACCAAGCAGAGCAATCATTTTGAAAACACCACTTGCACGGTCAATTTCTGGGGTAAAAATTTCCCAAGTGGATGGAAAAAGTTCATTATCCAGCCTTTGGTGTAAAAATGCACCAACAATTTTTTACTGTGTAGTTTGTACGTCCTATAGAATTTTTAAAATAGAATACAACCGTACGCAGAACGAATCATTGGCGAATATCAAAGCGGTTTCAGACCTGGTGGCTCCACAACCGATCAGCTCTTTACGGTCAAACTGATACTCCAGAAGTGCTGGGAATACAACGTAAATGTATACCAAATCTTTGTCGACTTCAAGCAGGCATACGACAGTATCGATCGTGGAGTACTGTAAAACTTCATTTACCTGGGTTGCAGCTTGTCAAGGGACGCCAATGAAACTGACGAAATCAAGCGACGGATACAGTTAGCTAATAAGACTTTTTTCTCGGTTCTCCCCATAATGAAATCGAAGCATGTGCACAGAAACACGAAGCTCCGCTTGTACAAAACAATTATACGACCAGTGCTATGCTATGACTACGAAGTTAAAGTCCACCTAACTCAAGCCTCCGAAAACATGCTAGACACATTTGAACGTAAGGTTCTACGACGAATTTTCGGGGCTGTTTGCGATGGAAATGGATGACGCATCCGGTACAACCATGAGTTGTATGAGCTGTTCGATGAGCTGCAAGTTTCGAAAATCGTCAAACTACAACGATTTTAATGAGCAGGGCATTTCCAAAGAATGGACGATGATCGCATGCTAAAGCGAGTAATGAATGCAGAACGAGTCGATTGAGCGAGACTGCCTAGACGACCGACATCTCGTTGGGAGAGGTCAGTAGGTGTGGACGCCGCGCAGCTACTGGGCCTCCAAAATTGGAGGACGCGGTCACGTGACCGAGATAATTGGAGGACAACGATACAGGCGGCCAAGGCCCGACGTCGGGTTGTCGTGGCACGATGGTGATGATTACCCCCCCTTGGGTATGAAGACCACATTAACTTTCCTCCAAGGTTGTGGTATATACCGAAGAGTGTAACTTGCCCTGAAAAACTGAAAATACCGTCCACTCCGGGAGCCTTGAACGACTCAAAGGACCCTATCGTCCATTATACTTTGTCCATGTCAAAGATGATCCCCGATAAACTGCGCGTCCGGTCTTCAGGGACCCGATGAGGTCTCGCAGTTGGAATGGGGTCACCTTCTGACAGGACGGATCCTGGAAAATGGGTCTGAACCAATAATTCCAGAGTTTCTTTTGGACCTTCAGTGTACGAACCCTCTGGCCTTAGGCCGTTAGCTGAGTGCTTGAATAGAGCTTTATGTAGCCGCGCAGCTTCCGGAAGCGACTGAATGCTCTCACAATACCTTCTCTTGCTATCTCATTTGGAATGCCTAATGAGCTTGTTGTACTCGGTGGAAGCAGTTTAGTGCTGATGGGGCTGACCAGTAGTACAGCTTGGGATATAACTAATTCACGGAATTGATTGATTAGTTTTCCTTGGACAATAAGTTTCCGAACGAATCTTGGATTGTCCCAGGATTTCGAACCTGATGCGTCTAAAACCACTTGATTTTACCACATTATTTCCTCTGAAATTTAATGTTGATCGTATTAATTTTGTCTTCCTTACCTTGAGACCTCTAATAGGTTTTTTTTATATCCTTTTACAAGCAGTTTATATACTACTCTATACGTAACTAGTACACCTTATCTGCATGCACTCAAGATTACTGATAAGAAAATGTTTCTTTTACTTTGTATCTTGACAACGCTGTAGTTAATTTCTGGTTATCACTTAATTACTTTATTGACTAATCAGTTTTCCTATTTTATTTTAATTTGTCATTAATTTCACTAGAAGCAGCCGCCGTATGCATTTCGTACGAGCTTTGTCAATGAACATACGCATATTTCTCTGTTTCTCTCAAAAGTTAGACTGCATGCACCACTTTATCCTTAATCCAGAAGTGAGACAAGGAAAATCCGCAGACATATAAAATATTGCCTTGTTGACCCTGACCTATGCTGAACGCAACCATATTGCAGCCATTCGCTTCCTGATACGTATCCGTATACGTGCAGCAACTATCACTGGCTGGCACTTTATTAGGTCTATGGCTCGATGTCGAGGGTAAAGGCAAAAGGATGCATGAATGTTATACGACCATACGAACATGTTTGTTGATTATAAGGTAAATGGTTTTTAAGTGAATTTAATTAAAAAATCTGTTGAGGCCAATAATAACTTACGTCAGCAGTAAACGGATGCTATTAGCTGTACCCTACCAGATTGACAAATCAGGATACATGCTTACAGCAAAGGGTTGGCTACATTTTACGTTGGCTCTACTACGTGGGTCATCCCGCGATAGGCCCCTAATGTGCATTGATAAGAATGTGTGTATGTAATAGTGAATAAGGTTATTGAAAACTTTAATACCGCATAAGGAAATATAGAATAATTTTTTTTTCAGTTGGATATAACATTGAGCCTAAGTGAATCAGATTCAAACACAGAATATACTGACGACGATGACGAAGAATGCCACAGTCGTGGTGAGTTAATTAATCTAATAATCGTAATAACAATCTTAATCAGATAGATACTAAATAATGTTCAAAAATTATGTCATTTTTTATCCAATTTCTAGATGATGATACAGTTGATATATCTTCCATAGATTTTGAGACACGTCGAGTGAAAGAGCGACGAGCACATGAAGAAATCCAATCCGGACGGTTTCGACATCCGAAATTAGTTTCTAGTAAGATTAAGATTTTGTTTAAACTAAAGGCAGCAATATTACATGATTCCTATATTTCGCAGAACTAACAAAAGATGGCCTTCAACTCGATCTGGATAAGCCTCTTTCCTCAAGTTCCGATAGCAATAAGAGTAGCCCGTATAGCGCATCGCTTGAATCGAAGTCTCCACATCGAGGAGAAACCAGTGATTTGGAAGATGATGAAGCGAAAAGCCTTAGACTAAATGGACATGTTGTTAATACAGCTCATCGAACTTCCAATCCAGCAATAGATGTGTTTCCTCCGCCACTTGATGGCGGAGGCGGTGGGTGCACGTCGACTGGAAAAAGTGAAAAATCATCGGCAAAACGGCAGCAATCGCATGCGAAACCGTCAAACAGTAGTACGCTCACAAGCCTTAATGATCTTCTGATTCCGCTAAGTGCCAGCTTAGAATCCTCCGAACTGCGAATTGTTATGCGATCGGAATCGGAAATTTCGGTTCCATCATGGGGATCGTCCCTGAGTTTGGAGAATCCCATTGAGGAAGTTACTAGGGAGTTTATGAAACAATTTGTGAATATCGTTTTCACGAGTAGTTCATCGATCGGGCTTGAATTGAAATCCGAATTTGGACAGAAGGCGAGATTGAATATTGGACGTTTGTGGTTTGCACGATTCGTGAACGCACAACGGGCGAAATCGAAACGAGTGGATGAGACAACGTTCTATTCGTTGGTTCAGTATTTTGCTATAATCCTGTTTGAATGTGCTGAAAGTAAAGATTATTCGCCAGCGAAAAATCTTATGAATATGTGCTTTACGTTTTATCATGAAAGTAAGCAGCTTTTTATATTGTAATGTTGTTAATAAAAAACGTGACGGTAGTAGGTCGATAGGGTAGAGAGTCGATTTATCAAACGAGAATTCGCCGATATGCATATTCGGAGCATTACAGACTTACGATTTTTAACTGAACTCTCTCTATTATAATTAGAGAGAATATCCGCTTCATATTGCATGAACCTGGAACCCACTTGGGTGAACTAAAGCAGAAATTCTTCGAGTGTGGTGAAAATTTTCTCTAAGAGCCCGCGCACACGGCAAACTTTTTAGTTCGCAGAAAAACTAAATAGTTTAGTCAGAAAAAAAGAACACACACCGGTTTATGAGACCGCACACACATCAGACTGAACTACATATTTATTTATCGCTGTGTGCGCGGTCTCATAAACCACCGTGTGTTCAATTTTTCTGACTAAACTATTTAGTTTTTGTGCAAACTAAAAAGTTTGCCGTGTGCACCAGCTCTAAATGCAATAGAGAAAATTCTATTGAAAATCGTAAGTGCGTACCTTTCTGCGCTTTACTTCTACCAATAAAGTTGTAAATCACTGATCGATTCTTTACAACACACTTTTTTTAATCTCTTTAGTTGAAGTTCCTGGATGCGAGCCATATAGAGAATATCTTTTTACATATTTGCGCGAACAACCTATTTGGCATTCATTAGAATTTTGGAATGCTGCATTTGCTGATGCCTTAAACAGTCTTCAAGATAATCGACCATTAAATGGCGAGCGGCGTCTATCCTCAGCATTGAATAATCCTAGCAATGATACATCCACGATCAGTGCATCAGTTCGAGCGAAATCGGAACGACAGGAGTCGGCGGATATCGTGACGGAGGAGCAAAAATTTCAGCACAATATAACATTTGGACAGTTAGGGTAAGATATATTTTATCATAATTTTTTAAGCCTAGTAATGAGGCTCTTTAATAAAACAAGCTGTGGTGTAGTTTTGATTTTTTTCCATTCATGTTTTAGGGGTGCTATGGTAATACACTGCTCCACAAAAAAAGCGTTGCATCCAAAATTATTCCTATTAAAGAGAGCAAGAAAGGGAAATTGCAGTTTTAGTTACTAGTGTAAGTAGAGTGAAGAAACAAACATTTTGGAAAGTAAATTTGCAATTTACTGGTAAATTTAAGTCAATTATATTGAAAAAAAAAAAAACAAAAAAGTATTTTAAGAATTGGCTTGTTAGTGTTGATCGAAAATTAGCCTTAAGGGGTGTTGTGTGCTACTTTTTAGACATTTGCTATTATTAAGCTAGAAAAGGACCTTCTGCAAGGTATTAGGCTCCGTCTTTGGGAATATGATCAATGTACGGTTGTGAACTTAACAGAGTGCCATACAGTACGCGAGCCACCTGTCAACTTCTGGATTACACTTTTTTTTATCGGGGATTTATAGGATATTGAACAAGAGAAAGGAATATTCATTAAAAGACCAGGACAATGCCGCCCTAGAGGAATATCAACAGATGGGATGCAATTTATTCGGCTATAAGCCTTCAAAATCACGAGAACGCGCCCCTTATTAACAAAAATGACCTCAGGCGCACAACTGAGATAGTTATTTCGGTTTGAACTCGTTGCAAACGGTTGAGGCAAGGTTGCCTACTTTCCAGATGTCCGGTGAAACTACCGTCATTGGCCGCGAGGTACCAAATCGCCCGGCAACAGTTTACAAGGAAATTGCTTCTCACACGTGATTGCTCTACCATCAAATGCTAATGCTGGTCGAATTGCACACGGTAGAAAACATTCGTTTTCTCTTCGACGCACTACAGAAAGACAATCATTACTGTGTATTGTCAATTTGAATCCGTTCGAGAAGAAGGATCTCCTTCAGTTCCTCATATGACAATTGGTGTGTTTTTTGAAAAATGTTCTCTGGTGATTTGGTACCTTGTGGTCAAATGCACTAATTGTATTGGATATCTGAAAAGCAGGCAATTTTACCTTAACTTTTTACGAATAGTTTGATTCTAAATAACGGTTCCTGTTGTTAGCCGAAGGTTATTTTTCTAAGTAGGGGATGTGTTTTCACGATTTTTGAAGGCTTATAGCCGACTAAATTGCTCCCCGTCTAATGATATTCCTCTTGACCGGCATTGCTCTGGTATTTTCATAAATAGTCCTGTCTCCTGGTCCGTATCCTATAAATCCCCGATTAAAAAATGTAATCCAGAAGTCGATAGCTGGCTCGAGTACTAAATGGCCCTGTTATGGTAAGTTCACAACTCTACATTGGTCATATTCGGAAGGCGCTGGGTAAACCTGGCGGTAGGTCATTTTCAAGCTTAACAATAGCAAACGTCTAAAAAACCAGAACACAAGACCGTTAAAGAGGAGTTTTTGATCAACACTGAGGAGCAGAATCATCATTTCTTGGGTTTTCTGTAATAAAATTGACTTACATTTACCGTTATATTGCGAATTTATTTTTCAAAATGTTTGTTCTTTTTCTCTAACAAAAACTGCAATTTTCCTTCCTTACTCAATTGCCCTAACCCCTTGTGGGGCATAGCGCGTCAACTGTTCCATGTGGCCCAGTTGACGTTTCGTTGGCATAAACTACAATAGTTTGGTAGAATGCAGTTGCCTGCATGCCCCTCCTGCTCTGCTATTTAGCCGCCTTCTGCGACAAGTCGGGAAATGCTGTGGCTTATTATTACGCTCCGCACCACAGGAGGATGACATCACAAACATCCATGGCATGGCAACGAACTACCGGTCGCCCAATTTTCCTTCCATGTTCTTTTCAGTAACCTATAGCCACGAAAAAAAAAAATTCTGAACACCTTCGAAAGGAAGATTCTTCGCGAATTTTTGGTGCAGTTTACGAATCCGGTACAGTCATGGATTGTACAACTCTATGACGAGTTGGAAATTTCGGGTATCATCGAACTGCAACCACTACAACAAGCTGGTCATATATACATAACTTATGGATGAGAGCCCAATGCCTAAGTGCGTACTTAAAGGACGCATTAGCGGAACACGGCTGAGGGACAGACTGGCAGGCAGCCCTGTGGTAAGGCTCAGTCGACTCGCACGCTGCGCGCGCCGCGGCGTACAACTTCTTTCGAAACTAGAGGACGCGATCTTTGCATCGAGATAATGGGAGGAATACAATCCAGACGGCCAAGCCTCGATGTCGGGCCGTATCGCAACTATGATGATGATAAAATCATTGCACAATTGTTCATGTCGTTCGGAAGGTGCAACATGCATTGCAAAGCGGTTGAGGAACCGTCAAGCCCCATAACTGCACGCTCGCCCCCAAATACTACTGATTTGCTCATCTACTCACATATTCAACTAAAAATGTGCTTTGTTGCTGAGAATGTTTTTTTTTTTGACACCGTCGTGAACCCGGCGACATCTCTACATGCTTTGGTCAATAGCTCAGATGTTTTCCTTCTGTCATAGCAGAGCCATATCTTCCTTGATACGGCACAGGTGGGCAGGTTCCGCCATTTGGAATTTGCAACGTTGAGCTAGTGAGAGGAGATCTTGCACTAATTGTCCTCAGCGGAATATGAACAGTTTCAGCATGATAGCTCTCTAAGATGGCCCCCTCCTGGCCAGTTGGCCGCTTTTTGTTGTCCTCGATGTCTCTGTGACCAGGGATCCAGAGCAGGGTTATATGGAGCCGTGTGCCAAGGCAGTTAACTCTTCCAAACACCGTACCTACCGAGTTCAGTGCCTTGATAACGGCTTGGCTGTCTGGGCAAATGGCAATGTTCTGGTTATCTGGTATATCTCCGAGAGTGTAATAGTCCTTCATAATTGCGGGGGTTTCCGCCTGGAAAATGCTTGCATAGTCCGGGAGGCGATAACTCTCCGATATATTCAGTACGTCAGAAATGATCCCTGCATCGACGCCGTAGTACATTTTCGACCCGTCGGTGAAAATCGTGATGTCAAAGTCCTTCATCACCTCGCGAGCCCTCCATTCAGCTATGGTTGGGAATTTGCAAGAGAAGCTTCTGTTAAAGATCAGTTTAAGCACGGTGAAGTCTGTTTTTACCTTGGTCATATCTCGTGGCAATCGGCTAAGGATGTCGTTATGGCCGTATGGCTTGGCAGTCCAGGCTCCTGACTCTTTGAGCCAGAGTGCACTGCCCGCCGCCAAGTGTTTCATAAAAGGTCTATTGGTGGAAGACGCAGGATGACATTTAGCGATTTCCTTGGGCATGTTCGGATGGCACCTGTAGTGCCGTACGGCTTGGCAATCCAGGTTCCCGACTCTCTGAGCGTGAATGAACTGCCCACCGCCAGCTGTTTTATAAAAGGTCTTTTGGTGGAAGACGCAGGATCACATTTGGCGATTCCCTTAGGCATGTTCGCATGGCACCTGTAGTGCCATCAAATAAGGTTACACTAGTGGTAAAAAAAAACATACAGCCTATTTCGATGATTTAGTATTAGTGTTTCTTTATTCTGAAATCTTCCATAATTTATTAAAAACCTTTGCAACATCTTCTGATACTTTTAATTTTGTTTTAATTCCAGCACATTCACATGCAATATGCACGCATTTGGCTTAAGCAAGGACTTGTGTGTTGACTTTCTGCAGAGGCAGGCGGCCATAGCAAGTTTACCAAAAGGTGAGACAAAATGACGGAGTGCTTTGTGAAACTTAACTTAATATTTTTTATGTTCTTTTAGAGCAAGAGAAGATACTAAGAGACAATATAAAGCGGATGTATCTTGAAACGGATAAATGGGGTGCTTGAATTTTTCCACTTGTTGGTAATTGATAGTCCACTTTTTTTACACACTTAAACTATTGAATCACTAAATAGAATTTAAAATACTTTTGGAGACTCTACGAGTAGTTACGAATAAATTCAAAAAGATCAAGCAACTTTACAACTATAGTATTACATTTGAACAAATAATATTGTTCGTGAATATCCTATACATTAATAGGTTACTAAATAAATACATATATGTAACACCAAGTAAATATTTATGTTAGGTTTTTGGTTAGCACTTCACAAAAGCTTTGATGTAAGGAAATAACTAAATCAGTAAACTTTTAGTAATAAATTAAAAAATTAATATTAACTCCCATAAAGCTTGCTCCACGCCGACATGATTTGTTCACTGTGGTTTCGCAAATTTATCTACATAGCGTCTCGATTTTGTAGCGATTTCAGCTATTCAATTATTCGCGTTTCTATAGTACAGTACTGTTTATGATTTCGTTGAAGTTTTGTATAAATTTCACTGGCGAAAAAATCGAGTCTGTGTGATGCTGTGATAATTATTGGGATTATCATTCACTGAAAATGAATATGAACACATGAAATTTTTGTTTATTTAGACGTCAACGCAAGTTGTTCATTGGGAATAAATAGTAAATAGTCATTGTGAAAAAAAGAATAATTTTACACCCTCTGATATTATTATATTATATACTTGGGGGATAGCCGAAGCAGACCACTAACGTTTGGGTCCCTTTTCGCCCCCTCCCGGTCATCAGTGACTTCCAGATGTCGACTGATAATTGTCGACCTCTTTCTTCATCACTGAGTCCCGTGTTATTGCTAGCATTTGTTTGAAGCTGAGTTCACTCATGGCTTCTACACTTATCGTGTGCCTGCCTGTGATCCTCAACCTCGTGCTAGCCAGTGCTGGACATTCGCACACAATGTGTGCCGCCGTCTCGGCCTCCTCCAGGCATAGCCTGCAAACGTCATCTTCCCCGATTTTCATCTTGGCCAGATGAGCCTTAAAATTACCATGCCCTGTGACCAAGGCAGTTATCCAGCTTAGAGTACTCCGTTTATAACTAAGTACCTTTCTCGCTTCCCTGCCTAAAGGGCTGGTCATTGCATTCCGAGCTTGTTTGCAAGTGACTAGCTCCTGCCATCTTTGTTGATGCATGGAGTCCATCCACTTCCCAACCTTCGCTCCAATCATGCCGTTCCCCAGAGCAACTCTGGGTTCTGGGCCAATGAAAGTTGCCGCGGATCCCTGTTTTGCTAGGGCATCCGCCGCCTCATTTCCTGTTGTACCTATGTGTCCTTTTACCCACATCAGCGTAACCCCATTTTCTGAGGCACACGTGTTGAGCTTCCGGACACACTCTAGTACCAGTTTAGAGTTTATGTTCGTCTGCTGCATGCGTCTGATCACCGATTGGTTGTCCAGTGCAATAAGGATTTTCTTCCCCCGCACCTGACCTTCAAGCAAATGGTCCAACGCATGCAACAAGCCAAGCATCTCTGCCTGGTATACGGACACATACTCTCCTAGACTAAGCGCACATGCTAGGTTTAGCTCTTCAGAGTAAACCCCCGCCCCCGCTTTACCGTCCATTAAAGAGCCATCAGTAAAAATGCTGATGTCATTGTACATACACTCATTATGTATGTTTCCATCTGCAATGTGAGTCTTGTGTAGTCTTTCAACTACCCTACGTCTACTCATGCCTTCTACCGGCATTAGAGTCTCCCTGACCTCATCATGAATAATGTCTAGGATGCTCTTATGACCGCTGCTAGTTCCAAAGCGATGCCACATGGCATCCCTTTCCATGCGTATTGCCGAAAGCGCCGCCGTTTTCTTTATAAATAAGTCTGATAACTGGGGTGCTCAAATATCTATGCGGGTATCATATTTTGACTATTCATTCCTACGTTTGCTTTGTTATCGTATCCTTACTTTCATAGTTGGGACGCTAAGCGATTTAAGCTTGCAAAATATGATAGAAAACTGTCGTTTGGTGCAAATGTTGGTTGTCTCTATATATTCACTTCAAGAGATGGATGGATGGATCCTAAGTTGGTGTGCAGAATGAAACCAAGTGTCCAAAAAATACCAATTTCACTGAAAAAAAACGAATCCGAGGTTTGTCAACAAAAATTTGGCTGGAAAACTTTTTTCTGCCGAAATTTGGCTTTTTTTTTGGTTTTGACCCGTATTTCCAAAAGTGTACATTCTACAAAAAAATCACACAAAGAACACTAAATTTTCCCAAAATTGATACCAAATATAGCAAAGTATGTCTATAACTTTCCGAGAAGCAGCTCTTAAAAATTTGTTCAAATGTCAAAAATGTTTGTCACGCTGATATATTTGTCCAAATATTGTCAAAAACATCCATTCTACGAAGAAGCTTATTAAGGTGCATTCCTATTTCACCGGGCGACGTATCGTGGTTCGCGCCTTGGCCAATAGTGGGTTTATCGCTGTGGGATATAGAGCGAGCGCAGCGAGCGTTTAAGGATGGTATACTGAGGCATACAACCCCTTAAGGGGGGAACCACATTAGGAGTTTCAAAAAGTCAAATTTTTTTTATTGCATAAATTGTTAGCTTAGCGATCCAAGAATACGCTGCCAAAATTTCAAAGCGAAATTCGCATTTGTTTAGATTTTATGAGCATAGAACAGAGCGCTCATCGAGTATAGCCTACAAGCTCGAGCGCACTCTAGGGGGTAGCGCGGAGCACTACCTCAGGTAGTCGCTTTACGTACTTACGTAGCCTTGTGGCGGAACCCCACTTTTGCATTTTTGTTTTCAAATAACGATATAGAAGGTACTAGAAGCATCAACAAAAGGGATTACTTTGGTTATATTCTGTTTTTCAAACGCGTTTTTCTCAAAATGACTTTTTTCACATTTGCGGGAAGTCTAACTCGAAAAGTAATGAACCGATCATTATGAAAATTGAAAGTATGATTTTTTATAAAATTACGAAGAATATGAACCAATATTTGGGATGATATCATATTTTTAAGGGTGTTTTTTTTTTGCATAATTAGTGAAAAAAAATGGTGAAAATTTAAATAATTTTTTCCAACACTTGCAAAATTTTTAATTTTCATTATTTTCACCTGCAGTGAAGTTCATATTCTTAGAAAATAAGTTTATAATGTAAAATTAAAATCTTTTTTGATAAAAATTGGAATCGCTACACGTCCCTCAGTTGGAGAACTCTAGTTACGGCCTTCAGCGGACATCAGTGCGTAACTTTGTTATTTTTGGCTTAAATTATTCAAAAAAAAAAAAAAAAACCCAAAAGTTGCTCGAAATATGAATAAAACGATGTCAAAATTTGATACATACATGCTTTTACCCTGTATGGGTGAGATTTATCTTTTTTTTGCACAAAAGCTCGGGTTAACTACCCTTGACCTGGATAGCCGCAAAAGAACGCGCCTATTTTTATATCCTTCACGGATGTGATAGGGTATATTACAATAATTTTGTCATGAAGTTTGCAACGCACAGAAGGAAGCATCTGCGACCATATAAACTATATATACATATTCTTGGTCAGTATGATGAGACGAGTTGATTAAGGTTTGTCCGTCTGTCTGTCTGTTTCTATGCAAACTAGTCCCTCACTTTGGAAGCTATCGAGCTGAAATTTTGCACAAAGCCGTCTTTCTATTGCATGCTGTATATAGGTATACGTCGGAACCAACGGAATCGGAGCACTACGTCATATAGCTGCCTTAGGAACGACTGGTCCAAAAATTCGTCTTTGTGAGAAAAACTTTTTTATTTCTAACGATATTTTTTCCCACTTTCCCACTAATAAATAGTATTCTTAGTCAAATCACATTTCGAAATTCGGTTGAAATTGGACTACTCTATCATGTAGCTGTCATAGGAACGACCGTTCCAAAAGCAAGTTTTGAATATATCTTTACCAAATTTCACATTATTCAATCATGTTGACTGCTAAACCACGTTCCTAAATTTGGTTGAAATCGGCCTACTATTTCATATACCTCAACAATGAAATCGGAACAAGTTTTACTACTAATTTCAAAGTGGCAAATGCACCATAAGTGACAACGAAGGGATAACTTCGGCAAGCTAGCCTTCGGCTAGCTTGTTTACTATAAGAGAATTTATTTTTATTCATACCAAAGGGAGAGTTTTTTGATACAGTTAACTTTTTAGTAGTTACTTCAAATTTTAACATTTATTACTTTTTATTCATACCAGCCGTCTATGATTTACATGAAAACTCGAAGAAAATGCTGTAATTACCCAGGGACAAAAAAACCCGAAATAACAAATTTACCGATTTTTTTTTCATCCGAATGTTAAAAATTATTGTCAAATTGTGGAAATACCTATATGTATTTCTTGTTGTGTTTGCTATACTGAATTAATATTTTGACGATTAAAAAAATCCAATGTTAAGACTGGGTCTGAAAATACTAAAGAGAGTGACTTTTTGGACAATATGTAGTACTTCTTTATAAATAATTTTATCCAAACACGTATTTCAGAGATATTGTTTTATTTTAGGAGAATTTAGCGAATGCGTATAAATTTTGATTTTCTTAAACAAAAATTAATGAAAGCATATTAAAATTAATACATGTAAAAGCTGTTAATAATTAATGTGGCCGCCTTTTGCTTTAATGACAGCTTTTATTCACCTGTTCATACTATCATATAGCGTTGTCAACGTATCTGCATTTATTTCGTTTTCCCATACTTCTTGGATCACGTGTTTTATTGTTCTTGGCTCTTTTTTCTTTATTTTCGAACCCATTATCTGCCATAGATTTTCAATGGGGTTCAATTCGGAGCTATTTGCGGACTATGATAGGGTTTCAATCCCAAGTTGCACCTTATATTGCGTGATCTGTTATTGATAAATGTTACGATAACAGCGGATTTTGATTCAATGTCAAAGAAACTTACAGAGCCAGCTCGATGTGTTGAAGCAGAGTCATCCTGAAATATCGAATTTTGAATATTTTCTGTTAGGTCCCCAATTGCTGGGTCAACACCTTCATTTATTATTTTCTTGTATGCTGCAGCACTCGCAGATCCTTCTAGAAGGATTAGAGGCTCTAGGCGGTTGTGCATGATGCATCCCCAAACCATAACGTATTGAAAATGCTTCACAGTTGAATGAACGTAATCACCAGAATAACGCTCTCCTGCTCTACGACGTACTCTGGCTGATCCATCGGGCCCAACCAAATTGAATTTGGATTCATCGGAAAAAGTAACATGTTTCCAATCCTCCAAAGTTCAATTTTCCCGCTTCTTGCACCATTGTAGTCGAGTTTTCCTCATTCGTTTTAGCAAAAGGGGCTTCTTGGCAGGTCGACGGGAGCGCAAACCCATCTCATTTGGATAGGTGGCGTACTACAAGGCTTCTTCATCGAAGATTCCAGATCAGCTCTTAATTTTGCAGCCGATTTGAACCGATCCTAAAGTGACAAGAGCTTCAAATGGCTCTCCTCCCTTGGCGTAGTAACCCGCCGCTTTCCGCTGCTTGCTTTCCTCCTGCCAGTGCCTCTTTCCTTCTGTTTTTTATTATACTTCACACTGTCCACCCATGGCATCCAACTTCATGAGCGATTTCAGATGTCGATTTTTTTTTGCTCGAATAAACAGCAGATTCGCAATTTTTGCACCATAGTTAACTGCTTACGTTTTGACATTTTTATCGACTACTTGTTAATACAAAAGATAGAATAACACTGATGCAGCTATTATACATTTTCTGGCTTATGTAGAGACCCTAATTTATACCTGTAAAATTTCAACTGCCTACGAAAAGGATAAAATAGTAATTACCTCATTTACTGGGAAACCCCTAATTCGGGTTTTTTTTTGTCGTTGGGTATATAATAATACGAGTATAATAATAAATTCCATAAGAGTGAACCACATGTTTTAACTTTATCAAACAATATCTTGTAAATAACACGGAATGCACGATACACGAGATTCTAGTACCGACTACTCAATTGCCCTAACCCCTTGTTATAAACTGTTTTCGGAGAATGCAGTTGCCAGCATACATCTCCATCACATCCATGGTCACGAACGTCTTCGTGGACGGGACTCGAACCCGAAACGCCGGTAGTCAAATATGAAACTGATGCCTCAACACACTGCGTTACCGGTCGCTCAAAAAAAAAATCTCGTGTATCGTGCGTCGTGCGCTCCGTAGGAAAGCGCCCCACAGTCACGAATTTGCGTAGTTTTGGTGTAATGAACTCCATAAGACGCTATGTAAATGAATTTACGAATCTGCAGCGAATAAATCGCTATTGGATGGGTTAAGCTTTTAACTTTAATTTTTTTTTAAAGAAGAATAATAGAATAACTAAAAAAATATATGTTTATTTAATTTATTTGCAGTGACACATTTTTTTTTCATCCAAACCTTTAGTCGTATCAATTATCCTTTTTGTATAATTACTCAGCCCCTATTTTGATGGATACATTAAACTTTCTAAAGAAATATTATATCTTAAAATTATAAAAATAAATAAATATAAATTCAAGAATATTTTTAGAGAAATATTTTACTATGTGATAATATAATAAAAATGTGATGAATGTCTTTTGGGCAATATTCGTATCATATGAAATAGATAAATACAATATGGACTATTCAAGGATAGGGAACAGTAAAACAAAAGGTTAAAGAAATTTCCATACGAATATGGAAAGTTCACATATGTACGTTGATTGATTTTTTTATGATACGGTAGATGTTCTGATAGAACTGTTATATTAAGAATTAACATAAAACACAAATGGAAACTGTCTTAAATGTTTGCAAAATTTCCTCGTGATATATTAACGTATTATATACAATAAAATATGCAATAAAACATTCAATGTTTACCGATTAGGTTAGAATATCGCAATATCCTATAAAAGTAATCTGTTCGTATACGTTAGACCCGCCATAGACGGTGCGATCCATCGTCAGATCGATCTGACGATGGATCGCCACAAAATATCTGACGATCGAAATTATATGGAACTGTCAAAAAAATCGTCGACGATAGTTACATACACTGTGCGATCGATCTGACGATCAAAATATCGTCAGATCGATCTGACGACGGATTGCATCGTATATGGGGGCTATTAGATGTATATGTGTATATTTAGAATACTGTGTCAGATCATGATAATTATTGCGAAATGTTAAAAAAATGCCCTTAAATAAAATGACCACTGTCGAAAAATATCATTTTCTTTCAATTTATCAAGAAAGAAATTTACTCTTATTCTTTTATTCTCATAGAAGAAAATGCATTGTGCAATTTTTTATTTTTATTTTTGTTTGTGAATGGATTGCGCTTCTACTTTTTCCAACAAAGAGGGCAAGTCGCCCACTTTGGCAGATAATCGACTTTTATCGTATCAACATGTTATTTCAGTTGTTGTGTGTTGAAACAGATAATTTGGTAAGAAATCTGCGTAAACAATTGAACAGTAATAAGACGTATATCAGAGCCTTGTTTCATAAAACTTTACAATTTTACAATTGTCAAAAAAAAAAAAAATGAAAAATTTGTCGAACTTTTTTTTTATAAAATTATCACTTGGAGAAAAAATGTCAATAATATTTTTTTCTCCATTCGACAAATTCGACTTTTTTTTCGACAATTGCCAAGTTTTATGAAATCGGAACGAACATATTTCTTAATTTTATTTAAATATATAAAAAAAATATATAAATAACTGGCGCATCAGTCCCATTAGCCTGAAGGCCTCGAGATAAGTTAGCGTCATCTCATTTTACTAAATCGTGACAACTGTAAAAAAAGTAAAAAGCGGAGGCTCAACCTGTTTACAGAAAACATGTTAACGCAAGCCTTACAGTGGAATTTCTAAATTATAGATACCCTTTGTGGATATCCAAAGATTTTTTTTAACTTTCTTTCTTACTTCAGAATAATGTTAGGACAATAAGAAAATTATACTCGTACTATAAAGAAAAACGTATTAAAAATTTCAAATATTTCACATTGAATTATTAAATTTCGACTACAATCTACATACAAAAATAGATAGCATTCAACGATTTTAATTGTAAACTAAAATTTGCTAATAAAAATTATTTAGCCGGGAAAAAGTAGTATTTCTAATAGAAGAAAAAGGAAATCGTATATGAAAAAACATATTTTAAAATTTAAATGTCTAAATTATTACAAATACCATTCTTAATTATGGCTTAATTTGAACAATCTCGGCAATCTTGGACGTATTTTACCCGCAATGCCAATGAACTGAACTCTACAGTGGGGAGACGCTGCGGGGGCGCATTTCCAGCAACGATGGATGAATCGGCAATTTTTGGGCTGCCTAAAGATCGTACAAATTTGGTTAGACCATACTGAATAAAAGGGACGTTTGTTCCAAGGCGGAAATATGTATGAAGTGTAGTAGAGCACTTTACTTTCTGGACCGTTTTATGGGACGATGCGAAAGTGGGTGGTCAGCATCAAAATTGTCTCACTCTTAACTCTATACGTTTGTACAAATTCATTTATTAATTCTCAGCTGAGTTAGCCGATGAAAACGCGGCAATTCGAATATGCTTGGAACAGCGTTCCTCAATCTCCCGATAGATTGACCTACACTCTCTCCATCGATCTCTATCCACAGTTCGTAACCAATGACGTAGCTAAAGGGTCAACACTTTGGATACTAGGAATGCACCAGATATTCTTTCAGCGCAGTTTAAGTTAACGTTGCGAAATATAACAACGACATAAATTCACTTTCAACTCTGATCCGATGTGATTCCATACGAGACCTGCATTAAATACCGGTCAATAATTTAGTATATCAATGGATCTTTGTCCGGGAGAATCGTACACGGCTATAGTGAGCTTCAAAACGTAGATGAGAGATTATTGTCAGGTATTGTCGAGTATTCCAATTCTGGAGGCAATTGAGAAGCTCCTCGAGGAATCGTTAACTAATGCTAGCGAAAATCCATATAATGGAAAGAGGGTCGAAGGCATACCAGGTATGATCAAAAATTACATAACCTCTTAAACCACATATCGATGGATCGCTGCGGCGACGGGCGATTCACAGCCTTGCAACTGTCATAACCTTCTGTCTAACTGACTCTTTAAAAATTGTTTACATCTCGTTTAGTTTTCGAGTTATTGCTATTTGAGTGTGATGTGTTTTATGTCTCGTTACGATTTGCAATGTCCTGTTTACGAAAGTAATGATGCAACGTGAAATTTGTCGCGAAATTGCGAAAAATGTTCACGGATCATCACAGGGGACGAGAGTTCGACCGGTAGCGCAGTGTGTTGAGGCATCAGTCTCATGTTTGACTACCGGTGTTTCGTATTCGAATCCCGTCCACGACAACGTTCGTGGCCATGGATGTGCAGGAGGTGCATGCTGGCAACTGCATTCTCTGAAACCAATTTATGCCAACGAAACGTCAACTGGGTCACATGGAACAGTTGACGCGCTATGCCCCACAAGGGGTTAGGGCAATTGAGTATCACTGGGGACAAGAGTTGGGTATGATGTACAACGTTGAGACGAAAGTCTAGTCATCATCGTGCGTTGGCTAACAATGACGCAACCAGCATTTTGTTCTGGGAGGGGCTGAGAAAACAAATAAACGGCCACTATTAATACTAAATAATATTCTGGCAAACAGGTTCTGCGGCTGACATTCATTCCATCTTTCTTGCAGGAAAATAGGGCATCAAACAAGCACAATCAGTTTATTTATAATGTAGTATGTTGATCAAGAAACTTTAATTTGGGCGTCTACATCCCAATAACGGAAAATTGAAAAATATGCATTAGACTGATTTCAGACGATGGGCGGCTCACGAGCTCACAAGATCATCGACTCACTGGCTCATCGACTCACTGGCTCATCGACTCATGGATTAAATGGAGGCTTTGACACAATCTGACTGTGGCTAAGACTCATCGACGCCCAGACTTACCGAATGAAAATCTCTATTTGAGTCCATGTTAAATTCACGAGTCGACGAGTCCAGCAGGAAACATAATGTAATCTTCTTTTGCGGCAATTTACTATACACGTTACTAGGTTAATGGATAATTTTAGTCTCGACCATCTGAAAGATTATACTTAAAAAAAGCAGCGAAGTGCGGCAGGATATAAGTTACCAATTCGAGGGTATTCAATTGAAACTCAATAAAAAGTAAAAAATTAACCCTTAAAAATCTTTTTCTTTTCACCAAAGGATGCACTTTATTTTTATTTATGATTTCGACGCCTTTATTCCTTTGAATATATAGCCATGGAATGAGCTTGTCCTGTATGTCTCCATAGAAACAGTGGCTCCAGAATCTGGGTACTAAGTCGACAGTCAGCAAACTCAGTAGACTTACGAAATTCAAATATTGACAATAATTGACGTTTGTTTATGCACAATTCGACATTGTGGTCAATATTATGTCAATATCGAAACGCCAACTGAGTAGGCTGATTGTCGATAATTTGACAAAAATCTACAGAACAGTCAACATTTGTCAGTATTAAACGCCAACTGAGTAGGCTGATTGTCGACTTATTCACCAGATATTGGAGCCAGTGATAAACGGGATATGCTCATTCCATGTGCTGTATGTTCTAAGCTTTATTCTGGACTTTCGACGTTTGCCGTCAATTCCGATTCAAGCAAGCAAATAATATTGTACTGGTGAGCCGATGAGCACATTAGTCGGTGAGCGACTCATGAACACATCTGTGTAGAAGCTCTGATTTAACCAAAAGTACGTGTGAGCTCGGGCCCGCAGACAAAATGGCATCTCGAGCCCATGCTAAAAGGATTGCAGACTCACCGGCTCAGGGGCTCACCGTGTGAAAGTAGCCTGACCTTTAAAACCAAAACAATTCGAAATTTATCTTTATCACTAACTGTTCTATTAACAAAACTCGAAATATCGATATTAGGCCAGTAAAATTAAGCCAATTTTGGGGCTTTTTAATAATAATTAGGGAAAGATCTGGAAATAGTTTTAACCCCTTCTATAGATACTGAATACATGGAAACTGAGTTTGCACGGTCATAGAAGGTGAGCTTAACTTTTGGAGGGCGAAAATTCGAGAAATTTGAGCTCTTTTTTCAATATTATCCTTATAACTCCTAAGCGGTGCCTCGGATTGAAAAAACTTGTATACGTTCAATGCACTGCTCAAAGTTGAAATTCGGTTCAGTAGCGTAGTCAATATCGATAGTCAAATAATGACAATTTTCGTACCTTCGGAGAAAAATCACACTTTATCACTTTTTAAGCTCACAGATCTTTGAAACGGATGCTCCAAATGGAAAAGCATGTCTGCAAAAGTTGGGGATAATTTAATTGTAAGCCTAACGTGGCCAATATTTTTCAATTCGGGCCATTTTTAGAGTAGTTATGAGCAAAAATTCAACAATGCCTGCCTGGGGCGACCGGTAGCGCAGTGTGTTGAGGCATCAGTCTCATGTTTGACTACCGGCGTTTCGGGTTCGAATCCCGTCCACGACGACGTTCGTGGCCATGGATGTGCGGGAGGTGTATGCTGGCAACTGCATTCTCCGAAACCAGTTTATGCCAACGAAACGTCAACTGGGCCACATGGAACAGTTGACGCGCTATGCCCCACAAGGGGTTAGGGCAATTGAGTATCGATTTATGCCTTAAAAGCTCAATCTCGGTAAGTATTACAGCTAGAAGTTTTATTTTAGTCTCAAATCGTAGATAAATTACTCTAGTTTAATAAAGTTTTACAAGGTTTTTTCTAGGATCAATTTAGGAGACACAAAAAAGAAACAGGACAAGCCAAACAATTAGGCACATTTTTAACATTGTGGTGGGATCCGCAGTGGAGGGGGGGTGTTGCTGTAAGCTAAAAAGAGAGAGACCGATAAATACGTAAATGGTTTAATAGATATGTGGAGTTTTGTGTATAAAGCTAAAGTCCTTCCTTATTTTAAATTTATCCACCTTGGCACCTGACACCACCACACGTCATCATCCTAGACACACCGCCGTAAAGAGCGGTCCGCAGTGGAGGGGGGGGGGGGGAATAGAAAACTCGAATTTTTAAACAATGTTCCAACTCAAACAATATATCAAAAATTTAAAGTACCCTAATTAAAGCAACCAGTGTTATAACATTTTGAGTGACCAAAGTAATTTAACCTTTGCAAAATTAACGACTTTTTTTGAATTAAAATGCAATAACTCAAAAACTATACCCGGTAGTATATTATAATAAAGAGTAGTAGCAAGTAATATCTTACTTTAAAAATAGGAAATAGCCCGTAGAAGTTTAGAAACCGCGAATATTTTGAGAGGGCTGATTCTCGATTGGTGCACTGAGGAAATTCTACATCTGTAGGTCGTCTTCACCAAGTGATGATCTGTGTCTCAGTTTGCTCCTCGATAAGAGCGGGCATGCATCATACAGACGCCCATCTCTTGCAAATGAGGACGTGATCAATTTGGTTGACGGTATGTGCGTCTGGAGATTTCCAGGTCGGCTTGTGAATGCGTCGATGCGGGAAACATAAAGAGCTTACGACTAGATTCCTATTGCTGGCGAAGTCGGCACGTCACTGGCCGTTGTCGTTATATTTTCAATGGAGACTGTGGCATCCAGTGGTCCCCCGGTGTCAATTTTCATTTCCGACTTTCGCGTTAAACTCTCCCAGCAGCAGTTTGACGTCGTCTGTTGGAAGTGAGTTGAAGACAGCCTCAAGGCGGGCGTAGAATTCATCTTTTACAGCGTTTTCTTTAACTTCTCATCAGTGCACATTGATGAGCCAGAGGTTGAAGAATCGAGTATTGATGCGAATCGCACACAGCCGTTCATTTATGAATTTCAATAATGTGCGGCTTGAGTTCATTGTTCACTATAAATGCTGCTCCAAACTTCATGCGGCCCGATGGTTTGGCACTTATATTGTGTTTAATTTCTTGTCATTAATCTCGCTGCCAAGTCAATTTATTTCCTGGAATGCAGTAATGTACTTTTCGACCTATTGCAGGCGTGCCTTCTCGGCCCCCGGTTTGTTCAGGGAGCGTACATTCCAGAATCCGGAAGAATAATCAGTTGGTCGTTTGCGTGGTCATCGTTGTTGATTCGTTCAATCCGAGGCTTTTGTTCCAGGTTTCTTGACATGGAGTGGCTTTTGCAAGGACGAGTTGTCAGCACATCGCTTAACCCCATTCAGGGGCGGGCCTTGGAGATAGTTGCTTCAGATGGTTGCTTTAGTTCACACAAATATGTTGTAGGTTCAACTATACAAATCATTCCATCCTACTAAACCAGAGATGCTTAGGTGTTGGTCAGCCATTCAGACTACAGCTATCTGCCTTTTTCCAAACTGTCTTATCGCTAAGACTTGTCCGTCAGCGGTTTGACCCACTGCCGTTATCAGGGGGCGCCCACGTGGAGGACTATGGAAAAGGTTTTTGGTCCTCAAACAATAATAATAGGCGGGTTTTTTTTAGCAGCTATGCGGAGCAGAGCAGGTTAAGGCCACGCAATTACACTAACAATGTGATCTGAGCTGGTCTGGACAGAAGATTAGTGCAAGAATTCCGCTCGGTTAAGTGGGCTGCGTTTTGTAATGCAGGCGGCGGAGGTGTCAAAGCTTTCGGGCAGTTTACAGTTTGGGTAACACATAGAATTCATTTTCTGTCAGTAAAATTTTCATTTTGTTTAATTAAATTTTGCTGCTTAAAAGAAAATTTGTCCACTCGTAGCTGTACTAAGGATGTAAGTTTCCTCTGAAAATTTGAGTTGACGTTTGAATGCTAAACAAAACCAAGACACACTCCCAACAAGGATTTGCCGTGTTTTCGTGTTCGCTACTCTAAGCTGCTCTCGATTATTTTTTTTTTGCTGCTTATTCTGCTCTACTCTGCTATGAACAAAAAAACGCAGCTAATGTTTTCGAGCAATTCCCATACAGAACGACTTACTGACCATAGATTCAGAGGCGATATGGGGTCTCCTCGGATTAATGTCTTTGCTAATTTAATACTATCTCTTTCCGATCATAACTCATAATAGTCACAATAGTTGAAATTTGACAGCTGCGTATGGCATTTATCCCGGTTGGAAATACTATGACTGCATAAAAAGCCGACTCTAATATAAAGCAGAAACAAAAACCACTGCTCCTCTTTTCGTATTTCGTTTTTATTTTCAACTCTAAAAGGGCAATGTAAATACTGTTGCACTGCTAAAAATCATCAATATAATTCATTTCATGTTAAATGTTACACCACTTTTTATGAATTTAGTGGTCCACATCATTACCACATCTCAAAAATTGGTGAAAAAAAAAACAAATGTGCTACAAAAGAATGGTTTCAATTCAGTTTTGTGGAGTTTATGGGTATATGGTATTTTGATCAAAAAGCAAACATAAATATTTATTTACTCCGAATTTTAGCTTTATCTTTTCTATAATTCTTGTCTTTATACATTTTCTTTTATTTATACAAACATTTTTCCGTTAAATTATTTCGTAGGTGTCTCTAAAGAATGAACACATTTAATTTTTATCTTTATTTCTTCAAATGGTAGTCAATTGTTTTAAAAAAAAAAAAAATTTCATGTTTTCACATTATATTTAGAATATCTACCAACTGAAAAAAAAACAACTATAAACATCAATCTAATAAAAAAAGAAAAAAAAACTTGACTGCATAAATCAGTCTATAAATTAAAAAAAAAAAAATCAAATATACATATTTTTTATTCCTATGATTCAAACCACTAACATTGATTTTTATTCTCTATTAACACTCAATCGTTACAATATGACTAATCGTTAATATTGACAATTTTTATCCATCTTAAATGTCTGGCAGGGGGGGGGGGGGGGAATAGAATATCGATAATATGTTGTATTTTATTTACATAAAATAAATTAAAATAATAATTCAAAAAGAAACAACAAAAACAAAATCAGTGCAAAGAATGGAGTATTCCTAAAAAATTGGCATTGGAAATCATGGAGGAGAGGGGTAAATATATTCATTCGAATCTCAGGTATATTATCTCCCGATTCGTATATGAATCCATGAAGTAGGCTTGATTCAAAAATATTGATGCAGATGTTTTGTTTTACCACTCGCAGGCCTGAATCTAAAATCCATATCTATTTCGTTCGCAATCAATCTTTCATGAATACATGTTCGAAAGGTGGGATTTGTTGACACATTTTTCGTTTTTCTTTTCAAAATATTTGACTAAAAAACTCTCCCCTTTTCTAACTGGTAGACATTATTATAAAACCACTACTAACATCTATATTTCTAATGACTTGAAGAGTCAACATTATTGTATTTCACTATTGCAAATATCTACTTAAACATTTTTGTTTTGACAATAATTCGCTTACTTGAAAAACTGGCACTTTCAGGTGATTCTTTTTTTTTCTATTTATTTGTATAAATAAAACCGGGCGCATAAAAACACGGTAGCCCGTCTCAAAATATATATTTTCAACTATAAGCCGTGATAATACGAGTATCATTCTGAAAAAAAAAACTATGCTGATTTCGTTTCATGTTTTGCACTGTACTTTCGCCTCCTATTATATTATATCGAAGAAAATTTGTGGTATTTTCGTTTTCATTTAACTGGAAACATCTTAAATTTTGATTTCTTTTGTCGTTTAAATTATGATTGCTAAAATAATAATGTGCAACGAAAATAAGAATAAAAAAAATAAGAAAGACAAAGAAAAACTTAAATTAAACCCTATCTTATTGTATGAATGTAGTGCGGGATTAAAGGCCTGGACTAGTCGATCATAACTTCAAAAAGCACGGAACCTTTACGATCACGTAGGCTACCACTGTAGATAATATTCTTGGCCCAGGCACGGCATTCAACATGAATCATTTGATTAAGGGCTGGTCTATCCAATTGGACGGCAACAATCGGGCTCAAATATCCTGGGGTATTTGTGTATGGATAGTAGTAGCCAGAAAAACCACGTCCCGGATGGTAGGAAATGGGGCCAATAATTTCCATATCGCTGGCATGGTGTCCGGTGCATGACACCCAAACTTGTTGACGCTGAAATAATTATCGAAAATTATAGAAATTTTATAAAGTAAATATTCGAAGAGGTTAACTTACTTCCTTAGCAGGAATACTCTTAATGTAAGTTTGAAGATCTGCTGGCATATCTTCAGGCAATTCGGCGACATCTTCATAGTATTCTGGAATCCAATCCATGATTTTATTCAGTTTCAAGAAGAAGCATGGTTTCGATCGATCGTAGCCATAGGATTGGTTCTTATTGCACGGACCAAAGTTATCTAAAGTTACCGAACACACTTCGTTTGGACCAATCTTAGTGTCAAAATCACAAACTCTTTTGGTTGATCCACCGTTGGTGTTGCTGTAAGCTAAAAAGAGAGAGACCGATAAATACGTAAATGGTTTGATAGATATGTGGAGTTTTGTGTATAAAGCTAAAGTCCTTGCTTATTTTAAATTTATCCACCTTGGCACCTGACACCACCACACGTCATCATCCTAGACACACCGCCGTAAAGAGCGATTTTACTTTGCACCATGGGATTACGCACCAGTGCATATCAAATTTAATTAATAACCCTTTTAAGTTATAAAATACACATAATTTAATTTTTTATTAAAAAAAACACACCCCAATGCGCTAAAAAAAAAATTAATTAGACAACACGTCGCAGCTATCCCTTGGCTTTGATCTGGCACCTCTTGCGCACGACTCCGACATGGAGAGGAAGATTAACGCTACGATGGGAGGAGGATGAACAATGTTTAGGTTTATACAAATAAACATTCACCACTAAAAAGCAGCCTCTGCTGCCATTCTTCTTCGCCTGGTGCCTAGCGAGGACGATATTGTACTGGTATAGGAGCCCCGCGTCTCTCGCGATCTTGTAGGAGGCCTGAGGTCTCCAGATTATACTGTTTTCTATGTGAAAGACCAGGGAGGCCTCGGTCGTGCATTCTTGTTAGGAATACTGTCAAGGATATCCTATTGTCAAATTATATTGACAAGGACACTGTATTGGTTTGCCTTGAGCTCAAAGGTAAGGTATACTGGGTTGTATACGTTGGCCGTGAGCCTACTTTTTTTTTTTTAACAAAGACAGACAGGTTACGGATATCTCCCTTGCGTCGGAGGATATTATACACCTGATAAGAGATTGGAGATTGCCATCTAAACATTATCGTAGAAGGACTAATTAGTCTTTGTATCGGGATGCCCTTGTTCACTGCCAAGTCAGCCCTGCAGTAGACATGAGCTAGATGACATGACCAATTCTCTGACAGTTGCTATGAATGCGGCGGTGTCTGCATCATGTCCTAGTAACGCGTATCAAGATAAGAGGAAACCGGCCTGGTGGAGCACTAGAATCTGCAAACTCAGAGCTGTGTGTAGGAAGAGTATCAATAAGGCTAAGGCTTGCAGGCTAGGATCAGATTGGCACTCTTATAAAGAGCATCTGAGATGTTGCAAGAAGGAGTTACGAAGCCAAACGCAACTCATGGAGAAGCTTTTGCGAACGGATTGAAGGTTCCCGCGGAACCTCTCGATTTCGAAAAAACCTCGCATCAAATCCATATGCACCAAGCTTTCTACAAAAGCAAGACGGGTCCTGGATATCTTCGAGTACGACTGTCCGCTGGACACGCATTTTCCAGGTAGTTCGACTGCTGTCTCATCTGAGGATTGTTGCTCGACGCCATGTGATAGTGTATCTATCCTTTCTCGAGAGAAGATTATGTGGGCGATATCCAGCTTTGAACCATTTAAATTTGCTGGACCCGATGGCGGATGTTTCGGATATCCTTGGATAGAGGGTATCCTAAAGGCCTGCCTGGAGTTGTTCTATGTTCCTCGCATCTGGTTGGAGGATCGGGTTGTTTTTATCCTAGAAGCGGGTAGAAGTTCGCGTGCGCGCCCAAATGACCTCAGACTGATCAGTCTATTTTCAATATTGTTGAAATTGCTAGAGAGACTAATTGATGTCCATCTACGAAATACAATACTACCATGCTCTTATCTACGTCGCAGCATGCATACTGGAAGAGTAGATCCGTAGATACGGTATTGCACTCTTTGGTTGGTTTTATTGAGAAATCTCTTTAGCAAAGGGATTACACGATTTTCCTGGATATTCAGGGCGCTTTCAATAACATTAGACCTAGTGCGATCATCGCAGGACTCTTGAGCCTTAGGGTGGATGAGTCGCTTTGCATACTGATTAATACTGTGTTCGGATCAAGGATTGATCATACAACCATGGGCACATCGTCTGGGTGCAGGCGGATCTGTAGGGGTACACCCCAAAGGAGCATATTGTCTCTCCTTCTCTGGAATCTGGTGGTCAACAGATTCCTTTTGGATCTGGAGAAGATTGGGTGTAAAGTCATTGCATACGCAGACGACATCGCCATCACGGGCAGGTTTCCTGATACCCTCAGTGGTGTGCTGCAGAATGCCCTATCCATTCTAATGGGGCGGGTAAATCGGTGCGACGAACACGGCTGAACACGGATAAAACGGAGTTTGTGTTTTCCACTAGAAGGGACACGATCCCTCCAATCAAACCCCTTCCCTGGATGGCATTAAACTGGTTCTCACTGATAAGGGTAAATTTCTCGGTCTTATCTTTGACAGGAGGCTAAGGTGGAGCTTAGTATTCAAGAACGGGTAAGAAAGGCGACTACTGCACTATACTAGTGCAGGAAGGCCATAGGTAAAAACTGGGCTTGCAGCCGAAAGCGGAATACTGGATACACACAGTTGTTGTGCGTCCTATATTATTGTATGGTAACAGTTTGTGGTGGACTGCACTCAGAGTAGCAACTTACTGTGGTCTGCTGGGGAAGGTACAAAAGCTAGCTGCGCTGGCCGCAATGAGGGCTTTTAGAACCATTCCGTCAGCCGGACTAGATATGCTACTCGGCTCGCTTCCGTGGGATATTCTTGGTGAACAACTCGCGGTAAATACGGCTCTGCGTCTTCGCGAGGCGGGCCGGTGGCGTGCGCTGAGTGCGGGAATTCCACTATACTGGACAAACTGAATCTCCCTAGGGAGACTTACTACACTTCTCCAAAATACCAGTTTGGGAGAAACTACACTAGTCTGATTCCTGCCCTTGAGCACCGAATTCAATTCATTCGACGGGGTTGGGGTAGGCATATATTTCATTTCGTCTTCCCGACTTTTGCAGTGTCCTACAGGCGGAGGTTTCGGCGATCTCGGAAATCCTGCCTTGACTGTGAGAGATATCACTATTTACACGGACAGTCAGGCGGCGATTCGCTCACTCGAATCTGCCTTGACGATAACTAAAACCATTGGCAACTGCTGCTCAGCCCTCGCAGAGATGGGTAGTTTCTTCAATATAACCCTCTGCTCAATTCCGAGCCATAGTAGTTTTGCGGGTGACTGCAAGGCGGATAAGCTGGCTCAGAAGGGGAACACCAGAAGCAGTTGACAAAAGACGCAAAGTACCATTTACAATACCATGTGTAAACTGACGATTAAGACCGCTGCTGTGGGCAGCGCCAATATTATATCAGCGGCAACACATGCCAAACAACAAGGATGATTTGTCCGATATGTATTTGATCCCAGCAGGGTGGTGGGGATTATCATGGGGGACTACCAGATCGGGGAGCTTGCCTGGGGGCTCCGAATTCCTCATCGCGACTTCTGCAGGAGTTGTGGAGATGTGAATGCGGAGGCGAGCGTTCTCTGTCTTTATCCGGCCTTGGCTGGTAGGAGAAGGAAATTTCTGGGTTCTCGGTTCTTCTATGATCTGGATGACTTTAGAAACATGACCGCCACAAGGCTCGATCGCTACATCGCCAGCACAGGTGTCTTGACACGTATGTACGTTCCAATGGAGGTGATTTTCTGGTGGTACCACAATGGACCCAGTGGTAGTCTAAGTGTGCTATGATGCATCATCGCAGCCCCTGCACCTAACCTAATGAAAACTGGCTATACATATAAGTAGGTTGCTCAGGTGCAATTTTCGGTTGCGAGTGTAGCGGCTATAAGCTCATGAAAGAGTGCGTGCGCTTACATGCAATCGCGACTACTTGCTAATTGTTAATTGCCTTGACCCCTGCAGTGTCATGGGCGCGTCGACATCTCACGCATTTCTATGCCTTGTTAACGTTTCGGTAGCATATCTTCTTTCCGGACGTGTAGCTGCTAGCACGCGCCTCTTATCCACCCTGTCTTTATACTGACAGGCTCGGAGCGCAGTGGGAGTTCTGTTTTCACACTAAGCGATGCGCAACTAAACAACAGCGTGTGGATGATAGGCCGACTTGATTTTAAGTTTGGGTGTCTATTTGGCATTTTCGTGTTTATTTACTTAAACATACATACTTAAATTTATACTCACTTTGTAAAAATTCGTCGATTTGATCGGTCCAAAACTTTATTTCGTCCGGCTTTTTCGAATTGTAATGTACCACCGAGCCGAATTCCGTGACATTAGAAAGGGGACGATATCCCAAGCCAGGATTTGTTCCTATTAGTGATTTTTCTAAAACATAACTAGGTCGAGTATCTGACAAGGTTGCGAATAATCCCTTCATACATATGGCGAACATCAGACCAAGTACAATGTAGAAGATGGTGTAGAAGATAAGCAATTTGCCTGTAAAAGAAAAGATGATAGAAAGTTAGTCATAAATCTAAATAATTCAATTTATTACATATTTTGTTTATTTATATATAGGTATTAGAAAGAAGGCTAATTCACAAATTTTCAGAGTTTGAAACATTGATTTTGGATAGCAGTTTTCAGTTGCACTGACCCATCCAGGGGTATGGGCGCGTCAACATCTCTTACATTTCTATGCTTTGTTGACGTTTCGATAGCATATCTAGCATGTACGAAACAAAACTTATGACGTAATCAAGAACAAGTATGCCAGAGCAATCGACCATCAACTTCGGGGACCTCAGCATTGAATTCGACTTTATATACCTGGGTTGTAACCTGGCAAAGGACGCCAACCAAACTGCCGAAATGAAGCGACGGATACAGCTTGCAAATGAAACTTTTTTCTCGGTCCAGCCAATAATGAAATCGAAGCATGTGCACAGAAACACAAGGTTCCGGATGTACAAAACCACGTACAACCTGTATTATGCTATGCGAAATCTGGACCCTAACTCAAGTCTCTGAAAACATGCTAAATACATTCGAACGGAAGATCCTTAGGCGAATTTTTGAAGAAGTTTGCAACCGAAATGGAAGGCGTATCCGGTACAACCATGAGTTGTACGAACTGTACGATGAGCTGGAAGTTTCGAAAAACGTCAAACTACAACGTCTACAATGAGCAAGACATGTACAACGAATGGACGATGACTTAAGAAATTATTGAACGGGCGACGCATTGACGGAGTAAGGCTTCGAGGAAGACCGAGAGCTCGTTATAAAGACTAATTAGTCTGAGGACGCGGAACAACTGCTAAGCTTCCAAAACTGGAGGATACTTTAACATTGACCGAGATAAATGGAGGACAATGGTCCAGCTGGTTAAAGCCCGACATCGGGTAGCGACACGATGATGATGATGAATTGATAGCATGCACCTCCTATGGATGTCAGTTACCCTTCCATGAATTTTTTTTTCAGCTACTTCTTCATATATCCCATAACCTATTTTCCGCAATTTTAATACTTTGTTCGTACTTCGCTCGTGTAATCCATACAAATTTCTTGTAAAGTATACACAAAATGATTACATAAAAACATTTATGTTTAAATATTTCATTAATGTTAGTCACGTTGCCCGAACAACAGAATATCCTATTTGGATATTCTGTTGTTCGGACAACGTGAATCTTTTCTTTAGCAGCGAAAATAATTTAGCCATAATAACTTGTTGGAACAATGTTAGCTAAGTACTTAGCTGAAATGCTTATGTAAATTCTATCTTTTAGATTCATTTTGAATTAGTTGCTATCTGAAACGATTCGTGGCTTTATTCATACCGACTTGAATGCATAATAAAAACAACCTTTACGACTGCTTTCAATGTTCGTTTACGCGACGATAATAAAGATAAGATTTACAATTACTAGAAAAAAAATCCATATTTAATGCGACTATAGAAATTATGGCTAACAATTTACCGGAGATTAATGTTTAAATATTTTAAATATTTCTGTGAATATTTTAATGATTTCAACTGAGTGGAAAAATTTACATATTTGAGAGGTGAACTGATTTTTATCTTACTAGTCAATGTACGATTAAAATGCATCCGGCCGCTTCTAGTACCTGTGACTTTGTACCAGGCTTAATTATTTTACTACGTAATACTAGTAGTCCACAAGAGACATATCCCACTTTGTATCATCAAAGAAACATTTAAATGCTCAACATATGCAGTGTAATCGTACACTCATGTGCAAATTCATTAACAGCGTATGCACTTCCTGGGCTATTTGCGTTCTTGTTCAAAGAAGTCATCAACTAATTATGCTTTGTACCGGATGAAAGTTGCACTAACTACAATAATTACCCCGTATTACCATGCTATTGTACTTGAGGCCATTTAATCTATGGCAAAGTGTTTTGTGGTTTGATGAATGAGACACATTTAAGGGTATGCGAGTCTGCTGTATGATCCAAGTTCAAGGCGATGAAATTTTGTTGAAAAATACTTAGAGCAGGTATTCGAAACATTACAACACAGGTGAAAATTCCATAGCATTTTCAATAGTGAAAGTCAGCCTGATAGTTTTTATCAAGTCCAAATAATTGCTTCAAGCTTTCCTGTAGTGAGATAATGTTACATTCACTAACACTAAGTTCACACTATTGGCCGAAACTTAATCTGATCTGAAACAGTCAGGTACATACAAATGTGACGTTTCTGATTATGTAAGCCGCCAGATTAAGCAATTTGGGCGATTTGGTGCAAGTATACTATTTTGCTCTAGTTCCTTGTGGGCATAGCGCGTGAACTACTCCTAAAAGAGCAAGTCTACGTTTCGGTAGCATAGAAAAGGTTTCAGAAGTTGCATGTTACTGGCATATGCATCCTGTTCGTTAAGCCGCCTTCTATGACAAGTCGGAAAAGATTATGGCTTATTCTTACGCCCCATAAGGCATTGAAGTTTAATCATATTCTACAAACACCCCAGAAAATGGGCTTATTTTGCAGTCGAAGCACGTCTGTGAAATTAACCCAATAAACAATATCTACATTAAGAATTCTCCTGAAACAAAACATGGGTCTACCTTAAATCGACCCGAGATACGACACACGTGTCTCAGTCATTTTCAATCCAGAGATATTCAAGAGATACAGTTTAATGTATGCACACTTTTCCATTCAGCTATGCCATTTTCAAACACATCGTATCCCATTCTAATGAAGTGCTGGGCTAGACAGTCATTGTTTGATATTGTTTAGCGGCAACAAAGTTAGTTAACTAGTGGAGCTTTTGAAAAATAAATTAAAATAAAAATAAAATAAAAAATACAAATTAAACGCTAACCGGTTTCCTCTTTAACGCTTTCCCACTGTGGTTAATTAGCGTTTGTAATGAAAATCATTGAGTTCGCAGCCGCTGCAGGCCGCGACATTAAAACGCGCTCTTTAGAACTTTTAATAGATCGCCGTGTGTTAGCAGGCGTAGTAATAGTAGTAAGTAATGACAAGCGCGACAATGGTGGATCATGGTCATGGGCTTGTCACTGTAATCTGATTGATCGGTTTATTTGATTTTCTAATTAGAAGTACTAAGTGGATGGGTGTTGGTTTACATATGAAGTAATATCAAGGTAAACTCGGGCCGGTGTTGAGAGAAGATATTAGGAATGTTGTGTTGTTGAACAAGTGTTAAAAGATACATGCACGTGGGTTTCGCATGTACCCTATGAAACGAAGCAAAATCGAGGGAAACAATTCAAGAAATTTTGAGACTTGGCACGATTGTTAGTAACTACAAAATATATTAAAAGTATGTATATTAAAATGAAATATTATTATATTAAAGTATTACGATGAAGATGATGCAGATGAAATGTCGAATTTTGCAATGACATGAAGTTGGCTGCGAATTTTATGTATCAAACTGCCGCCAGGCGGCACTAGTGATATAACATATTGAAGTATAAATACTGCTACCTTGGCTTATGGAGTCATTCCGGTTCTGCACTTCATGGTGATCGTTGAAAAAAAAGAGAAGAAGAACATGGAAGCGAGTCAAAAACTACTACTACTTTTCCTTTAAGAAATTTAATCTAGAGCACAACGCAACGGAAGCAACGAGGAATATCAACAGGGCATTTGGACCTGATACGGTTAACGAGCGAACCACTCAGCGGTGGTTCGAAAAATTTTGATCTGGAAATATGAACCTTCGAAATGAGCCAGGTGGGAACCCAGGACCATCGATCGATAGCGACGAACTGTGTGCATTAGTGGAGTCTGACCCCTGCCAAGCCATAAGCGATCTTGCGGAGAAATTGGGCGTGCACCATTCGACAGTTTGCCGCCACTTGCAACAACTTGGAAAAGTGAAAAAGCTTGACAAGTGGGTTCCACATGATCTTACCGACCAAGACATGGCCTGTCGATTGGAGATTTCTTGTTCTATTCTCTCCCACAACAGAAACGAACCGTTCTTGAACCGAATTGCGACCTGTGATGAAAAGTGGATACTACACGATAATCGTCGCCGATCGGCCCAATGGCTAGATGCCGATGAGGCTCCAAGACACATGCCGAAACTAAGCCTTCAGCCAAAGAAAATAATGGTGACTGTTTGGTGGTCTATAGCTGAATTTATCCACTATTCGTTCGTGCAACCTGGCCAAACCATCAATGCTGAGAAATACGGCGCTCAACTGGACGAAATGCGTCAGAAATTGACAGTTCAATGCTAGGCTAGCCAACAGGGCTGAAGTTATACTGATTCATGACAACGCACGACCTTATGCATCGAGAACAACGATCCAAAAATTGAGTTGCGCTATGAGACTCTTCCTCACCCGCAATATTCACCAGACTTTAAATATTTGGATCACTTTTTGACAGGAAAACAGTTTAACAATGAAGCAGCTGTCAAAAATGCCTTGGAGAAGTTTCTTTGAGCCAGAAACTCGGACTTCTACGAAACAGGAATGCGCTTGTATCTCGTTGGGAAAAGTGTTTCGCATCCGGTGGTACCTATTTCGATTAATAAAATTATCTTTATAAAAAGTTACAGCTGTTCAAAAATTTAGTACTGAATCCAACATTTCATCTGCACCCACCTAATATATTAAAATAAAATTTCTTGCGGGTGGGGCGTGAGCTCGCGCGGGGGAGGAGTTTAAAAGGAAGTTTTCCTGTTTTGTTTTTTTTTTTGTTTTTGCTTGTATCTATCTCCGTAAATATCAATCTCAGCTAAAACCTTTTTGAGAGAAAGTAAAAATCGCCAAAAAATACCTACTGGCATCTGACTTATCTACAAATTAAAGCTTATTTCGTTACAAAAAATCGATCCCTATTATTTTTCTCCTGAAATCAATATTTAACCCGTTATTTGATGAAATACGTATAGAAAAGCTATGATTTTTTCCACTTCTTGTTAATAAACAAGCATTTGATAGAGGGTGTTTTTCAAGAAGGATTATCTCGAAAACTATCCAAGAATCGAAAAAAAACTATATGGCTATAATACGTTTTACGTCTTTTTTTGTGATCTTTATTTTTGTCTCAAACATTTTTTTTGCTATACTTTTTCAATTTTGTCTCCAAAATATTCGAGATTTCCATACCTCAGTTTTAAATTTTGAATTTTCATTTACTAACAAATGAACGAAGTTTGCCCCAACTCCCTGTCCTGTGTAAGGTCCATCGGTAAGCCACGCGGTGCACCTAGCATCAGGATAAAGATTGCCCTTTTCCCATTTCAAGCAGCTAGGGATGAGGACCAACAATTTTCTTTCAAATTCCGTTATCCAATCTCAAGCAGATCGGTATGCTAGGAATCTACCCCAGAATTCTCATGTGGCTATGATTATACACATGCGCGTCATCATCATGGGGCGACTGGTAGCTCAGTGCGTAGAGGCGTCAGTTTCATGTCTGACTACGGTCGTTGCGGGTTCAAGTCCCGTCCGCAGCGTTCGCGGCCATGGATGTTTGTGTTGTCTGCCCCTTGTGGTGTGGGGCGTAATGATAAGCCACAACATCTCCCTACTTGTCGCAGGCAGGTGGCTAAAGTGGTGCAGGAGGTGCATGCTGTCAAGTGCCAACGAAACGTCAGCTAAACCACATGGAATAGTTGATGGGCTATGCCTCACTAGGGGTTAGGGCAAATGAGTGTTATAAGTTAAATTTATTCAAAGACTTACTATAGAGCCGCAGATTCTTGAATAAAAATATGCAGCGAAGTAAGTCCAGCAACCTCTTCAATGGCCGATGTTGGACATGTACCCATGGATTGTGCTTTAGCGAATATACAAAGCGATTTAGTTTGCTACAGTTTGCTTTCAAGCGAGACCCGGGTTTTACCAAAAGACATCTACAACCCCACATGTTCCGAGTGCCCTTGCTAATAACATTTTGGGCGTGTTTGCACCAGTTGAGCTGCCAGTCCAGCATGATACCTGCACACTTGACTTCGATGGGGAACTCGTGTACGATCCTGCCAATGGTGACGGAGCTTAGGTGACGCTTTGTTAAAAGTTCTTCATCAATGGGCGAATGTACTTTATCAGTAAGCAGCTTTCGAATTTTATATTTTGTGGGAATATCTGCACATCGTTCCAATATTACTTGATATTTTCTTCGTTTTTAGTAAAGAATTTTAAATGATGAAAAAAATCGAAGATTGGACAAAGGGGTTTCTTCAATAAGCCCTCTATCCTCAAAAGTGTTGTGCCTCATAATCATAAAACAACTGTTATACTCGTACATTTGGAGTTGAAATTCATTAAGTCGAGCTTCTCTAAAATTTCAAAATATTAGGCGCGTTTTTTTGCAGCTATCCGGGTCAAGGGCAGTTAACAAGAGCTTTTGTGCAAAAAAAAAAACAATCTATCTGACCCATACAGGGTAAAAGCATGTATTTGACATGAAATGGATTTTGTCTCAGATAAAGTTTGGATTTTAAATGATGACATAATCCCACTCTTTGAAATACATTAAAAACAAACTTCATTCTATTACATCAAAAGCAATCATTAAACCTATCAAATTCAACTGTGCTGGAAAAAACTAATTCATTTCGAGTAGTTTCCTAATATTTTGACAAAAATTACTTTTCCAATCGGAAAAAATATGGAATCCCCCATTGAATTTAATTGAGGTGAAATGAAGTGAAAACAGAGTACAACATCGTGGAACGAACAAATTTTTTTCTAGCAACCGCTAGATGCGTCCTAAATAAAAGCTCTACTTGTGCGCTATCCAGGATTGAATCTGCACTCAATAAATTACTAACCCATATAGTGTAGCATTGTTGTTGTATTGCGTGTTATTTCACAAACCTATACAGGTTAAGAAAAGAAAGAGAACGCGCCTATTATGAATTCAAGAAACATAAATTCCTAATTCAACAAATTTTCAACTCTTCTGCACAAATCCTAGTACGCAAATACTCACAAATCCCCGTGCTTTCAAGTCATAATACACCCGATCAATTCACGTGGAAAATGTTTCTATTGAATGCTACCTAATTTACAACTTGCTTTATGAAAAAGAAAAACCATAAAAAATAAGAACGGGGGACAAGAGAAACTCATTAAAATTCTGTTCAGTAATAACATCTTCGAAATATACCTACAGGGGTGTTGCGACAACCACAGACTCACTGACTAATATACTTTGCAATTAAACCAAAATAAATCACAGCAAAGAACGTGAATCCTGTAAGATGCTCCTTTCCTGATCCTAGAGCGACAAATATACAACCAACTTCTTGCGTCGCCACCAATCCTCGCCAAAAACAACAACAACGACACAATTTGTGTTCCCTGTTCATTTGAGGTGAGGCCAAGCAAACACTTGAATTCGATCCGCTTCTTGCTTCGCTTTCGCTTCGGGCGTTCTTTTCGTTCAGGCGAAGCCATTTAAAGGACATTCGCGGTTTTCTTTCGTGCTCATTAATTTAGTCATATTTAACGTCATATTGAATAACCAAGTGGAAGAGTCTTACAAGTTTGTCGTCCTGTTTACTGTTTTTCCGTCATGTCCTCACCTAGATGACCCGATTTTGAATAGAACAGAAAGAACGTGGAAACAGGTTCACCACTGAAAAAAGCGGATACGAAACGAACACATCACCTTTAAGGTGCGGTTAAATTTCGTGGTCATATACCTGGTGCACGTAGAGGGTGACCAACCCCAAAAGTAATAGTAGTCACGGTACGGTGATTCATGTTGTAATGAATTCCCGAGCTCCTTTTTTTCGTTTTGTCCTTGCAGGAACGTTGAAGGCTATTGTATGAGAATCACGTTGTAACACGAGAAATTTGTGGTTTTCCAAGAGGGGGAATAGAGAACCATCTATGGGCAAAATGGAATTAAACAGAAAAGTAAATATAAGGGCACGTTGTTGGTTACTCAACAAGCAGCAGGAAAAGGAGTGTTAACATTATTTCGAAAGAATTTTTAGTTCAGCTCACTCTAAAAGCATTTTAATTAGTGTTAAAAAGCATTTGCTTTTCGTCAATTGTATGGTATCATTGACTTGAGGTACGCCAAACAAAATTTTAATTATTTCTGAAAAATGTTTCGCGAATGTTCTTTTAAAGCGATAAATTACCCTCGAAAACTATTGATGATAGAGCCTCCCATACTTTGGGGGGGGGGGGGGGGGGGGAGGGGGGACTGTAAATCGGCTTTATCATCCCCAATAATAACGTACCAATAGACTTAATCTGAAAAAAGTAGATTTGTAAAGTGAAAAGCGGAAATTCGTTTGAGCGTCGGCTCAGCTTTAGGCAGTAGCAGTACAAACATAACGGTTACTTATCTGTTCATTTGAAATATGTACATGACTCGAGAATAACTGAAAACATACAAAATAATCCCCTTACAAATGTAGAAATTTTGAGGGATAATTCATCAGCCCAGTTTGTGAATTTTGGGGTCTTTTGATGACTGCCCCTAAGCCAAAATCGAATTTTTAGGGGAATCTTGCAAATTATCTCCAAATTTGGGGGATATATCATTTTTAATCGAACAGGATGAGAGGTTTTATGAACGCTTAAACGGGCATGAATTAGTCGCGGATGCGGAAGTTCTATCAATTCCAAACTTAGCTACCGTACAACCACAGTTAGAACCTTTGAATTCATCATCAACCCCCACTCAGGACATGTTGACTACAACACGTGTCTTCATTATGAGGAAATCCTAATTAGATGACCGCCTTTAAGAAGCCATTAGCATCTAATATATTAGCACATTTACGATAGGCATGTCAAGGATCAGACAAAACTAATATGTCAAAAATAAACTTGACACTCCTTGGCATTTGAATCTGTTCGGTCAGATCGTGGGTCAAGCCCGGAAGGCAAGTTTGCGACTCATTCCATTAGAGAAAATGAGAATAGCTAAAGTAAATGTCAAGTCTATATACAAATAGGATGCCGTGACGACCAATTTAATTACCCCCGATTTCAATGTCAGAGGAATATTAAAAATGTCTTCTCCAGCTGCCAATGGCATTGTTCGAGCTTATTTGCTTAGTATTACGTTTTATGCAGAAAAAGTATAGGGGCAGCTGACAGTCAAGTGAGAAAATTGCTCTGAATGACTGTGCTAAAGCTGTTGGATGCTTGAAAATTAATGGGAGTGATGATTGGTTCGAAATATGTAATTAGTTCACAGATTAGACGTTATGCTATCAGTTCAAATGAGTGATGAATTAGGATTCGTTCTAATTGACTGCTAATGGATTAGCTGGTAATTGATTTAATCAATATATTGTAGAAACAGGTAAAAAAATAGGATCTAGACTTCAGAAATTCAAGTGGTGGTAGGTACTTTTAGACTGCTCGCTCGGTGTATTCTGTTAATGGGTTGTAACTTTACTTTCTTCAGTAAAGGCGCAATTCTGCCTCCTTGACAGATAAAGTTGTGTTAATTGTTATGTGGCAAAACAAACGATTGACCGATAATAAGACGAATGAATGCCAGCACACATTTCGGTATATTCCTGTTTCATCGAGCGACGCATCGTGGCTGGCATTTTTGCTAACAGTAGCTTCAGCGCTGTAGCATACAGATGAGCGAAGCAAGCGTTCTATGGCAGTGTTGGGACAATAAGCGATTTAATTTTGCAAAATATGATAGAGAAACGTCATTTGGTATGACTGTTGGTCCTCATACATTCATTTCAAGAGATGGAGCTACCTTGGACCCCGCGGCAGAGCGACTGTGCGTACAGGCGAAACACCGAAAAATTTGAGCCCTGTTATAAAGTTTCTCTTAATAACTTCTAAAGGGTGCCTCGGATCGAAAAAAAACTTTACAAGAATATATAAATATAAAATAAAGGGCATCAAACTCTGCGTCAAATGCATTGCTCAGAGTCAAAATTCGGTACTACAGTATCGTTAAAATTGATAGTAAAGAACGTCAATTTTTGAGACTTGGGAGAAAAATTACACTTGATCACTTTTCAAGATCATAGATTTTTAAATCGGCTGCTCCAAATGAAAAATCTAATTAAATAGAAGTTGAAGACATTTCGATTTTCGGTCCAACGTGCCCAATATTTTTCAAATCGGTTGGTTTTTAGTGTAGTTGTAAGCGAAAATGCTGAAATACTTGTTTAGCGATTTCAGCCTTAACAGCGCTTTCCCGGTAAATAAAACAGGTAAAAGTTTTGTTTTAGTCTCAATTTTTAGATATTTTAATCTTGTTTAAAAAAGTTTTGCTGAGCCTTTTGCCAGACTAATTTAATTAATGAATTAATTGATTCAATTTCCTCCATCATTTCAAAGCCCAAACAACCTATATGGCAGTTGTAGGTTGATTCCTAATGTAGTTCGTCATTCTGAATCGAATGAAATTAATCGCCATTCCACACGATCATTAGTCCAAAAGATATTCACATTTTTTTTAGATTTTTTATTAATTAAGAAAGATATTTTGTTAACCAAGTTCAAAATAAAAAGCTTATAGGACAGAATTACCCACCGAAAATTCTCCGATTCGGTGTGCCATTGGTCGCGCTCCTGAAAGCCTGACCGGTTAAGGAAATGACAGTGAGCAACAGAGATGGCAAAGCATTGCGTATACGTAAGTGAAAGAGAGACACATTTAACTGTTACATTCACACATTCGACGCACACGAGAGTGCAGAATGACAACCAAGCAATTTTCGTGAGGCCTGTTTCTTAGTAATTGCACTAGAGCGAAAGAGACAGAGGCCGGTAGATGTATTTGTTTAGAAATCATAGGCTGGGGAAACAAACCAATAAATTTTTCCGGTATATTTCCCATCTAAAGATCCTCTCAGATAAGCGGCACTCTCTCTTCAACTTACGAATATACAATACTTCACATCTCTGTTACTCACTGTCAAATTGTCTGATCCTGTAAGTTTAACAGAACGCAGCCATTATGACGGTTTTTTTTTCGATGTAAATAAAATACTTTCTACGCGGCTATTATTTTTACACCATTAGGTGAATTTCAAAATATTCCGAATAGATGAAAAATTATCCATCAAAACGGTTAAAACAAATTATTCATACGGCGAATCAATGGATATTTTTATTTAATCGGAAAAAAGCTCGAAAACCAACCATTGTCCAGGCGGGATTTGAACCCATAATTGGAGGAAAGAATTTATCGGACTGACGCCTCAATGCACTAAACTACCGACTCAATGTTTCGCAAGACGAATATAATAATATAATATATAATATAATATAAATATTAGGTGTACAACTTTGCTTCTGCCGTTTTCCGACAGACGGTTGCATCGGTGAGGGCTGGTCAAAATACGTAGTTCAAAAGTGTCAAAAAGTGAGTTTGGACGTCTGTGAACGTATCGACATACCCGCATTAGTAAAAGTTGTTCGCATTTTTAATAAGATTCGCGATTCAAAATGTCTGTTTTCGAGTCAAGTTCTCGTCATTTGCGGGAAGTTTTTATCTTCTTCTTCCATCTGAAAAAAAAAAAACTGCTGCTGAGGCTAATCGAATGCTCTCAGGTACTTACGGTGAGGTTGCTCTGAGTGACAGAACATGTTGGGAGTGGTTTCAACGTTTTAAAAGTGGCGATTTCAATGTCGAGGACAAGCATGGTTGTGGGAGAGAAAAACATTTCAAAGACGACGAACTGGAAGCACTGCTCGATGAAGATTCGTGCCAACCGCAAGAAGAATTAGCTGAATCACTGGAAGTGACTCAGCAAGCCATCTCGAAACGCCTCAAGGCCATGGGCATGATGCAGAAACAAGGAAATCGGATTCCGTACCGAGAAATATTGAACGGCGATTATTTGCATGCGAACAACTGCTTCAAAGGCAGAATCGGAAGGGATTTCTACATCGCATCGTAACCGGCGACGAAAATGGGTCCGTTACGATAATCCCAAGCGCAGAAAGTCATGGGGAATGCCCGGACATACCTCAACGTCGACGACAAAAGCGAATATTCACGGCGCCAAGGTTGTGCTTTGCATTTGGTGGGACCAGCTTCGTGTGATATACTACGAGCTACTGAAACCGAATGAAACTATCACATTGATCGGTACCGAACGCAATTGATGCGTTTAAGTCGAACATTAAAGGAAAGACGACCACAGTACCAAGAGAGACACGACAAAGTCATCCTCCAGCATGCCAATGCTCGGCCACACGTCACAAAAGTGTTCAAGACATACTTGGAAACCCTGAAACGAGAAATCTTGCCCCACCCGCCGTACTCCCCAGACATTGCTCCTTCCGACTACCATCTGTTTCGTTCCATGGCGCACGGCCTGGCTGATCAGAATTTTTGTTCGTACGAGGAAGTCAAAAAATGGATCCAATCATGGATCGCGTCGAAAGACGCAGCCTTTTTCCGAGATGGAATCCGAAAATTGCCGGAGAGATGGGCGAAAGCTGTCGCTAGCGATGGACAGTACTTTGAATAATACATCTGTAAGTACTTTTTGACAATTAAGCTTTTAATTCCAGGAAAAAACGGCGGAAGCAAAGTTGTACACCCAATATATTCGAGTAATAATTAGTTTTTACTTTTGGTTATGTATTTTTTGTGACCATATTGTCTTTTACACCAGGTAATGGTATTCTCTTTTAAACACCTATCGTGCGGTGTATTCCAGGTGTATTAATTTACCGAATGGATAGAAAAAGTACATTATCCAGCAACTGGTGTTAGAAGGAGCCAAATATTGTTTACGGTGTACCGTCTACGAATATATCGTTGAAACATCAAAATGCCTATTGCAATTTGCAAACTAAATATTAAGTCTGGCGTGGAAAATAAAACTAGTACTAGATGGACCAACATCAATGATTAACAAATGACAAAGATTATAGATGGCCCAGATTGACTCCTGGTCGCTTTTATCGTTTAAAAGGTAATACATTGGAATAGTTGTCCGTGTCATCACTGGCTACTGCCCAATTGGCGATCATGTTTGGAGACTTTCTCTATTTTAGAATCAATTCTTCAGAAGTTGGTGGAAGAGAAGCCGGAAGGAGGGGGTTATTTTTGGGTTACCTTTCTTTCATCGACTGGGAGGACGCTTAGCTCTATTGCTTTATAGTCAGCTCCGGCTGATTAAGTGATTGGCTTCAACTCATTTGAAGTGAGGAGTCATGGAAGGTATCACAACGGGCCCTGTAGTGGCCTAAGTTTGCTGTGTGGTAGTCATGTCAGCGCTTCAGCCTAACCCGTACTCTTTCCCGCTAAGTAAGCGGGAAGCCGGTGAGAAAATCAACAGTATGAATGTACTCAGTTCAAGATTCCTAACCGACGCCCTTCGTTTGATAGAACCGACTCTCCACTCCATCCAACCACCTACTACGACTACCTTTCTTTTGATAAATCATTCTTAAATTTCCCATAAATTCAATATTTAACATATTCAATACATTTATTCGTATAACTGGATCAATTGCGAACAGAGGATTTATCCAATGTAAGTAGCAGACTAGTGTAGTTCTTGATTGGTATATGAAAGTACTCTGATCGATCGATCGATCCCAATCGAAAACGACATATTCGAATATTTTTCTCTGAGCAGACGTACGCACTTTTTAAAATTGTAAAAAATAGCTCAAAGTAATATAAGTCCTTGTTACAAATTCATTCTATGAATACATCATTTTCTGAAGGAGCAAATGCTCATATCCATGTACTGTACTGCGTCGCTGTTCGAAAATTTCTCTATGTTCCATTCTTTACTCGCTACACCATACAACATATTGACAATAATACGTCATTTCATAAAATACTAACAAGGGTTGACATTTCCACTCATCACCAACGTTGTAGAAAGATGTCTTTTTAACAGATCCACTTGTGATTTTGATGGCATTTTATACTGACAGGCTATCTGATAAGTTTCTCATTTCTTTAATTTTTTTCTTTGCCAATAAAAGCGTAGAATACTTCTATAAGGACATCGTTGAATTTGATTTTTTATCGAATTTTTCGATTTCTTTTTAGATGCGAGATTCTACTTGGCAACTACGAGTAGATGTACAAATAAAACTACCACCTACTCGTTGTTTGATTTGTACATCTAGGTTAATACTCGTACATATATGTACATACTATACTTCGAATATTTTTCGTGTCAGGCTTTTGCGGCAGAAAGGTTGATAAGGATCTATGCTGTTGTAGGACTAGTGTGACGGAGAGATTCTTTCAGTATTCATCAGTAAGAACAAAGTAACCTAGGGTTTTCATATTGTACAATATATAACTCGTGAGAAAATAAACTAACTTCGGAGATTGTATCAGTATATCTCACAGTCTTTATTATTGCGGTAAATTTATTCAAAGACACTTAGATACTTCAGACACATTACCGAAATGCTATTGAAAAATTTGGATCTCCAGGACACAGTCATGGGAGTCTTAGGATAGGATATTCAAAATAAGTGGTAGATATGCAAAGGATTGAGGTGAGTGGTATTTGACAATAGGCTCCCTAGCTTTCATGAGAACATTGAAAATCGAAGACTCAGCACAAAGTGACATACGACATCTCTCAAAGGACCCGAATTCAAATTCGGACTTTGATGGCAGTTGGATCATGTAGAGTAGAGAACGGCTGCTATAGTCCGTCTGAAATGCTGGGACTAAACTCTTCCTACACCGCACCGGAGTGACGCGGTAAGCGATACGATACGCAAAGCAACCGAAGCCGACATCGGATTGACGTGTTGCATCGCATATCATATCATAAAATTCTTCCGGTGTGGAGATGTCCTAAAACGTATCGGTTACAGAGGTTGGTGTTGAATCGTGTGTAAACATCTTCTATCAATGACTTCTGCAGAAATCTTACTATACATGCTTGTCACTTTGATTCACTCATGGACGATTGACGATTTGGGTGTCTTGACAAACCCGACCGTGTGTCTGTACATAGTAGGTATAGGATGGTCGGGGAAATTATTATCTACTTAGGAGGACCGCTAAAATAATGGGAGTCCTTCTTCCTTGTCTTACCTATTCCAAAACTTCTGTCCATAGCAAAACCGACCGTAATTTTTGATTAAAATAAGACTTAATTTACAATATGCATCAACAAAATTCCGGGGATGGCTAAAATTAGACCCCAGTAATCCTCACTAAAATTATAATATGCAATGATTTTCAAATAATTCCGCTACTTACAATTAGTCATAGTCACCGTTGGCGCAACGTTAACATTGAAACCGATTCCCAAATACCACAAACTTTCAGTAAATGTGTCAGATTTCTCCAGACAATTGTGACATTCATCCGGTTCATGCCGGAGTGTGTACAACAGGTATTGAAAATGTTTAGTATAATCTGGTTTGCGGCGGATATTTTATTCGGTGTGCTTCTATTTATTAACGGAGAGGTGAATAACGAATATCAATTGCACCTGTGGCCACCATCGATGTGAATTCAACAGAATGATAAACGAGGACTGATTCATTGCCACTGATAGCAGATGTAGCAGAACCGGCTGTAATACTCGTATAATACATATATTTTTTTTCCTTACAAAGATTCACATCTTGAGGAGGTGCTGACATTTCAAGCGTCAATTATCTATCGATTTTCATTCACAGAACCAGAGCCGTGCGAAGAAAATTTGACGCCCGGGGCGAAGATTTAATATGGCGCCCGCATATATAAATAGAAAGATATAAAAAAAAACAGGATAATTATTTTTATTTTTTATTTTGTTTTGTATTACAAACTACAATATTTAGTAATGTTTTATATCAAATATCTCAAGTAAACACCTAATCTCAACTAGTGCCTTACCCTTATTTTAAAAATATATCCCATAAAAATCAGAGGAGTAGTTTCCTGGGGCCTTATCACGTAACTCGATTCGATTGAAAAAGCTATCGAAACGATCAAAGTGGCATCATGTAAATCGATATCGAATTTCCTTTTTTGAAAGTCAATGAATATTCGATTCGATTAGAAAATCGCCGTATCACACAATTCGATTGTTTGGGAAAATTTGGCATTTGAAATCGAAAATTGTTTCGATAGCAAATTGAATTCAAAATATTCGTTGTGCGTGTTATAGATTGTGTTGACGATGTAAGTATGATTATCTACATTTCTTGTGAATAAATAAATAATGTTATTTATAATTTCAGGGGGAAAAAACACAAACTTTGCGCAATACAACGCGCTTGTGGAGCACATGGAGAAGAATACAAATTCAACCTGCGGTATCATTCGTGCAAAAGACGCCTCTGCTGCTCACGAATAGAGAGCTTATTTAAGTATAACACAAAAAAGAAGTTACTTCAAGTATAACACAAAAAAGAAGTTGGCAACAAAGTGCGGAATAGGAGGAGCACCAGTGCAGCAAGGAAATGACGCTTTCTGAATTGAAGATGAGAGTCTTCAAGTCGTTAAATACTAGCGGAACAATAGAGCCTGAAGGACGGACTTTCTGCAAGAAAGTGTGTTTTTTTGTTTTTATTGTATTTCATCTGATCAATAAATTAATTACATTTAACAATTTTTGTCATAAAAAGAGTTTATCAAGTCTTTTTACTCTCCTTGTAAAGTTTCGCTCTGTAGTGACTTCTTCCTCTTCTACATCGTTATTGTAACCTTCCACAAATTTAAAAGAACCATCAAATGGAATAATCTAGTATATTATTATATTGTGCAGCGCACAGCACCCATTTACAATAAGTGATGTTCATGTTGGTTTTATTGGCGAAAAATGACGATGCTTCTCGTGTAAAATACATCTAAAATGTGCTTTTTGCAACCCGTTGGTCCTTTAAATAACGCTTCTCGCCTCGGAATGCTTACCGTTGAAGTGTGATTCCCGACTTCCTTCAGCAGTTGAAAGAACCCGCTTATTTCCTCAAAATAATTTGAGAAATCTGTAGAGTAGATAAATCGCTTCAGGGTGGCGTTCGTTATTTGTGTTCATTATATAGGTACATACAAGTTCGATGATATATCAAGTGGATCCGATGCATCCCGTAATGTCCTGCGACTAACAGTCGTATCGCCGCGTTCATCTTCCACATTATACAAATAAATATCTCGCTGTACACCCTTATAATCGCACATTTTTACACTATTCATCACAAAGAAGCAATACTATAACGGACCATTTGACAAATAAAAAAGATGCTACCGAAAAGCTATTAGAAATTATGATAAACATTTTTTAATGGACCGAATTAGAACAGTTACTTGAAATTATTTTAAGTTAATTGTCAAACGTCTAATAATTTATTAAAAATCCTCGTATTTGACAGGGAAATTTTCACTTCACATCAGGCAATGCAATTCATTCGATACGAGCGAGTTACATGATACGGAATTGCCATCGAATCGGATTCGATGGTCGAATTATCTTTCGATACGAATCGAATTACATGATGATAAAACCTTGGGCCCTGGTTTTACCACTATAAAATGCAAATTTTTGTTTTTATTTTTTAAAATTTAGTTTTTTTTTAGTTTCACTTTTCCAAATGGCGTATACAAAAGGTTCCATTTCAAAAATCTGATCTAAATTTTCTAAACGATTTTCATTCATAGGCTCGCAACCGTCAGAAATTAAGAAATTAGGATTGAATAATCAAGGCACGATTTGACTATAGGAAAGTAGATACTCGATTTTTGAAATAAAACTTGAACATTAGTTGCGTTTTATTTGTACAGAGTAGTATAGAGTAGATCAATTAATCAACATTTTATTGACGGAAAATGAATGCTATGTGGCTCCCAAACTGTAAACTGCCCGGAATCTTCGACACCAGCACCGCCTGCATTTAAAATTCGTGTACTAACCTTCTATCCAGAGCAACTCAGATCTAGTTTTTAGTGTAATTGTACGGTGTTAACCTGCTCTACTCCGCTCCGCTGTTAGAAAACGCGCCTATTATGTATACAAAAATTGAAAAAAAAAAAAAAATTCTTGCTATATAAGCTGTTTTCGATTCAACAAATTTTCGGATCATTTTCATACAAAACGACAAACCGGTTTTAATCCAGCTCTCACAGGGGATCTCATCGGAGCAAAGTTGAAAGCAAATTGGCTGAACATCAACTTCTCTCGCCCCGTCTAAATGTATACGGAGTACGCCATGACGACGGCGAAGTATCAGTATGGTGGCTGTTTAAGTTCGTTCGTCGCAGAGCCGCGGCGTTCTTTTCGGTCCGTGAAGCCGGATTAATGAATCGAAAGCAGCTATAGTAAAAGAGCAAAATTTTAATAACAAAGAAAATTCGCATTTTGTAGAGGTACAATCACTGAATTATTCCTTTGATTTTTATGGGATAAATTTTGAAAATTAGGGTAAAAAACTAGTTAAAATTAGGTGCTTATTTGAAAGTTCTAGCTTGCGTAGTTTTCGAGCTATTGCGTTTTTAATAACGTAAAATCGTAAAATTGTTTGCACGGCTATGTTATCCGTTCACGTCCAAAACCGCACAAATCTTGTTCTGGTTCCCGCTAGTGCTAGTCCCATTATTGGTGTCGACCGTCTGGAGTGTGTTAGAAGGTGTTTTTGTTCTTCAAATTCTCTTTTCTCACATTCGATACTTTGACAGTTCGAACGTAATTATGTTTTTCACGTGTGTCATTAGTCAACGATAAACACGTTTGGACTTAATGATCATTGACGCAAACATGTTTAACGACGATCGCCTGTCACGGGCTTTACGCACAAAAAGTTTGTTTTGCTATTTTATATTTAAAGAGTTAAACTGCAAAAAAAAAAAAAAAATGGGATGAAATGATGTTAGTACGATTTGATCATAGTAAAACAGAGAATTCATTTTTGAACCGGAGATTACCAATGCAAAAATTAAAAAAAAAAAAAAAAAAACTGGGCAAAGCAACAATTTTGAGTTTACAAATTTATTACAATTAAACCGCTTGTCTGATATAGACCAAATAAATTTTGTAATTTAGAACACCGTATTAGCTGTAATTGACGTTTTAATTGAGCGTCCTACTACACTGAGTTTGATGGACACAACATGCTGTGAAAAGAATCATTTTCTCAACCATAAAAATTTCTCCGCTGACTAGGACCAGCATAGGATGGCAATTTAGAAATGACACTCGCGCTGTTGTATTCATACGATTTTTCGTCAGTAGTCAGTTTTGAACTGAAAATTTGACAATTGATAGATGACTACCTATAGATGCGAGTGCAGTTCAGAACACAACAAGTTGCTGCAAAGCTGCTTCGATACTGTTGCCACATCATGCTGCGATTCCGCTGTGTGTTATGAACTTAGCCATTGTGTTTTTAGTAATGTAAGGTAGGCAATTTTCATACAAAAAAATGTAAATGCCTATATCAGGTAAAGGGTTAAGAATTCGAGAAAATGTTCAATAATATTTGTTGCTAGGAATTACTAGCGAAACCACGTGGTGGTACATTTATGCGCCAATTTCCGGACACTTTACATATGAATGCCAAACTCTAGACGCGAAGAAACATTATTTAAAAAGGTGAAAAGAAATGAAAAATGAAAAATGCCGTGAAATCCATTCAAAAATATCAAACCGGTTGACTGGTGAAAAATTTGGCGTGCATTTTGTACGAGATTTCACGGCACTTTTCATTCCACGGTGATCTGTGAACAAGGCTTTAGAATGAGCATGAATGATAAGTAGAGTATTTGGAATATTTTGCACTGCAAGAAGCCAGGTAGTCCGGATGGCAACGGTTAGCACGTTCATCTTCTATGCACTGGACCCTGGTTCGAATCTTATTTAGGGAAGTAGTTTTTTCGATAAAAGGGGATTTACTGCTGCGTCAGTTATATGTTTTTACGAAGCCTTTAAATATTTGTATAATTTTTCGTACAAATTATTTTGAACAATTTTTTAAGCAGTGTGAGGTCGTGCAAAACTCTGTACAAATTTTTGGAAAAAAAAAATGTATTCAGAAATTTTGAAAAAAATTGTTGGGCACATGTACATATATTCGGTGAGACACATATGTGCTCACACACACAGTCATAAAATGTACGTCCTTCGTACTTTAGCAAAAATGGAAAATTATCTTTTAATATATATATCATGTCCATATGTTACGGTATAATAATTAAAAACAGAAAGAGATGCATAAGGATTTCAAAAAGGGTTTTATGTATGACGACGTTTCGGATGTCACTCGCGTGTTCATTGTAACAATTTGTACAAATGTCCATTTTGAAATGCGCTATTGAAATTCCCAAATACCAAAATCGTTTTCGGCGCCCCCTGCTAATGGCGCCCGGGGCGGTCGCCCCCTCCCTTCGGACGGCCCTACTCAATTGCCCGACCAACTGTTCCATGTGGCCCAGTTGACGTTTCGTTGGCATAAATTGGTTTCAGAGAATGCAGTTGCCAGCATGCACCTCCTGCACATCCATGGCCACGAACGTTGTCGTGGACGGGATTCGAACCCGAAACACCGGTAGTCAAACATTAGACTGATGCCTCAACACACTGCTCTACCGGTCGCCCCAAAGCTTAGAGAAACGAACGAAGATAGAGACGTCCCACCATCGCACACGATTTTGTTAGTTTTTATTTTGATCACATTTTTTTTATCCACTACCTTCTCCTATCAGCTGGTTTGCTAATGACTATCAATTGCATGGGTTTACATTGTGGGATTATATGGGATGATGACAGCCGATTTATAACACTTAACAGTCGAGAACGAGATCCTTGCCAAAAAGTAGAAAACGAGCATTGCATGGATGTCGCCACAGACAGGTTCGCTTTTACGCCAGTGGCTGGGGTGAATTAAAGCATTCCTCAAACCAACACGATTTATTCGCCGGGGATAATCCGCGGCGAATAAGCAAATTTATTTACATGGCGTCTTATGGAGTTGATCACACCAACGTGACACGAATTCGCGGTGACAGCGATTTTTATTTTTCCGTAAAACATTCGCGTTGCTATAGCCACTTACATGAATTTCATGAATGTCATTGAAGTTGTTTTTATTTTTCAGTAAAACATTCGCGTTACGATGGCTACTCGTATGGATTTGATGTATTTCATTGAAATTTTGTTCGAATTGCAATAGCGAATAAATCCGCAGCGAATAATCCGCCGCGATTTAATCACGGCGATTTATTTTCGGCGTTTCGCGATTTTTTTTAGGGATGCTATACACCCCCTTTAATTGTTGTATTTAATTCACAGATGTCGTAAAAGACAAAATATACTTGATCAGAAGCGAAAAAACTAATCGGTGCTATTAACTTTTCGATATCGTTACCAAGTTGATTAAAACAATTTGCAATTCGAATTGTACCAAATTGTTAAAAGAAAATTTATTATTGAAATTAATTACTATTATTATTATAATCCAATGTATATTCATTTCACTATTCCTCTTCCTAGACTAGTGCGCTGAGGCGTTTTTCGAAGTATTCTTCCTTCGAATGGAGGGTTCAAGTCCCGCCACAGTGGCTAAAAATCACAAAAAGCTGTACCAAAGTTAAGAAAATGAACCTTTCTATTTTTTTTTGTATCCCGAATGGCGTTTTTGAGCTCAACTTTTGTCTGAGAAACAATTCCCAAAACCGCTCTTCAATATATGTCGCTTGTACGCTAGTTCAAAGTTGACCATCGTTCTCTTCAGAGAAAAACTTTGGGAAGAGTCGAAAAATAACGGTAACTTCAAAGTGGTGTATTATTTGTCAAAATCGTTCGATTCCCATCCTTTAAAATGTAAAATCTTCCTCGTGGTGTGTATTATATGTTTTTTTTTTATTAAAAATAAGTAATTATTTCAAATTTATGTGATGAAAATGATATAATATACAATACCATTCAAAAATACCTTTTTCCACCCTAGTTTTATATGAATTCAATTTTTAAAAAGGCTTTTAAAAAAAGTCCCACGAGGTATCTGGGATCTGTAGTTTATACTCTTATGTACATATTTAAAATCTAGCCGCTCGCAACCGCCCTTAAGAATTTTAGAAGAACTTTAGTGGGGTCAGTGGGGTGCACAGTTGGATTAGTTACAAAAAACTAGCCAAACTTTCCTATTGTTATGAGGTCGAAACTCATTACTCGGAGGTTTTTGAGGTCGCTGTTTGCAAATTTTAAATCAAAATTATATATAAACAAAAGTGGCGGGTCCAAAATGGCAACACTGTTCTCCTATAAATTTTGTAGAAAGTTAGTATTTAGGGGCTTTTGGAGTCGCTGAATGCGATTCGGAAGTGAAAATTGTAAAAAACAAAAGGGCGGAATAATAAACAACGACACCATTTGGACAAAAACAAAAAAAAATTGATTTTCTTAAATTTTTTTTTTTTGTATTGTATTCTAATTATGTTTACGGTTGTGGGTCTTAAGTCATAAAGAATGGGTAGGTAGTAAGTAATTAGCTTAATTAATTGTTTTTAGTCCGATAATTTCTATTTGGGGTATTTATACACAAGATAAATTACAATTTATAGAAAACAGTGTTGCCATTCTGGATCCGTCGATTGGATTTTTACAATTTTGATTTCATACTCGCGATCAGTGAGCCCAAAAACCGTGAATAGTGGTTTTCATCCAGATTGAATGTATTTATAGAAAATAGTGTTGCTATTCGAGATCTGTCATTTTTTTACAATTTCAGATTCGCAATCAGCGATCCAAAAAACCCTCGGATAATAACTTTCAGCCAGATTGGACGTTTTAATAGAAAACAGTTCCCCATTTTCAAAATCGACTCGAGCGGAGCAGCGGCCACTGTTTGGACGTGCTCCTTAGTCAATTTGTAAAAGCTGACTCTTGACTACAAACTGGTTTTGTTGCCAATGGACCTGCACTCTTCAGATGTTGTTTCATGTTATGTTTCGAACGGCATATAAATACTAAGGACTTAGGTTAAAAAAAAATTTGCGAATGTGGCGCTTTAAAAGTAAAAAAACGTGATTTTCATGTAAAACAAATTACGTGATATGATCGTTGGGGCGACCGGTAGCGCAGTGTGTTGAGGCATCAGTCTCGTGTTTGACTACCGGCGTTTCGGGTTCGAATTCCGTCCACGACAACGTTCCTGGCCATGGATGTGCAGGAGGTGCATGTTGGCAGCTGCATTCTCCGAAATCAGTTTATGCCAACGAAACGTTAACTGGGCAACATGGAACAGTTGACGCGCTATGCCCCACAAGGGGTTAGGGCAATTAAGTTGAGTACTAACAGTGCCAAATTAATGTGGCAAAAAACTTTACATTGGAAATGTTTCTAGAAAATCAAGTTTTTTTTTTCAAATCTAAAGTCCTTAATATTTAAACGCCGATCGAAACATATCATAATGGGGCAACTTTTGAAAACTTTACAGATTTGTCAGTTCAAAGTACTGTTACGAAGTAATCATTTGGATTTTTGATGAAAAATTGATTTTAAATTTTTTTTCTAAGTTCGAACGGTTGTATCTTTGTAATAACGGTGATTTTTATAGCCGGTAAAAAGTTCGTTTATATGCAATTTTATGTAGTTTCAGAAAGAAATATCCAATCTCGGATCGAATAATTGGTGGCTTGGCAAATTTAGAATTTGTTTGACAAGTCAAGGGTTTTGACAGTTTTTTAAACAAAATGCTACAACTCTGTAACGGTTAAAGGTGGAGAGTTAATGTCGTACATTCATTTTCCCCAAATGAGCCATACTATCGACCATTGAAATATTTACCATCATGAATGGGACACCTTGTATACGGGATTTCTTAAAATTCGGCTATAGGTGTTAAAATATTATTCGCAAAAAAAGGATTTTATTTAAACCGAAAAGAAAACCGTGATATAGTACACCGAATCGGTGAATTTTTCCCAGGTATTTTTTTTTACTGAAAAGTGTACATGTACATAATTTTTTAAATTTTGTTTCATGTCCGCTCTATCTACAGGTCGTTTCTCCTAGCTTCTAAGTATTGTATTTAATGGACCAAGGCTAATATCTACATCTTTTTCAGCAATTTCCTACAATATTTCTTGATCTCCGTTTACAAGATTTTCCTTTACGCTAAATTAAGAATGTGTCGTCACAATTCGAAACAAAAAAAATGTTCATTGCGTCAAAACGACAAGGATGGTGGAAATGGATGGCAAATCAGCACACATTCTTCTTTGAATATTCATGCATCTATGAGATTTTTTTTCTTGCAGCTCTACACTAGAAACGATTTTCCTTTCTTTTTTATAGGAGTGATAAATTTGTTCTGTTCTGTGAAAATGAGATTTGAACAGCAACATAAACAAACATCGTAAAGTGAGTTATATTAGGGTAATTTGCAATGCGTAATGTTTTTCCAGAACATGTGTTTGTACTTATGCGTATGTACGAATGCAAACATTATAAACGAACTGACAAGAATGAAATCTTAGGTTGATGTTGAAAGCATGTTTTGTTAGAATCGCAGAAAATGACGAAAACTAAAAATTTGTCTTGCTTTTTTCTTTTATAGACTCTGGAAAAAGTGATAGTATGTTTTCACTAAAGCTAAATTACTTTATTCTGCTCCTAATCACTTAATTTGAAGCTTCCCTAAAAACCAAAAAATTAATGTTAGCCCAAAACAAGCTAGCCTTCGGCTTCGTTGCAACTTAGGGTGCATTTGCCACTTTGAAATTACTCGTAAAACTTGTTACAATTGCACTGTTCCTATGAGAGGTATATGAAATAGTGGGCCGAACTGGGTTGCAGTTGCACCCACAGCGAGCAGAGGCGCCGACAGATTGCCTTCTTGGGTGATTTCTTTGTGATGGTATCCTCACAATAAACTGACCCATTCTTGAAATAACAATTAACGTATCTCTTACACTTAAAAAAAAAATTACTGATGATGGGTCCACAAACAGAACGGACAATAGTCCTAAGTCGACGTCTTAAAGCGGGTAAATATCTGATATAGTTACGAATGTATGTGTCTCATGCAGTCAATCAAAATGGACTCACGGTTGAGGTGAACCAAATTAGAACCAATTTCTTCGACAAGTCTCGAGTTGTACGGTCCCGATCGTGCAAATCATAAGCGTTGTATGGAAATGGCGTTTGTTGTTTGTTTTTAAGAATGAAGCCAATTTTTCAAGCATTTGTAAATGGAAACATTATGCTTTTTTGTTTGATAACACAAAATAATAAATTAAATTTTAATTAAATTCAAACTCAAAAATTTTTACCGTCCAAGACGCATCCAACGAAAATCAGCTGTTCAGCCTGTTATAGTTAAATCTTCTGTCCGCATTCATTTGACACATTTGAACTGTGGAAAACTGACTTTCTAACAAACTTGCAACGCTTTTTTAAATTAAAAGTAGAAACATGCACTTCCAAGAGCGTAAAAGTAACTTAGAACAAAACACAATAAATAGTCGCCCACAGTTTTAAAACACAAGCATATGTAAATTGATACTTCGTGATGCGTTGATTCCGACAAAGTTGAACTCATCGTGAACCACGTGTTGTTCGCGCAGAGTAAACTTATCGCTATCTAAAATACATTGGTTCAATTTTATTTGACAGCGTACGTTCCTACGGCAGCCGGTTCCTCGTGCCGGGACGACTCGTTTTTCAACGGCCAAGAGCTGCCAAACCCCCTCGATGCATGAAGAACTGCAGTATTCGAAGCATCGCTACTACCACCACCACGAGTTTTAATACCATATACGGCCATTATGGTTCGGGCTAATACCACACGGGTTCTCATGATCCGGGGCCCAGGAGATTGACGGCTGTCAAGCATTGTTAAAGGAGCATTACTATTAGGCACACGATCGTCGTACATTATTCGCGATTAGCGATCAAACCATAGAGCACGGAACACTATATGCATCTTTTTGATCGTCGCCTGCGATCGACATAGCATAGCTTAGCATAGCATAGCCTAGCAAAACGCACCTTAAACCACAGGATTCAATGGTACAATCTTCATATTTATGTCCTTCCCTCCCTATTTGTCATAGCTAAATACGTTTTCGATTGTTTGAACGAAGAAGTCGAGTGAGGAAACGATATTTGAGCCTGAAATATTGGAGGGGCGTTGCCCCTCCCCCCCCCCCTCCCCCCAATATTTGGATTGAGTGGCAAAAGTGCCTGCCCCCCCCCCCCCTAGTCGGCGCCTATGACAGCGAGTGTTCATGTTTGCGCGATATGATAGGGTTTTGATTCCTCAGAGCGAGCGGAGGTTGTTGATTCACAATAATTTCTTGTTTGTGCTTATATTCCAAGCACAAACAAGAAATTACATTAATTACATTGCGGAATAGTCTTGTTTGTGAGGAATTTGGGGAACGCGGCGGCTGCCCCTTTTGGAATTATTTGTTTGTTAGATACAAAGCCCCTAGATGGAAACAACATTGAGCTGTTCTCCTATTGTTTGTGAAACAGCTATGTTCCCATAATTGTGCAAAAGTATTTCGTGCTAATCTGAGCACCCAATTGCAATTAAACATATAAATAAATTCAAATTAAGAGCATGCGCTAACTATGTACATTTCACAATTTGCCGATCAGCTCATCGTGTGTAAGTTATGCATGTCATGCGGATTCTTATGGTAGAAGAGATACTTAAACTAAGAAATTTATATGTATGATGAATGAAACTGTTTATTGAGCCAGTCTCTCATCTTGATCTATGCTATCCATTCGTCACGTCAAACAATCTAGCGATAATTATTATAAGTTCCCTCTCTTTCATCGATAATTCATGTGCTTTGTATTATATGTATGTACAAAAAAATTTGCTTCGAAACCATAAAAGCCAAAATAAGAGCAAAATGAAATGCATAAATCCGCACAAAAGTCGAAAATACAAAAAAGAGTCTCTACTAAATTCTGAAAACGATCTGTACGCGATCTTGAACTTAATAATTTGGCTCATCGTTAAGAAAATGGTGCCAAAATTATTATACTAGCCAAAACTGATATTTTGACTGTTATATAATTGAAAATTTCTTAAACAAAATAAATATTCCAGAAATTCGATGAAAACTTGCCAGCCGAGTAAAGTTTGATATTATAAGATAATATGTAACGTTCACTATACTCGTACATATGTGTTGCTAACAAAAACTAAAACATAAATAAATGATGAATAAAATATATCATTAATGAATATCCCTGGAAATCAGGTATAATTAAAATCATTTTAAAATAAAAATAAAGTGCAATATAACGAAAGTTGCTAGTCCAGAGAAAAAAAAACGATTTTTTTTTTAATTTTATCAGTTTTGAAAATTTTCAGTAAGAATATTGTGCTTTAATAAATTATCGGACAGAAAAATGTGGAAAAAAATTTATGCCGTGCGCCATAGTTTGAATACCCTAGACCGATTGGAATTTTAAAATGTCCCTGCGAGTACCTATATGAATTCGATTTTGACTACCAATAGACCCAAATATGAGTGTGTATCAGTATTTTTTCAAAATTTCTAGTCTTCAAGTTTTATTCTATCGAAAGTTGGACAAAAGTACGGGCAGACAAACAGACATCGCATTGCTAAACTAATTCAGGAGGTGACCCTGATCAAATCAATACACATATATACTGTACATACATATGCATATATGCATACACAATATATGTATGTATATATATCATCATCATATGCAGCTATTTCGACCATTCGTATATTTTGCTAGTTGCTATTATAATATGGTGCAGCTTCCCCATTTTATTGTGAACTTAGTTGTTCCATGACATTCTGTTCTGGGCCAATCTTTGCCAAGGTGTGGCTACTTGTTTTTTTTATCCTCCTCTCCTCCTTTCTACTCCTTTCCACTTTATCACGGCGCACTACTCTTGTAATTATACTCTAGATGAAATCTGAGAGCAATATGTTTTATAGTTTCTTAGAAAATCTGATTATTGTAAATTATCAAAAATGTGTCATTTTGTATGGGAGGGGGTAGACGGAGTAAGAGTAATCGATTACTTTTTTTGAATCTACTTGATATTGTTAATTAAGTGTTAAGTACAAAATTTCAGCCCGATAAATTGTATAGGTAATGAGTAAATTGGCTTAACGTATTTCATGAAATAGTGCAGTTTGTATGGGAGGGGGTAGAAGGAGGGTGAGGATTACAATAAGTTTTATAACATAGGTTACAATTATCATAAAAGTGATATATTAAAAATTTCAAAGCAATATGTTTTATAGTTTCTGAGAAAATCGGATTATTGTAAATTTTCAAAAATGTGTCATTTTGTATGGGAGGGGGTAGAAGGGGTGGAGCGATTTAGCCCGTTCACGAACTTAGCCTTCATTTTTTGTCAAAAATAACGTGTACAAAATTTGAACTTCATAGCTCAACGCGTTCTCGAGCTAGAGAGGTCACGGACGGACGGACGGACATACGGACAGACGGACATCCGGTTTTGAGATATTCGAGTGATAATATGAACTTCTGTATCATTCATTTTTTTCTGCGAGCCTTATTTCTTAGCGTTACAAACTTTGTGGCAAACTTATAATACTCTCAGATTTCATCTAGAGTATAATTAACAATATCAGTTAGATTCAAAAAAAATAGTCGATTACCCTTACTCCGTCTACCCCCTCCTATACAATATCCGAGATTGCAACCAAAATTATTTATTGGCTTTAACCAGGTTCAAATTCATCTAGAGTATTGCATGATTGGGGTTTACCCCAATCGTAGTTCTTGTATGTTTATACTCTAGATGAAATCTGAGAGTATTATAAGTTTGCCACAAAGTTTGTAACGCTAAGAAATAAGGCTCGCAGAAAAAAATGAATGATACAGAAGTTCACATTATCACTCGAATATCTCAAAACCGGATGTCCGTCTGTCCGTCCGTCCGTCCGTGACCTCTCTAGCTCGAGAACGCGTTGAGCTATGAAGTTCAAATTTTGCACACGTTATTTTTGACAAAAAATGAAGGCTAAGTTCGTGAACGGGCTAAATCGCTCCACCCCTTCTACCCCCTCCCATACAAAATGACACATTTTTGAAAATTTACAATAATCAGATTTTCTCAGAAACTATAAAACATATTGCTTTGAAATTTTTAATATATCACTTTTATGATAATTGTAACCTACATTATTAAATTTATTGTAATCCTCACCCTCCTTCTACCCCCTCCCATACAAACTGCACTATTTCATGAAATACGTCTTAACGTCTTAACGACTTACGTCTTACGTCTTAACGATGCATCCGAGATTGCAACCAAAATTATTTATTGGCTTTAACCAGGTTCAAATTCATCTAGAGTATTGCATGATTGGGGTTTACCCCAATCGTAGTTCTTTTATGTTTATACTCTAGATGAAATCTGAGAGTATTATAAGTTTGCCACAAAGTTTGTAACGCTAAGAAATAAGGCTCGCAGAAAAAAATGAATGATACAGAAGTTCATATTATCACTCGAATATCTCAAAACCGGATGTCCGTCTGTCCGTCCGTCCGTCCGTGACCTCTCTAGCTCGAGAACGCGTTGAGCTATGAAGTTCAAATTTTGCACACGTTATTTTTGACAAAAAATGAAGGCTAAGTTCGTGAACGGGCTAAATCGCTCTACCCCTTCTACCCCCTCCCAAACAAAATGACACATTTTTGAAAATTTACAATAATCAGATTTTCTCAGAAACTATAAAACATATTGCTTTGAAATTTTTAATATATCACTTTTATGATAATTGTAACCTACATTATAAAATTTATTGTAATCCTCACCCTCCTTCTACCCCCTCCCATACAAACTGCACTATTTCATGAAATACGTCTTAACGTCTTAACGACTTACGTCTTACGTCTTAACGATGCATCCGAGATTGCAACCAAAATTATTTATTGGCTTTAACCAGGTTCAAATTCATCTAGAGTATTGCATGATTGGGGTTTACCCCAATCGTAGTTCTTTTATGTTTATACTCTAGATGAAATCTGAGAGTATTATAAGTTTGCCACAAAGTTTGTAACGCTAAGAAATAAGGCTCGCAGAAAAAAATGAATGATACAGAAGTTCATATTATCACTCGAATATCTCAAAACCGGATGTCCGTCTGTCCGTCTGTCCGTCTGTCCGTCCGTCCGTCCGTGACCTCTCTAGCTCGAGAACGCGTTGAGCTATGAAGTTCAAATTTTGCACACGTTATTTTTGACAAAAAATGAAGGCTAAGTTCGTGAACGGGCTAAATCGCTCTACCCCTTCTACCCCCTCCCAAACAAAATGACACATTTTTGAAAATTTACAATAATCAGATTTTCTCAGAAACTATAAAACATATTGCTTTGAAATTTTTAATATATCACTTTTATGATAATTGTAACCTATGTTATAAAACTTATTGTAATCCTCACCCTCCTTCTACCCCCTCCCATACAAACTGCACTATTTCATGAAATACGTTAAGCCAATTTACTCAGTACGTATACAATTTATCGGGCTGAAATTTTGTACTTAACACTTAATTAACAATATCAGTTAGATTCAAAAAAATTAATCGATTACCCTTACTCCGTCTACCCCCTCCCATACAAAATGACACATTTTTGATAATTTACAATAATCAGATTTTCTCAGAAACTATAAAACATCTTGCTTTGAAATTTTGAATATATCACTTTTATGATAATTGTAACCTACATTATAAAATTTATTGTAATCCTCACCCTCCTTCTACCCCCTCCCATACAAACTGCACTATTTCATGAAATACGTTAAGCCAATTTACTCATTACCTATACAATTTATCGGGCTGAAATTTTGTACTTAACACTTAATTAACAATATCAGTTAGATTCAAAACCAGGTTCAAATTCATCTAGAGTATTGCATGATTGGGGTTTACCCCAATCGTAGTTCTTTTATGTTTTTATAATAACATTGTATCGTTGACCTATGAGCATCTATTGAAGTAAAAAAAAAAGAAAAAGATTCCAATGCTCCAAAAAAAACCTCTTTTAATCCATTTTTGCTCATGTTTTCTTAATATTAATTATAGTCATTTCACGTAGTGCTTTTATTCTATGCTTTAAGAATCTCCAGTATCTCCCAGACAACTATTAGTTGGTATAAGGGATGACACTTTTAAAAATTCAATTTTGATGTTATATGTCCATATTATCTGTTGCTTTAATACGTATCAGTTGGTAGATTTCAATATCATGTTATTGAAGTTGACTGAATAATATAATAAACATAATATAGTCCCATCGTGAGTTCGGACGTCCCCATGGTCTTTTGATATTTTTGGGGTACCACTGTGTGGTTCGAGTTGACCATTTATTGTCTGTTCTTCTGGCTAAGTGATCTGCCCACTTCCACTCCCGAGATTTGACTCTTTTTATTACGTTGGTAAGTTGGGTTTGTTGTCTCATCCTATCGGTCTCTCTTCGAGATGCTTAACATGCATCTTTCCATCGAACTTGGAGCTTCCTAGTGATTTCGGGTTTTAGCGTCCAAGTTTCGCAACCATATGTCAGCACGGGTAGTATGTTAATTGCCTTGACCCCTCCAGGGGCATGGGCACATCATCATCTCTAGCATTTCTATGCCTTGTTGACGTTTCGATAGCATATCTACTTTTCGGAAGTGCAGTTGCAGCTCCGAGCACTGTGGGAGTTCTATTAGTACCCACAGACAGTTTTGGACTGAGATTTGAGCTTCGAGCTCTAGATGTAGTATCGTAGAGCGGTGACCGAACGACCACGGCCACCGAGCGGGTCAAACGTTAACTGGGCCACGTGGAACAGTTGACGCCCTATGCCCCACAAGAGGTTAGGGCAATGGAGTAGTTGAGTATATATATATTTATATTGCTCTACCTGGAGAGTCTGTTTTGATAGCTGCTCTATGCTACACACAGTGATGGCTGATGGTGGCTGTCATAAATGGCTCGGAAATTAATTAATTAATTAATTAATCCATCATAATTACGCGAGTTAATCTGGCATCTCAAAGGGGGGTTACCTCGCATCAAATGGGGTAGAACTGATTTTTGGATTTTGGATTTATGGCTGTGGTCTCATTATTAATCCAAGTTTTCGGCTTCCCCGATGAACCGGAAATCCTGAACCCATTCCCTCCTAGTGTGCCATATGACATCACTTTGACTTGTTTCGTTTAATGGCTCGTGGAGTGTATTTGTGTGTGTATTTTGTTACAGAGTTCATTGAGTTCTAAAGGAAGGATATATCTTTCAAATCGTATATGGGTTATGCAAGTATTCCCACAGTAGTCGAACCTAGCATACCATATATTTGAGTGAATTTTGAAAAGTGAAAAAAAAAGTGAAACTATGTCGCACCGGAAAATGTAAGTTGATTTTTTCCATATTTTAAAGATTTTTTTGCCTCGTACCATTAAATTTTCTAAAAGTGCAATATATAGTAGCAACAATCGCATGAAATTTAAAAAAAGAGAAAATTTGTTTGTGAGATAAATTTTTATTTTAAATTTGCTGGTGCCATATGGCATCATCGCAGGTACACATTGTAAACGACATTTTCCTGATCCTTGAAATTTACGTGTTATCTTTTCCTTTTTGAAGCATGAAATTACACGAGGCGTTGGATTATTTAGAGAGTCTGATTGCCGATGAAGACATTGAAAACGAAGAATCATGCGCAATTTTCATTCAACCCCCAGATGCTGAATATGACTCAGCCGAAGACGATTGTGACGAGAACGAAGGCGGTAAGATGATCGATTTGCATCATAGCCAACTAATAGGGGTACCGGTTAATTCGTGCGGTTTTCTAATAGATGGCGTAACTTCATTTTTATTCCAGTGATTCACCTTTCTAAATATGTGTTGGAAAGCTACTGTCATATAGTAGTTTCAGAATCAGTATGTGTCATTTAAATAAAAATAAAATAAATAACTGGTGCAACAGTCCACTTTGAACCACGGCCTCGAGATGAGTTAGCATTATCTCATTTTCTAGATCGTGACGGTTTTTGTGCAGAGGTATGTGATCAGCAATACGCTCAACCGAGTTATTTACCCCATAATGGGTACTCATTTAACAGCTGAGTGGGCTCATAGTCCGACACGTAAATCCCCGGAATCGAACCGGGGCCCAGTGCGTTGAAGGCGAACGTGCTAACCGTTGCGCCATCCGGACTACAATGTGTCATTTAGCTGAAGCGTAAACAACAATACTTTTTTTTACTCTGAAAATGTCGAATTTTGTGCCGAATGTTTTTGCGGGGAGTACTTCTTCATTACTTCAATATGAAGAAAAAGGCTGCCGAAAGTCATCGTATTTTGGTGGAAGTGTATGGTGTGCATGCTCTAGCTGAGCGTACATGCCAGAAGTGGTTTGCACGGTTTAAAAGTGGCAATTTTGACTTGGAGGACGATGAAAGGCCCGGACAGCCAAAAAAGTTTGAAGATCACGAATTGGAGACATTGCTCGTCCAAGATCCATCCCAAACGCAAAAAGAACTTGCAAAATCACTTGGCGTCGCTCAACAAACCATTTCCGATCGTCTAAACACAATGGGAATTATCCGGAAGGTAGGCCATTGGGTGCCGTATGAATTGAAGCCAAGAGACGTCGAACGCCGATTTTTCACAGGTGAACAACTGCTTCAACGGCACAAAAGAAAAAATTTTTTGCATCGAATTATCACTGGCGATGAAAAGTGGGTCCATTACGATAATCCAAAACGTCGGGCAACGTATGGATACTCCGGCCATGCATCATCATCGACGGCCGTTCAGAATATTCATGGCCTTAAGGTTATGCTGTGTATTTGGTGGGACCAGCAGGGTGTGATCTATTATGAGCTGTTGCAACCAAATGAAACGATCACAGGGGAAGTCTACCGACGACAATTGATGCGTTTGAGCCGAGCACTGCGCGAAAAACGGCCGGAATATGAACAAAGGCACGACAAGGTAATTTTGCAACATGATAATGCTCGGCCACATGTTGTACAGGTCGTCAAAACCTACCTTGAAACGCTCAAATGGGATGTCCTACCCCACCCGCCGTATAGTCCAGACCTTGCGCCATCCGATTACTATCTCTTCCGATCAATGCAACATGGCCTGGCTGACCAGCACTTCTCCAATTATGAAGAAGTCAAAAATTGGATTGATTCGTGGATAGCGGAGAAGCCGGCCGAATTTTTCAGAAAGGGTATTAAACCGCACGAATTAACCGGTACCTTTATTACAACAAGTGGTTGGAGTGGAATTCGTTGGTCGATACGGCGACAATGAAGTCCTCTACGAGTTTGGTGCAGAGAACCCATACACAGATCCACTCACGGAAATCTACGTTGAAGAAGAGGGCCATTCATCTACTCCGACACCGCCATGGACTTATGTTGGTTGTTATGGTCCAAAAATAGATGTCCCCACTGAAGTGCCAACATTGAAGCAGAAACACAAGTGAACATCTGCTAAATTCCACGACACGAAGCCGATTTTCCCAGATCCGTGTTTCTTGAACTGTTCAGCAAGAGCCCATGAGCTATTTGAAAGATTTTTCCATGATGAAATTTTGAAAATGATCTGTACTGAAAGCAATAATTATGGTGTATCGATTAGAGGCAAAAATCCAAATATTATGCTGCAGGGGGTCAAAGTTTTCCCGGGAATTATGTTTGTTTCCGCCTCAATGTACGATAACCCAAAATTCTGTTCTCGAGATACTGATTTGCATAACGCAATGCTCGCTCAAGCAGTGTTCCATGATCGGTTTCTTCTGATCGAGCGGTGCATTCATTTTGCTCCGAAAACTGCAATTGATCCGCACGATAAAATGTGGAAATTGCAACCAATGACTGATAATCTTGACGTCACTTAAAAAAAATAATATCCATCCTGAGCAGGATTTATCCTATGACGAATCGATGGTGCGGTATTTTGGTCGTCATTCATGTAAGTAATTCATAAAAGGAAACCCTGTCCGGTTTGGCTACAAAGTCTGGTGTTTGAGCACACCTGGAGGATATTTGGTCTTCTTTGAAGTCTATCAAAGAACTTATCCAAGACTTCATCCCGGTTTGCAGAGAAATCACGGAAAATGCGTTGCACCTTGGCTTCAGATGATCCACGAGTTGCCTGGGAATTATAAATTGGTTTTTCATCGATAATCTGTTCACGGGTATTCCAGTCCTACATTATCTGAAGAGCATTGGTTAGAATGGCACTGGCACAATTCGAGAACGTCGTCTTCCACAAAATTGCAATTTAAAATTCGACAAGGATATGAACAAAGCTGGCCGTGGAACTGTGTGCAGTTCAATCATCATGGATTTGGGCATTTGCGTCACGAAGTGGACGAATAATAAATGTGTCACTGTCGCATCAACAGTTTATGGAAAGGAGCCTGTTTCTAAGGTCTCTCGTTTCTCTCGAACTGAGAAGAAACGTGTTGCAGTTTATCGTCCGAATGTTGTTAAAAATTACAACAAGAGTATAATATATGGGAGGAACTGATCGCATGGATCAGAATGTCGCGAACTATGGAATAAGTAAGTGTGATAAATTTATTCTCTTTTTTACAATTATAATAATTTCTCACGTTTTCATTAAGTGTCCGGAAAAATGAATGGTGGTGGTCGATTTTTCCATGGCTCATCGATGCTGCTATACAAAATGCATGGCTTTTACAACGCAAATCTGGTAGTCGACTAAAGCAAATAGATTTTCGAAGGCAAATTGCTCAACATTATTATACCATAGTGTCGGTGACATCCCTCAGCAGACATTCAGTGTAAAATCCACGGTCTCTGAATGAAGATCATTCCGATAGGCAGGATCATTTACCAGTCGAATGCGCGAAAAGGCGGTGTGCTCACCGTGAATGCAAGAGCCAATCTCGCGTAAAGTGCCGAAAATGTGACAAAGCATTATGCATTTATAACGATTGCTTTGTAAAGTACCACACACAACCTTGAATATTAAACAATTAATATTAACTTCATTTTCAATGCTGTTATTTTTATAAAATCATGAAAATTAATCATATACACATACGTACTTGGAATTGTTTTTTTTTTAATTTTTCAAATTTATTTTCAACCATTTATTCGCATTTTTATTTGAAATAAAAAGAAGTAAATATAAAAAAACTGTATTTCTATGTTATTTAGTTTATCTTTTCACTGGTCTGGAATAATAAAATAAAGGTAGATTCATCAACCCAGTTTTATTTATTTATTTCTAGGCGTTTATAAGGCGAACCTGCGATGATACCATTATGGCATCACTCAATTACAGGTAAACTAAAACTCAGGTGAAAAAACGGGTGGCAAATTCGTTCTCAGGAGCCCTTAATTACTATGAATATGAAGTTTCACGCGAAAATTCGAAAAAAAAAATCCTCAGCAGGCAGTGGGTTAAGGAAAGGGGTTAAGCGGAGAACACATATGTATACGCGATCGCGATGGTGATTGCGTTGGCGATCAAATGCGTTCCATGTTAGTAAGTTAAGGAGCACATACTTGAAACGATTTGTCAGCGATGTTCGATCGCGGGGTAGTCGACGATCTGCGATCAAACGCAACTGGTTGAATTTATCGCAGATCGCAAGTATTAAAAATAACAGATTTCACGGGTAAATTGATTTAGCATGTAAAAAAACATAATGTGTTTTTTGATATGTCACATGCTGACTACAACAATGTGCGTATAAAATAAAAAAAAAAAATAAAAATTTCTTCTTGCGATTGCTATCGCGATTGCAACATGATGTGTTCGCTTTCTCCTGTGATCGCGATCGCGAACGCAATCGTAATCACCATCGCCACCGCGATCGCGTATGTGTGTTCTCTGCTTTAAGGAGCTATACCAGTGTGACACTTTTGAAAAATCGATTTTCTTTTTTTTGTCTTTATCAACAGTTTATACTTTCAAGAATATCCTGTAAAAATTTCAAACATTCCTGTTTCGCAAAAATTCATCTCATTTTTTTTCATTTATTTATTTGTTTTACTCCCTCCATATAAGTCGAAACTCGAAATTGAGAGAATTCTCTCTATGAAATTAGGGAGAATTTTCACAAATCACAGGAAATTTCCGCTTTAGGACCTACTAATCCCCCGGGTGGGTTCTAAAGCGGAAATAGACTACCAAAAGCGAAAATGCCGAAAATTAAGGAATTAAAAAAATTCTCTCTTATTGCAATAGAGAGGATTCTCCTAATATTCGCGAAACAGGAATGTTCCAAAAATTTCAAGGCCGTATCTCTAATTCATACTCCTCGAATGGCAGCCTTCTAAAGAGCAACCGCTAGCAGGTATATATTGCTGCCTGGAGGCGGAGCTCTGACGTGTTGTTTACCTGGATCTTTGGGCATAATTAACGGTACATAATTAAGAGGGGACACAAATATATCTATAGGGCCATTTGAAAATAGCGTTGCCATTTAAAAGGTATTCTGGAGTCGTTCAACGCAATTCGTTAATTAAATCTTTAACGCGTTTTTCTCGAAATGAGATTTTTCAAATTTGCTGCCATTGTAACTCAAATAGCAATTATCCGATTGGCTTGAAACTTGTACTGAGTACTATTGAATATATTTACTCTACAATGACGTAGGATATTTTTGATTGGATGAAAATTGACGATTTGGCATTGAAAAAACAGTCATTTTATAGGCAAGAAAACAGACTTTTTTTTCATACCTACGCCATTTTGTAAGATTTTGATATTTTTCGAAAATCCTAGGTCATTGTACAGGAAATACCTTCCAGTTTAACGGCATTTTTTCCTTTTTCGATGCTAGCTACTCAATCGGCCGGAGTCATGGCAGCAGTGGAGGAACTTTTTTGGGGCTTCCGAATCCCGCGCTTGGATCCCAACACTTTTCTATGAAAAAATTATGTAATATAGGCCAAATATGTTCTTAATTTTCTGAAACATTTAATTGAGTACTTTTCTTCCAAAAAATTCTCGAAAATCACCCAGATTTTCAGCGTTCACACTGGTATAGCCCCTTAAAGGGGAGTTTTTGTGTTTTTTTTATCTAATCTTCGCAACTATTAGTCCTAATGAAAAACTTTCTGAGAAAAAATAAAGATCACAAAAAAAAACATACATAAAAAACAGCCTTACCACTTATTTTGTATTTTAAACAGTTCCCGAGATAATCTCATTTGAAAAACATTAAAAAAAAAACACGTCTTGTCAATTGATCGATTGTTCCCACAAAATAGCAAAAATAATGCTTTTTTAGGAATTTGATCAAATAAAGGGTTAAATACTGAACCCACGAGGAAAATGATGAGGATCGATTTTTCGTAAAACTAAAGAAACTTTAATGTGAGATAAGTCAGATGCCCATAGATATGATAGTTACTTAGAAAAAGGAAAAAAAAACCTCATTCTCTTTTTTATGGTAACATTCATACTTACGGGCATCTGACTTATCTCAAACTAAAGCTTATCTTGTAATAACAAAACTCAAAATACATAAAAAAAACGATAATTCTTCCATATCCTCGGAACAAAGGAATGACAAAAAGTGTTTTTCAGATGAGATTATCTCGAAAATTATTTAAGATGGTTAAAACATTTTTTATGTATTTTTTGCGGTCTAATTTTGTCTTAGAAATTTTTTTTCACTAGGATCAAGCAAGAAGACAAAAGCAAAAATTTAAAAAAGACTCCCCTTTAATCTCCTCCCTCAAGGACTTCTTAGTCGCGATCGGCGGCCGTGATCGTTCGGTCATTGTGTGTAGAATTTATAAGGTGTTACATTTTTCCTTGTAAGAAAGAAAACATTCCTTTTTAGGTCTAGTATATTAAAACATTTATATACGCAAATACTCGTATATTTACCTACATTACATCCACAGATAGTTCATGCTGTGTCTGTCATACCAATTGATTTACAATTTTTAGATCCTATTCTACCTTGTCGTTTGAGATGACGATAATCAATATAGGAACTCGTCTAGAGTGTATCTATGCCGCGTTCGTTGTCCCGTTTTCAAGGAACGTCGGCTGCAAACACTTTTCTATGCCAAATTTTAGTTCTCTAAATAGATGTCATCTATATTTAGAATGACTGAGCGTCTGTGCTACATATGTTCAACATTGGGGTGTAGTGTATGGAGATATTGGATTTACCAATTCACTTAAAATTTTTGAATTTTTCAATGCCTCGAGAGAAGATTATGTGATACAAAAAAAAAAGATGGAGAAGGTTACGATCGTTGTGTAACAAGATTTTTATTTTCAAGTAGAAAATTATCCACTTTTTTACTTTTTATACTCAAACAAAAGTTACCGAATCGAATATATTGTGTCTAGGCTGCGATTCTGGCACGGTTCATTGGCTTATAAATCGAACTTTGTCCGCAATTCCGGGGAGTAACGCTACGACATTCTGACGAAACGCCTTCGATTTTCAGACCTACTGTAGAAAACGAGCAATTTTTACATTATTATTTTATTATTATCCCGAGTTAGCACCCGCAATGGGTGCAAGAACCAAGTTGCCGAGCTCGGACGTTTTTGGCTGATGCTCCGCCAACATCCGGACAATCATTAATGGAGGTTACCGAGCACCTTTCGCACCATTTCACAAGTATGCAGAATAACATACTTCTGCATTGTGTGGATAAGGCTGTGCGGCAGGTTCAGTTTGTCCAGGGAAGTAAGAAGGGCTTTAGGTACTATGGGGATAGCAGCATCGATTATCCATGCGGAGCGATTCGTCTTGTCAGCTAGGAGTATGTACATCGGGTTTGTTGTGGGCGACTGAGTGATCAGTGATAATCTGGCGATCCCAGTACATCGTGAAGCGAGTGCTGTCAAGCACTGCTTGTGGAGTGTACTGGTATGATAGATCGGAAGTGTCTCCTTGGTCAGCTCGTGCTTGTATGCAAGGTGTTGATGGATCACCTTGCATACCGCATTATGCTTTCCGTGCACTCCACCGGTGCCATTGCAGAACAGCCAGAGATGAGATGATCTAGTGTTTCAAGCACTGAACCGCACATTCTGCATTGATCATCATCCACCCGTTGCTTGCATATAAATTTAAGATATGCACAATTAAGAACGGCTACCAGCCCAGGACTGGCCTTTGTAAGGACAAGGATGGAAACATCATCAGCGACACCGATGGTATTGACAAACGATGGGCCTCTTATTTTGAAGAGCTTCTAAACCGACCATCTAACATCCCCACACAGGAAGCTCTCGACGATATTGTTGATCGAGGCCCACCTATTCAACCCCCGACAGTAGAGGAAGTTGATCTCGCGTTGCGGTCACTAAAACGAAATAAAGCGCCGGGCGCTGACGAGATTCCAGCTGAACTGCTAAAATTCGGTGGAACGAGTCTAGTTGATGCCATACATCAATTACTCCTGCGAGTATGGGGGAGCGAGGAGATTCCAGACGATTGGCGCAGAAGCATCATCTGTCCAATTCATAAAAAGGGACATAAACTGCGGTGTGAGAACTACAGGGTCATCTCACTAGTTTGTACGTCCTATAAAATTTTGACGAAAATTCTGGAAAATAGAATAAAACCGTACGCAGAACGAGTCATTGGCGAATATCTAAGCGGTTTCAGACCTGGTCGCTCCACAACCGATCAGCTCTTCTCAGTCAAACTGATACTCCAGAGGTGCTGGGAATACAACGTAAACGTATACCAAATCTTTGTCGACTTCAAGCAGGCATACGACAGTATCGATCGTGGAGTACTGTACAACGTCATGCTGCAATTTGGTATACCGGCAAAATTAGTGCGACTGACAAAGATGACGATGACCAACTCCGTCTCACAAGTCAGGATCCAGAATAGACTTACTGATCTATTTGAAACACGCAATGGTCTGAAACAGGGCGATGGACTGGCACCGACGCTCTTCAACCTAGCACTGGAATACGTTATTCGGGCCATGAATATGGACAACAGCAAGACGCTACTCATCAAGTCGACACAATTAGCAGCGTACGCCGACGACATCAACATCATGTCCCGAAGATTGGCTGACGCAGAAGAACTTCTGCATACGCTCGATACCGCTGCAAAGGAAGTTGGATTACGTATTAACGAGGGTAAAACTAAAATAATGATGCAATCGGTGACAAGGACACCTGCACAACCAAGCATCAATGTGGGGGACCTCAACATCGAGTTCGTGAACAACTTCATTTACCTGGGTTGCAACCTGTCAAGGGACGCCAACGAAACTGACGAAATCAAGCGACGGATACAGTTAGCTAATAAGACTTTTTTCTCGGTTCTCCCCATAATGAAATCGAAGCATGTGCACAGAAACACGAAGCTCCGCGTGTACAAAACCATTATACGACCAGTGCTATGCTATGGCTGCGAAGCATGGACCCTAACTCAAGCCTCCGAAAACATGCTAGACACTTTTGAACGTAAGGTTCTACGGCGAATTTTCGGGGCTGTTTGCGATCGAGATGGATGGCGCATCCGGTACAACCATGAGTTGTATGAAATGTACGATGAGCTGCAAGTCTCGAAAATCGTCAAACTACAACGACTTCAATGGGCAGGGCATGTACAAAGAATGGACGATGATCGCATGCCTAAGAGAGTAATGAGTGCAGAACGAGTCGACGGAGCGAGACTGCGAGGACGACCGAGATTTCGTTGGGAGAGCTCAGTAGGTGTGGACGCCGCGCAGCTGCTGGGCTCCCAAAATTGGAGGACGCGGTCACGTGACCTAGATAATTGGAGGACGATGATCCAGGCGGTCAAGGCCCGACGTCGGGCTGTCGCGCCACGATGATGATGACGGGTGGGGACCACGCCATCCTGAATGGCGATCATAGACCCTTCTGTTTCGGCATAGAGATACCCCGCACGAAGCCACCTGTTCGACAGGTGGAGATTAACAAATGGCTGCCAATAGCGCAGTGTGTTGAGGCATCAGTCTCATCTTTGACTACCGGCGTTTCGGGTTCGAATCCCGTCCACAACAACGTTGGTAGCCATGGATGTGCAGGAGCTGCAGTCTGGCAACTACATTCTCCGAAACGAGTTTATGCCAACGAAACGTCAACTGGGCCACATGGAACAGTTGACGCGCCATGCCCCACAGGGGTTAGGGCAATTGAGAGAAGTTTACTTATTGGATTGGAAAATTTATTTATTAATTTCATAAGGAAATTTATTTATTTGTCAAGTAAATTTATCTATTTGGTGCGGATTCGGAAATTTGTTGTTGAAAGTTTGTTTCTTTCGAACAAATATTTATTTGTTCGGGACATTTATTTATTTCATTCGTATATTTATTTGTTTTATCCGGATTATTTTTTTTTCGTCGTTTTTTTTAGTTTTTATTTATTTGTCTCGGAAATTGATGCACTTAACATAGAGATGATGTATCTATTATTAAAAAAAAGATCTTTGTACGTTTTTTCCCGTCAACTATTCCGCTTTATCGATTCTGCTATAATAATAGGCTCCACCTACCAACCATCTACATCAATAGAAGCGATTCTAATCAAAGTAAAAAGTGGAACGGCCACAAACATTCACTACTCTCGACTATTTATAAATTAAGTGTATTGTAAATATAATGAATGACATGCAAGGGTGGTTTCCGTTAAATCACTAGCAAACATTGGAAGAAGACTGGCAACTCTAAAAATAGTACCACCCGCAATAAAAAAAATCGAAACCAGTTGAGTAACAAGCTTATACCAGTAACAAGTAGTTTTTGGCGCCAGATTCTGTTGTTTTTTCTATCAACCTGTCGATTATGGTATACAAAACTGACGCGGTATTGTAAGTATATAGTACATCATACTCACGCCTGCAGAACAAAAAGCGCTACAGTTTGTGAAAGATTTGTAGTTGAAATTATACTCGTAATATACGAGTAGAATGGCTACGGTTTTCGCTACCTGCTTGGTATCTAGATATCATACATATAAATATGTATTTACGTTTTACAGGTACAAATGGTGGAAATATGGTTATTACAAATTAAGAACTCAAACTTGAAATAAGTAATTTGGGGTTATTGTGTTCACAGTACGAGTATTTGCACGTTAGTTACGAAGAGTAGAGAAAACAAAGAAGGAAATCCTCGAATGTCGGGCTATGGATGGATTGAGTGTAGATACGGAAAGGGAGCGATCCCTCCTTTTGGGGTTTAAGACATGCGTAGTTACTATTGAACTTATTCCTGGGTCATAGTATATTACCCGGCTGATAGTATCTTATCTATTATAGTTCAGGGAGAGCCAGACCCGTCGTTGTGGGTGTGTGCTTAACAATTCATGTACTATATGTACACACACAAAACAGAGCGATTAAATGCATAAATTGCCATCGGGAGTGGCGCCTCGAATCTTTCATAATCACTGGATTAGATCACTTCTGTGGGGATGCTATTAAGTGCTTCGGATAAAAGCATCATTTCTCTTCTAGGACACACTTACTGACATATTTAAATTTTATGACTTTTGTAGTGTATACAATGTACACATTGTAATGTATACACACATGACCTCGAAATCACTTCATTACGTACCCACATAGTAAACAAGTAAAAACATAGTAAACATTCATTCATCCACGTAGATGTAAGATGATATGCAGCCAGACGACAAGCAATGCGAGATGCACTTACTTGCATCTTTGCATATACATATATACATACGTGAGAACTCTTTTTGAGGAAACTATGAGAAATGCTTGATAAGCATTTTCGGAAGTGATTCGCACCTGTGAATTTTGCTTAGGTAATAAGATTTAGAATAGAATAATTTAGTATAAATAGAGTAAGATTTTGTGTAAATAAACAGTGTTAAATCGAAACTCACATCGGCAAGACCACTTGCCTTAGTTTTAATTGCACTCTATTCGGCAGTACCAACTGCTTGCCTTTTAGTGGCATAACAATGGTAAGTCCAGCAGTCCCAACTGCTTGCCTTCTAGCGGCATAACACTTGGGAAATCAGTGAATCTCTTCACTATCAATTTCGGCAGTAGTGCCTATCTATGAGCGGGAACGGCTGCTCAAATAAATTACCGTTCATTTGATAGATCTTTCCTCTTCTCTCTTCTCTCTCTCATGATGACAATTGAACCATTATCACATGGCTACCCAACCTTTATTACATGGCGATCCTGCCACATCGATCCTGCCCCATCGAATCTAAACTACACCGTGGAAACAAATAGGAACGAATCCAGAGCGCCTTCGAAGATGTCTTCCAAAAATTGGAAAATCTGCTAATCCAGGAACAGAAAACAGCACTTGGAAGGGACGACAAACCGATACCACCACCATATGAGCCACAACCAGTTAGGAACGACCAAACGGCTCCACCACAATACAAAGCCACCCCGATTATAAAGAAACCAAAAGTAGAGATTCTGAGTATAGAATCACTACCAACCAGAGCGACTCCTGCAATAAACGACTCAAACTGGAGGAACATACAAGTAGGCCCACAACCACTCACCATAGAAGAGTATCGGCTTCGACAAGGGAAAAGAGGCAACCAACCGGACAAACCCACACCAACTATAAAGAAAAACCGCAGCCGAGGAGGAAAAGCATTCCAGAAACGGAAAGAGTTGGCCATGATGTATAAGGCGTATAATCTAGAGTTAAGTGCATCCAAAAAGGACGCATTATACAAAAAAATTATATATTTAAAAAAAAAATAATAATAAAAAAAAAAAAAATTTTATGATTAATATACATATATATATTTTCACTATGGTATTCTCCGACACAAATGTAGACGAAAAAATAATCGTCAATACGGGTTCTGTCAGTAATACTAACCAATTTACGACAACCCAAGTATCTATTTTTGTGTTCATAACAATAACAGTTATGTTAGCACTATTTCTTGTGTATTTCCTCACTAAAAAGTTTATCAAAAAGGAAATTAAAAGGGAGATGATTAAAAGTACAAACGCCCTTAGCGTTTAGTCATGGAAAGTTTAAATGAGTTAGATAGAATACTACAAAATTTAAAAAAAGCAATTAATAGAAATTATACCGACAAATTTTTGGTAAATTTGCAATTGACCGTTCACGAACTACGTGAAACATTTAAAAATGAATTACTAAAGTTGAAAGATGATAATATTTTACAATTGAAAAACGCTTTCAATGTTAAATATAATGAAATTCAACAAATCATAAAACAGAAATCCACACTTACAAATATGGCAACTTTTGACATATTTAACAGTCTGAAGGTAATTCCTGACTTTACAGGAAAATACCAAGACATAAACCGATTTCTGAGCGTGGTAGACATAATCTATAAGTCTGTACCACAAAACCAACAAGAGGATTTTATTACTCTTATTGTTAATACTAAGCTAACAACTTTAGCTAGAACAAGACTTAATTCATTTTCTCAGCCGAAGACATATATTCAATTATCTACAAACCTTTCGAAAGCATACAAACCACCTACATCAACTAACAATCTTTTAGACAAATTGTCTAACATTCGACAAGGTGATAATTTATCAGTAACTCAATTTGCCGAACAAATTGAAAATCTAACCGCTGAACTAACAGCCCTTCAAATAACTTCAATTGGTGAAACCAATAGAGACACTCTCACCAAAGTTAATGAAACTTTAGCCTTAAACAGCTTTAAGAGAGGTATATATAATAAAAATATACAACAGACATTACAAGCTAGTAGAGTTGAATCTCTAATAGAAGCTATAGCAATAGCTCAAGAAGCGGAAAACGCTATAACAGAGAAAAAAGTCTTTTACTACCAAAAACAAAATAAGTCTAACAATAATAGACAAAATAATAATAACAAAAACAAAAACAAAAATGGTTATAACAATAGATATAACAATAAAAATAAGAACAACAATGATAATAGAAATAATAAAAATAGTACTAACTATAGAAATAACAACCCAAATCATAATAATGGGAATAGCAATAATAGAAAGAATAATGAGCCTAGAAATAACAATAATGGGAATAATAAGAATAGTTACAATAATAATAGAAATTACAACAATAATCGTAACAATTCAATTTATGTTACAAATCAGGAAAACCCCGAAACCCGAGAAACCAATGTGGAAAATTAACTAAAGGTCAATCCGGGACTGAAAATAAAAATGATAGTGCGAAAAATACTTTTAATATAAAAATAATTGAATTTAATGATGGGATACCTAACTATATAAAAATAAAAACGGATTATAAAACCCTAACATTCATGATAGATACAGGAGCAGATGTTTCCTTGTGTAAACTCAACAACGGAATCGATCAGTGCAAAATAAATGAGAACGATTCATGCAAATTAACGGGCATAACTAAAGACTACACTAAAACTCTTGGTACAACCATTTTAAGAATGCAACTAGATAGTGAAGATCTTTATTATAAAATTCAAGTAGTCGACAACGACTTTCCAATTTTAACAGATGGCATACTAGGAAGAGATTTCTTTAATAAATATTTGGCAAAAATTGATTACGAAACGTATACATTTTCCTTTTCAACAAATAAAAATTCTCACATTGTTCCAATAAACACAAAAATTTTTCAAATAAGAGTACCACCTAGATCTGAGATTATTCATCCAATCAATATCGAAATATCTGAAGACAGTCTAGCTTGTGGAAAACAAATATCTGAAAAATTATTTGTTGCAAATACCATTATACCTGCCAAAGGTATTAAACATATAAAAATATTAAACACTTCCGATGAAGAAATTATAATCAAAAATATTAATTTAAAATTGATACCCATTAAACACTTTCGATTAGAGAAAAACAATAAAATCATTAAAAACGATAGATGGAACAAATTAAGTAAACTCTTAAAAATTGGCTCCGACGATCCAAAAGCCAATGATTCTATAAAAACTATTTGTGAAGAATTTCAGGATATTTTTCATTTACAAGGCGAAAATTTAACATCAAACAACTTTTACAGACAACACTTAACTACCATTGATAAAACACCGGTATACATAAAAAACTATAGGCTACCACACGCCCATACTTCCGAGATAAATAACCAAGTACAAGATCTAATAAACACCGATATTGTAGAACCATCTACCAGTCCTTATAACTCACCAATGCTAATTGTGCCAAAAAAATCCGACAATGACACAAAAAAATGGCGACTAGTAGTTGATTATAGACAGCTCAACAAAAAATTAGTAAACGATAAATTTCCTTTAACCCGATTAGACGACGTTCTAGATCGAATTGGAAGAGCAAAATATTTCTCAACTCTTGATATGTCTAGTTCTTTTCATCAAATTGAGTTAGACAAATCATCTCGACCATTAACAGCATTCTCAACGAGTAATGGACACTACCAATTCAAACGTTTACCATTTGGATTGAAAATATCATCCAACAGTTTCCAACGAATGTTGACAATTGCTTTAGCAGGTCTTGACTCTAACGCATTTCTTTACGTAGACGATGTCATAGTATTTGGATGTTCCTTGAAACATCACAATACTAATTTAGTACAAACATTTAATCGATTACGTAAATATAATCTGAAATTAAATCCAGAAAAATGCAATTTTTTAAAATCCGAAGTAGTATATCTTGGACATCTGATAACAGATAATGGTGTAACAGCAGATCCTGATAAGTGCAAAGTTGTGCATAATTACCCCATACCAAAAAATGCCGACGACATTAGAAAATTCGTGGCATTCTGTAATTATTATCGACGTTTTGTGAAAGACTTCGCCGCTATTGCAAAACCTCTAAATAATCTACTAAAAAAGAATCAAAAATTCGAATGGAACCAACAATGCCAAAATTCCTTCGAAAAACTTAAAAACTGTATAACAAGCCCACCAATATTGCAATATCCATATATATAGTGGTTGAACACGAGGTAATTTCTGATATATTTGTAAAGTTTAATAAATGTGGAAATGAATTACGGTTAGAGTTAGAATTGCGGAGAAGATACCTAATTTTTAATTCTTCCAGGAGAAGTTTTTACTTTACGAGTGTTGACTTTCGTTTTATATCGGCGTAGGCTGATATCAAACACAATGATATTTCCAAAATAGATTTCATTAGGCTTCTTACCTGAAAAGAGAAAAATGAAAAATGGAAATTAAGTATTTATCACATACGAATAAAAAGTACATAGTACGCAAAAAGTAATGAGCAAGAAATCTCCAATAAAATACCATATAAAGCTTGTCTAGAATGATTAGTCTACTATGCCATTCAGACACACATAAACAATTTTGGTGATACTCGTTTGAAAAATATCCCAATTATATCGCCAAGTATCGCCAATTATCTCCTAAAATATATAAAATAGGTATAAGTAGCAAGCGCTCCAAAATATATCTAAACGATCAATTTACTAGATTACGTTTAGATAAGATAACTTTGTCAATTCGCAAAAAGTAGGCAAAAGGTGTAAGTAATTTTTTTTTTTAATTTTCAACCTATAAACGTATATGTACCTTCAAATACAATAATTAATACTTAATTCTCTAGAAAGCAAATTTTACTGGAGGTTCAGTGAAGTAAATATTGAGGCATAAAGTCAAAAGAAAACCATAGAATAAAACATAATTTTGAAAAACTGCTAAAGGTATATTTTAATATTCAAAGCTATTGGCTAAGTTCATAACACACAGCGGAATCGCAACATGCTCTGGCAACAGTATCGAAGCAGCTTTGCAATAGGTTGTTGTGTTCTGAACTGCACTTGCATCTAGTCATTCATCAATTGTAAAATTTCCAGTTCAAAACTGACTACTGACAAAAAATCATATGAATACGACAGCGCGAGTGTCATTTCAGGATTGTCATCATATGGTGATCCTAGCCATCGGAGAAATTTTTGTGATGGATGACATTTTTCACAGCATGTTGTGTCCATCAAAAACTCAGTGGCGAGAGTTCATAAAACAAATTGGCAACAGTATACCAATGGTTGTGTGTTATGAACTTAAAAAAAAATAATCAGAAATATTTTTTCAACTTTCTAGATCTAGATGCTTGCGTTTAAAAGCCGACAGTATCCATCGACGCAAAAAAACGCAAAAATTCACAATATTTTGTTCGAAATTGTATTTGTTCACGATAAAAAAAATAATTGATTAAGTTCTGGTACGATTACATAAACAACGCCATCATAAACAATAAAGGATAATAAAAAAAGTAGTATACTTTACTGTTCTTCTAATTCCAATCTATTCTTCCTAATTTATTTCGCTTCGTTATTCTTGAAAGGCGATATCGACGATAATGTTTTTCAAGTTTTCGTGGAGATTAATTTACTATTACCTAATCCTTTTCCCGAAAAAAATATCATTTCAATGTCTTGACCGTGATTTATTTGCGATTATCTTATTCTTCTACTGAAAAGATATCAGTACGTCCTCTAAAAGAGTTTATTGTGAGAATATCCCCTATTCTTATTATTGTCGCTAGTAAGATATCATTGCCTAACAAAGGGGCTGGTGGGGGGAGTCGACAAGAAGCTGAGAGGATAATAACTCCAAATGGTGTCAAAAGTTCTATTAACTCTTTTGCACCATTTAAAACGGCTTAAATGGACGGAATATTCCGGGCACTATTACAGTGGGGCATGAGCGCTCTACTAGATAGGATTCGGAACATATTCGTCGCCTGCCTTTCAACAGGCTACATCCCGAACGCATGGAGGAAGACTAACGTCGCCTTCTTGCCTAAACCGAGAAAAAAGAACTATACAGAGGGAAAGTCCTTCAGGCCGGCTAGCCTTACGTCATTCCTGTTGAAAACAATGGAAAGGGTGTTGGTGGACTACTTGGAGAATACCACACTAATGTATAGTCCTCTGAGTAGGCGCCAACATGCTTATAGAGCAGGCATATCTACGGAAACCGCTCTACATGAACTTTTTAGAGCTGCAGAGAGAGAGAGAGAGAGAGAGAGAGATTAATAATGGCGGGATCGCTATGTCTACTTTTATGGACATAGAGGGTGCTTTTGATAAAATCTCCTTTACCAAACTAAGGAACGCCCTGACTGAGCGGGGGTTGATTCTATTATAACTAAGTGCATCGACTCTATGCTTAAGCAGAGGGCGATAAATCTTAGCAGTGGATGTGCCAGACTACGGGCTAAGGTAGTCCGAGGATGCCCACAAGGAGGTGTTCTTTCGCCTCTACTGTCGAACATCACCGTAGACAGTCTTCACTTGAAGCTGGACTCGATGGGCGTACACAATGTAGGATACCCCGATGACTTGGCTCTTACAGTTAGTGGAAAGTTCATGGACACAATTCTAGGTTGTATGGGACAGGCTCTCAAAGTAAAAGAAGAATGGTATAATGAGCGAGAGCTAGCCATAAACGCTTGTAAATTAAACACTATGAGTAACGTAAGAGAAAAGACATAAGAGATAACTCCCTTACGGCTTTTTGGTTCAGAAATTAAGGTGTCCAAGGAAATGAAGCATCTAAGGGTTAGCTTAGATGCGAAGCTAACTTGGAATGTTCACGTTGATGAGGAGATCCAAAACGCGAAAAGGATTTTGCATCAATGTGAGAGAATGTCTGTTCGTAGGTGGGGAATTTCACCTAAAGCGGCACACTGGATTAACACAATGATGTTAAGACCCATGCTAGCCTACGCATCAGTGGTATGGTGGCCAAAGGCCAAGCAGAAAACCACAAAGCAGAAGCTGGATGGCGTAAGCATATGTGGAGCAATGCGAAGCGCACCACACCAACGCGAGCAATGGAGGCATTGCTGGGACTGCCGCCGTTGGGGCGACCGGTAGCTCAGTGTGTTGAGGCATCAGTCTCATGTTTGACTACCGGCGTTTCGGGTTCGAATCCCGTCCACGACGACGTTCGTGGCCATGGATGTGCAGGAGGTGCATGCTGGCAACTGCATTCTCCGAAACCCGTATATGCTAACGAAACGTCAACTGGGCCACATGGAACAGTTGACGCGCTATGCCCCACAAGGGGTTAGGGCAATTGAGTAGTATAAAGAAAACGGCCGCGCTTTCGTCGGCAATACGCAGGGAAAGGGATGCCATGTGGCATCACTTTGGAACTAGCAGCAGTTATAAGAGCATCTTAGACATTATACATGATGAGGTCAGGGAGACTCTAATGCCGGTAGATGGCATGAGTAGAGTTGGGTAGTTGAAATACTACACAAGACTCACATTGCGGATGGAAACATACACAATGAGTGTATGTACAATTATATCAGCATTTTTACTGATGGCTCTTTAATGTACGGGAAAGCGGGTGTTTACTCTGAAGAGTTAAACGTAGCCTGTGCACTTTTTGAGAAATTCTGCCTAAAGGTTATTCAAGTTCTCAAGGGGTTTTATTATAGTGTTCCCCGAACATCGATAAAAAATTGGAAAAAATCAAACCTATGATTGATATTTTATTTGAGCACATTTTGACTGTCTATCATTAATATCAAATCCGAATCGAGTCAAAAATGGCTAAATCATATAATTCGATAAATTCATTTTTGACAAACAGAAACATACAATCCACCACACCATTTGAATCGTCTAAACAATTTTTTTTACTGTTTTCTATAGAACAATTTTTTGAATTTTTCGTTTAATTTTGAATTTTTGAAAAAGTCATCGCGACCCCCCGGACATACTTTCTCTTTGGCGGGGAATTTTTTATAACAGGGTTGTTTTTGGGCTATATCACACTTTTTTGCATTTTATTGTATATACTGTACATTACATTTCCTCATATAAATCATCAAACATCATAAAATATTCAGAGGGTCGTTTCAAACAATTAGCACCTTATAAAAATCTGAACATAGATTATACATTAAAGAGGCTACTGTACAGAACACAGCATACATAGACTACCACTGGGTCCGTTGCGATCCGAGACTCTTTTCTATTTTTTTAGTAGTAGAATCGTTAGTTAAACTGATGGTGATGCGTCAGTTATCCCTTAAGAATATTGGCAGTTCAACTGATAGTGAACGGGCTCCTTAAGAATATCATTTGAACGCTATGAAATTTATACATTGAAAATTAGAAGGTTGCAGATAATAATAAGCTTTTCATCGTAGTTAAAGATGGTCATAAAATAATACAACGATTGCTAACACCGGGTTCTCCATAAAAAAAATAAATAAATAAAGATAAACAAGCTAGCCTTCGACTAGACTAGTTTGCATAGAAAGAGACGAACAGACAGACGGGGCACCGAAATAAGCCATAACGAAATAAGGCATACGAAATAATCCATATAGATATTTTGTTTGGAAACGAAAGTATTCATCGGAAAATAAACGAAATAAGCTATGCATGGACAATATCGGTTTCGAATCGAAATAAGGCATGCGATAAAAATGGCGAAAATGGCCATGCAGTGTCCAGAGCGAGCGTTCATGTTTGTGCGATACTGAGGGTTGTGATCCCTTAAGTGCGGAGCGAGCGCAGCGATCGGTGCCCACACATGGGACTGTTCGTTTTTGTGCGATAGTGAGCGTTGTGATACCTTAAGCGCGGAGCGAGCGTAGCCCACACAAGGGACTGCTGTACCTAGAACGAGCGTTCATGTTTGTGCGATACTGAGGGTTGTGTTCCCTTAAGCGCGGAGCGAGCAAAGCCCACACAAGCGACTGTTAATTCACAACACGAACTATTGCACAAGTGTGCATGGATGATTTCGGTTTGGAACGAGCTGACCCCCGCAGTAAGCGCTAGGTCGCCCGTTTCACTTTTTGTACATGTACCTGCAGCCGTTTCGTCCTAGCGTATCTGTATCCAGCATTTTTTTTGTTGGCTATGCACAATTTCAAACCGAAATAAGGTATGCCAAGGAAAGCGAAAATAGCCATGTAAATATGTACTCACCTTTGTTTTAAACGAAATTAAGTATTGAGTGTGAAACCGAAGGAATCTATGCATGGCTACATTCGGTTGCAACCGAAATTATCCATTAATGCTTTATTTCCAAATGGTTTATTTCATGGTGACCAGACAGACAGACAGAATATATATAGGTATAGTTTATATGATCAGTTTGCGTTGCAAATTTCATGACATGACATACTCTACCTGCATGGTATAAAAACTTAAACATAAAATACCGTCTGGAAAAATGATATATTTCCCGTTGGAAAATAACAAATTTCGCAAAAAAAAACTGTTTCTCAAAAAAAAAAAGAATAAAATGAAAAAGTCAATGGAAAACGATACTTTGGAAATAAAAACGGTTAAAAAAAACGAACAGAAAGCGATGCAGTTAAAAAATCGTATTTGATAAAGAAGCAACTATACCGTCATATGTTTAGATCGATTAGTGTAAATTTCGGTTTCCTCTATATTATCTAAATATAAACCGTTCTAAAACTACATTTTCCCCGGACTCGAAATCGCGTCATTTCGATCAGCTGACTATGAAATCTATCTTGTCGAATCTGCCAGTTGAGTCAGTTTTGGCACAAATTGTTTGAATCTTTTAAACAAAACAGATAGATGTCAAGAAGACAGGAACTTTTTTCGCTAATGGTATTGATCATTTTTGATGGAACACACATAGCCGAGTAAACGCATATTTTTCTTTCAAACAACTCGCGATTGAGTATTTCGAAAATCGACTTACCCCACATAAATTTAGAATGAAATGTCAGAACTGACAGCTGACAAATTCGACTACTTAGTTTTTGGCCGAAAACTGACAGAAAATTCAACCACATGTTCCGGCCACTTTTCCGATGGAATAATATAGGGCAAGCGCAGTGTAAGTATTCAGTAGGGTTTAGGTTATGCTGACCGGTAGCGCAGTGTGTTGAAGCATCAGTCTCATGTTTGACTACCGGCGTTTCGGGTTCGGATCCCGTCCACGACGACGTTCGTGGCCATGGATGTGCAGGAGGTGCATACTGGCAACTGCATTCTCCGAAACCAGTTTATGAAAACGACTGGGCCCCATGGAACAGTTGACGCGATATGCCCCACAAGAGGTTAGGGCAATTGAGTAGTAGTAGGTTATGCTGAGTGGATTTCATTTGACAGAGAAATCAATTAAATTGCGATTATACGTCAACGGCTGATATGCAACTGTTATTATTTGACATTTAAGCTTACATATTTTCAATTGTCAACTGGCATCGGCATTGAAACTAAAGGCAGCCATTTAATAACAGCGGTCTTGGCACTTACATATTTGGCGAAATTGTGTGCAGTGCACCTTCTTAGTTTACTCTTATTCCTTTGCCTGTACGGTTGAGCGAAAAACTCACCTACATACTAATATCCTTGCTGAAAGTCACATAACTTGATATTAGTTTCAGTTATACGACACACGTAAGTACTATTTGCAAAGTACGTGTCTTTTTACTGAGCTGAACTCAATAGAATAAAGACAATTTCAGTTTTTACCATATTCTATAAATGCTCAGGTTTGTGCTTTTGTAGTAAGTTTTTATGATATAAAGCATATTTGAATCATTTGCACGTATCTTAACACTTACAAAAGGTACAATACTCACAGTACGACTACAGTAGAAACCCTCTTAACCGGTCTCGGATTAACCGGTATATCGCATGGAACAGATTTCTTTTTCTTTTTCAGCGTATAATAGATGGCCATTGATTGTTTGATGGGCTTTTATTGGCAACTTCCTTAAAAAAAAACGCGGTGTGATCCGACGTTTAGGTGTTGAATGTCTAAAGTTTTGTAGTTTGCGGAACGCAGAAGGGGAGGGAGCTCGTGAGTTCGATTCCGAGTCTATTTGTTTATGAATCTACTACAAACGGGTTGCTGTGTTCTTTTCTCTTCGCCTCTTGTTTTTTCGGAGCCTTCGTGTTCGTTTATGCATGTAATACATAGTTACATACAATAAAATGAAATAACGTCTAATTCGCTTGTTTATTCATAATACGTTATGAAATATGTACTATGATAAAATATGTAGGTTAGTTCGATCTTTCACGGGAGCCTCGTGTTAACCGGCCAAACGAGTAACCGGCCAGGGTCACGGTTCCGATAAGGCTGGTTAAAAGGGGTTGTACTGTATATTGAATTGTGCCACAGTTTGACTCAATTTAGGAAAGATAATAGAAAACAATGACTCTCGAATGGCGTATATTAGACTACGGGAAGGTTACTCATTCCGATAAGGTGTTGTTGTGGAATCGAGTCACTATAATTGTAAGCCAATTTACTATACCTTATTTTACGAGCATTGCATAACCGAGTGAATGATATGGCGTAGGGAGCATCGGAATGTTACAAATTGGCGATATCGAGTAGAAAATTGATAAGATTTTTTTTTCAAAAGTATATTAATGGCAACTGAAAAAAAGAACAAAGTTGTATGCCAATTTATAGGTATTGTACGTATTTACGTATTAAAGTAGATATTGCAGTTATTATTATTAGAAAAAATAAAATAAGAAATGGGTTTACGCCGTTTATTTATTTTTATCAAGTTTAGATCGGAATAAAGTGGGGTAGAGGTAGTTAAATGCAGTCAAAACTAAAAGCAACAAATATGGTATACGAGTATGATTGAGATTTTTTTACGTCGCTAGTGATACTTTTTCTGCTTATCCAAATTTAGCTAGAAATATGAATAGTTCCCCGAATATTATATGCACACCAGACACTTAAATCTTAATAGATTTGCAAATCCCGAAACCCATGCACATCATCCGTTCTTCTTCCGCCACCAGGATTAAGTGCTGTACATGTACATTTTTTTCACTAGAACATACCGCGTTGAGTGTGGTGAAATGTGAAAAGCACATATTCAGGCGAAAAAGAACATTTCGAATAAATTTCAGCAAGATTTATTTTTAATATCGGTCGAAATCTAGATTAATCAATGTATTTACAATACAAACCATGGAGATTTGGGGGTAAATTTGCTTAAATCTCGAGATATATCCAAATCTCATGTAGTGTGCAACGGACATAAAACTGAATTTTTAATGGTTTAACTTGTATAGCGGTCCAAAAGTGAGTTCAAAAAAAATATTGAGCAGAAGAATTTAAAAATAACGATCCTTTTGTAAGTGTACGTACTTCTGATCAACATTTTTTTCATGCAAAATTGTTTTTTAACTTTCTTTGGCTATAAAATTAAATATCAAAAGCCTTGCTTTACACAGGACACAGTTTCATATCAATTGCTTAATATTTAACGATATTCTTTTTTAGCATTTTTTGCCTATTTCGGCTCGCACTACGTCGTAGCTAATTTAAATACGAGTTGAGAAAAAATACCATAAATAGAGAGTACTCATTATCCCCTTTGATATGATATCCAACAGCCCATATAGCCCATGAAACGAAATTTGACTCCACGAACGATATTTTTTGAAGCAAAATGAGTTTTAGACTTTTCAACCACTACAGATTACAAAACAAATGAAGTCGGATAGTAGACGGCTTCGCCCGCAATAAGAGGGTTTTGTAGTGTCTGTAGAAAATCAGGGGAAAAAAGTTCGTACATTCGAAACGTCTCTTCAATACGGTTTATTAGAAAGTACAATAATATGAAATAAATACATATCACAAATTATTGGGCAGGCGACAAGTTGACACTGACGAAAGCAATATGAGAAATGGACCGAGTTACATGAGAACGAATGAAGGTGGAATCTGAACGAATGAAGGTGGAATCTGAACGAACGAGCCGTCAGTCACGATCACTTATATAGCTGCTGGGTGCGTGTGCACGGCGTGGTGTATTTCGATTGCCGGTCAGCTGGTTAGGGTGCGGTTACAACTTGGGCTCACTGAATCTTGAACAGTGTCAATACTGGAAATGTTTAATCGTTTTTGCAAGACGAAATAGCAAACTACAAGCTTACATTAAAAAAAAAATTGCATGAGTAATTATATTGTAGTTAGAATCACTATACCCCCAAGCTACACTTTTAAAATTCGTTAATTAAATAACTGCTGTTCAAATTCGTCCGAATACAACTTTAATAGATACCGTGTAAATAGAAAAAAAAGAGACCTAGTGGTGACACCGAAACTTCAAATAGGTAACAGTAATATGCTTTAAAAGTGTATTTCATAATGGTTCGTATGAACTGAAGCCGATGAAGGAGCATTTGCAGGGTTGATAGGCCAAAAGTTTCAAGCCGCTAGCTCCATTCTTTGTCGCGCTCGGTGGCCGTGATCGTTCGGTCACCGCTCTACGATACTAATCTAGAACTCGGAGATCAAATCTCGACGCGATCAAAAACTGCCCGTGAGTACTAATAGAACTCTCACAGTGCTCCGAGCCAGTTAGTATAAAGACGGCGCGGATAGGAGGTGCATGCTAGCAACTGCACTTCCGAAAAGTAGATATGCTATTGAAATGTCAACAAGCCATAGAAATGCTAGAGATGTTGACGCGCTCATGCCCCGGAGGGGTCAAGGCAATTAGAGGGAGCTCCATTCTATCGATAGTTACCGCATTTTTCAAGTATCTTTTGTAGGGAAGGTAGGGGTTTCTTTGATCGAATCGTGTCCATTTTCAATACCAACAAAGTAGATCTCACTACCCGACCAAATTTTCGACTCGTAGTATCGTAGTTAAAGGAATAGTGAAGTTTACATGCCGAAAATCAGCTCTCTATGTCAATTGATTCAAGAGTTATATACAAAAAAAAAACGTGAAAAGTATGTTAATACGGGGCTCTTGGCAAGAAAAGTACCGTTAGTTTCCAAGTGACCGAACTCATTTTTACAATAGAGTATAAAATTAGCCTCTCCAGTCATCTTCCAAAGTTTATTCAATCGGGAGTTATAGATACATTTACTATACTTATCTTACATATATAGGGGAGGTAGGCGTTCCCTTGGCCGGATCATGCCCATTTTCAATACCAACTTATTACGACGCATTCCTTTCTCCGGCGAATTATAACATTTCTATACATTCCCACCAATATTTCATATGTGTAGCTTCAGCCGTTACTGCGATATTGTATGGGCAGATGGACAGACGGACGGACATTTGACAGATTTTATAAGGGTATTATATGTATCGTCCGATGTTTGTAGTTATAAGTTGTGAGGTGATTGTGATTGAAAGACGTAGCGACTTTTGTTTTTACCACAAAACCCTAAGAATGGTCTAAGGTTGATTATTTCTACCTCGAGCTAGCTTTTGATTGTACTATTATTTTAAGGCCGCAGTAGCTCGATAGGTAAAGGTTCGATTTCCCAAGCAGATTTACCAGGAACATATTACAAACAGTTTCTTTCTTCGCCGGAATCCTTCAGTCGGCTCAGTTGTAAATGGGAACATTGATTTGATAAAAACTCATGAAGCAAAGCCGGGACGTGCGTAAAGCCCCAAATAGACCAAACAGACGGTCTGTGCAAAACGGTCGTTCGACAAGTCGTTACAGCGACGCAGACAAAATTTTCGCAAAATTTTCAGTTTCAGAACTTGGTGCAGAGAGTGATTTAAGAAAAGAGCGCTTCTTGGACAGACGGAATTATTAAAAAAAGAAAATAGAATTTATTTCAGAAATAAACATTATTTTCGCATGAGCAAGCTGACATTTGATGTTCTTCTACGTAAATTCGCGCATCTCATTACGTGACAAAACACTATGATGAGAGAAGCAATCGCAATCACCGCCTTGCATTGACGCTGAAGTTTTTGGCAAGCAGTAACAGCTTTGAAGATTTGAAATTTTTGACAGCAATTGCACCCTAAACAATTAGCTAAATCGTTATCGATACATGCAAAGCCATTATTTCTGAACTCTCAACAACTCTAAAAAAATTGCTTATCTTCTATTTCCACGTCTATACTCCACGAAATTTTTACTATTTCGTGCAAAACTCGGCACACACCGCACAGGCATGTCTGCACAAACTGAAAAAAAAATCTCAGAAAAAAACAAACTTTTTTGATTTTATACACAGACGGTCTGCGCAGTTACGAAAACAGCACCAGACACGGGCATGACTTCAATATCTGAGGCGTCAAATTTTTTCGGTGGCTCATTCACGCTAAATCACGAGTGGCCTGCAAATATGAAAAATTACATATTTTATATGGTGATGCACCATAGTAGGTTCGCAACTACCTAAAGCGGAAATTTATTTTATAAACAATTCTAGCACTAGATTTTCCCAAACAAAAGTTCCAAATTTAAAGGTAAATACCTCCAAAACGGTTATGAGTTCGCGAAAAAGGACTTCAGATTTGTTTATTTCAGACGAAATTTGATTGAAGCCTATCATTAAAATTTGGCCCCTCAAATATCGAAGTCGGCCCCAAACACGGTACAGATGGTCTGCGCAGACCGCCAGTGGGCCTTAACACTGATCATGAATTTCGTAGGATTTCATGTGAAATCGTGAGGCGAGGATTATATCCGCGAGTTTCGATTCATTCTGCATGCTTGCCACTTCAAAATTGGCAGTGAAGCTTGTTCTGATTCCACTGTTCCTATGGGAGTTATATGAAATAGTGGACTGATTTCAATCAAATTTGGGAATGTGATTTGGGGCAAATACGAAATTTGGTAAATATCTTTAGAGATAAAAACGTTTTTCGCAGAAAAACTTACTTGGGGATCATCATTTCCATGGCAACTACTCGTATATGATGTAGTGATCCCATTCCGATGGTTCCGACATGTATATAGCGCGTGTAACAAAAAGAAGGATTTGTGCAAAAGTTTCAGCTTGATAGCCCGATTTAAGACAAAGCAAGTAGTTTGCATAGAACCAGGCGGCCAAATAGACAGATCCATCTGTTTATTTGCTTAGTTTAATCAACTCATCTCATCATGCTGACGGGGCGCCCAAATTAGCCATGGCGAAAATGGCCATCCGAAATAATCCATACAGATACCTACGTTTTGAACCGAATATGGTTATCAGAAAATAAACGAGATAAACCATGCAGGGTCCATTGTAGAAATGCCAAATTGATAATTGCGTGAGTTGCCGCTCTTGCACCCAGAGCGAGCGAAGCAGGTGTTCGTGTTTGTGCGATACTGAGGGTTGTGATTCCATAAGCGCGGAGCGAGCGGAGCCCACACAAGGGACTGTTGATTAACAACCCTCAATATCGCACAAAGTGTGCATGCATGGATTATTTCGTTTTTTCTTCATGGACAATTTTAGTTTGGAAAGAACTGCGCTTTATATAGGCCTAGATCGCTCGCTTAACTCGCTCTGTACATAACATCATCCTTTTCTTCTTAGCATATCTGTATCCGAAAATTTTCGCTTTAGAATGAAAGTGTGCATATCTAGTCGTGCATAGACAATTTCGATTTAAAGTCGAAATAACGTATGTGAAGGAAAGCGAATATAGCCACACTTATTTTCGTTTATAAACGAAATTGGACATTGAGTGTCCATGAATGGCCACTTTCGGTTTCACCCGAAATGTTCCATTAATGGTTAATTTCATGGTGCCCATGTTGACCTATATGCTTGGTATATTATCGTCGCCTTAATGTAGAAAGGGCGAAACTTACATTTTGTTTGAAGTTAAGCATTTTGTAAATTCTAGTAGATCACTTTCACAATATATTTTCAATTTATTTCCAATTCGTTGCTTTTTCATTCTAGCAAATTAATATTTTCGAGGCACGCGTATTTTAAGGGTTATATAATATAGGAACAGATAAAAAACTTACTACGAAAAAAATGTTAAAACTAAATAACTGGCGCAACAGTCCAATCTGAACGATGGCCTCGAGATGAGTTGGCATCATCTCATTTTCAATATCGTGACGATCTTGTGCAGAGGTGTGTGATCACCAGCAACAAGCTCAACCGAGTTATTTACCCCGTAAATGGGTACTCATTTAACAGCTGAGTGGGCTCATAGTCCGACACCTAAAACCCTTTTTTTATCGAAAACTACCGCATTCAGTAGGATACGAACCGGTGCCCAGTGCATAGAAAGCGAACGTGCTAACTGTTGCGCTATCCGGACTACAAAAAATGTTAGTTACGCCCTTTCTACATTAAGATGACTTTTTTTGGTCGGAGATGCTCTTTTCTAAGCGTTGCCAATTTCATACAATAATATTGAGCGAAAGGGGACCGAACAGAATAAAACAGGCTTGACATTTCGATAATTTTTATTTTTATACTCTTTGCATATAACGCATAACTCTGATGCATCCCTTCTGCGAAGAGTGTAAAAAGAAAAATTGTCGAAATGTCGTGCCTTTTTTTTATTCTATTCGGTTCCCCTCCGCTCAATATTATTGTACCCCCCGACAACTATAGAATAAACCATCAAAAAATCTATATTACGGAAATTATTTGTAATTAAGTCCCGGAAGCTTGGTTTTTTTTTTATATTCTCTATCACAGCTAAATAACCAGAAACGGCCTATGTAAGGTAGTGAATAAGCTGGACTCTGACATCATCGAAAAGTCAATTTGCATTTGAAAATATTGTTTAGTCCTCGTTTTTTTTTAATGATTTTTTAACAGTTGTTTTCGATTGCGTTTTTCAACAGCCCTTTTTTCGCGAACATAGCGACCATACCAGATGTAGTAATGAATGAATGATTCACTCTTGTGCTATTCATCCTGCTTCACAAGGGCTTCTAAGAGGGGTGAAGTTGCCTATGTACATATATCAAATCATCCGCAATATTCATCTTGCGTATCATTAGCCGTCGCGTCGGCTCTTTCGATAAGAAACATAATCGTACAACCACAGAAAAAAATATAATAATAATTTGACGTTATCTGCGTTATCTAATTCACAATTCAGCAAAGTGTATTTGAATCTGATAAAAAATCAATACTGACTGATTTGTATAGACGTTGACGTTATCAGAATCGAAAAAATGAAACGATTTTGGAAAGGGTGGGTGGAGAAGCAAGAATAACCACCATTCATTTTAATCGCTCTTAAAAAAAAAAATGATTTATTAAAATTTTTATTTATTTTTATCTATTCCATTTTATATTGGACTGATTATGCGTTTGATACGGCTATTTGATTTTGATTGTCTATTTGGAGAAAAATGGCTCCGCTTTGTCCGTCATGGAAAAGTGGTCGGATAGCAACAGAACGGATTATACGGATTATTATGAACTAAATTTAAATTTCATTATCGTTTCGATAAAATCTGTATTTAGTATATCCCAGAATACACATTTTCCAATACTCGTTGATTATAATAGAATATTCTATTTTCGCTGGCACATGTTAGTGCTTATTCACTGGCACAAATCTATACGTGTTCATATTGAAATAGTGATAACCGAAGGTGTTTCTTGCAACAGGTAGCGGCCGTAACAATGTATCGAAAGCTCAGACTTATGTGTCTCGTATGATTTTGTTATCTTATCGAAAGTTCGATTTTTTTAGGTACTGTATACCTAGTTTGAATAATGTGTATTTATTTATGACGATTTATCATATGTACTTTCAATGCGCGTGTGAGTAGACGAATGTAAATATAAATTTGGAGTATTTTTACGCAGTCACCCCAAAAGTGTAGGGTATCCCGAACTTTTATTACTCACAGTGCTTACAATAAAAACATGCGCTTTGATGTATGTATGCATGCATGTTGACGCATAAGTCACTTACCCTGCTATCCAGGCCTGGATGAAAGGCATCATGACCATTGTTCTAGCTGCGGGACTAAAGTCACTTAAGTATTTTTGAAGCATATGATGAAACCATACATGACCACCTACGAGTCCATAACTGAGTAGCACTGACGAATTCGTTCAAGCCGACTTAATGAATTCGTCAGTGATACTCATGAATGGACTCGTAGGTGGTCATGTATGGTTTCACCGAGGGTTATCAAGGTGAGAAAAAAATATTTGTTCGTGACAGAACTTGATCCCGAACCGCATGGATTATGATACCAAAGCTCTACCCATTGAGCCACCATAGCCATTTTATTCTGAAGGTAATTAAGCGAATTTTAAGGCCCTCGATGAACACCAAAATACGACGTGAGCAATTTATGAAGGTACATAAGTGATCTAAGTGGAGATGTGTAGGTCTACACGCATATCAATGCATGATTTTCTTCCCTTGTTGCTACTCCCCGAAAAAAAAATGGTCGACTGGTGAACGATGGTTTACGGGGTAGGTGACAATGCGATGAAGTCAACTTTCTTAAATTGTTCACTTTTTAGAAACTTTAATAAAAAGAGCAAAGGGTATTGCATTCGGCTTAAAAATATTAAAAAAACAAGCTTGCCGAAAGTATACGAAGCTTATCATACCTTCATATTGAATTATGATGCATTTGTCACTATAAAATGATAAGTGAAACTTGTTCTGTTTTCACTGTTCCTATGACAGGTATATGAAATAGTAGGCCGATTTCAACTAAATTCAGAAATGTGCTTTGGAATGAATTGAGGTATATGAAATTTGGTAAATATGTCTTCAGAAATAAAAAAAGTTTTTCTAACAAAAACTTGTTTTTGGAACGGTCGTTCCTATGCCAGCTATATGACGTAGTGGTCCGATTCTGGTTCCAACATATATACAGCGTGCAATAGAAAGGAAGGCTTTGTACAAAATTTCAGCTGGATAGCTTCAAAACCGAGAGAATAGTTTGCGTAGAACCAGACGGAGAGACGGACAAAGTTTAATCGACGCACCTCGTCATACTGACCGAGAATATATGTAGATGTCGCAGGGATTTAGAGCATTGCGTCTTTTTATGAAATTTCCTGGCAAACAAGAGTGAAACTTTATTGCACTTTTCTCCGGAACAATATGTAACGGACGGTCTGGTGGGCATCCGGAGATGCTTGCTTTAGCTCAGTTCGGGAGATGTGGGCGGGGTTTTCGCCGCTCGTTGCCCCTGTCCTTTACGTATTAACAAACAATCATGGGCCTGGGGAAGACAACACAAACAGGGGAAGTGAAAATGGGGAATGAAAACAAATAGTCGATAAGGATGGAATGGTTGGCGGACGGATCAGATACCCACGCGGTCGCATTTGGATTCGGGTGTAATGGGACCCTAGGCCTCTGGTTTCGTACCACCAACAGATCACTACTCATCAGGTGCTGCTTCGATCTGCCGGTGGGAGCAGCACAACCAGACCATAATATGGTTCATTATAGGTGGTTCATTACAGGTGGTTCATTACACTCATTACACACTTAAGGAAATACCCGCAAATAGACCGATATCTGCATTACACTATTTGACTTTTCAATGAACCCTGAAGCCATCATCATCGTGGCGCGACAGCCCGACGTCGGGCCTTGGCCGTGAACCCTGAAGCCGCACTTAAGGAATTTCCGCTTTAGTAACTACAAACACATCGTGTGTGTGGGTTTAAGGTTCTTACCACCTAAAGCGGAAATGAATTCCATAAGTCCGGCTTCAGAGTCCGTTTTCGCTTTAAGGCTAGTACTAACCTCTTCGTGCAAAAATGTTGCACTTATCTCTCACACGAAAAAGTAACAGTGTAGACTTGCACATATCACATATCCGCAACGCTCTGCACTACATTTGAATTTCCCCTTCTCACTCAAAAGAGAGCGATCTTTACTGTAATGGCCGGTTTCCACACGAAATAAAGTGCAAAGTAATTGTTTTCGCATGGAAATCACCCACAACAGTGTGGAGTCTTTTGTCTGTGTCTGGGATTTTCGTGCGAAGAACGAAAATTTTCGAGCGAACCGGATTTTTGACAATTTTTTTATGAGATTTCGCACAAAAAACGGAGGCTAGTACCTTCCTTTAGGTGGTAAGAATTTAGAGCACATACATGGTGCTTTTGTAGTTCTACAAGTGTGTACGAATGTGCTTGAATTAGTTGTTTGGTGTAGTAGCGAGTTTCCGCATTTTATTGGAAATTTTAAGGGATGTTGTGTCGTTAGCATATAACGAGATTTGGGTGATGCATGTCTCTAGTAAATACATCCTGTCCATTTAGTAGCCTTGGGGCGACCGGTAGATCAATGCTCATGTCTGACTACGGTCGTTACGGGTTCAAGTCCCATCCACGGGCATGTATGTTTGTATTGTATGTATGTATATATGTTTTATGTCTTCCCCCTGTGGTGCGGAGCGTAATAATAAGCCACAACATCTCTCGACTTGCTAAATGGGAGCAGGAGGTGCATGCTGGCAACGTGAATCGTCCGAAACTGGCTTATGCCAACGAAACGTCAGCTTGGTCACATGGAATAGTTGACGCGCTACGCCCCACTAGGGGTTAGGGCAAACTACAAGCCGGGAGAGGCTTACGCTCGACACCACGGGGGGAATTAGTACTTTTATTTTTCTAAGGCATTTAAAACTGCAATTCCTTTCTATTTCCTTGCTGTTTTAAGATTCTAGTCCACGAACTGAACAAACACCAGTCTCACTCCTCAACGCACTGAGCTACCACCCGCCCACCTGAAGGAAAAAACATCAACAATAATATCCCCCAATATTATTGAGATTAACACTCAATTACTGTTATTCATGGCAGCTGCAAGAAACTTTGGCAGATGACAATCAGTCCTATTTTATCACTTTATACATACATATACCAAATTGAATGCGAAAGGTGAAGTAGAATTATGCTACTGTTAACAAGGACCCCTCCGTTAATAAGGACAAACATATTAAATTAAAAATTAAAAATCGCATTACCCGAACTTTCTTACGAATTTACATGTTTGTTGCTTTTACTTCAACAAACATTTCAAACCTCTTAACTTATTTATCACAAGTTCCTTTTTTTGCAATTCTTATGGAAGTTGACAGTGACACTGACAAAAATTTTATTATTTTTCATCCATTAAGCTTCTCATTTTGTGGACAATGTACTCCAACGGACAGACAGAAAGATATATACGACTATACCTCACTTTGAAAGTAAGACTAACTTTTCCATTTCAATTTGCTAGCTTCTATTTATAGTATTATTTTTCTGGTTCATATATGCGAGTAGTAATGAACTTCAGAACTTTGGATCGACTTGAAGGGTCGTAGTGCAAGAAAATACTCGTATATCTTGTTTGCGAAAATGTCAATACTGTTGAAAGGGATATTTTTGGGTGAATAAATCTCTGCAAAGTGAATGAAAATATTATATGGCGTTCATCCTGCCTGCGATGCGATGCTATGCCGCGCCGCTCCGCGTCATGGCATCCAATTAAAAGGGCTCATCGCACAAAATTTAATTCAATTTTGCATGGAATCGCGCAATCGACGTGCATACGTGCGACGTGCGATGATGTGCGATGACGAGCGATGGCGTGTGATGAGCGAAATGCAGTCACAAACCATTTATTGCCTTAGGGTGCGTTTAGATTTAGCGAAACCACTCGCGCAACTGTTTCGCGAGGGAAAATTGCGCCATGTGTGAACGTGTTCCTCACTCGAGAAACTTGCGGTGTGACGCACCCGGTGGCTCACAGTGAGTTCCTAGCGCGCAACTACATGAGACTCAGCCTCCAATTTCTCCTAATGTGAACGTGAACGCGCGAATGTTTCAGGTGAGGATGGTTTTGGTGGGAAGCACTCGACTCGATCTGGCTGTTTTCATATGGAAATACTCGTCCGATCGGGCTGGTTCCAACTACATTGGTAGTTTTGGGTTGCTGCTGATTTCGAATCTGAAGTCAAAAAAGAGAAAAAAAAGAACTGGCGGAAGCGTATATACCCTAGACCTGTACAGACCTAGTGGTGACTCCAAAAGTACAAATTGGTAACAAGCATATACATTAAAATTGGGTTTATGGTCAGTTTGAACTGTGCGGATCCGATGAGAAGTTTCATCGTTCATCCATTCCGATGTTATATATGTATATTTGAACTAACATTTATAGGGGAGGTTGGCGTTCATTCAGTAGGATCATGCCCTATCTAAAACTCAACCAACTAGATCCTACTACAAACATTTGACCAAAACTTCAAGTCACTAGCTTCATTTTATCGAAAGTTGTCACTTATTTCATGTTTGATTTGTAAGGGAGGGTCGCTTTGATCGGATCCTGTCCATTTTCAGCAGTAGCTAACCAGATCCAACTTGAATAATTTGACCAAAATTTCAAGTCGCTAGCTTCATTATATTGAAAGTTATCGTTTATTTGAAGTATAATTTGTAGGGGAGGTAGGGCCATTTTCGGTACCAACTAACTGGATCTTACTATCAACATCCGAACAAATTTTCAACTTGCTAGCTTTATTCTGTCGAGAGTTATCGTAGTTAAAGGAATATATTTCATTTTATAATTTTTACATTTGTAGACGAGGTAGACATTCCTTCGGTCTGATTATGCTAATCTTATTAAAACTGAAGCCGCTTCTCATTTGAACCTTACGTACCAAAAATTAGCTCCCTTCGTCAATTGGTTCAAGTGTTATAGACAAAAACCCTGAAAAGTAGGGTAATGCGGCGCGGCGCTCTTTGTATGAAAAGTAACGTAATTTTTCAGCTGATCAATCTCATTTTTACAGGAGAGTACAAAATGACCCTTCCGAGTCATCTGTCAAAGTTGGAGCTTTTCACGTTTATTCAATCGGGAGTTATAGATACATTTAATTATTTTGAATATGTAGGGGAGGCAGGCGCTCCCTTGGCCGGATCATGCCCATTTTCAACACCAATCAACTAGATCATACTGCAGACATTTGACGAAATTACAAGCTTTTATCTTCATTATATCAAAAGTTGGGGCGACCGGTAGCGCAGTGTTGAGGCATCAGTCTCATGTTTGACTACCGGCGTTTCGGGTTCGAATCCCGTCCACGACGACGTTCGTGGCAATGGATGTGCAGGAGGTGCATGCTGGCAACTGCATTCTCCGAAACCAGTTTATGCCGAGAAACGTCAACTGGGCCACATGGAACAGTTGACGCGCTATGCCCCACAAGGGGTTAGGGCAATTGAGTATATCGAAAGTTATCGTACCACAGACAGACAGACAGACATGGCTAAAACGAATCAGGAACTGACCCTGATCATTTATATATAAACATTGCAATACCTACGGAGCCTCCTTTAAGGTGTTACATATTTTCGTCGCGACAAAAACAATATACCCTATACCTTATAAGGTCTAGGGTATATAAATTAGGATTGCCCACTCCAGAATGACAACCCTGTTTTCATGGGGAAATACACATTCGATCCGCCTGGCTCGAACTACATACAAGGTAATGATGGCAGATGCGGAAGTCGCACCCGCAGGCACAATTCATGAGCACGACGCCATGGTGAAGTCACCTAAACTGATAACTCAGTTACGTCACCAACTCAAGCCAGTGACGCATACCATGAGCACTCATCAATACCGGTCAAATGGGTAAACAAACATAATTAGTATTTTTAGTTGAAACAAACATGTTTATATGAGTCACCCATTTCATTAAGATAAGAAATAGTGTTAGGATGTCTAATGAGCCTTTAATGGCAATGGTAATGATAACAATAAGAAATGATAGAAGGATATACAATAAGAACCAATATGTAATAAGAAGAACGTAATGATGTAACAAATAAGTAAGATAAGATATTAATAATAACAAATAGTTAAGAAGCATAATGATAAGAAATTCAAATATAAATACATGTCTCAATTTTGTAAGTTTCAGTTCAAAAATAGAGCTCAGGTCGAGCACTCAATAATATATATTTTATTATCAGAAACTCGGTCTTTAATTAAATAAGATTTTGAAGACTCAGATTTTGAGTAAATTCTAATCTTAAAACTGGCGCAGTCGGGACACGGACCAACTTTGGACCAAATCTTAAAAATATTTGCTGAATTGAAGCTCGAAGATCCAGCGAAAATGGATTTCAAACAGCTCTCCAGCTACATTCGTGGAATACCAAGTTTTGATGGTACTCAAATAGATTTATTTCCCTTCGTAGATGCAGTTGATGTCGTGGCACAGTTTATTGAGGAATGCCCATTGAAACCAATTCTTCATCAACAAATATTAACAAAAATCACGGGAAAAGCTAGAGAGGTGCTACAAACACACATGACAACGGATTGGAGGACGGTGAAAGCGTTAATGATCAATCATTTTGACACACCGGAAAACGAAACACAACTCATGGAAAAGCTATTAGCGGCGCAATTTACAACGGCTGGACAACTATACGGCTACATATGTAAGTGTCTTTTTAAACTAAACCAAAAAATAAATTATAATGTAAATTATAGTGTAAGTCAAAAAACAGAGTACATTAGGACTAAAAACGAAATTGCGAAATCCACTTTTATAAATAAGTGCCCTGAGCCTATACGAGGAGTATTACACGCATATAAGCCTGAGACACTAGAAGACGCATATAAAGTCTTGGTGAATACTGGCTACCTTAATGAACATTTTAATAGGCAACCAATGAGCTCCGGGTCAGCATTAGGTAACGGAAAAAGTCAGGGATCTTTTAGTAACAGAGGTGCTCAATCTAACGTTAGATATAATTGTGAACAAAATCAAAATCGCTATGTAAACGACTTGACATTAACCTCTGATGTGTCTATGAATACTGCAGTGTCAAGGGATACATCATTGCATATTCAGTCAGATGTACCAAATTTTTCGGTTCCAAGCCACGGATCCAGATATCAATTACCTATTATTCAATTAACGTTAGATGACGTAAAAGTTAGATGTCTGATTGATACAGGTTGCTCTACATCAATCATGAATCTCAACCGAGTTGCCGAGCATAGAAGGCATACACTTGAAAATGAATTAATAATTTCAAGTGTAAATGGTGAATCCCTTGCCACAGAAGGGTTGTTGACCAGCTTTCCACAAGAATTTAATATAGATGGAAAAGTTGAGTGGAAACTCGTACAATTAGAAAATAGGGAGTTCGATGCTATAATAGGACAAAATATTCTTGTGCCAACAAAAGCAATTATCAATTTTCAAGATAATAGCTTAACAATAAATTCAATTAAAATTCCCTTGAGCTTAAATCAAGAGGAAATATATTGTACTATTGCGGCCCAAAATAATTCTGAAAAAGAGTACGAGGTAGACAAAAAAGAAACTGAATACTCAAACGAAGAAAAAATTGTTGTTGATAGGATAAAAAATGAATTCAGTGATTCAGAGTATAATAAAAATGAAATCTTGACTTTTACAAGCGAGATAAAACATGAATTGAAACTAAACACTGATAAACCTATCTATCAAAAAAATTATCGATATCCGTATGCTTTAAGAGACTTTGTCAACAAACAAATTGAAGAAGATTTAAAGCAGGGTATCATTCAACCATCAAGTTCTCCGTATAATTCACCCATTTGGGTAGTCCCAAAAAAGACACCCGGTGAACACAGACTCGTTATTGATTTTAGGAAAATTAATAACTTAACGGTCGAAGATAAATTTCCCATACCACAGATAGATGATATCTTAGGTAAATTAGGAAATGCAAACTATTTCACATCAATCGATCTGGCAAAGGGTTTCCACCAGATCGAAATCAAACCTGAGGATAGACACAAAACTGCATTTTCCACAGATAGTGGACATTACGAATTCACAAGAATGCCGTTTGGACTCAAAAATGCCCCGGCAACATTTCAAAGATTAATGAACCACATCTTAAGGGAGCACATAAGTAAAATATGCATTGTATATATGGATGATATTCTTGTGTTTTCTACTTCCTTAGAAGAGCATGAAATCGCACTAAGGAAAGTTCTTGAAACGCTTAGAAAAGCAAATCTAAAGATCCAATTATCCAAAACTCACTTCCTTCAACGAAATACTGAATTTTTAGGACATATTATTACACCACAAGGTGTAAAGCCGAATCCAAATAAACTAAAAGCCATTGAGAAATTTCCTCTTCCGGAAACAACCAAACAAATAAAATCGTTTCTTGGATTGGCTGGGTTTTACAGGAAATTCATTAAAGACTATGCGAAAATAGCGAAACCAATGACAAGATTCCTACATAAAGGTCAGAATATCAATATTAATGATCCGGAATACAATGAGTCGTTCCAGTCTCTAAAAAAATATATTCTCAACGAGCCAATTTTGGCTCATCCAGATCTAAATAAACAATTTACTTTGACTACAGATGCGAGTAATTTTGCTTTAGGTGCAGTATTAAGTCAAAATAATAAACCCGTCTTTTTCGCATCTAGAACATTAAACATACATGAAACAATATATTCAACTATCGAAAAAGAATTGTTGTCAATTGTATGGGCTACGAAATATTTTAGACCCTATTTATATGGGAGAAAATTTATTTTGCAAACTGACCATAAACCTCTAATATTTCTTGAAAATCTTAAGGAAGAAAATTCAAAACTCCAACGATGGAAACTTAAATTAATGGAATATGATTATGAGATTAAACACATAAAGGGGAAGGAAAATTATGTTGCGGATGCATTATCCAGAGTTGAAATTCATGCACTAAACGGGCAAGAAAACAAATCAACACTAGCTACAGTCCACTCAGTAAATGAGGACAATGTTAATCATATTTTAATTTCAGAAAAACAATTAAATTGTTATAAAAATCAAATTATTTTGAAACTAGGAAAGACTAATAACGTAAAAAGGAAACATTTTGAAAATCGCAAATTAATTATATTCACTTATAAGGAATATGATGATAAAATTGTAGAATACATATTTAAAAATCATTTTGCTCATGTAGGTACCACAGGAATAAAATTTCCTAATAGAAAAACATTATTACTTTTCCAAGACTACTATACCAAATGGAAAATTAACAATCCGAGACGCTCAATAGTCCAAGCCAATAAATATCTTTGGAATTGCTCTAAAGAAGAGATAGAAGAATTAATTGCCAAAGAACATAAAAATAGTAACCATGATAAAACCTATCAAATTTTGTCAAACAAATATTTTCACCCAAATTTAAAGCAGAGAATTGCCAATTATATAAACAAATGTTTAATATGCACCCAAACCAAATATGAAAGAAATCCCGGAAAGTTATAGCACAAGAAAAAATAGATCAAACTTTCGAGGTCTTTTTGAATAATAAAGGACATCTGCTTCATAGGAACATTTTTTCAGATTTAGATACAATTGATTATAAAATAGATGCAATTAAATTAAACACATTAAATTGGACGTTCTGATTGAGAAGAATAAGTTAACAATATTTATAGAGATACCCCTGGAGCTAGAACCAATTTCAGTTAACCGTCTTATTCCGTTACCTAACGCTAACATCGACAAGTTTTATGTATCAAAAGGTGTAGCAAGAGATGTTGGAAGTAAAAATTTAGTAAACAATGCATGCATAACTAGTCTTATCCAACAAATATCAACGAATTGTACTTTAATCGAAGAAACTGAACCTAGATATATGAAAATAAAAGAAAATACATTTATATTTACGAATATTCAGGATAAACATTTGGTATACTCATGTAATAATTCAGAAAACCACACTATATTAATAGACTATAAGAATTTTCACCTAACATTTGAATCATGTACCATATATATACAATCATGGAAATTTATAAAACATCAGGAGATTACATTCCCTAAATATTGCCTCAAAGTAATCCTATTAAAAACTATACCATATTGAAACCAGTCACTTTCAAGCATTATTGAAACTTGACAACTCACACAACTTTCTTGTGGACACATTGCCTACACTTGGCCTTACAGTAATAATAATTTTCGTATTAATTGTTTTTGTTATATACATAAAAACTAGATTATGCTCCAAAAAAATTAATATTAATATAAAACAACCTGAGGACAGGTTTAAGTTAAGGATGGGAGGAGTTACGTCACCAACTCAAGCCAGTGACGCATACCATGAGCACTCATCAATACCGGTCAAATGGGTAAACAAACATAATTAGTATTTTTAGTTGAAACAAACATGTTTATATGAGTCACCCATTTCATTAAGATAAGAAATAGTGTTAGGATGTCTAATGAGCCTTTAATGGCAATGGTAATGATAACAATAAGAAATGATAGAAGGATATACAATAAGAACCAATATGTAATAAGAAGAACGTAATGATGTAACAAATAAGTAAGATAAGATATTAATAATAACAAATAGTTAAGAAGCATAATGATAAGAAATTCAAATATAAATACATGTCTCAATTTTGTAAGTTTCAGTTCAAAAATAGAGCTCAGGTCGAGCACTCAATAATATATATTTTATTATCAGAAACTCGGTCTTTAATTAAATAAGATTTTGAAGACTCAGATTTTGAGTAAATTCTAATCTTAAAACTACTCACCCTCGATCGTGTCTGTTGCGCGTAACATTGCGTATAGTGTGATATAGCCGGGCGAGACTGGTCTCGGGTGTGTTTTGGGTTAGTTTCCTCGCGAAACAGTTGCGCGAGTGGTTTCGCTAAATCTAAATGCACCTTTCTGATGGCGTGCTAGTTCAAGTGAAAATTAATTATTTTGCTACTTTGTGCGAGTACGAGTAGCGCTTTGCGATTGCGCAGTGTGGACACTTCTAGCGTTTTGCTAGGCACACGATCATCGCACATTATTCGCGATTAGCAACCAACCCATAGAGCACGGAGCACTATTTGTGTCTTTTTGATCGTCGCCTGCGATCGACGCAAAGTAGTGCCTAGCAAAACACACCTTTAGATTTGTTTTGCTAGACGTGGCTGAGCTACTGTGAAAAAAAAACCGATCATAACGCAGCACTAATTCCGGTGTATTTTAAGTATTGTGGGTTCGTCGGATGCCGGCTGTAGTTATACGGCTGCAGCTCCACATAAAATACACAAACATAGTGCTCCGTTATGGTCGCTTATCATCACAGTCGCCAATGATAGCCGCTCAGTCGCGTCTAGCAACACAAACCTTAAGTATTGCACCGCATCTTTAAAAACATAATAGCATAGCAAGGCATCGCATAGTAGGCAGTGTGAACGTCGCCTTACTTATTAATGAAAGCTCAGCCTTTTACTGTTTATAATAAATGTGGATATGGAGTTTTGTTCTCACTTGGAGTGACTATTAAAAACCACTCGAGCATTTGTAAAACGAATAATTTATGGTAATGTCAGGGAAGACTTGTCTATAAATGACGAACTGATTTTGTATATATGTGTTTCGAAATACACGTACATCTAAGGCCCAGTTCAGACTAAGAGTGGATGCGCAGTGTTCCGATGCGAAGAATCAATCGTACCTATACCTAGCATTTGTTCTTGTTCAGAGTACATCATTATGCAAATGGTGGTAAAATACTTGTCAATATAAATTCGTTCAACAGCGTTCACCCTGAACTCGACATAAAGTTAATCTAAAACCAATATGAGCGGTTATCCCTAAAATAACGCAGATATTCTTTGACAGCTTTGTCTGGCGAATAAAAGAGGGAAACACAAAAACTGTATTATACGAGAATAGGAGGAATGGAAAGAGGATACGTATGTACGTTCGGTATTATTTTGCTGAACCCTCATTCCCGACTAGACGGACTCAGTGGCGTCTGTCTATTTCCTAGAAGGACATTTTATGTACATAATACTAGGACAGTACGTGTACACAACTAGGCTTCCGACGAGGACAATGTGATTCTGAAAACTTTACAACTTTAATTTACTTTGTCTCGTTGGTTGGTAAATGGTACCAGAGGGTCAATCATTCTTCATATTTTTTGCTGGCTTTGGTGAATTGATGTTCGTAGATATATTGATTTTTGAATTAATTTTTCCATGGATAAAAAAGAAAGAAATCACAGAAGATATGAGAAAGTAGTGAATTTATTTATTCTTAAAAATAAAGTTGTTATAATTAAATAAGCACAAAATATTATGTGCTGAAGAAAAGTTTACATCTGAAACAAGAAATCTTACTCATTTTGAGAGGTAGGACTAAGCCGGCGTGATGGAGTGCTCAACTTAGTGAGCTTAGGGCCACATGTAGAAGATGCTTTTATAGGGCTAAATCTTCAAAATAAAATTCAGATTGGGTAATCTACTCGGCCTTTATAAAAAGGAACTGAGAAGGTTCAAGCGTAGTTCGTGGAGACTATTTTGCGAAAGCATCGATAGATCCAGCGATGCCTCTAGACTACGAAAAATCCTGTCAACAAATCCAACTATGCCAAGTTATCTGGTAAAGAATGACGGTACGTGGACATTCTCGAGTCAAGAGACGATCGACGTCCTTCTAGACACTCATTTTCCGGATAGCTCTTCTGTTATCTCACTGGAAACTACTTCTACGATCAATGTAGTGCCATGCCGATCGTGGATTCGAGTCCCGCTAATTGATCAGCCTTCGTGGCTTTGGTACTATCGTTAAAAATTCTTCGAAATAAAGGGAGAGGGAGAGAAAGAGAAATCCCCCAAAGAAAGCCTCCCATGAATGCCTTTGTGAATCGAATTTCTCCAAAATATTAAGACAACCCAAATATAGCTGCGATACTACACCATACTTTTTACTCTAACGCCTACAGCTTAGTTGACGTTTCGTTTGTATAAATTAATAATATTGAATTTAGTCGTATTCTGCGAAAAATCGGGAAAGGTTGTGGCCTACTTTTACGCTCCCTACCACAGGGGGAAGACAACGCAAAACAACCATGGCCGCGACGGGATTCGAACCAGCGAAGTCGATGAACATTTTCTTGGGCGACAGGTAGCTCAGCGATAGCGATAGCAATAGGAGCGCACGCAAAAGGAGCGTGCTATCATCTCTATTTAAAACCCCTATATTAGCTTGAGATGGGAACCAGTTGGTCTGTGTCTATGTATCGCCCGGCCAACAAAGAATGTTTGTAATGAACCATATTCTGGTCTGGTTGTGCTGCTTCCACCGGCAGATCTACGGCAGCACCTGATGAGTAAGGATCTGTCGGTGGTACGAAACCACAGGCCGAGGGTCCCATTACACCCGGACCCTGATGCGAACGCAAGGAAATCTGCGCCGTCCGCCAATCATTCCATCCTTATCGTCTCTTTTTTTATCATTCCCCATTTTTACCTCCCTTGCTTGTGTTGTTTTCCCCATGCCTATGAATTTTTGTTAATACGTAAAGGACAGGGGCAACGAGCGGCGAAAACCGCGCCCACGTCTCCCGAACTGAGCTACAGCAAGCATAGGCCGCTGCTTAGCTCGTTGAGGAGCCTTTTTCTTCGCCAGATGGCACAGCCCGACCATCACGGTCAACGATGCTACCTTAGGCTCCGTTCCCACGGGCATTTTCGAATGCCCACCAAACTGCCCGTTACATGTTCCGTAAAATGTGTCGTAAACGTTAAAAAAATAGAATTTTTTCTTATGTCTTATTCTATTTCAATTTGAATTCTAATTTATCTCAGAAAACAGAACCTGCCAAGAACAGAGTGAAAAGTTCACAGCATCATAATAATGTTCGCCGAAATTCGTCGACGTCAGGCGCGCAAAAGAAAATTGAAATGTGGCGAAGACTTATATTTTCCACTATACAGTGCTGGAAAAAAGTTGCTCATACTATTTTATTCCTTTTTTCGCAAAAATTCTTCGAAGCAGTTGGAGTGACGGACGGCTCAAATTTTAGCAAAGCGTATGCATGCTGTCTAGAAATAGTGAGAAGTTTTGAAAGAAGCTCACTCAGTTGGGGATAATGGTGTAATATGCACAAAAGTGCAGTTTGGGTGAAAAAATTGGAAAAAGTTAGTGCAGCAAACAAAAGCAATGTTTTGGTTTTGGCGCGAGGAAATCGAAATATTTGTAAAATAAGTGAAATAATGTATGATGATCAGTGTACTGTGCAATGGTACTTGAAGAAGTTTCGAGATATGGGCCCCACCGAGCGGAAAAAAAGCTTTCGACGACCAGGGAAAACGACCTCACTTTTTGATCGCTTCGTACCGTTACAAAGTCATCCGTACTGGTTGAAACCTTTATCTGCAACTTTTCGCTATTTCTAGATAGGATACACATAATTTGTTATAACCTCAGCCAATAAAGCACCGTCACCCTAACTACTTCGAAGAATTTTTGCGAAAAAAGGAATGAAATAGTTTGATCAACTTTTTTTCCAGCACCGTATATTCCACAAAGTATGTACCTATACGTATTGGCCGAGTTCCTAAAGCAAGAATTATTCCGGTATCGATCCAGTGAGTGGCGGAGATGTAAAATGGTGTGATGTTGTGTTTTTTGCACGTTAGACCAACCAGTTGTTAGACCACGCATTAGACCACCTGGTCTGATAGGTGCCCTAATAGGTGGTCTAAAACGTGTTCTAAAGGCTGGTCTGATTGGTGGTTTAATGCGTGGTCTAACGCGGCTGGTGCATCTAACGTGTAAAAAGCTCTTAAGTGAGAGAAAGAGTCGCGGTGTCTGACCTTGAAGCATGCAGCACCATCTTATTTGGAATCCCTAAAGCAGAATAACAACCGCCCACATTAACATTCCGGTTTCTATCAACTCTCTCTCTCATTTTGTATTGAGGGGAGGGGACGTTGGTTAAGGCTTCAATCATATGTCTCACACTACCGGTTAGCGACGGATTCGAATCCCGTCGCGGCCATGAATGTTTGTGTTGTCTTCGCCTGTGCTATGGGGTGTAACAATACGAGTACGTCACAACCTTCCTCGACTTGCTGCAGGTATACGAGTACTGCTAAATGATCAGGAGGTGCATGCTAGCAATATGCATCGTCGGAGACCATTTTTTTTCAGGTCAACATGATTTGGGTCAAATATCCCGACCCTCTCTTCATCTATTTCGCATTCTCGGATGCACAATATTTTACCAGTTACTCACTGTCAGACGCACTGGATCGCTATCAGAATCTGTCACTTGCTCTTAGCAACGCGGCTATTTAAAAATTCTTCCAATTCACTCACGTTTCATTGACGTAATAAGCTTGTGGTTTTGCACGCTATTCACAATTTCATATCGAAAATCCATGTATTCGCAATCACGTGACGAATGGGTCAAAAACCGTTCCGCTCCGTGTGATTGATCAATCGCACGTAAAGTGCAGTATGTACCTATGTATTTCGATTCCGATTGCGTGTATTTTTTTAAATTTTTATATTATTTTTTGTTTAAGTCAATATTTTCGCAACTGATCAATGACAGTCTGAGTATTTATAAAATTTTTCGATAAATATGTATTTGTCTTAACCTTAATATTTAATTTATTTATATTTATATGAGGTGACACATTGAGCCGCGCTATAGTGGCCACAACGATCACGTCGTCATTGACACTCAATGTACTATACTGCCTCTATGACGCATTCATTTGCGTCAATTGTATGTTGTTTTTAGCGCGATTCGCTTTTTGGCAAATTGCGATTTCTGGCAAAGATTAAGACCCATGCTTCGAAACAAAATTAAGTCGATAATGAGCTTGTTTAGATTTTGTATTCACTCTCTTTTTGTTAATTTGAATAGGCGCATTGCGATAATTTATGGGAGAAGTTCCCAGTAAAAAAACTTTAGAGTTATAAACAAAATCTGTCATGAGTGACTAACATTATTCTGAGGAATATGTATTCATTTATAACACTCAACATTTGCATAAAAAAAGATAAGTAAGCATTGATAAGTCAACAGACTTCCATTACGACTTAGGATGGTCGCACACAGTCGAACACGAATATGGTGCAAGTGTCCTCCAAATAGCTAAAAAAATACACTTCACATAAATGTGCAGAAAACCGGTTCCTTTGTACCATGTTCGTGTTCGACAGTGTGTGGTTAGGGTTATGTGTAAGTATAAGAATAGTGATCTTACTGTGCTAATGTATGGTAAACAGGTGAAGAATCTACCTTTTATGAGATACTCGTACATTCATCTCTCACGGCAAGAAATTTTGCACATAGGCTGGCGGAACAAAAATTGGTGTTTTGCATTTATGCATTTAGAACTTGAGGATGATGAGAGGAGATCAAGATGAAAACAAGATAATCGCCGATAATTTGACGCCGACGCCGATACTCCTTCCTCGATTTATGTATGTCCACCAACTCACTGTCTGGGGATCTAGAACTGGATGTGCTAAAATCATCAAAAACTTATCAAATATTTAAACCAGTATGTATGTGAGAGTCTCATGTTCCATCATCAATTAATCCAATCAGACCTTCTACAATACATATTCCCTTTGATCTGAGCGATTTGGCCTAAAGTGCATAACCGTTGCAATACCTGTCTGTCACCTGTCCGGAAAAACTGATTAGGCCCGGCCTTCCGGTTAGCCTGAATATAGAATACACCACACACCATCCGGAATTCCTTCCGGAAAAACAGATCAGGCCCGGCCTTGAGGAATTCCGGATCGTGTATGGCTGCTTCAGGCCGCCGGACAGGCCTTTGAGGCGGCCGATGGATAATTGGAAATCGATTTTATCGCCATAGAATGAAAGTATCTATCTATTGCTTTGAATTGTACGGCATTTTATTGTACTTTCCATAGCCAAGCTTCAGATACATTCGTCTATTGGAAAAAACTCCAGTGAAAATTCATTTTAGTCACGCGACCGGACAGTTTGCCTTGAGGCAGCCGGACAGGCCGCCGGACAGGCAAAGCAATAGATAGATGCTTTCATTCTATGGCGATAAAATCAATTGTCAATTATCCATCCGGCCGCCTCAAAGGCCTGTCAGGCTACCTGTCCGGCCGCCTGAGTAGAATGAATTTTCACTGGAGTTTATTTCAATAGACGAATGTATTGTATTAAGTGTACAACTTTGCTTCCGCCGTTTTCCGACACAGCCGTCTGTCGGAAAACAGCGGAAGCAAAGTTGTACACCTAATATCTGAAACACGATCATCGATTTCCAATTATCCATCCGGCTCAAGGCGGCCTGCACATGCCATTGACGATTCGGAATTCCTCAAGGCCAGGCCTGATCAGTTTTTCCGGAGAAAAATTCCAGAACGTGTGTGGTGGAGATCTGCCGGGAACGATTTTCCTTCCGGCCGCCTGAAAGGCCAACCCGGGCGCCTGAAGGCGGCCTGAAACGACCATACACGATCCGGAATTCCTCAAGGCCGGGCCTGATCAGTTTTTCCGGACAGTAATTCCGGATGGTGTATGTTCGGCTTAAAGGTGTGAGTTCCTTGGTCGCGACTTCCGCTTGCGACTGGGAAAAAAACTATTATAATGGAGCACTATTCGTGGTGTTTTTTGTCGAAGTACAACTACAACCTGCATTCGACGATCCCTTAAACTTTAAAGTATGTATGTACACACGAATAGTGCTCCGATATGACTTTTTTTTCACGGTTGCAAAGGTAAGTCGCTCAGTCGCGGCCTAGGAACTCGCACCTTAAGAACTACTGCTATCCGGGTTACTTCGACGATAGATTATTTGTCCATTGGTCAACAAGGATGCACTCTAACGGGGTAGGCAGTGTTCGTCTTGCCAGCAGTCGAGAATTATTCGACAAATACAGTTTTTCAGAGGATCGTTTTTTTTTTCGTCCAGGGCGAAATTTAGCACCACTAATTCGAATATCCTTGATTCCTTCCATTATAAGAAAATTTCCGGGATTGGTTGATAATTATGGACCGGTTCACATGCTACCCTGAAACATTTCCGATGTGCGTGTGTCCACCACTGCCAATACGTTAGAAAAAAAAATCCTTGTTTCGGTATTTTTCAGGTTATTACGAGTATGATAGGTCCATATACCCAGCCCAATTTGAATCAGAACTTTCTAAAGAGTTGTCTAGGTTTCGTGTTTTTGAGCGAAGACCTACTACAGCGATAAGCTAATATCTACATAAGCTCGGGATTATTACTCAATTGCCCTAACCCTTGTGGGGCATAGCGCGTCAACTGTTCCATATAGCCCAGTTAGAGTTTCGTTGGCATAAACAAGTTTCGGAAAATGCAGTTGCCAGCATACGCCTCCTGCTTCCCCATTTAGCCGCCTACCTGTGATAAGTCGGGAGATGTTGTGGCTTATTATTACGCCCCGCACCACAGGGGAAAGACACCACAGACATTTATGGCCGCGAACATCGTCGTGGACGGGATTCGAGCCCGAAACGCCGGTAGAAACGAGTATCGAAACGAATTTTTCTGACGTAGAAATAATGCCCCACACGACAGGGGGAAGATAACACAAACATTCACGGCCATTCATAGGATTCAAATCAGCGAATATCCGGCATGATAAGACATCAGACTGACGCTTCAACGCACTAAGCTACCAGCCTACCCGAGAAGTTTTCGGCAGCTTTGGAGATCGACATTTCGGAAACTTTTGACAGAGCTGGGCATCCGGCTGTTTTAACTAAGCTACAGGCTTTTGTCTTGGACCCAAAACTAATTGAAAGGGTTATAAGTTTTCTCAACGACCGTCCACTTCGGGTGATCCTTGATGAAGTTAAGTGAAATTGACATACCACTAACGCAGGGGTCCTTCAAGGTACGGTCTTATCATCAACGCTCTTTTAAATGCGAGTTCCAACCTAATTCATAGTTTTGCAAACGACAGCCCCCATGACTTCACTTACTCTTTTAATTAATAGCCGAAATGCTACATCTATGAATAGAGAAAGCATATCTAACTCACTAAATGGAGATATCTAAAAAAAATCATAGCATGGGGAAAAGCGACTCGAGTAGAGTTTAACGCATCCAAAAATCAATGCTGCCTTATTTCCAAAAAAGGATGTGCCCCTTCTGCCGCCCAGCCCATTCTTAGCGATGGAGTCAGCATTCCTGATTCGCCCACAATGATCGTACTAAGTATTAAGATCTCTAGTAAGCTAAATTGCAAAAAAAAAAGAACAGATTGCAAAAAACACAATGAATTATTTGGGCTTCCTGAATCCCTGTAAGAGATACGTCACACCACCTGATTTTGAGCAAATTTATAAGGCTGACGTAAGACCAAGACTGGAATATAATTCCCACATATGGGCAGGCGCAGGTCGAACCGCATTATCCGCGTTATGGCCGGTATACACTCCCGCCGAGTGGACAAGGCGAGCAGCCCAGGCTAGGTGCGCGTTCACCATCTCGCCCGAGGACGAGACAAGAGTACTTTGTCGAAACTCCCCAATTGGTACTGTATACTGTGTTCTTGGCCATGAATGACGTCGAAGTAGCAGCTGCCGTTCCGACAAATTGTGCACATCAACATTATAACTATGTTTTTTTTCTTCCGAAAATCCAAAAAAAGGGAGAAAATGAAGATTGTGGATGTTGTCTATACATAGAAATATAACAATGCAAATAATGTGCGCATTTGCGGAGAGCATTTAATTTGATTTAATTTTTACCAACCATGAGATTTTTTATGTAATTTTACTCGAAAATCCTTTGCGCACGTTTACGATAAGCGAAACCACTCGCGTAACCCCTGATCGCTTTTTCCAGACAGATTGGCCGTGTTTTTTTTAAGTGCTGCAATTCTGGATTCTCCATTTCGATTTTTTGCCATTTGAACGTCAGATTCGCAATCAGCGACCCAAAGAACCTCCTACCAGCTTTTTCCAGCAAGATTGGCTGTGTTTTTGAAGAAACAGAAACTCCTTTAAATTTGGACTGCTTGCAATTTTGACTTCAGATTCGCAATCAGCAACCTAAACAACCCCCGACAGCCTTTTCCAGTAAAATTAACCGCGTTTACAAAAAAAAAAGTATTGCCATTCTAGATCCCCACTTTTTTTGCCATTTGGACGTCATATTCGCCATCAGCGACCCAAAAAAACCCGCCACCAACTCTTTCCAGCAAGATAGGTCATGTTTTTGGGAAAGCCGAACGGCTCCCCTGTTCGAGAAAATATCTAAATGCACTTAAAAAAAACAGAGGTGCGCTTTATTGATTTTTCAAATCCCAAACTCCACGCATGATGGAAAACTATTCAGAAAAGTGCCCGAATATAATAGTACAATATGTACATGCATTATTTCCCACTGCGCGTGTTACCGCAAAAACGCGAGGAAGCGAGAGTGTGAAGATGGAGCACTCGGGCTGCCTTGTGCTCGTGCATCGCGGTGGCTCGCCTACGGAGCCAAGTCGGACAAGGCGAGGTAAAGAACAACGGGCACATTGTCGTGCCTCGCCCTTCCTCGTGCTACTTCGCCAGAATGTAAATTGGCTATTAGACATAGTTCAACGGAAAGCCTTCAAGCTTATTAGCGATGAATCCGTAACATCACCAATCGAGTCGCTTGAACACCGGCAAAATGCCGGCTGTCTATCACTCTTGTATCGCTACTACAACCACTGTTTTTCGATGAAATATCCAGTCTCATTCCTGAGCTTGCTTTTCGTCTGCGTAACACCCAGTTAGCTAGTTGTGCCCACCCCCACTTTCTTCAACTCAATAGCAGGCCCACCGATAAGTTATATAACTTATTCGTATACAGAACAACAGGAATTGTGGCAAAATGATAATGCTAAGCGATGACAGTTGACAGTTGGTCACCACAAATTGTATAACAACCTGCCATCTTTTGTTTTCCCCTGCGGTTACGACCTGATGCTCTCGCATCAAAGGGTATCCCCCAGGGCTTTAGCATCAACACAAAAAAAAAGTTATGTTTCGCTACAAAACTGATGCTAATCTCACAGCCCATTCACTTACAGGAATAACTGTAAACATTCCAACAGAAAAAACTGACGAGAATTCGTGGAATAAACTGAACAGGATCTTACAAGAAAAATGACCGATTTGAGTGCTAATGAAAAGCTAAGGAAAAACTGAAGTTATTTTGAAAAATTGAAGATAATCCTACCGCCGTGCCGCGCCGTAGTATTATGCTTTGTTTACACGTAAACAGTGAGCAAAGCACTGAACATTGAAAAATTACATTGAGCACCAACAACAAAAAGATTCTTTTTTCTTCTTACATGGCCAACATGAATTCTCGAACATTTGTGTCGTTCCCACAAGAGATGGGAATGACTGAAATGCTCGTGGGTTCGTGCTGGTCATGTAAGAACAGAAAGGTATCTTTTTGTTGTTGGTACTTTTCAATGCAAATTTTCAATGGTCCGTGCTTTGCTCACTGTTCACGTAAAAACGAAGCATAAACTTTGGTTTTCCCTGTAGGAATATTATCAGCTCAGGTTTTCCCATAGATTCTCGTCAGTTTTTTTCCTGTTGAAATATCACGAGAAAAGCTCCTGCAAGTGGATGGGTTCTTTAGCAACAAATTGAAATAGAGATACAGTCCCCACCAACTAACTCCTTATCCTGTTGTTATATCTCAATGTCGAAAACGAATGGATGTCGTTCTAATTACTCAGAACTCCTAAATCCGTACGAATGTACGAGTATGTATTGTATACCAAACTTCAAAAAGATTCAAATACAAAAATTTCCGAACGCGGTTCCCTAAATTGCCAAAAATTTTCTAGAATTGCTCCAAACTCTCACTTCCTTCTCTCTTTCTTCTTCATACGCCTTGTTACAGCTAAAATATGTAATAAATATTTATCGAAACCCACAACATTCGGCGTTCATCAGTTCCAAATTTCCTTTAGATGACATCAATGTACTAAACAAAAACAAAAAAAAAATATTTACATATCCACATCAATATACCTAATTTAGTAAAGCACACAAGGGGGGTCTTCATTTGCCTCCAACCGGAAAATTTATTGACATTCACTGAAATAAGCCAATATCCGGTTTGATGAACACCGGTAGGGGCGAAGAAAAAAGGACATTCTACACGTGGCGAAAATCAGTCGGCGAATTTGAAGATTAAAGTGAATCGTTTATCATACCTCTGATACGATTTATTATTTGTGGCATCTACTACAGATGCGTCCATTTATAGTCGGGATGTCGCCGCACCGCGGTGTTTTTTTTGCCATATCTGTCCTGCCTGCCACTACGGATAATGTGGGTAAGTGCTTCTCTGAAAATACAGGATATAAAAAAATATGCAAGGACAAATTCCAAAGAAGAAGAATAAATTTGCTGTTTCAATTTTTACTAAGTGAAATATAAAGGAACAGGAGGTCCTCATAAATGAGAAAGAGAGTTTTGGCATAGAAGGCCTTCCTAAGTGCCACCATGCACTGTCGAACTCGAACTCGAGCACGAACCTAGTACAAATGTCCTCTGACACACACATACACTTCACATAGGTGCGAAGAAAACCGGTCCACTTGTACTAGGTTCGAGTTCGGGTTCGACAGTGTATGGTGACACTTAGAGTGTATAAAATGAAATACAGCCATTTTTTTCATCGAGAATTTAGGTTTATGTCTAGGCCAGGTATATGTAACTCTAAGTGGGAAATTTTGTTGACTCGTGGAATTGTATTTTTGTACAATAATATATCAATGATAAAGTCACTTTAAGAGACACACTTATGATACATAGATTGGTATAATCCTCTTAAATACAAAGCCCTTAATGATTTCTCGGAGTACAAACGTAAATAATTGACAAATTGTGTACGTAGGTATGACGCGTACAAGTGGATTTCAATCGGGCTATTGTTGTTCTTCCTATTTCATGGTATTTATTGATTTTTTATTTGAAACAATTCAGTCGAATTGCAAAAGACACAAAATCGAGTTTATGCAAAAAAAGAAAATATTCTAGGGACGCCGCCGGTGTTTTCAAGAAAAGAAAAGCGACCAAGAAACACTGTTTACGCGATACAACGAATTCACGTTTTTGCATTTTTTCGACATTCAGTAGTTCTGGCCCCGGGAGTCTCGCGGTGCTCAGTGCCTCGCGCCTCGGTCTTGGATGTGCTATGTGCATATTGAGCCCTGATCGTTAATTTCTCTGTTTGACGGAGCACTCCAGGAGCTGATGCCAAGTGATTTTATCAGGGGCATATGCTGCTAATGTTGAGTCACAGCCTGTGAATGCATGTCAGAATAACATAATTCTTCCTCATTTTCAGCTTCTGCTGCAGCTGTTGTGAGGAATATACGGTAGTCTTGACCTTTCTTCTTCCAGGTTTTACCAGCAGAATGTCACGATCTGATGGGGTCTTGGCTACCAAGAGAACAGCCATGTCGCCGTCCTCTCCAATAACAGCTACCGAGCAATTTTGAGATCTGGATCTTTTAATAGCTGTGTTCAAAATATCAACGTCAGCATTACCTGAAGCTTGGAGCGTATTTATCTATGCATCATCAGCAGGTTTATCAACTGACTAAAAGTTTGAAAGGAAATCCTCTTGTTGGACTTTAATACCACTTCCCAAACTGATATTGATGACGATACATCTCCTGATCCGATATCGTCGACTCTGTGCATCTGCTGCTTTTGTGCTCTCTGATATGTCAGTGTACCCATCAAAAACCACTGTACAACCTCTCCCATTATAATGGGTCCTCAAAAATTTTACGTAACCATCACAAATGGTTGATACACTTGTCTATTTTGCCAAACAACTTTGTGGACTAGGAAACCCCCATCAACAATAAATTCAAAGGTAGTTATTTTAGATCAACGTTCTTATCAACTTCGTTACAAAATGTGTATAGTGCTGACTTTCTGCACTTCCTCATTCCACATTCGTTAAATAATGCCAAGGGGTAGGGAGCCAATTCAAACTGCATATAATTGCTCAAATTTACAACGCACGAACGTTTGAATTGAACTGAAACTGAAGAGTAAGACCGACGACCGTCCCGACAACTGTACACACGTTTTAATAATACTATTTAATACGGAGGTTGCCTTTTATATTTCGGGATTGGACGACCCTAGTGTTGCAATGTGGCAACTGACAGCTCTATCGTAAAGTTTGTCATTTTTGAGGTTATACGTACTCAGAACGTTTTGACATACGAGCGCTATTTATGTTTTTTACAGTAACTTAAAAGATTAATCTCGGCCAAATAATGGAATTCAATCGTGAACATTTTCGTGCGATTATTTTTTACAACTTTCGACGTGGATTAACTCAGCAACAGTGCATGGATGAACTGAATTCAATTTTTGGCGATGAAGCTCCATCAAGGACCAGTGTTTATCGATGGTATGGTGAATTCAATCGAGGTCGTAGTTCACTCCAAGACGAATTTCGTGAAGGTCGTCCAAAATCAGTTGTTGTTCCGGAAACCATTGATGCTGTGCGCGAACTGATATTGCAAGATCGTCATGTGACCTATCGTGAGATTGAGACAACCTTAGGCATTAGTGGGATCAGCATACATTCAATATTGCATGAACATTTGACTGTCAAAAAAATTTGTTCGCGTTGGATCCCACACAATTTGTCAATCGCTCAAAAAAACGCTCGTGTCGATTGGTCGAAAGAAATGCTCAAAAAATACGATCGCGGTGCTTTGAAACACGTCTATGACATCGTGACAGGTGATGAATCGTGGATTTACGCGTATGAGCCCGAAAGTAAACAGCAGTCGACTGTATGGGTGTTTCAAGATGAGCCAAACCCAACAAAAGTTGTTCGCGCACGAAGCACTTCCAAGCAAATGGTCGCCTGTTTTTTCGGAAAAACTGGACATGTCGCAACCGTACCACTAGAACAACGCAGAACAGTCAATTCTGAGTGGTACACAACCATTTGTTTGCCAGTTGTCTTCCAAGAAATCAGGAAAACCAACCGCCGAAGACGGATCACTCTTCACCACGACAATGCGAGCTCTCACACATCAGCTCAAACAACTGCATTTTTGAGCACTCAAAACATAGATTTGATGGGTCATCCGCCGTATAGTCCTGACTTCGTACCGAATGACTTCTTTTTATTCCCGTACGTAAAAAACAAACTGAGAGGTCAACGTTTTTCAACACCTGAAGAAGCGGTTGCTGCGTTCAGAATGCATGTTTTGGAGACACCTCAATCAGAGTGGCAAAAGTGCTTTGACAATTGGTTCAAACGCATGCAAAAGTGTATAGATCTTCATGGGGAATATTTTGAAAAACAATAAAGCGATTTTCAATGATTAATATTTGTTTTTGTTCTCCAGTCCCGAAATATAAAAGGCAACCCTAATAACTAAACGTTTTAAAAAATTATCGATTTTCATTACTTACATATGTATATACCTGGAAAACCGTTGGGAGTTCCAGAGATACGTACGAGTATGTATGGAGTCAATTGCATGGGAAATTTAATTAACTTTGATATTTTGAAAATGACTGTGCATGTTAGCAGTTCTATAACTTTTGATTGGTTGAAGATAAGGTAGCAAAAGTATATTTAAATTTGAAGGAAATTTTATTCTCTACAACTTCGTCTCAAACTAGTTTTCTGAGAAAAGATCGTGGTAGGCACTAGAAGCAAACGATTTCTTCGAAAAATGATTTCTTCGAAAATTATCGATTTTCAATAAGGTATATCTCGAAAACCGTTAGAAGTTCGGCAAATATGATTAGCACAATTTTATAGGAAATTTAATAAGCATTCATTTTTGCATAAAATAAATTTTTCTAGGGTGCACCGTTTCCGAGATATAATCGTAAAACCCAAAAATGGAACTTTCCCCCACTCCTCCCACCGTAAGTTCACGTCCCAGGGGCGGGGACTTTTAGTATGTTTACCTCCTAACTACTAACAAAGTCCTAACGTCAAAAATTATCGCATATTCCATGCACTCTACACCCCTCTTTTGAGCACTCATTGATTGGTCTATTTCCCAAAGCCAGATATTTGCCGCCCCTAGAATTCTGCCACCCTGGGCTAGAGCCCGACAATCCTATACGTAAATAAACGCCTGGTGGCCGCCTTTTTTTTTAACACGATTTGTTTTAACCACTCAGTTGCCAAATGCTCTTCAGCATAAAGTTTTTAGAAATTCGATTCTGGTAAGAATTTTATAATGATATTTAAAACTTTGCTACATATTCCATCACAATCGTTTAAGTCGTATATCACTCTGGATAGAATTATTCATGAACAAGAGTCAATAACAAGTATTTCCACTTTCAGATATTATCGCTTATTGGCATATCAAATAATGTATGATGGTGTATAATAATTATTGTTGTCGACGGTACACTTGGTAAGAACATATTAACCATTACATAAAACTAATGAACCTAGTGACCAAGTTATCTGTTTACTGTGTTGATAACAAACAAGCTGCCATTATTCTGTTTAATTACAAATACTCATCTCGTTTCGAAAGATAAGTGCACCATGTCGTACAATATTATAAAACACAACTTGGAAAATAATTATGGTGGACTTAAGATTGTCACATGAAAAATACTCAACCGCATTTTGCCCGTTACATGGTCATTGTTACAAATTTCAATTCAAGATCAACCGATTCTTATCGCATTTTCTAGTTTTCTAGAGAATTTTTAAAATAATCCTTACACGGTATGTGTACAATTCACCGTTTTGCTCACTTTAGTTTTCAGGGCACTGTGAGATATTAAGATGCAACACTTACCCCATTGTGGTCCTGTACGACCCAGTATAGCTCCGGTTGCTGGGTTGTAGATGTGCTCCATGAAGGTTTCTTCGCGTTTAGAAGGGAATTCATACTGAACGGCGGATGTAGCACCATTTTTCTCGTTTTTATTATTCATACTCATCACGATTTTATACTATATGTGATATATTTTTATGTAGTCGTAACTAAAAATAATACGCGAACCGAATTACGATCAGGCGGCCCGAAAACGAATGGCACAAGGAGGGATGATGGTGAATTTTAATATATTTGCTAAATGAAAATTTCTTAACAGAAATTTTCTTTCTTCTTATTGGGAACTTGTGTACACAATTCCGATTGGTGAACAATATGAAACTTCTCTCGTATCAGCACTTTTTGATAAGTTAATAAAAATACTTTACTGGCTATCACTTTTCGCTTATTTCGTCTTTTTTCCGCCTCTTTTTTCTTTTTGTGCTTCCTTTACAATACCACTGATACTGCAAAAATCACAACACGAATCACTTGAAAATCAAAACAGAAAAAAAAAAGTGAATCAAAAAGAAACGTTCATCAGATGAATGGGTATTATGGTTCGTATATCCTTTGCGGGTAACTTCTTAAATAACGCGGGAAGATAGTTTATTCCCCGACTTTTTTCTTATAACAAATTATAAGATTAATTTCTTGCATGTACGAGTACTATACCTATCGAGAATGAGTTATTTTTATAAAGACGAGACGCGAGGTATTTGTGGTTTCTTTCGGATGGATAAGATACCGTGTATCTTATTCTTGGCCCCGATTCTAGTGACTTGCTTAAGATTAACTGCGTCTACTACTTCTTGTGTGCTGTGTATATCGTCCCGCACTCGTTCACAAACTGAAAGAATTGACTGGCAAAGTTTCCGTGTATATTTGAATTCTATCTGCTTCGTACATTACTCACAAAAGCAACCACACTGCGAGAAATCTATACAGTAAACAGCGTGATAACGCTCCGGTCGTATTCGCATTCGTTTCGGTCTGAAAGCGCGTATAGATACTTTGTCGTGTAGCGTATATTTTAAGCGTCAGACTTGTGCGGCATATCAGCAAAGTAAAAATTGATAGTACGCTCACTGTACACACTTCATCTGCAAGTTCGAGCCAGCTTTTTCTCTGCCATGCTTTTGTGATAAAAACCTCAGGATACAAGAACGCGCGTCCAATTCATACAATACATACACAAGCATTTTCTCCATTGTCCCAGATTTGTGGCATGTGCTGCCAGAGTAACGAGTGGATGGTAATGTCCCGGTCTATGAGTTGAAAGAACATCTTGGCGTGTGGCAGGCACGTATTTGTAAATTAGTACGCACTCTCCAAAATCGCCGGGAGCACTATGGTTTTCGGATGGCATGGGAATGCTATTATGAAGCAGCGTGTCAAAGTGCCACCATGAATGTCCACGCCGAACCGAAGCAGGAAAACGAGAGGACGAGCTTGTGTACTCGGGATTAATTTGAAAGTTGTCAAAAATTTTATGTTCACTTTGGGGAAGTACAACTCGCACTTTATCGTACTGTAATGCATGGTACCCTGTGCGTATATTAAAATATCGATATATGTATGTGTCTGTATATTTACTCACGTTCAGTTAGGGACGCGTGAATATCCTTTAATTAATGCTTGAAAGTGACGAATAGTATTTGGGTGATATTTAAAACAGGCTTCTAGAAGGGTTTGAAAATGTGCGCCTTGATTTTTGAAAGAGTGAGGTAATGGCATTCTATAGGAGGGGTTCCTTTCACAAACACAAAATTTCACAAAATTATTGTGTTGATGGACACACAGACGACGGTGCTTATGATAGGTACGGATTATCGGGCTGAATGTCCTTAATTTATTAAGAAGTCAGTAAATTCTTGCATTAATGTTACTAACGAGAAAACTTTCTTCTGTATTTTGAAGCGCGCAGCAAATAACTGGTTGGATTTGTATATTAAACATAAAAGAACTACGATTGGGGTAAACCCCAATCATGCAATACTCTAGATGAATTTGAACCTGGTTAAAGCCAATAAATAATTTTGGTTGCAATCTCGGATGCATCGTTAAGACTTTGTTGATCCCATCACCTCTCAGATTTCATCTAGAGTATAAACACAAGAGATGAAATCTGACAGCATTATAGGTTTCTCACAAAGTTTGCAACGCTAAGAAATAATGCACCGGCATCAGCACTATTCCGATGGGCGGTAATAAATTCGATAATTTATTGCCCGCGTAAGTGAATATCGACCGAATTTGGTCATCCTAATTTTCCCGCCATTGAGGAAGGTCAGCACTGCTGTAGTGAGTTTTGTAGTTATTTAATTCAAAATAAATTTAACTGACAGATTTCGGTATCGGCCTTAACGATATAGTTTGTGTGTTTTTAAGTGTTAAGTACAAAATTTCAGCCCGATAAATTGTATAGGTAATGAGTAAATTGGCTTAACGTATTTCATGAAATAGTGCAGTTTGTATGGGAGGGGGTAGAAGGAGGGTGAGGATTACAATAAGTTTTACAACATAGGTCACAATTATCATAAAAGTGATATAATAAAAATTTCAAAGCAATATGTTTCATAGTTTCTGAGAAAATCTGATTATTGTAAATTTTCAAAAATGTGTCATTTTGTATGGGAGGGGGTAGAAGGGGTGGAGCGATTTAGCCCGTTCACGAACTTAGCCTTCATTTTTTGTCAAAAATAACGTGTGCAAAATTTGAATTTCATAGCTCAACGCGTTCTCGAGCTAGAGAGGTCACGGACGGACGGACGGACAGACGGACAGACGGACAGACGGACATCCGGTTTTGAGATATTCGAGTGATAATATGAACTTCTGTATCATTCATTTTTTTCTGCGAGCCTTATTTCTTAGCGTTACAAACTTTGTGGCAAACTTATAATACTCTCAGATTTCATCTAGAGTATAAAAATGTTACACTTTTCGTTCTCAGACTAAACTGAAAAGATTTGAGAAAGCTTAAAAATTGAAATAATTCTTGAAAAAAAAAATCTATTGTATTTACGAAGTATTTTTTTGTATTCCAGGATATTGTCTCCAAATCAATCTGTCTGTTAAAACAATGGGCTGTATGCATAAAGTGAGTCGAGTGGAAGAAAGCTGAGTTGACCGAATTTCACTCAATTTGGTTCGCATAACATATGCAAAAAAAACTAGACTCCACTCACCAGCAGCCGCTATCTTGAGTGAAAATCAGTCTGAGGTTTAAAAAAATTATCGCATATGATAATTCACTCAATTTCGTATGCATAATATCTGAGTAGAGTCAAGAAAACCTGAGTCTACAATTATGCACACTCAAGCGACAGTCTTTCAACATTTTTGGTGTACATACCTATTTTGCCCCCCCCAACAACAAACACCCTCATACCCGTGGGCCTAGGAGCATCGATCCCCACTATTTTTATACCCCTCAGTCTACTTTTTTTTGTTTGTATACCCTAGTTTTTTTAAAATTCGGTTTTTTGGCCATAACTTCTAAACTATAAGGAATTCCGGATTTTTGACGAAATTTTTGCCCCCCCCCCCCTAACAGACACTCCCATGCCCGTGGGCCTAGGAGCATCGATCCCCACTATTTTTATACCCCTCAGTCTACTTTTTTTTTTGTATACCCTAGTTTTTCTAAAATCCGGTTTTTTGGCCATAACTTCTAAACTATAAGGAATTTCGGATTTTTGACGAAAGTATACTCCATGACAGTTGACAGACCTCATGCCAGTTGTTAGATTATCATAACAATTAGATATGCGGTGATTTGCTTTGTTAGCTTGTTTTGTGCTCTTCTCGGAAATTGGTCAATTCAACCAACGCAACATGAAAAACGTCCCACAACGATGACAATTTCTTGTACGAAACTGATGAGGAATATAGAGTGGTAATCAAATTCGCTTATTGGCTGTGAGAACTATCTAAGTTCTGACTGCTTGCAGGAATTCCCGCAGGACGACGTCGATCAGGAGAAAGGCATTTGAAGGAGGACGGGCCGGTGGCGGCTTTGTAGTCTTTTCAGAAAGTTCCCTATTTGGATAATGGCAAACGAGGTTAGTAAAAATCAACTTTGAGGATGGCGATTTCATGCGCGAAGATGCGGAGGACGATTTCAATGTAGAAAATACGCCAACTAAATCGTCGTCCACCGCTATGACCTGAAGAAGCTCACCACGTAAAGAGCTACTCGATGGATTGAATTATCACACGACACCTAAGTAGACCAGCAGGACTTCTACCACTCCATGGTTGAGACGATTCTAGCTAGACAAGATGGCTTTGACGCCTGATTTGAAATCAATCTGCAGTGACCCGGGAACTTCCCTGGAAGAGACTGATTCAAGTCTGATGTCTGACGACAGAATTGAAACGAGCTTAAATTTACTTAGTCACTAGCAGTTGGTCGACATTGTACTTGCCATAGTTAAAGAGGACCTCAAGATGGAATCCATCATATTAAACACTGACTCTAAACAGGATTTAAGGGTCTATAGATAACAGTGTGACACAAAAATTTATTTTTTGGTTTTTTGTCTTTATCAACAGTTTATACTTTCAAAAATATCCTGTAAAAATTTCAAGGCCGTATCTCTAACACTCTCCGAATGGCAGCTTTCTAAAGAGCAACCGCTCGCAGGTATAAAATGATCCATCTGCCTGGAGGCGGAGCTCTAACGTGTTGTTACCTGAATCTTTCAGCATCATAAATGGTAAATAATTAAAAGGGGACACTATTTAAGCTAGAAAAATATCTATAGGGCCATTTGAAAACAGTGTAGCCATTTGAAAGTTATTCTTGAGTCGTTCAACGCAGCTCGTTAGTAAAATCTTTAACGCGTTTTTCTCGAAATAAGATTTTTCAAATTTTCTGCCACTCAAAGAACAATTATCCGATTGACTTGAAACTTGTACTGAGTACTATTGAATATATTTACTCTACAATGACGTAGGATACTTTTGATTGGATGAAAATTGACGATTTGGCATTGAAAAAACTTCCATTTTACAGGCAGGAAAACAGACTTTTTTTATACCTACGCCATTTTTTTAGATTTCGATATTTTCGAAAATCCTACGCCATTGTACAGGAAATACCTTCCAGTTTAACGGCATTTTTCCTTTTTCGGTTTGAGCAGTAGTGGAGGAACTTTTTTTTGGGGCTTCCGAATCCAGTGCATACATAAGTCGCTTGGATCCCAATACTTTTCAGTGAAAAAAATATGGAATATAGGTCAGATACTACATAGCCAAATATGTTCCTAATTTTCCGAAACATAATTAACATTAATTGAGCACTTTTCTTCTAAAAAAATCCCGAAAATCAAATTTTCAGCGTTCACACTGGTATAGCCCCTTAAGGTGGGTGTATGAGCACTTATCAATTTTCATCAGTACTAAAACGTTCTCTCTCGTGACTACTATGACGAACTGAAACAAAACTTCCGTCGGATACTTTGTTCGTTTTCAAAGTCATCCTCTAGTCGATGTTGAGCATATCCTATTTATCCTCGCATAGTAGCGCATTTCATACTTCAAACAGGTAAATGTTCATGTGTGGACGAAGCATTATATAAACCAATCAATCTCCATTTCATTTACAAATAAAACAAATATGTATTTACAAGTTTAATTGACAATTTTTATTAATTTCTAAAATTATAAAAGAGATATCTAGCGCAACGTAACGATTTTTTGTCCATTCGCTCGTCATCATTTCCTTCTTATGTCGTATCTTCTTCTAAAAATCGTCACCATTTTGTTGGGTTTTCCAAATATTTTATCTACCTGAATAGTCAGAAACAGTTGGAATCTTCGCAGGGTTCTGGGGCGACAACACCACCGCCATTGTAATTAACATGTTTGCGGACACGGTTGCCTTTGCCCAAAGTCTTGCTAATGTCTTCTTGGTGCTGTTCGTAGTGGTTCCGAAGCAACTTGACCCAATACGCTGGATCGGAATCTTCAGCGACCTGCTTGATGATCTCCGTGCCCTCTTCTTCGTTCCCTGCTGCCTTCACCAATCTCCAAATCCCGCTTGGGATTCCAACCTTCTTCTTTTTCTACAAGCTTCCGTCGTTAAGCAATTGGGGCGCAGTTCCAAGTAGTATTCAATAGCCTGTTTCAGGCTCGGAATATCATCTGTCTTCTCCTCCCCGTACAGTTATCGTAAGGCAATTCACGCCACTTTACCAGGAAGTAGACGGTGCCATCCTTTACTGTGCGATGGTAAATCCCGGCTTGCGGAATTAACCACTCGGGCTTCATTCCGTTCTTTAAACACTCAGCTCATCTTCAATCGTGTTCTCCGAGTTGTGACGCTTCTTGTGACGCTGAATGCGTTTTCATCGATTGTCTCCCTCTTCCAAGGCCTCCTCGAATTTGGGCGGCTCTTCCATATTGTACTTTATAATGTACATTCGAATCAGCAGCAGATGATAGACCTCATGTTGCAATTTACTTATTCAGCTACAGCACCAGGACGACTGTCCTACTAATAGATGGAAATATTCACGAGCGCGGCTCACCAGTCTCTTCAAAGTCGACGGATCGTTGGTTTTTACTTCGGTCCATCGCCAGGTGAGAATTCTATAGACCTTGCCCGGTGGCTCGGGGAAGCCACAGTGTCTGTGCGGCGGATTCAAACAGAATGTGATTTTCTGACGGACACGAATCTCAGCAAAATAGTTCATCACCATCCTTACAAATACGACAGAACTCTTGATGTTCGTCTTCCTGTTCGGCCGGACTGCCAGCTTCGCACTTTCCCTCGGGCGCTTCTTATAACTCTGGCCACAAACAAACCAAGTGATAGACTCGCGGGCAAATATAATAAAGAATGATTTCACCTCCTTGCTGATACACCTCGTAATAGTCCTGGTGTTCGTGTTCACCATCCTCGCCCTTCGGAAAGCGGCTTGTCGTCTTCACCTTCTTCTTGAACTTCATGCCGATCTTTGATTTGGTCTTCTTAACAATCAGCTGGCTGTAATTGAGAGTCTCGACATTCTTCTCAGCCTTCTTGCTTCCTCGGACTTTTCAAGCATTTTCTCGAATTCATCCGACTCCAGTTCCGAACCGCCCGTGGGATCTCGGTTTTCGTCCGATCTGCCGCATTTACGTTCGCAAAATTTTATTGTCAACGTGGAATTTAGAATAGGATGAAATTATTTGCTGTGCTTATTTGACGGATATTTGTTCAGCTTTATACCTTCTCGTGTTGAAGTTCGGATGCGGCATCTTTTAGGCTAGATTGGACTGTTGCTTGCTCTGTAAATTTGTATTGACCGCACAGAATTCTCGTCACCAGTATCATAAGCTAGGATATTAGGACCTGAACCTGTAAGCACGTGTATTACGTCAATCATCTCCATTTGGGGGGCAAAAACTCCTCTTCCATAGTCCTCCGCGTGGGCGCCCCCTGGAACGGCAGTGGTCACTGACCATTGCCAACCAACGTCAAGCCGCCAGTGATGGCGGTGCGATGATTTGGTTGAGGTACCCCTGTGGTGTGGGGTGTGAAAAAAATACCACGGCCTTTCCCTTTGAGGGCCTGTCGTTAAAACCGACAATCAAAGGACAGGATGTGTATGCCAGCAACTTGCACTATCCGAAATCTTTATATGCTAACGAAACGTCAACTATGCCTCGGATAAGGACTGACTCAACGGTTACGACTTTTAGCTATCGTACAATGACAAAGATTGGATTCTGGAATGTGCGTACTCTCCTGGACAATGGATCAGAAGGTCCCCAGAACGCACGATTTCTTCAATTAGAGAGTGAATTTCTGAGGTACAAATTAAATATCTTAGGAGTTAGTGAGATAAGATGGTGGAACAGCGGAGAATTCATCTCTCCAACGGGCAGCACTGTAATGTTGTATTCCGGTAAAGCTACCGGTAGTCGTCGTGAGTCAGGTGTGGGGCTCCTTTTAACCAGAGCCGCGCGAAACTGTCTCTTATCCTGGGAACCGGTCTCTGACAGGGTCTTGACCGCCAGGTTCCGGACCAAAATGAGGAACATCTCAATAATACAATGTTATGCCCCTACTGAACCCGACAATGTCTTGGCAAAAGACTCCTTCTACGAAGAACTAAACGCCGTTCAGAGCAGAACACCTAAAGGTGACATTATAATGGTTATGGGTGATTTGAATGCGAAAGTTGGCGCTGATAACTATGGGCTCAGACATGTGATGGGGAGACACGGTCTTGGTGATCGTAATGACAACGGTGAAAGATTTGTAGAGCTCTGCAACTTTCACAGTCTCTTCATCGGTGGTACTATGTTTGAGCATAAGGACCACAAAATCAGTTGGTCCTCTGTTGATCGGCGCAGAACACAAAATCAGATGGACCATTTTGCCATTAGTAAAAGATTCAAGAGTTGCCTCCTGGACGTGCGAAACAAGAAGGGTGCCGATATTGGGATGGGAAGAGACCATTATCTTATGATCGCTAATGTTCGATTGCGTATTGCAGCCGTGCGCCGCCCCAGCGACGAAAGATCCAGGCCCCGCAAATTCAACACCGCTCGACTAAAAAATCCAGCTGTCTTACAACAATATAATGACCATCTTGCGCAAAAAGCGGCTGAGATAACTAGTCACCCAGATAGTGACATAAACGAAAACTGGGATGCCATAAAAAATGCGTACATTGATAGCGCAAATACCATCCTTGGCCCAAACCCGGATTGTCGGAATAAGCCCTGGATGTCCGACGCTTCATGGCAGCGGATTGTTGAAAGAAAGGAGCTGAAAGTTCGTTTGGCTGCAGCATCAGACGACAATCGAAGCAGCATCGAACTCCTTTACCGTCAGAAAGCTCGAGAAGTTCAGCGTAGTGTGCGACGCGATAAAAGAGTTTATGCCAATTCTCTTTTAGCGTCAGCAGAAGAAGCCGCTAGAAGTAACAACTTAAACGCCGTATACGGTGTCATCAAGGAGTTTACAGGTGGTCGTAACTCCTGCCAACATCCGGTGAAAGATAGTGATGGAAAGCTACTTATCTTGGAAGAAGATCAAATGAGGCGGTGGAAAGAACACTTCGCCGCGGTCTTGAACCGTGTAACCTCTGGTGAAGTTCCCCCTCATATAGATAATTTAGCTAACCATCAAAATGTGCGTATACGGTCCACTGCCCCGACTAAAGAGGAAATAGTCACTGCAATTATTGCACTAAAACGAGGAAAGGCCGCCGGACTTGACGGCATCCCTGCCGAACTTTATCAAGCAGCGCCAAGCGTAACTGCCGATTTGTTGCACCCACTTGTTGATAAAGCGTGGAATACAGAGACCTTTCCCACTGAGTGGAAGGAAGGTTTGATCATCAAACTTCCAAAGAAGGGTAGCCTCACAGACTGTAATAATTGGAGAGGCATTTGTGTGCTTCCTGCCGTTGCCAAGATAATAGCTAAAATCGTCCTGGAAAGACTAAAGGCCCACTTAGAAAGCACAATTGATGAAGAGCAGGCTGGCTTTCGATCCGGATTCTCCTGTGTCGATCACATTAACACCTTGCGAATCATCATCGAGCAATGCGCTGAATACGATTCTCCGCTTCACTTGCTTTTCATCGATTTCGAAAAGGCTTTCGATAGTGTGAACCGGGATTCTATATGGGCGGCCTTGCGCAGGAGAGGCATCCCTGAGAAGCTTGTGGCTATTATTAAGGCAACCTATGACGGCGCGAAATGTCTTGTTCTGCATAAAGGTAAGGTGTCGGGGGACTTTGAGATTCGCAGTGGAGTTCGGCAGGGGTGCATCCTCTCACCGATCCTATTCCTCATTGTGATCGGCGATGTGTTACATGCAGCCCTATCCGGACTCGACAGAGGAATTCAATGGACTTTGACATCTTATCTACAACATCTTGACTACGCTGACGACATATGCCTACTCTCCCACAAAATCATGGATCTGTCCGCTATGGCGTTAGATATCGAGAGGGAGGCAAGCAAGGTTGGGCTAAAGATTAATACCGACAAGACCAAGGTTCTTAGCCCGCCGTTGCGAAAAAGAAATCCGACACCTATTGCCATCAATATTAATGGGCAGCCTGTGGAGAAGGTAGACAACTTCGTCTACCTGGGTAGCATTGTTGCCGAAAATGGTGGTACGGAGCAGGACATCGCTCGTCGTATCAACCAGGCTAAACGCGCATACGGCATGCTGTCCAAAATCTGGCAGAGCAGTTATCTCAGCATCAAGACCAAGCTGGGCCTGTTTCGCTCCCTGGTACTATCAGTGCTTTTGTATGGGAGCAGTACATGGAAAGTTTCCGTAGGAGTTACCAGAAAGCTGCAAGTTTTCGTCAACTCATGTCTTCGTCGAATTTTAAGAATTTTCTGGCCCGAAACAATATCAAATGAAGAGCTAAGTCGGCGTACGGGTCAGATGCCAATCGACGAATTGATACGCAGGCGAAAATGGCAGTGGATAGGTCACACATTGCGGAAGAGTGATAACTGCATTGCTTTGCATGCCATGAAATGGAACCCCATTTCCAACCAAGGCCGACCAAGAGGGGGTCCTCGAATCACATGGCGTCGATCTGTGGCAAAGGAGTGTCAGGCACTGGGTAAGTCTTTTGGGGAGTTGCGCCCCATTGCCCAGAACAGAGTACGATGGCGCGCAGGAGTAGTTGACGCGCTATGCCCCGCTAGGGGTTAAGGCAAAGTAGTAGTAGTAGTATTTGGAAGGGTAAAAATAAGATAGAAATTATCTTTGGATTTTCTTTTCGCTAAATTGACCGGAAATTTTTTTTTGGAATAATTTATACGATGTCGGTGAAGTTCATGGCAACGCCTTTCTAATCAAAAGAGTTACACATTTTCTTCACAATTGGCATATCTGAAACACCAAGAAAATGATTAGCAAGAACGCCCTTTTTCTTTGTTCAGTGAATTTAACTCGCAAGAGAAGACGATATCAGGAACAGCTGACAAAATGTCAAAACGATAGAATGACTGAGTGAACAATTAATTCGATGTTTTTATTTTCTCTGAGTAGAGTGTACTTTTATACATACGAATTTTTCACTCAACTCACAGAACAGCGCAGACTCAGGAATGCCTTCAATAGACTCCACTCTTGAGTATATGCTCATTTTTATGCATACCAAACCCAATATGTTCAACCATATTAACCCTATATTGTCGCGCTCGGTAGCGGTGGTCGTTCGGTCACCGCTCTACGATTCTAATCTAGAGCTCGGACAACCGTGTTACCAATTCGATTTATGTAGCTCTAGCCCTGCTCTGACACAAAGTTCCCGAAAATTTGGTAGGGCAATTCGATTTCCTGAAGGGCATCGAGAATCTTCGACATACGGATCTTTAGAGACTAACAAACAGCAATTTTGATCATTGAGTGTGTTTATACGACGGTAGCAATACCAGATTAAAGTTAGCAATTTACTAATACGAATTCTGATAGAAGTTCACGACCTAATGGTCGCCAAACAAGATCGCGAACGAACTTCTATCGAACAATCAACTTCAAAGAACGAGCGGACAAAAATTCTTCTTACTTCCACCGTCCTATGAAATTTAAAATTCAATGGTAGTTCGGTCGTGGTTGTGCGCGATCATGTGTAGTGACCAATATACGTAAATATTTTTGTAGAACACAAAATTCTGCTAAAAATTTCATCTTACAAGTTTTTTCTACAACTAATAGCAGCAGAGCTAATATAATTTGAAACTCACTTTTTATCAATTGTTCCTTTTTTTCTACGAAGTCGAAAAAGAATCATTGTTTTGATGTATTGTATTTCATTAAATAATATTGTAGTTTAAATATTAGTTTTTTTTTTACTAAATGAACTTTAATTTGAGATAAGACAGATGTCCGTTGATATGATAGTTACGTAGAAAAAGGGAAATACTGAAGATTTTTCGCTTTTTCTAATTAATGTTTACACCTACGGGCATCTGGCTTATCTGAAATTAAAACTTATTTCGTTGAAAAAAAAAAGCTCTACCATAATCATTTTCCTCGTGGGACTAATAATTACGCTGTTATTTGATGAAATACATCAAAAATTGTGACTTTTCCAGTTCGTGGGAACAAAGGATCAATTGTCAAGAAGCGTTTTTCAAATTAGATTAGGTCCATTACGTTGCGTAGAAAAAAACTTGTAAGATGCAATTTGTAGGAAATTTTCCGCTCCACAAAAATGGGCTGCACATATTTTGCGTTGAAATACATTGGACTGGTTATAGGCAAAAAAACTGATAAAAGTGCCAGTTTCTCCCAAGATAGCGGGGGAGCGTAGGGAGGGGGGAGTGATAAAAACTGTTTTTCTACTACTCGACCGAGCTATAAAATTTATCAAAAATTCAGAACTACCGCACCTTTTGCAAGCTAACCTCCCCTTATTTGGCCTTTACTTCTTGGGTTCTATGTTTATTTTTTCAAGCAAGTGATCATTTTTAGCATTATCAAACTACTGCTAATATGAAAAAGTAGCAGATACAAATACTAGCTACTGTATAAGCGCTGTCGCTTGTCAGTATAAAGACGGCGCGAATAGGAGGTGCAAGCTAGCAACTGCACTTCCGAAAAGTAGATATGCTATAGAAACGTCAACGAGGCATAGAAAAGAGATGTTGACGCGCTCATGCCTCTGGAGGGGTCACGGTAATTAGAGAGAGGGAGAGAGACAGAGATTTATGCCAATTATGGAACAGTTTACTAAATTTATCATATTTCCAAATCAAATGCTCGTCAAATTAACAGCTTACTAAACTAACAATTTGTTTAATAAACACCTAAATTAAATAGTTGTGCAAATTGACAAATTTTCAGTTTTTTAATCCAACAACTTACCAAATCAATAAAAAATTACCAGGTTTACAAATTAGTAGTTTCTCTATTAATAGTTTACAGTAATACGGATAAAGGCGGTGATAGATTAGCGGTTTTACTCGTGACCGTATTACTCGCCGGTTTTACTCTTCAGCCTGCCTTTGTGATACATCGGCAGTAGGGCTTGTCGATATTATTCGACGGTTTTACTCGTCGATAATAATTTGACAGTTTCGTGATAGTTTTTACGTTTTCAATAATTGCGAAATAAATAAAGTAACAAGTCAAAGATACTCATGTTCTTTGACGCAACTTATAAATTGTAATAAAAAATTGCGGTTTAATGTTCGCAGATCCATTTTAAACGATTGACATTAATATCAACTATTCGAATTCGGAATTTGTCAATTTGATTCGCGTGATACACTCTCGGTTACTGCGATACAAGCCAGAATTTCAAGCCGAAATGACGAGCCAGTACCGCGGTACCTCTCAATTGCCCTAACCCTTTGTAGGCCATAGCGCGTCAACTGTTTCATGTGGCCCAGTTGACGTTTCGACGGCATAAACTGGTTTCGGAGAATGCAGTTGCCAGCATGCACACCCTGCACATCATTGGCCAGGAACGTCGTCGTCGACGGGACTCGAACATGAGACTGATGCCTCAACATAGTGCGCTACCGGTCGCTCCCGCGGTATGGACGTGATACACTTGCGAGCTTTACCGTAGAGGAAACAAAACCGCGGTATTACTTGCTAATTTATTACCGCCTTAACAATACTACCAATTTTATATGTTAGCAGTTTATGAAAATAACAACTTTTTAAATTAATTAATTTGCAGAAATAATTAACCACTTTTTAAATAAAATTCTTGCCAAATTAACCATTAAAAGAATTTATAGTTTGATAAATTATCAGCTTACTCATTTAGCCTAACCCCTAGTGGGGCATATCGTGTCAACAATTTCATGTGCCTTAGCTGACGTTCGTTGGCATACATCAGTTCCGGACGATGTACATACCAGCATCCATGCACATTAACGACTTTGTAAATTAACAGATTTCCCGATTAGAAACTTCCCGAATTAACAGTTTATTCATATTTGATATTAGCAGCCCGACTTTGGGCTCTGGCCGCCTGAAGCATAGTCCTCCAATTATCTCGTTCACGTGTCCGCGTCCACCAATCTTGGAAGCCCAGTAGTTGCTCGGCGACAGCATGAACTGAGCCCTCGCAACGAGCTCTCGGTCTTCCTCGCTGCTTCGTCGGCTCGTTCTACGTTCATTACTCTTTTTGGTATGCGATCATCGTCCATTTGTTGTACATGCCCTGCCTATTGAAGACGTTGTAGTTTGACGATTTTCGAAACTTCCAGCTCATCGTACAGTTCATACAACTCATGGCTGTACCGGATGCGGCATTCATCTCGGTCGTAAACTGCCTCGAAAATTCGCCGAAGAACTTTCCTTTCGAGTGTGCTTAGCATGTTTTCGGAGGCTTGGGTTAAAGTCCGCGTTTCGCAGCCATAGCAGAGCACGAATCGAATGATGGTTTTGTATACCCGGAGCTTCGTGTTTCTGTGCACAAGCTTCGATTTCATTATGGGGAAGACCGAGAAGAATGTCTTATTTGCTACATGTATTTGTTGCTTTATTTCATCAGTTTCATTGGCGTCCCTTGACGAGTTGCAACCCGGGTATACGAAGTCGTTGACGAACTCGATGTTGAGGTCCCCCACATTGATGCTCGATTGTGCAGGTGTCCTTGTCGACGATTACATCATTATTTTAGTTTTACCCTCATTGATACGTAGTCCAACTTCTTTTGCAGCGGTATCGAGCGTATGCACAAGTTTTTCTGCGTCGGTCAGTTTTCGGGACATGATGTTGATGTCGTCTACGTATGCTATAAATTGTGTCAATTTGATAAGTAGCGTTCCGCTGGTGTCCGTATCCATTACCTTAATAGTGTCAAGTGCTAAGTTAAAGAGCGTCGGCACCATTCGGTCGCCCGCTTCAAACTTGTAAGTGTTTCAAGAGACTTGTTTTGAATCCTGATCTGTGAGACGGAGTTGGTCATCGTCATGTTGTAAAGTACCCCACGATCGATATTGTCGTATGCTTGCTTAAAGTCGACAAAAATTTAGCACACGACAACGTTGTATTCGCAGCACTTTTGCAGGATTAGCTTAATCGTTAAAAGCTGATCGGCTGTTAAGTGACCAAGTCTGAAACCGCCTTGATACTCGCCAATAATTAGTTCGGCGTGCGGTTTTACTCTATTCTCCAGAATTTTCTTCAATATTTTGAAGGACGTACAGACTAGTGAAATGCCTCTGTAACCCTCACACCGCAATTTATCTCTCTTTTTATGGATGGGACAGATGACGCCCCTGCGCCAATCGTCTGGGATCTCCTCGTCCTCCCAGATTCGCAGCCGGGATCTCGTTGTCGCCCGGCCCTTTATTTGGTTTAAGTGACTGCAAGGCAAAATCAACTTCATCTACTGTCGGAGGTTGTATAGTGAAGCCATGATCAACAATAACGCCATGGATTTTGGCATCTTGTTTGTGAACATCAGATCTTGGACTCAAAAGCTCTTCAAAATAGGACGCACATCGTTTATTGATGATATTGGTGTCGCTGATGATGTTTCCATACTTGTCTTTACAGAGGTTAGTCCTGGGTTGATAGATATTCTTAATTGTATTACTAGTCTATACGCTTGTCTGGTGTTTCTATTAGCTAGGTTTTCATCAATGTTCATTAACTGTTCGTCAAAGTATTTCGGTTCCTTACATCTAATTATTCTACTCGATATTCGCCGTAGCTCGTCGCATTTTTCTTATTTGGCTCTAGTTGCACGTTGGATATATTGTCTATAGGCTTCGTTTTTTGTATCGATTGATTTTCTGCATTCTTCGTCAAATCAGCATTTTCGCGCTCGACGGGCTTTGTATACTACGACTTTCTCTGCGACTTCTTTGATGGTACCTTTCAGCTCCTCCCAGAGCCCATATACACCCGTGTTGCTGATGTCATGTAGCATAGGTGGTTGTTTTTCCTCAAGGGCGACTGTATACGCCTGCGCCGTAGCATCGCTCTAGAGTTTGTCAACCGCGAAAATTTGGGGAGGGCTGAGTCTCGATTTGTGCACTGAAGAAATTCTACACCGAAAGGTTGTTTTCACCAAGTGATGGTCTGAATTGCAGTTTGCTCCGTGCTAGGATCGGACATCCAATACTCTGCACGCCCAACTTTCGCCAATGAGGTCGTGGTCAATTTGGTTGACGGTATGTTCGTTTGGAGATTTCCAGGTCTGTTTGTGAATGCGTCAATAAGCAAAAAATGTCGAGCTTATGATAAGGTGCCAACTGCAGGCGAAGTCAATAAATCGTTGACCGTTATCATTGCATTCCTCATGTTCTCCAGTGGTTCCCCGATTCCAACTTTCGTTGCCAACTTTCGCATTAAAATCTCCCAGTAATATTTTGACGTGGTTTTTAGGAAGTGAGTGGAACAGTGTCTCCAGGCGTGCATAAAATTCGGCTTCCACTGCATCTTCCTTAACATCAGTCGGGGCGTGCACGTTAATGAGCCAGAAGTTGAAAAAATGAGTCTTAATGCGAATCGCACACAACCTTTCATTAATAGGTTTAAAGTCAATAACGTGCGGCTTGAGCTACTTGCTCATTATGAATGCAACTCCAAGCTTCTTGTGACCCGATGGTGTGCCGCTTTTGAAAATTGTGTGCTTCGCCGGAGTAGAGAGTATGGTAGCAACTGCACCATCAGAAATGGTCATGTCCTTGGAGGAGTTAAGGTGGCTTTGAGGGTTTGTATGTTTTTTCTTGGTCATTGCATCATTCACCTAAAAAACCTGGGCGTCGCGTTGCTTTGCTAGATTAATTAATTCAAAATTTGAAATCGAAAAAAAGAAAGCTGACCACTTTGAAAGAAAAATACTGAGAACATTGCTAGTTGATCAGGCGACGCATAGTGGTTGGCGTCTTTGACCAATAGAGGGTTTTAAATTGTGATTATTTGGTACCTCCTTTACGTGGACTCCGCTCGCTACGCGAGGTCCGCGTCTTAAGGGGTTGGGGCCGTCAGTATAGCGCCCTAAAACGCTTTATACGGTACAAGGGCAAAGCTACTATTAGCCAAAGCGCGAACATTTCGCCCGGTGAAAAAGGAATATAAAATACTAAATTTGAATCATGTTATACGAGCATACTCGTAGGTAGGTTAGTTTAAATTAGAACAGTTACGTATCAATGGCAACACTACCTGGCGCCTGTGAAGACTACTAGAAATTAAAATTTTGGTACATCAAAACACTGATACATTCATACCACTCCACTCTGGTGAATATCTTCAATTCTCTAAAAACTTTTTTCATCTGAATAAATATTATAACAGGTTTGTGGTTTGCATAATTAGTAACCTGTTGATCTGTAGTTCCCCGCCAAGCAAAAAGCACCTAGCTGAATTGATTGGATTTTCATTGGCGAAGAGTGAGGGACCCTATAAAGATAGACCGATGCATATTTAGAGTTGCAATGTCAACTGATCAAGGTGCAATAGTGATATACCTATGAATGTCGCTGTCTCAGCAATCTTATTACTGATGTGGAAGTAATATACCGTGTCACATTGAGTAAGTTTCCAAGTTAAAGTCTGCCTTGCTTGCATACAAATTATCATTGGGTACCCGACCGCGATTACCTCAGGTAGCACAATTAACCGCATACTCGTACATAGACAGAGAGGCCAGGTGAAACTGCCGTAGCCGAGTTTTAGCTGGTTTCTTTTGAATGAGACGTATTGTCGCCCGGTATAAACACTAAGTTGATCTGATTGGTAGGCACATAGGTACTCAGTAACTTTCCGATAACATCGCCGTTTGGCGTTGTTCTTTGGGATCTTAGGGCCGAGAGCGGATATGACATGGAACATTGGTGCATTTTAATCTAGGTACATACTTATACTCGTAGATTTGAATAATAGTGAATACTTTCAGCTCATTCTATCCGTGAAGTTGACTTATTACTTATAAACAATGAAGAGTTCATTTTAAAAACATGTACACACCCGTAAGTACGTACCAAACTTACCTGACTTTTTTTTAAATTTAAAACAGGTTATACTCGTACATCTGTTGTCGTCTGCTGCCGAAAACTTTTTTTTACTCTGAAAGAGTTGTACATATTTTTCTTGAAGCTTTGATTCGTAGAATACTTTTTCGGTTAATGATACACTAACATCTTTCGTTATGGATCTCTTCATTTTTTAAACAAAAAATAGAGTACCTGAGGCGAGAAATACACACACACGGCTAAGTACGAGTATATGAAATCTTCCAAGGAATTTTGGGTGACTAATAGCTTTTCTGATTAGAAAGAAAACTGTGTAATTAATTATATAATAATAAAATAATAAAATAAAAATTACATATTACAAATGTGCGAGTGTGCCCATAATTGATAATATTCAGGCTTTCGCTTCGGAAGCTTTATACTTCTAGGGCGAATTTTACATTTTATCTGCAAAAAATCGGTAATTATGCATATAAGCTACTTCACTTCCGGTTTTCTTTAAATTTTAGTATGTTGTACCTAGAGTCCAGCATGCTGAACAAGAACATACTACTTTGCCTTAACCCCTAGCGGGGCATAGCGCGTCAACTACTCCTGCGCGCCATCGTACTCTGTTCTGGGCAATGGGGCGCAACTCCCCAAAAGACTTACCCAATACCTGACACTCCTTTGCCACAGATCGACGCCATGTGATTCGAGGACCCCCTCTTGGTCGGCCTTGGTTGGAAATGGGGTTCCATTTCATGGCATGCAAAGCAATGCAGTTATCACTCTTCCGCAATGTGTGACCTATCCACTGCCATTTTCGCCTGCGTATCAATTCGTCGATTGGCATCTGACCCGTACGCCGACTTAGCTTTTCATTTGATATTGTTTCGGGCCAGAAAATTCTTAAAATTCGACGAAGACATGAGTTGACGAAAACTTGCAGCTTTCTGGTAACTCCTACGGAAACTTTCCATGTACTGCTCCCATACAAAAGCACTGATAGTACCAGGGAGCGAAACAGGCCCAGCTTGGTCTTGATGCTGAGATAACTGCCCTGCCAGATTTTGGACAGCATGCCGTATGCGCGTTTAGCCTGGTTGATACGACGAGCGATGTCCTGCTCCGTACCACCATTTTCGGCAACAATGCTACCCAGGTAGACGAAGTTGTCCACCTTCTCCACAGGCTGCCCATTAATATTGATGGCAATAGGTGTCGGATTTCTTTTTCGCAACGGCGGGCTAAGAACCTTGGTCTTGTTGGTATTAATCTTTAGCCCAACCTTGCTTGCCTCCCTCTCGAGATCTAACGCCATTGCGGACAGATCCATGATTTTGTGGGAGAGTAGGCATATGTCGTCAGCGTAGTCAAGATGTTGTAGATAAGATGTCAAAGTCCATTGAATTCCTCTGTCGAGTCCGGATAGGGCTGCATGCAACACATCGCCGATCACAATGAGGAATAGGATCGGTGAGAGGATGCACCCCTGCCGAACTCCACTGCGAATCTCAAAGTCCCCCGACACCTTACCTTTATGCAAAACGCGACATTTCGCGCCGTCATAGGTTGCCTTAATAATAGCCACCAGCTTCTCAGGGATGCCTCTCCTGCGCAAGGCCGCCCATATAGAATCCCGGTTCACACTATCGAAAGCCTTTTCGAAATCGATGAAAAGCAGGTGAAGCGGAGAATCGTATTCAGCGCATTGCTCGATGATGATTCGCAAGGTGTTAATGTGATCGACATAGGAGAAACCGGATCGAAAACCAGCCTGCTCTTCATCAATTGTGCTTTCTAAGTGGGCCTTTAGTCTTTCCAGGACGATTTTAGCTATTATCTTGGCAACGGCAGGAAGCACACAAATGCCTCTCCAATTATTACAGTCTGTGAGGCTACCCTTCTTTGGAAGTTTGATGATCAAACCTTCCTTCCACTCAGTGGGAAAGGTCTCTGTATTCCACGCTTTATCAACAAGTGGGTGCAGCAATTCGGCAGTTACGCTTGGCGCTGCTTGATAAAGTTCGGCAGGGATACCGTCAAGTCCGGCGGCCTTTCCTCGTTTCAGTGCAATAATTGCAGTGACTATTTCCTCTTTAGTCGGGGCAGTGGACCGTATACGCACATTTTGATGGCTAGCTAAATTATCTATATGAGGGGGAACTTCAACAGAGGTTACACGGTTCAAGACCGCGGCGAAGTGTTCTTTCCACCGCCTCATTTGATCTTCTTCCAAGATAAGTAGCTTTCCATCACTATCTTTCACCGGATGTTGGCAGGAGTTACGACCACCTGTAAACTCCTTGATGACACCGTATACGGCGTTTAAGTTGTTACTTCTAGCGGCTTCTTTTGCTGACGCTAAAAGAGAATTGGCATAAACTCTTTTATCGCGTCGCACACTACGCTGAACTTCTCGAGCTTTCTGACGGTAAAGGAGTTCGATGCTGCTTCGATTGTCGTCTGATGCTGCAGCCAAATGAACTTTCAGCTCCTTTCTTTCAACAATCCGCTGCCATGAAGCGTCGGACATCCAGGGCTTATTCCGGCAATCCGGGTTTGGGCCAAGGATGGTATTTGCGCTATCAATGTACGCATTTTTTATGGCATCCCAGTTTTCGTTTATGTCACTATCTGGGTGACTAGTTATCTCAGCCGCTTTTTGCGCAAGATGGTCATTATATTGTTGTAAAACAGCTGGATTTTTTAGTCGAGCGGTGTTGAATTTGCGGGGCCTGGATCTTTCGTCGCTGGGGCGGCGCACGGCTGCAATACGCAATCGAACATTAGCGATCATTAGATAATGGTTTCTTCCCATCCCAATATCGGCACCCTTCTTGTTTCGCACGTCCAGGAGGCAACTCTTGAATCTTTTACTAATGGCAAAATGGTCGATCTGATTTTGTGTTCTGCGCCGATCAACAGAGGACCAACTGATTTTGTGGTGGTCCTTATGCTCAAACATAGTACCACCGATGAAGAGACTGTGAAAGTTGCAGAACTCTACAAATCTTTCACCGTTGTCATTACGATCACCAAGACCGTGTCTCCCCATCACATGTCTGAGCCCATAGTTATCAGCGCCAACTTTCGCATTCAAATCACCCATAACCATTATAATGTCACCTTTAGGTGTTCTGCTCTGAACGGCGTTTAGTTCTTCGTAGAAGGAGTCTTTTGCCAAGACATTGTCGGGTTCAGTAGGGGCATAACATTGTATTATTGAGATGTTCCTCATTTTGGTCCGGAACCTGGCGGTCAAGACCCTGTCAGAGACCGGTTCCCAGGATAAGAGACAGTTTCGCGCGGCTCTGGTTAAAAGGAGCCCCACACCTGACTCACGACGACTACCGGTAGCTTTACCGGAGTACAACATTACAGTGCTGCCCGTTGGAGAGATGAATTCTCCGCTGTTCCACCATCTTATCTCACTAACTCCTAAGATATTTAATTTGTACCTCAGAAATTCACTCTCTAATTGAAGAAATCGTGCGTTCTGGGGACCTTCTGATCCATTGTCCAGGAGAGTACGCAAATTCCAGAATCCAATCTTTGTCATTGTACGATAGCTAAAAGTCGTAACCGTTGAGTCAGTCCTTATCCGAGGCATAGTTGACGTTTCGTTAGCATATAAAGATTTCGGATAGTGCAAGTTGCTGGCATACACATCCTGTCCTTTGATTGTCGGTTTTAACGACAGGCCCTCAAAGGGAAAGGCCGTGGTATTTTTTTCACACCCCACACCACAGGGGTACCTCAACCAAATCATCGCACCGCCAACACTGGCGGCTTGACGTTGGTTGGCAATGGTCAGTGACCACTGCCGTTCCAGGGGGCGCCCACGCGGAGGACTATGGAAGAGGAGTTTTGGCCCCCCCCATAGCCGGACACGGACACGCATTTTTCAGTTATTTTTCTGACTAAACCTCTAATAACCGGACAACTCGATGGTTTCGGAATTGTTTTTCTTCGCATTTTGATGACTTTAAAGATTCTGAACGACTGGTTAGTGACAGTGCCGGCTATAACTACAATATTTAAGCGCGCTGTACTATTAATAGAAAATTGCTCGTAACATTCTGGCATAGCACAAAAGATGTATGTTACACATAATACAGGAAGCTCCGAAATGTCTGTACTTGAAAAATTTATCCCTAAGCTCATTATCCTTCTTATTTGTGAGAAAGCACCACCAAAACAAATATACTCGTAGGTTATGTTAGGTTGGGGGGTTGCCGTGGTTACCACAGCACACTTAGACCAGGGATAGGTTAATTGTGTTGCCCAAGTTGTGTTCAGTCTCTATGTTATATCGAACCATCCGGAGCTAACCGCAGACCGGAGAAGTCGACCAACATCCACATCTCTTAGTTCACCAAAATGGTCGTAGAAAGGTTTCCCAATGATTGATCTCCTTCTATATGCCAGTGCCGGACAGCTACAAAGCAGATGATGGGTGCTCTCCTCCTCATCCGCATCACCGCAACTTCTACAGAAGTCGTTGTATGGAAGTCCAAGCCTTCTAGCGTGCTCACCGATGACGCAATGACCTATAACAACGCCAACTACCAACCTGATCTGAAGTTTAGTCAGTGATAGCAATTTATCAGAGCGACTGAAATTCAGCTCGGGCCAAATCAGCTTTGCTTTCGGACATATTACGCCATTCATCCATGTCGACTTGGCTTTCCTGACAGCAGCCAACTTTAATTCAGATTCGCAGGTAGAGATGGGCTTAGCAATGTAGCCCCTGATCTGCCGAGCTTCGCCGGCTGCACCCCTGCGAGCCAGTTCGTCCGCTCTACAATTCCCGGCAAAACCACTGTGGCCAGGTATCCAGCACAGTGTAATATTGAAATCGCTGCTGACTTCCAAAAGGCAAACTCGACATTCAGCAACAATTTTAGACACTATCAGCGTAGACTCAAGTGTTCTAACTGCAGCCTGGCTGTCAGTGAAAATAGTAATGTCCCTTTTGGTTGACATGGCGCGATCTATCGACATCGCAGCCTCTTTTATTGCATAAACCTCCGCCTGGAAAACGCTGCAGTAGCTTGGAAGTTGAAACGAGTGGTTAAGATTGAGCTCCTCGGAGTATATTCCGGCGTCCACACCTACATCGGTTTTGGAGCCGTCTGTGAAAATCCACAGAGAGGTTAGTAGTGCTGGTGGAATACCTAACTCCCATTGACCACGGGATGGGATTAAACTTGCATAGTTATTACCAAAAAAGTACGTTGGTAGAGTGTAGTCTACTGATGTCGGGATATATGCATTATTGAGAATTGTGGAGTGGCCGATATTCAAGGTGAGCCAGGTACTGGTTTCCCGAATACGTATAGCTGAGTTTGCTGCCATTTGCTCCCCTAGAATATCTAGAGAAAGTAAACCGAGCATTATATCTAGCGCTGCAGATGGAGTCGATCGAAGAGCCCCGCAGATTGCCAAGCAGGCCGCTCTTTGTACCTTGCCCAACAATTTACCATTGGATTCGGTGCGAAGGGCGTTCCACCATACAACAACGCCATATAGGAGTATAGGTCGCAGGACCGACACATAGAGCCAGTGCAGCACCCAAGGCTGCAGACCCCATGTCTTACCTAAAGCCTTTCTGCAACAGTAGAGTGCTATAGTAGCTTTGTTGGTACGTTCCTGGATGTTTAGCCTCCAGTTAAGCTTTCTATCCAAAACCAGGCCAAGAAAATTCGCCCTGTCGGTGAAAGTAAGTTTCACTCCCTCCATGGTAGGAGGCTCTACTGGGGGGATGATATTTTTCCGTGTAAATAGCACAAGTTTGGTTTTCTCAGGATTAACACTGAGGCCGCATGTCCTGGCCCATTTAGTTAGTAATGAGAGTGCGTATTGCGTAACCTCGCTGAGGGTCCCCGGGAACTTACCGGAGATGGCAATAGAAACGTCATCCGCATAGGCTGTTAATTAACATCCCACCTCTTCCAGGTCTACAAGCAATCTGTTGACCACGATGTTCCATAAGAGGGGTGAGAGTACCCCACCTTGCGGAGTACCTCTATAGACACTCCTGAGTACGGTCGAGTCCCCCAGTTTCGACAATATGACCCTGGAAGTTTACATAAGGTTAATAATTTGAATTAGAGAGCGATCTACATCGAGTTCCCTTAGTGCATCAGTAATTGCTTCAGGTTTGACATTGTTGAAGGCACCCTCAATGCCCAGAAAGGTGACTAAGGTAAACTCCCTGTAATTGAGAGATCTTTCTATGTGACTCACAAGCGAGTACAAAGCAGTATCCACCGACCTGCCCTTGGTGTAGGCATGCTGCGAAGCAGAGAGCAGGAGTGTTGGAATAGTGCTGCGTAGATGAAAATCAATTAATCTTTCTAGCATCTTTAGAAGTGTAGAGGATAGGCTTATGGGCCTTAGGTCCTTTGGGGTCGAGTGTGAACTCTTCCCCGCTTTGGGAATAAACACCAAATTTACCTCCATCCACACACTGTGAATGTGGACTAGGGTCAGACAGGATGTGAAAATGATTTCTAACCATGGAGCCACAACATCCGATGAGTGTTGTATATCGGCCGGAATAATGCCATCAGGTCCAGCGGACTTAAAGGGCTCAAAGCTGGAAATCGCTCATAGTACTTTTTTCCTTGAGACGATTGAACTAAGGTCACCTGAAGCCAAATCACATACCCGAGCGCAGGTGCTATGAGTAGACATGGGTGAGCTATCGGGAAAGTGCGTGTCCATCAGAATCTCAAGAGTCTCTTCGCTGGAGACCGTCCATGACCCATCTTGCTTCTGAATAAAGCTTAGCATGGAAGGGTTAGTGGATAAAAAATTTTCGGAGTCTGGAGGATTCAGAGGAACCCTCAATGCGCTCGCAGAAGAGCTTCCACGAGCTACGCTTCGCCTTCCTAAGCTCCTTCTTGTGTACTTTAAGGATTTCTTTGTAGCGGGCCCAGTCTGATTCAGATCTTGAAGCTTTAGCCCTATTAAACGCCTTTCTGCAGGCAGCTCTGTGAATATCCAGTTCCCTGGACCACCACACCGGCTTGTTATTCCCCTTAGGTCTACTTAATGGGCATGATATTGCCGTTGATTATGTTATAGCATGTGTAAAGGTGATCACCATATTGTCCAGTTCCTGCTTACAGCGAGGTATACTGGGAAGGGGTGGCAGAACCTGCGAAATAGCTTGCCTATACTTAGACCAGTCGGTTCTCCTTCTATTCCTAAAGACCGGCGGGATAATTGGAGAAGTGTCTAGAGAGAACTGTATGTAGCGGTGATCCGAGAAGGAGTGCTCCGTGGCCACCATCCAGTTCTTTACGCAGTGTAGGATGTCCTCAGAAACCAGAGAAATGTCCAGGACCTCCTGTCGGTTTTTTGTAATAAAAGTGGGTTCGCGGCCCACATTGCAGAGCAGCAGGTTGGCGCCCATAAAGTTCCCCCCGAGTATTTGTATCGGTGCTGCCCCATACAGTATGATGAGCATAAGCATCGCACCACAGAATGAAGGTTGGTGGGAAGTCTGGCCCCTGGTCATACGGCAAATATGCCGATGCTACCCAGTACCGTCTGTCCGTGCCCTCCCGACTGACTAGAGCGATGTCGTTATGGCTTTACGCGGGAATCAGAAATCCGTTATAGCTACGCTTTACCATAACGCAAGAGCGTGGCCTTCCTTGATCTTTAACGTAGAGAACTGTGTATCCCGGGGATTTCAGGCCACGGACTATATTGTCCACGACCCAGGGCTCCTGTATCGACGATTTCCACCGGACTACGTGCCAGGCGGAGTAGAAGAGCAGCCGAGGCCGCCTTAGAATGGTGTAAATTTATCTGGAGGATACTAAGCATTACTGAGTTTGTTTACTCGTATCGACCACAGTAGTGTCGATGTCCCCGTCTAAGTCAGAGTCCAGTGAGTCGTCCAAAATTGAGGGAGCTTTTATATCCTCCGTGAAAATTAGATCGGATGAATCAATATAATAACCGGTAAAAATCGTATTCGGCGCCCAATGTGGGATAACTGTGATACCTAACATACCTTAAGACCATCTTAAAGCATCCTCAAGCTTTCCGAACGCTATCTTAATTCTCGTTAAGGTTAATTTAAGGATTTCTTGTGTCGTGCGTCAGTGAAAATCGTAGATATTAGCGAAACCAAACCGAAGCGAAGCGTATATATCCTAGACTTGTACAGACCTAGTGGTGATACCAAAAGTACCAATTGGCAACGACTATATATGCAAAAGTGTGTTTCCCATATGGCCAGTTTATAGGAGAGGTTGGCACTCTTTCAAGAGGATCCTGACCATTCTCAAAATCAATTAAATAACACATTCTACAATTATTTGTCAAATTGTTCAAGTCGCTAGCTTCATTCTATCGAAAGTAATTGCTTATTTGAAGTCTCTCTTGTAGCGGAGGTAGAGGTTTCTTTGGTGGAATCCTGCGCATTTTTAATAACAACCAACTAGATCCCAGTACAAACATTTGACTATTTTTTGACATTTTTTATAACTCAAAGTAACTATAACGGAGAGGTGTCAAAAAATGGGAAATTCGCTGAATATAAATACTCGTTCATAGTGTTCAATTTTAAATTAAAAACCATTAATTTTATTATTACTTAGAACAGCATTAAATAAGAATACACAGTTGAACTTTTAGCTACAGTCGACATACACAAGAAAACATGCATGCATCCTCATTTTACTTGACGCTTGAAAATATCGCATTTTACATCTTCACACGTGTGAAATGATCTGTCTGTCATACATTTTGTGATATCTAGCTAAAAGCGTAGTATTGTTGTTCAATCTCCTCGCATTTAGATAAATCTTGTTCGATTTTTTTCGGGTTTCACAGAAATTCAATATTTCCAATTCGGTGCATGTGATAAATCCGAAATACGTACGTTTTATGGGATTGCTCTAGTGTTATCCGACTTTAACTAGATTAATAGTATTGCATGTATTTATTATTAGATTTATGTTAATTGATTTGCATTGTCGGTAAATACTCGTACATTGGTCCATTGTTGCAAATTACCGTCATTGGTGTGCTAATAGAAATAGATATTTGTTGTCTACTCATTTTAAGATTTCTTTTTTGTTGCTATACAAAGCACGAAAATGGGCTTTAAACTCTTTAACATACACAAAACAAGTTCGGTAGACATTATTTTGTGGAACTGTAGTTAACTATCCTAAGTGCGTAGGCCTGTTCCTAAACCCTGTACACCGGTTTGGTACCGGTTTTTTTTTTCAGAAACGGTATCAATCTCAACTAGTACCGGTTTTTAAGTACCGATTTCTCAGTAAAGCTTTTTTCGTTTTTTTTTTACCATGGGCCAGTTATTTCAGTTCGGGGCTTATTGTTTTTTTGAACCGGGTTTTTTTATTTATTTTATTTTTTCCGCTTTTTCGAGACCCGCTTTTTTACACCATGATTCGGTTTGTTAATGGTTTGAGTACAGGTAGTAGTACCCTAGTGATAGTGAACACAGTGGATTTGGATTGTGATTTGAAGCGAGGCGAATCAATTTGAAGTTTGATGGAGAGAGCGATTTTTACGAGAAGAAGCTGGATTCGAATCAGTATTGTTTGACATTCAAAGCAACTATTATAATATTATCATGTGGGACTAGAGAGGAAGAAGGTGTGCAGAGAGGTTTATGGTATATTGTTTTTGTTCCGACGAATATAAGTAACACTTAAAGGAGGCTCCGTAGGTATGGCAATGTTAAATGATCAGGGTTACCTCCTGAGTCAGTTAAGCCATCTCTGCCTTTCTGTTCGCACGATATAACTTTCGCTAGAACGAAGCTAGCGGCTTGAAATTTTAGTCAAATATTTGCAGTAGGATTTTGTTGGTTCGCATTGAAAGCATTATCCGAACAATGGAATGCATACCTCGTTACATGTGTAAGGTAATTAAATATATATCTAAAACTCCCGATAGAATAAACACGGAATTCACTTGCTTTAATAGATGACTGTAGGTAAAGGACCATAATTAGCTGAAAAAAAAGAAAAACGTAAAATCGTAATTTTCTTAATAAATGCCTCTTATGCCAAACGAGAATCCAGTTTTAGTTTCTCCTGTATAACCGCGATTTTCTTGATTTCAAAGTTTAAGGCCCGTTTTCTCAATATCCGGTTAAACTACCAGTTAGCTATCCGGGACACTAAATTTAACCTTAGCGCGTGCAACGCTCAAATTATGATAATGCAGTCCACAGCGCAGCTAATGCAGTAGAAAGTCAGCTGATTTTCTTGGCGCAATTCTGCCACGTGTTCAATTCTATTCTACGCCTGTGCCACCTCTCAGCATTATTTTTCGGCTGAGTTGGTTTCAGATCCGTTTCCTTTGAATGAATAGCCAGAACTCTGTTCCTTGTGACCAGTATAATTGTCGCATTTGAATGTGCGAACGTAAACAGTTCTAGCTGTCAAAATCTCAGCAGTACGTATCAGCTATTTGGAATTATTGTCCGATAAACTCTTAACCGGAAGATGAGGGCCGGTTAGCGTTTATCTACAGGATAAGATTTAACCAGACATTGAGAAAGCGGCCCTAAGCCGTGCAACATGCATCAATATACTTAGAGCCTGGGAATACTTCCTCTTTCCTTTTCAGGGATCTGCTCAGTGAAATTCTGAGCGATTTTTATGGTTCCGGGAGTTCTTATCCTTCTCTCGGAGCATCCTTCTTTTATCACTTATCATCAATGACTATCGTTGAAAAAGAGAATGAAAAGGAATAAGGGCATCTTACCCATTTCTCCTACCGCTTTATGTTACAGAAACTATTTTAGAATACTGTACACACTGTATTCACAGTAAAGTCCATGAGTCTCGAGACCCATATCAACGCAAATGCTAATATATACCTCAAAAGCCACGCTAATATCGTTATCTTCAATTAACTCCTCATTATTATTATTTTTAACATATCACTACCTGTTACACCAATATTGCTCCTATTATCGGCATTTACATCAAAACCGATATACAAGATATGTGTAAGAGAAAATACAAATTTTGCTAGTTTAAAGATCAGATCAGAATTCATATCATATGTTGAAAGCCTCTCTTCCTATATTTTTCGATTGATTCTTATGCTAATATTTAGTACCATAGTAAATGTATACATATACGTTCTCTTCCGATAGCAATTAGGGATGTCAAAACCGGAGGATAAAACCGAAAAAATGGTATTTTCAGAACGGTTAACCGGGCTCTTCCCGTTTTTTTTCTCGTGGTTTTTACCCAGTCGGTTATTCTTCCGTCCGGTTATATCAAATTTCATTCTTAATTCCTATTATTAGGTTTATACTAGCGGCCAACTCATTAATCTGGCAGATTTGTAACGGGCGGTTTGGTGGGCATCCGAAGATACCCGTGGGGACGGAGCCTAAGGTAGCTATGACCGTGAAGGATGAGCAATGCCATCTGGCTAGGAAAAAGGCCCCTCAACGACCTAAGCAGCTGCTGTAGCTCAGTTCGGGAGATGTGCGCGGGGTTTTCGCCTGCCCCTGTCCTTTATGTATTAATAAAAATTCATAGGCCTGGGGAAGACAACACAAACAGGGGAGGTAAAAATGGGGAATGATAAAAAATGAGGCGATAAGGATGGAATAGTTGGCGGACGGCGCACATTCCCTCGCGTTCGCATCAGAGTCCAGGCGTAATAGGACCCTCGGCCTCTGGTTTCGTACCACCGACAGATCCTTACTCATTAGGTGCTGCCATAGATCTCATTACAGGTGGTTCGTTACAGGGCAGCTTCTACTTCGAGGCCAGCCAAGAAGAAGAAGCTGAGGACAAAGTGTGCTGCAAGAAATAGAAAAAAAAAGTGAGCTGGGCACCGGAGTCAGACGACAACCATTGTATAGGGGAAAATTATCAAAGAGAAAAAAAAATACTACATTTCCCAATTATTCAGATGATGAACAGGTTACAAAGAATTCTGAGGCCAGCAGAGGCGCAACACTGCATTCCTTGCCGTAATTCACTCATAAAATCTGTAAGCTGCTGACCACATGAATAATAGAAAAATGCAATACTGTGTAAAGAATTTTTTTTAAGTTACTTAGAAGGATAATCCTGGCAAACAAAAAGGTATCCAGGGCTCCTCTGCGTTTCGTCCGGTCACCGAAGAAGTTCCAAATGCCGGCAATTCAAAGCATTTATGGAGGCCTTGAATACGTGGCTAAACCACAAAAGACAAACACAAAGCCAAGACTGCCTTGTTCAACTGAATCTGACAGGAAAAACTACTCTATAGGAAGGATGAGGGTGCTACAGAGGAAAGCACAGCTACTTGAAGGGAAAATACGTGAAGTAAATATGGCTAAGTCCTAAGACTTAGAGCAAGTAGCCTTAATGTGCTTGTGGGGATGCATAACGGTGGAGGGGCCAAAAAGGTACCCGATGAAATCCTTTTTAGTCCTGTTCTTTACCGTAAATGGGCCCCATGTTGGGCGCCAAATATGTAATGGACGGCTTGGTGGGCATCCGAAGATGCCCGTGGGGACGGAGCCTTTGGTAGCATAATGACCGTGAAAGTCGGGCCGTGCCATCTGGCGAAGAAAAAGGCCCCTCAACGAGCTAAGCAGCGGCCTATGCTTGCTGTAGCTCAGTTCGGGAGACGTGGGCGGGGTTTTCGCCGCTCGTTGCCCCTGTCCTCTACGTATTAACAAAAATTCATAGGCCTGGGGAAGGCAACCCAAACAAGGGAAGTAAAATGTGGAATAAAAGAAAATGAAGCGATAAGGATGGAATGGTTGGCGGATGGCTCGCTTGCCCTCGCGCTCCTATAGGGTCCAGGTGTTGTGGGACCCTCGGCCTCTGGTTTCGTACCACCAACAGACCCTTACTCATCAGGTGCGGCCGGTGGAAGCAGCACTACCAGACCAGAATATGGTTCATTACAGATTTCTTGATCAGGAACATCTTCACCGTTGAGCATGATGCATATTGCTCCCAACCCACGGCCAACTCAGAACGGCGCCACGCCCACGAGTGGTTCTGGCACCGCATATTGAAGCCAAAGCAACCCAGTAATTATTGCGTGTCTGTCAACGCAGCCAACAACAGCCAACGTAACTATGTTTCGTAAATGATGTACTCTACTTCGTACTACAGGTTCCCATTCAGAACGGAACGGGGAACAGAACAATGTATGCAAGCGGATGAAAACTTTTACAAAATTGATTGATTTCTGCAAAAATTATGTTCTTTTCCTTTTGCCTACTAGAGGTTGCATGTACTTTGGTAACAAAGTTTATTTTTCCCCCCCCCAATTGACAACGAATACATACCTTTTATAATTAGATTTCGAAAAAAAGTATGTCAGCGTTCGCCACGTGGCTGCCTCGTCGATTTTCCCCAAACGAAGAAAAGATTACGTGAAAGGAATGCCAGAACGGATAATCCATTGGGATGATGTTTTCGGCACGAATGTGAAGAGGACTTACATACACATACACACATACAACTTTCGAGCTTAGATTTAAGTGAATATATCCTTTGGCATGAATATCTCCTTTTTTTTGGGTCGAGTTTTTGGTCCACTGAGTATATGAAGGGATTTCTTATACGTGCGTGTATATACTATATTTAGGATAGCCGTACTTTTGTGTGGATTTTTCCTTTGAGATAACTTGAATAAATTTATTTAAATGTTGACCTTTACGAGAAGATTGGTCTACCTCGTTCTGCATATGCTGAGCAGAGAAGCGACAGAGATGTTTCCGTTAAATCTAAGTGATATCGACTTATTATTCCCTTTGGGATATTACACGAAATAACTGGCTAAGATTGTCTACTACTCGTGTCTGCTATCTATGAAATTATGTTGTATGTAACCATGTTGGATTTGATTGTACTTATATACATATATGTTGGACATTCGTGTACATACAGCATGTTTGAATACAGGAGAATCAGTGAAAGCAAGTGTAAGCACCAAGAGAGCGATCATTGCTTTAGTTAGTCTGATGGCTTACAGGTCTCCCTTATTAGACAATAAGTATATGAAATCATATCGGTACTATACGGGTATACTTTCTCGATATAAAAATAGGACTCGATGAAGTATCTGCAAATTTGAAATTTTTGCATCTATTTTTTAGACAAAAATTGTTTAGTGCAAAACATTCTCGGGTTGTAATCTGCAACCGTTCTTAGATTTTAGTTTTATCGTAATTTTAGGCGTGATAAGATCTGAAGAAAAAGCATGGTTAAGAAATTCAGCCTCAGTTAGGTTAGGTTAGCGGGTTGCCGTACCCAGGCCCAACCCTATAATATGCGCGGAATGTGCATTTAAGTAGGTTGTCAGTTTTAGGTTCGCGAAATGTTTAGGCTATTTAAATCAAATATATTAAAAAAACATAAAAGAACTACGATTGGGGTAAACCCCAATCATGCAATACTCTAGATGAATTTGAACCTGGTTTTTGAATCTAACTGATATTGTTAATTAAGTGTTAAGTACAAAATTTCAGCCCGATAAATTGTATACGTACTGAGTAAATAGGCTTAACGTATTTCATGAAATAGTGCAGTTTGTATGGGAGGGGGTAGAAGGAGGGTGAGGATTACAATAAATTTTATAATGTAGGTTACAATTATCATAAAAGTGATATATTCAAAATTTCAAAGCAATACGTTTTATAGTTTCTGAGAAAATCTGATTATTGTAAATTATCAAAAATGTGTCATTTTGTATGGGAGGGGGTAGACGGAGTAAGGGTAATCGATTACTTTTTTGAATCTAACTGATATTGTTAATTAAGTGTTAAGTACAAAATTTCAGCCCGATAAATTGTATAGGTAATGAGTAAATTGGCTTAACGTATTTCATGAAATAGTGCAGTTTGTATGGGAGGGGGTAGAAGGAGGGTGAGGATTACAATAAATTTTATAATGTAGGTTACAATTATCATAAAAGTGATATATTCAAAATTTCAAAGCAAGGTGTTTTATAGTTTCTGAGAAAATCTGATTATTGTAAATTATCAAAAATGTGTCATTTTGTATGGGAGGGGGTAGACGGAGTAAGGGTAATCGATTAATTTTTTTGAATCTAACTGATATTGTTAATTAAGTGTTAAGTACAAAATTTCAGCCCGATAAATTGTATACGTACTGAGTAAATTGGCTTAACGTATTTCATGAAATAGTGCAGTTTGTATGGGAGGGGGTAGAAGGAGGGTGAGGATTACAATAAGTTTTATAACATAGGTTACAATTATCATAAAAGTGATATATTAAAAATTTCAAAGCAAGATGTTTTATAGTTTCTGAGAAAATCTGATTATTGTAAATTTTCAAAAATGTGTCATTTTGTATGGGAGGGGGTAGAAGGGGTGGAGCGATTTAGCCCGTTCACGAACTTAGCCTTCATTTTTTGTCAAAAATAACGTGTGCAAAATTTGAACTTCATAGCTCAACGCGTTCTCGAGCTAGAGAGGTCACGGACGGACGGACGGACAGACGGACAGACGGACAGACGGACAGACGGACAGACGGACAGACGGACATCCGGTTTTGAGATATTCGAGTGATAATATGAACTTCTGTATCATTGATTTTTTTCTGCGAGCCTTATTTCTTAGCGTTACAAACTTTGTGGCAAACTTATAATACTCTCAGATTTCATCTAGAGTATAACAAGGTATGATACCTTCGTTGTGACTTTTGGTGCATTTGCCACTTTGAAATTAGTAGTAAAACTTGTTCCGATTTCAATGTTTCTATGAGAGGTATATGAAATCATTGTGGCGCGACAGCCCGACGTCGGGCCCTGGCCGCCTGGATGTGGAATATGAAATAGTGGGCCGATTTCAACCAAATATAGCAACATGGTTTGGCAGTCAATATGCTTGAATAGTATGAAATTTGGTAAAGATAGATAGATAGTACTTTACTTGATTTTAAAACGGTTGTGTATTACAAATTATTCTTAAGAGCTACAGACTAAATATGTCTTATTGTCTTTGATTGAGTTGTAAGTTCATGGCTGAAATATATTTTTCATAGTTTATTGTATCTGTATAATTTACAATGAAAATTTTCAAAAAAAAACCTTGTTTTTGGAACACTTATAACTACAGCTACACTATCTTAAACCTAAATCACAAACTAAACTTAAAAGTAGATTGATTTAAAATAAATTTTGCTTCAAGCAGCATTTAAGGGCGGAGGCGTCAAGAGAAGATTGTTTGCTAGTCTGTTCTGAAAGTTTCAAAGTGATTTGTCTATTCAGTCTTTGATAGGAGTGACTTCCGCGATCTGATGTAAGCGGTTTGTGGAGAAATACCAACGTTTGTTTAGAATGATTTTAAGGCACTTATTTTGTGGGCTTTCAAACAAGCTTTGTGCTAATTAGCACATTTTTAAGGAACGTAGGCAGTTTGAAACTTTTAGATAGGTTATCTCTACATGGTTCTTGTAGGAAAGTGTTTTGTCTAGTGTTATACCTAGGTATCTGGTGGTTTCATCTCGCCCTATGAAGTTTATGCCTCTATCTGTAAATTTTCGCTATCTTTTCTTCGTGAAGAAAATAGATTTCGTTTTTGTATAGTTTATTTTTACTTTCCATCTGTAGTAGTACTGATACAGTTGATTTAGTTCACTTCCTAGCACATTTAATATTATAGCTGGGTCATTCGATTTGGTGTAAAGGCAAAGGTCGTCCGCGAATAGTGCGAGCTCCCATCGATCGTTGCATGGGATGTCAGATATAAATACAGTCGAAAACAAATAAGTGCAATCGCCTCTGGCAGTGAAATTGATTGCACTTATCCGTTGCAAAAATAGGCCAGTAAAATTTAATCAATTTGCGGGTCTTATAGGAAGTAATTGGGAAATTTCTGGAAATATTTATAATCCCTTCTATAGATTCTGATACATGGAAACTGTGTTTGCACAGTCGCATAAGCTGAGCTTAATTTTTCACAAGTGAAAATTCGAGAAATTTGAACCTTTCTTTTTATGATGTTTCTTATAAATTTTAAACGGTGCCTCGCTTCGAAATATTTATAGGATGAAATTTAAAGAGTGTTGAATTCTGCGCACAATGCACTGCTCAAAGTCAAATTTTGATTCAGCAGTATAGTTGAAATCGATACTCACAAAATGATAATTTTTGAGGCTTAAAAACACATTTTATCAATTTTCAAGCTCCCCGATTTTTGAAACGGATGCTTCAAGTGAAAAACTGGACTAACTGGACAACTAAAAGTTGAAGATTTCACGTCTATCCTGGCCAATATTTGTCCCATTTTTAGTGTGATTGTAATCAAAAATGCAAAAATGTCTGTTTAGCGATTTCAACTTTAAGGCCGGCCGCATCTTGGACGTAGGCAGGGCAGCGTAGCGCAGCGCGCACATGGCATTGTTGTTGTAAAATCAGATTTTGACAATTGTTACAACAACAATGCCATGTGCGCGCTGCGCTGCGCCGCAGTGCCTACGTCCAAGATGCGGCCGGCATAATAGCTGTATTTCGGTAAGTATAACAGCTAGAAATTTTGTTTAAAAATAAACTTGTAAACAATCTACTCTAGTTTAAAAAAGTTTTACTAAATTGTTTAGCAGATTAATTTAGGAGATATTAAAAAAATACGGAACAACCTAACCAATTAAGCGATTGCAATGTGCCAACTCATACAACTCAGACAACATATCAAACATTCGAAACTACCTTAATTAATACAACCAGTGTTGTAACAATTTAACGGGTTACAGGCAATTTAATCTTTGCAAAATAGCCGACCTTAGTTCATGTTCACACTGCGGCCAAAGTACTCGATCTCACCTTGATTTGCGAAATCGAATTGATCTGGCCCATTGTGTGAATCCAATATTACATTAATAAAAAGCGATAACAAAACTATATCAGCAGGTAGAACATTGCAGTAAATACTGAATCGCAGCTTATATGTCATCCTAAAAATTATAAAAATAGCGCGGTGAAATGAGATTAATTGTGTTGATACATCAGTCTCATGTTTGACTACCGGCGTTTCGGGTTCGAATCCCGTCCACGACGACATTCGTGGCCATGGATGTGCAGGAGGTGCATGCTGGCATTCTCCGAAACCAGTTTATGCCAACGAAACGTCAACGGGGCCACATGGAACAGTTGACGCGCTATGCCCCACAAGGGGTTAGGGCAATTGAGTAGTAGTAGTAGTATAATCGTCATTACTTAGCTTCTTCTTGAAAAATGCAACATTTTAGCTGCAACAATAATTTATTTTATTGATTTAATTTTGTTTATTATTTTTAAATATGTATCATGTCCGCACTTACGCTACGTTAAGAGGTCTGAAAGAACTCTCAATAGTGACGTCTCTCGTCTTATTTTGAAAATAATACTGATACAATTCGAGTCTGATGCTTTTCGTCATAAAAAAGTACGGTGTCCCTCAAATACTGACTCAAGAATGAACAGTGTTACAGTTTTGCAGAAAATAACGGAATATTTTCGTATAATGGAAGACCGACACATCTGATTTCTGGTGGAAAAATTTAGAAGCAGTGGCGTAGCTAGGGGGGGGGGGGCGTAGGGGGCCGTTGCCCCGGGCGCAACGGCTGAAGGGGCGCCAAAACGCCATCCACGTACTAACTTTTTTCTTCCCTCTTTTGAATTTTAAAAAGAATTTTTTTTTGTAACATACACTTTGTTCACTAAGTTCACGCGCACTTCTATAGATAAACAAAAGTAAAAATTGTGGACCGGGGGGGGGGGGGGGGGGTCAAGCCGAAGCTTTGCCCCGAGCGCTAAATGCCTTAGCTACGCCACTGTTTAGAAGTTACTATACAATTGTGACATTCTCCCATCATAATATTAGAAAAGGCTAAGGTATCCAACTGGTAGGCACTGCGACGATAAAATCTATTATGTCATAGCCTTAACTAATCCAAAAGACCCATAGCCAATCTGATAAAGGCCAGTAGGTCCTTTGTAGCAGTACTCTTAATGACACCGGAGCTCACGATGGATTCTTCAAGAAACATGAACCTGGCGTGAGCAACCGCGGGCATTCACAAAGTATTTGGTGGACTCAATATCCTCCAGGCAAAGTCAGCATTCCGCGTCAGTAGAAAGACCCATTTGGTTTAAGTGATATCTCACCCAGTGGTGTCCCGTGAGAAAACCAACGACCAACCTCAGGTCAGCTCTGCCCAATTGGCTAGCTTCTGTGAGACCGTAGGGGTTGATAAGATCATTGGACTGTCGTAATCCTGGGAGATTATTCCAGTGCTGCAGCCTTTCGCAGACCAATCCCTCACCAGCACCCAGGCTGTGGCCCAGCTTAGACCGCAGTAGGGATAAGGTCCGAAAAATTTGTCCGATGAGCCCTGCCTAGCAAGTTCATCCGCAGCTTCGTTGCCATGAATGCCCCGATGCACAAGTACCCAACAAAGAGTGACCCGGTTAGAGTTTGCCAGACATTGAAGGGTATCAAAACACCCTTTCACTAGTTTTGTTGAGAACTTACGTGAAGAAACAGCCTTAATAGCTGCCTGACTGTCAGAGCAGGTAATGATATTCGCGCCAGGATAAAAATAACTGGCGCAACAGTCCAATATGAACCATTGCCTCAAGATGAGTTAGCATCATCTCATTTTCTAGGTCGTGACGGCATGTCTTGTGCTGAGGTGTGTGATCAGCAACACGCTCAACCGAGTTACATATATACCCCATAAATGGGTACTCATTTAACAGGTGAGTGGGCTCATAGTCCGACACGTAAATCCCCTTTTTATCGAAAACTACCGCATTCAGTAGGAATCGAACCGAGGCCCAGTGCGTAGAAAGCGAGCGCGCTAACCATTGCGCCATCCGGACTACTATTTTCAAAAGTTACCCCAAAAACTAAATGAACTAGAGAACTAAAATATAGACTGAGCTAGTAAACTCAAACGTAATTCCCCGAAGGAGAACTAGTGTTCCTTGTTGAATTTTTGAAAATTCGTTTGGCCACTCTATTTTCGACGTCATCGTTATAAATTTAATAATCTTTAAAACAACACATAATCGTTGACGCATATTGGCTGTGCGATAACATATCAAACAGTTACTGTGTCGTTTGTATGATAATTTTCAATGCAAAATTATTATATTCAATAAAAAACATTGAAGTATTTGTTTGTTGATTTACTTAATTTTTTTTTTTATAGATTATAATCACTCACGTTTTGAAAAGTACCCAGACATAGTAACGAGTAGTATTTTATTGGTCTACTTTGATATGAATAGAATCATTGTGTATTTTTTAAGATACGAAAATTTGTACTGTTGAATATGAGCTGATAATCATAATTATCTGCAATCACATGGCGATTAAGATTAATATTTGTAGAAATCCGAAGAAAACGAAACAATACAAGAAGGTCGATTCGTGTCAATGTGTATCGTTCAAATTATTATTAAAAAATGAAAATATTTTAAGAAATAGAATTAGATAATTGTCTTTTTTTATCAACTTCTTGTTTTTTAAATTCCCGTATTCTTGACAATTCTCCGGCTTTATTCAATTGATATCAATAGATAATCTAAAAAAAGAGATTAAAAGTTAATTACTTTATGGATTCGGCAGTGAAAACAAGATACTTGACAAAAATTGGAACTAGATATAAAATTTCCGTCGCTATTACGTATAAATGATTAGATAAGAGGGTACCGCATCAAACCGCATTGTAATAATCAGGGCATTATATTGTCATTTTATTGATGTGAAGAAATAAACGTGTGATCATTACGTAATAAAATACGCCATTAAAGGCCAAATAACTTATTGGTTCAATCATGGAAATGTCGTGCAAATGACTAATAGTGAATTGAGAAATTACTTGATCGGGTGCAGAAATGAACTAACTCAAGATTCAAACATAATGGAATGGCGACCGAGACCTCACGGCTACCGAGCGCGTGAATGGGATCACAGTGAGACTCAGATCAGGTCCTGTCGCACCGTTAAATTCTTTGACTCCTTTTTCTTCTTTCTCCCTGCCGTTTCATACCACTCTGTGTCTTCGCGTTGTTCTGCCTGTGGTGTTTGCACTTCGCCCATTCTGGTGGTGTAATCTCAGCTTCCTTCTGCAGGCAGCTCGGTCTTGGATCGTATAATCGCCGAGATTAATGCGTTGTTGTTACTCCTTTATCTGATCGATCCACGTGTGTTTCCATAAGCCTTGGGGTTTGGGTCCAAAAAGTGAAACATTCATTGATAACCCTTGTCAGACTATTTAGAACATGGCAATACCAATCCTTACGACCATCTTCAAGCTTTTCAATGATCGGTTGCTCAACAAACAAGCTGCCTCGGATGTAGGTAGTTTTGATATGATCCTTTTTATTCGCACCTTCTGTCATCCGTAACATCTCCATCTTGGTCGTAGTCATTTTACTCTCGTGTGTCTTGTACATAATCCAGCATTCAGACGCATATATAAGTGTGGGATGTACGACCGTTTTATTCCAACTTGCCTTAAGCTTTCGTGGCATCTTGTTGTCGCAGTAAACTTCAGAGTCTCCTCGCCACTTCATCCATTCGACACTGATGCGAGATGCGATGTTTGATGTCGTCATCGCAAGTAGCTTCCTTGTTCACCATCTAGTCCAGGTAGTTGAACTTTGTACAAGAGTTCAGCCGCTCGCCTTTAATGTAGACATCTGGTATCGGCTTCTCTGGATCTAAGAAAGGAAAACAAAGATACTTTGGTATACTTATCCTCAGTCCTTGATCCTTCAGTATCTTACACCACCTGGTCAGTGCAGCTTGCAAGGCTGCTACTCAGGACAATGTCATCGGCGAAGAGAAGAAATAGTTCAAGGCCGTCAGAGATGAGTGTTTATAAATAGAACATGATATTGAAGAGCAAGAGGCTTAATACACTGCCTTGGTGAACTCCGATTTTAAACGGAAATTCCTCGGACTCACCAGCTGTGCATTCAACCTTAGTAGTTGCTCCATAACACATAACTTGTATCATCTTGAGATTTGAATCGGGGACCTTAAGTGCTCTCAGGGCCACTTATATCAGATCACAGGGAAAAACAGGCGCATTCTTTTGCTTTTCTTAGCCTGTGTAGGTTAGTGAAATAACACGTAATACAACAACAGTGCTTCTCTATATAGGTTAGCGCTTAACCCAGTTATTTATCGAGGGCCGATCATGACCTGGATAGCGCACAAGTAGAGCTTTTATTTAGGGCGCATCTAGCGGTTGGTAGAAGAAGTTCGTTCATTCCACGATGCCCCACTCTATTTACACCTCAGTTCACCTAAATTAGATTCAATGGAAATCCACATTTTTTCTAATTGGAAAAGTGATTTTTGTCGAAATATTAGGAAACCCCTCGGAATCAATTAGTTTCTTCTATCACAGTTGCATTTGATAGGCTCAATGCTTGCTCTTGATATACTATAATAGAATTAAGTTTGCTTTTAATATCTTACAAAGAGTGGGACTATGTCATCACTTGAACTCCAAACTTTATCTGAGACAAAGTCCATTTCAAGTCAAATACATGCTTTTCCCTGCATGGGTCAGATTCATCGTTTTTTTCGCATAAAAGCTCGAGTTAACTACCCTTGACCTGGATAGCTGCAAAGGAACGAGCCTTCTGTTGAAGGCTTTTCCCGCATCGATAAACACAAAGTGCGAGTCCGTGCGTGCACCACGATGCTTGTCCGTCGTACAAGCACTGAATAGATCGGCTGTGGACCAACCCTTCACAAAGCCGCATTCATTGTCATCCAACAGTACACTCCTTCTCTTAATTTTGTTGAAAAGAACACTGAGCCATCTAAGCATGACAATGTTCATCTTCAGCCAACATTCTTCGGTTATTTTGTCCGGTCCGACTCAGTGACGCAGCCGGGGGAGGGGTCCAAGAGGTCTGGGCCCATCCCAGAAATTTCCCAATCTTTCCAAAGACAAAGGTCAACTGGTGAAATGTTTTTCAGCAACAGAAATTATTTTTTTTCTATTTAAGGCGGCTATTACACTATACTCGTAAAAGTTCTTTTCCCAATATCTGTTATAAAAGATATTTTCAAAGAACTTTTATAGTGTAATAGCCGCCTAAGAACAGATGTGCGGCATGAACGTTGCTTGTTTCAAGTACTTTTCTTACAATCTTGCACACTTTCTACCTTAGGCGGCTAATACTCGTATCATTCATAAAAGTTCTTTTAAAATATCGTGCGTTAAAGATATTTGTAAAAAAAACTTTTATAGTGTAATAGCTGCCTTACACGTATTCACTTTTTGGACCAGTAATGTCCGCAATTAAAGCGACTTAATTAAGTAATCCATTGTGCTATACTCGTAGTCTCAAATCTTATAAGTGGACTATGTCTGTCGATTCGATCCAGCTTGATCATATTGATGAAGTTATCCAAAATGGTAGATAGGGTCGAAGGTATATCTTCCAAGTCGGGGAGGCAACAAAAAACGTACCCTGCACACATTAACAGAAAATATGCATTGCTGTTTCATCACCATCATCATCCCCTAAGCCCATGGCAAACACATAAAAAATAAGAACTTCCAAGGAACTCCCGGAAATGTTCTTTATACTCGATGGGAACCCTTCCCCCGAGTATTTAAATACTCGTAATATGCTATTCCACTCGAATATCCGTATTAGCCATTTAACAATTTTTGAAGCTCGCTATATTTCCATTATGGTAACCTCAATAGTGTAGACATCTGTCTGAAAGACGACGGGAAACCTTGCCATATGCATATGTAGATATTCGGTGGATTGGACCTAAAATGCCTGCACTCCACTGCCTTTGAACAACTTTATGTTACCTTGCGTGATATTGGATGGTCAATTTCTTTGCTCCAGATTAATTACCATCATCATCGTGGGTCGATAGACCGACTTCGGACCCTGGTCGGACAGTTGTCCTCCGATTGTCCTGGTCAAGTGACCGCTTCCTCCAATTTCGGGAGCCCAGCAGTTGTTCGGTGTGGAAATATACTGAGCCTTCTCAAAGAGCTCCTGTTCTGCGTATGGACAGACTAGTAGCCTCTGTACTTTTGCACCAGTTTATTGCTCTGAAAAAATGATCGGATGACTGTTCTGTCTTTCTGCTAATTTTGATTCTGTCGATGAAGTATGTACTTTTAGGAAGCTTGAGCCTATATTAAAGCCCCTCCTTTCATGGCCCTGTTAATAAAGGTACAAACTTGTGGACCTGCTTCTCGATAAAATCAAGGGGTAAATTTTTCTGTGGGTTCAGTTCGGTACTGTCATTCGGAAAATTTCGTCTGCAGTTGACAATTTCTTGCTTTGTCTAGGGAGCGTTTAGATAGTGGTCTAAATCAATTCCAACACGAACAATTCACAATTTATTGCCAGTTTTCCAGCGAACAATTTTGTACTACATATTTGGAAGATAAATCACCCAGATGATACGATGGCGATATCTTCTATTTGATATGTTTGTCGCTTTTTTATTACTTAGGGGATATCCTATAGGCGATACAATTGCGATACGATTTTAATTCGCAAATATATCACCAAGATGATATTTCGCAAAATTCATGCTCCTACTTGCAAGGTCACGATATAAATTTAGCGATTTTATCTTTTGTTTGCAATGAGTTCACAATAAATACAAAACGACGATTGGGAGCCCCTCTTGGACGGCCTTAACTGCAAATGGGGTTCCATTTCATAGCATATAAAGCAAATGCTGTTATCATCCTTCCGCAATGTATGACATTTTCGTCTGAGTGTCAATTCGTCCATTGCCATCTGGCCCGTATAACGCTCGGTGGCCGTGGTCGTTCGGTCACCGCTCTACGATACTAATCTAGAGCTCGGAGCTCAAAAACTGCCTGTGAGTACTCATAGAACTTTCACAGTGCTCCGAGCTTGTCAGTATTAAGACGGCGCGGATAGGAGGTGCATACTGCACTTCCGAAAAAGTAGATATGCTATCGAAACATCAACAAGGCATAGAAATGCTAGATATGTTGACGCGCCCATGCCCCTGGAGGGGTCAAGGGAATTAACATCTGACACGTACGTCGACTTAACTCTTCATTCGATATTGTTTCGGGCCAGAAAATTCTCAGAATTCGACGAAGGCATGAGTTGACGAAAACTTGCAGTTTCTGGTAAATCTCACGGAAACTTTTCATGTACTGCTCCCATATAAAAGTACAGCCAATGCCAGTGAGCGAAACAAACCCAGCTTGGTCTTGATGCTAAGATAACTGCTATGCCAGATTTTGGACAACGCTATTAACCTGGTTGATATGACCAGCAAAAATTTACTAGTCTTGACCCATTTTCGATCTGAAAACATCCACTACAGAGTAAGTGCTGTAAAATCATCATCTAAATTGTCATTACGCCATTAGTTATTTTCCAAATTAAAATAAATTTTCAAGAAATACGATTTTTCAGAAACAAATTTGTGGTTTTATTCATGTCAAATGTTTCCTCAAATTTTTGAACAATTGCAATTTCTCATCTGGAGCCAAATCAATCTTTTTGAGGTGATTTATCATTTTCAATTTGGCGAATAAGCCCGCAACTCCTAAACGGGCTGAAGATACAAATTCTCTTCAAATTGAAAAGTTAGCAATGGTTCATGATCCAAACGGAGAAGACAATTGAACATAATATCGGATATTTTTGGATTTGCTAATTGAAGAAACCTTATTTTTTCTCGGCTTAAAAAGTTTCCCATGTGACGCTGCAGATCTGTGCAATTAATTAATGAAAAACAATACACATGTTTTAAATAATTTATTTCAAAACCTTTTATCTCTCCTAACGTGACTACAAAACATGTTCGAAGGTATTCAAAATACCAGTATAGAAACACAAGTTTCAATTAAATATACACAAATGTTGAACAACAAAACAGTTTTTCATCTTTATGAAATAAATGTGATCCTTTTAAGTGCAGCGAAATATCCTTATATTTAATCGTAATTTAATATAATTAAACTCAAAATATTATAAACGAGAGTAGACGAAATTATTTAAAAAATTTTCAAAACACAACAGAATTTGTCTAAAAATTTGAAAATAAAAAAAATGTTCAAAACAGAAAATCGAAAAACTAGGACAGAGATAGATGAGATAGGCGATTCAAATGGAAATATTTGCATTGACAGTTCATTTATTTAGTTTTATGCCGATAAATTGGTTTCAATGGAAACAAAACTGCTCTAAAATCGTTTCTATATAATAATTTGTTTTGGATTGTCCTTCGAAGCTACTTCAAATGTCATTTTGAATTTGTTAAACTATTCATTTTTTTTCTTTAGACTGTTTCTACTCATAAGGCCCCTCTAGTTATCGCTGAATTGAGGACTTGGATTTATGCTTAGCTCTAACAGGTGTTCTTTTATTTCAAATTGAATAATTTATGTGGAGATTCATTGAGACTCATCGTAATTTATGTTGTCTATTATTGGTCTACTTCAGTATCGTGTATTTTCAGTTAAAATTAATATTAAAAATTTATTACAAATTTAAATACTAATTTCATATTCTCTTTTTTATCGATTTGGTATTAGTCGATTAACAATTCAAAGTGCACGGAACCTATCCGGTCCTTGCGATCGTGAATGATATTTTTGGCCCAGGCTTTGCATTCAATGTTGATAAGGATTCCCTCTGAAAAGAATAAATTTTGAATTAGTGAGTAAGTAGTAAAATATTTTTTTTTAAGAAGCTACTTCTATAAAATTTAATAATTTCCATTTAATATGTACTACATGGAGTACATGATGATGTGGACTAGTGATAGTTGACACCTTCGTACAAAGTTAGAGGGAGCGTTTAGTAGAATATTTTACCTCAGTTCAGATCTTAGAAAGTTACGTCGACGCGTCTCCAGGTAAATAATAGAATACAGCAGTGAGAGCTCAATTTGTGTCAGAACACTCCATAGGTTAGGTTAGGTTAAAAGGGTTACTGTTTCCACCACAGCACATGTGGACGCAAAAGGTTTCTAATAAAACGGGCGTGTCAACAAATTTTCAATTCCCATGGGAGCATGGATGGAGCAGCCATCTATTCATCCATACAACTCACATGAACTGTGTCCCACACAACTCACATGAACTGCGTCAACAGTCCAGATCAGAGCAGAACAAAAATTGCACGCGTTACACTAACAAAATTGGAAACATTTCTGTTTCGCGAAAATATGAAGAATTCTCTCTATTCGATTAGAGAGAATTTCCACAAAACTCAAAAAATTTCCGCTTTAGGACCTACAAATCCCCCCCGCGTGGCTTCTTACCACCTAAAGCGGAAATGGACTACCTAAAGCGAAAATGCCGCAATTAAAGAATTTTAAAAATTCTATCTAAATGCAATAGAGAGAATTCTCCTAATATTCGCGAAACAGGATTGTTCTCAAAATTGGTCTGGATAGAGCTCTTCTGCACTTGATCCTGACTGCCAAAAAAAAAGAAGCAGCTACACTTACGAAAAGGAAAGAATATTTTAGTCGATTACGAGTTAGGTCGTGCAGAGTCCGGGTCGATGTCGAGCCAACCAATAAGTGGAAACTCTTAGTGCATCCACACAGGCCCGGGTCTACAGTATGTGCATCCTGTGCGTTTGAACAGCGTGTCATTTTGGAGGAGCGCAAAATCTCCAATCTAATTAATTAAACATAACATTTAAAAAATCCAAAGGTAGACTTAAGGTAGCGTCTTAAAAAGTCTGTTTTTTTTTTGGTGACTAACGGCCCCACGAACCTGTCTGATTGCCCATTTCGGATTCACTGATTAGAAAAAATCACTCTGACTTCTTCGACTATTTTTAAATTATTTTCAGTGGTAAATTTTCACTATTTCATGAGATAAAGAAAAAACGTTAAGGTAAGCTGTAAGGTCTTAAGGTCGACATACACGACAAGCATTTTGGTCGCGAGCATGCATCGAACCACGTCAAACTCAATAGAAGAAATATCTACTCATTTGATATTTGATGGAAGTTCGGTCGTGCTTGTGCTCGTTCATGTGTGGCGACCTTTAGACGCTTTCGGTTCTTGCGCCTTTTGACTAACGGTACTGAGCGCCTAATCGACAGCCGTTTCAGATTTATTAAATAGATAAAATGATACTTATCCCACATTGGGCGCCGAAAATGTTGGGACTTTTCGACAGGTTTTTTTTTGCTTTAAATTGTCAATTACGTGAAAAAAAACTTAATCGTTGCCACACACGATCGCGCAAAGCCACGACCGAACTTCTATCGAACCATCAATTTTATAGACCGGTGGAAATCAGGAGAATTTTTCCCGCACGTTCGGTCGATGTTCTGCGCGATCGTGTGTGCTGACCATAAGGTCGTAAAAAAGAAGCTCATACTAGCCTTAACCCCTTGTGGCGTATAGCGGGTCAACCACTCCCATCAGTTGTTGTTATAGGAAAGTAGGGGAAGGGGTTCGGCAGCTCTTGGCCGTTGCTGCGATGCATGCATTAAGTTGTGCTGGGATGGTCACGTCTGTAGCATCCCACAAGGCATTGCTTTGCTAGGAGGTTGTTGTGGCATCTTAAAAGTAGCATTTGGGTCTCCTGATGTAGAAGGTCTTCTTATTTCATCAGGAGGCAGCCTGTTGCTGTACGTTGTGCTGCATTCTGACAGGTCTGAATTTTGTTCCACAGGATGTCACACACATTTTGAGACCAGATCGAGGCTGGATAATTGGCCACAGATCTACCGATAGCTTTGTATGATACCAGTAGGGTCACCTTATGCTTACCCCAGGAACTTCCAGCTGGAGCCTCGAGAACTTTGTACCGGCTTCTCATTTTGTCACAAACTGTTGATGCATGCGCAGAAAATGTGGCTATGCTATCAATGATAACGCCGAGGATTTTGGAGTGGAAGGGATAAGTTGATCACATACTGAAATATTTAGCTGCATTCTGACCTCCTTGGTCCACGATGCGAAGAGAGTAGCCGAGGATTTAGGTGTTGATATTTGCAAATTTTTGTTGAGGAAGAAGGTGTTGAGTTCCTCAAGATATCGGTTGATCAGATCACACATTTGCCCGATGTCGTTATCAGTAGCTAAAATCGGACAGTCATCCGCGTAGCATCCAAAGTCCTTCAGGTGGTGTTGAGATCCTGATAGATGGAGATTACACAGTGTGGGTGATGGAACTCCTCATTGCAAAACGCCCTGTTTAAGCCTTCTGAGTTTAGACCTCTTGTTTCTGAACTCGTATGTATAATGTATGACTGTCTGACAGCGAGTTAGTTAGCGATCCACTTGGTTAAATGAACTGGAAGCGAAGTACAGCTGATGTCCGATTAAAGTGACGAATGGTTGACTTCATCAAAGCCTTTTGATAAGTCAAGTGCAATGAGAATCGTCCTTTGGCAAGGTCGGGATAGATTGAGACCATTACATATTTGGGAAGTAATGACATTCAAGACTATCATGCTGTGCATTCGCCTGTAGCCGTGTTGATGGTTGGCTACGTTGAAGTGGGTCGTAAGCTTGGGAAGAAGTAGCACTTCAAGCGTCTTGGCAACTGGTGACAAAAGAGTGATCGGACGATAGACTTCACTCGATGTTGCTTTTTATCCTGGATTTAAGGATAGGAATCCGAGAAAACTCTATCAGTCATTCGTACCGGTTATAGGTAGATGGATTCGCTTATTTTGGTGCTGTTGGTATTGGTAACAAATACAAACCTTAGTGAAGTATGAGGCTGAAGCTATGGTGGTGCAGCAACGGTAGTGCCAAAACCACCTCAGTAAATGACAGGTTTAATGCGCGATTAGTAGCTAGCTAGAAGGCGTCACTTCCTGACTCGCTTTTGATCCTCGTCCCAAAAACAGACACAGCTATTCCCTGATGGCATTTGGGGCTAACCTTCTTAGGTTAGTCGCGCATTTTGCCTAACCCATAGGACTTCAAGGTGACACGACACTAGTCCCATTCGAGAAGCAAAGGGTGGTGAGAAAAAAGGTCAGATTCTGAAGGGCTCTAAAGGTCAGTGCCTATCACAGAAAAGTGGAAACAACGATCGAGGATACCGCATTGAAAATTGGGAGTCAACTCCCCACACCGGTAGTTCCAAAGGGTATCTATGTCGAAACTTGTGCTGTCTGCGATGTTCCCTTTGATAACGCCAGCTATAAGTCGGCCATAACAACGCTACACAGTGAAAAAGTGCTTTCCTCGATTGCGAAACTAAAACCACCTGCCATATCTCCAGACGAATCCCAGCGAATAGCAACCAGAACTATGTTAGCTCAACTTCATTCTGCTTCGTGCTCGTGTCTGAGGTCATACCTTCCCCGCACCGATAGTGATATCAAAAATTCCTGCCCAGCATGTGGCCCCGCTCCACACAGCACCCGCCACGCGCTTAACTCCTTTAGCGTTGTGGGATAATCCCATCGAGGCAGCTGCTTTTCTCCATCTAAACCTAGAGGATACCAAAATGGATAGTCCGAATTTTTGACAATTATTAGAGCAAAAGCATCTGAAGACAAGACAAGATAGGTACTGCCGTTGAAGGAAAGCGTGAGAAAGGAAAGAGTACATGTATGAGATATGGGTTAAAAGAGAGAAAAAAAATGCCAGAAACGCTAAGGCCCTGTGTACGTAAAGCACAAATATTAGGACTCAACTTGTTATCAATTGGCGCCCAACGGCCCAAAACATTTATCGTCAGGATTGATTTGGGGTCTAGGGTAACCTAAATCGGTTGGAGAATTTCTTTTTCTTTCTTTTAATACTTCTCCCATCCACCAGATAGAGTGCTTATGGTGTATCGCCAGATGCTTTTGCATCATAGGAAGCAACATTTCCGACATAGATACCCTTTGGAACTACTGATGTCGGAAGTTTACTCCCAATATCCAATCCAGGAGCTCGATTGTTGCTTTCATCTTTTTATGGTAGGCACTGACCTTCAAAAGTTCATCCTTTTAACAAGACGTGTGATTTTGTAACGTGTGTTTGCACTACTTATCTTGTTTAGACGTTCAAGGGAGAAAGGGAATTACGTTTGTAGGCGGTTACGCCCACTTCCAGAAAAGATCTGGTTGAAAGAAGGCGAAATAGGGCAGTAAACGAAGAATCGAATGTAATAGGTACAAATATTTCGAAGCGGGCCACCCTTTCAATGTGTATGTCTAATATTCATTTTTAAGGACTACGCTTAAAGGTTGGATTACAGTGTCCGCAACGAACACGGCTTCTACTGTCAAATAAAATGGAATCAATGTATGATACTTCAGATGGCAACAAGTATACTCTGCGCAAACAAGACGTCCGCGTCGCTCACGAAAACGAGTTCAATTTTGTAGGAATCAACGCGTCGCGAAGTGTTTTAGAACGGTGGACAATTATTTGTTTTGTTCTAATTTACTTTTATGCTCTTGGAAGTGCATGTTTGTATTTTTAATTTAAAAAAGTGTTGCAGGTTTGTTATCGCGCTCGGTGGCGGTGGTCGTTCGGTCACCGATCTACGATTCTAATCTAGAGCTCGGAGTTCAAATCTCGGCGCGATCAAAAACTGCCTGTGACTACTTATAAACCTCACACAGTGCTCCGAACTTGTCAGTATAAAGGCGGCGCGGATAGGAGGTGCATGTTAGCAACTACACTTCCGAAAAGTAGATATGCTATCGAAACGTCAACAAGGCCTAGAAATGCTAGAGATGTTGACGTGCCCATGCACCTGGAGGGGTCAAGGCAATTAAAATAACAAGTTTGTTGGAAAATGAGTTTGCCACAGCTCAAATGTGTCACACGAATGCGAACAAGAAATTTAACTATAACAGGGTAAACAGCTGATTTTCGTTGGCTGCGACTTGTGGAGGTTTTTCGCGTACAATATAATTAAGGGGTAAATGTCACGAGCGATATTTTATTAGTTGAACGGGGCGCTAAAATAGTTAAGGCCGGCAATAAATCCACACCCTGAAGCGGTGTGATACGACACAGAAGCAACATAAATCGCTAGAACTCTTGCCCATTATGGAAGCGATAAAATAAGACCACAACGAATCGATAGCGATTATAATCGGAACTTGTGTTATTGTACCGCCTATCGTATCGCATATCGTATCGCCCCGGTGGGGGCGGAGGGAGATGCCTACCGGCAAGTATATCTACAGTATATTATATTCACGAAAGCATTGTTTGGAGTAAGGCCCAGCAAGCCCGAGAGTGAAGGCTTATAGTTGAAAATCTTTTCATCGGAGATTATTCAATATGTATCTATTTATATTGAAGTGAGTGAGATGTGTGAAATTTAATTCAAACATGAATTGAATTGCAAAATATCTTTCAGCAAACCCAAATTTCGGGTCTAGTTACTAATGGAATCCTTTACGTGTATACATATCTACTAATAAAATGAGGTTTCAATAAAATTATTTCAATGCATATGTAGTACATATGTATAGGTACAATACAAGTATATAGACTGTAAACTTACGTGTTGGCCTTTCGAAATGGATTGCTACCAATGGGCTCAAATATCCTTCTGAATTCTGATACGGATAGAAATAGCCGGGAAAACCTTGTGTCGGAATGTACTTAATGGGACCGAGATTTTCCTCGTCAGCTGGATTTTCTCCTTCGCAAGATATCCAAATTGTGTTCAGCTAAAATCCAGAAATATCTTCAGTTGAGAGAGAACGAATGTTTGTCAATGAATAGATTTTCTGGTGAATTACTTACTCGCTCCCTGGCCGTCTTCTCCTCGCCCTTGATGAAATTTACCAATTGTTCAGGCATTCCGCTTGGCAATGCCGTTGAATCGTTATAGTATTCGGGCACCCAACCGTAAATTTTATTCAATTTCAAGAATACACAGGGCGAGCTACGATGATAGCTGTAGTTATTTTCTTGGTTACATGGTGCCCAATTTTTAATATCCACATCACAAACCTGACCCTTAGGTGGCGGTTGGTTATAATCACAGTTGAAAATGTTCTGTCCTCGGCCAGGCGTTAGACCGGGAATTTTGTACACTGAAAATAGACAGAATGTTGAATATTAGTTTGGAATTTTGTTGATTAAATGATGTAAAATGTAAAAAAGGATATTATTAAGTAAGTGATTCGGGTGTTTTATGGGGGGTATTTTAATCAAGTACAGTCACTTCATGACTTACGTAAGTATTTCGTTCCAGGAGAATTTACGTAAGTCGAAAATTTTCGTATGTCGAGGTTCTATCTAAAATATATAGCAATATTGTTTTAAATGCCAGCAAAATTCATAAACTAGGATCTAATCTAAATAGGATTTATTAACAAAAGCGGCTTCATCATAGTAAATTATAAAGTTATGTAATTCTTAAAATGGACAAGGTGCCATGAAGGAAAATATTTGATGCAGCCAAAACCTCCAGAATGGAGTGGGGTTGGTGCCAGTATAAAAACATGTTGGTGAGTACAAGAAAGAAATTCGGATGCGCTAAGTAAAGGAAAGGAAGACTCGGAAGACTTCAGAATAGTGATGTGTAGCACAGTAACGAATCGTTCATTTTGAACGACTCAACAGAATCAGCGAAAGATTCGGCACAATGACATAGTCTCCGAGTCGTTCAATTTAAGATTGACACACTGTGAAATTAATTCCCAAACTAGCCCCCCCACATAAATACTACCCAAGGCATAGAGAATCCATGCTCATTTCTCATTACATATAATGTACTACATTTATTCACTCACATCCCATCCCATTATCTACCTAAAACTAAAACCACCATTATCTATCTACCAAAACAATTCCATCTAAATCCATTCATAATAATCTCTATGCAGTATACAATGCACGCATTGTGTATACTCCCATATACGTATGTACACAACAACTCATGCTGACTGCAAGCAAATTTATAATGATTTACTTACGTCGTACCACATATCCAAGTTTCTCAAATACAGAAAACAATCCCAACATTCTGAAACAAACGTATTCGTCTTATGTATCATCATCTCAACCTAAACTTTAGATGAAACCAAACAAAAATCCATAGCTTCCACTTCAACTACAGCTACAGTGAAAGCAAATTCAAATTTCCGGCTGCTGTAATACACACAGTCTAACATAATAGAAAAACGATATAAAATCGAATCGTTCATATCGTTCAAAAAGATCAATTTAAAAAGAACGATACAAAGTTGAATCGATCATATCGTTCAAAGAGAGTCATTCAAAAAGAACGATACAAGTTCGAATCGTTCATATCGTTCAAAAAGAACGATACAAAATCGAATGGTTCATATCGTTAAAAAAAATCATTCAAAAAGAACGATACAAAGTCGAATCGTTCATATCGTTCAAAAAGAACGATATAAAATCTAGTCTTTCATATCGTTCAAAAAGAGTAAAAAGAGTCAAAATCGAATCGTATCATATCGTTCAAAAAGTGTCAAACGAGTTAAAAGAGCCCATCCCAGATTGGCAATCCTGTTTTCATGGGAAATAGTGGTCCGGATGCGCTAAGTAAAGGAAAGGAAGACTCGGAAGACTTCAGAATAGTGATGTGTAGCACAGTAACGAATCGTTCATTTTGAACGACTCAACAGAATCAGCGAAAGATTCGGCACAATGACATAGTCTCCGAGTCGTTCAATTTAAGATTGACACACTGTGAAATTAATTCCCAAACTAGCCCCCCCACATAAATACTACCCAAGGCATAGAGAATCCATGCTCATTTCTCATTACATATAATGTACTACATTTATTCACTCACATCCCATCCCATTATCTACCTAAAACTAAAACCACCATTATCTATCTACCAAAACAATTCCATCTAAATCCATTCATAATAATCTCTATGCAGTATACAATGCACGCATTGTGTATACTCCCATATACGTATGTACACAACAACTCATGCTGACTGCAAGCAAATTTATAATGATTTACTTACGTCGTACCACATATCCAAGTTTCTCAAATACAGAAAACAATCCCAACATTCTGAAACAAACGTATTCGTCTTATGTATCATCATCTCAACCTAAACTTTAGATGAAACCAAACAAAAATCCATAGCTTCCACTTCAACTACAGCTACAGTGAAAGCAAATTCAAATTTCCGGCTGCTGTAATACACACAGTCTAACATAATAGAAAAACGATATAAAATCGAATCGTTCATATCGTTCAAAAAGATCAATTTAAAAAGAACGATACAAAGTTGAATCGATCATATCGTTCAAAGAGAGTCATTCAAAAAGAACGATACAAGTTCGAATCGTTCATATCGTTCAAAAAGAACGATACAAAATCGAATGGTTCATATCGTTAAAAAAAATCATTCAAAAAGAACGATACAAAGTCGAATCGTTCATATCGTTCAAAAAGAACGATATAAAATCTAGTCTTTCATATCGTTCAAAAAGAGTAAAAAGAGTCAAAATCGAATCGTATCATATCGTTCAAAAAGTGTCAAACGAGTTAAAAGAGCCCATCCCAGATTGGCAATCCTGTTTTCATGGGAAATAGTGGTCCGATATGGCTGGCTCAAACTAAAGGGCACTGGGGGTCGCCGACTCAGAATTTGAGGTCAAAAAAGAGAAAAAAATTTGGGCCACCCATCCCAGATTAGCAACCCTGTTTTTATGGGAAATAGTGGTCCGATCTGGCTGGTTCGAACTAAAGGGCACTGGGGGTCGCTGACTCCTGAGACTCCCACAATTATATGATAGAAGGAACGTCGCTAAGGACTCATTTATTTCGTGCGGTGAAACTGTTTCGGGCAGATTGGAGCGCGTAGAAGGCCATTCATTAGTGACTGTACATGGTCTCTAACCTCGGCATGCAACAGAATTAAAGAACAAATCAACTTAGCTATTGACGATGCAGTCAAAGATCAACTTAAGGCGGAATACCGTTCTATTCAGAAAGGCGTGCAAAGAAGCGTAAGACGGGACAAACGCAACAACATCAATGCATTAGAGGAGAAGGCAGAGGAAGCGGTTTACTGTGGTGACAGTGGAACCCTTTATAAACTTATCAAGCCACTGGCAAATCTTTTGCAACTAAACATCCGTGAAAGATAAAGACGGGTCCCTACTGGTCACTGATGAAGACCAACTGCGACGGTGGAGAGAGCACTTGATTGATGTCCTCAACAACACCTTTGGACATTTGACCTCATCTTCACTAGAAGCAGAAAATATTCCGCAGATAGCCAGAGTTGATACCAGCCCACCATCTAAACAGAAATTAACTGTGGCTATTAAATCAATGGAAGCGGGTAAAGCCAAGGGGATAGATGGAATTCCGATGGAACTCTTTAGTATATCAACGATATTGCGGATATTCTTCTCTCCCTTATCCAAGAGTGTTGGGAAACCGAAACTCTCCCTAAAGAATGGAAGAAGGGCGTCATTACTAAGATCCCGAAGAAAGGTAACCTGAAGGATTGTAATAATTGGCGTGGAATTTGCCTCCTCCCCGCAGTTTCCAAACTGATGGCAAAAATAGTCTTAAACTAGATCAAGCATACAGTTGACCGCACACTGAACGATAAACAGGCTGATTTTCGCGAGGGCTTTCCATGTAGTGACCACATCAACACCCTCCGAATTATTTTATTATTGAACAATCGTTAGAGTGGAGATCCCCATTACATCTCATGTTCATCGGTTTCGAGAAGGCGTTTGACAGCGCTGACTGGGAATACATCTGGAAGGCTTTACGTAGGAGAGGTATGTATACCAGATAAAATCAAATCCATCATCAAGGAGTCCTACAGCGGAGCCCAATGTCACGTCTTACACAAGGGTAATCTTTCAGATTCCTTCGAGGTACATAGCGGAGTGAGACAAGGCTGCATTTTGTCACCTATATTGTTTTTTATTGCCATTAACAACGTACTCTGCAGCGGGCTTCATGAACACTAGAGCAAAGTTATTAAAAGGAAGCTGTTTGAGTACTCTCAACACCTGGATTAAGCTGACGATATTTGTCTTCTTTCAAAGATGGGATCATCTAGTTCAAATCAATGCTGTCAAAACTAAGTACTGGAGCTTGGATCCAGGAAGACAGAGCGAAATTTGTGTTTCGGTGAAAAAAGTGGAAAATTTTTGCTATCTGGGAAGCGTAGTTACAGCAGAAGGTGGAGCGGATGCTGATGTACCGTCTCGCATCAATAAGACTGGGCAGCTTTTTTCAGTTTGACTCCTTTCTGGCAAAAAAACAACATTTTCAGACGTACCAAACTCAGGATCTTCCAAACCAATGTAAAATCTATGCTTTTTATGGATGTTCAACTTGGTAGGTGATCAAGGCGATAACAACTAGATTGCAAACTTTTGTGAACCAGTGTCTACGGGGCATTCTACACATATGCTGGCCGGAGGTCATTTCTCACGACGACCTCCTGTTCATTACTGGCCAAAACAGGATAGACACTTCCATAAAAAGGCGAAAGTGGCAATGGATAGGTCACACACTTCGAGAAGGGCCGTAAAACATTGCTAAACAGGCATTGGATTAGAACCCACAGGGAACCGATGCAAATCGCCGCGTTGGAAGACCTAGAAACACCTGGAGAAGATCAGTTGAGGTCGAGGGTAAGTCAATAGGCAAATTGTGGAGTCAGTTGAAGGCGATAGCGGCGAACAGGACGAGGTGGAAAGTCGGCGTGGTTAATGCCCTATGCCCCACAAGGGGTTAACAGGATCCAAATAGAGAGAGAGAGCATCCTTTACAGTGTAGGCAAACTGATACTACAAATTTTGTTTCATTTGCATTCAATCTACAGTTCATTCGTTAATTGAATCGATATCAACACTTTTTTTGTAATGAGCGGTGGGCCCATAACCCGTCGCCTTGTATCCTTAACAAAATTCCGTACGCCAGTAATTTCTGAATTGACACTAAGGCTCTCCATTAAATGGTTAATGTTTTTCTTTCCAAAAAGTTAGCCTTTGATATACGATTAGTAATTGATTTGAATAAACAATTAGACCTGAATTCAACATTTTGAGGCTTTTACGTTTCATGTCAAGGTTGGCAATTGATCAGGAATCATTAATGAGTCGACCATTTTGGGATATATAGAAATAAATCCATTTTTCATTAGCTGCCATGAAAACAGATAAATACCATTTAAGGGATACTTACGTTAAGCGTAGTCCAATTAATCTGACAGTGGAGACGGAATTCATAAAAATTTAATGGATATCGAAAACCCATAGGTAGGTGATAACGTTTTGTAACAAATCTTTCCTAATATTAGATCCATTTAATTTTATAGTCGCTATTTAAAGTTCAACTTAATTTTCTAGAGACAATGAATTTGTTCGTAAGGAGTGTCCAATGATCAGTTCGAAGATCTAACATGCAAGAGTACGTGTGGAATTGCCTAAGGACTAGAGCCCGCGAAGTTGAAGTCAATAACTTTCAAGAGCCGAGAACAGATGGTCATTTTGAAGAATGGAAATGCAACACGATGCAATTGTCAGCGTTATTCACAGCATACAAAAAATTTGTTCGGCTTGGCTGAGAGGCGGAGGAAATTTCAGGGTTCGTAGTTTTTTTCAGGATGTGTATTACCTTAATGTGAGCCCAATACAGCTCAGTAGCTATATCGCCAGGACAGGCTGGTTTGACACATAGGTTTATTGGAGTTATTTGGGTGGTATCACAACGGACCCAATAATAATGGTCTATGTATGCTGTGTAGCCATGTTTTTTAAGCCAAAAGGAGAGTTTAAGCGTCATAGTGTCATCGATAGCTTAACAATCGAGTGTATAGTATATATTCAGAAAAAGGAATGTCATTGATGAAAAATTAAGAACGTCCTGTGAGCTAGTCAAATGCTAGATAATTCATGCCACACAATAATATACCTGTAGCCTAAATAAAAAGCTACCACTACTTAAAGGACCATAATACTAGCTTGATAAAAACTTCGTAGATCATCATCACGAATTAAACTAAAAACCGGCGCAGACTTTAGTTATGATGCGTGACTTCTAAGAATCGATTTGGTTACACCCATACACAATTTCATTACACTTTATTCGGCTTTTTTCTTACCAGCAAGAAATTCGTTCAATGATTCCGTCCAATACTTGTAGTTATTGTAGTCAGTTCCTTGGTACCAAACTAACGTACTTTCGACATTATCCGATGGTGGCATAGGCCGGAAGCCCAAACCTAATAAACATGAATGAAAGAACAATGTTACATTATTTCGATATCGATCAAGTTCGTGCATAGATATACCTATATTAATAGCAGGATATTAATTTAAATAGGACAAAGAAACAAGAAGACATTTGTCAGTGTCTCACCTGGATTTGTACCAATTATTGATTTGTTCAGTGTCCATTTTGGTATTCTGGGATCGAGTGTTTGGAAGAAAACCCACATGCATATTGCCACTAGTGCTGCTAGGATTCCATAGAAGACTGCGTAAAAGATGCCAATTTTTGCTGGAAAAGAATATTATTTTAAAATATTTAATTAAACAGGACCATTGGTACTCCCCGGGGGATCGCGAAGATTATTCAAAAATTTAGAATTATGAGAAAAATTAAAAAATTAGTTTTATAGAAAAAAAAGTGGTGCAGTGAAGCAAAGGACCTGATTTTTGATATACGCTAATTCGGGATAATTCCTGAGTTTATATAAAACTGAGATGGGATACTTAGCATCAGTTGCTAGTACCAAGTGTTAAGCCTCGTTTTCCGTTTTTCAGAACTTTTGTTTTCCTACTTCTGAAACTGCAAAATACCGCTGCGTTTTGCAGAGCAGACTGCTGTCGGGGCAGTCTATTCCGCAAGACATAGCAGACAGCAGTATCCTACAACCTGAAAAACATGGCTGAAAGTTGTCTATTCCGCAAAACGCAGCGGAATTCCGCAGCTTGGAAAATTGGGCTTAAAAGTTACAGTATTATGTATATCAATATTGAGGCCAAATTTTTAAATTAGAATTTGTTATTTGAGTTTATCTCCAGCTTAATCCTCACCTCCATTAACTACAATAGATTAATTTCACATAGCCGATCGATTAAAAAAGAATAACACATTATTGACTTCGCTTTTTAAACTACTTTAATTCGAAAAATTAAAATAATTGTTGCGAATGCATTTCGACTAGTTCAGTCATACTCAGTGAGTACATATTTACTGGCAAAAAAACAGAATCGTGTCTAATTATTATCCGTGCTCCAGGCTGCATCCGAGCGCGGATAGTGCGACAGTTGATTTGGTTTCTCTCTCTCTAATTGCCTTGACTCCTCCAAGGGGCATGGGCGCGTCAACATCTCTAGCATTTATATGCCGTGTTGACGTTTCATTAGCATATCTACTTTTCGGAAGTGCAGTTGCTAGCATGCACCTCCTATCCGCACCGTCTTTATACTGACAAGCTCGGAGCATTGTGAGAGTTCAGGTCACCTCGGAATGTCGACCTTCTCTCGGAGATATATCGGGCCTGGATAATCGTATCGAGTTAATTTTTTTTGGTATCAAATCGAATAAGCTTTAAATCTCTTTTGAGTCATAATTGGCCACGTTTATACCGTGGAACTAAAAGGCGATTTAACTAAATCGTTTTAGTGTTAGTACTTGTTGATGGAGTGTTTATACCGACCATACGGAGAGGTATTTCTTCTTCTTCTTTCTCCGTTGACAGCACAGATAAATTTGACAGCTATGAATTTTACGATAGAAAAATACTTTTTCTTGCCCGTGATCACGCACTGCTTTCCTGAAACTGCAAACAAAACAAACGCCGAACAAAAAAAAAACGAGAACAAAGTAAACGTCAACCACCGCGTCAACATTAGCCATGACAGCGACATAGTCCCAATTTTTTAGTCCAGTTCCGCATCGCAAGTGGAGATAAGCCAAAACCAAAACTAACTAAACCGATACGTTTATATCGTCGAGAGTTAGATCGATTTAGTTAGATCTCGAAGATAGTCCCGCGATATAAACGTTGTGTATGAAAAAAATGCACCGTTATCGACTTACGAGTATTTGCGAAAAACTGCATCGAAAGACTTTTTTTTCAACATTGGCTCGTTGTAACACTTTACATATTAGTTTAAATTAAACAGTTTGTATGCAAAAGTTGAAGATAATTTGATTACAAATAATTAGATATTTTACTTTTAATTATGTGACTCAAGCGGGCTGAAATAGAAGCCAGAAAACCAAAACAAGACAAAACACCGGTGGTGCAAATTTGAATTTAAGCTTTCTGACTAAACCTCTATGGGCCGTTTTCTCAATGTCTGGCTAAATCTTATCCTGTAGATAAACACTAAACGGCACTCGTCTTCCGGTTAACAATTTATCGGACAATAATTCCAAACAGCTGATACAGGCTGCTGAGATCTCAGGGCAACTATGGAGTGGACCATAAGCAAAATTTATGGGACGAGAGAAGAGAGATATTAATTTTCCATGGGAGAGAAAAAGAACGGGACTATTAATGACAACCACCAATAGGACGCGGATATTTGACAGCTTTATATACAGCGGGGAATCAGAAACCAAAACAAACATTTTAGTATCGGTTTTCTGACAGAAAACTCACAAAACCAAGTAATGCGCACATCATATCCAAATATTTAATGTTTTACCTATAAAATGACACCCCCGTCTTAGGAATACGTTGGTTATTTTTGCAGCCACCGACGAGGCATTTCAATTTACCACAACTTACTACCGCACCAATTTGTCCTACCGGAAATTTCACTAGTGTCTTCTCTACATAACCGCAACTCTTTACACATAAAAACCGGCTCCAAACTTTCGCGAATTAAACTGTATTCACTATTTGCACGAAGTGCTTGACAGCTTTATGCACAACTGGAGAATGACAATCTTAAAACCGTTAGCTTTACTCTCCCATCTCTCGTCTTTTTCAAGAAGAAGATTGCCCCTTTTTCAAGCTGTCAATTTGTATGGTTCGACAGGCATATAGCCCCTCCTGTTGTTAGTTCTATACTTAAAGGGTGAGATTTTGACAGCTAGAACTGTTTACGTTTGCACATTCAAATGGGACAAATAAACTGGTCACAAGGAACAGAGTTCTGGATATTCATTCGAAGGAAACGGATCTGAAACCAACTCAGCCGCAAAATAATGCTGAGAGGTGGCACAGACGTAGAATAGAATTGAACAGGTGGCAGAACTTCGCCAAGAAAATTAGCTGACTTTCGACTGCATTAGCTGCTCTGTGGACTGCATTATCATATTTTGAGCGTTGCATGCGCTAAGGTTAAATTTAGTGTCCCGGATAGCTAACTGGCAGTTTAACCAGACATTGAGAAAACGGGCCTATGGATTTCTAAAATAATCTGAGGGAGTGCCTGGCATGCACTCTGGTATCACCATCCATCTGTACTATGATTCAGCTGTGTATATGATTCAGGGAATCCCAAAGAACGAGTGAATTATGCTATGTCTCCATTCCATAGTGAATAGTAAAAATAATAATTATTCTAAGTGGAAATTGCTCAATCAGAAATGTTAACCGCAGACCGTTTTATTTATGGTTATCATTCTCCACAACGAACATGACATTGAAAATGAGACGACTTCTTCTCTCGCTATACATCTTCAAATAACCTGCAGGTATATCCAAACCAGTAACCAACATGACAGAAATAATTCAAACCAATTCCACGAACAACACAAAACGAATCGCCCCGATAAATTGCATGAAAATTGATAGTGAATCCGAATTGAGAAATATATCACAAACAATTCCACAAGAGGAAATCGATTTAATTAATGATTCACATGTGGAAGCTGATATGTGTAACCCAGTCCAGGCCCCAGTTCATTAGCTCCTCTATACTTACTGTCGCACCAAACGAACACAATGACATTCTACTGATAGTGAGTCAAGAGGAACTTTTAATTGGCTTTATGACATCGTTTCGAACTGACAGTTGGGTTAAGTACATAATTTAATTATTTATCCCAGCAGTCACCGAAGATCGCGGTTGGAATCATCAACAGAAAGGACAGATTGTCTAAGGCCATTGGTTAATTGTATTAGATCTTTGATGAATCTGATGGTTTTATAATCGAATTTTACATGTTGAAATCAATGATGAACCGACGGAATATGTACTCGAAAATTGGTATATTCGGGTGACGTTGCATAGGCAGTTAGGCCGATTACCCATGGGTGTCAAACTTCACTGGTAGGAACTGGGCTATGCATATGGCTGCACGGCGACCTTGAGATTAGAAAAAAATGAAGCTTAGGGGAATGAAATGCCCCACCCTGTACAACTTCACAGTGAAAATGGCAAATAACCTCGAGTATCTGGGGGTTACACTTAACAGCAAGTTAGTCTGGAAGGATCATCTTAGGGTAACATCGGAAAAGGTGACAAAAAAGCTCTGTGGATCTGCAGGTAGTATGTTCAAGCTCCGCATTGTTCTCTGGATCTACAAAGCGATTCGTCGGCAAATTATTTATTATGGAACGGTTGTTCAATAGTCCGGATAGCGCAGCAGGCGTTAGCACCTTCGTCTTCTATGTCCCGATTAGAATCCTACTGAATGCAGTAGTCTACAATAAAAAAGGGAATTTATGTGTCGGACTATGAGCCCACTCAGCTGTTAAATGAGTATCCAATTGGGCTAAATAACTCGGTTGAGCGTGTTGCCGATCTCACACGTCTGCACAAAATACAAACATAGTCACGATCTAATAAATGAGATGATGCTAACTCATCTCGAGCTATTGGTTCAAATTGGACCGTTGCAACAGTTACTTATTTTTGATGTGTAAACATCTTATGTTGCGGTAACGGTGTATAACCGTATAATCTGTGAAATACATAAGCAGCGTTAATGTGTGAGAATTCCCAATTTGTATTCAGTGCTTCATTTTACGTACACTACATAGCGTGCACAAGGAACAACTCCCGTCAGAAGCTGCATAGATGAGTCGGCAGCGCACCCGAGCTAATAAACATATGGTCCGGGTTCAAGTTCCAGTCGCGCCGAATTTTTACTTTTTTTTTAACAAAGCTAACTTTGCATAAATGATATAAATAAATGAAAATAATATAAATGAATAATGTAATTTTAATTATGGCCAAGTAAAATTGAATTTGTTACTGTCTGAGATCAGTTTTGAGTTCTTGCATATTTGTTTATTTTACAATATATTGATCTCAGCTAACCATTGCCCATCGGGGAAATTATAATGTATGCGGTGGCTATTTGTATGTATACGGTATGTTCATGCGAATTCTACAACTTTAGTGAGTGTGCGTGTCAATTCTCAACTTCATAATATTCCTTCCTTCGCTTTATGCACACTGCGTGACGTGCACAAGGAATAGCCCCCGTCAGAAGCTAAATAGCCCACCTGGAGCATTGCCGGTGCCGATCTTCGGTTTCCGGCCATATTACGTAGAGTGCGCATATTCCAGAAACGAATCTTTACCATTAAACAGTAGCTAAACGCCATAACCAAATAAAAAATTATAATATTATTATTAGGAGAAGCCTTCTTATAGGCGTTGTACGGCCAAAAAGACGCCACCTCATTGGATCAAGACGCGATCCGACATCATCTCACTTCCATCAACTGAGGATGCAGCTCAGCAGCATTCACTGAGGGTATACCACCAAGTGCAGAAGTGGCTTTGCTTTGAGAAAAGGCCCGAATTATAGGGGTGGGAAATCACCAAAAGTAGACTCTTGCCTGTTACGAGAAATACCGCACCAGATGCCCTACTGCACATAGTTTCTTGTAAATGCAAGAAGGCATGTGTAGGACACTGTGGCTGCAAAAAGGCAGGTCTACATTGCTCCCGCTTTGTGCCAGCTATGAGGGCAAATGTGAAAATGTGGACCTCTCTGCAGCCATGGACGACGACGAGGACCTCGAAGAGATGATGGAAGTGTCAGTCGACGAATCCCATCCACCGGAACCCAGATTACCATGCCCACAAACCGGTTCTTCCAAAAAACTAAGGCTGTAAACCTGTAGTGTATTTTTTATTCAACTTCTTGTAATACATATAAGCATGTAAATACAACCTTCAATATTCAAATTGTTGAAGAATTACCAGCACCTACTAAAAAAGAAACGAATATATGTTATATGGGAACACTCGTTCAAAAACGTGATTTTAGTTATTTCGAATTTCTACATTTTTTTTTATCAAATTATGATAAAAAGATTAGGTACCCTCCGAGCGGAGAATTTCATGCTCTCCAACTCTCACTTGAAGCGACGACGACGTTTTTCGACTGTCGATTGAGGCTACACCACTGGACCGAATTTGAGGTTTAGGTAGCTTATTCGAATAAGAATTTTATGCTCATTAAGTTATTAGATGACTTTTTCTTGCTAGGATCCACGGTTTTCAAGTTATTATATATTTTAATATAATCGAAAAGCCAAAAAAGGACCGAAATTTCGAGGTTTTTTTAGATTTTGACCATGTTCCGCAAAAAAATTTTGGTGTGAAGCTCCGCATTCGTGTTCAGCACCCTAAAAACATAAAAGATAAAAGAAAAAAATTCTCAACCACAATTTGTTTCCCCAGCCATTGGGTGGAATAAAGAAATATTACTTGAAAGTTATTGCGAAACATCAAGAAAATCTGCAAGATAATCAAGTTGTGGCATCAGCAAATCGAATATATATTGCATTTTACTGCAAGAATCTGTTTTACCACGAATTCGGGAGGGCTTGGTGAAGATGCCTTGGACGAAGAGGTCTCACAAAATACTCTGCCGGTTCCCCAGACATAGCACCACTGAACTTTACCATTTTACACTTTTTCTTGCGGGGATACCTTAAAGATAAAGTCTACGCCAGAAAACTGACGACAGTCGGACAATTAAAAGTCATAATTGAGCAAGAATGCACCACTATCTAAATAGACCAGTCAAAGAACACATTGTAGATGTAGAGTGCATGGAATATGCGATAATTTTTGACTTCAGGACTTCGTTAGGAGTAATTTGTAGGTAAACATACTAAAAATCCCCGCCCTTGGGAGGTGAGCTTACGGTGGGAGGGGTGGGGGAAAGTCCTATTTTTGGATTTTTCAATTATATCTTGGAAACCGTGGACTCTAGAAAAATATGTTTTATGCAAAAATGAAAGCTTATTAAATTTTCAATAAAATTGTTTGTAAACATATCTGTTGAATTTCTAACGGTTTACGGAATATATTGTACCTTATTGAAAATCGACAATTTTCGAAGAAATCATTTTTCAAAGAAATCCTTTGCGATATTTTTTCAGAAAACTTCTTAGAGACGAAGTTGTAGAGAATTTAATTTCCTTTAATTTTATATATACTTTTGCTACTTTATCTTAAACCAGTCAAAAGTTATAGAATTTCTAAAATACACATTCAATTTCGATGTTCCTCCAGAAATGAGTATGTTGACGCTACCATGATGAGATGATTAACATGTATTAAAAAAACCCTAAAAAATAAGCATTCAAGGTGACATCTTGATTTTTTTCTGAGACGGAAGAATCGATGCTCATTCATCTTCGTCAGCAGTGAAGACGTTTTCCAAAGAGATTGGTAGTGTATCGAAGGCATCGTCGTCGCCTTCTTCTTGAATTACTATTCCGATTCCGTTGTTGCAACTGCCCTTGCAATTCGGACATGCGACAGAGCATTTTAACGATGCTTTTCTACAACCACACCTGCTACTGTCACATCCTTTCGTGCATCGACAAAAAATCATATCCAATTATTCATCAACTCTGAGAGTTTCAGAATTAGTTGGTCATTTCTCCTCTGCCAACTCTAACTTGACGCGCCACCATTAGGTTCCTCCCCTAACCACAGGTGTACTTGGTGGTAGGTTCGGAATGCATGCTGCTTAACAGCTCCTTCAGTTGGAGGGAGAGTTGAGGGATGGAGCTTCATGTTTGCAGCTGCTTTGATGAATGATTTCTAGCGGAGCTCGTTCAGGGATTTTTCTGTAGCTGGAGTGCCATACCATGAGAGAGTACTTATGATCCCCGCTATCTCAATAGAGTCAGGGGAAGAAGAACCGCTGGAAAATACCTCAGCTGCATGTTGAATGATTTTGGACTTCTGGTACGATTTGACAAAACCCACTTTAGTCTTGCGATATGCTGAGGATGTTGAGGCACAGCCTGTGAATTCATGTAAGAATAACAAATGGGCATTGTCCTTCATTTTCAACTCCTGCTGCAGCTGTTGTGAAGAATATACAGTAGTCTTGACCTTTCCTCCTCCAGGTCTTACCAGCAGAATGTCACGATGTGATGGGGTTTTGGCTACCAAGAGAACAGCCAAGTCGGCGTCCTCTCCAATAACAGTTCCCGGGCAATTTTGCGATCTGTTGATAGTTGTCTTCACAATATCAAGGTCAGCATCACCTGAAGCTTGGAGCGTATTCATCAAATTTTTCTGCAGCTGCATCATAAACAGGTTTATCAGCTGAGACTTATTATGAAAGTTGGAAAGGAAGTCCTCTTCTTTGACTTTAATTTCACTTCCCAAACTGATGTTGATGTCCACACATGTGCTGAGCCGATATCGCCAACTCTGTTCAGCGGCTTTTGCGCTCTCTAATGTGTCAGTGTACCCATTAAAAACCTGTCTCATTATAATGGCACCTCAAATATTTAACGCAACCATCACAACTTTTTACCAAACAACTTTGTGGACTAGGAATCCCCCATTAACAACAAATTCCAAGGTAAATTAAAAAATCAAATCAATTAAATCATTCCTTAAATTAATTAATTTCCTCAAAGAGTGTGTATAGTGCTGACTCTCTGCACTTCCTTATTCCACATTCCTTAAATAATGCCAAGAGGTAGGGAGTCAATTCGCACTGCATACGAGTATAATTTTACAAATCCTCATCCGATTTTTCGGTAACGGAGATTCGCTGAAAAAGCAAGAATGGATCCACGGCAACTTTTTTATTGTCAATCTTGATCGTCGAATGCATTGAGGAAAGAGGAAGTGGGCGGGATCTTTTCGTGACAGTTTGTGATAAAATATTTGTGAATAGTAGGTTTTCCATTTTTGCCATTGCTCGTTTGCCAATTGTAATTGCATGACCTAAGACTGTGTTATCACACCCACGATTCTTGTCGCGATTGACATGATTTTCCCGGTTCTCGGAAAAGGAGGACGACTTACAAACCATTGTGTAAGCTTGCCTATGTCATTTGGGTCTTGAGTTTGGCGAGCTTTTTCAAAATCCTTATGCTGCTCAGTTGATGAAAACAAAATACAACAATATTCTTCGAGTGAAGCACATATGTCTTCAGTTGCTGCTCAGTTGATGAAAACAAAACACCACAATATTCTTCGAGTAAAGCACATATGTCTTGAGTTGCATTCATCCCAATTACCCATTTACTGAGAGCACTGTCTTTCATACCTTTACCATGGGTCATTCCACCTCGGCTTTTGAATGACCGCATTAAGGTTTTCTCGATGGTCATGTCTGGCCACATGCTGGACTAGAACTGGTCGTTCCTCCTCGTAGTGAAGTAGCCTTTGCCGTACTCCTTTGGTGTCAACAGAGAAGAGAGGCTTTCCATATCATGTACATATAAGTGGCAAGACTTGGCTTAGGAGAAGTATCCAGCAGCGTGAAAATTCGCTTACAGAAATTCAGGTGAGCAAGGAAATCGCCAGATCTCTCCGCATGGATGTACTCCTTCATCAAATGCACCATTTTGAAGTAGTGGATCCATAGCATTGAAGTGGGTCCATTGTTGCTGATCCTGTCCATCTCTTCTCCAAATTTGATACGCACTGATTCGAGTATGTAATTTGTTCTGATTCAAAGAATTCAATGAGGGAGGGGGGCTCAGAGAGGAAATCTGACGTTCCAGAGATATATATGGAGACAGTTACATAGAAAGTTTAATTAGATTATACATTTTGAAAATTACTGTACATATGTATTAGAAATTCTAGAACTTTTGATTGGTTGTAGATAAAGTAGCAAATTTTCTACAACTTCGTCTCTGACTTATTTTCTGAGAATCGATCGTGGTATGCACTATGATTTCTTCGAAAAATGATATCTTCAAAAATTATCAATTTTAAATAAGGAATATCTCGTAAACCGTTAGAAATTCGACAAATATGCTTACGATCAGTTTTATAGGAAATTTAATAAGCTTTCGTTTTTGCATAAAACATATTTTTCTAAAATAGAATCCACCGTTTCCGAGATATAATCGAAAAATAAAAAAATGAGGCCTTCCCCACCCCTCTAACCGTAAGCTCACCTCCCAGGGGCGGGGACTTTTAGTATGTTTGCCAACTAACTACTCCTAACGAAGTCCTAAAGTAAAAAATAATCGCACTCTACACCCCTCTTTTGAGCACTCATTGACTGGTCTAAAAATGAAATGTTTGTCTAAGTTTGCGAGTCGATAGCCCAGTGTTATCAACAGTGAATTAAACAGAACGGTAATCATTTTGAACATTTTCGGTAGGACAAGATATTTATTCATTTTATGAAGATAATTTTATAAGTTAAATATGAATTTGATGCAAATAAAAACTGGAGTTATAAAGACTCAAACAGTATTATAAATTTTTTGGGACACCCAGTATACTTAACTCACTGATTTCACAAATTTTTTTTTTTCAGAGTATTTCAATAGTTTAGCAAAAATATAATATTTAGGCGAAAATGTAAATGTATACAAATATTTTCATTACTATTTTACGTTACACGTACGTAAGTACCCACCGCACATACCCGTACTTTACGCTGCATTTCAGCTTTGTGTACTACATTTGAGTTCTCGAATTCCTCCACCAATTAACAATGCCAGAGATTCAAATTACACCGAACACGAACCCTCTAACAAACATTGCTCGAAATTACGTTTGTCTGCGCCAATAAACATCACCAGCATCTAACGAACATTTTCGTGACGTTATGACGACGCCGCCCAAAAACAACCACGCGGTCATTTCCAGTCAGTAATTCAGCGTCGTCGGTTAACTGTCAGCGACAGACTTCACCAATAATAAATTATTGGTGACTATGACTAATATGTCAATTCTGCTTCAGAACCCTTACTGCTGATGTTATCGAAATTTCAATTGCACCACAGTCCCGTCCAGTATCTTCGACTTATTGAGTAACCGTGCACCCCATTGAGGTGCACGCAGAAAATTTCCAAATGTAAACAATTGGTTCAGAGATAATTGCACAGGTAGTAGGTGCATTTTACAGGTAACATAAGCCCGTAAGTCAATAACTCGTTTAGCTCGGGTTGTAAACAGGCGAAATAAAGGTGTGCGTGCAAGCCGACCGAATAGCGCAAGAAATCGTCTACACACACATCGAAAAAGTTCCCCGCCTAAAATATCTGTATACGAAATTGTCAGGGTGGTAGTGTTAAACGATGCTACGAAGGTGTTACTCTTTTGAATAGAAGATTTTTACCGAAGTTTTTATTAATTTCCGTCAATATCACAATTATTATGTACCACCGAAATTGATAACATTCAAGATATTGCGCTCGCTTACCCCATGCAGATTTCGTTCGAGTAAGATACGTTCCATCGTTCGGATTATGGAGAAATCGGCGTAAGTTGAATTTCTCAGGCTCGTACGCCTTGTAGTAGTCATTATCCAGGTCTAGTTTCGAGTTCTTTTTCGACATTGCAGCACGATGTTGTCCTGTAGATGCCACCGGTGGATTAAACACTTTCTTCGCTTCTCTTAAACTTAATCAACTTTTAACTTATTTTCACTAAACACTAACTACAATTATTATTTTTGTCAGCAACTCGGAAATGTTGCTAAACATCGATGGAAACGAGGTGTGTTAGCTATTCCACTTCATAGCACATTCACTGAATAGTAACGAGGACCGTGTGGAAGCCTCTCACGAACCCGAGCGCGAGGTATTTAGGGTTACACACCTGAAGGACGTTTACAGTGAACAATTCAACAACAAAAATTTCAAAAGGGAATCGAAGGGACGTGGTGTATAATTGATGGTGAATTAGGTACGATCGCTTCGAGTTGGACGTTGATCGCGTTGACGGCACCGCGTGCACTAACAATTATTCTCTATGGGCTTGGTTTTCGAGCGATGAGTAGTATTCCATTTCCAAACGTTCAACCGTACCGGTGACCAATACAATACAAAGCTACTATAGTTTTAGTAGAGAAAAGACGGGTAAAGAAGTACGTAAAACTGGTTACGTATGTTCAGAAAATGAACAATTGGATTTGGGACCTATCAGAGTAGTCGTTCTCGGTCTATCGTTGTGATATCTTTTGTTCAGCCAACCGTCAAACCAGGTGCAAATATGTATGTAAATTTATTATTTTTGCCATGAACCGAGAGCCTTTTTAGAGTAGCAATATCGGCGTTTAGAGAAATAATGGACCAAGTGGGCTGACTCTCAAGTAGACACCAATAAATTTCGAAGTCGACTTATATAGGTATTCGCATAGACGGCAAAAAGAATATCGTGTTTTTAATCATCATCATCTTGCGCGACAGCCCGACGACGGGCCTTGGCCGCCTGGATCGTTGTCCTCCAATTATCTCGATCACGTGACCGCGTCCTCCATTTTTGGAAGCCCAGTAGCTGCTCGGTGTCCCCATATACTGAGCTTTCCCAACGAGATCTCGGCTGTCTTGGCAGTCTCGCTCCGTCGACTCGTTCTACTACTTTGCCTTAACCCCTAGCGGGGCATAGCGCGTCAACTACTCCTGCGCGCCATCGTACTCTGTTCTGGGCAATGGGGCGCAACTCCCCAAAAGACTTACCCAGTACCTGACACTCCTTTGCCACAGATCGACGCCATGTGATTCGAGGACCCCCTCTTGGTCGGCCTTGGTTGGAAATGGGGTTCCATTTCATGGCATGCATAGCAATGCAGTTATCACTCTTCCGCAATGTGTGACCTATCCACTGCCATTTTCGCCTGCGTATCAATTCGTCGATTGGCATCTGACCCGTACGCCGACTTAGCTCTTCATTTGATATTGTTTCGGGCCAGAAAATTCTTAAAATTCGACGAAGACATGAGTTGACGAAAACTTGCAGCTTTCTGGTAACTCCTACGGAAACTTTCCATGTACTGCTCCCATACAAAAGCACTGATAGTACCAGGGAGCGAAACAGGCCCAGCTTGGTCTTGATGCTGAGATAACTGCTCTGCCAGATTTTGGACAGCATGCCGTATGCGTGTTTAGCCTGGTTGATACGACGAGCGATGTCCTGCTCCGTACCACCATTTTCGGCAACAATGCTACCCAGGTAGACGAAGTTGTCTACCTTCTCCACAGGCTGCCCATTAATATTGATGGCAATAGGTGTCGGATTTCTTTTTCGCAACGGCGGGCTAAGCACCTTGGTCTTGTTGGTATTAATCTTTAGCCCAACCTTGCTTGCCTCCCTCTCGAGATCTAACGCCATTGCGGACAGATCCATGATTTTGTGGGAGAGTAGGCATATGTCGTCAGCGTAGTCAAGATGTTGTAGATAAGATGTCAAAGTCCATTGAATTCCTCTGTCGAGTCCGGATAGGGCTGCATGTAACACATCGCCGATCACAATGAGGAATAGGATCGGTGAGAGGATGCACCCCTGCCGAACTCCACTGCGAATCTCAAAGTCCCCCGACACCTTACCTTTATGCAGAACGCGACATTTCGCGCCGTCATAGGTTGCCTTAATAATAGCCACAAGCTTCTCAGGGATGCCTCTCCTGCGCAAGGCCGCCCATTTAGAATCCCGGTTCACACTATCGAAAGCCTTTTCGAAATCGATGAAAAGCAAGTGAAGCGGAGAATCGTATTCAGCGCATTGCTCGATGATGATTCGCAAGGTGTTAATGTGATCGACACAGGAGAATCCGGATCGAAAGCCAGCCTGCTCTTCATCAATTGTGCTTTCTAAGTGGGCCTTTAGTCTTTCCAGGACGATTTTAGCTATTATCTTGGCAACGGCAGGAAGCACACAAATGCCTCTCCAATTATTACAGTCTGTGAGGCTACCCTTCTTTGGAAGTTTGATGATCAAACCTTCCTTCCACTCAGTGGGAAAGGTCTCTGTATTCCACGCTTTATCAACAAGTGGGTGCAGCAAATCGGCAGTTACGCTTGGCGCTGCTTGATAAAGTTCGGCAGGGATGCCGTCAAGTCCGGCGGCCTTTCCTCGTTTTAGTGCAATAATTGCAGTGACTATTTCCTCTTTAGTCGGGGCAGTGGACCGTATACGCACATTTTGATGGTTAGCTAAATTATCTATATGAGGGGGAACTTCACCAGAGGTTACACGGTTCAAGACCGCGGCGAAGTGTTCTTTCCACCGCCTCATTTGATCTTCTTCCAAGATAAGTAGCTTTCCATCACTATCTTTCACCGGATGTTGGCTGGAGTTACGACCACCTGTAAACTCCTTGATGACACCGTATACGGCGTTTAAGTTGTTACTTCTAGCGGCTTCTTCTGCTGACGCTAAAAGAGAATTGGCATAAACTCTTTTATTGCGTCGCACACTACGCTGAACTTCTCGAGCTTTCTGACGGTAAAGGAGTTCGATGCTGCTTCGATTGTCGTCTGATGCTGCAGCCAAACGAACTTTCAGCTCCTTTCTTTCAACAATCCGCTGCCATGAAGCGTCGGACATCCAGGGCTTATTCCGACAATCCGGGTTTGGGCCAAGGATGGTATTTGCGCTATCAATGTACGCATTTTTTATGGCATCCCAGTTTTCGTTTATGTCACTATCTGGGTGACTAGTTATCTCAGCCGCTTTTTGCGCAAGATGGTCATTATATTGTTGTAAGACAGCTGGATTTTTTAGTCGAGCGGTGTTGAATTTGCGGGGCCTGGATCTTTCGTCGCTGGGGCGGCGCACGGCTGCAATACGCAATCGAACATTAGCGATCATAAGATAATGGTCTCTTCCCATCCCAATATCGGCACCCTTCTTGTTTCGCACGTCCAGGAGGCAACTCTTGAATCTTTTACTAATGGCAAAATGGTCGATCTGATTTTGTGTTCTGCGCCGATCAACAGAGGACCAACTGATTTTGTGGTGGTCCTTATGCTCAAACATAGTACCACCGATGAAGAGACTGTGAAAGTTGCAGAACTCTACAAATCTTTCACCGTTGTCATTACGATCACCAAGACCGTGTCTCCCCATCACATGTCTGAGCCCATAGTTATCAGCGCCAACTTTCGCATTCAAATCACCCATAACCATTATAATGTCACCTTTAGGTGTTCTGCTCTGAACGGCGTTTAGTTCTTCGTAGAAGGAGTCTTTTGCCAAGACATTGTCGGGTTCAGTAGGGGCATAACATTGTATTATTGAGATGTTCCTCATTTTGGTCCGGAACCTGGCGGTCAAGACCCTGTCAGAGACCGGTTCCCAGGATAAGAGACAGTTTCGCGCGGCTCTGGTTAAAAGGAGCCCCACACCTGACTCACGACGACTACCGGTAGCTTTACCGGAATACAACATTACAGTGCTGCCCGTTGGAGAGATGAATTCTTCGCTGTTCCACCATCTTATCTCACTAACTCCTAAGATATTTAATTTGTACCTCAGAAATTCACTCTCTAATTGAAGAAATCGTGCGTTCTGGGGACCTTCTGATCCATTGTCCAGGAGAGTACGCACATTCCAGAATCCAATCTTTGTCATTGTACGATAGCTAAAAGTCGTAACCGTTGAGTCAGTCCTTATCCGAGGCATAGTTGACGTTTCGTTAGCATATAAAGATTTCGGATAGTGCAAGTTGCTGGCATACACATCCTGTCCTTTGATTGTCGGTTTTAACGACAGGCCCTCAAAGGGAAAGGCCGTGGTATTTTTTTCACACCCCACACCACAGGGGTACCTCAACCAAATCAACGCACCGCCATCACTGGCGGCTTGACGTTGGTTGGCAATGGTCAGTGACCACTGCCGTTCCAGGGGGCGCCCACGCGGAGGACTATGGAAGAGGAGTTTTTACCCTTGAAAAGTCATTGAATCGACATGTGCGTACAAAATGCATGGCAACTACACCGGAAAGCGGGAGGCGATCTGGACCAACTCGATTTCAGGAGAAGAATTACCTCTAACTTGCTTATTCAGAACAAAAGGCAACCTTGCTTTCAGAAAGGACATTCGAGCAAAGTCCACGATGTTGATTTACGTTATGACAGATCAGACCATTTAGTAATTTCACAACAAAAATAAACAAGATTTGGGTTGTGTCACAATAGAACTACAACAAGGTGATTCAAATGCGATGCTGGGCTTCACGTGAAGTGTTTTGTCGCATATCATACAAGAATATAGTGATAATGTAGTAGGCACCTATATGCCTAATGTACTATATAATAGTACAACTCCAAAATCATTTTTTTGTAATATTTTTTTTCAAACGATGGAATTTCAAATTAGTATTTCGATATGAGTACCAAAATTATGACAACACTTTCCAAACTTAGCACACGGCTCCATAAGCATATCTGGGATTAAAAAAAGGCGCCGCAGTAACACATGAAAAAATTTCGTAATCCAAGATTTGTAAAATATACAAATTTGCGTGGTGCGAATATTAAATTTGGTGTCCCTAAATCAAAACTTCCTTGAGTGTGGCAATAAAAACCTACTGTAAATATTAGGTTGGTGCAGATGAAATGTCGAATTTTGCAATGACATGAAGTTGGCTACGATTTTTATGCATCAAACTGCCACCAGGCTCCGCTATTGATATAACATATTGAAGTATAAATTCTGCTACCTTGTCTTATAGAGTCATTTCGGTTTTGCACTTCATGGTGATCGGTGAAAAAAAAAGAAAAAGAACATGGAAGCGAGTCAAAAACTACTACTACTTTTCCTTTAAGAAATTTAATCTAGAGCACAACGCAACGGAAGCAACGAGGAATATCAATAGGACCTAATACGGTGAACGAACGAACCACTCAGCGGTGGTTCGAAAAATTTGGATCCGGAGATATGAACCTTCGAAATGAGCCACGTGGAAACCCAGGACCAAACCCAGGATCGATCAATAACGACGGGCTGTGTGCATTAGTGGAGTCTGACCCTTGCCAAACCATAAGGGATTTTGCGGAGAACTTGGGCGTTCACCATTTGGCAGTTTGCCGCTACTTGCAACAACTTGGAAAAGTGAGAAAGCTTGACAAATGGGTTCCGCATGCTCTTACCGAGCAAAACATGGGGTGTCGAATGGAAATTTCCAGTTCTCTTCTCTCCCGCAACAGAAACGAACCGTTCTTGAACCGAATTATGACCTGCGATGAAAAGTGGATACTATACGATAATCGTCGCCGATCGGCCCAATAGCTAGATGTCGATGAGGCTCCAAGACATACACCGAAACCAAGCCTTCATCCAAAGAAAATAATGGTAACTGGTGGTCTGTAGCTGGATTTATTCAATATTCGTTCCTGCAACCTGGCGAAACCATCAATGCTGAGAAATACTGCGTTCAACTGGACGAAATGCATTAGAAATTGACAGTTCAGCGACCTAGGCTAGTCAACAGGGATGGAGTTATACTGCTTCATGACAACGCACGACCTCATGTATCGAGAACAACGATCCAAAAATTGAACGAGTTGCGCTATGAGACTCTTCCTCACTCGCCATATTCACCAGAACTCTTGCCAACACCATTACCATTTTTTTAAACATTTGGATCACTTTTTGACAGGAAAATAGTTTAACAATGAAAGCTGTCAAAAATGCCTTCGAGGAGTTTCTTCGAACCAGAAACTCGGACTTCTACGAAACAGGAATAAATGCGCTTGTATCTCGTTGGGAAAAGTGTTTCACATCCTATGGTACCTATTTCGATTATTAAAATTATCTTTGTAAAAAGCTGTTCAAAAATTTACTACTGAATCCAACATTTCATCTGCGCCAACCTAATATAATTATACAGTAGAACAATTTTATAGACTTGGAAATCTTTTAACTTATTTCGTCGATTAATTTTAACTTTGCTGCTTTACTCTACACTCTATTGACAGTTGTAGTTTCAAGTGAAAATATTCCATGGACAGTGATTAATTTGATCCGCAAATTTATATATTTCAAATGGAAATCGGGATGAGAGTCAGAGAATTTATTTATTTCGCTCGGAAATTTACTGACGTATTAGATTTGAACAAACGTCTTATTTTCCTTTGATTTTGTGAGTATTTAAGATGAAATAATCGTGGCTGTTTACATGAAACTCACGTTTCCTCTATAAGCGCCGAGATAGATTGATACGTATAGCAGTAAGGCATTAGGCATTAAGCACAACTCCATACTCATCTTTCTATACACGCTCATTCATTCAGCCATACATCTTATATTATCTGCTACTGAATTCTCAAGAATGTTGATCGAGAACATCTTAAAACCACACTGTCTTAAAGATCAATACGGTACGTGTGGAAACTGAAACATCTCTCTGTCTGAATAGATTGATATGAACATGAGCGTCAGTGCTCAGCCTCAGATAGGAAGAGGAAAGATGTTGTATGTATTTTAAATTTGTGGCAACATGTATCTGAAATCGATATTTGAACAATAATTTCCAGTTGAATAACAATTTCGTATACATATATGTAATTGTAGGGTGTACTATAGAAAGGACCTACTAAATCAAGGTCTATGAAGTCAGCATACCAAAAATCAGCTCTCTACATTAATTTGTTCAAGAGTTATGGGTAAAAACGAAATGTGGGTATAAATGAACTGGTGGAAGGCACTTTGTATGGGAAGTGTTTCCAACTGATATACATACATAGATAAGCATTCATTTTACTCTAAATCCGTCTATAGAGAAGTTATATTTATATTCGTATTTCAATACTACGAATACTTATAAAGGAGCCCCTAGACGATCAAGCCCCTTTATCAATCGGTTACAGTCCCGTCAAGCACGGACGCTTCAATCAAGCTTTCAACACGGTCAATCAACTCTCAATCAACTTTTCAAGCTTTTGATAAAAACTCATTCACAGTTGATTTTCCGACTCGGAAAGAGTGTGGAGTGAAGTGTCGGAATGGCTTCCAATACAGATTTAGTCCTTCTTGCCATGACATTGATTGCCCTCAAGCGGAAAAAAAGAGGAAACGACGTTGATCCAAGGAGTGGTATAAAATGAGAAACCGCTTCACTCATGAACATTTACTCAACGTTCTCCACGATATGGAACTAGAAGACTACAGGAACTTCATTAGAAATTAGATTAGATCTGGAACTCATCATAATGCAGACATTTTCAGCAATTATCGAATGATTGACGCAACGCTTGATCAAAATTGGCCTAGACGGTCAAGCACTCTCGTCAACCGCTTGAGTCAATCAAAATTTCTGAATCAACCGTCCCTAGACGGCCAATCACGCTTCATTCAATCGATTGACACTAGATTTTGATCAAGCGACTTGATCGTCTAGGGGCTCCTTAAGGGTTGTTTTGGTCCAATCGTTCCCATTTTCAAAACCAACCAACTAGATCCTACAACAAGTTATACCCTCGGAGGCTGTCAACTATTACACTGCTAAAAAAACAACAAAATGGCGCAGCCTCTGAAGAGAACAAGGAAAGCAAGATTGCCGTTTTGTGTTACTTGCGTTGGAAGAGTGGAAGGATCGAATGTTTAGAAAAGTTAATTTGCAATACTCGTATAATGGGAAATTCAAGTCAATTTTAAAGAGCCGTTCGACTTGTTACTGTCGAACGACCTCCGTCTTTGAGGGTGTTGCGCGTTGTTCTTTTGTTCGTTTGCTCTTGTTAACGTGTGTTTTGCTACGCACACGATAGTCGCACATTTTTCGCGATTAGCGATCGACCCACAGAACAAGGAATACTATTTGCGTATATCTTTTTCATCGTCGCCTGCGAGCGACACAGAGTGATGCCTAGCAAACGGCACCTTTAAGCTAGCCAAGGATCTCTCGCACCGCACGGTATTATGTTAAGCCCGTCATTGGGGATCCGGAATTCCGCTCCGCAATAACTGATCAATCCCGCCCTTCCGAATTGCCTGAATTCCGGAGTTCCTTTCTGGAAAAACTGATCAGGCCTGGCCTTGAGGAATTTCGGACCGTGTTTATGTAGATATTGACCGATGACTGATATAACTGAGAACAAAACACTTTATGATGTTGTTGAGAAACTGCACGCGTTTTTTCGTAATAGTAGTAAGAGATGTGAAAAACTGTCATCATCCAGGACACTGAAATTAAAAAGGCCATGCCCACGAGGTGGAGTTCGCGAGTAGATTCGCTCCGATCTGTAAAAGAATCATACGCTAAAATTGTAGAAGTACTGTCGTCTATTATCTTAAAGTCGACAAATAAAGAAGAAAAGGCTACAGCATTGGGGCTAAGAAAAAAAAATACAAATGGTATCGTTTAACTTTATTTTTGAGACTGTGTTGCATAAAAAAATTCTCGTTTCACTTAATTTATTTTCAAAATTAGTGCAAACGAGAAATTCCGACATTTCTGAGGCTTCAAATCTTTTAAAGAATGCCACCATAAATCTATCCGAGTTACGAGATGCGTTTGCTGGCGTTAAAACCGAGGCCGAAACCCTTGTAAAGAAGTGGGACATCAAAGGTCAGCTTGGAAGCAAAGGCTTTAAGAACGTTAAGCGCCATTACGATGAGCTATGAGAATCCAAAGACTGACAAATCCCCAACAGCGTTTTCAGGTGTCAGTTTTTAATAGCACAATAGATGTTGTCTTAAGTTAGGTCAAAAACCGAGTTTCTGGTATGGAAGAATTGGCTAATTTGTTTGAACTACTAACCCTAACATTTTTGTTATATGCAACTGATATTGAGTTTAGCAAAAAGTCTTCACTCTTGGTTAAGGAATACGAAGATGATCTGAGTAAGCGTTTGGCCTCCGATGCAAAGAGTTTCAGAATTGCTCCCAGACATGAAAGTGAACATAAAAATTTCAATTGGAGAAATTGCGGAATTATGGTTCCTGGACTATTCTACCCTAACCTAAAGTTTGCCAGAATTAAGCACAACTTTCCTGTTATTTTTAACCCTTCCCGATTCAGTTTCAATCGCAGGAAGGTCATTTTCAAAATTAAAGCCAATAAAAATTATTTAAGAAGTGCCATGAGCCAGGAGAGACTCACAGCGCTTAGCATATTAAGCACTGAAAATGAAAAAGCACGAAATCTTGATGTAGTGGGCTTGATTCGAACTTTCGCATTTCAAAAATCCCGAAGAGAAAAATTATTATATTGTATACTACCTATACTCCTACCAACTAAATATTATAAAATTATGTACGATTGATTTACTGTGTGCGCCTAAAATAAATTTTTATCTTGTTGTATGTTTTATGATTGTGCAATTGATTTTGTTAACAAATGGAACAATTTATTGCAATGTTTTTAACAGATTTTTGAGGAAAATATCAGTTATTTATTTTTGATTTTAAATTTTTTTAAATAGTTCCTTACGAAAATATACGAATTTATTTAATACATAAGTCCAGGAAGCGGTAGATAATAAGGGAGAGGAAGGGAGGGGGGCTGTGGGGATTTTTGAAAGGGAGCCTCGCGAATTGCGCTAAGCCACTGAATTAAGCTAATGTAGGGTTATAAACTTATGTTAACAGAGAAGTGTCGTGCAGTACTTGAGCCAGCCGTGCGACGCCTACTACTCAATTGCCCTAACCCCTTGTGGGGCATAGCGCGTCAACTGTTCCATGTGGCCCAGTTGACGTTTCGTTTGCATAAATTGGTTTCAGAGAATGCAGTTGCCAGCATGCACCTCCTGCACATCCATGGCCACGAACGTCGTCGTGGACGGGATTCGAACCCGAAACGCCGGTAGTCAAACATGAGACTGATGCCTCAACACACTGCGCTACCGGTCGCCCCATGCGACGCCTGCTGGATGGCATTTCTCAATTCAGCATGTATATGATATGTACCATGAGAGCACCACGATTAACGAAAAGACCAGGTAAATGGCTGAAGTTAAATAGTTAAGGCTAGATAGTACTATTTGTCTTGACGCCTAGTGTGGGGCGTCAACTAATCCTAAGACGCCTAGTTGACGTTTTGTTAGCATAGTATAACTGATTTTGGCTGATTATGTTGCTAGCATACACATCCTTTTTATTTACTCGCATTATGCGATAAGCTTCAAAAGGCTGCGGCTTATTCTTACACCCCACATCGAAGAACAGAAGCAGATCTAACTACGGCGCGGCGGGTATCGAACCCACGGGCACGCTTTACAGATGCCGCCTAACTAAAGTATGCAACAGGCCAATTGATACTGACATTGAAAATTCATCCTTCTCCACATAAAATTATAAATTTCGACTTCAGTTTCTGCCTACACAATTGTGTTTTTCGCCAATTCCTTTTACTTCCACCTTACTCAAATGTAGGCCAAACTCTTGTTGTCTATCAATTTGTTAGACGTTGAACGTAAATTCATTAATGGTTTTTGGTAGAGAATAAAGCAAACTGTCAATACCAGACTATAGTGCGTATACTACCCTACAAGCATTTTCCTTGGATAGGGCACGAAACTGAGGAGCATTCTAATTTGGAGCGGATGTAAGGATGTACAAGGCTGTACGCACGTGGATATGTATTTATGAGAAGTTACGCGTGGAATATAACAAAGGAATGCTTCTTGAAGGAATCGACGAATCGTGACGTTGGCATGGCGTATCAAACGTTTATTGTAATCATTTTTCGTACAGCGGGTGTTCAATTTTCCCATGCGAAAACAGAAAACACGTTAATTCGCATGTATGTATGTCATTTTCATGCTTCAAGCGATATTGTGAAAGATTAACAAGAATCTGCCTTAAGCAGGATGAGAACGATATTCGTTGTAGATTAATTTGGGCACATTTGATATATGACTATGTATAAATTTGCATAGGGGTGAATATCATTTGTATCTTGTATAACGCGACACATTTATTTGCAAATTGGCAAAAGGTGTAAGTTGATAGATGTTTATTGGATATCCGTGGATATATGTACATATAAGGATATGATATGATTTTGAAGAGCAACGAACATATTAGGAGTGTTTTTATGAACGGTAAGGTATCAGCATGCGTAGCAATTGTAATGAACCACCTGTAACGAACCATATTATGGTCTGGTAGTGCTGCTCCCACCGGCAGATCGAAGCAGCACCTGATGAGTAGTGATCTTTTGGTGGTACGAAACCAGAGGCCGAGGGTCCCATTATACCCGGACCCAGATGCGACCGCGTGGGCGTCGGATCCGTCCGCCAACCATTCCATCCTTATCGACTATTTTTTTTTTTTCATTCCCCATTTTTATCTCCCCTGTTTGTGTTGTCTTCCCCAGGCCTATGAATTTTAATACGTAAAGGACAGGGGCAACGAGCGGCGAAAACCCCGACCCCGCCCACATCCCCCGAATTGAGCTACAGCAAGCATAGGCCGCAGCTTAGCTCGTTGAGGGGTCTTTTTCTTCACCAGATGGCTCGGCCCGACTTTCACGGTCAATTATGCTACCTTAGGCTCCCTCCCCAAGGGCATCTTCGGATGTCCACCAAACCGTCCGTTGCATATTTGGCGCCCAACGTGGGGCCCGTTTCTGGCCAAGAACAGGACTTTCCTATGTAGCACCACAATCCTTCCCATAGAGTAGATTATCCTTTTAGAATCAGTTTTATCAAAGCAATCCTGGTGTTGTGTTTGTCTTTTGTGGTTTAGCCACGTATTTAAGGCCTCCATAATTGCTTTGAATTGCCGGCATTTGGAGCAAATGTATAAAGTCAAACAAAGAAATTGCCGGAGATTATGGAATACCATCATCAACATTATCGACAATTTTGAAGGACCAGGAAAATTGCATTGTGGATTTTGGTTATTCTTTAGCCAGCTGGGCATTATTTCCGCAGGTGAAAGTGCTGCTGTGCAACCGAGTGTGAACACTATCGACGCAACGTCCTTCCGGGATTGTTAGAAAGATACGATCCTGATGATATTTTTAATATGGATGAGCTCGGTTTATTTTACGAATGTACACCTGATTCAACGTTTACATTCAGAAATGATAAATGTCACGGAGGAAAAAAGGGTAAAGAGCGAGTTACGGTCCTAGTCAGAGCCAACATGAGCAGATCCGAGAAACTTAAGCTTCTGCTAATCAGCAAATCAGGGAAGCTAAGATGTTCCAAACACTATTAGGTCAAATCATTACCAGTTACGTATGAACATATCAAAAAGGCATGGATGACATCTTCCATTTACAAATCTTGGCTTTTCGCAATGGGCGATAGGTTCTATAAAAAAAAGAAAAGTTTTAATGTTAATCGACACCTGTCCGGCGCACCCAAAAATTCTCACATGTGATTTGAAAGCTATTCGCGTAGTTGTTTTTTTACCAGCCAACACCACATCTAAGTTGCAGCCGGTGGACCAGGGAGTTATAAAAAATTGAACATCATTACCGGAGAAGAATAATGTAGAGAAATTTGCGTCAATTTGAATTGTCCAAAGAGATAATCCCTGTAAATTTATTGGAAGGTATCGAAATTTCACACAAGTCCTGGGAGACCGTCACCGAATCCACGATCGCAAACTGTTTTCGTGAAGCAAGGTTTAAAAAAGGTGAATCTTGTGAATTACTGGAACAGGATCCTGTTGTCGAAAAAACTCCAGCAGAGTGGAATCAATAGCTGCATCGGTTTCCGGAGATCTCTGAACTTGAGTACGAAGAATTCCTCGATGTAGACTTTGATGTTGCTACAACTAATGATCCTTCGGATGATGAAATTTTTAATGCGGCTGTAAACCGCGAAAATCTTCAATTGACAACCCCTGCATCGCACGCACTAGATTCTGTATCGGTGCTTAAGAAGTTCGTCCGGGAGGATGGGTGGGATGGCCTTTAGTGCCGAATAAAATGGGGGTAGTCGGCTCATTCATAGCGAAAGGCTTGGATTAGCATTCACCTACACTACTTAACTCGATTTTCAAAAATGAATAAAACTGCTTTGTAGCTGTTGGATGGGGTGAAAATGGGGGTCGGGGTGGATTTGCATAGCAGTTAACTTCAAGGAAGACTTCCTTCCTTTCTTCCTTTTTTGTGTAAATTGTCCTTATATGTATGTAACTAACGGCGAAGCATACAGTTAGATAGTTGGAAGTGTCCTGAAACTATGCGCGCCTAAAGACAAAGCATATGAACGACGGCGCCACCAGTGAGAATCTTGTGCCACCAACATGTTAGTAAATTCCCGAAACAAATTCCCGAATGACAATAAATAAATCTTGTTATCGGAAACAAAATTATTACATTATGAAAATTTATTTTCTTGACCCGAAAATTTATTTGATTTGGAAGCTTATTTTTTTGATGTCGATTCTTTTTTACTTGTCTTAAACATTAATTTATTTGCCTCGGAAATGTTTTTTTATTTCTTCCGAACATGCATTTTTTAGTCTCACAAATCTATATATTTGATCTGACAATGCTATTAATATAGCAGGCCTGCCGAGAGAGAGGGGGGGGGGGGGGGTCATGATTTTAATATTTGTACGTACTTGCAGGATGGGCTATTGCTTCGGTAACTATAATTTCAATAATATGAATTTTGGATTTTGTTAATTGCTTTGACCCTTCCAGGGGAATGAACGCATCAACATCTCTTGCATTACTGCACTGTTGACATTTCGATAGCATATATTTTTCGGATGGTGAAGTTGCTAGCATGTGTCTCCTATCCGCGGTCCTTATACTGACAAGCTCGGAGCACTGTGGGAGTTCTAGTAGTACCCACAGGCAGTTTTTATGGATCGAACCTCCGTTTCACTGGATGTGGCATCGTAGAGTGGTTATTGTGACCACACGGCTACCGAACACGTCAGTTTGATTTTCTTTGCATTGAAGCGGTTGTTGCTATGCAGCCTTAACTTGCTACACATAACACGTTCTGGACTAGACTTTCACTCTTGGGGCCTCCAATTTTCTTAAGAATATTGTCATTTACGTGCCTGCAGTTATTGGTACCATATTTTCTACAGGAAACTGGTATATAGTCCGAGGCAAAATGTACGTTTCCTCATTTGTCCGGAATTTGCTTTAATTTAGTATATATAGGTAGATTCCTTATATGATCCTGAGCATGGCCCGTGGAGCAAATTTCAGATTATCGACTGAAGTAACGGTATATTCTGTTGTGTTTAAGCTACAGTTACGTAAGTTCATAAAATGATCGCTCCTCCTGGCATTTTTTGTGTTCCGATTTCTACCAAATGCGGTATGAAACTTCCTTGAATTATTATAAGTAGCACATGGCGATATTTTGCTCCTGTTGAAGATGTGCGTTAGAACAAAAAGGCTCTGTTGATCATGAAATGAAACAGAAATCAAACCTGGTAGATACGGGCAACTCCTGAATTGGAGTTATGAGACCAATGCACTGGAGTACTTCTGAAGGCATTTTGAGTCCTTTGGTCAGAAAAATAGGACCTCCTTGTGCATGAAGTGTAACTAACCTAGCAAATATGGGTATTTTCTATATTATATATATATATATTTTATATATCATATATATATTGTACATATTGTTGAGCACGTTTTAAGTCCTATGGTAAGTACAAAAGGACCTTCTTTACTATGAAGTGTAACGAAAGCCAAGCCTAACAAATATGAATGTTTTCGGGAATAGGGTAATGAGATCAAATCTATGGATAGAAAAACATAAATGAAGTAACGGACATTGTAGACGCAAACAACGTCAAAATTATTTCAAAGGCATATTTGCTACAAGGGCGAGCACGCAAAAACCTAAAGACAGATAGCAAATCGGCCACGTATGGTCGATTTTCTGTCTCTCTGTAGACATGACACGGCCCTTAAATACCGATGAACATCTACTTTCTGGGTCATTGCATTGAATTTGATGACTATTTAGCAAAGAAAAAGTTAATAGGCGTTGGTGAGTGTTTTTATAGGTAAACAAGGTAAGAAATTCAAGTTTCTGGCACGTAAAATCTCTGTATGAATTGACTTCCAGGTTTTTCACAACAAAATGAAAGTTTTTAAATCTAATTTTTCTATTTCGAGCTTTCGAAAATTACTTTTTTTCGCTTTGACATCGAATTCATTGTCAAATTCAAAGATGACGGATGAAATAAAGCGACGAACACATTAATAGGCGAGAAAATTTGTATTTATAAAACTTCCCATCTGTTGCTGCATACGAGCATTTCGAATAAAATTTTGACTTGACTTCAACCCTTTTCACGGCCCTGTAAAAAAACAGGATGCAACGTGGACTTGGATTCGAAATAGACGCCTTGAAACCGACTGTAATTTACTGGATACTTAGGGGCATATTCTCAAAAAAAAAAAATTGAGAGGTATATCAAGATTGGCATCTTCTCAAATACATATTATTACTCTCTTTAGAGTAATTAATAAAAATATTGAGAAATAAAATCAAAATTTTGAATTTTTCTAACATATAAACGGTATTTTTCTTTTAGAAAAAATTGAAATAACTGCTCTTTTTATGGACTGAATCCAAAAATATACTCACTCCAACTTGAAGCACTTCGACCAAGGACCTTTTTCTCCTCATGATCCCAAATCCGTTTCCAAACTGATTTATGCTGTGAAATAACTGTCGGATGCGTATAGTAGTGATGGAATGCATCAATCGATTCTTCAGCTTCGGTCGGCATTACGGATGTTCTGGTCTAGCTAGAACTTCTATCCAAATCTAACCACAATATGAACACTTATTTCACAAAATTCACTCAATAACCATAGGGATTTTATTTCTTTTTGCTTCGTATTCAATCCGGTGTTAGAACTATAGAGGACACTTATAGATACGCTTTAAACGACACTGTAAAGGACGAAAAATTGAATGGAGAACTTATTGCTAGCGACCCGACGAACTGCCGTGTATCTTTAAGAAGAACTTCTTACGGATCGATTGCGAGATCCTCGTAACAAGAGTGTACAAGTGACGGTTAATCCCGTCCCGAATCAGATCTGACAAGTGTCTGAATTAAATCTCATCTGAAGATGAGAAAATCGGAGTCGTTTTCGTTAATAACGAAAATTGCTTCATCCAGTACAGTGGACAGTTGGCTAGTTGCCTTGTTAAATTGTGGCATATGGTCCAGAATGGGGCTTAATCAAATGTAATTTTCATTTAATGTATGCAGCTTGTTGCCGTGGGCTGTGTTTGAAGATGTAAGATGAGGACATGAAAAAATAAACAAATATGTACATATATCTAAATGGGCCATGGTTGGGATTATTGTACTGTGTAGGGGAAAATATCTTCGGCGTATAGCATTTACACAGTCATGAATGGGGAGGTTTATTCGAAGTAATTCGGCGAAAAGGAATTTTGTATTTGAAAAAGTGAGGTAGAAACAAAATATTTATTTGTAAAGGATCGAAATACAGAGTTTAAAAAAGCCGTTTTGTCTTTTTGTTTCCAGGAAGCTTTCAACATTCTGTATTTTGAGAACCAGATAAGTGTATTATATTGTCGATCCTTTACTGTAGCAGGTTTTATTAGTAGATTCATTATACATACAAAGATGGTTAAGTTTTGTTACAGACTAGGGGCTTTCCAAGGTGTCGTTTGAATAATCTAAGTAAGAAATTGTGAAAAATTTTATGTGCATCTGCCAGTCTCAAGTACTTGATTAACAAAAGATAGACTTGTTTTTTTAGTGCATCTGTAAATTTAACCCTTAAGTTGTCTGCTTCTCGGGTTTAACTGAGAGGGAAGATTACTCTCTGAAGAATGTTCTCGTTTCGGCTACTGGGCTTTATGCTACCTAGTCGGTCACTGTGTTTGGACGAGCCGTAGAAACGTCCTTCGTGACTAGGAGTAATTGAATTGAACACCGATTTGGGGAAGCAATGGATTCAAGATTCGAAATGAACTTAATGCTTTCTTCACTCGTCGATTCTAAAGACTAATCGGCCCTTCTCTACTTAACTTTTGCATAAACATTTAAATAAAGTCGATCAATAAGTCTCGGGAGTAACCAACTGAACCTTTCAGAGTCTCGCAAACATCAGTCGGTTCACTCTATGTTGGGTACCAGGACATCGGAGCATTCGTGGTAACAAAGCTGCCGATAAACTTGCCAGACAGGGATCAGCGGCGAATTTTGTCGGGCCTGATCCTTATTGCGTCTGAGCTGGGTTACTACTACTTAGGGAATGGTCCACTTCGGCACTGGGATAATCACCCAGGACTGCGGCAGTCCAAAAATTGTATAAACCCCTACGGTCTCAAAGAAGCTAGCTGCATGGGCATAGCGGACCTCAGGTTTATCATTGGTTACCTCACAGGACATCACTGGGTGAGATATCGCCACAATAAAAGTCTGGTTAATGGTATTATATGTAGTTAAAGCTATGGCACCATAAATCTCATGATCGCAGTGCCCACCATCTGGGTATCTTAGCCTGTCCTTATTTATTATTATTATTAACCAACTGATAACGGCTCTAATTACATATTCATACCATTTTTGGCTAGTAGCAACCTTCAAACAATATGTGTCACACTTACTATGTATCGGTTGACGAAACAATGATGGGAATCGGCGTCCAATCGAATAATCAAGGAGCCTTTATACAACTGGCTTTCTTGGATGTTTTTTAATTTGCCCAATCCTCGATTTTCAGCACTTCACTTCGAAGTCATACTTTTTAATCCCGTATAGCTGGCCTGGATCATTTGTTGTCCCAAATTTATCCTAACCTCTGGATACACTAGCAGGGGCGACCGGTATCTCCGTGCGTAGAGCCGTAAGTCTCATGTCTGACAACGGTCGTTCCAGGTTCAACTCCCGTCCACGATATTCGTGACCATGGATGTTTGTGTTATCTTCCCCTAAGGTACTACTACTACTTTGCCTTAACCCCTAGCGGGGCATAGCGCGTCAACTACTCCTGCGCGCCATCGTACTCTGTTCTGGGCAATGGGGCGCAACTCCCCAAAAGACTTACCCAGTACCTGACACTCCTTTGCCACAGATCGACGCCATGTGATTCGAGGACCCCCTCTTGGTCGGCCTTGGTTGGAAATGGGGTTCCATTTCATGGCATGCAAAGCAATGCAGTTATCACTCTTCCGCAATGTGTGACCTATCCACTGCCATTTTCGCCTGCGTATCAATTCGTCGATTGGCATCTGACCCGTACGCCGACTTAGCTCTTCATTTGATATTGTTTCGGGCCAGAAAATTCTTAAAATTCGACGAAGACATGAGTTGACGAAAACTTGCAGCTTTCTGGTAACTCCTACGGAAACTTTCCATGTACTGCTCCCATACAAAAGTACTGATAGTACCAGGGAGCGAAACAGGCCCAGCTTGGTCTTGATGCTGAGATAACTGCCCTGCCAGATTTTGGACAGCATGCCGTATGCACGTTTAGCCTGGTTGATACGACGAGCGATGTCCTGCTCCGTACCACCATTTTCGGCAACAATGCTACCCAGGTAGACGAAGTTGTCCACCTTCTCCACAGGCTGCCCATTAATATTGATGGCAATAGGTGTCGGATTTCTTTTTCGCAACGGCGGGCTAAGAACCTTGGTCTTGTTGGTATTAATCTTTAGCCCAACCTTGCTTGCCTCCCTCTCGAGATCTAACGCCATTGCGGACAGATCCATGATTTTGTGGGAGAGTAGGCATATGTCGTCAGCGTAGTCAAGATGTTGTAGATAAGATGTCAAAGTCCATTGAATGCCTCTGTCGAGTCCGGATAGGGCTGCATGCAACACATCGCCGATCACAATGAGGAATAGGATCGGTGAGAGGATGCACCCCTGCCGAACTCCACTGCGAATCTCAAAGTCCCCCGACACCTTACCTTTATGCAGAACGCGACATTTCGCGCCGTCATAGGTTGCCTTAATAATAGCCACAAGCTTCTCAGGGATGCCTCTCCTGCGCAAGGCCGCCCATATAGAATCCCGGTTCACACTATCGAAAGCCTTTTCGAAATCGATGAAAAGCAAGTGAAGCGGAGAATCGTATTCAGCGCATTGCTCGATGATGATTCGCAAGGTGTTAATGTGATCGACACAGGAGAATCCGGATCGAAAGCCAGCCTGCTCTTCATCAATTGTGCTTTCTAAGTGGGCCTTTAGTCTTTCCAGGACGATTTTAGCTATTATCTTGGCAACGGCAGGAAGCACACAAATGCCTCTCCAATTATTACAGTCTGTGAGGCTACCCTTCTTTGGAAGTTTGATGATCAAACCTTCCTTCCACTCAGTGGGAAAGGTCTCTGTATTCCACGCTTTATCAACAAGTGGGTGCAGCAAATCGGCAGTTACGCTTGGGGCTGCTTGATAAAGTTCGGCAGGGATGCCGTCAAGTCCGGCGGCCTTTCCTCGTTTTAGTGCAATAATTGCAGTGACTATTTCCTCTTTAGTCGGGGCAGTGGACCGTATACGCACATTTTGATGGTTAGCTAAATTATCTATATGAGGGGGAACTTCACCAGAGGTTACACGGTTCAAGACCGCGGCGAAGTGTTCTTTCCACCGCCTCATTTGATCTTCTTCCAAGATAAGTAGCTTTCCATCACTATCTTTCACCGGATGTTGGCAGGAGTTACGACCACCTGTAAACTCCTTGATGACACCGTATACGGCGTTTAAGTTGTTACTTCTAGCGGCTTCTTCTGCTGACGCTAAAAGAGAATTGGCATAAACTCTTTTATCGCGTCGCACACTACGCTGAACTTCTCGAGCTTTCTGACGGTAAAGGAGTTCGATGCTGCTTCGATTGTCGTCTGAGGCTGCAGCCAAACGAACTTTCAGCTCCTTTCTTTCAACAATCCGCTGCCATGAACCGTCGGACATCCAGGGCTTATTCCGGCAATCCGGGTTTGGGCCAAGGATGGTATTTGCGCTATCAATGTACGCATTTTTTATGGCATCCCAGTTTTCGTTTATGTCACTATCTGGGTGACTAGTTATCTCAGCCGCTTTTTGCGCAAGATGGTCATTATATTGTTGTAAGACAGCTGGATTTTTTAGTCGAGCGGTGTTGAATTTGCGGGGCCTGGATCTTTCGTCGCTGGGGCGGCGCACGGCTGCAATACGCAATCGAACATTAGCGATCATAAGATAATGGTCTCTTCCCATCCCAATATCGGCACCCTTCTTGTTTCGCACGTCCAGGAGGCAACTCTTGAATCTTTTACTAATGGCAAAATGGTCGATTTGATTTTGTGTTCTGCGCCGATCAACAGAGGACCAACTGATTTTGTGGTGGTCCTTATGCTCAAACATAGTACCACCGATGAAGAGACTGTGAAAGTTGCAGAACTCCACAAATCTTTCACCGTTGTCATTACGATCACCAAGACCGTGTCTCCCCATCACATGTCTGAGCCCATAGTTATCAGCGCCAACTTTCGCATTCAAATCACCCATAACCATTATAATGTCACCTTTAGGTGTTCTGCTCTGAACGGCGTTTAGTTCTTCGTAGAAGGAGTCTTTTGCCAAGACATTGTCGGGTTCAGTAGGGGCATAACATTGTATTATTGAGATGTTCCTCATTTTGGTCCGGAACCTGGCGGTCAAGACCCTGTCAGAGACCGGTTCCCAGGATAAGAGACAGTTTCGCGCGGCTCTGGTTAAAAGGAGCCCCACACCTGACTCACGGCGACTACCGGTAGCTTTACCGGAGTACAACATTACAGTGCTGCCCGTTGGAGAGATGAATTCTCCGCTGTTCCACCATCTTATCTCACTAACTCCTAAGATATTTAATTTGTACCTCAGAAATTCACTCTCTAATTGAAGAAATCGTGCGTTCTGGGGACCTTCTGATCCATTGTCCAGGAGAGTACGCACATTCCAGAATCCAATCTTTGTCATTGTACGATAGCTAAAAGTCGTAACCGTTGAGTCAGTCCTTATCCGAGGCATAGTTGACGTTTCGTTAGCATATAAAGATTTCGGATAGTGCAAGTTGCTGGCATACACATCCTGTCCTTTGATTGTCGGTTTTAACGACAGGCCCTCAAAGGGAAAGGCCGTGGTATTTTTTTTCACACCCCACACCACAGGGGTACCTCAACCAAATCATCGCACCGCCATCACTGGCGGCTTGACGTTGGTTGGCAATGGTCAGTGACCACTGCCGTTCCAGGGTGCGCCTACGCGGAGGACTATGGAAGAGGAGTTTTTGCCCCCTAAGGTGCGGGCGTAATAATAAGCCACAACATTTCCCAACTTGTCGCAGGTATTCGGCTAAATGGGAGCAGGAGGTGCATGCTGGCAATGTGCATCGTCCGAAATTGGTTTATGTCAACGAAATGTCAGCTAAGTCACATCGAATAGTTGACGCTCTATGCCCCACTTGTTTTATTAACAAGCGAACTAAATGTAAAAAAAGATCATATACTTCACCTCCATATCAACGCAGGCTTAAATCCGAAGACCTCTCATACCTTGTAGGCGGACAATTAAGGCCATGGGTAAACTTCTCTACTTATTGTCTTCTATCCTCTAAATATTTTTCTTTTCCTTATATCTAAGACTTATGATTTAAATGTGTCACTTGTTGCCTATTAACGAAAGAATTGCGTAAACGGATATGTCTGGAACGGACATTAATACAAGCTTGTATGCATGAGTCCATCAGATACAGCGACAAGATATTTGGCCCATACATAGTGTGATGCTCTCGTTTAAGATGCAAATCAAATAAATTGCTTCCGCTTGAAAAGTTTCACGTAATGACTAGATGTCGGCACTTTGAACTGGTTTTTGAGGTCAAGTCATACAGACCTGATTAATTTCAAAAATTAAAAATGAAATAAAAAAAAAGCTAAATTTGATTTGAAAAATTTTATGTTTATTTATGAATTCTGTAAATAAATTACATATATACTATATATGTAACCTGAGACTGTCATTACATTTAATCCGCTACACCCTTTCCTGCAAAAGTCGGGAAAAGCTAATACTCTGAAGGTCGATTTTACTTGGAGCGGCTGAGCGACCGTAGCTAGGCTACATGGCGACCATCAATGAACGGTGTTTATGTGTATATGGAGGTGTTTTACTAAAAGCGACTACGGCTATAGCCTGTATTCGACGATAGCATGCTGAATATCACCGCGGTAGTCCTGTATAACATTTGGTTGAACAAGCTCGTTTTGTATGCCAGCGCCTGCCTGCCAAATACATAGTTTGACGGGTGTTGATGATATTATGTTTGTACATGCGGACGCAAGCAGGGAGATTTTTTACAATTAAAAATTTGCGCAGACGCCGCCCCGCATATTGGGGCCAAAATACCGAAAAATGGAAACAACCTATAAAAGTAGTCAAATTCAATGTATTTTGCCCTCCTAAATTGAAAGCAATTATTTTCGATACAATCAGCTGATGTTGTGTTATAGCGATTTTTAAGCCCCCCCCCCCCCCCCATTCAAAAGCTCTCAGTTCCATCTTAAACTCACTCTTTCTCAACAACAATCAAAAAATCAATAAACTCTAAAATATTTTGCCATTCTAAATCGAATTGAACTATTTACAGATCGATAGAATCAGCTGATCTCATACAAAAGATCTTACATGTATAGTTCCATCCTAACCGCACTGTTCCTCTAAAAACAACCACAAAAGCAGTCAACCCTAAAGTATCCTAGACATCCTAAACCGAATAAAACTGTTTTCCAATCCATAGAATCAGCTGTTTTCATGCTATAGCGATTTGGGGGGGGGGACTTCCCACAAAATATGTGATAATGTATATTCCTTACTTAATTGCACTATTCCTGCGCATCTCTTAGGTAAAAAAACGAATACAATTTTATTTTGAGATCATATACTTTATTTGCATTGAGAATTATCTAGAAAATTATCGCCAAAGAAAAAAGAAAAAATCGAAAAAAAAAAATGGATTCGGAAAAGTGAGCAAGACTATGTTTACGCGACACAACAAGTACGGGTTTTCGGACCTCTGTATCTCCGGCCCCGGGTGATTGTGGGGATTCAAATTTGGTATGGTCATTGTCTCTGGTTGTCTTAGAAAGTGTTACAAATTTGATTTCGATACAAAGAAAAGCACCCGAGATATGACAGTTTGGAAATCGCTATTTTTTTACCCTAGACTTTTAGTATAGGGTATATTGTTTTTGTCACGACGGAAATATGTAACATCTTAAAGAAGGCTCCGGAGGTATAGCAATGTATATATATAAATGATCAGGGTCACCTCCTGATTCGACTTAGCCATGTCTGTCTGTCTGTCTGTCTGTCCGTTCACACGATAACTTTCGATAGAATGAAGCTAGAGCCTTTAAATTTTGGTCAGATGTTGGAAATATAATCTAGTTGGTTGGTATTGAAAATGGCCATGATCAGGCCAAGAGGACGCCTACCTCCCCTACATATGTAAAATACTTAAATGTATCCATAACTCCCGATTAAATAAACATGAAAAGCTCTAGCTTTGGTAGATTGCTCGTGAGGGTGATCTTATACTCTGTTGGAAAAGTAATAAGTAATCGATCAGTTGAAAACTAACGGTAATTTTCTTACAAAGAGCCCCGTACTACCCTACTTTTCAGGTTTTTTGTCCATAACTCTTGAACAAATTGACGTAGACATCTGATTTTTGGTATGTAACCCTGAAGTGAGAAGCTGCTTGGGTTTTAGTAAGTTGGGCATAATCAGATCAAAGGAACGCCTACCTCCCCTACAAAATTTAAAAAATTAAATATTACCTTAATTACGATAACTTTCGATAGAATGACACTAGCGAGTTGAAAATTTGGCAGAACGTTGGTATTAACATCCTGTTAGTTGGAATTGGAAATGGGCAAGATCCGACCTAAGGAACCCCTACCTCCCCTACAAATGAAAGTTCGAATAAGCGATAACTTCTGAGAGAATGAAGCCAGCGACTTGAAATTTTGATCGAATGTTTGAAGTGAGATTGAGTTAGTTGGCATTAAGGATGGATTAGATCAGACCTAAGGAACCCCTACCTCCCCTAGAAATGAAATTTTTAATAAGCGATAACTTACGACAAAATAAAACTAGTGACTTGAAATTTTGGTCAAATATTTGTAGTAGGATCCAGTTGGCTAACACTGAAAATACGTAAAATCCGACCAATGAAACCCCTGCTTCCCCTACAAATTAAACTTCAAATAAGCGATAACTTTCGATAGAGTAAAGCTAGACACCTGACATCTTTTTATTTAATGTTTGTAGGGTGATCTAATTGGTTGGTGGCTATGATGGGCAAGATCCGATCCAAGGAACTTCTACCACCCCTACAAGTGAGACTTATAAGCAATAACTTTCGATAGAATGAAGCTAGCGACTTGAAAAATTCGACAAATATTTGTAGAATGGGTTAGTTAATTGATTTTTAGACTGGCTCCTCATGAATGGATCCTCATGAATGTATGCCAACCTCCCCTATAAACTGGTCATATAGGAAACTCACTTTAAATGCATATGGTCGTTGCCAATTGGGACTTTTGGTATCACCACTAGGTCTGTACAAGTCTAGGGTATATACGCTTCGGACTTTTTGTTCTCGTTGACCTCGTTGTACTTTGACAGGGCTACAGCCTCGTAGGGAGCGTATCGAGATCTGGTTTCTTTTCTCACAGATTGACTGTATCCCAAGGGTGTGCATAGGCTATCAGTTGCTCTAATCCGTCCAGTAGATAAAAAGATACATCCAAAAATGTGAAATTTTATAGAGTTTCTCGCTTAAGTCTTCTCAATGATTTCAAAGGAAAAATCTTCCAGGCATTACCCGTGATCCGTGGTTCAACTAAATTTGGTACATAGCTTCCTTTGGTTATTATAAGTACCACGCGGTTATATTTCGGTGCTGCACGAGATGTGCGTCAGGACAAAAGGACTCTCCTAATCATGCAATTAAAGAAAAACCAAAGTTGGTAGGCATGGGAATATTCTGAATCGTGGTAATGAGACTAATGCACTGGAGTTCTGTAAAAGACATTTTAAATCCTTCGATCAGGACTGATGGCATTTTGCGTCTTTTGGAGAGGAAAAAGGACATTCTTGGAAAAGAAGTGATATCAAGGGATGATGGGTATCATGTCTGGGGGAGATGAAGTGAATGCAGTAGACTACTGTTGCAGGGATCGATATCTCGGCAAGATGAGTATCATAAGATGGGGGGCTGTTGAGGCGAATGTAGTAGACTTCCGTTGAAGGCATTTTGAGCCCTTTGGACTGGAAAAATGGTATTCTTAGCAAGGAAGCGATATCTAGGCAGGATGGGTATCATACGACTGGGGATCGGGTGCAAATGCACTAAAGTACTGTTTATGGTGTTTGAGTCCTTTAGTTAGGTAAAGACCATTTGCTTAAGCATGAAATTAAACAAAAACCAAATCTAGAAAAGATCAGTTTCGACTTACGGATATAAATAAAAAACTCAACGGACATAAAAGACCGAAAGACATAATTTCATCGAAGGCAACTCATAGTGATGCCAGAGGCACATTTACTCAATGATGTCCACCTAAATAATTAGTTCCTTGGGGTAACACTTTTCAAAGCAAATCATGTACAACTGAAAAGCAATTGGATGAAAGTGAAATGTATTTTATTTACATGGGACTGGCGTAAAGTGCCGATGAATTTATCACTCTTTTTATATCATTCAGACAGCCCAGCCCGACACATATTCTGATCTACCGAATTTGTTTCAAGTTTAAGTAAACTGGGGTTCGGTGTGATAATGTAGAACCATGGCTCGGATAATTCCAAACTAACAGATTGGTAAAACTTATAGAGAAAAAATGTATACGCAAAAAATTTCAGTTTTAGGATTCAAGTTCTATAAAATGGAAGTTGAGAATCTGTGGAGTTAAAATTTGGTATTAATTGCAGCAAATTGTTCCGGGTGTTGTTCTTTGTATTAAAAACCTACACGTTGGTAATCGATAAATTTTAAGCATTCTAAAGCAGCAATTGCAAAAAGATGTGATATCTCCCAAAAACAACTCTGTTGTAAAAAGGATTGATATGAACATAAATCCGCCAAAGTACTCGTAGCTTTGCGCCTCCTTCCACGGTAACCCTGATTAAATTAATTAATTTCTTTTATTTGGAATGACTCCACTTTGAAAAATTCACCTACATGTATGGTCTAGTAGATCTAGAACTGGAACATGGGCGCATGTTTCGGCTGCAATACGTTATCCAGGTAGCATTCTTTTTTGTAATCGATTATTTTCTTATACGAGCAGTTCGGAAAAAGATCATGCCCGATCTCTTTTGAAGCCTTCCGCAAAACTTCGCATTGATCCTTACTCAGCTTTGTTTGAACAATTAAGGCTAATGCAGCGTCATTGCTAAAACCCGAAATCGAATCTGAAGCCGGAATGGATGAGGCATCTATAAGGGCTTGTGGAAAACTATCTTTAAGCCGGAGAATCTTACTTTTCCTGCGGTGATCACTGCATTCTTCGAAGTTCTTCGTAGGTCGTCCGCCTTTGCTTGTGGATGCTATATCGGGAGCCCCATCACTGCTTAATGCACTTATAGTATGATATAATAAAAGAGTTCTCCAACCACTGTACCACTGTACTTTTGTAAAAAAAAATTGCTTATGCTGTTTCACAGCACGGAACCTCGAATTTAAATGTGGCAAGCATTTCTTTGGAAACTCATGAACAGCTACTATAATTTCGCTATCGCTTAGAGACGGATACAATCAAAAACTATCAAAAACTGCTCAAATGTCTTACTTTTATCAAAAAGCAATTCAACTAGAATAGAATATTCATTAGAAAAATCGTTTGGCACCTTGTGTATTATAGACTTTTTTTTTGCGTCAATGAATTTCTACAAGTCTTATTTTAAGTTGTAAGCCACTTACAGAGCCATATTTTGATAAGATACTAACTTACTTAATTGCCCTAACCCCTTGTAGGGTATGGCGCGTCAACTGTTCTATGTGGCCCAGTTGACGTTTCGCTGGCATAAATTGGTTTCAGAGAATGCAGTTGCCAGCATGCACCTCCTGCACATCCATGGCCACGAACGTCGTCGTGGGGATTCGAACCTGTAACACCGGTAGTCAAACATGAGACTGATGCCTCAACACACTGCGCTACCGGTCGCCCCATACGTACAACGTGCAAAATCATTAACTGAAATCGCTGTGGGTGATCTTGGGTGATGATTTTTGCAGATTAAATCCTGAGAGTATTTAGTTTCTCACAATATAAATAGCTCCTTGGAGGCACGTGAAGCTAGTTTTCAAAACTCAAGTTCAAGAAAAATTAGGGGTGAATTTGACCTGCGTTCACTGCCGGCCATTTTTCATAATTTCAGAAAACTTTAATTTAATTTTTTTTGTGCCAATATATTCTCAAAGGCATAACATTTCACGGTAAGGATCTTAAAGGAAAATTCGCTTTGAAAATTTTGAATAAACCTTTCGCACCAACTCTCTTCACTTTGGGAACCATTTTTTTTTTCTTTGTGGAAACGAAATTGGATAAAATCTTTCCGCAGAAAGAAAGTTTGGAGTGCATTCTATGATGAAACTTAAAAACAAAACAAGCATGTCGAAATTTTGGGTTTTTTACCACTGCAGCGCCAATGTGCGCCGCGCCGTGGAGATGATTGCTGTGTATCAAACAGAAATATATTTATTGGTCGAGCTCCTGGGAACGGATCTTATATCACTGATTTAGTAAATGACAGCGAGCAACAGAGATAGTAAAGCTTTGTGTATCCGTAAGTAAAAGAGAAACGTACTTACTCAACGGACACGACTCATACCGAAGGATCTACTACATACGAATCCCGAGAGCAGAGTGACAACCAACCAGAGGCCCGTTGCTGTATTTGTTTAGATACCATGAACTGGGGAAACGAATCAGAATTTTTTTTCCGGTCTATTTCCCCTCTGAAGATCCTGTCATATACAGCGATTCTCTCCCTTCCACTTTTGGATATACAATACTTTTCAACTGTTACCCACTGTCATTTTCTCTGAACCTGAAACGTAGCCATAGTGGATTGATCGGTCCAAACGAAACACATATGGAACAGTCATCATTGAATTATCGTCGGTAAACTATCGTCACAACGACCACTCCTAGCAAAACAAACCTTAAAACGGCCATAGACGTCCATGCTAAATCCTCTCCGGAAAAACTATACATTGGCCTAGCCTAGGGATTTACGCAGCTTATATGCTAGAAAACTGGTCAGTTTCGGTGCAGTCACAATGAGTGCGTGAAAAACCTTAAACGTTGCAAGTTGCTTTCAACTCAATTGCATATAATATAGCGCAGCCTACATGTACTCACGTCATGTTAGAGCAGTCTGAAGTTATGTTCTACCTAGACCATAGATATAAATTGAACAGATAGGAAATAGGCACAGAGTGGGGGTAAAAGTTTGAATATCGAGTTATGGTTGACGTATTCGCGTCTGCGCAGTGAAACGCGCACAACACGTATTAACATTTGGCCCAGGGGCCCGAGGAGCGAGAGGCCAAATGCTTCGTAAATGTCAAAGTTGCGGCTGAGTGGCCGATGGCGTAACGACATTTACCAAACGTGTAGCGACCGCGTGCAAATGGGTAGCAGTACGCATGCGCGAGTTGGTTCGAAAATAACCTGAAGCACAGAGTAGGGATAGTACTATTACAGATCTGGAAGTCACCCTCCGGAAGGTATCCTTGCATCCGCGACGGACAACGAAGTATCTGCTGAGCACATTTTGAGTAATTGCACACAAGCCAGGTTTTGATATAAATTAAGGATCTAAATTTAGGACCAATGAAATTTTCAAATATAAAAAATTTATTCATAATAATTTATTTGCTGGTTTTATAAGAGACCCCAAAACTGCATAAATGCAGCTTTTATTAGCTTTCCTGCATTGACATTGTTAACTGTCCAATTGTGATCATTGATAAGTGCATCTGTATGACCAGTATATATCAATTTGTTTCAATCTACTGCTACCATTTGGTACTCTAATGTCAAGCTGTGATTGCCGTCTATTATCAAGGTTCTCTCTCGTCAACAATCGCTCGGAGGTGCTGCGAGCTGAACTACCGCTTTTATATTATGCATATCCGATGGATACCCGCGATAAAGCCGTGTATGCACTAATCTATCTGAGGTCAAAACATTGTATTACCGCCGAGTATTTAATGCAATCGGGCGAACATGCGATAAAAGGCGGCTAAGTTTCAACATTTTTGCATTGTACTTATTCGACTTCACGGCCCATTTGTTACTGCGCTCGTATTCCTCTATGTAAAACGTGCACAGTGTCAACATTGATGGACATTCGATTATTCAGATGATTCCGATGGAAACTCACAGCTTGTGGTGAATTCATCCCCAGCGATAATTCAAACAGTTTGGCAGTATGGGGAAGATATTTTTCACGGCAGCAGATTGGCAGATTGCTGGACTATGCTGTATTCTTCCATTGTAGGTTGACCGGAAATTATCCATTGAACGCATTTGTGTCGTCCAATATGAAGCACATCCTGCACATGACCATCTCGATAGTGGTGATAGTGGTCACAAAGTTGGCATGATCAATCCATGACGTTGGCGAGTGATCTAACACATTAGCCGAGGCAACAGTATCTCCGCCTGGAGAAGTGACTAGCTTCCCAAATGAAAATTGAAGATTACACCATCGAATACTTTCCATGGAAGTTACGGTCTTGATTAGACACCGAAAATTCAGATACAAAATCAAATTTGGCATATAAGAGTATGTACATATTTGTATACATACATACAAGTACTTATAAAGTTGAATGATTATAAGTGTTACAAGATAATTGCAACTTAATTGACAAAGTCTGACCATCCGTGTGCCACCACTTTTTCCAATGAATTTATTGCTTTTGATGCGCTCTTAGGTAGGTTTCTTAATTAGGAAGACTCTTCGGCAGGCATAACTTTGAATGTGTAAACTATTATCGTAATATGAGTCATACGGAACATCTATAGAGGCAGCAATTTCTGGTCAGAACTAAGTGCTTTATTTTCAGTCTACTTAAGTGATCAAGACCATCAAACTTTCTGACAGTTAAGGATGGATTAGCTTGATTATAGTATCCTTGGAAAGTTGTATATAGCCCCTAAAGACAAACAAATACAAACAATAGAAAGCCAATTAACTGTCTTACATTATTGATCCTTCAATTTCTAAATAATTAAATATATTTTTAGCTTCACATTTGAATAATGCTCATAGGAATATATTGATGACTAGAAAGAGCTTTAGCTTTAGGATTTTATCCGGTCTGCGAGTTCACATTGTTTTTGACATGAAACAAAGTAAAATTCCAATTATAAATAACTGGCGCAACAGTTCAATTTTTGACCAAGGCCTCGAGATGAGTTAGCAAAATCTCATTTACTATATCATGACGTATTTACCCCAAATGGGTACTCCTTTAACAACTGAGTGGGCACATAGTCCGACTAGTAAATCCCCTGTTTTATTGAAAACTACCGCATTCAGTAAGAATCTAACCAGAGCCCAATGCATAGAACGCGAACGTGCTAACCGTTGCGCCATCCAGACTACTAAAATTCCAATTAATATACATAAATTGTTAAAAATACAGTAGACCCTTGTTTATCCGTCCCTCGTTTAACCGTTCCTCCGTTTAACCGTTCGTTTTTTTTAGAATTATCTCCTTCAATTATCCGCTTAATGAGCGGATAAAGGAGGGAGAAAAAACAATCATAAAAGTGAAGCATGTCTCCCGCTTGAGACATTGTTTATGGTCGAAAAGTACATCACCGCTATCTCTTTATCACTCACTGTGTGCTATCGATGTACGAGTAGATCACACCTTGTGAATCCCAGAAAACGGAATCCATCACCTTTCCGGCCGATAGGACAGTCTTCGCCTTCTTCGGAGCACATTCGCTGGGTGAATTCCACTGTTTCGACTGTTCCTTGGTCTCTGGTGTGTACCAGTGGATCCATGTTTCGTCGACGGTCACGAAACGACGCAGAAAATCCTTCGGATTGCGCTTAAACAGCGTCAAACATTGCTCTGAAGTGGTCTCACGGTTGCACTTGTTGTCCGGAGGGAGCAAACGCGGCATCCATCGCGCCGAAAGCTTTCTCATGCCCAGAAATTCATGCAGGATATGACCCACGCGGTCTTTTGAGATGCCTACTACTTCAATCGGCGGTCTGCCAATACGAGATCGTGAATTTTTGTCACATTATCCTCCGTGGTAGCCGTTTTCGGGGCACCTGGGCGTGGCTCATCAAAAACCGACGTGCAACCACATTGAATCTCGTTAAACCAATTTTTGACGGTCGCCATCGAAGGAGAAGAGTCACCGTACACAGTATCCGAGTGCTCTTTGATTTCGCTGCGCGATTTCCCTTCCAAAAACAAGAATCGAATCACCGACCGATATTCCTCTTTTTCCGTTTTTCTAAAATCCGCGGACACGCCCACTTCCACACGCGGTCAAAACAAAACTACAAGTCCGATTCGGCTGAAATTTTGACAGTAGCAGTCTACGAGAAAGCACTACCAGGGGCCCGATTCCGCAAGAGTGAATTTTTTCAGTGCGCACCGAAATCAGTGCGCACCGAAGAAATGCAATTCCGCAAGAGTGAGATGAATTTTTTCGGTGCGCACCGTGCTGAATTGCAAAAATGCGATTCCGCAACGATGCGATGAGTTTTTTTGACAGTTCCGGTGCGCACCGTGCGAATATATTTTGCACTGGCTATTTGGTAAGTGCAAAATATATTTTTTTTATAAATTATGTATTAAATTGTTGATTTCTGCATACGAAGGTGGAGTATTACTTTTCAAAGCAGAAATGGATGAAGGGCGGAGCTTCGTGTTGAATTTAAGGACAAAAATATAAAAATTCATAGTGAAGATGAGAAGTTTTTGTTTCCGTATCCGGTGCCTTCTTTAGCAATTAATATTAGGGGGATTCACGCTCAGTGTCGTAAATGTCGTAAACGTCGTATTCGTCGAAAAATAAATAAATAACTGGCGCAACAGTCCAATTTGAACCACGGCCTCGAGATGAGTTAGCATCATCTCATTTTCTAGATCGTGACGGTTTTTTGTGCAGAGGTATGTGATCAGCAACACGCTCAACCGAGTTATTTACCCCATAATGGGTACTCATTTAACAGCTGAGTGGGCTCATAGTCCGACACGTAAATCCCCGGAATCGAACCGGGGCCCAGTGCATTGAAGGCGAACGTGCTAACCGTTGCGCCATCCGGACTACTTACTTCGTCGAAAACTTCTGCCATAGTAAAATGACAGAAGTTTACAACGTTACGACAAATACGACGTTTACAACGTGGGTATGAGTCCCCCTATTATTATTATTGTTATCCCGTTTTCATTCGGTCACTAGGACCGACCATTTCTGAAAGAAGATCATAAGGGGATTCATGCTCACGTCGTAAACGTCGTATTTGTCCTAAAATTGTAAACTTCTGTCATTAGTCTATGGGGATGACAGAAGTTTACGACGAATACAACGTTTACGATATTTACGGCAAGGAGCGTGTTTATGTTTCGTTTGATGCAGAGCATACGAATTATGAAAAATCTGGCGGAAGTGACTTTGGTCGTCATTGAAGTCAAACAAGAAAAGTAACAATTCATCGTCGTCGTCGTAAACATCATATTTGTCGTAAAGTTGTAAACTTCTGTCATTTTACTATGGAGATGACAGAAGTTTACCACGATTACGACATATACGAAAAGGAGTGTGAATCCCCTAAATGATAATATTTAACGCTAGATGTGAAATGGTCCGTGGTTGGGAGTTTAATATACTCGTAAACACAAGACTTTTCCTCCTGAAAGAGAATAAATACTATTGATCGATTCTATAATTTCATATGAAGCATGAACGTCACCCATTTTTATGATGTTTTCAGCAATCAGAAAAATTACACACGTTCGACGTTTGTTTGAAAAATTCATTCGGCACTGAAAAACTCACTAGCTTTTGCTGAATTGCATCAGTGCGCACTGATATTTTCGGTGAATTTTTTCAGTGAGTTTTTTCGGTGCGCACCGAAAAAACTCACTCTTGCGGAATCGGGCCCCTGATAGTGAATTTCTCTTGCGATAGTGGCGCCATCGGGCGGCAAGGCTATCTACTTATCGAACTGACCTCGTACATCGACTACCTGGAGAAGGGCAAAACAGTCACAGGGCTCTACTATGCCGAGTTATTGGGCGCGGAAGTTAATATCCCGGCGTAATGCTAGACTCGAAACTTACCTGGAACACTCACATAGATAATGTAATTAGCAAACCCACACGCTCAATGTAACCTTGTAGGAGTCTCTTCGAACAAATATGGGGACTCATTCCAAAGATGACTGAGTGGTTGTATACCATGCTGGTGCGGCCCATGTTGACGTACGCTGGGCTTGTGTGGTAGCCGAAAACTCAACAATCTTCTGTTCTACTAAAGTGCAATAAGCTACAAAGCCCTGCTTGCCTAGGTATCACTGGAGCCATGCGCACTTTTCTAATGGCAGCCCTGGACTACTTAATTGCCCTAACCCCTAGTGAGGTATAGCGCGTCAACTATTTCATGTGGCATAGCTAACGCTTCGTTGGCATACACCTATTTCGGATGATGCTTGTCGCCAGCATGCATATCCTGCTCCCATTTAGCCACCTACTCACGAGAAGTTGGGAGATGTTGTGGCTTATTTTTACTTTCCGCATTACAGGCCGAAGACAACACAAGCATCCATGGCCACTAACGTTGTGGCCGGGACTTGAACCCGTAACGACCGTAGTCAGACTGACGCCTACTCTACGCACTGAGCTACCGCCTACCGGTTGTCCTAAACGTCAGCCCTGGAGGCGATGGACTTACTCCGCTGCATATATTAATTCAAGATTCATCAACAGCTCGAAATACTCTTAGAATTTGTCTAACTTCCCACGCAAGTAGCGGAGAGCGCGGTCACATGAGCATTCTGAATCAAATTCCTGACGCCGAATTGCAGAAAAAACGGCCCCATTTGGCGAAGAAAAAAGTGCTCTTCCACCATTACAACGCACCGGCTCACCCCTCCGCCGTCTCCACAGCCAAATTGGTCGAGTTGGGCCACGAACTGCTGCCCCATCCACCGTATTCTCCAGATTTGGCCCCGTGCAACTTCTTTTTGTTTCCAAACTTGAAAAAGTCAGTCGCTGGGCAGAAATTTTAGTCGAATGAGGAGGTCATCGCCGCCACGGAGGCCTACTTTGCAGACCTTGACAAAACGTATTTTTCAGAAGGGTTAAAGAAGTTGGAGCATCGCTGGGTCAAGTGTATCGAGCTTAAAGGAGACTATGTTGAGAAATAAATCGCCACTTTTCCAAAATTTTCGTTTTTCTTTCGTTTACTTATCGGACCGCCCTCGTAAAAGACTTTAAAAGAAAGAGAACGGTTTTGTATAGTACATAAAATCTAAGAACGAAATTTTGGGTAAAGTTGATAAAGGTGTGCCGGTTAGTTTTTTAGCACAGGACTTTAATATCGGAAAAAGTACAGTTCGTGATTTAATTAAAAATAAAATTTGAGCCGCACAAGTACACAGTTCGTCCTCAAAAAAAAAAAAATCTTCGGGCATCGATAAATGTCGGCATAGAGGATGCTGTATTAAAATGGTATAAGCAGCAAATATCTTCTGGCATCATCCGTGGACCCGAGCTTAAAAGTGCTGCACTAAGATTTGTCGAACGGTTTGGATGTTCCAATTTTAAAGCCAGCGAAGGGTGGTTGTGGCGCTTTCGGCAAAGACACAATATCAAAAATGTTCGTATTCAGGGTGAGGCGATGAGCGCAGATGTAGAGAGTATCTGACCATTCTATGAGAAGCTAAAATCCATCATATTATCCACCGGGATTACCAAGAGTCAGTTGTACAACGCTGATGAAACTGGTCTGGTCTGAAAGTCTTTGCCACAAAATATACAGGCATCTAAGGATGAAAAACACGTCCCAGGTCGTAAAATATGTAGAGACAGACTGTCGGCATTGGTACTCGTATGTTCTAACAGAGACGGTAACCATTGTGTAAAACCTGTAATTCTAGGGAAATCGAAGCGTTCCCGAGCTTTGAAAAATTGCATAGACAATTTGCCCTTAACTTATTATAATATATAGTAATTCAACCAAGGCTTTTTTCTCGGTTCTCGCTATAATGAAATCGAAGCATGTGCACAGAAACACGAGGCTCTGCATGTACAAAACCATTATACGACCTGCTGCGAAGTATGGACCCTGACTCAGGCCTCCGGAAACAAGCTAAACACATTTGAACGTAGGGTTCTGCGGCAGGTTTTCGGGGCTGTTTGCGATCGAGATGTATGGCACATCCGGTACAACCATGAGTTGTATGAACTGTACGATGAGTTGGAAGTTTCGAAAATCGTCAAACTACAACGACTTCAATGAGCAGGGTATGTACAACGAATGGACGATGATCGCATGCCAAAGAGAATAATGAACGCACGACGAGTCGACAGAACGAGACTGCGAAGCGACCGAGATCTCGTTGGGAGAGATCAGTTTATGTGGACGCCGCGCATAACTACTGGGCTTCCAAGATTGGAGAACGCGGCCACGTGACCGAGATAATTGGAGATCCAGGCGGCCAACGCCTGAAGTCGGCCTGTCGCACCACGATGATGATGGGAGGTAGCCATATTCGAAGGATTGTTCATCGTGACATATCTTCCCGAAAATAAATTGTATAAATCAGAGGATGTTCTGAGGGTCTTATCATCGCTTTCACACAAACGACAATTTTGGTTAGAGATAATACCCATTCTGTGCAAGTGTCTCCTCAGTGTCGAGTGGCTTGAGAGGAGACGGTAAATGATTTTCACCCTATTTCTGCCGAAGCCCAGCAATCCCAGGGAGTGCTTGCGTGAATAACCTGAAATAAACAATTTCGATTTTCTAAGGCCAGTGCGCAGCGGTTTTTAAATGTTCCTGCTGCTCTTATGTGCAGTTTTACCCTACGTAGACCAACACCGCAGAAGGGTTCGGGGCCTGTAAACGAGCTTAAAGAAGATTTTCCAATTGGTGCATAGCGCGTCAACAATTCCATGTAGCTTAGCTTATGTTTCGTTGACGTAAATGAGTTTACAACGATGAATGTTGATAGCATGAACTCCCTGTTCCCATTTAGCCGCCTTCCTGCGACAAGTCGGGAGATGTTGTGGCTTATTAATACGCCCCGCACCAGAGGGGAAGAAAACACAAACACCCATGGCCAAGAACGCCATGGACGGGACTTGAAGGCGTAACGCCCGTAGTTAGACATGAAACTGACGCTTTCACGCATTGAGCTACCCTAATAGTAGCCTTATTAGCAGAGCTAATTCTTTGTAGAGTCTCATAGTATAATAGTTCAGCACTAGTATCGATGCAAAGGAGAAGTCACTTAGCGCCCTAACGGCGGCTTGACTATCAGTGAAGATTGCAATTCTACTATCACAAAATCCCCATTCTAGGCATAAGTACGCATAAATCTCAATGGCGTGGACAGCTTGGAAAACCATAGGGTACTTCCCCATAGGAATAGACACTCTAAGTGAGCTCTTGTGTCTTCTTCAGTTTTGGAGCCTTCAAAACCAAACCATTTAACAGTGTTGGACGGGAGGGTTGAGTGCTCCATTCTCGATACGTCTCTATTCCAAATAGATGTAGAGAACTGGTGATTGAAGCGGAACTCCTTTGTTTATCTTAACATTCCAAAATATGATTCGTTATTCAGTACATTTCAAACTAAATCCATCCTCCTAAGGCCGGCTGAGGCGTTCCGGTATACCAGAGTGGTATACCTGTACAGGTAAACTGTAAACTTTTGTGCTTTTACCGCAACGCTTGACCGCACCATTTCGACTACAACTAGCATACTCATTTGCCCTAACCCCCTAGTGGAGCATAGCGCGTCAACTATTCCATGTTGCTTAGCTGATGTTTCGTTGGCATAGACCAGTTTCGGTAAGGCTCTAAAAAAGAGAATACGCTCACGGCTATTTTGTTGACATCGAATGGAGGTTTGTGCCCATCGAATGGACATATGAGAGAGAGAGGCAGCACTAATGTTATTAACTGGGAGCAGTCATTTTTACATGCCTGTCACTCTCCATTGGTTGACAACAAAATGGCGTCGAGTGTACCTTCCTTTTTAGCGCTCTAGTTTCGGACGATGCACATTGCCAGCATGCACCTCCTGCTCCCATTTAGCCGCTCACGTACGACAATTTGGGAGATTTCTGGCTTATTATTACGCCCCACACCACGGGGAAGGCAACACAAAAACATCCATGGCCACGAACGCCATGGACGGGACTTTAACCCATAACCGAACGTAGACAGACATAAGTCGGACACCTCTACGCACTGAGCCATCGGTCGCCCCAATTTTTGTAGTAAATATCGTCATATTTACGAACACAAAAATAGTAAATAATAAGCCATCAGAAGCGTTTAGGACTACATAAGCGATTAAAACGAAAGAAACTGAGAGCTTCTATTTAAATAACAACAGCAATGCCCCAATCCGCTAAGTAAGAACATTTTGATGAACTTGTATAAACAAAACAGACTAAATAAATAATTAGAAACTCCTATAAACTACAAATATAACAAACACTCAAGGTACGACAATGTATTTACACTTACCGGCATTGCGTGGGTCGCATTTTAAGCGTGAAATTATTCCGGGGGTCATATCTTAATATCCTCGATTGTTCCTTTTGCACCTTTGTCCTTACCGATATTGTGCGATTTTCTCTTGAATGCGTTAAGGTGTAATCACGTATTCTATTCAATTGACATTCCGCTTCTAGAAACAATGAACTCACTCACTGTCACTGATAAAATAAGGCACAAACCACAAATCGAACTTCTGGCGCTGCCAGCCAAACAACCCTATCCGCGACTGACCTTCATGTACGAGTACGTAAATGCTCGCCCGTGGCTCACAAGTTACAAAGAACGTCTGCAATCATTCGAGGAATATTAGTTAGTTTCGTGCTACCGCGAATGAAATGAAAAAAAAGGAAAAAAATCGAAAAACCCAAACACATTAAGGATAATAAGCGAATGTGGAAAGTGTATAGAAAACTTTGTCATCCATAATGGCGCGCGAAGGAAGAACCCCCACCAGTTCGTCTATGAAAACGTGGCGTTAATTTGATGAGCTGGGGAAACAGTTGTAAACAATTCACCGGCCAAAATATGACTCCACTCAACCAGAAAAAGGATAACCATATACAGCGTATAGTTTGAAGGGAAGTAGACTACAGGTCATTCGCCTGTTCGTGCTGTTGTAAAAATAGTGATACTAACGAAGTTCGTCAAAAATATATTTATCTGACGTTTCAGATTTAATAATCTGTAAAATTTTGCCCGTGCCAAGAAAGGGGCTACCTCCCCGGGCGCCGTTAGCAGGGTCGCCTATAGCGAGAGGAAAAACAAAAATAAAAATTTAACAATAATACAAAATAAATAATTAACTAAATATTTTTAGATTGGTTATACGAGGGTAAGATGAAAAGTTCTCGGCCTGACAATGAAAGACTGCGATTTTCAGTTAAAAAGAGATTTTGTTTTTTTTTTACATTATTTCCCTTGAAATTTCCCTTTCTGCAACATCAGTATTCCTTCCCGGAAGTGCGAGTCTGCAAGGCTGTGAAAATATTCATCTATGGCCCTTTCAATTTCTTCATTGGATGCGAAGCGCTTCCCAGAAACAAATTTGTTAAAGTTTGGGAACAGATCTAAGTCTGAGGGTGCCAAATCAGGAGAATAGTGAGATGGTCAAGCAAATCGTACACCAAATCCCGCAGTTTTCCCATCGACATCGCACACTTGTGTACAGGTGCGTTGTCCTGGTGAAAGATTTTTTTTTACTTCTTCAAGTCAGGCCTCTTCTTGCGAATTTTGGCATGCAGCTGGTCAGGAAGTTTGGAATAATATTTGCCTGTTATTGTTCTGCCTTTTTCAAGGTAATCAATTAACAGGATCCCTTTGGCATCCCAAAACACACTGACCATGACCTTTCCGGCAGGTACGATCGAGTTCGCTTTCTTTGGCGCTGAACCACCAGCTTCCACCTACTGCTTCGACTGGTGTTTCATTTCTGGCTTGTAGTGGTGGACCCAAGTCTCATCCATGGTGGCAAATCGCAGCACAGAATCGGCAAATATTGCTGCGAAAATCGTTTGCACATTTGCTTTCGTTTGGGATTCAGCAAATGCGGCACCCATCATGCACAGAGCTTTCACATCTCTAAGTATTTGTGGAAGATGTTTCGCATCCTTTCTTCCGATATCCCCACAGCCTCAGCAATATCACTCACTTTCATTCGCTTATCGTCTAACACGATATCATGCACTTTTCGATCGTTTCCGATGTTGTTGCGGTTTTTGGCCGTCCTTCACGACACTTTTGGTATCACGACTAGGTCTGTACAAGTCTACGCTTCGGACTTCAGGCCCAAGTGAAGCTTCGGTCTGGTTTTTTTTTAATAGTCGAGACTCAGTCGCAGTCGGAAGTCGATCGTCGTTAAGTATCCACTCGGAAGCGGAACAGAAAAGTTGTTCAGTCTTTATTTATTGTTATTATTATATTTTTATTAAATGTATATGAAATATACAATTAAATTCATAAGCTCTAGTTGCTAAGACCATCGACTAAAGTTAAGTCTTTATTGTTATCCGACGTTAACGAATAGTTAGAGCTAGTTTGACGTTGGTTGTAAGTTACGCGTGAGTAGTTCGCTTAGTAAATAAAGTGTGTGTGTTTTTCAATCGAAATGTTTCATTATTCAGCATAAGAATATCTAACAAACCTGGCTTCGGTCGGGAAACATTACAGTATATTCCAGGTACATGTTTTTATAAATAGGTAATGGAGAAAAACCGAGAAAGTAATTGCCGAACTTCACGGATAGAGTCGAAAGCAGCTCGGGTTAACAAATTGGATGACAGCGTCTCTGAGAATACGGTTGGCGAGGAGTCTAAACGCGCGAATTATACATAGTGTAATGAACCACCTGTAATGAACCATATTATGGTCTGGTAGTGCTGCTTCCACCGGCAGATCTATGGCAGCACCTGATGAGTAAGGATTTGTCGGTAGTACGAAACCAGAGGCCGAGGGTCCCATTACACCCGGACCCAGATTCGACTGCATGGGCGTCTAAGCCGTCCGCAACCATTCCATCCTTATCGACTATTTTTTTTAATTCCCCATTTTTACCTCCCCTGTTTGTGTTGTCTTCCCCAGGCCTATGAGTGTTTGTTAATACGTAAAGGACAGGGGCAACGAGCGGCGAAAACCCCGCCCACATCTCCCGAACTGAGCTACAGCAAGCATAGGCCGCTGCTTAGCTCGTTGAGGGGCCTTTTTCTTCGCCAGATGGCACGGCCCGACCTTCACGGTCAATATGCTACCTTAGGCTCCGTCCCCACGGGCATCTTCGGATGCCCACCAAACCGTCCGTCATATATTTGGCGCCCAACGTGGGGCCCATTTCTGGTACAGAACAGGACTAAGAAGGACCTCTTTTGGTTCCTTTTTAGTCTTTCCACCGATTTGTATCCCCACAAGCACATTAAAGCTACTTGCTCTATGTCTTAGGACTTAGCCATTTTTACTTCACGTATTTTCCCTTCAAGTGGCTGTGCTTTCCTCTGTAGCACCCCAATCCTTCCTATAGAGTAGCTTATCCTTTTAGAATCAGTTCAACAATTCAATCCTGATGTTGTGTTTGTCTTTTGTGGTTTAGCCACGTATTTAAGGCCTCCATAAATGCTTTGAATTGCCGGCATTTGGAGCATCTTGGGTGACCGGACGAAGCGCGGAGGAACCCTGGATACCTTTTTGTTTGCCAGGATTGTCCTTCAAAGTAACTTAAAAAAAAATTTCTGTACACCGTATTGCATTTTTCTATTATTCATGTGCTCAGCAGCTTACAGAGGTTATGAGTGAATTACGGTAAGGAATGCAGTGTTGCACCTCTGCTGGCCTCAGAATTCTTTGTAACCTGTTGATTATCTGAATGATTGGGAAATGTAGTATTTTCTTTGCGTTGCTAATTTTTCCCCTCTACAATGGTTGTCGGCTGACTCCGGTACCCAGGTCGATTTTGTTTTTTTTTTTTCTATTTCTAGCAGCACACTTTTTCCTCAGTTTCTTCTTCTTGGCAGGCCTCGAAGTAGAAGCTGCCCTGTAATGAACCACCTGTAATGAACCATATTATGGTCTGGTAGTGCTGCTTTCACTGGCAGATCTATGGCAGCACCTGATGAGTAAGGACCTGTCGGTGGTACGAAACCAGAGGCCGAGGGTCCCATTACACCCGGACCCAGATTCGACTGCTTGGGCGCCTAAGCCGTCCGCAACCATTCCATCCTTATCGACTATTTTTTTTAATTCCCCATTTTTACCTCCCCTGTTTGTGTTGTCTTCCCCAGGCCTATGCATTTTTGCTAATACGTAAAGGACAGGGGCAACGAGCGGCGAAAACACCGCCCACATCTCCCGAACTGAGCTACAGCAAGCATAGGCCGCTGCTTAGCTCGTTGAGGGGCCTTTTTCTTCGCCAGATGGCACGGCCCGACCTTCACGGTCAATATGCTACCTTAGGCTCCGTCCACGGGCATTTTCGGATGCCCACCAAACCGTCCGTTACATATTTTGCTATTAAATAAAGTAAGTAAATGGACTTCAAAACAAAACAAATAAAGCACTTTTAAAAGTTAACAAGGCAAGAAAGTCGCACCAATCTGCGAAAGATTGATGCAACTTTCTTTTTTGAGCTTCTTAACGACATCATTTTTCAGCGAAACGTTTCTTAGTTATTTCTCCCTAACAGCGCTAATCATTATCAGACGACGAAGTACTAACTTTCCGTCATATTTTCCCATATTTTTGGTGGAAATTTAAACCTCTTCAGTTTTCTTCTGTTCAAAATAAATACTTGAAAAAAAAAAGAAGAGTAGAAACGTTCATGCTGCCATTTTACTAACAAAGTCAATCCAAAAAATTCCGATTTATTGCTAGGTCCTAAAGGGTTAATTTGTCTTTACTCATCATCCCTATGGTTGGATAATTCACTTAGCAAAAGCAAGGCCAATTTCGAACGGTTTTAGTATATATATGATGGCGTGTTCGAACTTAATGTGGAAATTACAATCCCGGCAGAAGCCACCACAGTGGCAGCAACAGCAGCACTCACCTACGAAGTTAAAATGCACTTGTTCCTCTTATGCCGGCACCACATTATGCGGGATTCACCGAGTCACGAGCAAAAGTTCGCCAATTGGCGAGCATCTTGTACGATCATTTGCTCGGGATTCACTGAGTTAGGTACAAGATGCTCGCCAATTGACGAGATGACAAAAGAGGATATGAGAGTCGCATGAATAACAGAGAGCACGCAAAAGAAACTCCTGCTATAAAGCTTTGAAGAGCTAACCGTTTTGTCGGACTTCGGCCTATCTCCATACAAAACGACAGACCAGTTTTTATACAGTTCTTGTATAAGATCTCATTGAATCAAAGATGAACGTGAATTGGTTGAAAATCAATATTTTCTCGGTAGTTCGCCTCGAAACGTTTATATACTCAGCCAGCAATTCACTTCCATGCGGCGAAGTGTCTGTATGGTTGCTGTTTTAATTTAGATTCGTGTCGTTCTTTTCAAAAGTGACCGGTCTGATAGTAAACCAAAGCGGCTTTTGATACGACAAATGTAAAAAATTTCCTAATTATAACCCAAAAGACAGGAGTTTTTACCTTGCAAAAGGTGCGGTGGTTCTGAATTTTTGTTGTATATCAATATCAATATCATATGTATATGTTGTATGGTGGTAAATAAACTCAATTTTGTGTCAGTCTCCCCCGGCCATCTTGGAAAAACTAGCACATTTATAATTTTTTCGCCTATAACTCCGTTCCAGTCTATTTTAAAGCAAAATATGTAAAATCCGTTTTAGTAGAGCAGAAAGCTTCCTACAAATTTTAACTCAAATGTTTTTTTTTTTACAAAAGGCTAATCTAATTTGAAAACTCTTTTCGTCAATGTTCACAGAAAGTAGAATAAGAATAATGTTTTTATGTATTTCATCATATAACGGGTTAAACATTCATCCCACGGGGAAAATTTTTAGGATCGACTTTTTTTAACTAAATAAGATTTAATTTAAGCTTCATAGGACTGACTTCGAAAAGTTACGTTAAAAGACCAACTGGGGTGTAAATGCACCCTAACTTGTTTTGTATTATATAAAGCGCAAAAAATATTTTGAACAAAACATTCATTCCGTATTGTGAAAAACAAACCAGACATAAAACATAAATTAACAAACCGTGATATTAGTAGTACAAAAATAGCTATCACAGTCATTACAAACGGTTCTTATTTTGGTATAATCTAAATTCACGTACTGAATGCACTGAAAATTTCAAGATTACCTGTACCGCAACGAACAAAAGTAACGATAACTCCTTACAGCATAAAGCAATCTATTTCAACTTCGTTGTACGATAGAAGAAGTATTGTATATTTTAGAAACATTTCTCTGAGTTTAATAGCAATTTTTTTTTTCAGAAAATATCCTAAGAACTGTAAGTATGGGGTGCAGCTGCACCACGCACGGGCTTATGAAGGTTAAGATAAGTCAGATGGCCGTAGGTATGATAGTTATGTAGAAAAAGAGGATAACTTTATTTTAAAAAAAAAAATGGTTTTTCCCTTTTTCTACTATGTACTAGTCAGTAGTCATCATCGCTGCTTTTAAAGTGGCTCCTAACCCAGACTGCTTCAGCTACTGCCAATGCTAATTCGGATGCTTCTACTACTGCCACTGCTTCGGTCGACAGTGTGGTCAGTGTGCGGTTTATGTCTTCGCTATGCCTCCTAAGGCGAAATGCCAAGTGTGAAAGTTAAATGTTTATCTATTAAAAGCTCCAAAAGCCAAGTGTGGAAGGTAAATGTGTATTTACTAAAAGCTCGAAATGCCAAGTATGGAAGGTAAATATGAATTTACGAAAAGCTTGAAAGCGAATAGCTCAAAAAGCTTTAAATCCCAGCGGCAAGTTCAATATTCGCTTTAAGGGAGAAACACAATTGGATCAGTAAGCAGCGGCAGTAAAGAAAGCCGTGAAAGCTCAAATTAACCCTCCGAACACACGGTGAATTTTTAGAAGTGGCAAACCATCGGGCCGCAAGGAGTTTGGAATAGCATTTATGGTGAACAATCACCTCAAGCCGCACATTACTGACTTCAAACCCATAAATGAACAGGTGTGTGCGATCCGCATTAAGGTCGATTCAGACACATCAGTCACGTCACAGTTCAGTCAACCTTCCGAATCATAACCGTCGCCGTCAAGTCACAAGCAAAATAGCGGCTGTATTCACATATAGCCGTCAGGGTATTCAGACCATAGTCAGTCATTTTTAGGGTTTTGTAGTAAAACGAAACCCTTATGAAATCGGTCATGCGTCCGTCTGTCTGTCTGTCTGTCTGTCTGTCCATGAAATATCTCACGAACCGCTGAAGCTACATGCATGAAATTTGGTGAAAATATGTGGAAGTACTATAATTCTCTGGAGAAAGTGATGCGTCGTAATAGGTCAACTTTAAGGGGGGGTCCCCATAGAGGGGAAATGAAGGTCGAAATTTTTTTTTCGTCTGGTATAGGCAAGTGGGGTATCGTAAGAAAGGTACCGTCGAGTACATTCTATTTCTGGAATTTTCAAATTTGAAGAAACGGGAAAAGAGGGAGAGGGGAAAATATGTGGTGCGAGTTTGTCCCCTCCCCCCTTGCATTTCGAGACCGTTACACTTAGAAATATGAAAATTTACAGAAAAGCGGCATTTCACTAACATAAAAAACTAAAAATAATAGAATTTCAAAATCTCATCAAAAAAGGTTAATAATAGTACATTTCTATTGTTGCAGTTAGCACACCCCTGCACCCTTTAGGCACACCCAAGACCAAAAATAGTGATGGCCAATGATAACCAACACCATAGGCAATAACGCCTCATTACAATCGTGTAATATTTAATAATAGTACATTCACTTAAAGTTAGGCATTTTTACACTATTCATACAAAAAATACACCTACCGGCTTCGAAGGTGCAAGTACTACTTGCATGTTGTTTTTCGTAGTGCGAATTGCAGTTATTGTTACATATTATGGTTAATTACATTTATGAAAGGGTAAAGATTGGTAGGGGGCGATGTGTTGTAATTGGCCAACTATAACGAGCGGGGGAGGGGGTGGGCCGAAATTAAGGTCAAATTTTGTTTATCGACTGGTATAGGCAAGTGGGGTGTTGTGAGAAAGGTAATGTTGAGTACATTTTATTTTTGGCATTTACTTTAAATTTGAAGAAAGGGGAACAGTGAGGGAGGAGAAAATATTAGATCGTAATTTGTCCCCCCTTGCATTTCGAGACCGTTACACTTAGAAAAATGAAAACTTTCAGGAAGGTGGGTTCCGAATAGCATATAAAACGGGAAATAATGGAATTTGTTTATCTCCCCAAAATAGGTTAATAATAGTTTATTTCCTTAGTTACTGTTAGCGCACTCTTGCATCCCTTAAACACGTCCGAGATAAAAAGTACAGATGGCCAAGGATAACCAACATCAATATGTTCTAAGTTTCATTACAATCGCCTAATATGAATGGGCATGTAAGATACTATATGATGGGTCAGACATTTTTATTATGTTTTTTTTTCATCTAAGTGGTACCAAGAAAAGCAAGGAGCCGATACTTGCGTACAAATATAAGTGCTTGCTACAAAACCCTCGGATTGCGGGCGTAGCCCTCTATATTCCGGTTTCATTTGTGTATGCTCTCGAGTGTACCTAGATTTACCATCTATTTTTATTTCATTTCCAATTTGCTTCCATATCCTGTTTTTATATGCTATATCCTTATATTTATTATGCGATAAATCGTACAGAACGGGGTAATTTCGAACCAATTCGATTAATTTTTCGTCGTCGCCCATGTTCACTTTCTAAACTGACGTTCGTCAAACACAAAAAATATCGTTGGGAAGAAATGTGAATTTGACTGTTCGGTGACGGAAGCGCGACTGACGGTTCCGATTCGTGACTGAGCCGGCTCAATGTAGACAGCGCCACTTGACTTTCAAGAAACGATATTTTTTGTGACTGATACTGGACGGTTCTGACGGAACTGTGACTGTGAACGTTCCCACTGAAGTTAAGGAAGTAAAAGACGAGTTCTATGCCCACCTTGAGACTCTCTTCGATTCACTTCTAACAAACGACGTCAAACTGCTTCTGGGAGACTTTAACGCGAAAGTCAGAAATGAAAGTTGGCACCGGGGGACCACTGGAAGCCACAGTCTCCATGGAAAATGTAACGGCAACGGCCAGCGACTCATCGTCTTCGCCTGCAGTAGGGATCTAGTCGTAAGCTCTACTTGTTTCCCGCATCGATGCATTCACAAGCAGACCTGGAAGTCTCCAGACGCACATACCGTCAACCAAATTGATCACGTCCTCATGTGCAGGAGATGGGCGTCTAGTGTGATAGATGTCCGCTCCTATCGAGGAGCAAAGTGCGGCTCAGATCATGACTTGGTGAAGACGACTTACAGATGTAGAATTCCCTCAGTGCATCAATCGAGAATCAACCCTCCCAAAATTTTTGCGGTTGATAAGTTTCTGAGCGATGCTACGGCGGTGGCGTGTACTACCGCCGTTGAGGGAAGCTTATCGCCTATGCTACACAACATTAGAAACACAGGCGTCCATGGTTTCTGGGAAGAACTAAAGGGCACCATCAAAGAGGTCGCAAGCGCGAAATGACTGGTTCGACGAAGAATGGAAAAATTCACTTGACGCGAAAAACGAGGCCTATCGACAATGGATTCCACGAGAAAACAAAGCCAAAAGAGAAAAATATGACGAGCTACGGCGAATATCAAATAGAATAATTAGACGTATGAACCGTAAATACTTTGACGAGCGGTTGTTGAACATTACTAGCTAATTGGAACACCAGACAAGTGTACAAAGTAGTAAATACAATTAAGAACGGCTACAAACCCAGGACTAGCCTTTGTAAGGACAAGGATGGAAACATCTTCAGCGACACCGACGGCACTAACAAACCACGGGCCTTTTATTTTGAAAAGCTTCTGAACCTACCATCTAACATACCCACATAAGAAGCTCTCGACGATATTGTTGATCTAGGCCCACCCATGCAACCCCCGACAGTAGAGGAAGTTGATCTGGCGTTGCGGTCTCTAAATCGAAATAAAGCGCCAGGCGCTAAAGAGATTCCAGCTGATTTGCTAAAATTCGGCTTAACGGGTCTAGTTAATTGTTAATGCCATACATCAATTACTCCTGCGAGTATGGGTGGATGAGGCGATCCCAGATGATTGGCGCAGAAGCATCATCTGTCCAATTCACTGCGGTGTGAGAATTACAGGGGCACATCACTAGTAAAAATTTTAACGAAAATTCTGGAAAATAAATAGAATAAAGCCGTACGCAGAACGAATCTTTGGCGAATAACAAAGTAGTGTCAGACCTGGTCGCTCCACAACCGATCAGCTCTTTACGGTCAAACTGATACTCCAGAAGTGCTGGGAATACAACGTAGACGTATACCAAATCTTTGTCGACTTCAAGCAGGCTTACGACAGTATCGATCGTGGTGTACCGTAGAACAGCATGCTGCAATTTGAAAGACCGGCCAAATTAGTGCGAATGACAAAGATGACAATGACCAATTCCGTCTCACAGGTCAGGATCCGTAATAGACTTACTGATCTATTTGAAACACGCACTGGTCTGAAACAGGGCGATGGACTGGCACCGACGCTCGTCAACTTAGCACTGGAATACGCTATTCGAGCTATGAATATGGACAACAGCAAGACGCTACTCATCAAGTCGACACAATTAGCAGCGTACGCCAACGACATCAACATCATGTTCCGAAGACTGGCCGACGCAGAAGAACTTCTGCATACGCTCGATACCGCTGCAAAAAAAAGTTAGACTACGTATTAACGAGGATAAAACTAAAATAATGATGTAATCGACGACAAGGACACCTGCACAATCGAGCTTCAATGTGAGGGACCTCAACATTGAGTTGGTGAACGACTTCATATACCTGGGTTGCAACTTATCACGGGACGCCAACGAAACTGACGAAACCAAGCGACGGATGCAGTTAGCTAATAAGACTTTTTTATCGGTTCTCACCATCATTATATCGAAGCAAGTAAACAGAAACATGAAGCTCTGCGTGTATAAAACCATTATAAGACTAGTACTATGCTATGGCTGCGAAGCATGGACCCTAACTCAATCCTCCGGAAACTTAATAGATACATTTGAACGTAAGCTTCTGCGGAGAACTTTCGGGGCTGTTTGCGATGGAGATGGATGGCATATACGGTACAACCATGAGTTTTATGAACTGTACGATGAGCTGGAAGTTTCGAAAATCGTCAAACTAAAACGACTTCAATTGGCAGGGCATGTACAACGAATGGACGATGATCGCATGCCAAAGAGAGTAATAGACGCTGAACGAGTCGACGGAGCGAGACTGCAATGATGACCGAAAGCTCAGTATGTGCGGACGACGCGCAGCTACTGGGCCTTTGAAATCCGAGGACAATGATCCAGGCGACCAAGGCCCGACGTCGGGCTGTCGTGCCACGATGACGATGACGGTAGGGCCAGAAAGTCTGAGAATCACTGGTGTCGACAATTGCCAATTGTCTTCATAACAAACTTTACGCGCAGACACTAACCTAGATTACCTCTGAGGAGATTACTTGCACAACACTGTGTGGAATGCACAAAGAAAAGAGTCGATAGTAAAAATGAGCACTTTTTTATTTTTTTAAAAATAAGTAACATTTTCTTTTATTTTTCGTCACTATTTTTTTACAATAACTTAAAATGAAACGTACTATATATTTTTTTTTTTAAATAATATCTATTTTCGTAATCAAATTTTGTCAAAAAAATTAGCTTAGCGCATTACATTACAACTTATTTCTCCAACTTTTAACTATGTTTTAATCATTTATAATTTAATAGTTATTCATTACATTGTATATATATATATATTTCTTTTGTGTGTTTTGCAGTTTTCATATCAGCTCATACATAATGAACTTAATTCGTTAAATTTATTAATTAATATACTCTTACTTTTTTTTTGTTATTTACATTGAGTCAACATTTCATAATACTCTTATTTATACAGCAGGGAAAATACTCGTGATTATTGTTTTATTTTTTCATGTTGGCTCCATTGTGAAAACCTTTTTGTTGTCATCATCATATATCCGCTTTCTCTTGTTTCGGTGTACTAAGCATAATTTATAAATTTTAAGGTTTCTGTCAGTGAGCAGAGTTTTTTCTTTATTTTAATTTTACATGAATTTAGGCGCGTAATTTCTTGTCCAATTTTTTACCTAATCTAGGGTCGATTTTTTTTTGGTTTTAAGTAGATTTTAGTATTTTACTATACAGCGTTTGTTTGTTGGTTCCAGGATATGCGCGGAAGTAACATGTTGCTTGAGTTTTGAAAGCAGAAAATTGCGAAAATGTTTTTGGTTGGTACAATTTAAGCTATCAAATTCGTATTCGTCGGTTGTCTTAAATAAACGGTAGGTTGTTGTTTTAAACAAGTTCTTAATATTGGACGAGACTAAGTGTAGAAAATTATATTATAATCAGTTAGATTATTGCTACGTGTTAGATATAGCATCTTTTTGTGTGATTATTTTATTACTTTTTGTTATTTTCATTTGTCACGGTTGCATATACATACAATACATTATACATGTTTTTTTACCTTTCGCATTTTCACTTCCCTTTTTATGTAATAGTAAGCTAGGCAGGACAACAGTGTGTCTATTGAAGGGGAAATTGCAAAAGCAGGATTTACAGATTCAGGACTACACATAGCACATATACTAACTTCTATGTACTTCTGAAGCGTTCTTTTTTATTACATTCGTATCTAAATGTCAAGTCTGTGCATAGGTTCAATTACTCGTACTCGTATTTAAGGGTTTCAAAATAATTCATACTTGAAAAAAAAAGTAATTAAATTATCTTTATACTTGATGTTGTTGTAGATCCAGGGCCCTATCATGTAATTCGATTATCGAATCAAATTGCGTTCGAAGGCATGAAAATGCTACTTTGTAACTCGAAAATGAATTCCGCAGTTTAAAAATTCATGTGAGTATTCGCCTCGAATGTAAAATTTCGTTTCGAATTCTTGATGATTATTGAAATAGAGAAATTGGTTTCCGAATTACAAGGTAGCATTTTCACCCTTTCGAAAGCAATTCGATTCGAATCGAATCGCATGATAAGGTCTCAGATAAAAAGTTTCAAATGCCGGATCTGGATATACTCGTACATATTTCATGACAGTATTCTTTCCTGTTTTTTGTTTTCTATATTTGAATTAGTTTAATTTCTTTTGTTTTTTTAGTTTTTCGCAGGCGAGACAAACAAAACGCGGTTCAAGGACTGTATTCCAATTAACGCTAAAACTCTTTCGGTAAAATTATCTAAACGCTTGTTGGTTTTAAACACATTGGATTCATTTATCCCTTGCACATCACAGGGAATTGAATAAATCTCGCGATTTTAACAAATCTACCCCCAAATTTCCAAGATTACCATACATTTATTATAGTGATGGGCATAATGACTCTTTTCACTGTGCCAGTAAGTAAGCTCTGACTCTTTCCAATGAGTCGTTCAAAAAGAGTCGTTTAAAAAGAATCATGGGAAGAGTCTGAAACTTGAAACATATTCAATAAAAGTCGCAGTTATTAAAAATTCAGTTTTTCCTATATTTTTTACCCCCGATTCGAAGTCGGTGACCCCAATGCCATTTAGTTTGACCGAGCCAGATTGGACCACTCTTTCCAGTGAAAACGGGGTTGCCAATCTGGGATGGGTGTCCCTAATTTTTTTCTCTTTTTCGACCCTTTATTTTCACTCTGTACTAAAAGCTCCATGCCATGAATTCCTCATTTGGCCAAAAATTTGAGTAATTGGAGTATGCGCTTCGTGAGTGAATTGAATTTTGAATTTGAGTCTATACTGAATTACACAAATAATCAACGTTTGTATTATTCATCACCACAGCCCAGTATGCCTCACAGCACAGAGTGTGCTGTTTGTGTTAAAAACTCAAAACTCACATTACGAATAACTCATTTCGTGCCACAGTATACAGAGGAAATTGTCTGGTTCTTGATTTGGTATTGTTTTCAAGTAAAGTTGGACTTGAGATGATGATACGAGACGATTACTTTTATTTTAGAATGTTGGGCTTGTTTTATGTATTTGGGTAAACTTAGATCTGCGGTGCGACGTAAGCAAATGATTTTTGATTTGTTTGCAGTCAGTATCAGCATGGGTTGTCGTGTGTATATTTAGAAGTATACACAATGCTTGCATTGCATACTGCATAGAGCTGATTATGAATGGATTTAGATGGGATTGGTGTGGTGGATAGATAATGTTGGTTTTAGTTTCAGATAGATATTAGGATGGGATGTGAATGAATGCAATACATACATGTAATTAGAAATTGAGCGTGAATTTTCTATGTGTTGCGTAGTATTTATGCGGGGTTTAATCTTAGTATCCATTTTACAGTGTGTCATTCCTAAATTGAACGACTCGGAGGCTATGTCGTTGTGGCGAATCTTTCGCTCATTCTGTTGAGTCGTTCAAAAAGAACGACTCGTTACTGTGTTACACATCCCTAATTTATTAATCTTCAGTTCGACCAAAATTTAAAATAAATCTTGCTGAGGCTTTGTTGAAATGTTTTTTTTTGCCTGAATGTATGCTTTGCACATTTCATCACACTCTACGCGCACGCGGTATGTTCTAGTGAAAAAATGTACATGTACACCACAACTGTCAATTTGATCTTGGTGGCGGAAGAAGAACGGATTTGAAAATTTTCCAAGATTTAAGTGTATATGTATATACACTATTATCCTGTTTAATGTTTCCATCGCTATAATTAAGCAACTAAATTAATCAAAGCTAGCGATGTACCGTCCTATGCTTATGTCGCGCTCGGTGGCCGTGGTTGTTCGGTTACCGATCTACAATACTAATCTAGAGCTCGGAGTTCAAATCTCGGCGCGATCAAAAACTGCCTGTGGGCACTAATAGAACTCTCACCGTGCTCCGAGCTTGTCAGTATAGATTGGAGGTGCATGCCAGCAACTGCACTTCCGAAAAGTAGATATGCTATCGAAACGTCAACAAGGCATAGAAATGCTAGAGATGTTGACGCGCCTATGCCCCTGGAGGGGTAAAAAATCGGGTGGATTCTTGAGGCTGAAAAGGCATAAAAGCCAGAACCCTATAGCATGGAGGAGGATGCGAGTCTCTTCCCTTCGTAGTGTCGAGGCCTGCCGAGGAAGGCATGGATTACGATTGCGTGTCGTTTGGCTCCGATCTGGCTGCGTTAGATGATAGTTCTCAGCCATTGTTAGTGCACTACTTCCTTGAATCCGCCACGGAGGGAGAAGCGAACGTCACTGTAGTTGAGAGGTAGGCGTAGTGGTGAGGTGTTTTCAAACAAACCTTCACAATTCGCAAGGACTCTCGGCTACCATTTTTCTTCGTCTGGCGTGCGATGAAGAAAATATCGCATTGGTCGCATTTTGGCAAACTCTGATTAAATATTTGAGAAAACAAATAAGCGGTCACTAATAATACTAGATAATATGCTGACAAACAGGTTCTACGGCTGATATTCATTCCATCAGGAAAATAGGATATAAATAAGTTAAGAACAATAAATTTCTTTATAACGTAGTATACTCAATTGCCCTAACCCCTTGTGGGGCATAGCGCCTTAACTGTTCCATGTGGCCCAGTTGACGTTTCGTTGACATAAACTGGTTTCGGAGACAGTTGCCAGCATGCACCTCCTGTACATCCATGGCCACGAACGTCGTCGTGGACGGGATTCAAACCCGAAACGGCGGCAGTCAAACATGAGACTGATGCCTCAACACACTGCGCTACCGGTCGCCTGGTAACTTTAATTTGCGTGTCTACTTTCCAATAACGAAAAATTCAAAAATATTCGTTAGACTGATTTCAGATAGTCGGCAGCTCATCAACTCACTGGCTCATCGACTTATGGATTAAATGGAGGCTTTGACACAATCTGACTGTGGTTAAAACTCATCGACACACAAACTTACCGAATGAAAACCTCTATTTGAGTCCATGCTAATTCCATGAGTCGACGAGTTCAGCAGGACACATAATGTAATCTTCTTATGTGCCAACTTTCCATTCACGCTAGTAAATTAATGGATGATTCCAGTCTCGACCATCTCAATTCTTCTTAAAAACAAAAACAGCGAAGTGCGGCAGGATATAAGTTACCCATTCGAAGGTATTTACTTGAAACTCAATAAAAAGTATAAGATCAACCCTTGAAAATCTTTTGTTTTTTTATGATTTCAACTCTTTTGGGCTGGACTTTCAACGCTAGCCGTTAGTTCCTATTAGCCGGTGAGCGACTCATGAACACATTTGTGTAGAAGCTCTGATTTAACCAAAAGTCCGCGTGAGCTCGGGTACCCAGAAAAAATAGCATCCGGGGCCCATGCTAAAAGCTTGGGGGACTCACCGACTCATGGACTCACCGTGTGAAAGTAGCCTGACTTTGGAAACCAAAACCATTCTCAATATATCTTTATCACTAATTGTTCTATTAGCAAAACTAAAAATATCGATCTGATGAACTCGACCAACTTGTCAAGGAACGCGGGGCGGAAAAATCAGGCATAGGTGGAAAGGTGCTGAATATAAATCCAAGGTTTGCCAACACAAATTTTGACCAGGAAACCCAAAATAACGAACTATGTCTTCATTAGTATGACCAAAAAGATTCATTGCAGTTTTTAAGTGCTGTTAATCAAGAAGATCTGAACATTTATTTTGCTATTAAATTTTAGCAAATTTAGTGCACTTCAAGAATGTTTTGGGTTGTGGACAGAAGTTCTGCATCTTTCTTGAATTAAATTTTTTCATATGCCTGGCAACACTGGATGTACTAATCTTGAATCGTTATCCGCAGGTTAAAAGGTTACGAGTATTGAGTGTACGTAAACTTGATCAATTCTTTAAGTTCAATCTAATTTGTTTTATATGTAAATGAAACCGGAATATAGAGGGCTACGCCCGCAATCCGAGGGTTTTGTAGCAAGCACTTATATTTGTACGCAAGTATCGGCTCCTTGCTTTTCTTGGTACCACTTAGATGGATAAAAAAAAACATAATAAAAATGTCTGACCCATCATATAGTATCTTACATGCCCATTCATATTAGGCGATTGTAATGAAACTTAGAACATATTGATGTTGGTTATCCTTGGCCATCTGTACTTTTTATCTCGGACGTGTTTAAGGGATGCAAGGGTGCGCTAACAGTAACTATGGAAATAAACTATTATTAACCTATTTTGAGGAGATATACAAATTCCATTATTTCCCGTTTTATATGCTATTCGGAACCAACCTTCCTGAAAGTTTTCATTTTTCTAAGTGTAACGGTCTCGAAATGCAAGGGGGGACAAATTACGATCTAATATTTTCTCCTCCCTCACTGTTCCCCTTTCTTCAAATTTAAAGTAAATGCCAAAAATAAAATGTACTCAACATTACCTTTCTCACAACACCCGACTTGCCTATACCAGCCGATAAACAAAATTTGACCTTAATTTCGCCCACCCCCTCCCCCGCTCGTTAAAGTTGGCCAATTACAACACATCGCCCCCTACCAATCTTTACCCTTTCATAAATGTAATTAACCATAATATGTAACAATAACTGCAATTCGCACTACGAAAAACATGCAAGTAGTACTCGCACCTTCGAAGCCGGTAGGTGTATTTTTTGTATGAATAGTGTAAAAATGCCTAACTTTAAGTGAATGTACTATTATTAAATATTACACGATTGTAATGAAACTTAGAGGCATTATTGCCTATGGTGTTGGTTATCATTGGTCATCAATATTTTTGGTCTCGGGTGTGCCTAAAGGGTGCAGGGGTGTGCTAACTGCAACAATAGAAATGTACTATTGTTAACCTTTTTTGATGAGATTTTGAAATTCTATTATTTTTAGTTTTCTATTTTAGTCAAATGCCGCTTTCCTGTAAATTTTCATATTTCTAAGTGTAACGGTCTCGAAATGCAAGGGGGGGGGACCAACTCGGACCACATATTTTCCCCTCTCCCTCTTTTCCCGTTTCTTCAAATTTGAAAAAAATTCCAGAAATGGAATGTACTCGACGGTACCTTTCTTACGATACCCCACTTGCCTATACCAGACGAAAAAAAAATTTCGACCTTCACTTCCCCTCTATGGGGACTCCCCCTTAAAGTTGATCTATTACGACGCATCACTTTCTCCAGAGAATTATAGTACTTCCACATATTTTCACCAAATTTCATGCATGTAGCTTCAGCGGTTCGTGAGATATTTCATGGACAGACAGACAGACAGACAGACAGATAGACGGACGCATGACCGATTTCATAAGGGTTTTGTTTTACTACAAAACCCTAAAAAAGGGATAAAATGAAAGAAAAAAAGGTCCATATTAGACAGGTTTTTTTTTATTCTTGTACAACAAAGGTGTAAAAAAGACGACGGACAGCAAACGAGAGATATGCGCTGTGTACGCTGAGGAAGCCGTTAGTGAGGACACTTGTCAGAGGTGGTTTTCTCTCTCCGACTCTCTCCGCACTGGTTGCCCTGTCACCTTTGAAAACAATGTAATCTTGGACCTAATCAAAACGGATCGACATATGACAACTCGCGAGATCGCAGAAAGGCTCAACATTGATCATTCAACCGTCGCAAAACGTCTAAGGCAGATTGGAGTCGTAAAAAAGTCCGACGTGTGGGTACCCCATGAGTTGTCCATGTTAAACCGAATTTCGATCTGCGAATCTCTACTGAAATGGCATTAGTTCGAACGATTTTTCAAGACGATTGTAACGGGGGATGAGAAAGGGGTTGTTTACAAGAACATTAAGCGGAAAAAATCGTGGTGCTCGCCCGGAGGATCATCCACAACCGTTGCAAAGGCGGAAAAAGTATTACTTAGCATTTGGTGGGATTACAAGGGTGTAGTCTACTACGAACTTCTTTCACGCGGTCCAATTATTGATTCGAAGAAGTACTCAACTCAGCTGAAAAAGCTGCAACGAACAATAGCCGAAAAACGTCCGGAATTGGCTAACAGAAGGGGGCCGTTTTTCATCACGATAACGCCAGAAACCAAACAAAAGCTACCGAGCTTCGGCTGGGAAGTAATGCAACACCCACCTTACTCAGCAGATCTTGCGCCGTCGGATTACCACCTTTTCCGGTCTCTTCAGAATCATTTGGATGGAAACTGCTTTGAATCTGTGGAAGCCACTATGAACTTGATAACTTGAGAGTAGCTGTTTACACGGGATGGGTATCGTAGATCTGATGCGCCTGACAGGCTTACGCGTTACTTGTATTGCAACCTTTTAGGTTCTAACACATGTGAAGTGACGATACCCGTCCCGTATAAACAGCAAACGGGTTTACGACAACACGTAATTTGTTAGCTGACGACGGGTCCTGACGGATACTCATCCGCAGTTGATGAGTCGAGTCCAACAACAAACATATGCAGAAAAAAATGTTTTCAGTACTCGCACATATGCTGTCGAATCGTTAGCGCACCTCGTGTAAACACAACGAGGTGTGCATTACTATATTTCTGCGTCAGTAAAATTAGCTTCGATGCCCGTTTCTGAAGTTTCGTTCACGTAAACCCGACTTACGTGCAAACCCTAGTTGCGTTTACGCGACTTCCGTAAAAATCACACGAGCGCGTATACGCGCCCCGTGTATCAGAACCTTTACACTCTGTTGGATACCGAGCCATTGTGGCCTCGAGGGCAACTGTGTGGTGGATAAGCTGGCTCGTGAGGAGACAACCGGTGTTGTTGACGGAGACCGCGTCATCATCATAGGGAAATATGCAGGTAATTAAAGCCGCTGCAGTGACTAATACAAGACGGCTCAGTGGCAGTGCCAAACGACGAGGACGATCTGGCCGAAACTTGACCATTGCCGGTCTGCGACACTGCTGTCACTGAACACATTGGCAGGGAAGTGAGGTATTACAGGACACTGCCCCATCGAGGTGCTCCGTATTTTCCACAATGACTATTGCAGGAGTTGTGAGGATGCCGATGAGGAGAAGAGGGTTTCCACCTTCTCCGTCATCTGTCAATCAGTCTAGGCTGAGAGCTTTAGGATATTTCTGAGTTTTCAGTTTTTCTAAAGACTGGAGGACCTTGAGGATGTGAGCCCAATACAGCTGAATCGCTATTTCGCCAGCACAGACTGGTTTGCTACCTAGATTTAATTAGGTGATCACGTTGGTATCACAACGGACCCAGTGTGTCTATGTGTGGTGTGTGGCATCACGGGAGCCCCTTTAACTAACCTAACCTAGCGATGTGCCCGAAAGCTAAAAGCGTTTAAAGAATTTTAGCGATAGAGTTTTAGCACTAGCAATAGCTGGAATAGGGCCCCGGATCAGACAAAACGTATTTCTACGTACGTAGACAATTTTTTTTTGAATTTAGCTAAGACTTGTCATAGAATTTGTAGGACATCGCTGTTATATCTAAGAATAGACTCTTCGATTTTTTTTTACCAAAATCCTATGATATTTCGTTTTAAAAAATAATGCGTATAACCATTTCATCTAAACTAAATCAACAATAATTACTAATTTCATTCCCAAATTTCGGCTATTAAAAACAAAGTTTTGATTTTATTAATTTGAAAACCGTTGGACAATATTTAATTACCAAAATATGTTCATTAGATAAGAGCATAAGAGTGTGATGGAAATTTCGTGTTTGTTTTCCACGTACGAATTTCGTTTAGGCAATACAAAATTTACTACTCGTCCTCAATATTCCGCATACGCATAATTATTTTTTTACTCGCTCTATATTTTCGGCTAGTTTTAATTTTAATTTATTCCTATAAAACTGCAGATAGCTAATTTTATAATAAAGTTTGTTGTTTGTTCTATGCATGTGTATCTATAGTTATTTGCCTACCCATAATTGTTTCAATTTAATAGATTTCGCATTTTTCTGGTTGTTCATTTGTTACATTCAATCTGGCATAGAGTATTGAAATAACATTTTGTTTTGTTGTTTTGGTTTTGTATTTGTGTGTCCATAAGAGTTATTAATTACACCACTGGTATTTTTCATATCGCTCGATAATTTACTTTCCTATGTAGGTGTGTATATATTATGATTTAATTATTTTCACTATTTATCTCTATTATTTTGTTGCTGTATGTAAAAACTAAATTATTATTATTTATCTTAAAGCTATTTAAATGGCATTAACTAATTATATATATTAAATTTACACGATTTGCAGCATTTTTGTTGGTAACGATGCAGCCGACACAGACCCATTGAACGAACGTTTCGGCAATAACGTGACGTGTCTTTGCACTCCGATACTGAAATTATATAAAAAATTTAAAATAAGTTCAATAAGAAATTATATGCAATTATTGCTATAGGATAGTTGAACCGTTTCAATCAAGTAGATAGCCAAGCCAAATAGTAAACCTGCTATCAAAAGCAAATCTATTTTCCTTGTTTTAGCAAAGCAACTTCTAATATTTCATAAGACTGATAAGGGGGATATGTAACGAGTGATATGAGTGTGTCGAAGGCGTCAAGGGTGTCATTGAGTTGCAGATCCACCAGTCGAAAGTATTCGTTCGACACCCTTGCAACTTGGCCCAATGGAAGGAATTCGTAATGCACAACACCACGATAATCGAAGAAAACCGTCAACATGACCTTAATTTTTGAGCGACTCTGGCGCGATTTTTTCGGTCTTGGCTCACCTTTGGCACGATATTCACTTGATTGATCGGTTGTTTCGGGGTCGTAAGCATAAATGCAAGTTTCATCGCCGGTAATAAACTTGTCCTAGTCGGAAAGCATTGTTTCACACACATCAATGCGACGCTGTTTTTGCAAAAAATTGAGGATTTTTGGAACCAAACAAGATTTGACTTTTTTGAGGAACAAAACTTTCTTCAAAATGGTGTTGACTGATCCATTTGAAATGCCAACGATATCAGCAAGCTCTCTAGTTGCCAATCGGCGATTTTGGAGCATCAATTCCTTAATTTTGGCAACGTGCTGTTCGTCAGTTGATGTTCTTGGTCGTGTTTGATGTGGTTCGTCTTCAATGCCTTCACGACCCTCTTTGCACATTTTATGCCATTCGTATACTTGTGTTTCAAACATAGCCTGTTCACCGAAGGCTTTTTCTAACATTCTGATCGTTTCCGCAGCAGAAATATCATTTCTAACACAAAATTTAATCCAACTTCTTTGTTGAATATTTTCTGACATGGTAAAAATCGAAAAAGTTAATTTTGGTTGTTTACGAAAACGAGCGTCACTCTTCAACTAATCAAGATATTAACCTAAAATTTAACACAGATGGCAGTAACAGTTCTACCAACTTAGAAATAAAAATATTTGTGCCCAACGAAAAATAAAAAATTCTGGGTTATATTTGTACACAGTAGTACAATCGAAACTCTTTAACTTGAAATACCCCTTAACTCGAAGACAAAACCATTTCGCAACACGTTTGAATGTAAAACAACGATAAAAAACTCGTTAAATCAAATAGATAACTCAATAACTCGTAGCGAAATTTATCATGCGGGAGCCTGCGAGACTCTATAAGTCAAAATTTTCAGACGGGTGACTCTATATAAGTCGAAATTTTCTATTATAACTGAAAACGAAACTCATCCGAAAACCTATGAAACTCTTATAAATCGAAATGATTCATATGGGAACTCTATAACTTGAAGTTTTCGACTCAGTATTTCCGAGTACAAGGCTAACGATTTGTTTGTTTCTCAAATTATTCAGTAAGCGTTCAGCACATGTACAGGTCTATGAGTAATCTGTTGACTGTGAATATATCAACCTTAGGTTAGGTTAAGTTAGAAGCGTTGCCATGAATGACACATATAGACTTTCAGGCTTTCGGAGTATACACTGGCACGTACTCCTTCGTCACTCCTAGAGCCATCCGTACAGAAGTCAATAGAATTCCGTCCTGCGGGGACAGTATCTACCCAGCGGCTCCGCAAGGGAATCAGACCTGTAAAGTTGTTCAGAATAGTTGAGTAGCCGGTACTTAACGTTGACCAGTGACCAGTCTAACGAAGGTAGCTACTTGTTCAGCAAAAATATCAGGTGGCACTATGTTTAACAGCACATCGAGAGCAGCGGATGGTGTAGTTCTAAGAGCCCCAGTTATTGCTATGCAAGCTAAACGTTGGACCTTACCCAACAGATTGTGATAGGCCGCTATACGTAGTGCCGTCAACAAACACATGTAAAAGTATGGGACGCAACACTGACACAAATAGCCAGTAGACAACCTTTGGCTATCTCTAATTGCCTTGCCCCCTCCAGGGGCATGGGCGTGTCAACATATCTAGTATTTCTATGCCTTGTTGACGTTTCAATAGCATGTCTACTTTTCGGAAGTGCAGCCAAAGATTAAACATTACTAAGATACCTCACTTAGTACGATTTAATTTTTAGAACGAGATGCACTCATGTTTAATCTTTGCCAATAATTCAAAGGTAAATTCCTTTAAGAGAGATAGAGACGGCAACACTTCAGTAATGGCAACTGCCTATAAAGTTTCAATGTGTGAGTAACATGCTTGTTAGTTGGCACCACCCCTTTGTGTACGCATATGGGAACCTACACATACGCAACTACTAGTCAGTCGCGTTAATTTGTATGAAGTAGGGTATCTTCCTTATGGTTAATCTTTGGTGCAGTTGCTAGCATGTACCTCCTATCCGCATCGGAGATTAGGTAATACGAATGTCGCCCTAATTAGAATAATAAGACGAATGTACTGGATTGCTTTCGAAGACATTTTTAGCATTTTGAAATAGCTTTCAACCCTTTGATTATGCCAAAGGGACCTTTTGACATGAAAATGAACTCTTGGTATCGGACAATGAATTCAAACCTTTGACGGCATTTTAAAAACTGTTGTCAGTTCGGTAGGACCTTCTTGGGCATGAGATGAAATTCAGCCAACACGATTGTGTCCTGAATGGGGACGAAAAGACGAATACACAGTAGAAGTAGTTAGCCCTTTAAAGATAATATGTATTTGGTTATGACAGAAGGACCTTCTTGAACATGAAGTGAAATCTAGGCAATACTGGTATCGCCTGATGTGTTGATAAGACCAATGCACTGGAGTACTTTTGAAGATATTTTGGGTCTTTAGGTCAGGAGACAGTACCACTGAAATAGATAGCAAATGTAGGTAATTTCTAGATGGGGCTGATGATACCAATCATCTGGATGATGAAATGTAAATGTAAAATGTAAAAACATATTTGTATGGGAGGAGCCTAAAGTGCCGATGAATATCGATCTTTTTGTGCTATTTTAAAGAGAACTATTTTGACAAAAAATATTGGAGTTTTTTGTCTATCGGGTGACGAAACCAGCTCAAACACTAAGTCATTTTGTCTTAGGTTGAGAAATTTTTGGTGGGGATCATTGCTAAGTGGTTTTGTTGACTGCTTAGCAATGGTACAATGGTGGAAAATGTCAACTCTGAGCGGTACCGCACTATGTTGGAGGACTATTTTGTGCCGGAGGTTGAAGCTCAGGGTCTGGACGAAATGTGGTTTCAACAGCACGGCGCCACACCACATACAACTCGCCTCAATTTGGACTTTTTACGTCCAAATTCCCGAACTGTGTAATTTGTCGTCGCAGTGATGTGAATTGGCCACCCAGATCACGCGATTTGACGCCGTTAGACTTTGTTCTGTGGGGTTACACGAAGGATAAAGTCTATGTGAATGATCCGAAGACGATTCCAGACTTAAAACGCAATATTACATCGGTGATTCGGGCCATTCCGAAGGCCATACTGCAAAATGTCATCGAAAATATGGCCGAAAGATTGAGATATCTACGGAATAGTCGCGGTGAACATATCCGCGAAATAATTTTCCACACATAATCCTCTTGTGTGGCCTTTCGAACGAAATAAAATATTTGGAAAAATTCCGAACCGTTTGCGCTTTATTCAAAATCAAAGTACCATACGTCTTAATGGAACACCCTCCTACGAAAATCCACTTTGGGAAACCTAAAAAAAAAATCCGCTTTAAGGATTTCTCACGAAAAACGGAGGTTAGTGCCTACTGACCTCCGTTTTTCGTGACTCATACAAAAGCTGTCATAAATCCGGTTCACACAAAATTTCCCGCTTTTCTCGATACTCCATTCTTTGTGTGTACGCATATGGGAACCTACACATACGCAACTACTAGTCAGTCGCGTTAATTTGTATGAAGTAGGGTATCTTCCTTATGGTTAATCTTTGGTGCAGTTGCTAGCATGTACCTCCTATCCGCATCGGAGATTAGGTAATATGAATGTCGCCCTAATTAGAATAATAAGACGAATGTACTGGATTGCTTTCGAAGACATTTTTAGCATTTTGAAATAGCTTTCAACCCTTTGATTATGCCAAAGGGACCTTTTGACATGAAAATGAACTCTTGGTATCGGACAATGAATTCAAACCTTTGACGGCATTTTAAAAACTGTTGTCAGTTCGGTAGGACCTTCTTGGGCATGAGATGAAATTCAGCCAACACGATTGTGTCCTGAATGGGGACGAAAAGACGAATACACAGTAGAAGTAGTTAGCCCTTTAAAGATAATATGTATTTGGTTATGACAGAAGGACCTTCTTGAACATGAAGTGAAATCTAGGCAATACTGGTATCGCCTGATGTGTTGATAAGACCAATGCACTGGAGTACTTTTGAAGATATTTTGGGTCTTTAGGTCAGGAGACAGTACCACTGAAATAGATAGCAAATGTAGGTAATTTCTAGATGGGGCTGATGATACCAATCATCTGGATGATGAAATGTAAATGTAAAATGTAAAAACATATTTGTATGGGAGGAGCCTAAAGTGCCGATGAATATCGATCTTTTTGTGCTATTTTAAAGAGAACTATTTTGACAAAAAATATTGGAGTTTTTTGTCTATCGGGTGACGAAACCAGCTCAAACACTAAGTCATTTTGTCTTAGGTTGAGAAATTTTTGGTGGGGATCATTGCTAAGTGGTTTTGTTGACTGCTTAGCAATGGTACAATGGTGGAAAATGTCAACTCTGAGCGGTACCGCACTATGTTGGAGGACTATTTTGTGCCGGAGGTTGAAGCTCAGGGTCTGGACGATATGTGGTTTCAACAGCACGGCGCCACACCACATACAACTCGCCTCAATTTGGACTTTTTACGTCCAAATTCCCGAACTGTGTAATTTGTCGTCGCAGTGATGTGAATTGGCCACCCAGATCACGCGATTTGACGCCGTTAGACTTTGTTCTGTGGGGTTACACGAAGGATAAAGTCTATGTGAATGATCCGAAGACGATTCCAGACTTGAAACGCAATATTACATCGGTGATTCGGGCCATTCCGAAGGCCATACTGCAAAATGTCATCGAAAATATGGCCGAAAGATTGAGATATCTACGGAATAGTCGCGGTGAACATATCCGCGAAATAATTTTCCACACATAATCCTCTTGTGTGGCCTTTCGAACGAAATAAAATATTTGGAAAAATTCCGAACCGTTTGCGCTTTATTCAAAATCAAAGTACCATACGTCTTAATGGAACACCCTCCTACGAAAATCCACTTTGGGAAACCTAAAAAAAAAATCCGCTTTAAGGATTTCTCACGAAAAACGGAGGTTAGTGCCTACTGACCTCCGTTTTTCGTGACTCATACAAAAGCTGTCATAAATCCGGTTCACACAAAATTTCCCGCTTTTCTCGATACTCCATTCTTTGCACGAAACTCGCATATACAGGCAAAAGTCTCCATACCGTTGTGGGCAATTTCCACGCGAAAACAGTTAATGTGCATTTTATTTCTTGTGGAAACCGGTCATTACAGTGGTGATCGCTCTTTTGATTGAAAAGGTGAAATTCAGGTTTCGTGTAGAGCGTCACAGAGAGATAAGTGCAACATTTTCACACGAAAAGGTTAATACCCGCCTTTAAGCCAGCTACTAAGATCAGTTTTTTGTGCGAAATTTCATACGAAAACGGTCAAAAGTTCCGTTTGCACGAACAATTTTCGCTCTCCCAGTACTAACATATTTCTTGCGAAGAAAAAAGTCTCCACATCATTATGAGCAATTTTCACGCGAAAACAATTACTTTGTACTTTGTTTCGCTTGAAAATCTGTCTTTCGAGTAATAAGGGAAATTCAAGTGTCGTGTAGAACGCCGCGGATATATGCTGTGTGCAAATTTACACTCTCACTTTTTCGCGGGAGAGATAAGTGCAACATTTTCGCATTAAAAGGTTAGTACCAGGCTTTAGGCAGTACGAGTACCAAAAGCTGAGGTTATTTTTCGTCTATCTAAAAAAATTCGAAGTATTGATAGTTTAAACAGTTTGCTTCTAAGGCGAAAACTCAAATCATCTCAAAATTGGGGCGATTGCTAATTTTGGACAATAGTTACTGGGGCGATAATTCATAGAGTTGAAAAATACGTCAAAATTATGCATTGTTTATCACACTTACCACTATACAAGAAGTAACTATCTGATTTTTTTAATAGCTTTTCAGGTCAAACACCGCTCTTTGGACGCACAATGTATCCTTGTTTATTAAGATAAATTCCGTGTTGACATTTGTCTGTAGAAATCCTAAAATCTGAAAATGAATATCTTTAGCAACAAGAATGTCCGAGATGATCCTGCCACCTTTTATTCTGGGTACTGCCGAATCAAAGCAGGTTAACAAAATATGGTATTTACACTGGGACACTTAGAAGCCTAGAATTTTCTCTTGGTGCTTAATAGTTTTCACAAATAAGTGACCTGATTCGATACACAATTAGGGAGCAATTACTCATTAAAAGCTATCACTTTAATGTACATCTGTAATCCCCGTACAGATGCATTTAAATTGCGAGACGATCACACCTGACAGGACAAAATGTTTGAGTATGTGAATATGCAAAACTAATTCCATTTAATTTGAACATAACATGGTCGGCTCATGCAAGGGGACGTGCGACTCGTTATGCCGACCAATCTCGACGGAGCCATTAACATATCATTTGCAATCAACATTTCATATTTCGTCATGACAAACATCCTGCATGAACATACATACCTACGTATGAACGCATGCATAAATGAACGTGTGGATTCTGACTGAAAAAAAGGACTAGGGTAAGGTAAAGTAATAATGTGACATCGTACAGTCAAGTACGCAGATACCACACTTTTCGGTAGTCAGTCACTCGGAAAACACCTTGTGCAGTAGCTCTTTTGACGTGTGTGAATGTTTCCAAAAACAAACACGTTATCCAGGCAAAATGACTTTGTTAGATATGCTTTTCAATGAATGGTGAGACCATGAGACACAGGAGTGAGATGTGTACAATGTTGTTGTGCTTGACATGAAATTACCCGGCGGGCGTGAAACAAGGCTAAAGGATGCATAGGGTTGAGGGATGTACTTACAATTTAACATACACGGAGCACCTTTACATACTTTCATTACAGCTGGTCGGGGTTGATTTCTACAGGCATTGCCGGCTGGCTTACGTGTACCATACCACACACATTGTAGTATTCTGTATTTGATACCTTGAGCACCACACTGAGCATTACACTGAAAACAAATAGGGAAGAAAAGAAAATCTCTTGTCAACGACGTGTTTACTCATTTTCACACAGATGCATTATTAATCGAATGTGCTCTTGAATGAGTTCTTCATTTACTTTTATAGTCATCTTTTTGTAAATATTCATTCATAATATTTTGCGCAGTAACGTCCATTTTAGTTTTATAAACTTCTTACCAGGACATGATATGGACCTACCTCTGACCATGGTTCCACTCTCCAAACACCTCTGCAGAGCTCGTTATAACACTCTTGCCGTTCGAGAGGACGCTCTCCATCATCGCATCTTTCACTCGAAGTACTGTTTGGAAATTTGCAAGCCACCTCACGTTTTTGAATGGCTGTATTACGACCAATACATCTGGATCGTTGACATAGGCTCCATGATCCCATTGTCCAGCGGGGACATTCTTCCTGGCCGCAAGATTCGAAAGCATCGGGAATTTCCAGACCAGCATCTTCGCACAGAGCATTGTCAACGTTTTGAGTGGTATTATGTAGTTTTACCATACAGTAGATGGAACGTCTCTGTGAATGGAAAGAAAGTTAAGAAATTTTAATGAGGTGCTACTCCGTATTCAAAGAAACTCTGTAGATGGACTACACAAGGTTGATTAAAGAGAGATTGGAAATAAAAATCATCATAGTCCCTAAGCACAAAGAAAAGGTATATATATACAGTGAAGGTTTCTGCACTTAGGGCCGGTTGCTCAATGTCCGATTAAAATTTATTTTAAGAATAAACTGCCACTTAGCACAATTTGATTTGCTCAATATCTGTTTAGCGTTATTAATCGGGTAAACGCTAACCGTCCCCTAGCCTTCGATTAATCTCTTATCCAAAACAAAATCCAACCACTGGCTTCCGGTTGAAAGTTTATCCGAAACAAAAACCCAACACCTGATACCGGATACTGAGATTTTGACAGCTAGAACGGTTCACTTTTGCAAATTCAAATGAATACAATGAAAGTGGCCATAAAGAACAGAGTTCCTGGAAATTCATTCGATAGAAGAGAATTCGCAACAAACTCAGCTGCAAATTAATATGCTGAGAGACCGTACTAATACAAAATAGATTCGTGGACAGTTGAATTCCGCCAAGAAAATCAGCTGATTTTGCCATAATGGTGGTCTGAGATAAGTTCCACACTTTATGGCTTGGTAATTTGCTTGAGACGTATGAGAAAACGAAAATGCTTATCGGGCTGTTTATAGCTTTAAATAACTGTGTCTCTGTTAGTTAACAAAGAGTTTATTCGAACATTGAGAAAACGGGCCTAAACCTGGTTGATCTATTCTAAAAAGCCAGATTATACTCTTGAGCTTTTAATATATCACCACTTTCCGGCGTCTGTCCTTCCTTCAATATCTGCTAAGCTTGACTTATCGGATAAACGCTAACCGTCCCCTAGCCTTCGATTAATCTCTTATCCAAAACAAAACCCAATTCCTGGTTTCCGCTTGAAAATTTATCCTAAACAAAAACCCAACACCTGATACGGAATGCTGAGATTTTGACGGCTAGAACTGTTCACTTTCAAATTCAAATGAAAACAATGAGAGTGGCCATAAAGAGCAGATAGAAAGATACTAATACAAAATAGATTTGTGGACGCCAAGAAAATCGGTTCACTTTGCCATAATTGTGGTTTGAGATAAGTTCCACACTTTATGGCTTGGTAATTTAATCGACGTACGAGAAAATGACAATAGCTTCGATTAATTTGTGTCCCTGTTAATTAACAAAGAGCTTAATCGGACATTGACAAAATGGGCCATAGAGTAAAATATTCGTCTCGCCTGCATCAAGCACATACCTATTTTACCTTACCCACAACAGAAAATAGTTCAACCATACTGAACTGTAACAAGTTACAAGGCCTCGCTTGCCTCGGTATAACTAGGACTATGCTTACATCAGGTCGACGTCTTCTGTGGAGTCGATTATTGAACTGACTCCACTGTATATCTTCATTAACGACACAGTAGCTTTCAGAGCACCCACACGGTACATCTAACCTCTTGTGTACGAGTGTGATCACAAGATCATTCTAAAACACATCTTAAGATCTGCTTAAGGTCTGATTACATGACCACTGAATAAAAAAATAAATAACTGGCGCAACAGTCCAATTTGAACCACGGCCTCGAGATGAGTTAGCATCATCTCATTTTCGAGATCGTGACGGTTTTTTGTGCAGAGGTATGTGATCAGCAACACGCTCAACCGAGTTATTTACCCCGTAATGGGTACTCATTTAACAGCTGAGTGGGCTCATAGTCCGACACGTAAATCCCCGGAATCGAACCGGGGCCCAGTGGGTTGAAGGCGAACGTGCTACCGTTGCGCCATCCGGACTACACTACTACCACTGAATGCTGCTCGGTTATAAATTCTTAGCCTCCATCCTAGACTGCACGGAATAGGAAAGTAGTCATTACTGCCAGGTGTGTCATTCATGTGATCGATGGTATCGATGGGTATAAGATTAAGCAGGGCCTTGATGCTGGGGTTACGGGTGTGTCCGAAGCCTCCCTTAATTCGTCAGCCTATTCATTCCCAGAAATGCTAACATGGCCAAGAACCCAGTAAAACGTTATCCTAGTCAGAAATTAACTTTTTGAAGTGTGTTCTGGCAGTTACGTACTAGCTTGGATGTGACATCTTAGCTTGGCTGTCAGTATATATACTGATATACTAATATATCTATATTATTGCAAAGGAATTCGGCCCCCAGGCGTAGCTTCGCACAAGCCTCGATGCCATGTACTTTTGCATGGAGTACAGTGGCGACAGAGATTCCGTGATTAGGCCCCACTACAACGGCACTAGTACCATTAGACGTCTTTGATCCGTCTTTGAACCACTTGATGGTATCAGGAGGGAGAGTGGACTGTTCCTTCAACAAGCTTACATTGCTTCAGATGGTTCTTTTAGCAGGTGGTCCGACTGCATGCTAGTTAAGCAGCTCTCATTGAGCCAACTTGCCTGTGATGAATTCAGCATAGTGTGGGCAAGGAAAGCCTTTAATCTAAAGATTATCAGTTTTGATTGTGCATTCGCAAATTTAGAACATTCCTACATGACCGGGCGAAGCATAGTGCTTCGCGTCTTTGACATATAGTGGGTTTTAAATTGAGTGGATTTCGACTTAAGGGGTTGTAACCCTCAGTATACCGCCCTAGAATTCTCGCTGCGCTGACTCTATATTCCACAGTGGTAAGCCCAATATTAGCCAAAGCGCGAACTACGATGCTTTTCCCGGTGAAATAGGAATATACCTCAAATTTTTGTGTATGTGGCGGTAGAAGGTCGAGCAGTACCTCTAGCGGCGCAGATGGGCAGGAGTGAATGACTCCGGTAAACTTGAGACAGGCAAGTCTCCGAATTTTTCCTAGGGTAGATCTGCTAGTTACCATATAGACGCTCTTCCACCATACAACTGCACCATATTCTAGCATGGGTCAAACGATCGCTTTGTAAATCCAGAGGACAATAGAGGGTCTCATTCCCCCATGTTTTTCCTACATATTCGCTGCATATCCGCAGAGCTTTAGCGGCTTTGTCTGATACTACTCTGAGATGCTCTGACCACAGTAGTTTTTCCAATGAAGAATGACTCCCAGGTACTTGGCCTTGTCTGTCATGAGTATAGGTAAATTGCACGTTAGGGAGCATCTAATTTGTCTGAGGTTTCTTGCCTTAGTAAATAGGACTACAACTGCCTTGGAAGGGTTGACTCGTGGGTCATTTGCGTTGTAATAGACAAAACTGATCGAAGGATGTCTGACAAGACCACCTCGACCTTACCCCCAACCATGATCACCAAATCATCGGTATATCCTTGCGTGGAAAAGCACAAATGATTAAGTTTCTAAAGAAAACTGCCCACCACAGGAGTAAAAAAATAACTGGCGCAACAGTCCAATTTGAACCACGGCCTCGAGATGAGTTAGCATCATCTCATTTTCTAGATCGTGACGGTTTTTGTGCAGAGGTATGTGATCAGCAACACGCTCAACCGAGTTATTTACCCCATAATGGGTACTCATTTAACAGCTGAGTGGGCTCATAGTCCGACACGTAAATCCCCGGAATCGAACCGGGGCCCAGTGCGTTGAAGGCAAACGTACTAACCGTTGCGCCATCCGGACTACCACACCACCACAGGAGTGGTGATAGAAAATTTCCTTGTGGGCATCCAGCAGTGACACACATGAGACAGTCATGAGTACATAGGTTGCACAGAGGGTACAATGATTGTGTAATTGATGGCGGCTCGACAAAGCCGTTGTTCGCAACATATGGTGTAGTGGATTCGTCTCGAGGAGGATTTGACGCTTATGATCATATTTTCCATTGTTTTCAGTAAGAACGATGTTAAGCTAATGGGCCTATATGATTAAGGGTCATCCTTTGGGCTATTGCTCATCTTAGGGATGAATACTACCTTCACTGGACTCCAAATGACAGGAATGTATCCCAGTCAAAAGCTACCCCTGAATATACTCGTGAGGTATGGGATCATTGATTCCTTCCCCTCTAGGAGAAGGGCGGGGAATATTCTGTCAGTACTGGAGAATTTATTTGGACTAAATGAGCCTATGACCCATTTGACTTTATCGGAAGTAAAGATTCTTTTTGCAGCTCTCCAGTCACAACGAACAAGCCCAATCTAAATGTCCCGAGATAGGAGGAGAATCATTCTCTCCTTGGGTCACATATCCCAGCGAAGTGCGTACTCAACAGAAGTTTACCAGTATCCTCGGGATCAGCCGTAATTCCTCTATTCGTTTTTTAAGAGTACTGATTTGGACAGTGTCCTTGGCCAAAATCAAATCAGTCCCGCAGCTTTGTTTTATGGACATTCTAATAAAACTTGGACCACGAGTATCTTCTGCCAGATTTTATCTTCCTGTTATATTCTGAACTTCGATATGCCGGCTGCGCACTGGTTCTTTCTGATCTGTTGAAGATCTCTTTGATAGTTTTCCTTAAGCGGGACATTTCGTTAAACCAGGTAACCCTCCTGCCTTGATGGTTTCCAGAGACAGTTAGCTTTCGTAGGAGGTGACTATTGTGCTGGTAACATTGTTTACTAGGCTGTCCAGACTTTGCCATCAAAAAACTGTCCCATCAATAATTGTCAGTCTTTCACGCAAGGACGAGGCATAGCTCGGCCAATCCGTTTGCTGCGGAATACGTTTTGTAGGTGGTTCTGATGCGTGAGCATCAAGATCAAATCGAATGTGGTTACGATCGGATAATGAAGGTTCGCCCGACTCATGCCATGTATCCAGCGGGCCGCCAAATGGGTTCCAAATGTAAGCACCTCATTTCTAGACCTCGTGACAAAAGTAGGAGTTTTGCCTCTATTGAAAATGGTCAAATCCAGACTTGTAATTAAATCAAGATAGTTCTCAACTCTGATGTTAGTATCCGTGCCTCCACACGCTTGTGTGCGCTGCCGTCGCAGCCAATTAAGAGAAGCGCCTTGTGCTTCTTACAGTAGACTAGCAGTTTGAAGAGCTCATTGGAGGGTTAGGTCTCCGGGAAAGTATGACGACAAAGCCACTATCTTCTTGCAACCACCCGACGGGTTAAGCCTATACATATAGCTCAAAGGGTTGCTAGGATTAGCCACAGTACAAGTTGACTGCATCTTTCCCTTGTGATACACAACGGGATGTTTTGTCCTGACACCGAACCAGCCTGAGCCCCCAACGAAACGTTGAAGCTGACCAACATCGACGTCTGCAATTCTCCAAGCTAGACAAAGTAGTACGCTCCAAGAGTCGCCCTCGTAATTCACAGAGAAAGTGGAAAGTACTCTTCCTCCTCATCCCCAGAGATTCTACAGAAGTCGTTGTACGGAAGCCGAAGCCAAAACATGTTTCACGCATTCGGTAGTCATAAGACATATCCATGTACCGATGTATCTGCATGCAGTGTAGATACTTTGAGAAAAAAAAATTTTTCTAATTGCTATGACTCATCTACTGAAGCTTCAGCTCGTAAAGTAATTTGTAGCTCCGTAAACTAAAACTAAACGCAAGATTCGATGCTAAAATAATAAAAAAAAAGAAATAACCGATCAAAAACTTGCCTTTAAGCCTTCTTCAAGACCGCATGTTTGCGAACATTCCGACCACGGTGTTGTCATCCATTCAAATTGTAAATCTTTCCTTTCGCCTTTGCCCAGTAAGACGGCATCCTCTGTAGTTGTTGAGAAAAAGTCACTGACATTGAATGGTTTCACCGGTTCATCCTTTTCAAGTTGCTCCAGTTCAATGCCAAATTCAAGCCCTTTTTCGATTAAAACATGATGTCCCGGTGAATTGCTGAAACTCTGTAATGGCCACAAATACTGAAAGAGATGAAATGAAAAGTCGTTAGCGGTCTGTTTTGTCGCATGAAAGAGGCAAAGAGTAAAATTCTGAAAAAAAAAAAAAATACGTTGCAACCAAAGAGTGAAGGCGGAAAAGCTTCAGTCAAATGAAAATTTGCCAAGATTGACACTAATCCTATAAATCAAATTGACAACACGCATGCATAGAAAATCGACAATTACTATACGTATACGTACTATACGCTAAGAGAAAATAGGTTTAGATCAGGTAGTGTACGAATGTGTATAAATTTGTTTGAAGCTGAAATCCCGCTGGAATACTTTTTATATTAATCGAATTTTATTGTATTTAGATATCATTGATATCATATTGCTGAACAGGAAATAATTAAATTATCTCCTTTGCATTTTTCATTAACTTATGTAATAATGCTCCGCAAAAAAAGCGATCCATTTTCAGTTCTATAGATTCTACTAAGGTACTAGGCTTGTATAAAACCTAATTTAAAATATATATTTTAATATATAAAATAAATCACCAAAGTCAAACCGATGTGAATTACGTACGCTAACTTATGTACTAGTATATGGGTAAATAAAACAGTTTGTCATATTTAAATTATTTATTCTTGATGTTACTTATTGGAATGCCTAATTTTTGGATTCCTATAAATTCCAATAAATCTCAAACCTAAGAAAATATATTACAAATATCAATAGTCATGTTACTAAAATTAAGATTGTATGCAAAGGCTGCCGACAAATTACGAAAAAATGGCATGCAGTTATTACAAAAATACATAAATAGGAATAAATACACTCCGTAATATTTCATAATTAAGTATTTTAAGAATATGGGATTGGAATGGGTGAACTTCCTTCCGTATGGCCATCCAATGGTTGGCTCGACCTCAACTTGGAGTTTGTTCGAACTCCGCGCAACATCGATACGATATTTCTCCTTTCTCCGCACACGGGTCGACTCGGTATCGGTGCGATAGCAACTCGATATCGAATTTTTAAGGGTACCCTACATGTACGAACGCATACTACATACGCACTGGACCACCATCACACAGAAACTATCACCTAAACATTATCATTTAGCCTTCATTATTCAATCGTCATTATTAACCCAGGTGACGAGGGAAAAAAATAAAGGAACTTTGTAACTTGGCGCGATTTGTTGGTTGGTACTAGGAGTACATTGTACTAAAAGTCCCCGCCTGTAATGTGTGAGCTCGCGCGCGGGGAGGGGGTTAAAGGGGATTTTTTCTAGTTTTTTGCTTTTTTGCTTACATCTTCGTAACTATTAAGACTAGAAAAATTAGTTTGAGAGACAGTTAAAGAGCACACAAAAATACATAAAAATGGGTATGTATTTGTATGAGGGTGTTATTCTTGACATTGTTTATGTAAGCAAACAGGGATGAACATTTGCTACATATACTCGTACATACATACAAATTGTTTGAAGCCAGTCGACGTCTTCAAAACTATACGCATATTTAAACAATAAATAATGTTTCAATGTTGATATTTCAATTTCAAATGAAATGTTACGTCACTAATAATACGAATTTTATTGCTTATGGTCAATTACAATGGAAATCTATTTACTTTAAATTAATTATCTATGGAAAATTACGATCTTCGCCAAATGTCGACATATTTTTTATGGAAAATTGCGTCTGCTTTATTTTATTCTAAAAATGTTTTACTGTAGGACTGATAGATGCAGAAATATAAGCAAAAGCTTAGAAAAAACTTTCAAAATTTTTCAAGCGTCTCCCCTCTCTCCCTCCGAAAGTTTGCTTACATCCGTTACGCTGGCACCCCCCCCCCCCACCAAGTATCGATATCAGGCATCGTGCATAATTAGGTGCTAATTAGTTGCTCTATTCCCGAATTTATTGCTCCTGCCGATTCGCCAGAATTGAGGATTTTATGTGGGGGTGCTAGCGGAACGTTACGCTAGTACCCCCACTTTTTTATCCAGCATCTATCGCACCCAAATTTGATGTAAAATGAAAGCCAGAATTAATTGCAAATTTGTTGCTCTATTCCCGAATTTATTGCTCCTGCCGAATTGTCAGGATTATGTTTTTTGTATGGTGGTGCTAGCGTAACGTTACGCTAGCACCACCACTTTTCCATGCGCATTTATCGTCTCTAAATTTAATGCAAAATGAAAGCTATATTTAATTGCTAATTTGTTGCTATATTCCCGAATTTATGCTCCTGCCGATCCGTCATGACTTCAGCTTATATATGGAAAAGACACCACATTTGTACCCCCTGTACTATCTCCACTGGCACAAATTAAACAAAAACATGATGCAGAATAAAAGCAATAGATATTTGCTAATTTTTTGCTCCATTCCGGAATTTATTGCTCCTGCCGACTTGCCAGGATAACATTTTTTGTATGGTAGAGCTAGTATGACGTCACATTGGCACCCCCCTTCTAAATGCGGCATATATTTTCCTCAAATTCAATGGCCAATTAAAGAGATAATTAATTGCTAATTTGTTGCTCTATTCCCGAACTTATTGCTCCTGCCGATTCGCAAGGACTTCAGCTTATATATGAGATGGACACCACATTTGTACCCCCTGTACTATCCTCACAAGCACAAATCTAATAAAACATTGATGCACGGTGGAAACAATTAATATTTCCTAATGGTGGTGTTAGCGTTACGTTACGCTAGCACCGCCATACAAAAAACATTATCCTGGCAATGCGGCAGGAGCAATAAATTCCGGAATAGAGCAACAAATTAGGAAATATTGCTTTCATTATGCATCAAGTTTTTGTTTAATTTGTGCCAGTGGAGATAGTACGGGGGGTAGAAATGTGTTGTTTTTCCATATATAAGCTGAAGTCCTGGCAATTCGGCAGAAGGAATAAATTCCGGAATAGAGCAACAAATTAGCAATTAATTCTGGCTTTCATTTTACATTGAATTTGGGTGTGATAGATGTTGGATAAAAAAGTGGGGGTGCTAGCGTAACTTTACGCTAGCACCCCCACATAAAATCGTCAATTCTGGCGAATCGGCAGGAGCAATAAATTCGGGAATAGAGCGTCTAATTGGCAACTAATTAGCACCTAATTATGCACCATGCCTGATATCGATACTTAGTGTGACCAGTCCAGCGTATGGGCTCTCAATCATTTACATTATATATACTCTTGACTGTGATGTCGGAGAGAGCAAACGTCAAATTGGAAGCCGCCTGTTCTAAAGTTTTTAATGACTTATATTAAATCGAGTTTGAGTAGCGGATTTACCCTGATGGCGTTTCAACTATCGTTTTGCATTTATTGTCAACATCGATCGAGAAAGTAGACAACCGATTCTGTTTTATTTATTTTGAGTCTGGTTGCGGCGGGCTGTCGAGACGCTTGTGGGAATGCTGACGAGTTTTTTCCGTATGAAGATTACAAAGTGGCAGCTGGAGGTCAGCTACTATCATCAATAAAAAACAAATTAAATTGGGTAGTGGATAACTTGTTACACATAACCTAACTACCGGTATGGCGCAAGCAAACATTACGAAACACGAACTGTCACAGTTGCTAGAGGAAAAAATTGCAGCGGCAATTGAATGATCATACGACCAATTCTAGGTTGGATGAAAAATTAACCAAACTGACGTCGAAAGAGGATGTATCCCTGATTGCTACTGAGAGCTTCTCTTAAGCGGGAAAATAAGCAGATATATTCTGAACTAGGAGTACTGCGCCAACGATGTGACAGCCTTGGTGCCTCGGTAAGCAGGATGGAAATTCAGGCGCTGGAAAGAAACATCAATGCGCATATCCCCAATATGTCCGTAAGCACCGCGCCACTGGCAAGTGCCAAGCAAGTTATCGAGTCGGTTATTGGTAGGGAGATTGAGATTTGCGCAGCTAGAATTTTAAGCAGTACGCCGAAATCGCTTATGATCCAGCTGGAGATGCGCACGAAGGAGTTGGTATCGGAAGTTTTAAAAAGCAGGCAGCGCCCTTAGAAAATCTTAAATTCACTTGCACAGGGATTTGCCGCGATCAGTCAGGCTGTTACGCAACCAGCTTTTTAGCTGGCTGAGCGCAATCAAGAAAGTTGGTCCATCCGCTGACGACAAAGCCAGAGGGCATAAGCTTATTTTCGAGGAGCGTATTTTACGCCCGGGGTTTACACCACCAAATCAACAACCACAAGAGAGGGAACAACTATCCAGACTCCAGGCAGAACTGTATCATCAAGGAGACTCAGACAGCGAAATGTATATATATATATTACGTATATATACGCGCGAAGGAGACCAATGGCGAAGACCATGTAACCCGGAGTTGTACGAAATATTTGACGAACCGGAGTCCTCCAGATTCATTAAGGTACGACGGCTACAGTGGCGGAGCACATGCAGCGAATAGATAACCATCGAATCCCTAAGAGAAGTGCAATGATACAGGACCGGAAGACTCTTAAAACGATGAGAGGCGGCCGTCTAAAAAGACTGTAAAAAGCTACTTGGAATGAAAAACTGGAAGCAATAGTGTATGAATCGAGACGTACGGATGCGAAAACTTGAAGAAGCCATATTGCCCAGCGGATAATATGGCTATTAAGTAAGTAGAAAATTTATGAAATATCATGATAAAAGTGGATTAATAGTTATATACATAGTACAATATATGGCCAGGCGGCCAAGGCCCGACGTCGGGCTGTCGCGCCACGATGATGATGATGAGTATATGGAAAAAAGAAAGAGTTCACGATTTATTTATTAAAAAAGAGGACATGTCCTCTCCTAAAAAATGATGTCTGATAGTCATAACCATATTCATTTTCGGTAGCACAATGCATTACTAAAAGACTTAAACCCAGATTTTCGTCATCCTTTGGATCGAAAATTTCAGAATTATATTATTCTGTCAATTCGCAAGAACCAAACAGAGTGGAATTCTCTCAGTTGACTGCGACACCAAAATCGTCACCGACGACAATGAGATTACACTGAAATGCCAACATTTCGAAAATGATGGTGGTCTCTAGAATTGGATTGTTCCGAGTTATGATGGCAGCAATGCCATCAGCTGGACCGTGAACTTTAATTTAGCCGTCAGCTTGCCGGGTATTAGTGACTGGACTAATGGAATTACTATGCAGGCAAGGACATAAGGATACACTGTAGGGCCTTACTAACAATAATTCAAATAGGCACACAGTTACATTTACGTATTCACAAGATATGCTTGCAATTTGGGGCTTAGATTAGGGTCTTTAATTCATGTTATGTGCTGAGCGTAACGTAGACTTGTTGAACTACGGGGTGTGGGAAAATGCAGAAATTATAACACCAAAGTTTTAGTTACTAAAAACAAATCTTGGTGATTTTAAAGTGATTACCCATCAACCAATTAAATAAAGGGACTACGAGTATAATGGAGAATGTCTCAAGTGCAATTTAATTTAAAACTAGAACAGCCATATCGCCATCGTTTCGATTTTCCCATTTAATTATTCAGGGCATATCGAATAAATGATTCATTTTCCACTACATACGAGTATAGGACAAAATGCATTAGCTTCTGAAAAATAAAACTGTGGGCTTTTTCCGACTGAATAGAATCCGATGCATTCGCCGTATTACTTATATGCACTCAATTGCATTTCGCACACGTTGTGATTATAAAGCATTATCGAATTTCCGACAAATTGCCTATCCGTTCGGCTGAAATATTTCCATTCAGTTGCTCTTGTATGAGAAATTTCATCCAATTTTGCCAAGTAATACGATAGTATAGCACAGTATAGTATAGTTTCCGCGGAAACTGAAACAAGAGGGCGAATCGACAGCACCGAGGCGGATGAGGAAAACCCTGTTTATTTATTTTTTATTCCTTTAATTGAAATGGCAATGTTCTATTCAAGCAAATATAACCACTGTTTTATAGAAGTTCTATTTTTTCTGGTCGATATATGAGCTCTACATCTGTTCTGTACCTCTAGATATTCTATTATACTCGTAAAATACCAATAGGCACGGGATGATGGGCAGATGCAATCAGAGTAATTCCACGTCCAGGAGTGAATTGCGAGTGAAAAAAAAAAATGAAACTTGAATGGAAAAATAATCAGATATTCGAGTTGGTTGAATGAAAGTATGAACTGACAGTCGATTTACTAAACCCGCTTTGAATGGTTTCTTTATATTGGAATATGGCGAATGAATCAACACCAAACTCAATAAAAAGATTTACATATTGGGTGTACAACTTTACTTCCACCGTTTTTTCCTGGGGAATTAAAAGCTTAATTGTCAAAAAGTGCTTACAGATGTATTATTCGAAGTACTGTCCCCCGCTAGCGACAACTTTCGCCCATCTCTCCGGCAATTTTCGGATTCCATCTCGGAAAAAGGAGGCGTCTTTCGACGCGATCCATGATTGGATCCATTTTTCGACTCCTTCGTACCAACGAAAATTCTGATCAGCCAGGTCTTGCGCCATGGAACGAAACAGATGGTAGTCGGAAGGAGCGATGTCTGGGGAGTACGGCGACCCATTTCAGGGTTTCCAAGTATGTCTTGACTACTTTTGCGACGTGTGGCCGAGCATTGTCAAGGTGGAGGATGACTTTGTCGTGTCTCTTTTGGTACTGTTGTCGTTTTTCCTTTAATACTCGACTTAAACGCATCAATTGCGTTCGGTACTGATCTCCTGTGATAGTTTGTAACGTTTATCTTTTTTGGCGTAGTAGCAAACATAGGGGAAAGAAAAATAATATAATTCACTTTTTTTTTAGTTATGTCTTTTTGGGTACTTTCCAACGATACACCCTGTTAATAATTTTGTACTTGGCATGATGACGTCACACTCATCTGCCTTTGCATTTGCATGTAGTACAATACATGTACTTGCACTTTGCACAGCGAAGCAAGTCTTCCCGCTATTGCAATGTATTGCAAGCGCATTGTTATGTTGTCAACGTTTGCCGCTATCGAATATACGCACCTTGATAACTCCAATATCAATCTTTATTCGTATGTATATAGTATTGACTGTGTGCGTTTGAATGCAAATACGAAGAGCAGTTTTTAATAGGACTATCCAGCGTACCTTTTCCTACATATACTTTATAGAATCTAAAGTGATATTTTTTATATTGTTTGCTGGTATGTATGCTGAAAAGGAAATTATATTTTTTCTTTGGTAGTACATATGTATGTATTAGACCTAAAATTAATTTTGGCGGGAAACCACCCATAGACTAGGAGGATGAAGGGAAGATGGTTGTAGATGTTCTTGGGATGGGAGGTAGACTGATGAGAAAAAACGAGGAGTCGGATTTGGACTGTCGCCGAGGTCGGAATCGAGACCCGAGAAAGGAGGATTAGATTAAGAGTGCACTACAATCACCTGCCGTTGCCGTTGAGTTAAGCTCGTGTTCAATTTCGCATAATAAGGAAAAAGTATCTCTAACCCAATTTCTCGAAACCGCAATTCCATTAAATTAATTGAAATTGGAAAGTACAATAGTAGATACTCGTACTTGTGTTGACTCCAAATTTGTGTGTGATAGACGAAAGTTATAATCAGGAAGCTCGGAATTTTCAATATTAAATTCAACACGTGACATGTGATTTGAAAGTCCCTCAAACAGATTAGTACGGTCAAAAGTAGCGAAAACTCTTGACATTCACGTCTCGTCGTCCTTGAGTGCTATTTCGTCCTTTATTTGATGCGACAGGTGTTAGATTGCTTCAAGTGGTAAGCACTAACAACGACAACTCTACAAATAAGACTTCGACGAGTTCATCACCATCATTATCGTCGCATATCGCCGCGCCACCATTCTTCCCAGCAGCGCGTCCATTAACCGCCGAAGCAATAACTCCCAGTACCAGCACCAAATCGCGAAAAGTAGACAAGAATTTATAAAACTATTTTTTTTATGTATTCTGATTCGACAGTGGCAAATTTGGTTCTATATTTGATTACCAGCAACTCAGGTGGAAGAATCATCGGAGGTTGCCACGATAACGTATTTCCTTCTTCTTGTTTTTTTGTGATAGTGGTAATCATTTTTGTAACGCGTACCGGGTGATAAGATCCTTATTGCGACTGTATTTTTGTTTTGCGCCGTAGTGTAGTGCTATCTATTTTAAATTTACTTTGCAGCCTCGTTCACCGAAAAAAAAAAAACTATATTTAATTCTTAATCAATTAGATCCAATTTTGTTTAATGGTTTTGCTTGTTGCTACTGTAGGTAAAAGTTTTGGCGCCGTTCTTTAACTAATCTGTCAGTTATCACCCGGGTATTTTGCTAAGAAAAAAATGCTTAATAAATTGCCCATGATGGCCTAATTGCATCATACTTCTTTCCTTCCGAGACCCTTGCCATTTCAGGTTAAAATGTGAGTAACTAGCGGAAAGTTTAAATAATGGGAGGCTCCAGAATCGTGTGGCCAAGGGGCCTAATAAGGTCGTAGGAAGGGTAATGAGGCCCATACCCTTACCATCAGGGTTTTATTGTGCATGAGGTGGACTAATTGGCAGATCTCAGCCGTATTTTACTTTCCTATTTCTTCCCCGCCGGTTTTCTTTATACTCACTAGTATTTTTTTTGTTCTGTTGTCCTTAGGCATGTGATTTTTTTCTGTAATGGGACCTCAGAGGGCAAAAAGTGGAAAGAACCTTCCCCCATCATCACCGAAACGAGCTACAACCAGCACATGCCGCTCTTCCACTTGTTGATGGCATCGTCGGCTTAACGCCCTTCGACTTACACGGTCAATCAAGCCAGCCCCTCACTACAGTCCTTTTCGACTGACGTTTCCCCCTCTCATTACAAGTTTTATTCGGTTTCAGTAGCTCGTAGTCTATCACACCGAGCTGGTTACACCAAATGCAAAGCATAACCCTGGCGCCGTGAATATTCGACTTTGCCGTCGACGTTGAGGCATGTCCGGGCATTCCCCATGACTTTCTGCGCTTGGGATTATCGTAACGGGCCCATTTTTCGTCGCCGATGCGATGTAGAAATTCCTGCCGATTCTGCCTTTAAAGCAGTTGTCCGCATGCAAATAATCGTCGTTTAATATCTCTCGGTTTTAACTCATACAGAACCCAATTTCCTTGTTTCTGAATCATGCCCATAGCCTTGAGGCCTTTCGAGATGGCTTGATGAGTCCTCTTTGCGTTTGGCACGAATCTTCATCGAGCAGTGCTTCCAATTCGTCGTCTTTGTCATTTTTTTCTCTCCCACCACCATGCTTGTCCTCGACATTGAAATCGCCACTTTTAAAACATTGAAACCACTCACGACATTTTCTGTCACTTAGAACAACATCATCGTAAGTATCTGAGAGCATTCGATGAGCCTCAGCTGCAGGTTTTTTCAGATGGAAGCAGAAGATCAAAACTTCCCGCAAATAACGAGAACTTGGCTCGAAAACAGATATTTTGAATCGCGAATCTTATTAAAAATGCGAACAACTTTTACTAATGCGGAGATGTCGATACGTTCACAGACGTCCAAACTCACTTTTTGACACTTTTGAACTACGTATTTTGACCAGCCCCCACCGATGCAGCCATCTGTCAGAAAATGGCGGAAGCAAAGTTGTACACCTAATAATATTATTTATTTTGTGTTAGTTATTTTTTCTCAAAGATCCAGGAACCCCTATACCTGACAGTTCAGAAGTGGGATCGGTGAAGTAGCTCATTAGCTATCAGTTTAACTGACGATATTCCTACAGCAAGAATGAATGAAAATCTTGTAGGAATAACTGAAGAAAGTTTGAAGCACCGACGAGAACCTATAAGAAAAACTAACGATATTTCTATAGGAAAAACTGAAGATAATCGCCAGTAGATTATCGTCAGTTGTGCCTACAGATGCTTGTCCGCGGCTGATATTGCCAGAATCAGCTATTCCTACAGTCTATCGATAGCGCTTCAAATTATCGTCAGTTATTCCTACAGATTCTCGTCAGTTATTCCTTCGGATTTTTCCTCAGATTTTCAAACAAGATTATTGTTAGTATATCATTCCTGTATATACCTATAGTCAGTGAAACTGATAGAGAATGGGCTGTAAGCATGTCATCCGTTTTTCCTGGAAACATCGTTAAACTGATAGTGAATGGACTTCCTCTTGAGACGAAGTAGCGTTTTTTAGGATGAGGGGTTGACGAATTGATTTTTGGAAGTTTAGCCATCATTTCTATAGCGCCTAAAATTTAGAGTTTACATTGAATTTTTCCATTGTATGTTCGGTTGGCCTGGTGTCAAACAACGGAATTTGGGTCTGACTGATATTGACACTTACATTTTTTTTTGTACTGTGCGGCCCGCCTAAATATATTCCTTTTGAAAGTGGTCCACTATCCTAAACAGGGTACGGACCTCCTGAGCTAACTAATTGATGAATGCTTTGATATTTGTTTTTTTTTTTTTTTAAGAAGAAGACATCTGCTGTGGAGCGATGGATAGGGAGCTGATCTGTCAATCGAGGAGGGGGGGGGGGGGCTCAAAAAATATTTCGAGCTCATATTTTTTCTCATCCTGAAAATGCATGCTGGCAACGTGCATCGTCCAAAAGTTGTTTATGCCAAAGAAACGTCAGCTAAGCCACATGGCCTAGTTGAGGCGCTATGCCCCACTAGGGCTTAAGGTAAATGAGTAATCCTGAAAATTATGCCGATGATTAAAGATGGGCATTGATCACCGAACTATACCGATGACTCCTATGAATCATTTCATCAACTATGGCTTAATTAGTTGTCCATGATTGATCATCACAGTTTCAATGCGTAGTTCGAAGGAACGAGGCCATGCAAATAGGTGACATTGGATACCCAAAAAACTATTTCAACTGAAGAATTTATCGATTTAGGGCAGTTTAAATCTTATCCTGTAGATAAACGCTAACCGGCCCTCATCTTCCGGTTAAGAATTTATCGGACAATAATTCCAAACAGCTGAAACGTACTGCTGTGATTTTGACAGCTAGAACTGTTTACGTTCGCACATTCAAATGAGACAATTAAACTGGTCAAAAAGAACAGAGTTCTGGATATTCATTCGAAAGAAACGGACCTGAAACCAACTCAGCCGCAAAATAATGCTGAGAGGTGACATAGGCGTAAAATATAATTGAACAGGTGGCAGAGTTCCGCCAAGAAAATCACCTGACTTTCTACTGCATTAGCTGCGCTGTGGACTGCAAATTTAGTGTCCCGGGTAGCTAACTGGCAGTTTAACCGGACATTGAGAAAACGGGCCTTATTGCATCAAACTGTGACTAAGGCCCGTTTTCTCAATGTCCTGTTAAACTGCCTGTTAGCTAACAGGGACTTATTTATCAAAGGCCTTGACCTAAATTATATACAACACCCAGAATACGACAAAATAAAGGGATTTCTCCCCTTATTTTTGAACTGCATTATCGTAATTTGGGTGTTGTATATGATTTAGGTTAAGGCCTTTGATAAATAAGTCCCTGTTAGCTAACATGCAGTTTAACAGGACATTGAGAAAACGAGCCTAAGAGATGTCAGATTACCGAGTGCACAATATTTTGCACGGAATTTAGGTTATCAGGAAATAAACGCGTTTGTTGGCAAAATACCAAAAGCATGCATGTCGCCCAAGTGCCTGGAGGAATTTGTGAGATGCTTGATTAAAGTCGATGAGACTTGGCTGCATTGCCAGAAACCAGCCAACAAGCCATACTAAACAACATCCAATGTTGTAGATTGCACTGGGTCAACCAGCTGTGAAGTCGATATCTCAAAAGAAAAAGTCAAGGCTACAGTTTTTTTTTGAGTCAGTCGAGCTATAATTTTAATTAATATACCATGAGATGAGTAAAAGAACCAACGAACACTACTACGCTATATTACTGAATCGATTGAATGCCGAAATCAAGAAAAAAAAATGACCCCATTTGGGCAGAAGAAAGTGCTGTTCCACAAGGACAAGGCTTGGGTGCATGCGTGCATAGGCGCACGAATTGAAAGTTAAATTGTTTTTCCACTCAGTCTATTTGCATTCCCCTAAACACCCAGCTCTCCTGCTACTACTACTGCATCGTAACAAGGACTACTTCAGACTAACATCAATTCACTACGGCTATTCAATGGTTTACTGAAAAGGAATAATTGAAATTCAATCAAGCTCCAGAGACGTCTAGACCAATTAGTCTGGTTTTGGTCCTCATCAGACATTTTCTCGAAGCGAGTACCATTTTAGCCAATTATTTGGTCCAATACCTGATGAAAGGACATTCTACTTTCAATGGTATTTTCACAAATTTACGAGTAAAAACGATTAATGAAGTAATTTACAGACTTAGGTAAGCACTCGTGAATGTAGGTCAAGAGGGCTATTCAGCGACTACGTAAAATTTTTACAGTTCAACAATGAACCTACCCGCTTTGTCGTTTGTCGAAGCTTTTAAGTGGGAATAGAAAACTTCTTATTTTCATTCTCTCTCTATCTGGACATTTGTCGATGAGTCTACACCGCCACGAGCTGGAAGCGGTGGTCACGGAAAAATGGGCCCCGAGATAATTTCGATTGAATAATTTCATGGAAAGTGTTTTCTTATTGCAAAAAAGTATATTTCGGATTGCTACGGCTACATAGTTAAACCGGTAAGATTTAGCAATTAAATTCATCGAGCTAGCTTCATCCAAACACTTTGCTAAATATCTACGACTACACATATTATGGTGACTCTTTTCAAATACTCAATTTCCATTTGCTTGGTGGCTGGGCTGTTGCGCTTTCATGCGGTAAGTGGATCTAGAAAAACGCATCATTTTCAAAGAGCCTTAAACGATTATATGAATCAGAAACGTCTAAACTAATGCAGTTGCCCTATTCCAACGTTTACCACCTCATCAAGATGACGCATCCATTTTTCTGTTTCCCTTTCAATTATTACGACCGTACAGAGATAATTTCTCTACTTCCTACTGCATTCGTTGGAAAAACTGCATCATTAGTAGGTTAGGGCAAAAAGCAAGGATATTTGTGGACCAAGTTTCCTTGAAACGAAGTGTACTTGCTAGCGAGGCTTTCAAGTTGGATTCAGTTGAATGTTATGGTCACTCAACTGGAAGGATATGTTGAGTGTGGCATTTTAAATGATGCTGGAAATTTTAAGGAAAAATAGTGATGGTAGATATTGTAAAAGGAGGTTAATTACGACGCGCCAGAAATGTGTGCTAGAGGTTGAAATTGCAATAAAATATAAAGCGATATAGGGATATGTATGATGGGGCAACTACTAAAGTTAGATGCACAGCTGGTGAGCCTGAAAAATTTTCGGTTAAAGTCGGAGTTCACCAAGGCAGTGTATTGAGTCCTTTGCTCTTCAACATCATCATGCTCTATTTACTAACACTCATTTCTGACGGCCTGGAAATATCCCTTCTCTTCGCCGATGACGTTGTCCTGGGTAGCACATCGTTGCTTTGCAGGCTGCACTGAATAAGTGGCGTAAGATACTGGAGGATAATGGCTTGAAGATTAGCATTGAGTATCTTTGCTGTCCTTTCTCAGATCCAGAGAGAGCGATACCAGATATCTACATTAAAGGAGAGCAGTTGAAGTCCTGTACAATGTTCAAATACCTGGGCTCGATGGTCAACAAAGAAGCTACCTGCGATGACGACATCAAACATCGCATCAGTGTCAGTTGGATGAAGTGGCGAGAAAACTCCGGAGTTTTCTGCGACAAGAAAATGCCACGGAAGCTTAAGGGCAAGTTGTACAAAACGGTCGTTCGTCCCGTACTCATGTATGCGTCTGAATGCTGGACTATGTACAAGACATATGAAAGCAAAATGACTGCGACCGAGATGAAAATGCTACGGATGTCAGCCGGTGTGACCAAAAAGGATCATATCAAAAGTACCTACATCCGAGGCAGCTTGTTCGTTGAGCAACCGATCACTGAAAAGCTCGAAGATCGTCGTATGGATTGGTATTGCACGTTGCCAGACGGAAACACACATGGATCGATCAGATGAAAAAGCAACAACAACGCGTTAATCTTGGCGATGATACGATCCAAGACCGTGCTATCTGCAGAAGGAAGCTGAGATTATACCGCCAGAATGAGCGAAGTGCCAACACCACAGGCAGAGCAACGCAAAGCCGCAGAGTGGTATGAAAGGGCAAGGAAGAAGAAGGCATAACTACTTGTAGGTTGAACTTTTGTCGCAATTCACTACGTAGTAAAACTACGTTAACACGCCTCCCATCCGATGCGACGTTTTTTTTTCTTTTTGAAATGGTAGATGTGGTAGGTGTTCACATTGCACGCGATGGATGCTATGGATTTGCGAAGCCGGAATAAATTACAACTTGCTGACGCACTCAATCACAAAATATCTACTGCTCGTATTCGCATAAATTCGCAAAGGCCATTAAAGTCTCACACGTTACACACAAAAGCCAACCACAAATAACATTCGTACTCGCACAAAATCCCAATCGCAATTACTACTGTTACTCCCATCATATTACAAAGTGGTTTGTGATTGTATTTTGTTCATCGTTCGTCATCGCACGCCGTTGCACACAGTGTGCACGTCGATCACGCGATTCTATATCAAAAATAAAATTTCTTTTTCTAGCGATGATCGCAAGCCAACGCTCAGATCGGCGTAGAATGTCATCACAGGCAGTGTGAACGTTGCTTAGGCAACAAGCAATTAGTTTAAGAAGCAACATACAGACTGGGAAAAACAGTCAAAAGGATGGAAACCTGGACAAGGGACAGTATAGTAACTTTTAAGGGTAAGGCCGTATACACACGCAGCTACTCAAAAGAAACTAAACCAACTAATAACTCAAGTTGCTAACTCAATTGTGACTTGACACCATACACGAGGCAACTCATCAGCAATCAAAATCTCCAGTTCGTTCAGTGTCGTCATGAATACCGTGCATTGAATGTTGTCTTCGGAAGACAGTTCGAGGAAACCCTTATGATGTACAACTATCTCAGGAAGAGAAGAGTAGTAACGAGTGGTCATACACAACAACTCTCGTGCAACTGATCTCAGAGGCCATCTAGTCAACTATTTCATAGCCCCAGAAGCTATATGTACAAACGCAATGCTTATTAAATAAAGATAAAAAATATCTAAATGGAATTAGTTTGTTGTTGTTTCGCTTTCCCCATACAGCAAAATTTACAGTGAAAAGAAAAGAGAGCCTCACTATACATGTTCGGAAATAGTACAGCTCTATTTGAGCATACCTGTAAATTTTACGACGTTCCCGACTTCTTCTCACGCCTTCTCCGTTTCAAGCTTCTTCGAATAGCCAGGAAGATGAAAACTGAATAAAATCTGGCGTTTTTCAACCTCCTCCACCAGCAACAGATTGGTCTGTTGATCATTCATTTTCGGGAAACTGGAAGCTGTAATCACCTAGCGACTCGACATGCTAGTCACCAGGGGACAGATTACGAATCGGTTTCTGAAAATCCCAAACGAGTCCCCGACCAGTAGCGCCGTGTGCGGTGTTCCATTTGATTACACTGGAAGTGATTCAAAGTAAACTACAATAGTTAGTAATGTGCATCACTGATCCGTTTCTTTTCAGTAGCCACGTGTGTATACGGCCTAAGATTACAGTCAACAAAGACCTTCATTATTTCAATGAGTTGCCACGTCTGAACCCAATCGGTTGAGTGACTAGTATGAATCATCTACATTTAGTAAATTATCACCGCGGGATCATCCACTGAAAGCAGATCTTTTAAAGAACTAGAAATCAGATTTGACATTAAACTGAAATTTGATTTGCACATTATTTAAGTCAGTGCTGTAGCATTAGCATCTCGCCAGATTTTGTCCTTCAAGTCCGCTTGCTTTCATCTGTTCGTAGTGTTCTTGCTTCTTGGTCACTGCATTATGGTTACTTAGTAACCCTTCTGAAATCCGTTCAGCAGAAACATACCCAAATACTTTTGAAAAACATCCAAATCCCTTCCCTACAAATGCACTGAGTGCTTCTCTCTTCAATATCTGCACTGGACACTTGTAAAATTTGTCGTATGTTACTTCTTGCATCCAATCGGAGATCAGTTCAACGACATATTGTTTGGGAACGGAACAATTCCCTCCATACGACAAGATGTATATACATCTCTCTCATATGGGACCCAAAGACCTACGACCCATTAGTCTTTCATCAACGCTCTTGAAATTGCTCGAGAGGCTCATTGATATCTACCTACGGAGCACGATACCAGAAAGTCTGCTCGCGGCATCACAACATGCCTATACCAAGGGCAGATCTGTAGATACAGCTCTACATTCCATTGTGAGTTAAAATATATAGAGAAATCGCTCAGCTACGGCGAATTTACTCTAGTTACCTTTTTGGATATAGAAGGTGCCTTTAACTATGTCAAGACAGAGGCGATCATCGGCGCTCTCATAGGCCTTGAGGTTGAGAGTTCCTTGGTCCAACTCATTAACCTGATGTTAACATCCAGAGTGATCACATCAAAACTGGGGACTTCGTCAGTCTGCCGTAGAGTTTGCAGGGGTACTCCTCAAGGCGGTGTGCTTTCACCGCTTCTTTGGAACGTTACGGTCAACAGACTGCTCTTAGACCTGGAGGAATTGGGTTGTAAGGTGACCGCATATGCCGATGATATCTCCATTGCTGTCTCTGGTAAGTTCCCAGAAACTCTTAGCGAAGTAACGCAGCATGCGCTATCTCTTTTGATTAATTGGACTAATAGATGTGGCCTGGGTGTTAACCCCAGTAAGACCAACTTAATCCTTTTCACCAGGAAACGCAGCATTCCACCAGTGATGCCTCCTGTTCTGGAGGGGGTGAGACTTGCTTTCGCGGAGAGTGCTAACTTCCTTGGCCTCATTTTGGATAGTAAGCTAAATTGGAGACTGAATATCCAGAAGCGCACGGACATGGCCACTACTGCTCTTTATTGCTGTAGGCAGGCTATAGGCAAAACATGGGGTTTGAAACATAAAGTTCTGCACTGGCTCTATGGGGCAGTGCTTCGCCCCATACTGCTGTATGGAGTCGTAGTCTGGTGGAATGCCCTTCAAAAGGCAGCTAACTTTAAATTATTAGCCAAGGTGCAGAGAACAGCTTGTCTGGCGATCAGTGGTGCTCTACGATCAACCCCATCTGCTGCTTTGGATATGATGCTCAACCTGTCGCCGTTGGATATTCAGGGGAAGCTCATGGCGGCGAACTCAGCCATTAGAATTAGAGAGACCTACCAGTGGATAACCTTGGGAACCGGTCACTCAACGATCTTGAACGACGCAGAGATTCCTGAGTCGATTGATTACATCTCACCAAAGCGATGGTTCATGAAGAATCACATAAACCTGATTCCATCGCGGAGTCTGTGGGAAAGTGGTGGTCCATCTATACCGCACTCGCTGGAAATTTACACGGACGGGTCGAAAACTGCCGAAGGTGTGGGTGCTGGAGTATTCTCTGAGGAGCTGAACCTTAACCTATCCTTCCGGCTACCGGAATACTGCAGTGCTTTCCAGGCGGAAATTTTTGCGATTAAGGAAGCGGTGACTTGGCTGAGTCTTCACGCGATCTCCACGACGCAAATAACTATCTTTACCGATTGTCAAGCCGCAATAAAATCCCTCGAATCAGAGTTCTGCACTTCGAAAAGCCTATCGGAGTGCAGGGGGAGGCAAGCGGAGATGGGTGATTTCTTCGATATTATCCTGTGCTGGATACCTGGCCATCATGGCTTTTCTGGTAATTGCAGGGCTGTTGAGCTCGCCTGGAGGGGTGCCACCGATGTGGCTCTGCAGCTTAGCAGCGATATCGCTACACCGATTGCCCTGGTAAAATCCAGAATGAAATCAGCTGCGATCAGGGAAGCCCACCTTAGGTGGACTGATGGCGCTTCCTGCTATAATGCCAAGCTAATCTGGCCGAGGCAGAATATCAACCGCACTACTAAACTACTGTCGTTGACTAAATACCAGATCAGCCTGGTGGTCGGCTCCGTTACTGGACACTGCCTTATCGGCGAACATGCCAGGAGGCTACGGCTTCCTTTCTTTGATTACTGCAGAAGCTGTGGGGACGAGGAGGAAGAGGAAAGTATTACTCATCTGCTCTGCGAGTGCCCTGCTTTCGCGCAATTGAGAAGGTCAACTCTTGGTAAATACTTTTACAACCATCTTGGGGAGCTGGCGGAGGTGGAGGTGGGACAACTCCTTCGTTTCGTCAGCGGCTCCGGGTGGTTCTTATACGTTGCTGTTTGGTTCTCCTAGGGTATCACAATGGACCTATGTTTTCTGGTCTAAGTGTGCTGTTTTCAGCAACCCTGTTACCTAACCTAACCTACATTGCACATTGGCTAGCACGAGCCTTCAAAATAGCTAGGACGAAAAGGATGCTGTTACATGTAGAGCGAGTAAACGAGTGTTCTAAGGTGCCGCTCGTTTAAAACCGAAATTGTTCATGTAGGAAATTTATTATTTATACTCATTATAAATAGTGTATTACATGCTATGTTTTAGACGATAAAATAAGGAAATAAATTACGTTTCCGAAGCAAATTTAGAGTTATATTTAAGCTCGCTGCTGCAATAATGAGAAATTCAGAATTCCTATGCGTTCAAATCAACCTAAAACAAATTTCCAACGCAATATTGACGAAAACTCGACGGAATGCCTAATTTTCAGAAGAAAATTAAGTCACAATAACAATGGAACTGCCATATACGAAAAAGCACCGAAAAAAAAGCTTTTCAAGTCAGTTTTTACATGCTTGCCTCCGGAATTTCATAAATGAAAAAATCCGACCAATTAAGCCAATCATTTCAATTAAATTCATTTCACTTAATAATCAAGGATCAAAATCAACAAAAAAAGTCAAACTTGTACGTATATTAAAAGTGTAGCTAAAAGTTTAATGCAATTTTAATATGGCCGTACAATTAAGCGATGATAAAGAGCAATAAAGTGCAATTAATCAACTACCGACCAATTTACCTAAGAAGAGTGTACTCCATGAATTTGTCGAATGTGCAGTGGGGAGTTGTTGTAAAAGTTGTTGTAGTTGATGTAGTGGTTCATGGTCGAGATGGATTTACAATGTATTGTATTTATATATGTGTATTTATAAAATACGTATATCAAATAAAAAGAATACGCATATTAAATTTATTTACTTAATTTCATTTCATTGTATTTGATATTGGTTTTTAAGTAATCCACAAAAAAAAAGCAAATTATTTCATGGAAAATAAACAGAAAGGACACTGAATCATGTGCAGGTATAATGAGCAAAGTTAAAATATAAAGCAATCAGTTTTCCTTTGAAATGCAAATTAAAATGTAAAAAGTTTAAAATTTGTTTACATAGTATGCGTGAAACAAAGATGAGAGTGTACAAGTATTATAAAACGTTCAATTTGAACATTTATTTAATATTAAAATTTTCCGGATATCCCAAGCATCGTAAAACGATAAAAAGATCTGAAGCAAATATATAATTACAAAATATATTAAGAGCTGAATACATAATATTTTCGACGATTGGCCGCATTGTTTGTCGACATGTCCCCCATAACATTTAGACCTGATGCTCAATTTAATTAAAATTTAAACAGAACGTTGGTCTCAACAAACAAATTTTGACGAGAACTGTTGTCAATGGAATCAATTACAAATGATTTTTTTTTTTCATATTTAAAATACGAAAATCAGTTGGTTTTTTGGCGAGATATAGATTTTTTTCTTCATTAGGATTATAATAATGTCTTAATTGAAGCCTTTGGATAAAAATGTTGTTTTCTTTGATCAAGAGTTAGAAAACCTAGAACTCTCTTTTTTCCGCGACCAACAGAGTCATGTGGATATTAGTACGATTCAAAATAATCGTTTTATTGCAAGTGATGGCTGTTTAGTACGTCGGGGAATATGATGAGGTACAGCATCATGGTGGTATCATAACGGATCCAGAAATGTCTTTGTGAGGGTAACCACTGTACTAGGTAGGTACATGAAAATTGGCGTGAATGGCACGTCCATGAGTTTTTGTGAATAGTCCGTTAGTTAGGGCCCTCTAGTTGGAAATATTCTTAATCTTTTTTTTTTTACAAACAAACAAACAAAAAATAATATTAAAAATTCAAAATGCAAGTTCTGCATCGAGTAAGGATAAAACTGCGCCAGATAAATTGGGTTCACGGTTGAAATTTTTGCACAATCACGATGATCACAGAAATATTTTTCCTGTTTTACTTGTAAGATTAGAAGAAACTCATCCCCTTTACGAAACCTGCGCGCGAGTTTGTCAAAAATCATAACGCACGTTAAGCAAAGTCGGAAATGACTGATGTCAAAAACATCAGAAAAAAAATTTACTAAAAAGGTAAAGCATCATTACTCCTCCTCCCATAAAAAAGACTGTACCTCCGATAGTATTCCCCTGTCGACAAATGACTAAATGGCAACAAAAAAAAAACAAGAAAAAAAAAATATCCTAGGACCATCCCTAGTGAAAAATAATCAACAGTCTGATTTATTTTGCCCAATTTTTTCTGGGTTGAGAATGGTTAGGCCTCTTCCGTTTTTATTTGGTTACTTCTTCCATTTTTTTTGTTTTTTTTTTCAGTCATTTTCATCAGGATGAACGTCATACCGATGGTCACCTGCTGGTAGTCCTAAAAGGTTGAACAGCGTATTGAATGTGATTGCGAACCAACTATGGGAGCGGAAATGTATGAACGTCATTTTCAGATTCATTTGTGTGTCGAGTTTTGATGGAAAATTCCTGCCGTTTGTTGGATCCCAACTGAGACACCGATGACTTTTGAACGGTCCTTTTATGGTCATTTTGCCAGGATTAATTGTATCAATTTTCAACATACACCTGTTCAGGATAAGAGTGATGGGTTCACTGACAATGTGTATGGAGATATGCATGGTAGACGAATATGAGTAGAGTTAGAAATAGGATAATGATCCCAATGTCCATTGGGGCAAATACGACCGTAGCCTTTGAGGATTTTATTGGATCAATTTGATAGGCTACTTTTATTTTCAAGATTACTGTTTGCATGAGCATATGACATGTATAGATTGAATGAGCTATTTTGAGTGTTATGTGTATTTTTTTTATTTCAACATGAAATCTGTATTTTTTTAATCCAAAGTATACTTGTTTCTGTGAATATCTTTCCGCTAAAATTTTCTCATGTTTTCTATGATAATTAGGATTTTTTTTAGATTGTACTATATATTGCGATGCCTTATCGAAGTGCGTTTCAGTGTACATGAATTCCCGTCTTCTATTATGCAAACTACACAGATTATTAATTAAAAGGCTCAAAAATCATGAAAGAAGCTTTGCAAAAATATACCTTTTGGACGGGTGGGACCAAAAGGGATGTTTTTGCAAATCTTCTGCAACAATGAATGTCAGAAACCACAGTATCGTCGGACCCTAGTGCACCGCAATAATGATGATTTACTACTTTTTTCAGAAGACTTAATTTTTAATCACATATTTTCCTTTCTTCGGCATCCCAGCTTCCTTTTGTCCTTCAGCGTCTATTATTATACCCGAAGTTGTCTAGCAAGTTAGTGTTTTTACTGTTTGTTTTTCTCCTTTTTTGTTATCCACATTGTACATTTTTTTTCGTCCTTTTCAATTATCCTTATGCCAGACAGTATACAGTAGTACGTGCACAGTCCTCAGCATGTTGTTTCCTAGTAAATTGCTGGAAAATTGGTTGGAGTTTAAATAGCAGTTGGTCATTGCTAGTATGCTAGTGTGTCGCTAAACAGGGTGGTCGAAGTCGGGCTGGATAAATTGTTGTAGCCCAAGCACACAACTAAGGACAATGTTGTTCGTATAAAAAATTTAAATTACACGGTAGTGTTGCTACAAGAAATGCACTGCATCATGAGCGGAATGAACGGTGTACCTAAAATATTTTATATTTGAGTTTTCCTTTTTTCTTTTGTTAGGTAATTTTTATTTTATGGCTAACAGGGTTAACGTGGAGTCGTAAAAGTGGTCCTTGTTGTGTTAAATTGAGTTGAAATGCAAAGTATGGTGGAATTTGTTATGTTGAAATATTTTATGTCATGAATTATGCTGCAGCCTTGCACAGTAGGAGTAGGGGAAGGATATGTTTTCGAAGTCGAATCTTGTTGACATAACATTAAATTCCGTTTAAAGCACCTGACATTTTTGTATTATGAAAAGGATACCATAGAGATCATTCGTTTATCCTATATCTACATTTTTTTTTTAAATTTTATCCCAGTTGTGGTGCGACAGGCCGTCATTGGACCTTGACGGTCTGGATGGTTCACCAACCATTATCTATTTCAGATTACCGCTTCCTTCAATTTCCAAAGCCCAGTAGTTGTTCTGCGTCCGCATCAACTGAGCCTTACAATCGATCCTCAACTCAGTCTTGTTTCGTTGATGCTGTCTTTCAAAACTAACTTAGGTATTTGGCTGTCGTCCATGCGTTACACGTATCCCGCCCAATGTAGTCATTGGATTAGCCATCCATTTCGGTCATGAACCGCTTCGAATATTCTTCGAAAGATCCTCCGTTCGAAAATATTTAGCAGGTTTTCGGAAGCTTGGATCAGGATCCATGTTTTGCAGCCATAACACAGCACAGGTCGTGTGATCATCTGGTAGACGCAGATCTACGAGGGTAAGGTGAAAAGTTCTCGGCCTGACAATGAAAGACAACGATTTTCATTTAAAAAATGATTTTATTCTTCTACATAATCTCCCTTGACTTCAACACACCTGGTCCAGCGTTTCTGCAGCATCAGTATTCCTACCCGGAAATGAGAGTTTGGAATGCTGTAAAAATATTCATCTACGGCCCTCTCAACTTCTTTATTGGATGCGAAGCGCTTCCCAGAAACAAATTTTTTCAAGTTTAGGAACAGATAACAGGCTGAGGGTGCCAAATCAGGAGAATAGTGGGGGAGGGTCGAGCAAATTGTACTCCAAATCCCGCAGTTTTCCCATCGCCAACGCACACTTGTGTACAGAAGCGTTGTCCTGGTGAAAGATGATTTTTTTTTTCTTGAAGCCATGCCTCTTCTCCCGAATTTCGACATCCAGCTGGTCAAGAAGTTTGGAGTAATATTCGCCTGTTATTGTCCTGCCTTTTTCAAGGTAATCCATTAACAGGATCACTTTCGCATCTCAAAACACGCCGGCCATGACCTTTCCGGCAGATCCGATGGGCTTTGCTTTCTTTGGCGCTGAACCACCGGCTCTAACCCACTGCTTCAACTGCTGTTTCGTTTCTGGCGTGTAGTGGTGGACCCAAATCTCAATCATGGTGACAAATTGCCGCACATAATCGGCCCGATCCCGATTGAATCGGTACAAAAATTGCTGCAGAAATCTTTTGCGCATTTGCTTTTGATCGGCATTCAGCAAATGCGGCACCCATCTTGCGCAGAGCTTTCACATCTCTACCTATAGTTCTTTGTGCAAGATGTTTCGCCTTTTTCTTCCGATATCCCCACAGACTCAACAATTGTGTGTTGGTGGAATGAAGTGGTCTAATCAGTAATATGCTCGTCTTCACGTCATTTCATCAGTTAATTAAGTTGAGTTGAATGAACGTTTCTTGAATATTGAAAAATTGATTTTATCTTTCTTGAAATCTTAGGTCAACTTTATTGTAAACAAAAGTAAGAAACGATGAAGATTTCAATATGAAACTATCGTAAAAGAAAGCACTCTGAATAGTAAAATGGGCAAATAAAAAGAAAAGTGAGAAAACTTTAAAATAAAGTTTTACAAAACAGGAAAATTTGAAAAGCATTCAAAGAAAAATGTTCAGCAATCGCACAAAACATCTATTTGCACACACAAAAAAATTGCTAAAATACAGCGCCGAAGACAAATTTATCAACACCCGTGAGCTATGAGTACGGGAAGCATATAATGAGAAAGTATATAGGTAATGAGAAAAACATTTCTCAACTAGGCTCTTCTTTGGATTGGAGAGCGTGTTGAATACAACAACGAAAAAGTAAAAAACGACACACTCTAACGAACGGACACAAAAACAACAACTGAATTGGTGAAAGCAAATTGATAAAACCTAGGAAGAAAAATAATTATCCAGGAAAGAAGGACTCATTTCTCCCGTAGTTACAAAACAAGAAAAATAAAAATTCGCGATTATTCTGTTTTGTCTGGACTGGCTTGGCTTTCATCAGAGATGGTTATGGACCACGACCACCTTTGACTAAGTCCTACTAGTGAGTCCAGCAACTATGTATGTCCTGTATCTGTATTTGCTTTAGACTTGTGTTATGAGAATTGAGTGAACTCAATCTGTTTCATTTTTTTTATGCAGTGTCTTGTTTCTGTTTCGATTTCATTTCGTGCTTGTCTATTTGGCTTGTTGTTGTTGTTCTGCTGTCGTCGGCTCAAAGCCCAATTTCAACAGTTTTTCGATATTGTGGTGTTGATGTGCACTTCTTTATTCAGAATCTCTCACCTGTAAACTATTCAGGAGAGCTCGAAAATGAGGCATCGATGGTATCTTAACCGAACGACTTCCTGAACTACTTGCTGCTGTCTGTGGCAGACCATCTTTTAGACGTTCCGTTGGCTGTGACTGTGGAGAAATTGAAAATTCTATAAATGGGAGGAATACGTACTATCGTCGAAACTGAATTGTAACGGCAACCGAACAGAACAGAAGAAAAAAAAGGTGCTCCAAACAGATGGTTTTCTCCCCCCCCCCCCCTCCCCGGTTTCTCTGTACATTTCACATAGTGTGCAATGTGAAGTGCAGAGACTTCAGCAAGAGAATTCTGGTTTTTGTGTAAGTTTTTATTGCATTAAGGGCGAAAAATCGTATTTCCATTTTCAGCTTTTCATTGCAGAAAAATATAAGTTGATTGAATTCAGATTGTACTCTGGTACAGGTAGTTGTAACGGTGTACTAAGAAGAACTGCTCGAAGCAATCTGTTTACTTTTGTTGTAATCACATTGCACTGTTTCACGTGATCACCTGTTATTATGTAAGAAATTGATATGCTGACGATTGGTACCTACCTCGTCATCCATAATGCTGCTATCTGCATGCTGCATGCCATCTGGTTTCTGTCGATTTCGACTTCGTTCTCGTAGCTTCTTCCTGCTGTTGGGTGTGCTGTGGAAGATGAAATACAGAAAAAGTAATTTTTTTTTTGTGCTTTAAAGATTCAGGTAGGATATTAACTGATAGACATGTGTAATGGAGCACCAAAGACGAGGGGTGGGAGGTAGTCGTAAAGGCTGTAAGTCACTAAAGGTGCCAAAAATAAAATCTTCAATGACCCGCAGTCAACGTGTGCACTGTCGGGAAAAGTGGTTTGGGCACAAGCGGGCATTGCTCAAACCGAAAACGAGGCGATATGGTGGTGTGGTGCCTCAAAAAACCGAACGCCCAACTAATAAACTATAATAAGGCCGCGTTTAGAAGTTGCGGGGCCATCTGCTGTTTACAAATTTACATTGAATTTAAATGGAGCAAACCGCTCAACAAACCGCGATGGCAGCCGCCGCGGTTTTTTGAGCGGCGAGATTGCATTTAAATTCAATGTAAATTTGTAAACTGCGGCGACTACCGCGGTTTAAGGCATTCGTTATTATAAAACTAAAAACCATCCAATCAGGTCAATTCCTTTTCTATTAGGTGGCTTGAAGGCTCGAATGGGGTGGTCAGTACCCCCGCGGTCTAAGGCACTCATTATTATAAAACTAAAAACCATCCAATCAGGTCAATTCCTTTTCTCTACTAGGTGGCTTTAAGGCTTTAATGGGGTGGTCAGTACCCTGGGGATGTACAAATGATTTGACTGAGACAGTGATTGTACACATGCTCTATTTTTTTAGGCAAAGCAAGTTGATGCTCAGCCCTCGTTTCGGTTAATATGATAGGATGAATTGGAGTACCATATTCTATTTGGTCTTGACGCCCGCAGGCTGGAGATGTCAAGAAATTTAAACAAAGATTAACGGATGGTTCGTGTAGGGCTTCGATGAGGGAGTATTTACGGAGGTTTCGCCCCAAAATGTCCCATCGAAGGACCCGCAGAGCAGAGGACAACGCAGATTGCAAAGCAGATAGCGGAAGCATACGATACCTCTGTGTCAAGAAGAAAGTCCTCATTCCAGCGGCGGGAAAACTATTGGTGGAATGAAGAATTCGCAAGGCTGTGTCGTAGGTACCTGAGAGCACGCCGTTTCAAACAGCGATCAACGGATATACCGGGGTATACCGACTTGGTGCAATTTGATAAAACGACTCGAAAATTCTTAAAGCTTACGATCAAATGAAGCAAAGAAAACTGCTTCAAAGAGCATTGCCAAGACGCTGATTTTAACCCATGGGGAACGGCATATAAGGTGGTGATGAAGAAAATCAGTAGCCAAAAAACATCCCAAATGAGGTGTCCCACTCTACTGGAAAATATTGTCTCAACTCTTTTTCCTCGGCGTGAACTATAGAGAATTGAACAGGAAATAACTTTAAAAAGCCACATCGAAAGACGAGCTTCTCCAAATCGCTTCGAGAATTGAGGATAGTAAAGCGCCGGGCCCGGATTGAATCCGTAATAAGGTGTTTAGAGTGGGGGTTTGTATTGTACGATACCCGAGAAGCTCATTGGAACGTTTCAGATTTTCTTGGCGGAAGAAACCTTTCCGAAGCCTTGGAAACGATAAAAGTTGGTTTTGTTGCCAAAAGCGAATAAGGCGCCAAACTGGACCAAGCTGTTATCGCCCAATGTGCTTATTGGACACCGTAGGGAAAATGTTCGAACTCATTGTTTTCAGCCGGCTTTCCTAAATAGTGGAGGAAAAAGGAGGCCTATCCGACCGACAGTATGGTTTCCGAAAGGCGCGTTGCATTATTGACGCAATCATGTCAGTGAAATGTCCTGGAGTGCGTGGGGAAAAGTGCTGTGATCACTAGATGTATAGAACGCTTCTAATTCCGCGAGATCAATGCATCTCTGCAGAAGATTGGCGTGCCTGATTTTTTGGCTGGCATTATTTAGAACGACAGGTCGAAAAGTACAAACTGAGCATTACTGCAGTCCAGGAAACAAATTGGCTTGGCAGCGAGATTAATGACAAGAAATCGCACACAATTTTTACAAGTGGCAAACCATCGGGCCGCAAGGAGTTTGGAGTAGCATTTATAATGGACAATCACCTCAAACCCCATATTACTGACTTCAAACCCATAAATGAACGGCTGTGTGCGATTCGCATCAAGACTCGATTCTTCAATCTCTGGCTCATCAATGTGCATGCCCCCACTGAAGTTAAAGAAGACGCAGTAAAAGACGAGTTCTACGCCCGCCTTGAAACTCTCTTCGACTCACTTCCAACAAACGACGTCAAATTGCTGCTGGGAGACTTTAACGCGAAAGTCGGGAATGAAAGTTGGCATCGGGGGACCTCTGGAGGCCACAGCCTCCATGAAGAATGTAACGATAACGGCCAGCGACTTATCGACTTCGCCTGCAGCAGGAATCTAGTCGTAAGCTCTACGTGTTTCCCGCATCGACGCATTCACAAGCAGACCTGGAAGTCTCCAGACGCACATATCGTCAACCAAATTGACCACGTCCTCATTTGCAGGAGATGGGCGTCTAGTGTCATGGATGTCCGCTCCTATCGAGGAGCAAACTGCGACTCAGATCATCACTTGGTGAAGACGACCTACAGATGTAGAATTTCCTCAGTGCACCAAGCAAGAATCAGCCCTCCCAAAATCTTTGCGGTTGATAAGCTCTTGAGTGATGCTACAGCGGTGGCGTATACTACCGCCCTTGAGGAAAAACTATCACCTATGCTACACAACATCAGCAACACAGGCGTCCATGGGTTCTGGGAAGAACTCAAGGGTACCATCAAGGATGTCGCAGAGAAGGTCGTGGGATATAAAGCCCGGCGAGCGCGAAATGACTGGTTCGACGAAGAATGTAAAAACTCACTTGACGCGAAAAACGACGCCTACAGACAATGGATTCAACGAGGAGCCAGAGCCAGAAGAGAAAAATATGACGAGCTACGGCGAATATCGAATAGAATAATTAGACGTAAGAAACGTAAATACTTTGACGAGCAGTTGCTGAACATAAACGAAAACTTAGCTAATAGGCACACCAGACAAGCGTACAAACTAGTAAATACAATTAAGAACGGCTACCAACCCAGGACTAGCCTTTGTAAGGACAAGGATGGAAACATCATCAGCGACACCGATGGTATTAACAAACGATGGGCCTCTTATTTTGAAGAGCTTCTAAACCGACCATCTAACATCCCCACACAGGAAGCTCTCGATGATATTGTTGATCTAGGCCCACCCATTCAACCCCCGACAGTAGAGGAAGTTGATCTCGCGTTGCGATCACTAAAACGAAATAAAGCGCCGGGCGCTGACGAGATCCCAGCTGAACTGCTAAGATTCGGTGGAACGAGTCTAGTTGATGCCATACATCAATTACTCCTGCGAGTATGGGAGAACGAGACGATTGGCGCAGAAGCATCATCTGTCCAATTCATAAAAAGGGAGATAAACTGCGGTGTGAGAATTACAGGGGCATCTCATTAGTTTGTACGTCCTATAAAATTTTGACGAAAATTCTGGAAAATAGAATAAAACCGTACGCAGAACGAGTCATTGGCGAATATCAAAGCGGTTTCAGACCTGGTCGCTCCACAACCGATCAGCTCTTCTCAGTCAAACTGATACTCCAGAGGTGCTGGGAATACAACGTAAACGTATACCAAATCTTTGTCGACTTCAAGCAGGCATACGACAGTATCGATCGTGGAGTACTGTACAACATCATGCTGCAATTTGGTATACCAGGAAAATTAGTGCGACTGACAAAGATGACGATGACCAACTCCGTCTCACAAGTCAGGATCCAGAATAGACTTACTGATCTATTTGAAACACGCACTGGTTTGAAACAGGGCGATGGACTGGCACCGACTTCTGCATACGCTCGATACCGCTGCAAAGGAAGTTGGATTACGTATTAACGAGGGTAAAACTAAAATAATGATGCAATCGGTGACAAGGACACCTGCACAACCGAGCATCAACGTGGGGGACCTCAACATCGAGTTCGTGAACAACTTCATCTACCTGGGTTGCAACCTGTCAAGGGACGCCAACGAAACTGACGAAATCAAGCGACGGATACAGTTAGCTAATAAGACTTTTTTCTCGGTTCTCCCCATAATGAAATCGAAACATGTGCACAGAAACACGAAGCTCCGCGTGTATAAAATCATTATCCGACCAGTGCTATGCTATGGCTGCGAAGCATGGACCCTAACTCAAGCCTCCGAAAACATGCTAGACACTTTCGAACGTAAGGTTCTACGGCGAATTTTCGGGGCTGTTTGCGATCGAGATAGATGGCGCATCCGGTACAACCATGAGTTGTATGAAATGTACGATGAGCTACAAGTCTCGAAAATCGTCAAACTACAACGACTTCAATGGGCAGGGCATGTACAAAGAATGGACGATGATCGCATGCCTAAGAGAGTAATGAATGCAGAACGAGTCGACGGAGCGAGACTGCGAGGACGACCGAGATCTCGTTGGGAGAGCTCAGTAGGTGTGGACGCCGCGCAGCTGCTGGGCTCCCAAAATTGGAGGACGCGGTCACGTGACCGAGATAATTGGAGGACAATGATCCAGGCGGCCAAGGCCCGACGTCGGGCTGTCGCGCCACGATGATGATGATGATGATTATTTAGAACTAACTACCTCTCACACCGAGTTCTGAAATTGGCAAATACAGAGTGTCAACAGGTATCCACAAGGGATCCGTTCTTGATCCTTTGCTGTGGAACGTAATGTATAATGACTTTTTGAATTTGCCCGTACCCAACGAGGTGACAATAGTCGGATTCGCAGACGATATAGCGGTGGTTGTGGTCGCTAAAGATTCGAATATGTCGAAATATACGCCAGTGAGGCAATCGCAACTATTTTGTTGTGGCTGGAAAAAGTGGGCCTTGACCTGGCTGAGGAGGCCGTTCTGATCGCCAAACGTCGGAAAAGGAGCTCTCTGAAGATCAGGGTTAGAAGTTCTATCATTACTTCCAAACCAGCCCTAAGGTATTTGAAAGTGATGATTGACTCGAAGCTAAGGTTTTCATTATCAAGAGTAATAAACTCATTTCTGCTGTACGCTTCACCGGTGTGGAGCAGTGCGCTACGCTACAATTGTAGCACCCAGAATATCCGTTCGGTATATCGGAAGAGCGCCTTGAGGGTATGGTAGTACATCCCATGAAACGGCCTACGTTGTCTATGGAATGATCCCAATAGACATTCTGGTAGGTGAAATGGAGAGACTCTACGGAGATTGACATCTGGTGCCATCTGCAGAGTCAGAGGGAAAGAAAAGCAAAGAAACGGTCGAATCACTGAGAATATGACAGGAGTGCTGGAATCAGGCATCCACAGGTCTTTGGACGTACACTCTTATCCCACGGATTGACGAGTTTGTAAACCGTAAGCACGGTGAGTTGAACCACTACTTATCTCATTTCTTTGCGAGCCATGGTTGATACAAGGAGTACCATCGAAGGTTCTGGATGGCTCGTTAGAGTGTCTGAGATGCAAGGGAGCCGTATAAGACGCGAAATATGTGCTGTTTCACTGTCCACAGTTTGCCGAGCACAGAGACAATCTAGAAGGGGAACTGGAGTTATTAATCCAGAGAACTTGGTGGAGCATATGATCAAATCAGCAAGTAACTAGAATGCAGTGAGCCACACTATTTGCGATATTCACAAAAAACACCGAAAAGACGAAGAGAAGCGAAAGCTGCGCTACCGGTTGGAAGAGAGCGACGGTAGGTCCACTCACAGGAAATTGTCTTACTGCATCTCACGCGAGAAGATTGGTACTGTCCTCCAGCAATATACGCAGAAGATGCGAGATGAAAGAGCACATACTTTGTGTGAGTGTCCAGCAATAAATTGGAAACGCCTCAACATTTTAGGTTACAGCTTTCAAGAGCTAGCAGAGGTAACCAGTGCCGCCTAGTTCAATCAGTTGATCCAATTTAGCGGAGTGGTCACCTGACAGCTATAATTAGCCAGCGGACGGTGGCAAATGGGCCCAAAGCGGAGATCTAATGTGACCTGCGCTAGCGGTAACCCTCTTACCTAACCTGACCTAAGACTATCTTTAAACTGACCGACGACACATTATAATTATACGGCGTTTAGGTTGTTGCTTCTTGAAGTTTCTTCTGTCGAGGCAAGTAGAGAGTTTCCATGCTTTCTTTTATTGCGTCGAACTCTACGCTGGATTTCACGAGCTTACTGTTCTGACGCTAAAGAAGCTCCACACTACTTCGATTATTGACTGTTGCGGTAGTTAATCGTGCTTATAGCTCTTTCTTTTCAACAATCCGTTGCTATGAAATGCCGGACATGCAAGGATTACGCTGGCAATCCGGGTTAGTGACAAGGATGGTGATGGTTTGCGCTGCCAATAAACGCCTCTTTCATGGCATCCCAGTTTTCGTTCAAATCACTACCTGGGTGAATACCTATCTCAGCTGTTTTTTGCGAAAGATGGTCGTTGTACGAAAGCTGTATTTTTGAGTCGGGTGGTTTGAATTTGCGATGCCTGGAACTTTCGCCACTAAGACGGCGTCCGGCTGCCATTTGCAATTGAATATTCGCGATCATAAGATAATGGTCTGTTCGAATTCCAATATCGGCGGCCCTCTTATTTCGCACGTCCAGAAGGTAACTTTTGAATCTTTTGCTAATGGCAAAGTGGTCGCTCTGATTTTATGTTTTGGGCCAATCAGCAGATGACCAACTGATTTTGTGACAGTTCTTTTACTCAAATATGGTCCACCGATGAAGAGACGGTGAAAGTTGCAGAACTGTACAAATCGCCTATCATTGTCATTGCGATCACCAAGGCCGTATCTCCCCACCACATGCCTGACTCCATCGTTATCAGCAACCACTGTAGCATTCAAATCTCCCATAATCACTACAATGTCACCTTTGGGTGTGCTGATCGGGACGGCGTTAAGTTGTTCGTAGAATGAATCTTTGCCAGGACTTTTTCGGGTTTAGTTTGAGCGTAGCATGGTAGAATTGAGATGTTTTTCATTCTGGTCTGGAACCTGGCGGTCATGAATCTGTCGGTGACCAGATCCTAAGATAAGAGATAGCTTCATGCAGCTTTTGTTAAAAGTTGCCCTACGCCTGTCTCATGACCGTTGCCGGTAGCTTTACCGGAGTACACCATGTACTACTCGTTGGAGGGATATATTTTTCAATATTGTACCATCTTATCACTAACTCCTAACATGTTCAATTTGTACCGCTGAAATTCAGTGTCTAGTTGAAGAATCGCCCGTTCTGGGGACCTTCTGATCCACTGTCCAGAAGAGTACGTATATTCCAGAAACCAATCCTTGTCATTGAACGATAGCCAAAAGTCGTAACCCGTGAGTCAGTCTTTATTCGAGGTACAGTTGACGTTTCGTTAGCACGGATGATACACGGAGCTGGCATGCACATCTCGTCCCTTGTAGTCGCTTTTTACTACTGGCCGGGAAAGGTCATGGCATTATTCTTACCTCCCCCCCACATGGGGTAACAATGTGTAGCCGATCAATTAAATGTCGGTTAACTCGTTGATGACAGTTGGATGATTTATTCTTCAAAATTGTCTTGTCCCGACAAGTATGGTACGAAGGTGATTTTTTGTTGTTTAAGTTTAGCTGCGATGCCGAGAGTGTTCGCAATGGATGCGATGCGATGCATTGGTGGTTGCGATTAAAATTTGTTCACACACTCAATTTGTGAGTGAGTGCCACACGAATTCGCATGAAATCGGAAATAGGTGCGAAATCGAAAAACAAGGTTTACAATTGTAGCTTGCATGAAAATGCAAGGACAATTACCACTTCTATTTGCATCAAATCGTAAAGTGGTTTACGAGTATGATTTAATTGCCTTGACCCCTCCAGGGGCGTGTGATCGTCAACATCTCTAACATTTCTATGTTGACATTTCGAAAGCATAACTACTCTTTCGGACGTGCAGTTTCTAGCCTGCACCTCCTATCCGCGCCGTCTTTTCTTTAAATTGACAAGCTTGGAGCGCGGTGAGAGTTCTACTGTACTCACAGGGTGATTTTGTTCGCGTCGAGGATCGAACCTCAATTCTCTAGATTGGGAGCGGCGAACAAACGAACACGACTACCGAGCGCTTTTATTGTAATGGATACAGTCAATTGTAAGTGAACGAATGGAGCGGAACCGCCTCGCAGACAGTGTGAGGGTGATTTTAAACCCAAATATCTTACGTTGTATTATCTTTCAGTTTTGTTTACATAGGGCTTACCGATGTCTGGACAAAAAATAAATGAACACATCTTGAAGTACTTTTTGAAGGTGGATTTCAACTTTCTATTTAAATAAGTCCTTTGAAACGACTTCATCTCATTTTTCATTAAAATGTCAATCAAAAGATATTCCATGTTTATGAAATCGTAAATGTTATCTAGGTCGAAAATTAATTAGAAATACTTACCCTTTTTCCGTACTACCAGGTGTTTGAAATTCCGAACCACTTCGTTCCCGGACAGAACGATCTAATGGAACCAGACAAATAGTAGAAGATTAAATATGTAACCAAATTTTTCATTTCCTTGTAATGATACATTTCTAACCATTTTTTAGTTATTTAAATCACATCGAATTAAATCTCACCTGAGTCCTCTTTTAGGCTGCTATAATCCGTATCCGGTTGAACGCCACCCGGCTTCGGCTTCACATCGATATTTATCTCGGCTGTACTTAAGCCAGCGTGACACACATAAATGCCCGAATCACGGAATGTTATATTCAAAATTCGAAGTGCCCCTTTCTTGGAAATCTTGATTTTCTTCGATTTCGAGAGCGGATTATGGTCTTTGCTCCAACGTATTTTGGTGCGATTGTACCGCTTGACAGGACATTTGATTTTGACTTGTGTCCCAAAAAAAACCTCAGCTGCACCGCCAATTTTCAAGGTGATTTTCGTCTTTTTCGGATCATGTTGAATATACGTCGAATTATTGACGGATATTGTTGGACGGGGATCTTCCGGCGGACATGGTTTTACGTTGCATGGTTTTTTGTCAGCAGGACGAGCGCTCGGACACATAGATTCAGGACGTTCGATTTTATGCTCCTGTGCCATAATTTGTTTGCATTCGACACGTCGCTCCTTGACCCCATAGCCGCAGGATTGTGAGCATTTCGACCATTCCGACACTTCCCATCGTACTGGGCAATCAAGCACATTGCAGTATTGTCTATCAGCCGGAGGCGGTTGCGGACACATTGTATTGGGCACAATCATAGTATTTTCGCCACCGCGTGTAACTTCGTGAATGCAAGTCACCTCTCGGGTGCGAATACCAATGCCGCAGGATTTTGAACATGGCGTAAAGTCCGAGTAATTCCATCGTGGTGGACAGGGACGGTCATTACAGGTTCGCACCCGAGCTTCGGGTTTAGTTTCCGGCGAACAGAGATACGGCGACACCCCTTTGCCCGTATCCTCTCGCACGCATTGGATAATTAATTCCTCAACACCGCCGAGACAGGATGCACTGCAACTCGTATATCCTTGCTCACGCCACACGTATGTTTTGCCCGGTTCCGAAACACCCACCCGAATGGAATCCTTTGGATAGGATTCATCGTAGCCGAATGCCATTGAACATGGCTCAACGATGCATCGTTCGATCTCATCCGGCGGTTTTGGTCCTTCGCACAATGTGTCGTTAAGTGTTGCAAGTGTTTTTGAAAATTCCAAAAGTATTTTGCAGCGATATTTACGCGTTCGATATCCTTCGCCGCATGTGACATTGCATGGTGACCATTCGGTATCTTTCATGTACCTGGAAAGCAATAATGGAAAATACTCATTAAGGAGGATTTTTTTTTGTATATACGAGTTACATATATGGACGGACGAAAATATTGTCCATTTATAGAGAAGAGGATTTAATCGATATTGCAGTCCAATGGAGGGAATATTTAACTACACAAGTTAAAAATGACTCTACGCAGAGACTTTATTCGTTTTTCTACATAATAAAAGACGTAGCTTATCCAGCCACAACAGTTTTTATTTTAGGTATATTCGCGTATTTCGGGAACGACATACTTTAGTACTTTGCAAATTAGCTACGTCCTTCATTACAAACATCCATTTATTAGAGAGTTTTAGCAAACCGCTTGTCGTTTACGTCTATGAGTGCCGGAAAGATAATGCGCGTGCGCACGGAGTCTGTTGTCTTTAAAAAGGAAGAAGAAGATGTCGTAATACGACAAGCTGGCCTGTTTAACGTTGTCGACAAACTTGTTTGACGTTGGCAAAGTTATAGGTACCTTTCCGGCACTCAAAGACGTAAAAGACAAGCGTGTGTACGTTTTGCTAAAACTCTCTATTTATAATGGATACGACATGAGTTCCGATTAAAACAAGAGACCTCCAAAGGAAGGATACAATGGTAAAATATAGCTCAATATGTACAAATAACCATTAAACTACTTGTATTTGGCAGCGCTTAAGGTTCTATAGGGTGATCAGATACTAATGATAGTTTTCCAATTGCTGTGTTTCAGCAGCTGTCAAAGTTACCAATGACATTCAGCTATCAAAATATTCAGTAAGGTTTGCCATTTCGTCAAGCATGGTTTCACGCTTCCCGGACGTTTGGAAACTATTAAAAAATATTATCGAAATTCCGGCTCAGTCGTAAATACGCAACGTGAATTTCGTCGTGAGTTCGGTTGTCATCATGGTTTCAGTGAACAGGCAATTCGTCGCACTGTGGAAAAGTTTGAGCGTGAGTACACTATTTTGGACCTTAAGCCACCAACCAGACAGAGATTGGTGCGAAGTGAAGAAAACATAGATTCAGCTCAATTAGGCATCAATTAGCATGTCGATTCAGCTCAATTAGGCATCACCAGAGAGTCAACCAGGCTTATTTTACGGTTGGGTTTGGGCCTACATCCGTATTAGATCATGCTGATGCGAGAATTGAAGCCGGATGACCATAGAGAGCGCCGTGAGTTTGCTAATTGGGCGATGCAAATGTTGACCGAAGCTCCGGTTTTTGGGCAACAAATCATCTTCTCGGGCGATGTCCATTTTTGGCTCAGCGGCTATGTCAACAAGCAAAATTACCGTTGTTGGAGCGACCACAAGTGTTCAGCATCATTGCATCCACAAAGATTAACTGTCAGGTGCGGTTTTTGGCACGGCGGTATCATCGGACCTTATTTCTTTCGAAATGTGGAAAGAGACATCGTTACCGTCAATGGTCCTCGGTATACGACGATATTAACCGACTTTCTGTGGTCAGAGCTCGACAACATCGATATATTCGAGCTGTGGTTCCAACAAGACGGCGCTACGCGACGCAACGCTCGAAGTTGTGAAGGAGAAATTTGGTGACTGGGTCTACTCACGGCGAGCGTTCATCAATTGGCCGCCGCCATCATGCGACTTGATACCCCTCGATTATTTTCTCTAGGGCTATGCCAAGTTCTTAGTCTACGCTAACAAGCCAATCACTTTGGACGAGCTCAAGGCCTACATTCGAAATGCTATTGCCGGAATAACGCCGCGGTTATTGGACCGAGTGATCAAAAATTGGACCGACCGTTTGAAGCGGCTATTTGAATGATGTGCTATTCCATACGTAATGGAATAAATGTAACTTCAAAATAAAGCCAGAATTGATTTGATATCTCACACCGGTGTCGTTTTATTCAAATTTCTTTTTCTATCGTCCTTATCTGGTGACCATATATATTCTATATTTTCGATTCAGAATGAATTGCCTAACCTATTTCTTTCAGTAGATTTTTATTAGAGCTGATGGTACACAGGGGGGAGCGCTCATCAGGAGACAGACATGAAAAATATGTCTTCTACAGTCTGTGACATGAAGTGGTTCAAGTGAACTCGACTTTTGACTACATACTATACAACGAATGTATAGCATAGGATAGAGCCTAACTACAATGGTCTTAAGAAGGCGTTAGACTACTTGTTCAATTCGGTTATTATTACCCATGATGCTGTTAAATTTTCATCTTAATGCCCGAACCGGATTGAACGCAGAAAGCAACAGCAGCGGCAGTAACAACAACAATAACGGGCAGATCTGCTTTCGTCGCTGCCGCTGCGTTTAGTCTAGGTCGCTTAAGAGAAATGCATGCTTTCGAACTGAAAATTTTGAGGTTTTCATGATTTTTGACAATGACGGTGTTATTCTTGAAGAAATTATCAAAACTTCTTTTCTCTCATTTGTATGGAAAATATAGTTAAAGGAAACAATTACAGTTTACATAAAGGATACCAACATGAATAATTCTAACCAAGTTAAGCGACGAGTCTTAAGCCGTCTTCAGACTATTGCATTTAGGCCTAGACTGTGTCAGTTGCATGTGACCTAATATTTCAACACGATTTTATGATAATAACCAAACGTTAGTCAGTCCGTTGTCCTTTCGAAAATGAATTCTATAAGGAATTCGGTTATTCGGTTTGGTGGGAGGTGTCGTATCTTCAGTAGGAAGGTAATATGAATATATTTTCAGGTGGTATTGAAGACGGAGATGGGATGGGAGGCAACAGGACATCCATAAAAAAAACATGACTATTTGCTATAGAAACTCGTTTTTTAGGGTTTTGTATAAAAACAAAACCCTTATGAAATCGGGCATGCGTCCGTCTGTCCGTCTGTCTGTCCGTCTGCCCAAGAAATATCTCACGAACCGCTGAAGCTACATGCATGAAATTTGGTGGAAATATGTAGAAATACTATAATTCTCTGGAGAAAGCGATGCGTCGTAATAGGTCAACTTTAAGGGGGGGGTCGCCATAGAGGGGAAATGAAGGTCGAAATTTTTTTTTCGTTTGGTATAGGCAAGTGGGGTATCGTAAGAAAGGTACCGTTGAGTACATTCCATTTTCGGAATTTTTTTTCAAATTTGAAGAAAGGAGACAAGAGGGAGAGGGGAAAATATGTGGTCCGAGTTTGTCCCCCCCCCCCTTGCATTTCGAGACCGTTATAGCTAGACATATGAAAATTTACAGAAAAGCAGCATTTCACTAGCATAGAAAACCGAAAATAATAGAATTTTTAAATCTCATCCAAAAAGGTTAATAATAGTACATTTTTATAGTTGCAGTTAGCACACCCCTGCACCCCTCAAGCACACCCTAGGTCAAAAATATGGATGGCTGATGATAACCAACATCATAGGCAATAATATCTCTAAGTTTCATTACAATGACATGATATTTAATAATAGTACATTGACTTAAAGTTATGCATTTTGACACTATCCATACAAAAAATACACCTACCGGCCTCACGCATAGATATGCGTGTACTACTTGCATGTTGTTTTTCGTAGTGCGAATTGCAGTTATTTAATGAACCAACTTTGGAAAGGTGAAGATTGGTGATTGGTGATCCTAACAATAACTATTCACACAGTTAATTTTTTTAGGGTTTTGTGTCTTAAATCTTACAAAATCGGTCAAATACCTGTCTGTCCGTCTGTTCATAGAATATCTTACGAACGGCTGAAGCTGCACACATAATTCGGCGAGAATGTGTAGAAATGCTATAATTTGCTGGAGATAGCGTTGTGTTGTAATTGGCCAACTTTAATAGGGGGGGGGGGGGGGGGGGAGGGTCCACATAGAGGCGAAATTAAGGTAAATTTTTTTTATCCACTGGTATAGCCAAGTGGGGTGTCGTCAGAAAGGTAATGTTGACTACATTCCATTTTTGGCATTTTCTTGAGATTTGTAGAAAGGGGAACAGTGGAGGAGGAAAAAATATTAGACCGTAATTTGTCCCAGCCGCCCTGAATTTCGAAGCCGTTACACAAGTTTGCAATTTGCAATGTCGTCTTAATATGAATGGTTAAGCATCTCGAAGAGTGGGACAGTTTATCTCGTATACATACATATCTATCTACAGCTTCTCGTATTAAAACTATTACTTTGAGAGGTGACAGATGCAGTCTTTTTGTGAATTGGCATGTAAGATACTATATCATGGGTAAAACATTTAATTATGGTGTTTTTATTCAGCTGAGGAGTACCAAGAAGAGCAGGGAGCCAGTATTTACATGCCAAAATAAGCGCTTGCTACAAAACCCTCGAATTGCGGGCGTAGCCCTCTATATTCCGGTTTCATTTTAGAAAGTTCTCGATTAGGTTATAGATAGTAATTAGATAGCAGTAGTTCAAACACGTTTTTTTGCTGGGCGACGGCCATCGACTATCATACAACATGCATGATGCTTAAAATGCCGTCTCGCTTAGCAGTCACTAGTGGGACGCTTTACAATTTTTATACTCTAGATGAAATCTGAGAGTATTATAAGTTTGCCACAAAGTTTGTAACGCTAAGAAATAAGGCTCGCAGAAAAAAATGAATGATACAGAAGTTCATATTATCACTCGGATATCTCAAAACCGGATGTCCGTCTGTCCGTCTGTCCGTCCGTCCGTCCGTGACCTCTCTAGCTCGAGAACGCGTTGAGCTATGAAGTTCAAATTTTGCACACGTTATTTTTGACAAAAAATGAAGGCTAAGTTCGTGAACGGGCTAAATCGCTCCACCCCTTCTACCCCCTCCCATACAAAATGACACATTTTTGAAAATTTACAATAATCAGATTTTCTCAGAAACTATAAAACATCTTGCTTTGAAATTTTGAATATATCACTTTTATGATAATTGTAACCTACATTATAAAATTTATTGTAATCCTCACCCTCCTTCTACCCCCTCCCATACAAATTGCACTATTTGATGAAATACGTCTTAACGTCTTAACGACTTACGTCTTACGTCTTAACGATGCATCCGAGATTGCAACCAAAATTATTTATTGGCTTTAACCAGGTTCAAATTCATCTAGAGTATTGCATGATTGGGGTTTACCCCAATCGTAGATCTTTTATGTTTTAATAATGATTTCTCTCCGGAGGGGGCTCAAAAATTGTAATTCGCCGGTTTCGACCGATGGTACGAAGCACGTCCCATCAGATGCCGTTGGCCGTCGCCCGGCAAAAAAACTTGTTTCTAACTTGCCACTGGCGCGGCGCTACTTCAAAGATACAACTGATCAAACTTAAAGGAAATTTCAAAACCGATTTTTCAACGAAAATTCAAAGTATAATTTTACAACGGTACTTTGAACTGACAAAACTGTAAAATTGACAAAAGTTGCCCCCATTGCGCTAGCTTTCGAATGGCATAGAAATTTTTAAGGACTTTGATTCGAACGCTGGACTCGAAACTTAGCTGGAACACTCATATTGATAATGTATTAAGCAAGGCCACTCGCTCAATGTGGGCCTGTAGAAATCTCTTTGGAAAGACCTGGGGACTCACTCCAAAGATGATCGAATGGCTGTACTGTCTGCTGGTGCGCCCTATGGTGACATACGCTGCGCTTGTATGGTGGCCTAAGACCCGACAGTCTTCAACCATACTAAAGTGCAATAAGCTACAACGTCTTGCTTGCCTAGGCATCACTGGGGCTTTGCGTACAAGCCCAACGTGTGCCTTAGAGGCCATCATTGGATTAACTCCGCTACACATCTTTATCCAAGAATCTGCAGCTATCAATGCTCTGAGAATACATCTCACCTCTGACGTACACATCAATCACGCCGGTCATATGAGCATTCTAAAACTAATCCCTGGATTGCAAATCTGCTTAAGATCAGATTACTTGACCACGGAAGTTTGCTTCGGCAGGAGATTCTCAGCTTTTATCCCGGATCGCTCGGAATGGGAAAATGGTAATCCCTGCCTTGATCCTAGGTTTACTATGTGGTTTACCGATGGGTCTAAAACTGAACAGGGAGTTGGTGCTGGGGTCTATGGACCGAACACCAGGATTTCAATCGCAATGGGATCCCATCCCAGCGTTTTTCAAGCAGAAATCCATGCCATTGAAGTCTGTGCCAGGGAAGCTCTAGATAAGAAACTCCGTGGTGCTCACATCGCTATTTTTTCAGATAGCCAGGCGGCCATTAAGGCGCTCTCTTCGAAGCTGGTGAAAGAGTGTTATGAACTTCTACAAATTCTAGGTTCAAATAACCGAGTAATCTTGTGCTGGGTGCCAGGGCATCATGGCATCGAAGGAAACGAGATCGCAGACCAACTTGCTAGGCAGGGTTCGTCTTATCTTTTTCTTGGGCCGGAACCATACTGTGGTCTGAGCATCACCTCAGCCAAAATGGTTATTAGAAAATGGTCTGAAGAGTTAAGGCAGCTATACTGGCATGATCTGCCGGGGCTGCGTCAATCGAAGGAGCTTATAACACCCTTCAAGTACAATAATGCTACTAGAATGAGTAGAGCCGATCTACGGGTTCTTGTGGGATACTTATCGGGCCATCACTGGGTGAGATACCACCTAAATAAAATGGGCCTATCTAGCGAAACTGAATGTCGCCTGTGTATGGAGGAAGATGAAACCACTACGCACATCTTGTGCGAATGCGCGTCAGTCGCGCGGGCTAGGTTTAAGTCCCTGGAACAGGCCACGGTGAGCCCTGAAGTTATCAGGAAAGCTTCCGTAAAAGACATTATGCCATTCGTAAAAATGGTGGAAAGTCTTTTGCAATAATATGGGCTATGGCACAATAGACCTCTCCATGGTCGCAGTGCCCACCGGATGGGTAAAAAGGCCCCAACTTGTAATAAATAAATAATGCATTAAAGGAAAAAAAACGTTTAAATGAATTTGTTCCGTCTTTAGACGGAACAAATTCACCTAAACCTTGACTTAATAAATAGTCGACGCTATGAATGAAAAATAGAAAAAAATCTTGTTATCTTGAAATTTGACTCAATTGAGTCCACTTTGGAGTACGCTCCAAAGGCCCCGCTGATAGGGGGTACGAAAGTGTAGAATAAAGGGGGTTAAAGGTAATTTTCGCCGATTTCTCTTGAAAATTTCGGTTTTAAGTGTAGACGTAGATATAATAACAGGAAAACAAATTCGAGTAGTTCTGAAATTTTGCAAAATTACTAAAAGCAGTCTTCTGAAAATATACTATAGTTTTTTTAGTTTTTTTTTGTTCAAAGTACCGTTGTGAAATTATGTTTTGAATTTTCGATAAAAACTTGATTTTTTAATTTTTTGAACAGTTATATCTTTGAAGTAATGGTAATTTTTGCAACCTGTCAAATCCACTTATTTGAAATTTTAAGTAGTTTCAGAAAATGAGGTAAAATCTCGGATTAAATGGTGGGGGAGTGTAAAATTTCGACTTTGCTCGACAAGTCAAGCTTTTTGACACAATTTACAAAAACTGATAAAACTCTGTAACACCCTCGGTACACCCTGTATAGAAAAGGGAAACTTCATGTAACTGAGAATGTTACGGCACCGCGGTTCAACAACAATTATATTTTTAGGGTTTGGTAGTAAAAAAAAAACCCTTATGAAATCGGTCATGCGTCCGTCTGTATGTCTGTTTGTTCATGAAATATCTCCCGAATCGCCGAAGCTACATGCATGAAATTTGGTGAAAATATGTAGAAGTACTATAATTCTCTGGAAAAAGCGACGCGTCGTAATAGGTGAACTTTAAGGGGGTGTTCCCATAAAGGGGAAATTAAGGTCGAGCATTTTTTTTTCGATTGATATAGGCAAGTGGGGTATCGTAAGAAAGGTACCGTCGCGTACATTCTATTTTTGGAATTTCTTCAAATTTGGAGAAAGGAGAAAAAAGGGAGAGGGGAAAATATGTGATCCGAGTTTGTCCCCCCTTCCCATAGCATACCATAGAAAATGGAAAATAATGGAAATAGTTTATTTTAATAGTTACAGTTAGCACACCCCTCCATCCATTAGGCTGATCGCTGACTCCTATTATTTTTTTTTACGCAAGTTTTCAATTTGCAATGTCGTCTTAACATGAATGGTTAAGCATCTTGAAGAGTAGAACAGTTTATCTCGTATACATACATATCTATCTACAGTACAGTTTCTCATATTGAAACTATTACTTTGAGAGGTGACAGATGGAGTCTTTTTTTTTATGAATTTGCATGTAAGATACTATATCATGGGTAAGACTTTATAACGATTTTCTCCTTTTGAGCGGTACCAAAAGAGGAGGGAGCCAATATTTACATACCAAAATAAACGCTTGCTACAGAACCCTCGAATTGCAGGCGTAGTCTTTGTATTCCGGTTTCATTTATGATGGGTGGGTATGGAATGATTTTGTTGTCTACTTTTATCATAGTTAATATTGGACGTTACCTGGTTACCTCCCCTGCAGCATTCATTCAGTCTAAATAGACATTCTGTTCAGTTTCCAAATAGCAATTGATAATAAAATATGAAATAATTACATTTATTCATCGACATTATGAAAATCTCCCAGTGAATTAATGCCACACTTAGTTAACGAAGTAATGCATCAACCGATTTCTGTTTAAAGCACGAAATATTCATGAATATATCCATTAATCGAATATCGAATCCACTTACGTCAATTGCTCTTTGGCCTTTTAGTCTCGTGGCATTTCCATAGCATTCATCATCATCGACCGCACAATTTCAATCAAACTTGAACTACATTTAGGATAAAATCTTCCTAAGATTGCGGCAGACATATCTTCAAGAATGTCCTACATATAGTATAAATAGCAGTCATTCGTGGATGTATGTTAACATGTACATAATTTCGTCTGACAACTTGTACTTCATCCACTTAGCAAGTTTGATGTCTACTCCATATCACACATCCCATGAAATTGCTAGCGAAATGCAATGTGTGCTACTATCTTTGCGATGTTTGTTGTACCATCTTCCTTGGCTTTTGGATTTTGCGGAAAACCCCGAGGATGAGTTGATAATGTGAAAAGTTTTCACATTGCCTTCAACACATCACTTAACTCGTAAGTGTGTAATTTTCGAAAATTTGAATACATATATGTAAACGATTTTCATGAGAGTAATTGAAATAGCCTTTGAAAGCCTGGAGGTGGCGCGACGGCGACAAATGATATTGATGCTGTAAAGTTTTGGGTTATAAAAATTTTGCTCGAAAATTAAACATGTTTTAAATGAAAACTTTTGCTTTTGTTCTAGTTTTCGTCGCACAAGATGCAATGACGGATGCCGCTGTATGTCAAACATAACGCGATATTGCACAATATTGGTATCATATCTCATGAACATTTGGTGGTAGCCTCCAAAACAGTTGCTCAACCAGTGGGCAGCGAGCAAGGTAACGCATTTCGAAAAGCGTATTCAGTTTGTCCCCAAGCTGGAGATGAAATCGTTACGTGTTTCTAGTGATAAAATGCCAGTATCGAATTCGTCGCCAATTTCAAGGGGACGAAATAGAGCCATCTCCAGAGTGCACTTGTCATCTAAAATGGTTGTACGACTGTCTGCAATGCAACCACCAGATGGAAACAAATCGGTGTCGAGATAACGGCCAATGTAACTGATTTACGAGTATAACATGAACTTGCACTTAAAACGTTCAAACGCTGCAACCTCTTAAAGGTTTCGGTTTTGAAGCCTTGCGGCTAACGATGCGACGCGACTACTCGATTACCCATTTCCGTTCCATTAACAATATAGAGTCACACTGACTCCACATTGGGCGCCAAATATGACTTTTTAAAAAACACTTTTTTATTATAAATTTTCGCTGACATAGTATTAAGAGAAAGCCGTAACGGAGCCTTAAAATATTCCTAAGGTCGATTAAGGCAGCCTTCATAATCATCGTGGCGCGACAGCCCGGCGTCTGGCCTTGGCCGCCTGGATTATTGTCCTCCAATTATCTCGGTCACGTGACCGCGTCCTCCAATTTTGGGAGCCCAGCAGCTGCGCGGCGTCCACACCTACTGAGCTCTCCCAACGAGATCTCGGTCGTCCTCGCAGTATCGCTCCGTCGACTCGTTCTGCATTCATTACTCTCTTAGGCATGCGATCATCGTCCATTCTTTGTACATGCCCTGCCCATTGAAGTCGTTGTAGTTTGACGATTTTCGAGACTTGGAGCTCATCGTACAGTTCATACATGGTGGTACTGGATGCGCCATTCATCTCGATCGCAAACAGCCCCGAAAATTCGCCGTAGAACCTTACGTTCAAATGTGTCTAGCATGTTTTCGGAGGCTTGAGTTAGGGTCCATGCTTCGCAGCCATAGCATAGCACTGGTCGTATAATGGTTTTGTACACGCGGAGCTTCGTGTTTCTGTGCACATGCTTCGATTTCATTATGGGGAGAACCGAGAAAAAAGTCTTATTAGCTAACTGCATCCGTCGCTTGATTTCGTCAGTTTCGTTGGCGTCCCTTGACAAGTTGCAACCCAGGTAAATGAAGTTGTTCACGAACTCGATGTTGAGGTCCCCCACATTGATTCTCGGTTGTGCAGGTGTCCTTGTCGCCGATTGCATCATTATTTCAGTTTTACCCTGGTTAATACATAATCCAACTTCCTTTGCAGCGGTATCGAGCGTATGCAGAAGTTCTTCTGCGTCAGTCAATCTTCGGGACATGATGTTGATGTCGCCGGCGTACGCTGCTAATTGTGTCGACTTGATGAGTAGCGTCTTGCTGTTGTCCATATTCATGGCCCGAATAACGTATTCCAGTGCTAGATTGAAGAGCGTCGGTGCCAGTCCATCGCCCTGTTTCAAACCCGTGCGTTTTTCAAATAGATCAGTAAGTCTATTCTGGATCCTGACTTGTGAGACGGAGTTGGTCATCGTCATCTTTGTCATTCGCACTAATTTTGCCGGTATACCAAATTGCAGCATGATGTTGTACAGTACTCCACGATCGATACTGTCGTATGCCTGCTTGAAGTCGACAAAGATTTGGTATACGTTTACGTTGTATTCCCAGCACTTCTGGAGTATCAGTTTGACTGAGAAGAGCTGATCGATTGTGGACCGCCCAGGTCTGAAACCGCTCTGATATTCGCCAATGACTCGTTCTGCGTACGGTTTTATTCTATTTTCCAGAATTTTCGTCAAAATTTTATAGGACGTACAAACTAGTCTCACCCCGCAGTTTATCTCCCTTTTTATGAATTGGACAGATGATGCTTCTGCGCCAATCGTCAGGGATCTCCTCATTCTCCCATACTCGCAGGAGTAATTGATGTATGGCATCAACTAGACTCGTTCCACCGAATCTTAGCAGTTCAGCTGGAATCTCGTCAGCGCCCGGCTCTTTATTTCGTTTTAGTGACCGCAACGCGAGATCAACTTCCTTTACTGTCGGGGGTTGAATGGGTGGGCCTAGATCAACAATATCGTCGAGAGCTTCCTGTGTGGGGATGTTAGATGGTCGGTTTAGAAGCTCTTCAAAATAAGAGGCCCATCGTTTGTTAATACCATCGGTGTCGCTGATGATGTTTCCATCCTTGTCCTTACAAAGGCTAGTCCTGGGTTGGTAGCCGTTCTTAATTGTATTTACTAGTTTGTACGCTTGTCTGGTGTTCCTATTAGCTAAGTTTTCGTTTATGTTCAGCAACTGCTCGTCCAAGTATTTACGTTTCTTACGTCTAATTATTCTATTCGATATTCGCCGTAGCTCGTCATATTAGGGCAGCCTTAAAAAGTAGAAAAAAATTCATTTCCGATTTTATTGACTAGATAAAATCATACCCACAATGAGCTCCGAATATTTTCGCGGTTATTCGACAATTTTGGACAGTAAATTTTTATTGACATAGAATTAAGAAAAAACATAGGCTTAAGGTAAAGTCTGAAAAGTTTTCGATTTTTGTGACTAACAGTACCGACCGCCTACATAGATGAAATGGAACTGACCGTCAAATTTTTTCGGTTTTTTTTTCAATTATTTCTCGACTAAAAATTTTCAGCGACCTACGTCTTAAGACAAAAACAAACAAGCCTTTAGATAGTTTCAGGAAAAGTCTTGAAAAAAAACTCGGGTTTTGTGTCTTTTTATCAACTGTACCACTCGCTGATTTAGGTGAGTCGTTCAAAATAACTGCCATGTTCACATGCTACTCGTCACTAGGGCAGGTGTTGCGCATAAATTCTCATATCGGTTGGCACTATGTGCCACCACCGACGAGCGATGACAGATACGTGCGCGCTTTTCGCTCAGCTTTTTATTGTATCGATCAAAGCTAGTAAGCTATAGAAGAAGGTATAGATACTATTGGGTATCCTCCGGTAGGCTTAATCGTGATCTATTAAGTCCGTCTTCCCAACTACTGCAGCACCTTCCAGGTGAAATTTTGTGCCATAAGAGAGGAACTGACGTATTGTATTTTGGATGTGTGATAATTCATAACACCGTGAAGGAGTTTTATTATTGGTCACCGCATTATCAATGAAAACGCTAGAATGCTCCGCTGGATACTTTTAGAGTCCTCTTTTGCACATGTACGATATTAACGTATCGCAGAGGGTCTGGAGACCTGCTGCTATACTAATCAGGGTGATTTCGTTCATGAGCATGCTCGTCAAATCTTTCGTCTCGAGGTTTACTTTGGATGTTAGCAGTACGTTTGCTGAGGATGAGGTGTTGAATGCCTCGAAATGCATCCAATACTGTACTTTTAACTTTGAAAAATAAAAATTAAAGTATCTCGACGAAATTTAAGCAATTAGTTGTTTTGTTTTATTTTTTTTCGGGTTAATTTTATGCGGAATTCTGCAATTCATAAAGGAACGGAGATTAATAAAAAATACATCCCCAATTGCTTTGGATGATTCAATAAAAGATGATACCAGGAGTAGCGGTCGCCCACGCCATACCATTAGCTTACTCCCAAAACTCCTGTCTGACAAACCAGATAGGACTTGAAGAGCCCTTTGAATTGGCAAAATGTAAATTTTTCTCATTGGTTCATTGTACTTTGAGAATGAAGAAAAAGGCCATTGGCCTGCGCACTCCATTAAATCAATGGGGCCCCACGTGGAGGAATGTCAAAAGAAATATAGAACATCCAAAGGATACGAATTCCCGTGGAGCGATACAGGGCTAGATAAGCCAAACGGGCACTAAGTCCAAATAAGACCGTTGATAGGAGATACAGTACAATCAGGAGAGATTATTTCCTTTTATCATCATTTGAAAGAAGTTTTTCTCCAGTCTAATAGCCCAACTGACAAACTCTCGACAGTTAAGCTCGTGTGAACTGAACAAAGCCCTTAGAAGACTACAGTAAGTTTCTTCGTCACTCTCGTAACGCAACTCTTGTAAAAAGATTTAAATTAGCATTCATAGTACAGTTATTTATATTATGAGAGTATTTCTCTAGTAGAGTTTTACTCTTGTTACAAGATCATCGGTGGTATTCCGACTTACATCGGAATAGGCCACTGAGTACAACGACCACACTTATATAGTGCCCACTATACGATACTGGTGCGAATTATATCCAATGAAAAATCTTTCTATTTTATCACGCATATGCGCAACACTAACTTTTTTTTATAAGAATAGAGTGGAGTCGGTCATTACAAAACTAAGCCATAAAGTTAGTGTCTACCTATACTTACTATTGGCAGCGTTGATTTTCAGCTCCGCATTACGGCTTTGGCAATGCAGAGCATCCGACATTTGAGCTATTTTACTTTATCCAAATTATTTGATAGAAGACAAATATTGTCAGCATAGTCAGAAAGTATTTGAACAACTTCCATCTTATACCTTTGTTCTGGTGTTCTTGAAGCGCGCCGCTTAGTACATCATTAATGGCAATTAAAAACAGTAAAGGTGACAAAATGCAACCTTGTCACACTCCGCTATGCACCTTGAGAGGATCTGATAGCTTATCGTTGTGTAAGACGTGACATCAGGTTCCCTGGTACTCCTTGATGATGAAAATTACTTTAACTGGCATGCCTCCCCTACGTATAGCCCTCCAGATAAATTCCCGGTCAACGCTGTCAAACGCCTATTCGGAATCGATGAACATGAGATGTTCATTCCGCGGATTGTTCAATAATATTTCGGAGGGTGTTGATGTGGTCGCCACATAAAAATCCCACGCGAAGGCCGGCTTGTTCATCATTCAATGTGCGGTCAACTGTTTGTTTGATCCGGTTCAAGATTATTTTTGCCATCAGTTTGGAGACTGCTGGGAGGAGACAGATCCCACGCCAATTATTGCAATCCTTCGGGTTGGCTTTCTTCGGGATCTTAATAATGGCGCCCTTCTTCCACTCTTTAGGAAGAGTTTCGGTTTCCCAACACTCTTGGATAAGGGAGGGAAGAATATCTTCAGTAGCATTGGCATCCGCTTTAAAAAGTTCCACCGGAATTCCATCTATCCCCGGGGCTTTACCCGCATCCATCGATTTAATAGCCGCAGTTACTTCCAGCTTATATGGTGGGCTGGTATCAACTCTGGCTATTTGCGGAATATCTTCTGCTACTAATGAACTTGCATTCGAAGATCCAAAGGTGTTGTTGAGGAACTTAATTAAGTGTTCACTCTATATCCGCAGTTGGTGTTCTTCGCTTACCAGTAGAGACACATCTTTATCTTTCACAGGATGTTCTGTTGCAAAAGATTTGCCAGTTAATGGCTTAGTTAGCTTAAAAAGGGTTCCACTGTCACCGCTGTAAGCCGCTTCCTCTGCCTTCTCCGCTAATGCGTTGATGTACAATAATTTCGCTTGTCCTGTTTTACGGTTCTTTGCACGCCTTTCTGTAGTGAACGGTATTCAGCTCTGAGTTCGTCTTTGGCTGAGCCGTCAGCAGTTGAGTTAATCTGTTCGTTAACTCTCTTGCGTGCTCAGATTAGAGACCATGTAGGGTCACTAATGAATGGTCTCCTGCCGCGCTCCAATCGACCCGCAAATGTTACGCCACACGAAATAAATGAGTCCTTAGCGACGTTTCATCTATCATCAATTGTAGGATTCGCAAAAGATGGTGGTGCAATAGCTCTCTCGTGCACGGCGGTGAAATATGGACGTTTGATAGATGGGTCTTTAAGCTTTTTCATAATAAAACGTCGCAAGATTCGTGCATTTTGAAGGGCGCCGGATCGATGCCGTTCGTAGGCGCATTTTTGCTATAACCAGTTGGTGCTGCTAACATCAGTGCCTCGTATCGACCTGACGTCCAAGAGACAATTCCTCCATGCCTCGGAGACGGCTATATATGGTCAATCTGGTTTTCTGTTCTGCCATCCGGAGAGCTCCAAGTTGTCAAGTGGCGGATTTGTGCTTGAACAGGGTACTGCTAATGACGAGTTGTCGAGAACTGCAAAACTCCACGAACATCTCGCCATTTTCGTTCCTGTTGTCTAGTCCATGATTGCCCATTAGGTGTTCTAGGCCTACATTGACAGACCCAACTTTGGCGTTGAAATATCCCGTGATAATTTTTAAGTCACCTTTGGGAGCCTTGTCGAAGGTGTCGCCAAGCCGTTGATAAAAGGTGTCCTTAGCAAATTGATCCACCAGTTTAGTCGGGGCGTAGCACTGCACAATTGTGATTTTTCTAGGCCTGGATTGGAATCTGGCTGTGATGATACGGTTAGAGATGGGCTTCCAGTGAATTAGAGATAGGCGTGCCTCCCTAGTCAACAGGATTCCGACGCCTGCCATTCGAGGTGACGTAACGTCTTCATTTCCAGAGTAGAACAGTACTGTTTGGGAGCTGGGTGATGAAGTCGTTTCCGATCCAGGCCATCTTGTTTTGATCGGTCCTAGTATATCGATGTTGTATGCGGTTATTTCCCGTTCGACTTTAGTGAGCCCCACACTATTGCACTCGCCCCACATCGTTCGAACGTTCCAAAAACGGATCGCGGTCCGTTGTTTGTAGCCAAAAGTCGTTGCCGGTGAAGCAGTCCGTGGCATCCGAGGCTCGTTTAATGTTTCGAGTCTAAATTGATTTCAGGTACGCAGGTTACAAGCCCACAAACTCAAAAAAAAAAAATTACGGTAAAAAATCAAAATACAGCTAAAACGTCCTAGAAAATTGGCGCCCAATGTGGGGTCGGTGAAGTTTTATATATGCAGCATAAGCTTTCACTGATTTACTGAATCCGAAAAGAATAATCAAATAGGGTTGTACCATTAGTCACGGGACAAAAAGACCTTCCCTCGAGGCCAGTTTCACAATGCACGAGTTGTCATGACAAATGCCACTTAGTGTCACTTGTGTACTGTCATATTATAAAATAACATTATATTTTGTTGCCTTCTTTATGAAAATATTGGTCGAATCCTGTTCTATTTTACGTTTGGCTCTAAAGCTCATCAACGTTTTTTATACTTCCATCATCGAAAATGTCATCATAAATTTTCTGATGACTTTCTTGATGGCATGAATTCATCAGCTACCCATTTTATGAGTGCTTCGAAGATTCATTGAAAAATGACAGGGTGACAGTTTGTCGCTGATCAAGGCATAGAGAGTTGATTTTCACTCAAGAGATTAAGGGTTCAAATCGAGCTGTGAGCAGATATTGAAATTTCTTTATTGCCGATAGCATATTCCCTCCTTCGACTAAAAGCTATCTACGCTACTGAGATGCCCTGATCTGACGATAGGCTTAATTGGCCATACACTTGCAATTTAAGGCGCGGCGGGCAGTCCACGATAATTAGACTGCCATGTCGTGCGGCCAACTGTGGGTCGGTAGTCAAATACGATTATCTTGAGTTTAATTGTATGCTTCACTTAAGCTGCAGGTGAAAAGCCACTTTTTGACATTTCTTGCAAGGGTACGCTGAAGATCGTGTTTACCCTTCAACTTATGACCATCGATTGAAACTGGCACTCTCTACGATTTATTTATTCATGGCATCAGACCTAGACATTGTTACACAAATACACATATGAATGCCATAAATGAATAATATAAATCGCAGTATTTCAGTTATTTCTAGCTACACTTGAAAAGCCATAAAAAAATAAATACTAAAGGAAATTATATGGGGGACGTTATTGAAATTCAACGAAGCTTGGATACTCACGGAGACAAGCTAAATAAAAATTTACAAACTACGTCAAACCTGACATGAGAAAAATGTCCTTGGGGGTTTAAAATTGGAAGAATGGCGTTCTAAAAAATAGATTGGTTCCAATAACAAGTCAGTCAGACTACAAATACATGCTTATAGAATGCCCTTACCATTTAGGGCTATTCTATTTATATCCTTTCTTAAGAATTCTTTTTTGTTTTGAATACTTAAGGTTATAAGTTAATACTTAAGGTCACAAGTATTTCAAGTCAAATAGTTCATATTGACTAGGCAGCATCAGGTCTATGAAGCTCTTGATTTTGGGATAATTTATTGAAAGCGTAAACGGTGAGCTAAATCATCCGGAAAATGAAATTTTAATTAAATAGAAATTCCTAATTTAGAATTTAAGCCATTATCAAAATAAATTTCAGAAAAACAAAATCGAATTCAACAAACGTCACATTAATTCAATCGTAAAAACTTTATTTCTCTTATAGCAGTTGTAACGGAAAGCCCGCTATTCCATTTGATTATGGGCGAGTTGTTCACTAGACTATTTGTGGGATATTTTCTCCTTTATGAATACAAAGAAAGAGGAAAGCAATTCAGGAATTAGCCGGAACAATATCCTGCGGCAAACAATTCCACTATACAACATTGAAACGAAGGAGTCCTATATCGATTCAGTTGTGTCTGCTGTGTTGTACGGACTCTATCGATTTCCGAAGCTAATAGATGCAACTTGTTTACGGGTTTTCCATTGTGGTGAAAGGATTCAGTGCTCTTTGATAAAGGGGAATTCTGATTGGTCTATAATGGAGTTCTATAATAGAAGAGTTTTTTTTTCTTAATGATTTGTGACCATTTTTATACCCTTCACGGATGTGATAGGGTATATTAACTTTGTCATGAAGTTTGCAACGCACAGAAGGAAGCATCTCCGACCATATAAACTATATACCTATATATTCTTGGTCAGTATGATGAGACGAGTCGATTAAGCTTTGTCCGTCTGTCCGTTTGTCCGTCTGTTTCTATGCAAACTAGTCCCTCAGTTTTAAAGCTATCGAAATGAAATTTTGTGCAGAACCTTCTTTCTATTGCACGCAGTATATATGCCGGAACCAATGAAATCGGACTACTACGTCATATAGCTGCCATAGGAACGACCGGTCCAAACATTCGTCTTTGTGAGAAAAACTTTTTTATTTCCAAAGATATTGTTTTCGAAATTCACAGTAATGAGTAGTATTTTTAGTGAAATCATATTTCCGAACTTGGTTGAAATCGGACCACTCTATCATATAGCTGTCATAGGAACGACTGTCCCAAAAGCAAGTTTTTGTCAGAAAAACTTTTTTTATTTCTCAAGATATCTTGACGAAATTGCATATTATTCAATCGCTGCTAAGCCACTTTCCTAAATTTGGTTGAAATCGCCCCACTATTTCATATACCTCTTATAGGAACAGTGAAATCGGAACAAGTTTTACTACTAATTTGAAAAAGGCAAATGTACCACCTTCGCGTGAAGGGTATCATACCTTCGGCAAGCTAGCCGAAGCCTAGCTTGTTTTTTATTCAAATTATTCAAGAGTCGTCGTATATTCTGGATTTAAGGAAAAGGATTTATATCATCGACATATATGAATAAGGCACTACCTAGCGTTGGATCAGCTCTCCATTCGCTAGTAGGAAAAATCGAATCAGCTATGACAGACAAGGAGACTGCTGTATGTGTCTTTATCGATATTAAAGGAGCCTTCGATAACACATCCTTCTCTTCCATTGACTCTGCAAGAGCGAAGGAAGCTGACGTTACTACGACAACTTGGGTCAAAAGGATGTTATCATCCAAATGGGTCATCTACGAAATTGAAGACTCTATTTTAACAGCAAAAGTCACTCGAGGCTGCCCACTAGGAGGCGTACTTTCTCCTATTCTACGGTACACCGTAGTAGGCAGCTTGATCTGGAAACTAACCGCCATGGGTTATTCAACACAAGGATATGATGACGATCTAGTGATCACTGTCAAGAGAAAATTCGAGGAAGTCTTAATAGATATCCTTCAAACAGTTCTAAATGTAGTACAAACATGGTGTGATGAAAATGGTCTTCGAGTTGATCCTTCCAAGGCAGCTGTTGTACCCTTCACAAGATAACAAAATTTACGATTGATGAGATGTCCTACCATGTACAACTGTCAAGTACTCCTGGTCGATTCCTTAAAATATCTTGGTGTTAACTCACGATAGGATAATACTCTGGACGGAATACCTGAAGACTATCGCGGATAAGGCCACCAGAGCTCTCTGAATCTGCAAACAATTCGTAGGGAACACATGGGTAACAAGCCTTCTAATAGTTGTCTGGATCTACAAGCCGATTGTCAGACCCATAATTTACTATGGAGCTATCATCTGGTGGAAAAAATGGTTATATGTGATTTGAATGCGAAAGTTGGCGCTGATAACTATGGGCTCAGATATGTGATGGGGAGGCACGGTCTTGGTGATCGTAATTACAACGATGAAAGATTTGTAGAGTTCTGCAACTTTCACAGTCTCTTCATCGGTGGTACTATGTTTGAGCATAAGGACCACCACAAAATCAGTTGGTCCTCTGTTGATCGGCGCAGCACACAAAATCAGATCGACCATTTTGCCATTAGTAAAAGATTTAAGAGTTGTCTCCTGGATGTGCGAAACAAGAAGGGTGCCAATATTGGGATGGAAAGAGACCAATATCTTATGATCGCTAATGTTCGATTGCGCCTTAGCGACGAAAGGGGCCGCAAAAAGTTTATGTGAATTCTCTTTTAGCCTCAGTAGAAGAAGCTGCAAGAAGTAACAACTTGAACGCCGTATACCGTGTCATCAAGGAGCTTACAGGTGGTCGTAACTCTTGGCAACACCCGGTGAAGGATAGTGATGGAAAGCTACTTATCTTGGAAGAAGATCAAATGAGGTGGTGGAAATAACACTTCGCCGCTATCTTGAACCGTGTAACCTCTTGTGAAGTTCCCCCTAATATAGATAATTTAGCTAACCATCAAAATGTGCGTACACGGTCCACTACCCCAATTAAAGGGGAAATAGTCACTGCAATTATTGCACTAAAACGAGGAAAGGCCGCCGGACTTGACGGTATCCTCGCCGAACTTTATCAAGCAGCGCCAAGCGTAACTGCCGATTTGCTGCACCCACTTGTTGATAAAGTGTGGAATACAGAGACCTTTCCCACTGAGTGGAAGGAAGGTTTGATCATCAAACTTCCAAAGAAGGGTAGCTTCACAGACTGTAATAATTGGAGAGGCATTTGTGCGCTTCCTGCCAAGAAAATAGGTAAACTAGTCCTGGAAAGACTAAAGGCCCACTTAGGAAGCACAATTGATGAAGAGCAGGCTGGTTTTCGATCCGGATTCTCCTGTGTCGATCACATTAACACCCTGCGAATCATCATCGAGCAATGCGCTGAATACGATTCTCCCCTTCACTTGCTTTTCATTGATTTCGAAAAGGCTTTCGATAGTGTGAACCGGGATTCTATATGGGCGGCCTTGTGCAGGAGAGGCATCCCTGAGAAGCATGTGGCTATTATTAAGGCAACCTATGATGGCGTAAAATGTCGCGTTCTGCATAAAGGTAAGGTGTCGGGGGCCTTTGAGATTCCCAGTGGAGTTCGGCAGGGGTGCATCCTCTCACCGATCCTATTGCATGAAGCCCTATCCGGACACGACAGAGGATTCAATGGACTTTGACATCTTATCTACAACATATTGACTACGCTGACGACATATGCCTACTCTCCCACAAAATCATGGATCTGTCCGCAATGGCGTTAGATCTCGAGAGGGAGGCAAGCAAGGTTGGGCTTAAGATTAATACCAACAAGACCAAGGTTCTTAGCCCGCCATTGCAAAAAGGAAATCCGACACCTATTGCCATCAATATTAAGGGGCAGCCTGTGGAGAAGGTGGACAACTTCGTCTACCTGGGTAGCATTGTTGTCTTCTTCGTTGTCTTCGTCGAATTTTAAGAATATTCTGGCCCAAAACAATATTAAATGAAGAGCTAAGTCGGGGTACGGGTCAGATGCCAATCGACGAATTGATCCGCAGGCGAAAATGGCAGTGGATAGGTCACACATTGCGGAAGAGTGATAACTGCCTTGCTTTGCATGCCATGAAATGGAACCCCATTTCCAACCAAGGCCGACCAAGAGCGGGTCCTCGAATCACATGGCGTCGATCTGTGGCAAAGGAGTGTCAGGCACTGGGTAAGTCTTTTCGGGAGTTGCGTCCCACTGCCCAGAATAGAGTACGATGGAGCGCAGGAGTAATTGACGAGCTATGCCCCACTAGGGGTTAAGGCAAAGTAGTAGTAGCATTGAACGATAGTCAAAAATCTAAACCGGTGAGTCAGTCCTTTTCAGACGCATAGTTGACGTTTTTTTGTAAAAAAAAGTTGCTGTACATACACATTCTATTCTTTTTAGTGGCCTTCTATACGAATACTGGGAAATACAGTGGCATTATGCTTACGCTCCATACGACAGGGGAAGGAAGGGATACAAAGATTCAAAAATCCTGGGTCAATTGTATTCTCCTGAAAGGGAAACGTAAAAAAACGTCGTATATTCTGCATTCAATAGGTAAAACTTTTAACGAAATCCAAGTAAAATCGGGAAATTATAAATAACGCAAATAAAAGAAAAAAAAACCAGGCCATAGTAGCGTATATACCCTAGACTTGTACAGACCTAGTGGTGACACCAAAAGTAATAATTGGCAACGACCATATGCATTAAAAGTGAGTTACCTATATAGCCAGTTTATAGGGGAGGTTGGCACTCAATCAGGGGGATCTTGACCATTCTCAAAATCAATTAACTAACACATTCTACAAATATTTGTTGAATTTTTCAAGTCGCTAGCTTTATTCCATCGAAAATTATTGCTTATTTGAAGTCTCACTTGTAGGGGAGGTAGGGGTTCCTTGAGTCGGATCTTGCCCATCATTGCCACCAGCCAATTAGATCACCCTACAAACATACAAACAAAATTTTAAGTCTCTAGCTTCACTCTATCGAAAGTTATTGCTTATTTGAAGTTCCATTTGTAGGGGAAGTAGGGGTTTCGTTGGTTGGATTTTATGTATTTTCAATATTAGCCAACTGGATCCTACTACAAACGTTTGGCCAAAATTTCAAGTCGCTAGCTTTATTTTGACGTAAGTTATCGCTTATTTTAAGTGTCATCTCTAGGGGAAGTAGGGGCTCCTTAGATCGAATCTAACCCATCTTTAATGCCAACTAACTCAATCTCACTTCAAACATTTGACCAAAATTTCAAGTTGCTGGCTTCATTCTATCAAAAGTAATCGCTTATTTGATGTTTTATTTGTAGGGGAGGTAGGGGTTCCTTGGGTCGGATCTTGCCCATTTTTAAAACCAACTAATAAGACCTTACTACCAACATTCTACCAAATTTTCAATTCGCTAGTGTCATTCCATAGAAAGTTATCGTAATTAAAACTAATATTTAATTTTTTGAATTTTGTAGGGGAGGTAGGCGTTCCTTTGATCTGATTATGCCCAACTTACCAAAACCTAAGCAGCTTCTCACTTCAGGGTTACATGCCAAAAATCAGATGTCTACGTCAATTGGTTCAAGAGTTATGGATAAAAAACCTGAAAAGTAGGGTAGTACGGGGCTCTTTGTAAGAAAATTACCGTTAGTTTTCAACTGATCGATTTTACTTTTCCAACAGAGTATAAGATCACCCTCACGAGTAATCCACCAAAGCTAGAGCTTTTCATGTTTATTTAATCGGGAGTTATAGATACATTTAAGTATTTGACATATGTAGCGGAGGTAGGCGTTCTCTTGGCCTGATCATGCCCATTTTCAATATTAACCAACTAGATCATACTTTCAACAATTCACCAAAATTTCAAGGCTCTAGCTTCATTCTATCGAAAGTTATCGTGCGAACGGGCAGACAGACAGACAGACAGACATGGCTAAATCGAATCAGGAGGTGACCGTGATCATTTATATGTACACATTGCTATACCTCCGGAGCCTCCTTTAAGGTGTTACATATTTCCGTCGTGACAAAAACAATATACCCTATACTAAAAGTCTAGGGTATAAAAACAGACATCCGGAGGCGAGATCGTAAAAGAGCTACTTTCACCTTGCGTACTCTCGTACTCAGCTAGTCTACATATATTTGTTCCTTTTATTAATTTTTCTTCCTCAAAAAACTTCCGAATGTGTACGCCAATGAACTTCTTGCATATATACATATACATACATACCTTCCAAAGTCGACTCAACCTCCTATATCCACATCAATGACAATAAACCCTAATAACCTTTACCAATTTCAAAATGCCATCCAAACATTTTCCTCTATTGTCCTCACTTGATTTTAAACATTCACGCAGTCCAACCGTACCAGTAGTTCCATTTCTAAGGAAACTCTCCATAACAATCCACTTCTGAAAATGCTTTTTGGAAACCAAAGGCGTGAATAATTAATGGCTTGAACTTTTCCAGTTTTTTTCCAAAGCAGCTCGATAGAAAAGCGAAAATGGAGTCAATAATTGAACGAAACTTAGGCCAAATAAAAAAACAGGACTCCCACCATTCTCGTTCGCAAAAATAAAACAATAGTCTTCGTAACCACAGTTTCGTTCAACTTAGAAACAATGCCGCTTTCGAAGCTTAACCAGAAATAGCAGGATAAAATAAATATCCTTTTCTGGGACGATTGGCATGGCCGGCGCGGAGCTCTATAATACGTCGTTGTCCGCTTTCGCTCTCGCAACCCTGAATCAGTCAAGCATTTCGTAGACTCTCCTGTTTTTTTTTGACATTATTTCATTGTCCCACGCCATCAAACATTGTCCTTTTCGGGGAACGAAGATACCACCGTCTTCGTCCTCTCGCCGTAGCGAGATGTTAATTTTGGGTGAGCTAATTAAACATCAAGGACCCTATGCTTCAATCAAGTTAAGTGGTGAAGGCGGTGGCTTCGGGCGAAGAACATTGACATTATCTGCGTTATTTAGTCTTTAAGTGTTGTATTTCGGACGAAACTTCCGCAGAGTAGAAATGATGAGAGAAAGTGGCTTAACAGTATTGTGACGACAAGCCTAAGACCAACACAATTTTCCTGTAATTTTTCACTTGACACAATCACTTTTGGCTACGCTACGATGATGCGATTGGGGGTGAACATCTTAAAGCAGTCGTCATTTGAAGAGATTAAGAAATTTCTCCTGGTTTTTGAGAGTACTGACATGAAGGACAGTAAGTCGCTCATTTATTTGAATATGGAATTATTTTCCTCCATGACTTTCCAAGAGATTAACCTTTTCATGCAAACATAGCAGCCTTGATGTAAGGTAGATTAGGGCTAACATAAGGAAGGGTTAAGTGTGTAGGAGGTACCGGTGAAAGTTAGAGGTTCAAGGAAGAAACGACTAATTAGGATAACGGGTAAGAAATGTACAATGCCTTTCAAAAGAAATACAGCCGATTCAGCTGATTTTACAAAAAAATTAACACATTTTCTCTCCAAATTAAGATTATTTATGACTCAGAATACAAAAACTAAAGGCGCACTTTGAATTGAAAAAAAAAAAAAAAACACTTTTCATGTCGAAACTCAGCTGGAAATGCCCTCTATGAGGTCGAGGCTTTATACGATTCAAAAATAAATAATTACCTAAGCCTGGGCCATAGGCTCGTGTTCTATTTTTAAAGATGCCTTGAACGTAAAATATTAATCCTTTTAATTCTACTACTATTCCTAATGTAAAACATGTCTTAATTGACGGACAATTTTCGCCAACCCAACGTTAAACGGACTCTCAACCTCAATCCATGTTCCACTAGAAGGGTTAAGGCAAACGCAGAAGGAGGTGTATTCTGGGGGAGGTGAATGCTGGCAAGGTGCATCGTCCCAAATTGGTTTATACTCAATTGCCCTAACCCCTTGTGGGGCATAGCGCGTCAACTGTTCCATGTGGCCCAGTTGACGTTTCGTTGGCATAATCTGGTTTTCGGAGAATGCAGTTGCCAGCATACACCTCCTGCACATCCATGGTCACGAACGTCGTCGTGGACGGGATTCGAACCTGAAACGCCGGTAGTCAAACATGAGACTGATGCCTCAACACACTGCGCTACCGGTCGCCCACTAGGGGTTAGAGCAAATGAGTATGAAGGATTTGAAACGAGCAGTTTCCAAAGCATCCGCTCTTTTCCCGAAGGAATAAGAGAAAATGAAATTGAGATCCATGAATGCAGAAGCCCCAAAAATCTATGGTTAAGGTCCACAAGGAAGGAATCCCGTGCCACCCAGTAGTCCCGTACACCACGGCCTCGGCATATCACCTAACCAAAACGATCAACGTCAAGATCCATAAACTCTGCGAATTCGAGGTAAGAAATGGGGTCCGAAATTCGGTAGAATTTCGACAACATTTTCGGATGTAAGTATACCTGCTGTCACATAAGATAGGAGCAAGTAGGTCAATGGTCCATTCCGCGTTCTAGATTCCCATTGTAATGAACCATATTCTGGTCCGGTAGTGCTGTTTCCACCGACAGATCGATGGCAGCACCTGATGAGTAATGATCTGTCAGTGGTACGAAACCAGAGACCGAGGCCCATTACACCTGGATCAAAATGCGAGCGCGAGAGCGACTGATCCGTTTCCCAACCATTCCATCCTTATCGCCCCATTTTTTTTATTATTCCACATTTTCCCTCCCATATTTGTGTTGTCCTCCCCAGGCCTATGAATTTTTATTAATACGTGAAAGACAGGGGCGACGAGCGGCGAAAACCCCGCCCACGTCTCCCTAACTGAGCTACAGCAAGCATAGGCTGCTGCTTAGCTCGTTGAGGGGCCTTTTTTTTCGCCAGATAGCATGGCCCCACCTTCACAGATATTATGCTACCGAAGGCTCCGTACCCACGGGCATCTTCGGATGCCCACCAAACCGTCCACCATGTTTAATTCAAATTTTGAAAGTAAACTTAACACTACAAGGGACATCGCTTCTAACAATGGGTGTCAAGTAGATATGGCGAAAAACTTGATAAAGAAAAAGATCATGGAAATGATGAGAAACTTGGTTTACCCCAAGGTGTCAGTGGAACGTCACGAAAAATTTACATTTCGTTGCCTTTTATCCCCACTCTATATTACTTAACGCAAAAGCTCGTTCCGACAGATTAAAGAAACCTGGGGCATATAAACTTGAAGGTACCAAAATCTCAGCAACATACGTTGGACAAACCGGGCGATCAATAAAAACCAGATTCAACGAGCACATATACTAAGTGACTCAAAACAATAGCGGATCAAAGAATCGAGTTCAGATGGAGCCCGATTTGTTACCTAGAGAGTAAGGGATATGTACACATTTCAACTTTCAGCCCTCAAGAGGCAGGCGTCTAAAAGCGCGGAACCATTTTTTTTCGAGAAGAGCATGCAATGATGAGAGTGTAATGCCATGAACCACGGTTAGGTTGGGTATAAGGGCTGATGTACTTACCACAGCACACATGTACTGGGTGAAAAAGTGGGATCCAAGAAACGTCTTCCTCCCCCTTGCAGGAGAAGAGCAGAGAAGGTAAGAAATACACTCCTCACTGTCATCGTTACCACAGTTTCTGCAGCAGTCATTTCAGTGCTTCGAAGCCGCATGGTATGCTCCTTGGAACGGCATTATTGGAGCGAAGGTCGGGAAGTGGATGGACTCCATGCAACAACGAGGATGGCAGGAGTCAGTCACTTGCAAACAAGCTCGGAATGCAATGACCGGCCCTTTGGGCAGGTAAGCGAAAAAGGTACTCAGTTATAAGCGGAGAACCCTAAGCTGGATAACCGTCTTGGTTACAGGGCATGGTAATTTTAAGGCTCATCCGGCCAAGATCAAAACCGAGGAAGAAAACGTTTGCAGGCTATGTCTGAAGGAGGCTGAAATGGCAGCAAACATTGTGTGCGAATGTCCAGCACTGGCTTTCACGAGGTTGAGGATCACAGGCAAGCACACGATAAATGTGGAAGCTATGAGTGAACTCAGCGTTAAAGAAATGCTAGAAATTAAACAGGACTCAGTGATGAAGGGAGAGGTCGACAATTATTAGTCGACATCTGCAAATTACTGACGACCGGGAGGGGGCGAAAAGAGACCCAAAACATTATTGGTCTGCTTCGGATATCCCCCGGAATGAAATTATTATTATAAGCAAAAAGAAGGCTCGCCTAGTAGTATCTTATTCATACTTGTGAAGAGAACAAGCTCTGTTTGTTCAGATTAACGTTTACTTTATAGTTTACAATATGGTGATCAGCCCAAATAGTTTGCTGTGAGAGGAATTCTGCAATACCTCACTAGGAATTTATCTCATAAGGCATAAGCACATTCCTTTCATTCTATCCTTTCAGGGATTAAAGTAGTCTTTCGGCAAGTAAGTTCCAGAGAAAGGAAAATTGTGCTCCACCGTGCAAATGCATCGCAGCTCACGGGTCAGAGTTTATACGATGAGCCCAGACAAGAGTGCCACGATCAGCACCAGCATCGGAACGCGTGGCTCAAAGAAACCCACCCTTCTCCGGTACCATTTGAATTCGCTGTCAGTTTTATAGACCATTTTGACAATTTCCTCGAATATCCCAAGCTCTATATATCAATCATTCCCGAGGGGGCCCGAGTCCTCTCTGGATCCGCCACTGAGTCAACATTTTCGAATTTTTTTGAACATCTTACAGAAACGGGTTATGATATCGGGTATGATTTCGAGTCACATATTCTACACATCTGTTTCAAGGAAAAAAAAGCTCGATCTGCTGGAATCCCTTGAAATCAAAAAATCCAATCGGTTACCTGGATAGCCCCTTTTGAACGAGCATAGAGGCCTAAATCGTTCAACTACTCAACCTTAATTACCCACAGGTTTCAAAACGTTTAATTTACTCCGCTAATCACCTTATAATTTAATTTGATTATTCAGATACCAGTTCAGTTTTGAGATTTTGTACTTAAGATACCTTTTTGTAATTATGTAACCATTCCTCTGAAGATGCTCGAGAGAGCGAAACGCGTCAGGGATAATTAGGGATAGAAATAAATAATAATCGTGGTGAAGACAAAAATAATTGTGTTTCATATAAAAATTTTATGTATTGCCGCCACTAAGTCGAAAAGCTGTCAATCAGATCAATTTATTAAAGCAGATAGGATTAAAGTGTCTGAGTAGATACCAATGCTAATTGCGTGAATATTGCTGAGATCCGAATTTCGTTTTCATACTGTATCCGCTAAGATCGTCAGTGCCTTTATATAATATACTCGTACGTCTGATGAATTCAATCCTTTACTGTCTATCGCTACATTTGCAGCTTGATTGTTCAGTCCCTCGTGTTATTTTCATCCTTACGTAATCACACAGCAAAATGTGAGTATAAGACTTGCAAATCCATGAAGTTAACAAACCGAACAACAGGCAACGAACCACATCAAAAGTAGCTCAAATCAGGATTTGCTTTTTTTTTTCAACTTCCACGTATCAAAATGAGAGCATATGCTTCTCGTTGTGCAACATATTTCGTGGTACGACTTTTCCATGCAGAGGATTAGTGAGCACAAGGATCTCACTCCCACCGAGAAACTTTCACTATTTCAGCTTCCAGAGTAGGTAATTATGAGAAAGTTATTTAAATCTTCAAACTTCACCCTCCCGGTATAGACGAAAATGGCACCAATGTACACCAGAACGGCTTGACAGGCAGACACTTACTTGACACTCAACTAGGATTCTTCATACGCCTCCACAACGGGGCAACCTATTTGATTCACAGCTAAAACTATTAGTTGCAGCTATTATCCGCCGGATATGATTTCACTTGAGATCCACGGGTGGTTGGTTCATTAAATTTCACCAAACTCACTTGCCAAAAAAAAAGGAAGAAGAAGAAGGGATGAGCGTTCTTTCTGAGGAATGTATCGAGTTACGCGCTTACTTTGTCTGATAATACTCGTAAAATGGATTATCATAATTTATACAGGGAAGTTATTGCATGGCGAGAAAATGGTGTAGTTATGATTTAATTAAACCATCATTTTCGGTTCATAGTCGCCTTTTGAAGGAGAATATTAAGTTTGTAAATTCAAAATTAAATTGTTAGCTTTTAAGTCTTGTGGCAAGTGGCGCGAGCATTGAGGATTTCTGAGTCGGTTGCTATCCACTTATATTTATGGACACGAAAGATGCTCCCTACACAATATGGGTATTGCGAGCTGAGAGTTTGAAAAGAAAGAGTTCTTCTTCTTAATACACTTAATACGCAGAAAATCTGCTTTACCGGGAAAGTCAATAATAGCCGTTTTTCTTTGCAAACAGAACAGGATAGCAGCAGAGAAACGATACAGAACAAAATGATGAAGTGGTAATTTAGGAGAAATGGAATAAGTTCAGGTTATATGTATAATATGTATTGGGTTAATGAGCATTAGTCGCGTATTTTTTAACAGCAGAGCAGGTTAACACCGCCCAATTACCCTAACAATTTGATCTGAGTTGCTCTGGATAGAAGGTTAGTGCAACAGTTCTACTCGGTTAAGTAGTCCGCGTTTTGAAATGCAGGCGGCGCAGGTGTCGAAGTTTTCGAGCAGTTTACAGTTTGGGAAACATAAAACATAAAATTAATTTCTCGTCATAGTCCAGGCTAAAAGGCAAAAAATCGTTTTGTTTCAAATTTGGTACAATTTTCTCGGACAGTCCTATGAATATGTGATCAAAAGTCTCAGATGATAGGCGGTCCGGCAGTGTAGGGGAGAGGTTGTCAGAGGTCCATTTCTTCAGTTTCTCTTGATTATTTTGGAAACTATGGATTCTACAAGAAAATGTCGCATGGCGGAATCAAAGCAAAAAACCTTTTCGATAGTCCTCCACGCGCCCCTGGCAACGGCAGTGTTTCAAACCGCTGACGGTCAAGTCTTAGCGATAAGATCTAGAGATACTATTGATTAGTGTGAAATTTGAAAAAGATATCTTTAGAAATAAAAAAGTTTTTCTCATGAAAACGAATTATTTGTTTATTTACTTGAGTAAAAGTCAGAGCGGGGGCGACCGGTAGCGCAGTGTGTTGAGGCATCAGTCTCATGTTTGTTTACCGGCGTTTCGGGTTCGTATTCCGTCCACGACGACGCTCGTGGCCATGGATGGGCAGGAGGTGCATGCTGGCAACTGCAATCTCCGAAGCTTGTTTATGCAGGAGAAACGTCAACTAGGCCACATATAGAAGAGTTGACGCGCTATGCCCCACAAGGGGCGTTACGGCAAATTGAGAGAGAGAGAGAAAAGTCAGAGCAACTCTGAAATAAAAATGAGATTTAGGAAAACCTTTTGAATGGCATGTTTTTTTTTGGACAGTTGTTGGACAATCTCATGCCCAATCGAAAACGACGTAACTAAAAAATCGCAAATTTTATTTTCAAAATTTCAAACCGCAAACTTCTTTTCTAGAGCTCTTTTAAAGTCGTAAAACTGTATTAAATGCAGAAAATCGTACAAAATACAACAAAAGGCACTATCTACATCCGCTGGAGAGTTTCCTATATCAAATTTCGTTCGAATAAACATGGTACAAATGACTTGACTATGGCAATTTATTCGGATTTAATAACGTCGTCCGGTGCTTTCCAAATTCCCAATTTTCAACATTTGGTGCATGTGGACATCGAAATTTCGGTTTGGAATAAAATTTCGGTTGGAGTTTTTGGGCACTACCACTTGGCTGAGTATCCTTAATAAAATTTCATTCAAACCAAGAATAAGAAAATGTTTTGACTTGGGTCCTCTTTATACCCTTCACGGATGTGACAGGGTATATTAACTTTGTCATGAAGTTTGTAACGGACAGAAGAAAGCATCTGCGACCATATAGGCAATATATTCTCGGTCAGTATGATGAGATGAGTCGATTAAGCTATGTCCGTCTGTCCGTCTGGTTCTATGTAAACTACTCCCCCAGTTTTAAAGCTATCGAGCTGAAATTTTGTACAAAGCCTTCCGTCTAATGCACGCTGAATCGGACCACTACGGACCAAAAACATATAGCTGCCAAAGGGACGACCGGTCCAAAAATTCGTCTTTGTGCGAATTTTAATTTTAAAGGTTTCTTTTTCAGATTTCACACTAATCAATAGTATCTTTATTCAAATCATATTTCCGAATTTGGTTGAAATTTGACTACTGTATCATATAGCTGTCATAGGAACGACCAAAAATTTACAAATTTCATATTCTATTCAATTCAATCCTTATTTCTTATTGTAACATAATTTGACCAAAAATTTATTCATTTAGATAGCGGCTATGGCCTTAACTCTATGATATTATGTACTGATCTAATCAATTCAGTTGATTTAGTTCTGGTAATTAAATGCCACTCAATTAAGGAAAAAAAAATAAACTAAAACCTTATGAACAAAGAAAAAAAATGATAAAGATACCTTAACCTACGAATTAAGTCTAAGCTTAAATGTCTATGATATGATTATTCATATTAACTATTAACTAACGATCTAATGATACTATTATTACAATTTGAGCCCATTGCCAAAAATTTAGTTGTTACTTTTGTTTACTAATTCATTAATGGTCAAAATTTTTGTCTCGTTATGTTATCTATTAGATGAATAGAAAAAGGGTTTATTAGAAATATGCTTCAATAATTTGTTTTGTATGGTTTGTAGCCTATTTTTTGTGGTTTTAGCATAAAGACCCCATACTGGCGAACCGTATGCAGCAATGGGTTGAATCACCATCTTATATATTTGAGATAATTTGGACTTCCTGTTCAGAAGTGGATATAGAGAGCAAAAAGATTTGAACATTTTCTCAGCGGCTTTTTCAACATGTAGTTGACCTGTTAATTTTTTATCGAAAACTAATCCAAGGTAAATCAGTTCCTTATTCCAAGTGATATGGCCGCCAAGAAAGTTCAGGTGTGAACTTGGTAGGCTTGTTCTTTTTACCTTCTTAGTAAAGAAGACCGCTTGTGTCTTGGAAGTGTTTAGCTTGGTTTTCTATCTGAAATATAATTGATATAAGGATTCTAACTGACATTCAAGGTTCGATGTGATAGAGATAGGGTCGTCATCACTACAAAATACGCCAACAACATCACCGAAACATGCTATTTGACAATCCCTGGTTTTTGGGATGTCGGCAGTGAATATGTTGAAAAGAACTGGGCCGAGGCATGACCCGTGAGGAACACCTGATTGTATAGATTTGGTTGCTGAGTTTGATTCTCCTACTTGTACAGAGAACGTTCTATTTGACAGGGAGGACTGTATCATTCTAATGAACTAGATGCGGATACCAAAATTAATCAGTTTGAATAAGAGGCGATCATGCCAAACAGAGTCGAAGGCTTTATGGATGTCCAGTGCTACTACACCTACCGATTTTTTGTCGTGGAATGACTCTTTGATATATATGTTAAGCCGAAAGGTTTGTTGGATAGTAGCATGCTTTTCCCTAAAGCCACACTGGTCATCATCATCGTGACGCGACAGCCCGACCACACTGGTAGTCGGGAATAATTTTCAGTCTTTCCACCACTTTATTTAAGCGAGGTAGAATTACTTTCTCCAGTATTTTGCTCATAGCGGGTAGAAGACTGATTGGCCTATAATTTTCGGGCATTCTCTGATCTTTGCCGGGTTCGGGAATGAGTATAACAACCGCATACTTCCAAGAAAAGGGAAAATACGATATCATCATGCAAGCATTAATCACAAAATTAAGAAAGCACTAGTTTCTAGGTATATTTTTCAAAACTACGTTGGAAATTTTGTCGAATCTTGGGGCCTTTTTATTGTAGCTTTGACGGATTTGAGTATTTTCCCAATTTCACCTGGAGAAGACAAATAAACTGTATTACGGTGATTAATGGAGGTTGGTAACTGGTTTATCCGATCCCCGACCATTGCATTGTGAAATACGTTTCCAAAATTTGAAGATATTTTATGCGCCTTATGGAATATTTCGGATATAATTTCTACTTTGTCCCATATTATCAAATACTAAATTTTTGTCAACATTAAATAACATTGGCATTGTTTTTACATATTCGAAAAATTTTGTTCAGCTTCCAAACAGTTCTGCTATTTTTCGGAAGACGTTTCAATCATATTGACTGCCAAACCACGTTCCTAAATTTGGTTGAAATCGGCCCACTATTTCATATACATACCTCTCATAGGAACAGTGAAATTGTGAAAAGTTTTACTACTAATTTTAAGTGGCACTGTAAGTCACAACGAAGCTTGTTGTATTTACACTTGTTTGCGGGCCCGTATCATAATGGTATTAGCATCAATTGACTTAACTTGGGTCAATTTTTTACTACATTTGATAATGTCAGCCACCACTTTAGCAACACCCCAATTGTCTGCCATCCAATTTTTGGTCATGAGTGGACTATTACCTACTACAATGCAAAACACGAACAGCTAGCAAATGACTTGACTTGCCTCCATTTCTACAACTTAAGGGACAACCTTTTCTTGTAAATCTAATCAGATACTTTTCGATGATATGTATTAGAACTGCCAGCAAATGACTTGACTTTTTTGGTCATTGGCTCTAGGTCTATAAGGCGCGCAAACTATAGTAACAAAAGAAAAAAAAATCATGGAAAAACCATCTCAACATCAGCCTTCAAAACCAATTTATTACAGAGATATGTTCTAATCGCTTGGAAATACCTTTATAGCGTACATCATAAGCGCGAGCCAAGAGACATTGAGACATATTCTAAAAAGATCTGAGAATCGGCAGTATCAGTTAACCTTCTACCGGGTCAGAAATCAGTAAGACTTCTTACCAGCTAGTAGCGCGTTGAGATCTAATTTCTTCAAAATCGCAATGTATTTGACGCGAATAATTTTACTAGTGATCTTTGTGTCTTTTCATTCGTGGGCGACTGCTCAATACTCTACTGGTGGTTATAATAAGCATCCAGTGCCACTTAAAAAGTTAGCTACATGTCAAGAATTCGACATTGCATCGCAAGAATGCAAGCATTTCTTCCCAATCGAAACTTTCAACCAAGTGCAATCGAACGAGTATAAATTGTATCTGAAATTCTATGTAATGACGACTAATGACGCTAACATTGTACTGTCGAATGCTTTGAATACGACTGCGAATGGAAGTGTTAAGTACACGATTGGTGAGTAACTCGAAATCGGAGTCATAGTACTCTTAAAATAATGTTCTTTTGACGTTTGCAGTCGTTGGAGGTTTTGCCGATACGTACTCATGGCTAAGAAATACTGCAGAAAAAACCGTGGGTCTAGATAGTCGCATGGCGGATGTCCTCTCGCCACTTTGGGCCACTCCGATTGTTGTTCGCCAAAAACATTGTAGGAATTCGTATCAAACATTTTGACATTTAAAACCAAAGTGTAATTTTGAATCTTTTAGCGGGAGAATTAGAGGTGGCTATTCCTAATGTGGTGGATCCACTGTTAAAGGCAAATGCATCTGAATTGGAGGTGATGTCTCTATGTTTGTATGCCTGGCGAGCGGATAGTCGATGGTTTTACAATTGTGCCGAAGAGGACGAGGAAAATTCAAAAAATTGTGTTGCAATAGTGCAATGCTGTTTTTTTTAAAGAGGAGTTGCAAAAATTCCCGAATTGATTGTTAGCATCTGTATAATATCACTCGGTCCGTTTTTTTATTTTTAATATTTTAGTTTGAACTATAACTGGTTTTGTAAGAGTAACGCAGATTAGACAGTTTTTGCCAGCTGATGTTCTGCCATCTTGCAAACGAACCCACTGCAAAACATGCAAAATAAAGCCCACACTTATTTATTTTTATAACAGTGTATTTTATAACAGTGACATTTGACTCAAGCCAGGAATTTACATGATCAGTCGGGAGAATCGACTGACCATGCTTTTAGCATTGGTACGTGTCGGTCAGCTACGGATCATGTGAAAGCGTTGAGTCAATCAGCCGGTCAATCGGGCTGATGACCAGATCTTCTGAAAATGTAAATTTGAGCCCATGTTAAAGCCATACGTCGGTTAGCCCGTCAGCCCATTAGTCGATACGCGACTGACGGGCTGATCACGTGAAAGCTCTGATTAAAATCTGTACTTCTGATGAGCTTTGAGCTCATTAGCTTTTAGCATTGGTACGTCGGTCAGCTGCGGATGTGAAAGCGTTGAGTCAATCAGCCGGTCAATCGGGCTGACGGCCAGATCTTCTGAAAATGTAAATTTGAGCCCATGTTAAAGCTATACGTCGGTTAGCCCGTCAGCCCATTAGTCGATACGCGACTGACGGGCTGATCACGTGAAAGCTCTGATTAAAATCTGTACTTCTGATGAGTTCAGTCATATGCCAAAAGCATGGGACGGATGACGGGCTGATCATCTGACAACAGACTAACATTTTAAAATGTGTGTTACTTTTTGGTTGGTTTGCACTAATACCAACAACTACATTCTCGACTTCCTCATTAGTATTAACTGAAAGTATTTGGCGGTTCTTAAGGTGGTCCCTTAAATGTTTTGCTGTGGGTAGAATGGAGTAATCAAATACCGTTTACCAATGTAGGACAATGGCAAGTAAGCAAACGATATCAGTTCATGTTCATCCCTGATCAGTAACTCGCTCTCAAATCTTTTTATTTGAAATCTGTAATGCTGGACATTCACGGGCGTCCAAAAGCCGAATTTTCCCTGGTCGAGTTCAAAATTTCCCCAGTCGCACTATCGATTTGACAGGGGAATTTCGGCTTCGACCAGGGAAGTTTTGGATTTGGACCGTTCGTGAAAATCATAGATAAAGAAAAAATACCAGGATATATATTAGCATAACCCTATACGTGACTGTCTGTGAAGGTAACCAAAATGTTGTTTTCTTTTTTTAAAATACGATCAGCTTTTTGTCTAGTCTGGCTGTCATTTCGGTTTGTTCGTGTGTTTCAATTCAAGGATAGTGGTGAAAAATTCAAAGTTTTGTTGAAAACAACGATAGTGACTAATAAAAACTGTGAACCAATTCAGTGCGCCTTATTTCGCGTCCGATTCAGTTTTAGTGAAAGTGTATTTTGTGATCATTTGCCGAGATAAGCTGCGCCATGCAAGGTTGCCGTAAAAAGTGGGATACTTGACGAACCGAACTCTCATTTCATCGGTAAATGCCCACATTATCTGTGCTAATAAGAAAGTAAGTTTTCACTGCCAATTGATAAAATATGCATTATCCACTATCGAGACATGAACATTCAAATGTAAACAAAACCCAACCATGACTCCAATCATCTGTTTAGCACAAGCCAGTGGCGTAGGGTAAATAGGGTGTTTTGAAGGAGTTCTGAAATGACTACCTGACGATCCGTATTAATTGATTTGAGTAGTATTGGGAACGTCTTATTTCATACTAATAGAATTGAAATTGAATTAAATAATAAATATTTTGACTTTGTGTTTATTTATTTTTCAGGTTCCCTCAGGACCCACTTTTACGGGGCATGGATTAGTCTACGGATTGGAGAGATAGGTCAATCACGAAGAATACACTGGTCTGCTCGCTACATTTCGAGGAGACGGATTTCATATGCCTGGAGAAGAAGATCGGCTTAAGCCAAGGAGCAATTCCAATTGGAAATACTGCGACGGTAGAAATACAAGTATTTATATCAATATTTTATACGCATTGGTTTTTTATAGGTATGTATGTGCTGAAGAAGCCACTTGTGCAGGACAACAATCATCCGGAATGACGGTAATTTTACAAATAAATAACTTGAATGACTTGGTATATTTACATTCACATTTTAGAAGGAACTTCGCGAAAACCCTCCCCAAGATGTTCTAAACGTAATGATTGTTGGTGCCGTGGAATTTGGAGATTCATCTGAAGTGATTATTGAGTTTGACATGGTTCGATGCATGCTCGTGACCAAAATGCTATACCAGCACTGAAGAAGTTTGTGAGATAGATAACTCAGAAACGGGGTATAAAAGTGCCAAAGAATCCAAGGTATGACTCAAAATGCAAATGATGAGGAATATGGAAATAATTTCTTTCTTAATTTTGTAGGTTATCTCTGTTGGTGATTTTAAAGATGCCTCTACATTTTCAAGTGGCTATAATGACATCATTGTACGCGGCTATGGTTTTCAATTATATGCAATATTAATACCGAAAACCATTTTGCTTTTTTTATTATAGATATTTTATAGATATTTTCAGAGGATTACAACCTGCACCTGACTACATATTCGGCCTGACATTACATTATCATGCAGCAACTCAGCTATAATAAGAACAGGCAGCATCTGCCCTAATTCCGCCAAAGACGGTCCCAAGCCCGTAAAAGGAAGAGGGGGGTGTCGACGTTGCTTTTGTTCGTGCAATTTTCTTCAACCTGTACTTACATTATGGGCAGAAAGCAGAAAGAGATAAAAAACATCATTTCTATGCCTTTTCAAATTTATTTGTTCCAAAGCCTGATCTACATTATTAGGCCTAAACCAGATTGAACACAGCAGCAGCGGCAGCAGTGCCGTTGACAGCAACACCAACAAAAGGAAGATCTGCTTTCGCCGCTGTCGCTGCGTCCAATCTAGGTGGCTTAAGGGAAACGCATGCTTTCTAACTTGACATTTGGTCGCCGCTGCCGCTGCTGCTTTCTGCGTTCAATCTGGTTAGGGCCTTAGGCTGCGCGCAAGTTGGCATACGTTCACGTGTCGTGTTCACGTGTTTTATGTCAAACGGTTTGAGTCTATGGTTTGCAACCAAAGATGCGAATCTTTCTCATTGTCTTACTAATTACCCCGGAATTAAACTGTGCGCGAATTACGTCCACAAGTCGCAGTCAACGAAAATCAGCTGTTCAGCCTGTTATTACAACAAAACAAACGATCACCCACAGTTTTAAGACACATGCATATGTGAATTGACATTTCGCGGCTCGTTGCTTCCGACAAAGATAAACTCGTCTGAACTCTCGCGACGTTAGCGATGTATTGTTCGCGCACAGTATACCTATCGCCATCTGAAATATATTAGATAAACTTTATTTGACAGCAGAAGCCGCGTTGTTTGCCCAGACTATAATTCAGCTGACTCCCATATCTCAAATCTACCACAGCGCTGCTACAATTGCGATAGTATTGTTGAGATACCCACACACGACAAAATGATTACCCGAACGCTGGCTACGACTACATCCTGTTCTATTCTATCTTAGGTGAATATCCAGATTAAAGCCGTCAGCTGGCTGCCGTCAGTTGACGGACGTCAATTGATGACCACCAGCTGGCGGTGGCTTAAAAAACAGCCATTAATGAACGGACGTCATGTGACGGTGGCGTAAAGGATGGCCGTCAAGTGACGGTGGCCGTAAAAGACGTCCATTCACATTACTGACATTAATCTATCTATTAATTTTCGTTCATTTCACTATTATACACTACTATACTATTTTCTTCGCCCATTTTACATTTAAAAACACAATTTTGTTTGTACAATAGTCCGACTCAATGTTTTTTCAACGTTGAGGCGGAAAAAAATGTTCTGACGGCCGTCAGCAAATGACCCCACCGCTACCTGACGGCCGTCATCTGTTGGCACCACTGCTACCTGACGGTGGTCGTCACGTATTGGCACCGACGTTACCTGACGACTGTCAGGTGATGTCACCACCGCTAGATGAAGTTACGTTCGCATCCAACGCTCTCTACGACACCATTACACTTAGTTTGCATAGCGAACGTTTTCATGGAATGAATCAACGCTACGCAACGGTCGTCAATTGACGACACCGTTCGTCTAGTAAACCCCGGCTTAAGAGTTTATTTTTTAATTCCAAGTGATTTTTAGAAAAAAAAAAACTAGAACTTTTTCCATAGAAACCTGGCCACCCCTTAAAATTATCGAAAACCAGGACATGTCCAGAAAAACCAGAAAGTCTGGCCACCCTGGTAAAGTGCCATCAAAAATGTGTGTGTATTTTTCACTTCTGCCAATACCCTATACAATACAATTTCAAAGCAATTACTTACGATGGTTCACTTGAGGATCTGGAGTTTGTTGAAGTGCGACGCTCTGATACTGGAGGAAGTTCTTCATGATGCGCTGTTTGCGATTGCCAATGAGAGTAGTAAGGTTGATCGTTGTAGGATATTTGATCGGATGCCTCTTCTTCGCTATGACTGGTATCCTCGATGTCCTAGTTTTTATTGAAATAAATAGATTTAGATGAAATATGTAATGTAAAAAAAAGTTGCTGCAATTTCATAATAATTTTAAATATTGTATAAAATTAAAATTGAATGAAACCGATTTAATTATTTTCAAATATTTATAGAGATAAATAACGATAAAATCACATTTAAGTGGAAATTTTAAACCATCAATATTGTACCTAGTAAAGAAAATCTTAAAAAGGACACATGTAATATATAGTATGTACAGTAGAGCGTCCATAATTCGGATGCCGAAAATCCGGACAGTCGATAATCCGGATTCGATTCTGTCAAAAAATGTACATAACATAAGTCTGTCTCAGTCTGAACATGCAATATTGTACACTCAGTACAGTATTTTCTTAAATATAATTAAAACACGTAATAAAAACAATTCATGAATGGTTATATCCATCCGGTCCGCTTCTGCAATCATCAGATTGAATTTTGAACGATTTTAGCAAGATTTTTTACGTTGAAGATGTCTACTAGCGCTTTTAATGTACATTTCGAAAATCCGGACAATTCGATAATCGGGAAGGGGGTCTGGTCCCAACTAATCCCGATTATCGACGCTCTACTGTATTAATTAGAAGGAGAGAAAAAAAAACCAAGAAACATTTCTAAATTAAAACACTCACATATAAACTGTGTTCACATGAAATCCCAGTCGTACAGATTTGTTCCGCTGGCGGTTTTGTGTGCGGATTACACTGTGTACTTAATTTTCCATGCGAATCCATGCATTCAACACCGCGTACTTGAATTCCGGTGCCACACGACACAGAACACTGGATTGGTGTGCACACAAGAAGTGGTGAATTATAGTATAGATTAAATGAAACGTAGAGGAGAAAGTGAGAACAACAACGATAACAATAACAAATACATATTGTGGGAAAATGTAATTAAATAAAAACAAAAATTTAAGATTATCTTAAAGTATGCCCTTAAATCAATCAATAGATGAATTTATTTCGACTATTCGCTTAGAAGTGAACCTTTGAATCCTTTCTATGAAATCACCGGATTATTAAAAAATACTTTCCAGAGTGCAATAAATATTATATCATTTGTTATGATTAATTTAGTCGAATTGGATATATATTGGGTTGGCAACTAAGTACTTTCGGTTTTGTAGTATAAAATAAACCACTTTTTTTTTAACAAAGAATAGTTTTTAATCAATTATATATTTTCCATTTTGCTCAATGACCTTTTGCCATCTTTTTTTCAGCTGCATGATTCCGTGCTCATAAAATTTCTGGTCCTTATCAGCAAAAAACTGAACCAGGTGCGAGTGAAGGTCATCTTCATTTGTGAAAGCTGTGCCATTCAAAAAATTCCGCAAACTTCGAAATAAATGGTAATCAGATGGTGCCAGATCAGGGCTGTATGGGGGATGTGGCATCACTTCCCAGCCAAGCTCCAATAGTTTCCCACGAGTTGCCAAAGATGTGTGAGGCCTTGCATTATCATGGTGGAACACTACACCTTTCCGATTTGACAATTCTGGCCGTTTTTCTTTGATTGCTTCATCCAGTTTCATTAGTTGTTGACAGTAAACATCAGAATTGATCGTTCGGTTCCTTGAAAGCAGCTCAAAAAACACAACACCTTTGTAATCCCACCAAACTGACACCATGATATTTTTTGGATGCAATTCAGCTTTCGATGTGGTTTGTGCTGGTTCATCGTGTTTGCTCCATGATCGTTTTCGAACTTTGTTACTGTACAGGACCCATTTTTCATCACCAGTGATGATTCTTTTTAAGAAAGGGTCGGTTTCATTTCGTTTAAGGTGCATATCGCAACAGTTGATTCTTTGTGTTAAATGAATTTCTTTCAATTCGTGAGGTACCCAAATATCAAGCTTCTTAACTAGCCCAAGACATTTTAAATGTTTTTCAATTGTTGTGTGCGATACATGTAGCCTCTTCGCAACCTCTCGAACAGTTATATGACGATCCTCTTCAATTATGACTTTGATTTGGTCATCATCAACTTCAGTAGGCCGACCAGAACGTTGCTCATCTTTGAGGGAAAAATCTCCAGAACGGAATTTCTTATACCAATTCTGACACGTGCGCTCTGTTAAGCAATCAGCACCATAAACTTCACATATCTCTTTGTGAGCCGCAGCAGCTTTCTTTCCTTTACGGAAATAAATAAAATAAATAACTGGCGCAACAGTCCAATTTGAACCACGGCCTCGAGATGAGTTAGCATCATCTCATTTTCTAGATCGTGACGGTTTTTTTTTGTGCAGAGGTATGTGATCAACAACACGCTCAACCGAGTTATTTACCCCATAATGGGTACTCATTTAACAGCTGAGTGGGCTCATAGTCCGACACGTAAATCCCCGAAATCGAACCGGGGCCCAGTGCGTTGAAGGCGAACGTACTAACCGTTGCGCCATCCGGACTACTACTACTACTACTACTTTACGGAAATAAAAAAGTAAAATATGCCGAAAATGTTCGCTTCTGCACTCCATTTAAAATTAACCCGCAACTAATAGCTTTAATAAAAATCACGCACTACTTGCTTCTAAAGTTACGTCAATGTGACAAGTATCACGTGACAAACGGCAAAGTACAGCACTAACATATGTTATACAAAAAATAAACCAACGCTATCTATCAATGAAAAGCGAAAATACATACTTAGTTGCCAACCCAATAGCAAACCCTTGAAGAGTAGGTACTCTCTCGTAGTAGTTTCAGTTTGACAGGTGGATTTTTCCATATGATCACCCCGTGGATGTACTTATAGTTGGGGAGCAGGCGGCCCATTCGGTTACGGTATAAGTACCAAGGTTAGAACCCTCACAATCGTTTCTTTGTAATGCAGGAATACGAAAATGAGAAGTCTGGTAAGCCTTCGAGCAGAGGCGCCGACTGTTAGAAATTATTGGGGGGCACAACAACTTTTCATACATTTTTTATTGACTGTCGGATTGTGTTGTTGCGCGATTTTTAGGGTTTTGTAGTAAAACAAAACCCTTATGAAATCGGTCAAATGTCTGTCTGTCCGTCTGTCCGTCTGTCCGTCTGTCCGTCTGTCCATGGAATATCTCACGAACGGCTGAAGCTACATACATGAAATTTTGTAGGAATATGTAGAATTACTATAATTCGCCGGAGAAAGCGAATCGTCGTAATAGGTCAACTTTAAGGGGAAGTCCCCATAGAGGGGAAATGAAGGTCGAAATTTTTTTTTCGTTTAGTACAGGCAAGTGGGGTATCATAAGAAAGGTACCGTCGAGTACATTCCATTTTTGAAATTTTTTTCAAATTTGAAGAAACGGGAAAAGAGGGAGAGGGGAAAATATATGATCCGAGTTTGTCCCCCCCCCTTGCATTTCGAGACCGTTATACTTAGAAATGTGAAAATTTACAGAAAAGCGCCATTTTACTAGTGTAGAAAACCTAGATTTCTAGAATTTTGAAATTTCATCAGAAAAGGTTAATAATAGTACATTTCTATAGTTTCAGTTAGCACAACCCTGCACCCCTTACACGTACCCGAGGTCAAAAATATTGATGGTTAATGATAACCAACATCATAGGCAATAATATCTCTAAGTTTCATTATAATCACATAATATTTAATAATAGTACATTCATTTAAAGTTCGGCATTTTGACACTATCCGCACAAAAAATACACCTACCGGCCTCATAGGTGTGAGTACTACTATACTTTCATGTTGTTTTTCGTAGTGCGAATTGCAGTTATTTAATTAATCATTTTTGAAAGGGTAAAGATTTGTTGGGGGCGCTGTGTCTTAATTGGCCAACTTTACCGGGTGGAAGGGGGGGGGGGTCCACATAGAGGCGAAATTAAGGTCAAATTTTTTTATCGACTGGTATAAGCAAATGAGGTGTCGTGAGAAAGGTAATGATGAGTACATTCCATTTTTTCGCATTTTCTCGAAATTTATAGAAAGTGGAACTGTGGGGGAGGAGAAAATATTTGTTCGTAATTTGACCCCCCCTTTCCTGCATTTTGAGACCGTTATACTTAGAATTATGAAAACTTACAGGAAGTGGGTTTCGAAAAACATATAAAATGGAAAATAGTGGAGTTTGTACCTATATATCTTCTCAGAATAAGTCAATAATAGTTTATTTGTATAGTTACAGTTAGCACACCCTTGCACGCCTTAAACACGTTCGAGTTCAAAAGTACTGATGGCCAAACATAACCAACACCTTAAGCAATAATACATATGTTCTAAGTTTCGTTACAATCACGTAATATAAATTAGCATGTAAAATGTAAGGGGGTAAGACATTTTTTCTATCCATCTGAGTGATATCAAGAAGAGCAAGGAGCCGATATTTATATACCAAAATAAGCGCTTGCTACAAAACCCTCGGATTGCGGGCATAGCCCTCTATATTCCGGTTTCATTTTATGATGGTATCCTCACAATAAACTGACTCATTTTTGAAATAACAATTAACGTATCTCTTGCGCTTTAAAAAAAATTTACTTATGATAGGTCCACGAACAGAACGGTCCTAGCTAAAAAAGTCGATGTCTTAAAGCGGGTAAATATTTGATTACGTTACGAATGTATATTCTCATACAGTCAACCAAAATGGTCTGAAGATTGAGGGGAACCAATTTAGAACTAATCTGTTCGCCAAGTCTCGAGTTGTAGGGTCCCCACCGTGCAAATCATCAGCGTTGTATGGACTACTACTACTCAAGTGCCCTAACTCCTTGTGAGGCGTAGCGCGTCAATTGTTCCATGTGGCCCAGTTGACGTTTCGTTGGCATAAACTGGTTTCGGAGAATGCAGTTGCCAGCATGCACCTCCTCCACATCCATGGCCACGAACATCGTCGTGGACGGGATTCGAACCCGAAACGCCGGTAGTCAAACATGAGACTGATGCCTCAACACACTGCGCTTCCGTTTGTTGTTTGTTTTTAAGAATTAAGCCAATTTTTCAAGCATTTGTAAATGCAACTATAATTGTTTTTGTTTTATAACGCAAAATAATGAATTGAATTTTAATTAAATTCCAACTCAAATATTTTCATCGTTCACGTCTTTAAAATAATGATCATTAGTACAAAAGATCCATTAAGCAGCATCTTGAGGAATCATAACCAAATTGAACGAAAAGTTTAATACTTCATATGATGGTTAGAGCTAATATCACACGGATTCTCATGAACCGGGGCCCGGGAGATTGACGGCTGTCAAGCATTGTTAAAGGTGCGTTACTGTTAGGCACACGATCGTCGTACATTATTCGCGATTAGCGATCAAACCACACCAGTACGGAACACTATTTGCATGTATCTTTTTGAGGGGTGGTGCCTAGCGAAACGCACCTTAAAGCACATGATTCAATGGTACAATCCTCATGAGCTATATATAGGTATACCTATAGTATATGTCTTCGTAGAAGATCCTTCCTTCCTTCCCTATTTGTCATAGCTACGTCTTTGATTGTTTGAACCAAGAAGTCGAGCGAGGATCGCTTTTCTTGCAAAACGATATTTGTGCCTGAAATATTGGAGGGGCGTCGCCCTCCCCAATATTTGGATTGAGGGGGCAGAAAGTGCTTTGCTCCCCCCCCCCCCCATAGTCGGCGCCTATGCCTTCGAGCATGGGTTTGGCGGCCATAGAGGGTTGGAATTTGCAAAAATCATTAAAACTATTTCAGATACGTTAAAAATTGTTGGATATTTTTTATGGATTTTGTCGTGATCTTTCATCTGGCCTCACAAACTTTTTCGATATGATCAAAAGTTTTCGAAATATTTTCAAAAAACCAAAAGGTTTTTTTTTTGTTTCGTGTTTTCTTGTGATTTTATTGAAAACTATCTGCGACACGAAAGAAATGAATACCTCATTTTTAAGAGTTTCCTGGTGACCTTTCATATAATGTTTCACGCTGCGGTTAGCCGTTTCCAAAATATTGAAAAAAAAAGTTCCTGTTTTTGTAGTTTTTCCGAGCTCCTACCGAAAGCCAACTTCGTATTTACGAAAACTTTCGGTAGAATATTCTCTGAACCCCACTACAAAAATAGAAAATAAAAAATATTCCGGATAATTAGTATATTTTACAATATAAAGCGACACACTTGATAAAATGACGTAATTTTAACTTTTTTTTTGCAAATTTTAATCCTTAACGGCCGCCAAACCCATCCTTGGAGGCTAGCCAGACTTTTCATTTTCATATTCCTGCCTTGTAAAGAAACGATCGTAAAAGTTCTAGCCTTGTACTTATATCGTAATCAAACGGCCACAAGTTCCCCAACTATTAAGACCAATCAAAAATCTCTAGACCCAGAATCTGGTAGTTTCTTCGAAATTCTGGCTGACATTCGGAGAAGAGTCCTCAAGACCTTCATGTGGGTCAGGATCATCTAACAGCAAAATTACAGCTTTTTCATCCCTGCAGGTATTAAACATATTTGGAGTATACACATTACGCGTATAGTCGACGATCAAATATGCCCAGGACCATGGAAAGAAATTTGGTGGTATACCGATTCCGGGCCAACAACAAAGGTTTGAAACCAAATAAAATTTGTATATGGAATATATAGCAAAGAAGAACAAATAGAAAGTTTTTAAAGTACAAATTTTGTATTTGCATTGTTCTCATCGATTTACGTCCGTCATCTTTAAATTTGACAATGGCTTGGATGTAAAAGCAAAAAAAAGGTATTTCGGATAGTTCAAAATAGAAAAGTTTAATTTAAAGTTTTTATTTTGTTGTGAAAAGCCTCGAAAACAATTCTTACAGCAATTTTCGCGCGCCTGAAACTTGATGTTCTTAAGCACTTACAGTTGCAGTTATATTAAAACACTGGAATAAGCTGAGCTCAGGGATATACCTTCAGCCACTATCGGGTGAATTAATGCACGAAATCTGCTCAACAATGAGGAACACCTCAATATACGTAAGCGCGCTAAAGGACTGTTTTCAAGATACGGGTTTTTACTCCGGTCCTCTGGTCATTAGTCGAAGACGAGTTTCTCTCAAAGCTATGTGCACGTGGTTATCAAGTTATGCTGATGACATAACTATTGTAATTAAAGGTAAATTTGACATAACCGTCATCGAGGTGATAGAGGCTTGTAACGAACTATATTCTGGTAGTGCTGCTTTCACCGGCAGATCGAAGGTAGCAACTGATGAGTAGTGATCTCTCGGTGCTACGAAAACAGGGGCCGAGGGCCTCATAATACCCGGACCCCGATGCAAGCGCGTGGGCAATTGCGCAGTCCGCCAACCATTACATCCTTATCGCTCCATTTCCCTTATTATTCCCCATTAGTAAAATATCGACAATGAATCGAAAAAATGTATTTTCAAATTCGGCGGCCGACTTTGAAATTGAAAATTTAGTTTTTTTTGTATTTATTTAACATGCAGTTACATTTTGATTTGACTTTGTTTTTACTTTTCTCTAAAATCGCTCGCTATAGGTGCTACAGTTTTTTGTGTGGGCTCCGCTCGCTACACTTTTCAGTGATGCTAACCCTCAGGAAATAGACCTAGAATGCTCGCTCTCCAGTAAAATTTCCAATGGGTTCTTATTACTAAAGAGATTTATCTAATGATTGTTGCACCCAGAGCGAATGAAGCAAGCGTTAATGGCTGCGTTTTGGGAAACTTGATATGGCAAACAAATGCTAATAAAAACACCACGAATTGAGTTTGCAATTAAATTTTATATTAGATGCATTTCGGGCAGCCTTCCGCCCATCTTCAGCAACACGATTAAAAATGTTTTCCGTACAGTTTTAATTTAACAGCAAAACGCTCATAAAGAGTCAATTATATGATACATATGTACGTATTAACATAAATTAAAATAGACTAAAGAGAAATACATTTACTTTACGTTACATTTAAGTATAAATAACATAGAAAAATTTGTTTATAAAGTACTCAAATAAAGTTATATTGCACGATCAAAAGCAAGAAAATCAAGTTCATTAAAGCTTTCTTAAAACAAGGAACAGAAGTCAATTACGTTAAACCAAATAAAATAAATTACGATTCTACAACTAAAGAGAGTCAAAAAATAAATAAATACAATAGCAAGAGTTACAATTATTTAATTAAACGAAACAAAACCGAATCTATATTTCCTTTGTCCAAGTTCATTGCCGAACTATCTTCGTGAATGTAAATACTCTCGTATGCATCGAGTTTCCGCTCATCAGTGATGCATTTCATCATTCGCACTTCACTCGCTGACACCGGCAAATGTTGTTCTTCTAATACGTGCGATGCGAAGGCAGATCTTCTGGGTTCATTATCGTAAACGTATTTTTTGTGTTCTTCGAAACGTTTCTTAATGGATCTTTTTGTTTGCCCATAGTACTTTTTGTCGCATCCTCCGCATGATATCTGGTAAATGCCGGGTTTGTTCAATGGTTCAGTTCGGTCCTTCAAGCTATTTAAATGATTTTTCAGTTTGAAACAGTTCGAGTGAACAATTTTCAGTTTATTGTGATGAAATACTGTTTTCAACCCGTTGGTAATACTTGGAGCAAAAGTGACGGATACTCGCTTAACACCATCAGCAGATCGATCGATGTTTCTGTTTTGGGAGAAGAGGGTGGACAATTTCTCCTTCGATTGTTTTTGTGCATGCATCCGGATGATTTTTTCGATCATTCCATTGCCATATCCGTTTATTTTGGCCGCTGTCATAATAAATTCATGTTCTTTCATATAGTTAGAAACGGAGAGAGGAAGGCTAGCCAGGCGATGAGCCATTGAGTGAAATGCAGCTAATTTATGTTGCGTCGGTGCGTACGAATCACTCGTGATGTACCGTGCTGTGGCTGTTGATTTATGGTGCACTGCAACTTCAATTTTGTCCTGTATTCGTTCTAGCACTAAGTCTAAAAAGACTAACTTATTCTCCTTTTCCACTTCGCACGTGAACTTTATTTCGGGATATTGATTATTGATTAAATTAAGCGTGGTGGTCAGTTCGCTCTTTTTAACTATTGCAAAGATGTCATCTACGTATCTGTACCAGATACGCGGTAGCAGGTTCTGATCTTTCAGTTCTATTTCAAATTTAGACATAAAAACTTCTGATATGAGCGGCGAGAGTGGGTTGCCCATACTTGTACCGGAATCAATTTTAAAAAAACGATTTCTGAACGCGAAATAATTCATATCCATGCACATTTTTGCCGCTTCCATATACACGTCAAGTTTTTCTTCCGTGATGTCTTGGTTTAATAAATGCGTCCGTAATGCAACCAAAGCTTCGTTGATGGGGATGGAAGGGAACAGGGCTTCAACGTCAAACGACACTAGGATTTCGTCTGTGTTTACTGTGGTTTGTTCCATGAGACGTGCGAAATCTACGGAATTCTTCACTGCGCAACTTCTGAAAGGTGGAAACTTTTTTTTTTTTTTTTTTTTTTTTTTTTTTTTTTTTTTTTTTTTAGAGCGAACTGACCACCACGCTTAATTTAATCAATAATCAATATCCCGAAATAAAGTTCACGTGCGAAGTGGAAAAGGAGAATAAGTTAGTCTTTTTAGACTTAGTGCTAGAACGAATACAGGACAAAATTGAAGTTGCAGTGCACCATAAATCAACAGCCACAGCACGGTACATCACGAGTGATTCGTACGCACCGACGCAACATAAATTAGCTGCATTTCACTCAATGGCTCATCGCCTGGCTAGCCTTCCTCTCTCCGTTTCTAACTATATGAAAGAACATGAATTTATTATGACAGCGGCCAAAATAAACGGATATGGCAATGGAATGATCGAAAAAATCATCCGGATGCATGCACAAAAACAATCGAAGGAGAAATTGTCCACCCTCTTCTCCCAAAACAGAAACATCGATCGATCTGCTGATGGTGTTAAGCGAGTATCCGTCACTTTTGCTCCAAGTATTACCAACGGGTTGAAAACAGTATTTCATCACAATAAACTGAAAATTGTTCACTCGAACTGTTTCAAACTGAAAAATCATTTAAATAGCTTGAAGGACCGAACTGAACCATTGAACAAACCCGGCATTTACCAGATATCATGCGGAGGATGCGACAAAAAGTACTATGGGCAAACAAAAAGATCCATTAAGAAACGTTTCGAAGAACACAAAAAATACGTTTACGATAATGAACCCAGAAGATCTGCCTTCGCATCGCACGTATTAGAAGAACAACATTTGCCGGTGTCAGCGAGTGAAGTGCGAATGATGAAATGCATCACTGATGAGCGGAAACTCGATGCATACGAGAGTATTTACATTCACGAAGATAGTTCGGCAATGAACTTGGACAAAGGAAATATAGATTCGGTTTTGTTTCGTTTAATTAAATAATTGTAACTCTTGCTATTGTATTTATTTATTTTTTGACTCTCTTTAGTTGTAGAATCGTAATTTATTTTATTTGGTTTAACGTAATTGACTTCTGTTCCTTGTTTTAAGAAAGCTTTAATGAACTTGATTTTCTTGCTTTTGATCGTGCAATATAACTTTATTTGAGTACTTTATAAACAAATTTTTCTATGTTATTTATACTTAAATGTAACGTAAAGTAAATGTATTTCTCTTTAGTCTATTTTAATTTATGTTAATACGTACATATGTATCATATAATTGACTCTTTATGAGCGTTTTGCTGTTAAATTAAAACTGTACGGAAAACATTTTTAATCGTGTTGCTGAAGATGGGCGGAAGGCTGCCCGAAATGCATCTAATATAAAATTTAATTGCAAACTCAATTCGTGGTGTTTTTATTAGCATTTGTTTGTAAAATAATAATTATACGGAGTTTGCGTGTATCGTTTCTGTTAATCCATAAATTGATATGGCAGTGAGTAATACAATAGATATGTGAAGTATTGTATATCCGTAAGTTGAAGAGAGTGGTGCTTATCTGACAGGATCTTTAGAGGGGAAATAGATCGGAAAAAATGTTCGGTTCGTTTCCCCAGCCCATGATTTCCAAACAAATACATCTACCGACCTCTTTATCTCTTTCGCTCTAGTGCAATTACTAAGAAACAGGCGTAACGAAAATTTGTTGGTTGTTATTCTGCTTTCGGGATTCGTATGTAGAGACTTTAGCATGAGTCGCGTGCGTCTAATGTGTGAATCTACCAGTTAAATGCGCATTTCTTTCACTTACGGTTACACAATACTTTGCCATCTCTGTTGCTCACTGTCATTTCCTTAACCGGTCAGGCTTTCAGAACGCGCGATACTGAGGGTTGTGATCCCATAAACGTGGAGCGAGCGGAGCCCACAATAGAGACTATTCCACACTATCAGTATTTACATAAGTGAAATAGGGAAATCTTGATGCTTAGGCTGCATTTACAGGCCCAGTTTGTAGTTGTTTTCTTGTGTCACCTACCCTAAGTCTATACTTCCCGCAGCTTGGAGATTTCTCAGTGAGCCTGAGCCTGAAGTAATAATCACCATACTTCAGGCTCAAGTAAAAAAAAATTATTCAAAAACTTCAACCGATCATGTTTTGTAAAAAAAATTTCAACAGCATGCATAAACACAATATCAATTACACTCTGTACACGCAATCAACAAGCGTGAAACTAAAAGTCTGGAAAATCCATTTCTACAACGGAAAACACCAGACAAAAAGAAAAACTTCTTTTAAGTTTCACGACAAACCGCTTGGAAAATCTCACGGAATTGTATTCAGCGAATAATCAAAAGAATAGAAAAGAATTGCTTGACAAGAAACTTGAGTTCTAGCCAGAAAGAAAACAAACTAATAGAGTGGACGAAACAACAGGAATAAAGAAATGGAAATCAGACAAATAGGGTTAAACAGAAAAACCACAATAACACTGAAGTACCATAAATGGTAGACACATTCAAGAAATTCCACAAAACATATGTAAGCACTTAAGAGGAGCATGAAAACGAGCACTCAGTGCAACATGACATAGAGGATAATACGAGTACAATATAATGTAACAATTTTACGCCTATGTGTACGTATTCAGACAAGTATAGCATGTTGCAGTAGAGGGAGGTTGAAAATGGGCGTACTTACCCCCGACCATTCTGTTGGCACCCACTTGGGGCACTCATGCAGATTGCAGCTTTCCCGGCTGGGTGGTTTCGATGTTCGACATATATCGTCTGGAACCTTGCAAAAAGAAGAAAAATTATGCAGAATATGGGAAAAAAATAGAGAACATTTTAGTAGTCATGTATATATATGTATATATGCTTAGGGGACTATTTATTAGTCTTCTATACTACGGTCCGGGGAAAAGGAAACAGTCAGGAATATTTTCTGGTAGTTGATTGCGACACACATATTTGACTTTGATTTACCGATTGCAGGTGTACCAGACAGAAAAAGAATGTGATAAACCCGCACTACTGCATCTTGAAATTTTGGCCAAATGATTGAAATAGGATTGAGTTAGTTAGTATTAAAGATAGGCCAGATCTGACGCAAGGCACCCCTACCTCCCCTACAAATGAAACTTAAGGTAAGCGATAACTTGCGATAAAATAAAGCTAGCGACTTGAAATTTTGGTCAAATATTTGTAATAGGATTCAGCTGGCTGATATTGAAAATACGTAAAATCCGACTTCCCTTACAAATGAGACTTCAAATAAGCGATAACTTTCGACAGAATGAGGCTAGAGACTCGAAATTTCGTTTAAATGTTTTTAGCATGCTCAAATTGGTTGGTGGCAATGATGGGCAAAATCCGACCCAAACAACCCCTAGTTCCCCTACAAATGAAACTTCAAATAAGCGATAACTTTCAATAAAATGAAGGTAGTGACTTGACATTTTGGTCAAATGTTTATACTAGGATCTAGTTGGTTGTTATTGAAAATGCACAAGATCCGACAATGGAAATCTCTACCTCCCGTACAAGTGAGGTTTCAAACAAGCAATAACTTTCGAAAGAATGAAGCTAGTTACTTGAAAAATTCGATAAGTATTTGTGGAATGGGTTAGTTAATTGATTTTGAGAATGGTCCTCCTCCCCTATAAACTGGTCATATAGGAAACTCACTTTTAATGCATATGGTCGTTACCAATTGGTACTTTTGGTATCACCACAAGTCTAGGGTATATACGCTTCGGGTAGGGTAGCTTTGCTTCGGCCTGGTTTAAGATGCATAGAACTCTTAAGTTGTAAAAGATACAACAAAACAAGCTAGCCTTCGGTTAGTTTGCCGACCTTCGTTATGGCTTATGGTGCATTTGCCACTTGGAAATTAGTCTAGTAAAACTTGTTCCGGTTTCATTGTTCCTATGAGAGGTATAAGAAATAGTGAGCCAATTTCAACCAAATTCAGGACCATAGTTTGGTAGTTAATATAATTGAATTATATGAAATTTGGTAAAGATATCTTTTGAAACAAAAAAGTTTTTCTAACAAAAACTTGCTTTCGGAACGGTCGTTCCTGTGACAGCTATACGATAAAATGAATAAATAACTGGCGCAACAGTCCAATTTGAACCACGGCCTCGAGATGAGTTAGCATCATCTCATTTTCTAGATCGTGACGGTTTTTGTGCAGAGGTATGTGATCAGCAACACGCTCAACCGACATATTTACCCCATAATGGGTACTCATTTAACAGCTGAGTGGGCTCATAGTCCGACACGTAAATCCCCGGAATCGAACCGGGGCCCAGTGCGTTGAAAGCGAACGTGCTAACCGTTGCGCCATCCGGACTACGATACGATAAAAGAGTCTAATTTCAGCCAAATTCGGGAATGTGATTTGACTAAAGACACTATTGATTAAAGTCAAATTTGAAAAAGATATCTTGAGAAATACAAAAGTTTTTCTCACAAAGACGAATTTTTGGACCGGTCGTTCCTATGGCAGTTATATGACGTAGTGGTCCGATTCCGTGGGTTCCGACATATATACTGCGTGCAATAACAAGAAGGCTTCGTACAAAATTTCAGCTCGATAGCTTTAAAACCGAGGGACTAGTTTATATAGAACCAGACAGACAGACGGACAAAGCTTAATTGACTCGTCTCATCACACTGATCAAGAATATAAATAGTTTATATGGTCGGAGATGCTTCCTCCTCTGCGTTGCAAACTTCATGACAAAGTTGATATACCCTATCACATCCGTGAAGGGTATAAAAACAAAAAAATGGTACTTACTACGTCCCCCCTCTACTTTTTCCAGACTAAGTACCCGGACCTTGCTTTTAGTATGCTTACCTCCTAACTAGTCCAAACAAAACCCCATAACCCATTTTTGTGCAACCGACATTTCTATCTAGAAAGTCTGATTGACAAGTGTAAAAAATTGCCCATAAAAGCGCATCATGCACTGCAAAGTGCAATAAATTATTGACTTATCTATCCCACAACAAATAGGATAATTCCAAAATCTTATTTTCCAACGGATAATTGTCTATTCTAACTTTATCTTACAGTAAAAAACGGCCTTCCACGTGCCGATGCCGATTACAGCGACATGTTTTTCTATTTTTCTTTGTCACATTCATTTCCCGGATTTAATTGGCAGCTTTTGCAACAAACATATACCAAGGTAAAAACAAAAAAGAAAAAAAATATCCAATCTGACCTGCTAATAAATTTGCATAGTATCTGCATTCTTTTCGGACTTTTTTTCCCTCGCTTGTAGCAACGGTATACGAATAGTCAGGACTCTTCAACTCAGAGAATATCCCCTAGCACCAGGTCTTACGGGGGAAAAAAACTTAAATCTGAAGTTTATATACTATACGAACAAACACATACAGAGTATGGAAAATTGCAAGAACAGTAGGAAGTAAAAATGCAATTCTAGGGACATACTTTAGATTTAACGCCATTACTCTCTTCGGCACAGACAACTGCTCGTTCGCGATAACCACCCCCACATGATTTACTGCACGGGCCCCATTCCTCCGTAATCCACCTGTGTGTACAAAAGAAGTTTAATTTTTTTTTTTTAATATTATTGTAGTAGAGAATTTAAAGAGAACGAGAAAAGTAAACTCTAAGACAAAATAATAAAAAGAAAAACAAGAATCTTTTGAGATTTTTCTCTAAATATTCTCTAGTTATTGAGTTCATCGTGAGACTTTGAAAATCGGATAAACCGAGTAATGAGTTTTCCGTCGATTCTCTTTTCGCTTACTTGGCTGGACACAAGTGGGTGTTGCATTTCACGATGGCCGGTTCCGGTTGTACAACAGCACTGCATAGGGAATCCTCTACGTCTTCGCCGGTTACTCGATTTCGACATTTCGGTCGTGACATTTTATATCCTGAAAAAACAAAACAAAGGAAAGTGAAACGTAAGTGAAACGTAAGTGGAAAGCAACTTTAATTTCAGATTTTTTTTTAAATATAAATTAAACGGAAATTCAGGAATTTAACTTGCCAAGGATGGGTGACAATGAGTTAACTTTGTCAATCCATGCAAAGTAAATAACTAGGGTCGTAACGCTGGAGAACGAATCAGGAAGGCCAGCATTGTTTTCTACACCTGCAAAACGTTGCTGGGTAAAAGTGGAGTCTGAAACCGACTATCACACACTAGGTATACACAGTCTTAACCATTCTAACATACGGAGCTGTCGTCTAGCGGACAGCACTCAAAACAAAAACGAACATACAAATAATGGAGAGAGTACAGAGATTTTGCTGCTTGGAGATTACCGGCGCGATTAGGACCGTATCCTTGCGATCTGTGAACACTCTGTTAAACCTGCCCCCAATCTACCCAAATCTACGGAATTAGGCAACTAAATATGCCCTAAGACTCAGAGAGGCAGGGCACTTGAGAGTAAGGCCCTATGGTCATCGCAGTATTAGGCTACCACCTAATAATACGGACTATAGGAAACTACAACAGGATTTCAGCATAAACTTTATGGTTAATATACCCGATATAGACCACTTCCCGATAGTTGAGAGTGGACGTAGAAAGACTTTGAACCTTTTTACCGACGGCTCCAAGAAGGAAGCTAGAGTCGGTGCAGATTATTCGCTAGAACTTCCATGCAATCTATCCTTCAAGCTGCCAGATGAGTGCAGCATATTTTTGGAATTCAGAAGGCAGCCTTAGCGATTATATCATCTCGAAAAAAGGGTAGAATCGGATAGTCAGGCTGCGCGAAAGGCGCTACAGTCCATTACCATCAAGTCAGAAATAGTTCATAACTGTCTAACAGCTCTGGTGGGTTCCGGGTCACAGCAGGTTTCTAGGTAAAGAAATGGCAGATGAGCTAGCTAAAAAGGGGCTAGTTTCGATCGTGGGAGAGCTGCCGGTGCCAATGCATACATGCAAGAAGAAACTGGACGACAGGATGTATGAGCTGGCCAACGCAAACTCCAACAATACCAACGAATCTAGAATAGTCTTCTATTCTATTCTAGATTCGTTGGTATTGTTAGAGTTTGCGAGAGGAAGAAGATCAAAAGCCCTTTGGATCGACCCAGACGACAATGTGCACTACTAGTGAACGCACTAATGGCGCACTGCTTGTTAGGGGAACATGCATATCGATTAAAACTGATCACTGGTATTATATGCAGGAAAAGATTAAAATGCCAGGCAGCCTCCTTTTTCAAAGACATAGAAGGCGTTGCTGGTCTCAGCTTTGAATCCTTCGAGCTCAACAAAGATCTTTTGGTAACACCGAAACGTAATGGTTATCGGACTCAGGTGGTATCGCAATGGACCCAATCGGTCTATGCGAAGCCGTTAGGCAGCCACCCAACCTAACGTACTATAATCAAACAAATATGTCCTTTGTGCAGAGGTTCTGATGGGGCCCTCGGCTTTTTGACGGCATACTCGAAGCCGAGGATAGTGTGAACTCTAGTCGGTCTCGAAGCTTTCAGGGGAGAGAAGACGACGCCGCGCCGGCCCGAAAACGAAAGGTTTTGCATATTTGCAGCCTGCGCACATTTCGGAAGTGAGTGAGGACGGCAATCCTTACCTTTGAGGTTTAGTGTCAACGTGGTGAAGTGGTAGTCAATCACTTCGTTGCACTCCCTCAGTTTTGAATAGACGCAGCAGATAGCTATCCTGTACCACTGTTTCAAACAATCAATCCATCCGTAAGCCGGAAGTTCTAATCGCTTACAGTCAGGACAGTTTCCAGCTTGTCAGCGACGCTATGGGGGCAGTAAACCCGAATCACGTGGGGTCATGGAAAGTCATCCTTCTCAGTAAGGAGAAATTCGAAGTCGAAAGTCGCAGAGTCCAAATAGATAAGCAGGAGCCAGCTTTATCTGAATACGCTTCACTGAAATAGCAGCCTGTGTGTTGATCGGTGCTCCGACAAGACTGCGGAAATGACGAAGCAACGCCCTTATTGCTAAGCTAATATATATGTATGTATAAGTAAGTGAGTCTTATGGCTCGCATAAACCGCTTGGACTCATAGCGATGACACATACGTATATCTACGGTGCCCATTAGGAATTAGTGTTGATCATCAGTGTTGGGTCTTTGTTGAGTTCAGAGGTTTTCGTCGGAACTGTGAATTGTCGAAGACTTCTTATGCTGATGTGTGCAACTGCTTGCAGATTAGCCGGCCATACACAACACGTTCTATCATCTGTAAACGTGTGGCACCTGGATCGCCCGATGATTCGCCCAATGATACGCCGCGTTTGAACGAGTAGTGGAATTAGGTAACTTTGTGCAACCAGATTATTTGTACTGTGATACGTGGCGTTTTTGGTTTTTGGATGAAAGACCAACTACAATTTGTATGAAGACGGTGTCTAGTTGGGTGTCGTGCAGTCGTGTTGTGATTTTGCAGATGATTCGCCACAACTGAATTTTTATGGGTTAATCTATAGTGGTGGTATTTTAGTATAGTAGCTTGCATCATAAAATATGAGAACGATGGGTCCACGTTGATATTTTGGTCCTGCTGCAGGTGTGTGTCAGGATAAAAGGATTTGTTTAGCGATGAGGGGAGATATATAGGCAAGATGGGTGTTGTATGACTAGGGGTGTTGAAACGAATACGATAGACTGCCGCTGAAGGCATTTTGAGTCCTCTTATAACGAAAAAGGACATGCTTTGCAAGGAAAGCCCGATCAGACGAGTATTTCCCCATGAAAACAGGGTGGTCATTCTGGGGTGGATAACAACAATTTTTTTTATTTCTTTTTTGACTTCAGATTCGGAATCAGCGACAAAAAATTACCTCGTAGTTCGAACCAACCCGATCGGATGAGTATTTCCCCATGAAAACAGGGTGGTCATTCTGGGTTGGGCAACCCCAATTTTTTTTTTCCTTTTTTAACTTCAAATTCGGAATTAGCGGGTTAGACGCACCCGGTGGCTCGCTGTGAGTTCCTCGTGCACAAAAAATTGATGGGAAGCTCCGGATTCGTGTTGAGCACCCCAAAAAACATAAAAAATTAAAGAAAACAATTCTCCACCACAATCTGCTTTCCCGAGGCCTTTCCGAGCTCCTAATGACTGGATTATTTGCAGGCTGCGCTGTAATGAACCATATTCTGGTCTGGTAGTGCTGCTTCCACCGGCTGATCGAAGGCTGTGGTGGGTACGAAACCAGAGGCTGAGGGTCCCATTACATCCGGACGCCAATGCGAACGCGCGAGCATCCTAGCCGTCTGCCAACCATTCCATCCTTATCGCCTCATAATACCCTTCACGGATGTGATAGGGTATATTAACTTTGTCATGAAGTTTGCAACGCACAGAAGGAAGCATCTCCGACCATATGAACTATATATACGAGTATTCTTGGTCAGTATGATGCGACGAGTCGATTAAACTTAGTCCGTCTGTCTGTTTCTATGGAAACTAGTCCCTCAATTTTGAAGCTATCGCGCTGAAATTCTGTACGGAGCCTTCTTTTTACTGCACGCAGTATATATGTCGGAACCAACGGAATCGGACCACTACGTCATATAGCTGCCATGGGAACGACCGGTCCAAAAATTCGTCTTTGTGAGAAAAACTTTTTTACTTCTAAAGATATCTTTTTCAAATTTGACAAGAATCAATTTTATCTAAAGTCAAATCACATTCCTGAATTTGGTTGAAATTCGATTACTTTATCATATAGCTGTCATAGGAACGATCGTTCCAAAAGCAAATTTTTATTAGAAAAATTTTTTATTTCTAAAGATATCTTTACCAAATTTCATATAATTTAATCATATTGACTACCAAACAATGTTCCTAAATGTCGTTGAAATCGGCCTACTATTTCATATACCTCTCATAGGAACAATGAAACCGGAACACGTTTTACTATTAATTTCAAAGTGGCAAATACACCATAACTCATAACGAAGGCTAGCCAAAGACTAGCTTGTTTTTTTATTATTCCCCATTTTCACCTCCCCTGTTTGTGTTGTCTTCCCCAGACCTAGGAATTTTTTTAATGCTTAAAGGACAGGGGCAACGAGCGGCGAAAACCCACGTCTCCCGAACTGAGCTACAGCAAGCATAGGCCGCTGCTTAGCTCGTTGAGGGGCCTTTTTCTTCGCTAGATGACACGGCCCGACCTTCACGGTGATTATGCTACCTTAGGCTCCGTCCCCACGGGCATCTTCGGATGCCCGCCAAATCGTCCAAGTTCAAACCAAAATATTAAAAATTAAAAAAAAAGACCGAGTGAGATTATACAGATTTTAACAGTCAGTTCGGAAATTTCTTGCACCTGTTTAAAAAAAACATATTTAATTGCACCATAAACTCAACGTATGGTGCATTTAACAGGTTTTGAAATTGGACGACTCATTTATTGAAAATAAAAGCAATGCCTGCATCCACAAATTGGTAGCGCTTCCATTTCTGTCCCAATTTTGAACCGAATCACAACAACAAAAATTTTAGCGCACCGGTAGCGCTACCATTTGTGAATGCAGGCATTCAATAAATTTAGATCTCAAACAGGTTAACATCGAGTTTTACTGATTTTCGCAGTTAGACTGAAAGATACAAATATGTACATGTCGTATATCTAAACATTACATTTTGTTTAATTTTCCTCTTCGGCACAGTTGTAAAACCATCGACTATCCGATTTCCAGGCGTACAGACATACAGACCTCACCTCCAATTCAGGTGCTTTTGCTATTAACCATGGATCCACATTAGGAATAGCCACCTCTAATTCTCCTGCTAAAAGATTTAAAATTACATTTTGGTTTTAAATGTCAAAATGTTTATCGGAGGTTTGAGCTCCTACAATGTTTTTGGCGAACAACAACCGGAATGGGCCAAAGTGGGAAGAGAACATCCGCTATGGAACTATCTTCATCCACGATCTGTCTTCTTGTATTTCTTATACATGAGAACACATTGGAGTCACCTCCAAGGGCTGCAAACGTCAAAAGAACATTATTTTGAGAGTACTATGACTCCGATTTCGAGTTACTCACTAATCGTGTATCTGTAACGTTCTTCCTTAGTCGTAGGCAAACCATCTGACAGTATAATGTTAGCGTCATTAGTCGTCATTACATAGAATTTCAGATGCAATTTATACTCGTTCGATTGAACTTGGTTGAAAGTTTCGATTGGGAAGAAATGCTTGCATTCTTGCGATGCTATGTGAAATTCTTCACATGTTGCTAACTTTTTAAGTGGTACTGGATACTTCTTATAACCACAAGTAGAGTTCTGAGCAGTCGCCCACGAATGAAAATACACAAAAATCAGTAGGAAAATTATTCGCGCCGAATACATTGCGATCTTGAAGAAATGAGATTTCAATGCGCTACTAGCTGGTCAAAAGAATTATTGATTACTGGATTCTACCACGGTAGAAGGTTTACTGATACTGTCGATTTGCAAGTCTCTCAAGAATATGTCTCAATGCCTCTTGGCTCGCGGTTATGATGTACGCTTATAAAGCAGCATACACATTAAGCAACCTGGTTGGCAACGGTGGTTGCAGACACGCGAAGTTGCATTAAAATAAGCCGTGTGTAGGCAAGTTGCTGGTTGCAAAAACAAGTTTGGCAACGATTGCAAGAATATCAAAAAATTTTGATTTTCGTTGGAGTGGCTTAACGGATTGCCAACCACTGTATACTGTGTGTAGTGATGTTGGCAACGGGACTCAGGAAAAATCATTTTAAGTGCCGAGTTCGAAGCGACAACATGTCGATATCAATGTGTGACGAGTGGACAGCTTCACTTCACGAAAGTAAACTTCGAAATGATAAATGCATTGTCGGTACCAACCGTAGTTGGCAGCATGTTGCTTGTCTGTAGTTTCGTGCTTTCAACCACCGTTGCCAACCAGGTTGCTTAATGTGTATGCCGCTTAAAAGCATTAGCAAACGTATAGCCCTGACCTTGCACCATCAGATTACCACTTATTCCGTTCACTGCAGAGCCATTTAAATTGAAAAAACATTCGTCTCGGATGAGGCTATGAGTTGATTCAGTTTTTTGCTTCTAGAGAGACTTTCTTCGAGCGCGGCATTATGCAGCTGAATGAAAGATGGCAAAAGGTCATCGAACAATATGGCCAATACATAATTGATTAATGTTTGTTGCTTGTATTAATAAAAGAAGTTTGAAAATCATGAAAAAAAAACCAAATGACTTTCCGGACAACCAGCTGCAGGTGTGACTACGTAATTCATGACACCCTACTGACCTGAGACGCTTAGGTGTGACTTAGTCATTCAGACTAGAGGTGGCATACACATCCTGTCTATTTATTTGCATCCTGCGACAAGCGGGGAAAGGCTATGCTTAATTCTTGCACTTAAAATAACAGGGAGTAGGCCGCACAAATATATGGCGGTACTCGGATCCACGAGCTGAAAGGATAAAAATATCGCACGACGCCTTAACGCATTGAGCTTTCGGCCCTTAATTTTCTTGGACTTGTTGAACTAGCGCTATCCGCCATAGTAAGCAACTTGAATGGTGTTACCAATCAATATTACCAGTAAGGTATTAAAATGATAACATATATAATGCTTGAACTGAACTGGTTTATTGAAATTAATCACAGAATTTATATCAAACAAAATTGTCAACGTTTACAAAAAATGAATTAATTGTGTCGATTTACAAATGTGTTACAATAAGAATTGAAGTATGTCAATTACATAAATTGCAATAAGCATGTCAGTAAAAAAGTATGTTGTGTTAAAAAAAAGTATGTTATGGTGTTTCTTAACTCTGTTCACAGTCATGTGAACAAATGGTAATAACTCACAATCTACGTAAGTACTGAGGATCCTAGACAATTAACATAAAAGAGACATTCACTAATTATATCCCACTTTCAGTAATTATTAATTATATTTTATCAACTTCTGCACACACCGCCGCCATGTGTTCAAAAGCTACATTCGAGGTAAAAATGTAAGAGGATTATAATTAATAATAATATAATAATAATCTTTATTGCAAATTTTTCTGTGTTAACAAATTTTTTACAAACAGATGTTCCAAGTTCGCTCCTCGCATAAGATTAAACTTGTGCGCGAGTGCGGTGACAGTTAACGTTATTTACATTTCTTTTTTTGTTTTCTTCAGTAATTATATGCAATTTATGGGTATATTTCAAGTATGTACATTCATTCCTTGACTTAAGTTAAATTCAATTGAGGTTTTTGTAAGGATTACTTTATGAAAATATAAAGAAAAATATGTAATATAATGTGAGTAAATAATATAAATTCAAAAAACAATAAAAAGGGAAAAAAGAGAAGAAAAAAAAACTATAACAACAAGATTTTGGCAATAAATTAGAGAAAAACTTATAGTTTCATGAAAATGATTTCTTCAGGACGCCTGATTTAGTATCGAAATTATGCATTGCGGGTTATCGAGAACAAAATTCTTAAATATCTTTTTATAATTAGTTCTGTTTAGTTTCAGTTTTATTTCTAGAGGGACCACATTAAACATCCTCGGACCCAGATAGCTTAAATGTCTGGCTGTACAGGCTTTTTTGCTGCGCACTGTAAACAATGGTTGCGTTTCTTGTCTTCGGGTCTGGTAGATAGTTGAATGCGGTATGTGGAGTTCTTGGTGCTTAAACATATATTTTAAAGTACAAATATAGAATAATTGGCGGACATTCATTACATTGAACTCTTTAAATGCTTCAGATGTAGAGTAAAATTTTGATTTCCTCAGGCATATTTTGACTATTTTATTTTGCACATTTTGCAATGGATCAATATGAGTCGTAAGTGCTGATCCCCATATTTCGACTGCATATTGTATTAATGACTGTATAATTGAATAGTATACCATCTTTATTGTTTCAGTATCTGCATTATTTTTTAACCTAACGAAAATATACATGACTCTCCGTAGTTTATCTGCTAACGCTAAAATATGTTTTTTCCAATCAAGGTTTTCGTCTACTATGACTCCTAAATATTTTGTGTCTGTTTGGTGTTTTATTTTAGTCAAGTTTATGTTTAAGTTTAGTCCAGGTGGGATTCGTTCGTTTTTGCTTCCAAAAGTTAAAAAGCAAGTTTTGTCAATGTTAAGCGCTATCTTGTGCATGTTCATCCATTCGTAAAGGGTGTTTTTTTAAGCCCGATAGAACTTGAAATTGTAAAAAATAGCACAAAAATTAAATTTTAATAAAAAAATTTTTATTATTTGTTTCAGTATACTCTGGCAAATCATCATGAATAGACTCACGTTTGAACAACGCTACCAAATTATCCAAATTTACTTCGAAAATCAGTCGTCGATTCGCGCAATTTATAGACGACTTCGTGATTTTTATGGCGCACATAATCGTCCATCTGAGCAAGCCATCCGTCGAACTGTGGATAGATTTCGTACCACATACTCTCTACATGATGCAGTAAGACCAACACGTCGAAGGAATGTGCGTACTCAAGAGAATATCGCCGCTGTAAACGAAAGTGTGGAAGAAGATCCAAATTTATCACTTCGTCGTCGGTGGCAGGAATTGGGGCTCTGCCCGTCCACTACGTGGAAAATTTTGGGCAAAGATCTTGACCTACACGCGTATAAGATCCAGCTGGTGCAGGAATTAAAGCCACGAGACCATGATACGCGTCGTCCTTTCGCCGATTGGGCTCTAGAGCAGTTGGAAACTGACCCGTTGTTTTATCGCCAAATTGTGTTCAGCGATGAGATTCATTTTTGGCTTAACGGGTTTGTTAATAAGCAAAATTGCCGCATATGGAGTGAGACCAATCCACAACAGACTCTCCAGACTCCATTACATCCAGAAAAATGCACCGTTTGGTGCGGTTTACACGCTGGTGTCATCATCGGACCTTATTTCTTCAAAAATGAGGCCGGAGCTCGCGTTACGGTCAATGGAGATCGTTACCGCACCATGATCAATGATTTTCTGTTTGAAAATATGGATGACATTGATCCAGACGAGATGTGGTTTCAGCAGGATGGCGCTACGTGCCATACGGCGACCGAAACCATCGACTTATTGAAATCAAACTTTGGCGATAAGTTGATTTCGAGAAATGGACCTGTCAATTGGCCTTCAAGGTCGTGAGATTTGACACTTCTCGATTATTTCCTGTGGGGCTACGTGAAGTCACTGGTTTATGCTGATAAACCAGCAACAATTGACACCTTGGAGGCCAACATTGTTCGTGTTATTCGTGACATACGGCCAGCAGTGCTCGAAAAAGTGGCCCACAATTGGACGTCCAGAATGCGCTTCGTCAAGAACAGCCGCGGTGGCTATATACCCGAAATCATTTTCAAATGTTAATGCCACGTATTTCTCTTTCGAATAAAAAAAAAATAGATTTATTAAAATTTCATTTTTTGTGTTATTTTTTACAATTTCAAGTTCTATCGGGCTTAAAAAAACACCCTTTATATTGATTTGCATCCACTATTTGCCTTTCGTAATACAGCATCCCAACTTTCACCGATAAATATAGCAACAGTATCGTCGGCATATGCTGTGATATGCCCCTCGAAATTCTTGTTATAAGTTCGCAATTCGCATAAACTATTGACATAAATATTAAAAAGAACTGGCCCTAGCACGGTTCCTTGCGGTATACCGTGATTTATTTCCATCTGTTCGCTTTTTTCCATTCCTATCTTTACCTTTTGTTGTCTACCATCAAGATAAGATTTAAATAGTTCAAATATATTTCCTTTTAGTCCAATTTGCTCTAATTTCTTAATTAAAATGTTATGGTTTACGGTGTCGAAGGCTTTTTTAATGTCCAGGAAAACGGCTATTATTTTTTGATTGTTCCGTTTAGCATTGTTTATTAGATCAGTCACCCGATATAGCGCATCCGTTGTACATTTGTTTTCGCGAAATCCGTATTGGTTAGTCGATAACAATTTATTTCTTATAAGGAAATTATTTAAGCGCGTCCTTAAGCATTTTTCAAATATTTTTGCGAAATTAGAAATCAGCGATATAGGCCGATAATTGTTTTACAAGTTACAGTCGCCTCTTCTAGTTTGTTATTTAACGTTTCTATGAAGTAGTCCGTGCATTCATTTGGATCACCGTTGAAGTAGATTGTGCTCCAGTCCTGTTATGATCTTCCAAGTTTGAGTTTAAAAGCTCATAGTTTATTTTATTGTGCTTTCTAGTACATTGAAGTCTCCTTCTCCCTAAGTCCATTTTAATTTTTGCAATAGTGGCAAAGTGGTCTGTTATGTAAGTTTTCAAAATAGCAGTTGTGGAAGTGTAATTATCAATCAGTTTGAGAAATATATGGTCAATACATGATCTACTGGAAGATCTTGTAATGCCTAGTAGATATTTATTAAACCCATACTTCCCTAATACATTCAGATATTCTCCTACAGTAGAAATGTTTTTGCCTCCTAGAATATTAATGTTCATGTCTCCTACAATTATGTGATTTTCGTGCTTCTTTGTCTGGTCAAGCCAGTTTTCGAGTGATGTAGTGAAATTATTTATATCTAAGCTAGGAGAACGGTAAATGCAAGTCACGTATATTTTCTTTTTATTTTCTAGTGTAATTTGAATGCTAAGGTAATTGGCATGATCAGCACTTACTTCTACTTCATCTACACAATAGACCTCCTTAATGTAAACGACAATACCATCACACTTATTATATCTAGTGGGTTTAATTAGAATGTTATAACCAACAATATTGAAGAAATCATTTTCTGAAAGCCAAGAATCAGTGAGTACAATTACATCAAACTCAAAATCTAGTTCATTTAAAGTGACAGTTAGTTCATCAAAATTTTTAACAATACTTCTAATGTTCATGTGGAATATAGAAAGCATTTGTTCGTGATCATGTGTTAAAAAATCTCTACAATCCTTGGTGTTGGTCAAAAGTTTCGTCTCAATGTTTTCTAAAGTGTCTTCGTTCAAAGGCAAGCCCATCATAGTTACGTAATTTATTGTGTTTTGCTGGTTACTATGAATTTATTAGGAAGTCAGTGCAGATGTAAAATCATCGATTGATTTGATGATTAGTGGTCTATCATGTTCTGGTTTTTTGGCATGGACTCTTCCGTTTTTGACCCATATGAATTTGAAACCCTTTAGTTCGTGTTTCGCCTGCCTTAGTAGGGATGCCGTGTGTTGGGTGAGATGCTCTCCTACAAACACTTTACCATCCTGCAGATTCGCATTAATTTTTTTTGTCGAAATTCCCGGACCATTGTTACAATTTCTTATTGTTTGTTTGTACATTCGGTAGATGTTGTCTCTTACAGTTCTCCTGGTGAATTTCACAACGATTTTCGGTTTATCACTTACTCGATAGATTTCGTTTATGTCAGAGTTCGAGATAACCTTGTCTGCATTGACAGCAACAGCCACCGCCTTTATTATCTCTGTCAAATCCTCGTTTCGAGTGGGTGGTATACCATTTAAAATGATGTCATTTGCACGGAGTTCTGATGCTAGCATATCATTCTCCTGCTGTAATTTCTTATTGCTTTCCTTTAAAATATCATTTTCCTTCTTCAGCCTATTTATCTCACCGATTAAATCATCCATTTTAGTGATATAGTCATCGAATTTAGCCGACATGAATTCCACCGATTTCTTAATTTCATGCATTTCGTTACCTTGCTCTTTGTGATGGGACTCGAGCTCCTTTTTAAGGTCCTGTATCATTTGTTGCAATACGCCTTCCTGTTCCGTGTTTTTACCAGATGTACATTCCTCGCATTTCCAAGTATCGCGTTTTTGGCGCAATTTGCGAATGTTCTCAGGTGTCTTGATGTTTGTACACCGAGAGTGGGAGAAACCCTTGCAGGAAGAGCACATTATGATGTCTTTAGGGTCGCTCAATTGATCTTCACAAGAAGCGCAGGAACTACTAGCCATTTTTGGGATACCGTCTTTTATTTTACTTTACTAGAAATTAATTTTTAGAAATTTGACGTCTACTGTCACGACAATGACGATTCGTATCTAATAAATTGAAACCTGTTGAAAGTAGTATTACCAAATAAAAGACAGTGAAATTCAATTGGAGTCAATTTAAGCCTTGCAGAAATTGACGGAGGGATCAACATTGAATATATTTGTCTACTAATTAACTTCACGCCTTCCACAAGTCATGCCCTACCTTCCAGTAACGTTTGCTACAAATTTAATTATCCTTCCGACCGCACACACAATAAAACTTCAAATACCAAAAATGCCTCTCTTATTCAAATCTCTACACCACTTCGGAATTCCCTTACAAGTCCTTTTTCGGTAAAGGGAACAAGCGCCGGCAAATTTAATTGCTTTCGAATACCATTTCCTTGAAGTCAGTTCAAATAATCTCTTGAAATATTCCACCCCGGATTTTCATCCCTACAACTCGCAATCTGAAAAACATTCTTTGCCGGGTGGAAAAAGGCTTGAAAATGTGTCACCAAGAAGCTGTTAGAGTGTCAGGCAAATAAGTGGCTGCTTAATACTTGGAAGTGTACAGACATTAACACGGCGAGCAATTAACTCAATTACATAGGGTGGAGCGGATCTGATAGATGGAGAACAATTATGGCAAGTCCTTAAGTGGGGATTGTGACTTTCGTGTGCAAGGGGTGTAAATCGGATGAGGATGAATATGGTGGTCGATGTAGCAATTGTAGGCTGTAGGCAAACACTTCAAAGATCCTTCATGTAATTGACTTTCGAATCAAATTTGATAAGAAAATAAGCAGCAGAATAACGGAGAGTAACAAATGTGACGTTCAAATGACGTTTTCCACAAGTGACGAAGAGGCTCTCTGAACACTTGTTCACGTTTTACCAAACAATAATTGCTTCTTTCAATAAAGTTCAACTTCATTTGCTCTCCAGATGACAGCTACAGTTTGAAGAGTATCGTAAATATATTGGAATTAGGTTTAGCCATAAACCCAATGACTCTTTTCGTGAGATGTGGCGTTCGAGTATTATGTACATACTACAGAAGAACTCAATTCCGTATCACTGAAAGTGTTCTCCGTTCGATTGAGTCGAATATTGTGTCCTCGTTTTCGCACCCTTGTGTGCTGTTATCGTTGCTCCGCTAGTTATCGTATTGCAAATCTTCTGTTTGGTAATTGTTACTGAATTGTCGCTGGTAATTCTTGACACCAGATTAGCATATCTTAGCTTTGAGCGTGGCATTATCGTAATTTGAATGTATCTTTCGGGATGCTCCAGTGAACTTTATCGTTTCCCGTCATGAACGATACAACATAGCAAACAACGAAAAGATAGTCTTCGACAAAGTCGCAAGGATAACAAAAATGTATTGTTTGGCAGTTGACTGGTGAATTTTATGTTCTTTCGCAAAATTTATTTAATGCAGGTTGAGAGTTTCGTCACTTTAAGCAGCTTTCGAGTGTCATGGAAATGGATACTTGATGGGGTCGTGGTAGACATTTTTCGCATGAAGTTTTTTGATTGATCCCACCAAGGTCGGTGGTCGCTTAAATGTTCAATAATGTGACTCTTCTTTCATAAAGAGATGCCGGTGAATTTAATGTTCAATGAAGATAAATGCCTTTTGATAAGTTCTAATTTATTTGTTTGTTGTTTCATTGAACGTGACTGGAACAAGATTAAGTAAGCCATTCTAAAAGATGTCGTTTAAACAAGTAATGAAGTAAGTAAGTGAAGAAAACATATTCTTCCGACACGATGGGTCTTATTTAATGATCGCCTCCAAACTCAATTTAGACTTTCCGTGCAATTAGCCTCTCACTCTGTAAAAGCATTTTGGATTGTCGGTGTTTTCACATTCTCTATATTAGACCCGTTTACTGAAATTTTCTGATCAAGAAACATATCGTCACCTTAATGTAGAAAGGGCGCAAGTAACGCAGGAGACAAACGTAGGCGAGATTTCTCATTCATCTCCGATTTCTCACTTATCTCGAGTTAATCAGCATTAGGTGCATTTTTTTTTTTGTACAGGGCAAAGTAAAGAAGGATAAGCGGCAAAAAAAGAGCAGAGCAGAGCAGATCAGAGTAGCGAAGTCGAAAATGTAACGTGCATCCGCACAGACGTCGACTCGGATCGGGCTTGTTACTCAGCTGCAAGTCATCACCACACCATCATCATCGTAGCGCAACAGCCCAACGTCTGGCTTTGGCAGCCTGGAGCATAGTCCTCCAATTATCTCGGTCACGTGACCACGTCCTCCAATCTTGGAAGCTCAGTAGTTGCGGAGCCCTCCCAACGAGCTCTCGGTCTTCCTCGCAGTCTGGTTCCGTCGACTCGTCGTCCGTTCATTGCTTATTTAGGCATGCGAACATCGTTCATTCGTTGTACATGCCCTGCCCATTGCAGACGTTGCAGTTTGACGATTTTCGAAACTTCCAACTCATCGTACAATTCATACAACCCACGCTTGTACCGGGTCCACTATCCATCACGGTCGTAAACTGCTCCGAAAATTCGCCGAAGGACTTTCCGTTCAAATGTGTTTAGCATTTTTTCGGAGGCTTGGGTTAGGGTCCAAGTCTCGCAGCCATAGCATAGCACTGCTCGAGTGATGGTTTTGTATACGGTGCGCTTCGTGATTCTGTGCACTTGCTTCGATTTCATTATGGGGAGAACCGAGAAAAAAACCTTATTTGCAAGCTGTATCCATCGCCTGATTTCGTCCGTTTCGTTTGCGTTTTTTGGAAGGTTACTATCCAGGTATGTGAAGTCGTCTACGAACTCGATGCTGAGGTCCCCTACGTTGATGGTCCTGGTTCTTGATTGCATATTTTTTTTTGTTTTGTTTTCGTTGATGCGTAGTCCAACTTCTCTTGCAGCGGCGTCAAGAGGAGGAGTATGCAGGAGTTCTTTTGCGTCTGTCAGTTTTTGGGGCATGATGCTGATGTCGTCTGCGTACGCTATCAATTGTGTCGACTTGGTGAGTTGCGTTCCGCTGGTTTCCGTATCCATTGCCCGAATGGTGTATTCAAGTGCTAGGTTGAAGAGTGTTGGCGCCAGTCCATCGCCCTGTTTCAAACCAGTACGTGTTTTAAAAGGATCAGTCAACCTGATCTGGATCCTGGCCTGTAAGACGGAGTTGGTCATCGTCATCTATGTTAGTCGTATTAGTTTTGCTAGTATTTCAAATGGCAGCATGATATTGCATAGTACACCACGATCCATACTGTCGTATGTTTGCTTAAGGTCGACAAAGATTTGGTACACGTCGACGTTGTATTCCCAGCACTTCAGGATTAGCTTAATCGTAAAAAGCTGAGCGGTTGTTTGAAAACAAAAGTCTGTCTGATGCGGCTTTCATTTCCGCGGGAAATGCTAAGTAGCATTAAGTCAGACTTAAAGGACATTGGAATCGTTGAAAATGATGCTGCAAAATTGTTGCATAAGAAATGAATCGAAACTTTACATAAATAAAAGCAACACACTCCAAAATAACCCTGTTTTATGCCACGCTTCGCTTCCCGATCGATGCTTCAAAAAAGTCTATATGAATTCGAAAGTGTTGGAACGATTTTTTTATCTGCCAGGACGATGTTCACATTTGACGGATAAATTTTGGATTTGGCCGGGGAAATACACTTGCGTCCAAAATGCGAATTTTCTTCGATCAAATCCAAAATTTTGGATTCGGACTCAAATATGTGTTCACCTTTACAAATAGCTCAAATGAAAACACCAGAATAATATTGTTAAACCACCTCGAAAAAATGAACAAATCGTTCTGGCATCATCAACCTTTCCCGCTGAATTAATTTTGTATTTTATTTTCAGCAACCATTAGTGTCAAGTGCTGGAAACCCAATACGTAACATACCGGCTCTAAGGTCGAAGTTGTTTTCCAACTCTCTTCGAAATTACACTGAAACATTTAAGGCCGGTACTCAGATCGCGTGGAATGAAAAGTGCCGTGAAATCCCATATAAAATCGCAAAATTTTTCCCCGATGAAAACAGACGCGAAATTGTGTGGAAGGTAAAATTTCATTTCACGCGATCTGTGTACTACCTTGAGTGAAATATCAAGTTTGTGGATTTCACGAGGATGAAATTTTTTCACGTGCCAAATGTACGAGAAAAATTTTCACTGACAGCTCAGCTGTCTCTGTCATTCAGGTTGTGTTATGTTTTCCCGGTGTTATTTATGGTTGAGCGATAAATTAGTAAACAAAGTTATCAGTGTTAATGTTTGTTGCGGTGCTAATATTTCATTTCACCGGTACCTACACAGATCGGGTGAAAAGTGAAAAAATTATATGTTCCTTACAATCTTTCCCATGAGCCATTTCGCCGATGAAAAGTGGTGCTGTCAATTTTTTCATTTCACTTAATCTGAATACCAGCCTTTAATAGCAAATATACAAAATTAGAGCTTTTTCGTTATATTGTAAGTTTTGTTAATTTTTTTCTGAAGCATACAATTGTTTCGGGGGCAAAGACCTTTTCCATAGTCCTCCGCGTGGGCGCCCCCTGGTAACGGCAGTGTATCAATTCGCTGACGGCCAATGTCTTAGCGATAAGACAGTTTGGAAAAGGCAGATAGTTGTAGCCTGAATGGCTGACGAACACCTAAGCGTCTCAGGTTTAGTAGGATGGAATGACTTGCGTAGTTGGACCTGCTACATAGTTGTGCGGGCTCCAGCACGTTTATTAAACCATCTGAAGCAGCTATCTCCGAGGCCATCCCCTGAATGGGGTTAAGCGACGTGCTGACAACTCGTCCTTGTAAAAACCACTCCATGTCAAGAAACCTGGAACAAAAGCCTCGGATTGGACGGATCAACAACGACGACCACGCAAACGAATAAAGGATTATTCTTTCGGATCCTGGAATGTACGCTCCCTGAACAAACCGGGGACCGAGAAGGCCCTCCTTCAACAGGTCGAAAAGTACAAACTGAGCATTACTGCAGTCCAGGAAACAAATTGGCTTGGCAGCGAGATTAATGACAAGAAATCGCACACAATTTTTACAAGTGGCAAACCATCGGGCCGCAAGGAGTTTGGAGTAGCATTTATAGTGAACAATCGCCTCAAACCGCATATTACTGACTTCAAACCCATAAATGAACGGCTGTGTGCGATTCGCTTCAAGACTCGATTCTTCAATCTCTGGCTCATCAATGTGCATGCCCCCACTGAAGTTAAAGAAGACGCAGTAAAAGACGAGTTCTACGCCCGCCTTGAAACTCTCTTCGACTCACTTCCAATAAACGACGTCAAATTGCTGCTGGGAGACTTTAACGCGAAAGTCGGGAATGAAAGCTGGCATCGGGGGACCACTGGAGGCCACAGCCTCCATGAAGAATGTAACGATAACGGCCAGCGACTTATAGACTTCGCCTGCAGCAGGAATCTAGTCGTAAGCTCTACGTGTTTCCCGCATCGACGCATTCACAAGCAGACCTGGAAGTCTCCAGACGCACATACCGTCAACCAAATTGACCACGTCCTCATTTGCAGGAGATGGGCGTCTAGTGTCATGGATGTCCGCTCCTATCGAGGAGCAAACTGCGACTCAGATCATCACTTGGTGAAGACGACCTACAGATGTAGAATTTCCTCAGTGCACCAGTCAAGAATCAGCCCTCCCAAAATCTTTGCGGTTGATAAGCTCTTGAGTGATGCTACAGCGGTGGCGTATACTACCGCCCTTGAGGAAAAACTATCACCTATGCTACACAACATCAGCAACACAGGCGTCCATGGGTTCTGGGAAGAACTCAAGGGTACCATCAAGGATGTCGCAGAGAAGGTCGTGGGATATAAAGCCCGGCGAGCGCGAAATCACTGGTTCGACGAAGAATGCAAAAATTCACTTGACGCGAAAAACGAGGCCTACAAACAATGGATTCAACGAGGAACCAGAGCCAGAAGAGAAAAATATGACGAGCTACGGCGAATATCGAATAGAATAATTAGACGTAAGAAACGTAAATACTTTGACGAGCAGTTGCTGAACATAAACGAAAACTTAGCTAATAGGAACACCAGACAAGCGTACAAACTAGTAAATACAATTAAGAACGGCTACCAACCCAGGACTAGCCTTTGTAAGGACAAGGATGGAAACATCATCAGCGACACCGATGGTATTAACAAACGATGGGCCTCTTATTTTGAAGAGCTTCTAAACCGACCATCTAACATCCCCACACAGGAAGCTCTCGGCGATATTGTTGATCTAGGCCCACCCATTCAACCCCCGACAGTAGAGGAAGTTGATCTCGCCTTGCGGTCACTAAAACGAAATAAAGCGCCGGGCGCTGACGAGATTCCAGCTGAACTGCTAAGATTCGGTGGAACGAGTCTAGTTGATGCCATACATCAATTACTCCTGCGAGTATGGGAGAACGAGGAGATCCCAGACGATTGGCGCAGAAGCATCATCTGTCCAATTCATAAAAAGGGAGATAAACTGCGGTGTGAGAATTACAGAGGCATCTCACTAGTTTGTACGTCCTATAAAATTTTGACGAAAATTCTGGAAAATAGAATAAAATCGTACGCAGAACGAGTCATTGGCGAATATCAAAGCGGTTTCAGACCTGGTCGCTCCATAACCGATCAGCTCTTCTCAGTCAAACTGATACTCCAGAGGTGCTGGGAATACAACGTGAACGTATACCAAATCTTTGTCGACTTCAAGCAGGCAAACGACAGTATCGATCGTGGAGTACTGTACAACATCATGCTGCAATTTGGTATACCAGCAAAATTAGTGCGACTGACAAAGATGACGATGACCAACTCCGTCTCACAAGTCAGGATCCAGAATAGACTTACTGATCTATTTGAAACACGCACTGGTTTGAAACAGGGCGATGGACTGGCTCCGACGCTCTTCAACCTAGCACTGGAATACGTTATTCGGGCCATGAATTTGGACAACAGCAAGACGCTACTCATCAAGTCGACACAATTAGCAGCGTACGCCGACGACATCAACATCATGTCCCGAAGATTGGCTGACGCAGAAGAACTTCTGCATACACTTGATACCGCTGCAAAGGAAGTTGGATTACGTATTAACGAGGGTAAAACTAAAATAATGATGCAATCGGTGACAAGGACACCTGCACAACCAAGCATCAATGTGGGGGACCTCAACATTGAGTTCGCGAACAACTTCATTTACCTGGGTTGCAACCTGTCAAGGGACGCCAACGAAACTGACGAAATCAAGCGACGGATACAGTTAGCTAATAAGACTTTTTTCTCGGTTCTCCCCATAATGAAATCGAAACATGTGCACAGAAACACGAAGCTCCGCGTGTACAAAACCATTATACGACCAGTGCTTTGCTATGGCTGCGAAGCATGGACCCTAACTCAAGCCTCCGAAAACATGCTAGACACTTTCGAACGTAAGGTTCTACGGCGAATTTTCGGGGCTGTTTGCGATCGAGATGGATGGCGCATCCGGTACAACCATGAGTTGTATGAAATGTACGATGAGCTGCAAGTCTCGAAAATCGTCAAACTACAACGACTTCAATGGGCAGGGCATGTACAAAGAATGGACGATGATCGCATGCCTAAGAGAGTAATGAATGCAGAACGAGTCGACGGAGCGAGACTGCGGGGACGACCGAGATCTCGTTGAGAGAGCTCAGTAGGTGTGGACGCCGCGCAGCTGCTGGGCTCCCAAAATTGGAGGACGCGGTCACGTGACCGAGATAATTGGAGGACAATGATCCAGGCGGCCAAGGCCCGACGTCGGGCTGTCGCGCCACGACGATGATGATACAATTGTTTCGGGGACACGTGCCTCTTTCTGCAGCGCAAAAACCTAATTAACGAGTCCTTCATTTTATTTTTCAATTAGGTTTTAGCGCTGAGGAAGTAGGCACGTGGTCTCTAAAACAATTGTATGCTTAATAAAACTTACAGTATAAGGAAAAAACCTTAATTTTTCATTTATTCAACCTGTGAGAACAAACATGGACAATTATTTTAATTTAATAGCAGCTGGAGGCTGGGATACCTTTGAGATGTTGATGTCAACATTAAACAACGTTGTATAAGATACCGGCTAACGAACTGGCGTATTACATAGAGAGAATTTATGGCTAAAGCCAACGAAAAATACTGGCTCGAATAAACTACATCTTTCTGTGAATTTTCAAATTTTCCGATATGTATATATATGTAAATTGAAATACCAGTAATGTATTTTAATTTCATTTAATAATAAAAAATAGACAATATTTTTTTTATTTATTTTTTTCGCCTCCCCTGTACCCTGTACCGTGTTTCTTGTTTTTTTTTTTTTTAAAACGGTTCTCAGAGTGACCGGTACTTTCCGTTTGAAAAAAACCGGGCGTTTTTTTGATAAAAAGATATCCGGTACATCTGAAAACCGGTACAATTTTACATCCCTAGTTTTTACAAGGATTGGTTGTCGGTCCATCGCTAAACCCTATCCAAAGGTGGCCTCGGGAATAACTGCTTCAAGTGGTTCATACTGTGACAGAGTTCACATAACTATGTTGCAGGTCTGACTACGTAATTCATGACACCCTACAGACTCGGGGTCCTATCATGTAATTCGATTCGAATCGAATATCTTCCGAAAGGATGAAAATGGTGTCATGTAACTCGAGAAAGAATTTCTCTATTTTCATCCCTCTCTGGATCCTGTCAATCCCTTGTAGGGCATAGGGCATTAGCCCAGCCGACTTTCCACCTCGTCCTATTCGCCGCCATCAGCTGTCTCCACGATTTGCCTAATAACTTACGCTCGACCTCAACTGATCTTTTCCAGGTGTTTCTAGGCCGTCCAACGCAGCGACTTGCATCGGTTCCCTGTGGGTTCTAGTCGAGGGCCTGTTTAGCAATGTTTTCCGACCCTTTTCGAAGTGTGTGACCTATCCATTGCCACTTTCGCCTTCTTATGGAGGTGTATATCCTGTTCAGGCCAGTAATGAATAGGAGGTCGTCATTAGAAATGACCTCCGGCCAGAGTATGTGTAGGATGCGCCGTAGACACTGGTTCACGAAAGTTTGAAATCTAGTTGTTATCGCTCTGGTCACCTTCCAAGCTGAACAGCCATAAAGAAACACAGATTGAAATGTTCCATCCGAAGCGGATACGCGAAAAAATTTTAAAATTGGGAAATTCGTTTTCGAGTTACATGGTACCATTTTCGTCCTTTCGAAAGCAATTCGATTCAAATGGTATTACATGATAAGGCCCCTAAGACGCTTAGGTATAACTCAGCCATTCAGGCTGCACCTATCCTTTCCTCCCGCTTTCACAACCATGGCTTGGAACAGGCTTCGGCAGAGTCGAAAACAAATGTCACTGTTATAAAATATAGGCCTAATAAATAAAGTAGATTTTGAAAGTGTTGGCTTTATTTTGCATGTGGGTTCGTTTGCAAGGTGGCTGAACATCAGCTAGCAAAACCTATCTAATTTGAGTTACTTTTACAAAATCAGTTATAGTTCAGACTAAAATACCAAAAATAAAAAAAAACGACCGAGGGCGATTATATAAATTCCGACAATTAATTCGGGAATTTTTTGCGCCTTCTTTTAAAAAAAAACACATCATTGCACCATAAACTAAACGTATGGTGTATCTAACAGGTTTTGAAATTTGGCGAATCATTTATTGAAAATAAAAGCATTCTATTAAACAGTAAATTTATTGATCGCAAACAGGTTAACATCGAGTATTACTGCTTTTCACTAAGTTCGCAGTTATGCCTAGTACTAACCTTCCCATTTCGTTCGAAATTTTACACAAGTACTGTCAACAGGACGAAACTTTAGACAGTATTTGGATGAAATTTCGCACGAAAAGGTTAGTACTAGGCATTAGGCTGAAAGATACAAATATGTACATGTCGTATATCTAAACAATACAGTTTTTAGAAGATAACTCTGAATTTTCCTCTTCGTCTCCGGCACAATTGTAAAACCAACGACTATCCGAATGCCAGGCATACAGACATACAGACCTCACCTCCAATTCAGATGCATTTGCCTTTAACAGTGGATCCACCACATTAGGAATAGCTACCTCTAATTCTCCCGCTAAAAGATTCAAAATTACACTTTGGTTTTAAATGTCAAAATATTTGATATGAGTTCCTACAATGTTTTTGGCGGACAACAATAGGAGTGGCCCAAAGTGGCGAGAGGACATCCGCTATGTGACTATCAAGACCCACAGTTTTCTCGGCTGTATTTCTTAGCCATGAGTACGTATCGGCAGAACCTCCAACGACTGAAAACGTCAAAAAAAATATTTTGAGGCACATATTTTACTATGACTCTGATTTCGAGTTACTCACCAATCGTGTACTTAACACTTCCATTCTCACTTGGATCTAAACCATTCGACAGTACAATGTTAGCGTCATTAGTCGTCATTACATAGAATTTCAGATACAATTTATACTCGTTCGATTGAACTTGGTTGAAAGTTTGGATTGGGAAGAAATGTTTGCATTCTTGCGATGCTATGTCGAATTCTTGACATGTTGCTAACTTTCTAAGTGGCACTGGATATTTATTATAACCACCAGTAGAGTACTGGGCAGTCGCCCACAAATGAAAGGACACAAAACTCACTAGGAAAATTATTCGCGTCGAATACATTGCGATCTTGAAGAAATTAGATCCCAATTCGCTACTAGCTGGCCAAAAATCTTACTGATTTCTGGATTCTGACCCGGTAGAAGGTTAACTGATATTGCCGATTTTCAAATCTCTCAAGAATATGTCTCAATGCCTCTTTGCTCGCGGTTATGATGTACGCTATAAAGGCATTTCCGAACGGCTAGAACATATCTCTGTAATAAATTTGTTTTGAAGGTTGAAGCTGAGATGGTTTTCCCCATGATTTTTTTCCTTTGTTACTATAGTTTGCGCGCGCCTTATAGACCTAGAGCCAATGACCAAAAAAGCCAAGTCATTTGCTGGCAGTTTTAATACATATTATCGAAAAGTACTTGATTAGATGTACAAGAAAAAGTAAGGCTGCATGTTGCTAACAATTAGAAAATTTGTCCCTTAAGCGGTAAAAAATGGAGGCAAGTCGTCATTTGCTAACTGTTCGTCTTTTGCATTGTAGTAGGCAATGGTCCACTCATAACAAAAAATTGGATGGTGGACAATTAGGGTATCGCTAAAGTAGTGGCAGACATCATCAAAGGTGGTAAAAAGTTAGCCCAAGTCAAGTTACTTGCTAAGAATTGATTATAATACCATTTGATTGGTGACCCTTTAACAAGTGTAAATGCAAAAAGACAAACAAAAAATCCATTGCTAACATGCTAATACTTTGGCAAACAAGTCTAAAATTTTAAAATTTTTTGAGAAAGGTGGATTACGACATAATCGAATCGTACATACCTCGATCCTACTCGAATATACAATCTTGATACGAGCGACATTTTTTTCAGGACACTCCCCTTAGTGTCAGTACAAAAAGTCAAACCAAAATTCAAACCGTGTCAGCAAGTTTAGTCTTTCTCTTTTAAGGACCTAGACGTCTTATCACTCTTGCCTCAATAGTCAATAGTCTCAACAAGTGTGACTAAACGTCTAGGTACTTAAGACAGAATGACGTGGTCGTTCAGTCACTGCTCTACGATACTAATCTAGAGCTCGGAGTTCAAACCTCGGCGCGACTAAAAACTGCCTGCGGGTACTAATAGAACTCTCACGGAGCACTGTGCTTGTCACTATAAAAATGGCGCGGATAGGAGGTGCATGCTAGCAACTTCACTTCCGAAAAGTAGATATGGTATCGAAACTTCAACAAGGCATAGAAATGCAAGAGATGTTGACGCGGCCATTGTAATGGACGGTTTGGTGGGCATCCGAAGATACCCGTGGGGACGAAGCCTAGGTAGCATAAAGACCGTGCTGGTCGGGCCGTGCCATCTGGCGAAGAAAAAGGCTCTCAACGAGCTAAGCAGCGGCCTATGCTTGCTGTAGCTCAGTTCGGGAGATGTGGGTGGGATTTTCGCCGCTCGTTGCCCCTGCCCTTTACGTATTAACAAAAATTCATAGGCCTGGGGAAGACAACAAAACAGGGGAGGTAAAAATGGGGAATAAAAAAATAGTCGATAAGGATGGAATGGTTGGCGGACGGATCAGACGCACACGCGATCGCAGCTGGGTCCAGGTGTAATGGGACCCTCGGCCTCTGGTTTCGTACCACCAACAGATCACTACTCATCAGGTGCTGCTTCGATCTGCAGGTAGGAGCAGCGCTACTAGACCATTATATGGTTCATTACACCATGCCCCTGGAGGAGTCAATGCAATTATCAAATGACTTGACTATCGTAATTTATCATAGCTTTTGATAATGTCCACATTTCCTATTTTAACAGTTTTCGTCCGTCTGCCGCAATGTTAGGAATGGCATGTTGACCACCTTTTTGCATTGACACTTGATGGAGTGCCGTCAGTTGAAAGCCATTGAGAGTCAAGATTGTCCAGTTGCAGAGGGTTCTGTCATTACAATCATGCAAAAAACGAACAGTTAGCAAATTAGTTGACCTGCCTCCATTTTTTACCCCTTAACAGACAAATTTGCTACCTATTAGCAACACGCTCCGGTAGGCAGACTAACTTGTTCTTGTACATCTAATCAAGTACTTTTCCATGAAATGTAAAATATAAGAACTGTTAGCAAATTACTTGGCATTTCTGGTCGTTGGTTCTTTGACTATTAGTGACAAGTGCAAAAATTCGGTAGATGGACCATGCTAAAAAAAAGGGGAAAAGCTTCTTAAATATATAGGGAGATTCAATAAGAGCTTATGTTTCTAATATATTTGGAAACAAAATACGCAAAAATATATCGAAAAATAGCTTTATATTTTCTTATTTCATTTAAGTTTTTAGACTTGGGTAATTTTGTACGTACAAAACAGAAGTCGCGTATCAAAGTTAACCAAAATTTTCTGCACACAAATGTATGTCAAAGTAATGCTCACAGTTTTAAGAAGCTTGCGTGGAAAAAAATCATAAAATGAGACTATAACTGTGGCGAGAAAACTCATGGTTCGTTCGACATAACAATGGGCCTGTCCGCTCAGCCTTGTTACTTAACAAGTTCTGCGTCCTCCCCCATTCTCCCTATTCCCCAGACCTTGGCTCCTTACGAAATCTTCATGTTTCCAAAGTTAAAATATGTGCTGAAAAGTCGCCGCGCCGTGCAGGTAAAAGCGCGTTGACATGAGCAAACAACGGTTTGCCAAACCAGCATTTGATGAAAAGTTGAGCACCATCCAACTACGGTTTGACAGGAAGTAAACTTGGGACGGACCTGAACTACATCCCACTCAAGTTGAAATAACTAGGGAAATAAATGAGAAATAAACAATCTGTACAAAGTTAATTACATGGATAATTGCAGTGCTACAACGATCCATCGACATGTTATTAAAAAAAAGTTTCGTTACATAGTATTTTCATCAAACCTCATATTTCTGGCTGTACTGAGATACAACCAGAAATATGAAATTACTGATATGATCTCGTCTATCTACGCAAAAGTATTCTTTCGCTTATAAGATTGGCGCAATACCCTCAAAAACATTGATGTAGTTGCAAATTCATTAATTGTTGGGAAAACGCGTTTGAAGTTCTTACATTTTTTGGCGTAAAAAAAGGATACAAAATGAAGAGCAAACTCGGCTACCATCTTCCAAATTTTTATTTAATATGTATATTATACCATTTAATGATATTATCGACACATTTTGCAAAACTGCCCCTAATTAAGGGATTAAATTAGAAAGTACAATAAATTGCAAATGTGTCATTGTTTCCACAAAAGTTTGAAAACAAGATGGAGAAACAATGGCATTATTACATTCAAGTCGCTGTTTCATTCAGTTCACTTAATTCGCATAAATAGAGCAACAAGGACATAAAATACATTTATATTGAAGATGCTTTATTTCACTTAGCAAAAAAGACAGAAAGGCAATTGCGTTGTTCCCAATAAAGTGAGAAATTAAATGTTATATTTACCTTTAGGTTGATGTTAATCCGCAGACGAAGACTCACAACAAAACATCGTGCACAACTAACTCCTCTGACTTTGCCTGCGTTCACGTCCCGCAACGTTGTAATTGCGGTAAGGATTTTCCCTCCACCCAACCATAAACTCTTCACCCCAACGACTTGTTTCGCAGTTGTCATGTATTAAACAGCTGATAGCCGATTCGCTATTGAATTTCAAACAAAACTTCAATTAAATTCGCGACGGTTTCAGGAAAAATGAACAACACTGCAAAATCGCCACAAATTTGTGTTGCTCCGGTGTAAATAAGCACACAAGACGCCATGTAAAAATCAAGAAACCGAAAACGAAAATCCACACCATCTGGCAGTCACATGCAATACGTCAACTAACAACTGTCAAATACGCTAATATCCCTTACCCCCCAGTTGAACGGAAATTAACCAGGAAAAATTTCTGGTTAATTTCCCCGATGTGCGGTTGATCAAACGCAAACTGAAACGGATCGTCCACGAGCAAAATCGGTCGAACTGTTTGCAAACGCGTTTAAAACGTTGCCGGACCTGAAACCACCCTTTGTAATTTCATGGGAGGGGGCCGGGAGCAAAATTGTAACAAAGACACACCCGCTATCTAGCGGAAACATTTCTGTCCTGTCCCCTTGACAGATTTGCACTTTTGGAATATTCTGGTAATAAAAACTCACTTTTTAAAAAAATTGCATTTACGTCATTGTTTATCCGGAGCTGCAATGTGACCCGAAAAGTAAACAGTCTAAAGGTGCGTTTAGATTTAGTGAAACCACTCGTGAACCTGTTGCGAGAGGAAACTGACCCGAAATTCACTCGTGGCCAGTCTGACAGTTTCGGGGGAGGAACATGTTCATACTACGCGCAATTTTGCAGTCTCGCAAGTGGTTTCGCTAAATACAAACGCACGTTACCTCTGAAAAAATTTCGAGAGATGATATATCATGGGAATTTCGTTCGCAGTATTGTTACTGTATCATAAGAAAGTTCGTGCAATTGATTTCAGAACATTTTTTTTTTATGTGTAAACATCTTATTGCTCGGTACGGGGTAAAATCATAGAAGCTGTGGAATGCGTAAACATGTGAATTCTTTGATTTATCAACTTTATGTATTCCGTGTTTAAGTTAAATGTGGACAAATAATAGTCTTCGCTATGGGCTGCGTAGCTGCATCGGTAGGGTGGTGGACTATAGAACATGCCCGGTGCGATACCGGGTTCTAATTCGAGGCGAACGTTTCTTTTTTCTTTTTATACCCTTCACGGATGTGATAGGGTATATTAATTTTGTCATGAAGTTTGCAACGCACAGAAGGAAGCATCTCCCACCAAATAAACTATATATATTCTTGGTCAGTATGATGAGATGAGTCAATTAAGCTTTGTCCGTCTGTCCGTCTGTTTCAATACAAACTTGTCCCTCAGTTTTAAGGCTATAGAGCTGTAATTTTGTACAAAGCCTTTTTTCTATTGCACGCTGTAAATATGAACCAACGGAATCGGACCACTACGTCATATAGCTGCCATAGGAACGACCGGTCCAAAAATTCGTCTTTGTGAGAAAAACTTTGTTATTTCTAAAGATATCGTTTTCAGATTTCACACTAATTAATAGCATCTTTAGTCAAATCATATTCCCGAATTCGGTTGAAATCGGAGTACTCTATCATATAGCTATCATAGGAACGATCGTTCCAAACGCAAGTTTTTGTAAGAAAAACTTTTTTATTTCCGAAGATATCTTTACGAAATTGCATATTATTCAATCATATTGACTGCTGAGAAATATTATATATATTTAGCTTAGGTGGGTATCATATTACTGGCAGTGGTACACAATTGCCCTAACCCCTTGTGGGGCATAGCGTGCCAACTGTTCCATGTGGCCCAGTTGACGTTTCGTTGGCATAAATTGGTGTCAGAGAATGCAGTTGCCAGCATGCACCTCCTGCACATCCATGGCCACGAACGTCGTCGTGGACGGGATTTGAACCCGAAACGCCGGTAGTCAAACATGAGATTGATGCCTCAACACACCGCGCTACCGGTCGCCCCAATGCTTGTTTTTTTTGTCAGTTTCTTGCAATTTCTCTCCAAAACAGAACGGGTGGTGTAGATCAATGGGTCGGGAGCAGGTCTACCATCAAGGGATCTTTCGTTCGAATTTTGCGTCGAGCGACTTTCAGCGTGCTCATTTTTTCAAAATACATATTCATCAACTAATATTATCATTTATACTCGGTTATGACTTTTGGATATCGTTTAATTGCAAATATTGGTTTCTGGAATATGCGTACTTTCCAAGACAATGGATCAGGACGTCCTTGGGTTGAAATATGTAATATGACCGTAAACAGAAAACGGTGCCACGTCGGAATAGTTAGCAAAATAGTAATATTCACACAGTATTTCCAGTTGAGTGTCGATTCATAATCCGATGTGATATTTACACCTATACCTCGAGTTCAGAAAAACTAGCTCGGACTTAATTTTTTTTTTTTGAATGAGATTATCTCGAAAAGTATTTAAGATAGAAAAACGTTGCTCATACATTTTTTACATATGTATATTTTTGTGATCTTCAATTTCGTCCAAGAAAGTTCTTTTTGCTAGGATTAATGGTTACAGAGATAAAAGACAGAAACTAAGTATTGTACTTATACAATTGTATGAGTCTGTGACATAGGTATTCAGAGAGCCGACATGCGCAAGGCGATATCTTGTTTTCCTTGTATAGTATCATGGGTGTGGGGAACATACAGTGATGAAAGCCAAAAACTAAGTATTTATACAATTGTATGAGCCTGTGACGTAGGTACTCAGAGAGCCGACATGAGCAAGGCGATATCTTGTCTTCCTTGCATCATGGGTGGGGGAGGTAATGAGAACGCCAGTACTTGGCTTTCTCAATCAAAATTCCAACTAGAAACAAGGTCTACTCGATTCGGTCAAATCTACCCCATAAACAAGCTAGAAAGTACAAAGGTCCATAAGCATCATGAAACATTGTGTTAGACTGTGTCGTGAAGGGAGAGAAGCAGCTGAAGCCGAACAGATAAAAAAAAATTGACATTGAGATCATACAATGACATTGCGGAGACCTTCCAATCGACTCCGACCTTTCTCCTTCCAGACTGTTAAGAGCCTGAGGCGTTAGTTGGGTTTCGATTCGTACGGGCGTTGATGGTAGCACCCGTAAGCCCAACTTGGTCAATTTCATAGGTGGGAGGCTCTAATTGCGCGGCGCAGAGCACCCAGACCTCTCGAAGCCTTAGCCTATAAGGTTTAAATGCATTCACAAGGGAGTGACATTTTGTCATTCAGAGAACGCCGATTGGGGTAGTAGTCAAAACGCCCCGCATATTAATTAATGAACAGGCAAGTTTTAAAGGAAACATAAAATTACTTGGCGAATCCTATTGCGTATTTAGTTTACGGAATAGAATTCGCAAAGTGGCTCTTTGCAAATATAATTTATTGACTGTAAGTTAAAAATAAAGTGCTTTCACTAGAATATTGCGTACATGATTTCTTCGAAAATCCCATTACTGTGTTTCATCGAGATCCAGTGAAATATCAATGAGAAAACATGACATTCACAATTTAACCGTTGAATTATTCATGGCTTTTCAATGATTTATCTTCAACGATGACTTGACGACCTGATTTTCGATTTCATATGCGTGTTTTCATTTCGTCGAAAACATTAGGGTCGACTACAGAAAAAAAAAGTAAATACACCTATAACACGAGAGAATCTTGGCTCAAGGCAGGATAATGAAATGAGGTCCAATACCGCTGGTAACCGAGAAAGTAAAAAAAAACAACAAAAAGATTGCCATAAAATATTGCATACACAAAAATAGATATATAAAATGTTTTCATTGCTGAATAAGAAAACAAAAAATCAGAGCGGCATATTTATGAGGTTACAATACTGCCAACAATATCCTGTTGAAAGAGGATTCCATAAAAAAGAAAGACAAATAGACACTCCGCGAAGCGAGCTCGAGGCACTATGAAGAAGTGTTTGTTACGAGCATAGCACCGGATCCACTATTGTATATAAGAGTAAGTGGTTACTGCTTGTGCTTTCTGTTCTGTCTATCGCCCCATAAGACTATGACTATCACAAAAAGAAGGACTTACCACCACCGCATGTTACCGAACACAGTGACATCGCAGCCATCTCCCAATGATAGAGGGGCTGCGAACACGAACTTCCATCACCGCCACATACTCCACACGCATCCACTTTTTTCGCCGAACCTATTTTCAAATCGCAACCGACACGCTGAAAGGAGAAGTATAAACAAATAAAGTTGAATATAAATTGGTGAAAGGTGAAAAACAGCCTTAACATAATAAAATCCTTAGTACCATTTACAATTTCAATACTTTTGAATGGAATGTGAAGGGTTTCGTGAAGGTTCGCTAAAATCAAATCAAATGAATCCTTCAAAATTGTTATACCGAACTTTGCTATTTGCCTCAATCCCTTGTAGGTCATAGTGCGCCAACTACTATTAAGGGTACTATTTGACGTCTCGTTAGCATACATCAGGTTTCGGATGATACACTCTGACAGGCTGGGAAAGGTCTGGCTTATTCTTGTGCCCCACAACACAGGAGGAAGACAATGCTTGGCCACAATGAGACGGGATTTGAACTCACGACTCAGTGGGATGAAACATCGCACTGCTGACGCCTCAACGCACTGAGCTATCCGCTCGCGGCCTAGGAAGATTAGGTGACACCGGTGAAAATACCTTATTATCGGAATTACATTCTTCCCTCCGCCGTTTGAGCAGCACAAATTTGCTACAATTTTTGAATACGTTCAAATCAGAAATATCGGAAACTTTGAGTCTACTTGGAAAGAAATTTGAAATCCATTCCCGAAGAACAGATTAAATCTCTTGTGGTTCTTTGGTACAAAACCTTAAAAGTCCACGTGTGCTACCTGTGAGAAAAAGAGCGATGAAGACTAAAGCAAGGACTGTCTGAAGTATAAGACGGCATAACAAGCAGGATTTAAAATTCAAGAAGACAATCGCGACAGGCGGCAGGTGGATGCAAACTAAGTGTCTTGAATTTATGGGACAGCAGCAAAGCCTGAGCAGCTTCTTACATTGCGACGCCTCTTCGCTTAAAGTGGGCGCCCACCCATCCTTTCTCCGTTGCAATTTAGCGATTCACGTCTCCCCGTTGATAAATGACTTTGGCCGACTTTTCACAGACCTCGTCATTTTTCTTGTCTAAGGTTTTTTTTTCTTCAACTGGCTTCTTTTGAGTGTGGTTGTCGGTCGCCGCGTCGTCTCACCATAGATAATGCTTCCTCGTCCCTAGGCCTTGTGTTCAAATATATTCATCGCCTATTCAAATAGGCGGGGGCCGTACTGCCATTACGACTTTGAACTTCCCCCGTTACCACCCCATTGTTGTTATCGTTGTCGTTATACATTCATCCCTTTACTGGCTTTTTTCGTGCTGAACAACTTTCTCACATCTTTCTTTGTTCCTGCTTCCTGTTCTCGTGTTTGTCGATGGAATGTCTTCGACTTTACACGCGGTGCGGAGTAGACGTGACTAAAGGTGGACTTTGAGGCAAGATGGATGAGTAAGAGGTCCTTATGAGTTTTGTTATTTCATTCGTTATTATTATTTTTTTGTTGTGCATGGCCTTGTTGCCATTTGGGAAATGCCACGATAATAAAGAAAGTCAAAGTTTTTCGAAGAATGCCAGGTTATTCTTTTTTTCGGTTGTCGGGCAGCTCGTTTTGCTCGTGTTCTTCATACTGCGTAATTAATTATTACGCCTTTTGTAATTATCGGTAAAGTGATTGATTTGAATGGAAGTGAAGAGTACGAGTGTGTGTCAAGGCGCACTGTTGGATGGATTTGTTTATTGTATTGGATATTGATGGGTTTGGTCGAGATTCAGGTAGAGACTTCCACGTGTTCGAATCGAATTCGGTAAACTCTTTATCCAAACACGAATGTTTCAAAGACATGTATTTATTTTCGATAAAATGAAAACAAACACCTACTACGATTATTGCAGTTTATGTGTATTTATTTTTATTTCGAACGAGTATTGAAGTACTTGGGTCGGAGAGCTGGATATCTAATCACTTTTTCCATAGATCAAACATACGTGGAAAAGTGACATAAAAATTATCTCAGTGCCAGAGTTGGGTCTGACAATGTAGGCTTTGAACACCTAATGGGCAATCATGGACTAGACAACAGGAACAAAAATGTTAGTGGAGTTTTGCAACTCTCACTAACTCGTCATCGGCGGTACACTGTTCAAGCACAAACGCTGTCACTTAACAACCTGGACCTCTCCGGATGGCAGAACAGAAAACCAAATTGACCATATTGAACAATACGCTTACGAACGGCAGCGCCCTCAAAGTTCACGAATCTTGCCACGTTTTAATGTGCAAAAGCTTAAAGATCTATAAGACGTGCATATTCCACCGCCTTGTACGAGCGGGCTATTGTCAGAATCCTACAATTGATGATGAATGGAACGTCGCCAAGAACTCATTTATTTCGTGTGACGTAACATTTGCAGGTGGTACACAATGGACTCATAAGTGGTCTAAGTGTGCTGTGTTGAATCATGGCAGTCCCTTTACCTAACCTGACATCTGCGGTAGAAGACCATTAATTAACGACTCATCATGGTCTCTAATCTAAGCACGCTATAGAGTTAAGAAACAGATTAATTCAGCTGCTGGCGGCTCAGCCAAAGACCAACTCAGAGCTGGATACCGTTAACTACAGAAAGGCGTGCAAAGAAGCGTAAGACGGGACAAGCAAAATTGCATCAACGCATTATCGGAGAAGGCAGAGGGAGCGGCTTACCGCGGTGACAGTGGAACTCTTTTCAAGCTTATCAAGCCATTAACTGGCAAATCTTTTGCAACAGAACATAATGTGAAAGATAAAGATGGGCCTCCTCTACTGGTAAGCGAAGAGCACCAACTGCAGAAATAAAGAGAACACTTCATTGAGATCCTCAACAACACCTTTGGATCTTCGAATGCATCTTCATTAGCTAAATCGATGGAAGCGGGTTAAGCCTCGGGAATAGATGGAATTCCGGTTGAACCTTTTAAGGGATATCAGCGCTACTGCGGATATTCTTCTCCCTCTTATCCAAGAGTGTTGGGAAACGAAAATTCTCCCTAAAGAGTGGAAGAAATGCCTCATTGTTAAGATCCCGAAGATCCTGAAGAATTGCAATAATTGTCGTGGAATCTGTCTTCTCCCAGCAGTCTCCAAGCTGATGGCAAAAATAATCATGAACTGAATCCAACAAACAGTTGACCGCACATTGAATGATGAACAAGCCGGCCTTCGCGAGGGCTTCTTATGTGGCGACCACATCAGCACCCTCCGAATTATTACTAAACAATGCGCAGAATGGACATCATCTGGAGGGCTTTACGTAGGAGAGGCATGCCAGTTAAAATATCATAATGTCCATCATCAAGGAGTCCTGCCAGGGAACCCGGTGTCACGTCTTACACAAGGGTAAGCTCTCAGATCCCTTCGAGGTACATAGCGGAGTGAGACAAGGCTGCATTTTGCCACCTTTACTGTTTTTAATTGCCATTAATGATGTACTATGCGGTACGCTTCATGAACACCAGAACAGAGGTATAAGATGGAAATTGTTCAAATACCTTCAACACCTAGACTATGCCGACGATATTTGTCTTCTATCAAATAAATCGAAACAATTAGCTCAAATGTCTGATGTTCTGCATTGCGAAAGCCGTAATGCGGGGCTTAAAATCAACGCTGCCTAGACTAAGTTCTTGAGCTTGGATCCATTAAGGCAAAGCGAAATTGGAGTTTCGGGGCAGGCAGTCGGAAAAGCTGACAATTTCTGCCACCTCGGAAACGTACTTACAGCAGATTTTGGAGCTGGTGCTGATGTACAGTCTCGCATCAACAAGGCTCGGGCAGCTTGTTGCAGTTTGACTCCTTTCTGGCAAACAAAAACAATCTCAGACGCACCAAACTCCGAATCACCGCTCTACGATACTAATCTAGAGCTCAGAGCTCGAATCTCCGCGCGACCAAAAACTGCCTGTTAGTACTTATCGAAGTCTCACAGTGCTCCGATATTGTCAGTATAAAACGGCGCGGATAGGAGGTGCATGCCAGCAACTGCCCTTCCGAAAAATAGATACGCTATCGAAACGTCAATAAGGCATAGAAATGCAAGAGATGTTGTTGCCCCTGGAGGGGTCAAGACAATTAACATCCTAGACATTCGCTGGCCGGAGGTCATTTCTAACGACGACTTCCTTACTATTACTCGCCATGATAGGATAGACACTTCGATCAAAAGAAGAAAGTGGCGATAGATAGGTCACACCCTTCGTAAAGGGCCGAACAACATTGCTCGACATTCACCCGATTGGAATCCACAAGGAGTCAACGCAAGAGGACATGTTGGACGACCGAGAAACACGTGGAGAAGGTCAGTTGAGAGCGAGGGTGTCTCTATAGGCAAATCGTGGAGAGACCTAAAGGCGATTGCGGACGAGGACGAGGATGAGGTCGAAAGTAGGCGTGGCTGATGCTCTCTGGGGCACAAGGGGTTAACAAGAACCATAGATACAATTCCGTACCGTCTATGCGGGGAATATGATTTTTAGTTTTCGCTTTCTCATGTACCCACCCAATTCAGGCATCCGGTCTTTTTGCTGGCTTCGTATATAAAGCATTACTTGAAAGTCATCTCAGCAAAAAACCGTACCCTCCGGTAATGCATAATTCCCAAAATAGCTATGCTAAGTAGCTATCCTGGCGTACCAACCATTTTCACTCAACCCATAGGATTTCTAAGAGATCCATAATTTTTGAATACTATGTCAAAAGCGCGGGGCCACTATTTTCATGATTTATGTAGGTAATCCAGGGAAATACCCAACTTAGTTAGCCTTTCGGGGGCAACAATTTTCATGATTTAGATAACCTTGGTATGTACCTAACGTAGTTAGCAAGTCTTTTTTCCTGCGACAGGTCGCACATAAAGCATTATTTGGAAGCCATTGTACATCAGTCTCGGTAGCGCATGCGGCAGTGCGATGGGTTCTGAAGCACAACGTTGTTTTTATTCATACCAAATCATCATCATTCTCATGTTCGAACACTAAATACTCAGAACTGGCTTTTTATTCATATGGCCTTATACTAAATAGAAATGGGGCGACCGGTAGCGCAGTGTGTTGAGGCATCAGTCTCATGTTTGACTACCGGCGTTTCGGGTTCGAATCCCGTCCACGACGACGTTCGTGGCCATGGATGTGCAGGAGGTGCATGCTGGCAACTGCATTCTCTGAAACCAATTTATGCCAACGAAACGTCAACTGGGCCACATGGAACAGTCGACGCGCTATGCCCCACAAGGGGTTAGGGCAATGAAGTAATATACTAAATGAAGAGCTAAGCCGGCGTTTTGGTCAGATACCAATCGACAAATTGATACGCAGGCGAAAATGACAGTGGATAGGTGAAACATTGCGGAAGAATGATAACTGTATTGCTTTACATCCTATGAAATAGAACTCCATTTTCAACCAACGTCGACCAAGAGGGGGTCAATCTATGGTAACAGAGTGTAACTCATTTGGGGAGTTGCGCGCCATTGGCCAGAACAGCGTACGATGGCACCCAGAAGTGGTGGACGCGCTATGCCCCACTAGGTGTTAAAGCAAAGTAGTATGTTCCCTGTAGTTTTCCGCGAAAATCGTTTGCGCGCACAAATTATTGACCTTTCTAGATAGATGAGCTCTAAACTCCAGGCGCAATGAGAAATTATCTACAAAATGGCGCGAATATGATCAGTGCAAGAAGCCAACATGAAATTTTTGTACGACTTTGGTGTATACTATTTCACGCATATTGGTTCGCGCCTTGGCTAATAGTGGGCTTACCGCTTTAGGATATAGAGCGAGCGTAGCGAACGTTTTAGGGCGGTATACTGAGGATTGCAATCCTTAAGCCGCCCATGCAAGCGGAGTGAGAAATGCACTCAAATTGAAACCTACTATTGATCAAAGATCGGTGGCCGTGATCGATCGGTCACCGCTCTACGATACTAATCTAGAGCACGGAGATCAAATCTCGGTGCGATAAAAAAAACTGTCTCTGAGTACTAATAGAACTCTCACAGTGCTCCGAGCTTGTCAGTATAAAGACGTCGCGGATAGGAGGTGCATGCTAGCAACTGCACTTCCGAAAAGTAGATATGCTATTGAAACGTCAACAAGGCATACAAATGCTAGAGATGTTGACGCGCCCATGCCCCTGGAGGGGTCAAGGCAATTAGAGAGATTGATCAAAGATACGAACCGCTATGCTTCACCCGGTCAAATAGGTGATACAAACCTCAGACTAGCAAATTCTTGTACCAATTTTTGTACAAAAACTGTAAGATCTGGTGTGTGGTTGTGCAAATATATTTACCGCAATCTTCTCTGGTGGCATATTTATCCACACACATAGTGCACAACAACGAAATCTTAAAATTTTTCTACAAAACTTTGTGTACTATTTTAAAATGTTTATAGTTTGAGGTTAGCAAAGAAACCCACGGTCGTGAAAAATTTCGTAAAAATGTTGATAACGAATTGTGCGTTTAAAAATGTATACCAAAATTGGTCTAGTGTGAGGTTTGCTTAAGACGTCGGGCCTTTTCACATGAATGGTCCACTCAAAATAATTTGTATCTCACAAATTATTATTATATTCTTAATAAAAATAAAAGTTACTAAAAAAGGCGGCCAAGGCCCGACGTCGGGCTGTCACGCCACGATGATGATGAAAAAGGTTGTGTTACGTCAAATAAAATAATCCGCCGATTTAACACAATGGAAGAGGGGTATACTATTTTTTGCGAGACAATTCATTTGAAATTTGGGGGGATAATTCATGAGCCAAATATATATGTATATTTTGAAGGCTTGGGTCATGATTAATTTTCCTCCCAAAACAAAATCGAACTTTTGGGGAAATCTTGCATTTGATCCACCTAGGTTTGGGGGGATATGTCGTATGAAGTAGCCCCCAATCACATGCATATTTTTTTTTGTGGGTTATGTAATTTTTGGGCGAAAGTTCGCAGAGTCTTTAGGAGGAATAAGTTTTTGAACGTGAAAATTGCTGTATGAATTGACTTCATATGGATTCAATCATTGATGAATTTAAAAATTACTGAACAATTTTCAAATATATTGCAGGGTAGGAGTCATGTATGCATGTGCTTCTTTACTATTTTATTTCATTTTGTATTATTTGAGCGAAATTTCCGAATGTTTCCAGGGTTTTCACAATCAAATTAGAAATTTAAATTTGATTTTCCAATTTCGAAATTTTTTTTCTGCTTTTACGTTATATCCAATACGATTTTTGTTGAATTTAGAGACGACGGACGAAATAAGCCGACGATCAAATCAACGGGCGAGGAAATTTTTATTTTTAACGCTTTCGATCTGTTCTTGTGGGCTACATATTTCAAATAAAAATTTCACTTGATTTCAACCCTTTAGAGTTGGGGCCCGGAATCGGTGTACCCCGGGGCCCGGATTTCTTTTCCACGTCTCTGTGTGTGTGTTTCTTTCGGAAGTAGCCAGTGGTTGCTGACTGATGGCGGTGAATGCGGTTTACGTGCGTTTCCTGTTTAGTTTTCTGTTTCCACGTTCAGTGTTAATTCAGTATATATTTACTAGTCAAATTGCATCAAGTGATCCGAGAGAATAATATGAGTGTGTGTGTGTGTTTTTACGTAAGGTATGTCAGATGTGGCACCACTACCTTTTTTATACAAAAAATTCTCAATGATGTCATTCATGTAGGCGGAGTTATTTTCTACACTTTGGCCTGTATCCTAAGAAGGCAGTGGTTTAAGTAATATTATACTATGTAATTCATTCGGCCATAAATAATACATTACCTGACATTTTCCTTGAATACACATATCCAGGCTTCCGGGTCGACATCTTGTTCCATCTTGAACTCTATTCGAAAGCTGCACAATTACGCTAGGCTCATCAAATGTTTCCGTATCATCAGCATCGTCCGTTTCCACGACTGTTTCATCGTCCGGTAAATGTGCTGGACGTCCTCTGAAAAAAATAAAAAATAAAAATAGAACAATTAATATTTCGTATCGTATCATTATACATAAAAATACATATAATGTTTGTTACGAAACGGAGATACCAAAATTCCTTGAAAATGATCAGTTCAACAAATAAGATACACCTTTTAGATTGAACTCGTAATTACATACACAGTTCAGTTATTTTTCCACTTGATTAGTGAGAGCAAATAACGTCAATAACATTTCCTTCTCACCGGATATATTCCAAGTGACAGTGTTTATACAACCAATTGCACTATTTAATTTATTACATATCCTGACAGAATTCCATGAATATCTAATGAAACACACAAGATATTCAACAGAACTTCGCCATATACACAATGAGAGAGAGCAGCGTTACTACTATTCCATTTCCGCGCGTCAACTGTTCCATGTGACCCAGTTGCGTTGGCATAAATTGGTTTCAGAGAATGCAGTTGCCAGCATGCACCTCCTGCACATCCATGGCCACGAACGTCGTCGTGGACGGGATTCGAACCCGAAACGCCGGTAGTCAAACATGAGACTGATGCCTCAACACACTGCGCTACCGGTCGCCCCAGGTAATTGACGATTTTAGATTTGTTACAACTCCCCAATTCATCATAGAAAACTGTTTTTTTTTATTATGTTGCGGAAAAGGTAATTCTAAGGCTTCTGATACACAGGACGCGTAAAAGCGTCAGGAGCGTCAGATTTACGATAACCCTTCCGTGCATACAGCAAACGCGTCTACGACATTGCGGAACTTGTTAGACAATGAAGCGTGTCGAAGCATAAACGCGCTTCTTGTGTAAATACCGATCGGGTTTACATGCGAAAGCGTATCCGCGTCGAACATATGTACGTTTTCGAAAATGTTGGAATTGTACGATCGCGTAAAATCACTGCCATCTTTATTATACAGATCAGTCACATGGACTGTTCCCGCTTTTGGAATGGCGAGCTATTTTTGATGAAAGTTTAGGATATACTACCTTGCCTTAACCCCTAGTGGGGCATAGCGCGTCATCTACTCCTGCGCGCCATCGTACTCTGTTCTGGGCAATGGGGCGCAACTCCTCAAAAGTCTTACGCAGCGTCCCACACTCCTGTGCCACTGATCGACGCCATGTGATTTTAGGGCCCCCTCTTGGTCGGCCTTGGTTCCATTTCATGGCATGCAAAGCAATGCATTTATCACTCTTCCGCAATGTGTGCCCTATCCACTGACATTTTTGCCTCCGTGTCATTTCGTCAACTGGCATCAGCCCCGTACGCCTACTTAGCTCTTCATTTGACATTGTTTCGGGCCAGAAGATTCTTAGAATTCGACGCTCGACATTCAAAAATACTGCTATTTTTAGTGAAGATTTATCGTATACATGTAGCCCGGATGGAACAACGGTTGGTCCGTCAGTTTTCTATGCACTGGTTTGATTCCTACTGAATGCAGTAATCTTCGATAAAAAAGGAAATTTACATGTCGGACTATGAGCTAACTCAGCTGCTAAATGAGTACCCATTTGGGGTAAATAGCTCGGTTGAGCGTATTGCTGATCACACACCTCTGCACAAAACACACCGTCACGATCTGGTAAATGAGATGATGCTAACTCACTTCGAGGCCTTGGTCCAGAATTGGACTGTTGCGCCAGTTATTTATTATACCCTTCACGGATGTGATAGGATGTCCGACGCTTCAAGGCAGCGGATTGTTGAAAGAAAGGAGCTGAAGGTTCGTTTGGTTGCAGCACCAAACGACAATCGAAGCAGCATCGAACTCGGAACACTCCTGTTTTTCTCACAAAAATCAAAAAATTTCCGCTTTAGGAACTACGAATCCGCCGCGTGGGTTCTAGGTTGCTGCCACCTAAACCGGAAATGAACTACCTCTAGCGGAAATGCCGCAATGAAGGAATTTTAAAGAATACTCTCTAAATTGGATAGAGAGAATCCTCCTAATATTCGCGAAACAGGAATGTTCCTCGAATTGCTTTACCGTCAGAAAGCTCGAGAAGTTCGGCGTAGTGTGCGACGCGATAAAAGAGTTTATGCGAATTCTCTTTTAGCCTCAGCAGAAGAAGCTGCAAGAAATAACAACTTAAACGCCGTATACGGTGTCATCAAGGAGTTTACAGGTGGTCGTAACTCCTGCCAACATCCCGTGAAGGATAGTGATGAAAAGCTACTTATCTTGGAAGAAGATCAAATGAGGCGGTGGAAAGAACACTTCGCCGCGGTGTTAAACCGTGTAACTTCTGGTGAAGTTTCCCCACAAATATTATAGATAGTTTAGCTAACCATCAAAATGTGCGTATACGGTCCACTGCCCCGACTAAAGAGGAAATAGTCACTGCAATTATTGCACTAAAACGAGGGAAGGCCGCCGGACTTGACGTTATCCCCGCCGAACATTATCAAGCAGCGCCAAGCGTAACTGCCGATTTGCTGCACCCACTTGTTGATAAAGCGTGCAATACAGAGACCTTTCCCACTGAGTGGAAGGAAGGTTTGATCATCAAACTTCCAAAGAAGGGTAGCCTCCCAGACCGTAATAATTGGAGAGGCATTTGTGTGCTTCCTGCCGTTGCCAAGATAATAGCTAAAATCGTCCTGGAAAGACTAAAGGCCCACTTAGAAAGCACAATTGATGAAGAGCAGGCTGGTTTTCGATCCGGATTCTCCAATGTCGATCACATTAACACCTTGCGAATCATCATCGAGCAATGATTACGAATACGATTCTCCGCTTCACTTGCTTTTCATCGATTTTGAAAAGGCTTTCGATAGTGTGAACCGGGACTCTATTCCTATTCCTCATTGTGATCGGCGATGTGTTGCATGCAGCCCTATCCGGACTCGACAGAGGAATTCAGTGAACTTTGACATCTTATCTATTGTACAACATCTTGATTACGCTGACGACATATGCCTACTCTCCCACAAAATCATGGATCTGTCCGCAACGGCGTTAGATCTCGAGAGGGAGACAAGCAAGGTTGTGCTAAAGATTAATACAGACAAGACCAATGTTCTTAGCCCGCCAGTTCGAAAAAGAAATCCGACACCTATTGCCATCAATATTAATGGGCAACCTGTGGAGAATGTGGACAATTTCGTCTACCTGGGTAGCATTGTTGCCGAAAATGGTGGTACGGAGCAGGACATCGCTCGTCGTATCAACCAGGTTAAATGCGCATACGGCATGCTGTCCAAAATTTGGCAGAGCAGTTATCTCAGCATCAAGACCAAGCTGGGATGCCATGTGGCATCGCTTTGGAACTAGCAGCGGTCATAAGAGCATCCTAGACATTATTCATGATGAGGTCAGGGAGACTCTAATGCCGGTAGAAGGCATGAGTAGACGTAGGGTAGTTGAAAGACTACACAAGACTCACATTGCAGATGGAAACATACATAATGAGTGTATGAACAATGACATCAGCATTTTTACTGATGGCTCTTTAATGGACGGTAAAGCGGGGGCGGGGGTTTACTCTGAAGAGCTAAACCTAGCATGTACGCTTAGTCTAGGAGAGTATGTGTCCGTATACCAGGCAGAGATGCTTGGCTTGTTGCATGCGTTGGACCACTTGCTTGAAGGTCAGGTGCGGGGGAAGAAAATCCTTATTGCACTGGACAACCAATCGGTGATCAGACGCATGCAGCAGACGAACATAAACTCTAAACTGGTACTAGAGTGTGTCCGGAAGCTCAACACGTGTGCCTCAGAAAATGAGGTTACGCTGATGTGGGTAAAAGGACACATTGGTACAACAGGAAATGAGGCGGCGGATGCCCTAGCAAAACAGGGATCTGCGGCAACTTTCATTGGCCCAGAACCCAGAGTTGCTCTGGGGAACGGCATGATTGGAGCGAAGGTTGGGAAGTGGATGGACTCCATGCATCAACAAAGATGGCAGGAGCTAGTCACTTGCAAACAAGCTCGGAATGCAATGACCAGCCCTTTAGGCAGGGGAGCGAGAAAGGTACTTAGTTATAAACGGAGTACTCTAAGCTGGATAACTGCCTTGGTCACAGGGCATGGTAATTTTAAGGCTCATCTGGCCAAGATGAAAATCGGGGAAGATGACGTTTGCAGGCTATGCCTGGAGGAGGCCGAGACGGCGGCACACATTGTGTGCGAATGTCCAGCACTGGCTAGCACGAGGTTGAGGATCACAGGCAGGCACACGATAAGTGTAGAAGCCATGAGTGAACTCAGCTTCAAACAAATGCTAGCAATAACACGGGACTCAGTGATGAAGAAAGAGGTCGACAATTATCAGTCGACATCTGGAAGTCACTGATGACCGGGAGGGGGCGAAACCCAAACCAAACCAAACCCAAACGTTAGTGGTCTGCTTCGGCTATCCCCCAAAGTATATAATAATAAGCTGGGCCTGTTTCGCTTCCTGGTACTGTCTGTGCTTTTGTATGGGAGCAGTACATGGAAAGTTTCCGTAGGAGTTACCAGAAACCTGCCCCACTAGGGGTTAAGGCAAAGTAGTATGATGAGACGAGTCGATTAAGCTTTGTCCGTCTGTCCGTCTGTTTCTATGCGAACTAGTCCCTCAGTTTTAAAGCTATCGAGCTCAAATTTTGTGCGAAGCCTTCTTTCTATTACACGCTGTAAATATGTCGGAACCAACGGAATCGGTCCACTATGTCATATGACTGCATAGGAACATAGGAACGACCGTTCCAAAAATTCTTGACATCGTATACTACAACCCCTGTAACAATGGATCTCGGAGGACGAGGGTTGGTGCGGCCGTGAAGGCCTAAAGACACCACGTGTCGAAGAACCACTCTCTGCTGACCACCCATGACGTGCGCTGGCAGACCAGCTCAGCTGTCGGGAGTAGCGGGGTGGGCGAAAACACGGCAGTCATCAGCCCCCTCCATTTGTGTACAAAAGAATTTATCGCACGTCAGCCCTTTATACAAAATTCAAAAATACTCTAAACCCGCGATGAAACAATAGTAAGTAAACAAGCGAAAAAAAATGAGAAAAACTAGTGGTGGTGCCTGCGCACCAAACTCCCTAAACTCGAAACACAAAGTCCCGTGCAGGGACAGGGCTGCATCAGCCAAACTACAAACTGTGGCACTAAGGCCAACAAACGATAATAACGAGGAGAACCGTCCAATCAGGACAGATCCTCTTCCTCCTCAGGTCAGTGAGCCTATCGATGTTTAACGGCTCTGTATGGGCCCCAGATGTTGTGGGCCCGGCGCGACTTAGCCCTCCCGACCATGGGTTTCGGGCGCCTTTCTTATTAGAAACCCCCTACGTTATTTCAAAAACTCAAGGCGAGAGAGAGGGGGAGAGGGAGAATGAGGCTCTTTAGCCCATCATATTTATTTTTATCTGTAGGCCTAAATAGGAATTCATTAAAATCAGGCTAACAGATAAAATGAGGGTGCTTAATGAGTATTGCAATTGTACCATTTATGTATTCAAGGCAATGGTATAATTGCGATCCTAAGTAATTAATTAATATAAAAAAAAACCTAAATGATGACAGGAACTTCGTCTAAGTTTCCGTGTACTTTTTATTTCGTGTTCCCCTCCAGACAGTGGGATAGGCAGGATAGCCGATTATTTGATTCTTATTAAAATTCATACAAATATGTGCAAAAAGGTTGTGATGGCGATCATGTGACAACTCAATATATAATAAGAGACGCGTGTCAATGTATGCCATTTAATCATTAACAAATATTATTCAAGTCAGTAAAGTGGATACAAAGAACTTATAAGCATTCGGGAATTCATCCGGTTCAATAATGAAAAGGTCTAAAGAAAATATTTATAATATTTTAATTCGGGAATTCATCCGGTTCAATAATGAAAAGGTCTAAAGAAAATATTTATAATATTTTATTTCGGGAATTCATCAGGTTCAATAATGAAAAGGTCTAAAGAAAATATTTAAAGCATCGATAAAATCACTGACTTTGACACTATCGTTATTTTCTACTAATATTAAATGTGCGAGAAAAGATATCTTGCGTAACATTCGCCCACTTAGTCGAATGCTCGAATTGGCTATATCGAACAGTTTCGTGCTTTTATAGGATAACCCGAATACGTTCCTAAATCACACCCAAATATAGTATCATAAATTGCTTGTACTGTGGAAAAGACAATAAACAATTTGATATCAGCCCGATCGATAAAAGCACAATAGTCAATATCAACTTTGAAGTGGTAAAGATCAAAACGTTCGAATGCTTTCTGGCTTGATCCATGGGCTATGAACTCTTGACCTGAAAAATCTGAAACCTGCACAGGATACAATTTCCAAACCTCTAAATCCCATAGATTTCGTAGATATTCTCGGTTGCGATGAAGTAACTGGTATGTTTCCATAAAACATGGAACTATAACATTTTCGCAAAAAAAAAAGAAACACATACATAATTCAATTCATCGCACGTCTCACGAACGCCAATATTTTGGTATGTTGTTGAAATGCTGGTGTGATACGTTAGCCTCAAAATCACGAAAATATAGTGTTATCGGTCGTATGTTCGAGGCAAAGGGAGAATTCTGGTATTCAGACAACTAAAGTAGAAGAGTCTCCAACTGATTCAAATAAAAAAGAAATGTTGAATACAGTCTTCAATTTAAAACAAAAAAAAAATCCAACTAGTGCGGCACTTTTTCACACTGGGTATCTACATATGTAGAACAATACAAAATTCTATATACTCCGGCCTGCCGAACTTCTCGATAGTCGACACAATTACCTGGGGTGCTCCCCTGTTGGCGGAGCACCTTCCCAATTGCTGGTGTGCGGCTGCGGGGGCTACTGGCCCGGATTGGCGCTGTGGCGGGCTAGGGCGGCAAGACAACAACAGTCGCTGCTTGTGTGGAATGTATTTCACTTCCGCGGAGTGCACGCATACAGTTTTTAAATGGCCCTCGCCAGAACTCGACTCATAGCCCCATCATAACGATGATCGATAGCGCGGAGAAAACCGGAACCATTCCTCCTCACGTCCATTCACTCCCAACAGCAGTCAGACCGGCACCCAAAATAAAGAGACACTGTCAAAACGTCGTCGTCCCCGTCCAAATCACTTTCGCCATCTTCTGACAATGTTGCAAAACATTTGACCATATGACGCCTCCGATTGATTACAGCGGCGCAAGGCACGATCGCGCGCATTTACTTATAGCGATTTAAAGCCACCTTCACACCGACATACAAGAATTGTATTTGACTGAAAAAAAATTTGTAATCTTTTTTTTTTTTTGTGTCCGCGGCTACAAACTTTCGAGACCGAATCGGCGACGATTTCTCCGCGACACTCACTCTTTTTTTTTTTTTTTCAAAAGAAAGATTTACGGTTTGGTCCGGCCGCGAGGCCACGTTTTCCGTTAGTCCACGAGCCGCTTGCAAATTTCTTATCTAGGCGACATTTTTGCCATCACCAACTGGCATTCAACCTGCGGCGACACAAGCGCTTACTTTTGCAACCTCGCGACACAGCAATACTCCCGAAATTCAGATTGTTCAGTTTTAAAATTATTCCCCGACGGCGACGAACGACCTCGATTTTCCGTCCGCTCACGTTCACCGAATCGACTCCCCCTCCCTTCGCGGTTACATACCAACCTCTCACCATGCGTTCAAATCTACCGCCCGTTTTCTCTCACAGGTGGCGCTGTCGGAAAATATTTTTGTCAATTTGGCCGCCACGACATTTTTTCATCGGGTTTTGTTTATCCAGTTCGGTAGGCAAAAATCTGATGCAATTATGAAAAATAAAATTGTCGCAACCGCGGTAATATTTTCATAATTACATCAAATTTTCCCCCACCGGAAGGTGTTTTTTTGTTGTTCTTAAGAAACAAAATGGCCAGAGCGTTACCCAGTCAAGTCCAATATGGCGAAGGCGGCAAAAAAATTTCAAAAAATCGATGGCGGCAAAAATTTCAAAAAAAATCGATGGCGGCAAAAATTTCAAAAAAAATTTAATAACCAGAGATGGACCATATACAGGCGATTGTTGCCATGGTGGCTACATTACACCCCCTCGGATTGCAGGCGAAGCCTTCTACTTTCCGGTTTCGTTTTATTGTGGTACATTAATTTCTGGCACTGGAACAAAACACAAAGTGCTGAAATTCACCTTTACATGGAAAATTTTGCGAATTATGAAACTGCTCGCACAAAACATTTTTTTTTTATTTTAATTTAATTTTAATTTCAAATAAAATGAAACCGGAATATAGAGGACTACGCCCGCAATCTGAGGGTTTTGTAGCAAGCGCTTATTTTGGTATATATATATCGGCTCCTTGCTCTTCTTGATACCACTCAGATGGATAAAAAAGAAACATCAGTAAAATGTCTTACCCACTTACATTTTACATGCCAATTCATAGTACGTGATTATAACGAAATTTAGAACATATTATTGCCTAAGGTGCTGGTTATCGTTGGCCATCAGTACTTTATAGATATAAACTATTATTGACCTATTCTGGGAAGACATAAAAATTCCATTATTTTCCAGTTTATACGCTATTCGGAATCGGAACCCACCTTCCTGTAAGTTTTCATAATTCTAACAGTCATAACAGTCTCCAAATGCTGGGGGTGGCGGCAAATTACGAACTAATATTTTCTCCTCCCCCACTGACTCCCTTTCTACAAATTTCTAGAAAATGCGAAAAAACCTTAATTTCGCCTCTATGTGGACCCCTCCCCCCTTCTACCCGGTAAAGTTGGCTAAATACGACAAAATGATTAATTAAATAACTGCAATTCGCACTACAAAAAACAACATGAAAGTAGTACTCACACCTATGAGGCCGGTAGATGTATTTTTTGTGTAGATAGTGTAAAAATGCCTAACTTTAAATGAATGTACTATTATTAAATATTATGTGATTCCAATGAAACTTAGAGATATTATTGTCAATGATGTTGGTTAATATTAGCCATCAATATTTTTGACCTCGGGTATGCTTAAGGGGTGCAGAGGTGTACTAACTGCAACTATAGAAATGTACTATTATTAGCCATTTTGATGAGATATCAAAATTCTACGATTTTCGGTTTTCTATGCTAGTGAAATGCCGCTTTTCTGCAAATTTTCATATTTCTAAGTATAACGGTCTCGAAATACAAGGGGGGGGGGGGGGGGCAAACTCGGATCACATATTGTCCCCTCTACCTCTTTTCCCCTCTTTTGAAATTTGATGAAAATACCAAAAATGATGTGTACTCGGTGTTGCCTTTCTCAAGTTACCCCACTTGCCTATCTATACCAGATGAAAAAAAATATTGACCTTCATTTCCCCTCTATGGAGACATCCCCTTAAAGTCAGCCTATTACAACGAATCGCTTTCTCCGGCGAACTAAAATAATTCTACATATTCCCAAAAAAGTTCATCTATGTTGCTTCAGCCGTTCGTGAGATATTTTATGGACAGACAGTTGACCGATTTCATAAGGGTTTTGTTTTTACTACAAAACCCTAATAATCGGTTAATCGAGAATAATTGATTACTTCCAATAATCGATTATTTTCAATAATCGAACAGGCCTATCACAAAAAAGGCGATTCATCGACACAATTGGCGCGCACATGAGAATTTGAAGAATTCCAATGAAAGCGAAGCATTTTTGGGTTGACGAAAAGACAACGGGCTAATCGTCTGAAATGGCACTAACATTCATGCATACTAGCACTATTTACCCACTACTGAACCCTCAAATCCATTTCATGACGCATGTATACATTCACGCTCGCTTCTAAATGTCGCGTCGTCATTTTGGTTGTATGACTGATCCATCTAATGTAGAGAATCTATTCCCCGGGGAAATATCGTGAAAAGAAAAGAGTCCTGGAAATGGAGAATATCGATAAACTCGTTGTTTTATTGCAACAAGAATATTGAAATCTTCCTACAAAATGTCTATATTTGCCATATTCGACCTACTTGCGCGGTGAAAACTTATGAGAATGTTCCATTACTATAAAGGGTATCGAATAGATGGCTGAGTACATATGGTTTTCAGTTGTCAGGATCGAAATGCATATTTCCTCTTGTTCTTCAATTTGCCGATTTTTTTTTCATAAATCAAAGAAGAAAGGGATGACAATAACGCCACGGGAGTAACTGCAAAGTACAGGGTAGATTTCCATGGGTTCGGTAGCGACGATAGGGTTTGTCGTGTATAGTGAAATCAATTTTTAAATTCGTTTCTAGCCTGAAACGTGACAGGCGTTAGGAAAGGGAATCTAAAATGCATAAGTATTCAAACTGGTACATAGGAGAATATTGCTTTCCGCTGAGTGAAAATTTGATTAAATTGATATGTTCGGGAGTTTTCGGAAAAACTGTTTACACCATTAGAATGTAGATATCCTTACCGAAAACAAAAATGATCGCCAATTACCTATCACTATGTTCACACTTATTAACCTTTCGGTCGTCCAGAGGTATTCGTTTGTTGAAATGGTGGACGCATTCCTTGTTGAAAAGAAGTATGAACGTAAAAAATCAGGAACCAAAATTAAAGGGAACGAACACGTAGTAGAAAGAAACTTACCCTGGGTTCTGGGTATCTTTCGCTTTCAACATTGAAATTCATTTTGAAACGAATAGCAATAGTCTGTTGCCACACTGCATCCGTTCAACACTCTTTTCAACAATCGCTTTGACGTGAATTTTAATGCATGTAAAAAGCAAAAGAACCCGAATCCGACATGGATGGTGTTGTGAAAAAGCGCCATACGGATTAACGCCATATGGCAAAACGACGCTTAGGAAGGCATCATGAATCCGCATAGTGTTATGGCTTTGTCTCTTTGCGTCACATTAACATATAGCAAAGAAAATGTCCTAAGCCATGATTTGCTAAAAGTACTCCCAAAAGCAACCCTGTTGTAAAAGATTTTTAGATTACTGGTAATATATTACCTTTGTCTAAAACTAGTATCTATAGTTTAAAGAAATCCCCGCCAAGAAAAACTCTTCAGCCGCAAAAAGGATTGATATGAACGCAATACCGCCAAAGTACTCGAAGCTTCGCGCCTCGCTCTAGGGTATGCATATGGAACCCTGATTGAATTAGTTAATTTCTTTCAACGCTGATTGGCGGGGAGCTTCGTAGCCTAAAGCGTGATCCACACGCAATGACTTATCCATCATTTTGTCGCAACAATATCGTTGTCATTATTATTGCCATTTTGTCATAAATCCCTTCGGCGGTGAGTTGATGCGTCCAACAAGAAGCACATATATATGTGGTTCCATTCGCGCGAATTTTACGTTTTCACTAGTAAATTTGAGCGATGATTTCAGTCCCGACCGACAGAAAAATTGAAATTAGTCCTCTGTGCCAGGTAGGGTGGAATGGTATGGAAGGTATGTCATGAAAAATCCAACTTTTCGTTCAATTTGTATAGAGTGTGACATGCTTATTGCCCATGAAATGCGTGCAATGAATGGACTTAGCCTTGTTGAGGTGTGTCTTGCATACCCCACCCGGTACACAGAGGGATAAATTAATTTTCCTTTCAGTCGGGATTAAAATCATCGCTCGAATTTACTAGTGAAAACTTAAAATTGGCGCGAAAGAAACCGTTGTTGTTGTTGGACTCGTCGAATCAGTGACAATGATAATGACAACGATGTCGTTGCGATAAAATGATGGATAAGTAGTTGCGCGCTTAAAGCTCTTATGCCAAGTACTGTTGTCTTCTCGCCCGAATCTCGTTATAAAGCTCCCACCTTATAAAAGACTAAAAATGCACTTCAGTCCGGAAGTGATTAATAGACTATTTTCTACTCCGTTCTTCTTCAGATTGCTCAATTTATTTTGTTTGATGGAAGCTCCCCACCAAACAGCGTTGAAAGAAATTAACTAATTCAATCAGGGTTCAATATGCATACCCTAGAGCGAGGCGCGAAGCTACGAGTACTTTGGCGGTATTGTGTTCATATCAATCCTTTTTGCGGCTGAAGAGTTTTTCTTGGCGGGGAGTTTTTTTACAACAGGGTTGTTTTTGGGAGATATCACATCTTTTTGCATAGTAGTAGTAGTAATCCAGATGGCGCAACGGTAAGCACATTCGCCTTCTATACACTGGACTATGGTTCGATTCGATTCCTACTGAATGCGGTAGTCTTCGATAGGAAAAGGGGATTTACGTGTCAGACTATGAGGACCCGTTTGGGGTTATTAGGTGCGTTTTTTTTCGTACATAGCAGAGCAGAACAGGTTAAGCGACGAAAAAAACGATACAGAGCAATTCAACGGATTAAGTTTCTGTCTTTGCTAAGGGAGTGTGTTTTGGTTTAGTTAGAGTTCAAATGTCAACTAGAATTTCAAGAGAAAACTTAAATCCTTAGTACATACATATACAATCGGACAAATTTCCTTTAGGCAGTAAAATTATTTTGTATGTTTACTATTCCATATAATTATACAAAACGAACATTTTATTGGCAGGAAATAAGCTTTATGTGCTTCCCTAACTGTAAATTGCATTTCAAATGTGGAACTATCTAACAGAGTAGAAATCCTGCACTAACGTTCTATCGAGAGCAACTCAGATCAAATTGTTAGTGTAATTGTGTGGTCTTAACCTGCTCTGCTCTATATGGATCTTGAAAAAAATGCGTCTAATAACTTGGTTGAGCATATGTATGAAAGTGTTTTACTTTCGTGTAGGTTTTTATTTTTTATATATGATATGTTTACGTTTTTAATAAATAAATAAATAACTGGCGCAACAGTCCAATTTGAACCACGGCCTCGAGATGAGTTAGCATCATCTCATTTTCTAGATCGTGACGGTTTTTGTGCAGAGGTATGTGATCAGCAACACGCTCAACCGAGTTATTTACCCCATAATGGGTACTCATTTAACAGCTGAGTGGGCTCATAGTCCGACACGTAAATCCCCGGAATCGAACCGGGGCCCAGTGCGTTGAAGGCGAACGTGCTAACCGTTGCGCCATCCGGACTACACGTTTTTAATAAAACTATTTAATATTTTAGTATTTATTGGCAACATATTATTTATTGAATTTTGTTTGTTACGTCAGTCTAGTCCGAATAACCGTTTCCCTAGATAAATGTATTCAATACAAATATATAATTAAGAATAATAAGGAAGATTCCATCAGTTGGAGAGAATGCGAGTAGTAGTAGAAGTAAATTAGTAAAACAAAATCACTATTGCCTTATTTCCATCCAGCAGGACCACGAGGAGGTTGGAGCTATATTAACACTTAATTTTCCAGGCCTGTATGTTTATTCACTGGCTAATAATTAATTAATAATGAAAAGAACGACAATTTTCAACATACGAAAAAACATAAAACGGTGTGGATGAAGATACAAACAGGTCATAAATTCCGAAATTCTTCAATTGCACCTTCTGTCCCTAAAATATAGTTGTTGTCATTTAATCTGCTTGTAAACTTTGTTTACGTTAAAAGTGCACTTTTAGCGTATTTTATCACTTCTAATAGAACAGAAGAATTCCCTCTTTAATGATGCTTCCTTTATTAGTATCTTTTTCGTGGACGCAAATTTTGGGCAGATATGATTTTGCTTAATGTTCGATAACAGATTTCATTTAATCATTTTTCGATTAGATTCTATGCAACAGTTACAAAAATCGCGTTTCATATGCTGTACATTTCATTTTCCCATATAAATCATAATACATCATGAAATATTCAGATGGCTTAAAATTGTCGTTTTAAACAATTAGCACACAATTCTTTCAAATTTCCTTTTCCGCCTTACAAAAATCGTAACATGACCCCTCATTTTTCGTTTATCTGTCAACTTTTTATTTGCAATAACTGTAAATACCTGTATTAACATCTCAATAAGCCCTCTCTTTAATAATTAAAGAACCCACCTCCTCGGAATACTTGAAATATGAACGTGTGTTAAGTCTTTTGAAGATCCGAATGATTTCAAAAAAATTAGTAGAGCCAAGAATATCATTTTTCTAGTTCAAAGGACTCAAAGTGCCTTCAACAATAGTCTACTGCATTCGCCTCACCACCCCCCGTCATATCATACCCATCATCCCTTTTCCTTCTCCAAAGGACGCAAAATGCCATCAGTCGTGGTCGAAGGACTCAAAATGCCATTATGCCATTAACAGAACTCCAGTGCATTGGTCTCATTGCCACGACTTAGAATACACCCTTACCTACTAACTTTGGTTTTTGTTTAATTTCATAATAATATAACCGTTTTGTGCTTAATAACCAAAGCAAGCTATGTACCAAATTTAGTTGAACCACGGACCACGGGTAATACCTGAAAGATTTTTTGTTTCATTGAAATCATTAAAAAGATTTCGAGAAAGCGAGAAACTCTATATTTTTTTTCACATTTTTGGATGTATCTTTTTATCTACTGCACGGATCAAAGCAAATGAAAGAAAAGGCACACCCTAGATAAAGAAGGCGAAGCCTCCTAGCATGCTCGCCGATAAGACAGTGCCCAGTAACAAACCCCATCACTCCACCAATGTATTTTCTGCTCAATGAGTGCAGTGCGGCAGAACGATCCAGCCTGGACCATATCATCCTCGTAATTTAGCAAGCACTACCGCCAAGCCATCTTGCATTGGATCTGCCGACCGTAGCGACCTTGATAACCATTTTACACGCTGTAATAGGCGGCTTAATGTGGTTGAGATTCATATCAGTGGCGCCGATTACCTCTTGACGCGCCAGCTCATCAGGCTTGCAATCACCCGTGGAGTCACTGTGGCCTGGAATCCAACAAACAGAAGCTGCTCATTTCCCTGAGGATCGAGCATCAATCCAGTTGACCGACTGTTGTTGATAAAGCAATGACAGATTCAAGCGGCTGTATCGCAGCTTGACTATCTGCATAAACAGTTATGTCTCTGAGAGTTACGATATGCCTCCCAGCCAAGACAGAGCTTCCGATATTGCCGAAATCTCCGTCTGAAAAACGCTGCAGTAGTCAGGAAGATGAACCGACATATTAATATTCAGTCTCTTCGAGTAAATGCCCGCACCCACTCCTACGTCGATCTTAGAGCCATCCGTGTAAATGGACGAGTATTACGAGTATAATAGAATACCTCTAGTTCTTAAATATTTTGTTCGCTCACCTGCAGGTTAACGCACATGGCTCCAAGTAATCATAGTGTGGTGTCCATTTAAATAATGTCCCGTCATAGGGCACATCATCGTATGCCGAACATTGATGCGCTCGAAAATCCTGCGATTCAGGACATGGTTGCATATTGCATATTCTAAATCGTATACTTTCGCCACGACATCCATTCGGCGAATGACATCGTCGTAATTGTTGAGCAACCCCTCCATCGCAGGATCGGGAACAAGTTGACCAATTCGACCATTCTGACCATGCCTGATTTTTACTGCTACGTTTTTGCTGAAAAAACAAACAAAAAGACAAATATTTATTATTCCGAATACATTCGAAATAAATGAGAATAAATCCTTAACGTAATCAATATATACATATGGTACCAATATAACAGGGAAAGCCCTGATCATGGGATTAAAACTGCTTAATCCATTCGAATTGTAAGCACTGAAGTCTTATTGGTAAGAACTCACCTCTAACTCATTTTCCAAATCGCTTTCAGTCGGCCAGACATTGTCGAATGCTTCACTTGCATTGAGCTTTATTGCTAGCGTAGTACTTACACTAAAAATTCCTATACTAATGGTAATCTGGAACAAAATAGAAACGAAAATCTGATTAATTCAGTGATAACACAAAAGGATTATCAAATATAACAAAGAACGCTACCCCTGAATTTCATAGAAGAAATAGTACATATGTCTGCAATGGAGACTAGCTAATGCAACTGCATACCTACTACAGCGGATTAAAATCAGATGGTCTCTGATTTATTAATCGGACAGAGAAGTCGCAAATTTTCATATTTCATGAAATTTGTACGTATACTACCCTACTTTTTGTTATCGAGGACTAGACGAAGCGCACTCTGCGCAGATTGAATACCATAATGAGGACTCTGATAAGAGTCGACCTAATTTAATATGCACATTATGTTCAGCTCGGTCTTTGCTTTAGTCCTCTCATTTAGCCCTACAAGTTTTATTTTCTCCAGGCAACCCAATGTGGCGACATAACTTTATCCTTTCCTATTCTTTCCGAGTCTCATTGTCCTATGGCTATGATTTTCACAATGTGTAGAGTTTGCATCAATGCGCAGCATTTTGACCGAGAACAGAATATTATTTTCAATGCACGCTTTCAGCACTAATTATTTATTTATGAGTGAAAGAGCTTCTCTATAATTCAGTGTCATGTCGATGCGAATAAGGGTCTGACAGGATATTCTAGTGTAACCGGAATGTTTTCCCGCTTCAATTGTCACACATTTTCTCGTTTGCCTTGTGGCTCTCATCACATTTTCAGCATACCCCGCGTTTCAATTTGACTGTTAAGTGGGACGAGCTGTAAGGTCGGGTCTGGGGATGATACGTCAGCATGACAATGAAGGAAAAGTCACAGAACGAAGCGGCAAATTGGTTAACGCAACCGATTTCTACGCGATATGAAGTAACCGACAGAATGATAGAAATACGAAAAAGCTGGATACGACAGCGTGGTATTTACTCGTACAATATTCAGTACAAATCAGTGCAAACTTTAAACATAGCATTCGTCCTTGGGCGTGTATGTATTAGGTTTTCGCCTGAAACATTAGAAGTAGCTGGAATTATGTTGACGCGCGTTGCAAAACCTGCCAGTCAATTGACTGAAATTTAAATTGAAAAGGGACTCGGAAAAACAACACAAACACACACGCACATACAACCGATGGAAAATGTCCCTGGACTATTTTGTTTCTTATTATTTTCTTTTGCATCCTGAATTCGATTTATGTATACTTCGAGGAAAACCGCATTGAAGAGTACTATGATTCGATCAAAGTTGGATATATGCTCGGCACGTGTATCCTCGAATGGGTTATAAAGATAAAGATAAAGAATCCTGCGTGGGTTTTTGACGAAAAAAAAAATTATGTAAAACATATTGTTTAATATCTATGTTAGCTCTTTCCTTCAGGTTTATCCTCGTAAAATTGAAGAGTTTCTGAGAGCCTTGGATGTTACAGCATTCAAAAACCTAATAAGGACCTTCCGTTTAGTTGAGAGTAATTAAATTCTAAGTTTTGGGGTTGTTAGGTCGATTCGATATTGATTAGCCCAGCATGTTTGAAATTGATTCGGAAATTCATCATCATCGTGGCGCGACAGCCCGACGTCGGGCGTTGGCCGCCTGGATCGTTATCTTCCAATTATTTCGGTGATGTGACAGCGTCCTCCAATATTGGGAGCATAGTAATTGAGCTCGCTCACTCGCCGTTCATTGCTCTCTTCGGCATGCAATCATCGTCCATTCGTTGTATTGTACATGCCCTGCCCATTGAAGTCGTTGTAGTTTGACGATTTTCGAAACTTCCAGCTCACCATACAGTTCATACAACTCATGGTTGTACCGGAAGCGGCATCCATCTCAATCGCAAACAGCTCCGAAAATTCGTCGCTGAACCTTGCGTTTGAATGTGTCTTCCATGTTTTCGGAGGATTGAGTTAGGGTCCATGCTTCGCAGCCATAGCATAACTCTGGTCGTTTGATGGTTTTGTTCACGCGGAGCTTCGTGTTTCTGCCCACATGCGTCGATTTCATTATGGGAAGGACCGAGGAGAAAGACTTATTCGCCAGCTGTATACGTTGTTGGGGATTGTATGGGTGGGCGTATCTCAACAATATCGTCGACAGCTTCTTGTGTGGGGATGTTAGATGGTAGGCTCAGAAGCTCTTCAAAATAAGAGGCCCATCGTTTGTTAATGCTTTCGGTGTCGCAGATGATGTTTTCATTCTTACAAGGGATAGTCTTGGGTTGATAGCCGTTTATAATTGTATTTACTAGTTTGTACGCTTGTCTGGTGTTCTTATTAGCTAATATTCAGCAACTGCTGTGTGTGTGTTTACGTTTACGGTTCTTACGTCGAATTATTCTATTCGGTATTCGTCGTAGCTCGTCATATTTTTCCCTTTTGGCTCTGGTTCCTCGTTGCATCTATTGTCTAAAAGCCTTGTTTTTCGCGACAAGTGCATTTTTGCATTCTTCGTCGAACCAGTGATTTCGCGCTCACGGGGCTTTATATCCCACGACTTTCTCTACAACCTCTTTGATAGTACCCTTGAGTTTTTCCCAGAACTAATTGACGCCTGTGTTGCAGATGTTGTGTAGCATAGGTGATAGTCTTCCCACAAGGGCGGTAGTATACGCCACCGCTGTGGCATCGCTCAGAAGCTTATCAACCGCAAAAACTTTGGGAGGGCTGGTTCTTCATTGGTGCACTGAGGAAACTCTGCATCTGTAGGTCGTTTTCACCAAGTGATGATCTGAGTCGCAGTTAGCTCCTCGATAGGTGCGGACATCCATCACAAGAGACGCCCATATCGTGTCAATGAAAACTTGATCGAATTGGTTGACGGTATGTGCGTCTGGAAATTTCCAGGTCTGCTTGTGAATACGTCGACGCGTGAAACACAGTGCAGCGAAGTCGGTGGCCGTTGTCCTTACATTCTTCATGAAGACTATGGCCTCCAGTGGTCTCCCGGTGCCAACTTCCAACTTTGGCGTTAAAGTCTCTCAGCAGCAGTTTAACGTCGTTTGTTGGAAGTGAGACGAAGAGAGTCTCAAGGCAGGCGTAGAACTCGTCTTTTACTGCGTCTTCTTTAACTTCAGCGTGCACATTGATGAGCCAGAGATTGAAGAATCTACCTCAAACTCCTTGTCGCTCTCTACGATACTAATCTAGAGATCGGGGATCAAATCTCGGCGCGATCAAAAACCGCCTGTGAGTACTAATAGAACTCTCACAGTGCTCCAAGTTTGTCAGTATAAAGACGGCGCAGATAGGAGGTGCATGCTAGCAACTGCACTTCCGAAAAGTAGATATGCTATTGAAATGTCAACAAGGCATAGAAATGCTAGAGATGTTGACGCGCCCATATCCCTGGAAGGGTCAAGGCAATTAGAGAGAGAGGAACTCCTTGCAGAGTAAAGTGATTTTTACAAAAACGAGTTGTCAGTACATCGCTTAACCCCATTCAAGGGGTGGCACAGGAAATAGCTGCTTCAGATAGTTTAATAAACGTGGCGGAGGTCACATAATTTGCAGGTTCAACTAAGCTAATCATTCCATCCTACTAAACCTGAGACGCTTATGTGTTGGTCAGCCGTTCAGGCTACAGCTATCTATTCTTTTCCAAACTGTCTTAACGGTTAGTCTTGGCCGTCAGTGGTTTGACCCACTTTCGTTATCAGGGGGCGTCCATGTGGAGGACTATGGAAAAGGTCTTTAGGGGGGAATTAACAGGTTTCATATGACTCTCATATTTCTAATCGAATGATTTCTAATAGTATCATCCCTAATACCAACTGATAGTTGTCTGGGAGATACTAAGATACAACGTATAATTACATCACTAGGCATAATAATGAGCAAAAATATATTAAATCGAAAAATAAGTTTTTTTTTAGTTTTCATTGGAACCTTATAATCTTTTTTTTCAGCTCAATATCCGTAAATGTTTATGCGACAATGATGCGATTCAATTGTGAAACTACAGGAGAAGTGCGTCGTACAAAAGTGGAGCAAAGAAGGAGGTGATGAGACTAGAAAAAATGCAGATTACACTAAATTCACGTTGAACTCGAAACTTCGGAAAATGGGATTTCGGCGAAATCGCCATGAAATCCATCGAATTTTGCATATATATTATTTTGGCAGCCACTTGCTGCCCTCCTCAGTGAAGTTTACAATATTGTTCTAAATGACTAAATATATATGAATACAAATTCTTGAAAAAGGTTACCTTAAATTACCTGATTCCATAAATTTTCTAAATTAAGATTTTTTCCCTTTACCTTTTAATTGGAATTAATGTAAAAAGATGCGAGTGGGCATTCCCCTTGTCTGTAATTAATCTTGTTCCAGGGATTGGTCTGTCAATGAAGAAACTTTCGTAGGAGTCCAATTTTGTGATCTTCACTTTAACAGCACTTCTGCCTCATCCACCGTATGGCCTTCTTCAATTATTGCACTAAAACGAAGAACTGCTGGACTCAGTGGTATCCCTGCCGAACTTAATCAAGCAGCGTCAAGCGTAACTAACGTATTGCTGCACCCACTTGCTGATAAAGTATCGAACTCAGAGACTTTTCCCACTGATTGGATGGAAGGATTGATCATCAAAATTCCGAAGAAGGGTAAAGCCTTACATTGCATTAAATGGAGGGGAATTTGCCATTGCCATAATAATAGCTAAAATCGTCCTGGATACGCTAAAGGCTCACGCAGAAAGTACACTTGATGAAGTGCAGGCTGGCTTTCGATCCGGATGCTCCTGTGTCGATCACATTAACATCATGAGAATCATCATCAATGAATGCGTTAAATACGATTTTCCGCTTCACTTGCTTTTCATCGATTTCGAAAAGGCTTTCGATAGTGCGAACCTGGATTTTATATACAAGGCCTTGCGCTAGAGAGGCATCCCTGAGAAGCGTGTGGCTATTATTAAGACAACCTATGACGGAAATGTCGCGTTCTGCATAAAGGTAAGGTGTCGGGGGACTTTGAGATTGGCAGTGGAGTTCGGTGGGGATGCATCCTCTCACCGATCCTATTTTTAATAATGATCGGCAATTTGTTGCATGCTGCCCTATCTGGACTCGACAGAAGAATTCAATGGACTTTGACATCTTATCTGCAACATCTTGACTACGCTGACGACATATGCTTACTCGCACACAAAATTACGGATCCGTTCGCAATGGCATTAGTTCTTGAGGGGAAGGCAAGCAAAAATAGGCTCAAGATTAATAAGAACAAGACCGAGGTTCTTAGCCCGCCATTGCGCAAAAGAAATCCGGCACCTATTGCCATCAATATTAATGGGCAGCCTCGGCGGAAGGTGGACAACTTCGTTTACTTGGGTAGTATTGTTGCCGAAAATGGTGGTTCGGAGCAGGGAATCGCTCGTCGTATCAACCAGGCTAAATACGCATACGGTATGCTGTCCAAAATCTGGCAAAGCAGGTATCTAACCATCAAGATCAAGCTGGGCCTGTTTTGCTCGCTGATAGTATCTGTGCTTTTATATGCGAGCATTACATGGAAAGTTTCCGTAAGAGTTACCAGAAAGCTGCAAGTTTTCATCAACTGATATCTGCGTCAAATTTTAAGAATTTTTTGGCGCGAAACAATATAAAAGAGAGAGCTAAGTCGGCGTACGGAGCAGATGCCGATCGACGAATTGATACTCAGGCGAAAATGGCAGTGGCTAAGTCACACATTGCGGAAGAGTGACAACTGCATTGCTTTGCATTCCATAAAATGGAACACCATTTCCAGCCAAGGCCGGTCAAGAGGGGGTCCTAAAATCACCTGGCGTCGATCTGAGGCAAAGTAGTGTAAGGCAATGGGTAAGTCGTTTTCGCAGTTGCGCCCCATTGCCCAGAACAGAGTAGGGTTAGTTGACGCGCTATGCCCCACTAGGGTTTAAGCCAAAGTGAAAGTAGTAAACATAGAGCATTTTGAACCCGCATATGAACAAGTTTTTTACTTATAGACGGGACCCCTAATATAAACACATTTTTGCTTATAACCGGGAGCCGGACAAGAACATAATCAAAGATTTTGCGTTCCTATTTCTACGTGACTATAACCGGGGAGTACTGTATGTGGCACCATCAACAAACAATGCAAAAATCCCGTAACCATTGAAGCTAGTGCGGCAAGTCCGGTGGCGTTTTCCCATAGAAAAAGTGTACAAGTTCAAGTGTTGACTTTGCGAAGCGGGATAACCTCTGTGTAGATATAAAAAAATTTGACAGCTCACTTGTTTGTTATTTAAAGAACGCCAATGATTGTAGTTGGATAATATAAATATATAATTTTGACATATTGATATAATCCGAAGAATACGGAGGATCAGCCATACTAAATTCCTTCATCAGTGACATATTCTTATCCGATTCTTGTTCATCAATTCCAGGCAGCTGACATAATTAGATATCTGTCATATCATAGGTTGTCGTCTCATAACTGAAACCAAGAACTCTATTACCTATTCGCTCCATGTGACAAAGGCGTAAAACCAATTAGCAAGCGTATCCGCTTTAAGTTTTTAAACACCTAGCTAGCTTTCATGGTTAATGAGTTCCTTTTAGTTAAGACGTTCTGAGCTCTAATCCCTGATCAACTTTCAGACATTTTCATAACATAATCCGAATTCGCTAGACTATCAATCAGCGGACTGTAAACGTAAATAAACATTCTCTGCTCGGCAGAAGTCGCTATGACGATGTTAGCGCCCTATTAGTGTCGCCATACACTGACGAACTCGAACACGAACCTAGTACAAGTGGACCGGTTTTCTTCACACCTATGTGAAGTGTATGTGTGTGTCAGAGGACATTTGTACCAGGTTCGAGCTCGAGTTCGACAGTGGATGGTGACACTTAGAGTAGTCGTTCTGGATAAAGGGTAAGAAAGAACATGAGACCGAAGAGCACTTCGACGGTGGTTTTGTAAGTTATGATTCTTCTGCATACTCTTTATTTAAGATTTAATTGAACTGTGATTATGAAGAAACTGTGCCAAGTTTCGTTTTTCGTCTCACTGTCCCCGAAATGTTACGGTAACCCGACAAATAAGGAAGTTTGCTTACCGACATACACTCTCTCTCTATCTGTCTCTATGATCCATTTTAAATGGTACTTCCTAAGGCCTCTTGACGGCTACCATTGTCGTCCATTGCCCTAACCGCTTTCCCAATCCACCACATCTTCCTATTTCCAACGAAAGACGAATAAAATCAATAGACTCTTATGCGAGTGCACTGTGAAGCCATATGGCAGGCATTAAATCTCACATGCAATCCTATCGAATCCATTGCATTCAATTCCATATAGGACTCGCTTGATTAAGGAGCCGAATATGTAGTTCAGTTGCAAAGCCACATTCTCAAATCACAGATTGTGTGTGTTTTGTACCATGAGATGATTATGCTGGAAACTTTATCGCAAGTGTAAACCGGACAGTTGTACAGGCTCAAAGGTCTGAACCCTTAATCCTATTACTGTCGGCCATAACTCCACCGATAAAAAATCAAGTGTGCTGATCGCGTTAGTTGTGTCTTTCCGACGCAGAACGTTGGTAGTCATGGTTGGTTGGTTGATTGTGGAGTGACAAGAGGATTTGCATCAGTCAACGAGTTAGTAACTTTGCTGTGACAGTTGAAAATGCTATACGAACTGATGAATATGTGCATCCACTGACACGATAATCTGGACGGTGATGTGTAAGATTTACAAACAAACATTGTCAATGAGCAGCATATTGATGGTGGGAAAAACGGCAAGGATTACATGCGATTCGATTGCATCGATTCTGATGACAGGTGCAATGAGATACATGAGGGTTAAAATGAGCGTTTAAACTCATAAAGTTGGGTTGAGAGAATCGTCATCCGATTGTTGGAAGATTATTTGGATACATTATGTCTAATTGGAAAAAGAGCTTTGAGTTTGAACGGATCTGGGATCATAAACTGGCTTTCACATTATACGATTTCGGTCAGACCGAGTAAACCCGAACCGAAAAAAACCCGAAAAAGGGACATATTCACATTAAACGACTCAAACCGGATAAATACGAATTCAATTTAGACCCCATACACACAGACCGATCGGGTGACGCGGATCTTTACGAAATATCGGCTGATCAAAATTGTAGTACTGTCAACAAAAAAAAAACCTCCGACGCTAGACATATACACTGAACGAACAATCGGGCGATCACAATAGCCGCGATCTTTTCACCCGAACTAAACGTTATTATCATACAAAATGACTGACCGGAATATGATCCAGGTCTGATACTAGATCACATCTGGATCAGAGTTGAAAGTGAATTGGTTGAACGTCAACTTCTTTCTCGGCAATTCGCCCCCTATCTCTTTCTATACTAAGCTCGAAATTTGCCCCTACACGGCGAATTATCTGTATGGTGGCTGTTTGAGTTCGCTCGTCACTGATCCAGCCCTTCGATTCAGAAATAATCTCTGTCCAGTTGCCTCGAAGCCGACCAACATCGGCCGATAAATCGGACAAATGTGGGACACTCAGTGTATGTGGGATCTAACTAATCAATAAATGCTACTTCCATTCAAAACAGGATAATACGAGTACAAAAACGTACATCGAATGAGATACACCACTTTGTATTTGGTCGCTAATTGGTATTCGGTTGCTATGCGGGTGCAGTGACTACCAGGGTTAGCAGTTCACATCTGCTATTCGGTGAGTTTTCGAAATTTAACGGCGATCGTGTTCGTGCAAAGTGAAAGTGGCTACTACGGAAACTACAATAACTTTGGTTGTATATTTTATTAACCTTATTTACATAATGAAAGGGGCTATGTTCTCTTCAGTCCCAAAAAAAAAAGTTACCGGATCGGTTTTAGTCGGTTCGAGGCAAAGTTATGTAGTGAAGTGGTGGTCAGTTAAGGGCGAGAATTACGAGAGAGAAATGAATTCACCGAAAAAACTAAGAAGATCTTCTAAAGAATGGAATATGAAAACTTCATGTAAAAAGGCTCTATAAAATGAGGCGTCACTTCTGCATCGCTCGTGTTGCAAAATAAAGAAAGATGTCATGGCGTACGCCCGATTGCGGAATTTCAAACGAGATAGTTCTCCAAAAACCGTACCATACACCATCCGAAATTCCTGTCCGGAAAAACTGATGAGCTCTGGCCTTCCGGATTGCCTGAATATGGCCTTCCGGAATTTTTGTCCGGAGAAGCTGATCAGGCCCGACCATGAGGAATTCCGGATCGTGTATGGCCAGTTCAGGCGGCCTTGAGGCGGCCGGATATGGAATTAAAAATCGATCTTATCGCCAGAGATTCAAAATATCTTTCTGTCTATTGAATTGAATTGTACGGTACTTTATTTTGCAATGACAAGGTACAGATACATTGGTAGGTACATTGAAATAAACTCCTGCAAAAATTAATCCTGGTCACGCGGCCGGACAGGCCCTGACGCTGCCTGAGAGGCCTTTCAGGCGGCCGGATGCACAATTAAAAATCGGTCTTATAGCCAGAGATTCAAACTATCTTTCTATCTATTGAATTGAACTGTACGGCATTTTACTTTACATGTTCAAGTTTCTGATACAATGGTATATTGAAATAAGCTCCTGCAAAAAATTGAGACAATTGATCATCCGGCCGCCTGAAAGGCCTGTCCGACCTTCTGAGCAGAATTAATTTTTGCTGGAGTTTATTTCAATGGAAAGTAAAATACTGTACAATTCAATAGATAGAAAGCTACTTTGAATTTCTGGCGATAAAATCGGTTTTCAATTGTGCATCCGGCCGTTGAAAGGCCTGTCCGGCCGGCTCAAGGCCGACTGTCCGGTCACCAGACCAGAATGAATTTTTCCAGGAGTTTATTTCAATGTACCAATGTATTTGAAACTTGCCCATGGAAAGTAAAATACCGTACAACTCAATTCAATAGATAGAAAGATACTTTGAATCTCTGGCGATAAGACATATTTTCCATTGTGCATTCGGCCGCCTGAAAGGCGTGTCCGGTCGCTTCAAGGCCGCCTGAACTGGCCATTCGCGATCCGGAATTCATCAAGGTCGGGCCTGATCATTTTTTTCGGACAGGAAGTCCGGATGGGGTATATTGTCGTCTTAACGGACGGAAAAAAAACACTGCCTTATTCAGAGAAAAACTCGCCGAAGTCTGTCCCAAGTCAGTGTTGTGAAAGGAGGAGGGAATGATATCTGTAGCCTGATTGGCTGAGTTACACCCAAGCGTATCAGGTCATTAGAGTGGCATGAATCACGTAGTCAGACCTGAAATATAGCTGTGTGAACTCTGGCACGTTATGAGGCAACTATCACTGAGGCCACCACTGAATAGGTTTAGCCGATGGGCCGAAAACCCATCCTTGTAAAAACTACGCCACGTCACGAAACCTGAAAAAAAGCCTCGGATTAAACGGATCAACAGCGACGACCACGCAAACTTTTAACTGATTATTCTTTCGGAACCTGGATTGTTCACTCCCTGAATGAACCGAAGGCCGTGGAGGCCCTCTTACAACAGGTCGAGAAATACGAATTGAGCAGCACTGCAGCCCTGAAAATAAATTGGCTTGGGAGCAAGATTAACGACAAAAAATCGCACACAGTTTTCAAAAGCGGCAAACCATCTCGACATAAGGAGTTTGGAGTTGTATTCACCGTGGACAATCATCTCAAACCGCACGTTATTGACTTCAAACCCGTCACAAAAGAATGTGTGCGATTCGTATTGAGACTCGATTTTTCAACCGCTGGTTCATTACCGTGCACGCCCTCACTGAAGTGAAGGAAGAAGCAGTGAAAGGCGAGTTTTACGACCGCCTGAAGACACTGTTCGATTCACTTCCAACAAACTATGTCAAAATACTGCTGGGAGACTTTAATGTGAAAGTTGGGAACGAGAGTTGACATCGGGGAACTATTGGAGGACACAGCCTCCACAAGGAATGTAATGGCAACGGTCAATGACAAATCGGCTTCCCGTGCAGTAGGAACTTTGTGGCAAGCTCAACATACTTTCCGCACCGACGCATTCATAAAGAAACCTGAAAATCTCCGGATATACGCACCGTCAATCAGACTAACCATGTCCTCATATGCAAAAAATGGGCTTCAAGTGTCATGGAAATCCGATCATCCTGAAGAGCAAATTGCGATTCCAACCATCACTTGGTAAAGACAACCTATTGGTGTAGGATCTTTTCAGTGCACCAATCAAGAAACAGCCCTCCCAAAACTTTGCGGTTAATAAACTTTTGATCGATGCTACGGCGCAGGCAGATACAGTCGCCCTTGAACAAAAACTGACACCTAGGCTACACAACATCGGCAAAATAAGTTTACATGGGTTTTGGGAAGAACTAAAAGGCTCTATCAAGGAGGCCGCAGTGAAGGTGGTGTACTGTACAACTTCATGCTGCAATTTGGTATATCATCAAAACTAGTACGACTAACAAAGATGACGATGACCAACTCCGTCTCACAGGTCAGGATCCAGATCAGGTTGACTGATCCTTTTGCAACACGTAATGATTTGAAGCAGGGCGATGGACTGCTGCCGAAGCTTTTCAACCTAGCATTCGAATAAGTCATTCGGGTATACGATACGGACACCAGCGAAACGCTACTTATCAAGTCGACACAATTGAGCGTACGCAGACGGCATTAACATCATGTCTCGAAAACTGACCAACGCAGAAGAACTTCTGCATACTCTTGACATCGCTGCAAAAGAAGTTGGACTACGCATCAAGGAGGACAAAACAAACAAAAATGATGCAATTAAGAAGCAGGACGCCGGCAAAATCGAACATCCACATATTGAACATCAGCATCGAATTTATAGACGACTTCACATACCTGTATGTCTTATAGACGCCGAAGGCACCCGGCGCGTTTCCGGGGCTCTGGTCAAACCTGGCCCAGGCGGGGAGGCTAAACACGTACGTAGATCTGCCTCCAAATCCCGCCAAGATCCGCTTGAGGATGCAACGTAATGCGGCTAGGTTCCGTAGCTAAAATAAAAAGAGATCGCAAGAGCTACGGACTGAGAAGCAAATTGCATCGCCGAAGTGGGAGGTTAGCGTTTCTGACGCGGAGATTGAGAAATCTGCGGCGGTGAATAGAGGCAGGTTGGAGGAAAACTCGCCTGTTGTCACCAAAAAGAAGAAAAGAATGATTGCTAGTGGGTCTACCCTATTGTATGCGGATACGCTGCGGAGTTGGACCGAACTAGCCATCCTTGATAGGAATCACGAGGATGACAATATAAGCTGGGACAACTAAAAGGAGCTTCAATGCGTGTTGGCCTTCAATTTTCGGTGGCTTATGACAGAGAATCACGGACTCGCAATAGTTCGTAAAGATGGCGGCTAGTACCAGGGGCGCATCGCTCTTTGCGGATGAAAGATCCATTAATTTAGATATTTCCAATATCTACATCCTTAAGGCGGGTATACCATGGCCTGGAGTCTTGAGGGATGAAATCCCGGTCAGGGCTAGAGCCCGCGTCTAGGTACCGGCGATATGTGGCAGTACTGAGGATATCCTCTTTACCATCAGGTCTTCAAACCCTTAACTACCAACTCACGATTAGAGAATTTTGAAGTTGAAGGAGCCAAAGGGAAAATCCAAATACGCGGTCATCGTCATTAATAGGGATTCCCTGGTACCTTTGAACGAGTTAAATGGAGGAATTGTGTTCGGCTTCTCTATTATTAGATTAAGACTAAGACTATAAAAAGGACGAAAGGGAAGGCCTGAAAGGGTCCCAGAAGTCCAATCCGATAGAGGAGACATGGAGGGTTTGGTGAATAGCCAACACCATGTTGCGGAGATGTGGAAGAGGTGGATGACACTCTCGTCCGATCAAACCATCATTGATGACGTCATGACTTCGTCATTATTTGGTCATATGTCTGGTTCGGACTTACAGGATTGAAACATTGATGAGAACATTGACGCAACTGTAAGCAGGGCGAAAACCCTCCCTACGTAATGCTCAATCTCGTCAAAATCAACCTATATCACTCTAAAGCGGCTTCAGCCGCTCTTCTACTCTACTTATCCCGGAGCCATGGATTGTGGCTAATTGTGTTAGGGATCTTAGGGCTCCTAAATACACTTGTTTTACAGCAAAAATCGGGGAAAAGCGAGATCTTTTATAATGGTCAAGAATACGTGTCACGCCTTCTTCGTTAAAGACTGTTGCGACAATAACACAGTCGTCATAAGTGTTGAAGGAGCGGGCAAGCTGTGCTGGACAGCCTCAGTCTACCTGTCACATGATTAGATTGGGATCGTTCCGGCCGAACGTCTACGGGATGCAATCGCTATGGCTAAAATGAAAGGAATATGCTTCATCCATGACTGCGATGCGAATACCCATCATATGGTGTGAGCAAGCTCCGACACGAATACCAGTGGAAAGGCAGTCTTCGGGAATTTGATCGGTACAAACCTGATACTTTGTAATGTAAGGCGCGAACCGACCTTTATCACCAAAAACAGACAGGAGGTTCTTGAAATCTCTCTTGTCTCAGAAGATCTTATACATTTTGTGAGAAACTGGAGTGTCTTCGGAGCACTCCTTCTCGGACCGTCGCTACATAGAGTTGAGAGTCTCCCTGTCATTGTGAACAGGAGGATAAACTCGGAGGAGCACTGGAAGATCTTTGAACAAAGTCTTCTATCGCTTCCTGAAGAAATAAGCAAGAGTTGGATAATATGGTTCTGATTCTCACGGATGTGTTTTGCCAAGCTACGCTCAAGTTCTGTCCGGTCAGTAGACCTATAGGTAATAAAAAACCGGTGTGGTGGCATAGGGAACTTAATGTATCAAGAATTGCTTGTAGTAAGCAATTCAATAAGGCATAAGGAGCTTCTCGGTGCTTACAAAAAACAGGTACGGAAAACTAAAAGTGGCTCTTGGAAAGCCTTTTGTAAGCAAATAGGGGGATCTAGCGAGGTATCCTGACTTCGAAAAACATTGTTCCAAAGTATCAGGTTTGTGCCAATAAAATATAAGAAGAGTGCCTCCCCACGGGTATCCGTGTCGGAGCTCCCCCACACTGTATAATGGTCATTCGCATCGCAGAAATGGATGAAGCATATTACTTTCATTCTAACCCTTCTTTGCGCAGTTATTTACAGAAGTAGGATGGGTCCTGGATGGCTTCCAACGAAGAGACTTTGGAAATCTTTTTAGATACTCACTTCGTTGATAGCGGGGACCGCATGTTTGTATTGTCTGGCCGATGAATTTTTATCAATACGTAAAGAACAAGGGTAATGAGCGGCGAAAACTCCGCCCACGTCTCCCGAACTGAGCTACCGCGAGCAAAGGCAGTAGCTTATCTTGCTGAATGACCTTTATCTTCGCCAGAGGACACGCCCCGACCTTCACGGTCATTATTCTACCTTAGGCTTTGTCCCCACGGACATCTTCGGATGGACACCAAACCGTCCGTTACAGCATGTCCCAATGGCGTGTACTTTTGTCAGGAACAGAGTCCTATCTATCGGCAAGATCTTATCTTACATTTACGCACATTGTATATTGTCGTCCTGTTTCATATAGAATGATCTTACAAACCAAGTATAATGTTATCTCTCTTCCAGTCCAGGAAAAAAGCACATTATCTCTATGCGAGTATTACCTGTCAAAGTAATTGACAGTGCCAACTTTATTCTAAGCCCCCAATCCATTTTAATTTTGATATCATGTAGACCTCCATTGAGTCGAATCGATTTCGCTTCAAATATTCATGGCTAGTAATGAGTGCAGTAATCTGAATTTCATTATTGAAAAGTGGGATAGAAACTAGTAGACACATTGATTCCACTTATCCCATAATTTATTCATTTATTTTCCACCCTACCGTGTTCAGCGAAGCGACTCTCGTTTTCAACCTCATTCGTTATTCTATGCATTTTTTCCGATTCGAAAAGACACCGAGTTCCGATTGAAGGAATTCACCTGAAATGTGGACAAAAAGGTTGGACTATTATTCGCTTGCTTCTCTTTTTTATTTCTGTGAAGTTTCGATGTGAATCGGAGGAAAAAATAAGACAGTATTCGGTCTGATATTCTTATCGACCGGTAGGTAGTCTTAGCCAACCTTTCCATCGTATGCTCATCGTGGGATGAGATTGGTCTATTATCGCAGGTTGAAGGGTTCCGTCGAAACCATTTTCCAGAGGACTCCTAGGTTTCATGCTTCGACAATTCCGAAAGGTACGCCTGACAGCTATGGGGCATCTTTTTCGGGAATGGGTGCAAATAAGCTGTTCTGTTCTGAATTTTTTACTTGGTCGGTAATTGTATAGATTAGATCGTCCATATCGGTAAGCATCTAATTTCCTAACTGGGAGACATGACATGACAATTCATTGCCATAGTGATATGAGTCTCCGAAGCCTGATTAAACACTCAGACCACTAATTTTCCAGACCAAGAAATGTCACTAACGATCTGGAGTAATTTCCTTCGATTTTAAATGAAACAACCACTTTGGATTCCGAAAAATAGCCCAAGGTGCTTTCGGAACCGCAACAATCGATAGCTTCAACTCGTTAATAATTCATAGCACATTTCGGGTGGACTGGATAGATCTTTTGGCTGGTGGCACCACTATTTTGCGGGTTATTTTGTGGAGACTAGGTTGGGATAAATGGCAGAAGGGCACTGTGCCAAAAACTTTATTGCTTTTTGTGAGAAGCTATATACTGCATAGCTTCGTAAGCATTTTGCTCGTAGTCGAAACCCGCTGAGCTCCATCTTGGAGAGAGAGCTGGGTCGAAACTTGAAACTTGTAGCTAGGTCGATAGCATGTATGAATACTAAAATTGTTTCCAATGTTGTGCAACATCTATAGCCGGCAATACATTATAAAAGGGACAATGGAATGGATGGAAAGTATAATTTCGAAAAGTATGCATGAGGAGGTCTCATCATATCTTTCTACGGATGATAGCTTGTGGCTTGTGCAACTCCAACAAGGACGATTAAATTCAGTGAGAGGAGAGATCGCAGAGGAGCTGCTTCGTTATCCCTTGAGCCTCTTCCCGGCAGAATGTCAAAGGATTACGTAATTTAGCGAGTGGATTGTACCCGACAACGTGCCGTCATGTCACATCGTTGCTCCTAATTCCGCTTGATTTCCTCTCGCCCATTCGGATTTTACGAGATGGATTTTTTACGAGCATTCCATACGAAATCACTTCGCACACTTCACGCTCTGAATAATTCATGGCGGAAAACCAGCATGGAATCTGTACGCACAGATTTATAGTATTTTTCTGGTTCCAGACATTCGGGCGTCCGACGCGCGATAAAAATCTTTCCAGAAGCCATAAAGAAAAGTGTTTCCAGGAGACATTTTGAGTTGTATTCCTAGGAGCTTTGTATTTTATATTATACACGTGGTATATTATTCGAAATTTTGATGAATTACAATAGGTGTTATGGGTACCTACTACATACCGAAATGTCGCAGTGCAGAATTAATACAAATTTGAAAGGAGTTGAGTACTTCAATTTTGTAATGGGGCACACTGTGCCTCTACCAATTTTAGAATTGTCATAGCCATGGGTCGAGACGGTTAAGCGAGCAATAGTCAAATACTCCAAAAAGATTGTAACAAGAAGCAGGACATGTTGGACACTTGAAGAGGAAATTACTGCAAAAACTGGACACTTGCAATGAAGAAACAAGGAAACATAGTTGGAGTCCTATCTCAAATACAAATGGTACCCACGGCAGCATCTACGATTTCCATAAAAGCAAAAATTAAAAATATAAAAAAGAAAACGAAAATTTCAGGAGAAAGAGGTTTCGAAAAGTTCATTCAAAATAAAGTTTCGAAATGATACCTACAATTTCGATTTTTTTTAAATAAAGGGTGTAAACGGAAAGTTCATACCAAAACTCTTCACGAACACGAAGTGAGGTCGAGATAGAGTTTCGAAAAAACACCACAGTTTATGGATTCAGATAATTCAGAAATAAAAAGGCGATTCCAGAATATTAAAAAAACGGCATCAGTAGGCACCTAAATAAGTTTCAAGAGGGGATTGGATCCTCAGTGGTTAAATTTTTCTTTTCCATTTTGTTACGATACTGCCTCGTTCCTAATTCCGCAATCAGGTGGATGCGCGGATATCTTCTTTTGTTTCTAGCATGAGTGAAACAGAAAGTGACGCTTTATATACCAACCCACCAACACCGATTGATAGTAGAGCTAGTTATCCAGTACATCTTAAGCTTGTCACTGGATGAGGAGGTTTTGACACTTAGATGTCCCGGACGCATATTTCAAAAACCGTGTTCAGTACGTCCCCAAGTCAGTGACCAAATCGATACGGTTTTCCAGTGACTAAATGCCCAAAAACCGGTATCCATCTTGTCACTTTGTGGGGACGAGACCGCAACGTTTTTTGAGAGCATTTGCCGACTAAAATGTCGACAAAGCTGTATTCAGTACGATACAAAACTAGGGAACTAGCTCATTCTGCATGAATCCTTCCTAATGGTGCACTCACGGTGGATTTTAGGTTCCTAAAGCGGAAATTCCTTGCATGCGGCCTCAGAGTTCATTTGCAAAGTACGTACTGATCACGGGTTTATGGTCCTTTCAGACGACAAATGCACTATGAAAACGTCTCCATCTCGTCCCCTTTGAGGGCATGAAATAGATATAACCCAGGTGACGAGTAAAAATCGAGGGAAAAATTCCAGGAGTTTTGAAACGTGGTGCTATTTTTTGGTTGGTGCTAGAAGCCAATGTCGGATCTAGAAATCGAGTGTGGAGGGGGTCCGACTTTGATTGTTATCTGTAGAGGTAAGGGTAAGCCTGCATTTATCGAACTTTTCGCGTTCAAGAGGCATGCATATATGGAACGCAAAATTCCTTTGCCTGTGATTTAGGTTAGATTTCGACTGGTCTTGATGACTGTATAAAACCATAAGAGGCTGTAGTGCTTACAACATCACACATATACTGCAGAAGGGCTCGCTCTGTTACCACAAGGGACTCATTACTCGACAATCTTAATCATTGAACTAGACAGACTTCCTATGAAACGATAGAGTTTCCCACCATCAACATAAGCTTAGTGGTTGTTGTAGAAGCAACGAATTCTGGTGTTGAGGGGTTTTGACAGGTCTTGGCAGTTGTTGATGAACGGGTCGCTCCGGTGCGTAGAGCCAGCTGTCGTAGGAGCGAACATAGGCTTAGCCATTCAAGTTCAATGAAGATGTGGGATCCAAGAAATGTCTTTCATCTTCTCGCCAGAGTAGGACAGGTGCAGAGAAGACAAAATATTTCTCTCTCTCTCAATTGCCCTTACTCCTTTTGGGGCATAGCGCGTCAACTGTTCCATGTGGCCCAGTTGACGTTTCGATGGCATAAACTAGTTTCGGAGAATACAGTTGCCAGCATACACCTCCTGCACATCCATGGCCACGAACGTCGTCGTGGACGGGATTCGAACCCGAAACGCCGGTAGTCAAACATGAGACTGATGCCTCAACACACTGCGCTACCGGTCGCCTCAGTGATGACTCCCAACTCCGATGTGTAGCTTTTTTGCGACAATAGTTTAGCGGTGCGACTAGAATCTAATCAGCGCCATGGTTTTATTGAAACGTATGTTTTACTATTTCCCCATCTGGAGTTAATCCTACCAATTGCTTTAAACTTTAAAGCTTGTTCAGAAGCAGCTTCATCTCTGTAAGCATTGAGCGATATTCCATAACGGTCTTTGACTTATTGTTAGTCGGACCAGTTTTGAAAGATTTAATTACAGATTGGCTATCAGTGAGACAACTCTGTCTCTAGCTCATATTACGTGATATCCCAGCCAGATCAGAGCTGGCGCAAACGCCGTATCCTTGGCTTGAAAACATAACAGTATTCAAGGAGACTGAAAGAGAAGATTAAGTCAAGTCCATTACACAAAACTCCCTTAATTCCTCATGGATAAGACAGGAGAAGCACGTTGTTCTTCCCACTTACTGGGTAATTTTATCAGAATTACAAAATGCTTGACAAGCGCATTCATATTTGATAGAGGTGTAGTTAGTCATTGCTGTATAGTTTTAGTAATTCAGAATAGCAGCATGTCCAGAGCTTTAGCTAAGCCACTGAGTGTGATGGAGTCGAATGATCGTATTTGCGGGCATCCATTCACTAAAAATGTTGAAAAGTAGCAGCTTAAACAGGAACTTCAAAGCAGCAGAACTATTATAGTTATCCCAAGAGCACCACAAAAAGCAAGGCAGATCAATCTTTGCATCTTCCCCAGTAAGCTACAGTTAGACTCTGTGGCAGTCTTCTAAAAAACTACCCCAAAACATGAGTAAAACAGCTAAATAGAAATTTCGGCTTATCAGGAAAAACTAGCCTCGTCCCATGCAGATCAAGAGTTTCGACTGAAAGTACTTCTGAGCAGAATAAAATCTAAGACGCGCAACAGGTACCTTTTGTATTCGCTGTCATTTTCATAAATCATTTTCGAGAATTTCCTCGAATAACTGGAAGGCCAAGCTCTATATGACAAACATTTTGAAGAGGCCCGGACCCCCATGGTCCCTCTCTGGATCCGCCACTGCTAGGAGTATATTAAACGAAAAGTCCACGCCTGTGGGGTGGGAAAACCCCGATTTCTCACAAAAATGATGGTTACCCCAGTGCCAACCAACAAATCGTGCCAAATTTCAAAACCTCTTGAATTTGTTTCCTCGATCAACAAATATTCGCACTCGTCACCTGGGGTAATACGGGTTATTAGCCATTTAGGCACTGAAAAACCGTCTCGATCTCATCACTGCCTTGCAAATGTATGAACACGGTTTTTGAAATATGCGTCCCGGACGGTCAATAATTTACAGCATTCGACCACAGGACTCGTCTCCATTACATTTTTTCCTAACTTTTTAAAAAAGAAAGGATTCTTACATTTTGTGCAAAAATCAGGTTCACATGCTTACAAGCAGAACCTCAAAAATTTGAATTTTTTCCAAAAAAGTGAAAAAATTTCGTTTTGGTAATAGATCTTGCCAAATTCCGAAAATAGTACTCACTTCACAAAAAAGTTATAAGGAATTAGAATTTGGAGATAATTCCAATCGGCTTTAATTTGATATACGTTGAGAGTACCTGCTCGCGGTCTATATCGTTACCCAGAAAATGTTAAAACCAAATTTCACTCCTATTTTTTAAAAAAGTACATTAGGCTAGAAGATGCCGTGATTTCCACAGCAAACATGGATAACGAGAAGGTCCACTTTTCCCGACCATCCTACTCATTAAAGCTGGTTTAAGTACGTGCTCGGTGGCCGTGGTCGTTCGGTCACCGATCTATGATACTAATCTAGAGCTCGGAGTTCAAATCTTGACGCGATAAAAAAAAACTGCCTGTGGGTACTAATAGAACTCTCACAGTGCTCCGAGCTTATCAGCATAAAGATGGCGCGGATAGGAGGTGCGTGCTAGCAACTGCACTTCCGAAAAGAAGATATGCTATGGAAACGTCAACAAGGCATAGAAATGTTAGAGATGTTGTTTTCTATTCTTCTTGCAAGTTTCAAATGTACTGAAGAAGAGAGTGAGTAGCTCCCAAATACTTGAATTTACTTCGAATAAAAATTTATTGTAGTCAGGAGAGCTACTGTTTTCAATTAATCAGACTACAAAAATCGAAAATCGTGGGTTTTCGTTTCTTGTGGCTAATAATACCACCAATCTATTTCAGGTTCATTGACTAAATGACACCGACTCCATATTGAGTGTCAAATATTTTCACGCTTTTCCAAAGTTTTCCAGATATTTTCTGCTGTAAATTCGAAAAATTACGAGGGGGCGGAAGGATCCATCCCCCTCCCCCTAATCCATCCCTCCTAATCTATGCTGGTCTGGAACCGTAAGAAGTAAAGTAATTAACCATATCACCCTGTTCCAAAGTATTTTCGTTGTGCTTGGCAAAAATTTCGGCGCAACATGTAGGCGAAGCTTCCGGCATATTCTTCAGAAGCGAAGATCAGCAGTATGAAAACCTTCAACATAACATCCTAATTTCATTTTCTTAATATTCTTCCATCGACACGATGACAGAATCCCGAAACGATTACTAAAGGATACAGTTAAAGGAAAAAGATCGCTAGGAAGACCTCGTGGACGATGGGAGTACTCAGATGAAACAGATTACACGAAGCTTCTAACATTTTCGAGCTGGAGGACATTGTCGCTATATCGAGAAAGGTGGAGGAGCACCAGTGGTGGGCGCCTAAGCCCGACGCGGGCTAGCAGCCATGATGACGAAGAACAACAATTTTTCATTTAGGGAGCTACATATGTATATGTAAAAGAATCTTGAAACGGTCATATCAATTTCTGATCTCCCATCCGTTCTCCATTGGTTTTGCTATCAGTTGAGCTATCCTATCCGTTCTGCTATTCATTCTCCATCATTTTTGCTATATAAAAGTATTTAGAGCCTTCGGAGTTTTTTAAGTTGATTAAGTCTTTTGAATTTTTTCTTAGATTTTCGAGTTTTTTGCGTTTTTCCGGTTTATTTCAGATTTTCAGAGATTTCAACTTTTTCGAGTTTTTTGTTTTTAGTTTAATTTTGAGTTGATTTTTTATTTTCGATTTTTTAGTTTTGTAATATTTAAAACAAAAAAAAAATTGTTTTAAATATTTTGTTTACGTTTATTATTTTTTTTTGAATTTTTAGTTTTTGAAAATAGATTTTAGTTTTTTTGAGCTATTTGCTTTTTAGTTTTCTGAATTTTCAAAATTTTTAAGTTTTTTACTAGATTTTTTTTTTTTTGGAGACGTTTAATTTTTTGTGTTTTTTTGTTTTATTATTTCAAGCGCTTTGTTATTTTAGAATAATTTTTTCGAGTCTATGAGTTCATTAATCTATAAGTCTACGAATTTTATGTTGACGTCACCCTGGGAAGCTTCAGCTCGCAAAACCATTTGCGATTCCCTATGCGAAGCAGAAAAAATATTCATTGTATGTTTCGATTAAATGAATCACGCTGTGAAGATGGTGTTTGGCAATTTTCCATCATCCTGTATCAACTTCAATTTCGATAGTTCAATTAAAACCCATACCACAATTCTTCACAACTTACATTCATCTTTCTGCGATCTGATGGGACGACCATACTAAGCATAATTAAATTGGATAGAGGGCATGAAATTATTTTATTGAATTCGACTACACCGCAGCATAAAAAAAGGATCGATTCCTTCTTTCACCTTTCAATCAATCAACTTCAAATTATGCGTCCTCATCACAAAAATAGATACTACGGTAATCAAGCCTAAAAGAAAACCAAAATAGAAACGAATCTACACCTAATGTAGAATCATGAAAAATCATTATTGGAAACCCCAGGGATTTTCCCTTTTGTATCTCCCTACTCCCCTGGAGTCCATCCTACAAGAGCGTCCAGCTCAATAGATCCTCTATCCCAGCGAAATACTACCATTACTTTTTCCCGATATTGTCCCCAGTCCATAGGAGCCGGGATGTTGATTAAAAAAGAAATGTTCAATGATGAAACTACAAGATATTTACTTACCAACAATATTGATGCCGATGCTGCTGAGAAGATGGTTTTTCTGTTGGCCATGGTTTCTATCCAGTTCTTCGGAGAATCATGATTTAGTCTACAAAGATACAAAGAAAAAAGATGTATTACAGATTGTAGTAGTACGGTTCTTGCTCAATGCAATTCCATTACCTATATATAAAGTTTCAAGTTTTTCTCCTGCGGTCTGAATGAGACGAGAATCTTCTCGAAGGGAAATCGGAAGTCGATTTATAAAAAGCTGGTTAGTTAGAAAACTATAGCAAGAAATTTCAATTGGTCCGATAGTGAACGCATATTTGTATTGGACGTTACAAACATTGCAGATGTTAAAAGAGAGAGACAATGTTTTCTTGGAAAAACCAATTGGTTTTGGAAAATGTGGTTTTCCGTCATAAAGATTTTACTCGCAGAAGGAGCTGTTTTAATGGATTCTCATCTGGATCGTTTCAAGCTTTCTCTTGACAACGTTGAAAAAAATTCAAGAAATTTTTAGTATACTGTAATGCCATAATCTTGTGGGGCATAGCGCAGCAATTACTCCTAAGAAGCGTAGTGGACGTTTCGCTACCATTTAAAAGGTTCCATAATATGCACGTTGCTGGCATACAAATTATGTCCATTTAGTCACCTTTAGAATCAAAAGTAAAGCTAATAGTCCACAATATGTGCCATGCAAATATGCATATATGCTCAAAAAGTCTGTGAAAAATATGCGTCATACTTCAGTTTTCTCATATGTATATGCTCAGTCTATTCCACTGTACGTGCAGTTGAGCATATTTCTATATGTGGAAGGCTTGCACATATTAAATTGGACATACAATATCCTCAATGTGCACATGTCCACAGTATTAACCATACTTTCCGAAAATCAATAACTATTTAAAATTTAATTACTGTTGTAAATCGAATTTTATAAATATTGATTAGGAGCCGTCTATATAATACGTCACGTACCTCGGGGGAGCAGGGGGTTTCACGATTTGAGACGAGGAGTATCATGGGGGGAGGGAGGGGTTCTACCGATAGTGTGGCGTCACGTTATTGGAATTTATGTCTCTTTTTCTCTTTTTCGCATTCAGATTCCATTTTGCGCTTGCACTAGTTTATTCTTCCCACACAATATAAATATACATATCCGTAAGATTTTTTCGTTTGTTAAATTGAAAACATAAAATAATATAGTGAAATCTCCCATAAGGTGTCAGTTCCAAGGCCGCAACTGAGCTACTTGCGTTTGCGACTGTGAAAAAAAAATTATCATAACGGAGCACTATTCGTGTGTAATAAAAGTTAAAAAACGAATTTTTATTTTTTTTTTTCCTGAATGGTCTTTTCATTGTTTCGTTTCAGTTGTTGTCCGAGCATCAATTCCCAAAACAGTTAGTCAATATAAGTTTCCATGTCGTTTGTACACTAGTTCAAAGTTGACCCTCGTTCACACCAGAAAAAATCATTAGAAGTGTCGAAAAATTACGGTAACTTCAAACTTTGAAAAAAGTGTTGCCATTCTGGATTTTGTTTTCTGCGACTTTGACTTCAGATTCACAATCAGCGACCCAAACAATCCTCTACTTTCTTCCATCAGCCAACCTTAATGTTTTTTTGGCTGAAAATCCCCTACCAGTTTTTTTTTTAGTAAGAATGGCGTGTTTTTGAAAAAAAAAGTGTTGACGTTCAGGATCCCCATTTAGTTTTTGATTTTTTGCAATTTTGACTTTAGATTCGCAACCAGTGACCCAAACAATCCTCTACTAGTTTCTTCCACCAAGATTGGCTGTGTTTAAAATAAAAGTGTTGCCATTTTGATCCCCCCATTTTGTTTCTTTTTTGTTTTTGCAACTTTTACTACAGATTCCTATTCAGCTACCACCAGTTTTTTCCCAGCAAGATTGAACATAAATTTCTTGAAAAAAATCAATCAATAACTTCTTGACCTATTAAATAATAATCTACGCAGACCTGCAGGCCTTTCACTCTTTCAAAACTTGCCTCTCTAGCCAGCACTGATCTTCTTTTCTTTTAAAACTTGCGTATCTACCCAAATCCGTGGACCAACTCAAACCTCAACTCAAGGTGTCAATTCATGCCCAGAATGTACCGATGTCGTGACCAAAAATTCAAAATGCCTTCAACAGATCTGCAGGGCAAAGCTCTCATCATCCGCATTGAGAAAATACCCTTATTCGCTAGGTTTCACTCAATGCCTACAAAGGTCCTTTTGTACTGACCAAAGGACTCAAAATATCTTTAAAAGTTCTCCAAGCTTGATTTCTGTTTCATTTCGTGATCACACCTGCGGAAGGACCAAAATATCGCCGTGCAGTACCTACATCAAATATCCATATCAAACACCCATTTATCACGCTCGGCAGCCGTGAAGTCTCGGTCACGACTCTACGATGCCGTATCTAGAAAACATGGGTTCGATCCGCGGCGCGTCAATTAAAACTACATGTGGGTATTATTAGAATTCTCACAGCGCTCAAAGCTTGTCTGTAAAAGACGGCTCGGATAGAAGGTGCATACTTGCAACTGCACCACCCGAAATTTATATGCTGTTGAAACGTCAACAAGGCATGGTAATAGACAGATGTTGACGCGCCCATGCGTTAGTTAGTTAGTTAACACACACATATATCAAATTTGATTTGGAATTCAGACCATAGGAAATACTTGGAGGAGCTATCTTTGCAAGGACTTAGGCAAGTAACTCTGGTTTGAATCCGTTGTGTTCAAACAAAAATTACTCGCCAAAGTCTTTTCAGTGATTGCAATATATCGTTAGTCCAGTCGATAAGCAAAATTTCTGCCGCCGGGTCCTGCTAGGGGTCACGCGAGCAAACTGAGAATGTGCACATACAAAAAAGTATGCCTTCCGATTTTACTTGTATGAGCATACAAATTTGTAGGTGCAAAGTTGACCGTAGCAGCACATACGCTATGCTCAACTGATGTTTAGAGTGATTCCATTATATGAGCAATGCACACAAATAGATAAAAATAAATAGGGCAATAAGGGCAGGCTAAGGTAACCACTTGGTAGGCACTGCGACCATGGGACCTATTGTGCCATAACCTTCACCAATCCAAAAGATACTTAATCAACCTGATGAAGGCTAATAGGTCCTTTGCGGGAGCATTCCTAATTACAGCACAGCTTGTTACTGAATCTCCAAGAAACGTAAACCTGGAACAAGCGATCGCTGAGAAGGTGTTTGGTTGACTCAATGTCATCCAGGCAAAGCCGGCATTACGTCTCAGTGGACAGACCCATTTTGTTCAGGTGATATCTTATCAAGTGGTATGCCGTGAGGTAACCAACAATTAACCTCAAACCGTTCTGCCCAGGCGGCAGCTTCTTTGCGGCTGTAGGGGTCAATGAGATTCTTGGATCGCCGCAGTCATGGAGATTATTCAAGTACCGCAACGCAGACCATTGCCCTCGTTGTGGCCCAGCTCAGATCACAGTAGGGATCAGGCCCGACAAATTTCTCCGATGAGCTTTGTCTAACAAGTTTATCTGCAGCTAAATGCCCCGACGCGATGCGCAGGTACCCAACATAAAGTGACGTGGTTTGTGATTACGAGACACTGAAAGGTATAAAAACACTCTTTCACTAGTTTCGATAAGAACTTATGTGAAGAAAGAGCCTTAAAGGTGCGTTTGGATCGAAACCACTCGCGCAACTGTTTCGCGAGGAAACTCACTCGAGGACAGTCTCACTCTTCTCGTTCACACTACACGCGCGAAACTGACACGACTGAGGGCGAGTTGTCAGTTTAGGTGATTTCACCATGGCGTCCTGTTCATGAATTGTTCCTCCGGGTGCGACTTCCACATTTGCCATCATTACCATTATTACCTTGTATGTAGTTCGAGCCAGCTGGATCGGGTAAGTATTTAATCATGAAAACAGTAGGCAACCCCAAATTTTTTTTTGACTTCAGATTCATAATCAGCGACCCAAAATTGCCTTGTAGTTCAAACCAGCCCGATCAGAACGAGTATTTCCCCATGAGAACAGGTCGGACGAGTGCTTCCCGCAAAACCATCCTCACCGGAAACATACTCTCGCAACGTTCACATTAGGGAAAGCTGAGAAGACACTGAGTCTCATGTAGTTGCGCACGAAGAACTCACAGCGAGCCACCGGGTGCACCACACCGCGAGCTTCTCGCGCAAGATTAGTTTCGGGAGAGGAACACGTTCACACAAAGCACATTTTTCCCTCGCGAAACAGTTCCGCGAGTGGTTTCGCTGAATCTAAACGCACTCAAATAGCTACCTGACTGTCAGAGCAGATAGCCTATGTTAGCGCCATTGAGCTTCTTGTGCAGAATTTCCTTGTCGCAGGCTTCAATGGCGTGAATCTCGGCTTGGAAAATGCTGGGCCAAATGTCCATATCTATTGAGATCCTGGTGTTCGGTTCAAAGATCCCAGCACCAACTCTTATCTTAGCTTAAGTTTGGTGTGAAGAATATAAACTAGAACTTCCCAAAGCAATCAAGCGAGATTTGGGAGAAAATTGCTAGAAATTTTATGAAAGCTCATCTTATGTGAATATGCTAGAATTTGTAATGTTGTTTTTTAAAAACTCTCTAAATATCATCAAATGTCCTGGTGCGTTTTACAACAGCTTATAGTCTTTCTCTCTCTCTCTGTTCTTTCAATAGAAGTAAAACTGAAAGTTATCGCCTATTTCAGCTGTGTCATACGGGATATCTTATGTGGGATCATCTGCGTCTTCCTGCTTATTAAAAGTGACAACATCAATTATAGATCAAATTACCTACATTGAGTCGGTCTGTTGGGGGTGTTTTCGTGTTATTTATCACTTCATTATTACCTCGTGACGCAATTTCATCATTTCAATGATAATATTCAACAATCAATCAATACATCATCCGCGAATGTTGCTTGTCATATAGGGCGGCCTAATTCAATCATCCTCACTTAATTTATGTCAAATCACGACGAAAATATGTCAAAATGGGAGACCTTTGCTTTGCCTTTTCACGTGTAACTACATCCCATTAAAATTTCATTAGTCACCATGCTTAACGCCTTCACACAGAATTTTTTCCCAGCTATCGTTCTTCTTTTTGTTTGCCGCCCCCCACCGCATAAGGAGCGAAACAGGAGCACACCCGGTGATGGTATATTATATGATGGAAAAAACATTACTTGGCGACACCCAAAGTACAGCCGACACTGTAGTCTAGTCAACAGGTCGTTTGCTTAAAGCAAATTTTGGTGTTGTTTTGAATTTTTTTCATTTATGGGTTTTTGGGGTGCTGATAACGAATCTGAGATTTTGAATTTTGAGTTATAGGAAAAAACGTGTTTTTTGCTTTTTTGGAAGAATTTTCAAATTTAGCCAACAACTTTATGAGATAAAATTAAAAATTTTCAACAGTTCAATAAAAGTGGTTAAGGCAACTTTTCCCATATCTTCAATAGTTTTCGAGACATTCGCACTTGAAAAATAAAGGGGCAAATCTTCGTTTTTCTGATGTACATTCCAAGTGAGAGTATCTCGGAAGCTATTGAACATACAGAAAAAGTGGCGTTAAATTTTGTTTACTGAACTGCTCAACATCTTTGCTAGGTTTCACCATTTTCAAATATTTAAATAATTTATATATCAAAACGAAAAAGGGTTTTTTTCCTGTAGTTTTTTGGCTATAACTCAAATTCTACAAAATTGTTTAGGGTAAAACTGCAGATTCGTAATTAGCACCTCAACGGAACGTTAATAGAAAACAAATCAAGACTCTAATACAACACAATTTGTTTAAGAACAAACAGTTCTTATAAGCACTTAACAGGCTCGATTTTTTAGCAGCCATGCAGAACAAAGCAGGTTAACACCACACAAATACACTAGCTACTTAATCTGAGCTACTTTGGATAGAAGATTAAAGCAAGAATCCTGATCCGTTAGTATTTCCACGTTTTGAAATCCAGGCGGCGCACGTGTCAAAGTTTTCGGGTAGTTAACAGTTTGGAAGCACTTAAAATTCATTTATGGTGAATAAAATGTTTGCTTAGTGTAATTATATGGAATAGTAAACATCCAAAATGAGGGAGCGGTACGAAACGTCGACTTTTAAAATTCCGATTAACAAAGTCGAGATTTTCTTTATAGAAAAAAATCAAAATCAAAATCTTGACTTGAGAAAATCTTGACAATATCTCGACTGATGAAAAAATCGGCAGAAAAAAATCTCGACTAATTCAAAATGTAGTCAATGGTGAGATGCAACTGTCAATTAATTTATTTCCCTTCTGAAAAAGAAATAAAGTCCATAGACATTATATCGCTTTTCCCGCTATAGTAGTGCGGTTCCATTGCCGTAAGTTTCCGCTTTAGAAATATGGACTAATTCCGAAATTTTTACAGGAGAACGAGTGTTCTAGGTCCATTTCCTGAGGGTTAGGATCCGTTAATAGTTACACCCACACAAGAGACTTTTGCACGCAGAGCGAGCGAAGTGAGAGTTCATGTTTGTGCGATACTGACGATAGCGATTCCAAAAGCGCATAACGAACAGAGCTCACACAAGAGACTCTTGTGATTGATTCACAATAGTCTCTTGAGTGTGTGTGTGCTTGGAATATTTAAGAGAAAGGTATGAAGAACGCTATATCAAAATGTAACTGTATGTACAATACAATGAGTCAAAAAGATTTTATATTGACCGTGTTAAATCAAATGTTCATCCAATTAGCGCCGGGGTACCTCAGGGGACTGTCCTGTCACCAACTCTTTTCCTTATTTTTATCAACGACCTTTTAAGCATAACGTCCAATCCGATCCACAGCTTTGCCGACGAAAGCACCCTCGATTTCACATATTCTTTTCACTCTGTGGCTGAATCTCGCGGGAATGCTTCTACAATCAACAGAGACCGCATGTTTGAATCATTGAATCACGACATTTCTAAAATCATTGAATGCGGTAAAGCTAATCGTGTTGAATTTAATGTTTCCAAAACGCAATGCTGTTTGATCTTCAATAAATTATATGCTGCACCTGCTTCCCAGGCTATTCTCATAGATGGCGTGAGTATTCCGGGTTCACCTTCTTTAAACATTCTAGGTACGAACATTTCCAGCAAACTCAAATGGACTGAACATATCTTTGGCATTGCCAAAAATGCGTTAAAATATTTAGGTTTCCTTAATCGCTGCAAAAAATATTTCTCACCATTAGCACAAATATACAAAAGGCACATAAGACCTAGGCTTGAATACAATTCCGATATTTGGGCGGGTGCAGGTTGCACTGTGTTGTCCATGCTGGATAAAGTTCAACAGAAGGCTTTTAAAATTATTGGTGATCACTCTACTACCTCTCGCATTGATTCCCTCGAGCACAGGCGGAACGTTGGTTGCTTAACCTTATTTTATCGCTACAACAACCGTTGTTGTTCTAATGAAATTAGTGATTTACTCCCTGGTCTTGCTGTTTCTACGCGTTGCACTGGGCTTGCCAGTCGTGCTCATCTTCATACTCTTGATACCAGGTCCTGTCGCACAGTCAAATTCTTTGACTCCTTTTTAACTCGTTCAATAAGAATGTGGAACAGCCTTCCATCTACTGTATTGCCTAATAATTATGACTTGCAAAAGTTTAAGCGGAATGTGCACCGGTACCTCCTACCCACTCAACTGCCCCCCAATTCCTTACCTTAATTTCCTTACCGCCAAGGCTATGCTTGCATGAAAGCGTAGTCCCCTAAAGTCTTGGCAATCATATAAAAAATAGTCGGCGTCTGACAATATTTTAAAATTCAAGATTTCAATAGATCGAGATTTTTACCTGTCGAGATTATGGTAGTCTAGATATTTCCAGTCGATATTTCGAAATCGAGACTATGATAATCGAGATTTTAAAAGTCGACGTTTCGTACCCAACCCCCAAAACGATTCTGCTTCCCAAAGGAAATTTGTCCAATTTTATCAGTACTAAGGATTTAAGTTTACTCTTGAAATTTGATCTGACGCGCGAATACTAAGCTAAACCAAGACACACTCCCAGCAAAGACATGCTCTGTTTCCGTCTTCGCTACTCTAATCTGCTCTATAGCGTTTTTAGCCGCTTATCCTGCTCTTCTCTGCTCTGTATAAAAAAACACACCTGATGACTGGTCTAATGTGTACAGGACGTACTGAAAGGTATCTGGAACGGTTTGCGTATTACTGTCATAACTGCTGAGGGTTTCTCGCTCGCTGTTAGGAGGTGGTACATCGCTTGTTGTTTCGACCCGAACCGGCAGATACATAGATTCGAGGACACAAGTTAGTGTAATAAATTCATCCATCATATGTCACGCTCCATACGCAGGAACTCTGTCCTGAATGCAGTAGACAAACCGACAAACATAACAATGCCGCGAAGAAGCAAGGACGAGATAGTGTAGTGAAGTGAACAGGAATGACATGCATGACGTTGCCAGAACCATTTTCGTATGTCTCTGCCGTCACTAATTGAAAGTTGTGTCTTTGATTCCACATGATAGATTGCGTATGATGAATGAGTTTTTTTACGGAATTTGATGGAATGACTGTAGAAGAATTGCTTGTCAATTGCACTAATTATCAAAATATGTAGCAGCATATTTTCAAGGGTTTTCAGATCGTATCTGTGTGATGTTATTAGTTTCCCTCATTAATGAGAACTCTATTGTTGCAAAGGCTATTGACTACCATAGAATAGGAGCTGTGATGATGTGGATGAGGAGGAGAGCGTTCTCCATGCTCTTTGTCACTGTCCGGCCCTGGCTGAGAGGAAATTTCTGGGTTCTTCTTTTTTCCGGCAACTGGAGAACCTCAATGAAACGAGTGTAATACAGTTATTACTACCACAGGCTGGTTTGTTGACAAGGTTTAATTAGGTGACTTTGGTGGTATCACAACGGACCTAGAGGTGGTCTATGTGTGTGCTGTGCAGTAGCATGGCAGCCCATTTACCTTACCTAACCTACCATAGAACTAAATACTCACCATCCAAACTTGGTGAATCATAGTAGGAAAGTAAATCGGATTAGGACGAAGTCAAATCAATTGTATATCGAATAGACCATTGTAAGGGCACCAAAAGCGGTTTTAACATGAATCTAGTTGCATTGAACTTCAAAGGCGTGTAATGAGCGCCATGGAAATTGGTGTCGGTCGCGCCGGGGGTACACACACTTGAAAGTGTACCTGGCGAAGATACTCGCGGCACACTTGCAACTGACTGTACCAGCGCAACCCGTTCAATGGCAGCGTTCATAAAACGCATCGCTCAGTGCTCACATAGCGCTGATGTTTTATGAGTGCAGCCATTGGAAATATGACTGAACTGCCATCTAGGAGTGATTCGCCGCTCCATATTGGATTTTGGCCATGACATTTGACAACCTTCGGAAATCCAATGAAAATGAAAATTGACAGATACATAGTCAAAAGTCCAACCCGGAGAAGCGAATTACTCTGGGCGCAGACGAGGAACCAGAACACAAAATTCAGGAGGAAAACATCAAAGGTAGGTAGGTGCACTACTCAATTGTGTTCACGTGACCGGTCCTAATGGACTCATTTCAGGTCACCAATCACAATTTGGGCCGGCAGGAACGCCGTTATCAGTGGCTTTTAGGTAACATTAAAAAAACGCACTACATTCTCTTCAGGCAAAGAAATAAAGCCGATATTGAACTATCAAATTTGGAAATCAGACTATTGACAGAGTCAACAAAACCAAATACCTAGGGCTTATTATTGATGAGAAGCTTTCATGGAATGATCATATCGAGCAAATCAGAGCTAAATTGTGCCCATTAGTAGCTTTACTGAGACGTAGAAAATACATGAACACTCAACTCAAAAACATGATTTTCTACGCTCACGTTATGCCAATTTTGACATACGGTATTTTGAACTGGAGCCAAACATCAGCGAGAAATATTTCAGCTATCGGACGAATGCTTAATAAAGCTGTCAAAGCGGTGCATAATCTCCACCCAAGAACAAGGAAAACGTCAAACCTATAAGTCGTGTCAATTTGCGCTCTATGGATATTTGTTTTAATTAATTGAAGAAAAAGTGCTTCTGTCCGCCTGAGCTTTGCGTAAACCTTCTTAAAGTGTGCGCGACCCTAGATAAAGAAGTGCTGTGTCTAATCTTATTGTAACAATAGTTTTTTTCCCCATTTGATTATCCCACATCACATCAGACAATGACACCGCCAGATCATAATTGCAATGAACAGAATTGTTCCGGGTCAAAATTTTCGGGATTGAATTTATTATGCACAAGATGTTTATTACCTAAATATGTTGAATGCATTTCTCAACATTCCGAAATAAGACACTTATTAGACATTCTTAAAATTACACTGTCAAATAACGATACCCAAGAAATGATCAATGAAAAAGTGGAAAAAATTAAGAAACTATTTTTTCGGGACTCTCTAATCGAATTTACTTGCCCGTCATGCAAGAATGGTGAATCATTTTTTGATATCAAAACGAAGTTCGAGACTGAAAAAGATAAAATGCTGAAGAAAAATAAAAACATTAGTGATGAAGTGAAAAGACTTAAGAAAGAAATTAAAGACCTAGAAAATAAAATAAAACAAATTGATACAACAAAGACATTGAGTGATTTAGCGCTTCCATCGGCTCAAAATGACATTGTATCGAGTGTAAAAGCTGCTGAATCAGCTGTAAACAGATTAAATGTCATTTTTTCGGAACAACAATCGAGAATGGAACAATTCAAGCTGGACTATGATGCATCATTCAACAGTGTAAGTGAATCATTGGACTCCTTAAATTCATTACTCTCATGTTTATACAACAAGAACGAAACGCATGGAACTGGAGTGATATTTAATACAAATGGAATGCCTTCACAGCTGACGCATGAAAACATAGATTCCGACCAGGTTCTTCATGTTATTGAAGGATTTAAGCAGAAGCAACAGAATGGTCTGTCGCCTTTTGCTAAGCCCGCTAGAGATGTGAATGGAATAACTCAACCGATTGTTCAGGGCCAAAATAAACGCAAGCTCAATGAAATTTATATATCTCCATTTAATACCGATGTTGAATGTGATCAAATTGAACAACATATTATGGAAAATACGGATATTCGAGATGCAAAATCATTTGTGGTTGAAAAGCTTGTTGGACATAATTGGAATTTGAAATCGAAGTCATTCGTCTCATTTAAAGTCTCCACTCTTGATAATGACGTTTGTGTTGCAATTTTGAAGGATAAATTGTGGTTGCCAAACCAAGTAGCGAGAATCTATGAGAGACGTCCACCGAAGAGAACAACCGACGAGAGGCGAATTAACTTGCCAAACAGAAAACAAATAAATTCAAATCGCAACAGGCTGAACTCGAATGGTCGTTCGTACAACGAACATCGAAAGCCATTTAGAGGTAATAACATGCGTCAAGTTAACTTTTATGAACCGAGACGCAACACGAATGAACGTATGAATCAATGGGATCGAAACGTACACAATCGTAACAATCAAAATTTGACCAGAAACCGCTACGAACAAAATAGACACGTGAATAATTATCATCGTGATGTCAATGGTAGAAATGGATATTTCCAATCGTACGGGCAACAGAAGAACGGATATACACCGCCGAACAGATTTACAAAGTCAAATCAATATGAATCTTCGCGAAAACGAAATTTTTTCGTACGACAAACACACAATCAACCACCGCCGAATTTTCAACGAATGTAAATTTATTACGACCGATACCTATGAATCCTTCGTCCACCAATTTACCAAACGTGACACAATCTACTAAGAGGCCTGCTTCTCAATTGTCTATATTTGCTCACAATGTAAACGGCCTTCTAACGAAACTAACTAATGTTTGGGCAGAAACTGATGCTGCCGACTTCGATATATACATATTTACTGAGACTGGCCTAAATGATTCAGTGTTATCTAAGAGTCTATTCTCCGATACAAAATTTGATGTTCATAGGTGCGATAGAACTTCTAATACGAGCAAGAAGTCTAGCTGCGGTGGAGTACTGATCGCTGTAAATAAATGTTTTAAGTCCGAAGTAATTTTGAATGCAGAACCAGATGGCTGTGAATAGATTTGGGTGCTTGTCAAGGACAAGTGTAAGAAACTACTTATTGGATGCTTATATATACCACCGAATTCAAAAGCTACTGTATATGAACGTCATATGAACATATTGAAACGAATACCTGATATTGCCGATAGTAATACAACAATTACACTGTTTGGTGACTTTAATCTACCTGATTTAAAATGGATACAGTCTGACCTGATCGAGGGCACGTATATACCAATAGACACCGTCAGCCATATTGAAAAACTAACCGTTGAAACATGCCACGAAATTGGTTTAATGCAAATAAATAATGTGCTAAATGATAATGATCATATCTTGGACCTTTTCTGGACAAACGAACCGGACATTTGCTTTTCCAGGGAATGTCAAAACAACATTCTGCACAATGAAACACATCATAAAGCACTGAACATCGATATTGAGACATTTTTCGAAAAAATACAAACAACGAAACAGTTTTACCGAGATTTTACAAATGCTGACTACCGAGTTATCAATGAGAAGTTAATGGCAATTGAATGGTCTGAAATTCTCAACGATCATATTCCATTTGATTCGCGTGTAGAAAAATTTTACGAAGTAACTAACGATGTAATTAATGAACTGGTCCCATTAAGAGAAGTTAAGATGTCTAACCATCCTTGTTGGTATGATAAAACAGCGATTACAATGAAAAACAGAGTTAATAAACTGCATAAAAAATTTAAACGCTTTAATTCTCCAGCATTACGTATTAAATATGCTACTGCAAAGAAGGCATTCACGAAACATATCCGGAAAAAATATTATGAATACAAACAAAATATGCAGCAACTAATAACTTATGACCCGACAAAATTTTTAAAATATGTGAAAAACTCTAGGAAATCATCCGAGGATCTACCAGCTTCTATGAGCTTTAACGGTCAAACGGCAGAGACATCGAATGATATCGCCGATTATTTTCGTCGTTTCTTCGAATCAGTTTATACTCTGCCGAACCCTGAAAGTATAATCAATTTCAATGAAAAATGTTTGAATATTGAACTACTAAAAAATATCTGTCAAAATATACCAAATTTAAATAAACTTAACCGAAGAAACAATACTAAAAACAGTCAATAATCTTCCGGATAACATGGTCATGGGACCTGATAATATACCCAATAGATTCATTAAAAGATGTATAAAATCAATTATGACTCCAATTGTTTATTTACTGCAAACATCATTTAATGAAGGACGCGTGCCTTCCATTCGGAAAAAATCATATGTAAAGCCGATATATAAAAGTGGCCGAAGGTCTCATGTCGAAAACTATAGAGGTGTAGCAATTCAGTGCACCATACCGAAATTACTTGATTCTATCCTTGCCAAACATTTGAATAAATTCACAAAAACCATCATCACACATCACCAGCACGGTTTTATTGAGGGCAAGTCAACAGTATCGAATCTGGCAGAATTCACATCAGTGGTTGACGATGGTATGAAGACACATAAACAAGTTGATGCCATATATTTAGATGTATCTAAAGCATTTGATTCAGTTGATACCCCACTTCTCTTCCACAAATTGAAAACTATGGGAATGAACCTTCAAATACTAAATTGGCTTATGGCGTACTTCAACTGTCGACAACAGATTGTAAAAATCAACAATTCAACAATGTCCCAACCGATAAATGTTACTTCGGGGGTTGGACAAGGCTACCCAATTAGTACTGCTCTTTTCGGCTTGTTTTTATATGAACTACCCTTCTACATGAAAAGCGCATCGATACATCTGTATGCTGACGATGGCAGAATCGCGTTACCAATAAACTCTGAGACGGATTGCCAAACCCTTCAAAACGACTTAAATGGTGCAAATGATTTTTTTGAGACCAATAAATTAAAATTAAACATCAGCAAAACAAAGTTTATCACATTTCACAAATGCCACAATCCAATTCAATTTGTGTATTGCATCGAGGGACAAGTTATTGAAAAAGTCACATTGATAAAAGATTTGGGTGTGCTGCTCGACGAAAAATTAACATTTAAATGCCATATAAATTTCATCGTAGGCAAAGCAAAGTCGACACTTGCTTGGATCAAGAGATTTTCGTATGAATTTGACGATCCTTGGGTTGTGAAGAGGCTTTTTGAATCATTCGTAATACCGATGTTGGAATATGCTTCGCAAATTTGGTCACCGAAATTTAAGAACGACATCACCCGAATAGAATCAGTTCAAAAACAATTTCTTTTGTATGCTTTAAGGAAATTTAAGTGGAGAAATAGATTTCGTTTGCCTACATATAAAAGTAGACTATTATTATTCCATATGAACACTCTTGAAGACAGAAGAATGATAAGTCAAATTATTTTTGTAATTTCAATAATATATGGATTTGCTTCATCAACATTTTTGTTAAGTAATATGAATTTCCGAATTCCGAATCGAACTACAAGAAACACTTTATTATTAAATACATACATTAGTATATCAGATAACCCTTTTAATAGAATGAAAAGGAAGTTTAATGAGTTTTCGAATTTGTTTGATTTCAACCAAAACGTAGAAATAATAAAAAGAAACTTGAAAGAATATTTTAAATTCAAATGAAATGAATTGGTAAATTTTTGTAAATACATTTATACATTTTTGTAACGAATAAACCACCTTTGGCAAAAAAATGCCGCTGGTGCAGAATTGAATTGAACACCTAACTTCTGAAGTATATGAACTAACAGGTAAACTACCTTTAGAAAAAAATAATCATTTCTGAGAAAGTGAAGATTATTTGGAAGATCGTTAATAAGAAAAATAAAACGTCCATTTCCCTAACACTGAATAGAGAAGTTCATAGCTATGACACTCGAAATGCAGGTAACTTTAGAACACCTTTAGCCAATACGAACAGAATCTTGCTTGACCCGATTAGATCGTCAATAATGATTGTTAATGCCTTACCTCAAGAAATTCGTATTCTCACATCTTATGAAACTCTTCAATGGAGACTTAAACATTACTTACAGCTTAAGGAGATTTAACTATTGTAAATACTTGATTAATTAAAAACAATCGCACTCACCAGCCATGGTTTAATTATCGCGTTCTCATTTTGTTTAAATTTTGTTTCTCACTTTGTAAAAAAAAAAATTTTTTTTTTTGCCTTCCCCCCATACCAGTGTCTCTTCACAGCCTGGGAGGCAAAACAAGATTTAAATTTATAATCTATGTTTTGATGTTTCTCCAAGTGTAAATTGTCTTTGGCACACACTAATATTTTATTCCCTTTAACTATGTTGGGCGGGTGTGTGTTATCCTAACCACCAATTTCAGCTCCTCATGTCGTATTTCTGCGGACCTGACCTGAACTGAGTGTATTTGTCTCTACCTTCCAAATCCCTTTTCCCCCCAGGGAAATGATGATAAGAGCTTTTGAATTGCATGACTAAGAATAATAGTGCCAAAGACAAACTGATCCCTAATCCCTTGTAGAAGTAAAAAAACCCGAGTCTGTATTGACTAATGGTACATACTTTTTCCTCGAATGAAAGCTCGCGTACTTTCGGGACTTTCACGCATATTTTATTCGTCACACTTTGTTGAACACGATAAAACCATTGATAGGTTAATAACTAACTGATTCCAGTCGAAATAACTAACGGTTATCTCATCTTTTCTTAGAAATAATAGTGTTGCCATGAAGTACAAATAATTTTGTGAAAAAGTTTTTTGCTTATAACTCCTTTCTCTCTCTCTCTCTCAATTGCCCTAACCCCTCATGGGGCTTAGTGCGACAACTGTTCCATGTGGCCCAGTTGACGCTTCGTCGGCATAAACTGGTTTTTGGAGAATGCAGTTGCCAGCATGCACCTCCATGGATGTGTAGGAGGTGCATGCCACGAACTTCGTTGTGGAAGGGATTCGAACCCGAAACGCCGGTAGTCAAACATGAGACTCATGCCTCAACATACCGCGCTGCCGGTCGCCTCCTTTGGTTTAAATTGCGCTAAATTTGTTATTGGGTATTATAAGAACATTAGTCGCTTCCTTTCCCTTCAAACATATTTTTCCCAAAAGCAGCTAAGTGCACTTTTAACATGGCTAAACTTCAAGACAGACGATTTTTTGCCAAGGTACAAATTTTGTGAAGCATAGTGTACTACTTACCCATTACGCAGGCCCTGACTTCGTATCCTCCATATTCCTTGAAGGCTATATTATTTTGATCAGGCGCGAAGGATTGACTTCGTTATTGGTCACATCATGACTGGTCATTGGCGGCTTACCTTGTCAGAGCACCCTTAGTGGCTGTGGTTGCCATTTCACTCGTAGGCTGAATTTTAGCATAATCGCATAGGTTACTTTTTGGGGAATTTTTAAATTTTCAGGATAATAAATAATTTGGCTGCTCTGAGAGAGAATAACGTAATACATAATGAAAACTTTATTCATAAAATAATAAAAAAAAAAGAAATATACGAACCTCAAACTAGAGTTGGAAACTGAAGCTACTGTCAAAAATTTAGAATGCAATAGAAATTTAACTATACTATATACTCGTATTAGTAATTCCTTTTAAATTCTATAACATGTTTCTGGGTATGGTACTTCTTTAAATTGACTGATAACAAATCTCAAAAAATGTCACAAACACAAACGTGAAATAATCTCTATTATAATTTCTGAAACTTGAAAAGATTCAAACATACTTTTCTCATCTAAAATGATTCAATTGTAGTACTTATGCCGCAGAGCACTAATCTTTTCGACGAATCTCGCCAAGAACAAGAGATTGTTCCGCAAAATACATAGTCACAATAAACGTCAAAAAGGACATTTGCCACGTTGGCAACAAACGCCTCAGGTTCCATTTCTAATTTCCGACCGAACTTGGAATTTCTTTAAGAAGCTAACTTTGTTCGGCCAATTAACTTAAATGTTTGTTAGTTTGCTGAGAAAACGAAAATAGACAATGCCAAAGAACACAGGAAAGACACGAACAATGGTTTACACAATTGTGTTACGCTTATAACATCTTCTCAAGCGAAAATTGCCGAAGGAACTAAATTAAGGCATGTTGTAGTCTCCCATGGTCCATGGCTGAACGAACAATCCTGATGTTGTCGACAGCCTCTTTGTCATTTTTTCTCGTCTATACAAGAACCGTGTCCATTTCGGGGTTGTGTCCCATGAAAAACTTTAAGACACTCTTCGTCGGCCGAAAAATGAAAGAATGAAAAATTTTCGGTTATCTTAACTTTTATATACGGGTACTTTTTTGCCTTTTTGCGAATTTGTATAGTGGCATCCTTATTTCCATCCCCTTGACGCTTTCCCTTTCGTGATGCTTTTTTTGTTTCTCTTGTGTTACAAAAGTCTTAATGACTTCTGAAAGAATGGAAGCCAAGAGAAAAGTTACTGGCCGTAGACATCGAGTGAAAAGACGTTTATATTTCATCAGTGGTAATGGGGATGATGGTTCTGCTATTTCTCTATTTTTAGGGAGTTTTATGAGCCTAATGTCGATGATGGCTTGGAATGGCAAAGAGTCGGACAAAGTATTGAATTACTTTGAGAGTTTTTTTTTCGGCACGCTTCTGAGAACAAAGTTGCGTTATGATATTATCGTCGGCTTTCTGTTTGCTGACTTAAAAAATGTGTTTGGGTTGTTTGTACCTTATATATATTTTTTACGAGTATTATTCAGAAAAAAAAGGAAATGAATTGAATTGGTATGAAGCTGAATTGATTTTCGATATTTTCCACGAGTTCGATCAATGTACAAATAAAGTAATTCAGTATCAGCTTTCCTGTCGACATTATTCCTGCCGAAGCTCACTTAACATTTCTTTAAAAAAAAAAAGTTGCTCGCATGCGGGAGTATCACTTGAACAACATTCGCTCATCATGACTTGTCCTTTTTATTCACACCGAACCTGATTATTTGTTTGCATGTTTTTTAATTGCCTTGACGTAATTAGTACGCTGGGAAGTGAACCCCTGTCTCTCTAGATGCAGCAGCGGTCGACACCTGGCGGCTGCCGACCGCTTCACTGCCAATAGCGCGAGTGCAAAGCCTTCATTATATGGGATATCCAATCAAGTGGATTTATGTGAAAGGCTGCAAAAACTAATTCGAGCAAATCCAAACTTTGAATTCGTTGTTGTATTAATTCCTAATTCCATAAATCTACTCGCTTTGCACAGTCCTGCGGTGGGAATACTGATACAGGCGACATTTTTTAGGGAATCGTTTTTTCCTGAATAAAAGTTTTTCACAAGAGGCAAGATTCTTTCGTTGTCAACATTTCCTTTGCCAGTAAATAAAGGACAGATTTGCTCGTTAGGATGGGAAGCGTATCTCCAAAACCCTATCTACTACGTCCCAAAACTGGCGACGAAATCCAGTTTCTGGTGGCTAAATGCCCTTAAACCCATATCGCTCTCTTTCATTTAACAGATGGAAACAGAGACTTTTGCTATTTACAGCTTATGATGACAATAAAACTATATCTATGTCCGCTGTTGCATACAGAGCGTACGAAAGCAGCGTTCCGGGGTTGTATACTGAAGGTAGCAACGTATGAAGCACAGCACAGTATGAACTTGGACCGATAAAAGCAGTTACAAAAACTTTCCTACCAAGCTCATCGGTCGGTTTGTTACGTACGAAGCCGCCATATAAACGGACCACAAAAATTGCTATTTAATTGAGTGGGCTCAGAAGAGAACGAAACATGTTTCCATTCAAAACGAAAGCGATTACGCTATTTTCGTGAATGCGCAGGTAAGCCTAATCATTGTAAATAGTGAGAGATAGGAGGATTCATCAATGGCCAGCCACTTGCTTGAATTGAGATTGAGCCTTTCTTCGTTAGCGGCGAAGACGCCGAAGAGCCCTGAATCTGGTTTTGTACACCGACAGATCACTCGTCAGATGCTGCCTTCGATCTGCTGATGTAAGTAGCCTCCTCTCTCTCAATCTTTCACAATGTTTTCATTCCTTCAACTTCATTTAATTTCAGCTGCAGATTCCATATAAACTGTGAAGAGGATAAATGAATCAGAATTTTTTTACCAATTAATGTCTCCTATGGCTCGGATACCGACACTTGTGCCTTCTTCTGTTTACGTAACCTATTAATCCATACACCAATTAAGAGTGCGTAATGAACTATATTCTGGTCTTGTCGTGCTGCTACCACCGACAGATCGAAAGCAGCAACTGATAAGGACTGACCTATAATTTAAAATAAAAGCCAGCTTCGCACGCCTAGGATTTTCTGAAAAATAGCTCTTAATATCGGAATCATCAACGTTGCGCGACAGCCCGACGTCGGGCCTTGGCCGCCAGGATCGTTGTTCTCCAATTATCTGGGTCACGTGAACGCGTCCTCCGATTTTGGAAGCCCAGTAGCTGCGCGGCGTCCACACCTCCCAAGCTCTCTCAACGAGATCTCGGTCGTCTAGGCAGTCTCGCTCCGTCGACTCGTTCTGCATTCATTACACCCTTTGGCAGAGATCATCGTCCATTCTTTGTACATGCCCTGACCATTGAAGTCGTTGTAGTTTGACGATTTTCGAGACTTGCAGCTCATCGTACAATTCACAAAACTCATGGTTGTACCGGATGCGCCATCCATCTCGATCGCAAACAGCTCCGAAAATTCGCCGTAGAACCTTACGTTCAAATGTGTCTAGCATGTTTTCGGAGACTTGAGTTAGGGTCAGTGCTTCGCAGCCATAGCATAGCACTGATCGTATAATGGTTTTGTAAACGCGGAGCTTCGTGTTTCTGTGCACATGCTTCAATTTCATTATGGGAAGAACCGAGAAAAAAGTCTTATTAGCTAACTGTATCCGTCACTTGGTTTCGTCAGTTTCGTTGGCGTCCCTTGACAGCCTGCAACCCAGGTATATGAAGTTGTTCACGAACTCGATGTTGAGGAGATGCTCGGTTGTGCAGGTGTCCTTGTCGTCGATTGCATCATTATTTTAGTTTTACCCTCGTTAATACGTAATCCAACTTCTTTTGCAGCGGTATCGAGCGTATGCAGGAGTTCTTCTGCGTCGGGCAATCTTCGGGACATGATGTTGATGTCGTCGGCGTACGCTGCTAATTGTGTCGACTTGATAAGTAGCGTCTTGCTGTTGTCCATATTCATAGCCCGAGTAACGTATTCCAGTGCTAGGTTGAAGAGCGTCGGTGCCATACGTTGTATTCCCAGCACTTGTGGAGTATCAGTTTGACCGTAAAGAGCTGATCGGTTGTGGAGCGACCAGGTCTGAAATCGCTTTGATATTCGCCAATGATTCGTTCTGCCTACGGTTTCATTCGGTTTCATTCTATTTTCAAGAATTTTCGTCAAAATTTCATAGGACGTACAAACTAGCGATATGCCCCTGCAATTCTCACAACGCAGTTTATCTCCCTTTTTGTGAATTGGATAGATGATGCTTATGCGCCAATCGTCTGGGATCTCCTCGTCCTCCCATACTGGCAGGAGTTATTGATGTATTTTATTTTACATATGTCATTAGCTATACCCGTTCCACCGAATTTTAGCAGTTCAGCTGGAATCTCGTCAGCGGCCGGCCCTTTATTTCGTTTTAGTGACCGCAACGTGAGATCACCTTCCTCTACTCTCGGGGGTTGTATTGGTGGGCCTAGATCAATAATATCGTCGACAGCTTCTTGTGTGGGGATGTTAGATGGTAGGCTCAGAAGCTCTTCAAAATAAGAGGCCCATCGTTTGTTAATGCCATCGGTGTCGCTGATGATGTTTCCATCCTTGTCCTTACAAAGGCTAGTCCTGGGCTGGTAGCCGTTCTTAATTGTATTTACTAGTTTGTACGCTTGTCTGGTGTTCCTATTAGCTAAGTTTTCATTAATATTCAGCAACTGCTCGTCAAGGTATTTACGTTTCTTACGTCTAATTATTCTATTCGATATTCGCCGTAGCTCGTCATATTTTTCTCTTCTAGCTCTGGTTCCTCGTCGAATCCATTGTCTATAGGCCTCCTTTTTCGCATCAAGTGAATTTTTTTATTCTTCGTCGAACGACCTTCTCTGCGACATTTCTGATGGTACCCTTGAGTTCTACCCAGAATCTATGGACGCCTGTGTTGCTGATGTTGTGTAGCATAGGCGATAGTCTTTCCTCAACGGCGGCAGCATACACACCGCCCGCCGTGATATATTATCATTCAAATATTCCTTTACACATTCAAATTCTGATCCGCGCCTTCTTTTGGTTAAAAAACATTCGTTCAATTACTTTAGATAATATTCAAACCTCCCACATTTTGCACACCATAGACACCAAACTTAGAATAGGAAAATGTGCCTAGATCTTTAGATGCATGTACCATGTGTGCATCCAAATACTAGAGACATGTTGATTCCAGAAAATGGGAATCTTGGATTTCGGTAGTACATTGGGCAACGATTTTTTTTTTGTTTTGTTCGCAAATTTATATGAGACAAGTCAAGCACTGGCGCGACTGCCTTTGTGTGGGGGATAAAGCCCAATGATGCTTGTTAATGAAATGTTGCCAATGCAGGGAATGTTTATGGGAATTTGATTTTTCCAGTAGAGCTTTTGTTTTTGTTATGTAATGGATTTTCCGTTGCAATTTAAAAGAGGAAATCAGTGCAATCGGGTGATTTTGATTAAATTGTGATTTGAAGTTTTTTTGACCGTTTGTAGTGATTTAATTGATTTGATTTGTGATAAAAGTGGTAAGTTTTCTTTTCGCATTATGTCGGAGTATTGCTGCGCGACGGATTTCGTACTAAAAGCGGGATTTTCAACTCTTTCCTTTGCCAAGAAAAGAGAAATTATAGAATCGGATAGACCGAAGCCAGATCTTAGTTTAGAGTTTAAATTAAAAAATATTACGCGAAAATTCCATATCGAAACGTATGAAAAGTACATTTGGTTAACGGGAAGCTGTAAATTAAATAAGTTATTTTGCTGGCCGTGTCTTTTGTTCACGAATGAAAAATCTGTTTGGAATAAAGCTGGATTTAGTGATTTGAATAATTTTACGGGCTCAGCAGCAAAGCATTCAAGTTCCGAAAAACATCTTCAGTCGTTAATTAAATTAGATAATTTTGGTTCTCAGCGTATAGAGTTTATGCTTAGTAACCAGGTGGCAATATCTGTTAGTTTGCATAATGAAAAAGTTGAGCGTAATCGTAATATTTTGAAACGTTTAATCGATACTGTAATTTTTTTGGCAAAACAGGAGCTTCCTTTTCGCGGAAATAATGAAGACTCTTCTTCAAATAATCGTGGTAATTTTATCGAAACCGTAAATTTCTTGAGTTTGTACGATCCGATAATTGAGTCCCACATAGATTCTATAAAAGCAAATGCAGCGTTTTCGGGTTTGTCTAATAGAATCCAAAACGATCTTGTTTCCGCTATAGCTAATGTGGTTCGAAATAAAATCAATTTGGAAATAAAGGAGGCTCCATTTGTAGCTGTAATGGTCGACGAAACGCCAGATGTTAGCGGTCGGGAACAATTAACGATGATTTTTAGATATACAATATCAAATGAGATTGAAGAAAGATTTATCGGATTTTTGGATGTAAGCGCTAATCGTACAGCTACAGCAATAAGCTCTCACATTTTAAAACAATTGCAAAATTTTAATATCGATAAGAAATTAATTGCACAATGTTACGATGGCGCAGCAGTAATGAGTTCTCAAATTCGTGGAGTTCAGACTTTAATTCGGGAAAAAACAAAAATCGGCAATTTTCGTTCCATGTTACGCTCATTCACTAAATCTAGTATTGTCTAAAGCAGTTGAGTTTATTCCGGAAATTAAATTATTTTTCGCGCACATCAATAAAATCGCATCATTTTTTAATACATCCACTAAAAGGTCGGACCTTTTTGCAAATATAGTAAATCGTCGTTTACCATCGGTTTCCAAAACGCGTTATATTACGTTATATTTGAACATAAGCATGAAATTTGTACAGTTTTTGAGACAATTTCGAATGGTTCTCAACACTGGGATGGCGATTCCTTGACTTTTTCCGATATATACTTACAAAAATTCGCAGAGTCAGATTTTCAATTATATCTGTTAATTTTTTCTGAAATTTTTTCGTAAACTGATATATTATTTAATATTATTCAGAGCAAAGTGGTAAACATTTCATATGCAAGCCAAAAAATTATTGAATTTGAAAATTGGCTTGAAAATGACTTTTCTAAAAAGTTTGATAATTTCTATTTGACAGTTACAGCAGAATATCAGCCACCACGTAAGAAATGTAGAAACGCGATAGATCCTTTACAAAATTTACGGCGGATATTTCGGGAGATTATAGATGTTATTCTCGGGCAAATTCGAGATCGATTCCATTCGTTTAAAGATCTTTCATTTTTAGAGTTGCTTGAACCGAATTATTTTTCTAAATTCAAGTCAAATTTTCCCGATAAAAATTTTGACTCACTTATTGAATATCACGGTCAATTTTTCGACAGAATAAAGTTGAAAAATGAGCTAAAAGTTATTTATTCTTCAGATGAGTTTAAAAACGCGAATCCTAGTAAAATTCTCGATTATTTTCAAAAACGGCCTTATGTCGCAAACGGTTTTAAGCAAGTTCATATTTTAGCAAAATTATTAACGTCAATTCCAGTCACAGTGGCAACTGCGGAAAGGTCATTTTCAACACTAAAGCGCGTTCACACATTTTTGAGAAATCGCCAATCCCAAGAACGACTTTCGGATCTTGCTTTAATTGCGGTTGAAAAGGATCTTCTTATACAAATGCGAAGAGAAAACGATTTTTTTGATAATGTGATTAAAGAGTTTTTACTTAAAGAACGGCGCATAGATTTGGAATACAAATAAATGGCAATGGCGAAAGAATATTTATTTATTTCAAATACCCCTGAATTTTTCTTAGTCTTAATTAACATAATATTTATTTATCATTTTTTTTATTAGTAATATTTTATTTATTTATTTTTTTTTTTGTATTCCGAATATATGTGCCAATATTTTATTTATATCTTTCCTGATTTCTTCTTTAAGGCTTAAAGCCGCTTGGTATAAATGTTTTTGTGACTGTCCATATTCTATTATACAGTCCATTTTTGTTTATGCTAAATTGGCTTTAGGGCGCCCAACTGCTTGACTATGAAAAATTTCCACTGCACGTCACTGCCAACTACGCAAGTCATTCCATCCTACTAAAGCTGAAACGCTTAGGTATTGGTCAGCCATTCAGGCTACGCTATCTGCCTTTTTCCAAATGTCTTATCGCTAAGACTTGGCCGTCAGCGATTTGATACACTGCCGTTACCAGGGGGCGCCCACGAGGAGGACTATGGAAAAGGTCTTTTGCCCCCCTTGATATTGGAATCCTTTACTAAAAAATTAAAAATTTTCCTTTTTGGTGGTTACTTTGCCTGTAACAAATGATCCTCTTTACGTTTATGTTTTTTATTGTGTTGGTTACGAATCTGAGGGTTTCTTACAATTTTTATTGTGGAATTGGAATTATAGCAGAAAAAAAAACATTTGTTTTAGAAAATATTTTTAAATTTATTCATTCAGTGACAAAATGAAAGACCTTGAACAGCTAAATGAAAAAAGGTAACGAAACTTTTTCCGAATCTTCAATAGTTCTCGAGACATTGGCTCTTGAAAAAGGCTAAAAAGAGAAAATCTCCCTTATCTGATGTATTGTATTTTGCATATTTATATGCAAATATAATCAAAACTATACCACAATTTGTTTTAGATAAAAAAAAAAGGGGAAAAAAAATTAGAACACCACAAATTGCTTTAGGTCGGCTCCTATAAGCACGTGATGACTTAACAATAGGTGTGTTTTTTTGTACTGCGGTCTAGGTTAATAGGGGGTTGTCTGGGTTAAATAACACGCATTACACAAACAACATACTCTTGTTGTTTGTGTAATGTGTGTAACTTAACCCGGATAACCCCCAATTAACCTCCACCGCAATACAAAAACAAAACACGCCTAATGATAAATAATGGGTGAGCATTGTGATCACTAGAGACCGGATTATATGCAACATAAAAAGGCTGAAATATGCATGCAAATATGCATGTAAAATGCTTAGAATATGCAAGTAAAATGTGAAAATATGCAACATAAAATAAAAGAAAAAAATTGGATAATTATGTTTTTATTAAGAAACAAAGGGACGAAAAGTCACAAATTTAATGGTTTTAGCAGTCTCTTGTTTTTATAGAAGTTTACTAAAATATATTGTTCTGTGTTCAGTTGTAAGATTATGTCTTTTATCATTTAAAATAGTTTTGTAATTTGAGAAAGATCGTTCTACGTCCACCGATGTCACAGGGCAATACTTAAATATGGGTGCTGTATTGGCAGATATTGTCCCAGGCAAAGTTCTACCTGTACCATTAATAAAACTATTAATCTGGCACAGAGACTCGAAGCCTGGGTTGTTGTTTAGAATGTTTTCAAACTTTTTTTTTAAAGTTTGTCTGGGCAATTCAGAGTGTATTTTACGAACTTTTTCAATCAGCAAAATAGATCCATTCAACTGCAAGAATAGATCCATTCAACTGCAAGCCTCGAGTTTCAAGTTTTTTGATACACTCGGGTATGTGGGGAAAAATGAGTACTTATGGCAGCGATGTTCTGATGATGTAGAAGAATTTTCAAATGCTGTATTGTATTGGTGTATTGGCTTCATTTTTCCGTGTGTTATGAATGGGTTTTATATAGAAAATCACCGGACAATTACGAATGCGATCTTAGTGTCACCATACACTGTCGAACTCGAGCACGAACCTGGTACAAATGTCCTCTGACAAAAACATACACTTCACATAGGTTTGAAGAAAACCGGTCCACTTGTACTAGGTTCGTGTTTGACAGTGTATGGTGACACTTAAGCTCATGGGTAGGGGAAGCTCCATGAGCACGTTTCACGTGAACGTTTCTCTTCGCTGAGGGTTTACGATCAAAATATCAGCACCAGCACAAGCATCATAGCATAGCTTTCACTCTGTTTTCACAGTGTTTGCTTATAAACACAAAATGTCCCTTGCACACTACATGAGATTTGGATAAATCATGAGAAGACTCGTAACAATCTCCCTAAAAATATGCAAAATTAATGGATTTTCAATGAAATATGCTAAAACCTCTAAAAACAGCCAATATATGCAAATGCATATGAAGTTATGCATTTGCATATAATCCGGTCTCTAGTGATCACTAATCAAAACGTTGTTGGCCGGACATGTGGTATATGTTAGGAGTATGCAAATATATCAATTGTACGAAATAGTTTGGATGGCTCAACGGTTAGCACGTTCGCCTTTTATGCAGTGGGCCCCGGTTCGATTCCTACTATGTAAAAAAAAGGGGACTTACGTATCGGACTATGAGCCCACTCAGCTGTTAAATGAGTACCCATTTGGGGTAAATAACCCGGTTGAGCACAACACATACTGTCACGATCTAGTAAATGAGATGATGCTAACTTATTTCGAGGCCTTGGTTCTAAATTGGACTGTTGCGTCAATTATTTATTTTAATTGTGTGAATGAAGGGATAGTATTCTGCTAATCTTTAAAGCTGCTAAAGAAACTGATATGTTGATAGCAATCCGTCGGTAGCAATCGATATACCAAATGATACAACCGCCACCAATGTTTCGTCTTCTTAACGTTCTTTTCCTTCTTACAGAAATGTGGTAAACTTCCACTCATGTTATTTGAAGCTCACCTACGAGTACAGCGACAGCCTGAAATTGGTGTTTATTCATTAACTCGATATAAAAAATGAAATCAATTTTCAATTCGGATACCGTGTATCAGGTCGTAGCATTAAATCAACCGAAAACAGAATTCGTGTCGTTTGCTTAATGATCTGTTAATGGTCGATCATTTTTCCTCTCCAGTTCCAGTAGACAGTCATCAGTTTGTCGGCAGCTTTCTATGAATTTTTTATGCTTATGTTTTTCTCGGGGAAATCCTCTCTAATGCCTCCCTAGTTACATCGTTATGATGACTGACATGAATGTCTTACTACCATGAATGAGGTCATGTAATTTTTTTTCTCTTCTTCTTCTTCGCCGCCGCCTCCTAGATATTTCAAAACATTTCTGTTCCATGCCCAAGGAAATTTATACGGAGATAGTAGCAGAATATATGAATGGATGTACTTGCTCACAGATATATACATTACGGACATGGTGTGGAGGATTTCAGGGAAGATTTCGTGGCTGTAACAGTTGAAGCTAATGTCAAATTTCATGTAAATTTATTCATGACCAACATACTAAATTGAGGAGCATGCAATAAAAACTCAACGCCACTTTATGTTTTCCGGGGGGGCGAATGTGAAGGGAATTTGTGTGTAATACAGAGAGTCACAGTGAAAATGATCCATTCTACAGCTTGATGAAGGGATCCTACCACAGCGCGCTTTATGCTGGAGGACACCACATAGCAGGAGATAAGTACTTGCTATTACACGCTTTCCATTTATCTGATGAATTATTCCTCTTACTGTCAACCAAATTTTTGTAAATTTGCATTCAAGTTGCCAGAGGACTAAATTAGTGGTTTCTTAACAGTAGTACCCATGACAAATTTTCAGTGTTGTCCACTGTGATTTGTGGCCCACTTTAACGTTCTTCCCGTTCTCGCATTACATGATTTCGTTGAAAATCCATTAAAAGCGGACTACGATTAATTTCCCATGGAAGCGCGCACTAATTACACCCACCAGATTTTTCTTTAATCAGACATCACCATCAACGTGGTGGTGCTTCACGAATGCCATGACACGGAATGGTATCAAATTCTGAAAGTTCCAGTATAATTTACACATAGGTCAAATCGTTAAGACATTAATCTTGACCAGTCAACCGCGACTATCATCGAACATGGACTGCACAGAATCTCAATCTCTATCTAATCAGTAATCACCGCCAAATGGTCATTCCTCTCGGTCGTAATCAAGATAAACAGCCTATTTCCAAATCAAGATAAACATCTTTTCTCAATTAAGTTGCGGCAAATGCGTGAATGTAAATGAGTGTAAAAGGAGGTGGGCTAACACACATGTGGATATGGGGCTTATACCAGATTATTGTGAATATCCTGACATCTGTCGACTTCTAATCGACGGCGATCAAATCAATTTAGAAATGGAAGAAAATTAAGAGACGAGTATTTTGTGTCAAATTAAAACAAGGATTATCATTTGTTGATACAGAGGAACTGATTAGAGCTAAACGTAGTTCTTGGAGGCTTCTTTGCAAACGGATCGAAGAGGCCGATGAGGCCTCTAGACTTTGTAAAATTCAAGCTTCCAATCCCTCTGTATATACCCTTTTAATGGAACAAGATGGTTCCTCCTAGACTTCCATGAGCTCGAAAACTACTCGCATCTCACTTGATAATCATTCTCCCTATAATAGAGCCGATATTAGGCCCTCCTCCGCCCCCTCAGTAGAGACTGTTGCCTGTGAATATGAATTCATTATAGCTAAGAAGCAGATTTTACAGGCTATTGGCAGATTTGAGCCTTTTAAGTCTGCTGGACTTGACGGTATCATTCTGTCGAAACTACTTGTATAACACACTCAAGAAATCGTACTAACTTCGATCGATCATTTTCAGCGCCTGTTTAGAACTGGTTTACATCCCTTATATAAGGATAGAGGTCGAGGTGGTCTTTATCCCGAAAATGAGAAAAAGTCTAACGCACAATCCAATGAGTTCAGACCTATCAGCTAATATTAAACTCGTCTAAAGATGATTGATGATGATTCTCATTAAAGTAATAGTATTCCACCAAATCACTTACGTAAATCTGAAAATGTCAACTGTATGGGCACTGCAATCCTTGGTAAGCTAATCGTACATCGAGAAATCTTTTAGATTCAAGGAATATACCTTGGTCCTTCCTGGATATCGAAGACGCCTTCATCAACGTTAAACCTGAAGCTATAACCGACGCCCTTCCCGGTTTACTAACTTAACTTAAACCTAGTCGGACGTAGCGCTTCAGCCACTCCTGCGCGCCATCATACCCTGTCCTGGACAATTGGGTGCAACTCACCAAAAGACTTACCCAGCGCCTTACACTCTATTGCCAAAGATCGACGCCTTGTGATTTTAGGACCACCTCTTGATCGACCTTGGTTGGAAATGGGGCTCGATTCCATGGCATGTAAATGCAACTATCATTCTTCTTCAATGTGTGACCTATCCACTGCCATTTTTGACTGCGTATCAATTCTTCGATCGGCGTATAACCTTTACGCCGAGTTAGCTCTTCATTTGATATTGCTTTGGACCCCCGATTCCACGAAGATATGAGTTGATAAAAACTTCCAGCTTTCTGGCAACTTTTACGGAAGCTTTCCATGTACTGATCCCATACAAAAGCACTGACAGTACCAGGGAGCGAAACAGGCCCAGTTTGCTCTTGATGCTGGGATAGCTGCTGTGCCAGATTTTGGAAAGCATACCGTATGCGCATTTAGCCTGATTGATACGCCGACCGATATCCTGCTCCGTACCACCATTTTCGGCAGCAACGCTACCCAGGTAGACGAAGTTGTCCACCTTCTCCACAGGCTGCCCATTAATATTGATGGCAATAGGTGTCAGTTTTTTTTCCGCAATGGGGACCTAAGAACCATGGTATTAATCTTTAACCGAATCTTGCTTGCCTCCCTCTCAAGATCTAACTACATTGCGGGCAAATCCATGATTTTGTTAGAGAGTAGGCATATGTCGTCAGCGTAATCAAAATATGCAGATACGATGTTAAACTCCATTGAATTCCACTGGCTAGTCCGGATAGGGCTACATGCAAGACATCGCCGATGACTATAATGAATAGAATCGATGAGAGGGTGCAACCCTGCCGAACTCCACAGCGAATCTCAAAGTCACCCAACACCTTACCTTTATGCAGAACGCGACATTTCGCGCCGTCATAGGTAGCCTTATAAAATAGCCACAAGCTTCTCATAGAAGCCTCACCTGCGCATGGCCGCCCATATCGAATACGTGTTCACACTATCGAAAGCCTTCTCGAAATCGATGAAAAGCTAGTGAAGCGGAAAATCGTATTTAGCGCACTGCTGAGTGATGATCCGCATGGTGTCATTGTGATCGACGCAGGAGACTCCGGATCGAAAACCAGACTACTCTTCATCAATTGGGCTTTCTAAATGAGCCTTTAGTCTTTCCAGGACGATTTTAGCTATTATCTTGGCAACGGCAGAAAGCAGACAAGTCACTCTCCAATTTTTACAGTCTGTAAGGCTACACTTCTTCGGAAGTTTAATGATCAAACCTTCCTTCCACTCAGTGGGAAAGGTCTCCGTATTCCTCGCTTTATCAACAAGTGGGTGCAGAAACTCGGCAGTTACGCTTGGCGTTGCTTGATAAAGGTAGGCGGGGATACCGTCGTGGTGGAAGTTCACCAGAGGTAACGCGGTTCAAGACCGCGGCGAAGTAATCTTTCTACCACCTCATTTGATCTTCTTTCAAGATAAGTAGCTTTCCATCATTATCTCTGACCGTATGTTGGCAGTGGTCGTAACTGTTGCCAACATCTTGCAAAAGCCTTCATAACACCATATGCGGCGTTTAAGTTTCTACTTCTTGCGGCTTCATCTGTTCAGGCTAGAAGAGAATTTGGATAAACTCTTTCATCGCATCGCACACTACGCTGAACTCCTCGAGCTTTCTGACGGTAAGGAGTTTGATGCTGCTTCGATTGTCGTCTGCTGCTGCAGCCAAACGCACCTTCAGCTCTTTTCTTCCAAGAATTCACTGCCATGAAGCGTTGGATACCCAGGGCTTACTCCGGCAATCCGTCTTTGTGCCAAGGATGGTATCTGCGCTCTCAATGTACGCATTTTTCATTGCGTTCCATTTTTTTTTTATGTCACTCATTGGGTGACTAATTATCTCAGCTGCTTTTTGCCAAAAATGGTCGTTATATCGCTGCAAAACAACTGAGTTTTTCAGTGGAGCGGTGTTGAATTTGCGTCGCCTGGATATTTCGTCGATAGAAGCCGCATGGCTGAAATACGCAATCGAACATTAGCGATCATAAGATAATTGTCTATTCCGATCCCAATATCTTAATTTCCGATCCCAATTTCTTAATTTGCACGTCCAGGAGACAAATCTTGAATCTTTTGCTAATAGCAAAGTGGTCGATCTGATTTTGTGTTCTGTGCCACTCAACAGAGGACCAACTGATTTTGTGGTGGTCCTTATGCTCAAACATAGTACCACCAATGAAGGGACTATCAAAATTGCAGAGCTCTACAAATCTTTCACCGTTGTTGTTAGATCACCAAGACCGTGTCTCCCCATCACATGTCTGAGCCCATAGTTATCAGCGCCAACCATAGCCATTATAATGTCACTTTAGGTTTTCTGCTCTGGACGGCGTTTAGTTGTTCGTAGAAGGTGTCTTTCGCTAGGACATTGCCGGGTTCAGTTGGGGCACAACATTGCATTATTGTGATGTTCCCCATTTTGGCCATGATTCAGTCGAAGACTGGTTACCAGGATAAGGGACAGTTTCGTACGGCTCGAGTTAAGAGGAGTCCCACACCAGAGTCACGATCACTACCGGTGATAACTTGAGAACAACATTACTGTGCTACACGTTGCAGAGATAAATTCTCCTCCGTTCTACCAACTTATCTCGCTAACTCTTAAGACGTTCAATTTAAACAGCAGAAATTCACTCTCTAATTGAAGAAATCATGCATTCTGGGGGCATTCTGATCCATTATCAAGGATAGTACGCGCATTGCAAAGTCCAGTGTTTGTCATTGTACGACAGCCAAAAGTCGTAACCGTTGAGTCTATCTTTTCCGAGGCGTAGTTGACGATTGGTTAGCATATAGAAATTTTCAGATAGTGCAACTTGGTAGCAAACACATCCTGCCCTTTGTTTGTGGATTTCTTCGATTGGTTAGCAATGGTCATTAACCACTGCGATTCCAGGAGGCGCCCACGCGGAGGACTATGAAAGAGCATTTTTGCTGCCCCCCCCCCCTTTCCCCTCCCAACCTGTAATACGCTATGCCTGCGAAACCTAGTCGCTAAGTCAAGGGTCCAAAAGCATGCAAAACAGATTTGAACGAAAGGTCCTTCGGCGAATTTTCGGATCAGTTTGCGACCGAAATGGAAGCCGCATCCGCTACAACCATGGAAATTTCGAGAATCGTCAATCTACAACGTATTCAATAGGCAGCGCATGTGCAACGAATGGACGACAACCGCATGCCTAAACGAATATTAAAAGGACGAATCAGGGGACCAAGACTAGGAGGAATACCGAGAGCTCGTTGGGAAGAATTAGTCAGCATCTACGCCGAACAACTAGGCTTCCAAAATTGGAGGACGCAATCACTTGATCAAGATAATTGGGGGATAATAATCCGGACGTACCCGACGCCGGGTTGTATAATGATTAATCATACCATCTATGGTTTTGATAAAATTTCCATTGATTAGTTCACTTTCAGCATCCTTGTTGACGTTCGACTGGCAAACCCCTGAAAATCATAGGTCTTTTGCTATAATGAAAAGCTCTGGACCTTCAATGGTATTAGATCAGTCAGTAGTCAACCTGTAGCCTGAGCCTGATTTTATTCTAATGTATTGTATAATGCTTTTCCTCGTATCTTTAGTCAAATTGTTTAGTCATTGGCATAGTAGGAAGGTGATTCATCTCACTGAAAATAAAACTTCCTCGTCATATTCCAACAATCTGAATTCATGTCATCGTAAAATCCGATAGCAAATTCCAATTATTTACATTTGACTGAAATGCTCTGTTTGTCCTGTCTTGTTTTGTTAAAGAAGAGTATCCGATTTTCGTTTTTTTTTAATGATAATTGCGTGGAAACAATATAAAGACTCCATTAAAAATCAGGTCCATTTTAGCCACTAAAAAGGCTCAATCAATCAGACAATCGAATAGAATGCCTCTTGACATTTTCACCACAATCTTATCTCAACAATTTATCTCTCAAATTAATGGACCATTAAATCGCTATATAATAAATTCCAATTTCACCTTCATTTCTCTCTCTGGTCCAGCCCAGTTTCGGTCAGACATCATTTCAAATAATTTCCCACACAATTAAGGAATCCGATTTAAGCACACTACGACGATGTCCCCACTTGAAAATTTATGTTGAATCTTTTACACAATTAATTTTCTTTAAGTGTCTCCGAGCCTATTTTGTTCTTCACAACATCCCTGAATTTATGGGGTTTTCTCGGAAAAGTTATTTTTCAACATATGGAACTATAGTTGGATATGTATTCGTATAATGTCATTTTTCGTGATGATGATGTCATCAAAGTTGAATGCAAATACGCGTGTTTTAAGGATGGAAGTGTTGGCATACATTTTCATCCTGATACGCCATGCTTCCAAATTCTTCGATGAAAACAAGGAAGCCGAAAAATTGGATCCTACTTAGAGCCACAAAATCACCATCCATCTAAATATACGTTGACTCCAAACCAAACCATCCTGACTTTCCGTTTTTGCTACAATTACACACTGAGGCGTAACAATGAAGATGTGTAATCGTCAGGATCATCTGGTCATTACGAAAAGTCAATAATATCCGCAACACACAACGCAAACCTTGTGAGATTTCCTAATTCGTCCGGACTTAACCAGCCTTTTGCCGACATTGTACTAAACTGAAGTTTACACGCCCGTCACCGAGATTAATCTCCATCAGTATCCGGTCGACAAGAAAATTAAGGAAGGCATTATGACCTAGCCTTACGGCAATGTTCCGCATCCTTGAATACGTTTAGTTAGTGTTCACGCAATTACATCCGGATAGGAAACCTTTCACTCACGCCGAAATCGTTACAATATCTCTCCGTCTGAGGTTCTTAGCGCCTCTCTCAAGGAGCCATAAAGGAGCAAGTACAGCACAAGTATCTAAGTCACAAAAAGAAAAGTACGTCCTGGTAGGACGGACGGGGGATGAGGAAAGTGAGCAACAATCCTGTGCTCGTAAAACCATTTGTACATAATGGTCTTTTTCTTCATCCCGGCCGGGACGCTTGAGTGTTCATCCTATTTCGTTTCATTTGTGGGGAAAATAAGATACAATGTACTCGTAACGGTGGTGGCTATGGTGTATGTGGGGAAAAAGGAAGACCGAAATAATTAACAAACATCTTTCTTTGCAAACGTATCGAAAGTTGTTCACAGACATGGTTAGATTTGCGTAAAGTAAAGGCATGATAAAATGTTTTCGTATTTCATTTTACGGGCGAGACGTTTGGTTTGGTATATATCGATTGTCGGTTGATGTCTTCAGATGGAGGGAGGAGCTGTAATTTTGATTTTAATATTTGCCCTTCTCAATTGATAGACTAGACTCTCTAAATTTGCCAAAACAGTTTTGCTTAGCCCGCGGCCATATGACCATACAAAGCACGTCCGTTGCTGCGTAATTTTCAACCTCCGTTAAAGAATTATGTATATTGCTGCTAATAAATCAAGGATCTGATTTTTCTGATTTCTCCTCTGCTTTCCCCTTCGGTGAAACATTTGCCTTCAACAGACAATTTTTGAATCTGAATATTTTTCCGGTCTGTTTGTGAAATCATCGATTTTGACAGTTTACAGATGAATCCGGTAGCGCAGTGTGTTCAGGCATCAGTCTCATGTTTGACTACCGGCGTTTCGGGCTCGAATCCCGTCCACGATGACATTTGTGGCCATGGATGTGCAGGAGGTGCATGATGGCAACCGCATTCTCCGAAACCAGTTTATGCCGACGAAACGTCAACTGGGCCACATGGAACAGTTGTCAATGAGCTCGGATGCCGTATACATTTTTCGTATAACACTTTGGAGTTAGCTTATTCATGGAGTTCATTGTTCGTAATTGAGTTTCTCTATCCAGAGTTAGTTTCAATCGATTTTTATTTAATTGCTAAAATGTCTTTGTATACGTTATTCAAAAGAAAAATTGAGGAGAGATGACATCCAATATAAAGTCAGCTGCGGTCAGGGAATCCAACCTTTGGTGGACTAATAACGTTACATGTTATGATGCCAAGCTTATCCGACTAAGGCCGAATATCAGCCGAACGGCTGCTATCGCAGACCAAATACTCAACGTGGTGGTAGTGTCCGTTATGGGACACTCCCTTATCGGCAAACATGCTAGGAGGCTTCGGCTTCCTTTTAATAATTAGTGCAGGAGCAACGGGGAGGAGAAGGAGGAGGAAAGTATTTTCTAACTGCTCTGCGAATGCCCTGCTTTAGCAAGGTTGAGGAAATCAACTCTTGTTAAATATTTCTATGACCATCTGCGTTCCGTGAGTGGGTCCGGTTGGTTTTAATATGCTGTCTGGTTTTCCCTTGGGTATAACAGTGAACCTACGTTTCCTTTTGGTCTAAGTGTGCTGTTACCGCAACTCTATTACCTAAGCTAACTCAGCCGGACGCTTCCATACACGGACACGCCTTTTTTTAGTTATTTTTCAGACTAAACCTCTAATAACTGGAACTCGGTGGTTTCGCATTTGCTTTTTTTCGCATTTTCATGACTTTAAAGATTATGAACGAGAGTTATTCAATAACCAAATGAGACGGCGTGATAAGCAAGTGTGACTATTTCTTGATAACGCTGCTTCGCATCCAAGAAAATCTAAAACTTCCCTACGTTTTTGCCTCCCTTTTTAGGGTTTTGTAGTAAAAACAAAGCCCTTTGAGGTGGGCGTGTTGCTGCCACTACTTTCTACACATATATATCTACAATAATTTAAAGAATTTATTTTCAATATTTTCTTTTTATGCAAGCTTATAATTTGCGATATGGCCTTAACATGAATGGTTAAGCATCTCCTAGTAGGACAGATCATCTCCCATTGGCATGGGATACTACAAGGCCCTCGGATTGCGGGCGAAGCCCTCTATTTTCCGGTTTCATTTTTAGTACGGAGGGGGGAGATTTCATTTCTCAGGAGACACTGTCCGAAACTAGTAATAATTGTACAGCACCGACATGCGACTTTCGTCGTCAGTGCGCGACTACTTATCATTCTCTCAACGGAACTTCCTCTCGGATTTACGTCGTAGGACTGGTTTTGGCTAATTAGCCGTTTATCCATTGAGTCCAGATACGAAATCTGCTCTTCTTTCCTTAGCTCTCTATGCATGACGCATATTGTGCTGGTTACGGCCTCCTAAGATGGATAAGTTTATGTACTCCACTATGTCCTGTGGATTGAGCTTACCGCCAAGTATTACCTCGCTTCGCAATTGCCTGTAAGCCCTGGTCACTGAAAGAATACATGTTCCGGGTCGTCCGCCTCCGCTATTCCTAGGCACCTCGGACAGTGGGAATCGTTCAGCTTGATGTGAAATTATTTTCTATATCCACCATGTCCTGTAGAAACTGGTAATTTAACTGATTTACCTCTCTGTTAGTCATGGTTACTCACAAGCGGACCTACCCTTTTCGACCTAGGTCCAACATCCAGTCTGGTAGGTACGATTCGAAAAATATTTAGGTTGCCTAGTTCTAGGTAGGTCTGGGTAGGTTTAAACTGGGTAGGTGTACAACGTACAAGTCTAGGTAGATGCGCAGGTTTTGAAAGAACAGAAGGTCAGGTGGGTAAGTATGCATCCAGGTCTGGGTAGGTCTCTAGGTCTGGCTAGGTATACGGGTCTGAGTAGATCCACAGGTTTTTAAAAAAACCGAAAATCAGTTCTGAGTAGATACGCAAACCTACACCTTCCTTATCAATGGAGTATTTCTGGTTAGGTACACACACAGGTTTTGAAAGAACAGAACATCAGGAGTGTGTCTGGGTATGGGTTGATAAGGTACATATGTCTTTCTTTGATTTAATATGTCAAGAAATTATTGATTGATTTTTTTTTTTAGAAAATGTACGTTAAATTTTCCTGAAAAAAAAACTGGTAGGGGCTTGCTTAAGGAGCCCATTGTGGATCTGAGGTCAAAATTGCAAAAAATAAAATAGGGGAGCCAGAATGGCAACACTTTTTCTTTATAAACGCGGCCAATCTTGCAGCAAAAAGGGTGGTAGGGAGTCGTTTTGGTCGCTGATTGCGAATCTGAGGTCAAAACTGGCAAAAATAAAAAAAACAAAAGGAGATGCTGAACGGCAACTCTTTTCTTAAAAAACACGGCTTCCTGAAAAAAAACTGTTGGGGGTTCCTTTGGGTTGCTGGTCACGAATCTGAAGTCAAAATTCAAAAGCGAAGTGGTGGCTCCAGAATGGCACACACTTTTTCTATAAACATGACCAATCTTGCTGGAAAAAATTGGTAGGGTGTCGTTTAGGTCACTGATTGGGAATCAAATCAAAGACAAAATTAGATCCTAAACGGCAGCCCCTTTTTTCAAAAACACGGCGAATCTTGCCCGGAGAAGCACGGCCAACTCTACTGAAAAAACGGCTAAAGTTTTTTTTTTGTGTCGCTAATTGCGAATCTTGACTTCAGATTCGCAAATTAAGAAACAAAAAACAAAAAAAAAAGGAGGAACCAGAACGGCAACCCTTTTCTTTTTGTAGACACGACCGATATTGCTGGAAGTAGGGACTTTTTTCGGACGTCGATAAAGTAAAAATTTAAAAAATATGGGATCCAGATTACTTGCTTACGAATTTGGTGCTTTTTAATAAAAATTAGGGAAAGATCTGGAAATAATTTTAATCCCTTCTATAGATACCAAATACATGGAAAGTGAGTTTGCACGGTCGCAGAGCCCTTGTTATAATATTATCGTGATAATTACTAAACGATGCTTCGGATCGAAAATTTCGCCTACCAAAAGCTAAGCTCACTTTCACCATGCAAAATCAGTTTCCATGTATTCAGTATCTATAGAATATATCGGGGCGACCGGTAGCGCTGTGTGTTGAGGCATCAGTCTCATGTTTGACTACCGGTGTTTCGGGTTCGAATCCCGTCAACAACGACGTTCGTAGCCATGGATGTGCAGGTGGTGCATGCGGGCAACTACATTTTCCGAAACCAGTTTATGCCAACGAAACGTCAACTGGGCCACATGGAACAGTTGACGCGCTATACCTCGCAAGGGGCTAGGGCAATTGAGTAAGTAAGTAATTACAATTATTTCCAGATCTTTTCCAATTTTTAGAATTAAAAATTAATTTTATTGGCCTATACGTAGAACCATTAAAAAAATATTCATTCCAGAAAATGTCAGACGGCACTTTGGAACTGCATGCATAATGTGCTTGCAACTTATATCATGGTTATACATTAATCTTTATTTTATCCTGAAGGAGCCGCAATCGAGCGCAAACAATACAGAAAATTTTCTAAAATAAGGATTGGTTCCATTGCAAATGCAAATGTGAATCAGATTAATCCATTCCATTTCAAAAACATGGGGTCGCTCCTCCGACCTAGGTTTTCTTATCTAGATCATGTGCCGTACCGGATCAGGTCCGATCCGACTACTGTCCATGCTCGCGGCTCAGCCACAATTCGATTTGCGGGGTGAGTATGTATGTCCAGCTTGGGGTTTCATCCCACTGCTGCCACATAAACTCACTCCTTTTTCATTTTCGCACATCTTAAATGCGTCCGGTGGCTCCAAACATCGCCCTTTGCACAATCAGTAAAAGGCCGGGTACGGATCCTTGTGGAACGCCTATCCTTTGCCGGTTTCGTACTGTAGAACTTTATACGAAAGGTATCTCTGCATTAGTCGCGCCAAATAGTCAGGCACACCTATTCTCCGCAAAGATAAATGAATGCATTTCCGGTTTGCCGAATTGTAAGCATTCTTGACGTCCAGTGTCACAATCGTGTAACATTTGCCATCGCGCAGTGCCTGTTTCCCTAGGTCTGCCACTGTCATGATTGCACCGGCAGTGGAGGCGCTCTTCGAAAACCAAACTGTCGGTCCGACAGGCCTCCCTTTTTCCTTACGACAGCAGGTAGTTTGCTAAATCTTATTCGTTGCAACACACACACAGTGTCTAGCAGGAAAATTGGACGATATGAATTTGGTTTGCGGTTTGTTGGTTTTTGGAGGCGTTTTTGCTCCTAATACATAATAAAAATTGTAAAATTGTTAAATTTCGCCACCGTTTCAAGTTTTGGTTATTTAAGGAAAAAAAAATGAAAGGTTTCCTTAAAAGAAATTTTAGCGTTCTCCTAAGCGGGTATTCCCCATAACCGGTTCAAATTTTTGGTTCTCATGGTGTCCGGTCATGAGAGCGTACACTGTGATTGTGATTTAAAAGCCTTATTTGTCTATTCGAAAATAAGAAATGAACCAAAATTTGTCCACTTTTATAACAAAAAGCAAAATCATGTTACCAAATGGTATCAACATTCGTTTTTTACCACTGAATAAATTGTGGTCCTTCTATCCCCCGTATCAACTGAAAAGTAAAGAATAAAGAAAACTTCCCTAACAAATTCAAGACGAACAAAGTTTACAGAAATGGATTATGTGTTTCTTCTGATCGCATTACGATACCAAATCGATATTAATTGCCCACACTAAGATATCAGCACGTTATACGGCTTCATCAAACCATTCACTTATCCTTATCTATTCCAGCCATCTATCTTCGCATGTCGCCCACTGACGGATGGATAACTCAACATTTGTGTGTCGTGTGTTGTGTCCTGACAGAAGCTTTTAAGGAAGTGCTGTAATTAAGACGCATGAGACATCCCGTGGCTGAATCTCTCGGTTCTATATACGTCCACTTGACACATTCTCCACTAAATCCTAATAGTCGTTGGACTTTGTCGCTCCATCCCATGTCCTAATTTCCTAGTCAGTGCGGTGCACATACTCATCACGAGCCTGATTTCATGTTAAGAAAATATATTTCGTGTTTTCTTGTAGGGGCCGGGCTGACGAAAACACACTTCTCTGGAAAAAGTCTTCATGCTACGAGTATCCCAGTTTGAAGAAAAGCAAGGGCCACCTGAATGTATATTAGCGCGACAAAGGAACCCACGCTTGTTGGGCAGCTCAATAAGGTCCTTAGATCAGCGGATTCAATACAGTGATGGTCTACATTTGTCTACGATGAATGACTTTGGTAAGAATAATTGTTGGGTCAAAGGACATCGTGTTATCGGAATTATAATAGAGTGGCACTTGCCCTAGCATCAGATATGGTCTGCGTTTTTAAGAACATTGTTTGGGGGCGCTTTTGTTCAAAGGATTTTCTCCGAAATGGTTGATCGTCTGTCAGATTGGTAGAGGGCTCTTAAAAGAAGCACTTTGAGGAAACAGTCGTAGGTGCTAATCGGTTTAAAAGCTTTTCATAAATTTCAAGTTGACATGATGATTTTGGTGGTGGTGGTTTCTTATAAGTCAGAGTAAGTATGGCGACGGACGCGACGGTTGCGCGACCGTTCAATTTATCTGAGCAAATACCATACACTTACATACGTAAGTCTTCATGTCACTGCTTAGTACCCAGTGCTGTATGCCTATATCTTGGGGAGCAACCATGTTATATGGGCGGCCAAGTTGACCTTGGCTGTTTCGAATATAAAACGAGACTGTTTGTAATCGTTTTTGTTTTCAATACTAAAATGTATTATTTGAAGTGAAGTTGGCACCGTCACCTCACATTATTTTTTTTAAATTTAAATTGTGCAGTTCGTTTGCTCATCGTAGGCCCACGTTTGCCCACCATTGAAAAAAAAAAGTTATTAACAAAATTGTCATGAAGCGTTGACTGATTTCACGAAAACGTACCATATTCAAACTACCGATGGCGCCCATACGCGATGGCCGTCAGGTAGAGATGGGGAGATTCCACGGCGGAAGTCAGGTAATCATCTCCTGACGGCCGTCCAAAACATTGTCGTAATTTTTATAACAACCATCATAACGTTGACAACACGGAGCTGAAGGTTTTTCGAACGGCGAACTTTGGTTTTTACGATTGATTATGTAATTCTGTTTCTATTCCGCGATGTTTCATCTTTTTATGCCTCCGATACATAACTGCCATCAGTGGCTTTCAACTGACGGGACCGTTTCTCTTGGAAAAGGCGGCTTAAGGCATGCGGCTGTCATCCATTTCGTCAATATGAACTCTCCATTGGTGCCGTTGCTGCTTGACGATTGGCAAGCCTTCAAGCTCATCGAACGGCTAAGGCTTGTTCAGGATGCATCCATCCGAGGGACCTTACGTACAACTGTTTTCAGCAAAGCCCCCCCCCCCACTTTTTTACACTCTGATCTGCAACCAATTGGTTATATCTAGTGTTACTAGTGGGCAAACGATTTTTTTTTTCGGGCAAACGAAGGCCCACGCTGGGCAAACGAAATACTAGGTTTGTAAAAAAAAAATCCTTAAGGATTCAACCTAAAAAAAAAATATTAAATATTAAAATAACTTTTCTTGCAAGGGTGGGTAATCGAAACTTTTTCTCGAGCAAACGATAATCCACGGTGGGCAAACGATCTGCCCAGTTTGCATTACAAAATATTTTTTTAAGGAGCTAAATTAAGGCCTTAAGTATTCCCAACCTAAAAAAAATTATTTTGCATAAAACTTTTTTAGCAAAGGTGGGCAAACGAAGTTTTCTGCTCATTTTTTTTATATTCCTCGATGCGAATACGATTCATCCAGGTTATGTCCACAAATTGTCCCTTAAGGACCAAAAGGGTGGACATGTAAAATGTGCCACCCAAGTGGGATCCAAATTTTTATTTTAATAGAATAAAAATAGAAAAACATTGGAGGGTGGGAAAACGAAAATTTCGGCCGGGCAAACGTTGGGCAAAGGAACTAGCGTTAGGTTCATAATTTTGAAAAAAAAAAGTTCCGTAGTTTTCGTCAGTTTGTAAATCAATATCGTCAAGAGCTTTTTGTGTGGAGATGTTAGATGGTAGGTTCAAAAACTCTTCAAAATAAGAGGCCCATCGTTTGTTCATGCCATCGGTGTCGCTGACGATATTTCCATCTTTGCCCATACAGCAGTGGCGTGGCGTCCATGGAAGCAAGGAAAGCATTGCTTCCCTTATATTTGGCGATTGGTGGAAAATTTTCTAAATAATTTTTTCTGAATCGCGCAAAAAAGTCGCGAAAAAAACTCTTCGGCACAGTCTATGTAAATAAAAGTTCCAAAGAAACTAATCGCGAATATCTTACACAGCCGAATTGGTAACACCGCGAAAACCACCACACCACACCAAGAAGAAGACACATGGAAGCATATCAAAATTTGCATCTATGAACGTTTATTTTTTTCCCCAGTAAACCTACTGTGTCGCGATAAAAAAAAATTCACGTACACGGTAGGTTGGAAGCACTCAGGAATTTGCTTCCAAGTTCCCCTCACATGTAGTAGAGGAAATTCTTGCCTGCAGCGGAGCTGCTGGCGCATGGACGCTGGGGAACTTTTCTTCCCATTTCCTCTTTGTTCGTATTTTCTTGTGGACTGAAAATATTTGCTGTGTTGCAATGCGTATGTGATGTGCTATATGAGTTTCACAAGGGTTACCAGAGTAGGATAGGAATTGAATTGTGGAAAAAGTTTCGATTTGAAATATAATGGCTTCATGGTTAGAAATTATTATTGGTAAATTCGAGAAGAAGTGATTTCGCATAGAATTATTAGTGTATACGAGTATTAGTAAGAGACGAACTCAATTATAGGGATATTTATGCATATTTCAATAACTTATATCTAATCGAAAACCATTTAACGGAAAATTCCAAGAAAAAATAAGTGGGAGATGGTAGTACTGCCTCAAGTCATTGACGTCACAAGGAATTGAATGAGCCGTTAAATTTAAAACTCATTTGCTCTAGTGTAGTGCTTTAGTGTAGTGCGATTTGTGTGCTTTTTGTTGGTGAAAAGGTGAAGGGGTTTTTTAATCGGTCTAGGTGCTTATAAGTGCTTATAGTGTTTTGATTTGTTTTTAAAGTAGCATGGATCAATATTGTGTTGTTGATGATCTTTTTCGATTGTCTTTTGGATCTCGATCTTTCGCAGAAAAAAAAGACATTATCGAAAAGGGTCGACCGAAACCGATTTTGGAAATTGTTTCTAAAACAAAAAGATGTACTAGGCATTTTACTGCTAAGATTTATGAAGATACGGAATGGATTACCGGTTGTAAGACCAAGCAAAAATTATTTTGTTGGCCATGCTTGTTATTTTCAAATGATTCAAATGTTTGGCGAACTACCGGGTTTTGTGACTTAAATAATTTACATAAAGCTGTGGACAGGCATGGTACGAAAAGCGTTGATCATTTAAAGTCAGTACTTCTTCTTTCCAAGTTCGGTTCCGGTCCTAGAATTGAAGAATTATTAAGTAGCCAACATAGATCTTCAATAATATTGCACAATGAGAAAGTTTCGAAAAATCGAGATATACTAAAAATGCTAATTGACGTTGTGTGCCATTTAGGATGTCAAGAACAGGCATTTCGTGGTCACAATGAAAATGTGAATTCTTGCAATAGGGGAAATTACGTTGAACTTTTAAATCTTTTAGCTAAATATAATCCGGACTTGCGAGCTCACTTGGAGCAAGCGACTGTTTTTTCCGGAATATCAAATTATATTCAAAACGATCTCATTAGTAGCATTTCTAAAATTTTATTAAAACAGATTTATAATGAAATTCAGCAAACTAAATTTATAGCAATAATATTAGATGAAACAACCGATGTTTCATGTCGTTCTCAACTCTCAACAACCTTCCGTTACATTACTCCTTCCGGTGAGGTTAAAGAAACTTTCATAACTTTTACAGATATTTCTGATGATCAGACTGCGTCGCGTTTATTTGACCATGTTTTAGATGTTGTTCAAAAATTCAATTGCGGTAACAAACTTATTTGTCAAAGCTATGACGGGGCTTCGGTAATGTCTGGTAAAATAACTGGATTACAAACACGTGTAAAGGATGTGTATAAAAACGCAATATATATTCATTGCTTCGCTCATCGGTTAAATTTAGTTTTATCTAAATCATGCGATAAAATACGCGAATGTTTTTTTTCAATCTATTACTTGTTTTTCAACATTTTTTAATCATTCAACAAAGAGAACAGTTGCACTAGATTTATTCCTCAAAAAAAGGCTTCCAAAATTAGCTCCAACACGTTGGACTTTTAATGGTCGATTAGTTTTAACCATTTTTGATAATTTAGATCAATTAAAAGAACTCTTTGAATATATCATTGAAAATGAGAGTGGAAAGTGGGATGGCGAGACCGTTAATAGCGCAAGGGGACTTCTTGTTTTACTTACAGATTTTCAGTTTGTTTTCCTGCTCAATGTTTTTTCTAAAAATTTTCCACAAACCGACGTACTTTTCGATATATTTCAAAGTAAACAAACTGATATAATGTACTGCATTCAAAAAATTACAGATTTTGAAAATCAACTTCAATCGTTAAGAAATAGTTTCACGGAAATTTGGACCCAAACCACATCTATTTGCGAAACTCCACAACGCCGGAAAAAAGCCAGGTGCCTTGTTGACAGTAATGAAAATGTTGAACTATTCTTTACACGTATTTATGTCGAAATTATAGATAATATTACCGCAGAAATAAATTCAAGATTTTCATCCTTAGCAAGTTTCACATTTTTAAACCTATTAGATTCTTCTAAATTTAACCAATATTTGAAAACATTTCCGGACAATCTTTTACTAAATTTAACTAAAACTTATGCTGATATATTTGACCATATTTCATTAAAGACTGAACTCATTGTGCTTTATTCTGATTCTGATTTGCAGGGAAAATCTTTTCAAGGTATTTTTAACTATTTCATTAATAACAAATTAAAAGATAGCTTCACACAATTTTATAAATTAATATGTTTAGTTTTAACATTACCAGTAACCAGTGCGTCCGCAGAGCGCAGTTTTTCTTGCTTAAAAAGGATTAAAACGTATCTTAGAAATTGTACAGGCGAACAACGGCTTAGCGACTTGGCAATAATGTCAATTGAAAAGGTTTTCCTTAAATCATGTTTGTGTGAGCAAAGTTTTTATACAGATATTATAGATGAATTCGCAAAAAAAGAAAGACGAATAGAATTAAATTACAAATAATAGTATGTACGGATCTTATTATTTATTTTGACTTGTAATATATTTATTGCCCAATTATTATTATTTTATTTTACTCACTAACTGTGATTTTTTAAATAGTAAATAGTTGAATTATTTTTAATTTTTATTGTATTGTTATTGTTTTTATTATTCAAATTTTGATTCGCTGAACATGATTACTTTCTTTATGAGTGTATGGATATTTATTTTGCAATTTTTTTGCTATTGTTGTTATTGTTATAGTAGTTCTAATAATTCGAATATGCTTTATTTATATACTTATAGTTACAGCTTTGCTTTTTTGATAAGTCTACCAATATATAATTTTTACAATTATTTATTTAAAAGTAAATTATTATATATTGGTAGCATGGGAATTAAAATGCTGATAAAATACAGTATACCTACTCTCAGGTCCCCGTTCGTGATTCCTGGGTGCTTTTATATTAGAAATGTTAAAAGTAGCTAACGAGAGGGGTTCAATTAATACGCAGTAAATTTGTGGAAAGCATAATAATAGTAAATTTTTAATACCAATTGCTTCCCCTAGTTGAATTATCACGCCACGCCACTGCCGTACAGAGGCTAATCCTGGGTTGATAGGCGTTTTTAATTGTATTTACTAGCTAGTAAGCTTGTCTTGTGTTCCTATTAGCTAAGTTTTCGTTATTATTCAGCAGCTGATCGTCAAAGTATTTTCGTTTCTTACGTCTAATTATTCTTTCCGATATTCGCCATATCTGGTCATATTTTCCTTTTTTGGCTCTAGTTACTCGTTGAATCTATTGTCTATAGGCCTCGTTTTTCACGTTAAGTGGATTTTTGCATTCTTCGCCAAACCAGTCATTTCGCGCTCGTCAGGCTTCATATCCCACTACCTTTTCTGCGAACTCTTGACTTCTTCCCAGAACCCATTGACGCCTGTGTTGCTGATGTTGCATAGGTCATAGTCTTTCCTCAACGGCAGCAGTATACGCCAACGCTGTAGCATCGCTCAGAAGTCTATCAACTGCATAGATTTTGGAACGGCTGATTCTCGACTGGTGCACTGAAGAAATGCTAAATCTGTAGGTCGTCTTCACCAAGTGATGACCTGAGTCACAGTTTGCTCCTCGAAAGGAGCGGACTTCTACTACACTAGACGCCCATCTCTTGCAAATAAGGACGTGATCAATTTGGTTGGCGGTATGTGCGTCTAACGATTTCCAGGTCTGCTTGTGAATGCGTCGATGCGGGAACCACGTGGAGCTTACGAGTAGATTGCTGCTGCAGGCAAAGTCGATAAGTCGCTGGCCGTTCTCGATACATTTTCCATAGAGACTCTGGGCTCCAGTGATACCCCGGTGCCAACTTTTAGTTCCGACTTTCACGTTAAAGTCTCCCAGCAGCAGTTTGACGTCGTTGGTTGCAAGTAGATCGAAGAGAACCTTAAGTCGTCCTCTACTACGCTTTTTTAACTTCAGTGGGGGCGTGCACATTGATGAGCCTGAGTTTGAAGAATCGAGTTTTAGTGCGAATCGCACACAGCCGTTCATTTATGGGCTTAGGCGACACCGACACCGCGCTGCACGACTGCTTGAAATATTAGTCGAGATACACAGTATCAAATTGGCGGATTCACACTCATCGCTCAGCATGCGATACGATCGACTATTGTTGGCTATTGTGCGTAGCTGCGTCGGAGCTGAAAATGTAGCTAATCTGAATATCGCCTTAAAGTCAATAACGTGCCGCTTGAGGTGATTGTGCACTATAAACGCTACTCCAAACTGCATGCGGCCCGATGGTTTGCCACTTCTAAAAATTGTGTGCGATTTCTTTTCATTGATCTCGCTGCCAAGCCAATTTGCTTCCTGGACTGCAGTAATGCTCAATTTGTACTTTTCGACCTGTTGAAGGAGGGCCTTCTCGGTCCCCGGTTTGTTCAGGGAGCGTACATTCCAGGATCCGAAAGAATAATCCTTTAGTCTTTTGCGTGGTCATCGTTGTTGATCCGTCCAATCCGAAGCTTTTGTTTCTTTTCGTGGAGTTCTTTTTACAAGGACAAGTTGTTGCAGGTCCAACTACACAAATCATTCCATCCTACAAACCTGGACCGCTTAGGTGTTGGTCAGCCATTCAGGCTACAGCTATCTTGCCTTTTTTCAAACTGTTTTATCGCTAAGACCTAGCCGTCAGCGGTTTGACGCACTGCCGTTACCAGGGGGCGCCCACGTGGAGGACTATAGAACAGGTCTTTTGCCCCATGTCGTTATGTACATTGATGATATCTTGATTGCAAGCAATAGTCAGTAGTCAGTATCGAAAAGATGCAGCGACTTCTCGAAAAACCTTTTCAGATCGAAAATCATACGTTCCACACATTCGATAGCTACAAGACATACCCATGTGCCGATGTATATGCATGCAGTGTAGATACTCATCATCAGTTTCCTGATGATGAACTACTAGGTACGATTCTCTCGCCGGCCGCATCGATATTAATTTCTGCGTCAATTAGGCGTATTTATTTTACACCCATTTAAAATAGTACTCTTACGACAACAAATATATTTTTGATCAGATGACGGCGGATTCACCAATTCGTGGTTCGCAACAGTACGAATACTTCAAGCGTGCTATCTATTGTGATAAAGGCAATTTTCCTCTGTTATACGCTGTTTAATCGACAATAAATTACCCCCAAAAGAACATGTGGCACCTGTCGTTCAAGCCCCATTTGTTTCTAATTATAGTAATTAAACATCCATTGACAATAATTATCTTTCATAGGTGAAAAATGCTTCACTAGCTTAATAAATCAATATCACATGATAGTCTCCATCCTGACATGAACACTACGAGTGTCCAAATACCAACAACTACGCTGCACAGATATCCAATTTCACTTGTTCCTTGGACGACTTCTGTTTAACTTCCAAATTAAGTACGGTCGTAATCATCAGATTGGCCCACTATATTATACATGCTCGTATATAGCAGTATAGCAAAAGTAACCAATGGCGATGATAATAATCATTCACCATGAAAGTGGTAGTGGTCCATGACAGCAGCAGAGAACTGATTGTTATCGTGCACGGGGTACTAAAGTAGGGTTTCTCCCAAAAAAGGAAACAATTTAGAGATCATCATAAATGGATGGGTTCAGATTCAGACAGTTCACTGTCGATGATCCGATACCATTGAATAGGACATGTTACCTGCATTTACCTCGACGCGATATCAGTCATGAAAGTATATTTATCTTAAGCCGTGCTCTGAAATGTTTACTTACAGTTTCAGCAGGCTGATGATTTGTTTTTGATTAGCAGCTTGCGGGCAGTCAACCATCCATTTCGTTGGGTACCTTCCCGAAAAGTCAGTAAGTCATACCACATATGGTGTTGCCTATTTGCATGAGTCGATAGGCAGTTCAGGAGGGACCCAAAAATTATTAACCGTATGCATTTATGCCATCGGGCATCTCCAGAGATGGTGCGTTACCGTGATAATTGACTTTGTTTTCTTAATCGAATTTTATTTTAAGTTCTGAAATTCAATTTCGGATAACGTAGATGGTTGAGAAAGGTAAGGGCTTCTACGGTGATGGCAGGTGAGCTAAAAGCACATGATGCATGCTCGAACGGCTTCCTAATTGAAAACTGCGGGGAGTGGTGCTGGAAGAAGTGATGCCGACCTTTCCAACTCAACAAGACTTGAGCCTTAATTATGATAGCATGGGAATCTAATCAGATCTGAGTCAAATTTATTTAATACCACAATACCTATTTGCTCAATAATCTAAAAATAAGCAAACTAAAATAAAACATCCTTTTATTGATTATTCTAAGCAGGTACCGTTCATCAACACCGACTTCGAATGCTATTGTTCTCCAACAACTGGTAACTCCTGAATATCCCAGCCTCAATTTCAGATCCTACCATCAGCAGAGCTACACCACACGAACAATTTATATGAGAGACATGATATATAATTTCCGATTTTCATCTTTATGGTACGTACTACTGCTGGCGCACACCATGTCGGTAGGGTATGCTATGCTCCGCTTCATTGCTGATGGTCATAACGATTAGGTGGAATTTAATAAGTTTTCAAAATGGATAACTTACCGGTACAGGTTACGTACCCAATGCAAGACCACGGTTGCTTCTTTGAAAAGGTTCCCGGCGTTTGTAGCCCGAAAAGGAGCACATGGCGGATTGTTTTGTTATTCCCTAAATGAGCATCATTACGACATGAATAAATCATTGGAATATAAAGTCAGGGGATGGATCACGATGATGATGACGATGAGGTCGTGTTAAATTCAGTAGGATCCAACGTGAAAGATGGAAAGATAGGGCGAATTATGTTAAATGCCTGGATAATTTCATCTGAATACGGGAAGGGATATGTGGGGTCGTGTAATTTATATTTTCCTGAAATAGATATGACAATGTGCTATAGGTTAATCATCCGGAACGGTGGGATCTTGTTTTAGTTTGAAACATATGTTCGATGTTGAAAATTTCGAAAGGGATACACTCGTAGTTACTCTTGAAAAGGTGTATTATAGTTTTCAATAGATTATTGATGGAAGAGGATTTTTGTGAACAAACCAATTAGGACTAACGAGCACTAATAGTTGAATATTTCCTCTGGAAACACAATAGTTTTTTCTTAAAATTGATCGAACATAATGTTTGTCAGTATAATTGGTATATCCCCATTTCACCGGGCAACGTATCGTGGTTCTTTGCTAATGGTGGTTTTACCGCTGTAGCGTACAGAGCGAGCGAAGTTATATTTCCATATACTAATTGTAACATCCCATTAAGCCACGGAGCTCGCCTACCGAGCGGGACGGGAGAGGGAGAAAGAGATGAAGAGGGAGGTCCACTATTAGTTAGATTAGGTTACGTTAGATGGGTTGCCTTGAAGAGCAAGGCGCACATAGACCACCACTGGGTCCGTTGTGATACCCCCTAGATACAGCATACCTGAGCTTATCTTAAACGTTAAACCAGCCAGAGCTGGAAATGAAGCGATGAAGACGACAGACACTAACAGTCTTTAGGTCGTCCAGATCGAAAAAAAGTAGAACCCAAGGATGTCTTTCCTACGTTCCGCCAAAGCAGGGCAAGTACACAGAAGGTGAAGGCAGCTTTCCTCCTCCTCTACGTCCCCGCAGCTCATACAGTAATCATTGTGCGGGAGTCGAGGTCTTCTAGCATGCTCCCGAATCAAGCAGTGTCCAGTGATAAGTCCCACAACATTTCTCAAATCCCCACAATTAGTTAAAATGCGCGAACTACTATGCGTGGCCCCGTCAATTGGGAATACTCCGCATTATTCATCCCGCACAAGTAGGACACTAGTGTCCTCGAATGAATTGGAAGTATTTTAATTATACAAGGTGTTCCGCTCCAGATGGTAAATACTTTAATGACCCCAAAATGGACACGACATCTTTAACTACTACAGAGCTGAATCGTTTTTTTGTAAATTGTGTCAAAAAGCTTGACTTGCCGAACAAAATTAAAATTCGCAATTCTCTGAATCACTTATCCCGAGATTTCACTCCACCGTTTTGAAACTATTTTACATACAATTTAAGTTTTCCCGCTTGCGAAATTCACCGATACTTTAAAGACACAACTGTTCAAACTTTCAAGAAATTTCCAAATCGAACTTTCAACGAAACTTCAAATGACAATTTTACAACGGTACGGTTGATCTGACAGTCTGCAAATTTGACAAAAGTTACCACTTTGTCTTAGCCCCCAGTCAGGCATAGCGCGTCCATCACTCTGTTCTGGGCAATGGGGCGAAACTCCCCAAACAGCGCCTTACACTCTTCTGCCAAAGATCGATGCCATGTGATTTAGGTACCGCCTCATGGTCGGCCTTGGTTCTATTTCATGTCATGTAAAGCAAAGTAGTTATTATCCTTCCGCAATGTGTGACCTATTCCACTGCCATTTTCGCCTACGAATCAAATCATTGATTGGCATCTGACCCGTAAGCCGACTAAGCTCTTCATTTGATATTGTTTTGGGCCAGATTCGTAGAATTTGGAAAAAACATGAATTGACGAAAGCTTGCAGCTTTCTGGTAACTCTTACGGGAACTTTCCATGTACAGCTCCCATACAAAGGTACAGACTGTACAAGGGAGCGAAACAGGCCCAGCTTGGTCTTGATGTTGAGATTTCGGACAGCATGCCGTAGGCACATTTAGCTTGGTTGATACGACGAGCGATGTCCTGCTCCGTACCACCATTTTCGGCAACAATACTACAATACAGATATAAGAAGTTGCTCACCTTTTCCACAAGCTGCCATTAAATCATAGCAACAGGTGTAGGATTTCTTTTTTTTTCGCAATGACGGGCTAAGAACCTTGGTCTTGTTGGTATTCATATTTAGCCCAAACTTGCTTGCTTCCCTCTCGAGATCTAACGCCATTGCGGAAAGATCCATGATTTTGTGGGATAGTTGGATATGTCGATAGTGCAGTCAAGTCTGGATAGGGCTGCATACAACACATCTCCGATCACTATGAAGAAAAGGGTCGGTGAGAGGATGTACCACTGCCAAACTCCACAACAAATCTCATAGTCCCCGACACGTTACCTTTATGCAGAACGCGGCATTTCGCGAAGTCATAGGTTGCCTTAATAATGACTACAAGCATCTCAGGGATGCCTCTCCTGCGCAAGGCCGCCCATATATTGTATCTGTTGCTCAATAGATGTTGTATCAGTTGGTCAATAAATAGTTTACGTGTTGGTGAATAGATGCTGTATCTGTTGGTGAATAGATACTGTATCTTTTGCCCAATAGATTTTGCTTCTGTTAGTCTGTTCATCATTAGATATTGAATTTTTGGTTCAGTAGATACTGTTTCTGTTACTCAGTAGATGTTTTGTATGCTGGCCAATAGACACTGTACACTTGTATGTATGTTGCTCACTAAATGATCGGAGCAGTAAAGCCCAACATACACCATCCGGAATTCCTTCCGGAAAAACTGATCAGGCCCGGCCTTGAGGAATTCCGGATCGTGTATGGCTGCTTCAGGCCGCCGGACAGGCCGCCTCAAGGCGAACTGTCCGGCCGCTTGAGTAGAATGAATTTTCACTGGAGTTTATTTCCATAGACGAATGTATCTGAAGCGTGGCTATGGATAGTGAAATGCCGTAGAATTCAATGCCATACATAGATACTTTCATTCTATGGCGATAAGATCGATTCCCATTTATCCATCCGGCGGCCTCAAGGCGGCCTGTCCGGCGGCCTGTCAGGTGGCCTGTCCGGCCGCCTCAAGGCGAACTGTCCGGCCGCGTGACTAAAATGAATTTTCACTGGAGTATTTTTTTCCAATGGACGAATGTATCTGAAGCTTGGCTATGGAAAGTAAAATGCCGTACAATTCACTGCAATAGATAGATCCTTTCATTTACTGGCATTTTACTTTTCATAGCCAAGCTTCAGATACATTCGTCTATTGAAAAAAAAAACTCCAGTGAAAATTCATTTTAGTCACGGACAGTTCGCCTTGAGGCGGCCGGACAGGCCGCCGGATGGAATTGCTTGAGGAATTCCGGACAGGCCGCCTTGAGGCCGCCGGATGGATAATTGGGAATCGATCATATCGCCATAGAATGAAAGTATTTACCTATTGCATTGAATTGTACGGCGTTTTACTTTCGATAGCCAAGCTTCAGATACATTTGTCTATTGAAATAAACTCCAGTGAAAGTTCATTCTAGTCACGCGGCCAGACAGTTCGCCTTGAAGCGGCCGGACAGGCCGCCGGATGGAATTGCTTGAGGAATTCCGGACAGGCCGCCTCAAGGCGAAAGATACATTCATTCTATGATGATAAGATCGATTGCCAATTATCCATCCGACTCAAAGCGGCCTGCACATGCCATTGACGATCCGGAATTCCTTAAGGCCAGGCCTGATCAGTTTATCCGGAGAAAAATTCTGGAACGTGTGTGGTGGAGGCTTGGCGGGAACGATTTTCCTTCCGGCCGCCTGAAAGGTCAATCCGGCCGCCTGAAGGCGGCCTGAAACGACCATACACGATCCGGAATTCCTCAAGGCCGGGCCTCATCAGTTTTTCCGGACAGGAGTTCCGGATGGTGTATGTTCGCCTTAAGGACCGCATTTTGTAAAGAAAACCTTACACAACTTAAAAGCTAATGGATTAAAAACATCACCGCTCTTTTTGTCTCATTTTTCGTTCCGATCGAATCGCTCATAGTAATAAGTGCAAAAGTGGATTCAGGTAGAGAAGGATGTTATAGACTGGGGTTGTTCGACGAGCCCCGTGATTTAATACCAATACCAATAACAACATTATGTCACCGAAACCCCACCAATGATTCTAGAAGTGCAAGAAGGGGAGAGAGCTTGCACTTGCCGTACAGCTCGGCTGGTGCTCAGTTTTGCGCGCTCCCCGCTTTGACTAAATTTTCCAGAACGTCGCTATTATTCTAATTGACGAGGGTGAAGAAAACGACCCGCCTCCTTCAGACGAGTAGCCTGAGACGAACAAAGCATCCCAACAACTTCCTTCAGCCCGGGAATACGCGAATACAATTTTCAATGAATCGTCGTAGCGACACGGGCGGTTGGTAACAATTCACTGATTCAGTTTTCGTGACGATTTTCGCAATGTCCGATTGACGAGAGTAACGATGCAACATTGCGTGAAAAATCCACTACATGTTCGATACTCTGTTAGAGTTATGCTCGCCATTTTCCATTTAATTTCAACGGATTTGTGTATTTTGAATTTTTACCCCAAGGTAAAACAGTTAATTGTCACTTCTATGAAGGTGTTTTTAAAATGATTCCCCAAAAAATTCGCGAAAAGAAACCACAGTTCTGGCGAGAGAACTCATGGTTCTTATATGAATAAGGTTGATAAAATATACAACCTAAGTTGTAGTTGCCAACTCAAGTAGTGTAATTCTGAAAGCAGAAATTGCGGACTGCAATTACATCATAATATGTTAACTATCAAAATGCTCGTCGGATGTTACAAGTTCATCAATTTATAAACAACAACTTGAGGAAAATAACCAACATTTTAAATAACAAAAACAAAATTTGCCGATGAGCACATTAGAAAACAGCAGCGCTCACACTTGACATAAACAATTACTCACATCAAATCTCAGAGAAAATTCAACCGAATTGAGAATTTTCTGATATCAGCGGCTAAAATAACATCAAAATTTCCCAGAGAACATCCTAAAATTTACATATATAAAAGCCATAAGGGTAATATTACTATTATGATCAAAAAATCCGAATACGATCTCTCTGGATGAATTACTGAATGATGTCAATAATTTTGTAACACTTAGAGCTCGCGCATACGGCAAACTTTTCAGTTCGCAGAAAAACCAAATAGTTTAGTCAGAAAAATAGAACACACGGCGGTGTATGATACCGCGCACACAGCAGACGAAACTATTTAGTAATCGCTGTATGCGCGCCCTCATGTGTTCTATTTTTCTGACTAATTTATTTGGTTTTTCTGCAAACTTAAAAGTTTGCCGTGGGCACGAGCGTTAAATATGGATCCAACAGCATCACTCCAAAGAAATAACTGTCTTATTAGCAGTTTACGTAATACACAACATCAATTTATAACAGAAAAAGAAGCATCAAGTCGAAAAACGAAGACAGCCATCCCATCCCACGAATTTTAAAATTAAATTATAATAAGATACATAAGCCCGATAGAAAAATCAGGTATATTGGATCAACAATCAATTCGGCTGCTTTCGAAACGTCCAAGGTTCCTGCCAAGTTTCTGCGTAAAGCTTTCAAGTGTAATTTCGAAAAGGGCTCATCTCCTACGGAAAATAAATGGAGATGACCCCTTTTCGAAATTCACGATTCAATTAAGCTTTAAACAAGCTAGCCTTCGGGTAGCTTACCGAAGGTATGATACCTTCGTTATGTTATGCGGAACATTTGCCACTTTGAAATTAGTAGCAGAACTTGTTCCGATTTCACTGTTCCTATAAGAGGTATGTGAAATAGTGGGCCGATTTCAACCAAATGTAGGAATGTAGCTTATCAGTCAATATGATTGAATAATATGCAATTTTATAAAGATATCTTCAGAAATAAAAAAGTTTTTCTGATAAAAACTTGCTTTTGGAACGGTCGTTCCTATGACAGCTATATGATAGAGTAGTCCGATTTCAACCAATTCGGGAATGTGATTTCAATAAAGATACTATTGGTTAGTGTGAAATTTGAAAATGATATCTTTAGAAATAAAAAAAATTTTCTCACTAAAACGAATTTTGGGACCGGTCGTTCCTATTACAGCTATATGACGTAGTGATCCGATTTCAACAAACTTCAGGTATGTGATTTAGCTAAGGATACTATTGATTAGTGTCAAATTTGAAAACGATATCTTTAGAAATAAAAAAGTTTTTCGCACAAAGACGAATTTTTGGACCGGTCGTTCCTATGTCAGCTATATGACGTAGTGGTCCGATTCCGTTGGTTCCAACAATTTCAGCTCAATAGCTTTAAAACTGACGGACTAGTTTGCATAGAAACAGACGGACAGACAGACAGACGGACAAAGCTTAATCGACTCGTCTCATCACACTGACCAAGAATATATATAGTTTATATGGTCGGAGATGCTTCCTTCTGTGCGTTGCAAACTTCATGACACATCACATCCGTGAAGGGTATAAAAACTCTACACAGTTTGTTAAAATGGTAATTAAGCGTACGATACCAAATGCCCATAAAATAATATCTTTTGGTGTGACTAATCACTCTACAAACATCACAGCCGACCTAGCTCTACGTATCGTAGAAAGAGATTTTGACCGATGCGTCAGTAAATACACAAAAATACCCAAGAAAGAATTTGTGAGCATACTATATTTCTGCATTATAGATTGCAACTATTTCTGATATAAACATAAGTTCATGTCTATGAAATCAGGATTATTTACGGAATATAGCCTGGCACCGATTCTAGTAGAACGTGTTCGGGATGATCTGATCGATGAAGCGTTGATCAAATTAAATTTTATACCACTTTTCTGGCAATCTCACGTCGATGATCGCAGAACAGCGATTGCGGATAGATTAGGTTATCTGGAACTCAACCTATTTAGAACAGAACATCGAACCATCGACTTTTAAACTATTATTCTAATCACCATATCAAAATGAAAACTAGTGTCGCCAGACCATTTATCAGAAAGGTGTTTAGAATTAGTTAAAAAAATTTTGGCACGATAATTTAAACCGCATAACACAGGTACTTCGGAAAAACTATTGACAAATTGATTGACAAAATTATTGAAAACGTAAGATACAGTAGGAACACCTCCGACAGGACTAGTTGTGCTTTCCTATCTGCTGACGGTTGATCAAAAACAACACCAACCACCCAGCCCAGCTAACATTTTTAATAATTTCATTAATATGGTTTAAGCGACGCAATTGCTCGTTTCTGCAAATATTTCGTCTCCAAGTTAAATGTATCTGCGTCCCCACAACAAAACAGCCAATATGTTCACAAAACTTAAAAGCACAATGTCAAAAGAAGAGAGTAAGAGTATCGCATATAAAATCGATTGTGCCGACTGTGACAAAACGTGCATTAGAGAAACCATCCAAAAATTAGAAACGCGAGTTATATTGTTAATTGCCTTAACCTCCAGGGAAATGGGCGCATCAACATCCCTAGCATTTCTATGCTTTGTTGATATTTCGATAGCATATCTATTTTTTGGAAGTGCAGTTGCTAGAATTCACCTCCCATCCGCGCCGACAAGCTCGAAGCACTGTGATAGTTCTATTAGTACTGACAGACAGTTTTTGATACCACCGCGCCGTGATTTGAACTCCGAGCTCTAGATTAGTATCGTAGAGCGGCGACCGAACGAACACGGTCACCGAGCGCGAGGTTAGGCGACATAAAAATGACACAGATAATAATAATAATCAAAAATAAACATACATTTTACTTTGACGAAACGAATATTCTTACAAAATAAAACGAAACTTTGGGGTATTTTTAGTTTCCGGGCCCGGGGTGAAAAAATCGTTTTTCACTCGGATTTTTTGTCACTTATCACTCGCGTCACCCTAAGACTCTCAAATTTGCAAAAACAAAAAAAAAATTTTTAATTTTTAATTTTTTTTTTATTTTTAATCTTAATTTTTTAATTTTTTTTCCTTATTTTCTTGTTCTAATGATTTATACTGAGTGTTTGGTGTGTTTAAAACTGATCAAAACGCTGTTGCACGCAGAGCGAGCGAAGCGAGCGTTCATGTTTGTGCGATGCTGAGGGTTGCGATCCCTTAAGCGCGGAGCGAGCGTAGCGAGCGGAGCCCATGCAAGGGGATTTGCGAATATTTCAATTTTCCATGCCTCCAATATTCCAAACACTCAGTATAAATTATGAAAAAAAAAATTAAAAATAAAAAGAAAATTAAAACTTAAAACAAAAATTAAAAATTAAAATTAAAAAATTTTTTTTTTTTTGCAAATTCTTGACTTTTAGAGTGACGCGAGTGAAAAGTGACAAAAATCCGAGTGAAAAGTGATTCCCCCAGCCGGGGCCCCGGAAACTAAAAGGAGACAGACATGGCTAAATCGAATCAGGATGTGACCCTGATCATTTATATATGTATATACATTGCTACCTCCGGAGCCTCCTTTAAGGTGTTACATATTTCCGTCGTGACAAAAACAATATAAACTATACTAAAAGTCTAGGGTATAAAAACTCATGGTTCCTTCACCATGACAACGCGCTTCTCCGCTCGGGCATGTTAATTCGTGAGTTTTGTGCCAAGCATGAGATAACTGTCCTTCGCCAACCTCCTTGACCTAGCTCCCTGCGACGATATTTTCTTCTTTTCAACATTAAAATATGTGTTGAAAAAGTATCCTGCCATTAAAGCAAATTCGACACGGACCTTAAAGGCAATTTCAAATGAAGCTATCCAAAATTGGAAATTGGAAGTGGAAACACTGCGGTTAAAAGTGAATCCATAGGAGAGGAAGTACTTTGAAGTTTGAAGCGGACAATGTTCAAAAATCTGTAAAGTTATGAATAAAGATTAGAAAAGTAAAGCTAGGCTGTCTTTTGAACACAACGGGACATGTTTCTGGACTGTAGTAACGATTCCACGAGGCTGTTCTAATTTGAACGAAACCAAGTAAATATTCGGAATTCCTCAAAGAATATTTACTCATCCACCCTCGAAAGTTTATTCATTATCGAAAAGTATTGTATTACGCATTCTTTCTTCGTATCTATTTTAAAAAAAGATCTCTTCACGACTCCTCGGCTAACACCTAAATAACCGTATCCGTGCCTACTGAAAATCAACTTTCTAAAAATGAAAATGTTAAACAAATTGTTTTGAAAAAAATATCTTAGCACATCGATGCAAATAAAGGGCGTACGCTAATATACATATGTATTTATAATATAATGTGTATTTTGTTATAGCCATAGATATGTGTCTATATATCTTTTCAATCCCAGACGATTTAGAAAGATTATTTTGTCGAGAAGAAGACGACTGCATATTTACCCACAAAATGAAGAAATTCTTAGGTGTTGATTTTCACGATTAGTATGTTACGTGTACTAATTGGGAACCATTCATTTGGGTGGAACAACTCACGAGCCAACATGGCACCGATCCGACACTACCACCTAGCGAACTCGTGATTGATGCATCATGAAATTCACATTAAAAATTTTGTCTTTTTATAGACGTAAATTGATCATGATATGTCTAATTAAAGAGATTGATTCGGTCTCGTAGTGTTGATGATTGATCTGGGAAAATAAGGTGGAAACGGCGCAGATTTCAAGAATGTTAGTCGAGTTAATGATGGGAAATAGTAAGGTGAGAAACTTTAGTTACATTTGTCGATTTAAATAAATAACTGGCGCGATAGTCCAATTAATGGACATCGAGATTAATTAGCATCATCTCATTTTCATCGTCATGACGGTGTACTTAGAGGTGTGCGATCAGCAGCACGATGAATTCAGTTATTTACCACGAAGGTCTAATGTAATAGATGAGTGGCCTCGAAGTTCGAAAAGTAGATCGCTCTTTATCGAATAACGAATCAATAGAAACCAAATAGGATCCCATACTTCTGCATTTTTGATATGTTGTCTAGGTCGTTCGGGTAGTTAAAAAACAAAGTTGGCATGTGCACATTAAAAAATTATCTACCGAAAATTAGTCCGAGCAAAAATGATTTTTTCACCCCGGGCCCCGGAAACTAAAAACATCCCTTAAAAAAATGCATGTAAACATTTCTCCACGTATTTCGCATTTAAAACATTTATTAAGATAATCTCCACTAAAAAGGCGATGATTCATGTTTATTTTTTGTTTAGTTTCATTTTACAGAGTAAACGAAAATATATGTAATAATTTTTATGTATTTTACCACATATTACAAAAAATGCTCATATCACGGGGAAAATTATGAATATTGAATTCGTTGATATGAAAAATTAGCTTTAATTTATCATTAGCCATAATATTTTTGGTTTTATACAGCTTTTACAGGCGTCTTACTTATGTTAAATTAAAGCTAATTTGGCAGTCAGCAAATTTAGTGCTTATCACTTCTTCGTGGTATTTTTTGCTCAGAAGGTTTTTAGATAAAGTTAACTGTTTTGAAAGAACATATTATATCAGTTTTTTCGTGGGCTTTCCGGGATTCTGCTGAAAACTCAAGTCGATTTTTTTCTTACTTTTAGTACAATGTGCCCCTACCACTCTTCAAAAAATAGAAAAAAAAAAAATAAAACTATGGGAATTAGTTGCAGTAGAATCATTAATTTGTCTGAAGTATTGGATTCGATTAACGAATTACGACACCGAGTAACCGTGGCTTTGGACGCGTTCATAAGACGCAACAGCTCTAGATAGAGCCTCTAGTGATTTCTTTATAAACGTTTTTTGGCCAGGTTGTGAGCAACTCAACATTTAATTTATTATCATAAAGAAGCCTTTAGAAACAAGGTAATGTCATTGCAGAGTAGTCATGATGAGGGGAATCGTTGACTGATAGATTTAGCTGCTGTTCAGAGCACAAACTCGTTTCACTCAGCAGTCCGAACTCAACTTTGTGTTAAATGAAAAGTCGAATTCATTATTATACTACGGTTGAACATCAACAAACAAAACAAATATCGCATATCAGGCCCGATACACAGGAAAACAGGCATAAGGCAACAATTAAAAAAAAAGTAAAAAAAGTCAGAAACTAAAGTGGACGTCTACACAGCAAATTCCCTTAAATCGACAACAACGTCCCGTAAAGGGACAGAGGACTGCATCAGTCAACTACTTAAAAAAGATACAAAGGCCAAGATACATACAAAGAAAAAAAACCGTCCATTCAGGACAGATCCTTTGTGTAACACAGTAACGAGTCGTTATTTTTGAACGACTCAAGAGAATGAGCTAAAGATTCGGCACAACGATATAGCCTCCAAATCGTTCAATTTAAAAATCACACTGTAAATTGAACACTGAAATTAATCCACGCATAAATACTAGGCAACGTATAGAAAATCCACGCTCATTCAAAATTTCTGATTACATAACTAAAACCACCATTATCTATCTACGAAACCAATCCCATCTAAATCCATTCATAATCATCTCTATGCACTATACAATGCGCACATTGTGTATGCTTCTAAATACACACACAACCCATGCTGATGCTGACTGCAATCAAATCAAAAATCATTTGCTTACGTCGCACCCCACATCCAAACAAGCCCAACATTCTAAAACAAAAGTAATCGTCTTGTATCATCATCTCAAGTTCAACTTTAGATGAAAACGATACCAAACCAACAACCAGGCATATACTATGGCACGAAATGAGTTATTCGCAATGTGAGTCTTTTAGCACAAACAGCACACTTCTATATTTCACTCACTCTGTGCTGTGAGACATACTGGGCTGTGGTGATAACACAAACATTGATTATTTGTGTAATTCAGTATACCTAGGTAGACTCAAATTCATAGATGTTTCACTCACGAAGCGCGTACACCAATTACTCAAATTCTCTGCCAAATGGGGAATTCATGGCACGGAGCTTTTAGAACAGAGTGGAATAATTTGACTGACTCCGAGTATAGGGTCAAAAAAGAGAAAAAAAGGGCCTCCCACCCAGGCTGGCAACCCCGTTTTCATGGGAAATAGTGGTCCGATCTGGCTAGCTAGGGGGGTCGCTGACACAGAATCTGGCGTCAAAAAAGGCAAAAAAAAAAGTTGGGGTCGTCCATCCCAGATTGGCAACCCCGTTTTGATGGGAAATAGTGGTCCGATCTGGCTGGCTCGAACTAAATGGCATTGGCATGAAATGAAATAAAAATCAAAGCTGGTAGGTATAGGTATATTCTGTATCGTGGTAATGAGACCAATGCACTGCAGTTCTGTTAAAGACATTTTAAGTCCTTCGGCCAGGACTGATGGTATTTTGCGTATTTTCGAGAGGAAAAAGGACATTCTTGGAAAAGAAGCGATATCAAGGGATGATGGGTATCATATGTCTGGGGGAGATGAGGCGAATGCACTGGAGTGCTGTTTATGGTGTTTGAGTCCTTTAATTAGGAAAACAGCATCTTCTTAAGCATGAAATTAAACAGAAACCAAATTTAGAAAAGATCATTTTGTGACTTTGGGAACATGTAGGATATAAAAATAACTCAACGGACATAAAGGACCGAAAGACATAATTTCATAGTAACTGGCATCACTATGAAATTATATCCTATGGGCACATTTACTCAATGATGTCAACCTAAATAATTAGATCCTTGGGGTAACACTTTTCAAAGCAAATCATGTTCAACTAAAAGTAATCGGATGAAAGTGAAATGTATTTACATGGGACTTGCCTAAAGTTCCGATGAATTCATCGCTCTTTTTATATCATTTGGACAGCCCAGCCCGACACATATTCAGATCTACCTATCTACCCAGCTATGGCGCAAGATGCTTAAAAGGATTTACCATTCCGAAGGAAACAAAACGTCACGACCATACAAATCACTTATTTCACAAATCAATTGCTTGAACCAATTAATTCGGGGGATGGTCGCTAATTTCTGAAACAAGCAGTTAGTACAAAGACTAGCTAATATCAGACCAGGAGCTAACGCTTCTTGGGAGGTTAAGATAATTACCTGTCAATTAACCAGGAAGAACATTTCGCTTAAAGCAAATGGTTTCCTTATCCACGACAATAAAGAAAACGTTTACTGTTTGCGGAGGGCTTCAGAAAGCAATTGAATTGTAGAAACACTGAAACACCAGCGTCGCTTTTGGGATTGGTGGAAGACAATATCGAAGATTTACAATTGAGAATTCCTCTCCAATTACGTCTTTCTCGGAAGAAATCCTGCCAATAAACCGGTAGATCTATCTAACTTTCTGCGAATGCCTCAACCGACGAACATCATTTCGAGGTTAAATAATACAATAGGAAGTCTTGTGGCGTTGATGGAATTTCAAACTTCATAATCCGAAAGTTTCCAGTCAGAGTGTTGAATATTATTCTAATAATATTCAACAACGCCGTTAACATTGGTTATTTTCCGGAATGTTGGAAGGCTGCAAAAATCATACCAATACACAAAAAGGGCGACCCACATGATCCAGCGAACTGCCGAATCTTGGCAAATTGTTTGAAAAGTTTTGAATCTCAAAAATCCGGAGTTTCTCGGACAATAACGAGATCATACCCTGTCATCAATTCGGCTTCAGAGCACATAATAGCACTCAACATGCTACGTCACTCTATTGTGAAATCACTTAATGAGAGCAACAACGTCCAACAGTTGCATGCGCTCTAGATCTAAAAAAAGCATTCGACGCTGTATGGACGAATGGGCTTATTTACAAGCTCATCAATAATAACTTTCCGTCCAATATGGTGAAAACAGCCATTAGCTTTCCCCAGAACAGGAAATACTTCGTTAGTATTAACAACTCTTACTCCGAATTATATGAGATTTCCTCAGGTGTTCCGCAGGGTTCTGTTTCGGGTCCAGTTCTTTATAAATAATATTTTCGCTGCAGACATTGCGGTACCGCAGAATCCATCTCCAGTGAAGATAATTCAGTATACTGATGACACTTTCGTCCTTGCGTCAAGGTTGGATCCTATAAGAGCTGGTAGAAAAATTAACGATTACTTCTCTACGCTATCTTCTTACTATAAGAAATGGGGTATAAAGATAAACGGTTCAAAGACACAAGTGACGATACTCGTATTTAAAAACCCCTTTAGATACGCCTTTTCCTCGTCCATTCGCGCAGGATCAAAGAAGATCAGAATCAAAATTGGCTGTTCGGAGATAGATCCGTCACCTACACTGGAGTACCTGGGTGTTCTCTTTTATGTGCATATCAAGTTTAACCCTTATGTTAAATGTACAGTTAAAAAAGCCATGATCGCTCTTAGATGCATTCACGGCCTCTTAAGGCGATCGGTGGGTCTTCCCAGTAGGGTTAAATTCATCCTGTATAAGACTTTAATCAGACCCATTATCACATACGCAGCGTCAACGTGGCTAGCTTGCTCTAAGACTGCCATGAAACAGGCTGAGAAGCTTGAACGAAGAATTCTTCGATATTGTATAGGGAATTACTACGACTGGAGGAGGAAAAGGTATGTCAGAAACAGCGTGCTGTACTGTAATACCATAATGACTCCTCTAAGTAAACATATAATTGAATTTACTATTCTTTATTAGCTTTCATAAGAGCATAGTAATCCAATCCTAGGATCAGTAATATCTGTTAGGTGGATACCCATCAAATTAATAGATGAATTCAGCCTGCAGCAATTTCGAATGAAGTTCACGATGAGTTCTTTCAGGGTCTGTATGCATATAGCGGTAGAGCAACTCAAATGAGGAGCTAATAATCGGCGGAGATAGGAGCCTTCCTTGGTTTTTTTTTTCTTTCTTATTCTTCAGTTCTCTTTTATTCTTTTCATTTCAGTTTTTTTGATACTTTTTTTAGTTTATTTAGTTTCAATTCCTTTAATTGTAAATATGTATATAGATTTAAAGTAAGATTAAGATAAAGATAAATTAAGTTAGTCAAGTAGATTACGTTAGTTTTTAAGATTAAAAATTATAGCTGAGAAATGACCGAATGCAAGCCGTATGTAGAGTTTCAAAAGCGAGCACAGATGTAGAAAAAAAAGACAGTTTTTATACTCTAGATGAAATCTGAGAGTATTATAAGTTTGCCACAAAGTTTGTAACGCTAAGAAATAAGGCTCGCAGAAAAAAATGAATGATACAGAAGTTCATATTATCACTCGAATATCTCAAAACCGGATGTCCGTCTGTCCGTCTGTCCGTCTGTCCGTCTGTCCGTCTGTCCGTCTGTCCGTCTGTCCGTCTGTCCGTCTGTCCGTCCGTCCGTCCGTGACCTCTCTAGCTCGAGAACGCGTTGAGCTATGAAGTTAAAATTTTGCACACGTTATTTTTGACAAAAAATGAAGGCTAAGTTCGTGAACGGGCTAAATCGCTCCACCCCTTCTACCCCCTCCCATACAAAATGACACATTTTTGAAAATTTACAATAATCAGATTTTCTCAGAAACTATAAAACATATTGCTTTGAAATTTTTAGTATATCACTTTTATGATAATTGCAACCTATGTTATAAAACTTATTGTAATCCTCACCCTCCTTCTACCCCCTCCCATACAAACTGCACTATTTCATGAAATACGTTAAGCCAATTTACTCAGTACGTATACAGTTTATCGGGCTGAAATTTTGTACTTAACACTTAATTAACAATATCAGTTAGATTCAAAAAAAATTAATCGATTACCCTTACTCCGTCTACCCCCTCCCATACAAAATGACACATTTTAGATAATTTAAAATAATCAGATTTTCTCAGAAACTATAAAACATCTTGCTTTGAAATTTTTAATATATCACTTTTATGATAATTGTAACCTATGTTATAAAATTTATTGTAATCCTCACCCTCCTTCTACCCCCTCCCATACAAACTGCACTATTTCATGAAATACGTTAAGCCAATTTACTCATTACCTATACAATTTATCGGGCTGAAATTTTGTACTTAACACTTAATTAACAATATCAGTTAGATTCAAAAAAAGTAATCGATTACCCTTACTCCGTCTACCCCCTCCCATACAAAATGACACATTTTTGATAATTTACAATAATCAGATTTTCTCAGAAACTATAAAACATCTTGCTTTGAAATTTTGAATATATCACTTTTATGATAATTGTAACCTATGTTATAAAATTTATTGTAATCCTCACCCTCCTTCTACCCCCTCCCATACAAACTGCACTATTTCATGAAATACGTTAAGCCTATTTACTCAGTACGTATACAATTTATCGGGCTGAAATTTTGTACTTAACACTTAATTAACAATATCAGTTAGATTCGAAAAAAATAGTCGATTACCCTTACTCCGTCTACCCCCTCCTATACAATATGACACATTTTACCAACGTTGCTCTCTAGGGGATCAACAAAGTCTTAACGATGCATCCGAGATTGCAACCAAAATTATTTATTGGCTTTAACCAGGTTCAAATTCATCTAGAGTATTGCATGATTGGGGTTTACCCCAATCGTAGTTCTTTTATGTTTTTTTTAAATATAATTAACATATGACCAGATCCTCTATTATAAGAAGTAGCCATACCACAACGCGTAAGTTCTGAAATTAGGCAGGCCAAATATATATAGCCGCCTCCAAAAAATTAACATTAGGCGTGTTTTTTTGGGAATGAATCGTGTAGGGTAAAATAGCACACGCGTTACACCAACAACATTAACCGGGATAGCTTATTTGGGTGGCTGCCCTACACGCTATAACCCCTCAAAAAATTTCACATGCATGACACATACATAGATGGCTCTGGTGTCGTGTAGAACGTAATATGTCTATGTTGGCACGCTTGTGTTTCTGTCACTCAGCCAAATTCATTGGTAAACTAATATTACGTCTTGCTCTGATGGGCCCATGCCTATTATTAAATAATACATTTTCAATAGGATTACTTAAAAATATCAATGGAACAAAAAAAAAGGAAAAAAAAATATAAGAATTTGCTGGGGATCGAACCCGCGACCCATTTGGATAGAGTTGCACTTGTAGCTGTCACTGATAAATAACTCGTGAGAGCGGTACGCCAAGTTTATAAATGTCCGTCGTTATAAATAAACGATCCGACAATCAATCTGATATTTGATTCGAATTTGTAGTTTATTTCAAACACATATGAGGAGCACCACTTGACGTCAGTGTAGACAACTTCACGATTCGGAATTTAACCTGGATGCTGCCCTAGAGCGGTGCGCAACCATTGCAGGGACCCTACACGGTTACGCAAAAAACACGCCTATTGATAACTTTAAGTAGCATTGGATAAATACATATATAAGTAAGATGAAATGTCATTCAAATTTATGTCTAAATTAATTATTTGAATCTGATTCTGTAGGGTAACAAACACGCATTACACAAACAATAAGAGACTTGTTTTCTGATGCGAAAGTTATGTGTTCCTCGGGACGATCATTGCGATGCGATGATTGAATAACGATAGCTTGGGTGATGATTTCTGTGTGATAATCGCTGGTTGTGTGTGTTGTATATGTTTATATACTTCGGAGGTCTCCCTCTTAAAAGGGATTACGGTAAAATAGAGGCAGCTTTCGGTAACGCCATACTCAATTAGAACTGCTACAAACGCGCTATTTTTAGTTTGAAATACAGAAAACGATGGAAGTGACGCCATAATTTAAAGCCATTTAGTACACTCTTAAATCCAAACAATATTTCAAAGTGCAGAACATCAATAATCGTCTATGATTTTCACTAATCTGAATCCGATATTGAACAATCTACCCATATAATCCTTTCATATAATCAACAAGCTATCAGCAAGGATTAAAAAGAATTACAAACTTTAACGACCTGCATATCCGTACTGTTCGTTTTCAGTAAAACTTAATATGCATTTTCCCTGTTTCGCTGAAATGAACATCCCTGCTACCTAAACCCACCAGCACAATGCCCTCTATTCCTGGTAAAGTTTATGTAAACTTGCTCGTACAGTAAAGGGAAACATGGACTAGGTTAGCTGTGTATAGTGCGATCCCTGCATTCGTGCATGCTCGAATACAATGCCGCGTGTACAAGAATGCAGGGCAAAGTTTCCTCGTGGAATTATTTTACAAAATAGAATTTTCGGCAAAACTATCACGCGAATACGTCGCGAACTTATTGACTCAGAACAACCGGGAAGCGCGAAACGACAAGACAATCGAAAAGTAAGCTGGAGTGGCAAATCCAGGAAAGTAGGAAGAAGCAACCCGTGTCGGAACGCGAAACGAAAATGATTTTATATATGTATGTACATAATTCGCGTAATTGTGTACCATTCAGTTCTCTGTTTTTTTTTGTTCCCTAACAGGATAATCCATTGCAAGTGAAAAAATATATCGTTATGTCAATTCGTTCTCTCTGATTCACCTGACAAGTTTTATACATTCATGACTGACGCACATAGACAGAATCGGGTCCTGCATTAGAACTGGGATCACAAACCCACCAAAATTCAGTAGCGAAATTACATATGTAGTTCCTGCCAATGTATCCATTCCATCATCGTCATCACCATCACTACCGCTTTAACCCCGAGTTGACATCAAGTATGATGCCCGACCCCCTACTATTCTTTTAGGTGCTTTATTTTCCCGATTTTTTCCTTTTTTTTTGATATCCTGGAACATGATATGCAAATCGAATGGCACAACATAAATTGTCAGCTCATATATCGCAGGAATGGGATATTGTCACACTCACAACGTGACAATACACGGAGACGAGTTGATCCTCGGGCGGATAACATAAAACGTAATAATTCCATGAAACAGGAAGTCAACATTCACATACTGTACGCGTTTACTATTATGTATGTATCTCGGTGGTGGATTGGGTTGAATGAAGAATTGGTGTCGTTAAGATAGCTGGTTTCGAAAGGTGATTCGGAGTTGCTGCAGAATTTCTCCGTCTGATAGATGTTTCACGAATTTTCAAAAATATGTCGTGGTGGCATTGGTCGAGTCTCTGGAAGCATAAACTTATCCTGGTGCCGCTCCAGCGAATGGCATAGTGAGTAAGCGAGATGTAAAATATTGCGTATCCGTAAGTGAGAAAGAGAGTCACGACATCTGAACCCGAATCATACCGAACCATCTATAAAAGAATCCCCCTGCTGTGTGGGGTGTAAGAATAATGCCACGGACATTCTCGTCATATCGTAGAAGGAGACTAAAACAGGACAGGATGTGTGTGCAAGCAACTTTCTACGCACTGGGCCCTGGTTCGATTCCTACTGAATGCGGTAGTTTTCGATAAAAAAGGGGATTTACGTGTCGGACTATGAGCCCACTCTCACCTGTTAAATGACAACCCATTTATGGGATAAATTACTCGGTTGAGAGTGTTGCTGATCACACACCTCTGGAAAAGATCGTCACGATCTAGAAAATGAGATGATGCTAATTCATCTCGAAGCCATGCTTTTAATTGGACTGTTGCGTCAGTTATTTATTTATTTATTAGAGAGTTTCCGACAAAGTTTCCATTTAAAGGCCGACATGGTTCAATCATTTGTGTGACACGGATACACAAAATTTCATTTTTGTGTTGTTGAAACGATACGGAAATTGGGGAAAATAAATACTGATTCTTAACTGAAAAATAAAAAAGCCTAACCCAGCGTAAGGTTATCAAAAATCCGTTATCCATCATCAGTCAATCTTATACACCGAGGTCACTTCACTCTATTTCACCACATTTTCTCTGTTGTGTGGGTATTTTTTCAGCCATTCATCCATGTTTACATCAACCAAATCGCTGATGGATGGCTAAAGGTTTTCGTGTATGCAACGTCATATTAGTTTAAATTTACAGTAGAAAATAGCCGAAAACAATAGGCGCCCACTGTGGGGTCGGTGTGATTTCGTGCGCTTGCCTTTTCGATTTTGCTTAATGAAGCTCATAGCGCTGGTGTTGTTGGTAAACTTGGAGCATCGTATGAACGAAAACTTGCTCTCTCTCTTCCTCTAGAACTTAGTTGTCAATCATCATCATCGTAGCGCAACAACCATACGCTTGGCCCTAGCCGCCTGCATCATAGTCCTCCAATTTTCTCGGTCGAGTGACCGCGACCTCAAATTTTGGACGCCCAGCAGTTGTTCGGCGTCCTCATCTACTGAGTCTTTCCAACGAGCTCTCGGTCTTCCTCGCAGACTTGCTCCGTCGACGTCGTTCATTCAATATTTTCTTTGGCATGCGATCATCGCCTATTGGGGGGGATTCCTCTTCCATAGTCGTCCGCATGGGCACCCCTGGAACGGCAGTGGTCACTGAACATTGCTTGCTAGCCAATGTCAAGCCAGTGATGGCGGGGCGCTGATTTTTTTGAGGTAAACCTCCTCCCCCCTCTCTATAAGCTAACGAAACGTCAACTATGCCTCGGAAAAAGACTGACTTAACGGTTACGAATTTTGGCTATCGTACAGGGACAAAGATTGGATTCTGGAATGTGCTTACACTCCTGGACAAAGGATCAGAAAGTCCCCAGAACGCACGATTTCTTCAGTTAGAGAGTGAATTCCAGAGGTATAAGTTAAACATCTTAGGAGTTAGTGAGATAAGATGGTGGAACAGCGGAAAATTGATCTCTCCAATGGGAAGCACTCTAATGTTGTACTCCGGTAAAGCTACTGGTAGTGGTCCTGAGTCAGGTGTGGGGCTCCTTTTAACCAGATCCGCACGAATATATCTCTTATCCTGGGAGCCGGTCTCTGACCGCCAGGTTCCGGACAAAAAGGAGGAACATCTTAATTATACAATGTTATGGCCCTACTGAACCCGACAATGTACGGTCTACTGCCCCAACTAAAGAGGAAATAGTCACTACCGGACTGCCGAAATTTATCAGGCAGCGCCAAGCGTAACTGCCGAGCTGCTGCACCCACTTGTTGATAAAGCGTGGAGTGCAGAGATCTTTCCTACCAAGTGGAAGGAAGGTTTAATAATCAAACTTTCGAGGAAGTGTAGCCTCACAGACTGTAACAATTGGAGAGGCATTGTGCGTTTCCTGCCGTTGTCAAGATAATAGCTAAAATCGTCCTGGAAAGACTAAAGACCCACTTAGAAAGAACAATTGATGAAAAGCAGGCTGGTTTTCGATCCGGATTCTCCTGTGTCGATCACATTAACACATTGCGAATCATCATCGGCCAATGCGCTGAGTACGATTCTCCGCTTCACTCGCTTTTCATCGATTTCGAGAAGGCTAGACATCCCTGAGAAGCTTGTGGCTTTTATTCAGGCAACGTATGGAGCCGCGAAATGTCGCGCTCTGCATAAAAGTAACGTGTCAGGGGACTTTGAGATCCGCAGTGGAGTTCGGCAAGGAGTGCATCCTCTCACCGATCCTATTCCTCATAGTGATCGGTGAGATGTTGCCTGAAGCCCTATCCCGACTAGACAGAGGAATCCAATGGACTTTGACATCTTATCTACAGCATCTTGACTACGCTGACGACATATGCCTACTCTCCTACAAAATCATGATTCTGTCCGCAATGGCGTTAGATCTCGAGAGGGAGGCAAGCAAGGTTGGGCTAAAGATTAATACCAACAAGACCAAGGTACTTAGCCCTCCATTGCGAAAAAGAAATCCGACACCTATTGCCATCAATATTAATAGACAGCCTGTGGAGAAATTGGACAACTTCGTTTGGGTAGCATTGTTGCCGAAAATGGCGGTACGGAGCAGGACATCGCTCGCCGTTTCAACCAAGGTAAATGCGCCTACGGCATGCTGTCCAAAATCTGGCAAAACAGTTATCTCAGCATCAAAATCAAACTGAGGCTGTTTCGCTCCTTGCTACTGTCCGTGCTTTTGTATGGGAGTAGTACGTGGAAAGTTCGCGTAAGAGTTACCAGAAAGCTGCAAGTTTTCGTCAACTCATGTCTTCGTCGAATTCTAGGAATACTCTGGCCCGAAACAATATCAAATGAAGAGCTATGTAAGTCGGCGTACGGGGCAGCGGCCAATCGACGAATTGATACGCAGGCGAAAATGGCAGTGGATAGCTCACACGTTGCGGAAGAGTGATAACTGTATTGCTTTGCATGCCATGAAATGGAACCCCATTTCCAACCAAGGCCGACCAAAAGGGGGTCCTAGAATCACATGGCGTCGATCTGTTGCAAAGGAGTGTCAGGCACTGGATAAGTCTTTTGGGGAGTTGCGCCCCATTGCCCAGAACAGAGTACGATGGAGAGCAGGAGTAGTTGACGCGCTATGCCTCACTAGGGGTTAAGGCAAAGTATTGTAGTAGTAGTTCATCGTCTATTCGTTGTACATGTTTTGCCCATTGTAGGCGTTGTATTGTAGTTTGACGATCCTCGAAACTTCCAGCTCATCGTACAGTTCGTACAGCTTATGATTGTATCGGACGCGCCATTAATTTTGGTCCTAAACTGCGACGATTGCTGAAGGACCTTACGTTCAAATCATGTTTTCGGAGGCTCGAGTAAGGATAGTGGTATCGCAGCCATTGTATAGTACAGGTCATATACCTATAATGGTTCTGCGTACGCGGAGCTTCGTATTTCTGTGCACACGCTTCGATTTTGTTATTGGGAGGACCGGAAAGAAAGTCTTATGTATCGGTCGCCGGATTTCGTCACTTTCATTGGCGTCTTTTGACCGGTCAGCGAATTCGATGCTGAGGTCCCCGACGTTGATTTACGGTTGTTCTGGTGTCCTTATTCTTGATTGCATCATTGTGGTTTTCTGTGCCATCAGGCTTCTGGTCGCGTGCCTGACGGATAATCGAGGCTCTACTGCATGTTTTTTGGCTGCGTCAGACTAAATGTTTTATTATGTCACGCTCAGATAGTCAGACTTTCATATAAAACGTTATCGGAGCCAGTTATGCGCACAATATTGCATTCATATGACTTCATAATATGTATGTGGAGTTGGTTTTGACATCAACTCTGATGAAGTATATTGGCGTACCACGTTATAAACTGATGCGACGCGACAGTACGTTTCCAACCCAAGCAAAATATATTTAGTTTTTTTTTAAACCTAATTGTCCACACACTCTACCCGTTTTATAATCAAATGGCTCAATATACTTTCACTAAATTAAAGCACTAATAAGGATCTTTCACCAGAGATTGGTGAAACACAGGCCAAATCTTACTATCATATACCAAACGTGGTGACTCTCCGCAACGGCGTACCCGCGGATAGTGACAATTATCTCGTTAAAATAAAATTAGGTCACAAAGTTTTCCCAATCATGACACAAAGTGCCAGCCAACGTCAAATTGAATGAACACTTTCATCCAGACACAATAGCCGAATATCCTTTATTCTCACTCCTTTTATCTTAGCTCCTCACCAGATTATTGTCACCGTCATTTTTGTCGTGCGGTCGTTGTCGTCATCCATTATTCTTGGAGTTCTTTACTTCACCGGTCTTATCCTATTGAGAGGCGACAAAGTAATTTATTGTCCTTATCGCTAGTGGCGTGGCTCTTAAGTCTGTTCTCACTTTTTCCTCAAGGATTTTCTTCTCCTCACAGTTTTTTTTTACTCGTATTCCTCTCGTTTGTGTCGAACTTAGCCGCACACACTCATCGGATAAAAAAAAAGGTATACGCTATTTAAAAGGAATAGGTATAGGCCCGGAATTGTATTCCACTTTTGACCATAAATCAGCTGAAACCATTCGAAGGAAGAGAGATAGAGGGTATGAGTCCTTCGACCGAAGAATGCGGTTTTTTGTTTGACGTTCTGAAGTGGAAAAAAAACAGGTAGACTTCACAGGTAAATCGTTGAGACAATAAAAAGGCAATAACAGACGTCTCATCGAAAGGAGGAGCTGCGTGTTTTGTGTTAAGGATACTACGGTGTAAAGTCAATTATAGGGTTTATTGTAAAGCGATCTGCTTTGTCCTGATGATGAATAGCTGTCGATTTTTTGCTCACATCAATTTCATACGCTTGAATAGTTGCAATTTGCCAGACTGAAAAGGACATTTATTTGACCGGTATATGTCGATAGAAATTTCTGGGTTACGAAAAGGAGGCAAAGTGGTGAAAGTTCGTACACCGTGCCGCGCGCCCGTCTCGCTGTGACGTTTGTTGAATAGAAACTCAAGAGAGCATGCTGTGATGTGGATAAAGGACATGATGATGGTCCATTAAGTTTCAGTTGCTCCGACAGGATATAGCACTTAGCAGGAAGAATGGAAATTGTCGCATGCCTCAACTTCGTTTTTTTCCCTCGAGGTGTCCAATTCTATTCAACAACGGCTCGGACATGTTTCAGTTTAGATCATCCCCCGCCTTTTACGAGAACTGACATTTATATCCTATTCAACCGGTTCATTGGGCTGAATGGAACCGAATCATTCATAGCCCCATCATCATCTGTTCCGGCGATAGAGGACTGATGATTTCGAAACGTCGCGCCGCCGCCAACCAGGATATTACGTACTTCTCATAAATGTCACATTTTTCGTGTAGCAATTCATTAGAATCATCCGTCATATAATTTGTACAAGTTATCCGATAAAAAAGGACGATAATGACCACGTATTGGAACGTGAAAGCCGTGCATGTGGTGAAATGTGATATGTACGTGGCATCGGTGCCGAAATGGTTTTAACCATTTCCCCATCACCACTGACTTCGAGTTCCGCAATTTCTCATATGAACGGAAGGACATTCTGTCGGAGGCGGTAGTGGTTTTTTTTTTTGCTTGTTCCTTTCCATTTTGGTCTCAAAGTTTTCTCGTGTTTGTCAAGTCTTTACTACATATTTCGGGGAGTCGGAAATGGGTTGAGTATGTGTGAATACGGTACGGCGGATATAAGCGAGAAGTGGCGAGTCGAATGATTTATGTGTCTGAATCATGTGGTTTATGGGTGTATTTTGAAAGCGGATATGTGGACGAGGAGCAGTCGAGTCTGAAGTAGTTAAGTGAAATAAATTGAATAATAAATGAAATAGTGATATGGCTGGAGGGGGTAAAATACTGAATATGAGGGCGTTCATGTATTAACTGCCTTTTCTATTTTTTTTTTTAAATAATAATTTGCACTTTCGAATTAACGATAATTTCCCAAAACTGGAGTTTTTATTAAACACTAGAGAAGCACAATCTAGGGTGTTGCATGCACGCTACTCAGCCTCAACCCCTAGTGGGGCATAGGGCGTCAACCACTACTGCGGGTTATCGTACTCTATTCTGGACAATGGGGCGCAACTCCCCAATCGACTTACAGAGCGCCTTACACTCTTTTGCCACAGATCGACGCCATGTCATTTTAGGATCCAGGGGGCCCCCATGTGGAGGACTATGGAAAATGTCTTTTAATGTTGCAATCGACGACGAGAACACCTGCACAACCGAGCATCAATGTGGGGGACGTCAACATCGAGTTCGTGAACAACTTCATATACCTGGATTGCAACTTGTCAAGAGACGCCAACGAAACTGATGAAATCAATCGACGGATACAGTTAGCTAATAAGACTTTTTTCTCGGTTCTCCTCGTAATGAAATCGAAGCATGGGCACAGAAGCACGAAGCTCCGCGTGTACAAAACCATTATAAGACCAGTGCTATGCTATGGCTGCGAAGCATGTTTCCGGAGGCTTGAGTTAGGCCTCCGGAAACATGTTAGACACATTGGAACGTGAGGTTCTACGGCGAATTTTCGGGGCTGTTTGCGATCGAGATGGATGGCGCATCCGGTATAACCATGTACCATGAGTTGTATGAACTGTACGATGAGCTGGAAGTTTCGAAAATCGTCAAACTACAAAGACTTCAATGGGCAAGGCATGTCCAACGAATGGACGATGATCGCATGCCAAAGAGGGAGATGAAAGTAAAACGAGTTGACGGAGCGAGACTGCCTAGATGACCGAGATCTTGTTGGGAGAGCTCAGTTTATGTGGACGCCGAGCAGCTACTTGGCTTCCAAGATTGGAGGACGCGGTCACGTAACCGAGATAATTGGAGGACAACGATCCAGGCGGCCAAGGCCCGACGTCGGGCTGTCGCGCCACAATGATGATGATCAATTCGTTGTTTGGCTTCTGATCCGTACGCAGACTTAGCTCTTCATTCGATGTTGTTTCGGGCCAGAGAATTCTTTGTGTCACCATACACTGTCGAACTCGAACACGAACCTAGTACAAGTTGACCGGTTTTCTTCACACCTATGTGAAGTGTATGTGTGCGTCAGAGGAAATTTGTACCAGGTTCGTGCTCGAGTTCGAGCTCGACAGTGTATGGTGACACTGCATATACTTGATAAAATACAACTGTTCTTTTAGAAGAAAACTAAGTAAATATGAAACCATACTCAGTGATTTAACTTACGACATTTTTCAGTACAATAAAGACGAGCAGTTGATAAAATACTCGAAGAGTGTCATTAGCAAAGTTATCAGGAGTTTTGTGCTGATATTCATAATGTAAGGTTTAAAAGGGTTTCGGTTTTTGTGTCTCATGAATAGTGGTACCATGCGCCAATTCGATTGTTCGTTCCGGTTTCACTGATTAGATGAAATCACACTGACCCCACATTGAGCGCCGAATACTTCCAAACTTTTCGATTATTTTCTACAACAAGTTCGCACTGACATAGGATCAAATGCCTTGAGAAACCTTAAGGTTGCTTACGGTAACCTCAAGGTAGCCTGGATGAACGCTCAAAAATAGGATTCGATTTTGGTGTCTTGTGACTTATGATATCACATAACGGCGCACCAACTCGATTGTCCATTTCGGTTTCATTGGTTGTGTCGCTAAAACAACAGCCCAACAGCATCTTAGTGCTGCGTGGAAATTTGGTCTAGAAATGCTTGTGCAGAGCTAAGCGCTTCCACTTTTAGTCAACATAAAATTTTCTCCCTCTTCTGGCTCAGCGCAATATTTGACATTTGCGACAATTGTCAAGATGAAAAAAGACAAATGCCTGTTCCATCAAACTTTGATTATGTTGTGTACGGTCGATGGTTGTGTTTTTAACGTGATTGTCAAATTTTATTGTGGGAAGGAAAATTGTTCCGATATCTTGTGTGTCACCTGGGACTCATTAAAGTAGGAAATTCAAAGATTTCTGTCAAATGTCAAACTCAACATAGCATTTGACATAGACAGCATGCCAATTCGAAACCACGAAAATGATCACAATGTGTTGGTCAGCAATTGTGAAGCGCTGAATAAGTGCTGTCCAAGCGCTGTCGTTTAAGAAACGCAACCATTGACTAGATCAAACGACACCGATCCCACTTCTGCGTCGAATATTAACTGGTGTTTAAAAGGTTGTCTTCCCCATTGGTATAAGGTAGAATAAGCCAAAACCTCTCCCGACCTGTCGAGGGCTAAGTGGGCACAAGGTGAATGCCAGCAACAAGCTAACGAAACACCAACTAGGCCTGTTGACGCACTATGCCGTACTAGGTATTACCACAAATATAATACACAATTTGCGCGTCAAGTAATATCAGGCTTCTTTGACCATTTTTCGACGGTGAATTTGCTTTCACGCAGTATTCAAAAAAGCCTTATGGCAACCGTAAGGTTAGGGTCTAAGAAGATCGGTTTTTGTGTCTTTTGACTATCGGTATCACGCCCACCAAATCAATAGCACATCTCGTTTTATTCATTAAATCAAATCCCACTGGGCGCCACATATTTTCGGATATTTACTTATTTATTTCTTTAGGCTTGAATAAGTTAGGGGGCCGATATTTTAAGCCTCTGCTTTTGTTTTTTAATGATTGTAAAGATTTTAAAACTTGGGAAAGTCCATATGATGTGAATCCTGTAAGAATTACTTTTGAAAGTAAATTGCTTTATTCGAACGATTCATTGTAGACTTCGGTCTTGGGTCATCATCCCTTTTCTATTTACTTAAAATTAATATCGAATTTCACAAGCGAAATTCTAAGTAATCAAAGACCAGTCGACTTAGCTAGAATTTCATACAGAAATATTCCCAGAGATATCGGGTTTTTTTTTCGCTTCTCAATCATTCAAGTAATATTATTCAGAAGATTTTTTTTCCTAAAACTGTCTTGCTTTAACAACTTATTATATGTATACAAAAAAAAAAAGAAAACAACCCTGATAATAAATATAAATCTTACAAGTCTTTCAATCTTTATGCAAGTAAAACAAACCATCGTTAGATACGTCCTTTGCGACTCTATCAGGTCTAGTGTAGGTTAGGCGAAGTGCCGAAGTCGTCGGGATTGGCATTCACTCAGAGCTGCTGGGTATAGATCTTTCATTCCGTCTTTCCGACTATTGCAGTATCCTGCAGGCGGACGTTTAAGAGATCTCTGAAGTCCTGTATTGGCTGGGTATTCATGTCATTACTAGGAGGGACATCATTATTTAAACTGAAAGTTAAGTGGCAGTTCGCTCCCTCGAATCCGTCTTGATGACATCTAAAACAATTGAGAACGGCAGCTCAGCCTTCGCAGAGATGGATGGCTTCATTAATATCACCTTCTGTTGGATCCCGAGCTCCGGAGAGTACAACTGGGGTGTTTGACGGCTGACGCGAGATTATCAAAATGCCATTTACCAATAGCAAAGTGGCAATTAAGACTGCTGATGTGAACAGGGGTAATATAAGATGGTTCAGCGGCAACACATGCCAAACAACGAGGATGATTTGGCCGATTTCCGACTCTGACCGCTCGGCCACGCTATTACCGCTGAACAGAAAGCACATCGGCAGGGTACTAGGGGTTATCAAGGGGCATTGCATAATCAGGGACCTCGCCGGGAGGCGACTTCTGTAGGAGCTGCGGAGATGTGGATGAGGAGGAGAGTGTTTTCCACCTTTTTTGCAATTGTCAGGAGGAAGAAATTTCTCGATTTTCGAGTCTTCTATGATCTAGATGACCTTAGGAATATGACCACTATTATGTGTAAAATATTTATCACAGTTCCAGCTAGTATAAAATTCCTTTATTTGCCGACGTTTCGCCTTACAAAGGCATCTTCAGGGCTTTCTACAATTTTACATTGGTTAATTTTGAGTGGTCAAATTAAAACTTACCATATTTTATATTTACCTTATTATCAAAAATTAGTTACTAAAGTTAAGAATACTAAGTCTTAGCTTTACGAATTAAAATTACAAAAAAAATTACAAACAAAATTCTGACAGTTGCACTATATGAGCGTGTATGTGTGAATGTTATTGCGAGTGATTCTGCTGTATTTGTTAACTCGCTCTTCAAGTTTGTAATGAACCACCTGTAACGAACCATATTATGGTCTGGTTGTGCTGTTCAAACCGGCGGATCGAGGCAGCACCAGATGAGTAGTGATCTGTTGGTGGTACGAAACCAGAGGCCGAGGGTCCCATTACACCCGGACCCAGGTGCGACCGTGTGACGTCTGATCCGTCCGTCAACCATTCCATCCTTATCGACTATTTTTTCTTATTCCCCATTTTTACCTCCTCTGTTTGTGTTGTCTTCCCCAGGCCTATGAATTTTTGTTAATACGTAAAGGACAGGGGAAACGAGCGGCGAAAACCCCGCCCACATCTCCCGAACTGAGCTACAGCAAGCATAGGCCGCTGCTTAGCTCGTTGAGGGGTCTTTTTCTTCGCTAGATGGCACGGCTCGATCTTCACGGTCATTATGCTACCTTAGGCTCCGCCCCCCACGGGCATCTTCGCATGCCCACCAAACCGTCCGTTACATATTTGGCGCCCAACGTGGGGCCCATTTCTGGTACAGAACAGGACTACGAAGGACCTCTTTGGGTTCCTTTTTAGTCCTTCCACCAATTTGTTTCCCCACAAGCACATTAAGACTACTTGCTCTAAGTCTTAGGACTTAGCCATTTTTACTTAACGTATTTCCCCCTCAAGTAGCTGTGCTTTCCTCTGTAGCACCCCCCATCCTTCCTATAGAGTAGTTTATCCTTTTAGTTTCAGTTCAACAAGGCATTCCTGGTGTAGTGTTTGTCGTTTGTGGTTTAGCCACGTACCTAAGGTCTCCATAAATGCTTTGAATTGCCGGTATTTGGAGCATCTTCGGTGACCGGACGAAGCGCGGAGGAGCCCTGGGTACCTTTCAGTTGCCAGGATTGTCTTTACACTTCATTAATACTTTTGAAGACATTATTGCATTTGTTTCTATTACTGAGGTGCTCAGTAATTTTCAGAGATAATGAGTGAATTATTGCAAGGAATGCAGTGTTGCGCCTCTGCTATCCTCGTGATTCTCTGGACTCTGTTGATCATCTGAATCTGAAATGTAGGATTTTTTTTTCTTTTCTCTTTGCTATTTTTCTCCTCTACAATGGTTACCGGCTAGCTCAGGAGCCCAGTTCCTTTTTTTTCGTTTTTGCAGCACACTCTGTCCTCAGCTTCTACTTCTTGGCAGGCCTCGAAGTAAAAGCTGCCCTGTAATGAACCATATTCTGGTCTGGTTGTGCTGCTTCCACCGGCAGAACTACGGCAGCACCTGATGTGTAAGGATCTGTCGGTGGTACGAAACCAGAGGCCGAGGGTCACATTACACTTGGACCCCAATACGAGCGCGAGGGCAAGCGAGCCATCTGCCAACCATTCCATCCTTATCGCCTCATTTTTTTTATTCCCCATTTTTACCTCCCTTGTTTGTGTGGTCTTCCCCAGGCCTTTGAATTTTTGTTAATACGTAAATACAGGGGCAGGCCCAGAAAACCCCGCCCACGTCTCCCGAACTGAGCTACAGCAAGCATAGGCCGCTGCTTAGCTCGTTGAGGAGCCTTTTTCTTCGCCAGATGGCACAGCCGGATCTGTACGGTCAACTATGCTACCTTAGGCTCCGTCCCCACGGGCATCTTCGGATGCCCACCAAACCGTCCATTACAAGTTCGCTCTTGGAGTTAAGGGCAAAGTTATATTTATTCCTCAACATAGCCGCCTTCACGGGGGATACACTGGGTATAGCGATTTTCCAACGTTTCGATGCCCTTTCTGTAGTACGAAACGTCCAAGCCTTCGAAAACCGCCTCGGTTTCCACGATGACTTCCTCATTCGATCTGAATCTCTTTCCCTGAAGCCACCGCTTGAGGTCTGGGGACAGATAATAGTCGCTGGAGAACACGTCTGGAGAATACGATGGGTGACCAACTAATTCGAATAGTAATTGGTCTAATTTGGCCATCGCTTTCAAGCCATGCGCATTCCAAAAAACGGAGGCCATAGCCTTCCCGGTCGAGCGTTGGTCTTTTTGCCGCTTTGGTCGGCTTTCGTGATGTTCCAGCCACTCTGCAGACTGCCTATTGGACTCAGGCGTATAGTAATGGACCTATGTTTCATCCATCGTCAAAAAAAGTCGAAAAAAGTCCGTTTCATTACGCTGCAACAACGCCAAACCGGCCGTTGAATCATCAACGCGCTGCTGTTTTTCATCGGCGTTCAGCAAACGCGGCACCCATCGCGCCGATAACTTTTTCATCTCGAAAAGATTGTACAAAATGTATCTGGCCCGTTCTTTTGAGATGCCCACGGCCTCAGCTAACTCGCGCAACTTCACTTTACACTTGCCTATTACAACAAAAATTAATTGATTCTGAATAAATAGTTTTCGAATGTTTTAAAGAAAATATTTTTTTTTTTCAGATTAGAAACTGCATAATCCAATTGTGGCGAAATAAGGTGACACGGATTTCAGACAAGCTCGCCTAGATGCAGAATTAATAAATCACGTATCTACCGGGTGTAATAATAATAATAATAATAATAATAATAATAGCTTTATTGACGTGGAAGAAGAGTATAGCAAGGTACAGGTATTACTTAGTTCTAGTGATTAGACAAAGTCTTTACATCTATATTTGTGTTTTGAGAAAAATTTCAGTGTGTTGCAGTTCAGATAGAATGTTAGAATTTTAGTTAGGAAAAATTAGCTTAAAACCTAATGGTGACTAAAACTAAGACTTAAAACTTAAGATAAATTATAGTAACCTACATACTAAAGCTAGTGAAAAACACTAATGTATTAAGGCTCGTATCAGAGAGTTGTCAGATGTGAGGCATTTTCGAAGAAATTTTTGTTCTAACTGTTGGGACTTTTGTGTTACATATGGAATCTTGGTAAGTTTGTGAAGGTGTCGTGTGGAAAAATAAAATGGCTTGTCTAGAATTATTTTCAAACATTTGTTCTGGATTATTTGCAGGTTCCGTTTGTGAGTAGTCGCACATTTGTTCCAGATAGGGCAAGCATAGAAAATCCTTGGCGCCAAGATATTCTTGTAAATCAGCAGTTTATTCGGTAGTGATAGTTTAGATTTCCTATTTATAAAGGGATATAGTGATTGGATACCAGTGGTGACTTTTACACGTATTTCCTCTATGTGGGATTTAAAAGTAAGCTTAGAATCTAGAATAAGGCCTAGGTATTTAAGAGACTTCGACCAGGGGATCCTGGAACCTAGTACATTTAAGAAGGGGATCGGAAAAAATCTTGAAGCTCGCCGTTTTGTGAAAAAGACTGCTTGAGTTTTGGCAGAATTAATCTTGATTTTCCATTTGTGACAGAAGTTGTTAATCAGCGTCAATTGTCGTTGAAGGTTATCGACGATCAATGAGGGGTTTGAGCTTGTAGAGAATATAGCTGTGTCATCTGCATATGTGGCCATACTGCAGCTTGAATTAACAGGCAAGTCGGACATGTAAATATTGAAGAGCGTTGGACTTAGTACTGAGCCTTGGGGTACTCCAGCAGGAATGCCGTATTTGTTTGAGGTGCTTTGCGTTTTAACGCAAAAAGTTCGGTTCAGTAAAAAGGAGTTACCGGGTGTAATTCTTACTAAAAACTACAAAATAGATAACTGCCCCAACAGTCCAATTTGGACCACGGTCTGGAGATGAGTTAACATTTACATACAAGTATTTACTAGATCGTGATGGTGTGCTTTGCACAGAGGTGTGTGATCAGCATCATGCTCAACCGAACTATTTACCCATTTAACAGCTGGGTGGGTTCCGATACGTAAATCCCTTTTTTTTATCGAAAACTACTACATTCAGTAGAAATCGAACCGAGGCTCAGCGCATTGAAGGCGGACATGCTTGCCGTTTTGCCATCCGAACTGTAAGTCTTAACACAGATAAATTAACGGGGTGGAATAATATAATTTGTTGTGTGTTTGTGTAATGCATGCGCGTTACCCTAACCTACACTCGATCGAGTGACAAAAACGCACCGATAGAAACTTCTTACGTATTTACAGTTTACAGGATTACAGCATCCCCAAATAAATTAGGTATTTGATTGTGACTGTTTTTCATGTCAACACTCTCCGATCTCTCAGAGTAACTATTAAGTACCTAAAAACCAGCTGCAATTTTCAGTCAATTTATTCAATGAAAAACCTTGTCCTTTCCATATCTTTGTGGTTGAATCTAAACGAGTTGTACAGTCTGGTGAACAAGGTTTTTTTTTGTTTCTTATACTGATGACAGTGATCGCTACACCAAGAGTCCCTTCCTGGACGAAAACTATTAATTATTTTGGTATACAGCAGGGAATACTATTTCTATTGTTAGGAGAACTTTGTAAGGGAATTGGGTGTGGCTTAAATAATATTTGTGATGACATTTTACCAATGGACTGCTTTGTTCCAAAATGAAGCTTGATCGATGTGAAAAGTACAAAATAGGTAGATCGAGGACTGTATTGTTTTCATGGCGCCACCGGCATTATTTTGGTTCAAACGAACAGACATTTCGTTATTGGTTTATCAAAAATGGTGATTCAGTTGTATAGATCAAAGGATATGTTTATAAAATACATACATAGAGTAAATCGTTGCCGTACCGTAAATTTGAATTATGTGTGGGAGATCATCGTTTCTTACGACAATCACAAAAACAGTTATATCATGGTAATGGTTAAAGATATGCGAATTTAATTGATGCCATTATTCCTCAAACTAAGTGCGGTATAACTCCTATCAGTATTGCTCACCAAACGCGGGACACCCTCTATGGGTGGCCCGCAATGAAATTGCCATAGGGCTAGGGTATATTCTACACTCTGTTAGAGGAACAACGCCGCCCGAATGCCCTTTTGCCGTTACAGAGTTATCGCATTTTTTGTTGTTCTTGACCCCATTTTCTGAAACTACGTAACATTTCCTATAAAATGACACCTCCATTGTTGCGAAATTCATCGTAACTTCCGATATACAACCGTTTCAATTTTGAAAAAGTTGCCCCAATCTGTTAGCTTAAGAATGACATAAAAATTGTAAGCACTTAGATTTGAAAATTTGGGAATACTACGTGTTAAACGAAAAAAAAACATGGTCTGGAGATGGAATTTGATTCGGAACAATGAGCATTTATTCTGTGAAAAAATACTTTACTTTTCTTTACTCTACTTGTCATAATAATTTGGGTAATTGCTAATTTATTAACCAAATCTAACGGCAATTCTATCCGTTTAATTTAACGGAAAAAGCAATTTCGTCTCCTGTGTACAGAAGTTTATGTACAATACTATTTGTATGTGGAATTTTTCGAGCACACGATTCTGGATATTTTTCTCAGGTTTTATTACAATTATTGACTTGTTAAACATTTATGGAAGTTTTTTTGTGGAAAAAGTGGACAATTTTTGCTACCTCGGAAGCAAAGTTACAGCAGATGGTGGAGTGGATGCTGATGTACAGTCTCGCATCAATAAGCCTCGGGCAGCTTTTTTCAGATTAACTCCTTTCTGGCAAAACAACATCTCCAGACGTACCAAACTCAGGATCTTCGAAACCAATATAAAATCTGTGTTTCTTTATGGCTGTTCAACTTGGAAAGTGACCAGGGCGATAACAACTAGATTGCAAACTTTCGTGAACCAGTGTCTACGGCGCATCCTGCACATACGCTGGCCGGAGGTCATTTCTAACGACGACCTCCTGTTCATTACTGGCCAGGACAGGATAGGCACCTCTATAAAAAGGTGAAAGTGGCAATGGATAGGTCATACACTCCGAAAGTGGCCGGAAAACATTGCTAAACAGGCCCTCGATTGGAACCCACAGGGAACCGATGCAAGTTACCGCGTTGGACGACCTAGAAACACCTGGAGAAGATCAGTTGAGGTCGAGGGTAAGTCATTAGGTAAATCGTGAAGACAGTTGAAGTCGACGGCGGCGAACAGGACGAGGTGGAAAGTCGGCGTGGTTAATGCCCTATGCCCCACAAGGGGTTGACAGGACCCAGAGAGAGAAATTTTTATAGCCACCATTTTTTGGCATAGTTGAAAGCGATGCCTTACAAATATACGGATAGAGAGTACGCCGATATGGTATTCGTCTATGGTGTTGTCGGAGGGAACGGACATGAGGCAGTTCGAGAATACAGCCAAGGTTTCCTACAAAGAAAACTCCTAGACAGACATACGCTTGAGAGTACATATCGGATCCTTGCAGAAACAGGAAGAACACAAAACCGAAGCGATAAGAAATGTAGTCGGCATATCGGAATTCGAAGGGAGGAAGAGATCCTTGACGTCTTTGGTGACAATCCTAGCTTGAGTACAAGAAGCGTCGTACTTCAGCTGGATATCGCGTGTACGACAATACAGCGAACTCTTCATTCCGACAATCGCTACCCTACCATATCATGGAAGTGCAGGATTTACTTCCAACAGATTGCGGGAAGAGGACTACCTTCTCTAGGTGGTTTCAGCAAAGAAAAGCGGCTGATCGTAATTCCCCAAGGAAACTCTTGTGGACTGATGATGCTACGTTTAAGCGCAATGGTGTTTTTAATAAGCGGAACAACTACATTTGGGCTCAGGAAAATCCCCTTACAATTCGTACTTCTCGCTTCCAACACGAGTTCAGCGTAAATGTTTAAATAGGCGACAAAATATTTTTCCTCATCGACTATCATTTGCAAATACTGCAAAATCAAGTAGCGCCAACAATACTGGACAATATTCTTATTGCCTAATGAATGGACCTTTGGTGGCAGATGGATGGATGCCCGGCTCACAGCGGGAGAATAGTTACTGAGTTTTTAAATGATGAATTCGGAGAAAAGTGGATTGGAGGATACGGCCCAGTAGCACGGCCTCCGAGAAGTCCCGACCTAACGCCTCTAGATTTTTATGTATGGGGTAATCAGAAAAACGCAGATTACAGCCAACCGACCGTCTCCCGGGAGCACCTGCTACAAAAAATCCCAACACCGTGCAACGGTATTAAGGAAGAACGGGAAGAAGTCTTTAAAGCAGTTTCATCTACCGGAAAAGACGTCGTTTGTACATCCACCATGAAGAAAGCCATTTTGAACAATATCTGTAGATTAAATCGGATATACATAGGTCATTTTACAGTATATCTTACGTAGTTTTAGAAAATGAAAAAATTTAGACTTCAATAACCCAGAGGCTGGCAAATTAGAGTTTTCACCAGAAAACCTAGCTTTTTGAAAAGAACAACAAAAAATGCGATAGCTCCGTAACGGTAAAAGATAGAGGGACCCATTCGGGCGGCGTTGTGTAGAATATACATTAGCCCTATGTCGATTTCATCATCATTTTAGCAAAATAAATTTTGGCCTCTTCGGCCACTACAGATTCAAAAAAATGGCCATAAGTAATTTTTTCTAGTTCAAGCGTTTTATTGGATATTTAGTATCGTAGTAGTAGTCGAGTTATAGTACGAGTATATGCTGATGTGGCTCTTATGTTCTCAACTAATATCTCAAACATAGAAAAAAATTAGCAAATATATTCCCATTCTCACCCTCATCCATATCCTCATTTTTTCATTTCTAATACATACCCCCATCCTCATCCTCGAACCCAAACTATTTTTTATCCACATCCTCATCTTCATCTGCTAAATAATATCCCTTATACCCCTAGTTCTTATAAGCACGTAATGATTCGGCTATCACCCGTTCCCGAGATGTCTGTTTTGATTCGATTTTTTCATACATTTCGCGACACTGCTAAGTTCCATGTTTTCATCCATACAATGGCGCTAACAGGAAGCATCTTCAGCCTTGACATTTTCATACCTTAACCAGGCCAAAGCGAAGCTTCGGCCCGGAGTCCGAAGCGTATATACCCTAGACATGTACAGACCTAGTGGTGATACCAAAAGTACCAATTGGTAACGACCATATGCATTAAAAGTGAGTTTCCTATATGACCAGTTTATAGAAGAGGTCCGCAATCATTCAGGAGGATCTTGACCATTATCAAAATCAATGAACTAACCCATTCTACAAATATTTGTCAAATTTTTCAAGTCGCTAGCTTCATTCTATCGAAAGTTATTGCTTATTTGAAGTTTCACTTGTAGGGGAGGTAGGGGTTCCTTGGGTCGGATCTTGCTCATCATTGCCACCAATAAATAAGATCATGCTACAAACATTTAAACAAAATTTCAAGTCTCTAGCTTCACTCTATCGAAAGTTGTCGCTTATTGGAAGTTTCATTTGTAGGGGAAGTAGGGGTTTCGTTAGTCGGATTTTACGTATTTTCAATATTAGCCAACTGGATCCTACTGCAAACATTTGACCAAAATTTTAAGTCGCTAGCATTATTTTGTCGTAAGTTATCTCTTATTTTAAGTTTCATTTCTAGGGGAGGTAGGGGCTCCTTAGGTCGGATCTTACCCATCTTGAATACCAACTAACCCAATCTCACTTCAAACATTTGACCAAAACTTCAAGTCGCTGGCTTGATTCTGTCAAAAGCTATCGCTTATTTGAAGTTGCATTTGTAGGGGAGGTAGGGGTCGCTGGAGTCGGATCTTGTCCATTTTCAATACCAACCTAGTAGATCTTACTAACAACATTCTTTCAAATCGCTAGAGTCATTCTATCGAAAGTTATCGTAATTAAATGCATATTTAATTTTTTGAAATTTGTAGAGGAGGTAGGCGTTCCTTTGATCTGGTTATGCCCAACAACTAGAACTCAAGCAGCTTCTCGCAGGGTTACATGCCAAAAATCAAGTGTCTACATCAATTGGTTCAAGAGTTATAGACAAAAAACACGAAAAGTAGGATAGTACGGGGCTCTTTGTAAGAAAATTGCCGTTAGTTTTCAACTAATCAATTTTATTTTTCCAGGAGAGTAGAAGATCATCCTCACGAGCAATCTACCAAAGCTAGAGCTTTTCATGATTTTTTAATCGGGAGTTATAGATACATTTAATTATTTTACATATGTAGGGGAGGTAGGTGTTCTCTTGGCCTAATCACGCCCATTTTCAATACCAACCAACTAGATCATACTTCCAATATTTGACCAAAATTTCAAGGCTCTAGCTTTCTTCTATCGGAAGTTATCGTGCAAACGGACAGACACACAGACGGACAGACAGACAGACAGACAAACATGGCTAGATCGAATCAGGAGGTGACCCTGATCATTTAAATATAAGCATTGCCATACCTTCGGAGCGTCCTTTAAGGTGTTGCATATTTCCGTCGTGACAAAAACAATATACGCTATACTAAAAGTCTAGGGTATAAAAAAAGACGTTATAGCCAAACTCCATTGGCCATATTAACGGCGAAATTCAATTCGGTGTCAAAGGATATATCATATTAACTGCGTCGTCATCTTTTAACGCACGTACATTGTGGAACTAAGAAGTGTGCTACAGATAATGATATACATTTTTTCCTTGTGAAAAGAATGCAGTTTGCATATTTTCATTTCCGAATTATACTACATAATATGTACATACATACCTAGTACTTTTTTATTTTGGTATGAAATACTCTTGCAGGTATGCTAATTGACTGATTAGTCATTTTAGTATGTAACATATTTCTGAATTGTTATCAGAATTGAATTGATTGGAATTGTTTTTTTTTATTAATATTTTTCTATTAACCAGATTTTTGTTTGTACTTACACCAATAATTAATGAAAATTCCTACTCCTTTGCTCATTGGTAATCCCATAAATTCTCTCGGTAGAATTGATAATTTTCCATTAAACACATTCTCCTGCCCCAGATAAATTGCAAATGATCCTATTGTTGTTGAAATGAAACGTAGGTCGCGTAATTGTATGTTAAGCACTTCACACCGTTCACATGTCGCATTTCTCACTATTCAGAACCATTAACAATAAAATGATGAGCACTTGATAATGACATCAACAATAAAGAATCAGAACAATGGATTTATAACAAAAATCTTTTCTTCAACAAATTATTTTCACACTTCAGATACACTCAACAACCCGATCGCATACCATGCCATCCGGCAAAATATTTGGAATTATAAACATGTGGGAAATTGCAGATGTACACGTACCATGTACACTCATGTGTTAGGTAGTTAGCAACAAGCAACTGATTCTCAACACTCATTCACCGTGTGTGCTAACACGAGAAAGGATTCTCATTAAGATTTCGTAATTGCGTCCCACCGCCACGAAGAATGTAATGCCTCGCAAGAATCGCGCCCTATTCACAACACTGCACTATTAGCAAAACACTCACTTTCTTCTCGTTAGGATTAGACTGTGCCACCGTTTTTGCACTTGAGGTCACGTAACCGACAAATAGCGGAGAGTGGTTGTGAAGGACATTACCGGAGTCCGTGTTCCAAAAACCGCATGCAACTCCAAGATTCTAACAAATTCCCCGACACATCGCTCATTCGTCAAGCGGCATTTTTGTCTTGACCTAAGCGATGTCCTCTCGTAAATTTCTCGCGTCTTTTTTTTCTAATGTCCTTTCTTTTCCGTTCGAGGATTTGAATTTAGCGAAACCGCCGCACGCAAACACGCACCTAATGACAACCGTCCGAATAGTATCGATAGCACTCACAAAAGGACATCTCGCACCGTGCACCGACCGATTGTTTGCGTCCAAAGTGCCGTCGACTCGCGACTATCCTTGCAACTCGATGCTGCTTTCTATACCCGGTAAGGACTCCTCTTCCATACAAAAGTGACCGACAATCGAAAGGCTCGCCGTCGTCGCAAGGGACAAACTGAAAGCGCTACACGTTCACGGAGACGAACAGGCACAAACAGCGAAGGCAAGAAAGCGACTGGAACGTACTACAAAGTGTATCTGTATCTGAAGACAACGCGAGACTCCGGATAGACATCCATACGTGGAGCACCCCGAAATGAAGAGCTGAGACTCGTCTTTGATATTATGACCATCGATGTCGTTGGCGACATCCAATGCAAACGTATACCCCAATTTCATGTTCGGCGCTCGACTTTTCCTCCTTCGGTCCCGACTGCAGCGCTCGACGCGGGAAATCACAAAATGGAAAATCTGTGGGGAAAATTTCGAATTTCGAGTTGTGGGTGGTCGGGAGATTTTCCAGCCGTATGCGTTCTGCCTGATTGTGAAATGTTGCTCCGCAACAAATTCAAAAAACATGGGAGGAAAACGTATGGAATTTTCGATATTTGTAAGGGGAAATAAATATTTCGGGTTTTGGAAAATATCGGGGGAAATTGCCGGCTAATTTTCTACATTTTCTGGAATATATTGGTGGAAATTCATTCTGAAGATATTGTATATAATATTTGTATAAGCCACTTGTGAAACCAGTCAGTCATTTGTAGTGTACTTTTGCTAATTTCTCAAATTATTACTTTGCTAAGATCTAGGGAATTTTTTAATTTACAATATTTGATAATTATTATCAATTCAACAAAACTTGACAAAAAGGCTGATGAAGGGAAATTTTTAAATCTCACAACTGGATAAGTAACGAAGATAACGAAAAACTAACTAACTAACTAAATAACATCCTGACTTATTTCATCAGCTGCAGAAATAAATGACTTTTTTTTAAAACACATACTGAACATGACATTTCCCAGCAATAGCTTGACTTGGAAACCCTTTTTGGACCAATTGGGCGGATTTCTAGAAGCAAAAGAAAGAGAATGATCCCGGTACGGATCTAGTGAGTGGTAGAGATGTCAAATGCTGTGTGATCTTTAATTATTTCGATGTTTAGTAAGCGCGGATCCGGAGTGTCAATTTAGTGGGGGGGGGGGGGGGGCATCTAAGAAATTAACTGCCCACTTATATTTAGAAATTATTCACCCCTGCGATGATGTGCCGGTACTTTAACAAATTCTCGAGCTCATTTTAAGTACCTACTTCATCTAAGAGCATCAAAACTAACAGAAAGAAAGAGCCATCGTTTATACAGAGCAATAATCTGGTGTACAGACTAGGGGTACATCCTAAAAAGTAATGGCCCTTCATAACACGCAGCGATTGGCCTACTGCTGTTGTTGCCAATTTGTTTTATGAATTCTCTCCACTGAGTTTCTGATGGACACAACATGCTGTGACAAAAGCCAGAGACTCAGACAATCCTTATCATTGAACAGAACTTCCAATAAAAATGTCCTTTTGGACAAAAGCGATTGTGACAGTGACTTTTCAAGATCCACTTTTACCCAAACGGTTTCATTTCATACTAATATGGACGCCGCTTGGAGGAAAGCAGTTGTCAGAGTACCTTTTTCTCCGGCTGGTCTCGTACTTGGTACTAATTATCGTCGGTAAGTCACTGCCTCACTGGAGAATGAAGTCCAAGGTTCGAAGTTGTATCCTTCGCGCGTATGAGCTTGAATTGTGAGAATAACATTCAGTCGGATGGATCGCGAAATGTTTCGTATAACTAAACGGAGTTATATTCAGCTCTAAGTTGACAAAATCTATACTCAAACCTTTACTCTTGGCGCCCTTTCGAAATGGGGGCCTTAGGCGTACGCCTAATTCGACCGGGCTCGATATACCAACTTGTTCTGAGGGGGCCCGGGCCCCCATGATCCCCTCCGCATCCGCCACTGTTTCGAGTCCATTCCATCGAGCATATCTATGGCAAGGTTTGCTGTCGTTTTACTGGCAGAGGTTTTCAATATTGAAGCATTGAAAAACAGACTACATAGATGTCTATTCTGGAACAAAATACCGAGTCTATGAAATTACGAGTATATCTACGAAAATTTCGAGTTAACCACTCGGACATGTGTGTGTGAGAGCGAATGAAGCGTGAGCGCCACTAGTTGCAATTGAAGAGCAATGGAACGTACGTAGTTAGACTCTTTGGGTCGACAGTTTGCATCTTGTCCGAATCTCGTGTTTGTTGCGGTTTGCGTGTCTCCTGCGGTGTACCGATCCTAGAAACAGACCGAAGAGTTTCAACTTTATGTCCTATTCATAGACTCATTAAATTCGAATAATTTGAGTTTGGAGAGCAAAAGACCTCTTCCATAGTCCTCCCCATGGGCGCCCTCAGGAACGGCTAACCAACCAAGTTTTACAGTTCGCAGCATTTGGTACAGGCACATAACGATGATCATCCTGAATGACCAAAAACAACAGTACACCTCAGGAAGTAAGCGAACCGTGGAGTTGCAACATAGTTGTAAGAACAACAACACGTCACAACCAGCTGAAAGATCATCAAAAGAACGCGAGATCAAAAAATACCATTAGAGAGCTACCTCTACGCTACGCTATATAAAAAATATATCCCGACGAATCTTATGACACCTAGGGAAGCAACCTTCCCCTAAGATTGGGTATGTAGACTTGTAACCTGCATAGCTGACATCAATTTACACTCGAAACATTAAACGAGCCTCGAACACTACGGACTTATTCACCGGCAACAACTTTTGGCTACAAACATCGGGCCACGATCGGTTTTTGGAACGTTCGAACGATGTGGGGCGAATGCAATAGTGCAAGGCTCACCGAAGTCGAATGGAAATGACCGCATATAACATCGATATACTAGGACTGAGCGAAACAAGATGACCTGGGTCGGGAACGACTTTATCACCATGCTCCCAAACAGTGCTGCGCTACTCTGGAAATAAAGACCGCGAATGACAGGTCTTTGATTCCTGTTGACTAAGGAGGCACACCTATCTCTAATTGACTGGAAGCCCATCTCCGATCCTATTATCACAGCCAGATTCAAGTCCAGGGTAAGAAACATCACAATAATTCAGTGCTACGCCCCGACTGAACTAGCGGATTAATCAGCTAAAGATGCCTCTAATCAACGGCTTGGCGACACCTTCGATAAGGCTCCCAAAGGCGACATAAAAATTATCATGGGGTATCTCAACGCTAAAGTTGCGTCTTGCAATGTGGGCTTAGAACACCTAATGGGCAATCATGACAACTGGAGCAAAAATTATGAGATTTTCGTCGAGTTCTGCTGCTTTCGTCAACTCGTCATTGGCGGTGCCCTGTTCAAGCACGTACGCTGCCACTTAACAACCTGAACCTCTCCGGATGGCAGAACAGAAAATCAGATTGACCTTATAGCCGTTTCCAAGACATGGAGGAATTGTCTCTGGGACGTCGGGTCGCAGCGAAGTGCTGATAATTGGCAGCAACTAGCAACTCTACATGGTCTCTAATATCAGGACGCAAGAGAGTTAATTCAGGCGGCCAAGGCCCGACGTCGGGCTGTCGCGCCACGATGATGATGATGATGAAGAGAGTTAATAAACAGATTAATTCAGCTGCTGATAGCTCAGCCAAAGACCAGCTCAGAGCTGAATACCGTTCACTACAGAAAGGCGTGCAAAGAAGCGTAAGACGGGACAAGCGAAATTACATCAACGCATAAGCGGAGTAGTCTGGATGGCGCAACGGTTAGCACGTTCGCCTTCAACGCACTGGGCCCCGGTTCGATTCCGGGGATTTACGTGTCGGACTATGAGCCCACTCAGCTGTTAAATGAGTACCCATTATGGGGTAAATAACTCGGTTGAGCGTGTTGCTGATCACATACCTCTGCACAAAAAACCGTCACGATCTAGAAAATGAGATGATGCTAACTCATCTCGAGGCCGTGGTTCAAATTGGACTGTTGCGCCAGTTATTTATTTTTTTTTTTTTTATAAGCGGAGTAGGCAGAGGAAGCGGCTTACCGCGACAGTGGAACCCTTTTTAAGTTTATCAAGCCATTAACTGGCAAATATTTTGCAACGGATCATCCTGTGGAAGATAAAGATGGGTCTCTATTGGTAACCGAAGTACACCAGCTGCAGAGATGGAGAGAACACTTCATTGAGGTCCTCAACAACACCTTTGGACCTTCGAATGCATATTCATTAGTAGCAGAATATATGTATTTCACAAATAGCCAAAGTTAATACCAGCCCAGTAACTGCGGCTATAAAATCGATAGATGCGGGTAAATCCCCGGGGATAGATGCAATTCCGATGGAACTATTTAAAGCGGATGCTAATTCAACTGCGGATATTCTTCTCCCCCTTATCCAAGAGTGTTGGAAAACCGAAACTCTCCCTAAAGAGTGGAACAAGGGCGTCATTTTTAAGATCCCGGAAGAAGGCGACCTGAATGACGGCAATCATCTGTCTTCTCCCAGCAGTCTCCAAACTGATGGCAAAAATAATCTTAAACTGGATAAAACCAACAGTTGACCGCACATTGAATGATGAACAAGCCGGCTTTCGCGAGGGCTTCTCATGTAGCAACCACATCAAGACCCTCTGAATTATTATTGAACATTCCGCAGAATGGAGGTCCCCATTGCCTCCCTTGTTCATTTATTTCAGGAAGGCGTTTGACAGCGTTGACCGAGAATACATCTGTAGGGCTTTACGTAGGCATACGAGATAAAGTAACTTTCATCATCATGGAGTCCTACCAGGGAGCCCAATGTCACGTGTTACACAAGGGTAAGATATCGGATTCTTTCGAGGGGCATAGCGAAGTGAGACAAGGCTGCATTTTGTCTCCTATACGGTTTTTTACTGCCATTATTGATGTACTAACCGGCGCATTTCAAGAACACCAGAACAAAAGTAGAGGATGGAAGTTGTTCAAATACCTTCAACACCTAGACTACGCTGACGATATTTGTCTTCTATCAAATAATTCGGATCAAGTAGCTCAAATGTCTGATGCTCTGCATTGCGAAAGCCGTAATGCGAGTCTTAAAATCAACGCTGCCAAAACTAAGTACTTGAGCTTGGATCGAGAAAGGCAAAGCGGAATTTGTGTCTCGGGGCAGGCAGTCGAAAAAGTTTGCAATTTCTGCTACCTCGAAAGCGTACAGCAGATGGTAAAACGGATCTGACGTACAGTCTCCCATCAAGAGGGCTCGAACAGCTTTTTCAAGTTTGACTCCTTTCTGGCGAAACAACATTTAAAGGGGCACCAAACACCGGATCTTCGAAACCACCTTAAAATCAGTGCTTTTATATGGCTGTTTAGCTTGGAAGGTGACCAATAAGATAACAATTATTAGATTGCAAACTTTTGTAAACCAGTGTCTACGGCGCATCCTACACATATGCTGGCCGGAAGTCATTTCTAACGACGACCTCCTGTTCATTACTGGTCAGGACAGGATAGACACTTCCATTAAAAGGCGAAAGTGGCAATGGATTGGTCACAGTTTGCGAAAAGGGCCGAACATCATTATTCAACAGGCCCTAGATTGGAACCTGCGGGGAACCAACGCAAGTCGCCGTGTTGGACGACCTTATAACACCTGGAGAAGATCAGATAAGAGAGAGCGTGCCTCAATAGGCAAGTCGTGGAGCCCAAGGCCCATGATAAAAGGAATACATGTATTCCTTGTATCATGCCCAAGGCCTATAAATTTTTGTGAATACGTAAAGGACAGAGGCAACGAGCGGCTCCATCCCCACGGGTATCTTCGGATTCCCACCAAAATGTCCGTTACAATTTTCATACTTAGCTTAGCCTACACATATATGTATAAAAATAATTCTGATAACATTATAAATGTATGGATTGATGTAATATTTTATAATGCACTTAGGTATGCGGATATAGCAATATACTTTTTGGTTTTGTAAATGGACCACCTGTTAATCGGACCAACTTTGTTCGGGACGGGACGTCAGTGGTCCAATTAGACAGGTTTGACACTAGTAATGGCATTTTGGAAGATCAATATTTGTTCACTCCAACATCTTCTTCAGCGGGAATGCAGAGGATTTTTTCAACATTTGGAATCTTTCACACTACATTAAGAAATACAAAAAGCGGGAAAATTGGCTCTTCTCAAACATTTAAATTTCCAGGGTGAAGGCAAAATAAAACAGTAATGGGACTGACGCACCCAAGACGCTGCAGTCGTCTGGTGCTCGGTTTCAACTTGACGTTCAAAACAGTGCTAGCTGTCTGTTCTTAATTGCTTCTGTGTTTCGGATATTAAAAATAAAAACTGTTTTAAAGAGTTTTAAACCATGTTTTAGACAGGTTCAAAACACATAAAAAATATCCGTATAGAAATAGGTTAAAACAATTGTTTCATATGTGCATATTAAAAGAAACCCTCGAGAGCGTCACATTATTAATTATCTCGAATTTAAGATTCTGATACGATGTGAAAAAGGACACTATATTATTCTCTCAAATCGATTCTCTCATACTTAAGAAATTCTTCTTGACATGTATAATTGCATAGTTAACCACTTCGATTTGACAAGAGCTCAGGCCATTAATTCACATCAATGCCACTGAATCTGCTATTAATATCCAGGTACGTGGACTGACAGTGGCATTCATTTTCTTTCCAATAAAATAGGATACTCATTCCGCCAGTCTTCATCAACAGCACAGTGAATAGTTCGATTAAAATCTACATTGCGAGAACAAGGACACTATTAATTACCAATTGACCCCATTTTTCGACTTATTAGCTGTAGTCGTCCTTTTTCCACTGTACCTAGAAGAGGGCAAAAACCCACGTCTCAACAATGTGTGTGCTTATACCTACAAAAGGAGGAATATAGAGAGTTTTCATTGTCCACCAACATATCGACTATGCTGACTGGAGTTGCTATTATTTTCGAATTAAATGTTTCGTCCATTTTGTAGTGGTCGGTACAAGGATCCTTGGCTAGTGGCGAACAACTCGTTTCGTTACTCCCATCCCTGTTCGGAAATTATGGACGATGATTGTTTTCCCCAATGTCTGAACATCACCTGTTTCTGTTCGTCTGTGGCTATAGCCACCGGATGTAAATAACGACGACCCCAATGTGAAATACTTCGTGCGCTGAACACGTACTCGTTGTCCTAGTATATGATGGGTTGACTTGACCAATGGATAATTGGTTTGTTTGTTCGCGACAAGTGTTGTAATTAGTTAAACAGGACATATAGTAAATTGAACTAAGTTTGTTTGTTGGATTTCCATTATTTCTCACCTAATAGCTCAACGCTATTGGTAATGAAAGGATATCTTTAAATAGATGTTTAATTGTCCAGTGGTGGTTTCGGTGGAAATACAACGAGGCGAAGAAATGCACATAAATAAATCCAAAAAGAGGACGAAAAAGGGAACAGAAAAGTGTGTATAAACGATCCCTTAAGTTTGGATGGATCCATACAGCAAGATTGAAATCATAGCAAGTATGTACTTAAAAGGACCGAAGTTGACTAATCGTGTTCACTGACTATCCTTTTGCAAAGCAACAAATAAAATGTAAAAAATAAAAAGTTCTTCTACGGCAAACTCTGCAGAGAGACATGACACGCTGTATGGAGATACATAGGGTTTATGCTATGGCAGTTGCATACAATACCTGGCCATTGCTAGTAATCGCAGTCTGTAACAGGTTGCGAGCCTAACTGAAAACGAAGGCTTGGGACACCGAAGTTGAAACCTACTTAACGAGTGACAGACTCGACGCGCGCTGGATGGCTCAGCTATCTGTGGTGTAATGCGTTGTTGTCGCAAAAAAAATAGAAACAGGAATCCGAAGCATATATACCCTAGAATTGTGCAGACCTAGTGGTGACAGAAAAATTTCAAATTTGCAACAGCCATATGCATTGAAAGTGTATTTCCTATATGGTCCACTTGGGCAGAAGTTAGTCGATGAAGCTACGATTAAAAAACTTTTGTGGGAAAGACGGGCATGGGCGCTATTTGAGACGAGTGAGTCCTTTTTACCACAACTTCATAGGGGAGATAGGATCTTGTCTATCTCCAAAATGAACTAATTAACCCACTACAAAAATTTGACAAAAATTTCAAGTCGCTAGCTCCATTCCATGGGAAGTTGCCATACATTTGAGATATCATTTGTAGGAAAGGTAGACGTTCTTTTGGCCCGATCATGTCTGTTTTAAATAACAGTCAACTAGATACTTGAACAAACATTTGGTCAAATTTTCAACTTGCTAAATTAATTCTATCGAAAGTTGGCGCCTATTCGAAGTATCATTTGTAGGAGAGGTAGGTGCGGCTTTTGTCGGATCTTGCCTATTTTCAATACCAATTACCTAGAACCAAATTTCCAACTCACTAGTGTCATTCTATCGAAAGTATTCGTAGTTAAAGGAATATTTCATTTTTTGGTAATTGTATGGGAGGTAGGCGTTCTTTTGGTGTGATTATGCCCATCTTACTGAAACTGAAGCAGCTCCTTATCTGAAGGTTACATGCCAAAAGTCAGGTGTCTACGGCAATTGGTTCAACAGTTATAGACGAAAAAACGTTAAAAGTTGGGTAGTGCGGGGCTCTTGGTAAGAAAACTACCGTCAGTTTCCAGCTGAGGAATTTTATTTTCCAAGAGATTATAAAATTATTTTCTCGAGCGATCTACCAAAGCTAGAGTTTTTCACGTTTATTCAATCGGGATTTATCTCCCTCGGGATCCTGTCAATCCCTTGTGGGGCATTAGTATGCCTTGTTGACGTTTCGAAAGCAGTTGCTTGCACCTCAAAGAATTTGGCCGATGCACATAAATCAATCCAGTATTACCTGAGTTTCGTATGGAGGTAACTTTCTATACGTTGGCGCGAATATTGCCGAGAAAACCCTCAAAATTAAGCGATTAATTTGCAGCCTCTACCCGGTGGTCGCACTATTTAAAACCAGCTGCATACACAGGAAGGTAAGGCTCGAAATCTATAAGATAAGAGCCGCTTGGAATTCTAAAGCGGGAGCAGTGTGTAATGAACTACCTGTAATGAACCATATTACGTCTGGTAGTGCTGCTCCTACCGGCAGATCGAAGCAGCACCTGATGAGTAATGATCTGTTGGTGGGACGAAACCAGAGGCCGAGGGTCCCATTACACCCGGACCCAGGTGCGAACGCGTGGGCGTCAGATCCGTCCGCCATCCATTCCATCCTTATCGACTATTTTTTTTTTCATTCCCCATTTTTACCTCCCCTGTTTGTGTTGTCTTCCCCAGGCCTATGCATTTTTGTTAATACGTAAAGGACAGGGGCAACGGGTTGCGAAAACCCCGCCCACATCTCCCGAACTGAGCTACAACAAGCATAGGCCACTGCTTAGCTCGTTGAGGGGTCTTTTTATTCGCCAGATGGCACGGCCCGACCTTCACGGTCGATTATGCTACCTTAGGTTCCGTCCCCACGGGCATCTTCGGATGCCCAACAAACCGTTCGTTACAAGTGGTGCAAAAACCGAGACGATATAATTATCCTGCCGAACAAAACTAATATTACTCAAAACTGCACAGGATTTACAGCACTTGAATCCTTAAATAAATAAATAATTTATCATTACAACAATACTACAGTATTTTTTTATACTTCAAGAAATTCAACCTAACAATAAATCTGGGACCCTTTATAACAAAATATCAATGACGAATCACCCAAAATCACGCCAACCGTTCACGTCACCACAAATTGCAACAACAAGAAAGTAGCAATAAATTCCGAACACAACGAAGGCGCTTGGTATCTAATAAAATATTTTCAAGGATGCAATCCGACAATCGTTTTTTTTTTATGGTTACGATTCTCTAATTCTTCGTTTCCAGTTAAAAGTGCAGACAGGTGTGTTGACATTGACTTGAGGTGAGGGACTACCTACCTATTAGTCAACTTTGCACCTTACATACTATCGATAACACAGAAGTTGTGGAAGCGACACCAGCAACATCAATCGCTACATAGTCCACCGGATCCTTGTTTTGTTTGTTTGTGGCCGTTTTCCTATGCACGAAATTCATAAGCCCGCAACGTTTGGACTTCGAAGGCTACACAGTATACAATTCGGGTGGACGTTATCTGAGATGGTAGGCTCGCCTAGAGGATGTTTTGTAGCCAACAGCGGCGGCAAATTCGAATCGATAAAGGGAAGAAAATTTGTCGAGTCCCTTACACGTTTGACCTTTTTTCTCCTGTTTGTCCGGATAATGGACGTGTAATCAAGACAACCTCAACTTGCTGAAGGTTCTTTTCTATCCTTATTCAGACATACCGAGATAAGATCTTGTCATTCGCTGTGACTCGATAGACTCTGTAAGAAATTTATATATCGCCTTTGGAAATTTGTTCATTGGAATGGATTGTCTATAGTGGGAAATTGATTTGGTGAACGATGTTGAATAACGTGTGTACGTTCGAGGATGTAGTGAAAGAGCGATTTGACTATTCCGGTCATTCCATAGATAATATCAATTTGGTTAACTTTGTGATAGTGTCAAGTACTCCTGATGGTACGATACGATAATAGTTGGGCATGATTGAAAACATCCTTTGATGGAGTGGATTTTAACTTTTGGGAATTTTTCTCAGCTAGTTGTGAAAAGGATCCGATTACATTAACGCCGTGAAGAGCTTTAGAAGAGAATACAAAATGGAATGGCAAGTTCTGTGTGGATACTCTGGGAGATAATATCCCATGAGTAGAACAATTGTACAAATAAGGAAATGCAGCTCCATCTGGATATTCTGTCGTTCAGCACTGACATATGCATGACCATAGTAATCACAGACAGGTTTAACTGCTGCACCACGTGCATTTCATTCGCTTTTTCCCAAGATACTGAATCACCCCCGTTATGGAGACTGACGATTTCTACTACTGGAACCACGATGAAACAGAGTCCGAGGAGCACCAGCTTGCTCAGTGCGTTCAGGCATTAATCTGATGGAACATGCTACTGGTCAGCTACGGGTTCAACTGTCATCCACGTAGTGGCCATGGATGCTTGTGTTGTCTTCCCTCTGTGGTGTGGGGCTTAATAAGAAGCCACGACATCTCCCGACTTGTCGCAGGCAGCCGGCTAAATGGGGGCAAGAGGTGCATGCTGAAAACGTGCATCGCCCGAAACTATTTTATGCCAACGAAACGTCAGCTAAGCCACATGGAATACTGACGCTCTATGCCCCTCTAGGGAGTAAATGAGTAAATCGGCCGTAAACAAATTTTGATTCGTTTCTCCAATCACTATGGGGCAGGGATAACGCAAATTGGTCAGTCTTAATTTTGCTCTCGGGATTCGTATGCGGATGTAGGGTCGGAAAATCAGACAAGGATTTTACAGTTGGATGAAAGGTGGATAAGCGGATCCGCAAAAGGAAAGTGGGGTGTCATATCAAAGAGGACGTGGAATATATTGGTTTCTTTTTTTTAGTTAGAAGTAACCACAACGGAGTAACCGTCGAAATTAGCGCATTTTGCTTTCAAAAATGCTCTGTTTAAACGTAGAAGCCATGTGTACAGTAAATTTACATTTCGTACTATTTGTGGAAGTGCTTTTAATGGGTGGATTATGTTATCGCAGAACGCAGAAAATTCCGCAAGATCATATAACTATAGGCTTAGGTTAAGGATGTTTTAACAGCACACTTAAACCCTAAAACGTAAGGTCATTGTGAAACCACAGAAAGACCAAACAGCACCAGTCCCCAGTATTAATATCAACCGGCATTACTCATGAAACGAAAAAAAAATTTTCACCTCCATCTCTGCAAGTTCCTTAAGATGATTGTAAAAGCATTTACTAAGACTTGATTTCCTCGACCAGAGCAGGGTATTCAAAAGGCCGGTGGGAAATGCTTTCCTAATAATCGTCTTCCTTACAACTCCTGCAGAAATCATTGAAAAGAAGCCGAAGACGCCTAGCATGCTAAGCAATAAAGCGTGCCAGGCTACGGAGTTTAGCAGGTGTGCTGATATCCAGCCTACTAGGCCAGTTTAGCTTCGTATTATTAGATGTAACGCCATTAGTGCATCTAAGGTTGGATTATTTGTCCGCAGTAAATTTTATTTGCATTCTACCAGGGATATCGGTATGGCGATATTAGTACCGATCATATGCATAATATCAAGAAACTTACCCTTTTGCACGCAAAATGCTAGGCACCGATATTATTTCCTACATACAAAACCCTGGGTCAAGGGATTTAACTGCAACTTGGCCATCCATAAAAATAATGATTTTCGTCATACTACATTTCCTTAACCCCTAGCTTCAACTACTCCTGCGCGCCATCGTACTCTGTTCTAAGTAATGGAGTGCAACTCCCCAAACCACTTACCCAGCGCCGTACGCTCTTTAGCCAAAGATAGACGCCATGTGATTTTAGGACACCCTCTTGGTCGGCCTTGGTTGAAAATAGTGTTGCATTTCATGGCATGTAAAGCATTGCAGTTAACATACTTCCACAATGTGTGACCTATGCACTGCCATTTTGTCTGCCTATCAACTCATCGATTGGCATCTGACCCGTACACCCACTTACTTCTTCATTTGATATGGTTTCGGGCCAAAAAATTCTTGGAATTCAACGTAGACATGAGTTGACGAAAACTTGAAGTTTTCTGGTAACTCTTACGGAAATTCTCCCATACAAAAGCACAGACAGTACCAGGGAGCGAAACAGGCCCAGCTTGGTCTTGATGCTGAGATAACTGCTCTGCCAGATTTTGCACAGCATGCCGTACGTGCATTTAGCCTGCCGCCGAACTCCACTGCGAATCTCAAAGTCTCCCGACACCATATTTTTGTGCAGAACGCGACATCGCGCCGTCATAGTTTGCCTTAATAAACGCCACAAGCTACTCAGGGATGCCTATCCTGCACAAGGGCGCCCATATAGGATCCCGGTTCGCCTTCTCAAAGTCGATGAAAAGCAATTGAAGATGATTATAGTACTCATTACATTGCTCGATGATGATTCTCAAGGTGTTAATGTGATCCATACAGGAGGATTCGGATCGAAAGCCGGCCTGCTTTTCATCAATTGTGTTTTTTAAGTGACCTTTTTGTCTATCCATGATTTTAGCTATTATCTTGGCAACGGCAGGAAGCACACAGATGCCTCTCCAATTATTACATTCTGTGAGGCTACCCTTTTTCGAAAGCTTGGTGATCAAACCTTCATTCCAGTCAGTGGGAAAGGTCTCTTTATTCCACGCTTTTTCAACAAGTGGGTGCAGCTATTCGGCAGTTTGGCGCTGCTTGATAAATTTTGGCAGGGATACCGTTGACTCCGGCGGCCTTACCTCGTTTTAGTGCAATCAATGTACTGCTTTATTCCTTTCTAGTCGGGCAGTTGACCGTATGCGCACTTTTGATGGTTAGCTATTTTAAATTATCTATATGAGGGGAACTTCACCAAAGTTTACACGATTCAAGCCCGCAGCAAGTTTTTTTTTTCCACCGTCTCATTTGATCTTCTTCCAAGATAAGTAGCTTTCCTTCACTATCCTTCACAATATATTGGCAAGAGTTACGCCCACCTGCAAATTTGTTGATGACACCGTACTTAAGTTGAGTCTTTATTTCTTGCGGGTTTTTCTGCTAAGGCTAGAAGAGAAATAGCAAAAACTCTTCGGCAAACCGACGATACCGTTAGTTTAGATGTAATAACCATTGATATTAGCATCAGAATAATGAATTTGACAAATAAGCGGTTGACATTCAGTCTTGTGAGAACGCTATTAATTTCCTCCAGTTTAACTTAGTTGAAGAAACCTTCTGTATTCACAAAGGAAACCATAGTATATTCGCTGTAGCTGAGTGGTTTCTATACGTAAGTCACAAAAGAATATAGAGCTGTATCTACGGATCTGCCCTTGGCGTAGGCATGTTGCGATACCACGAATATATTTCTTTCTACGTAGGTGGACGTCGATAATCATCTCAAGCATTTTCAAAAGTGTGGATGAAAGACTAAAGGGGGCATGACTTCGATATCGGAGACGCCAAATTTTATCGGTGGCTCATTCACTCTAAATCTAAAATGCGAGTGGCGTGAAGATATAAAAAAGTATATGATGAAGATGTATCAATGTAGGTTCGCAGCTATCTAAAGCGGAAATTTTTTTTTATATACAATTCTAGCACTGGATTATCTCAAAAACGGTTATGAGTTCGCAAAAAAGGACTTCAGATTCGTTCATTCCAGATCAAATTTGATTGAAACGCATCATTAAAATTTGGTGCCTCAGCCATCGAAGTCGCCCCCAATGAGTCTTTGATATCTGTGTCCCAAATATGAGCTCTTCCCTGATTTGACAATAAATACCATGATGGGATCAAACCATATTCGTTTAATGTATACATGAGCACGACACTCTTTAAAGATAGTGATGGAAGACTTTGTCCAAAGATCTTTCGGTGCTCACTCTAGTTTTTTTTGTCTATTCACTGTTACAGGTTTTGCCCCTGGGAGACTCTCAACGCTAAAATCGATATAGCGATGGTTAGGTAAGGGGTGCTTCAAAAACACTTTCCTGTTTCTCGCCTGTTATATAATATCCTCAGACACAAGAGAGATGTCAAGAACCTCTCGTTTGTTTTTGGTGATGAAGGCCGGTCCGCGAGCCACGATACATAGAAACAGACTTGTACCGATAATATACTAAAGGTACCATTCCTCGGATCGTTCGTGTCACACCTCCCCCATACCATATGGTGGGCATTCGCATCGCAGCCGAAAATGCAGCATGCTCCTTTCATCTTGGCCATAACCACAGTTGGAATAGGACATGCCAGTATTCTCAACTATTTTTTATTTCTAAACAAGTTCAAATTTTTGCAAATAATAAAACATTCTTAGTCACGTAATTAATGTTAACTTGAATTTCACTTCTAAAGGTGTGGTTAGATTTAGCGAAACTGTTGCACGAGGAAACTTATCCGAGGCCAGTCTCGCAATTTCGAGCAAGAAACACGTTCACACCAAGCGCAATTTTTCCTCGCGCAACAGTTTCGCTAAATCTAAACACACCTTAATAGAAATTTGCGTTTACATGGATTCAAATCCATTCACCCACCCACCCATTGCAGCTCAAATGACCAAAAGCCAAAGTTCGCCTTCCTCAAATCCGAGGTGTGTTCAAACAAAACTGGATTCGGGAGAGCCGTTTGCTCCTAGTAATTACCCAATAACTACATTTACAATCCAATTATAAAAGGGAAACTTGATCGTCTTCGGCTCGCCATCGTCCTACGTAAGATACACACAAGATGCAGAGTACTTCTTTGTTGATACTTTGTACACGCCAGCAAATGACCCAAAACACTTAAGCAAACATTAGGCATACGACATAAATTAAATTTATTAACAACTCTACAATTTAGCAGATAATAAAATTGTCTTTGTACTGCGATTCGTATATGCAAGTAAAGTGAATCTGACGGAGCGTGTGCATGAATACACATACGTCAACTAGTAGATAAATATGAAATTAAACAATCAATTTAAATTGATCTATGAAGCTGTTAACGCCCTTACGCTCGCCTTACGATTGATACCATTGAATTAGTGGCGTGGACCAAAACGTTTGCGCCATTTAACTCCTCCACTTTGCATGCATGTGTCATGGATGCGTTTATGTGCGTCTCCTTTTGGAAGAAAATGTTTCGAAGATCAGTAGAATAATAAGTTAGATCTGGGTTGCCGTACAATACATTTATGAAGTGCACAAAATAAAATCATTAATGAAAACTTGTGTGTCTGAGATAATGGATACTTAATTTCGCAACTTTATCCGATTTATTTTAATGTAATGCTGCGTTTACACGTGAACATCTCGCCGAATTTGAATGTGAATACAAGAACAATAGCATTATATTCGCCGAACGGAACAGGCGATGTTCCCATCTATATTGCTGCGCGTCTTATGGAAAAAGCATTAAGGCGACAAAAGGTTCATTCGGCGAATAAGTTCAGAGCTGTTCCCATGAGGAATGGGAACGGGCGAAAATGTTCGCCGAATTTAATGGAAATGTACCTTTTCATATAGAGGTATGTTTTCAAACGAGGGTCAACCATTGAGAGAAAATGTATATGCTACGAATCTGTTTCAATCGTCTTGCGTTTCACACAAATTGCCAGCAGCTAGACGATGGGTGATTTGAGTTGAGTTGTTGTTTGTTTGAGTTTTTTTGGTTTGTTTTCGATTTTATGACACCAGGTCAGAAAATAATGAAATAAGGACAAATGGATATTTTTTTGTGAGGTGTTAGATCGAAATGCAATCAGATGTAAGTCTCATTGATTAAAATGTAACTAACTGAGCTATGTAGGTATATTATATAGATATATTAGAATAAAGATGTAGGTATATTATTTATCACATATTTTCGTATAATTTGCTTATCGATGTATACATTTAGGTAGGCAATTGATTCTAAAACGTAAAATTTTACTACAAAAAAGATCTTATTAATCTCTGCCGTATGATCAATATTTTCAATGGGTGCGTTTCGTGAAAACCCTAAACGTTCCAAGTTGCTTTGAACTCAGTTCAATTTCAGGTGGAGATGGCATGTAAAATACAAACTAGTGAAATGAATCAGAAAATAGTTCTGGTTGATTTCCCTTTTTATCGTTTGACATGCATTTGCTAAATACTTGAAATGTAATTGCAACGTTGAGAATCCTGAACCTAGGCAATGTATGGCATGTACCCGAAACGTACAATTGGTGTAATTATTCATTTTGGAGTCATTTTGATTTCGGTGTCAGATGAAAAAAAACGACACGGATCTGCGACGAGCAAACTTAAACAGCCATCATACATACACTTCGCCGCATGGGACCGAATTACGGGCTCAGTATAGAAAGGTTTAGAGGCGGATGGCGGAGAAAAAAGTTTATTTCAGCTAATTCATTTTCAACTCTGATCCAGATGTGATCCCATACAAGACCTGTATGAAAACTAAGTCTCTCATTTTCTATCTACTGATTATCAGATACAGTACCAACTGACCAACAGATACAGTATCTACTGAGCGACAGATGCAATATATGTTGGCTAACAGACACAGTATATGCTGAGCAAAAGACTCATTATCTATTGACCAAAAGATACAGCCCCTATTGAGCAACAGATAAAGTATCTACTGAGAAACAGGTAGATACAGAGACTTAAAAAGCCTTCAGCAGTAGTATATTTCATTTGTCTCTACACTGAACAAACAACATGCATCGCATGGCATTTTATTCCCGTCTAATCTAATTTTATATGCGACGGGCCATAAACAAGAAATTTTCCCCACAACACAAAAATGTGGATGTATGTACGTACCTATAATTCTAGACTGCATATAATGTATTTCTTCACAAAATCACAATTCTATGTTTTTACATATTTGCATATTACTTGTACTTTATTCACTTAAACTAAAATAAAAAAAATCCGTACAATGTACGTGACATACGTACAAATTAATTGATTTACAGCATTTAGATAGAATTCCAAACAATCTAAATTAAACTTCCCTTTCGTGTGATCATTGCTTTCATCCATAAATTTCATCATCAAATTGATTTCCCAATGCAAGACAATAACAAGTCAAAAGCCATAACTCAGTAATAAGTACTTGCGGTAGAAAAATGCATACCCGATATCTACTGATCTCTTCAATAAAGACAATGCTTTCAAAAAAAAGTTCTCATAACTAAAACAACAACACCACGAATCAACAATATACGCATATTATTACCAAATAACAACAAACAGACGAAGGGTAATTTTCTGTTTACGGGTCCATGGGCAAATATGTATCTTTCTAGCAACCCATCATTCTTCATGCCTTCCGTGTGTGTCGGCAACGAAATTTACGTGGTAGTTGTTGGTATATTAGTCCTAATGTTCAAGAATATTACCGCGGTAATGTTCAAATTCGGCGAGATGTTCACGTGTAAACGCACGCTAACGAGAACAAATTAAAAACAAGTTAGCCTTCGTTTGGCAGACAATATGATTGAATAATATGGAATTTCGTAAAGATATTTTCAGAAATAAAAAAGATTTTCTAACAAAAACTTGCTTTTGGAACGGTCGTTCCTATGACAGCTACATGATAGAGTAGTCCGATTTCAACTAAATTCGGGTAAAGACTAAAGATACTATTGATTAGTGTGAAATTTGAAAAAGACATCTTTAGAAATAAAAAAGTTTTTCTCACAAAAACGAATTTTTGGAAAGCTCGTTCCTATGGCAGCTATATGACGTAGTGGTCCTATTCCGTTGGCTCCGACATATTTACAGCATGCAATAGAAAGAAAATTTTGTACAAAATTGCAGCTCGATAGTTTCAAAACTGAGGGACTAGTTTGCATAGAACCAGACAGACGGACAAAGCTTAATCCACTCGTCTCATCATACTGACCAAGAATAAATATAGTTTATATGGTCGGAGATGCTTCCTTCTGTGCGTTGCCAACTTCATGACAAAGTTAATATACCGCATCACATCTGTGACGGGTATAATGAACCGTAACAAGGTCAGAAGCATTTGCGGCCTTCTAACTGAACATTCTTGTCTACGAGGTCACCTTAAAATAATAGGCATAGTATCGGACGCCAGCTTTCGTTTCTGTGAAGGCGATGGTGAAATGTCATAGCACATTCTTTGTGAATGTGAAGCTTTGGCGCAACGTCGCCAAGTATACACACCTTGGCATCGTCTTCCCTGGTAAGCCTGGTAATAATGGGGGGCAAAAACTCCTCTTCCATAGTCCTCCGCGTGGGCGCATCCTGGAACGGCAGTGGTCACTGACCATTGCCAACCAACGTCAAGCCGCCAGTGATGGCGGTGCGATGATTTGGTTGAGGTAAACCTTCCCCCTGTGGTGTGGGGTGTAAAAATAATACCACGGCCTTTCCCTTTGAGAGCCTGTCGTTAAAATCGACAATCAAAGGACAGGATGTGTATGCCAGCAGCTTGCACTATCCGAAATCTTTATATGCAAACGAAATGTCAACTATGCCTCGGATAAGGACTGACTCAACAGTTACGACTTTTGGCTATCGTACAATAACAAAGATTGGATTCTGGAATGTGCGCACTCTTCTGGACAATGGATCAGAAGGTCCCCAAAACGCACGATTTCTTCAATTAGAGAGAGAATTTCTGAGGTACAAATTCAACATCCTAGGAATTAGTGAGATAAGACGGTGGAGCAGCGGAGAATTTATCTCTCAAACGGGCTGCACTGTAATGTTATACCCCGGTATAGCTACCGGTAGTGGTCATGAGTTAGGTGTGGTGCCCCTTTTAACCAGAGCCGCACGAAACTATCTCTTATCCTGGGAGCCGATCTATGACAGAATCATGACTGCCAGGTTCCCGACTAAAATGAGGAACATCTCAATAATACAATGTTATGCCTCTACTGAACTTGACAGTGTCTTTGCAAAAGACTCCTACGAAGAATTAAATGCCGTTCAGAGCAGAACACCTAAAGGTGACATTATAATAGTTATGTGTGATTTGAATGCTAAAGTTGGCGCTGATAACTATGGGCTCAGACATGTGATGGAAAGACACGGTCTTGGTGATCGTAATGACAACGGTGAAAGATTTATAGAGTTTTGCAACCTTCACAATCTCTTCATCGGTGGTACTATGTTTAAGCATACGGAACACCACAAAATCAGTTGGTCCTCTATGGATCAGCGGAGAACACAAAATCTGATCGACCACTTTGCTATCAGTAAAAGATTCATGAGTTGCCTCCTGGACGTGCGAAACAAGAAGGGTGCTGATATTGGGATGGGAAGAGACTATTATCTTATGTGATAGCTAATGTTCGATTGCGTATTGCAGCCGTGCGCCGTTCTAGCGACGAAAGACCCAGGTGACGCAAATTCAACATCGCTCGACTAAAAAATCCAGCTATCTTACAACAATATAATGACCATCTTGCGCAAAAAGCACCCGAGATAATTAGTCACCCAAGTAAAGACATAAATGAAAACTTGGATGCCATAAAAAATGCGTATATTGGTAGCGCAGATACCATCCGTGGATTGCCGGAATAAGCCCTGGATGTCCGATGCTTCATGGCAGCGGATTGTTGAAAGAAAAGAACTGAAGGTTCGTTTGGCTTCAGCATCAGACGACAATCGAAGCAGCATCGAACTCCTTTACCGGCAGAAAGCTCGTTTATAGGGAAAACATCTTTTTCGTCCTAACCTATCGATCTGATCCTCCTATTTTGTCGAGATGAAATGGCTTTTCCAGAAAAAAAAAGAGATAATGGATACCAAGGTCCTTATCGACAAGATGTTAATCAAAACTCTTTTTTAAAGCAATTTTGTATTGAGCCCGTATTGAATTTCCTTCGGGACTCTGAATTTCATCTCAAATTGCAACACTGCTAAGCATATGAGCGTTAATAAATTATACACAAAGTACTCAGTGAACACTAAACGTCATTTAGTTGACCAAGACTCGGTGAAAACACATGCCCTGGTCTGTCTTCTTTACAAACTCCACCGTAATTACACCATTAATCTGATGAAAACATGTTTTCTTGCTTCAAACGGCTGAATCTCATAAGCGACCATTTAGCTGGGCTTCGACGGCCACTTTTAATGAGTTTCGTTGCAATGGCACATGCAAATCATGCAAACCCAACAAGCTTGGGTTTCGATACATTGTGTGAGCAAACGGTGTAAATAAGTTCACATAAGCCGAATTTGTTTGCATCGGAACAGAACACGATTACAGGCTACACTAATAGCAATGGGTGCGTTTTCAAAACGAAACAGTGCCGACATGTGTGGCATGTTGTGCCCCGTGAGTGAGTGAGACAGTCGCGCAACAGTCTCGACACTGTTTCGTTTTAAAAAACGCACCCATTGCCTGCGTTCTAAAAATCTCAACTTGTTTCCTTCAGCAATCAATTCAATAATTTGAGATACATTAGAACCCAAAAGATCAGAAATGTATCGGAAAAAGAATTGTGTTACATTCCCCATCTGTCAAGTTTACATGCAATCTGCACCTGAAATTCAGTTGGAGTTGTAAGAAAGAAAACATGTTTCGTGGCTCGTTTGGCTGAAGGCATTCATTATCCCTGATAATTATGATGAACAGCCAGTGCAAGAATGTTGTTCTATAAGCGAATATTTATTTTTAATTATTTTTGGTAGTCCGGATGGCGCAACGGTTAGCGCGTCCGCTTTCTACGCCTTGGGCCCCGGTTCGATTCCTACTGAATGCGGTAGTTTTCGATAAAAAAGGGGATTTACGTGTCGGACTATGAGCCCACTCAGCTGTTAAATGAGTACCCATTTATGGGGTAAAAAACTCAGTTGAGCGTGATCACACACCTCTGTACAAGACATACCGTTACGATCTAGAAAATGGGTTGATGCTAACTCATCTCGAGGCCATTCTTCGAATTGGACTGTTGCGCCAGTTATTTATTTATAAGCGAATTATCAGGTAGAAATATTCAAAGATCACTGCAGGCAATGCAGTTTTACTTGTGCCTATTCCCTGTGAATAAAGTGTTGATTTTGCGTAGTTGCATGGAGTAACATGAAAATGAAATGACTCTGCTGTCCAAATAAAACTCGTTAGATTGTATTTTCACTGAGGATATATTCGAATTTTAATTTTCTATTAAAATTTTAGTTGAGGTTTCAAAGTTAACTAACCCAAGACACACCCTGAACGAAGGAAGTATGTACTCCATCCTTCGTTAAACTCCCATTTCGCAATTCTGTTCTATTCTGTTTCTTTGCAACTTATTCTGTTCGGTACTGTCCTGGTACAAATAAAAAGCGGCTATAGTAGAAGTGGTAGATGTCTTGCGAGTGATGACCAGTCAGGGGTGCCATTGTGTTGCAACGATGAGAGTAAGTTAAAATTTGGAATAATGTATCAATTAATGACAACAAATGATCCTATTAAATACAACGATTCGCTTCATCCCGCAATGGTACTTTAAAATTTCTCCAATAACCGACATTTTTTTGGTCTGAAGGATTGTCTGCGGGTATCTGACAGATGGGGGTTTGAGTTAAACTAAAAGAAGTCATGCGTATGTAATGTAGTTCATATTGATCGTCCATAAAACGGGACGTCCATTATGTTGATCGATGGCCGTGACTTATAGTTCCCTCAGATTTGCTACAACTAAACTTCATGGAAAACAACGATTATTATAGTTTTTCTGTCATTTCAGTCATTCAATAAATTCTCACGAGTTTATAAACAGAAAACTAAATCAATAAATTCTATAAAAATTTGTACCTCTATTTGATCCACGAGACAAAATTAAGTATTTTCGAAAACCATTTTTTTGAAGCCACAAACCTCGTGAAAATTTGTTATTTGATGACGATTAGAATTTCAGGTGATGCTAGGACGACTAGATTCAACCGGAAGAATTCAGGAAGTAAAGCAACTTCCCAATCCTCACTCCCCACACATACCCTAGGTTGCCAAGAAATGCGTTGTGCAATGCACGATGTCTGGTACTACCAATGCCCGGGCATTTGCAAAAGAATTGAATGAGGGGTTCTTCCTCATTTTCACTCCCGTAACTTCGGCAATGCGGATTGTACGGGATAACTTGCCTCATTGCGTAATCGCCGATAAACCATTGTCACGTAATGACAGCCGTGAGCCTGCCGACATCTCTACGTGATTTCGTCATATGCTCAAATATATTCTGCCTGTCATATGAGTCCTTGAAACAGTACAGATGGACAGATTGCACAATTTGGAATCCGCAACATTCAGGTAGTGAGAGGAGATACTGCGCTTAACAGCACTCAGCGGAATGCTTGAGAACCTAATAGGCCGGCGCCCCTTAATTTCCGTTGCCCCCAATGTTCACGTGACCAGAAACCTTGAGTCGTCTATCAAGGCAAGTTATTTAGCGTCTAATTCATTTCGGTCACCACTTTGCCATCTAGGGAACGGAGGTTCGATCCTCGACACGATCAAAAACTGCCTGTAGATACTAATATAGCCCCGACTACGCTCCGAGCTTGTCAGTATAGAGACGGCGCGGATAGGAGGTGCATGCATGTCCGAAAAAGTGGATATGCTATTGAAACTTCAACAAGGCGTAGAATTTCATGAGATGGTGACGTGCCCATGCCTTTGGATGGGCCAATGCAGTTATCAACAACATAAGTTAAAGTTGGCGCTTAATTTTGTACCTTACTTGCAATAATTTTGGAAAGTGGTGGACTTTTCACCTGTCCCTAAGGCCAGTTTCATATGGCACATACAGTATATGAGACTCTAGCTAAAAGCTGCAGCGGCAGCAAGCTTTTTATACAAAGCTTCCTCGCCATTGGTGCTTTTTGGGGAAAACTCGTGTATCGAATGTAAACAATTATTGACAAGGTGTTTATTTAAATGAAGGGGGGGGGGGGGGGGGGGAACATACATGTAAAAAAAAAAATTAAATATTTGCTAAGACTACTGCGCACAAAAGTGTAACTTTTACTTTTGGAACATGTTTTTAAACCTGCCCGCATCCTGAACCGTATATTTAAAGATTTGGCTTTTTACCCCCGCCTTCTAGCTCATGAATATGGTAGAGAGAGAGTGCTACCTCTCATCTCAGCGACTACGAAAACTATCAACTTAACACTGATAGTGTCGATATTTATTTAACTACACCATGTCAAAAACATAGGGTTAAAAGTACGTCAGAGGCATCGCCAATAGAAACCCATGACCAGCTGCTTACAAGTTCGAGCTGGTAACCACCAATACACGAAGTATCTGCCGAGTTTTTTTTTGCGCTATGTAATTTATATATTAACACAAATGCATAAGGCTATTTTGCAGCGACGCGAGCGCCGCCTACGGTACGCTACAGTGGTACCAAATTATTTTTCTCGATTCACTACCCATCGAGGTGGCGTCGCTATAACTATAAAAGTTACACCGTAATAAAAAACAAACCGAAGCTTATCATACCTTCGTTGTGACTTAAGGTGCATTTGCCACTTCGAAATTAGTAGTAAAACTTGTTCCGATTTCGCTGTTCCTATGAGGGGTACATATATGAAATAGATTTCAACCAAATTTAGGACGTCGTTTGGCAGTCAATATGAAAAAGAGTTTTTAAGAATGATTTCCCCCTCGAAGGGGGCCCAAAAAGCGTGATTCGCCGGTTTCGACCGCTGGTGCGAAGCGCGTCTCATCAGACGCCTCTGCTCCGCGCATCGCTCCAGTGGGAGAGGCGTGTCCGGGAATGACCCAAGACAGATGTTGTTTTGCCTTATATAGGCCGACCAACACGACGGCGACGGCATGTTAAGCATGACGATAGTATGATAGTCGATGGCCGTCGCCGGGCAAAAAACTTTGTTTGTAAATTGCCACTGGCGCCAAGCCAGAACAATGAAATGAATTCCATATCTACAAGCTGCACGTTGCAGTTTGCATTCGGTATGAATTCACACCCGTGTCGTGTTGGTCGGCCTATATACGGCAAAACAACATCTGTCTTGGGTCATTCCCGGTCACGCCTCTCTCACTGGTGCGATGCGCGGAGCAGAGGCGTCTGATGAGACGCGCTTTGCACCAGCGGTCGAAACCGACGAATTACGCTTTTTGGGCCCCCTTCGAGGGGGAAATCATTCTTAAAAACTCTTTTTTATTACGTGTAGCTACACTAATGGTAAGGGCGATGGCATGTTAAGCATCATGCACGTTTTTTGATAGTCGATGGCCGTCGCCCGGCAAAAAACTTTGTTTGCAGTCAATATGGTTGAATAATGAGAAATTTGGTAAGGATATCTTCAGAAATAAAAAAGTTTTTCTAACAAAACTTGCTTTTGGAACGGTCATTCTTATGACAGCTATATGATAAAGCAGTCCAATTTCAACCAAATTTGGAAATGCGATTTGACTAATATAAAGATACTATTGATTAGTGTGGAATTTGAAATATGAAGATATCTTTAGAAATAACAAAAATTTGCTCACTAAGACAAATTGTTTGATTGCTACCCGATAATGAAAATTTTATAATCAGATTTTAAGTGCTTTGGGAACACTTTATTCGAATTGTCGCTTTGAATTTTATTACTTATTGTCTAACTTGTAGCATAAGGGATTCGTGTAACCCTTATAACTCTCTGGGGGTGTGACAACTTACACGAAGATAGACAGTTAAAAAGCCGAACAAGTCCCCGTAAATGAGGACGTCTGGTCAGCTTAGACAACGGAGTTTACAAAAGGCGCGTTCTTTTGCAGCTATCCAGGTCAAGGGTAGTTACCCCGAACTTTTGTACAAAAAGACGATTTATCTGACCCATACAGGGTAAAAGCATGTATTGGGCATGAAATAGATTTTGTCTCAGATAAAGTTTGGATTTTAAGTGGTGTGGTAATTGCACTCTTTGAAAAATATTAAAAACAAACTTTATTCTATTACATCAAGAGCAAGCATTGAACTTATCAAATACAACTGTGATAGAAGAAACTGATTGATTCCGAGTATTTTCCTAATATTACGATAATAATCACTTTTCCAATTGGAAAAAATGTGGAGTTGCATTGAATTTGATTGAGATGAAAACATAGTGGAACATTGCCGAGCGAACGAACTTCTTCTAGCAACCGGTAGATGCAACCTAAATAAAAGCTTTACTTATGCGCTATCCAGATCAGGATCGGCCTTCGATTAATTACCAGGTTAAGCGTTAACCTATATAGGGTAGCATTGTTGTTGTATTGCGTGCTATTTCACTAACCTATACAGGTTAAAAAAAAAGCAAAATAACGCGCCTAAAATGTCGTTTTGAGTCGGAGTCCGAAGCGTATATACCTTAGACTTGTGGCGATACCAAAAGTACCAATTGGCAACGATTATTTGCAGTAAAAATGAGTTTCCTATATAACCAGTTTATAGGGGAGGTTGGCACTCATTCAGGAGGATGTTGACCATTCTCAAGATCAATTAACTAACACATTCTACAAACATTTGTCGAGTTTTTCAAGTCATTAGCTTCATTTTATCGAAACTTATCGCTTAGTTGAAGTTTCATTTGTAGGGGAGTTAGGAGTTCCTTATAGTCCGGATGGCGCAACAGTTAGCACGTTCGCCTTCAGCGCACTGGGCCCCGGTTCGATTCCGGGGATTTACGTGTCGGACTATGAGCCCACTCAGCTGTTAAATGAGTACCCATTATGGCGTAAATGACTCGGTTGAGCGTGTTGCAGATCACATACCTCTGCACAAAAAACCGTCACGATCTAGAAAATGAGATGATGCTAACTCATCTGGAGGCCGTGGTTCAAATTGGACTGTTGCGCCAGTTATTTATTTTAGGAGTTCCTTGGGTCAAATCTTGCCCATCATTGTCACCAACCCATTAGATCATGCTATGAACATTTAAAAAATTTTTCAAATCTCTAGCTTCATTCTATCGAAATTTATCGCTTATTTGAAGTTTAATTTGTAGAGGAAGTACTGGTTTGGTTGGTCGGATTTTACGTATTTTCAATATCAGCCAGCTGAGTCCTACTACAAACATGTAACCAAAATTTCAAGTCATTAGCTTTATTACATCGAAAGTTTTCGCTTATTTTAAGTTCCATTTGTAGGAAAGGTAGGGGTTCCTTGTGTTGGATCTGGCCTGTCTTTAATACCAACTAACCCAATCTTACTTTAAACATTTGACCAAAATTTCAAATTGCTGGCATCATTCTATCAAAAGCAATCGTTCGTAATGGAAGTAGGGGTTCCTTGGATCGGATCTTGCCCATTTTCAAAACCAACTAACCAGATCTTACTAGCAATATACTACCAAATTTTTGTGTCATTCTATCGAAAGTTATCGTAATTAACGGGATATTTAATTTTTTGAAATTTGTAGGGAAGGTAGGCGTTCCTTTGATCTGATTATGCCCAATGTACTTAAACTCGAGCAGCTACTCACCTCAGGGTTACGTGCCAAAAATCAGGTGTCTACGTCAATTGGTTCAAGAGTTATAGACAAAAAACCTGAAAAGTAGGGTAGTACGGGGTTCTTTGTAAGAAAATTACCGTTAGTTTTCGACTGATGGATTATATTTTTCCGGGAAAGTATAAGATTACCCTCGCGAGCAACTTACCAAAGCTAGAACTTCTCATGTTTATTTAATCGTGAGTTATGGATACATTTATTTATTTTGCATATGTAGGGGAGGTAGGTGTTCTCTTTGCCTTATCATGCCAATTTTCAATACCAACCAACTAGATCATACCGCATATATTTGACTAAAATTTCAAGTCTCTTGCTTTATTTTATCGAAAGTTATCGTGCGAACGGGCAGACAGACAGACAGACGGACAGACAGATAGACGGACAGACATACAGACATGGCTAAATGGAATCAGGAGTTGACCCTGATCATTTACATATAAACATTGCTTTACCTCCGGAGCCTCCTTTAAGGTGTTACATATTTTTGTCGTGACAAAAACAATATACCCTATACTATAAGTCTAGGGTATAAAAATAAGGTCGATAAGACATATTATCCTTTTCCCTGTGATAAGCCTAGTATCTAAGTGATTTAAGAAAGATGATACTCAATTGCCCTAACGCCTTGTGGGGCATAGCGCGTCAACTGTTCAATGTGGCCCAGTTGACGTTTCGGTGACATAAACTGGTTGCGGAGAATACAGTTGCCGGCATGCACCTCCTGCACATCCATGGCCACGAACGTCGCCGTGGACGGGATTCGAACCCGAAACGCCGGTAGTCAAACATGAGACTGATGCCTCAATCCCTCAGCACACTGCGCTACCGGTCGCCCCAGAAAGATGATAAACAAAATTAAATGAAAATTATTCTTAATCACATAGAACCGGTAACTCACACTGCTTAGGCAATCATTTTAACAATTTACTTCCACTTGAACTTTCCCGCGATCCTTTGTCCAAGCAATTTGTTCATGTTTCATGATACTCAAAATAAAGGTGAACAACGATAATCATCGATTTCGATTGTTCATGTAAATTGGAAATTGAATGAAGAGAAAACAGCCAAAGGTTCAACATCTGACCCCCAGCGTCTGATATCTTCATCTACGTAAATTGAAATAATTACACGATACCATATGTACCTATATGTACATTCCATTATAATGGTCATATACATATGATGAATATTGTATATCATAGCATCATGCCAAGAAGGTTACATATATCCACCGTCGTTGAGCGCAATTCAACGTCCATATCAGTTTCAATTAAAAGGATTATGAATGATACTTGTACACGCAAATTGTAAGTCGAACTGCATTGTTCGAGCTTATTTTGAACTGCATCCTACCCAATCCTTTATTTTCGCCCTCTATTATTCACCAGAATTATTCGTGCGCTCATATGCATGCATTTCCCATAAATTCAATTTGATCCATACGAGCTCTGCATTCAACTCTTGACCATAAGTACTTCTAATCCCTTTCGACCATATCATTGAGCAGCATCCGATAGGCTCGGGCTTGAATCGGATCGGAATCATATGTGAGAGGTCAATAGGTCAAAGGCACTTTAGCGGGAACTTCCAAAATATATGGAAATTTTCAGACATTGCCAGGCGGTGACTTGTTCATGCTGATTGCTAAGCCTTTTACCAGAATCCCTGGTAGACTGCACGATCCATTCAATTCATTGGAATTGTGCAAAATATAGCTGTAGAGCTCGATGCTGAGAGTGCAGGGTGATAGTTAAGAGTCCATATATACGAGTATATTACGAATCGCCTGGAATACATCCGACAACTGCACTAAGATAGAGAATTGTAAGAGGTTGTCTAGGCAGCTCTACGGAATGAATGTCTAACGTGTCAATTTGAACCATTTACAGTACATTCATGCCTGTTTCGTGTCTGGGATTATAAATGCATAATTGACCCAATGACATGCACGAAGTTTAATTTCAATGGTTTCTGAATAATGTTTGGAATTTTTAAAAAATTGTTTTAAGCATTTTAAATATAGTATTACATCATAAACGGTTAGCACCATGAAAGAGAATGATGTGCAACTTGATGGTGGATCCGCAAGGACATTACACCTTTCATCTCTCATTCTCAACAGCAATCTGGCGCCTTCTAGTGGTGGTGCTGTTAACCTTAATCGGAGACTGGGTACGAACACCTAGCGTTTAATAGCGTTTTCCCACTTGCCGATATTTTCCTGGGATGCCGGCCGACATTCTTAAGGTGGAAACGCACAGTGTACGCTGAAAGCTTCAGACGGGGAAACTCCGTACACCAATAATACGACAATCGTGTATCGGGGACAATTTAATTTCCCCACGTTGTCTCTGAAGGATTTTGTGCGAAGCTTTCTTTGTATACAAACTTGCAGGAATAACTGAAGATGTTCCGACAGTGCGGTAGAATAATCACTTTCCCTCTTACATATTTTAAATTTCGTCTGCATTATGATCCTCTTGTGCAAATGATCTTGCAGCTGACTTCACCTTGCCAACTCCTTTTCAAATATTTGCCCTTTGCTATGAGGTGTTTTGAGTCTTATTAAGTTTAATGATTTGAGACTTAGCAAATAGGGTCCGAGTCAAATTAATTATTCGGACGTCATTCAATTTTTGGAGAGAATTTGCCTTATCTACTTGTCTCCAATATACTGGACACGAGAACTCTGGAGCCAATTGCGACTCGGATCCCATTCTTGTCCGAGCTAAATAACGGAGTCGTATATCAAATACCAGTCCCAAAAAAGGGGCACTGCTTTTAAGCATGATGTATAAAAGTTGCCTTACGACGATGTAAATGTGGCTTACATGAAAGATCTTAAAAAGCATCTCGATGAAATGGCCCGTCCTGAGCCAGAGTAAACGGTTAAGCTAATGTGGCAAAATATTAAGTATGGCTCCCAGAAAAAGGCTTCTCATGTTTTCTGACATTAAGGGCGTAGGCACAGAAACAACTGCTTCGACGAGGAATGTGTAGTGGACGGTTTGGTGGGCATCCGAAGATGACCGAACGGACGGAGCCTAAGGTAGCATAATGACCGTGAAGGCTGTGCCATCTGGCGAAGAAAAAGGCCACTCAACGATGTAAGCAGTGGCCTATGCTTGCTGTAGCTCAGTTCGGGAGACATGGGCGGGGTTTTCGCCATTCTTTTCCCTCTCCTTTGCGTATTAACCAAAACTCATAGGCCTATGGAAGACAACACATACATGGGCGGCAAAAATAGGGCGATAGGATGGAATGGTTGGCGGATGCCACAGATGCCCTCACACTCGCATCGGGGTCGAGGTATAATGTGTCCCTTGGGTTTCATTCCACCAACAGATCACCACTTATCAGGTGCTGCCTTCGATCTGAAAGTGGAAACAGCACAACCAGACTAGAATATGGTTCATCACAGGGCAACTTGTACTTCGAGGCCTGAAAATTATAGAAGTCGAGGACAGAGTGTGCTGCAAAAAGAAAAAAAACGAACTGGGCTTCTGAGCTAGCTGGCAACCATTGTAGAGGAGAAAAATAGAAAAGTGAAAAAAAAAAAAAAAAAAAATGCTGCATTTTCCCATTATTCAGATGGTCCACAGAGTTCAAAGAATCACGCAGATAACAGAGGCGCAACACCTCATTCCTTGCAATAATTCGCTCGTGATATCTGAAAACTGTTGATCATCTCAATAATAGAAACAAATGCAATAGTGTTCACAAAAATATTAATGGAAGTGAAAGGATGACAATGGGAACAAAAAAGTACCCAGGGCTCCTCCGCACTATGTCCGGACACCGCACATGCTCCAAATGCCACCAATTCAAAGCATTTATGGAGGCCTTAGGTACGTGGCTAAACCACAAACGACAAACACAACACCAGGATTGCCTTGATGAGTTGACTCTAAAAGGATAATCGACTCTGTTGAAAGGATAGGGGTGCTACAGAGGAAAATACAGTTATGTACTTGGAGAGAAAATACGTGAAGTGAAGTGGCTAAGTCCTAAGACTTAGAGCGAGTAGCCTTAATTTTCTTGTGGGATGAAAATCAGTAAAGAGACTAAAAACAATCTGATGTGTTCCTTTTTAGGCCTGTTCTTGGCCAGAATTGGGCCCCATGTTGGGCGCCAAATATGCAATGGGCGGTTTGAAAATGCCCGGGGCTACGAATCCTAAGGTGGCATAATGACTGTGAAGCTCGGGTTGTGCCATCTGACGAAGAATAAGGCCCCTCAAAGAGCTAAGCAGCGGCCTATGCTTGCTGTAGCTTAGTTCTGGAGACTTGGGCGCTCGTTGCGCCTGTCTTTTACATACAATATAAATAAAAATTCAAAGGCCTGTGGAAGATAAAACAAATATGGGAGGCAAAAATGAGGAATACTAAAAAACGGGGCGATAAGAATGGATCGGTTGTCGGACGCCGAAGATGCCCTCGCGCTCACATCGGGGTCTGGGTGTATTGGGCCCCTTGGCCTCTGGTTTTGTACCACCGACAGATCAATTCTCTTCTACACTACTCTCAGGTACTTTCCTCGATTTGCCGTTGAAAGCAGCACAACCAGACCAGAATATGGTTCATTACAAATGCCAGGATGCAACTAGGAAGAAAAACAAAGCTTAACGACTATTTGTGGATAGACAAACACGAGCCAGACAAGACAATTATCGCCAGCAGCGGGACCGCGCTGATCAGTCGAATGCATAAGTTAATAGTTAAGATCTGAACAACTAAAGAAGTACCTGACGACTGGCGGAAGAGCATATTATCTCCAATCCACAAAAAAGGCGACCGTCTGAGATCCGAGAATTACAGAGAATATCCCTAAAATACTGCAGTGGCTCTATGTAGCTGCAATACACCCCAAACTTACGGTTGGGGTTGTTGTTTGGTAGACTGCTCTGAGTACAGATGCTAATCATAGCTTGCTGGGTACAAGATTAGCCAACATAGCGTTTAGTGGGGTTCTTAGGACTACTCCTTCTGCGGCCTTCAACATGCTTTCTGCTCCCTCTTGATATCTCAGGCGAAAAGTTCGCCGCAAGTATGGCCATTCGGTTACGTGATAGTATTGTAGTCAGTGGCTTACTTCAAACTTTGTACACACTGCTATTCTCAGTAACTCACATATTCCGGCAACGACTGATTAGATTATGCGGCTCCAAAATATGCGCTTAACCTAAGCCCCTCCTTCGGTCTCCCTATTAACTGTAATGTTTTTCAGGCTGAGATTACGGCGATTACTGAAGGCCTAAAGCACCACTCAACATCTGTTAGAGTTATATCAATTTTTACAGACAGAAATCCAAGCTGTAATTAAATCTCTAGAACGAAACCTGATTACGTCAAGGACTGTGGTGGAATATCGCTCTCTGCTTAGTGACATGGGTGAGATTTTTAGCATTTTATTGTGTTGAATTTCAAGCCACGATGGTTTTGCTTGACTAACTTTCTAGGCAGGGTACAATAAACAATTCGTCAGAACAATTACATGCCTATCGCTGCTTGCAAACTAGCTGTTAAATCCGAGGCGATTATCAAAATTAACTCTAAATGATTAAATAAAAACACATGTCTTTCAAGAAAGCCCAGATTGGGTTCTAGCCGATCAGATAAATTGCTGTCACTCAACAGCACATCAGAGTGGCTGTGGGAGTCATTACTGGGCATTGCGTGGCTTGTGACCACGCCAGGAGGCTTCGCCTCCCTTACAATAACTCCTGAAGAAGCAGTGACGGGGAAGAGCAGGAGTGTGTTTTTCTTCTCCTACGCACTTGCCTTGCTTTGTCATGAAGGAGGAGGGCTTCTCTGGGAGCCCACTTCTTCACTGAATTCGATGACCTACTCAATTGACCTAACCCTTTGTGGGGCATAGCGCGTCAAATATTGCATGTGCCCCAGTTGACGTTTTATGGTCATGTTAATATTGGCAAGCTCCATTGTTTCATTTCCAGTTCTGGCTGGTTTATTGATTAGGATGGTCGGATAATGAATCCCCGGTAGTAACTCGATGGACCCTGGTGCGGTCCAAGTGTGCTGTAGTAAGCAGAGCAGCCCTTTAACCTAACCTAATCTACCAACATTAAAGGGTTTAATTACAATACACACTTTGAAAACTTTTATCAAATTTCTTGGTTTCCCATCATTCCCATACTCGTTAAACAATCATCAATAGAGAAACTTCGAAAATTTACATACCTAATTTTATGCAGTCCGGATGGCGCAACGGTTAGCACGTTGGCCTTCTACGCACTGGGCCCCGGTTCGATTCCTACTAAATACGGTAGTTTCCGATAGAAAAAGTGGATTTACGAGTCGGACTATGCTGATAAATGAGTACCCATTTATGGGGTAAATAGCTCGGTTGAGCGTGTTGCTGATCACACACCTCTGCACAAGACATACCGTCACGATCTAGAAAATGAGATGATGCTAACTTATCTCGACTCTATGGTTCAAATTGGACTGTTGCGCCAGTTATTTATTTATTTTATTTAATTTTTGTACTAACAAGGCATAGTAATACAGGAGATGTTCACGCGTCAAGACAATTAACAAGTGTACTAAGTTTAATTTGGAAGTGTGAAGTATATAGGTACATATTTTTATTTACAAAATCATAAATCGTATTTTTGAATTTTGAAAATCGTAAAATTTTCTGCTGGAGCTCTTTTAAAATCGTAAAATGTATTTTAAGCTAAAAATCGTACAGAATACCATAAATCTATTTAACTTCTTCGTCCGAGGCGTCCTCGAATATTTCCCTCCTTTTCGTTACTCTACTGTGGTTACCGCGTATCCCTATTTGTTTGTTTTTTTTTGTTGAATTTTTGATTTTCTATGCCTTGGAGTTTTTAGTTTTGGAGTTTTTGATTTGTTGAGTTTTGGGATTTTGAGTTTTTGGGATTTTGAGTTTTTGGGATTTTGGGTTCTTGGGCTTTGAAGTTTTAAATTTTTAAGTTTTTATGTTTCTGAGCTTTTGAGTTTTATGTGCTTGAGCTTTTTCAATTTTTGAGCTTATTTTCAAAATTTCGGAATTTTGTAATTTTTGAGTTTTTTTGTTTTTATTTTTATTTTTTTTTCTCGTTTGTTTATATATTTGTTTTTATGTTTTGTGTCTATGATCTCATGAGTCTGTTGGCTTATCAGTTTAGAAGTTCATGCATTTTGTGATGACGTCAGTCTATGAAGCTGCAGCAAGCAAATCCATAAACAAATCACTCGCAATTCTGAAAGGCTTCAGTACGCAAATCCTGTTAGGACTTAAGAATTGTTGGTGGATTTTGATTCTTTCATTGACAGCCGTTATGATTATAGTCTAGCATGGATTGCTTTTTAGTACGAATAATTCCCTGGTCCGAAAAAGGGGGGGGGGGAAGTGGGGTGTCATTTATTCATTTAATACTCGTATAGGCATGTTGTTGAATTATATTATCATGTCAATGAACGACGAGTACTTTCTATTTCTGGTATATTTTTTTCCAATTCGAGATAACTATAACGGAATTAGAGGCGAAATAAGCGAGAAAGTCCTCAAAATCGTATTCTAGTAAAATGCCCAATACATATTTAGCTTCTTTTCTGACCTCTCCGATCCCTTCAAATTTTGCTATAATTAGGGAATTATTCATATTTAAAAAGCCCTGCATACTGTTCTCTAATCCCATCGCCCCTCTATGAAATAAGGAAAATCCTCCAAAACTCCTAAGTCCTAACATATTCCTCCGAAATTTATCTGAAAAACTTTCGGCCAAACGTTAAACCGAAATGGCTCCCAAACGAATCACGATTTTGGCCTTGGGGTACAAATTTCCAGATCATTATGAAAGTGCCTCCTGAATAATAACAATGGCAACAGCACATGAGAAGGAATGGGTATCCTTTCGCTAGACTCGCTCATGGAGTAGGTCCATGATATCTTTACATCTCGGTGAGGGTTGAGGGATGAGTTATGTCATTCCGTTGCCGGGCTTCCGACAGGCAGGCATTATTTTCACTAATTTTGTTTTCCGCTTGTCACTATTTGTCCTCGGGTTAGACGATCTGTGCAGATATCCATCGCAATGGGGTGGCAAATGTTGGATAAGAATACAGAGAGTGGACATGATTGGAATTTTAAGTTAAGCGGTCACACCGAAGTGATTTTTGTTTTCTTCCCTATTCGAAAACAGTAGATGGTTGGCAATGTGAAGCAACCATATGTATATAGGGGGGTTGATGGGAAAGTTGGGCAAATATTTTGGTATTAATTCAAAGTGGATTTTGATTGAGTCGTCGGTGGATTAAGAATAAGATGTTCAAGTTTGTTTGTGATTGGTTCGTAGAAATGTTTTAATAAATATTAATAAAAAATATGTAAATACTTATCTCTAGTTAAGTGTTAAAGCAACTATTTATTATTAATTTTTATTTATTTATTTTAATACTATTTCATTCTGTAATTTTGAAAACTGGTGTCGAATGCAGTAAAAAAATAACAAAATAATTTTAAAATTGTGTGGTAAAGAAAATAAAAGGAAAATTGAAATAATAATTACAAATGAATTAAGGATAAGAATTAAAAATAAGGAAAGAAAAAGCAAGGAAAGAGAAAGCAAATAAAACTAAGAAACAAAAATTAAATAAAAGAACTTCAAAGAAAATGGAGACGAAGGGCCGAGCATTAATATTGATTTAAAAAAACCTATATTAAGCCCCCAAACTATGCAACACTGAACAAGTGTGCGAGTGATTGAAATTTATAAGCCACAATTTCACTTCTAGAAGCAATTTACTAACGAATGCTTCTTACAGACTGTGGCACTTTCTTATATAATCTAGGGGTGGAACATGTAAAAAATTTAAGAAAGCAAACCCCATTATACCTAGGGATATTTACAAGAAATGAATGATTAAGACGTAACTTAAAAATTTGAGTTCCGAGTGTGCAAGGAATGAAAAACCACTTTAAAATTTCAAAACAATACAAGTGGATGAAACTGAAGGATTTTCAGATTATTCAATAGTGGGAAGCCGCTGTGGCATCTACATATATTCGACTCAGGACACTGCTCTAAGTGTCTCTGCTAAAAGGCAAAACCAAAATTCCGTTGCCAACATTGCTCTGAAAATGAGAATCGGATATTTAGACTTGCAAATCGACTTGTTGACTCGATTAGGTTTAATCGCCGATGCGTCAAGTCTTGCTGTGTTCTTCAAAAGAGTTTCGACTTGTCTTTTTTAAGCTGGAACCTATGGAAGCGCCAGTGATGCTAAAGAAGAATGAATGTTTCGGCATTGCCGAGTACGTAGCCTCGATTAAAACTAGCCATTTCAATCGATTTATCGAATAGAGCAGGTTGGATCAACAAATTGGCTCCGGCTCTATAGAATCAGAGCGATGACATAATAGCCTGATTGTCTGTATGTTGTGTTTGATTGTTGAAATGTTTGTGGCTCTTCTTTGGAACAGGCCCATTTGTCATATAATTTAACTAAATCCACACTCCCTTGACACAAATCAAAAGAGAAATTATGATTCGAAAATTTTGCATGTTACTCTTCCAATAAGGAAGTACACATATTTTTGGAACTTTAATAAGAAATCGTAAATCGTATTTTCAATTTTTCAAAATGGCGAAATTTTGTTCTAGAGCTTTTTAAAAGGTAAGAACATATTAGATGCTGGAAATATTGCAAAATACGATAAAACTAAAAAATTGCTTGCCTGGCGTGGTGATAACAACAAAATTTGAGTCTTTTTCTTGTACTGAATATTCCTTGTTCTTTTTTCTCACTGAGCACCCCTGGTCTAAAGTATCAAACGCTTTTTTTTATATCTACATATAAAGCTCCTGAGAATTTACCTTAATTAATTCCATCATAGATCTACCTGTAAAAAAGATAACAAAGCATCCTCGGTCGGCTTGCCGTCCCTAAAATCAAATTGACAATTGCTAAAGAAATTAGTTTTGTCTAAAAACATACTCATTCGATTTTTATAGTTTTTAAAAGCGAAATTGGACAGTAATTGTTAGTATCAGATGCATCACCCTTCTTAAATAAAGGGACAGCTTCCGCTCAATTTAACAGGAAAAACACCGGATAAAATACTTTTGTTAAAATTATTATATAATCTAAAATATCAACAATATTCAAGGCTAATTTTTAAGCACCAAATTAGAAAGTCTATTATCAAAATTATAATTTTTACTAAACCCTATAATTCAAGAGAAGATATATCTACCAAAAAAAAGCTTGCAGTTTGAGAAATCATCAACTGGGCGATTGGAATGTAAGCCATTCCAGGAATCAAACGAGATAGAGTGAGAGATATTAGAAAAGGAGTCGACAAAAACATTGGCAGATTCCTTTGGGTCTAAATAAATATTGGTTGCTTGAAAATGAATTCGAATCGTAAATAAATACATATTTACAATATATGGAAGCCAACCAGATGAGGAGATTATTATTGGGACCACCCATAATCCACAAGACCTGACAACATGTTTACTGAGCACTTCCCGAATACACTCTGTTCTACTGGGCTGCTACATACTTGTTCCTAAAACTTTAGTTTAACGGTTTTTGCGAAAAAAAAAATAAATGGAATTTTTTCGTGAAAATGGGATTAAAACCAGACCGAAGCTTCGCTTCGGAGTCCTCAGCGTATATACCCTAGCCTTGTACATACCTAGTAGTGATACCAAAAGTACCAATTGGCAACGACCATATGCATTAAAAGTGAGTTTTTTATGGCCAGTTTATAGGGGAGGTTGGCGATCATTCAGAAGGATCTTGAACATTCTTAAAATCAACTAACTAACCCAAACTACAAATAGTTGTCGAAATTTTCAAGTCGCTAGCTTCATTCTATCGAAAGTTATCGCTTATTTGAAGTCTCACATGTGAGGGAGGTAGGGGTTTCTTGGGTCGGATATTGATGTTGTTGTTGTTGTTGTGGTAGCGATGCTTTGAATACTGCAGTTTTGACATGGATATGTCTTATAGCTGGGGGTCATCCTAAAAATCTGTCCGTCACACGAAATGTCTGTTTTTCTACTCGGGGGTCAGAAGAGGAAACAAGCCCATTGAAAATTTTTCTATTCTGGTTGTGCATGTCGTTTGAGTGAAGTGGTCATTGTGCATGGCTGTTGCTTGTGGATCCGCGCGGGCGGCGCGCTTGCGGGGATCTTGTGTGTACATGTTAAGATGTTGATTTGATAGCGATAAAGGTTGACGTTGTGAACGGCAAGAATGAATGTAGTGGCCGATTTAAAATAGCACCCATTGTACTATCTGAATCACTAGGATCCCAGAAAAAGTAGCAAGTCGTCAGTTCAACTAACACTTGGATATGCGCAGACGCAATTTGAGAGAGTGTACATAATTCCCGCCCCCCGAAGATGAGCGAGAGCGGATGAAGTTCATTCGAGCCAAATCGGGTGATCCAGCGACTGAGGTTGTGCATTTGCAATGGAGGCAATTGAGGTCTGATTGGCTGACAATGTGGGCACCCACCACACGTGCAATAAACATATAGAACAAAATGGCGGATTTATACTACGTGCTATAAACATAGAACACAAGCTCCACATAGGGTGTTCACAACACCAGCCACATCCAGACAACCTGTCTCCCTCACTCGTGCACAGCGCTATGACTTCTCCTTCACAGCAATCTTTTTGTTTTCATCAATTACGTCACTAACCTGACTGAATAAGAAAATGTTTAGGGTAGGTCGGGAAATAGCTTCAACTTCACACACACACACACACTCGTCTGCACGCAATGGAGAGACGGTTGAGTCTAAGAAGTTCAATCAATGGACGGGTGTTGCTTCGTCATCGGCGACAGTGCGACAGAGATGCTTGCTCCACGGACCTTGGACTACACTTCCGCGGCGGATCCACCCCTTTCTTGTGATGGCCAATCCCATCCAGCCGACTGAAATCAGTGTCACCAAGGTCACCAACGTGTTTTTCCCGTGAGATGTAAGGAACTTACGACCGTACTTGTATCGCGCAAACCGCGTACTATCACGATCGATGATATATCAACTAACAGTGCACAATTCTGATTTAGTGAGGAGAATAGTGCAAATGATACAGTTTGTGCAGCGCGGATAACGTAAACGTTAATGCAATAAAATTGTGTTGTCGCGCTTGCCGTCTTTAGACTTAGACGAGTACTATCTAAGTATCTAATAGTAAGTGTGTTTAGCTAGACCGCGGCTTGACGCGATCGATCGCGGATTTACGTACTAACGAAGCACAGGCGCATATAAAATATGTAGAGTGTATGATCGCTTGATCCACACACAGGGCAACGGTTGGGTTAATTTGTATTCTCCTGTACACTATGCGGGACGGTATGTCTTGAAAATGATACAAAGTAGCTACACTGCATGCAGATACATCGGTACATGGATATGTCTTATGCCTACCGAAAGCGTGGGACGTGTTTTGTCGTATGATTTCATCCAGTATAACTATACTGGGATCTTTATAAAACTTACGTCGATATCTTCAACACAACAGGTTCCACGCAGTTGGTAGCCAAAGACATATCCATGTTCCGATGTATCTGCATGCAGTGTAGATACTTTGTATCATTTTTCTAACAATTTTCTATAAAGTGCTAATGGCTGGGTAATCGCTTGTAATTTCTTGCATCGAGGGGTTTTGGCAGCTCTTGGCCGTTGAAAAACGGTTCGTTTCGGTACGAAGAACCGGCTGGTGCAACAGTCCAATTTGGACCATAGCCTCGAGATGAGTTAGCATCATCTCATTTTCTAGATCGTGACGGTCTTGTGCAGAAGTGTGTAATCAGCAACACGCTCAACCGAGTTATTTACCCCATAATGGGGACACATTTAACAGCTGAGTGGGCTCATAGTCCGACACGTAAATCCCCTTTTTTTATCGAAAACTACCGCATTCAGTAGGAATCGAACCGGGGCCCAGTGCGTAGAAGGCGAACGTGCTAACCGTTGCGCCATCCGGACTATAATTTGATAAAACGCAAGCCCTTAACTTAGGTCGCTTTCATAATCATGGGTTCATATGACACCCATCTTGCCTAGATAGCACACATAATAGTAGTACGTAGGTTGCCTTTTATATTTCGGGATTGGACAACCCTAGTGTTGCAATCTGGCAACTGACAGCTCTATCGTAAAGTTTGACATTTTTGAGGTTATACGTACTCAGAACGTTTTGACATACGAGCGCTATTTGTGTTTTTTACAGTAACTTTAAAGATTAATCTCGGCCAAATAATGGAATTCAATCGTGAACATTTTCGTGCGATTATTTTTTACAACTTTCGACGTGGATTAACTCAGCAACAGTGCATGGATGAACTGAATTCAATTTTTGGCGATGAAGCTCCATCGAGGAACAGTGTTTATCGATGGTATGGTGAATTCAATCGAGGTCGTAGTTCACTCCAAGACGAATTTCGTGAAGGTCGTCCAAAAGGTCAAGGTCGTCCGGAAACCATTGATGCTGTGCGCGAACTGATATTGCAAGATCGTCATGTGACCTATCGTGAGATTGAGACAACCTTAGGCATTAGTGGGACCAGCATACATTCAATATTGCATGAACATTTGACTGTCAAAAAAATTTGTTCGCGTTGGATCCCACACAATTTCTCAATCGCTCAAAAAAAGGCTCGTGTCGATTGGTCGAAAGAAATGCTCAAAAAATACGATCGCGGTGCTTCGAAACACGTCTCTGACATCGTGACAGGTGATGAATCGTGGATTTATGCGTATGAGCCCAAAAGTAAACAGCAGTCGACAGTATGGGCGTTTCAAGATGAGCCAAACCCAACAAAAGTTGTTCGCGCACGAAGCACTTCCAACCAAATGGTCGCCTGCTTTTTCGGAAAAACTGGACATGTCGCAACAATACCACTAGAACAACGCAGAACAGTCAATTCTGAGTGGTACACAACCATTTGTTTGCCAGTTGTCTTCCAAGAAATCAGGAAAACCAACCGCCGAAGACGGATCACTCTTCACCACGACAATGCGAGCTCTCACACATCAGCTCAAACAACTGCATTTTTGAGCACTCAAAACATAGATTTGATGGGTCATCCGCCGTATAGTCCTGACTTGGCACCGAATGACTTCTTTTTATTCCCGTACGTAAAAAACAAACTGAGAGGTCAACGTTTTTCAACACCTGAAGAAGCGGTTGCTGCGTTCAGAATGCAATGTTTTGGAGACACCTCAATCAGAGTGGCAAAAGTGCTTTTACAATTGGTTCAGTAAAAGACAGCTCTGATAGGAAGTATGTACATGTAACCACTGCACCATCCGAAAAATGTAGGCTCGTAGTCCGACACGTAAATCCCCTCTTTTATCGAAGACTACTGCATCCAGCAGGAATATAAACGGGGCCCGGTGAGTAGAAGCCGAACTTGCTAACCGTTGCGCCATCCGGACTAAATTGGAGCATGTGTTAATTGCCTTGACCCCTCCAGGGGCACGGGCACGTCAACATCTTTAGCATTTCTATGGTTTGTTGGCGTTTCGATAGCATATCTACTTTTCGGAAATGCAGTTGCTAGCATGCACCTCCTACCCGCGCCGTCTTTATACCGACAAGCTCGGAGCACTGCAGGAGTTCTATTAGTATTTACAGCAGTTTTTGATCGCGCCGAGATTTGAACTCCGAGCTCTAGATTAGTATCGCATAGCGGTGACCAAGCGACCACGGCCACCGAACATGAAACTTACAAATAAGTCGGGGGAGCTTTGACTTTACAACGAAATTGTAGAAAAAAACTTAAAATCATAGAAAATCTTTTTCGCTAAAAAGTATTTTTATGCTTCATAAAACGGTCAGACAGTCTGAATGTGAAGCTGACCTTGGCGCTCTAGGAACTATCACCAATGAATTGCACCTCTCCCCTCAATGAAAATTCATTCAGGGGACCCAATGGCAAATTTGAAGCGCGCTGGGGAGCTAGCTCATCTACGTTTCATGATGTCAGTTATTTGTACTTTGAGTTCAAACATTTTGATGGCCATCTCATAACATTGAAAGCAATGAAAGCTGCAACAGGATACAAATCAAATAAAACTCCCACTTTGAAACTGAGTCAATATTTACTATGTACACTCTTCCAAAAAACAACTAAACTTTACATAAGCATACTGTTCCTTTAACAACAACGAAAAGTGTAAACATCGGTACAGATCCTATTGGCAACAATCGATTCTGTGGGGAACATCAAAATTTTTTCCAGGAATTCTTGTGAAGTAGGCAGTGTGAAAAATGATTCTGGGAATCGCCGAATTCAATCCATTACCGTAATAAAAGGCAACATCCTTTCACGGTTCTTGGCAATCATTTAATAAATCATAAGAAAACGTGAGTCTGTTTCTAATTAGATAAAACAGAGCAAAAGCTAGCATCATGTGTTGTTCGAAGCATCCAATGGAAGGTTTGACTTTTAAGTTTTCCTCCACTTCTCATCAACATCACGATGAAAATTTCATGCATTCACTGTGAAAATTCAATGTGCAAAAGAAAATATCGTTCCCTTTTGACTTCTGTCGTTTAAGATAGACTAGCAATCTTGACTATGTCAATCAAATAATTTGCTAAGTGAATTAGTGCTTTCCGTTTTAATAGAATAAAATGCGCAATTTTAAATGATCCGCTCTTTCGTTGAGAAAATGCCATAAATGGAGAATGGTGATTTCTTGGAGGATCGAGCGATGGTGTGCCCTCTTGACTTCGTGCGACCGCCTCTATACCTATGCGTAATTTTCAACAGAGGAGCAACTGAGTAATTTCCTTTTGATAAAGGCAAAGTCTTTTCACAATCAAATTAAGTAATTTCCTTTGCATCTTGTCTTCACGAAATTGTGTTGGAATGGACCTTTAAAAGACATCGTTCAAATCATAATGTTAATTTGACTCGTGGGTTAAACACATTCAATATGACTAAAAGCATGTGTGGCCTAAAAATTTGTCAATTAATAAGAATTTGAATGAAGTGATCTCATCACGATTATATTGGAGGGGTATTTGTGCATAGTTGATGCTCATGTATGTAGATTCGTCGAAATTGCATTATGGTTAGGACATAAAAAATTGAATACTTATTTAATGTTTTCGATTCAGATTGTCGGAGCAGTTCAACTCAACGTTAGCCACCCCATACTAAGCTGATTGGGAAATAAATCTCGTGATAAATTCCGAAAGTTAGGCCTTCTGTTCAGGGGTCGACTCGTCATTGAAGCGACTGCGACCCGGGATCGATGCGGCATACTTTCCTTCGCATTCGGGTCGAGTCGTACACGAAGTGTCTGTTTCGAATGGGAACCAAGGCCGCGAAATATGTTGCGCCCGTGTAGGTATAAAGAATGGTTTATGGAGGAGTTATTTTGGCATTTTTCATTTCTGTTTATTATTGATTTTATTTCTATGAGACCAATGTGGGCATATGTGGGGCGACCGGTAGCGCAGTGTGTTGAGGCATCAGCCTCATGTTTGACTACCAGCGTTTCGGGTTCGAGTCTCGTCCACAACGACGTTCGTGGCCATGGATGTGCAGGAGGTGTATGCTGGCAACTGCATTCTCCGAAACCAGTTTATGCCAACGAAACGTCAAACGGGCCGAATGGAACAGTTGACGCGCTATGCCCCACAAGGGATTAAGGCAATTGAGTATATCAGCGTGTGAGAAAAAGTTTTTTATATACGGGTATGTAAATAACTACTAGAGTACAAGTGACTCCTACGCTACCAGAACATTGAATAAAATAAATATTCAAAAAATAAGAAACTTGCTCTACACCAACGGATTAGCCCGAGCGTTAGACAACTGATGTGTGGAAATATTTTTGAAACGGTTTTCAAGTCATTTCTAGCTGGTTTTATTCGAAGATCTAACAACACATAGCGGCTGCTACGACTTTGTTTGGTAATCCGGCTCTTGATGAACTGGAAGTTCAGTTTGGAGTTATAGTGAGCCGTGGGATCGCTTTGAGCAAAGTTCTGGCAGAACGCTTCACCAGTTGGAGTTCAGCTCTCGCATGAGCCGCTCGCAGGCTTTTTGAACCTGCTCTCGAAGCAGCTGAATGATTATCGTGCCCTAATTGTAGGCGCAAAATATTGAAGATGTGACAATGCATATGATGACCCACTAATGGCGGCATGGTGTGCTGATCTAAGGCGACAATTAATGGCGAACAGTCAGACAGCACAATCTTACTTCTTTTGGTATACGCGTCCGAACAACTGAGAGGGGGGATCTATAGACTCGCTTCCCTTCTAACGAAGTCATGATGAAAATATCAATGCGCTCCAGGCTTCGATATAGCCTGGAGAAAAGGCATCATTACCATTTTTCAAGGGACGGGACTAAAGTTACTTATGTATTTTTCAAACATTTTCCAAGAATTCATTTAAGCCGGCTTAATGAATTCATCAGTGATACTCATGTAGAGACGCGTAGGTTGTCATGTATGGATTCCCCGAGAGCTATCAAGGTGAGAAAAAATGTTTTCTCGTGGGAGAGCTTGAAGCCAGGCCGCACGAATTATGAGATCAAATCTCTACCCACTGAGCCACATTACTTGTTTTCTTTTGAAGGTAATATCAAAGCCCTCGATGGAAGCTAATGTCAACTATTGAATCATCGAAGGCAAAACAAAATAAGTCGTGAGCGTGAGCAATTTATGAAGGTACATAAGCGACCGAAGTGGGAATGTGTACGTCTACATGCATATCCTTGCCTTGTTTTCTCCCCCCGCTGCATCTCCGCGAAAAAAATTCTCGACTTGTGAACGATGGCTGATAATTAAGCGATGTGCTGACCACTCGTTTTTGTAAAAACCAACGGTTTCTTCGTTTTGTTGTCAGCTTTGGCTGGTTTGACGATTGAAAGGGGCTCAGCTATACCGAATCTAGTGGGTATCGCGACGAATCCAACGGTGGTCTATGTCCGCCTTGCTCTTGCTTGGCAATGCAGCCCGGCTAACGTAACCTAACGTAAAATCTGAGAATAGATAATTTTCCGGATCAAATAGATATGTATAGCATTTGCTGGTCAAGTACGTAAAAGTCCGAGACAAATAGATATCTTTCCGGATCGAATAGACAATTTTCCGGATAAAATAGATAACTTTCCGGATTAAATAGACAACTTTCCGAATCAAAAAGATAACTGTCCAGATCAAATAAATAATTTTTCGGATCAAATAAATAACGTTCCGGACACAGATAAACAAATTTACGGGTCTAATAAACAGTGACGTGCAGTGGAAATTTTTCATAGTCAAGCAGTTGGGCGCCCTAAAGCCAATTTAGCATAAACAAAAATGGACTGTATAATAGAATATGGGCAGTCACAAAAACATTTATACCAAGCGGCTTTAAGCCTTAAAGAAGAAATCAGGAAAGATATAAATAAAATATTGACACATATATTCGGAATACAAAAAAAAAATAAATAAATAAAATATTACTAATAAAAAAAATGATAAATAAATATTATGTTAATTAGGACTAAGAAAAATTCAGGGGTATTTGAAATAAATAAATATTCTTTCGCCATTGCCATTTATTTGTATTCCAAATCTATGCGCCGTTCATTAAGTAAAAACTCTTTAATCACATTATCAAAAAAATCGTTTTCTCTTCGCATTTGTATAAGAAGATCCTTTTCAACCGCAATTAAAGCAAGATCCGAAAGTCGTTCTTGGGATTGGCGATTTCTCAAAAATGTGTGAACGCGCTTTAGTGTTGAAAATGACCTTTCCGCAGTTGCCACTGTGACTGGAATTGACGTTAATAATTTTGCTAAAATATGAACTTGCTTAAAACCGTTTGCGACATAAGGCCGTTTTTGAAAATAATCGAGAATTTGACTAAGACTCGCGTTTTTAAACTCATCTGAAGAATAAATAACTTTTAGCTCATTTTTCAACTTTATTCTGTCGAAAAATTGACCGTGATATTCAATAAGTGAGTCAAAATTTTTATCGGGAAAATTTGACTTGAATTTAGAAAAATAATTCGGTTCAAGCAACTCTAAAAATGAAAGATCTTTAAACGAATGGAATCGATCTCGAATTTGCCCGAGAATAACATCTATAATCTCCCGAAATATCCGCCGTAAATTTTGTAAAGGATCTATCGCATTTCTACATTTCTTACGTGGTGGCTGATATTCTGCTGTAACTGTCGAATAGAAATTATCAAACTTTTTAGAAAAGTCATTTTCAAGCCAATTTTCAAATTCAATAATTTTTTGGCTTGTATATGAAATGTTTACCACTTTGCTCTGAATAATATTAAATAATATATCAGTTTTCGAAAAAATTTCAGAAAAAATTAACGGATATAATTGAAAATCTGACTCTGCGAATTTTTGTAAGTATATATCGGAAAAAGTCAAGGAATCGCCATCCCAGTGTTGAGAACCATTCGAAATTGTCTCAAAAACTGTACAAATTTCATGCTTATGTTCAAATATAACGTTAATAATACGCGAATGATAATGCCAACGCGTTTTGGAAACCGATGGTAAACGACGATTTACTATATTTGCAAAAAGGTCCGACCTTTTAGTGGATGTATTAAAAAATGATGCGATTTTATTGATGTGCGTGAAAAATAATTTAATTTCCGGAATAAACTCAACTGCTTTAGACAATACTTGATTTAGTGAATGAGCGTAACATGGAACGAAAATTGCCGATTTATGTTTTTCCCGAATTAAAGTCTGAACTCCACGAATTTGAGAACTCATTACTGCTGCGCCATCGTAACATTGTGCAATTAATTTCTTATCGATATTAAAATTTTGCAATTGTTTTAAAATGTGAGAGCTTATTGCTGTAGCTGTACGATTAGCGCTTACATCCAAAAATCCGATAAATCTTTCTTCAATCTCATTTGATATTGTATATCTAAAAATCATCGTTAATTGTTCCCGACCGCTAACATCTGGCGTTTCGTCGACCATTACAGCTACAAATGGAGCCTCCTTTATTTCAAAATTGATTTTATTTCGAACCACATTAGCTATAGCGGAAACAAGATCGTTTTGGATTCTATTAGACAAACCCGAAAACGCTGCATTTGCTTTTATAGAATCTATGTGGGACTCAATTATCGGATCGTACAAACTCAAGAAATTTACGGTTTCGATAAAATTACCACGATTATTTGAAGAAGAGTCTTCATTATTTCCGCGAAAAGGAAGCTCCTGTTTTGCCAAAAAAAATTACAGTATCGATTAAACGTTTCAAAATATTACGATTACGCTCAACTTTTTCATTATGCAAACTAACAGATATTGCCACCTGGTTACTAAGCATAAACTCTATACGCTGAGAACCAAAATTATCTAATTTAATTAACGACTGAAGATGTTTTTCGGAACTTGAATGCTTTGCTGCTGAGCCCGTAAAATTATTCAAATCACTAAATCCAGCTTTATTCCAAACAGATTTTTCATTCGTGAACAAAAGACACGGCCAGCAAAATAACTTATTTAATTTACAGCTTCCCGTTAACCAAATGTACTTTTCATACGTTTCGATATGGAATTTTCGCGTAATATTTTTTAATTTAAACTCTAAACTAAGATCTGGCTTCGGTCTATCCGATTCTATAATTTCTCTTTTCTTGGCAAAGGAAAGAGTTGAAAATCCCGCTTTTAGTACGAAATCCGTCGCGCAGCAATACTCCGACATAATGCGAAAAGAAAACTTACCACTTTTATCACAAATCAAATCAATTAAATCACTACAAACGGTCAAAAAAACTTCAAATCACAATTTAATCAAAATCACCCGATTGCACTGATTTCCTCTTTTAAATTGCAACGGAAAATCCATTACATAACAAAAACAAAAGCTCTACTGGAAAAATCAAATTCCCATAAGCATTGCCTGCATTGGCAACATTTCATTAACAAGCATCATTGGGCTTTATCCCACACACAAAAGCAGTCGCGCCAGTGCTTGACTTGTCTCATATAAATTTGCGAACAAAACAAAAAAAAATCGTTGCCCAATGTACTACCGAAATCCAAGATTCCCATTTTCTGGAATCAACATGTCTCTAGTATTTGGATGCACACATGGTACATGCATCTAAAGATCTAGGCACATTTTCCTATTCTAAGTTTGGTGTCTATGGTGTGCAAAATGTGGGAGGTTTGAATAGTATCTAAAGTAATTGAACGAATGTTTTTTAACCAAAAGAAGGCGCGGATCAGAATTTGAATGTGTAAAGGAATATTTGAATGATAATATGTATTCTTCAGCTTACAGAAAAACATTGACTGAAATGATGATATGTGTATTGGTGTAAGCAAAGTTTATTATTGAATTGCTTATTTCGGTAAGTCAAGCAGTTTGGAATTGCTTACTACGAGTGCACGTCACTGCTAATAAATAACTTTTCAAATCAAATAAATATATTTCCAAATCAAATAAATAGATTTTCTAATCAAATAAATGATTTGCCTAGTCAAATGGCTTAATTGCCAATTGAAATTAATAAATTTCCACATGAATAAATGCCACCGTATTTACCAATGTTAACACCGATTCGGCTATTTTTTTATTATCTTTTTCGTTATCTATAAAAACCAAGACTTCTTGCCAAGATGGATAAAGTTTATCCACTAATTCACACAAGAAGTACCAGCAGTTGTACCAGTTGATATGTACAGTTGAAATCGTTTACAATGACACCGGGTATAAGTGCTACCATATAATTCCCCTTCCCCTTCCGGGGCGTAATAATAAGTTACAAAATCTCCCGACTTGTCGCAGGTAAGCGGCTGAATAGGAGCAGGAACTTATATTGGCAACGTGCATCGACCGAAGCTGATTCATGCCAACGAGACGTCAGCTATGCCACATGGAATAGTTGACGCGCTATACCCCACTACGGGTTAGGACACATGAATTGTAGACTAAATAATTGTGCTGATATTTCAAAAATAGATAGTCTCCATTTGTCATATTCAGTACGTTAAACATTCTACCGAATTTTGCTTTTTTAAGTTTCACAACCACTTCCAGATTGGAGAATTCTTTGCATTTATACTCGTATTCCATATTCCAGTATAGTAGACAGTGCTCTAAACAATTTTTATGATCCGCTTTGAATAAAACATAGTCCTTTTCCGGGATTTTATTCGGATGATCCATTGAAAAGTTGTACCACAAGAACCCAAAAAGCCATAAAATCCTATTCATCTACTCATCCATGGATGCCAAGCACGTATGTAGCAGGCATCCGCAATGAAACGCAGATAATGGCGACATCATGTCTGCCATTTGTATGACTCGATTTCAGTCTGAAGGAAGCCATAGGGAAAACTATAAGTTTATCGATTAGAGGAAGTTCCTGCAAGTGTTTCTCGGGATGCGCCCAAGGGACGCTGGGAAATATTCAAGCAATCTATCCATGCGACTTTGTCCTTTGCTGATTTATATGTATGTATATATGTTCTTGCATGCAGATGTGTGGGTCGTAGATTTCGGATCAAGAAATATTAGGCGTGTTTTTTTCAACAGTCCAGAACAACAATGGCGCGCATTACACTAACAACCTGCTCTGTATAGAACAATTTTGAAAAAAAAAAAACGTGCCTATTGTGTACTCAAACATGACGTAAAACGCTTTACACTATTGCAGTCATCCGTAGAAATTATGCGACAAGTTTAAGGCTGCGCGCAAGTTGGCACACGTTCACGTGTCGCGTTCACGTGTTTTATGTCAAACGGTTTGAGTCTATGGTTTGCAACCAAAGATTTCGCATCTTTGGTCTGTCAATTTGACAAATACTGTTGTCGTATCACCAAATTGGATTCATTATTGTGTGTTAACGCCAATAATTTAGTATGAAATATGTGCTTATGTACATCCTACTACTCTCCAGTCGTTTGTTTTGCCACTCAATTCTTACCTAATTATCCGTTTTAAAGCACAATAATGAACCCAATTTGTTGATACGAAAATAGTCGAGCATTTGTCATAATGACAGATTCGCATATTTGGCTGCAAACCATAGACCCAAATCGTTTGACAGCAAACACGTGAACGCGACACGCGAACGTGAGCCAACATGCGCGCAGCCTAAGAATCTTAAATCCCAAGAGAATGGTTTGCAGCCTCTGATGTTGAGTAAGAAATTGTATGAACATTTTAAAAATATCTCCGCACCTTTTCCTTATATGAGATTTTTTTTTTTAATTCAGCCGTATTACTCAATAGTAATGGGGAGTAGCATGTAAAAACCGATATCCAAAACGGCGGAGCCTAATATCGAATCTATGGTTTTTGGGGTCGCTACGGTTGTTCGTGGTATAACCGATACCGTAGTTAGTTCGCTTCCAGTCACATGGAAACAGAATAGTCTTGAAAAATAATGTCCAAAATTACCAAGATTTGTGTAAATGGAAGATTAGCCCCACTCTTATCGAGAGTGAGAAGAAGCGCAAAGCATAGGGTCGGGTTAAGGAGCTGCGGGAGCACCTCGGCTTACAAATTTACATTGAATTCAAATGGAACAAACCGCTTAAAAAATCGCGACGGCAGCCACCGCGGTTCTTGGGTGGCGAGATCGAATTTAAATTCAATGTAGATTTGTAAACCGCAACGGCTTCCGCGGCGGCTGCCGCAGTTTGGTTAAATTGGGCCTAAATGACTAAGATTGGTAATCGAAAAACAGTGAAAGTGGTCTTCATTCCTAAAAGAGGGAACCGCTCCAAAGATGATCCGAAGTCCTACAGGCCAATTAGCCTGACTTATTTTATGCAAAAAGCGATGGAAATTTTTCTTGCTTACACTCCCTCCACTGCACGGACTTCGAGTCAATCCATTCAGCACCGGTGCCATTCCAAAGCTCAGATGTATCAGGTGACCTCAAATGTGCAACTCCTCTCTTGGCAGACAAAGCCAATTTTGTCGGGGAGTACCTTGGTGTCATCCCCGACAAAAACTTCTTTGGAAAGATCATCTTAGGGCAATCTCTGATAAGGCCATCAAGTCATTATGGATATGTGGAATATTTGTAGGTAAAACTTGGGAATCCAGCCCTGCCACTGCCAGCTGGATTCATTAAGTTATAGTAAGACTTATAGTAGGGAATGGTTCGATGGTCTGGTGGAAGAGGGCAGACACCGCTGGAAAAGTTTCAGACGCTGGCCTACCTCATTGTGGTCGGGGTTATTTGAACTTGCCCCACTACGGCTCTAGAGGTTTGCATAGATTTGCTCCATTGCACATCCACATCTTGGCGGACGAAAGAATAACATCTGAAAGGCTTGGTGCAGCAACTGCATCATCAAGCTTAGTCCAGCACAGGAACTTTGGAGCGGTGAAACCATTGAAGATTGAAGCCAGAATGCCATCGGACCGTTTGGTAAAGAAATTCGGCATCGACAACTGCTACTTCGCGTTAATCTGGGATAGAGAGGACTGGGAAGAGAAATATTCAGAATTACCCTTTGACACAATAAAATGGTTTACAAATAGCTCTAAGACAGAGCAGGGCGCTGGGATGGGCATCGTGGGGCCCGACCAACTAAACTTCATTCCCTATACGATGATTTCCTACCGTCTTTCAAGCAGAAATACACGCCATAGAAGCCTGTATTCTGCTTTACAGGGCTGCTGGACACTGTAATCTCTTCTGATAGTCAGGCAGCTATTAAAGCGCTCACTAACTGTGCCGTCACTTCATTTAGCAACTTTGGGTTTTGGCCCCAGATTCAAACTGTCATTTCAGTTATGAAGAAGACAAGACTTCGTAGCATATTCTCTGCGTGTGTGAGACCCTCGTCCGCTTCCGCATGGAATGTTTTGGTTGTACTATATAGTAGCACCAGCCATATTCTGTCAGATTAAATAAATTGGTGTGAGTAAAAGTCAGAGCAACTCTGATTTAATAGTTAGATTGTTGCTCGGAAAAAAGAGCACTCTCGGTGCCAATTGAAAACGACATAAATAAAATTATATTAGATTCAGCTCTATATTGACAAATATCATTTCGCCATCTTCGGCGACGGTTCAGAGTCGGCGCCCCAGGCGGATGCCTACTTCGCCTTAGCTTTTGACCTGCCCTGCCTCCGGGTACCCTTTGACGACTTTTGCAGAAGCTGTGAGCCAGTGGGTAAAGAAGAGAGAACTTTCCATCTACTTTGCACCTGTCCAGTGCCGGCAACGATTATAATGGTATATTATTTAGGGGCATACTTCTTTGATGATTTAAAATTCAGAAATTTTCAATGAGGTCGGCTTGGTTTGCTGCATAGAACGGTTGGGATCATAACTTCCCAGTGGAAAAACAATGAAACCACATGTAGCCTACGTATGCTTCGTCAGTTGCTGCAGCCTCTCCACCTAACCTATTTCACTGTGTTTCCGAAATAAAAAATCAGGAAGAATTGACAATTAAAAAAAAATACCCCATGTGCTTGGGTCACAAAAATCCAATGTCTGTTTGTCCCATAAACTTATCCTGATCAAAATAATAACAGTAAACTTTAGAAAACTCGAGAATCATATACAAGTATAAACACAGAGTCCTTAGTGGTTGAATATCTTGTAACGATGGTATGAACTATTTGCAATTCTGACGGTCGCCTGCCTTCATCAAGTATTTCTTTTATGTGTGACTGCCACATCTCCTTTAACCGAGTGTTTCTTATCATTCCGTTGAATAGATGCCTTAAGTAGCACGTCCTTCCAAATAGCATTTTACACAAACTGCCAAATTGAATTATTTCATTATGTCCTTAACGTAAACGACACTGCGTCTCTATATAACATAAATATAGGAAGAGACCCCATTTGCATAGGAGATTTAATGGCTTCTTTCCAACAAACATGATGTGCTCCATTCATTCGAGCAAACTAGGAAGATTTCCCATTTAGCCGGGAATTCGGTTTCATCTTAAGATGCTCGTATCTGACTGAGGCTTTTGTTAAGGGGAAAATAAAGCAGCTCCTTTCGAACTCCATTTACTGTGTAAAGCATGCATACATATTGCATTTTCTACGTGCTTCGCCTCATCTCTCGTCTTGGTTCGCTCTTATCCTCTCTTGTCGTACTCATGTGATTGTACTATTGTTCGGTCTGCTCGCATCTCAGCCTTATCCAGTCGCTTCATAAATCAGGAACGATATTCGCTTGGTCTTCTACGCAAGGAACTTTGTTTGTAAACTTGACGTAAATCTTTTAAGTCAATTTACGTCTTTTTGGGATATCAAGGAGCCCGATACGAAAACGGCGCGACGCGGCGCGGCGGGCTTTCACGGTGAGAAGCAATGCAATGGTTTGACATACGTATACAAGCATGAAGCGGAGAAGACAAATCCAGGTGATAAGACGTGACCAAATTTTCAAATCAAATACACACTCAATGCAAAGTTTCCTGATAATCGAGAAGGCGAAAGGATCACGACGACGAAGAAGTTGTCTAGTTACTGGTGTGTATTCAACAGCAAGTCTAAATTTAAAGTTTAAGTTGCATTGTTGGCTGGTGTTAGATTGCTTCACGTAGACGAGTTTATCTTTCAGCGCATTGTTGTATCTTACGAGGCGCCTTGATGTGCGTTTATCAACTTAAATAAAACTTTTGGAACAATCTCATACTGAAGCGAAGGATTTGATTTAATATGATGTCAGATATTATGCAGTATGCAGGATTCAGTCCCCCTCGAAAGTAACTTTGAACGTGATTAAATTTGTATGCATCGAAATTATTTTAAAAATTATTAATTAATAATAAAATTTAAATAATCTTCACTTTAGTTTAATTTCAAGATTAAGAAGCTCCTATATTATGGTTTAATTTTTCATCGTGGCAAATAAAAACAAATTAAATTATAATAAGAAATTAATTTGTGAAAAGTCCCCCTAAAATCCCGAACCAAATTTATGATGTTGGGGGTTTTTGCAAATAATACGCATAAATCGCAAGCTACGCAAAAATAAAATTGCTTGGGGGGTCATCATCATCGTGGCGCGACAACTCGACATCGGTCTTTGGCCGCCTGGATCGTTGTACTCCAATTATCTCGCTCACGTGACCGCATCCTCCAATTTTGGAAGCCCAAACTATATCATAGCACTGGTCGTATAATGGTTTTGCACATGCGGAGCTTCGTGTTTTTGTGCACATGCTTTGATTTCATTATGGGGAGAACCGAGAAAAGTCTTATTAGCTAACTGTATCCGTCGCTTGATTTCGTCAGTTTCGTTGGCGTTCCTTGACAAGTGTCAGCCCAGGTATATAAAGTCGTTTACGAACTCGATGTTGAGGTCCCTCACATTGATGCTCGAATGTGCAGGTATCCTTTTCGTCGATTGCATCATTATTTTAGTTTGACCCTCTTTGATACGTAGTCCAACTTCTTTTGCAGCGGTATCGAGCGTATGTAGAAGTTCTTCTGCATCGGCCAATCTTCGGGATGTGATGCTGATGTTGTCGGCGTACGCTGCTAATTGTGTCGACTTGATGGGTAGCGTGTTGCTTTTGTCCATATTCATAGCCCGAATAACGTATTCCAGTGCTAGGTTGGAGAGCGTCGGTGGCAGTCCATCGCCCTGTTTCAGATCAGTGCGTGTTTCAAATAGATCAGTAAGTCTATTGTCGATCCTGACCTGTGAGACGGAGTTGGTCATCGTCATCTTTGTCAATCGCACTAATTAACTCTAGACTCGAAACTCACCTGGACACATAGATAATATACATACTTGGCAAGCCACACGCACAATGTCGGCTTGCAGAAGTTTCTTCGGAGGGACATGAGGGCTCACCCCAAACATAATTGAGTGGTTATACACCATGCTGGTGCAGCCCATTTTGACCTACACAGCGCTTGTGTGGTGGCCGAAAACTCAGCCATCTTCTGTCTTACTGAAGTGTAATAAGCTTCAACGCCTTACCTGCCTTGCCATCACTGGAGCTATGCGCACTTTTCCTACGCCAGCTTTGGAGGCGATTATTGGACTTACTCCGTTGCATATATTCATTCAAGAATCAGCAGCTCTAAATTCTCTTAGACTTCGTTTAACTTCCGACTTGCATAGTGAAGAAAGCGGTCACATAAGCATTCTGAATCGAATTCCTGACGTGCAAATCTGCTTGAGATCAGATTACATGATCACGGAGGTTTGCTTCTGCAGAAAATTTTTAGCCCTCATCTCTGACCGCTCTGAATGGGTAAATGGCACACCCTGTCCAGACCCTAGATGTATTAAGTGGTTCACCGATGGGTCTAAAACAGAACAGGGTATTGGTGCAGGTGTTTTTGAACCCAGCACCAAGATTTCGATCGCAATAGGAATCTCGCGAAGCGTTTATCCAGCTGAGATTTACGCCATTGAGATCTGCGCCAGGGTAATCTTGGAAACTGGACTTCGGGGCGCTCACATTGCTATCTACTCAAACAGCCAAACAGCTATACAAGCGCTCTCCTCATACAAGGTCTCTTCAAAACTGGTGAATAAGTGTTACAATCTCCTTCAACTGTTGGCAACCAAAAACAGAGTCTTCTTGTGTTGGGTGCTAGGCCACAAGCGCATTGAGGGGAACAAGGCTGCGGGTGAACTTGCTAGACAAGGATCATCCAGTCATGAACCTGAGCCTTACTGTGACTTTGGGCTGGTTTCGGCCAAGCTGCGGATCGCCGATTGGTTTGCACTATTGCGTCATCAGTACTGGAACAACCTTCCAGGGATACGTCAAACAGAGGAGCTTATTTTGCCCTTCATTCACAAGGGTACTACTCAAATGAGTAGAACCCACCTAAGACTCCTAGTGGGGTACTTATCTGGCCATCACCTGGTCAGATATCACCTAAACAAGATGGGTCTGTCCAACAAGACTGAATGCCGTCTCTGTCTGGAGGACGTGAAAACGACCAAACACATCTTGTGCGAATGTCCCGCCATCGCGCGTTTTAGGATGTCACTCCTCGGGCAGGTTACTATCAGCACTGCAGACTTCAGGTTGATTCCTGCTAAAAACTTACTGAACTTTATTAGAAAGGCTTTTCGATTAATGGGCTACGGCACAATAGATTTTTTATGGTCGCAGTGCCTTCCTGCTGGGACAGTAGCTCGACTATTTTATTATATCTTATCTTATCTTAGTCCTCGTTTCGGACTTTAGAGATAATTTACCAGCAGCCTGTAACGGACTATTTGGATGGCTTGCTGGTGCTTGCGCTCGCATTCGAGTTCAGGTGAAGTGGGACCCTCGGCGACTGGTTTTGTACCACCGACATATCCTTACCCATCAGATGCTGCCATAGATCTGCCGGTGGAAGCAGCACAACCAGACCAGAATATGGCTCATTACAAGCCGTAGATGTATAGATGGTCCGATGAATTTATAGAATCTCACCAGTTGCGCTCTGCCCGGCTAGCTTATCTGCCCTACAGTTGCCAACGAAACTATGACTGACCAGAATAAGGAAATGTTAAAGTAGTCACTGATCTTCGTCGGCGTTGAGCGTCATTTCACCATGGTCTTGGATGTAGTCAGATCCGGTTTGAGGGATTTAATTACAGCTTGGCTGTCGGTGAAAATTATTAAAACTCTAGCCGATACCACGTCATATCCAAGCCAAGTTCTACCTTTGGTAATGGCCGTAGCCTCGGAATTAAAAACACTGCACAATTCAGGGAGACTAAAGGAAATGCTTGTGTTAAGTGCTTCAGAAAACACTCCCGCCCCTACCCCCTCTTCCGTCTTGGATCCATCTGTGTAGATTTCAATTGAATTGGGAAGCGCAATTCCATTCTCTCCTCATTAACTGCGCGATGGTATCAGGTTGAAGAAATTTTTCTCAAGCATGTGGCAGTGACTGACTAAACCACTTCCAAGTAGTGGTTTAGTCAGTCACTGCCGGAGTATCGAAGCTGTAGAGAATGGCAGCATGTCCAGCATTTTAAGTAAACCACTGATAAGTGTCACTATGTCGAATAACCGTACTAGCGGTTTCATCAAAAATATCAAGTGGCAGCAGGTAAGCAGCATGTTCAGTGCAGCAAAATGAATATTTCTAACAGCTCCACAAATAGCAATGCTGACCAGTCTTTGCGCCACTCCCAAAAGAAGATGGTTAGCTTCTATGATCAGCACAGTCCCCCAGACAACCACCCCAAACATGAGTATAGGACATAAAACAGCTACATACAGCCAATTCAGTCCTCTCGGTTTCAGCCTCCAACTCTTACTTAAGGCACTCTTGCAGAGTAGAGTGCGACCCTCTCCTACAAATTAAATTTCTATGATAAAGTCTTATCCCGAATAAGTCCCAAAAATTTTGGTCGAATGTTTAGTAAGATTAAGTTAGTTGGTATTAAAGATACGCCAGATCCGACCCAAGAAACTCCTACCTCCTCTACAAATAAATCTTAAAATAAGCGATAACTTACGATAAAATAAAGCTAGCGGCTTGAAATTTCGGTCAAATGTTTGTAGTACTATTCAGCTGGCTGATATTGAAAATACGTAAAATCCGACTAACGAAACGCCTACTTCCCCTACAAATGAAATTTCAAATAAGCGATAACTTTCGATAAAATGAAGCTAATGACTTGACATTTTGGTCAAATGTTTGTACTTAGATCTAGTTGATTGTTGTTAAAAATGCGCAAGATTCTACAAAAGAAACCTACCCCTACAAGTGAGACTTCAAATGAGCAATAACTTTAGATAGAATGAACCTAGCGAGTTGAAAAATTGGACAAATATTTGTAGAATGGGTTAGTTATTTTAATAGATTTTGAGAGTAGTGGTGAAGATCTTCATGAATGAGTGCCAATCTTTCCTATAAACTGGCCAAATGGGATACTCACTTTTTTTGCATATGGTCGCTGCCAATTGGTACTTTTGGTATCACCACTAGGTCTGTACAAGTCTAGGGTATATACGCTTCGGACTCCAGGCTGAAGCAAAGCTTCTGTCTGGTTTAAATTATGTTTTAAAAAATTCCAGAAATGGTGGTTTCTCAAAATTTGCAGCCCATTAAAAATTTGCTAACCTGGCCAGTAGCCCATGTTGTCCATGCTTAAATCCGCTACTGCAGACATGAAATTCCATCAGTGATTGCTCCAGGCTTAGCCCCCTAAAATTGCACTTTATGATACAGTGCAATTTTAGGGGGATTTTTCACAAATGATTTACAGGAGATCATTCAAGTTAAATTTATGCACGTTAGAGTCATTTGTCATGATGACTATTGATCCGCAAAACAAAAAAGAAATTCGCGTTTTGCGAATTTTGGTGTGTGCAAAACAGCTCCAAACAGGAGTCGGAATACTCTTATCTTCTGATGAATTACAAACTACCACTCAATTGTCTTAACTTCTAGTGGGTCATAGAGCGTCAACTCTTCCATGTGGCCCAGTTTTCATTTCGTTGGCATAAACTAGTTTCGGAGAATGCGGTTGCCACTATGCACCTCCTCCATTTTTTTCATCGCAACAAATTGAACCGGGTTTCACCACATGCGTCTAACTAGCATTTGGCCAACCTAGGACCTGGAGTCAAATTTAATCTTTAAACAGAGAAAGAAAGGAATCAGGTCCCCATGAACATATTATCACCTTTTCCCCGAAATATCTCCAGTTTTACAATATAAGACATAACCCTGTCAGTCTATGTACACACTACATATTTATTTCTCTCCATACGCTATTATCCCTATTATTGTGAAATTGCATGCCAAACGCAAACAAAAATCCTTTTACGATACGTGAAGGTGAAATGGAGAATCAAGGAGACTGAAATTCGATAGAAATGTACCTACGACGACACAAACATAACAGAATCTGTGACATGGTTTATTCCGAACGGAACCTGAAATGTCCTTCGGGTATGTACTAACAAAGATATATTCCTATGGCGAAACACTTAAGCCAGACAATGAAGAAGAAATTAGGAGGTCTTAGTAAGGTACATTTGAAGGCTATTGTTAAGTACCCACCCCATCCGAATCACTATTATGGATTCCGTGCTAGTTCTCATTTTTGTCAAGACCAATAAATCCTATCCGTTGCGGAACGTAAAACAGACAAAAACAAACAATAAGCAGTAGTAAGTGAGGTAGGGGAGGTTGTTGAATTCGGAGCCTATGTGAGTAGTGATTGTATGTTTTATTGATAAAACATTGAACGATCAACCAAAAGATATTAAGATGGTAATTCGGAAGTAACGAAGATATTTCCAAGAATTTTTTTTTTAACAAATACGAAGTTATGGTAGTGTAATTAATAATCGAAATTTGATTTGGGTCAGTTGTCAGTTGCCGGGCGACCATTAAGTTTACAACGCCTTGCCGGGATAAAGCGGGGTTATGTTACGGTCAAACTGTTTCCCCTTGTTGGATCCTAATGTATAGGAAACACTATACCAATACCATGGCAAACAGCATATCAAAGCAAAGAAAATTGAACCATCTCCTCGGTCGAGTCCATATATCGGGACTCGACCGAGTTATCAGGCATCATAGCTTCATTCCAGAATACTTAGCGACGATAGTAAAGAGCTGTATAATAATAATAATATATAATGCTACACGTATGGTGCAGAAAGCCAAGCCTACGTCCGAGCTAAAACATCTTAATCCACGCGCACTCCGGGCAACATTATAAAATGGATAACAGGGTTCTGGAAACCACATTTGGGAGACAAAACTTCATGGAAACAAGAAACATGGCAGAAAGAGGACGGCAGTGATATCAGCCCAAGTGTCAGCGCAAGTCGCGGCCTCTGGCGAGGGCTTTCTCTCTGTACAAGACGGACAGTCGCCACCGGTAAATAGGCGTACGGGCGGGCGCCCACCAACTCAAAGGAAGCCAACTGGCACGAGCGCATCTGCACGAAGCGGTAGGGAAAGGACTGCTCCAGGAATATTGAGGAGCCCTTCTTCACCTGTAGCTGCTGCCTCGGCTGCAATCGAGGCGTCCACAGCAGCGGGCTCGCTTAGCCAATGGCTGAAATGGAGAGAGGAAATTAACCTCTTTATCATCCGTGTCTACTACGAGATCAATCTTTCATAAAGGAAAACAGCATATCGTCCCAACCTTTAAACAAATTCATTTGTTAATATCTTTTTTTCTAAGGGTGGGCAAACGAAATTTTTTCCTGGCAAATATGGACTAACGATGGGCAAACGATTTAACCAGTTTGCATGAAAAAAAATCATCTCGATTTCACAACTTCAACTACACATACCTATTTCTCAAGCGATGTAAACAAAAAATATTAACATCGTTTTTTCGGTTTCTCAACGCTTTAGGTGCTACGGACATTTTATTGTAAAATAGTTAAATAAAAAATCGACGACTTCACACGTAGAGCATTGCAATAAAAACTGGATCCTAAGGCCGGCCGCATCTTTAACGTAGGCAGGGCAGCGCAGTGCAGCGCGCACGTGGCATTGTTGTTGTAAAATCCGATCTTGACAATTGTTACAACAACAATGCTATGTGCGCGCTGCGCTGCCCTGCATACGTCCAAGATACGGCCGGCCTAATACTTTATCTTAAAATAAAAAAAAAAACACAATGAAGCAGATTTGTTTTTTATGTAATAAAATAAATATGATATGTAGGCGAAATTCCAAGAAAAATCGGATGAAAGTGGAAAATTTTAAGAGCTATATTGAGTTTAGCTTATTTTTATGGGCAATATTTTCTGTTTCATACGATAAAGTAGCTGTTTACACAGGTTTTCTTACAATACTAGGTGCAATAATTTTCGAGTTATGGTATCGCATAAATTAAAGTACCTCTAGTAGCCAAAGGGTTAATGCCCGTCAGGGCCGACCGGTGTAAATGGGCAGCAGCAAGTAAAATCTTTACATACGCAAAAGTTAAGTGGGCAATTAGAACATTCGAACCCTACAAATCGCCTAGCACCGACGGAGCCCTTTCCAGGCCTTCTGCAATAAGGGCAGCAGTCACTTGTACCATTCCTCCTACGCATCTTTAGGTGCAGTTTTGCTTTGGGCTGCATTCCTAAAACCTGGAGGTCAGTGAGAGTGGTCTTCATTCCTAAAATGGGCAACAGTCCCATGGATGACCCTAAATCCTACAGACCAATCAACCTGACATCTTTATGCTAATGACTATGAAAAAGATCAGTGATGCTCATATTAGGAGCACACTCCTCGTGAGTAGCCCCCTTCTCCCTAGACAATTAGCCTAAGTAGCCATCAAATACACTGAATATGCTCCCACAACCTTGTTGGTGACACTGAAGCGGCTTTGACAGGAACGAAACCGCTCTATGCGCGTTTCTTGATATCGGAGGTGCTTTTGACAACACGTCCTTCGATCCCATTGACAGAGCTCTCATAGCAAAAGGTTCCGACACCACTACGGCAGTTTGGGTTAAACGCATGCCCTCCTCCAGAACGGTTATCACTTCACTTGGAGATACCTCTCTCACAGCAAATGTTATGCGAGGATGCCCTCAAATGGGTGTTTTGTCCCCCCGGTTGTGGTGCATCGTTGTAGACATGTGGAGATTTTCCTCACATGGATTCTCAACACAAGGATATGCGGACGACCTGGTTATTAGTGTCAGGGGAAATTTGAAGAAGTTTTACCCGACATCATCAAGAAAGCTTTGCGTGTAGTCCAGGAATGGTGCGACACTAACTAAGTTCGGGTCAGCTTACCGAAGGTCGTTATTGTCCCATTTACGAAGAAAAGGAAGCTTATGCCCGGTTCACATTATTCCAGTAACCAATCCAGTCCAGTAATCCAGTCCAGCGCTGGATTGCTACTGGAATAATGTGAACCGGCACTGGACAGCTATCCAATCCAGCAATCCAGTCCAGCACTGGACTGGATTGCTGGACTGGATTACTGGACTGGAATAATGTGAACCGGGCATAAGGGCAATGAAATGCCCCACTTTGTACCACTCTCCAGTACAAATGGAAAACTACATCAAATATCTGGGAGTCACACTTGATAGCAAGCTACTCTGGGCGGAACAATTTCGGGTAACATCAGAAAAGGCCACAAAAACCTTGTGGATCTGCAAACAGTATGCAGGCAGAACGTGAGGCACTCGCGCTCGGCGGCCGTGGTCGTGGTCGTTCGGTCACCGCTCTACGAAACTAGTGTAGAGTTCAAATCTCGGCGCGATCAAAAACTGCCTGTGTGTACTAATAGAGCTCCCACAGTGCTCCGAGCTTGTCAGCACGTACTTGCCTTATGCTGGTTGAATGTTTTTTTTTTAATAATCGTGCAAGATTGCGGTGCACAGCATATAAATAGTTAGCCTTTCGTTATTAATAATAAATATTTTTTTTTATATACATATGTACATAATATGTAACATTCAGGAGTAGTGTAAAAAAATTCTCACCAGAATCATTGACAAAATAAAGAAAACTAATCACATTGCCTTGCAGGTACGACAATTTCTCACAACGCCTTAACATGAATGACATCAGCGTTAGCCGCGACTTTTTAACGAGATCAAGCCTTTAAAGTCTTCCAATTCGCTATATCCGAGTCTAAAAATACACTTTTTCACGTGACTTCATTTTCAAAATCCCTTCAAGCCTACATCGATTTGGCATCTGTGCCCTTTCGTGAAAACCATCATTCTTCGTGCGCCCCATTTCCCATTTTAACGTCATTCCTTGTCATTATTTGAAAGGCGAGAAGAGTATTTTTCCTAATAAATGTCAACCTTCATCATTTAGTTGTGAGCCCTCACATAACTACCATTAAAGCTGTCCTAATTTAATACCCTCTCCGATAGTGGATTCGCGGCACATTTTGAATGAACGCCAGGATATGGTATAGACGCTATTGCCTTCCACCTTGAAATATTTTATTAGATTCGAACGCTAATCGTATGTGATGGTAAGTGAGGCTTGCCTTGAAACGAAGGCGGGAATACAAAAATAAAATACATAATACAAAAAGAAGAAAATGGAAAAAGGATTGAAGGAAAGCGAGTGGAAAATCGATTCGAACATATTCAAACGCGGCCACATGATTGTAGTAAACGCACGATCAGCATTGGCCATGGAATTTAAATCGAATAATTGAAAACATCTTCTATGCGTAGGTAGGCTGGGGTCCCATTTTATATTCATAACTTGACGCAGCTACTAAGTATATCTACGAACGAGTTTCATCCTTAATGCCCGGTTCACATTATTCCAGTCCAGTAATCCAGTCCAGCGATCCAGTCCAGTGCTGGACTGGATCATATCGTCTACATGATTCCAGTCCAGTGGCGAGTGTGTTGTTGATTCGGTAACTATAGTAACAATGATTTTTGGGCGAGCTGGTATCAAAAAGTAGACCGACAATCCAGTCACTGGACTGGATTGCTGGACTGGATTGCTGGATTGAATTGCTGTCCAGTGCCGGTTCACATTATTCCAGTAGCAGTCCAGCGCTGGACTGGATTACTGGACTGGATTGGTTACTGGAATAATGTGAACCGGGCATTAGAATCAAAAATAGAAAGGTTGGAATCATTTGAAAAATTCTATCCTGCGGGTATATATGATTTTAATTGCTTCTAATTCGTAAGAGATTCATCCACGAACGATTCGAGGATTCAAACGATGTGTGCGTTGTAATAATTGTAATTATTTGGATAAAAAATGTGTTAACATTTTTTAAAAAGAATGAACACAGAAGTCAGAATACGTAAAGAGTTTTCGAAATTCACAAGCGCAGTAGGGCTAAGCACGTGCGGTGAATGGATAAATCATGTATGTATTAATGGTAAAGCTTGATCCGTCTTGTCAAGAAGTCTTAGTCTTTGGCCCGTCCCATATAAAAATATATCGGACAGGCGGATACCGATGCATGCTGTTCGTTTGTTCATCAGTTTGGTCCGGCCACTTTCCGTGTTCTGATCTTAACCAAATTCAGTAAGTAGGTTCCTTGCGTGGGTAAGGTACAAAATCCGATAAAATAAAAATTTAAAATCTACAAAACAGAAAAAAAAAAAATAATTTCAAATCCACCGATTCGAGCTCCAACAGTTCAAAATCTATCAGTTCAAAATCCTCCAATTCAAAATCATTAAATTTTTGTATGGAAAAGTTCCAGTACAAAACCAGTCTTATATCATGTTCCCACTACTCAGCCAAAAAAATTAATTTAAGCGCTACATTTTTGGTTTCAGATATAGCGCTTGTAGCGGAACACGATGTATCCTCAGGGCCATCGAGAAAGGGGGAGAAGGGGCGATACGCCCGGAGCCCGTGATTGTAAAGGAGCAACTGAAATTTGAAACATGACAAAGAAAAATTGGACAATTTTGTTAAAAAAAAAGATACGAATAAAATGTTTTTCAAGAATCTGGCCTGCTGACCTACTTCCGGATTGACAATGCCCAGTGATGACACCCACGACCCTATAAATATGATGCCTTTTCAGCAACAACAGCCTAAGAGAACGACTCATGTCCAGCCCGGCCCCTATCAGCTTTGCTCTACAACAAGTGCTTCGCTTAGCCATCTCGTGTTAATCCTATTAATCGCAGCCTGCACTATGCCATGCTTGCATGCATCGATAGACAGAGTAACACCACTCATCCCTGGGTTGGTACAGACTACAGGGCCAGGTCTGGGTGCGTGGCAGTCGTTAGGTGGACTGGTACAAATTATGTATTATAGAAATTACTAACCCTTGGATAGATAAAAAAGAAACATTTAGCTCGTGGAAGAACTTGAGCCCGCTGCCGCTACAATAAAAGATCAACTCTCTGTTCTTCGAGCTGTTTCTTCTGTGAAAAATATAAAAAAGGCTTTAGCTACTTAGCTGATGACATCCTGATGAGTTTATCAATTGCTTTCATTAAATATTTCATCAGCCACTGCCACATAAATTCGTCAATAATACTCTTGTAGCACTTCGTGTCGTGAGTGGTGATGAAGACATTTACATCGAGGTCGTGTAATTCTACAAAGGTAAATAAACGAAACAAGTTGGCAAATGTTGGCGCCCACTTGTCTACAAATATCTTTTCATTGTGCTTCCCCAATCACCCCTCTTCGAAAAAAAAGTGGTCGATTGATGAGCGAAGGTATGTTTAGCAGGATGCATTTCACAGATTACAACCACCCTTACTCAACCGATGACATAACAACAATACAGGCTGTCAGAGCATATATACGCCAAACTTCCTGTGGTATATGCTGCTGCATATATTGCAAGGACCACATGTGGGAGAAATTATTATTGTAGGCAAATTTTTAATGATTTGTTGGAAACTGACTTATTTATTTATGGGATTATATGAGAGGCAAAGTTTACAGAAAAAAGCCCCAAGCAATTCAGCAGCTGAATAGCATTGCTTCAGAGCAATACAGCAAGTGAGAAAAGCAGCTCCGCTTCGGTCTGGAGTTAAAGCTTATGTACCCTAGGCTTGTGCAGACCTGTGGTGATACCAAAAGAACCAATTGGAAAGGGCCATTTGCATTAAAATTGAGTTTCCTATGTGGCCCGTTTATAGGGGAGACTTGCGATCATTCGGTAGGATCTTAACCATTTTCAAAATAAACTAAATAACCCACACTACAAATATTCATCGAATTATTCATTTGGGGCGACCGGTAGCGCAGTGTGTTGAGGCATCAGTCTCATGTTTGACTACCGGCGTTTCGGGTTCGAGTCCCGTCCACGACGACGTTCGTGGCCATGGATGTGCAGGAGGTGCATGCTGGCAACTGCATTCTCTGAAACCAATTTATGCCAACGAAACGTCAACTGGGCCACATGAAACAGTTGACGCGCTATGCCCCACAAGGGGTTAGGGCAATTGAGTATCTTGCCCGTCTTATACCAACTAACTAGATCTTACTACAAATATTCTAGCAAATTTTCAACTCGCTAGTGTCATTATATCGAAAGTTATCGTAGTTAAACTAATATTTATCTTTTGAAATTTGTAGGGGAAGTAGGCGTTTCTTTGGTCTGATTATGCCCATCTTACTAAAGCTAAAGCCGCTTCTCACCTGAGGGTAACTTGCCAAAAATCAGGCGTCAATTGATTCAAGATTTATAGGCAAAAAACGTGAAATATAGGGTATTACGGGGCTCTTTGTAAGAAAAGTACCGTTAGTTTCCAATTGATCGATTTTATTTTTCCAGGAGAGTATAAGATTACCCTCTCGATCCATCTACCAAAGCTAGAGCTTTTCACGTTTATTTAGTCGGGAGTTATAGGTACATTAATTATTTTACATATGTAATAGAGGCGTTCTCTTAGCCTGATCATGGCCATTTTCAATACCAACCAACTAGACTAGATCATACTGCCAACATTTGGCCAAAATGTTAATGCTCTAGCTTCATTCTTTCGTTAGTTATCGTGCAAACCGACAGACAGATAGAAGGACAGACAGACAGACAGACATGGCCAAATCGAATCAGGAGGTGACCCTGACCATTTATATACATCGCGCATGACGTAGTGAACGGGTTGGGAGTATCCCCTAATTGCTCCATCAAATAAAAACAGATAAACCTAAACAACCGTCAAAAACATACATATATACACTGCTATACCTCCGGAGCCTTCTTTAAGATGTTACATATTTTTATTATGGCAATATACCCTATACTTATAAAGTCTAGGGTATAAAAATGTTTCAAGTGCTCCTTTTCGCAAAGTAGACACTGTGATTATTTAATCAAGCGATATTATTATCAATTATGCAATAAAAATAAAAAAAGCTCAAGAAACAGTTTTATGAGTATTGAAAATTGTGGGGAAGCAAGGGAGATTGTGTATATGGGTCAATAGTCTTTGGGCCCTAGGCCCGGATTTTCTCTCGACGGCCCAGTGTATGCCCTTAGGTTCTTAATTGTGCGAAATTTAAAAAAAATCAAAATTTAACATGAATAAGGCGCTTTGTATGATGAAATATGTTTAGGTTCAGACCGCACAACTTAATACGAATTAAGCCTTGGATTTTATTATCCAGGTGTTGATTCTGAAAGAAATCCATGGATTAATCCGCATTAAGTCGTGCGGTCTACGTAATTATTGTTTTAATATACAGTTACTGTAGCGGAAATACATTGATTGCGGTTTCGGAGTCAATTTCGACATAGATTGTACAAACGGAATTAGGCAGCGTTTTAGCGTTGTATTGGATATTCATCGGAAGACAGAATGGGTCACGAAATGAGTAGGACAATGCCGATAAAGAGCAACTTCAATGGAGGGGGGGGGGGGGGGGGAGAAGCTCGATTTTTGTGACGACAAGCCCTCAAAAACCAGGCAAATGCGTCCCCTGCTATCAAAAATATCCCCAGATCCTGTTCAGGAGCCCCGATTTCCACTCAAACTGTTCGTAAATGGTTAAAGTACGGTTTACTACTTTCCAGATGCCCGGTAAGATTGCCACAAGACACCAAATAGACAGAGAATTTTTTTTTTTTTTTTTCAGAAATTGTCATATGAGAAACAGGAGGAGGTCCTTCTAATGATAGTCTGCTTGGAGTGTATTGAAGAGAACAAAGCTCACCAGCCCGTATCAGCTGTTTGGAGTTATCGTCCGATAAATTTTTAACTGGAGGATGAGTGATATTTAGCGTTTATCTGTAGGATAAACTTTACCAGACGAAAACGACCCTAGGTTTTTTTTTTATCTAAACAAATGGAATACGTATTCTAAAGTTAGTTACAATTATTACATATTTTTATTAATGTTTAATTTATTTTTTAACTCAAAATATGTATGTGTTTATTATTATTTGTTTGTTTATACCTTATTAAAAATGACTCAAATATTTCGTCTTTTTCGTATAATGAATGCCGCCCAGAAAGTTCATTCGAGTCATGAATGATGCCATCAAAAGACACATTCTGAAAGTCGTAAGCATCTTGTAATTATTTTTAATCGGTTTATCGATTTTTCTTCTTAGTGACGGCGCGGCGGCAGAGTATATTTTAATGATGGCGTGGCTAAGGCTGTAAACGATTTTTTATCTTTACTTCAAATCTGTTATTTCGTTACGCTTTTTCGGTTCAGTCTGTGCCAAAGGATTAAGAATCGTGCTCATTTGGTGGAGTTTTGTCAAAGCGTTTACGAGACGGGTCATTCGACAGGGCTTTAGGCAAACCTATACGCTCATATTAAGTCCACCACGATTTATGATAAGATTACTTGGTAATAACTCTCCAGACAAAATGCGCTATAACCCGGAATTTATCCGTTACCTACGTCACAACTGACGTCTAATTGGATTGGTCGCGGAGATTGATGTCACGGAGCATCAGAATAATTTATGACACCTTTTCCTTTAATATTTCTGGGAGACGTTCTACGCACGTATACAATGAGACGACATGCCACTTAATAGCATTTTTATGGAAATGTCCCCATCAAAAGATTGAATTGTGTTGGGACTTTGTCTCCAGTATAAAATGTCTTCCGTGACCGTACGGCTCAATTACATTTAAAATTCAAATGAATTGATTCAAATTGAGAGCCACTTCGATTTCGACCGGAATTATCCCCGCGCGCGGAATCAACGGAAGTTTGTTTGCAACAGCCATTCAATACGTCGACTTTATCGTCCTCATTACAGCCATGAATTGCTGGTGCTATTGTTATTATCCTCAAGTGCTATTCCACGTACAATTCAGCCCACGGGATTAAAGCTTTGTGCCCTTCAGTTTGCGTATGTTAATGTTTTGGAAGATTCTTTGAATATATGGCAAGCGATAAGGGCTCTATAGGAATCGTTTACAAGTGCGTCTCGTCTATTGTTGTGCCCATTATTCCCAGGACGATGGACGTCCTTTGTGAGTTGCCTATTGAATTGTAGTACAAAATTAGGGAGAAAATTGATTTTGAATTACATTAAATTGAATTGATTGATTGTTTGGAGTCGGAGTGAGCCTATGTTGGAACTGCGACAAACGACAAGAGAAGCAGCGCAAATTTGTTGCTTTAGTATTATTTTTTGGTATTTTAGGTCTAGCTAGGGAGTCGTTTTGATTGATACATACATATGTGATAGAATGTGCGCATATGTAATGAAAGCTTTAAATGTGAAAATTATTCAAAATTTTGATCTGTTTCGTGGGAGTTCACAAAATATATTCCTAAATTTTTTTCCCACTAAACAGTCGTTCAAATGTATTTTAATTTTGTTATCGAAATTCCCAAAAAAAAAACTACATTGACGCCAAAACAAAAATGAAACCGGAAAATAGAGGGCTACGCCCGCAATCCGAGGGTTTTGTAGTGTCCCATGCCAATAGGAGATGAACTGTCCTACTTTTGGAGATGCTTAACCATTCAGGTTAAGACAATATTGCAAATTGTAAGTTTGCATAAAAAATATTGAAAATAAATTGTTTGAATAATTATAGAGAATAGAGTCAGCGACGAGCATACCCCCCTCCCTCCTTCCCCCCTTCGCCACCTCCCACCTCTCCTACCAATCATTACCCTTTTGAAAATGGTTAACTCCAATTCGCTCTACGGAAAACAATGTGCAAGTATGTTGTACTCGTAGTACTAGTATGTAGTACAAGAGACCTGTTATGTGCATTTTTTGTATGGATTATATCAAAATGACCAAATCTAAATGAATATACTACTATTAAATATTAGGTGATTATTACGAAATTTGGAGATATTATTGCACATGGTGTGCAATGAGTTTCAGAAATGCAGGGGTGTGCTAACTGTAACTATAGAAATATACTATTATTAACCTATTTTGAGAAGATATCAAAATTCCATAATTTTTTTGTTTTCTGTGCTAGTTGAAAGCCATCTTCCTGTATGTTTTCATATTTCTAAGTGTAACGGTCTCGAAATGGTAAGGGGGGTGGGACAAATTACAATATGATCTCATATTTTCCCCTCTGCCTCTTTTCCCCTTTCTTCGAATTTGATGAAGTCGCCAAAAATGGAATGTACTCTGTAGTACCTTTCTCATGATACCCCACTTGCCTATATCAGATGAAAAAAAGTGTTGACCTTAATTTCCTCTCTATGGGAACCTCCCTTAAAGCAGCAACCCACCTACCTCCCCTCTTAAACTTCTCTCCCCTACCACTCCTATACCACCAATCTCCACCCTTTCAGAAATGGTTAACTCCAATTCACTTTACGAAAAACAATAAAAAATATTCAAGTATATAGTAATAGTACTCGTACGAGCATGTTATGTGCATTTTTTGTATGAATGGCATTAAAATCTCAAAATTTAAATGAATGTACTATTATTAAATATTATGTGATTGTTCTGAAACTTGGAGGTATTATTGCCTATGATGGTGGTTATCATTGGCCATCAATATTTTTGACCTCGGATGCGCGTAAGGGGTGCAGGGGTGTGCTAACTGCAACTATAGAAATGTACTATTATTAACCTTTTCTGATAAAATTTCAAAATTCTAGAAATCTAGGTTTTCTACGCTAGTAAAATGGCGCTTTTCTGCAAATTTTCATATTTCTAAGTATAACGGTCTCGAAATGCAAGGGGGGGGGGGGGACAAACTCGGATGACATATTTTCCCCTCTCCCTCTTTTCCCGTTTCTTCGAATTTGAAAAAAATCCAAAAAATTGAATGTACTCGACGGTACCTTTCTTATGATACCCCACTTGCCTGTACCAAACGAAAAAAAAGTTTCGACCTTCATTTCCCCTCTATGGGCACCTCCCCTTAAAGTTGACCTATTACAACGATTCGCTTTCTCCGGTGAATTATAGTAATTCTACACATTCCCACAAAATTTCATGTATGTAGCTTCAGCCGTTCGTGAGATATTCCATGGACAGACGGACAGACAGACATTTGACCGATTTCATAAGGGTTTTGTATTTACTACAAAACCCTAAAAAAGGGATTTCCTAGTATGTGCATATTCATTTCTATTGGATGAAAATCCCAATAGGAAGGGTTCGAATGCTACCTCTCCCCCCCCCCCCCCTTCCCCCCCCGTGAGCTCATTCTAGGCCTGGTCTTGTGAATTACAATATATCAAGACTTTGCTGTCTCCATCAACTAACAGGGCCGGCAGATCATTGGCCCGAGTGGGCAGTGGAAGCAGAGGGGGGAGAAAGGTTACTACTCTGCCTTAATCCCAAGTGGGGCATAACGCGTCAATTACTCCTGCGCGCCATCGTACTGTGTTTTGGGTAATGGGACCTCTTTCATCAGAGATCGGCCTCATGAGATTTTAGGACGCGCCATTGGTCGGCCGACATTGGGAATAGTGTCACATTTCATGGCATACCCAGCAATTCTTCTGCAATTCTCTTCATTTGATATTGTTTCGAGACACAAAATTCTTATAATTCGACGAAGACACGACTTGTCTTGACGACAACTTGCAGCTTCCTTGTAATTCTTACGAAAACTTTCCCGGTGCTGCTCCCATATAAAAGCACAGGGACCTAAACAAATCAAGCTTGGTCTTCATAACAAAAACATTGCTTTGCCAGATTTTTGACAACATATCGACAATGTCCTGTTCCGTACCTCCATTTTCGGCAACAATGAAACCCAGGTAAACAAAATTTAATATATAAATAATTAATATTAACAAATTGTCGTACCCTTACGAATATTTGATCGGAACTCGGCGATTCTTAATCCTTTTTTCTTCGTTTATTCGATTTTCAATTCTAGCTGTTGAATATTTCTTATTGACGAGTAGTGTGGCAGCACCATAAGACTCCCCTAATGGCATCCACGTCTAATAGTTCAGATCAAGAGCAGACCAGCAATCGCACGTATTACACTAACAACCTGGTCTGTATAGAACAATTTTGTTAGTGTAACGCGTGCAATTGTTGTTTTGCTCTGATTTGAACTATTAAAAAAAAAAACCAGCTAATATTATCTCAATTCATTCATTGCACTTTGAGTGGTATTGCAATCAGAGAATTATTTTTATTTTTCCCATTTCATTCGATGTTACCACTCGGAAATTAAACTTTGGCCTGAGAGTAATCCGACATTATACTCGTACCTACCTATACACGTACTCGTACATTATCAGCCCTGAGCCTGATTGTCAATTTTCTCTGAATATTGGTTTCAATACTCTGAATTCATGCCGCTGATGGATAATCCTCTTAAAATTCAATTCTGAAATTAATTCCTGAATTGATTTATCATGCTTGTCGAAGCACAACAGATATGATGGGAAACACTCTTTGAACTCGTTAAAATGCTGCAGATGTGATATCTTTACCGGGAATTCAAATTGTTATAAAATAACTATTTATTCATTTTCGTTGAATATCTTGGACATTTCAAGTGCATATTTCAGTTAATCAGGCTTTTCAGATTTTTAAGAAATCATCTAGGAAGGCCTAGACAGTATTACGGCGCAGCGTGTCCGCTTATTTCTAAATCTTAAGGGGCGCAGGGAAGGCGCAAAGACGGTGAAAGGGGCTTTCTTCCTTACTTTCATTAAAGCAGTCTGAACAAATTCGTTGTACAGAAGTGGAAGCCTTCTGACTTTCTCTCCTATTGCGTAGTATCCATTGGTGTCTCTCACTATCATGCCGATATGAGGATTCTTTCGTGGATGGCAGTTTAGCTAATCTGTTAGTTTGCAACTCACGTCAAATCAAAATAATGAACAACTTTTGTTTGATGTTTATACTCTAGACTTACAGTATAGGGTATATTGTTTTTGTCACGACGAAAATATGTAACACCTTAAAGGAGGCTCCGGAGGTATAGCAATGTGTACATATAAAGGATCAGGGTCACCTCTTGATTCGATTTAGCCATGTCTGCCTGCCTGTCTGTCTGTCTGAAATTAAAATATTTTGACTAAAATATTTGGTGTCCTTCATATTTATCTGTTCTAATTCGAAATAAATCGATTTAAGTCATCTAAACGATGAAGAAAAGGGAGTAATTGAAAAAGTATTAGGTAAGTTTCAAAATTTGATCTACCACGAAGGAGATCAACTTACAAATACCGATAGTATTGTCCATGAGATGAGGACTACTACGGACCAACCTATTAATGCAAAACTCTACAGATTAGCAGCGAGACACGAGGAAGAAGTCCGCCGACAAATACAGGAAATGGAAGTACAAGGGATTATTAGAAAATCTAATAGTCGCTACGCATCTCCTATAGTAGTAGTGACGAAAAAGATGGACAATTCTGAGCAACGGAAGTGAAGACTTTGTGTTGACTATGAAATTGCGGTAGACGTTAAATATCCCCTACCAAATATAGAGAGTATCTTGGACGAGCTCGGTAGAGCACAATACTTTACTACTCTCGATTTGGCTAAGAGATATCACCAAATTAAAGTTCACCCAAATGACATCCTGAAAACGGCCTTCGTGACTCCAAACGGGTTATACGAATATGTAAGGATGCTCTTTGGCCTCAAAAATGCGCCCGCCAGCTTCCAGCGTTTATTGAACGAAATTTTGCGATCATATTAATAAAATTTGCGTCGTCTACCTTGACGACATATTGATATTCTCATCAAGTCTTCAAGAGCACATCCATTCCTTGACATTATTACTCAAACGACTATTTGAACATAACCTTAAAATTCAATTCGACAAGTGTTCTTTCATGAAAAAGGACACAGAGTTTCTAGGCCATGTCCTTACTTCCGAAGGCATGAAGCCCAATCCAAATAAAATAAAATGCATACAGGAATATCCACTTCCAACTACGGGCAAACATCTAAAAGGATTTCTTGGCACTACGGGTTACTACCGCAAGTTTGTCCACGACTATGCCAAATTGCATGTCCTATGTCAAATATTTGAAGAAAGGTAAAAGAATTAATACAAACGATCCCGAATACATCCAAGCCTTTAAAACTCTCAAATTAATAATTAATAATCAACCAATTTTGAGATTTTCTGATTTCAATAAGCCATTCGTCGGATGCGCTCCGCTCGCGTTGTTGCCTTTGTGAAGAACGAAAATGTGTTTTATTTGTCAACAGAAGGCGAGATGTATGAATGTATCAATTAATTAGACTATGAACCAGGTTTTTACAAATAAATGAAAATGAAAATACATTTGTTTGCATGTTGTAGTTAATTTAATTCACGGTTTTGTGATAAAATTTCTAGTTTTATTTTGTGGCTCGTAAACAAACAGAGAAACTGGTTTTTCTACTCGCGAACAGGCGACATACAATTATCTGTGCGAAAGACACGGATTTTCCAAATTAACACACATTCAACGACTGTCCTTGTGCTTTCTTCACTGTCATGGCAAACGCAAGACGCACAGGGAATTGCAATCGTTTGATTACGAATGGCATATCAATGGAAATCATTGGAATTCGTGGAATCAACACGCATTCACATTTGAATTTTCCTTTGAGGATTGAAGCTTGTATGATGTTGGGCAACAACTGTTTGACGGCAAGTCTGGTGCCATTGCATAGCTTATACCTTTGACAGACGACGCACTTGAATGATCATTCCCATCCGAATGATAATTCGATTTCATGTGTGTCTTGCGAATGATCATTCGAACATCGTCCGAATGATCATTCGCGAATTACAATTGGCAAGGCAAACGTAATTCTTTCTTTGTGTATGCCCTGCCATCTATCCGACAAATTGTCATTGAGTAGCAATAATATTCACCCGTTGATATGCAATAGAAAAAAAATCCACTTGTTGCTAAGCAAAATGTTCGTTGCTAATAGCCCCCATATACGATGCAATCCGTCGTATCGATCTGACGATGGATCGCCACAAAATATCTGACGATCTCCGCTGCACACACAATGTACGATTTTCGTGCGATGCGATAACGAATGACAATTCGAGAAATAGGTTATGGTTCACTCCTAATCCAATCTGTATTAATTTGTGTTAACTATTTGGATTTGTGTGGTATTTTCACATGCTACATATTTGATACTTCCATTGCAGAGCCATTTAAAATCATCAGAATCCTCCAAATTCAAAGTTGAATAATTTGAAAATTTAATATTGACTTGCGATAATCACATACACCATCCAATCGATCGTCAGACCGACGGATTGCAGTAAAATCGCACCAAAAAATCGCAGATAAAATATGATCTTCAGATCGGTGAAATCGTCAACGATAGTCACATACACTGTGCTTCGATCTGACTATCAAAATATCGTCAGATCGATCTGACGACGGATTGGATCGTATATGGGGGCTATTAACGCAATAAGCAATATTTATTCGAAAAATCAGTGCTAAGTCGATTTCGTAGTGTGTGTGTCCAATTCGTCATTGCCAGCAATTCATCATTCACCGAATGATCATTCAGTTGCTGTGTCTGTCTAAGGTATTAGACTGTCTGTCTAATACCTTAGACAGACACAGCAACCGAATGATCATTCAACACATGATGAATTGCTGGCAATGACGAATTAGACACACACACTTTGATGTGAACGTCGTTCCGACTGTCACTACAAAATCGACTTAGCACTGATTTTTCGAATAAATATTGTTTATTTAGTTTAGCAACGAACATTTTGCTTAGCAACGAGTGGATATTATTTCTATTGCATATCAACGGGTGCATATTTTTCCTACTCAATGACAATTTGTCGGATAGGTGGCACTGCATACACAAAGAAGGAATTACGTTTACTATGCCAATTGTAATTCGCGGATTATCATTCGGAAGATGTTCGAATGATCATTCGCAAGACACACATGAAATCGAATTATCATTCGAGTGGGAATGATCATTCAAGTGCGTCGTCTGTCTAAGGTATAAGGTATTAGGCTGATTCAAATTTCGAAGCATTATAACAACTGAGCCTATCTTCAATTCCAGTTTATGTGACATATCCAATGAATTCAAAAATTCGTTTGGGTAGCTGACGCATCTTCATAGTTGGTGATAGTATCCACCGATGAAGTCGTCCTCTTTTGGGAATCTGGGCTCGGTAAGAATGCACGTTGACCAGAAAGGAGCACAACAGAAAAAATTCGAAGCAAATCGGATGTAGGATAATTGAAGTGGAAGGAAAGACATTTCTTCATAAAAAGTCGCCCTTTTTTTGACCAGGTCGTCCTTTTTTTGGAGTTTGGGCTGAATATGGATCCAAGTTGAGCGTAAAGAGACAGAACAAAAAAAATTTCAGGCAAATCGGACACACTGCAATTTTCATTTCAGGCAAGAGGTCGTCGTCCTTTTTAGGAGAGACCATGGGAAACAAAAAAAAATTAATTGCATTGAGAACATGTGTAAAGTACGAGTACATGCAACGTACTGGATATGTTTCCTCAAAGGACACCAGAATGTCCTTTATCGTAAACAGGTCGTCCATTTTTTAACTTTGGGTTCGGTGAACATGTAACCTGAGCGTGAAGGATCATAAGGGAAAAAATTTGAGGCAAATCGTATGTAGGGTTAGGAAGATAGAAGGGAAAACATATCTTCATACAAAATGTATGGGAAAATGGAATTTCCCGAATTTCCCAATTTCCCGGAAAAATTTCCAATTTTGAATGATGTAAGGTTTCAAATGGAGCGTAAAGAAACCGATTGCAAAAAATTTGAAGCAAATCGGATAAAGGATAACGACGCCGTAAATACGTAGACGACTTTCTTTTATCCCATTTTTGCCTAAATTTTAAATTTTTGAATTTTCGCATTTTTCTGATTGCCAATAACGGAAAACTAATAGCAAACTTAAATTTTTTTAAATTTGTGCAAATTTGTTAATTTTAGAACGGTTTTTTGTCGTGTTCCGATATCGGAACACTGGGCACAGGACAGGGTAATGGCATTTAGCATGCTTCTGAAAAAAACTGATCAAAAGTTATAAATTCCATTTGATTTTATTATTTCTTAATTTTATAACATAAAATAAAACAATTTCAAATATTAAGAAAAAAATCAACAGAACAAAATACATACATATTAGTATTGTGGTTTATGAGGATCAAACCATCACATGATATTCTTTGAAGCAAGTGTCATGAAGGTTGACTTTGCATTTTTCACACGCTTTTACAGTATTTTTTTTGCACACCGCACATCTATTTTGCTTCGTCACAGTCACTATCCAATGATCTAGACGATCAAATCGGATCTCGTCTGGAACTCTGGTATTTAGATCCTTTGATGATTTGGGTCTTCCTTTTCCAGGCCTTTCGCTTTTGTTGGTCATTAGATAAACTTGAACAACATGTCTACGGAACTTGAGAAAATCCATATTGTCTTTTTTTTTCGCCTATAGAGTTGCCATGCATTGTGCAAAGCTACGTCTATGCAAAATGCGAATAAGACCCACCACCATTTCTTAGATCTAATAGAGATCCTATATCTGTCTATGTTCTCATCCATTCTGTCGACACCACCCATAAACTTGTTGTACATAGATACAACATTCGGTTGCGTGACAGCCATCTTCTTCTTTTTAGATGATACCCATCTTGTTGCCTGACATATAGGATTTACTGGATCACAAGAGCTTACTAACATAACAGCGCGATTATCGTTCCACGCTGTCAGACTTATATTTGTCGTCATATCAGTACGAAATTCGAAGTATCCTCTATCTTTTGTTTCCAGTGATTTCGAGCTTATAATCGGACATTTTTCAGTTCTGTTTGGAACGATGGTTCCCGTATATCCATAACCATAATTTTGGAGGCGATTTACTAGGTTTAGAGATGAAAAATACCGATCTGCATATATCTTGAACGGAAGATTTTGAGGGAGTTCAGATAGGAGGTTCATAACGGTTGACCCTCCCACTCCCAAATCTGTATTTCTCCTTTTGGGATCCTTGCCTTGGTAAGGTTCAAATTGGATAAGATATCCCAAAGTTTCACACAGCCCCCATATTTTGTAGCCATATCGTATGGGCTTTCCTCGCAAGAACTGTTTCGCAGGATGCCTACCATAATACGGTACCATACTTTCGTCCACGCAGATCCTTTCTGGTAGGCTAGAGTATCTAAGGAATCTTTCGTTCAGCAAGGTAATAAGAGGCCGTACTTTAGCAAATTTATCGTCTGGAGCCAAACAGGCGTTGTCGGCACAGTGTGTGAACCTTTTGATATCTTCGAAGCGATTTCGAGTCATGCTCTCTGCAACAGTGGGATTATATACTTCCGAGCCGGTCTCCCATAACATCCTCCACCTTGGAATATCGAGATAACCCGATAGGATCAATATTCCCAAATACACTCTCAGATCGCTTTTATTCATTTCGAATAGGTGATTTCCTTTGGATCTAGCATATTTGACGGACATACTTACTAGAAAATCACACACTTCATTATCAAAAAACAACTCGAAACACTCGACCGGACTTTCAGGTATTTCAAAGTTTATTTCAGGCTGGGCAAATTCCGGAAACCTTGGATGAATATCGTCGCTATCGGACCAATTTCTTTCTGAAGGAGTAACAAACGAAAGACGTCTCCTCAATTGCGAAAGCGGAATGAGATCTTCATCTTCATATTCGCTTTCGTCTCCAAAGGTTTGTGGACCGTCTTGCCTTGTAATCGTTACCGTAGCATTTGACCGAAGTTGGCGTCCACTTAAATGATTGATGTCGTCATCATTCTCATCTCCGCTATCCCCTTCGGTGTCAGCTCCATCTTCCGGTGGCGATATAAAAACATCCGCACATTCGAAATCGGTCCAAAACTCTCCAGTGTCAATAAGCTCCTGAATATCGGCGACAGTGAAATACCTAGAAAATATTTTCCATTAGGTACTCCTGTGCCCAGTGTTCCGATATCGGAACATTCCAATTTCCGTTAACCACGAAAAAGTTATCAACTTATTTTTTGCTTAGATACTTGATATCATCCACTAAGCAATCAGTTAACAACTTTTCATGTGATTAGTTGCAAAGTTTTATCTGGAAGTAAAAAATCTTACGCACTTTTTGTTCGACATTTTCAATCACCAGACTGCCTACAAACAAAACTCACTACACGTCTATCTCTAGTCTAAATATAACGGACTACCGTTACCGTGTGCACTGCTGATGATCGTGAATGCGATGTGAGGCATAAAGTGGCGAAAATTTGAGAAATGTGTTTTTGAAGATATAAAAAGTGCAATGTTCCGATATCGGAACACTGGGCAAAAATGGGTTATATATAAGGTTATTGCGACGACCGAAAAATCGAATTAAGCGGTAACTATCTGATCACAATCAATAATTGTACAGTTACAATATTAAATAAAACAACAGTGTAAAATTCATGGACAGATTTTTATATTCAGAAGAAAAAAGCTATAACTTCACTAAAACAATAAATTTCGAGGAAATAATTCTGAAAAATATTGATATTTTAGAATACATTGAACTAGTTAAATATCAAAAAAAATGTAACCTATATAACTGGCTAAACTATTGCGATCATTGTGATTAATTCCGTAATTTTACTAATACATATTAATTCTGAAATCGAGAAACGAAAAGTTAAAAATTTTAATTAAAAATTAAACGAAAAGTTCCTAAAATCTGGCTACATTCAGGAGAATGTCGAATTTAAGGGGGGGTCGGGTTACGTACCCCAGCATCTTAAACCTGAAAAATTAAGTGAAATATAATATTATTCTGAAGATGCGTCGCAATGTTTAGAATTCCGATGCATTTTGCATTTAATCGTAATATAGTATATTAAGATCAACAACTGTTATCGTAATGTTTAGATTCTCCAGTTGTTCCTAGAATAGACAGCGACTGTGGGACACAGACAAGATCGCGAGCAATTCGCACAACCCGAATTGCTGAGTCAGTTATCAGAGGAGATAAAAACGCTCTTAGCATAAGTATCTAGTTAGTTAGTAAGGAAACATCGAGCTTGTAACAATTGCGAATTAAATTATATTTTTTTTTTTGAAAAACGAATACCGTTTATCTTATTTATACACATAAATAATTGGGGTGCATTTGCGCCTCACTTTAATGTAACATTTTGAGGTCGGGCTTATGAAGGTTAATCATGTGATCCACATTTCTGATGAACTTCAATCGCGTTTCCTCGCCTCCACGAATAGTTTGGATTTTATGATGATACACCTAATGGTGTCGTGAAAACTAAGTATCTCAACGTGCCGGACATCTAACAAAGATGTATGACCACAAGATTTACAACCATTCGCTTTCTTGTCCATTGTCGATGATATGCTCCGAGCTCTGATGTCCCCGACTCAATACACATCTCTTCTTTTTTCCAACACGGATACTAAGCCGTCACTGCATAGTTGATGGTTTAGTGTTAATTCAAATGATGTTTCCCGGGGTGGTCTCCAAGAACTATGATGTCCATGATATAGTTGATGAAACCGTAACAAGGCATCATTTGAAGGTTGTTCGTGTCTTTACGAGCCCTCTATGTAATTGGACGATCCGGACGTGTGCAAGGTGACATGGCGATAATTTTCAGCAGAACATCAATTAGTGTCCAGTTGAGGGCGAGGATGTTAAGGCTCGTATGAAGTTGTTGAAGCTGATGGCATTGACTAACAAGCTAATTGGCATCTATTGGCGACAATAAGTCTTCATCAGACAACGATAAAAGCGGCACGAATGCACTTTACGTGTCATGAAGTTGTCTCCATTTGTCGATTGGTTAAACTCAAAATAAAGTTGAGGATAGGTGGGTGGTCAAGGTGACTATCGCATTCGTGGTCAGTGTTAATTAGGTATAATACATACATGCGTTTTTATGTATGTATGTATATCCAATTCTCCTTATAGGAAGACTATAGACGTTTTACGACTCCCTGTAGAAAATGACTGCTACTACTTAATAATATATACCTATATTAGTAATTGAAGAGGCTGTGTCAGAGGAACGGCACTGTGTCAGAAGAACGGCACTGTGTGCTCTTCTTGATATTGAAGGTGCCTTCGACAACACCTGCTTCGAGTCCATGGAGAGCTAAAAATGTCAATCTCACCACCACGGTCTAGGTAGGATACTGTACCCTCTCAGCGAATATTATGCGTGGATACCCTCCTGTGATTCTCAGATCTATACGGTGCGTTTATATGGTGGAAAAGCCACTACCCTAGCGGGTAGAACCACTGTCTGCCTAGACTCCAGCGAATAACATGCATTGCCATCACTGGAGGCACTTCATGCACTCTTGCCCTATAGCTGCTCTAGAGGTTCTACTCGACCTCACATGAAGCAGAAGCAAAAGTGGCAACAGTAACAGTCACACTGAGGACCTGCTACAAAGAGATCAAGTTAAATCCAAACCAACTACAGCTGAGGTGACCGGCAGCTCAGTGCGTAGAGGCGTCAGTCTCATGTCTAACTACGGTCGTTACGGGTTCAAGTCCCGTCCATGGCGTTCGTAGCCATGAATGTTTGCATTGTCTTCCCCCTGTAGTGCGGGTGTAATAGTAACCCACAATATCTTCCGACTTGTCGCAGGTAGGCGGCTAAATGGGAGCAGGAGGTGCATGCCGGCAAGGTACATCGTTCGAAACTAGTTTATGCCAACGAAAATCCAACTAAGCCCCATGGAATAGTTGACGCGCTATGCCCCACTAGGGGTTAGGGCAAATGAGTAAGTACTCAGCATGCCAACTGACTACCTTGTTAAAACTTTTCGATTCATTCCTTTTAATCAGTCATAAAAAAAGTTAGGTGGGTGGCTACAACTCCCTCTTACCCAGCGCAATCAAATGGTGCACAGATGGATTTCCGACACAGACAATTTTGGCCCTGAGCACTGGCCTTTCATTCCAATGTGTAAAACGTCTTCCGATCGGAAATACACGGTATCGAGGTCTGTGCTAGGCTGTGCCAAACCGCTTGTTGTTCAAATAGGGACTTAGCAATATTTACCGACAATCAGGCTGCCGTCAAAGCACTTACCAGTTTCATTATATCAATTCTAATCTGGCGCTATCCTGCCAAGAAGTCCTCCATTCTGTGAGTATAACGAACAAACACTTGACTGAGTCCCCGATCACTCGGGAATCGAGAGCAATGAGCTAGCAGATAGGCTAGCAACCGACCCGCCTAAGCCGTCTTCCATGGCCCTGAACTTTTTTGTGAAAGACCACCAAGAGAAACCAAGAAAGAAACTAAATGAGAGAATCGGAAATCGCGCTTGCCACATCCCAATGGGAGGCCCTTTCAGGCCCGAGAAAGGTCAATTCATTTCAGGCTATTGATGCTTTCGTAGCCTGGAATTGCTACGGTTGAGCGAAAACGAATTCAGAATAATTTTTGGAACTGTAACGGGACACTCGAGTCAGAGGGTTGACTTTACAACCATGCATTTTGTATCAGATACCGGCTGCCGCTTTTGCGAGGCTCATGATGAGGCTTCACAGCACATCCTTTGCGAGTGCGAAGGGGTTGCCTAACGACACGCATGGCCGTGGACATCTCCTCTATTAAACCTGAATCCAGATCAGTTAATTTATCGAGAAGAGTCGACTGGATAATACGATATAGTTCAGCTTCTCAGTATAAAGATCTTTAGCACAACAAATCCAAGGTCGCAGTGCTTGTGGTTTCAACAGGATCCACGGCCCACGCCCTTTACCTATCTAATATTAATTCTTAAGTTGCAATTTTTTGGTATATAACGTCACATCAACTGCCTAACTTACTTTAAATTTGTGTGCAAATGTTTAATGAGAAAACGCCACTGTATAATGTATATCAACCGACAAATTTTACTTTGCAACAAACTCCACATTTACCCCAGTTCCTAATCCTCCAATATGTGTGCACGAAACTATCGATTGAAAGGCGACAGCTTCATTAATGCAATCCTTCGGGCAACTTTGTAAGCGCTTACATTCGCTTCAAATCTACTTTTCAATCAGTTTTCCTCTAATCTTCCACCGCCACTCCTTAAACGATGCACCTCCAGCCAAAAGGACTGTTTTAGCTATAGTGGATACGGCTGAGCAACGTCGAGTTCACACGCCGATAAATGGGCAAATTTCTTTGAAAGGCTCTCGAAGAACTCGAATAACTTTGGCAAAGTGGTAAAATTCATTAGCGTTAATTAAAAGTCCAGTTCAGTTAAGTTTTCCCGTCTGTAATGAACTTTTCCATTAAACTCACGAACGTTCACTCGGCTAAAGTATTTGCCGATTGCCATCCCCTTTTCCGGCTTTCAGTTCTTTGCAGTTTGTCCGTCCATAGCGTAGCCAAGCTGAATGTATTGATCCAATTGAGCAATCAAAAGAAATGACCAAGGGCTAGTACTTGGCATCCGCCACTTGGGGAACTGACAAACAGATATTTCTGCTTGGTACCTTCAGGATTATGGATTTATCCTGATTTGCGAAGACCAGCGTATACGAAATGATTCTTCGGCACACACGACTGTGCAAGGATCTTGTGGAAATATTGAAAGTTCCCACGCCACCATCGCTCTTTCGCAGCTCACAAAGCAAATTATTTCGTTCACCGAACCACCCTTCCCACGGTTAGAAATGGGTGAAATGAAGTCCATGTGATTGACTTTTATGGATTTCGAAAAATAACTCAATGCTGCCTTGTTCAGAGTCGAATAAAGAAGAAGAAGATAAAATGGGAGTTATGATGTTGGAAGAAGGTTATGCTTCGTCAATAGGTGGATTGTTGAGTAAACGATGTCTATGGGGAGACAAGTTAATGAGGTACTCATGGTCTGAAGAAAAATCTATAAGTACCGAATCAGGGTATCTTGAAAATTGTCAAGATTACGTCAACAGACAATACAAGCACTCTCGACTTGGAGAAAATGCTTCTATCCACTTATTACGAGTTGAATATCTTTTGGCTAAATATTTGAAAATTAAAGATTGCAAAGTACAGAAGATCTGTTGTGAACACAGAAAAATCGAGTACCAATAGATTTGCGAGCAGCACTAACTAGGGTTAACCAAGACGATGTGGAAGGTAATGCAGATTAACCTCTAGCACTCTAAATATGCCTCGGATAATTAGCTGGTCTTCCTAAGGGATGAATATATCGACATCAATCATGTTCGAGAACCCTGGATTCATGCTGAATCTGTCAAGGGGCTCGTGAACAAGCAATACAGTCTCTTCTACAACAAAGTCAACCTGTATCAAGGTAAAAAAAATTGCATCTTGATCAACATATGCATTAATGCCTTCTTTTGCCCTTATTTCAACTCGTCTCATTTAACACTTTCTAGAATTGAGGTCCCAGAGAAGAGTGAGCTATACATCTTCTTCACCTACATGGCCCATGGAAGACCGGCACCGCCGGAGGAGCTGGAGCAGCTTGTAACTTTTACTACATCCAGAGAGGCCAATCTTCTAGTGACGCGCCATACCTACGCACAACACACATTGTGGGGAGCACCGAGATCAAATATAGAGGTGAGCCAGTGTTCGACATTATCCTGAACACTAACCTCGTGGTGTGTAATAAGAAGAATGCCCCAGCCTTTGTCCTTTCAAGATCGAAAAACAATGCAGGTAGAAGTATCCGCTCTGCTGGTCAATTTTCGTATTTCGTAGGGATCTCGTCAAGATCATGACATGCAATTCGTGTTTCCTGCCGCAGCATTTTCACTTCAGCTGGATTTCCCAGGACTTAAGCTACGCTCCCGTATATTTCTCTCGAAATATCGCAGTTGGCCTTCATCTTGAAGTGGAGATCGCCCTTTAGAGTTCACCTTATTTAACTGACATTATTCCCCAGCTCTTTTAAGGCTGGATCAAACTTCAGTCCCGTCTGCGAGTTGACCATTGCGTCAGGTCTGCTCTTCTTCTTTCTTTACGCGGGCTTCGGTTTGGTTTCTCCTTTTTTTAATTTTTGTCCGTTTTATTTTCTCGACTTTCGTCCAGGCATTTGAATCCTCTCCAGTTATAGAGTCTCTGTTTGGGAAGTCGTTCTCAGTGGGCTTGGTTGCTTTCTTTTTTCGCCAGTGTAGTTGTGCTTTTTTTTTCTCTATGAGGTTTACAGTACAGTTTGCTCCTCCATTGCTCTGCTACGCTTTAGCCTGTCCACTGACGTTTGCGTAATCTTGTTCACTTTATTCATCTTATTACTTGAAACAAGCAGAGGTTCACAATTTTTCGCATCAATTTACTTCGCTCCATTGTATTTTACATAATCCTTATGTTTTTAATCTTTTCTTTGACGGCGCTGTGAATGCTGGACTTGGTTTCAATGAAATCCATCAACTCAACGATTAATTCTCCAAGCTTCCCTAACATGTCGGTTTCCTCCATTGGCTTCCTACCCTCCTGAGAAGGCGCCATTGTTACCAGGGGCAAAGGTCGTTTTCGACGAGACCTCTGCAGCATTGAGCTCTTCTTGAAACAACAACTTCGCCCACTCTCATTCACGGACGAGTACGACTTCAGGCATCCACTGCACTGTGTTGCTGTGGCAAGTGGCAAGCAAGCGTTGACCAACAAACATTAACGCGATAATTTATGTGCTGAGAGAAAGAGAGAGTATCGTGCGGGTGCTCGGGGTTCAACGAGAGGAAGCAAGCCAGCTAGGTTTTGGTCGCCCAGGAGTGGAAAACGAAAAACGATCCTAAAGCTTCTGAATTGGTTGAGCGGAAAGCCTGCCTGCCTGCCAATAGAGATGTCATTCGTGTATGATATTACCTTGCAGCCGGCCTCATCATCATCGTGGTGCGACAGCCCGACGTCGGGCCTTGGCCACCTAGAACATTGTCCTCTAATTATCTCGGTCACGTCACCGTGTCCTCCAATTTTTTGAAGCCCAGTAGCTGATCGGCGTCTGCATATACTGAGCTCTCCTAATGTGCTCTCTGTCGACTTTCAAGTCTCGCTCCGTCGACTAGTTCTGCGTTCATTACTATCTTTGGCATGCGATCCTTGTCCATTCATTGTACATGTCCTGCCCATTGAAGTCATTGCAGTTTGATGATTTTCGAAACTGGCAGGTCATAGTATAGATCAAAGAGTTCATACAACTCCTGTACCTGATGCGCCATCCATCTCGATCGCAAACAGCCCCAAAATTCGTCGCAGAACCTTACGTTTAAATGTGTCTAGCATGTTTCCGGAGGCTTGAGTTAGGGTCCATGCTTCGCAGCCATAACACAACACTAGTCGCATAATAGTTTTGAACACGCGGAACTTCGTGTTTCTGTGCACAGGCCTCGATTTCATTATGGGGAAAACCGAGAGAAAAGTTTTGTTAGCTAACTGTATCCGTCGCTTGATTTCGTCCGTTTCGTTTGTGTCCACTGACAAGTTGCAACCTAGGTATATGAAGTCGTTCACGTACTCGATGTTGAGGTCCTCACATTGATGCTCGAATGTTCAGGTATCCTTTTGTCGATTGCAACTTTATTTAATTTTACCCTCGTTGACACGTAGCTCAACTTCTTTTGCAGCGGTATCGAGCATATGCAGGAGTTCTTCTGCGTCGGCCAATCTTGGGGACATGGTGTTGATGTCGTCGGCGTACCCTTACAAATAGGCTAGAGGATGCCAAGAGTAATTTTACTGGAATAGGGTTTCGAAGGTGGAAATCAATAAGTCTTTCCGGCATCTTTAGAAGGACCGCTGATAGACCAATAGTTTTAAAGTTCTTTGGGCGTACCTGGGAGCCCTTTTCAGCCTTGGATATAAAGGCCACGGTTACCTCCGTCCATATTTAAGGAATATTAGTTAGGTCCGGACAACCTTTGAAAATGTTTTCGACCCAAGGAACAACAAGGCACCAAGCATTTATTATATCTGCCGGCACGATGTCTCCAGGTTCGAAGCTGGATATATTGTAGTATAGGATAACCTTTTCCTTCGAAACGGTAGAATCGGAGTCACATGAGGCTATTCCGGCTTCCTGTGCGTGGGTTAACGACTGATAATGGATAAACTATACGTGTCTAGTAAGATTCCCAGAGTTTTTTTACAAGACGCTGTCCAGGACGCATCTTGCTTCAGAATATAGCTAGACAGAGATGTCGATAGGATTTTCCACAATGAAGTGATCTCTCTAGATACGTCATTGCGTTCGGAAAAGACCCTCCATGAGCTTCGTTTCACTCTCCTCGGCTCTTTCTTGAATTCACAAAAATGTTTTTTATACGAGCGCCAATCTAAGATGGACTAACTGCGGCACGTGCCTAACTACAAGATTATTAAAATTTGACTCAAAAAACTGTAATTTGAAAATTTTGCATTTTGGTTCGTAAATATGTTAAAAAGGTATGGATCGATGTACATACTTGAAAAAAAAACTCCTAGTCTTTATCGGTAAAATTCATTACTTCTATAGTATCCCATTTTTTATTTATTTGCGTTTAACATTGCGGCCTTTTTACTCTCATTTAAGTGAGTCAACAGAGTAAACCAATGACAATGTGTATTTTCATTTTCGGTTTACTCTTTCCGTCATTTCTAGAATTTCAAACCAAACTCATTATTTCAATTATTTACATACACATCTCCACCTTCCTTATACGCTGAGAAATTTAATCTTACAACACTTACGCTTAAAGGAAATTGTTCCCAAAATAACACGAAATAGTCAGTAATACACATCCGGGACTATTTTAACAGGACCCTCCAGCTGACGTCTGTATTGTAAGGTGTTCAAAATTCACATGACATTCAAAACACGCATGTTCAACATCAGCGGAGACATAAGCCAGGAGACAATACACATTATGAATAATTCATGTTGGATTCATCCGTTCCGGGCATCATTCATTATTGACACTGGCATGCCAGGGCACAATGACTAATGTCAACGTGTTTTGAGCACAAGGTTTTGACAAGGAAGCATCACAACGAGAAGAGTCTCTAAATTGTTATCTTCCCTTAAAACGGAAAAACGTCAGTTTGACAATACATCCTCGGATACCTCCGGAAAATTCTCTAAAATTCCATTGAATCCTCACGACAAGCGACAGCAATACCAGTAAAATCAACAATAACACTTAAGAATTAGACAAATCTAATGTACATCTCTGCAGTACATACAATACAATTTATTTATTTTTTTTCTAAGGACGTGAGGTGACAACTAACGTAAGCAGATAATGTCTTCATGTTTAGACGTAAGATTTTTGCTGTTCCGAAGATGAGAGCAACATCTTGGCCCACGGGTTTCCCTGTATGGATTCCAGATATTTCCTTTTTTTTTCTGCAAGATATCTCATAAAAGGATATTCAACTATACATATTCCCCACAATGACATACATTTAGCACTATCTTGGCACGATTTACATAAGGAAGGTTGTAAGAGGTGTTTGGGACTAGGACTATTGCCGACGGGAATTGTTCCTTTTGTGGGAAATTCACAAGTTGTATATTTGATATTCATCGTGGGTCATATGTTATCCGAAAAATGAGGTCATCAAATATGTATTCTTATTTGTTGTTCTGTCACGGGATGATGATGTATTACAACACCGGTGATAATGAATGTCTTTCTATGGATAGGTGTGAGGAAGTTATGAGGTGTCATAAATTGGATTTAATCTGAGTAAGTGGAGCCGTTTTATATGAGATTCGTTAATATTTCAGTTGGGGAGATTCAGCAGTTCTATTGTGTTGGTTAACGGATTCCGCTATATCGGCGTGCAAATAATGGCTGCGTTCCTAAAACACCAGCGCTGAGTCAGCACCTAGAAGCGATTAGTGCTGCAAAGTGATTTATCGCAGAAACCGCGCTGATGCTAAGCGCTTTCACTTTTAGTCAGCACAAAATTTTCTCGCTTTTCTGGCTCAGCACAATAATTGACATTTTCGACAATTGTCAAACTTCGATTTTAACCTCGGCTGTGTTGTGTATGGCTGATAATCGTGTTTTTAACGTAATTGTTAAACCTTAAAGAAAGAAGAAAATTGTTACCGTACCTTGTGTGTCACCTATGATTCATCAAAGCAAGATATTTCGAGTTTTTTGTCAAATGCCAATGTCAATAATACCACGGCCTTTCCCTTTGAGGGCCTGTCGTTAAAACCGACAATCAAAGGACAGGATGTGTATGCCAGAAACTTGCACTATCCGAAATCTTTATATGCTCACGAAACGTCAACTATGCCTCGGATAAGGACTGACTCAACAGCTACGACTTTTGGCTATCGATTTCTTCAATTAGAGAGTGAATTTCTGAGGTACAAATTAAATATCTTAGGAGTTAGTGAGATAAGATGGTGGAACAGCGGAGAATTTATCTATCCAACAGGCAGCACTGTAATGTTGTACTCCGGTAAAGCTACCGGTAGTCGTCGTGAGTCAGGTGTGGGGCTTCTTTTAACCAGAGCCGCGCGAAACTGTCTCTTATCCTGGGAGTCGGTCTCTGACAGAATCTTGACCGCCAGGTTCCGGACCAAAATGAGGAACATCTCAATAATACAATGTTATGCCCCTACTGAACCCGACAATGTCTTGGCAAAAGACTCCTTCTACGAAGAACTAAACGCCGTTCAGAGCAGAACACCTAAAGGTGACATTATAATGGTTATGGGTGATTTGAATGCGAACGTTGGCGCTGATAACTATGGGCTCAGACATGTGATGGAAAGACACGGTCTTGGTGATCGTAATGACAACGGTGAAAGATTTATAGAGTTTTGCAACCTTCACAATCTCTTCATCGGTGGTACTATGTTTGAGCATAAGGACCATCACAAAATCAGTTATTCCTATGTTGATCGGCGCAGAGCACAAAATAAGATCGACCATTTTGCCATTAGTAAAAGATTCAGGTAGTCCGGATGGCGCAACGGTTAGCACGTTCGCCTTCAACGCACTGGGCCCCGGTTCGATTCCGGGGATTTACGTGTCGGACTATGAGCCCACTCAGCTGTTAAATGAGTACCCATTATGGGGTAAATAACTCGGTTGAGCGTGTTGCTGATCACATACCTCTGCACAAAAAACCGTCACGATCTAGAAAATGAGATGATGCTAACTCATCTCGAGGCCGTGGTTCAAATTGGACTGTTGCGCCAGTTATTTATTTTATTTAAAAGATTCAGGAGTTGCCTCCTGGACGTGCGAAACAAGAAGGGTGCCGATATTGGGATGGGAAGAGACCATTATCTTATGACCGCAAATGTTCGATTGCGTATTGCAGCCGTGCGCCGCCCAAGCGACGAAAGATTCAGGCGCCGCAAATTCAATACCGCACAACTACCGTACAACTTAAACGCCGTATACAGTGTCATCTAGGAGTTTACAGGTGGTCGTAACTCCTGCCAACATCCAGTGAAGGATAGTGATGGACGGCTGCTTATCTTGGAAGAAGATCAAATGAGGTGGTAGAAAGAACACTTCACCGCGGTCTTGAACCGTGTAACCTCTGGTGAAGTTCCCCCTCATATAGATCATTTAGCTAACCATCAAAATGTGCGTATACGGTCCACTGCCCCGACTTAAGAGGAAATAGTCACTGCAATTATTGCACTAAAACGAGGAAAGGCCGCCGGACTCAACGGTGTCCCTACCGAACTCTAACAAGCAGCGCCAAGCGTAACTGCCGATTTGCTGCACCCACTTGTTGATAAAGCGTGGAATACAGAGACCTTTCCCACTGAGTGGAAGGAAGGCTTGATCATCAAACTTTCAAAGAAGGGTAGCCTCACAGACTGTAATAATTGGAGAGGCGTTTGTGTGCTTCCTGCCGTTGCCAAGATAATACCCAAATCGTCCTGGAAAGACTAAAGGCCCACTTAGAAAGCACAATTGATGAAGAGCAGGCTTGTTTTCGATCCGGATTCTCCTGTGTCGATCACATTAACACCTTGCGAATCATCATCGAGCAATGCGCTAAATACGATTCTCCGCTTCACTTGCTTTTCATCGATTTCGAAAAGGCTTTCCATAGTGCGAACCGGGATTCTATATGGGCAGTCTTGGGCAGGACAGGCATCCCTGAGAAGCTTGTGGCTATTATTAAGGCAACCTATGACGGCGCGAAATGTCGCGTTCTGCATAAAGGTAAGGTGTCGGGGGACTTTGAAATTCGCAGTGGAGTTCGGCAGGGGTGCATCCTTTCACCGATCCTATTCCTCATTGTGATCGGCGATGTGTTGCATGCAGCCCTATCCGGACTCGGCAGAGGAATTCAATGGACTTTGGCATCTTATCTACAACATCTTGACTACGCTGACGACATATGCCTACTCTCCCGCAAAATCATGGATCTGTCCGCAATGGCGTTAGATCTCGAGAGGGAGGCAAGCAAGGTTGGACTAAAGATTAATACCAACAAGACCAAGGTTCTTAGCCCGCCGTTGCGAAAAAGAAATCCGACACCAATTGCCATCAATATTAATGGGCAACCTGTGGAGAAGGTGGACAACTTCGTCTACCTGGGTAGCATTGTTGCCGAAATTGGTGGTACGGAGCAGGCCATCGCTCGTCGTATCAACCAGGCTAAACGCGCATACGGCATGCTGTCCAAAATCTGGCAGAGCAGTTATCTCAGCACCAAGACCAAGCTGGGCCTGTTTCGCTTCCTGGTACTGTCAGTGCTTTTGTATGGGAGCAGTACATGGAAAGTCTCCGTAGGAGTTACCAGAAAGCTGCAAGTTTTCGTCAACTCATGTCTTCGTCGAATTTTAAGAATTTTCTGGCCCGAAACAATATCAAATGAAGAGCTAAGTCGGCGTACGGGTCAGATGCGAATCGACGAATTGATACGCAGGCGAAAATGGCAGTGGATAGGTCACACAACGGAACCCCATTTCCAACCAAGGCCGACCAAAAGGGGGTCCTCGAATCACATGGCGTCGATCTGTGACAAAGGAGTGTCAGGCACTGGGTAAGTTTTTTGGGGAGTTGCCCCCCCCCCCCCCCCCCATTGCCGAGAATAGAGTACGATGGCGCGCAGGAGTAGTTGACGCGCTATGCCCCGCTAGGGGTTAAGGCAAAGTAGTACAACGTGCTGGTCAGCAATTGTGAAGCGCTGACTAACCGCTGACTCTGAGATTTTTTGTAGAAACGCAGTCAATCTTCAATCTTTACTTGTTGATAGTACATACGTTTCACATGAATGCGATCTTTATCGATTTTTACTTCTCTCTCTCAATTGCCCTAACCCTTTATGGGGCATAGTGCGTCAACTGGGCCGCATGGAACAGTTTCAACGGCATGAACTGGTTTCGGAGAATGCAGTTGCCAGCATGCACCTCCTGCACATCCATGGCCACGAACGTCGTCGTGGACGGGATTCGAACCCGAAACGCCGGTAATCAACTCAACACACTGCGCTCCCAGTCGCCTTTACTTACTGTGGAATGTATCATTTTTATACCCTTCACTGATGTGATAGGGTATATTAACTTTGTCATGAAGTTTGCAACGCAGAGAAGGAAACATCTCCGACTATATAAACTATATATATAGGTATTCTTGGTCAGTATGATGAGACGAGTCGATTAAGCTTTGTCCGTCTGTCCGTCTGTCTCGCAATCCGTCTGTCTGTCTGGTTCTATGTAAACTAGTCCCTCAGTTTTAAAGCTATCAAGCTAAAATTTTGTACAAAGCCTTCTTTCTATTGCACGCTGTAAATATGTCGGGACCAACGGAATCGGACCTCTACGTCATATAGCTGCCATAGGAACGACCGGTTAAAAAATTCGTTTTTGTGAGAAAAACTTTTTTTTTTTTCTAAAGATATCTTTTTCAAATTTTACACTAAACAATAGTATATTTAGCCATAAATCACAATCACAAATCACAACTCCAAATTTGGTTGAAATTGGATTACTCTATCGTATAGCTGTCAAAGGAACGACCGTTCCAAAGGCAAGTTAGAAAAACTTCTTTATTTCTGAAGATATCCTTACGAAATTTCATATTATACAATCATATTGACTGCCAAACCACTTTCCTAAATTTGGTGGAAATCGGCCTACTATTTCATATACCTCTCATAGGAACAGTGAAGTCGGGACAAGTTTTACTACTATTGTAATTTCAAAGTGGCAAATGCGCCATAAGTCACAACGAAGGTATGATACCCTTCTGGCGAAGCGTGAAGGGTATCATACCTTCGGCAAGCTAGCCCAAGGCTAGCTTGTTATTAATACATTTCACGTATGTGGTAGGGTATATTAACTTTATAATGAAGTTTGTGGCGAAGAAAGAATACTGGACCAAATAAACTATACATATTCTTGATCAGTATGACGAGGTGAGTCGATTAAGCTTTGTCCGTCTGTCTGTTGGGTTCTAGTTTTAATGACATTTTAGCTGGGCGTATGAGCCTAGATGTGAAAAGTTCGTTTTCCGATCAATGTCCTGATTATTATTTTTGCAGTCCATCAAATTTTAAAACAAATATTGCAAATACGTATTTTGGCGTCTTGGCATTCGTTTCCTTCTTCTGACGTATTTCGCCGCGACTCCAACCTATTTCTTCCCGAACGGTTGGGAGGAACTCCATCAGTGGCCAAATTGAATCCGGTTTCGTTTACAATCGTGCGATCAATTGGGAAATTAAATTCCTCCACGACACCAACAACAGTAGGTAGGCTATGGCCAGCGACAACTGCGTTAGCATTACACAATCGGTGTCGCGGTTACTTGCTCGATATGTGCCATCGGTCAGTCGCAAATTTATTCGTGCATATGCACGAGCAGTCCATGGAAGTTTTGCTCCAAAAAAGATGCAATTTTTGATTTTTCTTTTAGTTCCCGTGGGATGAGCAAATCTGAGAGCGGCCCGATAAGTACATAGCCTCACCGTCCGATGGCGCCACTACCGTAAGAGAAATTTACTATCGTGTAGTACATTCTCGTAGACGGCGACTTTCAAAATTTTAGACGAATCGGACTCGCAGTTTTGTTTTGACTGCGTGTGGAAGCGGGCGTGTCCGCGGATTTTAGAAAAATGGAATGGATTTTTGTTTTTGGAAGAGAAATCGCGCAGCGAAATCAAAGAGCGCTTGGATGCTGTGTACGGTGACTTTTCTCCTTCGATGGCGACCGTCGAAAATTGGTTTAACGAGTTTCAACGTGGTCGTACGTCGGTTTTTGATGAGCTACGCCCAGGTGCCCCGAAAACGGCTACCACGGAGGATAATGTGACAAAAATCCACGATCTCGTATTGGCAGACTGCAGTGGGTCATATCCTGCATGAAATTTTGGGCATGAGAAAGCTGTCGGCGCGATGGGTACCGCGTTTGCTCACGCCGGACAACAAGCGCAACCGTGAGACCACTTCAGAGCCGTGTTTGACGCTGTTTAAGCGCAATCGGAAGGAGTTTATGTATCGTTTCGTGACCGTCGACGGAACATGGATCCACTGGTATACACCAGAGAACAAGGAACAGTCGAAACAGTTTACTTCACCCAGCAAACGTGCTCCGGAGAAGGCGAAAACTGTCCTATCGGCCGGAAAGGTGTTGGCCACCGTTTTCTGGGATTCACAAGGTGTGATCTACATCGACTACCTAGGGAAGGGCAAAACAGGGTCAGAGGGCTCTACTATGCCGAATTATTGGGCCGATTCGACGCCGAATTGCAGAAAAAACGGCCCCATTTGGCGAAGAAAAAAGTGCTCTTCCACCATGACAAACGCACCGGCTCACACCTCCGCCGTCGCCACGGCCAAATTGGTCGGATTGGGCTACGAACTGCTGCCCCATCCACCGTATTCTCCAGATTTGGCCCTGTGCAACTTCTTTTTGTTTCCAAACTTGAAAAACTTACTCGCCGGGCAGAAATTTGAGTCGAATGAGGAGGTTATCGCCGCCACGGAGGCCTACTTTGCAGACCTCGAGAAAACGTATTTTTCAGACGGGTTAAAGAAGTTGGAGCATCGCTGGGTCAAGTGTATCGAGCTAAAAGGAGACTATGTTGAGAAATAAATCGCCACTTTTCCAAAATTTTTGTTTTTCTTTTGTAGGCTAAGTACTTATCGGACCGCCCTCGTATATATCACCATACCATGTGGATGGATTTTTACTTGTCGTGGATTTTAAAGCGCTATCATTTGTGATACCTTAGCGGCATATCGCATAAAAGACCGGATCACCTTTGGGATTAAGTGGACAAGTGCAACGCTTGCATCCAGACCGTATCAGCGTTAATTGAAAAGAGACAAGTATTCTGTCAGCAAAATTTTACTTCGTTTAGTTTGGATGCATGTGGCTGTGTTCGTGGATTTGGGCGAGTCGGATATCTAATTTGGATCGTAGAGCCATCAAGTTAAACGCCAAGTTGGTTGACGGTACGTGCGTCTGGAGACTTCCAAGTCTGTTTGTGAATGCGTCGACGCGTAAAACATGTGGAGCTTACAATAAGATTTCTACTGCAGGTGAAGTCGATTAATCATTGACAATTTTTATTGCATTCCTCATGGAGGCCAGGTCATCCAGTGATTCCCCGATCCCAACTTTCGTTTCTAACTTTCGTATTAGAATCTCCCAGCAGTATTTTGACGTCGTTTGTTGGAAGTGAGTCGAACAGTGTCTCCAGGCGGGCATAAGATCCGTCTTTTACTACATCTTCCTTGACTTTAGTCGGGGCGTGCACGTCGATGAGCCAGAGTTTGCTAGTCTTTATGTAAAGCGCACACAACCTTTCATGAATAGGTTCGAAGTCAATAACGTGCGGTTTGAGCTGCTTGCTCACTATGAATGCAACTCCAAATTCTTTGTGACCCGATGGTTTGCCCCTTAGCTGTTACTCAGCCGATCAGGCTACAGCTATCTACCGCAACCAAATTTTGTTTGGCTTGGTTAGTTTCAAGGGGCGCCCACGAGCAGGACTATGGAAGAGGATTTTTCCTCCCCTCCCCCCCATGCTATGCCGTATATCAGAAAAGCAACAAATACTTACGGGTTCTCGCATGAAGAATACTATATACTATGTGCAATGCCACAAATCGGAATATAACTTGTGGTAATTGGTTCACTTCACCATAAGACACCGTCACTTGACGTTACGGAAGGATGAAATCCGGCTATTCCAATTTCATGAGATGAATGGAAAAGAAACTCAATGAGACGGGGTAATCTCTTCAGTACTTCACATTCAAATAAAAACACGAATTTGTAATTCCCATATTGCGGCTTTCACTCTCCGTGACAAATTGCATGGTCAAAATAAAAGGATAATTTCTGGATTCTAAATGAAACCGCAAATAACATCCCTTTCCATGCTAATGACTCTTTCTAAGATATAAATTCCTTTCCCGCGATAATTACAACACTTGGCAGTTTTCATGAGCTAATTAATTCATGACAAACGTACGTGAAGAATTTACAATGTGCTAACAACACGCGTGTCAACCCTACTTCACACGGACTATAGTGTAGCGTTGTTACGCGTGATGGTATGAAATTTTCAATTGTCCCCTACGGAAGGCAAAGACTAATGGTTGGAAATAGTTTGTCGCAATTCTACTCCTTGGAAGACTCGATGTCAGGATAAAGGACAACATAAATTTCTTAGAATGGGCCGGGAAAAATTCAGCACGACACAAGTAGTCGTATTACTAGTTGAACTGAAATGTCAACAGGGTTTAATTTGATATTTCCGAAAAAGGATCCCATTGCAAGCATTTCATGCGTTTTAGAAAGATCAAATTGGCCTTGCATCGATTTGAGATTTTTTGAATATTATCATCATCATCATCATGGCGCGACAGCCCGACGTCGGGCCTTGGCCGCCTTAATTTCCGATTTCTTTGATAAATTGTATTCAAGGATTGAGTGAATAGACTACGTTCATAGCTCTAGGTGATATTGTACGTACCGCTCGATCTGACACCATTCCGAAAAGATAAAATTGCCGTCTTCAATAGACTCTACTCCACACTATTCGTTCGTAGAACACACAGCCCAGTCTGTCAGATGGATGAGTGGGTGCTTAAAATTCTTTCCCTGAAGGAATTTCTCTGGAATGCTATTCATTGGTAGGTATATCTCCAGTGTACTTTGTTTGTTTCTTCGCTTTTATCTCGCTACATTCCGAGCTGATTTCGTTCTGGCACATTTTTCTAGATATCTTTTCTTCTCCTTGGATTTTTATTCACATCAATCTCGGAGGAAATTAGTTGCAATCAGGACGGCCGGCGGAGAAGATGTATCTTTTCGGATGTTGTTTATTAGACATTTGTTTGTATCAATCACTTTTGAGTATCAGAAAAAAAGAAACGTTCGGATTTGTCTTGTATGCCTTTTTTTGACAATACAAATTATTGCCTTGGGGAAAGCGTTAGATGCGAGTCGTAAATTGACACTTTGTACATGGGAATCTGGATGAGGAGCAATATGATCGTTTGAATAAGCTACCTTGAGTTTAACATCAGAGGCACATTCTTTTTTGGGGTTGGATGGCTGAAAAAAAAATAAGCTTTAAGAAATTACCGAAAGACCAACTTTTTTTGTAATCTATAGTGGAAGAAGAATCGAAAACTTGTTCTGCAACAAAAGATATTGATCGGAAAGCTTCAATGAGGATAAATAAGAGGGACAATTTTTTTCATGGACTATAAGCATGTTGGTTGTCATTGAAAGGGGATAGATAGATAGATAGGGAGGGAGGGCCGTGGATCATGTTGAAACCACAAGCACTGCCACCATGGGTCTATTGTGCTGAAGCCCATTCAATCGAGAAGATTAGATCATATGATTTAGCCGACTTTTCTCGATAAATTGACTGATCTGACCAGGTTTGATAGAGGGGATGTCCTCGGCCAAAGGAAATGTTATACCGAAGCAGTCCGTGCGTCGTTCCGCAAGTCCTTCGCACTCACAAAGGATGTGCTCTGAAGTCTCATCATCAGCCTGGCAGAAGCGGCAGCTAGCATCTTGCACAATACGCATTGTTTTAAGGTGACCCCTCAGACACGAGTGCCCCGTTAAAATTCTACAAATCATTCAGACTCTGTTTTTGCTCAGCCGTAGCAATTCTAAGGTACGAGTACGCGAGTAGCCCGAGATGAACAGCCTGGCCTGTCTCAGGCCTGAAAGGGTCTCCCATTGGAATGTGGCAAGAGCACTTTCCCAGTCTCTTATTTGGTTTCTGCAGTAGCACAGTGGAATTCCACAGAAAGGTTCTGGGCCATGGAAGGGGGTTTTGGAGGCTCGATTTGCTAGTCTATCTGCTAGCTCATTGCTTTCGACTCCCGAGTGACCAGTAAAGAGTGAGTTTGTTTGTTGAACCCGCAGTATGGAGGAATTCCTGACAGGATAGCACCAACTTAGAATTTAAAGTGAAGCTGGTAAGTGCTTTGATGGCAGCGTGACTGTCGGTAAATATTGCAATGTCCCTGTTTAAACAGCCAGCGGTTTGGCACAGCCTAGCGCAGACCTCGATGGCATGTATTTCTGCTTGGAATACGGATGGCGTTTTACCCATCGGAATGAAGACTCGGTGTTCAGGACCAACAATGCCTGTACCGGAACCTTCTTCCGTTTTGGAGCCGTCTGTGAAACATTTGATTGTATTGGGTCAGAGAGAGTTGTAGCCATCCGCCCACCTTTCTTTGTCCCATATGACTGATTGAAACGAGTGGTGGAATCGAGTGGTTTTAACAAGGTAGTCAGTTGGCATGCTGAGTACCTTGTCGCTTTTCAACCAGCCTAATTGATTTGAATTGAGCTTGATCTCTATGTCGCAGGATCTAAGTCTGATCGTTGCCATTCGTGCCTCCGCTTCAATATGTGTATGTATCGGTGGGAGGTCGAGTAGAACGTCCAGAGCAGCAGTGGGACAAGAGTGCATGGCTCCAGTGATGGTCATGCACGCAAGTCTCTGGATTTTCGTCAGAGCAGTTTTACCGGCTAAGGAAGTGGCCTTTTTCCACCATACAACCGCACCATATTCTACTATAGGTCTGACGATCGCTTTGTAGATCCACAGAATTAAATGGGTTGAAAGGGGATAGTGAGTATTGGTAAAAATGGCAAAGGGTAAGTTCTACACATTTTCAGTAAGCTTTTCAATTTTCATTTCAACAAGTAAAAATAAAAAATTTAAAATTAAATATTTGAGAACTGTCGAACTTATTTTCTGTCCAATATTCACAACAGCTCATGTTTTTATCAACTGTTTCTCACAAGACCATTATCAATTTTAATTGACAAGTTTGTCAATCGTCAATGGATTGATAATAGGTCTTCGCAATAGGGCTGATGGTGTCGAGCTCATTATACAAACCTACCCTAATGAGAGCATCAAAACCAGCCGAAAGATAGAAACATCGGCAATTAATTTATTCAAAGCAATAAACTGGTGCAAGGCTCTTGCATCTGTAGCTTTGCACCAGTTTATTGCTTTGAATAAATGATTAATAAACAGAAATCCTGAAAAAATAGAATCAAGCTCCCCTAAATCCCTTTAGACCCGGCTAATTAACAACCAGTTATCAAGCCACGAAAATTGCTGGGAATACAAAGCCGACCATACATCATCAGCGGGGACCTCAACATCGGGATCGCAGACGCCTTCAATTACATGGGAAGTAACTGTCAAAACTTGCCAGGGAAACAGACGCAGTAAAACGATGAATACAGCTCGCAATTAAGAGACTTTTCTCGTCGACTCGTTCTGCGTTCATTACTCTCTTTGGCATGCGATCATCGTCCATTCGTTGTACATGCCCTGCCCATTGAAGTCGTTGTATTTTAACGAATTTTGACACCTCCAGCTTATCGTACAGATCATACAACTCATGGTTGTATCGGATGCGCCATCCAAATCGATCGCAAACAGCTCCGAAAAATCGCCGCAGAACCTTATGTTCGAATGTGTCCAGCATGTTTCCGTGGGGTTGAGATAGGGTCCATGCTTCGCAGCCATAGTATATCACTAGTCGTATGATAGTTTTTTACAAGCGGTGCTTCGTGTTTCTGTGCACAGGCTTCGATTTCATTATGGGGAGAACCGAAAAGAAAGTCTTATTAGCTAACTGTATCCAACGCTTGATTTCGTCAGTATCGTTGGCGTCTCTTGACAAGTTGCAGCCCAGGTATACGAAGTCGTTCACGAACTCGATGTTCAGGTCCCACACATTGATCCAGGTATCCTTGTCGTCGATTGCATCATTATTTTTGTTTTACACTCATTGATAGTCCAACTTCTTTTGCAGCAGTATGGAGCGTATGCAGAAGTTCTTCTGCGTCGGCCAATCTTGGGGACATGTTGTTGATGTCGTCGGCGTACACTGCTAATTGTGTCAACTTCATAAAATAAGTAACGTCTTGCTGTTGTTCATATTCATAGCCCTAATAGCGTACTCTAATGCTAGGTTGAAGAGCGTCGGTGCCAGTCCATCGCCCTGCTTCATTGGTCTGTGCTCAGTTTGCACTTTTTGATCTGTTGAAGGAGGGCCTTCTCGGCCCCCTGTTTGTTCAGGAAGCGGAAATTCCAGGATCCGAACGAATAATCTTTTAGTCGTTTGCGTGGTCGTCGTTGTTGATCCGTCCAATCCGAGACTTTTGTTTCAGATTTCTTGACGTGGAGTGGTTTTTACACGGACGTGTTTTCAGGACATCGCTTAACCCCATTCAGGGGATAGTAGGTAGCTGCTTCAGATGGCTCACACAACTATTTTACAAGTCCAACAACGCAAATCATTTTATCCTATTGTACTAAACCTGAGACCTGTGGGGTGCGGCTGCACCCCGCTCGGGCTTATGAAGCTTAACCGCCGATACGGATAGCCGAGATAGCTATCCAGCGACCGAGGAAATTTCGGAACTTCGTTGTCAACAGTCTACACGACCATTCCTTCAGTCTCCGACGCCGCCAGTGGATTGACTTCTATTTTCTTTTAATGCTGTCTTACCATGATTTGAATTGAATTGAATTTTTGGTTTTGCAGACATGGTTTAAGGCCGAGGTTTATAAAACTTCTCAACGATTAATATGGCCTTAGGCTCCGTCTCCTTTGGAACGGCGGAATTCAAATTCGCGGAACCGTTTTCGGCTTAACACACTGAGCCTCCAGCGACCAAGATTTAAATTATGGCACTTCAGTAAAATCCATCAATTAATTTGAAAGAAGGTCATATTTGTACTAACGCCTTGAGAGCTATTTCAAGGGAACCTTGTACTAGTTACTTTGAAATTAATGACTTGCAAGACACTTACGAAACCAGGTCATACAAGGACGCTATTTGTAAAAAAAAAAGACTTTTAAACTATAATATTAAGGTTTTCATTGTTGTTAATATTATTCAAAATATTCTTTTATAAAATGTTCCACTTTAACTGTGCCTTAGAATAGATACATAACTCGTACTTTTCAAAATGATATACCTTTTACCTAAAAATTGTCTATAAATCAACGGATACAACTTAGTTTCAACTTTCCAAACTTCCTATCTTTTTTCACCACTATTATTTCCATCCAGAAAGTCTTCTCCGATATTACATAGCTAACGATGTACCTATACGTTTCCATTTCATTTTCCTAGCTCACATAGAATCGTGCTATCTAGCTTTAGCTTCAGAATTCAACAAATATTTGAGAAAATTATGAAATTTTCCTTAAAGTTTGAATCAGCCAACTTCAGTGCATCATTCAGTTTCCAGAGTAGTTTTCGGCTTCTTTGAAAATTTCGGGCATTAAAAGAGTTAAAAAGGCATCGAAACCAGCATTAGCCGTATTCGCCTGCAGCACTGGTTTTTGGTGCAGCCCCGGATTTTAGGTGAAGTATCGTTATCCGAATTATATACAAGGACCTCGATGTACACGAGTACTCGTACGAGAAGACTTGTAGTGGAAAGTTTATCGAGAAACCGACGTTGAGGATAGTAGCTACTTGAAGATTGTCAGAGATGATACGGAGAGCAGGAGAGACGATAGAGCATCTTTAGCAAAGAAGGCTAATAAAAGCTTGTTTGCTTTGCAATGAGGACGTTATTTGACAAGTATGCCTTTTTAAATGGTGCACTTCAATTAAATCCCATTAGGCTCTCTTTCACAACGGAGTCCTTCTCGGCAATCATGGAGAGCTATGACTGCTAGTTGTTTGTGTATTGCAGGAAAAATGTTTGTTTATTGTTTACATAATGCTCTCAAATGTTGGCTTCCTCATGTGCAATGTGCATTCACATTTTGGTCCAGTATGACAAGACCGACATTTCTTTAGATGTTTGCATTTTTTAGTTTGTTTTTTTTTCTCGTCCCTTTGTTAAATTTTTACATGTCGCATCATGAGTTCCACATAACGAGGCAAACATATCAAGTAGTAGAACAAATATAGTCGCAAGTAAAAAAACAAGCAAACTTCTAGAAGAAAATTTAAAAAAGCTAAAAAAAAAATTAAATCCCCTGGGTATGTCTAGATAATATGTACTTTCCACGCTAACGACCGATTAATCCGCGATATTTGACTGATGAACGCGTATTATACCCACTGTTGGATGTATGACTGTTTTGGACCCCCTTAAGTGAATAATTAATGGCTTTCAGTTAGCTTTTTCAACATGGCATGGCATTCGGCCACATCATTTGTTCAGCACAGTCACCACCATTCACATCTGCTTTACAATCCCTCGGTGCGATATTTTAGGCGTAAAACGAACAAAACGATGGTCAATTTGACCATTTATATGTATCCTGAATTCGATCCGACCGCTAATAGGACGCAGAACACAACATGACAGCATTCACGTCAGTAGCAAAATGACCTACGTGACTCGTGGAAAAATAACTGCAAAAAAACGTTAAGGCCATTAATTATGGAGAAATCAATGAAAGCCCACAGCCGCAAATATTCAACGCAATTAGCGTTTAATGGAAAGGAGTAGAATGATAATAAATTGCTTCTCGTCAGTGCGACATATGAAGAAAGGTATTTCCAAAGAAACTTGAAGCGAAGTCAAAATCTTTGCGGTCATTTAGAAGTAGTTGTCAAAGGGTATCAATCCTTCCGTCAGGATATAGTTGGGACGGTAAGCGACATAAATTGACTCATCCTTGCAAAATATGATAAAGAGATGCCGTTTAGTATGATTATTGGTGGGGCAATACCTTCAATTTAAGAGATGAGCCACCTTGGACCCCACGGCAGAGCGGCTGTGCAGGCGAAAAATTGGAAAATTTTAGCCTTTTTTTTAATTTTTTAACTATTGCCACATTGTGCACGGTCGAGTCAGTAAGCGGATAGATTTTCAACTGATTTGTTTTGTGTTTCGTGACAAGTGGTAATGTGTTACCGTTATCAAAGAAAACCAGGCCGAAGCTTCGCTTCGGCCCGGAGTCCGAAGCGTATATACCCTAGACTTGTACAGACCTAGTGGAGATACCAAAAGTACCAATTGGCAACGACCATATGCATTAAGAATGGGTCTCCTATATGGCCAGTTCATAGAAGAGGTTGGCACTCATTCATTAGGATCTTGACCATTCTCAAAATCAATTAACTAACTAACCCATTCTACAATATTTGTCGAATTTTTCAAGTCGCTAGCTTCATTCTATCGGAAGGTATTGCTTATTTGAAGTTTCACTTGTAGAGGAGGTAAGGGTTCCTTAGGTGGGATCTTGCTCATCATTGCCACCAACCAATTAGATCACCCTACAACCATTTAAACAAAATTTCAAGTCTCTAACTTCACTCTATCGAAAGTTATCGCTTATTTAAAGTTTCATTTGTAGGGGAGGTAGGGGTTTCGTTGGTCGGATGTTAACCAGCTTTAATGCCAACTAACTCAATCTCACTTCGAACATTTGACCAAAATTTCAAGTCACTGGCTTCATTCCATCAAAAGTTATCGCTTATTTGAAGTTTGTAGGGGAGGTTGGGGTTCTTTGAGTTGGATCTTGCCCATATTCAACACCAACTATGTAGGTCTTACTAGCAACATTCCACCAAATTTTTAACTCGGTAGTATCATTCTATCAAAAGTTATCGCTTATTTGAAGTTTCATTTGTAGGGGAGGTAGGGGTTGCTTGAGTCGGATCTTACCCATTTTCAATACCAACCAAGTAGATCTTACTAGCAACATTTCGTCAAATTTTCAACTCGCTAGTGTTATTCTATCGAAAGTTATCGTAATTAAAGGAATATTGAATTTTTTTAAATTTGTAGGGGAGGTAGGCGTTCCTTTGATCCGATTATGCCCAACTTACTAGAACTCAAGCATCTACTTACCCCAGGCTTACATGCCAAAAATCAGGCGTCTACGTCAATTGGTTCAAGAGTTATAGACAAAAAACCCGAAAAGTAGGGTAGTACGGGGCTCTTTGTAAGAAAATTACCGTTAGTTTTCAACTGATCGATTTTATTTTCCCAGGAGTTTATAAGATTACCCTTACGAGTAATCTACCAAAGCTAGAGCTTTTCATATTTATTTAGTCGGGAGTTACAGATACATTTAAGTATTTTACATATGTAGGGGAGGTAGGCGTTCTCTTGGCTTGATCATGCCCATTTTCAATGCCATCCAACTAGATTACACTACCAACATTTGACCAAAATTTCAAGGCTCTAGCTTTATTCTAACGAAAGTTATCGTGCGAACGGACAGACAGACAGACAGACAGACAGACAGACAGACAGACAGACATGGCTTAATCGAATCAGGAGGTGACCCTGATCATTTATATATATACATTGCTATACCTCCGGAGCCTCCTTTAAGGTGTTACATATTTCCGTCGTGACAAAAACAATATACCCTATACTAAAAGTCTAGGGTATAAAAAAAGATTAATTAATAAATAAAATAATCTGGAAAAATGTGAATATCTTCTGAACTAATGGTCGGATGGAATTGCGGTTAGTTTCATTCTACTCAAAATCTGTTTTGCTGCTACATAGATGACGCCAAAGCTTTTGACAGTATCCCCCACACTTGGCTAATCGAGGTCCTTCGCATATATAATATAGTGAATCCTGCACTAATATTTTTTTTGTCAAAAGTGATGGAAGGATCGCAAACAACACTTTCGGTACCATCAACCGAAGCCAATATGCTCTCGCAGCCAATACATATTCGCAGAGGCATATTCCAATGGAACTCTTTGAGTCCTTTTTGGTTCTGCATGGCATCAGTTTGAAATCGGCTAAGCGGTGCGGCTTTTCCATCAAGCACGGTTTATTGTCAAAGTTCCAGCTCACTCACTTGATGTATCTGGATGACATCAAACTATACTCGGGAATCGATAAAAATCTTGAAAGTCAGCGGCGTATCACAGAAAACTACAGTCGTGACATTCGAATGGATTTCGGATCGGACAAATGCCAAATCCGTGCCATTTTTTAAAGGCGTTCACGAACCGCATTCCGGCTTCACCTTGGACGATATCCACATATGTAGGTGCAATGCCAAAAGCAGACTTTTATAAGTACTTAAGAATTCTGCAGGGCGCGCATGCCCGCGTGGTTGACTTGAAAGAGGGACTGCTGGTGGAGTTTATGCGCAGGTTGAAAATGGTTCTCAAAACGAACTTGCCGGGAAGAAACAAAATAAGCACGATTATTATTATTATTATATACTCTGGGGGATAGCCGAAGCAGACCACTAACGTTTGGGTCCCTTTTCGCCCCCTCCCGGTCATCAGTGACTTCCAGATGTCGACTGATAATTGTCGACCTCTTTCTTCATCACTGAGTCCCGTGTTATCGCTAGCATTTGTTTGAAGCTGAGTTCACTCATGGCTTCAACACTTATCGTGTGCTTGCCTGTGATCCTCAACCTCGTGCTAGCCAGTGCTGGACATTCGCACACAATGTGTGCTGCCGTCTCGGCCTCCTCCAGGCATAGCCTGCAAACGTCATCTTCCCCGATTTTCATCTTGGCCAGATGAGCCTTAAAATTACCATGCCCTGTGACCAAGGCAGTTATCCAGCTTAGGGTACTCCGTTAATAACTAAGTACCTTTCTCGCTTCCCTGCCTAAAGGGCTGGTCATTGCATTCCGAGCTTGTTTGCAAGTGACTAGCTCCTGCCATCTTTGTTGATGCATGGAGTCCATCCACTTCCCAACCTTCGCTCCAATCATGCCGTTCCCCAGAGCAACTCTGGGTTCTGGGCCAATGAAAGGTGCCGCAGATCCCTGTTTTGCTAGGGCATCCGCCGCCTCATTTCCTGTTGTACCTATGTGTCCTTTTACCCACATCAGCGTAACCTCATTTTCTGAGGCACACGTGTTGAGCTTCCGGAGACATTCTAGTACCAGTTTAGAGTTTATGTTCGTCTGCTGCATGCGTCTAATCACCGATTGGTTGTCCAGTGCAATAAGGATTTTCTTCCCCCGCACCTGACCTTCAAGCAAGTGGTCCAACGCATGCAACAAGCCAAGCATCTCTGCCTGGTATACGGACACATACTCTCCTAGACTAAGCGCACATGCTAGGTTTAGCTCTTCAGAGTAAACCCCCGCCCCCGCTTTACCGTCCATTAAAGAGCCATCAGTAAAAATGCTGATGTCATTGTACATACACTCATTATGTATGTTTCCATCTGCAATGTGAGTCTTGTGTAGTCTTTCAACTACCCTACGTCTACTCATGCCTTCTACCGGCATTAGAGTCTCCCTGACCTCATCATGAATAATGTCTAGGATGCTCTTATGACCGCTGCTAGTTCCAAAGCGATGCCACATGGCATCCCTTTCCATGCGTATTGCCGAAAGCGCCGCCGTTTTCTTTATAAATAAGTCCAACGGCGGCAGTCCCAGCAATGCCTCCATTGCTCGCGTTGGTGTGGTGCGCATTGCACCACATATGCTTACGCAAGCTATCCTTTGTACCCCATCTAGCTTCTGCTTTGTGGTATTCTGCATGGCTTTTGGCCACCATACCACTGATGCGTAGGCTAGAATTGGTCTTACCATCATTGTGTAAATCCAGTGTGTCGCTTTAGGTGAAATTCCCCACCTACGAGCACACACTCTCTTACATTGATGCAAAATCCTTTTCGCTTTTTGGATCTTCTCATCAACGTGAACATTCCAAGTTAGTTTCGCATCTAAGGTAACTCCTAGATGCTTCACTTCCTTGGACACCTTGATTTCCGAACCAAAAAGCCGTAAGGGAGTTATCTCTATGTCTTTCCTCTTACGAGTAAAAATCATAGTGTTTGATTTACTAGCGTTTATGGTTAGCTCTTGCTCATTACACCATTCTTCGGTTACTTTGAGAGCTTGTCCCATGCAACCTAGAATTGTGTCCATGAACTTTCCACTGACCGTGAGTGCCAAGTCATCGGCGTATCCTACAGTGTGTACGCCCATCGAGTCCAGCTTCCAGAGAAGACTGTCCACGGTGATGTTCCACAGTAGAGGCGAAAGAACACCTCCTTGTGGGCATCCTCGGACTACCTTACCCCGTATTCTGTCACATCCACTGCTAAGATTTACCGCCCTCTGCTTAAGCATAGAGTCGATCCACTTAATTATAATGTAATCAACCCCCCGCTCAATCAGGGCGTTCCTTAGTTTGGTAAAGGAGATTTTATCAAAAGCACCCTCTATATCCATAAAAGTAGACATAGCGATCCCGCCATTGTTAATCTCTCTCTCTGCAACTCTAACAAGTTCATGTAGAGCGGTTTCCGTAGATCTGCCTGCTCTATAGGCATGTTGGCACCTACTCAGAGGACTATACATTAGCGTGGTGTTCTCCAGGTAGTCCACCAACACCTTTTCCATTGTTTTCAACAGGAATGATGTAAGGCTAACCGGCCTGAAGGACTTTGCCTCTGTATAGTCTTTCTTTCCCGGTTTGGGCAGGAAGACCACTTTAGCCTCCCTCCATGCCTTCGGGATGTAGCCTGCTGAAAGACAGGCGACGAATATATTCCGGATCCTATCTAGTAGAGCGCTCATGCCCCACTGTAATAGTGCCGGGAATATTCCGTCCATTCCAGCCGTTTTAAATGGAGCAAAAGAGTTTATAGCACTTTTGACTCCATTTGGAGTTATTATCCTCTCAGCTTCTTGTTGACTTACCCCACCAGCTCCCATGTTAGTTTGAGGCCATGGTTGGTCTGACTTGAAACTTCCAGGAAAATGTACCTCCATCAGGGCCTGCAACGTTTCTTCCACTGTTTCTGTCATGGAACCATCAACTTTGCGTATCAGCCCCATTTTCGAAGCAGTGTCTTTCGATATCATCTTCTGTAATCTGCATACTTCCGACGTATCCTTCATGCTAGAGCAGAATTCCCTCCACGTATTTCGTTTCCGAAGACGTAAGGTTCTTTTCAGCTCCCTCTTTTTATCCTTGTATAGTTCCCAAGAGTGAGAGTCTCTCTCCCTCATGTAACGGTTAAAGGCTTTCCTTGTCTCTTTTTTCATAGACTCCAGTTCCCTACTCCACCATGGTGTTGGGTCCTTTTCGTCCACTACTGTGGAGGGACAAGCGTGTTCGAAGGCGCGATTAATAGCGGAGTTCAGTTGTTCCACTGTTCGCTCTATCTCGACCGTATTCCGAGGTATTCCGTCTTGAATATCCTCGACTTGTTCCAATAAATATGTCTCGTACTTAACACGATCAGTATTTTTTGGCACTCTTATACGTTTGCGTTCGCTACTCCGTTTTCTGCCATACAGAATTTCAAACTGGATAGCCCTGTGATCAGACATGGTTAGCCTGTCCACCACTCTCCAATTCTGAACTCTGTCAAGCATATTAACAGAGCTTAGGGTAATGTCGATCACCTCAGCCCTTCGTGCATCCACGAAGGTGGGAGCGACCCCCTTGTTTGCTACCAGCAGATTGTACTTTTCCACAAATTCTAGCAGCTGCTGTCCTCTGGGATTGTCATCTGTGCTGCCCCACACAGTGTTGTGCGCATTGGCATCACAGCCTATGATCAGGGCCATATCTCTGTCTTTACAATACCTTACCAGATTTTCTACTTCCTCTGATGGAGGTGGTTCTGGTGCATCATAAGGGAGATATGCTGATGCAATTAGGAATGATCCTGCACCACTGCCGATCATTACTACCGTAAGATCAGGCGAGCAGAGATGCATCATTTGTACTGCACGTATTCCATGACGCACCAGGATGCATGTCCTTATTTTACCATCCACCTGTGCATGGTACAGATTTGCGGTTTGTTGTGACAAACCCCTAATTTTGTTTTGTAAAATCCAGGGTTCCTGTATTAAAGCTATGTCCAGTTTCTCTTCATCAAAGCATCTCGTCATCATCGCTGATGCCGCTTTACTATGATGAATATTCAGCTGGCACACAGTTAGTGTTTCTTTGTTCGGGCCCGCCACCATCCCTGATAGTCAGCAGATTGAACTTTGATCAGAGTGCACGTTGTTTGAACTAACCTCTCCGCGCCTTCTGGCGCGTCATTGTCCGCTCCAACAACTATAATAAGCACGATTAACCTGTATGTCATTACTCAACTGACCTTTTCATTCAAGATTGTGCCATGGTCTGCTATCAAACTGGAGGCAGTCCAACGGGGGGTTCGTGAAACAATGACCAAATTCCGAATGTTACACCCGGAATCGGCACTGAAGCCAATTTGTTTATCTCGAGACATCGAAGGTAGAGGTTTAGTCGACATTGCAGGTCAACACCATAGGCAGATCGACTGACTTCGCGCTTATTTTTATGGCAAAACAGCATCGAGTCCTCTGCGTGATGCTGTCTGCAAGGCAGACGACGGTTTTACTCCGCTTAACTTGAAGGATCAGTCATTTGTTCCTTTAAGTTTGATGAAGTCCGACCAAGTGCGAATCGACGAATGGAAGGCAAAGACAATGGATGGTAAACACGTGTGTTGCCTATGGCAGCCATTTGTCGATCTACACCAGTCAAACAGATGGCTTCGTGCAGGGTATCTCTTTGCCGAAACAGAAGGGTCTATGATTGCCATTCAGGACAGCATTGCCCCCCCCCCCCGTGCATATCTTCCACATATATGCAAGCAAGGGGTGAACGATAACCGATGCAAAATGTGTGGTTCCGTGCTGGAAACACTAGACCATCTCTTCTCTGGCTGTTCTGCAACAGCACCGGCAGAATACACGGATAGGCACAATGCGGTATGGAAGGTAATCCATGAACATTTGCATACAAGCACGAGCTGATCAGTGACACATTTTCGATCTACCAGTACCCTCCACAAGCAGTGCTTGACTGCACTCGCTTCACACTGTACTGGGATCTCCAGATTATCACTGATCACTTAGTCGCCCACAACAAACCCGATGTACTCCTAGTCGACAAAACGAGTCGCTCCGCATAATCGATGTTGCTATCCTCCATAATAGCAATATCGAGAGAAAGCATGTGGAAGAGAGGGCAAACTATAGTGCCCTGGCTCAAGAAATTAAACTTCTTTGGCATCTTGACCATGCGTAGATAGTGCCTGTAATATTGTCGGCTACCGGTATAGTACCTAAGGCCCTCCTGACTTCCCTTGACAAACTGAACCTACCTCACAGCATTATCGACACAATGCAAAAGTATGTTATTCTGCATACTTGTGTAATGGTACGGAAGATGCTTGGAGGTTGCATTAAGCAACATTTTATTCGTCAGGATGTCGGCGGAACATCAGCCGAATGCGTCCGAGCCCAGCAACTTGGTGCTTGCACCCGTTGCGGGAAAAATCCTGTCAATAGGGCCCTGATTGTCCCAACTCGGTAAAAAATAATAATTTTATAATTTCTTCATTAATCCTTATGGTATTTATCTGTGTTGGGGGAAATTATAAAACTCTCGTCGCACTATTGGTTTAGTAGGTCAACTAATCCTATAGCCCGTCGAATGTTTGACATCGAACAATATCTAAAAAAAAACCAAAAAGGTAAGAAGAAAAAGAATTATTGAAAGAAAAGAAATTATGCTCGGTTGTAATTTTAATTGTAATTTTTCTTTGTATTGAAATGAGTATGTAACTTGAGTAAGAAACGCTTTGCACCTGCAATGTCTTAAAAAAAAGCTAAAAAAAGAAACGGTATTGTGTTATGCAATAAGAGAAAAAAAATGTTCGGTTGTAAGGTGAGTGTTGCTGGATATAGCAATGAAATAAAAAATACTATGAGTTAGAAACAGTAGACTTTACTTCCTGGTTCCGGTAGGACTTTCACTCACTACGCTCCAACTTTCTTTTCATTTTTCCAGTTAGGGAGACTAAATAGATTGTTATTTTTTACGCCCGTTAATCTACGGTCAGAAGGGACATGGTGCCGTGCCCCAACAACACCTGGTCGCCCACGTGTGAGAAGGCGGAAGATCGGGTCTCGATGGCCTATTTTATATATACATAACCAAAGCTCGTTGGTAATCCGCAATCGGGCACAGCGAGAGAAATTTTCTTGTTTTGTGGCATCGGGGCGGCAATGAGTCCTTAGGACCCATCTCGTACTACCGATAGCCGAGCTAGCTATCCAGCTCTTGCACAACACGTCACTGACTGTGGATGTCTTAACACTTAGGTATCCTTCACCGTCAGAACGACCAAGCCATCAGCCTCCGACCTCTCTTGAAATAAATCTCACCAACCAAATCGATACATACAAAAAGACAGACAAGTTTTAATCCAGTTCCTGTATGGGATCTTTGTCTTCAGATCCATCCATGCCTAGCTTCCTGCAGAAACATGATGGTTAGTGGACGGCGTCCAGCAGGGAAACCATCGAGCTCCTCCTGGACACGCATTTTCCTGGCGGCGAAGAGGTTTATTCCGTGAGGGATCAATCCGATCCTTGTACAGAACCCTGCGAGTACGAATCTATTCTATCAAGAGAAAAGATTTTGTGGGCGATTAACAGTTCCGAGCCCTATAAATCTCCCGGACCCGATGGAATCATCCCTGCGGACCTTCAGAACTCTGTAGATACTGTGTATCCGTGGATAGAAGCTATCTTAATTGCATGCCTAGCTTTAGGCTATGTTCCGAGAAGCTGGACGGAGGTGCTAGTCATTTTTATTCCTAAGGCGGGCAGAAGCGCGAGTTAATACTTTAATGAAAACACTTTTTACATCTTCTGCTTCGCTCTATTTTTCGAGACTAATCTTACAAATTCTAAACCTATATTTATTTTCAAATTCCTTATCACTATACATTCTTCCTAATTACTATTTACGAGTACTATGAATATCTTACATACTATTTGCATATATCGATTACATACATTGGTCATTACCTCCTATCAGTTATTATTTTGTACTCGTAAAGATAATTAGGCTTCTTAACCTAATCTTATCTTAGTAAAAATGAGTGACTCATGTCATGTCATCAAACGTGTTTGCTTCGTTTGATAATGTTCCTTAACTCACCCCTTTGTTAAAATGAAATGTCCTCATTTCAAAACATCTAAGCTTGGAGTCGGCGCATTTCAGTTTCATATGCTTGCTCAAAAATTCTAAGTCGTTTAATATTCTTTTGTAGTTGTAGGAATGTACATATTTTTACACATGAATATATAATTAAAGTTAATGTTATGAATGCTAAAATAAAATATAAACTGAACTTCCAAGGATGGTCTTCGATTGGTATTAGAAACTTATACATCGTTTGTATGTTAGAAAATTTATAATTAGATTCAGATGTCAAAATGCTTAATATTTTTACTTGTTCCTTTCGATGAGCATATATTACATTTTTTATTTGTTGGTCATGGTTTATAAATGTCTTATTATCTATGGTTGTACTGTAGTTGAATTGAATAAGATGTGGACCATTTATTTTTTTACCATTCCATATATGTTCGTTATCTACTATAATGTTACCATGGTCTAGTACTTGTATGGGAATATTATTTTCTTGAATAACATTGCAATGAGCTTTTTGTTTTAATAACAATTGAATAGTGCATTCATCATTTGGTTCTTGTTTACAAATATTGGTTCCTATATAATTTTTACAATTCGATAAGTTAGTAAATTCATTATTACATTTAGCAATTTTTTGTTTAAGTTCATATTTTCCGTGTTTGAATGCTAGAGGGATTAAATTATACATTTGGCATTTATTTGTTATTATTGGGTATTTGTAAATAGTAACAATTGCACTATTGAATATGCAAACATGGATATCAGAGTATTCTAATATATTTATTATCGGTAAATCGTATAATTGATTGTTAATTACTTCATTAATGTCTTTAAGATTCAGTGTTCCAGAAAAGAAGTTTCCCATTTTCGCAAAATTAATTGTATTTGTGATAGCCTCTAGTTCTTCATACACTTCTCTAATTATCAAACTTTCGGTAATAGATTCTGGGTCTAGTGTTTCTAAAATTTTCTCAAACTGTGAATTTATCTTCTGTTGTTGGTTATTGTTATCAATGAGTTGATTGAGTCCTGTCTTTATTTCAATTAGGTCATCGTGATCTGGTGTTCCTGTTATAAATTTTAAAACTGAACCTAAAAAGTTAAGGGCACGTTTTGCACGATGTTCAGGAGAAATTAATTGGGTTTTGAGTCTTTCTATTTTATTAATAAGTATGCTTTCCTCTTGGGTTTGTTGTGAACTGTATTGGTTTTTCATTATTTTTTCGTATGGTGCTAATATGACAGAGAGGTTAGCTACATGGTAAAGGTAGGCTGTACTGTTGTAAATAAACACGTTATCCGTTTCAGTTAGCACATACTTTTTGTTCACTAAACTCGTAATTGTATCGGAAAATCCTACAGAAAATATGGAAAAGATTACGAATATTATTCCGATGGATTGCATGGTGTGCTATCCTTTCGTATGCTATCTTTATGTATGATTCTCCCTCTCACTGTGAGAATCGTGTCCCCACGGTCTTCTTTCACCTTGTGTTTGTTGTATTTTGTTGCAAGCTTGTTGCGCCGATCTGTCCTGCTGTATATTATATCACCTGGTTTATAACTTATTACTTTTCTATTTTTGTTATGATATTGAAGAAGCTTACCCTGTTTTTGCCCGAGTGTTTCCTTGATGCCAGGATATTTTTCACGATTGAAAAATACTTCTTCAGGCTTGTACCCTGTAGAGGAGTGGATAGTCCGATTATATTGCCGAACAGCGTTAAATATTTCCTCACCAGGTGCGGATTTATTTTGAGCGGCTAAACTTTGGCAAAGTTCGATTAAAGTGCTATGCAACCGTTCTACTTGAGCGTTGGATGTTGAGTGATGAATTGGCGTTACCGAATGCGTTATCTGTAGTCGGTTGTATACTGACTTGACAATGCTTCCGTTAAATACACTTTCGTTATCTGTCATGAGATGTTTGGCGTTCGGATATATTTGAGCAAGCACCTCTTCTATATATTCATGACAGTCTATCTTTGTGTCAAGTTTACGCAAAAAACAATATTTAGAGTATCTATCTATTGAACTGAGATACTGCTTGTTATTAATATGAAATATGTCCATTTGTATGTATTCTCCTACTTGGTTTGGTATTGGAGTTTTTCCTATAGGTTGCTTATTAGGTTGACGTTCATACTTGTGTTGTAAACATATTTCACAACTTACAGCTTCTTTCTTACACATCTCTTTAATGTTAGGCCAGAAAGTAGTAAGTAATATTTCTTGTGCGTTATTTTTGTAATTTCTATGTGCACGGTTATGTGTTTGTGTGACTATTTCTTTTTGCTCGTTTATGGATGTAACATCAATTAGTTGATTTTGAGCTAGTACAAACTTATAGTTTGGGAAAGTGCTGCTGATTTCATTCTTCAAATGGAAAAAAATTTCATCATCTATTTTAAATGCGTTTGTAACATTCAAACTAATGACATCCTTTAATTTGGCTAACAAATCTGGTATATCTATAAAAAATATTGTATGTCTAGATCGACCAGAAAATATTGTTTCGGATAGAACCTGATTTTTTTCCTTATCTTGTTGTAGAATTATTTGATTTTTAAAGGAGTTAAGTGGCTGTTTAACTTTTTTAATAATTTCATTTGGCGAACTTCTTTGTGAATGATCTGAACAATCTGTAGTGCTATTGATTTGCTGACGTGAAAGTGCATCGGCTACGACATTTTGCTGTCCAGGTTTATAGACTAATTTGGCACCATATTCTTCAATTAAATTTTTCCAGCGTTTTAATTTTGCATTAGGGTTTTTCTCAGAAATGGAAAATATTAATGATTGATGGTCCGTATAAATTGTTAGATCTGCTACACCGTACAAATAGTTTCTTAGCTTTTGTAGGGACCATACAATTGCAAGTAACTCTTTTTCATTTGTACTATAATTTTGTTCGGTTTCGTTTAATGTTCTTGAAATAAATGCAATTGGTTGACGATTTTGAGCCAAAACCGCTCCAATTGCGAAATTACTAGCGTCTGTTGTCAAATTGAAGGGTTTAGAGAAGTCTGGTTGGAAAAGTTCAACCTGTTCTTGTAATGAATTTTTAATTGTTTCTAAAGCTTCCAATGCTGCTGTGTCCAAATGTACAATTGTCTTGGCACTTTGATTTTTTGATACCATTCCTAATTCTCCCCTTAAATGAATAGTTAATGGCTTCGTAATCTTAGCAAAATTCTTTATGAATTTTCTATAATAACTTGCTAGTCCTAGGAAAGATCTCAATTCTTTTAATGTTTTTGGTTGTGGATAATTTTTTATAGTTTCAACTTTTTTAGGGTCAACTGTTATCCTGTTGTGTTTTACAATATGCCCTAAGTATTCAACTGAATCCTGGAAAAAATGTGATTTTTCGTCAGAAATTTTCATGTTTGCATTGTGTAATGCGTTAATTATTGTCCGGATATGTTCCATGTGTTCTTCGGGTGTCGAAGAATATATTAACACGTCGTCAATATAAACATAAGCGAATTTGCCAATGTAGGGTCTAAGAATATCGTCGATGCATCGTTGAAATATGGATGGGGCATTCTTTAGTCCGAATGGCATCCTAATAAATTCATACTTCGCACCATTGACAGAAAATGCTGTCTTCTCACGATCAGATTGTTTAATTAATATCTGATGGAAACCTGATTCCAAATCAATTGTGGAAAAAATCTTTGCCTTACCTAAGTTTTGTATAGTCATATTTACATCTGGAATAGGATACCTGTCAGTAATCGTATGAGCGTTAATTTTTTGAAAGTCAACAACCATCCGTTTTTTGGGTCTGCCTTGGTCATCGGTGCCCTTTTTTGGAACAGTCCATATGGGTGAATTATATGGGCTTTTGCTTAGTTGAATTATACCGTCATTTAATAGTTTCTCAATCTCTTTCCTGACAAAGTCGTGATCCGAAATGGGATATGGATATTGTTTTGTCCATATTGGATCCTCTGATTCAGTCCTAATTGATGCTTCTATAGTGGTTGTAAAAGGCAATGTTTCACTAATATATTTATTTCTTCTCATAAGTTCATCAACCTGATCTTTGAAATTCTCATTATTAATGGTATAATTAATCTTTGGTTCTAAAACAATCTTTTTTCGATATTTTAAGCTATAATCAAATAAATTTATCTCTGCTTTCATTTGGCGTAGTCCCTGTTCTCCAAGAATCATGTCAAAATCGCTAAGTTCATTAATTTCGAAAAAAGTTAGGTGATGACCATACATTGTGATAATTTTTTTAGTATATATGACTGAGTAGCCATGTAAAGTTTTAGTTCTAAAGGGTTTTATTTTAATTGATTTTCCTATTTTACACGTTGAATTTATATAATTATTAGTAGATCCTGTGTCCACTAATAGGGTAACGGGTGTGCCTGTTATACCGCACTTTGTTTGGATGCAAGGCAACCCGTTCAATCGCCTAAAAAAGTACTGCCTGACTCAAAATGTTCTTCATATTTGACAAAATCTACTGACCCTAAATCTTCTTGTCCAGTCTGATTAATTCTTTGCATATTATTTTGCCATGTAGCAATATTTTGATTAGATACCCCGTCTCTTCTACTTGAATTTTTATAATTCTGGTTTACAGCACTGTTATAATTTTTATTTGTTTGTACATACCGTCTGGAGTCATCTACATCCATTGGAGCAGCTGCAGGTTGCGGTTGTTGAGGCTGATTGTTGTAATTTCTTGGGTTCGAATTGTGCCCCTGCATCCTTATATTTGCCTTGTACTGATGATTGTTTCTGCCGTCTTGATGTTGAATTGGTTGAGTATTTCGTCTTTGATTGTAGCTATTGTTGGAACTTGATGATGCCGCTTGAATCTCGAACTGTTGATTTACGTTGTCGTGATAAATTGTAGACGCTATCGAATACGCTGTTTCCAAGTTACATGGATTGTTGCTATATAACGTCCCGCTGGTGTATTTCGAATTTAATCCAAGGATAAATGTCCTGACTGCTTCTTGATTGGCGAAAACTTTCATTGCTTCATTGTTTTGGTCAGCAGACATCTCAATTTTTGATAATACCAAATTGAGTGCCTTTGATAACTCACTATGGAACTTTGCGAGTGTTTTTTTACCTTGCACAATTGCCTTCATTTCGTCCATTAAAACGTATAAAGGACGTTGATCACCAAAAGTATAATCTAGTCGGTTGATTATTGAATAAAAATTCATTTTCGTGTTGTGGTTCGTGAGAATATCAGCTGCTGGTCCTGTGATTTTGGTTCTGACGATTCCCAGGGCGCTATAGTATCTCGGATGACTACTGAAGTTTTTTATTGCCTCCATGAAAGTCCATACTTGGGATCTCCATGATCTGTATTGAGTTTTATCACCATCAAACTTTGGCAAGGATTTAAATAGTTCCAAATCAATTTCTTTTGCATCTTCAATGTTCAATGCAATATCTTCTAATTCGACAATCGTTGTTGTTTGGGGAAAGTTCCTTTCCATTAATGTTAACCTTTCGGTAAATTCTTGTTGTTGTTGTTGCATGACTCCGAGTAAAGATGAGATTTGTGCGTGGAGCTGGGCCATTTGTTCTTCCATTTCGATAGTTGGTGTTGTACTTCGATTTCTATCAAAAATTTTGTGTTTCTTCGGAATCCGCAGGCTTCGTAATAGATCCAGCTTTCACTTTTTCGAAACTCACTGTCCACTCACTGTCCTGTCCAATATTTCAGGATCTGCAGGATTTCAGTTCAAAGTAATATCCACTGTTTCAGGATCTTTACTTCGATATTTGCTACTTTTTTTCTGCACTTTTTTCAAGCATATAGTGCTGGAAGTCCTACTTCCCGTGGAATTTTTTTAAATTTATTTTATCCTTTTTTTCATCGGATAAAAATGGCTTAGACCGGTTTGAGCCCCCAGTTAATACTTTAATGAAAACACTTTTTACATCTTCTGCTTCGCTCTATTTTTCGAGACTAATCTTACAAATTCTAAACCTATATTTATATTCAAATTCCTTATCACTATACATTCTTCCTAATTACTATTTACGAGTACTATGAATATCTTACATACTATTTGCATATATCGATTACATACATTGGTCATTACCTCCTATCAGTTATTATTTTGTACTCGTAAAGATGATTAGGCTTCTTAACCTAATCTTATCTTAGTAAAAATGAGTGACTCATGTCATGTCATCAAACGTGTTTGCTTCGTTTGATAACGTTCCTTAACTCGCGCATCCCGCCCAAATGACCTCAGACCAATCAGCCTCTCCTCGACCTTGCTTTAAATCCTGGAAAGACTGAGAGACCTCCATCTTCGTAACACCATTCCACCACGACTGCTGGCCACCTCGCAACACGCCTACTGGAAGGGCAGGTCAGTTGATACGGCTCTGCACTCTCTGGTTGGTTGTATCGAAAAGTCCCTGGAAGTCAGGGAATATACGTTGGATATCGAGGGCGCTTTCAACAATATTAAGCCTAGTGCGATAATATGCGCACTAAGAGACCTGCAAGTGGATGAATCGCTCTGTAAATTTATTGGCATGCTGCTCGCATCCAGGATTGTTCGCACTACTATGGGAACATCGTCTGTTAATAGAGGTGTCTGTAATGGCACCCCTCAAGGCGGGATACTGTCTCCTCTTCTTTGGAAATTGGCCGTTAATGGCCTGTTTCTGAAACTGGAAGAAATTGGGTGCCATGTGACTGCCTACGCAGACGATGTTGTCATTGCTAGTTCCGGTAAGTTTCCGGGAGTCCTAATATACCTATAAGTGAGGTACTCCAGAACGCCTTATGTATTCTCACTGAATGGGCAGGCACCTGCGGTGTTGGGGTAAATCCCGATAAAACAGAACTTAAGCTCTTCACCACAAAGCGTGAAATTCCCCCTGTTGAACCTCCCCTTTTGGATGGCAAGAGACTGGTCTTTGCTGATAAAGCAAAGTTCCTCGGACTTATCTTCGATATGAAGTTAACATGGAAGCTGAATATTCTTGAACGGGTGAAAAAGGCAACTGTTGCGCTGTACTCTTGTAAAAGGGCTATAGGTAAGAACTGGGGCCTCCAGCCAGAAGTGGTGTATTGGTTATATACTGCAGTGGTACGGCCTATCTTATTGTACGGGATATGCGTATGGTGGGCGGCACTCAGAGTTGTATCCTATTGTAACCTACTGGGTAAAGTGCAAAGACTTGCTGCGATTGCCATTACTGGAGCTTTAAGAACTACTCCGTCGGCTGGCTTGGACATGCTCTTCAACTTGCTTCCGGTGGACATTCATTTCGAGCAACTGGCAGCCAAAACAGCCCTGCGTCTTCGTGATACTGGACAGTGGCGCGCGCTGAGGAGTGGGCACTCCACTATTCTGGATAATCAGGATCTTCCAGTAGTAACCGACTATACCGCTCCAAAAGTTATTTTTGGCAACAATCATATAAGCCTGATTCCCTCTAGAGATGAATGGGTGAGCAATATAATACCCGACTCCTTGGCCATCTACACAGATGGCTCCAAGACCGATGAGGGAGTAGGTGCGGGTATTTATTCGGAGGGACTATGCATTAACGTATCGGTCCGTCTTCCCGACTACTGCAGCGTCCTCCAGGCGGAGATTTCGGCAATAGCGGAAGCTCTGTCCTGGCTGGGAAGGCATATCCTTACTTTAAAAGATATTACTATCTACACGGATAGTCAGGCGGCGATACGGTCGCTGGAATCGGTTATTTCGACATCAAAAACGGTTGTAAATTGCCGGTCGACACTCATGGAAATGAGTAGCTTTTTCAAAATTACAATTTGCCGGATTCCGGGCCACAGTGGTTTCACGGGTAATCGGGGGGCTGATGAGTTGGCCCGTCAAGGGGCAATCAGATCCACCGCTGTGGATCTTGACCACATTAGGATACCCATTGTGTAAAATGGCTATTGAGTCCGTTGCGATCGGCAGAGCCAATGCTAGATGGCTTAGCGGTAGTACTTGCCAAACAACGAGGATGATATGGCCCAGGATAGATCCTGATCGCTCTGCCTCACTGCTCCAATTGAACCGGAAGCATATTGGCAGGGTGGTGGGGGTCATCACAGGGCACTGTCCTATCGGCGACCATGCGAGAAGGCTTCGCCTTCCTCATTATGATTACTGTAGAAGTTGTGATGATGAGGATGAGGAGGAGAGTGTTGCTCACCTTCTTTGTTACTGTCCAGCCTTGGCATATAGGAGGAGAAGATTTTTGGGATTCTCCTTTTTCCAAGATCTTGAGGGTCTCGTTAATGTGAATGCGATTCAAATTAATCGGTTTGTTGCCAGCGTCGGCTGGCTGGATACTTAGGGTTAAGAGTTTGTAGGCAACTAAATCTATGGTGGTATCACAACGGACCATGAGTGGTCTATGTGTGCTGCTGAATTGCGGCAACCTCTATACCTAACCTATACGGATACCATGGGATCTCGTCGCTTCAACGTTGAAAGTCAGTTAGTTGAACGTCAACTTATGTCACCTCTATCTAAGTGTATACTGAGTCCGCAATTCGTCCCCAGGACGGCGAAGTATCTATACAGTGGCTGTTTAAGTTCTCTCGGCTCGGTACAGATCCGTGTCGTTCTTTTCATCCGTGTTCGACCTGAGACCAAAATGCAAGGGAAATGAACACGGCCATTAGTATGAAGCGAAATCGCTTGGGCGAAAGTGGCGCTTGGAAAGTCACTCTTACCACCGCCCTTTTACAAGTGAAAAATGAAACCGGAATATAGAGGGCTACGCCCGCAATCCGAGGGTTTTGTAGCAAGCACTTATTTTGGTATGTAAGTATCGGTTCCTTGCTCTTCTTGGTACCACTTAAATGGATAAAAAAAATGATTATAAAAATGTCTGACCCATCCTGTAGTATCTTAAATGCCCATTCATATTACGTGATTGTAATGAAACTTAGAACATATTATTGTCTATGGTGTTGGTTATCCTTGGACATCAGTACTTTTGATATCGGTCGTGTTTAAGAGATGCAGGGGTGCGCTAACTGTAACTATGGAAATAAGCTATTATTAACCTATTTTGAGGAGATATACAAATTCCATTATTTCCCGTTTTATATGCTATTCGGAACCCACCTTCCTGAAAGTTTTCATTTTTCAAAGTGTAACGGTCTCGAAATGCAAGGGGGGACAAATTACGATCTAATATTTTCTCCTCCCTCATTTTTTCCGCTTTCTTCAAATTTAAAGTAAATGCCAAAAATAAAATGTACTCAACATTACCTCTCTCACAACACCCGACTTGCCTATACCAGTCGATACACAAAATTTGACCTTAATTTCGCCCCACCCTCTCCCCTGCCCGTTATAGTTGGCCAACTACAACACATCGCCCCCTACCAATCTTTACCCTTTCATGAATGTAATTAACCCTAATATGTAACAATAACTGCAGTCCGCACTACGAAAAACAATTTGCAAGTAGTACTCGCACCTTCGAAGCCGGTAGGTGTATTTTTTGTATGAATAGTGTAAAAATGCCTAACTTTAAGAGAATGTACTATTATTAAATATAACATGATTGTAATGAAACTTAGAGACATTATTGCCTATGGTGTTGATTATCATTGGCCATCAATATTTTTGACCCCGGGTGTGTCTAAGGGGTGCAGGGGTGTGCTAACTGAAACTATAGAAATGTACTATTATTAACCTTTTTTGATGAGATTTCAAAATTCTAATATTTTTAGTTTTCTATGTTAGTGAAATGCCGCTTTTCTGTAAATTTTCATATTTCTAAGTGTAACGGTTTCGAAATGCAAGGGGGGGGGGGGACAAACTCGGATGACATATTTTCCCCTCTCCCTCTTTTCCCGTTTCTTAAAATTTGAAAAAAATTACAGAAATGGAATGTACTCGACGGTACCTTTCTTACGATACCCCACTTGTCTATACCAGACGAAAAAAAAATTTCGACCTTCATTTCCCCTCTATGGGGACCCCCCCTTAAAGTTGACCTATTACGACGTATCACTTTCTCCAGAGAATTATAGTACTTCTACATATTTTCACTAAATTTCATGCGTGTAGCTTCAGCGGTTCGTGAGATATTTCATGGACAGACAGACAGACAGACAGACAGACAGACAGACAGACAGACGGACGCATGACCGATTTCATAAGGGTTTTGTTTTACTACAAAACCCTAAAAAAATGGTTTGAAAAATGAGGGCCTTAAGTTGAACTTTGATCGGCCCTGATTTGTGACGTGCGATCTATTTACAAATCCAAATGACTCAACCAAACTGACAACGAAGAGCACGATCCGGTTTCCAAGAAACCTATTCTGGGAACGAGCAATCGTCGGGCATTCTTGGTGGACTTAACCTTCATAGGACCGACCTCGAAAAGTTACGTTAAAGACCAAGTGGGGTGTAAATGCACCCCAACTTTTTTGTATTATAGAAAGAACAACAAATATTAAAAAAAAAAATCTTAATTCTATAATATTTTGAAACATAATCTAGAGATAAAACTGAAATTAAGAAACCGTTATATCCGTAGTACTAAAATATTTATCACACTTATTACAAATGGTTCTGATTTTATTAGTATAATCTACATTCGGGTACTGATTGTCCCGAAAACTTCAAAATTACCTGTACCGCAAAGAACAAAATTAACGATAACTCGTTACAGTATGTAGTTATTTATAGTTTTTCAACTTTTTTCTACGGTATTCCGCCTCGGTGGACAAACTCATGTTATTCAGGTGATATCTCAACCCATAAGTGCCCCCCCCCCCCCCCACGATCAGCTTCAGGTCTCCTCTCTCCAAGCGCCTAGCTAGGAGGCTAATGTAGGTATACTGTAGGCGTATTTTAGGATGCAGTACTCATTTCGCAATTATACTATTAATCATATTACCATATCTAGCTCAAATCATTAAAAAAAACTTTTAGCAATATACGGGTACTTAAAAATCACTGTTGACTCCACTATACACCATCCATATCAGCTCTTTTCACACAAAGCTTGCTACAAAATTTCCACAGTTTCCCAACGATCATTATTCTCCTTAAATTAACTTTTCATTTCTCTAGTTGCATATTTATAAGTTGCAAGATTTGTTAAAATTTCGGATATTGCAAGGAAGCGGATGCACGACGACGACGTCGTCCTAAAATCAAGAACATTCCCAGTTTGCTATACGTATGAGTACACTATACCAGACGAGTATATAGAGCAGCTAAAATTTGTGCTACTGCTGGGTACCAACTCCTTCTTGTTTCCACTTTTGTAATTGTTTTGTAGCTTGTTAGTGATTTTTCTTTGTTTGTTTGTTTGTTACATTGTTGGCGATAGTAATGGGGAAATTGGGAAACTTGTTACGGTTAGTAATGTGCGAGTTGTACATTGTTGAGTCTGAGACAAGTAATGTTTTCAATATTTTCTGAATCAAAATTCAAATTGCAATTACTCTTTTCCCTTTTAAAAAGCAGTTTTGTACAAATAATTTGAAGCAAAAACTTTGGAGGGACGATTGTGAGGAAAGTTTATGGCAATAGCAAAGTTTTTCGTCTGAAAGTGAAAAGGCGAAATTGAAATCTTTGACTGTCTTAATAAAGGATTGTAGTAAATTATGACTGAAAAATTTTGACGAAATTTATTTCTGTGCACCTAAGTTGATGAATTGATTGAATTGAATTCTAGGGTGGTATAATGAGAGTAGCAACTCCTTAAAACGACAGCTTGCATCTGAGATAATACGCATAGTTTTGAGATGACCTCGTAGATGATAGTTACTTGTGAGAAGTCCTCATATAATTCTGAACTTGTTTCTGTTCAAGTTGAGCCGCTCCAGGGAACGTCTACGGGAGTGGGCCACGATAAACAGTTTGGATTGTCTCAAACCGGAGAGTGCTTCCCACAGCAAGGCAGTTCTCTCCCGCTCGTAGTCCTGATTCGCTTCCTTTCGAATGACAGATTAGTATGCCGCAGTAAGGATTTGGGCCAATGTATGGGGCAGCATATAACCGTCTGGTAAGCTCGAGTTATGAGAACCTCCATGTAATACTGGTTTCCACACAGCGATAAACTATCATTATCTTTACCTTGATCATTATTCGTAAACAATCTCCTAGAACGTTGCAATTTTCCGATCATGTCATCATAGCTCAATTAACTGGAACGCTATTTGTAAACATTTGTTCTGGGAAAGATAATAATAAACATTGTAATTGGCTATAAATTAATATCAGAATTCGATTGTCAGTTCAGTTCTAATTTCTCTACCAAATAAAATGTAACAAATTTAACTCGATAGATAGATAGGACCCAGTAATTGTGGGGTCATTTGAAGCTCCAATGTTGTTAAGTATATCTTGACAAGACTCCACTAGCCTTCAGTAAACCGATGTACTATTCAGCGCCATGATGGCTGTTTGACTGATCAGTGAAGATTCTGACGTTCCTGTAGGTGAAGCCTGTACGGCACAGTCGCGCACAGACTTCAATGGCCTAAATTTCAGCTTGGAAGACGGTGGGGGAGATTTCCCATAGGGATGAGAATTCTGCGCCCTGGGACGACAATGCCCTTTGAACATTCGAGAAAAAATATAAAAAATTTTGTTTATTGCCCAAAATTACAATTAATACATTTTACATAAATTAAATTATTAAAACAATCCATTTTCTTAGTATTTCAAAAAGAAAGCTATTTAAGGAATATTAAATTGCATGATTGCAAGAAATTACGAATTAATCAAAAAATTCAAACCGGCAGGGATTTAGCTTCTCGAATTTGCTTGAGTTTTTTGTAATTTATTGCAATTTCGAGCCCGCGCAGACGGCATACTTTTTAGTTCGCAGAAAAACTAAATAGTTTAGTCAGAAAAGTAGAACACACGGTGTTTTATGAGACCGGGCACACAGCGATTACTAAATAGTTTAGTTTTCTGTGTGCACGGTCTCATAAACCATCGTGTGTTCTATTTTTCTGACTGAACTATTTAGTTTTTCTGCGATCTAAAATGTTTGCTGTCTGCGCGGGCTCTAAATTGCATTATTGCAATAAATTACAAAAAACTCACGCAAATTCGAGAAGCTAAATCCCTGACGGTTTGACCGTGGTATTGTTTTGTACATGCTACATGATCTTTCAACGTCAAACCGATGTAATAAGGGCGAATTCCATGGGCAATATTTTATCGACCTGTTGTCCGATACATTTTGTTATGCATTTCCTTGCAGAGATTCCGCGATGTTAGACAGTACGGTAAACCCATTGTTCTTCCTAATTGTCATATTTGCTTTCCGCTTCACTTTTTCATAAATTTTCCCATCTATGAAATATAAAAATATACAATTATTAGTTGTGAAATATTTGGCAATACGTATAAGAATTTACCTAAAATAAAATTATTGATTTTCTCAATTGCTTTTTTGACCAGATCAACTTGCTCGACAAGTGAAAGTCCTGTTTCCTCGAGTCGTTTAATTGCCACACTCAAAAAACCATAGTTCGCCTGAATGAAGATGATGTTTTGCTCGACATAACTCCCCGCAAGAAGTGATTTAACTGTCTGAATGAATGCAGCATCCGAAGGATCAAACATTTAAACTGAATTCTTGAATTGCTCGAATAATATCAAACTGCTTCATGCCACGTACCCGAACGAGTGGTGATTGGTTGCATTGGTAAAGGTACATCCGGATTCAATTCTTAACATAAGTGCAGTCGCGATGGCGCCTTTAAAAATGCCTTTTTGGCGTTTGAAATGAACGATCCAATAATAGGAATTCGGACCGAATTTCTTCACAAATCCGATGTAGACCGTGTGCCAAACATGTTACATGTATTAATTTTGAATATATCACTCGGATCGCATCAGCCTCTTTCTTCATGTAGCTTGCAGCATCAGTCACAAACTACAATATGTTATCTGGATTAAAGTTTCTCCCAGCAGCTTCACACTGTCCATGAATAAGCGTGAAATTGTCGAATGTTTTACCGCTTCAATATGCATTGACGATAAGAGAAAATTCTATTTCGCGATGTCTTCGCCTTCACCAAGAACTCCAACTATTACATAAGCGATATATCGTCCTGCGGAATCCGTTGTTTCATCGATGGAAATCCAAACTTTTTTAGATTCGACATTTTCCTGAATTTTTTTATGGTCGGTTCATAAAAAGGAGAAACATATTTGTTTCGCAGAGTGGTTTCAGATGGAACTTATTATCCGGTGTATTTTTCAAGACACGTAACGAACTTTTTATTTCGCAACTTGTATAAGGGAATATCGCAGCAAGTCATCATCTCGGACGAATCTCTGTTAAATTATTCCTCCGGATCACGAAATGATTGTTCAATAAATAAAATAAAAAAGTAAATAACTGGCGCAACAGTCCAATTTGAACCACGGCCTCGAGATGAGTTAGCATCATCTCATTTTCTAGATCGTGACGGTTTTTGTGCAGAGGTATGTGATCAGCAACACGCTCAACCGAGTTATTTACCCCATAATGGGTACTCATTTAACAGCTGAGTGGGCTCATAGTCCGACACATAAATCCCCGGAATCGAACCGGGGCCCAGTGCGTTGAAGGCGAACGTGCTAACCGTTGCGCCATCCGGAAGTTCAATAAATGGTTGTTGGTAACAATTTAACGGAGTATTTGCGAGAATTTATTTATGTTTAGCACTGTTTAAATGTTGCTGTACAAGGAACTTTTTTTCTCCGGAAACAGTTTTACTACAAATTTGGCACAACACGGATATAATCGCACATACTCTTTTAGTTTATTTGAAGGTGCTGTTTTTTTGCCTTGGCATTTTAGACACAAATTGACGAATAATTTAAAAAATTCGAACTGAACTCACCAAAAGGTTAAACTGAAATGAAGGTTTCTGAATAGCACGCTTTTAACGCCATACGAAGGGTGAATTGTGATATTGTCTCCGACGCCCTTCGAGAGAGACCCCCGGCCACAAAAAAAAGTTATCTTGTAACTATACGAATACAATTCAGCTCATTATTGAACTCAGTTCGAACCGAGTAAAACGAACATATATTTGCTTAATTTTTTGCTCGGTGTTTCCCTAAAACACACAAAATTCAATAAAAGACCGAAGTAAACAATCTCATCGTGCTTACCAAACATCGACGCATTTAAAAAAGGTATCTTCTCTTCTCATTTATACGACGCAGTACTCTAGTCACACTTAAATGAATCCTAGCATGAAACGAAGATCTACGGAAGAAGTCCGCCAGCTATGGTCGAAACGCGATATCCTTCTGAGCAAACTCAGCTTTGGCATTATAGCCGAAGATACAAATAAACTGATCTATATGTTCGTTCGATTTCCAGGCCGATTTCCAGGCCAGTGTCCAGAAACCCTAGATTCAATAAATCTATTTTTTTAAGTAAACAAAATCAAATCAATGGGATGCTAATTTTTTACCACGGTGATCGCAAGTATCATCGAAGTCGTAGTACGCCTTAGGCTGAAACGCAAAAAGATATGTTTCATAGATTCCTCCTTAAATGCAGCACACAGTTATGATTTGGTTTACTTGAAAGAATATATCTTTTTAATCTAGGGTTCCTAAATACAGAGCTAGAAAATAAGTAAATAGCCCCGCATAAGTTTGTTGTGACGGTTCTTGGTTTGATTGCTGGAGATTAAGGTGTGTGCAGACGATTATTTCTGTCTGAATATACCTCTACCACAGCCGCACATAAATCGCTCAATCTGATCCTTTGCTATACTTCATACCGCAACTGAGGTACCGCAATGCTCTGAAGAATTTAATGCAAGCTACAACAGCTTTGAAGATCCCAAAATATGCAAAAAAAATCCAAAAATATGCAAAAATATGCTTTTATGCACTGAATATGCAAATTATGCATTTACAAAATATGCAAAAATATGCACTAAAAAATGTAGCTCAAACAACCGCTTTTTACATGAATCGGATTTACAATATATCTAAATTATATTTCGATACCACGTCCCAGAAAAAATATGCATATGCATATGTTTGGTTGCCCTACTTATCAGGGAGTCAGATGACAAGATGAGCGTATTGTGACTTAGCAGCCAGCTGTTTTGTTCTGGACTCAGCCTAATTTGTGCATTACATTTTTTAAGGCGCGACGTATATTACTCCTAACCCTCGCATAAGCCAAGGCCAACTCAGAAGGGGACCACCCCTCTCGTGGGTCTGTCACTGCATATTAAATTCAACTCAAGCCAGTTGTTGCTATACCATGGATGAATTCGCATCGTGGCTTCTGCTTGACCTTGAGTCGAAATACCTCCCGAATGGAGTTCATCTTCTATATTTTATTAAACTCGTCTTTGAATTTGTCCGCATGTAATCGGGATGGTCAGCGCGGAGCAAAGCAGGATTTTTTGTTTTCAATTACGAAATTAATTTTTCAGTATCAAATACCATCTTGCACGAAACGTCACGAATCCCACACATGGGTGACGACTGTGCTGGCTAGCCGTAGACTAGCCCCATAATGCGCTGGTATACGGACAACAATGAAACACAAAATGACCCACGTGTAGCTTAGGTATGGGTTGTGCGTGGGTTGGGACCAATATGCGCCACGGCTAAGCCTGTTGCAATTTTGCCTCTTCCTCAATATGGATGTGAAGTGGCGGAAGATCGAGCAAAGCCTCAAAGGCGACGCAGGACAGGGGCGCATTGCTCTCGTTATTCTGTGACATGCAAACCTTGGTATTTTGGAAAGAGTGCCCTTGTCGCGTTCGTTGGCCGTGATCGTTCCACCATCGCTCTACAATACTAATCCATGCCCCTGGAGGGGTCAAGGTAAATAGAGAAGAGTGTCCCTACCAACTGAGTAGGTCACTCATTTCCACCGAACAACTGCTTAATTTATTTGCCTGATCGACCGATAACCAAATAAATTTGAAAAAATCAAAATTTTTATGGAGGACTATTATTTTGTGTCATACCACTCCGTACTCCGATTGGGCACTTCAACACGCTATCGCCATAAATCCCATTCCAACAACTAATAAAATAAAAATACAAATCAAAGACTGACTCAAAAATAAAAATCTCCACTATCCTTTACACCCAACCACCATGGGGTTCTGTCAATAAATGTCACAGTCACTTCAACGATGACGACAAAATTGTTATGTTCATTTCAATGACCGTAATCGTAAGATTGGATCAGATAATGATGTCATTTGATGGACTAATTCCCAGATAAAAACACAATCTTTCAAGTGGCTTCATGAAAAGCGATTGTGTAGGTACAAGTCGACTTAAAAGACGTCTCCCATAAATTTCGTCGACAATTCTCTGTTTAATGCATGGCAGTTAAAGGCCGTGTCTTCGACTCCATAACTTTTTCTGACCCGTCGTTGTAAAGAAAAATGTGTTGGTGAGTTGGTCGCCGATAGTCGTAGGAATCGAATGGCTGACAAAATTTCCATGTTTCGCTTCTTGTATAATGGAACCCATTCGCCTACAGTTAAACTGATGATTTTCCTGCAGGAAAATTTAAGATAATAGTGGTCAAATTCGATTAGATTCCTGTAGGTAGATCGTCACTAAACTAAAAGTGAATGGGCTCCTTAAGGTTGGGCGTGTTTCAGGAAAATTCAAACGAACTAAATACGACCCAAAAGGACAAGTAAATCATGACGTTTATTGTTTTTAAAGTCGTCGGACGTATTAATCTGTAAATTAAAATAATTTCAAGATAACAACCCTTTTTCAATACTGAAAAAGGATTTGTATCTGGTATGGTATGGCATGGGTACGTACAACAACATAAATTACAACAATGGGGGGCTTAGGAAAATTGAAAAACAAATCTACTTTTCTATCAATTCGTAGTTATTCTCGTTAATTGTTGGTTCTATTTTTGGTAATGGTTTCTTTATAATAATTTATGAAGATGAGGGCGTCCACCTGATTTAAATTTAATTTAGGGAACAAATATATTACAGCTAAAGCCAAGACTTCGTACACACCTGAACAAATTTGGAAACATTCAGGACAATTTTAATACAATACTTCGTTTATACGTAAGCATTTTATAATGGATGGGTCTAAGGGCATCCGGAGATGCTCGTGGGAGCGAAGCCTTAGGAAGCTTAGTGACCGTGAAAGTCGGGCCGTGCCATCTGGGGATGAAAAAGGCCCCTCAACGAGCTAAGCAGCGGCCTGTGCTTACTGTAGCTCAGTTCGGGAAACGTAAGAGGAGTTTTCGCGCTCCTTGTACGTGCCCTTTTCGCATTAACAAAAGTTCATAGACCTGGAGAAGAATCAGATGCCCTCGCGCTTGGATCATGGTCGGGGTGCAATGGCACTCTTGGGCTGTGGTTTCATACCACCGACAGACCACTACTCATCAGGTGATGTCTTCGATCTGTCGGTGGAAGCAGCACAACCAGAATATGGTTCATTACAATACGCCTGAACATGAAAATGAATACAATAACTTCAACATGATGTTCGCGGTTCGTATCAAGCAAACCATCCATTTCTCGAAATTTTCCCATAAAAATGTTTCCTCGCGTCTTATGAGAAAACCATTAAGACGAAAAAGATACATTTAGATTCTCTTGCTCGAGAAATATGTTCAAAGCCGTTCAAACTGGTTTCCATGATAACAGAGAAGAGACCCGAATGCCCGGCCGCGCGCCGCAGCAAATGGAAATGTACCTTTTCATATGGATGTATCTTTTCAAACGATGGTCAGCACACGAAGGGTAATTTTCTGTTTACGAGACTATGAGCAAATATGTATCTTTTCAGCAACTCATCATACCTCACGCTCTCCGTTTGAGCTGGTTGGGAACGAAATTTGCTTGGTATACTAGTCCAAATGTTCAAGAATACAGTAGAATTCTCACGAGAATGCTCCATGATTTGCTCAATGTTCACGTGTAAACGAAGTATAATAACAACAAACATGACGGGCAACCAAAAGTTCACGCGCATTGTTTGTTTGTTGTATAACAATTGCAGAATTGCTTCCAAACATGTTCCGGTGTTTTGGTAATCTAAGATCCGACAGCATCACACAGTGATTTCCCAGGGAAGAATTAGGGCGGGTTTAGACATCACGCGCGTCACGTATACGAGTTTTCGTCAAAAAGCACCAGTGTCAGTAAGATTTATTATACAATACAATACATATTGTGTATTAAAAAACAAAAATTACTTTCAAATAACAACTGTAGTTGCCGAATATTTTTAATAACGACTTCAACCCCATTTACAATGCAGACTGACATGCGAATCTCGTAAGGAGCCCTCGCAGTATATCTTCATGGAGAGAAGACAGTTGGTAAATTGAAAAATAAGGACGCAACACGACGACGGGATGTTCTATCAAAAATGTTGACAAGTTGTGGTCGTTCAACCCAAAATTTCCGAGGCATCATCTCAATCAGTGTGATGAACCAAATCACTTCCCCACTAATTGCTAAAAGGGTGGAATTATTTTCTAATTCTCTTCCACGGAACTCCAACTGAAAATAGACGCAGCGCTTTTCTATCTGCGATGAAACTCCTGCACCACAAATTGAAATCAGTAATGATAGCAATCTTAATTTTTATTCGGGAATAGTAAAATACTTCCAGTTCACTCTTGCAAGAGTATTAGTCTTCCCGACTAAAGAAAGCACCGTGAAGTCGAAAAAAAAAACATTTCCCGGAAGACAAATTCAACGATTCCTGTTTCTCCCATTAATTTTTTCCCTCCAATGAAGCACTGTAAAACATAATCAACATCCGTTCACCGGAAAACATGAAAGCCATAGTTTTTCTTCCTTCCTTGCCTCCGCATTAATGTTGCCATGTTACTGGCTGTTGCCGGTTGAAAAAAAAATGTCTGTATCCTTGCAGATACCTCTTTTTTGTTACGTTGGCAAATAATAAGGAAAATTTTAGGAAGGAAGCGTATAGTCAGACATGCAGCTCAGATATTTCTTTCGGAGCAAATGCAATGAAAGTGGTATTAAAAAAATCCGGGCCGCTATTATAATGAATGTGCTCGTGAGTAGTAGTTTTTTTTTCTATATTTATTAAATTTAACACAAAACAAAATCGAATCAGTGGAATTTCAATATCTTAGTGCATATGGGGGTAAAGACCTTTTCCATAGTCTTCCACGTGGGCGCCTTTTAGGTTAGGTTAGGTTAAAGGGTTGCTATGATTGTCCACAGCACACATAGACCGCATCAGGGTCCGTTGGGATAAGTTGTCCCGACTAATTCTAAACTTCGAACCAGCCCGAGCCCACAACAAAACGTTGGAGCTGGCCAACATTGACGTCCTGCAAGTCACCCAGGTCGGCAAAGCAGTAGGCCCCAAGAGTAGCCCTCCTAATACTTTCCAGGCCCGGGCATTCACAGAGAAAGTGGAAAGTAGTTTCCTCTTCCTCCTCATTCCCACAGCATCTACGAGAGTCGTTATACGGAAGCCGAAGCCTCCTGGCGTGCTCTCCAATTGGACAGTGCCCAGTTTATGATTCCCACGACCGTACCAATGTGATGCCTTTTCAGCGACAATAGCTTAGCGGAACGACTCACATCCAACCTGGGCCATATCAGCTTTGTCTTATAACAAGTGCTGCCACTTAGCCATCTCGTGTTTGTGATACTTATCGTGGCCTGCATTATGCTATGCTTACATGCATTAAAAGGCATCTCAACATTGCAGAGAGTACGTTCGGAGTCTTCCGAGGTCCCTCTTCTAGCAAGTTCGTCAGCTCGGCAGTTGCCAACGAAACCACTGTGACCCGGAATCCAGCACAAGACAATATCAAAAATACCACTTATCTCTTTGATAGATTCGCGGCACTCCAACACAATCCATGAGGTGCCCCTTGATAAATGCCATGTTTCAAACCGCTGACGGCCAAGTCTTAGCGATAAGACAGTTTGGAAAAAGTCAGATAGCTGTTGCCTGAATCGGTGACTAACACATAAGCGTCTTAGGTTTAATAGGATGGAATGACTTGCATAGTTACTCAATTGCCCTAACACCTTGTGGGGCATAGCGCGTCAACTGTTCCATGTGGGTCAGTTGACGTTTCGTTGGCATAAATTGGTTTCAGAGAATGCAGTTGCCAGCATGCAACTCCTGCACATCCATGCCCATGAACGTCGTCGTGGACGGGACTCGAAACCGAAACGCAGGCAGTTAAACATGAAACTAATGCCTCAACACACTGCGCTACCGATCCCCTGAATGGGGTTAAGCGATGTGCTGACAACTCGTGCTTGTAAAAACCACTCCACGTCAAAAAACCTGTAAAAATAGCCTCGGATTGGACGGTTCAACAACGACGATCACGCAAACGACTAAAGGATTATTCTTTTGGATCTTGGAATGTACGCGCCCTGAAAAAACAGGGTGCCGAGAAGGCCCTCCTTAAACACGTCGAAAAGTACAAACTGAGCATTACTGCAGTCCAGGAAACAATTTGGCTTGGCAGTGAGATCAATGACAAAAAATAGCACACAATTTTTACAAGTGGCAAACCATCGGGCCGCAAGGAGTTTGGAGTAGCATTTATAGTGGACAATCACCTCAAACCGCATATTACTGACTTCAAACCCATAAATGAACGGCTGTGTGCGATTCGCATCAAGACTCGATTCTTCAATCTCTGGCTCATCAATGTGCATGCCCCCACTGAAGTTAAAGAAGACGCAGTAAAAGACGAGTTCTACGCCCGCTTTGAAACTGTCTTCGACACACTTCCAACAATCGACGTCAAATTGCTGCTGGGAGACTTTAACGCGAAAGTCGGAACTGAAAGTTGGCACCGAGGGACCACTGGAGGCCACAGTCTCCAAGAAGAATGTAACGACAACGGCCAGGGACTTATCGATTTCGCCTGCAGCAGGAAGCTAGTCGTAATCTCTACGTATTTCCCGCATCGACGCATTCACACACAGACCTAGAAGTCTCCAGACGCAGATACCGTCAACCAACGAGTCAACGAAGTGGGACTGCCTAGACGACCGAGATTTCGTTGGGAGAGCTCGGTATATGTGGACGCCGAGCAGCAACTGGGCTTTCAAGATTGCAGGACGCGGTCACGTGACCGAGATAATTTGAGGACAGCGGTCCAGGCGACCAAAGCCCGACGTCGGGCTGTCGCGCCACGATGATGATGATGATGACGATGAGGCTACCCTTCTTCGTAAGTTTGGTGATCAAAAATTCCTTCCAATTAATTGGAAAGGTTGAACAACACTTTTAAGTTTAAATTCCTTTATTGACTACAAAAGTCAGCAAAATAAAATAAAAAAACATAAAAGAACTACGATTGGGGTAAACCCCAATCATGCAATACTCTAGATGAATTTGAACCTGGTTTTTGAATCTAACTGATATTGTTAATTAAGTGTTAAGTACAAAATTTCAGCCCGATAAATTGTATACGTACTGAGCAAATTGGCTTAACGTATTTCATGAAATAGTGCAGTTTGTATGGGAGGGGTTAGAAGGAGGGTGAGGATTACAATAAGTTTTATAATGTAGGTTACAATTATCATAAAAGTGATATATTCAAAATTTCAAAGCAAGATGTTTTATAGTTTCTGAGAAAATCTGATTATTGTAAATTATCAAAAATGTGTCATTTTGTATGGGAGGGGGTAGACGGAGTAAGGGTAATCGATTAATTTTTTTGAATATAACTGATATTTTTAATTAAGTGTTAAGTACAAAATTTCAGCCCGATAAATTGTATAGGTAATGAGTAAATTGGCTTAACGTATTTCATGAAATAGTGCAGTTTGTATGGGAGGGGGTAGAAGGAGGGTGAGGATTACAATAAGTTTTATAACATAGGTTACAATTGTCATAAAAGTGATATATTAAAAATTTCAAAGCAATATGTTCTATAGTTTCTGAGAAAATCTGATTATTGTAAATTTTCAAAAATGTGTCATTTTGTATGGGAGGGGGTAGAAGGGGTGGAGCGATTTAGCCCGTTCACGAACTTAGCCTTCATTTTTGTCAAAAATAACGTGTGCAAAATTTGAACTTCATAGCTCAACGCGTTCTCGAGCTAGAGAGGTCACGGACTGACGGACGGACAGACGGACAGACGGACATCCGGTTTTGAGATATTCGAGTGATAATATGAACTTCTGTATCATTCATTTTTTTCTGCGAGCCTTATTTCTTAGCGTTACAAACTTTGTGGCAAACTTATAATACTCTCAGATTTCATCTAGAGTATAATAACAAAATTATTATAATTTAATTTATTTTGTAAGTATGCATTTCGAGCAGACTTGCTGCTCATCTTCAGCAAACACGCAGTTCAACGTTTTAGACTACAAAAAAGTGGTTCAACTGTTTAATTAAAATGAAACCGGAATATAGAGGGCTACGCCCGCAATCCGAGGGTTTTGTAGCAAGCGCTTATTTTGGTATATAAATATCGGCTCCTTGCTCTTCTTGATACCACTTAGATAGACAAAAAAAAACTTACATTTTACATGCCAATTCATATTACGTGACTGTAACGAAACTTAGAACATATTATTGCCTAAGCCCTAAGGTGTTGGTTATCGTTAGCCATCAGTATTTTTGACCTCGAAAGTGTTTAAGGCATGCAGGGGTGTGCTAACTGTAACTACAGAAATAAGCTATTATTTACCTATTCTGAGAAGATATACAGATTCCATTATTTTCCATTTTATATGCTATTCCGAACCCACCTTCCTGTAAGTTTTCATAATTCTAACAGTCTTGAAATGCCACGGGGGGGGGGAGGGCAAATCACGAACTAATATTTTCTCCTCCCCCACTATTCCCCTTTCTACAAATTTCAAGAAAATGCGAAAAAATGGAATGAACTCAACATTGCCTTTCTCACGACACCTCACTTGCCTACACCAGTCGATAAAAGAAAATTTGACCTTAATTTCACCTCTACTTGGACCCCTCCCCCTTCCACCCGGTAAAGTTTGCCAATTACGACGCAGCGCCCCCAACTAATATTTACCCTTTCAAAAATTATTAATTAAATAACTGCAATTCGCACTACGAAAAACAACATCAAAGTAGTACTCACACCTATGAGGCCGGTAGGTGTAATTTTTGTGTGGATAGTGTCAAAATGCCTAACTTTAAATCAATGTACTATTATTAAATATTACGTGATTCTAATGAAACTTAGAGATATTATTGCCAATGATGTTGGTTATCATTGGCCATCAATATTTTTAACCTCGGGTGTGCCTAAGGCTTGCAGGGGTATGCTAACTGCAACTATAGAAATGTACTATTATTAACCTTTTTTGATGAGATATCAAAATTCTACGATTTTCGGTTTTCTATACTAGTAAAATGCCGCTTTCCTGCAAATTTTCATGTTTCTAAGTATAACGGTATCGAAATGCGAGGGGGGGGGGGGGGGACAAACTCGGATCACATATTTTCCCCTCTATCTCTTTTCCCCTTTTTTCAAATTTGATGAAAATACCGGAAATGAAATGTACTCGGTGTTACCTTTCTCATTATACCCCACTTGCCTATACCAGATGAAAAAAAAATGTTGACCTTCATTTCCCCTCTATGGGGACATCCCCTTAAAGTAAGCCTATTACAACGAATCGCTTTCTCCGGCGAATTATAATAATTCTACATACTTCCACAAAATTTCATGCATGTAGCTTTAGCCGTTAGAGAGATATTTCATGGACAGACGGACAGACGGACAGACGGACAGACGGACAGACATTTGACCGATTTCATAAGGGTTTTGTTTTTAATACAAAACCCTAAAAACAGATCCCAGTGACATTAATTGGAAAGGTCTTTGTTTTCCACGCTTTATCAGCAAATGGGAGCAGCAACTCGGCAGTTACGATTGGCGCTGCTTGATAAAGTTCGGCAAGGATACCATGGAGTCGGGCGGCCATTCCTCGTTTTAGTGCAATAATTGTAGCAACTAATTCGTCTTTAGTCGGGGCAGTGGACCTTATACACATATTTTGAGTGGGACTTCACCAGAGGTTACACGGTTGAAAGCCGCAGCGAAGTGTTTATTCCAGCTCCTCGTTTGATCTTCCTCCAAGATAAGTAGCTTTTCATCACTATCCTTCACCGGATGTTGGCAGGAGTTACTACCACCTGTAAACTCCTTAATGTCACCGTATAAGGCATTTATGTTACTTCCCGCGGCTCTTTTTGCTAAAGCTAGAAGAGATTTGGTATCTGCGCTATCAATGTACGCATTTTTTATGGAAACCCAGTTTTCATAAGTCTGACGTATGCTGGGTGTTTGTAAGGGTATCCCTCGGTGCAGACACTTTCGACGGTCCGAACTAAATCAAATCTTGTAATTGGCTTGGGTAACCCTTAGAACGACCACTTTTTTTTTTTGATTGTCTAGTGGACTAACGGAACAGATGCTTCTCGCCTAAGTTTTTTGTACGTTGGCTCTTTCAAGCATTTTTCGTGGTCCGTTTTCAACCAAATTTGGGATGTAGCTTCCGTGGGTTATTTTCAGCATCACCTGGTGACATTTTGTTGCTCCTGGAAGCCCGCGCCAGGACGAAGCGAATCTTTTGGTTATGACACTGAACAGAAACCAAATCTAGTAAATATGGATGTTTTCTGAATCGGGGTGATAAAACCAATGCGATGGAGTATTTTTGAGTGGTCTTTTCGATTCATTTGGTCTGGACGAAAGGACAGTCTTGGGAATAAAGGCAAATCTGGGTAATACCAGGGACTTGAGAATCTGTGTGATGAGGTCAGTGCACTGGAGTACTGATGGGGGCTTTTTGATTCCCTTGGTCAAAACAACGAAATCTTCTTGAGCATGAAGTAAGCCACAAAAGTATAATTGAATATGTTCGATGAAACCTTTGGTGAACCATGGAACCAGGCTCATTGAAATAACACGTGTGACTATAGATGTCATTCAACTTTCATGTTGACTCAAAAAACTTGAACGATGAGAACGCTTAGAATTCAATCTGTATTTTTGCAACGGTTATTAGACTGCATTGCAACACGTTTCAAGTATCATTTTTGCCATAAGTCGAGGATAGTTGATTTGATATAATTGTATGCATGCATCATAACTCTCAGCTTGGAGCAAATTTTTAAATGAAATGCACTTTTTTAACCATCGTCACTGTTACTGCATAATTGAGATTGTCTATCTGCCCAACACTTTTTCTAGTGTCTAATGATATTTTTCTGGATGACTACTTCATTAATACTAAACTAAATTTCCATTGTACACCTCTCATTCTCAGAGCACTTTGTTGTCCACCGAGTACTCCTAAGTTCCATTTTAATGTCAAATTTAAAATGCATATGGCCCCTTTTTATTCAAATTCTCGTCCGACTTTATGCCACTGTGTTTTTCCGCTCTTAAAACTTTATCCTTTCGCCTCGTCTCCGTTCCTGACTGTGAGGATGTTCTGAATATTTCATAGACGGACTATGGTGAGGGCATGATTTCGCGTTTTGTGGCAGTTTTAATCGGATGCCTGGCTATACGGTTGAAACTCTGGAGTGCACTCCATTTCTAGGGCAGGCTGGATGTGTTCAGTAGAGTCTCGTGGAAGACGACTTCGATGTTAATTGTATTTGGCAGATGACGCGATATGGTCTGGCAAAGTGCACAAATTAAAAATTTATAGACAAATTCCCTTTTACGAGATAAATATCGTAAAAATTTATCGTAATGTATTCGTGAGAAGAATCATGCTAAGGTACTCCTGAATGAACAACTGCAAACAATACTTATTCGTTGAGGAATACTTAAAGTTGTGTCAAAGCAGAAGCGGTAACTGGTGAAATTAAAAGGCCCTGTATCTCCTAAAGTGAATCAAAGTATTCCTCTTTAATCGGAAAGTGATATAAGTTCATAGTGTAAAGAAAAGTGAATAGATTATGCAAAGCCCACATCGTAATGGACAGTGCCTGTGCGGCAAAGTTTATGAATCAATCACGAGCTCAGCGACGGAAGAATGTCCGATAATTATGCAGATTTATTTTCACAATTCGAATAGGTTTTAAGACAAGGAAATCACCAGAAATATTATCGTCTGTAACAACCATCTTTTTGAATCTTCCCGCGCAGCCATCGTTTGGCGTCAACTTTATGTTCGATTAGTGATAAGTGACGCGCGTTGACAGCCGTCAAATAGAGAGTTGCCAATTACCAGCCACCGCCATCGCATGGGGTTTTGAAATGTTGCAGGGCTGACCCGAACAAAAAGGCGCGAAGTAAAACACCACGACGCATTATGTAGGAGATTACGGGTACGCCTTGCGATTTAATTTTTTACAGGCTGTGGATGGCCGAAGGTGGAGCTGTACGGTCCCTGCTTTGTGATAAGTGCGTGGACCCAACGATTTTGGTGCATATGCCGAAAACTGATGATGCTGTTGTATTGGATGTGGAATTTATGGTTGGAGAGCGAATGCCACGAACTACGTCGAAGCCATGACTTGTTGTTCTTATAAACAACACTGACATATTACCGAAGATTTAAAATAAAAGTGTTACCGCATACCGCATCCTAAATTTCTTATTTTTGGGTTTTCTTTGAATTCGCTTGAGTGCCGTTATCATATATTCGAACCATTTTAAATGATTAGCTTGCAGCCGCTCCAGCCTCCGTAATGACTATTACGGATGTAGCGGTAAGTACACTAATAGTTTTTCTTGTTTATGTTTGTTTGTTTATTCTTACCCTTTTTTTTTTAAATTGTGTCAATCGACATTTTGGTTGACGCTGTTAAAATTGACGTCTTTAGGTCAATCGTATAACTCGGGAGAACAATCTATTTGTGCTTCTGTCTAAAATAGGCCAATCGAGCGTAAAACTATTGACGCTAGATTTACGATTTTCCGTCAATCGTGTAATCGTTGCATAAGACATCAGTCTGACGACGTCTCAAAGCACTGCGCTACCAGCCTCATTAACAGTCCCAACATATTAACTTAATTAAATGAACGAGGCGAATTGCTTCTAGAATACATCATGGGCACTAATCTGCTAATATGCTATGTAAGCTGCGAGCCTACTTTTATTACTAAAAACAGGCAAGAGGTGTTAGACATCTCTCTTGCGTCGGAGGATATCATACACCTGATTAAAGACTGGAGAGTTTTGTCGGAACACTCCTTCTCTGACCATCGATACCTTCGGTTTAGCTTGGCCGAATGTCCTGTAGCGAGTAAACTGACCATTAATCGGAGAAGGAATAATTGGCCTTTGTGTCGGGATGCTTTTGTTGTGGGGCTTCCTTTACTGTCAAGTCAGCCCCGCAGCAGGCAGGAGTTAGATGACATGGCTACCACTTTGATTTGCCATCAACGCAGGGGTATCTGCATCATGTTCTACTACCGCATTTGCATGTAAGAAAAAACTAGCCTGGTGGAGCACTAAAATCTCCGAAATCAGAGCTGCGTGTAGGAAGAGTTTCAATAAGGCCAGAAGAGACCTCGCGATCTCGTAAAATGCTGGCGTCAAATCCGTATACGCCTAGCTTCTTAAAAAAGCCAGATGGATCCTGGACGTCTTCGAGTAAGGAAACTATCGAGTGTCTGCTTGACACACATTTTCCTGGCAGCTCGATTGATGCCTCATTTAAGCAATCCTTCATCTTTTGCTCAGCGCCATGTGATAGTTCACCTATCCTTTCTCGAGAGAAGATTAAGTGGGCGATCTCTAGCTTTGAATCTTTTAAATCTGCTGAACCCGACGGCATCATTCCGGCGGACTTGCAGCAATGTTCGGATATTTTATATCCTTGGATAGAGGAAGCTCTGTCGTGGCTAGGCAGTCACATCTTCTCTATGAAGGACATTACTATTTATACGGATAGTCAGGCGGCGATTCGCTCACTCGAATCCATTTTGACGACATCCAAAGCTATAGAGAACTGTCGCCTAGCACTCGCGGAGATGGCGGGCTTCTTCAATATTCCCCTCTATTGGATTCCGAGCCACAGTGGCTCTGCGGGTAACTGCAAGGCGGATGAGTTTGCCCGACGGGGACAACTGGAGCGGTTGATGAAAGACAAAGACATAAGGGTGCCATTTACCCTGTGAAAATTGGCGATTAAGACCGCTGCCGTGCATAGGGCTAATGTTAGATCTCCCCATCTCTCTAATTGCCTTGACCCCTCTAGGGGCATGGGCGCGTCAACATCTCCAGCATTTCTATGCTTTGTTGACGTTTCAATAGCATATCTACTTTTCGGAAGTGCGGTTGCTAGCATGTATCTCCTATTCGCGCCGTCTTTATACTTGATCTCCGAGCTCTAGATTAGTATCGTAGAGTGGTGACCGAACGATCACGGCCACCGAGCATGACAATACCTGCCAAACGACAAGGATGATCTGGCCGAAAATTGATCCCCACCGTTCTGTCACACTGCTGTTGTTGAGCAGGAAGCACATTGGCAGGTAGTAGGCGTTATCAAAGGGCATTGCAAAATAGGGGAGCATGCCAAGAGACTACATCTTCCCCACCACGACTTCTGTAGGAGTTGTAGCGATGTGGAGGAGGAGGAGACCGTTCTACATCTTCTCTGTCATTGCCCGGCCTTGGCTGGTAGGAGGAGAATGTTTCTGGGCTCACGGGTTTTTTACGATCTGAATGACTTTAAGGATATGGCCGCCACACGGCTCAATGGTTACATCGCCAGCACAGGCTGGTTTAATACGTAGGTTCAAGTGAAGGTGATAGCGGTGGTACCACAATGGATCCAATGTTGGTCTAAGTGTGCTGTGACACATCACGGCAGCCCCTGTACCTAACCTAACCTACTAACTTAATTATTACGGAGATATAGCAAATTTTTTTGTGAAGATTGAACTACGAAGAAGGGACCTTTGTATGGGAGGAAGGAATTGTTTTAAACTGAACGAGCTGTTTGTTTTTGCTGATTAGGGCAGGGGGAGTCATGGCTAAAATTCTGGTTACGGATAACTTGACCGGTCGCTAGATCTGACTTAAGGTGTCTATATAAGAAGTTTCGTATTAAACGTTTTTCAAAACGAATCGCGGAACTATTTGCAGCAACGTTAAGTTTGAACTGCACTAATTCCGACCTTGGAAATCCATCGAAAAAAAAAACTATTAATGCATAGAAATAACTTTTCGGTTGGTTCAAGCCAGCTGGAAGACAAACACACTCCAGAACTACCTACTAAAGTTTTAAAATGAATCTGTATCTTAAGATTTCATGTTTATTTTACAAAATGTCTAGAATTCGGAAACTAAAGGATTCCATTCTCCTAAACAAAAAAGTCAGAACTTTATTCATTAAGGTCATATCTAAAAAACAATCTTTTCATAAATACTGTCTAGACGAAAGATTTTAACATTTAGAAACTGTGTTCTCAAGTCATCTGCCAGTCAATCCATCATGCTTCAATTGGCATATTCCTTAATGTCGACGACAGGGATACGCAATGAAGTCGAGGGCTCGTTAAGATCTCTCCTTTCAACCGCGCCATGATAAGCAAAGGTAAACATATTTTCTGCGTTGTGGCGTTGTATGTAAGAGAAATTCTATTGACGAGGAAGAGAAGAGACTGTCATTACTTGGTCAAAGTGCTTGTAAGATACGCAAACAAAATGTGCTCAAATGCTATCCGTTGACGTATATTTTAATTTCAGTTGACTACCTTCAAGCTATTCATTCGAATGCACGTTCATTCCTGGCGGAGTATCCGCCTCGCGGAGTAACTCCTTTTTTAAGAAATTTTACACTGATGTGCTAAAATTGAAAATTCAAAAAATTAAAATCCTTGCTAAAGGGTTATGATGGGCTGAGAGCATCCACAAAAAAATCTTACGCAAACACATCTTTTATGATGAATCTAGAAAAACATTTCTAAACTAATTCAGCATGATAACCCATCTTTCCCAACCACTGAAATATACCATCATTTTGTCGGTCGTCCCGAGATTCTGAGAGTGGATGAATGTCTGAAAAAATACGCTAAGAAGGAGACGCTCTTGTGGTTTATTTATGCTAACAATTGTGTAAATATTTATTGAATAATAAACGAAGTTCATGCAAAAGTGTCCCGGACAACAGCAGCTTTGCCTTTAACACCGGCAAAACATCTTTATAATGTCGAGGTGACAAGGCTATTACATTTACTACTCAGGCTTTTTAAATATTGAGCGAAGGCGAAAATTGAAATTGCGAGCATATCCTCTCATCCTTAATGTGATCGCCGACACAACGCTGGACATATTGAAGGGAATCTTTTTGTAAATGGCACCTCGTTTTGCATACTTTTATTGGAGAAACCGCAATATGGGAACGAAATGGAAGAATTATTTTAAATTGAATTTGAGAGAACTGAGAGTGACATATTCTTTATTTTCTCATTAAATGATAGATTTATTTTCGAAATTATTTTTACTGTAGCTTCGTCTTCCCTATACTGATTTCTGTAGAAACTCCGGTGATGAGTACGGGTATGAGTGTACTTTTCATCTATTCTGTGCTTGTTCTATTGTGACAAGAAGGGAAGGTAAATTATTCGATCCGCCTTTTAACAAAAAATCTTTCGAGAGACAGGTAAAAGTATGATGGCATGATTATCCGTGGTCGCGTTGCAAACTCTGGTAAGGGCAACCACAGATTGAAAGCTGACGCCGAGCTGGCGCTGACTTTGCTTAACGTTTTCATTGTGAATACTGAGCGAAGAGAAACGTTCACGTGAAATAGATTCTATAATCAATGAGTAAAACGAGCTCATGGAGCTTTCTTTCCTTATGCTATTGCTAAAGCTCAAGATCCCATTCGTAATTGTCTGGTGATTTTCTGAATAAAATCCATTCATGGCATAAAGAAAATTAGCGAATTTACTGGTACGGATGAGATTTGACAATGTGCTGGGGAAATAACGTTTCCCTTCGCTGAGCCAAAGAATGAGGTTGTTAAATAAAGTATTAACTTAAGTCAGCACCTGCTCGGCATCAGCTTTCACTCTGTGGTCGCCATAAGGATAGTCAACTGATGACGCTATATGTTCAGAAAGCTCAAGAAGCTAGCGTTACAAAGATTTTCTAAATTTATTTCCCTGAGAGCTTTTAGTTCCGTGGATTCAGAACTTGTGCACATCGCAAGAAACTAAACTGCATACAGTCACCCCTCGACTTACGTAAGTATTTCGTTCCAAAAGAATTTACGTAAGTCCAAATTTTACGCATGTCGAGGTTCCTTCTAAAATATATAGCAATATTCTTTTAAATGCCAGCAAAATTTTTAAACTCGGATTCAAATAGGATTTATTATCAAAAGCAGCTTCGTCAGCTTGTGAACGAAGGAGCTTGCAGCTAACAAGGAGCTATGTAGGAAAACATTTTAGGTAGCCAAATCCGCCAGAATGGAGTTGGATTGGCGCTCGTATAAAAAAAAAAACATCTTGGTGAGTACAGGAAATAGTTGAGGAAAGCCAAACGAAGCTCATTCTGGATCTTTTGTGAATGCATTAACGAATCGAGCGAAACCTCTAGACTGCGGTAAATCCTATCAATAAGTCTATCTATGTCTAGCTATATTCTGAAGTTAAATGCGTCCTGGACAGCGTCTAATAAAGAGATTCTGTGAATCTTACTAGACACGAATATTTGTAACGGACGGTTTGGTGGGCATCCGAAAATGCCCGTGGGAACGGAGCCTAAGGTAGCATGTTGACCGTATAGGTCGGGCCTTGCCATCTGGCGAAGAAATAGATCCCTCAACGAGCTAAGCAGCGGCCCATGCTGGCTGCAGCTCAGTTCAGGAGACGCGGGAGGGGTTTTCGCCGCTCGTTGCCCCGGTCCTTAACGTATTAACTAAATGCATAGGCCTGGGGAAAACAACACAAACTAATGGGAAAACCAAATTGGATAGTAAAAAAAAAGGTGATAAGGAAGGAATAGTTGTCGGATGGCTCAGGTGCCCTCGCGCACGCAACTGGGTCCGGGTGTTTTTGAACCCTCGCGCTTCTACACCCACCCTACCATGAGGTCCCATGGCCGACAAGAAAAAAAGATGTGGGGACCTCCCAAAAAAAATATACCATACTACAAAGAATGAACTAAAGTGTCGCCACTTGTTACCACCACACAAATATGTAAATATTTCGCCAATTCAATGTGAATTCGCAAAGCCTGCCGATAAGTCTTGGTCATGCGTGGAAAATCGAGGTTAACAACTACATTCACAGCCTGAACATCGATACGTCATGTGAACAGATCCGACAGACTAGATTTCTGTGCCATTTTGGCCCGAATGTAATAATATTGCGTCACGCCTTTTATTGTCAGTTTCTCCGACGGACTAATCTCTTTCGTATGATTCACATAAAAGTTTTGTTTTCATTCAATTCTTCACGACTTGATAAAATGTCGCCGAGAACAGGAGGAATGGAGGATCTTTCGGCAAATCACATAATAACATGATCCCGTATGCCTTGGAGTCTTGCGAACACAACTTGTCTGCCTCATTCAATACGGGAATTTTACCCAGTGACATATCTGTCACTTTCTGATCCATAAGATCTAAAATTCGACCAGGCCTTGCAATAGCACAGGCTGTCCAGCACATACACAAACAAATAAATACACTAACTTAGACAAATAAATATCTAAATAAATACAATATATTAATCAATCACTCAATTACAAGCAAATATGATACCTTCAAGGCAAGGGAAAGTGACTGTCACCAATTTTGGGGAAAGCGCCACCAACCCCCTTCCCACCAGTATAAGGAAATCTGCGAATTTATTTACAGTTTCAATCCGACCTTGGTGAAATATTCCTCTAGGATGTAATATCCAATACATAAAATTTCAATTAAAAATCGAAGTAAAACTGTAGACATATTTGCAAATTTCCTATTGCGACTGAGAAGAGGGTAGGGGTGGACTTCCAAAATCCCACGTAAACATAGCCATAGCCATGAAGATCTAATACACAACGTTTGATTGAGATCGGAATAAAACTTTTTTTGTACCAATATTTCACACTTACAGGTCAACCAAATGCGACGACAATGTCCAATGTGCAAAATTCTCTTGATTCAAGAATGGAAGGTTACGCAGAGAAGTGTGCAATTTTTTCGCTCTTTTTGCGCATGACATCACAATTCACATTCGGAAGCATTCAATTAATTTCATATGAGAACACTTTCTTTTTGAAAAAGAATTCGCTTAAAAATCTACAGTTTTAATCCGAAACTTTGAATATTGGACCTCCAGAGCAAGGCAAAGGTCACTGCCTGTAAATACCTCATCGCTTTCTAAAATTCTGCATTCGCTTCATTCTTTATATTTTCCAAATCAGCAACTGACATCTTTCATAATTAGTACCTCCCCGTATGGTCGGTATAAACACACCACGAACAAGTGCTAACACTATAACAATTTAGTTCCACGATATAAACGTGGCCAATTATTTAACATCATAGACGAACGATACAAAGTCGAATCGTTCAAAAAGATTCCTTCAAAAAGAGCTATACAAAATCTTATCGTCCATATCGTTCAAAAAGAGTCAAAAGAGCCCACCCCAGATTGACAGCCCCGTTTTTATGGGAAATATTGGTCCGATCTGGCCGGCTCGAACTAAAGGGTAATCTGGCGTCAAAAAAGAGAAAAAAAATACGCCCATCCTAGACTGGCAGCCCCGTTTTCATGGGAAATAGGGGTCCGATCTGGCTGGCTCGAACCAGAGGGTATTGGGGGGTCGCTTACTCCGAATCTGGGATCAAAAAGAGAGAAAAAATTGGGGTCACCCATCCCAAACTGGCAGCCCCGTTTTCATGGGAAATAGTGGTCCGATCTGGCTGGCTCGAACTATAGGGCATTGGAGGGTAGCTAACTCCGAATCTCGGGTCAAAAAAGAGAAAAAAAATGGGGTCGCCCATCCCAGACTGGCAGCTCCATTTTCATGGGAAATAGTGGTCCGATCTGGCTGCCTCGAACTAAATGGCATTAGGAGTCAACGACTTCGAATCGGGGTGAAAAATAAAGGAAAAAACTGAATTTTTAAAAACTACGACTTTTATTGAATATGTTATTAACCAAGTTTGAACACTCTTTGCATAACTCTTTTTAAACGACTCATTGGCAAGAGTCAGAGCTTATGTGCTGGCACAGTGAAAAGAGTTATTATGCCCATAGCATTTTGAAAATCTACTCCATCCCCCTTACAATCCTTATCATTGAACAAAATTTCCAATAAAATGACTGAGTTTGCCTATTCAACATTAGTTACGCCATCCAGTTCAGTGAAGAAGCGGATTCAAGAAATGCTGTCCTCCTTCTTGCAAGAACAGTAAAGATACAGAGAAGATAAAAAAAATACACTCCTTCTTGCCCCCATAACGTAAACATCTACAGTAGTCATTACAGTAGTTGCGAAGCGCCACGGCATGCTCCCCAGCAGTAATAACTCCCTTTCTAGCTCATACCACTTGGCACCCCAGCTAGGTCTGAGGTTTCGTTATCGTCGTAGCTTTCGTCTGGAATACATAGCAATATTCAGAGATACTGAAAGTGATTTTTAAGTTGAACCCATCAGAGAATACTCTGATACCTTATCATTTAGCCATCTAGAGCTTGAATTAAGCCACTGAATGATGTCATGGGGTCTAATGACTGTATTTGCAAGTATCTATTCGTTAAAAATATCAAGAGGAAGCGGGTTAAACCGCATGTTCAAAGCAGCAGAAAAAGCAATGCAGCTCAATTTTAGCATCAATTCCAGTAATCAATTTTTAGCCTATGTACTTGGAGCAGTCCACCAGACAACTGCCCAACATGGGTAAAACAACTGCATATAGGTCCTGCCTTATCAGCAAAAAACTAAGAAGGTCAGTGGGTTTGACTGAAAGTATCCTATACTTATAAATAGAATAAGCTCTTTTTTGTTCAGATTAACTTTTAGCTTTACCCCATAAGTAGCAGCCTAAATCGTTTGTTGGGCATTCTGCAATAGGTACCTCACTAATTTACCAGATATGTACGAGTATATCAATAGCAATGTCATCCACATAAGCGCACCCCTTTCAACGCGACATTTTCAAGTTTTGAAGCATTCCATTGACAACTATGCTGAGTTCCAGAGATAGGGAGAGAGCACTTCACCTTGCGAGGTATTCCTGGTCACAAGTCTTCGTTCAGACGAAGTATCCATACATTTTCAGGAATTTCCTCGAATATTCCAAGATCAAGCTCTATATACCAAACATTTTGGATTGAGCCCGGGCATTCGCACGAGAAATATTTTTCTCTTAAGGCGTGTTTTTTGTACTGCGGTGCACGTTAATTGGGGGCTATCCGGGTTAACTTAAACACATTACACAAACAACATACCCTAGTTGTTTGTGTAATGTGTGTAAGTTAACCCGGATAGCCCCCAATTAACCTGCACCGCAGAACAAAAAAAAACACGCTTTTAGATGGCGGGCGGTGGTTTGACGATCAGCTGTTAGCATTTCACTAGTACACAGTTCTGGTGAAAAGTGGAAAATGTTCATATGCTACATAAACTTTTAATAAGCCATAATGCAGAGATTTGGCCGTTTTTTTTTCATTTTACGCGATCTGTGTACCAGACTAGAGATGGAGAAAATCTCGTGCATAAGCCAGGCATTACACATTGCGTTTTTCTGCGGGAAAAGCAATCCCCTAAAAAAACGCATTATCGCAGGAGAAGAGGAACGCATATATTTAAAGGGAACGCTTTACACTTATGCGTTACGAAAACGCTGCAAATTCCTGCCACAATCGGAAACGGGATTGTTCTTCCCCCAGAAAAACGCAAAGCGTAATTTCAGGCTAAGTCGACTCTTTCGTATTTTCGCCTTTTAGGTTCTAACATGTATAAATTGAAACGGATTTTCACTGTTTTGTTCTTAGCCGTTTCGTGCGAAACCGGATTGTGGAAAAGGAGCGCAATAGATTCAAATTAATCGTTGGTGCGTGTTTGGAAAAAGTTCCTACTAATGATTGTTAGTGCACCTCCTTATTTTCTTATTTTGAAAACTCAAAATACACAAAACGCCGTATTTTCTGCTTCCCATCAAAATGAATCATTATCCCGATGCATCCAGTAGTTCCAGCAAAACTACATATTTGATATAATATAATTCCAATTTTATGTACCATATTATTGACTACAAATTGAATTTCAATAGAACTGTATGCGATAAAACAGAACTTCCAGCAAAAGTATTTTGCGAGCATCCGTGCCAATAGTTAAGGTTAAATAAAAATCAACAATGTTTGTTTGGTGTTTATTGGGTTCAATATTATAGTTGAACTAAACTGCAGAACTGTCCCCCAATCAATTTCACATTTAAGTTACGACAAAAGTGTCCAAAGTCCTCTCCACGGTCCCAGTTTAGTTCATTCTTTACAAATTAAATCATAGTGACCATTGATTTTTCATCCTCCTTTGACCCTAGAAAAGTAAACGTGTATCTATCGAGGACATCAAACTAAGTAGTTTTATTCTGCTTATTCCCTGAAGGTTGATCCCTTTTTTTACGAATAAATATATACTACACATTCACATAATGAATTGAAATGGTTTCACACTGACCTTGTCGACGTGAATGTTTTTAGAAATCGGGTAATTAGAGGAGTTGAATATAATGGGTATTTGTTAATACCGACTGAAATGATTAAAAGTGCATGGGAAGAAGTTCATTGACAAATTTAAAAATATAAAAAAATTTAAAATTTGAATATCGTGTCGATTACGAGTTGTAGTCGAGTCGAGGAAGAGGCGATGTTTGTTTGGACGCGTTGTTTTTTATTTTTCCAGATTGAATATAACTGTAATTGGATAGTATGTAGAAAAGAAGTAGTTTTATATCATGTTTTAAGCAACAAATTAAAAAAAAACGAAAATTATAGCTATTAGTTCCTTTTTTAGTGATTTTAAGTAATTCTTTTCTATGCATAATAATACAACTGCTTAAAATTAAATAACCAAAAATGTTAAAAAGTTAACTTAATAAGTAAAAAGCCGTCGTATTAAACATGGGCGCCTCAGAGACGTATGGTAATCTCAAACGCAACTTCCAGCATGGTAATCTTTCTAGGGTAAGGAGTAAGGACCCATTAATGAACAGATTCTTGTTCTTATCGCCCTCCCCAGAAGACAAGTACATTACCTTAATTTAGGGAATAGCGAATTGTAATCTCCAAGCAAACAGAAACTCTCTTAATTATGAAAATTTATACCCTTCACGGATGTGATAGAGTAGGTACTAACTTTATCATGAAGTTTGCAACGCACAGAAGGAAGCATCCCCGACCATATAACTATATATTCTTGGTCAGTATGATGAGATGAGTCGATTAAGCTTTGCAAGCAATATACCAAAGCTCTAGCTTAGGTATATTGCTCGTGAGGATGATCTTCTACTCTCCTGGAAAAATAAAATCGATCAGTTGAAAACTAACGGCAATTTTCTTACAAAGATCCCCGTACTACCCTACTTTTCGGGTTTTTTGTCTATAACTTTTGAACCAATTGATGTAGACACTTGATTTTTGGCATGTAACCCTGGGGTGAGAAGCTGCTTGAGTTCTAGTAAGTTGGACATAATCAGATCAAATGAGCGCCTACCTCCCCTACAAATTTCAAAAAATTAAATATTCATTTAATTACGATAACTTTCGATAGAATGACACTAGCGAGTTGGAAATTTGTTAGAATGTTGTTAGTAAGATCGACTAGGTTGGTATTGAAAATGGGCAAGATCCGACTCAAGCAACCCCTACCTCCCCTACAAATGCAACTTCAAATAAGCAATAACTTTTGATAGAATCAAGCCAGCGACTTTTCAAGATGGGTTAGATCCGACCTAAGGAACACCTATCTCCCCTAGAAATGAAACTTAAAATAAGCGATAACTTACGACAAAATAATGCTAGCGACTTAAAATTTTGGTCAAATATTTGCAATAGGATCCTGTTGGCTAATATAGAAAATACGTAAAATCTGACTAACAAAACCCCTACTTCCCCTACAAATCAAACTTCCAATAAGTGATAACTTTCGATAGAGTGAAGCTAGAGACTTGAAATTTTGTTTAAATGTTTGTAGCATGATCTTATTTGTTGATGGCAATGATGAGCAAGATCCGACCCAAGGAACCCCTACCTCCCCTACAAGTGAAACTTCAAATAAACAATAACTTTTGATAGAATGAAGCTAGCGACTTGAAAAATTCGACAAATATTTGTAGAATGGGTTAGTTAATTGATTTTGATAATGGTCAAGATCCTCCTGAATGATTGCCAACCTCTTCTATAAACTGGTCATATAGGAAACTCACTTTTAATGCATATGGTCGTTACCAATTGGTACTTTTAGTATCATCACTAGGTCTGTACAAGTCTAGGGTATATACGCTTCGGACTCCGGGCCTGGTTTATTTCTAAAGGTATCTTTTTTTATTTTGGGAGAAGTATTGTAGCTGGTTAAGATGAATGACAACCCAAATTATAAAACCTCTTATGCTTTTCCAACATCATGAAGTACTCTTTTTTTCTGTTTTTGTGAATTATAATTTGGGTTGTCATTCCAACATTTGACCAAAATTTCAAGGCTCTAGCTTCATTCTATCGAAAGTTATCGTGCAAACGGACAGACAGACAGACAGACGCATAGACGGACAGACGGATAGACGCACAGACGCACAGGCAGATAGACGGACAGATGGACAGACAGACAAACATGGCCAAATCGAATCAGGAGGTGACATTGACATTGTTATACTTTGAAGCCTCCTTTAAGGTGTTACATATTTTCGTCGTGACAAAAACAATATACCCTATGCCATAAGTCTAGGGTGTAAAAATAACCACCCAAAGATTAGTCAAAAAAAAAAAGTTCCCAAGCCAAATTTTTGTTGGCAAACCTCGGATTCTTCGTGTTCAGCACCAAAAAAAAAAACTTAAAAGTACACAAACCCAAAAGTACTGCAAAACTTTCTACGTCAGCCTTTTGTATAAACCACCGTTTTTTAACTAAAAGCACCCTTTGCGTTAACCATCGCCCAGCGGCACATTTTTACAACGTTAACAGACGGCAAAGGTACAGGGTTACCTTAGTGTATTTCGTATGATTTCTTGAGTCTAGTTCAGCCAGATGCAGCAACTGCACCTCGTGGAAGTCATTAAGTCAAACCTAACGTTGGTAATTGCTATATTTGTCGTGGACTGAAGCGGAAACGGCGAAAGACTAGAAAGTTTTGTGTGGTTTGCGTGACACCTGTTTGCAACGAATATTCCTAATCAAAAACAAATTTTATAAATTGCAAGAATAATGAATAACAAATTATATAATATATTTTATATTATTATAATTTTTTTTTTTAAAATAAATACAGATTATTATTTAAAAAAAACCATAATTTTTTTTCACTGGCATTTTTTTTTTCATACAAAACGTATGAAGGTACACCTGTAACTATGCCGCCTGATATGGGTGCAAAAGAATTCGACCCCCTATTTCGGAAAGGGGTGGAGATATTTCTTTCAAATTTCGCCTATATAATCTCGACTAAAGATGTAGATATGTCAGCAAATTGCAGAGCTCTACGGCTTCCATAAAAAAAGTTATCGCAATTTAAAAACGCAAAAGGTACAGCTGTACCCGTGCCGCTGGACGAGGGTTAAAAGAATTTCGAAATGGGCTAGTCTCGGAAGATTTTAACAGACGCTTTGCCAGTTATATTTTCCCTCAATGAAATCATTCCAGTACGTTATGATGTAACACAATAGGCAGCGGTTATAGAAAAAATAAGACAATCATACCTCCAATGGTTTCTAAGATAGTCAGTTTTTGTGTCCCTTGAATATTTTTAAAATTCCGAGATGAGCCCTTTTCGAAATTCATGATTTAGTTATTTTTCCGATTTTACACCCCTCTTACATACTTATTTATGAAATCTTAAATCTGTCTTAAATCGTTTTTATATATTTCTCATAAATTTCATATATGTATATTTCTTACATATATTTTTTTTCGCTTCTCTGGTCTCTAAAATCTCACTTTGGACCTTCTCATATAATGATTTAAGTACGGATAAAGTTACATTTAAGCAAAAAAGTGTGCCATTTTTAATTTAAATCAGTCTTATCCCAGTGAAAATTTAAAATTTTGTGACACTTGGTTTCATTCTGCACACCAACTTAGTATGCGTCTGTAGCTTAGCTCGATAAGGTACCGGGCATTTTTCGCTACTCGAAACACGGTCGTGTACGGTTCAAGCCCCGCAACGGGAACAAATATCTTTTTTGTTCTCAAATTCCCTTTGTTTGCCCGGTGATTAACCCAGCTAAGCTACGGACGCATACTAAGTTGGTGTGCAGAATGAAACCAAGTGTCACAAAATTTTCAATTTTCACTGAAATAATTCGCACTTGCACATTGCAAGAACTTTACATAAAGTAAAATCATTTTTTACTATTCTTTATCAGACATTTAAGCTCAAGCATTACCTATTCATCTAGCGATATATAAGAAGCAAATAAGAGAGTTTGTGGCTAGCTGAGCTAGATCCCCAATTAAATGTCCCGTTAAATTTTGTGCCTACTTGAAATTCAGAATAGCTACAGTCAGTTTTTGAAAAAAAAAACACAAACTCGCATCAAATATTTAAACTTATGTCACTTCAAAAGCGTCAATAAATTCAAACCGAAAATCATGTCCATTACTCATTTTCGACAAGGACATGTGCATCATAGGGGAGAATTCTAAGACACGTTGTGTGCTTCACCTTTTGAACAAACTCAGTACTACTGTGTCAAAAATTCCAGAGGGTTTTCTCGAATAACCCTTTCCCATTTCTATTCACTGCTGTCGTCCTTTCGGAAAGAATAAATGGCGAAAAAAAGTAGAGGGACATATAGGTAACTATCGAAGGCTCTTCAACTCTTCTTGCTGAAGGCAGCATTTTGTGGACAAGGTTAGATTTCAAGGACAAATATATTTCGACAGTCGTACCATTCGGTAAGAAGGTATAATTTCGTCTATCCCGACATGGTATGCACGTATCAGAGCTGTAATAAATCGACGAATGTTGGGGTTATCTGGCATTCTATCAGGTGATTGATACTGTAGGAATTGATTGAAGGAGTTTGAAGAGCGAGAGTGGTGTTTGTATTGTAGATTCGTCATTGTTGAATTTCCCATCCTTCTAAAAAACATGGGAAAATATTGGTGTCATGTAAATATTTCTTCTTAGAGGAGCGCCATTTACTTTTTTTTTATTAAATAAATATTTTAGGAAAAATTCTGGAGTTAAATCAAAGGTGGTGACATTTTCGATGTTCTTTTCGATCATTTCGCTTAATAAATATATCAGAAAATTAATTTATATTTTAGCCGCATCTCTTTGCATAAACTTAATTTAAACCAAATAAATTACGTTTGATAAAATAATTCGATTTCAGGAAGTAGAGCGCACATGCACAACACATTTTTCTTTTTCAGAATGGTACCCCGATAAAAGTCAATTAAAATGAAAGCAGATATCACCAGAACCACTCATCAAATGATGTGATGGGACGGCGTGATGGTATCCTTTAGATACTACAATATAATATAAAATATATTATTGCACACAAATAATAAATCTCTTTACAATATTGCGGTAGGTGACCCGAAATCCAAAACCTATTAACGGACTGTACGGGCCGGCAAAAAGTACGAAACTTTCCACATTTGATCCAATGAACATTTAATAAAATAAGTGTATTAATAATATCATAATTCCAGGGGAAAATGCATTTCATATCAGCAAAATGATGATAATTATGCCGTTCAGCCATATAAAAACAATTTCGCCGATTATTTCAATTTTGTCAATTTTAATTAAGTTACACTGGTGTACGATAATGCGACAAAATGGCGTTCAGAAAAGCCGGGAAGAATATTATTACAGCGGCCTGCATATTATCTTTGTATTGTAATTTATCTGCAATTTTCACTTCAGTGCATCGATTATGGACATATGCAGTGAAAAGGAGTGCAATGAGCATACGAGTACATAGCTCCAGCAGGTGATTCAGCATGGATAATCGCCAATTGATACGCGGCCTCTATCTGATCTCGTTGTTTCCAAATAATTTACAACCCTGAGCTGGAAAAACAATAGTATGACTGAAGGAAAATGTCCAGTGTTCCATTTTCGACAAAATTAATTTCAGTTTGAGGCTGAATTCAGGAATCGGTTATAAGGAGGTATCAGACGTGATGCCTGTACAGTTGTCAAACCTGCCGTCAAACTTTTGTGGTTTCCTATATTCATTTTATCCATCAATTACAGTGATTTTATCGAAAATTTTAGTTTCGAAATTCTCCGCTGTCATCGAACTATTTTGCATAAAAGACAATACGCCGCACAGTGGTGCATTAGCGGCCAAAACTCGAAAATCGAAGTGTCCTGTCGGGAGTTAATTTTGATTGACTTTTTTCTCCATCACGAAAATTTTTCCGCTGGCTAGGACCAGCATATGATGACAATCCTGAAATGACACTCGCGCTGTCATATTCATACGATTTTTCAACAGTAGTCAGTTTTGAACTGGAAATCTTAGAACATAGAGCCATGGAATGAGCTTGTATTGTATGTTTCTGGCTCCAACATTTGGCGAATAAGTCGACAGTCAGCCTACTCGGTTGTTGTTTGATATTGACATATGTTGACTGTTCTGTCGAATTGTGCATGAATAAAAGTCAGTTCTTGTCAGATTATCGACAGTCAGCCTACTCAGTTGGCGTTTCGGTATTGACATCATGTTGACCGCGCTGTCGAATTGTGCATAAACAAACGTCAATTTTTGTCAATATTTAAATTTCATAATTTCTAAACGGTCTACTGAGTTAGCTGACTGTCGACCACATGTCGACTTAGTACCCAGATTTTGGAGCCACTGTTTCTATGGAGACATATAGGACAAGCTCATTCCATGGGTATATATTCAAAGCTGGAAATTTGACAATTGATGGATGACTAGATTCGAGTGCAGTTCAGAACACAACAACGTGTTGCAATACTGCTTCGATACTGTTGCCACTGCATGTTGCGATTCCGCTGTGTGTTATGAACTTAGCCATTATTATGTAGGTTTATATTACAGCTACTTTGATGATGAGCGATTAATATCTATTACTATATTGGCATATCATAGTACCAGTTTGTAATAACCAGCGCCGCATAACAACAACAATGAAACCGGAATATAGAAGGCTACGCCCGCAATTAGAGGGTTTTGTAACAAGCGCTTATTTTGGTATGTAAATATCGGCTCCTGGCTCTTCTTGGTACCACACAGATGGATAAAAACACCATAATTAAAATGTCTTACCCATGATATAGAATCTTACATGCCAATTCCCTTGTTCCGCTTTCTTCAAGTTAAAGAATATACCAAAAATGGAATGTATACAACATTATCTTTCTCACGACACCCCACAACGCTGCCAATACCAGTCGATAAAAAAATTGACGTTAATTTCGCCCCTAAGTGCCCCCCCCCCCACCAAGTTGGCGAATTACGACACATCGCTTTCTCCAGCGAATGATAGCATTTCTACACATTCTTACCGAATTTCACGTGTGTAGCTTCAGCCGTTCGTCAGATATTCAATAGACAGGCAGACAGACATTTGGTTGATTTTATAAGAGTTTTATTTTTACTACAAAACCCTAAAAAGAGACATTTTATGAATAATTATTATTATTATATCACTGCCCCCAATCAGTCTTTACCCTTTCAAAAATGGTTAATCAAATAACTGAAATTCGCCTACGAAAAACAACATGCAAGTAGTACTCGCACCTATAGTATATATGCATGAGGCCGGTAGGTGTATTTTTTGTAAGGATAGTGTCAAAATGCCTAACTTTAAATGAATGTATGTACTATTAATAAATAATATGTGATTAAGACGAAACTTAGAAATATTATTTCCTATAGTGTTTTTTATCGTTGGCCATCAATATTTTTAACCTCGGATGTGTTTGTGGGATGCAGGGGTGTCCTAACTGCAAATATAGAAATGTACTATTATTAACCTATTTTGACAAGATATCAAAATTCCGTTATTTTTGGTTTTCTAGGCTAGTAAAATGCCACCTTTTTGTAAGTTTTCATATTTCTAAGTGTAACGGTCTGGAAATGCAAGGGGGGTGGGACAACTTATGATTACATATTTTCCCCTCTCCCTCCTTTCTTCTTTCTTCAAATTTGATGAAAATACCAAAAATGGAATGCACTTAGTGGTACCTTTCTTATGATATCCCACTTGCCTATACCAAATGAAAAAAAATTTTGACCTTCACTTCCCCTCTATGGAGACCTCCCCTTAAAGTTGACCTATTACGACGCATCGCTTTCGCCAGAGAATTATAGTACTTCTACAATACATATTTCCACCAAATTTCATGCATGTAGCTTCAGCGGATCGTGAGATATTTCATGGACAGATAGACAGACAGACGGACGCTTGACCGATTTCATAAGGGTTTTGTTTTTTTTACAAAACCCTAAAAATGACATTAAACTCACTGAAAAAAAAAATCAAGTAGGCTTACAAACGAGACGTCAACACGTGTCAAGCGAAAATTAAGCCAAATCGAACCAAAATATGCCCAGGAACAAATTCTTAAAGCTTCATCTGCGTATTCTTGCATAATGAGTAATTATGGTTACTAAGTGAACAATGTCCACTTAAAAATTAATAAAAATCCAAACATAACATAGAACGCAAAATATAACGAATAGAATCCTATCTTCCAGGAAAGGAAACTGTCGTAACGGGAGTTTGTTCTTGTACCTGTTGAACATTTTTGAACAATTTTTGTTTTCAAAATTAATTTTACCTGAAAAAAACTTTATAAAAGTTACCAATCAATTTTGGCATAATAATTCGTAACTTTTATAAAAGTCGTTTCAGATAAAATTGATAAATTGATTTTGAAAAAAAAAGGTAAAAAAATATGCAACAGTGTGTATAGTGTATAGGTATGTCATAAAAAAATTTCTATGTTGGAAATTAAAAGATTTTTTTAACATAGGTTTTTTGCATCCTGTACTATACTTTTATGCTATTTTTCAAGTAAAGTTTTAAGTTCTTAACTTGGACTAATTCGATTATATCTTGGGTCCAAGAGTTAGATAAAAATATTTTGTTACTAAACATCCCAGCAGATGTGCGATTCGCATTAGGACTCGATTCGTCAATATATGACTCATCAATGTGCACGCCCCCAATGAAGTTAAAGAAAACGCAGTAAAAGACGAGTTCTACGCCAGCCTCGTAACTCTCTACGACTCACTTTCAACAAACAAACGACGTGAAAATGCCGCTGGGAGACTTAAGCGCGAAAGTCGGAAATGAAAGTTGGCACCGGGGGCCACAGGAGGAAATAGTCTCCATGAAGAATGTAACGACAACGGCCGATGACTTATCGACTTCGGCTGCAGTAGGAATCTAGTCGTAAGCTCTACGTGTTTCTCGCATCGACGCATTCACAAGCCGACCTAGAAATCTCCAGACGCACATACCGTCAACCAAACTGAACACGTCCTCATTTGCAGGAGTTGGGCGTCTAGAGTCATGGATGTTCGCCCTTATTGAGGAGCAAACTGCGACTCATATCATCACTCGGTTAAGACCACCTGCATAAATAGAATTTTCTCACTGCACCTATCGAGAATCAGCCCTCCCAAAATCTTTGCAGTTGATAAGCTTCTGAGCGAGGCTACGGCGGTGGCGTATACTACCGCCCTTAAGGGATGACTATCGCCTATGCTACACAACATCAGCAACACAGGCGTCCATGGGTTCCGGGAAGAACTCAAGGGTACTATGAGAGATGTCGCAAAGAAGATCGTGGGATGTATAGGCCGGCGAGCGCGAAATGGTTGGTTCCACAAAGAATGCAAAAATTTACATGACGCAAAAAACGAGGCCTATAGACAATGGATTCAACGAGCATATTAACGAAAACTTAGCTAATTGGAACACCAGACAAGCGTATAAACTAGTAAATACAATTAAGAACGGTTATCAACCCAGGACTAGCCTTTGAAAGGACATGGATGGAAGCATCATCAACGACACGGATAGCAATAACAAACGATGGGCCTCTTATTTAGAAGAGCTTCTGATCCTACCATCTAACATCCCCACACAAGAAGCTCTTGATGACAATGTTGATCTAGCTACACCTATACAACCCCCGACAGTAGAGGAAGTTGATCTCGCGTCGCGGTCACTAAAACGAAATAAAGCGCCGGGCGCTGGCGAGATTCCATCTGAACTGCTAAGATTCGGTGGAACGGGTCTAGCTAATGCCATACATCAATCATTCCTGCGAGTATGGATCGCTCCATAACCGACCAGCTGTTTGCAGTCAGGTCGAACTGATACTCCAGAGATGCTGGGAATACAACGTAGACGTACACCAAATCTTTGTTGCCTTCAAGCAGGCAGACGACTGTATCGATCGAGGTAATTTGATGTAGCAAAATTATTGCGACTGACGAAGATGAAGATGACTAACTCATTCTAAGTTTATAGACTTACTGATCTATTTGAAACTTGCACTGGTCTGAAACAGAGCAATGGCCCGGCACCGACGCTGTTCAACCTAGCACTGGTATACGCTATTCGTGCTATGAATATGGACAACAACAAGACGCTACTCGTCAAGTCGACACAATTAGCAGAGTACGCCAACGACATCAACATTCTGTCCCGAAGATTGGTCGACGCAGAAGAACTTCTGCATCCGCTCGACACCGCTGCAAAATGAATTGGTCTACGTATCAACGAGGTTAAAACTAAAATAATGATTCAATCGCCTGCACAATCGAGCCTCAATGTGGGGGACCTCAACTTCGAGTTTGTGAACGACTTCATATACCTGACGAAATCATGCAACGGATACAGTTAATAATAATATAATAATAGGGGCCGTTTTCTCAATGTGTGGTTAAATCTTATCCTGTAGATAAGCGCTTACCGGCCCACATCTTCCGGTTAAGAATTTGTCGGACAATAATTCCAAACAGCTGATACGTACTGCTGTGATTTTGACAGCTAGAACTGTTTACGTTCGCACATTCAAATGAGACAATTAAACTGGTCACAAGGAACAGAGTTCTGGATATTTATTCGAAGGAAACGGATCTGAAACCAACTCAGCCGCAAAATAATGCTGAGAGGTGGCGCAGGCGTAGAATAGAATTGAACAGGTGGCAGAATTCTGCCAAGAAAATCAGCTGAATTTCTACTGCATTATCACATTTTGAGCGTTGCATGCGCTTAGGTAAAATTTAGTGTCTCGGATGGCTAACTGGCAGTTTAACCAGACATTGAGAAAACGGGCCTAAGACTAATAAGACTTTTTCTCGGTTCTCCCCATAGATTTAAATAGAACAGATCGGTAATAGTACTATCCCCACTCTGTGCTTCAGGTTATTTTCGAACCAAGCCGCGCATGCGCGCTGCTTCTCATTTGCACGCGGTCGCCATACGTTCGGTAAATGTCGTTACGCCATCGGCCACTCAGCCACAATTTTGAAATTTGTGAAGCATTTGGCCCCTCGCTCCACGGGCCCCTGGACCAAATATTAATACGTGTTGTGCGCGTTTCACAGCGTAGGCGCGGATATGTGAGCCATAACTCGATATTCAAATTTTTACCCCCACTCTGTGCCTATTTCATATCTGTTTAATATATATCTATGGTTCTCCCCATAATGAAATCGAAGCATGTGCACAGAAATACGAAGCTCGGCGTGCACAAAATCATTATACGACCAGTGGTATGCTGTGGCTGCGAAGCATGGACTCTAAGCCTGGCACTACACTTTGCGTTTTTCTGCAATCCCGCAAAAAAACGCATTGTCGTAGAAGAAGAGGAATTCGTACATTTAAATTGAACGCTTTACACTTATGCGTTACGACAACGCTGCAGTTTGCAGGTATCGTTTTGCAGTTGCAAGTTCAACGACAGCGGGAAGACTTCTCCTGCAAAAAAAACGCAGTGAGAAGATGAACAAACGGTGGTGTATGAAACGCATTACACCTTCGGTTTTTAGTTCAAGGATATACTAGAAACGCATGCACCCAGTGCCGAAATTCATGCAGTGTATCCATTGAGGACTGGTTGAAGTTGTATCGACCTCCCGACTTGTACCTACTATATTGCCACCTAAAACCATCAATATCCTCACTGGGATATTATTGTGAACGTTTTATTCGTTTCTGAAGCTTTTCCCGCAGAAAAAAGCAATGTGCAAATATAGGGTCCTCTTCTTGTACGACAATGCGTTTCTTTTACGGGATTGCTCTTCCCGAAAAAAAAAAAGTAAGAAGTAATTTCAGGCTAATGCTTCCAAACGCTCGGTCGCCACTCTACGATGTTGCATCTAGAGAGGTTCAATCCCCGGCGTGGGTACTATTAGAGCTCCCACAGCTTTCTAAGCTTGTCATTAAAAACGACTCACAATCAAATACAAGGTGCCTGCTAGCAACTGCACAATCGGAAATGTAATCGAAACGTCAACAAGGCATAGCTATGCGAAAGATTTTAACGCGGCCATGCTCCTGGATGGATCAAGGCAATTAACAATTATGCTTCCAAGCGATTACACTATTAAAAGATGTTGGTTAAGTGCAAAGCAATTTCAACCTGTATTCATATTTAAATAGAGTAATAATTGCAGAACGAGTCGACGGAGCGAGACTGCGAGTACGACCGAGACCTCGTTGGGAGAGCTCAATAGGTTTGGACGCCGCGCAGCTACTGGGCTTCCAAAATTGGAGGACGCAGTCACGTGACCGAGATAATTCGAGGAAAATGATTCAGGCGGCCAAGGCCCGACGTCGGGCTGTCGCGCCACGATGATGACTCATATTTTAATAGTTAAAACAACCAAACAAAATTCTCCATAATATTGTCCTCTCATCCTTTGATCCTTTGACCTTGAAAATATCCAGAATTGAATTGTAAATGTGTTCGATATAACAATAAATACCCAATCGACCCTTGTCAAAACCGATTTCTGCCTTATCATGTCGATATGCCATCAAATTCTTGTGGTCAAACACATTTCATTTGAAATTTCTGAAGAGCTTCCAACAAATTTCACTTTCATACAAACTAATTTGGAATTGATAGCCAAGAGGGTCAGAAGAGCTTTCAATTGTTATCCATTGAATAGAGAGGACAAGGTAAGTTGATTTTGATTTTCGACATTTAGCACTTCCATCAGATGCGATTATTTATTCCTATCGAATGTCAAATCCAGTAATTTGCAATTTCCATAATGTAAAATTTACATTATTGGTAGATGTCAGGTATCTCTTCAACTTTCATAATAGATCCCAGATTCATAAAATGTATAGATGAAGAATATTCAAACTAGAGTTGATGAAACCTTTTCTCTAAATATTTTAATAGGAAGTTTGTTCTGCCAATGTGTAAGTGTGCTAGCTAATAAACTATTTTTCTTTCATCTTGTTTCCTGAATACCACTTACCCATTCCGACTATTATGTGAAGCGGAGAGCATACACAAGAGAAAAGGGTTACTTTATATTAACTTGCATACTTAAAATCAAAATCAACAGTTGTTTCAGCTCCTAAATGCCAGCCAAATGAATAAATTAGGTAGCCCTCGAGGCTTACATTGTTTCCTGTGCGCTTCATCTTCTCAACGTTCTTTGCACGGAGAGGTCCTTAGATTCTTGTTTGCATAAAACTAAGGATGAGTGGTATGCTGCCTGTGTAGTGGTTAGACCATCAGAGTATTTACTTCCATGCAACGATATTCTTATCGAAACATAAGGTTTCGGGACTTTGTACATTCTTGTCCTCTCATGGCTTCTTGAGCGAGCTTTTCTTATCCCTAAGTGAAATCTAAATTAGTAGAAGTACGTAGTTGAACTTTTGAATTTTTTAACCAACCGACTCTTCATGTTGGAAATCTTGTGCAAAATTCATATTAGAGAATAGCATCGAATAGGGGATAGTGCAAATTTTATGGACGTAACCAAGTTTCAGAGTTTATGCCTAATGCATTTATGATGGTATTGAAATGCTGGCACAAAAAGATGCTTGGCGTAACAATTTATTGGTGTATCGAGGTTACAAAGTAGCCCAGTAAGCACCTTGCATTGGTTGTGACCACGGTTTTCACCAATTGGCTTGATGACTGCGCCCTTCAATTTTTAAGTCCAGCAGATGTTCGGTGACGGCTCCATTGAGTCTACTCAACGAGGTCTAAGTTCTATTTGTGTTGGCAGGCTCGAATTTTGAATTATTATTAGGAGCTAAGTTCAGGAAATCTCCATTAGAGCCATAATCGTAAGCAGGCCTGGGTTATCTGCAAAATACATAAAAAAACGGAATAAAATCGACAACATTTTAAAAGCGCATATATTTAGAATCCACAATCACATAATCCCTAAACTCCAAATCGATTAGATTGAATACCGCAAGGCTATGCTTGAATCGAATGGCCATCCTCTAAAGCACGGCTTCCTAAACTTTTTCAATGCATGAACCTTTTTTCATCGAGATTTTTTTCGCGACCCCAGATATTAGATATGTATAAAGTAAAAATTGGTTGTAGGTATTTTTTCCCAAAAATAATTCCTTACAGTAACAATTTCTGTACGTGCAAATGAAAAAAAATTTAAGATTTGATTCAAGTACATATTTATATTGTACAAAAAAACACGAAAGATAATCAGTTTTAATGACTTGGATGTGCTTATTTTTTGCTGCGATCATTGGACTTACTGCGCTGCATTTATTCATTCAAGAATTAGCAGCTCCAAATGCTCTTAAATAAAATAAAATAACTGGCGCAACAGTCCAATTTGAACCATGGCCTCGAGATGAGTTACATAGCATCATCTCATTTTCTAGATCGTGACGGTCTCGTACAGAGGTGTGTGATCAGCAACACGCTCAACCGGGGTATTTACCCCATAAATGGGTACTCATTTAACAGCTGAGTGGGCTCATAGTCCGACAAGTAAATTCCCTTTTTTTTATCAAAAACTACCGCATTGAGTAGGAATCGAACCGGGGCCCAGTGCGTAGAAGCCGAACGTGCTAACCACTGCGCCATCCGGACTACAATGCTCTTAGAATTCGTTTAACTTTCAACACACGTAGCAAAAAAGGCGGTTACATGAACATTCTCAATCAAATTCCTGACGTGCAGATCAGAGAGAGATCTGATCACATGATGACGGAGGTTTGCTTCAGCGAAAAAATTTCAGCTGTCATCCCTGACCACACCGAATCAGAAATGGTACTTGTCCAGACCCTAGATGTATTAAGTGGTTTATCGATGAGTCAAAATCAGAACAAGATGTTGGTGCAGGTGCCTTTGGACCGAACTCCAAGATATTGATCGCAATAGGAATCTTGCCAAGCGTTTTTGAAGCTGAGATCCATTCCATTGGGGTTTGCGTCTGAGTCAGGGCGATCTTGGAATAAGTACTTCAAGGCACTCAAACTGCTGTCTACTCATAGACAGCCAAACGCTCTTTTCGTTTAAAATTTCTTCAAGACTGGTGAAGGAGTGTTACGAACAGAGCTTGTGATATCCTTATAATAAAAATCCGATACCAATACAAAACGAGAGTTGGATACGATATTTATTTTTAAAATTATGTTCAGCTGCGTTTGAATATGACAAAATATTCGCCCAAATAAAAATATTAATATCGATATTCTGTGATATTTTTACAAAGTTAACAAAAATCTCGGTTCATCCTTACAAGCATAATTTCATCAACGGTTTTTTTTACCTAGGCTTTTTTTTTTATCGATAACAATCAATTTTACGCTGCTAAATAATCTCTCTGCAGACTGCATAGACTCCAGTAACCGGCTGACTAAATGCCGCTTGAGCGACTTCATTCGAATACCGCGAAAAAATATCCGTTTTATGCCACCATTGAAAAACATCCGTATTTCGCTACTCGATCGGAAGACCGTCGTAAGTGGACAAATTTTCTCTTACAGTTCTTAGCACTGCGTCAATGTATCTGGGACATTTAAAATTGTCAGCTAACTAATGAACAAAGTAATTACTTACAGATTGAAGGTGAAAACAGATAACCGTCGTGTCGGTTCGTCTATCAAGTTTGTATGAAATTTTATACAAATTTGACAGACGGATCGATGGAGCGGAAACGGAATGGACGTATCGGTTTTCACTAAAACGCTTACGACTGTCCGTTCGTTACTGATGCTGGAAGCTACACTTACATAATTTTTCCAAAAATACTACATTTACGTCTAAGTCGCTTTTATTGTTTAAATCTTGGGCAATTTTGTAAAATACACCACTCCCGGATGCTCGACGAGAAAGTCCATTCTAGTATAGTAGCTTTTTGTTTTAGTAATAAATTCATTCACATCGCACAAAGTAGCTTAGCTGCAATATGGGTTCTTATAACCTAGAGTTATAGTATAGGGTATATTGTTTGTCACGACGAAAATATATAACACCTTAAAGGAGGCTCCGGAGGTATTGCAATGTATGTATGATATATAAATGATCAGGGTCACCTCCTGATTCGATTTAGCCATGTCTGTCTGTCTGTCCGTCTGTCTGTCTGTATTGCACCCAGAGCGAGCGAAGCGAGCATCCATGTTTGTGTGATACTGAGGGTCGCGATCCTTTGAGCGCGGAGCGAACGAAGCCCATACAAGGGACTGCTGATTCACAATAATCTCTTGTGTGTGCGTGTGCTTGGAAAATTTAAGAGAAAATTATGAACAACCTCTTATCAAAATGTAACTTTTATGTACAAAGAAATTAAAAAATTATATTTTCAAAGTCGGTTACCGACTTTGAAAATATTATTTTTTGATGAATTTTCGGTATTTAAAAAATCGAGGTTTTGATAGGTCGAGATTTTCACATATCGAGATTATTATATAGTCGAGATATTTTCAGTCGATTATCGAGATTTTAAAAGTCGACGTTTTGTACCCAACCCGCTTGTATTCAATGAGAACAACAGCAAGTATATATATATATAATATATATAATGGTATATTTCAGCGGTGCTTTAATGTGTATTGCCATTCCCACAAAACTAGTGTTGCCGTCTCCCCTCAAGAGATTACGAAAATTACATTTGTGCAGTGTGGCCCTTTTGAATGGATAAATATTGATTTTGAATTTTGCTTAGTTTTGTTTTTGTTTCTTGCATTTGCTTTTGGTTTTCCCGATTCACTTTTCATGTGTTTTCTTTTGTGTCTATAATCTTCATTTTCAATAGCTATTCCGATTGAGCGGTGGCCACAGCGGATCTCGGGTAAGTGATTCTTAATAATAAGTTTTGCGTATCAGCTTTCTTTTCTTTTTTTTTTTCTTCACACAAATATTTGATCCCTCTCCAAGTTAGTTTTCATTTCTTTTATATTATTTTTGATTTAATTGAAACTTTCGGTTTTACATTTCGATTTTTTTAGTTATCGTTGTTTATTTCCAAATGGGAATAAATTATGCTTGTTAAATATGTATTGAACTGTGGAAAACTAGAATTTCCTTCGCGGAGCTTTCCCCACACTCGCTTTGCGGTTGATGATGAGACATAGGCCCCATCTCTTGTTCCGCTATGGGAGACCCCGATTCTATTGCCGGCTGAGGGGTTTCATGTTTCTGTTAGCTTAGAGGCCAAGATTCCATACCATCTGGGCACGGAGTATGTAGCATTAGCCGGTTGACGGCCATTTTCACCATTTCCTTTTGATTAACTTTTCTTGATCAGTTTGACACAGCTTTATGTGTTGTAGTTTTGTATACCCCAAGGCAAATGATATATGTTATCTGTGCAATGGCTGGGCAACGAGCAGGCAAAAAACCCTTCCCATATCTCCCGAACTGAGCTGGAACAGGCGCATGCTTTTTCCAGATCAGTTCGGGATAGGGTAGGTTTTCGCTAACAGCGCCGCCGAACCTCCACGGTCATAAACATAAACACCCTCTGGTGACCACTTTTGCACATTACAAAGCCTTTGTGAAGTTGCACAGGCCGTAGCACCTGCAGCATTTCTTAGTAGGAATATGCGCGTTGAAGCTACAGTTGGCCCTCCACCCTATATTAATGTATTGAAGTTAAATTCAGGTAGCCTATTCACGGCTTCGACAGGCAGACTTACTTTAGCGCAGTGTGTTGAAGCATCAGTCTCATGTTTGACTACTGGCGTTTCGGGTTCGAATCCCGTCCGTGACGACGTTCGTGGCCATGGATTTGCAGAAGGTGCATTCTGGCAACTGCATTCTCCGAAACCACTTTATGCGGACGAAACGTCAACTGTGCTAGATGGAACAGTTGACGCGCTTTGTCCCACGAGGGGTTAGGGCAATTGAGTAGTAGTAGTAGCAGTGTGCCTCTTTCAATGCAATAATTTCTTCACAATTAAGACCTACATTACACTGTTGCGATGCAAATTTCTTCCCTCGTGGCTATCTCATGGAGATCCCGACACAGTAAAATAGTCTCCTGACGAAGCATTTTTACCGCAGCCTCGCCGTCAAGAATATACCCACCTTACTTTTGTACCTTATAACAACTGCATCCCCAAAAGTTTTGAACTGAAAAAGAAGAGAGGAGGAGAAATCAATTTAAACTTGTAGTCCGCATTCATTTCAGGTCACCAATAAACATACGTTAATGACTAACCTTAATAATTAGAAAACTTTTCATAAGTTCAAAAAAAGTTTCTGTTCAAAATAATTGCTCATCAGAAAACAAATTGGGTCAGCCCTCATGAATGCTATGCATTCCATCTATGCTAGTTTAAACCCTTAGTTAATACATATTTATGTCTTCAGGATCATATCCTTCATATTTTTCGAATAGTTCCCATTAAATTTCCTTCTACAATTACCTGCGCGTGCACGCACACTCATTAAGAACAGAGAAAGATCCCGATCCATATTCATAATTTCATCAAAAGACAAATCCTTCGTTGTCTAATCAACTTTCCAGCGACAAAAACTCCGATGAATACCAAAAAGTCCAGACACACTAAACGATATTTGGGTTAAAACTGGAAATTTATGGTCGGCCTTATCAAAGGCAAATCTCATTAAAAATGCAAATTATGGATTCCATAGTAGACTCCTTTGCAATCCTTTCTTCATCCTATCAACCATTCATTTCAGCTTTTGGATGGTGCACGTTCAGGTAGGGTCTAAAAGAAAGTTTTCATGGAAAATTCGAAAAATGTTGGTTTGAAGTTTCGAATTTTCATTGATAATGAATAATAGAGTTTTATCCTTCTGGGGTTCATATCCATAATTTAATGCATTGCTGAAGCAAATAAAGGTACTCCTATTGCTAGCAATACAATATCTGGAGGCGAAATTCCTTTTTAGAAACAAAGCGAATGGCTATTGGTGATTATGTTTGTTCGATCTCTGGCTTTGAAGGAACAAAATTAAGGTCTTGTAATAATCTCAAGGAATTGTCAATAACGATTCACCCCGAGACATCAGCTCTGTGTTCGAAGTGTTGGACTGAATTAATTTGACAGCCAATCAAAAGCAAAAACAGACACGCCTCTAGGTAGAAGTGTTTCCAATAAGAAAATATAGGGTTACGACAACACAAATCAATTACCTTGTAGAAATCTCGTGATTTTATTCCAAAAGGAGTCAAATCATCGCGATTCAAAAACATCACTCGGTCGACTGCTACGTTAGGGTCATCTTAACGTTTACCGGTGCTCTAGCGACAGGTTCATTGATTTACCTTGTCGACCTTTAATGTATGGGGTAGTAGTTTGGTGGATTGCACTCAACAAGGCGTCCTACAGGACTCTTTTGAACAAAGTTCAAAGATTATCCTGTATTGCTATCACAGGTGCTCTCAAGACGACACCAACTGCTGCTCTTGCTTAATTTGCTCCCCTTGAACATCTTGGCCGAACATTTGGCTGCAATCACGGCCATCCGTCTTCGGGAAACGGGACAGTGGAAAATGACTACTATTGGTCACTCGACTATAGTGGACAATCTTGATATTCCAGAAGAAACAGATTACACCTCTCCGGTGTACTCCTTCGACAAAGGCTTTTCCCAGCAACAGCGACAAAGACTGGTATAGTCTAATACCCTCTCGAGAAGAGTGGGGCGTAAACAGTACTCCAGAGTCGGAAGCTATAAGCTTTTTTACGGATGGCTCGAAAACAGAAGAAGGTGTGGGCACTGGTGTCTTTTCAGAGGGACTGGATTTTGGCTTGTCACTTCGTCTTCCAGCATTCTTTAGTGTCCTCCGGGCGAAGATCACTGCAATTGCCGAAGTTTTGGCTTGGTTGGGTTGTAATGTCATATCTGCTAGAACTATTACTATCTATATAGGTACTGATAGTCAGGCGGCGATAAAATCCCTGGACGCTGCACTTTCTACTTCGAAAACCGTGGTGATGTTCCGCTCTGCTCTCAAGAAACTCAGCGACTTTTTCAACATCACTTTGTGTTGGATACCAGGGCATAGTGGTTTTAGCCTTAACTGTCGGGCAGACGAGCTGGCTCGGGTGGGTACCACCAATGTGGACATAGAGTGTTTTCGCGCTGTCAAAATACCGATGGCAGCTTGTAAGAAGGTGATCAAGACAAACGCACTAAACCGTGCAAATATCGAATGGCTAAATGGAACTACATGCAATGTTACAGGGGCAAATTTGGCCGGCCTTTATTCCTAGCCGCTCTTCAGCGCTGCGGATGCTGGAAAGAAGCATCTAAGGAAGGTTGTGGGTATCATTACAGGACATTACTTGATAGGTGAGCATGCCAGGCATCTTGGGCTTCCGTATAATGGTCACTGCAGAAGCTGTGGAGACGAGGTGGAGGAGGAGACAATAGCTCACTTCCTGTGCACCTGCCCTGCTCTGGCCGGTAGAAGAAAGGATACTCTAGGTTCCCATTACTTTCTTGACCTGGATGACTTGAAAGACGTAAGTGCTGGTCATCTACATCGCCTTATTGATAAATCCGGGTGGCTTGACGACTAAGCTCTTATAGCGTTAGGTATCACAACGGACCCATTGGTGGTCTATGTGTGCTGTGTTCGACACAGCAGCCTTTTTAACCTAACTTAACCTACCTTGTCGAACACCTGATCTTCTTTGTAGCGGACGAAACTCATAGCTATGCAACAACTCTCTTCTAAACTCATCTGGAGCATCTCCACCGCATTCCATCTGACGGTACCAGGAAATGTCCTAGCTGAACGTATAATTGACAAAAAGAAAATCAATCCTGTTACTTGTTGCAACTCCACTGTTGCAACTGATAATTGCTATCCTCCTAAAACAATATAATTTTGGATTTTTTTTTGTTCCTGTGTCAAAAAAACTTGAAAAAAAAGTCCGGTCTTTTTACTTTTCTGAATGAAAACCTGCCTATAATGGCCTCCGAAGGGTTTTATTCTCTTGCCCGGCTAGCTCAGTCGGTAGAGACTTTTAATCGCAGGGCCATGGGTTCGGGTCCCATGTTGGATTTTTGCAACAAAACCCAAAAATATGAATGGACGGTTAGAGCGGAGAGCGGCACCTCTTAGGGGACATCTCAGTTCGTGAGGGCGTCGATGTAGATTTAGATCATATCAAATATCAGATACAAAAATTAATGATTTTTCGCATCTGATATTTGGAAAAAAAGTTCCCAACAAGATGATAAGGAAAGAGGAAAAAAAGAACCGCGCTCGGTGGCCATGGTCGTTCGGTCACCGCTATACGATATTAATCTAAAGCTCAGAGTTCAAATCTCGGTGCGATCAAAAACTGCCTGTGCGTACTAAAGGAAATCTCACAGTGCTCCGAGCTTGTCAGTATAAAGACTGCGCGGATAGAAGGTGCATGCTAGCAACTGCACTCCCGAAAAGTAGATATGCTATCGAAACGTCAACAAGGCATAGAAATGCTAGAGATGTTTTCGCGCTCATGCCCCTGGAGGAGTCAAGGCAATTAACAACATATACATCTTATTCCACCGATTGCCTTACATATCAGATACCCGAGGGACAAGCGAGTGTCATCAGAGGGATCGTTCCCCTGTTTTTGTTTCCCTTTCTTTCTCGTCTGGATGGAATTTTTTGCATGATTTTTGTCGCCTGACATTGTAATGTAGCATGGAGCTGTAACGATAATCTAAGCCCATGCCGAACACCGGCAAGTGCCGCTGTCACTCGAACGTCCGTTCACTCGGTTCCCAACCCTTATTTGTGGGTTTTGTTACAGCCTATGAAACTCTATTCAGCTGCACCCTTCTACTATGCCGGCGGATCTACTTAAGATTGGCTATCAAGGTTTATTAAGAGAACCAAATTGCTCAGGTAGCTAAACTTTATAGGTTCGGAGACGATTCCTCTTCTGTATACATGTCTCTGAAGAATTGGAGCCTGAAGATGATTCTTACCCTGTTTCTTCTTAAACCTAGTAGTTCAAGGTCCCAATTGCGTCAGTAAACAGATACAAACTTGGCCTGTCTTAGGCTAGGAATAGTGTCAATACGCAACCGTTCCTCCGTTCCTGAGTGTTCCCGTTCCTTAATATGCCGCTTCACGCTGCACCAAAGTTTCTCACAGTAGTGTTCAGAGCCCCCGAGTTGCTGAGGAAATCTTAGCCATTTCGTGTTCGAATAGGTCGGTGCTTGTGTAGACTCGGAGAAGATGGGAAAAACTTGTCGTTCCGGCTCTCGTAGCTCTGTAGGGTTTTTCTTTCACGGACATGATGGAAATTCCCCTTACTACCTCTGTAGCTTTTTTTTTCATAAATGGGTGGTGGTAATATGACGAAAAAGGACAAAAGACACAAAAAAAAAAATTTGGTATGGTCAAAAAAAAATTTTAAATTGTCCCAAATCGTAGTCCATAGCGAGTAGGATCTATGTGCGTACTGCCTAAAGCGGTCGGACATAACGCGTATACATGACACAATAAAAAACAATAAACAAAACCAGGCCGAGGCGTATATACGCGATCTGTACCGGCCTAGTGGCGATACCAAAAGTACCAATTGGTAACGACCATATGTATTAAAAGTGAGTTTCCTATACGGTCAGTTTGAACTGTGTGTGTGGATCTACTGAGAAGTTTCATCGTTCATCCATTCGGATTTAGTTTATGTATATCTGGACTAATGTTTATAGGGGAGGTTTGCGTTCATTCAGTAAAATTTTATCCATTCTCAGTGCCAACTAACTAACCTACACTACAAATATTTGTCGAATTTGTCATGTCACCATCTTCATTTTATCGAAAGTTATCGCTTATTTCAAGTTTTATTTGTAGGAGAAGTAGGTGTTTCCTTGGTCGGCTCTTTCGCATTTTCAACAGTAGATAACTATTGTATATCCATGTTCAAACATTTGCCCAAATATCAAGTTGCTGGCTTCATTCTATTGAATGTTATCACTTATTTGATGTTTAATTTGTAGGAGCGGTTGGGGTTTCTTTAATCGGATCTTCCCGATTTTCAGTAACAGCTAACTATATCTTACTATCAACTTCCGAACAAGTTTTAAACTCGCTAGCTTTATCCTGTTGAAAGTGATGGTAGTCAAAGGAATATTTCATTTTTTGACACTTGTAGGGGAGGTAGGCGTTCCTTTGGCCTGATTATGCCCATCTTACTAAAACCCAAGCAGCTTCTCACTTTAAGTTTATGTGCCGAAAATTAGCTCCCTACGTCAATTGGTTCAAGAGTTACATATAAACAAAAACCCTGAAAAGTAGGGTAATGAAAAGTAGGTAATGTCTTTGTAAAAAAAGTACCGTGATTGCATAACTGATGAATTTTATTTTTACAGTAGGGTACAAAATGACCCTTTCGAGACACCTGCCAAAGTTCAAGCTTTTCACGTAGATTCATTCGGGAGTTATTCATATATTTATTTTTTTTGAATATGTAAGGGAAGCAGGCGCTCCCTTGGCCGGATAACACCCATCTTCAATACCAATCAACTAAATCCTACTACGAACATTTGCAAAAACTTCCAGCTTCAGTAGGAGCCTACTCACTAACGACCACCAAATAGACAAGTTTCACTTAGCTACTTTCTTCGGTTTTAGAAATATTCAGCAAATAAAATGCTGCCATTATATCGCTGTAACTTTTGATTAAATTAATGTATTTGGTTGAAATTGAATATGACCCTTATTCATACTAACGCCTACTAAATCAACAAGTTTGACCCTTATAGCTGCTACCGTAACCGATTCCTTTACAAATACAGCCTGAGTTCGACGATCCGGTACACTTTAAATACACACGAATAGTGCTCTGTTATGATGTTTTTAGGGTTTTGTAGTAAAACAAAACCCTTATGAAATCGGTCAAATGTCTGTCTGTCCGTCTGTCCGTCTGTCCATGGAATATCTCACGAACGACTGAAGCCACATACATGAAATTTTGTAGGAATGTGTAGAATTACTATAATTCGCCGGAAAAAGCGAATCGTCGTAATAGGTCAAGTTTAAAGGGAGGTCGCCATAGAGGGGAAATGAAGATCGAAATTTTTTTTTTTCGTTTGGTACAGGCAAGTGGGGTATCATAAGAAAGGTACCGTCGAGTACATTCCATTTTTGGAAATTTGTCAAATTTGAAGAAACGGGAAAAGAGGGAGAGGGGAAAATATGTGATCCGAGTTTGTCCCCCCCCCCCTCCTTGCATTTCGAGACCGCTATACTTAGAAATATGAAAATTTACTGAAAAGCGGCATTTTACTAGCGTAGAAAACCTAGATTAATGGAATTTTGAAATCTCATCAGAAAAGGTTAATAATAGTACATTTTTATAGTTGCAGTTAGCACACCCCTACACCCGTTAAGCGCAACCGAGGTCAAAAATATTGATGGCCAATGATAACCGACATCATAGGCAATAATATTTCTAAGTTTCATTACAATCACATAATATTTAATAATAGTACATTCATTCAAATTTTGACACTTTGACACCATCCGTACAAAAAATGCACATAACCGGCCTCTGCTACGTACTATGAGTACTGCATATGCAAGATCAATATTTTTTTTCATCTGGTATAGGCAAGTGCGGTATCGTAAGAAAGGTACTACCGAGTACATTCCATTTTTTGCGTCTTCATCAAATTTGAAGGAAGGGGAAAAGGTAGAGGGGAAAATATGAGACCATAATTTGTCCCACCCCGTTACCATTTCGAGACCGTTACACTTAGATATTTGAAAATATACAGGAAGGCGGCTTTCAACTAGCACAGAAAACAAAAAAAATATGGAATTTTGATATCTTCTCAAAATAGGTTAATAATAGTATATTTCCATAGTTACAGTTAGCACACCCCTGCATTTCTCAAACTCATCCGAGGTCGAAAATATTGATGGCCGACGATAACCAACATCATGTGCAATAATATCTCCAAATTTCGTAATAATCACGTAATATTTAATAGTAATACATTCATTTAGATTTGACCATTTTGATATCATAAATACAAATGAAACCGGAATATAGAGGGCTACGCCCGCAATCCGAGGGTTTTGTAGCAAGCGCTTATTTTGGTATATAAATATCGGCTCGTTGCTCTTCTTGATACCACTCAGATGGACAAAAAAAAACATAATTAAAATGTCTTACCCACTTACGTTTTACATGCCAATTCATATTACGTGATTGTAACGAAATTTAGAACATATTAGTGCCTAAGGTGTTGGTTATCGTTGGCCATCAGTACTTTTGACCTCGAACGTATTTAAGGCATGCAGAGGTGTGCTAACTGTAACTACAGAAATAAACTATTACTTACCTATTCTGAGAAGATATACAGATTCCATTATTTTCCATTTTATATGCTATTCGGAACCCACCTTCCTGTAAGTTTTCATAATTCTAACAGTCTCGAGATGCCAGGGGGGGGGGGGGGGGCAAATTACGAACTAATATTTTTTCCTCCCCCACTATTCCCCTTTCTACAAATTTCAAGAAAATGCGAAAAAATGGAATGTACTCAACATTACCTTTCTCACGACACCTCACTTGCCTATACCAGTCGATAAAAAAAAATTTGAGCTTAATTTCGCCTCTATGTGGACCCCTCCCCCCTTCCACTCGGTAAAGTTTGCCAATTACGACGCAGCGCCCCCAACTAATCTTTACCCTTTCAAAAATGATTAATTAAATAACTGCAATTCGCACTACGAAAAACAACATCAAAGTAGTACTCACACCTACATGAGGCCGGTAGGTGTAATTTTTGTGTGGATAGTGTCAAAATGCCTAAATTTAAATGAATGTACTATTATTAAATATTATGTGATTGTAATGAAACTTGAAGATATTATTGCCAATGATGTTGGTTATCATTGGCCATCAATATTTTTGACCTCGGCTGTGCTTAAGGCGTGCAGGGGTATGCTAACTGAAACTATAGAAATGTACTATTATTAACCTTTTTTGTTGAGATATCAAAATTCTACGATTTTCGATTTTCTACACTAGTAAAATGCCGCCTTTCTGCAAATTTTCATATTTCTAAGTATAACGGTATCGAAATGCAAGGGGGGGGGGGGGGACAAACTCGGATCACATATTTTCCCCTCTATCTCTTTTCCCCTTTTTTCAAATTTGATGAAAATACCGGAAATGAAATGTACTCGGTGTTACCTTTCTCATGATACCCCACTTGCCTATACCAGATGAAAAAAAAATTTTGACCTTCATTTCCCCTCTATGGGGACATCCCCTTAAAGTCAGCCTATTACAACGAATCGCTTTCTCCGGCGAATTATAATAATTCTATATACTCCCACAAAATTTCATGTATGTAGCTTCAGCCGTTCGTGAGATATTTCATGGACAGACGGACAGATATTTGACCGATTTCATAAGGGTTTTGTTTTTAATACAAAACCCTAAAAATGCACATAACAGGTCTCTTGTACTACATACTAGTACTACGAGTACAACATACTTGCATATTGTTTTCCGTAGAGTGAATTGGAGTTAACCATTTTCAAAAGAGTAAAGATTGTTGGGAGAGGGGGGAAGGGGGGAGGGGAAGTATGCTGGTCGCTGACTCTACTTTCTATAACTATTCAAACAATTTATTTTCAATATTTTTTACGTAAGCTTGCAATTTGAAATATCGTCTTAACATGAATGGTTAAGCATCTCCAAGAGTAGGACAGTTCATCTCCTATTGGCATGGGACACTACAAAACCCTCGGTTGCGGTTTCAGTTTTCATAGTCGCAGACGCAAGTCGTGGCTTAGGAATTCAAACATTTACCTAGCTAAATTTTTCCGTATATCTCTACCAATTTGATATGACTTTAAATTTCACTGAAGCAATTGATTTTAATATTGGTCATCATTGTGGCGTAACTGACTGATGTCGGGCAGTGGCCGCCAGGATATAATATTGAATATTTGTACAATTTGGTACACCAAATGTCCTCATCCCTTGTGCTGTCCATTCCTACCAAGATCCTAAAAGTCTCTCTCCCTTCCACGGCGGTTCGCATTCTCAATATTTGTTGTTTGTACAATCATCAACACGATATTACTTAATAATAAGGACCAAAGGAAAAGTAAGGACCGAGGACAAAATAGTGGAAATACAGTTTTAATTCTTCCACTCGACAAAGATAAAACAAAATATCTAGGAAATGTACTTAAGCCCATTCCACCAAGCGTCTATTATTCATCGCAAGTATACTCTTGGTAACCTTTAGAGACACAGTCTTAAAGTTCAGCGTATCGATTGTTTAAGTTGGTAAATATTTGATGATATTGACAAGTGGGGTTCATTTTCTTGACTCAGTCAAGAAGGTGGACTTTGTTCAAAGTTACGGGCCCCTACCTCCCGTGAGACTCATGCCTGTACGGGAGTAAATCTATGTAGGGCCCACAGTAAAATACACCATGAGATGGCTTTATGTCGGAACTAAGGCTAGAGCTTATTCGTTTTTCTATCCTTGATGGTAACAATGGACTACGACTGGAACTGGTCGCTATTCCTGCGCTACACATTGTGCACACAGACGGGGATGTGGCGTTTTATTTGGTGGGAAATCGAAGCACTTGCGACAAAAACCAATAAACCTAATGGACTTGCCTGTGGTCTTTACTGTCTAGGACTTATCGGAACCTAGTGTTAATATATCTTTCCTAGTATTGTGCGTGCGCTTTAGATGCCATTTCATACTCATGTTCCGGCTGTGTGAAATACAATGTGAAAACATCATAACAAGGTCAGTTGATTCAATATCTCCCAGCAGAAACATGTCCATTATAATAAAGTGACCAAACAAACTTTTTATTTGTGAGTACTCCGTGTGTATATAAATTTCGTGTGGGAGATAGAAATCGATGTAAATATAATTTTCAGGAGAGGTCTAATTGACAGGAAAACATGTTCTACGGCTATCCTAGGAGGCCACTAAATATTGAAGGGAAAGGGACCGAAGCGACGTCTATTCGCAGCATGGAATTTTTGATAAAGTATGGTACCATAAGTGGACATAGAGTGAGGCATGTTATTAGTCGTAAATCAATTTCCTATCAATCACTTGAATATGATCGAACTCCAGGACACATTTAGTTAGCATGGGGATCAATATTTATTAGATTGTTGTCATACGTATCAATGAAATGGTGTTGAGCTACAACAAAAGGATAATAATTTTCGCTTGGTGTCTACTTCAATTTGTCTATGTCCGGCGAGTATGTATGAATGCCATACCGGGAAGGTGAAACGTACTTCCTTTATACATGAATGTCGCTTATTAATTGACCGTGTTGAGTTGCTAATTTGCAATTTGCACCACCATTAGTCCTAATCAATATTTAATTGGAGGAGTAGAGCGTTGAAAACGTAGCCACTTCACATTTAATTTTGTTGAAGACTTGCTTGTCCTTCATTGTAGTCCAGTCCACAGTGGTAAGAAATCCCAAAAAGCTGGCCAAAAGTCAAAAAATTAACTTATTTATTTTTTTTTCCTTAATGGTGTTGTTGAGTTCAGTTGTTGCCCGAGCACCAGTTCTCAAAACAGTTAGTCAATATAAGTTTCCATGTCGCTTGTATGTATAATAGTTCAAAGCTGACCATTGTTCGCACAGAAAAAAATCTTTAGAAGGGTCGAAAAATTACGGCAACTTCAAATTGGTGTATTATTTATAAAAATCGTTCGATTTACATCCTCCAAAATGTAAAATTTTCCTCGTTGTGTGTATTATATGTTTAAAAAAAAATAAGTAATCGTTTCACGTATATGCCTTAAAAGTGATATATGCATGTACCCTTAAGAAATTAGCTTGTTAAAAGTGAATTCAATTTTTAAAAAGGCTTTTAAAAAAAGTTCCACGGGATTCCGCTCTGATTCAACCTGGATTCATTAGGGTATACCCTTACCTTGGACATATTAAAAATCTAGCTGCTCGCAACTGCCCCAAAAAATTTTAAAAGGACTTTCTTTAGTGGATCACTGAACTTTGCCGGGTGGGACCAAATCACAAAAAACTGATTAAAGTCTCCTATTATTATCATATTAGGTCGACACTCATTATTCAGGGGATTTTAAGGTCGCTAATTCCGAATCTGATGTTAAAATTATAAAAAATAAAAATGGCAGCACTCTTTTACATAAATACGTTCAATCTTGCTGGAAGTTATAATTCGGGGGTTTTTAAGGTTGCTGATTGCGGATCTGTCAAAATTGTAAAAAACGAAACGGGGGATCCAAAATGGCAACACTTTTTTTTTATAAATACATCCAATTTTGGTGGAAGTTACTATACATGGATTTGTTGAGACGCTGACTGCATCTGAAGTGAAAATAATTTTCACAATTACAATTATTGTAAAACACGAAATGATACATCCCGAATGGCAAAACTTTTTTTTATGAAAATACGTCAAAATACGTTACGTGTGGTCATGATATAGATTCCGTGAAGTTCAGGGAAAATTGTCTACATACTGCACGAAAATATGCCGAATTATATCCATGGTATTATAAGCCGACATCCGTTCATAAACTCCTGATTCATGGTCCGGAAATTATTTCTCACGCTTTTCTACCAATTGGACAACTCTCCGAAGATGCGCAAGAATCACGAAATAAAGACATAAAAAGATATCGAGAATATTTTTCACGAAAATGCTAAAGGCAAGCAAATATGGCAGACGTTTTCAATCGATTATTAGTTACCTTGGATCCGTTAATTTCAAGCATTCGGAAACTGCCCCAAAAGCCTTTTAGCTCATTACCAAGGGACGCAGTGGATTTACTTAAAACACCCGAAGTTGCTACTAATTCACTGCTTAATGATTCGCTTGATTCATTTTCGTCTGGATCGGAAACCGAATCACTGGTATGACATGAAACCGATAATGAGCAAGATTTTTGTTATTAAAATGTAAATAAAAGTTATTAAAATTATGGTATATAATTTTTTTTCTCAGCTTTAATCATAATCCTGAAACCATACCCATATACTCTGCTCGAAGAAAATGGTTGATTTGCTATTTGATTTTTACATAATTCTGATTTCAGATTCGTAGTTACCGAGTCCGAAAAATACTGACTAGTAACTTTCAGCAAAATTAAATGTATTTATCGAGTAGTGTTACCATTCTGGATCCGATATTTTATTTTTTTTTACAATTTTGATTTCAGATTCGTCATCGGTGACCCCGAAAACCCCCAGACTACAATTTTCAACAAGATTAAATGTATTTATAGAAAACAGTGTTGCCATTCTAAACCCCTTGTTTTGACTCACACAATTTTAACTTCATATTCGCAATCAGCAACCCCGAAAACCCCCGACTACAGATTTTCAACTTAATATCTTATTGATTTCTACTTTTGACCAACTTTTTTGGATTTTTTACTGTGAGTCGGCAGGTTATACGAAAGAGGCGGGGGCTCCCTCTCAAAAATTGTAAACTTAATGAAACTTGGCGATGTGGTTTGGGTGTCCAGTAGCACTCGTATCACATCCAGTTTATAAAACAAAATGTCCCTGTATTATCTTGGTGGTGGCCGAAAAACCGCAAAATTTGAGTATTTTTTTCAGTTCTTGCTCTAAAAAAAAAAACAGGAAAATTTTAGGACCTTTTTTTCCAGTTTTTACTATATGTAACTCTTTTACCTTGCATCCTTCTAAGTAGCCAAATGTAAATGCAATGAAAGACACATTTATACATACGAGTATTTAGTGCAGTTACGGTACCTACCCACATTTGGCTACTAAACAGGATGCAAGGTAAACAATTACGAGTACATTGCAAAAAATTAAAAAAAAAATGTACTAAAATTTTCCGGCTTTTCGGCCGTTATCAGGTTAGCACAGAGAAATTTGGTTGAATAAATTGGATGTGAAACAACAACTTCCCCAATGTTCATTAAATTCGTAATTTTTGTAAGGGAGCGGCGCGCCGTCAAGTGGGACAAAAATACCGAAAAATTGAAACAACCTATAAAAGTAGTCAAACTGAATGTATTTTTCCCTATTAAAATTTTGGAAAATAGAATAAAACCGTACGCAGAACGAATCATTGGCGAATATCAAAGCGGTTTCAGACCTGGTCGCTCCACAACCGATCAGCTCTTTACAGTCAAACTGATACTCCAGAGGTGCTGGGAATACAACATAAACGTATACCAAATCTTTGTCGACTTCAAGCAGGCATTCGACAGTATCGATCGTGAAGTACTGTACAACATCATGCTGCAATTTGCTATACCGGCAAAGTTAGTGCGACTTACTAAGATGACGATGACCAACTCCGTCTCACAAGTCAGGATCCATAATAGACTTACTGAACTATTTGAAACACGCACTGGTCTAAAACAGGGCGATGGACTGGCACGGACGCTCTTCAATCTAGCACTGGAATACGCTATTCAGGCTATGAATATGGGCAACAGCAAGACGCTACTCATCAAGCCGACACAATTAGTAGCGGATGCCGACGACATCAACATCATGTCCCGAAGATTGGCCGACGCAGAATAACTTCTGCATAGGCTCGATACCGCTGCAAAAGAAGTTGGACTACGTATCAACGAGGGTAAAACTAAAATAATGATGTAATCGACGACAAGGGCACTTGGACAACCGAGCATAAATGTGGGGGAACTTGGGTTGCAACTTGTCAAGAAACGCCAATGGAACTGACGAAATCAAGCGACGGATATAGTTAGCTAATAAAACTCTTCTCTCGGTTCTCCCCATAATGAAATCGAAGGATGTGCACAGAAACAGGAAGCACCGCGTGTACAAAACCATTATACGACCAGTGCTTTGCTATGGCTACTAAGCATAGATCCTAACTCAGGCCTACGGAAACATGCTAGACACATTTGAGCGTAATACCTTAGACAGACGACGCACTCGAATGATCATTCCCATTCGAATGATAATTCGATTTCATGTGTGTCTTCCGAATGCTCATTCGAATATCGTCCGAATGATAATTCGCGAGTTACAATTGGAATAGTAAACGTAACTCCTTCTTTGTGTATGCAGTGCCATCTATTCAACAAATTGTCATTGAGTAGCAGAAATATTCACTCGTTGCTATACAATAGAAATAATATTCACTCGTTGCCAAGCGATATATTCGTTGCTAACCGAAATAAACCATATTTATTCGAAAAAATCCGTGCTGAGCCGATTTCGCAATGACAGTTGGAATGACGTTCACAGTAAAGTTTGTGTGTCCAATTCGTAATACCTTTGACACACGTTGTGCCCCGAATGATCATTCGGTTGCTATGTCTGTCCAAGGTATTAGGTTCTACGGCGAATTTTCGGGGTTGTTTGCGATCGAGATGGATGGCGCATCCGGTACAACCATGAATTTTATGAACTGTACGATGAGCTGGAAGTTTCGAAAATCGTCAAGCTACAATGACTTCAATGGGCAGGGCATGTCCAATGAATGGACGATGATCGCATGTCAAAGAGAGTAATGAATGCAAAACGAGTTGACGGAGCGAGACTACCTAGACGATCGAGATCTCGTTGGGAGAGCTCAGTATATGTGGACGCCGAGCAGCTACTGGGCTTCCAAGATTGGAGGACGTGGTCACGTGACCGAGATAATTGAAGGACAACGATCCAACAGGCCAAGGCCCGACGTCGGGCTGTCGCGCCACGATGATGATGATTATTTTTTTTATTTAAAATAACGGGAAGAAAAAAACAAACAAAAAGCTGTTTTATGCGAGCAGTTTTATAAATCGAGAAATTTTTCCATGCAGAACTGGATTTTTAACATTTTGTGTTTTTTTTAGTACCAGAAAACAATGTATCATAATTAAAAGAAATTGGAAATTAGAAGTAGAAGTGCAATCCGAAGGATTGTAGTGTACGATGCCGATAGGAGACGAGCTGTCCTACACCAAGACCCCGCCTTTCCCCAACCAATCTTGTTAAACGAATACCCATTTTGTGCGGTAAACAGCTCGGTAGAGCATGCTGCTGATAATTAGCAACACACCTCTGGACAAAACATACCGTCAAGTTCTAGTGAAAGAAATAATGTTAACTTTGGCTTTGGTTCAAAATTTAACTGTAGTGATAGTTATTTATTTTATATTTTTAAGTTAAATATATCTTATTATCGCAGGTATTATTTTGCGTTTAAAATGAGGCTCCAAGTTCGCGTGGAGTTGCAGCAAAATCAAAACATGCATTGCTGTTCTGGAACTTTTGCAATTTTGACTTCGCCTTTCCCGTTAGCGACCCAAACTAACTCTTGACATTTTTTTTAAGCAAGATGCACCGTGCTTACGAAAAAAGAGTCACGGTTCAGGATAGCCTCCTGTTTTGATTTTGGGTAAATAGTTTAAACATCAGACCCGCAGCCAGCGATCCTCCTCCAACTTTGTGTTAGCAAGGTTAACCTTTTGTCTACTTTTCACTTATTTCTTGGCCATATTCCACTTCATCGACAAGAACACCCTTTTGTCTCCACCAAAGGACTCGAGATGGCATGTGCACTCCTCAGGAGTATTCGCCTCTTCACCACGATTCCTATGACGCCCATATTCCTATATTCCATTTCGTTACCAAGAATGTAATTTCCCCACCACCAAAGGACTCGAAATGCAATTTACACTACTCCAGAGCATTCGCCACTTCACCACAATTCCTAGGAGACCCGTCTTGCCTATAGTATACTACATTACCAAGAATATCGTTTTCTCCGCACCAAAGGACTCGCAATGCAATTTACACTACGACAGAGCATTCGGTTGTTTATAACGATTCTTAGGACACCCATCTTGCCTACATTCCACTACATTGTCAAGAACGTCAAATTGTCAAAAGACTTGAAAGGCCCAACAGTAGTCTAGTACATTTCCATGAACACGTACATTCACCTCACATACATTCAAAAATCCTTTACACAACCTGCGCGTCATATTCATTTTCATGCAATTGTTCTACATTTCAAAGCCTCTCAAATCGCAAACGCAAAAGAGATACATTGCCAAAAAAGATATAGGGTTTTTCATTAAGAGCGGTGCATTTTGTTTTTTTCCAGTAAAATACTTGTGGGTTAGCTGTGGAAATGATTTTTATTTCAAATGAAAGTACAATCGACGCCATTAATAATGGAATATGATGTCGTTCAAATGTCCGCCGCGGAAGCGCTGGCACGCTGGACCAATTTTCCATGACTCGATCACACAAATCGGCCGAAATACCAGGAATTCCGCGTTCGATGTTGGCTTGCAGTCCAAATGGGGTTAGATCACACGAACGAGGCGGCCATCCGCGAGGACCATTGCGTGAGATAACTCGCTCGCCGAACTTGGTCTTCAATAACTCGATTGTGTCGTACGATGTATGGCACGTTGCACCGTCCTTTTGAAACCAAATATCGTCCAAGTCCAAGGCCTCGAGCTGGTCCCAAAAATATTCCGATATCATGGCCCTGTAATGAGACATAAAGTGAAATCTAGGAAATATCGGTGTCGTCCGAATCGGGGTGATGAAACTAATGCATCGGAATGTTATTGGTCTTATTAACATTTTCGTGTTGATATCAGAAATCAAAGCGTTATCGAGGCATTGCCAAAAAAATATTAAATTGATTTCGAAGCGACATCAAAGCTATATCACAGCGATATTTAAGCGATCTCGAAGCGAAATAAAAAGAAGAAAACCCTAAATTGGGAAAAAGAATAACCAATTTTCCCAATAATGGATAATTCAGAAATTCAATATATTAAACCCTGAACGCAACCAATATCTTCTATGTGACACAGACATATAAACGATCAAATATTTTTCCCAATAAGGTGACAGTTTCCGTGTCATTTTTTTAATTTTTTTTCGATTCATTTTAATCGATTAATCGTATTTTTTCGATTAATCGAAATAATCGATTAACCTATTATCAGAAATAATCGATTATCATTCGATTAATCGCACAGGGTTAATTTTCACTTGATTTTTGATTCCTTAAAAAATGTTCTTGGTGTTCGGAACTCGTTTCTGTTTGTATTGTACGTGGTAAGCCATGAAACTGGATAAATTTTTCGGTTTAGTTCAAACAGACAGTTTTCAAACGATAGTAGCTCTGCGGTAAAATCAAATTGGAATTTGAAACAAACAAAACATAAACAACCAAATGGATCTAAATTATAAATATCGTACTCTCTGTAATATAACCGGCAAATAATCTCAATAACAATAAATTGAAGTCTTTTAAACCACTGCGATGTAAACGTAAATAGCTTTTCCATTTTTTTAAAACTTTACACCAGAGCGAAACCACTTCATTTCAAGATAATGCGAACAATCTGTTTTTTTTCTTATATCGACCGTTTTCACTGTACGACCGTCTAAATTGAGGATATTGATTTAATCCTTTTAAAGCATTAAATCGCCACCCTAATTGACATTTATTGGACAGTCAAGGGAACTTGCCCCATTAAAAGTTGAAAGACATTTATTAAAAATTCCATTGAATAAAAGAAGCAAAGTGGGAAACAAAGAGACACGAATAACAAGTTTTTCACAGACTTATTTTATAACTTTTTTTTCGTAATTTCTTTCTTTTTGAATCGGAAGTAAAATAACTTTTGAGTATTTTCCCGGTAATCTCCTAAATATCGAAATATTCGATAGAAGCATTGAATATAAATAGTCCAGTCTTTAGGTAATTTGCCTAACGCGGCTATTACACTATAAAAGTTATTTTCTCTGGATCCTGTCAACGCCTTGTGGGGCATATGGCATTAACCACGCCGACTTTCCACCTCGTCCTGTTCGCCGCCATCTCCTTCTGTTGTCTCCACGATTTGCCTAATGACTTACCCTCGACCTCAACTGATCTTCTCCAAGTGTTACTAGGTCGTCCAACGCATCGGTTCCCTGTGGGTTCCAATCGAGGGCCTGCTTAGCAATGTTTCCCGGCCTTTTCGAAGTGTGTGACTTATCCGTTGCCACTTTCGCCTTTTTTTGGAGGTGCCTACGCGGTCGTGGCCAGTATTGAACAGGAGGTTGTCGTTAGAAATCACCTCCGGCCAGCGTATGTGTAGGATGCGCCGTAGACACTAGTTCACGAAAGTTTACAATCTAGTTGTCATCGCCCTGGTCACCTTCCAAGTTGAACAGCCATAAAAAAGCACATATTTTACATTGGTTTGGAAGATCCTGAGTTTGGTACTTCTAGAGATGCTGTTGTTTTGCCAGAAAGGAGTCAAACTGAAAAGAATCGGGTAGCTTACTACTTTGCCTTAACCCCTAGCGGGGCATAGCGCGTCAACTACTCCTGCGCGCCATCGTACTCTGTTCTGGGCAATGGGGCGCAACTCCCCAAAAGACTTACCCAGTACCTGACACTCCTTTGCCACAGATCGACGCCATGTGATTCGAGGACCCGCTCTTGGTCGGCCTTGGTTGGAAATCACTCTTCCGCAATGTGTGACCTATCCACTGCCATTTTCGCCTGCGTATCAATTCGTCGATTGGCATCTGACCCGTACGCCGACTTAGCTCTTCATTTGATATTGTTTCGGGCCAGAAAATTCTTAAAATTCGACGAAGACATGAGTTGACGAAAACTTGCAGCTTTCTGGTAACTCCTACGGAAACTCTCCATGTACTGCTCCCATACAAAAGTACTGATAGTACCAGGGAGCGAAACAGGCCCAGCTTGGTCTTGATGCTGAGATAACTGCCCTGCCAGATTTTGGACAGCATGCCGTATGCGCGTTTAGCCTGGTTGATACGACGAGCGATGTCCTGCTCCGTACCACCATTTTCGGCAACAATGCTTCCCAGGTAGACGAAGTTGTCCACCTTCTCCACAGGCTGCCCATTGATATTGATGGCAGTAGGTGTCGGATTTCTTTTTCGCAACGGCGGGCTAAGAACCTTGGTCTTGTTGGTATTAATCTTTAGCCCAACCTTGCTTGCCTCCCTCTCGAGATCTAACGCCATTGCGGACAGATCCATGATTTTGTGGGAGAGTAGGCATATGTCGTCAGCGTAGTCAAGATGTTGTAGATAAGATGTCGAAGTCCATTGAATTCCTCTGTCGAGTCCGGATAGGGCTGCATGCAACACATCGCCGATCACAATGAGGAATAGGATCGGTGAGAGGATGCACCCCTGCCGTACTCCACTGCGAATCTCAAAGTCCCCCGACACCTTACCTTTATGCAGAACGCGACATTTCGCGCCGTCATAGGTTGCCTTAATAATAGCCACAAGCTTCTCAGGGATGCCTCTCCTGCGCAAGGCCGCCCATATAGAATCCGGTTCACACTATCGAAAGCCTTTTCGAAATCGATGAAAAGCAAGTGAAGCGGAGAATGTCCACTTTTTCTACCGTCTGCCCCGAAACAAAAATTTCGCTCCTTGATGATGTATATGATTTTATTTGGTAGGAGAGGTATCTCCTATGTAATGCCTTCCAGATGTATTAACGGTCAACGCTGTCAAACGCCTTCTCGAAATCGATGAACATGAGATATAACAGGGATCTCTACTCTGCGCATTGTTCAATAATAATTCGGAGGGTGTTGATGTGGTCGCTACATGAAAAGCCCTCGCGAAAACCAGCCTGTTCATTGTTCAGTGTGCGGCCAACTGTATGCTTGATCCGGTTTAAGACTATCTTCGCCATCAGTTTGGAATTTGAGGTGGCAAATTCCACGCCAATTATTATAATTCTTCAGGTTACCTTTCTTCGGGATCTTAATAATGACGCCCTTCTAGATGTTGACGCGCCCATGCCCCTGAAGGGATCAAGGCAACCAACAAACCAGCGATACTCGTTTAAGTCTTTTAAAATATCGCTCCTTCAGGCATTTCAAGTGGTTTGATTTCAATCAAATTTGGTATGTAGCTTACTTGGGTTGTAAGTAACAATGGTAATATTATGATTTTGCTGCAGGTGTGTATGAGACAAAGGGACTTTCTTGATCATGAAATGAAAAAGAAACTAAACCTGGTAGAAACGGGTATCTCCTAATTCGTGATGATGGGACCAATGCACTTGAGCACGGTTGAAGGTATTTTGAGTCCTTTGGCCAGGACTCAAGCATTTTGAGTCTTTTCGTGAGAAAAAAAGGATATTCTTGACAGTGAAGTGATCTCTAGGCTAGATATATGACAGGGGTACATTAGGCGAATGCAGTAGACTACTGGTGATACTGTTTTAAGTCCTTCGGTCAGGAGAATACATTTGCGTAGTACATATGGGTACCTCCTCAATTGGGTGATAAGGACAACATTTTAAGGCAATATTGGGGTCGGTTAATCTAACTATATTTATGCATACATACACTTTTTTTAAAGCAAGCTTGCAGTTTCGTCTTAACATTAATGCTTCTCCAGGAGAAGGACAGTTCATTTTCAATTGGCACTAGACACAACAAAACCCTCGCATTGCTGGCAAAGCCCTCTACTTTCCGGATTCTCTTGATACATATATCAGATCGGAACCAATGGGAATTATTTGGCATTTGTTTAAAGTTGGTGTAGTCAGGACCTAACTTCTAAATATAAATTTTTTTGGTTCGGAATAAAAAAAAACAACTGCCTAGCTGCCATAGTTAGGGCCATTTGAATAAGTACAAATCTGGAGCCTCCATTTGCTTCAGTTTACCAGACAGGTTTTTATATTTCGCAGCTGAGGGGTGAGGTTGCCTTGAAATTTTCGGTGGTTTTCAAAGCGTTCCTTCAGGAATGGTATTTGCTCACTTTAGGGGAGGGCTCAAGCTGCATTTTAAGGCAAAATTCAATTTTCATTTCAAGAATTGAAGTTTGGACCCGTTGGACACTAATAACGGATAAAAACGCACTTTTATGTTTGCCAGTCGATGGGTCAACTTGCCTTGAAATTATTGGGGTTTTTCGCAGTTTCTCGTCCGGCATGGTATTTACTATTTTTGGGGGAAGTTTCATTCAATTCAATTCTCTAGCCGCCGTAGTTCTCGAGCTAGAGCCATTTGAAAAAGTGCAAGATTGGGCTCTCTAGCTGCCTCCGTTTAGGAGAAAAACGGTCGAGGGGTCAGTTCGCCTTGAAATTTTCGAGGCTTTTCGCAATTTTTCGTCCGGCATGGTATTTTTTAATTTTGGGGGAAGGTTCAAGCTGCATTTTAATGTAAAATTCAACTCTCTGGCTTCCGTAGTTTTCGAGTTAGAGCCATTTGAAAAAGTGCAAGTTTCAAAAATGTAAAGTGCTGCTTTCTGCTGTCAGTATGTACATATCATTATTTATTTATACATATAATAAATAATAAGCATATACTGACAGTAGAATGCATCACTTTAGATTTTTTAAGGAAAAAGCAGATCTGCCGATGTTCCTGGTACTGCCCCGATGTAATTCACTTAAGGGCAATATGTGCACTCTAACTTGACAAGTGAGCTCCGCCTCTGCTGCCGCTGCGATTGCTTCTGCCGGCAATGTTATTTCCGCATAACAATCGATGATATTCGTTTTTTAATCTACAGTGGCATAACTACAAAATTATACCCAACAAATTTAACAAACATAAAACTAGGACACAGATTTGAATAAAATTCAGTTAATTCCAAAAATGATGACCCTGACTGAAACAATATAATTTTCAGTCAACCGACTATTATTTATCAGAGAACTTGTACCATGGAAAAAAAAACAATCGTTGTAATCCCTTGTCGGCACAATATTTACCGAATACATTTCCCCGATAAGACAAATGGTTAGACGATTAACTGGTTATTAGATAAATTGTGGGTCATTCAATGGCCATCAACACTTCATCCACCTTAGAATGCATTTCTTTGGTAATGGTATTGGATCAATTTATACCTATACCTATACATAGTTATCTTAAATCCTTACCCAACACTGGTCATCAGTATCATCATAAATTTCAGTTCGAATTCATTCTGACGCCGCGCCGGTTAACTATCGTCTTAAGTACTACTCGTACGAGAAAATTAGAACCATTAGACGAATCAATGAGACTTTGAGATTTTATGTGTTTTCGACCGACTTTCTCAATATTAGGTGAAATGGACATCAATTAGCGATGAGTCACTACTCGGTGTTATGGATATCCATCTCAAGAGATTAAGTTTGATAGGTCATACGGTCAGCACATGGTGAACGAAAGTGGAAAATTGATAAATGTCTAAATCGTGAATATTTCAAAAGGATTAACGAAGAGCCGTAAATTTTCGGTTAGAGCATTCATGTTTATTAGATGCGAATAGGTATTTATGCGTCAGCAGAAGGCACATAGTCAAACATTTTGCAATTGTCAGATTTATATTACAACCCAATTAGTACGATACGAGATCCCACTGCAAAAATCTGCAAGTATCTGTTTTTTTTGATGAGAAGTATCTCATATGAAAGATCATTAAATATCCGTTGCTCGCGCCTCTGACCCGACATTGTTAGTCGCGCGTATGTCTAACATACTTAGTATTGTTTTAGTGTGATTTGCCATGAGGAGTGTAGTGGAGGGTTTGGTGGACATCCAAAGATGCCCGTGGGGACGGAGCTATAATGACCATGAAAGTCGGGCCATGCCATTTGGCGAAAGAAAGGCTCCTCAACGAGGTAAGCATTGGCCAATACTCGGTCTAGCTCAGTTCGGGAAACGTTGGCGGGGTTTTCGCGGCTCGTTGCCCCTGTCCTTTACGTATTAATAATTCATAGGCCTGGGGAAGACAACACAAACAAGGGAGATAAAAATGGGGAATAAAAAAAATGAGGCGATAAGGATGAAATGGTTGGCAGATGGCTCGCTTTCCCTCGCGCTCGTATTGAGGTCCAGGTGTAATGGGACCCTTGGCCTCTGGTTTCGTACCACCGCCAGATCCTTACTCATCAGGTAGGTGCTGCCATAGATCTGCCGGTGGAAGCAAAACTACCATATGGTCCATTGCAGGTGGTTCATTCATTACACATATCCAACATTCAGCTTTAGGCTACAGGCCCCAGTTCTTACCTATGGCCATTTGGCACCAGTTGGGGACAAAAGTAGCTTTCTTGGCCCGTTCTTCAATGTTGAGCCTCCACCTTAGTTTCCTGTCAAAAATGAGACCGAGGAACTTAGCTTTGTCGGTGAAGACCAGTTCAATGCCCTCCAGTAAGGGAGGTTCGATAGGAGGAATCGCGCATCTTCTAGTGAAGACCAGAAGCTCCGTCTTAACCGGGTTAATTCCGACGCCGGAAAGGTTTGCCCACTCTGTTAGAATAGAAAGGGCATTCTGCAATAAACCACTGAGGACCTCAGGAAATTTACCAGTGAAAGCAATGGCAACGTCATATGCATACGCAGTAGTTTTGCACCCAACCTCTTCCAGTTTTAGAAGCAGTCTGTTGATCCCTACATTGGAAAGAAGGGGAAACAGTATTCCGCCTTGCGGGGTTTCTCTACAGACATCCCTACAAGCCGACGATGTACCCAGGGTAGTGTGTATAATATTAATATTATTGAAAGCACCCAGGATATCCAGGAATGCAAACATCGTGTATTCGTTTTGATCAAGAGATTTCTCAATATGACTGACCAAAGAGTGCAGAGCCGTGTCCACCGGCTTAACTTTCCAACAGGCATGCTGCGACGTAGATAAAAGCAGAGGCGGAATAGTATCCCGCAAATGGATGGCAATCAGTCTCTCTAATAGTTTCAGCATAGTTGAAGAGAGACTAATTGGTCGGAGATCGTTTGGGCGCGCATGTGAACTTCTACCCGTTTTCGGGATAAAATTCACTCGCACTTCCCTCCAAATGCGAGGAATGTACACCAGCTCCAGGCAGGCCATTAGGATACACTCTATCCTAATTGTTGAATGTTAAGATAATTTCTCTTCCATGTAAATAAATGAGTAGTCCGGATGGCGCAACGGTTAGCACGTTCGCCTTCAACGCACTGGGCCCCGGTTCGATTCCGGGGATTTACGTGTCGGACTATGAGCCCACTCAGCTGTTAAATGAGTACCCATTATGGGGTAAATAACTCGGTTGAGCGTATTGCTGATCACATACCTCTGCACAAAAAAACCGTCACGATCTAGAAAATGAGATGATGCTAACTCATCTCGAGGCTGTGGTACATATTGGACTGTTGCGCCAGTTATTTATTTTATGTAAAATAAATAAATGAAATTGAATTCATTTAAATTACGAACGAGTTTCGTTTTATCACTAAACGAAACTCAAACCATACACTGTGCGACCAATATTGTTGATCTCAATGAATTGGAGTTGAAAAGTTGATTGGGACTCATAATCACTTAGAAAGAGGGATTGATAAGACAGTCCAGGGCCTCCATTTCCACTTCCACTCTATCCTTCCCCAAGGAATGGGTGAAAGGAAAACATTAAAAAATGCCAATTTGTTGTGAGCGAATTTCGTAGATATTAAATTCAAAATACATTTTATGCATGTTAAAATATGTTAGGGGTTCGGCTTATACTATTTTAAACAGCAACATCGATATCATTCGTTTAACTAAAATATGTTTTTTATTTGCATTTAGTCCAGTAACATTCACTGATTTCATTCCTAAGCATATTTAAATTTCTTTCATTATCCTTATAAACTTTGCACTCAGCGTTTCGAGAGTCTTTCTTCTCCCGTTTTTCATTGTGTTTTATTTCAATGTAAATCCTCCCGAAAAAAAAAAACAAATTTAAGGCTTTAACGTCTAGATTACATTTTTGTCGGCATCGGACCTCCACATTATAATCCTAGTTTCAGGAGTCCTTTATTCAGATACTTCTTTTTTTTTGCTGGAAGTCAAAGCAGACAAAATGTCGTCCTTACTAGGCAACATGCTTTGCGTAGTGAAGTCATTGTCGTTGTGTTATGGAAGCCATCTATTGTCTGTCGAGCAATTCATAACATTTATATTCCTGGCATAACTCCCAGAATCATTTAATATTTATCTAAAAATCTAGAACTGAGAATGGGACGACAGAAAACTTATTTTCAGTAGAGTGAATCCCAAGTACAGAGTTCCTCGAATGAATGGAATTTTTGGCAAATGATGACAGTAGATGATAGTTAGAGGAGTGCTGCGCCTTTTGATAGCTTAAACTGAGAATGCTGTTAGGTCAATTATTCATCTGATCTAGATTTAAAGGGACTTCCGTCAAAAGCATTGTACGAGTATAGCATTCCATCAGTTGGAAAATTACCGTCTGTGCAATATAGTCTTGGGGTGCGGGAGGGTAAGCCAAACCTCCTTGCATTTTATGCTCAAGTGACGAAATTTGGTAAGCACATTCTTTATTCCATACTTTTCGATTTAAGAAATGTTGCCACGGTCGGGGCCCCTGTGAGGCCCTGTAATGGGCGTGTTACCTACCATCAGGGGCAAAAACGTATTCTTGCGTGTCTTTATGGTAATTATGACAAGGGGGGGGGGCACATTTGTTTGTCATCTGACTAAAACGCACCACCTACATGTGCCGAGCTCTACTTGGCGTATTTACAAACCGTATTTTCAGAAACATTTTTTCTTACTCGCCTTGCGCCGAGTGGGATATCGTCTTCTTATGTTTTCCGGGTCACTGATTTAAAAAAAAAAATACGTTCCGAGTGCGTGGGGTCTTTAATACTTCTCGGCCAGTAGTAGAATTTTTTAAGTATGTGGTGCAAGTGGTGAACTTGACATAAAATTAGACTAGTCAACATTAAAAGTAATCACATCAGCAACCAAAATGAGGAAGACTAAACATTTTCATAGTTTCTCAAATTTGTGTATTCGTTTATGTTCATAGAAAATATAAACCTCATTTTCCCTAACGTTAAAAAAAGTGTCGACGGTCCATCCCCCTCCTCCCCTTCGATGAAAAGCTATCTACGCCACTGGCATACCCTCGCTAAGGACCTTATGTTCTTCATTGAATTATTATCATGCATAGCGATTTTTACTGCAAGTTATTAACCTTCGTAAACCCGAGCGGGGTGCAGCTGCACCCCAGACATACATTTCTTAGAATATCTTCTGAAAAAAAGAATTCCTATTAAATTTCTTCTGAGATATGTTTCCTAAATATACTTCTTATATTGTAAAAAAAAGGTGAGATAAATTCCTACATACTGTAGCGAGGGGATATTTTTAGTTTCCGGGGTGAAAAAATCAATTTTCATTCGGATTATTTGTCACTTATCACTCGCGTCACCCTAAGACTCTCAAATATGAAAAAAAAAAAATTATTTTTAATTTTTTTTTAAATTTTTTTTTAATATTTCATCTAAATTTTTTAATATTTGTTCCTTATTTTTTTGTTCTAATGATTTATACTGAATGTTTTATGTGTTTAAAACTGATCAATTCGCTGTTGTACGCAGAGCGAGCGTAGCGAGCCTTCATGTTTGTACGATACTGAGGGTTGATCCCTTAAGCGCGGAGCGAGCGTAGCGATCGGAGCCCACGCAAGGGGATTTGCGACGGCGCTGGTGAGGGAAAAGTTTGCAGCTAAGAGGCTACGGGACTAGAATAATCTCGCAGGTCTGCGACAATCCAGAGACCTTGACAACCATTAAAGTTTCAAAGAAGCAAGCAGCTTGGGCAGAGCGGACTCGAGGCTAATAGTTGGTTACCTCACGGAACACCACTGCTTGAGATATCATGGGTCATGGATAGACCCTATCTATACTGAGGCGGATTAATGACTTTGCCTGGAGAACATTGACTCCACCAAATACTTTCTCTGTGAATGTCCTGCGGTTCGATTCCTACGAGAGTAGTCAGTAATCTTCGATAAAAAATCCGATTAACGTGTCGGACTATGAACCCACCCAACTGTTAAATGAGTACCCATTTGGAGTAAATATTTCGGTTCAGCGTGTTGCTGATCACACACATCTACAGTTAATGAAATGATGCTAACTCATCTCAAGACCTTGGTGATTGGACTATTGTGCCAGTTATTTATTTTTATAGCGACATTTAGGTTTAAAGCTGCTCACTATATGTACTGGGATCTCTGTACCTGGATTTCATTAAGAGCAGTAATAGTAGGTTTTAGATCGCTCCAGAGAAATATTGAAACAAACTATTCAAAACTAAAAGAGAATGTGTAGTAAAACAGTGAACACACCTCGTTCTCCTACATTCCGGGTATATCTGAATTCCATCCAAAATAACAAGCTTAGTAAAATAACTCGGCCCCATCGGTCCATACCATCCAACAATATGAAAAAACAATAAGAAAGCTTGCATCTAACCATGTACTCCCATATCGGATCGTTGAGAACACCACTCAAAAGGATTTTGGCGCATTGCTACAATATCCACAAACTTCTGAGGGATGCCAATAGACCGAGAGACTCTTCCACTTTCCTAAAAATCGACCCTACCCCATTGTTGGACTTTGTCTCTGCTCTTTCTCCTTAGAAAAATTGGCGACGTTGACGGGTCGCTTCTCTGTATGGTATACATGAGTTGGTTTGTTCAAAATCTCAGTGATGGCAAACAGCCCAGAAAATCCGTAGCCTATGTCTATATAGAACAGAAGGACAGAGGGACTGTTCAAAGTACGCTTTGTCCTTCCGATAGTGGAACGTTGTAGTCTATGGAATTAGACGAAAAATAGCATAAAGATTTAGTTTGCAGCCAGGATGTCTGGCATCAAGATACATACTCATAGATATCTAGCAAATAAGAATAGTCTGGAGGCAAGTGATATATTTTTCTTGAGAGTATTTTCTTTCATTTGCAATGAATTATTTAAAATGAGTTCTAATTTTCTCAAGAAAAATGAGATGAAACTGTTTGTTTGTGGTTTCGGGTGAATGTATAAATGGCTGAAGTCATGCAATGTGCCCTTCCTGACTGTAGAGGCTATTGCTCATCCACTAGACCAATCCATTTTCTGAGGTCGGACAGATGACCATGGCTAGTTCATGTCCTTTTTCGCATCAATAGACATTACATCTTTTCTAGGATGCTAAGCTATTTGTTCTACGGCTGCCTACTTTTATGGCAATTTAACTTGGGTTTCTGTGTTCTGTAGGATCATTATCATTCTGTTGTTTTAAAATAAAAGTAAGGTAAATGTTTGAATTTATTGCTTTCTTACTCTTTCGGTACAGTCAGATCAGGTTCTAACATGCCACTACACCTACACTACACTATTCATAGTATTTATTGTTTCTAATCTGTCTGCAATGATTGGGGTGATATTCAAGCGAAGTCTTGGAGACGGATACAATATTTGAGGAAAATGGCGTCGGAACACAGGGGGCATGGCATGCAGGAGAAATATGTCAGCAGCACGAAAAGAGGCAGTGTAAAATAAGTTATCGCGAAAATAAATCTTGTTTTTATTAGCACTGATATCCTTTCAGTCGCACTCGGTGCTGACTCAAGAAATAATTTCGAACGAAGTCTTACATCTGCGCAAGGAACAGAGATCTTAAGATTGGACAACATTCCTAATATTGCTAATCAGAACCAAGCCTCAGAACTTTGTTTTTCCTGTAACCAATGATCGAAAATGCAATGTTGCGTGGTTTTCAATCTTCAAATGGTTGCATTATGACCATATGCCGTATTGTGTTACCAATGTGTAAAAGCTTGTCTGATTATTGAAAAATCTGACATATCATGGTTATCAAAAGCAGAAGAAACTTTCTTTACTATTGGCTTTCGAAACTGGAGAAAAGCAACCGAAAAAAAATCAATATACACGCAAAGAGCTCTTTTGTCCGAAAAAAATATAGAATTACTTTTCAATCGCAAAAACCAACAGCCTGTGAATGTACAAATAGGAGTTGAAATGCAGTCGGACCAGCAAAAATCTCAAAAATGTTTAATGGTAATAATCAGCACCCTAAGATATCTGACACGCGCTGGATTAGCTATAGGAGGTCACGAACACAATTTCTTTGAACTTTTGGAAGAAAGATCAATAGACGTACCTGAACTGAAACAGTGGGTTTTGCGAACCAACAGCTTCGTCAGTTCAGACATTCAAAACGAAATAACAGAAATAAAGGCCCATATGTTGCTTCGTGACCTCGTGAATGAAATAAATGCATCGGTATACCTCACCCTAATTGCCGATGGTACAACAGACATTGAAGGAGTGGAACAGTATTCGATTTGCTACACCTGAGAGCCTAGAGATACAGGAAGTTTTCATCGGTTTATACAACCCAGAAGATAATATATATAACGGGAAAAACGTTAGCAGCTGCCATCAAAGACGCGCTATTGAGACTGAATATTTCTTTGACGAAACTACGTGTGAAAGTAAAACGAATACAAAAACGAAGTCATCCAAAAATTGCTCAGCAATGAACAGCCTAAATTTTTGTTCATATACGTACCAATCACTCGGCTGATCTATCTTTTCAGGAAGTGGCAAAAATTAACGTAGGCGCTTGTTGTAATGTTCTTTGTTTGGTCAAGCACTCTTCAAATGTAATTTTGCGTTTACAAAGAGGTAAAATATTTATGCTAATATTATCATATCACCATGCAATGACGCTAATGACAGTGAACAAATAGGGGCTGTACGGAAGAAGTCTGTGGCCGTTATTGGGGCGACCTACGACTGACTACGCTGCCGACATGTGCCTACTCTCCTACAAAATCATTGATCTGTACGGAATGGCGTCAGATCTTGAGGTTGAGAGGAGCAAGGATGTGCTAAAGATTAACACCAAGAGGGCCAAGGTTTTTACCCCGCCGTAGTTAATCGTGCACCTATTGTCATCAGTATTAATGGGCAGCCTGTAGAGAAGGTGGGCAATTTCGTCTACATGAGAAGCATTGTCAGTGAAAATGGTGGTATGGAGCAGGACATCGCTCGTCGTACCAACCAGGCTAAATGCGCAATTGGCATTCTGTCAATAATTTGGTATCTTAGGATTAACACCAAGCTGGGCCAGTTTCGCTGTCTGGGATCCTTGGTGCTGTCTGTGCTTTTGTATAAGAGTAGAACCTAGAAAGTTTCGATAAGAGTTACCGGGAAGCTCCAAGTTTTCGTCAACTCATGTCTTTGTCGAATTTTAAGAAATTTCAGGCCCAAGACAATATTAAATGAAGAGCTTAGTCGGCGTACAGATGACATGCCCATCAAATTAATACGCATTCGAAAATGGCAGTGGACAGGTCACACATTGTGGAAGGATGATAAGCATTCCTTTTCATACCCTGAAATGGAACCCTACTTGCAATCACGGCCAAGGATGTGTCCAAAAACTTCATGGCGCTTCATGTTTCTGTGGCAAAAGAGTGTGAGTCTCAAGGTAAGACATGGGGGAGTTGCGTCTGATAGAGATCGTACAGAGTACGATACCGCACGGAAAGAGTTGGCGCGCTACTTCCCACTAGGGGTTGAAGCGAAGTAGTAAATAAAAAACTATTCAGTTTTTTTCACGCATATAGCGATTCAACCTTTTAGGGTTTTGTAGTAAAAACAAAACCCTTATGAAATCGGTCAAATGTCTGTCCGTCTGTCCATAGAATATCTCACGAACGGCTGAAGCTATATACATGAAATTTTGTAGGAATGTGTAGAATTACTATAATTCGCCGAAGAAAGCGATGCGTTGTAATAGGTCAACTTTAAGGGGAGGTCCCCATAGAGGGGAAATGAAGATCGAATTTTTTTTCCTTTTGGTACAGGCAAGTGGGCTATCGTAAGAAGGGTACCGTCGAGTACATTCCATTTTTTGATTTTTTTTTTCAAATTTGAAGAAACGGGAAAAGGGGGAGAGGGGACAATATGTGATCCGAGTTTGTCCCCCCCCCCCTTGCGTTTCGAGACCATTATAATTAGAATTATGAAAATTTACAGAAAAGCGGTATTTTATTAGCATAGAAAACCTAGATTAATAAAATTTTGAAATATCATCAGAAAAGGTTAATAATAGTACATTTCTATAGTTGCAGTTAGCACATCCCTGCGCCCCTTAAGCGCACCCGAAGTCAAAAATATTGATGGCCAATAATAACTAACATCATAGGCAATAATATCTCTAAATTTCATTACAATCACATAATATTTAATAATAGTACATTCATTTAAATTTTGACATGTATAGACCATCCATGCAAAAAATGCACATAACCGGCCTCTGCTGCGTACTAGTACTACGAGTACTGCATACTTGAATATTGTTTTTCATAAAGTGAATTGGAGTTAACCATTTCTGAAAGGGTAAAGATTGGTGGGATAGGAGTGGGAGGGGAGAAAAGTGGAGGGGGGAGGTTGGCGGGTTGCTGCTTTAAGAAGAGGTCCCCATAGAAGGGGAAATGAAGGTCAACATATTTTTTTTCATCTGATATAGGCAAGTGGGGTTTCATGAGAAAGGTACTACCGAGTACATCCCATTTTTGGCGTCTTCATTAAATTTGAAGAAAGGGGAAAAGAGGTTGAGTTGAAAATATACCATTTCGAGACCGTTACACTTAGAAATATGAAAACATACAGGAAGATGGCTTTCAACTAGCACAGAAAACAAAAAGATTATGGAATTTTGATATCTTCTCAAAATATGTTAATAATAGTATATTTCTATAGTTACAGTTAGAACACCCCTGCATTTCTCAAACTCATCCGAGGTCGAAAATATTGGTGGCCGACGATAATCAACACCATGTACAATAATATCTCGAAATTTCGTAATAATCACGTAATATTTAATAAATAAAGCGCCGGGCGCTGACGAGATTCCAGCTGAATTGCTAAAATTCGGTGGAACGAGTCTAGTTGATGCCATACATCAATTACTCCTGCGAATATCCCAGACGATTGGCGCAGAAGCATCATCTTTCCAATTCATAAAAAGGGAGATAAACTGCGTTGTGAGAATTACAGGGGCATCTCACTAGTTTGTACGTCCTATAAAATTTTGACGAAAATTCTGGAAAATAGAATAAAACCGTACGCAGAACGAGTCATTGGCGAATATCAAAGCGGTTTCAGGCCTGGTCGATCCACAACCGATCAGCTCTTCTCAGTCAAACTGATACTTCAGAGGTGCTGGGAATACAACGTAAACGTATACCAAATCTTTGTCGACTTCAAGCAGGCATACGACAGTATCGATCGTGGAGTACTGTACAACATCATGTTCCAATTTGGTATACCGGCCAAATTAGTGCGACTGACTAATAAGACGATGACCAACTCCGTCTCACAAGTCAGGATATACAATAGACTTACTGATCTATTTGAAACACGCACTGGTCTTAAACAGGGCGATGGACTGGCACCGACGCTCTTCAACCTAGCACTGGAATACGTTATTCGGGCCATGAATATGGACAACAGCAAGACGCTACTCGTCAGGTCGACCCAATTAGCAGCGTACGCCGACGATATCAACATCATGTCCCGAAGATTGGCTGACGCAGAAGAACTTCTGCATACGCTCGATACCGCTGCAAAGGAAGTTGGACTACGTATTAACGAGGGTAAAACTAAAATAATGATGCAATCGACGACAAGGACACCTGCACAGCCGAGCATCAATGTGGGGGACCTCAACATCGAGTTCGTGAACAACTTCATTTACCTGGGTTGCAACTTGTCAAGGGACGCCAACGAAACTGACGAAATCAAGCGACGGATACAATTAGCTAATAAGACTTTTTTCTCGGTTCTCCCCATAATGAAATCGAAACATGTGCACAGAAACACGAAGCTCCGCGTGTACAAAACCATTATACGACCAGTGCTATGCTATGGCTGCGAAGCATGGACCCTAACTCAAGCCTCCGAAAACATGCTAGACACTTTCGAACGTAAGGCTCTACGGCGAATTTTCGGGGCTGTTTGCGATCGAGATGGCTGGCGCATCCGGTACAACCATGAGTTGTATGAAATGTACGATGAGCTGCTAGTCTCGAAAATCGTCAAACTACAGTGACTTCAATGGGCAGGGCGTGTACAAAGAATGGACGATGATCGCATGCCTAAGAGAGTAATGAATGCAGAAGTAGTCGACGGAGCGAGACTGCGAGGACGACCGAGATCTCGTTGGGAGAGCTCAGTAGGTGTGGACGCCGCTCAGCTGCTGGGCTCCCAAAATTGGAGGACGCGGTCACGTGACCGAGATAATTGGAGGACAATGATCCAGGCGGCCAAGGCCCGACGTCGGGCTGTCGCGCCACGATGATGATGACGTAATATTTAATAGTAGTACATTTATTTAGATTTGATCATTTTGATATCATCCATTCAAAAAATGCACATAACAGGTCTCTTCTACTACATACTAGTACTACGAGTACAACATACTTTCATATTGTTTTCCGTAGAGTGAATTGGAGTTAACCGTTTTCAAAAGAGTAAAGATTGGTGGGAGAGGAGGGAAGGGGGGAGGGGAAGTATGCTTTTCGCTGACTCTACTTTCTATAACTATTCAAACAATTTATTTTCAATATTTTTTACGTAAGCTTGCAATTTGCAATATCGTCTTAACATGAATGGTTAAGCATATCCAAGAGTAGGACAGTTCATCTCCTATTGGCATGAGACCCTACAAAACCCTCGGATTGCGGGCGTAGCCCTCTATTTTCCGGTTTCATTTGAGAATAGAGTGGAGTGGGACACTGCTAAACTAGTCATAATAACTTAGTCCGGCTATCTACTGCCTGGCCTATGTGCTGATTATTTTCGATGGCAGTTGATAGCCGGACCAGGTTATTGTGACTTAGTTTGGCAATGAACCACTCCACTTTATACTTTAAGTAGTAAATAAACTTTTATTTGACATAAGTCAGATGCCATTGAGTATTAATAATAAAATTATTTTATTTTCAATATACTCCACCATTCTTTTCTACCGAAATACATAAATAAAATATATATAAATTTCTTTACGTAAGTACTTTAGCCCTCAGTTCGCGTCTTCATAGCAAAACCATATCCATCATTAATGTATCTTTTGATAATGCATATTTCACTAGCATACTGCAGTCTGTCGCTTTCATAGCGCAGTAAAACAGTCAGAAATAAATTTTATAAACAAATTCTTGCTAATTGGGAGAATTGTCGAGAATTTATTAGATTTTTCTTTTGTTGCAAGCGAAACACAACACCTCTTTTCGCATTCTCGTGCATTTAAACATTGTTTTAATGAAATTAAGGTATTTTTCACATTGTTAATTCAATTAATTAATGCATATCGTAAAGTTTTCCTATTAAGGATCGATTTTAATGCACTTAGACAGGAGATACGCACACCCTGAGCCATTTTATGGCAACATTTATGGGTTCCAATTTAATATTCCCGACAAGGTTACACAAGGCGAACGCATCGAGTTGAACGGATGGCTTCAAAGTGGGATTTTAATACTCAGTTGCACTATGTTATGGGACGGGACGATGGAAATGGAAGTGTTAATTATCCACACGGCATTGACGTCAACACTATATCGCTGTAAAGCGTACTCGCTTCATTAGAGAACCGTCTCGATGTCCATAAGACAAAACGAACATTTAACGAGCGTGTAATTAATTGAGTACATGAGGTTTCAAACGACAGCGCAATGAAGACAATATTGTTGGACAAAATGAAAGCCCGAAGGTGGCCAGGATCCGAGCACGTCTAAGGATGGCGAAAGGACTTCATAGTAAGTCGTCGATTTTTTTAGAGGGTTCTGCGTGCTGCAGCGCACCTTGAGGCGTGCCGGCGTCTCCATCGTACGTGTCTCATTTTTCATGGACTAAAGAATCATTGGAGCAGCTACGTGATGGAAGTAGGAGTCCATTAAAATTCAATGAATCGTCAACACAGTGAGATGATTGAAGAAGGTGAAGAACAAGAACGTGAACTAACGAGGGAGAAAGTGGCCATTTTACAAAACAACCGAAACTTGATTGTCTTTGTATCTGTGTCGTCTATGATGCAAATTTCTTTTCAAACAAGTAACGTAAAATCGATTGAAGATTGGAAGATTTTCTAGAGGAATTGGGATTGAGTTATAGTCTTTTTTCTTAAATTCAACCATTTGTATACTTAAATTGCTATCTAAAGCCGGCCACTTACGTTCAGGTATACCTTGAGGTATACCTTAAGGAATGCCTGCAGAGACGTACTCTGAGGTATACTCATTTGCCCTAACCCCCTAGGACATAGCGTGTCAACTATTGAATGCAGCTTAGCTGACGTTTCGTTGGCATAAACTAGTTTCGAACGATACACGTTGCCAACATGCACTTCCTGCTCCCATTTAGCCGGGAGATTTTGTGGCTTATTATTTTGCCCCGCAGCATAGGAGAAAGACAACACAAACGTCCATGGCCCCGAACGCCGGGGACGCGACTTAAACCCGTAACGACAGTAGTAAGACCTTAGACCGCTGAGCGGGGCAGTATGCAAAACTTGCTCACAAGTATCATCTCCGACTTAATTCTTTTACTCTAAACGCGGTCTAAGACTTTAGTTTTCAAACCGAAGATTTTTCAAATTTAGGTTTTCAGCGAATAACCAAAAGACAATGTGCAAACTCCATCTGCATAAAAGATTAAGAATTACTTTCAAGATACCTCCAAGCAGATAGACAACAAAAAAGCAGGTGAAGTATCCTTCGTTTTCAACGAAAGGCAAGACCTTATTTTCCTACTGAATGAAATTTTCACCTTGCCATGCACTCAACTGAACATCAATGGCTTTTTGCATCTATTCACTCATTTATTCACCGTCACAATCAATCTTTTGTTTTACCTGAGAACGAAGCATCGTTCTTGGATGGAAAAAAATTAAAAAAGGTTTTACCGTCCGTTCAAAGGACGACAGAATGCTCTTCGATGTTCAGTGATAGTCTTGCTTTCGCTCCTTTATCTTTTTCACCGAACTTTTCGATTATATTTCACCCGAGTCAATGGAAAGCCGAAGTGGTTATACTCCGTATGAATACTTGCGATAGAAGAAAGGATGAATATAAAGTGGATCCACTTTATAGAAGTAGAAATAGATAAGAAAGCAATTTATGAACATTGGAAGGTTTGCATTCTCTCATACTTAGTTATGGGCTAGTGTTCGCTAAGTGCGGTCAATATTTGGGAAGCACTACGGCTGGAAATTGACAAAACAGTTCCTCAGAGTGCTATCTGCTTATGTAAATCACAAATCAATTGGTTAGAGTTTTGAGTCCCGGATATTTTACTTGTTTCTCCATTTTTATGAAATTATCTCTTTATAGACGCGTTCTATTGTAACTATCTACGTCAAGTGCAGTTTAAACGAACGCAGTTCTAAAAAAAAAGACAACAAAAGCTAATTGGTCTGACGCGTGTTCTAATGGGTTGTCTAATGAATGGTCTAAAAGCAGTCTAATGCTTGGTCTAACGCGTGATCTAATCTCTGATGGATGGTCTGGTGCATGGTCTAATGAGTTGTCTAACGGCTGGTCGGCCTAATATCTAAAAAAAATTGTATATTTAAGAATAAAGTTTAGCGGGTCATTGCGAGTCTAAGTCAATAATGAATCAAACTCGCTCTCCACTACCACAAAAAAATTATCAGCTTAAAGCCAATTCCTCCTGTCACTTGGTTTCGTTCACACCATGGATTTACTCTTCAGGAGCTGCCTTAATCCATGGGGGAAGCAGCTCGACCAAGCTAGGGATTTGTACGCCGACCTAAATCGGAATACGTCCTTGAGTGCAATGCTTAGAGCTTATATGGTGTGCCTTACACGGCACGAGTTCGAATTTTCATCCAGTGAAAAGTCACTGTATCTATTCACGCATAAGCGTATTTGGGGGCGACCGGTAGCGCAGTGTGTTGAGGCATCAGTCTCATGTTTGACTACCGGCGTTTCGGGTTCGAGTCCCGTCCGCGACAACGTTCGTGGCCATGGATGTGCAGGAGGTGCATGCTGGCAACTGCATTCTCCGAAACCAGTTTATGCCGCCGAAACGTCAACTGGGCCACATGGAACAGTTGGCGCGCTATGCCCCACAAGGGGTTAGGGCAATTGAGTATAAGCGCATTTCATTGTTTTTAAGAGTAAAGTTGCGTCGTTGCGAGTCTACCACACAAAAATTATCAGCTTAAAGCCAATTCCCCCTGTCATTCTGATTGAACACATGACCGTCATATGTTAGACGCATACGAAGAGCGCTCAGAGCCGCAGACTCTTGTATAAAAATATGCGGCGGAGTAAGTTCAACAATCGCCTCAATAGCCGATGTCTGACATGCAGCCATACTAAGGCATGCAAGCCGCTGTTACTTATTACATAGCTGTATGGTGCATCGCTGATTCGTTTTGGGCCACCAAACTAACGCACACAGTGGTCACAACTGGTCGTACGATCATCAAATATTGCCACTCGATCATTTTCGTGGAGAGTCCCCAAGTTTTTCCAAACAGATACCTGCAAGCCTCGACGTGATTGCTCCAATTAAGCCGCCAGTCCAACAAAATGCCTAAGCATTTGACTTCAGTTGAGAACTGAAGTATCGTACTGCCAAGGCTGGCAGAATTTAAGCTTAGATTCTTTCTTCGAGTGAAGGGAACTAAGACGGTTTTTTAATTGTTGACGCTCAGGCCAACTTCAGTGCCCCAGTGAAGTACTAGATCGAGTGCCGCGCTCATCGCCTCGGTGACAGTCGATACAAACTTTCCTCTGATTATGATAGTTATTGTACAATATATCATCGGCGTATCCGATTGCAGTATATCCATAATCACTCAACCTTGTCTATGGTAAGTAACAAGGGAAATGCGGACAGAACCCCACCCTGAGGGCAGCCCGTAACATCATAAACAATAGTTTGGGTGCCGCCCAAAGGTAAATGAATTTCCGGACCGCGAAGCATTGCGTCGATCCACATGATTGTGGCTGTCGGTACATATATCTCCGAGCTCAAGTGCTCTAGATATAGTGCTGTAACCAGTGTTGTCGAAAGCCCCCTCGATGTCAATGAAAGCGCAGAGAGCAATATTCTTATCCATGAGGGTTTTTTCAATCGTTCCTACGAGATTGATTTAGGCAACCAAGATCGGCTTACCTTTGACGTAGGCGAACGGTGTACAATGCAAGGGCCACGTGCATTCCATTAGCTGTCTGATGCGCAGATTCAGTAACCTTTCGATAGTTTTCAAAAGAAACGTTGAAAGGTTTATCAAATTAGTACTCGTAAGTAATTAGCAATTTAGCTAATCATGAAAGAGTGCGTATACGGTCAAATGCCCCGACTAAAGAAGAAACAGTCGCTGCCACCTACTTGTTGATAAAGCGTGGAACACAGAGTAATTTCCTACTGAGCGGAAGGAAGGGTTGATCATCAAACTTCAAAAAAGGTAGCCTTACAGACTGCAATAATTGGAGAGGCAATTGCGTGCTTCCTGCCGTTGCCAAGATAATAGCTAAAATTGTACAGCAAAGACTAAAAGCTTACTTAGAAAACAAAATTCATGAAGATCAGGCCTGCTTTCGATCATCATTCTCCTGTGTCAACCGGTGGCGCAGTGTGTTGAGGCATCAGTCTCATGTTTAACTACCGGCGTTTCGGGTTCGAATCCCGTCCACGACGACATACGTGGCCATGGATGTGCAGGAGGTGCATGCTGGCAACTGCATTCTCCGAAACCAGTTTATGCAAACGAAACGCCAACTGGGCCACATGGAACAGTTGACGCGCTATGCCCCACAAGGGGTTAGGGCAATTAAGTAGTAGTAATACGCAGGCTACGATTGTCTGCTTCACTTTCCAGAAGCCTTTCGACAGTAGTAGTCCGGATGGCGTGACGGTTAGCCCATTCGCCTTCTACGCACTGGGCCCTTTTTCGATTCCTTCTGAATGCGGTAGTTTTCGATTAAGAAAGGGATTTACGTGTCGGACTATGAGCCCACTCAGCTGTTAAATGATTACCTATTTATGGGGTAAATAACTCGGTTGCTGATCACACACCACTGCACAAGACCGTCACGATCTAGAAAATGAGATGATGCTAACTCATCTCGAGGCCATGGTTAAAATTGGACTGTAGCGCCAGCTATTTTTTTTTTTCGACAGTGTGAAGCGGGATTGTATATTGGCGGCTTTCCGTGGGAGAGGGATCCCTGAGAAATTTTTGACTATTATTAAGCAACTTACGATGGAGCGAAATGTCACGTTCTGCATAAAGTTAAGTTTTCGTGGGACTTTGAGATTCGAAGTATAATTCGGCAGGGGTGCAACCTCTCACCGATACTATACTCAATTGCCCTAACCCCTTATGGGGCATAGCGCGTCAACTGTTCCCAGTTGATGTTTCGTTGGCATAAACTGGTTTCGCAGAATGCAGTTGCCAGAATGCAGCTCCTGCACATCCATGGCCACGAACTTCGTCGTGGACAGGATTTGAACCCGAAAGGCCGGTAGTCAAATGTGAGATTGATGCCGCAACATACTGCGCTACTGGTCGCCCCAACCCTCATCGATCCTATTCTCCATGATGATTGGCATTTTGTTACATGTAGCACTAGCCGAACTAGACACAGGAATTCAATGCGCCTATACATCTTATCTACAATATCTTGGCTACACTGACGACAAATGCCTACTCTCCCACAAAATCATGGATATGTACGAAATTGCGTCAAATCTCGAGAGGGAAGCGAGCAAGATTAACACCAACAAGGCCAAGGTCTTAAGCCCGCCGTTGCGAGAAAGAAATCCTGCACCTATTGCCTTAAATATGTGTTAATGGGCAACCTGTAGAAACGGTGAACAATTTCTTCTACCTGGGTAGCGTTGTTGCCGAAAATGGTGGCACGGAGCATTACATCACTCGTCCTCTCAGCCAGGCTAAATTTGCATTCGAATGCTGTCCAAGCGAGAAAATGATCTCAGTATTAAGACCAAGCTGGGCCTGTTTTGTTCCCTGTGCTTTTGTATGGCAGCTGCACCTGGAAAGTTTCCGTAACAGTTACCAGGAAGGTGCAGGTTTTCGTCAACTCATATCTTGTCGAATTTTACGAATTTTCTGCCCCGAAACAATATTAATGCAGAGCTGAGTCGGCGTGGTCAGATGCGTCGTTCTGTGGCAAAAAAGTGTGAGTCTCGGGGTAGGTCGTAGGGGGAGTTGCTACCGACTGCCCAGAGCAGAGTACAATGATGCGCAGGAATAATTGACGCGCTATGCCCCACTAGGGGTTAAGGTAATGCAGTAATTGCGTTAGAATGAGGCGAAAACAGAGTGCAACGAATGAATTTCAAGAGCAACCGCTAGATGTAGCCAAGCTTCATGCACTATCAAAGGGGCGACCGGTAGCGCAGTGTGTTGAGGCATCAGTCTCATGTTTGACTACCGGCGTTTCGGGTTCGAATCCCGTCCACGACAACGTTCGTGGCCATGGATGTGCAGGAGGTGCATGCTGGCAACTGCATTCTCTGAAACCAATTTATGCCAACGAAACGTCAACTGGGCCAGATGGAACAGTTGACGCGCTATGCCCCGCAAGGGGTTAGGGCAATTGAGTAGTAGTACTATTGTTCTTGTAGACAGAGAGTGTTATTTCTCTAATCTGTGCAGATTAAGATTTACAAAAGAATGCTCTTAATATTACTTCCATCCAATATTAACAAATTAGGGAGAATTCAGAATTAAATTCGATATTGTATTTAACAAAATGAAAAGCCGTGTAATCGACTGCTGTTGTAATTTTATTGATTTCTCCGGGAACAAATTATACCGCTTTTCACAGAATATGCTTCGTTCACAGAACTCACTTTTGTCTAAATTTCCAATATTTCGCTTTTATCGTTTGTTATCGTTATTCAACTGAAAGACTAATATTGACTTAAACGTTTCTAATCAAATCAATTAGTGCTCTCAATATAATCGATAATTAGATTTAGTTGATTGAATTCGGAGCGCTGATGTGAACGGAAAGCGACACTCAAAGCACAAGGATGACAGCATCCTGCTATCAAAGTGCCAGGACTCAACCGTATCAGTGATTGGCGTTACTCTGTTAATAATGATAAAAGCATGGTTGAAAATCTAACTGCACAATAGTATAGGTTAATTTCGAATTCCTCGACGAAATATTGATAGAATTTAATTATTTTCCAAGTTGAAACTTTTCATAGCAATATGCCCATATGACATACCAAACATAATTTAAACCACCTTTATGACTTTGCTTTTTAAAAAGCAAAGTCATAAAAGTGGCTTAAATAATTATTGTATTATTTTAAAATGAAGCTCATCTATGAAGTACTGGTTTATTGTAGATTTGTAATATATGAATATTATACTAACCTATAATTTCGTCTCCTTATAATTCGGTGGCTACTAGGATCACCTTCACAGTTACTCATGATAAATTGAATTTATACGTTAGTTCTTGTTATACCAAAGTGCACACAATTATGAAATTTTCTTACCAATCATCCTTTTAACATACACTTTTAGGTTTTGAATGTAATTTTTCCCGATCCATTCAGTTCCTATTTCCATTTATACAATAATTATTGTGTAATTAAAGACGATAAAATCCTACTTTTACGTTATTTTTTGCCTAATTAATATAACTGATCACCAACATACTGTTAATCTTATATATAAAACAAAGTCGTCCACGTATGTACGAATTTGGCGTCGTTATCCTTTATCCGATTTACTTCAAATTTTTTGTAATCGGTTTCTTTACGCTCCACTTGAAACAAAATATCATCAAAAATTGGAAATTTTCCCGGGAAATTGAGAAATTCGAGAAATTCTATTTTCCCATACATTTTGTATGGAGACATGTTTTCCCTTCTATTTCCCTAACCCTACGTACGATTTGGGCGACCGGTAGCGCAGTGTGTTGAGGCATCAGTCTCATGTTTGACTACCGGCGTTTCGGGTTCGAGTCCCGTCCACGACGAAGTTCGTGGCCATGGATGTGCAGGAGGTGCATGCTTGCAACTGCATTCTCCGAAACCAGTTTATGCCAAGAAACGTCAACTGGGCCACATGGAAGAGTTGACGCGCTATGCCCCACAAGGGGTTGGAGCAATAGAGACAGACGTACGATTTGCCTGAAATTTTGTCCCCTTTTGATCCTTCACACTCAACTTACATGTTCACCGAGCCCAAAATCCAAAAAAGGACGACCTGCTGACAATAAAGGACATTCTGGTGTCCTTCGAGGAAACATTTCCAGTACGTTGCATGTACTTTACACATGTTCTCAATGCAATAAATTTTTTTTGGTTTCCCATGGTCTCTAATAAAAAGGACGACTACCTTTTGCCTGAAATGAAAATTTCCGTGTGTCCGATTTGCCTGAATTTTTTTTTTGTTCAGTTTCTTTACGCTCAACTTGGATCAATATCCAGCTCAAACTCCAAAAAAAGGACGATCTGGTAAAAAAAATGACGACTTTGTATGAAGAAATGTTTTTCCTTCCACTTTAATTATCGTATATCCGATTTGCTTCTCTGTTGTGCTCCTTTCCGCTCAACGTGCATTCTTACCGAGCCCAAATTTCCCAAAAAGGACGACCTGGTGTCCTTCGTGCAAATATATCCAGTCGTTGTATGTACTTTATATATTTCCTCAATGCAATGTGTTTTTTGTTGTTTCCACTGGTCTCTCATAAAAAGGAAATGCTTCGCTCGAAATGGAGTTTTTATATAAAACTCCGAATTACTACCTCTCGCACTCCCGCAATTTTGCAATCTTCCGTCCCATTCATCTGAGTGTGCAAGGCATCCGTATGCAAATTTTTTGGTGTGACGACACACGTTCAGTATGCCTTATGCCTTATATGAAATTAAATTCCCATACATTTGACTCGGCGGCAACATTTGCTTGCTCGAAATCGATTTTTCATATAAAACGCCGAATTGCTCCCTCTCGCATTCGCGCAATATTGCAATTTTCCATCCCATTCATCTGGGTGTGTAAGGCACTGGGGCTGGAAAATTTTTCATGTGATTAGACAGGTTGTGCTGCTGAGTAGGTGGAGGGTGGTGCACGTTGATAATTATGTACATCATTATAAATTGGAAATTTTCCCGGGAAATTCGGGAAATTCCATACAACCGATTTGCCTGAATTTTTTCCCCTTTTGATCCTTCACGCTCAACTTACATGTTCACCGAGCCCAAAGTCCAAAAAAAAGGACGACCTGCTGACAATAAAGGACATTCTGGTGTCCTTCGAGGAAACATATCCAGTACGTTGCATGTACCTTACACATTTTCTCAATGCAATTAATTTTTTTTCCCATGGTCTCTCCTAAAAAGACCTCTTTCCTAAAATGGAAATTGCCCTGTGGCCGATTTGCCTGATTTTTTTTTTGTTCTGTCTCTTTACGCTCAACTTGGATCCATATCCAGCTCAAACTCCAAAAAAAGGACGACCTGATCAAAAAAAGGACGACTTTGTATGGAGAAATGTTTTTCCTTCCACTTCAATTATCCTACATCCGATTTGCTTCAAATTTTTCCTGTTGTGCTCCTTTTTGGTCAACGTGCATTCTTACCGAGCCCAGACGACCTGATGTCCTTCGTGCAAATATATCCAGTCGTGTCATACCCTTTATACATTTTCTCAATGCAATGTGTTTTTTGTTGTTTCCGCTGGTCTCTCATAAAAAGGAAATGCTTTATATGAAATCTCCATACATGATATACAATTTTCATACATTTCACGTCGCGCCAGTATTTACTGATCAAAACCTGCGGATCAACTAAATAAAAAATAAAATAAATAACTGGCGCGACAGTCCAATTTGAACCACGGCCTCGAGATGAGTTAGCATCATCTCATTTTCTAGATCGTGACGGTTTTTTTTGTGCAGAGGTATGTGATCAGCAATACGCTCAACCGAGTTATTTACCCCATAATGGGTACTCATTTAACAGCTGAGTGGGCTCATAGTCCGACACGTAAATCCCCGGAATCGAACCGGGGCCCAGTGCGTTGAAGGCGAACGTGCTAACCGTTGCGCCATCCGGACTACTAAATGCCTCCTTAAAATCATCCTATTCATGGAAATGCGTACACACATACCAACTGACAACGAATATGCGTGTTGCGTTGCAACATGATCAATGTGCTGATGTGTTCGGTAAGCAATTGTTGGATATCGGCAATGGAAGTATTCCAGTTGATGAGACAACTGCTTTGATTGAATTTTGACATGGATATGTCTTATAGCTGGGGGTCATCCTAAAAATCTGTCCGTCACACGAAATGTCTGTTTTTCTACTCGGGGGTCAGAAGAGGAAACAAGCCCATTGAAAATTTTTCTTTTCTGGTTGTGCATGTCGTTTGAGCGAAGTGGTCATTGTGCATGGCTGTTGCTTGTAGATCCGCGCGGGCGGCGCGCTTGCGGGGATCCTGTGTGTACATGTTGGGATGTTGATTTGATAGCGATAAAGGTTGACGTTGTGGACGGCAAGAAATAACATAGTGTACGGGTGAACGGGCGGACTTTCAATGACCTTCAATTTCCGCCAATTCCCATTCATCATTTAATAAAATAAATAGCCCGTGTTGTACTATCTGAATCACTAGGGTCCCAGAAAAGGTAGCATGTAGTCAGTTCGACTAACATTTGGACGTGCGCAGACGCAATTTGAGAGAGTGTACATAGTTCCCGCCCCCCGAAGATGAGCGAGAGCGGATGAAGTTCATTCGAGCCAAATCGGGTGATCCAGCGACTGTGTTTGTGCATTTGCAATGGCGGCGATTTGAGGTCTGACTGGTCCACAATGTGGACCCCCACCCCACGTGCAATAAACATATAGAACAAAATGGCGGATTTATACTAGGCGAGTTAAAATCTCTCAAGTCCCGAAATAAAGAAATATTCGTCGCAGGATGTGATATGTTATAATGTACATTCAGAGGTCTGCAGAAGATCAAATGCCCCCCTTCCGCAAAAATTCCACAATGTTCAAAATGGCTGGAATCCAAACAAATAAAATAGCGCACGTTGTACTACATATCTGAATCAATCTACTTTTTCTGGGACCCCGAAAAAGTAGCAAGTAGTCAGTTCGACTAACATTTGGACATGCGCAGACGCAATTTGAGAATGTGTACATTACATAGTTCCCGCCCCCGAAGATAGAGAGCGAGAGCCATCGCGGATGAAATTCATTCTATCCAAATGGTTGTGAATTTGCAATGGCGGCGATTTGAGGTCTGACTGGCCCACAATGTGGGCCCCCCCCCACACATGCAATAAACGTATCATAAGACAAATTGGCGGATTCGTACTGCGCGAGTTAAAATCTCCCAAGCCCCGAAATAGAGAAATATTCGTCGCAGGATGTTATAGTTCCGGGCAGCTCATCGTGACATGATGTACATTCAGAGGTCTGTAGAAGATCAAAGGCCCCCTTCTGCAAAAATTCCAAAATTTTTCTTGTGCATTCTCTTTGTGCGTGTGTTGGAATGTTTTGTTTACTTTTGTTAGTTTCCCTTTCTGTTTGCCGGACACAATCGCATAGAGTCGCACGCGTTACTTGAGAAACGGATTGTGTGTGCCGGACCCGGACTGTTGATTAAAGGGGCGGGATGAGACGGATAGTGTGGGAGCAATTTTCAATAGATACACAAACACAATATACGTCCGATTGGGAAAAGATGGTGGGAAGCGTGATTGCGATTAGCAGAAACGTACTCAGAGAAATGTCGATAGGCTGCAGTCTGCAAACTTTACCGAACGGGTAGATGGAACAGGTAGATGGAACAGGGTGCACGAGAGGAGGTGAATATTGCACACACGCGATGCAAACGAAAACGAAACGATCCCGCGAGAGAAAGGAGCCCAAGTGGACAGGACAAAGCAAAGCAGAATTTATGACGAGTATCTACACTGCCACCAGATACATGGGTACATGGATATGTCTTATGCCTACCGAAAGCGTGGGACGTGTTTTTTCGAATGATTTCATCCAGTATAACTATACTGGGATCTTTACAAAACTTACGTCGATATCTTCAACCCAACAGGTTCCACGCAGTCGGTAGTCATAGACATATCCATGTTCCGATGTATCTGCATGCAGTGTAGATACTTTGTATCTTTTTTAATTAACTTTTGTCAAGTCACCGAGTCTAAGGAGCAACTCATTGACAAAGTTTTCCCAACATCGAGGTCAATTATTTTACAACAATCATGAATGGTTGGCAGAACGCGCTATTTTAGCAGCAACGAATGTCGATTTGCACCAACTGAATGTCCATGTTCAAATGAAAATTCCTGGCGAACTCATGACGTACAAATCGGTGGACACTATCACCAACAATGAAGATGTCGTCAACTACCCAACCGAATTTTTGAATTCATTGGATGTACCAGGACTCCCCCCACATAAACTGGAATTGAAGACAGGCTCAGTTGTTATAATGCTTCGAAATTTGAATCAGCCTAAGCTATGCAATGGCACCAGACTTGCTGTCAAACAGTTGTTGCCCAACCTAATACAAGCTTCAATCCTCAAAGGAAAATTCAAAGGTGAATGCGCGTTGATTCTACGAATTCCAATGATTTCTATTGATATGCCATTCAAATTCAAACGATTGCAATTCCCTGTGCGTCTTGCGTTTGCGATGGCAGTGAACAAAGCAAGGACAATCGCTGAATATGTGTGGTGTTAATTTGGAAAATCCATGTTTTTCGCACGGAAAATTGTACGTCGCCTGTTCGCGAGTAGGAAAACCAGCTTCTCTGTTTGTTTATGCGCCACAAAATAAAACTAGAAAGGTTGTTTATCACAAAACCGTGAATTAAATTAACTACATCATGCCAATAAATGTATTTTTATTTTCATTTATTTGTAAAAACCTGGTTCATAGCCTAATTAATTGATACATTCATACATCTCGCCTCCTGTTGAAAAATAAAACACATTTTCGTTCTTCACAAAGGCAACAACGCGAGCGAAGCGACCACTAGATGTGGAGGCGAGCGAAGCAAAAAATCATTCACAAACTGTGTAATAAGTGTAATAAAATCCTTCTTCATAGACTTCCTTAGAATAATTAGGTTTTTACTTTTATTAATAAAATGGGCTTGGGCCAATTGGGCTTTTCTGTTAATACGTTGCATACTTTTGCGGCTAACCGACGGATAAAATCCCGAAAATTGAACTGAAGCCAAAGAAAAGTGTATAAAACTATTTCAAAACAGCGTACGATTATGTATTGCGTTTATCGTTGAAATTCATACACACAGTGAAGTTTTTCATACAAAATGCACCAAAGTACACCTGTACCTTAGCCGCCTGTTAGCGTTGTAAAATTCTGCCGCTGGACGAGGGTTAACTGTATGTTTATTTTCATCCCCTTCCTTACATAATACCTCTCAAACACACTGTGCCTCATCAATTGCTTACCCCAAACACTCCACCGTACATATAAATAAAATGTCTCATTTTCATAGATCCTAGTGAATCTCCTTTAGAATCATGTCATTTTCCGCTTTTTATATGAATAGCCACCCAACAAACCCTTTCATGTTAAAAATTAAATAACAAATATCCGCTAAACACAATAAATTATTATAAATCAGACGTAAGTATTAACATACGTTATTTATTCAATTCTAAGACAGAATCAAAATATAAATATCTTCAAGTATACATATAAATAAACTGCAGAGGACCCAATTTGATCCCAGATTAACCCTAGCAGCAATTAACTTAGTTTATCTTGTCATGAAGGCGATTCATGTTTTGTGTTGTGTCTAACCCTGCGCACACACGAGAAATAACGTTGAGACGGACTCGGAATCCAACTGAAAATCCGAAAAATTTGTTTTCAATTCAGAGAGGGTGAAAGTGAAGAAAATTTCGGTACGTGATAAAATCCTCAATTCTCAATAAATGAAACTTTAAAATAAAGATACACATTTCGAAGAAAGAGTGAACTTGAATCCCTAATGATGTCTTTGTTTATTTACGTGTGATTTTAGTGTAATTAAAGGTACTTGAGATCGGAACAGATGGCAATTAAGACAAATTACGATTATTCCAGCTCGAATAATTTAGGTTATTTTAAGTTTCAGGAATATTACTCGTAGTTATGCATGAATACAAAGTGTTTTCTGTCGGCTCACACCATGTCTTTGCAATAATCTAACGCTATTGAATATTCCTGTACTGAAACCCCATTGTACATTCCATTTATAGTTTTTCAGGAAACGTGTTTAATAATCCTCTAATAAGAGAATGTTTCTTGCCATGTTTTCGTTTTTGTTCAACCGAAAAAGGAATTTTAGCGAAAACTCATACAAGATATATACTCTGTTTAAACCTCATTTTCGTCGAATGTTGGTTGTTTCATTCCCTGGAAACTTTTCGTATATATTCGTAATACACAAAGTTTTTTTTATCGATTGCCTTAAATTCGTAGAAACTGTTGCTAAAAGTTGAAAAGTTTAGCATAAAATTGTGCTCTTAAGTATTGTTACGAAGCCAAGTTTACTTCATTTATTTCATGTCTTGTTGCTCAACTAAAAGTTTTCAATAGTTTCGAGGTGAGAGTAGGTTCAAAGTTTGCTGGAAAGAAAGGTTAACTTTTAGCTAAACGGTGGGGCTCATGCATCGATTGTTGCGATACTTTAATAGCGACCGATTTGGAATCCGGGAAAAAACATTTTAGGCACGTATATGTAGCTTTACAAATTGATTTACTTTAAATACATAGGATAGAAATAGAGGCGCAGATATTAATTCGAACGAAAACGAAAATTCGCGATTATTTACGAGAAAACAAAAAAAAAGACACCTGGCGCAGTGAAGCCAGAGGAACTGATTTTTGATATGGGATAATTCGGGATCATTTATGAGTTTATGTACGAGTATAATAAAATTAAGATATGGGTGGGATACTTAACTGCAGTTGTAGTACCCAGTGCAGCTGCAGAATTTTCTATTTCGATATTTGCGGTGATATTTTCAGATAATGAAACTCTTTAACTGTTCGATTGATTTTACTATATGAATTTATCTTCAGTTTCATTTTAAGTTTCATCAAATTAATGCCTTTCGTATAGGTAAATCTTTAAACGCTATACTGTCGGATTGGCGTCTGAAACGTTTAGGACGAGTCTGGACACGCTTCTTTTTGCGGATCAATTTGTGTATTAGCGGAGTAAACTAAACTGGACCCTTCCGGGGTTTATAGTTAGGTAATGGAACAAACTTGTAGAAGATGTTGTATAGGATAGTGTAGAAAGTTGTCACAGCATTCTCACAGTTAAGATCCTTCAGAATGAAATACCAATTGATTTGACTCAGCCTTTCATTAATAGAAACGTAATTAGCTTTCCTAAAGTTAAGTCTAGAATGATAAGTCTCTGAGAGAGAGGGTGACAATTTAATGTTGATCTCATGAGCAATAGCTGGATGGTAAGGATCACAAGGAATATACGCAGGAGTAGGAAAAGAAGACGACAGAAAAGACAAGGTAAGATTACTTAACACAAGAGCGAGTGCACGATCCATAAAGTTCAGAGTTAAGTGGAACTGTATAAGGTAACAGAATTCCATGAAGGATGTGAGCGACCTTGACATGGAAGAAGAAGTCAAAGGAGACCTGGCCTATCAGGCCATCTGACATTGGGAAGATTGAAATCACCACAGATTATACAACAGGAATTAGGAAATGAAATATTAACAGTATCAGATAAGTGATCAAAGAGACTATCATAAACAGCAAATGTGGAATTACAGGGGACATAGACACAAACAACCACAAGCGATGTGGAGGTGGAAGTAGGAATATTAACGGTAACACAATCATAAGGTTGAGAAAGGCTAGAGGAAAAAAAAGAACATTCAATGTAGTTCTGGATAGCAACTAGAGATCCACCACCATTTGTCAGTCCAAGTATTTCGAAGTTTCTATCACAACGGAAGATCTACTGCTGATAGATGGATTTAACCATGTTTCGGTCAAACAGATAATGTCATGAAAAGATGTTAGGTTAGAAACATTTAAAATTTGGAGCTTGGTGCGTAACCCTTGCACATTTTGATAATATAGAGAAAGTGAAGAAGACGAATTATTTAGGCTCTGACTCTTACTGTACATTTTTTGCATTATTTTGGAGTCGTTGGTACGCGTTGTCGTTGAAAATTTAGTTTAGTGAATTTCTTTAAAAGAATTCACGGAGGCCAGAAAGACGCCTTGTATGGCATTTGCAGATCATGGGGAATGGTCACCTTGAACGAAGAGACCATCTTGTTTGGAATTTTCTCCTTGGTCAGTTTCTTGCATGTTAGTAAGACAGGTTCTAAACCAAAACAGCTGAAACTTTTTCCTGAAACTGCACCGGAAGCTATTCCTCACTAATTTTCATCAGTTAGACAAGTTTCGCTCAACTAGCTTTTTCCGTTGTAAATTAATTGTGTTCCCAAAATTTTGCGGTTATATACCTGTAATTCTGCAACTGACTCATTGATGTCACTGAAATTAAATAGGAACCCAGTCTTGACGTTTGCGCACAAATTAGAAAAGTTTCACTCAACTAGCTTCTTGCATTATAGAGTTATTTTGCTTAAAAATTTTGCCGTTATATGGCTGTAACTTTTGAACCGTTCAATGCATTTTTCTGAAATCAGATAGAAATTGAGTCCTTATTAATATCCACCAGCTGGGTAGGTTTCGCTGAGCTAGCTTCTTCCGTTATGTAGTTATTTTGTTAATAAAATTATGCCGTTATATAGCTGTAACTTTTTAGCCGCTTGATGGATTTTTGCTAAAACTCAATAATAGGCTAGTTATTGTCAACGTCTACTCACTGGGCAAGTTTGGTTTAGGTAGCTTCTTCCGTTATGAAGTTATTAGGCTCAGATACTTTCGACGTTATATAGCTGTAACTTGTTAACCGCTTTATCGATGGTGCTGGATTTCAATAGCAGCCGGCTCGCCACTGACATCTATCAACTGGAAAAGTTTCACCTTGCTTATGACTTCCGTTCGACTGTTATCGTGTCCACAACATTTTGCGGATATATATATATATATATAAACGACACTAAAAAAATCTAATGATGCCAATCGATTCCTGGGGTCATGAAACGTAAAGAAAACCAACTCCGGGGTCGGAACTCGTTATTGAAGGAGGGTCGAATAACTGATTTTTTCTTCAAAAATCAGTTAAAAAGAAATTTTTAAGCAAGAATTTACGCTAGAAGCTTCTTAATTTGAACACAACACACTTTGTGTTGTTTTGAAAATCCAAAAAGCCGTCTCCAAGAAATGCGTTAGAGAAAAATTAGTTTTTTTTTTGAATTTGTAATGTAATTATTTTAAAAACTCCGCCGAACCCTTCTCCAAGCTAGTCTTGTGGAAGGAGGAGGGAAAGATAGTTGAAGCCTGGTTTGCTGAGTTATACCTAAGCATCTCAGCTCGATTTAAAAACAAAATCCTTTTCTAGTGTCGATGACTATTCAAGAATGGTGTTTGTGTACCTAATTAAGAATAAATCCGAAGTGTTGGAAAAATTTAAAGATTTAAAAAAATAAGCCTGAAAACCAATGCTCGTCTACTATAAAGATATTGCGTACTAATAATGGTAGGGAATACGTCAACAGAAATTTCGAAAGCTTTCTGAATTAAAATAGTATCGTCCACCAAAAAACGTCTCCGTATATTCCTGAACAGAATGGTGTGGAGGAGAGGATCAACCGCACACTGGTACGCTCTACCAGTCCGATATATGCTTATAGACAGTAAATTAAATAAGCGCTTCTGGGCTGAAGCAGCTATGATGGCGGCGTGCCTCACCAACCATGTCTTATGCACAGGAAGCAGCATTTGCCCTGAAGAGATTTACACTGGCAGAAGACCGAATTTAAAAATTCTGCGCGTTTTCGGTTGCACTGCTGTGGTACGTATACACAAGGAGAAAAGACACAAACTAGCTGAAAAGTCCACCGAATGTATCATGATTGGATATAGTAACGGAAGCAAAGCCTACCGATTGTTCAACCCCCAAACCAATGGAATCGTCATAACTAGGGACGTTGTGTTCCTTGAAAGCAAATCTTAAAATGTAGAGAGCTTCACTAATAATCCCTTATTTTCCAGTTTTATTTGCTGCTTATGACGGTGTCAATTCAGGGAGGATGTACGAGCATGCTTCGGAGAATTGACGTCTGAAGAAACTATTTTAGATGACGCCGGCGACAAAGAAGAGTTTGAAGATACCGTAGAGCTGCTTTCATCAAGTTCTGCGGCTGAAGTCAACGCAGACGATTCTGCCAGCGGCGTAGATAGCTCTTAGCCGAAGGAGGGGATATATATTACTTTGCCGTAACCGTTAGTGGGTTATAGCGCGGGATATATGCTATCCTCACTACAATTTTTTCCATTGCTGATCGTGGCTGAATTTGAATTCTTTCCGTGAAAATGAACTCTCTACGCATATTAAACCACAACTGTCCTAATGTAGTCGTAACTTTTGAATATGTCTTCGAAGCCCTTATCGAAAACGAGTAGCTGTTGAAATCAACGATGAGTTCCATTAGGAAAATCGTCAGGAAGTTTCTGATGATATTCTTGATAACCGAAAATTAAAAATGAATGTGCTATTGAAGAGGGTATCAATATCAAGGGCCGTTACGTTTTTATACCCTTCACGGATGTGATAGGGTTATTAACTTTGTCATGAAGTTTGCAACGCACAAAAGGAAGCATCTCCGACCATATAAACTATATATTCTTGGTCAGTATGATGAGACGAGTCGATTAAGCCTTGTCCGTCTGTCTGTCTGTTTCTATGCAAACTAGTTCCTCAGTTTTTAAAGCTGAAATTTTGTACAAAGCCTTTTTTCTATTGCACGCTGTAAATATGTCGGAGCAAACTGAATCGGACCACTACGTTATATAGCTGCCCTAGGAACGACTGGTTCAAAAATTCCTCTTTGTGAGAAAAACTTTTTTATTTCTAAAGATATCTTTACGAAACTGCATATTATTCAATCATATTGACTGCTTAGCCGCGTTTCTAAATTTGGTTGAAATCGGCCCACTATTTCATATACCTCTTATAGGAACAGTGAAATTGGAACAAGTTTTACTACTAATTTCAAAAAGCTAAATGTACCACAAAACACAACGCTTCGCGTGAAAGGTACCTTTGGCAAGCTAGCTTGTTTAACTTATACTCGTACATATAAGTCTCCTTATAGACCAAGAGGCGACTGTAGTAAATGTGTGGTGTCCGAACTGTCGGGATTTGGTATTATAAAAACAAGCACATAATAATGTTGAATTAGAAATCGTTGGTCGGCCGAAGCAAAACTTGACCATTAATACACAATTAACATAATAGTCGAGAAAAATGTGGGGCCTAGATGGGGCGCCCGAACTGTCGGATCCAATCTTTTTTGATTCGAAAGACAAACTTGTTCTCATGTCAAATACCCCAGTCGGTCGAGCCCCACCCTGGCACAAGTGCTTGGCGGACCAATTTAAAAGTACCGATTTTTGTGGTCTAGCACCGGTATCCTAACTGTCGGATGCAACGTCCTTTATTCAAAAGACAAACTTGTTCTGATGTCAAATAATCAAAGTGCTCGGCCGACCAATTTGAAAGTACCAATTTTTGAAGTTTGGGAGGTGAATGCTGGCAACTGCATTCTCCGAAACCAGTTTATGGCGTCGAAACGTCAACTGGGCCACATGGAACAGTTGACGCGCTATGCCCCACAAGGAGTAAGGGCAATTGAGGGAGAGAGAGAATTTTTGAAGTCTAGCATCGGTGTCTGAACTATTGGATCGATTTTTTTTTTCAAAGACAATCTTGTTTCGATGATAAATACCCAATCGGCTGGGCCCCACACAGGGCAAAGTACTCGACCGAGCAATTTGAAAAACCGTTTCTTTTATATTCAGCCTCCGGATCGGATCGGCCTTTAATTATTGAGACAAAAACTTGATCTCATTGAAATTTTCCAGCTGCCGGAAAAAAATAAATTTTCTTAACAAGTAGGTGGCGCTAATCTATAGATTGAAAATCAGCCAAGATACAGGTAACATGCCATTGTTGTGCAGAATCGATGAATCGAAAACTAACTGGGCGCGCAACTGTAACGGGCGTACTGCTACATAAAAAAATATTTGTACAAAAAGAGTTTTTAGGTAATAAATTTTCCAATATTTAGCATGGCCTACCAGTGAGAGAAGAAGGCGTTGTTTTAAATGTTTCTTACTATTACTACATCCGCTATGAATGTTTCCCCAAAGCTTAAAAACTTGGTAAATTACTTCCCCCATTTGCTGTTTTCGTGTCTATTTTTTCCTCAGGTAGATCAAGAAAATGCAATTGTGAAACATTACAAATGCAACAACATTGCGGCCGCAAGTGTCATGCTCATTTGACCGAAACGCAAAATATATTCTCATTGTATTGAGTTGCTAGTGATACACTTCATTCATTCATTCAATTTATAAAGTATAGAAAAAAGCGCTAGCTATGCGTGATTATAATGATATTGATTTCATATATACCTATATATTCTTAGTCAGTATGACGAGATGAGTCGATTAAGTTTTATCTGTCTGTCCGTCTGTTTCTATGCAAACTAGTCTTTCAGGTTTAAAGCTATCGCGCTGAAATTTTGTATAAAGCCTTCTTTCTATTGTACGCTGTATATATGTCGGAACCAATGGAAACGGACTACTGCGTCATATATCTGCCATAGGAACGACCGGTCCCAAACTCTAATTTCGGCGCCCAACGTGGGGCCCGAATATGGAACGGATGGTTTGGTGGACATCCGAAAATACCCGTGGGAACGGAGCCTAGGGTAGCATATGACCGTGAAGGTCGCGCCGTGCCATCTGGCGAAGCAAAAAGGCCCCTCAACGCGCTAAGTAGCGGCCTATGCTTGCTGTAGCTCAGAAAGGGAGATGTGGGCGGGGTTTTCGCCGCTCGTTGCCCCTGTCCTTTACGTATTAACAAAAATTCATAGGCCTGGGGAAGACAAAAGAACGGACGGCGCAGATTCAGTTGCGCTCGCATAGGGGTCCAGGCGTAATGGGACCCTCGGCCTCTGGTTTCGGACCACCGACAGATCCTTACTCATCAGGTGCTGCCGGTGGAAGCAGCACAACTAGGAAATGGCCCATTACAGGTGGATCATTACAATGCATTTTCATCTATGTATGAACATAGATGTCGCTATTGGCGACACAACACGTACTTTATACTCCGCTTGGCATATTCTTTACTAGTTTTAAGAGTTGTGTGCTTAAATATGATAATTACTATGTAAAATTATGAAGGATTACAGATAATATAAGGGAATAATGGTAGAGTAACCAAATAGGATAGAGAATACAAGAAATTTTGGAAATTAAAAAAAAAAAATATTAATTCACAGTAAAGTGGAAGACACCTTTGCTTCCTGAAACCTCAAGGACATTACATTTTTTCGCTCTCGTCACATAGGTCTCGTGAGTTTTCGCTAAGATTATTTGCCCGACCCAACTCAAGGTCGGGGAGGAAAGCGCGAAGCCTCAACGCCACTGGTACCCAGTGCGTCCCAAACTCTCCCACAACAGAGGTGGTGTTGACACTTAGGTGTTTCGGACGGTCTCAACGACCATTCCCTCAACCTCCGTCCTCATACAGGACCGCAAATCGTTACAGCCTCTCAAAACATTTCGAAATATATGGTGGTATTTATCAACAATTTATTCAAAGTTTTTATGGACTTAATCCACCCTAACATTTAGTATACATAATTCCATACTACGTATTCAAGCCTTGCGCTATCCCAACAGAAACTATCTGGAGCCACCAAATCTTGAATATGACCTACTTTGCTCCGTCAAATTCTCAGCGAATGTGACCAAACGGCAGACAACTTGTCTGTCTGGCGCCACTAAAACAACCACAAACCGCGAATTCAGCATTATTTCTAATATCGCACTAGACTCACCCTCTCTCTCTCTCTCTCTCTCTCTCTCTCTCTCTATCCATTTAAATTGTTACGTCCCACTGTTCATTGTGTTGTCGCCATTTACCCTCGTCCAGGACGAAAAGTATCTATCGTGTCGCCAACGCCATTCGGTCCATGTCGCATCTCGAAATCTAAAAATCACAGCCAGCTTGGAATACTGTAGCTAGCGGGGGTAGTCATCCTTTCGTTCTTGGCAAAATGGTTAGCGAAGATAGAAAGAAAAAAAAATCTGTTGCCGACTTTATGATGATTGTGGCCAAATAGCTGGAGCGAAGCGTTGCTGGGTATAGAAATAAAAGAAAATATCTGCAAGGACTTATCTTTATGAATCGTTGCTAATAGGCAGAATATACTGAAACGGAATGAGTGTATAAATGCTTTATTGGCTATAAATGAAATAGCAGCAGGGTGGCAATAAGAGGCGAATGATGATCTTTCGTTATGGGTGGACATGGAAGAAATGGATACACGAGGGGTCTAACAAAAAATTTGGTAAATTGAATTGAAAAAAAGACATTATAAATTTTTTTTCATATCCTTAAAGTCCATACTTTTAATTTTTGGCATGGATATGTCTTATCGGTGGGAGTCATCCTGAAAATCCGTCCGTTACGGAATATGTCACGATTTTATTCAGAGAAGTCATCACTGTTAGTTTTTATCCCATGCTAATCGTTCACAACTCATTAGAAAGCTCTTGATTTATCTCAACAACTCGTGCTGCAAAAATCCACCCTCCTCGACCTCATTCTCCACAAAATTGACTTGAATTTTCGTGTATAATCATAGAACCAGTGTCGCTCTTGCCGATTCTTATCACATTCACTTCACCACCGGTGCCGTACGTCCAGTTTCTCATAACTTGATTGTTATGTCCTCCAAGATTGGAGGACGCGGTCACGTGACCGAGATAATTGGAGGACAACGATCCAGGCGGCCAGGCCCCGACGTCGGGCTGTCGCACCATGATGATGATGATGAATGCAATGCAGAGCAGGTGCCGCTTTATCCGTTTCTTAAAATTTTACACCACAAAAACCTGGTTGTCGATAGCAAGCACACTAGCAAAAGACACAATCGGATCCAGCTTTAGGATGAAAGTAGTTTACAGCTTAGTCCTCGTATCCTCTTAGTTCATCATCAGTAAACTGATGACGAGTATCGACAGTTCATGCAGATACATCGGTACATGGCTATGGGCTATGGCTTAGGGCTACCGAATGTGTGTGTGAAATTTTTTTTGTAGTACATGCGAGTCTGGAAGTAACGCCTTATTTTGCCTACCATTTCTTCACCGATAGCCGAGCTAGCTACTCTTCGCGCGTCAAACCTCTCATTTACTGAATCAAGTTTCCGCAAAGTGTTCTACACGATCCTCAGTCCTAAGGCTTTTATTTATTATCAACAGCAAAAATAGGCGAGTCAATCTACATTTAACCGGTACTGGTGACTGGTGTTGACGCACTACGCCCTACAACGGGTTAAGACAAACTAATAAAAGTATCCTTAAGACGCCTGTAAGGTGTTTTCACCTCAGTTGACACTTTATAACAAAAAAAAACAGCAAAAAAAAATTGTTGAAAATAATCCGAAAATACTCATCGCTCACTGTGGGATCAGTATGATTTTATTAAGTTAATAAACCCGGAATGGGCATGAGGTACCGTTTGTCAAAAGGCGTCAAAATCGAAACCTTAATTTTTTTTATCCCACACAGTTATCCCGAAAGTATTCGGTGCCCAACGAAGGGTCAGCGTTACTTTATATAGTCCGTCGATCAGAAATGGGCAATCGTACAAGTGCACGGCGCCTTTACTCACAAAACATTTTTTTTACTTTATCTTAAGGCTACAAGTTGAAGTTTAAAATGTAACGATTTTTAGGTTGTTTACATGATGACACCCTGCTCTAATGCACAATTTGCAAATATGGTAAAGCTGGGGCTGCTCGTTGGACATAATTTCCAGAATATAGACTCTGTCAAGCGTTTCTGAGGAACAAAATTGAAAGTTTTCTCCTCATTTAACACCAAAATCCAAAAATGGTATAGTCTGTACTGTTTTGGCCGGAAATAAAAATGTAATAGCTCAATATCGAGCCTCCGCACGTATTTATAAGGAAATTATTAAGGCCGTCTTCTGAGCTGATTTAGCGACGCGACACGTGTGTATTTTTTGCCTGTATGTCAGAAAATCAATAACTTGGCTTTGTGCACATATTATACCTTTTAATTTTCTGCAGTGCTTCTTTTAGACCAAGGTGGTACGTATAAATTTGCATAACTGATTCCAAAGTATTCCATTCATATTAAGCCTACACACTAACTATTATCAAGAGTCCTATCCACATACGATACCACATAAATGGGGCCTGTAAGGCATGCATTGAATAAAAGCGTATAACAAAACTTCAGTCAATGAATTCAATGAAAAATTCTTTTGTGCGGTCCTTGCAAACACTCCACATGCGGGAAGAGTTTCATTTTTCATCGTCGGGTGTTCAAAAAAAAAGGAACTATAGTAAACTTCTCCTGTCAAAAACCTTTTGTTGGCCTACCATGATATGTCCCTGTGGCCAATATGGAGCACAATATACAATAACAGAACTTGAATGAACTCTCAATGGATATGGAGCTGAGAACGGACGAAGAAAAGGGCCTACTTTTCACTTTTAAATGGAACAAATCTAAGAGCCCTTGATGCTGTGTTTTATTTTCGAATAATGGATTCCAATACCTTACACAGAAGTCCTTTGTACTATACAGCGAGTATGGAAGCATCGCAACGGTACATTGATCTCTCCGCCCGGTATGCTTGTACAGGCAAAGTGAAATGGGTGCGTTTTTTCTGCAATTTTCTGGAATCTCAATATTTGAACGAAATGTTGATGGAAAAGGAAAACTATAATTTGGAGGATTTATCAGAAAACTATCATGAAGATTTGTTTTAATGGAATTTGAAATTAATTTCGTTTGAATGTGGACCCTTCCATCTAAGAACTGTAATGAACCACCTGTTATGAACCATATATTGGTAGTGCTGCTTCCACCGGCAGATCGAAGGCAGCACCTGATGAGTCCTGATCTGTCGGTGGTACGGGTCCAGAAGCCGAAGATCCCATCACATCCAGACCCCGGTGCTAGCACGAGGGCATCTGAGCCGTCCGCCAACCATTCCATCCTTATCGCCCCATTTACTTTATTATTCCCCATTTTTGTTTGTGTTGCCTTCCCAGCCCTATGAATTTTTAATAATTCGTAAAAAACAGAAGCAATGAGTAGCGAAAACCCCGCCCACATCTCCCGAAATAAGCTACAGCAAGCATAGGCCGCCGCTTTGCTCGTTGAGGAAACTTTCATCCTCGCCAGCTGACAATGCCCGACCTTTACGATCATAATGCTTCCTTAATCTCCATCCCAACAGGCATCTTCGGATGTTCACCAACGCGTGCCTAACAGAAGATATTCTAAGTGCAAACGAATAGTCTGCAATATTTTTTAACATGGAAAAGACCCATCTTCAACTTGTTTTCTTTGAAAGCGATACGATTAGTGGAGAATATCTTCAGCGCGTCAGAAAGTTTAAGGAATGAAGGGGATAGAGAAGGCGGAGGACTCTATTGCAATTAGACGGTCTTCATCCATTATTGACCTCACTTTTCAGAATGGGTAACGTACCACTCTATGTTCTAAAATACAAGGGCTGAAAAGTCCCGAGATTTTTTAATAGATGGCACCACTTAAAATTGAGCATAATTTATTTCAAGAGACTCAACTGTCACTAGTTTATGTATGAAGTTTTATGACATTTCGTCCATTCGTTTACAAGTTACAGTCGTTTGAGTGACGCTACTTTCACTTTCGTAAAAAAAAATGGAAAAACAGGAATATCGCATCTTAATCAAACAATGTGTTTTGATGGGGAAAAGCTTCTGAGCAGTATTTTTTTTTTAAAATATGTTTATGTTAAGGCTTAGGGATACCTTTGATGCGAGAGCACAGCCTTGGCGGGAAGGAAATTAGGGTAGTGGGGCTGGGATGGGTTGAGTTTGAATAAACTACCGGTGTATGTTTCGTTTAAATTTTTGTAGATTAAAACTGCGGGGCAAAACAAAAGATGGTAGGTTGTTCCACATTCATGTTGTTCTGGATACAAATGAATCACATAATTTAACGGTTCGACTAGCACTGAGTTGCCGGGTGTTACCCACAGGAAAAACAAGCTCAAGAATAAGACTATATATTTCAGCAGAACAACGGCGGTTGTAGTAGCGATAAAAAAGTGATAAACAACCAACATTTCGCCGGTGTCGCGCTCAGTGGCCATGATCGTTCAGTCACCGCTCTAGGATACGATACCAATCTAGTGCTCCGAGATCAAATCTCGGCGCAATCAAAAACTGCCTGTGAGTTCTAATAGAATTCTCACAGTGCTACGAGCTTGTCAGTATAGAGACGGCGCAGATAGGAGGTGCATACTAGCAACTGCACTTCCGAAAAGTATGTAGATATGTTATTGAAACATTAACAAGGCATTGACACGCTAGAGATGTTGACGCGCCCATGCCCATGGAGGGGTTAAGGCAATTAGAGAGAGAGAGAATTCGCCGGTGTTCAAGCGGCTGTATATGAGAAGTTATGGATTGCAATGGTTGCAGAAATGTTATCCCACATCTGCTCCTTCCAGAACAACAGTTTATCGGTGGTCTAGTGAATTTTAAATGGGTCGTACAAGCACCAAAGTCGCACCTCGCTCTGGATGGCCAAAATAAGCTATGAATGCAGAAATCGTAAAGCAAGTGCATCGAATCGTTTTAAATGATCGTAAAGTGAAATTGCGCGAGTAAGCATCTCGAAAGTACGGGCGGGATACATTTTGCACGATCTTTTGGAGTGAAAAGCTATCGGCGCGATGGGTGCCGCGTTTGCTGACCGCCGACCAAAAATAGCAGCGCGTTGATGATTCAACGGCCGGTTTGGCGTTGTTTTGTTGCAGTGTAATCGAGCAGATTTTTTTCGATATTTGTGACGATGGATGAAACATGGGTTCGCTACCATACGCCTGAGTCCAAAAGGCAGTCTGCAGAGTAGTTGGAGAGCCACGAAAGCCGACCAAAGCGGCCAAAAGACTAACGCTCGGGCGGGAAGGTTATGGCCTCCGTTTTTTGGGATATGCATGGAATAATCTTCATCCATTACCTCCAGGAGGGAAGAACAGTCACAGGAGAGTACCTATTATTGGATGAACTGACCGACGAAATAAAGAAAAAAACGGCCCCATATGACGAAGAAAAAAGTTCTGTACCATCACGATAACGCACCGTCACACACGTCCTTGAGAGCAATGGCCAAATTAGACCAATTACATTCGAATTGGTTGCTCACCCACCGTATTCTCCAGACTTGGCACCCAGAGACTATTATATTTTCACAAACCTCAAGCGGTGGCTCCAGGGAAAGAGATTCGAATGAGGAAGTCATCGCGGAAACAGAGGCGTATTTTGAAGGCTCGGACGTTTCATACTACAGAAAGGGCATCGAAATGTTGGAACAACGCTATACCAATTGTATCACCCGCGAAAGCGATTATGTTGGGGAATAAATATAACTTTGCCCAAAAAAGCTTGTTTTCATTAAAAATCCCGGAACTTTTCAGCCCATGTATTATAGTACCTCTGGCGTGGAGGGAGTCTAGAGTGGTCTTCATCCCCAATTCAAGTAAGAGCAGCCACGTTAATGCTAAGGATTTAAGACCGATCGATCTAGCTTGCCTTTGCTAAATACGATGAAGAAGTGTATGGATGAGTACATCAGGGAGACTATTGACCCTGCATGTCTCTCAAGAACTCAAAATGCTTATATGAAAAGGAAACAAAAACTGCCCATTACGAGTGGTCTCCACGATTGAATCATTCCTTCAATACAAAGAGTTCACTTTCGGCACATTGCTAGGCATACCAGGGGATTTCAACAACGTCACAATGGAGGCTATAATAAAAACCCTCGGACATGCCGAGGTGAACGAAACTTCAGTCATTTATATCGAAGCACTACCTACAAACAGGCTGATAATGTCCGAATCGAGCTCTGCAAAAATCACCAAAAAGGGCGGCTAGAGGTACTCCCCACAAAGGAGTAGTATTGTCACTCCAAGAATTCAATCCTTAGAATCGTCAGGGAATCGCGTAGTGGTCTACGCAGACCATGTCGTGATACTCGTATCTGGCAAGCACTTAGGCACATTTCGGTAAGCTAGTGAAGTGGGCAACCTGAAGAGGATTTGGTGCAAATTTCAAAAAACTGAATTGGTTCTCTGCATAAGGAGACTATCACACACTGGGCTTACACATTCGTCGAAAGACACATTATAACATTCGAAGCTGTGGTTAGGTGGAGAGCACTTGAAACGAAAATCACAACACAGAAAATGGAGAGTGGACAGCTTGGGTATTACCGATGCGTTTATAACCGTATCCTCGCGATCTCCGCTAAATCTGCCACCGATTGACCTATATATAAGGAATGAGGCAACTAAACGTGCCCTAAGGCTCAGCGAGGCAGGGCACTTCAAACAAAGGCATAGACCTAATAATACGGACTATACGAAACCACAACAGAATTTCAGCTTAAACTTGAGAGTTAATATTGTACACTCGATAGAGACCATTTTCCAATAGTTGAGTGTGGAAGTAGATGGACTCTGAACCTCTTTACAGCCGGCTCCAAGATAAAAGCTGGAACTGGTGCGTCAGTTTTCTTGTCAGAACTTCCATGCAATCTACGCTTCAGGATGCTAGATGAGTGCAGCATTTTCCAGGTGAAGGTATTTGGAATTCAGAAGGCAGCCGAAGCAGTTACATCATCTTGGAAAAAGGATAGAATCGTCATAATATACATTCAGATAGTCAGGCTGCACTACAGGCACAGTGCATAACAGTCTAAAAGCCATAAAATTTTGTTGGATACCGCAGGAGTAGTGGAGCTCCGGTGGGTTGCTGGTCACAGCGGAGTTTTAGGTAACGAAATCGCAGATGGACTAGCTAAAGAAGGGGCTAATAGCCTCGACGGTGGGACAGCCGAAGAACTCTGATGCCAATACAGACATATAAAAATAAACTGGCTGGCCGACACAAACTGCCACAATACCAACGACTCTAGAATAAGGAGAATATTCTGGGACCTCTGTGACAGGAATAAGACCAAAAGCCTCTTGGCTTTGGCCCAGACGACAGTCTGCACAACTAGTGGGTCTACTAACGGGGCATTGTTTGTTAGGAGAACACGCATACAGATTAAAACTGATCGCTGCCTCCACTGGCAGCGATCAGTAAGCTACTAAATACAGAGGAAACTCTAAGGCACCTTCAGTGCGACTGTCCAGCGCTTGCTAGGAAAAAAAAAATTAAAATACCTGGGGGCCTACTTTCTCAATGGCCTAGAACTAGTTGCTGGTCTCAGCTTGAAAATTCTTTGGAGCTTCGAGAATGGGTCAGGATCCTACGAGCTCAACAAAGATCTTTTGGTAACGACTAATGGAAGTACGTGGTGACTCAAGCGCTCAATGCGGAGCGGAACCTGCCACCCAACCTAACTTAACCTTTCGTAAAATGTGCAGACTCTGAAAGCACACTGAACGATTCGAATTCAAATCGTAAATACAATAAATCGGTTAAAAACCTTGAGGCGCGAAAACCGGTTAAAACCGATCCATAAGGGGCACCAAAACCCTTAAGTGCTTAGGGCCTGCGTGGGGGTTCGTGTGGTGGCGAGAGTGACCTAATGACCATCGTTCGCAACTTTCACGAGCTCATACGAGAGATTTTTCTAATGCGTTCCAACGAAGAATTGCTGATACTAATTTTGCATTTTAGCGTGTTACTGCTAGTCGGAGCTCCTCTCTATGGATGAGCCCGCTACGACCAATGTGGAATAAAATGGTGGTAAGGTAAGTGGGCTAATCCATAGCGAGGGGCTTGGAACTGTACTTTTGGACGAACATAGAAACAGTAGTATCAGTAAAGCGAAGCATTCTACCCAGGAACCAGTACCAGTTTTAAGTGTTCGGAAGTACTAGTATATCTTGTCGTGCTGCTATCCCGACGGCGATGGATCAAGGCAGAACCTGTTGAGTTGATCCATCGTATGGTCGAAACCACGGGACCAAGAGAGGAATGGCGTTTATGACGAATTATTGTGTGGGATTGTGTGGTTGTTCTTGAATGAATATCTAATTACGCCACGTTCTGCTCGGATCGTTGAAAACAGAAAGAAAATCATTGAAAAATCCATGGAAAATTATTTTTCTGTCTCAGCTAACAAAAAAAAAAGTCGTCAAAAGCCTGCCTATAAGAGCCAGCCGTAATATGACTTCAAACATGTCAAAAATAAACAGAAATTGTTACCTACACTACAATCTATGCTGTAATAAAAGCGTAACGGCAAATTCGATGACAATGCAATAATTTCTCAGCATCATAGAGCAACAAAATAGGCTCTTAAACGAAATGAAACAAAATGTAATGATAGGGTGACATTCAGAGACACCATCACACAGCATTGAGCCAAACAATAAAAACAAGAAATTGGCTAAAGATTATCTTGTGCCCACTTTGAGGACATATTTTTATAGCCTTCATGCGTGTTCACTTTTTTTTTCTATGACGGGAGGAGGATGAACGTGAAAATGGAAAATATGGCATCTAAAAATAAAACGAGTTGTCGACAGCCACGTAGGGAAAATATAGAGAAATTGGACGCTGCGAAATTGTGAAAATTCAGTGAATGTGAAGATCCTGTTCCACCGTCTATTCTTTTATCCAAAACACCCTATCCTTTGCTAATTGGAAAATTAACGAAGTTCAGGTTCACTTAATATTGACCGTTTTCCAGGTTAGCCACACACTTTCGTAGCCAGCCTTTGAATGGCTGTGTTCCCAGTAGCAAAAGAGCTGATTTCGGTACCGAATCAGTGAATGACAGTACCTAAGTGACAGTTAAGACGTGTACGCGACGGAAAGTCACGAACCCGAACCATGTCGATCGTTAGATTAAATTATGTTGAGAAAGGGGCTGCGGGAGCCAGAAGGCCCACTAGTACCGAGGCCAAATGGTCTATTGTGTTATAGCCCCAAGTCTGGCAACAGGCCTAGGCCTGTCGATCGCGCTAATGAATTAGCTTAAAAGGGTGAGTGGTATCGAAGTAATGTCATCTGCTTCAGGGATGGCGATGCCGAGATGTACTAGGCGACGTTAGGCCAGTGCCTCGCATTCGCAAAGGACGTGCAGTGACGTTTCATCATCGCCCTCGCAGAAACGACAGCTACCGTGCGATACTATACCCATGCTTTATAACTGACCCCTTAGGCAAGAATAACCAGTTAGAAAACCACAAATGCTTCTAACCCTGTTGCGGTTCATTTTTAAAAGTTCAAATATCCTGCTGCACGAGTAACCAGATATGAGCATCTTGGCTTGCCTCAGGCCTGGAAGATAGTTCCATTGGACGGTGGCCTCAGTACGCTTCCAGTCTTTGATACATTTACTGACGGAACTTAGCGAAATCCCGTAAAAGGGCTCAGGTTCACAAAAGGGCGTGTCCGAGGCCAACCTGGCCAGTTCATCAGCCTGTTCATTCCTAGAAATGCCGACGTGGCCAAGAACCCAATATAACGTTACCATGATCGAGGAGCCAACTTTTTGTAATAAATTCTGGCAGCTGCGCTCTAGCTTGGACGAGACAGACCAGTTACTTAGCGCCAGTATGGCTACCTCGCTGTCAGTAAATATAGCTATACTCTTGCTACGGAATTCGGCCTTCAGGCAGAGCATACGACTCAATGGCATGTACTTCTGCCTGGAATACCGTTGCGAGCCTACTCATAGGTAGAGAAATACCCTGATTAGGGCCCACTATTCCGGCACCTATGCCATTAACCGTCTTTGATCCATCCGTGAACCACTTGATGATATCTGGAAGAAGAGTGGAAACTTCCTCCAACCAGCTTTCTCTGCTCCAGATTATAGTATTGAAGAACTTGTTACTGGATGGTTCTTTCACCAGATGGTCCGATGGCATACAGGTTATGCAGCTCTTACTGAGCCAACTTTCCTGTTTCGGATTCAGCTTAGTGAGGGCATCGCACGCCTTTAATCGGAGGATCATCAGCTTTGCTTGTGCTTTTACATGAACATGCAATGGTGGAAGGTCTAGCAGTACCTCAAGCGCCGCAGAAGGGCAATAGTGAATGACTCCGATAGACATGAGGCAAAAAAGTCTCTGAATTTTATCTAGAGTAGATCTGCCAGTTATTGTATAGGCTCTCTACAACTGCACCATATTCTAGCATGGGTCTAATGATCCCCTTGTAAATCCAGAGGATGATAGAGGGTTGGATTCCCCACGTCTTGGCTACATATTGTCTACATATCCACAGAGCTTTAGTGGCTTTGTCTGATACTACTTTCAGATGCTCTGACCAGAGCAGTTTTGTTTCAAGAATGACCCCCAGGTGATGGTGGGTATTTATCTGCCTTTCCGTCTCCCAGAGAACAGCAGTGTTTTTCTGACGGAGATCATGGCGATCTATGAAGCCCTGTTGTGGTTGGGGCGCAATGTTATAACCACCAGGGATGTCGTCTATACTGATAGTCAATCGGTGATTAAAACACTTGACGTTACAGTGATCGGCTCGAGGACCGTATTGAACTATCACAATTCAATCTTAGAGATAGGAATTTTTTTCAATATTACCCTGTGTTGGATTCCTCGCCATAGTGGATTTGTCGGAAACAGCAGGGCGGCTGAGTAGGCACGTCTAGGCAAAACCAATATGGTGAGTGATAGTTTTTCATAGGTTAGAAATACCTCTGGTAACTTGTAAACTGGTCTTAAATGCCGCTACGACTGACAGCGTTAGCGGAACATGCTTTGTAACCAGGCAAACATGATCTACACTCAACCCTTACCGCTTTTCTGGATTGCTGCTTTTAGATAGGAGGCACATTAGGATTTCTGTGCGGGATATCACGGGCCATTGCCTTATTTGAGCTCCGGTTGGTTTGATGAGTAGGTTTTCGGTTAGTGGATTAATCCATGGTGGTATCACAACGAACCCTATGATGACCTAAGTGTGCTCTTTGTGCCAGAGCAGCCCTTTTAAAACTAACCTTCGGTTTTTATCATTTAACTGAAAAAAGTTGAGTCTTTCCTTCTTTTTTCAGTGGCTGCTGAAGATTTTTGCGCGCTTACGCATTTCTGCGACTGCTTCTTTTCAATCATGGATATGTTATTGCTCTGAGCACCGTGGAACTAACAATTCAAAGGAAATTCAATTTTGCATTGCCATCATAACGCTCGCATTTTTGCGGATATGATGGTTTAATCTACAATGTCCAGCACACTGCATTACAGTTTGTCTGATTTCTACATCGTTCTTAATCGTAATAAATTATGATTAAACATGACCCTCTCGCATACAAATCTCGGAATATATTTTCAAAATGCGTGACACGCTAAGTTCAACATAAATCCTAATATTCCGAACTTTACCCTACACACTTTGCTCTCGTCCATGTCCACACATATATGATCCCGAAAATAATATTTGCTCCAATAGATGAGTTGCAATCATAAGGAGAAGTTATGCCTGTCGATAAAATACGCTCGTATGTAACTTTTGGACAGTCACCCCGTCGACTTTAAATGGCCTGAACAATTTCAGCGTATATATAGATGAGCGAATCCTCCAATCACAATTTGTCAATATTATTGTCTATATTATTGCACAAGCACCGAAAAGTCGGTCCAGCCACCATCATAAAGTTCCAGAGTGGAAGATTCCCATCTATTACAGGCTATAGATGGATTTATTCCTGATTTGTGTGTGCGTGCACCCGAAATGAATGGTCGAGGATCCAATTTCGTTTGGAAGCCAGGCGAAAGGATAAATGAAGTGACCTCGTGGGTTTAATGCTAGTGCGGCCATTTTGACTACTACAACATCAATTTTGCAATTTCAACGTTCAAAGTTTGATGAAGTCGGGAGTAGTAAAATTTTTCTATAAAATGACAAACTTCTGGCATATAATGAAAGTTTTAATAGACATGCAATCCTCAGGACTGAATTAGGTTGAAGCTGCTCTGGTGTCACTGTGCAGTTCGAATAAAAGGTGATGCTAGTGAAATTCAGTATTATGACGAATATCAGATTTGATGAATATGTGTACTTCTCGAAATCAAATTTTACTACTTACTCGAATAAGTACTCTAATCAGTTGGTGATTTGAAGATCCCAGTTTTACTGACTGATCGATTTCGATAAAGGACTCAAAATTCATATGTCAAGGATAAATACACCAATTACCTGAAACAATTTAGAACTGGCTACCAATTTATAAATTGCCGGCTACGAAACGTTAATAATTAATAGCTGCAAACCTAGAACGGGATTCTCATTCAATTATTTCGAATCTGTTGCAATTTAGGCGAAAGTTAGCGTTTAGCGTCGAAGTCCGACCATCGCATTATCTGAAAAATTAATATTCGAGCTAGTTCGATATTTAATGGTCTGTGTGCTCCTAATTTTAATAGATTTGCTAGTGCAAGTAAAGATGTTTGCTTGTCACTCCGTCTCCCAGCTCTCTGCAGCGTCTTTCAGGCGGAAATTACTGCAATTGCCGAAGTTCTAGCATGGTTACGAGGTAACGTCGTGTCGGTAAGGAATATTACTATCTATACTGACAGTCAGGCGGCGATCAAATCTTTGGACCAATTCCAATTCCGTAGTGAGATGTCGCACAGCTATCAAGGAGCTTGGCGACTTTTTCAACTTCACTTTGTGCTGGATTCCAGGGCATAGCGGCTTCGATGGTAACTGCAAGGCAGACGAACTGGCTCGGGCTGGTAGGACTAACATGGATATGGGATGTTTTCGAACTGTCGATATACCCATAGAATCTTGCAAGAAGCTAGTCAAGACAGGAGCTTTAAGTTGCGCTAACATTAGATGGCTAAATGGAAGTACATGCAACATTACAAGACAGGTCTGGCCGAACTTCAATCCTAGCCGATCCTCAGGGCTGCTGATGCTGGAGAGGAAGCATCTTAGGAAAGTCGTCGGGATCATTACGGGGCATTGCCCGATGGGTGAGCATGCGAGGCGTCTGGGGCTTCCGTACAATGATTATTGTAGAAGCTGTGAAGACGAAGAGGAGGAGGAGACTATACATCATTTCCTATGTACCTGTCCTGCGCTGGCCGGTAGAAGAAAGCACACTTTGGGGTCCTTCTATTTCATAGACCTGGATGACCTAAAGGGCGTAAGTGCTGGTCATCTACATCGATTCATTGACAGCTCCGGTTGGTTCGACGACTAGAATCTCATGGTTTTGAGATGGTGAGGTATTACAACGGACCCTTGTGGTCTATGTGTGCTGTGCTCCTGTACAGCAGCCTCCATAACCTAACCTAACCAAACCTACTAGTGCAATCGTTTCGGAGAAAGTTTGAGCCTTTCGTGTATTTCAGTTACAATGCAATAATAGAGAGGTGCGGTGAAAAAAGGGTTAAGGTCTCCCCAAACCAGCGCGGTACACGGTAGCGGTAGCGATACGCGGTACTCAGGGGTAACAGCATACCGCGTGCCCATTCAAACCACCACGTTACGAGCACGGTACCATCGATAGAGCCGACTGCAGTACATCGCGATCAATAGTACCGGCTGCGATACAAAAGTTCAGTACCAAAGTTTTGCCGCGGAACACAAAAGTGTATCGCTGCAATACCCCTGCTTCGCCGCGGTATACCGCGTATGCAGTGAGAGCTCGCACATACCGCCATGTAAATTTTGCACGGCTGTACCGTACCGCTACCGCGTACGGCGCTGGGTTGTGGGGGGCTTTACACTATTTTATCTTTTTGAACCAATTCAACAAATAAAATACTGTAATGTTTGTTGTTCGTTGGATATTCTTATGCTGAATAATGAAAACACTTCGATTGGAAAACAAACACACTTTGTTCAATAAACGAACTATAAACACCCGTAACTAACAACCAATGACTAACTAATTCTAACTATTCGTTTCCGGCGGATCTCGAAATTAATTGTCCTCAACTCCGCTTGGACGCTAAATGAACTCCTGGCTACAACTGATCTTGGTTTTAAATAACTGACCTCTGATTCCAGAATAACATAGATGGCTCTGTTTTTGTCCGAAAGCGTTTCCGAGAAGATTCGTGTATCAAATAAACTAGTCTACTGTGACTTGTTGACGAAGGTTTTAGATGATTCGAGACTCCAATAGAGCTCGTTCAATTGCGACTTGTTATCGGAAGTTCCAGATGGCTCGGGACTCCGATACAGCTCGTTCTATTGTGACCTGTCGTCGAAGGTCGCAGATGGTTCGAGACACCGATAGAGCTTAGTACAGTCTGTGCCATAAGAGTGACGAACTCCATGCATATAACAATACAATAATAGGTAAATTAATTTTTTACTATTTTTAAAAGTTTTTTTTTTCGGAAGACAACAAGTAAGCTGGGTTCGTGCACAAAATATCCTCTCACAAAATCCTACATCTAGTTTGTTGGTGGGTGTAGCACGGCTGTGCAAATTTTAAAGTCCGTTCTTCTGTTGCCTCCTACTGCAGTCCATATTCCATACCGGACGATAGGTTAGGTTAGGTAATCTGGCTGTCATGACAAGCACAGCACACTTAGACCATAAGCTGGTCCATAGTGATACCACTGGGTCCTATATTAACCCCCATCACCCCAAATAATTTTTGAACCAACCTGAGTTGGTGATAAAACGGAGTAGGCGGTCTATATTGACATCCACCAGAACCTCCAGTTCTTAGAAAAAAAAAAGGAGCCAAGAGTTGATTTCGTCTTACTTGCCAGGGCCGGACAAGAACAGAGGAGATGGAAATAACTCTCCTCCTCATGGACGTCTCCACAGCTTCTGCAGAAATCATTAAAAGGAAGGCGAAGCCTCCTAGCATGCTCCCTAATAACGCAGTGGCCAGTAATTACTCCCACAACAGAACTGATATTCTGTCTTTTCAACGCTATGAGTTGGGATGAGCGAACAGGGTTTAGACGTGGCCCCATCGATCTGGTTGCATGACATGTACTACCACTCAACCACATAGCATTCGCCTTATTAATAGCCTCAGACTTAAAGAATAGCCTACATGAATTAATAGGCATACAAATGTTAGCATGTTGCTGCTGAATCACGCCCATTGTCCCCTGCCTAGCGAGCTCATCATCGTGGAAGTTTTCACCAAAGCCACTATGCCCTGGAATCCAGCACAAGACAATATTAAAAAAAACCCCTGCCTCAACGAGAGTCAGCTATTATCAGCTATTATCTTGGATGTTAACAGTGTAGATTCCAGCGATCTTATTGCGGCTTGGCTATCTGTGTAGATTGTGATATCCTTATATGGCACAGCGTGCCGCCTCAACCAGATAAGGGCCTCCAAAATCGCAGTAACCTCCGCCTGGAGGACACTACAGTGATCTGGAAGACGGAACGATAAGCTTAAGTTAAGTTGATCGGAGTAGACTCCTACCCCCACCCCGTTGTCAGTCTTTGAGCCATCCGTATAGATGCCTACAGAGCCCATCAACGGAAACTCGCCATCAATCCACTGATGACGAGAGGGGATTATACTTACAAAGTTCTTCCCGAAAATGAGTTTAGGGGAAGTGTAGTCAGTGCCAGCATGGATTATCAGGTGGTTCAAGATCACCGAGTGGCCGGTGCTCAATGAAAACCAGTGCCCTGTTTCACGAAGGCGGATGGCAGTGCAAACAGCAAGCTGCTCACCAAGAATGTCCAAAAGAAGCAAGTTAAGCATAACATCCAAGGCGGCAGAGGGAGTATTTCTCAGGGCTCCACTAACGAGCAAACAGGTCAGTCTTTGCACTTTATTCAGCAAGCTACACAAAACCGCCGTCCGAAGAGCATTCCAGCAAACAACAATACCATGCAAGAGAATAGGCCGTACAATAGATACATATAGCCAGTAGACAATCTTAGGTTGAAGACCCCAACTACTTCCAATCGCTTTTTTACAAGCGTAGAGAGCAACCGTGGCCTTCTTCACACGCTCCTGTATGTTAGGTCTCCAGCCTAACTTTTTGTCGAAGATTACTCCTAGGAATTTCGCTTTATCAGCAAAAACTAATTCGAGTCCCCCCAGCACTGGGGGTGAGACGAGAGGTATCTTATACCTTCTAGTAAATAAAACGAGTTCCGTTTTGTTAGGGTTAACCCTTAAACCGCACTTACCCGAAATGGCAAATACCGGACGATAAAAATCACGCAGCAACGGACGTACTTTACCGTTAATAATACTGGGCTCACACCAGCGGCCAAGAAACTTGATGTGGCAGATTTCTTGATCAAAAGCGTCACATTTGTATGTATCTGACAGAACAAGTGTGCTGGCCAGATCAAATCGTTGGGCCGCTAGTATGGACCTTATGTAAAATTTATGTAAATAATACGCAAAGTTGTCCGTCCTCCAATAAAGGGTTTTTAGTTTCAGCCCTAAATTTTGAATGACCGACTGACAATATAATTAGCTAAGTTAATAAAATATGTGGAATGGCTCTATTCGGAAATGAATTTGTAGAAAATTGCAATTTAGAACTGCCAGTTGTTACAAATTGTATCTTTTCCTGTAGAGTATATATACCTAGTCTAGCCATCAATACTGTTACAAACTTTTTGAAGCACTGTTCAATAAAAGAGGTGTTATATGTTAAGAAATCATTGTTTATTTATTAAATGCATTGTCAACAACGGAAATTGAAACAAGTTATTCGAAGTGATTGCCTTTTGCCTTCACACAAGCCTTTAATCGAGCTGGCCACTTATCTATGGAAGCACGCACGACTTCAATCGGAAAGTTGGCGACTGCATGTGTAAGAGACTTCTTTAAGGATTCGATATTAGAATGTCTTTTAGAGCACGTCATTTGCTCTAAGACAGACCATAATTCGTAATCCAGCGGATTCAGGTCTGGGCTAGAGGAAGGCCAATCTTCAGCTTTAATAAAATCTGGAACATTTTCTTCAAGCCATTTTTGGGTTGACTTCGCCTTATGACCTGGTGCAGAATCTTGCTGGAAACTCCAAGGCTGATTTTTGAATAATGACGTGTTGAGAGGTTTCACTACACTTTCAAGGACACTTTCTTGATAAATTTTGGCAGACGTTTTGACGCCCTTCTCACAAAAATGAAACTTTGTCACCCCGTTGTAGCTAACACCCCACCAAACCATTACTGAGGCTAGATGATGACCTCTTTGAACCTTTTGGGCAACTTGAGAAGCTTCTCTGGCACTGCGAGCAGAAACCCTATCGTTTTGTTTATTAAATGTTTCTTCGACAGTAAAAATTTTTTCGTCCGTAAACAAAATTTTACGGTGTTCTTGGTTTGCGTACCGGCAAAGTAATCGTTTTGATTTTTCCACTCTATTTTTTTTAAACGAATCTGTTAGTAAATGCCCGGTAGATCTACGATAAGCACCCAACCCCAAGTCACTTTTGATGATACGTGAAATTGTTCTTTGGGGTATTTTCATCTCACGCGATAAAATTTTTTTGTTTCGGAAGAGGATTACGGCGAATTCTCTCGCGCACGGCTTTAACCGCTTGAGGTGTTCGAGTAGTTCGCGGACGGCCACTTCTTTCACGGTCACTTACTCCAGACGTATCATTAAATCTTTCAATAGCCCGATATACAAACATTCGGCTTATACCAAGGGTATGCAGAGTCTTAAAAATATCACTTGGTTGCATTCCTACTATGAAGTGCAATCACAGCAATTATATTTTCTTTGTCACCCCAATCCATGTTCACTACACTAAAAATTAAACTCAAATGATGACAAATGCATCAAGCACAAGCGTACTACAGCGATTAGCTCAATTTTTAAGAAATGCAACATAACGGTTCCTTTCTGCAGGGTTGCCAAACCTTGTAACAATATTTATGGCTACACTAGGTATACAATATATCGGCCAATTACCGACAAGACAATTTCATGATATTGATAAGTAGCTTAAGGAGGTTTTATTATTGAAATGTACTGATTGCTTCATTCCCTAGTAGGACATAAGCACGTTAACTACTCCCTGGGCGACTATTACACAATTAAAGTTCTTTGTAAAATATATTTTATATTTATTTCTTTATTTATTTTATAAGAGATATTTTACCACCAAAAGTTTCATCAAGCCGGCTTGAATGAATTCGTCAGTGATGCTCATGTAGGAACTTGCACGTGGTTATGTATGGTTTCACCATATACGTGAAAAATACATATGTAAGTGACTTTAGTCCCGCAGCTACAACAATGGTCGAGATGGCTTTCATCCAGCCCTGGATAATGATCGTATTGATGTTTTCATCATGACTTAGTTTGTCAAATCTTAAAACATCACGATTTTTTTGTTTTATTTTCCTCTAGTAGCGTGGGCTAGTTGCGAAGCCACGATTGAGGTAAATTGTGTTCATCTCTATAGAATTCAGGTCAGTTCCTGATTCGATTTAGCTATGTCTGTCTGTCTGTTTCCTTGTCCGTTTGTCTGTCCGTTCGCACGATAACTTTCGATAGAATGAAGCTAGAGGCTTGAAATTTTTGAAATGGTGGCCAAATGATTGTAGTGGGATCTAGTTGGTTGGTATTGAAAATGGGAATGAGGAACGTCTACCTCTCCTACCAATGAAACTTCAAATTAGCGATAGCTTTCGATAAAATGAAGGTAGTGACTTTAAATTTTGGTCAAATATTTGTAGTAGGATATAGTTGGTTCATTTTGAGAATGGGCAAAATCCTTCTGAATGAACGCCAAAGTCCCCTATTAATGATAGTTCAAATATACAATATATACATATATAACATCCAAATGGATGAACGATGAAACTTCTCATTGGATCCACAGACAAAGTCCAAACTAACCATATAGGAAAGTCACTTTTAATGCATGTTATCGTTGCCATTTGGTTCTTTTCGTATTACCGCTAGGTCTTTACGGTATATACGGTTCGGACTCCAGACCTCGGGTTCAAATTCCATTTTGACCATTGCATTGATTTACTTAACGAATACATTTGCCAATAGAAGCTGAAACTAAAACAATCAGCCATCTTTATTTATCAATTTAAACATAGTTCATTGCAATTCCTATGGGTCTATACTCGTATTTTACTATTCGAACCCTCATCGACAGAGCTACGTACCCCAATAAATCCTTTCGAAACGACAACGACCGCGACCGGATATGGCCGATACTTGTTGCATACTCCAGTAGCACAATACGTTTTGATGATTGGGGACTGCAATAGAAATTGCAACAGCACAGACTCATCCATTTCAATGTGGTAACCAAAATGGAAGTATAGTTACTATCGCTAGGCCAATTATTTTTTTTACTGTTCCCTTGGGCGAATTGCAGCTGCCTTTGCTTGTATGCATTAACGAGTATGTATACAATGAGGTGACTGAAAATATTTTCCAGTAGCCGGTAAATAAATCGTAGTTTGGTGAATACATTGCTATTTTGTGCATTTTTTCCATACGGTCTTACGGGAAAAAAGTTATATTGTGGAAATTCATAGGATATTGCAGTTTTGGTCAGAATTTCAATAAAGATTTCAGAAAATATGTCACATACCATACAAACTCCCAGATATGCATATATTTATGAACTTACAATTATTGCATGCATTTGGTCAGGAATATAAGTGGAATGTGTTGTAGACAGAAAGTCGATTGTTCATGCTTATTAGATCGGAATACACTTGCGAGCAAAAATACTGAATCAAACCGAAAGCAAGTGTCTTTGTAAGTATATTTTTAAAAGTATCGTACGTTATGTATCCCTACAAATCGTATGTCATTTGAAAGTTTGAGATCTTAGCTTTACAATGATACCTTTTTATCACCATTTAATGAGTGTTTTATGAATGAACGCTACCTGGAGCTAAATAGTCGGGAAATTGAACATTTACGAATGAGTTATTACAAGGCAAACTAGCCCTACAAATGCATCCACAAAGGGTTTTCAATGGTCAGTTGAATCTGGAAGGTCGATTGAATAAGTTTAAAGCAATAAAAGTCACAATTTTGTCATTCATGAGTACCACGCCTCAGCAGGCGGCTCAAGTTGTTGCCCTATTTTCGGAAGGGCTTACTCAGAGAACAGTCGCTCGTGAGCTAGGAATGAGTCAGTCTACGGTGTCAAGAGTGTTTCGGGGGAAGGTAGCTACAATCAGAGACCCCGACCCGGCCGCTCTAGGTGCACTTCCGATAGAGACGATCGTTTTATTGTGACAAGTATGCTACGAAATCGGCACCTCACGGGAGTTGACGTGCAGCAGAATCTGAGGGACGTTCGCGGAGTAGCTGTAAGCAAGTGGACAGTGAGGAGACGACTAAAGGAAGTGAATTTGACTCCAAGACGGCCCGCCACAGGCCCAAAATTGACACCGCATCACCGACAAGCGCGACTCGCCAGACCAGAGTGTGTCTACAAGGCAGTGACTGGACGCCTAGGCGTCCGACCTCCAATTATCACTTATCCCAACTTCAACTGACTGCACTGTAAAGAAAAATATACCACGCGGTTTTGGCAAGTAACTGTAAAAGATGGCGCATTTTGTCCAGATTCCAAAATGGTACGACATATGTAGCACATGTAACTTTATGAATGATTTAGTGATTCAGTAACAATTTGATTATAGGACGCATTTAACTGCCATTATGCCATACAGATACAGTGCGCGAGAATATGCTATCATGCATCTTATTTATGGGGAATGCAAATGCAATGCTAGTGCTGCAGCCAGACTTTATCGTGAGAGATATCCAAATGCTGAACGTTATCCAGATCACCGAATATTTATAAATGTACACCAGTCATTCTCAGAGGGTCGAATTCCACACCACATGACAGGAGAGCCAAATTCCATCTTGCCCTACGAGGAGGAAGTCTTACAAGCAGTCGAACAAGACCCCAGTGCCTCAGTACGTGCAATTGAATGTAGCACAGGAGTACCCAAAAATACAGTACAACGAATTCTACGGAAAAACAAGATGCACCCGTACCATGTTCAACGAGTCCAAAGTCTGCTACCTCGAGATTATCCGCAGAGAGTACAATTTTGTCAAACGATGTTGCGTAAGTACAGAGAAGATCCCCGATTCTTTGCCAAAATTCTATGGACCGATGAATCCGCATTTTTTAAAGATGGTTACATTAACCTCCACAATTTACACGAGTGGCACATTGAAAATCCACATTTAATGCGGCAAAATAGAGCGCAGCATCGCTTTAAAGTGAACATGTGGACTGGAATTTTAAATGGCCAAATTATTGGACCATTCGAGCTTTCGGAGAACTTAAGTGCCGAGACATATTTAGATTTTTTAATGAATCATTTACCCAATTTATTGAAAGACGTGCCACTAAGTACTTTTGCAAATATGTGGTATCAGCACGATGGCTGCCCAGCGCATTATGCCCGTACAGTAAGAGAGTTCCTCGATCGAGAATATCCCGAGAGGTGGATAGGGCGGTCTGGTACAACTTCGTGGCCGGCACGTTCACCTGACCTAAATCCCCTCGATTTTTTTTACTGGGGAGCAGTAAAAGAAAAGGTTTACACGAAAGAAATAGAAAATTTGGAGGAACTCCGCCGAAAAATTGCGGAAGCCGCTGAAGCCATTAGTTCCGGAAGATTCGCGCGGCTAATAACTCGATCCTTTTTAAGAAGATGTCGTGCTTGCATTGCAGCTGAAGGCAAACATTTGTTGTAAATTGAAGTTCTAACGTTTAATTGTAAATTGATTTTTTTGTTCAATAAATTACACTTTTGCCTAAATGAGATTATTACTTCTTTTCACCTCAACTAAGAGATAATATAGGAAGTGTCGTACCATTTTCGAATCTGGACAAAATGCGCCATCTTTTACAGTTACTTGCCAAAACCGCGTGGTATATTTTTTTTACAGTGCAGTCAGTTGAAGTTGAGATAAGTGATAATTTTGAGTACAAAATTGGGGAAAAAAGTCATATTTTATTTAAAACCAATACAGTAATTTTTTACTTTTAGATTGTGATTTATAGAACAGTTAGTCAGGGTTGCTTCATAAAAAAAAAATAAAAAAGAATGAAAATTTGTAATAACAGTACTTAAAAAATCATCACAAGGTATGAATTTTTCCAATTCTTTTTTGAATGTCTATAAGTCAAAAAATAATTGACGGAGACTTTTTTTAATACTTTTCTGATAACTGCCACCACTTGGCGTATCACCGGTTTCCGGGCTGACGTTGGGGTTTAGGACACCCTGTATAATTATCTTAATTTAATTAAAAGTTTTGTTAAATGCGTTGAAATAAGAAATGAGTTAAAAAACTATTACTCTCCATTATTATTTTCCGGAGACATATTAAATGTCGTAACCCTATTGTATGCCCAGTGTTCCAATATCGAAACCCACCAAAAAACTGTCCCAAAATGAAAAAAAAAATGCACCAATGTCAAATTTGTCAAGTTTCCCATTGGTTTTTCATTATGAGCTATCAGAAAACAGAAAAATTTTAATCTTGGGCATAAATGGCTAAGGTCTATGGCTCGGCATAATTTGTAGTCCATAATCTTTTTTGCAAATTAAAAAAAAAACCAGGCCGAAGCGTATATACCCTAGACTTGTACATACCTAGTGGTGATACCAAAAGTAACAATTGGCAACGACCATATGCATTAAAAGTGAGTTTCCCATATGGCCAGTTTATAGGGGAGGTTGGCAATCATTAAGGAGGATCTTGACCATTATCAAAATCAATTAACTAACCCATTCTACAACGATTTGTCGAATTTTTCAAGTCACTAGCTTCATTCTATCGAAAGTTATTGCTTATCTGAAGTTTCTCTTGTAGAGGAGGTAGAGGTTCCTTGGGTCGGATCTTGCTCATTATTGCCACCAACAAATAAGATCATGCTACAAACATTTAAACAAAATTTCAAGTCTTCTAGCTTCACTTTATCGAAAGTTATCGCTTATTTGAAGTTTCATTTGCAGGGGAAGTAGGGGCTCCGTTGGTCGGATTTTACGTATTTTCAATATTAGCCAACTGGATCCTATTACAAACATTTGACCAAAACTTCAAGTCGCTAGCATTATTTGGTCGTAAGTTATCGCTTATTTTAAGTTTCATTTCTAGGGGAGGTAGGGGTTCCTTAGGTCGGATCTAACCCATCTTGAATACCAACTAACCCAATGTCACTTCAAACATTTGACCAAAACTTCAAGTCGCTGGCTTGATTCTGTCAAAAGTTATCGCTTATTTGAAGTTTCATTTGTAGGGGAGGTAGGGGTTGCTTGGGTGGGATCTTAGCCATTTTCAATACCAACCTAGTAGATCTTACTAAAAACATTTAGTCAAATTTTCAACACGCTAGTGGCATTCTATCGAAAGTTATCGTAATTAAAACATATTATTTTTTTTGGAAATTTGTAGGGGAGGTAGGCGTTCGTTAGACTAAAAACCCGAAAAGTAGGGTAGTACGGGGCTCTTTGTAAGAAAATTACCGTTAGTTTTCAACTGATTGATTTTATTTTTCCAGGAGGGTAGAAGATTATCCTCACGAGCAATCTGCCAAAGCTAGAGCTTTTCATGTTTATTTAATCGGAAGTTATAGATGCATTTGATTATTTTACATATATAGGGCAGGTAGGCGTTCTCTTGGCCTGATCATGCCCATTTTCAATACCAACCAAGTAAATTATACTTTCAACATTTGACCAAAATTTCAAGCTTCTAGCTTCATTCTGTCGAAAGTTATCGTGCGAACGGACAGACAAACAGACAGACAGACAGACATGGCTAAATCGAATCAGGAGGTGATCCTGATCATTTATATATGTATATACATTGCTATACCTCCGGAGCCTCCTTTAAGGTGTTACATATTTCCGTCGTGACAAAAACAATATACCCTATACTAAAAGTCTAGGGTATAATAATGCCCGAACTCGAGTTTGATTTTCGTCGTAAATTGTAATGTTATCTTCCTGTTTTGTCAAAATCGAATGGGGGGCAAGTGCCTCTTCCTTGCCGGCGCCCGTGGTTGGCAATTTTCATCCAGTGCCTCTTTGGAGGCAAAAGCCTTTGGAATGTCTCGTGTATTATTTGGGACCCTCCCAACAATCGTAATTTTCTTGTCTAGCAGGTTTCCAAGCAAGATCAATGGATGCAAAGAAATTGTCGATGGTCAAATTTTGTCCGCTGTTGAAATATTTGCGCATCTTTTCTATGTAAAGATGGGAAAATTGTTACAAAGAAGGAAAATGAGACAAAAACCCAGACCCTTTCTTCCTGGGTATTTCTTACACAAGTAATTTCAGCAAACTAGATTGCTTCGATAAATTTCCAATATCGTGGCTCAGCGTTCGGTTTTCAGACTCCCCTAGAATTGCCAAACTTTCGATGCGTCGATTTTCCTGCTATTTGTAATCTCTTTGATAACTGTGTGTCATGGGATGCATTTGAATCCCATGCCGCAAAAGTTTCATTTTTAATGCGCGATAATCTTGACTTAAGATATAATTCTGGCAATCCTTATCTGTCGAAATCAGAATAAGATATCAATTTTATATGATATTTTCGATAAGTTATCCTAAAACCTTAAGAGCATTAGAAAACAAAGTGTCGCTTTCACTATTTGTCCTTCTTGAAGTTAAAATTGTTTCCCGTTTGTCACAACTTTCTAATTACTATAGCTTCTCAAATCCATTTATTTTCAATTACTTTTACCTCACCAGCTTTACAATCCATTCAAGCTGAACAATTTTTATTCGAAGTGGATTTCTTCAACGTTCCACTCTGCAGCGTGACAGGAATAAGTTTTTCAAGTGAAAAATTAGAAAAAACTTTCAGCACTATTTTACCATGAGAATTTTAACTACTTTACCTTAATTAATTTTAAATAATTAATTTGATTTTTTTTACTGCAGCACAAGTGTTTTATGACACGCTCGCTTTTGGAGAAAACAGGAGCATGGTCGCAAAGAAATGGAAAGTTTCGCAGTACTTCTACCGGTCGATAGTAAGAAAAGTTTGAGAAAAGTTTTAATGCGATGAAAATCAGTTAATTGATTACGAAAGGATTGTTAATAATCTTTATGGGACAAGTTAAAAAATATTTCGTTATAGAGTTTTTTTAATTACATTAGAAGTTTCTTGAGAATAATTTCCCCCGAAACGGTCCCAAAAAAGCTTGTTCGCCGATTTCGGCCGCAGACGCCTCTGCTTCGCGCTTCGCACCAGTGTGAGAGTTGACCAAGTCGATGTTGTATTGCCTTATATTATAGTCCAGACTAGGAATTCCGAAAAGGCTTGATTAAAAAAAAATCGTGTAGTTTGAAATTCGGCACAATTGTTGGGAACACTCCCCTGAATATGTGCTCAAAAGTCCTCTTTGATAGGGGGTGTGGAAGTGTAGGGAAGAGGGGATCAAAGGTCCTTTTTTTCAGTTTTTCTTGATTATTTTGGAAACTATGGATTCTACAAAAATATGTCCCATGACCAAATCAAAGCAGAAGTACCCTTGGTTTTCATTCGATAAAACTAATTTTTACAGAGTTGTGTACTAAGGTGATAGGCAGTCATCGACACTAACTCGACCTGCCTGCTTTTATTTGGTGCTGTGTTATTGGCATGTTTGTTAAAATAATATTTGTAGGGCACGTAGGCGTATCTTTAGTCGGATCGTTTCGATTTGCGCAAATCAACTAAATGTCAGGAGGAATATTTTACAAAATTTTGGTGTAGCTAGCTGTACTCTATCGGGAGTTATCGTGCGGTTTTCCGTTGTGAATAAATCAATATACCATATATTGTTTCATGGTCTACTGGATAATAAACCATTTTATTGTCTAGTTTATAATATATCAATTTGTAGGGAATTTTATGTGCTTTCATTCGGCCATGGGACATTTTTTTGTAGAATTCATATTTTCCAAAATAATCAAGGAAAACCAAAAAAAAGGGCTTTGACCCCCTCTCCCCTACACTTGCAGAGCCCCTATCAACGGGAACTGTTGAGCACATATTCAAAGGACTGTCCCCGACAGTTAAGATGAATTTCAAAACTACACGATTTTATCCCCTATTTTTCGCTCGTAGCCTCGACTATTTGCCAGCCAACACGATATGGGTACGAATTTCGCATCCCAATGCAAACTTCAACGTACAGCTTGCTGATGCGGAATTCTGTACCTGTTGTGGCTTGGCACCAGTGGCTACATTATACGAATAAGTTTTGCGGGCGAGGGCCGTCGACAACCATACAACGTATATTGCGCATACGGGCACACTTTTTGAGCTCCCTTCGGGGAGAAATTATTCTCAACAAATTGTTGCGTATAGTCCTACTATCGACTAAGGCGACTATTACACTATAAAAGTTCTTTTATAAAAGATATTTGTAAAAGAACTTTTGTAGTGTAATGGTGTAACTTCTATGAAAGTTGTCTTTTATAAAAGTTCTTTTATGATATTTAGCCTTTTCACGCTATATTTGATAGAAGACTTTTGACAGGCGAAGAAGAAGAAGACCTTTGTACCAGCTGTGCAAGTTTGTACACATATATAAGATGACTGTTGTTCTGTCATTCCTAAGTAGACGAGTTGCCAAAATTGGGAAATTCCCTCGATTTAAGTGATTAATTAACATTGTTCGGACGTGAGTTGTATATTCAACATGTTCTTAGTTTTTTTATCCTAGGGGGATTCACGCTCCCTATATATATGTTGTAAACGTCGTATTCGTCGTAGACTTCTGTCATATCCATAGTAAAATGACAGAAGTTTACAACGACAAATATGACGTTTGCGATGTGAGCATGAATCCCCCTCCTATATTTTATGAAAGTATTTTGGCAGGCAGGAGAAGAAGCAGACAAAATCAGGTGTACATAGTCTGTTTTCTGGAAATACTGCACCCATAGTGAATGGAAGTGATTTTATCGCCAAGGCAAAATCCAGAATTTGGACATGACACTGTGCGAGACTCAAAAGCTGCGAATTGGCCGTCCAGATCCAGAAATCTATTTTGACTTTAGGCGATTTTATTAACGTTCAATTTAACGTTTGAATAGACGGCACAAACTTCGCCGAGGACATTCGTAAACTGGACTATGGACAACACATTGCAAGTGGAACGCCTGGACGAGTATTTGACACTATCAAGAGGCGAACGCAATCTTTCAAAATGCTGGTTCTGGACGAAGCCGACAAAATGTTGAACAAAGTATTCAAAGAGCAGATCTACGATGTTTATCGCTACCTGCCACCAGCCGCACGAGTCGGTCTAATCTCCCCCAATCTACCGCACGAGATTTTCGAGATTGCGACCAAATTTAGGACAGAACCAATTCGAATCTCTGTGAAACGGTAGGTTCAGACCATAACTCCGTAGCTACACTCCACTAATCCTTCCCGAATATATTTTTTGGCACGACTTCGAAATCTGAGGCGCCAAATTTTAAGCGGCTCATTCACGCTAAATCTAAAATACAAGTGGCCTAAATGATGATCATAGTAGGTACGTAACTACCTAAAGCGGAGATTTATTCTATATAAATTCTAGCACTGGATTTTCCCATACAAAAGTTTCAACTTTAAAGGTAAATATCTCCAAACCGGTTATGAATTCGCGGAAAAGGACTATAGAAGTCGCCCCTCTTTTTTATTTCAGTGACGAATTAACTTTGAAATGCATTAAACAATTCTTCGTCGTCGTCGAGAGGGAGGAGTGGAAGTCGATCTATACGAGAGGGAGGACTGGAAGTCGATCTATACGACACGCTGACGATATATGTGTGCCGCAGAAGGAGTGTGACAAGATAACGAAGGAGTTCCGATCTGGCCAGAGTCGAGTCCTGATCACGACCTATGAGTGGACCCGCGTCATTGATGTACAGTAAGTCTCGGGCGATATTCATATTTTATGCGATATTCATATTTTATGCGATATTCAATAGTACAATTCGGCGCAGATTGATGGCATACCGATGAATGTGATAGATTTAATTTTAAATTTAGCCGTTTCAAAACGAGCATAGGACTATTTTACTAGTACAGATAAATGTATTATATTCATAAGTAATATTCAATTGCGAATTACATATCGATTTTCTTAGAACCAGAAACTCGGGCTAATAATTCGCCTACGCCGAATACTTACGGAATAGAAGTTACCCCCAGCCATAAAGCATATCCATGCCAAAATGCTTTTCTATAGTGAAGATTGCAAATGCAAGTCGAATCAATTTATAATATACATATTTGGGGCGACCGGTAGCGCAGTGTGTTGAGGCATCAGTCTCATGTGTGACTACTGGCGTTTCGGGTTCGAGTCCCGTCCACGACGACGTTCGTGGCCATGGATGTGCAGGAGGTGCATGCTGGCAACTGCATTCTCCGAAACCAGTTTATGCCGTCGAAACGTCAACTGGGCTACAAGGAACAGTTGACGCGCTATGCCCCACAAGGGGTTAGGGCAATTGAGAGATAGTAATTTATTTATAATAACCCATTTCACAAACATTGGGTAGGCCCGCCGAAATATGCTTTCGGACCCCGATCATTAGAGCATCATACGCATACCATAACTGTACTGTAGAATAGTGATGGGCATAATGACTCTTTTCACTGTGCCAGCACATAAGCTCTGAATCTTTCCAATGAGTCATTCAAAAAGAGTCGTTCAAAAAGAGTCATGCAAAGCGTCTGAAATTTGGTTAATAACATATTTAATAAGAGTCGTAGATGGGCGATCCCAATTTTTTTCTCTTTTTTGACCCCAGATTCGGAATTAGCAACCCCCCAATACCCTTCAGTTCGGGCCAGCCCGATCGGACCACTATTGCCAATCTGGAATAGGCGACCCCATTTTTTTTTATCTCTTTTTTGACCCTATATTGGGAGTCAGTCAAATCATTCCACTCTGTTCTAAAAGCTCCATGCTACGAATTTCCTCATTTGGCAGAGAATTTGAGTAATCGGAGTATGCGCTTCTTGAGTGAAACATTTAAATTTGAGTCTATACTGAATTACACAAATAATCAATGTTTTTGTTATGTGTTATCACCACAGCCCAGTATATCTCACAGCGCAGAATGAGTGAAATATAGAAGTGTTAGTGTGCTGTTTGTGTTAAAAACTCAAAACTCACATTGCGAACAACTCATTGCGTCCCACAGTATACAGAACAGAGGAAATTGTCTGGTTGGTGGTTTGGTATCGTTTTCATCTAAAGTTGAATTTGAGGTGATGATACAAGACGATTTCTTTGTTTTAGGATGTTGGGCTTGTTTTACGTACCTATATTTAGGGAAACTTGAATAGGCGGTGCGACGTAAGCAAATGATTTTTGATTTGCTTGCAGTCAGCATCAGTCAGCAGTTGTGTGTACATTTGAGTATACTCAATGCGTGCATTGCATACTGCATAGAGATGATTATGAATGGATTCAGATGGGATTTGTTTGGTAGATAGATGATGGTGGTTTTAGTTTCAGATAAATATTAGGATGGCGTGTGAATGAATATGAATGTAATACATATATGTATGTAATCAGAAATTTTGAATGATCGTGGATTTGCTATGCGTTGCGTTGTATCTATCCGGGATCTAGTTTGGGTATTCATTTTTACTATACAGTGTGTCATTCTTAAATTGATCGACTCGGAAGCTATGTCGTTGTGCCGAATCTTTCGCTCATCCTGTTGATTCGATCAAAAAGTACGACTCCTTACTGTGTTACACATCACTATGTAGAACAATATCATTTCAAACTGTTGTATCAACGCACCGACAACATTGAGATTTCATAAAACTTTTGTAAAATATTTTACGGAGTGTAATATAGTCAGAATCACCGACCCCCCACCGACGAACAACTGCTGGTCTTCCGAAGTTGAAGGACGCGGTCACTTGACCGAGATAATTGTACGACAATGATCCAGACGGCCAACAACCTACTTCGGTCCGTAGAGCCGCAATGATGATTATGAGGCAATCCAACGCCCAACAAAAGTGAGGGAGTTTCATTTCGATTTGTTCCAATTTAAGCAAAAATCATGCTTTAAGCATAATTTTAAAAAAATCCTTTTTTTTTTCATTATAAGCAACAAATGGAGAGACATAAATCGGGAACGGGTATTTTTTTATTTGTTTGGAAATGGAAACCATTGTATCACTTTGTTCCTGTCCTTCACTTTGTTAAATCTGAATTCTTCGTTCAAAGACAAGACCATTAAATGAAAAATCCTTTTTCATTTTCATTGCTTTCTCGAATCGTATGTACGAGTACACATATCATTGTCAAGATGAAATTGTTTCGATAACTTGCAAAATCGATTTCCATATTTAATTAAATAGCAGGTATCATCCATATGAGGCAAAGTCGGCAAGCCAGGAGTTCTGGAAGGCAGTCATGTCGGAAGAGAAGCTCGAGATTCGACTTATCTGATTCTAAGGTAGAATCTTACTCCTTGTTATGTTACCACCCATGACCATGGTAAACAGTGTCCTCCAACAAACGTACGTATGTACATACATAATGCTGTGGTAGGAATCGTTGTATGTATGGTAACATATGGCCTATCTTTTCGTAACAGGTTTATTGTAGCGAATGTCATAAACAAAATTTCCTTTTTACTTTACGATTCCTGTTTCCGTGGGGTAGTTTAGTTAGATTGTCTCATAAAGCTTACGGGGTTGTATTCAATTGAATTTTTTGCGAGAAATTCGCGATTGAATTACAGATACTGACGATTCCCGTTAAAGTTGCCTCATCGGAAGGGGTGTGAGTAGGCAAAAGGACTGAATCTCTTATAAGCGGGTTGGAATAACATTAGGATTTATGGATTTTATCAACTATGATGTGTAGCTTCCGTATTGCTTTACTTTTTTTTCGTGAAGTTTGAGTGTAAGCGATGTATCGAGAACTTTCACTGTTCGTTGCAGGAATTTGAAGATGAAAAATAATTTTCAAGATTTACCTACATGTTTGTTCTTTTTTCTTTGTGAAATTGATATACGTATGTAAGTTAAGAGGATCACGAATGATATGGGTCTGTTGGGTTAGATTATAATATTGATTGGAGGAACATTAATGAGGAAATATTAAAAGGAAAGAAAGAAAATAAACATCATCATTTTGGTTTAGTAAAATGTTGGACAATAGCTCTACTCTAACCAATCTATTCCATTAGCAGGCTGGATATACTGCTATATTTTCTAGAGCTTCATATCCCAACAAACACGTGGCGGTTATTACAGCATTGCGTTTTCATAAGGCTGGGCAGTGGCATTTGCTAGGCACCGGCGAGTTCGCTAGTCTGTATATTTTTGATCACGCAGCATACTTGTATTATACCTCCCCTCCTAACCATGTGTTTGAGGCGCATGCCATTCGCCTTAACCCCTCCACTGAAGAATGAGCGCGTCAAAATCTCTAGCAATACCTAAGTTTCGTTAGCATATACATATACTTCGGATGTTGCGGTTGCCAACTTAAACCTGTTATCCCTGCAGTTTTTTTCCAGACAAGCTTGGAATACTGTGAGGGTTCTCATAGTACTTACAGGTAATTTTTTTTTGTAAACGCGTCGGTAAAACGAAGCACTGAACTCTAGGTTCTACTTTTGCCCTAATCCCTAGTGGGGCTTAGCACGTCGACTCCTCTCATGTTGCTTAGTAGGCGTTTCGTTAGTATAAACTGGTTTCGGAAGAATAATGTTGTTAGCATGCACCACCTACCAATTTAGCTGCATACTTGCGACAAGCCGGAAAGGTTCTGGCTTTTTGTTACACCCCACACCACAGGCAAAAGACCACACAAACATGATACCCACAACAGGATTCGAACTTGTGGTTGACCGGTAGCATCAGACTTTAAATTGACGCCTGAACGCACTGAGCTTCCAGCCTCACCAACTCTAAATTTAAGCATTGTTAGGTAGACTGAGAACTCGCGGCTGCCGAGTGCGTTTGATAGCAACATGCATCATCCGAAACCTGTAGTATAAGTAGTGATATGTATTTGGCAAGAATTTTGTAAACCTGATTCCTTCAAGGAACAGGTGGCGGCTAGCGTACTCTCTTTTTCCCACACTTTAGGCATATCTGTAATGGTACAGTAAAGATTCACTTAACCGGCGACTTTGCATAAAAGAGAACTAGAAACAGGAACAGAATTCAGTACATTTGCGACAGGAGCAGAATTATTATTCTGTTTCATCATCATTGTGGCGTGACAACCCGACGACGGGCCTTGGCCGCCTGGATCGCTGTCCTCCAATTATCTCGGTTACGTGACCGCGTCCTTCGATCTTGAAAGCCCAGAAGTTGCGCAGCGTCCGCATATACTGAGCTCTCCCAACGAGCTCTCGGTCGTCTGGGCAGTCTCGCTCCGTCGACTCGTTGTCCGTTCGCTACTTTCCTTGGCATGCGATCATCGTCCATTTGTTGTACATGCCCTGCCCATAGAAGTCGTTGTAGTTTGACGAATTTCGAAATTTCTAGCTCATAGTACAACAGTTCATATAACACATGGTTATACGGGATGCGCCATCCATCTAGATCACAAACAGCCCCGAAAATTCACCGAAAAAACCATGCGTTCGAATGTGTCCGGCATTTTTCCGGAGTTAGGGTCTATGTTTCGCAGCCATAGCATAGCACTAGTCGTTTGATGGTTTTGTACACGCAGAGCTTTGCGATTATATTCACATTTCATTATGGGGAGAACCGAGGAAAAGGTCTTATTAGTTAGCTGTTTCCGTCGCTTGATTTTATAAGTATCGTTGGCGTCCTTGGACAAGTTCCAAAAAAAGATATATGACGTCGCTCACGAACTCGATGCTGAGGTTCCCACATTGCTGTCGCCTTGTTATCGATTGCATCATTGTTCAAAATTGAACTAACCTGCATCTTCAGTGAACATCAACATGTCCTTCGCTTTCCATTTTCTTACATTCAGCTGTTAGACCCGGAGAGAAAGGGTCGACTCAATCAATATAAACTTTAAGTATCTGTTTTTAGTCTCATCTATCATATCTAATCCATCACATGAAATCAAAGTCGACTTTCAATTAGGCGGGTTCCTGCCATGTCATCATGTTGTCATTATGGTGTTCATCAACCTTTTTCTCAGATTCCGTTTCGCCGTCGTTTATTCTAAGGAAATGGTTGTTAGCGAAAAACGTGATGGATGAATGTATTATTCGCAATATCCGTCATGTCATGCGACGGGTTTGTAGTCCTGGGTAGTCAGCGTAAATTTTCCACGTTTTCTTAACTGAGTGAGTTAATATTTTGCAGGGTAAAAATATGGACTTTAATTTTGGGATGTTTTTTTTTGTAGTAGGATCAATTTTTCTCAGCAAATTAACAAAAGACGAGTCCATCTTTTCTGGCTACCTCATTTATCACGTCGCCTTTGTCCTGATGTTGTCTTCAATGGTATAATATATTCAGGACTGCCGGAAAATAGCAATAATGTGAACAGACAGAAGGGGTGGTGGTCACGGCCTTTATTTCAGAATTAAATGTCCCATTGTTGCCTTCACCAACTGTTGAAAATTTTAGTATTTTAAATAAACTTTGATACCCTTGGCGCATAGTGCAGCTTTCTTTAAAACCATGACGATCTGTCGCAACCATTCATTTGACAAATCGCTAACTTGACTTGAAAAGGCGTCAAATGCTTTCTAAAAGAGCATAATTGGATTGGAACAAACGTTAATTTGATTTGAGAAAGCATTTACTTGTATTAAGAAATTATCACCCTTTTGCTAGCTAAAAGTTTAAAATGTGAGGTTAAACAATACCTTCCACAATTAAAGCTATTCAAAACTCACGATACTCGACTAGGCGCTTTTTTTAGCAGATTTTATAACAGTATAACGGTAACAAGTTATCCACAAAAACGTGTACGTTCAGTTTGCAGATAGTGATCAATTGCATTAAGTTTTAACAATTGTTAAATTGCTCGTATATTCCATGTTCCAAAACAGTCTACCGTAGATCGTTTGCGGGGTTGTAGTTGTAGTTCCAATCGTATCGAAAGATTGGCTTCAATTTTCAGGGCAGCTGTTATTTTCTAGGAGTGGGCGGTAGGTTCATCGTCCAAGCGAACTCATCATAGCAAATCATACTACTGGTAACATCGGCCAAGAACCACCGCTACCTTTCCATGTTACGCGAGCATAGTAATCTACAATCTACGAGTATATTGAGAGTATTGAAAAGGTCCTTCGGACTCCAAAATTTGTATCCATATCTCAATTTGTTCTTCAGGTGTCGGGACGACAGACTGTTGAACAATCAAAACTGTCTTCATTTTACGCGTTCTTAGATCCAGATTAAATTTATACAGCTCACATGCATATATGCGAAAATTGAATTTTAACCCCATTCTCATATGCAAATAATAGATAAAGGCGATTTGAAACATGTTGACGTTTAACCAATTCACCAAAGAACGGTCAGTCATCTTGTACGGGAATGGATCTCATACAGGACGAGATGAAGTCGCCTAAAGATAAGAAAATTTTTAAAACCGAAACTTTGCAGATGATATCTACTGTAAATAAAATTTATATAAAGCGCTATTCGCTAATTTTAAATGTAAGTAGCTGACTAGCTAACTAGGGTTCCCTACGCTCACAATATCGACTTCAATTTCGATCGTTTTAGACAATTTTTCATGATCACTCGCCCGGGAGGGAGGGGGCGGGCTAAAATGACTAAAATGAAACTTCTAGCTGTTATACTTACCGAGATAGAGCCTTTAAAGCATACATCGATGATAAGGCATTTTTTAATTTTTGCTCACAACTACTCTAAAAATGGGCTGAATCGAAAAATATTGGCCACGTTAGGCTTACAATCAAATTATCCGCATCTTTTACAAAGAAGCTTTTCCATTTGGAGCATCCTTTACAAAGATCTGTGAGCTTGAAAAGTGATAAAGTGGGATTTTTCTCCGAAGCCTCGAAAATTGTCGTTTTTGACTATCGATTTTGACTACGCTACTGAACTGAATTTCAACTTGGAGCAGTGCATTGGGCAAAAGTCAACGCTCTTTCATTTACTCCTGCAAGTTTATTCGATCTTGCCCTAATTTTTATTAAAAAGTCTCCAAATTGGCTCAATTTTACTCGCCTAATCCCTGTATGTAAAAAATAATTTTCACAGATATTTTCAAAGAAAACCTTTTTTTCATTTTCACCTTCACGATAAAGTGTACAGAGCCCTAAACATCGGTCATTTTGGATTAATTTTTAAATGAATTATAATTGAGTTCGAAGGGAAATACCCTAGACTTATGCAGACCTAGTGGTGACACCAAAACTTCGAATATGCAGTGAAAGTGTATGTTCAATATTTCCTATATTGTCGGCTTCGGCAAAATTAAGCCGATGAAGCTACGATGAAAGAACATTTGTAGGGAAGGTGGGCGCCATTTGAGAATTTAGGATCTTGCCCATTCCCAAATTCAACTAACTAACCCACACCATAAATATTTGACCGAAATTTCAAGCCGCTAGTTTCATTCTATTGGAAGTTACCATATATTTGAGATATCATTTGTAGGGGAGGTAGGCGTCTTTTTGCCCCGATCATGCCCATTTCCAATACCAGTCAACTGGATTCCTTTATAAACATTTGACCAAAATTTCACCTTGCTATATTTATTCTATGGAAAATTATCGTTTATTCGAAGTGGTTTAATGGCTGGTCTGATGCGTGGTCTAATGCGTAGTCTAATGGCTGGTCTGATGCGTGGTCTAATAGGCGGTCTAATGAGTGGTTTAATGTGTGATCTAATGGTTGGTCTGATGCGTGGTCTAATGGCTGGCCTGATGCGTGGTCTAATAAGCGGTCTAATGGGTGGTCTAATGCGTGCTCTAATGGCTGGTGTAATGCGTTGTCTAATGAGTGGTCTAATGGCTGGTCTGATGCGTGATCTAATAGGCGGTTTAATGGGTAGTATAATGTGTGGTTTAATGGCTGGTCTAATGCGTTGTCTAATGAGTGGCCTAATGCGTGGTTTAATGGCTGGCCTGATGTGTGGTCTAATAGGCGGTCTAATGGGTGGCCGACGCAGAAGAACTTCTGGTTACGCTCGATACCGTCGCAAAAGAAGTTGGACTACGTATCAACGAGGGTAAAACTAAAATAATGAGCAATCGACGACAAGGACACGTGCACATCAATGTGGGGGATCTCAAAATCGAGTTCGTGGGTGGGTGGGTTACGTGGGTTACGTAAGTTGCAACTTGTCAAGAGACGCCAACGAAACTGACGAAATCAAGCGACGGATACAGTTAGCTAATAAGGGTTTTTTCTCGGTTCTCCCCATAATGAAATCGAAGCATGTGCATAGAAACACGAAGCTCCGCGTGTACAAAACCATTATACGACCAGTGCAATTCTACGGCTGCGAAGCATGAACCCTAACTCAAGCCCCCGGAAACATGCTGGACACATTTGAACGTAAGGGTCGACGGCGAATTTTCGGGGCTATTTGCGATCGAGATGGATGGCGCATCCGGTACAACCATGAGTTGTATGAATTGTACGACGAGCTGGAAGTTTCGAAAATCGTCAAACTATTGTACAACGACTTCAAAGGGCAGGGCATGTCCAACGAATGGACGATGATCGGAAGAAAGTGATGAATGCAAAACGAGTCGAAGGAGCGAGACTACCTAGACGACCGAGATCTCGTTGGGAGAGCTCAGTATATGTGTACGCCGAGCAGCTACTGGGCTTCCAAGACTGGAGGACGCGGTCATGTGACCGAGATAATTGAAGCACAACGATCCAGGCGGCCAAGGCCCGACATCGGGTTGTCGCGCTACGATGATGATGAATGAGTGGTCTAATGCGTGGACTAATGGCTGGCATGATGCGTGGTCTAATAAGCGGTCTAATGGGTGGTCTAATGCGTAGTCTAATGGCTGGTCGGTTTTAAAACCCCCTTACAGTTCCCCAAATATACTCGTGCTAAATTTGGTGACAAACGCCCGACGACAAATATACAAACCTCATCATCAATTTTATCTGAATGCCGAAAATACCAGCGGTAGACCGAAAGACGACTGACTGTATATTAATACTCGGCATTTCAAATGTCTACAATATAACATTGTTTCTAGAATTCATTTATTTCTTTAAATCTTCGAATCTTCTATAACAGAACGTATGAAGATATCAATGAATAGTATCTGATGTCACCAGACGAATGTCTGGACTATTTCGAGATTTCTTGGTAATTATTCAGATTAGCCCCTTCACCTCCGATGACCTTGAATTTTATGTTTTAGAGTCTGTCATGCTGAATAAGAATATACAGGGTGTCCGTAAAATGGTGTATAAGCGCACTGGAATGGCTTCATAGAAAGAGTTAACGACATGTTACGGCTGTTTCGGATTGTCCGGTTTCCCTCGGATCAGCTAAATTTCATCTGGCTGGAAACCGGATGATGGATGGTTCAACATTATCCGGCTAAAAACGAACCGGACAAAGCGAAAATATTTATGCTAGATAGATAGATTGAGATAACGAACGAATGCTGGAAAGAATACAATAAACGCGAGAACACGACTATTTTAATGCAAATGGCAAGTAATCGTCTGATTTACGACCGGACAATATGAAGGCGTTCGTCTAAACACATGTATATTTATCCACCGAAAGAATAGTCCAAATGTCCGGCTGCTATCCAGAGAGTTCTCCGTTTTTAGCTGGACCGGAACAATGTAAGTTCACTATGCTATTCTTTGTTCCACTAAAAATTTCTTCCGGTTTCTGGCCGGATGAAAATTAGCCGGTCCGGGGGAAACCGGACCGGTGTTTTTTTCAGAGGAATTAACTCTTCCCAAAAAATTTGGCCCGTCCGGCTTTTGCCGGACAATGTGAAATAGGCATTACTTTCTCAACCCTAAGCCGGAACGCATATTACTCCCAACCCAGACACAAGCCACGCAAAAACCACACCACATTGTTCTTATGAAATATGATTTTAGTACTTGTTACAACAACAATACCATGTGGCTTGTGCATGGGTTAGGATCTGTTTGGAGCGTTATGCCCTGGGCCTAATAATTGTTATAGGGTTCATCAAAATTGACTTATTCATCTGCTTTTACTCTCTTGGTTCGGTCAAGCTAATTCACATGAAGTCATCTTCATGGTGACGGGTTTCGGGATACATACATTTTATTTGATTCTAGTATTGTTTTCTTTCATGCCTTCAATATTAAACTACAATACATACGCATGCACATACATATGTCATATGTATAGACAGAGGGAGGCAAACTCTGTTTCATCCTTAAGCAACAATCCTGCCCATTGTCGTATCCATTGTGAACATTTGCAAAAAGTGGCTTTTCCTTGATGTTTTTCTCCCTTATTTCATTGTGTCCTTAAAAGTTATCTGTCTGTTTCTTCGTTTGTTTGTTTAAGAAAGTAAAAAGATTGCTTTTTATATACTTTTGGGGGCGATGATATTGTGCGAGACTTTTATGGCGAGAAGAAGGCCTTCAGGCCACTTAAACGGGATGACCGCACCGACATGGCATCCCGGCCAGAAAAAGAGAAAACATGAAGATGGTTTGGCGCGGCAACAATCAGGAAGAAAAGGCAGTGAATTGATACAACTGGCTTTTGGCCCAATTAACTTAAATGGTCGCCCTCAAGCCTGAAAAGAAAATGAAGTGGATGAGAATGGATGTTAACAAACGAAATGGACAATAATTGTATAGTAGCCTTGAAGTGCTCCCTCCCCGGTCAGAGGCAAATGAATAAATTAAGACATTTGTCATTTGTTTATAGGTGCGGCCTTAAAAAATTTAAGACTCAATTTAAGTTGGGAAGATTGATGCTTAAATGGGTTAAGGGCGGAACAAATTTTCAACAGGGTTAAAGTATGTAATTGATTTTTTTCTGGGATATGAAAACGCGATCGAAATAATAGGATGTTAAAAAACGGGAAACAACAATGCAATCGAATTAAATGGGTAGGCCGTTCCCAGACGGGTCGTCTCGTAATCGGATCGTCTGCGATTCGAAATAAACCTCCCAATCAAATCAATTCGCTTACGTACCGGCCTATGGACGACCCGTATGCGGATCTCCATACATTTGCTTGGGAAGTGGAGTTTAAATCGCAGACGAGCCGATTACCAGACGAATATGAGACGATCCGTCTGAGCACGGTCTTACTTATACCATATTTCAAGGGTAGATTCTGCCGTTATTGTTGTAGCAATATTTGAAATACTTAAGTGTTTGTAATATACGTTAACAATCGATTTCCAGGTTCTCGGTATCAAGTCCAATTAATATGGCCACATCGGTAGGGTGTTCCAAACCGTTCTGGGCGTTAGTACCGCAGGTGCAGTTGGAAAGCTGAATTCGAGTATGTGGTGATCGTCATGGGGAGTGCTGTCACACGCTGGACAAGTATTTTGAACTGTTCGGTTAATACGAGATAAGTACAAATTTAGTCGCGAGAACCATCCAGACCCGAATTGAGCGAGTGCAGATCTTGTTGCACGTGGTTGAGTTACTTCATTCGAAGGTATGGTTGGTGGTCATGCTGAGAGGACTGGGCTCGGTTTTAAGTTTTCGATTGACTTCTGAACTTTTTCCCTATGTAGCGTAGTGATAGCAATTCTGTAGGAGGTATCGTCAAATGATCCTTTCTTGAAACGCTGGATATCCCTTTCAAGATTTGTTAGGTAGCGACGAATATTACGTGGAGGTGGTATTCTGTCTAAAAGGTTGTAGCTCGGTTGGTTATGACGATAACAGCCTACTAGATATTGCTTCCATAAGAGGTTGTTATGGGATCTTAGTGGCATAATGTGGATCTCTTGGTGTAGGTGATCCTGAGGAGACACCAAACGCCAGCCTGTTACACTACGTTGTGCACCATTTTGACAAGACTGGATGTTAGGCCGAGTTTAGAAGCTGCGGGAGCTCCTTCTGTTTACAAATTTACATTGAAATGAACCAAAATGCTAAAAAAAACTATGGCAGCAGACGCCGCGGGAGTCGCCGCGGTTTGTTGAGCGGCAAGATTACATTTAAATTCAATGTAAATTTCTAAACCGCGGCAGCTCCCGCAGATAGGATAAACGCAGCCTCATGTCATTGTATATCACTCAGATTTTGAGACAATACAGGTGCTGATGGCTTTATAGGTTACCAGTAAGGTTTCTTTATGCTTGCCCCAGGAACTGCCAAGAGCTTTAATAACTTTGTTCCAGCTTCTCATTTTGCAACATATTGTAGATGCATGGGCAGAAGATGTGTCCATTTTATCAAGGGTGATACCGAGGATTTTTGGATGGTTTATCGTTGGGAAGTGAGTGAGGGCTCCTTTCTCATCCTCATTTGCACAGCTGCGGCAATGCGGATTACAAGGGATGCCAAGCCTTATTGCATGTTCTCCGATAGGCCAATGTCCTGTAATGACTGCCGTGCGCCTAGCGATACCTCTACGTGACTTGGTCAATGGTTCTGATGTTTTCCTTCTGTTATCTCTCTCAATTGCCCTAACCACTTGTGGGGCATAGCGTGCCAACTGTTCCATGTGGCCCAGTTGACGTTTCGTCGGCATAAACTGGTTTCGGAGAATGCAGTTGCCAGCATGCACTTCCTGCACGTCCATGGCCATGAATGTTCTCGTAGACGGGATTCGGGATTAATTCTGTCATAGAAGGGCCATATTTTCCTTGATACGGCGCAAGTTCACAGATTTCGCTATTTGAAATCCGCAATATTGAGGTAGTGAGAGGAGATCTTGCTCTTAACAGTCCACAGCGAAATACAAACAGATTCCGCATGAGAGCTTTCTAGGACGGCCCTCCTGGCCTGTTCGTCGGCTTTCCCTCAATGTCTCTATGACCAGGTATACCCAGAGCAGGGTGATATTGAGCCGTCTGCGAAGACGAGTTAACACTTCTCCGCACCGCTCGACCAGTTTGGAGGAAGTACTCACCGAGTTTAGTGTCTTGATAGCGGCCTGGCTGTCTGAGCAAATGACAATGTTCTGGTAATCTGGTATATCTCTGAGAATGAGACACGCCTTCATAATTGCGAGAGTTTCCGGCTAGAAAATGCTGGCATAATCCGGGAGGCGATAACTCTTCGAAATATTCAGTGCTTCAGAAAAGATCCCTGCACCGACGCCGTAGTTCATTTTCGACCCGTGCGTCGGTGAAAATCGTGATGTTAAAGTCCTTTACCACCTCGTCCCCCTCCATTCAGCCCTGGTTGGGGAAGCTTCTGTCAAACCTCAGTTTGGGGACAGCGAAATCTGTTTTTACCTTAACAACATCTCGTGGCAACTGGCTGAGGATGTTGTTATGCCCGTACGGCTTAGCAGTCCAGACTCCCGAGTCTCTAAGTCCGAATGCACTGCCCGGCGCCAGCTGTTTAACCAAGAGGTCTATTGGTGGAAGATGCAGGATCACGTTTAGTGCTTCCCTCGGGCAAGTCATAGTACCCGTAGTGCCACGACATGCTGTCCTTTGCACCCTGCCAGGTTTTGTTACGTTGTAGCCATTAGCAAGTACTGGCCATCAAACTAATAACCCATATAAGAGAATCAGACGGACTACTGCTGTGTACATCCAGAGGACTATATTTGGCTTAAGGCCCCACCTTTTTCCAAAGGTTTTCTTACAGGCGTAGAAAACGGTGCAAGATTTTTTCACCCGCTCATCAATATTTAGCTTCTAGCTGAGCTTCGTGTCTAAAATGACACCTAGATACTTTGCGCTGGGTGATAGTTGGAGTAACTGATCGTTTAGTTTAAGGAGGGTGAAATGCGGTACTTTGATTTTAGTGGTAAATAGCATTAGTTCAGTCTTGCCTGGGTTAACGCCCAGTCCACTGCTTGTGGCCCAGGTGCTCACCATATCCAGAGACCATCCATGAGTTGACTTATCACGGAGAGGCACATTCCTGACACCACTATTGCCACATGATCCACGTACGCGACCACTTTAATCTCTTTCTTGTCAAACCTTGTTAGGATTTTGTTGATAACCACCAGCCATAGTAGTGGAGACATGCCGGCTCCTTGAGGTGTCCCTCTGCATACAAGTCTGGTTAGATGGCTGTTTCCCAAGTTCGCATGAATTATTCTAGATCTTTTCAGAGTCACAATCCATCTGCCGATCCCTGCCTCTACTCCCAAATCTGATAGTGCTTCGCGAATAGATTGGATTCTGACGTTGTTGAAAGCACCCTGTATGTCGAGTAAATCTGATAATGTATGTATACCTATATTGCTTATACTGAAGGCTCTGCTCAATGCCACGCACAACCTCGTGGAGAGCGATTTCTGTTTTTGTGTAAAAATTGATAGGCCAGGGGAAGACAACACAAACATGGAAGTCAAACATGGGGAATAATAAAAAATGGGGCGATAAGGATGGAATAGCTGGCGGACGGCGCAAATGCCCCTGCGCTCTCACCGTGGTCCGGATGTAACAGGACCCTCGGCCTCTAGTTTCGTACCACCGACAGATCACTACTCGTATTGCCTTAGATCTGCCAGTGGAAGCAGCACTTCCAGGAAGTGGTTCATTACAGGTGGTTCATTACAGCTTCATCAATTGATCCTATAAACTTGAATATATCTCAAGATCACCTATAGTACCATTGGCAGAGATTTACAGCCAGCATATTCAAATGTCAACCCATCACTCTGGGGCTTCAGTGAACTCTTTTTGCCTGTGCATAGCCAAAGATAATAATCCAGAAATGCTATCAACGTTTTTTTTTTGTACAAAGCAGAAAAGAGCAAATCAAGCCGCGAAAAACCCAATAGAGCAGGTTAGAGTAGCGTAGACAAAAACGCGGCATGTCTTTGCTGGGAGTGTGTCTTGGTTTATTTAGAGTTCAAACGTCAACTGAAATTTCCAGAAGAAACTTAAATCCTTAGTACAGATACAATCGGACAATTTTTTTTTTAGTATCAAAATTATTTTATATGTTGACTATTCCATATAATTACACAAAACGTACGTACATTTTATTGACAAGAAATGAATACGACGTGCTTCCCCAACTGCCCTAAAATTGCGACACCTGCGCCGCCTGCATTTCAAAACGCGGACTACTCAACAGAGTATACTTGCACTAACCTTATATCCAGAGAAGCTCAGATCAAATTGTTAGTTTAATTATGTGGTCTTAACCTGCTCTACTTTGTATAGATGTTAAAAAAAACAGCCTAATATATGTACTTATTTTGCTTATATACGTGCATAATGTTCACGAGGTGGTACTCGACTGAACCAAAGAGTCTGGATTAAAACAAAAGATAACAACCCTTACAATTTTGAGTTGCATACGTGTTTCAAATTAAATTATAGTCGCTCTACACCGACTCGTCAAAAACGACTTTATGTGACTCATATCGTCCTGCAAAATAAAAATTTAAAAAAACATAAAGCTAATACATATTGCATGTGATTTGCATAATGGTATGATTCTGTTTTACCTACATATGTGTACGATTTGCGTTTTTCACCAGAATAGCGATAGTTCTAGGTAGAAAAATGAGTGAAACTACGTGTAGAAAGCGATGCGTGTTTAGAGAAAATTAAACTTCAGACGAATGGTGAGCACCTGTTGGCGGCTTGTTAACGAGGATGTTTTTCTTTTTGCTTGGGCTCACAATTAATGTTCACGAGCAATGATTAAAACGCGACGTAAGCAACTTTTAATTATAAGTTTCCGTTCAATTATCATAGTAGAAGGATGTGTTGAATTTTAAAATAGGAAGAAAATGTAAACCTATGTAAATCTGAAGTGCGTCTAAGGATGCAGAATTATTTCTCTATTTCAATTTATGGGTGTTCGTTTTCAATATGAACCATTTTGAGTACTTTAAAAAGAAATACAGTACAAGCTCACTTATATTAATACTCACTTACGTTAACGCTCGCTTATATTAACATTCAATTTCAATGCAGCACTATTATATTAACACCGTCGCTCACTTATATTAACGATGTTGAATAGAATTAGAAACAAATTTTTAGGGACTTCCAATTATTCTTTTTAATTTTCTAACGAAAATGTTCACGAAAAACTTGCAGTTAGGTTAACTTAGGTGCAAGGGCTGCCATGATTTACCAGCATCGGGTCCCTTGTGGTACCACAAAAAGTCACCTCCATCGGAACCTACCTACATATCAAACCAGCCTGTGCTGGCGATGTAACAATTGAGTTGTGTGGCAGTCATTTTCCTAAGGTCATCCAGATCGTAGAAGACGAAAATTTCCTTCTGCTGCCAGCCAAGGCTGGACGGAGAAGGTAGAGAACGTTCTCCTTCCCACTCATATCTCATCAACTCCTACAGAAGTCGTGATAAGGAAGATCGAGTTTCCAGGCGAGCACCCCAATTGAGCAGTGCCCCAAGATAACCCCTACGACCCTGCCAATGTGCTCCCATTCAGTGACATCAGTGTGGTAGTCCCAGTGGGGCTGGGATCAATTGTCAGCCAAATTATCGTCGTTATTTGATATGTGTTGGTGCATCTAATACGAGTATAAGCCCTGTACCAATAGCGGCCTTAATCGGCACTTTGAATTTGGCATATAATATTTTACTTTCCTTGCGTTTTTCGTCAATCGCCCCACTTTTACTCGCCCTCCACCCCACCCGTAAAACCAATATGGCTTGCGATCCAACAGAGGGTGATATTGAAAAAGCCACCCATTTCTGCGAGGGCTGAGCTCAATGAGTTTTCAATGTTTTTAGATGTCTTCAAGACGAAATGACCGCGTCACTGTCCGTGTAAATAGTAATATCCGTCACAGTGACATGATTGGCTAGCCCGGACAGGACATCCGGGAACAACAAAACCTCCGCCTGTAAGACACAGTAAAGATCGGGAATACGGAATGATTTCCTTCCTCCCGAGTATATGCCTACTGCGACCCTTTCGTCGGTCTTAGATCCATAGATGACTATGAATTCGGTGGCCAAGGGCATATCCCCTGTCCATAGAAGGGCATATCCCCTGTCCATAGAAGGGCATATCCCCTGTCCATTGAAGGGCATATCCCCTGTCCATAGACTCCTCGGCGGAATCAAACTAGTGAAGTTTCTGCCAACATGATATTTTGGAGTAGTGGAGTACGTCTCCCTGGGGAGATCCAGGTGTTTCAGTATAGTAGAGTATCCCACATTCAGTGCACGCCACTGGGCCGCCTCGCAAAGGCACAAAGCCGAGTTTGCGGCCAGTTGTTCGCCAACAATATCCGGCGGGAGCGAGCGGAATATCATATCTAGTATCCGGCTAACGGAGTAGTTCTAACCACAGTATGCCTCTACTTCGAGTTATGTCCGCCATACACTGATACCGTACAAAGGACTCTGCCAAGCACAGTTAGTAAGGGAAATGACCGCATTTTCTTTCCGGACAGTAATTAGGTTATAGAATTGATATATGCAATAACGGAATAGCAATCCTGCCTGAGCAAAATTCATAAAGAGGACATCAAGACCTTAGATTTGGCAGCTAATGTAGCGCAAATCTCTACGAAAGTTTGTTTGTCGACCCCGACCATCACATTTGCGCACTCCACAGGATTGGTTTTTCGGAAAGACGATGTCAATACTTTTCACTTAATACCGCATTTAGCCAAAACTTCAATAAGGGAAGAGAGTCTTTGTTGGATTTTTTCTTTTACATTATAATTTAAATGTATAATTTGAGAAATTAAAAATTATAATTTTGATAATTAGGAACATATGGATTTGGCCTTAATGGGAGAATTTTCTCTACTGCATTTAGATAAAATCCTTAATTGCGGCATTTCCGCTTTAAGTGGTCCATTTCCGCTTTGTGGTAAGAACCTAGAACCCACGCAGAGAAATGTGTAAGTCCTAACGCAGAAATTTCTTGAATTTTGTGAACATACTATCTAATGAAATAGAAAGAATTCTCCAATTAATGCCAAATCCATAATGTTCCGATAATTACTTTGAATAATAGACGAGAAAAGCGATTAGGAGTTGGACTGACTGTAAGACGGTTCTACTGGCTCCGATTTCTGGTTTTCTAGATTTTGTATTATTTTTTTCAGTCGATAGTGCGGAGCGGCGTTTTTAAATGTAGATGAACTGATGATCACGTTGCTCGTGCTGATTGTCAGGTGACGATGCATAAAGTTTAATTGATGGCCTTGGTGTCTTGTAGGTTGAAGTTGGTTGTCTGCAGACGATGCATAGCGCCTGTTTGCTTAGATTTTGGACATTGCACACTTTCTGCATAGCATGCATACTTGTTCATAACAATATATATGAATGAAACATCTTCCCCATTCTACGAGTTTATTGACCCATCCTCGTGTATGACGCATTTATCTATTTAGCTAGAAATGGATGGCCTTAGTATCGTCTTTATCATTTATTTTATGTGATCAATTGAGAGGGATATAAGGAGACAACATCCGCATAAAATGAACACTAAATTCACTGACGTAATTCCACAATATACGAGCTAGTAGAAAAAACCGAGACACACGCCCTCTACCCCGTAACACCCACCCAATCCATATAGTCGCACCATGAGATGTCAAACTCAAATTCAAATGCTTCCCACTTGTGTATAATAACATTTCCTTTTGTCTCTCTACGTCGTAACACCAGCCCAGTCTTTAAAGACGCACCATGAGATGTCAAGCTCACATCCCTCTCTTACTTCCTCCCTTGTGCAAAATTGCTTAATTTCTCTCGCCAATTTCACTTCCTTTTAATCTCTCTCTTCTGGGGTGTGATCACACGAGAAAATAAATTAATTTTGAGTGAATATTACTCAAATTTAATTTTTTCAGTTTAAATAATATTTAAATTTTACTTTTTCGCCACATTTTCTTATTTGTCTTCAAGGTCATCATATTCATCACTTGGAAATAAAACATCTTAACAGGACTCATAAAGTACTCTTAACCCAATTCTTACGAATCCCATGTCTCGGTGTATATTCCCAAAGCATTTGCACTTTAATTGAAATGTGCAACAACCACAACTTAATGTTCGGTTGACTTTAGTTCGCATGAAAGTTAGTAAGAGGAGCGGCAGCTTAGCACAGATAAAAAGTGAAAGGAAGTTGCACAACTGAACACATATGGGAACATACCACAAACATGACAGAAGCTTAACTCTTGACACCCAACGAAGTTTGCAACAACTAGGCGGATCCTTCTTTCTTGACTTCACCCCACTTCACACGCAAAAAGAAGAATGTTAAACAATACGCGTATTCTTTTGTACTTCGGTGTTTGCAAGTTAAACCGCTGTGCAAAAAAAAAACAACATTTTAGAATAACTCTGTTACTATGGCAAATAACCCCTTCAGGGGCATGGGCGCCTCAACATCTCTTTCATAGCCTTGTTGACGTTTCGGTAGCTTATGATGTATAAATTTCAGATGGTGTAGTTGCTAGCATGCATCTCTTACCCAAACCGTCTTTTACTGACAAGCTTGGAACACTTTGCCAACTCTAATAGTACCCAAAGATAGTTTCTACTAACACGTCGGAGAGTGAACCCCTGCTTTTCTAGACGAAGCATCGTAGAGTGCATCCAATACCTTACGGCAACCGAACACGTTAATTTGATGAGAAGTTAAGAACATTTCCGGCAAAATATCAACGAAACGTTCACCTATCAAGGTATAACACAGAAGAGAGAGTTAGACGGAAATGAAAAAGAACGAGAGAAATGAAGTAATTTAACACAAGTGTGGAAGTAGGAAGGGGGATGCGAGTTTGACATCTCATGTGTCGGCTATATGGACCGGGCGGGTGATCCGCGGTGGAGAGACAAAATGGAATGTTATTTTTTACAAAGGACAAGTAGAGGGGGGAATGTGAGTTTGACATCTCATGTGCTTCTTTATGGACTGAGCGGGTGTTGTGGGGAAGACGGCGCGTGTCTTACTGTTTACTTTTTACGAGTAGAATTACTTCAAAATAGTAGTTTAGTGTTGAGTATATGCGGATTGCTCCTCCATAGATTCCATTTGAGCTATAATTACATACAATTTACACAAATGTTTTGTGCACCCCTTCCCATGTTAGGCGGCGTTTAGCCAATCTGCGCAACCGTCGCGGTTTTCAAATTTACATCGAATTTAAATGCAATCTCACCGCTCAACAAACCACGGCGGCTACCGCTGCGGTTTGTTCCATTAAAATTCAATGTAAATTTGCAAACAGTAGGGGGTCCCCCCAGCTTCAAAACGCGCCTTAGGTCGACTGCCAATTAAAAGAGGTCCATATGGAATCATGTGGGACGATTTTAGCCAATGGAAAACACAGCCGTAAAATTCGCGCCGGAAGGAGAAAATGAGCATTTTGTATTGGCTGGGTATCGTCAGATGGCAGAGTTTGCATTTGCCATAGTGTGCATGAATGGGTACCACAATTTTGCGTCATATCCACTCTTTATCATTCAGCGTTCATCAACAAACTTGATATCAAAAGTGCAATTAAATTACGAAGTTTCTACTTCTCAATAATCAGCTTGCCATTTTAGCGAGGCGAGCGACATCTGTTGACATATATGTAAATCCGATGAAGGATCATTGCCCCGTTGATTTCTCTCGGCGTATCCAGGTTAACGCATTATTGTAATTGCGTCTTTTTAACCTGCCTTAACCAACACCAGACTACAAAAGATCGCGCCTAAAGTTGATGTTGAATCTTGGGTGTTAAAATAAACTATTTATTTCTTTCTTCATTGGATTTCGCAATAATGCATGAGTTGTATAGTAAGTTTTGAATAAATGCGACAGTTGATATTTTTGTCAGTATACGGACAAGACGCTGATTTTGTCCCCGTTGGATTTTTGGAAAAGTTGGAAATGTGCACAGTGTTGCAGATAGTGAAGGAGAGGGAAATCTTGTAAATCGACAGACGAGACATGTACATTTATGTTGAATGTTGATTTATTGAGAAATCCAGTATAATAAATATAGTAATAGATCTATGACGTTGATGTTCGGTTGTTCTGGGACAATTCTTCTTGATTGTTGCAAAGAGGATTGATATTCTATAAGAGTGATCACTTCATAGAACTTTCCCCTCTGCCAGTAGATTTGTATGTTTTGACAAATAGTACCTAAGGTCGTGGTATTATCTGCCCACTTACTCTGAGTGCAGGGTCGATGGAAGAGAAAGATGTGTTATCAAATGCACTTTCGATATCCAAAAAGGCACATACCGCCGTCTCCTTTGCTGCCAGGTTTGTCTAAATTTCTTCTACTAGACAGTGTAGAGTAATTTCAGTCGATTTATCTGACTGGTATACAAACTGCTTACAATGTAGCGGAAATTTCGTGAGGAGTGTGAATCTGATGTGCGCATCAAGGATTTTTTCCATTGACTTAAGAATGAAGGAAGTTAAACTGATTGGCCCATGTAATTTAGGGTCATCATTGGGACGATTGCTCATTTTTGGTATGAAGACTACTCTAACCGTACTCCAGGAATCTTGTATATATTCAAGAGCAAAGTTACCAATGAATAAATTCAGGAGATAGGGGATAAGTATATCCTTCCCCTTTTGTAGCAGAGAGGAGAAGATTCCATCCGTCCTAGTAGATTTATATGGGTCGAAAGAGGCAATGGCCCATTTCGCTCAGGTCAGAGGACTTCCTATCATCAGAGTCGTCCACGCTGGCGCCGGTTGCACTATCCGTCTCGATCTTCCAACTTGCCAACCGCTCCACCAAACTTCCCACAATCTTCTCTTCTGGACTCTACTCTGTCGCCTTACGTAGCTTTTTTTGATCGGTCGGTCTTACGTGCCTTACGTGTAGAGGATAAATCGGACAAAGAAAAAGTCTTGTTCCCGTTCCTCCTCTAGGGCCTAAATACTTTTACAAACAAACGGCCCCACCCGTCAGAGAATCGGTTAAGCCCTGAGATTATGGAACATGTATTGAAGAGAGGCCATAGCCACACATAATCCACACGTGTTTCGTACACATTTTTTTCATAGCCTACCTTCTTAATTCTCTCGTTTGTCAAATAAACTGACTGAAAGTTGTAATTTGTGTTGGTTTTTTACAATATTTTTTTTCATTGCCTACTTTCTCCTATCAGCTGTTGCTCCCTCGATTACGGTATGATTAAAAATCACTACAAATTATTTAACAGCCGGGGGAACACTTTAGTGGTTTGTGTAATATGTCTTAGTGTGTAAACTGGTACCAACAATCTGGGCTGATTTCCGTTCTTTTTAATCTTCATATTCTCAGGTTAAGCCGATCTACTCGAGAAGCCTCCAATTTAGCATTATGACTAGTACGTTAGGGCTCAGTTGACGTTTCCAGACATGACAGTCATGTCACTCGCATTGTTTGTTTTCCTGGCGTTTCGATGTTTCGTGTTGGCTGAACTTAAAATATATAAGTATTCCCATTTTCACGTATTTTATTATTTTCTCGATTCTCTGTGAAATCTTTCTTCATTTCAGGATTCATATCGATAGTATATGTATGGAGCGCGTTATTCGGGAGGAAAGTCGATATCGTTGGATCACATCAAGCAGGCATCGACCTTGGTAGGTATCAGCATCCTACCGCTACCCCTTAGTTGCCACCGTTTCAGCAGGTCAGTGAAATCGACAGCGATAGCAAGCCTGCGGTCTCGATTCACAGCGTGTAGCGATTATAAGCGAGTTGAAATAGTGACCATAAGCGTGTAGCGTGGTTTCAGTTCAGAGCGTGCCAAAGCGTGTATAAGATACAAAATTCCGTGCGGGTGTGAAAGTTTTTAAAACAATGGCACTAACTGGAAGTGATATGGTTTTTCTGTTGGAAAATAGTTATTTGAAGTACAAAAGATTGTTTAAAACCAGGTTGAGGAGTCCGGAGCGTATATACCCTAGACTTGTACAGACCTAGTGGTGATACCAAAAGTACCAACTAGTAGCGACCATATGCATCAAAAGTGAGTTTCCCATATGGCCAGTTTATAGGGGAGGTTGGCAATCATCCAGGAGGATCTTGACCATTATCAAAATCAATTAACTAACCCATTCTACAAAGATTTGTCGAATTTTTCAAGTCGCTAGCTTCATTCTATCGAAAGTTATTACTTATTTGAAGTTTCACTTGTAGAGGAGGTAGAGGTTCCTTGGGTCGGATCTTGCTCATTATTACCACCAACAAATAAGATCATGCCAAAAACATTTCAACAAAATTTCAAGTCTCTAGCTTCTCTCTATCGAAAGTTATCGCTTATTTGAAGTTTCACTTGTAGGGGAGATAGGGGTTCTTCGGGTCGGATCTTGCTCATCATTGCCACCAACAAATAAAATCATGCTACAAACATTTAAACTAAATTTCAAGTCTCTAGCTTCTCTCTATCGAAAGTTATCGCTTATTTGAAGTTTCATTTGCAGGGGAAGTAGGGGTTTCGTTGGTCGGATTTTACGCATTTTCAATATTAGCCAACTGGATCCTATTACAAACATTTGACCAAAATTTTAAGTCGCTAGCATTATTTTGTCGTAAGTTATCGCTTATTGTAAGTGTCATTTCTAGGGGAGGTGGGGGTTCCTTGGGTCGGATCTAAGCCATCTTGAACACCAACTAACCCGATATCACTTCAAACATTCGACCAAAACTTCAAGTGGCTAGCTTGATTCTGTCAAAAGTTATCGCTTATTTGAAGTTGTATTTGTAGGGGAGGTAGGGGTTGCTAGGGTGGGATCTTACCCATTTTCAATACCAACCAAGTAGATCTTACTAGTAACCTTTTGTCAAATTTTCAGCTCGCTGGTGTCATTCTGTCGAAAGTTATCGTAATTAAAGGAATATTTAATTTTTTGAAATTTGTAGGAGACGTAGGCGTTCCTTTGATCTGATTATGCCCAACTTACTAGAACTCGAGCATCTTCTTACTCCAGGGTTACATGCCGAAAATCAGATGTCTACGTCAATTCGTTCAAGAGTTATAGACAAAAAACCCGAAAAGTAAGGAAGTTCGGGGCTCTTTGTAAGAAAATTACCGTTAGTTTTTAGCTGATCGATTTTATTTTTTTAGGGGAGTAGAAGATTGTCCTCACGAGCAATCTGCCAAAGCTAGAGCTTTTCCTATTTATTTAATCGGGTGTTATAGATACATTTAATTATTTTACATATATAGGGGAGGTAGGCGTTCTCTTGGCCTGATCATACCCATTTTCAATACCAACCAAGTAGAATATACATACTTCCAACATTTGACCAAAATTTCAAGTCTCTAGCTTCATTCTATCGAAAGTTATCGTGCGAACGGACAGACAGACAGACGGACAGACGGACAGACTGACAGACAGACAGACAGACATTGCTTAATCGAATCAGGAGGTGACCCTGATCATTTATATATATGCATTGCTATACCTCCGGAGCCTCCTTTAAGGTGTTACATATTTCCGTCGTGACAAAAACAATATACCCTATACTTTAAGTCTAGGGTATCAAAAAAGATAGAAGAAGTGCTAGGAAATCAGTTTTTAAAAAACGTATTGAATACGGATAATTTTATAATTTGTATCCACAATTAAGAAATGATGAATCAAACTTCTATGAATATTTTAGAATAACACACTTCCTGAACGCCAGTGCCTATAACGTTTCTTAGAAAATGCATGGCTTCAAATAATGCCCACTTCGTGAAAGATGTACCACTTCCAGACTTCGGTATTTTTGTCACCTTCCTCAGCTCTACTCTACAGTTGTCCTTCAAATTCTTTCACTATCCTTTTACAGTATCACCTGAAAAAAAGGTTTAATTATTTTCTTTTCAGATTTTTATCCACCGAAATTTCATTAGAGGATTATCATTTCTTTTTTTTTTCTCTTTTATTACTCTAACCCCTTGTGGGGCATAGCGCGTCAACTGTTCCATATGACCCAGTTGACGATGATAAACTGGTTTCGGAGAATGCAGTTGCCAGCACGCACCTCCTGCATCCTCATTAGAGGATTATCATTTAGCTACAGAATATCGCATAGCGCGATATCTAAAATTGTCGGAAATGTCTGCACAGCGATATGGGATACATTTGTCTCAGATCATATGCCAGTTCCAATTACTGCCAGCTTAGGCCTTCCGCAGACGACGAAACTGCTTTGCAACTCGAGTTGCAAACCCGTTTGCGATGCAACTGATTTGTGACATTGCCTGTATACAGCAATGGGGACCCGCACACGAGTCGATTAGTTGCAAACCGGTTTGCAATGAGTTTGGAATATGTTGCGTGCGACTGGATTCCCGAGTCGCAAAGAAGTTGCAGTTGGAAGTTGCATATGTATTTTGTTGTTGCCCACAGATCACAATAAATCTGGTCAGCTGTTCAGTCTGTCAAAATGTGTTAAGTGGTGTTCGCGATGGTTGAAATGCGTTGTGTTTCAAATCTTCGTGTTTATTAACATAGTAAAAGGTGGCGGCTGGTGGCTGCAGTAAATTTGACAGGTAGGTAGAGTATAAAAGGTGAAAAGTGCCAGTGTGATAAGTGTGATTCCAAATATAGTGTGCAACTTGTTTGAAAATCGGGTTGCATATCAATCGCACCATGTGCGGCCAGAGATCGCAAACTGGTTGCAACTGCGTTCGAAGCTGGTTGTATTGCAAACTGGTTTCCAACTCGAGTTTCAAACGAGTTGCGTCATGTGCGGAAGGCCTTACTTTTAACGGCGGATGAATTTTTTTGTCGGTGGGGATTCCCAAATTGCATTAGACGCATCGACGGAAAACATATCTACGTGAAAGCACCACCAAATTTAGACAGTCTCTACTATAATTATAAACACTACTTTTCAATAGTGTTGCAGTTGGAGCTTTGGGCCGGCAGAAATGGAGAAATCTTCAGAGAATCTTCATTGTATGCACTTTTGGAGAGTGACAGTGACAACTATAATGTTCCAAAACCAACTAATTTACCAGGCATAGATGTTATTGGACCATTCGTACTTTTAGGAGATGAAGCTTATCCTCTAAAAAATTATTCGTTGAGACAGCGGCACTAAAGAAGTTATTTTCAATGAAATGCACTCAAGGACAAGAAAAGTTATTGAATGTGCTTTTGATATTCTAGCAGCTAAATGGCGAATACTTACAAGACCACTGGAAACAAGTATTACCACAACAAGATTGCTAACGAAAACCGTATGCTTGCTTCATTATATAATTATTGACAAAGAAGGCATTGATGGAGCGCTTTTACTACGAATTCAAAGCACGGTATCTGAGAACATAAATTCTGCAAGTGTTTCTAACAAACCTACGTTTTCAGCAAAAGGTATACGGAATATTTTTAAGGAATACTTTGTTTCACAGGCTAAATAAACAATCTTTATAAAAACACTGTCTATACTTACGATCAGAATTCATAGTGGCTGCTGCTTCATCCAACAATTTTCGCACTAGGTCTTTTTTTGCTATATTCAGCACTGGGCATGTCCCATAATGCTTTTCTCCAAAAAAAACTTCGCTAATTAGTTTTTCGCTTTCCATGATAGCAAAGGATACTTCACTTGTCTTGGATGAGAATCAACTGCCACGTGCGAGTGTATAGAAATGTTTCATACCACACGCTGCTCGCTCTTACACGCCAATACTCGCGCGTGCAAAAAAAGTTCGACTAACCACACCAACGTATTTGTACTAAATGTATCCTACTCCTCCAAAACAAAATAAGGGCTACCCGAATATTTTTGCTTCGATAACTAATTTTTGTAGTAAAACAAAACCCTTATGAAATCGGTCATGCGTCCGTCTGTCCGTCTGTCCGTCTGTCCGTCTGTCCGTCTGTCCGTCTGTCCGTCTGTCCGTCTGTCCGTCTGTCTGTCCGTCTGTCCATGAAATATCTCATGAACCGCTGAAGCTACATATATGAAATTTTGTGGGAATATGTAGAATTATTATAATTCGCCAGAGAAAGCGATTCGTTGTAATAGGCTGACTTTAAGGGGAGGTCCCCATAGAGGGGAAATGAAGGTCAAAATTTTTTTTCATCTGGTATAGGCAAGTGGGGTATCATAAGAAAGGTAGCACCGAGTACATTCCATTTTTTCATCAAATTTGAAAAAAGGGGAAAAGAGGTAGAGGGGAAAATATGTGATCCGAGTTTGTCCCCCCCCCCCTTGCATTTCGAGACCGTTACACTTAGAAATATGAAAATTTGCAGAAATGCGGCATTTTACTAGCATAGAAAACCGAAAATCGTAGAATTTTGATATCTCATCAAAAAAGGTTAATAATAGTACATTTCTATAGTTGCAGTTAGCACGCCCCTGCATCCTTTAAACGCATCACAGGTCAAAAATATTGATGGCCACTGATAACCAACACTATAGGCAATAATGTCTCGAAGTTTCATTACAATCACATAATATTTAATAATAGTACATTCATTTAAAATTAGGAATTTTGACACTATCCACACAAAAAATACACCTACCGGCCTCATAGGTGTGAGTACTACTTTCATGTTGTTTTTCGTAGTGCGAATTGCAGTTATTTAACTAATCATTTTTGAAAGGGTAGAGATTGGTTCGGGGCGCTGACTAATACAACTTAAGCGGGTGGAGGGGGGGGGGGGGGGGTGTCCACATAGAGGCGAAATTAAGGTTAATTTTTAGGGTTTTGTATAAAAACAAAACCCTTATGAAATCGGTCATGCGTCCGTCTGTCCGTCTGTCCGTCTGTCTGTCCGTCTGTCCATGAAATATCTCACGAACCGCTGAAGCTACATGCATGAAATTTGGTGGAAATATGTAGAAATACTATAATTCTCTGGAGAAAGCGATGCGTCGTAATAGGTCAACTTTAAGGGGGGGTCGCCATAGAAGGGAAATGAAGGTCGAAATTTTTTTTTCGTTTGGTATAGGCAAGTGGGGTATCGTAAGAAAGGTACCGTTGAGTACATTCCATTTCTGGAATTTTTTTCAAATTTGAAGAAAGGGGAAAAGAGGGAGAGGGGAAAATATGTGGTCCGAGTTTGTCCCCCCCCCCCCCCCCCCCTTGCATTTCGAGACCGTTATAGCTAGACATATGAAAATTTACAGAAAAGCGGCATTTTACTAGCATAGAAAACTAAAAATAATAGAATTTTTAAATCTCATCCAAAAAGGTTAATAATAGTACATTTCTATAGTTGCAGTTAGCACACCCCTGCACCCCTCAAGCATACCCTAGGTCAAAAATATTAATGGCTGATGATAACCAACATCATGGGCAATAATACCTCTAAGTTTCATTACAATGACATGATATTTAATAATAGTACATTGACTTAAAGTTGTGCATTTTGACACTATCCATACAAAAAATACACCTACCGGCCTCACGCATAGATATGCGTGTACTACTTACATATTGTTTTTCGTAGTGCGAATTGCAGTTATTTAATGAACCAACTTTGGAAGGGTGAAGATTGGTGATTGGTGATCCTAACAATAACGATTCACACAGTTAATTTTTTTAGGGTTTTGTGTCTTAAATCTTACAAAATCGGTCAAATACCTGTCTGTCCGTCTGTTCATAGAATATCTTACGAACGGCTGAAGCTGCACACATAATTCGGCGAGAATGTGTAGAAATGCTATAATTTGCTGGAGATAGCGTTGTGTTGTAATTGGCCAACTTTAAGAGGGGGGGGGGGGTCCACATAGAGGCGAAATTAAGGTAAATTTTTTTTATCCACTGGTATAGCCAAGTGGGGTGTCGTGAGAAAGGTAATGTTGAGTACATTCCATTTTTGGCATTTTCTTGAGATTTGTAGAAAGGGGAACAGTGGAGGAGGAAAAAATATTAGACCGTAATTTGTCCCAGCCGCCCTGAATTTCGAAGCCGTTACACAAGTTTGCAATTTGCAATGTCGTCTTAATACAATATGAATGGTTAAGCATCTCGAAGAGTGGGACAGTTTATCCCGTATACATACATATCTATCTACAGCTTCTCGTATTAAAACTATTACTTTGAGAGGTGACAGATGCAGTCTTTTTGTGAATTGGCATGTAAGATACTATATCATGGGTAAAACATTTAATTATGGTGTTTTTAATCAGCTGAGGGGTACCAAGAAGAACAGGGAGCCAGTATTTACATGCCAAAATAAGCGCTTGCTACAAAACCCTCGAATTGCGGTCGTAGCCCTCTATATTCCGGTTTCATTTATTACGAGCTTGACTCGTCATTCACTCACCTTTTTGGACCGCCGGTTAGGGATTTCGCCAACTAGCCGCGAAGACGGGCGTGGGCGCCACGCGTTTCGATGCTAACCGGCCCCGGAGGTGAAACGCGAAGTCCTCCTGGTCCAAATTTCCCCCACAACACCAATACACCAGTCAATGAGCAGTGATAATTGATTTTTATTAACACGTTATGGTTAGTGTGTTATGTATTTTATTACAATTAGATACAATGTCTTCCTTTTATTCACGACACGACTTCCAGGCACGTCCGTCCGCTTCCACTCCACCCGAGCAAGAGAGCGAGTCCATTCTTGACGATCGCCTCCCACGCCATTCCGGTTTTTCATCCTCTGACGTCAGAAGCGCCATCGTCTCAGCGTCCGTGACATCTCCTCCCCTTCCCGAAGTGGGTTTTCTCCATCATAGAAAAGCCACTAAAAAAAATCAAAAGAAAAAAAAAAGGACCAAAAAAAAAACGCATATCTTTTCAAGATGGGCCGTATGGTAACCCTGTTTCCTGTCAGCTGAAACTTCAAAAGTTCAATGTCCAATGGAAATCCCTCCATGGGATTGTATCTGAAATGATATAATGAATGTATGGTATGTTAAATTCAAACTATACTTACCTAACTTACCTACCCGTCTTACGTGAAAGTTTTTAGATCCTTGGCATGCCAAATTCCAGCATCTTTGTTTTGTGGATCTCGTAGCTGGAAGGTCCAGGGCGACACTTGTTGTTTTACGATAAAAGGACCTACGTACTCCGGCGCCAATTTAGCGGAAAAGTGCTTAGTCGCGTCTGAAAGTACATAATTTCTCCGCCATACTTTCTCTCCTATCTGTAGTGGACACGATCGTTTGCGAAGATCATATCGGTCCTTGCTTTTCTTGGCTGCTTCTTGCATGCGCTTCGCTATCTCCTTCCGCAGATGCTCTAGCGCTACCGCTTTCGTTTCCGGGTCCGCTGGTTTGGTCGTTGCCGGCGTGATAACATCTTCCCGGGAAACTACCATCTCCTTCCCGAAATTCACATAATATGGTGTGTGCTTTGAGACTTCGTGTGTATATGTCCGAAGTGCGCAAGCAATTTTGGCAAGGTTCACATCCCAATGCCGATGATTTTCTGTCGAGTACGAACGAAGCAGCTGCTTTACGTTCTGATTTAACCTCTCCGCAGGATTTGCCTGCGGGTGGTACAGGGCAGTGAACTTAACTGTCGAACCGTATGACTCCACCATCTTTTGGAATGATTTCGAACGAAATTGGGCCCCGTTGTCACTGACCACAAATTTTGGTACCCCGAAAAGTAAGAAAACGTTGTTTTCCAGAGCTTGGCTTATCGCGGAGCTAGTTGCCGTCCGTAAGGGAAATAGAAGTGAAAATTTTGAAAAATTGTCTAAAACCGTTAGTATATGCGTATGTCCACGAGTAGAGCGCGGAAGGGGCCCGATCAAGTCAACGCATAACATTTCCCATGGTTCCAAGGCTTCAGTCACTCTCGACACCATGGGACCAATAGGTGATTTTCTTTCTACTTTCACCGACTGACATACTCTGCAACTTTTTACGTACTTTTGCACATCCGCTGTCATTTTCGGCCAGTAGTATTTCTGCCCGACTCTATCAAGAGTTCTCTTGATGCCCATATGCCCAGCGGTTGGGTTATCGTGGCAGTTTCGTAAAATCGTGGTCCGCTCCTCTTTCGGAACAACTCTTTTCCAATTTTCACCACTAACTTGAATTGGGCAAGATGAAGGCATATTCTTCCACAGGTTATCCCCTTCTATTCGCCAGTTAGGATACTTTTCGGGGTGGTTATGTATCTCCCTCATCATTTTCAACACCCATACATCCGTTGAACTTGCGGCCGTAGCAACTTCCACACGAGGCACAGCCCGAGACAGAGCGTCTGGTACAAGATGATCCTTGCCCTTCCTATGAATAATTTCATAGTCGTATTGTTGAAGGCGAACGGCCCACCTGGCTAAACGTCCTATCGGATCCTTAAGATTGTTGAGCCAGACTAGAGAGTGGTGATCCGTGATAACTTGAAATTGTGTGCCTTCCACATACGGCCTAAGCTTCTCAATGGCCCATACGACCGCCAAACACTCTTTTTCTGTCGTGGAAAACTTTTGCTCCGATTTGGTTAGTGACCGACTTAGGAAGCAAATTACTTTTTCATCTTCCCCGTCTTCCTGTGAGAGAACCGCTCCCAATCCATAGTCCGAGGCGTCCGTCTGTATAACGAATGTCTTACTGTAATCTGGACAAGACAAAATTGGAGCGGAAGTGAGTCTCGCCTTTGCATGAGTGAATGCTTCCTCGCAATTATCGTCCCAAATGAATTTTCGTCCCTTCTTCAATAGTGTCGTTAATGGCGCCATCACCGTGGCGAAATCTGGAATAAATCTCCGATACCACGACACCATGCCCAAAAAAACGTCGTACACCCTTGACATTATTTGGACGGGGAATCTTGAGCAAGCATTCAACCTTTTCGGAGTCGACATTCAAGCCAAATTCATTCACGACATAACCGAGATATTTCAACTCTGACCGACAAAACTCACATTTTTCCCTGGAAATTCGAAGACCGGCATTTCTCAACCTTCTAAAGACGTCTCGCAACACTTCCATGTGTTTCTTGAAGTCTTGCGTCACTATGATTATATCGTCTAGGTACGTAAATACGTAGGGTTCCAAGTCTGGCCCAAGCACCTGGTCGATAAGGCGCTGCCACGTAGCAGGAGCGTTTTGCAACCCAAATGGCATTCTCCTAAACTGGTATAATCCCCGATTAGGTACCGTAAACGCCGTGAACTTTTTGTAGTCCTGGGACATTGGCACCTGCCAATATGCCGACTTCACGTCCAGGGTGGAAAGAAATTTCGCATCCCGCAATTTATCTAAAATGAATGCCACGAAAGGCATTGGATATGCATCTCGGTCTGAGACTTTGTTGAGTTTTCTATAATCAACGCAGAATCTATAGGATCCGTCCTTTTTCTTGACGAGTAAGATTGGCGAAGACCATGCACTTGTCGAACGCTCAACAATTCCTTTTTCCAACATTTCATTTAATTCAATGTCGATGTATTTTTGCAAGGCCGGTGACACCGGGTAAAATCTTTGCTTTATCGGTGGTGAGTCAGTTTTAATTACGTGCTCCACCATATTGGTGCATCCTACACCATCCCCCATAAGGCGAAACTCTTCTTTCAAACAATTAAACAACTCCGACTCTTCCTTTCGTGTCAGCCTCGATCTCCCTCTTAGATGACTAATCGTTGCAATTTCATCCCGGCTTGCAAGGGTCCATTTCCGCCTGCTTAAATCCACCACGATACCGAATTGTTGTATGAAGTCTACCCCAAGAATCAGTGGTTGTGATAAAGAGGTAACAACTAACACCGGTAACCATTTTACAGTGTCATTTAATTTCATCGGAATCAATACTTTTCCCGTGACGGGGATACTAGCATTATTGGCCAGTTGAATTGTAGGAAAATCTGCATCGTTGACGTTGACGCCAACATTTTTGAGGATTTCCCAACCTTCCTCACCTAATATTGTATTGGACGCACCGGAATCGACCAGTCCTACGATGCTCTTACCAAATATATCCACCTCCAAGTGAGGTCGATTATCACCTTCCTTGAACATCAAGCCGAAGCTAGTGCATTCAACCTCTGCGGCACTTCGTTCAGTTGGCATGCTCGCATCGCCGCCTATGGAGCATGTCGCCCGTTTCCCGATTTTTTGTTCTTTTGACTAGTGTTAGACGATTGACCCTTCTGATTACTGCTGGAAGATTGACCTGTCTGCTTACAATTCGGACACTCAGATTTAATTGTTCCAACTAAACCACACGAGAAGCATTTACGTGGTTCAGAACATTCTCTCGTGATGTGACCCAGTTTATTGCAGTTCCAACATTTTGGCTGTTTGACAGGCTCATTTGATTGCTTTGGGGACCAATCGACTAATCCTTCATATGCTAAATCTGTCTCAAGGAGATTTTGTGTCGTTTTACTAGGGGGAGGTACGTAGGCTTCCACAGACAGTCTCGTAGCTTCTAAAGCTCTTCCCAATTTAATAAGTTCCTGGATTGACCCAACAGACACCAAACTTAAGTGGGTTTGATAAAAGGGTGTCAATTTATTTCTCAAAATTCTTAATTTTGTTGCTTCAGACGGTGGTTCCGACAATCGCTTGAACAAACTTTCCATAACGGCGGAGTATATACCGATGGATTCCTCGCGCCCTTGGGTTCTTCCTTTAATTTCATCCCATAGATGGTCGTCGTAGTTGGGTGGCAAAAATTCTGCCTTTAACTCACTGACTAATGTATCCCAGTTAGTCAACGCCTCACGATTTGCTCGAAACCAGATTAAGGCTCTGCCCTCGAACAGTTCTACAGCCGCCTTAAAAAGGACAGATTTTTGCACACCTTTAGAAATTCAGAGTTCCTCAACTCTTTCAAGAAAAGCATTGAGACCTTTCGTCTCGCCACTAAACTTGAGCTCCCACTTCGACACATCAATTGTTTTCACTATCGTTGGTTGATCATGCGAATTGCAAACGTCATCTCGCACTACGTCATCGCCGCTCTGTCCAGACTTTTCCATCAACGAGCCCAGAGCGACTATGAATTTGCTTCTAATCTTTTTATGGGACAATACCTGCGCCTCTCCCTCAACAGGCATTGTTTCGAGCCGTCTCAACCCATAATGAATTTTGCTCCGAATCTTACGAAATGCATTCGACTTCGTGTCACCCACAAAGCCTTCCAACAGTGTATCAATTTCAGAAATTTTCGACAACAAAGCGTCCATATCATCTTGATTGGAAAACGGATAAGATGGATAGTGAAACACTGTAGGATGAATGACTGATTCTGCAATTACCGCCGACTTTAAGGCTTTTTTCATACAGTCCACCTTATCCTGCGTAAATCCTCTAATTGCAATCTCGAAGGCGAGTTCATCTTTGCATAACGAATCAACTTCTCCCTTTACAAGCTTTGCGTATTGATTCATTTTAAAAACGAGAGACACAACAATTCCACTAGACTTTCGGAGTGTTAGCTACGGGATTAGTTAATTACCGATCACAAGTTAGAATAGTATAATGGTTGTCAGCACGTTATCACTAATTCACTTGAAAACACGTGTTTTTTTTTATCCGACGCTGACGATTTGACTTATTTTCTAACTTGTGCTTGGTAATAAATTATCTACAGCACGATACACCATAAGACTGCACAAATTACACTTATTTCCTACCCAAAATTAGACGTTGGGCGCCACTATTACGAGCTTGACTCGTCATTCACTCACCTTTGTGGACCGCCGGTTAGGGATTTCGCCAACTAGCCGCGAAGACGGGCGTGGGCGCCACGCGTTTCGATGCTAACCGGCCCCGGAGGTGAAACGCGAAGTCCTCCTGGTCCAAATTTCCCCCACAACACCAATACACCAGTCAATGAGCAGTGATAATTGATTTTTATTAACACGTTATGGTTAGTGTGTTATGTATTTTATTACAATTAGATACAATGTCTTCCTTTTATTCACGACACGACTTCCAGGCACGTCCGTCCGCTTCCACTCCACCCGAGCAAGAGAGCGAGTCCATTCTTGACGATCGCCTCCCACGCCATTCCGGTTTTTCATCCTCTGACGTCAGAAGCGCCATCGTCTCAGCGTCCGTGACACATTATGAATGCCGTTATGTTTTCAAGTGTTTTGTTAACGGTAAAGTGAATGGGGCATGGAGGAATGGCGTGAGGTGCTTTTCACGGATGAGTGTAAAGTGAATTTTTTTTTTAATGACAATCGACGTATGAGAGTATGGAGAACCACAAAAAACAATCGGAAAATTATTAGTGGCCCTTATTTTGTTTTGAGGAGTATATATACACGCTTGGACACGCTAGTACTCGCTACACGCTACACTCTCTGAATCGAAACCGCAGCCTAACCAAAATTGATTTTCGTTAACTATTTGGATTTGAGAGGCATTTTCGTATTCTACACATTTTATATTTTCATTACAGATCCATTAAAATCACCAGAATCCGTCAAATTTCACAATTTCACAATTTGATAATTTGACATTTACTGGCGATAATCACATACACCGTCCAATCGATCGTCAGACCGACGGATTGCAGTAAAATCGCACCAAAAAATCGGCAGATAAAATTTGATCGTCAGATCGGTGAAATCGTCAACGATAGTCACATACACGGTGCAATCGATTTGACGATCAAAATATCGTCAGATCGATCTGACGATGGATTGGATCGTATATGGGGGCTATTACAGACACATATAAATATTAAAAGGATATAATTTCCTGTCAAAAAAAAGATAATCTTTTCCAAAAATAAAAGATAGGCAGTAAAATGCTTAAGTTTGAAATTGATTTAAAATTCTTCACCACATCTGCATTAGTATCTGCAAATGCTTCCCTGCAATCACATAAATACTATATTGATTTTGTTCATTTGCACTGAATTACTCAGACATTGGCTTGCGAAATGTTTCTAATTAGATTCACTCTCCTGAATTGAAGACGACGAGATATGAATCCATTAAACGCTTGGAAGCAGTATTTACATATGTACCAGTTATAGGTTATCATATAGCATGTGGTTTGCATGATAATCGCATCAATGGCTGTATTTATGTTGGAAGATTGATATGAAGGAATTGGGTTCAAATTCATCAGCAAACAGCAACCACTTTGATTGATCCCAGTTTGCAGGAAGTGCTGACTTCAATTAGATGTGATGAGAACGAATAGATCTTATAATTAATTAAGATTGTATCGTTTTGGTAGAATACTACACATTTCGGTTAATCCGTTGTAATGTTTGTGAGTGCGGGTGACCCGATGGGACTATGTATTTGCAGAATACGAAATGATGATTAGGGGATGTGTCTTATGTTTGTCATAATCAGGATGAAAGTTGAATAGCAATGATAATGATATTTCGTCTCCTTATTTTTTTCCTTAGATTAAAATACCTAATTTTTTCTGCACACAAGTAACTAGAGTAACTAAACGAATTCGTACTGTTATAATACATAGATATATGCATTGTATACAAACCAATGTCATTTCCGTGAATATATTATTATATTCCTTCAGGAATTTTATCATTTTCTTCTCTATCACTCTGTGTGAAGGATGTCTACTATTTCCCTTTTCAGATCCATTTTTCCCAGCGTGTATGCTGTAACCAGGGAACCCATCATTTTGGAGATTCCTCGTCATCTGCAAACATTTTCTCCGAAATATAACCATAATAGTATTTGGAGACAGCATTTTGGGTTATGACATCTTCTCTCTGTAGACTTTATACGTATATACATACATACATTCATACGTCCGGGCATGCAACTGGAATGGAAGATAGGAATATCTTCTTATTGTGGAAAGGAGATACGATTCTGAAATGGATGTACGTAGTTTTCTTTTTGTTGGCCGTAGATCGGTCAACTAAATGGAGAACATATGAAAAAGGTCAAATGGAGCAATGGATGAAAATGTTTTGACTTTGTTGATTTAATGTACAACAATCTGATTTGAGATTTGAGTGAACAATTCAAGATTTTGAGTTTTGCTTCGATCCTGAAATTAAGGACATGGTATAAAATGTTGAATATGTTACCATATGAGTATAAAAAAATGTATCATATGACAGTCGAGCAGAAGCCGGTTGACCCTTGTAATCAGCCTATCCGTTTTTTAAGTGAAGCTAATGAGCTCAGTTAACCCCGGCCACACACTGTCGAGCATATGAACTCGAACTCAAACATGGTGAACGTTTTGAAGAGTGTGTGTCTTGACCCATTCGGAGTACACTTCCCTGCTAACCAAGTAATGATGATGATATTAATGCGCTTATTAGGGGCTTTTTTTTTTCAACAGTCCAGATGAAGAGCAGAACAACAACCGCACGCATTACACTAACAACCTGCTCTGTATAGAACAATTTTGTTAGTGTAATGAGTGCAACTTTTGTTCTGCTCTGATCTGAACGGTTGAAAAAATGAAACCGGAATATAGAGGGCTACGCCCGCAATCCGAGGGTTTTGTAGCAAGCGCTTATTTTGGTATATAAATATCGGCTCCTTGCTCTTCTTGATATCACTCAGATGGATAGAAAAAACGTAATAAAAATGTCTCACCCACTTACATTTGACGGATACATGCTAATTCATATTACGTGATTGTAACGAAACTTAGAACATATTATTGCTTAAGGTGTTCGTTATCGTTGGCCATCAGTACTTTTGACCTCGAACGTGTTTAAGGCGTGCAAGGGTGTGCTAACTGTAACTATACAAATAAACTATTATTGACCTATTCTGAGAAGATATACAAATTCCACTATTTTTCATTTTATATGTTTTTCGAAACCCACTTCCTGTAAGTTTTCATAATTCTAAGTATAACGGTCTCAAAATGCAGGCAAGGGGGGGTCAAATTACGAACTAATATTTTCTCCTCCCCCACAGTTCCCCTTTCTATAAATTTCGAGAAAATGCGAAAAAATGGAATGTACTCATCATTACTTTTCTCACGACACCTCATTTGCTTATACAAGTCGATAAAAAAATTTGACCTTAATTTCGCCTTTATGTGGACCCCCCTTCCACCCGGTAAAGTTGGCCAATTAAGACACAGCGTCCCCAACCAATCTTTACCCTTTCAAAAATGATTAATTAAATAACTGCAATTCGCACTACGAAAAACAACATGAAAGTACAATACATAGTACTCTCACATATGAGGCCGGTAGATGTATTTTTTGTGTGGATAGTGTCAAAATGCCGAACTTTAAATGAATGTACTATTATTAAATATTATGTGAATATAATGAAACTCAGAGATATTATTGCCTATGATGTTGGTTATCATTGGCCATCAATATTTTTGACCTCGGGTACGCGTAAGGGGTGCTGGGTTGTGCTAACTGAAACTATAGAAATGTACTATTATTAACCTTTTCTGATAAAATTTCAAAATTCTAGAAATCTAGGTTTTCTACACTAGTAAAATGGCGCTTTTCTGTAAATTTTCATATTTCTAAGTATAACGGTCTCGAAATGCAAGGGGGGGGGACAAACTCGGATGACATATTTTCCCCTCTCCCTCTTTTCCCGTTTCTTCAAATTTGGAAAAAATTTCAAAAATGGAATGTACTCGACGGTACCTTTCTTATGATACCCCACTTGCCTGTACTAAACGAAAAAAAAATTTCGACCTTCATTTCCCCTCTATGGGGACCTCCCCTTAAAGTTGACCTATTACGACGATTCGCTTTCTCCGGCGAATTATAGTAATTCTACACATTCCTACAAAATTTCATGTATGTACATAGCTTAAGCCGTTCGTGAGATATTCCATGGACAGACGGACAGACGGACAGACGGACAGACGGACAGACGGACAGACGGACAGACAGACATTTGACCGATTTCATAAGGGTTTTGTATTTACTACAAAACCCTAAAAATGCGCCAATTATGAAGCCCTGGATATAAGTCATCATTACCATTGTTCAAGCCACGGAACTAAGGTTAAGTTAAAAGGCTGCCGCGGATGACGAAGCACACATAGGCAACCAAAGGGCCCGTTGTGAAACCTCTCTCTCTCTCAATTGCCCTAACCCCTTGTAGGGCATAGCGCGTCAACTGTTCCATGTGGCCCAGTTGACGTTTCGACGGCATAAACTGGTTTCGGAGAATGCAGTTGCCAGCATGCACCTCCTGCATATTCATGGCCACGAACGTCGTCGTGGACGGGATTCGAACCCGAAACCTAACATATCCCATTGAAATTACAATTCATTGAACTAGCCCGAGCTGGCAATGAACCAATAAAGCCTGAGCGGGCTCATGCCTCTTAGCTCTTTCAAATGAAGGAAGAAAGAGTCCCCCAGAAAGACCCGCCTCCTCGCAGCCAAGGCAGGACAGGTGTATAGAGAATTAAGGGTACACTCCTCCTCGTCACCATCCTTGCAGTTTCTACAGAAGTCATCGTAGGGTAGGCGAGGTCTTCCTGCGTGCTCCCCAATGGGACAGTGCCCAGTGATAACATTCACCACCACACCAATGTGCTTCCTGTGCAATAATAATGATATTGCAGCAGAGCGGCCGGGATCCGCTGTGGGCCATAACCTCTTCATGGTTTGACACGCACCGTCTTCAGCGCATCTAGTGATCGCTTTATTTTTCGCATTAGAGTTGATAATTCGCTTTCAAATTGCGAAGGCACATCGATGTCCCAACGAACATCCTCAATTGCCCCAAGTTGTCCCAGCCCGAGCAAGCTCATTAGCCACACAATTACCAGCATAAGTACTGTGACTTGGAATCCAGCACTATTTGAAAGTAAAGAAGCGATCGACAGTTCGTAACCGTCTCCGACATTGACAGAGCCGATTCAAATAATAGAACTGCAGCCTGACTATCAGTGTAAATAGTGAGTTTCCTACCAGTTGCGACATTATTTCACAGCCAGGCGAGAGCTTCTAAAATCGATATAATCTCTGCCTGCAGCACGCTTCAATGATCGTGTATGCGGAAAGATAAACTAATCTTCAACGTCTCCGAAAAGATACCGGCTCCCACTCCAGCATCCGTTTTGTATCCGTCAGTATATAAAACGATGGAGTCTGGGTGCGTGATTGCCCCAGCTTCCCACATGTCCCTTGTGGGAATCTGGCTTACAAAATGTTTACCAAACATATACTTAGGAGAGATATAATCAATTGGTCAAGGTCAAGATTATTCAAAATAGTAGAGTGGCCGGAGCTTACCGCACGCCACTGACCGGTCTCACGAAGTCACAATGCTATAATCAATGCGTGCTATTCAGCAAAAATATCGAGCGGTAAAAGATTTAGAAGCACATCCAGGCCAGCTGATGGAGTGGATCTGATAGCCCTGGCTACAACATTCGTCTCCAATCTTTGCATTTTCCCCAGTAGAGTCTAGCAATTGTGAATTAAATCTATAAAATACCAGACCGAAGCTTCGTCCGAAGCGTATATACCCTAGACTTGTACAGACCTAGTCATCATCATCATGGTGGCGCGACAGCCAGACGTCGGGCCTTGGCCGCCTGGAAGACTTAGTGGTGATACTAAAAGTACCAACTGGCAACGACCATTTGCACTGAAAGTGAGTTTCCTATATAACCAGTTTATAGGGAAGGTTGGCACTAATTCAGGAGGATGTTGACCTTCCTCAAAATCAATTAACTAACCCATTCTACAAATATTTGTCGAAATTTTCAAGTCGCTAGCTTCATTCTATCGAAAGTTATCGCTTAGTTGAAGTTTCATTTGTAGGGGAGGTATGGGTTCCTTGGGTCAGATCTTGCCCATCATTACCACCAACCAATTAGATCATACTATGAACACTTAAGCAAAATTTCAAATCTCAAGCTTCATTCTATCGAAAGTTATCGCTTATTTGAAGTCTCATTTGTAGGGGAAGTAGGGGTTTGGTTCGTCGGATTTTACGTATTTTCAATATCAGCCAGCTGAATCCTACTACAAATATGTAAGAAAATTTCTAGTCGCTGGCTTAATTTTATAGTAAATTATCGCTTATTTTAAGTTCCATTTGTAGGTGAGGTAGGGGTTCCTTGGGTCGGATCTGGCCTATCTTTAATACTAACCAACTCAATCTTACTTCAAACATTTGACCAAAATTTGAAGTTGCTGGCTTTATTCCATCAAAAGTCATCGCTTATTTCAAGTTTCATTTGTAGGGGAAGTTCCTTGGGTTGGATCTTGCCCATTTTCAATACCAACCAGGTAGATTTTACTAACAACATTCTACGAAATTTTCAACTTGCTAGTGTCATTCTATCGAAAGCTGTCGTAATCAAAAGAATATTTAATTTTTTTTTAAATTTGTAGGGGAGGTAGGCGTTCCTTTTATTCTGATTATGCCCAACTTACTAAGACTCAAGCAGCTTCTTACCTCAGGGTTACATGCCAAAAATCAGGTGTTTATGTCAATTTACTTAAGAGTTATAGATAAGAAATCTGAAAAGTTGGGTAGTACGGGACTCTTTGTAAGAAAATTGCCGTTAGTTTTGGGCTGATCGATTCAATTTTTCCAGGAGAGTATAAGATTACCCTCACGAGCAATCTAATAAAGCTAGAGCTTTTCATGTTTATTTAATCGGGAGTAATATAACATCTCAGATGCACTTTATAGGAGTGCCAATCAGACTCTAGCCTAGAAGCCTTAGCTTCATTGAAACTTTTCCTGCACGCAGCTCTGAGTTCGGAGATTCTAATGCTCCACCAGGCTGCAAACCAAAGTCTTCTTCCAAATGGTGCCGTTTAAGATACCGAGGCCTGCGCGGTTCCTTAGAGGCAAATCCTCTCCAGTTTTCAATTTCTTCAGTATCCAGGAGTTTATTTGTGTTGCCCGTTTGCTGAAATTTTTTGCAAATACGCTTTTGTCCATAGCCTTCCTTTCCGATTGGAGTAGAACATATTTCAAGGGCATGGAGTGTCTTTTTACATACACGGCATTTATGTGCGCCAGTCGGTTTATCGCCATTAGCACATGCTGGACATACCAATGTACCTATAAAAATTAAAGAAATTTATGGGTTATAGGGAAGAAAATTACGTAGAGAAAAAATTGACAGTCGAAATAAAAGTATACAATCTCCAAGTAAAAATTTTCAATTTCTCTATTAAATTTAAATTTTTCTCGAACAAAATTCGTAATAATACCTTCGTTTATAAGTTTTCACTGGGTGTTTTCGTTATTTATTTTATTCGGACAAATTTTATTGGATTATAAAGTGCGTGAACTTAGTTCAAAATAAAATCGTAAGTTTTACAAGAATGAGTTAAGGATTTTATCCTAACAACTTGTCTAAAAAATTTGAAAACTTGACAAGGCAATTGACATATCAGAGAAGCCCCTCTAACCATACCCTACCTAATCTACTCATAACGAACCTCCAAGAGACATTTTAATTTAAAAAAAAATGACTATCACTTAATATTACTAAAATGCAATAGCTAATTGCCTTTTCGTCAACAATACAATGAAAAAGCAGAAGAAAAATAAGAAAGTTCTCACAGGAAATAGAAAAACACTTAGCTTCTCCAAGGACACTCCATCCATTGATTGTCCCTCTTTCAAAGCTAATTATACCTGTTCCTATCGAAACGTACGAATTTGCGTGGAAATCATCTTTTCTGTGGCCATGAAAGTCATTCTTTCCATAAGTTCCCAAGTTTATATTATCGAAGAGGATATTGACCTGTTGGTTTTTCTCAATGGATTAGGCTCCACCACAACGAATGTGTTCTTTCTCAAAATGGGGAGAAGTGCGTCGAAAGATGATAAATTTTCGTCAACTTCATTTAAGTATTGGGACGCTAGGCAAATTCCTCCGGGGCTAGTTCTCGTACTGCACGCCCTCAGTGGTTGCGATACAACTTCCGCCCATTTATTTCCGCTCATTGTTTTCCCTCAAACTGAATTTTGCCTTTCTTTTTCTGGTTTTTGGTCATGTTTGAAATACTTTCTATATCTAGGAGCACTATTCTGGTCTTAAATTGAAGGTATTCACATGTACTAAGACTTTTTAACGGCCAAGTTTTTTATATGATACGATGGGTATTATTACCAAAAATCACTTGAAAATAAGAGTTTAAAGTTCAAATTTGCCATTTATGGAAACAATACCGCAATTTTAAAGAGCCGCATTACAGTAACTACTAAAGCCACACCGCTTCAATATAGCTCAAATTGTAGGATTTTATCTACTTTAAAAAGCTACTATGGAGTTTTTTCGTCAGAATGTCCCTTTAGTGATTTTTTCGCAAGAAACGTAGAAAAGTGGAAAAATTTAGGGCTTCATAGCCATAGACAAAATGACAGTGATAATGACAACGATGTCGTTCTGATAAAATGATGGTTATGCCGTTGCGTGCGGATCATGCTGTAGGCTCTTATGCCAACTTATTTTGTTTAATGGAAGCTCCCCACCAATCAGCTTTGAAAGAAATTTACTAATTCAATCAGCGTTCAATATGCCAACCCTTCAATTTCTAGCCAAGGCCTCGAAATGAGTCAGCATTATTTCATTTAGTACATCGTTATACTGCGTTTTGTCTTTATGTGGAGGATTGTGATTAGAACTACGCTCAACCGAGTTATTTTAAAATACGTCAAATTGGTACTCAATTAACAGCTGAGTCGGCTCATAATCCGACATGTAAATCTCCTTTTATCGAAAAAAAAAACTATTTCCATCAAGATTCAAACCGGGACCCAGTATACAGAAGGCGAACGTTCTAACTGTTGCGCCATCCGGACTACATGGCTTCTTGCAGTGAAAATTATTGCATGTATATTATTTTATATTGTGGTCGTTCGGCCACCACTGTTTAATTGTCATAAATTTGTTAAACTAAAATGTTTGCTTTGTTCAGAAAATATTTTTTTTTTTACCCCCATTTATCGGAATCACACTTAGTGTACTTGTCCAGTTTCAAAAATTAATTCTCTATTTTATTGTGATCAAATCGTGTAAACATCATTTCATCCTATTTTTCATTTTCTGGCAATTTAGCGCTTTGAATATAGGAAAACTGATTTTTGTGAGTTAGAACGTCTTGCACTACGCCGATTTTACGTTACTAAAAACGTTACAACTATAAAATTACGCAAGCTCGAACTCTCAAATAAACACATAATGTCAAGTATTATCTTACCCTCATTTTTAAAAATTTTCCCATGAAAATCAGAGAAATATTTTGTTGGTTGTAAGTCTATAAAATGCAATTTATTTTAATTGCTTAAAATCGTGCACTTTTATCACTTTTTTTTTATTTTCGAATACATAATGTCTCTCTAATTGCATCGACCCTCCAGGGGCATGGGCGCGTCAACATCTCTAGCATTTGTATGCCTTGTTCACGTTTCAATAGCATATCTACTTTTCGGAAGTGTAGTTGCTAGCATGCACCTCCTATCCGCGCTGTCGTACTGACAAGCTCGGAGCACTGTGAGAGTTCTATTACTACTCACAGGCAGTTTTTGATCGCGCCGAGATTTGATCTCCGAGCTCTAGATTAGTATCGTAGAGCGATGACCGAACGATCACGGCCACCGAGCGTGACATAGAATAGTTATTCGATTTTTGAAATACAATTTGTACATTATGTATGGGGAATACATAATGTACAAATTGTATTTCAAAAATCGAATAACTATTCTATCAAATCGTGCTTGAAAAATTTCATCACAATTTCTGGCGGTCGCGAGCTTCTGAATGAAAACCGTTTAGAAAATTTAGATCAGATTTTTGAAATAAAACATTATATATACGCAAATTGGAGAAAACATGATAGAAATGCCAACTTAAAAAAAAAATGATACAAAGTATCTACACTGCATGCAGATACATCGGCACATGGATATGTCTTTGGCTACCGACTGCGTGGAACCTGTTGTGTTGAAAATATCGACGTAAGTTTTATAAAGATCCCAGTATAGTTATACTGGATGAATTCATTCGACAAAACACGTCCAACGCTTTCGGTAGGCATAAGATGTACCGATGTATCTGCATGCAGTGTAGATACTTTGTATCACTTTCAAGACATGTGCATGTGTGTGTGTGTGTGAAGTTGAAGCTATTTCCCGACCTAGCCCAACGATTTTCTTACTGAGTCAGGTTAGTGACTAATTGATGAAAACAAAAAGATTGCTGTGAAGGAGGAGCCATAGCGCTGTGCACGAGTGAGGGAGACAGGTTGTCTGGATGTGGCTGGTGTTGTGAGCAGATTTGAATCACGAGGGGATGGCAGTTGAATGATGTTGACTTGTTTTATGGGTGCCTGGTTGTTTAGTCAGTTCATGATGCGAAGTTTTTCGATTTTCGTGAACTCCCTTTGATGACTGACTCGGATTGACTGAGGATCGGCCACTACATTCATAGAACTCGGAAAAATTTTCAATGGGCTTGTTTCCTCTTCTGACCCCCGAGTAGAAAAACAGACATTTCGTGTGACGGACAGATTTTTAGGATGACCCCCAGCTATAAGACATATCCATGTCAAAAAAAATCTGCATTTCATAATGGCACAACCAACAAACTATTCCTCTGATTTTTATGGGATACATTTGTAAAACAAGGATAAGGTACTTGTTGTGAGGTCGGGTGCTTATTTGAGTTATTTGAGATAAAACATTAATAAATAATTGGTAATACTAAATTACCACAAGGGTTACCTTGTGGGGCATAGCGCGTCGACAATAATTGGTAATGCAAAACAGAAACAAAACAAAAAATATGCTTTTTACCATATTCATCTATTTAAATATGGGGCGCCATATTAAATCGTCGCCCCGGGCACCAAATTTTCTTCGCACGAAACTGGTTCGAATAGTTGATAACTTTCGATGGAATAAAACTAGCAAGTTGAAATTTTGGATAAATATTTTTAAAAGAGTCCAGTTTACTGGTCTCTTATCCTGGGAACCGGTCTCTGACAGGGTATTGACCGCCAGGTTCCGGACCAAAATGAGGAACATCTCAATAATACAATGTTATGCCCCTACTGAACCCGACAATGTCTTGGCAAAAGACTCCTTCTACGAAGAATTAAACGCCGTTCGGAGCAGAACACCTAAAGGTGACATTATAATGGTTATGGGTGATTTGAATGCGAAAGTTGGCGCCGATAACTATGGGCTCAGACATGTGATGGGGAGACACGGTCTTGGTGATCGTAATGACAACGGTGAAAGATTTGTAGAGTTCTGCAACTTTCACAGTCTCTTCATCGGTGGTACTATGTTTGAGCATAAGGACCACCACAAAATCAGTTGGTCCTCTGTTGATCGGCGCAGAACACAAAATCAGATCGACCATTTTGCCATTAGTAAAAGATTCAAGAGTTGCCTCCTGGACGTGCGAAACAAGAAGGGTGCCGATATTGGGATGGGAAGAGACCATTATCTTATGATCGCTAATGTTCGATTGCGTATTGCAGCCGTGCGCCGCCCCAGCGACGAAAGATCCAGGCCCCGCAAATTCAACACCGCTCGACTAAAAAATCCAGCTGTCTTACAACAATATAATGACCATCTTGCGCAAAAAGCGGCTGAGATAACTAGTCACCCAGATAGTGACATAAATGAAAACTGGGATGCCATAAAAAATGCGTACATTGATAGCGCAAATACCATCCTTGGCCCAAACCCGGATTGCCGGAATAAGCCCTGGATGTCCGACGCTTCATGGCAGCGGATTGTTGAAAGAAAGGACTTGCAGCATCAGACGACAATCGAAGCAGCATCGAACTCCTTTACCGTCAGAAAGCTCGAGAAGTTCAGCGTAGTGTGCGACGCGATAAAAGAGTTTATGCCAATTCTCTTTTAGCGTCAGCAGAAGAAGCCGCTAGAAGTAACAACTTAAACGCCGTATACGGTGTCATCAAGGAGTTTACAGGTGGTCGTAACTCCTGCCAACATCCGGTGAAAGATAGTGATGGAAAGCTACTTATCTTGGAAGAAGATCAAATGAGGCGGTGGAAAGAACACTTCGCCGCGGTCTTGAACCGTGTAACCTCTGGTGAAGTTCCCCCTCATATAGATAATTTAGCTAACCATCAAAATGTGCGTATACGGTCCACTGCCCCGACTAAAGAGGAAATAGTCACTGCAATTATTGCACTAAAACGAGGAAAGGCCGCCGGACTTGACGGCATCCCTGCCGAACTTTATCAAGCAGTGCCAAGCGTAACTGCCGATTTGCTGCACCTACTTGTTGATAAAGCGTGGAATACAGAGACCTTTCCCACTGAGTGGAAGGAAGGTTTGATCATCAAACTTCCAAAGAAGGGTAGCCTCACAGACTGTAATAATTGGAGAGGCATTTGTGTGCTTCCTGCCGTTGCCAAGATAATAGCTAAAATCGTCCTGGAAAGACTAAAGGCCCACTTAGAAAGCACAATTGATGAAGAGCAGGCTGGCTTTCGATCCGGATTCTCCTGTGTCGATCACATTAACACCTTGCGAATCATCATCGAGCAATGCGCTGAATACGATTCTCCGCTTCACTTGCTTTTCATCGATTTCGAAAAGGCTTTCGATAGTGTGAACCGGGATTCTATATGGGCGGCCTTGCGCAGGAGAGGCATCCCTGAGAAGCTTGTGGCTATTATTAAGGCAACCTATGACGGCGCGAAATGTCGCGTTCTGCATAAAGGTAAGGTGTCGGGGGACTTTGGGATTCGCAGTGGAGTTTGGCAGGGGTGCATCCTCTCACCGATCCTATTCCTCATTGTGATCGGCGATGTGTTGCATGCAGCCCTATCCGGACTCGACAGAGGAATTCAATGGACTTTGACATCTTATCTACAACATCTTGACTACGCTGACGACATATGCCTACTCTCCCACAAAATCATGGATCTGTCCGCAATGGCGTTAGATCTCGAGAGGGAGGCAAGCAAGGTTGCGCTAAAGATTAATACCAACAAGACCAAGGTTCTTAGCCCGCCGTTGCGAAAAAGAAATCCGACACCTATTGCCATCAATATTAATGGGCAGCCTGTGGAGAAGGTGGACAACTTCGTCTACCTGGGTAGCATTGTTGCCGAAAATGGTGGTACGGAGCAGGACATCGCTCGTCGTATCAACCAGGCTAAACGCGCATACGGCATGCTGTCCAGAATCTGGCAGAGCAGTTATCTCAGCATCAAGACCAAGCTGGGCCTGTTTCGCTCCCTGGTACTATCAGTGCTTTTGTATGGGAGCAGTACATGGAAAGTTTCCGTAGGAGTTACCAGAAAGCTGCAAGTTTTCGTCAACTCATGTCTTCGTCGAATTTTAAGAATTTTCTGGCCCGAAACAATATCAAATGAAGAGCTAAGTCGGCGTACGGGTCAGATGCCAATCGACGAATTGATACGCAGGCGAAAATGGCAGTGGATAGGTCACACATTGCGGAAGAGTGATAACTGCATTGCTATGCATGCCATGAAATGGAACCCCATTTCCAACCAAGGCCGACCAAGAGGGGGTCCTCGAATCACATGGCGTCGATCTGTGGCAAAGGAGTGTCAGGTACTGGGTAAGTCTTTTGGGGAGTTGCGCCCCATTGCCCAGAACAGAGTACGATGGCGCGCAGGAGTAGTTGACGCGCTATGCCCCGCTAGGGGTTAAGGCAAAGTAGTAGTTTACTGGTATTGAAAATGGTCATGATCAGGATAAAAGGATGCCTACTTCCCCCACAAATGATATCTTAAATATACGGTAACTTCCCATAGAGTGGAACTAGCGACTTGAAATGTTGATCAAATATTTGTGGTATGGATTAGTTAGTTAATTTTCTGAATGGACAATGGCGCCCACCTTCCCGACAGATGTTCTTTCATCGCAGCTTCATCGGCTAACTTCTGTCCAAACCGATCATATAGGAAATACACTTGTCATATGGCTGTTGCATATTTGAAGTTTCAGTGTCACCAAAAGGTATCGACAAGTCTAGAGTATATACGCTTCCGAATTCAGCAAAGCTTCGGTCTAGTTTTTTTATGACGGTTGCCTTTATTTGTCCATTTTAGGAGATAGATACAAAAGCAGGGCAAACGGAGGGGCTCTCAATTGAAAAGAACCTACGAGAACATTTAAGAAATAACTAATATATTACGAAATAGACTGTATGTTCGTGCTGGACTGTTTTGCTCCTGCCGACTCTAGGTCCCGTCAAATGGCTAGCTGCATATGTTTTTCTACTATCTTACATATTGAATTAATCATGAACAAAAAATCAGCTTTAAGCATTTTTGACAATTGGTGTTGTTCTTCTTACATAAGGACATCGATGGTAGGGGTATATTGTCCCACCCTACAAGTGGCAGGAAGGGATTTTTGCTCCTACTGAAATGTCAATAACCAATGGATAAAGTTTCAGATTTTAGCATTTTTAACATTTACCGTGTTTTTTTTTAGCTAAATTAACAATGTCCTGATAAGCGTTGTCCCGCTGGTGCGCCTGAAGGAGTTGATTTCATTTTAGTTAATCGTCCAAATGACATGGAAAATAAAAATTATGTTTTAGCAAATGTGTCAAAAAGTAGTGTCGCTATCTCCCGGGCTATTATGGTGTTATTACAACGGACCCAGTGGTGGTCTATATGTGCTCTGTATATTAGAACAGCCCCTCTAAACATACCTAACCCAACCTACTCATAACGTAGCTCCAAGAGACATTTTAATTAAAAAAATGCCTATTACTTAATATTACTAAAATGCAATAGAAACAAGAATACAATGAAAAAGCAGAAGAAAAATAAGAAAGTTCTCACAGGAAACAGAAAAACACTTAGCCTCTCCAAGGACAATCCCATCCATTGATCCCTCTTTCAAAGCCAATTATACCTGCTCCTATCGCAACGTACTAATTTGCGTGGAAATCATCTTTACTGTGGGCTTGAACGCCATTCTTTCCATAGGTTTGCAAGTAAGTTTCTCCATCTCATACCTCCGACGCCATGATGGGCTTTCGGAAAATTAATGGAAAACTCCCGAGATCGATAGTCAGTCCTCACATATTCAGATTATCGTTCGTTATCCGTACTGTTTGCATTGCTGGCTAACTGTCTTCGTCTCCAGTCAATTTAATAATGAATGCACTCAGCTGAAATGCCATTCTCTCTGGATCTGAATGCATAGAAATCTTTCTTTAACGAACTGGCGATGAATGAAAACATTTGGAATTGGGTTCGTTGGTGTACTTTAATATTATTGATAGAACTGACTAGTTTCCGGCTATTTGGAATAAAGTACTAATCAGCTTATATAGTATAAGGGAAGGGCGTCTGGTCAGAATACATAGAAGGATTCATATTTTTATCTTTAACGTTTCTTTAGCATACGAGTATATAAGTTTTCGGATGATTCAAATTCCTGGCATACATATCCTGTCCTTTTTAGTCGCCTTCTACGACATGCCGGGGGTGGCCGTGGCACTATTCTTACGCCCCACATCACAAGACTCAACTATATCAAATGAAGAGCTGAGACAGTCTACGGGTCAAATGCCATCGATGAACGGATCATCATCATCATGGCGCGACAGCCCGACGTCGGACCTTGGGCGCCTGGATCGATGAACTGATACGCAGGCGAAAATGACAGTGGATAGGTCACATATTGTGAAAGGGTGCACTGTGGTGAAGCTAATAATATGTTTTTTTTGGAGGTTTCTTAATTTCAATATAAATAAATAAAAATTTGAAAATTTTTTATTTACAGATTCCCCCAGAACTACAATCGAAATTTATTGTGCAGGACAAGATAAAGCATAAATATTTGAAAATTCACAAGTCTAGTATCCATGTCAATTGCATTGACCCCTCTTGGCGCATGGGCGCGCCAACATCTTTAGGATTTTTATGCCTTGTTGACGTTTCGATAGCATATCTATTTTCGGAAGTGCAGTTGCTAGCGTGCACCTCCTACCCCCACCGTCTTTATATTGACAAGCTCAAAGCAATGTGAGTTCTATTAGTTCAATTAGTACCCACAGGCACTTTTTGATTGCGCCGAGATTTGAACTCCGAGCTCTGGATTAGTATCGTAGAGAGGTGACCGAACGGCTACGGCCACCGAGCGTATCCGTATCCATGCTCCGACCACTTTCTTCAGAAGAACATAATGCATACGGTGCAATGTTCTCAATATTAATGCGGTTCCCGATCTTAATCTTCCATGCCATCACCAAGACCAAATAACAGTAAGAAGAACGTGCAAACATAATCACAGAAAGCTGTAGAACACTACAAGTTTGCAAGCGTCTGACCATAATTAACTTTGAAGTAAAACTTCATTGCCGCTTTAGCTTTCTCTAGTAGTGAATGTTGGAGTTGTGCTAATCGAACTGAATTTCAAGTAAACATAACCTAAACCGGATTAGGTTGTGCACTACATCAAGTGAGAGTGAGGCTAAATATCTCTTTAAGTTGCATGGTCATTGAAAGAACAGAACGTATTTGTTTTCATCAGTGGGCAGCTATTAATGCAAGCTATCCGCTACCGCTCTTGGCTGAATGTTTATTGAAAGACCCGAACACACCACAGAGTCCAAGATTACAAGTTATATTATCCTTTCTCGCAATTTCACAGACGTGAGCATTCTAACTATCCCGACAGCGGATTTTAGATTAGATCAGGTGCTTCCGACTTCCTTCCGTTTCACTTGGTGCTCCCCTACAGGGACCAGGCTCAACCAAAGCCCTATCATAGGATGGCGCACTGTCAAAAAAAGCTCTCGTTGAGACTTCCTTAAAAGGGAGGGGGTAACCACATTAGGAGGCTAACAATCCAAGAATACGCTGTCAAAACTTCAAAGCGAAATTAGCATTCGTTTAGATTTTATGAGCATAGAACCGAGCGCTCATCGGGTATAGTCTACTGGCTCGAGCCCACCCTAGGGAGTAGGGCGGTAGTCAGGTAGTCGCTTTACGTACTTACGTAGCCTTACAACGGAACCCCACTTTTGAATCTTTGTTTTCAAATAACGGTATAGGAGGTACTAGAATCATCAACGAAAAGGATTATTTTGGTTATATTCTGTTTTTCAAACACGTGTTTCTCAAAATAAGTTTTCTCACATTTGCGGGAAGTCTAACTCAAAAAGTAAAGAACCGATCATTTTGAAAATTGAAAGTATGATTCTTTATCAAATTACGAAGAATACGAATCAACATTTGGGACGATATCATATTTTAAAGGGCGTTTTTTTTTTTTTTTTAATAATTAATGAAAAAAAATGGTGAAAATTGAAATAATTCTGCCAACAACTGCAAAATTTTTATTTCCCATTATTTTCAGCTACACACTACAAACATTCCACCAAATTTTCAATTCGCTAGCGTCATTCTATCGAAAGTTTTCGTAATTAAAGGAAGATTTAATTTTTTGAAATTTATAGGGGTGGTAGGCGTTCCTTTGATCTGATTATGCCCAACTTACTAAAACTTAAGAAGCTTTTCACCTCAGAGTTTACATGCCAAAAATCAGGTGTCTACGTCAATTGGTTCAAGAGTTGTAGACAAAAAACGAGACAAGTAAGATAGTATGGGGCTTTGTCTAAGAAAATTACCGTTAGTTATAAATTGACGGATTTTATTTTATTTTTCCAGGGGAGTATGGGATTACCCTCACGAACAATTTGCCAAAGCTAGAGCTTTTCATGTCTATTTAATCGGGAGTTATCATCATCATCATCATCGTGGCGCGACAGCCCGACGTCGGGCTTTGGCCGCCTGGATCATTGTCCTCCAATTATCTCGGTCACGTGACCGCGTCCTTCAATTTTAGGAGCCCAGCAGCTGCGCGGCGTCCACACCTACTGAGCTCTCCCAACGAGATCTCGGTCGTCCTCGCAGTCTCGCTCCGTCGACTCGTTCTGCATTCATTACTCTCTTAGGCATGCGATCATCGTCCATTCTTTGTACATGCCCTGCCCATTGAAGTCGTTGTAGTTTGACGATTTTCGAGACTTGCAGCTCATCGTACATTTCATACAACTCATGGTTGTACCGGATGCGCCATCCATCTCGATCGCAAACAGCCCCGAAAATTCGCCGTAGAGCCTTACGTTCAAAAGTGTCTAACATGTTTTCGGAGGCTTGAGTTAGGGTCCATGCTTCGCAGCCATAGCATAGCACTGGTCGTATAATGGTTTTGTACACGCGGAGTTTCGTGTTTCTGTGCACATGCTTCATTATGGGAGAACCGAGAAAAAAGTCTTATTAGCTAACTGTATCCGTCGCTTGATTTCGTCAGTTTCGTTGGCGTCCCTTGACAAGTTGCAACCCAGGTAAATGAAGTTGTTCACGAACTCGATGTTGAGGTCCCCCACATTGATGCTTGGTTGTGCAGGTGTCCTTGTCACCGATTGCATCATTATTTTAGTTTTACCCTCGTTAATACGTAATCCAACTTCCTTTGCAGCGGTATCGAGCGTATGCAGAAGTTCTTCTGCGTCAGCCAATCTTCGGGACATGATGTTGATGTCGTCGGCGTACGCTGCTAATTGTGTCGACTTGATGAGTAGCGTCTTGCTGTTGTCCATATTCATGGCCCGAATAACGTATTCCAGTGCTAGGTTGAAGAGCGTCGGTGCCAGTCCATCGCCCTGTTTCAAACCAGTGCGTGTTTCAAATAGATCAGTAAGTCTATTCTGGATCCTGACTTGTGAGACGGAGTTGGTCATCGTCATCTTAGTCAGTCGCACTAATTTGGCCGGTATACCAAATTGCAGCATGATGTTGTACAGTACTCCACGATCGATACTGTCGTATGCCTGCTTGAAGTCGACAAAGATTTGGTATACGTTTACGTTGTATTCCCAGCACCTCTGGAGTATCAGTTTGACTGAGAAGAGCTGATCGGTTGTGGAGCGCCCAGGTCTGAAACCGCTTTGATATTCGCCAATGATTCGTTCTGCGTACGGTTTTATTCTATTTTCCAGAATTTTCGTCAAAATTTTATAGGACGTACAAACTAGTGAGATGCCCCTGTAGTTCTCACACCGCAGTTTATCTCCCTTTTTATGAATTGGACAGATGATGCTTCTGCGCCAATCGTCTGGAATCTCCTCGTTCTCCCATACTCGCAGGAGTAATTGATGTATGGCATCAACTAGACTCGTTCCACCGAATTTTAGCAGTTCAGCTGGAATCTCGTCAGCGCCCGGCGCTTTATTTCGTTTTAGTGACCGCAAGGTGAGATCAACTTCCTCTACTGTCGGGGGTTGAATGGGTGGGCCTAGATCAACAATATCGTCGAGAGCTTCCTGTGTGGGGATGTTAGATGGTCGGTTTAGAAGCTCTTCAAAATAAGAGGCCCATCGCTTGTTAATACCATCGGTGTCGCTGATGATGTTTCCATCCTTGTCCTTACAAAGGGTAGTCCTGGGTTGGTAGCCGTTCTTAATTGTATTTACTAGTTTGTACGCTTGTCTGGTGTTCCTATTAGCTAAGTTTTCGTTTATGTTCAGCAACTGCTCGTCAGAGTATTTACGTTTCTTACATCTAATTATTCTATTCGATATTCGCCGTAGCTCGTCATATTTTTCTCTTCTGGCTCTGGTTCCTCGTTGAATCCATTGTCTGTAGGCCTCGTTTTTTGTGTCAAGTAAGTCTTTGCATTCTTCGTCGAACCAGTCATTTCGCGCTCGCCGGGCTTTATATCCCACGACCTTCTCTGCGACATCCTTGATGGTACCCTTGAGTTCTTCCCAGAACCCATGGACGCCTGTGTTGCTGATGTTGTGTAGCATAGGTGATAGTTTTTCCTCAAGGGCGGTTGTGTACGCCACCGCTGTAGCATCGGAAGTTATAGATACATTTAATTATTTTACATATGTAGGGCAGGTAGGCGTTCTCTTGGCCTGATCATGCTCATTTCCAATACCAACCAACTACATAGATCATACTGCCAACATTTGATAAAAATTTCTAAGTTCTGGCTTCATTATATCGAAAGTTATCGTGCGAACGGCAGACAGACAGAAGATGGACATGGCTAGATCGAATCAGGAGGTGACCCTGATCATATATATATATACCTTGCTACACCTCCAGAGCCTCCTTTAAGGTGTTACATATTTTCGTCGTGACAAAACAACATACCCTATACTAAAAGTCTAGGGTAGAAAAATCTATTGTGACGGTGCCAACTTCGCAGAGCTTACGAAGAAGATTCATTTTCTTTTGAGATCCACTAAAGCTTTCTAGGCAACGCTGTAAAAGCACATACTCTGAGAATACTGTCGCCCGTCGATGTAGAACCTAAATTGCAAATGAAACGTTCACCTGTAAGCTGAATTCTACTTTCGACATCAAACTCATATAAATCTGACCATGATCCATATACGTCGATAAGCAAGCCCCACATTGGGCGCTGTCTATAGTCTTATCCGATTTATCCGCTTACGTGTCATATTAATTTCTTTCCTCAATTCTGTATCTTGTAGCCAGAAATAATTCTGCACTATTATTGTATATTGAATATATAGTGTCTCGTAATAATTGAAACCTTTACACACACAGTGTTCTGTCTGGTATCCCCAAGGGAATTCAGTCTAGACAAAAAGCTGCAATGTGTGCAAAGAGCCATATGGCCCAGGGAAAGTCAGCACTGCCAAAATCAACAGTGAAAACATCAACATTTGTTGTTATAGAATCCATTTAAAAGAGTCACGTACTCTCGCGACAGAAAAGATGTTTGTTATACTGGAATACACACATGGATTCATGATGTGTTGGAACAAAGAAGTAGTGGCACAGGAAAAAACAGGGAATCAATTCTTTCACATGTATTATGTATTTAGTTAAAATAAAAGTACGAAAATGGCGAAGAAGCGAAACAAACATTTTTCGATTGTCTGATTGAATATCTTAATATCGTCAATAAATTTACGAGTTATGCAAACATCCCTAATAAATTTCTTTCAGGAAGTCGTTAATTTGATCCGAGTAAAACAATGGTGTTACTTCCTTTACCCCTTATAGTAAATACGAATAAACAAATGCCTTTCCGGTGTAAATTATACAATATAACTCCATTGTGGACCTTTTCGTACCATCATAATTCTTCTCCATCGTGCGTCTATAAGCTCAATGGTGCCTACATTTTGAATTTCATAATTAAAACTCTCCTCAAAGCATATTTTGTGACCGACTTCCGCATGGATCAATTCCATTAACTTTGCATCAACTTTCAAACTACGAGTACATTCAAATTGAATTAAGTTGCCAATTTAATTTTCCTATCGGAAAATGTAAATAAAAAGATTTTGTATGTGTTATTTTTAATTTACTCTGATTATTCACTCCACTTTATCCAATTCGATTTTTTGTGTGAAGTCCAGCGTGGTTGTCAAATGGACTCTGTTCTGTTTCCGTTCAACTAGACAATGAGGCTATGATGTTTGTTCATATGTCTGAAAGGTTTGACCATGGCAAATATGTAAATTTTGTAGTGGATCAATAGTTTGAATGCTGCCACATTCTGTAATTGAATGAAATTGCAAATGTGTAGAAATATTTTCAGACAATCCAGCATTTGTCCGTGTTAAGTTTGCATGTAAACGTTGGAAAAGAAAAAAATTCATTAATAAATGTGTCCTCGACTAAAATTTTGAAGGGTTGATTAATTAGTTTTAATACTCAGAAGCTGGTGATGGTATCTGCGTAATTTATATAAGCGTTTTTTTACGCACAGCATTTGTAACACTAACAACATTGTTCTCGACAATTCTCGATGAGCAGCTGATGCAAGAAACTTATTCTGAAATTGAACTTTTTTTAGCAATACTCGGAATTCGCTGAGAGCAATGTAGTTTACTTATACAGTTTAAATCGAGCATACAGTCTATTTCCTGTAAACAAAATGTTGATTTTGTATAAGTAAATGGACAACTCAAACAAACAAAATGATTCCGCTGCCCAAACATAATTTGTTAGATTGCATTTGCCCTGAGGATTTATTAGAATTAAGTTCTCTCTTGACATTAGCATTTGCAAAAAAAAAAATTAGTTGGGTCCTTCTTTAATACGTATAAACTAATTATCGTTCCTTGATTAGTTTTTAAAATTGCACTGCAAAAAGGAGCAACTAGTGTCCGAGCATTTAAAAAACATGCGTCTGTGTTGTAATGTTTCACATAAGATCTCAAATTTTAAATTCCCAGCCAATTGATGTTAAGCTCTGCCGTGTGAGACCGACCAAAATTTTGTTGATTTTGGTATGAATTCACTGTTTTATCGGGCAATGCAAAGTTACCGTTGGGCTTAGAGGGCAAGATTATTAACTGAGTCTCTAATGGCCTAAAAAAAAGCTACTATCATTATCCTGGGATATCGATTCGCCTAATCCACTTACCTATTAATCGTAATTGTTTATTGATTGGTTTTGGCTTTAAGATAACGAAACCTGATCAAACAAAGTACGGAGGACGCAGGAACCGTAAGCCAGGAGTTTTGTTCCTACTATTTTCCGAAGACACTGGAATATACTTACCGGAAGTGCAACTAACATATTAATTAGAGCAACCTGCTTTTGTCTAAAATTCTCTGAGGAGTCCTTTTTGCGCATTAAATGATATTGGCATTAAGTGCTTGAATCGTTTCTGGATTGTTAGCATATTTTAATATCGGTCCTTCACAGTTCCCCAGAAAAAAAAAGTCCAAAGGGGTCAAATCGCAACGCCGAGGCGGCCAATTGACATCGCCAAGACGGCTGATAACACGATTTGGGAATTTGGTGCGTAAAAGATCGATTGCGGCATGGACTGTGGCATGGCGTGCCATCCTGCATGAACCAGAGGTCGTCCAAATCCATGCAATTTCAGTAAAAAAAAAGTCGGATAACATGACTCTGTAACGTTCACCGTTGACCGAAACGTTCCCTCATTTTCGAAAAAAAAAAATGGTCCAATGATGCCACCACTCCACAATTCGCACGAAACTGTCACTCTCTGTGGATGCATTGGCTTCTCGACGTGCGAGTGTTCCGAGTCCCAGATGCGGCAATTTTGTTTGTTAACGTAGCCTCCGAGATGAAAATGCGCCTCATCAGAAAAGATGATTTTTCGCCCAAAATCGCTGTCCAATTCAAGCTGCTCTAAGGCGCCAACTGCGAAGCGATAACGAAGCGGATGGTCGTGCGCCTTCAATTGCTGAGTGAATTGGAACTTGTTAGCGAATAATCCGAGATCTTTGTGCAGAATTCTCCTCAGGCTAGTGCGTGAAATGTTGAGCTGTTGAGATCGATGGCGAGTTGATGCTCGTGGAGTGAGTCTCACACTCTCGGCTACTGCAGCCACATTCTCGTCTGTGCGCACCGTACAAAGACGGGGACCACGAGTTTTGTCCACTAGCACGCCAGTCTTACGAACTTTTTGCACAAACTTGCGTACAGCAGGCACTGGGGGAGCTTCACTTCGGCCAAAACTTCTTTTCAAAAAACGCACTGTTTGGGCTACACAGCACTCACTTTGGAAATAAGTTTTCAATATTTCCCAACGTTCTTCAAGTCGTTTTGCGGAGGTATGAGCTTTCACTGTCAAAATAACCTATGAATTAAAAAGAAACCACTAGATGGCCCACCCTGTAGTTACTTAGTCTTATCTAAACGATGTGTTTTTTTATTATTTCCTTATTCGAGAAAGGATAAATGTTCATTTGCCGGCCTACTCTTAGGTATAATACCGACATCGGCAATGACAACGCCACCCGCATATCCCAAGCAGAGTGGTGGGTAACCAGACCAACTGCGTTGGTCAAGGGCCTTAAAAATTACCACAGGAAATACTTTCCAGGTAAGAAACTTTCTCTTACTTACCCGATAGTCTTCCGGAACTACAGCTAAGTATTATACAGGTCCAGATTTATCAACTCTGATCTACAAAAATTGTCTCTTTCTGCAATTGATAATCATGCCAGCTTCCATTTTCTACTCCGCTAAATTCAGAATGACCTTTTCCATCCTAAACTTAATGACCAAATCAGCCTATATTTCCGCACAGAACTTGAGTCACCATATTCTATACTAGCGCAGTTTTCGCGGTGTGGATGAGCCAACTATGTACCACCATTTTAATCGACACAACGCCATCCCACCACTGATTCCCCTGGTTTCGTTCATGCAACAGATCATACTCCTTAAGTGTTACCTTGACCCATCGGGGAAGCAGCACAATCAGGTGCCTTTCATGCCAACGAGCTTATTCGTAATGGGCCCTGTGTATAATCTTTCGCTTTGCATAGTAGTGGCCCACACTTGTTAATAAAGAAAGGTACAAGTTTAGCATTAGAAGTTTGTCATTAGTATCTAGTATGAGAAATTGTTAATTGGAATATAATACGCACCCTTGAAGTAGAAAGGCTTAGCATCCCACTTAGAATTGTATTCCGATTAAGATATTCGTAATGGTAAATCATCATCAAAAAAATGCTAGATTTTCAGTTAAAATGCTGGCGTATGTTAAAAACATAAGACTTGGGACCTTATCGCTCTTACCTTTTTAACAAAATTATCAAATCTGGGCTTTTCCTCATCGTCATCCTCGAAAAAGCCCCTCCGATATTCAAAAAACACATTTGGCAATCCATTACGGAAATTCCATTAATCCAAATCAATTTCTTTGAATACCTCAATCATTTGTTATATACAATCGAATAAGATGAATAAGTTTGACAGTGAAAAATCCTTCAAATGAACAAACATCCGAAGAAGAAGAATGACGAAAGCCACAATAATCGAACTTGGAAAACAAATTTCTTTCGCGAATGATCCTTGTCTTTTGTATTGAAGATGTGAAAACGACAAGGAACGGATACGAATTGAATGCTCGATATACGAACTCAATCGATGACGCGACGCCATGAAGAGGTAGACAGGTATGTGCTACGTGTCAGTATGTTTGCAAGGATGTGGTCTGATGTCGAATGGTGTGAACGCTTTATTTAATGCGACCTCTTGCGTTGCAAATGCCGTCATCAATAACGGATAATGGAACGATTTACAATAGAAACTTATCTGACATGAGAAGATTATTGGGAATTTGTACAGTTATGACAAAAGGAGCATACGAACGACTTCAATACTACGAAGAATAGAAAGAACATATTGCTGATATACCCGTCGTGAATGTCATGTCGTGAAAGTGTAAGGCACAGAAGATGGTTAATCTGGATCGGTGAAGTATGTTCAATGTTAGAGCGATTGTTATAGTTGTATAGGATAACATCGGGTCGTGGTTTTATATCTCGACGTCGGTCACATGCAAAAGTCGCTTCTTAATGACAAGATGTGCGCGTGATTTGAGGGAGCTTTTTATCTCCGTTTCGTTCAGAGCATTGGTATCATTATTCCGATATTCAGAAAATACCCAGGCTTGCTGTCTTTTATTTCCATTTCACTTAATGCCTAAGAACGTCTTGTTGTCTTGTCCCAGTGGCAGACTTGTGTCTCATCTTGGGCAGGACACAAAATTACCGCCATTATACAAGTTAACACCTGTACGCGCAGCGCATCATCAGAGTTCAAAATGCTGATGAAGCGTCTACCCCATTTAAATCAAATTCACGTTTCCCGCGATCGGCGATTTGGCGTCAGCAGATTTAGTTTATGTGAAATTTATTGTAATTAGAATTAGTTCCGTTCCCAAAAAACGAGCTGAACGACCTCCCCAACAATAAAAAATATTCTTTTAACTTAATCCCTGCGTTATTAATTTAGCTGGCGCCCGAGCAGGAACGTCGTGGACATCTGCAGTAGTAATTACGCAAAATTTCTTGAAACTACCGTGCGAAAACCAAGTACGCGTTTTATACATATAACAACCGTGTGAAAACCAAGTACGTATTTTACACAATAACCGTGCGAAACATGTTTTACATCTAAGCGTTTTAGCTCAACAACCGCGCGATAACCAAGTGCGTATTTATCAGCAACCGAATGATAATCCAATTGAGAGAACCAGAGTTCTGCTGGGAACGAGCCCCCTAAGTAGCTATCCAGCAAAAAGGAGGCAATAACCAGATTGACAGCCACCCCAGCCGTGATCGCGTAAAATTATCTGAAACATGTCAAACCTGAGCAACTTGAATAGGCCTCTGCGTTCGAACATAAACGAAGAAGCTGCACAAAATAATCCTGTACAAAATAACCCAGTGCAAAATAACTCCGTGCCAAATAATCATCTGAATAACCGAACAACCAACGACTACGTGAATTTATCACCCAGCTAGTGCCGGAAACCTTGCGGGTTGAAGGAAGAAGACTGATCGACTCTTTGAATTACCCAGAACCCGATGTTGAAAATAACGCGGATGTTCCGATGTAGGTCGGGGCAGAACGTTGACATTCCGACATGCACAAAATACAGGATCTAGTGAAAAGTCTGAGGCAATTCTCTGGTGAAAAGTCACTGTGTCTATTCACGCATAAGCGCATTTCATAGTTTTTAAGATTGATTGAGTTCGCATATCGAGCATTCGATTTCTTTGTCGTTTTCATATCTTCAATACTATACAAAAGACATGGATGATTCGCGAAAGAAATTTGTTTTCCAAGCTCGATTATTGTGGCTTTCGTCATTCTCTTTCTTCGGATATTTGTTCATTTGAAGGATTTTTCACTGTCAAACTTATTAATCTTATTCGATTGTATATGACCCACTCCACTTTATTCTTAATTCTCGGGTGAACCCGGTGAATTCAACTCATGGAGGAATAACGTCGTATCTTCAAAATGTATAAATATCACTTAAAAGGCACACCCAAATATTACGGAATTCTGTCCGTATACGAAACGAATTACCGGCCATGCCGATATAACCCTGCAGTCATACAACACTCCATTAAATTAGAATAAGGTCTCCAAATGTATGAGGTTCACTACGTGGATAAGAGAGATTTGGGTACACTTGAGTTTCGAATGACGACATTAGTTTAAGGTTCAAATTCTACCCCAGAATTTTACCAAGTCGTCTATCGCCATCTTTCAATTATTTTTAATAAATGAAGTTCGATAGGCATTAGTCAAGAGTCACTAACCATTATGACTCAATCACTTCGAGACAAACCGCTTGGCACATTCGTGGGGGGATTAAAGGGTGAGCTTCTCATGCTTTTAAGTATTCGCGAGCCTGCTGATTTGCCAGAGGCGCTACACCTGTGCCTCAACCCGCTTTTATCTGACTGGGCGTATAATGGTTTTGTACACGAGGAGTTTCGTGTTTCTGTGCACATGCTTCGATTTCATTATGGGGAGAACCGAGAAAAAGTTTTATTAGCAAACTGTATCCGTCGCTTGATTTCGTCAGTTTCGTTGGCGTCCCTTGACAAGTAGCAACCCAGCTAAATGAAGTCATTCACGAACTCGATGTTGAGGTCCCCCACATTGATGCTCGGTTGTGTAGGTGTCCTTGTCGTCGATTGCATCATTATTTTAGTTTTACCCTCATTGATACGCAGTCCAACTTCCTTTGCAGCGGTATCGAGCGTATGCGGAAGTTCTTCTGGGTCGGCTAATCTTCGGACCATGATGTGGATATCGTCGGCGTACGCTGCTAATTGTGTCGACTTGATGAGTAGCGTCTTGCTGTTGTCCAAATTCATTGCCCGAATAACGTATTCCAGTGCTAGGCTAAAGAGCGTCGACGCCAGTCCATCGCACTGTTTCAGACCAGTGCGTCTTTCAAATAGATCAGTAAGTCTATTGTGGATCCTGACTTGTGAGACGGAGTTGGTCATCGTCATCTTATATACCAAATTGCAGCATGATGTTGTACAGTACTCCATGATCGATACTGTCGCATGCCTGCTTGAAGTCGACAAAGATTTGGTATACGTTTACATTGTATTCCCAGCACCTCTGAAGTATCAGTTTGACCGTAAAGAGCTGATCGGTTGTGGAGCGACCATTTCTGAAACCGCTTTGATATTCGCCAATGATTCGTTCTGCGTGCGGTTTTATTCTATTTTCCGGAATTTTCGTCAAACAAACTAGCGATATGCCCATGTAATTCTCACAACTCAATTTATCTCCCTTTTTGTGAATTGGACAGATGATGCTTCTGCGAAAATCTTCTGGGATCTTCTCGTCCTCCCATACTCGTAGAAGTAATTGATGTATGGCATCAACTAGACTCGATCCACCGAATTTTAGCAGTCCAGCTGGAATCTCGTCAGCGCTTTATTTCATTTTAGTGACTGCAAAACGAGATCAACTTCCTCTACTGTCGGGTTGTATGGGTGGGCCCAGATCAATAATATCCTCGAGAGCTTCTTGTGTGGGGATGTGAGATGGTAGGCTCAGAAGCTCTTCGAAATAAGAGGCCCATCGTTTGTTAATGCCATCGGTGTCGCTGATGACATTTCCACCCTTGTCCTTACAAAGGCTACTCCTGGGTCGGTAGCCGTTCTTTATTGTATTTACTGGTTTGTAGGCTTGTCTGGTGTTCCTATTAGCTAAGTTTTCGTTTATATTCAGCAACTGCTCGTCAAAGTATTTACGTTTCCTACATCTAATTATTCTACTCGATATTCGCCGTAGCTCGTCATTTTTTTCTCTTCTGGCTCTGGTTCCTCGTTCAATCTATTGTCTGTAGGCCTCGTTTTCCGTGTCAAGTGAGCTTTTGCATTCTTCGTCGAACCAGTCATTTTGCGCTCGGCGGGCTTTATATCCCACGACTTTCTCTGCGACATCCCTGATGATAACCTTCAGTTCTTCCCAGAACCCCTGGACGCCTGTGTTGCTGATTTTGTGTAGCATAGGCGATGGTCTTTCCTCAAGGGCGGTAGTATACGCCACCGCTGTAGCATCACTCAGAAGCTTATCAACCGCAAAAATTTTGGGTGGGCTGTTTCTCGACTGGTGCACTGAGGGAATTTATTCATCTGTAGGACGCCTTCACCAAGTGATGATCTGAGTCGCAGTTTGATCCTCGATAGGAGCGGACATCTATCACACTAGACGCCCATCTCCTGCAAATGAGGACGTGGCCAATTTGGTTGACGGTATGTCAAATTTCCAGGTCTGCTTGTGAATGCGTCGATGCGGGAAACACGTAGAGCTTACGACTAGATTCTTGCTGCAGGCGAAGTGGATAAGTCGCTGGCCGTTGTAGTTATATTTTTCATGGAGACTGTGGCCTCCAGTAGTCCCCCGGTACCAACTTTCATTTCCGACATTCGCGTTAAAGTCTCCCAGCAGTCATTTGACGTCGTTTGTTGGAAGTGAGTCGAAGAGAGTCTCAAGGCGGGCGTAGAACTCGTCTTTTACTGCGTCTTCTTTAACTTCAGTGGGGGCATGCACATTGATGAGCCAGAGATTGAAGAATCGAGTCTTAATTCGAATCGCACATTGCCGTTCATTTATGGGTTTGAAGTCAATAATGTGCGGCTTCAGGTGATTGTTCACTATAAATGCTACTCCAAACTGCTTACGGCCCGATGGTTTGCCACTTGTAAAAATTGTGTGCGACTTCTTATCATTGATCTCGCTGCCTAGTCAATTTGTTTCCTGGACGGCAGTTATGCTCGGTTTGTACTTTTCGACCTGTTGAAGGAGGGCCTTCTCCCGGCCCCCGGTTTGTTCAGGGAGCGTACATTCCAGGATCCGAAAGAATAATCCTTTAGTCGTTTGCGTGGTTGTCGTTGTTGATCCGTCCAATCCGAGGCTTTTGTTCCATGTTTCTTGACGTGGAGTGGTTTTTACAAGGACGAGCTGTCAGCACATCGCTTAACCCCATTCAGGGGATGGCCTCGCTGCTTCAGATGGTGTAATAAACGTGCTGGAGCTCCCACAATTATGTTACAGGTCCAATTACAGAAATCATTCCATCCTACTAAACGTGAGACGCTTAGGTGTTGGTCAACCATTCAGGCTTCAGCTAGCTGACTTTTAACAAACTATCTTATGGCTTAGACTTGGGCGTCAGCAGTTTCAAACACTGCCGTTACCAGGGGGCACCCACTATGGGAAAGTCATTTTGCCCCACGCTAAATCCGCTTTCGGCATGTAATCCAAAATCTGGCAAAGCAGTTATCTCGGTGTTAAGACCATACTGGGCCTGTTCCGCTTCCTGGTTCTGTCTGTACTGCTGTATGGGAGCAGTACATGGAAAGCAACCGCAACAGTTACCAGAAAATTGTAGGCTTTCGTCAATTCCTGTCTTCGTCGAATCTTAAGAATTTTCTGGTCCGAAACAATTTCAAGTCACGGGTCAGATGCCCATCGACGAATTGTTTCGCAGGCGAAAGTGGCAGTGGATTGGTCACAGCTTGCGTAAGGGCTATAAGTGCATCGCTAGACGCGCTATGCGATGGAACCCCTTTTCCCAAAGAGGCCGACAAAGGGGTCGTCCTAGAATCTCATGACGAAGATCAGTGAACGATGAGTGTAAATCACTACAGAAATCTTGGGGTGAGATACGTAATATGGCCGGAAACCGAACGTGATAGCGCGTAGGTGTAGTAGACGCGCTATGCCCGGCAAGGAGTTAAGGAAATTTGGTAAGTATGTTCGACCGGTTCAAATATTGAATAATATGCATTTATTACTAATCCCAATCTACGGGTACATACTAACACACCTTATTATAAACATAATCGATAATTTACCCTTGCACACATTTCGTTGGTTGTTTTTATTTTTTCTCGACGGAATTCAATTTCGCAAACTTCCACGGAATTTTCGTAATCCCTTGTAAAAGAATAATAGGGATTTCCATGAAATATTGTATCAGGGCCAATTCATTAGCGAATAACATGAGAAATGAATTAAATCAGAGAAAAGAGAAAATCTTTCACGAATTTATTTTTTTGACTTTTTATTTTCGAGTTTTGGCAATGATTTTCCTCGAAGTTCAAAAACTTTTCAATTAACGAAATCTCGTTTCAACCACAAAGTTTTCTAATTACTCCAATGCCAAATCGGTAGGTGACACCAATAAAAAATGATCCGGATCACGCTTCAATGAAAGGGCGACAAAAGACACTCCCGACTTTAATTTCTACGAGTAACATTGCTTTTAGCTCAAAGTAAGAAGTGTATTGGTAGATGGAAAAGGCTTTCCAGAAAGAAGTTGTCAAGTATAGTGTACTTATTCACATTTTTTTTCACAGGAATATTGATGAAGGAAATTTTAAAGGATATATATGTATTTGGTGGAATTGTAACTTTGTCTGAATGGTATGTAATTATTTATATTGAAATAAAATTTAAGGTTAATTAGAAATATATAGTCCCGCCTTTATTGTTCAAAAGTGTTTTCTTAAGAATTATTGGCTCGATTTGAGAGATGCATAACCTCAATATTGCAAGTACTTTTGGTTGGCTTAAGACCTTTAACCCTCGGATGGCACACATATACTTTTGTAACGTAGATTGCACACTGGGGTCCCTAAGACCCCAGAACAAATATCGTAGAGAAATTCACAGTTTTAATTTTTGGCTCAAGTAAATCATTTTAAGTTACTCAACGGCCGTAGCAATAAAAACGAATACAATTTAGCAACCGTTCGCGTTTTTATTACATGAATAAAATAATGAAGTCTTAAAATCTTTTAAAGTAATTTGGACGTATTACACACATTTAAATAAAACAAAAAAAAAATACTTTTTTTTTTGGTTCAAAACATATGGTAGATCCTTCTAACTATCAAATTTAAGGACGTTTTCTTCATTAAGTTAAGCCACGATTAACTAACTATTGATTAGATTTAATCGTAAATTTTAATGGGCCAATTAAAAATTAGTTTTCTTCACATTTCTATCTCCAGTTAATCGCCCCATTAAAGATAATGTTGACTTCCACTGCTTTCTAATATCGTTATAATATTTTCAGTCAAATGTCAAAATTAATGAAGACTACTGAATAGGAAAGTGTACATAATGCTCGAAATATCCTGAAAAATTCGGTTACTTTTACAGCCGCATACTCGCTTATCGCGCTGTGCAATTTCTGGCTGCAGATACGGCATCAACCAAAGGAGAAATAGAAGAAACAGGAGAAGGCATTGTCGATTTACAAACAGGTAAATTAAGTTACTGCGAATGGTTCGGTACTCGTCTAATTGTCGATTTTTGTGAGGTTCTTCGAAACAATCCTCGAGATATTTGGTCAACGAATGCAATTGGAGCGGCTCTCGCTCGCAAGTGTTGCGTCATTGAAGCGCGATATGACATTTTCGCTCAAGTTGGAGAAGCAACTGCTGATATTTTTTACGTATGGCTGAATATTGCATGCATAATTGTCGAGCAGAAACAATTCATCGCGGCCATTCAAATGTACGAAAATTTCCTGAAGAAATTCTACAAAAGCCACAATGTTATTTACGGGTGGGCAAATTGAAGGAGCGAAAATGACTATGCTGAAAACTGGGCTTGTAACGCCGCAAGATACGTTGCTCCTACGAGCTGTGAGTGAACCAGCTCGTCTCGGCACATAAGTATGTCAATAGAAACAGTTGTCTGAACTTCAATTTATGGTTTACTTTTTAACAGGTACTTCAAATATTTGTCGATAAAAAACAAACGACAAGACACACTCTCATTGAACTGGCCGCAATGGAGGCAAATCAATGTCTACGTTTTGGCGAGCCGATCAGGAATAGACTTCTTCTCCATATGCTTTCCCCTCCAGTAAAATATGCACGGACAACTGTCCACATTTGGATCTGAAAATCTTCCCCATCGGATCTTAGCAGTATTCTGATCTGGACACACATATTATTGTTTGAAGATTGTAATAGTTTTGCTTAAAAACACAGACTAATAAATACTTTAAGAAAGAGCTAGAGACATCCGCCAAACGGAGTCGACGGATCTCAACGCAGCCTGACTATCCGTGTATATAGTGATGTCTCTAGATGCTACAATGTGAGGTCCTAGCCATGTCAAAACCTCTGCAATCGCCGAGACCTCTGCCTGAAAAACGCTGCAGTGATCCGGTAAACGAGAGGAGATATTATTATTATTTGGGCGACCGGTAGCTCATTGCGTAGAGGCATCGGTCCCATGTCTGATTACCGGTGTTTCGGGTTCGAATCCCGACGTTAGTCGCCATTGATGTTTGTGTTGTCTTCCCCTGTGGTACGGGGCGTAGTAATAAGACACGTCATCTCCTGACTTGTCGATGGTGGGCGGTTAAATGGGGGAGCAGGAGGTGCATATTTGCAACAACATGCTCCGAAATTTAGTTTATACCAACGAACTATTAATTTTGCCACATGGATCAGTTGGCGCGATAAGCCCCACAAGTGGTTAGGGCAACTGAGTACGCTTTTAGAGTATACACCCGCAACCACTCTTCCACAGTAAGTCAACCATCAGTATAGAAATCAATGGAAGCCCCTTCTGAGGGGACAGTATCTACACAGTTACTCCGTGATGAAATCAAGCTTGTAAAGTTCTTTCCGAACGCAAGCCGCGTTCGGTGGCCGTGATCGTTCGGTCACCGCTCTACAATACTAAGTGCCGGTGCACATGGACGTCCAAATGACGCCTGACGCTGCGTCACTTTCAATCGGATAGGAAGAAATACATTACGGGCAATGAAGCGATGCACATGGCCGCAGATAGCTATCAGATAGCTATCGGCGGCATTTGGCCGACGCGATAGCTATCTGGGATGACGCTGGTTTCTGCTCGTCTCTGCGTCACTTCACGCGTCCGCATATCAATTTTTAATAAGCCGGCCTACATACATTTGAACCCGGAACACGGACACGGTCACAATGTCTGATTTGTATGATGTTTCTTAAACCATTCGCTTGAGGATCACTTTTAAGTGCCAATTAATTAATTGTTAATCGTGACTACTACAATTGACAATTAATTTTGAAAAAAAAAATAGTGGGGCGGGGCATAGCGCGTCAACTACTCCTGCGCGCCATCGTACTCTGTTCTGGGCAATGGGGCGCAACTCCCCAAAAGACTTACCCAGTACCTGACACTCCTTTGCCACAGATCGACGCCATGTGATTCGAGGACCCCCTCTTGGTCGGCCTTGGTTGGAAATGGGGTTCCATTTCATGGCATGCAAAGCAATGCAGTTATCACTCTCAGCTTGGTCTTGATGCTGAGATAACTGCCCTGCCAGATTTTGGACAGCATGCCGTATGCGCGTTTAGCCTGGTTGATACGAAGAGCGATGTCCTGCTCCGTACCACCATTTTCGGCAACAATGCTACCCAGGTAGACGAAGTTGTCCACCTTCTCCACAGGCTGCCCATTAATATTGATGGCAATAGGTGTCCGATTTCTTTTTCGCAACGGCGGGCTAAGAACCTTGGTCTTGTTGGTATTAATCTTTAGCCCAACCTTGCTTGCCTCCCTCTCGAGATCTAACGCCATTGCGGACAGATCCATGATTTTGTGGGAGAGTAGGCATATGTCGTCAGCGTAGTCAAGGTGTTGTAGATAAGATGTCAAAGTCCATTGAATTCCTCTGTCGAAAAGGGCTGCGTGCAACACATCGCCGATCACTATGAGGAATAGGATCGGTGAGAGGATGCACCCCTGCCGAACTCCACTGCGAATTTCAAAGTCCCCCGACACCTTACCTTTATGCAGAACGCGACATTTCGCGCCGTCATAGGTTGCCTTAATAATAGCCACAAGCTTCTCAGGGATGCCTCTCCTGCGCAAGGCCGCCCATATTGAATCCCGGTTCACACTATCGAAAGCCTTTTCGAAATCGATGAAAAGCAAGTGAAGCGGAGAATCGTATTCAGCGCATTGCTCGATGATGATTCGCAAGGTGTTAATGTGATCGACACAGGAGAATCCGGATCGAAAGCCAGCCTGCTCTTCTTCAATTGTGCTTTCTAAGTGGGCCTTTAGTCTTTCCAGGACGATTTTGGCTATTATCTTGGCAACGGCAGGAAGCACACAAATGCCTCTCCAATTATTACAGTCTGTGAGGCTACCCTTCTTTGGAAGTTTGATGATCAAACCTTACTTCCACTCAGTGGGAAAGGTCTCTGTATTCCACGCTTTATCAACAAGTGGATGCAGCAAATCGGCAGTTACGCTTGGCGCTGCTTGATAAAGTTCGGCAGGGATGCCGTCAAGTCCGGCGGCCTTTCCTCGTTTTAGTGCAATAATTGCAGTGACTATTTCCTCTTTAGTCGGGGCAGTGGACCGTATACGCACATTTTGATGGTTAGCTAAATTATTTATATGAGGGGGAACTTCACCAGAGGTTACACGGTTCAAGACCGCTGCGAAGTGGTCTTTCCATCGCCTCATTTGATCTTCTTCCAAGATAAGTAGCTTTCCATCACTATCTTTCACCGGATGTTGGCATGAGTTACGACAACCTGTAAACTCCTTGATGACACCGTATACGGCGTTTAAGTTGTTACTTCTAGCGGCTTCTTCTGCTGACGCTAAAAGAGAATTGGCATAAACTCTTTTATCGCGTCGCACACTACGCTGAACTTCTCGAGCTTTCTGACGGTAAAGGAGTTCGATGCTGCTTCGATTGTCGTCTGCTGCTGCAGCCAAACGAACTTTCAGCTCCTTTCTTTCAACAATCCGCTGCCATGAAGCGTCGGACATCCAGGGCTTATTCCTGCAATCCGGGTTTGGGCCAAGGATGGTATTTGCGCTATCAATGTACGCATTTTTTATGGCATCCCAGTTTTCGTTTATGTCACTATCTGGGTGACTAGTTATCTCAGCCGCTTTTTGCGCAAGATGGTCATTATATTGTTGTAAGACAGCTGGATTTTTTAGTCGAGCGGTGTTGAATTTGCGGGGCCTGGATCTTTCGTCTCTGGGGCGGCGCACGGCTGCAATACGCAATCGAACATTAGCGATCATAAGATAATGGTCTCTTCCCATCCCAATATCGGCACCCTTCTTGTTTCGCACGTCCAGGAGGCAACTCTTGAACCTTTTACTAATGGCAAAATGGTCGATCTGATTTTGTGTTCTGCGCCGATCAACAGAGGACCAACTGATTTTGTGGTGGTCCTTATGCTCAAACATAGTACCACCGATGAAGAGACTGTGAAAGTTGCAGAGCTCTACAAATCTTTCACCGTTGTCATTACGATCACCAAGACCGTGTCTCCCCATCACAAGTCTGAGCCCATAGTTATCAGCGCCAACTTTCGCATTCAAATCACCCATAACCATTACAATGTCACCTTTAGGTGTTCTGCTCTGAACGGCGTTTAGTTCTTCGTAGAAGGAGTCTTTTGCCAAGACATTGTCGGGTTCAGTAGGGGCATAACATTGTATTATTGAGATGTTCCTCATTTTGGTCCGGAACCTGGCGGTCAAGACCCTGTCAGAGACCGGTTCCCAGGATAAGAGACAGTTTCGCGCGGCTCTGGTTAAAAGGAACCCCACACCTGACTCACGACGACTACCGGTAGCTTTACCGGAATACAACATTACAGTGCTGCCCGTTGGAGAGATGAATTCTCCGCTGTTCCACCATCTTATCTCACTAACTCCTAAGATATTTAATTTGTACCTCAGAAATTCACTCTCTAATTGAAGAAATCGTGCGTTCTGGGGACCTTCTGATCCATTGTCCAGGAGAGTACGCACATTCCAGAATCCAATCTTTGTCATTGTACGATAGCTAAAAGTCGTAACCGTTGAGTCAGTCCTTATCCGAGGCATAGTTGACGTTTCGTTAGCATATAAAGATTTCGGATAGTGCAAGTTGCTGGCATACACATCCTGTCCTTTGATTGTCGGTTTTAACGACAGGCCCTCAAAGGGAAAGGCCGTGGTATTTTTTTTCACACCCCACACCACAGGGGTACCTCAACCAAATCATCGCACCGCCATCACTGGCGGCTTGACGTTGGTTGGCAATGGTCAGTGACCACTGCCGTTCCAGGGGGCGCCCACGCGGAGGACTATGGAAGAGGAATTTTTGCCCCCCTCCCCCCCACATGTCAAGCAGCACATCCATAGCAACCCCAATAGCCCTGTTCACACGTTTCCAAGCCAGCTTTCTGCCTAAGATTAGACCCAGAAACTTGGCTTTTTTATTGATCAACAACCTGCCCCCCGCCCCCCCCCCCCCCCCAAATGCGGAGGTGTGAGATCAGGAACTATATTCCGCCTAGTAAAGAGAACAAGTTCCGTTTTGTCCGGATTTACCCTAACGCCAGCATAACGAGACCAAATTGCTAGAAATGAGAATGGATTCTCTTTTATTTCACAGAGAACATTACCTTAACGCTACCACCAAAGATCACTACTCATCAGATGCTGCCTTTGATCTGCCGGTGGAAGCAGCACTGGTTCATTACAGTTTTGCGAACTTGGAAGTCAAGGGCAATTTCAGAGCAGCGTCTTTAACCTAATTTAACCTAATGTGTCCGTCTCTAGTGTAACACCTCGGGTACCTACTCAACGAAGTCCTCACAGTTTGAACATTATTCTTTGTCCCATATGATTATCTCCTCACTTCAGCCAACAAAGATAAAACCACTTTATTATGTTATTTATTATATCTTGCCTACATTTTTTCATAACTCTATTATTTTTTCGTGTGGAAAACTTGAAGGAAAAAACATGAACAAAACAAACAAATAGAACATTACAACACAGGGTAACTACTCATTTCTATTATTTATAATTTAACGAGCAGGTGTTGTTTCGAAATCCTTATATCTGCTAGTGTGTGACAGACAGATCTGTAATTCGACAATTGGGACCCAAGTTTGCGTTTATATTTTTAAAATGAACAAAGACAAATAATAGAACTTGCACGTAAAAGTAAACCATTTGTATGATTGAAGTAATTATACAAACATATTGTAAACATATACTTGCTTAAAAAAATGAACCCATCTGCTTCTAATTCCTAAGTCTTCTCTCATTACTCATCTCACTTTAACGACTTTCGCTACAGCACTTTGCTAAACAATTTATATCAGCCATCAAATTCTCAATATGCCCCACTCTAGCGAAAAAAAAGTTCTGTACCGCCGCGTCGAAACAGATTCTTGTTGTAAGCATTCTGTTAAAGTTACGTTCACTTCCATGTACAATAGAAAGGATATTTCATTCTGTCTTTGGTCCTTTCCTTATTGTCATTCGTATGTATGTTTGGTAACTGTGGAAATCGTACATGAATCTCGGTATCCGAACGCATTTTATTGGATTATCGTAAATTCGGAGGAATAAACTGAATCCCTCGAAACGAGCATCTGTTATTCTTTCCCCAAAAAAAAATATGGCAATTTATCATGATTCGCAACAATACGATGGTAAACAAAGATTTCTTTCTGGATGTGAAAAATTAGATCAACTAATCCAAGTTTCAAAAAGTGAGTGTGTAACTGATGCGATGTATATATTTTGAAAAAAAAAAGTCTGAAAAATTGACTCGTATTTTATCGGTGGAACTGCCATTTTTTCGTAGCATAGGGTAAATCTTCTACTTCGGCTCGTAGTAATAATTTTATTCTCTGCTTTCTGCTTTACTCTGTACGGGTGAATCTCTCATTACGTCCTGAAGGTATTTCTTAATACCTGCTACAAACTAAACTTGAAAATGTTTACTCTTTCCCTAGCTTTTTTCTATTCATATACTTTTTTCCAAAAGCAGAAAGTATATATTTAACAAATTTTCCTAGCTATAATCCACGAGATAAGTTTCAACTCCCCTTCAATTGAGATATCAGTTGAGCTATCAATCGAGCCCACATTTAAGTGATCAGTCGAGCCATCAGTAGAGATATCAGTCAACCATCAGTTCAACTATGAGTTTTTCTATCAGTTAGGCTGTCAGTCGGGCTATCATTCGAGCTATTAGTCGAGGTATTACTTAATCTATCAGTTGAGCTATCAGTCGAACTATCAGTCAAGCCATCAGTTGTAGGTTGGTTAATCTGGTTGGTTGATTGGTTAGGGTGGCGAAGAAAACCCAATTAGCACGGGTGTGCACCGTTTTGATGCCACGAGAAATTCTCGCAAGAGAAAGACCATTGAGATAAAAGCCTGTTTGGGGGATTAACTGATCGTTACCTTAAATCCAACCTGTGAGATTAAGAAAACAAAGTATCTCCACTATTCCATTGTTGGCGATTTCCGATGTATCTGTGAGGAACGCTCTGCAAAAAGCTCGATGACGCGCCCTGGCTAGTGCCGGACATTCGCAAAGGAAGTGAGTCAGGGTCTCCTTCTCCGCCCTATTATTACAGCTAGAGCAGAATTCATTCTAGGGGATGCCAAGTCTGACCGCATACTCCCTTATTGGCCAGTGTTGCGTTGTAACCACGACAACTTTACCCATATCTGTGCCGGTCCTATTCAGAAGGGCATTGGTCTTTAGTATATTGTGGAGTAGCCTTGATGTTGTATACGTTCTTAGTGCGCTCCATCTGACGTTCGGTAATTATATAATATATATAATATGTAATACATAGTTGTATTAACTCCTCCTAATAGCCCCAAATGGCGCGTGGACTACCACCCCGTAAGATACGTCAAGAGTAGAGCCTAGCCTCGCTTGTGGGTGGACCCGTTCCCTGCTATATTCCTATGGCCCAGGATCCAAAGGAAAGTGACCCGTTCCTTGCAATATTCCTATGACCCAGGACCCGAAGGAGAGTGATACTGGGATACATGTCGTTTAACTCTCGACGGCATTGATTTATGATTTTAGATGGCGTTATCGCTGCCTCTAGAGGTTATATAGCAGCTTGGCCAGCACTTCCGCCTGAAATACACTTGCAAAATCTGAGAGGCGGAATGACTTCGAAATTCCGAGGTTTTCCGAGAAAATTCCTGCACCGACGCCGCAAGCCATTTTTGAGCCATCAGTGTAAATGCTCAGGTCGAAGTCACATCTTTCTCCTACCATTCTGTCCAAGTTGGACAACCAATAGCGAAGTGTGATGGTCTTTTTCGGCGTCGATGTAGTCCATTGGGAGCATGTCCTGCACCTCACTCATAAGGGTACAGTATTTTTCAGTATCCATATGATTTCACTGTCCAGTTTTCAGACTCCCTGAGTCTAACCGCGCTACAAACTGCGTTGAAGCTATTGTAATTTGTAGGTCAAGGGGGAGTAAGTATAAGATAGCATTAAGTGCGTCTGGCGAACATGATCGAAAAGCACCCGTTACTCCGATGATGCAGTCTTTTGCACCTTGCTCAGTATGTCAATATTATATTTCTTGCGCAGCGCTCGGTATATGAGAATCGGCCACATCAGAGCCATGTCTAGCCCCAAGAACATTCTCGGTTGAAGTCCCCAATTACTGCTGCAGGTTCTCATACAAGCATAATGTGCAAAATAGGCTTTCTTTATGCGGTGTTCAGTTCCATGAGAGCTTCGAGTCGAGAATGACTTCCAGGCATTTTACATTAGTCGATAGAGTCAGTGAGTTGCCATTTAGTATTGGGAGCACAAACTCCTCAATTTTTGTTTTTGTGTTAAAAAAGAACCAGCTCGGTTTTCTATGGGTTAACACTGAGGCCGCACACTGCTGCCTAAGAGCTGACCACCCTCAGGACGCCACTCATGATGTCACTCATCAGAAGATGAAACTTTCCTGAAATCAGGATTACAATGTCATCTATGTACGCGACAATCTTAGCTCCAGACTTCTCCAATCTTCTGAGGAGGCCATTTGTCGCTACAGCCCACAACAGTGCGGAAATGACCCCAACCTGCGGCGTCCCTCTGCGTATATGCTTGGTTATCCGACTTTCACCGAGGTTGGACTGAATTATTCTTGTTTTCAGCATGGTTATTACCCAACTACTAAAATGTGTTTCCACACCCAACTATTAAAGGGCTTCCAGTATTGTACCGGTATTGACATTACTGAAGGCGCTCTCAATGTCTATGAAAGTCGCCAGTGTATATTTTTTGTAGTGCAAGTCGCGCTCAATTGTGCTAACTACCTCGTGAAGAGCGGTTTCCGTCGACTTTCCCTTCAAGTAGGCGTGCTGATAATGGAGAGACCTGCAGAAATTGCCGAATGTGACTGTCTACTAAGATTCGCTCAAGCGATTTCAGGTAAGGCTGATAGGTCTGAAATTTTTTGCGATGTCATGACCTCGCTTACCCGCCTTAGGAATAAAGGTCATAAGAACACGAATCAGTTGATCTGGAAGTTGAGCTATTAGTCTAGCTATCATTTGAGCCACCATTCTCCATTCGTTTTCCATAAGTGTTAGGTAGGATCCGTTGAAATACTGATGTGAACGCCTGAAAATTAACAGAACATCATAATGAAGAAAGGGAAAAATGTTGTGTGAATAAAAAACCATGTAAATATTCGAATTGCGTAGTGATAATAGAGACATACTCAAAAGCTCCATACCATACTTTGCAGGCACGATAAAAAAATATGTATTACAATTCTCCCATTTCATACATGATTTCCTTTGTGTGGATCTTTAAAATGTCTCCCCAGATATTTTCATCATTCTTCAAAAAGCACTTCCATCAAAGCAAATTTAAGTCGAAAGGAAAATGGGTTTTCTGGTCAGATTCGACTCTTTTTCGTATCTTCCATAAAATCTGGGCCTCAACGTAAATATGAAAACCGGACAGAATACAATCAGAAACTTGAAAGTACTCCCTTGTTGTATGGCCCGAGCCCGAGGACACTTTTGTGTTCATCACCAGCAACAAAAAGAAGAGAAGAAATCATGTCCCAATATCATAAAGTACATTTTTGAAAATGCCCAACATGTTTTTATGGCTTTTTCCATTCACCAAGGAAACTATGCTAAAACGTTTTCAAGTTGCGAAATCAAAGCTATATCCGTAGTTGGGCAATAGTCGTGCAACTATAGGCTACGAGAACTTAACACATGTATCCTGAATCCAACATTTCATACGTAACCACTTTTGCATAGAGGCAGAGGCACTGGCATGGCAAAAACGACAAAAACTTTTCGCATTTTCCTTAAAGAAAGTTATGAAAGGCGAACTGCGTCCCTTTTAACTATATCATCATCTCCTTCCACTAAAACTAACTTTCCGTCACGCTGCCGTATTATCCTTCATCAGATCCTTTCATTTTTCAGAGTTAAAGTATGCAAATTATATTTGTCTTTTGGGGATCTTTGGTACTTTGGTGATGTCCAGGAACGTTTTTGTGGCCAGGATGGAGCACTACGAGAGCCGCGCTCATGGCAAAAACCCCACTATGACCGACCTCAATTGCTTGTTTTCGAGTCGATGGCATCTTGTCTTTCGCCCTCGAGCCAAGTTTCGTTGTGTGTAATTTTGAGATGATTTTGTCGTAAAGATGATAAAAATGAGAATATGTTTAACAAAGTTTTTGGTAGTGATGACATAAAAGATTTGAATTGATGATAATGATAGGAATGATTGCAGAAATGGTTTCGGCTATGGATCTGCATGATATGAGTGTGGTAGAGGACCATGACTGTGAACTAATGCAAAGTTATGGGGCCTTAATTACTCTGCAAAGCTCTGTTAATCTGATCAGTTCCAGAGGCCAACATTGCACTGAATCCGCTGCATTTATTTTGAATACTCAATTTTGGATAACTAAACCAAAAAACAAACTTCTGGTAAGTTTTACTTAGTGTACATTGTTGTGTTTTCTGTTGTTTTGCGCCAATGTTACGTTTTCACTAGTAAATTCGAGCGATGATTACAGTCCCGACCGATAGAAAAATTTTAATTAACCATCTGTGAACCAAGTCAGGTATGCAGGGCCGTGTTAAGGCGGATGGGGGGAGAGGGTGACCGCCACAGGCCCCACTTGCAGGGAGCGCCGATATCAACAGAAAAAAATTAATAAAAATAAAAACAAAATAAATAATTTAAAATATTTGAATGCCCGTGCGCATTTTTGGTTAACCTGGTGTCAAAATTCATGGTGTCATGGTTAATTCTGACAGATAAGTGGCAATTTTTGCATTTTGGGTACTTTTCCCAAATGTATTTGATTTTGATTTATTTCGAATCATCTACATCTCTAAAAAGTCGCACGGGTTCAAAAGTAGGCATTTATTGGTTAGAATTGGCCAGAACCGCTGTCATCAGACCAACCGCAGCAACCAAAGTTCAGCGGTGTGTAAGTCACCTGATTGGTGTAGCTGATTTTGGCGGGAAAAGTTTGGAGGAATGGGGGAAAACGAATTAATGGAACGGGTGGAACAGGGAGTCCGATTGAAACGCCGCGGGAGAGAGTTGCGATCCTCGCTAGAAATTAGAGTTTTTTTTGACCGCGTTTGGACGGAAGGACGCAAACAAATTTTGATTTGGTTCCGTGTGATGTGCTTGCCTGTTGTAAATTTCGGGCGGCAATCTTTCTTGTGGAAAACTTGCACAACCCAAATCTTAAACGCGTCAAACTCCTTTTTCATTCCTTAGAAGAGAAGAATCCCGACCCCGAGATGTGTAATATGTGCGCGAATCGTGTCGTTGGCTGAAAGTGTATTGCGGTGGTCGTGCTCGAAAAAAAAACACGAAATAAAACTGTCTTGACCACCAACCAGCCCATTTTGTTATTTGAAAAAGAAAACATTTTTCGTCCAAACGGACCCCATAAGTGGAATATCAATCAATCGCGCGCACACGGCGATGACCTCTATTTCCACATTTGCTGACAGATTTTTCATTTCGGCTAGTGTATTTCTTTTGTGTGTGAAAAATTCTGGTCAGTGGCGCCCCGTCATCATTGCTCGAGTCATTTTTCGCGACACATATTCGGAGTCTGTACGGGTGCGGGGGTGTGTGTGATTCTGAGACCCCACAAACCTACACCTAGTGATGCCCTACTGCAACTAAAAAGATTGAAAAGGCTCATCCCGGTCCGTCATCGTTACTGTTCTCGCCAGTGCAACCGAAATTTCCCATAATGATTGTGCAAGAGAGAAATAATAACGCGCTAAATTCCCCTGAAAAGAAAAAAAGAAAAACGTACCTAACCGTAGATACCCCAGTAGCGCCACTAAATGTTTACATGGAGCTGGAGTCCGTAGTATTGACGTCATCGTGTTGGTCTTTGTCGTCGTCTTTGTATATGGCAGTCCGAATAACGTACCAAAAATAATGCACAGTGTGTGGCATAAAGTGCGCTCGTCTAATATTTCCAAATTCCGGTTAATTTGTCAATACATCGCATCAGGAATATATGGTTGCAGCAACAGCAGTACTCGTACAGCCTGTCGCCATACTATGTTAAAATTTACCAGTGTTAAAAATCGAGCAGTTTTATGTCTGTTTATGTAAAAACAAAAACAAAATCCAAAGCCTATTTTTTTAACGTCACTTAAGTTGCAGCTGCTCCTGTTTGCGGTGGCCATCGTCAACCTGGGGTAAGTGCTTAAGAGTTGTTCACTTTTCAAAAAAACTTTCGGTTGAATAGTTATTTGGGTTTTGTTTAAATTATCTTTATACATGCATATTTATTTTTTATATTGTATTAAACTCCTATTGTAAATAAATATGTTGGCATAATCTTGAGATCTTTCCTCTAAGGAGCTACCTGCCCCCATTTCAGGTCGACGATGTGTTAAAGCCTAATTAGGTTCTTTTCTTATTTTTGCTAAGGGAGGCTCCATACATTTTTTCTATTTTGGGCAAGGGGGCCTCAAGGTCGGGTTTTTTTTATTTACAGCGAGTGGAAAAGGCCGAGGCCCACCGCCATCTGGACCTCGAAGCAACAAAAGATGGCATCCAAGCAGGCTGGCACCACGTTTTTACTTTTCCCCAAAATTTTATACCTATGTCGTGTTGTCTCTCCTTCAGACACGAGATTCCTTTGAATATGTGTGGACAAGGGGCAGCGACCGGCAAAAACCCAGCCCATTTGTCCGATCCTGAGCTACAGCATGCTCGTGCCTTAGCTTAGCTCACGCAGGAGCCAATTTTGGGCAGCTGTCAACCTTGACAGCTGTCACTCCCGGACTTTAACGGCCAAAATGGCTCCGTCGCCGTTGACGCCTTTGGGTGTCGTCCTTCGTCCGTTACACTGGGGATCAATTAATCAGTCTTGATGATAGTGAATTTAATGTTAAGGCTGTGTTTATGCCCGAGCGAGTATGTCGCGTTACGCGACAGCGAATCGCTATTATTACTGCCAACGATTTTGTTTATTTAATGCTATAGCAACCACTATGCAAAGGTGTATAGTCACTTGGAAGTCGCTAGTCGGTCTCAGTCGCTCCGCATTGAACAGCTTGAGGTGTGAGTTTCTAGGCCGCAACTGAGTGACTAGCGTTTGCGACTGGGAAAAAACGATCATAACGGAGCACTATTCGTGTTTTTTTTTATGCGGAGGTACATTTGCAGAACTACAGTCTGCAACTGACGATCCTCTAAACTTTAAAGTACACACGAATAGTACTCCCTTATGGTAATTTTTTCACAGTCGCAAACGTAAGTCATATTGCTAAACGATTGACTGCTAATAGGAACTCGCTGTCGTGTCAAACGATACGATTTGCTCGGGCATAAAGACAGCCTAAAGGCTAACCTTTTCATGTGAAAATGGTATGAGTATCTCTCCCACGAAACTTGACAGTGTAAACTTGCATACAGTACATGTCTGCGCCGCTCTACACGACACTTCGCTTCTTACTCAAAAAACAGCATATGCGTGTGATGAATGGCACTCAGAGTGGTGTCTTACTGTAACCAGCTGGAGAGAGTGCAAGAACTTACTGCGTTTGCCGATACGGGAGCTTTGAGAACTATTCCATCGGCTGGCTTGGGCATTTTGCTCAACTCGCTTCCAGTGGACATTGTTGGGAAAAATCTGCCGGCCAACACGGCCCTTCGCCTTCGCGATAATTGACAGTGGCGCGCGCTGAGGAGTGTTCACTGTACTATTCTGGGTGGCCTGGATCTCCCAGCGGAAATCGATTACATCTCTCCAAGATTCTCTTTTGATAGCAACCACAACAGCCTGACCCCCTCCAGGGACCAATGGATGAACAACACCTGCATTATACCCAACTCGGCACATCTACAAGTGCAAATAAAAGTAGTGATTATCAGTGCCGTGTGGAAGTGAAAAAACACGTGAAGTGCCGTGAAATTCCGTGCAAAATGGACTGTTGAAAAGTGCGTGGTTATGAAAGTGCGACACGGGAAATTTCGCATTTTTCGGTAATTTGCCGGCAATTTGGCTAATGTGAATGATGCGGCATTACCCTGGGACAAATGCTCGGGCCGGTGAATTCACCGGAAACTCCCGGAAGTGCCCCAAAAAGTGGCTGCCAAATGACAACATTTTAGATAATTTCCGTACTTTTTATCGGAATTCATAACGTAAGTATACGTTTTTTTGTTGTGCTAAGATTTTAGTAGAGTGAAGCGCTCGGAAATGCGGATCTTGACCACGATGTTGACGAACCGGACGAAAGTTTCACCGCCAGGCATCTGGTCATATCAGCTGCAGAGAAGCTTTCGTCTGGCTCGTAAACATTTTGTTCAAGACCCGCATTTTCGGGCGCATCAATCCACTAAAACATTAGCACAAAAAAATCTATACTTACCCTATGAATTCCTATGAAAAGTCCGGAAATTATCTAAAATGTTGTTATTTGACAACCACTTTGCAGCCACTTTTTGGGGCACTGCCGGGAGTTTCCGCTGAATTCACCGGCCCGAGGATTCGTGTCAGGGTAGTGGTGCACATTACATTACATTACATTAGCCAAATTTCCGGCAAACCAACGAAAAATGCGAAATATCCCGTGTCGCAATTTCATAACCACGCACTTTTCAACAGTCTATTTTTCTCGGAATTTCACGGCACTTCACGTTTTTTTTTTCAAATCGCGACGCTAAACTCACTTTTACGCACGAAAATCGCGAAATTTCACCGGGCGACCGTACGCGCTTACATATCATTGACTGCTTGTCATGTCGTTGGTGCTTTGGCAATCAGCTGACACTGCGGCCTGTTAGTAAAGATGACGGGGCTACTGGGAACGCGGCTCAACGCACATGGAGTAAATGACGCGATATGCCCCACTAGAGGTTAGGGAAAATGAGTATACCTTATAAAATCAAGCGTATGAAAACTACCCGTGGGTACCATTTGAACTCCTAAAGCACTGCAAGCTTGTCGGTAAATGGCAGGTATACGGTTAGGAGGTGTATAATAGCTCCAGTATAGAACTAGTTGACTCAAATCTACCATGAGTCGTCCATAAATTTCTCCACAAATTTCTACCCAAAAATGGTCAACCTTACTTTAGCAATAACGGATTAAAGATAATTTGTTAAAGTCAATCTACAAATTCAAATAATCCATCTAATCTCAGTGAAAAACATTTCTCACTTTGCAATTTACCATAACTGACTTCAAAAGCATAAAAACATTATCTGATCTGAATTTGAATTGGCCTCTCCGTAATTTCTGAAAAACGAAAAAAAGTGGAACAAATGAAAAAGTTTCGAATATGGTCAACTCTTCAACTTTCTGGCAACTTAAGAGGTTGGATTTACATTACGACCCTTCCCAGCCAATTCCCAATATATACACGTCTAATAATGAACTTTCGTGGCAGATGGCAAACCATCAGGCAACTGGCCAACAAGCAATAGGCCAGCTGGATAGCCTACCAAGTCAACTAGTCTAAAAAAAAGTAATCAGAATAAAATTTTTGTCACGTCCTAGACTCTCAATATCTTTTTTCTCGGAAAAAATTTCCCTGTCTCTTCAGCACCATATTTCCATAAATTATATCCCTAATAAGAGCTTATGGTTTGTTTTTACCGAACTGATGAAACTTCATGGTGTGGAAGTTGCATCTTGATAATTTACTCAACTTTCTTTTTCCTTGAAAGCAGCATATTGGCCGCTTCATTTTTCATTCTATGAAAGCCATTTGATCATCATTTTAAAGAATTCGTAAATTATTTCTGCGAGTGTGATAACTGATAATACTGTTACTTTGACACTATTTCCAAAAGTATGTTCAGTATAACAAACAAAAGACGTACGTTCTGAAAGTGACATACGAGTATAGCCTAAGTTTTCATGTCAATTCATTCAGAGTGCATTTTTCCACATTCCTATACCAACCAGTCTAAGCTTCTTAGCATTACGCCCGACCGAATTATTCCTCAACACCCGATAGATGAAAAGGATACCCAGGATTTGATCAAACTTAGAGCTTATGCACACTACAGGAGATTTGGATAAATTTCGAGATTTAAGCAAATCTACCACCAAATCTCCTAGATTTGCCATAAATTTATCAAGATTTCTTAATCTAGATTTGGAACGAGATTTTAAACAAATTTCGCCTCAATTCTCGTGTTCCCCGTGAATTTGTATTTCACATTTCGCTACAATGTATGCAATATTTCCTAGTGAATTTTCCAAGAAAACGAGGAAGACGAAAAGATCCTATGACAGTTGTCTGTTATGAAATTGGAGGTTGCATACGTCCGTGCATACACATTGAGACCATCACACCATAAGGTGAGTTTTTTTTAACATCTATCCGGCGCAGGTTAGGGTATTTCTATGTATTGGAATAAAAACTTAAGCATTTACGAGTCAGTGGGGTGGTTGACCTTCACTGGATAGATTTTCAACAATGCTATATACAATATATACAATAATTGTTCGAATGCATTCATCAATTCGTACAGTTCGTCCATAATTTAGCCGGCCGTATTCATGATTGTCTCTCACATTCACCGAAACGAACGAATTCTGAAAGTAACTGTCAGATAGACAATGGAACGCACCTATATTTTACCTGTTCCCAAGTGAGCGACGGCACAACTGTCAACTAAACAACTAAAGTTGAAGGAGACGAAAAATACGGATGGTGTACATGGGTTTCGGGATTTGCAAATCTATCTAGATTTAGGTCTCTCGTGTGCATATACTATTATTTCCGGCCGTCTGTGTGCACGGATGGTATGGTGGTATTGAGCTCCGGAGTTTTGTATCTTCATAATGAAGCCCGGGGATAATTGAAGTTAAACTTTTGTTTAAACACGAAAGTCATTTAATTTCTAAAGTACGGTCGACGATAAAACAGGTCCCCAACAATTTCGGCAGGATTTAGTCTTTGGTTGGTGTTCATGTACATGCTTCGTCAGTCCGGACGATTGTTCTCACAATTGACACGCTCTAACCAGAGCCATCCGTTTATCCGTTCCCGATTAAATACAAGATACACGTCAATGGCAGCGTTTCCGATAATGAAGAGAGTTTTGGAAGAAACTTCACCAAATGGTTTTCACAGTTTGGCGGTTATGAAAGTATTTTTAAATGATGTTGTGGCTAAAACTTTGTGATTGGATTCAAACAGAAATTCTAGGGACAAAAACCGAAGATGTCTAAATTGCAAAGCGTTTAATGAATTTAATGTATAAGGATTTGGTAAAGTTTATGCAGATGATGGAAAAATGTGGAGTTGTCGAATACTTGCAAGCTTAAAACAAATTGCGCACTTTGAACATTTTTGTAAAGAGCCTAGAAGGCAAATATTTGTACAATATAATACCCTAATTCAAAAAAAAAATGGATAAAATCAAAGTACCGCCTCAATTCCAAAAATTACATTGAATATGGGGTTAAGAACCCTCCGGGCTTCACTCGGAGATTACGGGTTTAGTAAACAATCTACGGGCCCTCCGGTTATGATTCGGTTTCTCCGGGTTTCTCGGAGCTATGCTTCTTTTGTAAAAATTTCCATCAAACATCTTTTTGGAAAGTTGTTGATGATTACTCAATTGTCCTAACCACTAGCGGCATTGCGCGACAACTATTCTATGTGGCTTAGCTGACGCTTCGTTGGCATATACCAGTTTCAAACGAGGCACGTTGCCAGCATGCACCTTCTGCTCCCATTAGCCGCTTACCTGCGACAAGTCGGGAGATGTCGCTTATTATTACGCCCCGCACCACTGGGGGAAGACAACACTACGAACGCCGTGGACGGGACTTGAACCCATAACGTCCATAGTCCCCATAGTCGGCACTGAGGTACCCAGTCGCCACGATGAACAGGCAACAAATCCTTTCATTTGATTCTGAAAATGTTTTCTACAAGTGGCATCATTTTTATAACCGAGACTTTATAAGTATAGGGCATACTGTTTTTGCCACGACGAAAATATGAAAATATGTAACACCTTAAAAGAGGATCCGGAGGTATAGCAATGTATATATAAATGATCAGGGTCACCTCCTGATTCGATTTAACTATGTCTGTCTATCTGTCTGTCTGTTCGCACGATAACTTTCGATAAAATGAAGTTAGAGCCCTGAAATTTTGGCTAAATGTTGGCAGAATGATCTAGTTGGTTGGTGTTGGAAATGAACATGATCAGGCTAACGCCCACCTCCCCTACATATGTAAAATAAATAAATGTATCTATAACTCCAGGTTGGAGCGACGGGTAGCGCAGTTTGTTGAGGCATCAGTTTCATGTTCGACTACCGGCGTTTCGGGTTCGAATCCCGTCCACGACGAGGTTCGTGGCCATGGATGTGCAGGAGGAGCATTCTGGCAAATGAATTCGCCGAAACCAATTTATGCCGTCGTAACGTCAACTGGGCCACATGGAACAACAGTTGACGCGCAAGAGGCTAGGGCAATTGAGAGAGATATAACTCCGGGTCAAATAAACATGAAAAGCTCTAGCCTTGGTGATTGCCCGTGAGGGTAATCTTATATTCTATTGGAAAAATAAAATCGATCAGTTCAACAAATTTTCTTACAAAAAGCCCCGTACTACCCTACTTTTCCTGTTTTTTTGTCTATAACTCTTGAACCAATCGGCGTAGACACCTAATTTGGCATGTAACCCTGGGGTGAAAACCTGCTTGAGTTCTAACAAGTTGGGAATAATCGGATCAAAGCAACGCCTACCACCCCTACAAATTTAAAAAAATTAAATATTTTTTTAATTACGATAACTTTCGATAGAATGAAAATAGCAAGTTAAAAATTTGTGAGAATGTTGCTAGTAAGATCTACTTGGTTGGTATTGAAAATAGGCAAGATCCGACCCAAGCAACCCCTACCTCCCCTACAAATGCAACTTCAAATGCATTTGCTGCCATTTTCATAAATCATATTCGAGTATTTCCTCCAAAAGTCAGCTTTGTATATCAAATATTTTGGAGGAGGCACGGGCCCCCATGGCCCCCCTCTGGATCCGCCACTGTCCTATTACTATTAATATTAATGGGCGGCGTGTGGAGAAAGTGGACAACATCGTCTTCTTGGGAAACATTGTTGCCGAAAATGGTGGTACGGAGCAGGACATCGCTCGTCGTACCAAGCGGGATAAATGCGCATACGGCATAATGTCCGAAATCTGGCACAGCGGTTATTTCAGTATCAAGACCAACCTGGGTTTGTTTCGCTCCCTAGAACTGTCTGTACTTTTGTATGAGAGCAGTACACGGAAAGTTTCGTCGATCTGTGTCCGACGAGTGTGCGTTACTGAGAAAGTCGTGAAGGTAGATGGGTCCCACTTCCCAGAACCGAGTATGCTTGCGCGCAGAAGTAGTTGATGCGCTACGCACCACTAGGGATTAAGGTAAACTAGTAGTAGTAGTACATGCCATCTGCATGCCGAACAGCTTACAACTCTCCGATGTTTACGCTTTGAGTGCAAGTAACTTTGCTTGTGATCTACCAAAGTGACTCGTCGACATAAACATAATTGTTTGCACCCGACAGTACTAGCGATTGAAGTTGAGGGTATTAAGCCGCTTCAGACAACTAAGGCCTGGTTTTAAAGGGTGCGCGGAACTGTGCAGCCCTGCCGACTGCGCCGCTGACCCTTAACAAAATTGGCTTGTGAGCGATCGTATGTCATCCACTGACGAGTATAACTGACAGTATAGTATGCTGACGAAGCTGTTTCGCGATGAAGTATTGGTTATGGACTACGGTTGACATCGTTAGTCACTGCATCTGACGTCTCATCAAATTTGTTAGTGTTAGGTTCCGACATTACCAGTCACTGAACCTTACTGGTGGTCAGTAAAGAGGAAAAGGGTCCAAACCATCTGGATCCGGAGCGTATCTGTACGGACCGCTCGATGGCTATTGTCACTTTAATTTCTTGGTTTGTTTTTCTGAGTTGGTGGGACCCAACTTCAACATTCTCACTTTTCCACACCAAAAGCACATGATATGTACATGTTATTTGTATAAGAGCTGGGGGAATGAATGGACAAAAATCCTGCCGATATCGCCGAAACTGAGCTTCAACAAGCATGTGCCGCCGCTTAGCTCGTTGTAGAGCATTTGCTTCTACCACCGCCGGACCTTCAATATGGAAAAATTCCGGCTCCTTCCGCAAAAACGCCATCCGGAGAAAATCAGTGCATTACAGCCTACTTATTATATATAACTGCTATTACTAATTGCCTAATTCCCTCCACTGGTGAATGGGTGCGTCCAGATTTCTAGCACAACGCCTTCTTGACATTTTGTTAGCATATAAATTTCGGATGGGGTTGTTGCTAGCATACAACCTCAATGTCATTCAACAGTTTATTTCATAATATATTAAATTCAATTTTTTGAGCAAAAATTTATCAGAAATTTCGCTAATGTTGTTAGTATCAAGTGGGCATCGTGTCCAAGGCTTTCTACACACAGGTCGGCTTGAGCACGTTTTGAACTCTACTCGGCTTTGGAGTGCTGCAACAATGTTAAAATAATTGAAGCCCCTCACTGGTCGCCTCGACCTCTGCTCGATTGCGATTCGAACTCTGCTCAACATATGCAAACATGTCGCAACAGACAGGAGTGTCGAGCTAGTCTAGCTTGACGAGGACAACTTGCTAAAAATACGAGTAACACCATAACGCCCCAAATGTGTGATATGGCTACCAAAAGTAGGGCCGCCAACAATTGGAATTCCAGACAAAATTTCTTGAGCCTATTTGTTCCATATATGTTGGTTCCCGTAGTCAGTACACAAAGCGGTAATGCCAACTTCAAAGAAGAAAATAGGCAATTGTCATTTGAACAGCAGAAGTGGTGTCTTTCCTATTTCTCTAAAGGCGACTTTCCTTTGAATCATAGCCGTCAATATGGCACCGCGAAGTTTATTTTTGTGCGTTAATTTGTATCAAGTGTGACATTTTTGTAATGTCTTATCTTTCTGCATAGGTTAGGTTATGTTAGAAGGGTTGAATTGAATGACACAGCACACTTAGACCAAATATGTGGGTCCATTGTGATTGCGTGACCCCAGGCATTTACCAACCTGTATACTAGAGTTTAATCATTGAACCAGCCTGAGCTGATAATGAAATTAAGGAGCTTATTGATATCCATGTCTTTAAGGTCATCCAAATCTCCGAAAAAGAAGGACCCAAGAATCTCATGCCTTCTTACGGCTAAGGCAGGGCAAGCACAAAGAAGATGGAAAGTACACTCCTCCTCATATTCGTCATCGCAACTCCTACAAAAATCCCTGTAAGGAAGTTGGAGTCTTCGGGCGTGTTCGCCTATCAGACAGTGTCCAGTTATAACTCCCACCAACACGCTGATGTTCTTTCTTCCCAATGACCGAAGTTTCGAAGAGCGGCCAGGATCGATGTAAGGCCACATCAGTTTTGTTATTTCATGTGCTGCTGGTACTCCATCTGGTGTTAGCCCTGCTAACCGCATTAGCCATTATTAACATTTGACAGGCAGCCGTGGGCATTCCAATTTTGTGAGGCTCCGACATCATCTCCCTAGTCCCTGCGCGAGCAAGCTCGTCAGCCCTGGAGTTGCCAACGAAACCGCTGGGACCAGGAATCCAGCACAACACAATGTTGAAGAAATTCCCCAGCTCAACGAGAGACAAGCGGGATTCTTCCACCAACTTGGATGAGGTGGAAACGGAATCGATAGACCTTATTGCTGCCTGACTATCTGTGTATATAACGATATCCCTAGAGGTTACGATGTTACGTTCCAACTATGTCGGAACTTCCAATATCGCCGAGACCTCCGCCTGGAAAACGCTGCAGTGATCCGGTAAATGAAGTGAAATAAAGACTTTCAGGTTTTCGGAGTATACACCGGCACCTACTCCTTCGTCACTTTTAGAGCCATCCGTATAGAAGTCGATAGAATCCTGTCCTGCAGGGTCAGTATCTACCTAGCGGCTCCGCAAAGGAATCAGACTTGTAAAGTTCTTTCCGAAAGCAAGCTTAGGAGACGTATAGTCGGTCGTTATGGCAATATCCATATTGTTCAGAATAGTTGAGTGGCCGGTACTTAATGTTGCCCAGTGACCAGTCTCGCGAAGGCGAATGGCCGTATTTGCAGCTACTTGTTCAGCAAAAATATCTGGTGGCAGTATGTTTAACAGCACATCGAGAGCATCGGATGATGTAGTTCTAAGAGCCCCAGTTATTGCTATGCAAGCTAAACGTTGGACCTTACTCAACAGATTGCGATAGGCCGCTATACGTAGTGCCGTCCACCAAACAATAACACCATGTATTGTAAAAGTATGGGACGCAAGACTGACACAAATAGCCAGTAGACAACCTTTGGCTGCAGGCCCCATTTCTTACCAATGGCTCTTACAAGAGTAAAGCGTCATATTTCTGCATACTTTGCATGAATTTATGCGAGTTTGTTTTCGTTGCGAGAATTATGTATTCTTCGGGAGGGGAATAACAAGGACTAGGAGATGATATTTGGCTGATGCTTTCTGTGTTATGATGAGGGATTACTTTCGAGTTGCACTTACACTGATCCCGGGTTGATAGGGTGCCGAGAAAAGAATATCGTTTCGATTAGCTGACAATCGAGCCGTGGTTGAACCGAATTCGAAGCGACCTGTGTATGAAAATCCTGATGGTGAACGCAACAATGTTAGTGCTTATCCATGATTAGAGTATAATTTCAAACTAAAAATATCCTGCTGCTTTATGAATAATTCATGAAACATTGTCCACTATTCAAACAGCTCGACTGTACTAGTATATATGCATGACACAGAGTCAGGTGGAAAACTTTTGGAAAAGCGACGATTAAAATCTACTTGAGAAACATGTCTTGACTCCCAGCAGTTTTTTTCTTCGCAGGATAAACTTTTTAAAAAGCCATAACCCGTTGTACAATATGCTCTACCGTCTTAGCACCATACTACACGATACTTCATCCTAACGTTCGTTCAATGTGGCATCTTAATATCCAACCCCGCACACCTTTACGCCAGCCGGCACATGTCGCGAAGGAGTTGAGCCCCACGTCATGATTCCTCTCCTATTCACGTCATGCTGTTTGCCCAGGTGTACGCTTGGGAATTCTTGATACCACCGTGAAGACAATGTTTGCATACCGGTAATGTCGCTTTAATGTTGCAAAAAGTCGACGAGTAAGACCATAGCGCATCTCCCGCTGGAATAGTCATGCAACAATGACAAAGTGCACCGTTGCATGGATGCTAAATTCCACCAGACATGGGATGCAAGGTAAGTTCGCTGAGATGATGCCAGTGGGAATTGGTTTGCAGTGCACAGTGCAGGTGCTAATAATAAAAGATGGTTCGGTGACGACGGCCGTCTATCACGAACTATGAGTGATGAATAAGAGATAATTCTATACTCAAAGTAATTTATATCCGAGAAATGAGTAAATTTTTAATCCAGTTTATTCTTATAGGCTAGTAACCTACTGGCTACATGTTGACAGTGACAGTGCTGAAAGCAAAGCAATAAAACTGCGAAACTAAAAATGAAAACAACAAATTCAATTATACTGTTTGTTTCGAAACTGCTCCAAGCAAATGTCTGTCTTCATCAGACTTCGTTACTAAACTATTAATGTTTGTTGCACAGCAAACAATTTAAACTGCGGACAACATGCCAACTCCTCTTGCAAAGGTGCCGCACTGTGCAGCAGGAACAAATGCTTAGATATTCGGAAGAAGTCGCTCTTCACACTACAATTCCCTACAAATAAAGCTGTCGTGAAACCCCCATGATGAAACTATACCCACTCACTGGTTATTCTGAATGAAGTACTATCGGCAACGCAACAACGGCCAAAGAACCGACGCGACGCTCCGAGGGCACAATTGTCTTAAGGAAGTGAGTGTGAGAAGCCGCCTAGAAAGTTTTCCAAGTAAACAACAACAAAAAAACTTTTACTTTAACAACCATCCTCTTGTAAACTCCATAAATTTACAGACTTTTGACGTCATTTTCTTGAATTAAGTTTTCATTTTGCCGGTTGTTTTATAATTTGTAGTTTGGGGAATCCACGTAACTAGGACGACATTATTCATCGCTTAGTTTGGTCGCTTTTCGTGTTTGCTAACGTCCTCTTGTCTGCATGACTGTCTGTATAGTTTTCTGGTTTCCTTACAAGAACGTAAGGTGCTGGTAGATTTCTTCGTGTTTTGGCCACATCCTTTACTGGTTTGAATATGTCGAGTTATATCCACATATGTATGTACAATCGTTGTTACATTAAGTATACCAGTCAACATTTTAATTTCGAAAAAAAAAACTTTAAAACTAAACCAAATTTCACAAATGTAAGTTAACTTGTCAACTGAAGACAAAATAAGGATTAGCCATTATGGTCTCCGTTTTCTCCACTTCCAATCTGTCTCTGTGTAGTCGGATTATTTTCGTTCGCGCAAAAAGACAAAAGAGGACGCACCGTTAATTTTCACTCGTATTTATAATAATTTTGTCAATTAGCGGGTTATTCCACGGCAGTTATTTATTCCAGTGGTGGAATTCTAGTCATTACTTTCCAGTGCCGATAATGCAGTTTCTGTCAAGTGTGACATATGTACATATAAACATTCAAGTTTTCATTATGGTTATCACTGGTCTTGTTTATGCCGCGGAACTATCTTCGAGGATTAACTAATTCGAGCTAACTCACGACAACATAAACATGTCGCACTAGCTAGTTTTGGTACCAATTTTAGCTCCACTTGCTATGTAGAATTGGACTGAAAAATTGGGACTAGGTGGTGTTGCTGTCTTCGCTAATGGTGTTGTTGTTGAAAATTATATTTTATTTGTTATATAAATACCTCATCCTTTCCTGAAACTCTGCATTCGTTTCATCCTTTGATTGTAGCGGTAGAAACGCGTTTTTATTAGAAGGCTACTGCCCCTGGACATTATCTTAACCTATGTCACCGCAGTCACAAACCAACAGCTGACATCTTTCATGTTTAGTACCTCTTCGTATGGTCGATATAAACACACCACGAACAAGTACTTGCACTAAAACGATTTAGTTAAATCGCCTTTTAGTTCCACGGCATAAACGTGGCCACTTCTGTTGTTATTGTGGTTGCGGACTAATCGTTCCCACTCATCTGTGTTTTGTTTGTTGGTTTGGTCGTCGATCTAAATATGATGGTAAGTTTTCTTTGTATTATAATTACAGTGCGCAGTGCAGGTTGTTCGATATCGCGATCCGGCGGAGGCGTGTTGTGTATCTCATTCCATGCGTCGCTCGGATCGTGACATTATTGCAGCCATCTCCTTCGGTTCAAATCACCACTAATAATTGCATTTGTACTAAATATCGCCCACCCTACTGCGCCCACCCACTGCAATGATGACTATCAAACCAATTTCTGCAATGGCAAAGAATTTCAGTCCGGTTTTGCAAGGAAAAGAGTATGATTTTAGTGTCAAGTACGCCAATGATGTGTGCAATGATTTCAGAATGATGAGTAGCAATGCCGATACTGTTTTAGTACAGTGTTCACTACTGCTATAGAACTCGGACAAAATGTTCTGTAGTACGTTAATGCCACCAATCCCGATTAAAGGAAAAATTGTTCCAGTATAGGAAACACTAGTACCTGCCACTGTGCCGCTTTCAAAATGATTCCTATGGTTTCGTAATGTTAATGTGTAATTGCGGTCAGGATATTGGAATCGTGTGGAATATACCTGTTTGATATTATATTTTGTATTAGTAATCGTTAAAAGTAGCAAATGACTAAAAGTGTAAACGAGCAGAATTTTCCGCCACTATTAGTTTGCGATAACCTCTAGTGAGGTGACGCATGGAGCATCAACAACTCCTTCACATCTTCATATCGGTTTTGGACAATGGGACGCATCTGTCTCCACGACTTATCCAGCAAGCCCCTTGGTCAGCCTTCTTTGGGAATGGGGTCCCATTTCATGGCATGTCCAGCAATGCATAGTTATCACCCTTCTGCAATGTGTGACCTATCCAGTACCATTTTCGTATCATTTCGTCGATTGGTGTTTGAGCCGTACACCGACTTCGCTCTTCATTTGATATTGAACGCAAAATTCTTAAGATTCGACTAACAAGGAACACTAGGGAGGTGTCCGCCTCCGATTTCGATGAAACTCATATATGTTGTAGAGGACTCGAAACTAAGCGACACGTATTTTTTCTTATTGGCGGATACGCAGTTTTAAGGGGGAAACCATGGTCAGAAGGTGACCACTTTTGGGGGTGATTTTTCAATTCTACCTGTGAGAAGGTAATTTTCGTAAATGTTCATTATGGTAATAAATAGCTCGTGAGGAATTATGAAAATCACAATTGATAGTTCCTTCGGGGGTTGAAATTTGGGGGGTAAACTACCCCTGTAAAGACTTCATTTTTAAAAAAAAAACTATGATTCAGAATTTTATGAAACCAACTGCGTTGGTTGGAACACCTCGTCAGCTTCAACCCCGAGAGGAACTATTATTGGATATTCACACGAATTCTCATTCTCATTACCTCAATGGAATTAATAAATAACCCGACCACCTTGGTGAATGATGTTGACGGGAAATTTTTTTTTTTCACCCTAGAAAACTCCAATTCTAGGAAAAAAACAAAAACAGATATTCTGCATTTTTCCATGTTCCATCCAACGCAGTTGGTTTCATAAAATTCTGAATCATAGTTTTTTTTTTTTTTTTTGAAAAAAATGAAGTCTTTACAGGGGTAGTTTACCCCCCAAATTTCAACCCCCGAAGGAACTATCAATTGTGATTTTCATAATTCCTCACGAGCTATTTATTCCCATAATGAACATTTACGAAAATTCCCTTCTTATAGGTGGAATTGAAAAATCACCCCCAAAAGTTGTCACTTTCTGACCATGGTTTCCCCCCTTAAAGCTGCGTAAAAAAAATACGTGTCGCTTAGTTTCGAATCCTCTACAACATATATGAGTTTCATCGAAATCGGAGGCGGACACCTCGCTAGTGTTCCGACAAGAATCAAGGAAAACTTGCAGCTTCCTAGTAACACTTGCGGAAACTTTCCATGTGCTCCCCAAACAACAGCACACATGCTTGGTTAAATTCTCATTAAAGATCTCGGTGAAATGAGCCTATTTAGATCGACAGTATCTATAACAAGAAATTGACACATATCCTCTAGGGCATTAATGCGTCAGCAGTTAAGTATGAATGAATCTCGTACTTGCAAATCGCTCCGGAAACTCTCGACGTATTATGCCACCTTTATTACCGTCTGCTATTTATCACGAAATTTGCAATTTCTAGAGCACTTCACATATATCCGATGCTGACTTCCCTCAAATGGATTTCTTCGATCATATCGTCTTCAAACGGAGCACCCCCCGTGTGGGTCGGTCGCGGCTTCCTTACTGGCAACCGACTATAAAGTTCCGCTTTTCATCGCTGCAATCCAAATTAAATGGGGCATAAATCGCGCGACATCCCATGAAGAGTTTCAGTGCTTAAAAGCATTTTGTGGTTAAGATGATTTGCACATCCTTTTGAAGAGGTATCCTTATCCTAGTGGCATATTCTCTCATTTGAATCTTTTGTCAATATTTGGCAGGATATCATTTTAAAGTGGCTCGATATTAGATTGGATGGACGAAGTGATTTTTCGTAGGGAAAATAAAAACGGAAACACATACTTATCTGGTATCTTCTACCTACACTAAGTTTATGAATGCTATTCCAAATGAATCACACAAAGCTCGGATGTCGCTTATCACATTTCCTTTATTAACACAAATACATACATACATCTCTGATTTTTTTCGTAGATTGGCAAATTTGCAGATTTGTCGGTTCAAACTACCTTTGTAAATTACCATTTGAATTTTCGGAGAAAATCGATTTCTTTAAAGTTTTAAACAGTTGTTTTTAGGGTTTTGTAGTAAAAACAAAACCCTTATGAAATCGGTCATGCGTCAGCCTGTCCGTCTGTCTGTCTGTCCATGAAATATCTCATGAACCACTGAAGCTACATATATGAAATTTTGTGGGAATATGTAGAATTATTATAATTCGCCGGAGAAAGTGATTCATTGTAATAGGCTGACTTTAAGGGGAGGTCCCCATAGAGGGGAAATTAAGGTCAAATTTTTTTTTCATCTGGTATAGGCAAGTGGGGTATCATGAAAAACGTAACACCGAGTACATTCCATTGTTGGTATTTGCATCAAATTTGAAAAAGGGGAAAAGAGGTAGAGGGGAAAATATGTGATCCGAGTTTGTCCCACCCCCCCTTGGATTTCGAGACCGTTATACTTAGAAATATCAAAATTTGCAGGAAAGCGGCATTTCACTAGCATAGAAAACCAAAAATCGTAGAATTTTGATATCTCATCAAAAAAGGTTAATAATAGTACATTTCTATAATTGCAGTTAGCACACCCCTGCATCCTTTAAACGCATTGCAGCTCAAAAATATTGATGGCCAATGATAACCAACACTATAGGCAACAATGTCTCGAAGTTTCATTACAATCGTGTAATATTTAATAATAGTACATTCATTTAAAGTTAAGCATTTTGACACTATCCACACAAAAAATACACCCACCGGCCTCATAGGTGTGAGTACTACTTTCATGTTGTTTTTCGTAGTGCGAATTCCAGTTATTTAATTAATTATTTTTGAAATGATTGGTTGGTTGCGCTGACTAATACAACTTTAGCGAGTGGAGAGGAGGGGGGGGGGGGGGTTGGTGTCCACATAGAGGCGAAATTAAGGTGATATTTTTTTTATCGGTTGGTATAGGCAAGTGAGGTGTCGTGAGAAAGGTAATGTTGAGTACATTCCATTTTTTCGCATTTTCTTGAAATTTGTAGAAAGGAGAACATTGGGGGTGGAGAAAATATTAGTTCGTAATTTGTCCCCTTCCCCTTGCAGTTCGAGACCGTTATACCTAGAATTATGAAAACTTGCAGGAAGGTGGGTTCCGAAAAAAAAATGAAAAATAATGGAATCTGTATATCTTCTCAGAAAAGGTCAATAATAGTTTATTTCTATAGTTACAGTTAGCACACTTCTGCATGCCTTAAACACGTTCGAGGTCAAAAGTACTTATGGCCAACGATAACCAACACCTTATGCATTAATATGTTCTAAGTTTCGTTACAATCACGTAATTTGAATTGACATTATTTATATACCAAAATAAGCGCTTGCTACAAAACCCTCTGATTGCGGGCGTAGCCCTCTATATTCCGATTTCATTTTTTTAAGTAACGGTGAATTTCGCAACCGTTTTATATGAAATTTATGTAATTTCAGAAAGTGAAATCAAAACAAACAAAGAACAAATCGCTTTAAATGATTGGAAGAGTTGCCACTCTTTAATTTTGTTCAGTCTAGTCAAACTTGTTGGCACAATTTACAAAAAATGAAGTAACTCTGTCCAAGTTAGAGACAGAGTGTTCATTTTGGTGTAAGTATTTCATGAATGAACGGTACTATCTACGGTTAAGGTACTAACCATTCGAAGCGGGACCACTCGTATATTAAACTAGTATGCCGACGTACCAACCAATTTCGTACCAACACCATTAAATTCCCAACATATTCGCCACTTTGTCACATTGACTTAATTTTCCAACGTATCCTTCGGGGCAAAATTGTTACACAAAATTTCTCAATTTCATTTCATACTTTTATGTCCCGGAACCTTAGGAAATTATTAAGTGCATGAATAATTGCATTCATTTAGTGTCGCATTACGTGCATAATTTGCTTGAAATTGCAACCTCATAAATTTTAGCGCGTAATTTGCACCATAAACGTGCACCGAATTTCGCCCTAAGGTGTTGCAGAGGAGGATGATGATGTTCAGATTAATTCATCTCTGTCGTGTTATTATTTCAGGATATAATATTTATCCGATGGAATGAAGAGAGAGCTTCACGTCTATAAGGTGGCATCTTAATATTGGGTTTCTCCACTTATAGATATTTAAAGGAATGGTTTGGAATTAGTCGCATAATAGCTGTGTTCCTTTCATCGGATTTCGGTCTATTTCCATACAAAACGACAGACCGGTTTTGATTCAGGTTTCGTAGGGGATCTCATCGGATTAAATAATGAAAGTGAATTGGTCGAATATCAATTTTTTCGCCTCTACAACTTTCTATGCTGAAATCGCAAATCGGCGATGTGTCGGTATGGTGGCTGTTTCAATTCAGATCCGTGTCGTTCTTTTCACAAGTGACCGGTCTGAAAGTGAATGGAAAGCGGCTAATACCATAACAAATCCAGCGGCAATTTATTTATTTTATTTATTTTTTTTTTTTTTTCATTGTAGTATTAAAAGTTGATTTTCCTTGGATTCCCAGAATTACTATTGTAAAGGGGTTTTTACATGCTAGACCGAACAAGTAGCACGGGTAGGCATTAGGTCACGCATTAGAGCACCAATCAGACCAGTCATTAGACCAGGCGTTAAGTCTGCTACAAACAATCATGGGTGGTCATGATTGCCGTCATCATACGCCAAATGTCAATTCATATTTTCTTCCTCTAAACAATGGTTTTCGATTGATCAGACAATATTCAAGCTGTACACATCGAAGTGACTGCACAACAATCATCTTTGTGTTGTCTGTAGCAGCCGGCAACAACTTTGAGCAGCTGATTTAAAGCCATTGGTGGCCATCCGATGACCTATCGCTGCGACGGCTATTAAACGCCATACGCCCGTTTACACAATAGCGATGGCTTCAAATGATCGAGGATGCGCCATTTTCTGTAGACGTCATTATAGATCAGATGGTCAAAGGTCCTTTTCCCAGTTTGGGAAACTATGAGCTATACAAAAAAAGATCTAAAGACGAATTAGAGATCATAAGATATCCTGCAAAATCATCATACATTAGATTATAAAATGATATTATAGTACTTTAGACCAGAGGTCGGCAACCAGCGGCCCGCGGGTCGCATGCGGCCCTCCATAACCTTTTTGTGCGGCCCGCTAGGGAATAATCAATTATGTAGTTTAAGTTATGATCTGTAAAACGCGAAGAAGATGTGAATGCGCCCAACTGCAGCTTTGTTGGTTTGGGAAATATGTGAAGTCCATGACAGAACTAGATAAAAAAAAATAACGCATTTGCTTACAATTATAATACATAACCGTAGTCCGGATGGCGCAACGGTTAGCACGTTCGCCTTCAACGCACTGGGCCCCGGTTCGATTCCGGGGATTTACGTGTCGGACTATGAGCCCACTCAGCTGTTAAATGAGTACCCATTATGGGGTAAATAACTCGGTTGAGCGTGTTGCTGATCACATACCTCTGCACAAAAACCGTCACGATCTAGAAAATGAGATGATGCTAACTCATCTCGAGGCCGTGGTTCAAAATTGGACTGTTGCGCCAGTTATTTATTTTATAATACATAACCTCAAATATCACTTGATTGGTTACTCATGGAAAGTCTGGTCTGTCTACCGGTGTCTGCTGTCTATTGTTAACGGGTGAATAAATTAACGTAAATATCATAAAAAGGGAAGCAAGTTAACTCATATGCTCAATGTTCGGTCTTTGTGTGATAGTAGGCAAGAGTTCACCAAGAAAGGAAAAAGCAGACCGTTTGGGCGTTGCTAAAGCAGTGAAAAATGTTATCAAAAGCACGAAACAATGGACGCTCATGACGCCAATCTGTTCAGGGTTATCCTGCATGTGCTAAAACTAAAAATTGGGATATTTGGGTGTTAAGAAACGATGGCGGACTTCATTAAAATCGCAAACCGTAACTACTTAAGTGCACAGTCTTGATTCGAATGGAATTCGATTTAGGACACTGCCACAACTGTCCGTGATAAAAGGCAGAACCAAAATTCCGTTGCCAACATTGCATCGACTCGGAAACTTGGGCGTGCGAATCAATGAGCCGCGTCGAGTAAATTCTACAGCCTACGCGTGAAGTTTCAATGTGTCCTTCAAAAGAATTTCGACCTGTCTTTTTCAACTAAAATCTAGCACACAAATGCCTCTCCAATTATCGCTGTCCATAAGGCTAACCTTTTTTCGAAGTTTGATTGGGCGCGGTCCTGGAAGCCTGCTGATACGGATCTGACTTTTCTGTTTTCTCCTCTATATGCTTCCCCCTCCAGTAAATTTAGTACAGACAACTGTCAATTTTTGGATCTGAGAAATATTCCCACAGACGGCATACACGGCCGTCTTGTCAAAAAAGATCTGTCAAGATTTTAGTTTTAAAATGGAAAATTTAATTATTGCGGAATCATTGGATGATTTCATCATCATCATCATCGTGGCGCGACTGCCCGACGTCGGGCCTTGGCCGCCTGGATCATTGTCCTCCAATTATCTCGGTCACGTGACCGCGTCCTCCAATTCTGGGAGCCCAGCAGCTGCGCGGCGTCCACACCAACTGAGCTCTCCCAACGAGATCTCGGCCGTCCTCGCAATCTCGCTCCGTCGACTCGTTCTGCATTCATTACTCTCTTAGGCATGCGATCATCGTCCATTCTTTGTACATGCCCTGCCCATTGAAGTCGTTGTAGTTTGACGATTTTCGAAACTTGCAGCTCATCGTACATTTCATACAACTCATGGTTGTACCAGATGCGCCATCCAGCTCGATCGCAAACAGCCCCGAAAATTCGCCGTAGATGATTTCGGTGATATCCAAATTGTAAATAGTGTGCAAAGCATATTAAATATAGTGCGCGTTGTCATGGATAACAACATGACAAACGATTGGAGTTTGTTGGACGGGATTGAGCGCAAAAACCGACCCAGAAATGCTAATTATTTCGAACAAATAGTTCCCCGATACGACGACTTCCTATTCAAGGAGCAGGTTTGTAGGCTAAAGGCGCAGCAAACTACCACTAAACACTTCGTAACACGTCCTGCACGCTGGCTAACGGATTACTGGCTATGTTGCTTTGGTGACCGAGGCGCCGGTGACATCTGAGAACTGTCAAAATTTCTGATTTTAGAAATTGACCGGAAAAATATTCAGATCCAAAGGAGGAATTGTCAGATCCAAAAGTGACAGTTGTCTGTACTAAATTTACCGGAGGGGAAAGTAAATTGAGGTGAATTTGAGAAATGTCAAACCCTGATCCGCTCGCAGGAACGCAGCCATTATCAATCCTTCCCTCCACTCATTGGGAAAAGCCTCCGTATTCCACGCTTTATGAACAAGTGGCTGAAGTAACTCGGCAGTAACGCATGAGTTACGCACCCTCAGAACAAAATTTAGATAAGGATGCATTGAGTCGTACATGCATCAGTAGATATGTACTCGCATCTGTACTGAACCTTGTACAGATGTTCAACAGATGTGTCATTACGAGATATGCACATTGAACTGCCTTTTATAGGTATTGAATATGTGTTAGGATAGTTAAAATAAAATAGATAATAAACATAGATAATGATTCATAGTATAGGAATAGTATAAATAGATTTAAGAAAACTGTATTGAGGAATTGGAAATAAATTGTAAACGAGACAAGTTGTGTGTTTGAGTATAGATCGTAGATCTCCGTGTTTAACTGGCGCAGTAGGTAGGATCTTTGCGTAGTTATGGATCTTACTAAAAATCAGTAAGACGAAATTCATAAAGCTTCTGCCGGTGAAGCATAGCTACGGACAAAGCAAAATATTTAATTCGAAAGTAAATGGTGGTTTTAAAAAAACTAGTGGCCAATAAAATCGTTTATCAAAATGGAGAATTCGCTGATAGGAGAACAACAATTAACTTACGAGGAAATCTACCAAATTGCAGTGCGAATGCCTGAATTCAATGGTGAGAACGACCAGTATTACATACATATATACATGGATAACTGAAGCAAATGTTATTCTCCGGAGAATACGCAATCTTCACGATTTTGAAAAAGATTCAATATATGTAGTGATCCTGGACAAAATTTGCGGAAAAGCGACAAAAGTACGCAAGATGGGCAAACGTTTGTCATGGAATGATTTAGCTGAGCTTTTATACATAAAATACATTTTGGAGTCCCAGAAACCTATGAAGAGTACTTGCATAGAATGAAGAGCCAATCTAAATTGGAAGAATGTTATAGCCCAATCAAATATTACCATGAACCAATTCAATATTATCAACATGGAAGAAAAATTTTTATCAGCTCAACAAATTGCAATACAATACTAGCACACATAGACACAAACCATGAAAAGGACAACAGTCATAATATTGACCAACTGAAGGAGCATGAGAATGAATTAAATCAAGTCCAAAGTGAAAAATTATCGGAAGTCATAAATCTACAAAATCCTATAACAGAAGTGACAAAACAAAATAAGAAAATAAAATAATAAATGATGAAAATAATGTTCATATAACGGAGAACAACAACATATTTTTAATAATCAATTGAAATCGAATGAAGAGGTACTTATCGAGATGGAGATATTACGAGTTATCGTTGGAAGCTGGATAGTTAATTCAAATTGTCGAACCAGCCATTTAAACTCATTAGTTGTCGAGTCAACATCAAAACTATTGTCAAGAAATGCGAATTAAAATATGTACGAAAATTACAAGTTTGCAACTACTATTATCTATCCCATTACGAGCATCCGCAATAGTATAATAGTTGATATTTTAATTTTGATAATTTGTTCTGAGGACGAAAATAAGGAATTTATCCATACACGTATTGAAATATTAAAGAATTTATACTCGTATTTCGAAGAGAACATTGTAAATCGAAAAATAATAGAGATACTGGGTGGTATGCATAAAGTGAGTCAAGTGGAGTAAAGCTGAGTTGACAGAATTCCACTCAATTTTCACTATGGAGCGGAGAGTAGTTTTATGCATACAACTTTTTCACTCGATTCACCGAACATAGCAGACTCAGGAATGTCCTCAATAGACTTCACTCTTGAGTATATCCTCATTATTATGCATACCACCCACTATTTCTACTAGAAGCAAAAACAAAAAAAAAATAAAAATTTTCAATTGTATAGTTACAGATTATAGTGATCGATGAATCACAAACATTATGTTTTTATGTACATTTGACACTTAAAATGATATTAAATGGCTATTAGTTCTAGTAAAATAAAAATAAGAAAAAATGTATTACTCGTACATTACATTTTGGAAAAATCAAAACCAATTTCAATGTCGAACTGAAATTCAAGTATCAATAATTATATCAATAATCATTATAAATCACATTCAGTTTAAAATACATATATACGTACAAATATCATAAATTAAGATTTGGAGACCAAATCTATCTTCGAGAGGGTCGAGTTACGCACCGATCCTAAAATACACCCTCAGAACAAAATTTAGATAAGGATGCATTGAGTCGTACATGCATCAGTAGATATGTACTCGCATCTGTACTGAACCTTGTACAGATGTACAACAGATGTGTCATTACGAGATATGTACATTGAACTGCATTGTATTGAATATGTGTTAGGATAGTTAAAATAAAATAGATAATAAACATAGATAATGATTCATAGTATAGGAATAGTATAAATAGATTTAAGAAAACTGTATTGAGGAGTTGGAAATAAATTGTAAACGAGACAAGTTGTGTGTTTGAGTATAGATCGTAGATCTCCGTGTTTAACTCATGGTGCTGCTCGATAAAGTTCATGCAGCGATACCGTCGAGTAATTGCAGCGACTAATTCCTTTTTAGTCGTAGCAGTGGACGGTATACGCACATTTTGATAGCGAAATTATCTACATGAAGGGGGACTTCACCAGAGGTTACTCGGTTCAAGACCGCGGCGAAGGATTCTTTCCACAGCCTCATCGGTTACCTTTATATATTCCAATGATGAGCACACTTATCTTTGCCTTTGGACAACAATAATTAATTCAACATATGCATATATCGATAACTAACCTATTTGCATTTTCAAAAACCATCCGCCAGAAGGTACATTCCACCTCATCGACCAAAAATCCCTATTAAAAATAACTAGATAAATGCAGAGAATCCTCTCTACCATATTCCACATACTAACACATTGTAAGGTATATTCTAGGCATAAGCTCTATCCATTACGACCACTAAATATCCCTTCGAAAACAAATAAGAACACATCATCGTCACCACACAAAGTAGAGTTTTGTTTCCAAACTTGACATAAATCTTATAAGCCAATTTGGTGTGAATTGAGAGAATCCACACAGAACTTTAGATGATAGTACGTGACTGAAATGCGAAACTGAAGTTTAGATGTACATATGGCATTTAGACAGACAAGGTCCTTCCAAGTTCTTTCAACTTTTTAGGTGTTGTGTGCACAAGGGATGCAAGAACTTGACCCAATATTTAGATACATTTGTCATTATACCTCTGGTATCATGGACAGATAAGCTCTGCTTTCCTTAAAATACTACTTTAATTTGAAGCTTAAACGAATAAGTGGTGGAACGTTGATGGATCGATCCTTTCGATTTTGCGTGAAAGTCTGCTGACAGAGACGTTAGTTTTTAAGGATTCGTTTTTAGCTAAGTCGAGGTTTTATTTAATAAAATCGATTAATGCAAACTTTGAAGACCAGGCCGTTTTGGCAGCGTAATATTGTTCAATTATTATCGTTTCTTTTAGAGACAGGTAGAAGATAGTCCATGTCGTTAGAGGTTTTCGGCTAGCTTTCCAAAAGTATGGCGCCGGGCCGCCGGGATTCAATGATATCCACATTACTATGTATTTTTACTTTGAGAAGGTGTGAACACTAACCGGACAGTACTTTGCTTTGCAATAAAATCTTTGCCTAATTTGGTGCTTATTCTCTAGTGAAAAATTATTATGTTTATTCACGCATTTGCGCAATACTACTTTTTTTTAAGATTATAGTCGATGGGGTTATTCCTAAATTCAGTAATAATAGCTTAGTCCAGCTATCTACTGACATCAAAAATAATCAGCACACAGGCAGGCCAATTCTACCCCTGCTCTCTGGTTTCGTTCATCGATGGATCGTTCATCGATTTACTTGTCAGGAACTTCCTTAATCCATCGCGGGGGTAGCTCGACCAGGCCAGTAGATGGAAATCCTACTTAAATCACACAATGGCCACGCTATATGTATATAGCGCGAATTGTAAGACACAGGTGCGAATTTTTTTCCAATGAAAAATTATTCTTTTTATTGACGCATTTCCGCAATACTACTTTCCTTTTACAGAATAGATTATGTAGTGGGTCATTGCCACAGAAGAGAGAATTAGAAGGAAACGAAAAAGAGCGAGAGAAATGAAATAATTCGGCACAAGTGAGGAAGTAGGAAGGGGGGTCATTTGATATCTCATTTGCTTCTATATGGACCGGGTTGGTGTTCCGCGGCAGAGAGACAAAATCGAATGTTATTGTTAACAAAGGAAAAGTTTGAGAGGGGATGACATCTAGCGCTGATTCGATACCCCCAGGGAATTGATACTGAGTACTTGCAAGTACTTCGGGCAAAAGGTATCGATACCTACTTGGTATTGAATCAAAAGCATCGATACCTACTCGAATCGAATCGAATGAGTACTTCTTTAAAAGTTACTACAGATGAAACTGGAAGAGCTCAATATTCTTGTTTTTGTGTTCCTGAACACTAAAAGAAAGGCCGAAAAAGGATAAATGAAATGATGTGCGAACCAAAACCAGTCGTAACATAACATGCACAGCATAGAGCACATGTCGTTTTCGGTTTTAAATTTCAATGGTGAGGAAGTGATAAGTATTGAAAAGGAGTGAGTGAGAGACAATATACAGTGAGTCACAGTCAAAATGAACCACCTTATGTTAGAAAAAAAAATACTTAAAAAAATTACCGAAAACCCATTCAGATTACAATTATTTTTATGTAAATTTATTGTCTCATCATGTAAGTCTCTTATTTCAGTGTGTTTTATAATTATTTTTTCTTCTTAGTACACAAAAAAAAATGAAAAAGTCAAAATGAACAACTTAAATAAAAATAAAAAGCATGTACTGGGTGCCCCGCCTCAGATGGTAAATACTTTGATGGTAGATAGTACCTTCATATGTGGAAAATTGAGACCAAAGTGGATACCCTGTTTTCAACCGTTGGAGAGTTATAGAATTTTTTGTAAATTGTGTCAGAAAGCTTGACTTTTCGAACAAAATCAAAATTTGCCACTCACCCAAACATTTAATCCAAGATTTGACCTCACTTTCTGAAACTGCATAAAATTTCATATAAAACATAAAATTTCCCGGTTTCAAAATTGACCGCTACTACCAAGATACAAATGTTCAAACTACCAAAATCGATTTTACAGCAAAAATTCAAATGATATTTTTACAACGGTACTTTGAACTAACAAATCTACAAATTTGAAAGAAGTTGCCCCAATGTGTTGGCTTTCCAAGGGTATATTTTTTTGATATGTAAGGTGTATTTATGAACTTTTGAAGTTTATATTTTTTTCATGTAACTCATTTTCTGTGTACCTGTCCGGCCCTGGCGAGTTTTAGGAAAGACCTCCTTGGTTCCTACTTCTTCACCGATCTTGATGACCTGAAAAAGGTAAATGTTGGTCGGCTACATCGCTTCATTGTGAGCTCAGGCTGGTTTAACGAGTGAGTTGGTCCCAATTGCTGAGTCCAGGGGTATCAAAGTGGTGGTCTAAGTGTGCTTAAGCAACCCTTCTAACCTAACCTAACCTTCGTGTACTAAGAAGAAAAAATAATTATAAAACACACTGAAATAAGAGACTTACATGATTAGGCAATAAATTTACATGAAAATAATTTTAATCTGAATGGTTTTTCAGTAATTTTTTAAGTAAATCTTTCTCTAACATATGTTAATGTACTTGGATCGGAAGCAAAATTATCGATACCTTACTTGTATTTACTTGAATCGAATCAGCCCTAATGACATCTCATGTGCTTCCTGTGCTTCTATATGGACTGCGCGGGTGTTGCGCAGTGGAGGGCGTGTGCCTCTCTGTTTACTTTTTACTAGTTCGTATGTGGTGGAACTACGACCAGAATTTAGTGTGCAATAGATGGTGGTTTCGTTTCCTTCGATATATACTCAATTGCCCTAACCCCTTATGGGGCATAGCGCGTCAACTGTTCCATGTGGCCCAGTTGACGTTTTGTTGGCATAAATTGGTTTCGGAGAATGCAGTTGCCAGCATGCACCTCCTGCACATCCATGGCCACGGACATCGTCGTGGACGGGATTCGAACCCGAAACGCCGATAGTCAAACATGAGACTGATGCCTCAACACATTGCGCTACCGGTCGCCCCATATATCCCTGTGGTCATTGCCAAACTAAATTATAATAACTTAGTCCCACTATTCACTGTCACCAAAAATAATCAGCTTATACGAGTATTTATCACATTATTACTTTTGGTGTCAGTAGATGGCGGGACTAAGTTATTATGACTTACTTTGGCAATGACCCACTCCACTCAGCTTAACCTGCTTCTGCAAATGAAACGTATTAAATTTTAATCTACTATTCATACATGTCCTTTAATACTCGTACATTAATTTTTGTGCGTAACGTATCTCGCATATTTTTAACCATAAATTGACTACTAATTCTCCCAAAAGACCTCCACTCAATTCAATTCCCTCCGTCCAATATTCATGTTCAAACAAATTTGATCGGTTTACATTTCGGATTTTCTCAATGTTATCCTTTTATGGTGAAATTGCATGTCAAGCACAAATAAAATTTCGTTAACGAAAAAATAATATTAGCTGAAAGAAAATCTGCGACATTCCTGATATATGTTGGTATGCATGTCGTAGTGGTGTTTGTTCTTGGCAACAACCTCGTTATACTGCACGTGGACATAAATAATTGTGACTGTTTTCTCAGACTATATTTTATAGAAACCGTTTTGCTGGGTGCATGTAAAATGTGCTATTATTGATTTCGTGCACACTATTGTTTTGTTGTGGTTACTTGTTTATGTTTCAACTCTTTTAAGGGCGCTTTAATGACAGATAATTTTCTGGTTGGATGATTTGAGGAATATAGATTTAGAATATTGTTAAATGGTACATTTCTTCATTAAGTAATGCGAATGAAGAGGACGCTTGTAATGAACCATATTCTGGTCTGGTAGCGCTGCTTCCACATGCAGATCGAAGGTAGCACCTGATAAGTAGAGATCTGTCGGTGGTACGAAAGCAGAGGCCAAGGGTCCCATTACACCTGGACCCCGATGCGATCGAAAGGGCATCTACGCCTTCCGCCAACCATTCCATTATTATCGCCTGATTTTTCTTTATTATTCCCAATTTTTGCCTCCTATGTTTGTGTTGTCTTCCCCAGGTATTTGAATTTTTATTAATACGTAAGGACAGGGGTGACGAGGTGCGAAAACCCTGCCCACGCCTCCCGAACTGAGCTACAGCAAGCATAGGCCGGTGCTTAGCTCGTTGAGGGGCCTTTTTCTTTGCCAGATGGTATAGCCCGACCTTCACGGTCATTATGCTACCTAAGGCTCCGTTTCCACGGGCATCTTCTAATGCCCACCAAACCATCCACTACAAATTTGGCGCCCAACGTGTGGCCCATTTCTATTACAATACAGGACTGAAAAGGACCTTGTCTGGTTCCTTCCCGATTTGTGTCTCCACAGGCACATTAAGTTCACTTGCTCTAAGTCTTAGGACTTAGCCACTTTACTTCACGTATTTTCCCTTCAAGTAGTTGTGCTTTCCTCTGTAGCACCCCCATCCATCCTATAGAGTAGTTTTTCCTTTTAGATTCAGTTCAACAAGGCAGTCTTGGCTTTGTGTTCGTTTTTTGTGGTTTAGCCACGTATTTAAGGCCTCCATAAATGCTTCTAATTGCCGGCATTTGGAGCCTCTTCGGTGACCTGACGAAACGCAGAGGATCCCTGGATGCCTTTTTTGCCAGGATTGTCTTTTTAAGTAACTTAAAAAATTTTCTTCACACAGTATTGCATTTTTTTTATTATTCATGTGATCAGGAGCTTACAGAGTTTATGAGTGAATTACGGCAAGGATTGCAATTTTGCGCCTGTGCTGGCCTTAGGACTCTCTGTAACCTGTTGATCATCTGAATAATGGGGAAGTGTAGTTTTTTTTTTTTTCTTTTTACTAATTTTTCGCTCTGCAATGGCTGCCAGCTAGCTCAGGAGACCAGTTGTTTTTTTTCTAATTTTTGCAGCACACTCTGTCCTCAGCTTCTATTACTTTGCAGGCTCCGTAGTAGAAGCTGCCCTGTAATGAACGATATTCTGGTCTGGTAGCGCTGCTTCCACCGGCAGATCGAAGGTAGCACCTGATGAGTCATGATCTGTCGGTAGTACGAAACCAGAGGCCAAGGGTCCCATTACACCTGGACCCCTATGCGATAGAAAGGGCATCTACGCCTTCCGCCAAACATTCCATCCTTATAACCCCTTTTTTTTTTTTTGTAATTATTCCCCATTTTCACTCCCCATGTTTATTTTGTCTTACCCAGTGCTATGAATTTTTATTAATACCTAAAGGACAGGGGCAACGAGCAGCGAAAACCCCGCCCACGTCTCCCGAACTGAGCTACAGCAAGCATAGGCCGGTGCTTAGCTTGTTGAGGTGCCTTTTTCTTTGCCAGATAGTACAGCCCGACCGTCACGGTCATTATGCTACCTTAGGCTCCGTTCCCACGGGCATCTTCTGATGCCCACAAAAACGTCCACTACACGCTCCATGTCGTAAACGTCGTATTTGTCGTTAACTTCGGTCATCCCCATAGTCAAATGACAGAAAGTTTACAACTTTACGACAATACGACGTTACGGCGTTGAAATCCTGTATTTTTTTTGAAGATTTAGATGAATATGGTTATTTCTATTGCAACATTATCACCATTGTACATTTTTACTTTAGTGCTAAGGGCTGGTAGATAGATCGTCGTGGAATGAAAAGTGTCGAGAAATCCCATACAAAAATTTCAAACCAGTTCGCCGGTGAACAAATTTCGGTGTATTTTATATGGGATTTCACAGCACTTTTAATTCCACGGTAGTTCGGATGGCGGAACGGATAGCACGATCGCATTCTATGCACTGGGCCCCAAATGGGTTGGATACGAACTTGAACGTAGTAGTGCAAAAGGATGCCAGCATTCGGGTAGATCGCCTTGCGCATCACTTTGAAAAACCAGACAGGATTGTTACTCCCCATAGCCAAATAGGTGGACGTGGCAATCGCAAATCGCACCGGTTAGGAGTTTTTTGTTTCCTCGGACAACTGACTGACATACCACAGGAAGTCATCCTGGTTAGGCAGAGCAACATACGCGGAACTATTTACTTCAGGAGCTGCATTAATACATGGGGGAAGCAGCTCGACTAAGCCACGGGTTTGTATTCCGACCTAAATCGGAATGCGTCCCTAAGTGGAATGCTAACACCTTATATACGAGTATTGTGCAATTGAAATTGACTTTAAGCTGATTATTTTTGTGTGGTAGTGGAGAGCGAGTTTGAGTCATTTTTCACTTAGACTCACAATGACCCACTCCACTTTATTCTTAAAAACTATGATATGCGGTTATGCACAGTAACTTTTTATTGGATGAAAATTCGCACTCGTGTCGTGTAACACAATATAAGGTGCGTGTCCCAAAAGATGGACACATTCCATCGCCATATGTTGCGAACCTGGGCCTTGTGTTACTCTTGAAACCGCGCGATCCCATGATGGTGCGATCGTGCTGATCCAGAACAATAACATGCGAATATTACTCCAAACTTCTTGAACAGCTGGATGCCAAAATTCTTGATAAGAGGCCTGGCTTTAAGAAGAAAAATCATTCTTTACCAGTGCATTGGCGATGTAAAAACTGCGGGATATGGGATACGATTTACCCGACCATCCCCTCTATTCTCTTATTTTGGCACCCTCAGACTTCCATCTGTTCCCAAACATGAAGGAATTTGTTTCTGGGAAGCGCTTCGCATCCAATGAAGAAGTTGAGAAGGCCGTAAATGAATATTTTCACAGCCTTCCAGACTCGCACTTGGCTGGCAACTGCATTCTCCGAAACCAGTTTATGCCAACGAAACGTCAACTGGGCCACATGAAACAGTTGCCACGCTATGCCCCACAAGGGGTTAGGGCAATTGAGTAGTAGTAGGCTCTCACTTCCGCGAATGAATACTGATTTTGCAGAAACGCTGGACCAAGTGTGTTCAAGTCAAGGGAGATTATGTAGAAAAATAGAAACCTTTTTTAACTGAAAATCGCAGTCTTTCATTGTCAGGCCGAGAACTTTTCACCTTACCCTCGTATATCAAGATGTGCTGTGTGCATCATAGAATAGATTTGAGCATATTAAAAAAAAATAAGCTCTATGCCGTCTCAGTGATAGAAAGTCATGATAGGTGGATAGCTATTTGATTTTTAATTTATAGAGCATTAAACTAGACGGAAATAATTTATTGTCATACGAAATTGCTGATCCTAAGAAAGATATTGTAAACAGGTTATTGTTAAGTGAATCGTTTCAATCTAGGAATTTTTACATTACGGCCCTGAAACTACTACTATTATTTGCCCTAACCCGTGGTGGGGCATAGCGCTATACTTGTTTCGGACGATGCATGTTGCCAGCATGTACCTCCTGCCTTCTGTTTTCCCCCTGTGGTGCGGGGCATAATAATAATAAACCACACCATCCCCAGATGACATGTAGTCGGCTAAATTGGAGAGCAGGAGATGCATGCTGGCAACTGCATTCTCCGAAACTAGTTTACATCCTCTGGGTCACGTGGAACAGTAGGCGACCTATGCCCCACAAGGGGTTAGGATATTTGAGTATGAGCATGTTGTGGACGGGACTCGAACCCGTGACCAAACGATATACCGGGACATCAGACTAACGCGTCGCCTCATCACACTGTGCTACCGGCCGCCCCTTACACAGAGTATTATTTCCTGCTGGTATGCAAGTTTTCCGTATTTTAAATTGATATCACAGCTGGTTACAGTCCTTATGTATAATACCTTGTACACATATCATTTTATGTATTTTACATACTCAATCATATTAATCTGTTTATTTCGATGGTACAAAAACGCAAAATTCCATACAGCTTAGTCCAAAATTCCACCAACCACGTAGTCAATTATATCCGCAATTTTATTTAACGAGGACTTCGTTATTCTCCAACCACGAGTAACATACTGCAAATGGTAGCAAGCAGCGCCCCTTTTATACCAACATTATTCCAGCACTCCTATTACGTGAAACGCCGAAAATCAACCCCTTTCGTGTTTAAATTCCCCAGTTTCATTTGCTTTTCAAATTTTCCTCCAGATGTCATTTCAACAATACCTGCGCTTTGGATATCGCCGGAGGGATTTCCCAGAATGGAGTTTTTCACGAACAGACGTCTCATGCCATTTCCAGTTGTTTTACACCGTCAACTGACATTACCTTCGACAGGATGTGTTCTGCTTTCATGTAAGTTCTATCTACTCGGAGGGATTCTCGACGGTCCGAAACAAACTCTATTACCTTTTCAATCTGAATGTCATTTTCATTCAGTATGGGGTTTTATCGAGTTTACGATAAGTGACTGGATTGACCAAAAGACCACTTTTCTCAACCCTCTCATATCTATTGACGGTCCTCATTTAAGTGCTAATTCGCGTGCGAGTAAATAAACAATACAAGGCAAAAACTAAAAATATATATAAGAAAAAATGAAGGAAAACGTAAGTGGGATTTTCAGAAGGGTATTTGTAAACAGACGACAGTACTCGCCAAAAGGGATGATGTTGGAATGGGATCTATGCAACGTAGTTTAGTGAATGTGGTTTGGTTTGCTTGAGGTTGTAACTGCCTTTCAGTAGGAAGGGAGTGTATACTACTGTATATAAAGAGACAACATAAGATCGAGTTCATCACATTAGCACGCACGTGATAAGTACTCATATAAAAATAAGTGAAATATGTATTTTGGATATTGGTGATAAGTGTTCTCTGTTCTGAAAAAACAGCTATGAAGCAAATAACATGATGGGCGGAATGTGGGACGCCGTTTATGTTAATCGAATATTTTTTCGTCTTTTTATACATGAATGTGTTCAGGTTAATAGAACTGCAAATATTTTGATGATATTCAATTTTTGGAGTGAGGACCGCCCTCACTGATCCGCAAAAGTTGAAGGCATGTCAACTCAAAGTCAAGTCAACTCAAACTCTTTACATCTACTCCTTTTCTCATCTCTTATCATATATGTAACGGACGGTTTGGTGAACACCAGAAGAAACTGGTGGGGACGGAGCCTAAGGTTACCATAATGACCGTGAATATTGGGCAGTACCATCTGGCGAAGGAATAGGCCCCTCAAAGAACTAAGCAGCAGAATATGCTTGCCCGGCTAGTTCAGTTGATTGAGCATGATACTCTTAATGTCAGGGTCGTGGTTTCGGGTCCCACGTTGGGCACTAAGAATGTAATGGGCAGGTGTTAACGACCAGTGAGTGTCCATGGGGACGGAGTAGATAGTAGCCGAAATAACCGTGAAGGTCCGGCAACACTATCTGTGGAAAACTTTTAGCTCGAGAGGTGGCGCAACGAGCTTGCTGTAGCTCAGTGACGGGAGATGTGGACGGAGTTTTTGCCTTCTCGCTGCTCCTTGCATTGGTTGGTTGCCAACTAAAAGAAAATCTCGTGCCTAAGGGAAAACAGCACATATACGGGTACCAAAGATCCCACGACCTTAAAAAATAGCAAAGAGAAAAAAAGAAACTACATAAAGCCAATCGCCGTCGACCGGCTCATGTACCTTAACACTGCTCCAGGTCCGGATGGAATGGACACTGGCCTCTAAACCCACCCTGCCTTTCAGGTCCCATGGCCAATCAAATTGGAGACCTCTCTAATGACATGGGTGACACCCGATTCAACAACAATTCGTGGCTTATTTTCGGCAGCGGCAGCACGACTTCCATGCTCCTGCATTTTATGTATTAAAATGCGAATACTTGGACGGGCAGGAATAGTATCGTTTGACCACAAATGATGGCATTGGCATTTAAAGATTCGCCTTTTTAAATTTCTTGAAGGAAGTATCTTTCGATCGCCTCATAGTTGTTCAAATTTGGCATCTCGCTACAACCAATACCCTTTCCATTCTTGTGCTGTCGATGTCTCCTGTCATAGATTCTCTTCTTGTACTCGGGATCGCTACACCACTTCTCTTCAAAAGAAATGCAGTAGCCGAGGAACAGAGTTCCCGCAACGCCAGCCGCAATTCCTAACGCAGTTTTTTTGTTTAAATTCAATTCCGTCCGTCCACGAAACTTTCTCTCAAACTCCAGCCCTAGGAACACAACGTTGATGGGTACCAAATCTTTGTCCACTTTAAGCGAGCATAAATGACATATAACTCGGAAGCTAGTGCATCTAGAGGGTCGAATTTTACACTTCATTAAATGTCTAGAGCTCGAAAACTAGAGCGACCAGAGCACTGAGAATTTTGCCTTAAAATTCAGATTATGCCATACTCCAAAATTTAAAATTTCGATTTTGAACCAGAAACCGCTAAAAAAAACCTTGAAATATTTCAAGGCAAATTCGCTAGTCTACTCCTTTAGCCAGCAAAAACCAAAATGACGAGATGTTCGTGGAGTTTTGCAAACCTCGTTAGCTCGTCATCGGCGGTATTTTGTTCAAGCCCAAACGATACCATTTAACAACTTGAACAACAGATTGACCATATAGCCATTTCCAAGACATGGAGGAACTGTCTCTTAGACGTCAGGTCGAAGCGGGGTGCTGATATTGGCAGCGATCACAAACTTGTTGTTGCAAAATACGCTTACGAACGGCAGCGATCCATTGCTCTCAAAATGCAAGAATTTTTCCACGTTTTAATGTGCAAAAGCTTAAAGATCCATCTATAAGACGTGCTCATTCCACCGCCTTGCACGAAAGAGCTAATGCACCACCACCTTATGAGACTCCTAAAATAGATGATAGGTGGAACGTCGCTAAGGACAAAAACTCCTCTTCCATAGTCCTCCGCGTGGGCGCCCCCTGGAACGGCAGTGGTCACTGACCATTGCCAACCAACATCAAGCCGCCAGTGATAGCAGTGCGATGATTTGGTTGAGGTACCCCTGTGGTGTGGGGTGTGAAAAAAATACCACGGCCTTTCCCTTTGAGGGCCTGTCGTTAAAACCGACAATCAAAGGACAGGATGTGTATGCCAGCAACTTGCACTATCCGAAAACTTTTATATGCTAACGAAACGTCAACTATGCCTCGGATAAGGACTGACTCAACGGTTACGACTTTTAGCTATCGTACAATGACAAAGATTGGATTCTGGAATGTGCGTACTCTCTTGGACAATGGATCAGAAGGTCCCCAGAACGCACGATTTCTTCAATTAGAGAGTGAATTTCTGAGGTACAAATTAAATATCTTAGGAGTTAGTGAGATAAGATGGTGGAACAGCGGAGAATTCATCTCTCCAACGGGCAGCACTGTAATGTTGTACTCCGGTAAAGCTACTGGTAGTCGTCGTGAGTCAGGTGTGGGGCTCCTTTTAACCAGAGCCGCGCGAAACTGTCTCTTATCCTGGGAACCGGTCTCTGACAGGGTCTTGACCGCCAGGTTCCGGACCAAAATGAGGAACATCTCAATAATACAATGTTATGCCCCTACTGAACCCGACAATGTCTTGGCAAAAGACTCCTTCTACGAAGAACTAAACGCCGTTCAGAGTTGAACACCTAAAGGTGACATTATAATGGTTATGGGTGATTTGAATGCGAAAGTTGGCGCTGATAACTATGGGCTCAGACATGTGATGGGGAGACACGGTCTTGGTGATCGTAATGACAACGGTGAAAGATTTGTAGAGTTCTGCAACTTTCACAGTCTCTTCATCGGTGGTACTATGTTTGAGCATAAGGACCACCACAAAATCAGTGGGTCCTCTGTTGATCGGCGCAGAACACAAAATCAGATCGACCATTTTGCCATTAGTAAAAGATTCAAGAGTTGCCTCCTGGACGTGCGAAACAAGAAGGGTGCCGATATTGGGATGGGAAGAGACCATTATCTTATGATCGCTAATGTTCGATTGCGTATTGCAGCCGTGCGCCGCCCCAGCGACGAAAGATCCAGGCCCCGCAAATTCAACACCGCTCGACTAAAAAATCCAGCTGTCTTACAACAATATAATGACCATCTTGCGCAAAAAGCGGCTGAGATAACTTGTCACCCAGATAGTGACATAAACGAAAACTGGGATGCCATAAAAAATGCGTACATTGATAGCGCAAATACCATCCTTGGCCCAAACCCGGATTGCCGGAATAAGCCCTGGATGTCCGACGCTTCATGGCAGCGGATTGTTGAAAGAAAGGAGTTGAAAGTTCGTTTGGCTGCAGCATCAGACGACAATCGAAGCAGCATCGAACTCCTTTACCGTCAGAAAGCTCGAGAAGTTCAGCGTAGTGTGCGAAGCGATAAAAGAGTTTATGCCAATTCTCTTTTAGCGTCAGCAGAAGAAGCCGCTAGAAGTAACAACTTAAACGCCGTATACGGTGTCATCAAGGAGTTTACAGGTTGTCGTAACTCCTGCCAACATCCGGTGAAAGATAGTGATGGAAAGCTACTTATCTTGGAAGAAGATCAAATGAGGCGGTGGAAAGAACACTTCGCCGCGGTCTTGAACCGTGTAACCGCTGGTGAAGTTCCCCCTCATGTAGATAATTTAGCTAACCATCAAAATGTGCGTATACGGTCCACTGCCCCGACTAAAGAGGAAATAGTCACGGCAATTATTGCACTAAAACGAGGAAAGGCCGCCGGACTTGACGGCATCCCTGCCGAACTTTATCAAGCAGCGCCAAGCGTAACTGCCGATTTGCTGCATCCACTTGTTGATAAAGCGTGGAATACAGAGACCTTTCCCACTGAGTGGAAGGAAGGTTTGATCATCAAACTTCCAAAGAAGGGTAGCCTCACAGACTGTAATAATTGGAGAGGCATTTGTGTGCTTCCTGCCGTTGCCAAGATAATAGCCAAAATCGTCCTGGAAAGACTAAAGGCCCACTTAGAAAGCACAATTGATGAAGAGCAGGCTGGCTTTCGATCCGGATTCTCCTGTGTCGATCACATTAACACCTTGCGAATCATCATCGAGCAATGCGCTGAATACGATTCTCCGCTTCACTTGCTTTTCATCGATTTCGAAAAGGCTTTCGATAGTGTGAACCGGGATTCTATCTGGGCGGCCTTGCGCAGGAGAGGCATCCCTGAGAAGCTTGTGGCTATTATTAAGGCAACCTATGACGGCGCGAAATGTCGCGTTCTGCATAAAGGTAAGGTGTCGGGGGACTTTGAGATTCGCAGTGGAGTTCGGCAGGGGTGCATCCTCTCACCGATCCTATTCCTCATAGTGATCGGCGATGTGTTGCATGCAGCCCTATCCGGACTCGACAGAGGAATTCAATGGACTTTGACATCTTATCTACAACATCTTGACTACGCTGACGACATATGCCTACTCTCCCACAAAATCATGGATCTGTCCGCAATGGCGTTAGATCTCGAGAGGGAGGCAAGCAAGGTTGGGCTAAAGATTAATACCAACAAGACCAAGGTTCTTAGCCCGCCGTTGCGAAAAAGAAATCGGACACCTATTGCCATCAATATTAATGGGCAGCCTGTGGAGAAGGTGGACAACTTCGTCTACCTGGGTAGCATTGTTGCCGAAAATGGTGGAACGGAGCAGGACATCGCTCGTCGTATCAACCAGGCTAAACGCGCATACGGCATGCTGTCCAAAATCTGGCAGGGCAGTTATCTCAGCATCAAGACCAAGCTGGGCCTGTTTCGCTCCCTGGTACTGTCAGTGCTTTTGTATGGGAGCAGTACATGGAAAGTTTCCGTAGGAGTTACCAGAAAGCTGCAAGTTTTCGTCAACTCATGTCTTCGTCGAATTTTAAGAATTTTCTGGCCCGAAACAATATCAAATGAAGAGCTAAGTCGGCGTACGGGTCAGATGCCAATCGACGAATTGATACGCAGGCGAAAATGGCAGTGGATAGGTCACACATTGCGGAAGAGTGATAACTGCATTGCTATGCATGCCATGAAATGGAACCCCATTTCCAACCAAGGCCGACCAAGAGGGGGTCCTCGAATCACATGGCGTCGATCTGTGGCAAAGGAGTGTCAGGTACTGGGTAAGTCTTTTGGGGAGTTGCGCCCCATTGCCCAGAACAGAGTACGATGGCGCGCAGGAGTAGTTGACGCGCTATGCCCCGCTAGGGGTTAAGGCAAAGTAGTACTCATTTATTTCGTGCGGCGAAAATTTGGCGGGCAGACTGGAGTGCGGAAGAAGGTCATTCATAAGTGACTCGACATGGTTTCTAATCTCGACACGCAAGAAGAACAAATCAACTCAGCTATGACGACGCAGTCAAAGATCAACTTAGAGCTGAATGCCGTTCTCTACAGAAAAGCGTGCAAAGAAGCGTAGACGGGACAAACGCAACAACATCAATGCATTAGTGGAGAAGTCAGAGGAAGCGGCTTACCTTGGTGATAGTGGAACGCTTTACAAACTTACCAAACCATTAGCTGGCAAATCTCTTGCAACTGAACATCCCGTGAAAGATAAAGACGGGTCCCTGCTGGCCACTGATGAAGACCAACTGCGACGGTGGAGAGAGCACTTTATTGAGGTCCTCTCAAACACCTTTGGACATTTGAACTCATCTTCACTAGAAGCAGAAAATATTCCGCAAATAGCCAGAGTTGATACCAGCCCCTCATCTAAACAGGAATTAACTGTGACTATTAAATCAATGGAAGCGGGTAAAGCCCCGGGGATAGATGGAGTTCCGGTGGAACTCTTTAAGGCGGATATCAACGCCACAGCGGATATCTTTCTTCCCCTTATCCAAGAGTGTTGGGAAACAGAAACTCTCCCTAAAGAATGGAAGAAGGGCGTCATTATTAAAATCCCGAAGAATGGTAACTTGAAGGATTGTCATACTTGAAGTAGAATTTGTCTCCTCCCCGCAGTCTCCAAACTGATGGCGAAAATAGTCTAAAGCCAGATCAATCATACAGTTGACCGTACACTGAACAATGAACAAGCCGGTTTTCGCGAGGACTTTTCATGTAGCGACCACGTCAACACCTTCCGAATTATTATTGAACAATCCACAGAGTAGAGATCCCCATTACATCTCATGTTCATCGATTTCGAGAAGGCGTTTGACAGCGTTGACCGGGAGTACATCTGGAAGGCTTTACATAGGCGAGGTATACCAGATAAAATCATATCCATCTCAAGGAGTCCTACAGCGGAGCCCAATATCACGTCTTACACAAGGGTAGCTTTGAGATCCCTTCGAGGTACATAGCGAAGTGAGACAAGGCTACATTTTGTCACCTATATTGTTTTTGATTGCCATTAACGACGTACTCTGCAGTGCGCTTCATGAACACCAGAGCAAAGGTATCAGATGGAACCTGTTTGAATACCTTCAACACCTGGATTACGCTGACGATATTTGTCTTCCTACGAATATATCGGATCATCTACTTCAAATGACGGATGCCCTGCACCGCGAAAGTGGCAACGCGGGGCTTAAAATCAAATGATGCCAAAGCTAAGTACTTGAGCTTGAATCCAAGAAGACAGAGCGAAATTTGTGTTTCGGGGCAGACGGTGGAAAAAGTGGGCAATTTTTGCAGCCTTGGAAGCGTAGTTACAGAAGATGGTGGAGCGGATGCTGATATATTGTCTCGCATCAATAAGGCTCGGCAGTTTTTTTTTCAGTTTGAACCCCTTTCTGGCAAAACAACAACATCTCCAGAACTACCAGACTCAGGATCTTCGAAACCAATGTAAAATCTGTGAGCTTGGAAGGTGGCCAGGGCGATAACAACTAGATTGTAAACTTTCGTGAACCAGTATCTTCGGCGCATCCTACACATACGCTGGCCGGAGGTCATTTCTAACGACGACCTACTGCTCATTACTAGCCAGGACAGGATAGACACCTCCATAAAAAGGCGAAAGTGGCAATGGATAGGTCACACACTTCGAAAAGGGCCGGAAAACATTGCTAAACAGGAAACAGGAACTGATGCAAGTCGCCGCATTGGATGACCTAGAAACACCAGGAGAAGATCAGTTAAGGTCGAGGGTAAGTCATTAGGCAAACCGTGGAGTCAGCTGAAGGCGATGGCGGCGAACAGGATGAGGTGGAAAGTCGGCGTGGTTAATACCTTATGCCCCACAAGGGGTTGACAGGATCCAGAGAGAAGGCCGTTTTCTCAAGATCTGTTTAAACTGCCAGTTAGCCATCTGGGACACTAAATCAAACCTAAGCGTATACAGCGCTCAAAATATAATAATGCAGAAGAAAAATCAGCTGATTTTTTAGCGGAATTCTATCGCCTGTTCTATTCTATGGTACGTCCGTGCCGTCCCTCAGCATTAATTTGCGGCTGACTTGGTTTCTTATCCTCTTCCATCCAATGAATTTCCAGAACTCTGTTCTTTATGACGAGTTCAATTATCTCATTTGAATGTGCAAACGTTAACAGTTTTAGCTGTCAAAAACTCAGCAGCCCGTACCAGCTGTCTGCAATTATCGTCTGATAAATTTTTAAACTGGAGAATTCATGGCGTGTGGAGATAAACTCTACAACAGGATAAACTTTAACCAGACATTGAGAAAACTAGCTTGGTGAAACTTGTCTAATTGGATGTTTAATTTCAGGAAAGTGATTTAAAAGGTTCAAAAGTTAAAGCTACATATATGAATAGCTTTAAGAAAAATTCTGTATTCGTTTACGTTTTCCATTTGGTCTCCATCGACCTAACGAGCGACGCTTTGTTAGCAAAATTCAGAAAATCTTTCAAATCTTAAGTTTCTCTGAGAACATGTGCTCAGATTTTTGATTGTGGGCCGATCTTTAAAACAATAAACGTCGCATTACTCGTTCATTTGGAAGACAGAATTCGAAGCTTCCCAACAATAATTGTTACAATTATTAGTACTTAAAGTACGACATACAAAAATTCATGGTATCGCCGCTTGAACATTGAAATGCGAGACAAAAGACTCCAGAAACATCGAAAATAAATTTTATGGGGTGAAATGTCAACATAGTATCTGTTACGCAACATCAAAATAATAATTAAATTTAATGATGATGATGCAGTCGAATTTTCAAAGATTCATTCTCATCGAGTACCGTACGTTGGTAAACCATGAGCCTATACTTTTGAGGTTATCAATTCTACATTTTACCAAATAATAATGATGGATGATTGAATGCGGAAAAAAACCTGTCTGGCAAATTCCTTTTCGCAAAATGTAATGCGACGCTTAAACTGAAAAATCGGAATTTAGACTTTCAAAATTAAATTATTGATTTGAGTCTGTTTTAACGCTGAGTGAAGTTGAAGTCTAATTTAAGGCGCAGGTAAGGAAATTTTCGGCAGTTGGGGTGGCATTGAACTTGGACAAGGAGGGTCGTGAAAGTGACTTTTCAAGCGCCACTGTTATCCTGGTTTTGCTTAGTACAGCATTTTGGTCGATAAATCACTCTCACTGGAGAATGATGCTTAAGATTCACAATGAATGGTTGGTGCCAGTAAATTTTAACGTTAAGAATCACATTCGTTTGAAATCGTGAAATACTATTCTATAACTATGGTATATGGAATTATACTAAATTTAGCTCTAAATTTACATAATCCACTCTCAAACTTGGCTTTCGTCTTGGCGCCCTCTTTGGCACCTTATCAGAGTTGGCGCCCAGGCAACCGCCTGATTTGCCTTAGGCTTTGACCGGCCCTCCGTAGTAAGCGCTTATTTTAGGGTATAAATATCGGCTGCTCATTCCTTTTGGTTTTCAAATGGATAAAGACACCATAATTAAAATGTCGTAGTAGGACATTTTACATTTTATTCGGAGGGACTAAGTATTAACGTATCGATCCATCTTCCCTGCTACTGCAGCATCTTCCAGGTGCAGATTTCGGCAATCGTGGAAACTGTGTCCTGGCTTGGGAGGCATGCCGTAATCGCTCGAATTGGCCATTTCTAGGTAAAAAACTGTTGAGAATTGTCGCTCGACACTCATGGAAATGAGCAGTTTTTTTTTCAACACTATTGTTGTTTGGATTCAGGCCACAATGGTTTTACGGGTAATTGCAAGACATGATGAGCTGGCTGGACAATCGGGGCACTAATACGTATCTTAACCACATTTATTCGCCTATAGCGGTGTGTTGGTTGATTGGTTTAGGTGGCGATAGAGCCCCCAAAAAGGGGATTACCCAATTAGCGCTGGTGCTCGCCGTTTTGATGCCACAAATCTCGTAAGAGGAAAACTGATGCTATTAAGTATATCAGAGGGGTCGAGCGGGGTATTTCCTTAAATCCACCCAGTGGAATTTAAGAAATGAAGTATCTTGCCAGTTCCCAAAGAGAAGATCTCGGTTATGTCTGTAAGAAAGGCTCTGCCCAAAGAACAGTGCCGCGCCCTAGCCAGTGCCGGACATATACAAAGAAAGTGTAAAAGAGTCTCCTTCTCCCCACTGTCCTTGCAACTACGACAGCACTCGTTGCCGGGAATACCAAGTCTGGCTGCATGCTCTCCCACAGGCCAGTGGCCCGTTGTAACGGCGACAATCCTGGCCACCTCTGGACGGGTCCTTATCAGAAGGCCATTTGTTCTTCGTGTATTATAGGATGGCCATATTTTCCTAGAGGTGATGCACGTCCTTAATGCGGCCCATCTGTTGTTTGCTAAGTTAATGTAGCATTTATGTACTTCCTTCTTAGTAGCACTAAAAGGCGCACTGACAACCACCATATATGATCTGTCAAGGGCGGAGGCCAACCGCGCCAGGTGATCGGCCTGCTCATTTCCCGCTATACTCCTATGACCAGGAACCCAGAGGAGGGTGACTCTGTTAAGGGTGGCCAGAGAGTTCAGCTCTTGACGGCACTGTTTAACTATTTTAGATGACACTGTCGCTGCCTTGAGAGCCATAATGGCAGCCTGGCTATCCGTGAAAATTGCGATATCCTTGTGGTAACCATGATGCGCCTCAGCATCCGGCAGGCCTCCCTAATAGCTAGCACTTCCGCCTGGAATACACTAGCAAAGTCAGGGAGGCGGAACGACTTAGAGACTGCGAGGTCTTCAGCTAAGAACCCTGCACCGACTCCGCAACCCATTTTCGAGCCATCGGTAAAAATTCTCAGGTCATATCTCGACATCACATCTTCGTCGCACCCTTTGGAGAGCGAATGAGAGGAAATGAAAAAGAGCGAGAGAAACGAAGTAATTCGACACAAGTGAGGAAATAGGAAGGGGGATGGAAATTTGGCAGTGGATAGGTCACACATTGCATGCCATGAAATGGAAACCCATTTCCAACCAAGGCTGACCAAGAGGGGGGCCTAAAATCACATGGCGTCGATCTGTGGCAAAAGAGTGTAGGGTGTTGGGTAAGTCGTTTGAGGAATTGCGCCCCATTACCCAGCACAGAGTACGATGTCGCGGGAGTGGTTGACGCGCTATGCCCCACCAGGGGTTAAGGCAAATTATTTTAGTAGTAGTTATTATTACGCCCCGCGCGGGAAGACAACAAAAACATCCATGACCACAATCGCCGTGGACGGGACTTAAACCCGTAACGACCGTAGTCAAACAGGAGACTGACGCACACTACGCACTGTGCTACCGGTTGCTCCTAAGGCTCAATTTATTGTATATTGCTCCATGAACCGGATGAGTTGCATCAGCAAACCACATTGGCGAACAACTCAAAAGTAGATGGTTGTGACGCGAGAGCATGCGGTTCATCCGGTTGATGCGGCAATGTACCATAAATTGAGCCTAACACAGACATCGGACCGATATTTTTTTATTTTCTGCAATGAAGATTTCAATATGTAACCATCTCATTCTCTCAATATAACTTCATCCTACTTATAATTTATTCGAAATCCCAACAAAACTCCATCTGTCTTAGCTGAGTACAAAAGGAATTACCAAACAGCTGGGTCTACATCAGCAGAAAGGCATATTAGACCTGTCAATTAGAATCTTTACGGCCCCATACTTCATCGTACTGTAAACGAGAAATCGATAAACCAATTTAAAGTGTCACAGAAAAGGAAGAGCTTCATCTGAACACAAAAGACGAAGTCGTTAAATTAGAATGACGACTTATTAAGTTGATTGTAACTGACAAATGGCAATTAAAATTCTCTTGAGTTGGCGGAATTCAGATTAGTACTCGTTTTATTTGGGGATATCCGGTTTAGAATATAGGTCATCATTTCGATCATATCAACGGTAGGATTATCAATTAACTTCTAAATGTGGCCAAATAAAAAAAAGACCAGAAAAGGAACAAACAGCTCTATTACGCAATATAAAAATGCCCATAGCTCATAGGGTTTCTTTTAACAATACTTAATACTCTCATCCATTTTTCGAATCCTCCATAAATAGCCTTAGGTTTCCTTGCCAGGGACTTCCACATAAATTTATTCCTGTGCAATTTCAACCTACTATCAAGTAACATCGTCAATTGCGTGCTAAAATAACCATTGGCAACCGACACGGCGAAATTAATATGCAATAGGCAATACTCGTATTTGAAAAATTTCCGGAAAATTGGTGTAGGTTTTCAAATAAATATGTACTTGGAAAAAAAATAGAATTTCATAAATAAAATAATCGCAATTCGGTAACATTTTTGCTGTTTACCCTGAAGACAGACAGGTTAATTAATAAAAATAGAATGTAGGTCGTGTGACGTTTCACCTTATTAATTATTGAAAAGGCGAAATATTAATATTCATTCTTTCCAATTGCATAATTCATAATTCATTTACAGCCCTCGAGGCTAAGAGTGTCATAAAGTCTATGGACGACCACAGCGATGTTTTTATCAATATCGGACTTTCGGATACGGGTGTAAAAATTTGGCGAGCTAAAAATATGAGACCATATGTGGTTGAAATTATAACTATGGACAATGAAAATGTGCCTTTTAAAATTTAAGAACCAAGGAAGGTCTCCACAACGTTTTATGGTATAGAATATATATATACGTATACAGTGTACGTTCTTATTACCGGACACCATCGAGACCAACAACTTTGTCCGGTTATGGAGAGTGTCTGCTTAAAAGAACCCCACCACTTTTTTTGGGCAACCTTCGAATTTTTTTAAAGAATAAAGTAATCAAAACTGGACCGGTAGTGAAACTTGAAAGTTTTAATCACACCCTGATCCAAGGATTGACACTCACTGGTTGTATTTGGGGGCAAAAGCACGATAGTGGCTTTCTAAAGTTTCAAACCACCACAAAACGAACCAGCCATATCTGGAAATAGCAACTGTAATGAATCATATTCTGGTCTGGTTGTGCTGCTTCCACCGGTAGATCTATGGCAGTACCTGATGAGTAAGGATCTGCTGGTGGTACGAAACCAGGCGCCGAGCGTCCCATTACGCCAGGACCCCAATGTGAGTGGGACGGCAAAGCCGTCCGCCAACCATTCCATCCTTATCATCTAATTTTTTTTATTCGAAATTTTTACCTCCTCTGTTTGTGTTGTCTTCCCCAGGCTTATGAATTTTCGTTAATACGTAAAGGACAGGGGCAACGAGCGGCGAAAACCCCGCCCACATCTCCCGAACTGAGCTACAGCAAGCGTAGGCCGCTGCTAGCTCGTTGAGGGGCTCATTTCTTCACCAGATGGCACTGCCCGACCTTCACGGTCATAATGCAACCTTAGGCTCCGTCACCACGGGTATCTCCGGATGCCCACCAGACCGTCCGTTACACAACACTTTCTTATTACGCCATATCATACTCATTTGGTTAGTGAATATCACTAACCAGTTCCGACCGCACCATATAGTATGACTGAGCATTTGAGCAGGATGTCATTATGTAGGAGCGCAAGATCTTCTGACTAATGAAACAAAATGTTATTTATATTTCAACAATTATACGGTAGCCTTAAGGTTAGATTTAACAAGTTTTCAGTTTTGTGCCATATGTAACTAAATATACCACGTGCTTATTTGATTGCCATTTCGGGTTTAATGACTGAATAAAATCCTATTGACCCCATATTGGGTGCCGAATATATTCCGACTTCCCATTTTCGACTATTTTCAATCGTTAATTTTTATTGATATACGATAGAAAAGCCTTAGTGTAGCCTAAATGTAAAGAGACTAAAAACGGGTTCGTTTTCTTTGTTTTCTTTTTTTTTTTCTTTGTTTCTTCATAACTCACATCGGCCCAGCGATCAATTTGGGTTTTTCGACACTTTTCGAATAATTTCTTCTGTTTTCATTTACGTAGGACTGAAAAAAAAACCATAAGGTTGTTTCAGATAGCTTTAGAAAAACTCAAAGATGCCCTAAGCAAGGAAAGGTCAAATCGACAAGTTGGTCATCTTCAAACTGAAGAACTTAGTCGCGGTTTGCATTAGTGGATTCGGGTGGAACAAGCTAAATATTTGGGCGACGTCTTAAAACAAGTGGCTCAGGTCAGCCCAAAAGGTCAGTCAAGAAGACGATTAAAAGGGCGATCAAAAAAGCGAACGAAAAAATATCTGGAAACCCCAAACGAGCAAGCAATAAAGTCAGGTCTCTCACACCATTTCTATGGATAAAACCCAAACATTACGAGTTGGAGGCAGACTCAGGCATGCCGATTTACCATATGATCAAAGGCATCCGATGCTTTTGCCATACAACAGTCACCTTTCTAAGCTGATAGTTACCCAATGTCACATCACAACCTTACATGGAGGAATTAATACAAGAATCGCTTGCATACGAAGAAAATTCTGGATACTGAAAATAAGATCTCTTATCAAGTATCATATTTATCGATGTCAAAGGCAATGAACTAGCAGATAGTCTAACAAACCGGGCCTCCGCCGATCCCATATACCGCTTTTTTCGGGATACCAATATGCTACTGTAGAAACCATATAAGAGACGGGAAAAGCGCACGTGCCTCATCCCAATGGGAGGCCCTCCCAAGCCTGAGGCAGGCCAAGGTATTAATTTCGGGCACTCACGCGTTCGTACCTTGGAATTGATGGGGTTGAGCAAGAACAGAGTCAGAATAATTTATGAAATTTTAACCGGACACTCGCATCTGAGGGATCACCTTGAAACATGTGTATCAGATGCTAACTACCATTTTTGCCAGGCTGATGATGAGACCTCACAGTCCAACCTTTGCGAGTGTAAAGGTCTTGCCCAAAAACGTAACGTACCGAATTCTTCCATTCCCTCTGACCGTATATAGTTAGTATATAGGTTTTACAGAGATATACCTTGTCAGGTCAGTTAATTTATCGAGAAGAGTCGGCTGATCTAGCCTAGCTATCTTCTCGATAGAAAGGGCAATAGCACAATAGACGACCCACCGCTCACCTTATCTATCTAGCTAGTAAGGACATATCATGTTGTACGAGGGTTGCCTTTTATATTTCGGGATTAGAGAACAAAAACAAATATTAATCATTTAAAATCGCTTTATTGTTTTTCAAAATATTCCCCATGAAGATCTATACACTTTTGCATGCGTTTGAACCAATTGTCAAAGTACTTTTGCCACTCTGATTGAGGTGTCTCCAAAACATGCATTCTGAACGCAGCAACCGCTTCTTCAGGTGTTGAAAAACGTTGACCTCTCAGTTTGTTTTTTACGTACGGGAATAAAAACAAGTCATTCGGTGCCAAGTCAGGACTATACGGCGGATGACCCATCAAATCTATGTTTTGAGTGCTCAAAAATGCAGTTGTTTGAGCTGATGTGTGAGAGCTCGCATTGTCGTGGTGAAGAGTGATCCGTCTTCGGCGGTTGGTTTTCCTGATTTCTTGGAAGACAACTGGCAAACAAATGGTTGTGTACCACTCAGAATTGACTGTTCTGCGTTGTTCTAGTGGTACGGTTGCGACATGTCCAGTTTTTCCGAAAAAGCAGGCGACCATTAGCTTGGAAGTGCTTCGTGCGCGAACAACTTTTGTTGGGTTTGGCTCATCTTGAAACGCTCATACAGTCGACTGCGGTTTACTTTTGGGCTCATACGCGTAAATCCACGATTCATCACCTGTCACGATGTCATAGACGTGTTTCGAAGCACCGCGATCGTATTTTTTGAGCATTTCTTTCGACCAATCGACACGAGCCTTTTTTTGAGCGATTGAGAAATTGTGTGGGATCCAACGCGAACAAATTTTTTTGACAGTCAAATGTTCATGCAATATTGAATGTATGCTGGTCCCACTAATGCCTAAGGTTGTCTCAATCTCACGATAGGTCACATGACGATCTTGCAATATCAGTTCGCCCACAGCATCAATGGTTTCCGGACGACCTTCACCTTTTGGACGACCTTCACGAAATTCGTCTTGGAGTGAACTACGACCTCGATTGAATTCACCATACCATCGATAAACACTGTTCCTCGATGGAGCTTCATCGCCAAAAATTGAATTCAGTTCATCCATGCACTGTTGCTGAGTTAATCCATGTCGAAAGTTGTAAAAAATAATCGCACGAAAATGTTCACGATTGAATTCCATTATTTGGCCGAGATTAATCTTTTAAGTTACTGTAAAAAACACAAATAGCGCTCGTATGTCAAAACGTTCTGAGTACGTATAACCTCAAAAATGTCAAACTTTACGATAGAGCTGTCAGTTGCCAGATTGCAACACTAGGGTTGTCCAATCCCGAAATATAAAAGGCAACCTACGTATTACGAAACCAATGATTTTGGGAGAGTAATTCATGTGAAATACCCCATCCCCAGTTTGGAAAGATTCGTAATTTCTTTGCTGGGGAAAATTCATAGCTTTTGAGGTGATATGTCATCTAGTTTTGGATGGATATATCACGAAGGATAATTCCCTCAAGAAATTTGGGGGCTTCATTGGGGGATAGTTGGCGGAGCCGTTATGAAACACTTTTTATTCATAGAAAGTGAAAAATTCAGAAGATGTCAAATTTTTGGCCGAAAATCTAGACTTTCAATCAAGGATAAAAATAATCCATTTAAATTCTAGTAACACGAAAAAAAAATAAATTAAAAATATGGAAGAAGAGAAAATATAAATTATCAGTCCGACGATGGGTTTGATAGACAATCGCCATCTTCCAACAGTCATAACTTGCCGAAAACACAAGCGACGGTATCTCCACTCTCCATGAATACTGTCTTACAACTGTTTGATGAGTAGAGATAAGCGCGGAATGATGCGAAAACCAACATAGGAAAACATAGGTAAATCTTGAACGGTCACAGGGTCTGACGGACCCCCGACTCAGTACTTAAAGGTTAATACGGATATAATAAATGTAATTGAACTGTATTGGCGAGCTAGAAGGTAGCCCGTTATTCGAACTCATACATAAAAGCTGGTACTAACCTTTTCATGCGAAAATGTTTCACTTATCTCCCCCACGAAAAAGTGACAGTGTAAACTTGCACACAGGACATTATCGCCGCGCTCTAGACAATACTTGAACTTTCCTTTTACTCAAAAGAACGGTTTTCAAGCGATACAAAGTGCAAAGTAATTATTTTCGCGTGAAAATTGCTTATAATGTCGTGGAGACTTTTTTCTTAACATGAAATATATTAGTACTGAGAGAGCGAACATTTTTTGTGGGAACGAAACTTTTGACAGTTTTTGTATGAAAAGTCGACCTTAGCAATTCGCTTAATAGAGAATATCATTTCCTATTCGCAATTAGCAACCAAGTTCATTGTTGGCCTTTGGTTTAAGTGTTTCCTAGAATGGAGAACGCTAAAGTAATCATCAAAATAAATGCACCTCGGCACGTTCATATTGATTCTATTGTATAAATTTGCATTACGTTCACAGTTATCCTGAAATTGAGTTCCATTGTTGAGTACACACTATTCCCACTAAATTCATGGATAATCACGTCCGTTTACACTTTAATCCTTTCGTGGTTATAACGATAACCGATGGGTCAAACATACCACCAAACAGGTGTATTATCGCCAACGTTTGAATTGTGAATGGTCTGAAAGGATTCGACCTCAATTGCCCATTAACATGCGTTCTCGCCGCCGAATTGGAAAACATTTTAATCGGTGCCGAAACCAAACCGAAACTACGGTCACGTGATATTCAAAGGCTATCCTGATTCCTGATTGTTGTACATACATATATGTAATTGTTAAATGAATGTGTTCGGCTGCTTGGCAGGGTTGTGAAAAATGAGTTGTCTTCGTTTGTTCGGAATGTGGATTTACCTCGAAATGCTATTAATTTTGGTTGATAATGCTAATCAGTTTAATCCTGAACTAAAGGGAAGCGTGACAAATAATTAAATGGCTCATGATGGAACGATTAGTCGGGGTTTGATTAGAGAATCAAGGATCAATTAACAAGTACGAATATCTAAAATTGATTAGTACACACTTTATGCTTGCTCTTTTTCCTTCGTTTCTTTTTTCTTATTTCTGAGAATTGGCGAATTTATATATCATCATATATCTGACATCCATTGGTCCCTTTGTCCATTGGTGCATTCGTTCTTTCGTGCCTTCCTCCTTTGCCGCTTGCCTTTTATATTTGTTCGCCCTTTTGTCCTTTCGCTCTTTCGTTCTTCTTCAATGTACACTTCAGTTTACCAATTTATTTTTGTTATGTAAATATCCTGTCTTGTCCTCCTGTCTTTTGTCACTTGCCTTTTATATTTATACTCTAGATGAAATCTGAGAGTATTATAAGTTTGCCACAAAGTTTGTAACGCTAAGAAATAAGGCTCGCAGAAAAAAATAAATGATACAGAAGTTCATATTATCACTCGAATATCTCAAAACCGGATGTCCGTCTGTCCGTCTGTCCGTCTGTCCGTCCGTCCGTCCGTGACCTCTCTAGCTCGAGAACGCGTTGAGCTATGAAGTTCAAATTTTGCACACGTTATTTTTGACAAAAAATGGAGGCTAAGTTCGTGAACGGGCTAAATCGCTCCACCCCTTCTACCCCCTCCCATACAAAATGACACATTTTTGAAAATTTACAATAATCAGATTTTCTCAGAAACTATAAAACATATTGCTTTGAAATTTTTAATATATCACTTTTATGATAATTGAAACCTATGTTATAAAACTTATTGTAATCCTCACCCTCCTTCTACCCCCTCCCATACAAACTGCACTATTTCATGAAATACGTTAAGCCAATTTACTCAGTACGTATACAATTTATCGGGCTGAAATTTTGTACTTAACACTTAATTAACAATATCAGTTAGATTCAAAAAAATTAATCGATTACCCTTACTCCGTCTACCCCCTCGCATACAAAATGACACATTTTTGATAATTTACAATAATCAGATTTTCTCAGAAACTATAAAATATCTTGCTTTGAAATTTTGAATATATCACTTTTATGATAATTGTAACCTATGTTATAAAATTTATTGTAATCCTCACCCTCCTTCTACCCCCTCCCATACAAACTGCACTATTTCATGAAATACGTTAAGCCAATTTACTCATTACCTATACAATTTATCGGGCTGAAATTTTGTACTTAACACTTAATTAACAATATCAGTTAGATTCAAAAAAGTAATCGATTACCCTTACTCCGTCTACCCCCTCCCATACAAAATGACACATTTTTGATAATTCACAATAATCAGATTTTCTCAGAAACTATAAAACATATTGCTTTGAAATTTTGAATATATCACTTTTATGATAATTGTAACCTACATTATAAAATTTATTGTAAAATAATCCTCACCCTGCCTCTACCCCCTCCCATACAAACTGCACTATTTCATGAAATACGTTAAGCCTATTTACTCAGTACGTATACAATTTATCGGGCTGAAATTTTGTACTTAACACTTAATTAACAATATCAGTTAGATTCAAAAAAAATAGTCGATTACCCTTACTCCGTCTACCCCCTCCTATACAATATCCGAGATTGCAACCAAAATTATTTATTGGCTTTAACCAGGTTCAAATTCATCTAGAGTATTGCATGATTGGGGTTTACCCCAATCGTAGTTCTTTTATGTTTTTGTTTTTATTTTTCAGCCTTTTGTCCTTTTACCCCTTCATTCTACCGGCTCTTGCCCCCCCTCCTTTCCCGGTCTGACTTTATTAGAGAGAACACTTTGCGAGAATTTCTCTCATTTAAGTTCAATACAAACTTCCGTTACAGAAGCTGATAATGATCGCGGTCCTAAAGGCGTCTGATCTGCATCAGATGGATCTGACAGAAGTTGATAATGATCGCGGTCCTGAAGGCGTCGTATCTGGATCAGATGGATCTGACTTCGGATCAGCAGAATCTGTCTTTTCTATTTCTCTTGCATACACTCTCCCCTCCAGTAAAACATGTGCCGTCAACTGTCAATTTATGGATCTGACTCCTTTTCAGATCCGGAGAGAAATATTTTTTTGATCCAAAAATTGGTAATTGACGACACATGTTTTACCGGAGGGGAAAACATATGGAGGAGAAGTCGAAAAAGTCAAATCCATTTGATCCAGATCAGATGAATTCAGGGCCACGACCAATTCAAAAAAATCGTCATCGGACTGTGTTTTAGGGTCAACCAAGAATCCTATTTTACATAGTGCAATAAAATTAACCACGAAAACTTAAGACTATTTTTTTTATTTTTGTAATCTGTAGTGGTCGAATAGTTTAAAACTCAGTTTGCTACCAAAAAAATAGTGAATGGAAGGGTCCCAAAAGTGACAAAAATGTGTCAAGTTTCCATTTCTGGTATTTTTTCCCCAATTCCAAGTAACTACCGAACTAAAAACTTGATAAGCCAAATTTTTGGGGGTCCCGACAACAATATGGCTCATATGATTGAGGTCGTTCAGCTTCAGCACGGTTCAATCATAAACCTAGGGGAGCAGTACAACTACCGAATGATAAAAACTATCATAGAACATGTGCTTGCTAGTTTTCATATCAATTGCGTAATATTTATCAAAAAAAATTTCAGTAAGTTTTTATTTTCCTAAGTGTAATGGTCTCGAAATGCAAGGGGGGGGGCAAGTTATGATCTCATATTTCTCCTCTACCCTCTACTCTTTACCCTCTTTTTTCAAATTTGAAAACTCCAAAAATGGAATATACTTTGCGTTACCTTTCTCATGATAACCTACTTGCCTATACCAGATGAACACTTTCTTTTTACCTTCATTTCCCCTCTATGGGAACCACCCCTTAAAGTCAGCCTATTACGACACATCACTTTCTCCGGCGAATTATAATAATTCTACATAGTCCCACAAAATTTCATATATGTGGCTTCAGCCGTTCGTGAGATATTCTATGGACAGACAGACATTTGACCGATTTCATAAGGGTTTTGTTTTTACTACAAAACCCTAAAAATCACCTCAAAAAAGGTGAATTTGTCCCCAAAATAATGATTATATCCCCCAAATTTAGGAGATAAATCACATGAAAAACCAAAACCGATTGTGAATTGTACTTTATGAAATTTATTGATATTTAACGTTAAAATGGCGCTGTGAATAATGGTTCTATTAATGTGTGTGAGGTGTAATAACGTTAAGCTAAATAATGTCAATTGATGTTACTTCTCTTTCAAAAGTGAAATAGCATCAAATCGATATTATTTCACTACATTCCACCAAACACGGTAGTTTTGTACTGCCTTAAGCGGAAATTCGCTTGTGGCTGGGCCCAGAGTTGAGATCTGCTTTAGACAATACACCTACCATATGTGCATCATACAATAGCCTCATACCGAAGTATATAGGCTCGTCCTGCCTAAAGCGGAAATATACATGAAGTTGGCCCCGAGTGAATACCCGCATACAAAGATCATCGCAATAACTTCACATTGTCAAACGTAAGGATCTTCAGCGGATCGGAGCGAAAATTGCGAAGGTTCCAAAAATGAACTATACCCACAAATTTGAGATTTGGCGTATTTTTTTCAAAATTAAGATTTTTTCGCTATTTAACCCAGGATTAGCCACCCCTCAAATTTTTTTTATTCAAAAAATAAAATTTTTTTTTATCCCGCATTGGGCGCCACATTATACGCCCTCAAAACGATAATATTTTATTTTAATTGCCCAGCTCACAAGCCCATTATAAGCCCTCGTTTGCTCAGTAAAAATTTTTGGATGTCCACCCTTGCAGAAAAAGTTATCAGAAGACAATTTTTTTAGGCTGGGAATACTTATATCGTTCATATGGCTCCTTCAAGGATAATTTTGTAGTGCAAACTGAGCAGTTCGATTGCCCATTATAGATTATCGTTTGCCCAAGAAAAAGTTTCGTTTGCCCACCCTTGCAAAAAAAGTTATTAGAGAATTAAATTTTTAGGGTTACGAACACTTATATCCTTAATTTGGCTCCTTAAAGTATAATTTTGTAGTGCAAACTGAGCAGTTCGATTTCCCGTTGTAGATTATCGTTTTCCCAGGAAAAAATTTCGTTTGCCCACCCTTGCAAAAAAAATTATTAGCAGACAACTTTTTTCAGGTTTAGGCGATGGGCAAACGAACTGCCCAATTTGCACTACAAAATTATCCTTTAAGGGGCCAAATTAACGATATAAGTAGTCCCAACCTAGGAAAATTTAGTCCGCTAATAACTTTTTTTGCCAGGGAGAGCAAACTAAACTCTTTGCTGGGCAAACAATAATGCACGATGGGCAATCGAACTGATGAGTTTGCACTACAAAATTATCCTTTAAGGAGCCAAAATAACGATATAAGTATTCCCAACCTTGGAAAATTTAGTCTGCTAATATCTTTTTTTTGCCAGGATGGGCAAACGAAACTTTTTGCTGGGCTAACAATAATGCACGATGGGCAATCGAGCTGATGAGTTTGCAGTACAAAATTATCCTTTAAGGAGCCAAATTAAGGAATCAAGTATTCGCAACCCAAAAAATATAATTCTCTAATAAGTTTTTTTTTGCAAGAGTGGGCAAACGAAACTTTTTCTTGGGCAAACGATAAACCGCGATGGGCAACGAACTGCCCAGCTTGCACTACACAATTATCACAGGAGCCAAATTAACGATATAAGTATTCCCAGCCAAAAAAAAAAATTGTCTGCTGATAACTTTTTCTGCAAGGGTGGATATACAAAAAAATTTACTGAGCTAACGGGGGCTTATAATGGGCTGGGCAATAAAAAAAATATTATCGTTTTGAGGGTGTATAATGTGGCGCCCAATGTGGGTTAAAAAAAATATTTGAATAAAAAAAATTTGAGGCGTGGGCAGACGAAAATTTTGGGTGGGCAATCCTGGGCTAACGTTGAGCAAACGAAATAGGGGAAAAAATCCCAATTTTGAAAAGAAAATTTCGTGGTTTTTTGCAATTTGAAAAAAAGTATTTTGCTAATAACTTTTTTTGTAAGGGTGGGCAAACAAAAAATTTTCCTGGGCAAACGTGGGCCAACGATGGGCAAACGAACTGCACAATTTAAATTTGAAAAATCGAATTTGACGGTGCCAACTTCACATAGCTCGCACCTAGAGAAAGAGAACACTGGCGAAACAGAAATATTCCAAAAAAAACTTGATCCTTTTTCGTCCTCATCGAGCGATATTTTTCGTAGTTAACTAAGTATTAGGCTCTTCGACCTTGTGGTCGTAGTTTAATTTTTTCTAGCTCAAATCTGATTTTATTGGATCAGTATTCCAAATTTGGTTAAGATCGGACGAGGGAAGTGCCCGGAAAAACGCACCAAACTATATGCCCGTCCATTATATGAATATGCGACAGGTCAGAAACCCCAACCATTTTGTTCCGACAATGTACACTGCCCGCAAGTAAAGATATACATTTCTCAATTTCATTTATGCTAACAAGTGTGTAAATATTTATCGCATAATTTGTATAGTACAACCTGAAATCGAGTTCTCCGTCACAGGAGTCGTCGCTTCCCGAGACTACCTCCTGAACCAGACAGTGAAAATACAATAAAAAAAGTCTCACAAACCACTAACTCAGTTTGATTTTATGCATATTGAATAGGAAACTCGTCTTCTGGTCGTGAAAACTGACGTGAGAGGCAACAAACATTTGGAATCTAACTACGCGCCGCGCCGTGCCGTCAAGAAGTACTTCAGATTTAACTTACTTTTTTGCATAAATTCATGCAATGCCAGCATCTACTTTTTAAGCTGCCGATGATAGAGCTTGTGAATTGATAACGGATGGGAAGTATGCTAATACTCTGCTCCTTGTGCAGAATAGCAAACGATTCGGTTTGAGATGTAGCAAATACTGTAAAAAAAGTTGTTGTGATTATCGAATAAGGTGAAATCTATTCGTCGTCTAAGGCAAACCTCATACTTGTAAAATTTTGTACAAATTTTTAAAGAGAAATGATTAGGATTTCGTATTTGTGCACTCTGTGGACCTAGGGACGCAGGAGCGCCCCGCCCGCCAAAGAAAAACGAAAAAAAAAAATTGGAAAAGTGACCAAAACAATGTTTACGCGACGCAACAAGTACGGGTTTTCGGACCTCTGTAGCTCCGGCCCCGGGTGATTGTTCGAGCTAAAATTTGATACGGTCATTGTTTCCGGTCGTCTTACAGAGTGTTGCAAATTTATTTCAATACAAGTAAAACAACCCAGATATGACAGTTGTAAAATCGCTATTTTATAAATTTTCCTTGTTCTCGTTGTTCTTGTTGTTCTTTGACAGGGCTGCAGCCTCGTAGGGAGCGTATCGAGGTCTGCTTTTTTTCTCACGGATTGACTGTGTCCCAAGGGTTTGCATATGCTATCATTTGCTCTGATCCGTGCAGAAGATAAAAAGATACATCCAGAAATGTAAAATTTTGTAAAGTTTCTCGCTTAAGTCTTTTTTTAAATTTCAATGAGCCAATCTAGACAATATAGCAAATTACTCGTAGAGATCGCATGCCAACGGATGTCCACAAAAAGCTGTTTGCGTCTTTCTCTGGCAAATGTTCATGAGATTTTCCAGAGATAAAAGCCAATGAGCATTAAAAGAAATTAACTAATTTAATCAGGGTTCAATATGCATACCCTAGAGCGAGGTACAAAGCTACGAACACCTTGGCGGAATTATGTTCATATCAATGCTTTTTGCGGCTGATGATTATTTTTTTTTTTGACGGGAATTTTTTTTACAACAGAGTTGTTTTTGGAAGTTAAACATTACACCAGAAAAGAAGTGTTAGCGGTTAATATAATATATATGTATGTACGAGTATAATACAATATAATTTGTCCACAAACCCTAGGCGACTATTTTCTGAAACTACTTTTAGACTCCACACTTTTCACTTTTCAATTTAGAATTTTGCAAATTGAATAATGATTATGCTTTTCGAAACCAATCACGCTTTGAAGAGTATTCTGTGTTTTAAAGATAGCACAACTGCTGACTTTTCACTCTGCATTTTTCCATTTGACTTCTGTTTTCTAAGCGCAGATTTCGAAAAGTGCTGAGAAGCAGTATGAAAAGCGAAAGGTTAGCAAAACTTTGCGCAACATAGCACGGGCATGTATTCAAAACTAATTATAACATCGTTAGCTTGTTAGAACTAGATATGGATAACGTTTTCATGCTCTTGGTTTCAAAGACCGCTTGTTTTTTCTATTATTCTTATTTGAAATATGAGAATTTTATGGAGAAAAATACACAGTATCCACAAAATTCTGCAGTCAGATAACCAAAATCAAAAGTACTTAAATTGCATAACAAACCACTTGGAAAATCTCATTTGAATTTACTGCAGAATGAAACGAATGAAAATGCAATTTTAAGCAAACACTAATAGACGGAAAGGATGGAACTTCAAAGCATACGGCTATGGACGAAGACGAAAAACAGAAAAACGGGAAAGTAGGATAAGAAAATACCACAAATGGCAGATGCATTGCAAGGAATTCCCTTAAGACTGTGTAAATATACAAAGATGGAGTGCAACATAACATACAAGATAATAGTCAGCAAAAAATTTACATGGACAAGTACAGCATGTTGCACAATGTCAGGATATAAACGTTCTCCGAATGGCCCGGAGCACTACAGCCAGCATACATACTCGTACACTTGGGACATTCATGCAAATTGAGTCTTTAGTCGACTGGGGAGGACTTGTCGAACAATGCAATTTGATCAAAACAAACGGCTATAAACTTCATTTAAAACAATGCAATAAATGTCTGCACAGTATCCGTCAATCGTTCGAATGGGAAATTCCAGTCATTGAATTTTTGTTTTGAAAGCAATATTGAAATCGAAAAAATATTTTGACTTTTTCTTGAAAGATTGGGTGTAATGCCCGAACAAGATTCAACGCAGAGTGCATCAGCAGCGGCGGCGAACTATCAAATTAGGAAGCATGCATTTCCCTTACACGACCTAAATTGAACGCAGCGGCAGCGACAGCGGCGAAAGCAGATTTGCATGTTGGTGTTGTTGCTGCGTTCAATCTGGCTGCGGCATAAACCTCCGCCTGCAGGAACCTGTCATCATCATCGTGGCGCGACAGCCCGACGTCGGGCCTTGGCCGCCTGGATCATTGTCCTCCAATTATCTCGGTCACGTGACCGCGTCCTCCAATTTTGGGAGCCCAGCAGCTGCGCGGCGTCCACACCTACTGAGCTCTCCCAACGAGATCTCGGTCGTCCTCGCAGTCTCGCTCCGTCGACTCGTTCTGCATTCATTACTCTCTTAGGCATGCGATCATCGTCCATTCTTTGTACATGCCCTGCCCATTGAAGTCGTTGTAGTTTGACGATTTTCGAGACTTGCAGCTCATCATACATTTCATACAACTCATGGTTGTACCGGATGCGCCATCCATCTCGATCGCAAACAGCCCCGAAAATTCGCCGTAGAACCTTACGTTCGAAAGTGTCTAGCATGTTTTCGGAGGCTTGAGTTAGGGTCCATGCTTCGCAGCCATAGCATAGCACTGGTCGTATAATGGTTTTGTACACGCGGAGCTTCGTGTTTCTGTGCACATGTTTCGATTTCATTATGGGGAGAACCGAGAAAAAAGTCTTATTAGCTAACTGTATCCGTCGCTTGATTTCGTCAGTTTCGTTGGCGTCCCTTGACAGGTTGCAACCCAGGTAGATGAAGTTGTTCACGAACTCGATGTTGAGGTCCCCCACGTTGATGCTCGGTTGTGCAGGTGTCCTTGTCACCGATTGCATCATTATTTTAGTTTTACCCTCGTTAATACGTAATCCAACTTCCTTTGCAGCGGTATCGAGCGTATGCAGAAGTTCTTCTGCGTCAGCCAATCTTCGGGACATGATGTTGATGTCGTCGGCGTATGCTGCTAATTGTGTCGACTTGATGAGCAACGTCTTGCTGTTGTCCATATTCATGGCCCGAATAACGTATTCCAGTGCTAGGTTGAAGAGCGTCGGTGCCAGTCCATCGCCCTGTTTCAAACCAGTGCGTGTTTCAAATAGATCAGTAAGTCTATTATGGATCCTGACTTGTGAGACGGAGTTGGTCATCGTCATCTTTGTCAGTCGCACTAATTTTGCTGGTATACCAAATTGCAGCATGATGTTGTACAGTACTCCACGATCGATACTGTCGTATGCCTGCTTGAAGTCGACAAAGATTTGGTATACGTTTACGTTGTATTCCCAGCACCTCTGGAGTATCAGTTTGACTGAGAAGAGCTGATCGGTTGTGGAGCGACCAGGTCTGAAACCGCTTTGATATTCGCCAATGACTCGTTCTGCGTACGGTTTTATTCTATTTTCCAGAATTTTCGTCAAAATTTTATAGGACGTACAAACTAGTGAGATGCCCCTGTAATTCTCACACCTCAATTTATCTCCCTTTTTATGGATTGGACAGATGATGCTTCTGCGCCAATCGTCTGGGATCTCCTCGTTCTCCCATACTCGCAGGAGTAATTGATGTATGGCATCAACTAGACTCGTTCCACCGAATCTTAGCAGTTCAGCTGGGATCTCGTCAGCGCCCGGCGCTTTATTTCGTTTTAGTGACCGCAACGCGAGATCAACTTCCTCTACTGTCGGGGGTTGAATGGGTGGGCCTAGATCAACAATATCATCGAGAGCTTCCTGTGTGGGAATGTTAGATGGTCGGTTTAGAAGCTCTTCAAAATAAGAGGCCCATCGTTTGTTAATACCATCGGTGTCGCTGATGATGTTTCCATCCTTGTCCTTACAAAGGCTAGTCCTGGGTTGGTAGCCGTTCTTGATTGTATTTACTAGTTTGTACGCTTGTCTGGTGTTCCTATTAGCTAAGTTTTCGTTTATATTCAGCAACTGCTCGTCAAAGTATTTACGTTTCTTACGTCTAATTATTCTATTCGATATTCGCCGTAGCTCGTCATATTTTTCTCTTCTGGCTCTGGTTCCTCGTTGAATCCATTGTCTGTAGGCCTCGTTTTTCGCGTCAAGTGAGTTTTTGCATTCTTCGTCGAACCAGTCATTTCGCGCTCGCCGGGCTTTATATCCCACGACCTTCTCTGCGACATCCTTGATGGTACCCTTGAGTACTTCCCAGAACCCATGGACGCCTGTGTTGCTGATGTTGTGTAGCATAGGTGATAGTTTTTCCTCAAGGGCGGTAGTATACGCCACCGCTGTAGCATCACTCAAGAGCTTATCAACCGCAAAGATTTTGGGAGGGCTGATTCTTGACTGGTGCACTGAGGAGATTCTACATCTGTAGGTCGTCTTCACCAAGTGATGATCTGAGTCGCAGTTTGCTCCTCGATAGGAGCGGACATCCATGACACTAGACGTCCATCTCCTGCAAATGAGGACGTGGTCAATTTGGTTGACGGTATGTGCGTCTGGAGACTTCCAGGTCTGCTTGTGAATGCGTCGACGCGGGAAACACGTAGAGCTTACGACTAGATTCCTGCTGCAGGCGAAGTCGATAAGTCGCTGGCCGTTATCGTTACATTCTTCATGGAGGCTGTGGCCTCCAGAGGTCCCCCGATGCCAACTTTCATTCCCGACTTTCGCGTTAAAGTCTCCCAGCAGCAATTTGACGTCGTTTGTTGGAAGTGAGTCGAAGAGAGTTTCAAGGCGGGCGTAGAACTCGTCTTTTACTGCGTCTTCTTTAACTTCAGTGGGGGCATGCACATTGATGAGCCAGAGATTGAAGAATCGAGTCTTGATGCGAATCGCACACAGCCGTTCATTTATGGGTTTGAAGTCAGTAATATGCGGTTTGAGGTGATTGTCCACTATAAATGCTACTCCAAACTCCTTGCGGCCCGATGGTTTGCCACTTGTAAAAATTGTGTGCGATTTCTTGTCATTAATCTCGCTGCCAAGCCAATTTGTTTCCTGGACTGCAGTAATGCTCAGTTTGTACTTTTCGACCTGTTGAAGGAGGGCCTTCTCGGCCCCCGGTTTGTTCAGGGAGCGTACATTCCAGGATCCGAAAGAATAATCCTTTATTCGTTTGCGTGGTCGTCGTTGTTGATCCGTCCAATCCGAGGCTTTTGTTCCAGGTTTCTTGACATGGAGTGGTTTTTACAAGGACGAGTTGTCAGCACGTCGCTTAACCCCATTCGGGGGATGGCCTCGGAGATAGCTGCTTCAGATGGTTTAATAAACGTGCTGGAGCCCACACAACTATGTAGCAGGTCCAACTACGCAAGTCATTCCATCCTACTAGACCTGAGACGCTTAGGTGTTTGTCAGCCATTCAGGCTACAGCTATCTGCCTTTTCCAAACTGTCTTATCGCTAAGACATTGGCCGTCAGCGAATTGATACACTGCCGTTACCAGGGGGCGCCCACGCGGAGGACTATGGAAAAGGTCTTTGCCCCCCCTTTGTTTGCAGGAACCTGTATGAGTCAGAAAAACGGAATGATTGTTTAATCCCCGATCCCTCCGAGTATATGCCTGCCCCAACCCCGTCGTGGCTCTTCGAGCCATTTGTATAGATGACCACAGGTGGTCAGGGACATGTCCCTCGACCTTAGACTCCTCGACGGAATCAAGCTAGTGTACTTTCCGTCAAAATGATGTGCTTAGGATCCAATATACACAAATTACTCGATGTTCCCTTTCATTTTTATTTTTCCGCACGTTCCTATGAAAGGGAATATCGCCCGATTAAGTCGCGTATATTAGATCCTAATCAACGCAGATAGCCTTTGTATTTTCTCCGGTAGATTACAGTAGGCCGCTACTCTGAGGGCTGTCCACCACACGCACTAATTCCGTAATATATAGGACGTTCGGCAGCTGTATATATTCAATATACAGCTTTCAGCTGGAGATCCCAGTTTTTATCTATGACCTTTCTAGACGAGTGCAACAGTAGCCTTTTACCCGTTCTTCAATATTAAGCTTCCACCTTAGCTTCCTGTCAAAGATGAGACCAATAAATTTAGCTTTATCAGTGAGAACCAGTTTAGTGCCCTCCAGGGTAGGGGGATCGGTATCGTGTGCCTTCTAGTGAAAAGCACAAATCCGTCTTATCCGGGTTAGCTCTAACATCGTAACGATTTGCCCACTACGTTAGAATGAAATGTAAATAATACATCCTGCAGCATACCGCTGAGGGTATCCGGAAACATGCCCGTGACGGCGATGGCTATGTCATCTGCGTAAGCAATAGCTTTAAACCCAATCTTCTCCAGATTCAAAGGCAGTATGTTGACCGCCAAATTCCAGAGAAGGACAAACAGTATGCCCCTTGGAGGGTTCCCCTACAAACACACCTGCACACAGACGATGTGCCCAAGGTATTATGAAAAATCCTTGAACTTACCTGCGTGTTAATGAGTATGCAAAGTAACACATCTACCTGCTTTGAGGATAAGAACAACCAGAACCTCCATCCAGATGCGAGTAACATTGGCCAACTCTAGGCAGGGTTTTGAGATATGATATAAAATATCCGAACATTTATGAAAGTCCGCCGAAATAATTGCGTAAGGTCTAGCAAATTTAAAAGGTTCGAAGCTAGAGATCGCCACACAATCTTCTCCTAAGAAAGGATATATACACTGACACTTGCGCTGAGCAACAAGTGTAAACTCCTCATGTCTGCTACAGACAATGGCCCAGCTCCGGCCATTCAGTGCCATCGCCATTGTGTGGACGGGCGGATGGCGTTCAGTGGCCAATGCCGCTTAACCGTCATTTCTGGCAACAGCGATGGGCCATGGGATGGCCACAAATGGCTTCGAGAGCCATATTCCTCCACGCAATGACGCATCGCGTACGCAACTTTGAACAGCTGATTTAATTTGACAAGCTACTCCACAATTATCGCAATACTACTATCACACCGACCTTCTGTCGGCTTTCAATTTCAATGGCTCACTATGGCCAATTTCCTGATGGCCCATTGAAGACCATTGTGTGGACGGACAATATTCGAACTGACATTTGGTGTGTGTAGCAAGCATCAGATAAGGCTGTTACACCGTGTCCGCGGTCTTACGGCCGTCCGACCAACTCAGGGAGATGGGTCGTGGGCGCCACGTACTTTAAATTTCTTAGCCGCCAGTCTGGTTCTTTTCCGCGAAAAGTACGATTCGCGGAAGGGAATATTATTTAACTGGGACCACTGACACGGGCTATCGGTAGCACACAAGGGAACAAATCCAAGGCGCGTTACAGTCGCTTTCACAATATTTATTCCGTACGAATCAAAGTATTATTAAACTTAAAAAAAAAAAGCAAAGACGACCGGTCGTAGATTACGTTACGTTTCTTACTCGCTAACTATCCTACGTGCTATCTTATTAATTAATTCTAACTAATTGCCTATCTGGGTGGCGGCTCTACTCAATATTGCGCTAACACATTAATCCAGGTCGAATTCGTTACCAGCTCCTTGATTCGTTACCGGCTTCGCCGCACTCTTATGACTGTAGAATTAGTCGCCGTCTCATACACAGAAATTGTCGCAATCTGGTAACCACAATTCGTCTCCGTTTCCAAGATTCTCACCGGTCTTCAACACTCCAAGTAGATCAACTTCTCCAAATCTTTAGGCTTTAATCCATAGAGGCAAATCTTTAATCCATAGATGCAAATCGACAAAAGAGGGTTCCCGTTTGACTTTCATTGCTTAAATAGCCTCGGGCGAACGGATTATTTCGTGGATCAGTTATCCGCGCAATACTAGAATCCCGCTCTTACACGACACCCGGTGCTGGTAAGGCAGTTCACGTCATATTGACTGATTGACAGTTTAGTGTTTATTTACATTTCGGCCGACGGACAAAATCTTAATCGACTTGGTGGAAGCGTTGACGACGACAGTCAGATAAGTATTTCTTCTTTTACATTTACTTTCTAGAACGAATTACTTTGTGGTACTTTTCCAGATACTGGCCGCGTTCCGGATGATATCGTACACATATTGGACGTGAAATTGATGCGCATCGCTGTTCCCGATGTTATTGTGAGTATGCTTTGCCACCACCCCCTAATTGCCGCCGTAATATCTAATGCTTAACTTTCTCCTTTACAGGTCGCAAGGCGCAGCTCTGGATCCGTGACAAGGCAACAGTCGAACTGCCAAGAAAATGTCTAGGAGACAGTCTTAATGCGGGAATTTCATTGCCGGCAGAAGCAATCGTAGCGGCATCGGCAGATCTGCTTTTCCATAAAAACCTAAAACGCTGCTTTCTGCTATTAGTGAGTGCAACATAAATAAAAGAAAACAATGAAAATTCGGTTGGCAGCAATTGAATTGTCTACAGGACAAATGCGAATTTCGAACTCTCTGGATCACGAAGCTTACGCTAACTTATTTGCTAACAACAGCAATACATAAATCTACAGTACTAATGTAATTTATGCAAGTATAACGCGACATGTGCGACGGGATAAACGCGAGACTCTATTCCATCGATAGAGAATGGTTCAAGTAGCAATACGATTTTAGCTTATTAAGGGCTAAACTAGCATAACATTATTGAATAACAGGAGATATCCTCATTACTCATCCTTATTACTCAGTTGCCCTAACCCCTTGCGGGGCATAGCGCGTCAGCTGCTCCATGTGCCCCAGTTGACGTTTTGTTGGCATAAACTAGTTTCGGAGGATTCAGTTGCCTGCATGCACCTCCTCCACTATTAGCTCCTATTATTGCAGAATATCCAATTTACATTTACTTTATTTACATAAATATTTATTAATCACTAAGTCACTAAGTGCCAACATTCAAAGCATCTCTCAGGATACTGAAGAAAACTGTTACTCGTATCATGCATGAATGTCAACTCAATCCAAAATTCCAAAACTTTACACAACGGCTCGAAAAAAAATACAATTACGCAAACATGCCTTTTGCCGTCACGTCTTGTTTCATGGACTTTGCAAAACGACTTACGATTTCAGTCCATCCTGACATTCGAAAGGATACGGGAAATTATGCATCATCCCATGGGCTCAACCCAAGCAGGTCCAAGTAGCCTGCAAAATTACAAAATATAGCGGATCAAATCTCTTCCGACAAGGACCTTGTACATCGTTTCTGCGATTTTCTCTAGTCCACTTGAATTTTTACGAGAAGGATATTTTACGAGCTTCCCCATACAAAATCACTTCGCATACACTTCACGGTCTGAATAATTCATTGTATAAATCTGGACACAAATATACGCACAGATTTACAAGTATTCGGTTGCAGACATTTGGGCGTCAGTCGTGCGACATAACCTTGGCAAATTTTGGACAGCTTAGGGAAATGTGGCGAGTCCCGACGAGACTTTGTGGATCCATTGAAAAAATTAAGCTGAATGAACGAAGATACTGCATTGCCCATGGAAAAGTAGAAATGTTTGTACTGGATATCAGGGGAAAAAAATTATATCGGATTAGTTTACTATTAACCGCTGATAGACTCGAATTTATCTGATCAGTCTCGGTCTACTCAGGGCCGACAGAATGTGTGGGTAGTATAAGTGGTGCTTACCATATCGGAAAGTCAGGTATGGGTAATTACCCATATGGAGTGAATGAATGTTGGGATCAAACTTGTGTCCTGCAAAAATTAACAAAAAGCCTATCCCAGTTGGTCAACTGATGTGTGCTGGCAGGCCATCTCAGCGAAGGGAGTTTTCCGGAGAGATTTTACTATCTTACCGCATTATTATAATAAGATATAATATAACATGCGTCTGCCCGACATAAAACGAACAGAGAAATCCGACGAAAAGCCAAATATGCTGGACAAAGTGTCAGAGCACAATGTTTATAGAAAAACGAAAACTACCACTGATTAGCTCGCTGAGGGTCCTTTTTCTTCGCTTGATGGCGCGGCCTAACCTTCACTGTCATTAAGCTACCTTAACCGCAGATAGCAACGTTTTAGCAGAAAAGCCTATTAGTGAGCAGGAACGGCTGCTTCTAATCCAAACCGTTCAATAAAAAGTAACTCTCTCTCTTTTCAACTTTTCATGGCATCGTGCCACCCTCCACTTAGCGACACTTGCCAACACTACACTTGACATTCCTGCCCTGACGTTATAACACATGGCAATTCCGCTATGTTAACACTACATGGCGATTCTGCCATGCTAACACTACACTCTACTGAACTCGCCGCGGTTGCCGAATCCTCCCTCCTAGAGCTCGCTGGCCCCTCTTTTGGCCGTACCTGGGCCTCTAAAGCTCGCTCCAGGTGTTCCTCCTCCAAATATTCCCGGTTAGAAATTCTCCGTCTCTCAGCTTCCGCGACGAATACGACAGGAATTCCACCTGTTCGGGACCGCGACACGTTTCGAGCTCCAAGAGGTAGGACGCCGCGACGAATACATCGGCCCATTTACCATACCACACACACGTCGTTGAGATTTGATCGGGCCCCTTGCCTGCTTAGCCCAAGGAGACGGGCCTGAGCGCCATACATTTCAAAAAGGCGTCCCTTCCTGGGGCGGGTTGAAACGCAAAGAACCGCATCGGTGACCAACTCTCAACGGCGAGTTTGCGCAACGTGAAACCTCACTCGCAGCTTGCGTAATTTTTTATGAGGACGTTTGATACGCAGACTCCAAGCGCCCCACTTCTGCCGACGAATTAGCGCACTTCACAAATATATTTATTTTGAATAAAAAATTTTATTTCAACTAAAATTAACGTTAACGTGTCAGCCGTCACTGTACACTTATGATTAACCCTCAACTTAACACAATGACCCTAAATTAATTATTTAAAGTTATCTATTTTCAACTACCTTGTTAAATATCACGGGCAGCAACCTCAATCTAAAAGTTTCTCGTTGGCTCCTCCGATGTCGTGTATCACTTAGCTTGAATCCGCCTCGCACCACAAGGTGCAATCTGCGTCCACCGGTGAGATCTTGGCGCCACTCGCTAATTGGGCTTTAATCGTCGCTAATTTGTTGTTTTGGGAGTCGCGGTTTCCGTCTGGGCTTGAAATTGATTCTCTTGTAGTCGGGGATCTACCTAATAATGCGAGAAGTGCGATACCAAAGAGGATGTCCCATTCGGATCCTCGCCCTTTTATTAGCTCTGGGCTACGGTGCATTTTGTCATGTTCGCCTTGAATTCGGGGTGAGTTCATGACCTTGAACAATACACGTTGCGGTGCGTGTACTCTGCGTCATACCATGGTTCATAGATCGGGCACCGAATATCCAAACCACAATTTTTACGATATTGTCGTGGTTGTTATTGGAAGTGGAACAGCTGACGTTCCCACTTTCCAATGTTTTATGATAGTTCCCGGTCGTTGTTGACGTCGGGATCGTTTGCTTATGTTTTAATCGCGTATCGAGTTTAACAAGGTCCAGCGAGCCTCAAGTGGCCGAAGGACCTTTCGTGTATCGCGTCTAACGAGGACCAACGAGCCTCAAGTGGCCGGAGAACGTTTCGGGTTTGAAGAATTCAGCACCAGTGGCAGATACACCTTCCGCGGTGGTGGCATAACGGCTGCGTATTGTATCAGATAAGTATCTTTGGCGTGCTATGTTGAGAGGTATGTGACTTGGTCCTTTGTGAATCTGTCTTCTTCGGGAGTTACCGAAGCGGTGTCGGATGGCGATGACGGAGTGGAGGAAGGGCTCCTAAGTCCTAACTGAGGTAATTACCCCTACCTGAGTGCCGCATACTAGCCTATTTTAATTGTAGTTTACTAATTCGTGTTTATTTTTAGGAACCCGAAATCTCAACAACCGGACATCGTGATACATCATTAATATGCATAAATGAAAAGAAATACTGGAATTAGAACATATACTAAATGAAATACAATAAGCTAGCCTTTGGCCAGCTTGCCCTTCACGCTTCGCGTAAAGGGTATCATACCTTCGTTGTGACTTATGGTGCATTTACCACTTTGAAATTATTAGTAAATCTTGTTCCGATTTCACTGTTCCTATGAGAGGTATATGAAATAGTGGGCCGATTTCCACCAAATTTAGGAACGTAGTTTGGCAGTCAATCTGATTGAATAATATAAAATTTCGTAAAGATATTTTTGGAAATAGAAAATGTTTTCTAATAAAAACTTGCTTTTGGAACGGTCGTTCCTATGACAGCTATATGATAGAGGAGTCCGATTTCAACCAAATTCCGGAATATGATTTGACTCTATTATTGATTAGTGTGAAATTTAAAAAAGATATTTTTAGAAATAAAGAAGTTTTTCTCACAAAGACGAATTTTTGGAGCGGTCGTTCCTATGGCAGCAAAGAAGGCTTGACAAAATTTCAGCTCGATAGCTTTAAAACTGAGGGACTAGTTTGCATAGAAACAAACACACAGACGGACAGACGGACAAAGCTCAATCGACTCGTCACATCATACTGACCAAGAATATGTATAGTTTATATGGTCAGAGATGCTTCCTTCTGTGCGTTGCAAACTTCATGGCAAAGTTAATATACCCTATCACATCCGTGAAGGATATAATAATTTGAAATACAACACTTGTTATTATAAAGTCAAAGAAGTTGGTTGACAATGAATCAAGGAAATTTCTCATATCAAGTTGTGAAACAGTCTGGAGAGGCGATAAACATCAACCAAAGGCCTCTTCACATCCGAATTTGGTCAACGGTGAAAACGAGTGCCATCAAGCTTCCGAAAGAAATTCATCCAGGATTTTCGAGGCATAAGAAGCAAGTCGCACATGGTCCGTCGAAAGTGAAGCACAATTTAGTACACTACCATATGATGTTTAACTTACATTGTTCTATGTGTGAAGTATCGTTTTATTTTCCCTATATCTTATGTGGCCTTGTGTTTGTTCGTTTTAGATTCCTCCACACCGCTCACTGGACGAGTTTTGATTTCGTCGTGGATGATCTACTTTTGCCTGGTAGGGAACGCCACGGAATTTGTATCGATTCGGGTCTACATGAGCTTCAGTTTTAACAAGTATCCGGTAATTGTTTTGCAATTTGAAATTATTTAGTATGTTCATTCCTCTAATCCTAACCCAGCCCCCATTACGGATACAAATCATAAAATATTTTCCTAAAAAGAGAAAAAAAAGTAAATGAAAACAGTATTCAAGTTTGAAACCGGACCTTAAACACAATTTAAGAATCAGAGCCCGCATACTAAATTAGGTAAAACCAACCTGTAAATACCCTTCCCATACCAAGAATATTTTATACATTATCACAACCACGACGATGATGCATCTGTAATAAATGGGGTAAATTTTCACTAATTTGCTACTTTCTCTCTATTTTCATCAACTATGTTTTTAGTTTGAGAGATATCCTCGTGTATGATAAAAACCATCCCTAAAATTATGCAAATATCGTATCAAGATCCATCGAGGCGTTAACAGTCCAGCACCGCATTTTTCTGGCAATTCCAACCATCACGCCCCACCGCACCGCACCGCATCTTACTAATCCTATAAAAAATCGAAAGCAATCTCAGACGGATTTTTTAAGTGAACTTTTCCACCACAGAATCACTTCCAATTTATTCAATCATAATTATCTCTGGAATAAAAAACTTCCCAACAATTTCCGGCTGCATTTTTACTCCTCAACTAGTGCTGCTAACAGTTCTTGTCGGGCACTCATCCCCTCTTGAAAAAAAAAAGAACTTTCCAGTCAGCACTTGAAAGTTTTGACACAGGACGAAAGGGTTGAGTATTAACGCGATATAAAAAAAGGCCAAGTTGTCGGATGAAATATGGAAGGACTCGTTTTAAAATGCACCTCTTCCCTTTGTAATTTATTTTGAATAATTAATAGAAGTTTGTCGTTGACCACGACCTGGTTTTCAGTGGGTCGGAATGAGGCCCATGGCTGGGATTTTCGGTTTTTGTAGCGTAGATTTACATACATTACTCGTATATAGGGCCATAGGGTATATTTTTTTTGTGCTAAGGCGAAAGGAACACATGGTCCGAAAATTTTCGGATAAACGTACTGCCACGTCATTTCACAGGTGATTTCCTGCAAAAAATATGGAACATTATGGATTTGGTCTTAATGACACCGGAGCTCACAATGGAATCTCCAATAAATATGAACCTGGCGCGAGCAACCGCGGGGCATTCACAGAGAAGGTGTTTGGTGGACTCAATATCCTTCAGGCAAAGTCGGCATTCCGTCTCAGTGGACAGACCCATTTTGTTTAAGTGTTATCTCACCTAGTGGTGGCTCGTGAGGAAACCAACGACCAATCTCAGGTCAGCTCTGCCCAATCTGCTAGCTTCTGTGAGACCGTAGGGGTTGATAAGATTTTGGACTGTCGTAATCCTGGGAGATTATTCCAGTGCCGCAGCCTTTCGCCCGCAGACCAGTCCCTCACCAGCGCCCTGCCCCTGGCTGTGGCCCAGCTTAGACCGCTGGAGGGATCAGGTCCGACAAATTTGTCTGATGAGCCCTGCCTAGCAAGTTCATCCGCAGCTTCGTTGCAATGAATGTCCCGATGCCCAGGTACCCACCAAAAAGTGACCCGGTTAGAGTTTGACAGACATTGAATGGTATCAAAACACTCTTTCACTAGTTTCGATGAGAACTTATGTGAAGAAACAGCCTTAATAGCTGGCTGACTGTCAGAGCAGATAATGACGTAAGCGCCAGTGAGCTTCTTGTACACAATTTGCCTGGCAAAAACCTCAATCGCATGGATCTTGGCTTGGAGAACACTGGACCAAGTGGCCATAGCGATTGAAATCTTGGTGTTTGATCCAAAGACCCCAGCACCAACTCCTTGTTCCGTTTTTGACCCATCAGTATACCACATGATACACCCGGGGTTAGTACAGATATGGCCAATATCCCATTCCGATTGACTAGGGATGGAGACCGAGAATTTCCTACCAAAGCAAAGTTCCGTAGTCATGTAATCTAATCTCGAGCAGATCGGCAAGCCAGGAATCTGCTCCAAAATACTCATGTGGACCTGTTTGAACACATGAGTATCATATGTTGGAGTTGGATGCACTCGAAGTGCACTTAGAGCTGCGGATTCCTGAATAAAAATGTGTAGTGGCGTCAGTCCAACAATCGCCTCAATGGCCGAGGTGGGACATGTACGGATGGATCTTGTCATACCTAGGCATGCAAGACGTTGTAATTTGCTACACAACTGTATAGTGCAACGTTGCTGCGTTTTGGGCCACCATACGAGCGCAGCATATGTCACAGCTGGTCGCACTAGCATAGAATATAACCACTCAGTAATTTTAGGGGAGACCAGCAAGCCCAAATGATCCGAGTGGCTGATCAGTTGTGGAGCGACCAGGTCTGAAACTGCTTTGGTATTCGCCAATGATTCGTTCTGTGTACGGTTTCATTCTATTTTGAAAAATTTTCGTCAAAATTTTAGAGGACATACAAACTAGTGATATGCCCCTGGACAGATGATGCCTCTGTGCCAATCGTCTGGGATCTCCTCGTCCTCCCATACTCGCAGGAGTAATCGATGTGTGGCATTAACTAGACCCGTTCCGCCGAAAATTAGCAATTTAGCTGAAATCTCGTCAGCGCATGGCGCTTTATTTTGCTTTAGTGACCGCAACGCGAAATCAACTTTCTCTACTGTCGGGGGTTGTATGGGTGGGCCTAGAACAACAATATCGTCGAAGGCTTCTTGTGTAGGGTTGTTAGATGATAGGTTCAGAAGCTGTTCAAAATAGAGAGTAATCGTTTGGTAGTACCATCGGTGTCGCAGATGATGTTTCCATCCTTGTCCTTACAAAGGCTAGTCCTAGCCGTTCTTAATTAGATTTACTAGCTTGTACGCTTGTCTGGTGTTCCTTTTAGCTAAAATTTCATTAATATTCAGCAACTGCTCGTCAAAGTATTTAGGTTTCTTACGTCTAATTATTCTATTCGATATTCGCCGTAGCTCGTCATATTTTTCTCTTCTGGCTCTGGTTCCTCGTTACATCCATTATCTATAGGCCTCGTTTTTCGCGTCAATTTATTTTTTGCATTCTTCTTCGAACCAGTCCAGTCATTTCGCGCTCGCCGGGCTTTATATCCCACGACCTTCTCTGCGACATCCCTGATGGTACCTTTGAATTCTTCCTAGAACCCCTGGACGCCTGTGTTGCTGATGTTGTGTAGTATAGGTGATAGTCTTTCCTCAAGGGTCAAGGGCGGTAGTATACGCCACCGCCGGAGCATCGCTCAGAATCTTATCAACCGCAAAGATTTTGGGAGGGCTGATTCTCGGTTGGTGCACTGAGGAAATTTTACATCAGTAGGTCGTCTTCACCAAGTGATGATCTGAGTCGCAGTTTGCTCCTCAATAGGAGCGGACATCCATCACACTAGACGCCCATCTCCTGCAAATGAGGACGTGATCAATTTGGTTGACGGTATGTGCGTCTGGAGATTTCCAAGTCTGCTTGTGAATGCGGCGATGCGGGAAACAAGTAGTGCTTACGACCAGATTCCTACTGCTTCTTTAGTTTCATTATTCCGCCACCACGTTTCCTTGTTTGTTCGTGGGCCTTTCGAAACTCCCAGTGTCTTTTCAGCCTCATGGCTCAGATCGCGTGGAATGAGAAGTGCTGTGAAGTCCCATTCAAAATCCCAACATTTTTCGCCGATGAAAACAGACGTGAAATTGTGTGGAAGGTAAAATTTCATTTCACGCGATCTGCGTTCTACCTTGAGTGAAATGTCAAGATTGTGGATTTCACGAGGATGAAGTTTTTTCTCGTACCAAATGTACGCGAAAAAGTTTCACTGACAGCTTTGCTTTCTCTGGCGGTGTCATTCCGGCTGTGTTGTGGTTTCCCGGTGTTATTTATATTTGGTCGATAGATAAATAAACAAATTAGTCGTTTTAATGATTGAAAAGTGAAAAAAATTACATGTTTCACACACTTTTTTCCACGAGGCATTTCGTCGATGCAAAGTGCTGCTGTCAATTTTTTTCATTTCACGCGATCTGAATACCAACCTTCACCTACTAATCTTTCATCCCACATTTCACATTTGTGTTGAACTCTGCTCGTCGCAGTCGGTGTTGTGTTGAAGACACTCCTTCATTTTAACAAATGAATGGACTTACAACAGGTTCAAAGCGCATATTTTTGGCTTGGAAATAGCTTTAGGTCTTGTTCCTCCTTTCAAAATAAATTCTGTCAGGAGCAACCGGTGCTGGGTAACTGCGAATTGATCCAAGATCACTTTGCAGTGCTTCACCTAGCGTCTCATGAAACTAAGGCACAGATGATAATCAATCTGTGTCGCATGAGCTCCACTGCTGTATGTGTACTTTTGGTTCTTAATGAACCATGTATTAAGGATGACTAAACCGAGCGATCTGTCAGGATAGCCCAAAAAGGTATACCCATATTAAAATTGATATCTCAAATTTGATGGAAATCGCCCTATCAATGTATCGTCTCTTTCCTAATACACAGAATCATTAGACATTATTATTATGCACTACATATTCTACCATTTTACTTGAAGTGCATGTGTAAAATGTTCAAACTGCTATAAAATGGTCGTCATTGCACACGCTGCAATTTTGGCTGATTCCTGGCGCGTGATATAAATTTCAAATAATCCAGCGACGACGACGAGCTGTTTCTCCGAAATGCACGGCAACAGGAATCAGCAGACTTAATGTTGTCGTCGCCATTATTACGATTTCCTGCATGCGCCACATTGCATAGGATATCCAGCATCCAGACATTATTTCATATATATGTATGACGTGAAGGGAACACATAAAGCCATTTCAGTAGAGTGCAGGTGGATTTTTTTTGTTCTCCACAGGACATATTTCGTGGGCATGAATCCTTGTTTGCAATTTTCCTTCCTCTATTCTGCCACATCAGGTAAAATTATTTTCATTTTCGCGACATTATTAAATTTTATTGTACACAGAGTGAGAGAAACTCGAACGCAGGATTTGTATTGTAACAAAGCCATGAACGGTGTAAGGATGTTTGATTTATTTAGAATAAACGAAGCTCGCCAAAGCATTTTAATCGATATTTGGATTTGAACAATAGCGTCTGTTGAATTAGATTATACACAAATACATAGTCTAATCATCTCTTCTATTCCACATTTAGTCTGTACACACACCAGTCTCACTTGGAAGAGTATTCTTATCGCCGAGCGCTTAGAGTAGAAATCTGCCAATAGGAGCAAAGATTTAGAGAGTGATAGATCTTGTCTTGGTATCCTCCGAAGACACTTCATTGCAAAAACATGAAAATTTTCAAAAATAACCATTTAAACAATAGTCATCCTCAATATTCAAATGGTTTATTCATCGACTACTGTTTATCCCTAAAAGCCTTGCAACGTACGTAGAACACATAAGGCCGATTAAACACTTGACATATATTCACGAATGCGAAATTCTACTCCAACCATAGTTCAATTAAACCAATTAAATTTCATATATTGTGTATAAGCCTTTATGCAGAAATCCTTTAATTGAATTGAACCGACACGGCATGAATCCACACGTACCTATACCTTTCACTGACATCTGATATTGTATACCACGTTTCATGCCAATTGTACGCTAACGTTATTATGCCGTCAATGAAGTTGAATTGGATTGTATCTCTGAAAATGTCCGATCTAAAGCGTTTGCTATGTCTAAATCAGAATATTTAATTGACTTTGATTTTAATAATATTTGCTAATGGAAAACATGGATCGTTTAGTAAGCAAAAATAGCTGCAAAATTATAGTAAATATGATTGATATTATCCCATGCATAGCAACCCAACTAACAATTTGCCTCTTATAAGACTCTTCCAGAGTTATTTTATCCTGTAGCAAAAATTAAACTCTCCTAATGATAGTTGCACAAATCTCATAAAACTCTTGTAAGAGTATCATACAAACGACCATACTCTTGTTATGAGAACTAAGCTTTCCTTATAAGTGTAAGTAGAAAGGGAGAATATGATGTACAAAAATACACAATCTTTGTTTGGCAAGTAAGTACAGGTAAACATTTACGAACTTTAAAAACAAGAATCACTTCCATTTTGCATATGCAATGGCATACTCATTAACTCCAATTTAATATTCATAGAAAACCATTCCTATCAGAAAAAGATGGTAATCATTGATGAAGTCTTCTTATAAAACTAAAACTCTCATTGTAAGATGTTCATAATAAATTACAGTATACAGATTTACACTCAACACGTAACATCACAGAAGACCAGTTTCACAGGCACAACAACATTTTGATGTACCTTCATCGATCATTCCAGAAGAGCAGATGCTACCGGCATTCAACCACCCATCCCTGCGAATCTAAACTTGATTAAACAAAAAGTACGAGTATTATTCATTAAATTACAAGAACAAAAAACAACAATACACTTATGTATCTAAAGTATAGGTAGAGTGTCTCCAATTGTCTGTTTACTTTATCCAAATGTCAAAATCAGTTCCAATTCCACGACGATTCTGATGTACTAAAAATATCAAGTGTTTCAATTCACTTACCCGAAATCGAAAACGTTATTAATAAATGAAATGAAATGTAAAAAAATAGATCATGTATATTAAATAAAAAAATAAATGCAACAATTGAGAAATAAAATACTTCAAAATCGAAAGTCAAAAGTGTCAGAAGTCTTCTTAAATCCAATCGAAGCAAATCAAAAGAAAAGCAACGAATAACAACAGCTGAAAGAGAAAGGTCTCAAGGAAAACCGCTTCATATTAGGTGAATTTGATTCATTAAGATCTGGATTATGAATGAATAAAACGGCATGGATCCCAAAAGTCAGTTCATACATTCAAAATTTAACAGTTGGCAGTTCTTACTAAAATAAGAAGAAGAGAACGTCAAATTGATGGGAGTTGTAAATTCAATTGAATGGAATGCGTGTTCTGTGCACGTATCTTGTATCTTTTTTACGACATGGTAATTTTTCAAACATACAATTCACAATCAAATACGTGTACAGCACATGCATTTCTTTAAATTCCATATGATGCCAATTAACGTTTGAGAGCTGTCAGATAGATATCAGGGCGACAACTTTGTGGATGTAAAGGCACGACTCAGCAGCACAAGTCCAACGAGATCCAACAACAGATTTGGATCAAAAACAAGACGAATCGAGTGCACCTATTCACGTAAGCAGCTGTAGAGAAAAGAGAAACGAAGGAAACAACGCAAATTTCAGGGAATTCATAGGCGAGGACGAGGAGGAGAGGACAACTCTTCTTCTAAAACTAAAACTCTCTTTTTTGAGAGGGCGACTCTTTATATAATAACTAAAACCTCCGTATGAGAGTCAATAATTTGCGTTGGATTTGGCGTTCACCGGTCGTTCGCGGTGCTTATTGTAACCAATATTCAGCATCATGGGATCCTATCACTCGGGAACTTTCCTGACTCGATCAGCGGTTCATACATAGAGTTATTTAGGGAGCGGGCCATTAAGATATATGACTGGGACTGCTAGAAGGGGGCTAACATGCAAAAACGATTTTTCAGTTAAACGACTAATAAAGAAAACCAGTCGGTGGAATAGTAGCATAAGATTGCAGTTGTTAAAAGTTAAATTCTCGGAGGTCCACGGCTGTTGCCGACTCGCTGCCGAGCAAGGACGTGGGGCGCCACACACTTCAAATTTTCCCCAGCCGTTGTGGCCTTATCAACAGGATTGAGGATATCCCTATCCCTAAAGAGGTAAGTAATCTGCCTATTTGCCGCCTTTTGCCTTATGCCGCCCATCACATACTTCATAACAATTGTTTTATTACAGTTTGGCTCCGGAATCATAATATTTCAAGTCTTTTGCACTCCATATGCTCGCATCCTTTCCCCTTTCATCCGCCATCCATTATGTCCATTTCGAAATTTCTTCGACAATAGTGAATAGTCCAGTTTCGCCGAATAATACTTTGCCTCATCAGAAAGCACATAATTTTGTCACAAAACTTCGTAATTTTTGTGGAAAGGTCGATCCCGCCGATGTAAATTGTACCGAGTTTTGCTATTTACCGACGCTAACTTCAAACGGTGAGTAATATCCACTCGTAATTTCCCCATGGCTTGATCGACCTTTCCACAGAAATGACGAGGTCTTGCTACACGTTGGGCGCCAATGTTACAAGTTAAGTTCTCGGAGGTCCGCGGCTAGTGCCGGCTGGCTGCGGAGCGGAACACTTCAAATTTTCCCCAGCCGTGATGAAACCTTCGAATCCATACCAAGTGCGAATGCACGGACTACGGTTCACTTACATAAAACTAGCTCTACTTTAATCGAGTCGGCCGTTCACGAAATCAAAAGGATCTTAAATTAACTACATATTATCTTAACTCTACCTTAATACCTTTGGGCGGCAGCTTAATTCACGATTCACATACGCCTCCGAATCTCCACCAATTGCGTTCTTAATGTTGCTACGCCGCCGAATCTCCACCGTCGTCGTTCTCACTGGCGCCACTGTAGAATCGCCCAATTTATTGTCTCAGGACGTTCGGTTGGGGTCTCAGCTTCTCCAGTAATTCACCACGTCGCGTCGTCTGTTACCAATCGTCTTTCCTCGTCGAATAAATCACACAGAAGAGAATATCCCGTACGAACCCCCGGCATTTTATGGATTCGAATTTGGCTCACCTTGAACAGCGAGAGCTCACGACCTCATTATTCGCACGCGCTACTTTCTTACTTTCTACCGTGAACTCGATGAATCAAACAAGTATTTCCTTATTTTTCTAACAAGAAGTTCGTAATACTTTTTGTGTTCTTCTCGTTGCAGGTACGTTTTATCCTCCGGTAGCCCAGTCGTCGAACATCGCTGTGGCGTTGTCAACAGGATGGAGGGTGTCCCTAACAAGGTAATTAGCCTGCCTAATTGCCGCCTTTGCCCTAAGCCGCCCATCACATCATTAATAACAACTGTTTTTATTACAGGTTGACTCCCGAATAGAATACAGTTTCTCCTAAACGACCGAGACAGAAAGTTTTGCAGACCTTTTGATTTTTGTGTTCCTTTATGCTTTTGGGGTGCTAAACACGAATCTGATGTTTGCCAACCAAAATTCTGCTGGGAAATTTTTTGACTGGCAAAAATAACGTTTTTAGGCGGTTATTTTACCATAACTTTTGTTGTTTCGGAAAAAAAATTGTTCCAATGGTATTTAGGCTGCTTAAAACCATTCTGACATTTAACAACAACCGTTTTGACCAAGTAACTCATTTAGGGGAAAAAAAATTAAATTTTCGTTTTTTTTTCTTCGTCTAACGATAAGTCTTTTCTGTACTTTACGGTTTTCCTTAATTTTTCTTAAAGTATACATACGGATACGTCCTACAAAATAGAAGTTACTCTATGATTTTTAAAGTACACTATGTCCTGTTTTCTGTCTGGTTAAAATTTATGGTAGCACAATTTCATTTTCTTAATGTCTGCTTAGCGTTCATCCGTTCGAAATCACTAAAGGGAATTTTATCTGCCCTTTAAATTTTATCGGAAAGATAAATCGACTATCCAAAACAAAATCCTATCACCTCATGCCCGGTTAAAAGTTTATCCAAAACAAAAACCTACTGAGATTCTGAAGCTAATTCAAATGAAAACAATGAAACTGGCCATCCTGGAAAATCACTCGATAGAAGAAAATTGAAACAAACTCAGTCGCAAATGTACATATATGCTGACAGGCCGTACATGATATTGAATATAATTCTGGACCGTAGGATTCCGCCAAGAAAATCTGATTTTGAAATAATTTTAGCTTTGAGATGCGTTCCACTCTTTTTGGCTTGGTAATTTAACGGGCATATGAGGAAACGAAAATATTTATCGGCAAGTTTATCGCTTGGATAAACTCATGCCCCTGTTACTTATCGGGCAGTTTAAAGACACATTGAAAGAACTGGCCAAAATGAGCTTTGTATGTTCAGAAGTTCCTGAAAAAGTCCTTTAAAACTAATAATTGTTTATTCTAAATTTGTAAAGAATGTTCCTTTTAGTAATGTTTTTTGCCAATGTCGGGAAAAGTAGTGATTCCACGAGGAAAATCATGGGGATGAAATTTGATGATAATTCAATAATGTATTATCTTACAAAATTAAGATGCCTGTTTGTTTGTTAATAACCTAGCAAATAACAACGCAAAATTGACAAAAACAAGGACTTCATGTAAGACAAATGTGAACATCACTAAATATCTCCATAAGTATGTGTCCTGGAGAAAAATTGGTCGTTGTCTATTTGAAATAGAAATTTGAATATAATATAATATGAAACCGGAATATAGAAGGCTGCGCCCGCAATTCGAGGGTTTTGTAGCAAGCGCTTATTTTGGCATGTAAATACTGGCTCCCTGTTCTTCTTGGTACCCCTCAGCTGAATAAAAACATCATAATTAAATGTTTTACCCATGATATAGTATCTTACATGCCAATTCACAAAAAGACTGCATCTATCACCTCTCAAAGTAATAGTTTTAATACGAGAAGCTGTAGATAGATATGTATGTATACGAGATAAACTGTCCCACTCTTCGAGATGCTTAACCATTCATATTAAGACGACATTGCAAATTGCAAACTTGTGTAACGGCTTCGAAATTCAGGGCGGCTGGGACAAATTACGGTCTAATATTTTTTCCTCCTCCACTGTTCCCCTTTCTAAAAATCTCAAGAAAATGCCAAAAATGGAATGTACTCAACATTACCTTTCTCACGACACCCCACTTGGCTATACCAGTGGATAAAAAAAATTTACCTTAATTTCGCCTCTATGTGGACCCCCCCCCCCCCCCCCCCTCCCCTCTTAAAGTTGGCCAATTACAACACAACGCTATCTCCAGCAAATTATAGCATTTCTACACATTCTCGCCGAATTATGTGTGCAGCTTCAGCCGTTCGTAAGATATTCTATGAACAGACGGACAGACAGGTATTTGACCGATTTTGTAAGATTTAAGACACAAAACCCTAAAAAAATTAACTGTGTGAATAGTTATTGTTAGGATCACCAATCACCAATCTTCACCCTTCCAAAGTTGGTTCATTAAATAACTGCAATTCGCACTACGAAAAACAACATGTAAGTAGTACACGCATATCTATGCGTGAGGGCGGTAGGTGTATTTTTTGTATGGATAGTGTCAAAATGCATAACTTTAAGTCAATGTACTATTATTAAATATCATGTCATTGTAATGAAACTTAGAGGTATTATTGCCTATGATGTTGGTTATCATCAGCCATCAATATTTTTGACCTAGGGTGTGCTTGAGGGGTGCAGGGGTGTGCTAACTGCAACTATAGAAATGTACTATTATTAACCTTTTTGGATGAGATTTAAAAATTCTATTATTTTCGGTTTTCTATGCTAGTGAAATGCCGCTTTGCTGTAAATTTTCATATGTCTAGCTATAACGGTCTCGAAATACAAGGGGGGGGACAAACTCGGACCACATATTTTCCCCTCTCCCTCTTTTCCCCTTTCTTCAAATTTGAAAAAAATTCCAGAAATGGAATGTACTCAACGGTACCTTTCTTACGATACCCCACTTGCCTATACCAAACGAAAAAAAAAATTCGACCTTCATTTCCCCTCTATGGCGACCCCCCCTTAAAGTTGACCTATTACGACGCATCGCTTTCTCCAGAGAATTATAGTATTTCTACATATTTCCACCAAATTTCATGCATGTAGCTTCAGCGGTTCGTGAGATATTTCATGGACAGACGGACAGACAGACGGACAGACGGACGCATGACCGATTTCATAAGGGTTTTGTTTTTATACAAAACCCTAAAAACGACAACGGTGTCTGTCGATTCTGGCTTTATTTTGAAGCTATATTCATATATACATGCCATTACGTATGGAATAGTACTTCATTCAAATGGGCGCCTCGGCTTCGCTGGCAGTGCTTCAAGCGGTCGGTCCAATTTTTGATGACTTGGTCCAATAACAGGCGCGTTATTCCGGCAATAACGTTTTGAATGTAGGCCTCGAGCTCGTCCAAAGTGGTTGGCTTATTAGCGTAGACTAAGGGCTTGACGTAGCCTCAGAGAAAATAATCAAGGGTTGTCAAATCGCATGATCGCGGCGGTCGTTTTATGAACGCTCACCATGAGACGGCTCAGTCGCCAAAATTTCTCCTCCACAACTTCGAGCGTTGCGTCGCTTGTATGGCATGTAGCGCCGTCTTGTTAGAAAGACAGCTCGGATATATCGATATTGTCCAGCTCTGGCTGTAGAAAGTCGGTTAACACCGTTCAATACCGAGGACCATTAGCGGTAACGGTGTCTTCTTCCTCATTTCGAAAGAAATGATGATGACGCCGTGCCATAAACCGCATCAGACAGTTAATCTTTGTGGATGCAATGATGCCTGGTGGAACACTTGTGGATTGTGGTCGCTACAATAATGGCAATTTTACTTGTTGACATACTCGAGCCAAAAATGGGCCTCGTCCGAGAAAATGATTTTTTGCTCAAAAACCGGATCTTCGACCAACATTTGCAACGCCCAATTAGCGAACTCACGACGTTGTCTATGGTAATCCGGCTTCAATTCTTGCGTCAGCATGATCTTATATGAATGTAGGCCCAAATCCAACCGTAAAATAACCCGGGTTGACTCTCTGGCGATGCCCAATTCAGTTGATCGGCGCCGAATCGACATTTCTGGGTCTGCATCCACAGTGGCCGCTACGGCGACTATGTGTCTTCACTTCGCACCAATCTCTGTCTGGTTGGTGGCTTAAGGTCCAAAATAGTGTACTCACGCTCAAACTTTTCCGCGGTGCAACGAATTGCCTGCTCACTGAAGCTATGATGACGACCGAACTCACGACGAAATTCACGTTGCGTATTTACGACTGAGCCGGAATTTTGACCATATTTTTTAATAATTTTCAAACGTTCGGGAAGCGTGAAACGATGCACGACGAAATGGCAGATCTTACTGAATTTGTTGACAGTTGAATGTCATTGCTAACTTTGACAGCTGCTGAAACATAACAGTTGGGAAAACTATCATTAGTATCTGGTCACCCTATATATTAAACTTGCTAAAATATTTTGTTATAATTCTTTTCCTTCGTCTATTCTTTTCAAAAACTAAGCTATTCCAAAAGTGATTCTTGTTCTCAAAAAAATTATATTTCTACATTTTTGCTATTAATATTGCCTAATATTGGATAAAGTATCTGATGAAGAAAATCATCAGAAATGAAGTTATAGTAAATTTTACTACCTTTGATTTCATACAAGCACGAATCCGATAGTCCCATTAGTTACAAAGAAAGTGACGAAAACCCAGTATCGTAAAAAAAACGATTTTGGGCAAATTATAGTACCAGAAAATGTTTCAATGCGCAATTTCTCCGTATCTAAGCGTTCTTCAGGATAACTAATTTTTGAAATAAAAACCAGCTTCGTAAAAACATTACTTTCCAAGAAAAAGAGCCTTATAGACTCGACTTTTTATGCCAAAAAATAATAAAAAAATCGAATGGATAATGTAAATTGTCAAATACCAAGAAAAATACTAGTCCCACGGGGAAAATTGTGGGAATTAAATTTCTAGGTATTTCGATTACCTTTACTTTAATATACATAAGTGTGAATTCTGTAGGATTAATACTAAAGGCTGGTATTTTAGTACAGTTTTCATGTTAAAATGTTGCACTTATACCTCCCACGAAAAATGCACAGTGTAAACTTGCACACAGCACTTATCCGCGCCATTTTACATAACACTTGAACCCCCACTCCTTAGTCAAAAGAACGGTTTACAAGCGAATTAAAGTGCAAAGTAATTGTTTTAGCGTGAAAATTGCTCATAATGATGTGGAGACTTTTTTTCCAATGAAATATGTTATTTTAGTACTGGTAGAGCGAACATTTTTCGTGCGAACGAAACTTTTGACAGTTTTTAGATGAGATTTCGCACGAAAAGCCGATCTTACCACTCTGCTTAATGAAGAAAATTACAAATGAAAATGAGGTTCTGGAAAACATTGGCCCAATGGGAGACGAAGACTAAAAAGTCAGAGGAAAGAGTCTCATAATCGCATCCCAACGCATGCCCACGAAAAAAAACCCGTTGCCAATTAGCAATTAGTAGACTATAGGTTCCTTTGAACGGATTCCAAAAATTGATATACATAACCCATTCGTTAAAATTTGCAATACTGAATTTCAGTTTCGAAGTAACATAGTGAACAATAATACGAAATATGAATAACTTTCGACCGTTCTGATTTATATTATTTAGAATTACGAACTTTCCTCCTGCCGATACTCGTATAGCATAAGGTCAAAATTGTAACCGTCATGAGAAGAACTCTGAGCTGAAAAGTCAACAAAACTTCAGAACAACTGGCACCAAACTCTACCTATAGTCATCCACAGTATCGAATTTTTGAAGTGAACTAGCGACAACGAAGTCTAAATGTTTACTCATAACATGCAGGAGGATAACGATGCCAGCAACACAATCCGTCCATTGCAAAGTACGTTCAGTGTTCATCTTTTGTTCGGGATTTCATGCTGTAACTATCCGAAATTCTGCAGCTCAAATTCGACTTTATGAACTTTTTGCAAATTGTTAACGACGATAATCAAACTGAAGCAGGAGAAAGATGAGCTCCAACATAACGTGTATTATGTAACGTACTTACACGTACATGTTGAATGTTTATGTTAATTAATATTTTAACTTATTTTCTGGAACAATAAACTTTTACTCTATGTTCAGGACGACCACTACGGTGAAGTCCAGCAAAATATAAAAAGTTTGGATTATATTCAGAGTATACATTAAATTCGGTTGAGATATGCAGAATTAAATATGTAATTGTTTTCCGCAAGGAGCTATAGCCCAACAATGCAAATATGTCGTATTTGTTCGTAACCAACTTACTTTTTGCATTAAACTCTCATCAGACCAGTCAAAGAACACTTTTTAGAGTGCATAGGATATGCGATAATTTTTGACTTCAGGACTTCTTTAGGAATAGTTAGTACGTAAACATACTAAAAGTCCCCACCCCTGGGAGGTGAGCTAACGGTGGTAGGGGTGGGCGGTGGGGGGAGGTCCCATTTTTGGGGTTTTCGATTATATCTCGGAAACGGTGGACTCTAGGAAAATATGTTCTATGCAAAAATAAAAGCTTATTAAATCTCCAATAAAAATTTTAGATTTATTTTTATGTATTAATGTTCTTGCAAATGTACAAGTGCGAATCATTTTCAATTTAAATTGGAATTGTTTGTGACACTTGGTTTCATTCTGCACACCAACTTAGTGTGCGTCTGTAGCTTAGCTCGGTAACGCACCGGGCTTTTTTTGCTACTCGAAACACGGTCTCTGCGGTTCGCGCCCCGCAACGGGAGAAATTAATTCAGAGGGAATTTGAGAATAAAAAATAGTTGGTCCCGTTGCGGGGCGCGAACCGCAGAGACCGTGTTTCGAGTAGCAAAAAAAGCCCGGTGCGTTACCGAGCTAAGCTACAGACGCACACTAAGTTGGTGTGCAGAATGAAACCAAGTGTCACAAACAATTCCAATTTAGATTTATGTTTGCCGAATTTCTAACGGTTTACCAGATATACCTTATTGAAAATCGATAATTTTCAAAGAAATCGTTTTTCGAAGAATCATTTGCTTCTAGTGCCTACCACGATCTTTTCTCAGAAAACTAGTCTGAAACTAAGTTGTAGAAAATTAAATTTTCTTCAATTTGATGTACACTTTTGTTACTTTATCTGAACCCAATCAAAAGCTATAGAATTTCTAAAATATACGTTCAATTCTCCAGAAATGAGTATGTTGACGCTACCATGATGATTAACATGTATTAGCATTTCAGGAGCTTCAACAGTTCACGAGATACTTCATGGACAGACAGACAGACGGGCAGACGGACAGACGGACCAACGGACAGTCGGACAGACAGTCGGACGAATGGACAGACATTTGAGCGATTTTATAAGGGTTTTGATTTTCTACAAAACTTTAAAAAATAAGCATTCAAAGTCTTTTCGAGACGGAAGAATTGAGGCTCATTCACCTTCGTCAGCAGTGAAGACGTTTTCCAAAGAGATTGATAGTGTATCGATGGCATCGTCGTCGCCTTCTTCTTGAATTACAATTCCAACTCCGTTGATGCAACTGTCCTTGCAATTCGGGCATGCGACAGAGTAGTTTAACGATACTTTTCTACAACCACACCTGCCCCTGTCACATCCTTTCGTGCATCGGCAAAAAAATCATCCTCAAAATTTCATCAGGAGCAGCATCCAACTCTGAGAGTTTCGGAATTAGTTGGTCATTCCTCCTCTCCCAACCCCAATTCGACGCCTCACCATTAGGTTCCTCCCCTAACCACAGGTGTACTTGGTAGTAGGTCCAGAATGCATGCTGCTTAAAAGCTCCTTCAGTTGGAGGGAGAGTTGAGAGATCGGGCTTCATGTTTACAGCTGCTTTGATGAATGATTTTTAGCGGAACCAGTTGAAGGATTTTTATGTGGTTGGAGCGTCATACCATGAGAGAGTGCTCATAATCCCCGCTATCTCAATGGAGTCAAGGGAAGAAGAACCGCTGGCAAATACCTCAGCTGCACGTTGGATGATTTTGGACATCTGATACGATTCGGCAAAACCCACTTTACTCTTGCGGATGTTGAGTAACAGCCTGTGAATGCATGTAAGAATAACAAATGGGCATTGTCCTTCATGTTCAACTCCTACTGCAGCTGTTGTGAGGAATACACAGTAGTCTTGACTTTTCCTCTTCCAGATTTTACCAGCAGAATGTCACGATCTGATGGGGTTTTGGCTACCAAGAGAACACCCATGTCGACATTCTCTCCATTAACAGCTACAGGGCAGTTTTGCGATCTGTTGATAGCTGCCTTCACAATATCAACGACAGTATTACCTGAAGCCTGGAGCGTATTTATCTACGCATCATCTGCAGGTTTATCAACTGACAGAAAGTTTGAAAGGAAATCCTCTTGTTTGATTTTTATTTATTTTACTTTCCAAACTGACATTGATATCCACACATCTCCTGAGCCGATATCGTTGACTCTGTTCCGCTGGTTTTGTGCTCTCTGATGTGTCAGTATACCCATCAAAAACCACGTACAACCTCTCCTATTATAATGGGTCTTCAAAAATTTTTCGTAACCATCACAAATGGTTGATACACATGTCTGTTTTGCCAAACAACTTTGTGGACTTTGTGGAAACCCCCATCAACAACAAATTCAAAGGTAATTAAATCAACGTTCTTGTCAACTTCGTTATAAAATATGTATAGTGCTGACTTTCTGCACTTCCTCACTCCACATTCGTTAAATAATGCCAAGGAGTAGGAAGCCAATTCAAACTGCATATAATTGTTCAAATCTACGACGCATGAACGTTGGAAATGAACTGAAACTGAACTGAAATTTCGCAAATATAAGTACAAACAATTTTATAGGAAATTTAGTAAGCTTTTATTTTTGTTTAGAACATATTTTTCTAGAATCCACCGTTTCCGAGATATAATCGAAAAACAAAAAATTGGACCTTCCCCTAATAATAGTACATTTCTATAGTTGCAATTAGCACACCCCTGCACCCCTTAAACACACCCAAGGTCAAAAATATTGGTGGTCAATGATAACCAACATCATAGGCAATAATATCTTTAATTTTCATTACAATCACGTAATATTTATTAATATTGTAGTACCTAACCATAAAAAAAATCACCTACCGGGCTCATACATAGGTGCGTGTGCTACTTGCATATGGTTTTTCGTAGTCCGAATTGCAGTTATTTAATGAACCAATTTTGGGAGGGTAAAGATTGGTTCGGGCGGTGATTCTAACAAATAATGATTCAAACAATTTCTTTTTTTAGGGTTTTGTGTCTTAAATCGTACAAAATCGGTCAAATGTCTGTATGTCCGTCTTTCCATGGAATATCTCACGAACGGCTGAAACTACACGCTTCAAATTCGGTGAGAATGTGTAGAAATGCTATAGTTCGCTGGGAAAAAACGATGTGTTGTAATCGGCCAACTTTAAGGGAGGTCCACTCCACATGTGACTGAACAACGTCTGACCAAGACTTTATCTACGAACCATCCGAACGGACAATGAAACGATGGAGCTGACCCACACTCACTCATACCATCAAATCGATGAAGCAGTGGAACCCAACGGTAGTAGAAAGCCTCTTCTACCATGACAGGTGCAGAGCAAATGAAAGGAGAACTTCTCCTCATCCTCATTTCCACAACTTCAGTAATAATCCTTGAGCATATTTGATGTCTCCTGGCATGCTCTCCGATGAGGCAATGGTCAGTGACAGCCCCCAGAATATTACTCATGTGCCTTATACGTATACAATAATAGCAACCCTGAAGAGCGGTAAGAATTCAGTCCAGGCCACATTTGCCTGGTTACATTACGTGTATTGCCAATATGTACTCTATCAAGTGTTCGGCCTCATAGTTAAGGCTTATTTACAACCTGCCAGAGTCATCTTTATGTTACAAAAATTTTCGATGACCGCACTGGTACCCAATTTGCAGTTTCCGATAAAGCCGCTGTGGCCTGGAATCCGAAAAGTTATGCTAAAAAAATGTCCACATCTAGGATTGAGGTACGACAGTCCACAACTGTTTTCGAGGTAGCTACAATACGAGTAACATCAAGCGATTTAATTACCGATTGACTATCTGTACAAATTACTATGTCATAGCCATCGTCTCCAAGTACGCTCATCAGTCATGGAGCCGTCAGCAAAAATGCTTATGGTATCAGATTCTAAAAATGCACTATCTGCCCACTCCTCCCGGAAAGGGATCAGGCTGTTAAAATGCTTATCGAACAAGTATTTAGGAGAGGTGTAGTCCATGACTGCAGGTACCTCAAGTCTGTTCAGTTCAGCCGAGTGTCCTGTGGTGGACGTGGTCCACTGACCTGTTCCACTAAAGCAAATAGCCAAACATTTGCTGCGAACGGTTCGTCTGAGCCAGAAAACTACCTTCGGCTGTAGACCGCATGAATATAATGCAACAATGGGCTTTGTAACTCAATGCTGCATGTCAGGCCACCAGCATAGTTTCTTATCCAAGATGAGCCCAAGAAATTTAGCTTTATCAGTGAAAACCATCAACCCTCCACTAACGGTGGTACAAAGTAATGTATCCTGTATCTCCTGGTGAAAAGAACAGGTCCCGTTTTAGCCGAATTCACTCTAATCCCAATCTCACCGGTCCACTTTTCCAGAATATAAAGGGTCTTCTGCATTAGCACGGCCACGCAATATTGTTCTCAGTGGACAATTTTCTTCACATTTGTGTAAAGTTTCTTGATCCATCACCTTTCCTCAAGCGATGCATTCAGATTTCCTTCGAATGGCTCAATACACTCCACACAAATCCCAGACTATGTTCGCGTTTGAGTTCGTGCTCGGCAGTGTCTAGCCAGGCTTAAATCAGTTAGAATACATACATAAAAACTTACCTGAGGTGGCAATTGCGATGTCAACCGTGTATGCAATGGGCTTGCATCCCAATCCTTCTGGTTCCATAAGCAGTCCATTGATCGCCAGATTCCAAGGAAGGGTAAAGAGAACATGACTTTAAAGGATTTGTATGGAACACCCGCGATGTCAGTAGCATGTTAATAAGCTTGTAAATTGAGTCGTGTATGATCTTCCCTTACCTTCCATATTGGAAGGTAGCCAGCAGATGTGTATGAATGGGCTCAATGTCTGGTGACTTTTATTATGGGCTTGGCTTAGCTTTTTATATAAACAACGACTCAAAGGCTCATTCACTTAACGCGAGCTCTAATATTGAGTACGCAGAATGTGAAGTTACATTGTCCTTCTTGGTATTCAAAAAAAAAACTGTTCACGAAGGAGAGGGTGGAGGTGCATACATATTTTCAAATTCGCCTCGAGCCAGGAGAGCTTGTTACGGCACTGGTCGTATGCACGCTTTGACAGCCCCTAATGCTTTTAGTTTATTTTTTAACTAAAGCACGCCGATCCGAATCATTTTTTTGGTTTAGCAGAACCTTATACCTTAGACAGACGACGCATTTGAATGATCATTCCCACTCGAATGATAATTCGATTTCATGTGTGTCTTGCGAATGATCATTCGAACATCGTCCGAATGATAATCTGCGAATTACAATTGGCATAGTAAACGTAATTCCTTCTTTGTGTATGCAGTGTCACCTGTCCGACAAATTGTCATTGAGTAGGAAAAATATGCACCCGTTGATATGCAATAGAAATAATGAGTGCGTTCAGAAGGTGGCAAAAGAGCAGAAACCGCTCACGAGCAGCTCCGCAACTGCTCGCGAGCAGCTCCGGAGCTACTCGGTTTGGAGTCTGCACCTGCTGAACGCTACTTCACCAGCTGACAAATCGACCAGCTGAAAGCTGACGATGACAATTTTAGACGTCAAGTGCCGAAAAGTGGAAAATACATGAATCCCACGCTGTCCATTACAAAAATCACGAACAACGAGAAAACAAATTCAAAAGCACCCGAAAACCAAAGAACTAGAACCCGAAAACGGCGAAAACACAACAACCAATTTGATAACTGTCAAAACTCGAAACTCGCAACATGAGCGTGAGGTTGAAAAAGAAGAAGAAGAACCTGAGCATTGATCAGTGAGCAGAAATATTTCTTGCTCGGTGAAATTTGATCATGCTCACCCGAGCAGAAGTTGCTCAGTCACTTCTGAACCCGCTCGTTCTGAACATGTTCGCTGAGCGGAAGTTGCTCAGTTCCTTCTGAACGCACACAATATTCACTCGTTGCTAAACGAAATAAACAATATTTATTCGAAAAATCAGTGCTAAGCAGGGCGGCTGTTCGACAAAATTTTTGAATACAATTTCAGTGATTTTCACACATACTATGAAAGATGCTGCACACCAACACAGATCTAAAAGGCGTAGGCAACTTTTCTGTATTGGGGGCATTGATTTGGCGCGTAAATTTGAATTAAATTATCGGCAAAAATTTTACTTTTATGTATTCAATGTTCTTGCAATGTGCAAATACGAATTATTTCAGTGTTAATTGGAATTTTATGTGACACTTGCTTTTATTCTGTACACCAACTTGGTATGCATCTGTAGCTTAGCTCGGGAGAGAATTTGAGAATAAAAAAATATTTGGTCCAGTTGCGGGGCTTGAAACGTAGAAGACCGCAAAAAAATGCCCGGTGCGTTACGGAGCAAAGCTGTAGCATACTAAGTTGGTGTGCAAAATGAAACCAAGTGTCACAAAAAATTCCGGCAAAAATGTATTTATCCAAAATGCAGCCCGACGTCGGGCTGTCGCGCTACAATGATGATGATGAAAGCAACCATAAATCATTCCTGTGACAAAGGTATACGAGTATTTATAGTAGGGGGATTCATGCTCACATCGTATTTGTCGTAAAGTTGTAAACTTCTGTCATTTTACTATGGAGATGACAGAAGTTTACGACAAATACGACATATACGACAGGGAGTGTGAATCCCCCTTGTATATTTGGAGTATTTTCATCGTGGCTACATTGACTAGTATTTTTTTTTTATGGATTTTAACAAAAGTCCATGACAGATTACATTCGGGTCCGCGTCCAAATGGACGCATGGTGAGACGACTTTATGTCGTGCAAAATACCGCATTCTTACCAATGCAAAATTGATAGTTTTGGGCTTGATTTAATATAGATTGACCTTTCAAACTAAGTATTAAATTTAGTCCGGTCCCCGCTGTCATAAAAAGGGTAGATTGAGGACTAGTGCGAAAAATTGAATACTTAGAACTTCAGTCAACTCGATCATATTCGTGGCTTCCAAAGCACCTGATGAGAAGAAATTATATTACGTCTACACTATAGCCAGATTGCTTCACCTGCGGCTTAATCTGGGTGTTGTGAATTGAAAATCGTATGGATTTGACAGTTTTAGATTCATTTCAGCTGGCACAGATGAAATAATGTAGGTGTAGTGTGAACGTATAATATTATAACCCAATTGATTTACATACAAAATGTTTTGAAGATATTGACTGAAATTTTATTGCAATGAAAATTCCATGCATTTAGTACAAATGCACCACCACCTACATCTAAGGCCCGACGTCGGGATGTCGCGCCGCGATGATGATGAGTACAAATGCACATACATGCTACTACCATTTGCTCCGATGCTGATTTGATGAACGATGTTATCAATGATTCTGCATTTTGCATATCATCATCATCGTGGCGCAACAGTCCGACGTCGGGCTCTGGCCGCCTAGATCGTTGTCCTCCAATTATCTCGGTCACGTGACCACATCCTCCAATCTTAAAAGCCCAGTAGTTGCTCGGCGTCAGCATATACTGAGATCTCCCAATGAGCTCTCGATGTTCCTGGCAGACTCGCTCCGTCGACGCGCCGTCCGTTACTTGTTTAGGCATGCGAACATCGTTCATTCGTCGTACATGTAATGCCCATTGAAGACGTTGTAGTTTCACGATTTTGGAAACTTCCAGCTCATCGTAGCGTTCATACAACTCATGGTTGTACCGAATGCGCCAGCCATCTCGGTCGTAAACTGCTCCGAAAATTTGCCGAAGGACTTTCCGTTCGAACGTGTTTTCGATTTTAGAACGGCAGAAACCTAGAATATACAATAAATTAGAAAAAAACATGATTACTTTTATTTAGTTGTGAGTGAATTAGTACTTACTGTCATTTACCTACTGTTTTTGCGTATTTCCAAACTCCTTCAATTAAAATTGTATAACCACAAAGACCTTGTGGTACTATCTTGCGGAAAACTGTAAATATATAATGTACATTAAAAACTTAATTTCAATATCAAATTTGCCAGCCCCCCTAAAAAAATATTTTAGACTACGCCAATGGCACATAACAAAAGCCAAAAGTCATTTGGATGACAAAATTCAAGTCGGCGATTCTTGTTTGCTTACACTGCACCGAATTCGTAAAAAAAATGCAAATTTTAAATGAACACCGTGAAAATTACCAGTTGATTTTAAGGAGACTTCATCACAAATCATGTAAATATATACTTACATGTGCAACGATACGCAATTTGGACGTAAATACGTGGTGTTTTCGCGACCCGGTACTTCATTATTAGTTTTATAAAAGTTCACGGCAATGACACGCACTAATTATCGGCACAATCACTTTTAAATTCGTTTGGAATCGAGTAATTAATGCCAAATCGGCTAAACACAAGGCGATAGCACTGGTATTTAGTCGCGAAACTGACGATACGACAAAAACTTTCTTTTTTTTTTTTTTCTCCTTTGACTAAGCCGGGCTTGGTCCTCGATGTCACCGCTGATAAAATCAGAAGTCCACGAGTGGGGCTCCAAACGAAGTCGGTTGGCTAATCCTTAATTGGATTGTACTGCCATCGTGTAACAATTTTATCAGTATCGGATTAGAGTTTATTATAATTTATTTCAATATGACGTCGTTTTATGATATGGTTGCGATATAATTAATTCAGGTCAACTTATAACTCAAATGCCTTCATGGCGTCGTTTCACAGGCTTGCAATTTCACAATATGCAAAAAACATTGCCCATTAAATTTTAGGCTAGTCAGAGTTGTTCTTTGGCTTAACAACTTCCCGGAAAAAAAAAATTTTTCCAATTCAGGACAATGGATATTTATAGAATTGGCCCATTGAGGCCGTTGATCACGAGATTAAAATAAGGAAGGTGCATAGATTCCATGTACTGTTACTGCAGTATTTTTTTTTTTTTTTTAAATTTATATATACATATCTCTATATAATATATATATATTTTTTTTTTTTAATGTAATTTAAATGTTAATTAAATAAAATCATTCCGTTCCCGACAAACATAAGGCGACTCCAAACTCTACTAGTCAAAAATTAAGAAACAAAAAATACAAAAAAATTTTACTCTTACTATTAAAAGTGGATCTTTCTGTTTTTAATTTCAGCCGCAACACAAATCAAAGTATCTGAATTCATACCTTTAATGAGATCAGCATAGGAACCACTACCAAACCGACTCCAACCCGGGATAAGAGCTCGAATGCCATAGTTTCTTGGACAGTCTTTTATGATATGTTCATTATTTTGCGGGACACCGCATTGAAAACAATCGGCCGACGGAATCTTTTTGATCAAAGCCAAATATTCATTATTATAACTGTGGTTTGTCAGTATTCGATTAGCGATTTTTAAAATTTTTGGTTCCGTGTTTTTGTATTTTTTTTGTTTAAACCAGCTAATTTCTCTAACGTTGTTAACTAAATTGTGAAAGAATCTGCCCTTGGTTTGCGAAACCTCATCAACCTTATCCTGCCACATATTAAAGATCAGATCTTTTATCTCACTTAATGTCGATTGGATGGAGCTTGGAGGACTATATGCGGTCCCGTCAACTCTGGCTTGTTTGGCCAATTCATCAACAACTTCATTATAAAAGATGCCTTTGTGGGCCGGAATCCAGATGATTATAACCCTATCAATATTCGCTCTATTTATTAAGTTTTTTATCGCATAAGATGTAACCGACGCGTTATCTTTGTTTTTGAGGATGTCACAAGCCACATTGCTGTCTGTAAAAATGGTTATATTGCTGAAATTGTTAGCCACTGCATATTGGATGGCTTTTAGAATGGCCGAGAGTTCAGCTGTTACAATAGAGGTACTGACAGGCAGTTTGAATTTTTCCCCATACTGATCGCTGATGTTAATAAAGGCCGCAACCACACTATCTGGATCTTTGGACGCATCCGTATATAAAATCGTCTCGTTATCCCTGATATCTAGCTTGGTTATACTACTTAAACTTGTACGAGATAAATCAGTCACATTTGTAATTCCTAAGTCATGAGCCTTGTTAAAAATCACCATTTTTTTGGTAGCAATATTAATATTTAATGTGGGTAAGAGTTTTAATTTATCTCCAAATATATTCCAGCATCTAGCATAGCTAGAATTTATCGTTTGGACCATGTCATTGTTTGTCCAAAATTCTAAATATTTTTCCTCGTACGTGCATCTTTTTGCCATTTCCTTGGCTGTCAGCCAGAGGCTTCTTAATTCAGGTGGAAGCTCGTTCGCTAACATATATAGATTACTCACCGGAGTAGACGGAGTTGTTCCCAGGCATCTTCTGAGGAATGCATTAAAGTACACCGTAATTTTGTCCACTGTTTTCTTATTCATATTGCACGTTGTGGTTCTCGCATATTCGACCTTAGGGCGAATATGTGTTCTGAATAATGTCAAGGCTTTTGCAGGGTGCAATCCCTCAGTTCGGCTATTAATTAAATTAAAGGTAGCCTTATTAAAGTTATTTTTTTTTATAATTGCATCGTAATGAGGAACAACCGACAAACTCCAATTTAACATAAAACCAAGATACTTCAAAATATCTACATTGTTAATGGTTGAATTTCCAACTTTAACTCTGTGTTGACTTAAATTGGCTTTTGAGAAAATGAAGAATTGCGTTTTTCCAATATTTATGCTCAAATTAAGTCTCGCTAGTATGTCCATAAAGTTTACAATGCAATTTTCGAGATTAGCTATTGCCTCTTGAAGGGTCCTTCCACGGGATAAGATTAAAAAATCATCAGCAAATTGATATAGTGTATTATTGCTGTTGGTTATATTATGTAGTTCGTTGGTTAAGATGTTAAAGAGTGTAGGGCTCAGGCAGCTTCCTTGAGGCACTCCACCATCGATTACCATTGAAACATCAGATAGCCAGATTTTTCTATCTTTTAGAAATTGATCGATCCAATTAATGTATTCCGGAGGAATTCGGCTCTTAATCATTGCTGATATGAGTGTTTTTCTATCAACACTGTCGTATGCCGCCTTAATATCCATAGTCACGCAAACAGATATGTATTTTTCGGATTTGTTGACCAAGACATTATTTATTAGATCATTAATACAATGACACGTTGACTTTCTTTCTCGGAATGCATATGACTTATCATTTAGGACCTTATGATCATATAGAAAGGAATTCAATCTGGATAATATCATCTTGTTCAGAATCTTTAGAGGAACACTCAGCAAAGAGATAGGTCGGAAATTCTCAATTTTGGATAGATCTTTGTTAGGCTTTGGGATAGGGGTGATTTTAATATCCCTCCACTCTGGAGGAATATCATTATCAATCCAGCAGGTATTTAAAATCTCCAGGAATCTCTCCTTCATTTCCGGTTGCAGTAATTTAATGTGTTTATACGCAATCCCATCCAAACCTGGTGCCGATTTGTTACCTCTTTTTCTGACCGCATTATCCAGTTCTTCATTATTGAATAGTTCCCTGTCCAAGCTAGTCTCGACCCTAGGGTTATACTCTGTTCGAACCTCAATATGTGGTTTGCAACTATTAAGAAATTCTGTCTTTTTAACATAATCCCACGACCCGTAATCCGGGGGGTTCAAGAGAGATCTCTGGACATTCCTAAAAATTTGATGCATCTCGCCGGTTTCAGAGCTGCTGTTAATTTTTTTTATCGACTCTTTCCAACTCCTTTTTTTTCCTTTTTGACGTTCTCTTTCCATTTTTGTCTTGCTTCGTTCAGAGCAAAGAGATTCTCTGACGTACTAGAACGTCTAAATTTAGCGGACAATTGGACAAATTTGTCAAAAAGAGTCTTCAAATTATTATTCCACCACATCTTAGGTTTATATGAATTTTTTTTGACGTAAAAAGTGGCTGTCTTTATTGATCTTTTCATTTCTTTATTGAAATTGTTTAAGTTATTAGAAAAATTAATATTTTTAAGCTGTTGTTCCAATATGTTGTTGTTTACTATTCTATCTCTTTTTACAACTATGGAACCTATAAAAAACAAAATGGGTATGTGTCTGGAGCCAAAAATCTTAACGTTATATGTGTGCCAGTTTCTAACCAAATCCGGACGATTGGTGAAAGTGAGATCCAAGACAGAATGATTACCATTATTATTAATGAACGTAGGCGCGCCATTGTTGCACATGGATAGTCCGCCCTCACCAATCAGTTGGTCAAGTATCGTACCTCTGCTGTTATTCGGCCTGCTTCCCCATTCAACCCTATGAGCATTGAAATCGCCTACCCAGATAACATTTCTATTGTTGAAGCTGCGTAATTGGTTGAATAAGTCATTTAAGTTCGTTAACCATTCAGTTTCCTGGGTTCTATCCCTGTATGGTGATATATAAACATTAACAAAAATGAAATTCTCCGGCAGGTTTGTTGTTTCCACAACAATAAAATTAAGAGGGTTGTTTATGACCACCTGTCTACAACGGATTTTTTTATTTATCAATATTGCGACCCCGCCGAAACCGTCGTCTCGATTTTTGTAAAAACTAAAGTAATTACTGAAGTACGGTTTCTTGTCACCACTAAGGATGGTTTCTTGTAAGGCCACAATATCAATTTTTTGTTCATGGCATAACGTTTCTAGATTGTTTTTATTTTTGACTCCCAAACCCTGAATATTTAACTGCAATACTTTCATTTTAATTTTTTATTTTAATTATTATTATTATTTATTTTTTTAATTATTTATTTTTATTTTTAATATTGTTTTTTTTTTTTTTAATTATTTTTATTTTGAATATTATCGAAAAAAATTACATCAGATTTCATTTTATTAGCTTCAAATTTTCTTTTAAATTCTTTAATAAATTCGTTGTTCCCAGGATTGTCTCTGTCGCATATATTTCCTATAAATTTTAGTAATTCTCCGCACATATCTTCATAATTTTCAACAACAGTCTTGTGGTTATCTCTGTAACCCTTGTTTTCATAACGCTTTACTGGGGAATTTATTTCATTACTACTGTTTGATATTTCGAGATTAGTCGCTCTACCATTTGGGAAAGCGAAAGCCAATCTCCTCTCAATTGTAACTGGGGCAATTATTTCATTATGAATGCGCCTTGATTCAATTAGTTTTTCGTTCGCTTTCCTTTCCCTTGCCATACTGGCAAATGTTCTTTTTCTGATCATTATTTTATTGTGATCTTCCACAGGGTTCCTAACCTGTGTATGCACCGACGTTTGATTTTGTGACGTTTTTTTGACTTGTATGGATATTGTTCTGATACTTCGGGAAAATCATTGTTGTATTCATTTGATCCAAGAATACTATAGAAGTTAACTAGTTTTTCCTCTAGGACTTCTTTTCTGGATTTGTCCCTTATAACCATTGCTTTGATAATTTCTTGTTCCGCTTCTTTCTTGGGGCAGTCTTTATTAAAGAAATTATGTGAGTCCGACCCACATAAGATGCATTTAGAAGTATTACATTGTTCTTTACAGTTTTCATAATCGGATCCACATTTTAGGCACCGCCTTTTGTTGGCTTTGCACCATTTGCTAACGTGACCAATTCTTCCGCAATTGAAGCACAGCCTAACTTTCGGGAAAAAATAGGTAACTTCCCTCTTGGCATACCCAAAACGTACAATTGGAGGTAAAACTTTGCCCTCAAATTCAACTTTGATTGTTCTGGTAGGTACTATTTTCCCTTCATTGTCTTTTCTAGTGAATCTATACGTGCTGAGGACCTTCGCCTCAGACTGAAGCACTTCCATCATGTGTTCCTCAGTGATTCTTATTGGGATGTCCCGGATTAACCCATAGGAAGATACGCTGCTTTGCGGAATGTATACTCTGTACCCGTTAGATTTAACTGTTTCATTGTTCATAAATTTGTTCGCGTTTTGGTAATTATTAAAGCATACTTTGACTGTACGGAAATTTGCACTTTTTATGCTAAGGATACCCTCAATACGACAGCTAGTGAGCAGTTCGTTAACTTCAATATCGCAGATCCTCGCATCCTCAATCAACTGCATTAACACTACATACGCGCTAACCGATGACGTTCCGTTATACCGGTAGTTTCTTTCCTTGTTATTTTTCAGATTTGATGTGTCCATTCGCTCATCCCCGTTATTTATAGCTTTGTTTTGCTTTGCGGCTGTGCTATTATTTTTTGAATATTCTACGGATTCTTGAATCCCGATTGGTTTTACCGGAGTATTATCTCTAGATTGCTTGGAAGATCCACTTTTATTTCTCCCCCTGTCAGGGGGTTCCGCCCCCTTATCTTCCATAATATTAATAATTTAGTCAAAAAGGATGGAGTTAACCTTAAATTTACAAAGAAAATTGAACGATCTTACTTATTTCCACAATTTATTCACTCGAAAATCACACACCCAAAATGGCTACCCACGCCACCTAACAGTACACTGAATCCACGCACTTGAATTGGCAACGAGTCTACAATCAAGCAACCGGTCGCTGCCACGTCCTGAACCAGACTGACAAAAACTTTCGATCAGGTGGCTTTGGAATGACGTTTCTGTCCAAAGTGACACAATCGTCCAATGACGTTTGTGTCCAAACTGACACAATCGTTCCACAAACTCAAAGAGGAGGAGAGTGACGGGATTACACTTATGTTTCAAACACGTATGGGCTCTGTGTGAAAACCCCCGTTCCATATTATCTTCTAGTTCTTTGGTGCTAAGTCGATTTTGTAGTGACAGTTGGGACGACGTTCACATCAAAGTGTGTGTGTCTAATTGGTCATTGCCAGCAATTCATCATTCACCGAATGATCATTCGGTTGCTGTGTCTGTCTAAGGTATTAGACTAGGTAATATCAGAATTATTTTTGGGGGAAATTTTTCATTACAGATGTTTCAGCTAATGAATATCTTTTTGAACACGGTTTCGCGCTTACAGAGCAAATTGCAGTTAAACGGCACTTTATTACAAGAAAAATTGAAATTTCAATCAGTCATAATGAAAATCGGAAGGCGTTTCAATATTTGGCATCTAGCGACCAACTTTTTACAAGGTATTGACAATTAACTACCCACTGAATTGGCCCACTTTTTTGTTGTTGTTCTCACATGTATTTATAGGCTATATTCCAATCCTGTCCCTTTTCTATAACGTTGGGTAGAACAGTGTCAATTACACAGACCGTGCGGAAAAAAGTTCCTTTGAAAATGACATGGAGCAGTACACAGTACACATGCCGGTCCCACTTGTTTCGCTTATGTACCTTTGTTGAATTACTAGCCTGCGATGAAAAGAAATACATGACCACCCACGACGTGCTACAAGAGTATCCTTGACGAATTTATCAGGCCGTAGATGATGAAATATTTAATAAAAGCAATTGATACGAATGAATACATCGAGACGTCATCAACTAATTAACTGACGACTTTTTTTTAATGAAGTACTTAACGTGAGCTTTGATATTTCCTCAATATCTTTTGAAAAAGTAGGCTGTGGTAGTTCAATGAGTAGAAAGTTGATGTCTTATTCGAGCGGTGGCGGGTTCAAGCTCTATCACGTGCGAAATGTGTTTTTATCTGTTATAGAGTAAGAAATTTACATAATATATAACTATGTACCAGTCAATCCAATGCTGCACCGAGACCACGCCCTCATATCTGCTCCGACCCAGATCAGTAGTAGTACTACGACTGTAATCTGCAATCTAACCTAACCTATCCTAACCCTATGCCGGGCCGAGCCTAGGTCGTACCGTACAGAAAATTGTCGTAAAAAAACATGTTGTAGTATTAAAATTTTCATGCTTTTACAAAACTGCCCATTTTTCTTTCTCTTTTCAAGTTTCAAATCTCCGGGATCCTTTAAAATTATGGGCCCGGGGCGCTTCGACATTTCCGCCGACACACCCTTCTCGACCGCCCAGACTATACTACTACAAATCAGCATTAAAAAACATGTTTGGTGATATTTAGCTGGTGTGTACAGCAGATAACCTGGGAATGCCGGGCCCTTACAGGGGATTTATTTCCTGATATTCCAAGCAAGCTCTTTCATATTCGTCGTGAACTTCAGAAGAGACTTCCACTTGACGGTGATGTAGTGTACTTCGCCTGGTGTTATAGGTACTCCTGTGCGGGACAGAGTGACCTGATGGTAGCGGGGGACGCCACACAAAACCTCAGGTCGAATTCTTTCCATTGTAGTCTCCGGTATTTCACTTCTTCGCAAAATGAAGCGGTACTGATCTGAAACCGTTGCATTGACACATGAGCAAATTATAGAAATCGCTCGACGAACCTCTGATGAACCAAAAAAAGATTTGATGTTGTCCATTGTGAGAGTTCGATCTCGTAGTAGGCACGGATGATGACAAGGTTCATTTCTTCTGTCTATTTCATCCGTTGCCTATGCGAGCCTGCAGCTTTTATTGGGGTGATTTGTCACGATGATATATCACACCAAAAACAGGGTCTTCTGTTATATTTTTTTTGGGGCGATAGTTCATTGGGCCATAATTCATAGCGCCGTAATTTGTTCATCGCTAAACAGCCGTCCTATGACACCAGCTCAATTAGTTCCCTTATATTTGCTAATTTGTTTCGAAAAATTGTCAATTTAATTCGATAGATCGTCAAATGCATCTGGACAATCTAAATTCCATCCAAAAAGCCATTTTTTTTCTGAAAGAGGAATTTAATTCGGAAATTTGATCTTTTGATTCGGAGCATTGTTACTTATCATTAGTTTCTTTCGTAAAGTCGGTAATTCAAAGTTAAAATGCTTTATAACATGTACAGTCCATCACAATAGCAGATCCCAAACAACATGACATCTAGTAGCATGCTCGATTGCTATTTATTTTAATTCCACTTTTTTTTTGAACTCATTGAAGCTTTTTTCCATTTCTTTATTCTTAAAGATATTAAATCAATGTTTCTTTTTACGTCGTAGCGAAAGCAAACGTAAAACCAAAAATTGTAATACCCGCCTCTTGAGTTGCTCTTTCTGACCAATATGAGGGTTATCTATCCTTTTATAGTCTCGTATAGAAAAAGCGTCAATTTTCGCTTAATATCAAATCGCATTGAAAATTTATGACAGTTCCCGGTTCATCGGAATGTCCACTTCTAACTATTTCCGGAGAGTAAATCATTTGCGGAAAATTGTACAAACGATTCGGCAAACTTAAAAGCCACAAGTATTTCAGAGATAAATTCGTTGTCCTTATCGTCCGTATAAAACAATTTATTTACTTGGGTTCTTATGCTTTGGGGTAATTCCATTTTAAATCCTCCAGATCTTGGTGTAGTGGATGAAAAGCCCATGGTATCAGTCAAACAGTTGTGGCGGGCTCAGTGGGGGTGGCAAAATGAAGTCGTGACGACATACAGAACGGCCCACTCGAATTATCCCTTTATCTCAATTGACATAGAGGTCGATGGAACCCAATCCCTCCAGTTGTGTTCCGGGTTGGGTTAAGTCAATTTCCAAAGAATCGACTTAGTCCGTTCTGAATGTGCAGGATTTTATGTGGTCCCGTTGTATCTTCTATTTGCTGGTAAACATTAAATTTGTGTGAACGGTCGTGAGTGAGATGGTATTCCTGCTTGAGTGCGTTCACAGATGCCTGTTCTACTACCTCTCATCAGGGACCGTCCTAGCTAGAATGTACACAATTGGAAAAAGTGCTTTTCCAACATACCATCATTTTCCTCAATTCTTTGTATCTGGGAAAATTGTTCGCCGGTTTGTGTTTGTTCGGTCATAGAAGTGAAAAAGATTCCTTTTTGTAAACATACTTCTCTGGGTGATTATTTTGACCGAGACTTTGATGTCAGGAGTATATAGGTCTTTGGGTGAACCGAAAAGAGAAATTATGGCAAAATATCAGAGTGAGAATGGTCTGATATAGGTGAAATGAGTTAAGGAAATCGAAGAATTTGGGCCAATTTAACCCCAATGCATTATGTTCCATATTTAAAAAGTTTAATGTTTTTTTTATAACTTCTGTTCGAGCATCCTCGGCCTCAGGACGAGTCGAATACCAATTTGGGCACATGTATCGTGAAAAGCCAACATACATAGTTACATCAAATACCATAATTGAGAAAATATAAACACTTAATTAGTCACTCTCGGAGCGTATATAATCTGTCCCAACAGGAATCCTGGACTAAATTCGGAGCGGCAGGTTTTTATTATATGTGGCAAATATTAAAGAACACCTTCCATCCAATTGAGCCAACACAAGAATGTCTTTGAAAATCACACGACTTTTACATTTTTACGTTGAACTCAACTTGGAAGAGCTTGATGGAGGGATGTAACTTTATGTTCCCACGAACGTCGCATATAAATTGGAAAGGAAAATCCTTCCCACTATTTTATTGACTCCACTTCAAAATGAACTCGACCCCCAACTAGCATACAAAAAACTATTTCCAGAAAAGCGCAAGGAGATTATTGAAAGTGTCGTGTAGAGAGACAAACGGATATCTATGCAAAATTCCAAGCAGTCAAGGATATAGGTTTAATTAAGTGAAATAAATTCACGGACCTTTGCATTTTGCCATCCTATTAATGCCAACGCAAAGGATTTTCCCATATCGGGTCATTTAGAATTCGTTTGAGTTTTATTGTTTGCGTTCCTTTTAATTGATAAAATGTTTGCAATGAATTCTTAGAATTTAGAATAATTCGCAGCAAGTGATATTTTCATGTCTGTTGCAGTGGGTTAGGTTCGGTAATTTGGCTGCTGTGAATACCACAGCACACACAGACCAAGAGCTGGTCCGTTCTGAAATCAAAAATTTTGGAATTCATCTCCTTTAACCCATCATCATCATCGTGGCGCGACAGCCCGACTTCGGGCCTTGGCCGCCTGGATCATTGTCCTCCAATTATCTCGGTCACGTGACCGCGTCCTCCAAGTTTGGGAGCCCAGCAGCTGCGCGGCGTCCACACCTACTGAGCTCTCCCAACGAGATCTCGGTCGTCCTCGCAGTCTCGCTCCGTCGACTCGTTCTGCATTCATTACTCTCTTAGGCATGCGATCATCGTCCATTCTTTGTACATGCCCTGCCCATTGAAGTCGTTGTAGTTTGACGATTTTCGAGACTTGCAGCTCATCGTACATTTCATACAACTCATGGTTGTACCGGATGCGCCATCCATCTCGATCGCAAACAGCCCCGAAAATTCGCCGTAGCACCTTACGTTCGAAAGTGTCTAGCATGTTTTCGGAGGCTTGAGTTAGGGTCCATGCTTCGCAGCCATAGCATAGCACTGGTCGTATAATGGTTTTGTACACGCGGAGCTTCGTGTTTCTGTGCACATGTTTCGATTTCATTATGGGGAGAACCGAGAAAAAAGTCTTATTAGCTAACTGTATCCGTCGCTTGATTTCGTCAGTTTCGTTGGCGTCCCTTAACAGGTTGCAACCCAGGTAAATGAAGTTGTTCACGAACTCGATGTTGAGGTCCCCCACATTTATGCTTGGTTGTGCAGGTTTCCTTGTCACCGATTGCATCATTATTTTAGTTTTACCCTCGTTAATACGTAATCCAACTTCCTTTGCAGCGGTATCGAGCGTATGCAGAAGTTCTTCTGCGTCAGCCAATCTTCGGGACATGATGTTGATGTCGTCGGCGTACGCTGCTAATTGTGTCGACTTGATGAGTAGCGTCTTGCTGTTGTCCCAATTCATGGCCCGAATAACGTATTCCAGTGCTAGGTTGAAGAGCGTCGGAGCCAGTCCATCGCCCTGTTTCAAACCAGTGCGTGTTTCAAATAGATCAGTAAGTCTATTCTGGATCCTGACTTGTGAGACGGAGTTGGTCATCGTCATCTTTGTCAGTCGCACTAATTTTGCTGGTATACCAAATTGCAGCATGATGTTGTACAGTACTCCACGATCGATACTGTCGTATGCCTGCTTGAAGTCGACAAAGATTTGGTATACGTTTACGTTGTATTCCCAGCACCTCTGGAGTATCAGTTTGACTGAGAAGAGCTGGTCGGTTGTGGAGCGACCAGGTCTGAAATGATATTGGCCAATGACTCGTTCTGCGTACGGTTTTATTCTATTTTCCAGAATTTTCGTCAAAATTTTATAGGACGTACAAACTAGTGAGATGCCCCTGTAATTCTCACACCGCAATTTATCTCCCTTTTTATGAATTGGACAGATGATGCTTCTGCGCCAATCGTCTGGGATCTCCTCGTTCTCCCATACTCGCAGGAGTAATTGATGTATGGCATCAACTAGACTCGTTCCACCGAATCTTAGCAGTTCAGCTAGAATCTCGTCAGCGACCGGCGCTTTATTTCGTTTTAGTGACCGCAACGCGAGATCAACTTCCTCTACTGTCGGGGGTTGAATGGGTGGGCCTAGATCAACAATATCGTCGAGAGCTTCCTGTGTGAGGATGTTAGATGGTCGGTTTAGAAGCTCTTCAAAATAAGAGGCCCATCGTTTGTTAATACCATCGGTGTCGCTGATGATGTTTCCATCCTTGTCCTTACAAAGGCTAGTCCTTGGTTGGTAGCCGTTCTTAATTGTATTTACTAGTTTGTACGCTTGTCTGGTGTTCCTATTAGCTAAGTTTTCGTTTATGTTCAGCAACTGCTCGTCAAAGTATTTACGTTTCTTACGTCTAATTATTCTATTCGATATTCGCCGTAGCTCGTCATATTTTTCTCTTCTGGCTCTGGTTCCTCGTTGAATCCATTGTCTGTAGGCCTCGTTTTTCGCGTCAAGTAAATTTTTGCATTCTTCGTCGAACCAGTCATTTCGCGCTCGCCGGGCTTTATATCCCACGGCCTTCTCTGCGACATCCTTGATGGTACCCTTGAGTTCTTTCCAGAACCCATGGACGCCTGTGTTGCTGATGTTGTGTAGCATAGGTGATAGTTTTTCCTCAAGGGCGGTAGTATACGCCACCGCTGTAGCATCACTCAAGAGCTTATCAACCGCAAAAATTTTGGGAGGCCTGATTCTTGATTGGTGCACTGAGGAAATTCTACATCTGTAGGTCGTCTTCACCAAGTGATGATCTGAGTCGCAGTTTGCTCCTCGATAGGAGCGGACATCCATGACACTAGACGCCCATCTCCTGCAAATGAGGACGTGGTCAATTTGGTTGACGGTATGTGCGTCTGGAGACTTCCAGGTCTGCTTGTGAATGCGTCGATGCGGGAAACACGTAGAGCTTACGACTAGATTCCTGCTGCAGGCGAAGTCTATAAGTCGCTGGCCGTTATCGTTCCTTTAACCCACTACTTATTAAAATCCAGCCAGAGCTATACCAACATACGCTCTATCCTATCCCTATCCCCAAGAAGAAGAAGGATCCAAGAATTGAGCAGCTCCTTCCTGCCAAAAGTGGGCAAGATCAAAGAATATGGAAGCAACTTTCCTTCTTGTTCACGTCTCCAATGCTTCTAAAAAAGTCATTGTAGGGAAGACGAAGTCTCCTGGCATGATCTCCAATAAGACAGTGTCTAGTGATAACACTCACAGCCGAACTGATGTACTGTCCTTCCAGGGATCAAATGTCAGCCGAGCGGAAAAATCAAGCTAGAGTGATTAGGTATGCGAAATGACAAGCGTATGTCCAGTTTCCCAGAGTAATCTCCTCCCCCTCCGTCTTGTTAATTGCCTTGACACATCTCGGGGGCATGCCTTGTTGACGTTTCGGTAGCATAACTACTTTTCGGAAGTGCAGTTGCTAGTATGCATTTCCTATCCACGCCTTCTTTATACTGACAAGCTCGGAGCACTGTGGGAGTTATATTAGTGCCCACAGGCAGTCGTAGATCACGCCGAGAACTCCGAGCTCTTGAAGTAGTATCATAGAGCGATGACCGAATGACCACGGCCACCGAGCGCGACTAGAGAGTGTGGCAACCAATTAATTCAACCATTTTCAAAAATTGGTCTAACCTTTTCAAAACTGTATCATTTCTCCTGGAATTATTTTCCGGCAAACAATTTTTGGGGCGACCGGTAGCACAGTGTGTTGAGGCATCAGTCTCATTTTTGACTACCAGCGTTTCGGGTTCGAATCCCGTCCACGACGACGTTCGTGGTCATGGATGTGCATGCTGCCAACTGCATTCCCTGAAACCAGTTTATGCCGTCGAAACGTCAACTGGGCCACATGGAACAGTTGACGCGTTATGCCCCACAAAGGGTTAGGGCAATTGAGTAAGAGAAACAATTTTTGGGTATCTGTTTTACTAGACAATAGTTTTTTCAGCCACGGTTTTTCTCAACAACCGCTTTTTAACAATCTACTTCTAAACTCATATTGTCTTTTATGGGTAAAAGAATTTTTAAAGTGTAGGTTAGGTTAGGTTAGGTTATATTGACCGCCACGGCGATCCACGGTACACTTAGACCCGGAGTTGGGTCTATTCTGTTACCACGAGGAAGTGTCTTGTACGTTGGAACTTTTAATGAATCCATGGGGCCAGCTAGTCTTCACATCCGCCAACTCTCCCAGAGTTGCATAAAAGAATTCATCAGGGTCTGCCCTTCTTCTACTTGTCATTGCGAGACAGTCACGCAACAGATGCAAAATGATATCTTCCTCCTCCTCGTACTCGCAGCTACGACATAAGTCATTGTAGGAGAGCCGAAGCCTTCTGGCATGGTCTCCAAAAAAGCAATGGCCGGTGATGATCCCCGCCAAATCGCCAATATTTTGTCTTTTCATCGACAAAAGCCTGGTCGTATGTACAGGGTCCAAACTGGACCACAATGATCTGGCAGTACCACAAGTGTCACCACCTTCCCATCTAGCGTTTATCCTCCTATCCGTATTTGTTTCGAGTTTGAGTACAAGTTTAGGCATTCCAATTCTATGGTGATCCTGGAGAATTAAACCAGTTGCTCCCCTTCGAGCCAACACGTCTGCTTTTAAGTTCCCTTCTCTATACCCCGGAAGTTAGTACAGAGTGATGTTTAAGTGCTCCTCCAAACCAGAAGGGCGGATCGATATTTTTCCCCAGCCTTCGATGTAATATGAAAGGACTCTTATCGCAGAGATACTGTCCGTGTATGCTGGCAACTGCATTCTCCGAAACTACTTTATGCCAACGAAACGCCAACTAGGCCACGTGGAACAGTTGACGTGCTATGCCCCACAATTGAGTATAGCTTGATTTCCCAAAGCCAGATCGCCGCGCGCCGCCGTGCTAGCCATATATATCCAATGGTGGCAAGTTGAGTATAATTTTTACTCATAACTCCACATATGGCAATGCAAGCTATCCTCTAGACGCTCTCTAGCAACTTCCAGTTGGCCACCGTGCTTAATGCGGTCGACCAGTCTACCACACCATACATCAGTATTGGTCGTGTTACTGTCAGAAATAGCCAGTATACGATCTTCCGCTGCAGACCCCTTCTTTTCTCAATGGCTCTTGGTGGAGTAGAGCGCTATAGTTGCTTAATTTATTCTTTCCTGGATATTAAGTTTGCAGTTCCAGTATTAACCCCAAGAATTTCGCCTTCTCTACCAGCAACAGCCTCATTCCGCCCAACACAGGAGTCACCATAGTCGGTATGTCATTTCTCCTGGTGAAAAAGACCAATTCCGTTTTATTTGGATTCACATTCTCTCTCTCTCTCAATCGCCTTAACCCCTTGTGGGGCATAGCGCGTCAACTGTTCCATATGACCCAGTTGACGTTTCGTCGTCATAAACGGGTTTCGGAGAATGCAGTTACAAGCATGCACCTCCTGCACATCCATGGTCAAGAGCGTCGTCGTGGACGGGGTTCGGACCCGAAACGCCGGTAGTCAAACATGAGATTGATGCCCCGCAGCTTTCTGTCCAATTGGGAAGTCTAGAGAGGGCGTATTGCATGACATCGATTAGTGAGTTCGGAAACTTCTTCGAGATAGCCATAGCCACATCATCCACATAGTCACAGTATTGACCACAATGGTCTATAGAAGTGGGAAGAGGACGCCGCCTTGTTGAATACCTCTGCACACGCTTCTACGCTCTAGGGAATCATCAAGCCTTGTATTTATTACCCTAGAAGTCGGCAACTGATTGATAAGCGCAATGATCGACTCATCAATTCCCACCTTGACCATTGCACTTGGTATAGCCTCAGCTTTGACATTATTGAGGCACCCTCAATACACAAGAATGCTGCTTGTGGCTTAAAAACTTTTCAATATAGCCCACTATCGAGTGGAGCGCAGTCTCTATTAATTTGCCCTTCCAACAGGAATGGTGGAATCCAGACAAGTGTCGGGACGGAATGCAGCCACAAAGCTAGCAGTCAACCATTAGGCGCATTCTTTTGTTTTTCCCAACCTCTATAGGTTTGTGGTTTAATACGCAATACAACCACAATGCTACCCGATATGGGTTAGCGCTTAACCTAGTAATTTACCGAGTGTCGATTCTGACCTGGATGGCGCGCAATTAAAGCTTTTATTTAGGACGCATCTAGCGGTTGCCAGAAAAAGTTCGTTCGCTCCGTTTTCACCCTGTTTCACCTCAATTAGGTTCAATGGAACTCTACATTTTTCCAATTGGAAAACTAATTTTTGTCGAAATATTGGCACCATGAAATAAGCCATTTAGAAATAAGGCATTAATGGATAATTTCGGTTGAAACCGAAAGTAGCCATGCATAGAATCTTTCGGTTTCACACTCACTGCTTAATTTCGTTTAAAACGAAGGTGAGTGTGTACATGGCTATTTTCGCTTTCCTTCGCATACTTTATTTCGATTTGAAATTGTGCATAGCCGAAAAAAAATACTGGATTCAGATATGCTAGGACGAAACGGATGCAGGTACATGTACAAAAAGTGAAACAGGCGACCTAGGGCTACATGCGGGGGTTCGCAACGCCCTAGGAGCGGAGCTAGCCCAGCTCGTTCCAAACCGAAATTATCCATGCACACTTGTGCGAAAATGTGGGTTGTAAGGGCTTCGCTTGCTACGCTTGCTCCACTCTTAAGGGATCACAACCCTCAGTATCGCACAAACATAAACGCTCGCTTTGCTTGCTCTGGGAACAACGGTCCCTTGGGTGGGCTCTGCTCGCTACGCTCGCTCTGCGCTTAAGAGATCATAACCCTCAGTATCGCACATGCATGGACGCCTGCTTCGCTCGCTCTGGGTACAACAGTCCTATGTGTGGGCTACGCTCGCTCCGCACTTATGGGATCACAACCCTTAGTATCGCACAAACATGAACGTTCACTTCGGTCGCTCTGGACACTGCATGGCTATTTTCGTTTTTAGCGCAACTCCTCGAAATCAATTCTTCTATCACAGAATGAAGTTTGTTTTTAATATCTTCCAAAGAGTGAAATTATGCCACCACTTAAAATCCAAACTTTATCTGCGACAAAATGCATTTCATGTCAAATGCCCTGTATAGGTCAGATATTTCGTTTTTTTTTGCACAAAGGCTCGGGCTGACTACCCTTGACCTATTTTAGATAACTGCAAAAGAACGCGCCCATTCTTTCAATAATTTTTAACATAGTTGAGGAGACACAATCTAAGTGCTTTGGTTGCGTATGCGAGCTTTTACCAGCTTTCGGAATAAAGATCATCTTCACCTCCGATCACAAACGAAAGATGTAGATTAGGTCCAGACAGGATTTGAAAATGGTAGCAGCCATTTGGGTCACCAAATCCGCCGTATGCTGAAGATCTGCGGGAATGATTCCGTCTGGTCGCGCGGATTTATACAGACCAAAATCAATATACAGTTTAGGTCCGTAGCAACGACACTTCGATGGGCTGTAAATATAGGTATAAAAAAAAATAAGTTAGGCTCTTTCGCCGCGTGCAAGTCATGGCGCGGCACTCGAAGACATTTTTGGACATGAATTAAAATCTAGGAAATACGGCTCTCGTCTGAGTTGGCGTGATGAGATTATTTTGAGTTCTTTGGTCAGGACAAAAAGAGCTTCTAGGCTATGAAGTTAAATTTAGGCGATATGGGGATCTTGTGAATCAAGACGATAGGTCCAATGCACTGGAGTACTGTCGAAGGCATTTTGAGTGCTTTGGTCATCCCTCTTTTTCTTTCCTGCTTCTTTGTGTTATTTAAAAGTTGCATTTGCGACGCGCGGTAGTCTAAGTGCAGCATGCATTGGATTTTTTTAGTCTTCGGGTCGACATCGCAGCTCCACATAGAATTTTAAGCATTTGAAGCATACAGCAACAGCCTACGGCATCCCAGAGTATTTATATCAGGAGACACATACAATTTCAAATTTTCTGTTTTTTTACTGTGTTTTTTATTCCGATATCTTGGAAACTATTCATGTTGCCGCTGAAAATTCCCCATAGACAGAAAAGACGGAAAGAGTCAATTTCACATTCAAGTTCGAATAAAATAAAATAAAATAAATAACTAGCGCAACAGTCCAATTTGAACCACGGCCTCGAGATGATTTAGCATCATCTCATTTTCAAGATCGTGACGGTTTTTGTGCAGAGGTATGTGATCAGCAACACGCTCAACCGAGTTATTTACCCCATAATGGGTACTCATTTAACAGCTGAGTGAGCTCATAGTCCGACACGTAAATCCCCGGAATCGAACCGGGGCCCAGTGCGTTGAAGGCGAACGTGCTAACCGTTGCGCCATCCGGAAGTTCGAATAATCTCACAAAATTTTTTTTTTTTTTTTATCGCTTCAGAACAAAATAAATCTCACTAATTAACAGTTAAATCCACTGAATCCTTCCACAAATAAAGTACGGGTATTTCCTTAAAACTCACATTACAACGGAAACAATGTGATGTCAGTAGCAGTAACTTTAAATTGCATTGTCATTACATGCATGTGCAAAGCATCCTTTCAGTCGCATATCATATTAACTATCCTCAGGTGCGCTCATGAATTTTTAATGACGTCAGAATGACTACAAGCTCTTCCAGACGGCGCCGACTGACGGAATAGCCTCAATGAAAATATTAGGAATCCTGTGCACTGTCAAAGGAAGGAACAAGGATATGCTGCTCCGCTGTACTCTAGGCTGCAACTCAACCGTAGTAAGCTTCATCTTGGTAAAAGTGTATATAACAGCGATGGATGCATCAACACTTGTGTGGGCAATAAACCTTTATAGTTTGCTCATTAGATGTAAGCCACGAGATATGTTTGGTCTACAGTTGCGGACGTCTTGGGCCAAAGATTACAGGAAACTCATATGCAATAATTAGAGCTTAGAAGTATGCGATAATATGCTTCTTAAACCAGTTTAATGATTAAGAAAGTTTAAATTTGGTGGAGAATTTGTTGCAATTGAATTCATTGTAGTTAGTCCAATTATTTAAGGTTTCCATAAAATATAAAATATATCTTCAATGCGTTAAGACGTCAGTCTGATGTATCATGCTACCGGTCAGCTACGGTACGAATTCGAATCCCGTCCACGTCGTGGCCATGGATGTTGGCGTTGTCCTTTTCCTGTAGTGTGGGGTGCAACAATAAGTCATAAACTTTCCGGATTTGTCGCAGGTACATATGTGGCTAAATGGGCAGGAGGTAAATAAGAAAAACATGCATCGTCCGAGACCAGTTTATGCTAATGAAACGTCAACTAAGCAACATGGGAATAGTTAACGCACTATGCTATGGAGTTAGGGCAAATAGTAGTAGTATGTGCACATGCTTCGATTATGCCATGGAATTAAATCTCAAAATTAACCTAACCAAAAAAATAGAGTTCGCTAGCAAAGGGCGTATTTAAACCTAATAAGAACTCAGACATTTTCTAAATCATCCTATCGAAAACTGGGTTGTCTATCCATTCACCATTTATTCGAATCATCTTCCAATCTTAGTTTCAAGTAGAACTTTGCAATTGACTTTTCCATTTTTACCGTTCTAAGGTAGTAATTGCTTTGGATCTATCGACGAGCAATTGAGAATTGCTTGCAATATGGCAATAAATTGCGGACGCCGACATGGGCGCTCTTTGAAAATGTGGGCGAAAACATAGTCTGGTCTCGAGTGGACGATAACGACTTATCGGTCGGCAAAATCCTTTATTCGTTGTAGAAGGTTTGTACATTCCTGTGTGAAAAAGTTCGGTCAGTGGATACTGCAGCTTATACTCGTATAACGAGGGTCGATGAGAATGACCGAGTGAACGAACTAACATAGGAATGGCGAACGGTAGACTCTGGGAGAAAAGGATGAGGCTTTTCTCTGATTGAAGTGCCACTAGCAATAGGAAAAAATTGAATTCTGAATGAATTTTAATGTTTAATTGCAAAGACTTCGCTGTTCTTTACGAAAATTGTTAATAGATTTATTATTTATACCCTTCACGGATATGATAGGGTATATTAACTTTGTCATGATGTTTGCAACGCACAGAAGGAAGCATCTCCGACCATATAAACTACATACATATATTCTTGGTCAGTATGATAAGACGAGTCGATTAACCTTTGTCCATCTGTCTGTCTGGTTCTATGCAAACTAGTCCCTCAGTTTTAAAGCTATCGAGCTGAAATTTTGTGTAAAGCCTTCTTTCTTTTGCATGCTGTATATATATGGAACGAATGGAATCGGACTACTACGTCATGCCATAGCGACTACCATTCCAAAAGCAAGTTTTCGTTAGAAAAACTTTTTTTTTTTCTAAAGATATCTTCACCAAAACTCATGTTATTCAATCGCATTGACTGCCAAACCACGTTTCTAAATTTAATTGAAATCGGCGCATTATTTCATACACCTCTCATGAGAACAGTGAAATCGGAACAAGTTTTACCACTAATTTCAAAGTGGCAAATGCACCATAAGTCACAACGTTAGCCAAAGGCTACCTTGTTTTGTTTTTTTTTATTCGAGCCATCGTTTAAGTGAAGTGGATAAAAATTATAAAACTGAATATATTCCACCACTCCAAAACAAAACTATTTAAAATGTTAATGCTTGCCAGTGAAGTTATTCTACTTTTTCTATTTAGTCGGTTCGTGGAGGCTTACCTATCAGAAGCCCTTCCACTGTGTCGGTTCAAATCCCGCAGCACCGTGATCATGATTGTTTGAGCAGTTGGGAATAAAACCAGAGCTTCAAAATAATGAAGCACAAATACTCAATTAAAGAAAATTAGTAAATAGTTTCTATTTAAAAATTAATCGGCTTCTCCTATATGTGTTTCCCTTAAGCACCGTTCCTACAAGGCGACTTTTGTAGAACGACAAAAGTCAGGCGACGAAAATCCAACAAATCTCCTTGGGGAAACACCTCTTCCAACAATGTTGAGGGACTTTTCAATCGAACAAAAAAGTTTTGTCCCAATTAAAAATTTATCTTTGAAATCAAAAACCGATACTTTGTCTAATCACTTTTTTATTATTGTTCCCTGACGCGTTACGCTCTTTCGAGCATCTTCAGAGGGATTGCTCGAGATGCTCGAAAGAGCGAAACGCGTCAGGGAACAATAATAAAAAAGTGATTAGACAAAGTATCCGTTTTTGATTTCAAATTTAATATGGACTATCACAAAGTGCAAATATCGTCAATCGAGTTTATTAAAAATTTATCGTTCGTCTGCGAGTAACCGCTTCAACAAAGTATATCTGGAATGCGCTCTATAACCCAGATTTAGTTGACTTTAGTCAGCTATTATTGCCGTTCCGGAAGTCCAATAGTCAGCTATATTGCAGTCGACTCTCGTCGTTCCAAAATTACCAATAGCTTATGTTTATCAGCTTAGCTATCAATAGATATCACACACATTTTTTGTTGCCTAGTTCGGGAAAATATCGTTTTGAAAAAATGCACCACAATCAAATGCTGAGTTCAACCGCCAGTAAGAACAAAATAAAGCTAATTGATACAACAATATAATGAACCATGCTATTGCCATTTTACCATGTTTTAGCCTTTTTTGTAGTTCTCGGAGCAACTTAAGTTGCCAATGGGTATTAATGGGTTAAAGCTGAAGCTGTTCAATATCATTGAAAATGATATAACTGTGAAACTATCTCAAAGAAACCGCAGCTTACCCAAACTACATATTTTATTTATATTATATAGATACTTATATTGTTTTTCGGGAGCAGCTTACTCCCTTCTTCAAACCATCAACAATACTGAAATGGGGACTGGAAGGAAGGAAAGTTAAGTTTTTAAGAAACAGGATAATAATAATAATAATAATTTACTCAACAGAGTAGTAAGCAGTAAGCATATCTTCCCGCAGAGCAGTAAGCATATATTCTCTTTCAAAATGGGCGCCTCGTTATGTATGGCGTCGCTCATTTGAAGTGGAATATCGGCTCTTGAAATGCGAACTCTATGCAAAATGTCGTCTGACATTTCGTCTTTGAATTTGTTCCACAAACCGTGTGGACTCGATGGGAAACACATGTCGATATGACGATGGCAAACAATCCCAATGAGTGTCATTTTCCAGCAAATGCAATTGTTGGCAGCCCTCTTTTTTTCAGGTTTCATTTGAGTTTGAGCTGGGTATGGATCCAAGTTGAGCGTAAAGAGACAGAACAAAAAAAAATCTGCCAAATCGGACACACCTCAATTTTCATTTTAGGCAAGAGGTCGTCCTTTTTAGGAGAGACCACGTAAAAAAAATTAATTGCATTGAGAACATGTGTAAAGTACATGGAACGTGCTGGACATATTTCCTCGAAGGTCAACAGAATGTCCTTTATTGTCAGCAGGTCGTCCTTTTTTTGGACTTTGGGCTCGGTGAACATGTAAGTTGAGCGTGAAGGATCAAAAGGGAAAAAAATTGAAGCAAATTGTATGTAGGGTTAAGGAGATGGAAGGGAAAACATGTCTCCATACAAAATGTATGGGAAAATGGAATTTCCCGAATTTTCCAATTTCCTGAAAAAAATTCCAATTTTAAATGACGTAAGGTTTCAAGTGAAGCGTAAAAAAACCGAATACAGAAAATTTAAAGCAAATCGGATAAAGGATAACGACGCCAACCCAGTACATACGACACAGGTCGTTTCTTTTTTTTTTGTGTTTATTCTCCGTTAAGAATTAAGTTCAGGTTAAAGCAACAGATCCAACAAAATTTTGAGGCAAATCGGATGAATGGGTGTTTTCATGTGCGACAGCAGGTCGTCCTGGGTTTTTTTTATGAATATACAAATAGGAGGGAGCATTGCAAACACAAAGGAAAAAATTTGAGCCAAATCGGAGATAAAAAAATTTTTCCATACAAAATGTATGGGAAATGAAATTTTCCAATTTTCTCAATTTTTCGGAAAAATTTCAAATTTTGGGCTCCGTTAGTATCTAAGTTGAGCGTAAAGGAGCACAACAAAAAAAAAATTGAGTCAAATCGGACAAAGGGTTACTGAGTTATGCCTGTACATACGTAGACGACTTATTTTTATATATAAGATTACAGCTTTGGGATCTAACTCCAATAAACAATAATACAAACAACGTAAAAATAGCGGAAAAGGCGGAATGTCTCATTTGAGTTAGCTACTGCTCCATTTTACACACGAACGACTCGACTCACAAATTCCGACACGATCTTAGGCTGACAGCGGTTCAACCCCGACATATCAAAATAAAACTAGCGCCAAAACTTCGAAAATTCCCTAGAGGGTCATCTGTTCTGGCACACTGAGAAATTCACTGGCGTTTTGACGTTGGAATGTGCGGTGCGACTAAGATTACCAGATAAAAACAACAATTACTGCGGGATGCGCACAAAATCTATCACGGTCATCAATTTTTTTATGATTTTTTATCTTTTTTCCTTTGCATACGGACGAGATGAAAAAACAAACTTGAGCTCAGACCCTTAAGTCCAGAATAGAAACCCAGACAACAGCTGCGTGCACCTCGACATGCACAATCCGTCTAACGGCGAAAGGAGGCACTTATCGTGAGGCGGAATAATTCGAACGACCAAAGGGGGGCACTTTTTGTGAGGCGGAGGAAAAGGGGACTAGCGGACTATTATATTGTGTGTCTTAGGGTTACACCATTCACACTCATGAAAACACTTTTCAATCAACCGATCCGCACGTTTGATGGTCTCAGTGCTCGCATGATTTTTTTAAATCTCCCATTAAAAGCTCAATTATCGCTGGCAGAGAAAATGCTGCGCCTTCCGACTTTAATTGTGATTTTGCCGCCAATTTTCTCCCCGAACCTCCGTAGTTTCACTTTTCAAAATATACGTCGCACACTTTCACATCCACTTTTCATGATTCGGACGAAATTCGCTTTAAAATGAAGCGTTCGATATCCCCACATTTGACGACAATCCGAAGCAAAAACACCTTCAACCAAAAAGGTGCCCGATATCCCCGCACTCCATGCGAAGACTCCAACTTTTCCATCCATTCCACCGTCCATTTTCCCCATTCCTTAAAAAACATGGCCGCCCTCATGGAGTACTCCCGCCAAAATGACGCTTCTTCAAAAGTATATTTACAGTGGCCAATTCTATCCCATAAATGCTACATTTTTAACTTGTAATGACAGCAAATGTAAATGATTTGAAATAAATCAAAATCAACGAGACCGAAGTTTCGCTACGCTCCCCAGTCCGCAGCGTGTACACCCTAGACCCATGATACAACTACTACTACATTTATAGGAGAGGTAGACCTTAATTCAGAATCTTGCTAATTCCCAAAATCAACTAACTAACCTACAATACAAATATTTGACCAAAATTTCAAGTCGCAAGCTTCAATCGAAAGTTGTCGCTTATTTAAATTTTCATTTGTAGGGGAGGTAGGAGTTGCTTCGGTCGGATCTTGCCCATTTTCGATACCAACAGAACAGATCATGCTACAAACCTTCTACCAAAATTTCAAGTTGCTAGCTTCATTCTATCTAAAGTTATTGTGCAAACGGACAGACAGCCGGACAAACAGACAGAGCACGGAACGAATGAACAGACAGACAGACATAGCTAAAACGAATCAGGAGGTGACTCCGATCATTTATACATATACATTGCTGTACCTCCGGAGCCTCCTTCAAGGTGTTACATATTTTATTTGTGGCAAATTCATAACTTATAAGGTCTAGGGTATAAATACAATTTTGAAAAATACCCAAATTCAACAACAGATAGTTATTCGTCAGAATTGGTTCGTTACAATTCGTAGTACAAGTGCTGAAATTTAAGAGACAAATAAATTAATGTTCGGGACAAGAAAGACTAAATTTCCGCATGAAATACTCGTAAATAAATTTCTGAAACAAATGAATAAATCTCGGAATGAAGTAAATGATTTTCCGAATCCAAAAAGAATAAGCAATTTAACTTTCACACTAATAAAATGAATTGACGAAACAACAACAACAGCAAACAATTTCCCGAAAAGCTACTTACTACATATGGAAACTTATTTATTTGATCCCAAAATTTATTTGTTTGATTCGGAAATTTACTTTTTTCACACGAAAATTGTTCTTTTGTTCCAAAAATCTTTCTTCTTTGACGAGGATTTTTTTGTGAAGATATAAATTTGACTGTACCGCATTTCTTAACCCTTATCGTGCCGTCTCCTTAGATTTCTGTACACATCTGCAGATTATGCACGAAGTTACGAAATTTCCGCTTTTAGAGTAATTTTCTTCTTTTTAATTTACTGTGGAATCAGGTTTAATACACCATCAGCTCTTTAACATCTTTACATGAGCTTAAACCGGCACGAATCCTTGTCATCTCTGTAAATAGAGTTCTGTTTGCAAACACAACATAAATCCTTTAAGCCAATTCAGTGTGAATGGAGACAATCAGGAGAGAAATTCAGGTGATAATACGTGACCAAATTACGATATTGAAGTGTATTTTCAGTTTAGTGGATGTTCTTCAAAAGCACTCGCAGCTCTGCAGGTGGATTTTGTGAGAGCTTCCAGTAAAGTGAATTACTATAGTTATATATTTATACGCTCCGTAGCATAGCCATTACTGGTAAGCCTTATAAGTCTTCCTAAACATTGTGAACCCGATAAGTGGAGGTGAAACTGATATAGACAATACGATGGACTATTCTTTATTGTAGATACATACTCCTTTTAAGATATGGTATTTCTTATGTTTATTTAATTTCCCGAATAAATCGATATCATATGATTTGCATTCGACAACACTTGTCTGTATATTTGGTAGAAATTATTAGAAAGAGCGAACACCTTAAAGGAGGTGGACTAGCGGTAGCTCATTGCGTTGAGGCATCAGTCTGATATCTCATCATACCGATTTTGGAGAGCTCTAACCCCGCCGTGGCCGGGGATGTTTCCTCCTGCGGCATAAGAATAGGCCACAGTCATTTCCGATTTTTTGCAAAAATTCGGCTAAATGGGCAGGAGATGAATGCTTTCAACTTGCAACATCCGAAACCAGTTTTATTCTAAAGAAATGTTACCTAATACTCATAGGAGTAGTTTGGATTAATTTCTCCTACGTGCAGTACTCCCTCTAGCCACCCGAGCTCGTCATATTTCTCTCTTTTGGCCCTGGTTCCTCATTGAATCCATTGTCTATAGGCCTCGTTTTTCGCGTCAAGTGAATTTTTTCACTCTTCGTCGAATCAATCATTTCGCGCTCGCCGGGCTTTATATCCCACGACTTTCTCTGCGACCTCCATGAACGCCTGTGTTGCTGATGTTGTGTAGCATAGGTGTCAGTCTTTCCTCATGGGCGGTAGTACATATATGCATCCGCCCTAGCGTCGCTCAGAAGCTTACTAAGATTTTGGAAGGGCTGATTCTCATCTGTAGGTCATCTTCAGAATGATCTGAGTCGCAGTTTGCTCCTCGATAGAGGCGGACATCTAATACATTAGACGCCCATTTCTTGTAAATAATTACGTGATACTTGACGGTATGTGTGTCTGGAGATTTTCAAGTCTGCTTGTGAATGCGTCGATGCGGGAAACACGTAGAGCACACGACCAGACTCCCACTGCAGGCGAAGTCGATCAGTCGCTGGCTGTTGTCGTAACATTTCTCATGGAGACTGTGGCCTACAGTGGTATCCCGGTGTCAACTTGTCCACTATAAATGCTACTCCAATCTCCTTGTTGCACGATGGTTTGCCACTTCTAAAAACTGAGTGCGATTACTTTTCATTGATCTCGCTGCCAAGCCATTTTGTTTCCTGGACTGCAGTAATGCTCAGTTTGTACTTTTCGACCTGTTGAAAGAGGTCCTTCTTGGCCCCCGGTTTATTCAGGGAGCGTACATTCCAGGATCCGAAAGAATAATCCTTTAGTCGTTTGCGTGGTCGTCGTTGTTGATCCGTCCAATCCGAGGCTTTTGTTCCAGATTTTTTGACGTGGTCTGATTTTTGCAAGGACGAGTTGTCAGGACATCGCTTAACCCTGTTCAGAGGATGGCCTCGGAAGATAGCTGCTTCAGATGGTTTAATAAACGTACTGGAGTTCACACAACTTTGTTGCTTGTCCAACTACACAAATCATTCCATCCCACTAAACCTGAGATGCTTAGGCGTTGGTCAGCTATTAATGCTACAGCTATCTGCCGGGGCGACCGGTAGCGCAGTGTGTTGAGGCATCAGTCTCGTGTTTGACTACCGGCGTTTCGGGTTCGAATCCCGTCCACGACGCCGTTCGTGGCCATGGATGTGCAGGAGGTGCATGCCGGCAACTGCATTCTCTGAAACCAATTTATGCCAACGAAACATCAACTGGGCCACATGGAACAGTTGACGCGCTATACCCCAAAAGGGGTTAGGGCAATTGAGTATAGTATATCTGCGTTTTTCCAAACTGTCTTATCGCTAAGACTTGGCCGATTTGACACACTACCGTTACCAGGGGGCGCTCACGAGGAGGACTATGGAAAAGGTATTTTGCCCCCCTGTTTTTCATCATATTAATTTCGAGGTACACTTCCTTAGACGGCTCGCGAGAATGACTTTACCAAATTTGAGTCCCCACAACCACCAGGGGTCCGAGCTGCAGAGTTCCGAATACCGATACTTGGTGTGTCGCGTAAACATAGTCTTGGTCGCATTTTTGATTTTGGGTTTTTTTTAGATTTCTTCGTTTTCCTTTGGTGGGCGGGACGCTCCCGCATCTCTGTATCTTTGATTGCCTTGACCCCTCCAGGGGCATGGGCGCGTCAACATGTCTAGCATGTCTATGCCTTGTTGACGTATCAATAGCATATCTACTTTTCGGAAGTGCAGTTGCTAGCATACACCTCCTATCTGCGCCGTCTTTATACTGACAAGCTCGGAGCACTGTGAGAGTTCTATTAGTACTCACAGGCAGTTTTTCATCGCGCCGAGATTTGATCTCCGAGCTCTAGATTAGTATCGTAGAGCGGTGACCGAACGATCACGGCCACCGAGCGCGACCGCGCGATGACCTCTATATACTTTACATTGAAAAATAGTGTTGCATGTTGAAACAAATAATTATATAAGGAATGTATGCTGATATATGTCTCACAGTGTCCAGACGTTGGTTTTGTCACCCATTTCTTTCATAATTATCTGTTGTAAAGCACAACAATCATCCCAATTCATTGATACAATGATGGTCGAGTATTTGTCAAATCGACAAACTCGCATATTTGTTGTCCAAGTCAAAATTCAATCTTTTAAAAAAAAAATCACGCGAATACCACTACTAGTTTGCTCTAACCCCTAGTGGGGCATAGTGCGTCAACTATTCCATTTGGCTTAGCTGACGTTTCGTTGGCATAAACCAGTTTCGGACGATGCTCTTCGCCAGCATGCACCTCCTCCTCCTATTTGGCTGCCTATCTACGACAAGTCGGGAGATGTTGTGGCTTATTATTATGCCCCGCACTGGGAAGAAAACACGAACGTTCATGTCGCAAACACAGTGGAAGGGACTTGAACCCGTAACGGCCGTAATCAGACATGAGACTGATATACAGACACTGGCAAAATTATTTACACATGGCAATGTTTGCTTCTTGAACAGCCTTTAAAGCTGCAGAACTTTTAAAATAACAACAAATCATCCATGTTTTTTTTTTTTTCAATTTTAATCTTTGTTATTTTATTTAAACAATAAGAAAGAAAAATTCATCCAATACCAACAAGTAACTGTTAAAATGATAAGAAAGTAAGTGGCACAATTATTTACACAGCCATTGAATACTGGCAAAATTATTTACACAAATCCATTTTTTGTGTGTGTTTTTTTTTCACTTCTATAAGCAAAAAAAAGGAAATATTTTTAAGGTTGAAGTAAATGGTTATTTAAAGTAGCAGTAGTTAATAAGTTGTGTTTCCTCCTTTTGACGAAATTACATACTTCTGCAAGGCGTCTGGGCATAGAGTCTATTAATCCTTGGACTTGCTCTAATGCAACTGTACTCCAAGTCGCAATGAAGTCCTTCCAAGTCTGATCTGCAGTTCTTCCGATGTTTTCAGGCATTTTTGATTTTACTATTTGCCACAAATTTTCTATGACGTTCAGATCAGGACTTTGGGATGGCCATTTTAAAACATGTTGGTCCACAAAAGCCAAATACTTTTTAATCTTTGCGGCTGTATGTATCAGCGCGTTGTCCTGTTGTAGGATAAAATTACTCCCGATAAATTTTGAACCTGCGAGCAGTGCAACATCATTTAAAATGTTTAAATAATGGGACTGTGTCATATTATCGGAGCATCTGACAAGTGGGCCCACACCACTATATAATATGCAACCCCATATCATGATTTTACCACCTTAAGAATGTCTCCTGGGTTGTGTGGCGAGTTGTTTTGCCTTAGTTTTAGCACCGGCGTAATAATATTTGTGTCCATAGGTACCGTCCAAGGAACAAGCAGTTTCATCCGTCCAAAGAATGCTTCTCCAAAACTTTGGTGGCTTCGTAATGTGGTCTGTAGCAAATTGTAATCTAACCTGCTTGTTTTTAGGTGTTATATGCGGTTTTTTCTGAATGACGTAAGCTTTTATCTTATTTTCTTTCAACCTTCGCCGCAATGTTTTTTCACTGATCCTGTTTTCCCGATCTTTGTTTAGGTCCGCGTTCACACTTTGGGCTCTTTTACATAAGTTTCTTTTCAAGGACCAAACAATTTTAGCATCATCTTTTTTCGATGTCACTCTTTTTCTGCCTCTCCCACTTTATTCTTAAGACTTCCACAATCTTTAGACTTTGAAACTAGATTATAAATCGTTTTCCGGGTACAACTGTAAATTTTTGGCAAGTTCCGCGGCCGAAACACCTCTCTGGAATTCTGCCACAATGAGAGCTCGTTTTTCAAGAGAAAATTCTTTAGTTTTTGGCATCCCGTACAATTTGTTTCGCGCAAAAACCTTACCAAACTGATCACAATTACTGAATGCCGCGCAAAGAATTAATTTACCAAAGTATTAATTTACCAACTTAGAACCGTTACTTTCCAAGTGCAATTATTTGCACTTGTGTAAATAATTTTGCCAGTATTCAATGGATGTGTAAATAATTGTGCCACATATTTTCTTATGATTTTTACAGTTACTTGTTGGAATTGGATGAATTTTTTGTTTTAGCTATTTAAATAAAATACGAATGTTTAAAATTGAGAAAAAGCTATGGATGATTTGTTGCTATTTTAAAAGTTCTGCAGCTTTAAAGGCGGTTCAAGAAGCAAACATTGCAATGTGTAAATACAATAATTTTGCCAGTGTCTGTATCTATACACTAAGCTACCGGTTGATGTAATGTTCAACCAGCCTTTTTTTAATTTAGTTGTCCGACTTTTTGTGGATGTTTTGGACCTTAATCTGGCTGTGGCTGTTTTGAACCTCAATCTGACTTTGGCTAATTTTAATCCACTTTATAGATGTATTTTATACAGGTATCCAGAAACTTTTTAACAATGTGTACAGAAATAACATGAAATGTATCTATCACATCGGCAACATTCCAAATCGACTGGAAACGAAAAAAAAAAAAATTAAGTAAACATCCCTCCAGGCTCCTTCTACCCCATCGCAATTTTATACATTTACTGCCAGATGTCGCCCTTGCAATCATGCGCACTACGAATATATTCCGATATTTGCAAGTTTGTTCCCATGTAGGTTACCATCGTACATCTAGAAAACCTCTGACTTTCCAGTTGTTCTTACAGGTTTCAGCAATCGTCATCAACTCCCAAAAACTACGCTCGCTATACGTATACATGTACTATAAATAACCTCGTGGCCCAGTTAGTCGCCCAAACGACCGGTCATCTTCACTGGACCCCGATAACAATCAGAAACCCCTACTTTGGATCGGGTAAAGAGTCCTTTCGCGTTGTCCTAGGCCTTCAGTTTTTTTTGGTAATTTTCTCAGAGTCGTATCTAAATGGTAAAAGTGACCACCACAATTTCACCACCCACCGGTTAAGTGCTAATTCGCGTGCCAATACATGTATAAACAAAATGAAAGAGAAATAAAACGAGGACGTGAGTAGGATTTTCGCAAGGACATAAGACGACGAGCGTCGGACGACATCATATGACTGCACTACCTATATAGGGGAGACGTTCATACATGGGTTTCATTCAGCAGTGGACGTGTTAAGTTTATTATTTATGTTGAGTAGGTGGAATGGGGCGGGGGTGAAATGCTGTACAGTGGGGAATTTATTCATGCAGATCCTTATATGACAAGTGAGCATAATTGAATCAAGTCCTGATGAAATCTAATTAGTACCATCTGATTATGATATCGAGAAAGAGAATGTTTGAGGAAAATTAACATATTGTGCAAATTTGCTAGGATGGATATATTAGATATAATTTATGGCAATAGAAATTCTTATTGAATTGCCAAATTGCTATGTATGAAGTGTACTCGTATATTATGGGTCATGTGCTATGAAGCTGTTGTGTACTCTGCAATGGGAATATCACCACCACGTTATGGATCAGCCCTATCCTTTCCCCCTGTGGTATGGGGCGTAAAAATAATGTCACGACCTTTCCTGATTTGTCATAAAAAGTGACTAAAAAGGACAGAATGTGCATCACTGGAACTTGCGTCATCCAAAATCCTTTATATGCTAACGATACGTCAAGTATGCCTCGGATAAGGACTGACTTAACGGTTACGACTTTTGGTTATCGTACACTGACAAAAATTGGTTTCTGGAATGTGCGGAAGAAGGTCCCAGAACGCACGATTTCTTCAATTAGAGAGTGAATTTCAGCGGTATAAATGAAACATCTTAGGAGTTAGTGAGAGAAGATTGTGGAACAGCGGAGAATTTATGTCTCCAAAGCGTAATGTTGTACTCCGGTAAAGCTACCGGCAGTAGTCGGGGGTCACACGCAGGACTCCTCCTAACCAGAGCCGCACCAAACTGTCCCTTATCGCGGGAACCGGTCTCTGACAGAATCTTGACCGCCAGGTTCCGAAACATCACAATAATACAATGCTATGCTCGAACTGAACCCGACAATGTCGTTGCGAAAGACTCCTTCTAGGAACAACTAAACACCGCCCAGAGCAAATCATTGACATTATGATGGTTATGGGGGATATGAATGCAAAAGTGGGTGCAGATAACAATGGACTCAGGCATGTGATAGAGAGACACAATCTTGGTGATCGTAACGATAACAGTGACAGATTTGTAGAGTTCTGTAACTTTCACAGTCTCCTCATTGGTGGTATTATGTTTGGCATAAGTAAATAAATAACTGGCGCAACAGTCCAATTTGAACCATGGCCTCGAGATGAGTTAGCATCATCTCATTTTCTAGATCGTGATGGTCTTGTGCAGAGGTATGTGATCACTGATCAGCAACACGCTCAACCGAGTTATTTACCCCATAAGTGGGTACTCATTTAACAGCGGATTGGGCTTATAGTCCGACACGTAAATCCCCTTTTTTTTATCGAAAACTACCGCACTCAGTAAGTATCGAACCGGGGCCCAGTGTGTATTGTAGAAGGCGAACGCGCTAACCGTTGCGCTATCCGGACTACATGTTTGGGCATAAGGACCTCCACAAAGTCACTTGGTCCTCAGTTGATCGGCACAGAACACAAAAACAGATCCACCACTTTGTCATTAGTAAAAGATTCTAAAGTTACCTTCTTCTATTGGGATGGGAAGGGACTATATTATCACATGATCGCTAATGTTCAATCGCGTATAGCAGTCGTACTCCGTTCAAGTGACGAAAGATCCAGGCGCCGCAAATTCAACACCGCCCGACACAAAAATCCAGCTGTCTTACAACAAAACAACGACCATCTTGCAGCTGGGATAACTAGATAACTGTCGGTGGTACAAAACTAGAGGCCGAGGGTCCTATTACACCCGGACTTCGATGCGAGCGCGAGGACGTCTGAGCCGTCCGCCAAAAATTATATCCTTATCGCCACATTTTTTTTTATTATTATTCCCTATTTTTGCCTCCCCTGTTTGCATAGTCTTCCCCAAACCTCTGAATTTTCGTCAATACGTAAAAGACAGGGGCAACGAACAGCGAAATTCCACCTATTTGTAACTTCTGGTCAAGTTCCCCCGCATGTAGATAATTTAGCTAGCTATCAAAATGTGCGCGTACGCTCAACTTCCCCGAGTAAAGAGGAAATAGTCGCAGCAATTATTGCACTAAAACGTGGAAAGGCCACCGGACTGCGCGGTATCCCTGTCGAACTTTATCAATCAGCGCCAAGCCTTACTGCCGAGTTGCTGCACCCACTTGTTGATAAAGCATGGAACACAAAGCCCTTTCCCACTGAGTCGAGAGAAGGATTGATCATAAGACTTCTAAAAGAGGATAGCCTTTTATACTGCAATAATTGGGGAGGCACTTGCGTGCTTTCTGCCGTTGCCAAGTTTGGGGCTTTATTCAATTTTCAGGATTTTCGTCATTATTTTATAGGACATACAGACTAGTGAAATGCCTCTGCAGTTTTGCACCGGTTTACTGCTCTGAATAAATGACTGAACGATGGTTCTTTCTTTGTGCTGTTCAACATGCTCTTGTTGAACTTGGTGCTTGTAATGAGCTTGAACCTATATGTTAAACATGAAACGACCTACCGGTACATCGCCATAGTAGTGAAATTTCGAAAGATAAGTGGGAAAGTTGGAAGCTCGTTTGACTTAGTTTCAATCTTAAGAATAATTAAAGTGGAGTGGGTCATTGCTAAGCTAAGCCATGATGACTTAGTTCCGCTATCCACACCCACCAAAAATTTATCAGCACTAGGCCAATCACACCAACTGTCCACTGGTTTCGTCCACACGATGGATTTACTCGTCAGGAGCTACCTTAATCCATCGGGGAGGTAGCTCGACCAGGTCAGTGGTTGGTATTCCGACTTACCATACATCAGAATACGCCATAACATAAAGATTTCTAATTGGAAGTGATTCACACCCATGTCGTATAATGCGCTATATATAGTATATATACAATAGTTTCGTCGATATACTCAGTGGCGTATTCTGACGTAAGTCGGAATACCAATCACTGACCTGGTCGAGCTACCTTTCCGATGGATTAAGGTAGCTCCTTACGAGTAAAATCCATCGTGTAGACGAAACCAGTGGACAGTTGGTGTGACTGGCCTAGCGCTGATAAACTTTTGGTAGATGTGGATAGCCGAACTAAGTCATCATGGCTTAGCTTGGCAATGATCCACTCCACTTTAATTATTCTTAACAAATTATCAAACACAGAAAAAAAATGCGTTGCGCATATGCGTGAATAACACAAAGATTTCTTATTAGTTTCATTCTGTTTTCAAGGTCACGATCTGGAAAGGTTTCTGTTTCTTGAAACTAGCGGTACCGCCCGCCAAAAAAAAATAAAATAGTAAAATCCTACTGATCCCACATTGGGCACTGTATAGGTATACTTTTAGGCTATTTCGACTATTATTTTCTATTGTAAATTTTCAGTGATGTAATGATGATGACGGTGTAATGGACGGGCTAGTGGGCGTCCGAAAATTTCCGGGAAGACGGAGCCTAAGGTTGCAACAATGACGGTGAAGGTCGGGCCGTTAGGTTAGGTAAAGGGGCTGCCGGGTGCTCACCCAGCACACTTAGTCCATCATTTGGACCGTTGTGTTACCACCAAAGTAGCCTGTTATAACCTAGGCGTTAAACCAGCCTGAGCTGGTGATAAAGCGATAGAGCTGTATGACACTCGTGTTTTTAATGTCGTCCAGGTCCAGGAAAAACCAAGAGCCAAGGAATTTCTTCCGCCTCGTAGCCAAGGCCGGACAGTGACAGAGAAGATGCAGAACGCTTTCCTCCTCATCCACATCCTCACAGCTCCTACAATAGTCGTTATGAGGAATACGGAGCCTCCAGGCGAGCTCACCAATGGGACAGTGCCCTGTAATAACCCCCACAACCATGCCAATGTGCTTCCTATTCAATGAAAGCAGTGCGGCAGAGCGGTTAGGGTCAAGTTTCGGCCAAATCAATTTCGTCGTCTGGCACGTGTCGCAGTTTAGCCATCTAATGTTCGCTCTGTCAATCGCGACGGCTTTAATTATAATTTTGCACGATACGATTGGCATTCTAATGTTTAAACGGTCTCCGTCGAGAGCGCCGGTAGTCCCTTCCTTAGCCAGTTCATCCGCGATGCAGTTACCCACGAAGTCGCTATGAGTCGGTATCCAACAGAGCGTAATGTTGAAAAATGCACCCATCTCTTTAAGAATCGACCGACACTTTGCGATGGTTTGCGATGTAGTCAGGACGGATTCGAGTGATCGAATGGCTGACTATCCGTGTAGATCATAACGTCTCTCATGGTCAATACATGATTTCCTAGCCAGGTCAAAGCTTCAAAAATTGCCGTAACCTCCGCCTGCAGGACACTGCAGAAATCCGGAAGGCGGAGTGACAGGTTAATCCCCAGTCCCTCCGAATAGATGCCCGCCCCAACACCGCCAACGACCCTAGAGCCATCCGTGTGGATGACTATGGAGTCGATGGCCAGGGGCGCGCTATTAGCCCATTGACCCCTCGACGGAATCAAACTGGTGTAGTTTCGGCCAAAAAGGTATTTCGGAGAGATATAGTCAGTCTCCGTGGGGAGACTCAAATTATCCAGTACAGTTGAGTGCCCGCATCTCAGCGTGCGCCACTGGCCAGTCTCACGAAGACGCAGGGCCGTGTTTGCCGCCAGTTGTTCACCACAAATATCCAACGGGAGCAAGCCGAGCACCATATCCAGCCCGGCTGACGGAGTGGTCCTGAAGGCCCCCGTCATGGCCATCGCAGCTAGTCTTTGTACCTTGTTCAGTAATTTAATATAAGCCCCTACTCGAAGTGCTGTCCACCAGACAGTAATTCCGTACAGTAGTATGGGTCGTACGACAGAAGTATATAGCCAATATACAGCTTTAGTGGATGTTCACACTGCGTGCGATGCCGAGCCGAGCCGAGCCGGGTCGAGCGATGCGATGTGGTGGGTGTTCACATTGCACGCCGTGCGATGCCGAGCCGAACGATGGCTTGCGATGCAAAGATGATCCGAGCGATGGCATGCGATGCAAAGATGATCCGGGATGTTCACTGCACGCAATGATGGAGAGTAGAGACCAATTTAGTTCAAGGAATAGAATCTGTTCGACATCATGTCGTTTGTATGCTTGACCCAGTAAATTTATTTCTGTTTCAAAACAGTGCTCTAAAAATGGAAGAGCGTCGCCATTGGGTGCACCCCATTAATGAAGAAAGGCCCAGTGTTGGTGAATTTCATCATCTTTTCCGCGACCTCAGACGAGAGGTTTCACAAGCGGATTGAGCAGCGGCGCACCGCTGTGTATAAACGCAAAAATCGGCAGCCGCGGCGGCTTTAGGACGATGAATGTATAAACCGCTCGACTCGCCGTTGCGGCCACCGCCGCGGTTTGTGGAGGGGCGAGACTGCATTTGAATTCAAACCGCTTGTGAAACCACGCCTTCTAAACGCGACCTTATTACGGTGATAATAACCTTTCATTTGAGCCATACTGAATCAAAACCGGAGTCCAAAGCGTATATACCCTAGACTTGTACAGACCTAGTTGTGATACCAAAACTTCCAACTGGCAACGGCCATATGCATTAAAAGTGAATTGCCATATGGTCAGTTTGAGCTGTGGGCGTGGATCCAATGAAAAGTTTCATCGTTCATCCATTCGAATTTTGGATATTTACATTTGAACTAACGTTTACAGTAAAGGTCGCCGTTCATTCAATAGGATCTTGCCCATTCTCAAAATCAACTAACCAACCCACACTATAAATATTTGTCGCATTTTGCAAGTCGCTAGCATCATTGTATCGAAAGTTATCTCTCATTTTGAAATTTCATCTGTAGGGGTTCCTTCGGTCGGATCTTGCCCATTTTCAATACCAACCAACAAGATCATGCTACAAACATTTGACCAAAATTTCAAGTTTCTAACTTCATTCTATCGAAAGTTATCGTGCAAACGAACAGACAGACAGACAGATATGGCTAAATCGAATCAGGAGATGACCCTCATAATTTCCATGTATACACTGCCACACCGCCGCGCCTAAAAGTCTAGGGTATAAAAGCAGACATACATGCATTTTTTTCAGTGTGATCTTACATCAAATATTACTTTACAGCTCGTACTTGCACCATACTGGCTCCAAAAAGCTTCACATCGCAAAGCATCGCAAAGCCCATAAACTCCATCGCAAAGCCCATTAAATTCCATCGCAAAAAATCAGCAGCCGGTACTCGCACGAAAAAGCAAAGAAGTTTGTGAAAACATCGGGCCATCGCTCGGCTCATCATTGCATCGCGCGCAGTGTGTACACTCAAAGCGTGATTCCATTTAAAATTGAAGACTTTCCATTTTCTTGCTTTAAAAGCTTGTAATCGCATTGCATCGCTCGACCCGGCTCGGCTCGGCATCGCACGCAGTGTGAACATCCACTTAGGCTGCAGGCCCCAGTTATTACCAATGGCCTTTTTACACGAGTAGAGTGCGATAATAGCTTAATTGACCCGTTCCTCGATGTTGAGCTTCCACCTTAGTTTCCTATCTAAAATAAGACCCAGGAACTTAGCCTTGTCGGCGAAAACCAATATCGTGCCCTCCAAAATGGGAGATTCAATGGGAGGAGTCGTGTGCTTTCTAGTGAAGAGCACAAGCTCCGTCTTGGCAGGGTTAATTCCAACTCCGCAAAAGTTTGCCCATTCTGATAGAATGGTCAAGGCATTCTGCAACAACCCACTGAGGACATCAGGAAACTTTCCTGTGACGGCAATTGCAACGTCATCTGCATACGCGATGACTTTACACCCAATTTCTTCCAGCCTCAAGAGCAGTTTGTTGATCCCTATGACCCAAAGGAGGGGAGACAATATCCCTCCTTGGGGGGTTCCTCTGGAGACACTCCTGCATACCGACGATGCACCCAAGGTAGAGTGTATACGCCTAGAAGTTAGTAACATATTAACGAGTTTGCAGAGCGACTCATCAACCTGGAGACCTCGGAGTGCCTCAATGATCGCACTAGGTCTGATATTATTGAAAGCCCCCTCGATGTCCAGGAATACAACCATCGTGTATTCCTTTTGGTCGAGAGATTTCTCAATGTAACTGACCAAAGAGTGCAGAGCCGTGTCCACCGACTTACCCTTCCAATAGGCATGTTGCGATGTGGATAGAAGGAGTGGCGGAATGGTATCCCGCAAATGGATATCCACCAGTTTCTCTAGTAGTTTCAACATGGTAGAAGAAAGACTAATGGGACGGAGGTCGTTTGGTCGCGCATGCGAGCTTCTTCCCGCTTTCGGGATAAAAACCACCCGCACCTCCCTCCAGATGCGTGGAACGTACACTAGCGTCAGACAGGCCGTCAGGATACACTCTATCCATGGGTATACTATATCCAAGCACTGCTGCAAGTCCGCCGGAATGATGCCATCAGGCCCAGCTGATTTAAAGGGTTCAAAGCTGGAAATTGCCCACATTATCTTTTCTCGAGACACAATAGATTCAAAGTTGCATGGCGATGCGCGACACGTAGAGGAGTCTCCAGGTGAGGCATCAGCCGAGCTTCCAGGGAAATGTGTATCAAGCAGACACTCGATGGTTTCTTTACTTGAAGACGTCCATGATCCGTCTTCCTTTTGTAGAAAACTTGGCATTGATGGATTGGAAGCCAAAATTTTCCTAAGCCTGGAGGTTTCGCAGGACCCTTCGATATGTTCGCAGAAGCTCCTCCATGCATCTCGTTTGGCACCCCTTGTCTCTTTCTTAAAAGAGCTCAGGTGTTTTTTATAGGAGTGCCAATCAGACTCCCGCCTTGAAGCTTTGGCCTTGTTGAAACTTTTTCTGCACACAGCCCTAAGTTCGGAAATTCTAGCACTCCACCAGGCTGGTTTTTTCTTACCCACATGTGAGGTAATCGGACACGATGTAGACACCGCCGCCTTCATCGTGTCTGTCAGAGTGTAAACCATATCGTCTAGCTCCTGTTCATTGCATGGCATTCGTGGTAGTAAAGGCAGCCCTTCACAAAGAGCGTCACGATACTTTGGCCAATTTGTCCTTCTACGATTAATAGTACGTTGAATTGCTTCAGGGCGCTCAGCCAGGCTGAACTGAAGGTATCGATGGTCAGAGAAGGAGTGTTCCGACGACACTCTCCAATCTCTGATAAGATGAATGATATCATACGATGCCAAAGTCATATCTAATACCTCCTGTCTGGATTTTGTTATAAAAGTGGGTTCGCGGCCCACATTGCAGATTATGAGATTAGTTCCCATAATGTACTCGAGAAGAGTTTCACCGCGCTCATTGGTATCTGAGCTACCCCAAACCACGTGATGCGCATTAGAGTCACAACCAAGGATCATACTGATCTTCGATGATCGCGCTGCTTCAATGGCCCCCCTCAAACTGGAAGAGGGAAACATGCCTACATTGTCATACGGCATATATACCGATGCAACCCAATAAACCTTACCTTTGAGGTCCAGGCCGTGCCATCAGGCGAAGAAAACGGCGCCTCAACGAGCTAAGCAGGGGCCTTTGCTTGCTAATGCTCAATTCGGGCGATGTGGGCTGCGTTTTGGTCGTTGTCCTGTCCTTACGTATTAACGCAAACTTGATAGGCCTAAGGCATGACAACACAAAGAAACGCTCTCACGGCAGCCGGTTCTGCGTACCGGAGCGACCCGTTCACTAGCAACAGCCAAGGGCTACTAAACCCTTTCGACGCCAGTAGGCGTTGCTACAACAACATTCATTGATTTCAATGAATCTTCAAATAGACATATGTACATATTTTTGAAATCATAAGGGCGACCGGTAGCGCAGTGTTGAGGTATCAGTCTCATGTTTGACTACCGGCGTTTCGGGTTCGAATCCCGTCCACGACGATGTTCGTGGCCATGGATGTGCAGGAGGTACATGCTGGCAACTGCATTCCCCGAAACTAGTTTATGCCGACGAAACGTCAACAGGCCACATGAAACAGTTGACTCGCTTTGCCCCACAAGGGGTTAGGGCAATTGAGTATTGAAATTATAATAATAAAACGAATTCAAGATTATGAACTCAGCCAAAAAGAAAATATTGTCCAAACTCAACCGGCCATATGAATTCCATATCCCCTCCGAACCAAGTCCCTGGCATACTGCCTTAAATTTTTTTTTTTAAGATTCGTCTCTGCTCTGTGAGCATAGGCAATAGTCAAATTGCGACTTCAAATTTCTTATTCAATTTGACTATGATTGCTCATTATACTGTGAATTGTGGATCTCTCGTGCCAAATATATGATTATAAGTTCGGAGGGGTATATTCGGATTTGAAAATAAATCAGATCTTAATTATTATTTGTGTGGTATCAAACAAATAATTTAAGAATTATATGACCATTTCAATTAGGCCAATTAGCTATTAGCTATTTTGCGCTTCGGAGTAGGTGCTGAAAATATCGTTAGTCTAGTATCTATTTTAGTATTTCGCCTAAGTGTCTGACATGGTCTGAACGACCGAAGCATCTGCCTCCGTCCTCACTTAAGGCTACTCAAGAAACACATATGTTACGCTTTTACCGGTTAAATATACATTGATGTAAATATTGCCAATTTTGTTGATTTACAGAAATACAAATATTTATATTGAAGCTAATATGCATTTTCAAGGACTAAAATGTTACGAGCGGTAGCTAAATATTACAAGCGATTGTTTAACAGGGAGCTACAGTAGTTAAGGATGACACTGATAAAACTATTTTACAATTTTTTAAATTTAGTGAAAAATTGTTCTGTATTTTTCACGTTATGCACTAATGGCATAGCAAGTTTTTAAGAATAAAGGAGAGTGGGTCAGTGCTACTACAAGTCAACAATGACTTGGATTAGCTATCCACTACCACGAAAAGCTAATCAGCATAAATCAAACTCTTAACTTTTCTTTTGGTTTCGTCCACACGACGTACAGTATAGTAATTGCCCATAAAAAAAATAACCGGATCGAACATGTTACTGATCACACACCTCTGCACAAAACACACCGTTACACCGTCGAGGCATTGGTTCAAATAAGGCTGTTGCATAAATGTTTTCTTTTTTTTTAATTTGATCTAATACTCCAATGTATCTAGGAGAATAATATAATATTGTCAAATGACAAACAACATCATAAAAATTATTACACCTATACCAATACTTGTTGTAACAATTATTATATTAAGTCTTACCACTTTCACTATCCGCCTCTTATTTGGAGTCATTCATATATTTTTTCTGATTACTCAACCTTAGCCCCCTGAAATCTTTATAACACATCATAATTGGCCATCATCAGGAAACGCTGAAATTGACACTACCATTCAAATACATTCAATGTCAAGAACCTACCCCAACCCAAATAGCTCCAAAATCTCTTCCAATTTCAATTGATATCAATTCCCTACATTCCATTTTGCTGCATATGTTTTTCGCCAGTATAAGCAGAAAAGGGATCTTTCGACATCTGGGTCAACATCAGCATAAAAACACATTAAACGATTTAATAGATACAAACTCCAGATAAAATCTTTATTGCACCCGGTGTCTTCACCGGTATATTAAGGAATGAAATAAAATCCGAAAAATCGATGAAGCTGACTTGAAATGAAAAAGTGTACGGGAAGAAAGCTTAAATGTTTATGGAAAAGGTATGTCCTTCAAGTGATATCTATTTTAGGTTGATGGCATTTAGCAAGACTTCTTCATTGTCGTTGTAATTGATGAATCATAAAATCATAACCTCGTAGTTAAAATGACTCTAAATGTTTTGGAATTTATTGGAATTTTATTGGTTTGCATTGGATTAGGTAAAAATCAGTAACGAATAATAGGCGTGTTTTTTGTACTCCGGTGTAAATTGAAATCGTAAAATTTTCAGCATTTTTTTGGGTTTTTTGTATTGATGATTCATAATCAACATATAATTCTGACTCTGTTTCTGTTCAGGTTGGTTAGATCAAGGGACCGGTTACGAGAGTAGCCCGCAATAAACAATTTTGATTATCTCATATCGGGGAGAGTTTCTCACAGCGAGCCAGCTCTCTCTCGCTCCCATTCCCTGCCTGACAAGACACATAGTTATACCGCAGAAAGGGGTTGGGCCAATGTAGGGAGCCTAAGATGACCGTCTGGCAAGCTCGTCCGCTTGTTCATTACCTACAATGTTGGAGTGCTCAGGAACCCAGTAGATTGGTAAAAGCCCCAATGATACTAAGGATATCTTGACAAAACTTCACTAGTCTTGAGTGAACCGATGTACTAGCCAGCACCATGATGACCGCCTGTCTATCGAGAAAAATCCCTATGTTTTTGTTAGCGTAGTCTGTGGCATGGCAAACTCGCGCACAGACCTCAATGGCATACACTTCCGTTTGGAAGACAGTGGAAAAATTGCCCCTGGGGATGAGAATTTTGCGGCCTGGGCCGACGATGCCCACACCTGATCCTTCATTCGTTGTGGACTCATTCGTCCATTTATTATTATCATTATTGTGTTGGAGTGAAGAGAGCGAAGGACAACGCCCACTGCTCTCTATCCCACACAGTTGATTGGAAGGAATGCCCGAAGCATCGCTTCCTAGTCAAGTGATCAGATGGCATGCTCAGAGTATTGTGACTTAGCAGCCAGCTTAATTGTTCCGGATTCAGTCTGATTTGTGCATTGCAGGCTTTAAGCCTTGCTATTATAATTTTCGGTCTCCGAGTGTCTCTGCCAACTGAGGTAGTCGCTCGTTTCCAGTAAACACCTGCTCCATAATCAATAATTGTCTGAACAAAAGCTTTGTAAATCCAAAAAACAATGCGAGGCTTGGTGTCCCACGTTCTGCCTGCATATTTCCCGCAGAACCACAAGATTTTTGTGGCCTTTCCTGATGTTACCCTAAGGTGTTCTGCTCAGAGTAGCTTGCTTTCAAGTGTGACTCCCAAATATTTGACGTAATTTACCATAATTTTTTTTTAAATCTTAAACATGAGAAAAGAACATTGTTCAAAAGGTTTCGCTTTTACTCCGAATTCTATTTATTTAATTTTATTGAAAAACCATCTCTTAGTAAATTTAAGTCAGCATCAATTTAGTCGCCATCTCCATTATTCTGAACTCTTTCATCAAAAAAAGAAAACGAAAATAATTTTGCAAAATTTCCATTAATTCATTCGTATGTATTTCTTTCATTACTTAAAAGCATCCATCACAGACAATCCATTATCAAACAACAAACGACATTCAATTAGAGGAAAAAATATGCCCTTAGGACGTTGTCATTTCATTTGTGTTTCTAGCGAGCGCAATAACTCCAGGGCATGATATTTTCCATTCATATTTAACAATGCTCGTTAAGTAAAAAAATAAAATAAAGAAATAGATTCTAGAGACATGCTCTTTAAAGTATAACAATCGAACCGAATGAAGCCAAGCGTATAACAGTCATTGATGAATAACATTTTAATGAGGCACTTAGCATTCTTTATTTGAAAGTTTACTGAAGAAATATTGATAGATAGTTGAATCGTGATATAGTTCAATACCCGTTTATGTTTTTCTCTGCAACGCTGTAGCCGAATCGATCCAATTCAACGAGGGAGGCCAATCCACTGATCAAAGCATATTCATCATCATCGTAGCACGAAAACCCGACGTCGGGACTTGGCCGCTTGGATCGTTGTCGTCAAATTATCTTGGTCACGTAACTGCGTCCTTCAATTTTGGAAACCCATTAGCTGATAGGTGTCCGCATATACTAAGCTCTCACAACAAGCTCTCGGTCGGCAGTCTCGCACCATCGTCTCATTCTACGTTGATTACTCTTTTTGGCATGCGATCAAAGTCCATTCGTTGTACATGCCCTGCCCATTCAAGTCGTTGTACAATAGTTTGACGATTTTCGAAACTTCCAGCTCATCGTACAGCTCATACAAATGATGGTTGTACCGGATGCGCCATCCATCTCCATCGCAAACAGCCCCGAAAATTCACCGCAGAGCATTACGTTCAAATGTGACTAGCATGTTTCCGGAAGCTTGAGTTAGGGTCCATGCTTCGCCGCCATAGAATAGCACTGATCGTATAGTAGTTTTGTACTCGCGGAACTCCGTTTTTCTCTTCACAAGCTTCGATTTCATTATGGGGAGAACCGAGAAAAAAGTCTTAATATGCTGTATCCACCGCAAGATTTCGTCAGTTTCGTTAGCGTCCCCTGACAAGTTGCAACCCATGTATATGAAGTCGTTCACGAACTCGATGTTGAGGTCCTCCACATTGATGCTCGATTGTGCCGGTGTCCTTGCCGTCGATTGACTCCTTATTTTAGTTTTACCCTCGTTGATATGAAGTCCAATTTCTTTTGCAGCGGTATCGAGCGTATGCCGAAGGTCTTCTGCTTGGTGCAAGTCGCGCTCGGTGGCCGTGTTCGTTCGGTTACCGCTCTACGATACTAATCTAGAGCTCGGAGTTCAAATCTCGGTGCGGTCAAAAATTGCCTGTGGGTACTAATAGAACTCTCACAGTGCTCTGAGCTTGTCAGTATAAAGACGGCGCGGATCGGAGGTGAATGCTAGCAACTGCACTTCCGCAAAAGTAGTAGAAATACTAGAGATGTTGACGCGCCCATGCCCCTAGAGGGGTCAAGGCAATTAGCATGAACATGAAGTCGCAATATACGAGTACATTTATCCATAAACTTTTTATCAGATCGGTGCCATTTTTTCCCTTATTTCAACAAAAACTTTTAAGTTTTCATGGCTTTAAAACCGAAGATATTCAGAATATGTGAATAGGAAAACATATTCCAGATGACTTCATTCACCTGAAAAAAATCTCCTCGACATTCTGTAAAGGATATTTCATCCTAACAATGTCATATCCACTTTATATGGTCACATATTGGCTGACTACACCAGTTGACTTTACGCTAGAAAATGTGTCCCACTTAGACTTTATGTCCACTCTTCGTTCAAACCAGCTTCCTACATATTTATCCCTGAATTCTCGTATCTTTCCTCAGTAATTCCAATAAATTCGTTCAGACTTGACATGGTATTCGAATTATCTAACATTGCATTGCATCTTAAAGGACCGGTCTTGGTCATCGATATAAGTAGCCGAGCAGTTCAGTGTCCATGGAGCTCTCAATTCAACGTCTAACAATTTCGTTCACTCCGCTCCGGGTATTTGTCCTAGCGACAGCCTCTAACGTGCATCTCAATAGAATCAAATTTCGACATTAAGACGTAATGAAGCGTAAAAAGGGTACATCAATTTCGGCATTATAGAGCACCGGCTACGACTTAGAGTCCTGAAATGGTCGTCTATGTCGGACATCCAGGCGCCGTCCATGAATCCTGACGACAGGAAAAGTCTAGCGGAAAATCATGTCTGTTATCCTTGAAAAGCATGGAGGAAAAAATGGAGAAGGTGGATGGATGGATATGTTATGTGGAAGTGAAAAGTGAGTCAAGTCACATATTCACTTTAAACGGAGGAGTCCATTTTAGAGGATTCCAGGATATAGGACGTGCTATGTACGAGCACTTCAATGAAGCGCCCACAATGAGGAAATGTTTAATGAAAAAGAAACGTCTGTAGGTCAGGAGGAAATGTAAAAAAAAATGTATTTTGGGAAAGGAATAGTATGGCACAATTGATTATGGTAAATTGGGATTCGTTTGAGTATGTAAAATTAATGGAAGATAAATTGGAATGATTTTTCCCGAAAATAGCGTCAAATCATATTTTTGCTGAAAGCAGCAATGCTCATTTAAGAAGAGTGTATGTAATGGTGGACAATCGAAGATGCTTGTAGGGATGGAGCCATAAGCTCGCCACATAACAACCATTTTGTCGCTCACCCATTTCGTCCTCATAGGAATGTACTGAAAATCGCCTTTTTCTGTAAATTCCTATCACTACGAAATGGTTACGCGATTATACTCGTACGAGTATGGTCGTCGCGTGGGGCGAGCTTAACGTTTTGACTGTCGTGCACCTCCATCACGTCAAGATAAGGCCACTCACCCATCTAGATAGATAGATAAAGGAAGTGGGTCGTGGATCGTGTTGAACTTGGGTATATTAGTCTACCGACGAGCTGAACTAGATCATATGATCCAACCGACTCTTTCCGATAAATTAACTGACCTAGCCAGGTTTAATAGAGGAGATGTTCTCGGCGAAAGGGAATGATACGCCGAAGCATTCTGTGCGTCGTTGGACAAGATTTTTGCACTCGCAAAGGACGTGAGGTCTCATCGTCAGCCCCGCAAAAGCGGCAGCTATCATCTGATACAATATGCATGTTTTAAGGTGACCCTTCAGATGCAAGTGTCCCGTCGAAATTTCACAAATTATTTTGACTCTGTTTTTGCTCCACCGCAGCAATTCCAAGGTACGAGTGCGTGAGTAGCTCGAGATGAATAATTTGGCCTGTCTCCCTTTTTGGATGTGGCAAGTGCGCTTTCCCAGTCTCTTATTTGACTTCTGCAATAACAGAGTGGTATTCGACCAGAAGGTTCTGGTCCGGGGAAGGGCTTTGGGGTGTCGGTTTGCTAGCCTATCCGCTAGCTCATTGCCTTCAATTTTCGAGCGACCAAGGACCCAGTAAAGTGTGAGTTTGTTCGTTAAACCCACACTATGAAGAACTTGTCAGGAGTTTTAACAAAGCAATCAGTTGGCATGCTAAGTGCATATCACTTCCAAACCAGCCTAGTTGGTTTGAACACAATGCCTCGGCGAAATGAAAGTTCATTTTGTATGGCATTTGACATTTCGTTTCGTGGCCAACACAATACTAGGCATAAGACCGAAATCCAAGCGAAACCAAACAACGAACTCAAAATATTTTCGAAAATATGAAAAAATGACGTATAAACGAACTTATATGTTAGAAATCGGTTGAATGGTTTGGCGGTAAATGGTGCCCATTGGAAAACGTTTATATATAAAATAATGCCTATGTACTTTAATTGAAGCCAACTTCGGGCAGTTAGCTTATAATCTCCGGATTATGTTTGAGTCAAACACCTTCATATTACACACCGAAAGAATGCAAAATATGAATTAGCAAAAAGCCATTATTCTCAAGTAGCCCTCTAAGTGAATGTAAAATACCACAATTCCAGTCAGCTAGAAGCAACTATTTGAACTTTTCTGTTGACTTTTTTCCTTCAGGCTGTCATCTATACGAGGAAAGTATCAATTGCATTCGTTGATGCACATAAAATGCTTAAGCATAGTATTTTTTACAATACAAAATGCTTCACACCTAGCCTCTTACGGTCCAATAGTTTTCTTAGTATGGAAAAATTTAATTTCTATTCCCGAATGGCCCAACATGTTGTCTTTGCACCCAGGAGAAGGAAGACCCATGCTTTCAATAATTCCCGAAGCCCTACATTATTGCTGCTTGTCCATAATAGTCCGGCAGACGACCGCGTGTTTACTACCCTCATCGCGTTTTCTTTCTGTACTGTAATTATACCCTAGAGCCTAGACTTATAGTATAGGGTATATTGTTTTTGTCACGACAAAAATATGTAACACCTTAAAGGAGGCTCCGGAGGTATAGCAATTATCAGGGTCACCTCTTAATTCGATTGAGCCATGTCTGTCTGTTTGTCTGTCCGTCTGTCCGTCTGTCCGTCTGTCCGTCTGCCTGTCTGTCCGTCTGTCCGTCTCTCTGTCTGTCTGTCCGTTCGCACGATAACTTTCGATAGAATGAAGCTAGAGCCTTGAAATTTTGGTCAAATGTTGGGCGTAATCAGATCAAAGGAACGCCTACCTCCTTTACAAAATTCAAAAAATTAAATATTACTTTAATTACGTTAACTTTAGATAGAATGATACTAGCGAGATGAAAATTTGGTAAAATGTTGGTAGTAAGATCTAGTTAGTGTTATTAGTAAATGTGTAAGATCCGACCCAAGGAACCCCTACCTTCCCTAAAAATGAAACTTAAAATAAGCGATAACTTCCGACAAAATAAAGCTAGCGACTTGAAATTTTGGTCAAATGTTTGTAGCAAGATCCAGTTGGCTAATGTTGAAAATAAGTAAAATTCGACCGACGAAACCCCTACTTCCCCTACAAATGAAACTTAAAATTAGCGATAACTTTCGATAGAGTGAAGCTAGAGACTGGAATTTTTTTTTTTTAAATTTTTTTAGCATGATCTAATTGGTGGCAATGATGGGCAAGATCCGACAAAAGGAACCCCTACCTCCCCTACAAGTGGAACTTCAAATAAGCAATAACTTTCGATAGAATGAAGCTAGCGACTTGAAAAATTCGACAAATATTTGTAGAATGGGTTAGTTAATTGATTTTGAGAATGGTCAAGATCCTCCTGAATGAGTGTCAACCTCCTCTATAAACTGGCCGTATAGGAAACTCACTTTTAATGCATATGGTCGTTGCCAATTAGTACTTTTGGTATCACCACTAGGTCTGTACAAGTCAAGGGTATATATGCTTCGCGATAAGACTTTGTCACTTGGTGGACCACCCACAAGAGAGGTTAACCAAGGTGAAACAGTGGAAAATGCGAGCCAGGAGCGGGCGGTAGTGGAGACATTACTCAGAGGCCGAATGCAAGCAAGAAAGAGAAACCTAACTAGGGAAAGCAATCTTTTGCACAAGTGGCAAGAAGATACCTTATCCTGGGTATCACCGACATGTCGCTGCAGGGGGCTTTAGGGGCGACACACCTGAATGCTTTTAAGGCGTCTCTCTTGTGTGCCCTGGATAGCCTCGGCGAAGATGCTGAAGATATAGATTTTGTTGGCAATGCCAAACTAGTCGGCGGATTAATTACCACCACGTGTAAGAATCAGTCGACCAAAAGCTGGCTTATCAACGCACGACCAAGTAAGGATGATCATCTTGCTCATAGTTGTACTGAGAGCAACGATATCATTCTGAAGGGGCTGCAAAGGCAAAATAAAAGCGTGAAGAATCCATCCAAGTGAAGAGTTACTCACGCAGAAAGTTTTGGCAATGCAGAGAAGTGGGCATGATGCTTACGGTATGGTGTCCAAAGGAGGCTATTGAGAATGCAGGGAGGAGACTTAGCTGCGGTCTTGATCAAGCCATCTTGAAATTCAAGAGGAATGGTGAGCTGAATGTCCACGTTGGGGCGGGGGCAGGTGATTCCGCAGGGATGGTGGCGGGCCCGCACAAAGAAACACTAACTATGTGCCAGTTAAATATATATCACAGCAAAGCAGCATTAGCGATGATGACGAGATGCTCTGAGGGAGAAAAATTTTACGTAGCTTTGATGCAGGAATCCTGGAATTTACGTCATAAAATTAGGGGTTTGTCATGACAGAATTTTAGAATTTGTGGAAAGGTACAATCTGCTGGTATCAAACAAGGGGGTGGCTCCCATCTTCGTGGATGCACGAAGGGCGGATGTGATCGACATTACCCTAAGCTCTGTTAATATGCTTGACAGTGGAGAGTAGTGAAGAGGCTCACCATGTCTGATCACAGGACTATCCAGTTTATAATTCTGTATGGCAGAAAACAAAGCAGCGAACGCAAACGTAAAAGAGCACCAACAAATATCGATCGTATTAAGTACGAAACAAATATATTGCAACAATTCGATGATACTTAAGACAGAATACCTCGGAATACGGTCGAAATAAAGCGAACAGTAGAACAACTGAACTCCGCTATTAAGCGCGCTTTCAAACACGCTTGTTCATCCACAGTAGTGGACGAAAAGGACCCATAGTGGAGTAGAGAACTGGAGTCTATGAAAAGAGAGACAAAGAAAGCCTTTAATCTTTATACATATGAGGGAGAGAGACTCCTACTCTTGGGAACTATACAAGGATAAAAAGAACCTTATTTCTTCAAAGATCAAATACGTGGAGGGAATTCTGCTCTAGCATTGTTGGGATTGCCGACGCTGGACTTATTTATAAAGAAAACGGCGGCGCTTTCGGCAATACGCATGGATACGTGTACGAATGCCATGGACATCACTTTAGAACTAGCAGCGGTTAAAAGAGCATCCTAGACCAACATAAACTCCAAATTGGTACTAAAGTGTGTCCGAAAGCTTAATACGTCTGTCTCAGAAAATATGGTTACACTGATGCAGGTAAAAGGACACATAGATACGACAGGAATTGAGGCGGCGGCTGCCGTAGCAAAACAAGGATCTGCGGCGACTTTCGTTGCACTAGAACCCAGAGTTGCTCTGGGGAACGGCATGATTGGAGCGAATGTCGGAAAGTGGGTGGACTGCATGCATCAACGAAGATGGCAGGAGTCACTTGCAAACAAACTCGGAATGCAATTACCAGCCCTTTAGGCAGGGAAGCGAAAAAGGTGCTCAATTATAAACGGATCCCCCTAAGCTGGATAACAGCCTTAGTTACAGAGCATGGTAATTTTAAGGCTGATCTGACCAAGATGAAAATCGAGGTAGATGACGTTTGCAGGCTATGTCTGAAAGAGGCTGAGACGGCAGCACACATTGTGTGCGAATTAGTCATGGTTGCCAATTCGCGAACCTACTCTTTTTAACCTACTCCGTATACCGAACTAGGTCGAACTAGGTTCGCAATCGAAAAATGATCAGGTCGAAAAATGATCAGTTTCGGATCAAAAAAACGAACCTAGATCGTTTGATTCTTTTAAGTTCAGGTCGGAAACGGGGCAGTTTGAACATTTGATTCTTTTAAGTTCAGGTCGGAATCGGAGCAGTTTAAAAATGAACAGTGAATAGGTTTGATAATAGATCCGTCTTTCGAAATCAGAGTATGATCAGATCAGATCGTTTAAATGTGGGGAATAGAAAAGTAGATGAAGAACAGATGGTGTGACATATATACGATTGATCTCGCTATTGGTAGTGTATAGAATGGAGTGGAATAAATGTTCAATTGGATTTTATTTATGTTAGGTAGAGTGAAGCTTTGCGTCTTTTGTTGCGTTATGAGTGACCGTGGCCGATCGGTATGGTGGATTGGGTGCACGCACATTCGTACTTATACTTACTTATATGTATTAAAATATTTGTCTAACTTAGAATAGGTGTTGCATTGCGTTAAGATGCAAATGATACAAGATGATAGGATATGAAATTGGGGGTTAAGTGGCTATACCAGTGTGAACGCTGAACGCATCGACAACAGATTAGGTTCAAGTAGAGTACGTTCAAGAAACAAGTTCCGTTGCCGGACTCGGAGTAGGTCGACCTGATCCGCAAGATGAGCAGGTCATATCATGACTAGTGCGAATTTCCAGCACTGGCTAGCGGGAGGTAGAGAATCACAGGAAGCACACGATAAGTGTGGAGTCCATAAGTGGACTCAGCCTTAAAAAATGCCAGCAATAACACCGGACTCAGTGATGAAGAAAGAAGTCGACAATTATTATTTGACATCTGGAAATCACTGATGACCGGGAGGGGGCGAAGAGGGTCCCCAAAACATTAGTGGTCTGCTCCGGTTATCCCCGGGATACAATTTAATTTATTAGGGTCGTGCGACCCATTTTTTACATTTTTATATTTCATTAAAAGGCATTTCCGTCGAGCTCTGCTCAGCCAGGATTGATATTCCGTGTACTAATTGCAATCCGGAAAGAAAACCCGGTGAGGGTAGTAAACATGCGGTCGTCTTCCTTACTACAAAGAAATATGTTCTCCACGCAGTAGTGTTGGGAAGGTATAAGCATATTATTCTGAATCTGGCATGGCTGGAAGACCGAATCGGAATTCACCGAACCTGATTATGCTTAAAGTTTATCGTGAGTGTAAACTGAACAGCGAGTCTTCGTCCTAATCCTATTACAGCCATAACGTCAACGATAAAAATTCAAGTGAGCCGATCGTCTTACGGGCAACTAACATGAGGTTTAAGTCAATTTGTTCTCGTCAGTCATTCTGACTGTTAGACAGTTTAATGTGAAAATAAGCAAAAGAAAAAAGAGCTGGGGAGAAAAGCCACAGGCAGACAGACGACGTGAAAGTCGGGAAACTGTAAATGGTTGATTAAGGTTTAACCGATTAATGGTCAATGATATTGTGGATAATGGAAACCTCTGACGGATTTGTGTGAATTTCCATTATTCCTTTCGGAAAGTTTAATTGAAAATCAAATCCTTTTTTGGTTGCCATGAATGGGGGCACCATGAAATAAGCCATTTGGAAATAAGGCATTAATGGATAATTTCGGTTGAAAACTTGAAACCGAAAGTAGCTATGCATGGATTCTTTCGGCTTCACACTCATTGCTTAATTTCGTTTAAAACGAAGGTGAGTATGTACATCATGACTATTTTCGCTTTCCTTCGCATACCTTATTTCGGTTTGAAATTGTGCATAGCAAAAAAACCTGGATGCAGATATGCTAGGACGAAACGGATGCAAGTACATATACAAAGAGTGAAACAGGCTACATGCGGAGGTTCGCAACGCCCTAGGAGCGGAGCTAGCCCAGCTCGCTCCAAACAGAAATTATCCATGCATACTTGTGCGATACTGCAGGTTACTAATTAACAGTCGCTTGTGTGGGCTTCGCTCGCTACGCTCGCTCCACGCTTAAGGGATCACAACCCTCAGTCCCGCACAAACAAGAATGCTCGCTTCGCTCGCTCTGGGTACAACAGTCCCTTGTGTAGGCTTAAGGGATCATAACCCTCAGTATCGCACATACATGGACGCTTGCTTCGCTCGCTCTGGACACTACATGGCTATTTTCGTTTTATCGCATGCCTTATTTCGATTTGAAACCGATAGTGTCCACGCATAGCTTATTTCGTTGATTTTTCGATGAATACTTTCGTTTCCAAAAAGTATCCATATGGATTATTTCGTATGCCTTATTTCGCTACGGCTTATTTCGGTGCCCCATAAATGGAATGAACATTTAAAACGTTATGTGGGGGAAAAGGGATCATGTTGGCGTTCAAAAGAAAAAAATTAACAAGTCATTTCATTTTTCCAGTCCAGATTTTTAGTGCGCAATTTTTCATATTCAAAATATTCTAGGGGGTTTTCGAATCCAAATGGATTTTTTATTAATTTTGCATAACTCTAAAGAATAACCAAAAAATCGCTGAAAATAATTCATGAAAATATATGTATATCCCTTTTCGTATTTTACGTGTACCGCCCCGCGTATACATTTTTACCTCTTCGCCTTAATCGGCCAGACTTACTGACCAACTTTTGTTTTTGTTCCAATAAAACCATTGTCCTGCTTTTGCTTCACTTAATTGTAAATATTATCATTGCCAATCAAGCATTCTTCATCATTTCCACCAACCCATAAAATATATGCAAAAATCATTCCATCAGTCGGATTCATGCAAACATTTCTGATAATTTTCAACACACACACATTTGCGAATTGAATTTTCTTCTCCGTTTCGGCAGTGGGAAAATGGAAATAGGCTTAAAAAATACGCATCCAACAAATTTTCATGGAATTTTATTTAATAATGAAATCGAATTATTGATGAGTACGACCTCGAATTTATTTTCAAGCGAAGAAAGTATTTCAAAAGTTGTTGTAATTTTTACTATATTTTTAAGCAATAATACAATTCTACTCGGAAATTTAAATACATTTATAATATTTTATTGAGTTTTCACGAATTTCAAAGAATTGATATTAACGATGAATTTTTTTTCCATAAATTAATGAAATGAATGAATGCTATGACAGGAAGGAGCAGTTCAAAATACATACACTGCCTAGCATAAATATAGCCGCATCATTTATTTCGGTAATTTTAGTATTTTATGAGATATTTTAATGAAACTAATTACAGCATATTAAAGCGAAATAATTTAACTGCTATTTTGCCAAATCTTCAATTCTTTAAATTAGTTTAATTACGCCATGTACCTTATTTTGTTAGTGTGTCAAAACTATAGCCGCACTACATTTGCACACTGCAATATAGCCATATTTTTTGTTTTCTTTCAAAAAAAAAAGGCAAACACATTGAACTTCATTCACAGTACCGTTATATTTTCTTGTTTTGTCATTCATTCTCGAACAAAATGCCACATGGCGCGTCTGATCGAAGTCGATAAAGGCAAAATTTTAATCTTTTTAGATAAATTTTATTCCAAAAAGGCTAAAATTTACCGGAAATTGGATGAAAATTGGGGCGCCCGGACAGAGTCATCCGAAATTTCGTCACTAACCAAAACGAATGTGAGAAAAAAAGACTGGAGGCCCAAAATCCAAGCTATCTGAAAGAGACAAGCGCCGCATTTTGAATACCGCAAGTAACTCTATGAAAAGTCTATCGACGATAGCTAACGAGGGCAGGGTGGAAGTGTCTAAATCTGCAATGGGTATGAGATTTTAATAGGTTTAGCTTGTTTTTATTGTTCTGAATAAAATAAACTCCTATTAACCCTAGGAAGATAACCATATCACAACGTACCTACGAAATGACCATATGAGGGAATGACCTACGACAACAATTAGTCCGGTTAATCGAGGTTCCAATGTATTCTAAACTTTAATACCTAATGCAAATCAAGGGCCCCTTGCTCACATTTGCTACGGGCTGGTTTCATCCGCCACTGCCCGCTTCGAAATATACATATGTATGTACTTCTTAAAGTGTACTATCCATTTAGATTACCATAATCTACCATAGTTCAACATTAATGAACTGTAGAAAATATTTAAAAAAATGGTCGAAAGGCCTGAAATTTTCGGCGCCCAATGTGGGGTCAGTTTGGTTTTATCTAGTAAATTATTGTAAAAGGAGCACGTAATGTCGTTAGTCATTAATCATTAAACAAAAACGAACATGTTTAAACCTTGTGTGATTTTGTATTATCTTATATTATCCTGAGGCCCGTTTTCTCAATGTCCAGTTAAAGTTGAAACTCGGGATAAAATTTGTTGTTGTTGTTGCTTTCCCTGTAAAATTTGACAGATGGGTACGTTCAATGTCTGTTTAACTGGAGTTTAAATTTTAATCAGACATTGAGAAAACGGGCCTAACAATTTGATGTGAGCTGCTCTGGATAGAAGGTTAGTTCAAGAATTCTACTCGGTTTGGTAGTCTGCATTTTGAAATGGAGGCGGCGCAGGTGTCGAAGTTTTCAGGCAGTTTTCAGTTTGGGAAGCACATATAATTCATTTCCTGTCAATAAAATGTTCGTTTTGTGTAATTATCTGAAATAGTAAACATACAAAATGAATTTCCTGCCTAAAGGAAATTTGTCCGATTGTATCTGTACTAAAGATTTACATTTCCTCTTGTAATTTGAGTTGACGTTAGAATGCTAAACTAAATCAAGACACACTCCCAACAAAGACATGCCCCGTTTTCGTCTTCGCTACTCTAATCAGCTCTGTAGCGTTTTTGTCGCTTATCAGGCTCGACTCTACTCTGTACGTAAGAACGCAGCTAATAACTTTCTGTTCAGATACACAGTCTGCACATATAATAGAGCCGGGCCTAGACCCTAACCATTGGCTACATTCCTAAAACGCCGTTGCCGAGTCAGCACTAAGAAGCGATTAGTGCTGCATGGCAATTAGTCGCTGAACGCTGCGCTGAACTAAGCGCTGAGGCTAAGCGATTGCACTTTTAGTCAGCATAAAATTTTCTGGCTTAGCACAATATTTGACATTTGCGACAATTGTCAAACTTCGATTCTAACCTCGGTTGTGTTGTGTATGGTCGATGGTCGTGTTTTAAACGCAATTGTTAAACCTTATTGTGGCAAAGAAAGTTGTTACCATATCTTGTGTGTCACCTGGGTCTCAGCAAAGCCAAAAAAAATTCGAGTTTTCTGTCAAATTCCAAATACAGACAGTATGCCGTTTCTAAAACACGAAATAATCACAATGTGCTGGTCAGCAACTATGATGCGCTGACTCAGCGAATTTTTTTTAGGAACGGAGCCATTGTGTTGTGAAAAAATCAATACACGCTTACAGCTTCTTAAAGTCCAGGGAATAAGTCACATGAATTTAATAAAACAATTTTCATGTGATTATCTGTGCCGAGATGACAATGAAAGACTTGAGCTGCAATAAGTCCCAAAATAAAATTCAATTTTCGTACCGCATGTATTAAGGCGAAATTCACACACACGACACCGCGCTGCACGACTGCTTGAAACACAATAGCCAAGCATAGTCGATCGTATCGCATGCTGAGCGATGAGTATGAATCCGCCCATTTGATGCTGTGTATCTCGACTGAAATTTCAAGCAGTCGTGCAGCGCGGTGTCGTGTGTGTGAATTTCGCCTAAAGAGAACGACATGCATGTAAGTATGTACCTACTATATGTGATGCTTTAATCATATTCAAATTATAGAATACCTTGCAATGGTATTCCCCCCTCCCCCTCCCCCCTCGACAGTTTGAGAATATCTTCATCACAGAAAACACACTTCAAAAACAGATAAATTTAATTAATGTTTGTGCATGGAGAAATGACCCTCCTAACATCACTTTGTTGATTCATAAATCGGCTTTCTAATATAAACTTCAGCAAATTTCAATTTGCCACATGCTCGTAGCATCACTGCATTCAATGAAAATTTCCCAAATTTCGAAATGAAAAGATTCCTAACATTGTTTCATCCTCACAGTTGCAATATTGTCTTTAGCCTTTTTCAGACAAACAATTTGACCACCATACCAGCTGTCATGGTGCAATTATTAAATTAAAACTGAAACCCAAAAAAAAAAATGTAGAAATCTCGGGTCTGATTCTAGTTTTTAATAACACAGGCACTGGTCGTAGAAACACGTACATAATTACCCTAGAACGATAAGTCCCTCAGTGATAAGAAAATCGTGTTGTGTGCATTTCTTGACATTGATGGGGCCTTCGATAATACCGACTACGAGTGCATTTCCAGAGCACTGGAACTCAGGGACATCCCGCCCGCTACAAACTGGGCCAATTCCTATGGCTTAAAAGTTAATCCGAGAAAAACTGAACTTGATCTTTTTACCAGGAGGTATAAAGTACCCTCTGTCTTGCCTCCACGGTTGGGGGTTTCTAGATTAGTTTTATCGGAGACAGCAAAATTTCTTGGACTGATTCTCAACAAAAGGTTGTGGTGTATACTCAATATCTAGAAACGAGTGAAAAGGCTACTGTTGTTTTGTACTCCAGTAGGAGAGCCATAGGTTGAAGCTGGAGTTTACAACCAAATATTGTGCACTGGCTTTACGCTTCTGTTGTACGCCCCATACTCATTCATGGCATTGTGGTTTGGTTTGGTAGAAAGCCCCCCGTATTGCAGCCTATTGCAGCCTGCTTAGTAAAGTTCAAAGAATAGCCGGTATCCTCATTAGCAGGGCATTGGGAACTACTCCGCCTGATGCCTTGGACGTGCTACTCTGTCTGCTCCCTCTAAATATCATAGGCGAGCAAACTGCTACAATCACTTTATGTATTAAAGTTCTTGCAAATGTACAAGTGCGAATCATTTTCAATTTAAATTGGAATTGTTTGTGACACTTGGTTTCATTCTGCACACCAACTTAGTATGCGTCTGTAGCTTAGCTCGGTAACGCACCGGGCATTTTTTGCTACTCGAAACACGGTCGTTGCGGTTCGCGCCCCGCAACGGGACCAACTATTTTTTATTCTCAAATTCCCTCTGAACTACAATCACGTAACTGACTATTCCACAACATTTGTTCGGCAAGAACTTTACAACCGTTATCCCTAATCGAGAGTTTCCACTTTCTGGCCCTATTGGCATCAATGCAGACCGATCCAAGACAAACAGAGGGGTGTGTGGCGTCTATCGCCACAGGTTAAATTAAATTTAACCCTTACTTTCCATCTACCTGTTCACTGCAGTATTTTACAGGCAGGGATCATGGCAATCTTGGAAGCTCTGACCTTCCTAGGACTGTCTTATTGGAGAGCATCCCAGACGACTTCAGCTTCCTTACAACGATTTTTGTATAAGCTGTGGAGATGTGAACGAGGAGGAGTGTAGTTTCCACCTCCTCTACTCCTACCCTGGTTTGGCAGGTAGGAGGAGGTCGATGCTTGGGTAATGCTCCGCAATAGTGGCAATAGTGATCGTCGCTCAGTCGTGTCTGGCAAAACAAACCTTTAAAGTCCCGATTTGCTATAGAAAGGTATATGACATTTCAAATTAAGTATGTAATTTGCTCGGGTCCGAACATGCAATAATAAATAATCTCTTTGTATATTGAAGTCATACAATATAAAAACTTTTTGTTATGTGAAATCCCACAAAACAGCATTGTTATTAAATTATTTCCGACATTCCTATTCACACACTTGGACTAGCTTCTTCCCGGAAATACATGCTAACCAGACGACCTGCAAAGAGAAAGAGAGACATGAAGGAGAGTGTGATTTCATTTCGACAAAGAAATCAAATTAATTAAAAAATATTCTTTTATTGAAATTTTTTCCCAGTCTATGGGAAGGACCGAAGGACTATACTCGTACAGCTTAGCACTGCGTATCCAATGATTCCATTTTTCATTTATTCCCATTCCAAAACAACCTATCTTCGTAGAAAAGTATTTTTCGTTTTTTTTTTTTATTTTGGTTGGCTTCCCCTATATCTCATTTCATTTTTGTTATTTGTTTGCAACAGAAACGTTCATTATTCAGCAGACAAAATGAAATAGGATCAATTTGTTAGTGAAGTAGCATGAACGAGTGGTACTGACAAATTATTGAGAGCTTTTTCGAAAATAAATGAATGGAGGAAAAATGTCCGAGAAGGATGATGGCACGACAAAGGCAATATGCATTGAACGTCCTTCTAAGCAAATGTCCAATGGAAAAAATAAGAATAAGCTAATTGGATGTCAATATTTGAAATTTACCTATACTGATGAAGTCTGGTACGAAGGCGCGTTACATCTATCGCAATCTGCCTTTCTTAATTTTGTTGTACAGAAACTGCTGCTGCGATCCGTTATTGGCGAAAAGAATTCCTAGATTGCATTTGTACTATCCATAGCTTGATACTTGCTTTTAAATATTCCACCTGTAAGCCTCCGACCTGGGGCAAAAGACCTCTTCCATAGTCCTCCTCGTGGGCGTCCTCTGGAACGACTAACCACATGAGGCACATAACGATGATCATCCTGAATGGCCAATAACACCAGCGCGTCTCAAGAAATAGGCGAACGGTGGCGTTGCAACATAATTGTGAGAACACCAACCCATCACACCCAGCGGAAAGATCATCAAAAGAAGGCGCGATCAAAAACACCATTAGAGAGCTACCTCTGCGTTATATAAAAAATAGCTCCCGGCTACTGTTAGGACACCTAAGGAAGCAACCCTTTCACTAGGTTAGGTTAGGTTAGGTTAAAAGGCTGCTGTGCTTAACACAGCACACATGGACCGCAGCAGGGTCCATTGTGTTACCACCGGGGACTCAACACCCGACCACCCTAATCATTAAACCAGCCAGAACTGTAAATGAAACGATGGAGCTTGCCAATATCAACATCCAAGTCGTCCAATTCAGCGAAGAAGTAGGCTCCCAGAAAAGTCCTTCTCCTTATTGACAAAGCAGGGCAGGTGCATAGAAAATGAAAAACGCACTCCTCCTCCTCCTCGTCACCGCAGCTCCTACAGAAGTCACTGTATGGAAGGCGAAGCCCCCTGGCGTGCTCACCAATCACACAATGCCCAGTGATGACTCCCACCGCCGCTCTGATATGCTGCCTTCCGAGTGACAGCAATTTAGCTGATCGGCTAGAATCGAATCTGGGCCACAGCGATTTTGTTGAAAGACATGTGCTTCCACTTAACCATATAGAGTTGGTCTTGATAATTGCTTTGGTTTTAATAGCTTCTTTGCAGGCAGCGATAGGCATGTAGATATTACAACGAATTTCACCAGCTAAGTAAGTTGTACCCTGCCTGGCAAGTTCATCTGCTTTGCAATTACCAGCGAAACCACTGTTGCCCGGAATCCAGCATAAGAAAATGGTAAAAAACTCACTCATCTCCGTAAGCAGAGAGCGACATTCCGCGATAGTCCTTGACGTAATCAAACCCCGTTCGAGAGATTTAATTAAAGCTTGGCTGTCTGTAAAAATTTTTATATCTCTAACTGATATTACATGACGCCCCAACCAGTACAGGGCTTCTGTAATCGCCGTAATCTCTGCCTGCAAAACTCTACAGTAATTGGGGAGATTGAAAGAAAGACATAGCTTCAGCCCATCACAAAAAATTTCAGCGCCTACTCCTTCGTCCGTTTTAGATCCATCTGTGTATATTTCTAATGACTTATGTAGTGGAAGCACGTTCCCTTCCCATTGACTGCGTGATGGTATCAGACTGACAAAGTTCTTATCAAGGGCATATTTTGGAGCCGTATAGTCAGTCGTTGCCGGAATATTTGGGTTATTGAGAACAGCAGCGTGTCCAGAGTTTGTAGCAAGCCAATGACCACTATAACGTAGTCGAATGGCCGTACATGCGGCCATCTGTTCTCCAAACGTGTCAAGAGGGAGAAAGTTGAGCAGCATGTTCAGGGCCGCAGAAGGAGTAGTCCTAAGAGCCCCAGTAATAGCGATGCTGGCCAATCCTTGCACCTTTCCCAGCAAACTACGATTAGCCTCTATACTCAAAGCAGTCCACCAAACCACAACCCCAAACGGAAGTATGGGGCGCAAAACAGCTACAACACACCCAACTAGACACCGATTTCACACAAATTGTTGTTGCTGTTTCATCTGAAAACCGAAAATGTCACGTATCACGGTATAAATCATCTGGTCGCACAAAGTTACCTAATTTCACTACTCGTTCAAACGCGGCGTATTATTGGGCGTATCATCTCCCTTTTCCAGGTGCTGCGATTTTCCAGGGGAAAGAAAATGCGGCGTGTCATTGGGCGATCCAGGTGTCACACGTTTGCAGATGATAGAACGTGTGTGTATGGCCGGCTTTGGACTGTTGCGCTAGTTATTTATTCTATTTTACATTAATTAATAAGCGAAATTTTGTGTGAAGAATGAGAATGTCCATTTCACGTTTACCGCCATCAGTAGAAATACACATAAATTCTCAACCTATTATAAAAATTATTATACTCGTACTATAAAAAAAAATATTGTGGCTTCCCAAAACTTTTCATTTCCCGTTTCTCGACACGTCCTAATTAAAATGAAAGATACCCACAACTCGTAACTGAGAACTATCCTCCTCGTCTCTGGAGCACAGACCCCATTAAAATGCACCGGAAATTACCAAAAATCTCATTCGACCTACCTACACATTCCAAACCTGAGAACCAAGTGGTAATTTTGTAAATTGAATTTCAGGACACTATGCTCTTTGCAAAGGCATGAAACTCTTTTTCTGTTTGTCTTGTTTAACTTTTCGCACAAAATACAAGTTCGTTTGTGTGCAATTTGGAATGCAGAAACGAATGAGTGTCCTTTGCCATCCTATATGTACCTGCCACCTTGTTGTATCTATTGGTGGTATCTTTATAGAAAATCTTTCTGTCGGTTGAGCGTGCCATGAGCCAAGAGTCAGAGTGCTCTATATGTAGATGCCATGGTCATTGAATTTTTTCCGGCAATTTAACTAATTAAAAGCATGCGATTTTACGTAAATGAAGTGGCCACCAAAAAAGCCGGTACAGTAACGACATCGTGATTGCACTATTTAAAAGCATAGAAAAGTTGCACGGTGTAAGGTGGAAGAGTTCTTTCAGGACCCGACACAACCACGATGGGCACATTGTATCTTTTCGGTTCGATGGTATTCGCCTTGTGTATTCAGTAGTACAGCACAGTGGAATGAAATGCAGTAACTATTCCCTGGCGTTTGCATTCAATGGAATTTCTAATTACTTAATTAGGTATTCGCAAAAGACAGGTATCTTGAAACGAAAATCAAAGTCGCTATGATAAGATGTAAATATTCAAAGATAAGAAATGCATATACAATAGGATGAAGGTTAGGTCAGGTTAAAGGGGCTGCCGTGATACACACAGCACACATAGACCACCACTGGACCCTTTGTGATACCACCATCGACTCCACAACCCGAGTCCTACCTATTCATTGAACCAGCCTGAGCTGTTGATAAAGCGCTGAAGCCGGTTGATGCTAACATCCTTAAGGTCGTCCAGATCGCCAAAATAAAAAGACCCCAAGGTTATTATCCTTCTTCTTCTAGCCAGGGCATGACACCCACATAGCAGATGAAAGGTGCTCTCCTCCTCATCCTCATCCCCGCAGCTCCTACAGAGGTCATTGTGTGGAAGCCGATCGGGCAGTGCCCTGTAATCACCCCCACAATAGTCCGTAGGTTTCGTCTATTCAACGCGAGTAGCTGTTCAGAGCGTTTGGGATCGATCCTAGGCCAAAGTTGCTTAGTCACCATACAAGTGCTAGCATTACTCCACCTCGCGTTGGCAGTACTCGAAGCATCAGCATTTACCAACATTTTACAGGCTGATAAAAACCACCCGAGATGGCGATGACTAAGCCCGGTCCCCTCAATAGAGCATCCTCTAGCTAGTTCATCCGCTTTCCAGTTTCCGTCAAAGCCACTATGGGCGGAAATCCAACAAAGAAAGATATTAAAAAAAATTTCCATCTCCACGAGACAGGTGCGGCATGAAGCAATAATCTTTGATTTTGTAATCACAGATTCAAGGGATGTAATCGCCGGCTGCTATCCGTGGAAATGGTAATGTCCCCACCCCAGCAGCTATGACACTACGCCTAGAGTCAGAGCCTGATGAGAGACTCCCAAATAGCTGCAATCTCCGCCTAAAGAACGCTGCAAAAGTCAGGGAGATGTAGTGACAAGTTTATATTCAGCTTGTCCGAGTCCACTCCCACTCGTTGATCCGTCTTAGAGCCATCGGTGTATAAACTTATAGCATTTGACTCCTGGAAAGTGTTAGCCTCCCACTCGACCCGTGAGGGGATTTGGCTTACAAAATTCTTACCGAACAGATACTTGGGGAGAGTGTAATCCGTCACCGCAGGAAAATCCAAGCTGCTAAGAACAGACGAGTGTCCCGTGACTGCCACAGTGAACTGTCCAGTTTCCCGAAGACGAATGGTTACGTTCGAGGCCACCTTCTTAGCAAAAATATCTAAGGGGAGCAAATTGAGCAGGACATCAAGAGCAGCTGCTGATGTATTGGAATTTCTCTAGCATACTTCGGTAAACCGCAAAGTTGAGGGCAGTCCACCAGACGATAATACCATGCAAAAGTATAGGTCGCAGGACTGGGACATAGAGCCAGAATACAATCTTCGTTTTCAGGCCCCACTTCCTACCTATGGCCTTCTTATACTGAATAGCGCAACAGTCACTCGTTCCTGGATATTGGATCTCTACCCCAGTTTCCTGTCCAGGATGACGCCCAGAAATTTGGCTTTTTCTGAGAGAACCAGTCTCATTGTGTTGAGCAATGGTAGATCGAATATTGGTCGCTTGTCTTTCCTTGTAAAGAGAACAAGTTCTGTTTTGGCCGGATTAGCACAAACCCAGCTAGCCTAGCCCACTTTGTCAGAATTGAGCGGGCACTCTGCATAATATCACTGAGCACAGGAAACTTTCCAGAGATTGCGATGGCTATATCGTCCGCATACGCGATAACTTTGCATCCCACACTTTCTAGGTCCAAAAGCAGTTTGTTAACCGCCAATTCCAAAGCCACCCTGAGGAGCTCCCCTATTAACACACCTGCACTCCGATGCTATACCCAAGCGAGTACAAATAACCCTAGGTGTTAGTAGTTGGTCTATAAGCCTACAGAGCGATCCATTTACGTTCAGACCGATGAGAGAATTGGTTATAGCCGCAGGTGCGACATGATTGAAAGCGCCCTCGATGTCTAGGAAGGCAACTAAGGTATATTCTTTACAGCCGAGAGACCACTCAATTGAACTCACCAGAGATTGTAAGGCCGTGTCCACCGACCAGTAGGCATGCTGTGATATAGACAGAAGGCGTGTTGGAATAGTAGCACGCAGGTGTACATCAATCAAGCGATCCAAAACCTTTATCAGAGTAGAAGATAGGCTAGTTGGTCTGAGGTCATTCGGACGCGCGTGTGTGCTTTTCCTCGCCTTAAGGATAAAAACAACCTCGGTCACGAGGAACGTAGACCAGTTCCAGACAAGCCCTTAAGATGGTCTCCAAGCAATATCCAACACGTGCTGCAAATCTGCCGGGATGATACCGTCAGGTCGAGCTGACTTGAATGACTCGAAGCTAGATATAGCCCACCGAATTTTTTCTTCTGAGAGAATGGATTCAAAGTCACAAGGAACGACCAGCCCCTCGCCCACAGGAGAGTGGGCCATTGTTTCTCTTGGGCTGCGTGGGAAATGCGTGCCAAGCAGCAGTTTAAATGTATCCTTACACGAAGTCGTCCAGGACTCATTCTGTTTCAGTAGAAAGCTGGGTATGGGTGGGTCAGTGGACAGAATCCTACGAAGTTTGGAGGCTTAACCCGAGCCCTCGATGCGCTCGCAAAAATTACACCATAAGCGGCGTTTCCCTTGCCTGAGTTCTCTCTTGAAAAGTCTCAAATGTCTCTTATAGGAAAACCGGTCCAGCTCCAGACCTGTGGACCTAGCCTTGTTGAAAGACTTCCTGCCCACAACTCTAAGCTCAGAGATTTGTGCATTCCACCAGACTGGTTTTCTCTTACCTCTTTACCTGCTGATGGGGCACGATCTAGACACAGCAAAATCAAAGGTCCCCGTTAGGCCCTTCACCATATCATCCAACTCCTCCCTACTAGATGGCCGAGGGGTAGCCGTTCCAGAAATGCTCCCCGAAACATAGACCAGTTAGTTCTTCTACGATTACGGAAGTTTGGATTCTTCACAGGCCACTCAGAAAGGCTGAATTGCAGATAGCGGTGATCGTAAAAAGAGTGCTCGGATAAAACTCTCCAGTCTCTGATCAAGTGGACAAAATTTTCAGAGACAAAAGAAATATCTAAGACCTCTGCTCTATTCCTAGTTACAAAGGTAGGCTCCGTACCCACATTGCAAATTAATAAGCTAGCACCAATTAAATACTCAAACAGATATTCACCGCGACTGTTGGTATCAGAGCTACCCCAAACGGTATGATACGCATTCGAATCGCAACCGATGATAAGACCGACTTTTGATGTTTCAGCCGCTGTAATTGCATCTGTAAGAATAGATGAGGGTAAGATATCCTCATCTTCATACGGAAAGTACGATGAAATTACCCAGTAAACAATACCACCGAGCTCAAGGCAAACTGCAACAAAATCCCTGTCACTATAGGATGGCAGTAGAAATCCCTTGAGGGATTTCCTAACCAACCTTAACCTTGACATAGAAAACATCATAGCTAGAAGATTTAAGACCCTTGACTAGGTCCCCCGCAACCCAGGGTTCCTAAATCTATGCGAAATCCTCCCCACTGCACGCCAAGCGGAGAAGAATAGCAACAGAGGCTGCTTTGGAATGGTGAAGGTTGATCTGGGCAAAACTGATCATTAATTTGATGACCTGCTTATCACCACTGTAACATCGGCCTCATCGTCGGAGAAGTCCTCCAAAGCAGCTAGATTCGAACCAAGGGACGCATAGTTATCATCCGTATCACCACCAATAGGCTCACTAACATTACTGACAGCCCCGTCCTACACCATTGGTTTCTCAAAAGTTCTCTTGGCTTTCCTTATGTCGCCCTTGTAATTTAAAATTTAAGGATCCCATTCGAGCTTGCCAGAGGAGCCAGAGAGGACGCATGTATTCATATGTAACTGTAATCAATTTTAGTAGGTACGACATATTCTCGAAGACTATCGCTAACTCCCTAAATTTCCCCCTAAAAATTCCATACCCCTAAAATTCCCCCTGGACGAACGGAAAACCCCTAAATTTAATAGGTTTTCCCTTAAATTGGCAACCCAAGAGTCCGTATTGATCTTCACGATGCGCATCGGGAGTTTTCCACCGGCTCCTCCAACTTAACAACCTTCCAACTTAGACCATTTAGCAATGGACCGTGCTTCGACCATTTAAAAGGGCTCCAACATTTGGGGAATAAGTCGACAGGCAGTCTACTCAGTTGATTCGATATTGACATATATGTTGACTGTTATGTCTAATTGTGTTGTTTTAATAACAACATTACCGATTATTTCAACAACAACAAATAACAACAATAAATTCGATTATGCAGCAGACACTTCGCTGCATTAGATTTTTTCGAATCTGGAGGTCCCCGCCAATTAAAAAATGGTGTTGTTCCTTCAATCAAATTTATTGATGGGTAATTGCACGAAAGATACTTTATACGAGGTTAGCAGTAAATATTAAGATCGTCGCCTAAAAATTAAATTAAAACAGTTAAGCCACACATTCAGATCATTTCTTTCTTTTGGGTACCTTGAAAAATAAATGGTAATTAGCACATAAATTGTCGTTTCTGAATATAATTTATTTGCAGGTTTCCATCTCTCTGCTGGTGTAGAAGTTTCATCTGCCCCCATTTTCGCTGCGCCACAAACAAAACTAAAAAGCCGGCTGCCTGAAAATTTATACTTTTCACTCTAATCAATCAATACACCATATTTTTTCCGTTTATTTGATTGATTGATTGATTTTATTCTGTATTGTCCCGCGATGCTTGGGTCACCTTAAAGATGCGCAAACTTTCGTCGAGACGGTTGGCAAGGCAGAAAGTTTGTGCATCTTTAAGGTGATCCAAGCATCGCGGGACAATACAGAATAAAATCAATCTATCAATCAAACGGAAAAAATATGGTGTATTTATGTACATCCCGTCCGTACTGTCAATTCCTGTCAACACTTAATTGTCATTCATAATCACTAAAATGGTCTACTGAGTCGACCACTTGTCGACTTAGTACCCAGATATTGGAGCCACTGTTTCTATGGAAACATACAGAACAAGCTCATTCCATGGCTATAAATTCAATGCCTTCCAATCATGGGTCGGAATGTCACGATTGCATGTTCGAATGAGATAAAGCACTTCGTCCGCGTCGTCAACGGAACGTGATAACTTAGAACATAGAGGCATGAAATGAGCTTGTCCTGTATATCTCCATAGAAACAGTGGCTCCAAAATCTGGGTACTAAGTCGACATGTGGTCGACAGTCAGCTACATTTTAGATGAGTGGTTTTCAAAAGTCATCGTTCGACTATATCTCCGATAAAACATTTTCAATTCCCACCCAGAATCATCTCTGACAGAACCTGAGAAAGTTTGACCAGTACTAAGTACGAAGTACTAAGAAAAAAAAACCAAAGATACTATTTCAATTGCAAAAGACATTTATTTGAACCTAAACAGTATTGAAAATGAAAGAAATTCCATTTGAAGCATATAATAGTTGTGTACAGCTCCACCATATAAGTATATCATAAAATTGTAAAGCTCAGTTATATAAATGTGAGTGGGGATCCGTTGCATGCTTCCTTGTCTCAAGCTCAGCTAACAACGGATCCCCACTCAAAATTCCCAAATACCATGTTCAACAAAGAAAAACGCAGAAGGTGAAATGTCATAGCCACTATTCGAATGGATGCTTAGTGTTCCATGGTGGCTACTTCGACGGAAGGGTCCGCTGGTGGATCCCTCCCTGAAAAATCCTCATCTGGTCCAGCTCCAGGACCAGGCACGGCCGGTCCAGCCGACGATGATGAAGACCCACCGGTTGTCGGCACGCGATCCAAATATTTCTTCGTCTCTTCGTCGCTCAAGATTTTGAATGGTTGATCTTTTCCAACGATTGCTATAGAGATTTCCTGTAAATTTTTACCATTTCAGTAAAATGAACTGCAATTTAAGGAAAAAAAAATGTATAATTACCATCAACGCTGACAACGCCTCATCATTCGGCATTGAGCTCTTCAATGCCTTGATTCCGTCAATGATCAATTCGTCTTTCGAGCGATTCTTGAACTCCTTCAAATGCCTCTCCAGATATGTGCGAGCACTCTGCGATCGCGAACCAATCGACATGGCCTTGCAATTGTAGTAGTTGGCCGACGGTACAACCTGATAGATGTGCGATCCTTGATCGTCATAGCCAGCCACTAACAAACCAACGCCGTACGGTCGACGATCGTAGCTTTGCGTTGTCACCTGCATCTTATTTCCCAGATTCATAATCAAACGCGGTATCGGGTAGTTGGTGTCATATGAATATTTATAGTTCAAACATTCCGAGCGCAAATAGCGACTCAACAGACGGGCATCGGCAGTGATTCCAGCTATTGAGATGCCCAGATGATCATCAATGGAAATGATCTTCTTCTGGTATGTGGCCAGCTCGGACGAGGCACGTTTCAAAGCAACAAGAACGGCATAATCTTTGTTCTTCAAGCCCACGGTGGCCGAACCAAGTTTCACTGCCTCCATGGCATATTCAACTTGATGCAAACGACCCTGGGGACTCCACACCGTAACATCACTATCATATTGATTACGGAACTGTAAGCAAACAAAAGAAAATGCGGAAATGAGTAAATTGTTAAAACGAAAGAAAAATGCTATTGAGATGCCCATATGACGCACGTCGCACACATGATCCAGCCTCCTGACTGCATAAATATTTATATGCTGTTAGGGCCGGTTGACACGTTCAAAGTACACTTTGGCAAAGTACGTTGACAACCTACTTTGAGGTTACTTTGAACGTGTCAACCCCCTTCAAAGTGCTTTGAAGTCTCTAGCATCCTATCAAAGCAAAGTAGGATGGTGCTCAACTTTCCATCAAAGAATTGACTGTAAATCGACAAGTTCACAGAAAAAAGTTGTTGGGGCGGGAAATAGTGAGTTGTTGGTGTTTTTTATTCAATTTACGGTGGTCTAAACAATGAGTTTTGGTATAAATTCCCTAGAAATGCTAAATCCAGCGTTTTTTGCAAGTGGCAAAGTGGTAATTCACAATGGTGGATATTCTGGCCAAGTCATACTTTGCCAAAGTGCACTTTGAACGTGCCAACCGGCCTTTATGTGCCTTTATTTAAGGCCGGTTGACATGCTCAAAGTACACTTTGTCAAAGTATGACTTGGACAAAGTATCCACCATTGTGAATTACCACTTTTCCACTTGCAAAAAACGCTGGATTTAGTATTTCTACTGAATTCACACCAAAGCACATTATTCACACCACCACAAATTGAATAAAAACCACCAACACCTCACTATTTCCCGCTCCAACAACTTTTTTCTGTGAACTTGTCGATTTACAATCAATTCTTTGATGGAAAGTTGAGCACCATCCTACTTTGCTTTGATGGGACGCAGAGACTTCAAAGTACTTTGAAAGGGGGTTGACACGTTCAAAGTAACCTCAAAGTAGATTGTCAGCGTACTTTGCCAAAGTGTACTTTGAACGTGTCAACCGGCCTTTAGTGAAATAAATGGCCATCATCACCACCATATTTTGTTATGGTTTTACAATACACACTTGAATTCTACATAGCTACAACTATTAGTGACCCAATCAGGTCAGGAGTTCGGCTCCAAGCATATTTGAATTGAAGGGTTTCTCACCGGGTGGCAGTCAACCTGGCAGCGAATGAGTACATTGATTAAAGACGGTACGAACGTGATACTGACCATTCATATCCGAATTGCTACCTTCTCGTCGAACGGTTTCGAAAATGAAGTGCTCTATTACACCTTGTACGGCATATTGGGACTTCAAAACAGAGAAAGGGGACTACTTTCATGTCCACAAAATCTACTCCTAACGAACCACCACCGAGTCGTCTTTCATAGTTGAGGTTAGACGCAATCAAACGCGATTTTTGCAGGAAGTAGCACATAATCACTGAAATACGCTTTGTCCCTAAAATTTTTACAGCCCCGAATTTCAATAAAATCCTACTTAGTCACTTATTAAACTTCACAAATTAGCTATTCTTACCATTTTTTCGCTGTGACACCAATGACAAACAAAAATCGGAGCCGCTACTTTGACTTTTGTCGTTTGTGCTTGTCACAGTTCAATCGTGCGAAGTTGGTTGTATCTAAAGAGGAAAAAAAATGGGAAATTGTTATAGTGGGAAGAAAAATAATGGTAACGAGCATTTTGGTTCGCGACTTGGCTAATGGTGGGTTTAAACTCGAGTAGATTTCTGGGTAAATTCCTTAAAGACCGGTTGACATGTTCAGAGTGTACTTTGCCAAAGTTTGGCTTGGAAAGAATACACACAAATGCGAATTACCGCTTTCTACCTGCAAAAAACGACGGATTTCGCATAACTAGGGAATCCGCTCCAAAACACATTGGCCACGTTTAGGCTGCGCGCACGTTGGCAAACGTTCGCGTGTCGCGTCAACGCCATCTAGATAGACAGGCCTGCGCTCAGCTGGTTTTGACGCAATTATTTCCTTTGATGACGCCATCGTATCCACAATCCAGTGGTCGGCGACTGATGGCGGCGAGTCCCCGGTATTTGTGCGTTCCGTGTTTAGTTTTCGTTTTCCGCGTTCAGTGTTTATTTGTTAGTAAAATTTCATCTAGTGATCCGGGAAAACAAACACGTGCGCTATGAAAGTGTGTCGTGCGGTCAAAAGATGTATTTTGTCAAGTGTGAACTGTTCCACGATGCTCTGCGACTGATCCCCGGGGCTGCGGCTTCAACCAAATTGGTGCAAGTGTCCAGAAAATGTGTTTTTAGAGGACTCAAAAGCCGTCTGGCGCAATTGCAATTGTAAACATATGTCGTACCGGGAACATCGTCGTGTGCAGTCACTGCCTTGGCATGGCATTGGCGAAGGAAATAATGACGTAACGATCAGCTTAGCGCAGGCCTGTCTATCTAGATGACGTTGGTTTATGTCAAACGGTTTGAGTCTATGGTTTCCAACCAAAAATGCGAATCTGTCAAATTGACCAATGCTCGGTTGTTGTCCTATCACCAAATCAAGTTCATTATTGTCTGTTACAGCCAATAATTTAGTATGAAATGTGTGTTTATGCACATCCTACTACTCCCCAGTCGGTTGTTTTGCCACTCAATTCTTACCTAATTATCCATTTTAAAGCACAATAATGAACTCAATTTGTTGATACGACAATAGCCGAGCGTTTGTCATATTGACAGATTCGCGTCTTTGGTTGGAAACCATCGACTCAAACCGTTTGACATAAAACACGTGAACGCGACACGCGAACGTGTCCCAACGTGCGCGCAGCCTTATGCAGTGGAACTAAAAGGTGATTTAACTAAATCGTTTTAGTCAAGGTTCTTACGACCACTTGATTTTCTGATGACGGCGAAGAAAAAACGTACTTTTGAGTGTTTTTTATTGGGGCATTTTCTTTCTTGAAGTGTTGATAGCATTAGAATTTATTTGATTTGTATACAAAACTACGCATGAGAACTAGATGACGGCACGTTAATTTTTTATTGTTTTCATGTAGTGTTTGCTAGTGTTCAGTGCCGTTCTTTTGATTTAGTGAAAATATTAGTTTTTGTGCGGTGAATTTTGTAAATATTGAAGGTAAGTGTTTGATATTAATTATCTACCAGTATAATCCCACCAGTAATAATAAGAGGTCCTACTAAGGAGGTGGGGAGCCCCCATATACAATGCAATCCGTCGTCAGATCCATCTGACGATATTTTGATCGTATGTGACTATCGTTGACGATTTCACTGATCTGACGATCAAATTTTATCTGCCGATTTTTGGTGCAATTTTACGGATTGCAGTGTATGGCGGGTCTTAGAAGATCTTTTTCATTCGACAAATATGAGTAGTTTAGGAGGTGTGATTTCATTTCCAAAAAGGAGTTAGGGTGGAATTTCAAATGTATGATTGCTGGTAAAACGTTATTACAATATTAATTTTTGGGCAGGCAATAAGTGCGCTCTGCAGCCGTGAGATTTCGCGCGACTGCATTTGAATCCCCCGTTGCGGTAAAAAAAAATTTAGTTTTAAAGTTTAAGTTCCCATAAGCTTATGATCGATAAGCTTATCCTAAAGTTCAACTGGGATGGCGAAAAAGGACAAAAACCGTTAAAGTCTTACAAACGTGTTTTTGCATCAGTTTTCAGTAAGTATATGAATAAAAAATTCTCTATTTCAATATTTCTAAACAATATATAATTACTTTGATTGTTTTTGTCATAATTTGCAGATTCATGTAAGCATCCTGAGTGTGGAATGCCGGAATACGAAGCATAAATGAAGAAAATTATCAAACTGTCTCATGCCATAGTCCATTCTTCGAATAACCGGCAGCGAGAAAAAACAACCAATTAAAATCGAAAATATATATATTATTATTTTTTTAAGTTTCTGCCATATAGTTTTTAATATCTAAGTTTTTATTAGTATTTTTATTATATTCTACTAACCACTATACCCATAGGATACCTAACTATTTTTATTATACATATTTAACTACTAAGAAATAAAAAACCTCAAACTAAGCGAAAAATACCATGAAACCTTTTTATTTCTAAAATTTTGTCATGTGTGAATCCTTAATTTTTAGCCGATCCGGCAGAATTTTTAAGAGGGATATTAAAAAGGCCCTGGATAGTCGTGCACACAAATTTCAGTTGTCCATTCACACCCAATTGGGAGTAAAGTCGCTAGCTACTTTCTGTCGAGAGTTATCCTGTTAACGGACAGGCACATCGCTTATTCAACTCCCTGCCCATTTCCATACATACTTTGCTATACCTACGGAGTGTCCTTTAGGTGTTGCATTTTTCGCAGTGACAAACACAATAGGCGTATTCGTTTCACCCCGGTCTTTGACCGGTCTGCCATTTTGTATGAAGGTCCATGAGATCCGGGCAAATCGAATAGGCCTAATATGCCCAAATACCATTTTTTGTCATTTTATACCTTATGCCAAAAAACGTAGTAAAAACGGGAAAATTTCGCACTCTACATATTTGAATCATTTTCTATATGCTATGCATCATACCTTATGTTAGTCTGATGAATAATGCTTTTTATATACATCATGTCTCACATATTACTGTTTAATGATCAGCGATATATTCAAAATATATAAAGCGTAATGTTTAAAAAAGGTATCACGCATCAAATTACCGGGAAATTAACGAAAAATGCGAAATTTTTTGTGTCGCACTTTCATAACCACACTCATGTCTCGCGCACTTTCGAGCAGTTCATTTTGTTCGGAAGTTCGCGGCACCTTGCGTTTTTTTCACTTCCAAATATCAGTGACAAGCACTACTTTCAATTGCACTTAAAATCGCGACACTAAAATCACTTTTACGCACGAAAATCACCAGATTTCAAGAGGTCGACTGCACGCGTTTTTCACTTTGTTTACATATGGTTCACTGCTTGTCATGACGTCATTACTTTGACACTCCGGCCTGAGGATAAAGATGGCGGTGATCGAACCATCAAATATCATAGAACGGTGGAAATAGGGGGAATTTTTTTTCCACACGTCCTATGATATTTGATGGTTCGATGGAAGTTTAGTCGTGGTTGTGCTCGTTCATGGGTGGCATCTTCGGATGCCCACCAGACCGTCCGTTACACTTCTGTCGTAAACGTACCATACACACCGACCGATCCATCGTCCGATATCGATATCGGCCGATGGATTGGCCTGTATATGCGCTTACCGTTGATTACTTTTTGGTAGTTTCATATAATTTGGATCAGGTGATATTTTGTGGCGATCTATCGGCCGATCGATCGGGCGAATATGGATCGCATAATGTATGGCTGCTAGTACGCTATCCGTTTGATTATAACTGCCGTGATGACCAGAGCGATAGCTTTCAATTTCAATTGCCCACTATGCGTAATTTCCTATGTCCCATCAAAACCATTGGACGGATGATATTTGAATTGACATTTGGAGTGTGATGGCGGCCATCAAAGTCATTATCGCGATGGGCCATTGTCTGTAGCACGCTTTAAACGTGCCATACACACACCAATCGATCGGCCGATCCGTCGCCCGATATCGGTCGATGGATCGGCCTGTGTATACACTTATCGTTGATGATTTTATTGACAGTTCCATTTAATTTTGATCAGTTTATTTTTTTAGGCGATCCATCGGCCGATTGATCGGGCGACGGATCGCATAATGTATGGTGGCTATTATGCTTAAGCGTGCCATACACGCAGCGATCGATCGGCCAATCCGTCCTCCGATATTGATATCGGCCGACGAATAGGCCTGTGTACATATGTGGAAATTGCACCGATCAGCCGATCAATTTTTTTCTGCTGATATTTCAGTGCATTTTCGTGCGATCCGTCGGTAACGATCGATTGGATGGTGTGTACGATTATCGCAAGTGAATGTCAAATTACCAAATTATTAAAAGATTAAATTTGAAGGATTCTAGTGATTTAAATGGTCCCGCAATTGAAATATCAAATATGTAGTATACAAAAATACCACGCAAATTCAAATAGTTAACAAAAATTAATCTAGGTTGTATTTGGACTGAATCCTAACCTATTTTTTGAATTGTTATTCGTTATCGCATCGCACGGAAATCGTACAGTGTGTGCGCAGTGGAGATCGTAAAAGCCGCCATACATTATGCAATCTGTTGTCTGATTGATCGGCCGAAGGATCGCCACAAATTTTCAGCTGATCAAAATTTATATGGATTAGTCAAATAGTCAACGATAAGCGCATACACTGGCCGATTCATCTGCCGATATCGATATCGGGCGACGGATGGAACAATCTGGCTACGTAATATGATTCACCTGGGCAGAAGTTCCTCCCGGTGGGCTCAGAAGACAATTACCTATACGCGTGTCACAACGTTTCCACCTTCTAAACACACCTCGCATATTCCCTCTATTTCCCCTGCAAGTGAACCCCATTAATTTCCCAAAACAACAGCTGATTTGTTTGCTGTGTCATTTTTTTGCAAGAACAACATCGCCGCCGTGACACAGCCAATCAGCAGCCGCCCACTACCACCAATTGAACGTCATTTATGCGTGACATTTCGCAAGTTTTCTGCATTGTTCCCGTCTGTTGTGAGCGCTCGTATCGTGGTCTCTCTAATTTGCAAATCTACGGAATTTGCCAAACGATTGGTCGACTGTAGTGAACGTAGAAGTGTGGAAAAATGGCAGCGGTGAATTCGGATTCGCGCGAGGAACGTTGGAGACGGGTGAGTGATTTGACGAGGAGGGTTAAATGACGTGCCCCACGGGTCACGGGGATCACGACAAAAGAGTGATGTTATCTTGATCGCAGCGGCCCGCTTGTTTTTGTTTATGTTTTTGTAGCAGCAGACATGGCCGGCCGAATATTTCAGCTTCGGGCAGTGTCCGTTTCTGTCCTCCAGTGTGCGACCTATTTGCGCATCAGGTCAAGTTGTTGGCATTTCTCGCCACCATGTCGGTGATTGTACACAGTCCAATTGGACGCCCGACTCAACTCTATGACTGTGAATCACCTTCGGTTGCAAATTTTTCCACCCTTCGCCCCAGCCACGAAGTCCCGTCACGCCCGTCAGTGTACAGTGGTTCGCGGCGCTCAACGATAAGAAATGAAGCCACAAAAGTGATGTAAAAATTGTGCCAGTTGGGTATTGGATTTCTGTGTAAAATTTAACTGGAAAGACTGCGCCATGTATCTGGGTTGACTTAAGGGCACCCGCCACTATGGTAAATGGAAAATGAATAAAACTCATTTGACTGTTGCCACCACAAAAGCAATAAAAACATTGGCCAAGTTGCCTGCACTGAAAAAGCATCTAAAGCTAAAGCTAAAATTCCACTATATGTGGAATGCGCATACAGTGGCTCACAGCTTATTTCGACCAGTAAAAAAATCTTTAACTGCCTATGAAAACTAAAGTAAAGACGATATCAACGTTGTTTAGAGGCAGGTTATTAGTCTAATGTTTAAACTAATCAAATATGACTTCATTTCTTTTACATATAAATATTTTAAAATAATTATAAACGAAAAACGCAACCAAAAACAATGCCACAGCTTATTTCAACTAAATACTTTGCACCTGTGAAATGATTCGTTATCCTGCATTGCAGCGGTTATTTCTTTTCTATGTTTTAGTCATTATATTCGTAATGTGTTCAAGTTCAGTCTAGCTAAATTTTTTGAGAATATCTTGCAGACAAATTAGTTTTGCGAAATGGGACCACGTACGACAATTGATCAGCGAGAACTTGTTCTCAGTTATTTTAAAATTTGCCATTCGCGCAGGAAAATCGGTGAGATAGTTAGACTAAGTAATTCTACAGTGCAGAGCATCATATACCGATTTTTCCGCGAAAATAGAACGCACGAAGAAATGCCTCCAACGAAATTTTCAATCCAACGGACGAGCGCTATATTGTCCGGAAAATCCTAGAAAACCCATCCCAACCCACTATCGGCTCCAAAAATTGACAGTGAAGTGGAAGCTGAGTTGGGCATGTCATGCCACCCGGAAACTATTCGCCGTGTGCTGCGAGAGCATGAGTTCAATGGCAAAATAGCGCGCAAGAAACCGTTTATAAGCGCCAAAAATCAGAAGAGTCGTTTAAAATTTGCCAAGAAACATTTGAATAAGGATTCCGGATTTTCATCATCATCGTGGCGCGACGGCCCGACGTCGGGCCTTGGCCGCCTGGATCATTGTCCTCCAATTATCTCGGTCACGTGACCGCGTCCTCCAATTTTGGGAGCCCAGCAGCTGCGCGGCGTCCACACCTACTGAGCTCTCCCAACGAGATCTCGGTCGTCCTCGCAGTCTCGCTCCGTCGACTCGTTCTGCATTCATTACTCTCTTAGGCATGCGATCATCGTCCATTCTTTGTACATGCCCTGCCCATTGAAGTCGTTGTAGTTTGACGATTTTCGAGACTTGCAGCTCATCGTACATTTCATACAACTCATGGTTGTACCGGATGCGCCATCCATCTCGATCGCAAACAGCCCCGAAAATTCGCCGTAGAACCTTACGTTCGAAAGTGTCTAGCATGTTTTCGGAGGCTTGAGTTAGGGTCCATGCTTCGCAGCCATAGCATAGCACTGGTCGTATAATGGTTTTGTACACGCGGAGCTTCGTGTTTCTGTGCACATGTTTCGATTTCATTATGGGGAGAACCGAGAAAAAAGTCTTATTAGCTAACTGTATCCGTCGCTTGATGGCGTCTCTTGACAGGTTGCAACCCAGGTAGATGAAGTTGTTCACGAACTCGATGTTGAGGTCCCCCACGTTGATGCTCGGTTGTGCAGGTGTCCTTGTCACCGATTGCATCATTATTTTAGTTTTACCCTCGTTAATACGTAATCCAACTTCCTTTGCAGCGGTATCGAGCGTATGCAGAAGTTCTTCTGCGTCAGCCAATCTTCGGGACATGATGTTGATGTCGTCGGCGTACGCTGCTAATTGTGTCGACTTGATGAGCAGCGTCTTGCTGTTGTCCATATTCATGGCCCGAATAACGTATTCCAGTGCTAGGTTGAAGAGCGTCGGTGCCAGTCCATCGCCCTGTTTCAAACCAGTACGTGTTTCAAATAGATCAGTAAGTCTATTCTGGATCCTGACTTGTGAGACGGAGTTGGTCATCGTCATCTTTGTCAGTCGCACTAATTTTGCTGGTATACCAAATTGCAGCATGATGTTGTACAGTACTCCACGATCGATACTGTCGTATGCCTGCTTGAAGTCGACAAAGATTTGGTATACGTTTACGTTGTATTCCCAGCACCTCTGGAGTATCAGTTTGACTGAGAAGAGCTGATCGGTTGTGGAGCGACCAGGTCTGAAACCGCTTTGATATTCGCCAATGACTCGTTCTGCGTACGGTTTTATTCTATTTTCCAGAATTTTCGTCAAAATTTTATAGGACGTACAAACTAGTGAGATGCCCCTGTAATTCTCACACCGCAATTTATCTCCCTTTTTATGGATTGGACAGATGATGCTTCTGCGCCAATCGTCTGGGATCTCCTCGTTCTCCCATACTCCCAGGAGTAATTGATGTATGGCATCAACTAGACTCGTTCCACCGAATCTTAGCAGTTCAGCTGGGATCTCGTCAGCGCCCGGCGCTTTATTTCGTTTTAGTGACAACAACGCGAGATCAACTTCCTCTACTGTCGGGGGTTGAATGGGTGGGCCTAGATCAACAATATCATCGAGAGCTTCCTGTGTGGGGATGTTAGATGGTCGGTTTAGAAGCTCTTCAAAATAAGAGGCCCATCGTTTGTTAATACCATCGGTGTCGCTGATGATGTTTCCATCCTTGTCCTTACAAAGGCTAGTCCTGGGTTGGTAGCCGCTCTTAATTGTATTTACTAGTTTGTACGCTTGTCTGGTGTTCCTATTAGCTAAGTGTTCGTTTATGTTCAGCAACTGCTCGTCAAAGTATTTACGTTTCTTACGTCTAATTATTCTATTCGATATTCGCCGTAGCTCGTCATATTTTTCTCTTCTGGCTCTGGTTCCTCGTTGAATCCATTGTCTGTAGGCCTCGTTTTTCGCGTCAAGTGAATTTTTGCATTCTTCGTCGAACCAGTCATTTCGCGCTCGCCGGGCTTTATATCCCACGACCTTCTCTGCGACATCCTTGATGGTACCCTTGAGTTCTTCCCAGAACCCATGGACGCCTGTGTTGCTGATGTTGTGTAGGATAGGTGATAGTTTTTCCTCAAGGGCGGTAGTATACGCCACCGCTGTAGCATCACTCAAGAGCTTATCAACCGCAAAGATTTTGGGAGGGCTGATTCTTGACTGGTGCACTGAGGAAATTCTACATCTGTAGGTCGTCTTCACCAAGTGATGATCTGAGTCGCAGTTTGCTCCTCGATAGGAGCGGACATCCATCACACTAGACGCCCATCTCCTGCAAATGAGGACGTGGTCAATTTGGTTGACGGTATGTGCGTCTGGAGACTTCCAGGTCTGCTTGTGAATGCGTCGATGCGGGAAACACGTAGAGCTTACGACTAGATTCCTGCTGCAGGCGAAGTCGATAAGTCGCTGGCCGTTATCGTTACATTCTTCATGGAGGCTGTGGCCTCCAGAGGTCCCCCGATGCCAACTTTCGTTCCCGACTTTCGCGTTAAAGTCTCCCAGCAGCAATTTGACGTCGTTTGTTGGAAGTGAGTCGAAGAGAGTTTCAAGGCGGGCGTAGAACTCGTCTTTTACTGCGTCTTCTTTAACTTCAGTGGGGGCATGCACATTGATGAGCCAGAGATTGAAGAATCGAGTCTTGATGCGAATCGCACACAGCCGTTCATTTATGGGTTTGAAGTCAGTAATATGCGGTTTGAGGTGATTGTCCACTATAAATGCTACTCCAAACTCCTTGCGGCCCGATGGTTTGCCACTTGTAAAAATTGTGTGCGATTTCTTGTCATTAATCTCGCTGCCAAGCCAATTTGTTTCCTGGACTGCAGTAATGCTCAGTTTGTACTTTTCGACCTGTTGAAGGAGGGCCTTCTCGGCCCCCGGTTTGTTCAGGGAGCGTACATTCCAGGATCCGAAAGAATAATCCTTTATTCGTTTGCGTGGTCGTCGTTGTTGATCCGTCCAATCCGAGGCTTTTGTTCCAGGTTTCTTGACATGGAGTGGTTTTTACAAGGACGAGTTGTCAGCACGTCGCTTAACCCCATTCGGGGGATGGCCTCGGAGATAGCTGCTTCAGATGGTTTAATAAACGTGCTGGAGCCCACACAACTATGTAGCAGGTCCAACTACGCAAGTCATTCCATCCTGCTAGACCTGAGACGCTTAGGTGTTTGTCAGCCATTCAGGCTACAGCTATCTGCCTTTTCCAAACTGTCTTATCGCTAAGACATTGGCCGTCAGCGAATTGATACACTGCCGTTACCAGGGGGCGCCCACGTGGAGGACTATGGAAAAGGTCTTTGCCCCCCATTCCGGATTTTGGAATACCGTTATATTCGCTGATGAGTCGAAATTTAATATGTTTGGCTCTGATGGAGCCTCATATGTTTGGCGTAAGCCAAATACAGAATTGGAAACCAAGAATGTGGAAGCTACAGTCAAACATGGAGGTGGCAGTGTTATGTGTGGGCCTGTATGTCCGCTAGTCATGGTTGCCAATTCACGAACCTACTCTTTTTAACCTACTCCGTACACCGAACTAGGTCGACCTACTCCATCGAAAAATGATCAGGTCGAAAAATGATCAGTATCGAAGCATGAAAACAAACTCTTTTTAACCTACTCCGTACACCGGACTAGGTCAACCTACTCCGCATCGCAATCGAAAAATGATCAGGTCGAAAAATGATCAGAAAGTTCAGGTCGGAGTCGGATCAGTTGAAAAGTGAATAGGTTTAGTACAATAGTTCTGTCTGTCTGTATCGGAGCATGATCAGATCAGATTGTTTAAGCCTGGGGACACGATGTCGCTACGCTATATTGTGGTGTAGAATGAAGTGGAGTCAGAATTGCAAAAAAATCAAAAAATAAAGGACTTTCTGAGCGGCAACCCTTTTTTCTCTAAAACACGGCCAATCTTGCTGGAAAAAGTTGGTAGGGTTTTTTTTGGGTTGCTGATTGTGAATCTGAAGTCCAAATGGCAAAAAAACAGATGGGGGATTCGGAATGGCAACACTTTTTTTGCACCCCTTTTTTTATAAACACGACCAATCTTGCTGGAAAAAACTGGTTGATTGGGTAGCCGATTGCGAATCTGAAGTCAGAATTGTAAAAAATAATAAAAAAAATACAAAAATTTCTGAGCGGCAACCCTTTTTTCCGCAAAAACACGGCCAATTTCGCTGGAAAAAGCTGGTAAGGGTGTTTTTTGGGTCGCTGATTGCAATGATGTCTAAATGGCAAAAAAAGCAAATGGGGAGGGGGGTCCAGAATGGCAACACTTTTTTATAAACACAGCCGATCTTACTGGAAGAAAACTGGTAGCGGGTTGATTGGGTCGCTGATTGCGAATCTGAGGTCAAAGTAGCAAAAAAAAACCAGGCCGAAGCGTATATACCCTAGACTTGTACAGACCTAGTGGTGATACCAAAAGTACCAATTGGCAACGACCATGTGCATTAAAAGTGAGTTTCCTATATGGCCAGTTTATAGGGGAGGTTGGCACACATTCATGAGGATCTTGGCGATTCTAAAAATCAATTAACTAATTCTACAAATATTTGTCGAATTTTTCAAGTCGCTAGCTTCATTCTATCGAAAGTTATTGCTTATATGAAGTCTCACTTGTAGGGGTGGTTGAAGTTCCTTGGATCGGATCTTGCCCATCATAGCCACCAACCAATTAGATCACCCTACAAACATTAAAAAAAGATGTCAGGTGTCTATCTTCACTCTATCGAAAGTTATCGCTTATTTGAAGTTTCATTTGAAGGGGAAGCAGGGGTAGACCTGTTCGGTCCTAAGATTTGTAGACCGGTTTTAGGTTTTTATGAAAACCGGTTTTCCTAGCGGTCAACCGAATCATTAAAAAAACCTTATGGTCAAAAAAACCGGTTTAAAACCGACTCATTAAAAAACCGATTCACCAAAAGACCGACCGAAAACCGACTCGTTAAAAAGACTCATTAAAAAACCGATTCACGAAAGGACCGACCGAAAACCGACTTGTTAAAAAGACTCATTAAAAGACCGATTCACCAAAAAACCGACCGAAAACCGACTTGTTAAAAACCGACCGACTCGGACGAGTTAAAAACCGACTTATTAATTAAAACCGTTGAGGAAATGGAGTATTTTTGTGTGGACAGTACAGGACGGAAGTATTCAAGAAAAGGTTTTAGCTTTTGATTTGAGTGTGATTTGGTATGTGGTATATCCACACATTTGGTCGACAAGAGGCATGCGTTCAAAGTTAAATAGATATGAACAATATACCCATTGAAAGGTTGAATTGAATTGAGGAAAAAAATGTCGGAACTGATGATTGTGAGTAATAAAATATGAAAGTGTACTGTACGTGGTTATCAGTGCACCTGTTAGAAAAATTGGCATTATGATATGGCGGGCGAGACTCATGTATTCTAAATATTGTAGTACAGGTGTTAAAGGAGTATTCTATTCTAAAGAAGCCCCTAAACGATCAAGCCGGTTGATCAAAATTTTGCGTCAATCGATTGGATCAAGCGTGATTGATTGTCTAGGGACCGATTTTATGTCAAGCGTGGACGGTGATTGATAGAAAGTTTGATTGACTCAAGCGATTGACGAGGGTGCTTCACCGTCTGTTGTCTTTCAGTTACATGACACTGTTGTTTTTTCAGCATTTTCAGAACTTTCAGATTCTCCAGAGCACTGGCTGCTGGCGAGTGACGGACGCAATGCTTCATCAAAATTCGCCTAGACGGTGAAGCACCCTCGTCAATCGCTTGAGTCAATCAAACTTTCTATCAATCACCGTCCACGCTTGACATAAAATCGGTCCCTAGACAATCAATCACGCTTGATCCAATCGATTGACGCAAAATTTTGATCAACCGGCTTGATCGTTTAGGGGCTTCTTTAGAATAGAATACTCCTTTAACACTTGTACTACAATATTCAGAATACATGAGTCTCGCCCGCCATATCATAATGCCAATTTTTCTAACAGGTGCACTGATAACCACGTACAGTACACTTTCATATTTTATTACTCACAATCATCAGTTCCGACATTTTTTTTCTCAATTCAATTCAACCTTTCAATGGTTATATTGTTCATATCTATTTAACTTTGAACGCATGCCTCTTGTCGACCAAATGTGTGGATATACCACATACCAAATCACACTCAAATCAAAAGCTAAAACCTTTTCTTGAATACTTCCGTCCTGTACTGTCCACACAAAAATACTCCATTTCCTCAACGGTTTTAATTAATAAGTCGGTTTTTAACTCGTCCGAGTCGGTCGGTTTTTAACAAGTCGGTTTTCGGTCGGTTTTTTGGTGAATCGGTCTTTTAATGAGTCTTTTTAACAAGTCGGTTTTCGGTCGGTCTTTTGGTGAATCGGTTTTTTAATGAGTCTTTTTAACAAGTCGGTTCGGTCGGTCTTTTAGTGAATCGGTTTTTTAATGAGTCGGTTTTAAACCGGTTTTTTGACCATAAGAAGGTTTTTTTAATGATTCGGTTTTTTCGAAACCGGTTTTTGGGAATCTCGGGACCGGTCCTAACAGAAGACCGGTTTTAAACCGGTGGACCGGTTTTAGGAACAGGCCTAAGCAGGGGTTTCATTGGTTGGATTTTACGTATTTTCAGTATTAGCTAACTGGATCCTACTACAAATTTTGACCAAAATTTCAAGTCGCTAGCTTTATTTTGTCGTAAGTTATCGCTTATTTAAAATTTCATTTCTAGGGGAGGTAGGGGTTCCTTAGGTCTGATCTAACCCATCCTTAATGCCAACTAACTCAATCTCACTTCAAACATTCGACCAAAATTTCAAGTCGCTGGCTTCATTCTATCAAAAGTTATCGCTTATTTGAAGTTTCATTTGTAGGGGAAGTAGAAGTTCCTTGGGCCGGATCTTGCCCATTTTCAATGCCAACTAACAGGATGTTACTGCCAACGTTCTGCCAAATTTTCAACTCGCTAGTGCTATTCTATCGAAAGTTATCGTAATTAAAGTGGTAGGGGAGGTAGGCGTTCCTTTGATCTGTTTATGCCCAACTTACTAAAACCCAAGCAGCTTCTCACTTCAGGGTTACATATCAAAAATCAAATGTCTACGTCAATTTGTTCAAGAGTTATGGACAAAAAACCTGAAAAGTAGGGTAGTGCGGGGCTCTTTGTAAGAAAATTACCGTTAGTTTTCAACTGATCGATTTTATTTTTCCAGGGGAGTATAAGATCACCCCCACGAGCAATCTACCAAAGCTCGAGCTTTTCATGTTTATTTAATCGGGAGTTATAAATACATTTAATTATTCTACATATGTAGGGGAGGTATGCGTTCTCTTGGCCTGATCATGCCCATTTTCAATATCAACCAACTAGATCATACTTCCAACATCTGACCAAAATTTCAACGCTCTAGCTTCATTTTATCGAAAGTTATCGTGCGAACGGACAGACAGACGGACAGACAGACAGACATGGCTAAATCGAATCAGGAGGTGACCCTGATCATTTATATTATGTACATTGATATACCTCCGGAGCCTCCTTTAAGGTGTTACATATTTCCGTCGTGACAAAAACAATATACCCTATACTAAAAGTCTAGGGTATAATTAGATTCTGAACGGCAATCCTTTTTTTGAAGAAACAGCCAATTAGTCTGCAAAAAGCTGGTAGGAGGTTACGTGAGTGGTTTTGCTTAACCTGAACGGGGAAAATTACATGAAACGTGTGGTGATAAAAATTAAAGTAAACGCTCTTCACAAGTGCGCACATTATTTCCCTATTGGAGCGCGTATGGTACCGCACTATTAGTTGTTTGTCATTGCCCAACAGAACAGTACTCGTGACTCGTACTCGGGTGAGAATGTGAACGCGCACCTCGCCCAGGCTACTTGCCTCGGGCATTCTCGGCGAATATACTCGCCGAATATACTCGCCTTGTCCACTCGGCGAGAATGTAAATCGGCCATAAAAGCTCCACTCCATCTGATATCAATAAAATCCAATTGAAAATACAATCCATTTTATTCGACACTGCAATAGAGCGATATGTAGATATGTCTTCTAATCTAGTCAGTAGTTCAGTTCTCCATTGTCTTATTTACAATTACGACTCACTCAGACTTCGACGAACCTAGTTTACCCACTCTTTTGTTCTTTCACTCCATCTCCAACTCCATAACGGACGACAGACTCGTTTCATATACGGAGTAGGTCTGCGAACCTAGTTTCTTGAACCTACTCCGTTGTCGGACTCGGAGTAGGTCGACCTGATCCGCAAGAGGAGCAGGTCATACCATGACTAATTGATAGTGCCTTCATGACAGGGTTCTCAGGCGGACACCTTAGAACATGGCAATACCAATCCATACGACAATCTTCGAGCGTTCCTGCGGCAGCCGGTTCTTCGTACCGGAACGACCCGTTTTTAAACTTTTCGCTACCACAACAACAACAACGATCTTCGAGCTTTTCAGTGATCGGTTGCTGAACAAACAAGCTGCCTCGGATGTAGGTACTTTTGATACGATCCTTTTTAGTCACACCGGCTGACATCCGTAGCATTTTCATCTTAGTCGCAGTCATTTTACTTTCGTATGTCTTCACTTCACACTTCATTCAATCGCGAAAATTCTGAGAGAGCTAATTCTTGATTGGTGCACTGAAAAAATTCTACATTGTTAGGTTATCTTCACCAAGTAGTGGTCTGAATCGCAGTTTGCTCCTCGATAGGATCGGACATCCAATACGCTGGACGCCCACCTTTTTCAAATGAGGATGTGGCTAATTTGGTTGACGGTACGTGCTGTTGGAAATTTCCAAGTCTGTTTGTGAATGCGTTGATGCGGAAAACATATGGAGCTTACGATAAGATTCCCACTGCAGGCGAAGTCGATTAATCGTTGACCGTTATCATTGCACTCCTCGTGGAGGCTATGTTCCTCCAGTGGCTCCCCGATGCCAACTTTCCTTTCCAGTAACGGCGTTTGTTGGAAGTGAGTCGAACAGTGTCTCCAGGCGGGCATAAAATTCGTTTTCACTGCACCTATAAACTTCAGTCGGGGCGTGCACGTTGATAAGCCAGAGATTGAAAAATCGAGTCTTAATGCGAATCGCACCCAGCCGTTCATTTATGGGTTTGAAGTCAATAACGTGCGGCTTGAGTTGATTGTTTACTACATATAAATGTAATTCCAAACTCCTTGCGGCCCGATGGTTTGCCGCTTTTGAAAATTGTATGCGAATTCTTGTTGTGGTATCGATGCTTCGTATACTGCAGTTCTTCTTGCATCCAGGGGGTTTGGTAGCTCTTGGCCGTTTAAAAACGGGTCGTTCCGGTACGAAGAACCGGCTGCCGCAGGAACGTACGGATTCTTGTCTCGCTGCCAATCCAATTTGTTTCCTGGACTGCAGTGATGCTCAATTTGTAATTTTTGGCCTGTTGAAGGAGGGCCTTGACGACCCCCCGGCTTGTTCAAGAAGCGTACATTCCAGGATCCGATAGAATAATCCGTTAAACGTTAGCGTGGTCGTCGTTGTTGATCCGTCCAATTCGAGGCTTTTGTTCCAGGTTTCTTGACATGGACCAGTTTTTACAGTTGCCATAACATCGCTAAACCCTATCCAGAGGTGGTCTCGGTGATAGCTGCTTTAGGTGGTTCATCACGTGCCAGAGTTCACACAGCTATGTTGCGGGTCTGACTACTTAATTCATGAAATGGAGAATGGAGCTTCGATCCTCTGCGCGAACAAAAAAAAACTGTCTGTGGGTACTAATAGAACTCCCAGAGCGATCCGAGCTTGTCAGTATAAAGACGGTGCGGATAAGAGATGCAGGCTAGCAACTGCTCGTCCGAAAAGTATCGTCAACAAGCCTTCGAAATGCAAGAGATGTTGACGCGCCCATGTATCTGGAGGGGTCAAGACAATTAACAATGATCTCTATGATGTTGACGTAAAAGATCTTGAATGGTGTCACAAAAACACAAAAGAGTTGTATGCCGCAGCCACCACGAAGACGAACTCGTATATTCCCTCAATTAATTCATGTCAATAAAATTTCGCAGACAAATTGAATGTGCGACATTGTTTTGCAGTTGACTCATACCAACACGTATAATAGTCATAGCAATGAAGTTATCTTTATGATTTTATTATCACTGATAACAACATAGCCGTAAAAATAGATTGCTAGCGGCTACAACCCGAAAATACTTGAACATTTTCACCTATTCGTTTCTTGTAGGCGGTAGTGGGAGAATTGCCACCGGATTTTCTACGATTCGCCACCACTCGTGAACTTCAAGAGCAAGCTGACTGTCAAGCGGCTATGGCTCTCTATCAGCAACAATCCTTATCATCTTATGTCGTAAGTAAACAATTCATTTTCATATTTTTTCTTTCTCAACACAACAATTTTCTTTTGCAGGCTCCCAACATTGTCGGCCGACTTAGTATAACAGTCGCTCAGGCTAAATTGGTACGAAACTATGGCCTTACACGAATGGATCCCTACGTACGGGTTCGCGTCGGTCATTTCGTCTACGAAACACAAACAGACCCGAACGGTGGCAAAACACCACATTGGAATCGTGTGATTCATTCGCAGCTACCGGCCGGCGTCAATAAAATATCTCTCGAAATTTACGACGAGTGCAGCTTTAAGATGGACGAATTGATTGCTTGGACGGACATACCAATTACAGAGAAGGTATTACGCGGTGAAACGCACGAGGATTGGTATCCGCTGAATGGCAAACAGGGCGAAGGATTAGAAGGATCTATTGATTTGGTATTGAGCTTTACGACACAATCCTATAATTATACTCCGCAACTTGTGCCGGCCCCGGTGGTGATGGTGCCAAGTGTTAGCGGGCCGCCATTGCCCGTTTTTGTTGCGCCACAACAACAACAGCAAGTGGCCGTTAATCCGCCTGTATTGCAAATAAGTGAAGCTGATCTGAAACTGGTAAGTGAAGAGGTGATTTTGAGTATATTTGTTGGGAATTTGAAAAATGCTGGAAACACTTTTTAGAGTATCTACCAGTTCAGCCAGACAGAGGTTCTTTTCTTGGTATGTCTGTCTTTCAGCTTTCGGTCGGTTAGAAGGTGCATGCTGGCAACTGCGTTCTCCGAAACTAGTTTATGCCAAAGAAACGTCAACTGGGCCGCATGGAACAGTTGACTGGGGCACATAGCACGGACGTTTCTGAAACACCATATATGTACGCTAGTCAAGGTTTTTGAGTGCCAAATTTTTGTCAAAAACAACGAGTATAAGCCCGAGTAAAAGTGGTGTTTGATTAACCCCTTTCAGGGGTGTGTGTCGTTTGTGTCGGGAAGTAAATTGATAGGACAGATCCCGAGAATTGTTGAAGCTCAAGATTTTCATTTCAACCTTAGTGTTAAACCGGTCTAGTTTTTTTTTGCGGAGCCAGTCGGTTCCCTTCGCAAAGTCCTTTGACAGAGCTTTCTAAAAGCGTGCCACTTCCAGCAGGAACTGATGCACAATGGCTCTTCCATCACTCATGTTTGTAGAGCCTAAGAAGCCGGTGAGAATAATTCTGTACTCTTCGAACCAATTAAAAAAAAACTACAGTTATTCTCACATTGTTCAGATTTGGTGTAGCTTTCATATGACGTGCGTACTGTCACTATATGAGGAGCACATCGTAAGCCTTCGAGCTAATTAGTTAACGGATCTGGTTCTGGATGCCAAGCGGAATTCTCTGAGTCCCTGAAACCAGTAGGACTATCTCCAGGACTTGTACTTTGCAGTGGCTGTAATGGGCTGATTACGTTGTCGCCAGAAGCAGTCACAGTCCGTATTCACCCTTGCGGGAAAAGACTGATGCAACTGCTTCTTCCGGTAAAGTGATCAGACCATAAACGCGCACTGGGGGTTTGTGTGTCGCCACTTGAGACGCGCGCGCCATCTCACACCTGACGAAAACATCGTGCGATATTTTCGAATAACGGAAGAATCGGATGAGGTACCGGACCCAGCCAATGAGAGTCGCCCAATTGCCAGCTTAGCGACAAGATCCTGCTAAGCAATACGATCGAACGGAACCAGGCAGTTGTTGTTGTGGTAGTGATGCTTGAAATACTGCAGTTCTTCTTGCATCGAGGCAGCTCTTGGCCGTCGAAAAACGGGTCGTTCCGGTTCGAAAAACCGGCTGCCGCAGGAACGGAACCAGGCATTCGTTCGCAATCTTCTGTGCAGAGGTCAACGGTCTCCGCGTGTTTGGTAGAGTTCAGTTGTCTTTGGGCCGTATAAGAGTTGAAATTCAACGTTAATTCGGGGCGGTCTTTCAACTCACTGACACATTTCCCATTGGACTCCACGGAAAAGACGAAACTGTGACTCGTTTAGTTCGGGAGCGTCTAAGTGCGAATTAGTTTTGTGATCGCGCGACCATTTGCGCGGCGAGCTTCATTCTATAAACCGAACGGGCAACGGTAACGCCGCGACTTTGGGGCGATTGTCACACCGTGTGGTCCCCGCTGCCGCCATAACGATGCTGTACTCGCGACAGCTGAACTGGTCTGCCAGCACACGTAACGGGCAGTCCTTGGAGAGGGGTTTTTGATACTCTGGTGTCCTCGGGTCTTTGCGGCCATATCAACTCTCGTCCTCCGAGTTCCATTACTACAAATGGCGCCCAACGTGGGTTCCAAAATTTAGACGAGGACCCAAATTCATTGCGGGTCCTCATATCTTTGTTTCCTCACCACACCGGTCCTTAAGAGTGCTTAGGCACTTCCATTGTGAGATTTAGCCTACACGCCATCGCTTTACCCAGGCAGACCGTAGGACTGGAGTTCCTTCCCCCTGCCACATTCTTTTAACGTAGCGTTTCCATATCCCTAACAAGTCCTGATCTGCCTTGTGTTGTTTCGGAGGTTTTGTGACCTTGTGAGAGATGTTCTCACTCTCTGATGTTTGAATCGATTATCTTACCGGGAGAATAGGAGGAACCAGGGATAGTGAGCTGCATAAAACGCTGCGGTTAGTGGACTGCAGAAGCACTCCCAGGACTTAGCCGAAGGGTTGAGCTCTACTAACCATGTAAGGCGGCTGATTGACTTTTTTCTCGTACCTTAGAATCACCATCTCGTCTAGCTTTGACTTGCGGTCAACGGATGTACAGAATGGCGTGTCGTGGACACTGGCACCAGCGACGCGACGTGTCTCCTGCGGTTGTTAATGAAAAGCTGGGCGGAGGAAGTGATTCAGCTAATTATCTTTTTTGGAGTCCCCTTTTTTGCCGTCCATGAAGAACTTTTCCTTCCTTTTTTGTCAGGTCCTTGTACAATACGTCCTATTGTTGTTGTTGTAGCAATGCAGAAATTTAGTTTGAGCGTGTGTGTGTGTCATAAAATCGGCGCGCCCGACTCAGTTTTCTCCGTAGGAAGTTGCAGGAACGCAACCACTCCGATAGGGTTCCTCCAGAGCGCTATAAGTAATAGGTGCGTTGGTGCTGTAGGGCAGTCGCAGATGTGCTCAACGTCGTGGGGAGAACTGTTGCATACCGGGCAAGTGTTTTGGATGCTGTGGTCGATTCGGGACAAGTATGAGTTACTGTTCAGAGTAACGCCGAAGATTTTTGGGTGGTTTGTGGTGGGTATTACGAGACCGTCTACTGAGGTGTTCAGCTGCATCTTTACTTCTTTGGTCCAGGATGTGAATAGTGTTGCGGTGGAGTTTTGAACTGATAGCTTCAAGTTCTTGCTAACGTAGAAGGTATTAAGTTCGTGTAGGTAGTCATTTATCCTAGCACACATTTGGGTGATGTTGTTTCCCGTTGCTAGTATAGTACAGTCGTCGGCATAGCTCACAATCTGGATTCCTGATGGAGGTGAGGGAATTCCAGCGAGGTAGAGATTAAACAAGGTCGGTGGTAAGACGCCTCCATGGGGGACGTCTTGTTTAACCCTTATGAGCTTTTATTTGCTACCTCTGAATTCGGTGTAAGACTGCCGACCAGCAAGGTAATTTGCGATCCATTTCACTATTGATATCGAAAGCGACGTGTTGTTAATGTCAGACAGAAGTAGGGAGTGGTTGACCGTATCGAAGGCTTTCGATAGGTCAAGTGCTACCATAATGGTTCTGTGACATGGACGGGCTGCGCATTTTTCGGAAACCATGTTGGTGATCGACCAGCTGAGCATGAGTCGCAAATGTAGGGAGTAGGACAGCTTCAAGAGTTTTTGCAATTGGAGACAAAAGCGTGATGGGACGGTAGGAGTCGCCTTGCGTATGCTTTCGGAATCACCCTACCTTTCTTCCATATTTCAGGAACGACAGAAGATGAAACGGATAGGTTGAAGGCTTCCGTAATGTAGTCAATTGCAGGCATGTCGAGATGCTTCAGCATGACCATAGATATGCAATCTGGTCCTAGGACTTTGGAGTTGTTGACGTTTTTATGGCTGAAGCAACTTCGTTCGATGAGATTTGAAGTGTATGGTCTATGTTATGGTTTCGAATAGCTCTGCAAATTTTACGCTTTAGCCTGTCGGGTGGCGGATGTTCAATAAATTGTCTGTTGAATAAGCTAGCGCACTGTGCATAATTACTAGTTCTAGTGCCACCGAATTCAATCACAGCGAGTCCTTTCTGACTTGTTGGGCTAGTGAGGGCTCTTACCGTTGATCATAGCTTCCAACTCCAGTTGTTAGGCTGCAATTGTTGAGATGCTCATTCCACTTTTGTCTCCTATATTCCGCGACATGGTGTTGAATTTGTAGGTTTAGATCTTTGATCCTGGGGTCATCAGGTTTGTGCTGCGAATTCTATCGCGTTCATCTGCCAATCTTGCTGCTGCGGTGGAAAAAATTAGGCCGTACTGTTGGAATACGACCAGCCGGGATGAATCTAGCTGCTGCCTCCACAATGATACGCCTTAGATTGGCCTCAGCTACTCGAACATCAGAGGGTGTAGGTAAGGCTAAAAAGCCGCGTTCGTGTATTCTTTGAAGCCATCCCAATTTGCTTTGTTGTGATGGTGGTCGGTATGAATCACATCAGATGGTTTATCAAGCTTGATTACTATTGGCAAGTGGTCAGATGACAGCGTGAGAGTCGGTTTCGATTGGGCAAAGTTGATGAGGCCCGCACTTGCAATTGATGTATCGGGGGAACTGGAACACGTTCCTGTGAAGCAAGTGGGAATGTCATCGTTAAGGGGACAGAAATCTAATGCATCCGCTTGTTCTGCTATGACAACTCTTCTGGCGTCGTCTTCGAGGTTGGAATGCCATAACTTGTGATGAGCGTTAAAGTTAAAGCAGGTCGCTGTATTGGCCAAATAGGAAGGGGCTTAGGTTTACGCTGAACCCCGAGGGACAGCTTGATACTGGTGGTATGTAGAAGTTAAATATTTCTATGTCCACATTTCCTGATTTAACAGCGATGGCCTGTACTTCCTTTGTGTTGTCAACTGCTGGGACGACAATCTCACGATATGGCATGGATCGATGAACGAGGATGGCAAGCCCCCCTCCAGCATTGGTTAGCCTGTCCTTCCTTACGATGTTAAAATTGTCATAGGAGTTGAGGGACGAGTTGTAATTTAATTTTGTCTCCTGTATAGCGCCAATTAGGATGCGATGTCTATCCAAGAACGCGGTGAGCTCTGCAATTTTACGCTGCAGCTCATTGATATTCAGCTGGACAATATATAGGCGGTTGAAGTTAGCGACGGGTGGACCGATAGTCAGATTGTGTTGACTCTGAATAAGTCGTGCGGGATTGTTCGCAGGTGTGACCGGAGACAGGTGGGAGCTTGATTGTGTATTCGCCGCAAATGAGGGTGAATCATTTGAGGTGGATGTTTGTTGTCCTCTGTTCCTATAGAGACCAGCTGTAAATGTTGCGTTCCACTCTCTATGGTAACTTAAACCGGAGCATTCCAGTTGAATCTAACTGAGGTTGCATTTGCGTGCAGCGTTTTGTTGCAGACGCATCAGATCCATGGACCAGGGTTGAGTTCGATGCCGGCGCGGTGGAGGAGTATTGAGAACAGCTGCGCCGAGATGTGAAGCTCCCAGATTCCATAAAAAACGAACATGTTGAAAATATGACACACGCATATACTTCCTTCTTTCTGCATTGGGGCTTTGGCAGCTCTTGGCCGTTTGAAAAACGGGTCGCTCCGGTGCATAGAACCGGCTGCCGTAGGAACGAATACGTCCCAATAAATAGTATCATCAGTATCGAATTTTCGAGTTGAATAAAAGAGCGAGAGAGAGAGCGAGGCGGGGAGAAGATTAACATTTGAATTCTTTGAGTAATCTGACCTTTTAGCTTTCAAATCCGTTTTTATACCCTAGTTTTTTTTTTCGTTGTTGGTATTAAATTACGGTTGGTTTATTGGCTAACACGTTTAGGCCGAATTTACTTACCTCGGTCCTTGGAGAGGGGTTTTTGATGCTGTGGTGTCCTCGGGCCTTTACGGCCATCTCAACTGTCGTCCTCCGAGTTCCAGTAACGCTCCTGAATTTACTCCTCTCTCTTGTGCTTTTACAAAGCTGATGTCATTATCGATACCCACTCGGTTAATTATATCTCCACAGTTCATTAGCCCGTATTTCTCTAAGTATGCATCGTCAAGAAGCTCAGAGTGTCTGCTTGAGCTCTATGCAGCACATTATGAGCTCTGCTGCGTTTGACAGTAACTTTGTTTTCAACGACTTAATCGTAAAATTATTATTTTTCTTTTTCAGGTTCAAGAAATGTTTCCAAACATCGATAACGAAGTCATTAAAACCGTTTTCGAAGCCAATCGCGGTAATAAGGACAAAACGATAAATTCATTACTACAAATGACTGATTAGGAGAAATAAATATACAAAAAGAAAAAAAAACAAGATTTCCACTTTGCAAAGAAGAGAAAAAAATACTGCAGATTGTTTTATGATATTTCCCCCTTCTATTATAATTTCTATTACATTAAAATAAGTTGTCTTCTTTTTGTTTGCCATAGTCGAGAATAGCAGTATGTAAAAAAATACTAAAATGTTGCCCTCATTATTTCTTTGTTTTGTTTTGGTAATATAGTATGTATTATATTTTGCACGAAACAAGATGTACAGGCGTACCGTCTATCTTTTCGAAACGAGTATTTTCCTATGTGTATTATATTTAATCCGTTCTAGACAAGAATTACTGAGCATTATGTGTATCCGCGCTTAGGAGAAGGAAAAAAAATCAAAGCTTGTTTCATTAATTAGAAGTTTATTTTAAGGGAAGCATGTGTTTTTATTTTTATCTCTCTGTTAAGTGTTGAAAATGCTGAAATTAAAAAAAAAAACCAAACAAATCATGAAATTCCAAAATTGCTATATATATATATATATATTTATTATGTAATTGTACTTATAATGAAAAGAAAATAAAAATTATATATTAAAAAAGTATAATCGGAGCAATCAGCTGAGTATCATTTAGTCAAAATCATGTTGTAGTAGTAACGCCTTCTGGTATTGAGGGGTTTGGACAGCTCTTGGCCCTTGTTGCTGAACGGGTCGCTCTGGTGCGTAGAACCGGCTGTCATATCATCACATTCGTTAGGCGAAACTTGTTATTTAAACGTTTTTGTCAATGTCCCGCTCGGTGGTTGCATGATTTACGTTCCCTCATGTTATATGGAACGGAGACGACACGACTGGTCGAGAGGTTTTTAAAATAAAAATATTTAATCGCGGGCAATAATTCATTTTTAAAGCGACACAAAAACTCGACAGATTACTTCTAATTGACTAAGAGGTGAGAAACATTCATTCTTTTTCAAGGAAAGCTTACACGTGGTAAATATTGGCGAGAAAAGTGGAAAATATTAGCGAAAATATTTATTTTTGAACTGTTCAGCTAATTTGCTCAACAATTGTACAGTCTTTGCGCAAATATATTTCTTTTTCCGAAAACGACTGTAACGACAGTCGGCAAAATGATTTTGTTTGTTTGCTCGTATTCGCCCGTACAAGTAAAATTGTGATCGAATAGGAACAAAGCGTCAAAACGACACGAAATACTTATTACTTAACGTGCCAAGCACTGTCAACGGAAATAAATAAAGCAACAATAATATAACAGTAATATAAAGGAATTTCAAGAGCAATGGCTAAGCTGGAAGTAAATGAGTTGTTGCTTTTGTGGTAGCGATGCTTCAAATACTGCAATTCTTCTTGCATCGAGGGGGCTTGGCAGCTCTTGGCCGTTGAAAAACGGGTCGTTCCGGTACGAAGAACCGGCTGCCGCAGGAACGGAAGTAAATGAGTCGATCAACGCGCTTATCAGTCAGTTGCTAACTTGAAGGGTCAAAAGCACTAAAATATTTTCGTATTAGTTCCTTTGTTTTTACAATCAGAATATTAATTGAAAAGGCAAAGTTTCCTTTATACTGTAGATTGTTTATTTTGTAAAATGCAAACACGTATTTCGGGAGCAACTTGCGCCCTTCTTCAGTGCCCGCTTTATAAGAAATTCTTATATGACTAATCCTACATTTTATTCATTAGCGCCTGGGTGGCGTATTCTCGGCCCCTTTAGCCGGTTTTATACCCGCAACGTATGCAAGCATCAAGTTGGCGGGTATGGATACCTTGGGCAGGTGATACGCCGGCATCCTGATCCCAAACGTATGTTAGTGGCGGTCGACGAGCAAGTTCCGCACTATTGCACAGGTATGCTGAATAACGTGTTCCTGCATAGTGCCAATCAATTTGTGCGGCAGGTTCAATTTGGTGAGGGAAGTCTGAAGGTCTTTTGGTATTATACCGCTAGCCGACAATATTACAGGCACTATTCGTACACTGCCAAGATGCCAAGGTTATTTGATTTCTTGAACCAGTGCACTATATTATAGTTTGCCCTTTTCTCCGCATGCTTTTTCTCGATGTTGATGTTATGGGAGATAGTAACACCGATCTTCACTTTGTCTGACTTCAGCAGACACAAAGCAGCAAACGATTGATCCTTTAAGTTGAGTGGAGTTAGACCATCATCTGCCTTGCAGACAGCATTATGCAGAGCACTCAATCTTGCTTTGCCTCTGAAATAAGTGCGAAGTGATTTGACTTGCTGATGATGTAAGTTTGCAATTTCAACTAAGCCTCCGATATCACGAGGTTGACACATTCGCTCCACTGACGATTTTGGATATAGCATTCGGAATTTGGACATAAAACACGTACCCCGCCAAAGATGTGACAGACCGCGAGACTATTCCGAATGAATAGGTCAGTGAAGGTGTGTCATATAAGTTGAATGCATTTATTTTATTCCTTCCCAATAAGCTGGATTTTAGCACCAATTTCTACCTGCGCCAGAACTCAACCAGCAGTCCCTCTCTCAAGTCATCAATGCTGGGTTGTTCACCTTGCAGAATTCCCAGGTATTTGTAAAAATCTGCCTCCGACATTGCACCTATATGGATATCATCCAAGATGAAACGGGGTGCGGTGCCTGAACGCCTTTGCGGATGGCACGGATTCGACACTTGTCTAACCCGAAGTGCATCCGAATGTCACAGCTAAAATTTTCGGTGATCCACAGCAGATTTTTAAGATGTGCGTTGCTTCCCGAGTATGGTTTGATGTCATCTAAGTACATCAGGTGAGTCGGCTCGAATTTGGAAAACATTCCAAGAAGACCATGCTTGATGACATAGCTGCACTGTCTAACCGAATTCAAAAGTGATGAAAGGGGGTTAAGCGCCATGTAGAACCAGAGAGGAATCAAAGAGTCCCCCTCGGATATGTACCGGTTGAGAGCATATTGCCTTCGGTTGATGGCACTGATAGTATTGTGTGCCATTCTTCCATCACTTTTGTCAGAAAGTTGATTAGGACAGGATCTACGCGTTGCATGTGAAGGACCTCGATTAGCCAGCTATGGGGGATACTGTCAAACGCTTTGCTCAATCGATATAGCAGCAATACAGATTCCTGTAATTGGGCGTAGCTTATCCTAGAACAACCGAGTCGATCGTCAGTTGTTCCTTGCAATCCCAAGATCCACTCGGCAGCCCATTTGCTCCTCGGCAAGGATATTGTTCTGCTCGAGGTGCGTATAGATCCTGCCACTAATAATGGCTGCTATGTACTTGTACAGTGTCAGCAAGTACGTTATAGGCCTCGTTTCAGCAGGGTACTCCGCTGTTTCCCGTTTGGGCAACAAATAGGTTACACCTGCTGTGAGGAATGGTGGAAATTCCGCAGGGCTATTAATCAACGGATTAATCTATTCAGCGAGCTGACCATGTATACTCAGGAATTGCTCTTACCAGGAATTCTGAAATTTGTCAGGACCAGGCTCCTTTCAATTTTTGGACCGCTTAATAACTTCGCGGACATCGGATGACCTCGGTGAAAATTATGCCAGGCAAGCTGTCATCACGGATGGTTTCGGCAGTGATCCACTCAGTATGATCAGCGAAAATTATGCCAGGCAAGCTGGCATGGCGGGTGATTTCGGCAGTCATCCACTCTGTATGTTGGGTGTGTTGAGCGGGAGTTTGCCAAAGTTCACTCCAGTATTGTTCCGCATCAGCCATTGGGAAATTAATAGTGGGGATCTTGTAGAAGTTCCGTTGGCTTTTGGTGAAAGCAGCATTCTGAACACGTCTGGAGAGGCTCAGCATGTATCATCGAAGACGATTTGAGATGACTGCGAGCATCTGTCGTGTGTCCAGTACTTCCACCAAAGGAGTTCCGGAAGAAGTGGAATATTTACGGAGGATCTTTTCCACTTTTTCGTTCAACCGCCTACACATATTCCCGGCGACGGACTGAGTCAATCGGCCAATATCCTGTCGTAAGGTATCAACTGTGGAGATTATTCAAGTATCTACGTCGGTTAGATAAAGAGGTTAGTCTAGGTACAAATTGAACAATACATGAAAGAGGTAGAGTTCGCTAAGAAAAACCCCATCGGGCACATGAGATCTGTAGTAGCTAAACATATGTTCGAGAAGGCACACAACATTACATGGGACAATGGCGAAGTAGTCCGCAAAATTAGGCGGAGTAACAAGCTTGTTGCCGCCGAAAGCCTCGAAATACTCATGCAGGACAAAAACAAGCTACTCAATACTGACGAAGGGAATTGCACTTTGAACCTTTTCCAAGTAGTCAGTATAGTCACAGGTATGAAAATTAAAATGTAATTAGCGAAATAGGTAATGAGAAGAATAATAAAACAAAATATTGTTGAAAATTATAAAATGTAGGATTAGTCACTCGTACATAAGAATTTATAACAAATCGGGCACTGAAGAAGTTGCTCCCGAAACACGTGTTTGATTTTTACAAAATAAACAATCTACAGTATAAAGGAAACTCTGTTTTTTCAATTGATAAAAAGTACTAAGCTTGGTTGATGTTGTTGTAGCAATGGTCAGTGTTCGATGTGTTTGTTTGTAACATGCCTACGGTTTCGTCTTCATCCCCGGTGTTGAGGAATAGAAAGTTAGCTGCCTCTATTGGGTTCTCCCACAGCGATCCAGGAGTCAGGTGAGTGGGCGCAGCTGGGCAGTGAAAGATATGGTTTACGTCGTGAGGGGTTCCGTTACAAGCAGGACAGATGTTTGAGACGTCCTGGTCTATGTGAGATAGGTAGGAGTTCAGTCGCGAACACCAGCCTGACCGAAGTTGGGCGAGTGTTGTTCTCGTGTCTCTCGGAAGTCTTTACTCTTCCGGAGATATCATTGGTGGTATAGACGAGAGCACTGGATTCGAACCTAAGTTTGCTATTGATTTATTGACCTATCGATGTATTGCTACGATGGCCGACCTATGTGCGTTACCATCAAAGGGTTCCCTTTTGTATCTCTGGACGTCTCTTTCTTAGCTTGGTGATTCCCTACGGTGTACACGCATATGCAGAGGTACAGTAGTGGTAATGGTTCTCAAAGTGAAGGGAGCTGGTTCAAAGAGATCATGACCTTAAATTTGTTTATGACCTCTTTCAATGGTTTCATTCTTGAAGATCATGCTTTTAGGTATATATTGACTCCAAGGAAGGCATACTATAGTTTTCTGAAATTAATAAAAAATTTCTTCGAATGAATGATATTTAAAATAACCCCTAATTTTTTCACATTGAGTTTTGAAAACTAGCTCCACTTGCCTCCAAGGGGTCTTTAAGTTGGTGATATAGTAAATACTCTCAGGATTATTAATCTGCAATGATCCCGACCCACGAATACCCACAGCGATTCCAGTTGTTCATTGATGTTCATTGTTTCGAATGTAAGTTTCGATCATCCTTGCACATACTTTATCGAGATATTGACCTCTAGATCGTTTAAAACCTTGTTTTTATGCATTTCTGTTTTAAGTTTTAATTTAGTGGACATTTGAATTTCTGGAAGTCTTGCTCCAGAAACTCATTGACTTAAAAAAAAATGTCCACTAAATTTTGCGAAAAAAAATATGCATTAAATACGTTATTTTAAAATTGACCATCCTCTTAAATCAATCTTAATTTTTTTCTAATGGCATTTTGAAGACTAGCCCCACTCACCTCCAAGATGCTTTTGATTTCATAAGATAGTATCATACATACATAACTTCAGTTTAATTTCCCGCAATTTAGTAACCATATTCGGCTACAGTGGGCTATTAAGTCCGTTGGTGTTCCTAGGTTAACATGCTGCTTTTTGGTCAAACTCGTATTCACTTCAATATCTGGTAGACCCTACTTGTAAGCGGATTATTCAAAAGTGAAGATGTACGGAATGATCAACCTTTGTGTAGCAAACTAATATTCCACACTAAATGGGGGTGTGATGGCGCCAGTGCAGATTGCAGAGCTTTACGGGGGCAGAAGAAGGGATATCGGATTTCCATCTTTTCTATCTTCGATGTTTCCTGTGAAACTCTAGCGTCAGTTTCACAGGAGAATCAAGACGAAAGTGTACGGACAAATCCTCGCCCGTTTTCTACCAGGTATTGTAGAGCCTTAAGGTTTTCTTATCAGAAGGAAATTCCCGAAGTAATAAGGGAAGAACGAAACGGAATGGAAAATGAAATAACGCATCTTCGTGACACCGAAATTGATGATAATGGGCTGCAATGCAGAATTTATATTTTACGATGATTGATGGGAAAACGAAGAACATGTGCAAAAACGCTTTCTATCAAACAAGCAAGGAAAGCAGATATCCTACACCAGTTTAGGAAAAAATTGGGATTGCTCGTGGACATCGTAAAGGAAGGAAGCGGGACAACGAATACCGGAAACACGGTCAGAGGCTTTTTTTTTTTTCAAAATTACGAACGTCAACCAAGATCTTATAAAACGGTTGGGGACTATTTTGAAAGTATATACATAATATGCAATAATCATCACATTATAAGCTTGAAACACATCCATGGTATTACTTACCAGCTACCGTCCACAAAATCCTGTTGTACGGTAAGGAAATTATTGAGATTAGCATTCTGTCAATAGGCTCCATATCGGAAGAGGCTCAAGAAAGCGAAAGCAACAATTGTAGATTCTTTAGAGCACACAACAGCAGAAAATCATCCCGAACAGCTACGAACGAAGATGTCTTCCATCATTTGATGCTAATTTCCTCAGATCCTTTTATATCGCATTTACTTCAATAATTCTTAAAAAAATTATATTTCTTAATTCTACAAACTACAAATATCTAAATATGTTGTTGAAACAAATAAATGTACAGTGGAATCTACCTTAACGGACACCTTCTATAAGCGGACACCTCTATTAAGCGGACATTTGTCCCGGTCCCGAGCACTAAATTTTCGAACAAATTTGTCTCCATTAAACGTACACCTCCAATATCCGGACGCGTTCAAACATTTCAGCACTTTTTGTTTGATTTAATCTCCCTCAACCGGACACCAATAAAAACATACAGTCAAACTTCCATAACTCGAATCACCATTCTCGAAAAAGTTAGACTTGTAGAGACTTCGGGTTTTAGATTCCCACTATCATGATTCGAACGTCCGCACTCCCTGTTTTCAACATTTCAAGGTATACAGTGCTAGCAACGGACTTTTGCTCTTTTGCTCTGACACTTATGAGAGTTAACTAAATTCAATTTAATACCATCCGAATCAAGACTGTGCGCTTGAATAGGGTCGATTTATTCACGATTTTGATAACATCTGCCACCATTTTTGTAACATCCAAATTACCAATTTTCAAAATTTAAGACTCGTTTACCGCGGTGTTAACGTACTCTGTACATATAACAATACATATCTTTATTTACTGTGTTATCGGCAGGACCTTTTGTCAAAGGTAAAATTCTTTGTTTGTTTGCCGAGAGGACCTTAGTCATACCCCCCTATACCGAACTACATCAACCTCGTGCCGTCGCGTCGTACAATCATTTGTGGTGTATTTTATCTGATAGCGCTGCATTCATGGTCACTTCGGCAAACTTCCACTTCGTTCCGACGTGTCCTTCATCACCTTCCCATTGCAACTGATACATGGTAGCATCCAATTAAATCATCCAATCTTTATACCCATGGCATGGATTTTCTCTATATCGCAAAAGGGCGATCGCAATAAGATATACGAGTTTATCTTAGCATCTGAATACAATGCCGTTTAAATCCAAGACTTAATCAAGTCACATCGCATTTCATTCTCAATCTGTTACCCTGATAAATAAAATACATAATGTTATATTTTCCTACCCATAAATTCCCCACTATAATGCTTAGTCTAGCCTGAGAACACTCCATTATCATTCTTATATCCCTTTTTCCCAACCCTTATCCGTTATTCCGAAATCCAAATTTATTCATTCTTAAATATCAAAACTAGCCAAATCAATAGATCTTTTGCATTGAACGCTACATCGACATCGTTTCTCGCGAGGCGATTGCCACTCCTTTCCTCTATAGAAATTGGGAAGTTAGAAGGATATCCGACTAGTGCAAACCCAACATAAAAGACTACGACAACGACCCAAAGGATATACGAGTAAGTATTTTGATATATTCCGGACTACAGCATAACTGAATAAATTATGAAAATGTGACGAAACATGAAAGCATACTTTACTTGCGTGCATTCCAGGATAGCCAAAGTAAATATAAATTTTTGTTACCGAACCGTAAGTGGGCACGACAAGGGATTCCGAATATTTTATAAAACGAGCTAAGGATATTCGTCGTTCTGAAGATTCACAGTTGTAGTCGAAAAAGCTTGGGTCGATCGTAACTCCTTGTCTAACATAAAGAAAACCATATGAAGAAAATTCATGAGGTATCCCTTTGCCGTGTAGCAACATGCTGGAAACCAATACGTGTTATTTTAGATTCCATACGAAATGTTACTTCTCGGCATACTATAGACGAATATAAGTCCAATTGCTTCGATTCCTTTTTATTGGACAGGTAAAGGTAGATAGATACACCATGTACTCGTATCTTTTGAGTATTTTTCTAGATACCGCGACCTATTCCCACTTGGACCAAAAGTTGCAATAGGAATGTTAATGGACCTTTGCACAATACGAGTTTAAGACCATTCAGATAGATTTGTGCCCTAACAGAGTGCAATATTGCTTTAAATAAATTGAAAAAAAGATGCTCGTTCATGCATCATTGGGAATACGAAATACTATATGTACCAGGACGACCAAGAACTTTTTCACATTCAACGATAAAGTTCGCCACAACCATTTTGGTCGCGAGCATGCATCGAACCACGTCAAACTCAATACAATTTTTTTTCCCAATTCCACCGTTCTATAATATGATATTTGATGGTTCGATGAAAGTTCGGTCGTGGTTCTACGCGATCATGTGTGGCGACCTTAGAGTCATACGATGAAAAATGGCTTCCGCATTTTGTTCAGACCGGCTGCTGTCACACTGAACGGGCCCGAACAGACCGATCTAATCGACCGCGACCTATAAAGTTCGCCACACATGAACGCGCACAACCACGACCGAACTTCCATCGAACCATCAAATTTCATAGAGCAGTGGAAATGAGGAGAATTTTATTTCCGCACGTTCTATTGATTTTTACGTGATTCGAAGGGTGATCGTGACCAAAAATGGTTCTCGTGTGTGTCGAGTTGAACAAACCCAACTTAAGGATGGTATGTGGGGGCGTTCACACCAACTAGATGGCGATCTAAGAGCCTGATCTACTCGTTTAGTCTATCTATTCAATTGCTGTCGAACTCTCACCGAACGAACTGTCGCCTGTAGACAGATCGAAGCTCGAATATGCACTACATCCTGAAAAAGAAGAAAGTCGTCAAGCTTATGTCTAATCAACAGACAGTAAGCTAAGTCCAGGTCCGTCGAGAAGGGGGCGGAAGCAAGCGAAACACCCCGGACCTGTGTTTTTAAAGGAAATTTGAAACATGAAAAAAAACGGTCAGTCTTGTAAAAAAAAAAGATATGAATCAAATGTTTCTCAAGAATGACAAAGAATAATTCTTCTGAATCCTATACAAGAAGTGACAGCTTCGAGAAGGCCGCGTAACATTGAGCATTAATATTTCAATACTATAGCTACTTAGCTGATGATGTCGTGATGATTTTATCATTTATACTCATGAAATATATATTTCATCAGCTATGGCTTGAAAAATTCGTTAATGATATACTGTTGTAGCACGTCTTATTAATTGCCTTGACCCCTCCGCTTGAGCGGGTCAACATCTCTAGCTCTTCTATGCCTTGTCGACGTTTCGATAGCATATCTACTTTTCGGAAGTGGAGTTGCTAGAATGCACCTCTTATCCGCGCTGTCTTTATACTGACAAGCTCGGAGCACTGTGAGTACAGGCACAGGCAGTGTTTGATCGTGCCGAGATTTGAACTCCGAGCTTTAGATTAGTATCGTAGAGCGATGACCGAACGACCACGGTCACCGAGCGCGATGAGTGGTCATGTAAACGTATCATTAAAAAGCGCGTATTTTAGGTTAAAAAATCTCTTCATTTAAAACCTTCTATTAAATTGACGAGATTCGGTGGTGGTTACAAACGGTTCAGTTCGATCGTCTGCTGTGAGCTTAACAGAAAATATGCATCGGCGTTTCATCATTACCTTCCGCAAAATGACATACTATCATAAACCTTGCCCAAACGTAGCGTCTCAGACAATAGTGTCCGGTAAGAAGTCTGCAGATAACTCTAACCTTATTCCGGTTCAGCGTTAATAGATCAGAAAATCTTTTACTCAAATAGCTCAAAATAGATAGGTTGGTATGCCTCAGGCCTAAGAGCTGAGCGGTGGCATCTATGCGCTCCGTATTCTAGTAATACATAGTAGGATCCTGCAGAAGGACTACGCACCATAAAATGGAGTGTTTAAAACGTGCCATACACACACCGATCGATCGGCCGATCCGTCGCCCGAAATCAATATCGGCCGACGGATTGGCGTGTGTATCTGGAAATCGCACCGATCGGGCGATCAATTTTGATCTGCCGATATTTTAGTGCGATTTTCGTGCGATCGATCGGGGACGATCGATTGGGTAGTGTATGTGATTATCGCAAGTGAATGTCAAATTACCAAATTATTAAATGATGAAATTTCAAGGTTCTAATGATTTAAATGGCACTGCAATTGAAATATCAAATATGTGGTATACGAAAATACCACACACATCCAAATAGTTAACAAAAATGAATCTAGCTTAGATTGGGAGTGAATCATAACCTATTTTTTGAATTGTCATTCGTTATCGCATCGCACGAAAATCGCTCAGTGTGTGTGCAGTGGAGATCGGCAGATATTTTGTGGCGCTAATTCGTCAGTCAGTTCATTGCCGAGTCCCGACAATGTCACAGTGACCAGTAACCTAGTATAAATACCCCTTTTTAGGGTTATGGTCCATGCTCAATGTTGTTGGAGAACAGAGACACTAAACTACAGAATCCATTCAACTTACAATATCCCTGACGGAACCTTAGGGTATACACCGTCCGGGATGGAGTTCATTTCAATAACGTATAGATCTATTTTACATATTTAGTCCAGTAAACTGCTGCTCTCAGCGATACATCTAATGTTATGTAGCTTCCGCCGAGTACCATTGTAAGTGTCACACTTCCGTTGACGATATTTCCTCAAAGTGTTTCTTATAATTAAGCTTGTGCTATAAGGAGTCCAAATTTCTACGGAGCAAATCTTGGTGTGAAACCCTCCGATGCCTATCGATTATGTAGATCGGTCTGTTCGGTGTGAAAGTAGCCATCCAGTTTAAATCACCTATTCGGCAATTAGCAGCGAAATTCCGAACCCATTCATTTCAGAATTTTAAAATTAGAATTTATCGAATAACAGAAATAAAAATTCATCCCCACTTCTTTTCGTAAAAAGTCTTGATTTCACAGCGCTTCATTATATGTATGTGTTGCTCATAACATGGGTAGCGTTTCTGAGAGAACACTGATTCCGATCCAATGTCACAAAGATGTAAAATGTTGTGCATCCGTGAGTGAGAGAGAGAGGGGAAGTTGCGCTATCTAATCCAGAATCATGTCGAACTATTTAGGGGAAATTGAACCGAAAAAAATATATGTAATTCCAATCATGATCGGTCGACATGATTCGGAATCAGGTATTTTCTGGCTCACTCACAAAGGTGTAACATTTTAAGTCACTGCCACACGGTATTGGGATCATAGTATTGTCTCAGGATTGGATTGGATGGTTGGACAATTGGCGGCTGACCTTGCATAAAGTAAGTTAAGTAGTAGGCTTGCGTGCAGAAAATGCCTACATCACTAAACATTACTCTCCGAGTGGTAGACTTTTAGCCGTACGATTTTTACTGACATATGAGCCGTTTTCTCAATGTCTAGTTAAAGTTTATCCTATCGATAAGCGCTAACCGCCACAAATCCTTCAGCTAAAAATTTATCTTACGATAATTCCAAACGGCTGATACGGGCTGCTGAAATTTTAGCAGCTAGAACTGTTTACGTTTCACATTCAAATGAGACAATTAAACTTGTCACGGAAAACAGAGTTCTGAAAATTCTTTCGATGGAAGAGAATTCGAAACGAACTCAGCCCGCAAATATATGGCGAGAGACGGTACAAACGAGAATAGAACAGGCGGCAGAACTCCGAGCGTTTCATTGGGCGAGTTTCTAGAGCGGACAAGTTTTCTTATTCTTGGATCTTCTTTTCTGATTTCCTCAGAAACGCTGTCCGGTGCGATCCCGGCACAATGGAACATGTTACAGGTAACGTCATTTTTCGGATCATAATTTTCTTCCGGTCCATTTTACCCAAACTTCTGACAGCTCACAGCTGATAAATGCGGACGTGTTTTTTCCATTGTAGCGGAGTTCTTTAGTGCAGCGGTCGCTAGTTTTCTGTGTTATGTCGTCTGTAAATGAAAGTCAATGGGTGCGTTCCTAAAAGTATCGTAAATGCGCTACTTATCCATTGTCCCTTCACCGATACTTGATTTCTCCGGTGAACGACACGATTCCCTTACCGCCATGAATATATTTCACACAAACATACGCCACTTAATAAGGGATATTTCCACTTTCAAACACAATTTTCAAATAAAATTACGAGCGGGGACAGACTTTCCGGTCACTATACGCACTTTGAGGCCAACAAACAGTTATTTACAAATAGAGTGACAGAACTTGTCAAAAGCGAACTGGCAAAGCCCTTAGGAATCATGAAAGGGAAAATTTGATCGGAAAAAATTCGCGATACATTTCCCCTTCTCGAAAATTATAGTATCGGTGTCTGAAATCGTACCGTTCTCGCAAAGGATCTATGAAACCGTGTCGACGCGCTTCCAACACGGTCCAAAATAGGAACGCAGCCAATGTAAGATGCAATAGAAATGAATAAGCACACAGTCGTAATGAATGCCTTCAGCTGACAGCTGTTCAGCTTGGCAGAAACATAAAAACTGACAGCTGATGGATCATAGCCCATAGCCGTTTCTAAGACAACTTATGATCCACGGACCGATTGGAATTGGATCACATTCCCAATTTTAGTGTGTTGGAGCCGCGATCATTCGCTTAGGTTTAATTTAGTTTAACCCGACATTGGGGAAAACGGTCCTAACTATGAAAAGGACCTAAGTCTACCTTGTCCGTGTTATTGTGCATATATTTGGTTCGTTTACTGTACCTATGCACATTCTTTCGGCAAAATAGAGCACCTCGCTTGTATCATATGTGAATCGACTACACCTAAATGTAACTGGTACATATTTTATGCAACTAGTAGTAGCTTTAAAGCGAGTCGGAAGCTGGGATGGAATAGAATAAACATTATATATCAGGTCGACAGCTTCCGGTATAAAACTACCTCCCCATTGGATTTATTGAATCATTTGTTTGAATAATTCAAGGCGCATTCTGAAAATGTCTGTGAACGTATGAGCCGACACATGTTGGTTTATTTGGAAAGGAAAGGAATGAGACATTTGGATGAAGCAGCCTGAAGGATGTGGCAATTGGCAAATCCGCCCACTACCTTGAAGCGGTAGTTGTAGCTGGAAATATGTATCTATTAGAGTTTGAAATAGACGACAATTCAACAAGCTGGCATTGTAAAGATTCTCGTATTTTACGAAACGGAATGGGATAATCTTTTTACTGCACGAGTATATATGGCGAGCCTAGATTAATGTTCATAGAGACTGGACTCGAAATTCAATACGTCGGTCATTATGTATACTAAATAAAATACAGCATTAAGCGCCCAAATGACTGTGCAGGCCTCCAGGGCTCAAACGCCTGTTCAGTAACCACTTCGAATCCCTGAACTTCGTTGTAAGATCAAACCTAATAGCTTTTACCATATGGCTGTTAAAAAAATCACAATCATTAATACTGCTACTATTTGCCCTAACATTCCTTCTGCGGCCTAGTTGATGTGTCGTTAGCATATAACCGGTGGGATGATGTATGTTGCTAGCATATGCATCCTATCCATTTAGCCACATTCTGCGACAAACCGGGAAAGGACTGGCTTATTCTTACACCCCACACCACCGGAAGAAGACAACACAAAGAACCATGTTAACCAATGGGGGGCGACCGGTAGCTCAGTGCGTAGAGGCATCAGTCTCATTTCTGACTACCGGCGTTTCGGGCTCGAATCCCGTCCACGACGAGGTTCGTGGCCATGGATTTTTGGTGTTGTCTTCCCCTTGTGGTGTGGGGGGAGCAGGAGGTGCATGCTGGCAACTGCATTTTTCGTAAATTCATTTATGCCAACGAAACGTCAACTGGGCCACATGGAACAGTTGACACACTATGCTTCACAAGGGGTTAGGGCAATAGAGTAATGGGACTCGAACCAGCAAATCAGTAGAAGAGATATCGGAATGACGCCACAACGAACTGAGCTGAGTTTGATGAAGGATTCCGATAGCTGTAGCATGCAATTCGCAAGCACAAGCGAACAATCTCCTAAAGGACGATTTTTCTATTACATCAATATTTCTGGGAAATCGAACATCTCAGTTTTCAAGTAATTTGAAGTTGACACCCATTAAAACCCAATTGAGAGTCACTAAACCACTTTATTCTGAAGTTTATATTAACCGAGCAAAGCAACCTATCAATTTGTAACATACGAGTAGTCATCGTAATTTCCCTGGCTATCATCATCTCACCTCTATTAGGACTTTCGGGGTTAACCCTCGTATTTATCTTACCCAATATCATCGAACATCGAACTATGCATGTACAAACGCGTACATCCTCAAATTGAATTGAAACATTGAGACATTTTAAAGTTGACCATCCCTTTTGCCAAGTATCCCATTGGGACACTCTCTAGGCAATATTATCCTTACATGGGCTAGATGAAGCGATTCTCCCGAAAATATGAGAGCGGTGTGGATATCTTTGGGAAAGTTGTATGTAACCTATACCAGCTCCTCTCCGTACCCCTCTCATTTTGCGTTTCGCTCATTGCTGACCAACGTACGTGAATGAATTCCGTAGGCAACATAGGAAATGATATATAATCTGTATCGTCCGATGTTTGTAGTTGTGAATTAGATAAGTGAGAAAACGTAGCTTTTCCCCAAACTACAAGATTTATTTTATGTATTATATATACATGTATTTCGGGAGCAACTTACTCCCTTCCTCAGTATACAAGCTACTAAACCTAATGGCAAAATTACAGAACAATTTAAGAATCTTAACATTAACGTTGCAGGTAGTCGAGAGCCATAAAAAGTATACCTGTGTCCTAAAAAGTGAGGGGCCATATGTCACCAGTTTAGGGTCCTTTACTACCTGCTTTTCTACATCTATTCGCGGCGAGTTTAATTAGTTTCGAAGTGCAATTTCCTTGGTCCGTGTTTAATAATTCCTCCGGATTTTCGCGCATGATTTCGAGGCTTTCCCATTGATCCAGGGTGTACGGCTTGTTGATGTGTCGAAGTATTTCCAAGTTTTCGCGGGTAACGGTATGTCCTTTTTCGATGATGTGCGCGGCGACTGACGATCGAATTGTTCGGTTCGGATTTCGTTTGGAGTTTTCGGCTTCTCGGATGTGTTCGTTGAATCTAGTCGTGACTATTCGCTTGGTTTCACCACTACTAACGGAAATGTTCATGACATCAATCGAGGAAGATATTGAGGCAAGGGGAATAATGCCTAGAGTATGGTATAGGTATGTTGACGACGTGTTTGCCGTCGTTAGAGGGGATCAAATAGACCAGGTCCTCTCGAGCATAAACAAGATTCACCCCAGAATCACGTTTACGACTGAGATGGAACAAAATGGAGCAATTCCATTCCTGGACTTGATGATCCTTAATAACAACGGAAAACTGGAGTTCGAGATTTACCGAAAACCTACGGCTACCCAGCGAACGATACCATCTACCTCTTGCCACACATTCTCACAAAAAATGGCGGCATACAACAGCATGGTCCACCGACTGGTCAAATACCCTTTAACCGAAGCGGGATACGCGAAAGAGCGCGATTTCATAGTGGATACCGCCTTAAAGAACGGGTATAATGCTCACGACATCGAGAAGTTGATCAGGAGGAAAACCATGCTCGAGTATCGATCCTTACATACAACGTTATTCACCCAAGCCAAAGAGGAATCGCTGAGACGTATCAGCATCCCCACATCTCACCTCTTCACTAAAATTAAAAATTTTTTGGTTTCTTTTAATTTACAGGTAGTGGGGTCGAGCAGAAATGCATCCCTCAGGACATTACTGGGCAGCGCGAAAGACCCGTTGAATTTCGACGAGAAAAGCGGGATATACCGGATCCATTGCAATGACTGCAGCAAATGTTACATCGGGCAAACCAAGCGAATAGTCACGACTAGATTCAACGAACACATCCGAGAAGCCGAAAACTCCAAACGAAATCCGAACCGAACAATTCGATCGTCAGTCGCCGCGCACATCATCGAAAAAGGACATACCGTTACCCGCGAAAACTTGGAAATACTTCGACACATCAACAAGCCGTACACCCTGGATCAATGGGAAAGCCTCGAAATCATGCGCGAAAATCCGGAGGAATTATTAAACACGGACCAAGGAAATTGCACTTCGAAACTAATTAAACTCGCCGCGAATAGATGTAGAAAAGCAGGTAGTAAAGGACCCTAAACTGGTGACATATGGCCCCTCACTTTTTAGGACACAGGTATACTTTTTATGGCTCTCGACTACCTGCAACGTTAATGTTAAGATTCTTAAATTGTTCTGTAATTTTGCCATTAGGTTTAGTAGCTTGTATACTGAGGAAGGGAGTAAGTTGCTCCCGAAATACATGTATATATAATACATAAAATAAATCTTGTAGTTTGGGGAAAAGCTACGTTTTCTCACTTATAGGAAATGATTTTATTTGAAATTGGCTCAGAGTTAACGATCCAACTTCCATTGGCTAAGTTCATAATACACAACGGAAATGCAACATGCTGTGACAGCAATATCGAAGCAGCTTTGCAGTGGCTTGTGGTATTTTGAACAGCAGTTGCATCCAGCACTGCCATCTTTAATATACAGGCCAAACTGTAGAAAAGAACTCGCCTGCACACACAGAAATTCGGCCTTCGTTGCCTTCGTCATTGAGAATATGTGTATAAAGTTAGACAATGGCCACGTTTATACCGTGGAACTAAAAGGCGATTTAACTAAATCGTTTTAGTGTTAGTACTTGTTGGTGGAGTGTTTTTACCGACCATACGGAGAGGTACTTCTTCTTCTTTCTCCGTTGAAAAATTTTAAATTTGACAAATATAAAATTTACGACCCGTGATCACGCACTGCTTTCCTGAAATTGCAAACAAAACAAACGCCGAACAAAAAAAAACGACAACAAAGGAAACATCAACCACTGCGTCAACATTAGCGATGACAGCGACATAGTCCCATTTTTATACCCTTCACGGATGTGATGTATATTAACTTTGTCATGAAGTTTGCAACGCACAGAAGGAAGCATCTCCGACCATATAAACTATTGTATATATTCTTGGTCAGTATGATGAGTCGAGTCGATTAAGCTTTGTCCGTCTGTCCGTCTGTCTGTCTGTCCGTCTGTTTCTATGCAAACTAGTCCCTCAGTTTTAAAGCTATTAAGCTGAAATTTTGTAGAGAGCCTTCTTTCTATTGCAGGCAGTATATACATACGTCGGAACCAATGGAATCGGACCACTACGTCATCTAGCTGTCATAGGAACGACCGGTCCAAAAATTCGTCTTTGTGAGAAAAACTTTTTTATTTCTGAAGATATCGTTTTTAGATTTCACACTAATGAATAGTATCTTTAGCTAAATCACATTCCGGAATTTGCTTGAAATCGGACCACTATGTCATGTAGCTGCCATAGGAACGACCGGTCCAAAATTCGTCTTTGTGAGAAAAAACTTTTTTATTTCTAAAGGTATTGTTTTCAAAATTCACATTAATGAATAATATCTTAAGCGAAATCATATTTCCGAATTTGGCTGAAAGCGGACTACTCGATCATATAGCTGCCATAGGAACGACCGTCCCAAAAGCAAGTTTTTGTCAGAAAAACTTTTTTTATTTCTGAAGGTATCTTTACGAAATTGCATATTATTCAATCGTATTGACTGCTAAGCCACGTTCCTAAATTTGGTTGAAATTAACCCACTATTTCATATACCTCTTATAGGAACAGTGAAATCGGAACAAGTTTTACTACTAATTTCAAAAAGGCAAATTAACCACAAAACACAACGAAGGTATGATACCCTTCACGCGAAGCGGCTAGCCGAACGCTAGCTTGTTTTTAGTTCAGTTCCGCATCGCAAGTGGAGATAAGCCAAGTCCAAAACTAACTCAACCGATACGTTTATATCGTCAAAAGTTAGATCGATTTAGTTAGATCTCGAAGATAGTTCCGCGATATAAACGTAGTGAGTGGTAGTGCAGTGGTTCGACACACCACACACACTGTCCCCATCACGATATTTACAATTGGAATTGAGTAAATTTCTTTCGGGTTTTCCTTTGTTTTGAGAAGTTTAGAGTTTGTTTTTTTATACCCTTCACCGTTCCTTTTTCGTTCTTCCACCGATTTGTATCCACGAAAGCACATTAAGGCTACTTGCCCTAGCCTTAGGACTAAGGCATCGTTACTTCACATATTTCCCCTCACGTAGCTGTGTAAAAATTTTGTTTCGACTCTACGAAATTAGCACTAAATAGGCCCGAATTTTCAATTATGACTGCTACTTTTGCTCTGCCAGATTAAATGAGCTGTGCTTTCCTCTGTCTGTAGCACCCCATCCTTCCTATAGAGGAGATTATTCTTTTAGAGTTAGTTCAACATGGCAATGCAGGTGTTGTGTTTGTCTTTTGTGTTTTAGCCACTAACCTAAGGCCTCCATAAATGCTTTGAATTATGTACTGGGATTTGGAGCTTCTTCGGTGTCCGAACAAAGCGCAGAGGAGCCTTGGGTACCTTTCTGTTTGCCAGGATTGTGCTTTCACGTCAGTTTAAAATTATTGTATTGCATTTTTGTATTATTCATGTGCTCAGGAGCTTACAGAGTTTATGAGTGAATTATTGCAAGGAATGCAGTGTTACGCCTCTGCTGGCCTCAGGATTCTCTGTAACCCGTTGATCTTCTGGATGATGGGAGACGCAGTATTTTTTGTTCTCTATACTATTTTTCTCCTCTATAAAGGTTGGCGGCTAGCTCAGGAGCCCAATTTGTTTTTTTTTTCCTTTTTTCAGCACACTCTGTCTTCAGCTTCTACTGCTATGAAGGCCTCGTAGTAGAAGCTGCCCTGTAAGGAACCATATTCTCTTCTTGTCGTGCTGCTTCCACCGGCAGATCGAAGGCCGCACCGGATGAGTAGTTATCTGTCGGTGGTACGAAACCAGAGGCCGAGGGTCCCATTACACCCGGACCCCGATGTGAGCGCGAGGGCATCTCGGCCGTCCGCCAACCATTCAATCCTTATCGCCCAATTTTTTTATTATTCCTCATTTTGCCTCCCATGTTTGTGCTGTCTTCCCCAGGCCCATGACCTTTTATTAACACGTAAAGGACAGGAGCAACGAGCGGCGAAAACTTCGCTCACGTCTCTCGAACTGAGTTACAGCAAGCATAGATGGCTGCATAGCTCGCTGAGGGACCTTTTTCATCGTCCGATGGCATGGCTTGAAATTCACGGTCATTATGCTACCTTAGGCTCCGTCCGCACGGGCATCTTCGGATGCCCACTAAACCGTCAGTTTCACAGTTCCGTTAAGCAAACCTCAGACTAGCAAATCATCGTGCAAATTTTTGCACAAACATTTTCTAGTTTGAGTTTTGCTTTAGGATCTTAACATATTGTACAAAATGCACTTGGTAAATAAATCAAAAAATAAATAACTGCCGCAATAGTCGAATTTGAACCATGGCCTCGAGTTAGCATCATTTCATTTCCTAGATCGTAACGGTCTTGTGCAGATGGGTGTGTGTGTGATCAGAAACACACACAACCGAGCTATTTACCCTATCAATGGGTACTCATTTAACAGCTGAGTGGGCTAATAGTCCGACACGTAGGTAAATACCCTTTTTTATCGACATATTTGCAACATATTGGCGATACATCGTTTCAATTTTTCGAAGCTCGAAAGCTAAAATACATATGTGGAGACATGCTTTCCGCGCCCAACATTCAGCATGCTGAACTCCACAACATACTAAAAGTTCAAAGAAATCGGATGTGAAGGAGCTTATCTGGATAATTACCTAAAAATTTTAAACGCATTTTTCTGCCGCACGTCTCACCGTCACCATTGTCTCCATCGCTCCACTTCAAACAAAATTCACTTAAAGCATTTTGACTATCGCACAGTGTACATGACAACTATCGGAACGGGCGCTTCGGAGGGGGTTCATGTGCTCCATCATCAGCTGCTCCATCTACGCCGGGCTCCATCAAAATTCAATTCCGCGCTAGTTCACCTGTGTCTGCGCATGAGTGCGATACGTCAATGCTCCATGCTCCATCCACACCACCGTTGTTCGTTCGCTTTATTATTGTGGGGGAGCGCACATTTCGGACGTGTCGTGAGCTCCACACTCCACTGGGTGGAAGAATCGCTTTTCCACCTGTACCCCTCACACAGTAACAGTATCAGTGCGAATTCCGTCAGTATCCGTCGAGTACTTGTAGTCGGGCGGTTGTTCCGTGCATTGTTTTCCATTTAATTTCCGCTTCATCGTTCGAGGGTTAAAATTGTTCGCGGATACTTCCCTGCCCATCGGACGACGACAACAGTGCAATTTATGCGACTGGGAAGCAGCCCATTATCGTTTCAGTGAGTGTCCATTATCGGTCCATTGGCAATTATAGTCCTCAGCCCAGCAGCGCCACCCACCACCCACTCACGTTCCTTGCGTACAGGGGTATCCGCGCTCCTTGCTGCTCGTATCTGCTCTGAATCTTAACTTTTCGGCGAGAGCGAATTTTCACAGAACGGAAGCCAGTCCGGAAGTTGGAAGCGTCTAGTGTCGTTCGAAACGGTCGTTGCTATTCGAGGTGATCCGCTTTATAGCACCTGTCTCAGTTCGCTGCCTTCGCTATAGTAGCGCCTATTATTCGATACAAACACAATATTGTCAAGGGTGAAAATTTCGTCTATCACACACCTGGCGTTTCACCTGATCCCTTCAACATATCCCTTCGTGCCACAGAGCAGTGTCGTCGATACATTTATTCGATCCTGATGATGTCCTTAATTTGTGGTAAGGCCCATGATTGAATTCCTGGTAACGGGAGCGTAAAGTGAAATTCGATTAGTTTTTATTTGAAAGAAAGCGGTGATGGCAAAGTGCCGTCAACCCCCGCAGAAGGCTGAGTAGTGAAAAGTGCCTCAAGTGCTTGTAGCTAAAGTGTACAACAGGAAAAGGAGGTGTAAGGTGAAAATAAGGAAAAAAAATTTGTAAGAAAAATTACAAGAAGTGAAATATATTCTTAAGTGAAAAATTCCCGGCTATAATTCAGCAGTGAACAAATTCGTCATTGAGTGACTTTTGATCCCTGACATTGCCTGAAAAAGGATCGGTTGGTGTCTTGAACTTAGCAGTCGCAACCCGCCGACCGAGAGTTGAAGGGTGAGTGTTTGTTTTGATTCTTTTCGTCAAGGATTTCAGGTGAACTTGATGCGGATGATAGAAAGAACTAGGATAGGAGTAGCATAGAGTTGGAGAGAATGGATATGCCATTGTCCTTCGTTCAATATGCAGAACATTCGAAGGGATGTCGAGCGTATTATAGAGATTTACGTAGGCGAATGTGAATGACTGACTGCTAATTAGACATTAATCAATGTTTACCAAGTTCGACGTGCTTTGATTTTCTTTTGTTCGTGAATGCAAACTGGTTGCTATGTACTTTACTGTTTTTCGTTTTAATGATCCTCTTCCACTTCTACCGTTTTAAGTAATTCCGATAGTGGTTGCCTGAAACCATTCGTATGCGGTAGAGTTCGTCTAAGTGCTATTATTACGTCGGTTGGTCGGAATTGATGAAAACTAATTTCATGTTCAAGTTCTGAGAATCATTATTGGATTTCGATTGAGACCAATTTTTTTTTGGTTTCTCACTTTTTTATTTATTTATTAACAAAACAATTCTCGTAAGAAATTGCTCCAACCGTTGGAAATTATGCTGATATATTGATATAATGCAGTGGTTCTCAATCTTTTTGATGTCGCGGAACACTTAGCTCTGAATAGTTTTTTCGCGGGACACCTTAAAGCAGAAGTTGGAAAACTGATAGAAAACAAGAGTGCTATGAAAACAGAAACATCAAAAGGCAAAAGAGGCCGACCATATTTAAGTTTTAAAAGTTTTATTTGACCCATTGAAATAATGTGATCGAGACCATTAGTCGATAATGCATGGGAAATCTTATTGTTTAAATAGTGTTCGTCAGTAATTTTATAGTATGTCATTTTAAATAAGGGGATGACCATAGTGTATCCCATTTCCCATTGGTTAAATAATTCATTGTAATTGTTTTTATAATATGTCATATTATTTCTGGAATCTGATTGACGATTGCTTTTGAGTTTACATTTCTTGTGGTCGTGATCATTTTTTTATAATAAATATATTCAATAGTGTCATCTCATTAATTTAATAGAATATACTACTCAATTGCCCTAACCCCTTGTGAGGTATAGCGCGTCAACTGTTCCATGTGGCCCAGTTGACGTTTCGTTGGCATAAATTGTTCTCAGAGAATGCAGTTGCCAGCATGCACCTCCTGCACATCCATGGCCACGAACGTCGTCGTGGTCGGGATTCGAACCCGAAACGCCGGTAGTCAAACATAAGACTGATGCCTCAACACACTGCGCTACCGGTCGCCCAAATGGGACAAGAGTACGATCAGATTTATAATTTGTAAATTATTAAAATAATCACATAAGTCTCATTGACCAATTTCTATGGCCTTGTTTATGCCGTGGAACTATCTTCGAGGATTAACTAATTCGAGCTAACTCACGACGACATAAACATGTCACACTAGCTAGTTTTGGCACCAATTTTAGCTCCACTTGCTATGCAGAACTGGACTGAAAAGTTGGGACTAGGTGGTGTTGCTGTCTTCGCTAATGGTGTTGTTGTTGAAAATTATATTTTATTTGTTATATAAATACCTTATCCTTTCATGAAACTCTGCATTCGTTTCATCCTTTGATTGTAGCGGTAGAAACGCGTTTTTATTAGGAGGCTACTGCCCTTTGACATTCTCTTAACCTATGTCACCGCAGTCACAAACCAACAGCTGACATCTTTCATGTTTAGTACCTCTTCGTATGGTCGGTATAAACACACCACGAACAAGTACTAGCACTAAAACGATTAAGTTAAATCGCCTTTTAGTTCCACGGCATAAACGTGGCCTATGGTAAAAACTATTAAAAAGCTATTAAATTCATATTAATTTAATGGTTTAGATTTTCTGAGTATAGCCTAGGAAGAATAAAATTTACAACGATTATTAGTATTTTGTTTTAACGTTAGAAAAATTGTTAATGCAATTTCATGCGAAACATGAACTTGGTGATCTTTCTCTCTCAATTGCCCTAACCCCATGTGGGGCATAGCGCGTCAACTGTTCCATGTGGCCCAGTTGACGTTTCACGGCATAAAGTGGTTTCGGAGAATGCAGCTGCCAGCATGCACCTCCTGCACATCCATGGCCACGAACGTCGTCATGGACGGGATTTGAACCCGAAACGCCGGTAGTCAAACATGAGACTGATGCCTCAACACACTGCGCTACCGGTCGCCCCCCGGCCCCCCCGGTGATCTTTGCCGATTTCGAAAATATTAGGACCAATGAGGGATAATGCCACTTGCATTTCCTAGTCCAAATTTCCAAGGCTCTCGCGTTTTTTGGTTTTAATATTCACCATAGTTTAAAATCCAGCTTCACATAGATACGATGTCGAAAAAAATTGTAATATGTTGACTGCCTTTTTCGCTATCAACGGATATTCATCATTAACATAGATAGATCCAGAATTGTTCGATAGTATTTTCAGTGAATTTTATTTTTAGTCCTCCATGTGAATGATCGTTCGGTCACCGCTCTACGATACCAATCTAGAGCTCGGAGATCAAATCCCGGCGCGATCAAAAACTGCCTGTGAATACTAATAGAACTCTCACAGTGCTCCGAGCTTGTCAGTATAAAGACGGTGCGGATAGGAGGTACATGCTAGCAACTGCACTTCCGAAAAATAGGTATGCTATTGAAACGTCAACAAGGCATTGCAATGCTAGAGATGTTGACGCGCCCATGCCCCTGGAGGGTCAAGGCAATTAGAGAGATCTAAGGAGAGCGACTCCAGTTATTCTTCTTCCTGCAAGTAAAACAGGAAAGCTTGGAGGAAACTAACACTCCTAGATTCCTCTACCATAACTGTAGCGGCATGAGAGGCAAAATTAATAAACTTTTTTTTGACGTTATATCGTGCCATTTTAACATCCTTGCTATTACCGAAACTTGGTTGAACGACTCCTTCAAAAACGAAGAAATCCTCGATTGCAATTGGACCATTTATGAAATTGATCGGAATTATGATCACAGCGGCGTTACTAGGGGAGCGGGTGTTCTCATCGCCATTCACAACTCCCTTCCAAGTGAACTGATCACAACCAATTCTTACAAAGCATTTGAGCACACATGTGTCAAAACTCCCTTAGAAAAACATTATCTCTATGTTGGTGTTGTTTACGTAACCCCTCCCCCTTGCTCCGATGAAGCTACTTATGATGATGTATGTGACATGATTTTTTCTGTCATCGCTTCCTTGAACGAAGAAGACAAAATTATTGTCGTTGGAGATTTCAATCGTCCCAACATCAGGTTTATTGTCGACGAGAATGATAATCGACTTCTTCCATTCAATCTTCTAGACAACACCGACTTAAACCACATCGGTACATTTTATGGCAATGATTTACAGCAGGTTATTTCGACTTTTAACCAAAAGGGCAAATGGTTAGATCTAATTTTCACTAAATTTTATGACGAAGTAGATGTTAGTCCAACTACTGAAGCCGAAAATCTTTTCCGCAACACTTGTCATCATTCCGCCCTTACAGTTGAACTTTCATCTGCTGAAATTGTTTATGATTTTTTAAATGCTGACTATGAAGCCATCAAGAATTATCTAGATTCTATAGATTGGGCATGCCGGCAACTGCATTCTTCGAAACCAGTTTATGCCATGGAAACGTCAACTGGGCCACATGGAACAGTTGACGCGCTATGCCCCACAAGGGGTTCGGGCAATTGAGAGAGATAGATTGGGCAACCTTTCTTACGGCGTCAGATCTAGATCACACCATATCTTCCTTCTATAAGATAATCTTCCACGCCATTAAAAATTATGTGCACAAAATATAAAAAAAAAACATAACACGCTTACTGAACCCTGGCTCGACAAAAATCTAAGACATTTAAGAAATTAAAGAAATAAACTCTACAAGGTCATCAAACATGACCCCACATTAGCAAAGACCTAAAGAAAAAGAACGATCACCTAGCCAAAAAATTCTGCATAAAATCCCGCGAAGCATATGAGCTATATGTCAATTGAATGGGGGGGGGGGGGGGGGAATTACCAACGACCCGAAAAAAATTCTTTGACTTTGTTAATATGAAACGTAGGACTACAGGTTTTCCTGCTTCCATGTCCAGAGGGACCGCTATCTCTTCTTGTCCACAGGAAATTTGTAACTTATTTGCTGACCATTTCCAGAACAGCTTCTGCACACCTAAAACCCTGAACTCCTCAACTCCTCCCGATATGACTCCGACGTCCCTTATTGACGGAATGGTTCTCACACAGGATCAAATCGTTACAGCTATTCAAGAGCTAAGCATCAACGTCCGGCCCGGACTTAATCGCTCCTTATTTTGTAAAGCAGTGTGGGGACCAATTGCTAATTCCTCTGCACATGATTTTTAATAAATCGCTCTAATGGGGTGTCTTTCTGTCTTTTTGAAAATACTCTCATCTCACACCTATCCACAAGAGCGGCGATAAGCGATCAATCAACAACTATCGAGGCATCGCTATTCAGTCAGTAATCCCCAAAATATTTGAGAAATTGGTTTGTGATAAACTCACTCCTATCATCGACCCACTTCTCAATGAACAACATCATGGATTTCGAAAAGGCAGATCGACTACCACCAACCTCTTAATTCTAGCTTCTGACGTCCTCTGTGAAATGGAAAAGGGAGATCAAGTTGATGCGGTCTATACAGACTTTAGCAAGGCTTTTGACAGGGTAGCAGTTACAATAAGGGGGTTCTAAATCAACTTGGACCCAAGAAATTGACGTCGTGGAATCCCGGGCGTCGTGGGGGTCAATGACCTTTGAGGGATTCCCTCGTGATACGGGTTACATCCAGAGTGGCGCGATGGAGGTCGATGACATTGGGGGGATTCCCTCGTGATAAGGACTGGCTGACTGGCACCTGTTCGTTGGTCCTGCTTTTAAACTGCAACTGAACTGTTACTGAACTGTAACTGAACAGCAACTGAAAAGCAGTTCAAAAGCAGTTCAGTTGCACTTCAAAGCAGTTCAGTAACAGTTCAGTTGCAGTTCAAAAGCAGGACCGAACAGGTGCCAGCCAGCCAGTCCTTATCACGAGAGAATCCCCCCAAGGTCATTGACCTCCATGGCACCACTCCGTATGTAACCCGTATCACGAGGGAATCCCTCAAAGGTCATTAACCCCCACGACGTCCGGGATTCCCTATGACGTCACGAATTTCTTGGGTCCAAAATTCAAGTTGACTTAGAACCCCCCTTTTGTAACTACTTAGGATGATGAATCGTTCGCAAACAATTGGATACTGACTTAAACGAGCCACATTTTTTTGGCAAAATTAAATTTGGAGGCAACAGTATCGAATAACGGTAACAAATTTGGGTATATTCCTACTTTACCGGGCGACGCATCGTGGTTCGCGCCTTGACTAATAGTGGGTTTATCGCTGCGGGATATAGAGCAATATACTGAGGGTTGCAATCCCTTGCAAGGGGAGTGAAAAATCCACTCAAATTAAAACCGACTATTGACCAAAGACGCGACCCACAATGCTTCGCCCGGTCAAGTAGAAATTTTCCTAAATCTGTTTCGCCGTTGGCATCCAGCGATACAACTATTCTAGAAAAAAATCAATAAAGTCGAACAAGCATGCATGCTTCAAAAGGCTCCTCGCAGTTCGTTCAAAACCCGACATATGATGAAATTTGTACTCCAATCCACTACTTGCAAATCTGTCATCCATCAAAATCCCTTTTCCTTTCATTCCATTTTCACATGAGTGGTACAATTACATATTATATCACCACAACCATACATATCGCGCTCTTCTGGATGAACTTTTTCCGACAGACGTCAACTACGGGAACTACACAATTTTCTCAGTCAAGAGTCGTCAAGTTTTCCTTGACCTTTTGTGATTGACTCACACAGCCTCCGTTCGTTCGTCCTCATCATCATTTTCGTCTAAAAGTGTTAATGGCAGAGGAAAATTATTTTCAAGAACTCATGTCGTCAAGTGCTGTACATAGCCAATACACAGCGAAAGCCTGAGAAAATCGTCAGGTAATAGGTCATTTCCACAGAAAAGTGGAAAATTGTGCAATAGAAAAAAAAATCTGACGATCCATAAGACCCAAAAAGAAAGATGCATGAGCCAAGGATATTTCGCTGGAATATGCTCGCATCTGAAATAAATAGGACAAGCGTTAATACGTGTCGTCAAAACACGAAATGGGCGATTTGCTTTGTGGTTTGTAGTTTTTAACGAGTCTATAATGACAGGAAAGCAATTATTGTGTCTCTCCCTCTATTCCTTTCCTTAACTTTGCCTATTATACTCGTATGTAGTCCATATTTTTGCAGGTGGTGTACTAATTACACTGTTGTACTCGTATATTTTTTTAAGAGCACAAAAAAATGGATTCAAATTCACTACCGAAGTAGCTATTATGTTCGCGGGTCATTTCCTCCGTGGAAAATAATGATCAGCCATAATGGACGAAATCGTGTGTAACTCCTGAAAATGTCAGTGGTTAATGGATGACACCATTTGATAGGCCAATCTATTGACACAGTTTCTCTATACTGGGTGGAAATTAAAATGCTGAAATAAATACCAGCGTGTTTCAAAAAGTACCCGTTTGGCTGCGTAAGAGTAGGAACTTAGAACAGATTTATTTTTGAAGCAGGATGGAAATAATCACGCGCACACAAATAAGCCGCCTCACCTCTAGAAGCAACGGCTACAATTTAAAGTAAACCGACCTTTAGAGTGATAAGGACAACAACACATCAAATCAACTGTGTCTGTTGATTAAAAAGCCAAAGCTGCTATTGTATGCGTGATATGGTTCCTCAATTTCATATGTGTGAGTTACCATTTTCGGCCATTGCATTCGTGCATTTTCATCTTTGTGGGCGTGGCTTGTGACAAGTGCATGATGAAACTTCTGTGATGAAAAAACGATTTATTTGAAAAATTTTACAAATTTTAAAAACACCCCAATAGCACCTCCACCACTTTAGAAAAAAATCATTTTACATCATAATTCATATGCCATAAATCATATATCATACTAAATCATAGACCACATAGCATGTTTTTTTCTTTCCGGACATCCTAAAATGCCACCATAAAGATTCAGTTTCCGATTTTTCATCACACACTTTTCATTCATGCACTTGCAACAAGCCACGCCTACAAAGATGGACTCTTCGTGATCATCCCTCAATTTCGCATGGTTCCCTTACCAGACGAGCGCACGGTCGCCGCCATTTCTCACTTTATCAGCAATCATTCTGTTAGCATGCGACGTTCACTTCCATTTTAGAGGCCCCGCCAGGCACAATGGACGTGGATATAAGACCCCCATAGACAATGCAATTGGAACGACCGGTAGCGCAGTGTGTTGAGGCATCAGTCTCATGTTGGACTACCGGCGTTTCGGGTTCGAATCCCGTCCACGACGACTTTCGTGGCCATGGATGTGCAGGAGGTGCATGCTGGCAACTTCATTCTCCGAAACTAGTTTATGCTGAGAAACGTCAACTGGCGCACACATGGAACAGTTGATGCGCTATGCCCCACTAGGGGTTAGGGCAATTGAGAGAGAGAGACAATGCAGTTATTGTTAGACGACAATGATATTCGTCTTCGGATCAATCTGACGATGGTATGGAACTGTAAAACAAATCGTCAACGATAATAGTTGGGACGCTAATCGACATAAATCGACGCCACCTTGCAAAATATGATAAAGAAATGCCGTTTGGTACGAATGTTGGTGGGGCCCATACTTTCAATTTAAGAGATGGAGCCACCTTGGACTCCGCGGCAAAGCGGCTGTGCGGGCGAAAAACCGCGAAATTTGAGCCCGTTTTTTTAATATTCTCCTCGTAACTTCTAAACGGAGCCTCGTATCGAAAAACTTAATAGGTTGTAAATTAAAGAGCGTCAAATTCTACATCCAATGCATTGCTCAAAGTTGAAATTTGGTTTAGTAGTATAATCAAAATCGATGGTCGAAAAACCTCACTTTTTGAGGCTTTGGAGAAAAATCACACTATATCGCTTTTCAAGCTCACATATCTCTGTAACGGATACTCAAAATGAAAAACCGTACAAGTAAAAGTTGAAGATATTTTGATTTCCGGTTTAACGTGCTCAATACTTTTCAAATCGGTTCATTTTTAGTGTACCTAGGTAGTTGTGAGTGAAAATGCTGGAATGCTTTCTTTTCGATTGCAGCTTTAATAGCTCTATTTCGGTAAGTATAGTAGCTGAAGTTTTGTTTTAGTCTCAATTTACAGATAATTAAATCTTGTTCAAAAAGTCTTTGCTTGATAGCTTGGCTTGATAGCTTAGGTCATAGTTACGCTTTTTAGGGTTTTGTAGAAAAAATAAAACCCTTATGAAATCTGTCAGATGTCAGCCTGTTCAAAGAATATCTCGAAGAGCTGAAGCTACAGGTATGGAATTTGGTAGAAATATGAAGGATTACTACAATTTGTGTTATAAGGCTTTTCATTAGTGGCCAAATTGCAAGGAGAGACAGTTATTCGCCGCTTAAAGCACATATATGAAAATTTCCAGGATACTACTTTGCCTTAACCCCTAGCGGGGCATAGCGCGTCAACTACTCCTGCGCGCCATCGTACTCTGTTCTGGGCAATGGGGCGCAACTCCCCAAAAGACTTACCCAGTGCCTGACACTCCTTTGCCACAGATCGACGCCATGTGATTCGAGGACCCCCTCTTGGTCGGCCTTGGTTGGAAATGGGGTTCCATTTCATGGCATGCATAGCAATGCAGTTATCACTCTTCCGCAATGTGTGACCTATCCACTGCCATTTTCGCCTGCGTATCAATTCGTCGATTGGCATCTGACCCGTACGCCGACTTAGCTCTTCATTTGATATTGTTTCGGGCCAGAAAATTCTTAAAATTCGACGAAGACATGAGTTGACGAAAACTTGCAGCTTTCTGGTAACTCCTACGGAAACTTTCCATGTACTGCTCCCATACAAAAGCACTGATAGTACCAGGGAGCGAAACAGGCCCAGCTTGGTCTTAATGCTGAGATAACTGCCCTGCCAGATTTTGGACAGCATGCCGTATGCGCGTTTAGCCTGGTTGATACGACGAGCGATGTCCTGCTCCGTACCACCATTTTCGGCAACAATGCTACCCAGGTAGACGAAGTTGTCCACCTTCTCCACAGGCTGCCCATTAATATTAATGGCAATAGGTGTCGGATTTCTTTTTCGCAACGGCGGGCTAAGAACCTTGGTCTTGTTGGTATTAATCTTTAGCCCAACCTTGCTTGCCTCCCTCTCGAGATCTAACGCCATTGCGGACAGATCCATGATTTTGTGGGAGAGTAGGCATATGTCGTCAGCGTAGTCAAGATGTTGTAGATAAGATGTCAAAGTCCATTGAATTCCTCTGTCGAGTCCGGATAGGGCTGCATGCAACACATCGCCGATCACAATGAGGAATAGGATCGGTGAGAGAATGCACCCCTGCCGAACTCCACTGCGAATCTCAAAGTCCCCCGACACCTTACCTTTATGCAGAACGCGACATTTCGCGCCGTCATAGGTTGCCTTAATAATAGCCACAAGCTTCTCAGGGATGCCTCTCCTGCGCAAGGCCGCCCATATAGAATCCCGGTTCACACTATCGAAAGCCTTTTCGAAATCGATGAAAAGCAAGTGAAGCGGAGAATCGTATTCAGCACATTGCTCGATGATGATTCGCAAGGTGTTAATGTGATCGACACAGGAGAATCCGGATCGAAAGCCAGCCTGCTCTTCATCAATTGTGCTTTCTAAGTGGGCCTTTAGTCTTTCCAGGACGATTTTAGCTATTATCTTGGCAACGGCAGGAAGCACACATATGCCTCTCCAATTATTACAGTCTGTGAGGCTACCCTTCTTTGGAAGTTTGATGATCAAACCTTCCTTCCACTCAGTGGGAAAGGTCTCTGTATTCCACGCTTTATCAACAAGTGGGTGCAGCAAATCGGCAGTTACGCTTGGCGCTGCTTGATAAAGTTCGGCAGGGATGCCGTCAAGTCCGGCGGCCTTTCCTCGTTTTAGTGCAATAATTGCAGTGACTATTTCCTCTTTAGTCGGGGCAGTGGACCGTATACGCACATTTTGATGGTTAGCTAAATTATCTATATGAGGGGGAACTTCACCAGAGGTTACACGGTTCAAGACCGCGGCGAAGTGTTCTTTCCACCGCCTCATTTGATCTTCTTCCAAGATAAGTAGCTTTCCATCACTATCTTTCACCGGATGTTGGCAGGAGTTACGACCACCTGTAAACTCCTTGATGACACCGTATACGGCATTTAAGTTGTTACTTCTTGCGGCTTCTTCTGCTGACGCTAAAAGAGAATTGGCATAAACTCTTTTATCGCGTCGCACACTACGCTGAACTTCTCGAGCTTTCTGACGGTAAAGGAGTTCGATGCTGCTTCGATTGTCGTCTGATGCTGCAGCCAAACGAACTTTCAGCTCCTTTCTTTCAACAATCCGCTGCCATGAAGCGTCGGACATCCAGGGCTTATTCCGGCAATCCGGGTTTGGGCCAAGGATGGTATTTGCGCTATCAATGTACGCATTTTTTATGGCATCCCAGTTTTCGTTTATGTCACTATCTGGGTGACTAGTTATCTCAGCCGCTTTTTGCGCAAGATGGTCATTATATTGTTGTAAGACAGCTGGATTTTTTAGTCGAGCGGTGTTGAATTTGCGGGGCCTGGATCTTTCGTCGCTGGGGCGGCGCACGGCTGCAATACGCAATCGAACATTAGCGATCATAAGATAATGGTCTCTTCCCATCCCAATATCGGCACCCTTCTTGTTTCGCACGTCCAGGAGGCAACTCTTGAATCTTTTACTAATGGCAAAATGGTCGATCTGATTTTGTGTTCTGCGCCGATCAACAGAGGACCAACTGATTTTGTGGTGGTCCTTATGCTCAAACATAGTACCACCGATGAAGAGACTGTGAAAGTTGCAGAACTCTACAAATCTTTCACCGTTGTCATTACGATCACCAAGACCGTGTCTCCCCATCACATGTCTGAGCCCATAGTTATCAGCGCCAACTTTCGCATTCAAATCACCCATAACCATTATAATGTCACCTTTAGGTGTTCTGCTCTGAACGGCGTTTAGTTCTTTGTAGAAGGAGTCTTTTGCTAAGACATTGTCGGGTTCAGTAGGGGCATAACATTGTATTATTGAGATGTTCCTCATTTTGGTCCGGAACCTGGCGGTCAAGACCCTGTCAGAGACCGGTTCCCAGGATAAGAGACAGTTTCGCGCGGCTCTGGTTAAAAGGAGCCCCACACCTGACTCACGACGACTACCGGTAGCTTTACCGGAGTACAACATTACAGTGCTGCCCGTTGGAGAGATGAATTCTCCGCTATTCCACCATCTTATCTCACTAACTCCTAAGATATTTAATTTGTACCTCAGAAATTCACTCTCTAATTGAAGAAATCGTGCGTTCTGGGGACCTTCTGATCCATTGTCCAGGAGAGTACGCACATTCCAGAATCCAATCTTTGTCATTGTACGATAGCCAAAAGTCGTAACCGTTGAGTCAGTCCTTATCCGAGGCATAGTTGACGTTTCGTTAGCATATAAAGATTTCGGATAGTGCAAGTTGCTGGCATACACATCCTGTCCTTTGATTGTCGGTTTTAACGACAGGCCCTCAAAGGGAAAGGCCGTGGTATTTTTTTCACACCCCACACCACAGGGGTACCTCAACCAAATCATCGCACCGCCATCACTGGCGGCTTGACGTTGGTTGGCAATGGTCTGTGACCACCGCCGTTCCAGGGGGCGCCCACGCGGAGGACTATGGAAGAGGAGTTTTTGCCCCCTATATAATTAGGATAGCGACGTTAAATATCCAGGATGTTGATATCCTTAGGAAAAAGTTTAATAATAGTATATTTCGATAATTTGATTTGCTACTCTCTGCATATCCCGTAAGTGACCTTAAGAGAGAAGTAATAATGCCAATCCGTTAGCAACGGGTGCAGGTATCTTGTTATAGATACAATTTGCGTGTACATAGTCATAATTAATCAACTAGTCAAGAATAAAAAACAATAAAAATTATTTTTGTCCGCTATTGCCACATTGTGCACCGTCGAGTCAGTAAGCGGATAGATTTGAAACTGATTTGTTTTGTGTTTCGTGACAATGTGTTACAGTTATCAGAAGTCATAGCGCGTATGATAGATGCTGATTGTTATTTGGTGAGTTTGAGGTACACCTGAAAAGGGCATCCCTTCAAGCCATGAAATTCTGGCAGGCTGTGGAAACTCAGCAATATATTCCATCTCCTGGAGATTGGGATGAAACTAGAAGTAGAACGTTGGCTCCCATTATGGATAACAGCGCCGGTTCTGCAAGGTCATGTGCCACTCTTCATAATCTGGAAAAAATGTGAATATCTTTCGAACTAATGGTCGTATGGAAGTGCGGTTAGTTTCATTCTACTCAAAATGATCAAATACATTAAGAGCTAAGTTAAAAGTGGCATAAAAGCTTTTTATTTTTAACTTATTTAATACGTAAGCTTATTTACTTAATCACAAAATCTGGAAAAATGTGAATATCTTTTGATTTAATGATCGTATGGAATTGCGGTTGGTTTCATTCGACTCAGAATCACCAAATACATTAGGAATTAATCTAGAATGGGCAGAAAAGCTTTTTATTTTTAACTTATTTAATAAAGTAGCTTATCAAACTAATATCTTTTTTTATTTAAATGAGAATATCTTTTGAACTAATAATCGTATGAAATAGCGGTTGATTTCATTCGACTGAGAATGACCAAATACATTAGGAATCAACCTAAAAATGGAATGAAAGCCTTTTATTTTCAACTTTTTTAATAAAATAAATTTTTAACAAAAAAATAAAATCTGGAAAAAATATGAATAAGTTTTGAACTATCTGTTGTATGGAATTGCCTTTAGTTTTATTCGACTCAAAATGATCAGATACATTAGGAAACAGCCTAAAATTGGCATCAAAGCTTTTTATTTTCAACTTATTTAATAAAAAAGCTTCCTTAACAAATCCAAAAATGTGGAAAAATGTGAATATCTTTTGAACTAATGGTCGTATGGAACCACGGCTAATTTTATTTTACTCAGATTAATTAAATACATTAAGAACCAATCTAAAACTGGCATAAAAACCTTTTATTTTCAATTTACTTAACGAAAAAGCTCACTTAACTAATAAAACAATCTGGAAAAATGTAAATATCTTTTGAACTAATGGTCGCAAGGAATTGCGGTTGGTTTCGTTCGACTCAAAATGACCAAATACATTAGGGACTATCCTAAAACTGGCACAAAAGCTTTTTGTTTTCAACGTATTTAATAAAAAGACTTATTTAATTAATAACAAAATCTGGAAAAAAGTGAATATCTTTTGAACTAATAGTCGTATGGAATAGCGATTGATTTCATTTGACTCAGAATGACCAAATACGTTAGAAACCAACCTAAAATGTCATATAAGTTGCTTGAACTTTGAAATTATGGACGAAATTTAATCATTTAATTAACTAATTATTTAATTAAATAAATTAGTCTGACAAAAAACTTAGCAAAACTTTTATAAACAAGGTTAAAGTATCTACGAATTAAGGCTAAACCAAAACTTTTAGCTGTTATATTTATCGAGATACAGCTATTAAGGCTCAAATCGCTAAAAAACCATTTTTGCATTTTCGCTCACAACTACACTAAAAACAAACCGATTTGAAAAGCATTGAGCACGTTAAACCGGAAATCAAAGCATCTTCAACTTTTACTTGTACGGTTTTTCATTTCGAGTATCCGTTACAGAGATATGTGAGTTTGAAAATTGATATGTGAGATTTTTCTCCAAAGCCTCAAAAAGTGACATTTTTCGACTATCGATTTTGATTATATTACTAAATCAAATTTCAACTTTGAGCAAAGCATTGGATGTAGAATTTGACGCTCTTTAATTTACAACCTATTAAGTTTTTTGATCCGAGGCACCGTTTACAAATTATTAGGACAATATTAAAAAAAGGGCTCGAATTTCGCGGTTTTTCGCCCGCACAGCCGCTCTGCCACGGGGTCCAAGGTGGCTCCATCTCTTAAAATGAATGTATAGGGACCACGAACAATCATACCAAATGGCATTTCTCTATCATATTTTGCAAGGTGAAATCGCTTAGCGTCCCAACTAATAAGTACATACACTGTGCAATCAATGTGACGATCACAATATCGTCAGATCGATGTAGACTGATCGCAAGGTATATGGGGGGCTTTAGTTTTCATTTTTTGCACATCCATTGTGTACCGATTAGTGAACACAACACATACGCAAGTGAGATACTATGGGCAACCTTTGCTTAATTTATACTGAGTTCCAACTCTAGTATATCTCTGCTCTGTGGTTATACCTCCGAGTCTTCTATCCGGCCCGCTGAGCCCAACATTTAACGATGTGGCCCTTTAAACAAAAAGTTGCCGATTCCTGCTCTAGATCGTAGAGCGGTGGCCGAACGAAAACGGCCGCCGAGCGATCTCTTGATCATGAAATGAAACAAAAACCAAACCTCCTGAATTGGAACGATGAGGCCAATGTACTGTAGTACTGTTGAAGGTATTTTAAGTCCTTGGGTCAGGACAAAAGAACCTTTTTGGCCATGAAGTGAAACGTAGTCAATATGGGTAATTTTTTGTTTCGGGGTGTCAATCATTTGGCATTTATCTTTAGAAAGAATGCGAATTGGTAAAATGTCTTCAGATCAGCAGCTAATTCAAATTTTATAAAAGACGGCTTCTTCGGAGATTGGAATAAAAACATAGCCTCATAACTAGTAAACTTTACCTTGAAAATCTTGTCACATCGATAAGATAAATCACTCGTTTTCTTACTTGTGTGTATGTATTACGTAATAACTGACGTCAACAAAAATTTCCTCATTTTTTTAAAGGAATCGAATAATTGACATTTCTGTCGAATGATCCAAAACATACTGTGCACTCGTACTTGTTCATGAAAGACGAAATCAATATCGCCGTGCTTATCTATTTCGTTTTATCATGTTAAAGTACAGCATGTGTCTCATTAGTCCCCACTTAACGACCAACCGCAAGATTAATGGAAAAAAAATCCAATAATTCACATTTGAGTCATGTTCACGAAATAGCAGTCCCAGTATGTACATACCAGAAAACGATCAGCTTCTTGACTCACACCTGTAAAGTTTACAGCAACAAAAAAACCATTCTAAACGTACATAAACAAATACAATAATTAATCAACTTAATGGATAATTCGAAGCAATTCGATATCAATGAATTGCCGAGTTGTTTCGCTACATAATTTCGTTTAAACATAATATCTGTAAAATCTCCCGGGAAAATATACAATTAAATACACCTTTTACGAAATTTCAATAAAATCAACAATGACAGTTGAAATCGGAGAAAAACCGTAAATAAATGAAATAAACGTGTGGAGTGTAGGTCGTGCTGTTCGTTTCGCTATCATTTTACGCTACTTGTAGTTTTTTTTTCGTAGTCCTCCTCCCATTCGCTTGACCCGCTTTTTTTCTAGTGAATATAGTTTACACAATTTTGTACACAAACATTGAACGTGAGTGAATGACTAAGAAAATGGCCTTGATGGAGTTTACTTTGAAGACCACTTCAGCATGTTTCACAAATAAGCATGACGCCACGCCGCGCCGTGTGAATAGTGGGTTGTTTGAAAAGTTTTGCTATTTTTATATTTAAACAACCTTTTTTTTCTTGTCGCGATTCATGGAAAAGGAACCTAAGGTTGCCGAGTTGACCGGGAAGCTCGGGCAGCCCTGTCATGCGAAGAAACGGCTCATCAAGACTGTGCTTGCTGTACTATAGCTCCCTCGGCATTTTAACCCACTTCGCCATGAGGTCCCATGGCAAACACATTTTTTGGTGGACCTCCGTTTTCCGGTTAGTTTCTATTAATTATGAGGTGTCAACTTCAACGACAGTTTTTTTTTTAAAGGGAGGTCCTACGGTAGGGCGGGTTAGAAGGCCGAAGAGCTGGCTCAACCCCCAGTTTAGCTCGTTGATGGGTTTTTTTTTCTCTCTCCAACCTTCACCACCAACCATAAAATGCATGGCACCATGAAATAAGCCATTTGGAAATAAGGCATTGATGGATAATTTCGGTTGAAACCGAAAGTAGCCATGCATAGATTCTTTCCGTTTAAAACGAATTTTCGCTTTCCTTTGCAGACCTTATTTCGGTTTGAAATTGTGCAACGCCAGAAAAAAAATTCTGGATGCAGATATGCTAGGACGAAACGGCTGCAGGTACATGTACAAAGAGTGAAACGGGCGACCTAGGGGTACATGCGGGGGTTCGTAATGCCCTAGGAGCGGAGCTAGCGCAGCTCGTTCCAAACCGAAATTATCCATGCACACTTGTGTGAATTAACAGTCGCTTGTGTGGGTTTCGCTCGCTTCGCGCTTAAGGAATCACCACCCTATCGCACAAACATAAACGCTCGCTTCGCTCGCTCTGGGTACAACAGTCCCTTGTGTGGGCTCCACTCGCTATGCTTGCTCCGCGCTTAAGGGATCATAACCCTCAGTATCGCACTTACATGGACGCTCGCTTCGCTCGCTCTGGGTTGGGCTACGCTCGCTACGCTCGCTCCGCACTTAAGGGATCATAACCCTCAGTATTGCAAAAAGATGAAAGCTCGCTTCGCTCGCTCTGGAACTGCATGGCCATTTTAGTTTATATCAAAGCCTAAGGCCTTAGTAGCCAGTGCTTTAATTTAAGTAGTATATAACACTAGTTTTGTTATATTCTTCTGTAATAAATAAATAAATAGTTTATATCGCATGCCTTACTTCGATTTGAAACCGATATTGTCCATGCATAGCTTATTTCGTTTATTTTCCGATGAATACTTTCGTTTCCAAACGAAAGTATCTATATGGATTATTTCGCTATGGCTTATTTCGGTGCCCCAAAATGTATGCCCCTTTCTTACAAATCTCTCTTACATCCAAAAGATGCCCATCCAACTGCCCATTATGGGTCTACGAACTGCGACGGAGCCCATAATTATCCAGATCATCAGATTTGTGGCTCTGTGGTTAGGATCTTCAATGCCAGCATTTCTTTCTTTTGTTTAAAATCGTATCATCTTGGTGATATTGGATGGAAAAAAGAAATACTCTTACACCCATTTCTGACGGCGCAACAGATGATTGATACCTATGAGTGTTGAAAAAATCTCTTTGATAAGTGGTTCGATGACATGTGTAATGAATCATATTCTGGTCTGGTAGTGCTGCTTCCACCGGCAGATCTATGGTGGCACCTGATGAGTAAGGATCTGTCGGTGGTACGAAACCAGAGGCCGAGTGCCCCATTACACCTGGACCCCAATGCGAGCGCGAGAGCAATCGAGCCATCCGCCAACCATTCCAACCTTATCGCTTAATTTTTTTTATTCCCCATTTTTACCTCCCTTGTTTGTGTTAACTTCCCCAGACCTATGAATTTTTGTTAATACGTAAAGGACAGGGGCAACGAGCGGCGAAATCCCCGCCCACATCTCTCTAACTGAGCTACAGCAAGCATAGGCCCCTGCTAGCTCGTTTAGGGGCCTATTTCTTCGCCAGATGGCAAGGCCCGACATACACGGTCAACATGCTACCTTAGGCTCCGTCCCCACGGGCATCTCCAGGTGCCCACCAGACCGTCCATTACACATGTTGATTCTGTTGCCCTTATAATAGACATAATTTTCTTTGCAATGGGTAATTTTGGTTTAGTTTTTGCATTAATTTATTGTTGCAGAAGATCTAGTGGGACCTGAGGGTTTCAGTAGCGCAACTATGAATGAACCCTGTCACAGTGAAACAAACCAGTCTCCCGTACTTGGGGAAAATCAGATCATCATTTTCATGGATGATTTTTTCAGCAGATTATCGTCTAATGCCGGAACCAGATTGAACGCAGAAAGCAGCAGCAGCAACAACAAGAACTTGCAAATCTACTTTTTCCGCTGTGGCTGTCGCTTCGTTCAATCTAGGTTCCGTAAAGGAAATGCATGCTTTCTAATTTGGCATTTTGCTGCCGCTGCTGCTGTATTCTGCGTGCAATCTGATTCGAGCATTATACTCTAGATTCTAGAATCAATCCAATTTAGAGAACGACGGAATGACTAGTTCTCTGCACCTTGTCTACATATGGTCCACGACCCCAACGTGCTTTTGTGAAAGTGATCAGCCTATGTTTCTTTTACACGTGAGCATTTTCCTACACGTGAATGTGAATACAATAACACGCGGTTCGGATCAAGCAATGTTCCCATCTATCCATTTCCCGAAAACTTTTCCGCTAAAATGTTTTCACGCGTCTTATGGAAGAAGTAAAGTAATTTTCTGTTTAAGGATCCATGAGCAAATATGTATCTTTTCAGCAGCCCATCTGTCAACATATTTAAAAAAAATACTTACCGTTTTGTTTTTATCCTTGAAACGAGTTTCGAAAAAGCTTAAAATTGGTCAGGACAGACTTTGCATCGACTATCGAAAATTGAATGCCGAGATGACGAAAAAACGTATCCAACACCCAACGTCGCATATCAGCTTCAAGAGGCAACTTAATATAAAATCTTCTGCGTGTTGGATTTAAATAGTGGTTATTATCAGGTGCCGATTGAGCCTGATTCGAGAAAATGCACAGCTTTCGTTGTAATCCGGATTATACGAATTCACACGTATGCCATTCGGGCTAAAAATGCTCCAACAGTGTTTCAACGTTTAATGGCTAAGTGGAAAAAGTGTCTTCGGAAAAACCACGTCTTTTATAAATGGATGATATTCTTATTGGTGCATTGGTTCGAGTGGAACGAGTCACGAAACAAGGCGTTTGAAGAATTGAAAGCTCGATTGACAACAGCCCCGGTGCTTGCAGTTTACGTTCCTGGGAAAACGTCAGAGGTGCACACGGACGCTAGTGCACATGGTCTCGCGGGAGTAATTCTCCAAAAGAACGATTTAGGATAATATGTACAGCCGATTGCTTATTTCAGTCGATCTACGAGGGTACGGTGAAAAGTTCTCGGGCTGACACAGAAATACCGTTAGATAAGAAAGATAGATAAAGGAGGCGGGCCGTGGGTCGTATGGGACCTTGAGGTTTATTGTGTTATTGCCCTTTCTATCGGGAAGCAGGCTAAATGAAAAGGTTCAGCCGACTCTTCTCGATAAATTGACTGATCTGGCAAGGTTTAATAGAAGAGATTTCCTCGGCCAAGGAAAATGTTATGCCGAAGGATTCGGTATGTCTTTGAGCAAGCCTTTCGCACTCACAAAGGATGTGCTGTGAAGTTTCATCATCGGCCTCGCAAAAGCGGCAGCTAGCGTTAGATACAATATGCATAGTTTTAAGGTGACCCCTCAGACGCGAGTGTCCTGTTAAAATCCCAAAAATTATTCTGACCCTGTTCTCGCTCAACCGCAGCAATTCCAAGGTACAAACCCGTGAGTGGCCGGAAATAAACAGTTTGGCCTGCCTTAGGCCTGGGAGGGCCTCCCATTGGGATGAAGCACGTGTGCTCTCTCAGTCTCTTATGTGGTTTCTGCAGTAGCAGAGTGGTATCCCGAAAAACGGTCCTGGGCCCGAGGGGGACGGCGGAGGCTCGGTTTGCTAGCCTATCTGCTAGCTTATTGCCCTCGATGCCCGAATGACCAGGGACCCAGTAAAGTGTGATTTTATTCGTTGAACCCACATTATGGAGGACCTCCTGACAAGCCAATACCAGCTTAGAATTGATAGTGTTATTAGTAAGCGCTTTGATAGCTGCCTGACTGTCGATGAATATTGCTATGTCCCTGTTAAAATAGCCGGCGGTTTGACATAGTCTAGCACAAACTTCACTGGCGTATGTTTCCGCTTGGAACTCGGACGGCATTTTACCCATTGGAATGGAGGCTCTGTGTCCAGGACCGACAATGCCTGCGCCGGAACCCTCTTCCGTTTTGGAGCCGTGTGTGAACCATTTGATTGTGCTGGGGCGGAGAGAGTTGTAGCCATCCGCCCACCTTTCTCTATTCCAAATGACTGATTTAAAGGAATGGTTGAAGCGAAGAGTTTTCACAAGGTAATCAGTTGGCATGCTAAGTACCCTGTCACTTTTCAACCAGCTTTGCTGGCTTGGGGTCAACTTGATCCCTATGTCACAGGCCTTGAGTCTGAGGATTGCCATTCTAGCTTCCGCTTCAATGTGTACATCCATAGGCGGGAGATCGAGTAAAACGTCTAAAGCGGCTATTGGACAAGAGCGCATGGCCCCAGTGATGGCATTGCAGGCAAGTCTCTAAATTTTATTCAGAGCCGTTCTGCCGGCTGAGGCAATGGCTCTTCTCCACCAGACCACCGAACCGTAATCTACTATAGGTCTGACGATCGCTTTGTAGATCCACAAAACTATGTGGGGCTTAATCCCCCATGTCTTGCCGACATATTGTCAGCAGATCCACAGAGCTTTAATTGCCTTATCGGAAGTCACTTTAAGGTGTTCGGCCCAGGATAACTTAGTGTCAACGATACCACCCAAATATTTGAAGTTTGACATCAGTTTTATAGGAGAGTTGTATGTGAGCGGACACCTGAGTGTCCTGAGTTTCTTTTTCTTAGTGAATGGCACTATGGCTGCCTTCGAAGGATTTACACCTAGGCCGCTGTTATCGCACCATTCTTGAACTACACGTAGCGCACCTTGAATGATATCGCGCAGAACTCCCTCAAATTTGCCCCTGACCATAGTCACCAAGTCGCCCGCGTAACCTTGTGTGGAAAACTTCGTGGAGGATAGTTTCGACATCAAACTGTCAACTACGATGCACCCTGACGTTAGCTGAGAGGGTACAGTTTCCAATCGTAGTGATGACCTTTCTAGAGGACAGCATACATACCCAGACTGTGGTGGTGAGATCGGCTTCTTTTGCCCGAAGGGTACTTTAAATGGATTCAAAGGAGGTATTGTCAAATGCCCCTTCGATATCAAGAAACGCACACAATGCCGTTTCGTTTGATGACATAGCCGCTTCAATTTCGACAACGAGGTTGTGGAGAGCCGTTTCAGTTGATTTGCCGGCTTGATAGGTAAACTGCCTAGGATGAAGTGGGTTATTCATAAAGAGCGATGTCCTTATGTGAGCGTCAAGGATCTTCTCCATGCTCTTCAGCATGAACGATGTCAGGCTGATAGGTCGATAGGATTTAGGATCATCTATAGGTCTACTGCCCAATTTTGGAATGAAGACCACCCTCACTGATCTCCAGGCATTGGGAATGTGGCCCAGCGCGAAGCTGCTTCTAAAGATGTTAACCAGGTATGGAGTAAGCTCTTTCTGTCCTTTTTGTAAAAGGGCTGGAAAAATTCCATTAGTGCTGGGTGATTTGTATGGGTCAAATGTTCCAATCGCCCATTTCACTTTATCGTGAGTGAAAATTCTCCTCGCTGTTAACCAATCAGAACGACTTGCTATGTAAGACATGTCTTGGCAGTCCTGGTCATATTTATCACCTGCGATAATTCTGCACCCAGGGAAGTGTGTGTCCAAAGGGGAAGGGAAAGGAATACTGATGTTGCAAAATCGCTGGACCAAGTGTGTTAAAGTCAAGGGGGATTATGGAGAAAAATAAAATCATTTTTTAACTGAAAATCGCAGTCTTTCATTGTCAGTCCGAGAACTTTTCACCTTACCCTCGTAAATAGGAAGACTTTTGGTCTATCCCAATACAATTCTTATTCACCAAACTATTCACCTTCAAATTGGCAATGAAAAACATGCAAAATGTACAAAGAATCGAAAAGAAAGGAAATTTGATATCAACAAGATTGGATTTTAATTGGTTCATGCTCAAGGAGAATTGGCCTGGTATTGCGAAATAACAACAAGTAACCGCGTATGGCTTCCCGTATGCATGTTAATTTGTCGCCCAAACACATAATGGGTTAGGTTACTCACCTTATCGAATTCATGGGTATGGAAAGGAGCATAGTGCTCTCAGCCAGAAGCCAAAATTTCAACCTCAATATAGAAATTAACCTTTAGGACAATCCAAAATATTCATAAAACCGCAGTTTTTTTCACACTAATACAGACTTTTACTTGTTCCTTCGTTCCTTGTCGTGACCAATAACCATGCAATGCCCAACGGACCGAACAGCGCTTGTCATCGATTAGTGACCTTCCCTCGTGTAATGGAATAATCGATACTCGGTCAGTGTTATGTCATGAAAGTGTTATAAAGCCTCTTTATGTGTGCCAGTTTTATGTCGGTGTTTATATTTCACAGCCACGGCAATGCCGAAAGAACCGGACACCGGTAGGCGTTTTCCTTTCCATCCATCGCTTTGCTTCATCGCCCTAAATATGGTCGATGCCAGTTGGCAACATTATTAAATTTTACCCAAATGGTTACGAGTTCGTTTCTGCTGTTTTGCTTTACGTCTTTCAGCAGCATTTTGGAGAATATGTATCTCAAATGTGGACAGTTACCAACCTTTATCGCATGTACTATGATTGTATGTTATGTAATTTCTCACAAATCCGTATGGTGTTCACTGAAAAGAAGACCTGGATGGCTGATGTCTGATGAATTTTCTTGAACGGTATTATGATTGTGAATCATAATGTGAATGAGCTGTTGGGCAAAGTATGACGGCGGGCTAAGTTAAATCATTGTTTATTTTCAGGTTTCATTATTTCTACTGTAGATATATGGCATGGTTTTTTTAGATTTAAGATTTAAGTTATTTTAGAGATGCTTAATTCCAATCAAGGCATTGCATCATCTCGCTAGTATTTGGAAAGTGTAATGGACGGTTTGGTGGGCATCCGAAGATGCCCTTGGGGATGGAGCCTTAGGTAGCATAACGACCGTGAAGGTCGGGCCGTGCCATCTGGCGAAGAAAAAGGCCCCTTTACGAGCTAAGCAGCGGCCTATGCTTACTGTAGCTCAGTTCGGGAGATGTGGGCGGGGTTTTCGCCGCTCGTTGCCCCTGTCCTTTACGTATTAACAAAAATAGGCCTGGGGAAGACAACACAAACAGGGGAGGTAAAAATGGGGAATAAAAAAATAGTCGATAAGCATGGAATGGTTGGCGGACGGATCAGACGCCCATGCGGTCGAATTTGGGCTCGGGTGTAATGGGACCCGCGGAGTCTGGTTTCGTACCACCAACAGATCACTACTCAGCAGGTGCTGCTTCGATCTGCCGGTGGGAGCAACACTACCAGACCATAATATGGTTCATTACAGGTGGTTCATTACAAAAGTGTGCAAGTAAGTGAGGTTTGTATGTATACTTTTTGCCCTAACCCCTAGCGGGGCATAGCGCGTCAACTATTCTCATGAGGCTTAGTTGACGTTTCGTTAGCGTAATCTGATTTTGGACGATGAATGTTGCTAGAATGCACCTTCTGCCCAGTTAGACGCAAGAAAGGAAATACAACACAAACATCCATGACTACGGTGCGGCGGGATTCGAACCCTCAAAGCTAGCGAAAGATCAGACTGACGCCTTAACGCAATGAGCGACAGGCCCCGGACTTAGCATGTTACTGTTACCCACTAGAAAACCGAAGCCAAACCCACTCGTATGTATGCGACAACTTCAATAATAAACTTCGAGTGGAAAAGATACTGATTCTCTGCATATTCCCTGTGTGGGGCGTAAGAATAAGCCATACCATAGCCTTTCAGAGCGAAATTTGTGTATTCGGGGCAGACGATGGAAAAAGTGGACTATTTTTGCTACCTCGGAAGCGTAGTTACAGCAGATGGTGGAGCGGATGCTGATGTAGAGTCTCGCATCAATAAGACTCGGGCAGCTTTTTTCAGTTTAACTCCTTTCTGGCAAAACAACAACATCTCCAGACGTACATACCAAACTCAGGATCTTCGAAACCAATGTAAAATCTGTGCTTCTTTATGGGTGTTCAACTTGGAAGGTGACCAGGGCGATAACAACTATTGTAGATTGTAAACTTTCGTGAACCAGTGTCTACGGCGCATCCTGCACATACGCTGGCCGGAGGTCATTTCTAACGACGACCTCCTGTTCATTACTGACCAGGACAGGATAGGCACCTCTATAAAAAGGCGAAAGTGGCAATGGATAGGTCACACACTCCGAAAGGGGCCGGAAAACATTGCTCAACAGGCCCTCGATTGGAACCCACAGGGAACCGATGCAAGTCGCCGCGTTGGACGACCTAGAAACACCTGGAGAAGATCAGTTGAGGTCGAGGGTAAGTCATTAGGCAAATCGTGGAGACAGTTGAAGGCGATGGCGGCGAACAGGACGAGGTGGAAAGTCGGCGTGGTTAATGCCCTATGCCCCACAAGGGGTTGACAGGATCCAGAGAGATAGCCTTTCTCGGCTTGTCGTAGAAGACGGTATACAGGATGTGTATGCCATATTACTGGCATACACATCCTCCGAGATACGTCATCCGAGATACTAGTCATGGTATGATCCACCAGTTCTAGCAATCAACGATCTCAAAAATCCCCTACTAGTTTTTTCCAGGAGGCTTAGGCCACCCATTAAGCTACTCTGATACAATAATACGTGGTTTAACGGCTGGTTATTATAATGTGTAAAAGACTATAAAAAAAAATAAAATATTTTGGAATTATGTAAGAAATTTATCCCAAACTAAACTGCGCATCAAAATGAAATCCGAGCTAGTTTTCTGAATTCGAGGCCTATGCGTAAGCATTACATCGCATTATGAATCGACGCACAACTGGAAATACTGTGTGAATATTAGTATTTTGCTAACTACGGTGTGGCATCGTTTTCCGTTTACGGTCATATTACATATTTCAATCCAGGGACGTCCTGATCCATTGTCTTGGAGAGTACGCATATTCTTGAAACCAATCTCTGCAATTAAATAATATCCAAAAGTCATAACTGAGTATAAATTATCATATTAGTTGATGAATATGTATTTTAAAAAAATTAGCACGATGAAAAAAGTCAGAATTCGGACGGAAAATCCCTTGATTGGTAGACCTGCTCCCGATCCCGACCCATTGATCTACACCACCCGTTCGGTTTTGAAGAGAAATCTTAAGAAACTAATCAAATTCATCAAAATGAAAAAAGAGCAAACATTCCCCTCACCACTGCCAGTCATATCACACCCATCTTGGCTAAATATCACTTCCCTGCGGAGAATGTCCTTTCATCCTCACTAAAGGACTTAAAATAACATCAGCAGTAGTCTAGTGCATTCGCCTCATTATAGTAAGCCGTCAACATCCAGCCAACATCACCTAGCCATCTTTAAAGCAACGATCACGCACGAGGATCATACACAGAATGCATTTCACACATTTAACCGCATATCTATCATGCCTTTCCCTCCACAATATCCCGCAAACACACTATACCACATCAATTACATACTCCACCCTACAAATAAATCGAATGTCTCTTTCTCGTACATGCTAGCGAATGTCACGCCACTTTTCTGGTCGCTTTCTATATTATTCACCACCCAATATACATTTTCACGATAAAAAGATACTTAAAAAAATTGAAAAATTTGCGGGTGGAATTAGAACCCGGGACCGCACCGATAATGTTCTATAATTCACCACGCTACCGATGCAGCTACGCAGCTCATAACGAAGACTATTATTTATGTATTATTTTAAAGAAAATTAATTTAAAATTAAACACCTTTAATTTGAGTCCGCATAATTAAATTAAAGGTGTTTAATTTTAAATTAATTTTCTTTAAAATAATAAATAGTGTGGAGTTCGCGCATATCATTTCAGTTTAACCATTAATATTATTTATGTGTTGTGTGGAATACATAAAGTTGAAAATTCAAAGAATTCGCATGTACACATACTAAAGTTTTTTACGCATTCCGCAGCTTCTATGGTTTTACCCCGTACCGAGCGATAAGATGTTTACACATCAAAAAGTGGCGCACCCAGTTTTCTTCGTGCTGAAGCCAACAATTGCCGGGCGATTTGACGCCTTGTGGTGAATACCAGTAACTTTTTATGAAATCTGGATATTAGGTCATCTTACTTTTACTCTTTATGATAATCTTGAACCAAAATAACGGTACCTGGGGGAGGGGTGCATCTGTGGAGGTTTGTTGCTAGCAATAGGCGTATTTTCACGATTTATATTCGCATAAATCGGTCCCCACCTATTGATGTCGCTCTGGACCGGTATCGTTCTGGTCTTCTATTGAATGATCCTGTCTCCTGGTATATATTGCATGCATTCTGGACTTAAAAATGTCATCGTGAGGTCGTTAACTGGCCAAAGTACCGTATGATATTTCTCTATTAAGTGTATAACCCCACATTGATTAAATTTAGAAAAACGCGGTCTGTTGCGTTACACACATTACCTTTGGCTAACTAAACAGTAGCAAACATAAAAAATAACAGATTAAACCGTTATAGACGTTTTTTTTATCGAAAGTAACATTTTCAATCTTCGTATTTTGACTATTCAAATTTACCATTATATCACAAATTTACCCTTCTTAACGTTTCCTTCTTTTCACTCTTCCGTTACCAGTATATATTAAAAACTGCACCCTTGCCATTCTTGTTGGCTTCAGCACGAAGAAAACTGGGTGCGGCACTTTTTTTATGCGCAGTGTAGTTTGGGCTTTAAGCTGCCATTTCACTGCGAATTCCCGACTGTGCTGTCGTGATTTCGCGGCGATTTTATTTTCCGTGAATCATTCATTCCATTCCAATTAAAAAAAAATATATTCTCACTCATCATGCCTGATTTTGATTACATATGTATTTCAATACACTTGAAAGTCTAATAAAAAATATAAATTTACCCAGGTATGTTACTGCACTAAAATATAATACATGTCAATACATTATGCATCCATGTTTTACATTTAAAACCAACGGTTAATTGAAACAAAAGTAAATTTGAAATTGGAAAGTGTGCATGTTGAACAATTTTTGATTAGCATGTAAACAACTTATCTTCTTGATGAGGTTTCACGTATATCTTTATCTGTTCATTGTTATGAGAAAGTGTGAAAAGAAGTTGAAGATAGCATAAAGTATGTACTAAATATACTAACATTTTGTTTATACGTAGTCTGTTTAGCTATTTTAAGATATTACGTAGGCAACGTGCTTTTTTCTCTGACCTTGATAAAGGTAAAGTGTTATATGTATATTGTGGACATTGAAAAAAAGAAGAAAAAACTGTTTAATATAAACAATCATTGCCAATGAATGAATGCCATTTTTAGTGTTCTTTTTTGCTACAGAATCTATGAAATCGGTCAAATGTCTGTGCGTCAGTTACTACTCAATTGACCTAACTCCTTGTGGGGCATAGCGCGTCAACTGTTCCATGTGATCCAGTTGACGTTTCGTTGGCATAAATTGGTTTTGGAGAATGCAGTTGCCAGCATGCACCTCCTGCACATCCATGGCCACGAACGTCGTCGTGGACGGGATTCGAACCCGAAACGCCGGTAGTCAAACACTGCGCTACCGGTCGCTACCGCTGAAGCTACTTACATGCATGAAATTTGGTAGAAATACTATGGAATGCTATATTCGTGACTCAAATGCTTTTCATTGCAATAGGTCAAATTTAAGAGGGAGCCTCCATCGAGGAGAAAAACAGTTTTTTTGTAATTTTTTTAAAATTTTTGTTTTAAGTTTTTAATTTTTTTTTATTTATTTTTTTTTCATAGTTTATACTGAATGTTTGGTATATTGGAGGCATGGAAAATTGAAATATTCGCAAATCTCCTTGCGTGGGCTCCGCTCGCTACGCTCACTCCGCGCTTAAGGGATCGCAACCCTCAGTATCGCACAAACATGAACGCTCGCTTCGCTCGCTCTGCGTGCAACAGCGTTTTGATCAGTTTTAAACACACCAAACACTCAGAATAAATCATTAGACAAAAAAATAGGGAAAAAAAATTAAAAAATTAACCATCTAAGCCTATTTTCTAAAAATTTTTGAAAAAAGTAATCTTATAATTTTTTCTAAAATAAAAGCTGAAAAATAGCATCCCCGTGTTATTATATTTTTTTGTTTAGCCGCCAGGTGCGAAAATGTGTATAAGTGCCTCAGGGCACTCTTGGGTCTTTAGGGCAAAAACATAGACAGGTGTAAGATTACATTTATTGATAGTTTTTATTATAAAATATATTATAAACCGAACAAATATTGCAAAACTTATTTTTTACGATTGTGTTAGTCATAAAAACAATTTTTGGCATGAAAACAGCACAAATGAAGGTTGCATTTTGAGCAAATGCACAGTGCGAGTTTTTGCACAATTTACACCATGTTTTGCCTCTTTCTTTATCTAGCCAAATAGGGAAGTGGTCAGTGTTGTCGTAACGGACATCATAAACTGGATGCCTGGCGTTTACACCTACTTTTCATCCACTTGGTTGTGGAGATCCTTGTGGAGTTGATCGTTGTGGCGTTGATGACCGACTGGGGGTAGACTGCTTGGACGACCAGGCAAACGTCTTTGTTTGTATTGCACAAGACCAGCAGCAATTGCTTGCTGGAATCACTATTTTTTTTTCGGTTTGAATGCGGCGATAAAAATGTACTCATTTGTCGCTGCCATATCAATGAAATGTTAAAATAATCGAGTCATCGCATCACGTGTCTTTACTCTGATATGGTAACGGCCCATAAGTCCATCCATCAAATCAACGCCTGTTATATTCGCGAATAATTTGTGGGCAGTCGATTTGGATATGTTTCTTCGATTTTTGATCGTAGCGTGCTGCATAAACGGCTCAACGCAAACGTATGTTGATAACAAGCGCACGGACCTGTTATCTTTCGATAATGGAGATTTTGACCTCATAGGCAAAGCACACAAATTCAATCGAGAAACCCCTTTGTTCATTTTTGATATCATTATCCGATGGTAGCTTGCAATTTGCAATTCGGTTGACTCGTACTGTGCCCAAACTATATATTCTCGCTCGTAAATAAACCATCAATAGCAGCGAAGTGTAAAAATTATCAAACAATGGGTCGTAGCTGGGTTGACCTTTCTTAATTCGCTGGCTCTCATCTCGGAGTGAAAAATATTTTTTTATCGCTTTGTAGTTCTCTAATTTCAGCGGGTAGCGTCGTATCTCCACGGAAGCGACTTCGTTGACATGCAACTGCATACATTGTTTCCGCCACATCACTTTGGGAAATTCCTATGCAAACCAATACACAATCATCACATCTTACCCGCAGACCAAAAGCTTCAATTGATAGTAATGGAGAACGGGGTCTTTTGGAAGACACTATCTCCCCGTTGGCAACTGAAGTGTAAAACGCATCAAGGAAACTACTATTCAGCGTTACGTTTTCTGCCAGCGCAATATAAATTTCACTGAAATCTTCGCCGCTGAATTCTGCGTTCGTTTTTACGGATTCCAATAATTCAAATAGTTGTTCGTCACTTAAATAACTTAATTTAATCGATTTTGCCGTTCTACCATTTTTGTTTTATTTTTACGATAGAAACGGTGAAAAATAACGTAGAATAGTAAAAAAAGGGGAACAAACAATAAAAATAAATTGGGCTTTCAATTTACACTGTAAACCCCAAGAGTGCCCTGAGGCATTCATCGGTTTTTTGCCTATAAAACCCACATTTTTCATTTTTCATATTTACTAGATATGTTAATCAATAAAAAAAATATTCATTTCGATCAGAATGTTGGGAATAGGAAATTTTCACTTTCCAAACAAAATTTTCACTAGCAACGGCAAAATGATGATAACTTTGCGACTCCTTTCGAAAATAGGCTGAGAAAGTCGAAGAGAAATGGCATAGAGCTTTCAAAGCTTTCAGGCGAATTTCACAAGATATGTGGGCGAAATGTCCCAAAACAATAATTAAAAAAAGAACTGTAACTTTGGAGTAAAATTGATTTTTGCGATGTGTGCCTTAGGTATTAGAGGGTTAAGATTAAAAAAAAAATTAATTTTTTTTTGCAGATTTGAGAGTCTTAGGGTGACGCGAGTGATAAGTGACAAAAAATCCGAGTGAAAAATTATTTTTTCACCCCGGGCCCCGGAAACTAAAAATATCCCCAGTTTTCATACTTGCATCTACTAAAATGAATCTCTCGTGTGAAATACATATACATACATATTAAGTTCACAATGTACTATATAATCCAATAAATAGAGACCCAATAAGGGGGGTTAGCGTACAAAAGGTGCGGTAGTTCTGAATTTTTGATATGTTGTATAAGTCGGTGGGGTAGTAAAAAATCCAAGTTTGCGTCACTCTCCCCCCTGTGCTTCCCCCGCTATCTAGAAAAAACTGGCAATTTTATCAGTTTTTCGCCTATAACTCCGTTCCAGTCCATTTTAGCGCAAAATATGCTGCAACATTTTTGTAGGGCACAAAATTTACTACAAATTTCATCTAACAAGTTTTTTTCTACAACCAATAGCGACGGAGCTAATCTAATTTGAAAAACGCTTTTTGTCAATTACCCCTTTGTTCCCACAAAGTGGAAAAATAATCATTTTTTGGTGTATTTCATCAAATAACGTGTTAAATATTAGTCCCACAAGGAAAATTATTAGGATCGATTTTTCTTTAAACTAAATAAGCTTTAATTTGAGGTAAGTCAAATGCCCGTAGGTATGACAGTTACGCAGAAAAGGGGTAAAACCCCATTATTTTTAAAATTAGGCAGTTTTTCCCCTTTTCTACGTAACTGTCATACCTACGGGCATTTGACTTATCTCAAATTAAAGCTTATTTAGTTAAAAAAAAAATCGATCCTAAAAATTTTCCTTGTGGGACTAATATTTAACCCGTTATTTGATGAAACACACCAAAAAATGATTATTTTTCCACTTTGTGGGAACAAAGGGGGTAATTGACAAAAAGTGTTTTTCAAATTAGATTAACTCCGTCACTATTGGTTGTAGAAAAAAACTTGTTAGATGAAATTTGTAGTAAATTTTGTGCTCTACAAAAATGTTGTACTATATTTTGCGCTAAAATGGACTGGAACGGAGTTATAGGCGAAAAACTGATAAAAGTGCCAGTTTTTTCAAGATAGCGGGGGGAGCACAGGGGGGAGAGTGACGCAAACTTGAATTTTTTACTACCCCACCGACCTATACAACATATCAAAAATTCAGAACTACCGCACCTTTTGCAAGGTAAAAACTCTCTGTTGATTGGACTAATATTTCATTTTAGAATTTTATATCGTATATCAAATGCATTGCATTAATATTTCATCATTCACATGATACATAACCGTAATAGACTGGAGCAGACCACTTAAGCAAATATTACCTATCCAATCCATTCATTCAATTCCATACAATTTCTATTTTGTTTTTTATTTATTTAATTTATGTGTACATTAATTTCAAATCATTTATTTACGCTTTTTTATTTAGCAATTTAAACCGACTGTATCGAATTGAAAACACCTGCTATTTCATATTGCTCTACTTGCCAGTAGTGTTTTTATTCGCCATTTATTATCAACAGAAAAATATACGAGTACATACACTGAAAATAAATGTATGATGAATTGGTAAACAAATAAACTATGATGAAGTAGCTACCAGCTAAATTGAAGTTATATACATACTCGTACATATGTACATGTATAATATACGAGTATGTACATGTGTTTACTTATTCGCATTTGCATTGGCATTGCCGCAAAAAAAAAAAAAACAATGTGGTAAAAATGAATTTTGGAACTCTGGTAGTAAGACAGTACAGAATTAAGAGTTCATAAACCCAGAGAGAACTGAAGAGTTGCTAATGGTTTTTTGCAGTACATACATATTTAAATTTTAATTCATGATTAATTTACAAGAAATGAATATGGTTTATATAAATTGCCAATAGCCAGTGAAAATGGGGAAATGTAATGAAACACCATTAATTGTCGAAATTTCATTAGTGGATATTTGAGCTGAAAATCCACGATGCCTTCTATCTATGCTAATTGGAGGCTAATTAAGTTATTTTATTTATACGGTTTAATGTTACAATATGTGTGTTTGTAAAACGTGATGAAATGTTGACAGGCTTAATGATATTTTTTTTTGGTATTAAAATATGAATAACGTACATTAAAATAAAGTTTGGATATTTACAAATGAGAAGCGTCATTCGAGCCTATTGTTCCTTTGATGTGTGTGTGTGTCATACACACGTTAATGCAACGAGCTTATGTAATACAATAGGTCGAGCGTTATTAATTAACACATGGATACCTTTTTGAATATGACTTACGATATATTCAAGAAATGATCGCTAATATAATTGATATTTTGCCACCAACCAATGGCAATGGCTTACATAAATAAATTTTCCAATTAAGATTTTTTTTAGAAAATCAAACAACCTCTAAGAAGGTAATATGTAATAATATGTAGTAACATGTTTCTGTAAATTCAGCTAACACGATGGTCAAAAGTAATATGTTATTTAAGTTAAACTTAAACAGCCCTTTAATTGTTGGGGACCGCTAGAACAGTGGACCTCCGGTTGGTTCTGGGTCACAACGGGGTTCTAGGTAATGAAATCGTGGATCTCTCCCTCAATTGCTCTAACCCCTTGTGGGGCATAGCGCGTCAACTGTTCCATGTGGCCCAGTTGATGTTTCGATGGCATTAACTGGTTTCGGAGAATGCAGTTGCCAGCATGCACGTTCTACACATACACATCCATGGCCACGAACGTCGTCGTGGACGGAATTCGAACCCGAAACGCCGGTAGTCAAACATGAGACTGATACCTCAACACACTGCGCTACCGGTCGCTCCAATTGTGGATGGACTAGCTAAACAAGGCGCTTGCCTCGAGGGACAGCTGAAGAGTTGCAGATGCCAATTAGACATGCAAGAAAAAAACTGAACGATAGGATATATGGGCTGGCCACCGCAAACTTGCACAGTACCAACAACTCTAGAATAACGAATATATTCTCGAACTCTTTTTGATAGGAAGAAGACCAAAAGCCTCTTGGAACAACCCAGACGACAGTGCGCACTACTAGTGGGTGTACTAACGGGCTGCTTGTGAGTGAAACACGCATACAGATTAAAACTGATCACTGGTAGGGGATGCGGCAATTACAAGCTATCAAATAGAGCGGAAACTCAGAGTCCTGTCCAGCGTTCGCTAGGAGAAAATTAAAATTCCTGGGGGCCTACTTTTTCAAAGACCTAGAAGGAGTTGCTGGTCTCAGCTTGAGAAGTCTTTGAAGCTTCACTAATGAGTCAGGATCCTTCGAGCTTAACAACAATCTTTTATGGTAACGACTAACATCGGAACGTAATGGGTATCTGAACATGTGGTATCGCTATGGACCCAAGCGGTCTATGCGTAGCCGTTAGAATGCCACCCAACCTAACCTAACCTAGACTTTTGAGTCTAATACACGAATAAGGAGTTCTTAAATCGTTGTCCTCTAACCTAAAATAGGAAGAGTTCCTCCAAAATGTATTTTGTTTATTGTCACTGCATTAATGCCCGGGGCGGTTTCTCAATGTTTAACGATAAGTAGTCCGAATGGCGCAACGGTTAGCACGTTCGCCTTCTACGCACTGGGCCCCGGTTCGATTCCTACTGAATGCGGTAGTTTTCGATAAAAAAGGGGATTTACGTGTCGGACTATGAGCCTACTCAACTACCCATTTATGAGGTAAATAACTCGGTTGAGCGTATTGCTGATCACACACCTCTGCACAAGAAAAGCCATCACGATCTAGAAAATGAGATGATGCTAACTCATCTCGAGGCCATGGTTCAAATTGGACTGTTGCGCCAGTTATTTATTTATTTTTTATTTTAACATAACGATAAACTGCCGGTTAACACAATTTAGTTTTCTCGGTATCTGGTTAGAGCTTATTCGATCGAAAAGAACTAAGCGGCACCTATCCTCATCATCATCGTGGCGCGACAGCCCGACGTCGGGCCTTGGCCGCCTGGATCATTGTCCTCCAATTATCTCGGTCACGTGACCGCGTCCTCCAATTTTGGGAGCCCAGCAGCTGCGCGGCGTCCACACCTACTGAGCTCTCCCAACGAGATCTCGGTCGTCCTCGCAGTCTCGCTCCGTCGACTCGTTCTGCATTCATTACTCTCTTAGGCATGCGATCATCGTCCATTCTTTGTACATGCCCTGCCCATTGAAGTCGTTGTAGTTTGACGATTTTCGAGACTTGCAGCTCATCGTACATTTCATACAACTCATGGTTGTACCGGATGCGCCATCCATCTCGATCGCAAACAGCCCCGAAAATTCGCCGTAGAACCTTACGTTCGAAAGTGTCTAGCATGTTTTCGGAGGCTTGAGTTAGGGTCCATGCTTCGCAGCCATAGCATAGCACTGGTCGTATAATGGTTTTGTACACGCGGAGCTTCGCGTTTCTGTGCATATGTTTCGATTTCATTATGGGGAGAACCGAGAAAAAAGTCTTATTAGCTAACTGTATCCGTCGCTTGATTTCGTCAGTTTCGTTGGCGTCCCTTGACAGGTTGCAACCCAGGTACATGAAGTTGTTCACGAACTCGATGTTGAGGTCCCCCACGTTGATGCTCGGTTGTGCAGGTGTCCTTGTCACCGATTGCATCATTATTTTAGTTTTACCCTCGTTAATATAGGTACGTAATCCAACTTCCTTTGCAGCGGTATCGAGCGTATGCAGAAGTTCTTCTGCGTCAGCCAATCTTCGGGACATAATGTTGATGTCGTCGACGTACGCTGCTAATTGTGTCGACTTGATGAGTAGCGTCTTGCTGTTGTCCATATTCATGGCCCAAATAACGTATTCCAGTGCTAGGTTGAAGAGCGTCGGTGCCAGTCCATCGCCCTGTTTCAAACCAGTGCGTGTTTCAAATAGATCACTAAGTCTATTCTGGATCCTGACTTGTGAGACGGAGTTGGTCATCGTCATCTTTGTCAGTCGCACTAATTTTGCTGGTATACCAAATTGCAGCATGATGTTGTACAGTACTCCACGATCGATACTGTCGTATGCCTGCTTGAAGTCGACAAAGATTTGGTATACGTTTACGTTGTATTCCCAGCACCTCTGGAGTATCAGTTTGACTGAGAAGAGCTGATCGGTTGTGGAGCGACCAGGTCTGAAACCGCTTTGATATTCGCCAATGACTCGTTCTGCGTACGGTTTTGTTCTATTTTCCAGAATTTTCGTCAAAATGTTATAGGACGTACAAACTAGTGAGATGCCCCTGTAATTCTCACACCGCAATTTATCTCCTTTTTTATGGATTGGACAGATGATGCTTCTGCGCCAATCGTCGGGGATCTCCTCGTTCTCCCACACTCGCAGGAGCAATTGATGTATGGCATCAACTAGACTCGTTCCACCGAATCTTAGCAGTTCAGCTGGGATCTCGTCAGCGCCCGGCGCTTTATTTAGTTTTAGTGACCGCAACGCGAGATCAACTTCCTCTACTGTCGGGGGTTGAATGGGTGGGCCTAGATCAACAATATCATCGAGAGCTTCCTGTGTGGGGATGTTAGATGGTCGGTTTAGAAGCTCTTCAAAATAAGAAGCCTATCGTTTGTTAATACCATCGGTGTCGCTGATGATGTTTCCATCCTTGTCCTTACAAAGGCTAGTCCTGGGTTGGTAGCCGTTCTTGATTGTATTTACTAGTTTGTACGCTTGTCTGGTGTTCCTATTAGCTAAGTTTTCGTTTATGTTCAGCAACTGCTCGTCAAAGTATTTACGTTTCTTACGTCTAATTATTCTATTCAATATTCGCCGTATCTCGTCATATTTTTCTCTTCTGGCTCTGGTTCCACGTTGAATCCATTGTCTGTAGGCCTCGTTTTTCGCGTCAAGTGAATTTTTGCATTCTTCGTCGAACCAGTCATTTCGCGCTCGCCGGGCTTTATATCCCACGACCTTCTCTGCGATATCCTTGATGGTGCCCTTGAGTTCTTCCCAGAACCCATGGACGCCTGTGTTGCTGATGTTGTGTAGCATAGGTGATAGTTTTTCCTCAAGGGCGGTAGTATACGCCACCGCTGTAGCATCACTCAAGAGCTTATCAACCGCAAAGATTTTGGGAGGGCTGATTCTTGACTGGTGCACTGAGGAGATTCTACATCTGTAGGTCGTCTTCACCAAGTGATGATCTGAGTCGCAGTTTGCTCCTCGATAGGAGCGGACATCCATGACACTAGACGCCCATCTCCTGCAAATGAGGACGTGGTCAATTTGGTTGACGGTATGTGCGTCTGGAGACTTCCAGGTCTGCTTGTGAATGCGTCGATGCGGGAAACACGTAGAGCTTACGACTAGATTCCTGCTGCAGGCGAAGTCGATAAGTCGCTGGCCGTTATCGTTACATTCTTCATGGAGGCTGTGGCCTCCAGAGGTCCCCCGATGCCAACTTTCATTCCCGACTTTCGCGTTAAAGTCTTCCAGCAGCAATTTGACGTCGTTTGTTGGAAGTGAGTCGAAGAGAGTTTCAAGGCGGGCGTAGAACTCGTCTTTTACTGCGTCTTCTTTAACTTCAGTGGGGGCATGCACATTGATGAGCCAGAGATTGAAGAATCGAGTCTTGATGCGAATCGCACACAGCCGTTCATTTATGGGTTTGAAGTCAGTAATATGCGGTTTGAGGTGATTGTCCACTATAAATGCTACTCCAAACTCCTTGCGGCCCGATGGTTTGCCACTTGTGAAAATTGTGTGCGATTTGTGTGTGGTTATCATCAGCCATCAATATTTTTGACCTAGGGTGTGCTTGAGGGGTGCAGGGGTGTGCTAACTGCAACTATAGAAATGTACTATTATTAACCTTTTTGGATGAGATTTAAAAATTCTATTATTTTCGGTTTTCTATGCTAGTGAAATGCCACTTTTCTGTAAATTTTCATATGTCTAGCTATAACGGTCTCGAAATGCAAGGGGGGGGAGGGGGGGACAAACTCGGATGACATATTTTCCCCTCTCCCTCTTTTCTCCTCTCTTCAAATTTGAAAAAAATTCCAAAAATGGAATTTACTTAACGGTACCTTTCTTACGATACCCCACTTGCCTATACCAAACGAAAAAAAAATTTCGACCGTCATTTCCCCTCTATGGCGACCCCCCCTTGAAGTTGACCTATTACGACGCATCGCTTTCTCCAGAGAATTATAGTATTTCTACATATTTCCACCAAATTTCATGCATGTAGCTTCAGCGGTTCGTGAGATATTTCATGGACAGACGGACAGACTGACGGACAGACGGACGCATGACCGATTTCATAAGGGTTTTGTTTTTATACAAAACCCTAAAAAATATGGAATTTTGATATCTTCTCAAAATAGGTTAATAATAGCGTATTTCTATAGTTACAGTTAGCACACCCCTGCATTTCTCAAACTCATCCGAGGTCGAAAGTATTGATGGCCGATGATAATCAACACCATGTGCAATAATATCTCCAAATTTCGTAACAATCACGTAATATTTAATAGTAGTACATTCATTTAGATTTGGTCATTTTGATATCATCCATACAAAAAATGCACATAACAGGTCTCTTGTACTACATACTAGTACTACGAGTACAACATACTTGCACATTGTTTTCCGTAGAGCGAATTGGAGTTAACCATTTTCAAAAGGGTAGTGATTGGTAGGAGAGGTGGGAGGAGGGGAAGAGGGGAAGGAGGGAGGGAGGGTATGCTCGTCGCTGACTCTATTCTCTATAATTGTTCAAACAATTTATTTTCAACGTTTTTTATGCAAACTTACAATTTGCAATATTGTCTTAACATGAATGGTTAAGCATCTCCAAAAGTAGGACAGTCCATCTCCTATTGGCATGGGACACTACAAAACCCTCGGATTGCGGGCGTAGCCCTCTATTTTCCGGTTTCATTTTATTAGATAGTGAAAGTAGTAATATTTGAATGATTTAAGAAATGCTCAACCACTTTTAAAACCAACAGAGATTCTTTCTTTTCTGAATCCATGACGACTGACGTTTTCCGATAGCGAATTTTTCTGCACCAAGGTGGGAATTTTCCGCGCCAATGTGGGTAGTCCAGAATTCGCCGCGGATTTTTTCGCTACGATTTTTTTTCGCATTGGTGTGAGGACCACTTTAATGTTATTGGGTAGGCTATTACAAAACTTAAGTGATTGTGTTACAGGATCTGTATTTACTATTTATTTTTATAAGAATATGTGTATTTATTACAATACGAGACGGTTATTTGTAAATATTGATTCCATATATTGGCAGTCGCCACAGGATATGGCAATTATGCATATCAACTACATACTTCACTTCCGATTTTCTTGAAATTTTAGTAGTAGATTTTAGTTGTAGGGTTCAGCATGCTGATCACACATATACATGCATGGTGGGCGCGGAAACAATTGCTTCACATAGTTTTAGAATTTCCATCGTCAGGAAAACGACATACTAGAATTTTAGGAAAATCGGAGGTGAAGTATTTAATACGCATAGCATAATTACCAATAATATTCATATTATGTATTAAGGATTAAGCCATCTAATTGAGGTACCCTGTAATTGCAGCCATTATCCCTTAGTTCAACTGCATAATGATATTTACACTGTTTATTTGATGGCACCGGCCTTGTCATACACAAAACAATTACCTCATAGCAAGGCAGCACATTCCAAAATGACCTAACGCAATGCGTTAAACCAATGACCTCGCACAAATTATACTTTGAAAAGTCACCCATATGCTACAATATAATTACTACAGCCATCACAGAAAAAAACCTTGGGCTGCCCTGACTCACCTTTAGATTTCACTCCACTTTAAAAAAGCCGTTAAAAAAGAAAACAAAACAATTTGGTGCTGAAATCTTTTATAATATCTAACGATGCTCACGTATTTCATAGTTGCGACTTGCGAAACATACGATTTCACGGCCATTACCAGCAAAAGTCATTCATCCTTTCGCGCTGAACATAGAGCCATCATCAGCTCGCCGTATAGTACTGCAATGTATCTAATTAACCGAAACTCTGACCAAACCATGACCTGATCAATAAAAGATGATAATTTAATTGCTGAACATAAACCTCTTTCTCCCTTCCTCCCCGGCAAGCCGGATACTTTTACTGCGGTTGGTTGGTATGACTAAAAAGCCGCTTTTATTGTACTCGTATTTCAAGCTGCAAGGCGAGCACTTACATATTATTATTATGTTATATACATACGTTAAAGCATGTAGGTACGAACAGGTATCCATGAATATATCAGAAAATAAATTGTTGTACATGATAGATACGGGTAAGTGCACAACATTTTTATTCTCGTACTGTATGATTCATTCACCTGGGCCACGTATTGGAAGCACCTTTATAAATTACCTGGTCGATGAGACATACTAGTACTCGTGTTACAGACATTACGTCTGTCTGACGATTATTTCATTGTTTTTCAGGGGTGTTATTGATGAAACAGCTTGCAGCTGCTAAAATGAAGAAAAAAAACGAGTTAAATAAGCAGGAATTGTAATGAATATTAACATACTATACATATATAAAAATGCAGATGAGACCATTTTATTTTAATTAGGAGAGGCGCGGAATGGCGAATAATAAAGAAAAAGGGGCCGATAAGGATGGAATGGTTGACGGACGGCTATACATTTGCGCGGCCATCCCGGTTCGGGTGTAATGAAACCCTCGGCCTCTGGTTTCGTACCACCGACAGATCATTACTCATCAGGTGATGCCTTGGATTTGCTGGTGGAAGCAGCACTACCAGAATATGGCTCATTACAGATGGTTCGTTACACATATTATATGAACTTGTTTTAATGACCGTCTTGTGTCACTACGAATATGAGTACAGTCTAACCCGCTTAATATCATGCCAATTGTGTCCGATGAAATAGTGATAATAAACGGGTGGTGATTATAAGGGAGTTTTTTTTAGTATCACGAAAAATGACATAAAGCGAACATAAAGATAAAGATGACATAAAGATTTTCATTAAAACAAATACATACACAAAATCAAAACATGCAAATACATACATGTAATGTCTTTATTCATACATCCTTAAAAAACAATAAACAACATTACATAATTAAGAGAAGTACAATGTAACAAATCATGACGGCTTTACTTGAAGCCATTCGGATAAAGTAGACTGGTGCAATTTCTTGATAAGAATCGAACTTGTTTTTCCAGCTCATTAAAATGATTCCAGGTTCTCACTGCACATTTAGACAAAAACACTTGAATATTTTTCAAAGACTGCAATGCCTCGTCTTTGGATACGTCACATATTGCCGAATCTGATGACATTTCGTCATCACTGCTGACTTGATCGCAAGGAGTATCCGTTTGAACATGTTCTTGTGCCATCGCTGCCACTATGTTGTTATCGTCTAAAGGTTCCACACAATCTACACCTTGATCGATTTCAACAAAATCATGAAAGCTGAAATCAAGATCGCCTGAAATAGAAAAGGAAAAACTCATATAAACAAAAGTTACATTGAGAATATGTATGCCTCCTTACCTGTCTCAAAATTTGAAAGATTTTCTTCAACGATGTCATTATTTTCAGCATGAAATTTTGATTTTTTGAAACTGTTAACAATTGTCAACGATGACACTTGTCCCCATGCTTCGCTGAGTAAACGAACAGCTGTTAGCAAATCGATTTTACGAACAAGTTGTAAGGCGGACAGTTCTTCATTTGATGCTTCGATGGATGCCAGCAGTCTTAATATTATCAGTCTACGGTAATTATGTTTTAGACTGCGTATTATTCCTTGGTCACTTGGTTGAATTAGAGATGTAACATTCGGCGGTAAAAAAAATGAGCTCAATAATGCCGTAAATGGATTCGTGGATGCGCTGTGCAGTTGTCCAAAATGAGTGCAATCTTACGGTTTGCTTTTGCCATGTCTGCATCGAATTCATGTAGCCAATTTTCGAATATGTCGGATGTCATCCACGCATTGCCGCTACCTTTATAAGCAACAGGTAGGTTCTTGATGCCACGGAAGCAACGTGGCATTTTCGACTTTCCAATCACAAATGGTGGCCGCTTTTCACCTGTCATGCTAGCACAGACTAATACGGTTAGCCTGACGTTGCCTTTTACGGGAACAATTTCCACGACTCGCATCGTTTATCTTTTCCTTATTTTTGTAAATTTTACTTACGGTTGAGGGATCAACCCCAAATGTGTTTGCCATAGCCGCAAAAGATCTTTTCGGTGGACCATTGCCTCCGAAATAATTTTTAGTTTCTGGTCCAGTGTAATTTCCGTCCTCTTACGTTTGACCGACATTTTTATTTTTCGAATTAAACCGATCGCGCACCAATTCGCAACTAAGAAGAAATCACCCGGAGCTTAAAAGTAAACTAAAACCTTCAAAATGAATTGTAGTGCACACCGCACTCAAAGTAAATGAGCGCAGTCTAAGATGTGCACAAACTAATGTTGTGTCCTGCCCGTCATTGATTTTTCTAATCAATCTAAAAATCATGCTAAAAAAACAAACAATTGTACGTGAAATAAACCGGGCCCTGAATAATATGCAACCGGAAGCAGGCTTCTTGATGCCGATTCGTGCTAAAAGGCGGGCAAAAATGCGTAAAACCCCTAGAATAATCGTGATATAACACGGGAACTGGATAATAAGCGACGTGATATTATTAACGACAAAATGTATTGTTTTTATATTGAATGGACATTGGATTTGGTCTTCGTGTGATATAAAGCTGGCTGTGATATAAAGCGAGGTGATACTAACCGGGTCCGACTGTAGTATGAACTTCATGTATGCACATCATGAAATGAATATAAATGACTATAAAAACGTAAGTTAAGGAAAGTGATATTAAGTTGTACACGGACGATCCAAAGGCGCCATTGTGTTATGAGAAAATAAAATTCGATTATATAAAGGCTGAAAGGAAAATATAAATTATATTTTTCAAAATTGTCTTACACTAGATAACACAGGCCTGCAAAAAAAAAATACTTTAATTTTTTTTTTACTTTGAAGATTGATTCTTATGTATTTTCTCGTGCTTAATTCGAAACCGAGCCCCATTTTTCTCTATCACGTAAGGTTTTCTCACAAAACATGAATTTAAAATTACGCATTAGAAATAGAGTTAGCTAACTAAATCTTATTTTAAACGTTTCATTCGTTTTTAAATTTTATCATAATCAATGATCCTTTTTTTTTGTGCTGAATTTGAAACCGAAACCCGTTTCTTTCCATCACATAAGGTTTTTCCACAATACAAGGATTTACTTCTAAAAATTAAGGAAAAAAGATAGCCATACAAATTTGCCTTTTTTTATTTTTATTTGCTTTTATATTTTATTAAATTGAATATTTTTTTTGTATTAATCAGTGCTGCATTCAAAATCGAAACCCATTTTTTTTATCACGAATCGTTTTTCCACAAAACGTAAATTTATGACAAACTTTTTAAGATTTTTTTTTTGTTTTTATATTTTATAAAAATCACGTATTTTTATGTACTTTTTAGTGCTGAATTCAATGCTGAAACCCATTTTTTCCTATCACGGCAGGTTTTCCGACAAAACAAAGATTTAAAGTAGAAAAAGGACAAAAGTGGAAAAGGACAAAACTTGTGAACTTTTTTTTTAAAGGCGTGCAATAAAGTAAAAAAAAAGGTAAACAAATTAAGTAGAATATGTATGTTTGAATAGGTCTTCCGAATGACATTGACATCGTGCCTCGTTCTTGACCAATAAAAAATTTTCATTCACAGTTTTCTACCTTTTATTGCATTTTTATTACATAACTTAAATATCATCATCAATTAACTAACAATATCGGAGGTATTCCCGAAAAAAAAATTATGTTATCACTGTAGAGGAGCTAGTTAATGTGCTCTTAGGAATAACTGGTGTCCGGAATATGCATTTACTATTAAAAAAAAGGAGCTATCCCGTTTTAGGAAAATTAAACTAGTTTACACCCGCTTTTGCTAGTTTTTCTTATGTCTGTTCAAAGCAAGAACGGCTGGTTTGCTCAAAACCCCTTTAACAGTTTACATATTAACTACCTTAACTGAATTCAATAGAAAACGAAATGATTTTAAGATTAAAAAAGATTGAAAACTGTGATGCTAACCTACAAAAAATGCATAAATAGCCATATTTTTAACTGGAACTTGTGATTAAACTGTACATGATAGTACTTTTTATTATTTTTCCCGTAATCAGCGCTTAAAATACTATGGAAATCACTTATCAGATTCCAGAAAAATTGCAGGCTTGTGTAATTTAACGGCTTTGCAATTTTTCATGTCAAGAAAACTCGTATTCTTTCGTCGGATATACTTCTAAGCGACCGAAGCATATTCCAAAATTCGGCCGATCGTCACAAAAATTGACCTATCAAAATTATACGAGATAATAATAATAAATAAAGGCAGGCTAAGGTACCCAGCTGGTAGGCACTGCGACCATAAGATCTATTGTGCCATAATAGCCTTAACTAATCCAAAAGACCCTCAACCAACCTGATAAAGGCCAGTAGGTCCTTTGTAGCAGTACTCTTAATGACACCGTAGCTCACGATGGAATCTCCAAGAAACATGAATCTGGCGCAAACAACCGCGGGGCATTCACAGAGAAGGTGTTTGGTGGACTCAATATCCTCCAGACAAAGTCGGCACTCCGTCTCAGTGGACAGGCCCATTTTGTTTAAGTGATATCTCACCCAGTGTTGACCCGTGAGGAAACCAACGACCAGTCTCAGGCCAGCTCTGCCCAATCGGCTGGCGTCTGTGAGACTGTAGGGGTTGATAAGATCTTTGGACTGTCGTAGTCCCGGGAGATTATTCCAGTGCCGCAGCCTTTCGCCCGCAGACCAATCCCTCACCAGCGCCCTGGCTGTGGCCCTGCTTAGATCGCAGTAGGGATCAGATCCGAAAAATTTCCCCGATGAGCCCTGCCTAGCAAGTTCATCTGCAGCTTCGTTGCCATGAATGCCCCGATGCCCAGGTACCCAGCAAAGAGTGACCCGGTTAGAGTTTGTCAGACATTGAAGGGTATCAAAACACCCTTTCACTAGTTTCTATGAGAACTTATGTGAAGAAAGAGCCTTAATAGCTGCCTGACTGTCAGAGCAGATAATGATGTTAGCGCCAGTGAGCTTCTTGAACACAATTTCCTTGGCGCAAACCTCAATTGCATGGATCTCAGCTTGGAAAACGCTGGGCCAAGTGCCCATAGCGATTGAGATCCTGGTGCTCGGTCCAAAGACCCCAACGCCAACACCTTGTCCCGTTTTCGACCCATCAGTATACCACATGATACACCCGGGGTCAGTACAGATATTGTCAATATCTCATTCCGATTGACTAGGGATAGAGACCGAGAATTTCCTACCGAAACAGAGTTCCGTAGTCATGTAATCTAATGTCGAGCAGATCGCCAAGCCAGGAATCCGCTCCAGAATACTCATGTGGCCCTGTTTGAACACATGAGTATCATATGTTAGATGCACTCGGAGTGCACTTAGAGCCGCAGATTCCTGAATGAAAATGTGTAGTGGTGTCAGTCCAACAATCGGCCTCAATGGCCGAGGTGAGACATGTACGAATGGATCCTGTCATACCAAGGCATGCAAGACGTTGTAATTTGCTACACAACTGTATGGTGCAACGCTGCTGTGTTTTGGGCCACCATACGACCGCAGCATATGTCACAGCTGGTCGCACCAGCATAGAATATAACCACTCATACAACACAACTGTATGGTGCAACGCTGCTGCGTTTTGGGCCATCATACGAGCGCAGCATATGTCACAGCTGGTCGCACCAGCATAGAATATAACCAATCAGTCATTTCAGGGGTGAGACCCCAGGTTTTTCCAAAGAGAGACCTGCAAGCCCACATGATCCGAGTGGCCTTGCTAATAACAGTCCCAACGTGTTTGCTCCAGTTGAGCCTCGAGTCCAACGTGATGCCTAGACACTTTACTTCGGTGGAGAACACGAGTGTCGTGTTGCCTAGGCTAACCGGGCCTAAACTAAAAATTTTCTTCCGGGTCAATGGAACCAAGACGGTTTTCTGTGGGTTAACGCTCAGACCAACTTCAATGCACCAGCGAAGGACTAAGTCGAGTGCCGCACCCATCACCTCCGTGACGGTTGTATCAAACTTTCCTCTTATAATTATGGTTATATCATCGGCGTACCCGATAGCATGATAACCACAATCACAGAGCCTAGCGAGCAGCTCATCTACGACAAGTGACCAGAGAAGTGGGGAAAGGACGCCACCCTGAGGGCATCCCTTAACAGCGTTAACACAAATTGAAGTACCCCCCAATGATGAGTAGATTTCGCGGCCGCGAAGCATGGCGTCGATCCACATGATGGTGGCTGAAGGTATATCCCTGAGCTCAAGTGCTCTGGATATACTACTGTAGCCAGTATTGTCGAAAGCACCCTCAATATCAATGAAGGCGCATAGAGCGATTTCCCTGTCGTTAAGGGTTTTTTCAATCGTACTCACGAGATTGTGTAAGGCAACCACAGTCGACTTACCTTTTATTATACGAGATACTCAGGAAAATCATCTGCGATAGACACATACACAATGTGATCCATCTGGAGATCATCATAATATGGGCCAATAGATTGACCGAAGAATCGCACAGTATATGTTAATTGCCTCAACACCTTCAAGGGCATGGGCGTGTCTAGCTACAACATCTCAAGCAATGCCTTGTTGACGTTTTGGTAGCATATAAATTTCGGATTGTACAGTAACAGATTGATGATTGTTTTTTACAAGAATTTCCCTTGAATTTGTCCACCCCATATATGGGTGAAATGATTCTGCAACTCAGAGACTTTCTATCATATTGAGGTACCTAGCTTCTGGAATGGATGTGGAATACCTGAAATTCATGTGCGCCATTGCTCCCCAGATTCTGGAACTCATCATATTAGAAACTTGCTCAGCAATTATCGAGTGATTGACGCAATGCTTGATCAAAATTTTCCTAGACGATCATCCGCTTGAGTCTATCAAACTTTCTATCAATCACCGTCGACGCTTGACTCAAGCCTCAAACCTAGTCACTAGGCGGTCAGTCACGCTTGATTCAATCGATTGACACTAGATTTTGATCAAGCGGTTTGATCGTCTAGGGGCTCCTTAATGTCTAATTTTTGGTTGAGTCGTGGGTTCGCAATGCGGAGGAGAGATGATCAGTATTAGACGACTTGCGAAAATCACCATTTAAAACATCTCCACAGCATCCTGATTCAAGTTATCGACCTTTCGCTTTATAAGTCGATTCTCTACTCATCGACCTACCCTACCACAACGCAGAGTAGATTTGAATTTAATCAGCACAAATTTCTCAAATTACATTTTTTACTGTTTCGGCTTCATTTTATAAATTAGTAATATGTATCCTATTATGTATTTCTTAACAGTTATAGCCGAACAAGAAATCATGGTTCAATTATGCAACACGAACACGGAAGACCAACTTTTCATAATGAACCAATAAAACTGTTTATTTTCTTTTATTCTAAAAAGAGTAAATTTCTGTGTAACAATTACACAATTATTATTCAATGCTCTACTTACGAATAACATTATTCATTTACTACACTCTGTGGCCAGACCTTCTGACAAAAAAAAAGTTTGATCATTTAGCCTGACTCGTTATTATTTTACAAAGAGTAACACGTTAAAATAACTTTCCATTGTTAACTAGTCATTTGTTGATGATGTAATTAAAAAGCCGTGGAGTAACATATATTGTAAGAAAATCTAAGACGAAAAAAAAATTCAATTTTTTCCTCATTACCATATGATGGACGATGGAGTCAAAGAATCGTGACTGGAATTTACAATGACGGCTAACGACTAGGCCAAGTAATAATAAGACAAGATACGAGTAGAGTAAGAAGTTTGCCTCCAGCCAGAGCTCTAAGCGCGTACAAAGACAAACTGAATATTGTGGTGAAGAAACATGGTCTGGGCTTAAGAGATGATCTGATAACGTGATAACGATGATACACAAACCCAGTTAACTGAAGGAGCACTATCTTTCATTACAGTACACACTATCGAGATACTGGTTTGTACTATACTCGTATGTACTTAGATACGAGATCTTCTTGTTGTGTAGAGGATAATAATATTCGCATGGTACATTCAAGCACTTGAAGCTGTTTCCAGGCTTGAATGTTGCTTATTGGGGTATAAATGAACAACTGAAAACGACCTTGCCGGCCATTTTTCTTAGCGCAAGTAGTCACTTTCAGAGCCTATTTTACTGCAGGCTATCAGCAGTTAAGTACGCCCAAGAGAGAGATAATTGCGCTGATATTCAATGGAACCAGTTTCAAAGATGTTGTATTTCAGAGATTGAAAGGTTTACTGGTTTGCTTTTAGCAAATATGCGCTATACGTACGTATGTAAAATCATTCGAGTGATATGACTGTGGTGTGGTGAAGCCATAATTTAGATTCACAATAAAGGCGGAAGACAAATTTTGACAAGTTGACAAGTTTTGTATAAAAACAAAACCCTTATGAAATCGGTCATGCGTCCGTCTGTCCGTCTGTCCGTCTGTCTGTCTGTCCATGAAATATCTCACGAACCGCTGAAGTTACATGCATGAAATTTGGTGGAAATATGTAGAAATACTATAATTCTCTGGAGAAAGCGATGCGTCGTAATAAGTCAACTTTAAGGGGGGGTCCCCATAGAGGGGAAATGAAGGTCGAATTTTTTTTTTCATTTGGTATAGGCAAGTGGGGTATCGTAAGAAAGGTACCGTCGAGTACATTCCATTTTTGGAATTTTTTTCAAATTTGAAGAAAGGAGAAAAGAGGGAGAGGGGAAAATATGTGGTCCGAGTTTGTCCCCCCCCCCCCCCCTTGCATTTCGAGACCGTTATAGCTAGACATATGAAAATTTACAGAAAAGCGGCATTTCACTAGCATAGAAAACTAAAAATAATAGAATTTTTAAATCTCATCCAAAAAGGTTAATAATAGTACATTTCTATAGTTGCAGTTAGCACACCCCTGCACCCCTCAAGCACACCTGAGGCCAAAAATATTGATAGCTAATGATAACTAACATCATAGGCAATAATACCTCTAAGTTTCATTACAATGACATGATATTTAATAATAGTACATTGACTTAAAGTTATGCATTTTGACACTATCCATACAAAAAATACACCTACCGGCCTCACGCATAGATATGCGTGTACTACTTGCATGTTGTTTTTCGTAGTGCGAATTGCAGTTATTTAATGAACCAACTTTGGAAGGGTGAAGATTGGTGATTGGTGATCCTAACAATAACTATTCACACAATTAATTTTTTTAGGGTTTTGTGTCTTAAATCTTACAAAATCGGTCATCATACCTGTCTGTCCGTCTGTTCATAGAATATCTTATGAACGGCTGAAGCTGCACATATAATTCGGCGAGAATGTGTAGAAATGCTATAATTTGCTGGAGAAAGCGTTGTGTTGTAATCAGCCAACTTTAAGGGGGGAGGGGGGGGGGTCCACATAGAGGCGAAATTAAGGTCAATTTTTTTTATCCACTGGTATAGCCAAGTGGGGTATCGTGAGAAAGGTAATGTTGAGTACATTCCATTTTTGGCATTTTCTTGAGATTTGTAGAAAGAGGAACAGTGGAGGAGGGAAGAATATTAGACCGTAATTTGTCCCCGCCGCCCTGAAGCCGTTACACAAGTTTGCAATTTGCAATGTCGTCGTAACATGAATGGTTAAGCATCTCGAAGAGTAGGACAGTTTATCTCGTATACATACATATCTATCTACAGCTTCTCGTATTAAAACTATTACTTTGAGAGGTGACAGATGCAGTCTTTTTGTGAATTGGCATGTAAGATACTATACCCATGGGTAAGACATTTAATAATGGTGTTTTTATTCAGCTGAGTGGTACCAAGAAGAGCAGGGAGCCAATATTTAGATACCAAGATAAGCGCGTGCTACAAAACCCTCGAATTGCGGGCGTAGCCCTCTATATTCCGGTTTCATTTATTATATTAATTCGATTTTCTTAAACTAGTTAGCAAAGCGAAGCCGCGCAATTATGCACGATACTTGCCGATTTCCAGCGATTACGAGCGGTATTCAGTGATTTTTTGGTGTATACATAATATGGCCTCTCCTCATATTAAATCGCTTGAAGTGTGAACGGAGCACCGAAATAGGCCATAGCGAAATAAGACATACGAAATAATCCATATAGATACTTTCGTTTGGAAACGAAAGTATTCATCGGAAAATAAATGAAATAAGCCATGCATGGACAATATATCGGTTTCAAATCGAAATAAGGCATGCGATAAAAACGAAAATAGCCATGCACTGTCCGGAGCGAGGGAAGCGAGCGCCCATGTATATGTGATACTGAGGGTTATGATCCCTTAAGCGCGGAGCGATCGTAGCGAGCGAAGCCCACACAAGGGGCTGTTGTACTCCGGGCGAGCGAAGCAAGCGTTCATGTTTGTGCGATACTGAGGGTTGTGATCCCTTAAGTGCGGAGCGAGCGCAGCAAGCGAAGCCCACACAAGCGACTGTTAATCCACAACCCGCAGTATCGCCAAAGTGTGTATGGATAATTTCGGTTTGGAACGGGCTGGGCTAGCTCCGTTCCTAGGGCGTTGCGAACCTCCGCATGTAGCTCTAGGTCGCCCGTTTCACTCTTCATACATGTACCTGCATCCGCTTCGTCCTAGCATACCTGCCTCCAGCATTTTTTTTCTGGCTATACACAATTTCAAACCGAAATAAGGCATGCGAAGGAAAGCGAAAATAGCTATGTACATTCTCACCTTCGTTTTAAACGAAATTAAGCATTGAGTGTGAAACCGAAAGAATCTATGCATGACTATTTTCGGTTTCAACTGAAATTATCCATTAATGCCTTATTTCCAATGGCTTATTTTATGGTGCCGTGTGAACACCCTTCCCATCGCGTCGCTTTAGTATGATTTGAAAAAATCAGCATTGTATTTTCGGGAAAAGTATTAAGTTGTTTTTACACGCTAGATCGCCCAGCCGTTAGACCGTCCGTTAGACCGCGTATTAGACCGTCTATTATACCGCGCATTAGACCGTCCATTAGACCACGCATTAGACCGTCTAAACAACAACAACAAACCGAGTTGACAACTTTATAACAAATACGACGTGAGTGTAAATCAACCTATTTTTCTTTCCGTTCCGAATCGGAACATGACGTCCGAGGTATATACAGGGTGTCCCATTCATGATGGTAAATATTTAAATGGTAGATAGTATGGCTCATTTGCAGAAAATTAATGTATTACATGAACCCTCTATCTTTAACCGTTACAGAGTTATAGCATTTAAAAAAAAACTGTTCAAACCCTTGACTTGTCCAACAAATTCTAAATTTTCCAAGCCCCCAATTATTCGATCCAAGATTTAATCTTACTTTCTGAAACTACATAAAATTTCATATAAATAAACTTTTTACCGGTTAAAAAAATAACCATTATTTCAAAAATACAACCGTTCAAACTTTGAAAAAATTGTGAAATCTATTTTTCATCAAAAATCCAAATGATTATTTCGTAACGGTACTTTGAACTGACAAATCTGCAAAGTTGACAAAAGTTTCCCCATTATGTTATGTTTCGAACCGTATATAAATATTAGGGACATAGATTTGAAAATTTGCGAATGTGACGTTTTAAGGGTAAAAAACGTGATTTTCATGTAAAACAAATCACATGATATGATCAAGATAATTATGTATTAACAGTGCCAAGTTAATGTGGCAAAAACTTTACATTGAAAATGTTTCTGGAAAATCACGCAACGCAACGCAACGGGTCTGCGACGAGCGAACTTAAACATCCACCATACAGATACTACGCCGCGTGGGGGCGAACTGTAGACTGAGTACACATTTAGATAGGGGGCGAAACAAGTTGACGTTCACGCATTTCACTTTAAACTTTGATCCGATGAGATCCCATACGAGACCTGGATCAAAATTGGTCTGTCGTTTTGTATGAAAATAGATCTGGAACCGAGTGAAACGAAAGCGGCTTATATTTACAGGAAGATGGCAACTGGAAGTGACATTGTCGGTATCATGTAGGTTCCGTCCTTGCTCCATTAATTTGTATCAAATTAATGTGCTCGATTCACAGCTGAGTCGACTAGAGGCTGGCTGAATGTATTATTTTCGTGGCAAGTTTGAACCTGCAACCTCTCACTTGGCAAATCGACGTTCTATCCATAGGGCTACCGCGTGTGAATTTATCCTTAAACGACTGAGTGTACCTATAGTACAATATAAATTTAAGATACGATATGTTTATCTGGAGATAAAAAGTAGAGTCCTTTCTCTTTATTTTTCTATTTATACTACAATACTTAAACGAAACGACTGTGTGCCCATATTTATGATAATTTCTATCTTTATGACGATGTCCTTCATCTAGCCCTAATATGACAGCCTTTTTACTATCCAATAGATTCTTTATAGACATTCATTGGTCATTTAATGGATATTATTCAATACATTTCCTTGATTAAAGATAACATCAACATTATCATATTGCGTTCTGCTTAACTATGGCTCCGACTTTGGAATCATAACATATATCTTCTCCAAAATGTACATATGTATTTTACATGTGTATTGCGCTCGTATCACGTACCGTACGTACTCATCTGATACCCATTTCTAATAATGAATTTCATCAGAGATCAGAGTGCTATAAAGCGACAACGTAGAATTATCTGCAGACGTAAAATTTTCTTTGAAAACTTTCATTTTGAGGTCAGCATGTTCCATGTCCGCTGTCCGGATATTTTTAGCACTTTTATTGCATACACAGCATAACAGTGATGCCAGATTGCGAGGTTTACTTCTAAAATTGGTGGTTTTGAGGGCAAATGACTACGTTGGAAATGATTGATAACAACATACTTTTTTGTAGCAAATTATATCATAAAGTGACACCTATCCATATCATCAATTTTATTGTCAATATTCCCGTCAAAAACTTTGACGCAGATTGATGGAAATTTTAATTGACACGCATTATCGGGGCGTCAATCTCCTCCCAACCGATCACTCTCGCATCAATCAGACTCCGTAAATGTTTTTGACAGACATACTGCCAATAAAATTGATGATCTACGTTCTGCGGGCCGCTTAAGCCTAGCATTACACTTTGCGTTTTTCTGCAGCAGTCCTGTAAAAAAAACGCATTGAAGTAAAAGAAGAGGACCCGATATTTACACATTGCTTTTTTCTGCGGGAAAATAATATATACCAGTGCGGAAATCGATGGTTTTATTTTTGTGGCAATATAGTAGGTAGATGTTGGGAGGTCGATACAACTTCAACCAGTCCTCAATGGATGCACTACATGAATTTCGTCACTGAGTGCATGCGTTTCTAGTTTATCGTTGAACCAAAAAACGGAAGGTGTAATGCGATTCATATACCACCGTGTGTTCATCTTCTCACTGCGTTTTTTTTTTAAGGAGGAGCCTTCCCGCTGTCGTTGGACTTGCTGCAGCAAAACGATTCCCATTTGCGGCGGAAAGCCGCCGCGTTTTCGAAACGCATAAGTGTAAAGCGTTCCATTTAAATTTAAGCGTTCCTCTTCTTCTGCGATAATGCGTTTTTTTGCGGGATTGCTCGTCCTGCAGAAAAACGCAAAGTCTAATGCCAGGCGAACGCGTACATTTAAATGGAACGCTTTACACTTATGAGTTACGAAAACGCTGCAGTTTCCTGCTGCAATCGGGAATCGTTTTGCTGCAGCAAGTTCAACGACAGCGGGAAAACTTCTTCCGCAAAAAAAACGCAGTGAGAAGATGAACACACGGTGGTATTACACCTTCCGTTTTTTGGTTAAACGATATACTATGATAGAAACGCATGCGCCCAGTGACGAAATTCGTGCAGGGACTTCTATATGTAATAATAAAAAATGCATGGGGAATTGTGACTGCAGACGGGTAGGGTTTTTCTGCACAAACATTTGCGTCGTCTGTGAAGGAAAATGCTCGAAAATCGGCGTACTCGACTTGATTGACGAACAAGATTTGGACAGCGAGGACGATCCTGGTTCCGTCCAAGTAAAGCTATCAGAAAAGAAAACTGAAAGTAGGTCAGGAAATGCTGGGTGCGTTGCCGAGCTAAGCCACAGGCGCATACTAATTCGGTGTACAGAATGAAACCAAGTGTCATAAAAATTCATATTTCACTGAAAAATAGTTGACACATGCGCATTGCAGGAACATTGAATCTTAGAACATAGAGGCATGGAATGAGCTTATCCTGTATGTCTCTGGCTCCAACAATTGGCGAATAAGTCGACAGCCAGCCTACTCGGTTGTTGTTTAATATTGACATATGTTGACTGTTCTGTCGAATTGTGCATGAATAAAGGTCAATTCTTGTCAGATTATCAAGAGTCAGCCTACTCAGTTGGCGTTTTGGTATTGACATAATTTTGACCGCACTGTGGAATTGTGCATAAACAAACGTCAATTCTTGTCAATATTTAAATTTCATAATTACTAAACGGTCTACTGAGTTAGCTGACTGTCGACCACATGTCGACTTAATACCTTAGAACATAGAGGCATGGAATGAGCTTGTCCTGTAGGTCTCCATAGAAACAGTGGCTCCAAAATCTGGGTACTAAGTCGACAGGTGGTCGACATTCAGCTAGCTCAGTAGACTTATGAAATTCAAATATTGACAATAATTGACGTTTGTTTATGCACAATTCGACATTGTGGTCAACATTATGTCAATATCGAAACGCCAACTAAGTAGGCTGATTGTCGATAATTTGACAAAAATTGACATTTGTTTATGCACAATTCTACAGAACAGTCAACATATGTCAGTATTAAACGCCAACTGAGTAGGCTGACTGTCGACTTATTCACCAGATATTGGAGCCGGAGATAAACGGGATATGCTCATTCCATGTACTATATGTTCCAAGCTTAATACCCAGATTTTGGAGCCACTGTTTCTATGGAGACATACAGGACAAGCTCATTCCATGCCTCTATGTTCTATGCATTGAATGCATATATGTACATATGTAGGTCAGGAAATATTATTATAAGGGGTGTTTCAATAGTAGGTGTGGTACTTTGTTATCGATTAAAATCGACCCTTTTCCGCCATATTTTGTGTCATTGTCATCGTGCTAGTATAGGATTTTAGCTATGCATCGCTACACGAACGAAAAACGTATTGAAATCGTCGAATTTTGGATCTTAAATTCCAAGTCGATGGTGCAAACGCAACGATTGATTCTATGCTATGTTAACAAGCAAAACTGCCGTATCTGGGGCTCGGAAAATCCACAAGTGATCGTGGAGAAGCCAATGCATCAACCGCAGGTCACTGTTTGGTGCGGTTTATGGGTCGGAGTCATCATCGGGCTGTATTTTTACGAACAGGACGGAAACACCGAAAATGTCAATTCTGAGTGGTACCACACTACTTTGTGCCAGAAGTTGAAGCTCAGGGTCTGGACGATATGTGGTTTCAACAGGACGGCGCCACACCACACACAACTCGCCTCAATTTGGACTTTTTGCGTCGCAAATTCCCGGACCGTGTAATTTCTCGTCGCGGTGATGTAAGTTGGCCGCCCAGATCATGCGATTTGACGCCGTTAGATTTTTTTCTGTGGGGTTACACGTAGGATAAAGTATACTCGTATGTGAATGATGCGAAGACGATTCCAGACTTGAAACGCAATATTACATCGGTGATTCGGGCCATTCCGGAGGCCATTCTGCAAAATGTTATCGAAAATATGGCCGAAAGGGTGAGATATCTATGGAATAGTCGCGATGAACATATCCGCGAAATAATTTTCCACGCGTAATCCTATTGTGTGGCCTTTCGAGCGAAATAAAATATTTGAAAAAATTTCAAACCGTTTGCGTTTTATTCAAAATCAAAGTACCACACGTCTTAGTGGAACACCCTTTATTTATGCAGTTTATGGGGTAATGCAGACTTTCGGTTTTTGTCGCTGCAGTCCCACAACGTGATAACAGAAAAGCCTTGTACCTCGGATTATCCCTGCATAAATTTCAGTTTTATAATAACAGTTTGCAGTTTATTTTACTTCATTACTACTTCCCGATAAAACCTGTTATTCTGAACTAAAATGCTAAATAAATACTTTAATGAATTACTAACTTGGCATAATTACTAAATAAGTATTTAACTATTTATGTCGTGTTTTGAAATCTGTATTAGATTTTCTGAACCATAAATTTCGCTGCGATTAAGGAAACATCGGCCAACCTATGTCTACCGATAGAACGTGGACCGCTAAATATGGGATCATCTAGTTCAAATGACGGATGCCCTGCATCGCGAAAGTGGCAATGCGGGGCTTAAAATCAATGCTGGCAAAACTAAGTACTTGAGCTTGGATCCAGGAAGACAGAGCGAAATTTGTGTTTCGGGGTGGAAAAAGTGGACAATTTTTGCTACCTCGGAAGCGTAGTTACAGCAGATGGTGGAGCGGATGCTGATGTGCAGTCTCGCATCAATAAGGCTTGGGCAGCTTTTTTCAGTTTAACTCCTTTCTGGCAAAACAACAACATCTCCAGACATACCAAACTCAGTATCTTCGGAACTAATATAAAATCTGTGCTTCTTTATGGCTGTTCAACTTGGAAGGTGACCAGGGCGATAATAACTAAATTGCAAACTTTCGTGAACCAGTGTCTACGGCGCATCCTGCACATACGCTGGAGGTCATTTCTAACGACGACCTCCTGTTCATTACTGGCCAGGACAGAATAGGCACCTCTATAAAAAGGCGAAAGTGCCAATGGATAGGTCGCACACTCCGAAAGGGAAACTAAACAGGCCCTCGATTGGAACCCACAGGGAATCGATGCAAGTCGCCGCGTTGGACGACCTAGAAACACCTGGAGAAGATCAGTTGAGGTCGAGGGTAAGTCATTAGGCAAATCGTGGAGACAGTTGAAGGCGATGGCGGCGAACAGGACGAGGTGGAAAGTCGGCGTGGTTAATGCCCTATACCCCACAAGGGGTTGATAGGATCCAGAGAGAGAGAGATTTAACTGTTTATATTCATTCACAATAACAGTAAAAGAATATTTTCAGTCAGAATAAGGTGAAAAAGAATGCCATCACGAGATGCGAGGGATTTTCTTTCAATTTAGCCGATGGGCGGAATATTTATCAAATTTCAGTGCGCTCCAGCGCCCAAACCATTAGTCTCACGAACAAATTCGATTCGACCTCTTAGTAACAATTCACTACTTTAATTTTGTTGTAGCCGATTCCCTCGAGAAATGTATGGTTTTCGGGTTATAAGTAAAAATGTCAAAATGGGCGAAATTTTAGCGGTTTTTTTTTTTGTTATTTTCTCTAGGATGCCGTACTTTTTTTAAGGGACAAAGTTCAAATTCCGATTCAGCACTCCTAAAAACATTAACCGAAATTGAGGAAAATAAACTTTAGTATTTTTTTCTCCGCCAAACTACCATCTGATTAAACTATGATACTTGTACTCGACATGAATGTGGGTCCAATCACCATTCGACTTGGCCTCTGCTCGACCTCTGGACAACATCGACGTGCTCTCGGCATGTTCATCAGTCGGCTCGACTTCAACTCGATCTGCGCTCAACCTCTGCGTGATAATCGATATGCTCTGCGTAAAATCATGCAACAGAGATGACGAGCGTGAGCGGAGCTCGAGTGGAGTAATAAGTTAAGCACCTTAGTCTCAGTAGTCCCTTGGACTGGAGCCAAAGAATAGAGATTGTTAACAAGAAGTGGGACTCCATACAAATTAAGAGTGCCTGCCTATTAGTTGCATATGTGTTGGATTCTATCAGTACACGAAGGGGTAATGCCGAATAACAATTATGCATGTTACTCATACAATGAAACATTATAGGCAGTTGTCATTTGAATAGCTTTTTCAAGTGTTATCGTCCCTATCCCTCTAAAGACGACTTTTGTTTGAACTATTTGCATCTCAATTAGCACAGCGCTTTTGCTTAAATCGTATGAAGTTCCACCTGTAGTAGTATCTACTTTATGATGGAGCAATGGACCTTGGACTCTTAGAGAGCTTCCTTCGAAATCACTTCAACAAAATTGCAACGACAATAGCTCTTTATGTAAAATTACAATCAAAATTATAATATTTGTACACTGTTCCAGGGCACCACACGTAAATTACATATCTATATTCACTTCTAGCGAAAATATACAATATCCGGGAACACCATAAGAACCAGAATATATTATAATAAGTAATTCCAATATGAAAGCTAATAATTAATATTCGACCTCATCATACGTTTTAATATAAATATGTATTGTAGTTATGGCTATAGCTAATATCATGTTCCACAATCAAACCAAAAGTATGCCAATGACTGCAGCTACTTTTCATCTTTAGATTCGCAAAAAGAAGAAGACAAAAACTTATTTCAATCCCAACTTAAATATGATATTAACATTTGGATGCAATTTGTTAACTTGAACATATGTAGGTCACAAAAAAAGAAGCTCTTAGTTGTCTTGCTTAAGTAATTGAAATGTTCAAAATGTTTATTCATGATTTAGCTTTTTGACGGGACAACGTCTCTAGGGAGTGCGTCGAGAAAATGTAGGACGGAAGTGGAGTTGAAAACGAATTGAATTGAACGCTTTGGTGTTGACACATGCACAATTTTGGACATGAACTGAAAGCAAAATTTGGGTTTCTCAGGTTCTGGTTAGCGTTTATCCTAGTGAAGACGTTAACCGGCACTTATCCGCTGGTTCGTTTCCCCAGATCATAATCGCTTAAGATCAAAATGATTCATGATACCTGTGACACACTCTCTCTCTCTCTTACTCTCGGATGCACAACATTTGATATTTCTTTCACACCAATTTGGAAACTAAATGTCTGACTATGTTCCTACTGAGCTTTTAATTCAGAATTTAAATTATTAATAAATAAAATATTGAAGAAAGAGACAGAGCAGGATTCAATAATGATGGCGATTAATCTATTCCTAGCTAGCATATCCTGGTTCCATTAAAAATATGAATAAGGTAGATTGGTAGAATTTTTTTTTCAGCGAAAATGTTAAAACTAAATTTAATATTAATATCATTATATTCACGCATAGCGTTTTTTTTATATTTTATAAGTTGTTAAGAATGAATGAAGTGTATCACCACTGCCATCTTTACTCTCAGGCCGGAGTGTCAGCTGATTGTCAAAGCACTAACGACATGACAAGCAGTCAACCAAATGTGAACTCGCGCGGTCGCCCGGTAAAATTTCGCGATATTTGTGCGTAAAAGTGAGTTTAGTGTCGGGATTTTAAGTGAAAATAAAAGAAGTGGCTATCAGTGCCGTGTGAAAGTGAAAAAAACGTCAAGTGCCGGGAAATATCGAGTAAAATGGTATATTGAAAAGTGCGAGGTTAGGAAAGTGCGACACGGGAAATTTCGGATTTTTCATTAATTTCCCGGCAATTTGGCTAGTGTGAATGGTGCAGCACTACCTTGGGTCGAATCCTCAGGCCGGTGAGTTCAGCGGAAACTCCCGGAAGTGCCCTAAAAAGTGAATTCAAAGTGGTTGTCAAATGACAACATTACTGGTGATTTCCGGCCTTTTCATCGGAATTCATAGGGTAAGTATACGTTTTTTGTTGTGCTAAAATTTAAGTGGATTGATGCGCCCCAAAATGCGGATTTTGACGACGATGTTGACGAACCGGACGAAAGTTTCACCGCCAGGCATCTAGTCCTGTCAGCTGCAGTGAAACTTTCGTCTGGCATGTCAACAACGCGTGCAAGACCCGTATTTTGGGGCGCATCAATCCACTAAAATTTTAGCACAACAAAAAACGTATACTACCCTTCTTCTTTTAAATTAATAGTATACTACCCTTTGAATTTCGATGAAAAGGCCGGAAATCACCTGTGATGTTGTCATTTGACAACCACTTTGAATTTAGTTTTTGGGGCACTTCCGGGAGTTTCCGCTGAACTCAGCGGCCCGAGGATTCGACCCAAGGAACTGCTCGAAAGTGCGCGAGACATGAGTGTGGTTATGAAAGTGCAACACGGGAAATCTAGAATTTTTCGTTAATTTTCCGGCAATTTGGCTAGTGTGAATGGTGCAGCACTACCTTGGATCGAATCCTCAGGCCGGTGAGTTCAACGGAAACCATCAGAAGTGTCCCAAAAAGTGAATTCAAAGTGGTTGTCAAATGACAACATTACAGGTGATTTCCGGCCTTTTCATCGGAATTCATAGGGAAAGTATACATTTTTTGTTGTGCTAAAATTTTAGTGGATTGATGCGCCCCAAAATGCGGATTTTGACGACGATGTTGACGGACCGGACGAAAGTTTCACCGCCAGGCATCTAGTCCTGTCAGCAGCAGTGAAACTTTCGTCTGGCATGTCAAAAACGCGTGCAAGACCCGTATTTTGGAGCGCATCAATCCACTAAAATTTTAGCAGAACAAAAAATGTATACTTACCCTATGAATTCCGATGAAAAGGCCGGAAATCACCTGTAATGTTGTCATTTGACAACCACTTTGAATTCACTTTTTGGAGCACTTCCGGGAGTTTCCGCTGAACTCACCGGCCCAAGGATTCGTCTAATGGTAGTGCTGCACCATTCACACTAGCCAAATTGGCGGAAAATTAACGAAAAATGCGAAATTTTCCGTGTCGCACTTTCATAACCACACTCATGTCTCGCGCACTTTCAAGCAGTTCATTTTGGTCGGAAGTTCCCGGCACCTTGCGTTTCTTTCACTTTTAAATATCAGTGATAAGCACTACTTTCAATTGCACTTAAAATCGCGACACTGAAATCACTTTTACGCACGAAAATCGCCAGATTGTTTACATATGGTTCACTGCTTGTCATGACGTCATTACATTGACACTCCGGCCTGAGAATAAAGATGGCGGTGGTATCACTAACCAGTCGGCAAGTACGATAGGCTTTAATGCTGAAAATTTTTGGTGGAGTGCATTGCCAACTTAATCTTGTTGTATTGAGTTGGTAGTGATACACTTCATTCATTCTTAATAAATTTAATATCAGCTCACTCAATCACCAAATTCATTTTTCTTGCTATTCAAAATTAAATTACACAAGTACAGCCAGACTTTTATTGCATAAGTTTTCTTGACAATAGAACATAACTCATTGAAGAAGAAATTCTCTTAGGGCTCCATTCAATTTTAACATTGCAAAAGAAAATATATAAAATAAGAAAAGGTCAGACGTTTCTCAACGGATCCCACACCAGTTCCCAAGATTGTAAAAAATGGAGCAGAACTCCTTCTTCCTTCTACTCTAGTCGTATGTATCCGAGTACATATACGGGTATTTTTACTTTTCTTTCCAGTTAAGTTGCTAATGCTGTTGCTGCTGCTTTTATCGGGATTACAAAAAGATTCTTTCCAATAGAGTATTCCATGTCGGGCCGGATAAAAATAAAATTTTCATTTGTACGAGTATTATAATTTTCTAGTAAAATGCAAAGCATTCATTCACATTCCATTGAAAGAAAGAATATTATGTATGCAAGTGCAAGAGTTAATTTATACTATGATATGATGATACTTCTTCTTCGTCTACAATGGCCGCGTTCTAAAAAAAAACACTGATTTCGGATCAGTGTACTACGTTTTGCCCTAACCCCTTATGGGGCACCGCGTGCAAACTACTCCCATGAAGTTGATGTTTCGGTAACATATACATATCTGGTTTCCGATGATGCGTGTAGCTGGCATACAAATCCTGTCCATTTAGTCGCCTTCTACGAAAAGCCGGGAATGGGTGCGGCTTATTCTTACGCCCCACACCACCAGCGGGAATCAGTATGACAGAGAAGTAAAATATTTTCCATCCGTCAGTGAGATAGAGAGTCGCGGTATCTGATTCCCAATCGTGTGAGCCTTTACAGATCATGATCTGGGGAAACGAAAGAGAATTTTGTTCTGCTCAATTTCCCCTCTAATGGCCGACATGATTCGGGATCAGATATCGCGACTCACTCCTCCTCTCTCCCTCTTACTCACGGATGCACATAATTTTACATTACTCATCACTGTCACACTGACTCGGCATCAGTGTTCTCTCTGGAACACGGCCAACGCGAAATTTCTGACAATTACTTGCGGGAAAAAAGTTGTATATTACGTGATGACAATGTAGTTCGTCTGCAACAAAACAGGCATTCTGTGCTAGTGACAATTATTAATTCATTAGTCATCAGAAATTATTATTTTAAATTAAGTCTGAAAAAGAAAATGAATATGGAGTTCATTTGCGGTAGATCTTGTTAAAGTTCTTTTCTGGCTTTAGAGGTTATATTTTCCAAAGAAGACTTGACACGAAGCTCATTCGACATTCATTAGCGCTCCAGGGCGTTAGGCTTCCTATAATATACGAGTATAATAATAAAAAAGTGGACCAAATAAATATTACGAAGGATTTTTCTTAAAGAAATCTGTTTTCGCAGATATTTGTTCGGGTGGCAGCCATCGATGCCATACAACTTATATGACTTCTAAACTGCCGCCATCCTTATCGGTCGTATGTCACCAAACTCTTAGGAGGATTAATTCCGCGAAGGAGTCCCAAAAAATGTTCGCCGGTTTTGAACACTAATGCGCGGCATGACTCATCGGACGGCTCTGCATCGTACCTCGCATTAGTTTGAGAGGTGTGGCCGGGAACGACCTGGCTGATGTTGTTTTGCCTTATATAGGCCGCCCAACACAACATGAGTACGAACCATATCTTTAAAAAAAGGAACTATTGACATTGAGCCTAACGATATGATATTGATCCGCATTAAGACTCGGTTCTTCAATCTCTGGCTCATCAATATGCACGCCCCCACTGAAGTTAAAGAAGACGCAGTAAAAGTCGAGTTCTACGCCCGCCTTGAGACTCTCTTCGACTCACTTCCAACAAACGATCAATCAAATTGCTGCTGGGAGACTTTAACGCGAAAGTCAGAAATGAAAGTTGACACCGGGGCACCACTGGAGGCTACAGTCTCCATGAAAAATGCAACGACAATGGCCAGCGACTTATCGATTTCGCCTGCAGTAGTAATCTAATCGTAAGCTCTACGTGTTTCCCGCATCGACGCATTCACAAGCAGACATGGAAATCGCCAGACGCACATACCGTCAACCAAATTGATCACGTCCTCATTTGCAGGAGATGGGCAAGCGCGAAATTACTGGTTCGACGAAGAATGCAAAAATTCACTTGACGCGAAAAACGAGGTCTACAGACAATGGATTCAACGAGGAACCAGAGCTGGAAGAGAAAAATATGACGACCTACGGCGAATATCAAATAGAATAATTAGACGTAAGCAACGTAAATACTTTGATGAGCTGTTGCTGAATATTAACGAAAACTTAGCTAATAGGAACACCAGACAAGCGTACAAACTAGTAAATACAATTAAGAACGGCTACCAACCCAGGACTAGCTTTTGTAAGGACAAGGATAGAAACATCATCAGCGACATCGATGGCATTAACAAACGATGGGCCTCTTATTTTGAAGAGCTCTCGACGATATTGTTGATCTAGGCCCACCCATACAACCCCCGCGTTGCGGTCACTAAAACGAAATAAAGCGCCCGGCGCTGACGAGATTCCAACGGAACTGCTAAAATTCGGTGGAACGGGTTTAGCTAATGCCATAAATCAATTACTCCTGCGAGTATGGAAGGACGAGGAGATCCCAGACGATTGGCGCAAAAGCATCATCTGTCCAATTCACAAAAAGGGAGTTAAACTGCGGTGTGAGAATTACAGGGGCATGTCACTACTGTAGTTTGTACCTCCTATACAATTTTGACGAAAATTCTGGAAAATAGAATAAAACCGTTGTAATGAACCACCTGTAATGAACCATATTATGGTCTGGTAGTGCTGCTCCCACCAGCAGATCGAGGCAGCACCTGATGAGTAGTGATCTGTTGGTGGTACGAAACCATCGGCCGAGGGTCCCATTACACCCGGACCCAGGTGCGACCGTGTGGCGTCTGATCCGTCCGTCAACCATTCCATTCGTATCGACTATTTTTTTTTATTCCCCATTTTTACCTCCCCTGTTTGTGTTGTCTTCCCCAGGCCTATGAATTTTTGTTAATACGTAAAGGACAGGGGCAACGAGCGGCGAAAACCCCGCCCACATCTCCCGAACTGAGCTACAGCAAGCATAGGCCGCTGCTTAGCTCGTTGAGGGGCCTTTTTCTTCGCCAGATGGCACGGCCCGACCTTCACGGTCAATTATGCTACCTTAGGCTCCGTCCCCACGGGCATCTTCGGATGCCCACCAAACCGTCCGTTACATATTTGGCGCCCAACGTGGGGCCCATTTCTGGTACAGAACAGGACTAAGAAGGACCTCTTTGGGTTCCTTTTTAGTCCTTCCACCGATTTGTATCCCCACAAGCACATTAAGGCTACTTGCTCTAAGTCTTAGGACTTAGCCATTTTTACTTCACGTATTTTCCCTTCAAGTAGCTGTGCTTTCCTCTGTAGCACCCCAATCCTTCCAATAGAGTAGATTATCCTTTTAGAGTCAGTTCAACAAGGCAGTCCTGGTGTTGTGATTGTCTTTTGTGGTTTAGCCACGTATTTAAGGCCTCCATAAATGCTTTGAATTGCCGGCATTTGGAGCATCTTCGGTGACCGGACGAAGCGCGGAGGAGCCCTGGATACCTTTTTGTTTGCCAGGATTGTCCTTCTAGGTAACTTAAAAAAAATTTATTTACACAGTATTGCATTTTTCTGTTGTTCATCTGCTCAGCAGCTTGCAGAGTTTATGAGTGAATTACGGCAAGGAATGCAGTGTTGCGCCTCTGCTGGCCTCAGAAATCTTTGTAACCTGTTGATCATCGGAATAATTGGGGAATGTAGTATTTTTTTTTTGCTTTGCCAATTTTTCCCCTCTACAATGGTTGTCGGCTCCTGTAACCAGCTCGCTTTTGTTTTGTTTAGCAGCACATTTTGTCCTCAGCTTCTTCTTCTTGGCAGGCCTCGAAGTAGAAGCTGCCCTGTAATGAACCACCTGTAATGAACCATATTATGGTCTGGTAGTGCTGCTCCCACCAGCAGATCGAGGCAGCACCTGATGAGTAGTGATCTGTTGGTGGTACGAAACCATCGGCCGAGGGTCCCATTACACCCGGACCCAGGTGCGACCGTGTGGCGTCTGATCCGTCCGTCAACCATTCCATTCGTATCGACTATTTTTTTTTATTCCCCATTTTTACCTCCCCTGTTTGTGTTGTCTTCCCCAGGCCTATGAATTTTTGTTAATACGTAAAGGACAGGGGCAACGAGCGGCGAAAACCCCGCCCACATCTCCCGAACTGAGCTACAGCAAGCATAGGCCGCTGCTTAGCTCGTTGAGGGGCCTTTTTCTTCGCCAGATGGCACGGCCCGACCTTCACGGTCAATTATGCTACCTTAGGCTCCGTCTCCACGGGCATCTTCGGATGCCCACCAAACCGTCCGTTACACCGTTCGCAGAACGAATCATTGGCGAATATCAAAGCGGTTTCAGACCTGGTCGCTCCACAACCGATCAGCTCTTCTCAGTCAAACTGATACTCCAGAAGTGCTGGGAATACAACGTAAACGTATACTAAATCTTTGTTGACTTCAAGCAGGCATACGACAGTATCGATCGTGGAGTACTGTACAACGTCATGCTGCAATTTGGTATACCGGCCAAATTAGTGCGACAGACAAAGATGACGATGACCAACTCCGTCTCACAAGTCATGATCCGTAAAAGACTTACTGATCTATTTGAAACACGCACTGGTCTGAAATAGGGCGATGGTCTGGCACCGACGCTCTTCAACCTAGCACTGGAATACGTTATTCGGGCTATGAATATGGACAACAGCAAGACGCTACTCATCAAGTCGACACAATTAGCAGCGTACGCCGACGATATATATACGTACATCATGGTCCGAACATTGGCCGACGCAGAAGAACTTTTGCATACGCTCGATACCGCTGCAAAAGAAGTTGGACTATGTATCAACGAGGGTAAAACTAAAATAATGATGCAATCGGCGACAAGGACACCTGCACAACCGAGCATCAATGTGGGGGACCTCAACATCGAGTTCGTGAACGACTTCATATACCTGGGTTGCAACCTATCAAGGGACGCCAACGAAACTGACGAAATCAAGCGACGGATACAGTTAGCTAATAAAACTTTTTTCTCGGTTCTCCCCATAATTAGATCGAACCATATGCACAGAAACACGAAGCTCCGCGTGTATAAAACCATTATACGACCAGTGCTACGCTATGGCTGCGAAGCATGGACCCGAACTCAAGCCTACGGAAATATGCTAGACACATTTGAACGTAAGGTTCTGCGGCGAATTTTCGGGGCCGTTTGCGATCGAGATAGATGGCGCATCCGGTACAACCATGAGTTGTATGAACTGTACGATGAGCTGGAAGTTTCGAAAATCGTCAAACTACAACGACTTCAACGGGTAGGGCATGTACAAAGAATGGACGTTGATCGCATGCCAAAGAGAGTAATGAATGCAGAACAAATCGACGGAGCGAGACTGCGAGGACGACCGAGATCTCGTTGGGAGAGGTCAGTTTATGTGGACTTCGCTCAACTACTTGGAGGACAACGATCCAGGCGGCCAAGGCCCGACGTCGGGCTATCGCACCACAATGATGATGATATGACGTTGATCCTGGCTAGCCGCCAGAGGCATCTATACGCAGATTCATTCCCGGTCACTCCTCTCACATTAATGCAAGGTACGACGCGGAGGCATCTGATGATACGAGCCTTGCATTAGTATTCGAAATCAGTTTAGTGTGTCTCGGCCGCTTGATTAATTAGCTTTCCCAGCCTTTTTCTTCTTACGTGTCCTTATAAATATCGAACTTTTATTTATGATACAGTGTTTTTAGTAGGTACTCTGATCACGATTTTTGTTCTTTTCTTTTCAGGATTATTATTCTGCAGTGAGGAATGTGGTTTTAAATCCATTAATTGATTAACTTATTTAGGTAAGTATTTTTTTTTAATTTTAAGTATCAAATTTTATTAAATTTTTTATCGTATCTTATCATAATAATACATGCACGAGGTCTATTCCAAAAATTAACTGAACTTTTTGTTAATTACATGTCGATATATCGTCGTAGCGACGCCGACGAGCTGTCGGCACCGTCGCAATAATTGTCATAACCTTTCTTGTATCTGATTATCAACATTGTAATTGTTTATATCTCATTTAGTTTAAAAATTATTGCTATTTGAGTGCAACAACAAATTTTTTTTTTATTTTTTATTTTTTTAAAGTACGTAACTTGCTGTTGTTGCACTTGATGTACTGACTCTTATTCCTTGGGGCGACCGGTAGGTCAGTGCGTCAGTCTGATATCGCATGGTACTGGCAAATAGTATAGATTCCACAAGAGTTATCACTCCATAGAAGTTTCACCTATGCCAGGAGATTTATTGTATAAACATAGTAACTATAAACTACACAGTATAGATACATAAGAGAATCAATACATACAAATCTACCGCCGGAGGCGGAGTCAGCTTTCTCGTGAAGTCTATACAATTTGTGAATACATACAAATCTCCTGGCAGAGGGGAAAGTTATATGGAGTGATAACTCTTGTAGAATTATCAATCCTCTTTGGTACCGGTTAGTTACGGGTTCGAGTCCCGTCAACATCGTGGCCACGGATATTTGTATTTTCTTTCCCCCATAGTGTGGGGCGTAACAATAAGCCACAAATTCCCCGACTTGTCGCTGGTATTCGGGTAAATGGGCAGGGGGTACATGCTAGCATCGTCCGAAACCAGTTTGTGCTAACGAAGTAGTGATGCGCCATGTATCACTAGGGGTTAGTGCAGATAGTAAATATATCAACATCGCCTGAGAAACACGTATATTATTTCAACAAACTTCATCACAATATCAACTACCTTGCGACGAAAGAACCATAAAACAATAGTTATTGAAATCTCATGATAGCCATTAATAGGACGTAATCGCCGCCATAAAACCAAATCCCTTAACGCTTAAGAGTCAATAGAGCTAATTGATTCCCCCAAAACCAAACAATGAAACGAAAAAGTGAATTGCTTTTTCCCTTTTGAGAGCTACTGACTAATCGAAGTCAAGAGGCCTGGGATTTGGGTGAAAATCATTTCTTCCATGCAATGAAATAATTATTTATCGAATCTAACATTCTATCACACTCTATTGTCATTTTAAATTGAATCGTCCAGGAAAATGGAAAGAGTGTTTATTGTCTGCACCATCTTAAGTGGTTTTTAGACACAAAGGCAATCAGTCGTGACTCGTGAGGTTTGCTATGAGGAAACCAGCCGTAAGGTTTTCTGTAGGGACTAAAATGCATTGGAGATGAGTCGTTTTCGAATATCTGATAGGCGGCACCATGCCTCAAAGCTGGCCTCATAGCAGGTCTCACGACATACCGCAACGCAGGCTTCATGACTGATTGATATTGTGTCTAAAACCCACTTTAAATTTATACCAATTACTGTGTTCGACTGAATCTCTATTCTCTTGAAAATGCCGGACTAATTGAATGGAATCACCGGAGCCTGATGCGAATGCAACGATTAAGTGGTTTCACTATCATGGATTTAATTACCCCCGAAAAACATGAGAACTACACACAACTAAATATTGAAATGGAATGAATACTGCAGTAACGAACCATCGTTTCGGTTAAATGGTTGAATTGAATCGAATGAACAAAGTGAACATTTCCTAGTAAAATTTTTTTATGTAGTATTTGAAAAGTATTGGTGGGCGGCTTTCGAATGGATTATGCTGCTCGTTCTTTATATCAAATTGAGTTTTGTTTCACAAATTATCCTCACGGAGGAGTGTTTTACGTCTAAAGGTGCGTTTTGCTAGGCACACAACCGTCGCATGGCTGTTAAAAAAACGCACCTAATGTCTGCCCGCGTCCCATTTTTGAATCATTCTACGCTCACGTCATACGTGAGTTGTTATTTGAGAGACTGTTGACTCATAACACTCAGCATTGCATTGCAAATCCAACATCACCATCACTTCACTTGTTCGGGGTGCAGCACGGTGCAGTGGTCTTTCGTGTGTCTTTCGCGCACAATATAACTTGTCGAGTTCGGCGGCCGTGGTCGTTCAGTCACCGCTCTACGATACTAATCTAGAGCTCGGAGTTCAAATCTCGGCGTGATCAAAAACTGCCTGTGGGTACTAATAGAACTTTCACAGTGCTCCGAGCTTGTCAGTATAAAGACGGCGCGGATAGGATAGTGCATGCTAGCAACTGCACTTCCGAAAAGTAGATATGCTATCGAAACGTCAACAAGACATAGAAATGCTAGAGATGTTGACGCGCTCATGCCCCTGGAGGGATAAAGGCAATTAACATTATGATGAAAAGTCCCAACGTAGCCCCCTGCGACTTTTGGCTATCGCCAAGATTGAAAATTCCGCTTAAAGTGATCATCACATCGACACGAAAAATTCGCAGCCCAAAAATTTGCGGTGGAAACTTCCGCAGCGTCAAAAATCTGACCACGGCGCGGCATGTTCAAAGACATTCACATGGAGCCGAAAACTGACTTGCAGCACTGCTTCAGGATGTGGAAGTTCCGATGGGAGCGTATTGTTCAGTCAAATGAGTAATACATACTTCGAAGGATGCCGAATTAGGCCTGTTCCTAAAACCGGTCCACCGGTTTCAAACCGGTCTTTTGTTAGTACCGGTCCCGAGATTCCCAAGTACCGGTTTCGAAAAAACCGAATCATTAAAAACAAGCTTGCCGAAAATATGAGTAGTCCGCTTTCAGCCAAGTTCGGAAATATGATTTCGCTTAAGATACTATTGATTAACGTGAATTTTGAAAACAATGCCTTTAGAAATAAAAAAGTTTTGGCAGCTATATGACGTAGTGGTCCGATTTCAACTAAATTGGTAAATGTCATTTAGCTATAGATACTGCTGATTCCTGTGAAATCTGAAAAAGATATCTTTAGAAATAAAAAAGTTTTTCTCACAAAGACGAATTTTTGGACCGGTCGTTCCTATGGCAGCTATATGACATAGTGGTCCGATTCCATTGGTTCCGACATACATATATACTGCCTGCAATAGAAAGAAGGCTCTCTACAAAATTTCAGCTCGATAGCTTTAAAACTGAGGGACTAGTTTGCATAGAAACAGACGGACAGACAGACAGACGGAAAAAGCTTAATCGACTCGACTCATCATACTGACCAAGAATATAAGTTAACACCTGAACGCGCAGCGCATCCTATTACAAAACGCTGACGTAGCGTCTACCCCATTTGAAGCAAATGCACGTTTCCCACGGTCAGCAAATCGGCGTCAGCAGATTTAGTTTAAGCGAAATTCATGTAATTAGAATTAAGTCAGTTCCAATTGTACTCTAGAATGGAAAAGAGGGTTCTTCCCCAAAATAAAAAATAATTTTTTTAAAGTAATCCCAGTGTTAATTATTTAACTGGCGCCTGAGCAGGGACGCGCATCCGTTGACATCTGTAGTAATTACGCGAAGTTGTTAAATTAGCCGCGCGAAAACCAAGTGCGTGTTTTTTACCTAAGCGTTTTTGCAAATAACCGCGCGATAATCAAGTGCGTGTTGTGCCATAAACAATCCGAGTGAGAACCAAATTCGGAGAAACAGAGTCCAGCAGGGGAACGAGGCCCCCAAGTAGCTGCATTGCGAAAAGGAGCCAATAATCAGATTGGCAGCCGCCCCGGCCGTCGGAGCAGTCGCGTCCGTGAACCCATATCATCAGGGATACTTATCTTGAGGAAGGAGGACATTTCCATAGCAGAGATCAAGGAACTCACCTATATCCTTTTTAAAACCAAACGAATTATGATTAACATCTTACTGTAAGTCAATAGTTTTAAGAAAATTTCAACGAGTGGTTTTAAATTTAAAGTTTTTTTCAAAAAGGCCAGTTCTAAAATTCCCTTTTTTCAATACCTATTCGAAAACCAGAAAATTTTAGTATCGCAAGTTGGTTGTTGTTCTGTGCAGTTTCTCTAGATTTTTAATAAATTCCATTAATATTTTGCCGTGATCGCTTAAAAATAACCCGAAAAAGGTACAAGCAAACCTATCAACAACAATTCCCTCAAATTTCAAACGTTCGCCCACTTGCACCAAAACCTCTACCAAGAGCAGAACCCATGGACGTGGATCAGTCCATGAGAACAAATCTCGTAAATTATTCAAACAGACCACGGAACCAAAACCAGCAATGGAACAATAAACGCCCTCAATTCCAAACACGACAAATTCACCACCCACCTAACAAAGTACAACGAGTGTATTACACAGAACAGGACAAAGAAGACGGTCGTGTGTCCAAAAACCAATCCAAAAACAAAGCAATCAACTTAAATCCCAACGCTTTAACCGCTTTCGAAAAACTAAAAAACTCACTTGTATCCAAAGATGTTATTTTGGCTCATCCCGATTTTGAGAAGGAATTTGAATTGACAACCGACGCTTCTAACTACGCCCTGGGTGCCGTCCTTTCACAAAACGGCAAGCCCATAATGTTCCTCTCCAGAACACTTACGGAGACAGAGGAAAATTATGCCACGAATGAAAAGGAAATGCTTGGCATTATTTGGGCCCTAAACTCATTGCGTAGTTATCTGTATGGCTCTCGCAGGGTGAAGATTTACACCGACCACCAGCCCATTACATATGCCCTTAGTAGTAAAAACACTAATAGCAAATTGAAAAGGTGGAAGGCCATATTAGAGGAATACAATTACGAGCTAAATCTGAACAACACGAACCAAATCGAGTTATTACGCCATGAAAAGCACGTTCATCTATTGACCACGTACGGCTTATTCGGAATCGCATCAATCATCTTCGTCATATTGATCATCTGGCATATCCTAACGAAGAGAAACACTAAAATAATTTTACAACAACCGCTTCCCACGGAAATCGAAACAAAGCATTGGAGTCCTCCTGCAAAATCAACATTATCCTTACCTTTGGAATTATCTTCGTCTCAACCTTTGGCATCATCCTCATCTCCACCTTTGGCAATTTCATCGAACCCGGATACAAAAATCAAATTTAATAACATTCCATATTTTTAACGATCGAGGACGATCGTACTCAAGAGAGGGGCGAGTTAACACCTGAACGCGCAGCGCATCCTATTACAAAACGCTGACGTAGCGTCTACCCCATTTGAAGCAAATGCACGTTTCCCACGGTCAGCAAATCGGCGTCAGCAGATTTAGTTTAAGCGAAATTCATGTAATTAGAATTAAGTCAGTTCCAATTGTACTCTAGAATGGAAAAGAGGGTTCTTCCCCAAAATAAAAAATAATTTTTTTAAAGTAATCCCAGTGTTAATTATTTAACTTATATATAGTTTATATGGTCGGAGAAGCTTCCTTCTGTGCGTTGCAAACTTCATGACAAAGTTAATATACCCTATCACATCCGTGAAGGGTATGAAAACCGACTTATGGTCATAAAAACCGACTCATGACCGGTATAAAATGCGACTCATTAAATAACCGATTCACCAAAAAACTGACCGACTTGTTCAAAACTGACTCATTAAAAAACCGATTCACCAAAAAAACCGACCGAGTACTCGAAAATCGACTTGTTAAAAACCGACCGTCTCATGGTTAAAAAAACCGACTCATTAAAAGCCCGATTCACCAAAAAAACCTACCGAAAACCAACTTGTTAAAAAAAGACCGGCTCTGACGAGTTAAAAACCGACTCATTAAAAAACCGATTCACCAGCGGTCGGTTTTTAACAAGTCGGTTTTGAGTACTCGAGTAATCGGTCGCTTTTTTGGTGAATCGGTTTTTTAATGAGTCGGTTTTTAACTCGTCAGAGCCGGTCGGTTTTTAACAAGTCGGTTTTCGGTCGGTTTTTTGGTGAATCGGTCTTTTAATGATTCGGTTTTCTACTGGTTTTTTTTTTTTTTAACCTTGAGCTGGTTTTATAATGATCCGGTTGACCGCAAGGAAAGCCGGTTTTCATAAAAACCTGAAACCGGTCTCGAAATCTTAGGACCGAACAGGTCTATGCCGGATGACGAAAAATAATGCCAGCGTGGAGTTATGAACGCGGGCCGGATTTTTTTTCGGACACAACTCGTATAACAACTTCTCAGAATTACATTTTCTATTTCAGAAAAAAAAACTTTTCGATTACAGTTTCCACCAATTTAAATCTGCCATTGACCTGGCCGGTACGTAAATTACACATTTCCGCGACACAAAGTCAGAAAACTCAAAGTCGACTTCCTCCATAAGCGTGTAATCGCTTTCAATTCCAGACAAAAATTCTGATAGCGGAAATAATTTCGACTTCGTGGAATGTAACCACGGTCCATGTACGCCGGCATAACCATCAACGTACAATTACGTACTTTCGATGTCCATAGATATAAAGTCTCGACTTAAACCTCAGCATGCACACGTTTGCATCCTCCATAAAGCAACAACTTTAATATGTACGAGTAGATCCATTCATACTCAGTATGTTGGCACTGTCCCACTGTCAACAATAGCAATTATGCATTTACCACTGTATCACCTACCCCTATCATCATCCCCCCCACCACGAAATATTTTTGCAAATGCAATTTCCATAGTTTCAAAAGTCCACAAATGTGAATGCATAAATGCAGCGAATATGTGACATTAGTAGCCGACCATAAAAGCTCTATGCCGTATTAAATGCATCGCCCGAAGGGATGATATACTATATGGTAATTAGCCAAGGATTCGTTTTGGTTTCAGCACCCATCTGGCATGGATGTTTCCACTGCATACGCCTGAGTCTGACATGCTATCGCTTCAATGGTAATGGAAAAGATAACAAGCCACAGGCTGCAGGAATTTATTCATACGGGAGAGAGCCAAGTGGAGGATACATGATATATTAATAGGAAGGGTGGGTGCAAGGATGCAATGACATCGCCGTAATAACATAAGCTTAATTAACCGCATTGATATATTGATTCTGGCTCAGAGTCGGTGTAAATGAAAGAGTAAACAATTAATATGAAGATTTGGTTCCATGATAGGATTGAGAGAATGAAAATCGATACAATGTGATAATCTAAACCTCAATCAAGGACATACATAGCTTTTCATAATTCTAGTTTCCTTTTTTCATTCAAATTCACAGCACAATTAAATAGGATGCCAGTATATGTAGAATTTGTAACAAGAGCTATCGTTCGACACCAATCATAAGTATGAACAATTAAAACCTGACCTGACATTTAACCCAGTTTCATTTCGATTCCATTTGCATGACAAATCAGAATAACCGACAATGAAAATCGATCGACTCCATTTTCATTTTACCTACATTCTTTTATAACTTGTCTGCGAGGCTATAGACTCATTTTGTGGACTATTTACAGCCATTCTTTCAGCTAAAAATAAACCTCACTTCCATCTATTCAACATTTTATGTCATAAACTGTAGTCCTTGGTCCTTGACTGAAATTTTTATTGTTCTACTTGGGCTTTGTTTATTTTACGGCGGCATTTTCAAGTTCTAATTAAAACGGGAAAGTTATTCCACTTCCCTAGATACTCATTACTAGTCGAGATTGTTAACAATGCGTTTATTTATCTGATTTCCATGAAATCTAATTTCATTAACTGGCAACTTTGTAAACTTAAAGGAATTATTATAAACTTCTGTGATAAAGTTTGTCGGAGTCTACGAGAATGGTCTTTTAAGGCAATACACATTACCATGTGCTTATCAAAATTCTATTCAAACGGAATTTCAAATACCTTCAGATTGCTTTTAGGAATTAATTAGACTTGAATATTATCGGAAACGGTAGGGAAATGCATTGTTTCCACTGTGAATGTGGAAATTGTTTTTAGTATAGTATAGGGTTTTTCTGCACTTCCGAAAAGTAGATATGCTATTGAAACGTCAACAAGGCATAGAAATGCTAGAGATGTTGACGCGCCCATGCCCCTCGAGGGGTGAAGGCAATTGGAGAGATAGGGTTTTTCAATAGGGACGACGCATTTTGTTTTTGACATTTCTGGAAGAGGAGTGAAGTTGGCCTCGCAATTTTTTCACATTTTGAAACGCCAGTCTATTCCATTTCAACAGCGTTTGCAACATCTTCATTTTTTTTATCAAAGTTCACCTTCTATCGCAACTACATTGTGCGCGCTTACGTCAATTTTCGGTCGACAAAACCGTCCACAAGATGGACTATTAAACGTTTGGTGCAAAAATTCCACAAAACTTATGTTTTGCATAATGTTCCAGTGTGCAACAACGTAATGCTCGAAGTGAAGAAAATATCGTGGCCTTTCGAGAGAGTGTGCGTGAGCAGTCAAGGATGTCGATTCCACGCCGATCGCAGCCGTTGAACATCAGTGTGACCAGTTTGCGGCGAATTTTGCAGAGGGATTTGGCTCTCCGGCCGGCCATTGCGTTGACTCAAGAACAGAACATCCGTACAAAACCATCACTAATCTTACTACCTTGCTCAGTGGCATATAGCGCGTCAACTACTCCTGCGCGCTATCGTACTCTGTTCTGGGCAGTGGGGCGAAACTCCCCAAAGACTTTCCCAGTGCCTTACACTCCTTTGCTACAGATCGACGCCATGTGATTTTAGGACCCTCTCTTGGTCGGCCTTCGTTGGAAATGGGGTTCCATTTCATAGCATACAAAACAATGCAGTTATCACTCTTTCGCTATGTGTGACCTATTCACTGCCATTTTCCCCTGCGTATCAATTCGTTGATTGGCATCTGCCCCATACGCCGACTTAGCTCTTCATTTGATATTGTTTCGGGCCAGAAAATTTTCAGAACTCGACGAAGATATGAGTTGACGAGAACTTGCAGCTCTCTGGTAACACTTACGGAAACTTTCCATGTACTGCTCCCATACAAAAGCACAGACAAGTGTCCAGCCCGGATATGGCTGCATCCAACACATCGCCGATCCCTATGAGGAATAGGATCGGTGAGAGGATGCCGAACTCCACTGTGAATCTCGAAGTCCCCCGTCACCTTGCCTTTATGCAGAACGCAACATTTCGCGCCGTCATAGGTTGCTTTAATAGTAGCCACAAGCTTCTCTGAGATACCTCTCCTGCGCAAAACCGCCCATTTAGAACTCCGGTTCACACTATCGAAAGCCTTCTCGAAATCGATGAAGAGAGAGCATTGGTCGAAGATGATACGCAAGGTGTTAATGTGATCGACACAGGAGACTCCAGATCGAAAGCCAGCCTGCTCCTCATCCACTGTTCTTTCTAAGTGGGTCTTTAGTCTGTCCAGGTCAATTTGAGCTATTATCTTGGCAACGGCAGGAAGCACACAAATGCCTCATCAGTTATTACAGTCTCTGAGGCTACACTTCTCCGGAAGTTTGACGATCAAGCCTTACTTCCACTCAGTGGGAAAAGCCTCTGTATTCCACGCTTTATCAACAATTGGGTGCAGCAAATCGGCAGTTACGCTTGGCGCTGCTTGATAAAGTTCGACAGGGATACTGTCGAGTCCGGTGGCCTTTCCTCGTTTTATTGCAATAATTGCAGTGACTATTTCCTCTTTAGTCGAGGGAATGGACCGTATACGCACATGTTGATGGTTAGCTAAATTATCTAAATCAGGGGGAACTTCACCAGGGGTTACAAAGTTCAAGACCGCGGCGAAGTGTTCTTTCCACCGCCTCATTTGATCTTCTTCCAATATATAGTAAGTAGATTTCCACCACTATCCTTCACCGGATGTTGGCAGGAGTTACGACCACCTGTAAACACCTTGATGACACCATATACGTCGTTTAAGTTGTTACTTGTTGCGGCTTCTTCTGCTGAGGCTAAAAGAGAATTCGCATAAACTCTTTTATCGCGTCGCACACTACGCTGAGCTTCTCGATGACTTTTGATGATACAGGAGTTCAATGCTGCTTCGATTGTCGTCTGATGCTGCAGCCAAACGAACCTTCAGTTCTTTTCTTTCAACAATCCGCTGCCATAAAGCGTCGGACATCCAGGGCTTATCCCAGCAATCCGTGTTTGTGCCAAGGATGGTATCTACGCATTTTTTATGGCGTCCCAGTTTTGGTTTATGTGACTATCTGGGTGACTAGTTATCTCCCCTGGTTTTTGCGCAAGATGGACATTATATTGCAGTAAGACAGCTGAATTTTTTAGTCAATTGGTGTTGAATTTGCGGCGCCTGGATCTTTCGTCGCTTGGACGGTGCACGGCTGCAATACGCAATCGAACATTAGCGATCATAAGATAATGGTCGCTTCCCATTCCAGTTTCGGCACCCTTCTTGTTTCGCACTACTAATGGCTAACTGGTCGATCTGATTTTGCGTTCTGCGCCGATCAACAGAGATTTTGTGGTGGTCCTTATGTTCAAACATAGTACCACCGATGAAGAGACTGTGAAAATTGCAGATCTCTACAAATCTTTCACCGTTGTCATTACGATCACCAAGACCGTGTCTCCCCATCACATGTCTGAGCCCATAGTTATCAGCGCCAACTTTTGCATTCAAATCACCCATAACCATTATAATATCACCTTTAGATGTTCTGATCTGAACGGATCCTAGAATAAGAGACAGTTTCGTGCGGCTCTGATTAAAAGGAACTCCACACCAGACTCACGACCACTACCGGTACGGTAGCTCTACCCGAGTACAACATTACAGTGCTACCCGTTGGAGAGATAAATTCTCCGCTGTTCCACCATCTTATCTCACTAACTCCACTAAGCTTGGAGGAATTAAATAGAGGGAATTTTAGAACAAAAAATATTTGATCCATTGAGGGGCTTCAACCTCAAACGACCGTGTTTCGAGTAGCAGAAATTGCTCGGTGCGTTTCTGAACTAAGCTGCAGAGGCATAATAAGTAGGTGTGCAGAATGAGACCAAGTGTCACAAAAATTCAAATTTTTCTAGACAGATAATTAACTACACGGACAGCCAGGCTACAATCAGATCGCTGGAATCAGTCCTGATAATACAAATGGCCGATCACCCTTCTATGTAATGGGGAGCTATATTTAATATTTTCCCGTGCTGGGTTCCTAGCGGCAGTGGCTTTGAAGGTAACTGTCAGGCTGATGAGCTTTCCAGACTTGCTTCTTCGACCGTAGAGCTACATCAGTATGGCAATATCTACTTGTCCATTGCTTCATGTAGACTAATAATAAAATCTGAGGTGATGAACAGGGCCAATTACCTGTCACACAACTAGACCCGCCACCCAGTCTAATTATACTCAAATTGCGTACTCAAAATAATGTCCAAGGTGTTTTTTTTTATTTTGCAAGTGGTGTTCAGGAAGCACTATATCAAAAGACTTCACGAATACGAAGTGGGCTTCAGACAAAATCTCTGGAACTACATGAAAATAAGGTTGAGCCTAGCAAGAAACTTTCTTTATCGTGATGACTGATCATAAAAAATTCACTTCATGAAAAAAAAACGGTAGACATGACTTTTTATTTTATTTCATTTTTATACAATATATAGGTATACTTATTTTATGCTCAGCACAGGGCTACTTCGATGACTTGGTGATATTGGTTAAAGGAAAGTTCGAGAAGGTTCTATCAGACTTCCTTGAAGGAGCTCTTTTCATTGTTGGTGTAACGACAACGGACTTCGAGTTAACTCATCCAAGACAGTTATCATTCCATTCTCTAGAAGAAGAAACCCTAGCACCATCAGACGCCCCAAAATGTTCGACTCACCTCTAACCATGGGAGATCACACACTAAATAGTTCGGCGTCACCCTCGATAGTAAACTGTTCTGGCAGGAAAATTTCAGGGAAGTGGCAGATAGCGCCACTAAGGCTTTGTGGATACACACTGTGGACGCCGCGCAACTATTGGGCTTCCAAGATTGAAGGACGCAGTCACGTCACCGAGTCAATTGGAGGACAACGATCCAGGCGGCCAAGGCCCGACGTCGGGCTGTCGCTCCACGATGATGATGATATATTTTTTTGAATTACCTTGCTTATGGACACATATTTCTCGCCCATTAGGAAGAAGCAGAAATTATTTAAGATTGCTCATACTATCAAGTGGGTGCATAGGAATTCTTTGATAAGTTGCTAATCCAGATTGAGCGCAGAATGCAACAGCAGCGGCAGTGAAATGTCAAGTTAGAAAGCATGCAGTTCCTTTAGGCGACCTAAATTGAACGTAGCGACAACGGCGAAAGCAGATCTGTCTGTTATTGTTGCTGCCGCGGCTGCTGCTTTCTGCGTTCAATCTCAATCTCGGGCATAAGGCTTGTAGACCGCCATCATGCTACTAGATATCCTCGTTCACTATTTCATCTTAGCTGCCTGCAATGCGTTTAACACGTTGGCTTCCTTCTTTACTGTTATTTTACAATTCAACTTTATTACAAAAAAATATATCAAATAAAAAACAACATATCTTGGTAAATAATCTTCAACTGGCCATTAATGTGTATTGCCTTTTTGTGAACTTCACTTGCTTGCTACCCAATCGGACAATGGTCAATTGTTCAAACGAGGAATATAAATTTCACTTAACAATACTTCAATTTCCTCAAACTGACAAGCATTTGTATGGTGTGAACACATAGCCAAACTATTAGCATTTTCCGTTTGAACGATTTCACTGCTACATTAGGTAACGTACATGATTAGCAATCTTTCTGGAACAATTATGGTAATATTTCACAAGAAAAGATTTGTCGATTATTGTAAAAGTACACAGCATGCATGCATGAGAGCTTATGCAGCACGTGCAATCTTTATGGCTGCTATTCAATTTGATCTTCATCATTTTCCACACGCCGCAAAGTTAGTAGCTCATATGTAATAATATTCTTCCATCATTTGATAAATCCAAAAAAAAAATGGAAATGATTGGGATTTCGTTATAGTCCCTTTTATGTACATATGTACGATATAATACATCAACTAGAAAGATTTTCAAATTCTAGTGAATCCTTTTGATGAAATTCGATACAAAAAGATATTTTTTTTTTTGGAACATTTTATTCGGGTAGGATTTGAAATTGCCAAGTTCTTCTCTTCGGCTAAACAAGATGTTTTAGATATGATGAAAATTCTTTTGTGATAAAACCAATAAACTTTCCTTTCTTCTAGACTTGAATGTTTGTTAAAGTCGCAAACAACTTATATCTTACACTACATGAATTGGGATATAGCAATACTTAATGTACAAAATCCTTTCGTTTTATATCCAAATCGTGTATAAGTAAGCTCCAAAAGGAATTATTGCTTTATGCAAAGCAAAAACCATCGGATCGATTTGCAAGGGTAGGATAGTCAAGTGGTGTGGAGGAGAAGGGAAAGAGTGGGTAAATGAGAAAATAGAAGAAAAGGGCAAAAAAAATATTTTTATTTACATGCAAAAATACAAGAGATGGGAGCGACCCAAATGCTCGTGAATTCATGTTAGCCATGTAAGAACAGAAAGGTTTTTTTTTGTTGTTGGTGCTTTTCAATACAATTTTTCAATGTTCCGTGTTTTGCCCAGTGTTCACATGTAAACGGAGCATTAGATACTAGCTGCTCAGTCCAGTTTCAGTTTCCAGCTCGTTGACTAATTTTGGGCACATTTGACGGTGACGTAGTCAGTAATGGCTTTTCGATTCTCTTCAAGTGTCGGTTGACCGGCATTCGTGAAAGTTCCCTTTATATAGTATATCAGTCCCTGATTTGGCCACAACAGTTATTTATTTATTACTAAATGGCTCTTTTATTATGAGCTTTCAGTTTCCTGGGTCGCCCTGTTCGATTCTGGGGCGTGGAATTGTCATCACTTTCAGCAAGTTTTTGCACTGCGCCATACGAAACATTAACCACCTCAGACGGTAGGTTCGGAGTGGAAAAAATGGGTAACGCTTTGTCAAGCTACGGTACCGACGACGTATGCTCCCATTTCCGATAGCGATATTCCATTTACGGTTTTCCATTTTCTATTTCCCATTTCCGATTTTCCATTTTCTATTTCTCATTCCAGATATTCCATTTCTCATTGACTTATGCAATTAGACAACCATTCAATTTTGTTTTCATGCGGTTCTTCCCTCTTTTGTTCACAGGGAACATTGTTTCATTGTAATTTTGAAGTCCTGAATTTTCGCCTCGCCTTCCTTTCTATGGACCTAGTTTTCTGGAAAGGGAGCTACGAGTGAAGGATATCGCATTCGGTGATTTATTGTCATTGTTGCTTGCCAGTTTCATCTCTAGATAGTAAAAGTTTCCTTTCAACTAGATGATTAGATTTTTTACATATCGCCTACGTTTTGTTCCACATACGAGTATTTATTAATCATCCTTCTAAAAGAGAGGGACTCTTTTCTTACATGCACGTAGGCACTATTCATACTAAACACCCTTATGTCCTACTTTAGCTGTGTAATTTATAACGCGTACATCACACAATTAAGCATAATTTAGCTATGTGTGAACTTTTTAATTACTTCTGGATATTTTCCCACCTTTTCGCATTCACACTTCAACCCGAGTGGTCTACTTTGGTATTCACATGAGAATCATTTAAACGAACAAGTGCTATTAATTAGCATTTCCATGTACAAACAGCTGGAACATACCACGCATAAAATAGTTCCCAGCATACACCTGTTTTCAGTACATCCCAGAATTTATGTAGTTTGGCGTAGTCTTGCAAAAAGTGCCCACACCGCAGTACCCACGTTCGCGTCATCATATATCTAATTTACTGTAATAGCTTCTGCTAATTTTATAATGAAAATCAGATGAAGTAGATTTTAGATTGACGCTCATCCCATATTATTCAAAATATCAGCACAGATTACTGAGTGAGATTCGGTTAAAATGGAAAATAGAGTAAAACAGGCAGCATGTGGGGAAAGTGAGAGAACCATTGGTGGCGTTTTGAAGAACTCTTTGATTCGGTAGATCTGGAATTACTACAGTCTCTTCCATAAGAAAGGAGGCGCGAGTATTTCGATAGTTATCAAAATATTTATGTATGTGAGGCGACCGGTAGCGCAGTGCGTTGAGGCATCAGTTTCATGTTTGACTACCGGCGTTTCGGGTTCGAATCTCGTCCACGACAACATTCGTGGCAATGGATGTGCAGGAGGTGCATGAACAGGCTTTCCCCCAAATTTGCTCTTTATAATGACCCAGGCATTTTCGATGGGGTTTGCGTCAGGAGATTGGAAGGGCCAGTCCAAGGTGTTGATGCCATTTTCCTCCTTCCAGGTGCGGCAGAAGTGACTCCGATGCTTCGTGTCGTTGTCTTCTTGAAGGACCCAATTTCTGTCATCAGGTCCAAACATTTTCTCGGCCGACTTCGTAAGGCTTCGTTTGTAAATTTCAAGCATTTTCACTTCACTCAAATTCTGCGTGAAAAGCCGCAAGCAACCAAATCCCCGCTCTGAGAAGCACCCCCAAACATTTACTTTTACCAGATGTTTGACAGTGCGCTGAACGAAATCGGTACTGCTTCTCAACCAGGCACGCTTCACTGGAACCCACGCTTAAAAAGTTGCTTCATCCGAGAAAATAGTTTTCTACCAATCGCGATCCTTGTTTTCCTCCGCCCAGTTCAGGCGTTTTTCTATGTGGGTTGCGCTGAGAAGAGGTTTCGAGCTCGTAGAACGGTATAGCAGCTTGGCTTCATGTAAACGTGGCCTTATCGTGTTGAGGCTGACATGAATTCCCTTCCTCGCGAGTTTGACCTTGGGTTCGCTTCGCGCAAGCGCAGAGTGGGATGACTCCTGAACATCTGCACTATCATTTTGTCGTGTTTGCTGGACGTCACGCTTGTTTTCAGGAAGATCATCAACATTTTTTGTCTCTTTGTACCTTTTCATTCATTTCTCAACAAACTTCTTTGAGTTTTTATTAAGTTTAGCTGCCGCAGAATATGATACTTTCGGTCCTTTTGCATGCGTGCACAAAAAGACAGCCTCAGAGCGCTTCGCGTACGTGGAACTCATTTCGATAAACGACTGCTCACTTCGACGAGCAACACTAAGGTATGTAAATTAGTAACTGCGTCGTAGCCGACCGACGGTACGATCCTGCAAAGAAAACAAAATTTGAATACATATTTTCAATTCTACTATTAAAAACCCCGCCTCTTTTACTGTGGAACCGACTGCGGGGAGATGGGGACTTGTCTAAAATTAACATTAACAATTTCGCCCGGTCATGGGAATTGTCCGTTTAAAAGAACGCCACCATTTGTTTTTGAGGTAACCTTCAATTTTTTTTAAGAATAAAATAACCAAAACTGAACCGCTAGTGACATTTAATATTTTTAATCACACCCTGATCCAAGGGTTGACAAGCACTGGTTGTATTTGGGGGTAAAATATAATGGTGACAATGAAAAGTTTCAGTCTTTTTGGATTCGAACCAGCGACATCATGAAATAGCAACACTTTCTCATTACGCCTTCTCATTTGGTTATTGAATGTTGCAATCCGGGCCCGGCCCTACTATATGTTCACACTGAGCATTTGAACAGGGTGTCATTATGTAGGGGCGCGAGATCTCCTGCCCAATGAAACAAAATATTACATTTTGAAAATCATACGGTAGCCTTAAGATTTCAAAAGGTTTCGGTTTTGTGCCTTGTAATTAACTGCACCACGCTCTTATTCGGCTGCCATTTCGGCATAATGACCGACTAAAATCCTACTGACTCCACATTGTGCGCCGAATATCTGCAGACTTTCTATTTTCTTCTGTTAATTTTTATTGATATATGATAAAAAGGCGATAATGTAGCCTTACGGTAAAGGCCAAAAAAGGTTTCGTTTCTTTGTTTTTTTTTTATACCCTTCACGGATGTGATAGGGTATATTAACTTTGTCATGGCATTTGCAGCGCACAGAAGGAAGCATCTCCGACCATATAAACTATAGGTATATACGAGTATATTCTTGGCCAGTATGATGAGACGAGTCGATTAGGCTTTGTCCGTCTGTCCGTCTGTCTGTCTCAGTTTTAAAGCTATCGAGCTGAAATTTTGTACAAAGCCTTTTTTTTATTGCACGCTGTAAATATGTCGGAACCAACGGAATCGGATCACTATGTCATATAGCTGCCATAGGAACGACCGGTCAAAAAATTAGACTTTATGAGAAAAACTTTTTTAATTCTAAAGATATCTTTTTTAAATTTCACATTAATCAATATTATCATTAGCTTAATCATATTCCCGAATTTGGTTGAAATCGAAATACTTTATCATAGGAACGACCGTTCCAAATGCAAGTTTTTGTTAGAAAAACTTTTTTATTTCTAAAGATATCTTTACCAAATTTCACATTATTCAATCATATTGACCGCGAAATCACTTTCCTAAATTTGATCGAAATCGGCCCACTATTTCATATACCTAATTGCGGGACGTGTAGTGATTCCAATTTTACATCCGAAATGAAAAAGGTTTTAATTTTACATTATTAATTTATTTTCTAAGAATATGAACCTCAATGCAGGTGAAACTAATGGAAATTAAAAATTTGACAGGTGTTGGAAAACATTATTTCAATTTTCATCATTTTTTTCACAAATTATGCAAAAAACACCCTTAATAATACGATATCATCCCAATTGTTGGTTCATATTCTTCGTATTTTATAAAGAATCACACTCAATTTTCATAATGATCGGTTCATTTCTTTTTGAGTTAGAAATCCCGCAAATGTGAAAAAAGGTCACTAGAATGACCCCACTTTGGGCGCCGAACACGATCTGTGCCGATTATTATGTTGAGATTCGTTTTGGTGGTGCTTTCCCCACAAATAAAGAGGATAGTGAACTTAGGGTCAAATTTGTGAAGTACATACATTTCAAACATTTGTCGCGCTCGGTGGACGTGGTCGTTCACTCTCACAGTGCTCCGAGCTTGTCAGTGTAAAAGACGGTGCGGATAGGAGGTGCATGCTAGCAACTGCACTTTCGAAAAGTAGATACTATCGAAACGTTAACTAGGGATAGAAATGCTGTAGATGTTGACGCGCCCATGCCCCTGGAGGAGTCCAGGCAATTAACATAAAAGACATTTCGGATCTTCCTGTATTATGTCCAACATGCATTATACATTTTGAATGCTATGCTAGAATGTTACGAGCCATTTTCTAATAATTGAACAGGCGGCCCAAATCGTTAAGGCCAGCACGGTCACTAAATAATCGAAACAATTCCGAAACCACCGAGTTGTTCGGTTATTAGAGGTTTCATCTGAAAAATACTTATCCGTGTCCGGCTATAGGAGCGTCCGGTTCATGGAGCCTAATTTATTTGAAAATATAATTTCCACAATTCCATGCCGTTAGCTTCTAATTACAAAAACTTTTCTCAAATTGTCCTTTTTAACCCAACCAGCGTTGTTCTAGCTCTGTTTTTGATTAGAATTGGAACACTGACACACGCGCTGTTGTCTTCTGTGTATTGTGAAAATCGCTACGAAATTTTGGCTCCACAAATTGGCCAGAAAAATATTCAGATCTAAAAATTTACAGTTGACGGCTTATGTTTAAACAAATCAGAAATGAGGGGGAAGCGGCTGGCAGAGAATTCAGAAAAATCGAAATAATGATCCCTTATCCATGAGAAGGTACACGCCAAAACGCGGCCATTGTGGCATAAGTCATAAATTCGGAAATAGTATTTAAATGGCAATAAGTGCTATTTTCGAATCACCTTTTATTTCTGATTTGCGCCAATATGACTCTCAGCTCGACCAGATAGCCAAGTCTACCAGAGAAAAGCAACTGTTCGTAGCAGGAATGGAACATTCGACCTCTTGGTTGGTAAATCGACGCTTTAGTTTAATGAACTCTTAAATTAAATATAATTAATTAAAAAATATATTCTGATCACGACAAACGGCATAGGACAAAATCGGCTATTTCTGCTCAATATTCTTGACAAAATTTTTCATAACCAAAAATTACGTACTACGGCCTAACCAATAAAGCCTAAAAAAGGAAACGTTATCGAGCAACTAAAAAGCGTTTCCCATCTAGTTAAAAAATAATATTTTCCCGTAACTGAACTAGTCAAACACAAACGCTTTCACGTGAGATCTTCAAAAAAAATATTTACCCAAACGCTTCCTCGAAACTGAAAGAGTCGAAAATTTTAATTTCTCTAAAAAGCACGGTAGAATAAAAAAAAGACGTTTTCTTCTAACCGAAACCTCTCTTCTAACGAACGCAGTCTTGTGTGTTACCGAAATATCGGATCCAAAGGAAAAGTTAATATTAATAATGCCCTTCCCCCCCTCATCCAAAGACACCACAGGCATACCATTTTTATAGCATTTAACAAAGATGTTTGAGAGCACATTTTAAGAAAATAGCTTAAGCTTCCACTTCTATTATTAATTCAACATTAAACCACAAACTTTCTGCTTTTAAGAAAATAGCATTGTCTTGAAAACCACAAAATCATTTTAGACTAAGTACATTTCATAAGATGCGTTTTTTTGTACTTCTGCATGGTGCAGGTTACGCAGTTTTACAAAAAACGCTGCGTGTCTACTGCTCAGGTTGAATGAATGTCACAAGCTAGACGGATCTTTGGCGCCATTTTATCTTTTCCCATTTTTCATTGTGGTTATAAGATTTGAAATTAAGGACATATCACGAAAAATGTTTACGTATACAATATGTTACCCAGAGAACTTGATATCAAAAGTCAAATGAAATAACGAATTCTACTTTCCCCATAATAATATCGCTATTTCAGTGAATCAATCGACATATACGTATCTATCCGGTGCATATTAAACCAAAACTAGAGAAGATAGTGTGGGCGATCTCTAGCTTCGAACCTTCTTAATCTGCTAAGCCCGATGGTATTATTCTGGCGGACTTCAGCAATGTTCGGATATTTTATATCCTTCAATACATGGTATCCTAAAGGCCTGCCTGGAGTTGGACTATGTTATTTGCATCTGGATGGATGTTCAGGTTGTTTTTATCACGAGAGCGGGTAGAAGTTCGCATGCGCGCCTGAACGACCACAGACCCATTAGTTTATCTTCAACACTGCTGAAACTGCTAGAGAAGACTAAAGGTGTGAGTCCCAAGGCTGCGACTGAGCGACTTGCGTTTGCGACTGTGAAATAAACTGTCATAATTGTGCACTATTATTGTGTACTTTATGTGAAAGTACAGTCGTGCAACTACGGCCTGCATTCGACGATCCCATAAACTTTAAAATACACAAGAATATTGCTCCGTTATGATAGTTTTTTTCACAGTCGCAAACGCAAGTCGCTCAGTCGCTGCCTTGGAACTCACACCTTAATTGATGTCCATCCGCAAAATACAATTCCGTTGCGCAACGTGTGTATTGGAAAAGTAAACCGGCGGATACGGCTCTTCACTCTTTGGTTTTCGAGGTGCATGCTAGCAACTTCAACCTCCGAAAATTATGCTGTGGAAGCGTCAACAAAGCATAGTAAGTCAGTCGGTAGCTCAGTGCGTAGAGGCTTCAGTCTCATGTCTGACTACCGGCGTTTTGGGTTCGAATCCCGTCCACGACGATGTTCGTGGCATTGGATGTTTGTGTTGTCTTCCCCCTGTTGTGCAGGGCGTAATAATAAGCCACAACATTTCCAGAATTTTCCCAGGAGATGTATGCTGGGAACTGCATTCTCCGAAACAAGTTTATGCCAACATCAACTGGGCCATATGGAACAGTCGACGCGCTATGCCCCACAAGAGGTTAGGGTAATTAAGTAGTACTATAGTAGTGGAAGATATGTTGACGTGCCAATGTCACTGAAGGCGTCCAGGCAATAAACAACTCTTCGGTTATTCTAATGAGAAATCTCTTGATCAGAAGGAGTACGCGATGGTTGTTTTCCTGGAAATCGAGGTGCTTTCAATAACAAACATTGAACCTAGTGCCGTAATCGAAGTTCTCCTGAGCCTGCAGGTTGATGAACCGCCATAGGCAAAACTAGGACCTCCAGCCGGAAGCTGCCTACTGTAATATGCTGGAAAAGATACAAAGGCTAGCTGCGTTAGCCACGACGGGGCTTTAAGAACCACTCCGTCAGCTCCCGTTGGAAATTTTTGGCGAACAACTTGCAGCAAACACGGCTTTAAGCCTTCGCGAGACGGGCCAGTGGCCTGCGCTGAGTGTAGGACACTCTGCTATACTGAACAAAATGGATCTTCCTAGTGAGTCGGACTACACTTCGCAAAAATACTATTTTGATAGAAACTACATTAGTCTGATTCGGTCGAGGAATCTATGGACGAAAGATATGCCCTGACTACCGAATCCATGGCCATGTATACGGGTGGCTCCAAGATTGACGATTGGTTTAGGGGAAGGAATACATATACTCGATGGCACTGGGGATTAACTTATCACACCGTCTTCCCGACTTTTCTAGTGTCCTGCAGGCAGAATTTTCGGCGATCTCGAAAGTGCTGTCCTGGCAAAGCATGTGTTATGTCATTACTGTGAGCGACATTACCATTTACACGGACAAGCAGGCAGCGACTCACTCACTCGAATGCGTCTTGACGATATCTAAAACTATCGAAAACTGTCGCTCAGCTGTCGCGGAGATGGGTGGCTTTTTCAATATTACCCTCTTTCGGATCCCGAGCCATAGCGGAGAGAACAACTGGTGCGGTTGACGAAGACCACAAAGACATAAAAATGCCATTTGCCATGTGTGAATTGGCGACTAAGACCGCTGCTGTGGACAGGGCTAATATAAGATGGCTCTACGGTAACACATGCCAAATAACGAGGATTATTTGGCCGAATATTGATCCCAGCCGCTCTGCTGTACTGTTTTCGCTGAACAAGAAGCACATTAATGGAGTGGTAGGGATCAGAGCGTACTGCCCAATCAGTTCGCCTAGAGGCCATATCATCTTCATAACAACTTCTGCGAGAGTTGTGGGGATGCGGATGAGTAGAAGATCATTCTCCTCTTTCTGTCATTTGTCCGGGCTTAGCTGGTAGGGGATGGAAATTTCCGGGTTGTCGGGTCTTTAACGACCTAGATGACCTTGGGATTATGACCGCCGCACGACTCAATTGTTACATCGCTTTAACAGGCTGGTTTGATATGTAGGTTATAATGGACCCAACGGTGGTCTCAGTGTGATGTGACACATCACGGTAATCCTTATGCCTAACCTAACTCAAAACGCAGTTTTGTAATTGCGTCTTGTAAACCAAGACTGCATTACACGGAAGTACAAAAGAACGTGCCTATTAAGTAGGTCGCATTCCTTTTAAATGTCGCAAGTCTACTGAGAAAAAATGTCATTCAACCTGCACCGCACGTCTTTTTCAATTCAATTTATCCCTGAACCCTGAAGCATACATAAGCAGATATTTATCCATGGCACTATCTTAAATTCAATTTAAAGGATATAATGATTACGAATTTCCCATGCACTTCTAAAGTATTCTCATGTAGTAGGACTTTGTGACGGGCATTTTCTAGGAAACTATATAAGGAGACAAGAAGGCATTTTACGAAAGCTCGTATCCGTTCTTTCTCCGCTATTTTTTCCTGGACGACAAAAATGCAGAGGCATGAATTCCATTTTCATTACACTTTTTAATGAGATGGATTTTTTTCCTAGCAGCATACTGTAATTATAAAAGTAGATAATATCTTGCTTGGCGTATCTGACAGGTAGGGAGAATAACGAAAACAACAACTAGCAGTAAGAGAGCCTTTTAATAAAAAACAATGAAAAATTTTGCTTGTATTAAATCTGCTAATTAAATCACCACCGTCAGTGGTGGACTTTAATAAGGGAAGCTTGAAATTCTTGTCCATAAAAGGTAAACGAGAAAATGCACAGAGAGCGCTTTTATGACGGAGAAAGATATTCGTTTCTGGATGCAGTATATTTGTCAAAATGTGAATGTTTTTGACAAACGAAATTTGTCTTTCATGTGCATGGAGTTGTTAGTTTGAAGCCCTTCCTGCAAGGGCTTCAAACTAACAACTTGTGGAGGATTTATTCTATGAATGAAAAGATTTGCGCAAAATTTGCAATCGTTACATGTTTCAGCTTTAACGCTTCCTTGACATTCAAATAATAATAATTGTTATTGCAACCTTCAATTCACTGAACAACTCAGAACCTAGTTGCTATAAACTTATGGTGATATTGTGATAATGTTAGGCAAAAAGGCAAATATTCGTAAAAATGTTTGTTGTACGTGTGAATCGAAAATATTTTCTTTCTATTTAACGACGACTAAACTGCTTCGCCAAATTAATCCCTTCGAACAAATATTTCTTAAAACATTTGGAGAAATATTTGTGACGTGTGAACTTACTTTACTACTTTACTTTACTTACTTATCAGTTACTGTTCCTTCGGCAGAATTTGGCTTGTGAGGGTCGTCGTCATCGCCTACAATCTTTTCGGTACCGGTATTAGTCAAGTCATCAGTCAGTTTTCCTAAAACAGATTGTGGTGTAGTTGTTAATTTCAGTAGGGTTGAATTGTCTGCTGTGTATTCACACCGCGTTGCATCCTACGTCGACGCGGGACGAGGCTACTGCATGGATATGGGACAGGCTGAAGAAGTGGCAAGTATAGTTTCACAAGCTGCAAATACACAAATAATCACGGGAAGTCATGACTCTAAGATCCGACTTAAGGGGGTCTGGCGGCAGGATAAAGTGTATGTACTCTTACAAACTACAAGAAGAGCGTCCACAACATAGTCCTGCATCCAACATTGTATTTTACATACATACTTGACTCATTTATTATTAGAATTGATTGATTTTTTTAGATTCATGTCCGCTTCTGCGTCACTGGAAAATATCAAGCAGTGGCGGTGGCCCAAGGGCAATTTCATTCAGAACATTTCTGGGCACAATGCAACTGTCAATTTTATGGCCGTTAATGCCGATAAAGCGCTTATTTCAGGAGCCAATAATGGTTCAATTATGTTCGGGAATTGGACGACGGGCTATTTGCCATGTCACGTTTGATTGCTGCGGAAGCTGATAAAACTATTAAAATTTATAAAGGCGACGAAGCTACTGAAGAATTGCATCTTCTGAATTGGCGCCCACAGATTATTATAAGAAGAATAATTTCAGTAATTTGGAAGTCTCTTGTGGGAGCGACCCAAGTGGTCACGAATGCTCATGAATTCATGTTGGCCATGTAAGAGCAGAAAAGGTATCATCTTGTTGTTGTTTTTTTTTCACTATTCGGTGCGCAGCTCAGCGTTCACGTGTAAACGAAGTATTAGGTGGCATATGTAGAGCACCAAAAATACTTATACCAATTACAAATAAGATTCAAAGCCGTAATACGACCTCAGTTTTCTCATTTATTTTAACTCCTTTGAGATGTTCATTCTACCAGATATCAACATAATTTTGCATATCTCAATTGCATCGATTTTATGTCAGATATTCAATTCGTTTTTGTGGTCATGTCAGTCGAATAAACAACCCATAATGCAAGAGGGAAAATCAATTCAAGAACTTTCTAAAATCTTTCGGGAAAGCAAACAACTGCAGAATAGGCAACCTTCCATCTAATGGCAATAGGAAAGATTGGAATATTGTTAAAACCTCTTGAAGTTGTGGCCTGATTTCGAGAAAATGAATTTCGTCGACGGAACATTGCATTGGTCACATAGTACTTACATGGCTATAAAAGCATTATATGTTACGCTCCAGCATTCTATTTGTATCACTGTGTGAGAAAATACTCACATTTGGGACGGACTATTAAGTGGAGAGTCCCCGACTTTATCGTTGCAAATTCAACTAATTGAAGATTATTCACACTGCCATGGCACAAGTGTAGTACTCGTACGATCTAAAATTGTGCATGCCATGTACTCTCAAGTTTTGCTGCCTGTGTACACACAGATAGTGCAATTCAGGATACATATACGAGTATAATTCATTCATGGCTGTCAGGTCACTTTGTCCACTTGCATTAATATGGGCAGGAAGCGGCTTTGTGGACACAGGGACAGTGGCGCAGAAGTGCTTCCTTACATAGTTAGTGAGTTGTGCACCAGAACATCCCTTTAATGGCCCACTGCTACAGTACAATTAGGAACAATGATAGTTGCTTGGTATTTTCCTTCGATTGATAGGAATGTTAGTCAGCCTTAGGGTTGAAGGTGGAAATGCGTTGTAACCAACATTGTGCCCTTTAATCCTATTCTGGACATTGTGGGCTATTCAGTCAGGTTTGAATAAAATTTACCTATGTGTGAAAAGTAGCCTATCCTGGCCACCGTGAAAAACGCCAAAAGCCAAGAACGACGCCCTACTTCCAAAAAATCCGACTCAGTTTTAGCTCTTTAGTAACCCTTTTATCAAAATAACGCACCCCTAATAAAGAGCGATGTGGAAGTCAGTGAAAAACAGTTCGAATATGCTCGGGGTAGTGTCAAGCCAGTCAACTCTGGACTGACTCATCGACGCTCCACCCAGCGACTGCTGCAACATTGTTTACCCACATCATAGATTTGAGTCATTTTTTCAAGTTTTCGTAACGTCGACGAATCTTAGTGACGTTAGAGGCAAAATGGTTTTGTAGACAGTCTAGACAGTAACCTCCTCAGCAAGTGACAAATTTGACGTGCGTTGGATAACCAGCTCTTCTACCTGCCTCACTCGTGTGACAAAAAAAAAATAGAAAAGATCAGCGCATCCGCCTGATTGCGAAATACAAACCAGGGAGTTGTAACGGGCGGTTTGGTGAGCACCCAAATATGCTCGTTGGGGCGGAGCCTAAGGTAGCATAATGACCGTGAAGGTCGGACTGTGCCATCTGGAGAAGAAGCAGCGGCGTATGCTTGCTGTAGCTCAGTTCGGGAGAGGTGGGTGGGGTTTTCGCCGCTCGCTGCCCCTGTCCTTAACGTATTGATAAAAATTCATAGGCCTGGGGAAGACAATACAAACATGGGAGGCAAAAATGGGGAATAATAACAAATAGGACGATAAGGATGGAATGGTTGACGAACGGGGTAGATTCCCTCGCGCTTGCATCGGAGTCCAGGCATATTCACACCCCCGGCCTCTGGTTTCGTACCACCGACAGGTCCTTACTCATCAGGTGCTGTCATAGATCTGCCCGTGGAAGCAACACTACCATGATGTGGTCCATTGCAGGTGGCTCATTACAGAGTCCCTAATATTATCAAAAAACAAAGCATTAACTAGTTTTGGATGATGTATGTTACTAGCATTCACCTCCTGCCTGTTAAGGAAGACAATCAATTCAATTTTTCAGTCTACTTTGAACTGTTCGGGTAGTAAAGTGGGAACAACCGAATTACAGCAGTTACAAATAGCCACTCTGTACTGTATAGTCTATAAAATTCTCACAGAAATCATAGAAAAAAAATTAGGCCATACGTCGAGAAATAAAGAGAAATAATCAGTTAATACCAGGGAGAATTTGGACTGTAAGACAAGTGCTAGAATAACATCTCAATTCCAATGTGGTCTTCATACCCAAAGCGGGTAATAAACCGGAACATATACCCAAATCCTATAGACCGATTAGCCTTACCTTCTTTTTCCTTGAAACCATGGAAAAATTGCTTGATTTGCATATCAGGATGACAGTCTTTCCTCAAGGGCGGTAGTATACGCCACCGCTGTAGCATCACTCAAAAGCTTATCAACCGCAAAGATTTTGGGGGGGGGGGGGGGGCTGATTCTCGATTGGTGCACTGAGAAAATTCTACGTCTGTAGGTCGTCTTCACCAAGTGATGATCTGAGTCGCAGTTTGCTCCTCGATAGGAGCGGACATCCATCACACTAGACGCCCATCTCCTGCAAATGAGGACGTGGTCAATTTGGTTGACGGTATGTGCGTCTGGAGACTTCCAGGTCTGCTTGTGAATGCGTCGATGCGGGAATCACGTAGAGCTTACGACTAGATTCCTGCTGCAGGCGAAGTCGCTGGCCGGTGTCGTTACATTTTTCATGGAGACTGTGGCCTCCAGTGGTCCCCCGGTGCCAACTTTCATTTCCGACTTTCGCGTTAAAGTCTCCCAGCGGCAATTTGACGTCGTTTGTTGGAAGTGAGTCGAAAAGAGTCTCAAGGCGGGCGTAGAACTCGTCTTTTACTGCGTCTTCTTTAACTTCAGTGCACATTGATGAACCAGAGATTGAAGAATCGAGTCTTGATGCGAATCGCACACAGCCGTTCATTTATGGGTTTGAAGTCAGTAATGTGCGGTTTGAGGTATGATTGTTAACTATAAATGCTACTCCAAACTCCTTGCGGCCCGATGGTTTGTCACTTGTAAAAATTGTGTGCGACTTCTTGTCATTAATCTCGCTGCCAAGCCAATTTGTTTCCTGGACTGCAGTAATGCTCAGTTTGTACTTTTCGACCTGTTGAAGGAGGGCCTTTTCGGCCCCCGGTTTTACATTCCAGGATCCGAAAGAGTAATCCTTTATTCGTTTGCGTGGTGGTCGTTGTTGATCCGTCCAGTCCGAGGCTTTTGTTCCAGGTTTCTTGACATGGAGTGGTTTTTGCAAGGACAAGCTATCAGCACGTCGCTTAACCCCATTCAGGGAGTGGCCTCGGAAGATAGCTGCTTCAGATGGTTTAATAAACGTGCTGGAGTTCACACAACTATGTTGCAGGTTCAACTATACAAGTCATTCCATCCTACTAAACCTGAGACGCTTAGGTGTTGGTCAGCCATTCAGGCTACAGCTATCTGCCTTCTTCCAAACTGTCTTATCGCTAAGACATTGGCTGTCAGCGATTTGATACACTGCCGTTACCAGGGGGCGCCCACGCGGAGGACTATGGAAAAGGTCTTTTGCCTCCCAATTTTTTCCTGGATTGCGGTGATGCTCAGTTTGTATTTCTCGACATGTTGTAGAATGGCCTATTCAGCCTCCGGTTTGTTCAGGGAGCGTACAATCCTGGATCCAAATAATCCGTTAAATTTTGCTGGTCGTCCTTGTTGATCCGTCCAATCCGAGGCTTTTATCCAGATTTCTTGACATTGAATAGTGTTTACAAGTATATGTTGTCGGCCCATCGCTAAATCCTATTCAGGAATGACCCGGGGACAGCTACTTCAGGTGGTTCATAACGTGCTAGGAACTCACAAAACTATGTTGCAGGTCTGACTACGTAATTCACGCCAATCGAATGACCTGAGACGCTTGGGTGTAACTCAGCCAGTCAGGCTACAGCAATCTTATCGCGTCAACTAAATGTTTTGGTTTGGCAGCAAAACTTGGTTATCCGTTCCAGGAGGCGCCCACGAGAAGGACTACGGAACAAGTTTTGGCATGGCATGTATGTGTATATAAACCGAGGTGTATGAAAGTATACCTAAGAAAAGTTAATCCTCTAGTACGGCTAAAGCAAGTTAATCATAGAAATCAAGCATTATAATTCGGCACCAGAAAAAAAAAAACAAATGTCGACTAGCAGATGAGCAAAGTATTATTTAACAGACAACTATTTGATGTTCATACACAAGCTACTCAGATAATAAAGGCGATGATGAAAATGTACTGAATTAAGCAGAACACTAGAGTAAACTCAAGCAGGATCGCCAAACCGCGCATTTACTAAAAATAAAACGCAGCAATACTGTCCAGGCAGCCAGGGCAATGGAATATGAGTCGTCGAAGTAATACCATTAAATTATGTACATTTTTTGGCATTCGTTCCACTCGAAATCTATTCAACTTTATGATATAGGTACCTACTATTACTTACGAGTACTTACTATATCAGACGTCTGTCTGACGAAATCGTTTACGACTACATTAAAGTGACTCTCTGACATGAATGGTAAACTCATCCTTCACTATCCTTCAACCAAGAAAAGGTTACTTCACATACTCGAGCAATCTGAAAATATTTTCCCTACAAAGTGCAACGTCTGCAAACCATAAACTTTTAATGTCTGCTACAGACAATGGGTCAACGCAATGGTGACCATGATGGCTGCCATCGTACGCCAAGTGTCAATTCAAATTTTCGTCTTTTACACAATGGTCTTAGATGGACCAGTCAATATTCAAGTCCTCGACATCCAAGTGACAGCAAAACAATCATCTATGTGTTGTATGTAGTAGCCAACAACAACTTTGAACGGCTGATTTAAATTGGCAGACGCACGATGAGCCATTGCGTGGTGAAAAATAGCTTTCGAAGCCATTTGTGGCCATCCGAAGGCCCATTGCTGCGACGGTTACGCACCATTGACCACTAATCGCCATCCGCCCGTCCACACAATAGCGATGGCATGGATGGGCCATTGTCTGTAGCAGGCATAACAAAATCGTGATCACACTTTATTGCAGCCATGGCCAAGCCCAAATCTCTCTTCCATTTTTTTTCGGCTGCTCCCGGCGACGATGATAATGGAAATGAAACCATAGCATGTACAACGAATATAATCAATTTAATGCAAGGACATAAGTAATGTCCATGGAGTCCTTTTCGCTCTCCAAGCAACGAGTGTATGAAAATGATGATAGTGACGCAGCCACATTAATGACCAATTCCCCTGAAAATGTCTCAGTGCTAAATCCTAATAGTGTCATTACAATGGTAAATGACGGTAGTGCTACTTGCCATTTGGTCTTTGTGTTGAGCCTCGACAATCTGATGTAAGAACACATCTAGTATGTTGTTTCCGAAGATTAGAAGTATCGCGTGCTAAAAGATACTTTCGCACTTAATTCCACGGGTGGCTGATGTTCCGCAACATGTTAACTTTTTTTTTTCATTAATCCCAAAATACAAAAAAAAAATGAAACATTTGATTCAGCTTCAGCTTGAGGTGAGAAGTTTTGGGTTGTTGAGTGTGTAAGCGGATTACTTGGCATTAAAGAAGATTACCTCGAGATGTTTATACCAGTATACGTAAATTGTATGAAATTCGAGTAGTAGACACCTACTGCAAAGTGTATTTAATGGGAAAGTAGCAAATGGCGTGGATTCATATGGATATCGGTGAATTTCACATTTGTTGAAAATGTCAGTGTGCTACATTCAACCACTGCACAGTTAACAAAAATGCTGTGTGAAATAACGCCGCTAGTAGGATATGACAATTCTAAAATCATAACGACATATTTGATTCTAAAATCTGAAATACCTTTCGGGGGTAATTATTGTATTTCAAAACTAGCTTTTACGGTAGACCGCGGGACGTGCGTGACACTAACCTTCCCATTACCATCTTCCCGTGAATCAAATCTCGGAAATTAAGTGCGTCATACTTCGGGATGTTTCGTCCTGGGTCCTGTGTACAAAATGACAACAAAATCGTACCATACGATATGGAAAATGCTTTTTCCACAAATGCAGTATATTTTTGGCCAACAGCAGCAGGATTCTGTCCCAATTCATACAGCACGACTGTTAAAAATGTGTATCTAAGCTTTAAATATGGACATTATGACACGACCCCAGTGCCCCCAGTATGAGCTATGTCCAATCCTCTTCTTTTTATACATCTTTGATTTGCATTGACAAACAAACTTTTTTTTAATTTATAATTCTTCCAAAAATTACTCTATATAAAATATAATTATTTCCAGCAAAATATTATCCGATTCCAATCAAAAATAACAAAGTGCAGAATATCTGCAAAATTGTTCTATGTTTGAAAATCCTTCAATTAAAGTTTCATAAAACTTTCTCCCGTCCACTCATAATTGAACTCTTCTGAACCACATAATTTTACGAACCGTTGTAATTTTCTATTCTACATATACATATGCATGTAGCTCTCATTTTATTCTTGGAGATACTAGTAACCCTAGCGCCTTTTACAGCTTTCACCATTAATTTTCTTGATTAAATCTCCTTATGGCCATAAGACACACCACATCGTCTCTAGTCGTCGTCCATCAGTAGCGTAGAAGCCGCTAACCGACATTGGAGCAATGTATTCCCGTTAACGTCAGAAAATCAGTCATCAGGTCCCATCATCATCCAAAGCAGAATATTTTGACAAAGGAAACCAACCGCAACATAAATTGGGCCTCCACGCTTATCTGCTTCTTGCATTGTAGAACTACTAACTATCTGAGTATCTGAAGAAAAACGAAACGATAGATAGAGATACTAGTATTCCACGCAAAGGTAAATTTGTAGAGTTAACTAACTGCTGCAATTGAGTCTACGTGTAATTAAAAATAATGACCCAGGGTAGTTAGCAATTCCTCAGCCAAGTGTAAAGCGTAAAAGAAATCATAAAAAAAAAATCGTTGCGAAAAGGGTGACCTAGAGTTAGCTGCTCACTGAGCATTGCAGCATTTTACGCACAGCTACACTTTGAATACGCTAATACGAGTATTATGCGTAGGCAATTGTAGCACTACTTCACTTACGAGTTATGTTTCAAGAAGGCAGTTAAGATTATCGTGTTACAATACGATCGTAAAAATTACACGGATTGCCCAGTTATAATAGTGGAGTCTGTAACGTCTGTAGGTGAGGGGGCTACTTCATTAACTTGCAAGTATGTTATAGTAGATTTTCTCGCGTGTCATGTAAATAAGTGAGAATATGAATGCATAAGTAACTAATAAATTACGAGTAAAATTACGAAAAATCTTGAATAACTGATATTTCACCTACTCACGATTGCGAAACTGGATTAATTAAGTATAATATTTGTAACAATAACGAACCAGAACCGGGGAAGCTGTTCGATGTGGCCCAGTTGACGTTTCGTTGGCATAAACTAGTTTCGGAAAATTCAGTTGCCAGCATGTATCTCCTGATCCCCCATTTAGCCGCCTACCCGCGAGAAGTCGGGAACTCGAAATTTATGTGAAGTATCTTGAATCATTCGATTGGAAATTTCAAAACATCGCTTAAGTTAAGGTGATCCTTAACGAATGGTTTAAGAAATTTCACACAACCCAGCATACCAAGCGGACCGCCAGTGAATTACCAGCGAGTCACTTTGGCGAGCAAAACCTTCGCTAGCGAATTCACTAACGACTCGCCGGTAATACCTTTGTCGTTCGAAATTGACATTCGAGGCGAATGTTCTTTTTCGAATCACCAGCGAGTCATCCTGAGCGAATATATAACCAGTCTATATATTCGCTGAAGCGAAGGTTTCTCGACTCGTCAGTGATCGGGGAAAAAAGCGTCGCCGCGAAAGTAAATTTGGAACGATAGAGTTATTACCTGCGAGTCTTTGGTGAAGGTTTTAGCGAAGGTTTTCTTCGCCAAAGTGACTCGCTGGATATTTACTGGAGATTCGGTTGGCATGCAGGGTAGCTATTACTATGATATAATTAATACATATTGTACTTATACCTACGATAAACTGAATCAATAATTTGATTATGAATTCTTCCACACTTAATCACTTCACTGCTTCTTATTTCACCGTTTAATTTAAACTCTTTGAATGCAGAATTGCAAGTGTTTCCTTAGCTAGCGCGGAACCGAAACATTTCCCGCTATGAGCGAATAAAACATTCACTTTCAGCGAAGGTTTTCGATACATAGTGTCGTTTGTTTTGCCGTTTCAAAAAATCCTCGCGTACCTTCGCTCTTAGTGAGATCCAAGCGAAGGATTTTTATTAAAAAGAACATAAAACATACGCATATTGAAAACCTTCGCTTATATTCACTTTGATGGCTCTATAGCGAGTCGCATACCCTCGCTTTAATGAAAATCCTGCGTTGGTTCGCTTTTCTTCGCAATAAGTGAATAAAAAAGATTCGCTATTATTCGCTTTTTGGTGAAGGTTCGCTTGGTGGTATGCTGGGATGCTGGGAAATCACACATTGTGACCGTGTTCGTGCTCCGAGTTCGAGTGTATGTGGCCCGGCTTTACAAAAATTGGTTCGCGAACGCGTGAACTGTTACAGATATGAACAGAAACCTGCGGCATCCGTGATAGCTAGCGGCGTCCCTTGTGCATCGCTCCATTGCCCGCAATGTATTTGTTCCTATCCGAATGAAAGTGACGCCATAAAGGAACAATAGACACTCAGTAGAAATTAAGCAAAAGTTGCCCATAGTATTTTACTTGCGTGTGTATTGTGTTCACTAGTTGATACACAATGCATACGAAAAAAGTGAAAAGTAAGGCCCCCCATATACGATGCGATCCGTCGTCAGATCGGTCACACAATATTGTGATCGTCACATTGATTGTACAGTGTATGTATCATACTTATCGTGAGATACTTTGTGGTGGTCCATCGTCAGATTGATCCGAAAACGAATATCATTGTCACCTGACGATGAATCGCATGGTCTATGGGGGGGTTATATCCCGTCTGTTTACAGAAAGAGAAGACAATAGCTACGTTTGTTGCTCCGGGAAAGTGAAGAGCAAAGCCCCCCATATATCATGCGATCCGTCGTCAGATGTCACTCAATATTATGATCGTCACATTGATTGCACAGTGTATGTACTTATCGTTGACGACTTCTTTTACAGTTCCATATAATTTTAGTCGTCAGATACTTTGTGGTGATCCATTATTAGATTGATCTTACGATGAATAGCATTGTCATCTGACGATGAATCGCATAGTCTATGGGGGGTCTTATATCCACGATCATTTGCAGAAAGAGAGATCAATATTTACGTTTGTTGTTTTGAGGCAACCCGGTCCGTATTATAGTTTTCATTGATATGAATTTGATTTTGAATATACACTCATACCTCTTTATACGGCCTAGATTGGTTCTGAAAATGTTGGCCGTAAAGTGAAATGACGTATACCGAGTACATAATTTTTATGCAACTCCATATTAATAACAAAGGATCGGTTCCAATTTATTGAACAAATAAAGTTTTAAATTCATAATGAAACAAAAATATCCGTATCAAAAAATCATATCATTACAGAAACTTAAACATGAACGCAAAACTAAAAAATTAAAATACAATAAATAAAAGCAGTCCAAGATATCCAACTGGTAGGCACTGAGACCATGTGTTAATTGCCTCGACCCTTCTAAGGGCATGGGCGCGTCAACAGGCATTTCTATGCCTTGTTGACGTTTCGATAGCATATCTACTTTTCGGAAGTACAGTTGTTAGCACACACCTCCTATCCGCGCCGAGCGGTGACCGAACGACCACGGCCACCAAGCGCGACATGAGATCTATGGTTCCATACCCTTCACTAATCCAAAAGACCCTCAACCAACCTAATGAAGGCCAGTAGGTCCTTTGTAGTAGCACTCTTAATTACAGCGGAGCTTAGGATAGAATCTCCAAAAACAGAAACCTGGAGCGAGCAGCCGCAGGGCATTCGCAGAGAAGGTGTTCGGTGAACTCAATCTTCTCCAGGCAAAGCCGGCACTCCGTCTCAGTAGACAGAACCATTTTGTTTACGTGATATCTAACACAGTGGTGTCCCATGACGTAACCAACGACTAACCTCAAGTCCACTCTGCCCAGGCGGCTAGCTTCTTTGAGATCGTAGGGGTTAATAAGATTGTTGGATTGTCGCAGCCCTGGGATTTCATTCCAGTACCGCAGCCTTTCGTCCGCAAACCATTCCCTCACCAACGCTCTGGCTGCGACCCAGCTTAGACAGCAGTAGGGATCAGGTCCGAAATATTTTTCCGATGAGCCTTGTCTAGCAAGTTCATCTGCAGCTTCGTTGCTAAGAATGCCCCGATGCTCTGGTACCCAACATAGAGTGACCCGTTTGTGAAACTCCGCAGGGCATCAAAACACTCTTTTACTAGTTTCAATGAGAACTTATGTGAAGAAAGGCCCTTAATGGCTGCCTGTCAGTGCAGACAGCGGTCTTCGGTCAAAATATACCAACACCAACATCTTGCCCCAGTTCTAAATCTAAAGTTATCTCCGGGCCTTTGTCGGACCCGCCTTGAAAAACTGTCGTTTGTTTGTCTATTGCAAAAAATCAACTTGTGTATGACTCGTGTCATTCTAGCGCTGCGTTCTTCGTTTGGATCAAATTAAAGAAGAATCCATATTAATGCTCGAAGAGATTAAGGGCTTCATTTAAATGTTGAGATGTTAATCTTGTTTGCCTAAGTGGCTCTTCTATATCGTGATTTGCTTGGGCTGACTCCAACTGCAGCTGTGCTTCGTTTATTAAGGGGTTACTTTCAGAATTTAACAAATTTAGCACACCGCGTTCATCAAAATCTTCAAACCCATTATCCGCTTCTACACTTTAAATAGTTTTACAAATACTGGGCGCAGAATCAGTGTCTTTTGCTTTTCTTTTTTACCTTGTACAAATAATGAAGAGCCTCACATATTTTGGCCGTATATCGAATCAATGTACGCCGTAAATCGAACCTGCTCCACAATTCATTCAAAAGGGCCGTTATAGCGAAGCGACATAAAAAGAGGGGCCTTATAAAGAGGTATGAATGTAGTATATAAAACAGAATATTATTTTAAAGACCATCATAGCATTTATCTGGCACCACAACCTACTTTCATTGGTTCGTACAGTACCAGCTTGCAAATTTGGACACTCCGAGATTTTAATTGATGGAAAATCTACGAACAGATTTTAGTAAGTTAGAATGTTTTCAAAGATGGAATTTACTAATTAATTTGTACATGTTTTGTATTTCACTGTCGAAGCTTTGAAAGGAAATCACAATGCTAGTAAATTTGAAATTAACAAGAATTCAAATAATACAATTTTTACCAGCTTGCACTGTAAATATGGTTCATAGTTTCGCGAGCTTTTACTTATACAATGACCCCCAAATTATTTTTATTTCGTATAGTTAGATTTGTTTATTACATAGTAGTGGATATTTTTAAGAGACTTACATACTATTTACACATTCTTTTTTTTCTGTATTAATGGCCGCATAGACGAAGCGTTCTATCGGACGACGGATCATTGCGTCTACGTGGGACTTTATATTGTTCTTTTCCGTGTTAACTTATGGGTGAAGTTTTGAAAATTATTTAACATACATACGAGTGTAAGAGGGATCAGACGGAAGAAACAAAGAATTCGTATTCGCATTTGAATCTCGCTCTAATTCACTGAGTAAAAGATTTTCCATCTTCATCCTGCACCATAGTTTCGCCTCAGAAGAAAGTGGGCATTGTGGGCCCCAAACTCATTAGGAAGTGATATTTATATCCTCCTGAGCTTCAATCTCCTAGTTTACACTTACGATTGAAAGGGAAAAAATGAGAAGTAATTTCTCTTTTTAGGGTTTTGTAGAAAAACAAAACCCTTATGAAATCGGTCATGCGTCCGTCTGTCCGTCTGTCTGTCTGTCCATGAAATATCTCATGAACCGCTGAAGCTACATAAATGAAATTTTGTGGGAATATGTAGAATTATTATAATTCGCCAGAGAAAGCGATTCATTGTAATAGGCTGACTTTAAGGGGAGGTCCCCATAGAGGAGAAATGAAGGTCAAAATTTTTTTTTCATCTGGTATAGGCAAGTGGGGTATCATGAGAAAGGTAACACCGAGAACATTCCATTTTTGGTATTTTCATCAAATTTAAAAAAAGGGGAAAAGAGGTAGAGGGGAAAATATGTGATCCGAGTTTGTCCCCCCCCCCCCCCCTTGCATTTCGAGACCGTTGTACTTAGAAATATGAAAATTTGCTGGAGAGCGGCATTTCACTAGCATAGAAAACCAAAAATCGTAGAATTTTGATATCTCACCAAAAAAGGTTAATAATAGTACATTTCTATAGTTACAGTTAGCACACCCCTGCACCCCTTAAACACATCACAGGTCAAAAATATTCATGGCCAATGATAACCAACACTATAGGCAATAATGTCTCGAAGTTTTATTACAATCACATAATATTTAATAATAGTACATTCATTTAAATTTACGCATTTTGACACTATCCACACAAAAAATACACCTACCGGCGGCCTCATAGGTGTGAGTACTACTTTCATGCTGCTTTTCGTAGTGCGAATTGCAGTTATTTAATTAATCATTTTTGAAAGGGTAAAGCTTGGTTGGGGGCGCTGACTAATACAACTTTAGCGGGTGAAGGGGAGGGGGGGGGGGGGTGCACATAGAGGCGAAATTAAGATCAATTTTTTATCGACTGGTATAGGCAAGTGATGTGTCGTGAGAAAGGTAATGTTGAGTACATTCCATTTTTCCATTTTTTCGCAGAAAGGGGAACATTGGGGGAGGAGAAAATATTAGTTCGTAATTTGTCCCCTTCCCCTTGCAGTTCGAGACCGTTAGGTATACTTGGAATTATGGAAACTTACAGGAAGGTGGGTTCCGAAAAAAGTGGAAAATAATGAAATCTGTATATCTATTCTGAATAGGTCAATAATAGTTTATTTCTATAGTGACACTGAGCACACCCCTGCATGCCTTAAACACGTTCGAGGTCAAAAGTACTGATAGCCAACGATAACCAACACCTAAGGCAAAAACATGTTTTGAGTTTAGTTACAATCACGTAATATGAACTGGCATGTAAAATGTAAGCGAGTAAGACATTTTAATTTTGGTTTTTTTTTTATCCATCTGAGTGGTATCAAGAAGAGCAAGGAGCCGATATTCATATACCGAAATAAACGCTTGCTACAAAACCCTCGGATTGCGGGCGTAGCCCTCTATATTCCGGTTTCATTTATTTAATGTTTTGTGTTTTCGTTCCTGGCCGAAAACCACGTTTCAATATATCAGTTTCTAAAAAACAAGGACATTCACTACACTGAATTCGATTAAAACCACCTTTGCGATCCACAAAAATACCGATCGCACCCCAAACTTTAAGAACCAATGGTTTATAGAATAATATACTATTGGCACTTATACTCTTGTTCGGTTGTTTAGGCTAATCTCAAATTAAACTTACGATAGTTTTTGCTAATGCTAGGAAAAGTGTTAAGTTTTCCCATGTTGAGTAGTTGTAGTTGAGTTATTTAAGTTTTATATTATATTTTTTATGTAATAAATAATTAAAATTCCTTTTATATTTCCAGGTGTGTGATACTTACATAATAATAAATCGCATTCAAATGGTTAGTGTAAGTAACAATATTATTTCACATGAAGAAATAAATAATACAAGTATTCATAGATGAATTCACCAATTGAATACGTCCTTCTAGTGCTTCTAGTGAGTCAGCTCACTAGAAGCTCAGATCATCACACACAATCCATGCATGTTTTTTGCTCAAATTTTTTAAACCCCTACCTTCCCCTATCAGCTTGAATTCAAGGGGTCACATATGAGATCACATGCGGCGATGATAACCGATGTAAAATACTTGACAGTCAGAGATTCGCACCGGATGGAGAAAATAAGTACATATTGCCCATTGGTGGCCCGTCATAGACAATCCGGAATTCCTCTTCGGAAAAACTGAGCAGTACCGGCCTTCCGAATTGCCGAATATACCCTTCACCATAGACGTTCCTGAATTCCTCTGAACTGAACTGATCAGTCGGCCTGCTCCACAATCAAAATTCGATCCGTATAAACTGATCCGTCCTTAAATTCTCAACAGATGGCCTGGAATTCCTCTCCGAAAAAACTGATCCGTCTTGGCCTTCCGGATTTATCGACCGTATAGGTAGAAATTGAACTAATCAGTTGGACTGGTCAGTCGGACTGTTCAGTCGGCCGGGTCACAATCAAAAATCAACTCGGAAAAACTGTCCAGTCGAATTGATCAATTTCTACCTTCACGATCGATAAATTCGGAAGGCGAAGACGGATCAGTTTTCCGAAGAGTAATTCCGGAACGTCTGTGGTGAAGGCCAGGATGGATCAATTTTTCCGGATCGCGTTTTAATTATGGATCCGCTTTAGTGAACAGTCCGGCTGTTCAGTTTAATGTCTACATACACGATCCGGAAAGCCGTGACTGATCAGTTTTTTGCGGAGAGAAATTCCCGATCGTCTATGACGGGCTATAGAGTTTATGTCGGTCATACAGTTAGTTTCTTGTAAAACAAATTTTGGACTTTGCGTAATTACATGGAATAGCGAAAAAAAAACAAAGTTATTCTGCTGCTCAAATAAAAATTGTTAGATTGTTTTTGTACTTAATATCTATTCGAATTTTTGTTTACGTTACCGAGATAGAATAGAATAGAATATGCAGCAGAATTTCGCCGAGAAAATCAGCTGATTTTTCTACTGCATTATCAAATTTTGAGCGCTGCATACGCTAAAATTTAATTTATTATCCCGGATAGCTAACTGGCAATTTAACCAGACATTGAAAAAATGGGCCATAATCGCTTTTCTTCTGATTGTGCATCATATCTTATCTGCTATCTCAGAAACACGTTTGTACTATTTTCATTGTCTAGATATCAATCTGAGTCCATTCAGATGATTTCTACAAGATAATCTTTTATGGATATATATTGTATATATACGTAACAGCGCTATAAAATTGAAAATTACCGTGAAGGTGAAACTGAACTTGGATTTATTTTGCACGCAGTTGGAGTCATCATTGATGGCAGATAAAATCCAGTTCGACTGGTGACTGCGAATCTATTATTGACCTTGACTAGATTGTGGAAGTTAAAATAATAACGACTGAAACCAGTTGGAAGTTATGCACGACTATTGTATAAGTCATATGTTTGAAAACAGAAGCTGACGCGCTTAAGAAAACCTACCTACATACTATGGACGAGCACATAGAAGTTAGCAAGAATATCTTAAATGTCAAGGGTGGTGGCCGATTCTCATAAGTTTTTATTTATGTACATATATGCAAATCATATGTGGGTCTTACTTTCAGTTAGTTTAGGAAAACAATATTAAAGAGTAAATATCCGCATTATGTACATACATGGAAACTGGTCAACTTTTATTCAATTTGACAAAATTATCGTATTTATGTTGTTGTTGTGATGGCAATGGCCGGAAGTTCAGTGTGTGGGTGAGTTACAATGCTACGTTTCGTCATCTTCCTTGATGTCAAGTGATAAAAAAAATCTGCTGCTTCTACGGGGTTCTCCCACAGCGACCTGGAAGTCAGGGGCGTGTGTGTAGCTGGGCAATTGAAAACGTGATCCACATCATGAGGCATAACATTGCAGCCGGACATGTGTTTGAAATGTCGCGTTCAATGCTAGACAGGTAGGAGTTAAGACGCGAACACAAACCTTACCGAAGTTGGGCGACTATCGTTCGTGCTGCTCTCGAAAGCCTTCTTTCTTCAGGAGAAATGGCTGGTGGTACTACCGAAAGAACTACATTTGGACCTAGTCCCGCAATTGATGATTATACCTCCTCGTGATGTATTGCTGCGATTGTTGATCTGTATGCGTTGTTGTCAACGGGAACCCGTTTGTACTGCTGGACATCTCTTTCCAGATCCCTCAAACCACGCCTAGCATGTCTTGATGGCGGCGTCTTTTACATAAGGTTATTGTTGGGGTGTTCCCCCGGTAACAACCCAACATATATTGTTGTGGTCTCCTAAAGGCATCATCTTGGTTTCCTGATGCAAATGATTCTGGGATATGTAATGAACCATATTCTGATCTGGTAGTGCTTCTTCCACCGGCAGATCGAAGGCAGCACCTGATGAGAAGTGATCTGTCGGTGGTACGAAACCATAGGCCGAGAATCCCATTTCACCCAGACCCCGATGCGAGCGCGTAGGCGTCGCGGCCGTCCGCCAACCATTCCATCCTTATCGCCCCATTTTTTATTACTCTCCGTTTTTGCCTCCCATGTTTGTGTTGTCTTCCCCAGGCCTATGCATTTTTATTAATACGTAAAGGACAGGGGCAACGAGCGGCGAAAACCCCGCCCACGTCTCCCGAACAGAGCTACAGCAAGCATAAGCCGCTGCTTAGCTCGTTGGGGGGCCTTTTTCTTCGCCATGTGGCACGGCCCGACCTTCACGGTTAATATTTTATTGTACTTTAGGCCCCGTCTCCATGGGCATCTTCGGATGCCCACCAATCCGTCATCAGCTGACATCAGGGAACAGCCAGTTACAGTACGGAGGGTGGCATTTTGACAAGCCGAAATATTTTTCCACTGTGCTTCACAGAGATTCTGTGACCACACAGGAGCCGCAAAGTTGGGCACTGTTCTTCCGACTGCTAAGTATGTGACCAGTATTCCAAGTCTTTGAGGTTTTTTCCTACCACGCATCCAGTCGCACCCGGTCAAGGCATGGGGAGATGACGTGGCCATGATGCTCGGAGTGACTCCAAAGATTTTAGAATGGTTCACAATAGGAATAGGTTGACTGCCAATTGAGATCCCAACGTGCATCTTGCCTTCCTTCGTCCAGGTGGTTAATAAGGTTGACGAGAATTTAGGCACTGAAACAGTTACATTCTTGCCTGTGAAGAATGCATTAAGTTCTCCAAGATAACCATTTATCTCTCTCTCTCTGGATCCTGTCAACCCCTTGTGGGGCATAGGGCATTAACCACCCCGACTTTCCACCTCGTCCTGTTCGCCGCCATCGCCTTCAACTGTCTCCACGATTTGCCTAATGACTTATCCTCGACCTCAACTGATCTTCTCCAGGTGTTTCTAGGTCGTCCAACGTGGCGACTTGCATCGGTTCCCTGTGGGTTCTAATCGAGGGCCTGTTTAGCAATGTTTTCCGGCCCCTTTCGGAGTGTGTGACCTATCCATTGCCACTTTCGCCTTTTTATAGAGGTGCCTATCCTGTCCTGTCGTCGTTAGAAATGACCTCCGGCCAGCGTATGTTCGCAATTTTCCGTGATGTTGTTCCCTGTTGTCAGAATGGAGCAGTCATCGGCATAGGAGATAATCTCGATTCCCTCAGGTGGTATCGGGAGTCCAGATAGATAAAGGTTGAACAATGAGAGAGGAAGAACTTTTTTGATCTTCCTAAGCTTCAATTTTTTGTTCCTGAATTCTTTGTAGGACTGCCTGCCCGCAAGAAAATTGGCAATCCATTTAGTTACATGTGCGTTGAAAGCGATGAACCATTTAAGTCAGACAGAAGTGCTGAGTGGCTGACTGTGTCGAGTACTTTCAACAGGTCAAGTGTTACGAGAATTGTTCTGTGACATGGGCGAGGTTTATTGAGGCCATTGTGGATGCGAGATGTAGTGGCATCCAGAGTCGTCGTCGTACTGTGCATCATTCGGAAGCCGTGCTGTGTAGTCTGCTAGCCGAGCATGGGCCGCAAGAACAGGGTGGATTAGTGCTTGAATTTGGCATCTGGTGATGGAAGTGTGTGGGACCATAGAACTCGCCGAGTGTCGCTTTTTTCCCAGGTTTCAAGATTAGGTTAAATGTATCCGTGAAATTTTCGATAGCTGGTATGTCAAGGTGTTCGAGCATTGCCATTGAGATTGCATTAAGTCCCAAAGGACGAACCTACTCAAATTTTCGACACACGCGACATGTTTGCAGCGGATATGTTAAGCGAGTGTGATGAATTACGAAAAATAATTAGAAACCAAGTTGTCAATGGGGTGCCAGATACAAATTAAATATGTGATATTCGTTCTTTGTGCGGTGTTAAATTGATTTCGGCGTGAAAGTTGTGTGTTCCTCGAGGACATCGAGAACGATCATTGCGATGATGGTCATTAAATAATGTCGACAAGGTGATGATATTTGGGTGATGATTTCGGTGACATAATGACTGATTGTGTATGTGCCATGTAGGGTCCTCTAAAGCAAAGATAATAGAATGTATAAGATGTCCTAAGCGGCGTTCGAGCAGCGAAAGAGCTTTCATATTAACGACCATTCTCCAGCGGCTATTCAAGCTTTCGCCGCTTTATTTTGTAGCCAACTGTGTCAATGCAGAGCTTTAAAGAAAACGAGAGAACCTTGTGATTTTTCTATTCCATGACCGGGTCTATTTTTGTTGTTGTTTGTGGACATGCGATGCGATTGAGTTTTTTGCCATTCTGATCGTTCCGAGCGAAATCCGGGTCGGTGCACAAGGAAGGGTATTTAACTGATTCATCCGAATATGTTGTTTATATCCGGAATGCGACACGTATAGATTTTTCAGAATATCTTCGTTATGGGTGAAAATTCAAATTTTTGTTAATGTTTATTTAGCCTGTATAAAGGTATTTTACAGTGATTCCAGGGCGCGGATCACCGGTGAAAATGAGAAAAATAGCATTTTAAAAATGTTGTTGTTGTTGTAAAAATGCCATTTTTCCCATTTTCTCTGTGATAATTCAATCGAAAAAGACACATCAAATTACGTAATTATTTTTATAACTCCGAATCTGTTGCCCATATTTATTACAATAGTTTTATCTAGAATATTGCATGATCATGATTTACTCACAATAGTAGTTCTTCGACGAAAATTGTATTTTACTGATTTAATACCCTTAGCCTATTATTTTTGGTAATATTCATAGTTTCCTTTGTTTTCCATGAACAGTTCTTTCGTAGAAGAACCAATAATATAAAATCTAATACTTCTTTACGATGCTTATCGCACGAATTTGTTGTATCAAACCAATGAGGAAAGTTTTCGTTGGTTTCGTTAATACAAGTATTTAAAATTGTTTTTTTTTTTTTTTTTAAATTCAATATAGACCAGTTGTTATTAAATAACCGCACATAAATATCGTAACGTAGTTCACATATTTTGAAAAAATTATCAGAAGGTGCTTGCAAGTGCATCTGTTCGGTCAATGTAACGGCGGAATAATCTTTGTCTATTATTAAGGATTCGTTAGGTAAGGACAAAAACTCACCAGTTTTAATCATTGTACTGGCGCAGGTGTTACAATGCAGTTGTCGCAAAATAATTTTTGAAATCGCGTAGCCAATAAAATACCGCTTGCCATTACTTTCAACCAAAAAATCGCCGCGATGCTGTAGCTGTACATTTTCTTTTTACATTAGGCCACAATACATCGGATTCTTCGATTTGGTCAATAACAACAGGCTTTGTGGAAAATTTGGTATAAATTAGCTCCATTATTTCTGGTACACTTTCGCCTTCTACCCAATCCAGGGCTATGTCCTCATCATCTATACAATTTTTTATAAAAGACGCAGTCAAAATTTTTATGGACATAACTCTTGCAATGAGATGATTGAATTCGAAAACCGAAGGATTTCTATTATTTCCTCCTTTTGACCGTATCTGCGCAAAGAGATTTTCAATAGGGTCCTGGTTCAAACGTGCAGTTAGTAAATATGATGCCTTATTGGATGCTATCATATCTTCTCCCAACAATAAAACTGCATTTATCGATTGAATTAAGCCATTAATGAAAAAATTATTTTTTCTTTTCATCAATTTTAAATTTTCCAAATATGATAAACTTTCTTTTAAGAAATTATATATATGGTTTTTGTATTTTAATGGTGCTTTAAATATTTTAGATTACTATCGGAAACATTTCTACTATTTAAGCAATCAAGAATTTTGTCCAACTTTGAGACAAACTTTTCTGTTGCATCAGCCTTTTCCAACAAATCTGAAGAAAATTTTCCAAGTCTTGTACAAGTTTTTAAGCCTGAGGCTACACTCCTACAAAAAACTTGTGTTGCGTATTTGACTCTCATTTTATCAAATGTCCCTGGATATATGTGTTTTTTTGTTAATTTTGGAAAAATTTTAACTATTTTAAATCCGAAGAATCTAATTCAAATAACTTGGTAATAACATCCCAACTAACTATTCCATCGTCAGATTTAATATCGCACTCTAAAAGTGTATTTCTAAGAGATTTCATCAGGTGCGGGACATCGAAAATTCCATAAATTTTTTTCTCATCGAATAGAAAAAAAGTTTTTCTTTCGAAACGCTCAAAAGTTTGAAGCATTTCCTATTATTCGACCCTTGATCGCAAACAATGGTGCGGACATTTAAACCGATATTAAACATCACTGCAAGATTTTTTTCGATCAAAAATCAACTACTCCTTCTAATTGATCCATGGAAGTATCGTAAACTAATTCCCTTCGTATTTTGACTTCATCAAAAATTAGTACACACTCTTTAGCAAATGAATCCATATCAAAAACGATTCGCTTTAAGATACTCAAAAGATCTGTATTGAAACCAGGATGTAGTTTTTTCAAAGGACTCCAATGATATAATGACGATTTTGAGGGCAATGTAAATCCTAAATTTTCGCGCATAAACAAATATGTTGAATTTGATTTAAAGTTTATATTCTGTGCAATAAGCTTCTGCTTCTCAGTCCACTCTTTCGCTTTAGACCTTTCTATTAAAAGCATTTTACAAAATTCTTTAGAATTCTCATTTACTTTCTGTAAACGGTCAATTCTATCTTCAAGACTTATTTCAAACTGCTCTTCTTTTAATTTTTTTAATTCCAATGTCAACGTATGGTTCAGACTTTCTAGTTCGTTTGTCCTCTTGAACAGTTTATCATACTTCTTTTTATAATATGTTAAATTTTGTTGGTTCTTAAGACATCTATTACAAACTAATGCCTCATCTATCATACTGTTTGTTTCTTTGCTTTTATCAAAGAAACTAGCGGATTTTTCAAAATCATTCAATGTCGCTAGTTCCTCTTCCGAACTAAATGCAGATGTATAGCATCGTTTCTGTCTTCTAACCTGATCTTCTTCGCAACATTTGACGGAATTTTGAAAGACTGCAATAGGTGGATCAATTTCATATTTTGTATCATCATGAAATTCAAATACTTGAGAACTTTTCGGAAGGTTCAATGTAGGGAGTGCACCATGAGATAATTTTCTTTTACAAATTACCTTTGGCTCAAAATGTTGAGAGCAAACTAACTTATTTTTTGTTTGTTCAGCACTGTCTATATTGCAAGCTGATATCCACTCATCTTTTCTTTTCTTTTCTGTCGGAAACATAAATAATTGAAAATTTTTACTGTTGCCAACACATTCAGAAATACAGCAACGCCTAATTTTTTTTCCCACGCTATAGACCGGCTCATTCTCAACTTCATGATTCAAAAAAAGGACAGGAATGGCACTATTTTTTAATCGTTGAGTTCCCTTAGAACTGCTTTCAAGATGTTTATCACAAACAAATTTTCGGTTCGCTTCGTCTTCAGCTATTTCACAATTACTTACCCATTTCTTCCGAAGATCGAAGCACTTGGGAAATCTATATAATTTACTGTTTGAAGAACAATTGCTACAACTACTAACACAGCAACGCTCATAACGTTTTCGACTTGAAGACTGTTTCGCCGAGAAAACGGCTGATTTTTCAATATTACTCTCCATAATATAATATAAATATATAATATAATAATATATAAATATAAAAAAATATTATATATATGTATATTCAAAAATACAATGAGTATATTATCGAAAAAAAATTTATCACCAACTATCACAAAATCACAGCAAAAATAAACTTTCGGAGTTAGTGAAAATCAAAAATTACAAGAAAATTTTTATCAACAAATATTACCAAATTACAGTAAAGAAAAACTTCCGGTGTTCGCGAAAATCAAAAACCAAAAGAATCGGCCTCACTCAATTATCCCTATCATTCAAAACATTGCATTTCATAGTAAATCGCATCTTCCCTCTACGTAAAGACAATAGTATATCTATACACTATAGGTATAGTATCATAGAATATACATAGCAGCAAAACAAACTCAATGCGCCCATAAGAACCTATACCTCTTTTTTCATTAATCCACAGTCGCGAAAAACAGTTGGCTACAAAATAAAGCGGCGAAAGCTTGAATAGCCGCTGGAGAACGGTCGTTAATATGAAAGCTCTTTCGCTGCTCGAACGCAGCTTGGGACATCTTATACATTCAATTATCTTTGTCTAAAGCTAGATCGATCTCGTCGATTTGGAAGAGAGATGAAAAATCAAGCGAAACAGGATTTTTTCATTGTCCTCTCCGCATTGTTTGAAAAGATTTAAGACAATGTCGTAACAAATAGATTATTAAATTGTTTGCATCATGAAAAGGAAACTGTCTTGAAAGTTGAAACTCGATCTATTTCATGTTTTTTTCTCAATTAAGACGTTAATCATCTTTTCCAGTGTTTTTTTATTGTCCCGGACATAATAAACACTACTACTACAAAAGTCATGATGAAAATTTGTTATTTTTAATGAGTCCATTGCATTATTAATACCATGAAAATTTGATTAAATGACAATGCCATTCACTTTTAACATCATAATTTCGTGACTACTGCCTTTTAGTGAATCGCAATTGGCATAGTGAAATGATTGGTGGTTTCAACTACTCAAACTATCATCATGCATTCATTCTTCAACGGAAATGTATTATTTTCGCCAAAGACAATAGTTACTAGATCTCATAGCTATAAAGATGTTACCATAAGACCACGGATTACTCCTAATATTTTTTATGGCATGACGACGCTTCGCAACAGTTGTCCAGTCATTGTACGACTTGGATCACTCTATTGACTTGAAGATGTTTGTAGGGAGTAAAGTGTAAATCGCCCCTCACAATCGAGCCGCACTGTAGGGGATATCGTCACTTTCAAAGGAACGTGGGGAATTGGGAGATTTTATGAAAGTCACCGTTCAGTTCGATAGTGTGTGCCGATCTTAAGCAAAATTACGGACATAGATCGTGTCTTAACTAAATTTCAATATACTACGAACAACAACAACAAAGCTCAGTCACGGCTCACCTGAGGCTATTGCTCTTAATTCTTCACGTTTTGTTGTGAATGCCATTTGACGCGAGATTGTGGTTTGGTGTCATTGTAATTGGTCCAGCAAATTACAACAGAATTAAAGAAATTTCATAGCCTCCTCGAAGTGACCTAAATATTTTAGTGAATCATGTTTTTACAAAGGTTGGAATATAAATTGAATTTAAGTTTGTTCTACAAAGGCAGTATAAGACCACTTTTGCACTGAACGTCCGATATACGACTTTTCCCCAAAAAGCACCTGTGGCGAGGGAGTTTTGTATGTGCGACGACTGAATTAAAATTGCGCATTCGTATAGAAAGCTTGCTGCCGCTGATGCTTTTTGCTAGAATCTCGTATACCGTACGTGCCATGTGAAACCGGTCATAGGCGGTGTTTCACTATGCCACCATGTTTATACTCTAGATGAAATCTGAGAGTATTATAAGTTTGCCACAAAGTTTGTAACGCTAAGAAATAAGGCTCGCAGAAAAAAATGAATGATACAGAAGTTCATATTATCACTCGAATATCTCAAAACCGGATGTCCGTCTGTCCGTCTGTCCGTCTGTCCGTCTGTCCGTCTGTCCGTCCGTCCGTCCGTGACCTCTCTAGCTCGAGAACGCGTTGAGCTATGAAGTTCAAATTTTGCACACGTTATTTTTGACAAAAAATGAAGGCTAAGTTCGTGAACGGGCCAAATCGCTCCACCCCTTCTACCCCCTCCCATACAAAATGACACATGTTTGAAAATTTACAATAATCAGATTTTCTCAGAAACTATAAAACATATTGCTTTGAAATTTTGAATATATCACTTTTATGATAATTGTAACCTATGTTATAAAACTTATTGTAATCCTCACCCTCCTTCTACCCCCTCCCATACAAACTGCACTATTTCATGAAATACGTTAAGCCAATTTACTCAGTACGTATACAATCTATCGGGCTGAAATTTTGTACTTAACACTTAATTAACAATGTCAGTTAGATTCAAAAAATTTAATCGATTACCCTTACTCCGTCTACCCCCTCCCATGCAAAATGACACATTTTTGATAATTTACAATAATCAGATTTTCTCAGAAACTATAAAACATCTTGCTTTGAAATTTTGAATATATCACTTTTATGATAATTGTAACCTATGTTATAAAATTTATTGTAATCCTCACCCTCCTTCTACCCCCTCCCATACAAACTGCACTATTTCATGAATTACGTTAAGCCAATTTACTCATTACCTATACAATTTATCGGGCTGAAATTTTGTACTTAACACTTAATTAACAATATCAGTTAGATTCAAAAAAAGTAATCGATTACCCTTACTCCGTCTACCCCCTCCCATACAAAATGACACATTTTTGATAATTTACAATAATCAGATTTTCTCAGAAACTATAAAACATATTGCTTTGAAATTTTGAATATATCACTTTTATGATAATTGTAACCTACATTATAAAATTTATTGTAATCCTCACCCTCCTTCTACCCCCTCCCATACAAACTGCACTATTTCATGAAATACGTCTTAACGTCTTAACGACTTACGTCTTACGTCTTAACGATGCATCCGAGATTGCAACCAAAATTATTTATTGGCTTTAACCAGGTTCAAATTCATCTAGAGTATTGCATGATTGGGGTTTACCCCAATCGTAGTTCTTTTATGTTTTTTGCTTAAGTTTGCTATGCGATGCTATGTTGAGTATGTTCACACTGCTCGCGACGCGTTAAATGCGATGATGAATGCCATGGGATAGATGCCCTCGAATCTCTCTAATTGCCTTGACCCCTCCAGGGGCATGGACGCATCAACATCAATAGAATTTATATGCCTTGTTGACGTTTCAATAGCATATCTACTTTTCGGAAGTGCAGCTGCTAGCATAGACCTCCTATCCGCGCCGTCTTTATACTGACAAGCTCGGAGCACTGTGAGAATTCTATTAGTACTCACAGGCAGTTTTTGATCGCGCCGAGATTTGAACTCCGAACTCTAGATAAGTATCGTAGAACGGTGACCGAACGATCACGGCCCCCGAGCGCTGCGAATGCGTGAATAGAATGAATAGAGATCACTTTTGTTTCAAGATATCTCGCAACGACGACGGCTCGGGAACGAATAGTTCGTTACATACCTATATACACATTCCGCACGTCATCGAACAGAATGGCCGGTTTCACACGGAACGCACGATAAACGAGATTCTAACAGGAAGCACCAGTGGCGAGCGATCCTTCATACGAATGCAATTTAAAATTAATCGTCGCACATACAAAGCTCGCTCGCCACTGGTGCTTTCTGCTAGAATCTCGTGTATCGTGCGTTCCATGTGAAACCGGCCAATCGGAAAGGCAATTACTACTCGCAGACACATCAAATCATAATGCGGTTTCTGAGTGCATTTTGCTCATCGCATCGACCATCATCCCACAACATCGCAACGAATGTGCGCGTTTATTCCATACAAGACTGAAAGCTTTCCCTTTTCTTGCTATGACCGCCTTTAACCATTGCACAGAGCGTCATCGCACCGTAGATAGTGTGAACGCCGTGTAAAACAGTTAATTCTTGGTAATCATCTACTAATACTGAGTATTTGCCACGTTTTTTTAGCTCGGTAATCAAAGACTTATGTGATTACAAAGCTAACTACATCATCGAAATAAACGAAATGCATGCTATAATCACAGATGAAGATACATAAACAGCATCTGATGATGACTGGTTTAAGATTGACCCTAATTACCGAAAATTTCTATTTAATTCTATTTTGATCAGATTGATGAGGGACGTCGTAGTTTTTCAAAATCAATTAAGCAAACATCTTTCCGCTTAAAAAAGACAACTTTAAGCTGTTTTTAAGTACACACTACACAGCAAATCTTTTTTCCAGTAAAGTTCAACTAGAGAAAATCTAGTGAAAATTTCCTGCTGATAATCTAGCGAAAAATGTAAAAAAATGTATGCCCATAAATCTAGTGAGAATACCTAGAAGTACAGTTCGTGTCCAAAAATCAAGTGAAAATAACTAGGAGTGCAGTTCGTTTGGTCAATTCGACTGTTTTTCCAGTGCTCACCACTTTGTTTCTAGGAAAAAAAAAGTTTTGCACCTAGAAAACTAGATAAATTTAATGTTAAAGCGGTGACGAAGGCAAGCCAGGCATCATTATTGTCTCTGCGTTTGGACTTTGGAGGCAGAAGTTCATAAGGTGAAAAGTGAACTGTTTGTTTTCTCAAAACGCGCCATCTTATTCGCGCTCGGTGGCCGTGTTCGTTCGGTCACCTCCCTACAATCTACAGAATGGAGGTTCGATCCTCGACATGAACAAAAAACTGCCTGTGGGTACTAATAGAACTCCCACTGTGCTCCGAGCTTGTCAGTATAAAGACATGCTACGACAGCAAACACATGTTGACGCGCCCATGCCCCTGGAGGAGTGAAGCAATGACCAACATTTTGAAAGCAACTATCAAAATTACCCCAAAAACTTGGCTTCGAATAAAACGTTAGTTGTGGCCTTTCTGCATTAGAGCGACAACATATACATGAGGAACCACTGTCTACTCAGTTTCGTTTACTAGATTATTATTGATTTCCTTTCGAGATTTTTGTCAAAAGAACTGAAATACTAGTAAATAGAACTAGATTCTCAACGAGCTTCTGATAGAAAATCACTAAAAAGATTTCCTGATATTCTAGTGGGTACTTAATCACTAGATCTTTACTAGAATATCTAGGAGCTAAATTCTAGTTGCGTTTAACTAGAATTTAGTTGAAAAAAATTTACTGTGTAGGTATACTGATTGCGCTCGGTGGCCGTGGTCGTTCGGTCACCGCTCTACGATACTAATCTAAAGCTCGGAGTTCAAATCTCGGCGCGATCAAAAACTGCCTGTGGGTACTAATGTGGGTACTAATAGAATTCTCACAGTGCTCCGAGCTTGTCAGTATAAAGACGGCACGGATAGGAGGTGCATGCTAGCAACAACATCTATTTAACAAAAATCAGTGAACAAGTCCTGATACTGACCATATCACATCTTTACACACCATAAAATGGCTTTGAAAACTGGCGGTCACTATTTGTACTCCATATTCCCAAATAGAATATGCCAACTTAAGATCGCCATTGACGTTCGTAAAAAAACATTGAGATAATGTGAAGCTACTTTTCGTAGCATTCTAGATAATCATTTCCGAAGATTGAGTGGTGTGTTTAGAGCTGATTGCCGGACTGACCTACAGAAAACACGTGCCGCTGCTCACCTAGTTGAAGAGTAGTTAGCTCAGTCAAGCTTTTAGACCAAGGAAAAGGCTTAACCTCATCCCAAAATTGACATATTAAGGACTGAATTAATAAAGTGAAAAACATAACACTATTTTCACGCATATGCGCAAGATCACATTTGTTTTTAGAATTAGTGTGGAGTGTTCCATTGCTAACCAGTCAATAAGACTAGGCTTGCAATGATCCCTACCAAAAATTGCTCCACTTTTAAGCTTCACACGAGTGCTTGAGCTGGTTTCGTCCACCGACAGACGATACTCTTCAGGAGCTACCATCTAATGTTTATGCTTGTGTTATATGCTAACGAAATATCAACTATAGCCTCTGGACGTTGTTGACGGGCTATGCCCTGCAAGAAGTTAAGGCAAATAGTTTATCGATACTTCGGCTTTTACAGAGAAAAATCTTATCTTCCATCTTGTCCAGTCACCAGACATAAAGGAAGGAGGAAACCGCCCTGGTGGAACGCTCGGATTGGAGAGCTAAGGGCTGTGAGCAGAAGAAGCTTCAATGTGGCGAAGTCCTCGGGCTTAGACTCCGATTGGTCAAACTACAAAGGAAACCTAAAACTCCTTAAAAATGAAATCAGAAGATCTAAGCGGGAGTCGTGGAGAAGTTTCTGTGAGCAAGTTGAGGGATCCAGCGAGACCTCCAGACTGCGGAAAATTCTATCCACTGCTCCAAATATGCCTAGCTATCTGATGAAACAAGATGGGACGTGGACAACCTCTAGTGAAGAAACTATCGAGGTCTTGTTTGACACTCACTTCCCTGATAGCTCAACTGGTGGAATGCCAGAGTACTCTTGGACTGTAATAGCCCCCTGTGATACTGGTTCTATTTTATCGAAAAGTAAAATAGTATGGGCTATTAATAGTTTTGGTCCGTTTAAATACCCGGGATCGGATGGCATTATTCCGGCGGACGTACAACAAACAATAGACATGGTGTATCCCTGGATTGAGAGCATGTTCCGGGCCTGTTTGGAGCTGGTACATATTCCCCGCACATGGTCGGATGTGAATGTGGTTTTTATCCCGAAAACGGGAAGAAGCTCTCACCCTCGTCCGAAGAATCTCCGTCCTATAAGTTTATCGTCGACTCTGCTGAAGATGCTGGAGCGTCTGATCGACATACACTTGCGTGCCACTATTCCATCGTGCCTTTTCTCCCTTTCTCAGCATGCCTATTGGAAGGGTAGATCGGTGGACACTGCTCTGCACTCACTGGTAACCTATATTGAGGGGTCTCTGAGTTGCAAGGAGTATCCGCTGGTTGCCTTCTTGGACATTGAAGGTGCCTTTAACAACGTCAAACCAGCGGCTATTTCCAATGCTCTGTCTAGTGTGGGTGTAGATGACCCACTCTGTCAGCTTATTGGTCAGATGCTTACATGTAGATTTATTTGTACCAGTTTGGGATCATCACAAGTACGCAGACAGGTGTGTAGGGGAACCCCTCAAGGGGGTGTCCTATCCCCACTTCTTTGGAACTTGGTGATTAACAGGTTGCTCCTAGACTTGGAGAAGCTGGGCTGCAAGGTCGTTGCTTATGCGGACGATATCGCCATTGCTATCTCGGGAAAGTTTCCCGGGGTTCTTAGTGATATTATGCAGAATGCCCTAAATATTCTATCTCAGTGGGCTAGGCAAGTTGGTGTTGGAGTCAATCCGGTTAAAACAGAACTTGTACTCTTCACTAGGAGGAACACTCCACCTTCGCTGTTACCACCATTTCTGGAGGGGACGAGATTGGTTCTTAGCGAAAAAGCCATTTTTGGGACTTATATTCCATAAGAAGCTATCCTGGAAGGCAAATATTCAGGAGCGCGTCACTAAGGCAACAGTTGCTCTGTACTCTTGTAGGCAGGCTATTGGCCTGAAATGGGGCATGCGACCGAAGGTGGTCTTCTGGTTGTACGTATCAGTCATACGCCCCATATTAATGTATGGGGTAGTTGTATGGTGGGCGGCGCTCAATAAAGCATCGTACAGGAATCTGTTGGATAAAGTTCAGAGATTGTCTTGTATTGCTATTACTGGTGCTCTGAAGACCACACCGACCGCTGCTCTTGGTGTACTGCTGAATTTGCTCCCCTTGGACATCCTGGCTGAGCAGGTAGCTGCGATTACGGCCATCTGTCGTAGGGAAATAGGGCAGTGGAAAGAGTCTACTAATGGCCACTCGGCGATACTGGGTAATTTGGATATTCCAGAAGACACAGACTATACCTCTCCGGTATACTCTTTCGACAAAGGGTACACAAGTCTAATACCTTTGCAGCAGGAGTGGGATACAGATAGCACCCCTGAGTTGGAAGCCATAAGCTTCTTTACTGACGGCTCGAAAACGGAAGCGGGTGTGGGGATAGGCGTCTTCTCAGAGAAACTGGACATTCGCTTGTCACTTCGCCTTCCAGCCTTCTGTAGCGTTCTGCAGGCGGAAATCACTGCGATTGCCGAAGTTCTGACTTGGCTGGGTCGTAATATCATATCTGCAAGGAATATTACTATCTACACAGATAGTCAGGTGGCGATTAAGTCCTTGGACGCAAACCTTACTACTTCGGAAACCGTGGTGGTATGTCGCACCGCTCTTAAGGAGCTCGGCAACTTTTTCAAAATCACTTTGTGCTGGGTTCCGGCTCACGGTGGTTTCAGCGGAAACTGCGAGGCAGACGAGCTGGCTCGGGCAGGTACGACCATTATGGACGTGGAATGTTTCCGCAATGTCAAAATGCCTATAGCAGCATGCAAGAAGCTAATTGGAGCAAACGCAATAAGCCGTGCTAATATCGGTTGGCTAAATGGTAATACCTGCAACGTTACGAGGCAGATTTGGCCGCACTTCAATCCTCGCCGCTCCTCAGGGCTGATGATGCTGGAGAGAAGGCATCTCAGAAAGGTTGTGGGGATCATCACGGGGCATTGCCTGATAGGTAAGCATGCTAGGCGTCTCCGGCTTCCATACAATGATTTTTGCAGAAGCTGTGGGGACGAAGAAGAGGAGGAGACAGTACATCACTTCCTGTGCACCTGCCCTGCTCTGGCCGGTAGAAGAGAGGATATTTTAGGATCCCTCTACTTTATTGACCTCGATGACCTGAAGGACGTAGATGCTGGTCATCTGCATCGCTTCATTAAAAGATCCGGGTGGTTTGACGACTAGGCTCACATGGCGTCTCTGCGCCTATGAGGTATCACAACGGACCCAGTGGTGGTCTATGTGTGCTGTGTTGTGTTTTGTGCGCAGCTGCCTCTTTAACCTAACCTAACCTATCCATCTTTTCTTTGAAAAAGTCCCTTTTCCCTATTTGTCCCATTTCTAACCTCGCATCACGAATAACACAAATATAGGTACATGGCACAGTACCAGTTGCGATATTTATCTGAATCTCCACGAAATGCTGGGAAAAATTTAACATGCAGATAAAGGATGAACGGCCATTGAAAATCATTGAGCCGATTCAAACTTGAAGGCGGACAGAACAAACAATTCTTCTGATAACGGAAATTGTATGGAGGCAAGCCAACATGAAAAATAGGAACGTAATCCGTGAACAATTTTTTTCCATGTAGCAGATGCTAATTTTCGAACAAAAATATATGGATGTGACAAGTGGATCCTTATTTTAATTCTTGAATTCGAACTTATCAGAATTAGAAAAGAGAACAGATTTACCCTCTGTCGGTGGATATAGCAAATTAAAGAGCCATGGGACTTTTTCGGCTTCAATAAAATTCCAGTCGAAACTTCAGTTCAGCCAAACGCCTATTATTTCTTACTTGTCCCTTCCAACCGTCCAAAGCCACCCCAAAATCTGAAAAGCATTGCAAACTACAGACTTGAACTTGCCCCCACATCAATCTGTCTGAACGTACAGCTAACGCTGAAAGAGCAATAATGTCACATTAGGACGAAAAATAAATGGGCTCAAGGAGGAGGTCAGTCAGTCGGCCTATAATTTCTCTCGTTTCGCCGTTGTCCTTTCGTGTATAAATTTTGCATTCCCCGTCGTTTGCCATTGCTGTTGTTGTTAGAGAAGACTGGCAAGAAAAAAAAAACCAATAACAATTTTTCGTATGGAGTGACAAGGGCGACCGTCACAATTTCCCTAGATTCCGACTATACGAGTATAAAAAGCTGGACAAACTACGGACTCATATTTTCTTAGAGTGGAGTAAAGTTTTGCAGTCTTATCTCGTCAATGGATGTTTTTCTGGTTTCAGGTCGCATGAGCATCCTCTCGGTCGTCCGAGAAGTTTCAGTTCTTATCTATTTTTCGGCTGAGTTTTTATGTCCTGCTGTGTGTTTTATACATTAGACACGTTTTTTTTTGTACATTGTTCTGCAACATTTGCCCGTATCACAATAAAGAATTATTCTGGATGGTGTTCTGGAGCAGGATTATTTGTTCTGTCAATATTTTTCATAATTAAAAAGTTAGATGACGATAATTATTTGTTTTTGTTATTGCAAGGAATAGTGCGCATAAGCATTGATTCTACTACCTCAGTTATATTGTATTTGCCGAAATATATTTCTATCTAGACTATACCGGGGTTTCAGTTTACTGTCCATTTTTATAATATATTGCTTATGAGCAGCAGATTGCATGGTTCACGCTTTTGGCACTTCCTGTTCTGGATGTATTCTGTGTCGTTTTTTTCTTATTGGTATGTTCTGCTCTGCTCTGGACCAAAAAAAAAAGACGTCTGTTATGTTTTTTCTTATTATTATTTTTTCCACTGTAGACTCCCTAGTGCGATAAATCTTTATGGCGTATGATAAACTAGAGATGAAAATTTAACCGAAAGACAAAGTGTCACTCTAGTGACTGATGGTGATTTTTAAGATGTCGAGTTATAACTGGGTATTTTTTGTTGTATTCTAATTGTAAGTTCGATGACTTTTATTTCATGTTGTTCTTTATATTCCATTGATTTTTCAGAATTCAAGGGGCCTTATCACGTAATTCGATTCGATTGAAAAAGCTATCTAAATGATCAAAGTAGCATCGTGTAAATCGATATCGAATTTCCCTATTTAAAAGTCATCGAATATTCGATTCGATTAGAAAATTTCCAAATCACACAATTCGATTGTTTGGGAAAATTTGGCATTTGCAATCGAAAATTGTTTCGATTATTAATTATGACGTCTCCATCGACTCTGAATCCATCGTGAACGTACATGTATAAAAGAAAACCGTTCACTTTTTTTAATACCAATTCCTTAGTGACCTCATCAGTAATGCCATCTTAAGCTAACTGTTAGCTGACGTAACGGTTAACCTCAGAAATTTTTTTTTTCTTTTTCGTCAGCGTGTGCCACCCACACATTAAACATTCATTCCAGAAAAAATCAAGATCTTAGTCCTATGGGTTTGGATGGGTATAATTCCACTTTTTATATACTCCGTGGATATTATACTTCAAAGCCATGTATCCGGAAGGCGGAGAAACATAGAACAATTACATCATTTCAAAAATTAAGTTTTATGATAATTTAGATCGTAACTTGTCGTTAATGAACCCAATAATTTAATACCTTTCAGAACCTGTTAACTGGCTAAATATATTCTACTTATCGATACTAAGTGCACCCTGAAGGAAAAATTGAAAAGCGCGCCACTTTGAAAACCGGCAGAGCAATATTTTGCACGGTCTGCACTTGTACAAAACTGAGAACTGCCTGTTGCATTGGAAAGAGGGACTGGTTTGAACAAGTATTATTATTTGAAATCGCATTCTCAATGTTGTGTCTATTTCGTGAAATATCCTTGATAACTTTACAAAGTCAATTCGTCGATCTGTTGACGTGGATTTTTTTCTCAATGTCCACCTAGATTGGGTGTATTTACCACTGTGCGACGTAACGCGCTGACGGCTCTTAACATAATGCCCGGCATCTACCTAGACAGAATTTAATGGTACCAAGCGATATAGCCTCCGGCCGTAATGTGGCTCTCGTGTCGCTAAGTCTGTAGGGAAATGAAACGCTTTCCCTACTAAAAGTTAATTGCGCAATTTATTGCTGACACTTGTACAGAGCTGAGAACTGCCTGTTGCATTGGAAAGAGGGACTGGTTTGAACAAGTATTATTATTTGAAATCGCATTCTCAATGTTGTGTCTATTTCGTGAAATATCCTTGATAACGGTACAAAGTCAATTCGTCGATCTGTTGACGTGGATTTTTTTCTCAATGTCCACCTAGATTGGGTGTATTTACCACTGTGCGACGTAACGCGCTGACGGCTCTTAACATAATGCCCGGCATCTACCTAGACAGAATTTAATGGTACCAAGCGATATAGCCTCCGGCCGTAATGTGGCTCTCGTGTCGCTAAGTCTGTAGGGAAATGAAACGCTTTCCCTACTAAAAGTTAATTGCGCAATTTATTGCTGACAGGCATAGGCGCCGACTATGGGGGGGCAAGGCACTTTCTGCCCCCTCAATCCAAATATTGGGGGGGCGTTGCCCCCCCAATATTTCAGACATAAAAATCATTTTGCAAGAAAAGCGATCTTAACCCGACTTCTTCGTTCAAACAATCAAACACTTATTTAGCTATGACACATAGGGAAGGAAGGAAGGAGCTTCTACGGACATACATATACATACTCATATATAGCCTATGAGGATCGTACCATTGAATCTTGTGCTTTAACAAGACTTGACAGCCGTCGTTCTCCCGGGCCCGGGTCATGGGAAGCCGTGTGAAATTAGCCCGAATCATAATGGTCACTTGAGGTATTAAAACTCGACGTTAAATTTGGTTATGATTCCTCAAGATGCTGTCAAAACTTAATTGATCTTTTGTGCTAAATTATTTTAAGACGTGGACGGTAAATTATTTGAATTTGAGTTTAATTAAAATTTAAAAAATTATTTTCGGTTAATAAACAAAAAAGCTTTATAGTTAGTTGGTCAGCAAATGCTTGATGAAATGACCTGGATCTTAATGCTTCATTATTAAAAACAAACAAGCTAGCCTTCGGCTAGCGAAGCGTGAAGGATATCATACCTTCGTTGTGTTTTGTGGTACATTTACCACTTTGAAATTAGTAGTAAACTTGTTCCGATTTCACTGTTCCTATAAGAGGTATATGAAATATTGGGCCGATTTCAACCAAATTTAGGAATGTAGCTTAGCAGTCAATATGATTGAATAATATGCAATTTCACAAAGATATCTTCAGAAATAAAAAAGTTTTCTGATAAAAAGTTGCTTTTGGAACGGTCGTTCCTATGACAGCTATGTGATAGAGTAGTCGGATTTCAACCAAATTCGGGGATAAGATTTCACTAAAGACAACATTGATTAATGTGAAATTTGAAAACAATATCTTTAGAAATAAAAAAGTTTTTCCCACAAAGACAAATTTTTGAACCGGTCGTTCCTATGGCAGCTATATGACGTAGTGGTCCAATTTCAACCGAATTCGGGAATGTGATTTTATTAAAGATATTGTTGATTAATGTAAAATTTGAAGATGATATCTTTAGAAATAAAAAAGTTTTTCTCACAAAGACGAATTTTTGGATCGGTCGTTCCCATGGCAGCTATATGACGTAGTGGTCCGATTCCGTTGGTTCCGACATATATACAGCGTGCAATAAAAAGAAGGCTTTGTACAAAATTTCAGCTCGATGGCTTTAAAACTGAGGGACTAGTTTGCATAGAAACAGACAGACAGACGGACAGACGGACAAAGCTTAATCGACTCTTCTCATCATACTGACCAAGAATATATATAGTTTATATGGTCGGAGATGCTTCCTTCTGTGCGTTGCAAACTTCATGACAAAGTTAATATCACATCCGTGAAGGGTATAACAAGAAATTTTATTTCCATACGACGCTGATGATTTGCATGGTCGGTTCCAAATTGGCTCCCTTCAATTGTGAGAGCATTTTGATTGACTCTATGAGACTATACATTCGTATCGACATCGAATATTTGCCTGCCTTAAAACATCGACTTTTTTAGCTATGGTTATTGGACCGTTCTTTTCGTGGACCCATCATCAGTCCACGTTTTAAGTGCAAGAGATACGTTAATTGTTATTTCAAGAATGGATCAGTTTATTGTGAGGATACCATCACAAAAAGTTCACACAACAAGGCAATCCGACAGTCAATAAAAAAATTATGAAAAGTTGTTGTGCCCCCCCAATATTTTTCAACAGTCGGCGCCTCTGCTGACAGGTGTCAAACATGCCTGATATGTTTGAGACGCGGACCTCGACTGACGATGGAATTTGAATCGATGGTGAAATTCGAAGTGATGCTCCTTGTTAGCGACGCCAACGCCACGATGTTGAGTTACGGAAACTCAGGCGTCGACAGCTGGTCGCTACAAGTCGTGCCACTTGTAATCTCAAAATTCTTAAATTTAATATACTACAACACAAATGTCAGAATAAGTATCGTGCTCAGAAAGATATCCATGTTGAAAATTGTAAAAATTTCATTGAATACGTTCGTCAAGTAAATACATACGTTAAAAAATATCAAATAATGATAGAGATGAAAATTTTCCTATAAATTATCACTTCTGAAAAAAAATATCCCATTATAACCGAAAGATGAGTAAAATTAATTCCATCTTCCAAATAAATCCGGAAATACCTGTGTCTCCAGATCGTGATTTAATCATTGTCAACACTATGGTGGAAGTATCTAAACACCTTTATTTTAACACTGTACTTTTATACTATAGACACCAAATAAAAGAGTGTAAACAAAATTAATGATAATATTTTAATTGTCTTTATATCTTAGTATTGTGTCATTTACTACTTTGCCTTAACCCCTAGCGGGGCATAGCGCGTCAACTACTCCTGCGCGCCATCGTACTCTGTTCTGGGCAATAGGGCGCAACTCTCCAAAAGACTTACCCAGTGCCTGACACTCCTTTGCCACAGATCGACGCCATGTGATTCGAGGACCCCCTCTTGGTCGGCCTTGGTTGGAAATGGGGTTCCATTTCATGGCATGCAAAGCAATGCAGTTATCACATTGTGTCATTTGATTAATATTGTTTCTTTTTTTATATTTATAATGGCGTTTCTCGCTAACGTACATGCCAACTTAATGAGTCATCAATTTTGCGCAATACTTATACCGTGCTCGCAATGGTTAACTATTTAATAAAAAAAAAATCATTCAAATCGACGTTCATGACGTGTACACCTAATTGATATTACAAACTATAAATTTCCTGGACGGTTAGATACTATACTACGAGTATCTATCGATTTCTTTCTCCAGTGGGTTGTTGATAATCATAATCAGTCAGTCATATTCAACATGTTTCTGATGTGTGGCTTTTTCCGAGTTGTGTCTTATCCATAATTATTACGATATTAGACACTAGCTCTTGAGCTAAACAGTGAGTAGTAGAGATCGGAAAATAATGAAAATGATACTCTTACTCAAACTTTTTTCGAAAGTTTGTATCAGAAGCTAAAGATAACCATTAAAAAAATACTTACTAGAAAATTACAAGGAAAATTAAATAATAATAATAATGCAATTAGTTTAATGAATTGAACCGTTAATCGTTTTATATGTATGAAATCTGTGTAACTCATCACGCTATTGCTTGGTTTCTAGATGGATCACAAACGATGTTTAATCTTAAATGGGAAACTTTGGGGATGCTAGCGTAACGTCAGGCCAGCTCTCTCTCTCTCTGGATCCTGTCAACCCCTTGTGGGGTATAGAGCATTAACCACGCCGACTTTAAACCTCATCCTGTTCGCCGCCATCGACTTCAGCTGTCTCCACAATTTGCCTAATGACTTACCCTCGACCTCAACTGAACTTCTCCAGATGTTTCTAGGTCGTCCAACGCGGCGGCTTGCATCGGTTCCCTGTGGGTTCCGATCGAGGACCTGTTTAGCAATGTTTTCCGGCCCTTTTCGAAGTGTGTGACCTATCCATTGCCACTTTCGCCTTTTTATGGAGGTGTCTGTCCTATCCTGGCCAGTAATGAACAGGAGGTCATCGTTAGAAATGACCTCCGGCCAGCGTATGTGTAGGATGCGCCGTAGACACTGGTTTCCGAAAGTTTGCAATCTAGTTGTTATCGCCCTGGTCACCTTCCAATTTGATCAGCCATAAAGAACCACAGATCTTACATTGGTTTCGAAGATCCTGAGTTTGGTACTTCTGGAGATATTGTTGTTTTGCCAGAAAGGAGTCAAACTGAAAAAAGCTGCCCGAGCCTTATTGATGCGAGACAGTACATCAGCACCCGCTCCACCATCTGCTGCAACTGCGCTTCCGAGTTAGCAAAAATTGTCCATTTTTTCCACCGTCTGCCCTGAAACACAAATTCCGCTCTGTCTTCCTGGATCCAAGCTCAAGTACTTAGTTTTGGCAGCATTGATTTTAAGCCTTGCATTGCCACTTTCGCGGTGCAGGGCATCCGTCATTTGAACTAAATGATCCGATATATTTGAAAGAAGATAAATATCGTCAGCGTAATCCAGGTGTTGAAGGTATTTAAACAGGTTCCATCTGAAACCTTTTCTCTGGTGTTCATGAAACGTACTGCAGAGTACGTTGTTAATGGCAATCAAAAACAATATAGGTGACAAAATGTAGCCTTGTCTCACTCCGCTATGTGCCTCGAAGGGACTGAATGCTTACCCTTGTGTAAGACGTGACATTGGGCTCCGCTATAGGACTCCTTGATGATGGATATGATTTTATCTAGTATACCTCTCCTATGTAAAGCCTTCCAGATGTGTTCCCTGTCAACGCTGTCAAACGCCTTTTCGAAATCAATGAACATGAGATGTAATGGGGATCTCCATTCTGCGGATTTTTCAATAATAATTCTATTGCTATTGGCTGTAGAAGAAAAACTTGTGAGAATAAATTTGTAGGAATTTTTGTACTCTTCAAAAATGCACCTATTTTCGGTTAAAATGGACTGGAACGGAGTTATAGGCAAAAAGCTGATAAAAGTGCCAGTTTTCCAAGATGGAGGGAGCACAGGAAGAGGGGGAGTGACACAAACTTGGATTTTGTACTACCCCACCGACCTATACAATATAAAGCGATGCCAAATAGTACGATTTATCGTATTTTTTATGATTTTCAACTTCAAACCCCATTTTACGATTTTTCTCAAAGCCTAGAACAAATTTTGCGATTTTAAAAAATCGAGAATACGATTATTACGATTTTTTAGTTCAATCAAAAAAAAAACTACAATATACACATATTTTGAATCCCCAAACTCATCTTAGGCTATCACTGAGATGAGAATTCATTTTCAAATGGTTCCAATTCTAGCCATATGATAGCTACACACTCTTGAATATATGTATTTCATTACAATTGTCTTGTTCAGGAAACTCCATTGTCGCTTCTACCCAAATTCCGTTGAAATTGATGAATGCCAGGATTTATGTATATTTATGATCGATATGATTTTGATTCAGAGCTACCGCACCTTTTGCAAGCTACTACTCAATTGCCCTAACGCCTTGTGGGGCATAGCGCGTCAATTGTTCCATGTGGCCCAGTTGACGTTTCGTTGGCGTAAACTGGCTTCGGAGCATGCACCTCCTGCACATCCATGGCCACAAACGTCGTCGTGGACGGGATTCGAACCCGAAACGCCGGTAGTCAAACATGAGACTGATGCCTCAACACACTGCACTACCGGTCGGCCCAAGCCCCCTTATTTAGTCTCTGTTTCATGGGTTATGTGTTGGCTTAAAAAGGAAGCACAAATGGCACGGAATGTCATCGATAGTGTATTAAGGGACTAAGAGACAGATACCGCTACGATAAAGTCGGTCGTACAAATACTTTCGTTAAAAAGTGCCGATGCATACTAATATTGTAGACAGCACCCTCACAGCTAGTGGCATCGGCGGATGTCCACAGGAAGAAGTTTTATCCTTATCTTTGGCCCAGCACTTTTTCAGTATTTTCATTCAGCGCTTTTGCCTAGCACTTGTCCAGTCTGGATCTCTTCTTCTGCATTGAACTAAGTGCCACCTCAGAGATTAGAAGCACACTGAGGCAACTGCTCAGTGGGAGAGTTTCCAGGCTTCAGGCACTCCACGGTGTTCATATCGGGCTCCCAAGCTATGCTATAGTGCGACCCCGCCTAAGCTTCGCTTCTTTAGTACAGTCCTCTTATCGAAGCTAGGGCTATAGAACAATAGACCGTTTGTGTTTGCCGACCTGGCATCTACATCCACTATCTACGTCTTTTAAGCTCCATGTGAATTAGTATGAAACCTAGAAATGACTAGCCTGACGTCCGTCGTATTATTCTACAATAATTAGTACTACTATTTCCACCAATTTTAATTCACATTTCTATTTATTTTCAGACATGAAATGGAGGACTATAAATTCTTATTCAAAGTTGTGCTAGTCGGTAACGCCGGTGTCGGTAAAACATGTTTAGTTCGTCGATTCACTCAAGGACTATTTCCACCCGGTCAGGGAGCGACAATAGGAGTGGACTTTATGATCAAAACCGTTGAAGTTGAAGGCGAGAAAATTAAGGTAAGTTTAAACATTTTTGCGCACGTTTCCGCCCTCAATAAACACTTATTTCAAATTTCAGCTCCAAATTTGGGACACGGCCGGTCAGGAGCGTTTTCGCTCCATAACACAAAGTTACTATCGATCCGCACATGCTCTGATTCTAGTCTACGACATCAGTTGTCAGCCCACGTTCGATTGTCTGCCCGATTGGCTACGTGAAATTCAAGAGTATGCCAACTCAAAAGTTTTGAAAATCCTTGTCGGTAATAAGACAGATCGAGACGATCGTGAGATACCTACACAAATTGGTGAGCAATTTGCCAAACAGCATGACATGTATTTCCTAGAGACATCGGCCAAAGAGGCGGAGAATGTGGAAAGGCTGTTTTATGAAATAGCTGCCGAACTAATCGAGCAGGCACGTAGTAAAGAGCCCGTGTCACAACATAGTCGATCGACGGCCGAATCGATTGGACTATCGAGTTTAGGATCTAAGGCGAGCTATCTTAGTCAAAGCGGTTGCTGTTCTAGTTTAAGTAGTCATAGTGCGTAAGACGGGAGGGAATGGTGAAGTTGATGTTTTTTTTTAAATGTATAGCGAAAATGTGGAAATCTATAGTTTCCACTTATTTGAACCAACATCACAAGTATGAGTGTATAAGAAGAAGGAGCGAGTTACCTTTGTACTAGAATGCTAATAATTTTTATAAATACATATTTTTTTCGGCATTGTTATGAGTCTAATGTGTGACCACTACTCGTATACTCATATACGTTATTCCGAATAATTTGAATATTTGATACCAAGATACACGAAGTACATCGAATATGATTCGAATTTAGAAAAATAAAAAAAAGACAAATATTACAAAAGGTATTAAAAACTTTTTTGAATCAATTCTTAAGCAATTAACTAACAGGTTAACCTTTTTTTTGTGCAACCGAGCAGACCAGAACAACAAAATTGGAAGAAAGAGTCAGGGTGAATCCAGAGCTAGAAATGGAACGTGAATCAGTTGTCTCCAATATGCCACGAATCTGAAAAAACATAAAAATCGAAAGCATATCAATAGTTCGGTAACAGTTCTTTGAGGCGTCGCGTCGGTTCGATGTATCTTTTTTTCCTTTCGGGAGTTCAAGTTGTTTTAACAGATTGGCTGAAAAGTTCGTAGGCTAACATAGTAAAATACTTTTTTTTTTACAATCCGATTTTATTATTCAACATAGTTGCCTTCGAGGGCGATACAACGATTATTACCGGGCGACCGGTAGCGCAGTGTGTTGAGGCATCAGTCTCATGTTTAACTACCGGCGTTTCGGATTCGAATCCCGTCCACGACGATGTTCGTGGCCATGGATGTGCAGGAGGTGCATGCTGAATATCGCTAAACATTGCTCCGAATCAACGACACGTTGACGCTTTTGATCGATTGTGAGCTCGCGCGGCACCCGCTTTGCACACAGCTTTCGCATGTCCAAATATTCATTCACGATATGTCCAAGGCACTTTTTTGATATCTTCAGAGTGTTAGCTATATCGATCAACTTCACTTTACGGTCATTTATAATTATTTTTTGAAGTTTTTTCACGTTTTCGCCCGTAACAGCCTCTTTCGGGCGTCCACTGCGTGCATCGTCTTCGGTGCTCATTTCACCCCGTCTAAATTTAGCAAACCACTTCTCAACGGTTGATTTTCCTGTTGCAGAGTCCGAATAATGTTTATCGAGCCAAGCTTTGGCTTCAACAGTATTTTTTTCATGATAAAGCAATGCTTTATTAAGACACGAAATTCTTTTTTATCCATTTTTTTCACAATAACAAAGATTGCTTCACTTACAATGCTATATCTCACGAGCCAATTGTTCGACAGCTTTCAAATTTGTACAAGTATCCTTTGAAGGTTATTATTATTATATTCTGGGGGATAGCCGAAGCAGACCACTAACGTTTGGGTCCCTTTTCGCCTCCTCCCAGTCATCAGTGGCTTCCAGATGTCGACTGATAGTTGTCGACCTCTTTCTTCATCACTGAGTCCCGTGTTATTGCTAGCATTTGTTTAAGGCTGAGTTCACTCATGGCTTCCACACTTATCGTGTGCTTGCCTGTGATCCTCAACCTCGTGCTAGCCAGTGCTGGACATTCGCACACAATGCATAGCCTGCAAACGTCATCTTCCCCGATTTTCATCTTGGCCAGATGAGCCTTAAAATTACCATGCCCTGTGACCAAGGCAGTTATCCAGCTTAGGGTACTCCGTTTATAACTGAGTACCTTTCTCGCTTCTCTGCCTAAAGGGCTGGTCATTGCATTCCGAGCTTGTTTGCAAGTGACTAGCTATTGCCATCTTTGTTGATGCATGGAGTCCATCCACTCCCCAACCTTCGCTCCAATCATGCCGTTCCCCAGAGCAACTCTGGGTTCTGGGCCAATGAAAGTTGCCGCAGATCCCTGTTTTGCTAGGGCATCCGCCGCCTCATTTCCTGTTGTACCTATGTGTCCTTTTACCCACATCAGCGTAACCTCATTTTCTGAGGCACACGTGTTGAGCTTCCGGACACACTCTAGTACCAGTTTAGAGTTTATATTCGTCTGCTGCATGCGTCTGATCACCGATTGGTTGTCCTGTGCAATAAGGAAGATTAGTAATAACTGCAAATCATATACATTTATTTTTAGTAACGATCAGTCGATCTGTAAAATTTTTCGATGAAGAATATTTCATCCAATGGGGATATTTTGAAATTGGAAACCTATGGGTGTAAAAATAAAATCTGCGCGTTTATTTACACCGAAAAAAACTTAGGCTAGAGCTTCAGATATTGCTGTAATTTCCGCCTGGAAAACGCTATTGAAGTCCGGGAGACGAAACGATAAGCTAATATCCATCCATTCGCCTGCACCCTCTTGTCAGTCTTAGAGCCATCAGTAAAATGCAAATAGTATCTGATTCCTGAATAGCGTTTACTGATCTGAATGACGCTTGTAAAGCCCCTTTCGAACATGTATTTCGGGAAAGTATCGTCCGTCAATTCGGGAATATCAAAGTTGATCAATACAGCCGAGTGACCTATGGTTGACGCGGCCCAATGTCCGGTTTCGCGAAGACGAACAGCCGTAATCGCCGCCATCTGCTCTGCAGAAATGTCCAAGGCAAGCAGATCCAACAATACGCCCAAGATAGCGGTCGGTGTAGTCTTTAGAGCTTTCGTGATGGTAATACATGCCAATCTTTGGACCTTCTCCAGCAGGGTTCTGTAAGCTAAAATCCTAAATGCCGTGCACTAAACGACAACCCCATGCAACAGAACGGTACGCAAAACCGATAAATAGAGCCCGTTTATCACCTTCGGTTGTAAGCCCCCCTTCTTGCCCATAGCCTTCTTGCACGAGTATAGTGCAACAGTTGCATTTTTAACGCGTTCCCGAATATTCAGCTTCCAGCAAAGTTTCCTATCCAGGATGAGACCAAGGAACTTGACTTTATCAGTGACCGCAAGCCTGGTGCCCTTCATCGATGGTGGCTAGAATGAAGGTAGGCTGTGTCTCCTTAAAGAGAACATCTTCCGTTTTATGGGGATTTACTTTGACACCAACCTTGCTAGCCCACTTCGCCAACACGGAGAGGGCGTTCTGCATTATACTACTAGGACGCAGGAAAACTTACCCGAGATGGCAATAGTAATGTCGTCCGCATAAGCAGTAACTTTCCATTCCGCCAAATTCCAAGGAAGAGGAGAGAGAACAACACCCTGAGGAGTACATGCATGCATGCAGATGATGCGCCCAGATTAGTGGAGATTATGCGAAATGTAAGCATCATGTATATTAGCCTGCAGAGCGAGTCATCCCCTCGAAGGCTTGACAGGGCATCCATGATGACTTCTGATTTTACGTTGTTAAAGGCACCCTCAATATCCAGGAAGGCCACCAGCGTGTACTTCTTGCAAGCAAGAGACTTTTCGATGAGACCCATCAGAGAGTGCAGGGCAGTATCCGCAGATCTACTCTTCCAGTAAGCGTGCTGAGAGGCAGATAGAAGATTCGCTGGAATAGTTCTCCACAGCTGTATGTCGATCAAACGTTCCATTACCTTCAGCAAAGTCGATGATTGGCTAATGGGTCTAAGGTCTTTCGGATTCACGGGAGAGCTTTTACCCGTTTTCGGGATGAAATCCCTCCATATTCGAAGAATGTAAACCAATTCAAGATAGGCTTTGAAAATCGAGTCAATCCAGGGGAAAACTACATCCAGCACGTGCTGTAGGTTTGTCGGAATTATACGATCAGGGTCAGCAGACTTGAAGAAGTCAAAGCTGGTTATGGCCCATTCAATCCTTTCTTTCGAAAAAAGTGACGCGAAATCGAATGGCGCCGCATTGATTGTTTTGAATTTTTTAAGTAAATTTAGTTCGAAAATTTGAGAATTCAATATTTTGGATTATCACCATCAACCCAGTGAATTAAAAAAACTAATTCGCGAATTTACTGCAGTTTAGTAATGAAAATCCACAAAAATAACCGCCAAATATACAACATTAACCGTATATAACAAGCTCATCCCGCAGTTGATCTTAAGGAAATTAAGTAAAAATTATAAAGTTATCTCCAATAATCCTCAAATGAGTATTTGGGGATTATGTGTTTGGGGATTTCGAGTTGGGGATTTTGTGACCGGGGATTTCGTATACAACCCATTTTTTGAAGCCCTAACAGACACCTTTGTTTATATTTTCTTACCAAAGTTGGTCAACTGACGCGTGCTGACAGGTCATCTCAGTGATGAGAGTTATGGAGGGTTTACGTGCAACTCATACCCGCGGCACACTATGCCGCCATTAATTTGTTACCGTACTGCGCAGGCGTTTACATCGTTATATCAATACTCATGTTGACTGTTACATATTATTTTACTACCAATGTAAAAATTATTGGGGCGATCGGTAGCGCAATGTGTTGAGGCTTCAGTATCATGTTTGACTACCGGCGTTTCGGGTTCGAATCCATGGCCACGAACGTCGTCGTGGACGGGGGATATGCAGGAGGTGCATGCTGGCAACTGCATTCTCCGAAACCAATTTATACCAATGAAACGTCAACTGGGCCACATGGAACAGTTGACGCGCTATGCCCCACAAGGGGTTAGGGCAATTGAGTAATGTAAAAATTAATTTCAACTAATAGTTGTTCTACATTTAGGCGCATTTAAATATTCGTTCTACGCAAACCAAGGAACACCGCTTAAACGGCTCGTATTCAGGCTTTTTATGGAGATGGGTTTTCCTTCTAACAATTAAACATATTTCTTGAATATTCAAATTCACTTCCAAATGGCGTGACAAATTACGAGCTGATATTTGTTATATTTAGGACCGGCAAATTGCTAATTTTATTATTGTAGCTTCAAAGTGCTACGCCGTGTAATGAATACTACTAATATGGCGATGTAAAAGCCTGCAGCGTCGCATTCGGTCAGCTAATGGTCACAGCTGGCCTCACCTTCAATCTTTTAGTGCCCATGTATATGCAATCCGTCGTCAGATCGATCTGACGATATTATGATCGTCATATCGATCGCACAGTGTATGCGCCTATCGTTGGCTAGTATTTTAAACATTTCCATATACTACAATTCTTTATTATTCTGCAGATACAGTATTTCGGAAGCAACTTACTTCCTTCTTCAGTGCTAATGTTTCCATTGGACTATGGCTAGCGGCGGGTATTTATATTATAAACTATTATCTTAAGACTGGGCAACATTTGGCGACAAAAATACCATAAGACAAAAACCCTAGGCTATTTTTTATTATTATGATTACATGCAATTTTTATAAGCCTAGATACGCAATTCCCTTCGTCGTCGTTAAGTCGGTCATTAGCCGGTACTTTTATGATTTCCAGGCTTTCCAGGCATCGAGTTGGGAAATTTTCCTTACCTGTCTTAGGACTTTCACGTCGTCCCAGCAGATGGTGTGTTCTTCGTCTACGATGTGTGTCGCAACAGATGACTTGAGGGTTGATCTACCTCTTCGTAACGCATTAACGGCTTCTTTTGTATGCTCCTTAAATCGAGTCGTTATCAATCGCTTCGTTTGGCCCACGTACTGCATATTGCATTCCGGACACGTTATCTTATAAATTCCGCTCTTCTCCTCTTTCTTAAGTGGATCCTTCTCACTCCTGAGATAGGCCTTAAGCCGTGCGTTGCTGCTGGTTCCAACTATCTGGATGTCGTATTTCATCAGTTGATTTTTTTATTGGGTAGAAGAGAGCGGACGTGGAGATGCTGATTCTGCAAATGTTCTTCGGCTCGTTATTAGTATCGAATAGTGTCGAAGGTTCTCGCTTCCGTTGCGATTGCTCTTTGTGTTCGATAATATTCAATAGTTTGTCCTTACTATAGCCATTGATTATACCGGTTTCGACGATGAAGCGCTTTTCTTTTTCATAACCCTCTCGTGTCAATGGGTAAGTTGTTAATCGGTGGATCATTGAGTTATACGCTGCCATTTTGTGAGCATCCGTGTGGTACGATGAGTTGGGGATCGTTCTTTGTGTAGATGTTTTTTTCCTATATATTTCAAATGTCAATGTTCCTCCAGCTCTAGATATCATCGCATCTAAGGCGGCTATTACACTATAAAAGTTCTTTTACAAATATCTTTTATGAAAGCTATTTTCAAAGAACTTTTATAGTGTAATAGCCGCCTAAGAAAAGATTTGCGACATGGACGTTGCTTGTTTCAACTACTTTTCTAATATGCTTGCACACCTTCCCCCTTTAGCGGCTAATATCATTCATAAAAGTTCTTTTGAAATATCGTTCGTCAAATATATTTGTAAAAGAACTTTTATAGTGTAATAGCCGCCTAAAAAACGGAGGGATCCATCCTTCTCTTGTTCGATGGTAAAAGTAATTCTATTGTGGATTTTGTTTATCTCGGCAGTGAGGGTTTCCAATTGGTGTTTATCCACAATAGCAAACACATCGTCGACATACCTGTACCAGACTCGTGGCATGATTCCTTTGGATTCAATTGACTCTTCTATCGACGTCATAAACATCTCCGTTATAAGCGGCGAGAGTGGGTTACCCATTGCGACTCCTGCGGTGGTTTTGAAGAATCGTTCTCGGAAGGTGAAGTAATTTTCACTCATACAGAGTGCGGCCAGCTTGGTGTATTGCTTAACCTTTTTACGCCAATCTGAGGATGCGTCGATTTTCGAGAGCCATTGTTCAAATTGGTAGACTGCTTGGGGCACTGGTGTATTCGGAAATAGCGCTTTTACGTCGAATGACACCAAGATTTCGTTGTCGTTCAGTGGTTCTATGTTTTGGAGACGTTTCATGAGTTCCATCGAATTTTCTACTGAGTATTTACTTTGTGTATCTCCGATTTCTTGGCACTGGTTGATTAGCCATTTTGCTATGTTAAATGTGGGTGAATTAATGTCCGCGATAATCTCTCTCATCTCGTCGCCTTCCTTGTGAATTTTGGGTTGGCACCTTATTCGTGGAAGTGACGGGTTTGGCATGCGTAACTTAGATATTTTCTCGAAGACCGTACTTGCTTCTTTTAAAGCCTTATCTACGCGTTTAATGGAATCAGGTAGCGGATCAGTGCGTAGTTAAAAAAAGTTTCCATTCGCCAATTTACCATTCACTGCATTGTCGTACTGAGTCTGGTATTTTTGTCGCCAAATGTCGCCCAGTTTTAAGATAATAGCTTATAATATAAATACCCGCCGCTAGCCATAGCCCAATAGAAACATTAGCACTGAAGAAGGAAGTAAGTTGCTTCCGAAATACTGTATCTGCAGAATAATAAAGAATTGTAGTAGGAACATATGTTTCTGTTTTAATTTTCAATTTAATACGAACTACAAACAACGGTAAATCTAACTAAAGTATTTCCATATAATTTTGATCATCAGATATTTTGTGGCGACCATCGACGGATCGCACAGTCTATGGTAGGTCTTTGGCGTTGATTAGAGTCGCTAGAAGATTTTATTGTCATTGTTGATGCCAATGACAGGATTCAGCTGCTCCGGTAATAGGTACAAGAAAACCTCAAAGCGACTTATGCGAAAGGCTCAGCCCACTACATTACATCCTCTCGGGAAGTTGAATTCCAGCCGGAGGATGAAGTGTTCCATCGGAACTTTGCTCAAAAAGAAGCCGCGGACCACAATAACTCCAATCTGGACTTGGAAGCTCATCAAGAGTTGCTTTGTTAAAAAAAAGCTTTTAACACCTGCTACCTGTTATCCCATCCCCCCTCTCCTTAAACCCTCCAGTACACTCATTCTTACAACTCATACGGACAGAATATGTTTCGCTACCTCTGATCAAAAGGGCTCCGGTTAATAAAAGGGCGTGGTTCAAGCCGACCTGGCTAATTGCTTTGTGAAATCCCAGCAATGCTGACGTAGCCAAGAACCTAATATGCACTCGTATAACTTCACCCTGTTTGAGGAGCTACTTTTTCTTGTGCTAGTTGTGCCTCAAACCTCGAGTGCCGGCTCCATTTGGAACCTAACACTGAGAGGTTGGATTTCGTTTGTTGGTTCGTTGGTCTGACGTCATCCGAACGCCGACATCATCAACCAGAGCCCATTCTTGAACAATGGAATAACATAGGCTCCTCAGACTAGCAAAATTTTGCACAAATTTTTCAGTGCAAAGAAGAGATCAGATCCAGCTGTTTCAGATAAACGCAATGGGCAGTGGAAGTCCAACGCTATTCGTTTCGTTATATTTTACATACAACTTGAACTGCATAAAGCGCTTTGATGTAAAATGAATTTGTAGTAATACTAGTCAATTAAATTCGACGAGAGATGCGTCATTTAAAATACATCACCCTACAAGATTTAGCAACAAAATCTTACCTTTACAAGAGTTTAAACATTTGTTATATGATTTCTGCAACATTTTAGAATTAAAAAAAAACAATTGAATTAATTAAATTAAGTTGAATAAAACAAAGTCCTTCGATCGTAATGTTTCCTGCATTTTTAGTAAAAAATATACATTTTTTATTATTCCAACTAAACAGACACCAATTAATTTGATGGAAACAAATTCATTTGGGAATAAACTAAAAATTCACTATCACTATAAATAATATCAAATAATCTAAATTTTTAGGAGAAAGTCACTGCGTAAAAATTCCACTGTTTACAGGAGGAAATAAAAACGTTTTTTTAGCAAAAGAAAACAAAATATTACCAAAAATAAAGTCAATAAATACTTAAAAAAAAATTAATTAGTATTTAACCAGTATGGATGCATACTGATATCTAGATAATTGATTAATATAAATCCTATAAAACAAAATGAATGTACAATATGTTGTTTTCGTTGCCTTTCGAAAATGCACGTCCCGTGTTACGTTATCCTTTTAGATACAAAATACTTTGTAATTAGGCTTGCTTATTTTTATTCAATACTTAGCTATAGTTATCCGTTATTATTTTGCTTCTTCACGCGTGTATCTTATTGACACCACAGGAAAAAAAAACAATGTGTAGACCAGAGCTAGCAAACAAAAACATAAAAAGAAATGTATGTGTAAAAACAATGCTGTGAATTGTTTGTAAATAATATGATTTTTTAAAAAGGATTTGTTTTAATTATTCTATAAATAAGTTATTTTTTACAAATGTTACATTTTACGTGTATACTGTATATTTTTTATCAAAGTCAATAAAATAGAAATATTTAATACGACAATTTGTTTTTCTTACTTGTTATGAACCACCTGTAATGAACCAAGTTGTGGTAGTGCTATTTCCACCGGCAGATCCAAGGCAGCACCTGACGAGTAAAGATCTGTCGGTAGTACGAAACCAGAGGCCGAGGGTCCCATTACACCTGGACCTCGATGCGAGCGCGAGGGTATCTGCACCGTCAGCCAATCAGTCTATCCTTATCGCCCCTTTTTTTATTATTCGCCATTTTTGCCTCCCATGTCTGTGCTGTCTTTCCCAGGCCTATTAATTTTTATTAATACGTAAATGACAGGGGCAACGAGCGGTGAAAACCCCACCCACGTCTCCCGAGCTACAGCAAACAAAGGCCGCTACTTAGATCGTTGAGGGGTCTTTTTCTTCGCCAGGTAGCACGGCCCCACATTTACGGTCACTATGCTGCCTTAGGCTCCGTCTCCACGTGCTTCTTCGGATGCCCACCTAGTCATCCATTAGATATTTACCCGGCTAGCTCAGTCGGTAGAGCATAAGACTCTTAATCTCAGGGTCGTGGGTTCGGGCCCCATGTTGGGCGCTAAATATTTAATGAATGACTTGGTGGGCATCCAAAGACGAAGGTCGGGCCGTGCCATCTGGCGGAGAAAAATGGCCCCCTCAACGAGCTAAGCAGCGGCCAATGTTTGCTGTAGCTCAGTTCGGGAGACGTAGGCGGGGTTTCCCGCTCGTTGCCCTTGTCCTTTACGTATTAATAGAAGTTCATATGCCTGGGGGGGGGGGGGGGGCGCAGTTAATATTCTTTTTCAGCTGATTCGAGTATGTGGTACTATATACCTCGTAGTCCTATCCATAGAATTGATTAAACATAGTAAATAGCCGAGGATCAATTTTGTGACCTGTTAGTTATTGGAATGCTGAACATTCACAGACGGTCACCCTGGTCGAATTTCCCTGTCAAATCCGTAGTACGACCGGGGAAATTTCGGCTTCGACCAGGGAAAATTTGGATTTGGATCGTCCGTAAATGTCCAGCATAATAGAGCTGCGTATGCAGCTACCTATACTTTACTTTTTGTACTGTAATGTTTATACCCTAGACTTATAGTATAGGGTATATTGTTTTTGTCACGACGAAAATATGTAACACCTTAAAGGAGGCTCCGGAGGTATAGCAATGCATATATATAAATGATCAGGGTCACTTCCTGATTCGATTTAGCCATGTCTGTCTGTCTGTCTGTCCGTCTGTCTGTCCGTTCGCACGATAACTTTCGATAAAATGAAGCTAGAGCTGTGAAACTTTGGTCAAATGTTGGTAGTATGATCTAGTTGGATGGTATTGAAATTGGGCATCATCAGGCCAAGAGAACGCCTACCTCCCCTACATATGTAAAATAATTAAATGTATCTATAACTCCCGATTAAAAAATCATGAAAAGCTCTAGCTTTGGTATATTGCTAGTGAGGGTAATCTTATACTCTCCTGGGAAAATAAAATCGATCAGTTGAAAACTAACGGTAATTTTCTTACAAAGATACCCGTACTACCCTACTTTTCAGGTTTTCTGTCTATAACTCTTGAACCGATTGACGTAGACACCTGATTTTTGGCATGTAACTCTGAGGAAAGAAGCTGCTCAAGGTTCTGTAAGCTGGGCAAAATCAGATCAAAGAAACACCTACCTCCCCTACAAATTTAAAAAAATTAAATGTTCTTTTAATTACGATAACTTTCGATAGAATGATACTACCGACTTAAAAATTTGGTGGAATGTTGCTAGTAAGACCTACTTAGTTGGTATTGAATATGGGCAAGATACGACCCAAGGAACCCCCACCTCCCCTACCAACGAAACTTCAAATAAGCAATAACTTTTGATACAATGAAGCCAGTGACTTGAAATTTTGGTCAAATGTTTGAAGTGAGATTAAGTTGGTTGGCATTAAAGATGGGTAAAATCCGAACTAAGGAACCCCTACCTCCCCTAGAAATGAAACTTAAAATAAGCGATAACTTGTGACAAAATAAAGCTAGCGATTTGAAATTTTGGTGAAATGTTTGTAGTAGGATCCAGTTGGCTCATATTGAAAATACGTAAAATCCGACCAACTAAACCCCTACTTCCCTTACAAATGAAACTTCAAATAAGCGATAACTTTCGATAGAGTGAAGCTAGAGACTTAAAATTTTGTTTAAATGTTTGTAGGGTGATCTAATTGGTTGGTGGCAATGATGGGCAAGATCCGACCCAAGGAACCCCTACCTCCCCTACAAGTGAAACTTCAAATAAGCAATAACTTTCGATAGAATGAAGCTAGCGACTTGAAAAATTCGACAAATATCTGTAGAATGGGTTAGTTAGTTAATTGATTTTGAGAATGGTCAAGATCCTACTGAATGAGTGCCAACCTCCCCTATGAACTGGCCATATAGGAGACCCATTCTTAATGCATATGGTCGTTGCCAATTGGTACTTTTGGTATCACCACTAGGTCTGTACAAGTCTAGGGTATGTACGCTTCGGATTTTCTTCAATTGTGGAAGTATTTATCAGCTACAAATTGTATCTATTATCAAAAATAGCAAGGAAGGAAGCATTATACCCTTTCCGTTTCAAATCGGAGAACACATCATTTCCGAGACCATGTTTACGGGAAGATGTTAACTTGAAGTTGACCTGTATCACGAACGTCACGCCTTTCTTCGTTAATTTTTATCAAATGAAGTACACCAACTTGGTATGCGTCTGTAGATTAGCTCGACAAAGCACCGCAAATAAAAAGTGCTCATTCACAAATGAGTCGACTGGGGCCTGTGGGAAAAGCCACTGTTTGAATAAACTCGTAGCAGAAATCGAACCTGCGACTACTGACTTAATAAATCGACGCTCTCACCATCGAGCTACTGCAGGCCTCATCAAAATTCCACTTCGTTGCACGACCCATTTTAAATTCACTAAACCACCGATAAAATGTTGTTCTCGAAGGTGCAGATGTGGGATAACATTTCTGGAACCATTGCAAGTTTTTCCCATCAAAACACAATGTTTGATCAAGATGCGATATTCCTGGTTTTCTACTTTTTTTTATGAAGGCGAAAGTAGCGTCACTCAAACGACTATAGCTAGCAAACGAATGGAAGAAATGTCATGAAACTTCATGCATAAAGGCCGGTTGACATGCTCAAAGTACACTTTGTCAAAGTAAGACATGGAAAGAATATCCACCATTGTGAATTACCACTTTACCACTTGCAAAAAACGCTGGATTTAGCATTTCTAGGGAATTTATGCCAAAACACATTGTTCAGACCACCATAAATTGAATAAAAACCACCAACAACTCACTATTTCCCTCCCCAACAATTTTTTTCTGTGAACTTGTCGATTTACAACACACTTTGACAAAGTAGGTTGGCGACCTACTTTGAGGTTACTTTGAACGTGTCAACCCCCTTTCAAAGTGCTTAGAAGTCTCTAGCGTCCCATCAAAGCAAAGTAGGATGGTGCTCAACTTTCCATCAAAGAATTGATTGTAAATCGACAAGTTCACAGAAAAAAAGTACTTTGAGCATGTCAACCGGCCTTTAAGCTAGTGGTAGATAAAGGCCGGTTGACATGCTCAATGTACACTTTGTCAAAGTATGACTTGGCCAGAATATTCACCATTGTGAATTACCACTTTGCCACTTGCAAAAAACGCTGGATTTAGCATTTCTAGGGAACTTGTACCAAAACACATTGTTCAGACCACCATAAATTGAATAAAAACCACCAACAACTCACTATTTCCCTCCCCAACAACTTTTTTCTGTGAACTTGTCGATTTACAATCAATTCTTTGATGGAAAGTTGAGCACCATCCTACTTTGCTTTGATGGGACGCAGAGACTTCAAAGTACTTTGAAAGGAGGTTGACACGTTCGAAGTAACCTCAAAGTAGGTTGTCAGCGTACTTTGCCAAAGTGTACTTTGAACGTGTCAACCGGCCCTAATGTTCATTTTCTAGTCGTGCCACCTATTGAAAAATCCCGGGACTTTTCAGCCCATGTAGTACTTTCAGCAAGTGCAGTTGCTAGCTGGCCCCCTCTATCCACTCAGTCTTTATACTGACAAGCTCGGAGCGCATTGGGAGTTCCGTTAGTACTCACGGGCAGTTTTTTTTTGTTCGCGACGAAACCTCGACTGACGCGCTATACTTCACTAGGGCAAAGTAGTTCTATCCATTTCTGTAGCGATAAGCCTGGCATTACACTTTGCGTTTTTCTACAGGAAGAGCAATCCCGCAAAAAACGCATTGTCGCACGAGAAGAGGACCCTGTACTTACACATTGCGTTTTTCTGCGGGAAAAGCTTGTGAAAGAAATAAATATATCCCAGTGAGGATATTTGGTTTTATTTTTGTGGCAATATAGTAGGTAGAAGTCGGGAGGCCGATACAATTTCAGTCAGTCCTCAATGGATGCATTGCATAAATTTTGTCACTGGGTGCATGAGTTTCTATTACATCGTTCAACCAAAAAAACAAAAGGTGTAATGCATTTCATATACCCCCGTGCGTTCATCTTCTCACTGCGTTTTTTTGCGGGAGAAGTCTTCCCGCTGTCGTTGGACTTGCTGGTGCAAAACGATTCTTGCAACTTGCAGCGTGGTCGTAACGCATAAGTGTAAAGCGTTCCATTTAAATGTACGCGTTCCTCTTCTTCTGCAACAATGCGCTTTTTTGCGGGATTACTCTTCCTGCAGAAAAACGCAAAGTGTAATGCCAGGCTAACTCTCGTTATTTAGAACTGCCAATAGTTTGGAAAATTTTCTGCGTCCCTTGGATTTAAAATTATCGAGAGTTGACTGTAGTTAATAGTTTGTGGTGAAACTCACTACCCAATTGTATACATATTAAGTTACATACTCATTTCCCACCCTACGAAGTTGTGCTGACGCGACGTGCCCGTCTTCGACGAAATTTTTCCGAAACTAAAACATTGCGCAATTCATTTTGAAAAAGAAGTTAACGGAAATCGGAAACAACAAATTAATTCAATGTGGAGCGAAAAAGCTTTCTTTCGTGCAGTTAAGAGCTTTCGCGGAACGGAAAGTTTCATGAAAATAGGGTTGTGTTCAAATTTTCTTTCAAGGGCTATGTTATATGTAATGAATGCGGTAATGTAAAAAAACAGTGAAAACGGTGGCTTCATTAACAGTATATTACAATACATATTCAAATGGTACTATAACAGCCTTTGTGGATTTACATTTAAACTCAGTTCGACACAGCAGTGCAAAACTACGTCAAGAGCAGTTCTCTCACTTCAATGACGGTAGATTCGAATTTGTTTGTGACTACAATAGTTTTAGCCGTATTTTTTTTTTTTTTTGGGAATTTATCGGGTGTAGGCTAGTCATGGTTGCCAATTCGCGAACCTACTATTTTTAACCTACTCCGTATACCGAACTAGGTCGACCTAGGTCCGCAATCGAAAAATGATCAGGTCGAAAAATGAGCAAGAAAACGAACCTAGATCCTTTGATTCTTTTAAGGTCAGGTCGGAATCGGAGCTGTTTGATCATTTGATTCTTTTAAGTTCAGGTCGGATCAGGTCGGAATCGGAGCAGTTTGAGCATTTGATTCTTATAAGTTCAGGTCGGAATCGGGGCAGTTTAAAAATGAACAGTGAGTAGGTTTGGGGGGCAAAGACCTTTTCCATAGTACTCCGCGTGGGCGCCCCCTGGTAACGGCAGTGTATCAATTCGCTGACGGCCAATGTCTTAGCGATAAGACAGTTTGGAAAAGGCAGATAGCTGTAGCCTGAATGGCTGACGAACACCTAAGCGTCTCAGGTTTAGTAGGATGGAATGACTTGCGTAGTTGGACCTGCTACATAGTTGTGTGGGCTCCAGCACGTTTATTAAACCATCTGAAGCAGCTATCTCCGAGGCCATCCCCTGAATGGGGTTAAGCGACGTGCTGACAACTCGTCCTTGCAAAAACCACTCCATGTCAAGAAACCTGGAACAAAAGCCTCGGATTGGACGGATCAACAACGACGACCACGCAAACGAATGAAGGATTATTCTTTCGGATCCTGGAATGTACGCTCCCTGAACAAACCGGGGGCCGAGAAGGCCCTCCTTCAACAGGTCGAAAAGTACAAACTGAGCATTACTGCAGTCCAGGAAACAAATTGGCTTGGCAGCGAGATTAATGACAAGAAATCGCACACAATTTTTACAAGTGGCAAACCATCGGGCCGCAAGGAGTTTGGAGTAGCATTTATAGTGAACAATCACCTCAAACCGCATATTACTGACTTCAAACCCATAAATGAACGGCTGTGTGCGATTCGCATCAAGACTCGATTCTTCAATCTCTGGCTCATCAATGTGCATGCCCCCACTGAAGTTAAAGAAGACGCAGTAAAAGACGAGTTCTACGCCCGCCTTGAAACTCTCTTCGACTCACTTCCAACAAACGACGTCAAATTGCTGCTGGGAGACTTTAACGTGAAATTTGGGAATGAAAGTTGGCATCGGGGGACCTCTGGAGGCCACAGCCTCCATGAAGAATGTAACGATAACGGCCAGCGACTTATCGACTTCGCCTGCAGCAGGAATCTAGTCGTAAGCTCTACGTGTTTCCCGCATCGACGCATTCACAAGCAGACTTGGAAGTCTCCAGACGCACATACCGTCAACCAAATTGACCACGTCCTCATTTGCAGGAGATAGGCGTCTAGTGTGATGGATGTCCGCTCCTATCGAGGAGCAAACTGCGACTCAGATCATCACTTGGTGAAGACGACCTACAGATGTAGAATTTCCTCAGTGCACCAGTCAAGAATCAGCCCTCCCAAAATCTTTGCGGTTGATAAGCTCTTGAGTGATGCTACAGCGGTGGCGTATACTACCGCCCTTGAGGAAAAACTATCACCTATGCTACACAACATCAGCAACACATGCGTCCATGGGCTCTGGGAAGAACTCAAGGGTACCATCAAGGATGTTGCAGAGAAGGTCGTGGGATATAAAGCCCGGCGAGCGCGAAATGACTGGTTCGACGAAGAATGCAAAAATTCACTTGACGCGAAAAACGAGGCCTACAGACAATGGATTCAACGAGGAACCAGAGCCAGAAGAGAAATATATGACGAGCTACGGCGAATATCGAATAGAATAATTAGACGTAAGAAACGTAAATACTTTGACGAGCAGTTGCTGAACATAAACGAAAACTTAGCTAATAGGAACACCAGACAAGCGTACAAACTAGTAAATACAATTAAGAACGGCTACCAACCCAGGACTAGCCTTTGTAAGGACAAGGATGGAAACATCATCAGCGACACCGATGGTATTAACAAACGATGGGCCTCTTATTTTGAAGAGCTTCTAAACCGACCATCTAACATCCCCACACAGGAAGCTCTCGACGATATTGTTGATCTAGGCCCACCCATTCAACCCCCGACAGTAGAGCAAGTTGATCTCGCGTTGCGGTCACTAAAACGAAATAAAGCGCCGGGCGCTGACGAGATTCCAGCTGAACTGCTAAGATTTGGTGGAACGAGTCTAGTTGATGCCATACATCAATTACTCCTGCGAGTATGGGAGAACGAGGAGATCCCAGACGATTGGCGCAGAAGCATCATCTGTCCAATTCATAAAAAGGGAGATAAACTGCGGTGTGAGAATTACAGGGGCATCTCACTAGTTTGTACGTCCTATAAAATTTTGACGAAAATTCTGGAAAATAGAATAAAACCGTACGCAGAACGAGTCATTGGCGAATATCAAAGCGGTTTCAGACCTAGTCGCTCCACAACCGATCAGCTCTTCTCAGTCAAACTGATACTCCAGAGGTGCTGGGAATACAACGTAAACGTATACCAAATCTTTGTCGACTTCAAGCAGGCATACGACAGTATCGATCGTGGAGTACTGTACAACATCATGCTGCAATTTGGTATACCAGCAAAATTAGTGCGACTGACAAAGATGACGATGACCAACTCCGTCTCACAAGTCAGGATCCAGAATAGACTTACTGATCTATTTGAAACACGCACTGGTTTGAAACAGGGCGATGGACTGGCACCGACGCTCTTCAACCTAGCACTGGAATACGTTATTCGGGCCATGAATATGGACAACAGCAAGACGCTACTCATCAAGTCGACACAATTAGCAGCGTACGACGACGACATCAACATCATGTCCCGAAGATTGGCTGACGCAGAAGAACTTCTGCATACGCTCGATACCGCTGCAAAGGAAGTTGGATTACGTATTAACGACGGTAAAACTAAAATAATGATGCAATCGGTGACAAGGACACCTGCACAACCGAGCATCAACGTGGGGGACCTCAACATCGAGTTCGTGAACAACTTCATCTACCTGGGTTGCAACCTGTCAAGGGACGCCAACGAAACTGACGAAATCAAGCGACGGATACAGTTAACTAATAAGACTTTTTTCTCGGTTCTCCCCATAATGAAATCGAAACATGTGCACAGAAACACGAAGCTCCGCGTGTACAAAACCATTATACGACCAGTGCTATGCTATGGCTGCGAAGCATGGACCCTAACTCAAGCCTCCGAAAACATGCTAGACACTTTCGAACGTAAGGTTCTACGGCGAATTTTCGGGGCTGTTTGCGATCGAGATGGATGGCGCATCCGGTACAACCATGAGTTGTATGAAATGTACGATGAGCTGCAAGTCTCGAAAATCGTCAAACTACAACGACTTCAATGGGCAGGGCATGTACAAAGAATGGACGATGATCGCATGCCTAAGAGAGTAATGAATGCAGAACGAGTCGACGGAGCGAGACTGCGAGGACGACCGAGATCTCGTTGGGAGAGCTCAGTAGGTGTGGACGCCGCGCAGCTGCTGGGCTCCCAAAATTGGAGGACGCGGTCACGTGACCGAGATAATTGGAGGACAATGATCCAGGCGGCCAAGGCCCGACGTCGAGCTGTCGCGCCACGATGATGATGATGATTGGATTGGGTGCACGCACATTCGTACTTATACTTATGTACTAACATATATGTATTATTTGTCTAACTTAGATTAGGTTCAAGTAGAGTTGGTTCAAGACCGTTGCCGGACTCGGAGTAGGTCGACCTGATCCGCAAGATGAGCAGGTCATATCATGACTAGTGTAGGGTAAAATAACACACGCGTTACACCAACAATTAGGCGTGTTTTTTTGCGTAACCGTGTAGGGTCCCTGCCTTGGTTGCGCAAACAAACGCTCTAGGCTAGCATCCAGGTTAAATTCCGAATCGTGAAGTTGTCGACACTGACGTCAAGTGGTGCGCCTCATACATATACCTAGGCCCGTTTTCTCAATGTCCAGTTGAAATTTAAACTCGAGATAAAATTTGTTGTTGTTGTTTTCCCTGTAAAATTTGACAGGTGGGTACGTTCAATGTCTGTTTGACTGGAGTTTAAATTTTAATCAGACATTGAGAAAACGCGCCATAGTATGTGGTGGAAATAAATTACAAATTCGTATGAAATATCAGTTTGTCGGATCGTTTATTTATTGCGAGAGCGGACATTTATAAACTTGGTGTACCGCTTTAACTTAACAAACATCATTCAAACGAGCTATTTATCAGTGACAGCTACAAGTGCAACTCTATCCAAATGAGTCGCGGGTTCGATCCTCAGCAAACTCTTATCTTTTTTCCTTTTTTTTTGCCCCATTGATATGTTTAGTAATCCTATTGAAAATGTATTATTTAATAATAGGCATGGGCCCATCAGAGCAAGACGTAATATTAGTTTACCAATGAATTTGGCTGAGTGACAGAAACACAAGCGTGCCAACATCGACATATTACGTTCTATACGACACCAGAGCCATTATGTCTTGCTCTGATAGGCCCATGCCTATTATTAAGTAATATATTTTCAAGGGGATTACTAAAAATATCAACAGAAAAAATAAAAAGGAAAAAAAAGACAAAAATTTTCAGGGGGCCCTTCATAGAGCCGAATACCACCGTAGGCTCTGTTCACCTTAAGGAGAGAAGGAGCTGTCCGGATTGGCCGGTTTCCCTCTATAATATATTTGGTTGGCCTTGGTTTTGTAGATTGGCTGATGCAGCCTGTCCCTGCACGGGACTTTGTTCTTTTGAGTCTTAGGGAGTTTGGTGTGTAGGCACTCCTATTAAGTTTTCTCGTTTTTTGCTTGGTTGTTAGTTTATCGCGGGTGTTGAAAGGCATCCTAGCAGACCAGGCAACACCGATTCGGAATATCACGAATGACATTCCGAATGATACATGGCTGAACAGTGTGCCAAGTGAAGAACTTCACTCTCGTGTCTGAGCAGCCGAGTAAGGCGGGTGCGCATTCAAGCTGGCAATGAATGTGTAGCAGAACCACCCTAGCTTTCAGTCAGAGTTAGTGAATATTCGTGTTATACCGGAGTTCTGTATTAATCGTTAATAAAACACAAAGAGAATCAGAGTGTGAGTTTTTTATTCTACGTAATTGTAGGCATTTGCAGCCGCTTTAATTTCAGGTGCGCTTGGAACGAAACACGGGTATAGTAGAGTACTTTGTTTTGGTTAACGGGCCGCCGTATCATTTGTTGTTGTACGCTGATGCAGGAGGCCAATGTCGGCCGTTTTTTCCCACCCCGCTACTTCCGACAGCTGAGACCAGCTCAGCAGCGCACGTCACGGGTAGTCATTGGGAGAGTGGTCTCTCAACACTGGTGTTTTCAGGCCTTCACAGCCATCTCAACCCTCGTCCTCCGGCCCCAATCACTACAATAGTTTTAAAGCTGAGGGACTAGTTTGCATAGAACCAGACGGATAGACGGACAAAGCTTAATCGACTCGTCTCATCATGCTGACCAAGAAAATATATAGTTTATATGGTCGGAGATGCTTCCTTCTGTGCGTTGCAAACTTCATGACAAAGTTAATACACCCTTTCACACCGGTGTACCTGCAATATAAATGCAAATATCTGTGGCCTAACCTTTAGGTGATAAATACGATATCCTTTGAGTTTTGTAAAGGCATACAGACTCTAAGGTAAATATAATAAAAGAGTCGATTCAAGTGATGAATGAGTCCTCACCTTTTAACTTTTCGTTTCGTGGCTCCAAACGAGCGCTCAACACATCACCTATTGGAGAAAAAACAAACGTTTTTTTTAACCCAAGAAGACTGTGACAACAACGCTTTGTGACGCAATTTGACACGACTTTGACTGCATCATAGAATGTACACTCCAGCCCTCATTCACTACGTGCAGCGAGCCAATATATCCTATTCGCCATGTCTCAATACTTGAACGCTTTCATTTTGAAACACCCTTTGCTTTTCATTTCCATGAAATCCTCGATACTCGACAATTAAACTTTCCTGTGTGATATGTCCGAAAAAAAGTCAACTTAAATGTCCCCGGGGGTTATGGAATGAGTAAGTTGTTCTTTACATTCATATCGATTGGCATTGGCTTTGAGTTTTCTGGAAAATTATCAATCTTCCATTCAACTTGGGTGGGGTTTGTCAGGAACTAGCCTATGAAATGTCAGGCCGGAGTAGAAACCTGGTACCTTGCATTCGAAACCTACCTACCACTTCTGTTCGGAAGCACAATAAACGATGATTTTCGATTCAGTTCAAAATGCAACATTTTCTACCTAACTATTTTTATAAATCAAACACTCTATTAACTACCATGACATGTATATTTGATAAGAATGATTAAGCAAAAAAGCATTTAGTAAGCATACATTGAATAATTGATTAAATGCGCACAGAGAATAGGGAACCGGGATCATCGGCACTACTAATCCCATTTAAAGAAGCATATAACGAAAGGTCCATTGATTCGCGTGGATATTCTAATCCAATATAATTATATCCATGTCTTTCTTCTTCGTGCCATGTTGACCGCCGCCAGTTCCACCACTTGTACCGCCACTTCCACTAGTCCCGGCAGCATTTCCGGGTCGGTGAGCGACTGAACTTTCATTAAGAGCATTAGCCTTTTGTCGTTCCGCCAGTTTTTGTTGTAACGTCTTCGTCGGGCTACTCTGAATGAGTGACACACTACCACCCGATGGTGTGGGCAAATTGGGAGGCGTAACGCTCGGAACACTTTGATGTGAAACTCCTAGAACACCTCCTACAGGTGACAGTCCCGGTGATGGATTAGGCGACGAGCGAGCCAGAATCGGTGATTTTGCTAATGGCACGTTGAACGAGCCCGATGAAAATTGCTGCTGGGATGATTGTTTGGTTTTTGTGGGCGGTATTGGAATGGCCGTGATACTATCGGGGAGACGCGGTGTCGAGCTCGATGATACAATGGATGATGTGGCCGATGGAGAAGTAAATCGGGGTTGTGATCTTGGAGCTCGGGGTTTTTTCGTGGTGGATTTTTTCGGTGGAATTGGCATTTGAAATGGCGGGACTTGTCCCAGGCCAGATGCACCCAGACCAGATGGACCCAATCCAGCTCCGGAACTCATCCCAAGAGTTAAGAAATCGGCATAAGTTTTCAAAAGATTTACTTGAGAATTGTAATTTTGCAAGTTGAAATTGCCCAGGAAGGGCATCTGTTGGGCGATGGCTGAGAGGTTGCTCATTTGGGCAGCCGAAGCCGTGGAAAATGGTGGTGTTGTGGATAAAGGTGCTGATGGGGGCCTGGAGTATGGCGCTGAAATACTTTTCTTCGGTTTTCCTTTTCCCGCATACTTAGCAGAATCCTTTGACTTCTCAGGAAACATGGAGAGTTGCGGTGAATTGGATTTCGGCTTGGATAATTTGTCGGCCGAATAAGATGGAGCCGGAGTTATAGTCAGCGATTTTGGTAAGTCAGGAAGAAGCGACAACTGAGAAACCGCTGAATTTGGCTCCGATCTAGATGAAGTAACCGGCATAGGGGTGGGCACACGAGTCATTGATACGGAAGTGCCCGCCATGGATGATGAAAATATTTGAGACGAAAGGGATACCGATGTTGGTAATTTCGACTCCTTAGAACCTCCGGGATTGTTAGATTTCGAATTAGTTGGAGTAATGGTTAGTTCACCACCTCCTAAGTTGATTGTAGAGGAAGAAGACGACGGAATCGAAGGTGTCGATTTGCTCGGTTGACTGACAAGCGTTGCCATGAATTTGTTCATATCAAATTGAGGAATTGAGGGTTTCGGGACGGACGACATAGTGCTCGTGGATGGTTGAGGCAGTATAGAGGATGTAGAAAATCCAGAAGCCATATTAGAAGATGGCACCTTTGACGAGAGAAGTGATGACATCGCTGTGTTTCCAAGACAAATTTTGTAATATTCTTGAGCGAATGTTTTCATATAATTGGGATCCTGGAATAGAAAAAAAATTGGTCATTACTATGAAAAATATGGTGTATTCCTAATTCACCAGGCGACACCTCGTGGTTCGCGCCTTGGCTAATAGTGGCTTTACCGCTGTAGCGTATAGAACGAGATTCTATGGCGGTATACTCAGGGTTGCGGACTGAGCCCACTTAGGGTCAAAGACTCGAACCACATGTTATAAAAATATAAAATAAAAGCGAAATATTACCTTCAAAAGTGCAGCACTAAGACCAGGATTCGCATACATCATCGCCGTAAGAGCGGTTGGATCGAACAACGATGGCGGTACAACTGGCGGCGGAATATTTTTATTCACCGTCTTACTACCTACAGGACGACCACGAGGACGCGATGTTATTCCCGGAATCATCACTGGTTTGGATGCCTGAAACAAATATAATTAACATACTCCAGCATATAGATTAGCGCAAAACAATGGCCTACCGATACTGTAGTTACAGGAACTGCTGTCGTTGGCATTGAAACTGCCGTGACGGTAGTATCCATAAGGTTGGATGCCGATAAACCAGGCTGATTTGCAGCGGCCGCTGCAGCCATGGCTTGCTTTTCTTGATTCTTTCGCACGGATATCTCTTGATTGCATAGTTTCACAGCTAAATCGCTAAGATTTGCATTATCCGGCATCTTTGACACTTTATCCTGAATATAGAATTTATAGGCGTCGATGAGTATTTGCTCGAATAATGTTTCTTTCTGGCTGATGTGCTTGTTGCAAACTTTCTGCGTTTTGAATATGTCAATCATCAATGCCAACAGTTCCTCATCGTTGCGTTTTTCCATGAGTTGTTTGAGAGATTCACGCATTACTTGGACACAGAAGGAAAGTGATTGTTCGCAGAGCTCCTTGCGTTCGACTTCTTTGATGTAACGTCTAAAAATAAAAAGAATGCGAATTAAGATTGGAAACAGTTAACAGTAAATCTTATTTTGTTTCTATCCTTTTCACCTATTATATACGTTCCTACATAATAGGTGAAAGGGATAGAAACAAAATAAGATCGTTCAAATCAGAGGAGTCTGAAAAGTGCTTGGGATATAGGAGGGAAACAAATGAAGGATATACAGACCAATCAGTGGCGGATCCAAAGGGGGTAATGGAGGCTCGGGCCCCCTCAAAAATGTTTGTTTCGAGGAAATACTCGAAAATGATTTATAAAAATGACAGTGAATACAAAAGATACGATTTGCTACGTCTTCCTTTTCGAGTTTGCTTCATATTACTCAATTGCCCTAACCCCTTGTGGGGCATAGCGCGTCAACTGTTCCATGTGGCCCAGTTGAGGTTTCGTTGGTATAATCTGGTTTCGGAGAATGCAGTTGCCAGCATACACCTCCTGCACATCCATGGCCACGAACGTCGTCGTGGACGAGATTCGAACCCAAAACGCCGGTAGTCAAACATGAGACTGAAGCCTCAACACACTGCGCTACCGGTCGCCCCCCTTGTTTGCTTCATGAGGCTCATCGTGCCTGTGTTAACACACTTGTCCGGGAGCACGGTCTGGACAAAGACTTGTGAACAGGGATACCCCACAAGGTAGAATGCTTTTTCACTTTCTCTGGGATTCAGCTGTCAATATACTGGTTTAAAACATGAATGTATCGACCTTTGAGGTGTGTGTACTGCAGTATTGCAGAGCAGAATGCTCTCTCACAACAAACCATTTGATCACCGTGGGGTAAAGGTTAATCCGAACAGAACAGAGCTTGTTCTCTTCACAAGTATAGGATACTTTCAGTTGAGTCTCCTCTACTGCGTGGGACGAGCTGTTTTAGGTGATAAGGCGAAATTTCTACGTAGCTGTTTTACTAGTGTTTAGGGAATTTGTCTGATGGACTGCTCTGAGCACAGAGGCTAACCGTAGCCTGCTGGAAATGGTACAAATATTCGCCTGCGTTTCATTTTGTGGTCCTCTGAGGACTATTCTCTCTGCTGCCTTGATCCTGCTATTTAAAGTACTGCGTCTTGACATTTTGGGTGAATCGATGGTCGCAAATACGGTCCTTCGACTCGATGACATTAGCCAGTAGTTTACTTCAGGCTCTGGACACTGCTATTCTGAGCAACGTAAATATTCTGACTAGACACATTCGAACGCAAGGTTCTGCGGCGAATTTTCGGGGCTGTTTGCGATGTTGTTGGTGTGGTAGCAATAGTCAGAAGTTCGTTGTGTGAGTATGTCACCTGCTGTAGTTCGTTGTTGTTGTTGTGGTAGTGATGCTTCAAATACTGCAGCGCTTCTTGCATCGACGATGCTATAGTTCGTCGTCTTCCTCGGTGTTAAGGGACAGGAAAATAGCTGCTTCTACGGGGTTCTTCCACAGCGACCTGGGGGTTGGGTATGTGGGTGCAGCTGGGCAGTTGAAAATGTGGTCTACATTGCAGGCGGGGCATGTGTTTGTGACATCACGACGAGATAGGTAGGAGTTAAGAACACGAGCCTGAACGAAGTTGGGCAAATGTCGCTCTTACTGCGTTCGTATTCTCTCTTCGGGAGAAATGGCTGGTGGTTGTGCCGAGAGAACTACGTTTGGACCTAGTCCTGCAATTGATGATGATGTACTGCTGCTATGGCTGATGTGTGTGCGTCGTTGTCAAAGGGAACCCTTTTGTATAATACCTCTGGACATCTCTTTCAATGTCCGTCAGATCACACCTGACATGTCTTGGTTGCAGCATCTTGTCCATGAGGTCGGTATTAGGGTGTTCCCTCCGGTAACAATCCACCAGATATTGTTTCGCAAGAAGCTTGTTTTGGTCTCTTAGAGGCATATGGTAATCTTAGTTTCCTGATGCACATGGTCCTGGGATGTCATCAGGAGACAGCCAGTCACAGTACGCAGAGCGGTTTTTTAGCAAGCCTGAATATTTTTCCATTGTGTGTCACAGGGACTCTGTAACCACACAGTTGGCTACTGATCTCCCGAATGATTTGTATGTGACCAGTAGGGTTTCTTAATATTTGTCCCAGGTGCTACCGGCCAAGGCTTTAAGGATTTTATTCCTACCGCGCATCTTGTCGCACACAGTTGAAACATGAGGGGATGACGTGGCCATGCTGTCCAGAATAATTTCAAAAATTTTAGGATGGTTCACGGTTGGCTGATTGCCAATTGAGATCCCAAGTTGCATGTTGACTTCTTTCGTCCAGGCGATGAAACGGTTAAATTATTGCCAGTGAAGAAAGCGTTAAGTTCTTCAAAGTAATCGTTTAAACGTTCGCGTCATCGGCATAGGCGATAATTTCGATTCCTTCAAGTGGTGTTGGGATTCCAGATAAATAAAGGTTGAACAAGGAGAGAGACAGGACTCCTCCTTGTGGCACACCTTGTTTGATCTTCCTTAGTTTCGATTTCTTGCTCCTAAATTCGGTGTAGGACTGCCTACCCGCAAGATAAGTGGGAATACATTTTATTGTTTGCGTTAGAAGAGATGCACAATATAAGTCAGACAGAAGTGCTGAGTGGTTGACTGTGTCGAAGGCTTTGGACAGGTCAAGTGCCACCAGAATTATTCTGTGATATGGACGAGCTTGATTGAGGCCATTGTGGATACGAGTTGTAATGGCATCCAGGGCCGTCGTCGTACTGTGCATCCTTCGGAAGCCGTGCTGGTGGTTCGCAAGCTGGACGTGGGCCGCAAGAACAGGGTGGATTAGTGCATCGAGCGTTTTGGAAACTTTCGATAGAAGTGTGATGGGAGGATAGGACTCGCCGAGTGTCGCTTTTTTTCCCAGGTTTCAAGCTTGGGATTACTCTCTGTTTCTTCCTGAGTTCCGGAACGGACAGTGATGTGATGGATAGAATGAATATAGCCGTGAGATAATCGACTGCTGTTGAGTCGAGGTGTTTAAGCATTTCCATTGAGATTCCATTAGGTCCCAAGGCTTTCGATTTATTCGCCTTCCTGATTGCTGCAGCCACTTCGTCCGCGGTATGTTGTCTGCGGTTCGGTTATGGATCCTCCTGCGGATTATGCGCTTTTGTCAGGACAATGAGAGTGTGTATTTTTTATTTTCTCTGCATGTCTTTTGAGGACCGAAAGTTGAGTAAGTGTGGACATACCTTAAGTTCTCCAGGTAACAAACAAAGTCGGGCCCCCTCCGAACTCAATTTCAAGATCCGCCACTGAGCCTGATTTAGATGGCACATCTTTTTCGTTTGTTCGAAAGTACAGCTATCATTATGGACGCACTATTTAAGATGGAGCAAAAGAACCTTAGTTCAAGGAAAATCCATTCCATTTTCGATTTGTGACATGACGCAAAATATACGCTCACCCCCAGCAAAACTTAGAACGGCACGATTACGACGTACAATTTATTTTGACCTCTAACAAAATATCCTGCAACCGAACCTAGCACATTGGCTTTATGTTTGTTTTGGGCGGCCGGCAGCTCAGTACGTAGAGGCATCAGTCTCATGTCTGACTACCGGCGTTTTGGGTTCGAGTCCCGTCCACAACGACTTTCGTGGCCATGGATGTTTGTGTTATCCTCCTCCTGTGGTGCGGGGCGTAATAATAAGCCACATTTTCTCTCGACTTGACGCAGGTAGGCAGATAAATGTGGAAGCAAGTGGTCCATGCTGACAACCACATTCTCCAAAACTAGTTATGCCAATGACTGGGCCACATTGAACAGTTGACGCGCTATGCCCCATAGCAATTGAGCAATAGTAGGCACCATTAAATAAAGCATGGAGAAATTATGCATTGATATACATTTTCGGTTTGAAGCCGAATGTGTTCATGCATGCTAATTTGGGTTCGGGTTGCCGTCGTTGCACCCAGAGCCAGCGAGGTGAACTTTTATATTTGTGAAATACTGAAGGCTGTTACACAAACATGAACGCTCGCTTTGGGCAAAAGCCTCTTGCGTGGGCTCCGCTCGCTCCGCGCTTAAGGGATTAAAACCTTCGATATCGCACAAACATGCATGCTCCGTCGCTCTGGATGCCACAGTCTCTTGCGTCTAATACCCCACATACACGGAGCAATCCGTCGCCCGATCGATCGGCCGATGATTCGCCACAAAATATCAGCTGCTCAAAATTATATGGAACTGTCAAATCGCCAACGATAAGCGCATACACAGGCCGATCCATCGGCCGATATCGATATCGGGCGACGGATCGGCCGATCGATCGGTGTGTGTATGGCAGGTTTAAGAGCAACCCACACAACTGTCAACATGCACATTTTCGACTTAGGCGAAAGTATACATATGCTTTAATTTGGATGTACACTTTCTGCATGCTTTATTTCTGTGCCCCGTAGTAGTAGCATCTTGCATTTGTTTTTGACATGGGTATGTCGTTTGGTTGGGTATGGGTACCGCAATAAATTTTGCGTAACGTAAGGCAATCGTCACGATTTAGGTGAAACAATGCAATGAAATGGGAATTGGATTGTCGAAGTCGGTCAATTGAAAACGGGGAAACCAAATGAGGAAAATTTATTGGTCCCGGCCACAAAAACTTCAATAACCCAACTTGATATTTACAATTTGAAAACAGACAAATCCATAATCTAATAGTTTTCCTACGGCAATCTGCCGTTTTTTTTACAGGGATCAGTGGACAGTGGATTACAACATTAAAACGATGAAGTTAAATTCAGCACTTGTTTTGCCTCCGAGACACTCCCAGTAACACTGGTATGAGGGAATGCGAAATAAGTATGTTGAGTAAGTGTGGACATACTCGTATGTATATAATTGTTTCAATTAACGCGATGGACGCTAATTAAACCGTAGTTGGTAAATGCAAGTTGACCTGGTGTTTATTTTTAAGTTAAGTAAAAAACTGATTTGACTGTAAGTGTCGCTTTAATTTTTTTTCGTACGATGTTAGATTACGAAACTCCATGGGTAGTTAAAAAGTATTATTGATGATCGAATTGGGTCGCTTAAAATATTATTAGTATTAGCTGAAGGTGTTCTGAAGTTTTCAGCATTTCGAGAACTATAGCTATGAACTTCACTGTTCAACGTTAGAGAAATCGATATTTTCATTCTGTTAGTAACAATTTTCCAAATTGTTTAATTTTTTTCCAGAACTATGATTTTTCTAACGGAAGTTTGGCAGTTTGGCCTTCGTCAGACTACCAAATGGATAACGGCAAGAATTCAGCTATTCTCAATAACATAGATATTCCTGTAGCAATTGACTACACGTCCCCAAAATTTGCTTCCTGGAAGGACTTTTCAAGTCTGGTCCCTTCACAGAGTCCTTGAGCGGATACACCTTTTCAAAGCTAGATACTATAGGTATAGAATACATACGGACGGATCTAAGACTCCGGAATGTGAAAGCTGGCGTATACTCTGGGACTTTAAAAATTAGTATATCGTACCATTTCCTTAATTGCAACAGCGGTTTCCAGGCGGAGGTCTCGACGATATCTAAACTTTGACGGGGAACTCGAGGCACACACGTCAAGAAACTAAACTGCTAGCCTAGATTCGATCGTGGTCGTTTTTGTAGTTCAGCCTCGGATACGATCGGAAATATCCAGACTTTATGTGACGACTTACAAAAGCTCATCCCGCTGTATAAAACTAGGCTAATAAAAAAAAAAATTTAATATGATATATGTAAAATACTTACTTGTCGTTATCCGGTGGACGATTAAGCTGAATAGCCATATCAATGAGAACCTTGTGGTCTTTGCTCTTCTTCAAAACTTCCAACAAAATAACTACACACTTCACGAGATGTGCCGAAAAACTTCCAGGTCTATCAATTTCGGACGACGGAATTCGCCAGATACCATTGAAAAAATTGTTATTTTTACGATCCGAAAATAGGCCCATTATTTGATTGTCCAATTTCGTTTTATACGAACCCAGCAAAAGATTTTTGCACATTTCAACATCTCGTAGTTTCTCGGGTGCGCGTAAATAGTGATTGACCAAACGATATATCGATTTATAGTGTTCCGAAAAACGGGTGACACATTCCTCCAGATTCCGAATGCAACTACGATAGATCGGCTCCAATTCGGACTCAGACATGGGCGTTGATTCGTCCGGTTTTTCAGTTTCTTCATCACTCGAGCTGCCACTATCGGAATCAGAACTTGACGAATCGGAACTATCGGAATCGGATCCGCTCGACGATGAAGTTGAGCTTGATGTTCCGGTGCCGGTTGTTGTAGTCAGGCCGCTTTCCTAAAAGTAGACGAAAATAGAGTGTTGGATTAATATGTAATAGGATTTAGTATCCATTTGGAAAATTAAAAAAAAAAAACAAGCTAGCCTTCGGCGAGTTTGCCGAAGGTATGATACCCTTCGCAAAATTTCAACACTACACGAATTTGTTTTCCTATTATGATATCGATGTCAACACTAAAAAAAAAAAATATAAAAAAAAACCGGAGAAATTGCAACATTTGTCAACTTTGCAGTTTTGCCAGTTTAAAGGACTTTTGTAAAATTATCAATTGGATTTTCGATGAAAAATCGATTTTGAAATTTCTTTAAGTTTAACAGTTGTATCTTTGAAGTAACGGTTATTTTGGCAGCCGGAAAAAAGTTGTTTTATATGAAATTTCCAGTAGTATTAAAAAGTGAGGTCAAATCTCGGATTAAATGATTGAGAGATTGGCAAGTTTTGATTTTGCTCGGCAAGTCCAGCTCCAGTTCTATCTACCATTTAAGTATTTATCATCTGAAACGGGGCACCCTGTATGTAGAACCAACACACAAAGCACTCCTTTTGTAACGATGCTTTTGGAGGGGTGTGGCAAGAACACCGTTTAGGTTGGCCAGACACTCAATTGTCAATCACCCATAATAGCTTTGCCAGTCGACGTGTGCTAGATGCTGCTCAGAAGTCGGAAGAAGAAGGGAGTGGTTCAATTCTTGGCTGGCACTATTATTCCCAGGACGTTACCATTGTCTTTCACACGTCCATATGCCCTTGGTAGTAACATGAACGACTCTCAACAATGTTTACCTAAAACCAAATAAGTGCTGTTGGAGTCACTGATGGGCTGTGACTCAGTCGCAATTGGTGTCCCACCCATCCTATGAGAGAGCGTGCGACCTGTGAAAACTTGTTGTTGCCCTAACACCCGAATTCCAATGCACTAATTGTTTCTGTTTTTGGTTCTTTTCCCGAATTCCAATGCAACCGTAAAATGACGTGTACGTTCGCCCAATATCGCTACACAGGAGACTGAACGAGATTAGTTAGCGACAAGCCGCACTAACGATTTGCAATCTCTGTATTACTGAATAAACGAGATCTGCAGAAGAACCACTTGACAACCAAACAGAAAATCTGATCAAATAGGTATGTTCGAAAGTAATGGTCAAATAAATGCATACTTTCGAGCAAATTTTTTTGCAGATTTATTTCAACCTGTCAGTTGATTCTTCTGATGTTTGGCGAGTGATAGAAGTGACAAAAAACAGCATGGATCAAAAACGGACGAGCTGAGACAGCCAACATAAAGATGATTTGTCACAGGGGGGAATTGAGGAGTAAGTTGTTCTCGTCCCAATCTGATCCAGATGAGATGCAATACGAGACCTGGATCCGAAATGGATTCTGATCCCTGCGAAAAAAAAATGTCACCGCTATTATTACACTTTCCAGGCGGCCAAGGCCCGATGTCGGGCTGTCGCGCTACGATGATGATGACAAAGCACTCCTATACCATTCGTAATTTACATTGTTTTCGATTTAAATTTCAATATTTCATACAGCATGATTTCAAGGGAATTTTCCACAATTTTGGGAATTTTATTCATCTTGAATATAGGCCCAAATTTTTGGGGAAAAATCGTCATTATACCCTAGTTTTTATTTGATGCGAAACTACTAAGGGTTGTGAATCAACTGTCCCTTGTGTGGGATCTGTTCGCTACGCTCTCTCCGCGCTTGAGAGATAGCAACCCTCAGTAGGCGCGTTTTTTTTTCAAGATCCATACAGAGCAGATGCGGATGCCAATGCCACTGCGGATATTCTTCTCCCCCTTATCCAAGAGTTTTGGGAAACCGAAATTCTCCCTAAAGAGTGGAAGAAGGACTTCATTATTAAGATCCCGAAAAAAGGTGACCTGGAGGATTCCAATAATTGGCGTGGGATCTGTCTTCTCCCAGAAGTCTCCAGACTGATAGCAAAAATAATCTTGAACCGCATCAGTTGACCGCACATTGAATGATGAACAAGCCGGCTTTCGCGAGGGCTTCTCATGTAGCGACCACATCAGTACCTTCCGAATTATTACTGAACAATCCGCAGAGTGGAGATGTCCATTAAATCCCACGTTCATCGATTTGGAGAAGGCGTTTGACAGCGTTGACAAGGATTACATTTGGAGGGCTTTACTTAGGAGAGGCATACCAGATAAAATAATTTCTATCATCAAGGAGTCCTACCAGGGAGCCTAATGCCACGTCTTACACAGGTGTCGACCAGATCGTTTCGAGGTGCAAAGGTATAACATGGAAGTTGTTCAAATACCTTCAAAACCTAGACTATGCTGACGATATTTGTCTTCTACCAACTAAATCGGATTAAGTAGCTCAAGTGTCTGATGCTCTGCATTGCAAAAGCTGTAATGCGGGGCTTAAAATCAACGCTGCCAAGATTAAGTACTTGACCTAGAATCCAGGAAGGCAAAGCGAAATTTGTGTTTCGGGGCAGGCAGTCGAAAAAGTTGACAATTTCTTCTACCTCGGAAGCGTAGTTACAGCAGATGGTGGAGCGGATGTCGATGTACAGTCTCGAATCAACAAGGTTCGAGCAGCTTTTTTTAGTTTGACTCAACAACATTTCCAGACGCACCAAACTCCGGATCTTCGAAACCAACGTAAAATCAGTGCTGCTGTATGGTTGTTGAACTTGAAAGGTGACCAGTAAGATAACAACTAGATTGCAAACTTTTGTGAACCAGCGTCTACGGCGCATCCTGCACATACGGTAGCCGGAGGTCATTTCTAATGACGACCTCCTTACTATTACTGGTCAGGACATAGGATAGACACTTCCATTAAAAGGCGAAAGTGGCAATGGATAGGTCACACTCTCCGAAAAGGGCCGAATAATATTGCTGAACAGGCCCTCAATTGGAACCCGCAGGAAACCAACGCAAATTGCCGTGTTGAACGATCTAGTAACACCTGGAGAAGATCAATTAAGAGAGAGGATGCCTCAACAGGCGTGGGGTGAGCTGAAAGCGGTGGCGATGAACAGGACGAGGTGCAAAGTCGGCGTGGTTAATGCCCTATGCCCCACAAGGGGTTAACAGGAACCAGAGAGAGAGAAACAGATATATAGAGATACAGAGCAGGTTAAGACCACACAATTCGGTCTGAGCTGCTCAGGATAAAACGTCAATGCAAGAATGCTGCTCCGTTAAGTAGTCTGCGTTTTGAAATGCAGTCGGCGCAGGTGTCAAAGTTTTCGAACAGTTTACTGTTTAGGAAGTACATAAAGTTCACTTCCTGTCAATCAAATGTTCGGTTTGTGTAATTATTTGGAATAGTAAACATACAAAATAATTTTGCTACCTAAAGGAAATTTGTCCGATTGTATAGGTATATGTTCTAAGGATTTAAGTTTTCTCTTGAAATTTGAGCAAGACATGCCCCGTTTTCGTGTTCGATACACCAATTTGCTCTCGATCGTTTATTTTTTTTTTTTTTGCCACTTAAACTGCTCTATTCTGCTCTGTACGAAAAAAACGCTAGTATCGCACAAACATGAACGCACGCTTCGCTCGCTCTGGATGCAAGGGCGGCAACCACTTCTATTGTCAATTTGGCATTTTTACCCAGGACACTGCATTGCTATTTTGGTTTTTTTTTCGCATGCCTTATTTCAATTTAAAACCGATACTGTCCATGCATGGCTAATTTCGTTTATTTTCCATGGGACACTTTCGGTTCAAAACGTAAATATCTGTATGGATTATTTCGGGTGGCAATTTTCGCCATGGCTAATTTCGGTGCTCCGACAAAGATGTCGAAGCAAGTCCGGAAAAAACTAGACGAAAAATGGAAGATTCCGCCATCGATATAGTAGCCTGATTCTTATACCTACGGACGAAAATGGTGGAGAATAGAAACGCGACTCTTCCCATGATCTATTTCCAGCTACGAAAATGGAGATACAAAACGATAATTCAACGCCACTGTATGTTGATAATCTGAGTCAATACAGGTTTATTTTTGTGTCTAGCTCCTTTGAATAAAATTGAAACACTAGAAGAAAACTCCTTCAAAAGTAATCTACCACTCCAGCCCTCATTATTGACTGTGGGAAATATTTGTTAAAATTCGTTCGATAAAAATATCCAGTTATGAAAGATCACTCTATTTTTCTAAAACAAACGAAAGCAATCCAGTTCAGTGAAAACATTTTTTTTTTTATACCGGTAAATGTGAAGAAACAGTATCAAACAGCTGAAATACATCGAAACTTGATGACGTCGGAAAAAGGTGTCCAATCGTTCTATTGTAAAACTGTAGACAATAGAAAGCAGTTACCGACTATTTCATAGCATTCAGTCACCTATTAGTATGCACTCGAGACGTTTAGATTAATTAATTAATTAAAATTAAAAATATTAAGTGCCTTTAGTGTTCCATTTCGCGCCTGACGACTACTTTCAACAATGACCACGTATATAGTTGAAGACATTCCTGAAAAATTGAAAAAGAAATTTACCGAGGAGGAAATAAGTTTGGCGTGGGCACTTATTAGGCTAAAGGTGGGACCGGATGCAATTATCATGGTAGTGGAGCCGTTATCAAGTGAAAGTGTTGAGGTGCCTGCACAACCCTGTGTCATCAGGAACGAGTCCGACGACGACGAAGAAAGAGTAACGAGCGACGAAGATACAGTCGACGAATATCCAGAAGAAGCGCATGGTTATGAAAAATATAAAATTAAGGCAAATCTTTATAAATCCTTCTCTGCGAATAAGCAAAGGAAGAAACCGACCAAAAATAGTAAGAAGCGACTTTACATTGTACTGGGCAGACAGCTTCACACAGCGCGTCAATTAGCCAATGCACTTCAAGAACGAAACGAGTATCAACTGTTGGGATTGGATATCCTTTTCATTTTCGGCGAGAATTGGGAGAAGATTGGTCGCAATTACTGCAAGAAAAAGAAACAGAAATGGAAGCAGAAGAGAGGAGCTCCATTTGGATAGATTTATGTGCAAAATTTAAACTAAAATTTTAATATTTATATTTTTTCTGACACGAAAATAATGTTTTGAACTTATTGTAAATAAGCATTATTTTTTGAAAATATTATAAGAAAAGAGTTTTTGTTATCTATTTAAAAAAAAAAAAATAAATCATTGAGTTACCAAAGCCTAAAACGAGTTTCCATCAAATATTTGTGTTCGGCATTCGAAAGAAAATTCGATATTTCTTATCAATTTTCCCTGCCCCAATAAAGTTTGGCAATCACGTTAAAAACGACCATCGAACAAACACAATCCAGGTTAGAATTGAAGTTTGTCATAAACGTCAAATATTGCGCTGAGCCAGAAAGCGGGAAAATTTTATACTGACTAAAAGTGAAAGCGCTTAAGCCTTGTTCGGACTAGACTAGTGGTTTAGTCGAGTCGGCTAATTTAGTAGCTAAAATACTTGCTACTGTCCAAAAAATCGTTCTCACTACAATCGAGTACAGTACATGGTGATGGCTAAGGCTAATGAACTCGGTTAAAACGACAGTTCGGACTTAAACCACTGAGAGCTACTCGTCCCAAAAATAGAACGAAATATATTGACTTGACTAAATCACTCACTAAACTACTTGACTAATTTTTTTTTTGTTCAGATATATTTAGTTACTAAATTATCCACCACTCGACTAAATAACTAGCCTAGTCCGAATAAGGCTTTATCTTCAGCGCTTGGCTCAGCACAAGCGTTTCTAGAGCAAATTACCACGCAGTACTAAGCGCTTCTCAGTGCTGTTGTTTCAGGAACGCAGCCAATAATGCACCACTGTCTCTTCGAAGTCATTGCCATTGCGTATCTACGCGGAAAGCGGCTTAAACAAGGGAATATCAGGACTGGAACATTAGACAAATTTTGGAGCAACTTTTCATTAAAGGTGGCTCAGCTAATGAAAATTTTTTTTCGAAACGGTTTCGTGTGATTTACACAACAAATTTCGTTTAAATGGCACTCTTTTACAAAACAAGATGAAATTTCAATCATTCGAGCTTAAGGAAATTTCAGCTACCCACTTTTTACTAGGCACTGACAATTAACTACCCACGAAATTAGCCAACTTTTTGTTGTTGTTTTCACATGTGCTTATGATCTATGTTCCAATCCTGCCACGGCAGCTGCCACAAAATGTTTGGAAAGCCATTGGTCCCGGCCACAGAACAGCGAAATCAGGAACATGTTTAATTTCTCATCCATATTCAGGTTCGTGGATCATTTTTATCTCAGGAATGGCTATGATCCATTTTAGCTGTCAGTTTCTGTCAAACTGAGGAGATAACAGCTAACGACATTCGAATTGAATTTGTTCTCAGCGAATACTGCGACAGCCACAAATTCACAAAAAATATGGCTACTACACAATTTAGGCCGCCGCACGTTGCATCGTGGGCAAGGCAGCGCGCACATGGCATTATTGTAAAATGTGATATTGACACCTATTACACCAACAATGCCATGTGCGCGCTGCGCTGCCTGTCCTGCCTACGATGCAACGTGCGACCGGCCTTACACACGACACCAAATGTAAACTGACGTAAATGACTGTAACTAAAGAACACCACAATAACTGAATACACGTCCGCAGGTATCAGCTGTTAGCTGTCAAATGCGTTTGGGAAACATGTTTCGCTAATTGACCGGAAACATTTTAGGATCCGCAAAATGACGTTAGTTGGAAACATGTTCAACCGGATCGAAACCGGATCGGAAAGCGTTTCTAAGAAAATTAGAAAACAGTCCCAAAAATTAGAAAAAAATTTTGTTGTAGAAACCCTATCATCCGCCGAGTTTCTACGACGGATCAATTTTCAGATTCTTGGATCTTTTTTCTGATTTTGTTAGAAAAACGCTGTCCGGTGCGGTTCCGGTACAATGGAACATGTTCCAGGCAACGTCATTTTTGGATCATAATTTTTTTTTTTCGGTCCGTCACCGGTCCATTTTACCAAAACTTCTGACAGCTGATACATGCGGACGTGTCTTTTCAATTGTTGTGATGCGGTCGCCAGTATTCAATAAATTTCGCGTGTAAATTGTGTGGTAGAATTTTTTTTGCGAATTTGTGCAGTTGCAGTATTCGCAAAGAACAAATTCAGTTCGAATGTCTAACAGCTGATGGATCTGGATGGATCATAGCCGTTTCTAACTTATTACCAACTTATGACTCACGGACCTGGGTCTGGGTCGGAACTGGACCACGTTCCTGATTTTGTAACTGATATTCTATGAACTAATTCATTCCTCTTAAATGGGCCAATAGGTCAGGTCCACAAAGGTCTTCATATATACAATTTACCCTAACACGTAGTTGACGCGTTTATGCCCTTAGCTATTCCTAAACGGTTTGGTTGACATTTCGTTAGCATATACAATCGTTGCTCGTTTTATGCGGCGGATTATCGTTTGCCCTAATCTCCAGTGGGGCGAATCTCAAAGCGCGTCAGCTACCAGCATAGTAGACGCTTTGTTATCATACTCGTATAACTTGATTTTAGGCGTTGCTGTTGCTAGCATTCACCTCCTGCATTTTCACGAGACGTCGGGAATGGCTGCGACTTAGTGTTACACTCCACACTACAGGGGAGGACAACACAAATGCCCATGGCAGGAACTCGAACCCGCGCAAAAACCGGCTAACCGGATCATTATATATTTTTTTTTTTGCCGGAAGGCTAAATTCGAACAAATTTGTATTTTTCTATTCTCTATGTAACTACTAATCCAACGGACGTTGCATGTGAGCATTGTGACAGACAAAAGCACAATTTATTGTATACAAACGGCTTAAGGCGTAAGAGTAAGAAATTTTTTTACCGAATGGCGACACAAACTGCATGTGTAATTTTTTTCCGAATGTGATTTTTTAACCGCATTCAAACATCGAAAATAGAAGAACATGCTGCAAACAAATACGATTTTACGCATGCGATGAAGAAACCGTGCCCTTGGCACAGGCTACACATTCGGTTTGCACCGTAAGTGTCACCCAACACTGTCGAACTCGATCTCGAACATGGTACAAGTGGACCGGTTTTCATCACGTTTATGTGAAGTGTGTGTGTGTGTGTCTTGAGCTATTCAGAGCACATTTGTACCAGGTTCGAGATCAAGTTCGAATTCGACAGTGTATGGTGACACTAAGAATAATAAAATTTTTTACCGGATTGCTTTTAGGGCACGGAGCACGCGAGTGTAACCTATGTAAAGGGAGTGTTCATCGTATGCGCAAAATCTTATTTGTTTATAGCATGTTCTTCGATTCTGAAACTATACAAGTTTTCAGTCGTAATATGTCTACCCAGCAAAAAGTGTGGCTAACCAAATAGGGTAGGTAACTGGTTAACCAAAATAAGAAAATCGTTGCCCCCGCATGGGGGTTACGAAATGTTAAGGATAGGGTAATAAAATTAATCAATGTCATAGGTATTTCGCCAACCAGCGGTGCCCCCCCCCCCCCCCCCCCCCCCCCCCAGTGTTACTAACGTAGGCTACTACCATATTTGCCTTTCCTAAGTTGGTCCCCTAAATACCCACCAAAAGTACTATAAACAAATCAGCAACAGCCGGTTGGTATGCCTATTTGATTTTACGGTTGGATAATTTTGCTAAGAATTTTTCTACAACTTTTTCAACATTTAAATCAAATTTTTGTGTTTGCATGTCCGACCGGGACTCGAACTCGGGTCGTTGTGCTTCAGAGCCCATCGCGCTACCACATACGCCATCAAGACTAATATAGAATGGCTTCCAAAAAATGCTTTATAAGCAACACTATCCCAGCATAAAAAGTGGTGAGCTAAGTTGGCTACGTATCTGGGTTACCTAAATCATGAACATCGTAGCCCCCGAAAAGCTATCTACGTTGGGTACGTACCTAGGTTACCTAAATCATGAAAATTTTAGCCCCCGTGCCATGGTCATAGCTCAAATTTTATAGATCTCTATGGGCTGAGTAAAAATGGCGGGAACACTAACTAGCCATTAGTTAGCATAGCTATTTTGGGTAGTACGCGTTACTGGGGGGTACGTTTTTTGCTGAGTACCTGCACTGCTTTTCCAACTACTCCTAAAAACCTCGCCAACGATTCATTAACATTTTCCCCTCAATGAATTTTACCCAAAAATTAATAATAAAAAATTACCCAGTCTTTGGAGCGTATTCCTTAAAGCTGGAATCCATTTGACGGTCTCATATTCAATTTGGGTACTTGGGTACAGCAGCAACTATAATCGGCTAGGCTATACTTACACGCCCTGGCGCGATGAGAACTGGGAACTAATGCCTTGAGAATAGAAGCAAAATCAAATATGTAGGAATATGTACAAGTACAGAGTCGGTATTTCGTGTACTTCGAGCGAAATCCACTTTATTACTCTTCTGTATTAAACAAATAATACTGGACGAATGTTTCCAGAAGCAATTGTATCAATACGCTCCTATCCAGAGTCTGATACGTATTCTAGAATTCAATCATCAATATTTTCTGGTAAGTCAACAAAGTATCTTTTTTTTATATCGGAAACATTCGTTTCAATAAAATCCAACTGCCCAAGGCCTATAGCATACGAGTACATAACGGTAAACAAACACCATCATCGAAATTCTCTGTACTATCCTTCAGTTTAAATTGGAATTGTTTGTGACACTTGGTTTCATTCTGCACACCAACTTAGTATGCGTCTGTAGCTTAGCTCGGTAACGCACCGGGCATTTTTTGCTACTCGAAACACGGTCTCTGCGGTTCGCGCCCCGCAACGGGACCAACTATTTTTTATTCTCAAATTCCCTCTGAATTCATTTCTCCGAGCTTAGTGGTTTCGTATGGATAGTAGCACTCATCAGGTCTTGCATCTTTGCAGCTATCCATGTGCAAGACGACCACGAAAGTGTGAGAATTCTGTTTGTATAAGCCGTGAAGGCGTGATTTTACTTGAAAACTCGACCGTGGAGGTCTAGATGGTGTGAAGCACTTATATTAACTCACTAGAGGGGTGGAGAGAGGGTGAGAAGTGGAGATATTTGTTCCCTGGCAATTTTACTTTATGTGTACATAAAGTATCCTTCAGTCTTTTTTCAATATCATTGAGAACTGCATTTTAGTCCGGGAGATGAGCGCGTGTTTACTACCCTCACCGCGTTTTTTTTTCGGACTGTAATTAGTACATAGATTTGATATGTGAAATCACGGAATATCAATCGTGCCTGAGCAGATCCTGCCGGAAATGCCATTTAATGAATTCCAAAAATGGATCCACAATTCTCACGCCGCGCCGCGCCGGTTTGTAATAAAATATTCATAAAAGTGTAGAGGCCTGAGCAGGGCGTCCGAATATGAGACCCTGAATCACCCAAACTTCCCGCAACACACAGACAGGATAGCACAAAATTGATGTTTCAGATCGACGAACTACCCTCATCGCGTTTTTCGCTAAATAAGGTGTCAAACCAAGGATCTCGATGTCCTCTTTCCGAAAAATCAATCCTACCTCGCGAAAGCTTGCCGGAAGTAGGCGGCAGGAGCGCGCAAAGGTTAAGTTTCAGGTCGACGAACTACTACCCTCGTCGAAGTTTGCGCTAAATTAGGTGTCTAATCAAAAGTCTTGAGGACATCAAGACCTTTGATTTGACGCGCGCTCATGCCACCCTCTTCTAGCAAGCTTTCGTGAGGTAGGATTGGTTTTTCGGAAAGATGACACCAAGACCTTTGATTAGATGAGAGTAGTTCGTCGGCCTGAAACGCCACCTTTGCGCGCTCCTACCACCATCTTCCAGCAAGCTTTCGCGCCACAGGATTAGTTTTTAGGAAAAAGACCTTTTATTTGACATCTTATCTAGCGGAAAACGCGATGAGGGTAGTTGGTCGACCTAAAACATCACCTTTAATTTAGGCTATCCTGTCACAGTGCTGCGGCAAGTTTGGACGAGGCAGGATTTCATATTCAGACTCCCAGGCCTCTACAATTTCATGCATATTATATTATAAATCTACAGGAGGGTAGTTCGACATTTTTTTTACATTTTTGCAATTTATCAAGCAGCATTGATATTCCGTGATTGCACATATCGAATCTATGTACTAATTAGTCCGGAAAGAAAACGCGATGAGGGTAGTAAACGCGCGCTCGTCTCCCTTACTACTTGAAAGATGATATCGACCGCGCGAAGATGTAGATATGTATCTAGGTAAACTGAATGATGACTATACTACCGAAATTTCCACCGTTTTTTCCATCGTTCTTCTTAAATTCTCACGTTTTTCCTGTATCTAGTTGTTGACGGCCGGTCGAAATGTATTGTACAGTGTACTCGCGTTTATTGATAAAATATCGAATTACTAACCGCTCGATAAAATTCTCCCCTACAGAAAGCCAACCATTTCCTTTTTCCTGTCTTGTATTCGCATAGGTATGACGTTTGTACTCACGTTACCCATGCTATCGTAATACTTTTTTTTTTGTCTTTTGTCAAGTTAATGTGGCTTAACGTACTAAACGCCACTCTCTGCATATCAATTGAGAGTAACGACTGACTGACTACCCGTTATCGCCCACAAGTAAAATAATCGCTAAACTGCGGTATTCAATTTCGTTATTTTACTTGAATCGAAATAATAAAGGAAGTGGTGGAAAATGGCAAATGAGATCCGAAAAAAAAACGAAAGATAGGGAACAGTAGAGAGAGACTGGGGTTCTTTTAGAAAGGGGATGCTTTTATCCATTTCACACCTTCTTCGTCAATGAACCCTTTGAAGTTTATGGCAGGTCTGCTAAAATCAAGTGTTGTCTAGAAGTAGCACCTCACGCCGATTTACCACTGAGGATTTTCAAACAATTCCACACAAAAAATAATTTTCTTGCTTAAGGACTAAACTGGATACTGACCAGTGTTCAAAGAAGATTGGTTACTACCAAAAACCAAAGCTTCCGAAAACATGTTCAACACTTCCGAAATGGAAGATTCTTCGGTGAATATTCGGAGCAGTTTGGATAGCCTATCCGCATCAACCATAAGTTGTACAACCTGTGCGACGACTTTGAAGTTTCGGGAATCATGAAACTACAACAATGGGCATCGAAATTTTGTTTCAACGGAACGCTACCGGAAGAAAAAATACGGTTACGCGCTCGTTCGATTCTCCGGAAAGCCAACTTTTCGTAGGCTAGCCAGCGATGGACTAGTCATCGAGAAAACCTTTTGGCCGGAATCCGATAAAAGCTTCAACATCACCCGAACTATATTACGGATAGTTGCCAAGGGTGGGTGGAGGTCCTAGACATTACGCTTATGGTGGACAATAATGAGACCATCAGAGTGGAGGACTGGAAGGTCTCTAACTTAAAGTCACGGTTGCCCTGAAGGTAGAGGAGGCCAAACCGTACAGAAATCTCAAAAGAATCGACTGGAAGAAGTTTATACAAGTAATATCCTCCAAACTCTCAGGGACGACCAGCCTTACCATAGAGTCCATACAAGAGCTGGAGTCTAGGATTGGGATCTTCGAAAAAGCTACACTTGGGATACCAGATAGAGCAAAAAAACATAAAAGAACTACGATTGGGGTAAACCCCAATCATGCAATACTCTAGATGAATTTGAACCTGGTTTTGAATCTAACTGATATTGTTAATTAAGTGTTAAGTACAAAATTTCAGCCCGATAAATTGTATAGGTAATGAGTAAATTGGCTTAACGTATTTCATGAAATAGTACAGTTTGTATGGGAGGGGGTAGAAGGAGGGTGAGGATTACAATAAATTTTATAATGTAGGTTACAATTATCATAAAAGTGATATATTCAAAATTTCAAAGCAAGATGTTTTATAGTTTCTGAGAAAATCTGATTATTGTAAATTATCAAAAATGTGTCATTTTGTATGGGAGGGGGTAGACGGAGTAAGGGTAATCGATTAATTTTTTTTGAATCTAACTGATATTGTTAATTAAGTGTTAAGTACAAAATTTCAGCCCGATAAATTGTATACGTACTGAGTAAATTGGCTTAACGTATTTCATGAAATAGTGCAGTTTGTATGGGAGGGGGTAGAAGGAGGGTGAGGATTACAATAAGTTTTATAACATAGGTTACAATTATCATAAAAGTGATATATTAAAATTTTCAAAGCAATATGTTTTATAGTTTCTGAGAAAATCTGATTATTGTAAATTTTCAAAAATGTGTCATTTTGTATGGGAGGGGGTAGAAGGGGTGGAGCGATTTAGCCCGTTCACGAACTTAGCCTTCATTTTTTGTCAAAAATAACGTGTGCAAAATTTGAACTTCATAGCTCAACGCGTTCTCGAGCTAGAGAGGTCACGGACGGACGGACGGACAGACGGACAGACGGACAGACGGACAGACGGACAGACGGACAGACGGACATCCGGTTTTGAGATATTCGAGTGATAATATGAACTTCTGTATCATTCATTTTTTTCTGCGAGCCTTATTTCTTAGCGTTACAAACTTTGTGGCAAACTTATAATACTCTCAGATTTCATCTAGAGTATAAAAACTCTTCCTCCGTGGTGGGACGAGGACTTGTTTAAACTACGTAAATTATGATAACTAAGGATATTTTTAACATTTGTTATAAGCATACGTTATGGCAGCCATACAAGGACTGCTTGAAATTCTGCAAGAAAGTCATTAGAATTATGGAGAGACCACTGTAAGTCAATTGAGAACACTAGAGCTCAACACGACGGCACAAGATTCTTTCTAAGTACTCCTTGAACTCCTTATGACAACACTCTTCACGGACAGCGAGGACCGCTGCGCCACCGACAGGTTAGGTGAGCAGTCCTTTTCTAGAAAACGAATAGCATCGGTAATCACAGAAGAACATGGCTAGTGGCCATGTTCAGAAGCTGCATAGCACTTCCCAGGTCTTGGAGACATGTACGCGTCACGTTCATTCATTGCTCATGAGTTCCCAAAGGACTTCAGGCCTATAAGCCTCACTTTCTTTGTAATGAAGGCCATGGAACGAATCTTGGATAGCCATATTTGACAGCTATTATTGAAATCGAAAATTGCAAAAGGACAGCATGCGTATCTCGAAGGAAAATCGACCGAGACGGCTCTCCATGAGGTAGTTCGCACAATTCAGCATGACCTACACTTCAAGCAATCACTCTAGCCGCTTTCTTGGACATTGAGGGTGCGTTTAATAACACCCGAATTGATATCATTCAGAAGTCCCTCACCGAGCTTGGGATAGAGACTTGTTTTAGCAGCTGGATTGTCGCGATACTAAAAAGCAGAGCGATTCTATCGGAGCTCGGAGGATGTCAAGCTACCAAGTACGTACGCATGTCTCCCCTGTTATGGATTATAGCGATGGACGGACTTCTAAGAAACCTAGAAGCGTCAGGAGCCAAGTAATCTGGTAATTCTGGTTTTGAGTAACTTATTCGTGATGAGCGAAAACATGAGCGGAGCTTTGAGTATAGTAAACACTTGGGTCGCAAAGTGCGGACTTAGTGTGAGCCCGAGCAAAACCGAGCTAGTCCTTTTAAGCACATGGACCAAAATACCGGAGTTTCAACTCCCACAACTTAATGGCCACTTTGTAAAACTGTCACCCAAAGCTAAGTATCTCAGAGTCATTCTCGACTCGAAACTTATGTAGTTGGGAAGTCAACATTGAGCATCGTACAAAGAAAGCCTATATAACCCTCTGTCTGCAGGAGAACTTGCGGCAGGAGCTGAATCCTTCAGCCAAAGATGATTTTATGTATGTACACGGCTGTAGTGCAACTAATAATTCTCGCTTACGGGGTACTGGTATGGTGGCCAGCTCTTCGTAGGAAGTATAATATTGACCTATTGAGTGAAGTGCAAAGAACCGCTTGCATCGCAGTCACGGGAGCTATGCGTTCATATCTAGCTGACGCACTAAATATCATCCTAGGTCTACTCCCTTTAGATCTATGGTACAAATAGAATTCAACGCCGCGTGCAGCGCTGTCAGAGTAAGGGAGTCTAGATATTGGACGTCCAAATCATATGGGCATGGCAATATACTAGAGTCTCTACTTGTCGGAGTTCGAGACAAGATGTTGCCAAAAGATTATATCGCCACCGAAGTAGACTTTTACAAGCCCCTCGTAACTGGGTTCCCAACGACAGCAGAATGGAATGAGGGGGAGGTGACTGAGCGATGCGACTGCAAAAGATTCACTGATGGCTCTAAAATGGATTGTGGAGTCGGTGCGGGAATCTTTTCTGAGGATCTCAGAGCATCAACTTATTTTCACCTCCTAGACAATGCAATCGTATTTCAAGCTGAGGTGCTAGCAATAAGGGAAGCGTGTGGGATGCTGACGCACCGCACAGGAACGATAAGAAGTGTCGCCATCTTCTCAGATAGCCAGGCCGCGATGAAGGCTCTGGAATCAATAACAATCTCATCAAAAATAGTCAAACAATACTGCAGCGAAGTGGCTGGACTAGCCGACCTCTTCATAGTTGAAACAGGACATAGGAATATAGAGGGGAACGAGAGGGACGATCAACTGGCGAGACAGGGCCCTGCGCCGCACACCGTTTAGTGCCATAAAAAGGGAGATTCATATACATTTCATGACACGGACAAGATGGGGCCCACTAACAACGTGTCCCACGTCTAGCAAACTATGACCATTATACAACGCACCTAAAACTAATGCCCTTCTGAAGAGAACCCGTTCGGATGTCGCAAAAGTTACAGCGGTTACGAAGGGATATTGGCCAGTGGGAATGCACACGGCCTGATTGGGTATACCTTACAATATTTTCTGCCGAAGCTGGAGGAATGAGGAGGAAGGGAAACTCTGACCCATTTCTTGTGTAAATGCCCGGCTTTTGCCAGAATCAGGCATCAAGAACTGGGCAGTGCTCTCTTCCAAGATATATCCGACATCTCCAAGAAGGGTATCGGAGAGATCATACATTTTCTCAACTCCGCAGGATGGATCTGAGGACGAATACCTCAGAACGTTCTTGATAGCAACGGTTAATTCCTCTTATAAGGCGTCTGACATCAACACGGCGCACACTTAGCGCTAATTGTGTTTTTTTTTTCTACTGAGTTGTAAACAGCCACACTAACCAACCAACCATATATACAATATTTCAAACAAGTATCTATATCTATTTTTAAGACAAAATGAAATTCTGTCCGAAATACCAACAGCTTCCACTACGCGAGCATTTTGATCCTGTTAAATTTCAAGATACTTTCTATCAATTCAAGTTAATCTCTCTACATCCCAGAGTCGGTGGGGCTTTTGCTGTTGTTTAATTTTCTATTGTTCTCTGGTACACCAACTTCCTGCTGTATGTACTTGTGCATACTTCTATTCGCAATGATGCAGTAGTCAGTCAATCCCCCCGGAAAATGAAGCGAAATTTGGTATAAATGTACACAAGTAGGTACATTGTATAGGGGGAGCAATAGTCTGATGCAGAATCGACAAGGACATCGACTGGGGTGAAAATATATATGTTGTGGAGACGAAATTCCTCCACATACTGGCATGATGTGGCACACACCCTTTTCGACATTTGACACTTTTCCATCGATAACACGTACCACGCGACAGAGTCCATATTACGCACCTACGTACGAATATACTATATCTTGCTGAAATGACTGTTGATCGAATATGGAATGTGCAAAGTGTCTACATATACGAGTACACATGGCACTGTTTTCAGTACAGTATCAACGCACCCCTCCTTTCTGTGCTTATTCAGTCATATCGAGGTATAGGATTAAGTATCAATTCAGGATGGGCTTAACGTTTTCTTAGATGAAGAGCTGGGAAGTCTGCGGTTGAACTAGGCAAACATTACGGAAGTATTGTTTACATTCACTTATTACGGTCGTATCTTTGGGTTTGGTATCATAATAAAAGCTTTGATTGCAAGCATAAAGTGTGCAAGACTATGTTACGGTAGTGCAACAATAGAAGAGATACTGACTCGTATATTGTATGTACTATATATGGCGATCCCAAAAATACCGCAGGGCAGTTAAAGTTTTGATTCATTTGGGAGACAGGCGTCACTCAGTAACATACGAAATTGTCTATAAAGTAGGGGCAGATTTTTACTCGATCAAAGGTGCATTTCAATCAACAACCACAGCGCCTACTGAGAGAGATCAGCCACTAGACATCTTGTAAGGCCTGCCGATGCAGTACGCAATTGGGAGCAGTACTACTACTTTGTCTTACCCCCAAGTGGGGCATAGCGTAGACAGTACTAGAGAGCGAAAGAGGCCCAGCTTGGTCAAAAAACTGAGATAACTGTTTTGCCAGATTTTGGACAGCATAGCAATTCGAACGAAGCTTTGAATATTATTTAAATACATAAATATTGAATAACACATAGAGGCTGTAAATACTCGTCACAAATATTCGCAGAACATCCAAATTCATTTAACCAAAATTAACCTCAAACTCGTTCCACAGCTAAATTAACCGATAATTTTAAATGTCCCAAGTTAAAAACTATGAAACAACTTGTCTTCCTGTCTAAGGGTGATTCAATCGAGCAGCAAAATATGAAGTTCGTTTTTTAAATGAAGTTGCTCACGCGGTGAGTTGAGTCACCTTTTAGAGATGTCAAGTTTATTGTCAGCGGTAAAAAATGAAATTTGGGCAAGTCAGGTAAAGTCTACGCAAGAAAAACCGTTGATGAAATTACGTTTCCAAAGATGAATCGAGATTTTGGCTAACTGCCAAATAATGTCAAATCCTTGTTTGTATATCATATCAGATTCAGACGCAGAGAAAAATATTTTGAAAAATAAATATCGTATTCAAATATATGCTCTCTCCTTATATTTGTATCAGTATCGGATTTTTATTGTATAGTATATAATAAAAATGCGATACGATATTTAATATGAATCTGTTATGATATACAAATAAGGATTTAATATATTAAAATTAAAATTTGCTGATTTGTTTGGGTAAGAAGGGGATGCGGAGGTGGTGATGGTTTTTTGAAATCTTAATGTGTGTGCTCCAAGGCAGCTACTGGGCGATTTGCGATTGCAACTCGCGACCAATTAATTCACTATTCAATGATGATCGTGTGCACCTGTTTCCTAGGCATTGAGCTCCGCGATTGCGACTCTGGCTGTGCAATGTACAATAGTGTATTGGCGCCATGGTGATTGTATTTGCACGAGCATGATTGAGCATGGCATCCAATGGTGTTGAAATAGTACTGCTCGGATGCTGCACAGGTTGTGGCTATGCAATACAATACACCAGAACATTCGCTTCGTCACTCACACTCACAATCACATGACTCCCATATTGCACTTATTTCAGTTTCTAACCAAAAATATCCTTGTCGCCACCAGAGGACTCGAAATGCCATATTCAGTACTCCTAAATATTCGCCTCTTCACCGCGATTCATATGACACCCATATTGCCCATTGTTCACTTGACTTCCAAGAATGTCCTTTTCGCTCCGAAGGACTCGAAATGCCATCTGCACTACTCCTGGATATTTGGGTCTCCACCCCAATTCATATGACACCCATATTGCCCATATTTCGCTTCACTGCCAAAAATATCCTTTTTCGAATGTCCATGTTGCCACCGAAGGACTCGAAATGCCATCCATAGTACTCCTAGTCGTTCGCCTCTTCACCCCGATCCATATGACACCCGATATCCTTTTTCTAATATCTTTGTCGCCACGGGAGGACTCGAAATGCCATATTCAGTACTCCTGGATATTCGCCTCTTCACCCCGATCCATATGACACCCATATTGCCCATTTTTCACTTGACTTCCAAGAATGTCCTTTTCGCTCCGAAGGACTCGAAATGCTATCTGCACTACTCCTGCATATTCGGGTCTCCACCCCGATTCATATGACACCCATATTGCCCCTATTTCGCTTCACTGGCAAAAGTATCCTTTTTCGAATGTCTTTATCGGCACCGAAGACTCGAAATGCCATCCATAGTACTCCTAGGCATTCGCCTCTTCACCCGGATTCATATGACACCCATATTGCTCATATTTCGCTTCACTGGCAAAAGTATCCTTTTCCGAATGTCCTTATCGGCACCGAAGGATTCGAAATGCCATCTACACTACTCCTGGACATTGGCCTTTTCACCCCGATTCAAATGACACCCATATTGCCCATATTTCGCTTCACTGCCAGAAAAATTCTTTTTCGTATGTCCTTTTCGCCACCGAAAGACTCGAAATGCCATCTACAGTACATTCGCTTCACGTACATACATATAAAAATCCTTGATCGCATAGCCAGGACCTGCGCAACATACGAGTATGTACTATTTCAAATAAAAATCATTCATTTCGCATCCACACAAATCGCAAAGGTATTGCCAGAAAAAGATATTCTCCCAAGGCGAGATACTTTCAAACAAAGGATAGTTTACCACAAAGACAGATTTTCAACACCATTGTGTACCGTGCTCAATCATCCTCGTGCAAATACAGACCATCTCACAGCCACAGAGTCACAATCACCATCGCGGCAATATACTACATTGCCCAGGGACGAATCGCAGTCGCAATCGCTCATAGCATTCGTTCGTCTAATGCAAGATCGCAATCGCAAAGCAGCTTCTAGGAACACACCTCTATATAAAATACACACAAGTAGTGCAGTCGCGAATCGCAAATCGCAATCGCAAATCGCCCAGTCGCTGCCTTAGAACACACACCTTTATAGGTTTCGTTTACATGTGAACGCTGAGCCAGGCACCGAATGCTACATTGAAAAGCACCAACAAGAAGATACCTTTTCTGCTCTTACATTGCAAACATGAATTCATGAGTATTCATTGTCCGCTTACGAAAATGTGAAGCTGTAATGTCACGTGCAGAGATAGCGAAGAAGTTGCACACTTCTTTTGTGTAACCTTTTATTCTCCACGCAAGCACCAACAATGCTTATCAAAGTTACGTCTGCAAATCCTGCATTATTCGATTCTGATAATCGCAGCATTTTCTGACTCCGACTAAATCACTCACTTGCTTTCTTATCTTAATCATAAATCACAAATAAAACCTCCAACCGCGAAGATATACTTCACTTATGTATTTCATACATCCTGAGCATACACTAAATTAGATCCATTATAAACTTATTGCATTTTTCTCATAAACAATAGTTCGTTCTTGTTAACTTGCTTATCTGGCTTTTTCTTGGTGGCATAAGATAAACAATATCTGATTCTTGCAGTAGAGCAAAATCAGCTAGTTCTGTAAGAATATTAATTTTAAGTAACCAGTTGAACTCTAACCATCGTGTTTGCCGGTTGCATTTCGCTGTTAAGGAAATCATCTGTCTTTGAATAAAAATCTTATTATTTTAAACGTGAGTTTTTCATTTCTGAAATTCGGAAATTGTTAGTCTTTTGCGTAACCTTTTATTCTCCACGCAAGCACCAACAATTCTTATCAACACCATTTCAACCGATACCATCCAAATTTAAGGAAATTAGTAAACAAATAACTATCCGTTGATATTTGGTATCCACCTACATGCGTGAATTTGTTTACGTATAAATTCTTCTTGGTCATTGGTGCCATCAGACACGTCCGCAGGCAACAGAACGATGGCAAACCGCTCGCGCCCCGGGTCGGGATTCGAATCACTGTACACGACTCATAATCCAAACTCATCACTTGGCAACAGTGTTAAAAACCGTCAGTTTTTAACCCTGCTAATGACAAATTCGGAACACCGACGATTTTGCTTATATAGCACAACCAACACGACATGGGTGCGAAGCGTATTCGAAGAGAAATATACAATGCTAAAGTGTAGATATAGACAAATCCAGAGATTTCGCTGTTGATTTTCTTTAGGTGTGTACGTGCACATGGTGTGTTATGTGTGGCATTGAACTAGTAAATTAGAGTTTATCTCGAAGACTATTTAAGGTACCGAAAAGTGATTCAAGCATTTTTTATGGACTTTTTCATGATCTTTCGTTTTGTCTTGGAAAGTTTTTCGCTAGGATTGATAGTTATAAAGATATAAGCAAACAACTTAAAAATACCCCCTTAAACAAAAATTTTCTCTAAGAATCACCATACACAGTCGGACTTGTAAGGCCATAAGGTTAGTTTTCACTAAAGTTGTATTGCGTAGAGGTATTGATGAGAATGGTATCTTTCCATCTTTGGGAAGAAAGTGCGCTATGTGGTCTCCTCATATTTCATATAAATTAGTTATGCGTTTGTTTATATAACGCATATGTAGTCCAGACGCACCCTTTTTGGGTAGTTTAAGTTGATTTAGGTCAGCCTTGTTTCCAAGTCAGTGTAGTATGATGTACTTAAATAGTTCAAACTAAAAGACAGATAGTGAATCCAGTAGATTTAGAATTTGGTAAGTTACCTTACTGAGTGCTAGGTGGTAATTGCTACTCGTTATTTACGAAGTTATGCGAATTTCATTAAATTGTGCTCGTGAAAATGTGTCCCAGAGGGTGTGATCGCGTTTTTTTTTTGTCATGGCAAGCCGATATGTCATCTCCTTAGGATGTGCAGTTGATGATATATTGGTAAGAATTGCCGTTTAATGTGTTTATGGCTGATTGGTGGAGAAGTTGTCTCGTGAGGATGTGCGCTCGACGATGAGCCATGCAATTTGACTGGCGGTATCCCAGATCATTTTGTAAGAGCTGGACTCGTAGCGATTTACCGGTTAGGCTGGGGGAGTCAATGGTTTGATTGGCGGGATCCCAGATCGCTACTCTCCTGGACAATGGCTCAGAAGGTTGCCAGAACGCACGATTTCTACAATTAGAGAGTGAATTTCTGAGGTATAACTTAAACATCTTAGGAGTTATTGAGATAAGATAGTGGAAATTTATCTCTCCAACGGGTAGCACTGTAATATTGTACTCCGGTAGAGCTACCGGTAGTGGTCGTGAGTCAGGTGTTGGTCTCCTTTTAACCAGAGTCGCACGTAACTGTCTCTTATCCTACGATCCGGTCTCCGACCGAATCATGACCGCCAGGTTCCGGACCAAAATGAGAAACATCTCAATAATGCAATGCTATGCTCCAACTGAACCCGACAATGTCTTGGCGAAGGACTTCTTCTACAAACAACTAAACGCCGTTCAGAGCAGAACACCTAAAGGTGACATTGTAATGGTTATGGTTGATTTTAATGCAAAGGTGGCGCTGATAACTATGGGCTCAGACATGTGGAGGGGAGACACGGCCTTGGGGATCATAAAGACAACGATGAAAGATTTGCAGAGTTCTGCAAATTTCACAGTCTCTTCATCGGGGGTACTATGTTTGAGCATAAGGACCACCACAAAATCAGTTGCTCCTCTGTTGATCGGTGCAGAGCACAAAATGAGATCGACCACTTTGCCATTAGTAAAAGATTCAAGAGTTGCCTCCTAGACGTTCGAAACAAGAAGGGTGCCGATATTGAGATGGGAAGAGATCATTATCTTATGATCGCTAATGTTCGATTGCGTATTGCAGCCGTGCGCCGTCCTACTAGCGAAAGACCCAGGCGCCGCAAATTTAACACCGCTCGACTAAAAAATCCAGCTGGCTTACAACAATATAATGACCATCTTGCGCAAAAAGCAGCTGAGATAACTAGTCACCCAGATAGTGACATAAATGAAAACTGGGATGCCATAAAAAAATGCGTACAGTGATAGCGCAGATACATACCATCTTTGGCACAAATCCGGATTGTCGGAATAAGCCGATGTCCGACGATTCATGGTAGCAGATTGTTGAAAGAAAATGACTGAAGGTTCGTTTGGCTGCAGCATCAGACGACAATCGAAGCAGCATCGAACTCCTTCACCGTCAGAAAGCTCGAGAAGTTCAGCGTAGTGTGCAACGCGATAAAAGAGTTTATGCGAATTCTATTTTAGCCTCAGCAGAAGAAGCCGCAAAAAGTAACAACTTTAACGCCGTATACGGTGTCATCAAGGAGTTCACAGGTGGTCATATAGATAATTTAGCTAACCATCCAAATGTGCGTATACGGTCCACAGTCCCGACTAAAGAGGAACTAGTCAATGCAATTATTGCACTAAAACGAGGAAAGGCCGCCCGACTCGACGATATCCCTGCCGAACTTTATCAAGCAGCGCCAAGCGTAACTGCCGATTTGCTGCACCCACTTGTTGATAAAGCGTGGAATACATAGACCTTTCCCACTGAGTGGAAGGAAGGTTTGATCATCAAACTTCCAAAGAAGGGTAGCCTCACAGACTGTAATAATTGGAGAGGCGTTTGTGTGCTTCCTGCCGTTGCCAAGATAATAGCTAAAATCGTCCTGGAAAGACTAAAGGCCCATTTAGAAAGCACAATTGATATAGGGCAGGCTGGTTTTCGATCAGAATTCTACTGTGTCGATCACATTAACACCTTGCAAATCATCATCAAGCAACGCGCTGAGTATGATTCTCCTCTTCACTTGGTTTTCATTAATTTCGAGAAGGCTTTCGACAGTGTGAACCGGGATTCTATATGGGCGGCCTTGCGCAGGAGAGGCATCTCTGAGAAGCTTGTAGCTATTATTAAGGCAACCTATGACGGCGCGAAATGTCGCATTCTGCATAAAAGTAAGGTGTCGGGGGACTTTGAGAATCGCAGTGGAGTTTGGCAGGGGTGCATCCTCTCACCGATCCTGCTCCTCATTGTGATCGGCAATATGTTGCATGCAGCCCTATCCGGACTAGACAGAGGAATCCAATGGACTTTGACATCTTATCAACAACATCTTGACTACGCTAACGACATATGCCTACTCTCCCACACAATCTTGGATCTGTCCGCAATGACGTTAGATCTCGAGAGGCAGACAAGCAAGGTTAGGCTAAAGATTAATACCAACAAGACCAAGGTTCTTAGCCCGCCATTGCGAAAAAGAAATCCGACACCTATTGCCATCAATATCAATGGGCAGTCTGTGGAAAAGGTGGACAACTTCGTCTAACTGTGTAGCATTGTTGCCGAAAATGGTGGTACGGAGCAGGTCATCGCTCGTCGTATCAACCAGGCTAAATGCGCATACAGCATGCTGTCCAAAATCTGGCAAAACAGTTATCTCAGCATCAAGACCAAGCTGGGCCTGTTTCTCTCCCTGGTACTGTCTGTACTTTTGTATGGGAGCAGTACATGGAAAATTGCAGTAAGTTACCAGAAAACTGCAAGTTTTTGTCAACTCACGTCTTCGTCGGATTCTAAGAATCTTCTGGCCGGAAACAGTATCAAATGTAGAGCTAAGTTACCGTACGAAGCAGATGCCAATCGACGAATTGATACGCAGGCGAAAATCGCAGTGGATAGGTCACACATTGCGGAAGAATGATAAATACATTGCTTTGAATGCAATTAAATGGCACCCCATTTCCAGCCAAGGTCGACCAAGAGGGGCTCCTAAAATCATATGGCATCGATCTGTGGCAAACGAGTGTGAGGCGCTGAGTAAGCCTTTTGAGGAGTTGCGCCCCATTGCCCAGAACAGAGTACGATGGCGCGGTTTAAGTGATCGCAAGGTGAGGTCAACTTCGCCTAATGTCGGAGCTTGAGTCATGCGGTCATGATCAATTATAACGCCATCGATTTGGGCTTTTTGCATGGGGACGTTGGATGTTGGATTCAGAAGCTCTTCAAAATAGGACGCCCATCGTTTCTTGGTGTTATCGGTGTCGCTGATACTCAATTGACCTAACCCCTTGTGGGGCATAGCGCGTTAACTGTTCCATGTGGCCCAGTTGACGTTTCGTTGGCATAAACTGGTTTCGGAGAATGCAGTTGCCAGCATGCACCACTCGCTGATGATGTTTCCATATTTGTCCTTACAGAGGCTAGTCCTAGTTGATAGCCGTAATTAATGGCGTTTACTAGTCGGTATGGTTGTCTGGTGTTTCTATTAATGTCCAGAAACTGCTTGTCAAAGAATTTTCGTTTCTTACGTCTAATTATTCTATTTGATAATCGCCGTAGCTCTTGATATTTTTCTTTGGCTCTAGTTGGACGTTGGATACATTGTCTGTAAGCTTCGTTCTTTGCGTCTAAGAAAATGTGGCAAACCTAAAACATGATTGGTATTGACGAAAAATCCAAAGCAAGTGTTCTATTTATGTATTTTAATTTTAGAACATCTCTCACTCTGCTCGACTAAACTATTTTTTTGTTTGTTTTTGTTTTAACCATCAATGTAGTAATACCTTTAACCATGCCGGCAGGTTTATTAAAATTTCCCGCACGTTAATTCTCTTCAGAGTGTTAAATGAAATAATAGGGAGTACCTGTATCGTGTTACTTACAGTTCTTACACTCTTGGCTCAACTTCTTTTTGGTTCAGTCAACTTATTAACGAATGATGGTTATGGCTCCATATGAAAACTCTACTCGACCCCAGCGTTTCATTTATCTTTTATCTACGTACATATGAACATGTTGTTGCATCACATGTTTGCAGAGTAGGAGGGCTTGAGATTGAGAGCGCCCAGACAGACAGTTTTGAAAAATATATGAAGCTGGCAGAAGTACCGAACCAACCGAACAAAGTATCTACTGGATTGTTGTTACCTGGTCGGTCTCTAGTATTAACGCGAAGAGATAAGTCACGATTTTTACCTGGTTTCCGGAGTGGATACTAATTGGTATATGCGATGATGGAATGGCATAAATTGTTAAACATTAACGTAAAGTAAGAAGGAGTAAAAAGATGACGGTTTATGTGCAGTGCAAGGTAGATGTTAATGCATAATTGTGTTAGCTGCATATGGAGACCTAAAGCCACTGGAAGTATGTTTTGTTTAATTTCAGATTTTGTCTTTGGCTGAGCCGCCAGCAGCTGAGTTAATCTTTTCCTTAACTCTCTTGCGTGCTGAGATTAGAGACAGTGTAGAGTCGCTAATGAATGGTCTCCTACCGCGCTCCAATCGACCCGCAAATGTTACGCCACACGAAATAATTGAGTCCTTAGCGACCTTCCATCTATCATCAATTGTAGGATTCTCACAAGGTGGTGCAATAGCTCTCTCGTGCAAGGCGGTGGAATATGCACGTCTTATTGATGGATCTTTAAGCTTTTGCACATTAAAACGTGGCAAGATTCGTGCATTTTGAGGGTGCTGGATCGCTGCCATTCGTAAGCGTAATTTTGCGATAACAAGTTGGTGGTCGCTGCCAAAATCAGCACCTCGCTTCGACCTGACGTCCAAAAGGCAATTCCTCCATGTCTTGGAAACGGCTATATGGTCAGTCTGGTTATTGTTCTGCCATCCAAAGAGGTCCAGGTTGTTAAGTGGCAGCGTTTGTGCTTAGACAGGGTACCGCCAATGACGAGTTGACGAGAGTTGCAAAACTCCACGAACATTTCGTCATTTTTCTTCCTGTTGCCTAGGCCCCGATTGCGGTGGTGTTCTAAGCCTACATTGTCAGACCCAACTTTGGCGTTGAGATCCTCCGTGATAATTTTTATGTCACCTTTGGGAGCCTTGTCGAAGGTGTCCTTGTAATTGATCCGCTGGTTCAGTCGGGGCATAACACTAAATTATTGTGATGTTTCTAACCCTGAATTTGAATCTGGCTGTGATAATACGGTCGGAGACGGGCTTCCAGTCAATTAGAGATAGGCGTGTCTCCTTAGTCAACAGAATTCCGATGCCTGCCATTCGAGGTGACGTATCGTCTTCATTTCCAGAGAAGAGCGGTACTGTTTGGGAGCTTGATGATAAAGTCGTTCCCAATCCAGGCCATCTTGTTTCACTCAGTCCTTGAATATCGACGATGTATGCGGTCCCGTTCGACTTCAGTGAGCTATTTTTTATATAGCGCAGAGGTAGCTCTCCAATGGGGTTTTCGATAGCGCGTTCTTTTTATGATCTTTCAGCTGGGTGTGACGTGTTGGTGTTTTCACATTTATGTTGCATCTCCACGATTCGCCTACTTTCTGAGACGCACTGGTGTTATTGGCCATTCGGGACGACCATCGTTATGTACCTCTACTAAATGTTCTGAACTGCAAAACTTGGTTGGCTTGTTTGGCCGTTCCAGAGGGCGCCCACGAGGAGGGCTATGGAAGAGGTCTTTTGCCCTCCACTTGCTTATACCAGATTTTTTTTTACCTTCATTTCTCCTGTATGGGGACCTACGCTTAAAATTAGCCTATAACGACGCATCGCTACACATTCTCACAAAATTTCATGTATGTAGCCGTTCGTGAGATATTTTATGGACAGACGGACAGACAGACATTTGACCGATTTCACAAGGGTTTTGTTTTTACTACCTAAAAAGGAATCATCCCATCTTAGGAAACTCAACACACATGTTTACTTATAGTGTATCTGAAGGCGTGGAAAACATTGACAAAGAAGGAACTTCTGACGTTTTTAAGATAGTGGAAAAAACTTATGCTACCAGCCATAAGCGTGGTCCGTGGAGCTCATTTTGTTTGATAGGCCATGTTATTACGACAAATAAAATGATAAATCAAGCTTCAACAGATATGAGAACGAAAAGTGTTGCTAGCTCCCGGGCTATTAGTATAGACCTTTACAGAGGAGTAAAAATTAGTTCAATCGTATAAAAACCAAGACCATATAAGGAACCCCAAACTACCCTACTTTTTAGATTTTTTTTAGTCTATCCATCGAACAGAAAACAGGAAGAGAATTCGTGTAGTTTTGAAATTTGGCACAGTTGATGTGGAGAGGCCTCTGAATATAAGCTCCAGAGTCCCCGTTGATATAGGGTTCGACCGCAAATTTTTTCCAGTTTTCCTTGAAAATTTCGGTTCTTTAGTGTAGACATTGATTTAAAAATAGGAAAAAAACGTGCAGTTTTGAAATTGTACCAAATTAATGAGGGCAGTCTCCTGAATATATGCTCTTATGTTCTCGTTGATGGAGAGTCCGGAACGGTATGGGAAAGGGTGGCAAAGTCAATTTTTAAGTTTACCTTATGCCGAACTGAGAGAGGTCTACAACTCTGCGCGGAACACATGCAAATCTGTTGTCAATAAAGCTAAATTTCAGTTCGATAGTAAAATCAGACAAAAAGTTTTCGTTGAGCGAAAAGGTAGCAAAGGCTTCTGGTCACTTGTTAATGCTGCGAAGAATAACTTCAGCTGTTCTTCCATTCCACCACTTGTACATGATGGGAAAATATATAGTGAATCACTAGAAAAGGCCAATTTGTTTACTGAAATCTTCGGTGCAAACTCTTGGCTACTGCCCACTACGCAAAATACCCTTATGCGATTCACACCAGAAGCCTTTACATTTCCGCACTAGGGAAGTATTTAAAGTACTCTCGAAGCTCGATGTATCAAAATCGGCTGGACCTGATGGCATCTCCCCATTTGTTCTCAGACATTGCGCTCCCTCGCTAGCGAAACCTCTTCGAAAACTATTCTATCTATCCTACTCGACAGGAGTTTATCCATCAACATGGAAGCTGGCACATGTCCAACCAATCCCCAAAAAAGGTGAAGCATGTTATCCCTCTAACTATCGACCAATAGCATTGACTTCGGTCCTGTCAAAAGTCTTCGAAACCCTTGTCAATAACCAACTTTTGAGTTATCTTGATTCACACCATCTCATCAGCGATCGACAATACGGTTTCCGTTCTTCGCGCTCCAGCGGAGATTTAATGACATATCTCACCGAAAGATGGAATCGATGTATTCATCAATTTGGTGAAGCTAAAATCATTGCCCTCGACATTTCGAAAGCTTTTGACAGAGTTTGGCATCCGGCTCTTTTAGCTAAACTCCGGGCTTTTGGTCTGGACCCAAAATTAGTTATATGGATTCAAAGTTTCCTCCACGGCCGTTCGCTTCAAGTCGTTCTTGATGGAGTAAAATCGAATTGCCATACCACCAACGCAGGGGTCCCTCAAGGTACCGTCCTATCACCAACGCTTTTTCTTCTGTTAATCAACGATCTTTTAAGTGTGACATCAAACCCAATTCACAGTTTTGCAGATGACAGTACTCTTGATTCTATTTCTACTTTTAACTCCGCAGCTGACTCCTGCCAAAATGCTACATCTCTCAATCGAGACTACATGTCTGGCTCACTAAATAGAGATATCTCAAAAATTATTGCATGGGGGAAAGCGAATCGAGTAGAGTTGAATGCCAACAAAACTCAATGTTGTCTCCAATAAACGACGTCCCCGATCTACCGCCCAACCCATTCTTGTCGATGGTGTCGGCATTACTGATTCACCCACATTGAACGTACTAGGTATAAACATCTCTAGTAAACTAAATTGGTCTGACCACATCTTTAACATTGCAAAAAATGCAATGAAGTGTCTGCGTTTCATGAATCGCTGTAAAAGATACTTTACTCCATCTGATTTGGCGCAAATTTATAAGGCCCACATAAGACCGCGACTTGAAAATAATTCCCACATATGGGCAGGCGCAGGTTGAACTGCCCTAGCCGCATTAGACAAAGTTCAACGGAAAGCTGTCAAGCTTATTGGCGATGAATCCATAACTTCTCATATAGAGTCGCTTGAACACCGGCGAAATGTCGGTTGCTTATCACTTTTTTATCGCTACTACAACCGCCGTTGTTCTGCCGAAATATCCAGTCTTATTCCTGAGCTTGCTCTTCCTTCGCGTAACACCCGGCTAGCCTGCCGTGCCCATCCTCATTTTCTTGAACTCAGTAGTAGTCGTACCGTTAAATTCTATGATTCATTTGTATCCAGAACAACACGAATGTGGAACAACCTACCATCTTTTGTTTTCCCCTGCAGTTATGATCTGCAAAAATTTAAACGAAACGTACATCGGTACCTCATTCAAACTCAACCCATCCCAGCCCCACTACCCTAATTTCCTTCCCGCCAAGGCTGTGCTCTCGCATCAAAGGGTATCCCCTAAGCCTTAACATAAACATAAAAAAAATTAATACAATACATACAAGGACCAACTTGTATGGAAAGCAGCCTCGGTTTTCATTTTGTACAGAGAAGTATAAAGAAAGAGAATTAACTAAAAATCGCACATTGCTTTGTACTATTATCCAGACTTTTTACCGCTTCTGTTCTGTTTTTTGTTCATAGAACAAATTAAATTGTATTCAAAGTCACTGACGTTTGAATAAGCAGTTCACTTCTGACTCTTTCCGAGCTATTACAACTTTCACCATCCAAACTTCTCGACACATTTGTGTACTTCATTATCCTTACTCTACATTACCACAATACAAGAATTTCTACGAATGAAGTCCCTTACTACACCCCTCCTTCGACAAAATTTATTCAAATGCGATAGAGCTCAGTCTACCCAGGCAGGCAGTAACTAGCATTAGGAGAAGAGTATTTTCGTAAATCTCAAAGCCAAATGCATCATCATATATCAGCAGCAGACAATTTCATTTAATTTTATTGCTATACAAAAACTCCCGACACCAGCCCCTTATAGGGTACATACTTCTTAGTCCTTTGCCACTCATGTCACCCAACTGATAACAGGGAGACGATTTTCCTTTTATGAGTAGGAACTTGTGCACAATGTTAGTGGTACTGGCACTGCTAAGCATCACAAGATGTAGCATAAGTACCGACAAGAATAACTAGAAAGCCATCATTGCTTGAGCATTTCTCGCTCCGCTTTTAAGGAACCGAGTGGAGCAAAACATTGGCGATACTGTTCCTTATTGCCGAGAAATGAAACGGAGCAGAGTGTAACGTCTTAAGTTTCAATGCATCGGAATGTTGAAACTTCCCTTTGCTTGAATGGATGATGCTTTACTTTATCCAATTCCACAGGGGTTAAGACATGCACTCCAACATGGCGCCAGTGTCACTGTCACCAGATCACTGTTGGCTTTTAAGGCTCGGCACACACGACAAGTATTTTGGTTGCGAGCATGCATCGAACCACGTCAAAATCAATAGAACAGTGGCAGTGATGAAATTTGTTATTTCTATTAATTTTGACGTGGTTCGATGTATGAACGCGACCAAAATGCTTGTCGTGTGTGTCGAGCTTTAGAGCAACTAACAGTGATCTGGTGACAGTGACACTGGTGCCATGTTGGAGTACATGTCTTAACCCCCGTGGAATTGGATAAAGCACCATCCATTCAGGCCAAGGGAACATTCCGGTGCATTGAAACTTAAGACGTTACACTGAGGACGTCGTCGTCGTTATACATGCCACAGAAGAGGTGAACGGAAAGAACGCATCTTATGTATGTACATATTTATTGTATGATATATCGCACATGTCGTGTTATGCTCTACTCCTACACCATTCACCATTAAATGGATTCTGTTCACACATGAGGAATATGGTATAGAACATACGAGTACAAAAGAAGTGATGAAACGTTTTCATAATGAGAACAGTAGAGTTGAGGAGGATTGGTTTGGTGGTTTTGGTGGTCTTAAAAGTTTCATTGAACTATAGGATAAATAGTGTATTCGTGGACATGGATGCTGCAGTCCTTCTGAGTCGAAATAGTTTTTATTCACGCTACATATCTACTCTAACACCTTTATAGGATATAACTTAACGTGAACAATACTTTGCAAATCGCCTCGTTTTTAGTGTAGTTGGTGAGCGAAAATGCAGAAATTCTTTCGTTTAGCGAATTCAGCTTTAATTGCTCTATTTTGGTAAATATAACAGCTAAAAGTTTTGTTTTAGTCTCAATTTGTAGATATTTTAACCTTGTTTGTAAAAGTTTTTCTAAGTCCTTTGTCGGTCTAATTTAGTTAATTAAATTATTTTACTAATTAATTATTTTAAGTAAATAATTAATTAAATGATTTATAATAGTTAATTTTTCGCTGCAATCATTGCACTAAAACGAAGAAAGGCTGCCGGACTCTACAGTATCCCTGCCGAACTTTATCAAGCAGCGCCAAGCGTAACTGCCGATTTGCTGCACCCACTTTTTGATAAAGCGTGGAGTACAGATACCTTTCCCACTGAGTGGAAAGGTTTGATCATCATACTTCCGAAGAAGGGTAGGTTCAGAGACTGCAATAATTGGAGAGGCATTGCGTGCTTCCTGCCGTTCCCAGGACAATAGCTAAAATCGTCGTGGAAAGACTAAAGGCCCATTTAGAAAGCACAATTGATAAAGGGCAGGCTGGTTTTCGATCAGAATTCTGCTGTGTCGATCACATTAACACCTTGCAAATCATCATCAAGCAACGCGCTGAGTATGATTCTCCGCTTCACTTGGTTTTCATCAATTTCGAGAAGGCTTTCGACAGTGTGAACCGGGATTCTATATGGGCGGCCTTGCGCAGGAGAGGCATCTCTGAGAAGCTTGTAGCTATTATTAAGGCAACCTATGACGGCGCTAAATGTCGCGTTCTGCATAAAGGTAAGGTGTGGGGGGACTTCGAGATTCGCAGTGGAGTTCGGCAGGGGTGCATCCTCTCACCGATCCTATTCCTCATAGTGATAGTGATGGGTAGTAGCTTCACTGCATTCCCAGTATCTGATGAGATCCTTGATTGTGAAGGTTGGAGTCCGCCTGTTCATTGTCATTGATGCCAACATGGCGAGGAACCCAGAAAAGTGTTACTCTATCAAGAGAACCAACTTTATATAGTACTTTTTGGCAACTATTGTACATACGATCTTAGATTTAAATTGGAATTGTTTGTGACACTTGGTTTCATTGTGCACACCAACTTAGTATGCGTCTGTAGCTTAGCTCGGTAACGCACCGGGCATTTTTTGCTACTCGAAACACGGTCTCTGCGGTTCGCGCCCCGCAACGGAACCAACTATTTTTTATTCTCAAATTCCCTCTGAATTAATTTCTCCGAGCTTAATGGTTTCGTATGGATAGTAGCACTCATCAGGTCTTGCATCTTTGCAGCTATCCATGTGCAAGACGACCACGAAAGCGTGAGAATTCTGTTTGTATAAGCCGTGATTTTACTTGAAAACTCGACCGTGGAGGTCTAGATGGTGTGAAGCACTTATATTAACTCACTAGAGGGGTGGAGAGAGGGTGAGAAGTGGAGATGTACATGTACATACATTTGCAAGAACATTAATACATAAAGTAAAATTGCCAGGGAACAAATATCTCCACTTCGCACCCTCTCTCCACCCTTCTAGTGAGTTAATATAAGTGCTTCACACCATCTAGACCTCCACACTTTTGAACTACGTATTTTGACCAGCCCTCACCGATGCATTCGTCAGTCGGAAAACGGCGGAAGCAAAGTTGTATACCTAATATTATTAACCTACACTTGCGAGCAAAAATACTGAATCAAACCGAAAGCACGTGTATTTATGTATATGTATATTTTTAAAAGTACGTTATGTATCCCTACAAATCGTATGTCATTTGAAAGTTTGAGATCTTAGCTTTACAATGATACCTTTTTTATTACCATTTAATGAGTGTTTTATGAATGAACGCTACCTGGAGCTAAAAAGTCGGAAAATTGAACATTTATGAATGGGTTATTACAAGGCAAACTAGCCCTATAAATGCATCTGCAAAGGGTTTTCAATGGTCAGTTGAATCTGGAAGGTTGATTGAATAAGTTTAAAGCGATAAAAGTCAGAATTTTGTCATTCATGAGTACCACGCCTCAGCAAGCGACTCAAGTTGTCGCCCTATTATCGGAATGGCTTACTCACTCGTCAGCTCGGAATGAGTCAGTCTACTGTGTCAGGAGTGTTTCGAGAGGAAGGTAGCTACAATCAGAGACCCCGACCCGGCCGCTCTAGGTGCACTTCTGGTAGAGACGATCGTTTTATTGTGATAAGTATGCTACGAAATCGGCACCTCACGGGAGTTGACGTGCAGCAGAATCTGAGGGACGTGAGCGGAGTAGCTGTAAGCGAGTGTATAGTGAGGAGACGAATAAAGGAAGCGAATTTGACTCCAAGACGGTCGGCCACAGGCCCAAAATTGACCCCACATCACCGACAAGCGTGACTCACGTTTGCCAGGAACGATGCACGATGTCATACATCGCGTCAAGAACAGCAGTTCCTGAACGAAGCTAATATTGCGACAATTGACCGGCCTGCACGCAGTCCAGATTTAAATCCCTTGAGCTCAAAAGAAGAGTCCGACACAGAGATCCCGCGCCTTCGACTATCGACGAATTGAAGGAGGCCTTAATAGAGGGGAATGGAGCGAAATTCCTCAAGATACCATTAAAAAATTAATAATGCCAATTAAAAATCGATTACAAGCTGTGATTAGAGCAAGAGGTGGTAATACCAGATATTAATTAATACATAATTTTGTTATTTAAAAAAAAAATTTGTTTTATTGTATTTAACAAAAACCTGACCACACTCCATTTTCTAAAATCCCCATTTTTCCTACTTTTTGATTTCAAGCCTCACTCTTTTCAAATCTATCTTCAAATATTGTTAAAAATGGTATTAATGTGAAGATTTCAAGTTTTCAAATGACATACGATTTGTAGGGATACATAATGTACTTTTCAAAATATGCATACAAATACACGTACTTTCGGTTTGATTCAGTATTTTTGCTCGCAGGTGTATTTTGACAAGATATCAATTTTCCATTATTTCTAGTTTTCTATACTTGTCGGAAGCCACCTATCTATAAGTTTTCATATTTCTACGTGTAACGGTCTCGAAATGCAAGGGGGTGGGACAAGTTTTGATCTCATATTTTCCCTTCAACCTCTTTTCCTTTTTTTTTTTAAATTTGATGATAGTGCCAAAAATGAAATGTACTCGGTGTTACCTTGTTCATGATATCCCACTTGCCTATACCAGATGAAAAAAAAATTGACTTTAATTTCCCCTCTATGGGAACCTCCCCTTAAAGCAGGCTATTACGACGCATCACTTTCTCCGGCGAATCATAATAATTCTACATATTCCCACTAAATTTCATATACTTACATATGTAGCTTCAGCCGTTCGTACGTTATTCTATGGACAGACACACATTTGACCGATTACATAAGGGTTTTGTTTTTACTACAAAACCCTAAAAAGTTCAAGCTAACCGCTACGCTACCACCATTTTAGTCGGCATAATGTTAGCAAGTTTAGTATCGGATATTTTTCATATAAATACCCACATTTACTATGTGCATGCCCCACTTAATACCTCAACAGCACTTAAAACTTCCAGCGACCGAACACGAGGAATTGCTGAGCAGTCGTTTTCCAGCCACCTCGCCGCAAAGAATCGAATTCAAGAGAATTGACTGGAACCGGCTGGCTGTTCCGTGACGGTGCCGTGGTTTCCGACTGTCGAGTGACATCACGAGAAGTGTTTTGTGTCTGGCTGGGTTGAAATGTTTCGCACGATGTTGTGTCACGTTGCGTAGACGAAAAAGTGCCGCGGATTTGTGTCTTCAGCGATGTCTCTTTGTGTCCTTTTTTTGCCCGTACCGCCACGCCCCCACCCAACAGTGTAAGTGTCGCAGTCTGTGTCGCTATTTTTATCCTGGACACCACCCGCCGATTTCACCGGCCGAGGATTGAAATGGAAAACGAAAACAAAACTGACGCGATGAAGGTGAACGCGCCGGAGAAACAACCAACAACCTTCGTATAGTAGCGTGAGCACGACGGCAATGACATGGCATGAAAATGTGCACCTTTGCGAGGGGAAGAGCGCACAACACAGCAGCACATTTGTTGAGTTCGCCGTCCGTCATCGACCGTTCTTCTTTTAGGAAGGATGAATGAGGCTGGTGGTGGTGGCGTGCTGTTATTACACAAGACCACTGTTAGATTGAAGACGAAGTGAAGAGCGAACAGACAGAATGTGGAGAAGTGCAACTACACTGTGTCTCGGAAATTTGTATCTAATAAATGAGTTCGGTTTTTGTTCATCTTTTTGTATCTGTGCGCAACGTGAAGTAACGATATTGCCCTACAAACAATGCACTATTTTTTGTATCGTTCACCGGCATCTTGTACAACATTCCGGAAAATTTGCAATAAAATGCTAAGACTCGCTAATACTAAATGACTAATCGTGTGTGTTAGCTCTATGTTCTTGCCACCTATAGCTAGACCTGTTCGGTCCTAAGATTTGTAGACCGGTTTTAGGTTTTTATAAAAACCGGTTTTCCTAGCGGTCAACCGAATCATTAAAAAAACCTTCTTATGGTCAAAAAAACCGGTTTAAAACCGACTCATTAAAAAACCGATTCACTAAAAGACCGACCGAAAACCGACTTGTTAAAAAGACTCATTAAAAAACCGATTCACGAAAGGACCGACCGAAAACCGACTTGTTAAAAAGACTCATTTAAAAACCGATTGACCAAAAAAAAACGACCGAAAACCGACTTGTTAAAAAGACTCATTAAAAAACCGATTCACCAAAAGACCGACCGAAAACCGACTTGTTAAAAAGACTCATTAAAAGACCGATTCACCAAAAAACCGACCGAAAACCGATTTGTTAAAAAGACTCATTAAAAGACCGATTCACCAAAAAACCGACCGAAAATCGACTTGTTAAAAACCGACCGACTCGGACGAGTTAAAAACCGACTTATTAATTAAAACCGTTAAGGAAATGGAGTATTTTTGTGTGGACAGTACAGGACGGAAGTATTCAAGAAAAGGTTTTAGCTTTTGATTTGAGTGTGATTTGGTATGTGGTATATCCACACATTTGGTCGACAAGAGGCATGCGTTCAAAGTTAAATAGATATGAACAATATACCCATTGAAAGGTTGAATTGAATTGAGAAAAAAAATGTCGGAACTGATGATAGTAATAAAATATGAAAGTGTACTGTACGTGGTTATCAGTGCACCTGTTAGAAAAATGAGTCTTTTTAACAAGTCGGTTTTCGGTCGGTCTTTTGGTCAATCGGTTTTTTAATGAGTCTTTTTAACAAGTCGGTTTTCGGTCGGTCCTTTCGTGAATCGGTTTTTTAATGAGTCTTTTTAACAAGTCGGTTTTCGGTCGGTCTTTTGTTGAATCGGTTTTTTAATGAGTCTTTTTAACAAGTCGGTTTTCGGTCGGTCTTTTAGTGAATCGGTTTTTTAATGAGTCGGTTTTAAACCGGTTTTTTTGACCATAAGAAGGTTTTTTTAATGATTCGGTTTTTTCGAAACCGGTTTTTGGGAATCTCGAGACCGGTCCTAACAGAAGACCGGTTTTAAACCGGTGGACCGGTTTTAGGAACAGGCCTACCTATAGCAGAAATGGACTCTGAAGCCGGACCTTGAACCTACACGTTCTTAAAACGGAAATTCCTTAAATGCGGCTCCAGAGTCCATTGAAAAATCAAATAGTGCAATGTTGTTCTAGGCCTATTTGCCGGTGATTCCGAAGAAAAGTGCAATAAATTTACACTCCTGTTTGCCGGGAAACTTCATAAAAAGATGGAATGCTCTAAATCCCTTCAACATATCGACGAAAACGATTTATAATGTAGATATTTGGTTTAGATCGGTAGTTTAAATTCGACCTTAAAGCCCATTCACCTGTTTATTGCCACAGGGAGATCACCAGGAAAGCACTCGCTAAAACAATGCAGGGTCCAGTGGCGTAGCTAAGGTATTTAGCGCCGGTGGCAAAACTCCAGTATGACCCCCCCGGTCCACAATTTTTTTTAACTACAAACGTAAATAATACTACTAATCTATTAGATGCTACTTTTCTCACGGAGAAGTGGAAATAATGTCCTTTAACACAGAATAGTTTCCAAATCATGCTTAACCTTCATAGGCGGCGTGCAGCACCCCAGGCTTACATTTCTTAGGATATCTTCCGAATAAAAATTTTCTATAAAATTTCCTCTGAGATATGTTTCTTAAATATACATATTTCTTATATCGTACAAAAAAGTTGAAATAAATCGCTACATACTGATACGGATACTGTAACGAGTTATCGTTAATTTTGTTCATTGCGGTCCAGGTAATCTTTAAGTTATCGGTACAATAAGTACGTGAATGCAAATTATACCAAAATGAGAACCGTTTGTAATAAGTGTGATAGTTATTTTTGTACTACGGATACTGTCGTGGCGCGACAGCCGACGTCGGGCCGTGGTCGCCTGGATCATTGTCTTTCAACTACCTCGGTCTCGTGACCGCGTCCTCCAATTTTGGAAGCCCAGTAGCTGCGCGGCGTCCACACCTACTGAGCTCTCCCAACGAGATCTCGGTCGTCCTCGCAGTCTGGCTCCGTCGACTCGTTCTGCATTCATTACTCTCTTAGGCATCGTCCATTCTTTGTACATGCCCTGCCCATTGAAGTCGTTGTAGTTTGACGATTTTCGAGACTTGCAGCTCATCGTACAGTTCATACAACGCATGGTTGTACCGGATACGCCATCCATCTCGATCGCAAACAGCCCCGAAAATTCGCCGTAGAACCTTACGTTCAAATGTATCTAGCATGTTTTCGGAGGCTTGAGTTAGGGTCCATGCTTCGCAGCCATAGCATAGCACTGGTCGTATAATGGTTTTGTACTACGGATATCACGGTTTCTTAATTTCAGTTTTATCTTTAAATAATTTTTCAAAATATAGAATTAAAATCTTTTGTCCAAAATATTTGTTGTCCTTTATATAATACAATATAATAAAGTTGGGGTGCATTTACACCCCACTTGGTCCTTAACATAACTTTTGGAGGTCGGTCCTATGAAGGTTAAGGAAGCATTTAATTACACTAACAACCACTCAAGTTGTTATCGTAACTCTATGGATTTATCCTGCTCTGTCCTGGTCATATACTTCATTTCAACGATTTCCCTTCATTTAGGCCGGCCGCATCTTGGACACAGGGCAGTGCAGCGCAGCGCGCACATGGCGTTGTTGTTGTAAAACCAGATTTTGACAATTGTTGCAACAACAATGCCATGTGCGCGCTGCGCTGCCCTGCCTACGTCCAAGATGCGGCCGGCCTTAGAGTTTCGTCACCTATTCAAATATTAGTGGTGAGTTTTCTAAATGAAGTAAAATCATTGAAATGAAGTAGGTATAGGTATGTGAACATAACATTAGTTCAACTGCAAATTTCCCATACGAACGAGCTTGCGCTACAAACTATTGTACAACTTTGAAATTCATACTCTGCGCGCTTTTTACGAGTCCAGTTATCGTTGCGTTTGGACTATATGGCCTTATGACTTTTGTTTATCTATAAAAGTGCGCGTGAACTAAAGTGTATGTTACAAAAAAATATAATATTCAAAAAGAGGGAAGAAAAAAGTTAGTGCATGGATAACGTTTTGGCGCGCCCTCAGCTATTGCGCCCGGAGCAACGGCCCCCTTTCCCCCCTACCTACGCCACTGGTGGGGTCAGAGCCGAACCGCATTGGGGCTATTCTTCCTATTCCTTTAGTTCTTCCCATAATTTGTTGTTTCTCAATTCAGTATTTGGAATGCTTTAAGCTTAGCACCTAACCTAATCTACATTATTTTGTTTTTCATTAATTTTTTATATTTCAACCTATCTAAAACTTCCGCTTTTTGAAGCAGCGAAAGCACTTTTCGTTTACGCGGTACTTGTGCAGACATGTCTGCACCACAGGCCCAGTTCTACCATATGTGCAAACTGTGCCTTTGAACATGGTGTCATGATGTAGGGGCGCGAAATCTTCAATACATGTAACAAAATAAACTTCACGTTTTAAAAACCAAAAGGTAACCTTGAGGTATAAGGTCTTGTGACTAACGGCATCTAGCACCTGTTGTCCAATTGCCCATTTCCAATTTATCGACTTAATAGAATCACACTAATCCTGCATTGGGCGTCGTATTTTCGGGGTTTTGCGACGATTTTTCGGCTATTTTCGATTGTAAATTTTTGTTAAATAAAAAAACGTTAGCTTTAAGGGTGTATACGCTTTCGATTTTAATGCCTTTAGACTAACCGCCCGTTTCGGCTTTATTACCTAGTTAAAATCACACTGATCCCATATTGGGCGCCAAATATTTTCTACCGTCTCTTCGACTATTTTTTGCTATAAAGTGTCACTGACGCGTAAAAAACCTAAAGGCGCGTCAAAAACTCTGTCGGTTGTTGTTGTTGCAGCAACGCCAGTTGGCGGTGAAGGGGTTTGGCCGTTGTTGATGAACGGGCCGCTACAATGCGTCGACCGGCTGCCGTTGGAGCGTATCGGCTGCATGTAGATGGATTCGCCTATTCTGGTGCTGTTTGTAGGAAACACAAGTCTTATTGTTAGTGATGCCTGACGCTGAAGCAATGTTCGTGCGGACCATCCCGGACAGTGTCAAAACCTTCTCAGATAGTGACAGGTTTAACGCGCGATGAGTAGTTAGCTTGGTTATCGGTGAAGAAAGGCTGGGTAAAAAAGGGCGTCGCTTCCTGGCTCGCTTGTGTTACAAAAAAAAAAAAAATTCACTTGATGGCATTATACGAAAGAGACATTTCCTTAACAAAACCAAAAAAAAAAAAAAACTGGCCATTGGATAACCGATTCTCGACCCTAAAACTAACACAGGTGTGTTCGCGGATTACACCTAAACTGATTATCCGATTTTGATAAAATATAGTTTGCGCACATCTCTGCAAGAATACCTTTCTCGTGGTGAAGAATTCAGAAGTTTCTTTCAATGCCAGCGACAAATGTGTCGAGATTTTTAAACGGCGATTTAAATTTAGTATACTTTCAAGATTTACGAAAAAAAAAACAGAGAGCGCATGTACTAAGAGCGTGAACTCAGTACAAAATAAGCAAAGATTGCTCATAATGTTTTAGCGGCGTATGTGTTGTGTTTACTAGTCGATACGCAATGGATACGCAGAAAGTGAAAAATAAAGCCATCATATACCATGCAATCCGCCGTCAGATCGGTCTCATGATATTGTGATCGTCACATTGGCTGCGTTCCTAAAAATATCGCTGAACCAGCGCTTAATCAGCACTTCACAATTGCTGACCAGCACATTGTGATTTTAAGTCAAAGCGCTTAGCCTCAGCGCAAGGGTTTCTATGACAAATAACCATGCAGCACTAATCGCTCCTAGGTGCTGACTCAGCGCTGGCGTTTTAGGAACGCAGCCATTGATTGCACAGTGTATGTGCTTATCGTTGACGATTTTTTTTAAAACTCCATATAATTTTGATCGTCAGATACTTTGTGGCGATCATCGTCAGATTGATCCGACGATGAATAGAATTGTCACCTAACGATGAATCGCATAGTCTATGGGGGGTTTTATATCCTCGTCCATTTGCAGAAACAGAGATCGATAATTACGTTTGTTGTTTTGCGTTGTTGGCAACCCGAAATATGAGCGAAAATCCACTCACACATATGAAATTGTAAAATTTTTCCAACCATCCTTGACTTGCAGAAAACTTAGAGTCACTCCCTAATTTTTTGTTGAACGCTTTCTCACATAACAAGGGACCGCTGACAAGTTGCCCACAAGTGCCTCATATAAACAGTCATTTCTGGATCTCTTCATTGCCTTGCGCTTTGAACTTCCTTCATCGCAATCGAGTTTGCTCGCGAACGGCAAAATCGCGTCGGATTGTTTTTTAATGTCCGAAATCGTTGACTTTCCCACATCGTAAAACACAGACAAAGATGTAGCCGATTCACCTTTTTTGAGTCGGTTCCAGAACAACCCGTTTCCGCTTTGAACTTGGTCTGGACATTGTTAAAAATGAACAAAAAAGACGTGTAGAGAAGGTCCACGAATTGCGAACTCTGCGAGTTTGGATAATAGAGGGTTCGGATAATTGAGGTTCCACTGTATTTACTATCTGAAGCGGGGCACCCTGTATATGCTTCTACTTTTATTTAAGTGGTTCATTCTCATTGTGAGCTGTATTTTGTTTTACTAAGCAGACAAAATAACTGTAAAACGCACTGAAATAAAAGACTTACATGTTGAGACAATAAATAAGAATTTTAATCTGAATGGTTTTTCAGTCATTTTTAAGTAATTCTTTCTCAAACATAAAGATGTTCATTTTGACTGTGACTCACAGTAAATCGAATCGACCATATAACTAACTATACTCAATTGCCCTAACCCCTTGTGGGGCATAGCGCGTCAACTGTTCCATGTGGCCCAGTTGACGTTTCGTTGGCATAAACTGGTTTCGAAGAATGCAGTTGCCAGCGTGCACCTCCTGCATGGCCACGAACGTCGTCGTGGACGGGATTCGAACCCGAAACGCTGGTAGTCAAACATGAGACTGATGCTTCAACACACTGCGCTACCGGTCGCCCCATATTACTATAGGAAAACTAATTCCACTATTTTTTTTTATAAAAGTTCTTATTATAATAATAGTAATAAAAAAAACCTGAGCGAGACAAATTTACTGAGACACAGTGTAGTTCGGTTTAAAATTTTCACGGTTATATCTACAGAGACCATTCACATGCGCACTATATCCTCTTCGACAACATTCACAACACAAAGCCTGATAACGCATACAAGCGAGAGCAACGAAACATCGAAACCGTGAGCCTTAAGGACATATATCCTCGAACAAACACCCTCGGTCCGATATGAGTTCCGTTGCTAGTGAACAAACACCCTGACAAAAATGCACACGCACACAAGCAAAACTATTGAGGGGTGGTTTTGATAGTCGGTTGAATATACTCATAAAAAGGACACACAACAAGAAATTTATGGTTCGCACACAAGGAACAATTGCTGGCAGCAGCATCAACGGAAGTCCCAAGTCAAATACAGAGAGAAAACATAGCGCGAGTGGCAACAACGTTCGCTCAAGTAAACGCAAATAGTAGTCCTGTCCCGCAAAAGGATAAAGAAACAAACAAGAAAAAAAAACATAGTCATGACCAGATACCCAAACGATTTCGGGAGTTGATTTTGACTCCCGAGACGACCGTTCGCCAGTGAGTGACAGTGTGTAGTGGCCTTTTGTGACATTATCCATAGACCACCCGGAGTAAATACTACGAATAGAGAGTGTACGGGGTGAAATCACCTAGGGAATGCCACACACCTACTCTCCGTAAGATAGCATCGCGTTGCATCTTTTCTCCACTATTTGCTTACATCGCATCTGTGTAATACGACTTCAGATCGCCTTTTATCTGACGGTTATAGACATTGTAGTCCTCTGGTGTTTATTGCTGATACTGAGTTTCTGTGCTTTCGGTCCCACTCCGGAATTTTGTCATATCCGTATCGGTGGAAATCTCTGTGTGTAAATATAGTTCGTCGACAACGACATCCACGAAACAACAAAATCGCGTTCCCATCGACTTCGTCCTTTTGGTGTGGTCTGCATCCTTCGTCGGCGAAATCTCAACACGACCGTTGTCGTGTTTGTCTGTGAAAATGTTTGTAAACTTCCGAAATTTAATTACCAAATAGAATTGGGCCAATTCGTGAATCGGATGCTGGTGGAAATTACAATACGTCGCGGTCGATCGTTATTGATGGTAATGTCATAGTGATATATAAATTTAATGTCCTTACACCGGAAATATTTCAGGGTGGCGATAGTGCGAATAGCGGATGATAGTGTTTTCGAGTGAAAAGTCACAAAAAAATGGGTTCTTGTGAAAACCACTAGTATGAATGCCAATCTAGTGTCGTGCTAAAATAATATTGTCAGTTCAATAGTGAAGTGTTGGGAAGGATAAAGTGAAATTCCATCGGTGACAACCAACACCCGCTGCATCCTCTTCAGCTTGCATCCACTTCGATCCGAGCGAATTGAAATCGAAGAGTAATAATTCAAGGCCGTCACGAGTAGCTACAACACTATGATGAAATGCATGGCGGATCCGTTAAGGAGGATTCCGACAGTATTCCTTACAGTCCTTGCTGTCGTACACCAGTCACAAATTTCAGGATCCTTTAGTTATGCAGCTGTAACAACAGGAGAAGCAGAAATAGCATTCAAAGCTACATCAGTTGCAGATGTTGCATCGACATTAAGCGAAATAGATGACAACGACAGCAGGACTACCGGCTACAAGGATCATAGTGCAATTTTGCAACATGATACCAGTACCACTTCTGTTACATCTAATGGGTTGGTGTCATATGCTTTCCTTCTTTCCATTTCCATTATTGCAGCATGTACAGCATTTATTTCAGTTTTTGGTTTTCAGGAGTGTAGCTTTATATTAAGTTTTAGGAATAGTTGGGGCGTACGAGAGTGGTTCCCAGAAGAATTTGAAAAGGGTTAATATATGAGAGTGGAATACAAATGTTACATACATGCGAATGTATGATAAGTACATGAAGGATATATGCTATGACTTCGACTTTTTGGACAATGTTGAAGTGTGTTATGTGTGAAAAGTTTTTTTTTACAGGTGTGTGCTCCATGACAACAGGAATATCTTTTTAAGATGATTAACATCTATGCTACTTGGCAGTTGGCACCATAAATTATATTACAAAAATCAACAAACGTATAACTATAATCTCTCAGAATGTTCGTCATAAATCAGAACTTGGAACTAGGAATTTGATTGTTGTAGTTGAAATAATACGAAGAAGATAAAATTAAGGTTCGAAGCAGGATATGATTGGGTGTCTTAAAACTACATGGAAATATTTGATTTATTATTGAGATTAAAATAACCAGCGATAACATTACAGGCGAAAGTGCTAATTTATGCTAGCAGCTAAACCCGCTAATGCTAATATCGATTAGCAGCTAACAATAACAGGTATAGTTTCCTGTTATTAAAGACATAACAGAAAAGTATGCAAGTTTCTTAATTCATCGTACTTCTGAATTCATGTCATCGTGCTTTCGTACACAGTATACACCACAGAGACTAGTTTAATGTATAATGTAACGTTTGAACTTGGCTGCCTTTTGGGTTTCATCTATCGTTAAAAATACCTACCTAAACGCACAAACGAGTTTTTTACATAGCAATTGTTGATACACTTGCTAATTTGGAAAGCTGCAAATTTGACAAACTATCAATCGACAGAATATCAGAGTATTAGGTGACTGCTAATTCTTCTTCATCTGCTTATTTGACAAAATGCTAATCTGCCTAAAAGTTAATATGGCAAACTACAAAGCCGCTGTGTTTCGACCATGGGGTTAATCTATACATATTGGAAATTACATATATATAGTCCAGTCAAATTAAAGTTTCTACCCGAAAAACAGTTTTACTATTTTTACATCATAATAAAATTAGAAATTAAAACAGAAATACAGTGAAACCTCTGCTAACGGACACCTCTCTCCAGCGGACGCCCCTCATTACGGACAATTTTGAAAAGTACGGACGTAAGATATAGGAAACCAATGCAGATAAACCCCTCTGTAAGGGATACAACACTAATGGACGCGGAAAGTCTAAATTTCGACACCAAGAAATAAATTAACCTCTCCTGAACGGACACTAAAATAACTTTGGAAATTAAGAAACTCTAATTCAATGTCATTTATTGATCAACTTACACATACAAATTCACGAAAAGACCAGGACAAAGCCGGTCAAATGAAATATCAATAGGTGGGGACCAATTTATGCGGCTATAAATCTTAAAAAATCGTCTGAAAACACGTCCCTTACCAACAAAAATGACTCAAGCTATTAATAAACGGTTGAAGTAATGTTGCTTATTTTGCAGGTGTCCGGTAAAATTACCGCTATTGACCACAAGGCACCAAATCGCCCGACAAAAGTTTACAGGCGAGTTGCTTTCCACACCGTGATTCATTTGTCGTCAAATGCCAATGTTGATTGAAGTTCACAGGGTAGAAAACGTTCGTTTTCTCTTCTCCGCACTTAAAAAAAAACATCAGTACTATGCATTTTTCTGGATTTTTTAGAGAAAAAGGACCTCCTACAGTTTCTCATATGCCAATTGATGTTTTTATACCCTTCACGTATGTTATAGGGTATATTAACTGTGTCATGAAGTTTGCAACGCATAGAAGGAAGCATCTCCTCCTATAAACTATATACAGGGTGGGCCAAATACAAGTTTCTTTTTAAAAATGCAATAAAATGAACAAAGTTAAATTTTTTTCCATGTAATATTATGGCTTCATTAGTAAGAGCAAACATTCCCATTAATGATGAAACACAACTTCGTTCAAGTGGCTGCCTCGGCTGGCTTCGCAGTAACGCATTCTGTCATTCCAATTTTCCACGACCATGTCGCTGGTTTCGGGCTGTAGCTCACGGATTGCTTGGATGATATTGGCCTTAAGTGTTTGGATCGTTTCTGGATTGTTGGCATAAGATCGGTCCTTCACGGTTCCCCCGAAAAAAAAAAGTTCAAAGGGGTCGAATCGCAGCTCCGAGGCGGCCAATTGACATCGCCAAGACGGCTGATAACACGATTTGGGAATTTGATGCGTAAAAGATCGATTATGGCATGGGCTGTGTGGCATGGCACGCCATCCTGCATGAACTAGAGGTCGTCCAAATCCATGTCTTCAATTTCAGTAAAGAAAAAGTCGGATAACATGGCTCTGTAACGTTCACCGTTGACCGAAACGTTGTTCCCAGCCTCATTTTCGAAGAAAAATGGTCCAATGATGCCACCACTCCACAATTCGCACCAAACTGTCACTCTCTGTGGATGCATTGACTTCTCGACAATAACGTGCGGGTTTTCCGAGCCCCAGATGCGGCAATTTTGTTTGTTAATGTAGCCTCCGAGATGAAAATGCGCCTCGTCAGAAAAGATGATTTTTCGCCCAGAATCGTTGTCCAATTCAAGCTGCTCTAAGGCCCAAACTGCGAAGCGATAACGAAGCGGATGGTCGTGCGCCTTCAATTGCTGAGTCAATTGGACCTTGTGAGCGAATAATCCGAGATTTTTGTGCAGAATTCTCCTCAGGCTAGTGCGTGAAATGTTGAGCTGTTGAGATCGATGGCGAGTTGATGTTCGTGGAGTGCGTCTCACACTCTCGGCTACAGCGGCCACATTCTCGTCTGTGCGCACCGTACGACGACAGGGACCATGAGTGTTGTCCACTAGCATGCCAGTCTCACGAACTTCTTGCACAAACTTGCGTACAGCAGGCGCGGTGGGTGCTTCATTTCGACCAAAACTTCTTTTAAAAAAACGCACTGTCTGGGCTACACAGCACTCACTTTAGAAATAAGCTTTCAATATTTTCCAACGTTGTTCAAGTGTAAAGCGACTCATTTCGTTCTGCGGAGGTATAATACTGACTTTCTGTCAAGATTTCGAGCGGGAAACAGCTTTCACTGTCAAAATAACCTATGATTTAAAAAGAAACCACTAGATGGCCCACCCTGTACATACATATAATCTTGGCCAGTATGACGAGATGAGTCGATTAAGCTTTGTCCGTCTGTCTGTCTATCCGTCTGTTTCTAATCAAACTACTCTTGTACACAGCCTTCTGTGTATTGCACGCTGTATATATGTCGGAATCGAACCACGGCATCATATGGCCGCCATAGGAACGACCTGTCGAAAAATTTGTCATAGTGTTTCTAAAGATATAAGTAACTAAAGATATAAGTAACTAAAGATATAAGTAACCAAATTTCATATTTTTCAATGGTTTCTACTACCAAACAACATTTCCGAAATTGGTTGAAATTGGACTACTCTATCATATAGCTGTCATAGGAACGACCGGTCCAAAAGTAAGTTTTTGTTAGGAAAACTTTTTTATTTCTAAAGATACCTTTACAAAATTTCACCTAATTGATCATATTTACTGCCAAATCACATTCCTAAATTTGGTTGAAATCGGCCCACTATTTCATATACCTCTCATAGGAACAGTAGAATCGGAACAAGTTTTCCTGCTCATTTCAAAGTGCTAAATGCAAAATGAATCAAATTGATAACAACACATACTACAGAAGGTATGATCAGGGTATCAGCAAGCTAGCCGAAGGCTATCCTTTTTTTTTCGAAAAATCTTTTCTATCAAGGCACCAAGCCTTATAAGTGTTAATTTTACCGGACATCTGGAGGGAATCTGACTTCAACCCTTTTCGAATAGTTTGAGTCGAAATCATGGTTGCTACTTTGCATGAAAAAAGGGCAATATCGGAAAAGAGGAACATCAAGAGGTGGGAGCCAATTTATGTGGCTATAGGCTTTCTAAAATCAATCTTTTTTGTTAGTAAGGTACATACGTAACAACAACACAAAAATTACCTCACGATTTTTAAAGGCCTATAACCAAATAAAGTGGTACCGACCTGTTGATGCTAAACTTAACCGGCATTGCCCTGGTATTTTCATGAATAGTCCTGTCTTCTGGTACATATCCTATAAATCCCGCACTAAAACATGTACTATAATTCAGAAGTCGACAGCTGGCTCAAGTACTGCATGGTACTCCTCTGTTAAGTCTATAATCCTACATTCGTTGTATTCGGAAAAGTGTAGCGTAATTTCTTGCGGGAGGCCTTTTTTACTTTTTTGGAGCAGTGTATACGTTTTTGAACGTTTTCGTCCACCTCTACACAGCGGACACCCCTCTACAATGGACATTTTTTTTACTGTCCATTGTAGAGAGGTTTCACTGTATATGTTCTTTTAACTACAATCGAAACTATTCAAATGCACGTAACGTCATCAGTCTAAAAGCAATTGCTGAGCAAAAATGGTTGGTGTCTGCAACGGCGTCAACTCTTTTGAACGCCATGCAGAAAGTGATTTTTTCGTTAGCTCCGTTGTTTACGAAATAATTTTCAGTTTAACTCTCCCATTGTCTGTCTTTCTCAAGGCGAAATCTTTAGATTATTTTTCCGCTATAAATGGCACAAAGGAAATCTTGAAATCTCTCCGCAAAATTCGAGATTATGACAATCCGAATCACACAAAGCGCAGGAGCTTTTCGTTTGGAAACTTAAGATTCCAAGGACAGTATCACAGTGATCAACACGGGTAAACTTGCATAGTTAGGGAGCACACATGCAGTGTGCAAGTGCAAATTCACGGCTTGTACTAACCGAATTCACACTTTGGCCGTATTGCGCACGGATAAGCAGCAAATCTGTATAAAACCACTAAGCTTGGAGAAATGAAATAGAGGAAATTTGAGAATAAAAAATATTTATCCCGCTGAGGGGCTTGAACCTGAAACGACCGTATTTCAGTAAAAAAATGCTCGGTGCGTTGCCGAGCTCAGCTATAGACGTACACTAACTAAGTTGATGTACAGAATGAAACCAAGAATCACAAAAAGTGCAACAAGAAGGAGTACACTTGTCCTACTTTGGCAGGAAGGAGGAAGACATTTCTTGCATCCCACTTTTTCACTGAACTGGATATGACTTAGCTAATGTTCATAGTTTCAAACTCCGTTGGAATTTATGTGTAGTTCAATGAATAGGATTCTCGTATGATGGTAACAAAATGAACCCCATTTTCGTGCATGTTCGCAGTGGTAAGTGCATCAGCCCTTATACCCAACCTAACTGACCGTGGTTCAATATACGTTCTTTATCGAATGCTTTTCTCCACAGAGGAATACGTTTGCGCATTTAATAGACGCACGCCTCTTAAGGACTGAAACTTAAAATGCAGACATATCTCTGGCGCTCTAGGTAACAAAGTCGAGCCCGCTCCGAACTCGAGTCCTGGATCCGCCGCTGGAGGTAGCATATTCAACACACGAGGCTTTTGCGTAAGAAACGAAACTACTAATACTACGAAAATTACGCAGCCATTCTAGACATTGTAGTCTGGATGGCGCAATGGTTAGCACGTTCGCCTTCTACGCACTGGGCCCCGGTTCAATTCCTACTGAATGCGGTAGTTTTCGATAAAAAAGGGGATTTACGTGTCGGACTATGAGCCCACTCAACTGTTAAATGAGTACCCATTTATGGGATAAATAAATCGGTTGAGCGTGTTGCTGATCACACACCTCTGTACAAGACCGTCACGATCTAGAAAATGAGAAGATGCTAACTCATCTCGAGGCCATGGTTCAAATGGGACTGGTGCACCAGTTATTTATTTATTCTAGACAAGAAAAAAGATTTTATTATTTTCTTAAGTCGAGACACTTTTTAAGCGCATTTCGGATACAGAACTGAAGTTGTTTTCTTACTTATACTCAATTTCAGGTGAGTTCGACTAAAGAATGGCACAACTTATATCTGAAAATCGTTTTTACCAATTTAACAAAAAGGTAGAAGTACAGTAAAATAATTAATTTTTTGAAATTCCTACTATTTCTAGATAAATTTTATCTGGTTGGAATGGGAACCAACCGATTCACTTTACACTTTTCAATGAGACGCCAACTCCCAAATAAATTACACTTAAAACTTTTATAAAAATAAAATACAATTATTACGATAAAGTTTCAAAGAACCCTAAAGTTTTCTACGCAAACCCAATACAAAATGTCGAGCTTGGCATCTTAATACAAGTTGAAACCGACTAGACATGCGGCAGCAAACAACTGAAAACCAGAATTTCACCGCAAAAATGTCAAATTGTGACTTTAATTCAAGCACACAATTATAGAAACCATTTAAACGAAAAAGTTCCTAGACTTTTCATCCTAAAAAAAAATTCCTTTTCACGCTTCCAGAGCAAACCACGTTAAAGTGTCATTTAACTTTCTACTACATCCTTTTTTTTTTGTTATATGATTTTCGTGTTCTTTCATTCTTCTTTATTTCGGCAGTTTCATCTTTCACTCATTTATATACGCTTGACGTTTAGCATAGCGTGTATTTTGTTCATGGGTAAAAATGTCCCTACGAGACGAGCCTATATAATATATGTATAATACATTTTAGAATATAGCTCTCTTGGTTTTTATTATCCTTTAATGCCAATTCTTAAACTTTTACAATACCATTGTGCTCCCTTCTGTACGACTGTATTCAGCATTCGTTTCTTTCTACAAAATATCTGATGCTATGAGAGATATATGCCTATACGTATCGTAGTTTAGCATGTACACATAGATGTGAATGTCTATCAAGTACATTGTAGACAACAAGAGGAGCCGTACGCTCCCTATTCACCGCCCATTATTTTCCATATCATTTCGTTCATTTTCCTCTGGAAGAAATGTTAAAAATGCTGAGGTGTGAGGGCGAACTAGAAAAGACTCAGAAATAAGGAAACTGCATGACTCTCGCGAAAAAACGGAGGAATTTTCACGATATTTTAAGTACATACTTAACATTAACATTAAATCTTATTATTACGTATAGAGGATGCCTCGCTTCAGATGGTAAATTAATGGTTGACAGTATCGTTCATTTGTGAAAAATTGACACCAAATGGGCACCCTTTCTTTAACTGTTACAGAGTTATAGATTTTTTTTTGTTAATTGTGTCAAAAAGCTAGACTTGCCGGGTATAATTACCGTTATATTAGCTAGAATATTGTGCGATATAATTCTGACAACAAAAAGCGTCAATCGATAGTTTTTGCCACATTAATTTCCCACTATTGGATTCACTATGCTTAAGTTGATATTTTCTATGTGAAGACCATGTGTTTTTTCCTTTAATAAATAACTAACTGGCGCAACAGTCCCATTTTGGACCAAGGCCTCGAGATGAGTTAGCATCATCTCATTTACTAGATCGTGACGGTGTGTTTTGTGTAGAGGTATGTAATCACCAACACGCTCAACCGAATTATTTACTCCAAATGGGTACTAATTTAACAGCTGAGCGGGCTCATAATTCAACACGTATGTAAATGCCCTTTTTTTATCGAGGACTATCGCATTCAATAGAAGTTGAACCGAACCGAACCACGCTATTTAATAAATAAAAAATGGCTCGAAGCATCCCAGCATAGCATTCAAAATGCATGTTACGCATAATACAGGAAGCTCCGGAGTGTCTGTACTTCACAAATTTGACCATAAGTTCACTATCCTCTTTATTTGCGTGAAAGCACCAGCAAACCGAGCAAATCAACATAATAACCGGTATGAATTGCATTCTGCGCCCAATGTAGAATAATTGTGATTTTAAAATAGCTTAAGACCATCTTAAGGATGCCTTTCCTGACGCTATCTTAAGTTTCGTTAAGGTTACCTTTTTTTTTTGTGTCTTACGTCAGTGAAAATAGTAGAAATTAGTCTAAAAATTGTCGAAAAAAAATATTCGGCGCCCAGTGTGAGGTAAATAAACCAAGGCCTCGAGATGAGTTAGCATCATGTTATTTAATGTGAGATCAGATCAACCGTTAGTCACAACACGCGTAAACCGAAACTTTTTCAGACCCTGCCTTAAGGTTATCTTATGGTTTTTTTTATGATTCCATATCGATGAAAATTTACAGTAGAAAATAGTGGAAAAATTGTATAAAATGTCCGAAGATATTCAGCGTCCAATGTGGAATCGGTGGGATTTTATCCAATCAATTAAAGCAAAACGGGCAATGGAATTGTCTCCTTAAGGCTGTCTTAGAGCATTTGAAAGCTTTTCTAAGGCTATCTTAAACTGCCTTATGCTTTTTTCAATCCTATGTAATTAAAAACAGAAGAAATTAGTCGAAAAAGTGTCAAAAATATTCGACGATCAATGTGGGTTGTGAATTTATGTTGTCGACGAAACTAAGAAACAAACAAAAAAAAGAGACCTTTTAGGCCTTTACCTTAAGGCTACACTAAGGCTTTCTTTATATCTCATATCAATGAAAATTAACGGTAGCAAATAGTCGAAAATGGAAAGTCCGAACATATTCGGCGCCCAATGTGGGGTCAGTAGATTTTTTCATTAAAACTAAAACGACAATCGAATAAGTGCGTGTTAATTGCCTCAACTCCTCCAGGGGCATTAATATCTCTAGCATTTCTATGCCTTGTTGATGTTTCGATAGCATATCTACTTTTCGGAAGTGCAGTTGCTAGCATGCACCTCCTATCCGCACCGTTTTTATACTGACAAGCTCAGAGCAATGTGAGAATTATATTAGTATCCACAGGCAGTTTTTGATCGCGCCGAGATGCAGTTGGTGGTGCAGTTGGTTACACGGCACAAAACCAAAGCTTTTCAAATCTAACCTTAAGGCTACCGTATGATTTTCAAAATGTAAAGCTGGCTATATACGTACAGATTCAACTGAATAGGTCTGCACGCCTGTGGAATGAGACATTACACACTGCGGTAGACCTGTGCAGGTATACCTCAAGGTATATCTCAAGGTATACCTGGACGTATATGGCCGGCCTAACATTTAGTTTCATTAGCCCCCCCCCCCCCTATGATGACACCCTACTCAAATGCTCAGTCTGCACATATGGTAGGGCTGGGTCTGGGTAGTGACATTCAATAACCAAATAAGTATGAGATGGGGTAATAAGAAAGTGTTGCTATTTCTTGATATCGCTGGTTCGCATCCAGAAAGTTTGAAACTTTCCAACGTCGCCATTATGTTTTTCCCCAAATACAACCAGTGACTGCCAACCTTTGCATCAGGGTGCAATTAAAAATTTTAAAACACAATTCGGTCCAGTTTTGGTTATTTTATTGTTTAAAAAAAATGGGAGGTTGCCTTAAAAAAATGTCGGTGTTCTTTTAAACGGACAATCCCTATAACCGGACAAAAATATTGGTCCCGTTGGTGTCCGGTTATGAAAGCATACACTGTATAGATTTTTGGAAAAAAAAAATGATACGACAACAAAAAATGAAAAAGAAGGTTCAGACACTTTTTTATGTTAACGCCAAATCTTAGGGAATACCCTTTGATGCACAGCCTTGGCGGGGTAAAAGAGGAGGGACGGGTTATGGGTATACCATCATCATCACCAATAGTTTGAAAGCTTTCCCTTGCACCCTGTATAATGCCGACATTGTAGTGCGACAATATACGAGTAAATATTTAATTGTTCTTCATCCAACATTTCTTATTCAAAAAACTGTCAAAACCTGTCCGCAGTCATGTCAATGTTATGTACATACGTATTTAGAGTTTCTTCATTGATCCCATTAGTGTGTGACACAAATGTCGGACCTCTGGCCAACGGTAGTTAGTTTTAACCCGAAGAGGACGGAGTACCTATTAAATATAGAAAACTACAATACAATCCCGACATACTACAATCCCACCAGATCATCCCGCCCGCCAGTTCATCTCGCCCGCCAGTTCATCTCGCCATTACAAACTTCTGGTTTTTTTAAATATAGGACCAAAATCCCGCTGAGTTTAAATCTCACTAGCAAATATAGAAAAATCCCTCCAAATAAAATTTTATCAAATTTGTGAAAAACAAATTAATTCCTAGCAAATGAATCATGCATATCAATTAAAATCCAACAACCATTTCCATTAATTTTTTTTTCTATCAGCTGAAACTGAACTATCGAAAAACAGTTTGAACATGTCCGGGGTCGGATCAGATTCGAATCGGCGACCTCACGCTTGATAGTTTAACCAAATAGTATAGATTCCACAAGAGTTATCACTCCATATAACTTTCCCCTCTGCCAGGAGATTTGTCTGTATTGACAAATTGTATAGACTTCACAAGAAAGCTGACGGAGGCGGTAGATTTGTATGTATTGATACTCTTGTGTATCTATACAGTGTAGTTTATACTATGTTTATACAATTTGTCAATACATACAAATCTCCTGGCAGAGGCGAAACTTCTATGGAGTGATAACTCTTGTGGAATCTATGCTATTTGGTTTAACTCTCTACCCATTGGCTTATATTGGCCAAAGATTATACATTGCATAGATAATGCACTTCATACAAATTAACGCACACAAATAAACCTCGCGGTGCCAGTAATTCAATGGGAAATCGCCTTTAGAGAGATAGAGTAAAGACAACTGCCTATAACCTTTCATTGTATGGGTAACATGTTTGTTAGTTGATATTAGCCCTTTGTGTACGCACTATATGAACCAACACATATGCAACTACTAGGAACTGCGTTAATTTGTATGTCTAATCTTTGTATTGACTACATCCAGAGAGTCTCCATAAATTCTAACAAATAATGCATTTTTCATGACCCATTAACATAATCAAATAATTACATTAGTTCTTCATACATTTCCCTATTTCTCATAGTCCTACACAGCTTACGTTCGTACTAAGCCATAGCCAACACATTCATGTAATACCATTAAATCTCATACCACAAAAAGTACTACACGTACGTTATCAAAACGTTAACTTTGTCAACACAAAACATACACTTTCCAGGAGAGGAGTCTGGAGTATAAACGGATGTAAATGAAATGAAAACGATCAAAAGAACAAAAACTTCTGGGAATTCATAACGAGTAAACTCTAAAAATACTTAAGCCATGCACTTCTACGTATCCACCTCGTACCACATAGGCACAATTATTTTAATTTATATTTCATATTTTTTCGTGACCCAGGACATAAGTTTGACATGGGAGTGGCAAGATGATAATGTCACGATAACAATTTTAATACGTTAAATTAACAATTACTGTAAAAGGTTTGATCATAGACACTTTTGGAAAATTGTAATTGCTCTTTGGCAGTAATAATACTGAAACGAGGTCATGGATCTTCTTAATTCCATTTGATAAAAATTGAATTACGTATATAATAGAAATCTTAGAGGGTTCAACTGCTTCAATGTATTAAAAGATGCTTTGTTGGAGGTTTCCACCTCTTGAAACGGCAGAAGTTGTTTACCGACCCAGCAAAAAATGAAAGGCTTATTTCAGACATTCCCATACACTGCATCCCTTACAAGGTACCTTACAAGGTAAGGGAAGCTATTGCTAAGGAATTAAAGTTTAAAGAGAAATCACCTGACTGATATCTTACCGCAACATGGGCCATGTCATTGGCACTAAGGTTTAGGGTAAAGAGAGAGAGAGAAGTCATTTTTATGCCTTAAATTAAGGCTTACTAAAGGGTAATAAATATGAATAAATAATACTTTGTTAATGTTAAATAATGTTTACATAAGCATTTCATTAAGGTTTATGTAAACGTTATTTACTATGTATAAAATTAATAAATTATCAAATATATAATGTTTACTCGAATATTATAATTTACTAATTGTTAGCACAAACTGCGTTTTCGAACGATGCATGTAGCTTTTATGCACTTCCTGCCCAGTTTTTAATCTTACGTGATAAACATCCAACGCCATGACGGGATTCGAACTCGGGCTAACCGCATAATGAGACATCAGACCTACGCCTCAACTCACTGAGTTACCGACTTCTCCAATATTGCGACGAAGAATTTCACCATATTTCATACGGTGGTGTCATTACCATTTCAGTTACAATAATACAGAAGCTTTACTATTATTTAAAATATATGTAAGCATTATAAAACTGCAATTTCACACAGTTTAGTCAATTCTGATGTTAATGATTATGGAAGCGTTACTATAATATTCATCTACGCATTATGAAACTGTAAAATTCCCCAAGCTTAGAGTCAATATTTTTACTAATGATTATGTAAGACTTTTGTGTAAAATTAAATTAAGCGTTGGCTTATATAAAAGAGAGAGAGAGAGAGAAATTAGGCTGGCATTTTTTTCTTTTAAATAAGGGAGAGAGTTTATTTCTTATTTATACCTTACAGTAAGTAAACCTGATAATAAACCAAAGTAAGGCTGAGTTCAGCGTTAGTATAAGACTACACAAAGAGCATGGTAAAGTAAACTTGACAACAAATTATTATAAGGTTTTCATAAAAATTATTATAAGGTTTAAACTACAACTGGTTCCTTACCTATTCCTTAAACCTGACAAGCCTGACCAAATTTTTTGCTGGGGATAACAAGGTCGGGTTTCCGCGAGCCTGATATGATGATGAGATGATTAAGAGAATGACAGTGAGCAGTCAGTAAGATGGCAAAGCTATGTGAATCCATAAGTGAAAGAGAGACACATTCGACTCACACATTCACACAATCGACGTGTACGCCTCATGCAGAAGCACCTACATACGAATCCCGAGAGCAAAATGACAACCTACCAATTTTCGTTATCTCTATGTCTTACTAATTGCACTAGAGCGAAAGAGACAGAGAGGCCGGTAGGTGTATAATATTTATTTAGAAAATTTTTCCGTTCGCTTTTCCCTCTCAAAATCTTGTCAGATACAGGGACACTCTCTCTTCCACTTACGAATATATCCGTACAATACTCTACATCTCTGTCACTCACCGTCAATCTGTCTGATCCTATAAAGCTTGCCGAATCCAATGCTGCGGTCCTACGAGCGGATCAGGAACAGACTTCCCCTCCATATGCTTTTCTCTCCGGTAAAATACAATACATATGTGTAGACAACTGTCAATTTTTTAATCTGAAAATATTCCCCCCAGGATCTGAAAAGTATTCAGATCTAAAAATTGTCAGTTGTCCGTACATATTTTATCGGAGGGGAAAGCATATGGAGGAAAAGTCTGTTCCTGATCCGCTCGTAAATCCGCAGTCAATGTTTGGAGGTACAATACTATAGGGGGTTTTTGAACAACAAATTATAGCATATTCCATAAAATTTGTGATCTTCGTATGTGTTTGAGTTTTATGGTTGGCTTAGTTAAGCAAACTCTGTTCGAATCCTTTTAGACTAATCCACCGCACTAAGCAACCGCACCTGCTTATGTGGCAATGTCAAGACTCTCTGGGGCCACTCAGTACTTTTTTTTGTAGCGCTTTCTTTAAGTGTTGGAATTCCCTGTCTTTAAGCAATATACCATACACTCTCTGTTAGTCTAAGGACGACGATCCGGAATCCTGAGAAGTATTCTGATCCGGAGGGGAACATTTTCATGACAGTTGTCCGTACAAATTTTACCGGAGGGGAAAGCACATGGAGGAGAATTCGAGAAATGTCAAAACCTGATTCGTTCGCAGGAACGCAGCCAATACTTCAACACGTACGAGCTGTTGCCATTTCCAATGGCTTTTCCGATTTCTCCTCCATATGCTTTCCCCTCCGGTAAAATATGTACCGTCAACTGCCAATTTTTAGAGCAGAAAATATTCACCTCCGGATTTGAATATTTTTCAGAGAAAAATTTATAAAATAAAAATGCAAAAAAGGTACAAAATGTATGGTTCGAAACCAGTTTATGCTAACGAAACGTCAATTAAGTCATATGGAAATATGCCCCACTAAGGGTGAGGGCAAATAAAAAGATCCAGGAAATGTGTCGCTTTTCCTAGATTACCATTACCATAACAACTCACCATCCGGTTGTCTATCTATTTTTATCTTCCTGACAGGAAAAAGACAAAAGCAGCATCAAAAACCAGCATAGTACCAAATGGATAATTACATTATCATTTTCATTCAATTTACTCTGAAAAATATTCTTCAATATTTCAATAGTAATGATGCTACACCATCAAAACTTTCTTCGTATTCCTTGAAATATCATCCCAAGTATTTTTACAAACGTGTTTTTCATCGTACTGAAAAGATTGTCGCGCGAAAGATGTATAAAACGATGCAAAGTATAAAGAAAGATACTCTCGTTGTTTGCTTCGACAATGAATGAATAGTCACGGTTTCCATTAAAAACAAGCATTTTGATAAAGCGGTCCTTTTAAATCTATCTATTAACAAAAGGTATATATACATATAGTCAGATATAAGTAGCTGTGTATACATACATATAAAAAAGATATTACATAAATACATACTTTACTTTAACTGCTACACAGACCTATAATTTTGCGCCTCCCTGACTCTATATGAAAAGATTAGTATGAAAGGACATCTTAACTTTGTTAAAAATTATATTTAATGGAAAAGTGGACGAATACGAAAAGATAAGATAGCTTGTCCTACAAGTATACACACACATACTCGTAGATATCCTCCATCTGTAAATGTAAGACAACATCAAAAGATGAGAACAAATGTTTCTAAGAAAAACTGAAAAAAAAAGTATTTAGAATGCGGGGCGACGTTGGAGCGAGGACAATATATATTTTTATTCAATTATAGTTTTTCAGATATGAAAGCGATATTATAGTAACCTGAGAGTATGGAACATATACAATATTATATGTATATTCTCAGATAGTTACAAATAAGAAAGGCGGTGTTAACAAGAGAGAACGAATTTCTGGAAATTTATTATAACACTTACGTATTTGCCCTAACCCCTAACAGTACAGTAAATAAAGATATTTTACTTAAAAAAAAATTGAGTATTTAAGAAATTTTGAGGGGATAGTTGGGGGGCATGTCCTGAGTCTAAAACCGTGTTTTCATATTCGAGGGAGTGGGAGAAGATAGAACCCAATGTCAATACGGAGGTGAATTTGTTTTTATTCGTTATCTTTGTTGCTATCGCCCGCACAGTCAAGCCTAGTAGATCAAATTTGTTGGAAATTAAATTATCTGTCCAATGATGATCAAATTAAGGTCTTAGATCAATTAGGTCAATCACAATGGCTGGTAAAAATCAGAAGTGTGGGACGGATTTTTTTTCGTAATTACTGTGAAACCGGAAATATTTTTCGCAAGCTGAATCGACGGGATTCGAACCCGTGAATAAGCGGTTGATGAGACGCTAGTATCAAGTGGTCGCCGGTCCGATTTCTGTGCGAATATATTCAAACAGTTTATTTATTCGCCGGCCTCCAGTCGACTCAGCTGTGAATGATAAAATTAAAGGAGACACGTAACACTGACCATGTTACCTTCCAATTAACATCTCCAGCCCCAGAAATGAAGTCCCCTAGATAGATTATGAAAAAAAGCCCATATAAAGTCACCACTTGGTTTATTGCGACACCCCTAGAGTGGGCAAACAGAAACCAACTCAATCGCCAAACCATAGTCAGAGCTCACAATGAAGCCGACCAACATTTACCCTCTTTCAGGTCGTCTAGATCAGTTAAAAAATAGGAACTAAGGAAGTCTTTCCCACATCTGGCTCGGACAGGACAGGTACACAGAAGATTAGATTTACTCTCCTCCTCATCCTTGTCCCCACAGTTCCTGCAGTAATCATTATGTGGAAGGCGAAGTTTTTAGCATGCCAGTGATAACCTCTACAACAGTTCTTAGATGCAATCTCGGAATCATATTGGGCGACAGCGATTATTAGAGCAGACAGAGGCACAAATTATCCAAGCGGTTTGTGCGGCGATTCTTCTTACTACTCATACCGCAATAAACCGTATGTTAGCTTTCACGCGAAACGCACGATACACGAGATTCTAGCAGAAAGCACCAGTGGCGAGCGAGCTTTGTATGTAAGACGATTAATTTAAAACTGCAATTATATAGAAAGTTCGCTCGCCATTGGTGCTTTCTGCTAGAATCTCGTAAATCGTGCGTTCCGTGTGAAAGCCGCGTATGTACTCGTATAATTTCGGTCACAATGCGATTTTTCAACCGCGTCCGATCATCAAAAATCAAAGAACATGCAGACAAATACGATTTCCATTGGGCAATCACAACATCGGCCGAAAAATCGGACGACGATGAATCGATCGATCAGTTTATGTGGACTCTTTCTAATAAAGACGTCTTTGCTACTTCGACTTAAAACAGCATAATGTGAAAACGTACATACGGATACATCTTTAAATCACATACACCACTGGGTATTCGGTTGCTGTTCGGCCGCTGTGAAAACAGTGGCACTTCACGGCTGGTATTTGTCGAGTTTTCGGTTTTTAGCAGTGACCTTGTAGTGTGGCTCTCCCCACAATGAAATCGAAGCATGTGCGCAGAAACACGAAGCTTCGCGTGTACAAAACCATTATACGACCAGTGCTATGCTAAGACTGCGAAGCATGGACCCTAACTCAAGCCTCCGGAAACATGCTAGACACATTTGAACGTAAGGTTCTGCGGCGAATTTTCGGGGCCGTTTGCGATCGAGATGGATGGCGCAGCCGGTACAACCATGAGTTGTATGAACTGTACGATGAGCTGCAAGTCTCGAAAATCGTCAAACTACAACGACTTCAATGGGCGGGGCATGTACAACGAATGGACGATGCCAAAGAGAGTAATGAACGCACGACGAGTCGACGAAGCGAGACTGCGAGGACGACCGAGATTTCGTTGGGAGAGCTCAGTTTATGTGGACGCCGCGCAACTACTGGGTTTCCAAGATTGGTCACGTGACCGAAATAATTGGACGACAACGATACAGGCGGCCAAGGCCCGACGTCGAGCTGGCGATGATGATGATGATGTTGTAGTGTGGAAGGGGCTATAGCATATTTGCTAATCGTCACTCTGCTTAAAAACTTTCGGTTCGGTTTTAGCCAGTCAGGCCGAAACCGTTTACATAATATGAAGGTCAATATTCTCTACCGAACCGAACCATGTTTCTGATCGGACGGATCCACGTCACTTTTACAGAAACGTGTTGAAAAATATGGTACGAGACTTTATCCGTGCATTTGATTTTGACGTTTGATTTTTGACAAATCCTGAATTATTTCCAAGTAACTGATTTTTCTTAAGGCAAAATTATTTTGCCATAACCAAAGACCGATTGTAGATAAAAAGCTGAAATCAACTACGCATAAGACAGTATATTAATACATAAATCAATATCGTATTCTAAGAAAACCGAATACATTTCCATTTTCTTATCATGTCGAAATATTGTTTGACGTATACTCGTGTATTCGTTTTCATTTTCTTTTTTTAGAAGAATATCTTTCCTACTTTAGACGATACAAACATTCTAGTCCATCTGGAATTTCTCTTTTCTATCAGTTCAAAAGTTTATTCGTTTCTCGTCGTTTCGATTTATTTAATAATTGAGATAGTAGTACAGAAACCATAAGAAATGGAAGATTTATCTTCCCCTTTATATTTCGTATCTTAGCAATAGAAAAACATTCTACAGTAGAATCAGATGAAACAATTGGGAAGTATTCAGTTCAAAAGAGGAAAGAAAATGACAATAAAACGCCGGAAAACACCATAGTGAAAAGATTGAAGGATTCATAATAGTGGAAAACTGAAAAGTTTGAAAACTGAATCCGTTGTAGTACGAAGTTAAGATAGAAAATTTTCTCTATGATACCCATCAAGATATTGATCCACCAATAATAAAATACTCGAAATTTATAATAATTTTAAGCGAGACATAACAAGGAAAAAAAAGACATTTGGAAAGCAATAGCAGATAGAAGATTTTTATCCAGTTTTAATGCTTAGTAGTCCGGATGGCGCAACGGTTCGCCTTCTATGCACTGAGCCCCGGTTCAATTCCTACTGAATGCGGTAGTCTTCAATGAAAAAGGGGATTTACGTGTCGGACTATGAGCCCACTCAGCTGTTAAATGAGTACCCATCTGGGGAAAATAACTCGGTTGAGCGTGTTGCTGGTCACACACCTCTACACAAAACACACCGTCACGATCTAGTACATGAGATGATGCTAACTCATCTCGAGTCCTTGGTCCAAAATCGAACTGCTGCGCCAGTTATTTATTAGGTTGGTGCAGATGAAATGTTGGATTCAGTAGTTAATTTTTGAACAGCTGTAACTTTTTATAAAAAGAATTTTAATAATCGAAATTGGTACCAGCAGGTGCGAAACACTTTTCTCAACGAGATACAAGCGCCTTTATTCCTGTTTCGTAGAAGTCCAAGTTTCTGGTTCGAAGAAACTCCTCGAAGGCATTTTTGACAGCTGCTTCATTGTTAAACTGTTTTCCTTGTCAAATAGTGATCCAAATGTTTAATGAAATTGTAATCTGTTGGCGTGAGGATGATTTAATTTTACAAAACTTTTTAGAAAAAAATTTAATAGCTTCTAGGGTATTATCTGGTAAATATGGCGGGTGAGGAAGAGTCTCATACTCGCAACTCGTCCAATTTTTGGATCCTTGTTCTCGATACATAAGGTCGTGCGTTGTCATGAAGCAGTATAACTCCATCCCTGTTGACTTGCCTAGGTGGTTGAACTGTCAATTTCTAATGCATTTCGTCCAGTTGAGCGCAGTATTTCTCAGCATTGATGGTTTCGCCAGGTTGCAGGAACGAATAGTGGATAAATCCAGCTACAGACCACCAAACAGTCATCATTATTTTCTTTGGATGAAGGATTGGTTTCGGCATGTGTCTTGGAGCTTCATCGGCATCTAGCCATTGGGCCGATCGGCGACGATTATCGTATAGTATCCACTTTTTATCGCAGGTCACAATTCGGTCCATGAACGGTTCGTTTCTGTTGCGGGAGAGAAGAGAACTAGAAATCTCCATTCGATACGCCATGTTTTACTCGGTAAGAGCATTCGGAACCCATTTGTCAAGCTTTTTCACGTTTCCAAGTTGTTGCAACTGGCGGCAAACTGTCGAATGGTGCACGCCTAATTTCTCCGCGAGACCCCTTATGGTTTGGCGGGGGTCAGACTTCACTAATGCACACAGCTCGTCGTTATCGATCGATGGTCCCGGGTTTCCACGTGGCTCATTTCGAAGGTTCATATCTCCGGATCGAAATTTTTCGAACCACCGCTGAGTGGTTCGTTCGTTAATCGTATCAGGTCCAAATGCCCTGTGGATATTCCTCGTTGCTTCCGTTGCGTTGTGCTCTAGATTAAAAGTAAGTAAGAAAAGTAGCCGTTTTTGACTCGCTTCCATGTTCTTTTTCTTTTCTTTTTTCACCGATCACCATAAATTGCAAAACCGAAATGACTCCATACGCCAAGGTGGCAGTATTTATACTTGAATATGTTATATCACTAGCGCCGCCTGGTGGCAGTTTGATACATAAAAATCGCAGCCAACTTCATGTCATTGCAAAATCCGACATTTCATCTGCACCAACCTAATATTTATCATTTTTGTAATTATATTATTATTAAAAAAATATTTTGAATTCTGCTCTTAGGTAATTAACGAAATTCACTCCCAAACTTAATTTTTCCTCTTGGCGCCCCAGGTAATTGCCTGTTTCGCCTTAGCCTTTGACCGGCCCTGATGATAATACCCAAAGTTCCTGGTTTTAGCGGAACTTCAAAGGCTTTTGGTGTATGTTCAGCACTCGGTGCTTGAGACAAAGAAAGATTGTGGAAAAATTGTGGACTAGGAAGTCTAAAGAAATCGAAGTCGGTGTACTTGGTCGAAAAGGTTATGGAAAGTGTATTTAGTAACTTAGCTAGCGCGTCTAGCTTGTTCATTACACAGAAGAGAGGCGGACGATAATCGGAGTAAGCTTTGCAATATTATTGGCCAAACTGAAGGTACTAATCACCGAGAGACGTCTGCATTTGCAAAGAAAAAAATGCTTTATCAAGACAGTGTGCTAGTTGATACTTCGGTAGTCGCCATGACTCAAATCCACAAATTGGGAATCGGATTGATTTCCGTCATCCCTTATTAAGAAGATCTTAATCCCAGTGACTAAAATCTGACTAAAGCATATGACGAAGTCGTCTCAGCCGTAATGACTATTTATAAGACCTCGGTGTCAATCACTATTGGAATATGAAAAATCAATTGGAAAATCGTGTCAAGTGTGTCCTCTTGAAAAAAGAGACTATGCTGAAATCTAAAATAAAATTAAAAATACTATATGTTTATACCCTAGACTTATAGTATAGGGTATATTGTTTTAGTCACGACGAAGATATGTAACACCTTTAAGGAGGCTCCGGAGGTATAGCAATGTATATATAAATGATCAGGGTCACCTCCTGCTTCGATTTAGCCATGTCTGTCTGTCTGTCCGTTCGCACGATAACTTTCGATAAAACGAAGCTAGAACCTTGAAATTTTGGTCAAATGTTGGCGGTATGATCACGCCCATTTTCAATACCAACAACTAGGGTATTGAAAATGGGCGTGATCAGGCCAAGAGAACAATGTAGGAGAGGCCTACATATGTAAAATAATTAAATGTATTTATAACTCCCGATTAAATAAACATGAAAAGCTCTAGCTTTGTCAAATTGCTCGTGAGAGTAATCTTATACTTTTCTGGAAAACTCAAATCGATCAGTTGAAAACTAACGGTAATTTTCTTACAAAGAGCCCCGTACTACACTACTTTTCAGGTTTTTTGTCTATAAATCTTGAAACAATTAACGTAGACGCCTGATTTTCGGCATGTAAAACTGAGGTGAGAAGCTATTTGAGATTTGGTAAGGTGGGCGTAATCAGATCAAGAGAACACCTACCCCCCCCCCCCCCCCCTACAAATTTCAAAAAATTAAATATTCCTTTAATTACGATAACCTTTGATATAATGACACTAGCGAGTTAAAAATATTGTGAAAGATCCGACCCAAGGAAACCCTACCTCCCCTACAAATTAAACTTCAAATAAGCGATAACTTTTGATAGAACGAAGCCAGCGAGTTGAAATTTTGGTCAAATGTTTAAAGTGAGATTGAGTTAGTTGGTATTAAAGATGGGCCAGATCCGACCTAAGGAACCTCTACCTCCCCTACAAATGAAACTTAAAATAAGCGATAACTTACGACAAAATACAGCTAGTGACTTGAAGTTTTGGTCAAATGTTTGTACGAGTAGTAGGATTCAGCTGGCTGATATTGAAAATACGTAAGAAACCGACTAACAAAACCCCCACTGCCCCTACAAATGAAATTTTAAATAAGCCATAACTTTCGATAGAGTGAAGCTAGAGACTTGAAATTTTGGTCAAGTATTTGTACTGGGATCAAGTTGTTGTTTAAAATGCGCAAGATTCGACAAAAGGAACCTCTACCTCTAGCGACTTGAAAAATTCGACAAATATTTGTAGAATGGGTTAGTTAATTGATTTTGAGAATGGTCAAGATCCTCCTGAATGAATGCCAACTTCCCCTATAAACTGGCCATTTAGGAAACTCACTTTTAATGCATATGGTCTGGTTTCACTTATTTTACGAACTTTTCAGACCGCCTACATAAGTCGTTCCCTAATAACGTGATTCATTCATAATGCGCAAACTCTGCACGCAACGTCCGTGCATAGTTGTATTACTTAATCTTCAAACTAAATTCACCTATTGAGTGCGCAGAATGCATAAAACCTTAAACAAAACGCTGTTTTTTTTTGGTTCGTCAATTTCTTTTACCGTATTCAGATCACGTAAAAGTAATGTAAATGTTTTATTTTCATAAGCAGCAAGCGGGGATATAAATCACATTTAATATTCTCCTCTCAACAACATTCACCAAAAAATCCCTTAAAACAACATTATTTATTAATAAAATCATTAAAATAGGGAGATCTTTTCAGAAAGAAACAAGTCAAAGAACGTTATCATAAGCTTCTAAGCTAAATCACACCCTCGTTCATCGTTTCACTCGCTAAACGTGCAACGTATCAATCTGTCTGCACCCCCGATATGTTTCATGTTTGTTTCCTGCAAAAGTTTTAAGTATCTGAATGTTTTATTCAACGAATGAAATCGGCAACGGCAAAACATACTTAAAAATTCATACTGCACTTCGATAAAGTTATTCGTACAGGCGAGTCCTTGTCGGTTCTATCGCTTTGCAATAGGTACTCGTACTTTTATGGGAATAATTGCACACAGTACTCGACTACCTTTGTTTAATTCAAAAAACATACTTTAATTGCTTAAAGCATACTTGCTGTTACATTAAAAACTCTATTCAACAATAGATATCCATACGACACTAGACAGGACTTAAATTAGCGGGAGAAGCTGATTGTATGGGCTTAGAAGTATTAAATATTTTATTATTTGAAAATGCGCTAAAGTTGCTTGTCCTCATTAACTTGATTGGAAAACGTTTAAATTACGAGGAGAATATATTTAAGTGATAAATTATACGAGTTCACAGTTTGCAATTATAAGCATTAATGGGGCAATTAATTAAAATAATTCTTATTGCAATTTGAAATTATAATATATAATAAAAAATTGACTCTATTTTCATGACTTCCGATTCACAGAACCGTTTAGGTGAACTTTTAAAACAAATACGAGCGGATTTCATAACATACAAAGAACTTTTTGAAAACTGACTTTAGGATAGCATCTCTCTCTCTGGTTCCTGTTAACCACGCCTACTTTCCACCTCGTCCTGTTCGTTGCCATTGCTTTCAGCTCACTCCACGACTTGCCTATAGAGGCACCCTCTCTCTTAACTAATCTTCTCCAGGTGTTACTAGGTCGTCCAACACGGCGACTTGCGTTGGTTCTTGCGGGTTCCAATCGGCCCTTCAAAAAAGTTTGCAATCTAGTTATATTATCGGTCATCGCGCTCGGTGGCCATGGTCGTTCGGTCAACGCTCTACGATACTAATATAGAGCTCGGAGTTCAAATCTCGGCGCCATCAAAAACTGCCTGTGGGTACTAATAGAACTCTCACAGTGCTCCGAGCTTGTCAAGATAAAGACGGCGCGGATATGATAGGAGCATGCTAGCAACTGCACTTCCGAAAAGTAGATATGCTATCGAAACGTCAACAAGGCATATACATAAATGCTAGAGATGTTCACGCGCTCATGCCCCTAGAGGGGTCAAAGCAATTAACAAGTTGAACAGTCATATAAAAGCACTGATTTTACGTTGGTTTCGAAGGTCCGGAGTTTTATGCGTCTGGAAATGTTGTTGGTTTGTTAGAAAGGAATGACACTGAAAAAAGCTGCTCGAGCCTTGTTGATGCGAGACTGTACATCAGCATCCGCCCCACCATATGCTGTAACTACGCTTCTGATGAAGCAAAAATTGTCAACTTTCTCGACTGCCTGCCCCGAAACACAAATTCTGCTTTGCCTTCCTGGATCCAAGCTCAAGTACTTAGTCTTGACAGCGTTGATTTTAAGCCCCGCATTACGGCTTTCGCAATGCAGAGCATCAGACATCTGAGCTACTTCATCCGATTTATTTGATAATAGACAAATATCGTCAGCATAGTCTAGGTGTTGAAGGTATTTGAATAACTTCCATCTTATACCTTTGTTCTGGTGTTCTTGAAATTTCGAAATCGATGAACACGAGATGTAATGGGAATCTTCACTCTGCGGATTGTTTAATAATAATTCGGAGGGTGTTGATGTGGTCGCTACATGAGAAGCCCTCGCGAAAGCCGGCTTGTTCATCATTCAATGTGCGGTCAACTGTTTGTTTGATCCGGTTCAAGACCGGAGACTGGAGTTTGGAGACTGCTGGGAAAAGACAGATCTCACGGCAATTATTGCAATCCTTCAGGATAGCATTTACTGTTTTTTTTATTATTATCGAAATTTTTACGCACTTTTTCACTTATCTTCTTCACTAGTTGCCGTTCGAAACAATAAGTGTTCACAACCTCATTGGCCGGGCTTATGAGAAAACACTGATCTCGAGCCATTGTGGCAGAGATGTACGAGTAAAATGTTATGCATCCGTGATTGAGATAGAGGGTAAGTCGGAGTATCTAATCCCGAATAATGCCGACCTTTAGAGATTATGATATGGGGAAACGAATCGAAATTTGTTCAGTCGATTTCCCTTCTCTAAAGTCTACATGATTCGGAACCCAATACCGCGACTCTCTCTCACTCACGGATTTACAGCATTTTACATCTCTATAACAATGAATCAGAGTAAGTCCGTGCTCTCTCACGAACGCAGCCATTTTACACATTTTAAAGAGTAGTAAACAATGAATCCCCGTATTTCTGGGAGGCCGGTAGCGCAGTGCGTTTGGGGTGTCATTCTGATATCTTATTATACCGGTTCTCGCGGATTCGAATCTCGCCGTGACCATAGATATTTGTATTGCTTTCCCCCATTGGTGTGGGGCGTAACAGCACAGTCAGTCCCGACTTGTTGCAGAATACGGAATGAATGGATAGGAGGCGCATGCTGGCAACATGCATCATTCGAAACCAGCTATATGCTAACGAAACGCCAACTAAGCCGTTTAGAATTAGGTGAAGCGCTAATGCCCCACTAGGGGTTAGGGCACTTAGTACGGTTATATAGAGAACCACTTACAACAAATATATATCATTAAAAAAAACATTTTAGCACCGTTTTCACAATGTCTAGTTAAAGTTTATCCTATAGATAAACACTAAACGGCGCCCATCCTCCAGTTAAAAATTTATCCGACGATAATTCCAAACAGGTGATCCGGACTGCTGCGATTTTGACAGCTAGAACTGTTTACGTTTGCCCCATCAAATGATACAATTAAACTGGTCATAAAGAACAGAGTTCTCGAAATTCATTTGGTGGAAGAGGATTTGAAACCAACTTGACCGCAGATTAAATGCTAAGAGACGGTACAGATGTAGAATAGAAAAAAAACGGCGGGAGAATTTCGCCAAGAAAATCAGCTGGTTTCCTACTGCATTAGCTGAGCTTTCTACTGCATTATCATATTTTGTGCATGTACACAACAATAATTTAGTGTCCCTAATAGCTAACTGGCAGTTTAACCAGACATTGAGAAAACAGGCCTTAGTCTACATTGTTTAGAACGTTAATATTGTTGACTGACGCCTTATAGCAACGAGTATAAACGATATTTGCTTTACATAATAAAGCCATCTACCATTAAAATCGGCTTATGTCACTGTTAAAAATTAGTCTGAGATTCTCTTTATAATATCGACTTAAGCTTAACACTTCTGAACAACAACAAAAAAATTAAATGGAAAATGTGTTTAAACGGGACTAAGAAAACATCGTTCACGGCCATCTTTATACATGAGCCCTTCAATGGTTTCCGATGAAAAGAAAACATCCTCCCCCATAGGACTTACATTTTCAAAACCGCTACATCAAATAGATTTTTAATATGTTGGACACGTTTTTTATCCAATATGCTCACGTACTGATTCTTAGATTGAGAAAAAAAATTTCATCAAATCCCCTTTTGAAGGGAGACTGTCGCCGCAGATTGTGGTGAATTGAGAATTGAGTTCTCTTCACGTGGAAAAAAATCAAAATCAAGGTAAGAAGGGAGACACTCTAAAATTGAAATGATGCCAATGATTTGGTGCTGAAAAAGGGAGTTGTGTCTCTGTCTAGAGAAGGGAATAGGTATATGGAGGTCCTTTTGAAAATACGTATTTGAATTTGTATGTCTCTGTGTAGGTCAGATCTTTAACTTGAATAGTTTTATGATCATAAATTCTTAGCATAACATTCAGGATTATTTTTAACATTCCCTACACGTTATCCGTTCATAGAGCCAATCGTGAGAATTTCATTTTAGTCCTCTTTTTTTTCTTAAGACTTCAAACATTTTATTGGAAGGAGAGAAAAAAGATTGATTGAAAGAGGCGATGACCTCAGAACTTAGCACTTACAAAGGATTTGTTGTGTTATTGCACTGCAACATCGATACGCGTTTATAGGGAAACACTCTATATCGGCGTCTGAAACAAACGATTCGATAAAAGATCAGTTCGGAGGCAACGTTAGTCGTGGTCATTTTACCCGGTCTGAGATCGAGAGAAAATCGAAAGCCACGGATCTGTGACGAGCGAATTCAAACAGCTCACATGCAGATATAGGCGACTAAAATGGGGGCGAATTGTTGCCTCATAGAAAAACAGGTAGGGGCGAATTGTTGACATTCGACCAATTCACTTTCAACTTGGATCCTCCATAATCAAGTCGAAGACAGTACATAACTGTCTAAAAGCCCTCCAAATGCTGGGAACCGCTATAACAGTGGAGCCCCGTTGGGTTCCGGGTCACAGCGGGGTTCTAGGTAACGAAATCCCATACAGCCGAAGAGCTGCCGATGCCAATACAGACATGTAAAACGAAACTGGATGATAGGATGTATGGGCTGGCCATCGCAAACTGGCACAGTACCAACGAATCTAGAATAACGAAAATATTCTGAAACTTCTATGACAGGAAGAAGACTAAAAGCCTCTTGGAACTACCCAGACGACAGTGCAAACTACTAGTGGGCGTACTAACGGGACACTGCTTGCTACGTGAACACGCCTACAGATTAAAACTGATCACTGGTGGTGGATGGCACTTAGAAGGAGTCGCTAGTCTTAGCTTGAGAAGTCTTTGAAGCTTTGCTAATGAGTCGGGATCCTTCGAGCTTAACAAATATATTTTGGTAACGACTAACAGCAGAATGTAATGGGTGCCGGGATCGCCACACAGCCCAACCTTGATCCCATACGAAACCTGGATCAAAAATCAGATGAAATGAACACGCCCGTTATCTTCAGAAATCGTCTTGCCAATTGGTCGCCAAGATTGTGAATTCCTCGGATTATTCGCTGCATGGATATACGTAGTATTTGGTCAAGCATTGATCGACTCCTTAGAAGTTGATATTACTACGGCTTTGAGGAAACCGAGCCGCTTTTACTCGAAAAAGTGAATAAAATTTCATCTGCCAGATTGAGTTCAAAGCAACGTACTTATTACCATGTATGTTACTTATCTTATTGCAAAGGATTTACATCCAACCGTCAGTATTTTCGTTTCATGTCAAAGCTTTCTGACATCACATCGACTTATCCAATTGCCATTCACCAACATTTAATTCCAAGTCTCAACAAAATATCATACCCATAGTCTGCTTCCAAAGTCAATGCTATCATAAATACCCCCTTGATTTCAAGGATCAATTCATTTCATTGACATAAACAGAACAAGTAATCACTCAATAGCGAACGCTACTATTGTACAACAAGACCACTCAAAATCCACTAATAGCATCGAACTCGTTCAGTCAAAACCAAAATGTCCTGCCGGTTAGCTGAACGTGAATACAAACAGAGTCCGGAAAATACTCAATTGACGTTGAATATCATATACATACACACAATTTCCGTAAAACATTGAAATACCATTAAGTAGTCAGTCGTGGAATCAAATTTTCTCTCTTGGCAAAACGGAAAATTTATTTTTCCTTCTCGTACTAGTTTTGTATGCTTATGGAAAATCAGAGAAAAGTCTCGTACAATATTCTGAAAATATGCTGGCATACAAAAGATTTAGTGCACAAGCTCGGGTCATAGAGTACGGATGGTGGGTTCTGATGGTAGTTCGACAAGCAAATTGAGTTCCGCACTTGCATATTAAACAATGCGGAAAACCACAAGGATCATCACGGAGCAAAAAAAAATGTACATTACAACTTCTGAAACATGGAGAAAAACAAAAAGACCAACTTAAAAACAAGCACCTCAACTCAAAAAGAAAACGAGAAACATAATGTTAAACATGTGAAATGAAATGTCAAAGGCAAGTTGTCGTAGGAAAGGGTTCCAAGGACGATGAGAGATTGGAAAGTAGAAAGACCACCAGGAAACTTCAGGTCAGAGTTGTAAGTACATGGATATTGATGGAGTAATAAAAGTACCAGGAAGCCCATCTACACAAGATAGTATCTAATATTGAACATTTATGACAACTTTGTCGATATTTACCGGTTCGATTGCAAACATCCTTCCGGTGGTATCGGTACCGGTAGATTTCATATCTTTCGTCCATTTAGGACTTGGAGCTAACAACTTTCTCAATTTATATGAAATTGATATCTGTATCCGATTTTATCGACTTAAGTCGCTATTAGATAGTTTTTCGCTTCATTTACTGACATATTAAGTTCTAGCAATAGTTGCCGTGGTATCATTACATACTGTTTATTCACGTCATACTCGTAGACCCTCATTCAATGTACTCGTATTTCGGGCTTTCAGATTGTTGTCGTTGGAGTAAACAATCTAGCCAAAAGCCAAAATATCATACCTTCAGTTAAAAAGCGTGAACAAAAAATAGGAAGAACAAGAATTGGAACTTCATAGAAAATTTCTACTGCCTATTACAGTCGAAACTCGATTACTCTTAACTCGAAACACCCCTTAAATCAAAGACGACATCATTTTCCAAGATGCACATTTGTATGCAAAACAACGAACAAAAAAACTCGTTAATCCGTGAATCTGCGAGACTCCATAAGTCGAAATTTTCCGACGGGTAGCTATAAATCGAAATTTCCGATTATAACTGAAAACGAAATGTTTCATCCGAAAACTTATGGTTCGACGAAGAATGCAAAAATTCACTTGACGCGAAAAACGAGGCCAACAGACAATGGATTCAGCCACACATATATGTAATGATTTTCGTGGACAGTCAGACTGCAATTAAACCTCTCGAATCAGGTTGATGCAAATCAAAAATCATAAGTGAGCGCCGTACGTGCCTTCTTCAACACTGTGCTGTACTGGATTCTAGTTCATAGTGGTTTTCCAGAGCTGACGAGCTTGTTAGAGGGGACAACCGATGTAACGCAGCATATTAGCGGTAACTTGCTAATACCTCTATCTACCATTAACAAAGCCAACTTAAGATGAACCGTTGGCGATACGTGTCTTTTAGCTGAGCTTATTTGGCCCAGATTGAATATCAGTTGCACCACAAAACTACTGTCCCTGCCGAAACAACAGATCTGCGTGGTGGTAGATATAGTCACTGGGCACGCCAGGAGGCTTCGACTCCCATCCAACGATTTCTGCAGGAAGCTAACTTTCATCTGCTCTGCAAATGTCGGGCGCTAGCAAGCAGGAAAAGGTCAACTGTCGGTGACTACTTCTTCAATCGTCTGGGGGAACTAGCAGAGGTAGAATTTTATCAGTTGCTTCATTTCGGGACTAATTCCGGATGGAATGAGCCCTCAAACCTAATACTTTCGACAGACATAGCAGCCGAATGATCATTCGGCGAATGATGAATTGCTGGCAATGACGAATTGGACACACACACTTTACTGTGAACGTCATTCCAACCGTCATTGCGAAATCGGCTTAGCACTGATTTTTCGAATAAATATTGTTTATTTCGGTTAGCAACGAATATATCGCTTAGCAACGAGTGAATATTAATTTTATTCCATAGCAACGAGTGAATATTTTTCCTACTCAATGACAATTTGTCGGATAGGTGGCACTGCATACACAAAGAAGGAATTACGTTTACTATGCCAATTGTAATTCGCGAATTATCATTCGGACGATGTTTGAATGATCATTCGCAAGACACACATGAAATCGAATTATCATTCGAGTGGAAATGATCATTCGAGTGCCTCGTCTGTCTAACGTATAACCTAACTCAGCGTTTAAATTTGACGTGCTTAACTTACAGTTCTTTGGACCAATCTCAGTTTTCAACAACAAATTGAATAAACTCGATATCTTGAATTTATTTCTGAAATAACTCGATATCTCGAAATCTTAATAGGTCGTAATTTCGATAACTCGAAGTAAAACCTTCTTCTCTTCAAGTTCAAGTTATCGAGTTTCGACTAGTTCAAACAAGACCCCATAGTCCAGTTTTCTGGTACCGAACATTTGTATCTACTATAGGAACTCTTATTATCTAGAGTAATATGTGCTGAACGATATTTAGTTAGTGGATCAAAAACCGAGCCTTTGGGCTCAATTCCCTAACATTAGAAAACCGCATCAAATGCTTAACACAATACGGAGATTTGTTTATCCGTCTTCTTAATTATTAGTGTTTGATTTTCCGGTGTCCCATATATAATACAAACTTCTTATCTCTGACTTGCGGCTGTAAAATCTCCTGAATTAAATAATCGGTCAAGATGGAGAACAAACCATCATCATGTCATGGTAACGGACCTGATTTCAGAATTTGGGCAGCTGGTAAGCTCAGTGCGTTGAGGCGTCAGTCTGATTTCTCATGCTACCGGTAGCTGGCCGGGTTCGAATGCCGTTCACGTGCGTTGTCGCTGGATGTTTGTATCGACTTCCCCCTGTGGTGTGGGGCGTAACAATAAGCCAGAATACTTCCCAGCTTGTCGCAGCTATGCGGCTAAACGGGCAAGAGGTACATGCTAGCAACATAAATCGTCCGAAAGCAGTTTATGCTAACGAAAAATCAACTAAGCCACATGGGAATAGTTGACGCACTATGCGCCATAGGGATTAGGGCAAAATAGTAGTAGTAAGATTTCAGGAAAGCGTCGCGGCCAGATTTATTACTGTGAAATTGGTCTCTGAAAGTCTTTAATTTAAATTGAAGATGCTATACATTCGGTAGGTTCGACCCATTCGGTAGAATCCTTTCATATGTATGGTTGCTCCCGTCCGACGCCATTTTGGAAGTCTGTGACATGACATACATTATGCATTTTCCAACTTCTGTAGTGTACTGCGGTACACTGAACTGAAGTTTCGGCGATCTCGGAAGTTCTGACCTGAAGGAGTCATGTCGTAACTGCGAGAGACATTACTATCTTTACGGACTGTCAGACTGCGCTTCGCTCGGTTGAATCTGTTCTTACTACATCGAAAACTATTCAGAGATGGGTTACATCTTCAACGGTAGCACTTGCCAAACAACGAGAATGATTTGGCGGAAATTCGATTCTAATCGCCCTGCCTCTTTCACTGAATAGGAAGCACATTGGCAGGGTGGTGGCGACTATCACAGGGCACTTCTTCAGCGCGCTCGCATCGAGGCTCCGTCTTCCTCATAATGACTACTGCAGAAGTTGTGAGAATGCGGATGAGGAGGAGAGCATTTTGCACCTGTTTATGTCACTGTCCAGCATTGGCCATCAGGAGGAAGAAATTCCTGGGCTCCTGGTTTTACTGTAACTTAGAAGACCTCAAGGACCTCAAGCTGTATCACTCTCACGATACAGCTCAATCGTTTCTTTTAGTGGGTGACACGTTATTGGTGGTATTACAAGTGGTCTGAGTGTGCTGCGTTGTATCATGGCAGCTCCTTAACCTAACCTATACATCAAATAATTTGATGTACGAGTATTTGCATCTTCATCTACATAAAAAAAAAAGAAAAACACGTAGCGAAAGAATTAACATAATTTCATAATGGGCCAATTTCGAATAACTATACCTACTTAGAGTTTTACGATTTGGCCATACCATAAAAAGCTTTCATTCTAAATCCTGAAAGTCCCGAGAGAATATTAAATATTAAAATTTCCGGTAAAATCCATCAAGGTAAGCTAATGGTTTCCGCTCTTCCGATATCAACTTTTACGAGTACTACCCTTAAAAGTCCTCATTCCTAAATCTGATTCAATCTCTCCGTGATTAAGTTTAAATAAATTAAAATTTTATCTTCAATATCTTGGCGCTATGAAAAATCCCAGTGATCCGGGATAATCAATTTCATGCGGGTCTCTCCTTCATTGCCGGCAAAAGAAAAAAGTTCATTCAACTTTCAACCACCTGCAACGAACATACCAGGACATTGTCATTTTGTGCTGAGTTGCCTTCTATTTTTGTCTTGTATCCAGCAAATACTTCCTTTCTCCGGGAGAAATAAGCCAAACAGAAAACTTTGACAATTTTATGAAATAAAAAACACAATACGAATACAATATTCGCAAACAACAAATGCCATTTGCCTAATTGGAACGACAACAATAATATTTTGATAGGCTCAACAGTGTCCTTATTTATTTTCTATTTTCCGTATTTTTCGGCCATAACAACGCATTTATAAAACATGAAATCACAGTCAAAGTGGAAAGATGGGGAAGTAAATTTGGATATGAAATAAGAAAACAACTTTCCAAGGACTCCAATTGAGGGCATGTTAACAAGAAAATGGTTTAGGCAGAATGAACAATATTTTTTCCGTTTCATGGTAACCGTTTGTATTGTTGTCAGGAGGAATCGAATTTAAAAGATACCATTCGAAATTTAACAATTGATCCAGGCCCGTAGATTTGAAGAAAATAAATTTTAAATTTTTTTTTAACGCTCTCCTTTATTTTTTTATTTTTCCAAAGTTTAATAATGTTTGGGTTCCATTCTTAAGGGCTAGTACTAACCTTTTCGTGCGAAAGTCTCGCATTTTCTCTCCCATGAAAAATGAACAGTGGAAACTTGCACACATCACATCTACATCACACTCTACACGACACTTGAACTTCCCCCTTCTCACACAAAGGAGAGCGATCACCACTGTGATGACCGATTTTCACGCGAAATAAAATGCAAAGGAATTGCATCCACATGAAAATCGCTCACAATGGTGTGGGGATTTTTTTACATGTGCGGTTTCGTGTGAAATATGTTAGTACCGAGGTTTTGAGCGAGAGCGAAATTTTTGCCAGTTTTTATATGGGATTTCGCGCGAAAAAAGCGACCTTAGTACTAATCTTTAGAACGAATTAGCACATTAGCTCATTGGAAGACCGTGCTTGCTTATCATATTCTTTATTAACTCATCTAGTTCAATGGTTAAGTTAAATACGAATACTTCATGAATATAGCAGGAAACATGTACAGGATTGATTAAATACAATTTAATTAAACGTTATATGTATATACAAAACAGGATGTAATTAACTCCAGGAATGAATAGAATCATCCCTTCACGAACATGATATTCATTGTTGTTGATGTATACCACGCCCCCAATTACATTTATGTACTTGCAATTGTTTGCTATGCATTTCGAGGTGGGTGTCATGTCACAAGATTAAATAAAGGAGCGGAAAATGAACCCCTTCCGCTTGTAATCAATGATATACCGGTATTATCTTTTGTTCCTGAGTAGAAGTCGATGCTTCCATTCATATTTGATGCTCATTTTTATGTTTATAACAGTATTAATTGGAAATCCACTTTGCAATGATAAAAGGAGTACGCACTATATTGGGGTTTTCCAATGATTGAAAATCGGATTTTTGTTTTGGGCATAAGTCCTAGACGGCTCTAGCTAATAACCATGTATTGCTGGTAAAGCCATGATGCTAACGAAACGTCAACTAAGCCGCTAAGAAGTATTTAACGCAATTATGCCCAACTATAGGGGTTAGGGCAAATATATAGTATATTCCTATTCGTTTCGAATGGACCTTAACCAGTGTGACCTTGCAGACGTTAACTTGTGCACTCATCCGTCAGATGAAGGGATCGGATTCCCAAACTCTATTAGGCTGACTGTCCCCAATTTTACTTCCTGCTGATAATACTACTAAATTTACAATTTCTTATGTTGTTGTGACACATGACACAACCCAGGATGACAGCTAAACCTGCTAAAGTATACGAGTATATTAATTAACAGCGGAAAATAATAGACATATCTGCTAAAAGCTAGTAGCATTTAAAGACATATAACAACTAAAAAGGATAAAAGCTTGTTGAGTTGCCCTTCTTGTTCACCCTTTCTCACCGCAATCCCTATCGGAGTACTTTCATTAGTCCCAGTGACCACAAAAAAAATATATGTTTGACACTAATCTCCGTTAATATGGACATTATTTTTTGGTCGCCTACTCACTCTACCCCCAGGGATGAAGGAGGATGATTACATAGCCTATGTTAATTTTCTGATCGACAGAAATACAGTGTTAAAAATTTCATTATGATCGATCCAGTGGTTTAGCGTCCCATTCCCAGCGGAACATGCATCCAAATGTTAAATGTGTTTCAAATCGTATGACCGTCAGCACTAACGAAGCCATTTGATCTGCCAATGCTAACTTCCTAATTTGAAAATGAGCTAAAGTGAAAATGGCAAGCTAAGCTGTTAATCTACAGTGAAGAGTGCCTGGCAATTGTAGCAGTAGCAGAGTAAATTTTGCTAAAAATTCTAATCGTTCAAACTGCTAATTTTGTGATATCTTAATGTTTATTTCAACAAACTGTTATTTTGGTAAGCTGTTAATTTAGTAAGCTTTAATTTAAGTACAATTAAGTTTGAATTACAAAACTGTTGGTTTGGCAGACTGTTAATTTTAAAAGTTGTTAATTTGCAGACTGTTAATTTTGTAATCTGCTAATTTGGAAAAATGCTAATGGTGTAGTGTTCTAATTTGGAAAAACAGTTAATTCATTAAAAGGCTAACTGACAAACTGTTAACTTGGTAAGCTGTTTATTTAAAAAGTTGTTTTCATTAAAGTATATATTAAAGTAACAAATTGTTAATTTGAAAAACGCTACTCATGCTTTCCACCGAAACCCGCATTTGCCGTTGCCTTTGACTTCCAGCCCAACTACACACTTCTGTCTCACGTCGCCCACATTGTCTACCATTATATCATACTAGGCCTTTTTCGGCGAAACAAAACATAAAACAACATAACATAAAAAAATGTATTTAAAACAATTGTCCCCGAGAGAATACGTGCCTAGTCTATGTACTCGTACAGGGGAACGAAACTTAAGAATATTTCATTCCATGAGTATGAGAGGACATCAATATTCCCGGTAACAACATCATTCTGAGCCTGAATTTGAGATTGTTGTCCTTCATAAATTATCTACGAAAATGTGTGGGTATATTCCAGTGTGTTGGTAGTAGCTATAGCTCCCCACAGGTTACGTATTCAAGGACTTTTCATGCCTCTCAGCTTATGAAAGTATTTTACATGGATTGAGCGTGAGTATGTTACCTGTCTCACTTTGAAAGATGATACGCTTTCCAATAAGATTATGATGACAAATAAAAAAAGAATATTATTTATGACTTGAAAAGGTTGTCATAACGACCAGTCTGGGACAGACATACAACGCAGAATGTACGAGTACATAATCGGGCGGCGAATAATTATTCTGAAATTAGACAAGAGATAAATGATACCTGAAAATTTGAGGTAGACAGACAGAAAATTATGATTAATTAAATTAGGATCCAAAGAAGCTTAAGAAATGGAGAGAGATTAGAATAAGAAGAGTCGGTTGGTAACGTTCAAATTAAATATTTGCTAAAAATTGAACTCTATGAGGATGTGCCAAGAGCAAGCGGTCGGCGACTCGCATCTATCATAGCCGCGAATGAGTACATTCTATTGATTTTAATCTGTAGATTAGGTTAGGTGTAGGGGCTGCCATGATAAGACACATCCCACTTAGACCGCAATAGGATCCATTGCGGTGCCTCCAGAAACTGTTTATTTAGTCTATGAGCCCGCTGCAAGACAGCCTTCGTCATCTGTAACCGGCTGGAATTTACACCACTTATAAAACATAGCACAAAGACTACGAAAACGTACGTCATCCCAGTCCTGCCCGGGTCCGTAACCTATGCTGACCGTGTTGAGCGTTTTTGAGATAGTCAGCATGGATCATGGACCCGGGCAGGACTGGGCTGACGTACGTTTTCGACGTCTTCGTACTATGTTTTACAACTGGTGTAAATTCCAGCCGGTTGCATATGACGAAGGCTTTCTTGCAGCGGGCTTCAGTACTAATACATTACTCCAACAACTGGGCATTTAAACCAGTCGGTGCTAGCAATAAAACGATTGAACTTGGTCACGCTAACGTTGTGTCTTTGAAGTCATAAAAGAACGAGGAACAAAGAAATCTCCTCCTCCTGCCCGCCAAAGCTCTGCAGTGGCTTTTCTCCTCGTCCACGTCCTCACAGCTTCCACAATAATCATGGTGAGGAAGACAAAGTCTCCAGGCTAGCTTCCCAATAGGGCAGTGCCCTGTGATAACCCCCACCACCCTGCCTATGTGTAATCTGCTTAATGACAGCAGTACAGCAGAAAGGCTCGTATCAAATCTAGGCCAAATCGGCCTTGTCGTGTGGCATACATACATTTTATGAGTACATACTGCAGAAGACATTTTAATACTATCCCGAATTCCAGTTATATTGCCTGTTATCCCTACACGCGTAAGCTCATCCGCTCTGCAGTTGCCTGCAAAGCCACTGTGACCGGGTATCCAGCAAAGCATAATGTTGATACAGCCGTTCATTGCCGTAAGGGCTGTGCGTCAGTTCGCAACCATTTTGGACGTAGTGGGAAGCGACTCAAGTGAACGTATTGCAGCTTGGTTGTCCGTAAAAATAATGATATCACTGGCACTCATCGTGTGACTTCCCAACCAGGTCAGAGTCTCTGAAATCGCCGAAACCTCCGCCTGGAGAACGCTACCGAAGTCAGGAAGACGAAATGATATACGAGTATTAATACCAAGCCCCTCCGAGTAAATTCCGGCTCCACCTACATCGTGCGTCTTAGAGCCGTCCGTGTAAATGAACATGGTGGAATTAGTCATTAAGGGTACATTATCAGCCCAGAAATTCCTATAGCAAATAAGCCAGGTATAGTTCCCATCAAATTTTTTTTTCGGAGAGGTGTAGTCGGTCTCCGAAGGGAGATCTAGATTACGCAGAATAGATGCGTGCCCATTGCTCTTCACACGTCACTGGCAAGTTTCGCGAAGGCGTCGTGCCGTCAGTTGTTTGCCAAAAATATCCAGCGGGAGCAAGTTGAGCAGAATGTCCAATCCGACCGACGGAGTGGTTCTGAACGCCCCTGTTATGGGCAACGCAACCAGTCTTTGCGCCTTTCCCAGCAAGTTACAGTAGGCAGCTACTTTGAGTTGGATTTTCCGAATCACCGTGGACCGCTTAGCTGACAAGCGAAGCAGATGGCATTCTAAATTCAATTAAAAACCCCTTAGCTGGAATCTTGATCAATTTTAAATTGTTATTAGCGATCTACAAATTTTTCCAATCAGTCATAGTCCTCGTTCCTCTTAGAAATCAATCCGTCTACCCGGTTACTTTTCAAATGTCAATTAATAATGATTCGGACGATCCGTTCAATTAGTTACAATTTAAAAACTCTTCAAACTCGAGTCTTCCTTAAATCGTTTTCCCCTTATCCTACACATAAATCTCTTTCGTTTCTGTGAAACTGGATTGGAGGCAAAAAATCCATTTTCATCTGCGGCATGTTGCCATAACCGTCATCATGGCAATTTAATGAGATTTTAAATCTCGAGGGGGAAGTCCCATGCATTTTGAGTAGCTCTGTAGCCCTCATACCTTCTTCTATTCAAATGCAACAGAATATTTCATGCAATTAACCATAAATTAGACATTTCGGTGACAATTTTATGTTATTTTCCCGTGAAAGGCTAAACATCAAACGGCCCCAAAACGAGTTTGCAAGTTGACTTTCTCGCTCTTCAACGAATTAGTCATGCATGTTGGTGGGTTGTTCTTCCTAGCGCCACGCTGCGCCGGCCGCCGCGTCTATATTACTCAAGAAAAGTAAGAAATTGCACAGGTGTGATTGCATGCTAAGCGAACATTTACCTATATTCCGGCATTCGTCATATCTTCCTTCTTGCCATATATGAATGAAGAGCTTGCCGTGATCGGGTTTGGCGCGCAAACCGTGAAAGGGTAGTTTCAACCGTCCCCAGGGTTTGACTGAATAAATGTGCCTCGCGTCCTGGATGGCTCCAGGCGCTGACTAAGTATACTGAACTACTGCCATATGGGGCTGTGACTTGACTTTTACTTGGGCCCTATACGAGTATATGAAAATAAACAGGATAAAAGGGGGCGCAATATATTTTCTGTGTGTACTCGTTGAGAGTGAAATATACAAAAATAGTCCTTGGAGAGTTTTAAAGATAGCGGCGGAGGGTTCGTAGGTTTTATCCATCTAACTGAGTACTTTTATGGAACATTAAAAAGTCACTCCGATCTTTAGAGCGCCAACATTCGTGTGTCCCCCATCCTAGAAAAAAAAAGGCGCTATGGAATCGTAAAGGACATAACAGAATAACATTGTATTAAATTGTGCACCAAGTACGGAAGACGGGTATAAATTCAAAAAATATGGTCACAAGAGGAGTGACTAAAAACGTTGTGGATAGAGGAATATTATGAGTTTGGCGAGGGGGAGATGTATCGTTGATGACAGGAATAAATGGATTTGAAATGGGCTTGAAGAGGATTTCCTTTTCGGACAACCGGCACTTACTTTTTTTTAATAGTACGGGTTTTTGTGATTTCTAGTTGCTAGGGTAATCAGGTTTTCGTCAAATTTAGGTTAACGGAAATATGGATCAAAGGGGACATTGAATGTCTTGTTAAGTTATCCCTTTCCCTTTGAATTTAATGTTGTGTAAAAATTTCGCAAAATTAAAAAGCACTATAGTATCTTGTGATTAGTATGTCTGTCTAATTGCCTTAACCCCTCCAGTGGGGCATTGGTGCGTCAACATCTCAAGCAATGCCTTGTTGACGTTTCGTCAGCATACGAGTATATATTTCGGATGGAACAGTTGCTAGCATACACCTCCTATCCGTATAGCCCTCTTTTACTGACAAGCTTGGAACGCTGTAAAATGATTATATGGTCACGATTCTCTGTGTATATTACGAGTACACACTCAATGCAAAGTCTTTTCATTGAAAGCCGATTTTAATTAACGGCTCTACCGTTCATAAAATCATTGCCTTCTCACAGAATCTGTTTTGGAAAGGACTTAAATTAAACATTGCCGCCTTCCTCCGAGCGTGTATATTCTCTAAACCCTAAATTACTATTCTATCAGCACAGGACATATCTCAAAAGGACAACAAATAAGACCGCCCGACCCAACCAAGGATCCAATTCTGCCCTCAAGCGATTCCGGCTAAATTGTCCACACAACGAGACAGACAGGACGTAACAGTTCCGGAAGATCAGACCATATAGAAGTTATTGACTTTGTCCCACGTCTAATCAATGGCCCAACTTGAAAACTTCCAACAAAATTACATTAAAATCTTTTGAATGATGTGTCCTTTTATGTTGCGCTGAATGGCCAACAAATTGACTGACGGAGAGTCAATAATGGCGTCCATATGGCGCGTGAGTGCACACGGAAAATCATGGTGACGTTGTTTGAAATATAAAGTGCCTTTCAATATCGGCCGTCACCTATTCCCTATGTGCATAAATACGAGTAGAGTAGAGTATGTACTGTGATTGTATCCGTGTCGTATCTTTGATAGTATCGTTCAATAATTGAATGCCAAATTGATTTAATTTGGTAATTTCCTTGAATTTTTTTGAGGGCGTTGAGTGGGGTTCGTTCTCTCGCCTGTGTTGGAAACATTACTGGGTATAGTGTTGAAAGAGGATAGCAGCAGTGTTGTAAGGTACACGAATGCAGCAATACTTCCTATTTAAAACCTGAATTTAACAATCATTCAGGGTTGATCACGGACTTAGATGACGACTGTATGAACGGATTGGTGGACATCCGAAGAAGCCCGTGGAGATGCAGCCTAAGTTAGCATTGGGATCGTGAAGGGGCCGTGCCATCTGGCGAAAAAAGGCTCCTCAACGAGCTAAGCAGCGGCCTATGATTGCTGGAGCTCAGTTCGGGAGACGTGGGCGGGGTTTTCGCCGCTCGTTGCCCGTATCCTTAATACAAAATTGGCTGATAAGGATGGAATGGTTGGCGGACTGCGCAGATGCCCCCGCGTATCGCGGGCCGGGTGTAATGGGACCCTCGGCCTCTGGTTTCGTACCACCAACAGATCACTCATCAGGTGCTGCCTTCTATCTGCCGGTGGAAGCAGCACTACCAGGATATGGTTCATTACATGTGTTTCATAACACTCCTCTCTTGAAAATCGATTTTGCTGCTCCTGCGGCACCCAAGATTAGCTAAAGCTTTTATCGAGACTCCGTTGGTGGCTAGTTCTCGGTTTGAGATACCGGCAAACTAGGCTCATCTACGATCCGAGTTTGCGCCATGAGGGCTTGCCGGGGACGCTCTACCTGAGCTCATATAAAATGAATCATGAAAATTTAATTTTCATCCAAATTTTCCAGTTCAGCTAGAAAAGCGATTGCCGCTCGATGTATAGGTATATAAGTACTTTTTAAATACAATACCAATCAGCCCCTTGACTAGTGGCGAGACCTGCTGTGAGACCAGCCAGCTTATCCTTCTTCAGTGCACATCAATTCCGAGTCGATGTGTACTGAAAAAGGGCACAACTGGTTTCCAAAATACTAATTTACCAACAGGACCGGCCAAAGGCTAAGGCGAGACAGACGGCCGCCTGGGGCGCGGAGAAGGCGTCAAAAGCAAAGCCAAATTCGAGAGTGAATTTTGTAATATAATTTCATTTACTTATTTTGCAATATATTCGATCGAAAGTGATTCTCACAGTTCAAATTACGCGTGTGAACGATCCAATTTCGAATCCTGGGTTTTATTCTCCACTGAGAGTTACTTAAAGCTCGACACACACGTGTGTGTTATATGTTAGTTATATGTATGTAGCAACGGCTTCCTATGGTGTCAAGGCAATGAAAATGGGCGCTTCGACCGGAGCCTCCCACAGAGCTTTGTGTTAATTATGTGGGAGCTGCTGAGCATGAAAATCTGATCAAAATCATGAGGTGTATCGTTACAAGCTGGGCGTATATTAAGAATATCGTGATCCATGCGGGACTAGTACGAATTAAGACGGGAGCTCCAGCCAGATCGAAGCTACACTAGCTTAGTCCTGGTCGATCTAGGTAGACTATTCTCGGCAGGAAAAATGGTTGGTGGCCGGTCTTGTAGTACAGCGTTGGGATTGAGTCCTGGAATCGACTTTTGAACTTCCTCTCTATGTACATATAGTAGCAAAGGCAGCCCTGTAGGTGGCTTCGTCGAATGGCTCCCTTTTATATCTCTGCACTTACTTCTCAATGTTCCCTAGGTTATGTTTGGATAGCATGGCTATTCTCGTTTTTTTTTCGCATGCCTTATTTAGATTTAAAACGGGTATAAACAATTAAATAAATGCAATTCCGCCCCTTTTCCCCCTTCGATTATCCGCCCCAACAGTAGTCAATCAGACATTACCTACTCCATTACCTAAGCCTACTAACCCTATGCATGCCGTACTTCTTACATGTGGTGTTTTCTCCTCCGCACTGCGATAATCGTATCGGGAATACGAGTACGACTGCCTGGATGACCCTTATCTGCCGCCTGCCATGAAAAGGTTCTTTGCAGCAAAGAAAACACAAAGCTTGCGAGTTGATGTTCTCATGGAGAGAATCGTGAAAGTACCGTGCATTGCCTACTTCCGGTAGGCAACAGACAACTCTGTTTGGTTGCCTAGTCCAGTTAGATCCTCCGACTCGATGTAGTACCTAAACAAGTGCGGTAGGTCGTTGCAAGGCGAGCAGACCTGTTCGGTCCTAAGATTTTAAGACCGGTTTTAGGTTTTTATGAAAACCTGTTTTCCTAGCGGTCAATCGGATCATTAAAAAAAACCGGCTCCTATCACTGTATTTTGGCTTAAGAGAAGTCAAAATCTAAATATAAATCGATACTAATAAATTATTCTAATTTAAGCTGCACAATCTGCTGAAACTTCATAATCTCCGATTTCGAACTAACAACTCAGCAACATCGGCTAATATACTCTTGTCGCAGTGCTTGTAGTTCTCCATGAACCACGGCCCGTCGCGTCGTCCCCCCTAACATAATCTTGTCAGATATACTTTTTCCATGAAAATGAATTAAAATTCTTTCCATTGATTTGTGTCTGATGCCCTTTCATCTTTCACATATAGGGAGTACCATTCATGGGTAATATCTTATCAAATTATTATTTCAGAAATGTCCTTCGAAAATGAATTGCGTACGTTACGTAGCCCATTTCTTCATCTTCGACTCGTCATACATACACAGATCCACATAAGATCAAATATTACCATAAATAATCTGAAACTCTGTAATCAACTTTCATGTGGATGTACTCTTTTATGCCATGTCCAGTCAGCAAAATTCAACATACTCGTATATTGCTGTCTGTGCCGTCAAAGAAATGATTGAATTGCCTCTGGACAGAAGAAGAATGAAGATAGATATGTATGTTATGTACATATGTACTTTAATTCGATATCTGAAAAAATATAAGTTTATTAAGCCGTTGTCTGGTGAATAGATACTGTGCCTGTGCGTATCGTAAAGATTTGAATAAAGAACCAATATGAAAACGGTATAATTTAGTTATGGTTCCATCCTATGGACTAGCCACCGTTTTCTAAACTATGGGTCGCGAACCCAAGTGGGTTATCGAGACAACCTTTTTGTTCCACTCAATCTACTTCTCTTTCCTGACCACTTTGGAACGATTGATCACACAGAGGCCCTTTCAGTTTTTTTATAATTTGGGTGACAAACCTTTTCGCGGATGATCGGCTTCCTGAAGTTTTTTTTTTCCTCCTCTTATCCTCTCATGACCATTCTATTTGTGTACGTCGCACTATATTCTTTGTTCAAAATATATATCAACCTTTTATGAGTATTAATCCAGATAAAAACTAGGGTATAAAAAAAGATTCTAACAGAATAAAAGAAAATCAGCATACCCTCCTGACAAGGTAATGCCGCATGCCTCTTGACAACTGAAATTTGAGTAACTGTGGACATAGCCATCGACGTATTTGCTAATTAAAAGTCAATTATGTCAACAATGTTGCCTTCAGGTAGTGGTATAGTTCTTCATAGCAAATTTCTGTAGTATCTCCCAGACAACTCGTGGTTCCTATAAGAGATGATACTCATTGTGCGTTTTTTTCAAAGCATTACTTTGGGCGGCAATGTATTAGTATAGTCGGTCAACGTGTTTTACGCAAACGTCAAAAAACGTCTGCGTACCTACGCGTAAGTTGAAAAAAGCGTGTGCTTACTTACACGTGCTTTGAAAAAGTCGTCTGCGTACCTAGACGTGCATTCAGAAAGTGCATCGCGAGTGCATTTATACACGCGTTTCTTCACGCAAGAGAAATTCGTAAAAAAAACGTTTCTCTTGCGTAATAAAAAAACAAATCGCGTAAATAAATTAAACCTTACAATGGAATCACGAATGAAAAAAGTTTAAGGAGCTCTGGACTAGTACATTCGTGAGTAATGTTAATCAAGCTCTAAGAACATACAATGAAAGCTTTTTTTTATAGTAGCGGTACGTAATCTTTGGAGTTTTCTCTCAATTTGGTAAATGAAGAAGACTGATCGCTTCTCCTTTTATCGGCTACGATTTTCTACCTTCAAAGCTGCTGTACTTTGTAACTGGCTTCGTATCTCTTGTGTTGATGTTGCTTTCAATGGAATGTGCTCTTGATTTCTGTTCAATTTGTACAAAGAAAAATATGGCGAAAAGCGCTCCGTTTGAACCAGTTATGTTATTTTGTTAGAGATTGAATGCAATATAAAATAAAATGGGTTATAAGAAATTATACGGATATTACATATTGTAGAAAAATTATTTTACTTGGAAGTTTGAATTATGTTGTGAACAGAAAAGAAAGTCATTAAAGTTGACGATTGCTCTTTATGAATACCCGTACTTATGCAAACATTTATACAAGGTGGAGCAAAAGTAATCATCCGACGTTTTTTGGCTGTAATTTTTTTTTTTTTTTTGAATGAAAAACTTTGGTTCTGCCTTTTTACACATTTTTTTTCCATCAAGTCGAGAAAATGATATCAGTCAAGTGGCCGCCGCTAGAATTGATGACCATACGAGCCCATTGTATGGCATTTCCCATCATTTTTGCCAGAACTTCCGGCGATAGGTTCTCGCATTCTTGGCGGATATTCTCTTTGAGGGCTTTATAAGTCTGGGGCTTGTTGATATAAACCCGTGACTTAAAAAAAACCACAAAAAGAAATCTGGAGCGGTAAAGTCGGATGATCTTGCCGGCCATTGCAAATCGCCAAAACGAGAGATTAGGCGACCCGGAAATGCATCCTTCAAAATTTCGGTCGTGGCTCGTTCAGTGTGCGCCGGCCGCTGCCCCCTCCTGTTGGAACCACATGTCCTCCAAAGTCAATTCATCCTGAGGAAAAAGTCGTTGATCATAGCTCTGTGGCACTCGCCGTTCACAGTAATCATTTCGCCCGCGGCGTTCTCGAAAAAAGGCCCGAATACTCCTCCAGCGTAAACAGCACGCTATGCAGTAACTTTTTTTTTGCAGTAACGGGTGTAATGGCTCTTCGTAGGTCAAATGCCGATTTTCGGGGCCCAAAAGCGACACTTTGCGACTTTGTTTATTCACATATCCGGAGAGATGGAAATGGAACTAATCGCTGATGAAGATTTTCGACGAAAATCTCGTGGTCGAGATTCAGGATGGCTTAAGGGTTGGTTAGAAGCGTTTGGCGGTTAACAGCTGAGAGCTGATACACTGTCTGCACTTTTTACGCAAACATCTTCAAGTCTTTCAACAAAATTCGCTGTAAAGACCGCCGGCTAATGCTCATTTGCGTAGCACGTCGTCTGGTCGATATTCCGAGGTCCTCTTCGACAGCTTCGGTTACAGCGGTGTTATTCTCAACAGAACGGCTGTTCCTGGGCCGCCACACCGGGCAATATCTCGTGTTGCCCCAGTCGCGCTGCGTCAAAACCACAGACGAATTATTCCACAAAAAGATTGAAACAACTATTCCGCGCTCTTGAGGAATATAGCGTTCCATGGCTTATCGACGTGTATTCTGCATATTTACTTGACAAATGTCAAAGCAAAAATTATATTTCTCCCGATAGAGTGATTACTTTTGCGCCCCCCTTTATATACATACGTCAAACAAAGGCCACCACAAAAATAGGTAAATAATTTAATTTTACTTCTTGGTCATACTATGTTTTAAAATCAAACATCGGTGTTTTTTTTTATCGATATCGCGTCACCACTTCCATGTATACATCATAGCAAAAACTTGAAAAACGTAAATTCGTACTGCCTTAAGCGGAAATTCAGAGTGGATTTCCCCTTAACCTGTACAAACGTAACGCTCCAGAAACGATAGCGCTAAAACGAAAATGAACTATCGTCCCAGTCACTATTGGAAATTCTGTCTGGAATTTCCCAGAGCAGGATTTCCCGGGTTAGATTTCCGCTTTAGGTAGTACGAACCCACGGAAATCCACTCAGGGAAATCTCCGACAGTATTTCCGTTTTAGGCAAGTGCAAAGGCTAGTAGCGCCAACCGCGACGGCGCCTTAAGGTGGAATTCCACTGAAGCAACATTGCCGCATGCTACGTGTCGTACAATGTCGCCGCTATCCAATAGCTAGCGGATCGGTGCGGCTTGTAGCATGCGACATTGTGAAAAAGTGTGAAAAAACTGAAAACAGGCGACACTAGGCAACATGTAGCATGCCTCTTGTCGGTAACTGTTGCCTCGGTGGGAGTCCGCCTTTACAAACCACTCCGTCAACCAGATTAGTTATGCTTTTCGGCTTGCTACCGCCGGAAGTATTCGGCGAGCAACTGGCGGCAAACACGGCCCAATGTCTTCGTGAAACTGGCCAGTAGCACTCACTGAGTATTGGACAGCTATTCTGGGCAACTTCTTCTGATTATATCACTTAAAACACGTTTTTAAAAGAAACTACAGGAATAAAAAAATAATTTAAAAAATAAATAAATACACCACTAGTCCCCGATTCTATGGTCATCTACACGGATGGCACTAAAACCGACGAGGTGGTTGGGGCAGGTATATACTTTGAGGGATTAAAGATCGACGTACCGCACCATGTTCCCGACTTTTGCATTATCCTGCGGGCAGAGGTTTCAGCGAGTTCATACTCAGGACAGTTAGGCTGCGATTCGATCACTTGAATCCTTTTTTACTTTCTCGAAAACCATTCAGAATTGTCACTCAGTCCTCACGGAGATGGGGAGTTTTTTGAATATTCTCTCTCTCAGTTGCCCTAACCCCTTGTGGAGCATAGCGCGTCAACTGTTCCATGTGGCCCAGTTGACGTTTCGACGGCATAAACTGTTTCGGAGAATGCAGTTGCCAGCATGCACCTCCTGCACATCCATGGCCATGAACGTCGTCGTGGACGGGATTCGAACCCGAAACGCCGGTAGGCAAACATGAGACTGATGCCCCAACACACTGCCCTACCGGGCGCCCCTTTTTGAATATTACCATCTGCTAAACACCGAGCCACATTAGCTTTGAGGGTAACGTAAATGTAAGGCTTATACTCAATTGCCCTAACCCCCTTGTGGGGCATAGCGCGTCAACTGTTCCATGAGGCCCAGTTGACATTTCGTTGGCATAATCTGGTTTCGGAGAATGCAGTTGCCAGCATACACCTCCTGCACATCCATGGCCACGAACGTCGTCGTGGACGGGATTCGAACCCGAAACGCCGGTAGTCAAACATGAGACTGATGCCTCAACACACTGCGCTACCGGTCGCCCTACTGGCGTTACTGATGGAAATCTCAATTACATTAATTTTGGTTCCTCATTTTACTATAACTTGGAACACCTTAAGTATTACAGACTTACACTTTATTGCCAATTGGGGCTGGTTTGAGACCTAAGTTTAATGAGGTGTAGTGATCTTGGTGGTCTAAACTTATGCTAAAGAAACATCTATTACAACCATCAACATGTCACACCCACTATTTAGGTATTGATACATCTCAGACATTAATTCAAATGGACGAATAACATCAGGAGGAGTTTTGAATGTGCATAGTGCTATGGGTTATACCAGCAACGAGTTGATAGGGAGGTGCTCTGAGAGTATAAACGTGAATGAACAGCAATGGGATTATGTATCTGCAACCTATTATTATTTTTTTCTTATCGAAATTGGACTAAGAACGTGAGCTAACAAAGGCGATGTGAAAAAATTGGAAGAACAAATCCAATAACTCAATTTATCCCTTTGATATATGTCTGAAATATTTCCGACTATTCACATCAAAAATCCCCATTTCAACAACTCTTTAGCCATCAACCATAATGCGCCCATAATATCAATTCATCAATTCTGTTGAAACAAAAGATTCCAATAAAGTGTCTATCAGTAGCAAGACGAGAATACTGCCATCGAAAAACATCTTGAATACTCGTAAATGACACCAATGATTAAAACTTCTTCATAGTGGGAATTATCCCGAGAAGAGGTCCTGCCTTTCTTCTTATTCGAACTTCTATAGTCGGGAAATCTTGTTTTTCTTATTTTATTCCATGAGAGAGAAAAAACAGGGCGCGTTGTCTGCAAAAGAAGTTTGCGGCTGGATCTACTAAATAAGCCAGGAATATTCAACCCCACGAAGCAAAAAAAAAAGAAAAGTCTGTCTGAACAAGGACAAATAGATCTAGTTACAGATGGGACATATATGATTATTATAGATACTCGTATATCTGCATCCTAGTTTACCACGCATTTCTCGTATTCATCATACTCCTATACGTTTAGGAACACACAACGTCTTGATTCTTCTGTTTTTGCTCAAGGAAGGAGGGTCCTTTCACACACGAAATACAAAAAGGACTACAACGGAGACATTCTTGTGGGGGTTTCCTTTGGGACAAGTTTATGGTGTTTTGTTTCAGAACCACAATATAGTGGCATATGTTTACATACATACATGATATGTCCAAAAGAAAAGCTTGCATATTAATGTTAGTTTTGCAGAACTTAAATCTAAGGATTTATATACTCAACCATTTTATGATTTATCACTGCTAAGCAAAATTTTAAAGAAAGCCGCGAAACATTTTACTATCAAAACGTACGTGGTTCATTCGAAACGACGCGGCGGGATACATACGGAAGTCACAGGACAATAGGAGGCCGAAGATAAAGATATTGAAACTTTTTCGCTACAGATATGTATAGGTATACTATACATGCCGACTTTGAAATCTAATATCTTATTCGAAAGAGTTTTAAAATAAAAACAAATTTTGTACGAAGAAAAGTCGGATAATATAAAACGAGAAGAAAAACAAAAGTCGGAGGATATTATATTGTAGTGTGTACGTGGATGGAAGGACAATTTCAATACTTCTTCTTCTTTTAAAGAATTCTCCGCAGAAAAACCACGTTCTACGTTTGCATTTTTTTTTTCCTTTGAATTTCATTGTTTCGGTGTCAGGTTTGTTTGAAATGCAATGCATAACGTGATTTTTGTACAACAGTCTCTCAGTCAAGTCATGGAGCCAGAAAGGATGTGAGCGGTGAAACGGATCTGATAAAGTCTCAATCAGAATAAGTGGTGTTTGTCGAATCGATAGTCAGTGAAGCAGGGTATTGTATTTACCTTCCAATGTTGTCTATCAATTTGTTCTTTTAGTCAAGGAAGCAAATCGTCTCAAAAAAATTGTCTTTACACACTTCAGGAGCATTAGACTGCAGCAGAATGTGTTGAGAATATCCACTGCATATCTATAGGTTAGGTTAAGCTGCCATGTTGTATCCTAGCACACTTAAACCACTATTGGGTCCATGGTGGTATCACCAGAAAATCGTCTCCATTGGGACCTACTATACGTGTCAAACCAGCCTTTGCTGGCGATGTAGCGATCGAGCCTTGTGGCGGTCATATTCCTAAGGTCATCCAGATCATAGAAGAATCGAGAACCTAGAAATTTCCCTCTCCTGCCAGCCAAGGCCGGACAATGACAGAGAAGGTGGAGAACGCTCTCCTCCTCATCCACATCTCCACAACTCCTGCAGAAGTCGTGAAGAGGAATACGTAGCCGCCAGGCGAGCTTTCCGATTGGGCAGTGCCCCGTGATAACCCCCACCACTCTGCTAATATGTTTCCTGTTAAGCGATAACAGTATAGCTGAATATCCATACAACTAAAAGATGACCGATGTTGCTGTCAGTATTTAAATTACTTAAGTAGACGGCATGTCGGGCTACCGAATATTCTCCTTTTTGTTCCCGTGTTATAGGATCTTTGTAAACAACCTCGAATTACGTGGGTTCCGTAGCTACGATCGCCTTTGAGGCTTGGTTTCAGTTTTCTGAACAAGTGTTGTTTCCTTTGGGCAAGTCGGCTAGACATCGACTGGACTGCGACTCGTAATCGGAGTGCCCTCGATATCCAACATAAATGAATAAAAAACCCACACACCAGTCGGGTCAACATGACTTGACTAAACTGCGACCAACCCGTGGTTGAGCATAGCGCATCAACTATCCCCATGTGGCTTAGTTGACGTGTCGTTAGCATAAACTGGTTTCAGACGATGCATGTTGCTACGGATAGCATGTACCTCTTGCCCCATTTAGCCGCAAATTGAAAAAAGTTGCAGCTTACTCTTACGCCTCACACCGCAGGGGTAAGGCAACACAAATATATATGGCTACGACAGGATTCGAACCCTCGACGCCTGCGAGACATGAGGCTGACGCGTCAACGCACTGAGCAATCGACCTCTCAAGTCGTCCAAGGAGAGTGCGAAATATTGTTTTGTGAAATAAAAACTCGCCACTTTGCCGGAGGTGAAATCACGTACATCGGTTATGCATGTGCTAGCATAGATGCAAAATTCTCGCAATATCATAACCTAAATAAGGACTTTCAAACTTACCTGACCAAATAGGAATGTTCCATAAATAAGTAACTTGGTAATTACACGAGACAAAACCATCATACGACCTGTGCTATGCTATGGCTGGGAAACTGGACCCTAATACCTTGGACAGACATAGCAGCCGAATGATCATTCGTCGAATGATTAATTGTGGAAATGACAAATCGGACATGCACACATCAATGTTAACGTCATTCTAACTGTCACTGCGAAATCAACTTAGTGCTGAACTTTACGAATAAATATTGTTTATATTGCTTAGCAACGAATTTACCGCTTAGCAACGAGAGAATACAGAACATTATGGATTTGGCATTAATTGGAGAATTCCTTCTATTTCATTAGAAAGAATTTTCACAAAACTTAAGAAATTTCCGCTTTAGGACCTACACATCTCCCCGTGTCGGTTCTAGGTTCTTACCACCTAAAGCAGAAATGGACCACCTAAAGCGCGCGACTACAAACAACGCAATTAAGGATTCTCTCTTTAAATGCAATAGAGAGAATTCTCCCATTAACGACAAATCCATAATCCCAGCAAGACATTTGTCATCGATCCCGGTGGAATCGAAAAGTCTTCGACCCTATAGCGGTTCCATTCATCGGTTTGTCTCCGAAGCTGGAAAAATTCAAATGTTTTCGATTCCGGTAATCAATCAGCCTGAAATTTGAATTCATTTGAAAGTATCTGGCATTTGGCGACGCATGTTGTCATATATGAAACACTGAATATGTTTTTTTTTCTGTAAGCCTTGAATACAGTTCGCCATTAAATTAAAAGTGCCGTGAAGTCAATACAAAAAGAGATCTCACGACACTTTTAGTTTTGGAGGAATTGTATATCAGGCTTAAATAGACTACACATTTATACAGTCATCCATTCGAATCCGATCTCAGTGTTGATTCCTCGTTGGCTACAGTCATCGATCACAATTCGATTCCAGTATCGATTCTACGTTGACTCCAGTCATCGATTCTCCATCGACTACCGTCATCGATTTTGGATCGATTCCTGTCCTTATTTTCGGTATCGCAAAAGCGGCCATGCCCATACAAATGTCTCCGACGTGTCCTCGATAAAGTCATCGATTCCTTAGTAGACAGTCTTCCATCCAGGATCGATCAAGTTTCGATTCTTGTCTGATTGGGATGTTCCGTGAATATTATTTCTATTGCATAGCAACGAGTGAATATTATTTCTACTCAATGACAATTTGTCGGATAGGTGGCACTGCATACACAAAGACGGAATTACGTTCGCTCTCAGTAGCGGATCCAGAGGGTGGCCACAGGGGCCCGGGCCCCCCTCCAAAATATTTGGCATATAGTGCTTGGCCATCCAGTTATTCGAGGAAATACTCGAAAATGATTTATAAAAATGACAGCGAATAGAAAAGATACCCGACAAGGGGGGATTTCTTTAATTTCTTTCAATTCTTAGATTTTATTCTCCTCAGAAGTATAGAATACTTCCAGCCGAGCCTCCTGACCTACATGGGATGAGCCTAGTTTACCCTGATAAGGCGAAACTTCCATATAGCTGTTTTATTCATGTTTCGGGGTAGTTTTTTGGTAGACTGCTACAGAGTCTAACCGTAGCTTCCTGGGGAAGATGCAAAAATTGGTTAGCCTTACTTATTGTGGTGTTCCTAGGACAACTACTTCTGCTGCTTTGAACATGCTGTTTAAGCTGCTACTTTTTGACGTTTTTGTGAATGGATATCCACAAATACGATCATTCGACTCCGTGACACTTAGTGGCTTAGTTAAAGCTCTGGACACGGTGCAATTCTGAGCTACCCAAATATTTCAGCAACGACTAACTACACCTCTACCAAATATTAATGCGCTTGGCAAGCATTTTATCATTCTGATAAAATTATGCAGTCAGTGGGAAGAACGTGCTTCTCCTGCATAATTCATGAGGGATTAGGGGTCGGGGTTTTTTGTGATGGACTTAACTTAATCTTCTCTTTCAGTCTCCTTGATGTAATGTTTTTATGCCAATGATACGGCGTTTACGCAAGTTCTGACCTGGCGCGATATCATGTGATATGAACTAGAGATATTGTAGTTTTCACCGCCAGCCAAGCTGTAATTAAATCCTTCAAAACAGGTCTGACCACGTTAAAGACCGTTACGGAATGACGCTCAATGCTTACAGAGATGACGCTGCTTCTAAACTAGCTTTAAAGTTTAAAGCGATTGGTAGGATTAATTCTACATGGCGAAATAGTAAAACATACATAGTTTCAATAAAACCGTGACCCTGATTGGATTATAGTCGTACCACCGAACTAGTCGCTAAAAAAAGCTACACATCGGAGCTGGGCGTCATCACTGGACACTACATAGTTGGGGGGCACTGTATGAGGCTTTGCAACCCCAGCAATTACTGCTATAGAAGCTGCGGTGGCGAGAACAAGACAGCGCATCTTTTGTCTTCTCTGCACTTGTCTTTCTCTGGCAAGAAGGTGAAAGACATTTCTTAGATCCCACTTCTTCACTGAACTGGATAACTACCCAGTCAGACAAGAATCGAAACTGATCGATCCTAGATCGAAGACTGTCTACTAAGGAATCGATGACTTTATCGATGAAACGTCGGAGACATTTGTATGGGCATGGCCGCTTTTGCGATACCGAAATTGAGGACAGGAATGATCGAAAATCGATGACGGTAGTCGATTTAGAATCGATTACTGTAATCAGTGTAGAATTGACGCTGAGATCGAATTAGAATCGATGACTGTAATCAACATAGAATCGACACTGAGATCGGATTTGGATCGATGACTGTAGAAATCTGTAGAATCTATTTAAGCCTGATATCAATTCGTCCAGAAAATAGAAGTGTCGTGAAATCTCATGTAAAATTTTCACGGAAAAATTAATTTTGAGCCGGTTTATTGTATGATTTCACGGCACTTTTTATTTAAGCAGACTGCAGACCAGGCTTATAGAAAACACAAACAAACCTTATTCGGTATTTGATGATATGACATGCGTCGCCAATACTTTAAAGTGAATTCAAACTTGATTGATTACAAGAATCAATGTACATATGATCGGAGACATTTCGATTCCTTCCACATCGGAGACAAACCGATGACAAAGGTCGGTATATAATCGAAAATATTTGAATTTTCCCAGCTTTGGAGGCAAACCGATGAACGGAACCGTTATAGGATGGAAGACTTTTCGATTCCACAGGGCATCGGAGACAAATGTCTAGCTGGGTAAGCTTATAATATATTCGCTCTTATGGCAGGCGGTTCTACCGGAGCGACCCGCTCATCAACAACGGCCCAGAGCTGTCAAAACCCCTCAAAGCCAGAAGGCGTTGCTATTACAGCAATAGTTCATGTGTGCTGTAGTAGGTACTGCAGCCCTTGATGGTTTTGTACGTCAGCTAAGGCAGGTTGAAGTCTAAGTTAAGGCGCAGGCAAGGAAATTTAGGCGCCAGCCCTGTCCGCGCTTTCCATAGATAAAGGTGAAAATACTCTTAGCTCTACAGGTAATAATCGAAGTCGGGCACCCTCCAAACTCGATTTCTAGATCCGCTACTGTTTGCTCTGCCAATTGTAATTCGTCAATTATCATTCGGACGATGTTCGAATGATCAAACGCAAGGACACACATGGAATCGAATTCGTATAGGAATGAAAATTCGCGTGCATCGTGCATCAAGCTACTAAATATGATACATTTCAATCAAAGGGAAGGCATTTTCGGAGCAGTTTACGACTGAAATGGATAGTATAACAACGAATGGACGATAACCGCATGCCTAAACAGATTTTGAAAGGACAATTGGGAGGGCAATGATCCAGACGGCCAAAGCCCGACGTCGGACTATAACACCCCGATGATGATGACGTTAAATACACGGTTTTTTTCAGTGTGTGTACAAAGCATATCTGCACAGCAGACTATGAACTACCTTCGTTCACAGTTTTCTCAATCTTCAGATTTATATTTCATTCTGGGTCCGCTAATATTCACTCCAAAATTCACAAGAGTACGCTCCATTCTATACATAACTTCTGGCTTATGGTCATCCTGATTCAGCAGAAAAAAAATCCTCCTTGGGCAACCAATTAAATTAACATCCTAAATCACATGGTCAACTCATGTATACAAAAGCTCTTGGTATCGAAATTCACCTTCAAACCTTTTAACTTTCCGGTTCTGTAGTCAATCGCCAATATTCTCAACACATTCGTCCGGATCGAAAACGGCCTATGATAGGTCGGATGGTTTGAACTCGTTGGAAGAAAAGCCTTTCAGTTTCAGTTCTCCTTTTGCGACCTTCCGCTTTCAAACAAATCAACCAATTAGAGATGCCATTAAATTAACCTTTTTTCGCCTACACTCACTTCTTCCTTTTTTTCTTTCTCGAGGCCATATCCACTATTACAATCTCCCATAAATAACTACCGGGGGACACACACAGAATTTATTTCCAGAAGTTTTTTTTCTCCACCCCTTTTCACCTCCACAGCTCCTGGGCACTGCTGGTGGTGGTGTTTGTCGGATAAGATATTTCATAGAGAAAAGTTGTGGAAAAGACTGCTCCAAGGCAGGAAACGGATAAAAATGCTCAAGAAGGAATGATATATTGAATTTGAAATTTACATAGGTCAAATTGTTGGATTTAATGGTTGTGTGTGTGTGTTTGTATAGAAAATATTGAAATGGCTTAAATTTAATCCTATTTCTGCATATACGTTAGTTCGTAATGGGGTAATGGGAAGGATGGTCGGGACTAAGATTTAATGTTATAATTTATGATTTCATATGGCTAACACAAGCATTTCTTATATAGTTTCCACCAAAGAAAAAAGAATTTCAATTGTCCACTCTGGATGATCACTTTCGCTGAACACCAACGATGAAAGTGAACAGAAAATGACATTGGTCAAGGAAAATTTCATAGACACTTCTTCGTTCGCAAAAAATGTAGGATTTAATGGTTGTGTGTGTGTGTTTGTATAGAAAATATTGAAATGGCTTAAATTTAATCCTATTTCTGCATATACGTTAGTTCGTAATGGGGTAATGGGAAGGATGGTCGGGACTAAGATTTAATGTTATAATTTATGATTTCATATGGCTAACACAAGCATTTCTTATATAGTTTCCACCAAAGAAAAAAGAATTTCAATTGTCCACTCTGGATGATCACTTTCGCTGAACACCAACGATGAAAGTGAACAGAAAATGACATTGGTCAAGGAAAATTTCATAGACACTTCTTCGTTCGCAAAAAATGTAGGGGGATTTACAGTTTATAGTTTCGTTTACATTACCCGGATTATAAGTATGTCTTTCCGTCGCTATGATATATTAACGATAAACGATCTAGATTAGGTTAGGTTCAAGGAGCTGCCATGTTTACTACAGCACACATAGACCACGGCAAGGTCCGTTGTGTCACCACCGGGAGATCATTTCCCGTCGAAGCTTGCAGTAGTACTACATAATTGGCTTAACCACTCCAGTGGGGCACGTCAACATCTCTAGTAAAGCCTTGGTAGCATATAAATTTTGGGTGGTGCAGTTGCTTGCATACAACACCTTCTATTCGTATAGCCGTCGTTTACTGACAAACTTGGAACACTGTGGGAGTTCTATTATAGTACCCACAGGTAGTTTTTGTTTTTTATTCTATCAACACTCCGTTGGAGTACAAAAGAAGGCGCCTTATATTTCACACATTGGCGTATCTAGAAATCAAGTTTGGAGGGGGCCCGATTTTGTGTGTTATCTGTAGAGCTAAGGGTATGTCACCACTTCTTCAACTTTCCGTTCCCCAGAAATACGGAGAAACGCATGCAATGATGAACGTACAAAACCATGAAGCAAGATAAGGTTAGGTATAAAAGTTGCTCTGTTTGGTATGCAATAGGGTTCGTTCTGTTACCGCCAGGGACTGACTACTCGATAAATATAATCATTGAACCAGACAGAACTTCCAATAAAACGATGGAGTTGACCATCATCCACATGACGTATTCATCATCATCATCATCGTGGCGCGACAGCCCGACATCGGGCCTTGGCCATATGGCGTACTCCCCATGAATGTCCAGTGATGACTACCACAGCAGCTCTGATGTGCCGCTTTTTCAACAAGATTTCAGTGGTGGGACTATATTCCAATCTGGGTGTAATCATAATCACAGATTTCTATTGAATTGAATGAACAGAAGCGCGACTACGCGATTTTCTTCAGGCTGACGAAATGCTTGTTAAACGCATATTTGGTTGAGATGTAGTCATTCAATAAAAATGCCAGGAAGTACCAGATTAAACTGCATTTTCATAGCAACAGATGGAGTAGTCTTAAGAACAACCAGGCCGAAGCTTCGCTTCGGCCCGGAGTCCAAAGCGTATATACCCTAGACTTGTACAGACCTAGTGGTGATACCAAAAGCACCAATTGGTAACGACCATATGCATTAAAAGTGAGTTTCCTATATGGCCAGTTTATAGGGGAGGTTGGCAATCATTCAGGAGGATCTTGACTATTATCAAAATCAATTAATTAACCCATTCTACAAATATTTGTCGAATTTTTCAAGTCGCTAGCTTCATTCTATCGAAAGTTTTTGCTTATTTGAAGTTTCACTTGTAGGGGAGGTAGGGGTTTCTTGGGCCGGATCTTGCTCATTATTGCCACCAACAAATAAGATCATGCTACAAACATTTAAACAAAATTTCAAGTCTCTAGCTTCACTCTATCGAAAGTTATCACTTATTTGAGTTTCATTTGTAGGGGAAGTAGGCGTTTCGCAGGTCGGATTTTACGTATTTTGAATATTAGCCAACTGGATCCTATTACAAACATTTGACCAAAATTTTAAGCCGCTAGCATTATTTTGTCATAAGTTATCGCTTATTTTAAGTTTCATTTCTAGGGGAGGTAGGGGTTCCTTAGGTCGGATCTAACCCATCTTGAATACCAACCAATCCAATCTTACTTCAAACATTTGACCAAAACTTCAAGTCGCTGGCTTGATTCTGTCAAAAGTTATCGCTTATTTGAAGTTGCATTTGTAGGGGAGATAGGGATTGCTTGGATCGGATCTTGCCTTTTTTTCAATACCAACCAAGTAGATCTTACTAGCAACATTCCACCAAATTTCCAACTTGCTAGTGTCATTCTATCGAAAGTTATCGTAATTAAAAGATATTTAATTTTTTGAAATTTTGTAGGGGAGGTAGGCGTCCCTTTGATCTGATTATGCCCAACTTACTTGAACTCAAGCAGCTTCCCATCCCAGGGTCACATGCCAAAAATCAGGTGGCTACGTCAATTGGTTCAAGAGTTATAGATAAAAAACCCGAAAAGTAGGGTAGTACAGGGCTCTTTGTAAGAAAATTACCGTTAGTTTTCAACTGATCGATTTTATTTTTTCAGGAGAGTAAAAGATTATCCTCACAAGCAATCTGCCAAAGCTAGAGCTTTTCATGTTTGTTTAATCGGGAGTTATAAATACATTTAACTTTTGTACATATGTAGGGGAGGTAGGCGTTCTCTCGGCCTGATCATGCCCATTTTCAATACCAACCAACTAGATCACACTTCCAACATCTGACCAAAATTTCAAGGCTCTAGCTTCATCCTATCGAAAGTTATCGTGCGAACGGACAGACAGACAGACAGACAGACAGACATGGCTAAATCGAATCAGGAGGTGACGCTGATCATTTATATATATACATTGCTATACCTCCGGAGCCTCCTTTAAGGTGTTACATATTTCCGTCGTGACAAAAACAATATACCCTATACTAAAAGTCTAGGGTATAAAAATCAACGCAGACCTATCTTGCACATTTTCCGGCAAGCTACGGTTGTTACCACCAAATTCCCGAGAAGAGGACAGAACACTCCACCTTGCGGGGAGTCCTTGTACACAAGTCTTCGTTCAGACGATGCTTCCATACAAGTGCGCCAACACCACCACCATGGGATTCATCAAGCAAAATTGTAGAGGAACGTGTAGCGAAAAGAAACGCACCGTTGTTGGATATCTTTTGTATATTCGTTGCCGTTTTTGAAAATCATTTTCGAGTTTTTCTTAGAATATTCCAAAGTCAAGCTTTATATACCACACATTTTCGAGGGGATCCTGGCACCATGCCCCCCCCCCCCCCACTGGATCCGCCACTGATCTCACAGAGAACGCTAGGAAATTTTCTGATACGGTAATGTTATCCACACAAGCACATGCCTTACAACCCAGCCCTTCCAGATTTAAAAGCCGTCTATTGACAGCCCGGTTTCAAAGAAGAGGAGAGAGAAAACCCCCTCTTGCGGGGTATCTTTACTCACTCGTCTACATTCGGACGATACGCCTAAATTAACATGTATAACCCTTTCGTTCGACATTATTGAAGGCACCTTGCTTAGATATCCAGAAAGGTGGCGCGATGTATTCTTCGGAGCTTAGAGATTTTTCAATATAGCTTAAGGGGGGAAACCACATTAGGAGGTTCAAAAAAACAATTTTCATGCATTGTTAGCTTAACAATCCAAGAATATGCTGCCAAAAATTCAAAGCGAAATTCGCATTCGTTTAGATTTTATGAGCATAGAACCGATAGTCTACAGGCTCGAGCGCACTCTAGGGAATATGGCGGAGCACTACCTCCGATAATCGCTTTATGTACTTACGTAGCCTTGTAGCGGAACCCCACTTTTGCATCTTTGTTTTCAAATAACGGTATAGAGAGTACTAGAAGCATTAAAAAAAGGGATTATTTTGGTTATATTCTGTTTTTCAAACGCGTTTTTTCAAAATGACTTTTTTCACTTTTGCGGGAAGTCTAACTCCAAAAGTAATCAATGAAATTGAAAGTATGATTCTTTATAAAATTACGAAGAATATGAACCAACATTTGGAATGATATCATAATTGGAGAACTCTAGTTACGGCCTTTAGCGGACATCAGTGCGTAACTTTGTTATTTTTAGCTTAAATTATTCAAAAAAATTCACAAAACTTTGTTATTTTTAGCTTGAATTATTCAAAAAAATTCACAAAAGTTGTTCGAAATATGAATAAAATGATGTCAAAATGTGATTGAATTCTAGTTAATTCGTCCCACCTAAAAAAAAGTCCTAAAAAATCAGTGAAAATGAGCCTCCTAATGTGGTTTCACCCCCTTAAAATAAATAGGGTGTCGAGTGTTGTCCATTGACCTAGCCTCCCTGTGTGCATGTTGTAAGTTAGATAAAAGGTCAGGTTGAATGGTATCTCGTAAGTGGATATCAATCGGACATTTCAAACAATTTGAAAGGAGTCGATGATAAGCTAATAGGACTGAGATCATTGCAGTGGCGTAGATAGCTTTCATCAGTGGAGGGGATATGTTGTCAGCACCATTTTTTTATTAATACATATATGCTCGGGGCAGAATTTGAACGCTTCATCTTTTGAGTGAAAATCGACGCAACGACCTATCACATCTGTCCTTTTGGATGAAAATTGAGTAAATATCAGACCACCCACAAGCGAGTTACCTGACGACATTTTTCAATATACCTTCGAAGCACTCTCAATGAGTGCATTTGTGAGCATTTGAGGAGGATGTCTTTATAAGGGGCGCAAAATGCCCTTCTTAATTGAACAATACGCTACATTTCAAAAACTAATGGTAATATGCTCCTATTGAATTGTTCACTTCGATTTCATTGACCACATAAAATCACACCGACCCCACGTTGGGCGCAGCACATGTGCAAGTCTTTTCGACCAATTTTCACCTACATATTTCCTACAGCAAATTTTTACTGATGTAGGATGAAAAATCTTTGAGGAAACTTAAAGGTAGCGTAATGGTAACCTTAAGGTAGATTAAGTTGGCCTGGTGTTAAGGTCGAAAAAGGTTTCAATTTTTGCGTCTTGTGACTAAAAGTGGCATGCGACAAATTCGAATTGCCCATTTCGGTTTTATTGCCTTGATCAAATCACGCCTATCCCACCGCCGACCGGTAGCGCAGTGTGTTGAGGTATCAGTCTCATGTTTCGGGTTCGAATCCCGTCCACGACGCCGTTCGTGGCCATGGATGTGCAGGAGGTGCATACTGGCAACTGCATTCTCCGAAATCAGCTTATGCCAACGAAACGTCAACTGGGAACAGTTGACGCGCTCTGCCCCACAAGGGGTTAGGGCAATTGGGTAAGTAAGTATCTCATATTGGACACCAAATATTTGCAGGCTTCACTGACCATTTTCTACTGTAAATTTTCACTGTTATAGGATCGATAACAACTTTAAGGTAGCCTTAAGATATCCTTAGAGTAGCTTATGGTAAGGTCTAAGACTTTGGTTTTCGTGTCTTGTGATTGATGACATTACTTTTAGTTAAGCTTTTAAATTATAGTTAAAAAGCGGTACTTAGGAATCGCTGATTTATTTACAAGTTTAGGTATTGACAACACAAAAACTGACTTTTTTACAACATCAATAGGTTTTTGTTGTAAGGGATCTATGTCGGTTATATGAAGATAAATGCCAATTTGGGAGGTACTTACTTTTTTTGGGAATTGGATTAACCCCCTTAATTTCCTTTTAATTACGCCACTGGATCCACGGGGGAGCTTTCGGTATAAAAACCACCCAAACTTCGGTCCAAAGCTGTGGAATGTACTCGTACACCGATGCCAGATAACCCCGAAAATATTCTTAATAAATGGAGCGACAATATCTGGTGAATGTTGCAGATCGACCGAAATGATTCCGTCGGGTCTAGTCGATTTAAAGGTTCCGAAGCTTGCGATAGACCATGGAATCTCTTCCCTTTGAGAAAATGTTAATAGAGTCGCAAGAAACAATATCAGTAATCGACGTATCATCCGCCGAATCATAGGGCGAACTAATTGGAAAGTGTGTATCAAGCAGGACCTAAAATATTTCCTTGCTAAACGATGTTCACGAATGTTCTGTTTCAATGGATAGCAGGGATGATCTACCTATAGAGGCGGTTTTATCGGTATTCCCATGTGGTGTACCGAAGCTCATACTCTCGGATTGAGCAATGTTTTCACCTAGAACGCATCTATGCACACAAGTGTAATGTATACGAGTATCTACTTAAACGAAATTATTTTGACGAGCAATTCAGATAACGAAAAGGCCTTCCTTTCCCCCATGACAAATTCTCTCACTATCCCCAAAACCATTATCTTGGAAAAACCACTATCCCTCGTTGTCAATTCCACCCTCCATTTTATACTCTTATCTATTAGCCGCATCATAGTATTATATCAGAATATTGCACCACAATAATAATCTCTTTGCATTCGGTTCGGAATACAAATTATGAACTTAACATCTTAACGAAGGGGAGCCACTGATATACGAGTAGGACTCAGAATGAAATCCGAGGGAATTTCCACAACATGTGAATGCAAGCGTATAAAGCAAAATGCTTAAATTAGAAAATAGAAAATGAATGCCGGGTATTATGAAGCTTATTCGAGAGAAAAACAATCTTTTGCTATGCCTTCAATGGACGGACAGTGAGGACAACAGAGACGTCATCGTCAGAGCAGGGATCAAGACAAGTACTGACAAGTATCCTATATGATTGCACTAAAAAGGTCAGTTGCACAAGCAAACATCCATTTCAGATATGAATGCAGCATGACATGGGACCTCGTATCTGTGCTATGCTTTGTATCTCGACGAATGCCAGTCAGTGCAGAACAGACCACAGCAGCTAGCAAAAGGACATCATATAAAGATACAATTATGAGGGAAATTATGCAGAACACATTTATTAGGATCATTCTGTGTTTGTAATAAAGTCAGAAGGAAGTGGAATGCAGTCATTTGAAAATAATGTTTATGTTCCACTTAAAGTCCATGCATGCAAAAGCACTCGTAGTTATGGGTCGTTTATAAAAAGTTTGAAAGTTTAGATGGGAAAGGATTAGCCACATTCCATTGGTTCTTGAATCCTTTTGATATGTTGTTGGGGAGAAACGCAGGGACGCATAACCCCCCTGACAGAGAAAGAGGATTAAAACGTAGTGCACTGAGCGTGTTTACCAAAGTTTGTCGGTGCAAATCATAAGATTAGTCCTAACATGATGAGAGGAATAGAGAGTTGAAAATTGGGGATCGATAGAAACTGTGAATGTGTGCTTGCGAATAAAGTTTTTTTTTATGGTTTAGAATTACAGAACGGTCTTTGGAGTGTCAGCTCGAAATAGTTGTCCAAGCTAAAAAAGTGTTTAAATTGTGTCATGGTCAGAATCACGCACGTCCCGGCTTTACTCATTTTCATTTCATTTTTATCAAATAGCCGAGTTCGTTTCGCTTGGACTGCGGTCTCATACCTAGTATTGTGTTCGATGCGAAACGAAACGTCAAACCCATACAAAATGGACTTTCATTTCGTCGACGAAAGTTTTTGTTTCACTCTATGTTCATAAGCGAAATAGGGGGGCATTCCTAGTATCCAATAGATGACAGTGTTTTGCGGCGATTTCAATTTCGCAAATTTACAAGCTGCAGTACACTTCGAACATGAGCAAAATGTTGAACGTTCTGATATTTGGCAATCTATACGTCTTATTTCGAATTCTGGATGTACTGTATTGGCGGAAAACGAGGAAAACGATTTTTTCATGTAATTGAAATGTCTAATGCCGAGTCAGCAACCAAATGCTTAGTGTCAATGCCAACAGATGTTTATGACGTCCACCAAAAATCTGGCCTATTACGGTAAGCACTGGTTTCGAACAGCAGAATTTATTTTGCTGGAGCGAAATAGATTTCAATCGTGAATTGTTCGTTGCATTTTGTCCCGAGCAACACAATACAATACCATACGCAACCTGGATTAAAACCTGTCTGTCTGGCTCGGAGAACTACTCCATCTGCTGCCTTGGACATGTTGCTCAACCTACTTCCTATTCCTATCGATATTTTTGGGGAGCAATGTACTGCAAGTACGTCTATCCGCCTTCGTGAATCAGGTCACTTGTTCATGTTAGCCACTGGCCACTCTACAATTCTAAATAATCTGAATATCCCAGGGGCAACGGACTATTTGTCTCCTAGAGTTATGCCCCAAAGAAACTTCACGTGCTTGATACCTACTCGGAATCAGTGGGTCGAGGGTGAATTGCCCTTGCCACTTTCCGTAGGCATCTATACGGGTGGCTCGAAGACGGAAGGAGGGGGGGGGGGGTATACTCTGATAGACGAGCTGTCGTTCCGTCTACCTGCCCACTGTAGCGTCTTCCAAGTGGAAGTTGTTGATTTTAGAAACTTTAACCTGGCTGGGGTAGCACATTATAGTCAGTAAATCGTTTATGGGTGGAAAAGAAAAGCCGCCAAGTTCTGAGTCATTGCAAGCTCATCAAGGCTAGTTCCAACTGATGCATTTTCCGAATTATTGGTCTGAAGATCTTTTCATAGTCATCGTGCGAGAGCTTTGGCCAGGCGTGAAGCTGGAAGTCGTGCCAAGCGATGGGATCTGAAACCCGGGCATATGGTCTTAGTGTGCTATTAAGGACTACTAACCAGCGACTAAGAGATCTGGCATGTGTATTCAGACTTTGGCACCCATACGGAGATATTCCAGTTGCGGATACTCGCCAACTGCGCGACCGGAGGCTAGGAGATTCGACATGCTAGTCTCCGAGCCGTGTAGTCGCCCAGTCACCTGGTTGTGCATGTCGGCTGACTGAAGTGGTCATTGTGCACGACTATTGCTTGTGGATCCGCAGGGTCGGCTTGCTTGCGGGGATCTTGTGTGTACATATCGAGATGTTGATAGCGATAAAGGTTGACGTTGTGGACGGCAAGAAAAATATGGTTTTCGGATTGTTTATGGATGTGCGGGGTCGAATTGTTTGGGGTTGTAATGTCGCTGTCGTATATTAGTTCAGGCTATGAACGAAAAATATGAAAAATAAATAAAGAACTACCAGTTCAGCGCTAACCTTACAATAAAGGGAGTTCGCTTCGCAGTTAATTTCGCACCCGTTTACTTTCGACTCCAAAACTATGAGTGATCAGGAGTTTAATATAAAATTAGTGGCGGAAGTTGAAAAATTCCCCGAATTATATAAAATAATTTTAAGTTAAGAGGTTATTCCAGGAAAGATGTGACGGAGAAGGCCTGGAATGAAATAGCAAAAGTAGTTCAGCTTTCAGGTGAGTAAAAATGGCACCATCAATTGCATCAATTTAAAAAAAAAACCTGCTTGACCGGGCGAAGCATAGTGGTACATTGGTAGGGGAGGTAGGCGCTCCCTTAGCTGAATTCTGTCTATTTTCAATACCAACCAACAAGATCTACCCTAGAGGTGCAAATCCAGGTTTCCATGAAGCTGTTGGCGATGTTCTTTCGGCTCGGCAACTATTGTGTTGAATATTGTATGGGTCCTTCTGAATCGAATGAGACCAAGCTCAACTCGTTACAATCACTGGTTCATAAGATATTGATTTTGACATGGATATGTCTTATGGCTGGGGGCCATCCTACCCTACCCTACCCTCGACAGACACGCAACCAGGCTCGCAGAATTGTAAGCCGGTCAAGTTTAATTCAAGCGAATGTATTCTCATTCGCAGCACGACGTTTGAACTTTTTCTCAAATTGTGCAAATAAATTCCCCCCATCTCCCTTGTAACATTGGTCGGAATGATCCAGCTAATGCGTGTGAGTAAAATTTTCAAATTATCAAATTGCAAGAAATTTCAAATCAGATTCCTGCAATTCTTTTGCAGCAACAAACAATCTACAATTTATGTTCCTTTCGATGTAAGGATCTATCCAAAATCTTCACATTGTTCTCTTTTTGCGGCGGTAATAATAATATTGGATTATAATATCCAGCGCACTAGATGAACACACACTCCTTTATTGTGAGGTGAGCGCTGAACTGGTAGTTCTTTATTTATTTTTCGTTCATAGCGTTCGTTCATGGACGAATATACGACAGCATCCATAAGCAATCCGAGAACCATATTTTTCTTGCCGTCCACAACGTCAAACTTTATCGCTATCAACACCATGTACACACAAGATTCCCGCAAGCAAGCCGACCCCGCGGATCCACAAGCAATAGCCGTGTATGGTCCAATGACCACATCAGTCAGCCGACATGCACTACTCGCGACTTTAGTAGCGGCCGTGTGAAGATGACGGGCGACTACAGTCTGGAGATTCCAAGTCTCCGTCTATACTCGTAAGTCGCCGGGTATTGGAGACTTGAGTATTCCCGCGTGAGCAGTGCTTTATAGTAGCGGAAGACCTTAAACATAGTCTAATACATTCTATCGTCTACTTTATTGAATTAACCAAAATACTCATATTTATAACAATGCCAAATACGACAGACTCTAAAGCTTTAATAAAAAGACATCTCTAATGTCTGTATAACCTTAACACAATTCCTAAGAGAATAAAATTGAATGAACGAACAACTTCCAAATGCAATTTGCAAATTTATGCAGTTTCATCCCTTATACCAGTATTTGTTATGACAGTAAAGCATTGTAGCAACATGTACGAAAGAATTTCGCACTATCACAACAAATGGAAAAGATACCCAAGGAGAAGAGGAGGAGAAAACAAATGGAAAGATCCTATCCTATATTAACCTAAAATAGGTCAATCTTCTCTTTACAAAATTTACTGTTGTCTTCACAATTACGAATTCTATATTTATTCTCCATAATGACGTGTAATGGACGATAAATAATTTTAAAATCTCTCTCAATTTATCGAAACACTCTAAAAATATGTGCCCAGTGCCTTTATACTTATGAATTTTCCAAGACTCCAGTTCTCTTCTTCTGATTTTCCGCTCGAATCCTTTCCGGAAACTTATGATATGGAAAATGTCTCCGAATACCGTACAGCAACCATTCTCTGGTGTAATCTGCAAAAAGCCTTTATTATATCCGGTGTATTTTATTCAGCATGGAAGATCCTCCGCTAAGAATAGGAAGGTATTTATCCTTATATGTAAGGATACACCTCGGCATATAGCGAAGATTACAGCTTAAGACTACCGGCAGCAATACAATATTGTAAGATGCAAAACTTGTCCTCTTATTTCTTGTTGCTATTGTTGTTGCGAAAGTTTACCAGTTTACGTCCTGGATTTTGTGTGTTTGTGTGTCGAAGAGGAAGAAAAGAGTGAAAAACTTATTGTGAAAGTGTGTTAAAAGCTGATGGTTTTCTTTCTGGTCTTTCTGTTTTCTTTTTCCTGTTTATCTTTTGCTGCATCCCGAAGGATATAAAATTGATACCTAAACTGAGGAGCGGAGGAGACGCACATATGCGACATGCTGGCTTTTCTTCCAATAAAGGGTTACAAAGCTGAATCCATATCAGTCAGAGAACTTGATTACCATGGAGAATTTCACATGTCAAATTGTAAGGTAAAAGGATTAGATTGATCGGTGAGAATATTTGGAAAATTGGATGTGAAATATTTTTTTTTATAGATAGAAGAAATATGTTAGCTATTCATCAATTTGATACTTTTGGTTAGGGATAGGATAGGTGTATGCAAATATTACGCAGTTGATGGGAGAGTATTTTATTCAAGATCCTGATAGTCCTTATAACTTAATCCGAGAACTGAATTTTGACTGGGAATATCTCTTTCGAATCAGAATGTCTAAAATTCTATCCAATACCAAGATTCTAGAGAATGCGGAATGATTTCCAGGAAAATTATTTGTCCTGCCAGCCGATTTCAACTGACAGTATTTCAATTTCTCCGCACTACTCGTGAGACATTTAAGAATTTTTACCAATGCGAAAATATTGTAAATTCTCCCATACTGTCAGAAGATTTTTCAATTTCCGTGTCCCAGTCCCCAGTGAACCATATGTTCACACAATACTACTGCCCTCCATGCAGGAGTTTCAGAACATATGACCTGGATATCGATATGTTCATCCAGTTGGATATTTGGATGCCCCAACGGATTAATGTTACCCAAACACCAATGGCCGCCACAACGAAGCAACAACAGCGATTACCATTCACCCAAACTGAAACATTTAGTGAATTAAATTTAGTACAAAATTGCATGATTGTGCCATCCGACAAGGATTCTGATATGTATGTATATCGAACTTAAACATATCCTGAAATCTCCACATCATTTACGGATTCAGTTAAATAGCGCCAATTGAAGCGTAAGTAGAACAGACCGAATTGATGAAACGCAGAATGGCAATAACAAGGCAAATAGGACAATTTTGTATCGTTAGTTTTCCATTTCTCCTGGGTTGGCCCCAGAGGGAGAAAAAGAAGTTGGTCTCTTGTGCCGCAGGCAAAACGATAAAGGAACTAGTCGCCGTAACGATATATCTCCATATTACGTGTTCGTTCATTATATACATTGGAAGGGAGTGAGTATGGATGGCGTATAGTGTCTTGCAAATCTGAAATATTCTGGTTTTATGTTATCCTTGAATTGCTAGATATGTTCGCTGAGCGTTTCTTGGAAATGCTTTTGTGGGCGGACTCTGTGTCTGTGAGGGGCAGGCAAACCTACAGTAATCCAATCCACTAACGATTTTCTACAATTCATTTAGTATGATTTACAATTAGGGATTGTTTGTTGTGAAGTGTACTTGTCAGGTTGTTTATCATTTCCAGTTGAGAGGTAGCCGAGTTTAACGAGCATTCTGGTGCCGGCAGGATAGGGATAAGAGTATCAAGCTGGTCGTTAAGCAGCGTTCCCATGGAGCGACAAAAATTCGTCGACGAACATCGAATGGGACATAAAGCTGTGTTTGTTCATACGTGTCAACAAAAGTCTTTCCACATTTGAAAAACACAAGCACGTATAGTATTCCACATACATTCCCGATCACTAGGATAGGGGCGACCGATAGCTCAGTACGTAGCGGCACCAGTCTCATATCTGACTACCGGCTGTCGAAATCGAAGCCCGGGAAAGGCGTCTCGTTTGATTTTACTTACGATTTTTGAGATCAACAGTAAAAGTATTTCTCCTATTCTAATGATCTGGAGTGTATAATTACACAAAACACGCGCACACACTATTACAGCTAACAGTTGCAGTCACATCATCTTATTTCACTGCTTAAAAATCACATCATTGGCCGAATTTCATTCCATGAAAGTCTCATCATATCGGACTGCTCAGAGTCGAGCGACAAAATATTAAACCTGGGAATACCTTGTAGTGTATAATAAGGGGAACGCCCCAACCTTCGTTTTTCCAAGATCTGTAAACAACGCAGGCTGGGAAGAGTTCCTAAATATCACACTCCTGACAGACAATAATATCTTTAAAGTTGAAAAATGGAGAGTAAGGCCATGCTCAGACGAGTCATCTCATTCGTCTCCTAATCGGCTTGTCTGCGATTTGAACTCGACTTCCCAAGCAAATGCATAGAGATCCGCACACCGGTCGTCTATAGGTCGGCACGTAAGCGAATTGATTTGCATGGGAAGTGGAGTTCGAATGGCAGACGAGCCGATTACGAGACGACCCATCTGAGCACGGCCTAACAGAATTGAGATCCTTTTCGGACCACAACTGGATACTTTTCAATATAAATGTTTCTAGGGAGCCTCCAAAGCCTTACAGAAACCCGAAGAGGATCGACTGGAAAAGGTTCAGACAGATATTTAGAGCGAAACTATCTAATATACCTAATCCATCAACAGACTCCGTGGAGGAGCTAGACAAGGAGGTTGAATCTTTTGAGAAAGCTATGGAAGTAGCTTTCCAAGTTTCATGCCCGGCGAAAAGAAGTAAGAAAACTCTTCACCCATGATGCAACGAGGATCTCTCCATGCTTAGGAAACTAACTAGGGACATCTTCATAATATTTGCAACAAGCACAGGTTCTGGCAGCCTTATAAGAACTGCCTAAAAATATACAAAAAGCCATTAGAGCGGCTAAAACCCAAGCGTGGGAGGACTTTCGCCAATCTTTGGATAATATCAAGGACACAGCAAGGATCAGAAAAATCCAGTCCAAGGAGCACTTCAATCCGCCGTTATTGAAAACAACGGATGGCACTTGGACGGAATCCACTTCTGAATCCCTTGAGCTCCTTCGAGGTGATGAAGGAAATAAACTGCGACGCCGATGCAGAGATCTTTTCTGAACCACTGAATATCTCAAAGAGTTATCGCGTCCCGCTATTTGCTCAGACAGTCAAGCCGTTATCAGGGCACTGAGTTCGATGAGAACTTCCTCCAAACTGGTCGAGCGGTGTGGGGAAGTGTTAACTCGCCTCGGCAGATGGCTCACCCTGCTCGGGGTGCCTGGTCATAAAAACATTGAAGGCCATGAAAAAGCCCATGAGCTGGCCAGGAGAGGGGCCGTCCTAGAAAGCTCTCATGCGGAATTTGTTTGTATTCCGCTAAGGAAGAGCAAGATCACCTCTCACTACCTCAATGATACGGATTCCAAATGGCGGAATCTGCCCACCTGCGCCGTATCAAGGAAGATATGGCCCTCCTATAACTGAGGGAAAACATCTGAGCTATTGACCAAGTCTCGTAGAAATGTCGCCAGGCGGTCATTACAGGACATTGGCCTATCGGCCATCCTTGCATCCCCTGTTAGTCCATCCATCTTCCTATAACCGATTTTACCAAGGTATGTCGTTACAAAACGGCGCATTCGCGCTAATTGGGCTCTGGCAAGTTGTGCTTCATTCACCACTTATATCAACCTACCAACTTTACTGTTCGACTGAAAAAAATTTCAAAACTGTTGAAAGTGCTGTCCCCATGAGGAGATTCGAGAGCTTTTTGTTGCTCCACTTGTGTCTTTCAACAAATGTCGCCTCGTGTTAACGCTGCTTAACTAGATAGATAGCGTATGTGAACGTCACTATCGTCCCCAATTCCTGAAAACAGGCTCTGAGTCACGGTTTCATTGTCGAAATTATATTTACACAAACATTAGAGATACCGCGATAATGCCACTGCAACTAGCACTGGCTTTTAGGTACTGGGACACCTTCGGGCAGCACCTAGCTGAAATCATCATCATCGTGGCTTGACAATCCGATGTTAGACCTTGGCCGTCTCTGGATCGTTTTCTCCCAATTGCGTCGGTAAAGTGAGCGTGTGGTTCAATTTCGGAAGCATGACAGTCGTCCAAACGAGCTTTCAGCCTTGCTCCACCGATGCGTCCTTTCTCATATTCAATATATAGGTATTCATGCGGTTGTTGTCCATTCTAGATAATGCAGAATCGTTGGGAAAGTGTTGTATTGTATTTCGTAGGCAAAATTTTCTCACTATTAATGCCACGCTGCGACGCGCCTAGTTGTAGTCTTGTATCCAGGATCCAGACGTATTTGAGCGAGGACCAGGTACCAGCAAGTGTGATATATTTATTTTCGGTTTTTGCCACCTTGAAGACTGACAGTATCGCTTGGAACTCTGTCTTTTGATATGGATGTCTTTTGACTGGGGGTCAGAATAAATCTTGCATCACGTCATGCGAAATTCGTCACGCTCAGGGCGTCACGTCAAACAATACAATGGAATGAAAAACAGTCGAAAATGGTAAAATGAAAATGCGAAATGGACCGTAATTTAAAAACAGGAGATGGAAAATCGAAATCCGCAAATGGGATGGTTTCGGTATGGTACAGGTCCTGGTGATAAATTAAAAATTGAAACAGGCGCGGTCCGGTTCAGTCCTTAGGTTGGTAAATATAAAATGGGAAACACGAAACACAATTCTTACGGTGCGGTTTGGTTGGTAAATAGAAAATTGGAAACAGAAAATGGAATGATCCCGGTGCGAGCCGGGTGCTAAATTGAAAACGGAAAATTGGAAAATGGATTGGATGATGGATACGGTGTGGGTGTAGTTCGATTGCGTTCCGGGTGTAGGTTAGGTTAAAAAGGCTGCCGCGGACGACGCAGCACACATAGGCCACTAAAGAGCCCGTTGTGATACCTACCAGGATAAAAGCCTATCCCATTGAAATTACTATTCATTGAGCCAGCCAGAGCTGGCAATGAATCTATAAAGCCTGAGCGGGCTCATGCCCCTTAGCTCATCCAAATAAAGGAAGGAAGAGTCCCCCAGAAAGACCCGCCTCCTTGCAGCCAAGGCAGGGCAGGTGCATAGAAAATGGAGTGTACTCTCCTCCTCGTCAGCATTCTCGCAGCTTCTACAAAAGTCATTAAAGGGTAAACGAAGTCTTCTTGCGTGCTCTGATAACATTCACCGACACACCAATATGCTTCCTGTTCAATGATACTATTGCAGCAGACCGGCCGGGGTCCGCTGTGGACCATAACCTCTTCATGGTTTGGCACGCACCGTCCTCAGTCCATCTAGCGCTCGATTTATTTTTCGCGTTAGAGTTCCGGGTGTAAAGGAGTCCCTAGACGATCAAGCCGCTTGATCAAAATCTAGTGCCAATCCATTGAATCAAGTATGATTGACCGTCTAGGGACCGGTTTGACGCTCGAGCCAAGCGTTGACGGTGATTGATAGAAAGTTTGATTGACTCAAGCGGTTGACGAGGGTGCTTGACCGTCTAGGCCAATTTTGATCAAGCATTGCGTCAATCACTCGATAATTGCTGAATAAGTTTCCATTATCATGAGTTCCATAATCTGGGGAGCAATGGCGCACATGAATTTCAGGTCTTCCACATCCACATCCATGCCAGAAGCTAGGTGACTCAATGTGATAGAAAGTCTCTGAGTTGCAGGAATCGCTTCACGCATACTTGTATCCTTCTTCTCTATTTTGAACCGTACTAACTTCAGTAAAAAATCAAAACACTCTTGGTTTTCTAATTTCTAATGAAGTTCCTGTATGCTTCTGGTTCCGTATCGCGGAGAACATTGAGTGAAGCGCTTTCTGATTTTATACCACTCCTTGGACCAACGTCGTTTCCTCTTTTTTTTCGCTTGAGGGCAACCAATGTCATGACAAGAAAGGCCAAATCTGTATTGGAAATTATTGCGACACTTCACTTCACACTTGAAGAGTCGATTGAGAGTTGATTGAAGCGTTGCTTGAAGCGTTGTTTGAAGAGTTGATTGACCGTGTAGAAGGTTGATTGGATCGTCCGTGCTTGAGGGGACTGTAACCGATTGATCAAGCGACTTGATCGTCTAGGGGCTCCTTAAGGTCTAACTACACTACATCTCTGCACCGAGTCGTGTATCGGATAAGTTGTCACCCGACGGTGTAGTGAAACTACGATTGTACTTGTCCTGATGGAGGCGCATTGACAATTTTGCTAATTGTTGTTTCTTTTCCTTCTCAAGATTACGCCATTTTCACGATCCAATTTTTTCTCGAAAAGAGAAAACTTCTATATGTATATGCCCCAAAGAGGGGGTAGGCAAATACATAGTAATATAGTTGATGACTTTCTGTTGCAAAGGGCAACTAACTCATTTAAAAAGTACCTCTATAGCAGTCCTCTCTTTCTCTTAATTTCTTCCCTAGAACATTAAGTTTCACATTAAAAATAACCCTCCCCACACCATCTAAGCCCCACAGCTCTAAATCTTCACTCAATTTAACTTTCATAGTGAAAATGCTAATCCAAGCAATCCTTTTGTTTTTTTCAATTCGTTCAACTTTTCACGGAATGCTAACGTGTCCATCCTAATCCTGACAACAAAATTAATTATCCCTACGCTCGGTAGAACGTATAACATAACAGAAATAAAAAAAACTCAGCTGACTGTGACAAGTAAGTACACTTTTCGTCCGCATAAATCCCTATAAAAATAAATTTCGTGCCACACGAATTCGTAATAAAACAAGCAGCTAGAGACCTACATGAAACGGAAATAACTCATAATCAAGCTTCCTCGCCCACTGAAAATTCAAAAGAGAAAAACAAAAAAAAAAACAAAACAGTCGTCATATCGTCCTAATGTCCCGCCGAGAACTCTAATAAAATAAATTACACATTCAGCGACTGGAAGTAATGCAACAATTTAAACAATCTGCCTAATCCTACGACCGACTGAAAAAAAAAACTAATCCTGCTAAGTATTTCAACAAGTTGTCACGAGTGACTCTGGTACAAACCTTTCCGAGCGAGCTAGAGTCAAGCTTTCCACCATACTCCAGATTTTTTGGCAACTATAATGAATTACACTCTAGCGCCGGAATAACCTCCGCATGACCCCACTAAGGAGTTCCTTGATTACCCACCACAGAGTGGCAAGTTAGCATGCAATGGTGGGGAGTCGGGTCTCATTAATAAACTGCATATGGCACTGTTTAATGGTTACCTGGTGAGAACAAATTCAGTGTATATCTTAACTCTCTGAAATAGACTCGCACTGTCGACAAGCATTACATAGCTTTAATTACCATTTAAGGCGGTAGCAGTTTTATAAGGACCGGAACTCCTTCATTCCTTGATCGTTTATTTTCGTGACACCTTCACGTTTCCGTTCATTATACAATTCTATTTGCGTTTGTTCGTTAACCCAAAAATAAATTTGGTGGACACAAAGCCACAAATGGGGTGAATGTTTGTAAGGGGCGCTAGTCAGATTATAATTTAAGGAGTTCACGAAAAAAAAAAACAATTAAACGATATTTTTGCATTTTCCCTCACGACTTACTTATTGAATGTAACATGCAATTGTCGGACGCTTATAAATATTGATGCATCTTTGCCGACAATCCTTTAGAATATCCTAGACGAATTAGGGTCAACCAATTTTTGTAACAGAAGAGATGAATTCTATTATTCATAGAAATATTTTCAAAACCATTTTCCACCCTTCACATTGTGACGTATTAAATATTTATGAATCTTTTTTTTTCTTTTCTTTTTCAGAATAATCATGGAAAAGCAACGACGACGTGCACGCAGCAATAGTGGAAGCTATTACTTTAACAACAACGACGCGGTAAGTGCATTCTCATTTTCTTCACTTTAGACGAAATAGAATATTTACTTTGATTTTTCCGAAAATATCCTCATGCTTATAATTCACATTATTTGGAAATGTTTGTGAAACCTAGTACAAAATTTATAATTACAAAACTCTCCATAACTATTCACATTATCAAAAAGCTGAAATGCACCCTAATCTTCTCTATTTCTCAATATAATTTAGAAAACAGCAAAATTTTAAACGTCCTGCATTGTCTCCACAGTGAAAACTAATTCTCCACAGATTTTATAACTTGTTAAACTTGTCAAAAATCTGTATACAGAAAAAATTGGCATTTTTATAACCTCTTCGTGTGAAAATGTTGCACTTATCTCTCCCACGAAAAAATGACAGCGGAGACACAGTGTGCACACAGGCACACAGCATATAACCGCAGCGCTCTACACGACACGTGATTTTCCCTTCTTACTCAAAATGTTGGTTTTCAAGTGAAATAAAGTGCAAAGTAATTGTTTTCGCGTGAAAATTGTTCATGATGATTTGGAGACTTTTTTCTTCGAATGAAATATCTTAGTACTGAGAGAGCGAAAATTTTTCGTGCTAACGACATTTTTGACAGTTTTTGTATGAAATTTCGCACGAAAAACTGATCTTAGTACCTACCATAACATAAAACGTATCAATTTTCAATCAATACAGTAAAAGCGAAACTACACAATACGATTATAAGTGGACATCATAAACAAGTCCAAGCACACGGAAAACGGCTCAAATTATTTCCACACCTAAACTTATTTCAGTCTCGACAATATAAATCTAGTGGATTCCTTCAAAAATTCTCAGCCAGAGTACAAAAGAAAGACATACTTTTCAGATATACTTATTGCGGAATAAATATACTCGTAGAGCAGAGTTTTCCAGGACAATGAACCACTTCGTTCACTGAGGCTACCACTAACCGGCTTGCATTCCCGCCTTAGGGACTTTTGTTCCTTCTGTTCTACACTTTAATACTACTGCTACTGCAGGAAAATTGAATAGCAAAACACTAACAATTCTATGGTATGCAATGCCCTCTCTCTGTACAGTACAGTGCTGTAAAGTCCTGGGAAAACATATCATACCAAACGACTAGCACGGGAGTGGAGAGTTTTACTATTGAGACGAGTGTCCTTTTTTCTAACTTCCTCCATAAAATAATGCATGCATACTCGCTTTTCACATTCTTCGTTGGCTTACTTTCACTACAAACCCGGATATACGTTACGAGTATATTGTGTGTGTGTTTTTGTAGTAAATATTTCTATAACGTTCTGAAGCCTTTATTCGCATTCTTTCATATTTTCTGGGGTATTTTTGTATTTATGATTCTTATTTTGAAGTTTTAGTTTTTTTCTTTCCTGTCTAACTACTCATATGTACTCATTGGTTCTCCTCGTTTCATTTCCTTTCTGTTTTTGTCGTAAATTATGCAGATACCTAAGGGAATATGTCAACTATACAATGGTACAACATGCGAAAAGTTTCTAGGAAATCAAACGGTTTTCGTGCCGCCCGATTTAACAATGGCGAATATTGAGGAGAGATTGAAGGCAGCGTATGGAGTTATCAAGGAATCAAAGTGAGTATTTGGAGTAGTATTAAAAAAAAATGTAGAAAGTTAGGTGATAATTGCAGGACACCAAAAGCACGAAGTTAACAAGGACTGCATGTACCTCATTGCAAATCAGATAGTGTAACCTTTAGAAACCGACGCCAGTTTCGAAACCTACCGATGACATTGTAATTAGATGCATATCACATACATTTGCAGGTTGCTAGTTTCAATTATTGGAAGACTTAACTTCAAAAAAACCTACCCTATGAATTGATGAATTGGATTGATGATTTATTCTCTCATAAAGAGAAAAAAAATGGAAAACAGTTCCTCAATTTCTACTGAAAGATTTAGCGAATGTGCATTAGGAGGATATGATCTTTTGGGAGCTAAAAACCGACTCGTGAATTCAAATTGTGACTGGATGTATTTTCCCCAAAATATCAATAAAATTAACGTGTTGGGACATTGGGCTCACTATCAACTGACAATATTCTAAATAGAGGGGCGGGGGGGTAATCATGTTTCAGCTCCTCTTAAAATGAATCTGTGATTAATGGTTCGGGCAACGCACACAACCTCACAACCAACATCTTAACCCCTTTCAATAACCAACAACATTTTCCCCGCTAATGCCATTTGTCGTTTGTCATTTGTTCTATGACTCTTCTCAGCTCAGTCCAAGCCCGGCTTCGATTTTAGAATTTCGAATTTCACTCCCCTCGATGAATTGGAAAAACATCTATTTTTGCTAATCTCTTCTTTTCCCTCCCTTCTCTCTCATCTCCCCACATTCCACCGTGCCCCTATATAGGTACTATTCATCCCCTCTCTCTCGTTAATACGATTCCATAATAACTGCGAGGCAAGTGTCTGAATATGGTAACAATGATGATATTGTCATCAGGGGCGGCGGCGAAACACGTCACTCCCGTGTAGGAAAATAAAAAATGATTTACTTAAGAAAGTGAGAGAGGATCGACGAGTCTGGTGAAGCCTCAAGACTCAGAAAAATTCTTGCCTCTAATCCTTCGGTACCTAGCTTTTTAATGAGGCATGATGGCTCGTGGACTTCCTCTAGTTCGGAAACTATTAGTCTCCTACTTGATACCCATTCCCTGACAGTTCAACGGACATATTAATGGCTGATTCTTCGGTAGGGAGTACTCAGTTTGACTCTACTGCGATTGTAACGAGGGAGAAGGTAGTATGGGCTATCGGTAGCTTCAAGCGTTCAAATCAGCCGGACCGGATGGTATTATACCAGCCGATCTACCCCACAATTTTGATATCGTTACACCATGGATTAAAGCCATTTTAAAGGCCTGCCTGGATTTGGTCTATATCACATGTTCATGGACTGAAGCTCAGGTTATTTTTATTCCGAAAACGGGTAAAAGCTCGCATGCGCACCCTAACGATTTTAAACCTATCAGCCTACCCTCAAATACACAAAAGATACTGGAAAGGCTGATTGATTTCTTTTTACACGGCAGTTTTCAAACAGAATTACTATCAAAATCTTAACATGCTTACTGGAAGGGTAGGTCGGTGGACACGGCCTTGCACTTCTTGGTTAGCTGCATTAAGAGATCTCTTAGTCACAAGGATTCCCAATAGTTGCGTTTCTGGACATTGAGAGCGCTTTCAATAACGTTTTTGCTGGGGCTCTCACTGATGCACAGGTGCATTTGAATGTGACCACGCCTCTAGTCAAGCTTATTAACCTGCTGCTTACATTGTTCGCACTAGTCTGGGTTCATCTTCGGAACGGAGATGTATTATGAGGGGCACTCCACAGGGTGGTGTTCTATCTCCGGTTCCTTGGAACCTGATGGTCAATAGACTGCTTTTGGACCTCGAGGGACTCGGATGTAGAGTCGTTGCTTATGCGGATGAGGTCGCTATTGCCATCTCGGGCAAGTTCCCTAGTGTCCTCGGTGAGGTGCTTCAAAATGCTCTCTCTGTTGGCTCGCGGCTCGCTGGTCTAAGGGTTAACCCTGACAAAACGGAACTCGTGTTATTCACTAGAAGGAACAAGATACCTCCTATCTCACCTCCTGTGCTGGAAGAGAAGAGATTGGGTTTTGCTGCAATAACAAAGTTTCTAGGAGTTTTCTTTGATAGGATGTTAGGTTGTAGACCTAATAAAGAGCGTGTAAAGAAGGCTACTGTTGCTCTTTACGCTTGCGAAAAGGCCATTGGCAAGATCTTTGGTTTTAAACCAAAGATCATCTACTAGCCTTACGTGTCAATCGTACGCCCAATTCTTTTGCACGGTATTGTTGTTTGGTGGAATGCCCCTAAGACTGCCATTTTGTGCAGCTTGTTAAACAAGGTCCAAAGGCTAGCCTGCTTGCTCGTTAGTGGAGCCCTAGAAACGACTTCTTCGGCTGCCTTTGACATTTTGCTTAAACTTCATCCTTTGGATATTCTTAGTGAGCAACTTGCTGCTAACACTGCCATCCACCTTCACGAAAGAGGGCATTGGTTCTCCTCGGGTACAGGCCACTCGGCGGTCTTGAACCACCTGAGTATCCCTGATGACACTAACTACACCTCCCCTAGTCTTATTTTCGGGAAGAACTTTACTAGTATAGTCTCCACTCCAAATCAGTGGAGGGAGGGCGAGTTTCCCTTGAAAGGTTCTGTAGGCATCTTTACGAATCTGCGACGACTGTGGGGTGGAAGCGGGTGTTTACTCCGCTCATCGTAAGCCTATCTTTTCATCTCCCGGATCACTGTAGTGTACTCCAGGCGGAGATTGCTGCAATTTTGGAGGCCTAACCAGGCTGATGCGGCACGTTGTAGCTCCTAAGGATATCACAATATACACGGCTAGCCAAGCCACAATAAGATCCCTGGAACTCGTCCTGTTAGCACCTAAGATAGTAGCTAAATGCCGCTCGACCCTCATTGAGGCGGGGAGGTTTTTAATATTGTCTTGTGCTGGATTCCGGGTCACGGTGGCTTTGGTTGATCAGCTTGCTAGACATGGTACTATGGGCGTTGCAACGACATGATAATATTTGTATGCCTATCACTTCATGTACCTATAGACTGATTTTTAAATCTGAAGCTATTAATAGGGCGAATGCTAGATATTTGAATGGCAGCACTTGTCATGCAACGAGATCGCTATGGCCTTACCTAAACCCACTATTTTTTAGTAGACTATCAATGAACTTGAACTCCATGGGATCGTTTTAAGTAAATTTCCGACGGAACAATTCAGCCTCCAACTGGAATAAGCTAAGCCTCACCTGCTGCCGAAGCAGCTGAATCTGGCTGACATTAACAATAATAGTAGAGTTCCCCATAGCAACAACGACGCATAAAATTGTATATATGGTTTTATGACCAGTCACTGATGAGATGCAGTATAATATGATGACGAATAATGGTGGCATGGTGTGCAGATCTAAGGATACTATGGATGGTAGACAGACGTCCCGATCTCGCTTGTCTGGGTATATATGTCTAAATTGCTGCAACGATGGATCGATTGACTCGCTTAAAAGCATTAACTTACGGCAAGCAAGGTGTTGCATACAGATATGGCCTAGCAGGACCAAAACCATTTCTTAATTATCTTTTTATTGTTGCTTCAAGAATCTTGAAGTCGTGGGACCCCTTCATACCTTTGTGCGTGTTGTTCCACTGAAGCACGAGAGTTATTTGTAATGGAGTGGGGAACCGAGGGGTAAAAAACTGCCCATATTTTCCAATACTTAACTGCAGGAAGCTCGGAAGTTTTCGCCTGAAGGCGAGCCTTCACGATCACTTCGGCAACCTTAGACTTCATCCTCTTCGACTTGGACATCTTCAGGAATCCCTTAACACCTGTCAATTACACGTAAAATTCAGGAACATGTAAAGAGCACTACTACCGCACTCTAACGAACATCGCTACCAATTTAAAATCCATTTAACACCCTAAAAGCACCACCTTTTACAAAATGATTGATAGTCTGCTAACATGAAACCATTAACTTTCCAAATGCCGTCCGTCACATTGTTTTCACATCTCCTTCATCATCATCTCTCATTCACAGGGACATGAATGCAAATTGTCGAGTATATGCATTGCCCAGTTTATGCTATAGCATATTGCCAATATGTCGCACACCCGAACGAACAAATCATCAATATTTCGCTTATCTGGCAAATCGGGATCGTCGTAGCAAGAAGTCCAAACAGAATAGTGGCGGATCACAAGGACCAGCGTCTGAGCGCAATAAACGTTATTTGGATCGTAAGTCCGACGACAGTAGTTACTATCGACAATCATCCTCCATCGACGACACCATGTCCATGTTCTCATCATCAGCTCCATCGTCCTCTGCCCACCCGTCATCCTCATCCATTTCAATAACACCGCAGCGACGTGCCCCGCCCACCCGTGATACGGAAAATCTTCGACGAATCTGTCGCGAAGAATGTGAACTCCTTGAGAATGAGCTTTGTCAAAAGGAGTATGCAATTGCCAAAAGGCATCCGACAATTGGACAAAAACTGCCACTGGAGGATTGTGAAGACTTGCCAATAGACAAGGACTGTTCGTCTTTTGGCATCGCAATTGATGTATCGCCCGATGAGGACTGCTACTGGGAGCAAGGATCTGGCTATCGCGGTACAGTTGCCGTGTCGACAAGTGGCAAGAAATGTTTGAAATGGTCGTGGCTAATGAAGGAGATTGCAGACTATCCCGAGTTGGCCGGACAGAGTTATTGCAGGTGAGCAATTCCGGGGGTGGACTATAAATCAACTTCCTAAACATTAACCAATGATTCCGTCTTTCAGAAATCCGGGAAACAGTGAAATAAAACCATGGTGTTTTGTGGATGACAAAACCAAAGAATACTGCAACATACCAAAGTGTGCCGAACAAATGTGGCTCTATATAATCATTTCGTTTGCATTAATTATCGGATTTATAGTATCGAGTGCTGTTTTTATTTGCTATCGACGCAATAAGAAGCAAGGAATGACGAATATACAGAATGTAAGTAGAGACGTCGTGCCGACCCACAGAAGCGGCCGGATCAATCATGGTATCACTTAAATATCTCCTCTCCACCCACCAAAAAAAATCCATTAAAAGAATTCTAAACAAATTTACATTTTTTCCCAGATAAGTTTACCCAATGCCGACAAAAACATCTACGGCAATTCACAAATGAACTCATCATTTGAAATGTCACGACTGTTCAATCAAACAAACATTCCCAACGGTCAAAGTTCCGGACGTAGTTCATCACTTCGCGTGCCCCAGTACACATTGCAGGACGTGGAATTTGTCGAGGAGCTGGGCGAAGGTGCATTTGGTAAGTTAAACAGGGGAGCGAGAATTTATTCCAATAGATATTGAATTTGCATGCAATGCAATCAGTGGATAGACAAGGGTGTTCCTGGTCCTCTGGAAAATTTCATGGTAATTTGCCTGTTTGCACTCCCTCTACAATAGATGAAGATGTGGGGTTAGCATGTTCGGTAACGATTTTTTAACATGGTTATGTCTTTTGTATGGGGATTAGATACAATTTTGCGCTACGTCACGATCGACACGTCATGTTCAAATCGTCACGATCGACACGTCATGTTCAAATCGTCACGATCGACACGTCATGTTCAAATCGTCACGGTTTACATTTGGCTGGGGGTCAGAATAAATTTTGCATCACGTTACGATCGTCACGCTTTAGGTTTAAAGAATGCAGTGGAATGGAAAACGACAATTCGAAGTTGGTAAATTTCAAATAGGAAATGGTAAGTATAAGTTAGGTTGAGGGAGCTGCCGTGATCGCCACAGAACACTTAGACCAAGGATAGGTTTGTTGTGTCACCCAAGTTGTGTCTGGTCTCTATGCTACATCGGGCCATCCGTAGCTAACCGCAAACCGGAAAAGTCGACCGACATCCACATCTCTTAGTTCACCAAGATGGTAGCAGAAAGGTTTCCCAATGGTTAATCTCCTTACTCCTTCTATATGCCAATCCCCAGCTACAGAGCAGATGATGGGTGCTCTCCTCCTCACTCACATCACCGCAACTTCTGCAAAAGTCGTTGTATGTATGTGTGCTCATCGATGACGCAATGACCTATAAAAACACCAACTACCACAAGGGTGTCAGAACCTGCGAAATAGCTATGCCTATGCCTAGACCAGTCGGTTTTCCTTCTATTCCTAAAGACCGGCGGAATAATTGAAGGGTTGTCTGTAGCGGTGATCCGAAAATAAATGCTCCGCGGCCACCATCCAGTTCTGCACGCAGTGTAGGATGTCCTCAGAAACCAGAGAAATATCTAGGACCTCTTGTCGGTTTTTTGTAATAAAGGTGGGTTCGCGGTCCACATGACAGAGCAGCAGGTTGGTGCCCATAAAGTATTCGAAGAGCTGCTCCGCTAAGCATTTGTATCGGTGCTGCCCCATACAGTGTGATGAGCATTAGCATCGTAGCACAGAATGAAGCTAATTTTACTCGCTCTAGCTGTGGATATGGCTTCCCGCAAGCAGGTTGGTGGGAGCACTACTCCCTGGTCATACGGTAAATATGCTGACTGACTAGAACGATGTCTTTATCGCTGTACGCGGGAATCAGAAATCCGCTACAGCTACGCTTTACCATAACGCAAGAGCGTGGCCTTACATGATCTTTAGCGTAGCGAACTTTGTATGGTAAGTGTAAAGTGAAATAGAAAAGGACATTAATGTCATAAAGGATATTAAATGATATACCGAAAGCATATAACGGATATAAAGGGACATCAATGAAGCACAAAAAATACAAAGCCATAAGGGGCAAACAGGGCGAAAAGGACGCAAAAGGCACAAAGGACGTAAAGGACATAAAGACACACATATGTATGCAAGAAGACAATGGAGCGCCGACTTGGACACAACCATGACAACAGCGGGATTCGAATCCGCGAACCGGTAGAAACCGGCACTGAACTTGCGCCTCAACGCACTAAGCTACCGGCTCGCAAATATTTTCCCAGGGAAAAATTTCTGTGTTGCTTTCATGAAAACGGTTTTCAAATGAAGAGCGCGGAGAATAGAGCCGAAATTACAGTTTATTATGTAAGAACACTTCCCCCCCAATTAAATTTTCTAAAAAATGCGGCGCTCTATTACGCTGCTTGACAACCATCATAAGGAATGAAGAAAAAGCTACCCACTGACATGATCTTATTAACCCGCTTTCCGTTCAAATTCTATCAAAACTGCCAACGAAATATACATAACAAAAGCCCAAGACATCATTCACACGTAGCTCTTCCAACAAACCCGGAACTTGGTTCTTAGTAAAACTGGGGGAAAACTTCATTTGTACAATACAAAATGCAAATTTCAAGTGCTCTACATCGTGACAAGAAAAATAGGACATCGTGAAGTACGTAGTATAAAAGTCTCATCATCTGACTTTGCTCTCTGGCAATCCAACAGAACACCAGGCTCTAGGAAAAGTATAGTGTGTTTGCTGAATAGCGGGATCCTCTGAACAAAACCGTCATAAAGTTTTCCATAGAGCGAACCTCTCCATCCCTACTAGCCCTCGTGACTCTGCTACGACTACAGTCAATCCTACCTCGGTTTGCGTTCATAATGCCCCGTGCTTCCTTTCATTTTCCACTTCTATACATTTATTTATTTTTTCTGTTTTCCATCTACTCTACAGGAAAAGTTTATAAAGGCGAATTAACACAAAAGAACGGCGAAAAAATCTTTGTGGCCGTTAAAGCATTAAAAGAAAATGCCTCGTCCAAAACGCAAACAGATTTCAAGCGTGAAATTGAACTTATCTCGGACTTACGACACGATAATATCGTCTGTATCCTGGGCGTTGTATTGAACAAAGAGCCATTGTGTATGTTGTTCGAGTATATGTCACACGGTGACCTGCATGAATTCTTGATTGCAAACTCGCCGAACGAAGGCAAATCCTTGACACAACGACAATTTCTTTATATTGCTATGCAAATAAGTGACGGCATGGAATATTTGAGCGGTCATCATTACGTTCATCGGGACTTGGCCGCAAGAAATTGCCTTGTGGGCGAGAATTTGACAGTAAAGATATCGGATTTTGGATTATCACGAGATATTTATAGTTCAGATTATTACAGGTGAGTGTGAGGTGTAGAGTTAACATTGGGAAGAAGGTCAGATACTAACTGGAGCGTGATATTTTTTCTTTGTTTCAGGGTTCAATCAAAGTCCTTGTTGCCGGTTCGATGGATGCCATCCGAGTCCATTCTTTATGGAAAGTTCACAACTGAAAGTGATGTCTGGTCGTTTGGAGTCGTTTTATGGGAAATATACAGCTACGGACTACAGGTAATTTCCGCTTCACATAATAATTTGAAACACAGTACTAAGAAGATCTCTCAATTTCCCTCCAGCCCTACTATGGTTACAGTAATCAGGAGGTCATCAATATGGTACGCAGCCGTCAATTGCTACCATGCCCGGAAGCATGTCCCACTGCCGTCTATTCATTAATGATTGAATGCTGGCACGAGCAGGCAGTTCGAAGGCCATCGTTTTCGGAAATTAGTCATCGCTTGAAAATCTGGTATCAAGCCCAGAAGAAAAACTCACTACAATCGGCACAATCAAATCATAAACATCATCATCATAATCATGCAAACTCCAACCCAATTTCGAATTCAAATTCAAATTTGCTTGCTGTCCAATAAAATGCAGAACGTTTGTGGGGGGAATACGTAGACAAACGCTATTATTGAGCGTTTTACACCATGTCAGGCTTCCATCCAGGACGATAATATTACAAAAAATGTTAGTAGCCCACCGTCAAGAATTTGTCGTTTTCAATACGCTAGCATAACAGACACGAGGGTAAAAGCGATAAACGAAGCTTGACAGCCATAACTTATTTCCATCCGTTGAGAAGAAACGAATAAAATTACAATGAAACACGAGCAGAGTTACCTTCAAATTGCAAAATGCTGAATACTTTTTGTTGTTCTAAACAGCCTTAAGCCAATTTAAAATTGTCTGTGTACATGTTTTGGTATTATTTTTGAAAGCCAACTAGAATAAAAATTTACTGGCGTTGTATTCAAGGATTATTATAATAAAATCGACGTAATTGAAAACAGCTTGCAATTTTATGTTATAAAAAACGCGACGTAGAACGCTACTATAGAAGCATTCAATACCAAATACCAAAAGATTTTTGTTAATTTTTATCTACACTGACACCAAGATTCCTGGGGGAGAATTCATTAAAGACACAAATGATCCAAGAGAATCAAGACACTATTATATACATATATATTAAAATAATATTTAAAAGACAAAATTAAGAAAAAAGAACACGAAAAAAGAAAAGAGGAAAATAAACTTTAAAACTAAATTATATATATAATAAAAAATAAAAACAATTTTTGTAATAAAATAAAAGTTTACTTATTAGTAATTTATGTACGAATGTTTACGATGGTGTAACAAAAAAAAACATAAAAGTGAAAGACTATAAATCTAAGATAATAGGAATTGGAATTGATATATAAATGAAAATATATTAAATACTGATGATGCATGAACAAAAAAATATGAAAAGTATGAACTACGTTAAGACAAAGAATTGAAATAAACCAAAATGAATCTCATTGAGAACGAACAGAGGTGGTAATACGAAAACAAAAATAATAAAAACAAATATAAAAAGAATAAGGATTTGTCTGTTGATTTTTTTTATGATGTTCAACATGAACTTAAGATTTGTATCATTATATACATAATTATAAAATACAAATAAAAACGATAAACAAATCCCCAATTCCAAACAACCCTAACAGTCCCATCCAAAATTGTCAATAGAGTTTCCATTTTGTACAATGATAACTTAAGTATTCGAAAGCGTAACAGCCAATAACTTGTAACAGGCAAATATTCGCGAAAAACTTTGTTTTATGTGTGAACGACTAATATTTACGTAACTACTTTGTTTTTTGTTATACGAGTATTTGGGCAAATATAAGTTACCATGACAACCACAAAAAAACATGCAGAACTTTCCAATGGCAGTTCTTAACACCGGAACGACCCGTGTTACACGGAACAACCATATTTCACGGCGAAGAGCTACCACAACCCCTTCGACGCAACAAGGAAGATCTGTGTGTGTGTTACACACTTTGTCCATTTTTTCTGGAAATTGGGAGCAACACATGTCGACGCTTTGCTCTCAATACTACTTCAACGCGCTGGAATTGAGCTCAACCCAGGTCCAAATCCGGGTCCTTGGATATACTGCGTCTGCAACAGAACGCTGCATCCCAACGCCACCACAGTAAAATGTACATGCTGCAACAACTGGTGTCAACTAAGGAATTCAGCCCATCGACAAGGGCATTCCTCCTTCATTACTACTACCTTGCCTTAACTCCTAGTGGGACATAGCTGTTGTTGTTGTAGCAATGGTCGGAATTCGGTGTGTTTGTTGGTTACATGCCTACGGATTCGTCTTCATCCCCGGTGTTGAAAGAGGATACGAGGCATGTAACATGTAAACACACTTTCCTTCTTGCATTGAAGGGTTTTGGCAGCTCTTGGCCGTAGTAAAACGGGTCGCTCCGGTGCGTAGAACCGGCTGCCGCAGGAACGTGGGACATAGCGCGCCATCGTACTCCGTTCTGGGCAATGGGGGGCAAACGACTTACCCAGCGCCGTACACTCTTTTGTCACAGATCGACGCCATGTGATTTTAAGACCCCTCTTGGTCGGCCTTGGTTGGAAATAGGGTTCCATTTCATGGCATGTAAAGCAATGCAGTTATCGTCCTTCCGCAATGTGTGACCTATCCACTGCCATTTTCGCCTGCGTATCAATTTGTCGACTTAGGTCTTCATTTAAGTTTGTTTCGGGCCAGAAGCTTTCTAGAAACTCTCACGGAAACTTCCCATTTACTGCTCCCATCCACAAGCACAGACAGTACCAGGGAGCGAAACAGGCCCAGCTTGGTCTTGATGCTGAGATAACTGCTTTGGCAGATTTTGGACAGCATGCCGTATGCGCATTTAACCTGCTTGATACGACGAACGATGTCCTGCTCCGTACCACCATTTTCGGCAACAATGCTACCTAGCACCCAGGTATACGGAGTTGTCCACCTTCTCCACAGGCTGCCCATTAATATATATTGATGGCAATAGGTGTAGGATTTCTTTTCTGCAATGGCGGGTTAAGAACCTCGGTCTTGTTGGTACTAATCTTTTCCAACCTGGCTTGCCTCCCTCTCAAGATCTTACGCCTTTGAGAACAGATCCATGATTTTGTGGGAGAGTAGGCATACTCGTATGTCGTCAGTGTAGTCAAGATGTTGTGTCAAAGTCCATCGAATTCCGGCTTTTTATGTCTATTGGGAACAACATTTATCGGCGCAGCTGCTCTCAATACTCCCCGTTTGCGTCAGCATTGAGAACAACCGTAGTCAAAAGGATGTATGGAGCTGCTGCGATTGTAACAAAACCTTGCATCCAAACGCCATCTCTATTAGATACAATTGCTGCAATGTATTATGCCACCAGCATAGCTGCTCGGGGCTGACTCATCACAGGCAGTGGTATTTCTCGTTTATAGCTGCCCGGTTTAGAAATAATCGACAACACTCATCAAACCTGCCTAATTCTGCAATCCCAGCTACACCTCAGATTACGACCTTGGGCGCGCAGTTGTCCCCAAAAACTCCGATGAACAATATCACGCAGCATTGATGCAGCATAATCTTACTCCGGTTCCAGTAGTTGCAAACTATAGTGTCCCCTCGCTCTCTCTCTCTCTCTGTGGATACTGTTAACCCCTTGTGGGGCATAGGGCATTAACCAAGCCGACTTTCCACCTCGTCCTTTTCGCCGCCATCGCCTTCAATTGACTCCACGATTTGCCTAATGACTTGCCCTTGACCTCAACTGATCTTCTCCAGGTGTTTCTAGGTCGTCCAATGCGCGACTTGCATCGGTTCCCTGTGGGTTCCAATCGAGGGCCTGTTTAGCAATATTTTCCGACCCTTTTCGATGTGTGACCTAACCATTGCCACTTTCGCCTTTTTATGGAGGTATCTATCCTGTTCTGGCCAGTAATGAACAGGAGGTCGTCGTTAGAAATGACCTCCGGCCAGCGTATGTGTAGGATGTGCCGTAGATACTGGTTCACGAAAGTTTGCAATTTAGTTGTTATCGCCCTGGTCACCTTCCAAGTTGAACATCCATAAAGAAGCACAGATTTTACATTGGTTGTGAAGATTCTGAGTTTGGTACGTCTGGAGATGTTGTTGTTTTGACAGAAAGGAGTCAAACTGAAAAAAGCTGCCCGAGCCTTATTAATGCGAGACAGTACCTACATCAGCATCCGCTCTACCATCTGCTGTAACTACGCTTCCGAGGTAGCAAAAATTTACCGTCTGCCCCGAAACACAAATTTCTGTCTTCCTGGATTCAAACTCAACCACTTAGTTTTGGCAGCATTGATTTTAAGCCCCGCATTGCCACTTTCGCGATAGGGTATCCGTCATTTGAATTAGATGATCCGATCTATTTGAAAGAATACAAATATCTCCAGCGTAATCCAGGTATTGGGGCGACCGGTAGCGCAGTCGCAGTCGCAGTGTGATGAGGGATCAGTCTTATATTTGACTACCGGCGTTTCGGGTTCGAATCCCGTCCACGACGACGTTCGTGGCCATGGATGTGCAGGAGGTGGGTGCATGCTGGCAACCGCACTCTCCGAAACAAGTTTATGCCGTCGAAACGTCAACTGGGCCACATGGAACAATTGACGCGCTATGCCTCACAAGGGGTTAGGGCAATTGAGAGAGAGGTATTGAAGGCGTTCAAACAGCTTCCATCTGATACCTTTGCTCTGGTGTTCATGAAGCGTCCTGCAGAGTACGTCCTTAACAGCAATCAAAAACAATATAGGTGACAAAATGCAGCCTTGTCTCACTCCGCTATGTATGCACCTCAAAGGGATTTGAAAGCTTATCCTTGTGTAAGACGTGACATTGGGCTCCACTATAGGACTTCATGATGATGGATATGATTTGATTCCTCTCGCTAGTCCAACTTAATTGCAATTGACTACAACACAAAATTGCTGAAGTGACAGCATTTATGAACAGACATATTTTAGGATTATGATAGGTGCCATTCAAGAGACCAAATTGAACTCCAACTCGTCTCTTGATTCCCATGGCAACTATAACGTTGTTCATAGGGACCGTGTGACGAACACTGGCGGTGAACTATCGCACTCATAATCCATCTGTCAGTGCAATATGGCGAACCAGCTCTATCTGTGGCCGATGACAGGCAATAACTGTACAATCTGGTAATGTAGAGACTGAAATCCTCAACATCTACATTCCACCGGAGTTCAGCTGTTCCTCAGGCTACAAGGTCAACATTAGTTCTATACTCACTGGCCAACACCGTCTAGTGCTCGAAGATTTTAATGCTCATCGAGAGCTGTAGCACTCAAATATCAATAATGATGCCAGAGGAACAAATTGACTCATCCGAATTCTGTCCATTAAATGATGACGCATCCACTCGTATGGCCGATAGATGCTTCAGCTCTCCCGACATTTCTCTTATTAACAACACAAATTAGGAACCCGTCCTCACGCTGTCCTACGACCATTTGCCGGTCATCATCAGACTCAAAAGGACGTCTACTCTACTTCCTGCAGAGCACCGCATTTTAATAAAGCTGACGGGGATAGCTTTAGAAGTAACACTAATGCAGCCTTTTGCTGCCCTCACGACACCTTCACAAGTGCGTGCTGCTGAATCGCCCTTCAGACGAGTGCTGTTCAAAGCGGCTGCCAGATATGTTCCTGCAGGACGAATACCTACGTTTAGGCCTAACTTCCCTACATCAGCAGCCAGATAGGTCGACGAGAGAGACCGCATTCGCAGCGAAGACCCTAGCGATTCAAGAATCAGAAACCTGGACATCCAGGTCAACTGGATTATTGAGTAGCTGAGCACAAATGCTCAAAATCGAGTGCCCATCTTAGCAGTTTCGAAAATCGTCAAACTACAACGACTTCAATGGGCAGGACATGTAAAACGAATGGACGATGATCGCATGCCAATGAGAGTAATAAACGCACGACGAGTCGACGGAGCGAGACTACGAGGACGACCGAGATCTCGTTGGGAGAGCTCAGTTTATGTGGACGCAGCAGCTGCAACACCCAGAGCTTTATGGGAGGCTCCAGGTATCTGTAGGTAGACGCGTTTGTAGGGGCACCCCTCAAGGCGGGATATTATCTCCACTTCTTTGGAATCTGGTCATCAATAAATTACTTCTGGACCTCGAAAGGATGGGCTACCCGTATAAGGTCATTGCCTATGCGGATGATGTTGCAATTGCCGTCTCTGGAAAATTTGCGAGTGACCTCAGTGAGGTACTACAAAATGCTCTGTGAATTCTAACTAATTGGGCACACCATTGTGGGGTTAGTGTTAAGCCGGACAAGACGGAACTTGTGACTTTCACCGGAAGGCACACCCTCGGTCCTATCGAACCTCCCATTCTGAACAGTAAGGAATTGGTTTTTACTGATAAGGCTAAATTCCTTGGTCTCGTTCTAGACCGCAAACTAACCTGGAAGCCCAACATTCAGGAGCGGGTGAGGAAGGCAATTATTGCGCTCTACTCGTGTAGGAGGAAGGCCATTGGGAAAGAGTGGGGCCTGCAGCGGAAGGTGGTACACTCTACACTGGATGTATACTGCTGTGGTGCGTCCTATTTTGCTTTATGGTATTAGCGTGTGGTGGACGGCACTCAAAGTTGCCGCCTACTGTAACTTGCCGGGAAAGGTACAAAGATATGCTGCGCCAGCCATAACAGGGGCGTTCAGAATCACTCCCTCGGCCGGATTGGATATTCTGCTGAACTTGCTCCCGCTGGACATTCTTGGCGAACAACTGGCGCCAATACGGCACTACGCCTTCGAGAAACTTGTCAGTGGCGCGTGAGGAGCTCTGGGCACACATCTATTCTGCGCAATCTCTCCCTTCGGAGACCGACTACACCTCTCCGAAACAAACTTTTGATCCGAACAATACCTGCCTTATTCCATCTAGGTATCTCTCGGCTTAAAAAGTTACCTTTAACGACTAATGGACATGGACGGCTCTAAGACGCACGATGAAGTTGGGGCCGGAATTTACTCGGAGGGGCTTGGTATCAACATATCATTTCGTCTTCCTGACCTCTGTAGTATCCTCCAGGCGGAGGTTTCAGCGATTTCAGAGGCTCTGACCGGGTTGACGAGTCACGTGATGACTCCCAAAGACATCACTAACGTTCACTTGAGTCGGTTCTCACTACATCCAAAACGATTGTGAACTGTCGCACAGCCCTCACTTTAATGGGTGGTTTTTTCAACATTACGCTTTGTTGGATACCCGGTCTCAGTGGCTTTGCCGGCAACTGCAGAGCGGATGAGCTTGTGCGTGAGGGGATAACCGGTAATGTAGCTGGAATTCGGGGCAGTATTAAAATGCCTTTTGCGGTACGTAAAATGGTAACTAAGTCAGTCGCTATTGATGGGGCCCACATAAGATGGCTCAGTAGCTACTCATTCCAAACAACAAGGGCGATTTGGTCTAGACTTGATCCAGGACACTCTGCCGTACTGCTATCATTAAGCAAATCACACATCGGCAGGGTGGTGGGGGCATCACAAGGCACTGCCCTATTGGGAAGCTAGCCTGGAGGCTGCGCCTTCCGCACCATGATTACTGCAGAACCTGTGAGGACGTGGACGAGGAGGAGAGCGTTAGTCACCTTCTGTGCCACTGCAGAGCTTTGGCGGGCAGGAGGAGGAGATTTCTTGGTTCCTCGTTCTTTTACGACTTGCAAGACCTCAACAACGCTAGCGCGACAAAGCTCAATCGTTTTATTGCTAGCACCGGCTGGTTTTAAAACCTAGTTTCTAGGGTAAGGCATAGAGAGTTTCTAGAGGTATCACAACGGACCCAATTTGCGGTCTAAGTGTGCTGTGATCTATCATGGCAGCCCCTGCATCTAACCTAACCATGGGAGGCGCCTATTGAGGCCGCCATCTTTCTTGCCCTTGACACTGTTGAAGAGGAAGCCGCTGCTAACATATAACTCACACACACACAAATTTTTGCTTGAAGGCGTTGTTACTACAAAAACAACAACAACGTTGTCACGGCGTGGCGCCCCTGGCGAGGGCTAAATCTTAGCGAAAACGGACAGTTTGGATAAGGCAGGTTTTATTACGATGAATCTACAACTCATCTCCAGGAAAAAAAGAAACAACATTGCCTGCGGCTTAAAATTGAATCGTATACGATCGTCAGTGAGCGCATATATCATCGAAGAAAGGGAAATTCAAAAACTTGGTATTAGTTCGACATATCAACAGGCTAAATACATTCAATAGAAAAGCCTGGAAACTACGCACAAGAACGGAGATAACTTACTTCATATGAATCAAGGCAACTGTCAATCGAAATTAGTAAACCTGGTTATTAAAAATCAATAAATCAGGTAATAAAGAATCTAAAATTTGCGACAAATCTCTTGAAAATGTTAGGATACATGCCTAAAAGCGAGTTTATGGCCCTCGACTACCTGTACTGTAACATTTAAATTATGGTGTATCTTTGTCATTAAGTTAGTACCTTTGCTTTGCTTTGCAGTTTCGGATAACAACGTTCTTTTTATTTGCAATAAATGTGTATTCTGATTATAATTTTTCATCCACTAAAAGTCCCGTTTGTTGCAATACTCAAAATATTACAGGTAGAAATCAGTTTAACGATCGTGATTATCAGATTCCGCTTCTCTTTAAATCAAATAAAGGTAAAAGCAGGAACCGTTCATGTTTCTGACTTAAAATTTTTCATTCGAACTTTTCAGCCACGCGTACCCGAAAATGACACCCTCCACAACTGTTTATCTTGTCTTACTACTTCTCCGAATCACCGTAAGAGCACAACCTATTCCACACAGCCCGTGCCCACAAATATTCAAATATCAATTCAACGGAGTCGAATGGTACGGATCAATCGATTTAAGCAACGGAGTAGTGTTCGGAGGAAGCAACTTGCTAACCGTTAAACTGGCATATTCAGTAATATTGCGATCTTCATTTCTCGGAAGTTTGGAGCTACAGCAGTCCCGAGAGGAAACTATAAGGAAGATTTTGAAAAAGGAGCCCATCAAATATGTGGTCAAATTCCCCGTACAGACATCCCTCCCCAAAGTGGTCAACATTGTGTTGAATGGCAACGTCATCTGCAGCGGACAACATGAAGTCGGAGGCGTCCATATGCTCACTTATATCAATTTGCAGCACACACTTTACACTCAGCTGGCAGCACAAAAGCTAGCTGCAGCATCAGCGGTCGCGTCCGCAGCAAGTGAACCTCTTCGGGAACTGGTGAATCAACATAACGACGATCGCGACGACGACTATTCTGATAGTTTTAGTGCCGAAGAGTGCGGTAAAATCGAACCGAAATTTTATTCCAAGCCCCTTATCGTGGGCGGTCAAATTATCCCAAGAGGATCATGGCCGTGGCTTGCGGCGATATACCTTAATCTAGATGGAATGCTAAGCTTCGTCTGTGGCGGAAACTTGATCTCAGCTAAAGCTGTTCTCACGTCAGCCCATTGCTTCGAGGGCAAACACTCAATCGATGATTATATCATACTACTGGGTCGACACGACATCTCCCATTGGAGCGAAGAAGGATCAATAGCGAGATCAATTGACGATGTCTTCTATCCGATGGGCTATTCTCCCGATAAGGCCAATTTTGATGCAGACATCGCCATCGTATCGCTAAGAAATAGTGTTCGATTTACGGACATCATTAAGCCCGTGTGTTTGCCAACACGGAATCAAAGAATCCTCAGCGAACGTGGCGTGGTTGTTGGTTGGGGTCGAAATCAGGATAAACGTATCAGCACCGAGCCGAAACGAGTTGAAGTAACAATTGTTCCGGATGTAGTGTGCCTACGATCGAATTCTCAATTTCGTATTCTCACATCGAATAGGACTTTTTGTGCCGGCAATCGGGACGGAAGTGGTCCGTGCAGTGGCGATTCCGGTGGCGGCTTGATGGTCCACAAGAACGGCAGGTGGGTGATTGTGGGACTCGTGTCCGCTGCATTGTCCGATCCGAATAAGAGCATTTGTGATTTGAATGAGTATGTAATTTATGCTGATGTGAGGAAATTTCTGAATTGGATATATGATACGATGGAATTGATTTCGTGATAATAAATATTGGTATTTCCGTTTAAAGGTTTTTTTGTAAATTACATTTTCAAAAAGAAGCATTGCTTGATGACCTCAATATTGTACCAAAACTATAGATTATTGCATTCTTGCTTTGTTTTGTTTCTTTTGTCAGTCATTTGGATATGGCTTCTGCAAGTTTCCAAATTTTTGTCTTTCAATTTTGGTGGAGCCGACCAATGGTGAACGTCCTTAAGGTCATCTAGATCATTAAAATAGAAGGACCCCAATATTTTTCTTGCAGCCTGAGCAGGACTTTTACATAATAGATGAAAACTACACTCTTCCTCATTCTCGTCCTCACTACTCCTGCAGAAGTTATTGTCTGGAAGTCTTAGTGTTTGATCACGCTTGCTTGATGACCTCAATATTGTACCAAAACTATAGATTATTGCATTCTTGCTTTGTTTTGTTTCTTTTGTCAGTCATTTGGATATGGCTTCTGCAAGTTTCCAAATTTTTGTCTTTCAATTTTGGTGGAGCCGACCAATGTTGAACGTCCTTAAGGTCATCTAGATCATTAAAATAGAAGGACCCCAATATTTTTCTTGCAGCCTGAGCAGGACTTTTACATAATAGATGAAAACTACACTCTTCCTCATTCTCGTCCTCACTACTCCTGCAGAAGTTATTGTCTGGAAGTCTTAGTGTTTGCTCACACGGGTCGTCTCGTAATCGGCTCGTCTGCGATTCTAACTACACTTCCCAAGCAAATGTATGGGAATGCTCACACGGGTCGTTCATTGGTCGGCACGTAAGCGAATCGATTTGCTTGGAAAGTGGAGTTCGAATCGCAGACGAGCCGATTACGAGTCGACCCGTGTGAGCAAACATTTAGTCAGACAGTGCCCTGTAATCACCCCCCACAAGAGTTCTAACGTTCCTTACTTCAGTAGCCCCGGAGAGCAATTAGAATTCACCCTATAATGATACCTAACATGCTTATGACGGCGAATAAAGAAACCGACACTATCGCCAGAAACTGGTTTGAGGCAGTTGAAACATATACTCGTAGTTTATTGAAAATAACACAGCACTGTATTTTTGGAAGCAACGATTATCTCGCGATTCCTTTCACCCCAAACGATGTTTTCTTTTTTAATGTCTTCGTTGATTTTCAATAAAAAGATCTAGCCTTTTCGCGAATAAATAATAAGGAATCCACTTACCTGTGATCCACGCCTCGAGGGACTCTCCGTCTTGCCTTCAACTCCTTCGTTTGGTGTTTGCGATCGACTCTTTGTGGGCTTTTGTGCTTCACCACTCGCTGTACTTGCCGCCTCCTCTTTCTCCTTCGTTGTACTTTCAGCACTTTCCGGGGGAATTTTTTGATCAACTTGTGGAACAACTGGAGGTTTAATACACTCACTAGCACTTTTCACTATAACTAACGATGGATTTGTCTCCGATGTCTCCAGTTTTGCATGTTTTGCCGAATTCTCTACTTTTTCAGCTAGCTTACGCTTGTGAAGTAGAATGCTGGTGTCTGAGGATAAAAGAAAAAAGATAGTATACTACTAAAATATTTTACCTTAACCCCTAATGGGGCAAAGCGCATCAACTATTCCCGAGACAATGTCGATGTTTCGTTAGTATAGTATATAAGTTTTCGGATAATACAAGTTGCTGGCATACAAATCCTGTCCTTTGTAGTTGCCTTTTACGACATGCCGGGAAAGGCCGTGGCATTATTCTTACGCCCCACATCACAGGGGGAATAGCTTATAGCTATTAATTGCGAATTTAAGGTTGACAAATAAATAGCGCCAACATCTCCCTCGCAATTTTCTTTTATTTCCGATATGTCTGTTTAGCTGCTTTATCGTACACTTTAGCCTTAAAGGTCTGTTTTGCTAGCCGCGGCTGTGCGTCGATTGCAGGCGACGATAGTAAAAGCGATTACAGTTATGTGATTATCGTGTGAATGCGTTTTGCTAGGCGCAATGATGTTTAAGCACGGCGTTTGCCATTTGTGGCTATGAAATGTAGCGTATTGACGCAATGCATGATTTTTGTATGTGCATAAGCCGAATGTATGTCCGGTAGCGCAGTGTGTTGAGGCATCAGTCTCATGTTTGACTACCGGCGTTTCGAGTTCGAATTCCGTCCACGACGACGTTCGTGGCCATGGATGTGCAGGAGGTGCATGCTGGCAACTATATTCTCCGAAACCATGCCGACGAAACGTCAACTGGGCCGCATGGAACAGTTGACGCGCTATCCTCCACAAGGGGTTAGGGCAATTGAGAGAGAGAGAGAATGCACTAGACCACTGTTGATGACATTTTGAGTCCTTTGCTCAGGAAAGGGCCTCCTTTGCACAAAGTATTTCTTAATAAATTAGGTACGCGGCTGAGGTAGTTACAATGAATCCCAAGGGAGATGTGCGTAAGGGTACCAGCGCGGCAGGGCAGTACGAACTCTACGCCCTGTCCCGGTCAGGATGCCTTGAAACGAGGATCCTTGTCAAACGCTGTACTCGCTGCATCGGCTCGGGCCAAGCCTGATTGTAATGTATGTAGTAGATGAAGGGATTGATGTTCCTTCTAGTACTACTCCGTCTGTCTCTGCTGCTTTCCGGCAGATGTGTGCTAGTTCCGAGCCAGGTCCAAGCTGCCGTCAGGATGTCTCGAATTGCGGATCTCCGAGAAGTCCATCAATTACCTCCTCGGCTTTGGTTAAGCTTGGCCTAAGTAGTGATACGATGGACACTGCTCTGTTGGATGACAAACCTGTTCCTGTGCTGCGATATTGCCCTCATCGGCCTGGAGATGCGTCGCAGAGCAGCACGGTAGGTAAGCGCAAGCACCCACTTCCGTCTGAAACCAGTTTTAGACTTCGGCGCAGGGTTTTTCGAACGCGGAACGTCCTTCTAAAATTTCCTCTAGAGTTGAGGACTGAGGAACAGAAGGTGTCATTGGCACGGGCTCTTGATATTATTTCCAGCAGCAAGACTAAGGAAAGTACCCATAAGAGAAACAGGTCCCTTGAGGAGTCGCCTAAGGAGGCTAAAAACCAAAAGACCACAGACTCCAGTTGCACTGCTCCTTCTTATGCGGATGCTCTGAAGGAGGTGGATTGAGCTTGCTGTGATCGATCGTGGCGATACTGACAAAAGCATCTCCTCAGTAAAGTGGGAAAAGGTTGCGTGCAAACTAATTTCCGCAGCTTAATGGAGGAATACCCCGGGCCTGCTCCTAAATGTAAAGACGCTGGTTGGTTCCAGGGACGCATCATGCTAATGCAATTTGTCAATCAGCGATCGGCTGATTTACTCAAGATTACCATTTCCAAAGTAGGAGAGGTTTAGCCAGGTGCCACATTAGAGATTGCCTCGATGGATAGGGTACCCTCAAGACCTAGGGTCCGTGTCCGGCTACCCTCTACCTGTATTCTTGTAAGGAAGGTTTTTACTGCTTTTCTTCTTTCGGAGTGATAAGTGATAAGGATTCCATTTTTCATGTTTGTTTAAAACTTGGGAAGGCGATAGTGCCTCATCTCGGTGTATATGTCTTATGATCATGTTGGTATTTTTCCTCCCGCTAATCTAAGGGAGGCTATATCCAGGGCTAACACGTCTAATATTAGTCTTATACTCGGCAGTGACTCGAATGATCATCAAACCTTATGGGGCAGCTCGGATACTAATGAAAAAGGTGAGTTGCTTTTTGATTACCTTATGAATACTAACCTCCTGCTGTGCAATGCTAGCTGTGAGCCCACTTCTGTAACCAGGAATAGGCAGGAGGTACTGGATATTTCTCTGGTGTCGGATGATATTCATCATTTGGTGCGGGTGTCCTTGGATCACTCGGATCATTGCTACCTACAATTTAGTCTAAATGAACAGCCTGGGCAGAAGCCCATCTTTCTGAATCGTCGCAAAACGAACTAGGTATAGCATAGGGAATCTTTTTTGAGGGCTATATCTCCTTGACTTCGGAACTGGATGTTATGGTACATACCTTAACAAAGGCTGTTTCCAAAGCATGCCCTGTTACAAAAATAATGGGAAAAGAAAGCCAGCCTGATGTGATGCTCAGTCCTTCGACAAGGTCAAACTTACCAGGCTTCAATCGGACTTGATAACCTATAAGAAGGACCTAAGCTTATATAAAAAGGAGTTACGGAGCGCTAAACGTACGTCGTGGAGGCTTTTTTGTGGGAGGATCGAAGAGTCCGGTGAAGCCTCTAGACTTAGGAAAATTCTAAGCTCGGATCCATGGGTACCAAGCTTTTTGGTGAAGCAAGATGACTCGTGGACTTCTTCTAGCTCGAAAACTATTAGTTTCTTACTTGACACCCATTTCCCTGGGAGCTCAAGGAACATCTCGTTTGCTCCCGTTTCTTCCGAAAGGACTACTTCTTTTGACTCTGCTGAAATTGTATCAAGGGAGAAGATAATATGGGCAATTCGAACCGTTCAAATCAACTGTACCGGATGGCCGACCTGCAATACAATTTGGGTATCGTAACACTATAGATTCGATTGTCGCGCTCGGTGACCGTGATTGTTCGGTCACCGCTCTACGATACTAATCTAGAGCTCGGAGATCAAATCTCGGCGCGATCAAAAACCGCCTGTGAGTACTAATAGAACTCTTACAGTGCTCCGAGCTTGTCAGTATAAAGACGGCGCGGATAGGATGTGCATGCCAGCAACTGCATTTCCGAAAAGTAGATATACTATTGAAACGTCAACAAGGCATAGAAATGTTAGAGATGTTGACGCGCCCATGCCCCTGAAGGGGTCAAGGCAATTAGAGAGTAGAGAGAACACTATAGTTTGAAGAAATTTTAAGAGCTTGCCTGAATTTGGTCTATATCCCTCGTTCATGGGTTGAAGTTGAGGTTGTTTTTATTTCGAAGGTTGGTAAAAGCTCGCATACGCGCCCGAACGATCTTAGACCTATCAGTTTATCCTCATAGCTACTAAATTGGAAAGGCTGATTGATGTTTATTTACGCTGTAATATTCCACCTCAGCTTCTATCAACGTCTCAACACGCTTACTGGAAGGGTAGATCGGTGAAGACAGCGCTGCACTCTTTGGTAAAGTGTATCGAGAGGTCTCTCAGTCGCAAAGAATTCACCATGGTCGTCTTTCTAGACATCGAGGGTGCTTTCAACATTGTTTTGCCTGAGGCTGTTACTGACGCACTTGCGCATCTGATTGTAGATGCGTCTTTTGTCAAGCATATTAACCTGCTGCTTACATCGATGGTTGTTCGCACTAGTCTGGGTTCATCTTCGGAACGTAGATGTGTCAAGAGAGGCACTCCGCAAGGTGTGGTCAAAAGACTGCTTTTGCACCTGGAAAGACTGGGATGTAGCACGGTGTCTGAGGTTTGTGGCTGTGCACAAATCGCAGACGCCGTGCTTAATCATCCTCGCGCCAATACACCACATTGTACAGCAACGATCCCTCTTGCTTGCGATCGTGGGATGCCGTCATCGCTAGCCGCAGTAGCTTGTAGCAAAACACCTCCATATAAAATACACACAAATAGTGCTCCGTGTTAATCGCTTGAACGCTAGTCGCGAACGTATCTTTTTCATCATCGCCTGCAATCGACGCAGAGAAGTGACTAGCAAAACGGACTTTAAGGTGCATTTTGCTATGCAATTTTTCAAGGTGGAGGCTTATGACGACTCACGCTGTGTGAGTTGTGGCGCCATCTTGATGAAACTAAGGCCACACACGATCGAGCACATCAACAACCGAATCACCACCCAACCACCAATCAATTTCGCCGTTTTATGAAATCGGCATGATTGCGTGATAATTCGGTCGTGGTTGTGCTGTGCTAGTGTGTGGTGAGCTTAAGTGTGTGAACTAAACGATTGAAGCTTTCGAAGTTTTGGCACTAAAAAATCGTTTATCATCCGAAGGGGAGTATCTATCGGTAAGAATAAGGGAATTTTCAAAGAAGAATGGTCCAATTGTTCCACCATTCGCAGACAGAACTGCGCAAACGCTTACTTTTGGGCTATGCAGAGTTCGAAATCCTTCTTACGTACTCTTTTATCATTTGGTTGAAAGTTCTGCAATAATTGGATCTTATAAGGGTTACATTTGATATCCGTGCTTCGTGTATGCGGAGCAACGTCATTTTTGGCAGCGCCAAAGCCGATGCTCTCCTATGCAAAAACTGGCACAGTTTTTCACGACCGCCGTTTTCAACGCGTTCAACGTTTTCGTCAGTTCAAACTTCTGCACCCACGTTCTGATTAATTTTTTAATAGGTACGTTGGTTGAACGTCAAATATCGAACCGTGAACAAAATCGTCGGTGGATAATGGTGCACGAATCGGTGGTTTTAAGGTACGGTTCTACTGCGAACGTGTGATGCTCACTGGTCGACTGCGACATCGAGACTAAAAAATACGCACGAATGTCGCGACAAACTATAACCCCTCCGTTTAGTTTAGTTGTTTTACAAATATGTATTTAAATTTCAACTCCTAATTCTGCCACGGAAGACTCTGTATCTACACCAAAAATCAGTAAAGTAAATCGATCTTAGTACTCACTATCAATTTTAGCTTGATTGCAAGCAAACGGACTGTTAGCTAAATCCTTCAAGACTTGCGTGAAAAGACGTCCAATCTCTCGAGAGACTTCACTGTGCTGCTCCAAATACTTTATAATGGATGATGTGGTGCGGTAGAAGACTTCGAGTGCTTCAATGGACAAAGTCGATGGATTATTGTGGTTAATCTTGAAGGGATACGCTGCATTGTTCTCGTATAAGTACTTAGCGGCCTACAAAATAAAATTATAAAAAAAAATAAGACAGTATGAGTGCCTTTCAAACCAAAAGACTCACTTGAATATAATGATCCAGATAAACTTTTGGATGTTCCTTGCGTTTCTCGGCAATTTTGCCGAGCATGTAATGATGCAACCATTTTTCATCATGCGAGTCTGCATCCTCATGCGATGTCTCATTTTTCGGCTGATGCATGATCTTTTCGGCCGTGGTAAAGCATTGGTAAGCACTATTCAGATATTCCTCTTTTCGGGCTTCGACAAATGCAAACCTGTGAAAATCAAAACTTAGCACACACCACGTCAAACCATGAACACCTCGACTTACATCTCCATCGACAACGTATCACTCGACTGTTTAATGGTTCGCGAACAGAACGAGTGAATCGTGTAAGCAAACGATCCATATTCAATCCAGAATAGCGTATGTTCCGGATTTAATTTAATGCATTGCTCAAAACACCGCTGTGCATTTTCCGACTGGCTGAGAAATTCCTGAACGCTGCAGGGAGACGTTTTGTTGTATCTTAAATAAATAAGTACAGTAACTTCCACTTACTCTAAATGTGTACATGAGTTCAGTTTCGTTTCCAATTTACTCGCTTTCGAAAGAGCCAAACCAGCCCACGAATCAAATCGTGTAGGCTCGCAAGCCAAATCCAATACGTAGAATTTGAGGGTTTTTGAAAAATCACGACTTTTGAAATAGTAATCGGCCAATAAGTAGAAAATGCAAGATACACGCCACGGCATTAAGTCACACCGTTTTGGCAGATCGTGTGTTTTGCCTCCAATAAAATCGCGGATCGGTCCGGTGGCCGTGTTCGGATCGATTTCCTTTGGAATCAAAGAAAGGATTTTGAGAAGCAATTGCTCCATGTCGGCCGAAATTGAGTCTCCCCTGGAAGTAAAAATGATAATGAGAGGTACAATAAAACAAAGACGATTCGAACTTGTATGAATTGAACTCCGGCAATGTTTCGGGACGATAAATATCGAAGAGTGTAAGGGCTCGTTTCCAGGTTAACTTAACTGGGCTAGCATCATGCTCTTCGATATGGCGAGAGCGTGGCTTCTTCGGAGGATAACCGTATAAGCAGTATGTAATCTAAAAACAAAATAAAGATCAATATGTAGTAAATTATGTAGAAATTGTTGAACAAACCTGCTCCAAATACTCAAAAACATAATCTCTAAAAGCGTCCATGAAAGGGGCCCGCAATTTTGGCACGATGACATCCAGTGCATAATGCAACAACTGCCCGTTGTCTCGAGTGCACCACTGTCGTCTGAAAAGATCCAATCATAAATTTTGTCATAATAAGTCAATCAATAGTTCCGATATTTCACAACGAACCTTCCCAGTGCTTCATGGGCATTGAATAAAATGAGCAATGTGTGGGGAATCAGTTCCTCAATATCTTCGTTTTCGGGTAGAATATCGGGATTTCGCACTTTAATCACCACCGGACTATTGTCCTCATTTCTGTAGAAAAGAAAGTTGATTGTATGATTATTACGAGGAAGAAGGGAATGCCATTAGCAATTCCATTAATTTCGATCCGCACCTTTGAAGAATTTGTTGTAAAATTATCCATGGTTGTTTGATGTGAACCGGATGGTAAGGGTTGTTGTTTTTATCAAAGGGCGTATCGAGTTGATGCACTAAAATTTTCGCTAGGCTTTGAACGAGTCGGCTTTGATATTTTTCGAGACAGTGTACTGTAGAAAAAAAGTGATAAGTCATAGGTCGATTTAAACATGATTTTGACTACCAAAAAAAATTTTAATTTCAGTTTATTTTAGTTTAGAGTTGAGCCTAAAACATTTTTCCTCTACTATTTCTGTCGGTGTCACTTCGTTCGACCTCTTTTCAATTCAGTCCCGTCCTATCCCCAAAAACCAAGTCTTCTTGTGTTAAGTGCCCGGCCACCATTGAGGAGAACGAGGTTGCGGATGAACTTGCTAGACAAGGCTCATCCAGTCGCTTTCATGGAACCGAGCCTTACTGTGGCTTTATGATGGCCTCGGCCAAACTACGGATTACCATCTGATCATAACAATCTTACGCCTGCACCACCGAATGCCATCTTCAATACACTCTCACTCGTCCAACTAAATTACAATGGGTTACAGAACAAAATCGCTAAACTCGTATCATTCATGGACAGACATGGCATCCAAGTTGGAGCCATACAGGGGACGAAACTGCACTCAAACTCGTCCCCCAACACACATGGCAACTACGCTATTGTCAGGAAAGCAAAAAAAGACAGGTTGACCAACGCTGGAGAAGGGCTTGACTGCATTATTCACCATTCCATGCAGTACCGGGAAATTTATTTTACCAGTAATGATAACACAATGGAAGTGCAGGCCATCGCCATAAAATCGGGTATTGTTGATAATGAAGTTTACAACATATACATTCCACCGGTATCCAGCTGTCCCCCAGGATACCATGTAAATATCAACCATCCTCCTTACCGGTCAACATCGCCTCCTGCTCGGTGACTTTAATGCTCATCATGAACTCTGGCACTCCAACCTTAACAACGACGCCAGAGAAATCTCAATAGCTGAACAGCTTATGACGCCTCCGATTTCTGTACCCTGAAAGACGACACCCCCACACGCATCGCCGGTACATGTTCCAGTTCTCCAGATATCACGATTGCCTCATAAATGAAGCACAATGGGAGCCGGTCCTAACAATATCTGCAGACCACCTACCAATCGTGATAAGGCTTCACAAGCCGACAAATATCATATCTTGCGAACACCGCACGTTTGCCAACGACAATAAGGCTAATTGGAATGGTTTCACCTCCTACACCAACGCTAAATTCCTCGCTCTGCCAACGCCAACGGCGTACGTACGGCCGAATCCAACATAAGGAAAGTCCTAAACAAAGCGGCTGCGAAGATCATTCCTGCAGGACGGATTCCGAAAATTCGGCCCAACTTTCCAACCACTGCCGCCAGATTGGCAGACGAGACGTATAGCATCAGGAGCGTAAATCCAGACGACCCCAGAATCCACGAGATGAACTGCGAGATCCATAGACAAGTAGCCGAACACAGGAGGTCGCAATGGAGCACCCATTTGAATAACTGCAATCTAACCACAGATTTGAGCAAGTTATGGTCGACTGTCCATGCCCTTTCTAATCCACCAAAACAGAAAGCAGCTATAAGGAAGGCGAACAACTCGAAAGCATTGGGACCAGATGGCATTTCAAAGACGATGCTTAAACACCTCGATCTGCCAGCTATCAACTATCCAACGGCTACTTTCAATCTATCATGTTGTTGTTGTGGTAGCGATGCTTCGAATGCTGCAGTTCTTCTTGCATCGAGGGGGTTTGGCAGCTCTTGGCCGTTGTAAAACGGGTCGTTCCAGTACGAACAATCGGCTGTCGCAGAAACGACTTTCAATCTATCCATTTCCTCGCTGATCGCTCCTGAAATCTGGAAAAAAGGGAGAGTCATCCCAATTCTAAAACCTGAAAAGAAAACGACACTCGGCGAATCCTATCGTCCCATAACTCTCTTGTCACCAGTTGCCAAAACGCTTGAAGCACTAATCCACCCTGTTCTTACGGCCCACATCCAGCACGGCTTCCGAAGCATGCACAGTACGACTACGGCCTTGGATGCCATTACATCCCGCATCCACAATGGTCTCAACCAGGCTCGTCCATGTCAAAGCACAATACTAGCGGCGCTTGACCTGTCGAAGGCTTTCGACACTGTCAGCCATTCAGCACTTCTGTCCGACATCAACTGTTCTCGCTTCCGACGAAAGTAGTGAAATGGATTGCCAATTATCTTGCTGGCAGGCAATCCTATACCGAATTCAGGAGCAGTAAATCGAAGCTTAGGAAGATTAAACAAGGTGTACCTGAAGGAGAAGTTCTATCTCCTACCTTGTTCAATCTCTACTTATCAGGACTCCCAACACCACCTGAGGGAATCGATCTCATCTCCTACGCTGACGACTGCTCCATTCTGGCAACAGGGAAGAACATAGCGGATATGTATACAATAGACTTCCGGGTCGCAGTGTGGATATGTGCGAACACATCAACGGTTATCTTGAAGAACTGAACTCGATATTGAAAAGCAAAAACCTAATCGTCTCGGCGTCTTAATCCTCGGCAACCCTATTTACCACCTGGACGAAGGAAGTCAAGATGCAGCTTGGAATCTCCATTGGAAATCATCCAATTGCTACTATAAACCATCCTAAAATTCTAGGAGTCACGCTGGACAGCATGACCACATCATTACCCCACGCCTCAACCGTGTGCGACAGGATGCGTAGTAGGAATAAGATCCTCAAAGCATTGGCCGGTAGTACCTGGGGCAAGGACAAAGAAACTCTACTGGTCACGTATAAAGCAGTCGGAAAATCAGTGGCCAACTATGCGGCTCCTGTGTGGTCACAGAATCTCTGTGACACACAGTGGAAAAAGATTCAAACGTGCCAAAATGCCGCTCTCCGTACTGTCACAGGCTGTCACATGATGTCACCCCTGAACCATCTACATCAGGAAACCAGGATGATGCCTTTATGGGACCACAACCAGCTTCTTGCCAAGCAATACCTGGTGGGTTGCTACCGAAGTGAGCACCCAAATTCCAACCTCATGGACAAGACGTCGCCGCCCAAACATGTTAGGCGCGTCTTGAGGGACCTAGAAAGGGATGTCCAGAGGTATAAAAGAGTACCCTTTGATAGTGGCGCACACAGGTCAGCCATCGCAGCGATATATCAGGAGGAGGCTCCTCAATCAGGTTTAGGTCCAAATCCAGTTCTCTCGTCCATACCACCAACAATATCTCCGGAAGAGGAAATACTTCGGAGAGTAACGAGAGACACTCGCCCAACTTCAATCAAGCTGGTGATCACGATTGAACTCCCACCTATCCCGCATTGACCAGGGCGTCTCTAACATCTGTCCTGCTTGTAATGGAGCCCCTCATGACGTGGACCACATCTTTCGCTGCCCAGCTGCACTCACGCACCTGATTTCCAGATTGCTGTGAGAGAACCCAATAGAGGCAGCTAATTTTCTATCCTCGCCACTGGGGATGATGACGGACCGTAGGCACGTTCCTATGGCAGCCGGTTCTACGCACCGGAGCGACCCGTTTTCAACGGCCAAGAGCTGCCAAACCCCTCCAATGCAGAAGGAAGTATATGTGTGTGTGCTTCACATCTCGGCGCAGCTGCTCTCAGTACTCCTCCACCGCGCCGGCATCGAACTCAACCCTGGTCCATGGATCTGCTGCATCTGCAACAGAACGCTGCACGCAAATGCAACCTCAGTTAGATGCAACTGTTGCAACAAGTGGTGCCATCTTAAGGGATGCTCCGGTTTAAGTCACCATAGACAGTGGAATGCAACATTTACAGCTAGCCTCTGTAGAAACAGAGGACAACATACATCCACCTCAAATGATTCACCCTCAACTACGGCGAATACACAACCTAGCTCCCATCTGTCTCCGGTCACACCTGCGAACAATCCCGCACGACGTATCCCGAGTCAACACAATCTGATTCCCGCTCCACCCGTCGCTAACTTCAACAGCCTATCCATAGTCCAGCTGAATATCAATGAGCTGCAGCGTAAGATTGCAGAACTCACCGCGTTCATGGATAGACATCGCATCCTAATTGGCGCTATAGAGGAGACAAAATTAAATCACAACTCGTCCCTCAACTTCTATGGTAATTTTAACATCATAAGGAAAGACAGGCTAACCAATGCTGGAGGGGGGCTTGCCATCCTCGTTCATCGATCTATGCCATATCCGTCGACAACACAATGGAAGTACAGGCCATCGCAATCAAATCTGAAAATATGGACATAGAAATATTTAACTTCTACATACCACCAGTATCAAGCTGTCCCCGGGTTTCAGCGTAAACATTAGCCCTTTCCTATCTGGCCAATACCGCCCCCTGCTGGGAGACTTTAATGCACATCACAGGTTATGGCATTCCAATCTCGAAAACGACGCTAGAGGAGTTGCTATAGCGGAACAAGTGGATGCATCAGATTTCTGTCCCCGAAACGATGATATTCCCACTCGCCTGACAGGAACTTGTTCCTGTTCCCCCGATATATCAATTGCAAGTGCAGGCCTCATCAACATCGCCCAATGGGAACCGACTCTCACGCTGTCATCTGACCATTTGCCAATAGTGATCAAGCTCGACAAACCATCTGATGTGATTCATACCGACCACCGCACCTTCATCAATCATAACAAAGCAAGCTGGGATGGCTTCAAAGAATATACGAACTCGGCTTTTTTAGACTTACCAACACCCTCTGATGTTCGAGTAGCTGAGGCCAACCTAAGGCGTATTATTGAGAAGGCGGCAGCTAGATTCATCCCGGCTGGTCGTATTGCAACAATACGACCTAATTTTCCCACCTCAGCAGCAAGATTGGCGGATGAACGCGACACAATTCGCAGCACAAACCCTGACAATCCCAGGATTAAAGATCTAAACCAACAAATTCAACACCATGTTGCGGAACATAGAAGACAAGTGGAATGAGCATCTCAACAATTGCGACCTAACCACCGGAGTTGGCAAGATATGGTCCACAGTAAGAGCCCTCACTAACCCAACGAGTCAGAGAGGACGGTGGTAATACAACTAATAATTCTGCACAGTGCGCTAGCCTATTTAATAGACAATTCATTGAACAAAGCGTAAAATTTTCAGAACCATTGGAAACCATATCATAGACCATACACTTCAAATCTCACCGAACGAAGTTGCTTCAGCCATAAAAAACGCCAAGAACTCCAAAGCCCTAGGATCAGATGGCATATCGATGGTCATGCTGAAGCACCTCGACATGCCTGCAATTGACTACATTACGGAGGCCTTCAACCTCTCCGTGTCATCGTCTGTTGTTCCCGGAATATGGAAGAAAGGTAGGCTAATTCCGATACTAAAACCCGGGAAAAAGCATACGCAAGGCGACTCCTACCGTCCCATCACGATTTTGTCTCCAATTGCAAAAACTCTGTCTTACTTCCCACATTTGCGACTCATATTCGGCTGGCTGACCACCAGCATGGTTTCCGAAAAATGCGAAGCACAACTACGGCGTTGGATGTCATAACTTGAAGCATCCACAACGGTCTCAACGAGGCCCGTCCATGTCACAGAACCATTATGGTAGCACTTGACCTATCAAAGGCTTTCGATATAGTCAACCACTCCCTACTTCTGTCTGACATTAACAACACGTTACTTTCGAAACCAATAGTGAAATGGATCGCAAATTACCTTGCTGGTCGGCAGTCTTACACTGGATTCAGAGGTAGCAAATCAAAGCTTAGAAGGGTTAAACAAGGCGTTCCCCAAGGAGGAGTCCTGTCACCGACCTTGTTTAATCTCTATTCTCTCACCTCCAACAGGAATCCAGATTGTGAGCTATGCCGACGACTGCACTATACTAGCAACAGGAAACGACATCACCCAAATGTGTGCTAGGATAAATGACTACCTAAACATACTTAACACCTTCTTCGCCAGCAAGAACTTGAAGCTATCAACTCAAAAATCTACCGCAACACTATTCACATCCTGGACCAAAGAAGTAAAGATGCAGCTGAACATCTCAGTAGACGGTCCCACAATACCCACCACAAACCACCCAAAAATCCTTGGCGTTACTCTGGACAGCATGGCAACATCATCAGCCCCCGCATCTACTGTAACTAACAAGATGAGGAGCAGGAACAAGGTCCTCAAGGCTTTTTCTGGTAGTTCCTGGGGTAAAGACAGAGAGACCCTACCAACCACCTACAAAGCGATCGGCAGATCTGAAGCAAATTATGCGGCGCCAGTGTGGACACTAAATCTGAGTGACACAAATTGGAAACACATACAGACCTGTCAAAATACAGCTCTACGCACCATCACAGGCTGTCTGTTGATGTCTCATCACGACCACCTCCACCAAGAGACCAAAACTATGCCCATTAGAAAACACAACATACTACTATCAAAGCAGTATCTTGTTGGTTGCTACCGAAATGATCACCCGAACTTTAACCGTATGGACAGAACCCCACCGCCACGACACATCAGGCGAAATCTGAGGGAACTCGAAAGGGAAGTCCAACGATTTAAGAGGGTCCCCTTCGATAGCGCTAGCTATAAATCTGCCATCGCTATGCTGCACAGGGAAGAAGTACATACGTCGATTGTGGACCTAAATAACAACAAAGTACTTGACGCTCAACCACCAGACATCTCACCGGATGAACGAATCCTGCCTAGAGCGACTAGGACCACGCTCGCACAGCTCCGTTCAGGCTGGTGTTCGCACCTCAACCCATACTTGTCTCGAGTCGACCAGAGCATCCAAAACACTTGTCCGGCATGCAACAGTTCTCCCCACGACGTTGAGCACATCTTCGACTGCCCTGCAGCACCAACGCACCTAACAACTATAGCGCTTTGGGAGAACCCCATCGAAGTAGCTGCGTTTCTGCAACTTCCTACGGAGGAAACTGAATCGGACGCGCAGATTTTATGGCACACACACACTGAAACTAAATTTCTGCATTGCTACAACAACAACGAACCGTAGGCATGTAGGTTAAGTTAGGTTAAGGGGCTGCCGCGCTACACACGGCACACTTAGGCCTCCAAAGGCCCGTTGTGATACCACCCGGAAAAGAAAAACCGTCTCCTTAAGAGGGCTGCGTATCAAACCAGCCCGTGCTACTGATATAGCGATTTAACCGGAAGGCGCATGTATTCTTAAGGTCATCCAAATCATGGAAGATCCGCGAGCCCAGAAAGTAGCCCCTCCTACCCGCCAAGGCCGGACAATGACAGAGAAAGTGGAGGATGGTCTCCTCCTCCTCCTCATCTCCACAACTCTTGCAGAAATCATGATGGGGGATTTTGAGCCTCCTGGCATGCTCCCCGATTGCGCAGTATCCGGTAATAACTCCAACAACTCTGCCAATGTGCCTCCTATTCAACGAAAGCAGGGTGGCAGAGCGGCTGGAATCTAATATCGGCCAAACCGACCTTGTCGTATTGCATGTTGCCCTGTTGAGCCATCTTGTATTGGCCCTGTTGACAGCAGTAGCCTTAATCGCCGATTTACACATAGCAAAAGGCATTGCTATGTCCTCCAATCTTATGTCAAACCCCCCAGTTCTGCCCTCCCGAGCCAGATCATCCGCCGCGCAGTTCCCCTCGACACCACTATGGCTCGGTATCCAACACAGGGTGATGTTAAAGAAGCCACCCACCTCATCCAGAGCTGCGCGGCAGTTCTTAACGGTTTTAAAAGTAACGAGATTGCCGAGATTTCCGCCTGTAGGATACTGCAGAAATCAGGAAGACGAGCTGACAGGGTGATTCCCAGCTCTTCGGAAAATATACCAACCGGTCGGTCTTGGAGCCATCCGTATAGATTGCCATAAGATCCGAGGTCGAGGGCATATCTCCCATCCACTGGCTCCTCGTCGGAATCACACTAGTGAAGTTTCTGCCGAAATGGTAACCAGGGGGTGTATAGTCCGTCTCCGTAGGGAGACTCAGGTCGCTCAGTATAGTGGAGTGCCCCTTATTTAGCGCCTGCCACTGTCCCGCCTCGCGAAGGCGCAGAGCCGTGTTACCCGCCAGTTGTTCTCCCTGAATATCCAGCGGAAGCAAGCCGAATATCATATTGAGTCCGGCTGACGGGGTGGTCTTAAAGGCCCCGGTGATGGCCATCTTAACTTGGCATGTAACATACCAACACACCGAATTCCGACCATTGCTACAACAACAACAGAGCGCATATCAGCTAAAATGAACTATTTAGCAATACATCATACGAGTTTGCACTAAATTTTTTAGTTATCAACTTTATAAAAAGAACTAATACTCAACATTGAATCGATCATTTAAAAAGAAAATAAAAACAAATACTTACAAATATCGTATCCTTCTTTCAAAACCAACTCCTCAATGTAAATCAAAATAAAATTTACGGAATCAGCCCATTCGCGATAACGATACGTATCAGTTGGAGCACTCAATAAATTGTCCACAGCATACTTTAAGCTTCTCTCGGACCAAATTAGACACTCCTGCAAGAAACCGACATCGATATATTCCAAAACCGGGAAAAAGAAACGAAAAATCCTTACTTTAAATCGCCCAACATTCCAAAAAGACTCCAGCAAAACTTCAATTTGTGTCTGTATCTTCATAAGAGTGTTATCGGAATTTTTAATTTCAATACTGTTCACCATACTATCCTTGAGAATCTCAATGAGACTTTTGAAATCCTGACTGCCGTACAGATTTTTCACATTATTTAAGCTAATTCGCCTGTAAACAAAAAAAAACGAGATGTCAATTATTGGTGACAAGCATTTGAATGAATGGCGACAACACGACAACTCACCGCTGCAGATTAACTCGTGTGCTTCGAATCGTTTCCAAATCAATACAAATGTGATCCTTTAAGTTTGGATACTCCAGTTTAAATGCTGAATCCTGTTTTTCAAGCAAATGCTCCAAGTGCAAAAGACACTCAACGGAACGATGAAGATCGTTTTCAAACTTCGCCGAACAATAATCCAACCATATCAGACGAATGATATTTTTCTCGTACAAATCGTCGGCCTGGACATAAGCGAAACCAGAGTGGAACATGAGATGATGGTAGAGCATTTTCCAGCGTGGATCGATTTCACTAAAACAACAAATGTTTGTTACGAATTTGATCATTTAAGTTTTCCAGTCAAAAACGCCTACTTTCTAACTTGTCCCCGAGATTTCACCAATTCTTTTTCGTGATCCAGTTCCATGAAGAACAACATCATGCGAAATGAAGCGTTAAATTCGTCGGGAGAGAGCTGGTTCCATGTTTGCGTATCGTAATGATTTCTAAAAATTTCGAAATGTTAGTTTGTATTAAATATAAACGGTTGTCGTAAAGTTATTACAGATAAAATTGAAAAATTTCGTGATACAGCTCCTTCATGTCCTCCGTGATGGCTCGGTGCCAATATTTCGAAATGTATTTCAGCCACACAAATATCAAAGCGATCAAATCGAAATTTTTAGCCTAAAAATGAATGGTGCTTAAAAAAATACGCCATTTGTATTTTCCATTCTACCTTTAGCTCCTTAATAAATTCCTGAAAATCCTCCTCCGTTTGCAAACAAAACAATTCGTATGATAATTGAATTCTTTTGGACTCTTCGGCAGGTTTTTCCGGTTTCGAGGTGCTCTCGGCGTCGATTTTGACATCTGCCAGGAAAGGCGATTCATCATCAAAATTTTCTCTTAAAATTGAAGATTACAAATCATTAGTGCATACTCAAAATAGCGGAAAGAAAGCAACTTACTGAAAATATTTCCCCAAAATCCTTCTCAAAAATCCATTAATACTCGTATCGACTTCGGGACGATCCTGCTGACTTTTCTTCCGCGATGAATAGCGTCTGTTCTTGTGCCAGCCCCACTGCTCCAAAAAACTCAAATCACTACAACGACGTCGAGGTTTGGGTTTCGTCGACTCCGCTTCTTTATTCGGATTATCCGAGTCTTCGGCATTTGAGTCAGGTTGTGAGGTTTGACCACTTGGCGGCTCCGATGATGGGGCGATAAATATATTCGAATCGTCGTTGGTATTTTCCGTGGAATCTGTCGCTGCTGTTTCACCGACACCGATTTCAATTTTCATCTCGGCATCGATATCCTCTTCAACGTGACCGTTTTCACTCTTCTCCACGACCTTTTGTTGCAACATATCATCCACGGTAATTAGGAAAATAATTGATTGTTTGTTCTCCACGAGATGATTGTACAGTGACGTTATGAATTTGCCAACAGTAAGCCAATGTAATTCTGCAACCTTGAAGTCATCTAGATTGGGAGTTACCATATGCTCAGGCTTGTTGTCGACGATATCTGCATCTGGGAAAACGCTCGGTTTCTTCAGTTTCAAAGCATCGGGGGGCATAGTGTAAAGATCCTTCCAGACACTAGAAATGAATTTCAGCATGTGATTCCCCGATTTGATTTTAATATTACATTTTGAGAAGGATACCTTTTAAAAAACGGCAACATATGATCAAATTTATCCGTGATTTCATTCAAAACATCGATGGCGCGTTCATATTTCGGATTTTTCTTATACCACTTCAATGCCCATCCATATGCGCCCATAATATTTTCATTGTGACACATAACTTGCAACATACCATCGCCTGCCGGCCAGTGATTGGGATTCTGAACAAGACATTTCTCAAAGGCGAATTCGGCCAGGTTCATGCGTTTCGCTTCCAGGGCAAGTTGTCCCAAACGATTCAAAGTGTAGACGTCGGTGTCGTCGAGGTTCATTGCCTGTTGTTAATCGATATCAAATCAAAAAATGTGGTAATTGCTTGGTTGAAGGGGACGGCTCAATCGATTGGTACTAAACAAGCCGGATGAAAGGATAGCCTAGGGTTTTCTATTGAGGGCTAATGCCATTCAACAACTGACAAAGTTCTCTCTCTCAAAGTTCTTTCAAGATTAGATTTATCCGACATGTTGAACGTCATTCAATTGTTCGCTGAAAACTGGGGCAGTCCAGAATAATGAGATCAAATAAGAACAAATACTTGTTAGTTGAGGGGGCAAAAACTTCTCTTCCATAGTCCTCCGCGTGGGCGCCCCCTGGAACGGCAGTGGTCACAGACCATTGCCAACCAACGTCAAGCCGCCAGTGATGGCGGTGCGATGATTTGGTTGAGGTACCCCTGTGGTGTGGGGTGTGAAAAAAAATACCACGGCCTTTCCCTTTGAGGGCCTGTTGTTAAAACCGACAATCAAAGGACAGGATGTGTATGCCAGCAACTTGCACTATCCGAAATCTTTATATGCTAACGAAACGTCAACTATGCCTCGGATAAGGACTGATTCAACGGTTACGACTTTTAGCTATCGTACAATGACAAAGATTGGATTCTGGAATGTGCGTACTCTCCTGGACAATGGATCAGAAGGTCCCCAGAACGCACGATTTCTTCAATTAGAGAGTGAATTTCTGAGGTACAAATTAAATATCTTAGGAGTTAGTGAGATAAGATGGTGGAACAGCGGAGAATTCATCTCTCCAACGGGCAGCACTGTAATGTTGTACTCCGGTAAAGCTACCGGTAGTCGTCGTGAGTCAGGTGTGGGGCTCCTTTTAACCAGAGCCGCGCGAAACTGTCTCTTATCCTGGGAACCGGTCTCTGACAGGGTCTTGACCGCCAGGTTCCGGACCAAAATGAGGAACATCTCAATAATACAATGTTATGCCCCTACTGAACCCGACAATGTCTGCAAAAGACTCCTTCTACGAAGAACTAAACGCCGTTCAGAGCAGAACACCTAAAGGTGACATTATAATGGTTATGGGTGATTTGAATGCGAAAGTTGGCGCTGATAACTATGGGCTCAGACATGTGATGGGGAGACACGGTCTTGGTGATCGTAATGACAACGGTGAAAGATTTGTAGAGTTCTGCAACTTTCACAGTCTCTTCATCGGTGGTACTATAGGTATGTTTGAGCATAAGGACCACCACAAAATCAGTTGGTCCTCTGTTGATCGGCGCAGAACACAAAATCAGATCGACCATTTTGCCATTAGTAAAAGATTCAAGAGTTGCCTCCTGGACGTGCGAAACAAGAAGGGTGCCGATATTGAGATGGGAAGAGACCATTATCTTATGATCGCTAATGTTCGATTGCGTATTGCAGCCGTGCGCCGCCCCAGCGACGAAAGATCCAGGCCCCGCAAATTCAACACCGCTCGACTAAAAAATCCAGCTGTCTTACAACAATATAATGACCATCTTGCGCAAAAAGCGGCTGAGATAACTAGTCACCCAGATAGTGACATAAACGAAAACTGGGATGCCATAAAAAATGCGTACATTGATAGCGCAAATACCATCCTTGGCCCAAACCCGGATTGCCGGAATAAGCCCTGGATGTCCGACGCTTCATGGCAGCGGATTGTTGAAAGAAAGGAGCTGAAAGTTCGTTTGGCTGCAGCATCAGATGACAATCGAAGCAGCATCGAACTCCTTTACCGTCAGAAAGCTCGAGAAGTTCAGCGTAGTGTGCGACGCGATAAAAGAGTTTATGCCAATTCTCTTTTAGCGTCAGCAGAAGAAGCCGCTAGAAGTAACAACTTAAACGCCGTATACGGTGTCATCAAGGAGTTTACAGGTGGTCGTAACTCCTGCCAACATCCGGTGAAAGATAGTGATGGAAAGCTACTTATCTTGGAAGAAGATCAAATGAGGCGGTGGAAAGAACACTTCGCCGCGGTCTTGAACCGTGTAACCTCTGGTGAAGTTCCCCCTCATATAGATAATTTAGCTAACCATCAAAATGTGCGTATACGGTCCACTGCTCCGACTAAAGAGGAAATAGTCACTGCAATTATTGCACTAAAACGAGGAAAGGCCGCCGGACTTGACGGCATCCCTGCCGAACTTTATCAAGCAGCGCCAAGCGTAACTGCCGATTTGCTGCACCCACTTGTTGATAAAGCGTGGAATACAGAGACCTTTCCCACTGAGTGGAAGGAAGGTTTGATCATCAAACTTCCAAAGAAGGGTAGCCTCACAGACTGTAATAATTGGAGAGGCATTTGTGTGCTTCCTGCCGTTGCCAAGATAATAGCTAAAATCGCCCTGGAAAGACTAAAGGCCCACTTAGAAAGCACAATTGATGAAGAGCAGGCTGGCTTTCGATCCGGATTCTCCTGTGTCGATCACATTAACACCTTGCGAATCATCATCGAGCAATGCGCTGAATACGATTCTCCGCTTCACTTGCTTTTCATCGATTTCGAAAAGGCTTTCGATAGTGTGAACCGGGATTCTATATGGGCGGCCTTGCGCAGGAGAGGCATCCCTGAGAAGCTTGTGGCTATTATTAAGGCAACCTATGACGGCGCGAAATGTCGCGTTCTGCATAAAGGTAAGGTGTCGGGGGACTTTGAGATTCGCAGTGGAGTTCGGCAGGGGTGCATCCTCTCACCGATCCTATTCCTCATTGTGATCGGCGATGTGTTGCATGCAGCCCTATCCGGACTCGACAGAGGAATTCAATGGACTTTGACATCTTATCTACAACATCTTGACCACGCTGACGACATATGCCTACTCTCCCACAAAATCATGGATCTGTCCGCAATGGCGTTAGATCTCGAGAGGGAGGCAAGCAAGGTTGGGCTAAAGATTAATACCAACAAGACCAAGGTTCTTAGCCCGCCGTTGCGAAAAAGAAATCCGACACCTATTGCCATCAATATTAATGGGCAGCCTGTGGAGAAGGTGGACAACTTCGTCTACCTGGGTAGCATTGTTGCCGAAAATGGTGGTACGGAGCAGGACATCGCTCGTCGTATCAACCAGGCTAAACGCGCATACGGCATGCTGTCCAAAATCTGGCAGGGCAGTTATCTCAGCATTAAGACCAAGCTGGGCCTGTTTCGCTCCCTGGTACTATCAGTGCTTTTGTATGGGAGCAGTACATGGAAAGTTTCCGTAGGAGTTACCAGAAAGCTGCAAGTTTTCGTCAACTCATGTCTTCGTCGAATTTTAAGAATTTTCTGGCCCGAAACAATATCAAATGAAGAGCTAAGTCGGCGTACGGGTCAGATGCCAATCGACGAATTGATACGCAGGCGAAAATGGCAGTGGATAGGTCACACATTGCGGAAGAGTGATAACTGCATTGCTATGCATGCCATGAAATGGAACCCCATTTCCAACCAAGGCCGACCAAGAGGGGGTCCTCGAATCACATGGCGTCGATCTGTGGCAAAGGAGTGTCAGGTACTGGGTAAGTCTTTTGGGGAGTTGCGCCCCATTGCCCAGAACAGAGTACGATGGCGCACAGGAGTAGTTGACGCGCTATGCCCCGCTAGGGGTTAAGGCAAAGTAGTAAGTTGATAAGAAAATGACACGAAAAGCGCGGTACTTTTGGCCCGTCCCATGCAAAAAAAATACATTTTGATCCATTTGCTTTCAGCTCGTCTATGATTTGCTTTCAAAAATTTTGTCCCCAAAGAACTAATTTTTTAGGTTCACATCCCTGAGTAGGGGTGACCGGTAGCGCAGTGTGTTGAGGCATCAGTCTCATGTTTGACTACCGGCGTTTCGGGTTCGAATCCCGTCCACGACGACGTTCGTGGCCATGGATGTGCAGGAGGTGCTTGCTGGCAACTGCATTTTCCACATGGAACAATTGACGCGCTATGCCCCATAAGGGGTTAGGGCAATTGAGTAGTACATCCTTGAGTAAATATGCCTTTCACATAACTTTGAGTTGTCTTCAAGCACACTATGTCTTTCGATTGTTGTTGTTGTGATGCGCTTGGTGGCCGTGTTGGTTCGGTCACCGCTCTACGATTTAGAGAATGGAGGAGACGCGGATAGGATGCATGCTAATAACTGCACGTCCGAAAAGTAGATATGCTATCGAATTGAATCAAATGCAAGAGATGTTGACACGCCCACGCCCCTGGAGGGATCATGGCAATTAACATTGTTGTTATTGTAACAACGCCTTCTGGCGTTGAAGGGTTTTGACAGCACATGGCCATTGTTGATAACGGGTCGCTCCGGTGCGTAGAACCGCGTGCCATAGGTCCGCTGTGTTTCGGTATTTTGTGTTCGTTATGTCCTTTATATCATACATGTCCCTTACGTTCAGACGATATCATCACCCCAATATCTTTAATAAGGGGAACAGCCCAACCTTCGTTACGAGATCAAGACGAGAAGTGCTTGATATTACTCTCGGAAGCCATCTGGCGGCCAAATGTTTGTATCTATTTGACCGCCAAATGGCTTTCGAAAGTAATATCAAAGAGGATTGATATTCTACAAGGGTGATCACTCCATAGAACTTTCCCCTCTGCCAGTAGATTTGTATGTATTGACAAATATTGGGTTGTCCGGAAAGTCATTTCGCCACCTTTCAGGGGATGGCGCTGTTATTAAGAAAAAAATATGGTGGCGTTAGCCAAGATTTTCTTTTTAGCCATTTAACAGCTGACATTTCAAGCTATAATCAGTCACAAATTGGTGGTCCTCTGTTCGCAAATCTTTATTTGGCATCGACTTGAAAATGACAAATAAAAGTGAACATTTTCGACATATTTTGCTTTTTTTACTACCGAAAAGGCAAAAACGCAGTGCAAGCGCAGAAAAAATTGTGTGATGTTTATGGTGAAGACTCATTAACAGAACGCCAGTGCCAGAATTGGTACGTTTGTTTTCGTTTAATTTTAATTTCAGTGATGCACCACTCTCTGGTCGTCCAACAGCTGTCGATGACGACAAAATAAAAGCAATGATCGAAGCTAACCGGCGAAGTATGACACGGGAGATAGCGGAGAAACTCAACTTATCCAAATCAACCGTTCACGAACATTTACAGAAGCTGGGATACGTTACAAGCTCGATATTTGGGTTCCAGACGAATTGAAGGAAATTCACCTCACCAAACCAATTAACGTTTGCGGTTTTTCTGCTGAAACGTAACGAAATCGATCCATTTTTGAAGCGATTCATAACGGGCGATGAAAAATGGGTTGTTTACGTCAACGCCGTGCGAAAACAATCTTGGGGCAGGCGAGATGAACCTGCACACTCGACATAAAAAGCAGATATCCATCAAAAGAAGGTTATGCCGTCTGTTTGGTGGGATTTCCAAGGTGTTGTTTATTTTGAGCTGTTCCCAAGGAACCAAACTATCAATTCAGATGTGTACTGTCGCCAGCTAGCGAAATTGGACAAAGAAATCAAGGGAAACGGCCACAACTGGCAAATCATAAGGGTGTCATCTTCCATCAAGACAACGCCAGACCCCATACATCTTTGGTCACCCGTAAAAAATTAATGGCCTTAGGCTGGGAAGTGATGCCTCATCCACCGTATAGCCCTGACCTTGCACTATCAGATTACCACTTATTCCGTTCACTGCAGAACCATTTAAATGGAAAAACATTCGTCTCGGATGAGGCTGTCAAAAATGAGTTGATTCAGTTTTTTTGCTTTCTTCGAGCGCAGCATTATGCAGCTGACTGAAAGCTGGCAAAAGGTCATCGATCAAAATGGCCAATATATAATTGATTAATGTTTGTTGCTTGTAATTATAAAAGAAGTTTGAAAATTATGAAAAAAAAACGAAATGACTTTCTGGACAACCCAATAGTATACCCAGTAAGACATTTGTCTCCGATTCCAGTGGAATCGAAAAGTCTTCGATTCCTTACCGGTTCCATTCATCGGTTTGTCTCCGAAGCTGGAAAAATTCAAATGTTTTCAATTATGTATCGAGTTAGCCTGAAATTTGAATTCATTTGAAAGTATCTGGCATTTGGCGACGCATGTTGTCATATATGAAATATGTAATACGGAATATGTTGTTTTTTTTTTCTGTAAGCCTTGAATACAATCCTCCGTTAAATTAAAAGTGCCGTGAAATCAATCACGACACTTTTAGTTTCTGGACGAATTGTATATCAGGCTCTACACATTTATAGTCATCCATCCGAATTCGATCCCAGTGTCGTTTCCTCGTTGGCTACAGTCATCGGTCCTGAATCGATTTCAGTCATCGATCCAGAATCGATTCCACGTTGACTACGGTCATCGATTACAATTCGACCCCAGTATTAATTCTACATTGACTCCAGTCATCGATTCTCCATCGACTACCGTCATCGATTTTGGATCGATTCCTGTCCTCATTTTCGGTATCGCAAAAGCGGCCATGCCCATACAAATGTCTCCGACGTGTCCTCGATAAAGTCATCGATTCTTTAGTAGACAGTCATCGGTCCAGGATTCTTGTCCGACTGGGAAAACTACACAGTATAGATACACAAGAGAATCAATACATACAAATCTACCAGCGGAGGCTAAAGTTGTATGGAGTGAGCTTTCTTGTGTAGTCTTTACTATTGGTCAATACATACAAATCTACTGGCAGAGGCGAAAGTTCTATGGAGTGATCACTCTTGTAGAATATCAATCCTCTGTGGTAATATCAAGCACTTCTCGGCATGTGTCGGAAGCGCCATCTCTATCCGACCATAGACACATTAGGTTTGATCTTGCTGCCTGCCCTTTAGAACCTAGATTACGATGAGTTCCGCAAAAAACGAACTGGTTAAATTATGCTATATCTCTGCATGAGAAACTAGCTGCAATCGACAGGACAGTCTCAGGGCTGCAAAGTTTAGACAGTTTTGTCAATAATGTAACAAATGCAATTATCGCCTCCTAAGAAGAAAACTGTCCACTGAAAACCATCATAGACCGCAGGGAAATCACTTGGTGAAATCCCGAAGTGTCCCGCTGAAGAAAAGAATCTAAGAGGCTTTTTAACAGAGCAAAGAAAACTGGCGAGTGGGATACATATCGTACCTCTCTCTCTGAGTATACAAGATCAGATCTGCCAAAAGGTGCTCGTGGCACAAGTTAAGTGTCGACAACAAAAACAAGGCTGCGAGATAGCATCGTGTCCTGGCTAAAAACGGCTCTGATCAGGTCAGCACTCTTAGAAGAGCGGACGGTGGTGGTATAAGTGGTGGCTGAAGCACAACTTGCCAGAGCCCAATTAGCACGAATGCGCCGTTTTGTAACCACAAACCTCGGCAAAATCGGTTATAAGAAGATGGTTGGACTAACAGGGGATGCAAGGATGCCTAGATTCAACCGGAGGAGTTCAGGAAGTATAGCAGCTCCCCGATCTTCACCCCCGACACATCCCCCAGGTTAACAAGAAAGGCCTCACCCAATGCTCGATGTCTGGCCTAGCCGGGCATTCGCAGAGGAAGTGAGTGAGGGTTTCTTTCTCATCCTCATTCCTGGAGCTGCGGTAATGCGGATTTTAAGGGATGCCAAGCCTTATTGCATGTTCTCCGATAGGGGGGGGGTCCTCGAATCACATGGCGTCGATCTGTGGCAAAGGAGTGTCAGGCACTGGGTAAGTCTTTTGGGGAGTTGCACCCCATTGCCCAGAACAGAGTACGATGGCGCGCAGGAGTAGTTGACGCGCTATGCCCCGCTAGGGGTTAAGGCAAAGTAGTACATAGTATATCTTCTTTGATACGGGGCAGGTGGCCAGATTCCGCCATTTGAAATCCGCAACATTGAAGTAGTGAGAGGAGATCTGGCTCAGTCCTCAGCGAACAAGCGGATGATAGTATAACAACAGATGCCGAGAGTACAGGTAAACTACTTCTTAGCACGCATTTCCCTGGGTGTAAGATTTTAAGTTGGCAAGTACCCACAGTGCCGGGCCATCTGACTGGAGAGCGGCGAGATCCATTTTTACTTACGACAAGGTCAAATGGGCTATTGGATTCTTCAAACCAGATAAGTCATTTAGCATGGCCGGTATATTTCCCGCCCTTCTCTAGAAAGGGCAAGAAGTACTAATACCATACCTCATGAGCATATTCAGGGGAAGCTTTGCTCTCAGGCACATGCCTGAAGCCTGGAGAGCGGCGAAAGTAGTATTTATTCAAAAGATGAGCACTCGCCCCAAAGAGGACCCTAATACCTATAGGCCCACAAGGTTAACATCATTTATGTTGAATGACCTGCATGTATTACAAAAGAGGAATACCTTACATAATAGACAATTTGCCTACCAGTCTTAAAAATCAACTGAGACCGCTCTTCACAAGCTGGTGAATGAAATTCTGTCGACTGTGGAGGTAAAAGAAACCGCTCTATGTGCATTTCTCGATATTGAGGGTGCCTTCGACAATACCTCGTTGACTGCCATCGATAGATTATTAGGGCCATGGGAGCGGACCTCACCACCGTGGGTGGGTAAGTCAAATGCTTTCATCATCACCCCCCCCCCCCCCTTCTCTAGTGTATAGTTGTGGACAGTTTATTGTGGAAGCTCACCTCGCGGGGCTTCTACACAAAGGATTACGCGGATGACCTGGTAATCACTGTCAAGGGTAAATTTTAAGAATCTTTAACGGACACCATCCAATCACAAGAAAAAGGAAGACTAGACAAATCAGATGCCCAAGCATGTATAACACTTCAATCCCCCTAGCAGACAACGCCAAATACCTGGGAATAATTCTTGACAGTTAAACTTGGGGAACCAGACCCCCTATCGTCCTCTGGGTCTTTAAGCCCATCGTCAGACACATGTTATAATACGGCGCAGTCATTTGGTGGAAGAGAGCCTTTACCGCAGGTGGGAAAGTCACACAAAATTCAGAGGCTTGCCTGTCATATGGTAACAGGAACACGAGTCATTTGCTCTTGCCCCACGCCGACCCTGGTTGTACTGCTTAATTTTCCATCTCTGCATATTCATGTGAAACTAGAAGCAAAAATAACAATTGCTAGACTGAAAGCATGCGATGCATGTATCAAGTTAAACTCAGTTGGCTTAATGAGAGCATCGAAACTAGCATGCCCACAGACTATCTAGTGAAAGAATTGTCTTTGAGCAGAGAGAGCTGGGATGAGGAATACTTCGAACTCCCACCAGGCACCATTAAGTGTTTCACGGTTCAAAGACAGACGAGGGAACGGGGGTAGGTGTTTTGTGTCCACTCCTTCGATCTAAAATTTCTATAGGTAGGTCCCCTACTGTCTTCCAAGCAGAGATACATGCAATTGAGGTATGTGAGGAGCTTTGTCTGGAGGCAGACTACCATAATGAAAGCATCGTAATTTTTACAGACAGTCAGGCGGCCATTATGGCTCTAAGGAAGTGGTCAGTCACGTTTAAGTTGGTGCGCAGATGCCAGTCTGTGCTTCAGAGAGTGGGTGCTCTAGATGAGGTACATATTTACTGGGTTCCTGGACATGTTGACAATGTTGGGAACAAGCAGGCCGACGAATTGGCCAGGGCGGCCTCGATCACTCCCTTTTATGGCCCGGAGTCCTTCTGCGCTAAAAACATTTCAGTGACTGGAAACCGCAGTCATCAGGGAATGTCTCCCGGGTCTGAGGCAGGCCACATTGTCCATTTCAGGCTACTCAAGTAGCAGATCTTCTGAACTGCTACAGCTAAACCGGAATAAGGTTGGTACCGTAGTCTTCCACCGGACATTCGTGTCTACGAGGCCATCTGTAGATTATGTGAGGGTGAGAACGAAACGTTAACTCACATACTCTGAGATTGTGAGGCGCTAGCATGAGTTATACGGGATGTATAACGTCCACTCGCATTCAACTAGAGATACACCTGCGACCATATTTTATGAGGGTCGCCTATTGTAGGAAAAACATAAGCCACAGGATATGTCTTGTATATCCCGTGGTGTAGTAAATTTTAAGAAATATAATTCTAAGGATGGAAAAATATATATATATATATATATATATATAAGAAACACCTTAAGATCTTAGAACCGTAGTTCTAAGTTTATTTTGTATGAAATTCCCAATTGTAAGTCAATTGTGTTATATGAAGATTTACAATTAAGATAGTTCTAAGAAATACGTATTAGGAAATAGGGTAAGAAAATGTATATATATTAAGATCTGAAAAGAAGCCAGTAGGTATTTTGCTGACGCCGAGAACGGGTGTTTTTACTCAATCTCCTCTCTTAAAACTCATGTCGACAGAGGGATAGCCTTGGGATCGTGTTCCGCGACTCGCATGATATAGCCGCTTCCGCGCTTAAGCTCATGAGTAACTTCATCAGTGCGATCAAGCTTGGTCAGTAGGCTGAGTGCTGATATTAGATATTCGGGCTATAGCACAATAGACCTTTTGGTCTCAGCGCTTGTGAACCTCTTTGGTTCACAGCCCTTCGTTTTATATATATATGTATCTATCATCACCCCGATCCAAAAACTACCGCTGCTGGCTAGGTTTGGTTTCTGTTTCAATTCATGCCCAAGAAATTATTTTCCTGAACAAAGGACTCAAAACGCCGTCGACACTTCTTCCGTGCACTCGCCTCATGACACCTAGTTAGGAGTATATTATAATATACAGCTTGCCTCGATACTCGTATCATATTATTTCCAAGAACGTCCTTATGACTATTATGTCGGAGTTTTCTAATTATATTGCTATGATTTCGATTTCTGAAAGTTTGTTGCGAATACTTGTTGCATTTACATAGAAAAACTTTAAGACTTCGTGGCTTAATTGCGTGGTTGAGGAAGAGTAATTAATTCTATTAATTGCAATTTGGTACTTAAATCACTTTCCAATTGGAATGTTTCAAGCCCACTCTTTAAATCTAAGCCACCATCAACCTCACCTCCATGAAGTGCTCCAAAGCCTTCTCCTTTTCGCCCTTCTCCTCGTATATCAACGCCAGATTCTTGTGACAATTATACCGCACTGATACCAGCTTATCGTTCTTGTCGTCGAACGAGATCTGAAAACCAACAAAAAACTCAATACCGAGGATCACAGCTAGAAGTCATCAGTCGTCACGACCTACCTCATTGAGAACTCGCGTCTCCAACAACTCGCTGAACAAGGTCTCGGCATCAGCATCGCGACCCTTTTGCTTGAACGACAAGGCTCGCATGTACTCCGATACGGCGATGGTTTCCTGCAATCAAACCCAATCAGAAATCGGAAGATCATTCTTTCCCGCCACCTCTACCTACCTCCGCCTCCTTTGTCACCTGGATTGCGTCCTCATTGTCGTCCGCCTCCGCCTCATTTCGCACTTGGTTGAGTGCAACAATTCGCATCATCTTGGCAGACTTTTCTGCCCACTTTTCTCGTTATTTGCAATCTGTTGTTTTGCTTATTTCGTGCACCGGCTCCGGCCCATTCATCACAAACATCAAAACATCTCTCACGCTGGACGTCTGCCGCTCGGTTGGCGTGTTGTGGATGGTTCCGCTTATGATGGGAGGGTGTGCGGTGTATGTATTCACGAAATGTCATAACATTCCCGTGTCTTCCGATAGATCAGCTGCTTATGGAATGAGGGGAGAACGGGAAGAAATTTAAGGTTGTTTCTCAAAAAAAATTTTGCTGGACACTGTAGGGGCGGTTAATTAAAATTTTTAATTTTAACGGAAGTTGCTTTTTTTCATAATATTGGGTGGTATGCATAATAATGAGGATATACTCAAGAGTGAAGTCTGTTGAGGACATTCCTGAGTCTGCTATGTTCGGTGAATCGAGTGAAAAATTTGTATGCATAAAACTACTTTCCGCTCCATAGTGAAAATTGAGTGGAATTCTGTCAACTCAGCTTTACTCCACTCGACTCACTTTATGCATACCACCCAATATTGGGTTTTACACTGGAGCAGATAATTTGATCTGAAACTGTCAAATACATACAATTTTAGATTCACCATGACTGTATCGAACTCGAATCGAGTGATTTGCCGGTAATAGTGTGAAAGGCTCCTTCGATTGAACTATTGTAGTTCCATTAGTTCGATCATACCAAAATTAGGCTGCGCGCAAGTTGGCACACGTTCGTGTGTCGCGTTCACGTGTTTTATGTCAAACGGTGTGAGTCTATGGTTTTCAACCAAAGACACGAATCTGTCAATTTGGCAAATGCTCGGCTGTTGTCGTATCACCAAATTGGATTCATTATTGTGCGTTAACGCCAATAATTTAGTATGAAATATGCGCTTATGCACATCCTACTACTCTCCAGTCGTTTGTTTCGCCACTCAATTCTTGCCTAATTATCCGTTTTAAAGCACAATAATGAACTCAGTTTGGTGATACGACAACAGCCGAGCATTTGTCAATTTGACAAATTCGCATCTTTGGCTGGAAACCATAGACTAAAACCGTTAGACATAAAACACGTGAACGCGACACGCGAACGTGTGGCAACGTGCGCGCAGCCTTAGAGATGGGCTGATTTTAAAGGAATTAAATGTGGAACAGTTATTGGGTGGTATGCATAAAGTGAGTCGAGTGGAGTAAAGCTGAGTTGACAGAATTCCACTCAATTTTCACTATGGAGCGGAAAGTAGTTTTATGCATACAAAATTTTCACTCGATTCACCGAACATAGCAGTCTCAGGAATGTCCTCAATAGACTTCACTCTTGAGTATATCCTCATTATTATGCATACCACCCATTGTGTGTGTATGATTTATTACGTCAGCATGCTAAATAATTATTGTGTGCGTTCAGAAGGAACTGAGCAACTTCCGCTCGGCGAACATGTTCAGAACGAGCGGGTTCAGAAGTGACTGAGCAACTTCCGCTCGGGTGAGCATGATCAAATTTCACCGAGCAAGAAATATTTCTGCTCACTGATCAGTGCTCACTGCTCAGGTTGTTCTTCTTCTTTTTCAACCTCACGCTCATGTTGCGAGTTTCCGAGTTTTGACAATCATCAAATTGGTTGTTGTGTTTTCGCCGTTTTCGACTTCTAGTTCTTTGGTTTTCGGGTGCTTTTGAATTTGTTTTCTCGTTGTTCGTGATTTTTGTAATGGACAGCGTGGGATTCATGTATTTTTCACTTTTCGGCACTTGACGTCTAAAATTGTCATCGTCAGCTTTCAGCTGGTCGATTTGTCAGCTGGTGAAGTAGCGTTCAGCAGGTGCAGACTCCAAAGCGAGCTGCTCCGGAACTGCTCGCGAGCAGTTGCGGAGCTGCTCGCGAGCGGTTTCTGCTCTTTTGCCTCCTTCTGAACGCACTCAATGAATGTTTAATGAAAGGTGAGCAGTTCACTTAGTCTTAAAGGTAACGATTGCATGTAGTTTAGAATAGTTGTCAAGAGGATTATGCCAGTGATGGGTGGCCGTTTCGTCCATAGGTGGGCTGATTAGACATTCAGACCACGAGAGCCGGAATCACGTATTCGGAGGCCCTTGGGGAAAACACTTGGTGAAGACCCTTCACTGGACTTTCTCTGTGTATCGAAAATTCGAGTATTTCAAAAAAGAAATGAACGAGATAGTAAGTAGCTCTCAGGGCACTATAAGGGGATTCATACTCACGTCGTAAACGTTCTATTTGTCGTAAAGTTGTAAACTTGTGTCATTTTACTATGGGGATGTCAGAAGTTTACGATATTTACGACACTGAGCGTGAATCCCCCTATTAGGCCGGCCACATCTTGGACGTAGGCAGGGCAGTGCAGCGCAGCGTGCACATGGCATTGTTGTTGTAAAATCAGATTTTGACAATTTTTACAACAACAATGCTATGTGCACTGCGCTGCCCTGTCTACGTCCAAGATGCGGCCGGCCTTAAAGCGCGTTGACATGATCAAACTACGGTTAGACAAACCACCTACTTGAACGTGTGAACCCCTTGTCAAACTGGTTTGATGTCTTGTGCTTCCGTCAAACCGTAGTTAGACGGAGCTCAACTTTTCATCAAATGCTAGTTTGTCAAACCGTAGTTTGATCATGTCAACGCGCTTTTTGTTTGCATGGAGTACGCACAGAGACATTTAGAAGGAGATGAAACCCCCATTTACTGTGCACAAAATTCTGGACGTAATTCCACCACATACATAGAGAATACCTATGGAGGAGCAATTCGCTTATACTCAACACTAACCTACTTGAAGCAATTCCAGTCGTAAAAAGTAAAGAGAGAGACACACGCCCTCCACTGCGCAACACCCGCGCAGTCTATATAAAAGCACAGGAAGCACGTAAGATGTCATCCCCTCTCCTACTTCTCCTATTGGAACAATAACATTCCAGTCTGTCTCTCTGCCGCGGAACACCCGCCCGGTCCATATAGAAGCACGATCGATGTCAAATTTCCATCCCCCTTCCTACTTCCTCACTTGTGCCGAATTACTTCGTTTCTCTCGCTCTTTTTTATTTCCTCCGATTCTCTCTTCAAAGTTTTCGTGACTTCGAGCGGATTTTGGCACTAAGATCCGCCATAGACTGTGCGATCCACCGTCAAATCGATCTGACGACGAATCGCATAATATATGGGGCTCGAAGCAGTTTCGATTTTCTTTCTCACGCAATTCCCTTTCATTAATCCATTCCAATTGCTTAATAAGACGATTTCGATAATTATTTTTTAAATTTTAAGTACAAATTAATTTCTTTTCTAACTGTACACATTGTTTATCAAAACGCACCCCAACATATGTTCCCGGTCTCGCCCCTAGTCGACCAGTCTTTTGGCCATTTTCGCTTCATTTTAGCCATCTCTCTCCTCCGTTCCGACTCCATAGTAATCTGGTCGAACGACATCTCTTTCCCTCCCACACGATTCGTCCCATTGACAGCTAGCATTTTACCATTTTTCCTCTTCGCCGAGCCAAGAAATTTCCTCGGCGACGAAGCAGACAATTTCGATTCGATTCGGCGAAAAAGTTCGAACGCGATAGCTGCTTGAAAGATCTTAAAAACGGGAAAACGGAAAAGGACGACGCGAACGACAGAAAAAAAGAGCAAACCGAGCAAAAGGGACGTTCGTGCTTGGCCCGTCACCGAAGACGACGGGACGAGAATTTCGGAAAATTCTTAAACGCGGTCGTGGGATAAACAAAACTCCTTCGGGTGGACATAAAAGGGCGAGTGTGAGTGCGTCGTTTTTATTTTTGTGACCTGTGGTCGGGTGGTGGAATATTTTCTTCGTTTTCTGTGAGGGACTGGGCGGGAGTGTGATTTTTTGTGGTCGGTATCGGCGAAAAAGCGACCGATTTTCGGGCGTCCAGTTGATAAACCGACGGGCGAGCGATTTTGGTGCGCTCTGGGTTCTGACCTGTCGATTGTTGAGGATATAGTGCGGGCGGATTGATCTGGTGATCGACACGGTGAGCGAGGACATTGACTTGTGCGTGTCCCTAGTGCCAGCGCTACTGCTGTGCATGGCCTCTTGTGCGTGTGTGAAGTTCCCCCACGAAACGACCGACCAGCGGCTGCTTCGGCGACGGCCACCGATATCCTCGGGACTTTCGACACGGCTAACGAAAGTCCTGGAACGCTTTTAAGCGGCAGGGACCATTATTTATGACCCCACCGGGACCTGTCGTTCAAATCCTCTCCGTGGCATATGAGCCTGGACCACGGCGCCATTGAAAGTGATTTGCGCGCGACTTGCTGACCACGACGACAAACAACAGAAGCGGAATCGTCGACGGCGACCAGTTTTCACCAAGTGCCATTTGGAGCGGAAGAAAACTTGCGACCAGGAACCCAATTCAGCGGCTGCTGTTGCGGCGGACAAAGCTGAGAGGAGGATACTTCAAGAACCCCGGAAGGGCACTGATTTCAGGCTGAATGCGGTACGAGATTTTGTCCGTGATTTGTAGTTTTGATTATTTTTTCTAGATTTATATAACCCGCGCGAACATTGTGCGAAGACCGTCGCACACACGTTTTTCCCGAGGCCGCCAATTTTGGGGTCAATTGAAATAAGGTGGAGCTCGTTTCCTCAGAATCCCCCAGAGGACCCGTCGAATTCCTTTGGCACGAGCAGAACTTACACACGCTCGCGTGTTGCGCTATCAATAAATTTACGCAGCAGATAATGTGTGCTTGCTCTTGATCGCATTTTCGTTATCGGATAACTTTGCCAAACATGTGTTGACTTTCTGCAGTCGATTTTCTCTTCTTCCCGAGTATTTTGGACGACTTTCAAGCGTATGCAGTTCAGTTCACCCCAATCCGGGTCGACTGTTGATGCCTGGACAAGATGCCGGGATGTCTCGCTCATCCACACATGTCGCGCATATGTCTGTCTCGTTTCGACCAATGGCGTTTTCGAGATTGGATTTTTGTTGATTCTGCGAGTCCTATTTCGAAATTTGATAGGATTTTAAGGGAACTTGTTCAAGAGAAGCGTTTTCATCGGCTGATAGTAAAAGGCGGTAGTTTGCGGACTGAAGTCGGCTTGGAAAAATGCATGCTCAAAGTTCGGTCTGTAACGTCGGCCTGTCAGCTCTCAGCTGATGAATCATGCAAGATTGAGTGTGAATCAGATGTTTTGATATTTTGGCGCAATTAGTAGTGTAGTCAATTTAGACTTTGAGGTGGAAATAATTTTTCTTTCGATGAAAGCTATATCAGCATGTGGGGCAGCATTTTAGTTTCCGGGGCCCGGGGTTGGAAAAAAAATCGTTTTTCACCTGGATTGTTTTGCAAATTCTCACCTGTTGCGCAGAGAAACTTGCAAATGATAGAAATGAAATTGAAACTAGTCTTCTGAACTCGAAAGTATATTTGTAAACATCCCACCGCGTTTTGAAACGACGCAAAATTGAAAATACTGTGTGAATATGTATTACTATTTTGCCTTAACTCCCATGGGCCGTTAACTATTGAGACACAGCATCGTTTTCCGTTTCCGGTCGTATTAAGCCGGCCATATACGTTCGAGGTATACCTGCACAGGTACAACTCTTGACGCCTGTACAGGTCTGAACGCCTGTGCAGGTTTGAACGCCTGTGCTGGTCTGAACGACTGTGCGGGTCTGAACGCCTGTGCAGGTCTGGACGTCTGTGCAGGTCTGAACGCTTGTGCAGCTCTGGACGCCTGTGCGGATCTGAACGCCTGTACAGGTCTGAACACCTGTGCAGGTCTGAACGCCTGTGCAGGTCTGAACGCCTGTGCAGGTCTGAACGCCTGTGCGGGTCTGAACGCCTGTGCGGGTCTGAACGCCTGTGCAGGTCTGAACGCCTGTGCAGGTCTGAACGCCTGTGCAGGTCTGAACGCCTGTGCAGGTCTGAACGCCTGTGCAGGTCTGAACGCCTGTGCAGGTCTGAACGCCTGTGCAGGTCTGAACGCCTGTGCAGGTCTGAACGCCTGTGCAGGTCTGAACGCCTGTGCAGGTCTGAACGCCTGTGCAGGTCTGAACGCCTGTGCAGGTCTGAACGCCTGTGCAGGTCTGAACGCCTGTGCAGGTCTGAACGCCTGTGCAGGTCTGAACGCCTGTGCAGGTCTGAACGCCTGTGCAGGTCTGAACGCCTGTGCAGGTCTGAACGCCTGTGCAGGTCTGAACGCCTGTGCAGGTCTGAACGCCTGTGCAGGTCTGAACGCCTGTGCAGGTCTGAACGCCTGTGCAGGTCTGAACGCCTGTGCAGGTCTGAACGCCTGTGCAGGTCTGAACGCCTGTGCAGGTCTGAACGCCTGTGCAGGTCTGAACGCCTGTGCAGGTCTGAACGCCTGTGCAGGTCTGAACGCCTGTGCAGGTCTGAACGCCTGTGCAGGTCTGAACGCCTGTGCAGGTCTGAACGCCTGTGCAGGTCTGAACGCCTGTGCAGGTCTGAACGCCTGTGCAGGTCTGAACGCCTGTGCAGGTCTGAACGCCTGTGCAGGTCTGAACGCCTGTGCAGGTCTGAACGCCTGTGCAGGTCTGAACGCCTGTGCAGGTCTGAACGCCTGTGCAGGTCTGAACGCCTGTGCAGGTCTGAACGCCTGTGCAGGTCTGAACGCCTGTGCAGGTCTGAACGCCTGTGCAGGTCTGAACGCCTGTGCAGGTCTGAACGCCTGTGCAGGTCTGAACGCCTGTGCAGGTCTGAACGCCTGTGCAGGTCTGAACGCCTGTGCAGGTCTGAACGCCTGTGCAGGTCTGAACGCCTGTGCAGGTCTGAACGCCTGTGCAGGTCTGAACGCCTGTGCAGGTCTGAACGCCTGTGCAGGTCTGAACGCCTGTGCAGGTCTGAACGCCTGTGCAGGTCTGAACGCCTGTGCAGGTCTGAACGCCTGTGCAGGTCTGAACGCCTGTGCAGGTCTGAACGCCTGTGCAGGTCTGAACGCCTGTGCAGATCTGGACGCCTGCGCGGTAGTGATATGTAGCATAGTAACGCATCGAATCGTTTATTTTGAACGACTCGACAGACTGAACGAAAGATTTGACGCAACGTGTAATACTGCAAATTATCAAAATTCCTACATACAGTCATTTCCACAAGACCGTATACCTCACAAAATAAAAACAAAATGTTACAAGTAAGAAATTTTATTTTTTATTGAAAGTAAATACAAAATACATTTTCGCAATTATATTTAATACATGGTCCAATCGCCGTCACTATTGATTATTGACTGGCATCTTCGGTGGCAACTTTCGGCCAATTTTTCCGCGTAGTCTGTCGATAAGTTCTTCCAAATTTTTTGTAGCGTTCGCCTTAAATGTGCTTCTCCTTTTATTTGCTTTCCTTGAAGCTTCTGCTTCATTAATCCCCAAACATTTTCAATAGGATTGGCATCCGGCGATTGCGAAGGCCAATCAAGTACTTCTATGTTTCGGATCGTTATCTTCTTGTAGAAACCAATCGGTGTTGTCGTTGCCATATAGCATCCTAGCAGACTTCAATAATCCTTTCTTGTACAAAATGATCATCTTTTCAGCAGTAAGAATTCCGGTAAACGTTATTAATTTTCCGAAACCGCGTGCAGAAAAGCATCCATAAACATGGACCTTCACAGGGTGTTTAACGGTTCGGTTCACGACAGCTTCTCCTTTTTGTGACCACACTCGTCTACTGAACGTATTTACAGCAAAACTTGATTCATCCGTAAAGATCACGTTGTCCCAATCACGATCGATGTTTTCCTTAGCCCACTCTACACGTCTTCGCTTCTGGTTTTCGGTAAGTAATGGTTTCATCAAGGCATACCTGGTTTTGATGTTTTCCTCTTGTAATCTTCGCCGAATCGTATTCAAGGACACGTAAATATTCTTCTTCGATAGCATTTCCTTTGCTTGCACTAAGGTAGTAACGGACGGATTTTTCTTAAAAATATCAATGATGGCCTTATCCTGGGTTTTTGAAGTGCTTCGGGTTTTACCCCTACCAGGTAGATCGTCTACATTTCCAGTATCTTTAAAACGCTTTATCCACTTATTCACAAACTGTGTCGAAACTTTCAGGTACTTTCCGGCCGATGCAGGTGTCATTTTTGGTCCTTTCAGATGACTTACTAAAAACACAGCTTCGAATCGTTTTTTGTAAATCGCACTCATTTCACTTGACGTCTTATCACTCTCCTACTTGAACTTAGAATGACCAAATTTATACAATGCGAAAAAGAGGAAAAATGCAGGTAACTAAAAGTCCCCCACCACTCTGAGAAATGGTGCATTAAAAAGTTACAAAGTATACGCTCTTGTGGAAATGACTGTACATATACATGTACATTGCGAAGATCTAACTGCCGTGTATTATTTTCTATCCACCAACCTTGCTTAGGTAGTAACCGTCAGAATATGGTTTCATTTCTGTCGGTTACATTTTTTAAGTGTTTTTGAATTTGACTCAGCCGCCTTTCGGTAGGAGAAAGTTTGGTGTAATTATGTAAATATTACCGCGTTCCGCATGATATTTATAATAAATACACCAAAATTTATCCTACCGGACTGGCTGAAAAAAATCCTAATTAAAATTTTCTGGGCGGCCAGAACAGCAAAAATGTTCGAGTAACAGCGTTCCTGCGGCAGCCGGCTCTACGCACCGGAGCGACCCGTTTTACAATGGCCAAGAGCTGCCAAAACCCTTCAGTGCAAGAAGGAAAGTGTGTTTGTATGTTACATGCCTGGTATCGTCTTTTTTTATGTTCACTGGGAGCAAAACAACTCGGCGCAACTGCTCTCAGTGCTACTTCTCCGCGCCGGCATTGAGAGAAACCCAGGACCGTGGATCTGCTGCGTATGCGACAGAGTGCTAAGTAACAGCGCCACCACCGAGCGACGGACCGGGAGATTTGACCGCCGGGCTCGGGCTCGGGAGTCGCACGAGTTCCGCCAAAACGAGAGGTGGTATTTTGATTTGTCCGGGAGACGTGTGCTTTTTTTGGAGGAAAAAAAAATGATTTTTACTCTGCGTAAAGCATTGTCATAGTACTAGCTAGTGAATATAAGTTGCTCGCGCTGTCGGACTTTTGGCGCTACCATTCCTTAAAGAAAATCTACAAGTTTATATAGCGCCGCATCGCTTCCACGCCAGGGTCACCGGTGAAAACTGCCTCATTCAGTGGAGCCCCAATTGGAGTCCCTGCATTTCTTTGAACGCAGCATATATTGTGTGGCTCTCCCACAAGCGTGAGAGCCACCCAGGTATTTAAAAAAAAAAGAAAGTAAGCAAAACAAAAAATATAATATGCAGTGTAACGGACGGTTTGGTGGGCATCCGAAGATGCCCGTGGGGACGGAGCCTAAGGTAGCTTAATTGACCGTGAAGGTCGAGCTGTGCCATCTTGCGAAGAAAGAGGCTCCTCAACGAGCTAAGCAGCGGCCTATGCTTGCTGTAGCTCAGCTCGGGAGACGTGGGCGGGGTTTTCGCCGCTCGTTGCCCCTGTCCTTTACGTATTCAACAAATTTCATAGGCCTGGGGAGACAACACAAACAGGGGAGGTAAAAGTGGGGAATGAAAAAAAAGTCGATAAGGATGGAATGGTTGGCGGACGGATCAGACGCCCAAGCGGTCGAATTTGGGTCCGGGTGTAATGGGACCCCCGGCCTCTGGTTTCGTACCACCAACAGATCACTACTCATCAGGTGCTGCTTCGATCTGCCGGTGGGAGCAGCACTACCAGGACAATATGGTTCATAATGCAATCGGTCGGCAAGAGCTCTAGGCAGGGGCGACTAATTTAGTTTCGGTGGAATCGGAGTGTCGGTGGTCAATATTAAATGAATATTGACTATGCGGATTCGAATATTATGACAATTGGCGTCTCCAATTGATTAATTAAAATCTTTGTTGATTTTTATATTATTGGGTTCGGCTTTATAGTTAGATTCAAGGTGCAAGTGGATTATTTCGTGTGCGATCTCGGCATTTTTTTTAAAGTGTGTGTAAATATCGCATACACACTCCCGGTCACTAGGCTAGGTCCACTTGACAATTTTATCAATTAAATCAGAAAAAAAAGGCGAGAGTGAGCGCAACTCGTATCACTTCCCGACCGTTGGAATTCATCCGGGCCGAAGCCTACACTCGACCCTACGTAAATTCATGATTAAGCTTTTCGGCTCCGATTTTCCGATCGATGTTGTTGTAGCAATGGTCAGAAGTTCGTTGTGTGAGTGTGTTACATGTTGTGTCGTTCTTCGTCTTCCTCGGTGTTAAGTGACAGGAAGATAGCTGCCTCTACGGGGTTCTCCCACAGCGACCTTGGGATGTGGGTGCAGCTGGACAATTGAAGATGTAGTCCACATCGTAAGGTGTACCATTGCAGGCGGGGCAGGTGTTCGTGACATCCCGGTCAATGCGAGATAGGTAGGAGTCAAGACGCGAACACCAGCCCGACCGAAGTTGGGTAAGTGTCGTCCTCGCTGCTCTCGGAAGTTGTAACGGACGGTCTGGTGGGCATCCGAAGATTCCCGTGGGGACGGAGCCTAAGGTACCATAATTGACCGTGAAGGTCGGGCCGTGCCATCTGGCGAAGAAAAAGGCCCCTCAACGAGCTAAGCAGCGACCTCTGCTTGCTGTAGCTCAGTTCGGGTGCTGTGGGCGGAGTTTTCGCCGCTCGTTGCCCCTGTTCTTTACGTATTAACAAAAATTCATAGGCCTGGGGAAGACAACACAAACAGGGGAGTTAAAAATGGGGAATAAGAAAAAATTGTCGATAAGGATGAAATGGTTGGCGGACGGATCAGACGTCCACGCGGTCGCACCTGGGTCCGAATGTAATGGGATCCTCGGCCTCTGGTTTCGTACCACCAACAGACCACTACTCATCAGGTGCTGCTTCGATCTGCCAGTGGGAGCAGCACTACCACACAACAATATGGTTCATTACAGGTGGTTCATTACAAAGTCTTCTCTCATCGGGAGAAATGGCTGGTGGTTGTGTCGAGAGAACCTAGTCCTGCGATTGATGTTTGTACCTCCTCGTGATTTATTGCTGCGATGGCTGATCGGTATGCATTCTTGTCAAAGGGAACCCTTTTGTACCTCTGAAGGTCTCTTTCGAGGTCCCTCAAATCACGCCTGACATGTCTTGGTGGCGGCGTCTTGTCCATGAGGTCAGTGTTGGGGTGCTCCCTCCGGTAACAACCCACCAGATAATGTTTCGCAAGAAAGCTTGTTGTGGTCCCTTAGAGGCATCATCCTTGTTTCCTGATGCAGATGATCCTGGGATGACATCAAGAGACACCCAGTCACAGTACGGAGAGCGGCGTTTTGACAAGCCTGAATGTTATTCCATTGTGTGTCGCAGAGATTCTGTGACCATACTATAGCCGCATAGTTGGCTACTGACCTTCCGACTGCTTTGTATGTGACCAGTAGGGTCTCTTTATCTTTGCCCCAGGTGCTACCGGCCAAGGCTTTAAGGATTTTATTTTTATTCCTTCCGCGAATAACTTGATTGCCAATGCCCAAGTTGGATCTTGACGACACCTAGACGAAGGTGGTAAATAAGGTTGCCGAGGATTTAGGCGCTGATACTATTAAATTCTTGCCTGTGAAGAAGGAGTTAAGCTCTTCCAGGTAATCATTTGATCGTTCGCACATTTCCATGATGTTATTCCCTGTTGCCAGAATGGAGCAGTCGTGGGCATAGGAGATAATATCGATTCCTTCAGGTGGAGTTGGAATTCCGGATAGGTAAAGGTTGAACAAGGAGGGAGATAAAACTCCTCTTTGTGTCACACTTTGTTTGATCTTCCTTAGCTTCAATTTCTTGCTCCTGAATTCGGTGTAGGACTGCCTGCCCGCGAGATAGTTGGCAATCCATTTTGTAGCATGCGTTGGAAGAGATGCATTGTATAGGTCGGGCAGAAGTGCTGAGTGGCTGACTGTGTCGAAGGTTTTCGACAGGTCAAGTGTCACCAGAATTGTTCTGTGACATGGACGAGGTTGGTTAAGGTCATTGTGGATGCGAGTTATAATAGCAATGGTTTCTAACTTCTTTCCTCCTTAAAACCATTGAGAGGCTGCTTGACGTTCATATCAGGCACTTGATGGAATGTACAGCTACCCCTTTGCATCGAACACAATTCGCTTATTCAAAGGGGAAATCAACGGTGACAGCCCTACATAATCTTATAGGGACAATTGAGAAATCCCTTAATGATAAGGAAATCGCACTATGTGCATTCCTTGACATTGAGGGAGCTTTTGATAACACTGGCTATGACTGCATATCCCGAGCCCTCGAGCTCAGGGGTATTCCAGCAGCTACTATCACTTGGGTAGAGGCTATGCTACGGGAGAGGGAAATCTTCTCTTCATTGGGCAGCACTACTATCAGCGTCAAAGCTATTAAAGGTTGCCCACAAGGAGGAGTCCTTTCACCGTTACTGTGGTCTCTTGTTGTAGACAAACTGCTTTCCAGGCTATATGTGCGTGGTTACTATGCAATCGGATACGCAGATGACATAACTATTGTTGTCAAAGGCAAATTCGAATCCACCGTCGCTGAGGTGATGGGCGCTGCCCTTGACGTGGTCTTGGATTGGTGCGCCGAAGTGGGGTTAAAAGTAAACCCACAAAAAACCGTCATAGTGCCTTTCATACTTAAAAGAAACATATCCTCTGGGGCAGTTTCATTAGGCGAAACGGTCCTGGAGTATTCCACGGAGGTTAAATGCCTTGGCGTTACACTGGATTGGCGACTGAATTGAAATATTCACATTCATAATGTAATTAACAAAGCCACACGTGTAATGTGGGCTTGTAAACATTTCTTTGGACGGACATGGGGTCTGACACCAAAGAAGGTTGAATGGCTGTATTGCACGTTGGTACGGCCTATGGTCACATACGCTGCATTGGTATGGTGGCCCAAGGTACAACAGAGCTCAACGATTTTAAAGTGCGACAAGTTACAACACCTTGCATGTCTCGGTATAACTGGGGCTATGCGTAAATGCCCAACGCCTGTTCTGGAGGCGATCGTTGGATTAACCCCGCTGCATATTTTCATCAAAGAAACAGCAGCTCTCAATGCTCTGAGAATACATCTAACCTCTGGTGTATGCGGCAGTGACAGTGGTCACATGAGCATCTTGAAACAAATTCCTGGCATGCAGATCTGCCTAAGATCAGATTATATGACCACTGAGTTATACTTCGGCAATAAATTCATAGCTCTAATCCCAGACCGCTCGGAATGGGAGAATGGCTATCCCTGCCCAGACTCAAGGTGTATAATGTGGTACACCGATGGGTCTAAAACTGACCAGGGAGTTGATGCGGGCGTCTTTGGACCCAACACCAAGATCTCAGTCGCTATGGGTACATGGCCCAGCGTTTTCCAAGCTGAGATCCACGCTATTGAGGTCTGCACCAGGGTAATCCTAGAAAACTTACTCCGCGGCGCACACATTGCTATTTGTACTGATAGCCAGGCAGCCATTAAGGCTCTCTCTTCACACAGGCTTTCTTCAAAGCTGGTGAAAGAGTGTCGCGAACTTCTCCAATGTCTGGCAACCGACAACCAAGCCTTTTTGTATTGGGTGCCAGGTCACCAAGGCATTGAAGGAAACCACCCACATGAGTAGAGCCGACCTTAGGCTACTTGTAGGCTACGTGTCGGGCCACCAGTGGGTGAGATTTCATCTGAACAAGATGGGTTTGTCTAACGAGACGGAATGTCGTCTTTGCTTGGAGGACGTTGAGTCCACATGCCACATTTTATGTGTATGCCCGGCGATTGCGCAGGTGAGGTATACTTTCCTCGGACAGTTCACCGCGTGTGCTACCGTTATCAGGAAGACTCCTGCAAAAGACTTACTAGCCTTCGTACGAGTGGTGGAAGATCTTTTGATTGAATAATAAAAATAGGCTATGGCACAATAGACCTCCTTTGGTCGCAGTGCCTACCTTTAGAGTGAGTAGCCGGTAAAAAATAAAAATAAATAACTGGCGCAACAGTCCAATTTGAACCACGGCCTCGAGATGAGTTAGCATCATCTCATTTTCTAGATCGTGACGGTTTTTGTGCAGAGGTATGTGATCAACAACACGCTCAACCGAGTTATTTACCCCATAATGGGTACTCATTTAACAGCTGAGTGGGCTCATAGATAGATAGATAGATATAAAAATACGAGCTACTTTCCCAGCAGGAAGGCACTGCGACCATAAAGATCTATTGTGCCGTAGCTCATTAATCCAAAAGACCGTCCACCCTTCTAATAAAGGGCAGTAAGTCTTTAGCAGGAATCAACCTGAATTCTGCAGTGCTGATAGTAGCCTGCCCGAGGAGTGACAACCTAAAACGCGCGATGGCGGGACATTCGCACAAGATGTGCTTGGTCGTTTCCACGTCTTCCAGACAAAGACGGCATTCAGTCTCGCTTGACAGACCCATCTTGTTCAGGTGATATCTGACCAGGTGATGGCCAGATAGGTACCCCACTAGGAGTCTTAGGTGGGTTCTACTCATTTGAGTAGTACCCTTGTGACTGAAGGGCATTATCAGCTCCTTTGATTGACGAAGCCCTGGAAGGTTATTCCAGTACTGTTGACGCAATCGTGCAAACCAATCTTTGATCCGCAGTTTGGCCGAGGCCAGTCCAAAGCCACAGTAAGGCTCAGGTCCATGAAAACGACTGGATGATCCTTGTCTAGCAAGTTCATCCGCAGCCTCGTTCCCCTCAATGCCCTGGTGGCCTGGCACCCAACACAAGAAGACTCGGTTTTTGGTTGCCAACAGTTGAAGGAGATTGTAACACTCCTTCACCAGTTTTGAAGAGACCTTAAATGAGGAGAGCGCTTTTATAGCTGCTTGGCTGTCTGAGTAGATAGCAATGTGAGCGCCGCGAAGTCCAGTTTCCAAGATTACCCTGGCGCAGACCTCAATGGCGTGGATCTCAGCTTGAAAAACGCTGGGCGAGACTCCCATTGCGATCGAAATCCTGGTGTTGGGTCCAAAGACACCTGCACCAACACCCTGTTCCGTTTTAGACCCATCGGTGAACCACTTGATACATCTAGGGTCTGGACAGGGTGTGCCATTTACCCATTCAGAGCGGTTAGGGATGAGGGCTGAATATTTTCTGCCGAAGCAAACCTCCGTGATCATGTAATCTGATCTCAAGCAGATCTGCACATCAGGAATTTGATTCAGAATGCTCATGTGACCGCTTTCTTCACTACGCACTTCGGAAGTTAAACGAAGTCTGAGAGCATTTAGAGCTGCTGATTCTTGAATGAATATATGCAACGGAGTAAGTCCAATAATCGCCTCCAGGGCTGGCGTAGGACAAGTGCGCATAGCTCCAGTGATGCCAAGGCAGGCAAGACGTTGAAGCTTATTACACTTCAGTAAGACAGAAGATTGCTGAGTTTTCGGCCACCACACAAGCGCTGCGTAGGTCACCATAGGCCGCACCAGTATGGTGTATAACCACTCAATTATCTTTGGGGTGAGCCCCCATGTCCGTCCAAAGAAACTTCTGCAAGCCCACATTGTACGTGTGGCTTTGCCAAGTACATTATCTATGTGAGTATTCCACGTGAGTTTCGAGTCTAGAGTTACTCCGAGACATTTAACTTCAGTGGAATAATCTAAGGTCGTGCCGCCTAACGAAATTGGATCCAATGTTATGTTTCGTTTTCGTGTGAACGGCACAACGACAGTTTTCTGTGGGTTTACATGTAAGCCCACAGCCACACACCAGTGTAGAACTATGTCAAGGGCCAACCTCATCACCTCAGTGATGGTGGATTCGAATTTGCCCCTGACTATGATAATTAAATCATCCGCGTATCCGATAGTAAGATAACCACGCTCATTGAGCATGGAAATCAGCTCGTCCACGACAAGGGACCACAAAAGGGGTGACAGAACGCCACCTTGTGGACAACCCTTCACGGCATTCACGCAAATGGATGTACTGCCTAGAGTTGAGTGAATATCCCGTCCCCGGAGCATGGCATCTATCCATGCAATGGTAGCGGGCGGGATGTCCCTGAGTTCCAGTGCTCTAGAAATGCACTCGTAGCCGGTATTATCGAAAGCCCCCTCAATGTCAAGAAACGCGCACAGCGCTATTTCCTTTTCACTGAGGGACTTTTCGATTGTACTGACAAGGCTATGCAAGGCGGTTACTGTTGACTTACCCTTCGTGTACGCGAATTGCATACGATGTAGGGGGCTCGACAGTTCCATCTTGTGCCTGATATGCAAATCAAGCAACTTTTCCATGGTTTTAAGGAAGAAGGAAGTAAGGCTAATCGGTCTATAGGATTTGGGCATATGTTCCGGCTTATTGCCCGCTTTGGGTATGAAGACCACATTAACTTTCCTCCAAGGTTGTGGTATGTACCCTAGGGTGTAACTTGCCCTAAAAAGTTCGATTAGCGGAGTTATTATGATCTCCAAGCTGTTTTGTAACAGAGCGGGGAAGATGCCGTCTACTCCTGGAGCTTTAAATGGCTCAAAGGATTCTATCGCCCATTTTACTTTGTCCATGTCAAAGATGACCCCCGATAAACTGCGAGCCCGGCTTACGGGAACCCGTTGGGTCCTCACAGTTGGGCAGGGGTCACCATCAGACAGTACGGACCCTGGGAAATGGGTCTGAAGAAGCAACTTTAATGTTTCTTCTGGACCTTCAGTATACGAACCGTCTGGTCTCAATAGAAGGCCGACCCCGTTTGCTGAGCCTTTGGAAAGGGCTTTGTGAAGGCGCGCCGCTTCCGGTAGCGACTGAATGCTCTCACAATGTCTTTTCCAGCATTCTCGTTTGGAATGCCTAATGAGTTTGTTGTACTCGGTGAGAGCAGTTCTGTACTCATCCCACCTATTGAAGCGCTTGGCTTTGTTGAACATCCTCCTAACTTTAGCTCGCTTGCGGGCCAATTCCTCGTTCCACCAGGGTACTTTACGCCCCGACTCCACCGAACGTGAAACGGTACTATCTCTGTAGGAGGAAGTTAAAATTTCATTGAGCTCCTCAGCTGCAATCTCAATTTCCCCTGTAGTTCTTATGGGGCTGACCAGTAGTTCCGCTTTGGAGCTAACTAGTTCACGGAATTTAATCCAGTTAGTTTTCCTTGGACAAAAAGTATCCGAGCGAATGTCAGATTGTCCTAGGATGTCAAATCTGATGTGTCTATGATCTGAAAGAGACACTTCGTCCGACACGTGCCAGTTCGCAATGAACCTGGAGAAGAAACCGCTAGCAAGGGTGATGTCGAGTACCTCTGCCCTTGCCGCAGTGACAAAGGTAGGTTTGCACCCCCTGTTCAGGACATTCACATGTTTACACATAAGATAGTCAAGAAGGCGCTTACCTCTATCGTTGATGTCGCTGCTACCCCACACCGTGTGGTGTGCGTTTGCATCGCAACCGATCACATAATGCCGGTTTGTACGTCGACAGAAGTCAACGAGCTGCTGGACCTCGAGTGGTGGAATCTCAACATTGTCAGATGGGAAGTAGGCAGACGCAACTACCACTTTCTGACAACCGTTGAGCGTGGATACCTCCACCAATGCTGCAGCTAGATCTCTAGAAATAAAATTGGTTAGTGGCAAATAGTTGACGCATTTGTCGATCAGAAGCGCCGCACGCGGACAACCCGCTAACCTGTCGTATATCAACTTACCAGTTGTTGTGTTTAGACCGCAAATTCGGCCACGGGCCACCCATGGCTCTTGAATAAGCGCAATGGTGGCCTGTTTTTCGGCGAATAACCTGCACACAGTGGCCGATGCTCCTATTGCGTGGTGCAGGTTCGCTTGAAGCACCTTAATGGCGCTCATGGTCCTGCGAGGATAGCGAGCGTTGGACAAGGCACTTTCGCTTGCCCTGTCGAGAACTGTTGCCTCCGTCCCCCTTTCGTTGACGCTCCTTTCGGTGAGAGCCGCCGAGGTTCCTCGGGCTATTAGCAGCACGAGGACCAAACGGGTTTCTGCCCCGTATCGACGATGCGCCTTGACGGACATTGACCGCTGGCGGCACATGTTTTGCGGCACTTAAAGATGATCGATGAGTGCTAGATGCGTTGCTGGTAGATGGTGTAGTCGCATCTATGATGAATGTGGAGTCGCCGTCGGTGTCGGCAGGCTCCGCATTGATTGGAAATGGCTCCATCGCAACCTTATTATCTGGTTCGCCTGCGGCGGGTGGGGCCAATTGGTGCGCATCCTGTTTTACAGAGGAAGGCGCACTGTCTGCATTTGGACGCTTGCACTTGCCCAGATTGAGCGTGACGTGCGTGAAGCGATAGGCAATTTTACCCTTGCGCTCCAGCAACCGCTCCATCGAGGCGTCGTCCACTGCCAGGACGAGGTGAAGGGAGTCCGCATGTGGCCCCCTATTTATGACCCTCCAATTTTCGGTTGGAAGGCGATTTTGAGCTCCAATTGATCCAATGACCCTTTCATTGGAGAGCGTAGAGCTGCGGGGAAAATAGCCACGTATAACGTGTGGACGAGGGAAGTCCTTTTCCTCCACAAGTAAAATGGGGAACGCGCATTTAGATTTAATGAATGCAAAGTTCCTTCGCACCCATTCAGCTGTCACGGCGTTAGTACAGATCAGCAAGAGCCAACCCGTACGTGGAACACAGGCCTCGAAATCAATGTCCTGATCATCAGGCCTGTTCTCAATCGTGACGTCGATAATAGCCTCCTGTACCAGAGTCATTTGCTCGGTTGTTAGGGAGGTAGCGGAAGCATCAGCTGAGCAGAACCCCAGCTTAACACCAGCTGTTACCTGGCTATACAATGGCTTACCGGACTCTTCGCGAGTCCTGGATTTTTTCGCCAAGTTAGCCTGTGGAGATTGCTCCTCAGAGCGTCCCCGCTTCACCGACGGCTTAGGCCCTGAACGTAAGAGGGCTATCTCCCGGGCCTTTTCCCTGGAGTGGCCCTCAGCCATAGCCCTCCTATATTTGCGCCTTTGCGCCGTCGTTAGTTTAGTATAGCCGCTACTTGGGTTCAAACCCATGCGGCTGACTCTTTCCCCAACGACCGTCATTCCGGATTTCTCCGAATACGATTCGTCGGGATCAGAATCCATGTCCGAACGTAAGGGCTCCGAGTCATCAGGACTAAAGAAGTCCAAGGACGACTCAGAGGGACTGTATCGCTTAACGGCCAGTCCATCGACAGTCTCAACAACGGGCCCGGAGGCTCCGTCGAGCAGTGAGCTAGTAGGCAGCTCAGAGGAAACTGTGTTTGATGCATTTGGAGCTGCATCACACTCTGGTTTGTTTTGTATTTCTTTTTTGTTATTCATAGAATCCCACGAATATCCGGGAAAAACAGTCACCGACGACATCACCCGGTCTGCCGTCAGAAGTCTGGTTTAAAACTGGAGGTCGACAGGTATCCAGAGTTCGCATACTAGCGGCCAAGCACCCTCTTGACCATGCATCCCTCGGCGTATGCTGTTCCACCTTGGATTTAGGGTATGTTTATAAGGGAGATACCGCTCCCCGCCCGACCAAGTTTAGTCAGCGCTGATGGCAAAGATAAGATTTTGCCAACAGCCTGCTTCCACCCATCACCACGCGGAGGTAAAGGTCGCACTTCCTAGGGCATGACAGTTACGGCAAATGTACCATGGTGGTCCAAATGTTAGTCCCCCTGTCACACCTTCGGCTGACGGGCTCATAGTCCGACACGTAAATCCCCGGAATCGAACCGGGGCCCAGTGCGTTGAAGGCGAACGTGCTAACCGTTGCGCCATCCGGACTACATAGTAGCCGGTACCTTACTAATAATAATAATAATATAATGGCATCCAGGGCCGTCGTCGTACTGTGCATCCTTCTGAAGCCGTGCTGGTGGTTTGCAAGCTGGATGTGGGCCGCAAGAACAGGGTGGATTAGGGCTTTGAGCGTTTTGGTAACTGGTGATAGAAGTGTGATGGAACGATAGGACTCGCCGAGTGTCACTTTTTTTCCAGATTTCAGGATTGGGATTATTCTCCCTTTCTTCCAGAGTTCCGGAACGATCAGTGATGTGACGGATAGGTTGAATGTAGCCGTGAGGTATTCGATAGCTGGTGCATCGAGGTGTTTAAGCATTGCCATTGAGATTTCATCAGGTCCCAAGGCTTTCGAGTTGTTCGCTTTCCTGATTGCTGCAGCCACTTCGTCCGTGGTGAAGATAGGTATGTTGTCTGCAGTTCGGCTATGAATCCTCCTGCGGATTATGCGCTTTTGTCTGTCTGGTGGAGGATGTTCAATAAACTGCCTATTGAAGCGACTTGCTCAGTGGGCAGGGTTGGAGATTGAATTTTCTCCGAACTGTATGGCGACATTCCCTTTCTGTTTCGGTGGATTAGAGAGGGCACGAACTGTCGACCATAGTTTGCTTATACCTCACCTGTGGTTAGGTTGCATTCATTCAAATGCGTACTCAATTTTAATCTCTTATGTTCGGTCTTTGAATTTCACAGTTCATTTCGTGAATTCTGGGATCGTCTGGGTTAGTGCTCCTGACGTTGTCTCTCTCGTCTGCCAGTCTGGCGGCTGAGGTAGTTGGGTCAAATTTTAGGAATGCATCCTGCAGGGATAAATATCGCAGCCGCTTTGTTAAGGACTTTCCTGATGTTGGACTCGGCCTTACGTACGTCGGTGGGAGTTGGCAGGGCGAGGAATTTAGCACTAGTGTATTCGGTAAAGCTATTCCAGTCAGCCTTGTTGTGGTTGACAAAAGTGCGGTGTTCGACAGATACAACATCTCTCAGTTTGTCAAGCCTTATCACAATTGGTAGGTGGTCCGATGATAGTCTAAGGACCGGCTCCCATTGTGTATCGTTTATGAGGCTAGCACTGGCAGTCGTGATGTCTGGAGAGCTGGAACAGGTACCGGCAATACGGGTGGGCGTATCATCATTCAGTGTACAGAAGTCTGAAGCATCAAGTTGCTCTGCAATGGCGGTACCTCTGGCTTCGTTGTTAAGATGTGAGTGCCAGAGTTCATGGTGAGCGTTAAAATCACCAAGCAGGAGACGGTGTTGACCAGTGAGGAAAATGTTGATATTTACATGGTAACCTGAGGGACAACTGGATACCGGTGGAATATATATGTATGTTGTAAATTTCAGAATCAACATTGCCTGATTTTATGGCGATGGCTTGCACTTCCATGGTGATGTCGTTGTTGGTGACATCTATTTCCCGGTATTGTATGGAATGGTGAATGATGAAGACAAGTCCTCCTCCAGCGTTGGTCAACCTGTCTTTCCTTATGATGATGTAATTTCCATGAGAGTTGAGGGACGAATTATGATGTAGTTTCGTCTCCTGGATGGCTCCAACTTGAATGCGGTGTCTGTCCATGAATGAAGTGAGTTCGGCAATTTTATTCTGCAGCCCGTTGCAGTTTAGTTGGACGAGTGAGAGCGTATCGATCGGTGGTGCAGGCGTAAGGTTGTTTTGTTGGGGAATCCTACTGGGTCTATTCGCAGGAGTCGTTGGGGTTGACTGAAAGCTCGTGTGGGTGCTCACTGGTGTAGGAAGGTGAGGCGTGTTCGATGAGCTCGCTGCTTGTGGACCGACCTCGGTTTCTACACTGACTGGCGGTAAACGAAGGATTCCAGTGCCTGTGATGGTTTAGACCGGAGCAGTTTCTCAGGTGAGACCACTCGTCGCAGCAGTTGCACCTCACTGACGTCGCATTGGGATGCAGCGCTCTATTGCATGCGCAACAGATCCAAGGACCTGGGTTGTTTTCAATGCCGGCGCGGAGCAGTAGTATTGAGAGCAATTGCGCCGAGATGTGTTGCTCCCAATAAACACAAAAAAACTAATACAGCATGTAACATACATACACACATCCTTCTTGCATTGAAGGGTTTTGGCAGCTCTTGGCCGTTGTAAAAACGGGTCGCTCCGGTGCGTAGAACCGGCTGCCACAGGAACGAGGTATGCTGGTCGCTGACTCTATTTTCTATAATTATTCAAACAAATTATTTTCAATATTCTGAACTGACAACTTAAAATTTGATTAAGCGAGAAAGCAAGGTGCGAGTAATACAGCAATATAAAAGTGTTTGGAGACAACAGAAAAAAAAAAAAAAAAAAAAAAATTTACAAATCCAAGTCAACTGACGAACAACACTGCTGTTTTGACAGCTTTTAGCTTCGAACGGGTAAAATTGTATTTTTGGAATACAATGGGTGGGTTTCTGTTTTGGACCGTGTCGACACAGTTTCATAGATACTTTGCGAAAACGATACGATTTCAGACACCGATATCAGAATCTTTGAGAAGCGGAAAAGTATCACAAATTTTTTCCGATCCGATTACCCCTTCAACAATTCCTAGAGTTTTGACAGTTCGCTCTTGACAAGTTCTGTCACTCCATTCATAAATAACTGTTTGTTGGCCTCAAAGTGCGTATAGTGATCGGAAACTCTGTCCTCGCTCGTCATTTTGTTTAGAAATTGTGTTTAAAAGTGCAAATATCCCTTAATTGGCGCATGTTTATGTGAAATATATTGATGGCGGCATGGGACTCGTGTCGTTTCCCGGAGAAATCACAAATCGGAGAAGAGGTAATGGATGAGTAAAGAAATCACGATACTTTTAGGAACGCACCCAATTTCACCTGCTGAAAATTTGAGAACTGCCAACTTGCTATCAAAATTGTACCCGTACGACACTGTCTCTTTCTTGCTCTAACACATTTAATTTTACATAAGGCTATTATAGCTGTAGTTTTCAGTGCAGCTCTAAGCGCACTTTTTAGTCTAATGTCATATCGGAATTAGGAGTAGTTGACATGCTATGCCCCACAAGGAATTTAAGCAAACAGTATCCTAGATAAACCACAATTTATCTGTTCTTTGAAACAGCTAACGACCTTTTAAAATCAATTCGTGATTTTCTCACCAACCATCTTCAACTTAACCGCAAACTAATACAATAAGGCGAGGGTAGATACAGAGATTGGCTCGCCAAAAGCCTGTTTTCAAAAAACTCAACTTTTTTAAAGAGAAAAAATACTTTTAAGTCGATTTTGCTTAAATTTTTTGTATCCCTGTTTTACCTGCATATAACGACGACGGTCGTTGTACACATCTTGACATGGATATAATGACCACAGTCGTTATACACAACCAAAGGTGGATATAACGGCCATATAACGACGATCGGCTATAACGACGTAATCTGCTGGGTCCCTTCAATGTCGTTATAAACGATATCCAGTGTACATATAATGTATACATACATGAAATAAAAATTTATTGTAGTTAGGAGAGCAACTGTTCTCACTTAACCCAATGAAGGTCGCATACAATGAGTTACATCATAGGGAAAAGGCAAGAGAGATAACGCAGAAAGGACTGTTTGCAATTAGTGCACATGCTTAAAATCACGTGTGAAGCATTTAAGAAACATGTGCTCGGCATGTGGGTAAAAGGCTGTTCTGTTATGGATCTACATACATAGTTAAGAACGGAGCTGACGAAAGAAAGTTCGCGCAAGACGACGATCATCAGTGAGTAGTCAGTCCATAATATTTTTGTCATCATCATCGTGGTTCAACAGCGAACAGCCCGACGTCGGGCCCTGACCGTCTGGTAATAAAAAAAATAAGTAGTCAATGTGAGCTGATTTGGGAGTGTGTGAGTTAAATATTGGAGGATTTCAACATTGAGTAAATGTCAGTAGGTCACTAAGCGTTTGTTTTACATATATGTGGGGCGGCCGGTAGCTCAGTGCGGAGGGGCATCAGTTTCAAGTTTGTCTACCGGCGTTTTGGGTTCGAATCCCGTCCACGACGACGTTCGTGGCCATGGATGTTTGTGTTGTCTTCTCCCCTGTGGTCCGGGGCGTAATAACAAGCCAAAGCATCTCCGGACTTGTCGTAGGTAGGCGGCTAAGTAGGGGAGTAGGAGATGCATGCTGGCAACTGCATACTCCGAAACTATTTTATGTCAACGAAACCGCAACTGGGCCACATGAAACAGCTGACGCGCTATGCCCCACAAGGGGTTAGGGCAATTGAGTAGTATATATCTCAGTGTAGTAGATTAAGTATGTATAGTTTAAACGGAAACAGGTGGAGGTGATAGAAAATCAGATTAGAGATACTTCAGTTTGTGGTGAGAATGGTAGGTAAACCGGGGCCAGTTTGAGAAATACTGTCGCGCTCGGTGGCCGTGATCGTTCGGTCACCGCTCTACGATACTAATCCAGAGCTCGGAGATCAAATCTCGGCGCGATCAAAAACTGCCTGTGAGTACTAATATAACTCTCACAGTGCTCCGAGCTTATCAGTATAAAGACGGCGCAGATAGGAGGTGTATGCTAGCAACTGCACTTCCGAAAAGTAGATATGCTATTGAAACGTGAACAAGGCATAGAAATGCTAGATGTTGACGCGCCCATGCCCCTGGAGGGGTCAAGGCAATTAGAGAGAGAGAGAATGGTGAGCAGTCCGGGGGCAATTTTAAAACTAAGATTAATTTTGTTTCGCAGAATCCGACCCTCACGTCGTGGTAAGAGGGGGTCGATCCAGGGTAGTTGGCGAAACTGACGACTGGAGTTTGATCTTTCTCTCTCGTCATCTCTGGATGTTGATGATTGAGGAGGTGCATGCTGGCAACTGTATTCTCTGAAACTAGTTTTTGCCAACGAAACGTCAACTGGGCCACATGGCGCATCAGGTACAACCATGAGTTGTATGAGCTGTACGATGAACTGGAAGTTTCGAAGATCGTCAAACTAACACGACTCCAATGGGCAGGGCGTGTACAACGAATGGACGATGATCGCATGCCAAAGGGAGTAATGAACGCGCCACGAGTCGACGGAGCGAGACTGCGAGGACGACCGAGATCTCGTTGGGAGAGCTTAGTTTATGTGAACGCCGGGCAACTACTGGGCTTCCAAGATTGGAGGACGCGGTCACGTGATCGAGATAATTGGAGGACAACAATCCAGGTGGCCAAGGCCCGACGTCGGGCTGTCGCGCCACGATGATGATGATAAAAAGGACATAAATAGTATGAAGTTTTTTACTTAATAATAAGTACTGCCTCTTTCATTCAAAACTGTGTCAAAAATTTTATTCGGCATGGAATCATATTCACGGAATTTACGGAAAGTTCACCCCAAGCGACTTGAATAGACTCAATTAGCATATTTTTAATGTTTTAGTCTGGGGAGCACGGTGATCGTGTGACAAGATTCACATTTTAAGATTGGATACATTTTTTATGTTATCCTGCTGCTCCTGTTAATCTTTAAATGTGTACATATTTCTATATATATATTTTTTTCTGCATTTAATTTTATACGCATATTTTACACCCTTCTACGACATAGCTTTTCCATATCTTATCTATTACATTCCTTTAATTCCAGGATCATTTTTTGAACACGTCAAAACAATAGAAGCCAGCCAAGATGGACGAACCAGAGGAGGCGACCCAACAGAATATGGTCTCCAACTTGCCACTTCTCTTCGCCAATGGCTATCCGACATCGCTTGAAAAAATCTCGGAAAAGGCTCTCGAGACTTTCATTCCTTTTATGGTGCAATGTTCGCTAGGAAATATGAATATTCAAGGGCGCAATGACATAAGCGAGCCGGAGTGGTGGCCAGAAGACGTGCCATTCTCTATTCCACTTGTGAAACCAAGAAAATTCGATGGCGTAAGTATTCTAATTCAGCCACTCCGTCCACACCTGACATTTTAGCTAATCATTCTCAACATTCTTCTTTCAGAGTTGGCACGACAAAATGAAAGAAATTGTCGTCATCTGCTATCAATTTCATAAGAGTGTCTTTCTGCTACGATTCTGTTCCGATCTTGCCGTATACGAGCCGACACGTTTACGTTTTATGAACAATTACAATTCGACCACATCCCTGTATGATAGGCGTTGTAATAAATTGTTGGTTACATTCCGCAATGAGAATATGGTAAAGAGAATAAAATTCCATTCTGTCGAGTTTAACAATATTCACTTACTTGTCTTTTCTTTTCGATAACATGAAATAATCGACGATGACATGTGGCGCCTAATATTTAAAAATCCTAAAAAAACATGCAATGCAGTCGTACGATCAGCCACAGACAAATCGTAAAACGCTTTTGCAAAAATCGCGATCTCAAACGAATGAGAATAACAACAACACACAACAAATGGTCGAGCAAGCGCTATTCGATATCTATTTGTGTGATAATTGTGATGCTGAGCTGTATTCTTTAGAGGCAATAACGGTAAGTTCTATATAAACATACCCTTCCCTAATGTTTCTATTGATTTTGTTGAAAATGTCTTCTTGATGATGGAAAAAGTTTTAATAACCTTTCTGGGTACCGATGTGAAATGTTTATGTTAAAAATTTGTTTATTCTTCGAAATGGCACTGCGCCATGCATACGTTGGTTAGTCGTTACAGTTAAGTGTTGAAGCTTCTTGCTTCAATGGCTCCGACTGAACTTTAAAAAACACAGCTGACTAATTTCATCATAGGGTGTAATTTACTGTGTGAACGTTGGCCATAAAAATTGATTGCCTGATATCCATATCGTTTTTTCGGTAAAGTGTGACTGGTAAACAATGAACGGCCTCTTGCCTGCTTTTGGACTCTATTAATGTGGCCGTTTTTAATGTGGTTATTTTCCATAGTTTAGCAAATGATGTTTTATAAACAAAAGCTGTTTTTTTGTATAGCCGATGGTTTATAAGCAAAAGCTGTTTTTTTTGTATGGCCGGGCAGGACAGAAGTAATAAAACAATCCAGAGTAGGTAGTGTTAGATAACGTCCTATGCACAGTGAAACTCGAATATAACGAACTCCTTAAGGGGCTCCCGAAAATGCTCGTTACATCCGAGGTTCGCTATAACCACTATAACCGATCAACAGAATTTCAAACATATTAAAACAAAATATTATAAAGTGGTTTTCAGTATTTACTGCATTGACATGAAAAGAAACTTAACAAGATTTAGTATGAATTGAAGTGTGAGTTATTTTAAATGAATAATAAAAATAAATAAATATTTTAAATGATTTAAAATTTATTCGAAAAAATCGGTTGTGCTTTTGTATATATTTATATTTCTAAAGGATTTTATCACTTATTAAACCCCAATCGAACAACTGCAATCAACAAATGTTCCTTTCTGGATAGAATGAAACTGCGTGTACATACATTTTTATGGTCTTTAAGCTCTACACACAAGTCGAACCAAGTGGCTCGCCGCGACTAATACCGAATCACGGTGGAGTGAAAATGAATTGTTTTTCGCACGTTCTATGACGAGATTGCGTGGTGGTCGCGAATCGTTTGGTTCGATCGTCTGTGGCGACCTTTAAGGCTATTATTATTATTATTAAATAAAGGCAGGCTAAGGTACCTTTAAGGCTAATAGGGATTCGTTTGTTGACGAAAGAACATTCTCATCCTTATTCGCATCTAGCAAATTCCACTAGGTTAGGTAGAATGGTTATTGTAAGGCTTCGTTTACATGTGAACGCTGAGCCAGGCACCGAATATTGCAAAATTTCATTGAAAAGCACCGACAACAAAAATATACTTTTCTGCTCTTACCTGGCAAACATGAATTCATGAGCATTCGTGACCATTTGAGTCGTTCTCACAAGAGATGGAATCCTCTGTTGATCGGAATAGAACTGAAAATCAAATCGACCATTTTGCCATTAGCAATAGATTTCGCAGTTGCCTTCCTTACGTTCGTAATAAGAGGGACGCCGAAGTTGGAATGGGAAGAGATTATCTCATGATCGCTAATGTTCGATTGCGGATAGCAGTTGTGCACCTTCGTAGTGACGGAAATTCGACACCACCAGACTAAGTATCCAGCTGTAGTACAACAGTTTAACGACCATCTTACGCTGAAGGCAGCTAAGATAACCAGTCACCCGGCTAATGACGTAAATAGGCATTGGGACGCCATAAAAAATGCGTACATACTTAGATAGCGCAGATACCATCCTTGGCCCGAACCCGGCTTGCTGGACCAAGCCCAAGCCTTAGATGTCCGATGCTGATTGCAGCAGATTGTGGAACGAAAGGAACTGAGGGTTCGTCTTGCAACAACGACAGACGGCAATCGTAACAACACCGAGTATCGGACTCGAGAAGTCCGACGTTGGTTGGTATAAGTGGTGGCTTAGGCAAAACCTTACCATAGCCCAATTAGCGCAAGAAGCGCCGTTTTGAAGCCACAAATCTCGTGAAAATTTGTTGTTAGCTGATAGAAAATACAGGGGATGCTACCTAGATCCAACCGGAAGGTTAAGGAAGTAAAGCAACTCCCCAATCCTCACCCCCGACACATCCCCTAGGTTGTCAAGAAAGGCCTTGCCCAATGTACGATGTCTGGTCCTAGCAAGGCCTGGGCATTCGCATAGGAAGTGAGTGAGGGTTTCTTTACTTCTTCATTACCGCAACTTCGGCAATGCGTGTTGTAGGGGATACCGAGCCTGACTGCGTGATCCCCTATAGGCCAATGCCCCGTGATGACTGCCGTGTGCCTGGCGACATCTCTGCACGATTTGGTCATAAGCTCCGATGTTCTCTTTCTGTCATAGGAGGGCCATATCTTTCTTGATACGGCCGGCGCAGGTGTGCAGATTCCGCCATTTGGAATCCGCAACCTTGAGGTAGTGGTTGGATATATTGCGCTTAACAGCGGAATGCAAACAGGCTCCGCTTGAGATCTGTCTAGGGCGGCGCCGCTTCTGGCCAGGTCGTCAGCCCTCTCATTACCCTCTATGTTCCTGTGACCAGGAACCCAGAGCAGGGTAATATTGAGCCGTCTGCTAAGGCAAGCTAACACCGCGCCACATCGCTCGACAAGCTTGGAGGATGCACTTACCGAGCTCAGTTCCTTGATAGCGGCCTGGCTGTCCGAGTAAATGGCGATGCTGTGGTTATCTGGTATGTCCCTGAGAGTATGACAAGCTTTCATGATTGCGAGGGTTTCCGCCTGAAAGATGCTGGCATGATCTGGGAGGCGGTAACACTCCGAAATATTTAGTGCATCAGAAAATATCCCTGCACCGACGCCGCAGTCCATTTTGGACCCGTCGGTGAAAATCGTGATGTCTAAATCCTTCACCATCTCGCCTTCTCCCCATTCAGATCTGGTTGGGAATTTGGCAGAGAAGTTTCTCCCAAATCTTAGTTTGGGCACGGTGAAGTCGGTATTCATCTTGGCCACATCCTGTGGCAACTGGTTTAGAATGTCGCTATGGCCGTACGGTTTAGCAGTCCAGCCTCCCGACTCTTTGAGCCTGACTGCACTGCCCGCCGCCAATTGTTTGATAAAGAGGTCGATAGGTGGAAGGTGCAATATCACGTTTAGCGCTTCCCTTGGGCATGTTCGCATGGCACCTGTGGTACCAAGACATGCCGTTCTTTGCACACTGCCAAGTTTTGTGATGTTATATTTTTTAGCAAGCGCTGGCCACCAGGCCAACGATCCATATGTAAGGATTTGACGGACTACTGCTGTGTACATCCAAAGGACCATATTTGGCTTAAGGCCCCACCTCTTTCCGAAGATTTTCTTACAGGCGTAGAAGGCTATGCAGGCCTTCTTTACCCGTTCTTCAATGTTTAACTTCCAGCTTGAGCTTCGTGTCTAGAATGACACCTACATAAGTACTTTGCGCTGGGCGATAATTGAAGTGGCTGTCCGTTTAGTTTAGGAAGGGTAAAATGTGGTACTTTGGTTTTTGTGGTAAATAGCAACAGTTCAGTTTTATCTGGGTTGACGCCCAGGCCACAGCTTGTGGCCCAGGTGCTCACCATACCCAGGGCCCTTTCCATGATTTGACTAATCACGGAGAGGCATATCCCTGACACTACGATTGCCACATCATCCGCGTACGCGACCACTTTAACCCCTTCTCTGCCAAGCCTAGCTAGAATTTTATTGATGACAACTAGCCAGAGTAACGGGGAGATGACGCTTCCCTGAGGTGTCCCTCACAAATCTGGTTAGGTGGCTGTTTCCTAAGTCCGCATGAATTATTCTAGATCTTAGCAGGGTTACTATATCCTGCTACCGATCCATGGGCCCTTTCCATGATTTGACTAATCACGGAGAGGCACATCCCTGACACTACGATTGCCACATCATCCGCGTACGCGACCACTTTAACCCCTTCTCTGCCAAGCCTAGCTGGAATTTTATTGATGACCACTAGCCAGAGTAACGGGGAGATGACGCTTCCCTGAGGTGTCCCTCACAAATCTGGTTAGGTGGCTGTTTCCTAAGTCCGCATGAATTATTCTAGATCTTAGCAGGGTTACTATATCCTGCTACCGATCCCTACTTCGACTCCCAAGTCTGATAAGGCATCATGAATAGATTCGATGCGGACATTGTTGAATGCACCCTCTATGTCGAGGAAAGCAGATAATGTACATTGCTTATACTGAAATCTCTGTTCGATGGTGCGCACTACCTCGTTGAGAGCCGTTTCTGTGGATCTACCCTTGAGGTAGGCGTGTTGAGCCTTCGAAAGCGGTGATCCTTTCAGGGTTTACGGCACAATAGATCTTTTGGTCGCAGTGCCTTCCTGCTGGGAAAGTAGCTCGAATCTTATATCTATCTTCAGGGTTTGTCGGATGTGTAAGTCAATGATACGCTCTAACGTCTTTAGTACGAAGGAGGATAAGCTGATCGGTCTGAAATCCTTCGCTATTTCATGCCCTCGCTTGCCTGCCTTCGGTATGAACACGACTCGAACCCTTCTCCACGACTGGGGGACGTGGTTGAGTAGGAGACAGCTTCTAAAAAACACCAGTAGCCTGAACATTTCGCTACGGTTTTGAACCGTGTGACATCTGGCGAAGTTCCCTCTCATGTAGATAACTTATGTAGCTGACCATTAAAATGTACGTATACGGTCAACTGCTCCGACTAAAGAGGAAATAGCCAATGCCATTATGGCACTAAAGCGAGGCAAGGCTGCTGGACTCGATGGCATTCCTGTCGAACTTTACCAAGCAGCACCAAGCATCACAGCCGAGTTACTTCATCCACTTATTGGTAAAGCGTGGGACGCAGAAACTGTTTCCACTGAGTGGAAGGAAGGCTTGATAATCAAACTTCCGAAGAAAGGCAGCCTTACAGAATGCAATAATTGGCGGGGTATTTGTGTGCTACCCTAGGTTGCCAAATTATTAGATAGAATAATCGTGGATAGGCTGAAGTTCCACTTAGAAAGCACAATCGATGAAGAGCAGGCTGGGTTTCGATCCGGTTTCTCCTGTGTCGACCTCATAAACACCCTGCGGATTGTAATCGAACAATCCGTCGAGTACAGATCTCCGCTGCACTTGCTCTTTACTAATTTCGAGAAGGCTTTCGATAGTGTGAACTGAGATTGTATCTGGGCTGCTTTGCGCAAGAGAGGTGTCCCTGAGATGCTGGTGTCTATTATTAAAGCAACCTACGTCGGCGCGAGATGTTGCGTACTCCATAAGGGGAAGGTGTCGGGGGACTTTGAAGTTCAAAGCGGAGTTCGGCAGGGTTGTATCCTCTCACTGATCCTATTCCTCTTAGGATGTGTTGCATGCAGCTCTACCCGTGGGCTACCGTGGAATTCAATGAACCTTGATGTCTCACAACACCTGGATTACGCTGACGATATATGTATGCCTACTCTCCCACAAAATCTTGGATCTGAGCGAAATGGCTTTGGGTCTGGAGAGGGAGTCAAGCAAGGTTGGGCTAAAGATCAACACTAACAAGACCAAAATCTGGCAAAGCAGTTATCTCAGTGTTAAGACCAAACTAGGCCTGTTCCGCTCACTGGTTCTGTCCGTGCTGCTGAATGGGAGCAGTACATGGAAAGTAACCGCAACAGTTACCAATAAATTGCAGGCTTTCGTCAATTCCTGTATTCGTCGAATCTTAAGAATTTTCTGGCCCGAAACAATTTCAAATAAAGAACTTAGTCTGTGCACGGGTCAAATGCCTATCTACGAATTGATTCGCAGTCGAAAGTGGCAGTAGATTGGTCACACGTTGCATAAGGACGATAATTGCATTGCTGGACGCGCTATGCCATGGAACCCCTTTTCCCAAAAAGGCCAACGAAAGGGTCGTCCTAGAATCTCGTGGCGCAGATCAGTGGACGATAAGTGTAAGTCACTGGGGAAATCTGGGCGTGAGATACGTAATATGGCCGCAAACCGAACGCGATGGCGTGTAGGTGTAGTAGACGCGCTATGCTCCACAAGGGGTTAAGGTAATTTAGTGTGTAAGAGCAGAAAAAGTATCTTCTTCTTGTTGGTTCTTTTCAATGCAATTTTGCAATAGTCGCTGCTTGGCTCAGTGTTCACGTCTAAACGAAGCATAACAGCGCACTTAGACAAGAGCGTAGGTCCATCGCAATGCCCAAGGAATATCAACAACTCCAGTTCCCTATTATTGAAACCATCCGAAGTTAATCACGAAACTAAGAAGTCGTCGCACTTCCAACTCTGTTAGTTCCCCGGTTGTAAAAGTATTCTCCAAGAGTTGATTTTCTCAACCGTACTAGGGTAGTACATTCACAAAGTCGATGTATGAATTGGACGGGGAAATTTTAGATTTGACCAAGGAAAGTTTGGATTTTGGACGGAAGTGTGTTCACCTTTAGACGTACAGCTTGGCTATCGATTTCTATCATACTTATATGTATATGACGTGATGTCCCAGCCAAGTCACCATCGTTTTTATCGTGAAAACTTTCCCCTGAAAAACACTGCAGTATTACGTATTTTGGTGAGGTATAATCCATTGACGTTGGGATATCCCCATCGTTCAAGATCGTTCAGTGATCGGTGCCTTAAGTTGAAATTCCTCTTCCATAGTCCTCCGCGTGGGGGCCCCTTGGAACGGCAGTGGTCACTGACCATTGCTAACCAATGTCAAGCCGCCAGTGATGGCGGTGCGATAATTTGGTTAGGGTAAACCTTTCCCCTGTGGTGTAGGGTGTAAAAATAATACCACGGCCTTTCCCTCTGAGGGCCTGTCGTTAAAACCGACAAACAAAGGACAGGATGTGTATGCCAGCAACTTTCACTATCCGAAAACTTTATATGCTAACGAAACGTTAACTATGCCTCGGATAAGGACTGACTCAACGGTTACGACTTTTGGCTATCGTACAATGACAAAGATTGGATTCTGGAATGTGCGTACTCTCCTGGACAATGGATCAGAAGGTCCCCAGAACGCACGATTTCTTCAATTAGAGAGTGAATTTCTGAGGTACAAATTAAATATCTTAGGAGTTAGTGAGATAAGATGGTGGAACAGCGGAGAATTTATGTCTCCAACTAGCAGCAGTGTAATGTTGTACTCCGGTAAAACTACCGGTAGTGGTCGTGAGTCAGGTGTGGGGCTCCTTTTAACCAGAGCCCCACGAAACTGTCTCTTGTCCTGGGATCCGGTCTCTGACAGAATTTTGACCGCCAGGTTCCGGACCAAAATGTGGAACATCTCAATAATACAATGTTATGCCCCTACTGAACCCGACAATGTCTTGGCAAAAGACTCCTTCTACGAAGAACTAAACGCAGTTCAGAGCAGAACACCTAAAGTTGACATTATAATGGTTATGGGTGATTTGAATGCTAAGGTTGGCGCTGATAACTATGGGCTCAGACATGTGATGAGGAGACACGGTCTTGGAGATCGTAATGACGATGGTGAAAGATTTGTAGAGTTCTGCAACTTTCACAGTCTCTTCATCGGTGGTACTATGTTTTTTAAGGATCACCACAAAATCAGTTGGTCCTCTGTTGATCGGCGGAACACAAAATCAGATCCGCCATTTTGCCATTAGTAAAAAATTCAAGAGTTGCCTCCTGGACGTGCGAAACAAGGGATGGGAAGAGACCATTATCTTATGATCGCTAATGTTCGATTGCGTATTGCAGCCGTGCGCCATCCTAGCGACGAAAGACCCAGGCGCCGCAAATTCAACACCGCTCGCTTTAAAAATCCAGCTGTCTTACAACAATATAATGAGCATCTTGCGCAAAAAGTAGCTGAGATAACTAGTCACCCAGATACTCGTAATGGCATAAATGAAAACTGGGATGCCATAAAAATGCGTACATTGATAGCGCAGATACCATCCTTGGAACAAACATGGATTGCCGGAATAAGCCATGGATGTCCGACGCTTAATGGCAGCGGATTGTTGAAAGAATGGAGCTGAAGGTTCGTTTTGCTGCAGCATCAGACTATAATTGAAGCAGCATCGAACTCTTTTACCGTCAGAAAGCTCGAGAAGTTCAGCGTAGTGTACGACGCGATACAAGAGTTTATGCGAATTCTCTTTTAGCCTCAGCAGAAGAAGCCCCAAGAAATAACAACTTAAACGCCGTATACTCGTACAGTGTCATCAAGGAGTTTACAGGTGGTCGTAACTCCTGCCAACATCCGGTGAAGGACAGTGATGGAAAGCTACTTATCTTAGAGGAAGATGAAATGAGGCGGTGGAAAGAACACTTCGCCGCGGTTTTGAGCCGTGTAAAATCAGGTGAAGTTCCCCCTCATATAGATAATTTAGCTAACCATCAAAATGTGTGTATACAGGCCACTGCCCCGACTAAAGAGGAATTAGTCGCTGCAATTATTCCACTTAAACGAGGAAAGGCCGCCGGACTCGACGGTATCCCTGCCGAACTTTATGAAGCAGCGCCAAGCGTAACTGCCGAGTTGCTGCACCCACTTGTTGATAAAACGTGGAATATAGAGAGGTTTCAGCATCAAACTTCCGAGGAAGAGTTGCCTCACAGACTGTAATAATTGGAGAGGCATTTGTGTGCTTCCTGCCGTTGCCAAGACAATAGCTAAAATGGTCCTGTAACTTTTGTCTTTCCAGGACGATTAGAAAGCACAATTGATGAATAGCAGGCTGGCTTTCGATCCGGATTCACCTGTGTCGATCACATTAACACCTTTCGAATCATCATCGAGCAATGCGCTGAATACGATTCTCCGCTTCACTTGCTTTTCATCGATTTCGAAAAGGCTTTCGATAATGTGAACCGGGATTCTATATGGGCGGCCTTGCGCATGAGAGGCGTCCGTGAGAAGCTTGTGGCTATTATTAAGGCAACCTATGACGGCGCGAAATGTCGCGTTATGCATAAAGGTAAGGTGTCGGGGGACTTTGAGATTCGCAGTGGAGTTCGGCAGGGGTGCATCCTCTCACCGATCCTATTCCTCATTGTGATCGGCGATGTGTTGCATGCAGCCCTATGCGGACTATACAGAGGAATCCAATGGACTTTGACATCTTATCTACAACATCTTGACTACGCTAACGACATATGCCTACTCTCTCACACAATTTTGGATCTGTCCGCAATGACGTTAGATGGCAGACAAGCAAGGTTGGGCTAAAGATTAGTACCAACAAAACCAAGGTTCTTAGCCCGCCATTGCGAAAAAGAAATCCGACACCTATCGCCATCAATATTAATGGGCAGCCTGTGGAGAAGGCGGACAACTTCGTTTACCTGGGTAGCATTGTTGCCGAAAATGGTGGTACGGAGAAGGGACATCGCTCGTCGTATCAAACAGGCTAAATGGGCATATGGCATGCTGTGCAAAATCTGGCAGAGCAATTATCTCAGCATCACGACTAAGCTGGGCCTGTTTCGCTCCCTGGTACTGTTTGTGCTTTTGTATGGGAGCAGTACATGGAAAGTTTCCGTCAACTCATGTCTTCGTCGAATTTTAAGAATACTCTGGCCCGAAACAAGATCAATCGAAGAGCTATGCAAGTCGGCGTACGGGGCAGATGCTAATCGACGAATTGATACGCAGGCGAAAATGGCAGTGGATAGGTCGCACATTGCGGAAGAGTGATAACTGCATTGCTTTGCATGCCATGAAATGGAACCCCATTTCCAACCAAGGCCGACCAAGAGGGGGTCCTAGAATCACTTGGCGTCGATCTGTGGCAAAGGAATGTCAGGCACTGGGTAAGTCTTTTGGGGAGTTACGCCCCATTGTCCAGAACAGAGTACGATGGCGCGCAGGAGTAGTTGACGCGCTATGCCCCACTAGAGGTTAAGGCAAAGTAGTAGTATCCCGGAGAAAAGCGTTTCATTTAACAGAGTTGAAACCTTATTTTGATTAGAGGTTTTAACACCGGAGAGGGATGCATACGTTGGTCCTGAAACATTAGTATACTATAAGTTACAACTTGCAGTCGAAAGAAAAATCTCAGTTTTGTCTAAAATATGAGTTTGGATGATTAATTTATAATGTACGACTGTTTTTTTGTGTTATATCGTATGGAACTAAATGTACTGTAATTCAAAAGTCCGCATCTTAAATCGTATTTTCAAAAAATCGTAAAATTTTGTTATTGAGCTCTTCTAAAATTAGAAGCTGAAGCTACTATTGACACTGAAAGAGAACGTTGTAGACTTGTCTACCGTTCTTTATTCGCGCATTTAACAATGGCTTACTTAAATTTACTATTTACACGTTTTTTGGAACTGAACTGGAATTGAACGCTCGGTTGGCGTGGTGTTATCAATTGAATGATAACGCCCGCCTAAATACATTTTTTTAATGGTCCACTGTTTTAAAAAGGTTGCCGACCCCTGCTGTAATACATTGTATGTAATGTATCTTACCGCGTATTTTCGAATTTGAATTACGAAAATTCAACTCAGGATATTAATCTACATATTTCTGTATGATTGTCCGTAATTTGCTTCCAAACGAATCGATTTCCATGAAAATCTAAAAATTTCTCTTACACATCCATTGGGACCCAGAATAGCTTCTAGTGCTTTAATTTTTCGATTGAACCGCAGTCCCCACACCCTTTTCCCACATGGGGGTGTGTAGGCCGGGAATTGAGATTGAAACTCGTGAAAAAGTGTAAAAAGTTACCAAAATTAGTGTCAAGCCAATAGTTTCCGTGGTCGCTCAGATGAATGGTGGTAAATCGCCACACCTACCCACTCCCCCAGGGGAGTGGGTAGGTGTGGTAAAAATCTCTAATATTCCCAAAAACTGCGAGTGAAACCAGCTCCCTTTGCTAGAAGCCACAAAATAGGGGAAAATACGATTTTTGGAACGAGTTGGTACGATTTTCACTTTTTTTCTTTGGCACCACTGATCGGAACTTTCCACCTAGACCGATTTTCGCAGCTCACGCTCCTGAACTATGTATTTGATATCTAAAAAAATTTCTTACCAAAGATAAATCACGCACTTATTAAACAAAATATTAAAAATAGTACTTGTAACGTTTTTTAATCAAACCAATAACGTTCACAATTCAAATTACTTAAACTTATAATGAAATGTCAAGAAACTGCATACTTCCGGTAGAGCGTTTAACCGTCTGTAATTTTAAAAAGGGAAATGTGAGTTACTAAAACTCAGTGGGGCATTTAGAATCACACACACTCACACATGTCTAGCGAATCCCTTTACCCTTCACGCAACGGATGCGGAAATCCAGTGTCGAGACAAACTCGCAGAGACAAGACCACGACAAACATGGGGTCTCCGAGATTGCACTCAGGACGAATACACAACTTAGATCTAAACACTACCCACCTTATCTCGACAGAGTCCAACTTACGAATGGCGCTCAACTGACAAGAAATTGGGGGTTGTTCATTTTTGGTGGCATTACACGTAGTATTGCCAAACTTAACTATTTCCTTGTAGCTAACACGCTGCAAAATATACAAATCCATTTCTTGTATATCTTGAAGATTAAATTTACCAACGCCTGCAAATAAAAAAAAAATGTTGATATCAAAAATCGCCATGAAAAACATCCACTCCTGTTGAATGGCCTTATTTGCTTCAATCCATTAATTTCATTCCCAACGTTTCTCATCCATTATACTACATACATTCATTCTTATCTCCCGCGCACGTATGCATTCTACTACGGTCGAATGTATGTATGTGTGTCGCGTGTATACCCATTTGTACGTTATACATTTTCACTCAAATATGATTCGTACCTATGTCGTATCGAGGCGCGTATATAAGCAAAACGTCGACCGGCAATCGTTAGCTTTGCGCAGAGGCGATATCGTAACCAATGAGGTCCAACCGAGGTGCGATTATTGCTAGTTGAAAACTTTAACCAATACCCCGCCATGAGCACGTGAAATATCGTGCGCTACGGCAATTTTTGGAAGCCCGAGAGGGCTAATAATTATTCTTAACAATAAAAATAAAAGGAGGTGGTGAGTCCCTTCCTGTTTGCCTGAATATAGAATACACCATCCGGAAAAACTGATCAGACCCGGCCTTGAGGAATTCCGTTCCGGATCGTGTATGGCTGACTAAAATTCACTCCAAAACTAAATTGACACACTTTTCGAATTTAAAAATTTATGTTTATTTCTCGTCACTGAATCGAAGACTACTGACTTACAAAACTACGAAAAAAACTATGAATCTAAAGGTAAGCAAAACGTTAACATCGGATATCAATATACTCGTAATCAATATAAATTTATGACTCGAAGACAGTCATAGTTCAAAGTTCATGAGTCTACGTTGTCAGCAGATGTTCTTTAGGGATGTAAGGGATATTGTTTAGCGGATGAGGATGCGGATGGGGATGAGGATATTTGATAATGAAAAGATGAGGATACGGATGAGGATTTGTTATGAAGTATTCATAAAATAAGCAGCAGATGGAAAAATACATAAGTAAGTCATATAACTAAAGCGTTACATGTTCAAGTAGTCGTATACATAATATATTAAATGACAATTTTGCTTGTTTTATCACCAAATATAAAGTTTATTTCTTAAATTAGTTATGCTCAAGTATATCAAATGTAGTAACAAATATCCAATGAAATTAATTTTTTTTTTAACACAAAAGGTAAAGTTTAAATTCCCAAATTAATTCTTTTTTTTTCACTGAGAATAAAGCCTAAATTTCTAAATTAATTACATACTCAGTAACATGTAATAAACGTATATACATATACGAGAAATAATCATTGAAAATTAATGGTAATTTTTAATTCTTATTCCCACCGAAAATAGATCAAAAATATGTACATACATTTAATGAATAAATGACTATTTTTATCGCAGGAAATAAAGTTTAAATTCTTAAATTAGTTAAATGTTCAAGTATTTTAAATTCTTTAATAAACAATAATGTATTGTAATTAAATGGCAATGTTTAATTCTTTTCATTACCGAAAGTGAAGATTAAATTCTAAAATATTCATTTTTTTCACTGTAAATAAAGTTTAAATTCGTTAATTAACCACATGTTCAAGTATGTATAAAAAAAATGGAAATTTATAAGTTTTGTTTGTCATCGAAAGTAAATTTTAAATCAATAATTAAAATCTAGTAATGGTAGATTGTATTTTAAGAACAGCAATCTACAAGCCTTTTCCCCTTCCAAACGGTTTCTTAACTCATCGTATATTAACCCAGCTCCACTAAAAAGCTGCTCGCTCGGTAAACTGCTAGGTGGAGCAGATAGATACTTTCTCACGATACAATAAAGCATTTCAAATTTAGTAGCATTTTTCCACCAGTGAAGGGGATCATCTTCGTCAACATTTATCTTTTTACTTCTATTGTATTCATTTAATATAGATTTGTAAATGGCACATTTGTCCAAAACTTCATTAAACTCTGGAACGGATTCTTCTTCACTTGAATCAAGAGCGTTTGCCAGTAAATTGATAATGGTAGGTTTTTCATAACACCGAATCTGTTGGGTACTTGTGGACGTAGTAGGCTGAGCTGTATTATCATTTAATCGAGACTTTTTTCTTTCAGGGCTTTCATCAGTTGCACTGACTTCCTAAAAGCTTTTGAGTAATGACAAAATCTCACCTTCAACTTTATCTTTTAAGATTTTGTTAAAGAATTTTAATTTGAATCTAGGGTCGAGATAGGTAGCATTGATTATAGAATCTAATAGATTTACACAAAATGAAATGAAAATCTTTTACACCTTCTCCGTCAAACTTTGGCGATGTCGCTCCCATCGATGGTTTGTGTAACAAATAAATATCGACATTATATCGGTGACTTCGATATGAGCTTTATACTAATTGAAGCGGACGTTCGGTCTAAATTATATAACTCCATCATTACACACATAGCACAGCTCAAAGCGTTGGACCAGTTGATGTGGACTTTCGGTATATAGGTAAATTATCCTATAACTCCATTTATGTTGATATAACAAACAGGTCAACAGCTTTTGACTTTCAGCTGAAAATTCATTATGCCGTCCGTCGTCAGATCGATCATCATCATCATCGTGGCGCGACAGCCCGACGTCGGGCCTTGGCCGCCTGGCCAATCCGAGGCTTTTGTTCCAGGTTTCTTGACATGGAGTAGTTTTTACAAGGACGAGTTGTCAGCACGTCGCTTAACCCCATTCAGGGGATGGCCTCGGAGATAGCTGCTTCAGATGGTTTAATAAACGTGCTGGAGCCCACACAACTATGTAGCAGGTCCAACTACGCAAGTCATTCCATCCTACTAGACCTGAGACGCTTAGGTGTTCGTCAGCCATTCAGGCTACAGCTATCTGCCTTTTCCAAACTGTCTTATCGCTAAGACATTGGCCGTCAGCGAATTGATACACTGCCGTTACCAGGGGGCGCCCACACGGAGGACTATGGAAAAGGTCTTTGCCGTCAGATCGATCGGACGGTATTATCATCGTCAGGGTCGGTTGGCTGGTGATGTGAAAGACTAATATTCAAATTTAAAACACACTTGGTTTTGGATTTTATAAAAATATGATGTTTATTTCTCGTTGTTTTGACAAAGACTGACTTACAAAACTAATTTACTTACGAAGAAAACTATAAATGTAAAGATAAGCAAAACGTTAATATCGGATATAAGAGTATTATCAATATAAATTTATGACTCGTAGACAGTCATAGTTCAAAGTTCATGACATTAATTCCTAAACAATTATCTTCAACTTTTATGCAAGAGTTTTTCAATTTGAAGCATTCGTTTGAAGAGTGTATAATTCTTAATACAAAATTTCCACTGCGAATCCATACATCGACCGGGGAAATTTAAGATTTGTCAGGGGAAAAACCCCTTAGAGCTTTGAGCCAGTTGATATGGATTTTCGGTTTAAGTTCTATAACCTGGTAACTATAGATGTAAATCAAACTGCAGCTTTTGCTTTAGCTGAAAAGTTGCACTTCGTATTTTGATGTGTGGGAAGTGTGTGCATCAATTTCTAAGTGAAGTTTACAGTTCGAATTACTTGTAGTGAAAATAATTGGTGTTGGAATCGGTGTGAAACGATATTTAAAGTCTACAAAGTATTTAAGGACGGTTTTGACTTTTTGGTGTTTGGTTTCCGATTTTTTTATTACATAATATCATTTTGAATATAGTTTTAGTTTTGTAATTATTTTGAATTTGAATTTCTCAAAATGACTTATTGCTGTAGATTTAAGGATTGTGTGAATATTCACCGACCAGGGTCCTCAATTACATTTTTCAAAGTCCCGTTTGATTATAGGCGAAATATTTGGCTAAAACATTCTGGGGATATTTATTTGCAAATTTCAAAAGTAGGAAGCAAAGATTTGAAATTTTGCGAAACTCACTTTTTCCCCGAGGATGTTGAGAAAAAATATTCGGACAGGAAAGTATTGACTTCGACTGCGATCCCGAAAACGCATAGTCCTACAATTTGCTCTTGCACTCAGGTTTTGATGGATCCATTGTGTAAACAAATGCTAGAAAATGAAAAAAGTGTGACAACGAAAATAACCCTTCCGAAAAGACATGTTTCAACAGCTGTGTCAACTGCCCCTGATGAAGAGCTCGTGATAAAAAAATCGCCAACAGATAAGACTTATGTCCGGGATTACAAGATACCAGTTCAGCCTGAAAATACAGATATCCTTGAAGTGCAGTTTCCCGATCCATATAGGCAAATCGAAAAAGTATTGACAGTGAAGCGCCGTCTTCCTAAGTATGTCTACGATTCTCCAAAAAAACTTAAAGCTGAGAAACCAAGTGAGGTAGAAGAAGCACTAACTCAACTACTTGAGGGCAGAAGCGAAGATGTTCAGATTTTTGTCAAATCTCAACTTTTTCATAAAAAATTGGGTAAATGGTCCGAAAAGGAAAAAAAATTGGCAATAAAACATTATTACCTTTCTCCCGTACTCTATAAACATTTTATTTATTAAATCTGGGTTTGCTTTGCCTTCAGTTTCGACAATTCTAAATTGGCATTCTTCTATTAGATTTGAAACAGGGCTTTCCGATTTACTATTAAGCGTTATTAAAGACAAGTTCTCACAATTATCCATATTAAACAGAAGATGCATTCTTATGTTTGATGAGATGGCAACAAAAAGTGAGCTGGATTACAACGTCAAAGATGACATCGTTTATGGGTTTAAGGACTTATCGTCGATAGGGAGGGGGCCCGAAGTTTCTAAAACAGCGTTGTTTTTTATGCTCAGAGGTTTGAATGAGAATTGGAAACAGGCCATCAGTTATATTGCTGGGCCTATTAAGAACAATGATTTGGGTGTCATATTGCAGGATCATATTGCAAAATTAGTCCGCAATGGTTGCGATTTATTAGCTATTGTTTGCGATCAGGGTAGTACGAATAGATCTTGTTACAAAAATATTTTAAATGTATCAGTTTCAAAGCCATATTTTTTTATCGAGGGTAGAAAAGTGTATGCATTGTATGACATTCCGCATCTTTTTAAAAGTATTAGAAACTGTCTTTACACAGCAGATATTTGTTAATTTCTTGGCAAATTATACGTGATGTATACAATTTTGATAACGGAAGAATTAGGACAATGTTTAAATTAACCGATGCACACATTGATCCTGTTCATTTCGATAAAATGTCCGTGAAAACTGCAACTCAAGTACTAAGTCACACTGTTTCGGCAGCTATATTAACAGCTGTTAGTCTTGGTTGTTTCACTGGAGAAAAGAAAGAAATAGCTGTAAATACCGCCCACTTTATATCTACAATGAATACATTGTTTGATAACTTAAATAGTTGTGTAAGATTTTCAAAAAATCCTTCTAGAAACGCAATATCCGCGAATAATGAAATTCTGAATAATCTTAGAGATTCTAGAAATTATATCTCCACATGGATACACAAGGGTTATATGAAGCGTCCTTATTGCTTCGATGGTTTAATGCAAACCATTTCAGCCATTGAAATGTTATGGGGAGACTTAGAAAGTAAGCAGAGCTTTTTGATTACAAGCCATCTGCATCAAGATCCTCTGGAAAACATGATATCTATGCTAAGAGAATTCAAAGGAACGTATGAAAAGAATCCTTCTATATATAGGGTATATAGAAACCTCAAACAAATTATGTTCCATAACCATTCTCCTTCTGAGTATTCCAATTACAATGACTCTATGTCTTCAAGTTTAATAAATATATCTCCAACAGAGGCAAATGAGTCGCCAAATATTTTCCATGATAATAGTAATGACATCGACGAAGAGATTTTTAATGAAAACGAATATTCTGAAATCCTCTCAGATTTATTTGATAGCGGAACATCCGAAGAGAAATTTAAATTATCTTCACTGTGTTATTTTTATGGTTACATAGCACATAAAATTACTAAATTAATGAAATGTGAGGCATGTAAATTACATATTTTAAATAACACACCAGAAGTTTCAAGCAAATATAGCTTTATTGAGTACAAATCATATAACGCGGAAACTACTTATGGATCCCTGAAGATTGCAAGTGAAATTTTTCAAGCAGAACTTTCAAAAATTTTTCATATTTTCAATAATTTATTTCCTAAAGTCAAGTGGGAAAAGAGGCTAAAATACTTAGTGATTATCTATTTCCTCAAATAAATAATAGTATTAAGCAGTGGGAAAATTGCGACCACAAAGAAGAAATCGTCAAAATTATTATAAAAATACTTATTAGAATAGAATTAAGAAACATTAATAAAAAAATGAAAAGCAAAAATTCTTCAAAAAAGTTCAATACTTTCAAGGGTACAGAATAATTTATTTTAAATTCAAATTCAATACATTATATTAAACACCGTCTCCACGTTAGCCAAGGTCGTTAAGTGAAGAGACTTATATTTGCGACTAATTATACCTTTGTTCAAATTTGAATATGGTTTATTTTTCCAAAGTGCACAAACTCAGCTGAACCTTTATTAAACCAGGGCAGGGTTGCGGCAGGCACAAAGCTGGCAGCCAATTTCTACCTAAAAAATTTTCCTTCTTATGTTTCATTTAGTTAAAAAATATATTAATCAAATAATTAAAAAGTTGAATTAAGTCAATTTCATTTGAGATACATCTCATCGAAAAAAAAAAAATATATATGTAGATGCAGATTTTTGCAGTGGGATCTTAGTCTAAAAGGGCGCAAAATGTCATAGCAGAAATTTAGTGCATTCGCCTCTTGGCCACCCGTCATATAATATACATACATCTTCATTCCCATGAATGTCCTCTTTTCCTCATCAAACGATTCACAATCGAATCAAATCAAAACAACTTTTTCCAAATTGAAACACTACATATGTAAATCTATTTGAGAAATATTTCAAGTAAATTCGTTTTAGAACTGAACGCATACATGTACAAATTTCCACATATATTCAGTCTCATTTACAGAAGGTATTATGTCGATTACTTTACTACAGCACACATCTTAACTTAAATTGATTATGTGTGAGGCATTAGACCAGTGGCAAAGCTTTTGAATAGCATTAAAGCGTTCTATGGTTAATTTTTCAAAATGGTGTAGGTATTGCCATCTGTTGTAGAAGATGTAAAACTTTTTGTGTAAATCTATTAGATTCTATAATCAATGTAGGTAGCAAGGACAAACAAGTTATCGTTAAGCGAATCACCAAATCTAGCATTAATTTCGGAAGTTAGTGTCTTAATAACTTCTTTGAAAATAAGATTAGTTGTTCTAATTTCTTCTTCTTGTAAAGATGTTTTCAAGACATGTGTAAGTGGGATGACAGAAGCGATAGTTGTTTCCGAAATGCTAAGTGTTTTTGTTATTTCCTCAAACGGCTTCAATATTTTTACACATTGCTCGATATCAATCCATTCTTGCGGAGTTAATTGTTGAACATGCGTATTTTTGTTGGAATATAAGGCCAGGGCATCCTTTATTTGTAGAAGCCGTTCCATCATATTTAGTGAAGAGTTCCATCTTTAAATACATTAAGTAAAATCAAATATAAAAATACTGCAATGATCAGAAAAATACGGTACACATACCTTGTTGAACAATCTTGTATAACAGCAAGCGGGGCCTGATTTAGGATATCTTTTTGTATTTTATTCAATTGGTCTTGTGCAATAACTGAATGTTTAAAGTGTCCTGCTACATGTTTACACTTTCCAATTAATTCGGTGATATATATTTGAGATCCCAGCAGCTCGTATACATAGCTGCAGTTTATGGATAGCGCAATCTGTGTTATTGTAATTGGACACTCGCATTGCTTTTTTCATATTTGAGCCTCCATCACGAACCATACAATGAACTTTTTCCACTGGTATCTCCCAAAATTTTAGCATGGAATCAAATTTTTCAGCTATTATTTCACCTGTGTGACGGCCTTCCAATGTTTCGCACGTCAACATAAACGAAATCCTTCGAAAATTCATTGTGATTCCATGACACGTTAAACTCAAAAGTGAAACGCCCGCACTAGGCTCAGACCATATATCCGTTGTAAAAGATAAGTGTTGAACACTTTTAAGTAAATCTTTTATTTTACCTACGACCTTCGGGTAGATTTCTTCAGTTATATTCGTCGTGAAAAATTGACGACCGCGTAGATTGTATCGCTGTTCCATGGCATGCACTAGTCGTCGAAAACCAATTCCTTCAACAAAATTAAACGGCAAATTTTGTAACGCTATCATTTCGCAAATGAGTTTACCGAATTCTCTGCTTTTGGGATGTGCCATATCCCATGACGATTTTTTTAAAATCGATTCTTGCAACGTTACCTGTTTTTTTGCTTGTTGCAACGGAGTCAAAGTTGCTTGAGATTTCAATTTCAACGTTTCCCGTTTCTTAGCGTTGGTTTCTTCGTTCTTAACAAACTCGGCATATTTATCAGAATGCGATCGAAGGTGATTTTTCAAAGCCGTTGTCCCTCGGCCTTTTCTTGAGTATATTTTTTCACAAACTTTACACTTCACATTAGAACTATCTGTTTCTTCAAAATATGTCCATATGAGACTAGTTTTAGGTTTCATATTGTAATGAAAAGTCAATTTTCACAAAAAAAAAATCATAAACACCAGAACCCAGAAGCACTTGCCGCGTTTCCAACTTTAAAATACTCCAACAACATACAAAACAAATGCAAAGCTACCTACTATTTCGACACGACCGCGACGACAACGAATCAACAGAAACCGTTAGCTTATTGGCATCTCCTCTCTCGCTCGAAGCATGGATTAACACGATTTGTATTTTATGTTTTAGCTTATTGGCATCTCCTCTCTCGCTCGAAGCATGGATTAACACGATTTGTATTTTATGTTTTTGCGTGAAGTTCATTTCAGTGGAATGTATTCAATTATCCCCATAAGCATCCTCATACGAACATTAGGATTGCGTATGAGGATGAGGATATTTGATAATGAAAAGATGGGGATGGTGATACGGATGAGGATGTCTATTTTTATGAGGATAATCCGAGGATATAGGATGAGGATGTGGATATCCCTTACATCCCTAGTTCTTATTATCTGAAGATGATATTAACTCTAAGTAGATGTTCACACTGCGTGCGATGCCGAGCCGAGCCGGGTCGAGCGATGCAATGCGGTTACAAGCTTTTAAAGCAAGAAAATGGAAAGTCTTCAATTTTAAATGGAATCACGCTTTGAGTGTACACACTGCGCGCGATGCAATGACGAGCCGAGCGATGGCCCGATGTTTTCACAAACTTCTTTGCTTTGAAATTTGGTTCAAATATTTGGATTCAGATTTAGTTGGTTGGTATTGGAAATGGCCAAGCTCCGTCCCAAGCAACCCCTACGTCCCCTACAAATGAAACTTCAAATGAGCGATAACTTTCGATACAATGATGCTAGCGACTTGCAAAATGCGACAAATATTTATAGTGTAGGTTGTTAGTTGATTTTGAGAATGGGCAAGATCCTATTGAATGAACGGCAACCTTCCCTATAAACGTTAGTTCAAATGTAAATATCTAAAATTCGAATGGATGAACGATGAAACTTTTCATTGGATCCACGCCCACAGCTCAAACTGACCATATGGGAAATTCACTTTTAATGCAATGGCCGTTGTCAATTGGAAGTTTTGGTATCACAACTAGGTCTGTACAAGTCTAGGGTATATACGCTTTGGACTCCGGTTTTGATTCAGTATGGCTCAAATGAAAGGTTATTACCACCGTAATAAGGTCGCGTGGTTTCACAAGCGGTTTGAGCAGCGGACACCGCTGCGTATAAAGGCATAGAGCCGAAGCGGCGGTTTACATATTTAGTGCCGGTGCACATGGACGTCGAAATGCCGTCTGACGCTGCGTCACTTTCAATCGGATAGGAAGAAATACATTACGGGCAATGAAGCGATGCACATGGCCGCAGATAGCTATCCGATAACTATCGGCGCATCGGCGGCATTTTGCCGCCGCGATAGCTATCTGGGATGACGCTGGTTTCTGCTCCTATCTGCGTCATTTCACGCGTCCGCATATCAATTTTTAATAAGCCGGCCCACATAAATTCGAACCCGGAACACGGACACCGTCACAATGTTTGATTTGTATGATGTTTCTTAAACCATTCGCTTGAGGATCACTTTTAAGTGCCAATTAATTAATTGTTAATCGTTGATCGTGACTACTACAATTGACAATTAATTTTGAGAAAAAAAATGGTGGGGAGGGAGCTCTCAGCTCGGACGGGGGTTTGTAAGGGGGGTGAAAATGGTGTTAAAAATGCGATATTCCTTATATTTTAGAAGTTATGGCCAAAAAACAGTTTATTTAAAACTAAAAATAACATAAATTGTAAATTCAGGTTCGCTATTATGTGGCCCGGCTTATATAATACAGAGTGGCGCTGTGTCCTATCGCATCATGTGAATTGAAATGCAGATAGGTATCAAAGAGGGAGGAGCTTAAGTGACGAGGCGTCCGGCGTCATTTGGACGTCCATGTGTACCGGCTCTTACACTGAATTCAAATGCAATCTCGCCGCTCCACAAACTGCGGCGGTGGCCTCAACGGCGAGTCGAGCGGTTTATACATTCATCGTCCTAAAGCCGCCGCGGCTGCCGATTTTTGCGTTTATACACAGCGGTGCGCCGCTGCTCAATCCGCTTTTGAAACCTCTCGTCTGAGGTCGGGGAAGAGATGATGAAATTCAGCAACACTAGGCCTTTCTTCATTAATGGGATGCACCCAATGGCGACGCCCTTAAGTTTTAGAGCCATGTTTTGAAACAGAAATAAATTTACTGGGTGAAGCACAAACGACATGATGTCGAACAGATTCTATTCCTTGAACTAAATTGATCTCTACTCTCCATCATTGCGTGCAGTGAACATCCCGGATCATCTTTGCATCGCAAGCCATCGCTCGGATCATCTTTGCATCGCAAGCCATCGTTCGGCTCGGCATCGCACGCAGTGTGAACATCCACTAAGAAAAACAATTTAATGATGAGGGATGAGAGTTTAGACGTCTGAACGGTTTATCTATTAGATTAAGAAGGCGGACGTAACTGCTGCTTCAGGCCCGCCTCAAGGCAAACTGTCCAGCGCCAGCCGCGTGAGTAGAATGAATTTTCACTGGTGTTTATTTCAATAGACGAATGTATCTGAAGCGTGGCTATGGAAAGTGAAATGCCGTAGAATCCAAGCAATATAATATGTAGATAAGATACTTTCATTGTATGGCGATAAGATCGATTCCCAATAATCCATCCGGCGGCCTGTCCGGAATTCCTCCACCAATCCATCCGGCCGCCTCAAGGCGAACGCGTGACTAAAATGAATTTTCACTGAATTTTTTTGACATGGATATGTCTTATAGCTGGGGGTCATCCTAAAAATCTGTCCGTAACACGAAATGTCTGCTGTGCTACTCGGGGGTCAGAAGAGGAAACAAGCCCATTGAAATTTTTTCCGAGTTCTATGAATGTAGTGGCCGATTGGTTTACAGAGTATTTCCAACCAGGCTCACAGAATTTTGGCTTGTGCTCTCTGTCCCACGCTCTCAGTCAACGCAACGACGCGACGCCATAATCAAAACTCCTGCATACATACCATACCATACATTCAAAATGCTCAAAAATATAAAGTACGCTCCGTACTCCCTAACTTGACTAGGCCCCCAGAACACGTCGCAATAGACGAATGTATCTGAAGCGTGGCTATGGAAAGTGAAATGCTGTAGAATCCAAGCAATATAATATGTAGATAAGATACTTTCATTGTATGGCGATAAGATCGATTCCCAATAATCCATCCGGCGGCCTGTCCGGAATTCCTCCACCAATCCATCCGGCCGCCTCAAGGCGAACGCGTGACTAAAATGAATTTTCACTGAATTTTTTTGACATGGATATGTCTTATAGCTGGGGGTCATCCTAAAAATCTGTCCGTAACACGAAATGTCTGCTGTGCTACTCGGGGGTCAGAAGAGGAAACAAGCCCATTGAAATTTTTTCCGAGTTCTATGAATGTAGTGGCCGATTGGTTTACAGAGTATTTCCAACCAGGCTCACAGAATTTTGGCTTGTGCTCTCTGTCCCACGCTCTCAGTCAACGCAACGACGCGACGCCATAATCAAAACTCCTGCATACATACCATACCATACATTCAAAATGCTCAAAAATATAAAGTACGCTCCGTACTCCCTAACTTGACTAGGCCCCCAGAACACGTCGCAAGAAGTCGTCTACTCTCCTCGCTCGACATGCTCACACGCAATTTATGGTCTCCGAATGTATGCGAAATTTCGCTCAGGCCAGCGGACCTCTCCTCTCATTCATTCATATCACTCTCATTCTCACCATTTCATTAAACAAATTGTGCACTCCCGACATGCACATGCATAGACCCAATCTGAGGTCACAATGAATGAAATTCCATTTTTACTCATTGTTTAGGTCAAGGACGTCCAAGGACTTTCAATGACCTTCAATTTCCGTCAATTCCCATTCATTCATTTAATAAAATAGCGCCCATTGTACTATCTGAATCACTAGGGTCCCAGAAAAAGTAGCAAGTAGTCAGTTCGACTAACATTTGGACATGCGCAGACGCAATTTGAAAGAGTGTACATAGTTCCCGCCCCCCGAAGATGAGCGAGAGCGGATGAAGTTCATTCGAGCCAAATCGTGTGATCGCGCCTGTGGTTGTGCATTTGCAATGGCGACGATTTAAGGTCTGACTGGCCCACGATGTGGGCCCCCACCGCACGTGCAATAAACATATAGAACAAAAGCTTCATATACGGTACGATGCATTAGCACCATAAATGTTGACTTTCAATAGGGCGTGTCTATCTGTCTCATGTGGTTGGGTGTTCAATCTCATTAGAACGGGTGTATCCGGTTCATATGGGGGCGTTAGCTTTCAATGGGGTATGTCTCTCTGTCTCATGAAGGGGGTGCTAAGTTTCATTTGGGGCGGGTTTATCGGGAATCGGTTCTTGGAAGACAGGTTATTGGCTTTTGGTGGGAAATCATACAAAGTATCTACACTGCATGCATATACATCGGAACATGGATATGTCTTTGGCTACCGACTGCGTGGAACCTGTTGTGTTGAAGATATCGACGTAAGTTTTATAAAGATCCCAGTATAGTTATACTGGATGAAATCATTCGACAAAACACGTCCCACGCGTTCGGTTGGCATACGAGTAAGACATATCCATGTTCCGATGTATCTGCATGCAGTGTAGATACTTTGTATCATTTTTTCAATAGGCGAATGTATCTAAAGCTTGGCTATGGAAAGTAAAATGCCGTACAATTCAATACAATAGATAGATACTTTCATTCTATGGCGATAAGATCGATTCCCAATTATCCATCCGGCGGCCTGTTCGGAATTCCTCATCCGGCCGCGTGTTTCAGATATTAGGTGTACAACTTTGCTTCCGCCGCTTTCTGACAGACCGCTGTGTCGGAAAACGGCGGAAGCAAAGTTGTATATATAGGTATTTGTCTATTGAAAAAAAAAACTCCAGCGAAAATTCATTCTAGTCACGCGGCCGGACAGACCGCCGGATGGAATTGCTAGAGGAATTCCGGACAGGCCGCCTTGAGGCCACCGTATGGATAATTGGGAATCGATCTTATCGCCATAGAATGAAAGTATCTATCTATTGCATTGAATTGTACGGCATTTTGCTTTCCATAGCCAAGTTTCAGATCCATTCGTCTATTGAAAGTGCCGCACATGCCGTTGACGATCCGGAATTCCTCAAGCCCAGGCCTGATCAGTTTTTCCGGAGAAAAATTCCGGAACGTGTGTGATGGAGGCCTGGCGGGAATGATTTTCCTTCCGGCTGCCTGAAAGGCCAATCCGGCCGCCTGAAGGCGGCCTGAAACAACCATACACGATCCGGAATTCCTCAAGGCCGGGCCTCATCAGTTTTTCCGGACAGGAATTCCGGATGGTGTATGTTCGCCTTTAGTTTTGAATTTGAAAAGTCATCTTTATTTCTCCTTGTTTTAACGAAGACTGACTTACAAAACTAATTTACTTACGAAGAAGAATCTAAAGATAAGCAAAACGTATATCGGATATAAAAGTATTATCAATAGAAATTTATGACTCGTAGACAGTCTTAGTTGAAAGTTCATGAGTCCTACGTTATCGGCAGATGTTCTTATTATCTGAAGAAGAAACATGTCTAGTCTACTGAAGATAATATTAACTCTAGAAAAAAGTGTCATAATAAAAATTTAATGATGAATCTATGATGCCAACAATTTAGATAATGAAGGCGTAGGACGTAACTTCCCCCCTTCCCGTGTGGAGTGAGGTCACAGGCTGGACAGGAGTTCTGTATTTCGTTATCAATGCGGGATAGGTACGAGTTCAGACGTGAGCACCAGTCAGAACGAAGTTCAGCGAGTGTAGTCCTGGTTGTTGTGATGTCCGCGATTGAGGATAGCACTTCTTCACTGTGCAGTGTTGTGATGGCCGATCTGTATCTAGCGTTGTCGAAGGGAACTCTTTTAAACCTTTGGATCTCCCGCTTTAATTGTTGTAATTACTATATTCAAGTCCTTTTACATTAAGGCAACGATACGTTCCTGAATAACCATCAATATTAACCTTTTAATTAATTTTTGTGTAAATATCATTCATATCATATCTTCATTCAAATCTAACAATGAACTTGTATATAGGTACAATTGCATTTAATTTGCAGAGTATTTACCATACAGGAGAAACATGTTATACACATCAGTATCGAATACTCACTGTATAAACGGCATATTGTTGGAAATTACCAGTTCTGATTATCCTTTAATGTGTACACACAGCAATGCAATGACATTGTACCATGCTCTGAGTGTTCGAACAAAATGTTTCTCATTCAACATTTTACCTCGGCAATGTATTCTGGATTCTAACGGATAAAGGATTTCACCTTCTATCTTTGTTTGCCTATTACACAAACAAAACATCTATGTAGTACATACTTCAGTCTGGACCACGCACATATCCCTATTGCTAAAGGTATCTTTCATTGCGATAAAATTCACATTCATGTCGTGTCTTCAGCCCTATATAAGCAAAACATTGTCAGAGGGCCGGTAGCTTTGCGCAGAGGCGATATCGTAACCAATGAGGTTCAACCGAGGTGCGATTATTGCTAGTTGAAAACTTTAACCAATACCCCGCCATGAGTACGTGAAATATCGTGCGCTACGGCAATTTTTGGAAGCCCGAGAGGGCTCATAAATTATTCTCAATAAAAATGAAATATACCTGGCGCTGGCGTTTGTTGTGCGAGTAGCAAAGTCCCATAATAGTGGACTTGTACAACATGCTGGGCCAGTGATTACGAAGCGGTTTGGTAGCCGGTTCCGTGCTAGTCCACCGACCAGTTGTCAGATTGAAAGCTATCAACTTTCAGGTGGTCACTATTTACAAAAAAGAACTTTTGCATATGACGACGGCAAAAACTCCTCTTCCATAGTCCTCCGCGTGGGCGCCCCCTGGAACGGCAGTGGTCACTGACCATTGCCAACCAACGTCAAGCCGTCAGTGATGGCGGTGCGATGATTTGGTTGAGGTACCCCTGTGGTGTGGGGTGTGAAAAAAATACCACGGCCTTTCCCTTTGAGGGCCTGTCGTTAAAACCGACAATCAAAGGACAGGATGTGTATGCCAGCAACTTGCACTATCCGAAATCTTTATATGCTAACGAAACGTCAACTATGCCTCGGATAAGGACTGACTCAACGGTTACGACTTTTAGCTATCGTACAATGACAAAGATTGGATTCTGGAATGTGCGTACTCTCCTGGACAATGGATCAGAAGGTCCCCAGAACGCACGATTTCTTCAATTAGAGAGTGAATTTCTGAGGTACAAATTAAATATCTTAGGAGTTAGTGAGATAAGATGGTGGAACAGCGGAGAATTCATCTCTCCAACAGCACTGTATTGTTGTACTCCGGTAAAGCTACCGGTAGTCGTCGTGAGTCAGGTGTGGGGCTCCTTTTAACCAGAGCCGCGCGAAACTGTCTCTTATCCTGGGAACCGGTCTCTGACAGGGTCTTGACCGCCAGGTTCCGGACCAAAATGAGGAACATCTCAATAATACAATGTTATGCCCCTACTGAACCCGACAATGTCTTGGCAAAAGACTCCTTCTACGAAGAACTAAACGCCGTTCAGAGCAGAACACCTAAAGGTGACATTATAATGGTTATGGGTGATTTGAATGCGAAAGTTGGCGCTGATAACTATGAGCTCAGACATGTGATGGGGAGACACGGTCTTGGTGATCGTAATGACAACGGTGAAAGATTTGTAGAGTTCTGCAACTTTCACAGTCTCTTCATCGGTGGTACTATGTTTGAGCATAAGGACCACCACAAAATCAGTTGGTCCTCTGTTGATCGGCGCAGAACACAAAATCAGATCGACCATTTTGCCATTAGTAAAAGATTCAAGAGTTGCCTTCTGGACGTGCGAAACAAGAAGGGAGCCGATATTGGGATGGGAAGAGACCATTATCTTATGATCGCTAATGTTCGATTGCGTATTGCAGCCGTGCGCCGCCCCAGAGACGAAAGATCCAGGCCCCGCAAATTCAACACCGCTCGACTAAAAAATCCAGCTGTCTTACAACAATATAATGACCATCTTGCGCAAAAAGCGGCTGAGATAACTAGTCACCCAGATAGTGACATAAACGAAAACTGGGATGCCATAAAAAATGCGTACATTGATAGCGCAAATACCATCCTTGGCCCAAACCCGGATTGCCGGAATAAGCCCTGGATGTCCGACGCTTCATGGCAGCGGATTGTTGAAAGAAAGGAGCTGAAAGTTCGTTTGGCTGCAGCTTCAGACGACAATCGAAGCAGCATCGAACTCCTTTACCGTCAGAAAGCTCGAGAAGTTCAGCGTAGTGTGCGACGCGATAAAAGAGTTTATGCCAATTCTCTTTTAGCGTCAGCAGAAGAAGCCGCTAGAAGTAAAATAACAACTTAAACGCCGTATACGGTGTCATCAAGGAGTTTACAGGTGGTCGTAACTCCTGCCAACATCCGGTGAAAGATAGTGATGGAAAGGTACTTATCTTGGAAGAAGATCAAATGAGGCGGTGGAAAGAACACTTCGCCGCGGTCTTGAACCGTGTAACCTCTGGTGAAGTTCCCCCTCATATAGATAATTTAGCTAACCATCAAAATGTGCGTATACGGTCCACTGCCCCGACTAAAGAGGAAATAGTCACTGCAATTATTGCACTAAAACGAGGAAAGGCCGCCGGACTTGACGGCATCCCTGCCGAACTTTATCAAGCAGCGCCGAGCGTAACTGCCGATTTGCTGCACCCACTTGTTGATACTTATCTTGGAAGAAGATCAAATGAGGCGGTGGAAAGAACACTTCGCCGCGGTCTTGAACCGTGTAACCTCTGGTGAAGTTCCCTCTCATATAGATAATTTAGCTAACCATCAAAATGTGCGTATACGGTCCACTGCCCCGACTAAAGAGGAAATAGTCACTGCAATTATTGCACTAAAACGAGGAAAGGCCGCCGGACTTGACGGCATCCCTGCCGAACTTTATCAAGCAGCGCCGAGCGTAACTGCCGATTTGCTGCACCCACTTGTTGATAAAGCGTGGAATACAGAGACCTTTCCCACTGAGTGGAAGGAAGGTTTGATCATCAAACTTCGAAAGAAGGGTAGCCTCACAGACTGTAATAATTGGAGAGGCATTTGTGTGCTTCCTGCCGTTGCCAAGATAATAGCTAAAATCGTCCTGGAAAGACTAAAGGCCCACTTAGAAAGCACAATTGATGAAGAGCAGGCTGGCTTTCGATCCGGATTCTCCTGTGTCGATCACATTAACACCTTACGAATCATCATCGAGCAATGCGCTGAATACGATTCTCCGCTTCACTTGCTTTTCATCGATTTCGAAAAGGCTTTCGATAGTGTGAACCGGGATTCTATATGGGCGGCCTTGCGCAGGAGAGGCATCCCTGAGAAGCTTGTGGCTATTATTAAGGCAACCTATGACGGCGCGAAATGTCGCGTTCTGCATAAAGGTAAGGTGTCGGGGGACTTTGAGATTCGCAGTGGAGTTCGTCAGGGGTGCATCCTCTCACCGATCCTATTCCTCATTGTGATCGGCGATGTGTTGCATGCAGCCCTATCCGGGCTCGACAGAGGAATTCAATGGACTTTAACATCTTATCTACAACATCTTGACTACGCTGACGACATATGCCTACTCTCCCACAAAATCATGGATCTGTCCGCAATGGCGTTAGATCTCGAGAGGGAGGCAAGCAAGGTTGGGCTAAAGATTAATACCAACAAGACCAAGGTTCTTAGCCCGCCGTTGCGAAAAAGAAATCCGACACCTATTGCCATCAATATTAATGGGCAGCCTGTGGAGAAGGTGGACAACTTCGTCTACCTGGGTAGCATTGTTGCCGAAAATGGTGGTACGGAGCAGGACATCGCTCGTCGTATCAACCAGGCTAAACGCGCATACGGCATGCTGTCCAAAATCTGGCAGAGCAGTTGTCTCAGCATCAAGACCAAGCTGGGCCTGTTTCGCTCCCTGGTACTATCAGTGCTTTTGTATGGGAGCAGTACATGGAAAGTTTCCGTAGGAGTTACCAGAAAGCTGCAAGTTTTCGTCAATTCATGTCTTCGTCGAATTTTAAGAATTTTCTGGCCCGAAACAATATCAAATGAAGAGCTAAGTCGGCGTACGGGTCAGATGCCAATCGACGAATTGATACGCAGGCGAAAATGGCAGTGGATAGGTCACACGTTGCGGAAGAGTGATAACTGCATTGCTATGCATGCCATGAAATGGAACCCCATTTCCAACCAAGGCCGACCAAGAGGGGGTCCTCGAATCACATGGCGTCGATCTGTGGCAAAGGAGTGTCAGGTACTGGGCAAGTCTTTTGGGGAGTTGCGCCCCATTGCCCAGAACAGAGTACGATGGCGCGCAGGAGTAGTTGACGCGCTATGCCCCGCTAGGGGTTAAGGCAAAGTAGTATATGACGACGGCGCGGGTGTTCTTTGTGAACTGTCCGCCAGCATATGCTGGGCCCGGTCAGCGAGAGAATATGACATGTGGTGGAGAAAGTGGTGTTTTTCTCAGCATTTTGCGCCCCTCAGAGCCACAGCAGAGAGAACTCATTGAACAACCCTACCCTATCAGCCAAGATTCCGGGATTCTCCGCCGAAAACACGCGGAATACTATCAATATTTTGTGTCGAAAATAGATGGGCAGTCGGGATAGAATTTCTTTATTTACCTCCTTTAGGTCAATGTGTAAAGCTCGGTTACAATAAATCGGTTCTGAGCATTTTTATACCCTTCACGGATGTGATAGGGTATATTAACTTGGTCAGGAAGTTTGCAACGCAGATAAGGAAGCATCTCCGACCATATAAACTATATATGTATATTCTTGGTCAGTATGATGAGACGAGTCGATTAAGGTTTGTTCGTCTGTCTGTCTGTCCGTCTGGTTCTATGTAAACTAGTCCCTCAATTTTAAAGCTATCGAGCTGAAATTTTGTACAAAGCCTTCTTTCTATTGCACGCTGTAAATATGTCGGAACCAACGGAATCGGACCACTACGTCATATAGCTGTCATAGGAACGACCGGTCCAAAAATTAGTCTTTGTGAGAAAAAAATTTTTATTTCTAAAGATATCTTTTTCAGATTTCACACTAATCAATAGTATCTTTAGTCAAATCAAAGGCTAGCTTGTTCATTCTTTCTCATAGATGAATAGAGGGTAATTATTGCCGAATGCGATGCAGTAAATTCTTATGGAGAATTATAGGCGAAATCCAGACGAATAGGGTAGGCTGTTTTACACGCTATACCATCCAGCCGTTAGACCGTCCATTACCTCGCCCGTTAGACCGTCCATTACCTCGCCCGTTAGACTACGTATCAGAGCAGCTACTTGATTATAATGATTTATCATTATAAAAATCAAATAGCTGCTCTGATACGTGGTCTAAATTCCTCGGATCGTATGTAAAAAACTTATTTTGAAGAAGGTATTCGTAGCTTGGTTTTGTAGTAGTGAAGAAAAAGCTCATTTCCCCACTACGAAGCAATTTTCGTTATATTTACTAGCCAACTTGTCACTTCTATATTAGCAGGTAATCCAACAATCTCGTCTTAAGTCGCCGTGCCGTATTTCAAGCCATATCATGGCCCACAAAAAAACATTGTACCCCATTCGGCAATAATTACCCTCTACGAGGGAAAGATTGAAGAATGATCAGGACTAATTCATTGTAAGTGAGCTTAATACATATTCACCTACAGGAGTTAAATAAAGGAATTCTATCCCGACTGTCTATCTATTTTCGACACAAAATATTGATAATGTCCGCGTATTTTCTGTGGAGAATCCCGGAATCTTGGCTGATAGGGAAATTCTCAATAGTATGCCAGTGGCTGTGTGTTATGGAGGTGGCCATTTTAATAAATAATTACATATTTGACAATAAAGTAGAAGTCTGTAAGAAGATAAATAACAAAGACCGTTCACGAAAAATGAATGCTTATTGTATTGTTTTTTTTTGTGATTCACAGTGATGGAAAAACTACAGAAATAGAAAGCTAACTGTACCATGAATTTATTAGGGATTTTTTTTATTTACCTTGAAATTAATGTCGTTTTTTCGTCTTCAGACCACCACATTTTATTTCGCAACATTCAATAATGTTCAAATCAAAAGCCCTAAAAGTAATATAACATTGAAAAGCCAACCTCTGATGGCCTGGCCGTCCACTAGAAGCGTATTTGAGCGGCAACAAGCTTCCACGACACAAACGTCAACAAGCGGGTATACGCTCCAGATCCAATTGAGGATTTTCATGAACTGCGCTCACTACAAGCGTATTTGAGCGAAGCGGCTGCGAGCTTCTACGTGCACCACGTGACTCGAGCGCCAAATCCAAAAACTTTTGGAGTAACCGCTCGTAGCCGCGCGTTGACTTGAGGAATGTGCCGATTGATATTTTGTGCAATGGAAGAGATATATAGTACCTAGTTAAGGATACTGAGGCGCGAAGACGCCGACAATGGACGATCCCTGCCGCTCGTAGCCGCTTATTTCGCGAAAGCTTGTTGGCGCTTGTGTCGCGGGAGTACGTAGGCCTGCTCCTAAAACCGGCACAACGGCTTAAAACCGAACTTCTGGTCCCGAGATTCCTAGGCACCGATTTCAAAAAAGCCGAATCATTAAAAACCGATGAGAAAATCGAGTATTTTTTTTTCTACCGTATAGGAAAAGTTTTAGTTTTTGATTTCGGTGTGATTTGGCACGTCCAAGAGCGATGTTTGTCGGACGCATGTCTCTTGGCAACCGAAAGTGTGGATATACCAAATCACACTCAAATCAAAAGCTAAAACCTTTTCTTGAATAATGCCGTGCTGTACTGTACAAAAAATAGTCGATTTTCTCACTTGTTTTTAATGATTCGGTCTTTTTCTAATCACGAATCGGTTTTTAATGAGTAGTTTTTTGAGTACTCGGTTTTCTAATGAGTCGGTTTTTAACTTGGTTTTTTTTTTTAACCATGAACCGATTTTTTTAATGATGCGGTTGACCGCTAAGAAAAACAGTTTTCACAAAAACCTAAAACCGGTCTTCAAATCTTAGGACCGAGCAGATCTAGGAGTACGTCGCCGCACCAATATGCTTGTAGTGGATGGCCGGGCTTAAGGGAATTGGTCTGATGAATAAAAATTAGGGAGTTTTTGAGCCAGAGATTGAACGATTAAGTTGATGGGACTGAAGTCGAGCCTTTACGATCTTTTTTTTTGTATGGATTAGTTTTTACAAGGGCGAGTTGTCGGCCCTTGGCCTCGATGAAAGTTAGGTTAGGTAAGGGAGTTACCGCTCAGATCCGCAATCGAAGGAAGCACTTCATCACTATGCAGTGTTGTAATGGCCGACTTGTAGCTGCGGTTATCAAAGGGAACTCTTTTGAGCCTTTGGATCTCCCTCTCGCGGTCCCTAATGTTACATCTTACATGACGTGGCGGTGGGGTTTTGTCCATAAGGTTGGAGTTGGGATGGTTACTTCGATAACAGCCAACGAGATACATCGTAGTGAGGAGCGTGTTGTGGCTTCTTAAAGGGATGGTTACTTCGATAACAGCCAACCAGATACATCGTAGTGAGGAGCGTGTTGTGGCTTCTTAAAGGCATCATTCTCATAGTCTCTCTCGTGATGAAGATGATCCTGCGACATCAGGAGGCAGCCTGAGACAGTCATAACTGTTGTACTCTAGCATAGTTGTTAGTTGGTCCACCTGTCCACTGATTTATCCTTGTAAAAACTCCAGGTCCAAATCTTCCAATGCTGCAAGATGTCTCTTTGTTTGCCTCGAGTAAATAAATCTTGGATTTCGAAAACGTTTTACGGCGGTCTCAGAGCTCTCAATATCCCAGCAGGCCCGAGTCCGAGAGCGACGGCAGGTCGTAAAGTTGCCAACCTTGGGCCTTCCCCTTTATAGCTGGGGTTGTCAAGGTAATATTAATCACATCCGCTCTGTTTCTAGTAATAAAAATGGGTTTATTGCCTGTATTGACTATTTTGAGGTTAGTTGGGATTAAGAATTCTAATAAGTACCTTCCTCTTTCATTTACTATATATCAGTGCTCGCCGAAGTAAGTTACTTGAGATAGTTAAATTTCCTGTAACGATATTGCAAGTCTGACTAGGTAATTCGCACGACACTGAGACGCTCAGCAAGTCAGGTTACATCAACCACTTTTCTGCTTCCACTCGGAATCGGATATCGCGAACTTTTTTCATGTTTCGACATGGGAAAATCTGATAATTTGATTGAAACTGCATTGATAAGAACGTCCGAAAGGCCTTTGAGCTCACTTTTTTCAGCCAATCACTTGTTTTCTTTTTTCCTAGTGCTAATCATTTTTTTTCATCCATTTTTCAGGAACATGAAAAGACCTGCATACAAGACGACGATGTGATAATATGTGAGTCACCGTCACCCGATGAAGACGACGATCGAATCGCCGAACAGAGCGCAACAAACATTCTCGACAAATCGAACGATGAACGTCGCGAAGAATTTCTCCTAAATTTCGCCCTACAAAGTCGTAACATTCCGCCACCTGAAAAAGCACCCACGTTAGTTAGTAGCCACAGTAGTGGATCAAAAACAAAAGAAAAGCTTACGACGCTATCAGCAACATCCACCCCAAAATCCTCGCCCACAACAAAGGATAGCGTTGAAAGGTTCCGAATTGTTAGTGTGCCTTGTAGACGAAGTGGTCGAAATGTATCAAATGATACAAACACAAAGAACTCGTCGCCGCCTACGGAGAAAATGGAAAAGCTGAAACGGTTGCCGAGACGTAATCGTGCTGTATACGCGTTATCACGTTGTCCCACGGTGCCATTATCATCGCCGGCCGGTCGACTTATGATAAAATCCTCAAAAACTCTAATGACTGAAGACTACCTCTTTGAGCGGCTGGATCGTATGGAGCGCTTCTGCCACACGCCAATTCTATCGGAAGGCGGCGTAATGCGTCCTAAATTCATGTCACGCAAATATACTTTGCCCCATACGCCGGTTACATATAAAAAGCCTGCCGGTCCGCCCCATGTGCGTGTGTATTCGTTTCCACGACGCCAATTCTGGAATCGCTATCGGGCGGAGAGTTTCATGTTCGTGAACTCGTTGCTGTTGAAGCAGTGTCGACCGATAACGGTTCGACTGCGACGATTGAACGAGGCGAGTTACGAGAGGCGGGGCAACTCGTTCTTGATGCAATATTTTGGATCGTGCCGAGGCAGTATAAGAAGTAATAGTTCTGTAAGCAGTGATTGCACTAGCATTCGACATTTTGCCATTGCCGATGTTCGTAGTATGCACCAACCAAAGTCTAGTTCCGAAATTGTCCTCGACACGATTGATCTTTGTTCGTCGGACGATGATGAGAGCGATAGTAACAAAGCGGAGAATGGTAGTACTACAAACGAAACAGTAGTGCCAATGGAAACATGCAGTAGTGGCTCACAAGCACAAATAATAAGCTCAGAAGTTACACTGATGCGCGTCAGTAAGTGTTTAGACAAAGACATGGAACATATACGCAAGAAAGGTAGTTTCGAGGGAAACTTTCTGGTGTCTCAATCATGTCCAACACAACCCCCGACACCGCTTCAACCTTCTGTTTTCCTCTTCTCCAATTACACAACGGAGAATATCCACTCGAGGCATTGTACTGGCAGCGTAAATACTGTCAATGCAACGACTACCAACACCAGCTACGTCGCGAATGGATGTCGTCAGTCCGGATCGCCTGGGCAATATGTTCCACCGCTTCAAAATCATCTCAAGACAACAACCAATGACAACCAAGAGAACGTTGAGCGAAACAGTGTTAATCGGACATCGTCGGCTGTATTAAAAAATTCAAGTTTCAATACTCTACAAAATGGTGGCACAAACGATTGGTTACCAAACCTAAACTTATCCTTATCCAATACAAATCATCGTACTGAACGTAGTAATAGCACGACAACAACTAGTAATAATAACGGAAATAATAATAAATTAATACAATTGTACACATGTACGTCAGAAGAGAGTGATGTAGTTTTAAATAAAATCAATTCGCCAAATCGGACTATATCGATAGACCTGACTATCTAATATATTTAACGGTATAACATAGAAGAATGGGAACTTTATATTTAAGCATTATTCTAATCCTGTACATATTATATATATATACCAAACAGAAAAAAGGGAATCGAAAGTGTTGAAATTATATATGAATATCTTAGAACACACAACTAAGGGATTCGAATTAATTTGGAAGAAAAATACAATTTACACAATATCACGTGAGAAGTAATTTCATTAAAGTGGTTTCTGATTTAAATGATACTATATCTTGGATAAGTAAAATAAACATTATGCTTAGATTTCGTTCCTTTTAACGACGTCTTATTACGCCTAGTACGCACTGAGACTCTGAATAGATTCTTTTGCGTCTCGCCAGAATCTCGCCTGCCCCGACTCATTGCAAAATGCAAAAAATACTTACAAAATTCACAGCGACAATGAGGCGAGGCAGGCAAGACGCGAAAGAATCTATTCAATAGTCCCAGTGCGTACTAGGCGTTAAGTGCGTTACGTTTTTATCCGGTGTTGATAAGCTTAACGAGCACGCATTACAATATGGTTAATCTACACCTGATAAAGTCGTAAAAACGCACCAGTTATCAACGTACAATTCTTGATTTGTGTAAATTATCAGTTACTCTTCTCCATTTGTATAAATTATCAATTACTCTTACGTTTTTTTTATAGTTTCTTGTTATAATTTTTATTTAATTCTTTATATTATCCTAGCTATTAAATTCCACGAACGGATGAGACAATGTGAAATTAAGAACGTGATTATTTTTTATTATCCATAGCAAAAAAAAAATAAAATTAAAAAAAAAACTGAAAATGAAGTTCACAAACATGTGAGGAAAATAAAAAAAAATTCTGTGAAATACAAGATTTTCGAAAATGAAGCACATATGTTGTAATTTCTCTTAAATCAATTAAGTTTCAGAAGGAACCTTTCAAAAACGAGTTTCCTAAAATCCACTCCACTAAAATCCTGTAAATTTGAAAAATTGAGCTATACATTGAGAATCGGAGAAAATCCAATAAATTGGGGAACCTCCATCACTGGACTTACGAGCAAACAAACATTTTGGAATAGTACCGTGAACTCCAGGGAATTTTAGAGGAACCCCACTGAATCAAATTTCAACTTCGATGCATTTGAAGTAGAATTCAACGCTCTTTAATTTACTCATACAAGTTTTTTTTTTATCCGAGGCACCGTTTACTAGTTATAAGGATAATATTAAAAAAGGGTTGAAATTTCTCGGATCTTCGCCCACCAAAACTTAAGCTCACCTTCTGCGACCACAGGCCACTCGACTGTTTTCAACAACACTGGCATTCCCGTTGTGATGGACTACACTTTACCGAAATACCTTTTCGACAAGGGCTTTACTAGCCTCATCCCATCGAGGAATGCGTGGCAAGAGAACGTTAATTTGGCATCTGATACCATCAGCATTTTCACTGACGGCTCTATGACTGAGGGAGGGGTTGGGGCTGGTGTATATTTGGAGAAGCTGCGTATTGGCTTCTCACTCCACCTGCAAGGACACAGTAGCATTTTTCAAGCGGAAGTTTGTGCAATCTCCGAGGCGGTAACCTGGCTTGCGCGTAATGTCATATCTGCTAGGGATGTTATAATATACACAGATAATCAACCTGCGATCAAATCGCTCAGTTCCGTCTTGGTTATGTCAAAGACAGCTAAATTGTCGCAGCTCTCTCAGGCGGCTATTACACTATAAAAGTTCTTTTACAAATATCTTTTATAAAAGACATTTTCAAAGCACTTTTATAGTGTAATAGCCGCCTGAGAAAAGATTTGCGGCATGAACGTGGCTTGTTTCAAGTACTTTTCTTACAAGCTTGCAGTCCTTCACCTTAGGCGGCTAACACCTGCCATAGACGATGCGATCCATCGTCAGATCGATCTGACGATCGAAATTATATGGAACTGTCAAAAAAATCGTCAACGATAGTCACATAGTCCATAGTCATTGTAGTCCGGATGGCGCAACGGTTAGCACGTTCGCCTTCAACGCACTGGGCCCCGGTTCGATTCCGGGGATTTACGTGTCGGACTATGAGCCCACTCAGCTGTTAAATGAGTACCCATTATGGGGTAAATAACTCGGTTGAGCGTGTTGCTGATCACATACCTCTGCACAAAAACCGTCACGATCTAGAAAATGAGATGATGCTAACTCATCTCGAGGCCGTGGTTCAAATTGGACTGTTGCGCCAGTTATTTATTTATTATAGTCACATACACTGTGCGATCGATCTGACGATCACAATATCGTCAGATCGATCTGACGACGGATTGCATCGTATATGGAGGCTATAATATCATTCATAAACGTTCTTTTAAAATATCGAGCGTCAAAGATATTTGTAAAATAACTTTTATTGTGTATAGTCGCCTTAGTAAGATGGCGAGATTTTTCAACATTACCCTGTGCTGGATACCAGGTCATAGTGGTTTTTCTGGTAATTGTAAAGCTGATGAACTGGCCCGGGCTGGAACTACCAATATGACCAGGGAATGCTTTCGTAGTACGGGACGCGACAGCCCGACGTCGGGCCTTGGTCGCTTGGATCGTTGTCCTCCAATTGTCTCGGTCACGTGACCGCGTCCTCCAATCTTGAAAGCCCAGTAGTTGCGCGGCGTTAACATATACTGAACTCTCCCAACGAGGTCTCGGTCGTCCTCACAGTCTCGCTCCGTCGACTCGTTTTGCGTTCATTACTCTCTTTGGCATGCGACCATCGTCCTTTCGTTGTACATGATTGATTTTCGAAACTTCCAACTCATCGTACAGTTCAAACAACTCATGGTTGTACTGGATGCGCCATCCATCTCGACCGCAAACGGCCCCAAAAATTCGCCGTAGAACCTTACGTTCAAATGTGTCTAGCATGTTTCCGGGGGCTTGAGTTAGGGTCCAGCCGTAGCATAGCACTGGTCGTATAATGGTTTTGAACACGCGTGTTTCCGTGCACATACTTCGATTTCATTATGGGAAGAACCGAGAAAAAAGTCTTATTAGCTAACTGTATCCGTCGCTTGATTTCGTCAGTTTCGTTGGCGTCCCTTGACAAGTTGCAGCCCAGGTATATGAAGTCGTTCACGAACTCGATGTTGCGGTCCCCCACATTGATGCTCGATTGCACAGGTGTCCTTATCGTCGTTTGCATCATTATTTTAGTTTTACCCTCGTTGATACTTCCAACTTCTTTTGCAGCGGTATCGAGCGTATGCAGAAGTTCTTCTGCGTTGGCCAATCTTCGGGACATAATGTTGATGTCGTCGGCGGACACTGCTAATTGTGTCGACTTGATGAGTAGCCTATTGCTGTTGTCCATATTCATAGCCCGAATAGCGTATTCCAGTGCTAGGTTGAAGAGCGTCGGTGCCAGTCCATCGTCCTGTTTCAGACCAGTTTGTGTTTCAAATATAGTAGATCAGTACGTCAATTATGGATTCTGACCTGTGAGACGGAGTTGGTCATCGTCATCTTTGTCAGTCTCACTAATTTTGACGGTATACCAAATTGCAGCATGATGTTGTACAGTACTCCACGATCGATACTGTCGTATGCCTGCTAAGTCGACAAAGATTTGGTATACGTTTACGTTGTATTCCCAGCACCTCTGGAGTATCAGTTTGACCGTAAAGAGCTGGTCGGTTGTGGAGCGACCAGGTCTAAAACCGCTTTGATATTCGCCAATGATTCGTTTTGCGTTCGGTTTTATTCTATTTTCCAGAATTTTCGTCAAAATTTTATAGGACGTACAAACTAGTGATATGGCCCTGTAATTCTCACACCGCAGTTTGTCTCCCTTTTTGTGAATTGGACAGGAGTAATTGATGTATGGTATTAACTAGACCCGTTCCACCGAATTTTAGCAGTTCAACTGGGATCTCGTCAGTGCCCGACGCTTTATTTCGTTTTAGTGATCGTAACGCGAAATCAACTTCCTCTACTGTCGGGGGTTGTATGGGTGGACCTAGATCAACAATATCGTCGAGAGCTTCTTGTGTTGGAAAGTTTGATGGTAGGTTCAGAAACTCTTCAAAATAAGAGGCCCATCGTTTGGGAATGCCATCGGTGTCGCTGATGATGTTTCCATCCTTGTCCTTACAAAGGTTAGTCCTGGGTTGGTAGCCGTTCTTAATTGTATTTACTAGTTTCTACGCTTGTCTGGTGTTCCTATTAGCTAAGTTTTCGTTTATATTCAGCAACTGCTCGTCAAAGTATCTACGTTTCTTACGTCTAATTATTCTATTCGATATTCGCCGTAGCTCGTCATATTTTTCTCTTCTGTCTCTGGTTCCTCGTTGAATCCATTGCCTGTAGGCCTCATTTTTCGCGTCAAGTGAATTTTTGCATTCTTCGTCGAACCAGTCATTTCGCGCTCGCTGGGCTTTATATCCCACGACTTTCTCTGCGACATCCTTGAGTTCTTCCCAGAGCCCATGGTCGTCTGTGTTGCTGATGTTGTGTAGCATAGGTGATAGTCTTTCCTCAAGGGCGGTAGTATACGCCACCGCTGTAGCATCACTCAAAAGCTTATCAACCGCAAAGATTTTGGGAGGGCTGATTCTCGATTGGTCCACTGAGGAAATTCTACATCTGTAGGTCGTCTTCACCAAAGTGATGATCTGAGTCGCAGTTGGCTCCTCGATAGGAGCGGACATCCATCACACTAGACGCCCATCTCCTGCAAATGAGGACGTGGTCAATTTGGTTGACGGTATGTGCGTCTGGAGACTTCCAGGTCTGTTTGCGGGAAACACGTAGAGCTTACGACTAGATTCCCACTGCAGATGAAGTCGATAAGTTGCTGGCCGTTGTCGTTACATTCTTCGTGGAGACCGTGGCCTCCAGTGGTCCCCCGGTGCCAACTTTCATTTCCGACTTTCGCGTTAAAGTCTCCCAGCAGCAATTTGACGTCGTTTGTTGGAAGTGAGTCGAAGTGAGTCGAAGAGAGTCTCAAGGCGGGCGTAGAACTCGTCCTTTACTAAGTCTTCTTTAACTTCAGTGGGGCGTGCACATTGATGAGCCAGAGATTGAAGAATCGAGTCTTGATGCGAATCGCACATAGCCGTTCATTTATGGGTTTGAAGTCAGTAATGTGCGGCTTGAGGTGATTGTTTACTATAAATGCTACTCAAAACTCCTTGCGGCCCGATGCTTTGCCACTTGTGAAAATTGTGTGCGACTTCTTGTCATTAATCTCGCTGCCAAGCCAATTTGTTTCCTGGATTGCAGTAATGCTCAGTTTGTACTTTTCGACCTGTTGAAGGAGGGCCTTCTCGGCCCCCGGTTTGTTCAGGGAGCGTACATTCCAGGATCCGAAAGAATAATTTTTTAGTCGTTTGCGTGGTCGTCGTTGTTGATCCGTCCAATCCGAGGCTTTTGTTCCAGGTTTCTTGACGTGGAGTGGTTTTTACAAGGAAGAGTTGTCAGCACATCGCTTAACCCCATTCAGGGGATGGCCTCGGAAGATAGCTGCTTCAGATGGTTTAATAAGTTCACACAGTTGCAGCTGCAAGCTGGCAACTGCATTCTCCGAAACAAGTTTATGTCGATGAAACGTCAACTGGGCCACATGGAACAGTTGACGCGCTATGCCCCACAAGGGGTTAGGGCAATTGAGAGAGAGGAACTACGCAAGTCATTCCATCCTACTAAACTTGAGACGCTTAGGTGTTGGTCAGCCTATCTGCCTTTTTCCAAACTGTCTTATCGCTAAGACTTGGCCATCAACGATTTGATACACTGCCGTTATCAGGGGGCGCCCACGTGGAGTACTATGGAAAAGGTATTTTGCCCCCCCCCCCCCCATTCAGTATCTATAGAAGGGATTAAAATGATTTTCAGATCTTTCCCTAATTTTTAGTTTTAATATTTAATTTTACTGGCCCATACGGACAATTCGAGGATCTGCGAAATTTATGAAAATGCATCCCGGGACCACGAACCTGCGCCGATTAGCGTACAGTGTTGCTATATATTGCAGTGAACTCCTAAAGAAAAACAAGGAAAGGAAGCGAATTACGCTAGCAACTGCACTTCCGGAAAGTAGATATGCTATCGAAACGTCAACAAGGTATAGAAACGCAAGAGATGTTGACGCACCCATGGCCCTGGAGGGGTCAAGTCAATTAACAACAACAGTGATTTTATAAAACGGCATATACTGTATTTCGGATCATTCCACACTATCGTTGATGCTAATTATTGTACGGTTCACCACCGTCGTTGCTTTCTTTTTCAGCTTATTGATGCCATTTTTAACCCACAAAACTTAATCATTCTCCAAATTGTAAGCCCAATAGAATGCATCGAGCATTCCAGTTTTTAAATATCTGCAAAAGTTCATATTAGCCCGCCAAGCATACCAATCGGAAAGGAATGCCTTTTCAACTTACGTTCAGCGAATTACAAATGAAATGAATTCGAAATCTTTCTTTGCATTCGTTGCTGCGACGAAGCCTAGGCAAATCTGCGGTGGTTCGTGATATATTTCGAAAAACACAATTTTAAATAATTATAATAATTGTATTTACAGTATTAAAAAAATCAATATTCATTTACATTAAGCTAGAGTCGGACAATTAAAATATACATATATACAAAGTTGAACTTAGGAAATGACAAAAAAGCTTCATTTTTCAATTTTTCATTCACAGCTTACACGAGTTTTGAACTCTCGAAATATTCAGTTGCAAGAAGTATTACGGACTAAACTCCTCATACTTCTATCATATATATCAAATACGAGGGCGGTTCAAATATGATCGAGACAAACGCGCCTGTATGTTTTGAAGGTCGCGGCTTGAATATGTGATAGCTGGGTCCCTTACGAATAGTGTGGCATAGTTTTCGTCGCGAACGCACGTTTCACGCGCGTGCTACGACCATGAGTGAACATCAAGTGCCGACCGCCGTTGCGCAACGTATTGTCATTCGTTTTTTAGTGTGGGAAGGCGTTAAAAACACGGAAATTCTTCGGCGTTTGCGAAATCAGTTCGGTAGTGAGTGCCTGAGTAGGTCTGCTGTGTTTAAATGGGCCAAAGCGTTCAAAGATGGCCGCGGAACCATCGAGAATGAGTCGCATGATCGTCGACCGCGAACCAGCATCACACCAGACAACATTCGCCGCGTAGAACAACTCATTTTGGAGGACCGTAGGATAAATGTTCGAAACATTTCGGCTGAAGTCGGCATTAGTATTGGTAGGGTGGAGTCTATCATCCACGAACACCTTCAATATCGCAAAATAACGGCGCGATGGGTTCCCAAACTGTTGAACTTCGCGCGCCCTCATACCGCGCGTCTCACGCTCGATACAATATCAGAATTGGGGTGGGAGGTACTAGAACACCCCACCCCTACAGTCCGGATTTATCACCCTGCGACTACCACATGTTTGGACCACTGAAAGAAGCCCTCGGAGGTCAAAGATTCAACACCGACGACGAGGTAGAGGAGTTCGTGCGCACATGGCTGTCCAAGTTGACCAAGGAATTCCTCGATACCGGCATCAAAAAACTTCCGGAGAGGTGGCAAAAATGTGTAACTAGTGAGGGGAATTACCTAGAAAAACTGTAAATTTTTGTAAATATTTTCGATAATAAACAAATGTGTCAGAGCGTTTGTCTGGATCATATTTGAACCGCCCTCATATATCAGTTAACATGAATGTGCACATAGTAACCTAATTCTTAATTATTTGTATTATTGCACTGAATTCGACTTAGATACGGATATTGTGGTACGACTTCACCAATCCATTCAGGCTCAATTGCGGTGACGGTTCTCAAGAAATTTCTCTCCGTAGATACGAGTTCGGTGTATATAACGTATGACCATTTCGATTTACCGCACAGAACACTTGATGGATGAATTTTCGCCCGTTGTCGACTTGTTAGTGTCAAATAGAAATTATCACGTTGTAATTCCGCAATATTGTTAAAAAGACCGGCTATAAGGCACTTCCTAACGTTATCATAGTTTGTACCGCATGTCGATGATTGTATTCCACATTTTGTACAAATCTCCTGTAGTTGATTGCGAACGTCGCGAGCATAGAGTAAATTGCGAATGTTGAGAAAATTGTCGTGACACCAAAGCTGAAATATTTTTTTTTATTATTCAATGACATTCAAAGATTCAAATTGAAAGGAACAGTAATTCCATTTGAATAATCATTGGAAAAATCACGAAAACTTACAACGGACATACCTTAATTCTCTCCGTATTTTGAAATGCTTTGAAAACATTCAGTAGCGTCAAATGATCCCCGAATTTCGATTCAAATTTTGCATGCGCTAATGCTGCTAGCTCCCGCTTTTCCGTGTTTGTAATGAATATATTTTCACCGGACAATATAGCAACGATACTGAGTATTTCATCAATACAACCAAATTCAGGCGATATCAAAAGCAATTTACTATATTTAGGATCTAGAGGGAATAAGGCCATACGACGTCCGAGTGCAGTCAATTCTGGCAATTTTGTAGATTTTATCGCACCCAAAAGTTGCAACTGTTGATAGGCAGTGTCCATCGAATTTGTTGACGGTTTGTCAAGGAAATCGAATGTTTTACAATCAATTCCGAGCGCAAGAAGTTGTAGCACCTGTCGGAGAAAATCAACACGGGTAAAAGTTATGTTTTCTTTTTTGTGTGAGCTTATTCAGACATCAGACAAGTCATCGTACTTACCACCGATGCAAGATTACTTCGCAGGATCTCGGGTGTTGGCATTTTTTGAAACGAGTCCATTTCGTCGCGAGTGTATGTTCTATAGCAATGACCATCGGATTCGCGTCCCGCCCGTCCACATCTTTGCCAACTCTGTGCCTGGGATATTCGCGCCACTTTCAAGGACTCCATACCCGTCTGTGGATCGTAGACGCGACGCTTCACAAAACCACTATCAACTACATATCGAATACCGGGAATTGTAATTGAAGTTTCGGCAATATTTGTGGCCAGAATTATCTTACGCGAATTCGCCGCCGACGGTAGGAAACATTCTAGTTGCTTGTTTTGTGGCAGTTGAGAGTAGAGTGGAAAGACACGAAGTGTTGGAGCATTGAGGTTATTCGCCTGAAATAGAAGAATTAACGTGATTATTTGGTTTTCGAAAAAAAAAAATCTTCGGGTGGATGATATCTGAATTTAGGTTAGGTTAAGTAGATTGGCAGTCTAAGGGCTCCGCACAGACCGCTGGGGTCCAAGGGATACTACACATTTCAGGTACTCATCCCGTGTCGTTGCTAGCCCTTGCCAGAAGATCTTTGTTGGGGTGGAAGGAACCTGACTCATTGACGAAGCTCAAGACGTTCCTGCGGCAGCCGGTTCTTCGTACCGGAACGACCCATTTTTCGACGGCCAAGAGCTGCCAAACCCCCTCGATGCAAGAAGAACTGCAGTATTTGAAGCATCGCTACCACAACAACAACGAAGCTCAAGAGGCTTCTCTGAGCCCTCCAACTCTTTCAAGGTCGTTGAAGAAGTAAGCTCCTAGGCACTTTCATCTTCTTCTAGCGAGTGCAGGACATTCGCATAAGGGGGCTTCAGAGTTTCTTTCGTGTTTGGTATCTGGCAATTCCTGCAATCATCGCTAGTTATTAGCTTTTTCGCTATTTCGTTACCTAGAACTCCGTAATTGACCGGAATCCACCGGAGTTCCACGGTCCAGCTGATCCCAGTGCCTGTAGAACTGTTAGGCAGTTATTCACTGTCTTCGACTTGACAGTAACGGACTGTAGCGCCTTTATTGCTGCTTGACTGTCCTGATTTTACCCTTTTTCCAGGATGATATCATGTTGTTGTTGTGGTAGCGATGCTTCGAATACTGCAGTTCTTTTTGCATCGAGGGGGTTTGGGAGCTCCTCAACGTTGAAAAACGGGTCGTTGCGGTACGAAGAACCGGCTGCCGCAGGATAATATCATTTTTGGATCACAAGTACCTCCGCCTGGAAAATGCTACACTCATTCGGCAGTCTGCTTCCGTCTTGCCATCCGTGTGGAGGTTCAGTGCCTTCCTGCGTCCATGATCAACTACCCGGATCTGTTCCCTATCGGGTATACTGACTCCGAAGTTTGTATTGAATCCTACTTGTGGCTTCATATAGTCAGTATTATCTTCCAAAAACAACTCTGTTGTAAAAAAAATTCCCGCAAAAAAACTCTTCAGCCGCAAAAGGATTGATATGAACATAATTCCGCCAAAGTACTCGTAGCTTTGCGCCTGTTGTTGTAGCAATGGTCAGAAGTTCATTGTGTGAGTGTGTTACATGATGTTATTGTTCGTCATCATCGGTGTAAACGAATACAGCATGTAAGTAACACATAGTGACACATCCTTCTTGCATTGAAGGGGTTTGGCAGCTCTTGGCCGTTGTAAAAACAGGTCGCTCCGGTGCGTAGAACCGGCTGCCGCAGGAACGTAGCTTTGCGCCTCGCTCTAGGGTATGCATATTGAACCCTGATTAAATTAGTTAATTTCTTTTAACGCTGATTCGCGGGGAGCTTTGTGAGATTAAGCTCTGATGCCAAGTACTGTCTTCCCGCCCGGATTCCTTTATAGAGCTCCCTGCCTTATAAAAGACTAGAGATGCACAGGCCTGAAGTGATCAATGGACAACATCCGTATTGTATGCGCACAGATCAGAGCAGAACAAGAACTGCACGCGTCACACTTACAAAATTGCTCTGGATTGAGCCTGTTGTTGGTGTAATGCGTATGATTATTGTTCTGCACTTGATATCCACTGCACAAAAGAAAAAAACAGCTAAAACATAGTTTCTACTCCGTTCTTCTCTTTAATCAATTCCATTTTCCGTTTTATTGAGCAGCTTTTGTTTAATTAACTTAATTTCTCAATTCAATAAAATCATTCATTCATTCATGTTTTTCAGATCTTCCTACTTACGAGGATAAGGTGAAAAGTTCTCGGCCTGACAATGAAAGACTGCGATTTTCAGTTAAAAATTGAGTTTATTTTTCTACATAATCTCCCTTGACTTTAACACACTTGGTCCAGCGTTTCTGCAACATCAGAATTCCTTCCCGGAAGTGAGAGTCTGGAAGGCTGTGAAAATATTCATCTACGGCCCTCTCAACTTCATCATTGGATGCGAAGCGCTTCCCAGAAACAAATTTCTTCAAGATTGGGAACAGATGGAAGTCTGAGGGTGCCAAATCAGGAGAATAGGGGAGTCGTACCCCAAAACCCCCAGTTTTCCCAACGCACACTTGTGTACAGGTGCGTTGTCCTGCTGAAAGAAGATTTTGTTCTTCTTCAAGTCAGGCCTATTCTCGCGAATTTTGGCATCCAGCTAGTCAAGAAGTTTGGAGTAATATTCGCCTGTTATTGTTCTACCTTTTTCAAGGTAATCAATTAACAGGATCCCTTTCGCATCCCAGAACACGCAAGTCATGACCTTTCCGGCAGATGCGATCGACTTCGCTTTCTTTGGCACTGAACCACCGGTCTCCACCCACTGCTTCGACTGCTGTTTCGTTTCTGTCGTGTAGTGGTGGACCCAAGTCGGGTACCGATTGAATCGACGCAAAGATTGCTGCGAAAATCATTTGCGCATTTGCTTTTGATCGGCATTCAGCAAATGCGGCACCCATCTTGCGCAGAGCTTTAGCATCTCTAATTCTTTGTGCAAGATGTTTGGCACCCTTTCTTCCGATATTCCCACAGCCTCAGCAATATCACTCACTTTCATTCGCCTATCGTCCAACACGATATCATGCACTTTTTCGATGGTTTCCGGTGTGGTTGCGGTTTTTGACCGTCCGTCACGTGGGTCGTCTTCGAGGGGCGTGCGACCACGTTTAAATTTAGCTGCCCATTTTTTGACATCGGTTGACATCGAACTTTTGTTAACTTCGGATGAATTTCCTTAGGGTTAATCCATCCAAAACGAAGAATTTTATGACCGCACGATTTCTCCATTTTAACGAAAAACAGGTAAGTGTCACCATACACTATCGAACTCGAGCATGAACTTGGTACAAATGTTCTCTGAATATCTCAAGACACACACACACACTTCACATAAACGTGAAGAAAACCGGTCCACTTGCACTATGTTCGAGATCGAGTTCGACAGCGTATGGTGACACTAAGACGTCTACTGCAAAAATTCGTATAAGCAAACTACTTGAGAGAACAAGGTGAAACTTGTCATACGAACTAATGACACGTGCACCCAGGCAGGAAACATAAATTTTTGCTGATTATAACGGTATTTCTGTGTCAGGCCGAGAACTTTTCACCTTCCCCTCGTATATGTTTTTATTTTAAGCAAGCTCCCCGCCAAACAGCGTTAAAAGACATTAACTATTGTAATTTAACCAGGGTTCAAAATGCATAAGACGTCCGTATTCATAGCGTTTAAGGTCCCTGTTTTCAGTCGACCAATCCCACCACCGACTCTCTGTTCAGTTTTTACCATTATGATACATCTAGTATCTGGACAGAGATTGCCATTTGATTGATTGGTTATTTCAATTAAGTCTCCAATGTAGCAAATAAATTGATTGGAATTCCACTCAAACAATTTACGTTGTAATCAAAAAAATATCGCTTCAAAACTATTTGTATAAATTTATGTTATTAATTCCATGTTAAAAACAATCCGGTACAGCCATGAGTTGTATGAACTGTTACGATGAGCTGGAAGTATCGAAAATCGTTAAACTACAACGACTTGAATGAGCAGGGCATGTACAACGACGATGGACGATGATCGCATGCCGAAGAAAGTAATGAACGCACGACGAGTCGACGGAGCGAAACTGCGAGGACGACCGAGAGCTCGTTGGGAGAGCTCAGTATGTGCGGACGCCGCGCACTGGGCTTCCAAGACTGGAGGACGCGATCACGTCACGGAGATAATTGGAGGACAACGATCCAAGCGGTCAAGGCCTGACTTCGGGCTGTCGCGCCACGATGATGATGATGTTAAAAACAATAATAACTCACGGACCGGATAAAAACAAGAGGCGGGCCGGAGTTTGCCGACCTCTGCTCGTATAGCAGTAATCGAACGAACACGGCAACGGAGAGCGTCAATACTACCCATCAACCTAATGGGCCATATTCACCTTACTGTTCGGTTCAGACGCCGTAGATCCCCCGATCTGGTTTCGTGTACCATTGACAATGACCACGTCACCCGCAGTATCCCGAGCAGGGTACTGTCGGCCACATAGGCATCGTCAACCGCGATAGCCTGGGGTTTTCATATAACCCCTTTATCTTCACCGGGTCTCCAGGGAACTACTGCTACTTCACGGGACTGCGTTCCATCTTCGCCTTTACTCCTCCTTCTGGAGCTCTTTATGAATGTCAGACATCGCTCCTGCTACTTTCTGAGATACTAGTTCCTTTCTCTGTTTCTACGTTCTTCCGGAACTTCGTATGACTCTGAACGTTGGACTACGTAAAGTCGCTTCGTTTCGTTCAGAAAGATCTAAATCTGGATCATGGGTAAATCCGACGCCATGATTATTATCGTTCCTGCGCCAGCGGGTTCTACGTACCGGAGCGACCCATTCATCAGAACGGCCAAGAGCTGCTAAACTCCCTTCGATGCAACAAGGAAGTGTGTATGTGTACTACATGTTTAACTCCGTTTTTAACGAATATTGGGAGCAGTACATCTCGTCGCAGCTGCTCTCAATTCTTTTGGCCTTGACACCGAGGAGCTCGAAATGGAAATAAACATGTAAACACACACACACACTGCAACTCTGACCATCGCGACAACAACAAGACCATGAGTATCAAACACGAAACTTTGCATTTGAAAAATGACGTGAATAAAAAACTAAACGTTTAGCATAATCTATTTCAACCAATTTACCTTTTCAATTGATCTAATTTGCAGTACCATTGCATCGATTTCCTCCTGCCCGGTCAAAAATACCAACATATCGTGGCTGCAAGTGAAAAAAAAAACCCACACTGAAAATGATCAACCGTCTCAAAATGGAATACCGAGTGGCTACTTACTTCGGTGGTGCATTGCGGTGTATGTCGAAGATTGTCACGAGACATGCATGCAAGTAGTCACTTTGTGGCTCCTTGGCATGCATCACTTTCACTGGATACGTCCTACCCTCCAAATACATTCCTCGCACGCCAAAATACCGCCCGAAATGATCGACATCCATAGTGGCGGATGTTACGACAATTTTCAGGGGCGTCATGTTCATTTGTTTGCGCTGTTTTTGAGCGTCACGGACGATACCAAAAAGCACGTCCGTATTTATGGTCCTTTCGTGAACTTCGTCAAGGATAATTGCACTGTAATTTTTCAACAGGCGATCGGAAATAGCCTCGCGCACTATACAGCCATCCGTTATGAAGCGAATCTTTGTGGACTTTGTGGTGCAGTCTTCAAATCTGACGGTGAAGCCCACCGTTTCGCCCAGGTTCGAACCCATTTCCTGAGCGACCCGTTTCGCCACGGTAATAGCAGCCACCCGACGGGGTTGTGTCACGGCAATCATGCCACGGCTCGAGTAGCCAGCCTCGTGTAGGAATTGGGGCATTTGTGTGGTTTTGCCGGAGCCAGTCTCGCCCATGATAAGAATTGTGTCCGATTTGCGGAGCTCGAGGAGGATCCTACAAAGAAGCACGTAAAAAAATTATCCACAAGTGAAATTGCGTATTTGGCTTACCTTTGGCGGCATTGGTAGGCGGGCAACTTCTCTCGCTGCTCTTGAATAGACAGTGTCGTTGTTGAGCTCCTGGTGGTGCCATTTTTCTGTCCATTCACCTTGTCGGCGGCCGTGTCTTTGGCAATAAGATTGATACTTATTTTACTCTTTTTTGGGGATTTTTCAATAATTCCATTGGTGCTGGTCGACGACGGTGGCTCCTTGCGCTTTGCGGGAAATCCATTCAAAAGTCCGTTCCCGTTGGCTACGGTGGGCAATTTCGATACGAGCGAGTACTTTGAGTCCATTTCGGAAATTCGCTTTGGTCATATGCACCTGCACCGATTACATGTCGACGTTGCGACTTTAGTCAACAAAAGTGATCGTTTCGCGATTATTTTTCTTTTTAACGCACGAGGTTAATGAGCAGTTTGACACTAATGACAGTTGGGCTCAAGGGAAATCATCAAATTTGACAACACGGCGAACTGGTCGAAATCCGATTGGGGTATTGCCATCATAAATGAAATCAAGCTAAACGGAAGTTGCAGTATCGGATATGCAAAAGTCGTTACATTGTGTGCGTTCAGAAGGAACTGAGCAACTTCCGCTCAGCGAACATGTTCAGAACGAGCGGGCTCAGAAGCGACTGAGCAACTTCCGCTCGGGTGATCATGATCAAATTTCACCGAGCAAGAAATATTTCTGCTCACTGATCAGTGCTCAGTGCTCAGGTTCTTCTTCTTCTTTTTCAACCTCACGCTCAAGTTGCGACTTTCGAATTTTGACAGTTATCAAGTTGGTTGTTGTGTTTTCGCCGCTTTCGGCTTCTAGTTCTTTGGTTTTCGGGTGCTTTTGATTTTGTTTTCTCGTTGTTCGTGATTTTTGTAATGGACAGCGTGGGATTCATGTATGTTCCACTTTTCGGCACTTGACGTCTAAAATTGTCATCGTCAGCTTTCAGCTGGTCGATTTTTCAGCTGGTGAAGTAGCGTTCAGCAGGTGCAGACTCCAAACCGAGCTACTCCGGAGCTGCTCGCGAGCGGTTTCTGCTCTTTTGCCACCTTCTGAACGCACTCATTGTGTGCGTTCAGAAGGAACTGAGCAACTTTCGCTCAGCGAACATGTTCAGAACGAGCGGGTTCAGAAGTGACTGAGCAACTTCTGCTCGGGTGAGCATGATCAAATTTCACCGAGCAAGAAATATTTCTGCTCACTGATCAATGCTCAGGTTCTTCTTCTTCTTTTTCAACCTCACGCTCATGTTGCGAGTTTCCGAGTTTTGACAGTTATCAAATTGGTTGTTGTGTTTTCGGCGTTTTCGTCTTCTAGTTCTTTGGTTTTCGGGTGCTTTTGAATTTATTTTCTCGTTGTTCGTGATTTTTGTAATGGACAGCGTGGGATTCATGTATTTTCCACTTTTCGGCACTTGACGTCTAAAATTGTCATCGTCAGCTTTCAGCTGGTCGATTTGTCAGCTGGTGAAGTAGCGTTCAGCAGGTGCAGACTCCAAACCGAGCAGCTCCGAAGCTGCTCGCGAGCAGTTGCGGAGCTGCTCGCGAGCGGTTTCTGCTCTTTTGCCACCTTCTGAACGCACTCATTGAGCCAGCGTACGGAGTTTCGAATATATGGGGAAAGTATACAAAATATAAAATGAACCACCTTAAAAAAAGAATTACATAAAAAATGATTGAAAAACATACATATAAGTCTTTAATTTCAGTCTATTTTACAATGGCCCCATTTATACCGGAGCTAAAAGGAGTATTAACTAGATCATATTAGATTTAGTTCTAGTTCGTGGAGTGTTTATACCGACCGGTACTAAATATGGCAACTGTCAGATGTTGGCTTATCACCTGGATTTAAAGAGAGTTTTAGAAACATAAAGAGCCCAGAAGCTTCTTGTAGAAAGCGCTTTTATACCACCGACTCCAACACAACATAAACATCGACAAAAACAAGCGTCAACAACGAAAACACAAACCTAATCCAATTTTTTTAGTTCAATACCGTATCGCAAGTACATAGAGCTAAGAGCTAGTCCAATCAACTAATCCGACATGTTTACATCGTGGTGAGTTTGATGTAATTAGTTAATACTGAAACATAGTTCCACGGCATAAACGTAGCCAATGATTTTCTATTAATTAATAATTTTTATTTAAGTTTCGAGAATCGTCAAACTATAACGTCTACAATAGGCAGGACATATAAAACGAATGGACGATGACCGCATGCCTAAGAAAATATTCAACGCAAGTCGCGTCAACGGAGCAAGGCTGGGAGGAAGACCGAGAGCTCGTTGGAAAGGCTCAGTAGATAAGAACGCCGAACAACTTCTGGGAATCTGAAATTGGAAGACGCGGTCACTTGACCGAGATAATTGGAGGATAATGATCCAGGAGGTCAGGGTCCGACGACGGGCTTTTGCGCCACTATGATGATGATGAAAAAATATTTCCGTTCACCGCTGACGCGTTGACTCGTTGAATTTCATATAAAGGTTGGATTATAGTCTGCGCAAAGAACGCGGCTTCTGCTGTCATATAAAATTGGTCCAATGTATTTTTGTTGGAATTGTATATGCATAGAGACACACACGCATAGTAATATACCTTCTGTCATCACATCTCTCACGATTGCTCCCACTTCGCTTGTAACCTTCTTTGAATAAAGTTCGGTCTTTCTCATTCCCGATAAATACGCTTTTTAATAGTTACACGCGGCATAAATATAACTTCCACGCAAGAGGTTATGGGCCCAGTAGTGAAACTATCGCGTTAAATATTACGGATTAGTCAGAAACACGGTTGATTTGTGCGGATTTTGTTTTCGGAAATTTCGGGTCGTCGCCTTGCACAATGCCGAGAGACATCCAGTTCGAGAAGTTGAAAGGCTGAAAAAATTACAGCGAGTGGCGGCGTTCGATGCTAGCGTTCCTTCGGACTCGAAAATTGGCAAAATGTATCGCCGAAGAAGATACTGAGACGGACATTGGCAAGCTCGAGGAAGCTATGGGATGGCTGGTCTTAGCGACAGAATCCAACGTGGCGAACCATTTCAGCGACACAAGTAGTCCATTGGCCGTATGGAAATTGCTCCAAACGTCTTTCAGCGAGTCCGGAATCGACAGAGAGGTCTCTGCACTAATGGATCTCACTGGAATAAAGCTGGCTGAGTGTCCATCGTTGGATGACTATATTGGACGAACAATGGAGGCATGGAAAAGGTGCACTGCAGCGAAAGTTACCATCGCGGACCGAGTCGTTGCCTTGTTGTTGCTCGGAAAACTTGGCCCGGGATATCAGCCCTTCATTATGGGTCTGACAGCAAGTGGCACAGATATCACGACGGAGAAGGTTAAGTCTTCGTTGCTTAATCTTGTTCCGACAAACAGCGCGAAATCCGAAACTGCGTTTATAAGCGGACATGATAGCAAAAAAGCTGCGAGTAAAGGTAAACCACGATGTTTCGGTTGCAATAAAATCGGACATTACAAACGAAAGTGTCCCAACAGACAGAAACAAGACAGTGGGACATCAACGGCAAAGTTTGCCAATGCGTTTAGTGCAACGACGAGTGCAACAAAAACAACCGACTGGTTCATTGACAGTGGAGCCTCTCGGCATATGACACCGTGTCAAGACATTCTCGTTGACTTTCGGAAAACATCGCATCCAGATATATCAGTCGCAAACAATGAACGACTAAAAGTAATCGGCAGTGGTACTGCATACTTAAGCATTGATGGAATTGACATTTCCGTGCACAATGTTTTGTGTGTTCCCGGCTTAGGCGCGAATCTTCTCTCAGTTAGCGAGTTGATCAGAAGCAAAAACGCTGTCAAATTCGATGCCGGTGGTTGCTACGTGTATAATGTAAACAACGAATTGCTTGCAAAAGCGGAGACGTACGGTGGTATTTACAAGATCCAGGCAGAGCAGATACGTTGTGTATTGGCGACACACGGTGACATTATCGATTGGCATCGACGGCTGGGACATCTTAGTTACGGCGGTATGTGCAAGCTGAGATCCGCATGCGATGGATTGGAATTTAGCGGATCGAAGGTGTCTTTGGAAAGGTGTGCTAGTTGTGCCATAGGAAAGTCCTCTCGAAAGCCATTCAGTACAACTAATACTGATATAAAATCTTCCGGTTTACTTGATTTGGTTCATATGGATGTATGCGGACCCATGGAAACCACATCAATAGGCGGAGCGAAATACTTTGTCACACTAATCGACGACTTTTCGCGAAAAGTGTTTGTATCATTCATGACACATAAGAGCGCTGTTCCTGAGATATTCCGTACATTCAAATCAACAGCTGAGAACCAAACAACACGCAAAATAAAACGCATCCGTACAGACAATGGAACAGAGTTTGTGAACGCGGCTATGACGAATATCTGTAAAACGTCCGGAGTTATCCACGAGACAACCGTCCCATATACGCCCGAGCAAAACGGCATTGCCGAGCGTATGAACCGAACGCTAATAGAACGCGCTAAATGTATGCTGGCCGATGCAGAACTCGAGAAGAAATTTTGGGCAGAGGCGGTCAGCCATGCGGCGTATCTGGTTAATCGGTCGGTCAATCGAACTGTGGGCAAAACCCCGGAAGAAGTGTGGACTGGACAGCGACCAGACTTACGCAGCCTAAAAACCTTCGGAAATCGTGTGATGGTCCATGTTCCTAAGCCATTACGAAGGAAATGGGACGCCAAAGCGTCCGAAATGTTATTCGTTGGATACGCCGACACCCAAAAGGGATTACGCTGTTACGATCCAAAAAGGGAGAAGATAGTTATCAGCCGTGACGTAGATTTTCTTCAACATCGAATTCCAAGCCCTCGAATGGTCTTACCCAAAGTGACGAAGTCTACCCCGAATTTCGGTGTTGATGTTCCAAGCGACTCGGAAGAAGATGAAGATCCAGTTGGGGCTAATGACTCGAAGGACAACGAAGAATCAGCAATCAACGATACGAATGATACGACAGTCGACGATGTGACTTGTGACCCTGATTTTGTAGCGCAGATTCCGGAAGCAGAATCGTCTCCAGTCATCGATCAAACGAGAGAAGAACGAATCCGGCGCCCAGTAGACCGTTTTGATCCATCATCATATTTGGCATGTGAACATGAAGCAGGAGATCCACCGACTCGGGAGGCGGCTTTAAGTGGTCATAATGCAACGCAGTGGAGAGACGCGATGGCCGATGAGATGAAATCGTTACGCGTAAATGAGACGTGGGATCTTGTCGAGCTACCACCTGGTAGACAAGCCATCAAAACGAAATGGGTATTCAGAACGAAAAGAGCAGACAATGGCACGATAATACGTCACAAGGCGCGATTGGTAGCCAAAGGTTGCGCTCAAAAATACGGCTTGGACTATACCGAGACGTATTCACCCGTCGTCCGCTACACTTCTGTTCGACTGCTTATTGCGATAGCAGCGCAACGTCGTCTGAACATAGACCAAATGGATGCCATAACTGCGTATCTACAAGGCACACTTGAAGAGGACATATATATTCACCAACCCGAAGGATTTCAGGACGATACTGGTCGCGTATGCAAATTAAAGAAAGCGATGTATGGGTTGAAGCAGAGTGGACGCCAGTGGAATAGGTGTCTCGATGACGCTTTGAAATCGTTCGGCCTCACCAAATCAAAGTTGGATCCGTGCGTCTACTATACGGAGAACGTCAACTTGATTATCGCTATTTATGTAGACGACTTCCTTATATTTTGGAAGTGCGCTCAGACCCGCGACACTTTAGTGAAGAAACTCACGGATAAATTTCATATGAAGTATATGGGACGTGCTAAAACATGTATTGGTTTGACGATACAGTACGAGGACGATGGCATTTGTATTGAGCAGTCATCATATGCCAAGGAAATTCTTGTTCGGTTCGGAATGAGCAAGTGCAAGGCTGTATCAACTCCAACCGATTCGACTCATAAACTATCAGCAGCGAACAAGGAAGATGTTCTAACTGACGTGCCCTATCAGGAGGCAGTTGGGTGCCTGCTATATCTTGTCCAGGGGACTCGTCCAGACTTAGCATTCGCAGTCAACAATGTGAGCCGATTCAATACTACACACTCTACGCAACATTGGACAGCTGTCAAACGGATATTTCGCTACCTCCAAGGTACTATCAATAACAAAATTAAATATCGTTTTTCAGATCCGACAGAAACGTTAAGTGGATATGTAGATGCAGACTGGGCATCCGATGTCGACACCCGGCGATCATGCTCTGGATGGGTATTCACGCTATCTGGTGGAGCTGTTTCCTGGAGTTGTAAAAGGCAGACGACAGTGGCACTCTCGACGGCAGAAGCCGAATATATGGCCATGACTTCTGCAGCACAGGAAACGTCTTGGTTGGTTCAATTTTTAAGCCAGTTTGAAACAGTCGGAACCGTGTGTTTACATGGCGACAATCAAGGGGCGTTGGATATTGCCAAGGAGGATGCATACCGACCGACCACCAAGCATATCAGCATTCGGTTTCACTTCGTAAGGGACCTGGTTTTGAACGGAACGCTTCGATTCAAATATGTATCCACCGAACTTAATGTTGCCGATTGTTTGACGAAAGGCGTCAGCGCAAGAAAGTTGTTATTTTGTGTCTCTAATATGGGCATAATATTTGCTTCATCATAAAATCATTTTGAAGTAAAGTAATGAATTAACTATTGTTTTGAATAATCATTGTATTTTGGATTGCATTTTGAATTAATGATTGTTATAATTAAGCAAGTTGGGGTGTTGGAATTGTATATGCATAGAGACACACACGCATAGTAATATACCTTCTGTCATCACATCTCTCACGATTGCTCCCACTTCGCTTGTAACCTTCTTTGAATAAAGTTCGGTCTTTCTCATTCCCGATAAATACGCTTTTTAATAGTTACACGCGGCATAAATATAACTTCCACGCAAGAATTTTGGATAGCGATAAGTATACTCTGCGCGAACAACACGTCACTCACGAAGACGAGTTCAACTTTGTCGGAATCAACGAGCGCCGAAGTGTCCATTCACATATGCATGTGTTTTAAAACTGTGGGCGATCATTTGTTTTGTTCTAAGTTACTGTTATGCTCTTGGAAGTGCATTGTTTCTATTCTTAATATAAAAAAGTGTTGCGAGTTTGTTGAGAAGCCAGTTTTCCACAGTTCAAATGTGTTAAACGAACGCGAACAAGAGATTTAACTATAACAGGCTGAACAGCGATTTTCGCTGACTGCGACCTATGGACGTATTTGGCGCACAATCTAATTAGGCGGTAAAAAGTGTGTGACAACAACAGTGACGTTCAGCAGACGCAGGCAGCATAACGGACGATTGTTCGGTATCTTTTGAATCCAGCCATTTCACACACAATTTCATCAACTCTTCATATTACAACTTTTCAGTCTGAGCTTAAAAATGCAGGCAACGAAACAATTATGACCATATAACAAAAACAACCAACATTCTGACTTTGGCTAAAAGATTTATTGGATTATAAATATGTATATATAATAAAAACCCTAACTTACAAATTATCAACAACATTATCATTATCCCAACTTCCAATCCTCGGCCAATATAAAACTTTCAACAATGCGCCATAAAACTTCCAATGCATAATTTTGCGTACATCTTGCAAACGAGGGTATCGCAACATCACCGCCACCCACATTGACGTTATTCTGCGGAAATCCAAATTGATCCGCTACGGCATTATCAAAATTAAATATTGAACTCAAAGATGGTAATCCGTTGGGTAGCTGTACGTTATCCAGTGATGGCAATCCACTAACATCCACATTCCCCAGCTGCCTTGGCCCAGCAAACGAGGATCCCGTTAAATGAGTCCTTCCGAAAGTGGAGTGATCGAAACGACCCTCTACAGAATTCGTCCTCCTGGCGTTGCTTCGAGTGAATTGATTATAGAGGCCTTGTTGACGACTTAATCCTTCGGATTGTTGATTGTTTTCAAAGATTTCGTTACTCAGACTGTTATCGTCAAAATTGGATAAATCTATTGATGAATTCTGTTGATCGGCATTGGCTTCCGAGAGCAGTCCAGAGATGTAAGTCGAAGCAAATTGATACGCCACATTTAGTGCTCGAACTGTATTAGGTATGGTGATCGCTGAAATGATGTTCGGGTAGGATTTTAAAACAAACTTTCTCATGCAACTTGAATAGGATATTTCCGGACTGTAATAGTTATATGCGGTTAGCATTTGTGCAGCGAAGTTTTGCACTAGTCTGAGCGAGGAAACGAATGGTTTGATTACAGCAGATGGACTAGGTGATAACGATCTGTTTGACAAAAGAAAAAAATAATGGTTAAAATTTGAACAGAGGTGGGAACCAGATTTCTATTTTAATATTCTTTCACATTGCAATATGGACGATTAAATTAAATTTTTAAATTAAAAAGTTATTTTCCGATGCTGTACTACATTGAATAAAAGACGCTGCTTTCTAATTCTGTACTGCTTCGAATTGGTGTACAAGTAAAATACAATCCAGCAAGTATTTAAGAACAAATCAATTCTAGTGAAATTTTCTAGTTTTTTTTTTCATTCTTTAGAAACTTAGTGGGTAAAATAACAGCTCTCATTGAAATAGACAGAACTTCCTATAAAACGATGGAGTTTCCCAGTATCAATATAAGATGACCAAGCTTAAGCTGACACTTCAGTGAAGAAGTGATATTCAAGAAATGCATTTCACTATCTTACAGGAGTAGGACATCATCATCATCGTGGTGCGACAGCCTGACGTCGGGCTTTGACCGCTTGGATCGTTGTCCTCCAATTATCTCGGTCACATGACAGCGTACTCCAATTTTGGAAGCCCAGTAGTTGTGTGGCGTCCACACCTACTGAGCTCTCCCAACGAGATCTCGGTCGTCTAGGCAGTCTCGCTCCGTCGACTCGTTCTGCATTCATTACTCTCTTTGGTATGCGATCATCGTCCATTCTATGTACATGCCCTGCCCATTGAAGTCGCTTCGAAACTTCCAGCTCATCGTACAGTTCATACAACTCATGGTTGTACCGGATGCGCCATCCATCTCGATTGCAAACAGCCCCGAAAATACGCCGTAGAACCTTACGTTCAAATATGTCTAGCATGTTTCCCGAGGCTTGAGTTAGGGTCCATGATTCGCAGCCATAGATAGCATAGCACTGGTCGTATAATGGTTTTGTACACGCGGAGCTTCATGTTTCTGTGCACATGTTTCGATTTCATTATGGGAAGAACTGAGAAAAAAGTTTTATTAGCTAACTGTATCCGTCGCTTGATTTCGTCAGTTTCGTTGGCGTCCCTTGACAAGTTGCAGCCCAGGTATATGAAGTCGTTCACGAACCCGATGTTGAGGTGCCCCACATTGATGATCGTTTGTGCAGGTGTCTTTGTCGTCGATTGCATCATTATTTTACAATAGTTTTACCCTCGTTGATACGTAGTCCAACTTCTTTGGCAGCGGTATCGAGCGTATGCAGAAGTTCTTCTGCGTCGGCCAGTCTTTGGGACATGATGTTGATGTCGTAGGCGTACGATGCTAATTCTGTCGACTTGATGAGTAGCGTATTGCTGTTGTCCAAATTCATAGCCCGAATAGCGTATTCCAGGGCTAGGTTGAAGAGGGTCGGTGCCAGTCCATCGCCCTGTTTTAGACCAGTGCGTGTTTCAAATAAATCAGTAGGTCTATTATGGATCCTGACTTGTGAGACTGAGTTGGTCATTGGTAACATTGCTCAGAAGCTTATCAACCGCAAAGATTTTGGGAGGGCTGATTCTCGATTGGTGCACTGAGGAAATTCTACATCTGTAGGTCGTCTTCACCAGGTGACGATCTGAGTCGCAGTTTGCTCCTCGATTGGAGCGAACATCCATCACACTAGACGCCCATCTCCTGCAAATGAGGACGTGATCAATTTGGTTGACAGTGTGTGCGTCTGGAGATTTCCAGGTCTGCTTGTGAATGCGTCGATGCGGGAAACACGTAGAGCTTACGACTAGATTCCTGCTGCACGCGAAGTCGATAAGTCGCTGGCCGTTGTCGTTACATTCTCCGTGGAGACTGTGGCCTCCAGTGGTTCCCCGGTGCCAACTTTCATTTCCGACTTTCGCGTTAAAGTCTCCCAGCAGCAATTTGACATCGTTTGTTGGAAGTGAGTCGAAGAGAGTCTCAAGGCGGGCGTAGAACTCGTCTTTTACTGCGTCTTCTTTAACTTCATTGGGGGCATGCACATTGATGAGCCAGAAATTGAAGAATCGAGTCTTGATGCGAATCGCACATAGCCGTTCATGTATAGGTTAGAAGTCAGTAATGTGCGGCTTAAGGTGATTGTTTACTATAAATGCTACTCCAAACTCCATGCGGCCCGATGGTAAGATTTGTGTGCGATTTCTTGTCATTAATCTCGCTGCCAAGCCAATTTGTTCCCTGGACTGCAGTAATGCTCAGTTTGTACTTTTCGACTTGTTGAAGGAGGGCCTTCTCAGCCCCCGGTTTGTTCAGGGAGCGTACATTCCAGGATCCGAAAGAATAATCCTTTAGTCGTTTGTGTGGTCGTCGTTGTTGATCCGTCCAATCCGAGGCTTTTGTTCCAGGTTTCTTGACATGGAGTGGTTGGAGGACGAGTTGTCAGCACGTCAATCAGGGGATGGCCTCGGAAGATAGCTCCTTTAGATGGTATAATAAACGTGCTGGAGTTCACACAACTATGTTGCAGGTCCAACTACGCAAGTCATTCCATCCTATTAAATCTGAGACGCTTAGGTGTTGGTCAGCCATTCAGGCTACAGCTATCGGCTTTTTTCCAAATGTCTTATCGCTAAGACTTGGCCGTCACACTGCCGTTACCAGGGAGCGCCCACGAGGAGGACTATGGATAAGGTCTTTTGCCCCCCCCCCCCCCCCCATATAATTATATCGGAAGCTACAAATAAATTCACTCTGTTTGAATTCAGTCGGGAAATTGTTTAATTATTTATATTGGGAAAAAGTTTAATTCATTTGGGAAGGAGTTTTTTTCATTTGGGATAAGGATTAACTCAATCGGGAACTACTATAAATTTTACTTCCTGATTCCGCAGTACTTAATAGGAATTCAAAAAGTAGACAGCGAAATATCTAGAGGAAAGAGCGTTGCAATCTGCGTCAAAATTGGCAATCCAAAATAAATTTCGAACGTAATTAGGATTGATTGTAGATCCAGTAAAACAGAGCAAGGGTACATCAAATGATGGAAATTCTGCCCGCAGATTTTTTTCAAACCCCAAAATATCAGCCGAAATACTGGAAATGACGAATGTTTGATTTAAAGATTTGCTGTGATCCTTCAAGTTATTTCATCGGTAAGTTAGTTTTATATTGTATAATTATATCGAAAGCTACAAATAAATTCACTCTGCTCGAATTCAATCGGGAAATAGTTTAATTATATTGGGGAAAAGTTTAATTCATTTGGGAAGGAGTTTTTTCATTTGGGATAAGGATTAACTCAATCGGGAAATACTATTATATATATGCCACGATGTCGAGTTAAGTTATCACGGAGTTAATATGCTGAATTGAAACATGTTGAAAGATCCAAATTTTCAGTTAATTTGAAGTTTTTGTAAAAAATTTAATTGCAAAATAAGAGAACATAAATCATTGCTTTTTTTGCTTTACCTGAATATGCATAGGAAAGACAAAAAGCTTAAAATTGATATAATTAATATGTAAATTAGTACTCACGCCTGTCTTCCATCGTTGTCATCTTCAATCTCTCTCATCAAAACATCTTCCAAGTATTTTGCAACATATTGAGCTGCATTCGACACTATCCTCACAGTATTGAATATACCTTCATATTTAGTTATCATCGCACTAAAATTATACAACTGATTTATCCTGAATAATTACGCTTTGTCTTAATCTAAAGAAAACGCACTTTTTCTCATTTATCCGATCGTTGGGAACGAATCCTCCCAAGGCTTCGGCGAAATTGCGAACGCCCATTACAAAAGTCCGTAGAGTGATCAGGAACTTCCGTACATCACCTCTGGAAAACAGTTCTGGCCTGAATATTGAAAATAAACAAAAAAGTGGCTACTGGTAAAAGTGAAATCTCTGGCACACCATTATTTACCAACATTTGTCTCGATTCCCTCCGAACTGTGTCACCAGCATCGCTTGGCAGTGCATCACGCCCGGGTGATGATCCATCACTTAGTGCTGCATTTCCTGCGACGGGATCACACTGCACTGTTTGCGCTGCGAAGAGCACCACCATCACCAGCAGCGCTACAATAATTTCTATATAGATCGCCAATCTGATCATCATCTTTGCAATGATCTTGAAGAAAACAGACACAAATACACACTAAACACTAAAGTTACACGACTATTATAGTGGCTGCGGCTATACAGACCTGTCTGGCAGACACATTAAAATGCTTCTAGGTCTACTTTTCGAATAAACGTCTAATCACTTTGTGACGATGTTGCGGCGCGGAAACCGTTGATGGTTTGGGAATTTCTTCGGGCCTCATGCTATCTTAAAAAAAAAACTCAATGTTGCAATTAGCACTGACGCGGCATCGTCCGCAGGAAAGTCTGAGAAAAGTGGCTAATAGCCATCGGCTCTACTGAAATCGATGCGACAACTACTTACATACCCGGCGGTGGACTCTTTTAATTACTCATGATCGGCTCAAGTGTACTATGCTGTATGAGCGCGGTATGCCCACTACCATACCTCAGATATAGTGGCACCGCAACGTCTCGGGGACATAGCGACTTCACCGGTAGATCTACGGAATTTCTTCTGGCAATCTATGTATCTCCAGCTTCTTCGGAGTCTATAATCTGTGCCCGAAGACGGACAAATATTTGTCACAAAAATGTAAGCATACTAAGACGATAGAATTTTACACGAGTGTTTACTAGTCGCTTAGAGTGGGACGATTTTGGTAAAATCTCCACCCGTTTCGAGGTCATGATCATTTACATTTTGGGCTACCCCAGAAGCAAGACGATATCGTTGGACAAGATAAACACTTCAGGTAAATTTCTTCCTATCTTTTTTTCGCATACTCTTTTCTATTTTATTTTGCAATCTTTGATGCATCCACATTGAGAGGTTGATTTGAATTTTAAATCATCAACCATTCCGTGATTATTAAGTACTACGGAGCGCGAAGCAGTTGCGGTTGTCTTGGATGAAAACGAGTTCATTCAGTTAGTTTGGCTTACCTGTTTTCGATACTATCATGTCTTCGGAAAGTATAGTAAAATTTCAAGAATGACCTGTAATGTGATAATTATTTGTCAATAGCCATGTTCTGGACAAGGCATACCTTAGGAGTTAGGAAGGTGAAAGCAAAACAACTTCCGCTCGTTGGACTTTATCAACAATGTACATAAATGCATGGTACTTAATACCTAAGTGATAGGAAGTTTTACAAACCGTAACGACGTGATGGTCCTGGTGATATGATGGCTTTTCTTTTTCAAAAATATAAAGCATTTACGATGCAAATATGTTTAATATAATGAGCCTATTAAAGTTAAAAACTAAACGCCATGTAGATTGCGTGTACTATCTTCGAAAGCAACATCTACATAGATTCACCAAGAAATTAGGCTCAAGAGTTCCTGGACCGGACTACTTTCCATCCTTCCTTTCAAAATGAAGGTTTCCATAAATCATCATCATCGTGGCCCGACAGCCCAACGTCGGACCTTGGCTGCCTGGATCGTTGTCCTCCAATTATCTCGGTCACGTGACCGCGTCCTCTAATCTTGGAAGCCTAGTAGTTGCGCGGCGTCCACATATACTGAGCTCTCCCAACGAGAACTCGGTCGTCTTCGCAGTCTCGCTTCTTCGACTCGTTTCGCGTTCATTACTGTCTTTGGCATGCGATCATCGTCCATTCGTTGTACATGACCTGTCCATTGAAGTCGTTGTTTGACGATTTTCGAAACTTCCAGCTCATCGTACAGTTCATACAACTCATGGTTGTACCGGATGCGCCATCCATCTCGATCGCAAACAGCCCCGAAAATTCGCCGCAGAACCTTACGTTCAAATGAGTCTAGCATGTTTCCGGAGGCTTGAGTTAGGGTCCATGCTTCGCAGCCATAGCATAGCATTGGTCGTATAATGGTGTTGTACACGCGGAGCTTCATGTTTCTGTGCACATGTTTCGATTTCATTATGGGGAAAACCGAGAAAAAAGTCTTATTAGCCAACTGCATCCGTCGCTTGATTTCGTCGGTTTCGTTGGCGTCACTTGACAAGTTGCAACCCAGGTATATGAAGTTGTTCACGAGCCCGATGTTGAAGTGCCCCACAATGTGTGCGTTCAGAAGGAACTGAGCAACTTCCGCTCAGCGAACATGTTCAGAACGAGCGGGTTCAGAAGTGACCGAGCAACTTCTGCTCGGGTGAGCATGATCAAATTTCACCGAGCAAGAAATATTTCTGCTCACTGATCAGTCCTCAGGTTCTTCTTCTTCTTTTCAACCTCACGCTCATGTTGCGAGTTTCGACTTTTGACAATTGTCAAATTGGGTTTGTTGTGTTTAGGTTGTGTTTTCTTGGTGTTTTCGCCGTTTCTGTGTTGTTTTCTCGTTTTTTTGGGATTTTCATCATGGACAGCGTGGGATTCATGTATTTTCCACTTTTCGGCACTTGACGTCTAAAATTGTCATCGCCAGCTTTCAGCTGGTCGATTTGTCGGCTGGTGAAGTAGCGTTCAGCAGGTGCAGACTCCAAACCGAGCAGCTCCGGAGCTGCTCGCGAGCGGTTTCTGCTCTTTTGCCACCTTCTGAACGCACTCATTGATGCTCGTTTGTGCAGGTGTCCTTGTCGTCGATTGAATCATTATTTTAGTTTTACCCTCGTCAATACGTAGTCTAACTTCCTTTGCAGCGGTATCGAGCGTATGCAGAATTTCTTCTGCGTCGACCAATCTTCGGGACATGATGTTGTTGTCGTCGGCGTACGCTGCTAATTGTGTCGACTTGATGAGTAGCGTCTTGCTGTTGTCCATATTCATGGCCCGAATAACGTATTCCAGTGCTAGGTTGAAGAGCGTCGGTGCCAGTCCATCGCCCTGTTTCAGACCAGTGCGTGTTTCAAATATAGTAGATCAGTAAGTCTATTATGGATCCTGACCTGTGAGACGGAGTTGGTCATCGTCATCTTTGTCAGTCGCACTAATTTGGCCGGTATACCAAATTGCAGCATGATGTTGTACAGTACTCCGCGATCGATACTGTCGTATGCCTGCTTGAAGTCGACAAAGATTTGGTATACGTTTACGTTGTATTCCCAGCACTTCTGGCGTATCAGTTTAACTGTAAAGAGCTGATCGGTTGTGGAGCGACCAGGTCTGAAACACCGCTTTGCTATTCGCCACTGATTCGTTCTGCGTACGGTTTTATTCTATTTTCCAGAATTTTCGTGAAAATTTTATAGGACGTACAAACAAGTGATATGCCCCTGTAATTCTCTCACCGCAGTTTATCTCCCTTTTTGTGAATTGGACAGATGATGCTTCTGCGCCAATCGTCTGGGATCACCTCGTCCTCCCATATTCGAAGGAGTAATTGATGTATGGCATTAACTAGACCCGTTCCACTGAATTTTAGCAGTTCAGCAGGGATCTCGTCAGCGCCCGGCGCTTTATTTCGTTTTAGTGACCGCAACGCGAGATCAAATTCCTCTACTGTCGGGGGTTGTATGGGTGCGCCTGGATCAACAATATGGTCGAGACCTTCCTGTGTGGGGATGTTAGATGGTAGGTTCAGAAGCTCTTCAAAATAAGAGGCCCATCGTTTGTTAATGCCATCGGTGTTGTTGATGATGTTTCCTTCCTTGTCCTTACAGAGGCTAGTCCTGCGTTGATAGCCGTTCTTAATTGCATTTACTAGTTTGTAAGCGCGTCTGGTGTTCCTATTAGCTAAGATTTTGTTTGTATTCAGCAACTGCTCGTCAAAGTATTTACGTTTCTTACGTCTAATTATTCTATTCGATAATCGCCGTAGCTCGTCATATTTTTCTCTTCTAGTTCTGGTTCCTCGTTGAATCCATTGTCTGTAGGCCTCGTTTTTCGCGTCAAGTGAATTTTTGTATTTTTCGTCGAACTAGTCATTTCGCGTTCGCCTGGCTTTATGTCCCACGACTTTCTCTGCGACATCTCTGATGGTACCCTTGAGTTCTTCCCAGAACCCATGGACGCCTGTGTTGCTGATGTTGTGTAGCATACGCGACAGTTTATCCTCAAGGGCGGCACCATACGCCACCGCCGTAGCATCGCTCAGAAGCTTATCAACCGCAAATATTTTGGAAGGGCTGATTCTCGATTGGTGCACTGAGGAAATTCTACATATGTAGCTCGTCTTCACTAGGTGATGATCTGAGCCGCAGTTTGCTCCTCGATAGGAGCGGACATCCATCACACTAGACGCCCATCCCTTTTCTCTGCAGCACCCCCATCCTTCCTATAGAGTAGTTTTTCCTTTTAGATTCAGTTTAACAAGGCAGTCCTGGCTTTGTGTTCGTCTTTTGTGGTTTAGCCACGTATTTAAGGCCTCCATAAACAAATTCGAATTGCCGGCATTTGGAGCTTTTTCGGTGACCGAACGAAGCGCGGAGGACCCTGGATATCTTTTTGTTTGCCAGGATTGTCTTTCTAAGTAACTTACAGCCAATAAGTTAGTATGAAATGTGTGTTTATGCACATCCTACTACTCCCCAGTCGTTTGTTTTGCCACTCAATTCTTACCTAATTATCGATTTTAAAACACAATAATGAACTCAATTTGTTGATACAACAATAGCCGAGCGTTTGTCATATTGACAGATTTGCGTCTTTGGTTGGAAACCATAGACTCAAACCCTTTGACATAAAACACGTGAACGCGACATGCGAACGTGTGCAAACGTGCGCGCAGCCTTATCGTTTTGCCAATTTAAGATGATAACTGCTGATATTGATTCAAAAGGAAATAATCATAACAATCGTTGGTTATTATCCGATAATTAAATTTCTGAACACTTTTTACTTACTACTTGCTTTTCACTTTTTTGTTGTTACGAGTTCTTTTCAAACCCCAGAGAGCCTGTATAGTTAAGACTAATTTAAGGTAGGATAGGTTAGGGTAGTTAATTTGTAAGGGGACGGCTTAAGTTAATGGGCGGTCTAGGTAGAGATTATTTAGGGCTTATATACCTTCTATTATACTTCTCCAACTGAATTCGATGCTGCTGCTACGAGTTGTAGCGCGGTGGCCAGGGTCCAGGTAGTTACGTTCGCACCATCTGAAAAAGCTAGTGCTAGTGAGTTTTACCGCCTCAATAGGTGAAGAAACAGGTATTTATAGATAATTTTAAGTATAGTGTAAGTGTTTTATTTGAATTTGCAAGGCCGTTAAAGTAGAGAGTTTTAAGTTCTTACATTTTATTTTAAATAAATTTAATATTTTATAAAATTGTGTGAGTGCTCTGCGGAAAGAGGAGCCGCGACCCCGTATTCGCGCTTGACGGGGATTCTATTGATTCCCGACAAGGCCGGTAAAATTTTAAGTGTGTGGCGTCCCACGGCCCTGCTCCGCAGCAAGCCGGCCCCAGCCGTGTCCATTGTCCGATGCAACTCGGCGAATTCCTCTTGTAATGAAGGAAAAGATTTAAAAAAAAAAGAGTTTGTAAGTTTAGTTCTTAAGTCTCATTCGACCAGAAAAGTAGAATAAAAACAGTTTTCCGAAATACGTAACTGCGTCGAACGGACAAGTCAACTAGGGACGTTCCGAAATTCATCTCATTTGGAAATTCGGTGACTCTAAAAATCGATAAAATGTTAACGTTCATTCTACTCTAGGTATAGCGGTGCGTTTAGATTTAGCGAAACTACTCGCGAAACTAATGCACGAGGTAAAATTGCGCGTAGTGTGAACGTGTTCCTCACCCAAAACTGTCAGACTGGTGCAATGAACCATATTATGGTCTGGTAGTGCTGCTCCCACCGGCAGATCGAAGCAGCACCTGATGAGTAGTGATCTGTTGGTGGTACGAAACCAGAGGCCGAGGGTCCCATTACACCCGGACCCAGATTCGACCGCGTGGGCGTCTGATCCGTCCGTCAACCGTTCCATCGTTATCGACTATTTTAATTTTCATTCCACATTTTTACCTCCCCTGTTTGTGTTGTCTTCCTTAGGCCTATGCATTTTTGTTAATACGTAAAGGACAGGGGCAACTAGCGGCGAAAACCCCGCCCACATCTCCCGAACCGAGCTACAGCAAGCATAGGCCGCTGCTTAGCTCGTTGAGGAGCCTTTTCCTTCGCCAGATGGCACAGCCCGACCTTCACGGTCAATTAAGCTACCTTAGACTCCGTCCCCACGGGCATCTTCGGATGCCCATCAAACCGTCCGCTACACTGGCACGGCTAAATTTCGGGTGAGTTTCCTCGCGCAACAGTTTCGCGAGTAGTTTCGCTAAATCTAAACGCACCTTATATTAATACTTGCAGCAAAACCCTATTTTGCAGCGCGTTGCTCAAGTATCTGCTTCTTCGAAAAGAACATGCGGCTACTTTAAAGCTCAAGATAAACAGCAAAAGCTCCTAAAGCAAGACATTCGAGAACTCATATTGCAATGCAAGATTTTTCACGTTCAAACACGACCGACACATGCATCGATAATTTTTTACTGTTCTTACCATCCAATTTCCACAAAACAACCAATTGATGACTTCACAACAACCACCCCCGTGTCAACCTCACGTCCGGCCTTCACCCACCAGCTGCTAACTACCTCTCCTCACCTGAGCGTTAAAGCTCCTTCGTCACACAAAATGACCGAACAAAAAATAAATAATATTCGCGCGATTAATGAGCTCACAGAGCAACGGACACGGTGGTCTGTATTGTACACGGAGAGAATAATTTCTTTAGCTCGAGCGGCTAAGTCCCTGCTTGCTCGCAGCTCCACAAGACAGATTAGTGTGTACGAACGTCTCAGAAGACGTAGATGGCGATGTCGAGATCTCGCTGTTCCCAGTGTTGTACTGATAGTGTCGACCATTAGCACGATAAGAAGCGGTAAATAAATCACCCTTGCGGATAATTAAAATAAAAAAATTATATATGTGTATATAAAATACGTAAAAATACGTAATTTGATTTGTAGGCCCGAAGACTGTCGGTAGTGGTAGTGGTCAAAGTGCGGTAATTGCATAAAGCAATAGTGCTTAAAGTTTTATTCTTTTTTTCTATGTGCTAAACCATAAAAACACCCTAAAAATATCTTTGAAACCGTTGAGTAGTTTGCAATTCTCAACTCGAAGCCTGACTGAGTACGTGCTTGCAAAATTGCCGTACTCGTATGACACTCGATGTGTTTTTTTTCTAGCTCGTTACGTGCATAATTTTTACTAAAAATAGCCAATAAATAACGAAATTTCCTTGCGAAAAAAAAATAAAAAATAATTCGTTGTGTACATATTCATCATTGCGATGACGAAGTCTTCGTCGATGAGAACATCGTCCCAACAATCTTAAAGATTTACGTTGCTATCTTTGTTCTTTTTTTTTGTCCCCTTATTAAAGTGCGTGTATGACTGTGTTGGTTTATGCGGCGCCTATTTATCATGAATTAAATAATAAAAAAAAGAAATTGTGAAGTCATATTGAAAACGGTGCATTACGCTCAGTGCGGATTAGTCGGATTAGTACCAACGTTTGGATTGAAAGCAGCACTATACAGATACACCCAAGGGAGATTTACGGCAAATGTCTGCCGACCGCTGGCCAACTGTGCGACTGGGATTATCGTCAAAATTGTCACGAAACCATTATTCAAGCATAGTGCGGGAAAATACGCGCAATTGACTATTGTAAGTATTTTTTGACACGCTTTTTCACGGTAAATGCTTTAATTTAATTACTTAAAGACTGATTGAGTGTAGACTTCTTTTAAAATTGAAGAGTTTGGGCAATTAGAGGAAGTAGAATAAATGATTTACAACTAGCAAATACGACTTTTTTTCTCGGTCCTCCCAATAATGGAAATACTAAGCCTCGCATTACAAAACCATCATACGACCTGTGCTATGTTATGGCTGCGAAACCTGCACCTTCACGCAATCCTCCGAAAACATGATAAACACATTTGAACGTAAGATCCTTCAGCGAATTTTCGAAGTTTGCGACCGAAATGGATGGCGAATCCGGTGTACAACCATGAGGCGTACGAACTGTACGATGAGCTGGAAGTTTGAGAATCGTCAAACTGCGACGTCTACAATAGGCAGGACATATACATACAACCATGGCCGAAAGGCTAAGAAAATATTCCATTGACGTTGCGTCGACGAAGCAAGGTTGCGAGGTAAACAGAGACCTTGTTGGAAAAACTCAGTAGATGAGGACGCCGGACAACTGCTGAACGTCAAAAATTGGAAAACGTGGTCACTTGACCGAGATAATTGGAGGACGATGATCCAGGAGGGCAGAGCCCGACGTCGGGCTGTTGTGCCATGATGATGATAATAGCTAACTTTGTAACTGACAGACCAGAATACCAAATAAACGAAAAATGTCGAAAATTGGGCATTTTCTTGGTTCGGGGTGTGTCTTTGGTTACCCTTCAAGCTTCATTTGAAATGTCAAGAGAAAACGGTGAAAATACAACGAAAAAACAACATTTTAGTAGCAGAAACACAAAAGGGAGATAAACTGCAGTGTGAGAATTACAGGGGCATATCACTAGTTTGTACGTCATATAAAATTTTGACGAAAATTCTGGAAAATATAATAAAACCGTACGCAGAACGAATCATTGGCGAATATCAAAGCGGTTTCAGACCTGGTCGCTCCACAACCGATCAGCGCTTCACAGTCAAACTATACTCCAGAAGTGCTGGGAATACAACGTAAACGTATACCAAATCTTTGTCGACTTCAAGCAGGCATACGACAGTATCGATCGCGGAGTACTGTACAACATCATGCTGCAATTTGGTATACCGGCCAAATTAGTGCGACTGACAAAGATGACGATGACCAACTCCGTCTCACAAGTCAGGATCCAGAATAGACTTACTGATCTATTTGAAACACGCACTGGTCTGAAATAGGGCGATGGACTGGCACCGACGCTCTTCAACCTAGCACTGGAATACGCTATTCGGGCTATGAATATGGACAACAGCAAGACGCTACTCATCAAGTCGACACAATTTGCAGCGTACGCCGACGACATCAACATCATGTACCGAAGGTTGGCCGACGCAGAAGAACTTCTGCATACGCTCGATACCGCTGCAAAAGAAGTTGGACTACGTATTAACGAGGGTAAAACTAAAATAATGATGCAATCGACAACAAGGACACCTGCACAAACGAGCATCAATGTGGGGGACCTCAACATCGAGCTCGGGAACAACTTCATTTACCTGGGTTGCAACTTGTCAAGGGACGCCAACGAAACTGACGAAATCAAGCGACGGATACAGTTAGCTCATAAGACTTTTTTCTCGGTTCTCTCCATAATGAAATCGAAACATGTGCACAGAAACATGAAGCTCCGCGTGTACAAAACTATTATACGACCAATGCTATGCTATGACTGCGAAGCATGGACCCTAACTCAAGCCTCCGCAAACATGCTAGACTCATTTGAACGTAAGGTTCTGCGGCGAATTTTCGGGGCTGTTTGCGATCGAGATGGATGGCGCATCCGGTACAACCATGAGTTGTATGAACTGCACGATGAGCTGCAAGTCTCGAAAATCGTCAAACTACAACGACTTCAATGGGCAGGGCATGTACAAAGAATGGACGATGATCGCATGCCTAAGAGAGTAATGAATGCAGAACGAGTCGACGGAGCGAGACTGCGAGGACGACCGAGTTCTCGTTGGGAGAGCTCAGTAGGTGTGGACGCCGCGCAGCTACTGGGCTTCCAAAATTGGAGGACGCGGTCACGTGACCGAGATAATTGGAGGACAATGATCCAGGCGGCCAAGGCCCGACGTCGGGCTGTCGCGCCACTGTGATGATGATGATTATAAAATAAATTGTATGAGTAAACTGCATTGCCTGCAGCGAAAAGTCGGTTCAGAACAAGTTTCCTTCACTAACCGCTCATCGAGGATACATGTGGATAATTGCCTTGAGTTCCGTCCACGTCGTGGCCATGAATATTTGTGTTGTCTTCCCCTGTGGTGTGAGGCGTTACAATAAGCCACAACCTTTCCCAATTTGTCGCAGGTATGCGTCTAAATGGGCTGGAGGTATGTATAATACATACATGTTAGCAACATACTCAATTACCCTAACCCCTTGCGGGGCATAGCGCGTCAACTGTTCCATGTGGCCCAGTTGACGTTTCGTTGGTTTCGGAGAATGCAGTTGCCAGCATGCACCTCCTAAACATCCATGGCCACGAACGTCGTCGTGGACGGAATTCGAACCCGAAACGCCGGTAGTCAAACATGAGACTGATGCCTCAAAACACTGCGCTACCGGTGGCCCAATGAAACATGCGTAATCCGAAAAAAGTTTATGCTAACGTAACGTGAACTAAGCCACATGGGAATATTTGACACGCTATTCCCTACTAGGGGTTTGGGCAAATAGTATACGAGTACATATGTATATCAAATCGATCGCTCGACCGGCTGATCGCAGTTATTGCACTAAAATTTCAGTAGACAAAAAATGCTTGCACCCTTCGAAACATGCATTTTTAAATAAGAGTTAAGGGAGTGGGGGCATGATAGGTGTCACTCAACGGGAAAATTTAACAGTGCTACATAGATATTACGGCATTCGTTGACAAATTTTGTACTATATACTTGTTAATGCAGAAATCCCTCGCTGAAGCAAACTCGTATATAACGAACACTTCGTTAAGGTCAAGATTTTTTCGTCATAGTACCTTCGTCACTGCGAAAGCCATACACTGTCGAAGACGAACCGGAATATGGTACAAGTGTCCTCTGAATGGCTCAATACACACACAATTCACACAAATCTGAAGAAAAATGTCCACTTGTATCATGTTCGTGTTCGAGTTCGGGCTCGACAGTGTGTGGCCGAGCTTAAATTGGATTTTACTGCATGTAAAAATATTACGCAGTCGCTAACTATCTTACTTTCATGCTCGCCTTGCCAAACATACTCGTACTAATTCTGTTGTCCGAAATGACGCCATGCCGCCTTCTTGGTTCGGTTAATCGGGGTTTTACTGTACATATGTGGTATCATTTTAGAGTCGCGAACTACCTTATTATCCTTCCCGGCCTCCCGAAAGTACTAACGAAAAACTTTGTTGTGGAAAATGACGCCGTACCCTTGGGTCCGGTTAAACGGGGTTTTACTGTGTGATGTCGCAAACCACCTAACTGTCTATTCCAGCTCCTGCAAAATTTGGCGACAATCGCCCAGTGGTTTAACAGCTTTTGCACGACAAAAATAATCTTCACTTTTATATCTTAGATTGATCTTCGCAATAAGGCTGAGTATAAAAGTACAAACAAAACATAAATTAACTTTTTTTTTACATTGGAACCTCTTCTTCCTTCGTCAATGCTAATGGTCAAAACATAGAGCCCTTGCATAAGAAAGTGTTGTCCCCTTTTTTCAAGTCATTGTCTAAACAATGCCAGTCCCAGGACATGCCAAAAAACTGTGAAAGTTTCATCTTAATTGGTCCAGTGGACGTCAAGTCCATGTCAACGTGGACCTCAATGTCACAAATTGGGTCGGGATTGGAATGGGTTTCTACTAGGATCCCAGCCAATGATTGTGTTTTTACATGCATAAAACTCAGCAATTGTTTCTGTTCAACTTTCAATTCGAAACTATCCGCTTACTTATCGACCATTAGCATGTACACACCTAAGATCATAGGTTAAACAGGCCTGCACCGCAAACTACTTGACACGAACATAAAGCCAACAGATCAACCCCAGTCGCGCTCGGTGGGCATTTTCTCCCCTTATTTTTGAACTGCTTTATCGCATTTAGGGTGTTGTATATGATTTGGGTTAAGGCCTTGGATAAATAAGCCCCTGTTAGCTAACAGGCAGTTTAACAAGACATTGAGAAAACGGACCTAAATGTATTTTAACTGTTTTCATTGTTCAAACACGTTCTTCAATATCATAATTATCATGTTAACTATTTTGTTTAATAAGAGGAATTGTGGTTGAACTGTATATTGACCGCAGAAATCGAATGAATCGCGACATGCACCATCTTATCTGTTGCTCTCTTGTCTCACGACAGTTGATAAGAAACATGAACTTTCTCAGAAAGCAAAGGAAACTAAAGCAACTCATCACTACGCTTTAGCGTGATGAATTTCAAGTGAAATGATTTGATCATTGCTGAAATACGTAACTGCAAACTCCAGTAAATCACCTCAATCTGGTGAGTAGTATGTAATTGTTTTAGATATGTATGAGCATCTTAATATGAACTAGTCAAACAGGCTTCATCCATTCAAGACAGAAACATAGTTTCTATAAATTGTTTTTCTACACCACTTCTAAGTAATGTAAATATATTTCGAAAAAAATGGAGAAGATTGGACTTTGTCAGTAACTTGTTAACGCAAGTATCGCTCGTCGTTGTTAAATTGTCGTGGTCGTCGCCGGTAGACTTTTCGAAAAAGGCAATGTCCAACATTTTCTATCTGTCCTTGTCCTTGGCCGTGTGGAGTCTACACGGTGGTGCACCTTCCTCGCATTTCATTTCTAAACTTGTTTGCTAGAGTTGCATTAATAAATAAATGAAAACATGGGAAATTCAGCGGCTGATAAGGTTGAGTCAGTAAGTAGCTGAACTACTGGTTGTATGTAACCAATCTACCCATATAGCGCATTCTTAAGGTTCTCTATTCGAAAAAAGTTGAGAGGCAGAAAGATACTACATTTATGTATATGTATTTTGCAGAGGGTTTTATCGACATCGGAGCATTGTGCAAGCTTTTTGCAGAATATGTTAATTAATGCGTGACATGACTTCTCTCTGAAATAAAAAGCAAAAAGGCAATGAACTTTGCTAATAAGACTGCTTTGACCGTTTTCATTTTACATATACTCGTTTATATGAGACCGTAAAAAAATCGTCTACGATAGACACATTCACGGTGCGATCCATCGAGCGATCACAATGCCTGCGTTCATGTTCTTAAACGTTAAAAAAAAATCAGACAAATTCTCTGATTAATACGTGCATCTGAATTGCTGAATAATTGCAACGTTTAAGATCGTGAACGCAGATAATATCGGCCGATAAATCACTCAGTGTATACGACTTTCCAGTTTGAGGAGTGCATCGGCGACATGTACCTATAATTGCTAGGTGCTAGTAACGTAAACGTAAACTTATCACTTACTACTTCGTATCGGATCGGTACCGTATCGGAACTCCATCGGTATCGTATGGAAAACCCATTAGTATCGTGTCGGTCGGTATCGTATTGTATCGTACCGTATCGTATTTTACTACGTTCCACTTCATGTCGGTATCGTATCGACAACGTACTGGTATCGTATTTGTATCGTATCAGTGTCGTATCCTTATCGTAGCGATACACTGTAAAAATTACGTTGGGATTTCACGGATTCAGTGCACCATTATGATGTTTTTTTTTCAGTGGAAATAAAATACCTTTTCTGCGAATAATTTTTTTTACACATCTGTGTGAATCCGAATGGATTAAATATTATCTATCAAAACAGTGAAAAAAAAAATATCCATACGGTCAATATGTAATTTCCATTTAATTCTATAAGAAAAAGTCTGACAACATCCAATGCCACAGCTGGATTCGAACCCTCGAATGGAAGGATGAATACATCCGACATGCATACATCACGGGCATGCGAATACGTGTTTTGAAAGAGGAATAGAGCTAACATGATATAGACATTTACACCACGCATTGGATTATTAACTCCGGTTGAGTTTTTTTTCGATTCTCGTTACTTATTTTTGGTAACCATATTAGAGAGTTTTAGCAAGACGTACAAACGCTTGTCGTTTACGTCTTTGAGTGCCGGAAAGGTATCTTTAACTTTGCCAACGTCAAACAAGTTTGTCGACAACGTTAAACAGGCCAACTTGTCGTATTACGACATCTTCTTTCTTTTTTACGACAACAGACTCCGTGCGCACGCGCATTATCTTTCCGGCACTCATATACGTAAACGACAAGCAGTTTGCTAAAACTCTCTATTGTCTTTCTCACCATTTGTGAATTAAATACATCAAATAAAGATACAGTACTAGATCGAAATTAGAAAAACAAAAGTTTTGACAAAGACCCCAGCTTCTACCTATAGCTCTCATACAGAGCAGTAGGCGCCTTTTTCACTCGTTCCTGCATATTATGTTTCCATCTCAACCTTTTGTCGAGAATGAGCCCAAGAAATTTTGCTGTCTCCGAAAAAACTAATCTAGTCACTCCCAACCGTGGAGACATGATAGAGGGTACCTTATACCTCGTCGCCCATACAAGCGGAATATATACCAGTTCCAAACAGGCCCTAAGGCGGCTATTACACTATAAAAGTTCTTTTACAAATATCTTTTATAAAAGACATTTTCAAAGGACTTTTGTAGTGTATTAGCCGCCTGAGAAAAGATTTGCGACGTGGACGTTGCGTGTTTCAGGTACCTTTCTTACAAGCTTGCACTCCTTCCCCCTTAGGCGGCTAATATCATTCATAAAAGCTCTTTTAAAATATCGTGCTTCAAAGATATTTGTAAAAGAACTTTTATAGTGTAATAGCCGCCTAAAAATGGTTTCAATCCAGAGGATGTAATATCAAATGTGTGTTGTAAATCGGCTGGAATGATGCCATCACATCCATGCGATTTGAATGCATCAAAGCTTCCAATAGCCCATAAACGTTTTTCAGTAGATATAATGGAAGCCCAGTCACAAGAAGCACTTCTCTAGAGTAATGATACCCAGCGAAAAGTCAGCTGCGCTGTCCGGGAAGTGAGTATCAAACAAAATACGAATTGTCTCTGAACTACAGGTGGTCCAGGAACGATCATGCTTCATTAAATAACTGGGAGCAGTAGGCTTAGAAGCGAGGACCTTACGCAGTCTAGAGGCCTCTCCCACTTCCTTGATCCGAAGGTAGAAAAGTTTTAAGAACTGCGCTTAGTCCTTCGTAGTTCCTGAGTTTTCCTGAGGGAAGTCACCAACGTGATGGTCATGATACTTATAAGCCGATTTAAGCTAATAATGCTTGGTCCTAAGTTCTAAGCTAATAACAGTAGAGTCCTTGTTGCTGAACTCTGAAATAATGAAAATTGTTAGAGCTTTTTTGATAATAATGCATAACGGGGGCTATCCTGACCAACAATATAGAAAACGGTATAATTCGGAGACTCTAGGTCTCTCACAAGATCACGAACGATCCAGCGATCCTGTACGCTGTACCAAAGCAATATCTTCGCAAATTCTCGCCAGGTAGAGAAGAAGAGCAGCCGAGGCTGCCTTACGAGATGTAAAGGAGGTGTATGCTGACAACTGCATTTTTCGAAACTAGTTTCTGCCAAGGAAACGTCGACTGGGCTGCATGAAACAGTTGACGCGCTATGCCCAGCAACGGGTTAGGGCAACTGAGTAGTAGTTGTATATTTATTATATCGTTTTGTTTATCATAGTAGTGTCGGTCTCTTCCTCTAAGTTCGATTCAAAGGATTCATATAAGGTAGAAGGCACCATGGCCCCACCAAACGTCGCTAGGTCAGACGCTAGGGAAATGTTTTCTCCATCTTTGCTCCGACGTTAAGATATTGGGGAGGATTGACCTTCAGACTCGTCTATAAGAGAAGTCGTATCATTCGAAGTTAACGCCCCCCCTTGCATTCATTACTCTTGCACACTTTAAGAGTGACCGGAGTGTAGCCGTAATATTTGAAAGGAGACCCAGAAATTCAGTGTTGATGACGAGGATCGCACAGCCCATATCTTCCACGGGTTCTCGACCTTCACGATCCTCCAATCTTAAGTAAGGAGGTTCTCATTGCTCATCTGAATGAGTCGCAGAATCGCCAGCACTTCGGCGGATTTCGAAGGTCGAGAGGGTATCCTATCCTTAGGAACTACGGCGAGTCTACCGCTTGCCACAATTTCCCGACGGCGATTATAAATAAATAAATAAATAACTGGCGCAACAGTCCAATTTGAACCACGGCCTCGAGATGAGTTAGCATCATCTCATTTTCTAGATCGTGAGGGTTTTTTGTGCAGAGGTATGTGATCAGCAACACGCTCAACCGAGTTATTTACCCCATAATGGGTACTCATTTAACAGCTGAATGGGCTCATAGTCCGACACGTAAATCCCCGGAATCGAACCGGGGCCCAGTGCGTTGAAGGCGAACGTGCTAACCGTTGCGCCATCCGGACTATTACGGCGATTATGGCGGTTTTAAAAAGATCGACCGTACGCAAGTTAACAAACTGCACGAGCTTTATACGCCCTTGATACCAGCCGTCATTCATGCACTTGGGAGCAGATCCAGGAAATTGCTCCATTAAACGAAGGAAATTAGATTCCAGCTCACTAGCCACATTCTTTCATTTGGCGGTCGAGATGCTACCATTCGCATCATTATGATCAAAGACCGCCAGCTCAATCAAGGAGGATGTGAGCGACTAGCGTCGGCAATCTTCTGCTTTTTTATGTTTTGGGAAGAATCGCCATCGGACTGATTCATTTTGCAGGTACACTAATCTTACGGGATTCAAAAGATGCAGAAAATACAAAAAAAGAAAAAGAAAATCACAGCGACAATCTATTCAAATAGTCGAAGTGCATACTATGCGTTAAGCTTGGAAATTAGAACTTTTTTAATTTCAGAGTGATGAATATGAATTAATTGTCCGCTCTAATTTTGAAGCTTTTCTAATTTCTGCGAGTTATAATTTTCCAGCGACTACTTGTAAGTTAACCACCAGTCGTGCGGTGTATGTCAGGATCGTTGATTCACCGAATGGATAGAAAAACCGCATTATCCATCAACTGGTGTTAAAAGGAGCTAAATATTTTGTTTACTGTGTATTGTATTGTAAAGGTATCCAATCGATATTGTATCGGTATCGTACTGTATCACTAGTCGTTTTCGAGAAAAATTTATTCGAGAAAGCATCGAATCGAATAGTGCCGTCTAAAAGCGACCTTAGTGTCCCTTCCCTTTTTTACTACAATGTAAACATATTTTAAAACGTGTCTGATGAGGCTGTACATTGACATTGAACTGAGCGACCTTTACAGGGTAGTTTAGCAATTAATCTCAGCTCAATAACATAAAGATTCACTTGTAGCTGACTATCAATAAGTAATTAGTTTCATCAAGTTTTTTTCAAGTAAGCACACATGTTTTTTTTTTCGAATATTGTTTTCGTGTGAATACATCACGTGCTTTGTCAATTCCCGGACAAATTAAACAAAAACAAATTGAACATTAACCACTTTTTTGGTGTCCGTCAAATATCGGCTTTTATCCGATTGGATATCGGCTGAAAGTCCTCCCAATAGCCGTAATAAAATATTAAAAAATGAATTCATATTACACATACCAAATTACTAATTACGAATTTAGACATTCAACACGAAATGTCGACTTGTTCATCATCATACTTGTATGTGAGGAGGTCCCCCAAAGAGAAATAAACCCAATTTTATTTATAAATTCGGTAATCGATTATTTTTGGAAGTCCAAACAGTAGATACAATGGAGATAATATCGCTCCTTCTATGGGAAATTCGGTAATGGTATTGTAATTGGTACGTGTTTTTATTGGAAATTGCTAGACCGGAAATGATGAAATAATTAAGTCAATAAATAAGATTGTTGTCGATCTACAATACCTATGTGGGAGAGATAAGTTTTAGCTAACGTCAACTTTATACCCGTGTTCTTGTCTCCCGAACAAAAACTCATTCCCATACAAAACGACTGACCGTTCTATGATCCAGGTCTCGTATTGGATCACATCTGGATCAGGGTTGAAAGTGAATTGGTTGAACGTCAACTTCTTTCTCGGCAATTCGCCCCTACACCTTTCTCTATACTGAGTCCGCAATTCGCCCTCACGCGTCAAATTACCTGTATGGTAGCTGCTTGAGTTCGCTCGTCACTGATCTAGGCCGTTCTATTCAGAGATCATCTCTGTCCGATTGTCTCGAACACGGCTACTAATTGTTTGAGAAAACGTTGACCCAATTGAATTGAATAAATGCACATGTTGCTTATCTTTGATGTTGTGTAAATGGAAATGGTTTTTGGACAAGCGTCGAATTGTTCCCAATTTGGAGTTGGTTCAGTTATCAATAATTAAATACAAATAGAATAGAGTATTTATAATCTTTGATAATCCGGACATGCAACGACTCGAATACAAAAATTGGATTTTATTGTGGATATTCGGGGCGACCGGTAGCTCAGTGTGTAGAGGCGTCAATTTCATGTCTGACTACGGCCGTTACGGGTTCGAGTCCCGTCCACGGAGTTCGTGGCCATGGATGTTTGTGTTGTCTTCTCCCTGTGGTGCGGGGCGTAATATTTTAATAAGCCACAACATATCTCGACTTGTCGCAGATATGCGGCTATATGAGACCAGACGGTGTATGCTTCGTGCTTCGTCCGAAACTGGTTAATGTTAACGAAACGTCAGCTAAGTCACAAAACACAACCCAAAACTTATATCCACTGTATTTTGTGCTGCTAATTTCCGCGTGGTGCTATATGAGGCGGGGCTGCCCTCAGCGAAGTGTGTTACTCCCCTGATCTAGTGCATCGTTATGGATAGTCTGATATGGAAATGGAAACTATCCTTGTTGGGATCTTTGCCACAAGGATATAGGACAATATCTTTCTATATATATAGAAATTAATCCCTTTTTTTGTGTGCACCGACCTGGCGCCTAAACTACTGGTCCGATTTAGATAAAAATTTCACAGTTTGTTCGAATTATCTCTCCGCGGGTTTTGACGGTAGTTTGCAAAAAAAAAACGATAAAATACCACAAGGAAAACATGTCATTTAATAGCCCATAAAACACAAGCAAACCAAAACACATTAGATTAGATTAGATGGAGGGCAGTTGTCCCAGAGGGCCAACAAGCACTGCGACCCGGAAGTCTATTGTGCTACACCCTGAAGTCTACGCAGATTAGTGATCTGACTAATTCTCGAGACCAATCATCCCAACAAATCTGCTCAGCTGTTCGAATGTTAGTGAGGCAATCGTTTCCGCTTCAGGGAATGCATCGCCGAAGCACTTCAAGCGTCGGAGATCAAGTGCATCACAGTCACAGAGAATGTGCTGGGAAGTCTCATCTTCGCTCTCACAGAAGCAACAGGTTGGGTCAGAGACAATTCCCATTCTATGCAGATGACCCCTCAGGGTAAAGTGACCCGTAAGGAGCCCACAAATAGTTCTAACCCGGTTTCTGCGTAGTCTCAGCAGTTCGTGGGTATGGTTGCGTGAGTGGCCAGCTATAAACAGCTTGGCCTGTCTAAGACCAGGGGTATTATCCCAGTGCGCGATGGTTACTGAGTGTTCCCATTCCCTGATGTGCCGTCTTGCACTACACAAGGGAATTCCACAGTATGGCTCCGGACCGACGAGTGGGGTTGCAGATGCTCCCCTGGCCAACTCGTCCGCTGTTTCGTTTCCTGGGATACCAGCGTGTCCGGGGACCCAGTAAATGGTAACCTTATTTACGGAGCCTAATCTCTGCAGGGCTTCACGACCACTAAGCACCACTTTCGACGAGACGGAGAAGTTACTTAGTGCTTTGATCGCCGCCTGGCTGTCAGTGAAGATTGCAATATTCCTGCCTTGGTATCCAGCTGCTAAGCATGTGTTCGCACAAGTCTCGATTGCGTGAACTTCCGCCTGAAATACCGTGGCGTACTTTCCCATTGGAATGGATATCTTGTGAGACGGACCTACGACGCCCGCCCCTGTACCATCTTCGGTTTTAGATCCATCTGTGTACCACGTAACAACGTTTGAGGGGAGAGTGTCGAGCTTCAGATTCCAATCCTCTCTGCTCCATATTTCGGTTGAGAATGGAATTTTAAAGCAAAGCTCCCTAGCCAAATGGTCTGATGGCATACTGAGTACATGGTCCTCATTTACCCAGTTGGTCTGCTCAGGGTTTAGTTTGAGGAAATTCTGGCAAGCTTTTAGTCTTGCTACTGCTATTTTTGCCTCCGCCTTTATATGAATGTGAAGCGGCGGAAGGTCGAGTAGCGCTTCAAGAGCTACAGTCGGGCAGCTGCGGATAGCCCCCGTGGCTGTGAGACATGCTAGTCTCTGAATCTTACCCAGTTTGGTTTTGCCATCTTTGGTGGTTGATTTTTTCCACCAAACAACAGCTCCATATTCAACAATTGGTCTGACAATCGCCTTATAGATCCAAAGGATTATGCGAGGGCTTGTTCCCCAAGTCTTACCCGCAAACTGCCTACAAACCCATAGGGCCTTAATGGCTTTGTCCGATATTGTCTGTAGGTGTTCCGACCAGAGTAATTTCCTGTCTAGAGTAACACCGAGGTATTTGGCGGAATCCGCCAGGAGCACTGGAGAGTTGTATATTGTGGGACATCTCATTTGTCTGGGATTTCTTTTCTTCGAAAAGGGGACAACAACTGCCTTAGCCGGATTGACTCGAAGGCCGTTGTCATTGCACCATTTTTGTACTGTGTTTAATGCCGATTGAAGAATTTCCGTTAGGACTTCTTCAAACTTTCCTCTAACAGTTATGACCAGGTCATCGGCATATCCCTGAGTTGAATATCCCATCTTTGTAAGCTTCCACAGTAAGCTGTCTACTACGATGCACCACAAGAGAGGAGATAGTACCCCGCCTTGCGGGCATCCTCGAGTGACGTTTGCTGTTAAAGTGCAGTCTCCTATCTCTGTGATGACCTTTCTGGATGATAGCATCCTTTTTATCCATAGTGCCGTCGTTTCATCCGCTCCCTTTGCTCTAAGCGCAGAGTCAATGGAAGAGAAAGATGTGTTGTCGAAAGCACCTTCGATATCCAAAAAGGCACAAACTGCCGTCTCCTTTACTGCCAGGGTGGCCTCAATTTCTCCAACTAAACAGTGTAGAGCAGTTTCAGTCGACTTACCTGACTGGTAAGCAAACTGTTTACAGTGTAGCGGGAATTTTGTGAGAAGTGTAGACCTGATGTGAGCATCAAGGATTTTCTCCATAGACTTGAGCATAAAGGAGGTCAGGCTGATAGGCCTATATGATTTGGGGTCATCTTTGGGACGATTGCCCATTTTTGGGATGAAGACTACTTTAACCGATCTCCAGGAATCTGGGATATAACCTAGAGCAAAGCTACCTCTGAATATACTTAGGAGGTATAGGGGATTAGTATATCCTTTCCTTTCTGTAGCAGAGCGGGAAAGATTCCATCCGTACTAGACGATTTATATGGGTCAAAAGAGTCAATGGCCCATTTTACTTTATTGTAAGTGAAGATATTTTTGGCAATACTCCAGTCGGCGCGGGATGCCTCGTAGCGCACCCCCATGTCGACCGAGTAGCTGTTATCTTCATCTAGACTGACGCACCCAGGAAAATGGGTCTCAAGAAGCAAATTACCTGTGCTCTCGGCATCCTGTGTGATGCTGCCATCTTGTCTTCTTAGGGTGTTGACTTGGTTGGTGCCTTTTTTAGCCAGAACACGATGTAGTCTGGCAGCCTTGTTGGTATTATCTACACCTTCGCAGAACCTAACCCAACTGCGTTTCTTGGCACTGCGGACACCTTTGTTGTAGAGTGTAAGCGAGGCTCAGTACTGTTCCCACTCACCAGTACGCTTAGCTCTATTGAAAAGTCTTCTAGTGCTTTTGCGTAACGCAGAGAGTTCGGAGCTCCACCATGGAACGCCTCTAGAGTCAGTAGAGCTACTTAGAGGGCAATTTTCTTCATAGGAGGATGTGATTGCCTCCGATACGTTGGATACCATAAGGAATCTAAGCTGAGCCACCCTGAGACTTTATTGTCTACCAGATCGAGTTTCTCACGCAGAGAGACCGAATATCCTTCCCAGTCAGTGCGTTTGGGAATCCTTCTGCTTGTTTTGGCTAGGTTTAATGCTGCTATGTTAAAACAAATGTGCCTGTGATCGGACAGAGATGGCTCATCCGAGACATGCCAATTCTGTATTCGATTTGAGATGTTGTAAGTCCCAAACGTAATGTCAAGGACCTCGCGCCTGTTTCTAGTGACAAAAGTAGGGCTGTCTCCTCTATTAAAAATGTTTAGATCTAGACTAGTAATAAGTTCTAGAAGGTACTCACCTCGGCGGTTTGTGTCAGTACTGCCCCAGATTGCGTGATGGGCATTCGCATCACAGCCGATCAGTAGGGGCAGATTTCTTCCCCTGCAGTAATCGGCGAGCCTACGTATTTCTGAAGATGGTATGTCAGTATCACCGGGAAGGTAGGCCGATGCGATGACAAGTCCTGGTTTTTTACTGCCATCGGTCGATCCAATAACTACTGCCACTAGATCACAGCTAGTGAAGTCTGTAAGGCAGATATGTTTTATGGTGTTCTTTAAGATGATACAGGCTCTTGGTCGGGTGGAACCAGAGTCGTAAATTAAGGTAGTGTTACTTACTCTTAGGCCTTTAATTATTCCGTTGACCTGCCATAGTTCTTGAATGAGGGCCACCCCTAGGTCTTCTTTTATGAACCTGGCTACTAAAATATCCGAGGCATTTTTGGCGTGATGTAGATTAATTTGGATCACGCCAGTGCTCGGATCATATTAATATTAATTCATTTCATTACGTTGCACAGAATGCATAGATGATACGAGTAGATGTTGATTTTATCTCAAGTGATTTGTGGCGCAGGCCAGGGCCAATTTGTATAATTGAATGGGATTGATCTGTTGGCTTTTAATCCAATAAATAGAGACCAAAGGAGCAATTGACAAGAAGTGTATAAAAACACTAGACCTAGACTTTTATTCAGATTAGATTAGGTCCGTCGCTATTGGTTGTGGAAAAAAACTTGTCAAATGAAATTTGAAGTAAATTTTATGCTCTACAAAAATGGAATACTTATATTTTGCGTTAAAATTGACTGGAACGGAGTTATAGTCGAAAAACTGATAAAAATTCCAGTTTTTCTAAGATAGCGAGGGGAGCACAGGGGGGAGAGTGACGCAAATTTTTTATTTTTTACTAACCCACCGACCTATACAACATATCAAAAATTCAGAACTACCGCACCTTTTGCAAAGTAAAGCTCATTGGACTATTTATGTTCATGTCAAGTAGTTTGCGGTGCAGTCCTGCCAAAATGCATAGTTGAATGTATGTATTGATCAGAATGCATAGTTGAACGTGAGTAAATTTGAAGAAGCTCTCCTCGATATTATCCAGAGAGCGTTACGCGTAGCTCAAGAATGGTGTGGCATTAGTGGCCTTTGGATCAGTCAGTCTTTGCTTTTTTGACGAGAAAGAGGAAAATCAGACACTGAAATAATCCGCTCTCTAAAACTCCCCCGTACACTTGACATAAGCTACTCTAGGGTAACGCCAGAAAAGGCTACAAAAGGTTTGTTGATTTGTAGGTAGTAGTGTGCAGACAGACATGGGGTATCAAGCCCCCCATCGTCCTATGGATCTACAAAGCGGTTGTCCGACCAACTATATTAAATATGGAGCATTCGTCCAAGAGCAGGCTGGTAAGATTAATTTTAGGAAAACCACTTACCAGTGCACATTAACTTTGAAGCAGAGGCTAGAATTGAAATAGTAAAGACTCAATCCGCAACAAAACCGCTGGCTGCTAAGTAACAGCATGCTTAGCATGCCATCCAATCTGCGCTTTAACTACTTCTCCCAATCAATGTTGGACGGAGTCCTAAAACTCTCTCCATCCCAGCACAATAAAATGGTTCACGATTGAAGACTCGGGTACGGGCTAGGGTGCGGACATCGTTGGTCCAGGACACAGAGTCTTCATCCCAATAAGAATTTTTCGTACTAATTTCAGGCGGAAGTTTACGCCATTGAAGTCTGCGTGTGACTGTGTCAAACCGCAGGTTTTATCAATAGGAGCATTAGATTAGAGGGAGAGGGTAATGAGTCCGAAAGGCCCACAAGCACCGTGACCAAGAGATGTCTATTGTGCTATAGCCCATTAGTCTAGTATGGCTTTAGGGTCGGCGATCAAGTTTGATCCTGCTAAAAAAAGTTGCACAACTGTCTAAATTGAAGTGAGGCGATTTCATCCACATCAGGGAAGAGATCTCCGAGACATTCTAGGCGACGACGAGAAAGGCCTTCACATTCGCATAGGATGTGCTGTGATGTCTCATCATCGGCTTCGCAAAAGCGACAGCTGGCGTCAGTGGCAATGCCCATATTGTGTAGGTAGTACCTCAGGGTCAAGTGCCCCGTGAGAAGGCCGCATCCCTTATATGAATTTTAACCCTGCATAGGCACAATATATGGGGCAGATGCTTTCGTAGCCATCTCGTCAGCAATCTCATTACCTAAGACGCCTACGTGACCAGGGAAACAGTATATTGTCTCTACAAAATCTCATAGCAATCAAGTACTGACCCAGACGCCAGTACTGGATTATTAAGAGTTTTGACAGCAGTCTGGCTGTCAGTGATTGAAATAATTCTTCCACGGTAGCAGATATCCATACATGCACTGGCACAGGTCCGAATTGCATGGATTTCAGGTTGGAAGACCGTCGTGCTTCACCATGGGGATTGATAGTCTTATAGAGGGGCCTAAAATTCGTACTCCGGGACCCTCATCAGCCTTGGAGCCATCAGTAAACCCGTTGATAGTATACGGGGGAGTGACGAGCTGATGAGTGCCAAATTACGGTAGAGAAGAGTAGGCTGATGCGTAGCTCCCTCGTTAAGTGATCACATGGCATACTTAGCTCATTGGCTTCAAGGAGACATTTATTCTCCTCTGAATTCAGTTTATGCTAAATTTGATTGGCTCTAAGCTTCTCTATAGCTAATTCAGCCTCCACTTTTAGATAAATGTGTAGTTGAGGGAGATCGAGTAGTGCCTCAAAGGCGGCAGTAGGGCAGCTGCTAATGGCACCCGTTATATAGGTAGTGAGGCAGGCCAGCCTTTGGATTTTTCCTAGTGTGGATTTACCCTGCTGGGTACTCGATTTCCTCCACCGTTGACAGCTAGGATATCTCCATAGTCAATTATGGGTTTGACAATCGTAGATCCAGAGAACTATTCGAAGGCTTGTACCCCATGTCCTACCTACGAATTGTCTGCAGATGCAGAGAGCTTTGGTGGCCTTATCCGAGATAGTCTTCAGGTGTTCTGTTCTTCCCCGCTGTCAAATTGATTGTTTTGATATGAGCTATGATCGAGGGCATAGCCTCAATTAAACCTAGCCATCTCAAATTTAAATTCAAATTCATTTTTTCAGTCAAATTTATAGTTTTCTAAAGTCAATTATTTTTTTTTATGTAATATTCTCCCCAAAAATAGGCTTTAGTAATCTTTATTGATATAAATTTAACTTAAAAAATCATGAATTTGTCTAAAACAAATATGTACGTGAATATGAATTGTAAAATATTTTAATCTGACTTAAAAAATATAAAATTGCCTGAAGTTGAAAAAAAAATAAATGAAATTGTCAAGAAAAAAATATGAATTTGACTTGGGGAAAGTATGAATTTGACGTAAAAACAAGAAATTGACTTGAAAAATTATAAATTTGACTTGAACAAATTATGACGTTTCCTCGAAAATATATGAATTCGCCTCAAGGGTGGCACATATACATTTATATTTACATATAATCAATCAAAATCACATTATGGGTGTCAAAGAAACGTCAAAATCATAATAAAAGTTAAAACGTGTAATACATCAAACCAAAAACTCCATCCCTATTCGCTATAATTAAACAAAATGATCAATCTTTCATTTCTTGTAGACTTGTAACCTACAAACACACCAGGGAATGTCATTGCACTAACAACAGCTGAAGTGCAAACCTCCAACGTTGTCTACCTACATCGTATCATACTTAAATTAAACATTTTCAACACATGTTCCGTATGAGTTAATTTTCTCTCTTTCAACAATCTATACAGACAGACTCCTCGTCCATTCACAACAGTTTGAAAACGGCCTTTAAAATCCGCCTCGCACTTTCTTTTATGGAACCTAAAGAACCCGCAACAATCCTAACAATAATAATAATAATACATCACCGGAAACTCACGTATGGTAGCAATAGCGTTTTAACTTCTTGATATCATCGTGTTGCAGATATACAACTCCTATATTGAATAAGATATGTACTCATAATTCGTACTAAACAAGATGCAGACAATGTAGGTATAGTATGTATAGAATTAGAAAGACCGACTCGGCAAAGTACCAATGAATAATTTAATTTAAAATTTGCTTGCAAACTTCTTGTGAGGGAGTTCATTTGCATCTTGTTCCGTTCTTTATACGCAAGTATTGTAGATACACCGTAGCTTCAAGTAAGTTATCAAGCAGATACATTACTCGTTCATTTTGGCGCTCCTCCGAGACTAGTGGCCGTAATGAATGGTAGTTAAATAAAATGGTAATGGGACGATGATGGTCATGCTTAGTTCGATGATTGTAACAACGACAGTAACAATTTCCTACACCTTTCTAATGAACCGTATTAAGAATACTCTATTATATGAGTACACTGCTCCACAAAAAAGTGGCGCACCCACCTTCCTGCTGAAGAGAACAAAAAAGGTTAGAATTCAGTTTTCATTTTTTTGTCTGTTTTAGTATAGAAAGATTGAAAAGGAACAAACATTTTGAAAAGTAAAGTTTCCAATATAACGGTAAATTTAGATCAATTTCATTACACACGGCCAAAAAATAAGATTCAACATGTTACTATCTAGCAAAATCCGGCTTTCACGGTGTTGTCTGTTAATTTCTTTGAAGGTTTGCTATTGTTTAGCTAGTCAAGAACCTCCCGCAAGGCATTAGGCTGCATTTTTCCGAATTTAACCAATGTAGGGTTGTTGACAGCTGAAGGCGATGGCGGCGAACAGAACGAGATGGAAAGTCGGCGTGGTTAATGCCCTATATCCCACAAGGGGTTGACAGGATCCAGAGAGAGAGGGTTGTAAACTTGGTAGAGGAGTGCCGTAGAATACTTGATCCAGCCGACGACTTCTGGATGACATTTTTTAATCCAGCATGTATCGGATGTGTACCAGGTAGTCATGGTTGCTCAAGCCGGACCTACTCTTTTCGACTTAGGTGTGGTAGGTACGATTTGAAAAATATCTAGATCGCCAGGTCTAGGTAGGTCGGAGTAGATACGCAGGTTTTGAAAGAACAGAAGAGTAGTGCTGGGTAGGGATATATCCAAGTCTGGGTAGGTCTTTAGATCTGACTAGATATACAGGTCTGGGTAGATCCGCAGGTTTTGAAAGAACATAAGATCAGTGCTGGGTAGATACGCTCACCTATTCCTTCCTTATCAATGGAGTAGGTCGGGTTAGATACTCACACAGGTTTTAAAAGAACAGAACATCAGGAGTAGGTCTGGGTATGTATAGATTAGATATGTCTTTCTTTTTGATTTAATATGTCAACAAATTATTGGTTGACTTTTTTTTTTTAATTTGCGTTCAATTTTTCTTGTAAAAACTGGTAGGGCGTTGTCGCTGATTGCGAATCTAAAGTCAAAATTGCAAAAAAAAATAGAGGAGCCAAAATGGCAATACTTTTTTTTATAGACCACGCCAATCTTGCTGAAAAGAAACTGGTAGGGGGTCGTTTAGGTCGCTGATTGCGAATGTAGAATCGAAATTGGCCAAAATCAAAAACAAAAGGAGATCCTGGACGGCAGCCTTTTTATTAAAAAAAAAAACACGATTAATCTTGCTGGGGAAAATTTAGTGTTTTTTTTTGGGTCGCTGATCACGAATCTGAAGTCGGGGATCCAGAATGGTAATCTAAAGTCAAAATTGCGAAAAACGAAGTGGGGGATCCAGAATGGAAACGCTTTTTTTATTAACACGGCCACTTGCTGGCAAAGAAACTAAAAGGGGCTTTTTGGGTCACTGATTGCGAATCTGAAGTTAAAATTCGCAAAAAAACAAAAGGAGTTTCTGAACGGCAACCCTTTTTTTTCAAAAACTCGGCCAATCTCGCTGGAAAAAAAAAACTTTTAGGGGTTTTTTGGGTCGCTAATCACGAATCTGAAAACGAAATTGCGAAAAACGAAATGGGGGATCCAGAATGGCAACAATTTTTTATAAACACGGTCAATCTTGCTGGAAAAGAAACTAGAAGGGTTTCTTGGGGTTGCTAATTGCGAATCTGAAGCTAAAATTCGAAAAGAAAAAAGAAAAAAATGGCGGATCCGGAACGGCAACATTTTCTTTTCGTAAACACGACCGATCTTGCTGGAAGTAGGTTTTCGGATCCGTTAAATTAGCGGGCTGGTTTGATGCGTGGTTTAATGGGTGGTCTAATGCGTGGGCTAATAGGCGGCATAGTCTAATGTCTGGTCTGATGTGTGGTCTACTATAATGGCTGGCGTGATCCGTGGTATAATGGGCGGTCTGATCCGTGATCTAATGGGCGGGCTAATGTGTAATCTAATGTCGAGTCTGATGCGTGGTCTAATGGGTGGTCTAATGCGTGGGCTGATAGGCGTCTAACGCGTGGCCTAATAGGCGGTCTAATGGGTGGTATAATGCGTGGTCTAATGCGTGGTCTAATCGCTGGTCTGATGCGTGGTCTAATGTATGGTCTAATGGTTGGTCGGTCTAATATCTAAAAACCCCTTTAAGGGGCTAATTTTTTGGCCATGTGTAATAAAATTGATTTTAAGTGACCGTTATATTGGAAATTTACTTTTCAAAATATTTGTTGCTTTTCCATCTTCCTATAAAAATAAATAACTGGCGCAACAGTTCAGTCTTCCTATACTACGAGTTGTAATAAATACTGCAATCTGGCCTTTCTTGTTCTCTTCAGCAGGAAGAATTGTGGGTGCGCCGTTTTTTTTTGTGGAGCAGTGTATTTGTGTAGGTATGAATATGAAGCAAATTCTGATTCGAGCGCTGAATGAGATCTTACGTTGATTACTCATACGACCATTAATATATGGAATTTGCGTAGCATGGGAGCTGATGTTATGGTCGTATAATTTAGGTAACCATTTTGGTAGAAAAGTGGAATTATGTACAGATTTTTTGCTTGTTTACGTGGATTACTCAAAATAATCTTACGAGTGCCATCAGTACTAGTGTATTTTACTGATGGATAACACAAATATTTATAGAACTATTGCATAAAAACGGATAAAACGTTTCTACAGCGTAGGTTTGTTGGTCATTAGTCGTTATGAAATGATTAAGGCCGTATGCACACGGAGCTACTGAAAAGAAACTCAACCAATTGGTAACTTGAGTTACTAACTCATTGGTGACTCGACTCCACACACGAGGCTACTCATCAGCTATCAAAATCTCCAGTTAGTTCAGTGTCGCCATGAATATCGGACGTGAAATGTTGTCTGCGGAAGACAGTTCTTCGAACGAAGATGAAACCATCATATTGTATTATCTCAGGAGGAGGAGAATAGTGAATAGAAGGTTTGGGTACACCCGTACCTTGAAAAAAATTATTTGAACCGGTTGTTTGTCGCTGCTAAACAGTTCGAACTTTCGGACGCAAAATTTCTAGCATTCTACAGAATGACTAAAAAAAGTTACTTGGAACTCGTAAAATTGGTTTCCCTTGCGATCCAGAAGCAGAACACCAATATGAGGGAGTCCGTGGGAGCTCTTCTTTTGATAATGAACAAAGCCGTTATGTCCTACTGTATCACAAATACTTCTCACATTTGCTAATATGTCGTTTCTTTTCCCAAAACTCAAAACTAAAGGTTGATTGCTTCATTATTTTGTATGAAAAATTAACAACATTAAAACTTTGAACTCGTTTTTCTCAATATTTGAAAATTGTCACTTATCACTTTTATCCACTTGCCCATTTGAACATAGAACATACCTTTCAATTTTACGTTGTTGCCGATTTCTTCCCATGCCTTCTCCGTTTCATTCCTCTTTGAATACCCCGGGAGATGGGAATTATATAAAATTGGACGTTTTTCCACCTCCCCCACCAGCAACAGGTTGGTCTTTTGTTCACACATCTTGTTAGAGCGCGGGAAACTAAAAACTGAAATCACCCAAGCGACTCGACATGCTTACAAACGAGTCACAGACGAGTCTTCAACCAGTAGCCACGTGTCTGGCGTCCCATTTGATTACACAGGAAGTGACTCAAAGTAAACTTAGTAATTCGCGTTACTGATCAGTTCCTTTTCAGTAGCTCCGTCTGCATACGGCCTAAAGTGAACACGAATAACGAATTAAAGGAGCGAGCTTTCCCAAGTAAGTTCGGGCATGGGGACCTGAAGGAGAATGTGCGATTTGTTGTCTATATAATAGGCCTATAAGAAACTGGTTCTTAAGACCTGAACCTGAACGTAGAGTATCTTAGGCGCGCGTTAATCGGCCGACAGCCATTTCTTCTCCCTTCTTGTCCAATGCTTTAATTCCAGTTCACTTCCAATATTGACCACATTTGCATTGATTGGTTAACCACGCAAAATTTTAATGAGCTCGATGCCTACCTGAGTAATCCATCAATTCCATATTTTATTTATCAAATCTGCCTGGCTCTTTTTTTTTCAAGAATTTGTAAATAACACTGCTACGACTAAAGCCAATATAAAATGCAATCAACTGGATTCCATCGATTTCTCACCCCTTTAAGAGCCCGTGCGCACGCAAACTTTTTAGTTCGCAACAAAACTAAATAGTTTAGTCAGAAAAATAGAACACACCGTGGGTTATGAGACCGCGCATACAGTGACAACTAAATGGTTTAGTCTACTGTGTGCGCGGTCACATAAAACGCATTGTGTTCTATTTTTCTGACTAAACTATTTAGTTTTTGTGCGAACTAAAAAGTTTGCCGTGCGCACGGGGTCTTAAAGACATCCATCCAATAATTCAATATTAACGTAATTGCTAATATTATAAACGCACGACATTGCAAATATAGTACGAGTTACGAGATCACATCCGATCTCATCGCAGAAGATAACCCTTGACACTTATTTGTATAAATAATAAAGTGAAGTGTTAATGCTTATCGTCGTCTCTCTGACGATTTTTGCTTTATTCCATTCATTTTCTTTGGTCACTTCTTTCATGTTCGTTGCGAAAACGAAAATACAATACTATTTCCAGTTCTTGAATTGATTGATGACCAACATGGTTGCGTTTTTATGGCACAAAAAATGCAAATTGAGTAAAAGGTCGTCAGGAAGGAACCATACTTATCAGATCCACCAACGCTCCATTGAAAGCCTCAATTATAATAAAATTGCTTTTTCATTCAATAATATAAATTTAAGGTTCACAAATATGCGAGTGATGGATTATAAATGAGAAATAATGTTATGTTGGTAAAATAAGAAATTATTCACGATAAAGAAAATTATATAGACTCGGGTGAAATGTAATTCGACTGGAGATTTACTTTGTTTTTGGAATGAATGGTATGGTTTGGTTTTATCATATGAATCATATTCGATTTTTAATCGTTTTGGTAATTACAGTGCATACTTAGGCCCGGATGTCCGATTCACTGTTTATACAGAGAACTATGTATGCTCGAACCAGATTGCCGACAGAAGCAAAGCAGCAGCAGCATTGTCTGTGTCTTAGGTAAATGTGGTTTCTCACCCTTTCAAATCAAATCGTAAGCTTTTTATTCAGAAAGTTTGCCAGGTGCGAGTGAGGTGTAAGAAAGCACATTTACCCAAGACACAGACGATGCTGCGACCGTTTTACTTCTCTCAGCAATCTGGTTCGGGCATAAGCTAAACGTTGAGTCGTTTAAACTTGCAACCCCATTTAACCAACGGATGTTGTACAATAAATTCTAACGAACGTTTTGCTAAACAGCCATTTAACCAATTGATCGTTGTTAGCCTATGAAAGACCCACCATAGACGATGCGACCGATTGGCCGATCCGTCGCACGCTATGGATATCGACCGACGGATCGGCCTGTGTATGTGGAAATTTTGCTTATCGGCCGATCAATCTTTACCTGCCGATACTTTAGTGCAATTTTCGAGCGATCCATCGGTCTGGCGATCGATTGTGTATGTGAGCAGTGGCGGATCCAGGATGATTCCTTTGAGTGGGATGGCGGTCATCTTTTTACAATATAATAATAATAACTTATTTTTGTTCCGATTAAGAATAATTGCAAAAAATATAGATACATGTGCATATTTTTTTTACAAAATCATATGATGTCCACCTTGTTAATACTCGTAGGTGAGGCTGAAAAGGCGCTGGGAGTTATCACTTTATTTGAGCCTTAAGAGTGCTTTGCCACTTAATGATATCGTGGAGCCCTAAGCTGAAACTGGTGCGAGAAAATTAATCAGACAAAATCTCTCGGCTTGGTGTTTTTAGGGGATTTGTATGTACTTGCACTATACTCTCGCATCACGTTCAGTTTGGCCACCAGTATTATGCCAAGGATTGCAACTTGGAAGGTCTTCGTTGGAAAAACTCGAACTGAGTACGGAAACAAGTTCTAAGAAATTTATGGCGAAATAAAAAAAATGGTTGTTTAGAAAGCTGAAACTCAAGCTAACTAATCTTTTCATGCGAAAATGTTGCACTTATCTCTATCACGAAAAAATGACAGTGTAAACTTGCACACGGCACATATCCGCGGCGCTCTACACGACACTCGAACTTCCCGTCTGCATAAGACCAGTTTTCAAGCGAAATAAAATTCAAAGTATGTAATTATTTTCACGTGAAAATTGCTCATAATGATGTGGAGACTTTTTTCTTCGAATGAAATATGTTGGTAGTGAGAGAGCGAAACTTTTGACAGTTTGTGTATGAGATTTTGCACGAAAACCCGACCTTATAGCCGACATGAATGGAGGCGGCCACTTCCAATTAACAGAAGACATTTCCGACCGGGGACGATAAATTAGGCTGGGAATTCAGAATCACATTAGTTACGAAATAATGTTCTCAACATTTATCCATCCAATCCAATGACATGTATTTGTAGTTCATCCAAATATAAATTTTCACCTTTTTTAGATGGTTCTTCAATTCGATATACGCAAAAAATGCGCATACTCATGATTTATTTTCCATATTTTCCGACAATAACAAACAGCAAAAATACTCAAGCTTACACATGTACGCATGAAATCATCAATCGAAAATAAATCGCACTTAAAACGACAGGGTCTTTGCGTAATACATACTGATTTCATATTCAACACCACATTCCATTTAACATATTGATATGTGATTCTATCTACATATTTACTTAGTGGATTTGTGTTTCAAATTTAAAATAGCTTAAAAATCAATATCAATCGAATTGTGAATAGAACTCATGGCTTCATTTTCATACATTTCTTCACACAAGTGTAATAAATAATGTCCGTGATAAATTATTAGAGAAATAGGAACACGTCCACACGAATTAGATCGGAATTGAATCGAGAACTTGCAGAAATTTGCATAAACTTTCCATGAACTAAAATATATTTTTTGATATTTTACATATCTACATCATCTTTAATGCTAATGTTAATACAATAGTTTGTAAAAAAAACTCATTCAAAGTTCTTCCTCTATATGGGACTACCCAGTAATAATATGTAGATATATTAATGTTAGTCCTATTGATTTTGCGTTCCTGTCTGCTGAACCTAACTCAACATTAGTACCAACTACTGAACCCATCCAACATTTTTCATCTCTGGTGTTCATACCTAGACTAAGTGATTCAATTTGTAGATCATGTAAATATTTTGTTCCAGAGTTGAATATTAGGCCAGTAAAATTAAGCCAATTTGGGGCCTTTTTAATAATAATTAGGGAAAGATTTGCAAATAATTTTAATCCCTTTTATAGATACTAGAAGGTGAGCTTAACTTTTGGTGGGCGAAAATCCGAGAAACTTGAGCCTTTTTTTTTAATATGATCCTTATAACTCAGCAACGGTGCCTCGGATCGAACAAAAACTTGCATGATTAAATTAAAGACCGTTGAATTCAGCATCCAATGCAATGCTCAAAGTTGAAATAATTCGGTTCAGTAACGTAGTCAAAATCGATAGTCAAAAAACGACCATTTTCAAGGCTTCGGAGAAAAATCACACTTTATCACTTTTCAAGCTCAATGATCTTTGCAATAGTCCAGCGTTTCCGCAACATCAGTATTCCTTCCCGGAAGTGAGATGTGAGAGTCTGGAAGGCTGTGAAAATATTCATCTACGGCACTCTCAACTTCTTCATTGGATGTGAAGCGCTTCCCAGACACCAATTTCTGCAAGTTTGGGAACAGATGGAAGTCTGAGGATGCCAAATCACGAGGGGGGATAGGCGAACAAATCGTACCCCAAATCCCGTAGTTTCCCCATTGCCAACGCACACTTGTGTACAGGTGTGTTGTCCTGGTGAAAGATGACTTTTTTTCTTCTTCAAGTCTGGCCTCTTCTCGCGAATTTTGGCATCCAGCTGGTCAAAAAGTTTGGAGTAATATTCGCCTGTTATTGTTCTGCCTTTTTCAAGGTAATCAATTAACAGGATCCCTTTCGCATCCCAAAACACGCTGGCCATGACCTTTCCGGCAGATGCGATCGACTTCTCTTCACCGGCTTCCACCCACTGCTTCGACCGCTGCGCATTTGCTTTTATTCGGCATTCAGCAAATGCGGCACCCATCTTGCGCAGAGCTTTCGCATCTCTAATTCTTTGTGCAAGATGTTTCGCAGTCTTTCTTCCGATATCCCCACAACCTCAGCAATATCACTCACTTTCATCGTCCAACACGATATCATGCTATTTTTCGATGGTTTCCGGTGTGGTTGCGGTTTTTGGCCGTCCTTTACGTTTGTCGTTTTGGAGGGACGTGCGACCACGTTTAAATTCAGCTGCCCATTTTTTAACGGTTGACATCGAAGGAGCAGCGTTCCGTAAACTTTTGTTAACATCGGATGAATTTCCTTAGGGATTAATCCATCCAAAACGAAGAATTTTATGACTGCACGATATTCAAGTTTCTCCATTTTAACGAAAAACACGTGAGACGTCTACTGAAAAAATTCGTGTAAACAAACTACTTGAGAGAACAATTTGAAACTTGTCATACGAACTAATGACACGAGCACCCAGGCAGGAAACATAAATGTTTGCTGATTGTAATTGTATTTCTATGTCAGGTCGAGAACTTTTCACCCTCGTAATAAGACCAAATTACAAATTCATGAATTGAATCAAATCTCCCAAAAACAATCCTGTTGTAAAAAATTTCCCGCCAAGAAAAACTCCTCAGCTGCAAAAATACACAATACCGCCAAAGTACTCGTAACTTCGCGCCTTGCTCTAGGCTATGCGTATTGAACCCTGTTTGAATAAGTTAATTTCTTTCAACGCTAATTGGCGTAGCCTAAAGCGCGATCCACACGCAACGACTTATCCATCATTTTATCGCAACGACATCGTTGTCATTTTGTCAATTGTTTTCGTTTTGAATTGACCTTTTTGAGACAACACTGCACCTTCTGTCCTTAAAATATAGTTGTTGTATGATCTGCTGTAGGCTTTGTTTACGTTGGACTTTTAGCGTATTTTATCACTTCTAAGAGAAGACAGAACAGAAGAATTCCTCATTAATGATGTTTATTTTACCATTCGTGGACGCGAATTTAAGGCACATATGATTTTGCTGAATGTTCGATAAAAGACCTCATTTAATCATTTTTCCATTAGATTTGCTATGCAACAGTTGCAAGTTGCGTTTTATATGCTGTACATTTCATTTTCTCACACATACATCATAAAATATTCAGATGGGTTTAAATTGTCGTTTCAAACAATTAGCACACAATTCTTTCAAAATTTTCTTTTCCGCCTTACAAAAATCTTGACCCCTCATTTTTCGATTATTTATTATGCAATCATTACAAATACCTGTATTAACATGTCAATGAGCTCTATGTTTAACAATATCATGCATTAAACAACCCACCTCCTCAAAATACTTGAAATATGTACGCATATACCATTCCCACTATTGGTGTGTTGTCATCTGAAGATTCGAATGACTTCAAAAAAGTTAGTAGAACGCTTCCTTAGAAGCTAAGAAAATCATTTTCCTGGTTCAAAGAACTCAAAGTACTTTCAACAGTAGTCTACTGCATTCGCCTCATTACTCCCATCAAATGATACTCATTTTGCCTAGATATCGCTTCCTTATCAAGAACATCCTTTTTCCCACCCAACGGACTCAAAATGCCTCTAACAGTATACTGCATTCGCCTCATCACCTCCAGTCATGTGATATTCATCTTGCCTAGACATCGTTCCCTTGCGAAGAACATCCTTTTTCCTCTCCAAAGGACTCAAAATGCTTTCAACAGTAGTCTACTGCATTCGCCTCATCTCCTCCAGTCACATGATACCCATCATCCCTTGAAATCACTTCTTTTCCGAAAATGTCCTTTTTCTTCTCCAAAGGACGCAAAATGCCATCAGTCCTGATCGAAGGACTCAAAATGCCATTAACAGAACTCATTGTTTCATTTCGCAATAATTTGTCCTGACGCATATCTCCAGCAGCACCAAAATATAACCGTTTTGTACTTAATAACCAAAGGAAGCTATTTACCAAATTTAGTTGAACCCCATACCACGGGTAATACCTGAAAGTTTTTTTTCATTGAACACTCTAAAAAGACTTAAGCGAGAAACTCTATAAAATTTCACATTTTTGGGTGTATCTTTTTATCTATTGCACAGATCAGAGCCAATGATAGCCTATACACACTTTTAGGACACCTTCAATCCGTGAGAAAAGAAAGTAAACTTCCATACGCTCCCTACGAGGCTGTAGCCCTGTCAAAGAACAACACGAACAACGAGATCAACGAGAACAAGAAAAATTTGAAAAAATAGCAATTTTCAAACTGTCATATTTCGGGTGTTTTTCCTCGTATCAAAATCAAATTTGCAACACTTCGAAAGACGACCGGAGACAATGGCCATACCAAATTTGAGCCGCCACAATCACTCGGGGTCGGAGCTACAGAGGTCCGAAAACCCTTACTTGTTGTGTCGCGTAAATATAGTCTTGGTCACTTTTTAAAATTTTTCTTTCTTTGGCGGGCGGGACGTTTCCGCCTCCCTAAATTATAAAACACGAGCACAGCTTGCAATGATAAGAGTGGCAAAAAAACACGTTAAAGTAATACCTATATTAATTTGATCAAGAAACCATTTTGAGTTTTTCACAAAAGATAATCACAATATGTATCTATTTTAAAGCTTACATTTGTTCCGACATTTTGAAAAGATTTTCGTTGATTTATATAAATAGTTTTTTGTTCATTGGTGATTTTTATATAATTGTTAGGTATTTATTGTTAACTTTGACCTAACATTGTTCATTTTAAATTTTTAATTAATAAGTCTGTATATTTTTGTAGCAAATTGACCCTGAAGATGGGCGCCGCCCGAAATATATTGGTCTAACGAAGGCTTAGACTTTTTATTATCGTACATTGGAGGAAACATAAAACCTATTCTATAAATAGGGAAATATATATTTTCGGTAGATATATTTTATATTATATATGTAAAAATATAAAAACAATATGTATAGTTCGTGTGGTCTAGGCCCTTGTAATTACATATTTACAAAAAGGGTGACCTATTTAAAGTAGGTCTTTGCATCTTTCTTGTTTTTTACATTTACTCTGGATTCTCTAATTTGCCTAAGAAGAATTGTTTAGAGGTAACATACCATACGATTCCTATGCATGCATGTACTCGTAATAGGCTTATGTAGAAATCATCATACATAAATGCACATAACGTAGCGTACTGCACGATAATTAACCTAATTTTCACCAATGATGTAGTACGTGCTGAACTTGGAGATGAAAGGAAAATTAGATAAAAATGCGCACACATAGCATCCGATATGAATATCTTCATAATTTCGTGACTTGAACATTAATGCACAATCATTTAGTTTCTATTTTCGAAATTGAAGAAGTTTATAGGGTCTTACACAAATTCGATCTGTTATAGAACAGTACGCAGACAAAGAAAAAGTTATTGCACGTCAGTTTTGAAATTTCTATTTCATAATGCGGCTCGTTGCTGTGCCGTCAAATAATGAATCTTCTTTTTTTTTTTGGGAAATGATTTTTTTTCTGATAATAAATCAGATGAGATTTAAATGATTTCTTCATAGGAGTTAGAAGAGTAATACATACATATCTAGATATACATACAAATCTTAAAATAGGCACCGTAAAAATGTTTGTTTGACTAGCACAATTTAATTCGGAGCTGATGGCGATGGAAAAGCTAGGGAGGATTCGGAATCAACAATATATGTAATGCTATTTTAACTGAAATACCGGAAATGTCCAGAAGGAAAAGTCTCATATAAATGACAATACTTTGTTACTAAACAAATGCAAACTGGATGGAAGAGAATCTCAATCTTAATGAAGTACCTTCAGCCTTAGCATAGAAGCAACTCTGCCCATTATCTGTCAAACCAACGCCATCTAGATAGACAGGCCTGCGCTCAGCTGATCGCGTACGTCATTTTTTCCTTCGCCAAGGCAGTGACTGCACACGACGATGTCCCCGGCACGACATATGTTTACAATTGGTATTGCGCCAGACGGCATTTTAGTCCCCTAAAAACACAGTTTCTGGACACTTGCACCAATTTGGTCGAAGCCGCAGCCCCGGGGATCAGTCGCAGAGCATCGTGGAACAGTTTACACTTGACAAAATACATCTTTTGACCGCACGACACACTTTCATCGCGCACGTGTTTGTTTTCCGGATCACTAGATGAAATTTTACTAACAAATAAACACTGGACGCGGAAAACGAAAACTAAACACGAAACGCACAAATACAGGGGACTCGTCGCCATCAGTCGCCGACCACTGGATTGTGGATACGATGGCGTCATCACAGGAAATAATTGCATAATTTAGCAGTCAAAACCAGCTGAGCGCAGGTATATCTACCTATAGATGGCGCTGGTCAAACAGAGCAGAGTTGCATCTCTAAGCTTTGTACTTAGGTCTGCTTTTCGTGCGAAATTTCATACACAAACTGTCAAAAGTTTCGTTTGCACGAAAAATGTTCGCTCTCTCAGCACTAACATATTTCAGCGTCATTACTTTGCATTTTATTTCGTCTTTGGAGTAAAGGACGCTGTACACTTTACAAATTACGATCTAATATTTTCTCCTCCCCCACTGTTCCCCTTTCTACAAATTTTAAGAAAATGCGAAAAAATGGAATGTACTCAACATTACCTTTCTCACGACACCTCACTTGCCTATACCAGTCGATAAAAAAAAAATTGACCTTAATTTCGCCACTTTGTGTGGATAGTGTCAAAATGCCTAACTTGAAATGAATGCACTCTTATTAAATATTATGTGATTGTAATGAAACTTAGAGATATTATTGCCAATGATGTTGGTTATCATTGGCTATCAATAGTTTTGACCTCGGGTATGCTTAAGGGATGCAGAGGTGTGCTAACTGCAACTATATAAATGTAGTATTATTAACCTTTTTTGATGAGATTGAAATTCTAATATTTTTAGTTTTCTATCCTAGTAAAATGCCGCCTTCCTGCAAATTTTCATATTTCTAAGTGTAACGGTCTCGAAATGCCAGGAGGGGGGGGGGACAAACTGGGATCACATATTTTCCTCTCTACCTCTTTTCCCCTTTTTTAAAATTTGATGATACCAAAAATGGAATGTACTCGGTGTTACCTTTCCCATGATACCCCACTTGCCTATACCAGATGAAAAAAAAAAATGTTGACCTTCATTTCCCCTCTATGGGGACCTCCCCTTAAAGTCAGCCTATTACAACGAATCGCTTTCTCCATGCTGGATGCCAAAATTCGCGAGAAGAGGCCTGGCTTGAAGAAGAAAAAAATTATCTTTCACCAGGACAACGCAACGGTGACGATGAGAAAACTGCGGAATTTGGGGTACTTTGCTCGACCATCCTCCCTATTCTCCTGATTTGGCACCTTCAGACTTCCATCTGTTCCCAAGAAATTTGTTTCTGGGAAGCGCTTCGCATCCAATGAAGAAGTTGAGAGGCGCCGTAGATGAATATTTTCACAGTCTTATAGCCGCCATACATTATCCGATCCGTCGTCCGATCGATCGGCCGATGGATCGCCACAAAATATCTGCCGATCTCCACTGCACACACACTGAGCGATTTTCGTGCGATGCGATAACGAATGACAATTCAAAAAATAGGTTATGATTCACTCCCAATCCAACCTAGATTCATTTTTGTTAACTATTTGGATGTGTGTGGTATTTTCGTATACCACATATTTGATATTTCAATTGCAGTGCCATTTAAATCATAAGAATCCTTGAAATTTCATAATTTAATAATTTGGTAATTTGACATTCACTTGCGATAATCACATACACTATCCAATCGATCGTCACCGATCGATCGCACGAAGATAGCACAAAAATATCGGCAGATCAAAATTGATCGGCCGATCGGTGCGATTTCCACATACACAGGCCGATCCATCGGCCGATATCGATTTCGGGCGACGGATCGGCCGATCGATCGGTGTGTGTATGGCACGTTTTACAGACTCTCACTTCCGGGAAGGAATACTGATGTCGCAGAAACGCTGGACCAAGTGTGCTTAAGTCAAGGGAGATTATGTAGAAAAATAAAATCATTTTTTAACTGAAAATCGCAGTCTTTCATTGTCAGGCCGAGAACTTTTCACCTTACCCTCGTATTTGACACGTGTATCTTATAAAGTGTCAACTGAATACACTGCATTTGAGTTTAGCTAATTCTTTTTCAAAGCGTGTATTCTGCTATTGTATTCTTGTTGATACAAACATAATAACCTTAAAGCATCCTTCCCTACGTTAGTGTGTGATTTATTTGTTAATGTAGCGTCCCAGATAATAGGATTATTCATACCAGTACGACGCGAATTCGCGGCTGTCGCAATTTTTATTTCTGTTCTACGAGCCGGGTTTCTATTGATGTGGATTTTACTGAAGTTTTGTTTAAATTGCACTCGGGGGAAAATCGCGTCCGTTTGAAGATTATTGCGAATAAATCGCATTGGAGTGTGGGAAACTTTATTTTCTTAATAATACTGCGATGCAACGTTTATTTTTATTCAAACGGGCATATCATAAAGTGGACTTGCCTATGCACTCGCCGTATATTGTACATATCGATTAATTACTTATTGTTGGAATTATGTACTCATATTTAACTTACGTAAACCCACGAATGGTTTTTCAATTGCATTGTGTTGTGTTCCGATTTTTTCGATCTAAGCATTGGAAACTTTTCAGTACTCGTACTTTGTTTGTACATTTAGATTGAGCAACATTAGGTACGTTCTTGTTGTTTGTATAATGCGTGTTCGTTATGCTATCCTACACTCGATTTTCGATCAGTTTACTGTTTGGGGAGCACATTAAATTCATTTCCTGTCAATAAAATGTTCGTTTTTGTGTAATTATTTGGAATAGTAAACATACAAAATAATTTTGCTGCCTAAAGGAAATTTGTCCGATTGTTTATGTACTAAGGATTTAAGTTTCCTCTTGAAATTTGAGTTGAGGTTTGAATTCTAATTAAACCAAGACACACTCCTAGTAAAATCATGCCGTTTTCCTGTTCGCTACCCTAATTTGGTCTCGATCGTTTTTATGCCGCTTATCCTGCTCTGTACAAAAAAAACGTATCTATTATGTACCGAACCATCCGTCTATGTGGGGTCTTAGAACAATTTCTGCGAATTTATTGAAGGTCTCGAAAAATATTAATAGTGTTTTTCCACAATGCTTTGTCATGTTTCACAAAATTTTATTAAGTAAAATACGCTACATTTCCTTCTGATTGTTGTTGAATCGAATGAATGTATGTACATCCAAGCAAACATTATGGCAAGACGCCAACTATTCAAGTTCACATTCGGAGAAGTATCATATCGTGACGGGTTTTGTATATTCTCTAAATCATTGGCCAAGTTCTTCAGAATGACTGAAAATCACTGATTCGAATGTAAAATGTTGTCCACATCCGTGAGTGAGAGATTCGCTGTATCTGATCCCAAATCATTTCGGCCTTTAAGGCTGGTACTAACCACTTCGTGCAAAAATGTTGCACTTATCTCACCCAAGAAAAACTGACAGTGTAGACTTGCACACAGCACATTACCACGGCTCTCTACACGACACGTGATTTTCCCTTCTAACTCAAAAGACCGGTTTTCAAGTGAAATAAAGTGCAAAGTAATTGCTTTCGCGTGAAAATTGCTTATAATGATATGGAGACTTTTTTCTCTGAATGAAATATGTTAGTACTCACAGAGCGAAAATTTTTCGCACGAACGCAATTTTTGACAGTCTTTGTATGAAATTTCGTACGAAAAACTCATCTTAGTACCTAGCTTTAGAGGGGAAATTGACTGGAAATAATGTATAACTCGTTTCACCAGAACATGATCTCAAAAGGTCGACGTGGCTTCAAATTAAATAATACAATACAAAATAACACAACATTTTACATATCTGTCACATTGATTCCGAATTGGCGATTTTTCCGCTATTCTCAGGAGCGCAAGCAATGATTGATTGAGGTTGTATTGTTGTACATTTGTATTTTTAAAGTGTAACTTTTATATCGACGACACCTCGATTCGTAGTGAATCGAAAAAAAATTATTTGACTTTACAACCACGTACCAGAGGCGGCGCTCGCGTCGCTTCGATGCAGTCTCATACATTTGCACCGTAAATATGTTACACAACACGAAGTGCTAGTGAGTTGGTGGCTAGCGAGCCGAACTTGTAAGCAATTGGTCACGGCTTCGATTAGCGACGCCACCGACGTACTTTTAACCCTATGGTGCTGACATGAGCACATTCTTGAACATGAAGTGAATTCAGGAAATACGGGTGTCATGTGAATCGGTTTGATAAGGCCTGTGCACTGGATTGTGTTTTTAACCCTATTGAGTTGACATGAGCGCATTCTCGGACATGAAGTGAGGTGAAGTCTAGGAAATACGGGTATCGTCTGAATGGAACAATGTAGTAGAATGTTGTTTTTAACTCTATAATCGTAACATGAACACATTCTTTGACATGGTGTAAAATCGTCGCCTGAATCGGGGTGATGAAACCTATGTACTACTTTGTTGTTGAAGGAGTTTTTAACCCTGACATGAGCACATTTTTGGACATGAAGTGAACTCTAGGAAATACGGATGTCATCTGAATCGGGGTAATGAGACCAATGCACTGAAATGTTATTGAAGGTGTTTTTTAACTCTATTGTGCTGACATGAGCGCATTCTTGGACAAGAAGTGAAATCTAGGGAATGCGGGTGTCATCTGAATTGGCATGATGAGTCGAATGGCCTGGAGTACTTTGGAAAGTATTTTGAGTTCTTTGGAGAGAGAAAAACAGACCTTCTTGGCAATGAGTTAGAATATGGGTATCATATTAATCGGGGTGATTAGGCAAATGCTCTGGAGTGGTTGTAGTAATGTTAAATACAAATCGCAAATTTTAATGTTAAATCTATTGTTGTTAGTAGTTCGGATGGCGCAATGGTTAGCATGTTCGCCTTCTACGCACTGGGCCCCGGTTCGAATCCTACTGAATGCGGTAGTTTTCGATAAAAAAAGGGGGATTTACGTGTCGGACTATGAGCTCACTCAACTGTTAAATGAGTACCCATTTATGGGGTAAATAACTCGGTTGAGCGTGTTGCTGATCACACACCTCTGTACAAGACCGTCACGATCTAGAAAATGAGATGATGCTAACTCATCTCGAGGCCATGGTTCAAATAGGACTGTTGCGCCAGTTATTTATTTATTGTTGGCTATTGATGGCGTATCTACCACCATATTCATAGTTTAGAGGGAGAAGGTGAAAAACATAATCTGTAAATACACGATTTAATAGCATACTACTGCTACAGGCGGCTTAAAAACATTTTCAAAAGTTACAATTTTGACGCGCGGTAGTCTTGGCACGCATTTAATTTTTTTCTTTGGACGTAATAACGTCTTACACTTTAACTTCACCCATTATATGCTGTAAGCCCCCCAAGTCAATGAAACGAAAATGCTCTAAGAAGCTCACAGTTTTCCGAAAGTTATTCTTCAAGTATTGTGGATTCGTAAATGTATGTGTAATTTGTGTGTCGACCAGTGTATAAGGATTTGTCCTCAAATGTTAAATTAAATTAAAGCGCTTATTTTCAGTTTGTGGACACATGAAGTGTGCATCGACACAACAGGTAGCCTGTCTAAGTGTCACGATCCACTGTCGAAATCCAACTCGAACTCGAACATGGTACCGTTGGACCGGTTTTCTTCAGGTTTATGTGCAGTGTGTGTGTGTTTTGAGCTATTCAAAGGACATTCGTACCAGGTTCGTGTTCGAGTTGGAATTCGACAGTGTATGGTGACACTTAGTATTGAAAAGGATGTGATGCCTGAGTAGAGTAGCTCGTGGTATAGGTAAGTTTTCTGGTGTAATGTATAAGGCAAAATGAACTATTACAATAGAATACTTAATTGGTTAGTTATGAATTAGGAAAGGGCTTTACACATTGTACGATTGAATAAATCGAAGGAATAAATACTTTTTGATCGAAATTCATCCTGCAGGTGAGGGAAGTTTCTTCGCCTGGTTGAGGGGAGGGGGCTGTGGTTCGGGTTTGCTGTACGATGAGTCGATGTAGCATTTTATTTTGTCTCAACGTCTGTCGACGTTATCATGTAACTGTAAATACCTACGGTCGTGTGGAAGACACAATTTATGCTTTTTTTTTAAGAATAAATGTGGAGTGTGCCATTGCTAAACAGTCAACAAAACCATTTAGCAATGATCCCCAACCAAAAACTGTCAGCATAAAGCCAAAATACAAAAGTGCTTGAGTTGGTTTCTTCAGGAGCTACCTTAAGTCTATAGGGAAGGTAGCTCGACCAAGCCCAAAAATGTGTATTCCAACTCTCGTCAGAATACGCCACTTTGCACAATGCTCAAATTTCTGCCCGGCGAGTGACTTTTTCAAATTTGGAAACAAAAAAAAGTCGCACGGGACCAAATCTGGAGAATACGGTGGATGGGACAGCAGTTCGTAGAGCAATTCGACCAATTTGGCCGTGGCGGCAGCGTTGTCGTGGTGGATACACTTTTTTCTTCGCCAAATGGGGCCGGTTTTTCTGCATTTCGGTGTCGAATCGGCCCAATAATTCGGCATAGTGGAGCCCTGTGAGCGTTTTGCCCTTCTCCATGTAGTCGATGTAGATCACACCTTGTGAATCCCAGAAAACGGTGGCCATCACCTTTCCGGCCGATAGGACAGTCTTCGCCTTCTTCGGAGCACGTTCGCTGGGTGAAGTCCACTGTTTCGACTGTTCCTTGGTCTCTGGTGTGTATCAGTGGATCCATGTTTCGTCGACGGTCGAGAAACGACGCACAAAACTCCTTCGGACTGCGCTTAAGCAGCGTCAAACACTGCTCCGAAGTGATCTCACGGTTGCGCTTGTTGTCCGGAGTGAGCAAACGCGACACCTATCGCGCCGACAGCTTTCTCATCCCCAAAATTTCATGCAGGATATGAGCCACGCGGTCTTTTGAGATGCCTACTGTCTCAGCTATCTCGCGGCTGAAATTTTGACAGTTGCCGTCTACGAGAATGTACCAAAGAGGATTGATAATTCTACAAGAGTTATCACTCCATATAACTTTCCCCTCTGCCAGGAGATTTGTATGTATTGACAAATTGTCAGCTTTCTTGTGAAGTCTATCACAAGAAGGCTGACTCTGCCTCCGGCGGTAGATTTGTATGAATTGATTCTCTTGTGTATCTATACTGTGTAGTTTATACAATTTGTCAATACATACAAATCTCCTGGCAGAGGCGAAACTTCTATGGAGTGATAACTCTTGTGGAATCTATACTATTTGAATGTACTATACGATAATAAATTTCTCTTGCGATGGTGGCGCCATCGGGCGGTGAGGCTAAGTACTTATCGGACTGCCCTCGTATGTGTGAAAAGTTCCCATGTTCATTTCATTTTTATAATGAAAAATTGCTAGCCACAATTGGATTGAAGCATTAACCTTGTTTTGGTGTTTTACTTGTTCTTTGAGAGAAATCATATTGTAAATTAACATTTGGGAACATTATGAATTTGGCATTAATGGGAGAATTCCTTCTATTTCAATAGAGAGAATTTTCACAAAACTCAAGAAATTTCCGCTTTAGGACCTACACATTTTCCTGCGTGGCATCTAGGTTCTTACCAACTAAAACGGAAATGGACTACCTAAAGCAGAAATGCTGCAATTAAGATTCTCTCTAAATGCAATAGAGAGAATTCCCCCATTAAAGCCAAATCCATAATGTTCCAAAATTTGTACTAACTCAATATTAACTACAAAACCCTATAATATCGTTGCGTTATGCCAAAAAGTAATGAACTTTAGATGTGATTATTCATGATTGAGGAACCAAGTCAAACAAGTTTTTTGTACTTTACACTAGAAGAGTTATTTATATTACCTCAACGGTCTGACGTAATTTGCCTATTAGTGCACGGTAAAGATGCTCCAACTTCCAACATGCAACATGTGGTGTTAGTATCTGGTGCTTCCACTAGAAGGCAGTCATCCTAGTAGCGCGTTGTTGTTCAATATTGAATAAAACGTGATGTGATCGATGATCATTTATATGTACGAGTATATCGAGAGTCGATTTACTAAAATGAGATCACTTGAATGATTTCTAGACGCAGTCTTCTGTATTCAAAGGAACAAATGACAATAATGACGCCGATGATGCATGCGAAACTTAATTTGTGGTGACGGAATGACACACAGTTAAAACTAACAAATGAATACATATATATATAAATACTTATATAAAAGATGCGTTTTCATCATCATTCTATTCAGATTCCATCGCTTTCTTGGATCCAATACTATATTTTCAGAAATTAAATAAAGCAAGCTATATTTTAATTATGCATGTCCACTGTCAGTTAATTTGAGCACTGGCTTCGCCCAATTGTGTTGATAAATTTAGAAATCCGCATAAGTATCTTTTCGTCAGAAGATTGGTTTCTTGACGCATTTTTGTCCCGCTCTTGCCGCGAGGCTTCAAGGTAGCTGGCTACTCGTGCGAGTATTCTGTTTTTTTGGCTTTGTGCATGCAAAACATACCGATGAAAACTTGGCCTCATTTTTCACAAAAGATTCATCAATCTGCGGAATAGCTTCCAACAAAGTAAGTTTGAACAATGTCTTGCAATATACGCATGGGGCGGATAATATTCCCTTGTTTTTTTTTTAAGTATTAAAAATAGCATTCCGAAAATGAAACTGGAAAAAAAATGGTAATTTGAGTTTGTTTGTTGCACTGACCATCAAAATAATTAGGTTCGGTTTGGTCAGTTTAAAAATGAATGTGACAAAGAACGAGATGATTAGGTTTGTACCGGGGACAAAGATGTGGATTGTTCTTTTTTTTTCAATTTTAACCTGAGTTATTTGCTAAAACTATGTTGACACAAGATCAAAGTATATTCTACTTTGATTTAGACTCAAAGTGGACATGTATGGCCACGCACTTGATAAGATATTGTACCCCCACTCCATTGTCGTTACTCCGAATTTGAAAAGGAAATGGAAATGGTATGTACTCGACGTAATCTTTGATCCAGAGGCGCGCTTTGTGACCTGTAAAATAGTAAGTACAGCATTAGCTATTACGGCGGCAACTAGGGGATGGTGGCAGGTATACTCCCAACGTTGCGAAAGATGTTCGACTATTCGGGTCCATTTCCTGGAAGTAGAAGAGAAAAACATCACAAAATATCTTGTTGAATATAATGATGATTGGGAAATGGTTATCTGATTGGTAGTCCGGATAGCGCAACGGTTAGTACGTTCGCCTTCAACGCACTGGGCCCTGGTTCGATTCCTACTGAATGCGGCAGTTTTCGGTAAGAAAGGGGACTTACGTGTCGGACTATGAGCCCACTCAGCTGTTAAATGAGTACCCATTTATGGGGTAAATAACTCGGTTGAGCATGTAGCTGATCATACACCTCTGCACAAGACCGTCACGATCTAGAAAATGAGATGATGCTAACTCATCTCGAGGCCATGGTTCAAATTGGACTGTTGCGCAAGTTATTTATTTATCTGATTCTCGTCAACGCCTCATCCTCCTCATCACCTTACATGCGCACGACCGAAATCCACTGTGCAATTCGACACCCAATTAACAAAATTGGAATTCCATATGAGAATTCCAAAACACACCTCACATGCCTATGCCCGATGAAAATTTTTTTTTGATTCGCTTTTAACCCCTCCACCCGATATTTTTTTGATGCAAACACGATTTCTGATTCTCCGACCATTACCATACGACCATAAAAAATACGGTCGTAGGGTAATTATTTCGGAACTTACATGCCATCAAGGATCACAACCAATCGCTGAGTTTTTATGTCTCCTTTTGGCTAACGACGACTCTGCTGTAAGGTTCGAATTATTCCATTAAAAAAAAGACATATATTTCAGTATCCATTGGGGTAACTGCAGCACAAAAGCTTTTAATATGTTTTTAAATGACTGTCGGATTGACTTGTTTGGTAAACTTCTTGCGATGGCATTTTGAAAGTAAACGGATCCTTTCTTGAAGAATATAACGTTAACAGATGCGATAAGCGTGGCGGCATGTTAAGAGCCATAGAAGTTGTATGGCATCGATGGCAGCCACCTGAACAAATATCTACGTATAGATACCTCTGGCAGCTAGCCAGAATCACTATGATATCGTTAAACTCAATCTCAATAACAACTTTTTTGTTAACATATGATTCGTACCCATATTATGTTCGTCGGCCTTTATAAGGCAAAACAACATCGGCCAGGTGTTCCCGGTCACACCTCTAACATTAATTCCAGGTACGATGTGGAGGCGTCTTACGAGAAGTACCTCGCATTAGTGTTCGAAACCTGCGAACATTTGTTTGGGTACCTTTCGGGGAACTTACATCTCCTGCACTTAAACCAAGCTGACTGATTATGGGTCCTGGGAACTGAATGGCCCAATCGCCCTAGCTAAATAAAAACTTCAAAGCAAGCAAATATTCGTCCACGTCCTAAGGTCAAACAAAGTGGTAACTTCACGATTTTACGCCGAAATCTTGCGTCAAATACCGCTGCCGTGTTAATTAGCGGCAGCGTTCTCTGACGCAATATTTCAGCGTAAAATCGTGCAAATATCATAGTACGAGTATTTCGGAATTGAAGATCATAATATGTATTATAGTTAGCACAAAAAATCGATTATAATTTGAGAAATCACAACCAAATTGAACGACTTGATGTAATACCTATGTATCGCCACAGACTGTCGAACACGAACTCGAACATGGTACAAGTGTTCTCCAAATGGCTCAAGACACACATGCACACACTTCACACAAATCTGAGCTAGAGGTCGACAGTGATATACATATGTATGTATATGACATATGACCATTATGGTTTGGGCTAATTTCACACGGGTTTTCATGACCTGGGCGCGTATTTAGAAAACGAGATCGAGTAGGGAATTTAGTGCCTAAATGACCACAAACCCGTATTAATTTTGTCCCCAGGGGACGAGATCGAGTAGGATTTTTAGTACATTTGTCGTCTAAAATGGTAATAAAACCTTGTTCAGTACGTCCCCCAGTCACTGACCAAATCGATACGCCTTTCTAGTCATTAAATGTTCGAAAACCCGCATCCATCTTGTCCCTTTGAGGAGACTGGACCGAAATGTTTTTTGGAAACATTGTTGCTCTGTTGCCATTCTAGACAACAGATCCATTTTCTGTACGTCCCCAAAATAGCTCATTCTGTATGATGCACTCACGGTGGATTTTTGGGTTGGATTTTGATTGATGGGTTTACAGTCCCTTTCCGCTTCAGGTACTAAGAACTTAAAGCCCATACACGAGGATTTGTAGTTCCTAAAGTGGAAATTCCTTGAGTAGAGCCTCAGAGTTCATTTCCGCGTTATGTGGTAAGAACGTAGGATCCCCTATCCTTTTCTCTGGAATTCGATGGTAGAAACCGTAGCTTCCTGGAAAAGATGCAAGATTGGCCTGCGTTGATTTTTGCTCCTAGGACTACTCCTTCTTATGCCTTGAACATGCTGTTTAAAGCCGTTTCCTGACTTGTCGGTAGGGTAGCGGTGCGGGATCGGTATGCTCCGTATGCCCGGTACCGAAAGCTTACCGAGCGCCTTTATTTCAATGTGTGTTTCCTGATTGCCTCGGTATTCGCGGATGCGGGGAGAAATCGTTTCGTTTTATCGCGTCGCGGGACGAACATCCAGTGGCCGCTCGGTATTAACAGAGATAACGTCGCGCAAAAAATTTGAAACATGTTAGAAATGACGAGGACGTGAGCGATACCAAACAATAAAAGCCGAAAATATACCGCCTGGTGCTTAAATGAAAGCAGAGCGGAATCGTTTCGGTATACAGAGCGTACTGTTCCGCGCCGCTGCCGTACCGACAAGTGAGAAAACGCCGTAAGCTGATCTTTCTTGGCATTTTTGGTGAATAGATGGCCGCAAATACCGCCATTCGACTTTACGACACTGGCCAGTAGTTTACTTCAGTCTGTGGAGACGCTGCTATTCTAAGGAATCGAAATATTTCGGCAACGACTTACTACACTTCAACCAAATTTGCGCTAAACAAACATTTTGTTACCCCGAAAAAAATCACGTAGTCGCGCTTCTTTTGTCAAATTCAATAGAAATCGGCGATTATGATTACGCCCAAATTCGAATATAGTCGCACCACTGAACTCCTGTCGCTGAGAAGGCAACACATCAGAGCTGCTGTGGGAGTCGTCACTGGATATTGCACAGTTGAGGGAAGTTCTGTCTGGTTCAATGACTAGGTTTTTCGAGTGATAACAAAACGAACATTATTGCAGATCAAGCACAGCAGCCCTTATAGCTAATCTTATCTTGCTTCACAGTTGTGTACGTTCATCATTGCATGCTTCTCTCCGTATTTCTCGAGGACGAAAAGTTGAACAAGTGGGGTCATACCCTTAGCGCTCTAGGTAACAAACAAATTCGGGCCCCTTCCGAACTCGATTTCTAGATGTGCCACTGATTTGAACCAATGTTAAAAGGTATGAATTAGTGGGCGAAGTGATTTGCATGATCATCACTCACGCCACGATAATGGTCTCCCGTAACCAGTTATTTGAATCAACTTGTCGAGCTCAAATCTGTCTCTTCAGGTAATCACGTGCTCAGGGGATTAAGTTGTGTGACTGACTGAGTTTCCGAAGCGTGGATGCCCTAAACCTGTGCAGACCCAGTGGTGATACCAAAAACAGGAATTGGCCGATGAGGCTATGAAGAACGAACCTTTGTATAAAAGGTAAGCGTCATTTTGAGTTGAATGAGCTCTTACTACGACAGCTAAATAAAGGTTAGAGAGTTATGGGCAAAACCTTGAAAGGTAGAGTATTAGGGTTTTTTTGGCCCGTCCCGTATAGTAATATAATAGGTGGTCAAATTTTACCCAAATTTGATATAAAGCTTCCTTGGGTGATAACAGGCACCACCCGGTGTCGTTTTGGTGCTCCTCATGACGACAGGAACAGTGATATCTAGGCAAGATGGGGATTATATGATTGGGGTTCATGAGAATACAGTAGACTACTGTTGATGGCATTTTGAATCCTTTGGTCAGTTAAAAAGGACATGTTCTTGGCTATGGAGTTATATATAAAATGTGCTTGCATGGGACGGGCCTAAAGTGCAGATGAACATCGCTCATTTTGTGTCATTTGCAATAGATCGCTCTAATTTTTATAGGAGAGTTTAATAAAGTGCTAATCGACGAACAGATGACGACGGTAGGGTTAGAACTGCATTTGCTGGACTTGCCCATTCCCCCTAATGAAGGCCGACCAAGGGGACGTCCTGTGACCGAAGAGTGTGCGTTGCTGAGTAAGTCGTCGAGACAGTTGCGTCCCATTTTCCAGAACTGAGTACGATGGCGCGCAGGAGTATTTGACGCGCGACGTCCCACTAGGGGTTAAGGCAAACTAATAAATAAGTAAGGAGTCATCTGACCCAATGAGAAGTTCATCCATTCGGTAGTTATACTCGTGTGTGTATTTGAATTATCATTTATGGGGGATGTTGGCAGTATTTTAGTTGTAGGTTTACTTGTCGGAGGCGAGAAACAAGGTGGTGTCGACAAATTTTGAGCGGAAGGGTAGGAGAAACCATAAAAAGAATCGACCAATTAGTTGGTTTGTATTCTCTGCTTCGTACTCCAGCGCACTTCTAAACGGTTGGGCACGTTTCGTTGCATAAGACTTTTTTCAGCAACAGCAAACCTTCAAATACACTTCCAAAATCTCAACCGTGACTTCTGTCCGTCGTAACTCATAAGTGTCATCCAACAATTCGGAGGTGTAAACAAAAAAATATGGTCCCCTAAATGAAAATAAAACTTACGTAATTCTCAATTACATTTGGTATCATTATCGTCATCGTTACGCCTGTGTGTTATGGGCACTTTATCACATTATCTTGAGCCTAGAGTACTCTTTTCACTTATCTATGAACAAAAAACCAATACATAAATGGTAAAAATAGTAAACACTTGACGAGTAGAGTAGACAAGAAAAAAAGGGTTATCTGTGTAATAAAACCGACTAGTAAATCATCGTATCAATTACTCCAGGACTTAGATAAGCGACTTACTGCCTAGACACTTCGTGAATTATCAGACTTCCAATTGTATCTGTATCATATAATAACGACGACGAAATACGAGCAGCAGACTATCTTGAAGATAACAGTAATTTTGTGTGATTCTTCGCTGCGAAGAAGCGCAGTGTACCCCGACCACTAATTTGAAAAAAAAAAAAATCCGCTACATACCGCTTCCTCTAAATTACCATCAATTGAGGCCAAGAAATAGTACGCCGCCGTTCAATAAAACTTTCAAATGAAACCGTGCAAACAAATGGCAAGAGCAGCCGTAGATCGAATTAATTAAGATCGTCGTCTTGAAGTAATTAAAATTGGAAATGCAAAGTAATTTAGTATGTGTCTCGATATCGCGACCAACTACTTGAAAGTACGTACATATCGGTCAGTACGATAGTAGAGGCCGGGCTAATAAAGCGATCGCGAAATGATAACAGTGCGATAATAATGTATGTATGTATAAAATTAATCTCGAATTAGTGCTAAAGTTATATCACGTGCCTCACCCATGTTTCAGTATCTGCAAAGTATCTAAGTTACTAACATATTTTTTTTTTTTTAACTTTCAGGCAAGCGAAAGCGGGCGAGTGGAAATGAAAATTCAGGTGCATTGAAACCAGGTGGATGGATAGTGTTTGAAGAAGAGAATTAATTGTGATGGCTGTGAAAATGCTTTTATCTAGTGATTATGACGAATTTCCATTCTAAACCATACCTAAGTGAATAGTGAAAAAAAACGTGCTGATGAAATATTTGAAATTAAATTAAGCGAGTTGTTCAAAACCATTAACAGTGATCTAAATTAGATTATACTGATTTGAGTGCCTTTTTAAATGTGCGCAAAAATGGCCGATCCCATGCAAGAGGGTAGGCGCTCGAAAAGCCAAGTATCCATCTACGACTATCCGGAGCATTTGAATCCCTTCTATGAGGATGAAAATCATAAACGACTGCGATTTTGGAAAATTGGAAAAAGCAAAGACAGTTCGTCAAGTCGTCGCGGCAGTTTTTCACTGGGCGGACTACGTGAGATGTGGTGAGTGATGTTATTACTATTTACGCATAGGTTAGGTTAGGTAAAGGAGCGGCCATAACAACGCACAGCACACATAGACCGTCTCTGGGTCCGTTGTGATGCCACCAAAGTCACCTAATTGAACCTAGGTTCCAAACCAGCCTGTGCTGGCGATCTAGCGATTGAACTGTTATTACACTTGTATCCTTGAAATCCTCCAGATACCGAAAACAGGAACCCAGAAATTTCTTCAGCTTCTCGGCCAATGCCGAATACTGACAAAGATGATGGAGAACGCTTTCCTTTTCATCCACGTCCTCACAACTTCTGAAATAATCGTTGTGAGGAATATGGGGCCTCCAACGAGCTCACCGATAGGACAGTGTCCTGCGATGACCACCACAACCCTGCTAATGTGCCTCCTATTCAGCTCATCATGAGGCGGTGGATTGAACACTTCACCCCGGTCTTGAACCGTGTAATCTCTGGTGAAGTTCCCCCTCATAATTTGGCTATAACTATCAGAATGTGCATATTCGACTAAAGAGGAATTAGTCGCTGCAATGATTGCACTAAAGCGAGGAAAGGCCGCCGGGCTCGACGGTATTCCTGCCGAACTTAATTAAGCAGCGCCAAGCGTAGCTGCTGAGTTGCTGCACGCATTTGTTGACAAAGCGTGGAATGCAGAGACCTTTCCCACTGAATGGAAGGAAGGTTCAATCATCAAACTTCCGAAGAAGGGTAGCCGTACAGACTGTAATTATTGGAGAGGCATTTGTGTGCTTCCCGCCGTTGCCAAGATTATAGCTAAAATCGGAAAGACTAAAGGCTGACTTAGAAAGGACAATTAATGAAGAGCAGGCTGGCTTCCGTTCCGGATTCTCCTATGTCGATCACATTAACACGTTCCTCATGTTAATTGCCTTGACCCCTCCAGGGGCATGGGCGCGTCAACATCTGTAGCATTTCTATGCCCTATTGACGTTTCGATAGCATATCTACTTTTCGGAAGTGCAGTTGCTAGCATGCACCTCCTATCCGCGCCGTCTTGATTTTTGTTTGCGCCGATATTTGAACTCCGAGCGCTTGATTAGTATCGTAGAGCGGTGATCGAACGACCACGGCAACCGACCGCGTGTAGTGGAGTTCGGCAAGGGTGCATCCTCTCACCGATTCTATTCCTCATAGTGATCGGTGTTATGGACGGCTTCACCGGTCCATTATTGAAACACTGTATTTGTTTATAACTCTATTAATTTTTTATTAAAAACTTAAAATCTTAACACTTCATAAACTTAATTTTAACTTCATTTGAAACAAAAACAAAATTTACTTTTACAATATTATGTTTCTTTAATTTTACACGAGGATTTCCACAATATTATTCTTCTTTAGGTTTACACGAGGATTTCCTGTTTGAGAATGAGCGAAGATCGTCCTGCGCTATGCTATTTTATATCCTGTTTTTCCATGCCACCAAGACATTTAAAAAAATAGTCGGTTTCCTTTCTTAGGAAACCATAAAATTCTCAACTGGTGCAAATTACCCAATTTAAGATATATGTTTCCGTTCGAATCATTTCTCAGAAGATTGTGGTACACATATTGTGCACAAATGTCCGTAAAAGGACGATTCTGAGGAAGTGCAGGTCATGGTGTTGATCACTGTTTTCGTGGAAAAAAAGGAAGGAAGGAAAGATGTACCATTGTGGTGTTTTCGCGTCTCTGTTGTTTATGTGACGCATTGTGGGTGGCACATAACATCGGCGATATGTTGCATGCAGCCCTACTTGAACTAGATAGAGGAATTCAATGGACTTTAACATCTATCTACAACATCTTGACTACGCTGACGACATATGCTTTTTTTTGTTTTTACTGTCTGTGCTTTTGTATGGGAGCAGTACATGGAAAGTTTCCATGCTGCAAGTTTTCGCCAACTCATGTCTTCGTCGAATTCTAAAGCCTCGTATACATATGAGCATTTGTGCGCGCACGAACGCTGTGCGCACACAGAATATCGTTCAGACCAAATTGCATGCACAAAGTTGTGCGCGCACGGAGATCGACTAGCGATGGATCGTGTCCGTGCGAATAAAATTGTGCACGGACGCATGCTCCTACCGTACACATATGAGCATTCGTGCGCGCACAGCGTTCGTTGTATTAGTTACATACTTATTAGCCATGTCATCCCCGCTGGGATATGGCTTCCCAAAGTCTCCAATTGTCCCGGTCATCACATCGCTGTTTCCAATCCCGCACGCCGAGCAACTTCCTACTATCTTCTCGCACTGAGTTCTCCCAGCGCTTCTTAGGTCTTCCACGCCCTCTCACACCTTTGCTGGTGCCAGCAAAGGCCTTCTTGGGGAATCAACGTTCGTCCATTCTTTGCAGATGACCTGCTCACTTTACGAATTTGCCTGTGGTTCGTCAAATAACTCGTACAGCTCGTTGTTGTACTTTCTTCGCCATTGGTCTCTATCGCGCGTCGCTCCAAAGATTCGTCTAAGGACCCTTCTTTCGAAGGCGTTTATCATGTTTCCAGATGCCCGAGTGAGGGTCCAAGTCTCACAACTATGCTATAATACCGGTCGGATTATAGTTTTGTAGACTTGGAGCTTCGCTTTTCTGTGGATGCAGCTGGTCTTCCGTAGGGGGAGAACTGCGTAAAGGGTGCGGTTTCGAGCTTGTTTGTTTTAGTAAAATATTTATTTTGGTCTCAGATCTATTTTTCGCTATGATTAACCGTTTTCGAAATACTTTTAAGAAACAAAAACGGTTTTTTTTTGTTTCTTGTTTTCTAGTGACTATCACGAAAACGATTTCAAATACGAAAAAAATAAGAACGTTTTACCCTGGGGTAAATCAAAAATATCTTGTATAATTAGTATCTTTCATAATACAAACCGGCAAACGTGTTGAAAGAACGTAGTTTTAACGTTTTCTTTTCGCGAACTTTTATGCTCGACGGCCCCCATATCAGATTAGCCAGATTTCTCATTTTCGAATTCTACAATGAAATGATCGTGAAAGTTCTAGCCTTGGTACGTATAACGTAACGTAATCAACCCGTCGCCGTCGTCAACTATAGGGTCTGTTATATTTTCATGAACCCATAAAAATATAAAATATTTACTTATCAAATAAGTAATTCAAGAACAAAGTCCACTTACATTTATGAAAAAATATTTATACAATTTACATTCATTACAAGAAAAATTTTCCATATCTCAAATGAATAGGCCTTCAAAATGATCACACTGTCACTGTACCTTTCTAAGCCACATCTCTGTGGCCTTATTTACCTTTAGAATAATTTGAATAAAGATTATACTTGAGACCCTGTCCCGGCATAGATAGTACAGATAAGATACCAAATGGTATCTTCGCATCAAATGGAGTGTGCATAGTCAACATTTTAATTGAAGACAATTCAAATACTTTACCTTGCCCAAGCAGCCATAAAGCTAAACCGCACTATAAACTTTATAGTTTGTACGGAGCAGTCATGGAAATGCATGGAATTTGAAGCTTACAACAAGATACAAGATGCTTGCAATGTACGATATGTATGTATGTATATCGTCACATACTGGAGGCGAACAGATATTTTCACAAGTACTTTTGATAGAGATAAAAATGTCGTGTGCTGCATAAATTACAAGTTGGCCAGTTGTTTGGAGACGAGCATTTGTGTACTTCTTCACGACACTCTTCACTACACTTTCTGTCACTTTACAGTGCAATTTCAGAATAAGGAATGACATCAAGAATTGAGATGCACTCTTTATGTCTTATTCGCAATCGATTGGCAACGTGATAGACATGGTAATGGGAAGTACTTGAAAGTACTTTAAATCCATAGTCATGATGTTAAACAGCTTTATGAAAATATGGAAGGGTTATGGATTCAAGTTGATGGCCCGGAAAGCATATTCGTCAAAAACTTACTAAAACCAGCTTTGATTAATAACTATTATTAACGAATTCACGTTTACCAAACAAAGAAAATCATTAATTGCTAAAAACTAGCATTTCTTCAAGCAATGAGTTCCGGCGTAAATTACAAGTACCAATAATCATGCTTCACATTCACAGGAAGCTGAGCGAGACAAAGATGATCTGCCCGAAAAACCTGAATTCAAGATTGACTGAATGTCAGTGGATTGTAACAAATGCGAACATTGACGAGGTCGAAGGCTGAAGCAATGGTATGGTGGGCCGTCCCGTGACACCTGAAGGTGCGTTTTGCTAGGCCCCGACTGAACGACTTGCGTCTGCGACTGTGAAAAAAAAACTATTATAACGGAACACTATTCGTGTATTTTTTATGAGGAAATACAGACAGTCTTACAACTACAGCTAGCATCCGACGTTTCCCTAAACTTCAAAATATTTACGAATACTTAGTGCTCCATTATGATCTTTCCACAGTCGGGAACGATTGTCGCTCGGAAGTGCCTAGCAAAACACACCTTAAGGCGATATTCAGATTAGCTACATTTTCAGCTCCGACGCAGCCACGCATAAACGCGACACCGCGCTGCACGACTGTTTGAAATTTCAGTCGAGATACACTGACTCCCAAAAAGATCCGCACAAGCTTGAAACTTCCATTCTTTCTCAAATTATGCTTTCATCAATGACACGAAAAGAAAAATAAAAACTGTTTATGGTACAAGAGATCTTGGTCATTTAACACAAAAAAAATAGAAAATGTATCGCAAAACGAGAAGGAATAGTAAGGATAAAACAAAAAAACTTAAAAATCAGACGCCCCAAAAAGATCCGCATATCGATGAAACTTGGGGAAACGCATGCATGTTTATGCAATATAAACGCGTGTGAGTGACTTATCTAATACTGCCTTCAGTGATAAAGTCGTCATAAATCCGGGCGCATCATATCTAATATTTTCTTGGAACCACGCGTTTTTGGTAGCTTCATAAAACTTTGTGCTTGCATTAATGCAAAATGGGCAAATACACGTCCCCAGACAAAATCCAGTTGGTGGTTTTTAATCATGAGGAAGGTAAAACTGTGGCAGAAATATGTTCGGTCCTCAACATGAAACGTAGAACTGTTTACGATATTCTCCGGAGGTATAAAGAGGAAGGCAGAATAAACTTGAAGCATAGTCCTGACCGTCCAAACCTTCTAACGACGCTTGAAGAACACGCTATCGTCCGGAAAATCAAGAAAAACCCTAAACTGAGTGCTTCAAAAATTGTAAGTGAAGTTTTCGCAGACTTTAAAAAAAAGTGGGATGCGAAACAGTGCGCCGAGTTTTGAGAAATGCTCAATATAATGGTCGTGTTGCACGCAAAAAACCATTCATCAGTGAAGTGAATAGAAAATGAAACCGGAATATAGAGAGCTACGCCCGCAATTGGAGGGTTTTGTAGCAAGTGCTTATTTTGGTATATAAATATTGGCTCCTTGCTCTTCTTGATACCACTCAGATGGATAAAAAAAACATAATTAAAATGTCTTACTCGCTTACATTTTACATGCCAATTCATATTACGTGATTGTAACGAAACTTAGAATATATTATTGCCTAAGGTGTTGGTTATCGTTGGCCATGAGTACTTTTGGCCTCGAACGTGTTTAAGGCATGCAGGGGTGTGCTAACTAACTATAGAAATAAACTATTTTATTATTGACCTATTCTGAGAAGATATACAGATTCCATTATTTTCCATTTTTTTCGGAACCCACCATCCTGTAAGTTTTCATAATTCTACAATAAGTATAACGGTCTCGAACTGCAAGGGGAAAGGAACAAGTTACTAACTAATATTTTCTCCTCCCCCAATGTTCCCCTTTCTACAAATTTCAAGAAATTGCGAAAAAATAGAATGTACTCAACATTACCTTTCTCACGACACCTCACTTGGCTATACCAGTCGATAAAAAAAATTAACCTTAATTTCGCCTCTATGTGGACACCGCCCCCCCCCCCCCCCCCCTCCACCCGCTTAAGTTGTATTAGTCAGCGCCCCAACCAATCTTTACCCTTTCAGAAATGATTAAATGATTATGAGGCCGGTAGGTGTATTTTTTGTGTGGATAGTGTCAAAATGCCTAACTTTAAATGAATGTACTATTATTAAATATTATGTGATTGTAATGAAACTTCGAGACATTATTGCTTATAGTGTTGGCAATCATTGGCCATCAATATTTTTGACCTGTGATGCGTTTAAAGGGTGCAGGGGTGTGCTAACTGCAACTATAGAAATGTACTATTATTAACCTTTTTTTTTGATGAGATATCCAAATTCTACGATTTTTGGTTTTCTATGCTAGTAAAATGCCGCTTTCCTGCAAATTTTCATCTTTATAAGTATAACGGTCTCGAAATGCAAGGGGGGGGGGGACAAACTCGGATCACATATTTTCCCCTCTAACTCTTTTCCCCTTTTTCAAATTTGATGAAAATATCAAAAATGGAATGTACTCGGTGTTACCTTTCTCATGATACTCCACTTGCCTATACCAGATGAAAAAAAAATTTGACCTTCATTTCCCCTCTATGGGGACCTCCCCTTAAAGTCAGCCTATTACAACGAATCGCTTTCTCCGGCGAATTATGATAATTCCACATATTCCCACAAAATTTCATATATGTAGCTTCAGCGGTTCATGAAATATTTCATGGACAGACGGACAGACATACGGATAGACGGACGCATGACCGATTTCATAAGGGTTTTGTTTTACTACAAAACCCTAAAAACGATTCAATTTCGCTAAGGAATATGTTTTGAAGAATGCTGATTACTGGGATGACGTTATTTTTGCCGATGAAAGCAAATTCAATGTCTCTGGCTCGGATGGACGTGTTATGGTGTGGCGCAAGTCCAACGACGAATTGAGTCCGAAGAACCTCAGGCCTACAGTGAAGCACGGGGGCGGCAGTTTAATGGCTTGGGGATGCATATCTACTCGCGGTGTTGGCGAATTAGTATTGTATTTATTGATGGTATAATGGATTCCCGTCAATACTTACAACTTTTGAAAAACAATTTGCGAAAAGTGCCGCGAAAATGGGTATTTTAGATACATTTAAATATTACGAAGACAATGACCCCAAACATAAGGCTCGCATTGTTCAAGAATGGAAGCTGTGTAATTGTCCAAAATTGCTTCATCCTCCTCCCCAGTCACCAGATTGTAATCCCATTGAAAACCTCTGGGATGAATTGGACCGTAGAATTCATACCAAGCCGATTTCTTCTAAGGGGGAGCTCGAGACAAGGTTTCGCGAAGAATGGGTGAAAATGGATGTAGAATACTTGCGAAAAATCATCTCCATAATGCCAAATCGTTTAAAATGTGTTATTGAACAAAAAGGAAATGCAACAAAATACTAGTTTTATATAATTTTTGTTTATTTCTACAACACAATTTAGCCTATGTGCGGATCTTTTTGAGAGGTGAAATTTTTTGTTTCTTTTATAAAATTTCCTATATTTTGGTATTTATAAAGTGAAAATTTTTTGTATTTATGTGATATGTAAGGCTATTATGTTCTGCTCATAATATATGTATTTTTTTAAATTTTTTTCCGCTTTTTATTGACTTATAAAATGAGAAAGAAGGAACATTTCTTACTTGTGCGGATCTTTTTGGGAGTCACTGTACACAGCATCAAATGGGCGGATTCACACTCATCGCTCAGCATGCGATACGATCGACTATGCTTGGCTATTGTGCGTGGCTGCGTCGGAGCTGAAAATGTAGCTAATCTGAATATCGCCTAAGTGTCGAAACTCCTCAGCAAGTAATTAGTGTGACGCACGTGAAGGGGTGATTAAAGCAGATGTCACTTTCTGCCTCGCTCGTTTCACAAAAAAATAATATCTCCGTTCCCTCAACAGGGCTTAGGCTGAATGAACCGCCTATTCCAAGGAGAGATGGGAGTGCGCAAAGCCTCAAATGCCATTACGGGCACTCGGGCTACAATAGTTTCAAGGGAGTAGCGACCTCAGTTAGGCTTGTAAACGGTACAGGAGGCTTTTATTGAGTCTTCCAATTAAAACAGATTTCGTTTACTTTGTTGGACTGCACCATTCTGTAGGATTAGCATATTTCTGGGTATGTTGAGAAAGTCGGCATTTAGGTACTTACCTGAATCTATGTTTAATCATAGTCTTGCAAAACAACATATGGTGACCCGGGAATCGTGTGTATGGTGAGGATTCCTCTGAATGTTTTACTAGTTTTAACTCGTACGCTATCTCCTACTTAAGCACAGTGAACAACTTAATCGTTTTTGCGAGTCCAATTGAAACAATTATTCAAAGTTGCACTAATTCTCCGATTGTTGCTGTTGTTATTGCAATTATATTACGCTGTCTAGCTGACTCTGTTTCTTTTAGGCCGGCCATACACGTTCAGATATACCGGAGCGTGTATGTTGCCTTGATATGGTATACTTCCACAGACGTGCTACACATATTTATTTATTTATTTATTCTAAGAATTATTGAACGGATATAAATCCCATACAATAATATAAAGATATATATAAGAAGTAAAAAGAATTCAGAAATATAAAATATAAATCATAACACAACATTTAAAAGTAAGATTGTCAAGGAGAAACGTAAATTAAGCACCAAACTAAAATTATGGATGCATTAGTTAAAGAAAGAGAGAAAAAAAAATTAAAATTAAAGGAGAAAAAAGTAATAAAGATTTTAGAGAAAGAAATGAAAATAAAAGATAGAAATGATGTGACATAAGAAAAGGAGAAATACAAAGAGTAGGGAATTTAACGTTAAATATCGGCTAACAAGATCCTTTGAAGAAGGATCTTTTTAAAGCGATAAAATGAGGTAAGGGTCCAAGCTCAAGTCTGTCGCAGTTGTGCATAGTTCGGGGAAGTGGTGAATTCATATATACAGAAAGATCAGTGGCACCTGTGCGTGTATAGTGATGGTGGTTTCTTAAAACAATGACATTAGAAAGGGAAGAACATAATATATATAAGAAGCATTCATCAAGAAAAATCCTTCTCTTTCTTAAGGACATCATGTTAAGAAAGCTGAGACGTTCAGGGTAAGGTAGGTAAGCAATTTTGAAATTGAAATTTACGGTGAATTTACGTTGCACGGATTCTAAAGCATCAGAGGTAGAGGAAGTAGAAGGTTATCAAATAACTGAGGCGTATTCAAGAGTGCTTTGTACAAGGGATGCAAAGAGGTTCAAGGAAGTAGCAAAAGACCGAAAGTCACTGCAACAACGCAGTACAAAACCTGATAATTTTGAAGCTTTGTTAATTATGAAGGAAAAATTGTCAGAAAAGCGAAGTTTTGGGTCGAAAACGATCCCAAGATCATTGATCGTGGAGACAGTAACAAGCGGCAGTAAGTTAATATGATAAGTGAAAGACAGAGAAGAAGGCTTAAGAGAGTAGATCATGACGGTACATTTGGAAATATTAAGAGGTAATTCGTTCAACCTGCACCAAGAGGATATCAGATTTAAATCAGATTGAAATGCTACGCAATCGGAAAGACAAGAGACGTATGTAAATAACTTACAATCGTCAGCATAAAGTAAAGAGGAACATTGAAGAAGCTGAGGAAGTTCATTAACAAAGAATAGGAAAAGTAGTGGCCCGAGAATGGATCCCTGAGGCACACCAGAGGATGGGCAGAAGGCTGAGGAAAAAATATTATTAAACACAACTTGCGATGACCGATTCACACGGTAAGAGGAAAGAAAATTGAGTCCAGTTAACTTATCCAGTAGAATTCTGTGATCAACTGTGTCAAACGCTTTAGAAAAATATGTATAGACATCATGAACATCTTGATGTTTATTGAAGGAATTAGCAACGAAATCCACGAATTCAACCGAATTGGTGACAGTAGATTTTTTCTTACAAAAACCGTGTTGGTTAGGACAGATGAGATATCCGAAGTTGTCGTAGATGTAATTATAAACAATTCTTTCAAGTAATTTAGAAGGGGAGGAAAGAAGACAAATGGGGCGGTAATTAGAGGCTAGGTTAGGGTCACCCTTTTTGGGAATGGGTACAACAAAGGAAGATTTTCATTGAGACGGGAAAAAACCTTGACTCCTACTGAGCGAGATGGAAAGAGGAAAAGATATGGTACTGTAGGAACCTTTTAGGAAAATGTTAGGGATACCAGGATCAGTGGAGGAGCTAGCTTTAAGGGATCAGATAAGCTGCTCAACGTAAGAAGGCAAAATATGTGGCATTGACTCGAGGGGATTGTCTTGAGGGTTAAAAGAATGAGCGGGTGATATAGACGATTGTCGGAAAGTATTTGAGAACAAGGTAGCAAAGAGCTCGCACATTTCCTCCGCCGTATCTGTGGTTATATTGTTGTAGGTCAGCGAGGAATCACTAGATGTAGAAGACCTCATGTGGTGTACATACGACCAAAAGAGCTTACTATCGTTGTTACGTATACTACATTCAATGTTGTTAAGGTAGGCAGATTTAGCCGCACAAATCATGCTTTTGGTCCGTGAACGTAGTTTCCTGAAAGTTAAGAGGTCTGGGGAACGTTTAAAGCGCTTATATCGGTGTTGAGCACGTTTTTGTCTACGAATAGAGCGGTAGATTTGTGGTGTGAACCATATGGGACCCTTGCGAGGCTTGAGATTATAGGAAGGAAGGAATTGGTGAATAGTACTGAAGAGTATACTATACAATTTACCAACAGCAACTTTGCTATCACAATCGGCAAGGACAAAATTCCAATTGATGACAGATAATTTTTGATTAATGGCCTCAAAGTTAGCTTTCCTAAAGTTATGCTTTGGTTGTCAGGGGCGCTGAGATAAGTGCGCTTCTGACGTCTCAAGAAGATCCGAAATGTCTTGGCAGACGACCGAGGAAAGCCTTGCTCGGGTGGAATAGAAGCGGACGGGCGTGCCTCGTCGGGAATTTTGTAAAATATATAAAACATACTATTCATTGTGCATATGAGTTTGAGTTGATCTGGACCAGGAAAGCTTCGCATTTCACCTCCTGGAGCCGCTTAGCATAGAAACGCGTGGCGGGTACAGGTATATCGGAGAGTGTGTGTTTTTACTCCTGTCCAGGTAGGCCATATACCTGCACAGGCGTCCAGACCAGCACGGGCAGCCGTAGAGGTAAATCTTCCCGGTACACCGGAACGTATATGGCCGGCCTTAGGTAGTCTTACCAGTCGGGTATTTTCTTCTTCAACCTAACGGAGCTTTGACCGCAACACCAGACAACGACCACTTCATTGATTCTTCAATATATTCCATAGCTATCATTTTATTGTACTCGCAATGAATCGTCTTTTTTTTTCTATTCGTCTGGCATTTGAATGCACCCAAATGCAATCTTTCTTCCGTGTCTAACATGCATCTTAAGATCTAAGTACTGTGCCTCGGTACCGGGAATTCCGCGGTACTCGGCTATACATACTTGTATAATGCTAATGGGACAACATTATCTAGTCAATCGCAAAATTGTGTTGTCTAGTCGGCGGTGAAGGTGAAGTTGTCGTCGCCAAAGTACTAAAGTATCCGCGACTATTGCACGATGGTGTCAGATAATGGGATATTAATGGGCTGGTCATGGGGGCTAATTGTATTGAAAGTAACAAATTAATTTCAACGGTTTTGGTTGTATTCGATTGGAGATATGTTGCAGTAAAGGCGGATATTTCAAACAGATGGGCTTCTTCGTAGCCAGATGTTTCGTTTCACCACTGAAAGCATTTTTAAACTACGCCGTCACGGACATGAGTTTCATGAATGGTGCACAATCATCCACATATGCCCTTAATTGGTGGGAAAGGTTCCTTGTTAAGCTCGCCACACATGAGAACCTTTTCGGTCGTGAGCATGCATCAAACCACGTCAAACTCAATAAAAAACAAGCTAGCCTTCGGCCTGGACATCACACCTTCGTTGTGACTTGTGGTGGATTTGCCACTTTGACATTAGTAGTAAAACTTGTTCCGATTTCACTGTTCCTATGAGAGGTATGTGTAATAGTGGGCCGATTTCAACCAATTTTAGGAATGTGATTTGACTGAAGATATTATTAGTGTGAAATTTGAAAAATATATCTTTACACAAAGACGAATTTTTGGACCGGTCGTTTCTACGTAGAGTAGTGGTCCGATTCCGTTGGTACAGCGTGCAATAGAAAGAAGGCTTTGGAGAAAATTTCAGCTGGATAGCTTTAAAACTGAGGGACTAGTTTGCATAGAACCAGACGGATAAACGGACAAAGCTCAATCGACTCGTCTCATCATACTGACCAAGAATATATTTTATATATAGTACAGTACAACCTCGTTAGTCCGGAGCCTCGAAACTTCGGATCCTCAGTTTTCCGGATCACACACAAATATGTATTAAGCACTCTGTAGTCCGGATTTTCAGTGCCTTTGTAATCCGGATTTCATTTTTTCTGTTAAATATTTTCAATTTACTCAAAGGAGAAGGAAATAACGGGAAAAATACATTCTTGCATATCCATATGTACAAAAAATACAGTATCGTCTCAACAAAGGCAGACTAGACTTGTAAAAATCGCTTAGTTCGTGTGTGGTATATTGAGAATTCTTACAGTGCGGTATGGCTCCAGTAAAAAAACGCAGCCACAAGTCGCTGACATTTAAGATCAAATGTGAAATACTCGACAAGCTTGAGAGGGGTTGGTCAGGAAGGCAATTAGCATTGCAATATGGTGTTGGTACATCCACCATATCTGACATTAAAAAACAGAAGGATAAAATTAGAAGGTAAGATGATAAAAAATAACAGATGGATCGATACTATCCAAATTCATTTTATCCAGCTTTATACTATCAACGGAATCAGTATCGGAGAAGCGAAAGACCCTGCGATTTGGCGAGTATCCTGAAATGGAAAATAAGCTGTATTCGTGGTTCCTTCAGCAAAGAAGCAGACATGCTCCAATTTCCAGGGAATTGATTTGCGAAAAAGCAAGGCTTATTTTTAAACAGTTTTACAATAACGACAATTTTACCGCCAGTAATGGTTGGTACGGTAATTTTAAAAGCCGTTTTGGTATCAGGTTACTAAAAATTACGGGTGAAAAACTCTCCAGTGCTGCTGATTCCGTAGATCCCTTTTTAAAATCGTTTCACGAAACAATTGAAGAGATGAATCTTACTCCAGATCAAATCTACAATGCGGACGAGTCCAGCCTGTTTTGGAAAATGTTACCCAATAAGACGCTCGTACACGCAAAAGAAGCCACGGCGCCGGGAAGAAAACTAAGTAAGGAGCGACTAACTTTTTTGGTGTGTGCGAATGCGTCGGGAAGGCACAAATTGAAAATCCTTGTGATAGGAAAATCCCGTAACCCACGATCACTGAAGAACTTGATCCTTCCTGTGGAATATAAATCAACCTCAAAGGCGTGGATGACATCCTCATTGTTTAAGGAGTGGTTCAATGAGTCCTTTATTCCTCAAGTCAAGTCTTTTCTTATCCAAAATGGCTTTCCGTCCAAGGCCCTTCTGTTAATTGACAATGCTCCATGCCATTCCAGTCAAGAAGAATTACGGTCTGCTGATAATAATATGGTGGTAATGTTTCTGCCTCCAAATTGCACCGCTTTAATTCAACCTATGGATCAGAATCCAATTCGAGTGACAAAAATGTTTTACAAAAAAAGCTTACTCGGGCAAGTTATTTCCAATTTAGAAGACATAAAAATCTTAAAAATCTCTCATTGAAACACGCCACAGATTTTTTAGCGAGCGCTTGGTCGAAAGTCGACGGAACAACATTGCAAAAATCTTGGAGCGCCTATAAATTTCGGGATGAATGGAACGATGAAGATCTTTTACCTCTGACGGAGTATGCCCGGAGGTTAGCATCAAATGCACAGCGATTTGAGAACGATGACTTCAACGATATCAGGGAAATGCTAAACCTTATCAACGATAGTATTGTCGATGACGATATTGTTATGTGGATAAATGAAGGAGACGAAAATATTGAATATTTTATCGAAGAGGAAGAAAATGACATTGAGGAATTAGCGGAAGGAACGGGACAAAACAAAATTAGGAACAAAGCAGCGATTTCCGCTTTTGAGCTCGGAATTAAGTGGGCGGAACAAAATGGAGGATCGTTCGAACAGATATTAGCTCTTCGACAACTAAAAGAAAGTGCAATTATCAACAACATAAAAACTGCAAAACAGACTAAAATTACTGATTTCCTTCGGAAATAATACCATACTGTAATGATTTTGATAATCTGTATGTAAATGCATACAGCATGAATAATTTTGTCCTGTGAAAATTGTTATGTTTTTTTTTTTATATTTGTAATTGGGAATGTAAGAAATTATTTACGTTATAATATACATGACTAACATTCAAACATCCAGTTTTTATTGCTTTTTTGGTGTGCCTCACTAGTTCGCATTCCTCGCTAGTTCGGATAGGCCCATGTTTTAATTAGTCCGGATTAGCGAGGATATACTGTATGTAGTTTATATAGTCGGAGATGCTTCGTGCGTTGCAAACTTCATGACAAAGTTAATATACCTTATCACATCCGTGAAGGGTATACAAAATCTCCGCATTTCCACCGTTCTATTGGATTTGATGGTTCGATGGAGGTTTGGTCGTGGTACTGCGCGATCATGATCATGTGACCTCGCCTTTCCTTGTCACAGCCACCAATCGGGCCGGTTTTGCTCTTATTTTAGCATGTACTCGCGTTTTTGTATGAAAGTGTATGAGCGGAGCCTTCACGAATATACAATCTTCGACCTCGACCCAGCTTTCAGCTGGGCTTCATGCGTTAACTCTGAACGCCGCCTAAGAGCGAAGTTGTTCGAAGAAGACACAGTCTGATGATCCGGAACACAAACTGTTTCAATCACCCCAAGTGACGAGTGAAAATCGAGTGGAAAATTCAAGAAGTTTTGAAACTTGCATGATTGTTGGTTGATACTATGAGTATATTAAACTAAAAGTCCCCGCCGGTGGGGGTTGAGCTCGCCCGGGGGGAAGGGGTTAATAGGCATTTTGACGTGACGGAACGGAACAGAAGTGGGAAATCGGCTAAAATCTTTAAAATCCATTTGCAGATCGCTGCGTCCCTGTGATCCATTTTCATTTATTGCATATTTCGACCAAGCCTTATCTAAAATGGCAAACTGGGTTGCCGCTTTTTTACCTATAGGCAGCGGAGCGAGCGTTCTATAATTTTATTCTGAGGGTAACAACTATTTAAGTACGGACCTCGCGTAGCGAGAGGAGCCCACACAAGATACAGTTGATTTACAATATTCTGTAGTACGTGGAAGATTTACTATGAATAATTATAGTGCGGAATAGTTTCTGTAACTGCGGTATAAAAAATATTGGGGGAGCTCAACAACTTTTTACGATGGTATTTTAACAGTAAGCGGATCCTTTCTTGAAGGAAATAACAATTAACATATACGATAAGGGTGACGCTATATTAAGAGCCATATGAGTTGTACGGCATCGACAGCTGCCACCCGAACAAATATCTGCGTATAGATGCTTCTGGCAGCTAGCCAGGATCGCTATCATGTCGTTAAGCTCAATATAAATGGTAGCTTATTTGTGGCGATATGTTTCGTACCTATGTTGTGTTGGTCAGCCTATATAAGGCAAAACAACATCGGACAGGCCGTTTTCCGTCACACCTCTTGTAATGATCCACCTGTAATGAACCATATTATGGTCTGGTAGTGCTGCTCCCACCGGTAGATCGAAGAAGCACCTGATGAGTAGTGATCTGTTGGTGGTACGAAACCAGAGGCCGAAGGTCCCATTACACCCGGACCCAGATTCGACCGCTTGGGCGTCTGATCCGTTTGCCAACCATTCCATCCTTATCGACTATTTTTTTCATTCCCCATTTTCACCTCCCCTCCAGGCCTATGCATTTTTGTTAATACGTAAAGGAAAGGGGCAACGAGTGGCGAAAACCCCGCCCACATCTCCCGAACTGAGCTACAGCAAGCATAGGCCGCTGCTTAGCTCGTTGTGGGGCCTTTTTCGTCGCCAGATGGCACGGCCCGACCTTCACGGTCACTAGGCTCCGTCCCCACGGGCGTCTTCGGATGCCCACCAAACCATCCGTGACACTCTCACAACTTACACTAATTCGAAGTACAATGCAGAGGCGTCTGATGACAGATACCTTGCATTAGTGTTCGAAACCGGCGAACATTTTTTTGGGTCCCTTGTGGGGAATTGATATCTTCTGCACTTAAACCAAATTGGGTCCACGAACTGAATGGCCCAATAGCCCTAGCTAAGAAAGTCGACGCCTTAAGGCAGGCAAATATTCGTCTACGTCTTAGGGTAAAAATAAAGTGATAAGATTATAATAATTAGCACAAAAGATCGATTATAATGAGGAATCACAACCAAATTGAACGACGTGTTGTAATACCTAAGTGTCGCCATACACTGCCAAACACGAACTCGAACATGGTACAAGTGTCCTTCGATAGACTCAAGACCCACACTCACACACTTCACACAAGTCTGAAAAAAAAGTCCACTTGCACCATGTTCGAGTTCGTGGTCGACAGTGTGTGACCATAGCCATGACCATTATGGTTCGGGCTAATTTCACACGGGTTCTCATGACCCGGGAGATTGATAGGTCTTTGGTTGAAATTTTCTTTCGTTATGAGCCTTATTATTGCACAAGTTTCAGTGGTATAATCCTCAATGCCTGAAGAAGCGTTCCTTTCCTATGAGTCGTAGCTAAATAAATGCTTAATTGTTTGCACAAAGAAACCGCGTGAAGACCGCTTTTATTGCGAAACGATTAATTGCGATATTTGTCCCTAAAATATTGGAGTCGCATTGCCCCCCAATATTTGAGTTGAGGGGGCAAAAAGGGCCATGTCCCCCATAGTCGGCGCGTTTGGTTGAAGGAACCACCGCATCGATGATAGCGCGGTGTAACAATTGTTAACTATTCAGCAGCCGCCGTAGTTCCGCTTGGATGATAATAGCGAAGCGATCAACATTGTCATTTGGTCTTCTTCTTCAACTGTACGCAATTTCAAATTCTCCCTTAATGGGTGGAAATTTCACGAACATCTCATAAATTTGAGATACAATATTTTACGATGAGAAATTGACCCTGGCTATATTGTCGTGACGTAAGTAAACAGTAAAAACATACAGAAGAAGTGGTAGACACTGGACCTCCATTTGGAATACAAAAAAAAAACAATCAATCGAGATAACGTCGATGGGTTGTGAGATAAATGGCCACCCCATATATGTACATATTTGATTTCACCGATCGGCGATGGTTAGCTGGGATATATGTATAAAAATGAATATAAAAGAACTCAAGATTGACCTCAGGGAGTAACAAATTGATTTTTACTTTGCCATAATTAAAATTACTTCTTTCATTTATGCAAAAACCACGAAATTAAAAAAAAACACAAAACTTTAATGTTCGGCGCAACAGGAATTGAAACCCGGATAGCATGTTCACACCACGCAGCTTCAAACTAGAGCTGTTCCTTGCGAACGCTATAGAGTGTGTATAGAACGGAATACACTAGAGTTTAGAATTTACATGTTAACACAAACTAATGAATTCTCTTACTCATGTCAGACATGACACTTTTCAACATCATATCGGCTTGGTCATGTCGTTAGGAAAATGCATATACACTTCTATTTACAGCTCAAGCTTGACTTCAGGCAAAAACAAATTCTTTAACGTGGTCATTTTAAAATTGCATTATTTATTCATTATGCAAAATCACAAAATTGTGATGAAAATAAGAAAATTTCGTCACGACTGGAATTGAACCCGGGACAGCACGTTCATGTGTCCAATACGCTTTCGATGGGCTATGCAACTTCTTACGAAAACCATTCCTTGTACACGTTACGCAGTGTACATAAAGTGAAGCACGGAATACATAAAGTTGAGAATTCACGTGTACGCAGAGAAGAGAATTCAAATGTACACACTAAAGTTGTTTACGCATTCCGCAGATTCCACGGCTTTACAGCGTATTGCGTGAGAAAATGTTAGAAAGAAACGAAAATAGAAAAAAAGCAATATTTTGAATTTGGTCTGCCGAGCAAAAAATGTAAAGATCACTCAATACCTCTTAAAGTATGTCCTCCGCTCACCAAAATATAGATATCTAAAAATATTGAATGTTGAAAACGTTTCCCGCTTACAAGATTCAACAAATCTTTCCATTTCTCCTTTCAATTAATTCGGTAAATACTACAATTTTACGCAAATTATAATGTAAATATACACATATGCATGTGCGAGTATAATTAAAATTCCTTGGTCCAATTTTCATATGTGTTTACTATTTTATTTGAAATTATAATGTGTTTGCACATATCGTAGGTGCGTAAAGTGTGTCGGTTTTTTCCTTAAATTCCTCCAATCTACAATATTATTGTATACAATGATAATTCCAGCCTTGAATGATAAAATGTGTACTACGAGTAGTGGATGAACTATGTAATAAGTAGAATTGAAAATAAAAAAATAGTTTTTTGTTTTTAGTTTTCACACTACTGAATTATGTGTTCCGCAAATTAAAAGGAGTACTACACCACGACTACACCAGTGAAAATTGATTAAAACACTTGATTGATTAACATAATCTTCAAAACTGTATGGCTAATTACGACTAATTGATTCTCGATATCTTATAATTCACGTGATTGTCATTCTTGTACCTCTCTACTCTTTTCAGGGCCTTCAAATCTTTTCGTGGTAAGAAGAAATCGTCAACACTGGGTATTAATAAAACATCAGAGAGTCCAGAGCCGTTACGAAAAACCTTAGGACCTAACGATAATCCGTATGCAACATACGATCCACGATATCGAAATACGTACGACAATGGCTCGGTAAATAATAACTTTCAACGAAATGTTCCCTATCGAACATCGTTGCAGGATATGAGCTATAATAAGGTGAGAAATAATAACTAACTTACAATAAATTTTTTTAGTGATTTTCTTGAAGATAAAAAAAATATTAATTATTATAATTATTATATGAGGTATTGAAGCTCGTTTATTAAAAAGATTAGCTTAAAAATACGTCTTCCTTGCAGCGATCATTACGATATTTTCTGAACATAGAGGTCAAGCTAAAAGTAGGCGTGTTTTTTTGTACTGCGGTGCAGGTTAACTGGGGGCTATCCGGGTTAATTTACACACATTACACAAACAACTAGGGTATGTTGTTTGTGTAATGTGTGTAAGTTAACCCGGATAGCCCCCAATTAACCTTCACCGCAGTACAAAAAAATACGCCTATTGTAAAGCTCGACATACATGGGGAACCAAATGGTTCACGAACACCATCGAACCACGTCAAAGTCAATAAAACAGCGGGGAGGACCGGTCAAGGCTAAGACGAAACAGGCGGTCGCCTGGGGCGCCGACTCTGAAAGGGTGCCAAAGAGGGCGCTAAGAGGAAAGTCAAGCTTGAGAGTGAATTTTGTCAATTTAGAGCTGAATGTAAAATAATTCTAATTTGCGATTTATCCGATGGAAATTGAATTTCAGCTATGAGAATCACTCATAGTTCCAATTTACACCAATAAACGATCGAATTTCGAACCTTAACTCCCTCTTAAGCTCGCGGAAGAGGACATATCAGTGGATACGGCTTCACACTCTCTGATCAGCCTTATTGAAAAATCTCTCGATCACAAGGAATTCATCATGGCTGTCTTCCTGAAGGGCGAGGGAGCGTTCAACAATGTAAGGCGTGATTGTTGGGCACTCTTGAGCTTTTACTTGGTGAGTAGCTCTGTAAACTTGTAAATACAATAAGTTGCTACTATCGAGGCTTGGGGCGACCGGTAGCGCAATGTGTTGAGGCATCAGTCTCATGTTTGACTACCGGCGTTTCGGGTTCGAATCCCGTCCACGACGACGTTCGTGGCCATGGATGTGCAGGAGGAGGTGTATCCTGGCAACTGCATTCTCCGAAACCAGATTATGCCAACGAAGCGTCAACTGGGCCACATGGAACAGTTGACGCGCTATGCCCCACAAGGGGTTAGGGCAATTGAGTACTATCGAGGCTTATTCGCACCACTTTTGGCACATCATCTGTAAGTAGCTGCTTTTGTAGGGAGCTCTCTAAGGCGGTATATTGTCTCCACTTCTTTGGAATCTGGTCGTCGATAAGATTTCGACGACTTGTAAGGCTCTGACCTGGGTGGGAAGTCACGTGGTGACTGCCAAAGACAATACTGTTTTCATGAACAGTCAAGCTGCAATACCTTCACTTGGATCGGGTTTTACTACATCCAAAACAACTGCGAATTGTCGCTCAGCCCTCGCGGTAATGGGCGGATTTTTCAACATTACGCTTTATTAGATACCAGTTCACAGTGGCTTGGCAGGTAACTGCAGAGCAGATGGGCTTGTGCGTAAGGGAGCAATCGGCACTGTGGCTGGGAATTGTGAAAGCATCAAAATGCCTTTTGCAGCATGCTGCGGTCGACAAAGCCAACTCCAGATGCGGTTCGGTGATAATTCATACCAAACGACCAGGACGATCTGGCCTAGACTCTGTCCTAGCCACTCGGCTGTACTGGTGTCATATAGTAGATTACACATCGTCAGGGTATGCGTATAACAAAAACCAAAAAGAACGCGCAGCAAGAGCTGCAACAGAACGAGAACGTAGGGCAATTTTACGAGAATTCTGCAGCATCTGCTGGGAAAATCAAGGTAAAGATTGGAACTTCTGCCAGTGTACGGACAGTGCAAAGGGTACTTAAAACGTGTTCGCATCTAAAACGGAATAAACTCTGAAAAAAAAACGTCATAAAGTAGCTCGATTGGAGTACTGCCGGACTCATTTTCATTGGACCGATCAACGGCGTCAGGTGATCTTTTCTGACGGAAAAAAATTAAATTTGAATGGGCCTGATTGTTCTCAATATTATTTTCATGATTTTAGGAAGTCGGAACGGTTTTTATCTTGTCGTCAGAGCGCTGTTGGTGCCGGTATAGGCTGCAATTTCATTCCATGGCATCTTTGATTTGGTTGTGTAGGAAGGCTGGCAAACCTCTGCAAACTGAGATTACATTGAACTTTTGGAAGTTCAGAAAATTAACTTCGACGAAATGTTCAACGGCCTACGATGGGTTCTACAACATGATAACGTACCAATTCACTCCGCACGTCGTGTAAAGTAATGGTTAGCAGACCGCAACGTAGAAATTCTGGACTGGCCAGCTCTGTCTCCTGATCTCAATGGCTGCGTTCCTGCGAACGAACCAAGATTTGATATTTCTCGATTTTTCCTCCAAATATGTACGGACAGCTGTCAATGTTCCTCTCCGGATCTGAAATGTATTCTGATGCGGAGGGGAACATTTTCAGACCCAATTTGACTGTTGTCTGCACAAATTCTACCGGAGGGGAAAGCATATGGAGGAGAATTCGAGAAATGTAAAATCCTGATTCGTTCACTGGAACGCACCCAATATCATTGAGAACTTGTGGGGATGGTTGTCTTGACAAATTTACGCAGATAGAAGGCAGGTCGAAACAGGGAAGGACTAATATCGGCAGTTGGACAGGCTTTCCAACAAGTCCCATTAGATTACATAAAAAGTTTATATGTATAATTCCTTAACAGAGAGACTTTTTGAAGTTGTACGCAATGATGGAGGACATACGCATTGTTAATAATAAAAAAAATTAAAAGCATTCGCTTTATTACCTATTTTTGTAGGTGCGTCTAACCTATTGTCGCACTTTTTAACAGTCGAAAAATGCTAAACTTGAATTTACCGTTTTGATTTGCTACATTTTTGGTTAATTGTTGCTAGCTAACATGCAGCATTACAAAAGATTATTAAATATCAAATTTTATCGAAATACACCGAACATACGGAAAATTATGTCGCATTTTTAAGTGCGACTGTCCTATTGTCGGGGAGTGTATCTGAACTAAGGATCTAAGTTTCCTCTTGATATTGGAGTTGACGTTTGAATGTTAAACTAAACCAAGACACACTCCCAGCAAAAACATGCCCCGTTTTCGTGTTCGCTGGTAAACACATTAAAAAAGGAGGGAGGGGGAGGTTTTCAGAAACTGTAAGTTCAATGCCTGATCAAGATTTCATAATTTACCTATGGTCATTACATTGCAGCATCTAATTTTAATAGCCTTATAAATCAATTTAACTTTCTTGTCTTTTCCAGGGCATCAATGGCAATGGAATTGGTTTTGCGCGCAACGATAACTATCGAAGCACAATACAAATAGGTGGCCGACGTATTTTCAATGATTCATTGTGTAGTACACCCACAGCACCGCCAAGAAGGTACGTTTATGGTGGTTCTATAACACCACAGCCACGCACTAGATTTGATCACAATACTAGTTTGCAGGGAATTAGTCTAGGGTGAGTAATAAAAACGACCACAAAAATTTAAGGAAAAAAACAATAGCTAACTTATTATTTTTATTATTTTATATCTAACTAAATATCTTTTTGTATTTTCCATACGAAAGATGTGGAAAAAACGAACCTCTCCCTAGCTTGTGGGGTCCTTTCCTTACTAAAAATCTGTAAAATTGGAAATTTTACTAGAACAGCTTTCTGTCAAAAATTGGATTTGCTTGTTGGTGTTGTAAATTGTAGAATTGGATTTACATTATGGTGACTATGAGTTTAATATGCATATTACTATTTGGGAGGGCAGCGATTTCGGGTTTGATGAGTTGGTGAATTATATATCGAAACAATTTTTTTTTAAACATATACAGGGTGTCCCGCGTTAGGTGAAAATAATGGTACCAATTAAATTCGCATATAATATAAATAAATACTGTTACCAAGATATAACTGTTTTGTTTGATGGTACGTGAACCGTGACCTGCCACACAAAATCAAAATTTGCCACTTCTCAATCACCGAACCTGTGATTTGACACAACTTTCTAAAACTGCATAATAAAATTACTTCTTTTCAATTGCGAAAATCACCGTTACTTCAAAGATACAAATATCCAAACTTTGAAGAAATTTCAAAATCTGGTTTTCATCGAAAACTCAAATGAAAATTTTGTAACAGTTCTTTGAAGTGGAATATCTGCAAATTTGACAAAAAAAAATTGCCCTAATGTGTGGGCTTTCTAACGGTATAATTTTTCTGATACATTTGGATTTGAAATTTTTTAAATAATTCGCATTGAAGGTAAAAAACATGGTCTTCAGATGAAACAAATTTACTTAAACTATGACTTAACAGCGAGATGATATTTTCATAATTTACAGTCGTTTTTTTAAATAACAAAACTTGTTTGTCCAAGTACAAGTACACAATAAAAAAATAATGATAGATGATCTAATTTTGGTGTTGTTGAAATTGGCCACCTCTATTTTGGAGGAACATTCGATATCTTCTTGCAACAGACGAAACCGTCCGAAGAATTTATTCCCGATTGTCCCTTTCGGTGCATGCTGCATAGATTCTTTGTAAGAGTTGTTCGCGAGAGGCAATAAGTACGCTAGATATCATTCATCAATTTACCCCATAAATAAAAATCTAAGGGAGTCAAAGTCGGGACTTCGCAGAGGTCATGCGACTGACCAAAATCGACCAATCTCTGTTGCAAGAAGATATCGAATGTTCCTCCAAAATAGAGGTGGCCAATTTCAACAACACCAAAATTAGATCATCTATCATTATTTTTTTATTGTGTACTTACACTTGGACAAACCAGTTTTGTTATTTAGAAAAAATGACTGTAAATTATGAAAGTATCATCTCGCTGTTAAGTCGTAGTTTAAGTAAATTTGTTTCATCTGAAGACCATATTTTTTTTACCTTCAATGGGAATTATTTAAAAAATTTCAAATCCAAATGTATCAGAAAAATTATACCGTTGGAAAGCCCACACATTAGGGCAATTTTTTTGTCAAATTTGCAGATATTCCACTTCAAAGAACTGTTACAAAATTTTCATTTGAGTTTTCGATGAAAAACAGATTTTGAAATTTCTTCAAAGTTTGGATATTTGTATCTTTGAAGTAACGGTGATTTTCGCATTCGGAAAAAAGTTATTTTATTTTATATAAAAATTTATGTAGTTTTAGAAAGTGGAGTCAAATCACAGCTTCGGTGATTGGGGAAGTGGCAAATTTTGATTTTGTGTGGCAGGTAACAATTTTTGACGATAATCACAAAAACAATTACATTTCGGCAACGGTTATGTGAATTTAGTTGGCGCCATTATTTCTCAAACTACTATAAGTGTGGTAAAATCCCTATCAGTATTGGCCACCTAACGCGGAACACCCTGTATAATAGGCAACTTGGAAAATTTATTAAAAGTAAAATGATTGTAAACAATAGCAATTGATGTGTTTTTTTTACCAATATATCACTTAAAGGTTCGTCTTGCTGGGCACACCATCGACGTCCATTGTTCGCTATTAGCGATCAATTCATTGAGCACGGAGCACTATTTGAATGTATTTTTTCGATCGTCGCCTGGGATCGACGCAGAGTGCGTTTTGCTAGACACCACTCTGCGTCGATCGCAGGCGACGATGAAAAAGATACAAACAAATAGTGCTCCGTGCTCTATGAGTTGATCGCCAATCGCGAACAATATGCGATCGACGCAGAATGGTGCCTAGCAAATGCACCATAAGGCTGCCAGCAAATAAGCTCACGTGTGGCGTTTGTGTCTTTTCTGTCTAAGGGGTTGTGTCCTCAATTATTTAGTCAAGACGTAACTCTGCCTGTTTGACAGACAATCGGCTGTTCTTATATCAACAAGTTGTTTGCTAAAGCAAATATTAGGTGCGTTCTTTTTGTACAGAGAAGATCAGAGCAGGACAAGCGGCAAAAAAAGGATATAGATCAATAGTATCGAGGATAAGTTCTTATTCGCAATTTTGTATGCCCACAGTTAGTCTCTCTCATGGTTATACTGATGATTTTTTTGAAAATACACAAATCTTTCAGGATTTCTTTGAAGCGCACTGATATTAACCTATAAAAAAAAATATTTTCCTTTTCGAAAAAAAAAAGCCAACCAAGTCGGTTGTGTATGGTTATATTCAATCTGACAGTTCAATTATAATGAATTTGGCAATAACGCGAACACTTCGACTCTTGCGCTGCATTTTAAAACGCGGAACTACACAACGGAGTAGAATTCCTTTTATCCGGAGCAGCTCAGATCAAATTGATAGAATAATTGTATGGTGTTGCCCTGCTCTGCTCTGCACCGCTGCTACAAAAAACGCACTTATCAAGTAAAGAAAAATATGTAACAAAACAAACTACCAAACTTAAACAGTAATAAGACGTGTATCACCATACTTTCCTTCTTAATTATTTAATGTAACACACAACAATTAACGCAACATGTTCCTACGATAGCAGCCGATTATTGTCATAAAAAGTTGCGTCTTTGTTTTTTCAGCAAAGACCCAATTCAACCCGTTGACACAAAATACGAGGATGCCATGCGGTTTATGGGCAGACTATTGTTTGTTCAGTTGACGTCAAGTTGAGTTGAGGGCGGAGCCTCTGATTACTGAAAATAACTACATACATACATACTAGCATAAGTGATAACAAAAAGCTTAGAATATTCTATAAAACAATAGATGGATTAAGAATTCTCTTGGAGCAAAAAGGGGCATCAGAACATCAGTCACTGCAGAAATTAATAGTTAATGTTAATTGTTCTATGTTTCTAGAAGATGTATCAATAAATGTGATCTATTTAGCTTTTCTAATACATAGTTTACTTGGGTAACGTTAGAAAAATATCCTACTAATGGGTTTAGAAGTAATATACAAACAGTGAATAACACTGAGTGGCGTTCAATTTGTAGAGTAGATAGAGAATCATTTTTGGTGATCATAAACATAAACAATATTTATACACCTCACTTTATATCATATAATATCATATCGCTGGCAAAAGTGTGAAACCTTCTGTCATTTTCAAAAATAATTTTTTTTTTGTAAAATTATTAATATATTATAATTTACATTGAAAAAATTGCTCATTCCCACCTCGTCCCCTTCCCGCCTTTGCGGTATAACGATTTTAGTAACGTAACGTCAAATAACATGTGAAACCCTGTAACTGATGTTTTTTCTCACAAGGCAAGATATTTCTTCATTGAGAAACAACAATACAGAACAACAAGAAGGTTTCACAGTGCGAATTACACTGTGAAACCTTCTATCTTCTCGTTGTTCTGTATTGTTGTTGCTATTTGAGACGCCGAAAGTGCAATTAATTATTACCTGCTGTACTTCGTTTTTGACTTAAATATGTACTAGTTTTTCTTCTTATCCAACTATTGAAATATTTTATAAAACGTTAAACATTGAGATAGCCAGTTTCTTGTTCCTCTTGTAAAATTTACCTTCTTGCAGTTAGAAGGTTTCAAACTTTTTCCAGCGATATATGCTTAAATACCTTCATTTCCATCATTTAATCTAAGCTCTAGCCTGGTACGTACTAACGTTTCTTATTCAATGATAAAGACACATGACATTGGTTTCTTTCTATCACGAGTCGAATTCATAGTATAAAAAAAAATAGTTTAAGACTAAAGCGGCTATTATGCAGTCAAATATTTGACAACATTTTGTGTCAAATTTTTGACTAACAGTGTAATAGAAATGATTTTTTTTATCAAAAGTTTAATAATAATCATATCAATTTGTATTGTATCATACGAGTAGCAACCAATTTAATATCAAAAAAAAAATTGCTGTCAAATGTGTCAAATCGTTTTGACTGTTGAATGACCGCTTAAGCTCGCATTGCGTATCTTGTACAAGCGGGTTGCGTCTTAGCTATTTTTGCGCCAAGACGCAACATATAATCGGTTGATAAACAACTTTTGAGGTAATCGCTTCAACTGAATGCCGATATTCTACGAAAAGTGGCAAAATAATCGGTTGAGACCTACCTAATTTTTTGAAAACAGACACAACTCAACAGTTAGCACAACTTCTTTATACGATATCCTCAGAAATTAATTATCTCTCGATCATATGTCAAATAGTAACAGTTGTGCCCTTGCTGAAAAATTGCAAAGACGCAGTCCATTCACACAAGATATTTGAACGCGAACTAATTTGTGCTCCGTCTTAAGCACTTGCGCGAATCATGGTAAATTGTGAAAAAATAAATAGTTGTATTAAATCATTTGCCTTGATCATTGAACTCATGCAATCATCATCTCAAAGTATTGAAATATCGATACATATCTACATAAATCCCCTTATGAATTCCATCAGGTCGTCACAACTCAGCGTAGCTAGCAGCACAAATCCCTTTGAAGACGAAGACGATGATGATGTGGTCATGGGAAGATTATCCAGCACAGAAAGTGGCGATCATCCAACCCCAATTAAAAGGATACGGAAAAAACGACGTGCTCCTCCACCTCCGGTGCCGGTGAGTAGTCTTTTCAAGTTTTCCCCATTCATTGGATAATCTTTTCATTCAAAATAATGTAAATACTTTCATTTATTTTTTAATGGCTATAATAATTTAGAATTAAATTTTTAAAACAAGCTATCAAACTGTTGGTTGGAAAAGAATTCACTTGGTAAACGTATCCTTGGGTATGACGAAAATTATTGTTATCTATGTATGTAGATGTTTTTAAATGCACCCTTTTGCACAAATGCGCTTTTAATAGTGATGCTTGAAATTAATCACAAATAATAAAATGAGTCATTGGTTACCTTCCAAAAAAACTTTCACGTAAACTAGCGCGTGCCTAAATGAGAAAAGAATCGGTTTGGCGTAGCCGAGTCAGTCCTGAACCTGGGCTTAAGTACGTATTTCAGTTTGCCCAATTTGTTGTAGATCAGTGCGTTGTGGCGTCCGTCTGATGTCTCATCATACCGGCTTTTGCGGGTTCGGATCCTGACCCCACAGTGGTTGAGAAGCAGCATTTTGTGGGAAAAAAATAACTATTTTTTTCGCGATGATGGCTTTGGCTACATGCATGAAATTTGGCAGAATAATGTAAAATGATAACAATTTGTTGGAGAGAGTGAATCGTCGCGCCCTTGAGGAAAGACTATCGCCTATGCTACACAACATCAGCAACACAGGCTTCCATGGGTTCTGGGTCGTGGGATATAAAGCCCGGCGAGCGGGAAATGACTGGTTCGACGAAGAATGCAAAAATTCGCTTGACGCGAAAAACGAGGCCTACAGACAATGGATTCAACGAGGAACCAGAGCTAGAAAAGAAAAATATGACGAGCTACGGCGAATATCAAATAGAATAATTAGACGTAAGAAACGTAAATACTTTGACGAGGAGTTGCTGAATATAAACGAAAACTTAGCCAATATGAACACCAGACAAGCGTACAAACTAGTAAATACAATTAAGAACGGCTACCAACCCAGGACTAGCCTTTGTAAGGACAAGGATGGAAACATCATCAGCGACACCGATGGCATTAACAAACGATGGGCCTTTTATTTTGAAGAGCTTCTGAACCTACCATTTAACATCCCCATACAAGAAGCTCTCGACGATATTGTTGATCCAGGCCCACCCATACAACTCCCAACAGTAGATGAAGTTGATCTCGCGTTGCGGTCACTAAAACGAAATAAAGCGCCGGGTGCTGACGAGATTCCAGCTGAACTGCTAAAATTCGGTGGAACGGGTCTAGCTAATGCCATACATCAATTACTCCTGCGAGTATGGGAGGACGAAGAGATCCCAGACGATTGGCGCAGAAGCATCATCTGTCCAATTCACAAAAAGGGAGATAAACTGCGGTGTGAGAATTACAGGGGCATATCACTAGTTGGTACGTCCTATAAAATTTTGACGAAAATTCTGGAAAATAGAATAAAACTGTACGCAGAACGAATCATTGGCGAATATCAAAGCGGTTTCAGACCTGGTCGCTCCACAACCAATCAGCTCTTTACGGTCAAACTGATACTCTAGAAGTTCTTGGTATACAATGTAAACGTATACCAAATCTTTGTCGACTTCAAGCAGGGATATGACAGTATCGATCGTGGAGTACTGTACAACATCATGCTGCAATTTGGTATACCGACCAAATTAGTGCGACTGACAAAGATGACGATGACCAACTCCGTCTCACAAGTCAGGATCCATAATAGACTTACTGATCTATTTGAAACACGCACTGGTCTGAAACAGGGCGACTGGCACCGACACTCTTCAACCTAGCACTGGAATACGCAATTCGGGCTATGAATATAGACAACAGCAAGACGCTACTCATCAAGTCGACACAATTAGCAGTGTACGCCGACGACATCAACATCATGTCCCGAAGATTGGCCGACGCAGAAGAACTTGTGCATACGCTCGATACCGCTGCAAAAGAAGTTGGACTACGTATTAACGAGGATAAAACTTAAATAATGATGCAATCGACGACAAGGACACCTGCACAACCGAGTATCAATGTGGGGGACCTCAACATCGAGTTCGTGAACAACTTCATATATAGGTATACCTGGGTTGCAACTTGTCAAATGACGCCAACGAAACTGACGAATTCAGTTAGCTAATAAGACCTTTTTCTCGGTTCTCCCCATAATGAAACCGAAGCATGTGCACAGAAACACGAAGCTCCGCGTGTACAAAACCATTACACGACCAGTGCTATGCTACGGCTGCGAAGCATGGACTCAACTCAAGCCTCCGGAAATATGCTAGACACATTTGAACGTAAGGTTCTACGGCGAATTTTGGGGGCTGTTTGCGATCGAAATGAATGGTGCATCCGGTACATGAGTTCGATGAACTGTACTTTGAGCTGGAAGCTTCGAAAATTGTCAAACTACAACGACTTCAATGGGCAGGACATGTTCAACGAATGGACGATGATCGCATGCCAAAGAGAGTAATGAATGCAGAACTAGTCGACGGAGCGAGACTGCCTAGACAAGCGAGATCTCGTTGGCAGAGCTCAGTAGGTGTGGACGCCGCGCAGCTACTGGGCTTCCAAAATTGAAGGACTCGGTCACGTGACCGAGATAATTGGAGGACAACGATCCAGGCGGCCAAGGCCCGACGTCGGGCTGTCGCGCCACGATGATGATGATGAACATACTATTTTTAGACCCCTTTTTTCAATGTCCTGTTAACCTGCCTGTTAGCTAACAGGGACTTATTTATCAGAAGCCTAAACCTAACCCATATACAACACCCAAAATATGACAAAATATGGGGATTTTCTCCCCTTATTTTTGGACTGCATCATCGTATTCTCGGTGTTGTATATGGTTTAGGTTTGGGCTTTTGATAAATAAGTTCTTGTTAGCTAACAGACAGTTTTACAGGACATTGAGAAAACGGGCCTTAGTCTGTATAACAAAAATTATTTTCTTAATCCTTACTCTTTATGTATACAAATATGTTAAATATTATAAACAGACTTTTAAACCATAGCCTATTTTGTTTGTGTCTTTATACTATTCAAATTAAACTGTTAACAAAGTATATTACCTATGGAATACTACATATGACCGGTTGATAAGGAATTTGAATGAAGAATTACGATATTTTAGTTTAATGGTATAGCAAACGCAAACGGGTTAAATGTAATCATTAGAGACCGGATTATATGCAAATGCATAACTTCATATGCATTTGCATATATTGGCTGTTTTTAGAGGTTTTAGCATATTTCATTGAAAATCCATTAATTTTGCATATTTTTAGGGAGATTGTTACGAGTCTTCTCATGATTTATCCAAATCTCATGTAGTGTGCAAGGAACATTTTGTGTTTATAAGCAAACACTGTGAAAACAGAGTGAAAGCTATGCTATGATGCTTGTGCTGATATTTTGATCGTAAACCCTCAGCGAAGAGAAACGTGCTCATGGAGCTTCCCCTACCCATGAGCTTAAGTGTCACCATACACTGTCGAACACGAACCTAGTACAAGTGGACCGGTTTTCTTTAAACCTATGTGAAGTGTATGTGTGTGTCAGAGGACATTTGTACCAGGTTCGTGCTCGAGTTCGAGGTCGACAGTGTATGGTGACATTAAGATCGCATTCGTAATTGTCCGGTGATTTTCTATATAAAACCCATTCATAACACACGGAAAAATGAAGCCAATACACCAATACAATACAGCATTTCTACATCATCAGAACATCGCTGCCATAAGTACTCATTTTTCCCCACATACCCGAGTGTATCAAAAAACTTGAAACTCGAGGCTTGCAGTTGAATGGATCTATTCTGCTGATTGAAAAAGTTCGTAAAATACACTCTGAATTGCCAGATATATTCCCAGACAAACTTAAAAAAAAAGTTTGAAAACATTCTAAACAACAACCCAGGCTTCGAGTCTCTGTGCCAGATTAATAGTTTTATTAATGATACAGGTAGAACTTTGCCTGGGACAATATCTGCCAATACAGCACCCATGTTTAAGTATTGCCCTGTGACATCGGTGGAATTACAAAACTATTTTGAATGATAGAAGACATAATCTTACAACTGAACACAGAACAATATATTATAGTAAACTTCTATAAAAACAACAGACTGCTAAAACCATTAAATTTGTGACTTTTCGTTCCTTTGTTTCTTAATAAAAACATAATTACCCAATTTTTATCTTTTATTTTATGTTGCATATTTTCACATCTTACTTGCATATTTTAAGCATTTTACATGCATATTTGCATGCATAGTTCAGCCTTTTTATGCTGCATATTATCCGGTCTCTAGTAATCATTCTCTTGTAGCCTGGCTCAATGGATAATACGGTTTCGTTTATACATATTCGTATTATGGTGGGCGTAGCCGGTTACTTCGGCTTGTTTTCTATAAAAGTAATTTTTGAACTCTTCGTTTAATTTTGAATTTTGGAAAACGTCTTCGCGACCCATCGGAAATAGCCTTGAGAACCAATGGTTTAAGCTAAGTGAAAAACGAGTTTTATTTTAAATGCATCAATTAAACAAGCTGCAAAATATAATACTTAACACCTTCAAAGATACTTCACTGGTACACAAGTTGAGCCGGATTTAAGGTATCTCACGGAATAGCCTCACAATAATTAGTTCGTATGCATATATGACTAGGTAAATCAATCAAGATTTTTTTTTCCAAATCCGTTGATATCGAAACATTCCAATTTCGATCAAAAATGAACAATTATGTAATCGTTTTCTGTCAAACGCTCCAATTGGAGCGCATACCTACTCATATCTCCATCCCCATACTGAGCCAATAACTAAAAAAAAGTCGCGTTAATTGACGGTAAGCCGAAACAGAATGTCTAAAGAATGTCACCTCTGACGATATCATTATCAGAGAACACAAAAAAAATATCAAGCGTGTAAATTATTTTATTTATCGCACCACCACACCCTTGCTTGCCGAAAATATACACGAAAATGCTCACTGATTAGATAAATCTTTTATATGTGATGTGCAAATTGTTTACTCGAATAACCCGAACAATATCTTACGAAGAATACGTTTTTTTTGTTCGTATTCGTGAATGACATAGTTTCGCGTAGGTTTAACATTGTTTAAGTAAACATTCAGATGACAGAGCAGAGATACTTTATCATACTTAACCACCATTCCTTCGAAAATTTTGCTGCTTACGATTAGATATAGTTTAGCTTACCAAGGACCATAGTCAGATACAACATACTCTTGCATGCATATGAAGATGCTCAATCTATACAGGTTGTGAATTTTTTGCAATGATAATATACATATATATGTAATTTTGTGTAAATTTAGCAAATTGCATGACATCATGGCACCGTTTTTCTTTTTTTTTGTCATGGAGAGCAGATGATACAACAGTGGCAATATTTGGTGTTTGCCTTATACATGCAATGAGAATATGGTTCAATTAAGAGCTTTAATAAATTCTGCAAACGAAGGAAAATGGCAGCAAAAACTTCGTAGTCTACGTTTGTTTGCCCAAATACTCATAGATAATAGAAATGGGCTTGCTCTGTGAATTACCCCCCCACATGAATTATCGCCCCAACAAAAATAAAATGAAACCGGAATATAGAGGGCTACGCCCGCAATCCCGAGGGTTTTGTAGGAAGCGCTTATTTTGGTACATATATAAATAGTGTCTCCCTGCTCTTCTTGGTACCAGTCAGATGAGTAAACACACCATAATTCAAATGTCTTACCCATGATATAGTATCTTACATGCCAATTCATAAAAAAAGACTCCATCTGTCACATCTCAAAATGACAGTTTCAATACAAGAAGCTGTACTGTCCTACTCTTCGAGATGCTGAACCATTCATGTTAAGACGGCATTGCAAATTGCAAAGTTGCATAATAAAAACAAAAATAATAATAACGACTAGCCTACCCCCTCTCCCTCTTTTCTCTTTTCTTCAAATTTGAAGAAAATTCCCAAAATGGAATGTACTCAACGAAACCTTTCTTACGATACCCGAGTTGCCTATCTATACCAAACCAAAAAAAAACTTCGACCTTCATTTCACCTCTATGGAGAACCCCCCTTAAAGTTGGCCTTTTACGACGCATTACTTTCTCCAGCGAATTATAGTACTTCTACATATTTCTACCAAATTTCACGCATGTAGCTTCGGTGGCTCGTGAGATATGTATTTCATGGACAGACAGACAGACGGACTTATGACCGATTTCATAATGGTTTTGTTTTTACTACAAACCCCTAAAAAATGATTTTTGACAGAAAAAAAAAATAATAATTCCCCCTAATTTGAGGGGTTACATGAGAAAAGACCCCAAACTCGATTGTGAACAATGCCCTCGAAATTGTACTTCATAAAATATATTGACATTTTTATACCCTAGACTTATAGTATATATTGTTTTTGTCACGACGAAAATATGCAACACCTTAAAGGAGGCTCTGTATATACGAGTATATATATAAATGATCAGGGTCACCTCCTGATTCGATTTAGCCATGTCTGTCTGTCCGTTCGCACGATAACTTTCGATAGAATGAAGCTAGAGCCTTGAAATTTTGATGAAATGTTGGAAGTATGATCTAGTTGGTTGAGCATGATCAGGCCAAGAGAACGCCTACCTCCCCTACATATGTTAAATAATTAAATGTATCTATAACTCCCGACTAAATACACATGAAAAGGTTTGGTTTTGATAGATTGCTCGTGAGAGTAATCTTATACTCTCCTGGAAAAATAAAATTGATCAGTTGAAAACCAACGGTAATTTTCTTACAAAGAGCCCCGTACTACCCTACTTCTCAGGTTTTTTGTCTATAACTCTCGAACCAATTCACGTAGACACCTGATCTTTGGCATATAACCCTGAGATGAAAACCTGCTTGAGTTTTAGTAAGTTGGGCATAATCAGATCAAAGGAACGCCTACCTCCCCTACAAATTTAAAAAAAATTGAATATTCCTTTAATTACGATAACTTTCCATAGAATGACACTAGTAAGTTAAAAATTTGGTAGAATGTCGCTAGTAAGATTTAGTTAGTTGGTATTGAAAATGGACAAGATCTGACCGAAGGAACCCCTACCTCCCCTATAAATGAAATTTCAAATAAGCGATAACTTTTGATAAAATGAAGCCAGCAAGTTGAAATTTTGGTCAAATGTTTAAAGTAAGATTGAGTAGAGTTGGTATTAAAGATAGGTTAGATCCAACCCAACGAACCCCTACCTTCCCTGCAAATGGAACTTAAAATAAGCGATAACATACGATAAAATAAAGCTAGCAACTTGGAATTTTGGTTACATGTTTCTAGTAGGATTCAGCTGGCTGATATTGAGAACACGTAAAATCCGACCAACCCAACCCCTACTTCCCCTACAAATGAAACTTCAAATAAGCGATAGCTTTCGATAGAATGAAGCTAGAGATTTGAAATTTTGCTTAAATGTTCATAGCATGATCTAATTGGTTGGTGGCAATGATGGGCAAGATCTGACCCAACGAACTCCTACCTCCCCTACAAATGAAACTTCAACTAATAACTTTCGATAAAATGAAGCTAATGACTTGAAAAACTCGACAAATATTTGTTGAATGGGTTAGTTAATTGATTTGAGAATGGTCAACATCCTCCTGAATGAGTGCCAACCTCCCCTATACTGGTAATATAGGAAACTCACTTTTAATGCAAATGGTCTTTGCCAATTGGTACTTTTAATTGCGGGCTCAGTATAGAATGGTATAGGGGTCGAGGGAGAAGTTGACGTTCATCGTAAAACCAATTCACTTTCAACTCTGATCCAGATGTGATCCAATACGAGACCTGGATCATAGACCGGTCAGTGGTTTTGTATGAGAATGAGCTTTTGTTCGAGTGAAAAGGATGCAGTTATTATCTATCGACACTTACATATAACGCTTAGTACATGTAAGCATTTGAGCTTTGATGCGTATATGCTGCATTTTAAGCAGGCCCAGTCCTACCATATGTATGTACACACTGAGCATTTAAACATGGTGTTATTATGCGAGATCTCCTGCCTAATGAAACAATGGGTGGGTTCAGGTCGCGCAACGTTTTAAACGCAAATGCAAACAGTTCGACTGATTTTGCTCGTGGACGGTCCGTTCTAGTTTGCGTTTAATCTACCACACATCGGGGAAATTAACCAGAAATTTTTCCTGGTTGATTTCCGTTCAATGGGGGGTAAGGGGTATTAGCGTATTTGACAGTTCTTAGTTGACGTATTGCATGTGACTGTGACATGGTGTGGATTTTCGTTTTCGGGTTCTTGATTTGTACATGGCGTATTATGTGCTTATTTACACCGAAGCAACACAAATTTGTGGCGATTTTGCAGTGCTTTTCATTTTTCCTGAAACCGTCGCGAATTTAATTGAAGTTTTGTTTGAAACTCAATAGCGAATCGGCTGTCAGCTGTTTAATACATGACAACTACAAAACAAGTCGTTCGGGTAAAGAGTTTATAGTTGAGTGGAGGGAAAATCCTTACCGCAATTACAACGTTGCAAACGTGAACGCAGGCAATGATACAATTTGAAAATTATACGGTGACCTTAAGGTTAGATTAAAAAAGGTTTCGGTTTTGTGCCTTGTACGTAATTAACTACACCACACACTTATTCAATTACCATTTCGGTTTTAATGACTGGCTAAAATTCTTCAGACTTTCCATTTTTGGCTACTTTCTATCGTAAATTATCATTGATATAAGATAAAAAAAATCCTTAGTATAGCGCTGTTCATTGAATCTTGTCCAATCAAACAGAACGTTTTACTACTTCTATCTTAAAAAAGGTTCTGACTTAGACAACTGTTTCGGTTTTCCGACTATGTTGGAAAGTCGTTTCTTTTCTATTAATTCACAACGAAAGTTCTCACAATATGTTTTATAGTTCATAAGATCACACTTTTTTTTCACAAAAAACCATATCCCCCTTTTCGTTCGTTCAATGGCTAATAATATTCCCTTCTGCCTTTTTTTTTCAGATTCCTAAAAGCATAGACGAAGAAGTCACTGTTAACTATGTCTCTCCGAATAACGCTACATCACATCAAACGACAATAACAGAAACCATAAGAACAGCCTCACCAACCGCTACTCCGCCCTCCACACCAACTGATGACGGCCACAATATCGCCTTCCGTGGAGATGCCTTTGAAAATCAGCTTCAGCGTCAAATGAAAATGTCGAAAACTCTTAACGATCAAGAACAGCTCGAAATATCTGAGATAGCCGCTGAAATTGAGCACTACGTCAAACTGCTATCTCAGGACGACGAAGATGTGTCGGCTGTCCGACTTATACCAGTATCCACGCCTGCCGTGCCCGTGCTCAAAAAAGCCAAAAGTTCAACGACTATTGCTAGAACACCCAGTCCGGCGCAAATAAAGAAATCAGGAAGTGAGACCATAGGTCAGTCGGCGGAAGCAGGCATAGAAATCGATGATGAGACTAAGTCAAAAGTAGCGACTTGGTCCGAGGGCATAGCAAATAAAAAGAACAGGGAAAGTTTTCGAAAATTCATGGAGATTCGAAGAAATTCTCTGAAACCTACACCGGCGACTAGGCAACGGCCATCCATAGTAAGCATCACTTCGTCAGACCCAGGTGATACTAAACAATCAATTTCACCGGAACGTGAACTAACTCCTCCATCGGAAAGACCAGTGCCAGCATTGAGACAAATATCTCCAGTGAAGGATGTGGAAATTCAATCTGACGCTTCAGTAAGTCCGCAGAAGATCACTGAAATGTCTATAGATATTTCCAGTGGAGATGCGACTTGTCAAATTACGCCCTATGCAACGACCGAACAAAATAACGAAGATCAACGAAGTGAGACCAGCAAGGAGCACACACCGCTAAATTCAAGCTACGATGCTAAAGCCGAGGAATCTCCTACAATGGAACTTAAAATTACCGAGTCAAGGGAAGATATATCTGATATCTCAAATACTAGTTCAGAACGCTATCAAATCCGATATGTTCCTTTGAAGGAGGGTTCGCCAGATTCACCACCCGAAATGCGCAAGGATCCCAATTCCGAATTCAAGCCAGTCAATCATAACGTCGCAACAATTCATTCAACTTACAATGAAGGTTGGGTCGACGACCAGGAACCGCGAAGGAGACCATCAGTCGAACGTCGTCGATCCGTTAAGGAAATTATTGAATCGATCAATCGTAGCCAGAGTTTGCTCAAAGTCAATCAGGATCCTCAGAAGTCAACCAAAATCACCTCTTACTCAGTAAACGATCTGAATGGCTCGCTGCCGAAAAATGAACAACAAATTGAAACGCCTAATACTACTCCTCCTTCCAAGGACTCGCCCGAAGTTGAGGAGGCATATCGACGACTCTCGCAAAGCGAGGCTGAAATAAAACGAATGATCCTCGAAATGGAGAATTTGACACAATCTAGCGAGATGAATAACTACTGCGACAATGTCCCTAGTATTCTGGCGCGTTTCGATGAAGAAGTAAACAACAACGATATCTTTAAGAAATGTGTCCTTAAGAAGCAACAGCAGCTATTTCGTGAAGGATCGCCGACCGCTTCAAATTTGGATTGGAACCCCGTGCCGAAGCCGAAAAGATCGAAAAATTTAAGTGTCGAGTTGAACAATAACAAAAGTAACGGAAACTGAAATATCGCGTACGGAATAGCAATCTAAATGAGCCAAATCAAGGTGTATGCAATATTTGTTTTAGTTTTTCTTTGACGGAATTATCAAAAAGGCGAATTGTTAAAAAATATTTAGAGTTAGTGCAATATTTGTACAGTTAATCGTTTTTATAGTCACAACTTGTTAAAGAAAATTTTTCTTTTTTAAGATTTCGGAAAATGTTGAAATGGAAATATGTATTTTTTTCTGTATTTATCTTGTAAAGTTTAAAAAATATTTTATTTATATTGTACTTTAGAAAGAAATAAAATAATGTGAAATTATGAAAAAGGATGCAATACAAAATGTATGTTGAACGTTTCGATACATAGATTATATGTATATGCGTAAATAAAAATTGAAGCGGTAAGACGTGTGTTTATGTTACGTTAATTGCCTTGACCCGTCCAGGTGCATGGGCCCGTCAAAATCTCTTGCGTGCATTGTTGACGTTTCGATATCATATTTTTCTTTTTTTGGATCGTGCAGTTGCTAACATGCACTTCCTATTCGCGCCGGAGTTCTAGTAGTACCCACAAGCATTTTTTTTAACGCGCCGAGGATTGAACCTCTGTCTCTCCAGGTGTAGCATCGTAGAGCGGTGATCATGACCACACGGCTACAAAGCACGTCAAAAATCTGTGTTGGGAGATATTTAATTGTTTAACATTTGTGACGCTGCGATGAAACGTTTATCTTGAGGAGGATGTAGAGGGGTGGAGAGTCGAGTGTTGTGAAGAAGGAGGAGAAGGGAGAAGAAAGGAGGAAGTGTACAAAAAAGCAAAACTAGGATATAAAAATACGGCACTGAAGCGGAGAAGGGATAAGGAACAGTGGATAAGAAATAAAGGATGAAAAGTATATAATAGGCGTGTTTTTTTCAACAGTCCAGATCAAGAGCAGAACAACAATCGCACGCATTATACTAACAACCTGCTGTATATAGAACAATTTTGTTAGCGTAATGCATGCAATTTTTGTTCTGCTCTGATCTGGACTGTTGAAAAAAAAACACGCATAATGTCTATAAACTTTATATAGAAAATAAAAAGGAGATAATGGCTAAAAGATGGGATATAAAGAGTATAAATTATATGGAGCATTTAAAAGCAGTAGTCCGGATGGCGCAACGGTTAGCACGTTCGCCTTCTACGCACTGGGCCCCGGTTCGATTCCTACTGAATGCGGTAGGTTTCGATAAAAAAGGGGATTTACGTGTCGGACTATGAGCCCACTCAGCTGTTAAATGAGTACCCATTTATGGGGTAAATAACTCGGTTGAGAGTGTTGCTGATCACACTCCTCTGTACAAGACATACCGTCCCGATCTAGAAAATGAGATGATGCTAACTCATCTCGAGGCTATGTTCAATTTGGACTGTTGCGCCAGTTATTTTTTTTTTTTTTTGCTTAAAAGCAGCATGCAAAGGATGTAGAGGACATACATTCTTTGATAAATCAGACCTACGGCTAAGACTGTACAAACATATCTGACAAACTAGAGGCCTCCACATTCATCAAAATACGAAGGCTTGTAATGGACGGTTTGGTGAGCTTCCGAGGATGCCCGTGGGGACAGAGCCTAAGGTAGCATAATGACCGTGAAGGTCGGGCCGTGTCATCTGGCAAAGAAAAAGGCCCCTCAACGAGCTGAGCAGCGGCCTATGCTTGCTGTAGCTCAGTTCGGGAGACATGGGCGGGGTTTTCACCACTCGTTACCCCTGTCCTTTACGTATTAGTAAAAATGCATAGGCCTGGGGAAGACAATACAAATATAGGAGGCAAAAATGGGGAATAACAAAAAATGGGGCGATTAGGATGGAATGGTTGGCGGACGGCGTGACGCTTTCGCGCGTCCAGGTGTAATGGGACCCTCGGCCTCTGGTTTCTTGCTACCGACATATCGCTACTCATCAGGTGCTGCCTTCGATTTGCCGGTGGAAGCAGCACTACCAGACCAGATTATGATTTATTACAGGCTAAAGTGAATAAAGCGTAGCAAGGGGAGGCGATCAAGGCATTTCCCTCGGACGCAATCACATAACTTGGAAAATTGGAAAAAAAAAGTTGCGAAACTTTCGGTGACGGTACCCGCATCGGTTTCCGATAAATATAAAGCTGTAGCCTGGAATCCAACAAAGAGTAATGTTTAAAAAAACTTTCTATCTCTAGCTACGACAGTAAATTAACGATTGATTATCAGTATTAATTAATACGTCCTAGTCGCCACGACATTGCGCCCTAACTACAACACAGCTTCGTAGATAGCCGTGACTTCCACTTGGAAAACACTGCAGTAATCCGGGAGACGGAAAGACAAGCCAATACACACAGTGCTGGAAAAAAAAAGTTGCTCAAATTACTTTATTCCCTTTTTCGTAAAAATTCTTCGAAGTAGTTAGAGTGATGGTGTTTCATTGTGGATAAAGTTCTAAGAGCTTCTGTGATGGCGACACTTGAAAGCCTTTTTCTGAATTATCCTAACCCCTTGTGGGGCATAGCGCCTCAACTTTTCCATGTGACCCAGTTAACGTTTCGTTGGCTTAAACTGGTTTCGGAGAATGTAGTTGCCATCATTCACCTCCAGTACATCCATACTACTACTACTTTGCCTTAACCCCTAGCGGGGCATAGCGCGTCAACTACTCCTGCGCGCCATCGTACTCTGTTCTGGGCAATGGGGCGCAACTCCCCAAAAGACTTACCCAGTACCTGACACTCCTTTGCCACAGATCGACGCCATGTGATTCGAGGACCCCCTCTTGGTCGGCCTTGGTTGGAAATGGGGTTCCATTTCATGGCATGCAAAGCAATGCAGTTATCACTCTTCCGCAATGTGTGACCTATCCACTGCCATTTTCGCCTGCGTATCAATTCGTCGATTGGCATCTGACCCGTACGCCGACTTGGCTCTTCATTTGATATTGTTTCGGGCCAGAAAATTCTTAAAATTCGACGAAGACATGAGCTGACGAAAACTTGCAGCTTTCTGGTTACTCCTACGGAAACTTTCCATGTACTGCTCCCATACAAAAGCACTGATAGTACCAGGGAGCGAAACAGGCCCAGCTTGGTCTTGATGCTGAGATAACTGCCCTGCCAGATTTTGGACAGCATGCCGTATGCGCGTTTAGCCTGGTTGATACGACGAGCGATGTCCTGCTCCGTACCACCATTTTCGGCAACAATGCTACCCAGGTAGACGAAGTTGTCCACCTTCTCCACAGGCCGCCCATCAATATTGATGGCAATAGGTGTCCGATTTCTTTTTCGCAACGGCCTCCCTCTCGAGATCTAACGCCATTGCGGACAGATCCATGATTTTGTGGGAGAGTAGGCATATGTCGTCAGCGTAGTCAAGATGTTGTAGATAAGATGTCAAAGTCCATTGAATTCCTCTGTCGAGTCCGGATAGGGCTGCATGCAACACATCGCCGATCACAATGAGGAATAGGATCGGTGAGAGGATGCACCCCTGCCGAACTCCACTGCGAATCTCAAAGTCCCCCGACACCTTACCTTTATGCAGAACGCGACATTTCGCGCCGTCATAGGTTGCCTTAATAATAGCCACAAGCTTCTCAGGGATGCCTCTCCTGCGCAAGGCCGCCCAGATAGAATCCCGGTTCACACTATCGAAAGCCTTTTCGAAATCGATGAAAAGCAAGTGAAGCGGAGAATCGTATTCAGCGCATTGCTCGATGATGATTCGCAAGGTGTTAATGTGATCGACACAGGAGAATCCGGATCGAAAGCCAGCCTGCTCTTCATCAATTGTGCTTTCTAAGTGGGCCTTTAGTCTTTCCAGGACGATTTTAGCTATTATCTTGGCAACGGCAGGAAGCACACAAATGCCTCTCCAATTATTACAGTCTGTGAGGCTACCCTTCTTTGGAAGTTTGATGATCAAACCTTCCTTCCACTCAGTGGGAAAGGTCTCTGTATTCCACGCTTTATCAACAAGTGGATGCAGCAAATCGGCAGTTACGCTTGGCGCTGCTTGATAAAGTTCGGCAGGGATGCCGTCAAGTCCGGCGGCCTTTCCTCGTTTTAGTGCAATAATTGCAGTGACTATTTCCTCTTTAGTCGGGGCAGTGGACCGTATACGCACATTCTGATGGTTAGCTAAATTATCTATATGAGGGGGAACTTCACCAGAGGTTACACGGTTCAAGACCGCGGCGAAGTGTTCTTTCCACCGCCTCATTTGATCTTCTTCCAAGATAAGTAGCTTTCCATCACTATCTTTCACCGGAATCTGGCAGGAGTTACGACAACCTGTAAACTCCTTGATGACACCGTATACGGCGTTTAAGTTGTTACTTCTAGCGGCTTCTTCTGCTGACGCTAAAAGAGAATTGGCATAAACTCTTTTATCGCGTCGCACACTACGCTGAACTTCTCGAGCTTTCTGACGGTAAAGGAGTTCGATGCTGCTTCGATTGTCGTCTGATGCTGCAGCCAAACGAACTTTCAGCTCCTTTCTTTCAACAATCCGCTGCCATGAAGCGTCGGACATCCAGGGCTTATTCCGGCAATCCGGGTTTGGGCCAAGGATGGTATTTGCGCTATCAATGTACGCATTTTTTATGGCATCCCAGTTTTCGTTTATGTCACTATCTGGGTGACTAGTTATCTCAGCCGCTTTTTGCGCAAGATGGTCATTATATTGTTGTAAGACAGCTGGATTTTTTAGTCGAGCGGTGTTGAATTTGCGGGGCCTGGATCTTTCGTCGCTGGGGCGGCGCACGGCTGCAATACGCAATCGAACATTAGCGATCATAAGATAATGGTCTCTTCCCATCCCAATATCGGCACCCTTCTTGTTTCGCACGTCCAGGAGGCAACTCTTGAATCTTTTACTAATGGCAAAATGGTCGATCTGATTTTGTGTTCTGCGCCGATCAACAGAGGACCAACTGATTTTGTGGTGGTCCTTATGCTCAAACATAGTACCACCGATGAAGAGACTGTGAAAGTTGCAGAACTCTACAAATCTTTCACCGTTGTCATTACGATCACCAAGACCGTGTCTCCCCATCACTTGTCTGAGCCCATAGTTATCAGCGCCAACTTTCGCATCCAAATCACCCATAACCATTACAATGTCACCTTTAGGTGTTCTGCTCTGAACGGCGTTTAGTTCTTCGTAGAAGGAGTCTTTTGCCAAGACATTGTCGGGTTCAGTAGGGGCATAACATTGTATTATTGAGATGTTCCTCATTTTGGTCCGGAACCTGGCGGTCAAGACCCTGTCAGAGACCGGTTCCCAGGATAAGAGACAGTTTCGCGCGGCTCTGGTTAAAAGGAGCCCCACACCTGACTCACGGCGACTACCGGTAGCTTTACCGGAGTACAACATTACAGTGCTGCCCGTTGGAGAGATGAATTCTCCGCTGTTCCACCATCTTATCTCACTAACTCCTAAGATATTTAATTTGTACCTCAGAAATTCACTCTCTAATTGAAGAAATCGTGCGTTCTTGGGACTTTCTGATCCATTGTCCAGGAGAGTACGCACATTCCAGAATCCAATCTTTGTCATTGTACGATAGCTAAAAGTCGTAACCGTTGAGTCAGTCCTTATCCGAGGCATAGTTGACGTTTCGTTAGCATATAAAGATTTCGGATAGTGCAAGTTGCTGGCATACACATCCTGTCCTTTGATTGTCGGTTTTAACGACAGGCCCTCAAAGGGAAAGGCCATGGTATTTTTTTTCCACACCCCACACCACAGGGGTACCTCAACCAAATCATCGCACCGCCATCACTGGCGGCTTGACGTTGGTTGGCAATGGTCAGTGACCACTGCCGTTCCAGGAGGCGCCCACGCGGAGGACTATGGAAGAGGAATTTTTTGCCCCCCAATGCACAAGTATGGGACTAGAGACCGACACATGGAGCCTCATAAACCACCTTCTGTGGTAGGCTGCATGAGATCAATGTTGCCTTTGTACTTCACCCCTGGATGCTGGGCCTCCAGGATAGTTTCTTATCTAGGATAAGACCAAGGAATTTAGCTTTGTCGATGAGGTTAAGCCTTATACCCGTCATCAACGGTGGTTCAAATGAAGGTACCCTGTATCTCCTGGTGAAAAGAGGAAGTTCAATTTCAGTCGGATCCATCCTAACTTCAACCTCTCTGGCCCATTTCTTTATAACATAAAGGGCCTTCTGCATTAAATCAGTAAGAACACCGGGGGACTTGTCCGAGATGGCAATTACAATGTCATTCGCGTGTACAGTGGGTTTGCACCCAACGCTTCCAGTTCCATAAGCAGCCTATTGACCGCAAGATTCAAAGGAAGGGGAGAGAGAAAACCGCTTTGAAGAGTTCCCTAACACACGTGCCTACAGGCAGACGATGTGCCCACATTTGTGCAGATCACCCTTGATGTCAGCAGTATGTTAATAAGCTTGCAGATTGAGTCATGTACACCCAGATTTTAGAGGGCATTGGTGATAGCCGCCGGTTTTATGTTGTCAAAAGCCTATACTCCTTGTATCCAGGAGAGTTTTCAATGTTACATCCCAGAGTTTGTAGTGCCTTATCACTGATCTTCCCTTCTAGTGGGTTTGGGAGGTAGGCAGTATATGTGTAGAAATAGACTCATTGTCCAGTGGGTTTTAATATGGGCTTAGGCTTTTAGATAATCAGCGACTTACTGGCTCATCCATTTAACGCGGGCTCGAAACATTGGGCATCCTTTGTATAAAAAAAAACATGTCTACGGAGGAAAGGGGGTGCATATTTTCAAATTTGCCTCGGGCGCCAAGAGAACTTGCTACGTCACTGGCTACAGTGGGCTGGGCATATGCAAGCGATTGAACAATCCTCGAATCCCCAAGAAGGCATTCGCCGAGAAATGTAAACGAACGACGAATCCCGGAAGGCCGAAATAACGTTTCGGACCGGCCGGGCCGTTTGAGTGAGAAAATAGTAGGAAGTTGGGTGGAGTCACATACTGGAAACAGTGGTATATAAACCGAGACGTATGGATGTAGAAACTTGGAGAAGCTACTACATCCCCCAGTGGGTAATATGGCTATTAAGAAAATAAAATAAATAATGGGCGTCGTCGCTGATAATGATTCTTCCTCGGAAATCGTGGTCCAGTTCCAACAGATTTGTGCCAGAAATCGAGAAAAAAAAATGCGGTATATTGGTCAAAAAGGATTTTCCAGCAGGGCCGTCGAAAGAAAATTCGGGCCCGGGGCAGAACAGCTTATAGCCGCCATACATTATCCGATCCGTCGTCCGATCGATCGGCCGATGGATCGCCACAAAATATCTGCCGATGTCCACTGCACACACACTCACTACGTTTAGACCGCGGGACTATCTTCGAGATCTAACTAAATCGATCTAACTCTCGACGATATAAACGTATCGATTTAGCCAGTTTTGGACTTGGCTTATCTCTACTTGCGATGCGGAACTGAGCTAAAAAATTGGGACTATGTCGCTGTCATCGCTAAATGTTGAATCGGTGGTTAACGTTTCCTTTGTTGACGTTTTTTTTTGTTCCGGGTTTGCTTTGTTTGCAATTTCAGGAAGGCAGTGCGTGATCACGGGCAGGAAAGTCTTTTTCTGTCGTAAAATTTATATCCGTAAAATTTATCTGTGCTGTCAACGGAGAAAGAAGAAGAAGAAGTATCTCTCCATATTGTCGGTATAAACACTCCACCAACAAGTACTAACACTAAAATGATTTAGTTAAATCGCCTTTTAGTTCCACGGTCTAAACGTGGCCACTGAGCGATTTTCGTGCGATGCGATAACGAATGACAATTCAAAAAATAGGTTATGATTCACTCCCAATCCAACCTAGATTCATTTTTGTTAACTATTTGGATGTGTGTGGTATTTTCGTATACCACATATTTGATATTTCAATTGCAGTGCCATTTAAATCATTAGAATCCTTGAAATTTCATCATTTAATAATTTGGTAATTTGACATTCACTTGCGATAATCACATACACTACCCAGTCGATCGTCACCGATCGATCGCACGAAAATCGCACTAAAATATCGGCAGATCAAAATTGATCGGCCGATCGGTGCGATTTCCACATATGTACACACGCCAATCCGTCGGCCGATATTGATTTCGGGCGACGGATCGGCCGATCGATCGGTGTGTGTATGGCACGTTTTAGCCCATATACTGAATGTCTCATATTTACCCACGATTGCAAATACTTTCAACTGTTTAAGATTTAAGATAATATCCCTTGCTTAAATAATTGCAGTCTCAATTTGCAACAAAAGGAACACTTTCATTTTCTTTCACTGGTTTTTTTGCTGTGAAGCAATGCTTTTCATGTGCTGAATTGTTTAGGGCTCATTTCTGTACATTTTGCCTTTTAAATTCAATTCAATTCACTTGTCACCAAAATACTCAACGAGAGTTGCGGTAGGTCGATGTGTAGAGATATGATCTCTAATTCGAGCGGTGGAGGGTTCAAGTTCTGCCACGAGCAAAATGTTTTTTTTATCTGTCATAGGATGAGTAATTTGAATAATATAAAATAAGTGTATACCAGTCCACTCAACGCCAATCCGAGCCCTGGTCCTCGTATCTGCACCGATCACTGGTGTTACTATCTCTGTAATCGGCCCAAGTCGAGCACGGACCGAATAGCAACCGGACGTGCACCGGGACATGTCGAAAATTTAACACGTTAAATAAAACAAGATGTAATATCAAAATTTCCATGCTCATTTAGAAGAATTATTCTTGCTCCATTCATGAACAATGTTTGATTCGCATCCTTTTTTTTACAAAACTGACCGACTTTTTTCTTTCAATGCCTCAAATTCCCGGGTCCCTTTAAAATCACGGGCCCGGTTTGTTTCGCCCCTTCCCCACCCCTCTCTCGACGGCCCTGTTTTCCAGTCAAAGGTTTTGTTGGCAAACCTTGGATTCGGGTTCAGCACCGCAAATAACTTAAAGGTCCCAATATTAGCTCTCCTTCAGAACCTTCCAACTAGGCCGTTTTTTCAGCCGCTATACCTGAACTACAGACTACACATAATAAATTGAAAAAATATTCATGTGATCAATAACCACGTACCTGATAGGGTAGAGTACTCTCTACGCCATGTGTGTCATCTTCGTTATGCGCAGGTGTATCACTCATCCGCGGACGAACAACTTGGTGCGGTACGTAGGTATGTATAAGCGCGTACCAACGATACATCACATTGTCAGTGATGTTTCGTTATGCGCATGGCTATCACTCGTCCACGAACGAGCATTAGATGGTACGGTACGTAAGTATGTGTCCGCGCGTACCATAACGACATCACAATTACAGTGATGTAGTGGTGTGGTACTCTCTCAGCAGACGCGCGATACATATTACGTTACGTTAACGTGTTACGTGGAATGAAAAATTACTTTGCTCAGTCAGTCATGTTCGCGTCTTACATAGAGTGACAGTGTACCGTGTGCGGCTTGATTTTGTAATTTTGTTATTTTGTTTTGCCGGGTGAGTACAATTGCCACACACATACGAGTACGCCATTGTACAGATTTTTCTTTGATATAATCTTGTAGATGTGTATTCGTAGTAAATATTGTAATAATAGTTTTGGTTTATGACTCGGTATAGTAGTGCAGTAAACCTTGCTAATTATGGGTCTAAATGCCGTAGTGGCCAATGCTCATGAAATGGTATGGACCTGGCGTCTCTTTCGTCCAGAGATTCTACAACTGTGAAAAAAAATCCAAATCAGCTAGAATCGAAAATTGGTGTGCATTAGGCCGGAATTACACTATCATATTTAACCAGCTATGCAAAACAGAGCAAGTTAAGACCACACAATCACGCTAACAATTTGATCTGAGCTGCTCTGGATAGAAGGTTAGTGCAAGAATTCTACTTAGTTAAGTAGTCTGCGTCAGCTGCGCGGTAGCCGCCTCAGGAGCCGCCGCGGCTTACAAGTTTACATTGAATTTAAATACAATCTCGGTTTGTTCCAGTTAAATTCGATGTAAATTTGAAAACTGCAGCGGCTCCGGCAGCTTCTAAACACAGCCTTAAGGCAGTGGCGAAGATAAGGGGGAATGAGGGGATGACCCCCCCCCCCCTCGTGAGTTCTTATGTAAAAAATTAAATGAACTCATAATTATCTCAATATAAAAATTAGATCCACAGAAATAGGAATGATAAAGAAAAGTTTAAAATATGTGATGTTAGGCTGCGCACATGTTTCGCAAGTCCGTTGGACTGCGCTTCTGAAAAATTATCTTGAATTTACTATCTTGCTCAGCAGTGCCGACCTTAACTATTGAAATGTCCTTCTTTACTAATAGGAAGTCGTTTCTAATCTTTTAACGCAGTCCTTGAAAATCCATATTAGACATGTGCTGAATATTCCCGTTCTTGTTCAGTGGCGGACCTAGAAATCGAGTTCGGAGGGGGCCTGACTTTGTTACTTGAAGAGTTAAGGGTATATCCACATTTATTCATCTATCGGTCCTCAAGAGGCATGTGTCTTTTGAAAGCGCCGACGCATTTCTTATTGGAGAGAAGCAGGTCAAAGATTAAACATTACTAAGATACCTCACTTAGTACGATTTAATTTTTAGAACGGGATGCACTCATGTTTAATCTTTGCCAATAATTCAAAGGTAAATTCCCTTAAGAGAGATAGATAAGGCAACACTTCAGTAATGGCAACTGCCTATAAAGTTTCAATGTGTGAGTAACATGCTTGTTAGTTGGCATCGCCGCTTTGTGTACGCATATGGGAACCTACACATACGCAACTACTAGTCAGTCGCGTTAATTTGTATGAAGTAGGGCATCTTTGGTTAATCTTTGAGCAGGTAACGATGAACATAGAAAACCATGAACCAAGCTAAGGTACACGGGCTGCTGTGCTTACCATTGGACACATGGACTGAAAAAGGGTTCGTTCTGTTGGCAATAGAGATTCGTCGCCGGTCAATCGTCAATTGAATCATTGACCTAGACAAAACTTCCAATAAAACGATGGACCAAGACATAATTAAATGGGGGGGGGGGGGGGGTGGTTCGAGCCACTTCATCCAACCAACACTGATGCGATTTTTGATGTCATCATCGCAGGTAGCTTCCTTGTTTACCATCGAGCCCAGGTATTTGAACTTTGTACAGGACTTCAGCTGCTCTCCCTTAATGTAGATATCTGGTATCGGTCTCTCTGGATCTGAGAAAGAACAGCAAAGATACTCAGTTTTTGGTATGCTAATCCTTAATCCATGATCCTCCAGTATCTGACACCACTTATTCAGTGCAGCCTGCAAAGCAACGATGTCTTTGCTACCCAGGACAATGTCATCAGCGAAGAAAAGGGATTTTTCCAGGCCGTTAGAAATGAGTGTTAGTAAATAGAGCATGATGATGTTGAAGAGCAAAGGACTCAATACACTGCCTTGGTGAACTCCAACTTTAACCGGAAATTCTTCAGACTCAGCAGCTGTGCATCTAACTTTAGTTGTTGCCCCATCATACATGTCTTGTATCATCTTGACATATGCCTCGGGGACCTTAAGTGCTCTTAGGGCCACCCATATCAGATCACGAGGAACTCTGTCGAAGGCTTTTTCCAAATCGATGAACACAAAGTGCAAGTCCGTCCGTGCATCACGATGCTTTTCCACTGTAACACGTATGCACTGAATAGCATCAACTGTGGACCGACCCTCCACAAAGCTGCATTGATTGTCATCCAACCCAACCGTACAATCTCTTTTAATCGATTGCAGACAACCCGCTCGTAAGTCTTCAATGTGTGTGTGAGATGTTAACTTGATTGCCCTATAGTTGTTGAGCTTGCGTGAGTCACCCTTGTTCTTGTAAAACGGGAGGAGGAAGCTTTTGCTGAAAGCGTCAGGCATCGGTTGCCCTCTTTTAATTTTGTTTAAAAGAACAGTGAGCCATCTAAGCCCGACATGATTCATCTTCAACCAAAATTCCAAGGGTATTTTGTCTGGTCCGACTGCCTTTCCGCGTTTCTTCTGCGTCATTGCTTTCATCACCTCCTCCACTGAAAAATCGGCGATATCAGTGGTGTTTGGCTCCACAGTTTGAAAAGCTTCTCGCGGAAATTCTTCGTTCAGAAGTTCGTCAAAGTACTCACGCATTTTGCTACATATTGCAGTGTTTTCAACAAGTAGCAGTCCTTGTGAGTCTTCAACGTACTTTGGCGCCTGAATCTCTCGAGCGTTTCTTCTCCTTTGGGCTGCGACCTTATAAATCCTGGCATTGTCTTTAGGTTTCTCTTGCAATGACGATCTCTTATCCGCCGTCAGATCTTCTAGTTCCTGATAGAACTTCTCGGCTGCAATCGACTTTGCTTGAGCCACCTTTCGCTTTACTTCCTTCCGGCATTTATCATATTTCTCCCGAACTTGAATCTTCTCGGCTTCACTGCCTGTGTTGCATTTTATACAAGCCATGAATGCGTTCGATTTGGCCTGCACTGCTTCTTTAGCTTCGTTATTCCACCACCACGTCTCCTTGTTCGTGTGGAGTGGGCCTTTCGAAACCCCCAGTGTCTTTTCAGCCTCACCTACTAACATTTCATCCAAAGCATTCCACATTTGTGTGAGACTTTGCTCAACGCAGTTGGTGTTGTATTGAAGCCATTTCTCCACTTTAACAATGAATGGAGTTACAACAGATTCAAAGCGTTCGTTGTTGAGATTATGCCACTTGATTTTTTCAACTGGTTTAGGGATTGCTTGCGGTCTTGTTCCCCCTCTCAAAATAAATTCTGTCAGGAACAACCGGTGCTGGGTGACCGCAGATTCACCCAAGATAACTTTGCAGTCTTTCACCCAACGTCTCATGAAATTTAGACACATATGATAGTCCATCTGCGTCGCATGAGCTCCACTGCTATATGTGATCAGATGCCTTTGGTTCTTAATGAACCATGTGTTGAGGATGACCAGACCGTGCACATAGTCAGAATAGCCTCACCTTGATCATTTCTGGCTGTTGATTGGCTACCCTTCCCACCATGGCAATCCTCGTAATCATAGTTCGATTCTCCCACATGGCTATTGAAATCCCCTCCGAAAAAAAACCAGCTCGGTATCTGGTATATTGTACTTTGAAGCAGTGTGTCAACGTCGCTCCAAAATGCCTCTTTTTCACTTTGCTGCAAACCCACTTGGGGAGCGTACGCATTGTTTAATTGATTTCCTGATTAGAAAACAAAAATATGATTTTATTGAAAAATACTTACTCCCTACTTAAGAGGCAACTAGAAAGAAAAAATACCCCATCTTTGAACAATATTTGAAAATCTGCCAAACAGAATGGAGGCTCTACGGACGAATTATGGAGGGGGAGAGGGGGGCACTTTTGTTTAAATAAAGCTGGAAGTACGACCAATTGAACAGGCGAATCAGCACGACTCTTTTTATATAGGTAGAATGGGAATTCTGAGCATATCGGCCAGTCCGGCCGGCTCCGACTACCTCCAAATAAGGCCTCAGCTGTATGGTGATGTGATGCGTTTTAACACCCAACACTCCTTTGGTACACCATTTTACAATATTTTAAATTAATTAAATATTATGGAACAAACGACAATAATATTCATTTCTTTTTCCCAGGATAAGAAAACCAAACTACGCATACGACTATGGATGCCCTTCCTGCACGTCGTAAATTTAGTCAGCTATGGAATCATTTCTCTTTGGTCGACGAAAAGCGGGCCATGTGCCGCTATTGTTCAAAACAATTGTCCCTTTCGGGAAGCTCAATTGGTACTCTGAGGCGACACTTAAAAGCGTGGCACGATGAGGTGTTTGTTACCATGACGCCTCGTAAAGAGTTGCGGAAATTTTTCGAAAAGGAGAAAAGCCCTCAAAGAATTGAGCCACCATCGTCAACCTCGAGTAGAGAAGCAAATACGGAACCAGACACAGTCAAGTCATTGACCAACTCCGCAGCTCTATCAGAGATGGTACCCAGCAGGGAAGTAGTACAACACTTAATGGATCCGAATGTCTCGATGTCGAGTAATATGGCACTTTCTATACAAGAACCGCCACAAAAACTCAACCTAACACCAGCGATAAAGACCACTACGTTCTCATGGCAGCCGGTTCTACGCACCGGAGCGACCCATTCATCAGCAACGGCCAAGGGCTGCGAAACGCCTTCAACGCCAGCGGGCATTGCTACAACAACAACAACCACTGCAGAGATTTCACATCTCGAACATATAGATACTTTAGACGAACAGCTAGTTCGTATGATTGCCAGTGGGTACCATCCTCTAGGAATAGTGCAAGATCCTGAATTTGTGAAACTTATTAGCATGCTCAACCCTGGCTATAGGTTGCCGTCTAGAAAAAACTTAGCCACAGAAGTTATTCCGAGTTTATACTCAAAGGTTTTTGAAAAAGTCAAAAATGAGATTTCGCAAGCCGCGGGAATATGTGTGACTATCGATAAATGGACATCCCAAAGTAATGCTGGATATGCCGGTTTGACGGGTCACTATATCAACAAAGAAACAAAATTTTGCTCGGTTATGTTGGGATACATTAAACTATCAGAGAACGATTCGCACGAAATATACAAACGCTTAAAAGAGACTTTCCAAAAATGGAATCTCGAAAATTTAGTTGACCTAATTGTAGCCGATAATGGTGAACAACTTGCAGAAGCAAATCATCTGGGTGGTTGGCGTCTTGCCAACTGTTTCGCTCAAACTATGAGTTCCATAGTAGAAATGAGCATAAGTAATATAACACCTCTATCAGATAAAATCAGAAAGATAGTTAACTATTTTCAGAATAACAACGAAACTTCGAACAAACTGATAGAAATTCAGAAACAAATGAATCTGAAATACGATAACCTGACCTTAGATGATCAAACGCACTGGCCCTCCACCGTAGAGATGCTTCAGAATGTGCTAGCCACAAAAGATGCTATAATTGCAACAATCGCTTTTACCCAAAGCCACCTTCGCCTGGAATCTCTGGATTGGGTAATTTTAGAGCAAGCCGTTTCCATACTAGCACTTTTCCTGGAGCTTCATGCCGAACTTAGGGACGACAGCTGCGTAGCCTCTAAAGTGATCGTCTATTGTACCATACTTCGAAAACAAATTCTGAAATGGACGGAAAATACATCGTTTGTGGTGGAAGCAAGAGAATTAGTCGCGTCATTAAATGAGTCATTCAACATATATTTTCACGATATTGAAAATGATACGCTCCTGGTGGAGGCAACCGTTTTAGATCCCCGATTTAAAAATAGGGGCTTCAGTAATCCAGCAAATTTTGACAAAGCTATTCTTACATTGAGACAGGAAGCCGCCAGGTTTAATTCGAATGAGTTGACTGAGATAGACCTTAATCCAACTAAGCCATTTGAATATTCCATATGGAGCGAGTTTGACGATAAAGCGGCGAAGCTTCGGAGAAAGACAACAGGCGCAGCAGAAGTGGATATTTATTTGGCAGAACCCTTTCTGAGTAGGCATGAGGATCCCTTAAAGTGGTGGCATGATCGAAAAGCTAAGTATCCATGTCTATACAATCTTATGTGCAGACACCTTAATCTAGTGGCTGTAGCGATGCCTTTTGAACGGACTTTTCCGATGAAGCGAAAATTGCCGGCAAGGCGGAGAACTCGAATGAAGGCGAAAGCACTGTTACAGTTAGGATTTATTCATTGTAATATTTAGGATCTTCTAAAACATATTGATGAATAAAGTATATTTTTGATTTTAAAACGGCACTGTATTTGTATCAATCACGTATTTCTACATTTAGGAAAAATGTATGTACACATTACAAATCAACAAGTGAAAATGTTTGTTCCCAGGCGAGTTTCTTTTTGGCCGGACGGACGGGCATATGCAATGATCCATGCTGTGCGTATGTGCGTTTGTCCGAGTACTTCCTGTATTCTGATCTTGCCCAATTTGGTGTGTAGATGCCCTGAGTGACCCTGATCGCGGAACGGTGGCAGCAAATTCGGTCATCAACTGGACTAACGGTATATTCTGCTGTGTTCCAACAGGAGCTACTCGTCTAATTCTTTTCCAAAATTACTCTTCCAGGCTTTTCTCATTGTATCTTCCTTAGGTTATTAAAAATAACACACAGTGGCATTTGGGTCCTGATGCAGTTGTGTGTCAGGATAAAGGACCTTCTTGACATTAAAATGATACCTCGGCATTATGGATATGTTGTTGTAGTAGCGACGCACTGATATCCGATGAATGTGTGTGTCATAAAACTTGGTTGTCCATGTTTTCTTGAATGTCCAGGTGTAGAAACGCAGCTGCCTCAATATGATTATCCCACAACTCAGTAGGTGTTGGGCGCGTGGGAGCTGCAGGACAGTTAAAGATGTGCTCAACATCGTGTGGAGTGAGGCCACAGGCTGTACAGCCCTGGTTGCTCTAGGAAGTCGTAGTTCGTCTGAAGACATAGCAGTTGGTTGCGCATTTAGTACCCTGTTTGGTGTCATGTCCGCGATTGAGGATAGCACTTCTTCACTATGCAGTGTTGTGATGGTCGATCTGTAGCTAGCGTTATCGCAGGGAACTCTTAAACCTTTGGATCTCCCGCTCGCGGTCCTTCATATTACGTCTTACATGACGTGGCGGTGGGCGTCTGTCCATAAGGTTAAGTTGGCCACCCATTGACGAGCACAACCACGACCAAACTTCCATCGAACCATCAAATATCATAGAACGGTGGAAATAGGGGAATTTTTTTTTCCACACGTCCTATTAAATTGTTGGTTCGATGGAAGTTTGGTCGTGGTTGTGCTCGTCAATGGGTTGGTCACTCCGATAACAGCCAACTTGATTCTGCTTCGTTAAAAGCGTGTTGTGGCTTCTTAGGGGCATCATTCTGGTTTCTCGGTGAAGGTGGTCCAGCGACGACATCAGTAGGCAGCCTGTGACAGTTCTAAAGGTCGCCACCCATGAACGAGCACAACCACAACCAAACTTCCATCGAACCATCAAATATTGTATCATAGAACGGTGAAAATAGGAGGAATTTTTTTTCCACACGTCCTATGAAATTGATGGTTCTATGGAAGTTTGGTCGTGGTTGTGCTCGTTCATGGGTGGCGACCTTAAGAGCTGCATTTTGGCAGGTCTCGCCGTTCCTCCATTGAGTGTCACATAAGTTTTCCGACCAGATGTGAGCCGCATAATTGGTCACAGATTTCCCGATAGACTTGTAAGTCGTTAATAGGTTCTTTCTCGCCTTTCCCCCCAGCAACTGCCAGCTAGAGCTTTGAGGACTTTGTTCCTGCTTCTCATCTTGTCACAAATGGTTGACGCATGGGCCGAGAAGGTAGCCATGCTGTCAAGGGTGACACCGAGAATTTTAGGGTGGTTAATGGTGGGGATAGTTTGACCGTCTACTGCAATATCCAGTTGTTGCCTCACTTCTTTGGTCCATGTGGTAAACAGTGTAGCGGTAGACTTCGGCGCACGCAGACAGAGTGAGATTTTTGCTGACGAAGAAGATGTTCAGTTCGTCGAGATACTCATTTATCTGTCAGCACATTTGAGTGATGTCGTTGCTTGTTGCTAAAATCGTGCAGTCTTCAGCATAATTCAATTCAATTTCGAGTCCGTCAGGTGGCGTAGGGAGTCCTGACATGTAAAGGTCAAACAGGGTGGGAGATAAGACTCCTCCTTGGGAAACACCCTGTTTAATTCGTCTTAGTTTAGATTTCCCGGATCTAAATTCTGTGTAGGACTGTCTGCCGGCAAGATAGTTGGTGATCCATTTTACAATGGCCTTGTTTATGCCGCGGAACTATCTTCGAGGATTAACTAATTCGAGCTAACTCACGACGACATAAACATGTCGCACTAGCTAGTTTTGGTACCAATTTGAGCTCCACTTGCTATGCAGAACTGGACTGAAAAATTGGGACTAGGTAGTGTTGCTGTCTTCGCTAATGGTGTTGTTGTTGAAAATTATATTTTACTTGTTATATAAATACCTCATCCTTTCCTGAAACTCTGCATTCGTTTCATCCTTTGATTGTAGCGGTAGAAACGCGTTTTTATTAGGAGGCTACTGCCCCTTGACATTTTCTTAACCTATGTCACCACAGTCACAAACCAACAGCTGACATCTTTCATGTTTAGTACCTCTTCGTATGGTCGGTATAAACACACCACGAACAAGTACTAGCACTAAAACGATTTAGTTAAATCGCCTTTTAGTTCCACGGCATAAACGAGGCCAATATGCGACGGAAGCGACGTACCACAGATGTCAGACAGGAGAAACGAGTGGCTGACAGTGTCAAAAGCCTTTGACAAGTCTAATGCCACCAGAATCGTTCGTTGACAGGGACGCGCTTGGTTGAGGCTATTAAGTATTTTTGATGTAATGACATCCAAAGCCGTCGTGGTGCTGTGCATCCTTTTGAAGCCATGTTGGTGATCGGCCATCTGAATGTGAGTCGCAATTATAGGGTGGAGCAGCGCTTCTAGGGTCTTGGCTACAGAAGACAGAAGTGTGATGGGACAATATGGTTCGCGTAGTGTTGGTTTTTTCCCGGTTTTAGAATAGGGATCACTGTTCCTTTCGTCCGGGTTAATGCTACGTATGCGGTCTCTATCATCTGCCAATTTAGCTGCTGAAGTAGGAAAATTTGGTCGAATTTTGGGTATTCGACCTGCTGGGATGAACTTTGTAATCACTTCCTGGAGTATGTGCCTTTCGTGTTCGGCCGTGCGCACGTGAGTTGGAGTTGGTAAGGCAGCGAACGCCGTGTTGGTGTAGGATTTGAAGCCATCCCAACCCGGTTTATTGTGGTTGATGAACGTGCGGTGATCGGCAAACTGAGTATTTGATGGTTTGCCCAATTATATTAGGATTGGCAGATGATCCGAGGATAGCGTCAGGACTGGCTCCCATTGAGCATCATTGATAAGTCGAGCACTGGCAATTGAAATATCGGAACATGTTCCAGCAATACGAGTGGGCGTGTCGTCGTTAAGTGGCATCGTTGTCGAGATTAAAGTGCCACAATTCGGGATGGGCGTTGAAGTCACCAAGTAGGTGACGATATTGGCCAGCTAGCAGTGGTGTGATATTGACAATGTATCCCGAGGGACAACTAGATACAGGTGGAATATACATAGACATTGTAGATTTCAGTATCGATATTGCCCGACTGAATGGCAATGGCCTGTGCCTCCAAGATGTTGTCGGTGACGGCGACGTCGATTTCACGTTATGGTACTGCATGATGGATTAAAAATGCAATTCTACCACCAGCATTGGACACTATATCCTTTCTAATGATGTTGTAATTGCCATAGGAGTTGAGGGACGAATTGGTGTTAAGCTTCGTCTCCTGTATAGCTCCAATCATGACGCGGTGTCTATCCATGAAGTCTGATAATTCTGCAATTTTTCGCTGTAACCCGTTGCAGTTAAGTTGCACAATTGATACGGTGTTGAGATTCGCAACAGTTGGTGCAGGTGTCAGGTTGTGTTGCAATGAAATTCTGTTGGTAATGTGGTTCACTGGAGTCGAGGGGGAGGGCTGGGAACTTGCTGGTACGTTAGGTGTTTGCGATGACGTGGATGCTCTGAATCTGCATTGATTCGCAGTGAAGGAGGAATTCCATTGTCAGTGGTGTTTCAGCCCGGTGCGTAGAAAAAGTAATAAGAGCAATAGCGCCGACATGTGTTGCTCCCAATTGCCAGAAAAAATAAACAGTCAAATTGTGTGACACACGCACACTGATGTTCCTTCCTGCATCGAAGGTGCTGTGGCAGCTCTTGGTCGTGTGACAAGGTTGTTCCAAGTAACACGGGTCGCTCCGGTGCGTAAAACCGGCTACCGCAGGAACGCATGATGGGTATCATATGACACGATTTGTTGAGGCCATTGCACTTAACTATTGTTAAAGTCATTTTAAATCTTTTGGTAAGGAAAAATGACATTCTGGTGAATTAGCGTTGATAGCATTTTCAGTCCTTTGGTGAGGAAAAAGGACATTCTTTGCAACGAAATGATGTAGGCAAGGCAAGGTGTTGAGGTGAATGCACTAGACTACTGCTACTAGCATTCTGAGTCCTTCGGTAAGGAAACGGAAATGTTTGGCAATGAAGTGATATCTTTGAAGAGAGAGAATCAGAAGAAATCAAAAAGAGCGAGAGAAACGAAGTAATTCAGCACAAGTGAGGAAGTAGGAAGGGGGATGGAAATTTGACATCTTTCGTGCTTCTATATGGACCGGGCGGGTGTTCCGCGGCAGAGAGACAGACTGGAATGTTATTGTTCCAATGGAAGAAAAAGGAGATGGGATGACATCTTACGTGCTTCCTGTGCTTTTATATAGACTGCGCGGGGGTTGCGCAATGGAGGGCGTGTGTCTCTCTGTTTACTTTTTACGACTGGAATTGCTTCAAATAGTTTAGTGTTGAGTGTATGCGGATTGCTCCTCCATAGTTATTCTCTATGAGTGATGTATAGGCAAAATGGGTATTATATGACTAAGCGTATTGACGCAATCCCCTTAGAGATAAAAAATATTGCACGCGACATCCCGGTCCGATCATAAATTTAAAATACCGAAAGGTGGTATCGCTCATAAAAGATATTTGTAAAAGAACCTTTAGGCCGGCCGCATCTTTAACGTAGGCAGGGCAGCGCAGCGCAGCGCGCACATGGCATTGTTGTTGTAACAATTGTCAAAATCTGATTTTACAACAACAATGTCATGTGCGCGCTGCGCTGCGCTGCCCTGCCTACGTCCAAGATGCGGCCCGCCTAATAGTGTAAAGCCGCCTAACTTCCATGTACCATTTATCCCGATCAGAAGTTACTGTCTTCAATTATGTGTTAGCATTTTGCTTGGCACGACTTCAATATCTGAGGCACCATATTTTATCGACGGCTTATTCACAATAAATCTAAAATACGTAAATAAATAGTAGCTTCGTAAAGCGGAAATTTAATGTACATAAAATTCTAGCGCTGGATTTCCCCATACAAAAATTTCAACTTTAAAGCTAAATACTTATCTTCAGAAGGATTATGAGTTCGCAGAGAAGGACTTCCGATTTGTTAATTTTAGACCAAATTTGATTGAACTTTTCAGTGAAATTTGGCGCCTCAATTATTGAAGTCGCCTTTTGCCTTGAAACACCATTTAGGTATTGCGATTCACAGAATGAAGAACTTGACTTTTTATTTTTAATTCCTTTTATCATTTACCTTTTTCGATGCAACAAATTTTCGGATCATTTTCATACAAAACGACAGACCGGTTTTAATCCAGTTCTCTCATGGGATCTCATCGGTGCAAAGTTGAAAGCAAATTGGTTGAACATCAACTTCTCTCGCCCCTTCTTAATGTATACGGAGTACGCAATTCGCCATCATGACGGCGAAGTATCAGTATGGTGGCTGTTTAAGTTTGCTCGTCGCAGAGCCGTGGCGTTCTTTTCGGTCTGTGAAACTGAGTCCATGAATCGAAAGCAGCTATTAACGGTAGGGACTTCCCCCTATGCAACTATCAAATGGAAAAGACAATTAATTATTAATCCATTAACCTGGCAATGCTGTATTTTAGGTTAGAACACCAATTGCCGAGTTAGATATTTGACAGTTCACCCCACAAGCGGACCCCACGTGAAAATAAAACATCCCAGCGCGGTGCATTCACGTCGTTTGTTCACCAAAATTTCTCCAATAATCTTCCGACTCCGATCTGAAAATGGGTAAAACGCGCAAAAGTAAACGTCTCGTGCCTAAAGTCAACCCTCTGGGCATTCCCAGCAATCGTGAAGCAGATGAAAATGAAGAATTGTTTGGCATTCGTGATCATCCGGAAGGACCCATCCAGGCGATCTTTGAACAGTTGCAATCTGTGACTATTGAGGATAAAATGAACGCCCTGCAGTCGTTGGCTCTGATGTCTGCCAACGTTGATAAGGCTCGCATAATCTGTTCCAGTGAAATTATTCGCGTAGCCGCGCCTCTTCTCATGGACCCTAATCAGTCGCTGAGGAATGCCACGGCCGGTGCTCTGAGGAATTTGTCCGTTTGCGGGGTGGATGTTTGCGAGAATTTGGTCGAACAGGATGTGTTGACACCGCTTCTGGCACTGTTTGCTGAGTACGCAAACAATTTGGCGTGGACGCCAACATTTGATCGAGAGTTTAACAATCAAATGGACGAGCGATCGGATACGTTTTTGCAGGTGAAGTTCAATTGATGCGCTCCTGTGAGATTGTTCTTTCTGACTCGAATCTTCTTTTTGCAGGCCATCAGCGTGCTGTGGAATTTGTGCGAGAGCACGTCTGTTGCTCTGGATAATTTTAATCAGACCACGATTGTGCAAAGTTTCATACGCTGTTTGGATGTGAACGTTTTCGGCTTGGACATTTCAATTGCTGTCGCGCAATGCCTTCTGGTCATCTCCGAGGACAATGCCAACTGTTGGAATATTTTGAATAATTTCGTTCAGGAGTTTCTGTGCTTGCTGAACGTGGATGGTGACTTTGCACATTCATATCTAAGGACATTAGCGGCAGGTAATGTTGCGCTGGCAGATTTGATTTTGTGTTTTTAAGTTCACCGTGATCGTGTTTTTTCCCGCTTGCAGGTATACTTTCAAATGTGCCAGCTCTCGCCGCAGCACATTCTACAAAAATCCTGGAAGCTCTCGCTAAAACTCTAGACCTGAATCATCGCGACGTTTTGAGTAGTGTCAGTAGCAAGCTTCCACTTTTAGACGAACAGGATGCTCTCATTGATGTTTCTGAAAATCCTAACGCCATGGAAGGTAAGTGGGTTCTTAAAGGCGATATACTTACTATTCTGAATTTACCGCTGGTGGGGCATAGCGCGACAACCCAAAGAGATTGACGCTTCGTTAGCATATGACAGGTTTCGGATAATGCATATTGCACATCCTGTCCATTTAATCGTATGCTGCGGCAAGTTGAACGAGTAGGAAGAAACCTCATACGGACACATCATCACAACTGGGCTACCGGTCCCGATATACGCGATAAACACTACAATGATAAGGCCGCACCAAAAAGCCAGTGAATTTGATTTGTGTGTTTTCTTTTTCAGAGGAAACCGATGAAGCTGCCTCAAAACGTCGGCGTCTTCAGGAACTGCCATCCGGAGTTGATTTGGAAGTTAAGTCAATTGAGCGGCTGTTAGAGGCACAACGAGTTGCGGCCGAAACAATCACAAATATTTGCTCATCTGACGACGATGGTAGGTGGCGTCACTTATACATATATTCGCAAAGAAAGAAATCATTAAATCAATGAGTGGTACTTTTGCTTGCAAATAGAATGGATTGATAGCGACAACGATGAAAATTCCGATGCTGAAAGCGTTCACGATTATGAAAATTCAACCAACGGCTCCACAAATCTGCAACATAGCGACAAATTGCCAGTCGAACTGTTGGAAGTTATCAAATCGTTAGGTTTAATAGAAAAAGTAAGTATTCCATGATTGTGTAAAGGCTTGGTTTATTTTCCAAATGTTTTTTTCTTTTCAGCTCTGGCAACGGGCTCAGCCAATACCTGAAAATGTGTACCTCATACTGCAAGAAAGTAGAACTCGTCTGGCAAAGAAGTAAGTGTTTAGAACCATATTCCCAACAGTATTCCATTAAATTGAATCCTTAAACAATAATTTAGGATACGCAGTCTTCGACTTTCAGCACTTTTGTGCTTGCAAAACTTGTGCAATACAATGACAACCGAAGATCTTGGTGGTCCGAATGCCATCTACGGGGTTTGGCTCGATCTTGGACAACAGGTGTTTCAGGGACCCAACGATATTGTAATTTTAGAGCCAGCCACATCACTTATGCGGGCATCGCTTGAACATCTGAAGCACAGCCCGGAATTGTTTAAGCAAATGACACAAAATGATTTGGAGCTTATACTAAATGGCCTGAAGAATTGTGCCGAGGCAGAGATTCGTGCCAATTGGCTTCGAATGCTGGGCATTTTGGGCTGTCTGTTGCCTGAAGAATTGGTGAAAATTATTATTGCATTTATTTTGGAAACATGCCTTCAGGTAAAGCCAGATGAAATATTTTTTTTTCCTTTTTGGGAATGTATAAGCATTTTTGTTCGTTCGGCAGGAAAACGAGGTGTGGACCATTTCGGAAGCAATTGACGCTTTGATGGACATGTTTTCCGATAACGACTGGGAACAAGTATCATATGAAGTTAACTTACACCAAAAATGTGTTGATTTAGAGAAGATATTTAAGGCAAAGGTATGGTGAAGGTTTGATATTAGGTGCATTCTAATCACCTGGATCATGAATTAATCGAATTTCGTGGATTTCAAATGTCAGATATGAAACATTCGGTATATTCATATTTCACCGGGCGAAGCATCGCGGTTCGCGTCTTGACTAATAATGGCTGTACCTCTGTAGCGTATAGATCGAGCGTTCTAAGGCGGTAGCAACTAGAGATGGGTATCGACCAACAAGTAATCGATTAATGAAATCGATTATAATTTTTTATTTATTATTTGTGACTTGAAAAATCGATTAATCGATTAATAGACAATTTCAAAAAAGGTTGGAAAAAAATTAAAAACTGGGTACAATGAAAACAACGAACTCCAAGTAAAACTAGTCCTTATTTATTCATATGAAAACAGAAGAAAGATCATCAAACAGAGAAATAATAATTACACCTACTGGAAGCAGTTGCCTCAAACGTTCCCAGTAGCTGCAGAAATAATAGTAATTATTGAGTTGTGAGAAGTAATGAGCTTTATCATGAACGTCCTTAAGGAATATAAGTGTATTGGCCATGTCGGCGGTCAGCCGGCTTCTCTGTTCCCTCAGAATTTGACCAGCTTCAGAGAAAAATTGTTGTAGATAGGTAAAAGTAGAATGAGAAAAGTAGTAGGTAAATACTATACACGGCTGTTGTAAGTGATTTTTCGCAATGAAAGAAAAATATATCGATCTTGAAATCTGAAGTCTCAGCGAAGAAAAAAGTTCAATAATCGTTATAAAATAATCGATTAAATCGACCCTAATGTAATCGATTAAATAAAACTCGATTATTCGACAAAATAATCGGTTATTTCGATTAATCGATACCCATCCCTAGTAGCAACCCTTAGCCATGAAACCCACGCAATGGGAGTGCAAAATCATCTCAATTTGAAACCCACTATTTACCAAAGACGCAAATCACTATGCGTCGCCCGGTCAACTAGAAATGTTTCAAACATTCTAATTGGAAAGTGATATAAATACTATACTACTCAAAACAAAATAAGGGCCACCCGAATATTTTTGCTTCGATAACTAATTTTTATGAATGCCGTTATGTTTTCAAGTGTTTTGTTAACGATAACAGTGAATGGGCATGGAGGAATGGCGTGAGGTGCTTTTCACGGATGAGTGTAAAGTGAAGTTTTGTTTTTAATGACAATCGACGTATGAGAGTATGGAGAACCACAAAAAACAATCGGAAAATTATTAGTGGCCCTTATTTTGTTTTGAGGAGTATAGTTGCCTTTTTTGCTCACTGTTCTGGAACAAGTGTACGCGTTATAGATTTTAGTGTGACGCTTACATTGTTGTCGATAATTCTGATCATCTGGTTCAGGGAATTTGTTCTTAAGGTGGAGTTTTAGATGGAAATATTTTTTGCATTCGCTGCCAGCAATGCAGTTCACTTATACGATTTAGGTCGATCATGCAGATTATTTTCCTGCATCGAGATTATCGAGAACCATGTGGTTAGTGTGAAAACGCGGCTAGTAAAGATTTAGCAAACACACCAACTCGCTTGATCCGAAGAGATCTCAGATCAGAATCGCCTGGATCAAAGATCGGTCATTTGTTTTGCATGGAAATTGATTCAAATTCGAGCGATCCAACGAACATAATATAACAACAACTGGATTTATTTTAATTGCAATTATATTTTCAACTTGTTAAATTTCCCGCAGCTCCGCCAACAGAAACGGGATTTAAAAGAACGTTACCCAGCTGTTGTTACAGTGAAAACAAATTTTGCCAGATTTGTGAAATATGTTGAACGACAAATGAAAAGTTATAAACCGGAAACAGTGAGTTAGACTGGATTCATCAGTGTCATCATATACAAAAATTTACTTATAAGTGCATCTATTATGTTTGACGTACAATTAATTGTACAAAAGTTTTATAAAAAACAGATTGATTATTATAAATAAGAATTTTATAAGTATGGATTGTTTGTTTGAATCGTTGAAAAGGAGTCAACAAAGCAATTCGTTGCGACAACAGGATAACGCCTCATATTTACCGAGGGACTAACAAGAGTTCGGTATGTTCTTATTAGTATTATACAAATTGAAAAATTGTAGTCGATAGAATAAAAGTCCCCAAAAACCGATCTGAGTCTGGTTTCGTACCATGGTGTAAGGCGCGAATTCATCAGGCGCCTCCATACAGGGGAGTATGACCCCCAGTCAGGGCCGGATTAAGCCATATGTAGGCCCATAGGCAATGCAAGTCTCGAGGCCCCTCTCCTCCTAGGTAGGTATGTAGGTCCTTTAGTAGGTGTACCTACTACCTACAAGTAGTATTTATAATCTTATATCAACACCAAATTTAATGATTATATTCCATTTATTAAACAAATCTGTTAATATACAAGTACGAGTAATTTGTGGCAATTTTATTTCGTTCAATATACATATGCAATGCACATTGTGATTATAGTAAAAGTACAACAATGATTTATTTCTTAACTAACTGTAAATATCAAAACATTCATCAGTCAAGAATTATTGAACATTAACTTTCCTCAGTTTTTTTGACGTGAATTCTATTAATATATCTTTGAAATCAATTTTCTCCATGACATCATATTCAATTGCCATTATAGCAAGTGAATTTAAACGTTTTTGGGAAATTGATGATCGAAGACAATTCTTAACAAAAATTCATAGGCCTGGGGAAAACAACACAAACAGGGGAGGTAAAAATGGGGAATAAAAAAAATAGTCGATAAGGATGGAATGGTTGGCGGACGGATCAGACGCCCACGCGGTCGCACCTGGGTCCGGGTGTAATGGGACCCTCGGCCTCTGGTTTCGTACCACCAACAGATCACTACTCATCAGGTGCTGCTTCGATCTGCCGGTGGGAGCAGCACTACCAGACTATAATATGGTTCATTACATTACAACATTTTCATCTGAGTGAATGATGCTTAATTATATAATACGTCATATTCAACAAGACAAGGAACAAGACCGTCAAGTTTCATTCCTTTCGGAGTTGCGCTTTATTTCGGGACCACTGTATTATTCGAAATGAGATTTGAGGCAAATAGTTGTAATATAGTTTATTTTTCTCATAGGCCGCGGGGCCTCTAGGCGGATATGGACCGCTAGGCGGCTGCGGGCCCCTGAAGGTTGTGGGCCCATAGGCAGTCGCCTACTTTGCCTTATGATTAATCCGGCCCTGCCCCCACACATCCTGCCTACACTCGTATACCACTTCTTCTTCCTTGCCCTTTCATACCACTCTGCGGCTTCGCGTTGCTCTGCCTGTGGTGTTGGCACTCGTATACCACTTCATAGCCAATAATGTCCTTTTCCTCACCAAAAGCCTCAAAATGCCATCAACATAAGTCTGTCTAGTGCATTCACCTTTTGACATACATTCGTCTCATGTACATACAAAAATCCTGCATTGCACAGCCACAAATTGCAGACGCCGCCGCGCTCAATCATCATTGCGCCAATACACTGCAGGCGTAGGCTACAACCGTGTATACCTTTGCTAAGTTGGTTCCCTAAATACCCACCGTAAATAAAAAAATTAAAAAAAAAACAGCTACATCCGGTTAGTATGCCTACGTGATTTTACGGTTGGGTCATTTTCCTAAGAGTTGTTTTTACATTTTTTTCAACATTTAAATCAAATTTTTGTGTTTGCATATCCGATTGGAATTCGAACTCCGGTCGTTCTGCTTCAGAACCCATCGCGCTACCACATACACCATCGAGACTAATATAGAATGACTTCCAAATAATGCTTTATAAGCAATACTGCCCCAGGATGAAAAGTGGTTAATTAGGTTGGGTACGTACCTGGGTTCCCTAAATCATGAACATCGTAGCCCCCGAATAGCTAGCTACGTTGGGTATGTATCTGGGTTACCTAAATCATGAAAATCGTAGCCCCCCGCCATAGATCTCTTGGAAAGCCTACGGGCTTAGTGAAAATGGTAGGTACGCCAGGATGGCTTTTTAGCATAGCTATTTTGGGTAGTACGCTTTACTGGGGGTGTACGGTTTTTTGCTGGGTGGCTGCGTTTCCGTTTTGGACCGTGTCGACACTGTTTCATAGATACTTTGCAGAAACGCTACGGTTCCAGATACCGTTAATTAAATCTTTGAGAAGGGGAAAAGCATCACGATTTTTTTCCAATCCGATTACCTCTTCAATGGCTACGTTCCTGCAAACGAATCAGGATTTGACATTTCTCGAGCTCTCGATATGCTTTCCCCTCCGGTAAAATTTGTACAGACAACTGTCAATTTTTGGATTTGAAAATGTTCCCCTCCGGATCAGAATACTTTTCAGATCTGAAAAGTTACAGTTGTCTGTAGAAATTTTACCGGAGGGGGAAGCATATGGAGGAGAATTCTAGAAATGGTAATCCTGATTCGTTCGCAGAGACGCCGCCAAGTCCGCTTTTGAGAAAAAATAAAAAAAAAATGTTAAGGGCGGGGTATGAAAAAAATAACCATGTACACATGCATGTCTTAACTAAAGGCTATTTATGTCACAACTACAACTTACAGATGCTTTTTCTCTAATGAGTGGACCGGAAAGTGGTATGTTTGCTGCACTGCACTTATTTTTTACTAGTCCTAATTATGTAATCGTCACGGTTGAGGGAAAAAACTCTTTCATCACCGTATAGTCTAGGGAAATAAGGATTTAACCTCGGAATGTAAGGTAAAGCTAAATTTTTACATGTTCCTTTTGATCTTCTAAACATAGGGTAAAAGGTCACACAAAATCACGTGGTCGCGTCATATTTAACGGCAAAGTTATAAAAATCGTTTTTTGGTGGCTATTACACTATAAAAGTTCTTTTATAAAATATATTTTAAAAGAACTTTTATAGTGTAATAGCCGTCTAAAAAAAAGATTTGCGAGAACGTTGCTTGTTTCAAGTACGTTTCTTACAAGCTGCCACACCTTCCCCTTTAGGCGGCTATTATCATTCATGAAAGTTCTCTTAAAATATCGCTAATAAAAGATATTTGTAAAAGAATTTTCATAGTATAATAGCCGCCTTTAACTGATTTTTAAAAAGAAATCGGTCGCGGAAGATGCTATAAGGGTGTCAAATTGATAAGCATTCGAACAAAGGTTTATTCGGGCGACAGCGATCGATTAATACCTCATACTCATATGGATCTTCGTTTACTCACCGTTCCTCGCTCTGCAACAATTCGTCAAGGACTGCGTTATGCAAACGGCTGTGTATAGGATAATATATCCTATGATGCATCTACACTGATCATCTGGTTTTAACTTTTACAGATAGCAGGAGCGTTACTACTAATTGTCTTGTCTGTGGGGCAAGGATGCGTCAACATCTCTAGCACAATGCCATGTTGACGTTTCGTTAGCAAATAAATTTCGGAAGGTGCAGTTGCTAGCATACACCTTCCATCCGTATAGGCGTCTTTCACTGACAAGCCTAGAATGTGGGAGTTCTATTTGATAGTACCCACAGGTAGTTTTTTCTTTTATTAACGCGCCGGGGAAATGAACCCCTGATCGATAGATATGTAAGCATCGTAGAGTGGCAATCGAGATCTCATGGCTATCAAGTGCGTTAGCATGAGCATTAATGACTTGTAGGTTATTTTTTATCAAATCTAGCCAAACTGCTTGAAACATATGTTTGCGATGGAAATAGGAAGACAAGATGATAAATTAAAATATATTATATTTTATTTTCACATTGAATCAACATATATCATCAATTCAACATATATTTATATATGTCTTCATTAGTCAGCAAGTTAATAGTAATAATATTACAAAAGAGTAGCTCTGTGACTATGGACTTAACAATTTTGTTTTTACAAATATCTTGTTCATTTTCCGCGAGTTATTTACACGTATAATCTACAAATATATTCCCTTCCTTATATTTCAATATTTTATATTTAGATTCACACGCACGCGGCCATATCACACCATCTGAAACTCACATTTATATACATACAGACGTGTTCGAAATAATAAGAACAACACAAGTGAAAACTGAATTCGTCCTAAGAAAAAGGGTTAGAATATTTTTTTAAAATTTATCCTTTTATTACTTTAACACCATACATATTAAGCTTTTTATAAACGCAAGCATTAATGTCCTGCTATTTCCTTGTTTTGTTGTTCTTGCCACTTTGTTGGCTTGAGTCGAAAATCAGCTGTTCGAAAAAATAAGAACAAAGAGGAAAAACACACGGTAGTTAATTTCTACAGACAGAATTCCCGAAATTGGATTGTAATTGCTTATTTGGAGTGTATTGTGCGTGGTGTGCAGTAGTTTTATTAACAAATAATAGTGAAAATCACTTCGAAATGGGAAGACGCCAACATTGTTCTGTGGGGTAAAGACAATTAATTAAAAAATTGCTTAGTGAAGGCAAAACGTTTGCATTTATTAGAAATTTACTTGGTGTTTCCAATGGTTTGATAACAAACGCGAAAAACTTTTCATCGCAGACCGAAACCCGAGGTAGACGTAAAAAAACAATGAACGGCAGGACAAATTGATCGTACGGACTGTTAAACAGCGCCCTTTCATAACTTCTACGCAAATTAAAGATGAGTTAAACCTGCCAATTGCCACGTTCACAATAAGAAAACGTTTGATTGCAGCAAATCTTAAAACAAAAAGCCCAAGAAAGGTACCCTTATTAAAACATGTGCATTTGAAACGTAGACTTCAGTTCGCCAGAAAATTCCAAAGCGAACCGGACACTGTTTGGCGCAACATATTATGGTCAGATGAGACAAAAGTTGTGCAGTTCGATATGGGAACTGAAAAACAGTACGTTAGACGCCCTTCGAAGCAAGAATTCAAGGCGAAGTACACTAGTAAGACCATTAAGCACGGAGGTCTAAGACTGATGCTGTGGGGATGTTTTTCGTGGAATGGCGTTGGACCTCTTGCTAAGATCGTGGGTACTATGGATCCCAACTACTATGTTGGAAACATATTGGAAGATGTCATGTTACCTTATGCTGAAGAGGAAATGCTATTACGGTGGATTTTTCAGCAAGACAATGACCCGAAACACACCTCAAGAAAAGCGAAGGAGTGGTTCCGATCCCACAAAATTACTGTTATGGAGTGGCCTGCACAATCGCCGGACTTTAATCCAATAAAACACCTTTGCATTGATGTTAAGAAAGGAGTGAGAGATGCTAAACCAAAAAACTCCGAAGAATTATGGCAAGCAGCAAAAAATACTTGGGAGAATATTCCACTCTCCAGATGTCGCACTCTTATAGCTTCCATGCAGTCCAGATGTGTCGAAGTTATCAAAAATAAGGGGGGAGCTACTTCTTATTAAACGTAAGGGCCTAAGTGTGTATTTATGGTCTATAGAAATTAACTATCGTTTGTTTTTTCTCTATGTTCTTGTTTTTTCGAACAGCTGATTTTCGACTCAATCCAACAAAATGACCAGAACAACAAAATAAGGAACTAGCAGGACATCAATTCTTGCGTTTATAAAAAGCTTAATATGTATGGTGTTAAAGTAATAAAAGGATAAATTAAAAAAAAATATTCAAACCCTTTTTTTAGGACGAATTCAGTTTTCACTTGTGTTGTTCTTATTATTTCGAACACGTCTGTATATCTGACAGTTTCCGATCAAGTGATCTGACCAGATCAAATGAATTGGCTGCTAGTGTGAAACCCAATGTTATATATATTAAATCCCGGGACTTTTGATGATATTTATTTTATTTGAATAATTTTATTTTTAAATGTAGCAAAAATACTCGATCGTACTAAAATGTTTGGTTATATTTACTTAAAATATGCATGTATAATATATCTCTTTATCTCTATCATCACTGATAAGTACAAAAAAATATCAGTCCAATTTAATAAATTTGCATTCATTTTTATCTATGTGGGTTTCTGAAAATAATTTCTTTCCTACATTATTACATTATGAATATTTTTTAATTATTCGTTTATGTTTTAAATTATTTAATTCGTACTTACACTCAACATTGATGAGAATAGAAAAATATTGTAGGTTATGCAATCTTGATGAAAATGCGGCCAAAATTCTTTTGACTTTTTATTTTTCTTTCTTTTCATATAGGTACTTAATATTATTTAATGCCACATAATCAGTCGTTGTAATATTCCCTTACAACAAATGTATTAAAAATAATTTTCACTAGTAAAATTGTATGTTTGATGGTTTTCCAGAACCCTTAAGTTCGCATTAAAGCTGCAAGGCAAACATTATATTTCGCGATATTTTATATTATAAAAATTATATTACATCAATAATTTATATTATATAAATTTTTTACTAATATGTACTAACATAACCAATGGCTTTTTTGTTAAAACAAGTTCATTCGAATTATGTTTTATTTTTCAATTACTTCTGCATTCTACTCAAGAGCATATAGAGAAATAGGATAGTATTCGATAGGTCTTGCCTTAGAATCGGGAAAACATACAAAAAAAGGCTCAGTAATAGTTTGTGTACGTTTGTTACGTGGATCAAAATATAATTTGTTAAATTTGACCGAAGCGAGAGAGTCTATCATACAAACAAACGGAATATAGAGAGATTTGTTCTAAATTAAAAGTGTAATGTGCGGAGTATTAAGGCTAATAGGCTATACGAAGTAAAGCGATGTTGTATATTTAACGTCTCTAGTCGAAAGCCCCCATTCGTTTAATTTTCATAAACATGTTCGCACATCGCTGAGCACAATTTGTATGTATTTGGGGCTGTGAACATGATTCAAGAATATAATGAAGGCTACTACAATAATAATACACAAGTTTGTTATTAAGCCACCGAACGACAGAGAACGCTCGTGACGTCACAGTTTTTATAATTTTTTATATGCGCGCTTACATTTTGTGTGAAATTTCATGGTTTTTGAGAGAAAAATTGCTTTAAAATCTACCACTTTATTTCGATTTTGATGAAATTTCGAATGTTGGACCTCCATAACACGGGGAAAGTTGCTGATTTTATGGCATTTTGAAAAACCACCCCACCCCCTTTACAGCCACCCTTAGAAGAAATTTGCATTCATATATACGGTTTTATTCTTCTTATTCTATCTTGACGAAACTTTGCATATTGAAACCCCAAGATGTTCACATAAGATTCCAAAAAAAAAAAACACCCTCATCCGCCTTCCCGCCAGGGTTCTCATTTCAGAAAAAAAATCGCAGTGTTTGCTTATTTATTGTAGTGAATCTAAATTAAATTTTTTCCTTAGGAATAAAAAAATACTTAAACAAAATTATTCCACATCGCAGTTTGAATATTGTATAATGAACAAAAAAATATTGCATTTGAAGTTTCAAAAGTAAACTTATTCTCGGAGACAGGGCTATGATTGAAATTCATTAAATTAAACCATTTCACTGTTGTATACAATTCAAAACCATCTACAGACAACAAACCGGGAAATAGGTCACAATAGAAGCCAAATCGACCTACATCAAATATAGATGTCATTTTCTATTCGGTACAATTAGTAAAGGACAGGTATATTTGACGTAGGCCGATTTGGCCCCTATTGTGACTGTACTTCCCGGCTTGTTACCTATAGATGGTTTTGATACAATTATTAATTGTGAACGCTATCTAAAACCATTTTACTGATGAAATTTTATATTAATGCCTCGTATTTCCCATCTACGAATTTAAATTTTTTTAAATATTTAAGCAAATTTAGAGGAGGTTCGAAAATTTTTTGATTTGTGTCTGATAATAATGACTTAGAGAACATTAAATTTTCAACAGTCTTAACCTTAAGCCTATTTTCTGAATTTTCATTTTACAATATTTTTTGGATGTTGCCAAGTCGCAGCAGAATCAAACAAAAATGCAGTGGTGCAGTAGATGAGCAAATTCGGTGAAAATAGCAGTAGATTTACTGCGATTGCAGTAAAGTGAGAACCCTGCTTCCCACCCCTAAAAGGAAACCTGCAAGTATATCTATAGTTTTATTCCGATCTTGATGTAATTTTGTATATTAGACCTTCAAGGGAAAGGGAAGATGACTCTCTACATAAGATTTCGGAGAACCACTCCAACCCCCTTCTCACCAATAAAAGAAAATCTACAAATAAATCTACAGTTTTATTCCGATATTGATGAAATTTTGTACAATAGATCTTCAAGGCAAAGAGAAGGTAACTGTCAACATGGGATTTTGAAAAACCTCCCTATTATTTTCCCTATTGTCTTTCATTTTCCATATTTTCCATTCTTTCCAACTTACTCATTTTCGGTATTTTACATTTTTCACATCTTCTATATTGTAATGTGTATTTTCTTTATTTTTCCTTTCCGGTAAACTCCACATTATCCATTTTCGACATGTATTATTTCTGCATTTTAAGAGATTTTCGATTTGAGTTCAGCGAATTCGAAATCTATAGATTTGACGAAAATATAATTGATTTTGCACATTATGACATTATCTCTCGACGATTTGGGACATTATTATCCTTAATCATCACCGTGATTGCAACATTATGGATTTGGCATTAATTGCAGAATTCTTTCTATTTCATTAGAATGAATTTCCACAAAACTCAAGAAATTTCCGGTTTAGGACCTACACATTTCCCTGCGTAGGCTCAAGGTTCTTACCAACCTAAACCGGAAATGCCGCAATTAAGAATTCTCTCTAAATGCAATAGAGATAATTCTACCATGAAGGCCAAGTCCCATAATGTTCCATTGGAACAAAACGGAAGAGCGAGTTTTCCTTTAAGGTGTGTGTAAAGCGGGTGGAGGTAGTTTTTTGAAATCTTATGTAGACAGTACCCTTCCTCTAGTATGTAATATCCAACATACTAAATTTCAATTAAAGATTGGAATAAAACTGTAGATAAATTTGCAAATTTTTTTTACGGCTGAGAGGAGGGTGGTTTTCCGAAATCCTATGTAGACAGCAACTTCCCACTAGCCTTGAAGTTTTAATATACAGGGTGGGCCATCTAGTGGTTTCTTTTTGAATCATAGATTATTTTGACGAGCTGTTTCCCGCTCGAAATCTTGACAGAAAGTCGGTATCATACCTCCGCAGAACGAAATGCTTTACGCTTTACACAACTTTGGGAAATATTGAAAACTTATTTCCAAAGTGAGTGCTGTGTAACTCAAACTGTGCGTTTTTTGAAAAGAAGTTTTGGCCGAAATGAAGCACCCACTGCGCCTGCTGTACGCAAGTTTGTGCAAGAAGTTCGTGAGACTGGCATGCTAGTGAACAACACTCATAGTCCCCGTCGTCGTACGGTGCGCACAGACGAGAATGTGGCTGCTGTAGCCGAGAGTGTGTAATGAACGGTTGACCAAGTCCAATTCGGGATGAATAAAATTTCATCCTCAGTCTGCGAGGGAGAGAGGCATCTGCTGGTGGGCGTCTCAGTTCAGTAGAGTAACGGGGTGGGTGTCCTCGCTGATGGACCAAACACATCACAACTAAACTTCAGATGCCATCGGGGTAGTGCAATAATAGAAATGACATAAAAGATAGGGGAAAACCAGGGGCGGCAACTCCCAACCGGTCGACATACGGGGGTCCCGGTATATTTCCGTGTTGACGGCGTCGCACTTCCGCTCTTCGTTCACCAACGAATCCATGGAGCCGCTGACCTAAATTGGAGAAGGAAATGGCGGCAGTGTGGAGTTCCCCGAGGCAACCAGGCAAAAATACCCAATGCAACCTAGCGAGCCTAAGCTAAGTAGCTGCTAAGGCGCCATCGCGCCAGACCACCCTCTATAAGCAATTGGTGGAAAGCGAAGGGGAGGGCTAGGGCAGGACATCTTTTCTTCGTATTATTAACACATTTTTCTTTCTTTTCAAATCAACGGTTTAATTTTACATTTTATAATATACGTTGCGTGCCGAATAAGTTTGAACAAGAGCACCACGACACGGGCGAATAACGCGGTTACGTAACTGAATAAATTATTATTATCACTGATACAGATCTCGAATAAATTACTAGATAATACTAAGTGCTCCTGGGAGCATGTTCTCGCATCACACAGTAATGTATAATATAGATAATATATATTTTTTTTTTTTTATTTACTCACGGTTTTCTTTTTAGCCTTTTTTTTTTTTTCGTTGTTGCAGGATCCGGTGGCGGCCGCTACGGGATGATGATTCGAAACATAAACCTAGGCGAATTTTCCTTTTTTTTTTTTTTTTTAAATAGAAGAAATTGTGATGCGAGTCGCTCCTTAAAACGAAAACAATAACTTAACTAATTATTTAAATTAATCACAACTACACAAAACACATAATACCCCAATCCAGGGTTTGACCGGGCTCTTGCAGTAGGGCGGAGGCCGACTCGCTCGTCAGATATATGGTGTCGGCTGAGCGGAGCGCCTATGGGGCTCAGTGTGGGTCGTTGGCTTGGCGGAGCACCTATGCGGCTCCCTATGTGGTGCTGGCTTGGCGGAGCGCCTATGCGGCTCCCTATGTGGTGCTGGCTTGGCGGAGCGCCTATGCGGCTCCCTATGTGGTGCTGGCTTGGCGGAGCGCCTATGCGGCTCCCTATGTGGTTAGCTTAGCGGGGCGCCTATGGGGCTCACTAGGTGGTTAGCTTGGCGGAGCGGGATTTTTTCTTGGGTTTCGTCCCTCCCGCTAGGACGAAGCCCGCTAGGGCAGGCCTAGGGCCTGTTGTCCCGCACACCAAATAATATCGCAACCACCGCACGCACTTTGCACTTTGCACACCAGATAGCCGCGAAAAACGCCTAAAAATCAGGATTTTTATATTTATTCTTCCTTAAATTTTATTTCTACTTACTCTTTCTTCTTTCTCTATATCGAATTTCTATAATTTGCTTTTATTTCCTTTAATTTCTTATTTTCGGCTGTACTATTTGATCTATTCCCCTGCCGGTCGAAACTAACCATGCGGCCGTCCAAAATTCTCCTCTGGCCCCCTTTCCGGAAACGCCTTTTGAATGAGGGAACACAAATTTCCCTTTTTCCTGCAGCTTTTCCCCTGGGTGGTGAAAAAGAACATATTTCTTTCGGAACACCACCCAGAGAGAATTGCCACATCGCACATTCCGTGTTCCACATGCCTTGCCAAAATTCCGGTTCAGTGGCGTCAATAGAATGAACGTCACTGATATTATGACAGTTGGTAAATTGTTTACAGGCAATCTGTGTTGGATGGAGACTCATCTCTTTGATGGAGACAGGAAAGGATTTCAGCGAGGCAGTACGTCGGGGAACCCATCGAAACTCCGGGAATCTTCTTCCCAAGAGGTTCATCGATAAAGCCGGTAAGTCCTACTTTTGTTTATGATGGTGTCCGGTCCTTTTTTTAACTCTCTTGTTCTCTTAGAAGCTAACTCGCGAAGCAATGGAGCGCTACCTACACGGCGGAATGAAAGGGTTGTTGTCATCCTGCCTGCAAAGGTCACTCAAACGTCCTATGGCAACGAAACCGGGTCTTCTGCTCGCCACCATGCATATATCTTGTTCAGCAACGGTTGGCGCGACGTCAAGAGAAGTGCTACGAAAAGGAGCGCCTGCCATATAGAGTGGCAGGACCACGTCCGACTAGCTCGATATGGTGTGGTGGTGTCACCTTGGAACGAGCGTCAGGTAATTCTTCCCTTTTTTTTTTTTTTACTTTTGAACTATATTAGATCGCCAAGTGACAATTCAATTTTGGAGTGTATTCGTCTTCCGACTCGATGGCCTGTGTAAATACTATTCATGTCATCGATTGGAATCCGAAATTGACACTTTAATATTTAAAACATCATACAAGCTGTCATCATCATTAATGATACATTACAGGGCAGGAAATTTTACCTCAACGACTCTCAAGCCTACATCTTCTTCCTTCCATCTTAACTTAGAAATAATATTTCGATATTTGACTATGGTACTACTTTAATACTTTTACGTATGAAAGTTGATAATATTTGATCTGACCGCTTCAAACATATTTAAGCCTAACTTATTTTACAATTAACCTAATACTACTCTAAGGGAGATGCTTCCAGGTCTTCCGAGGATGATACCGCATAGCGTCGGCTGAATCCTCCGAATGAACATACTTAATGTAAACTACAGCTAAACTTAACAGAAAGAAAGAAGAGGGACCTATAAAGAGTCGTGGAAGGAAAAGAGCCTGAAGGAGTACTAGCAACGTCTGATGTCTTTCTGATTATATTTGCCTAAGAACTTGCCCGACAGGTCAGACAATAAATAATCCACGGTTCCGACTCTTTTGACGATTTGCGCTGGTAAAAACTTTTTGTCTAATTTTGCATTGTAATTGTGGGCGAAGTTGCTTTGCGAGAAGTTGCGCCTAAGGACGATATCTCCCGGTTTAAAGGTGGAAGGGTTGGACCGGAGATTATAAGTTTTTGCATTTACGTCATAAGCGTGTTTGATAGCTTTCTGTGCATTTGATCGAATCAACTCTGTTTTTAGGTCCGGCGTTACATCAGCAGAAGGTTCCTGAAGCAGATTAAGGTTGCGCAACAAAGAGTACATTTTCCCATGTGTGATCATGTTCTGTCCGAAAACAGCGAAATATGGCGAGAAACCGATGACGGAGTGGTACGCAGAACGAAGCGCCATATTGATGCTGGATAATTTTGCATCCCAGTCCCGTTGCGATGGGTGAATGTAAGACCTAACAGCGGCAATAACCGACCGATTTAACCTTTCGGCTGCGTTTGATTGGGGTGAGTAAACGGCTGTAAAATTGTGTTTCACTCCATATGTTTCAAGCAGTTTAGCCACCAATGCCGACTTGAACTGGACTCCATTATCGGAGATCAATACTTCGGGGACTCCGAAAACGTGAAAAATTTTACGTTCGAGGAACTTAACCAGGTTATCAGCTGTAAGCTTTCGTACTGGTTCCACGAACGAGAACTTTGATAACTGGTCTAAGGCAACTATTGCCCCGATATTTCCCGACTGGGATCTGGGGTATGGTCCAATGAAGTCCACGTACAGACGCTGGAATATGCGCTCCGGAATAACTAGATTCCCCATTGGAGGTCTCAGAATCTGGTTGGGAGCTTTAGTCTCCTTACACTTGATACACGCAGAGATGTAGTCTTTGACCGCCTGAGCCATTTTAGGCCAGAAAAAGAACAGTCTAAGACGTTTCAGGGTTTTCCCAACACCACCGTGAGCACTCAACGGGTGGTCATGTGCGCGTGCTATCAAGGTCGACGTCAGCTCCTCCGGAATCCAGAGTTTCCAAGAACTCTCCTCCTGAGTTTCATCGCCGGTCGCATATTCCGAGCGCCGGTACACAAACCCGTCAACAACTCTCAAATCCGGAAGCAGGTGTTGATTTTGTTTCACCCTTTCGACCAAGGCGGTATATTCATCCGTCGAAAAATGTTCCGATGTTAAATCCACCTCCAATGACGAGTCAGACAGTTCCAACGAGTCGATGCACTCAGTAGCATGCACTCTTGACAAAGCATCCGGAACGACATGTTGCGTGCCTTTTCGGTGCCTGATGCTAAATGAAAAGCCTTGAAGCTTTAATGCCCATCTGGCAAGCCTTCCATGAAGATCAGGTTGTGTCATAAGCCACTTCAACGATGCATGGTCCGTGACTACTTCAAATGTGTGGCCTTCGACGTACGCTCGAAATTTTTTTATTGCCGTCACCGCTGCCAGACACTCTTGTTCCGAAACCGTGTAATTACGCTGGGCTGAGTTGAGCTTTTTAGACATGTAAGCCACTGGAGCTTCCGCACCCTCTTCGGTCATCTGCACCAGAACTGCGCCAATACCACATTGGCTGGCATCGCAGTGTATAGAAAACGGTTTTGCAAAATCTGGGCTGTGCAACACCGGTGCGGAAACTAGTGTTTGCTTTAACGTGTTGAAAGCCGTGAGCCCTTCCTCCGTCCAGGTAAACACACGTTTTTTTTTCAACATGTCTGTCAGCGGAGACGACAATGTTGCGAAGTTCTGCACGAAGCGGCGGTACCACCCGCACATGCCTAAAAATCGTCTTAACTGTTTGACCGATTTAGGCAAGGGAAACTCAGCTATACCCTGTACCTTACCCGGATCAGTACGAATAGTACCATTACCAACAATATACCCCAAATAACGCACTTCCTTCATCAGGAATTTGCTCTTCTCTACATTCAGAGTGAGCCCAGCCTTCCGAAGACAAAGAGCGACCTCCTGCAACAGCGACAAATGCTCGTCAAAGGTTTCGGTAATCAAGAGTAAGTCGTCGAGGTAAATAAACACTTGATGACGAAGGTGTGCAGGGATTACCCGATCCATCAATCTTTGCATGGTTTGAGGCGCGTTGCACAGTCCGAACGGCATAGTTACGAACTGGTACAACGGCCTCCCTGGTACAGTGAAGGCGGTTTTATCCCTAGAACACTCATCAAGAGGTATCTGCCAAAAGGCATCCTTTAAGTCCAAGCTTGTTATAAACTTGGCTTTAGGGAGCCTGCTCAGAATACCTTCAATGAGTGGCAAGGGATATGCGTCCTTCACTGTGACTGAGTTCACCTTTCGGGCATCCAAGCACAATCGAACTTTCCCTGGCTTCACTATCAATGTTACCGGGGACGACCAAGAGCTTTGGGACTCTTCGATTACCCCTAGGGCTAGCATTCTGTCGACTTCCTTATAAAGCTGCTCTTCTATGGCCGGTGATACAGCGAAATGCCGCTGTTTAATGGGCTTGTTATCGCCGACATCGATGACATGTTTCGCCAGCTCAGTTCGTCCCAACCCCTCTACAGCGAAGGAAGGGAATAAAGCGATGGCCGCTTTGAGTTTGGCTTGCTCTCGAGAATTGAGGAAGTGACAGTTGTCGCTATTACACGTGGACGCACTTAGCAGGGACTCCGAATGCAGAGAAGATACAAATAGGTCAGCAGCCAGTGCAAACCTTCGTACAAAATCCACGCCGAGATACAAATTTTGAGACAAAGATGGAATTATTAAAAAGGTAAGCGGATGAGTTTGTCCTCTAAAGGATACATCTGCTGTCACTGCACCCACAGCCGAATGTGTTGTCCCATCTGCCGTATGAACGGAGACAGTAAAACGTTTCCAAGGAGATGTATTTGCCTCCAAAAAGTTCTGGGCAAAGCCTGCTGATATGCAACTGACGGTTGCGCCCGTGTCAATCAACCCCGATACATTTTTTCCCAGTAGGGAAACTTCCGCATAAGGGCGAATATCATCTCGCGGAGAACCCGGACCAACCGCCGAACAATATAAGCGCCGAGCTTGCTTCACCTTCCTCCAGAATGCCCTCAATCGCAGGGTACTTCGCTTCGGAGTCCGAGATTGCAGAGTGACTTCTGCAAAGATTCGTCGCTTAGCTTCGGAGTAGGCTCGCAACCGTACATGTAAAGGCAGAAAGCTGTGATGTATTTTGTCATGACTTTGCAGAGCTTCGGGCAAGACATTATTAGAGATGGAAGTCATTGTTTTTGATTCGAGGGTCGTGGTGGAGGGTCGACCCTCGACGCGTTCCAGTTTTTTTGGTTTTTGGAACACTTGGCACATTGCGGTTTATAGGTGTCGGGAGCCCCGCAGCCATAACAAAAGATGGCACGAGGTGCCATACAATCTGCAAAACAATGACCGCTTTCACGACAATTCCAGCAAATGTAGGAGCCGGTACGGCTTATAGCCTCTACACAAACTGGAGTGTCAAGTTCAGCTGGTTCAGCGCTACCCAGTTCCGAAATATTCCTCTTTCCACGATCAATGCGAGGATTATGGGATGTTGTTTTTATCTCGTACTGCAAATTTTCCCACTGGTAGGCATAAAAACGAAGCTGTCGAATAGAATTTATCGGCTGATACAAAAGCTCTTGACGCAGTTCCAAATGTAAATTGCGCTTCAAAATCTCGATCAGTTCCCATTCTGGAAGAGGTCTTGTCAAGCGATCCAGCCACTCCATTACGCTATCATGAAATGCGTCAAACGTCTCATGAGGTCCTTGCTTTCGATTGCGGATCAGTTCCAATAGATCATAATTAGATAATCGTTCTTGGAACTGATCGCGCAACGCATCGCAGAAGGTGTTCCACTCTATGTACCCAACCCCTCGATGAAATCGCCAGAACCACTTTGAGGCAGGGCCAATTAGCAAGGTATGAAGATGTCTGGTAACCAAGGATAGGTCTCCGTCAAGCGTAACGGAAGCCAAGGTACGAATTTGATACAAAAATTTCTCAACTGGCATCCCTGGATCTTCGCCACTAAAGCGAATATTCCAGCCAGCAATTATTTTTCCTATTCGTTCATCAGGAAACTGACTCGACCGACGAACGTTACGAGTTGCTGTCTCGGATGGTCCCGCAAAGTCCTGGGGGCCTGGCAGATTATAATTTGAATGTGATGCCCTATAATTATTTCCGTGTACTCCCGAAAGATCGTGATCGTATAAGATACGGTTACTTGCTCGAAAAGGTAGATCCGTTCTGGCTTGCTCTAGGTTAACTCCATTAGATGGACGCAAGGAAGGCGGAGCGGGTTCATTTCTAACAGACTCAAGTTGGCTATCACTAGGCAATGAAGGTAACGAGGAAGGAGCAGGACGGTTATTTAATGATAACACTGCCATTTGTCGGCTTATAGCCTCGGTAACTAACGCGTTAATTTGAGCAATTACATTATCACTAATCCGATCCGAGGATATATTAGCAGCTTGATGAACGGGCAAGCTGGCTTGGTCTTGTGGAGGTGGTCTCAGAGATTGAGAAGTCAACGCTTCCTCTCGGGTTCGGGACCTGGTGACCATCCTGGGTTTTGGGATTGCGCCTTGATTATTTGCCACCCCAGCTTCCTGTGTAATACCACTAGAATCTTTCTTAAAAAGAAAAGACTCTAGATCGTCTTCCCGAACAGACCGTCTGCAAAGCGGACAAGTGGTATGGTGTGTTAACCAATTGGTTAAACAATCCCGGTGAAAAACATGTGCACAAGTGGTCACAACCGCCTTGTCAGATAACAGAAAGTCGTTACTGCATATTGTACATTTGGTCGGACTATCTTCCCACAGACTTGGCAAGTCTTCTGTGCTGTGCCGAACAGCCATTATTACCAACACGCTTAAATAATGTACTCAAAGCAAGAAAACACTTATTTAACAAAACGTACGGAATGGAAATACTAAAACTAAACACCTATTTCGTTTTAGACAGTGTACGCAACATCAAAAAAAAACAGACAATATTCGAAATAAGCAGCAAATTTCTTCAAAAAAAAAATAATCAAAAGATGTCCACGCTCATGCCTTTCCCCAACGAACGAGTGTAGATACTTGACAGTATAGAAATCTACATCTCTATGGCTATAAAAATTTTGGATGGCTCAAGCTACTCTGGTCTAATATTAACAAAGGGATTCTGCAAGGTAATGAGAAAAGAGAAAAAAAAAAATGAAAATTTTTGATCTGTCTTGTAGCAAAAATAAACATAAAAAGTATCGGTCATTAGCTAATGCTCCTTATCTTTTTCCAGAAGAGTCGAAATGGGGCGTAAAATAACACCATCATTCCGCAATTCTCAACCATCAAGCGAAAAAGAGCACGAGAACTAGTTTGCAATACTTCCTATGGATCTAGGACCACGGAAGGAGAATCACCCATACAAAAAGGCGAGGAAAGACCCAATCCGAAGCATACCAGAGACGAATATTCGATATAAACATCAAACAAATCGTAATTCTCCAGTAGCAGGATGGAATCCACCGCAGAGTTTCAAACTCTAGGACAACACGTGAGTGGTTTCCTGTAGAGATAAAAAAAAACGTTAATACAAGACAGACTTCCGCAGTTCTCACGGCCCAAAGAAAATGCGTGCAGCAACGCTAAAGAGACAAAGCTCTTGAATTGTGAGAACCCGGAAGTGGAGCAAAAAAAAACCGATTTAGTCAAAATCTATCCTTTTCCTAATTTTTTTAAAGTTTTATGACTAAAGATGTGATATAATTCGATTTTCGGGCCCCACGTTGGGCGCCATTTATGTAATGAACGGTTGACCAAGTCCAATTCGGGATGAATAAAATTTCATCCTCAGTCTGCGAGGGAGAGAGGCATCTGCTGGTGGGCGTCTCAGTTCAGTAGAGTAACGGGGTGGGTGTCCTCGCTGATGGACCAAACACATCACAACTAAACTTCAGATGCCATCGGGGTAGTGCAATAATAGAAATGACATAAAAGATAGGGGAAAACCAGGGGCGGCAACTCCCAACCGGTCGACATACGGGGGTCCCGGTATATTTCCGTGTTGACGGCGTCGCACTTCCGCTCTTCGTTCACCAACGAATCCATGGAGCCGCTGACCTAAATTGGAGAAGGAAATGGCGGCAGTGTGGAGTTCCCCGAGGCAACCAGGCAAAAATACCCAATGCAACCTAGCGAGCCTAAGCTAAGTAGCTGCTAAGGCGCCATCGCGCCAGACCACCCTCTATAAGCAATTGGTGGAAAGCGAAGGGGAGGGCTAGGGCAGGACATCTTTTCTTCGTATTATTAACACATTTTTCTTTCTTTTCAAATCAACGGTTTAATTTTACATTTTATAATATACGTTGCGTGCCGAATAAGTTTGAACAAGAGCACCACGACACGGGCGAATAACGCGGTTACGTAACTGAATAAATTATTATTATCACTGATACAGATCTCGAATAAATTACTAGATAATACTAAGTGCTCCTGGGAGCATGTTCTCGCATCACACAGTAATGTATAATATAGATAATATATATTTTTTTTTTTTTATTTACTCACGGTTTTCTTTTTAGCCTTTTTTTTTTTTTCGTTGTTGCAGGATCCGGTGGCGGCCGCTACGGGATGATGATTCGAAACATAAACCTAGGCGAATTTTCCTTTTTTTTTTTTTTTTTAAATAGAAGAAATTGTGATGCGAGTCGCTCCTTAAAACGAAAACAATAACTTAACTAATTATTTAAATTAATCACAACTACACAAAACACATAATACCCCAATCCAGGGTTTGACCGGGCTCTTGCAGTAGGGCGGAGGCCGACTCGCTCGTCAGATATATGGTGTCGGCTGAGCGGAGCGCCTATGGGGCTCAGTGTGGGTCGTTGGCTTGGCGGAGCACCTATGCGGCTCCCTATGTGGTGCTGGCTTGGCGGAGCGCCTATGCGGCTCCCTATGTGGTGCTGGCTTGGCGGAGCGCCTATGCGGCTCCCTATGTGGTGCTGGCTTGGCGGAGCGCCTATGCGGCTCCCTATGTGGTTAGCTTAGCGGGGCGCCTATGGGGCTCACTAGGTGGTTAGCTTGGCGGAGCGGGATTTTTTCTTGGGTTTCGTCCCTCCCGCTAGGACGAAGCCCGCTAGGGCAGGCCTAGGGCCTGTTGTCCCGCACACCAAATAATATCGCAACCACCGCACGCACTTTGCACTTTGCACACCAGATAGCCGCGAAAAACGCCTAAAAATCAGGATTTTTATATTTATTCTTCCTTAAATTTTATTTCTACTTACTCTTTCTTCTTTCTCTATATCGAATTTCTATAATTTGCTTTTATTTCCTTTAATTTCTTATTTTCGGCTGTACTATTTGATCTATTCCCCTGCCGGTCGAAACTAACCATGCGGCCGTCCAAAATTCTCCTCTGGCCCCCCTTTCCGGAAACGCCTTTTGAATGAGGGAACACAAATTTCCCTTTTTCCTGCAGCTTTTCCCCTGGGTGGTGAAAAAGAACATATTTCTTTCGGAACACCACCCAGAGAGAATTGCCACATCGCACATTCCGTGTTCCACATGCCTTGCCAAAATTCCGGTTCAGTGGCGTCAATAGAATGAACGTCACTGATATTATGACAGTTGGTAAATTGTTTACAGGCAATCTGTGTTGGATGGAGACTCATCTCTTTGATGGAGACAGGAAAGGATTTCAGCGAGGCAGTACGTCGGGGAACCCATCGAAACTCCGGGAATCTTCTTCCCAAGAGGTTCATCGATAAAGCCGGTAAGTCCTACTTTTGTTTATGATGGTGTCCGGTCCTTTTTTTAACTCTCTTGTTCTCTTAGAAGCTAACTCGCGAAGCAATGGAGCGCTACCTACACGGCGGAATGAAAGGGTTGTTGTCATCCTGCCTGCAAAGGTCACTCAAACGTCCTATGGCAACGAAACCGGGTCTTCTGCTCGCCACCATGCATATATCTTGTTCAGCAACGGTTGGCGCGACGTCAAGAGAAGTGCTACGAAAAGGAGCGCCTGCCATATAGAGTGGCAGGACCACGTCCGACTAGCTCGATATGGTGTGGTGGTGTCACCTTGGAACGAGCGTCAGGTAATTCTTCCCTTTTTTTTTTTTTTACTTTTGAACTATATTAGATCGCCAAGTGACAATTCAATTTTGGAGTGTATTCGTCTTCCGACTCGATGGCCTGTGTAAATACTATTCATGTCATCGATTGGAATCCGAAATTGACACTTTAATATTTAAAACATCATACAAGCTGTCATCATCATTAATGATACATTACAAGTGTGAGACTCACTCCACGAACATCAACTCGCCATCGATCTCAACATTTCACGCACTAGCCTGAGGAGAATTCTGCACAAAGATCTCGGATTATTCGCTTAAGGTCGCCACCCATTGACGAGCACAACCACGACCAAACTTCCATCGAACCATCAAATATCATAGAACGGTGGAAATAGGGGGAATTTTTTTTCCACACGTCCTATATTTGATGGTTCGATGGAAGTTTGGTCGTGGTTGTGCTCGTCAATGGGTGGCGACCTTTACAAGGTCCAATTGACTCAGCAATTTTAGGCGCACGACCATCCGCTTTGTTATCGCTTCGCAGTTTGGGCCTTAGAGCAGCTTGGATTGGACAACGATTTTGGGCGAAAAATCATCTTTTCTGACGAGGCGCATTTTCATCTCGGAGGCTACGTTAACAAACAAAATTGCCGCATCTGGGGCTCGGAAAACCCGCACGTTATTGTCGAGAAGCCAATGCATCCACAGAGAGTGACAGTTTGGTGCGGATTGTGGAGTGGTGGCATCATTGGACCATTTTTCTCCGAAAATGAGGCTGGGAACAACGTTTCGGTCAACGGTGAACGTTACAGAGACATGTTATCCGACTTTTTTTACTGAAATTGAAGACATGAATTTGGACGACCTCTGCTCCATGCAGGATGGCGCGACATGCCACACAGCAACGCCATCTAGATAGACAGGCCTGCGCTCAGCTGATCGTGTACATCATTATTTCCTTCGCCAAGGCAGTGACTGCACACGACGATGTCCCCGGCACGATATATTTTTACAATTGGAATTGCGTCAGACGGCATTTTAGTCCTCTAAAAACACACTTTCTGGACACTTGCAGCAATTTGGTCGAAGCCGCAGCCCCAGGATCAGTCGCAGAGTATCGTGGAACAGTTCACACTTGACAAAATACATCTTCATAGCGCACGTGTTTGTTTTCTCGAATCACTAGACGAAATTTTACTAACAAATAAACACTGAACGCGGAAAACGAAAACTAAACACGGAACGCACAAATACCGGGGACTCGCCGCCAGCAGTCGCCGACCACTGGATTGTGGATACGATGGCGTCATTAAAGGAAATAATTGTGTAATTTAGCCGTCAAAATCAGCTGAGCGCAGGCTTGTATATCTAGATGGCGTTGACACAGCCCATGCCACAATCGATCTTTTACGCACCGAATTCCCAAATCGTGTTATCAGCCGTCTTGGCGATGTCAATTGGCCGCCTCGGCCGCGATTTGACCCCTTTGGACTTTTTTTTTCTGAGGAACCGTGAAGGACCGATGTTATGCCAACAATCCAGAAACGATTCAAGCACTTAAGGCCAATATCATCCAAGCAATCCTTGAGCTACAGCCGAAACCATCGACATGGTCTTGGAAAATTGGAATGACAGAATGCGCTATTGCGAAGTCAGCCGAAGCAGCAATTTGAAGTTGTGTTTCATCATTAATGGGAATGTTTGCTCTTACTAATGAAGCCATAATACAAAAAAAAAATTAATTTTGTTCATTTTATTGCGTTTTTAAAAAGAAACTTGTATTTGGCCTACCCTGTATTTCCTCCGAGCGTCTGCGGCTTGATCCGCAATCTGCACAATAAGCCTAAAGCTCAGCAACCATCGCTATCGTTCATCTTGTGACCCTAGATGCAGTAGTCATAGGGCGAACACAAATAGAATACATACATTGCGACAATAGCCCAGCTATAATCGCTCAGCGGTGACTGTTGCGCCCTGCATTTTATATGAAGTTGTGTCCCTCCCAGCAACTGCGGCTAGAGCCGCCATCAACAATCGTATGCCCTTAACAGTTACTTTGCAGGAGGATGAATATAGCCGCAATCACCTAAAGGCGTAGTGCTACGATTGTTAGAAAATGTTTGGATTTTGATTTGGAACCGAAAATTGGGCAGAAGCACTACAGACATTTGATGATTTCATATAAGAAATCAAATATTGTGGAGCGATCGTCGATCGGAGGAACACGTACAACCTGCATTCTTCCTCTTTTTCGCATTGTATAAATTTGGTCATTCTAAGTTCAAGTAGGAGAGTGATAAGACGTCAAGTGAAATGAGTGCGATTTACAAAAAACGATTCGAAGCTGTGTTTTTAGTAAGTCATCCGAAAGGACCAAAAATGACACCTGCATCGGCCGGAAAGTACCTGAAAGTTTCGACACAGTTTGTGAATAAGTGGATAAAGCGTTTTAAAGATACTGGAAATGTAGACGATCTACCTGGTAGGGGTAAAACCCGAAGCACTTCAAAAACCCAGGATAAGGCCATCATTGATATTTTTAAGAAAAATCCGTCCGTTACTACCTTAGTGCAAGCAAAGGAAATGTTATCGAAGAAGAATATTTACGTGTCCTTGAATACGATTCGGCGAAGATTACAAGAGGAAAACATCAAAAGCAGGCATACCTTGATGAAACCATTACTTACCGAAAACCAGAAGCGAAGACGTGTAGAGTGGGCTAAGGAAAACATCGATCGTGATTGGGACAACGTGATCTTTACGGATGAATCAAGTTTTGCTGTAAATACGTTCAGGAGACGAGTGTGGTCACAAAAAGGAGAAGCTATCGTGAACCGAACCGTTAAACACCCTGTGAAGGTCCATGTTTATGGATGCTTTTCTGCACGCGGTTTCGGAAAATTAATAACGTTTACCGGAATTCTTACTGCTAAAAGGATGATCATTTTGTACAAGAAAGGATTATTGAAGTCTGCTAGGATGCTATATGGCAACGACAACACCGATTGGTTTCTACAAGAAGATAACGATCCGAAACATAGAAGTACTTGATTGGCCTTCGCAATCGCCGGATGCCAATCCTATTGAAAATGTTTGGGGATTAATGAAGCAGAAGCTTCAAGGAAAGCAAATAAAAGGAGCAGCACAACTTATCGACAGACTACGAGGAAAAATTGGCCGAAAGTTGTCACCGAAGATGCCAGTCAATAATCAATAGTGGCGGCGATTGGACCATGTATTAAATATAATTGCGAAAATGTATTTTGTATTTACTTTCAATAAAAAATAAAATTTCTTACTTGTAACTTTTTGTTTTTATTTTGTGAGGTATACGGTCTTGTGGAAATGACTGTAACTACGACGGAGTTAGGGGTGAAATAATGCTAGAAATTGCATTTCATTAAGATGCGTGTATTCTCGTTAAATATTAATCGATTGATATGAGACTAGTTAGTTAGTCGCTTTTTACTCGCCTGGGGGAATTGTATAACTGCCAAATGATAAATAACCACATAAACAATATTTCTGCCTAGTTTCATATTAATCGCTTAAAATTTGATGATATTACATGCAATTTGTATTAACATTTTTTGCCTATTTCGCTCCTCACACCATCATAGCTACTTCAAATTAGGTAAAAACACCGGAAATGTGTTGAACTCATTATCACCTTTGATATGACACCCAACATGTGCACAGTCGAAGGAAAAATGAAATCCGAGTTAGTTTTTCTGAACTCAAAGTCTATGTGTAAAGAACACATCGCATTATGAATCGACGCTCAACTGGAATTGTTGTGTGAATATTACTATTTTGCTAACTATTCCGATATGGCATCGTTTTTTGTTGACGGTCATATTATATATTTCAACCCAGGGACGTCCTGATCCATTGTCTTGGAGAGTATGCATATTCCAGAAACCAATATTTGTAATTAAACGATACCCAAAAGTCATAACCGAGTGTAAATTATTATTATTATTACTATTAAATTAGTTGATGAATATGTAAATATATTATTTTGAAAAAATTAGCATGCAGAAAAAATTCGCTCAAGGCAGAAGTCGAACCAAAGATCCCTTGATTGGTAGACTTGCTCCTGACCCATTGATCTGCACCACCCGCTCTGTTTTGGAGAGAAATTGCAAGAAACTGACCAAATTCAGCTTGCCGAACAAAACGCAAAACGTGAAGGGTATCATTCGTTGTGACATGTGGTGCATACATAGAACCAGACAGACAGACGGACAAAGCTTAATCGACTCGTCTCATCATACTGACCAAGAATATATGTATATAGTTTATATGGTCGCAGAAGCTTCCTTCTGTGCGTTGCAAACTGACAAAACATGACAAACATGACAAAGTTAATATACCCTATCACATCCGTGAAGGGTATAAAAATCGTATGGAAATAATTATTAAAATTTAAGAAAAAAAGCAATGAGTACTCAATATCACTTCCAATTTCAAAAAAGTAATCATTCTATTTTGTAATTAAATACTTTTTCAAAAAAGGATTTAAGTAGTATTTAGTATTTCTGGAACAATAATTAATACTGAGTACTTTCGAAAATACTAAGTATTCCCATGCTCTGCTTTCTTCTAGCCTTGAAGGTTTAATATACAATATTTCTTCAACTGGTGATTGTAGATAAATTCGCAGATTTCCTTTTAGGGGTACAAAGGGGGATGAGGGTGGTTTTTTAAAATCCCACGTAGACAGTAACCTTCCTCTTACCATGGAGGTCTATTACAAGATTTCATCAAGATCGGAATAAAACCGTTGATCATTCTGTAATTTCCTTCTAGGGGTGAGAGGTGAATGAGGGTAGTTATTTGGATATCTTTTATGAACAATAACCTTCCCCTGGTCTTGGAGATCCAATAAACAAAATTTGGTTAATATTGAAATGAAAGTGTATATAAAATTATAAATTTCTTTTAAAGCGGACTGGAAACGGGGATGGATTTCAAAATGCCGTATAGACAGTCTCCTTCCTCCTGTTCTGGAGGTCCAATATAAAAAAAAATTCATGAAAATAGGATTAAAACTGTAGATTGATAAGCGAATTCTCTTTGAAAAGTATGTGATTTTACACAAAATGCACTGAAAGCCTTCGAAAATGTGAAACTGTCACGTCACGCGCAGCGAGAGCGGAAAAGTTGTACACTTGCGATACCATCTATTCTTGAATCATGGGCTTTGCCCCTCCTAACTGTTGCCGTTAGATTCCGGACGCGCTACGCCCCACAAGGGATTGAAACAAAATATGTAAAGTAGTATTTCCTCCGAGCGTCTGCGGCTTGATCCGCAATCTGCACAATAAGCCTAAAGCTCAGCAACCATCGCTATCGTTCATCTTGTGACCCTAGATCCAGTAGTCATAGGGCGAACACAAATAGAATACATACATTGGGACAATAGCCCAGCTATAATCGCTCAGCGGTGACTGTTGCGCCCTGCATTTTATATGAAGTTGTGTCCCTCCCAGCAACTGCGGCTAGAGCCGCTATCAACTATCGTATGCCTTTAACAGTTACTTTGCAGGAGGATGAATATAGCCGCAATCACCTAAAGGCGTAGTGCTACGATTGTTAGAAAATGTTTGGATTTTGATTTGGAACCGAAAATTGGGCAGAAGCACTACAGACATTTGATGATTTCATATAAGAAATCAAATATTGTGGAGCGATCGTCGATCGGAGGAACACGTACCTTAACATAATCGACGGGCTATCATCGTTGAGATATTGTCGCAATGACTGCTCCAAGGAATACGTATTTTGAATAGTGTTCAACGCTGATCGCTGGATGATCATGAGTGGGTAATTATTGCGATCATCGCTGAGTACTATTTATGTATATATGTATATGTATTTTATATGGAGTTGTTTTCATTCAAGCGATTGTGGCTTGAACGGCGGTTGGTCGATGAGGTCATGGTACATGGCACCCGGAATGAGTCACTTACACGCTCATCAGCCTGCACGCAGCCGCAAATGTACATGCTCAGCTCGCGGCTGAGTGCGCCATATTCCTAGAGTTCATAAGCGACATACTCAATTGCCCTAACCCCTTGTGGGGCATAGCGCAACTGTTCCATGTGGCCCAGTTAACGTTTCGTTGGCATAAACTGGTTTCGGAGAATGCAGTTGCCAGCATGCACTTCCTGCACATTCATGGCCACGGGATTCGAACCCGAAACGCCGGTAGTCAAACATGAGACTGATGCCTCAACACACTGCGGTACCAGTCACCCCAAATATCGGAAAAAGTACTCATCCGACGAGGAAAGCCATGAGAATTAAGTTTGTAAATATTTTAATTACCTTTAATTTGATGTATGTAAGTGGGAATTCTGTAGGATCAATACTTACGCAGATAATGACAAATCAAACATGAACTTCGGGAAAACATCGTAAACGCTGTTCACTACACATGTGCTTAAGTAAAAAATGCACCTACCCAGCAAACAATTTCTATCTTCCGCGATAAGAATGCGAATCACATTGGAAGATACATTTATCGCCGGGGTTATCGCCACCTTATCACGGGAGTCACCCGCTTCGGAAAAAATAGTTACAGAATTAAAATCATATCGCGATGGTTTCGCCTAAGGGATATCCCCTAATTGTTATTGAAAATGCGATAAATAATCGATAAATTTATCGTATCGAAGAATCACCATCGTATCATCTGGGCAATTTATCTTCCAAATGATACGAAGTTGTCTGCTGGGTTCTTTATCGTAACTTGGACAAACATCGATGTGTTAGATAATTATATTATCAATTTAGAATAGTTCGCAAACGTACACTTCTAAATAATTGGTGTGACACAAATAATACCGAATGTTTTTTTTCTTGCAAAAATTTAATCTGGACCCAGATAATTAAGAAACCGAGTCAAAGGGGTCCTATAGTCATTAGTGGAGGAAGTTCCTAATACACGAAAGGATCTTTCTGTACCTCTGGGCTCACTAAGAAAAGCGGGTGTAATTTTTTTTTTACAAATAACACAACTGTCATAAAATAAAGACTATGTTATAAGGATTGCTAATTCAAAAATTTACTGTTTTCGCCACAAAAAAAGAAAATGTGTATGTATTGCAAAATACGCCTAAATTTTTATTTGCTATCCGGGAGCAAACTTATTGCCCTTCCACGTTTTTGCCATTTTCTAAGAAACTATTGTATATATCGCACGAGAGTGATTCATATTTCAAATTAAAGATAATTACGTATCAACAAATTTATTTTTAATAAATTTCTTGATAGAATGAGTACTTTTTACGATATTTGGAAAGATATATGAGCGTGATTTTTTAACAAATTTTTAGAGCTGCTTCTCGGTAAGTTCTGGACGTATTGAGCTGAATTTAGTAGCATTTTAGCAAATTTAGTGCACTTCGAAGAATATATTATTGACTTTTTCCACAGGATGTATGCTTTTGGAATTATGGGTCAAAAACCAAATGAAACCGGAATATATAGGGCTACGCCCGCAATTCGAGGGTTTTGTAGCACGCGCTTATTTTGGTATCTAAATATTGGCTCCCTGCTCTTCTTGGTACCACTCAGCTGAATAAAAACACCATAATTAAATGTCTTACCCATGATATAGTATCTTACATTCCAATTCATAAAAAGACTCCATCTGTCACCTCTCAAAGTAATAGTTTTAATACGAGAAGCTGTACTGTAGATAGATATATACGAGATAAACTGTCCTACTCTTCGAAATGCTTAACCATTCATGTTAAGACGACATTGCAAATTGCAAATTGTGTAACGGCTTCGAAATTCAGGGCGGCTGGGAAAAATTACGGTCTAATATTTTTTCCTCCTCCACTGTTCCCCTTTCTACAAATTTCAAGAAAATGCCAAAAATGGAATGTACTCAACATTACCTTTCTCACGACACCCCACTTGGCTATACCAGTGGATAAAAAAAAAAATGACCTTAATTTCGCCTCTGTGTGGACCCCCCCCCCCCCCCCCCCCCCCTTTAAAGTTGGCCAATTACAACACAGCGCTTTCTCTAGCGAATTATAGCATTTCTACACATTCTCGCCGAATTATGTGTGTAGCTTCAGCCGTTCGTAAGATATTCTATGAACAGACGGACAGACAGACATTTGACCGATTTTGTAAGATTTAAAACACAAAACCCTAAAAAAATAAATTGTGTGAATAATTATTGTTAGAATCACCGCAACCAATCTTGACCCTTCCAAAGTTGGTTCATTAAATAACTGCAATTCGCACTACGGAAAACAACATGCAAGTAGTACTCGCATCTATGCATGAGGCCGGTAGGTGTATTTTTTGTATGGGTAGTGTCAAAATGCATAACTTTAAGTCAATGTACTATTATTAAATATCATGTCGTTGTAATGAAACTTAGAGATATTATTGCCTATGATGTTGGTTATCATTAGCCATCAATATTTTTGACCTAGGGTGTGCTTGAGGGGTACAGGGGTGGGCTAACTGCAACTGTAGAAATGTACTATTATTAACCTTTTTGGATGAGATTTAAAAATTCTATTATTTTTAGTTTTCTATGCTAGTGAAATGCCGCTTTTCTGTAAATTTTCATATGTCTAGCTATAACGGTCTCGAAATGCAAGGGGGGGGGACAAACTCGGACCACACATTTTCCCCTCTCCCTCTTTTCTCCTTTCTTCAAATTTGAAAAAAAAAATCCAAAAATGGAATGTACTCGACGGTACCTTTCTTACGATACCCCACTTGCCTATACCAAACGAAAAAAAAATTTCGACCTTCATTTACCCTCTATGGGGACCTCCCCTTAAAGTTGACCCATTACGACGCATCGCTTTCTCCAGAGAATTATAGTATTTCTACATATTTCTACCAAATTTCATGCATGTAGCTTCGGCGGTTCGTGAGATATTTCATGGACAGACAGACAGACGGACAGACGGACGCATGACCGATTTCATAAGGGTTTTGTTTTTTATACAAAACCCTAAAAAAGGCGATATTTTCGTCAATATTTCAATTTCCCAGCCAAACCTCGGATTCGTATTCAGCACTCTAAAATACATAAAGGTACACAACAAACAAAAGTACTGCAAAACTTTCCATCTCATAACCCCAACCTCCTGAAATATTGATTTTCTGCCGATTTTCTGTGCGCGTAATCATTGGGTGCGTTTTCTTTGTACTTCGGTTTAGGTTATTTCAGGTTAACAATATGCAGTTACAACAATGCGTGGAACATTCCTGTTTCGCGAATTTTAGAACCCATGGGGGGGAGGGGGGATTTGCAGGTCCTAAAGCGGAAATTTCTCGAGTTTTGTGAAAGTTCTCTCTAATCGAATAGAGAGAAATCTCCTAATTTTTGCGAAACAGGAATGTTCCCAATGCGTTAACCTACACCGGACAGACATATGTATACAAATGTCAGTTGAATCGCTAAATGGCGAATTTATTATGGACAACCAGAAATTTTCATAGCCGATTTTTAGTATAAGTTCATTGGTAAACTTACCGTAGATATTTTTTCGAATCTATTCCATATTTTGAATTACGCGACCACAATCAAAAATGAATATGTATAGCAAATAATAAATTGCCGCGAGAGGTCCATTGCATTTTGCCACCTAATGGAGTAGTTGATCCGCAACGCTTCTGTTTTCTTTTACACGGCGCTTAACCTTAACATAGACGGGAGTACAAAAAAGAACGCACCTATTATCGTTTGGGTCTCGTCGTTGTGACTGATGCAGCGTAAAATAAACAGCGTATTAGAGCAGTATGCTTTTCAGTGTGAGCACAAATTGCGCTTATCAGCCTGCACGCAGCCTTTCGCACCAAAAAATTATTAGTAATCATCTTCAAATTGCATCACCAGGGAAAATAAAATACAACTACGCGGTACTTGGAACAGACAATGACTAATTTGAGTTGATTAATTAACAACTTATATATTAAATTTAAATAGTTATTTTTTTTTCTTTTACAACAAAATAATTATGTAATAAACAACGATTCTATACAAGATGCGTAAAACAATTTTTCTTATACATACGTTTTCGTAGTTAATCAATTTCATGTCTTATAAAATAATGCAGTTTATATATACAACCAAACAAGCTCTCATATTATTATACTAAATGGTTACGCAAAGCGTCCTTGCTCAATTTATTCGATATTTTTGAAATGAATATAGTATTGTGATTCGTCCTCCAAAATCGTTTTTTTTCAATGTCGACTGAATCAGTGAATTGTATTCATTTCAAAAATAAAACGCCATTTACTTTAAGTCATTCACAATGTTCTGGCCTGGCTTCATGAAGTACGTTGTATTACAAACATCGTCTCATTCAAAAGTATTTCTTCACTTTGAATGTTAAGTTTTAGTTTCGGAAAATGGAATTATTAAAATTTTCAGTTTAAAATTTATCTATTTCATAAAAAATATATATGCGTATGTATTCTTTTTACAGTTCTTTCATTTCATGGAATATTTATAATCTCTGTTTGTTGTTTGTTTCAATGAACAATGGTTATACGTACGTACTTTTATAGATTGTGAAATAAAATCGATAAAAGACAATGAATCTATGTGGTCTATAATATTTCGCAATTTTATCGTACTTTTCTGTTTCGAAAAGTAAGTCGTAATAGTAGCAAAACTGTAGTATGAAGTTTTTAATGAATTCGATTCTGATGAAATATATGCCGTTCTATTATATTATATTCTTTGAGAATTTTGTTTTTGTCTTGTTTTAAATTAAAGTTAAAAGTTTGCTTTTGAAGCGACAATAGTGAATTTGTTACATGTGTTTTTGTTCTGGATTTTAGTCGTCTGGTTTTTTTATATATATATTTTCTCTATACAAAATATCGATATCATGTTATAAATTCTTCAATAACAGGACTATCAATTTCTTCCTGAAAGACACATTGAATATCGGCACGGCACATTGGACAATATTGTAATTGATGACTACAACTGCTGCAGAACCCTCTGTAATAGTAAATATAAAAAAATGTTAAGTTTATTTATATATAAGATAGATTCTTTCATATAAATACAATTTTTTTTTAATCATTCGTTATACTATATGCCAGAAGTGTGCGGATCATCCGTTTTATCGTTTTAAGGAGCCCACTCACTTACTGTTTAACTGAAGATCAAGGACTGAAATACTGCAGACCAAAACGATTATCTGTGATGCGTCCATGGCCTAGTAATTGGTCACTTACTCACAGTTCGTTCGCGAATCATCATCGAGCAATGCGCTTAATACGATTCTCCGCTTCACTTGCCTTTCATCGATTTCGAAAAGGCTTTCGATAGTGTGAACCGAGATTCTATATGGGCGGCCTTGCGCAGGAGAGGCATCCCTGAGAAGCTTGTGGCTATTATTAAGGCAACCTATGACGGCGCGAAATGTCGCGTTCTGCATAAAGGTAAGGTGTCGGGGGACTTTGAGATTCGCAGTGGAATTCGGCAGGGGTGCATCCTCTCACCGATCCTATTCCTCATTGTGATCGGCGATGTGTTGCATGCAGCCCTGGTTGGTTGGTTGGTTTAGGTGGCGGTAGAGCCCCCAAAAAGAGGAATACCCAATTAGCGCTGGTGCGCGCCGTTTTGATGCCACAAACCTCGTAAGAGGAAAACTGATGCTATTAAGTATATTAAAGGGGGGTCGGGCAGGGTATTTCCTTAAATCCACCCTGTGGAATTTAAGAAATGAAGTATCTTGCCAGTGCCCAAAGAGGAGATCTCGGTTATGTCTGTAAGAAAGGCACTGCCCAAAGAACAGTGCCGCGCCCTAGCCAGTGCCGGACATCTACAAAGAAAGTGTAAAAGAGTCTCCTTCTCCCCACTGTCCTTGCAACTACGACAGCACTCGTTGTAGGGAATAACAAGTCTGGCTGCGTGCTCTCCCACAGGCCAATGACCCGTTGTAACGGCGACAATCCTGGCCACCTCTGGACGGGTCCTTATCAGAAGGCCATTTGTTCTTTGTGTATTATAGGATGGCCATATTTTCCTAGAGGTGATGCACGTCCTTAATGCACCCCATCTGTTGTTTGCTAAGTTAATGTAGCATTTATGTACTTCCTTCTTAGTGGCGCTAAGTGGCGCACTGACAACCACTGCATATGATCTGTCCAGGGCGGAGCCCAACCGCACCAGGTGATCGGCCTGCTCATTTCCCGCTATACTCCTATGACCCGGAACCCAGAGGAGGGTGACTCTGTTAAGGGTGGCCAGAGAGTTCAGCTCTTGACGGCACTGTTTTAGTATTTTAGATGATACTGTCGCTGCCTCGAGGGCCATAATGGCAGCCTGGCTATCCGTGAAAATTGCGATATTCTTTGTGGTAACCATGATGCGCCTCAACATCCGGCAGGCCTCCCTAATTGCTAGCACTTCCGCCTGGAATACACTAGCAAAATCAGGGAGGCGGAATGACTTAGAGACTGCGAGGTCTTCAGGAAAGAACCCTGCACCGACTCCACAAGGCATTTTCGAGCTATCGGTAAAAATTCTCAAGTCATATCCCGACATCACATCTTCGTCACACCATTCCGCTCTAGTTGGATATCTAGTAGCGAAGTGTTTTTCGAAGTCCGTTTCGGGTACGATGTAGTCCGTTGGTAGCATATTATGCACCGCACCCTCCAGGGAGGACAGAATGTTGCTATGCCCATATGGCTTCGCTGTCTAGTACGCAGACTCCTTAAGTCTAACCGCGCTACACGCGGCGTTGAACCGAATCTGTAGGTCGAGGGGGAGTAAGTGTAAAATAACATTAAGTGCATCACCTGGGCAGGACCTTAGAGCTCCCGTGACTCCGATGGATGCAGTCCTCTGCACCTTGCATAGTAGATCAATATTATATTTCCAACGCACCGCTGGCCACCAGACCAGCGACCCGTATGTGAGTATCGGTCGCACTACAGCTGTGTACAGCCACAAGAACATCTTTGGTTGGAGTCTCCAGTTTTTACCACAGGTTCTCCTGCAAGCATAGAGAGCTATAGTAGCCTTCTTGATGCGATGTTCGACGTTTAATTTCCATGAGAGCTTCGAGTCGAGAATCACTCCAAGGCACTTTACGTTGGTCGAAAGAGTCAGTAAGTGTCCGTTTAATTTAGGGAGCGCAAACTCCTCAATCTTTGTTTTTGTAGTGAAAAGCACCAGTTCGGTTTTCTGTGGGTTCACACTAAGACCGCACTCTACCGCCCAAGTGGTTACTATCTTCAGGGTGTTGTTCATGATGTCGCTCATCACGGGTAGAAATTTGCCTGAGATTAAGATGACTATATCGTCCGCATAGGCATGCAGCCCTATCCGGACTCGACAGAGGAATTCAATGGACTTTGACATCTTATCTACAACATCTTGACTACGCAGACGACATATGCCTACTCTCCCACAAAATCATGGATCTGTCCGCAATGGCGTTAGATCTCGAGAGGAAGGCAAGCAAGGTTGGGCTAAAGATTAATACCAACAAGACCAAGGTTCTTAGTCCGCCGTTGCGAAAAAGAAATTCGACACCTATTGCCATCAATATTAATGGGCAGCCTGTGGAGAAGGTGGATAACTTCGTCTACCTGGGTAGCATTGTTGGCGAAAATGGTGGTACGGAGCAGGACATCGCTCGTCGTATCAACCAGGCTAAACGCGCATACGGTATGCTGTCCAAAATCTGGCAGAGCAGTTATCTCAGCATCAAGACCAAGCTGGGCCTGTTTCGCTCCCTGGTACTGTCAGTGCTTTTGTATGGGAGCAGTACATGGAAAGTTTCCGTAGGAGTTACCAGAAAGCTGCATGTTTTCGTCAACTCATGTCTTCATCGAATTTTAGGAATTTTCTGGCCCGAAACAATATCAAATGAAGAACTAAGTCGGCGTACGGGTCAGATGCCAATCGACGAATTGATACGCAGGCGAAAATGGCAGTGGATAGGTCACACATTGCGGAAGAATGATAACTGCATTGCTTTGCATGCCATGAAATGGAACTCCATTTCCAACCAAGGCCGACCAAGAGGGGGTCACATGGCGTCGATCTGTGGCAAAGGAGTGTCAGGCACTGGGTAAGTCTTTTGGGGAGTTGCGCCCCATTGTCCAGAACAGAGTACGATGGCGTGCAGGAGTAGTTGACGCGCTATGCCCCGCTAGGGGTTAAGGCAAAGTAGTACTCACAGTTCGTTGTCGACAGGTCATCCGTATGTCGAACTGACGGTAATCTCACTCCAAAACTGTTTAGAACGCAAAAGATTCGTGCCCGGATGCTTTTAAATCAAAACTTAATCCGTCAAGCAATGGACTACAGGTTTATCTGTTTTTACAGGTTTATCTGTTTTTACAGGTTTATCTGTTTTTACAGGTTTATCTGTTTTTACAGGTTTATCTGTTTACAGGTGGCACGCATACGGGCTGCGAATATAGAACTGACGACAATTTCAAATGTAAATGAAAAGAGCCCAGAGCTAGCCTGCGGAAAATGGGACCCTGGGTTAATTCGACTTTGATGATAATGAGCCCACAAATAATCTCGTCGGATATACTATTTGTCCTAACCCGTGGTTTGCCATAGCGTTTCAACTATTCCCATGTGGCTTAGATGACGTCTCGTTAGCATAAACTGGTCAAAGGACAATTTATGTTGCTACTTAGGTGTACAACTTTGCTTCCGCCGTTTTCCGACAGACGGCTGCATCGGTGAGGGCTGGTCAAAATACGTAGTTCAAAAGTGTCACAAAGTGAGTTTGAACGTCTGTGAACGTATCGACATCCCCGCATTAGTAAAAGTTGTTCATATTTTTAATAAGATTCGCGATTCAAAATGTCTGTTTTCGAGCCAATTTCTTGTCATTTGCGGGAAGTTTTGATCTTCTGCTTCTATTTGAAAAAAAAAACTGCAGCTGAGGCTCATCGAATGCTCTCAGATACTTACGTTGAGGTTGCTCTGAGTGACAGAACATGTCGTGAGTGGTTTCAACGTTTTAAAAGTGGCGATTTCAATGTCGAGGACAAGCATGGTGGTGGGAGAGAAAATTTTTTCAAAGACGACGAATTGGAAACACTGCTCGATGAATATTCATGCCAAACGCAAGAAGAATTAGCTGAATCACTGGGAGTGACCATGGGCATGATTCAGAAAGGAAGAAAGAAGGAAATTGGCTTTATGTATTAATGTTCTTGCAAATGTACAAGTGCGAATCATTTCAGTGAAAATCGGAATTATTTGTGACACTTGGTTTCATTCTGCACACCAACTTAGTATGCGTCTGTAATTTAGCTCGGTAACGCACCGGGCATTTTTTGCTACCGAAACACGGTCTCTGCGGTTCGCGCCCGCAACGGGACCAACTATTTTTTATTCTCAAATTCCCTCTGAAATAATTTCTCCGAGCTTAGTGGTTTCGTATGGATAGTAGCACTCATCAGATCTTGCATCTTTGCAGCTATCCATGTGCAAGACGACCACGAAAGTGTGAGAATTCTGTTTGTATAACCCGTGAAGGCGTGATTTTTACTTGAAAACTCAACCGTGGAGGTCCCGTTGCGGGGCGCGAACCGCAGAGACCGTGTTTCGAGTAGGGGGGGGGGGAGCAACTTGACGTCACTGGTCCAACGTTTCAAACGAGAACCATTCGACGACATCATCTACAAAAGTGCTATTGCTACTCTAATAGAGAGATAGTTCATGCGACGATTAAGGGTCTTAACTCAAACCCTATACTAGCAGCGCAACCACCAACCATATCAGCGGATGAAGTAAGACTACCAAGAGAAAATAGGACGATACTTGCTCAACTCCGTTCAGGTTGATGTTCTCGCTTAAACTCGTACTTGCCCCGAATCGATCCAACCGTACGCAACAATTGCCCAGCTTGTGACGGTACCCCTCACAATGTGGAATATATCTTTAATTGCCCAGCAGCAGCGACGCAACTAACACCAATAGCGCTCCGGCAAGACATTAAGGTGACCATATTCCTTGAACTCGACACGGAAAGCATGAAAAAAACTAAATGTTTCAGTAGGTGCATGCTGGCAACTGCATTCTCCGAAACCAGTTTATGCCAACGAAACGTTAACTGGGCCACATGGAACAGTTGACGCGCTATGCCCCACAAGGGGTTAGGGCAATTGAGTAGTAGTACACACACAAATGAACTTCTCAATTTGCTATAACAATGAAAAATTTAGGAGAGGGGGGAGGGGACTCTTGTGGACTACCACGTTGGTTCCCATTGTACAATTCGGCCAGCGTATGGCACCCAACACTTGGGCGTGATACAGCTCAAACTCTGTGAGGCGAAGTTTTGTAGAACTTTGATCCGACATCAAAACGTGTCTCAGGGGGTCGATGCGGATATAACTGCCCGGATTTGGTGCGGTATAGTGTGAACAGATACGTATACATAGTACAGCCCGTAAGTTAGGGGACAGAAGTTCCTATGGTGGCCCTTTCTGTAATTCTATTGTAATTTGAGGAGTCCACTAACAATAACATAGTTCTGCTAAGACTCATTGTTATCGATAAAATTTTCGTACGCAAAAAATCGATGTGTACTATACCCGTATCTATAGCGTCGACTGAAAAAAAATGACAAGATCTTACAGACCCAATAGCACTTGTCCCACACGCCGCCCTCTTTTCATAGCTACAGAACTGGCCAGTTCAGAAACGTCCGCCTTTGGGGCTCCGCCCCGCTTCTATTTATAGAAAATGGATAACATACAATTTTAGCAAATCAATAAACACTTAATTTAACAATGGACGCCAATTTGATACTTTAAATCGTACAAATCAATCCGATTAGAGTGATTCGTTGAAGCAATATTTATTAAATAAATTTCGTTACCTGTGTTTACACGGCTCCAATCGCATTGTCGCCTTCTTATCAAAACATATCGTGCATGAATCATCGCGTACGCTAACTCTACGCAGTTTCTCCAAGTAAATGTGCCTGGGAAGAACAACCTGGCAAACAAACAAAACGGTTAGTCCATTCAATAAACACTGAACATTTTCCTTTAAATGGGCTAATCGAGTAGAAAAAAAAGTTGAAATTTACCTTATCTTGGGCCTTTAATGTTGCATTATCATTGAAATTCTTAAAATTCCTATTTCTAGGTGGATATCGAAATGGTTCTGCTCCAAAATTAAATCGACACTGTTGAAATGACATAAAGCTAGCTGCAGCGAAGAATCCGCTTCTGAAAACAAATACAATAATGCTACGTCATACATTTACTTGAACAAAACCGTGTCATGGAGGCACTTACATTGCATTATGAAAGACTTGCTTAAACACTGAACTTTCAGTACCGTCTAAACTAAAAATGACTTCGTGCGTATCTAAATCTAATAAACAGCCTAATATTGAACCCGAATGCCATACGGGCAATGGATGACTGACCGATTTAGCATTATGCCAAATCAAACGGCGGCAGCCATCAAATGCAATTGAGTATTTGTCATCACCAATGCCGTATCCGTCGTCACTTAGAAAGCTTGAGTCCTTTGTTGCCCAACCGATTTGCATAACACCGGGCGTTATGATGAGTACTTCATAATACCAACATCCAGAGCTAACCTGTAACCGTTTATGTTTTAAGAATTTAAATGCATGGTCAATTAAATGCCGGTGGCATTTTGATTGTGATTTTCTTATTTGTCTTACCTGGAATGTACAGCGAACACTTTCAAAAGTGTATGCATCACAACGAGCTTCGACACCGTCAGGTGAGATTTTCAAATATTCACTTACGTCCTTTGTGTTCAGCATAACGTTCACATTGGAAACATCCACCGTCTCATAGGAATATTTGCGACCTTCAACCGTAACTTGATGATAAAAAAAAATTATTATAATTATTACTATATAATTATTGTGAATACAAATACGATATAAAATAAGCGACCAGCTACAATCATAAAAAATTGCCCCTCTGTATAAAGATCGCCCGAAAAATGATCATATCTCCCCTAAAAAGGACCCAAACGTTTAGATGAAACGTAATCGTTAAAAACCAGAAAAAATTTAAACAACCCGGAAAACCCAAGAAGAAGAGTAGACCGGATGCAATGGTCATATCGCAAAGCAGGTTTCACATAAGCAAACATACATACATCTAGCGACCAACCACATAATACGGACTGGAAAGGATGATTTACTTTTCATATTAAAGCCCACTGAGACATCTCGATTGAAAAATACCAAAGTATATTTCCGAAGTTCCCGGTAAAGACTGTCTCTTGGGGTTTTACACCCATGCCTAAACTCGAAGCTCTAAACCAGAAGTCATTTAGGACTTATCAGGGCTTCTTTTCCTTGAAAAGACAGTAGGGATTTAGGTGGGTATCCAGCCTTAAAATGAAAGTGAATTGGCATGATGAAAATACTTAAAATTATCTGAATTATCTGAAGATATTAGCTGCAATGATATTAAAAAAACCAACAACGACGACCACGCAAACTACTAAAGGATTATTTTGTCGGATACTGGAATGTACGCTCCCTGAACAAACCGGGTACCGAGAAGGCTCTCCTTCAACAGGTCGAAAAGTACAAACTGAGCATTACTGCAGTCCAGGAAACAAATTGGCTTGGCAGCGAGATCAATGACAAGAAGTCGCATACAATTTTTACAAGTGGCCAACCATCGGGCCGCAAACAGTTTGGAGTAGCATTTATATGTACAATAGTTAACAATCACCTCAAACCGTATATTACTGACTTCAAACCCATAAATGAACGGCTGTGTGCGGTTCGCATCAAGACTCGATTCTTCAATCTCTGGCTCATCAATGTGCACGCCCCCACTGAAGTTAAAGAAGACGCAGTAAAAGACGAGTTCTACGCCCGCCTTGAGACTCTCTTCGACTCACTTCCAACAAACGACGTCAAATTGCTGCTGGGAGATTTTAACGCGAAAGTCGGAAATGAAAGTTGGCACCGGGGAACCACTGGAGGCCACAGTCTCCATGAAGAATGTAACGACAACGGCCAGCGACTTATCGACTTCGCCTGCAGTAGGAATCTATTAGTCGTACATGTTTCCCGCAACGACGCATTCACAAGCAGACCTGGAAATCTCTAGACGCACACATCGTCAACCAAATTGATCACGTCCTCATTTGCAGGAGATGGGGGTCTAGTGTGATGGATGTCCGCTCCTATCGAGGAGCAAACTGCGATTCAGATCATCACCTGGTGAAGACGACCTACAGATGTAGAGTTTCCTCAGTGCACCAACCGAGAAACAGCCCTCCCAAAATCTTTGCGGTTGATAAGCTTCTGAACGATGCTACGACGGTAGCGTATGCTGCCGCCCCTGAGGAAAGACTATCCCTTATGCTACACAACATCAGCAACACAGCCGTCCATGGGATCTGGGAAGAACTCAAGGATACCATCAGAGATGTCGCAGAGAAGTTCGTGGGATATAAAGCCCGGCGAGCGCGAAATGACTGGTTCGACGAAGAAAGCAAAAATTCACTTGACGCGAAAAACGAGGCCTACAGACAATGGATTCAACGAGGAACCGGAGCCAGAAGAGAAAAATATGACGAGCTACGGCGAATATCGATTAGAATAATTAGACGTAAGAAACGTAAATACTTTAACGAGCAGTTGCTGAATATTAATGAAAACTTAGCTAATAGGAACACCAGACAAGCGTAGAAACTAGTAAATACAATTAAGAACGGCTATCAACACAGGACTAGCCTTTGTAAGGACAAGGTTGGAAACATCATCAGCGACACCGATGGCATTAACAAACGATTATTTTGAAGAGCTTCTGAACCTACCATCTAACATCCCCACATAAGAAGATCTCGACGATATTGTTGATATAGGTCCACCCATACAACCCCCGTCAGTAGAGGAAGTTGATCTCGCGTTGCGGTCACTAAAACAAAATAAAACGCCGGGCGCTGACGAGATTCCAGCTGAACTGCTAAAATTCGGTGGAACGGATCTAGCTAATGCCATACATCAATTACTCCTGCGAGTATGGGAGGACGAGGTGATCCCAGACGATTGGCGCAGAAGCATCATCTGTCCAATTCACAAAAAGGGAGATAAGCTGCGGTGTGAGAATTACAGAGGCATATCACTAGTTTGTACGTTGCATCCGGTACAACCATGAGTTGTATGAACTATACGATGAGCTGGAAGTTTCGAAAATCCGCAAACTACAAAGACTTCAATAGGCAGGGCATGTACACCGAATGGACGATAATCACATACCAAAGAGAGTAATGAACGCGCGACGAGTCGACGGAGCGAGACTGCGAGGACGACCGAGATCTCGTTGGGAGAGCTCAGTTTATGTGGACGCCGCGCAACTACAGGGCTTCCAAGATTAGAAGAGGCGGTCATGTGACCGAGATAATTGGAGGACAACGATCAAGGCGGCCAAGGCCCGACGTCGGGCTGTCGCGCCACGATGATGATGAAGATGCGGAGTAGAGCAGCTGCAGACCACATATAATCACACTAAGAATTTGATCAGAGCTGCTCTGGATAAAAGCTTATTGCAATAATGCTGCTCCGTTAGTATTGAAATGCAGGCGGTACAGGTGTCGAAGTTTTCGTTCAGTTTACAGTTTGGGAAGCATATAGAATTCATTTCCTGTCAATAAAATGTTCGTTTTGTGTAATTATATGGAATAGTAAACATACGATATGATTCTGCTGCCTAAAACAAATTTGTCCGGTTGTATATGTACTAAGGATTTAAGTTTCCTCTTGAAATTTAAGTTGACGTTTGAATGCTAACTAAACCAAGACACATTCCCAGCAAAGACATGCCCCATTTTCGTGTTCGCTCTTCCAATCTGCTCTCGATCCTTTTTTTTGGCGAAAGGCCAGTGTTGTGTGTATACCCAAAACTGACAAAAGCAATCATGACAACCCGAAATACTTTAGACCAATCAGTCTCACATCCTTCATGTTGAAATCTATGGAGAACATACTGGATGGACACATTAGAGAGTCACTCGTACCGGGCTATCTATCAAACACACAACACGCGTATTTAAAGGGGAAATCCGTGGAAACGGCCCTGCACGAGGTGGTCTCCACCATCGAAAACTCTCTACAATACAAATAATACACGCTCGGCACGTTCCTAGACATAGCAGGAACCTTTAATAATGTTACAACACAAACGATAATGGATGCCCTCTACAATGCAGGGGTCAACGCCAGCATAAGAAACTGGATCGAAGCATTGCTATCTAACAGACTTATATCGTCTGCATGAGGCAATGCCACGGCCACTAAAGCGGCCAGAAGAGGAACGCCACAAGGAGGGGTGCTATCACTACTTCTATGGATACTAGTGGTGAACATTCTACTAAAAACTTTCGAAGCGATAGGCATACGCGCAGTGGCTGGCTGGAAAGGACATTGGCGTTCTATCAGACCTCCCAAGAATGGCTCTAAGTAGGCTACTAAAATGGGCAGGCAAAGTGGGGCTAAGTGTGAACCCGCAAAAGACTGAACTGGTTCTCTACACAAGAAGAACCAAAATTCAGGATTTCCACCTCCCAAGGATGGGCATCACCGAGTTAACTCACGCAAAGTAACCACGTAACCAAAGAAACCAGTTTATGCCAACGAAACGTCAACTGGGCCACATGGAACAGTTGACGCGCTATGCCTTACAAGGGGTTAGGACAATTGAGTAATCCTTGAATTATGCACTGGATATATCCAGCAGTTGTTAGGCCAATTCTATTATACGGAATTCTGGTCTGGTCGACGGCAAAGCCAGGTGTAATAAACTGAAAATGAAAAGAATCCAAAGACTGAGATGTTTGGGAATCACAGGAGCGATGGGAACGACGTCCATAAATTCCCTAAACACCCTTACGAACTTACCCCCACTGGTCCTGTTTCTAACGAACGCAGCGTCCAAATGTGCAATAAGACTTAGGGAAACGGGGCAATTTAGCACGAAGCCTTATGGCCATCAAACTGCCTTTGGAGAATACAGACCTCATCAAACCGGTAATTGACCCCAAGAGAAACTTCCGGGTAATCATACCAGAAAGAGACTTCTACTTTACAGGCGAGAACTGACCTAAGAATTCCCTAAACCTCTATACGGATGGCTCTAAGACGGAAACAATAGGCGCATTTTCGCTGGAGCTCCTACACAATCTATCGCTCCGACTGTCGAACAAGTGCAGCATCTTCCAGGCGGAGGTGGTAGCGATACAAAAAGCTGCGGAGTTAGTCTCAACAACACGCAGGATGGGCAACATCTACATTCACTCGACAGTCAGGTTGCGTTGAAAGCACTATCAGATCAGGGACGGTGCTTAACTGCCTAAGGGTAAATGTGCAATGCTAGTGGGCTTATTAACGGGTCACTGCCTAATAAGTGAGCACTCACACAGACTGGGACAAACACAGCGGCTGCAGGAATTGTAAACTGCCAAATACCAAAGAAACTTTGGAGCACCTCGTGTGCGAATGCCCGGCACTCGCAAGGACAAGACATATATGTCCTGGAGCCTACTTTTCCCGCAACCTTAAAGCGATTGCAAACCTTAACATAATGAATCTTCTAAGATTCGCAAGCGCGACGAAAACCTTCGAGCTCAACAAGGACTTGTTGATTACGACTGATACCAACACCTAACGATCTCTGTTGTTTTCTTTGTGGCATCGCTATGGACCCAAGTGGTCTATGCGGGGCCGTGAGGCCGCAACCTAACCTAACCTATCAAAACCAAAAAGCGCAGCTAATCAATAGCTGCATTTTTTTTTGCACAGAGCAGAGTAGAGCAGAATAAGTGGCAAAAAAGGTTTTGCCGCTTATCTTGCTCTACTCTGCTCTGTGCAAAAACGCAGCTAATAAATAGCTGCGTTTTTTTTTTGCACAAAGCAACTAATCAAGTTTTTTGCACAAAGCAGCTAATCAATAGCTGCGTTTTTTTTTTTGCACAAAGCAGAGTAGAGCAGGATAAGTGGCACAAAAAAAGAGAGCAGAGCAGGATAAGCGGCAAAAAAGAGATCGAGAGCAGATTGGAGTAGCGAATACGAAAAGGGGGCATGTCTTTGCTGGGAATGTGTCTTGGTTTTGTTAGCATTCAAACGTCAACTCAAATTTACAATATGCTGCGGAAGGCATTGCCTTATTGAAGGAGGTACCATGCAGGTTTGATCTGGTCTTCTCTAATGAGCTGGTACCAACATGATGAGTTGCTACTAGTTGCTCCATTTTCATCATTGTTTGTAGACTTAGCTGCGTAAATCATCGCTATTGCTTTTATATTTTCTTGTTGGGTACAGCTGTTGAGAAGTTGTGGAAAGTCTCGCCGTTCATTCATAAGATCGGCTTTTATTTTCTTTCCCTAAACAGTTTGAAGAGTTTTGAAGAGTTTCCCTTTTCCACTTCCATCTCTTGTTGTTTGAGGCATAGTTTAGGATATTGTCCATCAGGTAACATTGATATCCTTCGTAACCATTTCAGAGTTTTCGTAATAACTTTTACTTTCATATGAACGCGGCCACATTCTCTTCTCACTACTTGCGCTGATGTGTTCCTTGGCAGATAAAGTGATCTCTTTAAGAAAACCTGTTGAATATTCTCAAGATTTTGTATCGCACTCATCCCCCATATTTCGACTCCATAAAGCGCGATTGTCTCAACCATAGCATTACAAAGCTTCATTTGCGCATTCCATCCCATTTTGTTGTTGTTGAATAATTTGCTTAAGGCGAACATACTACTTTGCCTTAACCGCTAGCGGGGCATAGCGCGTCAACTACTCCTGCACGCCATCGTACTCTGTTCTGGGCAATGGGGCGCAACTCCCCAAAAGACTTACCCAGTACCTGACACTCCTTTGCCACAGATCGACGCCATGTGATTCGAGGACCCCCTCTTGGTCGGCCTTGGTTGGAAATGGGGTTCCATTTGATGGCATGCATAGCAATGCAGTTATCACTCTTCCGCAATGTGTGACCTATCCACTGCCATTTTCGCCTGCGTATCAATTCGTCGATTGGCATCTGACCCGTACGCCGACTTAGCTCTTCATTTGATATTGTTTCGGGCCAGAAAATTCTTAAAATTCGACGAAGACATGAGTTGACGAAAACTTGCAGTTTTCTGGTAACTCCTACGGAAACTTTCCATGTACTGCTCCCATACAAAAGCACTGATAGTACCAGGGAGCGAAACAGGCCCAGCTTGGTCTTAATGCTGAGATAACTGCCCTGCCAGATTTTGGACAGCATGCCGTATGCGCGTTTAGCCTGGTTGATACGACGAGCGATGTCCTGCTCCGTACCACCATTTTCGGCAACAATGCTACCCAGGTAGACGAAGTTGTCCACTTTCTCCACAGGCTGCCCATTAATATTGATGGCAATAGGTGTCGGATTTCTTTTTCGCAACGGCGGGCTAAGAACCTTGGTCTTGTTGGTATTAATCTTTAGCCCAACCTTGCTTGCCTCCCTCTCGAGATCTAACGCCATTGCGGACAGATCCATGATTTTGTGGGAGAGTAGGCATATATCGTCAGCGTAGTCAAGATGTTGTTGATAAGATGTCAAGTCCATTGAATTCCTCTGTCGAGTCCGGATAGGGCTGCATGCAACACATCGCCGATCACAATGAGGAATAGGATCGGTGAGAGGATGCACCCCTGCCGAACTCCACTGCGAATCTCAAAGTCCCCCGACACCTTACCTTTATGCAGAACGCGACATTTCGCGCCGTCATAGGTTGCCTTAATAATAGCCACAAGCTTCTCAGGGATGCCTCTCCTGCGCAAGGCCGCCCATATAGAATCCCGGTTCACACTATCGAAAGCCTTTTCGAAATCGATGAAAAGCAAGTGAAGCGGAGAATCGTATTCAGCGCATTGCTCGATGATGATTCGCAAGGTGTTAATGTGATCGACACAGGAGAATCCGGATCGAAAGCCAGCCTGCTCTTCATCAATTGTGCTTTCTAAGTGGGCCTTTAGTCTTTCCAGGACGATTTTAGCTATTATCTTGGCAACGGCAGGAAGCACACAAATGCCTCTCCAATTATTACAGTCTGTGAGGCTACCCTTCTTTGGAAGTTTGATGATCAAACCTTCCTTCCACTCAGTGGGAAAGGTCTCTGTATTCCACGCTTTATCAACAAGTGGGTGCAGCAAATCGGCAGTTACGCTTGGCGCTGCTTGATAAAGTTCGGCAGGGATGCCGTCAACTCCGGCGGCCTTTCCTCGTTTTAGTGCAATAATTGCAGTGACTATTTCCTCTTTAGTCGGGGCAGTGGACCGTATACGCACATTTTGATGGTTAGCTAAATTATCTATATGAGGGGGAACTTCACCAGAGGTTACACGGTTCAAGACCGCGGCGAAGTGTTCTTTCCACCGCCTCATTTGATCTTCTTCCAAGATAAGTAGCTTTCCATCACTATCTTTCATCGGATGTTGGCAGGAGTTACGACCACCTGTAAACTCCTTGATGACACCGTATACGGCATTTAAGTTGTTACTTCTAGCGGCTTCTTCTGCTGACGCTAAAAGAGAATTGGCATAAACTCTTTTATCGCGTCGCACACTACGCTGAACTTCTCGAGCTTTCTGACGGTAGAGGAGTTCGATGCTGCTTCGTTTGTCGTCTGATGCTGCAGCCAAACGAACTTTCAGCTCCTTTCTTTCAACAATCCGCTGCCATGAAGCGTCGGACATCCAGGGCTTATTCCGGCAATCCGGGTTTGGGCCAAGGATGGTATTTGCGCTATCAATGTACGCATTTTTTATGGCATCCCAGTTTTCGTTTATGTCACTATCTGGGTGACTAGTTATCTCAGCCGCTTTTTGCACAAGATGGTCATTATATTGTTGTAGGACAGCTGGATTTTTTAGTCGAGCGGTGTTGAATTTGCGGGGCCTGGATCTTTCGTCGCAGGGGCGGCGCACGGCTGCAATACGCAATCGAACATTAGCGATCATAAGATAATGGTCTCTTCCCATCCCAATATCGGCACCCTTCTTGTTTCGCACGTCCAGCAGGCAACTCTTGAATCTTTTACTAATGGCAAAATGGTCGATCTGATTTTGTGTTCTGCGCCGATCAACAGAGGACCAACTGATTTTGTGGTGGTCCTTATGCTCAAACATAGTACCACCGATGAAGAGACTGTGAAAGTTGCAGAACTCTACAAATCTTTCACCGTTGTCATTACGATCACCAAGACCGTGTCTCCCCATCACATGTCTGAGCCCATAGTTATCAGCGCCAACTATCGCATTCAAATCACCCATAACCATTATAATGTCACCTTTAGGTGTTCTGCTCTGAACGGCGTTTAGTTCTTCGTAGAAGGAGTCCTTTGCCAAGACATTGTCGGGTTTCAGTGGGGGCATAACATTGTATTATTGAGATGTTCCTCATTTTGGTCCGGAACCTGGCGGTCAAGACCCTGTCAGAGACCGGTTCCCAGGATAAGAGACAGTTTCGTGCGGCTCTGGTTAAAAGGAGCCCCACACCTGACTCACGGCGACTAAATCGTGCGTTCTGGGGACCTTCTGATCCATTGTCCAGGAGAGTACGCACATTCCAGAATCCAATCTTTGTCATTGTACGATAGCCAAAAGTCGTAACCGTTGAGTCAGTCCTTATCCGAGGCATAGTTGACGTTTCGTTAGCATATAAAGATTTCGGATAGTGCAAGTTGCTGGCATACACATCATGTCCTTTGATTGTCGGTTTTAACGACAGGCCCTCAAAGGGAAAGGCCGTGGTATTTTTTTTTCACACCCCACACCACAGGGATACCTCAACCAAATCATCGCACCGCCATCACTAGCGGCTTGACGTTGGTTAGCAATGGTCAGTGACCACTGCCGTTCCAGGGGGCGCCCACGCGGAGGACTATGGAAGAGGAGTTTTTGCCCCCCTATTTCAATAGACGAATGTATTAGTTGTACATCTTTGCTTCCGCCGTTTTCTGACAGACGGCTGTGTCGGGATGTGGGGGATAGATGGATAGATGGATGAATCCGCCACTGAGAGCAATTATCACGCAGAATGCATATCATACATTTAACTGTATATCTAGTTTCACCCTCCTTCCCTCCACAATAAACATACTTTTACAATATCAGAACAAAACGTCGATATAAAACACAAAGCATACAACACAATGCTGACGCGGAGAAACTAAACAACCCATCCTCCGTTTCCATTTACAGACAAAATAATTTCCATCAATGGTGGAATCGTAGAAAGTGGATATTAATTGCCACCTAACCCAAGCAAGAGGCATTCATGGGGAGAGGCATTCATGGGGTCGATGAAATCGCTGGCGACAAACTCTATTAAAGTGCATAACACGTGCCTTATCGTGGATCAACTCACTAAAATAGCAACAGAATATGCAGACTGCGATATTATCCGAACCGCGTTCAGCAATCTAATCTGCAGCTTGGAGTCGACCATCCGAAATGTTTACTTTCAGAAAAGTGGCAGAGATTAGTCAGCTGCACTCAGTTTTTAACAACCACTTTGACTCAAGGGAGGAAGGGAGTTCTAGTAGACCGACCCACAGGTAGTTTTTACTAACGCGCCGAAAATTGAAGCTCTGTTTGTCTAGATGCAGGCAGCATCACAGATTGGCGACCGAGACCTCACGACTACCGAGCGCGTCAATAAAATACATAAAAGATTATACGCCGGTCCAATCCAATCATTGCAAATAAATAAATTGGAATGTTGTGTAAATGCGTAATCCGCGGAAACTCGTACTTCGATGCGCTGTTCGCTGAAAGCCGAGATAACTAATGTTTACTTGTTACAAAGCCTTTTTGTTTTATTCCCTCGATTAACATAATTCTCCATTAATTGCATGCCAATCTCTGCTCAGGGCTAATTGTTACGACGTGAGTCAAGGTCAGCAAAAGTGTAATGTGTATATAAAATCATTGCGATTTGTTATTTTTTACCGCGTTAAAACAGAACAGAAACAGCCTCACAGATAACGCCAATTCGATGGCTCTTTATGCTGAATACGCGATTATTTACGCGATTTGGTGTATTTCGCACCTCTTACGATCATTGTTTGATGGCCACCAATTACCCAGGTGTGTTTTCCGCATTCAAGGGGAATAAAGCAATGAGCGCTCCGACAATAAGCAAAACAAGATCTGATCTGATTAAAGTCAACCTGACATGAGTCACTGTGACTAATCCGCTAACCCTCAAGTCACTGAGATCTCTTCTTCTCGAAAAGCCGGTGTTGCGGTCACGCTCTTATAGTAAATACATATTTGCTATGCGTTCGTGATAAGCGTCGACTGATAGCTAGATAAGGGCAATAGAGATCGATAGGAGTGCGCTCAATCGATACGCGCGGGCTTATCGACATGTCTAGCAAACAATGGCTCCTGGTGATTGTAAGCGGTTTAGATTGGCTGGCGATTGGAGATAGACCAAGATGTGATACTTACAGTAGTTGTCGAGGCACCATCGCGCACAGAAGCCAATCTGCCTGGTGATGAAGTCACTGCTATTCGCTTTCGGCTCCAATCGAAGGAGGGGATTGTTCGAATGGCTGGCCAACGTTCGCTGCAAATTAAAACATCCAAATTAGACACTCTGACCTCTTGCCCGAACTGAGCGCGACACTTACCTTTATTGTCGCCTTGTTTTCACTGGTTTGAGCAAATTTCTCGAGAGCAATTAGCGATAGGAGTTGAACGTCGGGATTGACACCCTCCTCCAGATTGCCAATCAAGTACGATAGTGTCGTTTCCGACAGCATGGCAATGCTACTTGGTCCCGCCAACTTTTCCGCTAAACAGCCCAATATCACGCACAAATTTCGCTCCTTGCGTGGCGTTCGTCCCAGAGAGTGCGTTATCATGTCGGCCACTTCCAGAACGGATTCTTTGGTCGGGAGCGGACTGTCGTCCAGTAGTAAGGCAATTACACTCGGTCCCATCGGGTGCTCCACGGGCACGACACGAATCAAGGACTGCACCAGTTGTATCCAACCGGCCGGTTTGTCTGTGATTATGTGCAAGAGGACCATTGAACTGGGCGGTTCGGGTTCGCTGGAAAGAGCAGACGGTGGCAATTAGAGAGCAATCAAGCGACGTGCGTGCTTGCCAGGGAGACAAAAACCTGACCGCTATATTTTAAAACAACCACTCGCTGAGCACTTGCAGCAATGATTTGTGGCACGGGAAATGTGTGGGCGTCAGTTGTGACGACATTCCAAACAGGATACGCGTGTACTTACTTGTCAACGATTGTTCCAATCACGTCCAACGTCTCCAACACCAGCTGGTCGACGGTTTCACGTAACGTCTTCTTGTTGTAGTGCTCCAATGCGCAATACCGTTGCACGGGCGGCTCCGAGCCACCGGAGACTGTTTGCCCTGGCAACGGCTCATTCGGCGGCAGACCATCCTCAACTTTGTCCTTACACAGACAAACGCCCATGATGGCCGGGGGGGCGAGCGAGCGATAGCGGGCTCGAAACGTGGGCCGCACGAGGTGAATGTTCCCGCGACAGACAATTTCACCACCCGTCACTGAATTTTCGCGCGATTAATAATTAACGGTGTGTCACATAGAATGCTGATTCTGATTTCGTCTTCTCTACCGAATAAGCATTTCGAATGCGGGCCGCGAGGGTTCTTTTATTATGTAGCCGCGAAGCAAGGACTTTCCTGGAGACCCCGTAGAAAGTATGTGACTGGTCGACCTTCACCTTGGCTCACTTATTTACTGCGCTGCCGATTGCAATCCAACTGGTAGCGTCAAATGAGGGAAACTCTGATTGGGAAACTTACTGGCGAAGGAGCGTCACGAAATATCAGATTTTATGGATAATCGGGCGCATCGAACGCCAGACATGCTTTTGTTTTCACTCTTTATTTTGACTGGAGATTTTGATGACGTGCACGAGCTAGAGACATTTACGGACACGAGATTGCAAAGGGAATTGGACTTGACGCGGAACAGCCTTTGCGCAATTTCGCGGAATGTATGCACGAGCGATTTTCGCAGGAACGAGAACGTAACAAATAATATTTATAACCCGAAAGTCCGCGACGACGACGACGGTGCACCCAGAAAACTTCACTTGTCTCGCCAGTTGTCAGATGATTGAACGACGTTTCTATTTTGTGGCGGAATGTTGGTGGTATGGTATTAAGGGGTTTATCAGGGACTGTCAAACTGTAATTCCGTCGTATCAGAGTGGCTGTGCTTTTCGCGAGCAGTTTATCCGGAAACGTGATTCTGATTTCACTGATTTTTCGCCAAGACGCAATTCTTCATTTTTGATCCTTTTTAAAACATGTGGCTTCAACGATCAACTTCCGGATCTGAATGTTTTTCCGGTCAATTTGAGGAAAGCGATTGTAGCTGTCCACAGATGACATCGTCGTGGGGGTCGATGCTCCAATTTAAAACAAAAGCAAAGCTAGAACAACGCTGCGTGCTTTAAGGTCAGCCGCACATTGCGTCGTAGGCAGGGCAGCGTGCGTTTCCGGTTCGAATCCCGTTCACGACGATGTTCGTGGCCATGGATCTACAGGAGGTGCATGCCGGCAACTGCTTTCCCCGAAATCAGTTTATTCCGACGAAACATCAACTGGGACAACACATGGAAGAGTTGACGCACTATGCCCCACAAGGGGTTAGAGCGCGTTGACATGATCAAACTACGATTTGACAAACTAGCATTTTATGAAAAGTTGAGCACCGTCCAACTACGGTTTGACAGAAGCACAAGACATCAAACCAGTTTGACAAGGGGTTGACACGTCCAAGTAGGTGGTTTGTCAAACCGTAGTTTGATCGTGTCAACGCGCTCTTAGGGCAATTGAGAGAGAGAGAGGGCAGCGCCCGCAGCGCACACATGGCATTGGGTGGGTTCAGGTCGCGCAACGTTTTAAACGCAAATGCAAACAGTTCGACTGATTCTGCTCGTGGACGGTCCGTTCCAGTTTGCGTTTAATCTACCACACATCGGGGAAATTAACCAGAAATTTTTCCTGGTTGATTTCCGTTCAATGGGGGGTAAGGGGTATTGGCGTATTTGACAGTTCTTAGTTGACGTATTGCATGTGACTGTGAGATGGTGTGGATTTTCGTTTTCGGGTTCTTGATTTTTACATGGCGTCTTATGTGCTTATTTACACCGAAGCAACACAAATTTGTGGCGATTTTGCAGTGCTTTTCATTTTTCCTGAAACCGTCGCGAATTTAATTGAAGTTTTGTTTGAAACTCAATAGCGAATCGGCTGTCAGCTGTTTAATACATGACAACTGCAAAACAAGTCGTTCGGGTAAAGAGTTCATGGTTCAGTAGAGGGAAAATTTTTACCGCAATTACAACGTTGCAAACGTGAACGCAGGCACTGGGTGGGTTCAGGTCCCGCAACGTTTTAAACGCAACTGCAAACAGTTTGACAGATTTTTCTTGTGGACGCTCCGTTTTAGTTTGCGTTAGCTCAACTAGACATCGGGGAAATTAACCAGAAATTTTTCCTGGTTGATGTCCGGTCAATGGGGGTAAGGGGTATTAGCGTATTTGACAGTTGTTAGTTGACGTATTGCGTGTGACTGCCAGATGGTGTGGATTTTCGTTTTCGGTTTCTTTATTTTTACATGGCGTCTTGTGTGCTTATTTACACCGGAGCAACACAAATTTATGGCGATTTTGCAGTGTTTTTCATTTTTCCTGAAACCGTCGCGAATTTAATTGAAGTTTTGTTTGAAATTCAATAGCGAATCGGCTGTCAGCTGTTTGATACATGACAACTGCGAAACAAGTCGTTCGGGTCAAGAGTTTATGGTTGAGTGGAGAGAAAATCCTTACCGCAATTACAACGTTGCGGAACGTGAACGCAGGCATTGTATTTAGTGTCAAAATCACATTTTACATTAAGAATGCCATGTGCGCGCTGCGCGGGTTGCCCTGTCTTAGCACAATAGACCATTTGGCCCCGGTGCTAGGGGGCCTTTTGGCGCCCGCAGTCCCTCTCACAATCTAGACTGCGATCCGTCGTCAGATCCATCAAGCCGATGGTTCGCAACAAAAATCAACGGATCTCCGTACACAATCGCTTTGCGAGAGGATTGTCAGGCTACCAATAGATTTAAAAACATGGGAAGCTTGTCATTTGAACAGCTGATTATGAAGTGATGCTGTCCTTATCTACCCAATGCATTTTCCCGTTTTGGTTCTTGTCAAAAATGGGTAAACATGTGTGTGGCTGACTATTTGCATCTTGCTTCACAAAAATTAATGTACTGGGTGCCCCTTCTTGTCTCCATGTTCGTTGGTTTTGATGCCGTTTGTAGGGAATGCGCTTTCGTCCATTCCTCTTCTCTTATTTCACTGGTTTCTTCCGATTGTCACCGGTCACGGTCTTGAAAGCCGATCTAGATTTGGATCTGAAACTTGTGCCATCAACTATAAATTTTTGGTTCTGAATAGTTTTCTGATCCGGAGGGGAGTATTTCCGGATCCAAGCATCGACAGTTGTCGGCACATATTCCTCGGAGGGGAAGCGTATGGGATCGAAAGTTAGTTCCAGATCCAAACCTGGATCGGGTTTCAGGATCGCAACCGTTTTCTGTTCTGCTAGCTGTCAATTGACCCACGCACTTTTTCTAGTCTTAACGGGGGAAACCCTTTTGGATATTACATTTCCGGGGACTGCCTTTTTATATATATTTGTTTCGATGGATCACGGACTTGGACACAAGCTAGCTAATCGGCGGTACCATTTAAGCGAGTTTCGCGAGATATTCACAGCTCTGTTTAGAATTGAAGACCGCCAGGTGCAGTCGCGAGTGTTGAACGCTATCAATGGAATAGTCCACGGTGAATGTGAGTGTCGACAACATCGAAGCTTCGTTGAAACGGGTGTGCAAACCTCTGTAGAATCTACGACTAAAATTGAAGTAATCAAACGGAGCACCGAATCGAAGTCAGTTCAAACAGATACCATCGCCGCTAGCCCCGAACGCAACACGTGCGCTCTGCGCATACATTCTCGAAGCGCTCAAACGGACTCCACTGAGTGGCGGGACTCGACGATTCTTCGCGCTATTAGACCAAGACCCGTCCGCAATTCTTCGCCAGTCCCCTATCATAGCAATTCATCATCGAAATTTATCGAAACGGACACAGTGGAGATTATAGAAGATCCTATAACCAGCTCGGAAGCAGAAGTAGTTGTCGAATGCGAGACAGTTGAGGAACCCGCGAAAGAAGCCAGGGACAAGATCGAATCCAATCATTCCGGGCCAGCGTATTCTTCGATTACAATAGAGCTGGTTACCGACAGGGACTCGTCTCAAGATTCAACCGTGATTGCATCGATCGCCAGCGAACCGGACGAAGAATTCGCGGATAACAGAAGAAGCTCGCTATCGTTGTCGCGCCTGGGTATGACGAGGGACGAAAATCAGCGGATAATCAGGAAACGAAAGCGAAAAAGTAAAGTGCCGCGCGTGGAAAAGGCCGAAAGCGAACCGACACTTTATCAGGAAATTTTAAATGAGAAAATGTCGCCGAGGCCGAATAAACTTGCACGAAGGGTATGTTGTTTTAATTATTATTCCAGTGTCAAAAATTTGGGTCGACCGAAAATCCTTTAATTGTATTTTAGGGGATTTACCGAATTGTGTGTGTTTCAGTTGTTTATCGTAATACGCTGACGTCATGTGAGTCAAGTCACGGGTACAGGTCATTTAAAAATAAATTAGTCTTTTGGTTTTCTGTCTCTCTTCTAATTGTGCAAACTAGCGCGAGATTCAGGAGGCTGCATTTCTCTGAATTGTAAGCCTGGTTTTTCTTTTTCTTGTGATTGGGAATACTCTGCAAAATGCATTCAGGTGCCGTATATTTCAGTAGTTGGGCGACTTCAGAGATGTAAAAATAGAAGAGGATTGCAACAGCTCATAAATACATGTGAAAAACTTATAGGGCCCTCAGACGGTGCAATATTTTGTTTTGTTTGGTTGATTGGTGTAATATTTTGTTCAATATTTTGAACAAAAATTTGATGACAAATTTTTAAACAAAATTTGCCCTCACACGACGTCAAATTATTGTTCAATATTTTATTCAAATTTTTGAACAAAAATTCATAGAGTCGATGTGCATGGTTGTGGTTGATGACTAGTATCGATCATGTATTCTCAGCGCGTGGTGCTATATTCGGCGATTGTGGCGTATGCCTTGTCGCCTGTCGGTGGTCCAGAGCTCGCGACCCCACGAAATACAACCCGATGGTCACCTAACAATCACCGAACGTCGATGTTTTTACTCATATAATTTTCAAAATGTCGATGTTTCCCATGTGTTGGGCGCCTAAAATAAAAAAAAACCCTCACGGACATTTCTTCGCGAAATATTGAATGGTCCGCAATAAATACAAAGCCGCCGAGCGTTCAATATTCTGAACACCTATTTTGTTGAACAATAATTGCCCTCAGACACAGCAAGTGAATCAGCCTTTGTAAAGCATTCCCGGTGCAAATCATAAATTGTGACTGATCGCCAAAGACAAGCGGAAAATGCATTGATAAGCCTATTGTTGGATCGAGTGGCAACGGGGGACATGCAAACTCGAATAATAGCCGATATGATGAAGTGAATGAGAGTGCAACAAATGTCGAAAATGACGGAGATTAGATTAGATTTGATTGTGATAGGGACTGCGGGCGCCAGAAGGTCCACTAGCACCGAGGCCAAATGGTCTATTGTGTTATGGCCCCAGGTCGGGTAACAGGCTTAGGCCTTTCGATCAAGTTTGATTGCGCTAATGAATTTGCTTAAAAGGGTGAGTGGCATCGAAGCAATGTCTTCTGCTTCAGGGAAGTCGATGCCGAGGTGTACTAGGCAACGTTGGGCCAGTGCCTCACATTCGCAAAGAACGTGCAGTGACATTTCATCATCGGCCTCGCAGAAACGACAGCTAGCGTCCGATACTATACCCATGATCTTTAAGTGACCCCTTCGGCAAGAATGTCCAGGTAGAAGGCCACAAATGCTTCTAACCCTGCTACGGTTCATTTTTAAAAGTTCAAATGTCCTGCTGCGCGAGTAACCAGATATGAACATCTTGGCTTGCCTCAGGCCTGGAAGATAGTCCCATTGGACGGTGGCCTCAGTACGCTCCCAGTCCCTGATGCATTTACTGACGGAACTTAGAGGAATCCCGCATAAGGGCTCAGGTCCACAAAAGGGCGTGCCCGAGGCCATCCTGGCCAACTCATCAGCCTGTTCATTCCTAGAAATCCCGACGTGGCCAGGAACCCAGTATACCGTTACCATGTTCGAGGAGCCAACTTTTTGTATTCTGGTAGCTGCGTACTAACTTGGACGAGACAGACCAGTTGCTTAGCGCCAGTATGGCTGCCTGGCTGTCAGTAAATATAGCTATATTCTTGCCACGGAATTCGGCTTTCAGGCAGAGCTCCGCACAGGACTCGATGGCATGTACTACTACTACTCAATTGCCCTAACCCCTTGTGGGGCATAGCGCGTCAACTGTTCCATGTGGCCCAGTTGACGTTTCGTTGGCATAAATTGGTTTCAGAGAATGCAGTTGCCAGCATGCACCTCCTGCACATCCATGGCCACGAACGTCGTCGTGGACGGGATTCGAACCCGAAACGCCGGTAGTCAAACATGAGACTGATGCCTCAACACACTGCGCTACCGGGCGCCCCAAATGGCATGTACTTCTGCCTGGAATACTGTTGCGAACTTACCCATAGGTATAGAAATACCCTGGTAAGGGCCCACCATTCCGGTACCTGTACCATTAACCGCCTTTGATCCGTCCGTGAACCACTTGATGGTATCTGGAAGAAGAGTGGAATGTTCCTCCAACCAGTTTTCTCTGCTCCAGATTATAGTGTTGAAGAGCTTGTTGCTGGATGGTTCTTTCACCAGATGGTCCGATGGCATACAGGTTATGCAGCTCTCACTGAGCCATCTTTCCTGTTCCGGATTCTGCTTAGTGGGGGCATCGCAAGCCTTCAATCTGAGGATCGTCAGCTTTGCTTGTGCTATTACATGAACGTGCAATGGTGGAAGGTCTAGCAGTACCCCAAGCGCCGCAGAAGGGCAGGAGTGAATGACTCTGGTAGACATGAGACAAGCAAGTCTCTGAATCTTACCTAGGGTAGATCTGCCAGTTACTGTATTGGCTCTCTTCCACCATACAACTGCACCATCTAGCATGGGTCTAACGATCGCCTTGTAAATCCAAAGGTTGATAGAGGGTTTCATTCCCCACGTCTTGCCTACATATTGTCTGCATATCCACAGAGCTTTAGTGACTTTGTCTGATACTACTTTCAGATGCTCTGACCAGAGCAGTTTTTTGTCAAGAGTGACCCCCAGGTACTTGGCGTAGTCTGCCAAGGGTATGGGTAGATTGTACATTAGGGGCCATCTGATTTGTCTGAGGTGTCTTTTCTTAGTAAAGGGGACCGCAACTGCCTTGGAGGGGTTCACTCGAAGGCCATTTGCATTTTGCGTTGCACCATTCCTGTACTATGCATAGTGCTGATTGAAGAATGTCTGATAAGACCTCCTCGAACTTGCCCCTAACCAAAATCACAAGATCATCGGCGTATCCTTGCGTAGAGAAGCCCTGTGATGTAAGTTCACAAAGCAAACTGTCCACCACTATACACCACAGGAGTGGCGATAGGACACCTCCTTGTGAACACCCACGAGTGACACTAGCCACGAGGGAGCAGTCTCTAATCGTAGTGATGACCCTTCTCGATGAGAGCATTTGTCCCACCCGGCAATCTCTTAGTTTCCGGGGCCCCGGCTGGGGAAATCACTTTTCACTCGGATTTTTGTCACTTTTCACTCGCGTCACTCTAAAAGTCAAGAATTTGTAAAAAAAATTTTTTTTTTTTAATTTTAATTTTTAATTTTTGTTTTAAGTTTTTTTTATTTTATTTATTTTTTTTTATAATTTATACTGAGTGTTTGGAATATTGGAGGCATGGAAAATTGAAATATTCGCAAATCCCCTTGCGTGGGCTCCGCTCGCTACGCTCGCTCCGCGCTTAAGGGATCGCACCCCTCAGTATCGCACAAACATATGCTCGCTTCGCTCGCTCTGCCTGCAACAGCGTTTTGATCAGTTTTAAACACACCAAACACTCACTATAAATCATTAGAACAAGAAAATAAGGAAAAAAAAAAAATTAAAAAATTAATGAAATTAAAAAAAAAAATATTTTTTTTTTTGCAAATTTGAGAGTCTTAGGGTGACGCGAGTGATAAGTGACAAAAAATCCGAGTGAAAAACGAACGCGAAGAATCGGAAGGAGATCTGAAACGGATCATGTCGTCTAAAAAGACCTTAAAAATTAATTACAAATTTTAGCGTGATTTCCTCGAAAGAATCTACGCATGGCTACTTTCGGTTTCAACCGGAATTATCCATGAATGCCTTATTTCCATTTTTACACGACATACAAAATTGTACAATAAACAATAGGCGCGTTCTTCTGCGACAACAAGTCGCTTGTTGTTTGTGTAATGCGTCTTTATTACCCTACTCTCGATAGATATGCAAAAGAACTCGCATAATATTTGCAACATACATTTCTACGGCATACATCATAGACACAATTTAATTTTTCTAAACATTGACAGATTAATACTGTGATTAATTTGAAATAAAGCAGTACATTTCGAACATCAGTTCATGTTGTTATTATCATATCGTTATAATTATTACCATTCATGGGACAAACGGACCAATGCATAATTATAATTATACCGGTATGGCAATAATAACATGAAAGTTCAAACATCAAGCGATAAACTATTCACATCAATGGGGGATTCCCGCCACTACTTGGAAGCATTCCAAATAAACAACATTCCGCATGATATTTTAAAGGTGTCTTCCACTAGATATCATATATCCGAAATGATATATTATTATGATCGCAATAGAAAAGAATTCCGTATTAAATGTCCAGACAGTATTACATTTTACTAGCGATAAAAATAAGATAAGGGGGAATTATCCTAATATATTCTTAAAAAAAAAATTCCAAAAGATATTTTTTGATGGATAATATTAAGGTCACATAATTAACTAAAAGAAAGATTTATTCTAATTTTCGATTGGGTTTTTGTTTGAACTGGGCCCACTCTCTCTCCTTCTCTTAGTCTGACTTGCAAATCTCTTTTTTAAATAACGGCCGACATCAGTAGACTTCGAACCAGGGACCCGTGCTTAGAAGGCGAACATACAAAATGTTGCGCTATCCACACAATATACTACATGGATGATATAATTGCCAATTTATTTCGATCGGGTACCCTTTACAAACTTACTTATTTCTATCCTTTAAAAGATAATTTCTAGAGAGTGTTGTCTCATTTATATCACAATGAAGATACGTAGTTAATTATTGTCTCCAAAAAGATATCTTTCCGAACGCTTTATGACGATAATTAGGATATTTTCAATTAGATTATCGCCGAAATTGTTTACTGTGCTGTTTGATTTTTACTTTATTGGATAGTTTCGGAAGGTGCTTTTTCGTGTTTTCCTTTTCCCTTTCTCCTGTTTTCCTTTTTCTCTTTTTTTTTCTGTTTTCCTTTCTCCGTTTGTCTTCTGCTTTCCCTTTTCCCTTTTTTCTGTTTTCTGCTTTCAATTTTCCTTTTATTCTCTATTTTCTCCTTTTTTCCTTTTCCTGCTTTCCTTTTGTTGTGTTTCCCCTTTTTTCTGCTTTCCTTTTGTTGTGTTTTTCCTTTTTTTTCTGCTTTCCATTTGTTGTGTTTTCCTTTTTTCTGTCCTGTTTTTTTTTTCTTTTGTTGTGTTTTCTTTTTTTTTAATTTCCTTGTGTTTTCTCTTTTGTTATGTTTTCTTTTTTCCCTTTTGTTGTGTTTTTCCCCTTTTATGTGTTTTTCCTTTTTTGTGTTTTCCCTTTTTAGGGTTTTGTAGTAAAAACAAAACCCTTATGAAATCGGTCAAATGTCTGTCTGTCCGTAGAATATCTCACGAACGGCTGAAGCTACATATACGAAATTTTGTGGGAACATGTACAATTATTATAATTCGCCGGAGAAAGCGATAAGTCGTAATAGGCTGACTTTAAAGGGGAGGTCCCCATAGAGGGGAAATGAAGGTAAACAAAAAAATAAATGCGTGCTAAGATTACCGCGCGTCAAAAGTGTAACTTTTGAAAATCTTGTTAAGGCTGCCAGCATACTGGATTTTGTAAGTAATTAAAGATTTAGCTTTTTATCCCCTCCCTCTCACCCATGAAGATGATGGAAAATACGCCATCAAGAATATTCATCTCAGAAACACCAAAAACTGTAAATATAACATAACACTAACATTTACGATTTTTATTTAACATTACCACCACGCCTCCACTGCCCTAGGGATTGTGGTAATGTCTTGACAACCCTACAGTATTTTTTTGTCAGAACGCAGGCGATTGACCAAGTTTTTCTGAAATTGAGGTGGTTACTTCACTTGATATGTACGAGTATATGTATAGTACAATACTATATATGAAAACATCGCGTTGCATTATAGAAAGTCTGCCTATAAAATTGGATTTATATGTATAGAACAATAGACACTGGGGTCATGTTCGCATCATCTCTTTCCTGGAATGCCTTAAATCCTGCATAATAGCTAAAATAAATTAAAAGAAAGTGGTGATGCTCTAGAAAATTTTTTTTTTGCGAGAAATGTTCATAACAGATACTATATAATAGTTACTGATTTTGTTAGTATGCCATTCTGTAATCGCAAGCAGTCTAATTAGGAATTATTTTGACTTATTTGTAGGAATATGTGATATACCATGCGTTTCCGGAAGATTTATGATGTCAATCCATTTTTTTCGAAGCACTAGATTGAGTGGAAAGCAATGTGATTGCTTTGGACTTTGGATACGCCCTTTTGCAATTGGGGACCCCACAAATTTTGCCCATTGCTATATTTTTTGTAATTTGTAATACTTTTTATTGCACATCACATGCTGGCGCTGTAAAATATTTTTCACTTGGACCGTTATTAGCCCTTGTTATTAATATTAGTTATACTTTGTAACATTACCATCGCCAATGAAAACATCTGTACTGTTGAGCGAAGTAATTAAGTATATCCGTCTTGAATATGTTTTCAGATTGCATACCAAAATGTATAGCCCAAATATTATCGAAATGTGGTGGATCGAGGATCCACTCTGAAATTTATACACCCGGCTACCAATCCTTCATTGAAAATATTCGAATCGATACTAAAATGAACTCGGCGGGCGATTGATCCCCTCCGTCGTGATTCTCGCCTTTCCGACAGTGGGAACGCGTTCTTTACAACTCAGCGGGTGCCCACTGCCAGTCGCCGCACCTGGTTAAACGTGGTTTTACTGTGTGTGGTAGAATTTTGGGGTCGCGACCCACCTTATTGTCTTCCCTTGCTACCCAAATGTACACGCACAAAATTTCGTTATCCGAAATTTCGCCTCTCCATTTGGTTCGGTTGAATGGAATTTTGAATCATGTTTTATGCCTATACAGTTACAAATTTTCCACAAACCATATATTATTCAAATATAGTGTTCAAAAAAAATATAAAAAAAAGAAGAAGTCTAAATGGAGGACGAATGGGTACGAATTTTTACATCACGAATGGAAACTACAATGTGCAGTTTGCCGATGCAAAACTCTGTATTTTTTCTGGCTTGGCGCCAGTGGCAACATAATACGGAACCAGTTCTTCGGACAACGACCATCGACCACCATACTACGTATATGGCGTTAACATGCCATCGCCCTTAGCGGGTTGATGGTCGTCGCCCGAAAAGCTGATTCCGTATTATGTTGCCACTGCCGCCAAGCCAGAACAAATACAGTGTAGTTGCACTTGTGACTGCTAAGGGCGACGGCATGTTAAGCGTCATATACGTGGTATGGTGCTCGATGATCGTTGCCCGGAAAACTGGTTCCGTATCATATTAAAAATATTCCATTCGATTCTGCAATGTACAGTGCAATGATCGATCTTCACCGAATTTCCCGCCTTGTCAAGAGGCGCCGCCGGCACCCGCTGTGTTTCAAGTACACAGCGGGTGCCGACTGTCACCGCAAGGCTGATTTAGAAAAAATTTTAAAAATATACGTCGGCAGTCGAACCCCGTGACCAACTACTCACAAGTCGGAATCGCTAACCACTAAGCCAAGAAGTATCTGTCAAACTCTTTTCGTTTTGTGTAACATTATGTGCAATACAAATCTATGAGATTGTATCAGCGACGCGAGCGCTTCTTTCTTCTGTGTGGCAGTACTGGTAAATTATACAATATTTTTATACTCTTCACGGATGTGATAGGGTATATTAACTTTGTCATGAAGTTTGCAACGCACAGAAGGAAGCATCTCCGACCATATAAACTCTTGGTCAGTATGATGAGACGAGTCGATTAAGCTTTGTCCGTCTGTCTGTCTGTTTCTATGCAAACTAGTCCCTCAGTTTTAAAGCTATCGAGTTGAAATTTTGTACACAGCCTTATTTCTATTGCACATTGTAAATATGCCGGAACCAACGGAATCGGACCACTACGTCATATAGCTGCCATAGGAACGACCGGTTCAAAAATTCGTCTTTGTGAGAAAAACTTTTTTATTTCTAAAGATATCTCTTTCAAATTTCACACTAATCAAAAACATTTTTAGTCAAATCACATTTCCGAATTTGGTTGAAATTGGGCTACTCTATCGTATAGCTGCCATAGGAACGACTGTTCTAAAAACAAGTTTTTGTTAGAATTTTTTTTCTATTTCTGTAGATATCTTTACCAAATTTCATATTATTCCATCATATTTCCTAAATTTGGTTAAAATCGGCCCACTATTTCATATACCTCTCATAGGAACAGTGAAATCGGAACAAGTTTTACTACTATCGTACCTTCGGCAAGCTACCCGAAGGCTAGCTTGTTTCGATTCACTACCCATCGATGTGTCTTCGCTATAAAAGTTACACATCTGGTATAGGCAAGTGGGGTATCGTGAGAAAGGTAACACCGAGTACATTCCATTTTCGGCATTTTCATTAAATTTGAAAAAAAGGGAAAAGAGGTAGAGGAGAAAATATGAGTTCAAAACTTGTAGGCTGGTTGTTGCCTCTGCTTTCCATAATAATTCAAACAATTTATTTTTAATATTTTTTTTTATGCTTGCAATTTGCTATATCGTCTTAACACGAATGGTTAAGCATCCCTAATAGTAGAACAGGTCATCTCCTATGGGTATGGGACACTACAAAACCCTCGGATTGCGAAGCCCTCTATTTTCCGGTTTTATTTTATGTTTCCCCCCTTTTCATGTTTTTACCCTTTTTATATTCCAACTTTTTTCATGACCCCCCCCCTCTTCAGGGTTTTTCCTTTTTTTTGCTTTTGCCCTCTTGTGTTTTCCCCTTTTCTTGTCTTCTTTTTTGCTCGTTTCGGTCTTTTTTGTTCTTATTTTTTCTTCTTGCAATCGCCAAGTCCGGAATTTGTACCGTTTTAACTTTAATTCTTACTTTCCAAATGACATAATAAAAATATTGAATAAAATTGAATGTTTAAAATTTTTTTCTTTCATTTTCAGCATGCCGCAAGGCAAACTGACATAAGAATCGATTCACTTCTAAATCATTATACACATGATCAAATTGAAGAAAGCCTAAATAGACTACAATCTAATCCGGGCAACGTAATAGAGTTGATGAAACAAGAATTCATGAGTTCAGAAAAGATGGAGAATGGTTATCAGTAAGTGTACACTTTTAATCAATACTAGAATACGAGTAGGTCCACGACAATTTTTTTTCTCATTTCTCGGAAAGTATTAACAACATTTTTGCGTAATGGAACATTCCTATTTCGCGAATAATAGGGGAATTCTCTCTATCGCAATTAGAGAGAATTTTCAATATTACTTGAGTGCGGCTTCAAAATGCATTTCGGGACACCGAGATAAACCATCGCCATCCGAAATAATCCACATGGATACTCACGTTTTGAACCGAAAATGTCCATCTGAAAATAAACGAAATAAGCCATGCATGGACAATATCGGTTTCAAATCGAAATAAGGCACGAAAAAAAAAAACGAAAATAGCCATGTATAGTAGTGTCCGAAGCGAGCGTTCATGTTTGTGCGATAGTAAGGGTTGTGTTCCCTTAAGCGCGGAGCCCACACAAGCGACTCTTGATTCACAATCCGCAGTATCGCACTGTAGTAAATCCGAAGTATCAATAAATCTGAGGGTCTACAATTTAATAATCTTGTGCATTCTTTATTCCCTGTTTCTCGATATTACACGACATGACAGAATGAATAAATATCATGAATAATCACCAAGCATGCTCAAATGTCTAAGCCTGTTGTTTTATATTACAGTCAAAGTGAAGTAGTATACTAAGTGTGTGGGATAGTTTCTCCACATTCCTCCCCCTTTAAAATCGTTGGTAATTTTGATGCCAACATGGAGCGATGCCTTTAGTTGATAGTTCAGAGCGTCGAATTTCTAGTGAGATCTCTGTCATGGGCTCTCTGACTGCTTGGTCGTCCTCAGCATTAAGAAATTCTACATCGAAGTTATTGGCTGCTTGAGGTCGAGGAATTCCTTCCACTTAGCTCCAATATGTCGATCGAATTGTACTGCTATAATTAGTTCCGATGTCAGTGTTAATGTTATGCCAGAACACTTTGCTTGCAGCTAATAGTTTCATGTGGCAATCACCTGGATGATCATGATGTAGGTCCTCGAGTATTTGCTGTTTATAAACTGCCGGAATAACGATTCGTTCGCCATAAAAGATGCAGCTTTGGAGAACGGTGGGGTGGTAGCGATGTTGAATTGAAAGTATTCTGCTCCCTTGTCGTTTACGAGCTGTGATGTCTTTTGCGGCCAGCAGTCATTTACGATGCATGAACTCACCTTGTTGAGTACGGAACATGATTTTTTCGCTGTTTGTATATCATGAAAGTTGATTGGAAGTTTTTCCGCTGATTTGACGGCAAAACATTGAACTTCTAGATCCTTAAGGAGGGATGCGATCACAGTGTCTTCATCGGGCTTTGCATGGCTAGCCATCAGTCGCGAAATGACGTCAGCGTATCCGAAACAGTCGGTTTTCACGTATTTTATTTCGAAGTCATATGAAAGTACTGGGGTAGCATATCGTTGTAGCCGAGCTGCTGTGTACACCGGGATGCCAGCCTTTGAATTGAATATAACGAGGAGCGGTTTATGATCGATTTGTATCTTGAAATGTCGTTCAGCGATATAGTAGTGACACTTCTTCAGATCAAATACAAGGGAGCGAGCTTCCTTGTGCATCTGCGGGTAGTTGCGCTCCGCTGCGTTGAATGTTGCTGAGAAATGCATGATCGGTCGGAGTGTTCGATCGCTGAATTCATGCATGAGAACTGCGCCCATGCCGTAGTTTGATGCGTCGGTGGCCAGTACAATCTTTTTGGACGGGTCGGAATGAACGAGACAGAGATCTGATGCAAGATGTTTCTAGATTTTGTTGAAGGCTTCGTCGTGCTCCTGCCTCCACTCGAACGTGACGTGTTTCTTCAGCATATCGTCTAAAGGTCAAGAAGTTCTTTCATGTTTTTGAGATATTTACCGTAGTAATTGAAAGCACCTGTAGTTGTTCGCAGTTTTGAGATACCGGTGGGTAGTGGGAGATCAAGAATGGAGCGAAGCTTGCCAGAATGCGGTCGGATACCGGTTTGATCAACTGTATGGCCACAAAAGTTTACAGATAGCACTCTAAATTTGCATTTGTCGATATGCAACTTAAACCAGTCCTGTAGACGCTGCAAAGTTTTGAAAAGTTGTTTCTTGTGGTCCTCTTTGTTTTCTGCAGCACAAATCATGTCATCAATGAAACCAAAAGTGTTGACTCCGCTAATTATTGTGTCAATAATCTGCTGAAAGATACCTGGCGAAGTATTCACGCCTTGTTGAAGTCCTGAACCTTGAACAGACCACAATGCGTATTAATCGTCATCAGTTTTTGGGCTTCTTCATCCACCGAAACTTGGAAAAAGGCATCTGATAAGTCGATGGAGCTGAAAACTTTCTTGCCAGTGAGCCTTGAGAAGATTTTGTCTGGAGTTGGGAGCGGATACTTGTTAGGCTCCAGTCTATCGCTCAAGCCTTTAGAATAGTCCGCACAGATGCAGATTTTTCCGTTCTTTTTCTTTCCTAAAACGATCGGTGCTGGGGACTCGGAGTATTCAACAGGTGTGATGACTCCAGGCGGCCAAGGCTCGACGTCGGGTTGTCGCGCCACGATGATGACTCCAAGATGCTGCAGTCGTTCGAGCTCTGCTTCAATGACGAGTGCTGCTGCATGTGGAACTGGTCGGGCGGTGCTATATACCGATTTTGTTCCCTGCTTGAGCGTGAGCAATGCCGTTATCTTCCAGTAACAACCAACTCCGTCGAAGAATAGATTTGGAAATCTTTCTTTTACTTCCGTTGTCAGATCGTTGTCACTGCTTGTGCGAATAGAGTTACAGAAGGCGTTGATGGGGACGTTCCACAGGTTAAAAATTGTCATACAGTCTTCACCGAAGAGATTGACCTGGAGTGGTGTGACGTAACATTTGCCGTACTCCTCTTTATTGTTGAGCTTCATGACGCGGGGAAAACTGCCGATTAATGGGGACTTGTCACCGGATGCGCTCTTGGCTTCGACAAGTGTTGACTGGAGAGTAGGTTTTCCGAGTTTTGCACGGTTTTGTCGAGAAATTACTGTGATATCGGATCCAGTATCAAGCTGAAGTTTGATCGAGAGGACATTGACGTTTGGTACCAGGTATTTCCTCTGCTGTTTTGCGCTACTGACTTCTTGGACTCGGGACTCGAGCGTTGACGTCGAAATGCCGGGCGATTGGTTTTCATGTGACAGTAGCCGACTTTGTGACCTGTCTTGTGCCAATCGTTGCAAGTCCTTTCCCGAAATGGACAGTTCTTGTGCCAGTGAACTCCTCCTCAGCGAAGACATGGTGAGGAAGGCTTCAACAATTTAGATGCTGGACTGGAACTCTCTGTTGCTTCGCTATCCCTTGCCGCTCGTTGCTTGATTGCAAGTACTTCTGTCTTAGGGAGCGAATACTGAGATGTGTCCAAAATTCCAATTTTCACTGAAATAATTCGCACTTGCACTTCAAGCATGCTCAAATGTCTAAACCCGCTGTTTTGTATCATAGTCAAAGTGAAGTAGTATACTAAGTGTGTGGGAGAGTTTCTCCACATGCACAAAGTGTGCATGGACAATTTCGGTTTGGAACGAGCGGGCTAGCTCCGCTCTAGGGGGTTGCGACCACCCGTACATAGCCCTAGGTCGCCCGTTTCACTCCTTCTATATGTACCAGCATCCGTTTCGTCCTAGCATATCTCAACCAGAATTTTTTTTCTGTGTCTATGCACAGTTTCGATTTCACATCGAAATAAGGTATGCGAAGGAAATCGAAAATAGCCATGTACATACTCACTTTCGTTTTTAAACGAAATTGAACATTGAATGCGAATGGAAAGTGATCATGCATGTCACTTTCGGACTCAGCCGTAATTGTCCATCAATGGCTTATTTCCATTTCCGCTTTAGGTGGTTTATTTCCGCTTTTGATGGTAAGAACCTAGAATCCACACACGAGGGATTTGTAGTTTCTAAAGCGGAAATTACTCGAATGTGTGAAAATTCTCTCTAAGTGTCACCACCCACCGTCGATCTCGAACTCCGAAACCGTTCCACTTGTACCAGGTTCGTGTTCGAGATCGAGATCGACAACGGGTGGCGACACTAATACGATATTATTTGCGAAACAGGAATCATCCGGATTTTTATGCCAAGCAAAAAAAATCAAAATTATTTTATTCAATTAATTAATCATCTTCTTTCGATTATTTCCTTTTGACAGTGCAATACATAAAGCTATAATGGAGAATGAATTGCTTGCACTAAAACGACAAATATACATTTTGAAATATCGCAAATGGAACATCAATGATATATTAACCATTGATCATGAGGTAAGGGATATTAGCATTCGTATAGGGTGATTCAACAGGAGCGGATATTTTCCTTTTTGATGAAAATACCTTTCAGAAGATAATCACATCTAATCAAACAGTATTTCCTACACAAGTACATCATTGCAAGCCAATCATTCATATTGATTTCACTTGATTTCTTATAGTCACCACTTCAGCTGGCCGTAAAAAACAATAGCATTTTGCCAATCATGAAAGAACTAATTGCAGTGGGAGCTGACGTTAGTGAATTGGACAACGATAGCAATACACTAATACATCTGGCTATGATGCATTCGGAGAGTGTGGAACTTTTGAAATTGCTTCTGGAAAGGATCGATTACAAATTAATAAACGCGTGTAACGATAGCGGCAATACGGCACTTCATATCGGTGCAGGCGAAGGGAAATTCTACATGTGCAAGGCATTGCTCGAGTTTATCGACAAGAAAGAGAAGCTAAAGACAATCGGAGCAAATGTTGTGGATAAAGAACGTTTGTTGGAGTTGTACAAGGAGGAATTGAGGAAATTACGTGAACAGCCGAAGATTCAATTGAATGCAACAAAACAGGGAATATTGAATGCGACAAATCGTAGGCATGGTAGAACACCATTGTTTCTAGCACTGGGTAATAATTCACAGGATGCAGGTAATTCAATTTAATTGTTTGTTCGTTAACCAGTTGCGACAGTCCAAGAGGATTTTCGGAATGATATTGTTTTTGTAGCAACAACTGCTGGCGTTGAAGGGGTTTGGCAGCCCTTGGTCGATACTGATGAACGGCTCGCTCCGGTGCGTAAAACTTAAAGTCGCTGAACTATGTCGACCTCACCGAATCCCACGTTCCTTTCATAGGGCAGGTGGGCAGTTAGGAGATTTTTTTTCGCATTCCTATGTGACGTGGTTCGGCCCAACCAAAAAATAGTTCCGGTTCGATGCGGTGTGCCGATCTTAAGAATGTTTGCGATCATCACACGCTTGCTCGTGTGAGTTCTTCTTTTCTATCAGCAAAAAGATGAAATTCCATTCTAGAGAATCCTCTTTAATTGCATTTAAATGACACATTTTTAATTAGGATTCAATTAATTTCACCCGTTCATATCTCTTTTTTTTCACGCAGAATTACTGGTGCTAATGTTTTTGGCTAATTTTGCGGATCCACGGGTGCCTGACTATACCGGAATGGATAGTTTACAATTCGCCGCGGAAACCGTTTCAGAAAGTAAAGCCAGTCTAGCCAGTCTATATAATGATGCTTTGGAATGTTCCGTAATGTTTTTTGAAAGTCGAACTCTGTTGAAAGATTTAAAAACGTTAAATATTTAGTACTGTAGAATGTAGAATACAAATATTTTAAAATATTATAAATTTGTATTTGTATACAAAAAAATGAACGTCTTCATCAATATTAAATTATGATTATCTTTTACATACATACACACAGGGTGTCTCGCTTCGAAATGCCTATCGTTTTAGACTATAACGGCAACGGTGTAAGATCGAACCACTATCCTGGTACCTTTTTTCACAAACGAAGAATACAATTGACTCTAATGGCCGGTTTACATTCTCACTGAGTGGATGAGGCGAACATATTTGGCGAGAATGCCCGCGGCGACGTGCGCGTTCACATTCTCGCCCGAGTACGAGTACTTTGTCGTAACTCCCCAGTTGCTACTGTGTTCTTGGTTATGACTGACGTCAAAATAGCAGCAATCGTGCATAGCAATATTATATATGCTTCTGTTTATTATTAAAAGAAAATCCTAAGAAGGAGATGGTGGATGCTGTTTGTACATAGAAATAGAACAAGGTAAATAATGTGCGCACTTGCGAAGAGTATTTAATTTAATTTTTACCAATCATGACATATTCAATGTAATTTTTCCTAAAAATCGTTTGCGCGTGTTTAGGTTAAGCGAAATCACTCGTGTAACCCCGTACCAGCTTTTTCCAGACAGATTGGCCGTTTTTGAAAAAAAGAAAAAATCGTTCAGAATCTCCTTTAGTTTTTGATTTTTTTGCAACTATGACTTCAGATTCGCAATCAACGACCCAAACAACCCCCGGGGCCGTTCAGCAAAGTATCTAAATGCGCTTTAAGGCGGCTATTACACTATAAAAGTTCTTTTACAAATATCGTTTGTAAAAGATATTTTCGAAGAACTTTTCTAGTGTATTAGCCGCCTAAGAAAAAATTTGCGACGTGAACGTTGCTTGTTTCAAGTGCTTTTCTTACAATGCTTGCACACCTTCCCCCTTAGGCGGCTAATATCATTCATAAAAGTTCTTTTAAAATATCGCGAGTTAAAAATATTTGTAAAAGAACTTTTATATTGTAATAGCCGCCTAAAACAAAACAGTAGTGCACTTTAATGATCTTTCAAACGCCAAACTCCACGCTCGACGAAAAATTATTCACAAAAGCACCCAAATGTGATATCGCTATACATACTACATGCATTATTTCCCATTGTGCGGATGTGACCGCAATATCGCCATGAGACGAGAGTGTGAACATGGGCCATGGGCCGCTGCGGCTGCCTTGTGCTTGTTGTGGTAGCGATGCTTAAATACTGCAGTTCTTGCATCGAGGGAGTTTGGCAGCTCCTGGCCGTCGAAAAACGGGTCGTTCCGGTACGAAGAACCGGCTGCCGCAAGAACGGGCTGTCTTGTGCTCGTGCATTGCGGTGGCTTGCCTCCGGAGCGAAATCGGGCGAGGCGAGACAAGAAGCAACTAGCACAGGGCGAGCAGAATGTTTACATTCTCGTGCCTCACCCTTCCTCGTGTTCTTCGCGAGAATGTAAATAGTCTAAAAGCAAAGACATTTCGAGCTTGACAATCGGTATCTTCGAATATAATTGCTTTTGCAAAAATTCTATGTACCTGTAGCAACGTAGTAATAGAAAAATTATAGTTGATCGGAAAAACACGCAATTTGTTTGTTCTCAAAAGACATCTTTCTCAGTGAATTTTGAATTAGGCAGTAAATTGGACTGGTACGTATGAATATCGTTTTTTAAGCTATTTTGTAAGAGAATTTGTTAATAGTCTAAAAATAAAGAAACGTAGAAAGAAAAAAAATTACTGCTATTGTAAAATTCATCTAGTGACCATTAACACCTGTAACTAAAATGATGTGTGTACAGTTTGTAACAAAATTTATAACATAAGTTGTTTAAAACATCCCATACACGCAGCGATCGATCGGCCCATCCGTCGCCCGATATCGATATCGGCCGATGGATCGGCCTGTGTATGCGCTTATCGTTGACGATTTTTTTTGACAGTTCCATATAATTTTAATCAGCCGATATATTTGTGGCGATCCATCGGCCGATCGATCGGACGGCGGTTCGCTCCGTGTATGTGGGGTATAATGGAGAAAACGCGATTTTCAAGGGACTTCCCGCAGTCGTAGAATGATTTTTTTATTATTTATGTTGAAGTTTATTAAACACAAAAATGACAAATTTTGTAGCTTTAAAAATTAAATAAACTTAAAAATTGGCGTTTGATCAATTACGATACAGCGAGTTTTTCATTGTTTCTTTTATTGTTTTTAATATTTTGTATAGCCGCCTTTTGCTTTCATCATCATCGTGGCGCGACAGCCCGACGTCGGGCCTTGGCCGCCTGGATCGTTGTCCTCCAATTATCTCGGTCACGTGACCGCGCCTTCCAATCTTGAAACCCCAGTAGCTGTTCGGCGTCCTCATATACTGAGCTCTCCCAATGAAATCTCGGTCGTCTAGGCAGTCTCGCTTCGTCGGCTCGTTCTGCATTCAGATTGCCCATTGAAGTCGTTGTAGTTTGACGATTTTCGAAACTTCCAGCTCATCGTACAGTTCATACAACTCATGGTTGTACCGGATGCGCCATCCATCTCGATCGTAAACAGCCCCGAAAATTCGCCGTAGAACCTTACGTTCAAATGTATCTAGCATGTTTCCGGAGGCTTGAGTTAGGGTCCATGCTTCGCAGCCAGAGCATAGCACTGGGCGTATAATGGTTTTTTACACGAGCAGCTTCGTGTTTCTGTGCTCATGCTTCGATTTCATTATGAGGAGAACCGGGAAAAAAGTCTTACTAGCTAACTGCATCCATCGCTTGATTTCGTCAGTTTCGTTGGCGTCCCTTGACAAGCTACAACCCAGGTATATGAAGTCGTTCACGAACTCGATGTTGATGTCCCCCACATTGATGCTCGATTGTGCAGGTGTCCCTATCGTCGATTGCATCATTATTTTAGTTTTACCCTCGTTGATACGTAGTCCAACTTCTTTTGCAGCGGTATCGAGCGTATGCAGAAGTTTCTCTGCGTCGGCCAATCTTCGGGACATGATGTTGATGTCGTCGGCGTCGACTTGATGATTAGCGCCTTGCTCTTGCCCATATTCATAGCCCGAATAGCGTATTCCAGTTGAGGTCCCCACATTGTTGTCGATTGCATCATTATTTTAGTTTTACCCTCGTTGATACGTAGCTCAACTTCCTTTGCAGCGGTTTCAACGTATGCAGAAGTTCTTCTGCGTCGGCCAGTCTTCGGGACATGATGTTGATGTCTTTGGCGTACGCTGCTAATTGTGTCGACTTGATGAGTAGCGTCTTGCTGTTGTCCATATTCATAGCCCGAATTGCGTATTCCAGTGCTAGGTTGAAGAGCGTCGGTGCCAGTCCATCGCCCTGTTTCAGTCCAGTGCGTGTTTCAAATAGATCAGTAAGTCTATTATGGATCCTGACTTGTGAGACGAAATTGGTCATCGTCATCTTTGTCAGTCTTACTAATTTGGCCGGTATAACAAATTGCAGCATAATGTTGTACAGTACTCCACGATCGATACTGTCGTATGCCTGCTTGAAGCCGAAAAAGATTTGGTATACGTTTACGTTGTATTCCCAGCACTTCTAGAGTATCAATTTGACCGTAAAGAGCTGATCGGTTGTGGAGCGACCAGGTATTTGATTGCTTTGCTTTGATATTCGCCAATGATTCGTTCTGTGTATGGTTTTATTCTATTTTCCAGAATTTAGGTCAAAATTTTATAGGACGTACAAACTAGTGATATGTCCCTGTAATTCTCACACCGCAGTTTATCTCCCTTTTTGTGAATTGGACAGATGATGCTTCTGCGCCCAACATCTGGGATCTCCTCGTCCTCCCATACTCGCAGGACTAATTGATGTATGGCATTAGCTAGACCCGTTCCACCGAATTTTAGCAGTTCAGCTGGAATCTCGTCAGCGCCCGGCGCTTTATTTCGTTTTAGTGACCGCAACGCGAGACCAACTTCCTCTACTGTCGGGGGTTGTATGGGTGGGCCTAGATTAACAATATCGTCGAGAGCTTCTTGTGTGGGGATGTTAGATGGTAGGTTCAGAAGCTCTTGAAAATAAGAGGCCCATCGTTTGTTAATGCCATCGTTGTCGCTGATGTTGTTTCCATCCTTGTCCTTACAAAGGCTAGTACTGGGTTGGTAGCCGTTCTTGATTGTATTTACAAGTTTGTACCCTTGTCTGGTGTCTGTAGGCCTTGTTTTTCGCGTCAAGTAAGTTTTTGCATTCTTTTGCCTTTTGCTTTAGTTATACTTTTTAGAGTTTTGTAGTAAAAACAAAACCCTTATGAAATCGGTCAAATGTCTGTCCGTCCGCCTGTCTATAGAATATCTCACGAACGGCTGAAGCTATATTCATGAAATTTTGTAGGAATGTGTAGAATTACTATAATTCGCCGGAGAAAACGATGCGTCATAATAGGCTACCGTTAAGGGGAGGTCCCCATAGAGGGGAAATGGAGTCAAAACAAAATTTCATCTGGTATAGGCAAGTGGGGTAACGCCGAGTACATTCCATTTTTGGCATTTTCATCAAATTTGAAAGAAGGGGAAAAGAGGTAGAGGGGAAAATATTAGATCATAACGTGTCCCACCCCCCTCGCATTTCGAGACCGTTACACTTATAAATATGGGAACATTCCTGTTTCGTGAATATTAGGAGAATTTTTAAAATTCCTTAATTGCGGGATTTCCGCTTTAGGTAGTTCATTTCCACTTTAGGTGATAAGAACCTAGAACCCATGCGGGGGGATTTGCAAGTCCTAAAGCGGAAATTTCCTGAGTTTTGTGAAAATTCACTCTAACCGAATAGAGAGAATTCTCCTAATATTCGCGAAACAGGAATGTTCCGAAATATGAAAACTTACAGAACGGTGGCTTCCGACTACATAGTATAGAAAACTAAAAATAATGGAAAATTGATATCTTGTTAAAATAGGTTAATAATAGGATATTTCTATAGTTACAGTCAGCACACCCCTGCATCCCTCAAACACATCCCAGGTTAAAAATATTTATGACCAACGATAATCAACACCATGGGCAATACTATCTCTAAGTTTCGTAATAATCACGTAATATTAAACAATAGTACATTCATTTAAAGTTGGACATTTTGATACCATCCATACAAAAAATACACATAACCTGCCTCTGCTACATACTAGCACTACGAGTATTGCAAACTTGGGAATTGTTTACTGTTTCTCGTAGAGCGAATTGGAATTAACCATTTCTGAAAGGGTAAAGATTGGTGAAGTGGGAGTGGGGGGGGGGGGGGAGGAGAGAAGTGGAGGGGGGAGAAGTAGACTGGTTGCTGCCTCTTGCCTCTACTTTCTACAATAATTCAAACAATTTATTTTTAATATTTTTTTCTGCAAGCTTGCAATTTGCTGTATTGTCTTAACATGAATGGTTAAGCATCCCCAATAGTAAAACAGATCATCACCAATAGGAGATGATTTGTTTTACTATTGGGGATGGGACACTACAAAACCCTCGGATTGCGGGCGAAGTCCTCTATTTTCCGGTTTCATTTCTCTATGCGGCATAAATAAATAAATAACTGGCGCAACAGTCCAATTTGAACCACGGCCTCGAGATGAGTTAGCATCATCTCATTTTCTAGATCGTGACGGTTTTTGTGCAGAGGTATGTGATCAGCAACACGCTCAACCGAGTTATTTACCCCATAATGGGTACTCATTTAACACCTGAGTGGGCTCATAGTCCGACACGTAAATCCCCGGAATCGAACCGGGGCCCAGTGCGTTGAAGGCGAACGTTCTAACCGTTGCGCCGTCCGGACTACTCTCTATGGGTCATGCTTCTCACTAAATTAGCACACTTGTGAGCAGTGAAACTGTTAGCAGTGGTGTAAAAAGTGCAGTGGAGGTAAAAATGTGGAATAAAAAAAATGAGGCGATAAGGATGGAATGGTTGGCGGACTACTCCGATGCTCTCGCGCTTGCATCGGGGTTCGGGTGTAATGGGACCCTTGGCCTCTGGTTTCGTACCACCGACAAATCATTACTCATCAGGTGCCGACTTCGATCTACAGGTGCAAGCAGCACGACCAGACTAGACTAGAATATGGTTCATTACAGGTATGCCCCCACTTGTTCAACTTTCCGTCCTCAAGAAATACGGAGAAAAGCATGCAATCATGAACGTACAAAACCATGAAGCAAGATAAGGTTAGGTATAAGAACTGCTGTGCTTGGTTTGCAATAGGGTTCGTTCTGTTGCCGCCAGGGACTTATCACTCGATAAACCCAGTCATTTAACCAGACAGAGCTTCCAATGCCTGCATTCAGGAATCATCATCGCTCCCTGAGCGGTCCTTCCCCTCTTGAGCGCTGTGAAGTGCTACTGTTCCAATGTCTGGTGAATGCAATCGCTCCATGGAGCCGTTGCTGAGCGGCTACTTCTCCTTTTGAGCGAAAATTTTCCACGCTCCCTTGGCTTGGAGCGTGATACATTTTTGTTTTCACAATTCGCATCACAGATGGTGTGCGCGTCATATGTCATTTGATTGAGTGTTGAGTGTTTGAGTGTTTGACAACACAACGTCCTGCGTGGTATTTTACGGGAATTTTGCAGCAAAATTACAATTAAAAGGTGAGTGGTGTTTCAATTAATTGTATATTTGTATAACCCGTCCAAACCAAACAATTTAAACAGACAGCCGTTAGCCGTTTGTTAGACATTTGCCATGTCAGCTGATTGTCTCAGATTCGATATGTAGCCGGTATATTCACAAAACAGGTGTGTGACGGTTGTGACAGGGAGCAGCCGCTCCGTGTGACATGGAGGGGAGATGTCGCTACGTAGCTGCTCAATATTTTGTGAATGAGCCCAATAAAACGATGGAGTTTGCCATCATCCACATGACGTACTCTCCAACTATGCAATGTCCAGTGATAACTCCCATAGTAGCTCTGATGTGTTGCCTTTTCAGCGACCAGTTCAGTGGTTCGACTATATTCCAATCTGGGCGTAATCGTAATCGTCTATTTCTATTGAATTTGACAACAGAAGCGCAACTACGTGATTTCCTTCAGACAGACAGGTATAGTCAGTCATTGCGGAAATATTTGGTTTCCTTAGAAAAGGAGCGTGTCCACAGACTGAACTTAACTATTGTATTGTAGTTCGTTGGTCCAGTCATAAGAGTGTCATTTAAGGAAATACCAGAAGTTGTCTTCCGGGATGTTGAGAAGGCGCGACGACACAACTAAAATAAAAGGCACAAAGTAACCAAAGGCCAATCAAGATAAGGTGGCATACTTACCTGATGTTCCGAGGAGTGCTTTGCGAATGCGACGTGCAACATGACGACTCGCCGATTGATTGATTTTATTTTATGCTGGATTGTCCCGCGATGCTTGGGTCACCCTAAAGATGCGCAAACCGTCTCGTCCCCGAATATACATAAACATAAACAAACAATGTAAACGTCAAGTTAATAACCTTAAAAAAGAAAACTATTGTGAGCTAACGTGTGCGTTCAGAAGGAACTGATCAGCTTCCGCTCAGCGAACATGTTCGGAACGAGCGGGTTCAGAAGTGACTGAGCAACTTCTGCTCGGGTGAGCATGATCAAATTTCACCGAGCAAGAAATATTTCTGCTCACTGATCAGTGCTCAGGTTCTTCTTTTTCAACCTCACGCTCATGTTGCGAGTTTCCGAGTTTTGACAGTTATCAAATTGGTTGTTGTGTTTTCGCCGTTTTCGGCTTCTAGTTCTTTGGTTTTCGGGTGCTTTTGAATTTGTTTTCTCGTTGTTCGTGATTTTTGTAATGGACAGCGTGGGATTCATGTATTTTCCACTTTTCGGCACTTGACGTCTAAAATTGTCATCGTCAGCTTTCAGCTGGTCGATTTGTCAGCTGGTCAAGTAGCGTTCAGCAGGTGCAGACTCCAAACCGAGCAGCTCCGGAGCTGCTCGCGAGCAGTTGCGGAGCTACTCGCGAGCGGTTTCTGCTCTTTTGCCACCTTCTGAAAGCACTGAATGTCTTGAAAATTGCAAAAATTTTTGATAGAGGGATTAAGGTCGTTATGTATTAATTTTCCGCTAAAATATACTGAACGGTCAATCGCTATATACTAAAGAACAAAGACGAATTTGATGTAATTGAATTTTTTGAAAACTTGTTCACTTGCTTTTTAAGGATCGAATTGGAAGGTCAAAAGTTTTAGAAACAAACAAATTGTCTATTAAAGTGTAAATTCGAGTTGATTTACTGAGAACATTTTCAAAATAAGTGGTCCGTCGAGAATAGTTTTATTTACGGATATTTTTTTGTGAGGTCCGTTTCTTTTTGAAATTAAAATAGTTTTCTTTTTTGAACAGTTTTGGTCCGTCGAGTGTCGTAGAGTCAATGACCGTATTTGCGGCCATCCATTCACCAAAAATTTCAAGAAGTATTAGGTTAAGCAGCATATTCAAAGCAGCAGAAGTAGTCTTAAAAGTAAAAATAAAACGCAGGCCAATCTTGAACCTTTCAGCAAGCTACGGTTGCTACCACCAAATAGGATAGAGCACTCCATCTTGCGGGGTGTCCCTGCACACAAGTCTTCGTTCAGACTAAGCTTCCATACAAGTGCACACCAGCACCATGAGCTTCATTAAGCAAAATTGTAGAGGAATGCGTAGCGAAAAGAAACGCACCGTTGATGGATATCTTTTGCATTCGTTGTCGTTTTTAAAAATCATTTCCGAATATTCCAAGACTAAGCTTTATACCTATATAGTACATCAAACATTTTGGAGGGGGCCCGGGCCCCCATGGCCTTACCCCTCTGGATCTGCCACTGCATGAGATGTCAAACTCACATTCCCCTCCTACTTCCACCCTTGTGCAGAATTGCTCCGTTTCTCTCGCTCTTTTTCATTTCCTTTTAATTTCTCTCTTCTGTGGGTAACAAACACGCATTACATAAACAACAAGCGTTTGTTGTGTGTATAACGCGTGTTTGCAATAAATAATATTAATAAATTTTAAGTCCAAACATCAAGCGATAACCTATTCACATCAATGGGGCATTCCCGCCACTATTAGACCGGCCGCATCTTGGACGTAGGCAGGGCAGCGCAGCGCAGTGCCCACATGGCATTGTTGTTGTAAATTCAGATTTTGGCAATTGTTACAACAACAATGCTATGTGCGCGCTGTGCTGCGCTGCCCTGCCTACGTCCAAGATGTGGCCGGCCTAATAGTGGCGGGAATCCCCCATTGATGTGAATAGGTTACCGCTTGATGTTTGGACTTAAAATTATAGGGAGCGTTCCCAGTAAACACTAACATTCCGAATGATATTTTAAAGGTATCTTCCACTAGATATATATCCCAAATGATACCTTATTATGATCACAAAAGATAAGAATTCCGTATTAAATGTCCATTCAGAATTACATTTTACTAGCGATAAAAGTAAAGGGCAAGTATCCTAATGTAGTCTTTAAAAAAAACATCCAAGAGATATTTTTTGAAGGAAAAAATAGTGGTCAAATAATTAACTGAAGGAAAGATTATTCTAATTTTCGATAGGGGTCTTTTTAACTGGGCCCACTTTCTCCTTCTCATAGTCTGACTTACAAATCCTTTTTTTTATTATAGGGCTCGTACATCAGTAGGTTTCTAACCAGAGAACCGTGCTTAGAAGGCGAACATACAAAACGTTGAGCTATCCACACAATATACTACATGGATGATATAATTGTCAATTTTTTGTATTCGGGTACCCTTTACAAACTTATCTTATTTCTATCCTCAAAAAGATAATGTTTAGTATTGTTGTCTCATTTATATCGCGATTCTGTCACAATAAAGATAGTTAATTATTGTCTCCAATAAGATCTTTCCGAACGCTTTAAAATAAAACCCTTTATGAGATAGTTTTCAATTAGATTATCGCCGAAATTGTTTACTGGGTGTAACGGAAAGTTTGGCGGGCATTCAAAGATGCTTTTGGGGACGGAGCCTAAGGTAGCATAATGACCGGGCCGTGCCATCTGACAAAGAAAAAGGCCCCTCAACGAGCTAAGCAGCGGCCTATGCTTGCTGTAGCTCAGTTCGGGAGACGTAGGCGGGGCTTTCGCCGCTCCTTACCCCTATCCTTTACGTATTAATAGAAATTCATAGGCCTGGGGATGACAACACAAACAGAGAAGGTAAAAATGGGAAATAAAAAACAATGAGGTGATAATGATAAAATGGTTGGCGGACGGCGCGATTCCCTCGCGCTCGCATTGGGGTCTAGGCGTAATGGGGCCCTCGGCCTCTGGTTTCATACCACCGACAGATCCTTACTCATCAGGTGCTGCTATAGATCTGCGGGTGGCTATGCCATACCAGAATATGGTTCATTAAATGGGTTGTTCGATTTTTTCTTTATTGGATGGTTTCAGAAGGTGTTTTTTTTTGTTTTACTTTTTCCCTATTTTCCTTTTTCCCTTTTTTCTGATTTCCATTTTTCTGTTTTCCCCTTTTTTCTATTTTCCTTTCTCCATTTGTTTTCTGTTTTCCTTTTTCCTTTTTTTTTCTGATTTCTGTTCTCTCATTTTTCTGTTTTCTGCTTTCCCTATTCCTGCTTTTTTTATTTTCATTTTTTCTGTTTTACTTTTGTTCTGTTTCTTCTTTTTTCTGCTTTTCAGTTGTAGTGTTTTTTCCCTTTTTCTGCTTCTTTTGTTGCGTTTTTTTTCTTTTTTCCTTTTATTGTGTTTTCCCTTTTTATACCCTAGACTTTTAGTATAGGGTATATTGTGTTCACGATGAAACTATGTAACACCTTAAAGGAGGCTCCGGAGGTATATCGATGTACATATATAAATGATCAGGGTGACCTCCTGATCCGATTTAGTCATGTCTGTCTGTCTGCCCGTTCGCACAATAACTTTCGAAAGAATGAAGCTAGAGACTTGAAATTTTGGTCAAATGTTGGCAGTAAAATCTAGTTGGTTGGTATTGAAAATGGGCGTGATCAGGCAAAGAGAATGCCTACCTCCCCTACATATGTATGTAAAATATTGGAGTTAAATGTATTTATAACTCCCGACTAAATAAATACGAGAATCTCTAGCTTTGGAATATTGCTCGTGAAGTAGCGTTTACACATGCCAGTAGACCGTGCAAGTACGTACATTTTACAGGCATTGCAAGTGCCTTGCAAGTAACTTGCAAGCTGTCACTTGCATATGTGTAAACACCCGTGGCTGTAAACTGCCAGGCCAGGAAACCCGCACGGTGCCTTGCAAGTAGCTGGCCTCCCGGGCCAATTGATTTCCTACTGGCATTCCAGTAGAGACTTGCGAACATATGTTTCTTGTCATTCGTAAATTTGCTGACAAGTCTACTGGCATGCCTGTGCACTGGCAAATGTAAACGAGCCATGAGAGTAGTCTTATACTTTCCTGGAAAAATGAAATCGATCAGTTGAAAACTAACGGTAATTTTCTTACAAAGAGCCCCGTACTACCCTACTTTTCACGTTTTTTGTCTATAACTCTTGAACTAATTGACGTAGGCACCTGATTTTGGCATGTAACCCTGAGGTGAGAAGCTGCTTGAGTTTTAGTAAGTTGGGCATAATCAGATCAAAGGAACGCCTACTTCCCCTACAAATTTCAAAAACTTGAATTTTCCTTTAATTGCGATAACTTTTGATAGGACACTAGCGAGTTGAAAATTTGGTAGAATGTTGTCATTAAGACCTTATTGGTCGGTGTTAAAAATGGGCAAGATCCGACCAAAGTAACCCCTACCTCCCACAAATGAAACTTGGAATAAGCGATAGCTTTTGATAGAATGAAGCCAGCAACTTGAAATTTTGGTCAAATGTTTAAAGTAGGATTGAGTTAGTTGGTATTAAAGATAGACCGGATCCGACCCAAGAAACCCCTACTTCCCCTACAAATGAAACTTCAAACAAGCGATAATTTTCGATAAAACGAAGCTAGTGACTTGAAATTTTGGTCAAATATTTCTACTGGGATCTAGTTGGTTGTTATTAAAAATGCGCAAGAACCGAAAAAAAAACTTCTACCTCCCCTACAAGTGAGACTTCAAAAAAGCAATAACTTTCGATAGGATGAAGCTAGCGGCTTGAAAATTCGACAAATACTTGTAGAATGTGTTAGTTAATTGATTTTGAGAATGGTCAAGATCCTCCTGAATGGGTGCCAACCTATACCCCTATAAACTGGCCATATAGGAAACTCACTTTTAATGCATATGGTCGTTGCCAACTGGTACTTTTGGTATCACCACTAGGTCTGTACAAGTCTGGGGTATATACGCTTCGGAAAGGTAATGTTGAGAACATTTCATTTTTGGCATTTTCTTTAAATTTGAAGGAAGGGGAACAGTGGGTGACGAGAAAATATTAGCTCGTAATTCTCAAAATAGGTTAATAATAAATCATCATCATCGTGGCGCGACAGCCCGACGTCGGGCCTTGGCCGCCTGGAATAATAATAATAAATAGTTCATTTCTATAGTTACAGTTAGCACACCACTGCATCCCTTAAACACGTCCGAGTTCAAAAGTAGTGATGGCCAACAATTACCAACACAATAGGCAATAATATGTTCTAAGTTTCGTTACAATCACGTAATAGGAATTGACATGTACTCGTAAGATACTATATCATGGGTAAGACATTTTAATTATGGTTTTTTCATCCATCTGAGTGGTACCAAGAAGAGCAAGGAGCCGATATTTACATCCCAATAAGCGCTTGCTCCAAAACCATCGGATTGCGGGCGTAGCCCTCTATATTCCGGTCTCATTTCCTTTTGTTGTGCTTTTCCTCTTTTTTGTGTTTTTCCCCTTTTTATGTTTTTGCCCTTTTCATGTTTTCATGTTTTTCCCCCTTTCAGGTTTTCCCCTTTCTTTGTCTTTCCCCATCTTATGTTTTCCCTTTTCTTACCTTCTTTTTTCCTCGTTTTGGTCTTTTTTGATGCTTTTTTCTTTCTTTTTTCTTACAATCGAATCGAATACGACATTTACGACAGGGATATTGAATAAAGTTGAATGTTCAATCAAATTTTCTTTCATTTTCAGCATGACATGACATAATGGCTCGTTTACATTTGCCAGTGCACCGGCATGCCTGTAGACTTGTCGACAAGTGCCTTGCGTGTAGCTGCTTTCATGACGTGTGTCAGTAGGTGTTTACACACACAATTCGACTTGCAAGTTGGCTGGGATTTTTTCTTGAGTGTCAATTTGATTATCACGTATTTACCATTGCGACATTCAGTTGCAGGCGACGTTGATCTTTGATCGTTTTTTGGCGTACCAATGACAGCAAACAATTTTCTTTCTTTCATCTTTTGTGTTTTTGGTGTGCTGAACACGAATCCGGAGCTTACCACCAAAATTTCTTTGCGGAACATGGTCAAAATCTCGCAAAACCTCGAAATTTCGATACTTTTTTTTTTGGTTTTTCGCTTAACTTGAAAATTGTGCATCCTAGCGAAAAAAAAACAAGAGCATAAAATTCTGCGTCGAATGAGCTACCTAAACGTCAAATTCGTTAAAGTGGTGTTGCTATAGCTATATGTGGATACAGTATTTTGAGCTGGTCACCTTGTTAAGGTAATTAATTGAAGCTGAAAAAAGTAGCAAATGGGAACTTCAAATTCAAATCATTCATCAAATGCTTCCTTATTTCTACGCCAGTGCCCATAATTTGTAGGCCAAATGCGCCCACTTTTATCTTCAGGATACGCATGCTTTGAGGACCACGATGCCTCCTAAAGATTATAAACATTTTACTACTCAGGGGGATTTCACCATTCGCAGAAATGATAAACTCTGAACTCTGGTGTGGAACATCGTCCGATATAGCCATTGAGCAGTCACGTATGAGAACTATGAAGACCAGTGGTGGTCTCACTCGTGGTCGAGGAGTGGTTGAAGGCGTTTTGACTAAATGGACTCAAACTATAAAGACCAGTGAGTGGTGATCTCGCTCGTGGTCGAGGAGTGAGTGAAGGCGTTTTGGCAGCGATGCAGCATGTGTGTGAGGAAGTGGACATTCTCACATTCTCTTGACCAACTCTTCTAATAAAAGGCGCCTGATCTCAATGTTCATGGAGGAATTCACAGACTTCCAGATGGAGTGCGAGCACGCCAGTGACGACGCGAATACCCTCATAATAACGACAGCTCTCTCTCGATACTGAGGGTTGTGGTAGCGAGCGGAGCCCACACAAGGGACTGTTGATTCACAACCCGCAGTATCGCACAAAGTGTGCCTGGACAATTTCGGTTTGGAACGAGCTGGGCTAGCTCCGCCCCTAGGAGGTCAACTACCCCTGCGCGCCATCGTACTATGTTCTGGGCAATGGGGCGCAACTCCCCAAACGACTTACCCAGTGCATTACACTCTTTTGCCACAGATCGACGCCATGTGATTTTAGGACCCCCTCTTGGTCGGCCTTGGTTGGAAATGGGGTTCCATTTCATGGCATGCAAAATAATGCTATTTTAGGGGGATTCATGCTCACGTCGTAAACGTCGTATTTGTCACAAAGTTGTAAACCTCTGTCATTTTACTACGGAGATGATGACGAACACGACATCTACGATACTGAGCGTGAGCCCCCCCCCCCCCCCCCCCTATTATAATTATCCTATATGTTCCTTAAGTTTAGTTAATTTTAAACTAAAGGACTCAAACACAATCAACAGTACTCTAGTGCATTTGCACCACGACCCCAGTCGTATGATTCCGTATCATGCCTAGATAGCTTCCTCGCTGAGAACATCCTTTTTCCTCTCCATAGGAATAAAAGTGCCTTCAACAGTACTCTATTGCATTCGCCTCATCACTCCCAGTTATGTGATACCCATCCTGCCTCGATATCGCTTCCTTGCCAAGAATATCATTTTTCCAGTTCCTACAAAGGACTTAAAATGCCTTCAACAGTAGTCTATTGCATTCGCCTCATCACCTCCTGTCTTATGATACTCACCTTGCCTAGATATCGATTCCTTGCGAAGAACATCCTTTTTCCTCTCCAATGGACCCAAAATGCATGGAACAGTAGTCTACTACATTCACCCCATCTCCCCCAGTCATATGATACCCATCATGACTTGATATCACTTCTTTCACAAGAATGTCCTCTCCAAAGGGCCCAAAATGCCATGAGTTCTGACCGAAGGACTCAAAGTGCCTTTCACAGAACTCCAGTGCATTTGTCTCATTACCACGAGTCAGAATATACCTATGCCTACCAGCTTTGGTTGATGTTCCATTTCATGATTAATAGAGTCCTTTTGTCCTGACACACATATCCAGCAGCACCAAAATATAACCGTGTGGTACTTATAATAACCAAAGGAGGCTATGTACCAAATTTAGTAATGGGTTTTTTTCCTTTGAAATCATTAAAAAGACCTAAGCGAGAAACTCTATAAAATTTTACATTTTTGGATGTAGCTTTTTATCTACTGCACAGATCAGAGCAAATGATAGCCTATCCACACCCTTGGAACACAGTCAGTCCGTGAGAAAAGAAAGCAGATCTCGATACGCTCCCTACGAGGCTGTAGCCCTGCCAAAGAACAACGAGAACGACGAAAACAAGAAAAATTTGAAAAATAGCGATTTCCAAACTATTATATCTCGGGTGTTTTTCGTCGTGTCAGCTTTAAATTTGCAGCACTTCGTAAGACTACCGGAGAAAAGGACCAAACCACATTTGAACCCCCCGATCACCCGGGGCCGGAGCTACAGAGTTCCGAAAACCCGTACTTGTTGTGTCGCGTAAACATAGTCTTGGTCATTTTTTATGGATTTCGTATTTTTGTCGATTTTTTCCTTTTTCTTTGGTGGGCGTAATAGGTAAAGACATGTATGGCATATACGGCCAACTACTAAAGTTGGATGCACAGCGGGTGAATCTGGAGAATTTCCGGTTAAAGCCGGAGTTGACCAAGGCAGTGTATTGAGTCCCTGATGAAGATGAAGAAGCAACAACTTATTAATTAATTAATCGGCGATAATACGATCCAAGGCCGAGCTGAGCCGAGCCGAGCCCGCAGAAGGAAGCTGAAATTACACCGCCAGAATGGGCGGCAGAAGCAGGCAATGCGAAACCGCAGAGTGGTATCAAAGGGCAAGGAAGAAGAAGTACTATTGGATCCGAAAAGTCGAGTCGAATTATCGAGTTCAATATATAAATTTTATATTTAAAAAACTTATAAAACCCCATAAATAAATAATAAATTTATCCCCATTCCCTCCTTATAAGACTCTGCTTCGTAATACATTTTCCAATATCATACGGCTGTAGGGACGGTGGCAAGTCCATATGCTGAACTTCGTAGGGATATTTCCATGGTAAACGTTCGTTGTTTTCATTTTTTGTCTGATTGTCATTTGACGGCACCGATGATGACTTTGTAGCCGCTTGTCGTGCTGAAAATAAATAAATGATTTTCAAAATACAATACAAATTGAATGCATTCAATTTACTCACCAAGTCGTTCTAATTCATTCAACTGGTCGAACGTGTAGTGACTAAAATGGCAAATTAATCCGAATTTGCACTCTTTTCCATTCAAGAATCGATTACACGGCGTTTTCTTGCATTCCTCGGCAAGTATATCGCGTGGATCTGAAAATAAAATAACAATCATCGCATGGTGAATAAAATGAAATCCAAGCTAGTCTTTCTGAACCCGAGTTCTATGTGTAAACGACGACAAATTGAAAATACGGCGTTCTTACTATTTCCATTTGTCTGTGCAATACGTTCATTATAGGCCTTGTTATATTTGTACAATTTTCCGCAAAAGAGAGCGGTTGGCATGGGTCAGTGGATAGAGAGCAAGTCTTACCCATCAAGGGGTCGTTGGTTCGAAGCCTGCCTGGAACGGTTTTTTTTCCTGCGCGTTCATTTTATTTTAAACATTCATCAACTAAGACCCACCATACACGCAGCGATCGATCGACAGATCCGTCGCCCGATATCGGTATCGGCCGATGGATCGGCCTATGTATGCGCCTATCGTTGGCAATTTTTTTCATAGTTCCATATAATTTTGATAAGCTGACATTTTGTGGCGATCCATCGGCCGATCGATTGGGCGATGGATCGCTCCGTCTATGTGGGCGTAGGTTAGGTTAGAAGGGTTGCCATGAATGACACAGCACACTTAGACCACATACATATATGGGTAACATACAAACACACTTTTCTTCTTGCATTGAAGGATTTTCGCAGCTCTTGGCCGTTGTAAAACGGGTTGCTCCGGTGCGTAGAACCGGCTGCCGCAGAAACGATTCAAACGTGCCAAAATGCCTCACTCCGTACTGTTACTGGCTGTCTCCTGATGTCACCCCAGAACCATCTACATCAGGAAACCAGGATGATGCCTTTAGGGGACCACAACCAGCTTCTTGCCAAGCAATACCTGGTGGGTTGCTACCGAAGTGATCACCCAAACTCCAACCTCATGGACAAGACGCCGCCGCCCAGACATGTCAGGCGCGACCTGATGGACCTAGAAAGGGATGTCCAGAGGTACAAAAGGGTACCCTTCGATAGTGGCGCACACAGGTTGGCCATCGCAGCGATACATAGGGAGGAGGTTAATCAGTCAATCGCTGGCTTAGGTTTGAATCCAGTTCTTTCGTCCATACCACCAATGCTATCTCCGGAAGGGGAAAGACTTCCGAGAGCTACGAGAACAACACTCGCCCAGCTTCGGTCAGGCTGGTGTTCACGACTGAACCTCTATCTATCCCGCATCTACCAGGACGTATCAAACATCTGTCCTGCATGTAACGGAGCCCCTCACGATGTAAACCATATCTTTCACTGCCCAGCTGCACCCACGCACCTGACTCCTAGATCGCTGTGGGAGAACCCAATAGAGGCAGCTAACTTTCTATCCCTCAATATCGGGGATGAAGAGGAATCCGTAGGCATGTAACCAACAAATACACCGAATTCTGACCATAGCTACAACAACAACAACAACCACATATATGGGTCCGTTGTGATACCCCAGGCATCTACTAACCTGTATATTAGAGTTTAATCATTGAACCAGCCGGAGCTGATAATGAAATTAAGGAGCTTATCGACATCCATGTCTTTAAGGTCATCGAAATCTCCGAAAAAGAAGGACCCAAAAATCTCCTTCTTACGGCTAAGGCAGAGCAGGCACAAAGAAGATGGAAAGTACTCTCCTCCTCATCTTCGTCATCGCAACTCCTATAAAAATCCCTGTAAGGAAGTTGGAGTCCTCGGGCGTGTTCGCCTATCAGACAGTGTCCAGTTATAACTCCCACCAACACGCTGATGTGCTTTCTTCCCAATGACCGAAGTTTGGAAGAGCGGCCAGGATCGATGTAAGGCCACAGTTTTGTTATTTGGTACGTGCTGCTGATACTCCATCTAGTGTTAGCCCTGCTAACCGCGTTAGCCATTATTAACATTTTACAGGCAGCCGTGGGAATTCCAATTTTGTGAGGCTCCGACATCATCTCCCTAGTCCCTGCTCGAGCAAGCTCGTCGGCCCTGGAGTTGCCAGCGAAACCGCTGTGGCCAGGAATCCAGCACAACAGAATGTTGAAGAAATTCCCCAGCTCAACGAGAGACAAGCGGCATTCTTCCACCAACTTGGATGAGGTGGAAACGAAATCGATAGACCTTATTGCTGCCTGACTATCTGTGTATATAAGGATGTCCCTGGAGGTTACGATGTTACGTTCCAACCATGTCAGAACCTCTAATATCCCCGAGACTTCCGCCTGGAAAACGGTGCAGTGATCTGGTAAACGAAGTGAAATATAAATTTTCAGGCTTTCGGAGTATACACCGGCACCTACTCGTTCGTCACTCCTAGAGCCATCCGTATAGAAGTCAATAGAATCCCGTCCTGCGGGGACAGTATCTACCCAGCGGCTCCGCAAAGGAATCAGACTTGTAAAGTTCTTTCCGAAAGCAAGCGCAGGAGATGTGTAGTCGGACGTTATGGGTACTTAACGTTGCCCAGTGACCAGTCTCACGGAGGCGAATGGCCGTATTGGTAGCTACTTGTTCAGCAAAAATATCCTTCCGTCCGTTCACCAAACAATAACACCATGTAAAAGCACGGGACGCAAGACTGACACAAATAGCCAGTAGACAACCTTTGGCTGCAGGCCCCAATTTTTTTACCAATGGCTCTCTTACAAGAGTAAAGCGCCGTATTAGCCTTATTCACACGTTCTTGTATGTTCAGCTTCCACGAAAGTTTCTTATCTAGGATTACACCCAGAAACTTTGCTTTATCAGTGAACACCAACCTCGTCCCTTCCAATAGTGGAGGTGTGAGATCAGGAACTCTGTATCGCTTTGTAGAGAGAACAAGCTTTTTTTTTGTCCGGGTTTACCCTAACGCCAGCATAACTGGCCCAAATTGATAGAATAGTGCATTCTCTATTATTTCACAGAGAACGTTTGGAAACTTGCCCGAGAAGGCAATGGCAATACCGTCCGCATAATCACCTTACACCCTACCCCTTCCAGGTCCAAAAGCAGTTTATTCACCGCCAGATTCCAGAGAAGAGGAGAGAGAACCCCGCCTTGGGGGGTTCCCCTACTTACACGCCTTCATTCCGGCGACACACCCAGACTCGCATGTATAACCTTAGATGTCGTCTTATCTCAGACTTGCGAGTGCATCAGTGATTGCAACCAGTTGAACATTGTTAAAAGCCCCCTGAATATCCAAAAAGGCCACCAAGATGTATTTTTTACAAGCAAGAGATTTTTCGATGTGACTTACCAGGGAATGTAGGGCGGTGGGGCGTAATATTATAATTTATATTCGGTTATGGCTTTTAGCTATCGTTTGTCTAATGATAAAAATTGGTTTCTGGAATATGCGTACTCTGCGTAATATGGCCGAAAACACAAAATCCGTGCACCGGCAATGCTCCCGATGGGCTATGTAGCTTCTGACGAAGCTCCGGCTTCCATCTTGGAGCCATCCGTAGAGTAGAGGTTCAGCGCCTTCCTGCGTCCATGATCAACTACCGGGATCTATTCCCTATCGGGTATCTTGACTCCGAAGTTTATATTGAAACCTACTTGCGCTTTTATATAGAGCCGGTGGTATTATTATCCATTTTCAGTATGTTGCTTTTCGTGTTGAGTGCTGTCCACTAGACCAAAACTCCATACGTTAGTATCGGTCTTACGACAGCTGTCTATATCCAGTGAGTGATTCTCGGGTTGAGGCCTCACCTTTTACCAAGCAAGCTTTTGCAGGTGTGAAAGGCGATGTTGGCCTTCCTGATTCGTTCTTTGGCGTTACGACCCCAACTGAGTCTACTATCCGTGATCATCCCCAAGTACGTTGCATGGTTTGACAAGCTAAGTCGGTGTCACCCATCTTGGCAAGATAAATTCCTGAATTCTGATTCTCCTTGTGAAGAGGACTACTTCAGTCTTCTGAGGATTTGCACTTGGACCTCTTCTATTTGCCCACCTTAGTAACTTACTGAGAGCCATAGTTGTAAGTTCTGACAGTGTGCCCGTGTGCTTGCCTGATACGAGTATCACGACATCGTGGAGACCACTTCGTATAGAGCAGCTTCTACCGATTCCTCTTTCTTGTAAGCGTGCTGAGTTCTACCCATCTATAAATTTTTCCATCGTTTTTAGCAGAAAGGACGTTAGACTGATATGTCTAAAATCCTTAGGATTGTCATGGCAACTCTTGCCTATTTTAGATGTGAAGACCACTCTAGACTCCCACCACGCCAGAGATACGTAGCCTAGTCGGAGACATCCCTTTAGTATGGCAGCAACCCAAGGAGTTATTGTGTCCATGGGTTTTTGAGGCATTGCATTCCGTCAGGACCTGCCGATTTAAACGCGTCAAACGAGCTTATCGCCCATTTTAAGCGTTTGCACGTGAATAGTCCCGAGATGTGGCCTCTTCTCGCGCCACCATTTCCTATTTTCGGCCGTGTTACGAGGGTGTGATGGTCCTCACAGCTAGGGAAGGGTGCATTTAGAAAATTACGTAGTGTTTTTACACTATCTTGTGTCCAACCCCCATCCTCCTTGTTGAGGGTGGTGGGCAGTGTCGGATTTTTGGAGATTAATTTTCTAAGGCGGCTATTACACTATTATATAAAAGTTCTTTTACAAATATCTTTTATAAAATATATTTTCAAGGAACTTTTAGTGTAATAGCCGCCTTAGCCTTGATGCTTCCGTCGAGCTTTCAATTTGGCTGCAAACAGAGAAGAGAGAGAGAGATAAGGAAGGATAATCACAATCTATGTACACTAAATCTCCTGAAGCAATTTTACCTCATTCCGTTTGTAAACAGAGAGACACGCGTCCTCTACCCCGGAACATCCCCGCGATCCATATGGTCCCGAACCAACCTGTCAAACTCACATTCTCCAATTCCATCTCATCTCCCCGAAACACCCGCCCGGTCCATATAGTAGAAAAACCAGGCCAAAACAATGCTGCCGGAAAATTTCTTCGTTTCTCTCGGGTAATTTAATTTTCTTACTCCTCTGGCTGTAAGTCTCTCCAGTTATTCTTCTTAGCGCTCTTGTTTCTTAAATGCTTTTAGTGAGTTCCTGTACTCGTTCCATGCCTCATACCGCCCCGTACATTTGCGTTGCGTTCACACTAGCAGTCAAACCAATGCAACGATTCTGAATTTTGAGCAAGTGGTTTGACCACTGGTGTCTGGTGAGTATCTAATGTAAGGGTTTACGCAAATATAGGGGGATTCATGCTCACGTCGTAAACGTTGTATTTGTTGTAAAGTTGTAACTTCTGTCTTTTTATTATAGAGATGACAGAAGTGTTCGACGAATACGACGTTTACGACACTGAGCGTGAATCCCCCTTATGTAAAACTTTCGTCTTGTAAATTTGGAACTCTGCACCCTCATTTGAATGAAGCTGTTATTTAGTAGGCTGGCTGAGCACCCAGCACCACAAAGAAGCGAGCGAGCGTGGTTGGCGAACTGTATTTGCTATTTGATTTCATGGATTCTCCGCAATCTCCATGGCATATGTAATTGTCTACCCTTTCGATGGTTTAGTTATTGCAAATAGTATTTACCTCTTATTCTGGCCATGTAATCTGCCTTGGCAATCTTATGTGGTAAGCCGTCATTGTGGCTTTTTCTTATGCTTACACTACATTTCATCCGCTTGTCGCAGTATTCACAGTAATAACTGCGTCCCATTTCAATCTTCCTTACAGAAAGATGTGGAAAACCAGGAAGAACCGACTGTTTTGTTTACATCCCTTGACAACTGGATGAGTTCAGAAGCCGGAACCGTTCAGGAGCGATGAGGTAAATTTCCCCTACTGCTCTAAGCACATTCCGATTTCACCGAGCAGAAGATATTTCTGACCGGTTTGTCGAGCATGTAGCGACAATGATTTAGGCAGCTCACAGGTGATATCCAGGCCGTTACTTTACAGAAGGAAAATTAACTTTTATAAACACACATGAAAAGGAAAGTTCTAGACAAAAATTTCACAGCTGAGAGTACATGTCGTCCAGAAGGCGCAAAATGGATTACCGATTACCGGCTAGTTCCGCTACGGTTCCGTCACAGTGCGTATCTCCTGAACCTATCCATTGTTGACAACCACCATTGGCAGCATTGCCAACTAGCATAAATCACTCCTTGCCAACGCCACTTTCGGGCTCCGTTACTGCGAAACGTTCTTTGCCTCCACTAGTGAAGAAGAAAAGAACGTCAAAAGATTGCTGTCAAACGTTTTACTCCATTTCTCTACGCAGTGTTCTACATTTCGCGGTGATGCAAATTTAAACAAACATGAGAGGAGGAGATAGAAATCGGCGTTCACGATCGAAAGAGCGCTCTATGAAGGATCGGGCACGCGACTTTGATCGCGATCGTAGACGGCCACGTTCGCGATCTAAGGAGCGACTGGAACGTCCACGCTCCCGGGATCGTAGACGATCCAAATCGAAAGATCGCAACGAACGAATTCAAAAGTCCCCGGATCGATATCGAAGATCCCGGTCCAGGGACAAAGCCACTGTGAAGGCTGATATTAAGAACATAAAACTGGGCTCGTTACCGGCACCGCCAGATTCGAAAGATGTCAAAACGGTGAAACCTGACCCGGCTGGCGGCGCCCTAAAAACAGAAGAGGAGTTGGAAAATGAGAAGAAGGAGGGCAAGAAACAAGAACCGCTTTCCCTGGAAGAATTGCTAGAGCGAAAGAAAAAGGAGGAGGCGGCGCGCAGCAAGCCGGTGTTCATGACGAAGGAGCAACGTGCTGTCGAAGCACTGAAAAGGCGGCAGGAACAGGTTGCAGCTATTCGAGCCGCCCAGTTTAGTGGCCAACCACGACCCGTCGCCAACGATCCCCTTCTAGCCCTGGGAAAGAGCGCCGAAAGGGAGAAAGGTGGATACAATGATCGTGAACGTGTCAGGGAACGGGATCGTGATCGAGAACGTGACCGCGAAGACAACAAACACGGCCGAAGGGATCGCGAAGACAAGGAAAAAGATCCGTCATCGTCAAAGAAAACGGAGGACGTTACCCATAAGGATAAAGAGAAAGAGCTGGAGGCAATCCGAGAACGATACTTGGGCATTATTAAGAAGAAGCGTCGAGTGCGGCGCTTGAACGACAGGAAGTTCGTCTTTGATTGGGACACCGCGGAGGACACGTCCGTGGACTATAACAATCTGTACAAGGAGCGACATCATGTGCAATTTTACGGTCGCGGAAATGTTGCAGGTAAGGTCCTACCTAAAGTTTTCCATTTTTCACCATTTTTTGCCCCATATTCATTTCGCCAGGTATCGACATCAAGGAGCAAAAACGCAAGCAGAGCAAATTCTACGGCGATTTGTTGGAGAAGCGACGTACCGAGGCGGAAAAGGAGCAAGAGAAGGTGCGCTTGAAGAAGGTGAAGCGCAAGGAGGATAAGCAAAAGTGGGACGACCGACACTGGTCCGAGAAGGAAATCGACGAAATGACCGAGCGTGATTGGCGTATATTCCGCGAGGACTACAACATCACCATCAAAGGTGGCAAAATACCGAACCCGATTCGCAATTGGACCGAGTCCGGCTTCCCGCCAGCCCTTCTCGAAATCATCGAACGTGTGGGCTACAAAGAACCCACTCCCATCCAGCGTCAGGCCATTCCAATTGGTTTGCAAAATCGAGACATCATTGGTGTGGCCGAAACTGGCTCCGGCAAGACATTGGCTTTCCTAATTCCACTGCTCGCCTGGATTCAATCGTTGCCCAAGATCGAACGACTCGAGGATGCCGACCAAGGACCGTACGCGATTATTATGGCCCCGACTCGCGAGTTGGCTCAACAAATTGAGGAGGAAACTGTTAAATTCGGTCAACCGCTGGGCATTCGAACGGTCGTCGTTGTAGGCGGTTTGTCGCGAGAAGAACAAGGCTTCAGGCTTCGCCTCGGCTGTGAAATTGTCATCGCCACGCCCGGTCGTTTGATTGATGTGTTAGAAAACAGATATCTTGTGTTGAATCAGTGTACGTACATTGTTCTCGACGAGGCTGATCGTATGATTGACATGGGCTTCGAGCCTGATGTCCAGAAAATTCTCGAATTCATGCCCGTGACAAATCTCAAGCCGGATAGCGAGGAGGCGGAGGATGCAAGCAAACTCATGGAGAATTTCTATTCGAAGAAGAAGTATCGACAAACTGTGATGTTTACGGCAACTATGCCGCCGGCAGTCGAACGTTTAGCACGCACCTATCTCCGTCGTCCCGCCACGGTTTATATCGGCTCAATCGGCAAGCCAACCGAACGTACGGAGCAAATTGTCTATATGATGGGCGAAAATGACAAACGCAAAAAGCTTATGGAGATTCTGTCGAAAGGACTCGAACCACCCGTCATCATTTTCGTCAACCAGAAGAAGGGAGCGGACGTACTGGCCAAAGGACTGGAGAAATTCGGCTACAACTCGTGCACGTTGCACGGTGGCAAAGGACAAGAACAGCGAGAGTATGCTTTGGCTTCGCTCAAAAATGGCTCTAAAGATATTCTGGTGGCAACCGATGTGGCCGGTCGTGGTATCGATATTAAAGATGTATCTATGGTCATTAACTATGACATGGCAAAATCTATTGAAGATTACACGCATCGTATTGGTCGTACCGGTCGTGCCGGTAAAAATGGTATTGCCATCAGTTTCGTTACGAAAGATGATAGTATACTGTTCTATGATTTGAAACAGTGTGTGATGGCCAGTCCAGTGTCCAATTGTCCACCGGAACTTATGAATCACCCCGAGGCCCAACACAAGCCTGGTACCGTTGTGACGAAAAAACGGCGTGAGGAGAAGATTTTTGCATAAAAAGATATATATGTATAATATGATTTGTGTTTGTACGGTTGAATCAGATGCAATAAAATGGAAAAGCAAAATAACGCAACATGTTTTTTTCTTTCGAGTTTTTTTTTGGATATCAAAGTTTTCTCGTATTGGGAACAATATTGGCATGACGTGGATATGTATGTTTTACGAAGACGATATTGGTTATATCCTTATTACTCTTCATATCGATTCCCAGCCTCCGTTTGCCAATTTCAATAACACCCATACGTCAACCATACAACGCATTCGGACCATTCCATGTCCTACCCCTCATTTCACATTTTTAGGCGCGATGCAGACTTGCTGTTTTCCCCGCGTTGCCCTACAGCTACTCGTACTACGGTGTTCACATATGCGCGGTTCCGCGCAGTAAGACGTAACGAACGATTTCCAAGACATGGCTTTAATACACAGATACTATCCTGGAAAAATCTTGGTTAGGTTAGGTAGAGTGGTAGCCTAACGGCTCCGCGTAGACCGCTGGGGTCCATAGCGATACCACATATTCCAGTTACTTATCCTGTGTCGGTGTTAGCCCTTACCAGAAGATCGTTGTTGAGCTGGAAGGAACCTGATTCATTGGCGAAGCTCAAGAGGCTTCTCCAACTGAGTCCTGAAACTCCTTTAAGATCGTTGAACAAGTAAGCTCCTAGGCACTTTAATTTTCTTCTAGCGAGTGCAGGACATTCGCATAGAAGATGCTTTAGAGTTTCTTTCGTGTTTGGTATCCGGCAAATCCTGCAGTCAGCGCTAGTTATTAGCTTCAGTTTGTACGCGTGTTCCCCTATTAAGCAGTGGCCCGTTAGTATGCCCACTATAGTGCACACTGACTTCTGGGTAGTCCTAAGAGGCTTTTGGTTTTCCTTTTGTGATGAGAGCTCCAAAATATTTACGTTATTCTGGAGTCGTTTGTGTTAAGCCAATTAGCGTTGGCTTTTTCGTACATTTTGTCGTCCAGTATCTTCTTGCCTGTTTGTATTGGCGTGAGCAACTCTTATTCTATCCCTCGTTCGAGACTAGCACCCTGTTTGGCTAGTTCGTCCACTATTTCGTTGCCCAGAACACCGCATCCGAAGATGCCCGTGGAGACGGAGCCTAAGGTAGCATATTACCGTGAAGGTCGGGCCGTGCCATCTGGCGAAGAAAAAGGCTCCTCAACGAGCTAAGAAACGGCCTATGTTTGCTGTAGCTCAGTTCGGGAGATGTGGCCGCTCGTTGCCCCTATCTTTTACGTATTAACAAAAATTCATAGGCCTGGGGAAGACAACACAAACAGAGGAGGTAGAAATGGGGAATAAAAAAAATATAGTCGATAAGGATGGAATGGTTGACGGACGGATCAGACGCCCACACGGTCGCGCCTGGGTCCGGGTGTAATGGGACCCTCGGCCTCTGGTTTCGTACCACCAACAGATCACTACTCATCAGGTGCTGCTTCGATCTGCTGGTGGGAGCAGCACTACCAGACCATAATATGGTTCATTACAGGTGGTTCATTACAGAACCCACCGGAGTTTCACGGCCCTAGCTGATCCCAGTGCTTGTAGAGCTGTTAGGTAGTTAGTAGGCACTGTCTTCGACTTGATAATAACGGACTGTAGCGCCTTTACTGCTGCTTGACTGTCCGAATGTATAACGAATCTACCCTTTTTCTGGGATGATTTCATCACCTCGGCTACCTTTTGGAACGCAAGCACCTTTGCCTAGAACATGTCGGCCACAGCACACTTAGACCTCAATAGGTCCGTTGTGATACCACCAGGATACATCCTCCCTTGCCACTACTGACAGTTAAAACCACCTAGAGCTACTAATAAAACATTGGAGTTTTACAACATCCGTGCTTTCTAGCTCTCCCAGCTCAGTGAAGAAATAAGATCCAAGCATCGATCTCCTCCTACCTGCCAAAGCAGGACAGGAGCAGAGGAGGTGGAAACTACACTCTTCCTCCTTCACATCTCCACAGCTTCTACAAAAATCATTGTAAGGAAGCCGAAGTCTCCTGGCATGCTCTCCAATGGGAAAGTGCTCAGTTATGATACCCACTACCGAGCTAATATGTCTTCTATTTAGCAACAGTAGATTTGCGGATCGGGTGATGTCAAATCTGGGGCACAGCGACCTAGTACCTCCTCCATCTAGCATTGGCGTGGCAAACGCCTCAGATTTGACAATGATTTTACATGAGTAGATGGGCTGGCAGATATTCCTATACTGCTGTAGCTCCTCGTTCGAGGAGCCTAGTCTGGCAAGCACATCAGCCTGACAGTTACCTTCTAAGCCACTATGACTAGGAACCAAGCGCAGGAGAATGTTAAAATATATCCCCATTTCGGAGAGGGATGATCGACAATTTGCCACTGTCTTAGACAGGTAAGGTCTTAAAAAGTTTCGCTTTTCGAATCCCCATTGGGCGCCGAATATTTTCAGTTTTTCGACCATTTTTGTTTACTATTTTCCACTGTTCATTGACGTAGGGGTATGGTAGATTACGGTTAATTAAATGGATAGTGAACTAAAGGTTTTAAGAATTTCAGGGGCATATTCCACGAAAAAATTTGCAACTACGGGCGTAATGGCCCGTCATCGGACCTGATCATCTGGGTAGTTTCCCTACAATTGTCTGTGTCTCAGTCGTCATTTGACCGACTATCCAGATTATCCAGACGGCTCAGGTCCGAGACGGGTCGCTGCGCCGCAATCACTACATTTATATCGCGGGACTATCTTCGAGGTTTAACTAAATCGATTTAACTCACGACGATGTAAACGTATCGGTTTAGATAGTTTTGGTACTAACTTTTAGCTCTACTTGCAATGCAGAACTGGCCTTAAAAGTTGAAACTAGAGGGTGTTGCTGTGTTCGCTAATGGTATTGTTGGTGATACTCGTAATCCATTTTATATGTACATATGTAAATACCTCATCCCTTTCTGAAATTCTGCATACGCTTCATCCTGTGGTTGTAGCGGTATAAACGCGCTTTTATTGGGAGGTTATTGCCTCTTGACATTTTTCACAAACCAATAACTGACATCTTTCATAATTAGTACCTCTCCGTATAGTCGGTATAAACACACCACGAACAAGTACTTACACTAAAACGATTTAGTTAAATCGCCTTTTAGTTCCACGATATAAACGTGGCCAATGAAAGTGTAAAATGTAAAGTTCGGAGTTGCAGCTTTGCAGCAGAACTGCCTGTATATTTTTACAATTTAAAATTAAAAACACCTTATTCCTTATTGAATTTAATTAATGCAGGTTGGATTGGGAATGAACCATAACCTATTTTTTTAATTGTCATCCGTTATCGCATCGCACGAAAATCGTACCGTGTATGTGCAGCGGAGATCGTCAGATATTTTGTAGCGATCCATCGTCAGATCGATCTGACGACGGATTGCATCGTATATGGGGCTATATTAGCATTATCTCATTTTCTAGATCGTGACGGTATGTCTCGTGCGAAGATTCTTTTAGACACTCATTTCCCCGATAGTTCTCCGAAAGCGACTCATAGTCAGCACGTACAGGAGTGGATGGGGAACACTGGCGTCTCAGGAGCTATCATCTCTACGGAGAAGGTTCTATGGGCTATCTCAAGCTTTGAACCCTTTAAGTCAGCCGGACCGGATGGCATTATACCTGCGGACTTGCAACATACGGTAGATATTGTTGCCCCGTGGGTTGAGAAAATCTTTAAGGCATGCTTGGACCTTGTTTACATTCCACGAATATGGCTTGACGTCAACGTGGTATTTATTCCCAAGGCAGGGAAGAGCTCTCATGTGGGACCCAAAGACCTACGACCCATTAGTCTTTCATCAACACTCTTGAAATTGCTCGAGAGGCTCATTGATATCTACCTACGGAGCACGATACCAGAAAGTCTGCTCGCGGCATCACAACATGCCTACACCAAGGGCAGATCTGTAGATACAGCTCTACATTCCATTGTGAGTTATATAGAGAAATCGCTCAGCTACGGCGAATTTACTCTAGTTACCTTTTTGGATATAGAAGGTGCCTTTAACTATGTCAAGCCAGAGGCGATCATCGGCGCTCTCATAGGCCTTGAGGTTGAGAGTTCCTTGGTCCAACTCATTAACCTGATGTTAACATCCAGAGTGATCACATCAAAACTGGGGACTTCGTCAGTCTGCCATAGTGTTTGCAGGGGTACTCCTCAAGGCGGTGTGCATTCACCGCTTCTTTGGAACGTTACGGTCAACAGACTGCTCTTAGACCTGGAGGAATTGGGTTGTAAGGTGACCGCATATTCCGATGATATCTCCATTGCTGTCTCTGGTAAGTTCCCAGGAACTCTTAGCGAAGTAACGCAGCATGCGCTATCTCTTTTGATTAATTGGACTAATATTATTTTTATTTTGCAATAAATTTGAATAATAGCAAAGTTAAAAAGGTGTTTTTAATTTTAAATTATAAAATTCATGGACTTTGCGGTTAAATATTTTTATCATTTTTTTTTAACATAAGACTCGCAGCCTGTATATGTTTTTTTTTAAACTACGCTAAAACGTAACGAGCGATTTTCTATAAATTGAACAGGACGCTAAAAATAGTGAGTACGAGTGAGTGTCATATATGTATGTATGTATTATACAAATCTAGAAACGAAAACTGATCAGCGTCAACCGCTTTAATTACAGAAGACTATTCTCTCCACCACTTATATATCTGCGAAGATCTTGAACGGCAAATTAGGTCCATTTTCTGTCATCTTGACATAGGATACCGTCAATTTTTCATACTAAAAACTAATATTTACTCTGCAAAGCAATTACTAACTAGCGAAAATTGACCAACTTTCTTCCCTTCACTCAACTGAAAAACGGACTTTCAATTGTCTAAAATATCTTTCTTATCAATTATCTTTCCAACTATTTTTGCCGCATTAAAATCAATTTTTGTTTGTTTTACGTAAAAGATCTCCGGTAATTCTTTGATGGGATAAAATGATAAAAAACGACTGTGACCGTGTAATTGATTTCCTGCGACCGAAAGATATGAAAGGAAAATGATTAGACAGGAAGAAGGAAAATCTTTTTCTCTTGATCTCATTTCTCTTTATGTATGTTACGTTTCTTTCTGCCGATTTAATTCCGGTAATTTGAGGTCGATAAAAAAAATGAGGATTCAGTCATGTTTCCTCTTGAGATTTTTTTTTCAATTGACTATGTGGTCCTGGGGATGTTGGGCGTGTCCTTTGTTCTAGAAAATTAATGTCAAATTTACAACGCTGGGAAATAAGTTATGATTGATTTGAACGATTAATTTTTCATGATGTTAAACACTTGCATTGATTTTCTTATTATGCTTATAGCCGCCATACATTATCCGATCCGTCGCCCGATCGATCGGCCGATGGATCGCCACAAAATATCTGCCGATCTCCACTGCACACACACTGAGCGATTTTCGTGCGATGCGATAACGAATGACAATTCCAAAAATAGGTTATGATTCACTCCCAATCGAACTTAGATTAATTTTTGTTAACTATTTGGATGTGTGTGGTATTTTCGTATACCACATATTTGATATTTCAATTGCAGTGCCATTTAAATCATAAGAATCCTTGAAATTTTATAATTTAATAATTTGGTAATTTGACATTCACTTGCGATAATCACATACACTATCCAATCGATCGTCACCGATCGATCGCACGAAAATCGCACAAAAATATCGGCAGATCAAAATTGATCGGCCGATCGGTGCGATTTCCACATACACAGGCCGTTTTAAACGTGCCATACACACACCGATCGATCGGCCGATCCGTCGCCCGAAATCGATATCGGCCGATGGATCGGCCTGTGTATGTGGAAATCGCACCGATCGGCCGATCAATTTTGATCTGCCGATATTTTTGTGCGATTTTCGTGCGATCGATCGGTGACGATCGATTGGATAGTGTATGTGATTATCGCAAGTGAATGTCAAATTACCAAATTATTAAATTATAAAATTTCAAGGATTCTTATGATTTAAATGGCACTGCAATTGAAATATCAAATATGTGGTATACGAAAATACCACACACATTCAAATAGTTAACAAAAATGAATCTAGGTTGGATTGGGAGTGAATCATAACCTATTTTTTGAATTGTCATTCGTTATCGCATCGCACGAAAATCGCTCAGTGTGTGTGCAGTGGAGATCGGCAGATATTTTGTGGCGATCCATCGGCCGATCGATCGGGCGACGGATCGGATAATGTATGGCGGCTATTAGGTGGATAGGTACGACCGATACTGGATGGGTTCAGAAGCTACCGAGCTATGCAGTCTGCGCCTGCTGAACGCCACTCTTGTTGTCACACACTCTTTATATTAAAGGCCGGTTGACACGTTCAAAGTGCACTTTGGCAAAGTATGACTTGAAAAGAATGTCCACCATTGTGAATTACCACTTTGCTACTTGCAAAAAACGCTGGTTTTAGCATGTCTAGGGAATTCACACCAAAACACATTATTCAGACCACTATAAATTGAATTAAAACCACCAACACCTCACTACTTCCCGCTCCAACAACTTTTTTCTGTGAACTTGTCGATTTACAATCAATTCTTTGATGGAAAGTTGAGCACCATCCTACTTTGCTTTGATAGGATGCTAGAGACTTCAAAGCACTTTGAAGGGGGTTGACACGTTCAAAGTAACCTCAAAGTAGGTTGTCAACGTACTTTGCCAAAGTGTACTTTGAACGTGTCAACCGGCCCTAAAGTCAAGGAGAAAGAAGAAAAGCTTGAGCAGTGAACAGCAATTTTCTTTCGGCGATTATTTGATCTTGACCTTAGTAGGCCGTTTTGTTTGTGGCGATCAGTCGGCCGCCTTATCATTCAGTGTATGTAGGCTCTTATAAGATTGAGTTGGAGTTATGTAAGCGTAGTGCTTCTAAAACATGGGGACTGCGACCGAACCGTTTGGTCACGAAACAGATTTAGAGCCCATATACAAGCGAGTCGCAACATCCACCGAACAATACCATTGTTCAAAATTGCTGTCAGTGTCCGAAGGCCGGATGATGGGACTGATTGGTGTCAACGGTTTCCACCTTCGAACTGGAGGTGCCCGTGGTTGTAGTGGCGCTAAATTCAATGTATTTGGTTGCGGGTGTTAGTTTACGCAACCGTAAAATCGTGAACCGCAGTGAATTGCGACCGCTGTACAAAAATCCCAAATTGTCAGACTGATGGAAAAGTTTGGAACATTTCTGCGTGTTTTGGGCTGAAATCCAAGTTGGTTCGACGGTGGTTCGCTGGTCCCCACATACGACGTATTTTGGTCACGCGTAATGGTCACGAGCGGTTTGGTCGTGGTTGCGCTCGATCAGGTATGGGAATGATGATCTTAAGATGGTTGTAAAAATAAGACCCAGTACCAGTAAATATAAAAGATTAGGTACTTTTTTAACGGAGAATTTCATGCTCTACAACTCTCACTTCCAGTATTTTTACGTATTAGTAGCTGTTTTCCAGTTACAGACGTTCAAATGTGACCATAAGATGGTTTTTCGCAAAGTTGAGAAAAATCGACGTTTTTAGACTGTCGATTGCGGCTACACCGTTAGACCGAATATGACGTTCAGGAGACTCATTCGACGTAGCATTTCATGCTTTTCGATTTATTCGTGAACTTTTTCTACCTTGGATCCACGGTTTTCAAGTTATAATCGAAAAACCAAAAAAAGTACCGAAATTTCGAGGTTTTTTTCGGATTTTGACCATGTTCCGCAAAAAAAAATTGGTGTGATGCTCCGGATTCGTGCTCATCACCCAACAAAAAAAAAATTAAAAAATGCAAGAAAAAAATTCTCCACCACAATTTGTTTCCCCAAATCACCCAATGGCCGAATTAATATTCAAGAATGGAAAACTTGTGAAGGAAGAGGAGAAGGTCGTCAACTGGGATGGATGTAATAATTGAAGACTCTCCTGAGGCCAGTAGCAATGGTGATGTCAATCTCACTTCCTATGCTCCTACTGGAGCATCTAAAAATTGTTAACCGAATTTTTATCCAGAACAAAAGTGAAGGTTATTTTTGTATGTTTATCGTGCAAAAACTTGTAAACCACTGCGGCGAATGTCGCAAAACTTTGCAGGAGTATATTTGGCGAGAATAGAGAGTAAGGTGATTCGCGACCACTTACAGTAAAGTCCCGTTTAACTGAACTCAAGGCTGCGGCGTTATTTTGGATAACGAAATTTTTCGTGAGTACTTTTGGAAGGCTGGGGAGGAAAATAAGGTGGTTCGCCACTCCAAAATGATGCCACATACAGTAAACCCCCGATTAACCAAACCAAACAGGGTGTCGACAATTCAGAAAGCAAAATTTTTCATCATAAGTACCTTCGGGAGAGTGGGGAGGAAAATAGGGTGGTTCACGACTCCATAATAATGTGTTTACATACAGTAAAATCCAATATAAGTCCGGCTACATACTGCCGAACCTGAGCTCGAACACGAATATGGTACAATGAACAATTTTCTCCAGATTTGTGTGAATTGTGTGGGTGTGTCTTCTTGAGCTATTCGGAGGACAGTTGTACCATGTTCGAGTACATACTAAAGAGGCCGGCGTCATCTCGGTTTGCAAAATTTACGGACAATCCTTGGAACTATTTACCTATTTATTATCTTTATCTATCTATCTATCGAGTATCTATCTACTATTTATTTTCTTCTTTCTACCTATTTTCTATCTATATATTTATATACATAAAAATGGAATGTATGTTTTTTCGTTTTTTTTTTTTTGCGGCCAAAGAACTCAATCTATTTTCATGAAAATTTCATAACCATATTCGTTATGATCCAGAATTTCCATTGACAATGAAAACAAATATCACTTGATGACCTAAATGTCCAGTGGGATATTATTTCTCTCTTTTTTTTTTAATTACCCAAAACAATTTATTGTTTTACACTCGTCGCCTTTGCGGACAAGCCTACGGCAGCCCTCTACCAAATAAATATGAAATTTATGGCTATCTTGACCAGAATTACTGTGCAATAATTTCGGCGGCTTGCGCTCCTTATCCGCTCGTCATCAAATCAGTCCTTTTTCGGCACGCATCCTATACGCCATGTCACCGCGCTACCTGATGAGGTGAAATGAGGCGAAGGCTCGAGACAAAAAAAAAACAAATTGCCTCATAATTTAGCTTAAACGACTCAATAGGACAATACGACTTGACATTTATGATCCGTTTTTATCTTTAGCAACACACTCTGACAGTGAGGTGTTAACTTTTATCCAAAAGGATCACAATAAATAGTCAATACGCAGAGCAGACTGGATTGTGAATGACTTTGTTAGTTTGTTGGGACTTCTTAATTCTGAAAGGAACATTGTCGATAATTGTAGGTGTTTAGTAGCCAAAGACACATACACAGGATCAGTTTAATTTAATGAACTGTTTAAGATAAGATTACGTTTTTTTGGACTAGGACAGCATGGTTTCTTGGAAGCATGTTAGCCTACGGAATTTATCAGCATATGTTTGTGCATTATTGAAATTAATTATGGAACTTTTCAATTTGATGTCGTTTATTAAAAAAAATCTAAAAAAATAAATAATTAAATACACATAATTTGAGTGAAGAAAATTGTACAATAATTTTCACAATAATACGCAAGCAGTCAGAGGATAGGCGTCCTATTTTGAAAACCTAATTATCCCGAACTTCAGCAAATCATTGGTCAATATACTAGCCAATCATCCGCTAGGGCAACTTAAAAGTGAGCCTTCCAACACTCTAAGGCCGGGCGCATCTTGAACATAGGCAGGGCAGCGCAGCGCAGCGCGCACATAGCATTGTTGTTGTAAAATCAGATTTTGACAATTGTTACAACAACAATGCTATGTGCGCGCTGCGCTGCGCTGCCCTGCCTACGTCCAAGATGCGGCCGGCCTAAGAAGTAGACGATGGGGTCAAAGTTCAGAAAGAACAGAAAAAAAAACATGAAATACCAGCAGAGCTAATCAAAAGTGGCACAAGTTATATATGAAACGATATGTCCGGGAAATCTGCAAGAACAAACAATGCCAAAAGAATGGAGTGAAATTATAATTTACCCAAAGGGGACAAGGTAGACTACAGCAACTAACGAGGCATCTCGCTGCTCTGTACTCACTATAAAATACTCCTCAAAATATTAAATTCAAGGATTCACCATACGCCAAAAAGTTAATTGGCCTTAAGTTCGCCACACATGAACGCGCACAACCACGACCGAACTTCCATCGATCCATCAATTTCATAGAACCATAAAGTAACAACTACAAGAGATGGAGCTTCATACGATTTAAGCAAAAGGGCAGAGCCCATTGAGACGCAAATAATCAAATGAAAGTTACCTTTAGAGGGATAGGGACGACAACACTTTAAAATGCTCTTCAAATGACAACTGCCTAGTACGTTTCATCGTATGAGTAACAAGCTTGTTATTCGGCATTACCACTTCGTGTACTTATGGAATCCAACACATAGGTATGCAACTATTAGGCAGGTACTCTTAATTCGTATGGAGTCCCACTTCTTGTTAACAATCTCTATTCTTTGATAGAACGGTGGAAATGAGGAGATTTTTTCTTCGCACGTTCTATGAAATTGATGGTTCGATAAAAGTTCGGTCATGGCTGTGCGCGTTCACGTGTGGCGACCTTTAATCCCCTCTGTTGTGAGTGGCGTAAGAAGTCCCTTTTTAAGAAAACTATTTATTACCTTAAATAACAATGCAGGCGTTTACATCGGCGTATTAAAATTCATTTTAAAATAACAAGTATATCATATATTAACCTACTTTCGATGTAAACGAGGCGTTCCAACTAATACAATATTTGATCTACATTTACGAGTAGACACATTTTAATATTCGTTCTACACAAACCAAAGAAGGTCGTGTGAAAGGTTCGTATCCAGGCTTTATATGGAGCTAGTTTTCCTGGAGTGTGTTCTATAACGGAGCTATAGTTGACTATAGTCAACTATCAGTGACTATTGCCGCTCCATAACGATAGTCAGCTATTGTAGTTGACTCTCGTCGTTCCATAATGCACAGTAGTCAACTCTGTAGTCAACTATCTCCCAAAAATAACTCTGCTATAAAAAAAATTTTAACAATAAAAAATCACCAGACGCAAAAAGGATTGATAAGAACATAATTCCGCCAAAGTACTTGTAGCTTTGCGCCTGGCTCTAGGGTATGCATATTGAACCCTAAATTAGTTAATTTCTTTTAACGCTGATTGGCGGGGAGTTTTGTGGGCTTAAGCTCTGATGCCAAGTACTCCTTCCCGCCCGGATTCCTTTATAAAGCTTCCTATCTTAAAAAAGACTAGAGACGCGAGATGAGATGTTATTGTTCTGCACTTGATATCCACTGCACAAAAGAAAAAAAACAGCTAATACATAGTTTCTATTTCGTTCTTCTTTTTAATCAATTCTATTTTCCGTTTTATTGAGCAGCTCATGTTTAATTAACTTAATTTTTCAATTCAATAAAGTCATTCCATGTTCTTCAGATCCTCCTACTTATCAGTTTTTATTTAAAGCCAGCGTTTTTTTTTTCAAATTTGGCGCGTTGTAACATTTTATATATTAGTTCCAACTAAACAGTTTGTAAACAAAAGTTGAAGATAATTTGATTACAAATAACTACATAGATGTTTTACTTTTGATTACGTGACTCACGCGGGCTGAGATAGAAACCAAAAACTAAAACAAGACAATACACCCCATAAGTATCGTTAGAAAATTTTTCAGGTGGTGCAAATTTGAATTTAAGCTTTCTGATTAATGCCCGAACCAGATTGAAGGCAGAGTGCAGCAGCAGTGGTGAAAGCAAATCTGCATGTTATTGTTGTTGCTGCTGCCGCTGCTGCTGCTTTCTGCGTTCAATCTGTTTCCGGCATAAGCCTCTATCGATTTCTAAAATAATCCCAGAGAGTGCCTGGAATTGCACTCTGATATCACCATGCGCCTGGAGTAATTTTATGTGCTAATGCTAACCAAATGTCAGCTATGCCTCGCTTAACCAATGACTCGACGGTTACAAGATTTAATTATTGTTTAAGGACAAAGATTGATTTCTGGAATGTGCCCCACTCTCCTGAACAGTGGATCAAATGGTCCCCAAAATGCAATATTTCTTCAATTAGAGACTGAGTTTCAGTGGTACAAATTAAACATCTTTGGAGCTAGTGAGATAAGTAAGTAAAAGTAGTAAAAGTAAAAGTAAGAGATAAGTAGAGTAAAACGTAACGCTGTAATTTGTTACTTCGGTAAAGCTACAGCGAGTCAGGTGTAGGGCTCCTTTTAATCCATACCATGGTCATACGAAGCTGTCTCTTATGCTTTTTATCCACATATAAACTCAAGGCTCTTAGTTATTTTCTGGACCCACACTACATGCCTTCGCTGACTAGCGATGGGGGCTCATCCGCACTTGCCTAACTTGTTCACGTAACGATCAAACTAATAAAACTTTCTGTCACAATTGTGACCAGCAAAAAAATAATATTTATATTTATAATTAATAATTAATATTAATAAAATTAATATTAGGCGCTGGCTGAAAAAATGGAATTTTCATCGATTTACTTTGTTGCAATCGCATCAATTTTTTCAATTTAAATTTTCGGCTTTCGATCCGGATTTTCTTGAGTCTACGTATGTCGAACCAGACGGTCTGTGACCACCACCGAAACACGACACTTTCATAGGAACGTTCAGAAAAAAATAAGCTCCTGATTCCCCATGTTCCTTCGAAAGTAACGTGATTTCGGCGATGGTCGTGGACCAGTTATTTGGTTCGATGACAGTGTCGAGCTCAAGCAACTGTCATTATCAGACGATGATATCGAAACATTTTCTCATTCTATTCAAGAGGTAAGACTACTCGAAAGAACAACAACAGTGCTGGGCAACGACGAAATACAAGCGCAACTAAACAAAAACAGCTGTATCTAATGTGGCGGGTTCACACTGGAGCCAGATCATTTCATCTGAGCCGGTTCACTTGATCTAAAACTATCAAATACGTACAATTTCAAACTCATCACATCTAGATCGAGCTCTGATCGAGTGATTTTCCGGCAGTGTGAACATGAACAAAAACACACCATGTAATGAACCACCTACAATGAACCATATCCTGGTAGTGCTACTTCCACCGGCAGATCTATGGCAGCACCTGATGAGTAAGGATCTGTTGGTGGTATGAAACCAGAGGCCGAGGGTCGCATCACACCTGCACCCCAATGCGAGCGCGAGGGCAAGCGAGCCATTCGCCAATCATTCCTTATCGCCTAATTTTTCTTATTCCCCATTTTTGCCTGCCTTGTTTGTATTGTCTTCCCCAGGCCTATGAATTTTTCTTAACACGTAAAGAACAGGGGCAACGAGCAGCAAAAACAACGCCTACATCTCCCGAACTGAGCTACAGCAAGCATAGGCCGCTGCTTGGCTCTTTGAGGGGCCAGATGGCACTGCCCGACCTTCACCGTCATCGTGCAACCTTAGGCTCCGTCCCTATGGGTATCTTCGGATGGCCACCAAACCGTCCGTTACAACCATACTAATACAAATCGTAACAAGAAAACGGACACGGTGGAAAAACAATTAGATGGTAGTTTCTTTTTAAAGCTGCTCGAATTTCAAAAATTATATCCAGTGATGGAAGACAATCCAACTCAAACTTAAGTTCGCTTCAGACAGTTAATTTTTTGTGGAGATATTGATTCCTTTACCCAGTCCTTATACCTATATAAAGAAGACGAACATTTTTTACATACATTTATATTTTTATTTTATAAATAACAGAAAACAATGCCTACAAATAATTAACTACGTCAACAAATTTCTTAAAATCTAAGTCAATTTTACGACGGCCTAGTCGAAAGCTCAAGCAGCGCTGATATATACGTTTGGGCCATTTGTAACGTTTCAAATTTCGACAGTTTCCGATCATTGCCCAGGGACGGAACGACGTCTCGTAAACGGTCGAAAGCATCATTCAAGCTGTTCATTCGTTTTCGTTCACGAGCGTTAGCTGCCAATCGTCGTCTTTTGAATTCATCCAAACTAATCCTTTTTGACTTTTTCGTAGTAATCTTCGTTGTAAATTCGCAATCTTTCACACTGTTATCACTATCGTCTCCAGTACAACTGCCAGCACTACTGTAAGTTCTGCTTCCATCGGAGAACATTGGTTCGACAGGACTACGTTCGAAAGGCTTTTCACTGTAGTACGGATATCCGATATCATATGATGGATTCGATGGAATATATTGAACATTTAAAAAATCCTCTTCACCGAAGGTCATGGAATGACCGTTAAAGTTCGCGAAAGGATCACAATATTGGTCGAAAGACGAAGTCATTTCTAAATTTTGCTTAGATATTAACGAGTACTGAACACTTCACGAGTTGAAACTGATCTGACGGTTGCTCTGATATCGTAGCTCTATTTATGCTGAAACCGTGTCCTTATTTTTTGATATTTCTGATATATTTCCGTACATAAAAAAAGGATCATAGGATACCTGCTGTTGTTAATAGCGACGGCCAATCGCACGTACCAAAATGATCTTTGAGTTTTTTTTTCATTTATAGTTTTAGATCGAATGATGTTTTTTGTTCGTCCTGAAACTATAACTTTTTACGATCCCGTTTCAATTTCTTCAAGTTGATCGAGGATACGAAAACCATTTCGTAGGAATTTCATATAGGATAGCTGAAATTATAGTTTTATAATGTGCTGGGTGTTTGATGTTGGTTGATGATCGAATGAAATTGGAACAATGATGGATTGATCGACGGCTATATGGATATTTGATAATGGTGATCTATGATGAGGATTTTTTCGCCAACTGTTGGATATGGCGTTTGATATTATGGCGTGAGGTTTGACTTTTATACATTTTGCATAGTAAAAAAAATATTTGGTAAGCGATAAAGTATATTCATTTGCTCTAAAGTACTTAGGATAAATCAATCACTTCACTCTTGGCGACCACTAAAAAAATACTGAAACGTCAAAAAGTCAAGAAAGAAAAAAGATTTGGTTGAAAAAAAGTCACCAGTCACGATGATTTGAATTTAATCATTGAAATTTCTACCCATTTTTACGACAAGGAAAGCATTTTGGCAGATACTAGCATAGCCATTGTGATACCCTAGGAGAACCAGCCGGAGCCACTGACGAATCCAATGGTTGGAAATGGGGTTCCATTTCATGGCATGCAAAGCAATGCATTTATCACTCTACCGCAATGTGTGACCTATCCACTGCCATTTTCGCCTGCGCATCAATTTGTCGATAGGCATGTGCCCCGTACGCCGACTTAGCTCTTCATTTGATATTCACTACGTTTAGACCGCGGGACTATCTTCGAGATCTAAATAAATCGATCTAACTCTCGACGATATAAACGTATCGATTTAGTTAGTTTTGGACTTGACTTATCTCTAGTTGCGATGCGGAACTGGACTAAAAAAATTGGGACTATGTCGCTGTCATCGCTAATGTTGACGTTGTTGTCGTTTTTTTTGTTCGGCATTTGTTTTGTTTGCAATTTCAGGAAAGCAGTGCGTGATCACGGGCAAGAAAAAGCTTTTTTCTGTCGTAAAATTTATATCTATCAAATTTATCTGTGCTGTCAACGGAGAAAGAATAAGAAGAAGTACCTCTCCGTATGGTCGGTATAAACACTCCACCAACAAGTGCTAACACTAAAATGATTTAGTTAAATCGACTTTTAGTTCCACGGTCTAAACGTGGCCATTGTTTCGGGCCAGAAAATTCTTGAAATTCGGCGAAGACATGAGTTGACGAAAACTTGCAGCTTTCTGGTAACTCCTACGGAAACTTTCCATATACTGCTCCCATACAAAAGCACTGACAGTACCAGGGAGCGAAACAGGCCCATCTTGGTCTTGATGCTGAGATAACTGCTTTGCCAGTTTTTGGACAGCATGCCATATGAGTATTTAGCCTAGTTGATACGACGAGCGATGTCCTGCTCGATTCTATCCAGATAGACGAAGTGGTCCACCTTCTCCACAGGCTGCCCATTAATATTGATAGCAACAGGTGTCGGATTTCTTTTTCGCAATGGAGAGCTAAGAATCTTGGAATTATTGGTATCAATCTTTAGCCCAACCTTGGTTGCCTCCCTCTCGAGATCCAACGCCGTTGCGGACAGATCCACGATTTTGTGGGAGAGTATGCCGTCGGCGTAGTCAAGATGTTGTAGATAAGATGTTAAAGTCCATTGAATCCTTTTGTCTAGTCCGGATAGGGCTGCATGCAGCACGTCGCCGATCACTATGAGGAATAGGATCGGTGAGAGGATGCACCCCTGACGAACACCACTGCGAATCTCAAAGTCTCAAAGACACCTTACCTTTATGCAGAACGCGACATTTCGCGCCGTCGTAAGTTGCGTTAATAATAACCACAAGCTTCTCAGGGATGCCTCTCCTGCGCAAGGCCGCCCATATGGAATCTCGGTTCACACTATCGAAAGCCTTCTCAAAATCGATAAAAAGGAAGTGAAGCGGAGAATCGTACTCAGCGCATTGCTCGATGATGAATCGTAAGGTGTTAATGTGATCGACATAGGAGAATCTGGATCGAAAATCAGCCTGCTCTTCCTAAATTGTGTTTTCTAAGTGGGCCTTTAGTTTTTCCAGGACGATTTTATCTATTATCTTGGCAACGGCAGGACGCGCACAAATGAATCTCCAATTATTACAGTCTGTGAGGCTACCCTTCTTCGGTAATTTGATGATCAAACCCTCCTTCTACTGAGTGGTCTCTGTATTCCACGCTTTATCAACAAGTGGGTGCAGAAAAACGGCAGTTACACTTGGCGCTGCTTGATAAACTTCGGCAGGGATACCGTCGAGTTCTTTCTTCGTTTTAGTGCAATAATTGCAGTGACTATTTCCTCTTTAGTCGGGACAGTGGACTGTATATACACATTTTGATAGTTAGCTAAATTATCTATATGAGGGGGAACTTCACCAGAGTTTACACGGTCCAAGACCGCGGCCGCCGCCCCTTGATCTTCTTCCAAGATTAGTAGCTTACCATCACTATCCTTCACCGGATGTTGGCAGGAGTTACGAACACCTGTAAACTCCTTGATGACACCGTATAAGGCGTTTAAGTTGTTACTTCTTGCGGCTTCTTGTGCTGAGGCTAAAAGATAATTCGCATAAATTCGTTTGTCGCGTTGCACACTACGCTGAACTTCTCGAGCCTTCTGACGGTAAAGGAGTTCGATGCTACTCTGATTGTTGTCTGATGGTGCAGCCAAACGAACCTTCAGCTCTTTTCTTTCAACAATCCGCTGCCATGAAGCGTCGGACATCCAGGGCTTATTCCGGCAATCTGGGTTTGTGCCAAGGATGGTATCTGCGCTATTAATGCACGTATTTTTTATGGCATCCCAGTTTTCATTTATGTCACTGTCTGGGTGACTAGTTATCTCAGCTGCTTTCTGCGCAAGATGGTCATTATATTGTTGTGAGACAGCTGGATTTTTTAGTCGAGCGGTGTTGAAATTGCGGTCCTGGGTTTTTCGTCGCTAGGACGGCGCACGGCTGCAATACGCAATCGAACATTAGCGATCATAAGATAAAGATTCAAGAGTTGCCTCCTACTCTTGAATCTTCTTGAATCTTTTACTAATGGCAAACTGACCGATCTGATTTTGTGTTCTGCGCCGATCAACAGAGGACCAACTGATTTTGTGGTGGTCCTTATGCTCAAACAAAGTTCCACCAATGAAGAGACGGTGAAAGTTGCAGAACTCTACAAATCTTTCACCGTTGTCGTTACCATCACCAAGACCGTGTCTCCCCATCACATGTCTGACCCCATAGTTATCAGCGCCAACTTTCGCATTCAAATCACCCATAACTATTATAGTGTATACCTTTATGTGTTCTGCTCTGAACGGCGTTTAGTTGTTCGTAGAAGGAGTCTTTCGCCATCTGACTTACAACCACTACCGGTAGCTCTACCGGAGTACAACATTACAGTGCTATCCGTTATGGAGATAAATTCTCCGCTCTTCCACCATATTACCTAACTCCTAACATGTTTAAATTATACCGCTGAAACTCATTCTCTAATTGAAGAAATCGTGCGTTCTGGGAACCTTCTGATCTATTGTCCAGGAGAGTACGCACATTTCAGAATCCAATCATTGTCATTGTACCGTCGTAATTGTAAGTCGTAATCGTTGAGTCAGTCTTTTTCCGAGGCATAGTTGACGTTTCGTTAGCATATAGAATATTTCGGACAGTGCAAGTTGCTGGCATACACCTCCTGCCCTTTGTTTGTCGGTTTAATGACAAGCCGTCAAAAAAAAATATCTGTTTTTTTTTTTCATATTATATGGGATTTTGTGTAAGTTGAAAAAAAAAAACAAAAAAATAAAGTTTCTACTTTACTTTAAATTTCATAATTTGACTAACATTTGTGAAGGGCACTAAAAACTTCAAGCATAAGCACTTGAAGTTTTTAGTGCCCTTCAATAATAAACTTTAAATGAAAAGTACAATAGTTTTGAAATTAATTTTTTATTTCATCGATACAATTCCGCGAACTTATTGACTTTAACATCGTATATACATACATATATGTACTATAGTGTTGGATTAATCATTCACTTACCAAGGTATCCTACACACAGAGCCCATCGTCTACAGTTCCATTTTCCGCGAAAAAAAATATCTGATCAACACTACAACCTAATTTGACCTTTCACTTCTTGTAAAAAAAAATCGGACTTCTGACACTCATCCTTCGAGTGATCCAAAATGATGACATCAAAATGAATGATCTGTCGTGTATGCTAAAGTGTCATAAGTATGTCACCAATTCTCGGGTTCTAGGTGAAAAATGATTGTTTCACCAGGGATTAACCCACCGGGGGGTTATAATATCGGTTACCATCTTTAAGATATTATCGCGATTTTTCTTACCTGCACACTCCACATACTCAGTGTATATGTCCAAGGATATACTCGTATGTACACTTTTCACAGTTGGATTATCCTACTACCACTTATCGGACAAATATTTTTATGAAATTTCAAGTACACATTTACGTACAACTAAAATCCAATTACGGACCTTGAAAACGCATTTCGAATTGAAAAGTAGACTGTATATCGATTTTCCTATTGTTATAAAAAATGGAAAGTTTTAAAGTGGTTGCTTCCGTTTTTGCGGTTAAGATGAAATGTTACAGGTACAATGGATTCAGGAACAAGTGTTTTGGGAAGCTACTGAAATGTTTTTCTTTTCGTTTTTATTTGAAAATGAAATGGATTAAGTGAATGAAACCGCTAATATTTTATTGGTATTTCGAGTTATGAAAAAATGAAGGTCTCTCGCGGAACCCGCAAGAAAAAGGAAATTGATTTTTTTTCGTAATAGCAAGATTTTTCTCACCAAATAAATATGAATAGGAACCCGTGTCTAATCTATTTTTTTTGTACATATCTTTTTACTATTTTTCTACCTATATATTTTTTTCAAATAATACGACTAAGCGTGGAAGCTAAAAATCGTCAACGAAAAAGGTTTCATTTTTAGTGAATAGATCGCCTATTTGTGGTATATACTGGTATCCACTATTACGTATGTACCATGCTTGTCCTACTAATCAATCGATTTTATGTAATTAATGCGATTATTTGATAGTCAAACAATTTGATATGTTTGACATACAATACAATAATAAAATAATAATAAACAATAATGACAGTGTGATAATTTGGTTAAGGGAAACATTTCCCCCTGTGGTGGGGGGCATAATGCTAGGATTACAAGATTGACGATTTGCGTCAATATTTACGCTTTTTTGATGTTCAATCGTGGAAAGGCACAATTTTTTTACGTCTATCTACGCCAATTTGGTTGACCCCTAGATTGTCCCCAATTTCCGACAACCAAAATTTACGCGATTACATCAATCATGTAAACGAACCTTTTTGAAACACAAATGTCAGTTGACAGCTCAGTTGCGTCAACTAGAGGTTGACGTCTCGAGCATCAAACACAGACGTCAAATATTGGATAAATTTCTTAGGGAAATTTACAGATCTCGTATTTCTTCGTTTTAAACAACATGTTAGTTTTGATTATACTCTTTTCATCTGCTGCTGATAGAATGCTGCGAACACGTTCAACACGCTGCTGCTCTTTTTTTTCGACATCGTATAGATGAGCTAAATCGATTTTTATCGCAACTAAAAATAATTTTATTCACAAGTTGAAAATATTCTTTTTACCAATATTTATGTACGAGTATACCTATATGCTCACGTCCGTCGTCGTCGTCGTGATTTTCAAGTCAGACAAGAATCGAAACTTGATCGATCCTAGATCGAAGACTGTCTACTAAAGAATCGATGACTATACAGGGTGTCCCACTTTATAGATCGCCATAGGACTAGGGCATATTCCACAATCTGTTTGTGGAAAAACGCCCCCAAATGAACCCTCTATCTTTTACCGTTACAGAGCTATTACATTTTCCCCAACTCTTCTTCAAAAGTCTGACCTTCTAGAGAAAACTCCAATTTACCGGCATATGGCTAATTAAATGTATAAAAGCAATATTGAATCAGAGACCACACAAAATACCCGTTAGAATGATACCTCAATGGTTTCGAAATTCATTCCACCGCCCGAGATACAAACGTTCAAATCTTAGCAAAAATTCTTTATAAACTTTTGATGGGAAAATTCAACCCACATTTTATAACGGGGCTTTGCACTAAGAGCACTACATAATCTCCAAAAGATGGCCCAATTTCTTACCATTCAAATGACATATAAATATTTACGACATACCTATAGATTTGAGAATTTTCGAATGTTGGATCTTAAAAAAAGAAAAACGTGGTCAGAAAATCGAACAAATTAATTGGACTCTTGACTTTACAAGTCTTCTTATTAGTAAAAAACACCAGTAGCAGCTTCAGTTTTGAATTAAAAATAAATATTAAAGCACAAACAAAATTTATTGATAGAATTTAAATAAAAATCAAAACAATAACTACTTAAATCGATTTAAGGGAACTGCTGAAAATGGCCTCCTTCGAGGTTAATGCACAAACGGCATCTTCTGCTTATTGACGAAATTGCTCTGAGAACTTGTTCGCGCTTTTTGATCGGTTGGCTATAAACTGCGTTTTTAATATCACCTCATGCATAAAAATCTAGAGGTGCTAGATCTAGACTTCTCGGAGGCCATGCAACTGGGCCATATCGACCAATCCACTTTTCTTCGAATTTTCGGTTTATAAGCTCTGTAACAATTGAACCGTTGTGGTCTAGGCATCCGTCCATCTGCTACCAAAGGTCCGCTTGTTGAGTAATGTGCATATTGTCCAGTATTTTAAGAGCTACTTCATTTTGTAAGATTTCGCGAAAGGTAACTGAATTCAGTCGATGAGGAAGAATGATAGGATCAAGCAGCTCATCGCCTACTACACCTATCCTGTGGTTTTCATTAAATCCATAACTCAGGCAACGAGAAAGCCGATGAACTGACAAGGAGAGGTTCGGGAGTCGTGAACAGCCCACCGGCACCTATGCCGTGGTCACTTGTGGACATCGCAAACGATGGAGCCATATGGACTAAACTACAATCTGACTGAACAAACAGAATGGATTGTAGGGTAGCCAGGACCTTGAGGCCATCACTTGATCTGAGCAAGAGCAGGATGTTGCTCAAACTCAAAAAAAAAAATAAAATTCTGAGAGCAATGGTAGGTCTACCCAAAGGACACTGCCTTATCGCATCTTACGCGTGAAGATTAGGACTGACCTCCAGTAATTTATGCAGAAGATGCGAGATGGAAGAGGACACCATCGAACATACTTTGTGTGAGCATACAGTTCTTTGGAAACTCCTCAACAATTTTAGGTGCTTACAGCTTTCAAGAGCTAGCAGAGGTGTCAAGTGTCGTCTCGTTGAATCAACTGATTCAATTTAGTGAAGTGGTCCCCTGGAAGCTCTAATTTGTGGCAAATGGGTCCAAATGGGAAATGGGAGGCTTAATGCGAGCTGCGCTAGAGGTAATCGCCTTATCTAACCTAACCAGAGCCGCACGAGACTGTCTTTTAGTCTGGGATCCAGTCTCCGACAGAATCTTGACCGCCAGGTTCTGGACCCACATGAGAAACACCACAATTGTACAATGTCATGCTCCAACTGAACCCGACAATGTAGAGGCGAAAGACCCCTTCTATGAATAACTGAACGCTGCCCAGAACAGAAATCCTGAAGGTGACATTGTAATGGTTATGGGAGATTTGAATGCAAAAGTGGGTGTTGATAACGAACTGAGGCATGGGAAGACACGGTATTGGTGATCGTAACGATAACGGTGAAAGATTTGTAGATTTTTGCAACTTTCACTGTCTCTTCATCGGTGGTACCATGTTTTAGCATAAGGACCCCCACAAAGTCACTTGGTTACCAGCACAGAACACAAAATTTTATCGACCACTTTGCCATTAGTAAAAGATTCAAAAGTTGCCTTCTCGATGTGCGAAATAAGAGGAGCTCCGGTAGACCATTACCTTATGATCGGTAATGTTCGATGGCTTATAGCAGCCGTGCATCATCCAAGTGACAAAAGATACATGCGCCGCAAATTCAACACCATTTAACTCAAAAATCCAGCTGTAGATAGTGACGTAAATGGACACTGGGATATCAGACTACAATCGAAGCGGCATCGAGCTCCTTTACCGTCAGATAGCTCGATAAGTCCAGAGTAGTGTGCGAAGCGATAAAAGAGAATATGCTAACTCTTTTCTAGCCTCGGAAGAACAACTTAAACGCCGTGCGGTGCCATAAAGGGATTTACAGGTGGTCTGCCAACATCCGGTGAAGGATAGTGATGGAAAGCTAGATATCTTACAGGAAAACCAGATGAAGCGGTGGAAAAGAACACTTCACTGAGTACGATTCTTCGCTGCACTTGCTTTTCATTGATTTCGAGAAGGCGACACTGCTGTGAACCGGGATTCGATATGGCGGCCTTGCGCCGGAGAGACATCCCTGAGAAGTTTGTGGCTATTATTAAGGCAACTTACTATGGGGCAAAATGTCGCGTTCTGCATAAAGACAAGGTGTCGGGAGACTTGGAAATTTGAAGTGGAGTTCGGCAGGGGTGCATCCACTCACCGATCCTATTCCTCATATACGCTCTACGATACTAATCTAGAGCTTGGAGTTCAAATCTCGGCGTGATAAAAAGAAAACTGCCTGTGGGTACTAATAGAACTCTCACAGTGCTCTGAGCTTTTCAGTATAAAGACGGCGCGAATAGGAGGTGCATGCTAGCAACTGCACTTTCGAAAAGAAGATATGCTATCGAAACGTCAACAAGGCCTTGAAATGCTAGAGATATTAACGAGCGCATGCCCCTGGAGGGGTCAAGGCAATTAACATGCTGTCCAAAATCTGGCAAAGCGGTTATCTCAATATTAAGGCCAAGCTAGACCTGTTTTGCTCCCTGGTACTGTCAAAATAGCGCAAACTCAAAATCTTCCCTTTTCACAAATCAAGATTTGGGCCAATAGTTGGTATCCAGTCTATTCATAAATACTCTTTAGCTAATATGTTGATCCGTTAGTCGTGTCCTTTCATAAGATACCACCCACATCATTTAAAGTTGATACCAGTCGTTCAGAGGCTACGGAACTCCCGATCAAAGCTAAATATTTTTGTGCAATAAATGACAAACCCGGCATGCAGGCATTGCTCTTCTCCCAAAAATTGAAAGGATCACTTCCCGTATGAAGCAACAGCTGCTGAAGATAGAGTTTCAATTCATTTGGAAATGATTCCACTGGAGCGCCCTTGGCTACTTCGTAGTCATGTGATGACCAAAAAGGATTTTAGTTGTTTATGACCTTAGCCCTTTGAGGTAAGGGTGAAAGTTTGCCAAGTGATGCTTAACTTCTTGGGTAAAATGATGGGTTGGCTGGCAATAATGGGGCTCAAGCGTATTTTTGTTGGTTCATGCGCAATGGCTATTTAAAAAAACGGTCCCATTAAATTTGAATCAGAAGGTCAAACGGCTGAATTTTTCTTCTTCTCTGGCGTCGAACGATTTGAAAAAACAAGTTAGCATTTTCGCATGTCGGTTACTTTTCCCCGGTTATTGGATTTAGAAAGTAGTACCGGTAAAAAACCGGACAAAAATAGTACCGGAGATAACCGGTTATTCGAAATGGAAAATACTGGTTGTCGGAATAACCGGTAGGTATTTCCCATCCCTACCCACTAGGTGTGAAGGCAAAGTAGTAGTAATACTTATCACAGAACACATGGACAAAACTGGGTCCATCAAGCATCAACGGACCATACTAATCGTTGAATCAGCCGGAGCGTAGAACAAAGCGACGAAGTTTACCAACATTAACATTAGCTAGGCCATCCAAGATTGGAAGACTAATCACCTGCGATAATGAAATGGCTATAAAAAACTTTGCAGCTCCAAAGCATATCCTCATCCTCAGCGGAGTGAAATTCCTACATTCTAGACATACTGGTACCTTCGTGGAAAACCACGAAACCACGCATCCTTAAAACTGCCTTTCTCACGAGAAATATTTTAAATGTTACTTATGTCGGGAAACAAATGAAGAAACGTTTACCAGTTCTTCCTCTCAATTTATCATAATGCCACGCGACTGCACCTATCAAAAGAACAATCGTCCATGCGAAAAAACCGCAACACCCTAATTAAAGGTGTTAGTCCAAATTACAGGTTCGCTAAACACCAAGTCCGCCCACAAAATTCTCTCGTCCCTTTGTCGCTTTATATGCACTTGAAAACGTTCACATTGTGTCAGGAATTCACACATTTTTCATGTGATCTTCACGATCGTAGTTGGGAAAAATGAAAAACGAATTGGAAAATTGTTTGAAAAGAGGCGCCGACTTGGTTGGCGTGAGATTTTATATACCTGTCCATGAATCCTTGGAAACATTGGACATGGAGGCGCTACGATTGTCTATTTCGCGGTTTACATTTTAGAGCGAATTTTTGTATTTTGAATGTACGATTTATACGAGTATTAAATCGAACAAGAGGACGAGCAAATTTCGAAAATATTTTTCATGTCAAAATAATGATGATCGCGGTAATAAGGACAGCATAATCCTAAGCGCCTGCCCGTACAAAAATTCCACAATAGAGTCAATCAAAATTGGGATCAAACAATAGACATAAATAATATTCCAGGTAACTCTGCTGGGCGCACTTTGGGATAAAGGCGAAATTTGCCAAGCAATTTTATTGTGAGACGACACAAAAGTAATTCAATTTTACACAAATTTATCGGGGACAATGGAAGTCACGATTTTGCACAAAAGGACTGAGGTGAAGTGTGAATTGCGTGAAGGTGTGCAAATTAGTTGCGCTTCTGGCGATTTTCACCACATCAAAAGGGTGCTTTCTTTTTTAATCGGATCAGTAGAATTAGAATATATAGCAGCCACAGGTGTGGCTAATGAAGAGGTAATGATTTGCAATTTTCTATTGAATCGAAATTGTATTAGATTCGGATTACTACTCTGGAGGTCGTTGGTCTACCAATACAATCAGTGTGAAAGTGTTTTTTATTTTTTGTGCAGAACAATTGATTCGATAGTGATCATAGTTGAGCGATGATCGGTGTTTGAGGGTATCTTTATTTGAAGAAGATTCTCTTTAAATATGTATAAATAAAGTTTACATATTTTTCCATTATTTATATTGATTTTTTAGTACGGATTTAGCCTTGGCCCGGCAAGAAATTTTTCTAATGGAATTTTTTAAAGTCATTTTGCGACAAAATATTGTATGGTATATTCTAATTTTTGTTGTCTATAGATTTAGATTTTTGGGGGGCAAAAGACCTCTTCCATAGCCCTCCTTGTGGGCGCCCTCTAGAACGGCTAACCAAGCCAACCAAATTTTGCTCTGCAAAGCATTTGGTAGAGGCACATAACGATGATCATCCTGAATGGCCAATAACACCAGTGCGTCTCAGGAAATAGACGAACGGTGGAGTTGCAACATAGTTGTGAGAACACCAACACGTCACACTCAGCTAAAAGATCATCAAAAGAACGCGCAATTAAAAACACCATTGGAGAGCTACCTCTGCGCTAAATAAAGAATAGTTCCCGGCGACTCTTAGAACACCTAAGGAAGTAACCCTTCTCCTAAGATTGGGTATGTAGGCTTGTAACCTGCGTTCCTGAAATAAATTTCCAATCGAAACATTAAACAAGCCTCGGATACCTACAAACAACGGACCACGATTGGTTTTTGGGACGTTAGAACGATGTGGGGCGAGTGCAGTAGTGCAAGGCTCACTGAAGTCGAATGGGAAATGACCGCATATAACATCTCTATATTAGGACTAAGCGAAACAAGATTTTTTTGATCGGGATCGCCTTATCGCCAAGCTCCCAGACAGTGCTTCCATGGAGGAACTGTCTCTTAGACGTCAGGTCGAAGCGGGGTGCTGATATTGGTAGCGATCACCAACTTGTCGCAAAAGTGCGTTTACGAACGTTGCCCTCAAAATGCAAGAATCTTGCCACGCTTTAATGTGTAAAAGCCTAAAGATCCATCTATAAGACGTGCTTATTCCACCGCCTTGCACGAAACAGCTAATGCACCACCACCATATGAGACTCCTACAATTGATGATAGATGGAACGTCGCTAAGGACTCATTTATTTCGTGCGGTGAAACTTTTGCGGGCAGATTGGAGCTCAGTAGAAGACCATTCATTAGTGACTCTATTTGGTCTCTAATCTCGGCAGGCAAGAGAATTAAGGAACAGATTAAGTCAGCCAAAGAACAACTCAGAGGCGAATACCGTTCACTACAGAAAGGCGTGGAAAGAAGCGTAAGATACCACAATCGAAATTACATCAATGCATTAGCGGAGAAGGCAGAGGAAGCGGCTTTCCATGGTTACAGTGGAACCCTTTTTAAACTTATGAAGCCATTAACTGGCAAATCTTTTGCAACAGAACATCCTGTGAAAGATAAAGATAGGTCTCTACTGGTCACCAAGAACACTAACTGCGAAGATGGAGAGAACACTTCATTGAGGTCCTCAACAACACCTTTGGACCTTCGAATGCAACTTCATTAGTAGCAAAAGATATTCCGCAAATAGCCAGAGTTGATACCAGTCCACCATCTAAGCCGGAAGTAACTGCGGCTATTAAATCGATGGATGCTAGTAAAGCCCCGGGGATAGATGGAATTCCGGTGTTCTTTAAGGCGGATATCAACGCTACTGCGAATATTCTTCTCCGCCTTATCCAAGAGTGTTGGGAAACCGAAACTCTTCCTAAAGAATGGAAGAAGGGCGTCATTATTAAGATTGCGCAGAAAGGTAACCTGAAGGATTGTAAAAATTGCGTGGAATTTGCCTCCTCCCCTAAGTCTCCAAACTGGTGGGGACGGAGCCTAGGGTAGCATAATGAAATGACCGTGCCATCTGGCGAAGCAAAAAGGCCCCTCAACGAGTTAAGCAGCGGCCTATGCTTGCTGTAGCTCAGTTCAGGAGATGTGGGCGGGGTTTTCGCCGCTCGTTGCCCGTCCTTTATGCATTAAAAAAAATTCATAGGCCTGGGGAAGACAACACAAACAGGGCACGTAAAAATGGGGAATAAAAAAAATAGTCGAAAAGAATGGAATGGTTGGCGGACGGATCAGACGCCCACGCAGTCGCACCTGGGACCATAATATGGTTCCACCTGGTTACAGGTGGTTTATTCCACTTCGAGGCCTGCCAAGAAGAAGAAGCTGAGGACAAAGTGTGCTGCTAAAAATAGAAACAAAAAAAAAAAAAACAAAACAAAAGCGAGTTGGGTACCGGAGTCAGATCACTAGCGCACTCTCATGGCTTAACGTGGATACGAACCTAGTTGGACTAGTTAATGCGATTTTAACATCTATTGTTATTTCCTCCAAATTGTCTGTAGGGGAACTCGGCAAGGTGGTGTGCTCTCTCCCCTGCTATGGAACATGGTGGTCATGTTAACTGGGGTAAGGACTACGGGGTTGGTGTAAATCCAAGCAAAAGCGAGCTTGTGCTAAACATGAGGAAACATCAAATTCCTCCCGTAGCCTTCATGGGAGAGCAAACTTTGTGAGTGTTATACTGTATAGGAAGCTCAATTGGAGACCGAAGGTTCAGGAACGGATCAATAAAGCAACCCTAGCGCTATACTGCGGCAGGAAGGCTATAGGAAAGACATGGAGTCTGCCACCAAAAATACATCATTGGCTTTATGTATCAGTCCTCCGCCCGATACTCCTGTATGAGGTGGTAGTTTTGTGGAATGCCCTAACGAACAGAGTCCAATCTCACATTATTGGGAGCGGTACAAAGACTGACTTGTTTGACTATCAGCGGAGCCCTCCGCTCAACTCCGTCCACAGCTCTAGAGATTATGTTCAACCTTTTCCCTAAGCACATTATAAGCGAATAAGTTGCCGCAAACGCGAGCATCCGCATACGGATAGAATCACACACCGGTCACACATCAATCCTAAGCAACATGGACATACCATCGTTAACGGACTACTGCAGAGCAAAAATCACGATCAACTAATGTTATACGTGCGCAATTCCTTCCCGCATTCACTGGGAAACGTACGACCCGATTTGCACTATATTGTTCGGTATTTATACGAATGGCTTCAAGACCGAGGACGGGGTATGCGCTGCAATCTTTTCCAAGGGGCTTAATCTGAACATATCGTTTACCTCCCAAGGTACTGTAGTGTATTCCAGGAGGAGGTGATGTAGCTTGGCCGCGAGGCTATAGCTGCAACAGATATCACAACTTTTACTGATAAACCAGGCTGCAGTAAAATCCCTCGACTCTTATTTAGTCTTATCAAAAACCGTGATGGAATGTCGATCTTGCCTTACGGAGATGGGGAGACTCTATATCATTATACTATGCTTGGGGCCACAGCGGCTTCGCTGGTAACTGCAGGAGTAACGAGCTTGCCCGGAACGGTATAACCGACACAACTATTCAGATATGTCCAGTTGTAAAAATAGACTAACTACAAAAGCGATAGACAAAACTAATTCGAGATGGCTAAGTGGTAGCACCAGGCACCATGCAAAGCCATTATGGCCATCATTGAACATAGAACGTACTTCTAAACTGCTGTCTATGAAAAAGCACCACTCGTGGTAGGCGTGATTACTTACATTGTGTCATCGGGGAACACTTGAGGAGGCTCCGGCTTCTACACCATGACTTTTGCAGAAGCTGCGGAGACGTGGATGAAGTGGAAAGTATCTTCCATCTGCTCCGCTCCTGCCCGGCACTGGCGTTTAGAAGAAGGGCAACTCTCGGGAATATGCCTAAGCTGATCTAGAAGACTTAGCTAATGCGGATGTGAGTCAGCTCCTGCGTCTTGCTATTTGCTCTGGAGTTCAACATTGGTTGGCCGAAGGAATTATTCAATTCCAGAGTAACACAAGGGACCTTCATCTGGTCTACGTGTGCTGTATTATGTACGGCAGCCCTTAACTACCTATACCTTACCTACTACCTAAACCTGTTGGTGCAAATATTGGCAACAACTAAAAATAGTAATCTGTTACTTTGTCAAGGTTTTAATTTTGAGAACTGCTAGTTTAGAAAGCTGTTATTTTGATAATTATTTTCAATTTAAACTAAACTTTTATTTTAGTAAACTGTTAATTTGGAAAGCTATTGATTTTGAAGATTGAAGTCTTTTTGCCAAAGAGTAGTTGCTAAATTTTGGGGATTTGGTTATAACGAGCATTACGATCGTAAAAAAGATTGAACATCATTATCTGTAACGAATATAGCTTTCTTTTAGAATATGAAAAGTGTACACGAAAACATTTTTGGTCACACCTAATATGTCTTCTATATTTAGCAGTTCTATATAAAGAAAGAAAATAACTGACATTCTATCTTCTTCAGGAAGACAAATCTGAGATTGTAGCTAAATGATAAATGTATAGAAGAAAACATTCACCAATTACGTCAATTACTCGTATTCCATTTAAATGTATGTGGTACGTTCAGCACTAACAAAAAATCATAGAGTGGAACAAAAATTATACGTAGTAAAGACTTCCTACGAGTATATAATGTGTGATAATGGATTAAACCTATGCCGAAGCTAGAAAGCCTAGCTCCACACGCTGATAAGGTTTATTTGCCTGTTTGAACAACGTGTTCTCATCGTGCGTCGGTTGGCCACTGACTACGCTCAGGTACGGGTACATCTACGAGTATAATCCATGCTATTGTTTATCGTCATCGTTAGCCATAAGTTGACTTTTTTCCAACAAATTAACTAATAATAGTAGCAACTTTTCGGCAGCTGTGTTATCTTCCGCGTTCGCTCTCTTCTATCCCGCCAACCACCCGAACTTAATTTAGAGAAAGATAAGTTTAATGTTAAATTGATAATGAAGAAAATACAAGATAGAAGTTGAAGAAACTGAAGTACCCGACCTCTTAACGTTTTCGATTTGTTCAATTGCAAGTAGATTTTTCCCCAATTCGGGTGTTCAATAAATTGTATTTTCGCTAAAAGATGCTTTGACATCTTTTTGTTTATTTTTTTTTTGCTAGACGGGCAAGAATTGACGTTGTGCAGAGTTTGGCGATTTTCAGTGAAACGTTTGCGATAGTAATAATTTTAATGTTGAGCAATTTACAGAACGAGTGCTAATTGCTAGTAGTATAGATAAAAAATACAGATAGAAGTGGATAACAATATTTGTAAACGCGGGTAGCTGTTGCAGATAATTCGCAACACGATTGCATTGTGGGCTTGTGTTTTGTGCTCTAGAAAATTTAGTCATTTGATTCGGCTGGTGGTGTAATGTAAAGTGTTGTTGCAGATTCAAGGTTTTAAAAGATTGTGGGTGTACTATAGTGCTTCCTTGATAGTGAATAAAGATTTGATGACCTTAATAATTATAACCTGTTGAACAGAAACGTACGTAATTCCATGTATTTAATGTAAATATTGCTTTTGTTGTTGTGTATGTATATTATTTAACGACGGCCGCGGTAGCTGGGTAATGTGTCGATTTGTCAAGCGAGTGGTAGCAGGTTCGATTCCTGCTATTAACATATTCACGTCCTTTTGTCGCCGGCTTCCATCCTCCAGTCGACTCATCTGTGAATTAATACAGTGGCTCCGTTCGTAAAGCAGCAGCACTGAGAAGTGCTTAGTGCTGCGTGGTAATTTTTTGCTCTAGAAACGCTTTCACTTTTAGTCAGCATACATTTTTATCGCTTTTCTGGCTCAGCTCATATTTGACATTTGCGACAATTGTCAAGATGTAAAATGATAAATCTCTGTTCCGTCAAACTTCGATTCTAACCTCGGTTGTGGTGTATTTGGTCGATGATCGTGCTTTTAACGTAATTGTCGAAATTTATTGTGAGAAGGAAAGTTGCCACGATATCTTGTGTGTCACCTAGAACTCATCAATTCAAGATATTTCGAATTTCCTGTCAAATGCCAAATTGAACATAGCATGTGACAATTGGCACAGGCAGCATGCCATTTCAAAAATACAAAAGTCAAAATCAAAAAATCATCATCATCATCGTGGCGCGACAGCCCGACGTCGGGCCTTGGCTGCCTGGATCGCTGTCCTCCAATTATCTCGGTCACGTGACCGCGTCCTCCAATCTTGGAAGCCCAGTGGATGCTCGCCGTCCACATATACTCAGCTCTCCCAACGAGATCTCGGTCGTCTAGGCAGTCTGGCTCCGTCGACTCGTTCTGCATTCATTACGGATACTCTCTTTGGCATGCGATCATCATCCATTCGTTGTACATGCCCTGCCCATTGAAGTCGTTGTAGTTTGACGATTTTCGAAACTTTCAGCTCATCGTACAATTCATACAAATCATGGTTGTACCGGATGCGCGATCCATTTCGATCGCAAACGGCCCCGAAAATTCGCCGTAGAACCTTACGTTCAAATGTGTCTAGCATGTTTCCTGAGGCTTGAGTTAGGGTCCATGCTTTGCAGCCATACCATAGCACTGATAGTATAATGGTTTTGTTCACGCGGAGCTTCGTGTTGCTGTGCACATGCTTCGATTTTATTATGGGGAGAACCGCGAAAAACGTTTTATTAGGTAACTGTATCCGTCACTTGATTTCGTCAGTTTCGTTGGCGTCCCATGACAAGTTGCAATCCAGGTATATAAAGTCGTTCACGAACTCGATGTTAATGTCCCCCACATTGATGCTCGGTTGTGCAGGTGTCCCTGTCGTCGATTGCATCATTATTTTAGTTTTACCCTCGTTGATACGTAGTCCAACTTCTTTTGCAGCTGTATCGAGCGTATGCAGAAGTTTCTCTGCGTCGGCCAATCTTCGGGACATGATGTTGATGTCGTCGGCGTCGACTTGATGATTAGCGTCTTGCTGTTGTCCATATTCATAGCCCGAATAGCGTATTCCAGTGCTAGGTTGAAGAGCGTCGGTGCCAGTCCATCGCCCTGTTTCAGACCAGTGCGTGTTTCAAATAGATCAGTAAGTCTATTATGGATCCTGACTTGTGAGACTTGTTCATCGTCATCTTTGTCAGTCGCACTAATTTTGCCGGTATACCAAATTGCAGCATGATGTTCTACATTACTCCACGCTCGATACTGTCATATGCCTGCGTGAAGTCGACTAACATGTGGTATACGTTTAAGTTGTACCACCAACACTTCTGGAGTATCAGTTTGACCGTAAAGAGCTGATCGGTTGTGGAGCGACCAGGTCTGCAACCGCTTCGATATTCGCTAATGATTAGTTCTGCGTACGGTTTTATTCTACAATATTTTCCACAATTTTGGAAAATTTTTTATAGGACCTACAAACTATTGATATGCCTCTGTAATTCTCACACCGCAGTTTATCTACCTTTTCGTGAATTGGACGGATGATGCTTCTGCGCCAATCGTCTAGGATCTCCTCGTCCTCCCATACTCGCAGGAATAATTGATGTATGACATTAACTAGACCCGTTCCACCGAATTTTAGCAGTTCAGCTTGAATCTTGTCAGCGCCCGGCGCTTTATTTCGTTTTAGTGACTGCAACGCGAGCGCGAGATCAACTTCCTCTACTGTCGGGGGTTGTGTGGGTGGGCCTAGATCAACAATATCGTCGAGAGCTTCTTGTGTGGGGATGTTAGATGGTAGGTTCAGAAGCTCTTCAAAATAAGAGGCCCATCGTTTGTTAATGCCATCGGTGTCGCTGATGATGTTTCCAGCCTTGTCCTTACAAAGGCTAGTACTGGGTTGGTAGCCGTTCTTGATTGTATTTACTAGTTTGTACGCTTGTCTGGTGTTCCCATTAGCTAAGTTTTCGTTTATATTGAGCAACTGCTCGTCAAAGTATTTACGTTTCTCACGTCTAATTATTTTATTCGATATTCACCGTAGCTCGTCATATTTTTCTCTTCTGGCTCTGGTTCCTCGTTGAATCCATTGTTTGTAGGCCTCGTTTTTCGCGTCAAGTGAGTTTTTGCATTCTTCATTGAACCAGTAATTTCGCGCTCCCGACATCCCTGATAGTACCCTTGAGTTCTTCCCAGAACCCATGGATGCCTGTGTTGCTGATGTTGTGTAGCATAGGCAATAGTCTTTCCTTAAGGGCGGTAGTATACGCCACCGCCGTAGCATCGCTCAGAAGCTTATCAACCGCAAAGATTTTGGGAGGGCTGATTCTCGATTTGTGCACTGAGGAAATTCTACATCTGTAGGTCGTCTTCACCAAGTGATGATCTGAGTCGCAGTTTGCTCCTCGATAGGAGCGGACATCCATCACACTAGACGCCCATCTCCTGTAAATGAGGACGTGATCAATTTGGTTGACGATATGTGCGTCTGGAGATTTCCAGGTCTGCTTGTGAATGCGTCGATACGGGAAACACATACAGCTTACGATTAGATTCATGCTGCAGGCGAAGTCGATAAGTCGCTGGCCGTTGTCGTTACATTTTTCATGGAGACTGAGGCCTCCAGTGGTCCCCTGGTGCCAACTTTCATTTTCGACTTTCGAGTTAAAGTCTCCCAGCAGCAATTTTACGTTGTTTGTTGGAAGTGAGGCGAAGAGCGTCTCAAGGCACGTGTAGAATTCGTCTTTTACTGCGTCTTCTTTAACTTCAGTGGGGTCGGGCACATTGATGAGCCATAGATTGAAGACTCGAGTCTTAAGGCCAATCGACACAGCCGTTCATTTATGAGTTTGAAGTCAGTAATATGCGGCTTGAGGTGATTGTTTACTATAAATGCTACTCCAAACTCCTTGCGGTCACTTGTAAAAATTGTGTGCGATTTCTTGTCATTGATCTCGCTGCCAAGCCAATTTGTTTCCTGGACTGCAGTAATGCTCAGTTTGTACTTTTCGGCCTGTTGAAGGAGGGCCTTCTCGGCCCCCGGTATGTTCAGGGAGCGTACATTCGAGGATCCGAAAGAATAATCCGTTAGTCGTTTGCGTGGTCGTCGTTGTTGATCCGTCCAATCCGAGGCTTTTGTTCCAGGTTTCTTGACGTGGAGTGGTTTTTACAAGGATGATTTGTCAGCCCATCGCTTAACCCCATTCAGGGGATGGCCTCGAAAGATAGCTGCTTCAGATGGTTTAATAAACGTGCTGGAGTTCACACGACTATGTTGCAGGTCCAACTACGCAAGTCATTCCATCCTACTAAACCTGAGACGCTTAGGTGTTGGTCAGCCATTCAGGGTACAGCTATCTGCCTTTTTCCAAACTATCTCATCGCTAAGACTTAGCCGTCAGCGGGTTGAAACACTGCCGTTACCAGGGGGAGGACTATGGAAAAGGTATTTTTTATATATACATTGCTATACCTCGGGAGCCTCCTTTAAGGTGTTACATATTTTCGTCGTGACAAAAACAATATACCCTATACTATAAGTCTAGGGTATAATCATCGCAAAGTTTGTTTGCCAAAAGACGTGTTTACCAGTGTAATTGAACGAGTGTATAAGAAAACGAAAATATTTATGGACCAGTTTACCGCTTGGATAAGCTCGTGTCCTTGTTAGTTATCGGGCAATTAAACGAGACATTGACAGAAAACGGGCCTATAAAACATATTATTTTAAAACATTATAATCTTAAATTCCGGATATTTCACAATAAATACAATAATATAAAAAAGTTAAACATTATAAAATAACTAAATTTTATTAGACGAAATGATACGAGTATGAATGATGGTCCAATTCAGAAAAAAAGATTACTACAAATTTTATTATGTCTTCGATACAGGTTCGTGTATTTGCCATATCACCGAAATTTACTTGAAACAATAAAAAAAAGAAAACAAAACAATAAACTGATATTTCCGGCTAATATTTCCATTTTTTCTTGCTAATTGATAAGCAATAATAAATTAATGTGCTTTGTGTTGTACTAGAAAAAAACTTACTAGAATTTCCCCAAAATTTTCCTATTATAAATATTAGGAGCAAAGTGCCTTTTTTTCTATTACATATTTCTATTGATATAAATACAGTTTTCTGTTTTGAGCACCTGTTTCGTATTGAACTGAAATGATTAATGAGTTCAACACCTGTCGACATTTTCCTGCATTGATAAAACAATAAAAATTATCAGAAACTGCTTACAAAAATCAAAGCGCCGATATTGATTGTGTTATCAAAGTCTGGGTGATTGTTACATTTTGTTTTAGTCGAACTTTTAAATTAAACAGAAATTATTCGATATACATAAGTGTGTTGTTGTGGTCCTTTGCTGTTAAGGAAAATTTAGAAGAGAACGAATAATACATACATATGTACTTCAGGTAAACATATATATAGGTATATAAGTAACTTGTATTTGTTAATTGCTTTGACACCTCAAGGGGCATGGGCGCGTCAATATCTCTTGCATTTCCATAGCTTGTTGACGTTTCGATAGCATATCTACTTTTTGGACGTTGCTAGCATGCACCTCCTACTTGCGCCGTCTTTATACTGACAAGCTCGGAGCGCAGTGAGTGGGAGTTTTATTAGTACCCCAGGCAGTTTTCGTTCGAACCTCCATTCTCTAGACTAGATTATAGAGCGGTGACCGAACGAACACGGCCACCGAGCGCGTCAGAGCTTGCATTTAGTATCAATAGAGACTATCAACCCTATATTGGAATGCATCAAGGGTCTTGTTTACATAAAGTCTGCTAAGTTTCATAAAAATCGTGTAGTACGAGTATTTGACGATAGTATACACAATTATTCAGAATTTGAAATTTTTGACCATTTTTTCGCTTATTTCTCTCCTTACTCCGTTACGGATATTGTGTTTTCGAATTGGAAAAAAAATACCAGGAATGGATGCACTTGATGCCTCCTTCAATATGACTCATGTTTACATGTATACTCGTAGCTAGGGTGACCAGATAATGCGAAAAAAATTGAGAAATAATTTGGGAGAAAGCCGACCTCAGTTTTCTTAGAACTGTGCAACGTAGAAAACAATAAACAGGAAACTGATACTACTCGTATATTCTAATATTTAATGAAGTCGACAGATACTGTGTAGGTAGGTAGGTACATCCGTAGTACTGTGTAGGTATATGTATATGAAATACCCGCATGCATAGGTATAACTCTCTGGTATACCGGAACTCTTATGGACGGCCTAACACGTGCATATACAATCAACTATCATCACCGTAGTGCAACAGCCCGACGTCGGGCTCTGGCTGACTGGATCATTGTCCTCCAATTATCTCGGTCACGTGACCACGCCATCTAATCTTGGAAGCCTAGTAGTTGCATGGCGTCAGCATATATGATATATTGAGCTGTTCATTACTTGTTTAGGCATGCAAACATCGTCCATTCGTACAGTTCATACAACTCTTGGTTGTACCGGATGCGCCATCCATCTCGGTCGTAAACTGCTCCGAAAATACGCCGAAGGACTTTCCGTTCGAATGTGTTTAGCATGTTTTCGGAGGCTTTTTTTTCGATTTCATTGTCGGAAGACCGAGAAGAGAGTCTTATTTACTAGCTGTATCCGTCGCTTGATTTCGTCAGTTTCATTGGCGTCCTTTGACAGGTTGCTGCTACCCAGGTATGTGAAGTCGTCTACGAATTCGATGCTGAGGTCCCCTACGTTGAAACTCGATTGTCCTGGCGTCCTGGTTCTTGATTGTATCATTGGGTGCGTTCCTAAAAGTATCGTAAATGCGCTACTTATCCATTGTCCCTTCACCGATACGTGATTTCTCCGGTGAACGACACGATTCCCTTGCCGCCATGAATATATTTCACACAAACATACGCCACTTAATAAGGGATATTTCCACTTTCAAACACAATTTTCAAATAAAATTACGAGCGAGGACAGACTTTCCGGTCACTATACGCACTTTGAGGCCAACAGACAGTTATTTACAAATGGAGTGACAGAACTTGTCAAGAGCGAACTGTCAAAACACTAGGAATCGTTAAAGGGGTAATTTGATCGGAAAAAATTCGTGATACTTTTGCCCTTAAAAAAGATTCTGGTATCGGTGTCTGAAATCGTACCGTTCTCGCAAAGGATCTATGAAACCGTGTCGACGCGCTTCCGACACGGTCCAAAATAGGAACGCAGCCATTATCTTTATTTTGCTCTCGTCGATGCGTAGTCCGATTTCTATTGCAGCTGTGTCAAGAGTATGCAGAAGTTCCTGTGCGTCGATTAGTTTTCGGGACATGACGTTGATGTCGTCTGAGTACGCTATCAGTTGTGTCGATTTTATGAGTAGCGTTCCGCTGGTGTTCGTATTCATTATTCATATGGCGTATTCAAGTGCTAAGTTGAAGAGCGTCGACGCCAGTCCATCGCCCTGCTTCGAATCGGTACGTGCTTCAAAAGGATCAATCACCCTGTTCTGGATCCTGACCTGTGAGACGGAGTTGGTCATCGTCATCTTTGTTAGTCGTACTAGTTTTGCTGGAATACCAAATTTTAGCATCATGTTGTACAGCACACCAAGATCGATACTGTCGTATGCTTGCTTAAAGTCGACAAATATTTGGTACACGGCAACGTTGTACTCCCAGCACTTTTGCAGGATTAGCTTAACAAACCGGTTGTGGAGCGACCAGGTCTGAAACCGCCTTGATACTCGCCAATGATTCGTTCTGCGTACGGTTTTATTCTATTCTCCAGAATTTTCGTCAGTATTTTGTAGGACGGACAAACTAGTGATATGCCCCTGTAATTCTCACACCGCAGTTTATCTCCCTTTTGTGGATGGGATACATGATGCTCCTGCGCCAATCCTCTGGGATCGCCTCGTCCTCCCAGATTCGCAGAAGTAGTTGGTGTATGGCATTTAACAGACCCGTTCCACCGGATTTCAGCAGCTCAGCTGGAACTTGGTCAGCACCCGGCGCTTTATTTGGTTTGAATGGCTGCAAGGCGAGATCAAATTCGTCTACTGTCGGAGGTTGTGTAGTGGGGCCATGATCAATAATAACGCCATCGATTTGGGCTTCTTGTATGGGGACGTTACATGTTGGGTTCAGAAGCTCTTCGAAATAGGACGCCAATCGTTTATTGATGCTATCGGTGTCGCTGATGATGTTTCCAGTCTTGTCCTTGCACAGGCTAGTTTTGGGTTGATAGGCCCATTTAGTATTTACAAGTCTACATGCTTGTCTGGTGTTTCTATTAGCTAGGTTTTCATTAATATTCAGCAACTGCTCGTCAAAGTATTTACGTATCTTATGTCTAATTATTCTATTTGATATTCGCCGTGACTCGTCAAATTTTTCTTTTTTGGCTCTAGTTGCACGTTGGCCATATTGTCTTTAGGCTTCGTTCTTTGCGTCGAGTGACTTTCTGCATTCTTCGAACTTTTTATCCCATGACCTACTCTGTGAGTTCCTTGATGGTACCTTTAAGTTCTTCCCAGAGCCTGTGTACACCTGTGTGGCTGATATCGTGTAGCATAGGTGATAGTTTTTACAAATTCTTCACCAAGTAATGGTCTGAATGGAAGTTTTCTCCTCGATAGGATCGGACATCCAATACACTGGACGCCCACCTTTTGCAAATGAGAACGTTGTCAATTTGGTTGACAGTACGTGCGTCTGGAGACTTCCAAGTCTGTTTGTGAATGGGTCCATGCGGAAAATATGTGGAGCTTACGATAAGATTCCTACCGATAAGTCAATTAATCGTTGGCCGTTATCATTGCATTCCTCATGGATGCCATGTCCTCCAGTGTTTCCCGATGCCAACTTTCGTTTCCAACTTTCGCATTAAAATCTCGCAGTAGTATTTTGAGATTGTTTGATGGAAGTGAGTCGAACAGTGTCTCGAGGCAGGCATAAAATCCGGCTTTCTCTGCATCTTCCTTAACTTCAGTTGGGGCGTGCACGTTGATGAGCCAGGGGTTGAAAAAACGAGTCTTAATGCGAATCGCACACAACTTTTCATTAATAGGTTTGAAGTCAATTACGTGCGGCTTGATCTGCTTGCTCACCATGAATGCAACTCCAAACTCGTTGTGAGCCGATGGTTTGCCGCTCTTGTGGACGAACTCTTGTTGTTTATCTCGCTGCCAATTCAATTTGTTTCCTGAACTGCAGTGTCAGTTTGTAATTCTCAACCTGTTGAAGGAGGACCTTCACGGCTCCCGGTTTGTTCAGGGAGCATAAATTCCAGGATTCGGAAGAATAATCCGTTAAACGTTTGCGTGGTCGACGTGGTTGATCCATCCAATCCGGGGCTTTTGTTCCAGGTTTCTTGACATAGAGTAGTTTTTACAAGGATGGGTTGTCGGTCTATCGCTAAACCCTATCCAGGGGTTGCCCTAAGTGATAGCTACTACAACTATATTCCAGGTCAGAATATGAAGATGTGACTCAGCCATTCAAGCTGCAGCTATCTTTCTCTCCTCCTTTCACAACCATGGCTTGGGATAGACTTCGGAGGAGTTACAATCAATTATAATGTGTGAAATAACTCTTGTAAATAAATAAATTGTATCTCTCGATTTAATGTGTGAACCCATTTTTGTAATGGAAATATCAATTGTTTGAATATGAATTCGAAACTCAAAGTATGCTGCTACTCTGCAACATGTCTACCGTGTAGGTTGCCCCTAGAACGAGTTCAATTTCGAATCGTAGTCACTTCGAATTCGAGTCGACCAGTGTACGGAGGAAAGTATATCGCTTTGATTGCAGCCGCTTCGATCTCCGAGTCACAGTCGCACCGATTTCAAGTCCGTTGTACATGGATGCCCTAATATTAAAAGCGGAAGAATCCTGAATCCGAAGCACATCTTTTTATAAATTCGTCGTACTGCTCTAACTTAACAATCATCATTCAAATAACTGACAGCCAAATGGGTCGCGGGTTCGATCCCCAGTAAATTCTTATTTTTTTTTCCTTTTTATTTTTTTATACCCTAGACTTTTAGTATAGGGTATATTGTTTTTGTCACGACGGAAATATGTAACACCTTAAAGGAGGCTCCGGAGGTATAGCAATGTATATATATAAATGATCAGGATCACCTCCTGATTCGATTAAGCCATGTCTGTCTGTCTGTCTGTCCGTTCGCACGATAACTTTCGATAGAATAAAGCTAGAGACTTGAAATTTTGGTCAAATGTTGGAAGTATAATCTAGTTGGTTGGTATTGAAAATGGGCATGATCAGGCCAAGAGAACGCCTACCTCCCCTATACATGTAAAATAATTAAATGTATCTATAACTCCCGCTTAAATAAACCTAAAAAGCTCTAGCTTTGGTAGATTGCTTGTGAGGATAATCTTCTACTTCCCTGGGAAAATAAAATCGATCGGTGGAAAACTAACGGTAATTTTCTTACAAAGAGCCCCGTACTACCCTACTTTTCGGGTTTTTTGTCTATAACTCTCGAACCAATTGACGTAGACACCTGATTTTTGGCATGTAATCCTGGGGTAAGAAGCTGCTTGAGTTCCAGTAAGTTGGGCATAATCGGATCAAAAAAACGCCTACCTCCCCTACAAACTTCAAAAAATTCAATATTCTCTTAATTACGATAACTTTCGATAGAATGACACTAGCGAGTTGAAAATTTGACAAAATGTTGTTAGTATAATCTACTTGGTTGGTATTGAAAATGGGTAAGATCCCACTGAAGCAACCCCTACCTCCCCTACAAATGCAACTTCAAATAAGCGATAACTTTTGACAGAATCAAGCCAGCGACTTGAAGTTTTGGTCAAATGTTTGAAGTGAGATTGGGTTAGTTGGTATTCAAGATGGGTTAGATCCGACTTAAGGAACCCCTACCTCCCCTAGAAATAAAACTTAAAATAAGCGATAACTTACGACAAAATGATGCTAGCGATTAAAAATTTTGGCCAAATGTTTGTAATAGGATCCAGTTGGCTAATATTCAAAATACGTAAAATCCGACCAACGAAACCCCTACTTCCCCTACAAATGAAACTTCAAATAAGCGATAAAGTGAAGCTAGAGACTTGAAATTTTGTTGTAATGTTTGTAGCATGATCTTATTTGTTGGTGGCAATGATGGGCAAGATCCGACCCAAGGAACCCCTACCTCCCCTACAAGTGAAACTTCAAATAAGCATTAACTTTCGATAGAATGAAGCTAGCGACTTGAAAAATTCGACAAATATTTGTAGAATGGGTTAGTTAATTGATCAAGATCCTCCTGAATGATTGCTGCAACCTCCCCTATAAACTGGCCATATGGGAAACTCAATTTTAATGCATATGGTTGTTACCAATTGGTACTTTTGGTATCACCACTAGGTCTGTACAAGTCTAGGGTATATACGCTTCGGACTCCGGGCCGAAGCTTCGCTTCGGCCTGGTTTTCTATTGATATACATAGTATTTTTAGTAATCCTATTGAAAATATTTTATTTAATAATAGGCATGGGTCCATCAGACCAACTTAGTCCTTTTCACCAGGAAACGCAGCATTCCACCAGTGATGCCTCCTGTTCTGGAGGGGGTGAGACTTGCTTTCGCGGAGAGTGCTAACTTCCTTGGCCTCATTTTGGATAGTAAGCTAAATTGGAGACTGAATATCCAGAAGCGCACGGACAAGGCTACTACTGCTCTTTATTGCTGTAGGCGGGCTATAGGCAAAACATGGGGTTTGAAACCCAAAGTTCTGCACTGGCTCTATGTGGCAGTGCTTCGCCCCATACTGCTGTATGGAGTCGTAGTCTGGTGGAATGCCCTTCAAAAGGAAGCTAACTTTAAATTATTAGTCAAGGTGCAGAGAACAGCTTGTCTGGCGATCAGTGGTGCTCTACGATCAACCCTATCTGCTGCTTTGGATATGATGCTCAACCTGTCGCCGTTGGATATTCAGGGGAAGCTCATGGCGGCGAACTCAGCCATTAGAATTAGAGAGACCTACCAGTGGAAAACCTTGGGAACCGGTCACTCAACGATCTTGAACGACGCAGAGATTCCTGAGTCGATTGATTACATCTCACCAAAGCGATGGTTCATGAAGAATCACATAAACCTGATTCCATCGCGGAGTCTGTGGGAAAGTGGTGGTCCATCTATACCGCACTCGCTGGAAATTTACACGGACGGGTCGAAAACTGCCGAAGGTGTGGGTGCTGGAGTATTCTCTCAGGAGCTGAACCTTCACCTATCCTTCCGGCTACCGGAACACTGCAGTGCTTTCCAGGCGGAAATTTGTGCGATTAAGGAAGCGGTGACTTGGCTGAGTCTTCACGCGATCTCCACGACGAAAATCACTATCTTTACGGATTGTCAAGCCGCAATAAAATCCCTCGAATCAGGGTTCTGCACTTCGAAAAGCCTATCGGAGTGCAGGGGGAGGCTAGCGGAGATGGGTGATTTCTTCGATATTATCCTGTGCTGGATACCTGGCCATCATGGCTTTTCTGGTAATTGCAGGGCTGATGAGCTCGCCTGGAGGGGTGCCACCGACGTGTCTCTGCAGTTTAGCAGCGATATCGCTACCCCGATTGCCCTGGTAAAATCCAGAATGAAATCAGCTGCGATCAGGGAATCCCACCTTAGGTGGACTGATGGCGCTTCCTGCTATAATGCCAAGCTAATCTGGCCGAGGCAGAATATCAACCGCACTACTAAACTACTGTCGCTGACTAAATACCAGATCAGCCTGGTGGTCGGCTCCGTTACTGGACACTGCCTTATCGGCGAACATGCCAGGAGGCTACGGCTTCCTTTGTTTGATTACTGCAGAAGCTGTGGGGACGAGGAGGAAGAGGAAAGTATTACTCATCTGCTCTGCGATCGCCCTGCTTTTGCGCAATTGAGAAGGTCAACTCTTGGTAAATACTTTTACAACCATCTTGAGGAGCTGGCGGAGGTGGAGGTGGGACAACTCCTTCGTTTCGTCAGCGGCTCCGGGTGGTTCTAATACGTTGCTGTTTGGTTCTCTTAGGGTATCACAATGGACCTATGTTTTCTGGTCTAAGTGCGCTGTTTTCAGCAACCCTGTTACCTAACCTATAGGTCCATCAGAGCAAGACATTATATTAGTTTAGCAATGAATTTGGCTGATGGCAAAAGCACAAGCGTGCCAACATCAACATATTAGATTCCACACAACACTAAGGCCATCTATGTGTTATGCATGTGGAAGTTATTGAAGGGTTATCGAGTGTAAGGTAGCTACTAAGCTATCCAGGTTAATGTTGTTGGCGTAATGCGTGTGTTATTTTACCCTACACCCGATAAATTCCCCAAAAAAAACACGCCTATTGTCTTGTCCTTATCTAGGAATTTTGGTAAACCTGTCTACCATTGAAATAACGCGAACCCCCCACGTATTGCTTAGCAATAGATTTTCGAAAATCCACTAAAAGTTTCCAGTGAGTCAAAGTTTTTACCACGATTATTAGATAAGATAATGAAGTATGCGAATAAGTCATCGTTGAATATGGGACACCTGCTTAACTACCCACAAAATCGATATGCTTTTATTTATTATTGGTATTATGATTAATTACTGACCATATATTTTTTTGTTTCTATTCGACGATTGTAATATAAAACCCTAGGAAACGTAGTAAGTTGAGATATATTGTAGATAACAAACTATGTTTTCGTAAAGTGTTACTTATATCCAGGCAGTAGTATTAGAAATAAGATGCGGATTCAGTTCGGCTATTTTGGAATAATAGGATGGATCGTATCTCTTAAAAATGGAAAGAAATTTAAATATTGATATTTTGGGTACTGATTGATGATATCCCTATACTATACATCGTTGTTTCGGTTGCAATCCTTGTTGTGTCCTCTATGTTGCTCATTCATCTAGTAATCCTTTTTTTTTTATTATTATTTTCAGATGGCTGACGATACACCGAACCGACGTCACAGTAACAATTCCACACTATCCTTATCTACACGACCGGGTAAGGACAGAGACTCTGCACGTTCTGAGAAACGTCGAATCAGCCGAAGTTCAAAACAGGCAGAAGCCATATCAGAAGTGGCAATAAATTCCACAAATCCTGACGACGAAACCAAAAAACACGTAAAACGCTTACATTCAGCTCCTGCTGAAACTGCCAGTGCCCTGCCCTTGAACAATAACCACCTCAGCTACGAAAAACACAATGGAACACATAAAAAACCAACAAATGGAAAACGATCATCCATAGAAAAGCCCCCAGTTACAGATGCCTTCGAATTGGTTCATCAATCCCAGAAGCTCCATCAAGGACCTCCTCCGTACGGAAGTCCTGAACTGCATGCCTCGCGACCAGCTCTCCATTACATAAGTGGCGGTCATGTGAATCAGGCCTACGTGGGATCACAGATGAACAATCAATTTCAAGAAAACCAAAACATAATGAGTGTTAATCGGTAATTATTTCAAATCAGTATCGCAAATGATTGCAAGTTGTCTACTAATTGAGACCAACCGTTGACCTCATGTTCTTTAAAATGTGCTACAATGTTCTCTTTAACGCTTAACGTGTTTTTATTTGTATGCCGTTTCAGTGTTCAACGCGAACAGTATTGGTCGTGGCCATGCTGTCAGCAGAGTTGGAGCTTGAATTGGACTCGCAGGGAGAAGACATTTGCCCTTATCATATTGGTTCAGTCTTTTATAATTGGTGGACTGATAATCGCTTTACTGAAGGTTGCACTGATCGACGGTGATATCATTATAAATACATCACTTCTCGGGTCGCGAGGAAGCTGATACCTTTTGGATTTGCGCTTGTCTTCCTACGGAACGAAGTGGTAGTTTCTTTTGAAATAATACAGGCGATGGAACTATTCTTGGAGAGATTTTGTGCTCTATATACTTATGTTAATAAAATATTGTTTTTCAAATTTTGTCCGAAATGATAGAAACTGGACAAAATTGCAGGCTTAAAGTCTTTTACAAAGTGGCTATACCTATAAATACATTTATTACATTTAAGTCTATTTTTAAGCTCAACGTGATATAAATTAAGAATTCGATTTGAATTGTATTTACATATTATACAATATACGTACATTTTACTAGTCAAGCAGTTATCTTATTATATCCATTGGCTTTCTGCATATGGGTCGACTCGTCATCGAAGCAACTGCGATTCGCAATCGAAATTATCTCCACTTCCAATTTAAATAATTATTAATTGCCTTGCAGATGCATGGGTGAGTCAACATCTTTTGCATTCCTATGGGCCGTTTTCACGTCTAATTAAAATTTAACCTATTGATAAACGCTAAACGGCAACCATCCTCCAGTTAAAAATTTATCGGAAGATAATTACAAACAAGTGGTCCGGGCTACTGATACTTTGACAGCTTACATTTACGTTTGCACTTTTAAATGAGACAATCAAACTAGTGACAAAGAGCAGAGTTCTGGAAATTCATTCGATGGAAGCGGATTTGCAACCAACTCAGCCGCAAATTAATTAGAATAGAACAGGTGACAGAATTTCGTCAAGAAAACCAGCTGATTTTCTACTACATATTTTAGAGTGTTGTATACGCTAAGGTTTAATTTATTGTCCCGGATAGCTAACTGGTAGTTTAACCAGACATTGAGTAAACAGGCCTATGCTTGTTGACATTTCAATAGCATATGTAGTGAACCATATTCTGGTCTGGTTATGCTGCCTTCACCCTCAGATCTATTGTAGCACCTGATGAGTAAGGATCTGTCGGTGGTACGACACCAGAGCCCGAGGGTCCCGTTACGCCTGGACCTTGATGCGAACACACCTCCTCTCTTTGTGTTGTCTCCCCCAGGCCTATGTAACTTTGTGAATACGTAAAGAACAGGGGCCACGAGCTGCGAAATCTTTGGATGCCCACCAAACCGTCCATTACATATTTGGCGCCCAACATGGTCAAGCTTGGGGGGTTCCAACAAAATTGGCGCAAGAAACCCATGGTTGGGAGGGCAAGGCCGCGGCGGGCCCATAACATCTGGGGCCCATATAGAGCCGTTCAAGATCAAAAGGCTCATCTGGCTTGTAGAGGTGAAGGATCTGTCCTGATTGGACGCTATTCCCGTCTTCGTTATATCTTCGGTTCTGTGCCTTTTTGAAGTTTGGCTAATGCAGCCCTGCGTCCCTGCGCGGGATTTTGTATCTTTTTTCGTATTTTTGGGAGTTTGACGTTCGTCGTCACAGTTAGGTTTCTCTTTTTGTATCTTGCTCTTTTTGATAGGTTATTTCGCGTTCTTTTCTTTGAGTAACGGGCAGAAATGCGAAATCTTTCTCTGTTGTAATGGAGGAGGCCAGTGACTGCCGTGTTTTCCCCACCCCACTACGCCCGACAGCTAAGTTGGTCTGCCAGCCCACGTCACAGGTGGTCCTCGGAGAGTGGTTCCTTGACACTTGGTGTCCGACAGGCCTTCACGGCCATACCCAACCCTCGTCGTCCGGTATCCATTATAATAGCCGCCATACATTATCCGATCCGTCGTCCGATCGATCGGCCGATGGATCGCCACAAAATATCTGCCGATCTCCACTGCACACACACTGCGATTTTCGTGCGATGCGATAACGAATGACAATTCAAAAAATAGGTTATGATTCACTCCCAATCCAACCTAGATCCATTTTTGTTAACTATTTGGATGTGTGTGGTATTTTCGTATACCACATATTTGATATTTCAATTGCAGTGCCATTTAAATCATTAGAATCCTTGAAAGTTCATCATTTAATAATTTGGTAATTTGACATTCACTTGCGATAATCACATACACTACCCAATCGATCGTCACCGATCGATCGCACGAAAATCGCACTAAAATATCGGCAGATCAAAATTGATCGCCCGATCGGTGCGATTTCCACATACACACGCCAATCCGTCGGCCGATATTGATTTCGGGCGACGGATCGGCCTAACGATCGGTGTGTGTATGGCACGTTTAACACATATATGTAGATTTCGTATGGTGCAGTTGCTAGCATGCACCTCCTATCCGAGCCGTCTTTTATATTACGTTTACACTATACCCAGATTACTTCATCTGCGGCGTAATCTGGGTGTGGTGAATTTAAAATTGTATGTATTTGACAGTCGCAGATTAAATCAGCAGGCGCATATGAATTAATCTGGGGATAGTGTAAACGTAATATTACTGACGAGCATGGAGCGCTGTTGGTGTTCTAATACTACCCATAGGCAGTTTTTTATTGACAAACCCGGGGATCGAACCCATGTTATCTAGATAATGAATCGTAGAGAGGTGACCGAAACTTGACGGCTGCCGAGCGTGTCAATTTAAATAAATGGCGGTTCATAAAAAGTCAACTTACAGAGTAGAAAATGGAACTCGAAAAGATGTGCAAGTGATTCTAAACTCACTCTGCGCCTCACGATGGACGCCAAACATTTAAAGGTACCAGGAACGGAAGTAGATTGATCTTGTTGTAGTTTAAAATAAATATAATAAATTCCCATTATCAGCTGACACCTACATGCAGTGCATATTGTTATTTGTTTGTTCGTTTTTAGGTATGTATCTTAAAAAATTACGCTTCATTTCAGTTAACTCTGTTTATCTAATCTTAAAGAGTGACGGACGTACTATGCGGTACTTAAAATGAATTATCTACGATCTTATTTAATTATGTTGACTAATCTGAATATTTAGCACTTCGCATGAAAAGCTTAGATTATTTTGATACTCTTGTTTTCACAATTGTGATGTTTGTCAAGGGCTCGCCCGAAAAATGAGACTTGGCACATTTTGCAAATTTTAAGGGCTTTACTAGTACCAAATAAGGTACGAACAGTAGCGGCTCAAGGATCTAATACCTTACAGTCGGTTTTGCTATACGGAGTTAAAGGTGAATTTTCTAGGCCGCTTAGACTTGCGTTCCCACTGTGAAAAAAAAACTGTTATAAGGAAGTACTGTCGAACAACTACAGCTAGCATCCGACGATCCTCTAAACTCCAAAATATACATGAATAGTGCTCCATTATGATCGTTTTTTAGCACAGTCGCGAAAGATCGTCGCTCAGAAGCCCCTAGCAAAACGCACCCTAAACGACTATCACTAGGCGTGTTTTTTTCCACTGCGGATCAGGTTAATTGGGGGCTATCCAGGTTAACTTACGCACATTACACAAACAACAAGGGTATGTTGTTTGTTGCCAGGACAGGATAGACTCCTCCATAAAAAGGCGAAAGTGGCAATGGATAGGTCACATACTTCGAAAAGGGCCAGAAAACATTGCTAACAACAGGCCCTCGATTGCAACCCACAGGGAACCGATGCAAGTCGCCACGTTGGGCAATCTAGAAACACCTGGAGAAGATCAGTTGAGGTTGAGGGTAAGTCAATAGGTAAATCGTGGAGTCAGTTGAAGGGGATAGCGGCGAACAAGACGAGGTGGAAAGTCGCCGTGGTTAATGCCCTATGGCCCACAAGAGGTTAACAGAATCGAGAGAGAGACAGCTGTACAATTACAATCGGCATCCGACGATCTTCCAGACCGTGAAATATACACGGATAGGGCTCCGTTATTATCGGGTTTTTTTTCCTCAGTCGCCAACGCCAGTGTAGTGAACGTTCGTTTGAAAAGTGGAGTCATGAAAGTCGTGCGGGATATTTACGGTAGTGTAAATAAACGGAAAGTTTCAAGAAAATTTAAAGTGAAGCGCCGAGAAGTTCTCAGCGACTACGAAAACTATAGACATGACGATAACATAGTCGATTTTTATTTAACATCACCACTAGAGCATTCGCCTAATCACCCCGACTAATATTATACCCATATTGCCTTGATTGTAATTCATTGCTAAGAAGCTCTTTTTTTCTGGACTCAGCATGCTTTCAAAAGTACTCCGGTATATTGGCCTTATCACGCCGATTCAGACGACAGTCGTATTTCTTGGATTTCACGTCATGTCCAAGAATGTTCATGCCAACACCATAGGGTTAAAAATACGTCGGTCGCGTCGGCAATGGAACCCGTGACCAACTGCTTATAAATTCGACTCGCTAACCACCAACCCACGAAGTATCTTTCAGATTTTGTTCGTGTTGTGTAACATATGCACGCGTTGTGCAAAATATGCACATATGACAAATTAAGTGACCGTAGGTACCATACGCTCCTTATCGAATTAAATTAAATACAAATCTGTACATTTAGAATAGCACTTACTACCATTCGAATAATCGACTTATAGGTATAGTCTGCATCTTATCTAGGTCTTCGAGTGGAACTTCAGCGGAAATATTAGTAACAATGATGCTATGATGATGTAGTCCGGAAGGCCCAACGGTTAGCAAGTTCGCCTTCTACGCACTGGGCCCCGGTTCGATTCCTACTGAATGCGGTAGTTTGTAATGAACCATATTATGGTCTGGTAGTGCTGCTTCCACCGGCAGATCTATGGCAGCACCTGATGAGTAAGGATCTGTCGGTGGTACGAAACCAGAGACTGAGGGTCCTATTACACCTGGACCCCAATACGAGCGCGAGGGCAAGCGAACCATCTGCCAACCATTCCATCCTTATCGCCTCATTTTTTTATTCCCCATTTTTATCTCCCTTGTTTGTGTTGTCTTCCCCAGGCCTATGAATTTTTATTAATACGTAAAGGACAGGGGCAACGAGCGGCGAAAACCCCGCCCACGTCTCCCGAACTGAGCTACAGCAAGCATAGGCCGCTGCTTAGCTCGTTGAGGAGCCTTTTTCTTCGCCAGATGGCACGGCCCGACCTTCACGGTCATTATGCTACCTAAGGCTCCGTCCTCACACGGGCATTTTAGGATGCCCGCCAAACCGTCCGTTACAATGGCACGGCCGACCTTCACGGTCATTATGCTACCTTAGGCTCCGTCCCCACGGGCATCTTCGGATGCCCGCCAAACCGTCCGTTACAAGTTTTCGATAAAAAAGGGGATTTACATATGTACGTGTTGGACTGTGAGCCCACTCAGCTGTTAAATGAGTACCCATTAATGGGGTAAATAACTCGGTTGAGCGTGTTGCTGATCCCCTGCAAAAGACATACCGTCACGATCTAGAAAATGAGATGATGCTAACTCATCTCGAGGCCATGGTTCAAATTGGACTGTTGCGCCAGTTATTTATTTTATTTTTATGATGTTATTTGGGTAGCAACTATTTTCCGTGCAGTTTCTTTTTTGGAGGAAGGAAGATGTTAGGCCAGCTTTCTTTGAAGCTTCTCATTCAAAATTGAAGTCGATGCCAAATCAGTGGTAAAAGGGGATCTATGGTTTTTGAGGATATGAGGCATCTATAAAGGAGGAGTTGGAGGCAATTCTGTCGACATCAAGTCTTGTTCTACTTAATGCCCGGTTCACATTATTCCAGTAACCAAGCCAGTCCAGTAATCCAGTCCAGCGCTGGACTGCTACTGGAATAATGTGAACCGGCACTGGATGGATAGTAATCCAATCCAGCAATCCAGTCCAGTGACTGGATTGTCGGTCTACTTTTTGATTCCAGCTCGCCCAGAAATCATTGTTACTATAGTTACCGAATCAACAACACACCCGCCGGACTACTGGACTGGAATCATGTAGACGATATGATCCAGTCCAGCACTGGACTGGATAGCTGGACTGGATTACTGGACTGGAATAATGTGAACCGGGCATAATGTGGACTGGTTTTCCAGCTTTTCATACAACTTAGTTTAGTGTCATCGTCCAACAGCCCGACGTCGGGCTCTGCCCGCCTGGATCGTTGTCCTCCAATTATCTCGGCCACGTGAACGCGTCCTCCAATCTTGGAAGCCTAGTAGTTAGTCGGCATCATCATATGTATACTGAGCTCTGCGTTTTCCTGGCAGTCTCGCTCCGTCGATTCGTCATCCGTTCACTACTTATTTAGGCATGCGAATATCGTTCATTTGTTGTATTGTACATGCCCTGGCCATTGAAGGCATTGCAGTTTGATGATTTTCGAAACTTCCAGCTCATCGTACAGTTCATAAAACTCCTGGTTGTACCGGATGCGCCATCCATCTCGGCCGTAAACTGCTTCGAAAATACGCCGAAGAATTTTCCGTTCGAATGTGTTTAGCATGTTTTCGGAGGCTTGGGTTAGAGTTTACGTTTCGCAGCCGTAGCATAGCACTGGTCGTATGATGATTTCGTATACGCGGAGCTTAGTGTTTCTGTGCACTTAATTGTGGAGAGGACCGAGAAGAAAGTCTCATTTGCTTGCTGTATTGCATCAGAAGATGCCCGTGGGGACGGAGCCTAAGGTTACATGCTGAACGTGAAGGTCAGTGCCATCTGGCGGAGAAAAAGGCCCCTCAACGAGCTAAGTAGCGGCCGAGAGGTAGCGGCCTATGCTTGCTCAGTTCGAGAGACGCGGGCGGGGTTTTCGCCGCTCGTTGCCCCTGTCCTTTACGTATTAGGCGGCTATCACACTATAAAAGTTCTTTTACAAATATCTTTGACTCACGATATTTTAAAAGAACTTTTATGAATGATATTAGCCGCCTAAGGGGGAAGGTGAGCAAGCATGTAAGAAAAGCACTTCAAACAAGCAACGTTCACGTCGCAAATCTTTTCTTAGGCGGCTATTACACTAGAAAAGTTCTTCGAAAATATCTTTTACAAACGATATTTGTAAAAAACTTTTATAGTGTAATAGCCGCCTTAATAAAAATTCATAGGCCTGGGGAAGACAACACAAACAGGGGAGGTAAAAATGGGGAATGATAAAAAAATGAGGCGATAAGGATGGAATGGTTGGCGGACGGCGCAGATTCCCTCGCGCTTGCATCGGGGTTCGTCGTAATGGGACCCTAAGAGCGCGTTGACATGATCAAACTACGATTTGACAAACTAGCATTTTATGAAAAGTTGAGCACAGTCCAACTACGGTTTGACAGAAGCACAAGACATCAAACCAGTTTGACAAGGGGTTGACACGTTCAAGTAGGTGGTTTGTCAAACCGTAGTTTGATCGTGTCAATGCGCTTTAAGCCTCTGGTTTCGTATCACCGACAGATCCTTACTCATCAGGTGTTGCCGTAGATCTGCCGGGGAAGCAGCACAACCAGACCGGAATATGGTTCATTACAGACTCATCTATTCAGGCGACAGCTATCCTTTCTTCCTCCTTTCACAACCAAAGCTTGGGATAGGCTTCGGCGGAGCTACATAAAGAATGTAAAAAAAACAAAACTCTGGACATAACTTCGAATAGAAATTTTATTCACTGGGCTATTAGGGAATATTACTGGGAGCATGCTTCACATGTCGCAACATTCAATTTCACTTGGACACATGCTGCTTATGGTGCATAAACAAAAACAAACTGTCGCAACATTCTTACCATATGATTTTGACAGTTTGCCAAAATAATGTGCGACTCAAGATCCGTTTTTTCAGTTTTCCTAGTAAATTTCGTCTTAGTTTGATCATTCAGTTGGAGTTCCTAGTCATAGTATTATTTGATAGTACAATGTTGGCACGCGGTTTATCCAGGATTTGTAGCCGATTGATCGTCCCATCAACAAGCCGCCATAGTGTCACTTCAAATAGCACTAGTGTGATCATCGCTTTAAGAAATGTCCATCGGATTGCGAAACGTGCTGCACCAACATTGGAGCAAAGCTCCCCGACCACTGCTAGCCTAAAGCAGTTGTCCACCTTATCGAATGGTGATGGCCAAGAGTCGACAGCGGACTGTGAGGAAGAACTAATGGAGGACCTGGAACAGGATGTTACCGAGAGCGGGAATAAGCAGTTCAATTTCAAGGACTTGCTCTATGGGGGATCCAAAGATGGTATCATTGTTAGGATGAACGGGTGCTCTGGTCCGGAGGAGGTAAGAATAATATTTTACTGACATACGGGAAGTCCATTGACCATTTAAATGATAATTTCAGTTATTGCAAATCAGTGAAGAGCTCTGCGATCAATTTACCGAACAACATGCTACTCAATTCATTATTCTACTATGGTTCTGGCTGCGACATACCGACTGGGAGAGCATGCAGAGAATCACAAGTTTATCTCCACAATTTCAGTATTTTCTCGATCGTCTATCGCCTCTAATTCCCAAGATGAACTATGAGGAGATGACCTGCAGTTTGTTGTACTTACAAAAGATTGGAGTCGACACCGGCCACCAGGCCATGCAGCAGTTGCTCTTTCGAATTGTGGACGAGCTGAAACAAGGTACGTATTCATATTAAAAAGCCCGTTTTGATTTTAATTCATGTGTAAATTCATTGTATTTTAGAAAGCTGCACAATTGCGCTGTCCGCCCTTTCTCGCTTTGCTGTTGCTGTTAACAGTAACGTCGATATATACACTTGCCTAGTGAGCAAGGAAATCGTCCCACATACTTACAAATATTTGGAGAGCTGCTCAGATGCCGAACAAATTCGACTCATTACCATTTGCTTCCAACACCTTAACCATCTCGTCACTAGAGACATGTTTGAATTTTACAAAACTAAGGTGAAAGAATTGATAGCAAATGGAAAAATTGCTAAGAATGACGTAAGGTGTATTTTGAAAATTATCAATTATATTAATATACCACGTTGGTCGCAAGATGCAACGGAAATATCGCGTTCACTCTTACTCTTGTTGGAAGAGATTCCGTCACTTTCTGCAAAAGAATTGGCCATCGTTTTTCGGGTAATTTGTTGATCTCTCCGCCTGTCCGTGGTTTTGTAAAACGATTGTTCTCATTGAAGGTTCTGCAAAGTCAACTGGAACCCGCTTCAATCATACCAAACCTGAAAGAGGCTGCAAGTAGTCTGTACGAGCGATGTCCGGCTGTGGAAACTCTCGACTACGTCATACGATTTCTAGAGCCAAAACGACGCCACAAAATGATTTCATCGGTTGAGAATATGATCAACAACGAAACTGTCGTTCCCGCTCAATTTCCCCTCGTATTTAGAATACTACGTTCGCTGAAAATAGCTGATATCAACTTGTGCAATAAATATTGGTCCCTGGTGTTGGATCACATACGCACAAGTATCCCAGCACAGGACACTCATCGATTGACCAAGCACTGTCATCGCTACATGCACTTTAATAACAATCTGGGCGGGACGTATCACCACAAGCAGTTTGAAAATTTTCTATGTTCTGTTTTGATCAGTGATATTGAGCGCGGCATGAGCGGAATGGTTCCGAGCGTTTTTGCCAAATCGGCGGCTTTCATAATCGCCTATGGCGGTCAGACAAGTCAGAGCGAAGGAATTCCCGCGCTTATAGTCGACAAGTTGGAAGCAATGGCGACACAATTTAGTATTTACGATTGCTTACAATTATCGCGAGGATTGCAAATTGCCTATGAAATGCGATTTCGTCATACGATTCTGTCCGACGTGGCGGTGAAATTGAATCGGATCAGCAGCGCTTTGGACGAAAGTGCCGAGGGACAATTACAACAGGATTTGAGTTTGCACGATTTGAATCAAATCGTGCGGTCGTTTATCAATCGGAGAGGTAACCGTCCCATTAAAGTTGCTTTGTTGCTATTGGAAATAAAAGTTAAATTTTGTAACAGCTTCACGAAAAACTTGGCTGTTTCAAAGAATCATGGACGGATACCGCAGGCCAGTTGAGTACTTAAATTCACGATTGATTCGTGATGTAACTTACAATCTGGCCACAACGAATTATGTTATACCGGAAATGTGTGAGAGGGTGCTTGCGTACGTAATGGATAATCGAGACTACGTCACAGGTGATACTGTGGAGAAGGTGCTTACGTGTTGCTACAGTATTGGTTATACGCCCAAGGATTTTGATGTGTTGCAATGGTGCGATGAGATTGTTAGAAGGTGATTTCAGAGTAACGCTGTTTTATAGTAATGGATTAAAGAACTTATCAAACTTTCAGAGACTTCAAATTTATGAACAGTCTGTCCATTGTGCAAGCATGTTTGGCCCTGTGCTTCTATAAATCGCTGTCGGAGGAGCTTATACATAAAGTTTTCACGATCGATTTCATTCAACAAGTAGAGGACGAGATTAAGGAGTGCTATTCAAAGGTCAGAACATTGTGAAATTTGTAATCATTCGTAAATCAGAACACTGTTTTATTGCAGGAAACCTATCCGGAGCGCATTCTTAATCAAGTGATGCAACTGAATCGAGCTGTTTGTTTGGACTATCCCGAAGCACAGGTTCCGTGGTTCCAGCAGAACTACATTGAAGCACAAATGTCGAAATGTATAATAAGTTTTGTGTTTTTTGTTTCCTCTTTTTCTTTTTCTCATCTAACCGAAGTAAGTGAACTTTTTTTTATCACTTCTAGTGGCCAATGTCCAGACGAAGTTTTACGCAGACATAAAGAATCTGTTGTTGCTTGTTGTGAACGATGATAAGCTGCTGAAATGCAATCATGTAACGCCCTATGGATACCGGGTAAGTTTAATTCGCAAGATTTTTTTCTTTTCGATTTTTTATTGTTATTTATTTTTTTTACAGATTGATTTCGTTGTACACCTAAACAGGAACAATACATTTATTGCACCACCAAAGAATAGTGAAGTCATGGAGAAAATATCCAAGTGAGTGATTTCATTAGTTCTGTATACATAATCATCATTGTGGCGCAACAGCCCGACGTCGGGCTTTGGCCGCCTGGACGTTGTCCTCTAATTATCTCGTTCACGTGCCTGCTCCCTCCATGCTCGGCTTCAGCATATACTGAGCTCTCCCAACGAGCTTTTGGTCTTCCTGGCAGTCTCGTTCCGTCAACTCGTCGTCCGTTCGTTACTTGTTTAGGCATGCGAAAATGGTTCATTCGTTATACATACATGCGTTTGACGATTCTCGAAACTTCCAGCTCATCGTACAGTTCATACAACTCATGGTTGTACCGGATGCGCCATCCATCTTATAGAGAACCAAATTTTGTGGCGTGACTGGTACCTTTTATTCGAAATATGTTTCGAAAAAATATTTGTTTTGGTTTTTCCAAAATAAATGTATTTTTTAAATTCAAAATTTAACGGTCACGCACAGCTTAAGTCGCGGACTCCACTATTTGGGAGGTCCCGACATTTTTGCCGGTGATGGGACCTGATTGGTTGGGTTATCTATTTCAATGGGCTAAGAGGCCAAGGGTGCAAACCATCTGGGCCCGGAGCGGGTTGCATGAGCCGGTCGACGGTCACTGCCAGAATTTTTCTTTCATTAGTTTTTCTGGATCTATGGGATCCAGCTTTATCCTTTGTTGTTTGTATTTACCCCCACGGCACATGATACATGTTATCTGTGTAATGGCTGGGGCAACGAGTGAGCAGAAACCCCGCCCACATCTCCCGAGCTGAGCTGGAACAAGCTTGTGCCGCCGCTTAGCTCATTGTGGAGCATTCGCTTCTAGCGCCACCGGACCTTCACGGCAAACTTTCGGCTCCGTCTCCATAACAGCTGGTGACCACCTTCAGCATTACAATCTCAGTCGTAAATTGCTCCGAAAATTCGCCGAAGGACCGTTCGAATGGCTTGGGTTGGAGTCCAGGTTTCGCAGCCATAGCATAGCACTGGTTGTATGGTGGTTTGTACACGCGGAGCTTCGTGTTTCTGTACACATGCTTCGATTTCATTATGGGAAGGACCGAGAAGAAAATTTTATTTGCTAGCTGCATCCGTCGCTTGACTTTGTCAGTTTCGTTGAAAGATGTACCATTTTGGCAGGAGTCAGCTGCAGAGTTAAAAGTATAAATAGAATCAAGAGTGCTGTCATCTGCAAAACTGTGAATTGGGTTTGATGTCACACTTAAAAGATCGTCGATGAACAGAAGAAAAAGTGTTGGTGATAGGACGGTACCAACGCAGGGGTCCCCGGTGGTGGTGTGGCAATTCGATTTAACTCCATCAAGGACGACTCGAAGCGAACGGCCATGGAGGAAACTTTCAATCCATATAACTAATTTTGGGTCCACACCAAAAACCTGGAGTTTAGCTAAAAGAGCCGGATTCCAAACTCTGTCAAAAGCTGTCGAAATGTCGAGGGCAATGATTTTAGCTTCACCAAATTGATGAATACATCGATTCCATCCATTCAGTTAGAGGGATCACATGCTTCACCTTTTTTGGGGATTGGTTGGACAGCCAGCTTCCATGTTGATGGAAATACTCCTGTCGAGTAGGACAGAAGAAGAGGTCTCGCTAATGAGGAAGCGCAATGTCTGAAAACTAAAGGGGAGATGCCATCAGGTCCAGCCGATTTTGATACATCGAGCTTTGAGAGTACTTTAAATACTTCCCTAGTGCGGAAATGTGAAGGCCTCTGGTGTGAATCGCATAAGAGTATAGTGGGTGAATTTTGCGTAGTGGGCAGTAGCCAAGAGTTTGCACCGAAGATTTCAGCAAACAAATTGACCTTTTCTAGTGATTCAAAACAAACAAAACATAAACGAAAACTTAGCTAATAGGAACACCAGACAAGCGTACAAACTAGTAAATATAATTAAGAACGGCTAACAACCCAGGACTAGCCTTTGTAAGGACAAGGATGGAAACATCATCAGCGACACCGATGGCATTAACAAACGATGGGCCTCTTATTTTGAAGAGCTTCTAAACCGACCATCGAAGATCCCCACACAAGAAGCTCTCGACGATATTGTTGATCTAGGCCCACCCATTCAACCCCCCACAGTAGGGAAGTTGGTCTCGCGTTGCGGTCACTGAAACGAAATAAAGCGCCAGGCGCTGACGAGATTTCAGCTGAACTGCTAAAATTCGGTGGAACGGGTTTAGCTAATGCCATACATCAATTACTCCTGCGAGTATGGGAGGACGAGGGGATCCCAGACGATTGGCGCAGAAGCATAATCTGTCCAATTCATAAAAAGGGAGATAAACTGCGGTGTGAGAATTACAGGGGCATCTCACTAGTTTGTACGTCCTATAAAATTTTGACGAAAATTCTGGAAAATAGAATAAAACCGTACGCAGTCATTGGCGAATATCGAAGCGGTTTCAGACCTGGTCGCTCCACAACCGATCAGCTCCTCTCAGTCAAACTGATACTCCAGAAGTGCTGGGAATACAACGTAAACGTATACCAAATCTTTGTCGCCTTCAAGCAGGCATATGACAGTATCGATCGTGGAGTACTGTACAACATCATGCTGCAATTTGGTATACCGGCCAAATTAGTGCGACTGACTAAGATGACGATGACCAACTCCGTCTCACAAGTCAGGATACATAATAGACTTACTGATCTATTTGAAACACGCACTGGTTTGAAACAGGGCGATGGACTGGCACCGACGCTCTTCAACTTAGCACTGGAATATGTTATTTGGGCCATGAATATGGACAACAGCAAGATGCTACTCATCAAGTCGACACAATTAGCAGCGTACGCCGACGACATCAACATCATTTTTTTTTTCATTAAAACAGCGCGTTTCCATAACGAGATCTTTATTTTTCCTTTTCGAATACAATTGTTTCGAGAGACACTTGCTCTCTTCCTCAGTTTGTGGTGCTGACTACTCAAAGAAGGCTAAACTACATCCTTAAATACTAATACTATTATGATCCTACCTTACACAACTTTTTTTTTTTTTTTTTTTAAACTAATTAAGAGCAATAAATCCTTACACGACCTTACATCACTAATTAGGCCTGTATCCTAACATTTCATATTTTTTATTTTGGGAAATTTCCTTTACATTACATTAGGTTTTCCCTGATTAACGACCTTCAATAATTTAGATGGGCAATTTCCATCATCGTGGTTTAACAAACGTCTTTTCGGTATCCTACTGATCTCGAGACTTTCCGCTGCGTCGAGTTTGTAGGGTTGTCGGACTGCTCGTAATATTTCGACGTCGTCAAAAACGATCGAGTGTCCCGATTCGACCAAATGCCTCGCAACCATAGACTTAACATGTCGTATGGGATTCTTTCGTCCTAATTCCGCGTCTTTCTTGTGCTCCTCGAATCTCGTAGTGATTAGGCGTCGGGTTTGTCCTATGTATACCATCTCACAGTCCTTACAATTGATCTTGTAGATTCCGCTCCTCTCTGTTTTTCTCAGGTGGTCCTTCGCACTACTTAGACGTGCTTTAAGCTGGTGCATTCTGCTGGTTCCTACTGCATCGATCCGGTGCTTTGCCAGCACCTGCCTGATACGACCGAACATCGGTGAAAAAGTTATCCCTGCTCTGCGCTCTTTTGTAGCGTCTCCCTGTGAACCAAGTGTAGACAGACTTGCTCGATCGCTCTGGGTTCGCTTCTTCCGGATCAGGTTGTCAATGAGCTCAGGGCTGTATCCGTTGATACTCGCAGTTTCTTTAATGTAGTCGAGTTCGACTTGGTATCGGGCGGCGTTCAGCGGTGTACTTACTAGACTGTGCACCATACTATGGTACGCTGCCACCTTATGTTGCCATGTGTGTTGTGAGGTGCTCACGATGGTGCGTTGCGTGCTCGTCGGTTTCTGGTATATGTCGAATTGTATTTGATCGTCTTCTCGCATGATCTTCAGGTCCAGAAAAGACAAACCGTTATTCTCCTCGACTTCCATGGTGAAGTTGATGTTCTTGTGGATTTTGTTGATGTCCTCTAATAGGCTGCTCGCCTGGTTCCTAGGTGCGATCGTGATAATGTCATCGACGTATCTAGCCCAAAATCGTGGCATTAGCCCTCGTTTCGCTATTTCTTCCTCGATCGACGCCATGAATATCTCGCTCAATAGGGGTGACAAAGGGTTCCCCATTGCTGTGCCTGCTGTTGTTTTGAAAAAATGCTCTCTGAAGGTGAAATATGTTTCACTCATACAGAGGGCCGCTAGCTTGGTGTATTGCCTCGTCTGAAGGTCGTTAATCAGGGAAAACCTAATGTAATGTAAAGGAAATTTCCCAAAATAAAAAATATGAAATGTTAGGATACAGGCCTAATTAGTGATGTAAGGTCGTGTAAGGATTTATTGCTCTTAATTAGTTTAAAAAAAAAAAAAAGTTGTGTACGGTAGGATCATAATAGTATTAGTATTTAAGGATGTAGTTTAGCCTTCTTTGAGTAGTCAGCACCACGAACTGAGGAAGAGAGCAAGTGTCTCTCGAAACAATTGTATTCGAAAAGGAAAAATAAAGATCTCGTTATGGAAACGCGCTGTTTTAATGAAAATAAGTTTCAACGGGAAAACTACCGACAACAGAAGATCAACATCATGTCCCGAAGATTGGCCGACACAGAAGAACTTCTGCATACGCTTGATACCGCTGCAAAGGAAGTTGGACTACGTATTAACGAGGGTAAAACTAAAGTAATGATGCAATCGACGACAAGGACACCTGCACAACCGAGCATCAATGAGCTCAACATCGAGTTCGTGAACAACTTCATTTACCTGGGTTGCCACTTGTTAAGGGATGCCAACGAAACTGGCGAAATCAAGCGACGGATACAGTTAGCTAATAAGACTTCTTTCTCGGTTCTCCCCATAATGAAATCGAAGCATGTGCACAGAAAAACGAAGCTCCGTGTGTTCAAAACCGTTGTACGACCAGTGCTATGCTATGGCTGCGAAGCGTGGACCCTAACTCAAGCCTCCGAAAACATGCTAGACACTTTTGAACGCAATGAAACTTCTACGGCGAATTTTCGGGGCTGTTTGCGATCGTGATGGATGGCGCTTCCGGTACAACCATGAATTGTATGAAATGTAATGTACAACGACTTCAATGGGCAGGGCATGTACAAAGAATGGACGGTGATCGCATGCCTAAGAGAGTAATGAATTCAGAACGAGTCGACGGAGCGAGACTGCGAGGACGACCAAGATCTCGTTGGGAGAGCTCAGTAGGTGTGGACGCCGCGCAGCAACTGGGCTTCCAAAATTGGAGGACGCGGTCACGTGACCGAGATAATTGGAGGACAATGATCCAGGCGGCCAAGGCCTGACGTCGGGCTGTCGCGCCACGATGATGATGAGCGATTCAAAAAATAGTATGCCGCTTCTTTTCTCCTAATAGCCTGTTTGCAATCTCTGTTAAACCAAGAGGTGGTAGTTGGTTTGATATTCTTAAAGCTATGCGGGACGAAGCAGTACATTCCGTACCAGATGATATTTATAATTGATTCGCTTATACAGGGTGTCCCATTCAATATTTAAATGGTAGATAGTATGGCTCATTTGCAGAAAATTAATGTACTACATGAACTCTCTATCTTTAACCGTTACAGAGTTATAGCATTTAAAAAAAAAAACTGTCCAAACCCTTGACTTGTCCAACAAATTCTAAATTTTCTAAGCCTCCAATTATTCGATCCAAGATTAAATCTTACTTTCTGTAACTACATAAAATTTAATATAAATAAACTTTTTACCGGTTAGAAATCCACCGTTATTTCAAAGATAAAACCGTTCAAATTTTGAAAAAATTGTGAAATCTATTTTTCATCAAAAATCCAAATGATTATTTCGTAACTGTACTTTGGACTGACAAATCTGCAAAGTTGACACAAGTTGCCCCATTATGTTATGTTTCGATGGGCGTATAAATATTAAGGACTTGGATTTGAAAATTTGCGAATGTGACGTTTTAAAGGTAAAAAAAAAGTGATTTTCATGTACAGCAAATCACATGATATGAACAAGTATGTACTAACAGTGTCAAATTAATGTAGCAAAAAACTTTACATTGGAAATGTTTCTGGCCAAAAATACATCATGACGTACTTGCTAAGCTAACGGTTATTTCAATCGTAAATGCTTGTTATTTCTAAATCATGCTTGTATTTACTCGCAAGTTCTTCGACCCGCCAGTTTCAATTGTTGTACATAAAGTCAGTTATTATTACATAATTAATCTGTTGTTATTGTACAAATATTATACCAGGTAATAATATTAATATTGAAATTAATGCTATACCTAGTCTAGCCATAAATATTGTTACAAGGTTTGGCAACCCTGCAGAAAGGAACCGTTATATTGCATTTTTTAAAAATTGAGCTAATCGCTATTGTACGCTTGTGCTTGATGCATTTGTCATCATTTGAGTTTAATTTTTAGTGTAGTGAACATGGATTGGGGTGACAAAGAAAATAGAATTGCTGTGATTGCACTTCATAAAGTAGGAATGCAACCAAGTGATATTTTTAAGACTCTGCATACCCTCGGTATAAGCCGAATGTTTGTATATCGGGCTATTTAAAGATTTAATGATACGTCTGGAGTAAGTGACCGTGAAAGAAGTGGCCGTCCGCGAACTACTCGAACACCTCAAGCGGTTAAAGCCGTGCGCGAGAGAATTCGCCGTAATCCTCCTCGGAAACAAAAAATTTTATCGCGTGAGATGAAAATACCCCAAAGAACAATTTCACGTATCATCAAAAGTGACTTGGGGTTGGGTGCTTATCGTAGATCTACCTGGCATTTACTAACAGACTCGTTAAAAAAAATAGAGTGGAAAAATCAAAACGATTACTTTGCCGGTACGCAAACCAAGAACACCGTAAAATTTTGTTTACGGACGAAAAAATTTTTACTGTCGAAGAAACATTTAATAAACAAAACGATAGGGTTTATGCTCGCAGTGCCAGAGAAGCTTCTCAAGTTGCCCAAAAGGTTCAAAGAGGTCATCATCCAGCCTCAGTAATGGTTTGGTGGGGTGTTAGCTACAACGGGGTGACAAAGTTGCATTTTTGTGAGAAGGGCGTCAAAACGTCTGCCAAAATTTATCAAGAAAGTGTCCTTGAAAGTGTAGTGAAACCTCTCAACACGTCATTATTCAAAAATCAGCCTTGGAGTTTCCAGCAAGATTCTGCACCAGGTCATAAGGCGAAGTCAACCCAAAAATGGCTTGAAGAAAATGTTCCAGATTTTATTAAAGCTGAAGATTGGCCTTCCTCTAGCCCAGACCTGAATCCGCTGGATTACGAATTATGGTCTGTCTTAGAGCAAATGACGTGCTCTAAAAGACATTCTAATATCGAATCCTTAAAGAAGTCTCTTACACATGCAGTCGCCAACTTTCCGATTGAAGTCGAGCGTGCTTCCATAGATAAGTGGCCAGCTCGATTAAAGGCTTGTTTAAAGGCAAAACTTGTTGCAATTCCCGTTGTTGACAATGCATTTAATAAATAAACAATGATTTCTTAACACATAACACCTCTTTTATTGAACAGTGCTTCAAAAAGTTTGTAACAGTATTTATGGCTAGACTAGGTAATATGATAACTTCGTCCTTTGGTTGGTATAGTGTTGTTCCCGATTAGTAGATATGCAAAGGGCATGTACTGATGGTAAATACGCCGATATGGTGTTTGTATATGGCGTTGCTGGAGGGAACGGATGCGAGGCAGTTCGGGAGTACGTACAGTAGACGCTTCCCACATAGACAACTTCCGGACAGTAGGACGTTTACTAGAACGTTCCGAATTTTAAGAGAAACGGGACAAACGCCTAACCACAACACCAACGATCAAAGCGAACGCTCGACATGGAATCAAGACGAGATCCTTAGGCACTTTGATGCGAACTCCGGTTTGAGCACGCGAAGGGCTGGACTTCAACTGAATGTCCCGCGTATGGCGGTTCAGCGGACACTCCACGTCGACGAACAGTATCCGTATCACTTATCACAGGTTCAGGATCTATTACCTGCAGACTTTGAAACGAGGACGACCTTCTGTAGGTGGTTTTTGGATAAAACTGCAAAAGATCGGCATTTTCCGAGGAAAGTGTTATGGACGGATGAAGCAACATTTACACGGAGTGGTGTGTTTAATTCGCGGAATACGCATGTCTGGGCTCATCAGAATCCCCACGCAACTCGAACTTCTAGATACCAGCATGAATTAAGGGTGAATGTTTGGATAGGTGTTCTCGGGGACCACCTTTCCGAACCCATAATTCTTCCTGAACGACCGAATTCATCCGGGTTTCATAACGTGTTGGAGACTGATGTCGGCCCGAATTTGCTCGATGGTATTGCGATAGCAGAACGACCTGAAATTTGGTGGCAGATGGACGGATGTCCTGCCCATAACGGAAGAGTTATCATGGAGTTTCTTCATAACGAATTCCACGAAAAGTGGATCGGACGATATGGGCCTATTGCATGGCCTGCTAGGCCTCTTGACTTTTATGTTTGGGGAAGTTTGAAAAATGAGGTTTATAATGAACCCATCACGTCGCGGGAACACCTGATTCGGAAAATTGAAACGGCATGCAGCGATTTGAGAGAAAAGAGGGAAGAAGTTCTCCGGGCTGTCGCATCAGTTGTCAAAAGATATCAAGCTTGTATCCAACACGAAGGAGGACATTTCGAACAATATTTGTAGTTTTCACTTTGGATGTGAATTGGATTGAATTCCTTTGTCATTAGTTTTGCTTCTTTTCTGTTATTTCGTTAACTAAAAATATAACATAAGTAAAATTGTTTTGAAAATAGCGTAAATGTGTTTTACTTGAAAATCGCGTTTTTTTTTACTTTTAAAATGTCACATTCGCAAATTTTCAAATCTAAGTCCTTAATACGCCCATCGAAACATAACATAATGGGGTAACTTTTGTCAACTTTGCAGATTTGTCAGTTCAAAGTACCGTTACGAAATAATCATTTGGATTTTTGATGAAAAATAGATTTCACAATTTTTCAAAGTTTGAACGGTTTTATCTTTGAAATAACGGTGATTTTTTTAACCGGTAAAAAGTTTATTTATATTAAATTTTATGTAGTTACAGAAAGTAAGATTAAATCTTGGATCGAATAATTGGGGGCTTAGAAAATTTAGAATTTGTTGGACAAGTCAAGGGATTGGACAGTTTTTTTTTTAAATGCTATAACTCTGTAACGGTTAAAGATAGAGGGTTCATGTCGTATATTAATTTTCTGCAAATGAGCCATACTATCTACCATTTAAATATTTACCATCATGAATGGGACACCCTGTATAGTCGACGTTCTTCGTGGAGAAGCAGTCGGCCCAGCTCAATTCACTGATGTATTGATTGAAAGCGAGATAGTGTTTTGGTGGGAGATAGGCCTTTGACATTCAGGGCGCAAGTAGTGAATCGGGTCGATATCAATTTGTGATTGGAACTTCCCAAAGGAGATGAAACCATACTGAGTATTTATCGGGGTGTGAGGTGATAAACAAGTCCAATAGGTTGGCGTTTTCGCCTTCGATATCAGGTATTGGTGTAGGTTGTATGATTCACAAAATAACTCAACCAGTCTTCCTGTTGGGCTTGTAGACGAAGAGTACTTAAGCCATTCAGTATTGTGTGCATTGAGATCGCCTGCTAAGGCGATTTCTGTTGAAGGGAATTTCTCTAACAACTCATCGATATTACTAGAAAGTATATAGAAGTAGTGTTCCGTATCGGAATCAGAAGTCCCAGGGCTCCGATATAGAAAACACAAGAATATAGAAGAGTATATGTGTTTTTTAAAATTGAATCTAATTCAGGTGTAGGTGAATTCTGGATTAGATAAAGTGAACTGGGGGCTGATGGTTGAATAGGCGACAATATTTCTAATGAAGATTGCGATATTCAGGGACGTAATATTGGCTTATGTTGGAATCGCTAGAAACTTTCGTTTCGCTTAAAGCCATAACTGCTGATCATGCACCGCAGTATGATTCGCCCTTATTCCACGAATATTGCAGAAATCAAAAATGAGTTCTTGCATGTTTCCGTGTAAGAGTAACAAAACGTACAACGTTACGGGAAGGATGGTGGATTTTGTCACTTAATAGTTGGACCAAGCAGCAATGATCCGATCGCAGCTAACAGTAGTGTTATGCCTACTTGTTAGTTATGATTGTATCGACGGCTACCTGTAGTCGCAATTATTACAGTGATTATTCTGAATTTATTGCATTTGCATTAAATTCAGAAAATGGACAGGTTGTTAATTATCTAAAAGGAATAGACTCATCGAGGCCGTGCTATGTTGACACCAAAGGAGTCCTTCGCCACTGCACACAACACATACACACACGCACACACGATATTGAAAGGCGAGACTTAAATGTGGCGCGCACATGTGGCTACAGCCAGGCTGGACGTACAAATTTTCTATCTTTAGATTTTAAAAATTTGGGCTAGCTCCGCCCCTAGGGGGTTGCGACCCCCCGCATATAGCCCTAGGCTGCCCGTTTCACAATTTCGGTTTCAAATCGAAATCAGGTATGCGAAGGAAAACGAAAATGGCCATGTTTATAGTATACTCTCGTTTTTAAACGAAATTGGACATTGAATGCGAATCGAAAGCGGCAGTGCAGCCGAAATTGTCCATCAATGACTAATTTCCAAATGGCTTATTTCATGGTGCCGTTCACATTTTTCCAACTTGGGACGCATGTCTTTTGTCGATCGAAAGTGTGGACATCCCACGTTCCAAATCACACTCAAATCAAATGCTAAAATATTTTCTTGAATAATTCCATTTGGGGCGACCGGTAGCGCAGCGTGTTGAGGCATCAGTCTCATGTTTGACTACCGGCGTTTCGGGTTCGAATCCCGTCCACGACGACGTTCGTGGCCATGGATGTGCAGGAGGTGCATGCTGGCAACTGCATTCTCCGAAACCAGTTTATGCCGTGAAACGTCAACTGGGCCACATGGAACAGTTGACGCGCTATGCCCCACAAGGGGTTAGGGCAATTGAGAGAGAATAATTCCATGCTGTTCTGTACCAAAAATACTCAAAGACTTTCACACCGGTTTTTGATGCATTTGGTTTGTGTTTACGATTTTCACGATGAATGTTCCTTTCCCGTTTTCGCCTACCTTAGTCCCTTATGTGTTCTCACCATTGCACTGAGACCGGACGAAGACAATAAGCCAAAGAAGAATTGGCTATAGTTATGTGGAATAATGAATGCCTTTTTTCGAATCGGAATATGAATTATCACTGTTTTCATAATATATTAAATATGTTCTTTCTTTCTATCTCCACAGAGTCGCTATCTTACTTCAGAAGCTGGATTCCTTCTGCGAGAACAAATTTACGGCCATGAAAGGTAGTGAACTGTTACGACTACGTCATTTAGAAATTTTAGGATACAAAGTAGTTTATATTAATTTTACCGATTGGAATTCGATGTATATGAATATGCCAGGCGCAAAAGTTGACTACTTAAAGAATTTGTTACAAATAGAGTAGAAAGTAAAATTGAATTCGAGGCTTTCCCTAAGGCTCAATTAACATTGCTGCATGAGCAAACCACATTGGCGACCAACAACAAATTTGATGGTTGTGCCGCGAGAGCATGCGGTTCATGCGGCCAATGTAATTTAAGCCTAAAATACAAGGCGTCAAAGCTAACTTCCAGGTCATTATATTTATACAACATGTTGTATGATTTAACACGTCATGTTTACAAGAAAACTTATACTAAGGCACTCCACAGCTCCTGGTACAACTATTCAGTGTACTCGGAACACCACAAGAACGCTTCGTCGAACATTCGTTGCCATGGCGATTTTTCAGCCTTAAATCCGTGCGGTACGTACGGCCATTGGAACATGTTACTGCATCGTTCGGGATGAGGCATCAAGGCCAAATGTCGTCCATCATCCGAACAAATACCAGCAATTCCATCCACACTTCCATTTGGGTTCATAGGATACCTTTCGGTCGCATTGTTGTCGTCGTCAACGTAATACATCGTGATGCAGTTACTGTTCTTCAACATATTTCGTATTTCATCGGTTCTAAACGAAAATCGACCTTCACCGTGGGCTGTCCAGCAGCCGATTACAGTTCCAGCCATTCGTCGCAGCATAATCGACTTGCTCTCGGCAATTCGGATCGTATTCCATCGGCATTCGAAACGATCGGACTTATTCTTGAGCAACGCCACGTTGGGAACATTGATAACGTCATCCTCATGCTTATCGCCTTCAACGCTACCTATCCATCCAATCATGCCCATGAGTTGACATCCATTGCAAATGCCTAGCGAAAATGTGTCGTTTCTATTCTTGAAATGGCGGAATTGGGCAGCCAACTTATCGCTGAAGAGAATATTCGCAGCCCAACCTTTGCCGGATCCTAATGTGTCGGCATAGCTGAAACCACCGGGAAAAATGATGCCGCGATAATTATCCAAGACGGTTTTCGCTTCCAGCAAATCTGACATGGCGACATCGTGTACCTCGAAATTAGCGTTGATGAGAGTAGCAATCATTTCGCGATCACTGTTAACACCCTCTTCACGGAGAACGGCCACACGCTGTCGATGTGTGTGCTGTTTCAGGAAAATTTCAGCGTCGGGATCGAACGTGCAGTGGTATGACGATCCTTTGCGGAATTCATAGCTTTCGAACTCTTCAATTGCACACTCAGGGTTCGCCTGGAGCTTTTCGAGTTCGTAGCTCGTGCGCTCCCACTGTTTCATGAAATGTTTAGTTGTACCGCTAACAAGCTTCTTAGACTCGTTGGTAATTTCAATTTTGGACTTCAATCCATATCCGGAGGACTGACCAATATGGTAGGCTGGAACACTGTTGTTCCGGAATGCAGCTAGTACGTCGGACATATTTTCAGTTTTTACTTCCAGAACCCACCCGCATTCCTCGGCGAATAGCAGGAGTAGATCTAAGTTATTAACGCCTTCAGGATCGCAGTCGCTACGTTGCTTGATAACTGCCACGGTTTCAGTTAAATCAATTGCCAATCCGCACAGCCCACCGATGGCCATCTCCAATAGGCATACCACCAAACCTCCATCACTGATATCGTGTCCGGAGAGTAAACGTCCAGATTTCACCAGATCCTGTGTAACCATAAAGGCTGACTTAAGGACCGCCGACTGTGTCAAGTTTGGACAAGTCATTCCTTGTTGTTTCAGCGATTGCGCCAAGGCCGAACCACCCAATCGAAAAACTCCTTCGATATTTACCCAAACCAACTCGCCCACTCCTCCCATTGCTGGGCCTTTTAGATCTGGAGTGACTTTCACACGAACATCAGCACATGGAGCGTACGTTGATACAACGAGGGTGCCCGGTGATTTAATCGTTTTACCTTCAACTCGTGCAGCCATCGAAAGCGAATCCTTACCACCATCTACAGCAATATTTAATTCCGACATAATTTTACACATTTCTTCGCAGGCATCGTATAATTTCGCTCCCTCGCCGGACAACTTAGCAGCCCACATCCAATTGCCCGAGCATTTTACATCAGCTAAATCGGTGATACCGATAAAAGCCAAGTTGGAGACAGCTTCCGCGACGGACATTCGAGCAGCCGCTCTAGCGCAAATCAATCCCTTTAGTGGCTGCGTTCCAATCGAGGTGGCAATTCCTTTATGATCGAAATGTGAAACGGTTGTAGCTGCAAAATCGGCAAGTGGCGTGTGAAGTGGCCCGATGCATTGTTGTTGAGCGATCAGACCAGTCACGCAGCGATCAACCTTGTTGGTGAGGAAACGCTTGCTTCCCACTGACATGATGCTCAGCACGTTTTCAAGAAGTCGTTCATAATCCACAGGAGATTCAAGCTTTAGTGGCACTAGCTGTTTAGGCTCTCGAGATAACTGATATTCCCGTTTCGGCATGTCACCCAGAACATCTTTGAGATGAAGATCGAACGGAACATGTCCCCAGTCGGCCCGTTTCGAACGATCTAAATAGTTGCCATGATCTGCGCTTCCCTCAACTAGGGTTACGTATCCATTTCCAGTAACCACACCGACAAAGCTGATGGGACAGCGTTCTCTGTCGCAAATTGCTTGCAACAAGTCCCTGTCTTCGGGTCGACACAAGATCGCGTCATTTTCTTGATATTCTGCACCCCACAATTCCAGCGCTGTAATTGTAGGATCGCCCAATCGGAATTCTTTGGAGAAAATTACTGCACCGGCATAGCCGGGTTCGACGAGTTCTTTGAGAACGTTTCCGTTACCACCGGCTCCCTGCAATTGAAATATCATTAGAGTACTGTTAACCTGGTAAGCAGTGGACGTTTACCTGGTCATGAATCGCTAAGATCGGATTCTTGCTGCCTAACTCGATGCAGGCTCGAATGACACGATTCAATTTGTTCTCCATTTCAGCATCCCCTCGCTGGACAGCGTTGAAGTCCAATTCAGAGCTATTGTCACCTTGAACTTCTACGGAACTGGCTGCTCCTCCGCCGACTCCAATTCGATAAACTGGACCACCGATTTTAGCAAGAAGCATACCTGTGAAAAATTCCATGTTAAGTGCATCTCTGATTCCAATTTTGCAAATATTTACCTTTCTCCGGTTTCATTTTATTTCTGAAATTCACGTCCATTGTACCGAGTCCCCCGCTGAACATAATCGGCTTAACGTACTCTTCTCGCTCTCCACTTCCACTTGTCTGACCATAAGAAACTGCGAATCCCGATATGACGGGTTCGCCAAATTTATTTCCGTAGTCTGAGGCGCCGTTACTCGCCTCGATTATGACTTTCAGTGGATTGGCAAACGATGGCGGGTATTTGAAGTTGTCATCCTCATAGGGAAGCTTGTATCCTGTAGAAATTGAACATGAATTTCAGTTTTTGAAGGCAAAGTCAATTGAATTGCATACCTGGAATGTTCAAATTTCCAACACAATAACCTGCGGTTCCGGCTATTGTCGAACCACCGCGACCAATGCCCTGCACATCTCGTATTCTTCCACCAGTTCCAGTGGTCGCTCCACTAAATGGCGCCACCGCAGTTGGCATGTTATGCGTTTCCGCCGTGAAGATCAAATCGGATTCAGTTTCGATAACTTCAACGGCTCCCGGCCCAATACAATTGGTCGGCTTCAAAGACTTATGTTTGTGGCCAATGATAGCACTGCTGTTATCGCTGAATTTAATTGTGTTGTTTGGATTTGTGGTTTTCTGTGTCTCGATTATCATGTCAATGAGACTTTGTTTCTTCGCCTCGCCACCAATTATCATTGTCCCCTTGAAGAACCAATGTCGCGAATGTTCACTGTTACTTTGAGCCAAATCAAAAAGCTCGACAGTTGTTGGATTTCGCTTGAGCACATTTTGAAAAAGATTTGTGTAGAAGTCAAGATCCCAATCGCCGAAAGCCAAACCTACAAAAATAAATTGCATGTTTAGCAACAATGTTTTCATTATAATAAACTGCAGCCCTATACCTAATTCGACATTCACAGCTTCTAATGCCTTTCGTCCCTGCTCCAAAACGGGTACAAAGTGCCACTTCTCGGCGGCCTTTGGCAGTCTTTCATCAAAGCTATTCACCGGAAGATTTTGATTCGTATAACGACACTCAGTCATCTTATCGCCCAGGATATCGATGATGGCTGCCACGCATTTGGGCAACGAAGCAAAAGTGATGAAATATCTGATTGACATTTCCACTCGTTTCACCTCCTTCAGCATAATATTTTGGCAAATGTTGACGCAATTAGTGGAGAATGGGGTTGAAAAATTGAACCGTGGCCCAATTTCAATTATGGTTGATTGCTGATTCTCGGCAGGAAGTGAGGATGTCGTTTTTAGATTGTCTTCCTGTTGGGTGTTTTTGAGGAGCCATCGGAGAATTTTTTCCGTTCGATTGGTGAGCTTGTGGCCGCTTTCTAACTCGATGTGGTAGCATCGTTCTGTGCGAAGTGATTTTGCGTTGGGATTTGCCTGGAAAAATAAGTGAATAAGTGTATAAGCTACTGGCACTACACTATGCCTGGCGATTAGCTAGAATCCGATTATAACGGTACAAGGAGGTGATCCGATTTTTTTTTTGATTATTTATCAGTTGACGCTTCTAATTTCAGTCACTGGAATACTGATGTAGGCAGATGAGAACAAGATCAGGAAGTGAACAAATTGGTGCTGAACTTGATCTAGCAGAAAAATCTACAAATTAGCGAAATATGCAAAGCCACCGGCGTTCATATGTAATACCTGTTTGCCCTAGCGGGACATAGCGCGTCAACTATTCCAATGTGGCCTAGTTGACGTTTCGATAGCATAAACTCGTTTCGGACGATGCATGTTGCTGTGGCGAATTTAGCCGCATACCTGCGACAAGTCGAGAAAGTTTGTGGCTTAGGCCGAATTTAGAAGCCGTGGGAGCACCTGCGGTTTACAAATTTACATTGGATTCAAATGGAACAAATCGCTCAACAATTCGCAGCCGCTGCCGCCGCAGGAGCTACCGCGAATTGTTGAACGGCGAGATTGCATTTAAACTCAATGTATATTCGTAAACCGGCGGCTGCCGCAGTTTGGATAAACTCGGCTTTATTGTCACACCACAGGGAGAAGACAACACAACACAAACATCCATGGCCGTGCCGTGGACGGGGCTCGAACCCGTAACTGACTGGTAGCATGGAGACATCAGACTGACGCGTCAATGCACTGACCCAGCGGGAAGCAAAGGCAGAGCTGCCTCGGTAATGCATCCAGAATCACTGCAATATTTTAAGAGTGTAGTCATACTACATACCGTACAGGGTGGTCCGAAGTTGCTGCCCACGGTTTCGCCATGCAGTTTATACATAGTGGTACCATAAGTTCTGTCCTTTGTTCAAATGGGTTCAATTAAACTAAAACGTTCAAGTAAACAAATCCTTTTATTGGCACTTTTTCTCCATGCACAAGGGAGCAAAAAAAACTACATGTTACTCGAAATGACCCCCCCTTCGCTTTTACGCACTTCTTCAATCGTTCAGGCCACTCATCAATCGCTGCACGCACCACTTTTGGGGGAATAGAAGCGGCTGTTTTTATCAATCGGCGACTCGATATTTATATGAGGTTTGCTGCAGGCCCTCTCCTCTTAGTAGTTCCACATGCGGTAGTCCAGCAGACTGAGATCGGGACTTCCAGACGGCGAATACTCAGCGGCTATAAAGTCGGGAAGATTGTCGGCACAGCACCTCTGATTCGTTTTAGCTTTGTGTGCTGGCGCTGAGTCTTGCTGAAACGACCAATCTTGCCCATTAAACAGTGTCGTTCAATGATTTCACTATCAATTTGAAATCAAAAACGGATACTTTGTCTAATCACTTTTTATTATTGTTCCCTGACGCGTTTCGCTCTTTCGAGCATCTTCAGAGGGATTAATTTATTTGTTACAATTGCCTGTGTTCTTATACTATTTTAACATAGCGTGTACATAACATTATTCAATACATCCTACTTAAGAGATAATAAAAAGGTCATTTACTCTAATTGCTGAAAAAACCAGGATATAGAAGGTAATGTTACGTTTCACTATCTTTACCAAAATATCACCCTAATAGTTCGCTGCTTTGGTTTTCACCCCTTGTCCACAAAAATTCAGCTGAGTGACACCGTCGTACGCAGCGGCCCACCAAACCATAACTGAAGCAGGATGGAGCCTCTGTGAGTGTAAACTCTGTCATTTTGCCGGTTGAATTTTTCTTCTACCGTTTTTTTCATCAATGAAGAGGATTCGCCTGTGTCCTCCGTTCGCGTAATGAAGACTTCGACTTGTGGCTCGTATCTTTTTCAAAGTTGGTGTCAGCAGCTGTCCTGTGGTTCTTCGGTAAGTCCCAAGTTTCAGGTTTCATTTTTCGGGCCATGATTTTCTGTTTTCGGAGAGGGTTTCGACGAATTCGCGCGACTACAGCTTTCACAGCTGCTGGCGTCCTCGAGGTGCTCGGGCGGCCACTTCTAGCTCTGTCGTTGATTGAGGAGATCTCGTTGAACCGTTTGATGCACCGGTAAGAAAACTCTTGAGAAATTCTCAAAGGCTTTAACAGATTGACAATCTCTACTGGCGATTTGTTGCACTTGTGCAGGGCGATCACAGCGATACGGTTTTCATTCACGCTCCACTTCATGTTAACTCCGCGATGAAACGGCCGAAACTGGAAAATATTTTGCAGTACAGGGTCCACTCTATGTAAACAAAGCCGCTCGCGAGCGTCAGTCCTATAACATTTGCATATTCATAGAACTTATAGACAGAACCTATGGCACAACTGCGTAAAGCAATCCTCGCCTAGTACGCATTAAACGTGCCATACACACACCGATCGATCGGCCGATCCGTCGCCCGATATCGATATCGGCCGACAGATCGGCCTGTGTAAGTGGAAATCGCACCGATCGGCCGATCAACTTTGATCTGCCGATATTTTAGTGCGATTTTCGTGCGATTCATCGGTGACGATCGATTGGATGGTGTATGTGAATATCGCAAGTGAATGTCAAATTACCAAATTATTAAATGATGAGATTTGAAGGATTCTAATGATTTAAATGGCCCTGCAATTGAAATATCAAATATGTGGTATACGAAAATACCACACACATCCAAATAGTTAACAAAAATTAATCTAGGTTGGATTGGGAGTGAATCATAACCTATTTTTTGAATTGTCATTCGTTATCGCATCGCACGAAAATCGTACAGTGTGCAGTGGAGATCGGCAGATATTTTGTGGCAATCCATCGGCCGATCGATCGGATAATGTATGGCGGCTATTAGGATTCTTTGAATAGATTATTTTGCGTCTCGCCTGTATCGACTCATTGTCGCCATGAATTTTGTATGTATTTTACGCATCTTGCAATGGCTCGAGGTAGGCGAGATTCTGGCGAGATGCAAAAGAATCTATTTAAAAGTAAAGTTAAAATATTATGATTTTGACTCTCGATTCCCTTAACTTTACTTTAACTAACATTCTAACTGATCTTGCACTATTAAAAATATAATAACTGAAATAACTTCGTAAAGTAGAACACAAAAGATACGTAAGGTAGATCTCTGCTGATCGCAGTTGATACTCTGATAAAGAAAAGTTTGCACTCTATCTCGTAAAATGGAAAAAATTGTTTACAAGATGTAGCTTTGAAGATTTGGTTATGCTCTCTCAAGCTACTGCATCTCATTATACACTTCACGGATGTGATAGGGTATATTAACTTTGTTATGAAGTTTGCAACGCACAGAAGGCAGCATCTCCGACCATATAAACTATGTATATAATATTGTTGCGTGTACGGGGTGGGTATCTTTTACGACCCACACTGTACTAATCTCGAATGATCGATGACCAGTACAAATTGAATGGACACTAGGCTATTCTCGAGCCATCTATAGTCTAGAACCTTCTCCAAACAGAAACATTGAAGCGGATTCTCGAACCTTCGTTGAGTAAGCACCCGAGACTGGAACATTTTGAAAAATCCGGAGTCTTCGCTAAATTGACGAATGCATGGATCTCCACCTATAAAAGGCAGATGTCACCGAACAAAGGAGCAGTCGTGAAGAGGTAGTCAGACTCGACACTCAGTGGCGGTTGGATCGCTACAAAGCGGGATCGGAAAGTAGTGCCGTCGTTGTTATTGCTAGTTTTAACGTTTGTTGTTAGTACGCGTGTGTAGTTCGTTTTGTAAATAAAGTGTGTGTTTTTCAATCGAAGCGTTTTCATTATTCAGCACAAGAATATCTAACGAACCTACTTTGGTTTCGTGGTTTCGCTCAACAGAGGAAACATTACAATATTCTTGGTCAGTATGATGAGACGAGTCGATTAAGCTTTGTCCGTCTGTTTCTATGCAAACTTGTCCCTCAGTTTTAAAGCTATCGAGCTGAAATTACAAAGCCTTCTTTTTATTGCACGCTGTACATATGTCGGAACCAACGGAATCGGACCACTACGTCATATAGCTGTCATAGGAACGATCGTTCCAAAAGCAAAGTTTTTGTTAGAAAAACTTTTTTATTTCTGAAGATATCTTTACCAAATTTCATATCATTTAATCATGGCACTGGCAAACCACGTTCCTAAATTTGGTTGAAATCGGTTCACTATTTCATATACCTCTCATAGGAACAGTGAAATCAGAACAATTTCAAAGTGGCAAATTCACCATAAATCACACAATACCTTCGGCAAGCTAGGCGAAGGTTGTACGAAATTTTCCATTAGAAAATTGATTTTTGGATCTACGGAAGGTATATTTGACCGTTATTACCAGAGAAATTAAGAGAAAATGATGATTTGATCACAATAAAGGAGTAATTCCCATGCAACGACACGCGTATTAGAGCTGTACGGCTAGAGTCGACAGGAGCCGTGTGATCCCCTTGGATCCACTATTGGTCCATGCGATGTCCTAGTACATTTAATACGAGTGTACTTGGACCGTGTCATCGCGCCTTCATTGAATTGTAAAGGCCAAAATACATGAGGACGGCTAATCGGTCCGTCCTGGACGGCATTCAACTTGCGATCAATTATCTGGTTCGCATTCAATTTGGCACACACGACCTTTGTCCTTTTGCGCGAATTATGCAAATTCGATATAGACATCTCATTTGTAACTATCTGTGGAAAGGAGCCAGCTAGGGCGTGCAAGCAAACACTTTCAAATTTCATTCCTCTGAGAATATCTATCTCCTCATGATTTAGGTTAGGTTAGGTTAAAGAGGCAGCTGCGCACACACACAGCACACATAGACCACCACTGGGTCCGTTGTGATACCTCATAGGCGCAAAGACGCCATGTGAGCCTAGTCGTCAAACCACCCGGATCTATCAATGAAACGATGCAGATGACCAGCATTTACGTCCTTCAGGTCATCGAGGTCAATAAAGTAGAGGGATCCTAAAATATCCTCTCTTCTACCGGCCAGAGCAGGGCAGGTGCACAGGAAGTGATGTACTGTCTCCTCCTCTTCTTTGTCCCCACAGATTCTGCAAAAATCATTGTATGGAAGCCGGAGACGCCTAGCATGCTCACCTATCAGGCAATGCCCCGTGATGATCCCCACAACCTTTCTGAGATGCCTTCTCTCCAGCATCATCAGCCCTGAGGAGCGGCGAGGATTGAAGTGCGGCCAAATCTGCCTCGTAACGTTGGTATTACCATTTAGCCAACCGATATTAGCACGGCTTATTGCGTTTGCCTTAATTAGCTTCTGGCATGCTGCTATAGGCATTTTCACATTGCGGAAACATCCCATGTCTATAATGGCCGTACCTGCCCGGGCCAGCTCGTCTGCCTTGCAGTTTCCGCTGAAACCACTGTGAGCCGGAATCCAGCACAAAGTTATGTTGAGTTGCCGAGCCCCTTAAGAGCGGTGCGACATACCAACACGGTTTCCGAAGTAGTAAGGTTTGCGTCCAAGGACTTAATCGCCGCCTGACTATCTGTGTAGATAGTAATATTCCTTGCAGATATGATATTACGACCCAGCCAAGTCAGAACTTCGGCGATCGCAGTGATCTCCGCCTGCAGAACGCTACAGAAGGCTGGAAGACGGAAGTGACAAGCGAATGTTCAGTTTCTCTGAGAAGACGCCTACCCCCACACCCGCTTCCGTTTTCGAGCCGTCAGTAAAGAAGCTTATGGCTTCCAACTCAGGGGTACTATCTGTATCCCACTCCTGCCGCGAAGGTATTAGACTCGTGTACCCTTTGTCGAAAGAGTATACCGGAGAGGTATAGTCCGTGTCTTCTGGAATATCCAGATTGCCCAGTATCGCCGAGTGGCCATTAGTAGACTCTTTCCACTGCCCTATTTCTCTAAGACGGATGGCCGTAATCGCAGCTACCTGCTCAGCCAGGATGTCCAAGGGGAGCAAATTCAGCAGTACACCAAGAGCAGCGGTCGGTGTGGTTTTCAGAGCACCAGTAATAGCAATACAAGACAATCTTTGAACTTTATCCAACAGATTCCTGTATGATGCTTTATTGGGCGCCGTCCACCATACAACTACCCCATACATTAATATGATGAACCCCATGATTTAAGAATAGAATCACTTGATCTGAGCTCGATCTGGCCAGTTCACTTGATCTGGAACTGTCAGATACATAAAAATTAGGGGGTTTCATGCTCACGTCGTATTTGTCGTAGAGTTGTGAATTTCCGCCATTTTAAGGCCGAAATACATGTAGACGGACGGACGGCAATTTTCGATTAATGATATTTTTTATCAATTATTCTCATTTGCAGTAAATTTTGCACACACAACTTATGAACTTTTTCTCAAATTATGCCAATTCCATAACATCTCTCTGGCAACAATTTGTAGAAAGGAGCTGGTTGCTGGCAAGCAAAAGCTTACAAATTTCATTGGTTTCCGCGAAAATTCGACGAACACGATGTATGTATAATTTATACTGGATAATGGAAGTAGCATACTTCGCAACGTCCCGCATCTATAAACATAATGAACTTTTGACAAATTTTGTTTCATGAGAGTTCCAAGGGGAAACAATTGATTGCCGTTGAATGAAATTGAAAACAAATGAGTTCAATTGAAATCATGCACGCCTGTTCCTGACTCCGTGATAATACCCAAAAGAATATACGTCCGCCCGTCCACGTCTACATGTATTTTGGCCTTTACTGTGGGGATGACAGAAGTTTACGACGAATACGACGTTTACGATAGTTGCGACAGGAAGCATGAATTCCCCTTTTGTAACCTTGATTTCGGAGACCGAGTGGAATTCACGCCAAGAGTGAACTCTAACAAATTAGCCATAATTATTAGCTAATGGTCTGATCGCGAACTTAACGGGGTCAAATTTTGTTTAGTTTTGTGTTGTCAGTGTTAAATAGCAACAAATAAAACATTTTACCGTGTTAGTGGCCGCCAGGTTGTTTATGCAAAACTTTTGCAATGCAATTGACGGTGCGTGAAATTAAATCGGATAAGTGAAAATTGAGTACGTCATCGAACTTGACTTTTAAAAAGACGTCTGGCTCGCGGCGGATTTGGATTGCAGTGTGTGTCTCCGAAATTTGGACGGGGGACATTCGGAGTGCGTCCATTTTGTTCCGCCGCATCCAAATAGCCGCTAATGTGCGTCCACCTTGAAATTTTAGTAAATAATAGCTTAGGAGTGAAAGTTTCTTTAGATAAGAGAAGTTAACAAAAATTGTGCTAAAAAAGGTTTTTTTTTTATTGGAAATTCGTTTTTTTCTGCTACCTTTGTGTTATGTTCATCTTTGAAGCAAAGGTACAAAATCAAAGAAAGAGTCTAAGGGGGACTACACACCTTCAGTTTATCGCTCAGTTTATAACGTGTGACATCATGTCTGAACGATAATCCGTGTGAACTGCACAGTTTTGGCAGATTTTGACGCAGATCTGAGATCTGTGCATTCGGACCATGTTTTGCAACGATAATCTGCGCAGATTACACAGTTTATCGTTCAGTTTTATCACTTTTCTACTGAATTTCACAATGACCATGAAGCAGTCGCACACAGGGCACAGTTAGGGCCTTCGTCCACTGATGCAACGCGACTCCAACGCGATTGAAAGAGGGGAATGTACTAGAGAACAGGGCGCCCATTCTGGGGTGAGCAACCCCAATTTTTTTTTTTTGACTTCAGATTTGAAATCAGCGACTCAAAATTATCTTATAGTTCCAACCAGCCCGATCGGACGAGTATTTCCCCACGAAAACAGAGTGGCCATTCTGAGGTGGACTTCGGAATCAGCGACCCAAAATTACTTTGTAGTTCGAACCATGGCGATGGGCTATTGTCTGTAGCAGACTTGATACGTGCTTTTACGCGAGTGGCACTCGCGGTCATGATCGCATATGTGTAGTTTCACTATAATGTGAACGTTGCGCGAGTATGTTTCAAGTTAATATAATTTTGATGGGAAGCACTCGTCCGACCTGGCTGGATACCAATCTTTGCACCACATCCCATGGCGTTTTCTCTTCTTTCTTTCTTCTTCTTCTAGCAACAAACTTGCAATTATACAGCAAACTGCGGCTCTCCTTTTTCTATCGTCCATTGTTAAACAGCCACGTATGTCTTCGTCAAAACTGATAGAACTGAACAAAATATCGGAACTAATTGCGCGAAAATCGAATGTAGCCTACACACCTTCAGTTCAGATAACTGCATATATTTTTCCACAGATATTTAGCACAGATATCTGCGCAGTTAAACTGAAGGTCTGTAGTCCTCTTAATAAAGGGCCATCGATAGGTCAGTGTTGTGTGAACCGGTTTGTGGGTTCGAGTTCCGCTGTGGCCATAAAAATAAAGAATTTGGCAGCCCTTGGCCGTTGCTGATGTCCGGTGCGTAGAACCGGCTGTCGTGGGAGCGTTTTTTCTTTACCTGTCGTGTGCAGCGTTCGAATATGCCAGAATGCGACTAAATGGAAACGAAGATGTATGCCAGCAACATGCATCAACTGAAATCCGTTATATGCTAACGCATTGAATTAACCTTACCTTACGAATATTCTCCAAGATGCGGTTGGTCTTCCTTTCGTCGAAGGCGTCCAGAGCGAAGAATCGAATAATCGTCATTCTTGTCGCTGTTTCTTCTTTTTAATTGCTCTTGATTCAATACTACGACTAGGATACTTAAATTGGGGTATTAATTGGTACTGGTGCACCACTTCCTCTATAATAACTTTCACTTGGCACACAGAAAATAATCGGCAAATACTCTTGAGCTGACGAAGCTTCACGTCTCAGTTGCAAAATTGAAATGCAATACCCGCGCCAAGTCAAGTACAATTCCCTGGTTAGAGCGCTGATCGGTAACCTTTGGGGTCACTGAGGGAAATTGTTGAAAACAAAGTCTTACGTCCGCGCTGCGGGAGAGTTTGTTGTTGAGCTTATCGACGTCGTGCCGTATGTTATCAGGCGAGTGACCCTGCGCTTGTTTTCCTTCAATTGTTGTCTTCTGAAAAGTTTATAGGCAATTATTCTTCCTGCTAAATGGGGGGGGGCCTATATGAGTGAATCTTATTTATTACTTTGGACAGATGGTACTCTAAATGTTCGTCTACTATTCTACTCGCAGACTTCACGTGGAGCCGGCTCCCCCACTGCATTTTGCCAATCAACAAGTGGTAGCCAGGGAGGGACAGTGAATACGAACAAGTGAGATGGCGAGAATATTCAGCACGTGCTGGCCCCAAAATGTTTCCAAACATTTGAACTTTTCAGCTGAACTGTACTCTTCGACAACATGGGTGGACCGTGAGGTGTCGCTGGTCTCGTCGTCACGTTACAGCGGTTCGCCGTCATAAACTTCAACCGCTGCCTGTTCTCGCCGCCGCTTCACACACAAACAGCTCTTCAACCGTGGAACGCCGCTTGCCCGATTTTTTTTTGCAACTTTCTCGAGGAAAAACACTTCAGGTAATTGAAAATAAACGGTATTTTTATACGTAGATTAAAGTCCCGGTCACGAGCGTTCGAAATCTGTAAGAATTGTGCGTGAAAATGCCGGCATTGAGTCAAAAATCGGTGAAATTCGTGGAGTGTGAAACGCTGTGTCGTGCTTGGGTCTCTTTGTGTTGGTTTGATGCGAGGCTGCTGCGGCAGAGCGGGTGCTTCTTTCGGAAAGGAACTGCGGGGAAAAGGGGGCGTCCCGAGCGTCACCTTCTCACCATATTACTATTATTATTCATCGCCGATAAAAGCGTGCGAATTGTTTGTTTTCCTGCTAATTCGTCGAGGGTGGAATTCGTACATTGTTTTGGCGATGCCGTTTTCGAATGCAAGTGCCTTCGCTCCGCATGAGTAGGTGGAGCTTCCTTTGCCAGACTTGACCGGGCTTGTAGCAATTCAGCCAGATTACGACCAAACCTACCTGGATCTGGTCTGGAGCACCCAGAAAACGGCTCGTAATTTTGATAGGGAGACAGCAAACCAGTGGCCAATAAATTCAGGCCCCCTGCAAGTCGCGACCGTTTCATGTAGGTCACTGACAACAAATATGCGAGGGGGTGGTGGGCGGCCACTTGAAGAAGGTGGTTGAACTTGGTCGTGACACTTGAGGTCACTTGCAATTGTTTTTGCACACAGCAAGACGATCGACATTTTAATGCACAGCGGACGGAGATGAGATCAAATGATGCGCGGTTATGATGGGAGGAGGCAGGTGCATCACGTCTCGGTTGCAGCCGGCATTCACGCGTGAATTGAGGGGGAAAGTTGTCGGCGTGTTGTGGTAGGTTGTTCGAAGATGCATCAGGCGGCTTGTTACCTTTCAAATTTTATCTAAAAGCACTTGAGCTGCGGTGCCGTCTTTGGTCTGATCTCGGAGCCGGTTTTTGGTCTTGGTGTTTTTTTTTCGTCTTGGGCCACCGGAAATTTAGTGGTCATCAAAGTCGCTACACGATCTGCGGCAGATGTTTCAGCGATAAATAATTTCTTGTTGTTTTGTATGGGTGCCCATTTAAAAGAAACAGTTGGTCGTGGATGTGGTTCTTGGACCGTGAAAATTACAACAGTTTTTTTTTCACAGAACTATTTAGTTTCTTTTGTCTGTTTTTTGATTCATGAGGAATTTCTTCTCTCGTATTTAGACATATCCGTTTTCGATGAGATACAAGATATTTATTGACACTTGATTATGCAAAACTCAGAATACATTAAAGTACTATGTTCTGCTCGAACATTCTCAACACTCCTACTTTCGATAGAACATCAATCCCGAAAAGTACATCCTTTTTTTAATTGAATCTACGTTAATATTTCTGTGCTCTTTGAGCCAATTCAAAAACAAGATGCTGCCATGTACTCGGATTCTGTCGTTGATAGTGCCACCGAGCGTTGTTTCTCGAAGAACCAGTTGTTATTGTAGTAATGGTCAGAAATTCGTTGTGTGAGTGTGTTACATACTGTTATTGTTCATCGTCTTCCTCGGTGTTAAGGGACAAGAAGATAGCTGCCTCTACGGGGTTCTCTCATAGCGACCTGGGGGTCAGGTGTGTGGGTGTAGCTGGGCAAAATGTGGCCCACATTGTGAGGTGTACCATTGCAGGCGGGGCACGCGTTTCTGACATCCCGGTAAATGCGAGAAAGGTAGGAGTTAAGACGCGAACATCAGCCCGACCGGGGGCAAAAACTCCTCTTCCATAGTCCTCCGCGTGGGCGCCCCCTGGAACGGCAGTGGTCACTGACCATTGCTAATCAACGTCAAGCCGCCAGTGATGGCGGTGCGATGATTTGGTTGAGGTCCCACTGTGGTGTGGGGTGTAAAAAAGAATACCACGGCCTTTCCCTTTGAGGGCCTGTCGTTAAAACCGACAATCAAAGGACAGGATGTGTATGCCAGCAACTTGCACTATCCGAAATCTTTATATGCTAACGAAACGTCAACTATGCCTCGGATAAGGACTGACTCAACGGTTACGACTTTTGGCTATCGTGCAATGACAAAGATTGGATTCTGGAATGTGCGTACTCTCCTGGACAATGGATCAGAAGGTCCCCAGAACGCACGATTTCTTCAATTAGAGTGTGAATTTCTGAGGTACAAATTAAATATCTTAGGAGTTAGTGAGATAAGATGGTGGAACAGCGGAGAATTTATCTCTCCAACGGGCAGCACTGTAATGTTGTACTCCGGTAAAGCTGCCGGTAGTCGTCGTGAGTCAGGTGTGGGGCTCCTTTTAACCAGAGCCGCGTGAAACTGTCTCTTATCCTGGGAGCCGGTCTCTGACAGAATCTTGACCGCCAGGTTCCGGACCAAAATGAGGAACATCTCAATAATACAATGTTATGCCCTTATAGTACTAAACCCGATAATGTCTTGGCAAAAGACTCCTTCTACGAAGAACTAAACACCGTTCAAAGCAGAACACCTAAAGGTGACATTATAATGGTGATTTGAATGCGAAAGTTGGCGCTGATAACTATGGGGTCAGACATGTGATGGGAAGACACGGTCTTGGTGATCGTAATGACAACGGTGAAAGATTTGTAGAGTTATGCAACTTTCACAGTCTCTTCATCGGTGGTACTATGTTTGAGCATAAGGACCACCACAAAATCAGTTGGTCCTCTGTTGATCGGCGCAGAACACAAAATCAGATCGACCACTTTGCCATTAGTAAAAGTTTCAAGAGTTGCCTGCTGGGCGTGCGAAACAAGAAGGGTGCCGATATTGGGATGGGGAAAGACCATTATTGACATTGTTGAAAGAAAGGAGCTGAAAGTTCGTTTGGCTGCATCATCAGACGACAATCGAAGCAGCATCGAACTCCTTTACCGTCAGAAAGCTCGAGAAGTTCAGCGTAGTGTGCGACGCGATTAAAGAGTTTATGCGAATTCTCTTTTAGCCTCAGCAGAAGAAGCCGCAAGAAGTAACAACTTAAACGCCGTACAGTGTTATCAAGGAGTTTACTGGTGGTTGTAACTTCTGCCAACATCCAGTGAAGGATAGTGATGGAAAGCTACTTATCTTGGAAGAAGATCAAATCAGGCGGTGGAAAGAACACTTCACCGCGGTCTTGAGCCGTGTAACATCAGGTGAAGTTCCCCCTCATATAGATAATTTAGCTAACCATCAAAATGTGCGTATACGGTCTACTGCCCCGACTAAGGAAATAGTCACTGCAATTATTGCACTGAAACGAGGAAAGGCCGCCGGACTCGACGGTGCCCCTGCCGAACTTTATCAAGCAGCGCCAAGCGTAACTGCCGATTTGCTGCACCCACTTGTTGATAAAGCGTGGAATACAGAGACCTTTCCCATTGAGTGGAAGGAAGGTTTGATCATCAAACTTCCAAAGAAGGGTAGCCTCACAGACTAATAATTGGAGAGGCATTTGTGTGCTTCCTGCCGTTGCCAAGATAATAGCTAAAATCGTCCTGGAAAGACTAAAGGCCCACTTAGAAAGCACAATTGATGAAGAGCAGGCTGGTTTTCGATCCGGATTCTCCTGCGTCGATCACGTTAACACTCTGCGAATCATCATCGAGCAATGTGCTGAATACGATTCTCCGCTTCACTTGCTTTTCATCGATTTCGAAAAGGCTTTCGATAGTGTGAACCGGGAATCTATATGGGCGGCCTTGCGCAGGAGAGGCATCCCTGAGAAGCTTTTGGCTATTATTAAGGCAACCTATGACGGCGCGAAATGTCGCGTTCTGCATAAAGGTAAGGTGTCGGGGGACTTTGAGTTTCGCAGTGGAGTTCGGCAGGGGTGCATCCTCTCACCGATCCTATTCCTCATTGTGATCGGCGATGTGTTGCATGCAGCCCTATCCGGACTCGACAGAGGAATTCATCTTGACTACGCTGACGACATATGCCTACTCTCCCACAAAATCATGGATCTGTCCGCAATGGCGTTAGATCTCGAGAGGGAGGCAAGCAAGGTTGGGCTTAAGATTAATACCAACAAGACCAAGGTTCTTAGTCCGCCGTTGCGAAAAAGAAATCCGGCACCTATTGCCATCAATATTAATGGGCAGCCTGTGGAGAAGGTGGACAACTTCGTCTACCTGGGTAGCATTGTTGCCGAAAATGGTGGTACGGAGCACGACATCGCTCGTCGTATCAACCAGGCTAAACGGGCATACGTCATGCTGTCCAAAATCTGGCAGAGCAGTTATCTCAGCTATCCCATCAAGACCAAGCTGGGCCTGTTTCGCTCCCGGGTACTGTCAGTGCTTTTGTATGGGAGCAGTACATGGAAAGTTTCCGTAGGAAAGCTGCAAGTTTTCGTCAATTCATGTCTTCGTCGAATTTTAAGAATTTTCTGGCCCGAAACAATATCAAATGAAGAACTAAGTCGGCGTACGGGTCAGATGCCAATCGACGAATTGATACGCAGGCGAAAATGGCAGTGGATAGGTCACACATTGCGGAAGAGTGATAACTGCATTGCTTTGCATGCCATGAAATGGAACCCCATTTCTAACCAAGGCCGACTAAGAGGGGGTCCTCGAATCACATGGCGTCGATCTGTGGCAAAGGAGTGTCAGGCACTGGGTAAGTCTTTTGGGGAGTTGCGCCCCATTGCCCAGAACAGAGTACGATGGCGCGCTATGCGCCGCTAGGGGTTAAGGCAAAGTAGTATGATGTATTGCTGCGATGGCTGATCGGTATGTGTTGTTGTCAAATGAAACCCTTTTGTACCTCTGGACGTGTCTTTCGAGATCCCTCAAATCACGCCTGACATGTCTTGGTGGCGGCGTCTTGTCCATGAGGTCGGTGTTGGGGTGCTCCCTCCGGTAACAACCCACCAGATACTGTTTCGCAAGAAGTTTGTTGTGGTCCCTTAGTGTCACCATACACTGTCGAACTCGAGCACGAACCTAGTACAAGTGGACCGGTTTTCTTCACACCTATGTGGTGTGTGTGTCAGAGGGTATTTGTATTGTACCAGGTTCGAGTTCGAGATCGACAGTGTATGGTGGTACTTAGAGGCATCATTCTTGTTTCCTGATGCAGATGGTCCTGGGATGACATCAGGAGACAGCCAGTCTCAGTACGGAGAGGGGCGTTTTGGCAAGCCTGAATATTATTTCATTGTGTGTCGCAGAGATTCTGTGACCACACTGGGAGCTGCATAATTGGCTACTGACCTTCCGATTGCTTTGTATGTGGCCAGTAAGGTCTCTTTATCCTTGCCCCAGGTGCTACCGGCCAAGGCTTTAAGGATTTTATTCCTTCCGCGCATCTTGTTACATACGGTTGAAGCATGGGGGGATGACGTGGCCATGCTGTCAAGGGTTACTGTATTTCCTGATAATGGCGTAATCTCCTTGGGCGTTGAGGGACGAATTGTTTCGTCTCCTGAATGGCTCCAACTTGGATGCGGTGTCTGTCCATGGATGAGGCGAGTTCGGCGATAGGTTCCCAAAGTGGTCTCTATGGTGGTCAGTGGCAGATTAAATCAATTTGGGGGTCCGTGGTATATTAAAACCAATTTGGGGGTCCGTGGACAACGTCCACGGTGAAACTAGTTTCATGGAATAGGTTTCTCCAGTGTGCACCGCGGTTTATTCTTGCAATTAAACGATTACTGTTACGTTTTACTTTTCAATCCTCGCTTTAACGGCAGCCTGTTCTACGCATCGGAGTGACCCGTTCATCAACAACGACCAAAAGCTGCCAAAACCCATCAACACCTAAAGGCGTTGCTACTACAACAACAACAATCTTTCAATCGTAAAGTCTGGCAACTAAACAGAGCATTAATTCTATGTTTTCCAGATAACTACCATTTTGATTTCTCACAATGGCCACCAAACGTAAATCGGATGCCGGAGCCAAACAATCAGCCAAGCGTGGACGCAAGAAGAAGGAAGAATACGACGATTCAGATTTAAGCGACGGTGTCGAATTTGCCGAGGAGAAAAGTGGCAAAGTTGAAGTCCTCATTCCGGGAACAGATGTCGAAGAAACTGCCGAAAAATTGCCCGAAGAGTTATTGTCGACATTCGACAAAACGCCGGGCAAAATGCTAATTGCTGGCTTGGTGACTTGGGACTTGACCGGACGACGTGATCCCAAGGGCAAAGTTACCAAAATCCGCCCGAATTTATTCTCTTTTCATCGTTTTACTGATGAAACGGTAAGTGTTACGTTTTCAAAGAGCTTGATTTTGACACTACGACTATTTACGATTTATTTAAATTGCAGTACCGTTTTGTGACTAGCGGCCCATGCTCGGCTCACACCATTCTTATAAATATGGACAGAAAGGCACTTAGTCTCGGTATGTATTGACTGTTGATGCGAAATCGGAAAGGTTTTATGGGTAATTTTTAATTCTTTATTTTTGATCAATAGGTCGCAATCAGTTCGGTCAACTCGGACAACCAGAATTGAGAGCATACGAAAAACCCACCCTAATTCCTGGCTTAGAAAATGTTAACATAATTCAGGCGGCTTGTGGTCGTAATCATTCGCTGTTTTTGTCAGGTAATTTCGAAATTCGCAACTAGAAAATGAAAATTGTCATTGAATATCAATAGTAAAGGAAACAGCGCAGCGAAGCCTGTGGATGATCTAATTTCGCTGTAATTTGCCTGTTCTTTACACAAACGGCAATGATCGGTATTTAAAGTGACTGCATTAGTACGTGGAGGGCATCGTTGTGCTCCTGATGATTATAAGTAGTGAGTGCCGCGATTAATTTTGTGTTTATTCATAGGGCCATTCAATTCAAAACAGTTAATGGTGGATCGAAATTATTAGAATGTTGTGCTGCCCCCTAAAAGAAAGCTAAAATTGTGGACATGTCAATCCAGAAACGTACGTTTCCAGGATTTATCGTGAACAGAACTGCAGCTTTTTCTCTGTATTCAATACGTTAGCGTGTAAACTATTTAATTATATCTCGTATACTTCGCCCAACAGTTAGACTATCTTCCCATTTCAGATACCGGTACCGTTTACGCATGCGGAGATAATAAGAGCGGTCAGTGTGGCGTTGGAAGCGTTTCACCTGCCGTGATTACAACACCCATGAAAATCAACTATCGCGGACCGCCAATTATTCGTATTGGTTGCGGAGCGGAGTTTTCCGTTATACTCGACCTCAAGGGAAATCTTTACACCTTCGGTTTGCCCGAATACGGCCAGTTGGGTCATAATACAGACGGAAAATATTTCGTCAATTGCAACAAATTGACATTCCATTTTGAAACGTCTCCAAAGAAAGTTGTACTGTACATTGAAAAATCCAAAGAGGGACACGTTACACCAGTTGATAGTGTTCATATTGTTGATTTTGCATGTGGTAATAATCACACGGTATGTTTGTTTGCCTTGTGTTTCTTAATAGAATGTTTACTAAGAAAAAAACTTGGTTTAACTGTTGCAGGTTGCTGTTGATTCAAAGAAAAGGGCATACAGTTGGGGCTTTGGGGGTTTCGGGCGTCTTGGTCATGCCGAACAGAAGGATGAATTGGTTCCACGGTATGTTTTTGTTAAAGACTTTTTTCTTGTTAATCTCTCTGTGTAATTTTTCTATTTCATTTTTTTTTTGTATAGGCTCATCAAGTCATTCGAAAGCCAAGGCCGTGGCGTGCGAAATATAATTTGTGGCGCTACATACAGTTTAGCCACTACAGACATTGGCCAATTGTTCATGTTCGGACAAAATAAGAAGACTGGTGAAGCTAATATGTACCCGAAGCCAGTTCAAGATTTAGCAGGTGAGAATTTTGCTTTATTTATTTTATGTGTTGATTATGATCAGATGCAGGTTGGGCATACCGCAACGTGTAAGAATGGGCGGCCTAAGGCTTCGTTCCGACGAGCATCTTCGTCCGTTACGTATTTTACGTCCATCGTAAATATCGATGAGTTGTTAAAGAAGTTGCCTTCATCAGAAATTGTCCTGGCAGGTGATTTTAATGTACACAATACTGAATGGCTTATGTACTTTTCGTCCAGAAGCCGAGCAGGAAGACAGGTTGAGTTATTTTGTGAATCATATAACCTACACCAATTAGTTGATTCCGTAACTAGAATACCTGGTATAAAAGGTCAAAACGCCAACCTATTGGACTTGTTTATCACCTCACACGCCGATAAATACTCAGTATTGGTTTCATCTCCTGTGGGAAGTTCCGATCACAAATTGATATCGACCCGATTCACTACTTGCTCCCTGAATGTCAAGCCCAAAAGCCTATTATGGCATTATAATAAGGCCGATTGGGTCACATTCTATCAATACATCAGTGAATTGCACTGGGCCAGTTATAGCAATGGCAATGTCGTCAGTATACGCAATGACGTTGCACCCCACACCCTCGAAATGCAAGATTAATCTATCCACCAAGTTCCAAAGAAGGGGGACAGGACATCTCCTTGGGGGTGCCCCTACATACCTGTCTGTTAGCTATCGATGATCCTAGACTGGTATTATTAACCCTTGATTTAAGCTTCAAACCAATAAGTTCGCAGAGTGGGCCGTCAACACCCAGACTCGAGAGAGCATTCCAAATAGCCGTCGTCTTGACGTTATTGAAAGCGCCTTCAATATCCTAAGAAGGCCACCAAGGTATACTCCTTGCACTCGTTGCTAGCATACCAAGCAGGAGAGAAGGTTCGATGTAATGGTGCATCTTCGGCAAAGTCGATGTTAAACTAATGGGTTGAAGGTCCTTCGGAGGTGAGTCCGAGCTTTCGCCCGCTTTCGGGATAAAAACTACCTTTACCTCCGACCATCCGTGTGGAATGTGTACCAGCTCCAGGCAGGCCCTGAACAGACATTCAATCCAGGGGTACACCATGCCCATCGTTTGTTGTACGTCTGTCGGAATAATATCATCCGGTCCTGCGGACTTAGACGGATCAAAACTGTTAATAGCCCAAGCTATTTTACAATCCGAGAGAATAGCCATTATTTCTCGGGAGTTAATCGGCACTCCATGAGATGAGAGGTCAGGGAAGTGCGTGTCAAACAAGACTTCGATAGTTTCATCACTAGAGGTCGTCCACGTTCCATCTTGTATCATTAAGTAACTTGTTATGTTTGGAGCTGTGGATAAAAATTCTCGTAATCTGGAAGTCGCGTTGGACTCCTCAACTCGTTCACAAAAAAATCTCTTCATAAGTCTCGCTTATTTCTTCTGATTTCGTTTTGAAATAATTTCAGGTGTTTTCTGTAGATTAACCAATCAGAGTTCAGCCCTGGCACCTTTGCCACATTGAAACTTCTGCTCACGGCCTTTAGCTCACCAATCCAATCACTAAGACGGATTTCTCCTACCTTCCTGTCTGGTAACTGGGCACGCTTTGGTGGCAGAATTACCGAGCGCTCCCGCCAAGGGAGAACACCATTGCATTCAGCTCCTGCTTACAACAATCCCTAAATTTGCACCAGTCCGTTCTTTTACAATTTCTGAAGACCGAGTTGTTACTACTGCAGTTGAAATTGGAGGTACCGGGGATCAGAGATTGACTGATCCGCCAATACCTCGCAGCAAATGTTTTATTTTCTCCGAATCAAGGGTGAGGTCCAGGACCTCTTGTCTGATTTTAGTGACAAAAGTAGGTTCACAGCCCACATTACAGATGAGAAGTTTCGTCCCTAACAAGAACTCGAGAAGCGCGTCCCCTCTCTTATTCGTGTCAGAGCTTCCCCACACAACGTGCATTAGAATCACAAGTCGCGGCGCTTAACGCCTCCTTCAGAATGGATGGAGGTGGATCCCCCACTTGATCATATGGCAGATGCGCCGACATCAGCCAATACCGCCTATTTCTGATCTCCAGACTAACTACCACAGAATCTTTGTCACTGAAGGTAAACACCAACAACGCATCTAGCGTTTTCTTAACAAGAATACACGATCTGGGTTTACCATGGTCTTTAATATAAAAAATATGTTACAACGGAGGTGTCCCTAGGGCCCTAACAAAATCGTTTGCGACTCAAGGTTCTTGTATTAGAACAATGTCCTCCCCATTCCTCGCCAGACGAAGGAGGAGAGCAGCTGATGCTGCTTTCGAGTGGCGGAGGTTTCTTTGAACGAATCGGATCATTATTGCATAGATAGCCTCGTCTCCACGACGGTAACGTTAGTATCTTCCTTCATAGACGTCAGACTCGAGCGAGTCGTAAGCGAATGGGAGTTCCGAAGTATTCTACAGATTCGCCAGGTCAAATCCGAGGGATAGGCGGCAGTCCTCATCAGTATCCTGCTCATTTCATTTTCGGTTGGAGTAGCTTGAGCTTTCATCCGTCCTTTTCTTTGCATCGCCCTTGTAGACCCGGAGCTTAATTTGGCGGAACCCATAGGCCAGTACCCCATTGGTTGTGGCAAGTGGGACCACAAATTCCTCGTTTAGGATGAAAACCGCCTCATGGAATCCTTGTATGGGCTCCGCCATTTTCACTATTCTCCAGTCATGGGCCTAGCCTAGCAATGCGGATGATGTACAAGATTTCGTTTATGTCCGATTGTACAGTCGGTAACCACGCCCGAGCTATTGGCCGCGAGGAAATCTTGTACATAGGAATGGGGGCTGGTCCCGAATTTTTTTCCAACACGCTTCTAAAATTAAAGGTGAGACAGTCCTCAACTGCTCTCCAACTATCCACCGTGAGGCTAGAATCCGCATTCTTCCAATCGACCACCGCTAGCTCTATCCAGCCCTGCACTATATCTGCATAAGAAGGTGCCGGGTCGCTTGCAACAGAGGTCCGTTGTCGTTTGGAACCTTCTTCTTTCTCGTTCAATGATCGCTGCCTTTTGGTAACGACTGGTTTGTTCATAAGCCGTACATGGTTGATTGCCCAGCAAAAGGACGCCTTTTGGTTTTCGGTTCTCTGCTCCACCGTAATTTCCTCCAGGTAGTCCCGAAGCCGAAGAACGCTACGCCGCTTCCTGTAAACTTCCTTCGTCGATCGCAAACCGTCTCCCGCGTGCGAATACTGCGTCTGCTTAGCCAAAGTTTTTGAGTGCCGCATCATAACAGAAACACGTGATTGCGTATAGGCATTTCCCAGCCCGGACGGGCCGGTTTTTACCAAAGCCCGCTCGAAATTTCTGCCAGTATGTAATGGAATTTTTTGTTGTTGCTTTTTTGACCCCAGATTCTGAGTCAGTGACCCTCCAATGCCCTTTAGTTCGAGCCAGCCAGATCGGACCACTATTTCCTATGAAAACGGGGTGATTTTTCACTGGAGTTTATTTTAATAGACCAATGTATCTGACACTTAGCTCCAAAGCGGAACTACTGGTCAGCCCCATAAGCACTACAGGGGAAATTGAGATTGCAGCTGAGGAGCTCAATGAAATTTTAACTTCCTCCTACAAAGATAGTACCGTTTCACGTACGGTGGAGTCGGGGCGTAAAGTACCCTGGTGGAACGAGGAATAGGCCCGCAAGCGAGCTAAAGTTAGGAGGATGTTCAACAAAGCCAAACGCTTCAATAGCTGGGATGAGTACAGAACTGCTCTCACCGAGTACAACAAACTCATTAGGCATTCCAAACGAGAATGCTGGAAAAGACATTGTGATAGCATTCAGTCGCTACCGGAAGCGGCGCGCCTTCACAAAGCCCTTTCCAAAGACTCAGCAAACGGGGTCGGCCTTCTATTGAGATCGGACGGTTCGTATACTGAAGGTCCAGAAGAAACATTAAAGTTGCTTCTTCAGACCCATTTCCCAGGGTCCGTACTGTCTGATGGTGACCCCTGCCCAACTGCAAGGCCACAACGGGTTCCCGTAAGCCGGGCTCGCAGTTTATCGGGGCTCATCTTTGACATGGACAGAGTAAAATGGGCGATAGAATCCTTTGAGCCATTTAAAGCTCCCGGAGTAGACGGCATTTTCCCCGCTCTGTTACAAAACAGCTTGGAGATCATAATAACTCCGCTAATCGAACTTTTTAGGGCAAGTTACACCCTAGGGTACATACCACAACTTTGGAGGAAAGTTAATGTGGTCTTCATACCCAAAGCGGGCAATAAGCCGGAACATATGCCCAAATCCTATAGACCGATTAGCCTTACTTCCTTCTTCCTTAAAACCATGGAAAAGTTGCTTGATTCGCATATCAGGCACAATATGGAACTGTCGAGCCCCCTACATCGTATGCAATTCGCGTACACGAAGGGTAAGTCAACAGTAACCGCTTTGCATAGCCTTGTCAGTACAATCGAAAAGTCCCTCAGTGAAAAGGAAATCGCGTTGTGCGCGTTTCTTGACATTGAGGGGGCTTTCGATAATACCGGCTACGAGTGCATTTCCAGAGCACTGGAACTCAGGGACATCCCGCCCGCTACCATTGCACGGATAGATGCCATGCTCCGGGGACGGGATATTCACTCAACTCTAGGCAGTACATCCATTTGCGTGAATGCCGTAAAGGGTTGTCCACAAGGTGGCGTTCTGTCACCCCTTTTGTGGTCCCTTGTTGTGGACGAGCTGATTTCCATGCTTAATGAGCGCGGTTATCTTACTATCGGATACGCGGATGATTTAACTATCATAGTCAGGGGCAAATTCGAATCTATCATCACTGAGGTGATGAGGTCGGCCCTTGACATAGTTCTACACTGGTGTGTGGCTGTGGGCGTACATGTAAACCCACAGAAAACTGTCGTTGTGCCGTTCACACGAAAACGAAACATAACATTGGATCCAATTTCGTTAGGCGGCACGACCTTAGATTATTCCACTGAAGTTAAATGTCTCGGGGTAACTCTAGACTCGAAACTCACCTGGAATACTCACATAGATAATGTACTTGGCAAAGCCACACGCACAATGTGGGCTTGCAGAAGTTTCTTTGGACGGACATGGGGGCTCACTCCAAAGATAACTGAGTGGTTATACACCATGCTGGTGCGGCCTATGGTGACCTACGCAGCGCTTGTGTGGTGGCCGAAAACTCAGCAATCTTCTGTCTTACTGAAGTGCAATAAGCTTCAACGCCTTGCCTGCCTTGGCATCACTGGAGCTATGCGCACTTGTCCTACGCCAGCCCTGGAGGCGATTATTGGACTTACTCCGTTGCATATATTCATTCAAGAATCAGCAGCTCTAAATGCTCTCAGACTTCGTTTAACTTCCGACGTGCGTAGTGAAGAAAGCGGTCACATTAGCATTCTGAATCAAATTCCTGACGTGCAGATCTGCTCGAGATCAGATTACATGATCACGGAGGTTTGCTTCGGCAGAAAATATTCAGCCCTCATCCCTAACCGCTCTGAATGGGTAAATGGCACACCCTGTCCAGACCCTAGATGTATCAAGTGGTTCACCGATGGGTCTAAAACAGAACAGGGTGTTGGTGCAGGTGTCTTTGGACCCAACACCAGGATTTCGATCGCAATGGGAGTCTCGCCCAGCGTTTTTCAAGCTGAGATCCACGCCATTGAGGTCTGCGCCAGGGTAATCTTGGAAACTGGACTTCGCGGCGCTCACATTGCTATCTACTCAGACAGCCAAGCAGCTATAAAAGCGCTCTCCCCATTTAAGGTCTCTTCAAAACTGGTGAAGGAGTGTTACAATCTCCTTCAACTGTTGGCAACCAAAAACCGAGTCTTCTTGTGTTGGGTGCCAGGCCACCAGGGCATTGAGGGGAACGAGGCTGCGGATGAACTTGCTAGACAAGGATCATCCAGTCGTTTTCATGGACCTGAGCCTTACTGTGGCTTTGGACTGGCCTCGGCCAAACTGCGGATCACAGATTGGTTTGCACGATTGCGTCAACAGTACTGGGATAACCTTCCAGGGCTTCGTCAATCAAAGGAGCCATCAATAATAATGATAATGGATAATGCCCTTCAGTCACAAGGGTACTACTCAAATGAGTAGAACCCACCTAAGACTCCTAGTTGGGTACTTATCTGGCCATCACTTGGTCAGATATCACCTGAACAAGATGGGTCTGTCAAGCGAGACTGAATGCCGTCTTTGTCTGGAAAACGTGGAAACGACCAAGCACCTCTTGTGCGAATGTCCCGCCATCGCGCGTTTTAGGATGTCACTCCTCGGGCAGGCTACTATCAGCACTGCAGAATTCAGGTTGATTCCTGCTAAAGACTTACTGCCCTTTATTAGAAGGGTGGACGGTCTTTTGGATTAATGAGCTACGGCACAATAGATCTTTATGGTCGCAGTGCCTTCCTGCTGGGAAAGTAGCTCGTATTTTTATATCCATCTATCTGACACTTGGCCATGGAAAGTAAAATTCAATTCAGTTGATGGAATGATACTTCGAATCTCTGGCGATAATATCGATTTTCAATTCTGCATCCGGCCGCCTCAAGTCGCATGCCATTCACGATCCGGAATTTCTCAAGGCTAGGCCTGATCAGTTTTTCCGGAGAAAAATTCCGGAACGTGTGTGGTGGAGGCCTGGCGCGAACGATTTTCCGTCAGGCCGCCTTCAGGCGACTATACACGATCCGGAATTCCTCAAGGCCGGGCCTGATCATTTTTTCCGGACAGGAATTCCGGATGGTGTATGTTCGGCTTAATACATATATCATATGCAATCAGAAATTTTGAATGAGCGTGGATTTTCTATGCGTTGCGTAGTATTTAGTTTGGGTATTCATTTTACAGTGTGTCATTCTTACCCCTAGTCTACACTCATAGACAAAATCGTGCGATTGTCTATATAGACAAATTGAGGATTTTGTATTTAGACAATCGCGAACAATTCGGAACATGTTTATGAACTTTGTTGCTCGTCCACATCTACATTTAGTTTCTGAGAGAAATGGCGACTGAAATAGCGGCTTGTGGAATTACTGCTTGTGCTTGCTAATAAAAAAGGGAAGTGTTTTTAAATTGTGAATTTTTTTCTTCCCATCGGTTGGGAATAATTCCATTTTGTTGGCAATGTCTTCCAACGCTGTGGTTTTTTTTATTACGATTTTTGCAATCTGCCGACGTAACATCCCACAAATCATTTGAGGAATGAAATTCCTCAATTAATTGATATGTTTTCACTGTTGGCCACATTTCAAATAAACGATAATTGTCTGACCGCACGCTATATACTCTTGCGAACACGACGAAATGTTGCACAAAATGTCTCAAGTTTTCCATTCTGGATGGGAACTCATAGACACACGATAGACAACTCATAGACATGTACATGCAGTTGCAGAACACTCGAATTGTTCCCGATTTGTCTCTAAAAAATCGCAGAACCTTGTCTATAGACACGAATTGCGGAATTTGTCTATGAGTGTGAACTAGGGGTTAAATTGAACGGCTATGTCGTTGTGCCGAATCTTTCGCTCATTCTGTTGAGTCGTTAAAAAAACCACGACCGGCCCCCATAGACCAAAACCATTTCGAAAAGTTGGCCCAACTCAACAACTTAACTCTCGCCAACATTGGTATGTTGGGCCATCATCTTAAATCTTTTTCCGGTATTTGTGAAGAGACTAGATATTTTTCTTTATGCGCCCCTATTTCTCTATATTACAGGCTGGAATATAACATGCATCGGTGTCTCCAATACGTCGATCGTCATATCTGCCGATGATACTCTCATTGTTTGGGGGGCATCGCCAACATACGGCGAATTGGTAAGTCTCTTTTCACCTTTTTTTTCTATAAATTAAAAGTAAGCATCTAATTGCACAATTCAACTTTCAAATAGGGTCTTGGTGAGATGCAGAAATCCTCAACCGTTCCAAAGGAAGTAACACGTCTCGAAGGTATGAAAATTCCCCAAGTCACAATGGGCTATTCTCATACGATTCTGTTGGTCAACACTGATCATGAACACACCAAGGAGAAGTACGATAAATTGCCAGAATTTTCAATTGAAGACTAGATAATAGGAGGAACAGTATGAAAACGTATTTTAACTTTTATCGTCGTAATATTGTCGATAAGAGGAGGTGAATAGGGGGAGAGATTGAGTGTAAGAAAGCAGAAGAGAAAGAGAGCGCGCGCAATGCAGCAGCAGTAATAGTTTAAGTATAAACGAAGATACAAAAACAAAATAAAATAGAGTCATCCTTGGTGTCGGTAGAATATTTTAATAATATCTAGGCTGTAGTTGCATTCCGTATAATAGAAGAAAAAACGAAAAATCTGAGGATCCGGACAGAAGATAACATGAGCCTTTCATGTGTTACTGCAGGCAACTTGAAATAGTCCCAAGAAAAAAGACGAGATTATTGTAAAATGAAATCACGACAGAAAAAAAATTATCCATAGACTTGTTAATATACGAAGCTAAATAGAGAACAAATATAATCCGTTCACCACACATAATCGTTAAGTACTGTTAACATAATTCGCCATTTTGATACTCTCTGATCATTTCATGCTACCCATACCACACACACTCATTAACTTACGGTCATCTACACTTAACGCCAACTCTCTCTGTATTGTCGAAACATGGTGTTCAATAAATCAAAATAGTAAAAAAAAATTTTTAAAACATCCTCAAGTTCATGGAAAGAAAGCTTAAAAAAACGTTTTCATATTCCCAGAGAGATTTGTACCTACTTACGAACATTAGCGAATATCCCTGACAAATTATAAGACTAATGTCGGAGTTTCCATCATGTAATTTGCAAAGTCGAAAAGGAAACCCATTCCGCATGCTTGAAGCATATTATACAATATATCAAAAAAATGGTTATTTGCACCTTCTTCTTACCCTTTGCCAAGGGTAGTCGTTTGTGTTCTTTCCGTACTTTCCTGAAACAAATGCGAAACAGTTAAATGTAAACAATGACATAGAGCATTTGTTCACATATGATCTTTTTATGTATTCCCCTTTTAAAATACTTTTTTTTGTCACTTTACATGTTTAATTTATAAGGTTTAGTAAGACCAATAATTTTTTTAACAGAACATTTATATGAAAATAAATAATAGTTAAGATCAGTACAAAATTTGAAACGTTTTTATAATTCCTTTAACTCGGGTTTCCCTTTTTGCAGGAAAGAAAAATTTCGATTTTTTGAAAATAAATTTTCCAATTTGTCTCTAAAATGTCTTTTTTTTCTTCCCACTCCGCTGACTCTTTTATTATTTTTTTTCCCGATATGTCCAATACATTTATTCAATATTCTTAACACGCAGCAAATAAACAATGAGAAACTAAACAAACCAAAGTACGAGAAAAATGTTGATGTCACAGATAGTACGTACATACCGAAAATATGTTGATCTAATGTTAAAGAATAGCATTTTTGTTATAATAAATTGATACATACTCGTAATAGCCTTAAACCTGTTTTGTGAGATACATTTACGAGTATTCCACAGACACTCTCAACTAAAATATAAAAGCAGAATATGACGTCATGAATTGTATGCGTAGCGTATGTACCATACTTATTACATTTACCTCTTTTACATCTAAATACATTTATATATACATAAAATGTAATATTACAAAAAAAAAAAATAAACAAATATTTAGTTCACATAAGAGACAAATCAATAATACAGAAGAAATGTGGAGATTTTTATGACAAAAACAAAATATATACATAATTATTGAATTACATTCATGTAATTTAGTGAATCATAAACTAGCAAGATGGCAAATAAAAATAGTTATCTAGAATGCTACTCAAACATATAAAACCTTTTATTCTGTATATATGTACATAATTACAACCCCCCTGAGCTTGAAATTTAACATTGAACTTTTATTGCTATAAATTCAAAAAACTAGGATTTTATACTACTGTTACTTCTAGGTTTTTTACTCCCTGTTTCCAATCTACTCTACCATTAGTGCGGGTTGTTGTTGTTGTAGCAATGGTCACAATTCGATGTGTTTGTTTGTTACATGCCTACGGTTTCGTCTTCATCCCCGGTGTTGGGGGTTGAAAGTTAGCTGCCTCTATTGGGTTCTCCCACAGCGATCTAGGAGTCAGGTTAATGTTACATGGTTAATCAAATAACTGAAATTCGCACTACGAAAAACAACATGCAAGTAGTACTCGCACCTATGAGGCCGGTAGGTGTATGAGTGTTTTCATGTTCGACAACAGGTCGTCCTTTTTTTATTGGTTTATTGTCCGTTTGGATCTAAGTTGGGCTTAAGCGAACAGATAAAAAAAAATGAGACAAATCGGACGAATGGGTGTTTTCATGTGCGACAACAGGTCGTCCTTTACCAAAAAATGAATTGTACTCGGTGTTACCTTTCTCATGATACCCCACTTCCCCATACCAGATGAAAAAAATTGTTTGACCTTCATTTCCCCTCTATGGGTATCCCCCTTAAAGTCAGCCTATTACGACGCATCGCTTTCTCAGGCGAATTATAATAATTCTACCACAAAATTTCATGTACATATGTAGCTTCAGCCGTTCGTGAGATATTCTATGGACAGACATTTGACCGATTTCATAAGGTTTTGTTTTTACTACAAAACCCTAAAAAGGGGGTTGTTGTGATAGCAATGGGTCGAAATTAGGTGTGTGAGTGTGTTGCATGCTACAGTTCGTTGTTGTATGCTTCGAATACTGCAGTTCTTCTTGCATCGAGGGGGTTTGGCAGCTCTTGGCCATTGAAACACGGGGGAACAGCATTTTGTTTATTTCGATTTGATATTCATTTCTAGCTAATTTTTTGTCGTAGAATCCGGAAATGCTAACCGTTTTTCTCCTATACGTCCAGTTTTCGAGATACAGGGGGCTCAAATTTTGGCCCCCATACAAACCTTCCCTTCATTGAAATCAAAACAAACGAAACTCGTTACAATTTTTTTATTTATAAATTTTGATTTTACATCTTAACAATATTACCTAAGAACTAAAAAAAAAATTATGGCAAAAATTTTCGTTTGTAGCTTTTCCTGGAGTGTTCAATTTCAGGACAGTCCCGTTTTATGCTTCAACAATAGTCCGCCATCATATTCGCATCCCATCTGCCTTGATATCGAGTTTCCATGATTTTTAAATCTTGATGAAATCGCTCTCCCTGCTCATCACTCACAGCTCCAAGATTTTCCGGAAATTCATCTAGATGACTGTGTAAAAAGTGGACTTTGATGCTCATATTGCAGCCAAGCCTTTGAAAACTGTCCAATAGTTGCTCGACTACTATCGCATAATTCGATGCACGTATATTGCCTAGAAAGTTGTTCACTATATTCTTAAATGCCAGCCATTTTCTTCCATTGATTCAATAAAATTTGTATCTCTAAGAAGCTGTCGAATTTGTGGACCGTCAAATACACCAGCCTTTATTTTTTCGTATGATAGCGCAGGAAGTGCCGACAGAATATACTTAAAACAATTGCCTTCTGTTGGTAAGGCTTTCACAAATTGTTTCATCAGGCCTAGTTTTATATGCAACGGCGGGAAAATGATTTTTTGTCGATCCACAAGCGGTTCATGAACAATATTCGGATCACCAGCCTTCAGATCAGATCTCGGGGGCCAATTCCTTTGTGTCCAGTGTTTATCACGAGCTCTGCTATCCCACATACACAAAAAGCACGGATATTTTGTATATCCACGTTGCTGACCGAGAAGGAAGCAAACCATCTTGAGGTCTACACATATGATCCATTTATGCTGGTTATAATTAATTATGTCCATTACCGTTTTAATGTCGTTGTATTCCTCGCGTAAACAAACGGAGTGACCTATTGGAACGGAACCAAATACGTTTTAATTGTTAAGCAGAACACATTTCAGGCTTCTTTTGGAACTGTCGATAAACAATCGCCAATCTGCCGGTATGTAGGAATTAATTCCCAGCTCTTTCATCAATCCCGAGATATTGTGGCAATAGACAAATGCTTTTTCGGTTCGGAAGTACTGCAGAAAAGAGGCCTCCCTGGAACGATAGAAGGATACTTTGGCTTCTGGTTCCAGGAGATGTTTTTCCTGTAGCCTAGACGCTAACAGTTCTGAAGCTTTTTTAGAAAGCCCCAGATCGCGCACTAGATCGTTCAGCTCGTTCTGTTTAAATCCTTTAGGTTGGTTCCTAGCGCTGAGTTCGGAGAGTGATGATGTCGACGGACTTAAAAACATATTTACGTCCACGTCCAAAGAAGGCGAAGGAGATACTTGATATACTGGCACTGGAACTTCAGGAGAATGAGCAACTGGTCTTTTCGCCGATTCTAAATTGGGATACTGTATCTTATTTTTGTTTTTGTGTGTGTACCCTGTTGTTTTAGTACAACAAAAGTAACAATCACTTGTGTGGTTTGAGGGCTCTCGCCATATCATTGGCACACCAAATGGCAACTGAAGTCGTTCTGCTTTCGTCCAGGACCTCAAATGTGTGACACAGCACCTGCACACTTTATGAGGGACCCACCATTTATCCTGATTGCAAATTGGAGTTTTGAAGTAGGCAAGATATGGCTGGTGAACAAAGGGGCCTATTTTTGTCCTCTGACTTAGAAATGTATAACTGCCACATATATAGCAAAATGAGTCCGGAGCGTTGAGACACTTTCGACGAGGGATAGTAGAGGCTTCCATTACACAAGTTAAGAGCACAATAATAGAGTAATATACTGAAACAGAGGCTTTTAAATACATTTTTTTACATAAAAGAGCCTTAAAAATGGCCGAAGAATTTCACAACTTTTAACAAACAATCCAGGTAGCGAGAAATTACTTTTTTTTATCGCTTTTAATTTTATTGTATACAGGTACTAGAAGGTCCTGCACAAGGATGCAGCCCCGTAGCTTTTAAAAAAAGTTGTTTTTTAAGGGGGCCTTTTGTAATTTTCCGTAAAATTAAAAAACAAACGATATCTCGAAAACCTGACGTATAGGGGAAAAACGGACTGCATTTTTGGAATCAGCGAGGCCGTTTTACTATAAATTAGGTGCAAAATTCAAAAAAACAGAAAAAAGTGTCAAAATTGTTCTCCCGTGAAATCGGGTCGTTCCGGTACGAAGAATCGGCTGCGGCATGAACGCTACGGTTCGTGGTTGTTGTTGTAGCAATGGTCAGAATTCGATGTGTTTGTCTGTTACATGTCTATAGTATCGTCTTCATGCCCGGTGTTGAGGGAAAGAAAATTAGCTGCCTCTATTGGGTTCTCCCACAACGATCTTGGGGTCAGGTGAGTGGGTGCAGCTGGGCAGTGAAAGATATGGTTTACGTCGTGAGGGGTTCCGTTGCAAGCAGGACAGATGTTTGAGATGTCCTGGTCTATGCGAGATAGGTAGGAGTTCAGTCGTGAACACCAGCCTGACCGAAGTTGGGCGAGTGTTGTTCTCGTGGCTCTCGGAAGTCTTTCCTCTTCCGGAGATATCATTGGTGGTATAGACGAGAGAACTGGATTCGAACCTAAGCTTGCTATTGATTTATTGACCTCCTCTCGATGTATCGCTGCGATGGCCGACCTATGTGCGTTACCATCAAAGGGTTCCCTTTTGTATCTCTGGACGTCTCTTTCTAGGTCCCTCAAGTCGCGCCTAATATGTCTTGGCGGCGGCGTCTTGTCCATGAGGTTGAAGTTAGGGTGATTACTTCGATAGCAGCCCACTAGGTATTGCTTGGCAAGAAGCTGGTTGTGGTCCCAGAGGCATCATCCTAGTTTCCTGATGTAGATGGTTGTGGGGTCACATCAGGAGACAGCCAGTTACAGTACGGAGAGCGGCGTTTTGGCACGTTTGAATTTTCTTCCATTGTGTGTCACAGAGATTCGGCGACCACACAGGAGCCGTATAGTTGGCCACTGATCTTCCGACTGCTTTATACGTGACCAGTAGAGTTTTTTTTTGTCCTTTCCCCAGGTGCTACCGGCCAGGGCTTTGAGGATCTTATTACTACTACGGATCCTATTGCACACAGTTGAGGCATGGGGTGATGATGTGGCCATGCTATCCAGCGTAACTCCTAGGATTTTAGGATGGTTTATGGTAGGAATAGGATGATCCCTGATCGAGATTTCAAGCTGCATCTTGACCTCCTTCGTCCATGTGGTGAATAGGGTTGCCGAGGATTTGGGCGCTGAGACGGTAAGGTTTTTGTTTATGAGGAACGAGTTTCGTCGTTCAAGATAACCGTTGATGTTTCTGCACATAATCGCTATGTCGTTCCCTGTTGCGAGAATGGAGCAGTCGTCAGCATAGGAGATAATGTCTATCCCTTCAGGAGGTGTTGGGAGTCCTGAAAGGTATAGATTGAACAAGGTAGGAGATAGAACTCCTCCTTGAGGTACGCCTTGTTTAATCTTCCTAAGCTTTGATTTGCTGTTCCTGAATTCTGTATAGGATTGCCTGCCAGCGAGATAATTGGCAATCCATTTCACTACTTGCGTCGGAAGCATTGGATGGTTGATATTAGACAGAAGCGCTGAATGGCTGACAGTGTCGAAGGCCTTCGACAGGTCAAGTGCCACCAATATTGTTCTGTCACAAGGACGAGCCTGGTTGAGACCATTATGGATGCGAGATGTAATGGCATTCAAGGCCGTGGTCGTACTGTGCATGCTTCGGAAGCCATGTTGGTGATCGGCGAGCTGGATGTGGGCCGTAAGAACAGGGTGGATTAGTGCTTCAAGCGTTTTGGTAACTGGTGATAGTAGAGTTATTGGACGATAGGATTCGCCGTGTGTCGCTTTCTTCCCAGGTTTCAGTATTGGGATGACCCTCCCTTTTTTGCAGATTTCCGGAACGATCAACGAGGAGATGGATAGATTGTGCGTAGCCGTGAGATAGTTGATGGCTGGCAGATCGAGGTGTTTGAGCATAGTCATTGAAATGCCGTCTGGTCCCAATGCTTTCGAGTTATTCGCCTTCCTTATAGCTGCAATTACTTCGTCCGTGGTTCCTGCGGCAGCCGGTTCCACGCACCGGAGCGACCCGTTTCACAACGTCCAAGAGCTGCCAAAACCCTTCAATGCAAGAAGGAAAGTGTGTTTGTATTGTTACTTATCATCGTCGATGATTCGAGACTATGGCTAGAGCTAGTACAATCTGTGTCATAAGTGTCAACAGGACTAAACTTTAAGACAGTATTGGTATAAAATTTCGCACGAAAAGAAAAGGTCAGTACTAGGAGTACTAGGCTTCACTGCACCGCATCAGCGCCATCTAGATATACAGGCTTGCGCTCAGCTGATTTTGACAACTAAATTACGCAATTATTTCCTTTGATGACGCCATCGTATCCACAATCCAGTGGTCGGCGACTGATGGCGGCGAGTCCCCGGTATTTGTTCGTTCCGTGTTTAGTTTTCGTTTTCCGCGTTCGGTGTTTATTTGATAGTAAAATTGCATCTAGTGATCCGAGAAAACAGTGGTGGAGGTTAACTTGTACGAATTTGACCATTATTGCAGCAGTTTTGTAGACTTTATTCCATTAACGTTACCACGTAACCTCCATATTTGTCCCGTCGCATGCTAGCGATAGACAGAGCTCATCATCTTAATCCGTCCTTGATGCCATCCTCCGTCTTTACAGACCGGAGGTGGCCCCGGATTCTCCACCATCACGCTACGGAAGGTGAGGGTTAGACTACCCTCGACCTTCCTCCAATTTTCTAATGTGATGCTGCCATCTATCATCATCCAATCTATCAACCACTGCCAGCTCTATCTAGCTCTTCAATGCTTCAGCATTGGAAGAAGCCGATTCGCCAGTAGCCATATTTTTTTGCTGTTTGACCTCCTGAGGAGAGACGTCAATCGACCTCTGTCTCTTTGTGACAGTGAAAGAATCTGGTGTACAGCTAAGTTCAAAAAAAAGGGTGAGAGCACTCGCTTTATTCAGACACTACTCCCAGACAAGTGTGCCAACATCAGCACCAAGAGTTTTACGAAGCAAAATCGAGGAGAAATGCGTAGCACGTAGAAACAGTTATTTTTATAAATCATTTTCGAGTATTTCCTCGGATATTCCAAGATCAAGTTCAATATATTTTACCAAAAATTTTGGAGGGGGCCCGGACCCTCTAGATCCACCACTGGTACTAAGCGCTTGCGTTTTATGAACGCAGCCTATGTCACGTTGGTCCGGCCTTCGGGTCTTCCGCTGGTGCGATGCGCGTAGCAGAGGTCTGGTGAGACGCGCCTGGCATTAGCGATCGAGACTGACTGAACACTTGTTCGGGTCCCCTTCAGAGGAATTATTCTTAATAAAAGATGATTTTACTACACACTTTCTCCGTGTCTTGAATAGTTTTCGAGATAATCTCAACTCGGACCATTTTTGCTGTGGGGGCTATAGGATGGGCATCTCTTTTCGTTTACTTATTTGTATAAAGAAGAAAGTTTTCATTAGAAATAAAATTATACATTATTTTTGCAATACGCCAATTTATTTCTTTTTACACATATTCCAGAATTTTTACACATGTTTGCTTTAAGTTCATTTTGGTCACATCTATGTGTAAAGTACATTTCAACATATTTCCAAAACAGTGTTTTTAGACAATTCAACTATTCTATTATAAATAAATTGATTTTTTTCTCTTTGTAGAAACAGCAGTAGATGTTCAATAGAAAAATGAGTAAAGCAAATATTGCTCTTAGTTTTTTTTGCTCATTAGCATCTCAAAATATAAATTAACACGTTGTCCTTTTCTTTTTAAGGGTGTATACATATACATACACTTATCTTGTCCAAATATTAGATGGCGTTCGCATGTTTTCTATCAACGGGTTGCAATTTCACTTTGTTAAAAAAGACGGCTGCTTTGCTTAGCAAAGATGCAACTCTGTCAGTAAGAGCACAGCACATCAGCACACATTTCTTATCAAATTTTTTTTTTAACATACAACAATCAACGCAACTTTAGGCGCCATACATTCTGCGATCCGTCGCCCGATCGATCGGCCGATGGATCGCCACAAAATGTCAGCTGATCAAAATTATATGGAACTGTCAAAAAAATCATCAACGATGAGCGCATACACAGGCCGATCCATCGGCCGATATCGATATCGGGCGACGGATCGGCCGATCGAACGGTGTGTGTGTATGGCACGTTTTATATTGTAGATGTGTTAGTAGCCGAGCATTTTGTCAAAGATGATAGAGTTGCGTCTTTGCTGAACAAATAAAATACGCAGCCCGTTGACAAAAGAATAACAATGTTCGTTCATTTAATAAAAAAAAAAATAAAATTGGAGATAATTAACTTTATATCCAGTGTTTCGTAGATTTGAGCGAAAATAATAAACACATATATAAATCAACATTACCTATAATCGTTGATAGTTTATCTAAACATTTTTAATGGATGCATTATTTCTAGTAAGTCTTCGTCTCCATTTCTTTTGATTGAAAATTGTCATTTGCTTCCGACTATTTCTCTATTGCGTTCTTTTCGTTCGTTCAAATTTAAATTGTTTAAAAAATAAAAGTTAATTGTCATTTAAAATAAAATAAACTAAAAAAGAAATTCAAAAGCTACAACTAGAACATTTTAAAAATAAATTAAACATAAAAAAATAAAATCTTGTTAAAATTATAAAATAATAAAGAAAATATAAAAATACAGTATAAATATGTACAGAATTTCCAGGTGAAATAAATGAATTTCCTAGACAAACAAATATTTGGGAAAAAATAATTTCTACGCCATACATAAAAAAAATTCTGGAACCAAAATAAAAAAACATCCGGGTGAAATAAATAAGTTTCCGAAGTAAATGAATTTCCGAATCAAATCAATAAATTTCCATATTAGGCCAGCGGCTGCGTGTTTCCAGTCGGAAAAAAATCCTGGTAAAGGTTTTATTATCTTAATCGCTTTAGTTGCGTCCCAAAATGACTATTCTAAGTTTTCCGCCTCCGCGGAGTCGTGTGTTCGGGGAAAACAATACGAAGCTGCGCGAAAAATTCCCCTTTTTCAGTTTTTTTTCCATGTAACTTCAAAACTAAATTTTTTGGAAAAAATAGACAAAATCTAAACAAAATTTCCTACAAATAAAGTCTAGAAGGTTTCATCATCAGACGAATAATTTGGGCGCTGGAGGGAGTTGAAATCTGTAGGAAATTTCAAAAGAGCCATAATTTGCAGTTTGCCAACCTCAGTTCGTGGGACTCATTTTGTTGCCTTTGGGACAAAACTATTGAAACTTACAAGGACCGAACTGAAGTGACGAGGAATCAAAATATATGTACTTTTTAATAATCCATTACATGCAACGCGTACTTTGCGACTGAAAGCAGAGCGAGGGACTGAGGAGCGAGAGCCGTTGTCGCTCTTCCCGTGTGAATGCCGGCACTTCTCGCTTTGCATTTATATCAAGAGCCGCGACGCACGGCTCAAAATGCACGAGCCGTACCGGCTCTCGCTCGCGCGACGTAAAGGGTCGTGCTCCCCGTGTGAAAGCTGAAGTGTAGTCTTTGCATTTCAGTCTTACGCGCCTCACTCTCACTCGCGAGCGAGAGCCGTGCGGCTCTTCGTGTGAAAGTGCACTCACACAGGTAAGGTGTCGGGGTACTTTGAGATTCGCAGTGGAGTTCGGCAGGGGTGTATCCTCTCACCGATCCTATTCCTCATAGTGATCGGCGATGTGTTGCATGCAGCCTTATCCGGACTAGACAAGGGAATCCAATGGGCTTTGACGTCTTATTTACAACATCTTGAGTACACTGACGACATATGCCTACTTTCCCACAAAATCATGGATCTGTGAGTAATGGCGTTAAATCTCGAGGAGGAAGCAAGTAAGGTTGGGCTAAAGATTAATATCAACAATACCAAGGTTCTTAGCCCTCCATTGCGAAAAAGAAATCCGACACCTATTGCCATCAATATTAATGGGCAGCCTGTGTCGTCTACCAGGCTAGCATTGTTGCCGAAAATGGTGGTACGGAGTAGGACATCGCTCGTCGTATCAACCAAGCTAAATGCAGCTACGTCATGCTGTCCAAAATCTGGCAGAGCAGTTATCTCAGCATCAAGACTAAGCTGGGCCTGTTTCGCTCCCTGGTACTGTCAGTGCTTTTGCATGGGAGCAGTACATGGCAAGTTTCCGTAGGAGTTACCAGAAAGCTGCAAGTTTTCGTCAACTCATGTCTTCGTCGAATTTTAAGGATTTTCTGACCCGAATCAATATCAAATGAAGAGCTAAGTCGGCGTATGGGTCAGATGCCAATCGACGCATTGATACGCAGGGCGGTGAATAGGTCACACATTGCGGAAGAGTGATAAATGCATTGCTTCATGTCATGAAATGGAACCCCATTTCCAACCAAGGTCGACCAAGAGGGGGTCCTAGAATCACATGGCGTCGATCTGTGGTAAAGGAGTGTAGGGTGCTGTGTAAGTCTTTTTTTTGAGTTGCGCCCCATTCCCCAGAATAGATTACGATGGCACGCAGGAGTAGTTGACGCGCCATGCCCCACTAGGGATTGAGACAAGGTAGTGGTAGTAGTACAGTAGAAACTTGCATCGTGATGGTACGATGTAGAAAAAATAGAAAATAAAACGACAAATAGCATTTGCATTTACATGATACCACATTTAAAATTAAAGCCTCTGGCACACAGTGCGCGATTTGTCGCGGCGGGCAGCGATCGCGCGATACTCTCTGCGGTCGGCGATATGGCTACGTCACATACAAAGCGATGCCTGTGTGAGCGATCCACTTTCAGCATTCCGGTTTCTTCTTCCATCTTGAAAAAACCTTTCGACAAGCTGATGAGTATCGCCAGTAGCGCGGATGAGGCAATGTTCGTAATACAACCATCGATCAGATATCTCTGTCCGCCGCGACATATCGCGTTTTATGTGCCAGAGCCTTAAATCTCACAAAAAATGTGCTCAGAGAAGGATATGTAGGGTCGAAGACGGATCCATAAATCGAAACGATATCGTTGGCAATCACATTGGAGCGTGTAGACGCGGAACGCTCCAATGTGATCGACAACATTATTGACAACGATATTGACAATGATATCGTTGCATGCAAAATGATGGAAAGGTCGTAGCGTGTAAATAGCGCTGTTTAACACACGGTCTTTAAAAAAAGAAACTGTATTCGTCATTTCCGGCAATCCAACCCAACCCAACAATAAATTTTCTATGCTTTTAGTCCATGAGTCGTGGCGAGTTTTACTATCTTTAAATTTTTAGAATTCATATTTCACTCCACTTTCTTTATCGACCCAACAATGATCTGCTTAAGGAGCTATACCAGTGTGAACGCTGAAAATTTGGGTGATTTTCGGGAATTTTTTGGAAGAAAAGTACTCAATTAAATGTTTCGGAAAATTAAGAACATAATTGCCTATATTTGGCCTATATTACATAATTTTCCATGGGAAAGTATTGGGATCCAAGCGACTTATGCGCTGGATTCGGAAGCCTCAAACAAAAAGTTCCTCCACTGCTGACATGACTTCGGCCGATTGAGTAGCTAAAGCCGAAACAGAAAAAATGCCGTTAAAGTGGAAGGTATTTCCTGTACAATGGCGTAGGATTTTCGAAAAATATCAAAATCCAACAAAATGGCGCAGGTGTGGAAAAAAAGTTTGTTTTTTTTTGCCTATCAAATAATCGTTTTTTCAATGCCATATCCTCAATTTTCATCCAATCAAAAATATCCTATAGGCCAATAAAATTAAATATTATTAATAATAATTAGGGAAAGATGGGGAAATAATTTTAATCCCTTCTATAGATACTGAGTACAAAAAAACTGAGTTTGCACGGTCGTAGAAGGTGAGCTTAACTTTTGGAGGGCGAAAATACGAGAAATTTGAGCACTTTTTAATATTATCATTATAACTCCTAAACGCTGCCTCGAGTCGAAAAAACTTCAGGAGTAAATTAAAGACCGTTGAATTCTGCGTTCAATGCACTGCTCAAAGTTGAAATTCGGTTCAGTAGCGTAGTCAAAATCGATAGTGAAAAAATGACAATTTTCAAGGCTCCGGAGAAAAATCACACTTTATCACTTTTCAAGCTCACAGATCTTTGCAACGGAAGCTTCAAATGGAAAAGCTTGTCTGTAAAAGTTGGGGATAATTTGATTGTAAGCCTAACGTGGCCAATATTTTTCAATTCGGGCCATTTTTAGAGTAGCTATGAGCAAAAATTCAAAAATGAATGCTCATCGATTTATGCCTTGAAAGCTCTATCTCCGTAAGTATAACAGCTAGAAGTTTTATTTTAGTCTCAAATTGTAGATAAATTACTCTAGTTAAATAAAGTTTTACAAGATTTCTTGTGAGTCCAATTTAGGAGATACTGAAAAGAAACAGGACATGCCAAACAATTAGGCACATTTTCAACCTGGTGGCGGAGTCCGTGGTGTCAGTGGGGAAATATAAAACTCGAATTCTTTAACAATGTACCAACTCAAACAATATATCAAAAATCGAAACTACCCTAATTAAAGCAACCAGTGTTATAACATGTTGACTGACCAAAGTAATTTAACCTTTGCAGAATCATCGACTTTTTTTAAAAATAAAAACGCAATTACTCAAAAACTATACCCGCTAGCATATTCTAGTAAAGAGTGAATCGTAGGTAATATCTTACCCTAAAAACAGAAAATAGCCTGTAGAAATCAGATGCTCATAGCTACTCTAAAAATAGTTCGAATTGAAAAATATTGGCCACGTTAGGCTTACAATCAAATTATCCCCAACTTTTACAGACAAGCTTTTCCATTTGGAGCTTCGGTTGCAAAGATCTGTGAGCTTAAAAAGTGATAAAGTGTGATTTCTCTCCGGAGCCTCGAAAATTGTCATTTTTTGACTATCGATTTTGACTACGCTACTGCACCGAATTTCTACTTTGAGCCGTGCATTGAACGCAGAATTCAACGGTCTTTAATTTATTCCTGCAAGTTTTTCTAACCCGAGGCAGCGTTTAGGAGTTATAATGACAATATTAAAATGAAACCGGAATATAGAGGGCTACGCCCGCAATTCGAGGGTTTTGTAGCACGCGCTTATTTTGGTATCTAAATATTGGCTCCCTGCTCTTCTTGGTACCCCTCAGCTGAATAAAAACACCATAATTAAATGTTTTACCCATGATATAGTATCTTACATGCCAATTCACAAAAAGACTGCATCTGTCACCTCTCAAAGTAATAGTTTTAATACGAGAAGCTGTAGATAGATATGTATGTATACGAGATAAACTGTCCCACTCTTCGAAATGCTTAACCATTCATATTAAGACGACATTGCAAATTGCAAACTTGTGTAACGGCTTCGAAATTCAGGGCGGCTGGGACAAATTACGGTCTAATATTTTTTCCCCCTCCACTGTTCCCCTTTCTACAAATCTCAAGAAAATGCCAAAAATGGAATGTACTCAACATTACCTTTCTCACGACACCCCACTTGGCTATACCAGTGGATAAAAAAAAATTTACCTTAATTTCGCCTCTATGTGGACCCCCCTCCCCCCCCCTCTTAAAGTTGGCCAATTACAACACAACGCTATCTCCAGCAAATTATAGCATTTCTACACATTCTCGCCGAATTATGTGTGCAGCTTCAGCCGTTCGTAAGATATTCTATGAACAGACGGACAGACAGGTATTTGACCGATTTTGTAAGATTTAAGACACAAAACCCTAAAAAATTAACTGTGTGAATAGTTATTGTTAGGATCACCAATCACCAATCTTCACCCTTCCAAAGCTGGTTCATTAAATAACTGCAATTCGCACTACGAAAGACAACATGCAAGTAGTACACGCATATCTATGCGTGAGGCCGGTAGGTGTATTTTTTGTATGGATAGTGTCAAAATGCATAACTTTAAGTCAATGTACTATTATTAAATATCATGTCACTGTAATGAAACTTAGAGATATTATTGCCTATGATGTTGGTTATCATTAACCATTAATATTTTTGACCTAGGGTGTGCTTGAGGGGTGCAGGGGTGTGCTAACTGCAACTATAGAAATGTACTATTATTAACCTTTTTGAATGAGATTTAAAAATTCTATTATTTTTAGTTTTCTATGCTAATGAAATGCCGCTTTTCTGTAAATTTTCATATGTCTAGCTATAACGGTCTCGAAATGCAAGGGGGGGGGACAAACTCGGACCACATATTTTCCCCTCTCCCTCTTTTCTCCTTTCTTCAAATTTGAAAAAAATTCCACAAATGGAATGTACTCAACGGTACCTTTCTTACGATACCCCACTTGCCTATACCAAACGAAAAAAAAATTTCGACCTTCATTTCCCCTCTATGGCGACCCCCCCTTAAAGTTGACCTATGACGACGCATCGCTTTCTCCAGAGAATTATAGTATTTCTAGTATTTCATGCATGTAGCTTCAGCGGTTCGTGAGATATTTCATGGACAGACGGACAGACAGACGGACAGACGGACGCATGTGCGATTTCATAAGGGTTTTGTTTTTATACAAAACCCTAAAAAGGACTAAAATTTCTCGGATTTTCGCCCTCCAAAAGTTAAGCTCACCTTCTACGACCGTGCAAACTCAGTTTTCATGTACTCAGTATCTATAGAAGGGATTAAAATTATTCCCCTAATTATTATTAATAATATTTAATTTTACTGGCCTACTAGGTCATTGTAGAGTGAATATATTCAATAGTACAAGCAGTACAAGTTTCAAGTCAATCGAATAATTGCACGTTGAGTTACAATGTCAGCAAATTTAAAAAATCTCTTTTCGAGAAAAAAGCGTTAAAGATTTAACTAACGAGCTGCGTTGAACGACTGACTGTAGAATACCTTTTAAATGGCAACGCTGTTCTCGAATGGCCCTATAGATATATTTTTAGTTTAAATAATGCCCCCTCTTAATTATGTACCGTTTATAATGCCGAAAGATTCAGGTAACAACACGTCACAGCTCTGCCTCCAGGCAGATGGAGCATTTTATACCTGCGAGCGGTTGCTCTTTAGAAGGCTGCCATTCGGGGAGTATTAGAGATACGGCCTTGAAATTTTTACAAGATATTCTTGAAAGTATATACTGTTGATCAAGACAAAAAACAAAAAATCGATTTTTTGAAAGTGTCACACTGGTATAGCCCCTTGAGCCAAAAGCCAACTCGGAGGTATATTTCATACATTGCATCTAAACATTTGAAAGTGAGTAGAAAAAAGTACCTCGTTCCATTTGTAGTTTGTTCAAGAAACGTATTGAAATCTGCCCTGTCCTTTATTAAGAGGTTTTGGAAACGGATTTTCTGATCAACCTGCTCTCTATGTTATTCATTTAGGCTGCGCGCATGTTGGCTCACGTTCGCGTGTCGCGTTCACGTGTTTTATGTCAAACGGTTTGAGTCTATGGTTTCCAACCAAAGACGTGAATCTGTCAATATGACAAATGCTCGGCTATTGTCGTATCAACAAATTGAGTTCGTTATCATGCTTTAAAATGGATAATTAGGTAAGAATTGAGTGGTAAAACAAACGACTGGGGAGTAGTAGGATGAGCACAAATACATATTTCATACTAAATTATTAGCGTTAATACACAATAATGAATCCAATTTGCTGATACGACAACAGCCGAGCATCTATCAAATTGACAGATTCGCATCTGTGGTTGAAAACCATAGACTCAAACCGTTTGGCATAAAACACGTGAACGCGACACGCGAACGTGTGCCAACTTGCGCGCAGCCTTAGACTTAAAGTGTCATTTAAAGAGAGGTTGCAAGTACCTTAATTAGGAATATCTGAAACCCGTGCATGTCATGTGATGTCCCCATGGAGGAATTATACAATGGAGTCACCACGGCATCTTCTGGATATGAAGAGCAGTGAAGTCGGCAATACATTCACATTACTTTCATATTCATACACAAAATTGAGAAAGCTTCGTCCACTTTCTCATTTTTACAAAAAACGTGGTTGACCACAGCATTTTCCAATATCGATAAACTTTGAAATATTTCTGTCACCAATATATTTTAAGCAATTTCTTACGTTTTCCCCATTTCAGTACGTACAAACTACTTAATTAATTCTAGTAAACATTTCCCCCAAGTTCTATTTGCTTTCATTCCACACAACTCAGCAAAATTTTCCACATCGTAGAAATAATTTCTCCACAACAATTCTTTTCCACAACCCTGCACATACATTTCATCTGGTGTTCGGAGATTGATTCTCTCAATCAACACATGATATCCGTCATTTTCAATTTCGTTCAATTTTCAATAGGAACAAAAGTGTAATCGATAATTTTCAATAAAAGTATGTCTATTTTGATCTCGGGATATAATAGATATGTTAAATGAAGTTCGTTTTAAATGCCGGTATTTTGAAAAGTGTAAATATTGCCAACATGGTGTTGTATAGAGCGAATGAAATGGTCATGATTGAACAAAATCGTCGAAAATGTAATTTCAAAAGCATAGTTTACAAGATGACTTGAGTTCTGTAATTTCCGATGAATTGTAGTTAATTGCCAATTGTGTGATAATTAAAGTGGAGTGATTTGTTTTTTTAAAGAGTGGCCGGTATTTTCGTAATTTGTGTAGTGTTCCCATTACTCTACCTGGGAACCAATGTAGCGGGCTCCTTAATTCTGCCGTGAAATAACTATGTATATTAGTGAAAGTATTTGACAAGACATTGCTTTAAGTGTAAAGTGCATCTTTTCAAATGCTAGCTAACATTATTTGGTTAAAAGATTATGCGTTTTCTAATTAAAGAAATTACGATTTTACGCGCGTTTGGTGATGCGAGAAAACCTAGTTTTGCTTTTTGTGACGATTGACCGCTGATTCCGTGATGGGTGTAAGTAGAAACTAGTTATTGGCGCTATTTTCCAATTACTCCAAAAAAAAAATTATCAAAAGAGGTCCATTTTTACACATAAATTCATAAAATCTTGTTAAAACCGCGTCAATTGACATAACCTTGACTATCTATATCAGTGGTGGCACGAAAATGTACTTCTTCCGGCTGGGGGTTCCAATGTGAATTTCGTAATTGAATTGATAGTGGAATCATGTGATATACATTCGTATTTTTTATTTAACTGATATTATGTTTACACAGATTACTTAATCTAATATAACGTCTACATTATGGCCAGATTACTTCACACTCTGGGTGTGGTGAGTTTAAAATTGTATGTATTTGACAGTTTCAGATTATATCATCTGGCACAGAAGAAGGTATCTGGTTGTAGTTTAAACGTAATATTAGCCAGATGTTTTAATTTGAAACTGTAAAATGCATACAATTTTAAACTCACCACATCCAAATTACGCACACTCAATGCTTAGGCTGCGCGCATGTTGGCTCACGTTCGCGTGTCGCGTTCACGTGTTGGCTGTCAAACGGTTGGGTTTGCAACCAAAGATGCGAATCTGTCAATATGACAAATGCTCGACTATTGTTGTATCAACAAATTGGGTTCATTATTGTGCTTTAAAACGGATAATTAGGTAAGAATTGAGTGGCAAAACAAACGACTGGAGAATAGTAGGATGTACATAAGCACATATTTCATACTAAATTATTGGCGTTAACACACAATAATGAATTCAATTTGGTGATACGACAACAGCCGAGCATTTGCCAAATTGACAGATTCGCATCTTTGGTTGCAAACCATAGACTCAAACCGTTTGACATAAAACACGTGAACGCGACACGTGAACGTGTGCCAACTTGCGCGCAGCCTTAATTTCGTTTAAAACGAAGGTGAGTATGTAAGTAACGGGCACACATTACAACATTACCTGTATTCATATTTCAATAAGATAATGGCCTGCGTGTCGTTCAAGGAAATGTGCATCGCACATGACTAAAGATTTATACTTTGACCTGCGTGTCGTTCTTCGAAATGTGCATCGCAGATGACTAATAGAGATAAGGACTCTTTGACCTGTGCGTCAACTAAAATAAGATAATATAGTTATGCGTAGGGCATATGACTCACAGGGAATATGTTATGTATTTTCCCTGTGCAATCATTAGATATATAAGCAAGTAGTTCGTAAGGAGAAATCAGTCTTTAGTTTACAATAAACGAGATCGTACGATCTTAGTATAATAACGAAGCTCTGTTTTATTTAAAAACATAATTGGCGCCCAACTTAAAAAAAAATCCTAGTATTAGGATCAAGAACCAACCCATAAAGCGTGGCAAAGTTAAAACGTGGCAAAGTTAAAACGTGGCAAAGTTAAAACGTGGCAAAGTTAAAGCGTGACAACGTTAGACGACGCAAAGCTAAAGTGTGGCATAGTCCTTGGCGAAAGACGTAAAAGACGTGACGTAGCAGCAAACGACACAGCATACGTGGCAATTATCCCTGAAAAAAACTGTGATACAGGACTGAACAATCAAATCCAAGAATTAAGGCAGCAGAAAAAATTACGACGAAAGATGAGCATTTGGTTTTTGTATGTATTTTAAAATTTATATTTTATACCTGTATAATTATATAAGTACCTATATAACTTGTGAATACAAGAGGGCAAATTCAAACCGAATAGACAGCAGTTTTCGATTACATTAATTTTTTGCTTATATTAAACAAGATGTCTTTAACTGCTGAGGCCATAACCGAGATGGTAGAGAGAATTACCTTTTCGGTAGCCAACCAGCTGAGACAGGAATTTCAAGCTTCCATAATGGAGCTAAGATCGCAGCCTGGTCCGTCTGTCCAAGCGTGTGATCAAATCAATGCAGTAGCCACTCAGCTGAGGCAAGAATTTCAAGCCTCACTAAACGGAATAGGGCAATCAGGTCCGTCCGTCCAAAGGTATGAAGAAATAAATATTTCAAGAAGAGTTGATTGCAACTTAAGGCTTGATTTGCCAAAATCAATGCCTGAATTCAGTGGTATCATGGAGAGGTATCCATCATGGCGACAGTCAGCTAAAGCGGCGATTAAGCCATATGAAGGATACTCTGGTTCCGAAATATATTATCAGGCAGTTGCTATAATTCGCAACAAGATTACTGGATCAGCTGATATGGTCTTATCATCGTTCAGTACTCCGTTGAATTTCGACGCAATAGTAGCCCGATTAGATCACACATATTCGGACAAGAGGCCACTATATTTGTTGGAACAAGAATTGTCCACTCTTAGACAAGGTCGTCTTTCCATAATGGAATTCTATGATGCGGTTGAAAAACAGTTGACCTCTATCACGAACAAAGCCATTATGCAATATGGTGACGATAGTGATGTTTTAAAATCCCTGAATGAGAAATATCGAAAGGATGCGTTGCGTATATTCGTTTCTGGGCTTAAGCGGCCAATCGGCGATATCCTGTTTGCGAGTCAACCAACAGATTTACCTTCTGCGTTAGCTCTTGCACAGGAATTAGAGTCCAATAGGCAAAGGTATAATTTTGCAACAGCGTTCGCAAATTCAAATGGTAATAGGGAACAGGGTCTAGGAAAAAGTCCACAATACAAAGTTGTCCAAAAAGAGCAGGAAAATAGAAATCAACCTTCATTTGAATCGATGGACGTAGATCCATCAGTATCGGGATTCAATCAAAACTCTAAGAAGAATAGCAATTTCCGCTCAAAGTCTTCTAAAAATAATTTTTCAAAGAACCACCAGTTGAATACATTTAAAATAGGAAAACATAAAAGTAACAACGGTGTTAGGATTCTAGAATCGGAAGCAAGCCTTCCTTACATCGAACATATTTTAAGAAATGGACATAAAATTAAACTACTTTTAGATACAGGTGCCGACAGGAATTACATTAAAAATCTTCCATTTTTAGTTGGTGTATCAAGGGTAAAGAGTCCTTTCAGCGTACATTCGATCCATGGAGAAACTCTCATTGAATCGAAGTGTCAAATAAGTATTTTTGGTGAAAATTCAGATTTTTTTATACTTCCCAAAATAAACGATATGGACGGAATAATAGGATACGATTTCCTGAAGAAAATCAATGGGGTAGTCGACCCTTCCAATGGCAATCTGCGCTATAAGGGCGAAGGTCGAAAAATTATTTTCGATTCTAACCACCAAGTAAATTTTCTTCAAAATATTGATTATAATTCCATTCCTAAAGAAGGGCTGGAAAAATTTAAAAAAATCATGACGAAAAATCAGAAAGTGTTTGCGGATCCGAATGAGGCATTACCGTATAATACTAATGTAGTTGCTACAATAAAAACTACTACTGACGAACCAATTTATTCAAGAAGTTATCCATATCAAATGACCGCAGCAAAATTTGTTAATTCAGAAATAGAATCAATGTTGCGTAATGGGATAATAAAGAAAAGTTCTTCACCATACAACAACCCCATATGGGTAGTTAACAAAAAAGGTGTAGATGAATTAGGTAACCCTAAGCTTCGTCTTGTAATTGATTTTCGGAAGCTTAATGAGAAAACCGCTTCTGATAGATATCCTATTCCGGATACTTCTGTCATATTATCAAATTTGGGTAAATCAAAATATTACTCAACGATTGATCTGAAGTCTGGTTTTCATCAAATTTTATTAGCAGAAAATGACAGAAAGAAAACCGCCTTTTCAGTGAACAATGGCAAATATGAGTTTTGTCGTTTGCCATTTGGGCTGAAAAACGCTCCAAGCATCTTTCAGAGAGCGATTGACGACATATTGCGAGACGACATAGGGGTTCGATGTCACGTTTATATGGATGACGTCATAATATTTTCTCATGACACGGAAGCCCATTTAAATGATATTCAAATTATAATGAAAAAACTTCTTGATGCTAATATGCGCGTTTCGCTGGAAAAATGTAACTTCTTCAAATCAGAACTTGAGTTTTTGGGGTTCGTCGTCTCCGAAAATGGCCTTAAAACAGCTGATAACAAGGTAAACGCTATATTAAACTTCAAGGAACCAACTTCCATCAAAGCCCTCAGGTCCTTCTTAGGATTATCCGGATATTATCGACGTTTTATACGGGATTATGCAAGAATAGCGAAACCCTTGACCCAAATATTACGGGGAGAAAACGGTAACATAAGTTCGAGAAAATCGGAGAAAAAGAAAATTACTCTTTCGGATGATGCTCGTGAAGCTTTCAACAAGCTAAAACAGATTCTAGCATCAGAAGAGGTCACTTTACGTTTTCCAGATTTTGCCAAGCACTTCGAGCTCACAACAGATGCTTCATCAGTGGCCATTGGTGCTGTGTTATCCCAAGACAAACACCCTATCACATTTGTGTCACGAACACTTAGCGCTACAGAGCAAAATTACGCAACTAACGAACGAGAAATGCTCGCCATTGTATGGGCGTTGCAATCTTTGAGGAATTATCTCTATGGAGTAAGCAATCTCCATATATACACTGATCATCAACCTCTAACATTTTCGATATCCGATCGAAACCCAAACACGAAGCTAAAACGTTGGAAAAGCTTCATAGAAGAATTTGCACCGATAATTCACTACAAACCTGGGTCTGAAAATTATGTCGCGGACGCACTGTCCCGCCAATATATTCAAAACCTTACCGGTAATAACAGTTCTAACGAAAACTGCACAAATAGCGAAGTTTCATTGTCTCAAATCATAAGGTCAGTCCCGACACCTATAAATTGCTTCAAGAATCAAATTATTCTTACAATGGGCGAAAGACTAAAATTGAGAACAATTAGGCTATTTAATGGCTATTTGCGCCATGAAATTCAATTTTCCGACTTTGAAAATTTATACCTCAAGCTGGAAAAAGTAATCGATACAAAAGTTGTAAATGGTATTCATTGTCCACTTGGAGTTCTAGGGAAAGTACAAAATGAAATTTTACAACATTTCCCCTCAGCCCGCTTCAGACATACTGAAAAATTAGTTCTGGACTTAATTAACGAGAATGACCAGCTCGAAACTATCGCACAAGAACATAATAGAGCACATCGCTCAGCCAAGGAAAATTATGCCCAAATACTGGACGCGTATTTCTTCCCAAGTCTCCGTAGGGATATTAAGAAATTCGTGGGAAACTGCAAAATTTGTGCGGAGTCTAAATACCAAAGGTATCCCAAAAGGCAAACACTGCAGCCAACACCAGTGCCCAAATATCCAGGCGAAATACTACACATGGATATTTATACCACACAGAATCGTTATTTCTTAACATGTGTGGATAAATTTTCAAAATTGGCTTTAATAGAACAAATCGCTTCACGTTCAATTGTTGATTTGAAAATACCTATCATCAAAATAATCGGGTTCTTTAAAAATCCGAAAATATTAGTAACAGATAATGAGCCATCGTTCTGCTCAAATGCTATACAATCACTTATAAGGGACCATTTTGAAATGACCCATCACAAAGTTCCAGCTATGCATAGCATAAGCAACGGACAGGTAGAGAGATTTCATTCAACTCTAAGCGAAATATGTAGAGCAATCAAGAAAGAGATGCAGCTCACGGATATTAGCGAAATCATACAAATAGCTTTAACAAAGTACAATAGTTCTATCCACTCTGTGACGAAGAAAAGGCCAATTGATATGTTATGGGGAATTTCCGATCAGAATAGATCACACACCCAGGAGCTACTACTAACTGCACAAAGAAGGCAAAATGAACAACTTAACAAAAAGCGTTTTAATAGAACCTTCCAGGAAGGACAAACAATTTTTGTGAAAACAAATAAACGTTGTGGGAACAAATTATCGAACAAGTACGATAAAAAAGTGGTGCAAAAAGATTTAGGTACCGCAGTACTAGTAGACGGTAAAGAAGTGCATAAGGATAATGTTCGGTAATATTTTCCTTTTCAGGTTAACACTAGTCACCACCGTCACGTGCAAAATTTATGACTACACCTCTTCGAAATATATACCAATGCGAAAAGGAGACGTGGGACTTTACAAAGACTTCATATATCTTATACATAGTATTAATTTAACCGATTTTGAGGAAATCATGAGGGATATAAATGACTTACAGAAAATGTTTAGCATGCCAGAGCAAAAGGAATCACTTGACGCGGACGCGAACGAAATATCTAGACTACTGACATCATTAAAGCTCGGTAGCGATAGGCATAAGCGATCAATCGATTTTATTGGTTCCGCAATTAAATTCATCGCAGGCACGCCAGATCATGATGATTTCGTTCTGTTGGGCGAACGTCAATCTAGGTTAATAGATGCGGAAAATCAGCAGGTAGAAATAAATTCTGAGCTAACTGGTAAAATAAACGAATTGACTGAGCAGATTAATTTAATGAAACATGAATATTACGACACTAATGAAGCGAAATTCCCAGATCTATTTCAAATAATTTCGATTAGAAATCAAAGGGTTATATCATTGTTAACAAACGCTGTCTACTCGGTTACTCTAGCACAATTAAACATTATTAACCCTGTTATTTTAACGGACAAAGAAGTCCTTTCAATTGTTAAAAAAGAACAAATGCCCATAACAATTAATGAACTAATTTCATCGTCAATTGTAAAGATATATGTAAGTAGTAACGTACTCAAATATATAGTTAAGGTACCAAGTATAGAAACTATTTGCTCACTCATAATTGTTTATCCGGTTATACATAACAATACTATATTAGACTTAAGAAATAAATATGTTGCCGAATGTGAAAAGGAAACACTTCCATTGTACAACTGTAAAGAGAGCAAGGGAATGCCAATCTGTAAGCATGACCGCTTCGACAAATGCCTTTCAATGATTTTTAACAGCAACGCCGCAACATGTAAAACAACCACCTCCTACCATATCGCGCCTGTCGAAACAGTAGACGAAAATACAGTCCTTATAAATGACGAAACTGCCACGATTTCTGAAGGAAACCAGAAACTGAACGTCACAGGTACATTTTTGGTTCAATTCGAAAACGACATCTACATAAACGACACATTGTACAAAGCTACGGGTAGGGAACCAATAATGATTCCACAAACGCCGAAAAGATTCGCTCTCAACATATCAGCGCATTCGACCTTGTTAACGTTGCCATATTTGCACCAGGTACATCTGCGTAATTTGCAGAAAATTGAAAAGTTCAATTCTGAAATGAATTCAACAAATATAATATGGTACATATCTGTTGCAATCATATCAACAATTCTCTCTACGATATTCGCGTATTTAAAATGCCGCAACAAGCCGGTGATCGTTACGCCAGTTGTCACGCGGGCCACGAGTTTCAACATGGACGAAGAAATTGAAAGGATCGTACGCAATATCGCTGTAAAACATCACCAGATTCGGGACGAATCTGTTTAAGGGGAGGAGCAGTAACGGGCACACATTACAACATTACCTGTATTCATATTTCAATAAGATAATGGCCTGCGTGTCGTTCAAGGAAATGTGCATCGCACATGACTAAAGATTTATACTTTGACCTGCGTGTCGTTCTTCGAAATGTGCATCGCAGATGACTAATAGAGATAAGGACTCTTTGACCTGTGCGTCAACTAAAATAAGATAATATAGTTATGCGTAGGGCATATGACTCACAGGGAATATGTTATGTATTTTCCCTGTGCAATCATTAGATATATAAGCAAGTAGTTCGTAAGGAGAAATCAGTCTTTAGTTTACAATAAACGAGATCGTACGATCTTAGTATAATAACGAAGCTCTGTTTTATTTAAAAACATAATTTGTACATGGCTATTTTCGCTTTCCTTCGCATACCTTATTTCGGTTTGAAATTGTGCATAGCCAGAAAAAAAAAATGTTGGATGCAGATATGCTAGCACGAAACGGCTGCAGGTACATGTACAAAGAGTGAAACGGGCAACCTAGGTCTACATGCGGGGGTTCGCAACGCCCTAGGAGGGGAGCTAGCCCAGCTCGTTCCAAACCGAAATTATCCATGCACACTTGTGCTATACTGCGGGTTGTGAATTAACAGTCGCTTGTGTGGGCTTCGCTCGCTACGCTCGCTCCGCGCTTAAGGGATCACAGCCCTCAGTATCGCACAAACATGAACGCTCGCTTTGGGCACTGCATGGCTATTTTCGTTTATATCGCATGCGTTATTTCGATTTCGAACCGATATTATCCATGCATAGCTTATTTCGTTTATTTTCCGATGAATACTTTCCAAACGAATGTATCTATATGGATTATTTCGTATGCCTTATTTCGCTATGGCTTATTTCGGTGCCCCCATAAATATGCAGTTTCACTATTAGGCGAAATCAGAGACTGAGTCTCATGAAGTTGCGCACGAGGAACTAACAGCAAGCCGCCGGATATGTCAAACCTGCTGATTCCGAATTTGAAGTCAAAAATTAAAACGACCTCGTAGTTTTCATTCTAATTCACACTTTTACTACGAGTAAACTATGAATTCCGTTAATAGAATATACCGATTACACAATCGATACCTATTGCATGTATGAGTCCCCACAAAATGTACCAAAATCAGGGACGCCTATGACTTCATTTCAATTAACGCACTAATACGTACAAACCATCCTCTCTATTATCGTCTCCGCGGCTTCACCGAAATTGGATGGTGATGACTCCATAGTATATTTCCTCCATGGATGTCCCTTATAAAGAAGTGTCCTCTATACAGAGTTGTCCTCTATCGGGGGTTTCACTGTTCAATATTTTTTTTTTTCAATTTATTTGCAAAAGGCTTTAAAAAGCATGGATGTTGTTTTTTTTTATTCATTTAAACGAGTGCTAAGTGAAATGAAATCAGACAAACATTTTGTGAATCACTAAAGTATATTAAAATGAAAATAAAATGAAAACAGACCACTTATTTTATTATAAGTTGAACATTAGGGAAAAAATTGAGATCCGAAAAGTTTTTGTATTAAAAAGTGGCAATAGTGTACTGCTTGTTTTTCACATTCACATTTTCACAACATGCATTACATAACAGCTATTTTCCTAAAATCTATATATATATTGGATCGTGTTGTTTTCTTGAAAGTTAATCACAGATAGAAAGATTTCAAACAGATTGCACCATTCTAAACGAAAAATTATATTTGCATATCGTTTGTGTATTTATTTTATGTTTAAACTCTTTTTTTAGTTGCGTTAGCTTTTAGGGAATTTGTAAGAAAATATTTTCGCCTCTTGTGCTTCTCTTGATTTACATAAATAGATTTCTACATATTCAATAAAGTGGTTGTGATTTATAGAGTTTAGTAAGTATTATTATTAGGAGGGATTTACAGATTTACATTTAATATTCGTTTTTGTCCTTTATTTATATTTAGATTTTATTTCATTTGATTTTAAGTATTAATATTATTTTATTTATTATATAAGCGCTTTTGTTTCGCAATATTTTCTTACAATTTCATTTTCTCTTTTTTTTTATATTTTAGGTATTTATGTTATTTGCACACTTATTTGACGTCGAATCGATAAGTGAGCCAATTTTTAAGGATCGATTGGAAGCCAAGTGTGATTTTTATTTATCATGAATTTATTTGAAATTTTGATTTATCGAAAAAGAATTATTTACTATTTACTAATTTGTTTTCTAGGTTATGTAGTGTTTTTCCTTGACCTAAACTTATTTTGGTAATTTCTTTGATTAGATTTTAATTTTTCTTGTTAAATACTCGTATTAATATAAGAAGCTAGTCTAATTTTCATATTTATTTACATGTATAATTCTTATAAATACGCGTACCTTATTCTCTAAACATGTGTCTTGACATTCAACATTTATATACATTTAGTTTTTTTTTTTTAATACGTACATATTAATATGTTTCTTTGATTTAAGTTATGTTGTTTAGAGCCAACAGTTTAGAGCACATTTAACAAGTTTACTAACTACGTTTATAGTATGTTTTCATTTTGTTTGTCGACATTTGTGTCGAGGCTTAATTTGTACGATATTCCTGCGATTTTTCTTGAGACGAAATTATAAGTTTCAATGGACATTTATTTGGGCAGCTATAAATTATAATTAGAAGTCTCTAGGACTAACTAGGAGTTTTTGACTCGCTGTGCAAGGCGTTAAGGTAAATAAGTAAGTAAAATGTTGAATTATTTTTGGTCCGGCTGAAGTTGAAAGATGAAACTTAGGAGGGATAAAGGCAATTAGCGGAGAACCTTTTGCGAACAGATTAAATAGTCAGATGGGGTCTTTCGACATTTTAAAGTTTTCGATCATTCTCAGTTCTCATGCGACTAGGTTAGGTTAGGTTAGGTTAGATGGGTTGCTTAGAAGAGAAAGGCACACATAGACCACAACTGGGTCCGTTGTGATACCCCCTAGATACAGCATACCTGAGCTTATCTCAATCGTTAAACCAGCCAGAGCTGGAAAATGAAGCAATGAAGACGACAGACACTAACTGCCTTTAGGTTGTCCAGATCGACAAAAAAGTAGGACCCAAGGACATCTCTCCTACGTTCCGCCAAAGCAGGGCAAGTGCACAGAAAGTGATGGTAGCTTTCCTCCTCCTCTACGTCCCCGCAGCTCCTACAGTAATCTTTGTGCGGGAGTCGAAGTCTTCTAGCATGCTCCCCGATCAAACAGTGTCCAGCGATAAGCCCCACTACATTTCTCAAATGCCGTCTGCTCAGCATCAGCATCCCGTAGGATCGGATGGGATCAAGCTTAGGCCATAATTGCCTAGTTGCATGACATGTGGATCCACTGCTCCATCTGGCGCTGGAGCCGCCATACGACACATTCTGGGTAATCATTTTGCAACCTGCTAGAGGCAGCCCTGGTCTACGCCACCACTCCCTGATCTCGTTAGTCGTTCCCGCCCGAGCCAGTTCGTCAGCTTTACAGTTCTCAAATATGCCACTGTGGCCCAGTATCCAGCACAGAGTTATGTTAAAAAATCTACCCATCACCCTGAGAGAGTCACGGCAGTCCAATGCCGTCTTTGAAGTAACCAGGACAGAGCTAAGCGCTTTAATTGCCGGTTGAATGTCCGTGAAGATTACAATATCCCTAGTGGATACAACATTGTGCGCAAGCCAGACTAGCGCCTCGGAAATTGCTACAACCTCCGCCTGAAAAACGCTACTGCATTCCGGAAGGCGGAACGACAAACCAATATTGAACTTCTCCGAATACACTCCAGCTCCAATGCCTTCCTCAGTCTTAGAGCAGTCAGTAAAAAGGCTAATGGGATTAGATCCCAAAAAAGCGCTTTCAGACCACTCATTTTTCGATGGGATCAGGCTGGTAAAGGACTTATCGAACAGGAGTTTCGGAGAGATGTAGTCTGTCATTCCGGGGAACTCAAAGTCTTTCAGTACTGCCGAGTGACCTACGATTGATGCGGTCCACTGACCGGTTTCCTGGAGGCGAACAGCCGTATTTGCCGCCATCTGCTCAGCGAAAATGTCTAAGGGAAGTAAATTTAATAACACCCCTAAAGCAGCTGTCGGTGTTGCCCTTAGAGCCCCTGTGATGGCAACACATGCCAGTCTTTGAACCTTCTCCAACAGAGTTCCGTACGACATGCTGCTAAGTGCCGTCCACCAGACGATGATCCCATGCATTAACACGGGACGCAGTACTGATACATAGAGCCAGTAAACCACTTTTGGATGTAAACCTCATTTTTTGCCTATAACCTTCTTCCACGAATATAGTGCAACGGTTGCCTTAGTCACACGCTCTTGAAAGTTTGCCTTCCAGCATAGTTTTCTATCCAGGATGAGACTAAGGAATTTGGCTTTATCAGTGAGCACAAGCCTTGTACCCTCCATTAATGGTGGTTCAAAAGAGGGTACATCGTGTCTCTTAGTAAAGAAAACAAGCTCAGTTTTTTTGCGGATTTACTCCAACACCAACCTCGCTAGCCCAATTCGCCAGGATAGATAGGGCATTCTGCATTAAGTCGCTCAGGACACAGGGAAACTTTCCCGAGATTGAAATCGCAATATCGTCTGCATAAGCGATAACTTTACATCCCAAACCTTCCAGACTTAGAAGCATTCTATTGACCACCAGATTCCATAGAAGGGGAGAGAGAACGCCACCTCGAGGGGTACCTCTGCTTACATACCTGCGTAGAGATGATGCACCGAGACTGGGGGATACCACCCGAGACGCAAGCATTTGGTGAATCAACTTGCAAAGCGAGTCATCACCGCACAGAGTTAAGAGGGAATCGATAATAGCCTTAGGTTTTACATTGTTGAAAGCCCCCTCGATATAGAGAAAGGCAACCAACTTGTACTCCTTGTATGCGAATGACCTTTCGATGTAGTCTACCAAGGAGTGCAAAGCAGTGTCCACTGATCGTCCTTTTCAATAGATGTGCTGAGAAGTGGATAGAAGATGCGATGGAATAGTGCACCGCAAGTGTGTGTCGATCAAACGCTCCAACACCTTCAGCAATGTTGATGATAGGCTAATGGGTCGGAGGTCTTTCGGGCGTGCGTGAGAACTTTTACCCGCTTTTGGGATAAAGACCACTTTAACTTCCATCCATATACGAGGAATATATACTAATTCTAGACAGGCTTTGAAGATCGATTCAATCCACGGGTATATTACGTCCAGCATATGCTGTAAGTCCGCCGGAAGGATACCATCAGGGCCAGCAGATTTGAAAGAGTCAAAACTATTTATAGCCCAAACAATCTTTTCTTTGGAAAGAATTGGCTTGAAATCACTTGGTGCCATATTGGTGGTGGGAGTTATCCCGAGCTGAAGAGCTGCCAGGAAAATGCGAGTCAAGCAAGACCTCGATCGTCTCTTGGCTCGATAATGTCCACGTTCCATCGTTCTTCAGCAGATAACTAGGCATGGTTGGATTTGTAGAAAGGATCTTCTTAAGCCTGGAAGCATCACTGCAACTATCAATGCTATCGCAAAAATGCATCCACGAGCTACGTTTAGCTCTTCCCAGCTCTTTCTTATAAATACCAAGATTGCCTTTGTAGATTGCCCAATATGAGTTCTCCTTAGAGTATTTTGCCTTATTGAAGCTTCTTCTGCATGCGGCCCTAAGCTCATTGAGCTGAGCGCCCCACCACGCCGGCTTAGCCCTACCTCTTTGCAGGGTATGATTCAACAGCAGATAGCCTCAGTGCCCCCGTCAGGGTCTCTACCATTTCATCCAATTCTTGCGTAGTTCATGGCTGACTGGGTAGAGGGGGTAGCATATTCATACCCCTAACAAATAGTATTGACAGTACAATCGACATCTTCTTTACAACTACATACTTCCTCAGCAGAAATTGCTTTGCAATCTGTATTCAGGAAGCCGCGTGTTCTTTAAGCGACAGTCACAGAGCGTTAAGCTTATTTTTCAGTGTGTGACAGTAGACCATGGTTCAATAATAGAAGGTTACGCAAAGAAGTGTGCAACTTTTTCGCTCTCTCTGCGCATGACGTCACAGTTTCACTTTTCGAAAGCTTTCAATGAATTTGGTATGAAATCAAATACTTTTTCAGAGAGAATTCGCTTACAAATCTACAGTTGTAATTCGAATTTCATGAAATTTAGAAAAATGGACCTCCAGAGGAAGGAGAATTGTCTATCCGAAATTTTGAAAAACCACCACCCCTTTCCAACCATCTTAAAAGATGTATAATTTTTTATTCACATTTTTCTTACAGTTTTATTCCAGCGAAATTTTAAAAATTGGACCTCGATAGAGGAAAGTGAATGTTTGCATAACATTTAAAAAAAAAAACTACCCCAGCCCACTTCTCATCCACTAAAGGAAATATTCAAATGTATCTAGAGTTTTATTCCAATCTTGATGAAATTTTGTACGTTAGACCTTTGAGGCTAGGGGAAGGTTACTGTCTACATAGGATTTCGGAAGATCACCCTCTGCCACCTTTTCACTCCTTAAAGGAAATCCGTAAATTTATTTGCAGCTTTACTCCGGTCATTGGACCTTCAGAACAAAGGAAGGTCACAATCTATGAGATTCGTAAATCAACCCCCGTCTCGTTTCACACCCAGCTGAAGATTAGTCTCGACCTTCGTGAAATTTTGAACATAAGTCCTTCGGAAAAAAGGGTTGGTTACAGTCTACATGAGATTTGTAAAAACCACTCTCATCCGTCTTTTCCACTAAAAAAGATATTCTGATTTACCTGTAGTTTTAGGCACTACTCACACGGGGATACTCAAATCCCCGAGCGACTGGGCAAACCCATGATACAAGGAATACAAGATATGGCATTCCCGCGTTCCATTTTCGTATTTTTCTGTGCATCACGTCAATGGCTCGTATACACTTGAGATTGAGAGAGTGGTGATTCATAACTCTCAGCATTGCAATCCTCGCGACAGTATCGTAAGTTTTCCTAAAATTGTGGACCAGTGAGAAATACCACAATGTACAATGAACAATGTTTTCTTATTAGAGAAACCGAATGCGAATTTTTCCACGCCGCCCGTGTGAATTGTCTAGAAATCGCCGCGAATTTCCACCGCGATTTTTTCCGAGGATCACTTAAAGGTTCCCAACTTTGGCAGCCATATAACGCTTATTTGTTTATTAGAGGGAAGGTTGACCGATTTGGTTTTAAAGTTTGGTATCTCTCTAGTGGACCTAATAAAGGAATAAATTAGAATACAGACAATTGTTCATGTTTCAGAATACTCATTGAGGGGGTAGGGTAGAATAACAGAATAGATTTGCCCCCCCCCCCCCCAAAAAAAAGAAAACGTTATACAACACAACAGACCACATGCATGACTTAGCGGCCTTTACTCCGACAGGCTAAATATAAGCTAATTGTTTCGTATCCCTGATTATGTTCAGTTTTTATTTTCAGGGCGGAGGACTCACCAATTTCGGAAGCTTTAGCCCAGCCGTCCACTAAAAGTAGTTTGCTTTACTATGGCCCTTTTTCTCAATGTCTGGTTAAACTAGAGCACTAAATAGGAAGGTACACTCGACGCCATTTTGTTGACGACGAATGGAGAGTGACAGGCATGTACACATGACAGTTCCCAGCTGTCAACATTAGTGCTGTCTGCTGTAGTCAATGTAGGTGAAGTCTCCATTCGATGTCAACAAAATGGCCGCGAGCGTACTCTCCTTTTTAGAGCCTTAGTTAAACTGCTAGCTATCCGGGAAACTAAATTAAAACCTCAGCGAATGCAACGCTCAAAATATGATAATGCAGTTGAAAAATCATCTAATGTACAATAGTAGAAAATCAGCTGATTTTCTTGGCAAAATTCTGCCGCGTTCTATTCTATTCTACGTCTGTACCATCTCTCACCATGCTTTGGGCTGAGTTGGTCTCAAATTCTCTTCCATCGAATGAATTTCGAGAACTCTGTTCTTTGTGAATAGTTTAATTGTTTCATTTGAATGTGCAAACGTAAATAGTTCTAGCTTTTAAAATCTCAGTAGCCCGTATTAGCTGTTTGCGATTATAGTCCGATGAATTTTTAATTTATTTATTTATTTATTTATTTATTTAGTAAGAAATACTGAACAGGAGTTGGTTCCAAAAATACAGTATGTAATGTGACAAGAAAATTGGAGTAAACAGAAAAAAAAAAGAATTAATATAAAAGCAGAAGAAACATGAAATAAAAGGTTAAGGAAAATTAATGTAAATTAGAAGTAATAATTAAGAAAATTCAAAAAAATACAACAAAAAAGAAGAAATTAAATGTTAGTTATGGATAGCTTATGTAAAAGTAAACGCTTAAAGGCAGCAAAAGATGTGGGTAAAGGACCAAGCTCAAGTCTGTCATAATTGTGCATTATTCTGAGTAGTGGCGAGTTCTTATAAACAGATAGTTCAGCAGTTGGAGGGTCAAAGATGGCATTAGTGCGAGTATTGTAGGACGAAAACCGGAAAGTTATGTGGCGTGAAAGAGATGAATGTAAAAATCCGCAGCATAATTTATATAGAAAGCATTCATCTAGGTAAATCCGTCTTTTCTGCAAAGACACTAAATTAAGGAAATTAAGACGTTCGGGATAGGAGAGATAGGGAAGTTTAAACCTGAACATTAAAGCTCGTGTGAATTTTCTTAGGACGGATTCCAATGCCTCGGACGAAACAATAGTAGAAGGTGACCAGACAACTGAGGCGTATTCCAAGATGCTACGAACGAGTGAGTTAAACAAGTTAACGGCGGTATTGGTAGAATGAAATTCATGGGAGCATCGCAAGACGAATCCAGCTAACTTGGAAGCCTTGTTGATAGTGAGAGAGTAATGATCGTTGAAGCGAAGTTTGCAGTCGAAGACGACTCCAAGGTCATTGAACCTGTGGACGACAACAAGTGGGATGGAGTTGATATGATAAGAAAAGCATAAGGGAGAAGTTTTTAAGGAGTATATCATAACAGCGCATTTAGGGACGTTAAGGAGCAAGTCGTTGGTAGTACACCAGGAAGCTAAAATATTAATATCGGACTGCAAGACCAAACAATTGTCGAGACTGGAAACCGCAGCAAAGAGCTTACAGTCGTCAGCATAAAGTAAGGAGAGAGAACTAAGTAGAGGAGGAAGGTCATTTATGAAAAGTATGAAGAGTAAGGGCCCTAGAATAGACCCCTGAGGAACACCAGACAATTGAGCAAATGATGAAGAGATTATATTTTGAAAAACAACACTAGGAGACCGATTAAGAAGGTAAGAGACAAGCCAGGAAATAAGCCAAGAGGGGAAATTAAGTGTGACCAGTTTGTCAAGTAAAATTCTATGGCTGACAGTATCAAACGCTTTGCTGAAGTCTGTATAGATAACATGCACATCAAGGTGCTTGTTAAAAGAATTAGCGACAAAGTCTGTAAACTCCACTAAGTTCGTGACCGTAGATTTCTTTTTACAGAATCCATGTTGGTTTGGACTAATGAGGTGACCAAAGTTATCGTAAATGTGGTCATTGACAATACGTTCAAGTAATTTAGAGCAGGAAGAAAGAAGCGAAATAGGACGGTAATTAGAGGCAAGGTTCTGGTCACCTTTCTTGGGTATGGGAACAGTAAAGGATGATTTCCAACAGGAAGGGAAAACACCCTCTTGGAGGCTTTTATTAAAAAGAATAGATAGGGGAGAAGATATGGAGCTGTGAGTCTGCTTTAAAAAAGAATTTGGGATTCCATCAGGGCCAGAGGATGAGTTATTGTTAAGAGAGGTGATGAGAGAGTCAACGGTAGACGGAAATAGTAACGGAAACGAAGATTGGAAACCATCCTGTTGAAGATCATGCAAAGCAAAAGACGTAGAAGGTTGCCGAAAAGTACTAGAGAAGTACGAGGCAAAAAGTTCGCATATTTCCTTAGGGGTGTTAGCAGTACGATTGTCGTAACAAAGAGAAGAAAGAAGAGAAGAAGATGAACGCATGTTACGAACAAAAGACCAAAAGAGTTTTGACTCATTGTTGCCAATACTGTTTTCAACATTTATAAGGTAAGCAGAGCGTGCGGATTTAATGAGGCGTTTGGTCTGGGATCTTAGTTTCTGAAATGTTTTGAGATCAGAAAATCGCTTGTATCTCTTATAAAGGGAGTGAACACGGTCTCTTTTGCGTATAGTTTTACGTACCAGAGGGGTGAACCACAACGGACCCTTGCGGGGTTTACACTCACGAAAAGGTACGAATTCGAAAATGATGCTGTAAAGTATGTTATAAAAGGCGTGCACAGCAGATTCACAGTTGAGGCCACCAAGTACACTGCCCCAATCGATTCCATTCAGTCTGAGATTGATGGCTGCATAATTGGCTCTCCTAAAGTTCAAACGCGGATGATTTTTCTTAAGTTGGGAGGGAGGAGAAAAAATGTTAAGCTGGTGACTGATGGCGGGGTGATACGGGTCGCAGGGGATATAAGCCGGAGTAGCACAGGAAGCTGACAAAGAGGAAACAGGTAGGTTGCTGAGGACAAGGTCAAGAACACGATTCATGAAGTTCTGGACTACATTGAACTGTAACAAATCACAGAATTCCATAAATGATGTGAGCGAGGATGTAAGAGAAGTGAAACACGAAGCTACAGGAATTCCAGGGTGAGTAGGCCAGTCTATATTTGGAATATTGAAATCGCCACAGATAATAATAGAACAATCAGGGTGGTCGATATTAATAATGTCGGAAAAATATGTAAAAAGACTGTCGTAGATGGCTAGAATAGACTTACATGGAACATAAACACAAGAGATTATTAGCGATGTAGAGGAGGTTTTGGGCAGAATAACGGTGACACAGTCAAAAGGCTGAGAGTGTGTGGTGGATAGAAGTGAGCAGTCAAGATTATCACGAACTGCAATAAGAGCACCGCCACCGGACGACTTACCAGAACAGAGAAAGTTACGGTCACAGCGGAAGATATTGTAACCATCCAGGATCTCACCATCATTTATAGAGGAGCACAGCCAAGTCTCAGTTAGGCAAATAATGTCATGAGGAGATGTCAACGCAGAGAGATTCAAAGTGTCAAGCTTGGTCCTTAACCCACGTACATTCTGGTAATATAATGAAAATGCACAACTTATTTTCGAGTTTTGGGGGTACGATGCCTCGGAAAATTTCTATTGGAAAATTCCTTGAGAAGTATCCCTGTTGGCCAAAAGGATTGTTCGCAGGGCGACAGCAGTTCAGGTGGGATGGTTAGCTTGAAGGACGAGACAATCTTATTGGGGATGTTGTCCTTCGTTAGCTTCCTGCAAATTAAGAGCGACGGTTCGTAGCCAAGCTTGTTGATGAGATAGCGTTTTATATCCGATTCAGTAGTATTGTACTCAAGCCGAGATATGAACAACTGTTTAGGCGGCGTACAAACGCGCAAGTCGAAAGGCTGATTAGAGCTGGTAGCAGGATGTTCAACGTTCATGTCAGCCCTAGAAGAAGTCGAAGCTATAGCAAGACTTGCAATAGGTTGTGGGGACTGCATAACTTCGAGCGGTTGCAGTACGTGCGAAGGTTGAGGTAGCTGAAGTCTAGAAGAGAGAGAAGTCTCTTGTTGTGGTTGCTTACGATTTAGAAGACTCGGAGAAATAAGTGGTTGTTGTTGTTGTTGCTGTTGTACGTTAACCGGCACTTGAATCTCCAACTGGCGGTTGGAGGATCTCAGAGACCTTTGCTGCTGTTGACGGGTAGAAACGCCAACAGCATCTATGGTCGTGTCTTTGGCTACTGGTTCACCATTTAGTCCAATGTCTGCCGTATTGATAAGAGGAGTGAAATCCGTAATAGCTGAGCGGAGCTTCGTTTGAACCGCAGCTAGTTCAAGCGAGATCGTCTCGAGCAACTGATTAGCGGAAAGCAATCTCGAGGCATAAATGGGCATGGATGCCGATCTGCACCTACGCCTAGTGGTAGGCTATAATTGAACTGATTCAAAAGTTTTAAAGTTTCACACACAACACTATTAGCGCGCTTAGCATGTATTTCAACCAAATTTTATGGTGTAAAGTTTAAAAGTTTTACGAAAAAACGGTAAATGACTAAAATGTCACTTGTATGTTGCAATAGAGCAAAACAAAGCACAAATTGAAGGTATAAAATTAAGTTTTTAGGTCGTATAAGGCCAAATAGAAGCTGCACTTTGATAGACACTATCGCGGTTAGATCAAGGCGAAGATCGGAACACAGTTCACTTCACTTAAGGTTAAGAACCCGATTCTTTTGATAAAAAAATAAGGAGCGAGGAGAATAGCAACTACGGTGTGAAGAGTGTTACCAGATCAATCTAATTGGAGGTTGGGTGCCGTTTAGCGTTTATCTATAGGATAAACTTAAAGTAGACATTGTAAAAACGGCCCTCTATGTTGCTTCCATTGCACACAAAATCAATCGGCAGAAAGCTTCATTCGCATACATTCCTCAAAGTAACACGCGGCTACGAGCGGCAAATCCAAAAGTTTTTGGATCTGGCGCTCGAGTCGCATGGCGCACGTAGACGCCCATAGCCGCTTGTAGTGGACGCATGTTCATGAAAATCCAAAACTTTGGATCTGGTCTGCATTGCTGCTTATGTCGCGGAAGCTTTTTGCCCCTCAAATACGCTTCCAATGGACGGACGCGCTTGATCTGCCTCGGGCGACACGCCACGCCATGGGCATGGCGTCGCGTAATCAATGCTGATACCTGCAATAAGATTCTTGGTATTTTTGCTCATTCTTCTTAATGATGTGTGTGTGTGATATCGTCCTGTCCTGGTGAACTTGTCAGGAAAGGAAAGGATAGAAAACTCCACCGTTTTATCGCAAGATCCGACTGGTTCAATAGTCAGTAAGGTCTTGCTCGTGGTCTTTGTGCTCCGTCACAAGCTGAGTAGCCCGTTTATCTAACCTAACTTAAACTGAATTCAAAATTTTAAAGTTTGTAATGTGAGGTTGTTCGTGACTAAATACAGTAAAACCCAGTTTAACCAAACCCAAGAGGGCGGCGTCATTTTGTATAACGAAATTTTTTGTAAGTACTTTCGGGAGGCAGCGAAGAAAAACAAGGTGGTTCGTGAACCCAGAATGATATGACGTACGGTAAAACCCCATTTTAATGAACCAAAGAGCGCGGCGTCATTTGGGATAACTAAATTTTTCACAAAAGACCTTTTCCATTCCTTTTCTACTGACGGCCAAGCCTTAGTGATAAGACAGTTTGGAAAATGGCAAATAGCTGTAGCCTGAATGGCTGACCAACACCTAAGCGTCTCAGGTTTAGTAAGATGGAATGATTTGTGCAGTTGGACCTGCAACATAGTTGCGTGAACTCCAGCACAAGTACTTTCGACAGGCTCGGGTGGTGGTATTCTGAAAGCTCCCTGTCCTCCCCGCGGAGGTGAGTAGGTTTGAATATTCAAAATGATTGAGATTTGTATCAAAATCTGAACAAAGCGAACACTAGATCAGAGAACACACTTTATTGTATGTCCTGGGACTGGGAGTGTTCAAATTATATATGTCACAAATAACTGAGGTTAGTGTCGAATTGTGAGCGCAGCGAACACTAGATGTAATAATTTTTTTTATACGAATGGAGCAAGACTCGTGGTTATGCCGGAGAGTGTCGAACCATGAAGAAACTCAAAGGGAAGAAGAAGAAGCTCCAATTTATTTTAAATTTTGAATATTGCTAAATAGGAGGGCAGCCTCCATCTTTATGTCCAGGTGTCCTGCGTGGTACATTAAAAACTCTTTTTCGCTCAATTATGATGGACGATGTTATTTTATATCCAACAACAGCACGTTTCTCTCAAATTTCGAATCAAAACTCCTTTTCCTCTAAAAATATCATGGTTTGAAGGGGTTTCGGGATTTGCATATCTACCTTATGTGGGGTGCGTATGCTATAATTTAGTCTGACAGAATTCCATCTATGCCTGCAGGACCAACTTAACTAACTTAAAACTGACTTTCGACACAGCTTTCGTATTCGACTGCTGAAATAATCCTAGTAAATAATTTTGGGTCATTTTCGTAATCCAGTCCAACTCCTAGTACAAATAATGCGACGATGCCTGAGCCCTGTATTGTTTCGGTGTAGTCTTAATATAGCGCGGATTAAATGCCCCCAGAGCGGCTTCATTGGTAGACGAGGGTGGTGGCGGTGCTGCCGGCGACCTTAAACGTACCCTAAGAAAACGTTGTATTGCACTGAGCCGGATAAATGGTGCACACGGTGATTGTCGTAAGGTGTTGTGGTTCAACATCCAATACATGATGGGACTTATGGCCGAATGTGAATAACCTGTTAATGAGAAAATCGCACAGGATATGATCATAAAACACAATTTACTTGACATCTCTGCCAGAAATGGCTTTAATAGAGCTATAATGATACTGGTCTACCGAAAAATCCAACTTACCTATTAATAGACTAAAGTACGATATTGTTTTCGTGCAATATTGCTTATGTCCGAATTCGGTGAGAAGGACACAGAGCACGTGTGGTGTCCAGCATACGATGAAAATTATTGCGGCTGCCACCAGCATATTGGCCAATCTTCTACGTGCCCGAAGTGTTGAGGTTTGCGGCAATGGTAGTTCCGGTGCTGGAGCCTTATTTTCGAGTCGTTGTCGTTGCTGTTGGGCACGTATTTCTCGCATTACTCTAAACAAATGCAAAGGAAAACCAAAACATACAAAACACATATAGTGTGAGCGTATACATATAGAATGGACGCTAAAGGATATCCGGTTAAGAATGGATGAAGAGCATGTAACATACTCAAACTCATATATGAACTTACGTAAAATGTACACCCCGGTCTGAACAGAGGGTCGATGATTTGTACGCGATGTAAATAGACTGTTAGAACTGTTATTGTGAAAAAAGTGTAATGGATATAATGGAGTGAGTCCCGAGGGATATTTGTATGAACAACGTATTAGTCCTTCGAGGTGTATTCTACAAAAGGATACAATTTTTCTTTTAAATTCGTTTGGTTGCGTGTTTCAAATGGATTTATTAGCTGTTTACGGAGTGCATACGTAATGTTTTGAGGAGTGTATGATATAATGTGATTGTTTTATGTATCATATGAACAGTGTACTCGTATATTTGAAAAGTCCTTTATACTAAATCATTACTCAGGGGAATGTTCTTTTTTATGATTGCTTTTAAAGGATTTCTCCGGTAGCCCGGAAAGCGTAGCTGTTAGCATTTCCCGTCTGATCGTTGGTCAAATGTCACGGGATATGCTGATGACAATAAGTTTGGTCCACTGCTAAGGACTATTGGTTAAACACCGAATAACTAAATATCCGCTCCGAATCGGAACATTGGGTACTAAGTGTAGTGTAGAGCACTTCATTTCCGAAACCGTTTTTAGGGGAACATGGTAATTGGGAGGTGACATGTATTCCGCCTCTACTCCACCAATTTACATCAAATCAATGTACTCACAGCTGAGTCGGCTGGAGGGTGCACTGGCGCGTAAAGCAACTGCTTCAGTAATGTTTGTGGCTGTAATTGAACCTGTTACCTCTCGTTTGGTAAATATAGAGCTCCCGCGGTTGTCAAGAATTAAATAACTACATAATTATTGGATATACAGCTCACTTTGTAATTGATGATCTCAAATAAATAGGACTCATTAACTTTAACTCTTTTTTGCTTATGCAGGACCTGATAGAAATTCCCTACGTACTTCATATCCTAGACTCTCAAATTCGCCATCACTACTTGGAGAATTTCTAGCTAGTTGCGAGGGAAATACATACTCGAAAGATACGCTTAGAAAAACAAGAAGTCGTGAGCCTCTAAAGCTGAAGCTGACTTTACTACGTGACATTGCGTTTAATAAATTAAATGGATGGAATGTGTATGTCAGTAACTTACTATACTATTTGCCCTACCACCAAGTGGAGTATAGCGAGTTCATTAATTCTAACCGACTTAGTAACACGATGCACGTTACTAGCATAGATTAGAATAAAGAAGGGCGACTAATTAGCCCAATGGTGGGCACTGCAACCATAGGAGGTATATTGTGCCATAGCCCTTGAGAAAACTATAGCAAGAGATACTCCATCATTCTTACGAAGGCTAATATGTCTTCTGCAGGAGCATTTCTCATAATTGCAAAGGCGATCCGCCCGAAGAGCGTAAAAATTGCCCGTGCTAAAGCCGGGCCTAAACCATAATTTGGTTCCGGGCCCATAAAGTTAGACGTTGAGCCTTGCCCAGCAAGTTCATCCGCAGATTCATTTCTCTCAACACCGCAGTCACCTGGCTGGCACTCAGTACAAAAGGACTAGGTTGTCGATCGTTAGACATTGGAGAAGTTCACGAAATTCTTCTTTCACCAGCTTTGAAGAAAGCCTGTGTGCAGATAGAGCCTTTATGGCTGCCTGGCTATCCGTGTAGATAGGAATTTTAGCCTCTAAGGTTTTTCTCCAGAATTATCCTGGCGCAGACCTCTATGGCATGAATCTCGGGTTGAAAAACACAGCGATTGAAATCCTGGTGTTAGGTCCAAAGATGTTAGCATCAACTCCCTGTTCAGTTTTAGACCCATCAGTGTTCCACGTAGTACATCCTAAGTTTGGGCAGGGATTACCATTCTCCCATACCGTGCGGTTAGGAATGAGGGCTAAGTATTTGCGGACGAAGCATAATTTCATAGTCATATAATCTGATCTTAGGCAGATTTGCAAGCCATGAATCTGATTCAGAATGCTCATGTAACCTAAGAGCATTTAGAGCTGCTGTTTCTTTATTTAAGTGGAGTAATTCCTATAATCGCCTCTAAAGCGGGCGTAGAGCATTAACTTATAGCCCCAGTTATACCAAGACAAGCAAGACGTTGCAATTTGATACATTTCAGTATGGCTGAACTCTGTTAAACCTTGGGCCACCATACCAACGCAGCATACCTAACTATATGCCGCATCAGCATACATAACAACAACTTCGCCATTTTTGATGTCAGCCCCCATGTCCGTCCAAAGAAGTTTCATGCTTTTATATAGAAGTACAGTCGTATAACTACAGCCTGCATTTGACGATCCCCTAAATTTTAAAATACACACGAATAATGCTCCGTTATGATGGTTTTTCTACATTCGCAAACGCAAATCGCTCAGTCGCGGCCATGAAACTCACACCTTAAAGACGCAAATTATTTCCTGAAAGGTGCCTAATGTGTTCGAAGCACTTTACATCATTAATTTTTATCAAATCATCGGGGCGCCGATTAAAACCTTGCCTTGGGCGCCTACATACCACGCGACGGCCCTGCATCCTGAGGTGATCATTAGTGCACTCTCATGACTTAACCTGGATGCGAACCTGGTTGGGCTAATTAATCTGATGTTAATATCTAGGCTTATTTCCTCCAAATTGGCCGTATCCTCTGAATGCATGAGTGTCTATAGGGGAACTCTGCAAGGTGGTGTTCTCTCTCCCCTGCTATAGAACATTGCGGTCAACAGATTGCTTTTGGACCTGGAGGGGATGGGGTGCAGGGTAACTGCGTATGCGGACGATATCTCAATCGCCATCTCAGGTACTAGTAAATTCTCAAGAACCCTTACTGAGCTAACGCAGACTGCTCTCAATGTCTTAGCTAACTGGGCTAAGGACTGTGGGGTTGGTGTCAATCCAAACAAAACTGAGCTTGTGCTATTCACGAGAAAACATCAAAATCCTCCCTAGAACCTCCCGCCCTAGGGGATGTAAGACTGGCCTGCTCGGAAAGAGCTACCTTTTTTACTTGTTATACTGGATAGGAAGCTCAATTGGAAGCCGAACGTTCAAGAACTCTAAGGCTACGTGATATCTTGATTCGTGACTGAGCGAAAAATAGACAAAAGCCCAGGCCCAGCCCACATTTTTTGGTGCAAATCTCACCATAGGTCCTGCCAAATTTTGTCAAATAGTGTTAGCACAAATTTGCTCTTACTCAGATCTTGTAGTGATCATCATATCACTTGGTCAGGATCCAGTGCTATTTACCAAACAACGACTGTTGTTGTTAATAAGACAATTATGCGGAATTACAATCCCGGAGAAGAAACCGCAGTGGCAGCACCAGCAGCAGTGGCGCTCACCTGTTAAGTTAGAATGCACGTACTTTCCTTAAGCGAATTACATTGGGGCAGCAGTAGCAGATTTGCTTTTTCGTGCAAAATTCTAAAATGCTACTACGCAAAGCACATTACCCAAGACACAGCCGATGCTGCTGCTGCTGCTGATGCTTCTGCTGCTGCTGCGACTGCTTCTGCCAAAAATCTAATTAGCCCATTAAACTCGTGGTAAGATAAGAAATGTGTGACAAAATAAGTAACTGCACAGTTGTGAGACATGCATCACTCCAAAGAGATTATCATCACCCCCATTTCCCTACGTAATTATTAGTTCAATTTCTTGATACGATAACAGCAGAGAATGAGTCAAACGGACAGAGTTGCGTTTTTGCTGAACAAAACTAACGTCTTTACTGAGCGGAGCTAAGACGCACACTGTTGATAGAAAAGACGCGAATGCGATTCAGTATGCCGGCAGCCTAATCCTATTGTGCTCTTCAAATACACTAAGGTGTGTAGACGTTGCCGTATCAGTGAGATATGTTTTTAGGCCTACGCAATTGCTACTGATGCCAAAATTATCCTCTACTGTACCATATTAATTTTCTCCGATGAATTTTATTCTAATAAATTACTGTATCAGAAATTAGGTACTTTTGCATTACATTTTACGAAACTCAAAGACGTTATCATGTTCATCAATCAGAAGCAACCTCTGAAAATAAGTATCGTTCTCATATTGTCGTCTTCTCTTTCTATTGCAAAAGGATCCTACTTAATTACATAATGCTCGCTCTTAATTAATGAATTTTCCCGTCGGGAAGATGGTAACATGAGCAAAGGAGCGCCCATAGGCAAAGGAAACATGTCCCAAGGCTAGCCGCATTAATATGAATGGCATCCTGTCCTAACATGGAGGATCTAAGCCATAGTCTCCATGAATGTATGTATGTATGTCGTCATTAGACTTCGAATCCGTTTCTAATCAACTACACTATCCTATCGTCCTGTCTAGTTGTTAGTGCACCATTTCCGATTATTAATTGCTTCAATAGCTCCTGTAGGATCTTTGGTGTCACTCGTGTTGATGGTGATGTTATTGTTGCTGACGTCAAAATTAATATTCGTAGCGTAAATTTCATTAGGAAATTTTAATAACGAATTGAGCATTATGCCAATAAATGGGTAAGGGTTCGGTGGATACGTCCTAGCATAGCAGAAATTTCGAATGTGTCGTCCTAGAATATGATGTTTACGTTTGAATTTGGCCGGATCTATAAATTTAATAGTTCAACAGGATTGTAAAATATTTGTACATGATATTCGCATTCATTTGACTATGAATAGTTTTGATATTAAAATTCTTAGCTTTACATGTGTACATAAATTTTATGTGTAATAACATGGATATGGAATGGAATGGGACAAATTTAAAGCGGCTTTATCCTAAAAAGATAGGTACCATAACATTTATTATCTATCCTGAATTTTTAATACGAAATAAAATTTTTATTAAAAAGAGGATCCTGGATTCTGTGAAGAGATGAGATGTGGCTGTTGGATTTGTTTTCAGCTTCACAAGTTTGAAATTTCATATTATTTGCCCCAACCGCTAGTGGGGCATAGTGCATCAACTATACTCCTAACCGGCTTAGTTCACTTTAGCATATTTTTGATAAGACTTAATACAGTGGTACCGGCTTAATCTGATAGCATTTGTCACAAGCTTAATTTATAAGAATAACCGATCGATAACAATAACCGGTTAAAAGAAAATCGGGTTGTAAGTAATGAAAGTTTATTCATACATCCAAAACAAACATAAATGAAACCGGGGAATAGAGGGCTACGCCCGCAATCCGAGGGTTTTGTACTGTCCCATGCCAACTGGAGATGAACTGTCCTACTCTTGGAGAAACTATAAAAAAATTAATTGTGTGAATAATTATTGAAAGTGGAGTCAGCGACCAGCCCACCTCCCTTTCCTCTCCCGCCATTCATTACCCTTTCAGAAATGGTTAAATTACTCGCTCTACGGAAAACAATAAACAAAATGCAAGTACGTAGTCGTAGTCGCGCTCGGTGGCCGTGATCGTTCGGCCACCGCTCTATGATACTAATCTAGAGCTCGAAGATCAAATCTCACCGCGATCAAAAACTGCCTGTGAGTACTAATAGAACTCTCAGAGTGCTCCGAGCTTATCAGTATAAAGACGCCGCGCCCGCGGATAGGAGGTGCATGCTAGCAACTGCACTTCCGAAAAGTAGATATGCTATTGAGACGTCAACAAGGCATAGAAATGCTAGAGATTTTGACGCGCCCATGCCCCTGGAGGGGTCAAAGCAATTAGAGAGAAGTACGTAGTACTCGCACCTATACATGAGGCCGGTAGGTGTTTTATTTTGGAGGATATTAGGCGCGTTTTTTCGTACAAAGCAGAGCAGAGCAGGTTAAGCGACGAAAAAAACCATCCAGAGCAATTTAACAGAGTAAGTTTTTGTCTTTGCTGGGAGTGTGTCTTGGTTTAGTTAGGATTCAAATGTCAACTAGAATATCAAGAAAAAATTTAAATCCTTAGTATATATAATATCGGACAAGTTTCCTTTAGGTAGCAAAATTATTTTGTATGTTTACTATTCCAAATAATTACACAAAACGGGCATTTTATTTTATTGACAGGAAATGAACTTTATGTGCTTCCCAAATTGTAAACTGTCCAAAAACTTCCACCTCCTGCGCTGCCTACATTTCAAATGTGGAACTATTTAACAGAGTAGAAATCCTGCACTAACGTTCTATCGAGAGAAACTCAGATCAAATTGTTAGTGTAATTGTGTGGCCTTAACCTGCTCTGCTCTATATGGATCTTGAAAAAAACGCGCCTATTGTCAAAATGCTCAACTTTACATGAATGTAATATTATTAAATATTACGTAATTGTTACGAAACATGCGAAGATTAATGCGTTTAGGATTTATAAATGCTTTTGGGGCCATCCGTACCCTTGACGTTGGACGTGTTCAAGGGATGCAGAAGTGTGTTAACCGCAACTATAGAAATATACTATTAAAGTCCTATTTTAAGAAGATATCAAAATTCCATTATTTTCCATTTTCTGTGCTAGTCGAAAGGTACCTTCCTGCAAGCTTTCACATTTCTGAGTGCAACGGTCTCAAAATGCAAGGGGTTGGGACAAATTATAACCTGATTTTTTATCCTCCCCATGATTTCCCTTTCTTTAAATTTAAAGAAAATGCCAAAAATGGAATGTACTCAATGTAACCTTTCTCACCACACCCCACTTGCCTATACCAGACGATACAAATTTTTTGACTTGCATTTCACCTCAATGGGGACTCCGCCCCTCCTAAAGTTGGCCAATTGTTAGAATCACGGCCTCCAAACAATCTGTAGCCTTTAAAAAATGGTTAATTAAATAACTCGCACTAAGAAAAACAACATGCAAGTAGTACTCACACTATCACCTATGCACGAGGCCGGTAGGTGTATTTTTGTATGGATAGTGTCAAAATGCCTAACTTTAAATTCATCATCATCATCGTGGCGCGACAGCCCGACGTCGGGCCTTGGCCGCCTGGATCATTGTCCTCCAATTATCTCGGTCACGTGACCGCGTCCTCCAATTTTGGGAGCTCAGCAGCTGCGCGGCGTCCACACCTACTGAGCTCTCCCAACGAGATCTCGGTCGTCCTCGCAGTCTCGTCGACTCGTTCTGCATTCATCACTCTCTTAGGCATGCGATCATCGTCCATTCTTTGTACATGCCCTGCCCATTGAAGTCGTTGTAGTTTGACGATTTTCGAGACTTGCAGCTCATCGTACATTTCATACAACTCATGGTTGTACCGGATGCGCCATCCATCTCGATCGCAAACAGCCCCGAAAATTCGCCATAGAACCTTACGTTCAAAAGTGTCTAGCATGTTTTCGGAGGCTTGAGTTAGGGTCCATGCTTCGCAGCCATAGCATAGCACTGGTCGTATAATGGTTTTGTACACGCTGAGCTTCGTGTTTCTGTGCACATGCTTCGATTTCATTATGGGGAGAACCGAGAAAAAAGTCTTATTAGCTAACTGTATCCGTCGCTTGATTTCGTCAGTTTCGTTGGCATTCCTTGACAAGTTGCAACCCAGGTAAATGAAGTTGTTCACGAACTCGATGTTGAGGTCCCCCACATTGATGCTCGGTTGTGCAGGTGTCCTTGTCACCGATTGCATCATTATTTTAGTTTTACCCTCGTTAATACGTAATCCAACTTCCTTTGCAGCGGTATCGAGCGTATGCAGATGTTCTTCTGCGTCAGCCAATCTTCGGGACATGATGTTGATGTCGTCGGCGTACGCTGCTAATTGTGTCGACTTGATGAGTAGTGTCTTGCTGTTGTCCATATTCATGGCCCGAACAACGTATTCCAGTGCTAGGTTGAAGAGCGTCGGTGCCAGTCCATCGCCCTGTTTCAAACCAGTGCGTGTTTCAAATAGATCAGTAAGTCTATTCTGGATCCTGACTTGTGAGACGGAGTTGGTCATCGTCATCTTTGTCAGTCGCACTAATTTTGCCGGTATACCAAATTGCAGCATGATGTTGTTCAGTACTCCACTACAGTGGTGTGCTAACTGTAACTGTAAAAATATACCATTATTAACCAATTTTGTGAAGTTATAAAAATTCCATTATTTTAAGTTTTCGATGCTAGTAAAATGCCGCTTTCCTGTAAGTTTTCGTATTTCTAAGTGTAACGGTCTGGAAATGCAAGGGGGTGGGACAAATTATGAACACATATTTTCCCCTCTCCCTCTGTTCTCCTTCCTTAAAATTTAAAGAAAATGTCAAAAATGGAATGTACAATACATGACGGTACCTTACCTATGATACTCCACTCGCCTCCAACGCAAAAACAAATTTGACATTCATTTCCCCTCTATGGGGACCCCCCCCCCCCACAGCTTCAGTCGTTCGTGAGATATTCTATAGACAGACGGACAAATAGACATTAGAACGATTTCATAAGGGTATTGATTTTACTACAAAACCCTAAAGACAAGATCGAAAACTTTTGAAATAGGTTCAAGCGTTTTGAATTTTTCGATTTGGCAGCAGCCGCCAATCCCGACCCCCATATGGGGGTGAGTGAATGATAAAAAAATAATCTCCTAAATGACCGAGATTAGTATCAAAACATTGGTTTTCGGAGTTGCTGAGATTAATGGTGGCACTCCAAAACTCCCCACTTTCGCGGCTAAGTGACCCAGAAAAAAATGTCGAAAAATTACCAAGATTAGTTTTTATTTAATAGTTTTCGAGTTCGCTAAGATGTATGGCGATACTCCCAAAAGCACACAAAAGTTCAAATCAGTGGTCGATCACAGTGATGAAGTGGCACAGATGCCATAAGGATGACGAAAGCAGTAGAAACACAATCAGCAGAAGAACGTTAGCGGCGTGTTGGAAATGTTCGCTGTAGAGTTACTGAAACACCGCAGGTACGCGAACCCTACAACCAAGGGCAATGGCTGCTGCAAGAAATGCTAAATCAATTACTAGATCAAATCAAAGGAGAGATTAGGTGATGGCTGCATTCCAATACGAGAAAAGTTTAGATTACAGCATCCATCCAAGCGCTTCAATTGGGAAGAAGGAAAAAGTGTGTAAATACTGTCACGCTTTAAAATTAAAAAAAAAAAACGCTTGTAATGTGCTGTTCAAACGGAAAAGTTCAACTGCCCCCCAATTATGGAGCCACCAGAAGCGCTATCAAAATATTTTGGACGAGATCCCCTATCAAAACATTTCCTCCTAAATATCAGGAAATACAAAACTTGCTACCAAATGATATCGTTTGGAGCAAAAAGAATAGTTGACGCAGGTAGATTCACGTTAATGTTTATAGTACAGGGTCAGATACCATCATCATCATCACTTTTTTCACTCCTTGAACATGAACAAGACAAGTTCTTGCAAATTAATTTCATGGGCAATGAGTAGCACAGCAAGTGGATCAGCATTTGCAAAACATATCTGGAACAAATCATGACTGGTCTCCAAAGATATTTACAAGCGGAAATGCATTGATACGCCTGTTCGGAACCGCATTGGATCGAGTGGGAACGGAGGATATGCAAATTCGAATAAGAACCGATATTATACCAAATAAACCCGGGGGTGAATGAGAGTACAAAAAATGTCGAAAAAAAAAACGAGATTAGTGCCAAACCAAAAGTTTTCGGGGTCGCGCCCTCCCCCAGAGAGAGTGACCATCAAAATTGTCCAAACGACCAAAATTAGTGTCAAATTGTAAGTGAAGCGAACTGTTTTAGCAAGTATTATAGTAAAATATTACCCAAAACCGCAATGTTTTTCTAATTTCCAACCTTTAGTGTTCTATGTACCTCGAATATCGGTCCAAATGTTTAGTACGAGTATTTGTCATTATCGTAAGCCGAAATCGAATCGATTTCTGGATATTATATCAAATTACCTCCCCAGTTCTCCGGGTCTAATGAAATTTTCCTACAATTGATTTTTAATTCTACCGAAATATCAGCAATTAGTCCCGAACTCTAACCTCTCACACTTTCCACACTGTGGTTATAACATGATATTAGGTTTCCAGGTTCCGATTACTCAAAGGACGTACAGTATAAGGAGGCATCCATTTAAACCGCAGAGTATGCACGTTCCCACCGAGCCAAGAGCAAGACGATTCACTCAACATCGAAAACATGGAAAAGAAGCAGATGGCGACTGATTAAGTTTACTTTCCTTTCAGAAGATGGGGGTGAAAGGAGGAGCTCACACTTCGTCTCTGCTATCTTCGGTGCTATTAAAACCATTTATCATGATAGTATTGTCGAGTTTGTCAGTTTTATGAGCCGATACATTGCTCCAGATGTAAATGGTGCTGATAGGACGATTAATAAACTTCTATTTATAGGGATGACTGTAGAAGACAGCGAGGTACTCTTTTGGGTTGTTTACTTTCCGAAGCTGAAGGGATGGGCACATGACATGGAATAGAGGAGCTTCGGAATGTTTTGTGAGGATGAATGAATTTTCAACAGTATAAAAGATAAGACAAATACTTGTTAAATGTTTCCGAAAATTAAAGGTCATCGTTGCCTTTGATGATTTCTTGTTTCTTTATGATACGACCGGGAACGTTCCATAAGACAATATAATAATTTGCATGCCATACCATCTGCCGAAGGATTGGATTTGACTATTGACTGCACCCCGCATTTTTGTTAAATCGTTCACAATAGAAGATATTCGAAATAGTCCGTACATATGGGTGAAGCATATAATGTGAGACTCAAGACTGATCCTTTGTCAGCTCCACCGCTATCCTTGTGGTTGTTTGTTAATTTAGCTGCCTTGGTAAAACAAGGGCCGTCAAAATCAGCTGAGCGGAGGCCTGTATTTTTAGATGGCAATGGTCAACGCCATCTAGATATACAGGCCTGCGCTCAGCTGATCATGTACGTCATTATTTCCTTCGCCAAGGCAGTGGCTGCACACGACGATGTCCCCGGCACGATATATGTTTACAATTGGAATTGCGTCAGACGGCATTTTAGTTCTCTAAAAACACACTTTCTGGACACTTGCAGCAATTTGGTCGAAGTCGCAGCCCCGGGAATCAGTCGCAGAGTATCGTGGAACAGTTCACACTTGACAAAATGCATCTTTTGACCACACGACACACTTTCATCGCGCACGTGTTTGTTTTCTTGGATCACAAGATGAAATTTTAATAAAAAATAAACACTGAACGCGGAAAACGAAAACTAAACACGGAACGCACAAATACCGGGGAATCGCCGCCATCAGTCGCCGACCACTGGATTGTGGATACGATGGCGTCATCAAAGGAAATAATTGCGTAATGTAGCCGTCAAAATCAGCTCAGCGCAGGTTTGTCTATCTAGATGGCGTTGCAATAGTCTGTAGCGACCAGATATCAACGCCTGAGTTTCCGTAACTCAACACCGTGGCGTTGGCATCGCCAACAAGGAGCGTCACTTGGAATTTCACCACCGATTAGGAGCGTCACTTGGAATTTCACCATCGATTCAAATTCCAGTCAGTAAAAGTCCGCGTCTCAAACTAAAAACATTGTGTCCTATCTTAAATAAAGTGTGCAATTAACTTTTGGTCTTCGTCACTTTAATTTTCCCTACATTAAATAAATAACTGGTGCAACAGTCCAATTTGAACCTTGGTCTCAAGATGAGTTAGCAACATCTCATTTTCTAGATCGTGACGGTATCTCTTGTGCAGAGGTGTGTGATCAGCAACACGCTCAACCGAGTTATTTACCCCATAAATGGGTACTCATTTAACAGCTGAGTGGACTCATAGTCCAACAAGTAAATCTTCTTTTTTTATCGAAAACTACCGCACTGAGTAGGAATAGAACCGGGGCTCAGTGCATAGAAAGCGAACTTGCTAACCGCTGCGCCATCCGGACTACAATTTTCCCTACATTGGTAACCCCGTAAAAAGTAACACGCGGCTCAACACAGTTTGAGACAGCACCACGCGCGACCATCGACCTCCGACTCCTAGGGATCATCTACTCAACCGCCGCGCACTTAAAGCGGTTTTGTTCCGCGTCATCAACAGCACACGGCGCCCCGATGACCCACGGCACCCCAGCAGCAGCTGTGCCCCGATGGCTTACGGCACGCATGATGCTTCGACCGTGATTGTGCCTCGTCAGCCCCTGCAACTCCGCAGCCCGCTCATGGCACAACGAGTCGCTGCCATCGCAGCACTCATGGCAACCGAATCGCTGCACCACCGCAGCCCTCTCATGGCATCCCGATACGCCCGGCACTACCGCGGACCTTATTGCCACGCCCGCTGAGCCTTATTACTACTACTTTGCCTTAACGTTTAGCGGGGCACTGAGCGTTAACTACTCCTGCGCGCCGTCGTACTCTGTTCTGGGCAATGGGGCGTAACTCCCCAAAAGACTTACCCAGTGCCTGACACTCCTTTGCCACAGATGGACGCCATGTGATTCGAGGACCCCCTCTTGGTCGGCCTTGGTTGGAAATGGGGTTCCATTTCATGGCATGCAAAGCAATGCAGTTATCACACTTCCGCAATGTGTGACCTATCCACTGCCATTTTCGCCTGCGTATAAATTCGTCGATTGGAATCTGACCCGTACGCCGACTTAGCTCTTAATTTGATATTGTTTCGGACGAGAATATTCTTAAAATTCGACGAAGACATGAGTTGACGAAAACTTGCAGCTTTCTGGTAACTCCTACGGAAACTTTCCACGTACTGCTCCCATACAAAAGCACAGACAGTACCAGGGAGCGAAACAGGCCCAGCTTGGTCTTGATGCTGAGATAATTGCTCTGCCAGATTTTGGACAGCATGCCGTATGCGCATTTAGCCTGGTTGATACGACGAACGATGTCCTGCTCCGTACCACTATTTTCGGCAACAATGCTACCCAGGTAGACGAAGTTGTCCACCTTCTCCACAGGCTGCCCATTAATATTTATGGCAATAGGTGTCAGATTTCTTTTTCGCCATGGCGGGTTAAGTACCTTGGTCTTGTTGGTAGCCCAACCTTGTTGCCTCCCTCTCGAGATCGAACGCCATTGCAGATCCATGATTTTGTGGGAGAGTAGGCATATGTCGTCAGCGTAGTGAAGATGTTGTAGATAAGATGTCAAAGTCCATTGAATTCCTCTGTCTAGTCCGGATAAGGCTGCATGCAACACTTCGCCGATCCCTATGAGGAATTGAATCGGTGAGAGGATGCACCCCTGCCGAACTCCACTGCGAATCTCAAAGCCCCCCGACACCTTACCTTTATGCAGAACGCGACATTTCGCGCCGTCATAGGTTGCCTTAATAATAGCCCCAAGCTTCTCAGGGATGCCTCTCCTGCGCAAGGCCGTCCATATAGAATCCCGGTTCATACTATCGAAAGCCTTTTCGAAATCGATAAAAAGCAATTGAAGCGGAGAATCGTATTCAGCGCATTGCTCGATGATGATTCGCAAGGTGTTAATGTGATCGACACAGGAGAATCCGGATCGAAAACCAGTCTGCTCTTTATCAATTGTGCTTTCTAAGTGGGCCTTTAATATTTCCAGGACTATTTCAGCTATTATCTTGGCAACAGCAGGAAGCACACAAATGCCTTTCCAATTATTACTGCAGCCAAACGAATCTTCAGCCCCTTTCTTTCAACAATACGCTGCCATGAAGCGTCGGACATTCAGGGCTTATTTCGGCAATCCGTGTTTGTTCCAAGGATGGTATCTGCGTGTACGCATTTTTTATGGCATCTCAGTTTTAATTTATGTTACTATCTGGGTGACTAGTTATCTCAGTTGCTTTTTGCGCAAGATGGTCATTATATTGTTGTAAGACAGCTGGGTTTTTTAATCGAGCGGTGTTGAATTTGCGGCTCCTGGATCTTTCGTCGTTAGGGCGGCGCACGGCTGCAATACGCAATCGAACATAAGCAAATATAATGGCTTCTTCCCATCCCAATATCGGCTCCCTTCTTGTTTCGCACGTCCAGGAGGCAACTCTTGAATCTTTTACTAATGGCAAAATGATCGATCTGATTTTGTGTTCTGCGCCGATCAACAGAGGACCAACTGATTTTGTGGTGGTCCTTATGCTCAAACATAGTTCCACCAATGAAGAGACTGTGAAAGTTGCAGAACTCTACAAATCTTTCACCGTTGTCATTACGATCATCAAGATCGTGTCTCCCCGTCACATGTCTGAGCCTATAGTTATCAGCGCCAACTTTAGCATTCAAATCACCCATAACCATTATAATGTCACCTTTAGGTGTTCTGCTTTGAACGGCGTTTAGTTCTTCGTAGAAGGAGTCTTTTGCCAAGACATTGTCGGGTTCAGTAGGGGCATAACATTGTATTATTGAGATGTTCCTCATTTTGGTCCGGAACCTGGCGGTCAGATTCTGTCAGAGACCGGCTCCCAGGATAAGAGACAGTTTCGTGCGACTCTGGTTAAAAGGAGCCCCACACCTTACTCACGACGACTACCGGTAGCTTTACCGGAGTACAACATTACAGTGCTGCCCGTTGGGGAGATAAATTCTTCGGTGTTCCACCATCTTATCTCACTAACTGATGTTTAATTTGTACCTCAGAAATTGAAAGTCTTATTTAAGAAATCGTGCGTTCTGGGAACCTTCTGATTCATTGGCCAGGAGACTACGCACATTCCAGAATCCAATCTTTGTCATTGTACGATAGCCAAAAGTCGTAACCTTTGAGTCAGTCCTTATCCGAGGCATAGTTGACGTTTCGTTAGCATATAAAGTTTTCGGATAGTGAAAGTTGCTGGGATACATATCCTGTCCTTTGTTTGTCGGTTTTAACGACAGGCCCTCAGAGGGAAAGGCCGTGGTATTATTTTTACAACCCACACCACAGGGGGGAGGTTTACCTCAACCAAATCATCGCACCGCCATCAATGGCGGCTTGACATTGGTTGGCAATCGTCAGTGACCACTACTGTTCCAGGGAGCGCACACGCGGAGGACTATGGAAGAGGAATTTTAGTCCCCCCCCCATCATAATTTATTCTCCGATAAACTTTCCTAAGCATAAAAAGGTGTAAATACAATAATTAGTCAACCATGATCATAAAAATGGTCACATTTCTGGTATGTACTTAAATTTGATATCCTTTTTCACGCGTCCTGAAGAGGCTTCATATGCTATTGCCTCTTCAGGGCGTAAATAGATTTGATCCTGTTTAGAGGTTCCTTTTATCTGAAAGTAATTGTGTACTCCCACTATACTATACTACATATAACATACATTATGTCAGTAGTTGTATATCTTCGCGGTTAACTTTGACTTTGACTCATTTCGCGGTTTATATCGCTTCCAACGAAGGCTAATAGTACATTCATTTTGTGAAACCACTTATTTAGCATTCTGCACGCAGATAGTTCACTGCTTGAATTCCACCCAGCCACACGTACATATTGAATTTCATCGAAATTCCTTAGATGTGACTAATGGTTTGGAAAATACGTTCGTCGTCTTCACGACGAAAATTAGAAGCAACTCTCGTCCTTTGCGATACTGACAGAAGTAACTTGATTCTATTCATCTCCTATTCCCGCTGCACGACAGCCACGTGTGTAGAGTAACGGAATTCAACATTCTGGAAAGTAAGGTAGGAGCCTAATTAAGGTGAGAAGCCAAAAGAAGGTAGGAAGGAGTTTGTGGGGTAGATCAAACCTTAAGGAGCCCATTCACTTGCAGGAAAAACTAATGATATTCCTTATAGGAAATATTGATGGCAATCTCAAGTGCTGACGAAGGAAGGAAATACTGACAATATTCCTACCGGAGAAACGGAAGATAATCATATCTGACCGATTATCTTCAAATTTTTTGGTGAAGGAATATCGTCAGCTTTTCTCGTTGAAACTTAAGTTTATCGCCAGTTTTTTCTACAGATTCTTGTAAGATTTTCCAACGTCAGCACTTCACATTGCAGATGACAGATTATCGCCAGTTTTTCTTACAATTGTCGTCAGTTCTTTCTGTAAGTAAATGGGCTTGGAGACTTTTTCCTGTGGCAATAACGTCAGATAAATTGCAAGTGAATGGACTCCATTAAATGATATACGAAGGCACCGGCCCGGGAACGGATATCCTGGCGAGATACGTATAAACTGTGACGTAACAATGATGCTGGTGTCTGTTGGTGATGCTACCGGGCGATAAGACACGCTAATTAAAAGCGAGCAGAAAACGTTAAGACCAACGACAATAATGAAGTCAGAAGAACCTATCATTTGGTACGACCGAAAGATGGAAATGACAAGCGAATATTGAAACCGAGTGTCCTTTTGTCAGCTTTCCACCGATATGTTTCTGGCGTCGCGTTGTCGTTATCGTTCTTCTTGTAATTGTCGTTTGCTTTGCGAAACTTTGCCGAGTTTGTGGCAATGGTGATGATTACTATGCAAGAACAAGAAGATATCGTGCTGTGACAACAATGGACTAATATCGAGCGTGGTGTCCCGAATTTGTGGTAATGTTTGCGATCTTTGCGGAATAATGATAAGAAATAATAACTAACCAAATTGATGGCAAAGATCCGGGGTGTCTGTTATTGGTTTTTTTTTGTCACGGGACCGAATATCCTTCTCGCAATATAAGTTTAACGAAGCAAGGAAACATTGAAATGTTCTACTTACCGTGGCGATTTCGGACTCGTTCGTATAATTGTCTCCATCATCATTTTATCATCACCATTTCTCACCTCCTCCTCATCGGAACTATCATTACTAACTACTCCCCGGGCAGCATTGGCCATCCCCGTAACAATAATCATATGCGTTGGACGTCTGAGTATAGGCATTGGAAGTGGCAGTTCACCATGTGCAGCACGTGCCGTCAAAGAAAGTGCACACAGCTTTCTCCTTACACCTAAGTGATTCAGGATAATTCCCAGAGCGGGAAAGATAAACACTAAAATCGTGTGTGTAATAACAAATGAAGTTTGCAGTTCACTCGACCCGTAGTCCGGATGGCAAGTGGTGTAGGTTTTATGATGGATGAATGATGAAGCCTCCTTTGTGATGAGCTTGGTGGTGATACGGTAGGCGAGCAGAATAGGTATGCATATTATACCAGCACCTATCCAGGATACGACGGCTAGGATGGAGTGAAGATGTCGACGTTGGCGCAATTGAGCCAGGCTAGGATGTTTGACTGTCGCGTAGCGATCCAAGGAGAGCATCAGAAATGAGATTGTACTAGCAGCGACCGGCATTGACTGGAAAGAAAGACGCAAAAAAAGGCTAATTATATGTTTGGGATTTATGCTATCTCTCTGAGATGCTTAATCATTATCCTGAAAAATTCAAAAGGAAATGTTTCCTCCGAGATCACTTCTCGAGCCTAATTCGATGCTGTTTTTTGCCGAATTCGAGCCATTCACCACGAAAATCGTCATGGGACACATACATTTAATGACCATTTCATCAGGTCCCTGGCAAACATCAGGTGGTTCCTTTTTCCTGGAAGTTACGTCTGCTGGAAACCATAATATTTTCTTTTTTTTATATTAATGTTCACAGTTGGTGAAACAAGGTGTGCAATAACCAACAGATTTAATGTACGCAGATACGCTCAGAAAGAAATGCCATAACTCGTTGAGTGGCCCCATAAAATTTTGTAAAGGACATGGGGTCAATTTTTATTACTCAGCAAGAAATTTATCATTGTTATATCGTGATGAAAATCGATGGGAAAAGTCGTCCAGAGGAGTAACTTTTTGGAAAAGTTGTAGACAGTGGGATGGGTCGTCGCGTCGCGGAGGTTCATGGAAGTGTTGCATGTCCTTCCCGAGCCAATATCGCGGCCTGTTGTGCGTTTTATGTTTTATTCGATATTAGACAAATAAAAACACCATTCTGCAGAAATAAATATATCTTATTTGGATATTACGAGCTGAATAACAATTTCAACTGAATTTGCACAAAGTTAGGGGATACGAGTAGTTGTCATGTTTAGTTTTTTTCCAAGAAGGGAATATCATTAGTCATATTTTCCCTTTTCCGTTTTTTGTATCTAATGACCTTTTAGAACGGAATCGAGTAAGTAGTTGGTTGTAGATCACGTGTTCGTACTTGACTATTAAAGGGGTCAAACGAATGTATTTTACTAACATGAGTAGCGATAGCGAAGCCCGAGGCTTAATTACTACTGCCTGCAAAAGAGCAATTTCTGCGAAACTATACCCAGGCTCGAGTCAAATATCCCCAGGGTTCAGGTCGTGATGGACATGTATTTAGTAGATTTATGTTGTTGTTAAGGATCAAATTTTCTTGTAATGTGAAAATCGATTATCTGTATAAGGAGAGACGAGAGTAAAGACATTTGTCGAGCGGGGCATGATATTTGCACGGAAATGTTTTTGTACGAACGATATGGTAAATGAGGCGGATTTAAGGCAACGACTTTATTGACGACTCTTTTGTAATTTTATTGAAGCTTGTATTCTTGAACAATATGGATGAGGCATCATTTTATATGTTTTCAAGTATGCACGGAGGAATTTTATGTGCGAGTGGTACAATCTGTCGAAAAACATTAAAGACATCAAAGGATTTGAATCGTAAAGTCATGCATTAAATATTAAAAGATATACATGCTGGAAAATGGGTGATCTGGCCGTTACATTCGAAATGTCCCTTCGAAAGCTGTTATGTTGGCTGTTGTACACTTGAAAGTGAGTTATGGTTTTAAGCCACACAGTCTCTTTATCAGAAATAGTTTGGAGTAGATTTTATGGGATGGAATGTCGCCATAAAAAAATCCAGATTCGCCGCCGCTGAAATTCATCAGTGTTAGCCAATTAGAACATTGCCATTGGCCACGTCTCCGGAGAGAACACTTATCCCGATCCAGTACGGCAGAGATGTAAAATGTTGTGCATCGGGAAGTGAAAGACAGAGTCACTGAATGAATGAAATATATGATTCATTTCCCCAGATCATGATGTCTAAAGATCATCATGATTCGGGATCAGATACAGCGACTATCTCACTCACTCACGAATGCGTAGTACTAACTATATGGGCTGAAAAGTCCCGGGATTTTTAATGAAAACAAGCTTTTTTGGGGCAAGGTTATATTTATTCCTCAACATAGTTGCCTTCGATGGCGATACACTTTGTATAGCGATTTTCCAACATTCCGATGTCCTTTCTATAGTACGAAACGTCCAAGCCTTCGAAATACGCCTCGGTTTCCGCGATGACTTCCTCATTCGATCTGTATCTCGTTCCCTGGAGCCACCGCTTGAGGTTTGGGAACAGATAATAATCGCTGGGGCCAAGTCTGGAGAATACGGTGGGTGAGGAGCCAATCCGAATCGTAATTGGTCTAATCTGGCCATCGCGTTCAAGGACGTGTGTGACGGTGCGTTATCGTCATGGTACATAACTTTTTTTTCGCCATATGGGGCGGTTTTTTCTTTATTTCGTCGTTCAGTTTATCCATAATACTCTGACTGTTCTTCCCTTCTGCAGGTAATTGATGAAGATTATGGCATGCGCATCCCAAAAAAACCGAGTCCATAACATTCCCGGCCGACCGATGGTCTTTTGGTCGCTTTGGTCGACTTTTTTGCTTTTGCAGCCACTCTGCAAACTGTCTATTGGACTCAGGGGTATGGTAATGGACCCATGTTTCATCCATAGTCACAAAACGGCGAAAAAAGTCCGCTCGATTACGCTGCAACAACGCCAAACCGGCCGTTGAATCAACAACCCGCTGCTGTTTTTGGTCCACGGTCAGCAAACGCGGCACCCATCGCGTCGATAGCTTTTTTATCTCCGAAAGGTCGTGCAAAATGTATCCCGCTGGTTCTTTTGAGAAGCCTACAGCCTCAGCCAACTGGCGCAACTTCACTTTACGATCATTCAAAACGATTCGATGCACTTGCTTTACGATTTCTGCATTCGTAGCCTCTTTTGGCCTTCCAGAGCGAGGTGAGTCTTTGGTACTTGTACCACCCATTTCAAATTCACTAAACCACCGGTAAACTGTTATTCTCGAAGGGGATGTGGGATAATATTTCTGCAACCATTGCAATGATTGTTCAGAAGTTTTTCCCACCAAAACTCAATGTTTGATCAAGATGCGATATTCCTGTTTTTCCATTTTTTTTCGAAGGCGGAAATAGTGTCACTCAAACGGCTGTAGCTTGCGAACGAATAGACAAAATGTCATGAAACTTCATACATAAGCTAGTGATAGATGAGCCTCTTGAAATGAGTCATGTTCATATTCTAGTGGTGCCACCTATTCTTAGCCCATGTAGTACATCTCCACGTCACTGGATCGGGATAATTGTTCTCTCAGCAACGCGGTCAATGGCAATTATTGCTCATATCTTATCGGTGATGTACTAGTACATTGGCTCTCAAAGTGTGGATCGCGGCCCCCTGGGTGACTACGAAGCTATTTCCAAGGGGATGCGAAGACGTTTTCAAAAGTTCGAAATTAAACCAAAATTATAAAAATTAGTTTTATAGAAAACAATCGAAAAATGTCAACGATTTAAATCCTGTGATGAGATGTATGTTTGTCTTTTTCAGAAATTCATCAGCATCGTCGTGGGGCGACAGCCGGACGTCGGGCCTTGGCCACCTGGATTATTGTCCTCCGATTATCTCGGTCACGTGACCGCGTCCTCCAATTTTGAAATCCCAGTAGCTGATCGGCGTCCGCATATACTGAGATCTCCCAACTTCGCAGTCTCGCTCCGTCGACTCGTTCTGCGTTCATTACTCTCTTTGGCATGCGATCATCGTCCATTCGTTTCACCATGCATTTCGCCATTGAACTCGTTGTAGTTTGACGATTTTCGAAACTTCCAGCTCATCGTTCAGTTCATACAACTCATGGTTGTACCGGATGCGCCGTCCATCTCGATCGAAAACAGCCCCGAAAATTCGCTGTACCTTACGTTCAAATGTGTCTAGCATGTTTCTGGAGGCTTGAGTTAGGGTCCATGCTTCGCAGGCATAGCATAGCATTGGTCGTATGATGGTATTGTACACGCGGAACTTCGTGTTTCTGTGCACATGCTTCGATTTCATTATGGGGAGAACCGAGAAAAAAGTTTCATTAGCTAACTGTATCCGTCGCTTGATTTCGTCAGTTTAGTGGGCGTCTCTTGACAAGTTGCAACCCAGGTATATGAAGTTGTTCGCGAACTCGATGTTGAGGTCCCCCACATTGATGCTCGGTTGTGCAGGTGTCTTTGTCGTCGATTGCATCATTATTTTAGTTTTATCCTCGTTGATACGTAGCCCAACTTCTTTTGCAGCGGTATCGAGCATATGCAGAAGTTCTACTGCGTCGGCCAATCTTCGGGACACGATGTTGATGACGTCAGCGTACGCTGCTAATTGTGTCGACTTCATGAGTAGCGTCTTGCTGTTGTCCATATTCATAGCCCGAATAGCGTATTTCAGTGCTAGGTTGAAGAGCGTCGGTGCCAGTCCATCGCCCTGTTTCAGACCAGTGCGTGTTTCAAATATGTAGATCAGTAAGTCTATTATGGATCCTGACCTGTGAGACGGAGTTGGTCATCGTCATCTTTGCCAGTCGCACTAATTTTGCTGATATAACAAATTGCGGCATGATGTTTTACAGTAGACCACGATCGATACTGTCCTATGCCTGCTTGAAGTCGTAAAAAGATTTGGTATACGTCTACGTTATACTCCCAGGACTTCTGGAGTATCAGTTTTACCGTATAGAGCTGACCGGTTGTGGAGCGACCAGGTCTGAAACCGCTTTGATATTCGCCAATGATTCGTTCTGCGTACGGTTTTATTATATTTTGCAGAATTTTCAGAGTTTTACACGACGTACAGACTAGTGATATGCCCCTGTAATTGTCACACCGCAGTTTATCTTCATTTCTTTCCGAATTGGAAAGATGATGCTTCTGCGCCCATCGTCTGGGATCACTTCGTCCTCCCATACTCGGAGGAGTAATTGATGTGTGTCATTAAACAGACCCGCTCCACCGAATTTTAGCAGTTTAGCTGGAATCTCGTCAGCGCCTGGCGCTTTATCTCGTTTTAGTGGCCACAACGCGAGATCAACTTCCTCTACTGTCGGGGGTTATATGGGTGGGCCTAGATCAACATTATCGTCGAGAGCTTCTTGTGTGGAGATGTTAGATGGTAGGTTCAGAAGCTCTTCAAAATAAGAGGCCCATCGTTTGTTGATTCCATCGGTGTCGCTGATGATGTTTCCATCCGTGTGCCTACAGAGGCTAGTCCAAGGTTGATAGCCGTTCTTAATTGTATTTACTAGTCTGTACGCTTGTCTGGTGCTCCTATTAGCTAAGTGTTCGTTATCTTTAACTTCAGTGCGGGCGTGCATATTGATGAGCCAGAGGTTGAAGAATCGAGTCTTAATGCGAATCGCACACAGCCGTTCATTTATGGGTTTGAAGTCTAAAATGAGCGGCTTCAGGGGATTATTCACTATAAACGCTACTCCAAACTCCTTGTGGCCCGGTGGTTTGCCACTTGTAAATATGGTGTGCCATTTCTTGTCATTGATTTCGTTGCCAAGCCAATTTGTTTCCTGGACTGCTGTGATGCTCAGTTTGTACTTTTCGATCTGTTGAAGGAGGGCCTTCTCGGCCCCGGTTTGTTAAACGATGCTAAGTGTAGGCACAGGTAATTGGGTTGAAGATTGGGATGAACGCGATGTGCATAATTTGTTAAATTCTGAAAGTAGCCCCTTAACAAACCAAGCACTGCTACAGTTGTAATCAGCCCAAGCAAATCACGATGTAGAAGAGCCACCAACGCAGAAGTTTTTAATATCTTAAGATTAAACGAAATCGCTAATCTCTTCGAATAGGAATGTAAATTCGTCTTCGACGAAGAACGAAGCGCTAGAATGACACGAGTCATGGACAAGTTGATTTTATGCTATGTACCAAACAAACGGCAGATAAGATAAATAAGTTTTTCGAGGCAGGTCCGTCAAAGTCCCAGATAAAACTTTAAATTTAGAACGGGACAAATAGTTGGTGCTGGGATCTTTGGACCGAGCACCGGGATCCCAATTGCTATGGACATTTAGCCCAGCGTTTTCCAAGCCGAGATCCATGCCATTGAGGCCTGCGCCAGAGAAATTCTGATCAAGAAGTTTAATGGCGCTAACATCGCTATCTGTACTGATAAGGCCCTTTCTTGACATAAGTTCTAATCGAAACTAGTGAAAGAAATCGGATATGTTGGGTACCACGGCATTGGGGCATTCTTGGGAAAGGAGCTGCAAATAAACTTGCTAGGCAATGTTCATCGGTAAAATATTTTGATTTTGATCCCTACTGTGGTTTGAGCAGGGCCACAGCCAGGGCGCTGTTGAGGGAATGGTCTGCGGACGAAATGCTGCGGTACTGGAATAAAATCCTAGGACTGCAGCAATCTAAAACTCTTATCTCAAAGAAGCTAGCCGCCTTGATAGAGCGGACTTAAGCTTAATCGTCGGTTACATCACGGGACACCACCGGGTGAGATATCACTTAAACATTAATGGGTCTGTCAACTGAGACGAAATGCCGGCTTTGCCTGGAGGACATTGAGTCAATCACCTTCTCTGCGAATACCCCGCGGCTGCTCGGTCCATGTTTCTGCTCCATCCATCCTAAGGGCCTTCATCAGGTTGGTTGAGGGTCTTTTGGATTAGTGAAGGCTATGACGCAATAGACCCCATGGTCGCAGTATCTTAACCTGCCTTTATTTATTTCATTTTTATTTTTTAGATTTGAATTCATGTTTAAGTTAAAATAATGACATGATTTTTTATATTTTTGCTCCATTAATTTAAAACTATATTTATTATTAATAAGGATATGTATGAAAATTATGTACTCATCATCATCATCGTGGCGCGACAGCCCGACGTCGGGTCTTGGCCGCCTGGACGCAAATTATGTACTCGTTATACGTTATTCCACTTCACGGCCAAAATTTTCAAAACCAATCTAGACCGTATAAAGAGGTATGGGTGTATATAAACTTTTGACGGTGAACTACCTTTTATAAAAGAAGTTTTATAAAGAACTTTTACAGTGTAACAGCTCCCTTAGATCGAAATAACTAAAACCTATTTTTTTTTTGCTAACCAAAGAAATAAATCGGATTAAGCATTAATAGGAAGTGTCGAATGTTCACAGGATGCCATTTGCATTTTCAAGTACTTCCACTCTCCGCTCAACCTGAACAAATCGATTAAGTTAACAGTGTGTGTGAATAAAATGCTATGGATGTTTGGTCAATGAATGTGGAGATTAAGGATAGGAATTCCAAATCAATTCCAATTTCAGATGCATATTAGTTGCATATGTGTTGGTTTCCACAGTCAGTAAACAAAGGGGTAATGCCAACTAACAACCATGTTACTCATACCATGAAACGTAATAGGCAATTGTAATTTGAACAGCTGTTTGAAGTGATATCGTTTCCTTTGAATTATAGCGGTCATTACTGGCACCGCGAGGTTTTTTGGTGTCGGTTAAATTGTATGAAGTGCGACATCTTAGTAATGTCTAATATTTTGTTTGGCGCCCAATGCGGAAATCTTGGAATACATTTCCATGCATGTTGAGTTCGTCTGAATACACTGTTCCTAAGGGAATACTTATGAAACATTTAATAGTCGTTCAGAAGAGGACTTGAGAACAGCTACACTTGTAACTCTACAAACTTAGTGAACTACATGGTGAACTTTCTCATTCAATACTGAGGCTACATTGCTTGAGCGAATACTTAATTACACCCAACTTAGAATGAGTTAAATTTCCGAATGCAGTTTTCAACTTACCTGAAAATAATAAATGGCCTTGCATCCAATTGAGGGTAAGGTCCAGGACTTCTGCGCCAAAGCCAAAGTGATAATGGTCGATGGCGCCGACACTCCGGCAACAAGTAAGTCCGCGATGCACAATGCAACCAACAATGGATTACGCAATCGTCCTGACGGCTTCGAGCATAGTGTTATGACCAGCGATGCATTCCCTAAGATGCCGCCAAACACAACAATTCCATAGATGGCAATCAGGAGAACAACAGATCCTGGATTCGTCCAATCGCCACCACCTCCGGCTAATTCAAATTCACTGCCGGCTGTCGCGCTGGCCACGCTATCGCTCCAGTTCAAATTGGTGTTTGAGTTGATGTTTATGGTGTTCGGAAACAACGCTTGAAATGCGGTCAAGGATAATGGCAAAGGAGCGTGTACCGCTGCTATTGGTGTTGTTGTCGCGACTCGAACACTTCTTGTCGCCGAAATGGCAAGAGCCGTTAAATTTATTCGATCGTAAAATGTACGAGCTGCTTTCTCCTCGTTCCACCATTTTTCCACAGCACTCATTTTATTCGGTCCACACTCATTGCGGATGATGCTCTTTTTGCATTTTTTTCTAGGGTTTTCCGGTCCGCTTGATTTTCGAACTTATCCTGTTTTGTGTGGCTTCAACTCTATAGTGTTTACCACTCCTCCGGTGCTGGGGTTGAAGTCATCGTCGGCGTCGTTATTTTACCGCGACATGGCTATTGAGCGGAGGTTGATGTTGTGCAATATTGTACTATGTCGAACGTATCCTGTGAAAAGAAACGAACGAATTGTTTGGATGTAATTAAAACGGAAATGAAAAAAGCAGAAAAAATGGATGCAAGAGTGTGTGAGTTGGCGCTTTGCAATTTAATTCTCTTTAAACGGCAAAATAGCGAAAGTTCTTAAAACAATTGTAGTGAAAGGATACATTTGGTATAAGGGGCGTATGTATATAAAATATTACCTACTATAATCAGGCCCACTCTACTATATGAGCAGCCTGTGCATTTGAACTGGGTGTCATTATCAAGGAGCGCGAAATCTTCTGCATAATCGAACAATTTATTACATTCTAAAAATCATAAGGTAAAGGTTGGGTAAAGTTTAAAATAGTTTCGGTTTATTTGACTTGTGATTAACGTTGCCGCACGCCTAATCGATTGCCCATTCGATTTCATTGACTGGATAAGATCACACTGACCCCACATTGGGTGCCGAATATAGTCGGACCTTTTAAACTTTTTTCCCACTATAAATTTTATGTAGGGCTGTAGGTGATGTAGGGTTAAATAAGTCTAAACGATAGTTCAATTTAATGATGCGGTAGGGCACCCTAAGGCCTAGCAAGGGGTTTTTCGTTTTACGAATAAAACCGACAGTGTATCATGTCTGCGAGTCAAGTTGACAACTTCTCAGTTCGAACAGTTGATATGTGACTCGTCCGCGTGTTAAAGAAATGAATTTGTGAACGCTAAATCGCAATTTTTTAAAGGTGCTTTTGGTTTTATACATCGAATGAGTATAGAAATAAAAATTTAAAGTGACGTACATGTAACAAATCGAAAATATGGGGCGATTCGGTATCAACAACGGGGAAAACCATCGAGTAAGTCCGACGAGCCATGTCCATGTATCACCCAGGCAGGCCAACGACTAAGACCGGCAAGCAAGACAGTCGGGAGTAAAGCCGCTAATCTATTAACGACTGTTCGTTTTCTTGAGATGTCGCACTTTTTAATTTGTTTCGGGAAATTTTCAAGACCTTTTCCATTAATTTTTCTTCATTTTAACGTTCAAGAGCCTAATGTAGCTTTAGTTAGCTTAAGGTCGTTTTAGGAAGCCTGAGATCCAAAAGCTTTCATTTTGAGCCCATTTTGATTTCATTAACTATATACCTATATAATAACATTAATTCCACATTGGGCGCCATTCATTTTCGGGCATTTTCAACCATTTTGTTTAAGGGCGTTAAATATCCTTAAATATGTAATTGGTGAGAATTTAAATTTTGTGGCCTTTTATTTTTGTGTCTTAATCTTTCCGTTTGATAGACTTAAGTAGTCTAGCATATAAAAAGGTCTCAGTAGCTTAAGATAGCCATATATAACCCATCCGGCTGGTGGCATCATAGATAGAAGGCTGAAAATAGGCACCACGCAACAAAGAAAATGTGGTGCAATAAGGGTATGTCTAAAGCCCAAACCAAAGCGATCGTGGTAGCGGTACAGCGGTACCCATTTACATTGCAGCTTCGCCGCGGTGTATCGCGTCTGGTTTCAATACTCCAGTATATCGTAATGTAACAGTGGCGTAGATAGCTTTCTGCGGGGAAAAGAGGGTATGTTCAAAAATTGGGTTTTACTATTTGTTCGGGGAAAAATTTACACACCTCACCCATTGAGTGAAAATCAATGCAAATACCGACCACTATTCTTCCTTTAAATGAAAATTGAGTAAATATGAAACCATCCCCGATGAGCTAGCTGATAATATTTTTCAATATTTCTTCAAAGCACAAATTGCCAATGAGTAGTTGATGAAATATTCGATAAGTTTCATCAACAATGTCATCAGAATATTGGTGATGATATTCTTGATGACTGAAGCTTAAAAAATGTCGATGAGTTCATGAGATCAAATTTACAAAGGGACTTCTACCTTCTACACGTTTGGTCTGGACTTGATCAATTGATGGGAAAACTATATTGTCATTGTATAATTCGAAAGTATTTAGTCGACATTTTATTTCTACGCATTACTTACCGATACTAACTTTGTATTTATGTTTGAACATTGATAGTCTTAAGTTGAATGTAGTGGGCTATTGCTAATCCAAGCTTTTCATTATAAATGAGCCCACTGCCAGGGTTTTATTTGGTATAAGCGCCTAAGGACCTTCGTCCACACGATGTATTAACTCCTCAGGTGCTGCATTGATCCATCGGGGAAGCAGAGACATTCATTCAGGTATAAATCATGTCATTAATAATATGTATTCTCACTACCTGTTTAATACTTAGAAGTAGACCTGGCTCTAATATATATATGCTGATTGTCTATTTAAAGAAGGTGTCATTATGAAGGCGGGGGATGGGGGAGGCAAAAGTCCTGTTCCATAGTCCTCCTCGCGGGCGCCGCCTGGAACGGCTAACCAAGCCAATCCAGTTTTGCAAACCAAAGCATTTGGTCGAGGCTATTAGAAAGCTGTAACCTGATCGGCTGAGAAACACTTACGTGTCATTAGGGTGGAATGAATTACGTAGTCAGACCTGCAACATAGCTGTGAACTCTGGCACGTTATGAACAGTTGTCTTTCGGAAACAAAAATTTATTTCAGCTTTATAGCTGGTCATTTTATGTAAAATTTTGCAGATTATGGACGTCGTCGTTGCAAATTCAATTTTGTCTTATCTCAACACACACCCAACGAAACAAGACGAAAAAACGTTTTATTTGGTTTCACTGTGTTTCGCTTGGTGTGTGCTGCAATGAAAGACTGTTTCTTGTCTTTTGAGACGAAAACGTTTTGTCTGATTCGGTGTGTTTTCACACTAAGTGAGTGGACTTGCAGAAGGAGCTTTACATTCACACAAGCCTGCCAATGGTCTAAAATTAACTCGTGCTCATCGCCAAGCGCGGCTTCTGTTTGCTCGTGTTCGCCCGTTGATTGGTCTCTCGAAAAATGGAAGCTCGTACTGTTCTCGGATGAGTGTAAAATCTATCTTCATGGAAACGATGGACTCAGAAGAGTATACCAAAGAAAGGAATAGCGATTTGCACAGGCGGGTTGCATTTGGTGCAGGTTCAAGGACCGTTTGGGGTGGCATTCCTTTGGAAAGAAAACCTGATATTGAGTTCTTCTCCTGAACTCATCTAGGTACTCTGAATGTCCAACGATACATTCAGGAGGTGCTACAACAGCATTTCATCTCATACGCTGGTTTTGTAGGCGAAGGTTTCATACTCATGCAATACAACCCCCGACACATGACCACATATTGCCGCAGCAGTTTTCCAGTATCTGCACGAAGTTGGAATCCCAGTTATGGGGTGGCCATCAAGAAGCCCTGACTTTAATCTTATTGAACATCTATGGGATGAGATTTGGAGAAGGGTCAGGGCCAGGACTCAACCCTCAGAAACCCTCAAGGAACTAAAGGCGGCTATCCAAGGGGAGTGGGGAGCTGTACCCCAAGAATTCATCGTAACTTTAATAATGTTGATGAAAAACAGGGTAGAAGCTGAAATAAGAGCAAGGGGTGGCAATACAAAGGATTGAATTAAGTTTTGTTTTAACAATTTTCTGTGTTTTGCTTCCATAAGCTTCAAAATGAACCAATAAAAAATTATTCAAACTAGTCTATTTATTCTTTTAAGTCTGTAAAAAAAACAAAACAGTGACTAAACTCGATTGACGATATTTGCACTTTGTGATAGTCCATATTAAATTTGAAGTCAAAAACGGATACTTTGTCTAATCACTTTTTTATTATTGTTCCCTGACGCGTTTCGCTCTTTCGAGCATCCCTCTGAAGATGCTCGAAAGAGCGAAACGCGTCAGGGAACAATAATAAAAACACAGTTAAAAATCCTGGTCTATTATCAATGCTAATTCAGGTTACATATATGACGACACCAAAATTGTATTAGATTTTAATAAAATGAAAGTATTACAATTGCTTCCGTAAACTTCACTGGTTTAAATATTAAACTTTCTGGCATTATTTTTTTAATCAAATTTTTGGTTTAAAATTTAATCTACAGATATTATAATCTATGAAAAAATATTAATTTTACTGCGTTTTTTTAACTCCTCTAAGTTTTTTCTCCATTATTTTTTTTTTTTCAATTTTCTAAACTTCCAAATCCTTTATTAAGCCCATCGCAGGTTAGCCAGCTAATCTTTAACTTTTTTCGCCATGGCGCAGCATCGAACCTGTGAACTCCGTGTTGTAGAGTTGCGACCTAGACCACTCGGCCACGCAGCATAATATTTTGAGCTGACTGCGAGTAGTTATAGTGAGACTTGAGACTCAAAAAATATACTTTGTGGGGTTTACCTTTTAATTAAACTTAGATTAGAAACTAATGCGAGAACAAAAAGAACACATAGATAGATAGAAGTAAACTTTGAATTGTATTAGAATTTATTACAAATTTGGTTTAAAATAGAAGTAAACTTTGAAAGGGTTTAGATTATAGAATTAAAATTATTAAAAATGGTGGTAGTCCAAGACCAGGTTTAAAAAAAATACCGAGATTTTTAATTGTGAAAGTGATTAGACAAAGTATCCGTTTTTGACTTCAAATTTAAAACAGTGACTGTTACAATATGTCTAATGAAACCTTTGTCCATTAAACAGTGTTAAAACTTTTTTTTATATAAATTTCAGTTTTTGAGTTATCGTGGGGTGGGTCCAGTTTTATGCACGCAAGTGTATATATATACATATACATATGTATATAATTATGGGGCCCTATAAAAGTCGAGTCCCGGACTTGTATTTCCTCTCGACAGCCTTGCACTCTCCTACAGTGAAATTGATATTCATCCAAAACTAAAACCTCGTCCAAATGCCAAGAAACTCGAAGCTCTCTGGACAATTTTCATGACGCTAGGTGTGTTGAACTCAAGGATATCGAAATGTGTCCACAATTTAGAGAAGAAACCGGGGAGTCTCGCAGCAATGCCGAAGAGTCGATGAGCGAGCTTTCCGTTGTTCAGTTCGACAACATATAGGCCAAAGGGTATTTGCTAATCCATCTACAAGTAAAATTCTGGGTACCACTCCTACCCACCCGATGAATTTGAAAACAACAGAATTTCCTACTTTGTCACCGGCCTTAATATAAAAAATTAAATTAGCCGTAAATGCGAAAAATTATGCTCCTTTCACTCCTTTTTAACCGCAGGTAATTCATCGGAAATGTACGACACAATTCCGTCAATTTACAAGTCAAAGTTCTCGAACTCGTCAAAACTTCAATGCAAACATTTACAAATCAAATTCATTCGTCGCGAAATCCTTCGAATTAATTAAAATTCATTAGGCTAATTTGTATTCGAGTCCCTGTAGTTGAACCACACTTCAACATTTTCTGATTTTCATTCAAGTGAAATCCCCCCGGTTGTATAGTTGCCTTAGTGTTTTTGGCAATTTTCAGGATACTTGAGGATTGTCTTGTCTTTATGGCTTCCAAACCATTGTTTCGACAATGAAGTGCTCCTCACGAATGCAAATATTGGAGCACTTGTGTTTCGACTATTGCATAACAACTGAATCCACTAATCCGACAAATGCAATGCCACGAATGAAACTTTTTCGCTTTGTTTTCAAAAGATGAAGAGGAGTTTTGAAGAATCATTTGGGTTTCTTACTTTTATTTTTTGTCTTTGAACAATATTCGACTGGGGAATAGTTTGCGCCCATTTAGAGATTGTGAATCCTTTTTCTAAGTAAAACGCTGAGGTCAGATTTGCTTCGGGCTTTAGTATTTACATTAAGATTGAGGACGAAATTTACATTATTCAGATTTGAGGGTGGAAGATTTAAGATACGAGTTATATGAAAGATGTCCTGCTTTGAATAATGTCTGTGGTGAAGTGAAGTGACTGTATAATCTAATGAAATGGCATGAGAAATTATACTCGTAGATGTTATATACGTATTTCTTCCTATAATCAGCAAATCTTTTCCTGTTGTTTTATGCTTTAGAAAAAGAATTTAGAGCCCGCGGTAGAAACCATCCCCAATAAGAAAAGGACGATCTTCCACTGTTAGTTGCCTTGATCCCTCCAGGTGTGTGAACGCAGCAATATCTCTTGCACATTCTATGCTTTGTTGACGTTTCGATAGCATATCTACTTTTGTGGCATGCACTTGCTAGCATGCACCTCCTATCCGCGCCGCGTGGATACTGCGACAAGCTCGGAGCGCAGTGGGTGTTCCACATACACTAGCAGTTTTTTTTTGCACCGAAGATTGAACCTCCATTCTCTAGATCAGGAGTCGGCAAACTACGGCCCGCGGGACAAATCCGGACCACATCTGCTTTTTATCCTGTCCATGGGTTGATATTGTTTTTAACATGAAATAATTTAATAACGAGGTTTTTGTCAAAACGTTATTTTAGTGTGTACAAGATTTGCACCGCATTTTTAACGATGGTACCACAATACTCGCGAGTGCTGACCCAATTCTCGCTGAATGGTGAACCCAATCAAACTACACTGAGCGATGGGCATTTGTTAAATGATTGGCGAGCGGCCGCAGCGTGTTGGTACGATAAGTATTCTTAAGTGTCCGCCGATTAATTGTTAATGATGAATATTATTCTCACCCGATAAGTCTATGTGCGGGAAAATTCGCATGTTCGGTGAAAGTTGTTTGATATTTAACAAGTACTCGATATTTGGCCAGTACTGGGTCTGTATTCGCCAGGTCACCAATGATGTGCTAGAAACATAAGACTCCCGTTTTTCCAAATCCACGAATAAATACTAAATAACACATGTAATTTGAATCGCAAGAGCAGTTCCTTAAAAAAAGTTGCATTGCTTTTGCGATAGAAAAGAGAGAGGATCACACATATGTATGTGTTGTCGTTAATTGCCGACGCGTCAACATCTCTAGCATTTCTATGCCTTGTTGACGTTTCGATAGCATATCTACTTTTCGGAAGTGCAGTTGCCAGCATACACCTCCTAACCGCGTCGTCTTTATACTTACAATCTCGGAGCACTGTGATAGTCCTATTAGTACTCCTACTCACAGTCAGTTTTTGATTGCGCTGAGATTTGAACTTCGAGCTCTAGATTAGTACCGCAGAGCGGTGACCGAACGACCACGGCCACCGAGCGCGACATGTGTGTACTGATTTGTGAAGAGACCGAAAAATCAATCATTCTGCAAATGTTTGACAAATACGAAAATGTAACTTTTTTGTGAAACATCAACCATGTTTGATATGATATACCGATGGATCAAAAAATGGATGAGGCATCTGATGCTCGAGTCTCTGGGCCAACTCCAGGATCTTAATCTCTGGCCCAGTGTATTTCAATGCGAGATCCATGTCACTAAGTCTCGTGCCTGCGCGACGGTGACGTACGTCTCTGCTTGAATTAGATCGATCGTACTAGACGCCACCTGTGAAATGCGCAGGAGTCGCTTTGAATTGCAATCAGAAACATGAGGCGAAAAACATTACTGATACTACCCAATTTCTGCTATTTCTTCCAGTAATCAATACTGAGTTCCATGTGGCATAGAAATTACCTTCCATGAAAAGTCTGCAACTGTGTCCGAAACCTAGGTCAGGTAAGTTGGCTGCCATGACTACAACAACAACAGACCGTGAGAAAGTGCACTGTGAAAAAAAAAGATACAAAGTATCTATAGGTACACTGCATGCAGATACATCGGAACATGGATATGTCTGTGACTACCGACTGCGTGGAACCTCTTGTGTTGACGATATCGACGTAAGTTTTATAAAGATCCCAGTATAGTTATACTGGATGAAATCATTCCAAAAAACACGTCCCACGCTTTCGGTAGGCATAATACAATCCATGTACCCATGTATCTGGTGGCAGTGTAGATACTCGTCATAAATTCTGCTTTGCTTTGTCCTGTCCGCTTGGGCTCCTTTCTCTCGCGGGATCGTTTCGTTTTCGTTTGCATCGCGTGTGTGCAATATTCACCTCCTCTCGTGCACACTGTTCCATCTACCTGTTCCATCTATCTGTTCCATCTACCCGTTCGGTACAGTTTGCAGACTGCAGCCAATCGACATTTCTCTGAGTACGTTTCTGCTAATCGCAATCACGCTTCCCACCATCTTTCCCCAATCGGACGTGTATTGTGTTTGTGTATCTATTGCAAAATCGCTCCCACATTATCCGCCTCATCCCGCCCCTTTAATCAACAGTTCGGGTCCGGCACACACAATCCGTTTCTCAAGTAACGCGTGCGACTCTATGCGATTGTGTCCGGCAAACAGGCCAGTCAGACCTCAAATCGCTGCCATTGCAAATGCACAATCATTTGGATAGAATGAACTTCATCCGCGATGACTCTCGCTCTCTATCTTCGGGGGGGCGGGAACTATGTAATGTACCACTCTCAAAATTGCGTCTGTGCATGTCCAAATGTTAGTCGAACTGACTACTTGCTACTTTTTCTGGGACCCTATTGATTCAGATATGTAGTACAACGCGCGCTATTTTATTTGTTTGGATTCCAGCCATTTTGAACATTTTGGAATTTTTGCGGAAGGGGGGCATTTGATCTTCTGCAGACCTCTGAATGTACATCATAACATATAACATCCTGCGACGAATATTTCTTTATTTCGGGGCTTGAGAGATTCTAACTCGCCTAGTATAAATCCGCCATTTTGTTCTATATGTTTATTGCACGTGTGGTGGGGGCCCACATTGTGGACCAGTCAGACCTCAAATCGCCGCCATTGCAAATGCACTAACGCAGTCGCTGGATCACCCGATTTGGCTCGAGTGAACTTCATCCGCTCTCGCTCATCTTCGGGGGCGGGAACTATGTACACTCTCTCAAATTGCGTCTGCGCATGTCCAAATGTTAGTCGAACTGACTACTTGCTACCTTATCTGGGACCCTAGTGATTCAGATAGTACAACACGGGCTATTTTATTAAATGATGAATGGGAATTGGCGGAAATTGAAGGTCATTGAAAGTCCGCCCATTCACCCGTACACTATGTTATTTCTTGCCGTGCACAACCTCAACCTTTATCGCTATCAAATCAACATCCCAACATGTACACACAGGATCCCCGCAAGCGCACCGCCCGCGCGGATCAACAAGCAACAGCCATGCACAATGACCACTTCACTCAAACGACATGCACAACCAGAAAAGAAAAATTTTCAATGGGCTTGTTTCCTCTTCTGACCCCCGAGTAGAAAAACAGACATTTCGTGTGACGGACAGATTTTTAGGATGACCCCCAGCTATAAGACATATCCATGTCAAAAATTTGGGGTAGATCGCCTTCAACTTTAATTACTTGTTTAAACCAGCCCGAGCTAGTAATGAAGTGATGGAGCATACCAACATTCGCACTTTCCAGATCCTCAAACTCGGAAAAAATGTACGACTATCTACATTATCCAGACGGCTAAGGTCCGACAACGGGTCGTTGCGCCGCGGATGAAAGTGCCAAATGCAAAGTACGGAGTTGCAAAGTTTCGTGGAATAGGCCCCTGACCCTCGTATCTGCATCGACTCAGATCACTGGTGTTACTATCTGTGTAATCGAGCGCGGACCAAGTAGCGACCGAACCTGCACCGGGGACAAATCGAAAATTTAATACAGAAAGAAAGAAATTGAAATTTTCATACGCGCCCAATTAGAAGAATTATTCTTGCTCCATTCTAGAAATATGTTTGATTCGATCTGTTTTTCATTACAAAACTGATCAACTTTTTTCTTTTCATATTTCAAATTTTCGGGCCCCTTTAACATTGCGGGACCGGGGCGTTTAGCCCCTTCCGCACCACCCTCTCGACGGCACTGCATTTAATGAACTAGTTCAAGAAAATGAATAAAAATTTCCATTTCGAATGTGCATAATTGTAGTGGTAAAAAAAACGTGGTGAATCTATTTCTATACTTATATAAAATACACCTCAACAGAAACAAGTAAAACAAATCACAACAACAACAACAGCAATAACGAATATACTTATCGTTATTCCTTCTGGAAAATACAGACTTTCTGAATAATGCATCACAATTGAAAAACTTTAGCAGTACACTTGTTTATTCACGCCTAAATTAACGTCAAGTTTCATAGCTTATTACATTTCAAAATTTTACAAAAATGCCAACCATTAGACCCTCTTTTGTCCTTTCTCATTTCCTGTCGAGAATATCAACTAATTTTCCCCGAAAATTCATTTCTCCGAAATACACAAATTCGTGCACTTACACATAGGAATGGAATACATTCTACGAAAATTCCGCCACAATTTCATAAATTTTGGTCGTAAAGTTGTTCCACCAACAAGAAAAATCATAAACTCATTTGCATTGAAATTTGCGAAATGTCCACATCCTATCGTCATTCGTACGCATTGCTCGTACTTCCAAGAGTACATTTCATATCCATTTTAGGTGAAAGTGAAACTTTCCGTCTGGGCCTCAAATCTCTTCTCCGTCAATTTATAAGAAGGAAATCTGATTAAGGGCATCAACATTTTGTCCCTATAGTCGGATTCGTCCTAGCTGAGCTGATTCTCTTGACGACTATGTACGTCGTCAGGGTGTCTACGACTTTCAATATTATACGAAAGCCATTCACAGGTTCTAATTCATCTCGAAATATTCTGGATAATCCTCTAGATGCGAAATATCTTATTTTTCCCTTCGTAGGATGGACACGGATTAAATTTATCTGCCGAAAAGTATCATAATGCTTGCTACAGTGATAAAATTGGAATTGTCATGGTTTCATGAAAAAAGAAGGAACAAAACAGAGTCAGGAGCCAATTTGTTTTAGTGGAGGGCTATCATTATCAAAATGAAGTAATATTTAATTGAACGGTTTAAGTACCTCTAGTAAATTAACTTCGTTGAATCTAACGTCGTACTATTGATGACTCGAAGGATGTTTGTACAGTTTTCCTTTTCTTCAGCAAGAGCAAAACTCCTTTAATCCCACACTATACTCACAATGGTCCAAAAATGACACTTACAAAACCTTGGAGTGATCCCAGAAAACACAAGGCCACTTATTCAAACTTTCATTCAGATTCAAGCTGTCGCGACAATTGGACTCGACATCCATTAGTTGGATACGTATAACGACTCACATTTCACTCACAAAAGCGGGTCATTCTCCAGGATCCAACGGAAAGGCCATTCATAACGACCACACAGCCATGCCACTATCACACTATTCATATACAGTGACTAATTTGAACCGAAACAATAGGATTGGCATAAAAAAAAAAACGAAACATAACCCGCAGGACATACAATATGAATATGGGTGGAATGCAAAAAACCGGATCTTTCGAGTTTCGCAAGACCGACCGCAATAAGAAACGAGTAGCTGGCGATTGGCTTTCTCGGCTAGTGTTAGACGTTCCAACTGAAAGGGGAGCCAAAACCAAACTGAAAGACAACGTAGTCAGCTTGCCTCCTTGCCAAGGATGTTAGTGCAATGGATGGATGGGTCTGGTTTGCATTGAGTTCGGACTGCCTGGAAAAGCTTTGTGAGGGAGGAATTCGGAGTAAGTTTTGCGCATTCACCAGAATTTCTGCGGGGAGGTTGGCGTCAACTATCCGTGGAGTGCTTCTCCTGCCCGGTATTCAGCAGAAACCTGTTGCTACTATTGTTTAATTTCTCAAGGCGGTGGATTGATGATTCCTCTAAAGGTCACTTCTACGTTTACTATACCGACTGCTCATCTATTTTATGCATACACTTTCGTCCTTTTTAGGTGACAGTGGCTTTGGTCCGATGTCTGTGTCGTGAAAGTGCCTGTTGGGCTAGGTCCATTTAGTGAATGCATTTAAAGGAAAATTGCTGGTCAGAAGGATTGATGAATAGGTAGCGAACCGGAAAAGATACTTTTGTGTTCCGTTTGGAAGTGGAGTTTGAAGATTCTCTTGTAAGACTCCGAGGAAAAGATGTTTTAGTTTAATTAAATGTGTTTTCATGAATTGGAAAGTACGTTGAAAATTGTGTTTTCAATTGTTTCAGTTCTAAATGTTAATAGTAATTGCTTTATTTTAATTTAATATAATTGTTTGTACTCAATAATTTTTGTAGTCCGGTTCTGATGGCGCAAAGATTAGCACATTCGTTTTCGCCCCGGTTCGCATTAAACTGAAGGTAGGTAGTCCTTTTTGTAAAAAGGGGGGGATTTACGTGTCGGACTATGGGCCCACTCAGCTTTTAAATGAGTTCACATTTGGGGCAAATATCACGGTTGTGCGTGTTGCTGATCACACACCTCCAAATAAACCGTCATGATATAGGAAATAAGATGAAGTAAAATCATCTCAGGGCCTTGGTCCATTATTTGGACTGTCGTGCCAGTTATTTATTTATGAAGTTCTGTGGATATTTTTATACCATAGACTTTATAAAGCATAGGATATATTGTTTTTGTCACGACGAAAATATATAACACCTTAAAGGAGGCTCCGGAGGTATAATAATGTATATAAATGATCAGTGTCACCACCTGATTCGATTTAGCCATGTCTGTCCGTTTGTTTGTCCGTCTGTCTATCCGTTCGCATGAACACTTTCGATAGAATGAAAGCAGAGGTTTGAAATTTTGGTGAAATGTTCGCAGTATTAGGTGTACAACTTTGCTTCCGCCGTTTCCGACAGACTGCTGCATCGGTGAGGGTTGGTCAAAATACGTAGTTCAAAAGTGTCACAAAGTGAGTTTGGACGTCTGTGAACGTATCGACATCCTCGCATTAGTAAAAGTTGGTCGCATTTTTAATCAGATTCGCGATTCAAAATGTCTATTTCGAGCCAAGTTCTCGTCATCTGCGGGAAGTTTTGATCTTCTGCTTCCATTTGAAAAAAACTACAGCTGAGGCTCATCGAATGCTCTCAGATACTTACGGTGAGGTTGCTCTGAGTGACAGAGCATGTCGTGAGTGGTTTCAACGTTTTTAAAGAGGCGATTTCAATGTCGAGGACAAGCATGGTGGTGGGAGAGAAAAAAATTCCAAAGACGACGAATTGGAAGCACTGCTCGATGAAGATTCATGCCAAACGCAAGAAGAATTAGCTGAATCACTGGGAGTGACTCAGTAAGCCATCTTGAAACGCCTCAAGGCCATGGGCATGATTCAGAAACAAGGAAATTGGATTCCGTACGAGTTAAAACCGAGAGATATTGAACGGCGATTATTTACATGCGAACAACTGCTTCAAAGGCAGATTCGGAAGGGATTTCTACATTGCATCGTAACCGGCGACGAGAAATGGGTCCGTTACGATAATCCGAAGAGCAGAAAATCATGGGGATTGCCTCAAAATCGGCGGCAAAACCGAATATTCACGGCGCCAAGGTTATGCTTTGCATTTGGTGGGACCAGCTCGGTGTGATATACTGCGAGCTACTGAAACCGAATGAAACTATCACAGGAGATCGGTACCGAACACAATTGATGCGTTTAAGTCGAGCATTAAAGGAAAAACGACCACAGTACCGCCGTACTCCCCAGACATCGCTCTTTCCGACTACCATCTGTTTCGTTCCACGGGGCACGGTCTGGCTGATCACAATTTTCGTTCGTACGAGGAAGTCGAAAAATGGATCCAATCATGGATCGCGTCGAAAGACGCCTCCTTTTTCCCAGATGGAATCCGAAAATTGCCGGAGAGATGGGCGAAAGTTGTCGCTAGCGATGGACAGTACTTTGAATACTTTGAATAGTACATCTGTAAGTACTTTTTGATAATTAAGATTTTAATTCCTCCAGGAAAAAAATGGCGGAAGCAAAGTTCTACACCCAATACAATACGTTCCAGTTTAACGGAATTTTTTCCTTTTTCGGTTTCAGCTACTCAGTCGGCCGGAGTCATGTCAGCAGTGGAGGAACTTCTTTTTTTGGGCTTCCGAAGGCAGTGTATAAGTCGCTTGGATCCCAATACTTTTCTATGAAAAAAAAAATGTTATATATTTTAGGTCAAATATAGCCAAATACATCCTTAATTTTCCACAACATTTTTACTTTTCTTCCAAAAAATTCCCGAAAATCACCCAAATTTTCAGCGTTCACACTGGTATAGCCCCTTAAATTAGTAAAACACATTTTGACGGAATTTTTTAAAAGAAACTTAATTGTTCTGCTTTTTTTTCGGTTAAATTTCACGCGTAGTTTTTCAATTAATAAAGGGACTATATTTCAATTAATAAAAAAAAGACCATTCTACAGTTGTACCAAAAAAGAAAACGCGCCTATTGGTATAGTTGTTGTCGTTAATTTGACATTTGGTCCCTATTTCCGACGATGATACATTGATCAATTTGTACAGTTCATTCGTAATTTAGGTGGCCGTATTCATTATTGCTTGTCACATGAACGGAAATGAATGAACTCTGAAAGCAACTGGCATTTTTTTCAATAATCATTTAGGGTAGACAGCATGTCATTTAAAAATTTAACTTGGATAACTGCTCTTGATTGGTTTTTTTGTTCCACGATATGGAATTACTCTAGCCCGTTGCACAAAAAAGGTACCTTATATATTTTTTTATCAAATTAAATTCCTTCATGAAACTCATGGTAGCCTCTATCGAACTATGTACTTTTTTTGGTCATCTAAAAATATATTTACGGTTATTGCTACTTTAAAGCTTTGCTTTATTAAAAAGAGCTTTTAAGTATAATTTCTCCCTCGAAGGGGGCCTAAGAAACGTGATTCTTTCGGCAAAACGTCATCTGTCTTGGGTCATTCCCGGTCACGCCTCTCCCACTGGTGCGATGCGCGAAGCAGAGGCGTCGGATGAGACGCGCTTCGCACCAGTGGTCGAAACCAGCGAATCATGTTTTTTGGGCCTCCTTCGAGGGAGAAATTATTCTTAAAAACTCTTTTTATTACGTGTAGTCACACTAGTAGTGGCTGCTAAGGGCGACGGCATTTGAAACATCATGCCCGTTGTATGATAGTCGATGGCCGTCGCCCGGCAAAAACTTCTTTGCCATATTGTCAAAAAATACAATTAGAATACATCGGGCTTTCTCATATTCCTTCTGACAAATTTCCAACATCAACTTAATTAAATAAAAATCAAAACCATATTTTTCCACCATTAAATTCAAATTATATACGTGTATATTGATGATCCGGTGATATGATTTATAAAGTCTTATTTCTATTCCTGGCAAAGTTACTTTTCACTGTCATTTACGAGTATTATCATTGACAATGAAGATATCTATCTACGTATCTTCTTTGAGGGAACAGTAAAATTGGAAGCGTATTGAATGCTAAACTGGAAATAAACTGTCTCAAATGTTCCATACAATTTTTATTTTTATCCACCAAGTCACCCATTTTCGCTATTCTCTCCCAAAGGATATATTGGATAATATTTAATGCGAAGAGAACGAAGGCAAACAAAACAGAAAAACCCTATTTGAAAATTATTCGGGAGAAAGTCTACAATAGAAAATAATCTGCCATTAAGTGACAACTTTTAAAATTTATTGTACAAGGACATGTATGACAATAACATAGACAGACATGGTAAACATCCTTGAAACAATCTTTCCGATAAACTTTGCGACCTCACTCGACAAATCTTGTGGTAAATTGTCTAGTACGTACTCGTATACAGCATCATCAAGCTCGCGCTTATATGCGTTGTAACTAGAAAGCGTGTTTGTTGGGAGGGCGGATGACAGGAGAATGAATCGGGAGCGAAAATAATATTTTTCCCAAAGACCGCTCCAATTCATACATGTTATATAATCTACAAGACATGTTTTCCATGTCAAATCTTATCGTCATCCTGCTCTCCGGGGAATTGGCCACGATGGTTGCTCCTCGAAGGGTGTATTCCAGGGGCTGAATACATGTTTTTTGTTTACACATATCATACGAAATGGTTGCATGGCGTAATAATAGTCAACATAACCGCACACGGCACTACGAATAGCATACTGTAAGGATTTCTACGGATTCCTCTTCACCATTTTCACGGTCATTTCCCTGTGAAATTTTCCAAGGAAAATGCATATACTCTGCAATCGTTCAGTGAGTTGTATTTGTAGGTGCTATGATGAAAGGATTTTATTATCAGACTAAACATAAAAAGGTAATTAACAGGGTAAAATTGGATGAAATCCAGTTTCGTTCCAGTTTCTTGTTATATAGTAAAATGGGATATGCATGTAATCGCACGTAAGCGTGTAGTAATAATATGGTTACGGAGGCCAAATTTCTGAAAGGATAATAATAATGTCTAGCACAGGAAATTTTTGTTGAAGGTAGTATTATGGAGAAGTAATGATTGGAATAACGATCTTATAAAATAGACTTGAATTTTTCTTTTAAACGGGTACAAGTATGCCATTTCAACATCAGTTAGTTTGCCTTTTGGTTAAATGGCATATTACCAGAGTTAATGGGAATTAGCTCCATTTCAGTATGTCGTGAATTATGGTATGGTATGGTACGGAGGGCTACCGTAAATAAAACATATTACGGAACACTTAGACCAGAAATAGGTTCCTTGTGATACCCTAGTAAAACATACTCCGAGTCGTCATTTAATGATTGAACCAACCAGAGGTTATCGTTAGATTCTCAGCTCGCAAAAGTTAAGCTCAGCTTATTGCGACTGTGCAAACATAGTTTCCATGTATTCAGAATGAAGGGATTACGATTATTCCCCGATATTTCCCAATTACTTCCTATAAAACCCCCAAATTGATTCAATTTCGCTGGCCTATCTTTGCAACAGATAAGTTAAAAAAAACGGATAAGTGCAATTGATTTCGTTGCCAGAGGCGATTGCACTTATCCATTCTCGACGTTATATATATTCTTGGTCAGTACGATGAGATGAGTCGATTTAGCTTTGTTCGTCTGTCCGTCCGTCTGTCTGGTTCTACAAACTATTCTCTCATTTTTAAAGCTACCCAGCAAGAAATTTGTCTCCGATCCCAGTGGAATCGCAAAGTCTTCGATTCCTTACCGGTTCCATTCATCGGTTTGTCTCCGAAGCTGAACAAATTCAAATGTTTTCAATTATGTATCGAGTTAACCTGAAATTTGAATTCATTTGAAAGTATCTGGCATTTGGCAACGCATGTTGTCATACACTTATATGAAATATGGAATACGGAATATGTTGTTTTTTTTTTCTGTAAGCCTTGAATACAATCCGCCGTTAAATTAAAAGGGCCGTGAAATCAATACAAAAAGATTTCACGACACTTTTAGTTTCTGGACGAATTGTATTTATCTGGCTTAAATAGATTCAACCCATTTATAGTCATCGATCCGAATTCGATCTCAGTGTCGATTCCTCGTTGGCTACAGTCATCGACCCGGAATCGATTCCAGTCATCGATCCGGATTCGATTCCACATTGGCTACAGTCATCGATCCCAATTCGACCCCAGTATCGATTCTACGTTGACTCCAGTCATCGATTCTCCATCGACTAATGTCATCGATTCCGGATCGATTCCTGTTCTCATTTTCGGTATCGCAAAAGCGGCCATGCCCATACAAATGTCTCCGACGTGTCTCCGATAAAGTCATCGATTCCTTAGTAGACACTCATCGATCCAGGACCGATCAAGTATCGATTCTTGTCCGACTGGGTATTGAGCTGCCATTTTGTACAAAGCCTTCTTTCTATTGCATTGTATATTGGCCGGAACCAATGGAATCAGACCACTACGTCATATAGCAGCCATAGGAACGACCGGCCCAAAAGTTCGTTTTTGTTAGAAAAAGTTTTTTGTTTCTTAAGATATCTTCAGGGCCGATCAAAGTCTAAGTTAAGGCACAGGCAATGAAATTTTTGACGCCTCCCCCGTCCCCCTCTTAAATTTTTTTTTTCAAAACAGTTTTTAATATAAACTACTATAAAATGATGAAATATTGTTTGCTGGATGCATTTGAAATGTTTTTGAAATTATTGTTGCAGAATTTTTTAAGCGCCAGTTTTGTCAAGCGGTTTCGCTTCAAACTAATACAGACGTCGCTTGGAGAGAAGTGGTTGTGAGAGCGCCACTTTTGTCCGGGCGTTTTTTGCTTGGCACTAATTATCGTCGGTAATGGTCGCTACAGACGATCGAGCCAAACAATTCGCGACCATAACGCAACCATAGAGGAACAATAGACAGATTTGGGACTCAGTATAAGTAGTAAGCGAAGGTTGCCCATAGTATTTCACTTGCGTGTGTATTGTGTTCACTAGTCGATACACAATGCATACGAAAAAAGTGAAAAGTAAGGCCCCCCATATACGATGCGATCCGTCGTCAGATTGGTCACACAATATTGTGATCGTTACATTGATTGCACTGTGCATGTACTTATCGTTGATGATTTATTTTACAGTTCCATATAAATTTCACCGTTAGATACTTTGTGGCGATCCATCGTCAAATTGATCCGAATACGAATATCATTGTCACCTGACGATGAATCGCATGGTCTATGGGGGTCTTATATCCACGTCTATTTGCAGAAAGAGAAGACAATAGCTACGTCTGTTGCTCCGGGAAAGTGAAGAGCAAAGCCCCCCATATATCATGCGATCCGTCGTCAGATCGGTTACACAATATTGTGATCGTCACATTGATTGCACAGTGTATGTACTTATCGTTGACGATTTCTTTTTCAGTTCCATACAATTTAAGTATTTTAGATAGATACTTTGTGGCGATCTATCGTTAGATTAATCCGACGATGAATAGCGTTGTCGTGTAACGATGAATTGCATTGTCTATGGGGGGCCTTATATCCACGTCCATTGTGCTTGGCGACACGGGGCCTCTAAAATCGAAGTGAACGCCGCATGCCAACAGATGGAAATTTATAATACTATCCCCTTATCCAGTACGAAATTGGTTGATGCTACCACGAAAATTTGTAAAATTCTATTGACGAAGTTTCGTATATAATAGCTGGTTAACGAAATATGGGTTAGGACCAGGTGCATATTAAACGAATAGCTAATGTGGTTTATGATTAGATACATAATAAGCATTGAGAAAGTATCTGAAATCCCATAACAAAGAATTCGGGTTATGATCAACCCATTTCGTATTGGAGGCATTATCAATGAGATCCATGCCAACGGCTGTCCACGAAAAGCTGTTTGCATTTCTCTCTGGCAAGTGTACATGATGGCTGACCGTGTGCTCGTCAGGTAAGGGGAACCATGCGAAATTGAGCGATGATCACGACGAGTCCATCGTTGAGGGCGTGGTTTGTGGCAAGTGCATGAATGAAAAGTGTGTGATGAAAACTCAGAAACTGAATCTTTATGGTTGCATTTTAGGATGTCCGGAAAGAAAAAAACATGCGGTCTATGATTTAGTATAATATATGATTTATGGCATATGAATTATGATGTAAAATGATTTTTTCTAAAGTGGTGATGGTGCCATTAGGGTGCTTTTAAAATTTGTAAAATTTTTGAAATAAATCGTTTTTTCATCACAGACGTTTAATTCATGCACTTGCCACAAGCCACGCCCGCAATGATGAACTCGTCGTAATCATGCAATTGTGTATGGCCTAAAATGGTAACTCACATATATGAAATTGATAAACCATGTCACGCATACAATGGCAGCTGAGAAGCCATCGGCTTTTTAATCAACAGACAAAGTTAATTTGATGTGTTGTTGTCCTTATCACTGTAAAGGTCGATTTACTTTAAATTTTAGCCGTTGCTTCTAGAGTGGTGAGGCTTATTTGTGTGCGTGAGATTATCTGCATCCTGCTCTTAACATTAATTTGTACTGAGCTCCAGCTTTTTGTATCGTTTCTCTATGACGCAACCACGTTAATTTTATTGAACGTGTGAAAAAAATTCTCTTCATTTCCAACGCGTTTCGCAAAGCATTTGGTTCGACGTGTGAGTTAAGTCAGTCTCACTGGAAAATGAAGCCCAAGATTCGAAATTGAATCATTTGCGCGCGTAAATTCGAACACTGAGAATCACTTTCGATCAGATAAACCGCGAAGTATTTGTAACTAAATGGAATTGCATATACATATGTACATATTACATTCAGCTCTAAATTGACAAAATCCAGTCTCGAACTTGGCTTTCCTCTTAGTGTCCGTGCTTTCCTCTTAGTGTCCGTTTCGGCGCCCTTTCAGTGTCGGCGCCTCAAGCAATCGCCTGTTTCGCCATAGCCTTTGACCGGCCCTGTATATAGGTATCTTTAACAAATTTCATATTATTCAATCGTATTGCTTGACCACTTTCTCGAATTTGGTTGAAGTTCGAGTACTATATCATATAGCTGTCGTAGGAAGGACCGGTCGTTTCTGCGACAGCTATGATAGAGTTGTAAGTTTTTATTAGAATATTTTTTTTTACATTTCTAGATGTATCTTTGTCGATTTTCAAAGTAATCAAACATATCTGTCGCTAAGCCATATACCCCAATTTCGTTGAAATTGACTCACTCTCAATCGGAACAAGCTTTACTACGAATTCCAAACGACGGAACATTATGGATTTGGCATTAATTGGATTTTTCTATTTCATTAAAGAGAATTTCGCTGAAATCGACTCACTCTTTCATGTATCTCCCATAGGAACAGTGGAATCGGAACAAGCTTTACTACGAATTCCAAACGAAGGAACATTATGGATTTGGCATTAATTGGAGAATTCTTTCTATTTCATTAGAGAGAATTTTCACAAAACTCGAGAAACTTACGCTTTAGGACCTATACATTTTCTTGCGTGGGTTCTAGATTCTTACCACCTAAAGCGGAAATGAACTACCTAAAGCGGAAATGCTGCAATTAAGTATTATCTTGAGAGAATTCTCCCATTAAGGCCAAATTCATAATGTCCCAAAGCGACAAATGCAAAATGGATCACAATTATCGCACACGGTCTTCTCTTTTTATATGAAAAGTTACCGTTATAGTAAATATTGCCGAAGACAAAAAGAACACAACTCAGTAGAAAACTAGAATTCTTTTATTATTTTCCCAAAGATGAATTTGATAAAGTTGATATTAAAATAAATCGATCTAAACACCCTCCACTCTATATCTGTGGATGGGACTCTCGCATTTGAAGAGTTGACGTAAATCGAACCCCATATAAATATTAACATCACTTCTGATTTAAATACTGATATGGTACATTCAGCTGGTATTGCCAGCAGGTATTCCTAACACCAAGAACATTTAATATTCCATCTATGTCCCTGGAATAGAGATACTGAATGCCAATTTCGTTTTTCATGTTTTTAGAAGATGAGCTCCACTTGGCGCCCAATGTGAGGTGAGTGGGCGTTAATATTTCAATAAATGACGAGCGTTGTGGCCATGAAAAAATAAATAAAATATTTCGTATGCATTTGACTATCAGTCAATATGCGAAGGATGAAAAGAAAAGCGTAAAATCGACTTTCATTAAAATATCTTGCCTCACTGCTTTTAATAAATTAAAAGCTTGGTAAATGAATCCAAGGTTAAAATTTTATTCTTACGACAAATTCTACGAAAATTAATGAAAAGTGAATTTTTGCTTTGGATTTGTAATAGAATTTTCGAAATCGGTCGAATAAATAATAATTGCTAATGGTGATGATTGGGTATGTAGGCTTATAACCCGCATACCTGAAATTAATTTACACTCGAAACATTAAATGAGCCTCGGCCACCGCGGACTGATTCACCGCCAACGATTTTCGGCTACAAACAACGGACCACGATCGGTTTTTGTAAAGTTCGAATGTTGTGAGCGAGTGCAGTAGTGCAAGGCTCACTGAAGTCGAACGGGAAATGACCGCATATAATATCACTACATGTATTAGGACTGAGCGAAACAAGATGGGTTGGATCGGGATCGATTTTACCGCCAAGTTCCCAAACAGTGCTGCTCTACTTTCAAAGTGAAAACGATACCTCACCTAGATTGGCAGGAGTCGGAATCTTTAATCGATTGATTGATTGATTCAGCCAGATTCAAGTCCAGGTTAAGAAACATCACCATGCTTCAGTCCTACGCCCCGATTGAACCAGCAGATCAATCCGCTAAGGATACCTTCTATCACCAACTTGGCGGCACCTTCGACAAAGCTCCCAAAGGTGACATACAAATTAGTATGGGGGATTTCAATGCCAAAGTTGGGTCTGACAACATAGGCTTGGAACACCTAATGGGCAATCACGTTTTAGGCAACAGGAACAAAACTGGTAAGATGTTCGTGGAGTTTTGCAACTCTCGTCAACTTATCATCGGCAGTATCCTGTTCAAGCAGAAACGATGCCATTCAACGATCTGGGTTTTTACGGATGGCAGAACAGGGAACCAGGTTGACCATATAGCCATTTCCAAAACATGGAGGAACTGTCTCTTAGACGTCAGGTCGAAGCAGGATGCTGATATTGGCAGCGACCACCAACTTTTTGTCGCAAAAGTGCGCTTACGAACGGCAGCGATCCATCGTAATCAAAATGCAAGTATCTTGCCACGTTTTAATATGCTACTCAATTGCCCCAACCCCTTGTGGGGCCTAGCGCGTCAACTGTTCCAAGTGGCCCAATTGACGTTTCGTTGGCATAAACTAATTTCGGAGAATGCAGTTGCTAGCATGCACCTCCTGCACATCCATGGCTCTGAACGTCGTCGTGGACGGGATTCGAACCCAAAACGCCGGTAATTAAACATGAGACTGATGCCTCAACACACTGCGCTACCGGTCGCGGCTAAAACCCCATCTATAAGACGTTCATATTCCACCGTCTTGCACGAGAGAGCTAATGCACCACTACCTTGTGAGTATCTTACAACTGAAGATAGATAGCATGTCGCTAAGGACTCATTTATTACATGTGGCGAAATATTTGTGGGCAGATTAGAGCGCGGTAGAAGACCATACATCAGCGACTCTACATAGACTCTAATCTCAGCACGCAAGAGAGTTAAAGAACAAATTAACTCAGCTACTGACGACTCAGCCAAAGATCAACTCAGAGCTGAATACCTTTCTGTTTAGAAAGGCGTACAAACAAGTGTAATGAACCGTATTCTGATCTAGTTGTGCTGCTTCCACCGGCAAATCTATGGCAGCACCTGATGAGTAAGGATTTGTCGGTGGTACGAAATCAGAGGCCGAGGGCTCCATTACGCCTGGACCCCGATGCGATCGCGAGGGAATCTGTGCCGTCCGCCAACCATTCCAACCTTATTGCCCTATTTTTTTTATCAATCTCCATTTTTGCCTCCCATGTTTGCATTGTTTTCCCCAGGCCTATGAATTTTTATTAATGCGTAAAGGACAAGGGCAACGAAAGGCGAAAGCTCCATCCACGCCTCCCGAACTGTGCTACAGCAAGCATAGGCCGCTGCTTAGCTCGTTGAGGGGCCTTTTTCTTCGCCAGATGACACGGCACGACCTTCACGGTCATTATGCTACCGTAGGCTCCATCCCCACGAGCATCTTCGGATGCCCACCAAACCGTCCGTTACACAAGTCTAAGACGGGACAAACGCAATAACATCAACGCATTAGCGAAGAAGGCAGAGGAAGCGGCTTACCGTGGTGACAGTGGAACCCTTTACAAATTTATCAAACCATTAACTGGAAAATCTTTTGCAACTCAACTTCCCGTGAAAGATAAAGATGAGTCTCTACTGGTCACCGAGGAGCACAAACTGCGGCGGTGGAGAGAGCACTTCATCGAGGTCTTGAACAACATCTTTGGATATTCGAACACTCTTCTCCCACTTATCTAATAGTGTTGAGAAACAGAAACTCTCCCTAAAGATTGGAAGAAAGGCGTCATTATTAATATCCAGCAGAAAGGCGACTTGAAGGACTGTAATAACTGACGTGTCTTCTCCTAGCAGTCTCCAAATTGATGGTAAACATAATCTTGAACCGGATCAAACATATAGACTGCAGATTGAATGATGAACAGGCTGGCTTTCGCGACGGCTTTTCATGTAGCGACCACATCACCACCCTCAGAAATATTAGTGAGCAATCCGCAGAGTGGAGATCCCCATTACATCTCATGTTCGTCGATTTCGAGAAGGCGTTTCACAGCGTTGACCGCAAATACATCTTTAGGGCGTTACGTAGGAGAGGTATACCAGATAGAATAGTATCCATCACCAAGGAGTCCTATGAGGGAGCCCAGTTTCACGTCTTACACAAGGGTAAGCTATCAGATCCTTTCGAGGTACATATCGGAGTGAGACAAGGCCGCATTTTATTTTGTTTTTGATTGAAATCAAAGACGTACTAAGTGACTAAGTGGCGCGCTTCAAAGAAATCGGATCATATAGCTCAAATGACTGATGCTCTGCACGGCGCGCTTCAAAGAAATCGGATCATGTAGCTCAAATGACTGATGCTCTGCACGGCGTAAGTCGTAATGCGGGGCTAAAAATCAATGCTGCCAAAACTAAGTACTTGAGCTTAGATCCAGGAAGACAGAAATTTGTGTTTCGGGGCAGACGGTGGAAAAGTAGACAAGCGTTGTTACAGCAGATGGTGGAGCAGATGCTGATGTACAGTCCCGCATCAAGAAGACTCGCGTAACTTTTTTCAGTTTGTCTCCTTTCTGGCAAAACAACAACATTTCCAGACGTACCAAACTCAGGATCGAAACCAACGTAAAATCGGTGCTTGTTTATGGCTGTTCAACTTGGAAGGTGACCAACAAGATAACAACTACATAGATTGCAAACTTTGTGAACCAGTCTCTATGGCGCATCCTACACATACGGTGGCCGGAGGTCATTTCTAACGACGACCTCCTTACTATTACTGGTCAGGCGAGGATAGACATTTTCAATAAAAGGCGAAAGTGGCAATGGATAGGTCACACTCTTCGAAAAGGGCCGAACAACATTGCTCAACAGGCCCTCGATTGGAACCCGCAGGGAACCAACGCAAGTCGGCGTGTTGGACGACCTAGTACCACCTGGAGAAGATCAGTTGAGAGAGAGGATGCCTCAATAGGCAAGCCGTGGAGCGAGCTAAAAGCGATGGCGGCGAACAGGACGAGGTGGAAAGTCGGCGTGGTAAATGTCCTATGCCCCACAAGGGGTTAACAGGAACTCGAGAGAGAGCTAATGGTGAAAATTTAGGTAAATCCAATTCAAAATTTCAAATCTTTAAATAATAATACTTTAATTATTATTATATTATAGGAAAAAAAGAAGAAACGAAAATCATTAGTCGTTTATTGAAATCAACAAGATTTCCAATTAGTACTGCAAGGTTCATCATCATTGTGACACTACAGCCCGACGTCGGGCCTTCGTCGTCTGGATGGATGCTGATTGATTATTCATACGGGTATGACGTTGTGCCATTTCACTAGTATTTCTCATGGGCGGTAGTCAAATATTGGGCAACCCTCAAAACGTACCTTAGATCCACTTTGTCGTATCGTACACTGCAATAATCAATTTTTATTTCCACTTTCAGTTTGGACTTAATTTTAAAATCGACTCCATTTCATAGTTAGCACTTAAAAAATATAATAAATTATTCATACAGCTGATGTACTAAGACGGAATTTCCAAAAATAAACAAGTGGATACACTAACCGAATAATTACGTTGTTCACTACTCACGCCACGAAAAAGATATGTTCTCTACGGTCCAAAGGCTCTTTCGTCCTATCAATCATACCGCCGAAACTAGACTGAATCTTCGTAATAACTTGGCCACAGAATAGCTGAATGCCATCCTGAAACTCTCATCCTAGAACACAGGTGTCCTTTGAATAGTTTTGTTGTTTAGGGTTTTCGGAGTTGATATTGAAGCTTTCAAAGGGGAGGAGTGTTCGGTTCACATTTAACATTTTCCTGTGAGTTTTTGTCCGTACCTCGCTTTCACTTTCAAATTCCTATATGGATTTCAGATACTGGGAATGTTCGTATTTGTTAAAGTATACTAGTACATGTTGATTTATGATGGTAATATGATTTATATTTTGTTGTATTCGTTTTTTCCGCCTGTGGGGATGTCTTTTTTCCTTGTTTTGAGGAATTGATTCTGCCTGTTGTTTTACATTAAATATATGCAACTTTTTTCTTGTGTGAAAAGTAAAAGTGTTTTATTATATGTATTTGGGGCTGCAGATAGCTCAGTGCGTTGAGGCGCAGGTTTTATGTATCATGTTACTGATCAGCTTTCCTTTAAGGCTCCTGCTCTTACGCATAATTGCCAAGGTACTATCATGTCTTTTAAGGCAAGTTACACTTTGGGTTATATACCTAGACTTTGGAGGAAGGTTAACGTGGTATTTACAACCAAACATAGTAACAAGCTCGAGGATTTACCGAAATCATGTAGACTAATTTGTCGAAATTCTTTCCTACTTAAAACCATTGAGAGGTTCCTTGACGTTCATATCAGCCACTTGATGGAATGTGCAGCTACCCCTTTGCATCGAACACAATTCGCTTATTCGAAGACCTGCATAATCTTATAGGGGCAATTGAGAAATCCCTTAATGATAAGGAAATCGCACTATGTGCATTACTTGACATTGAGGGAGCTATTGATAACACCGGCTATAGCCAGTTTTATCAATTGCTGCATATCCCGAGCCTTTGAACGCAGGGGTATTCCAGCAGCTACTATCACTTGGGTAGAGGCTATGCTACGGGAAAAGGAAATCTTCTCTTCACTGGACAGCACTACCATTAGCGCCAAAGTTATCAAAGGCCATCCACAAGGAATAGCCCTCACACCGTTACTCTTGGTCTCTATTGGTCTCTTATTGTAGACGCACTGCTTTCCAGGCTACATGTGCGTGGTTACTATGCAACGGGATACGCAGATGACATAACTATTGTTGTCAAGGGCAAATTCGAATCCACCGTCTGAGGTGATGGGTGCTGCCCTTGACGTGGTTTTGGACTGGTGCGCCGAAGTGGGGTTAAATATAAACCCACAAAAAAAAACCTAACCTCTGGGACAGTTTCACTAGAAAGGACGGTCCTGGAGTATTTAAATGCGTCGCATTGGATGGGCAACCGAACTGAAATATTCATAGGCTCAATTCTCAATGTCCGAATAAACTCTTTGTTAACTAACAGGGACACAAGTTATTTGAAGCTATAAACAGCCCGATAAGCATTTTCGTTTTCTCATACGTCTCAAGCAAATTACCATGCCATAAAGTGTGGAACTTATCTCAGACCACCATTATGGCAAAATCAGCTGATTTTCTTTGCGGAATTCAATCGTCCACGAATCTATTTTGTATTAGTACGGTCTCTCAGCATATTCCTTTGCAGCTGAGTTTGTTGCGAATTCTCTTCTATCGAATGAATTTCCAGGAACTCTGTTCTTTATGGCCACTTTCATTGTTTTCATTTGAATTTGCAAAAGTGAGCCGTTCTAGCTGTCAAAATCTTAGCATCCGGTATCAGGTGTTGGGTTTTTGATTCGGATAAACTTTCAACCGGAAACCAGTGGTTGGATTTTGTTTTGAATAAGAGATTAATCGAAGGCTAGGGGACGATTAGCGTTTACCCGATTAATAACGCTAAACAGATATTGAGCAAATCAAATTGTGCTAAATGGCAGTTTATTTTTAAAATAAATTTTAATCGGACATTGAGCAACCGGCTCATAATGTAACTAACAAAGCCACACGTATAATATGGCCTTGTAAAAATTTCTGTGAACGGACATCGGGTCTAACACCAAAGATGGTTGAATGGTTGTATTGCATGCTGCGTTGGTATGGTGGCCCAAGGTACAACAAAGCTCAACGATGTTAAACTGTAACAAGGTTCAACGCCTTGCATATCTCGATATAACTGGGGCTATGCGTACATGCCCACTGTCTGCTCTGGAGGCGATCGTTGGGTTGATCCCGCTGCATATTTTCATCAAGAAATAGCAGCTCTCAATGATGTTAGTGTTGCGCAGGTTAATATGAACAAAAGTTTATTGAGTTTATTGAATCAATGTTGACTGGTACACGTCTATTAGGCGACTGGCCTTTAGAAAATAATTACAAAGAACAAAGGCAATGTACAGTATTATATGCTTATGAGTATTAGTGAGCAAGTAAAGAGCGCACTATTCAACACTCCCACTCGCGAATTACTTGCTATTTAAGTCCAAGATTTCTTCGATTTACTTCAAATTTATCCTTTGTAAGCGCCTTTGTGAAGATGTCTGCGAGCTGATTGCAACTTGAGACATGTTGAACTTCAATCTCTCCATTTTGAAGTTGTTCCCTCGTGTAATGAAATTTTACATCTATGTGTTTGGTACGACGATGGAAAGTTGGATTTTGGATGAGTTTTTCGGCTGCCGCATTGTCACAGTACAATTTCGTTGACTCAATTTGTTGACAACCAATGGCTCCCAAAAGTCGTCGCAGCCAAACCACTTCTTTAGCTGCATCGTGGGCTGCTATGTATTCCGCATCTGTCGTCGATGTCGCTACAACTCCTTGCTTACGAGAAGACCATAGAACTGGACCACCATTAAGTATAAGTACCACGCCACTGATGCTTTTTCTGGTGCTAGTACAAGTTGCCCAATTCGCATCACTGTATGCCTGTAATGAGTTACAATTTTCTTCCCCATAAGTAATGCCGGTTCCCAATGTTCCAACAAGATACCTCAATACACGTTTGCCGGCATTCCAATGTTTTCGAGTAGGTGAATCCAAAAACTTCGATAGTTGTGTCACTGCAAATGATAAATCAGGACGAGTCACAACTGCTAAATACATAAGGGCACCGACAAGCTGGCGATATGGTACATCCAGTATTTCATCATCAGGATCAGCTTCAAGTAACATATTTGCTTCTGCTGGAGTCGAAATTGTATTACAGGATCCCATTTGAAATTTATCGACAATCGATCTCGCGTATTTTGATTGTGCTAAATGAATGATTCTGCTATTGCGATGTCGAACAAGTTCTATTCCCAAATAGTATGATGCTTCTGCACTAGTAACCTCGAATTGCTGCTCCATGGCTTTTAGTAAATTGGCAACATCTTGCTTTGACTTTCCAATTACTAAACCGTCATCGACATAGAGCGCTACCATCAATTCGCCATCGTTTAAAGAATATATACATGGATCAGCAGTTGTTGATTTTAGGCCAAACTGTTTCATGAATGTGTCAAATTTTGTATGCCATTGGCGCGGGGCTTGTTTAAGCCCATAAAGACTTTTCTTTAATTGACACACTCTCTCGCTGCCATCCTCGAATCCGTCTGGTTGCTCCATATAAATAACTTCATCCAGATCCCCGTACAAAAATGCCGTTTTAATATCAAATTGGTAAATTTCATAATCCTTCACTGCAGCTACAGCCAATAACGTACGAATTGATTCAAATCTTGCTACTGGCGCAAAAGTTTCATTATAATCTACGCCGGCTTTCTGAGAGCATCCTTTAATTACCAAACGAGCTTTATAGCGTTCAACTGAACCGTCTGATTTCAATTTTAACCGAAACACCCATTTATTACGAATTGTCTTTTTATTCTTTGGCCGATCAACTAAAATCCACGTATCATTTCGTTTCAAAGAATCCATCTCATCAGCCATCGCCCGCTCCCACTGTTTCGCATGCGCTGAGATCCTTGCTTCTTCCAAAGTGGTCGGCAAAGTCACATTCGCAAAAAATGCACTCGCACAAGCATAAATATTATCAATCGATTCCTGGTGCGTATCGTTCTTAATATTCTCATTTTTCAATTTACTGCGTGTTCGATTTGCGATCGTCTCCAAATCACTTTTGCTGTCGTCACCTGGGTCGCGTTCGGATTTATTTGACATCTCCTTACTTTGCAAAATTGCATTCTCCGAATCAGTGGGGATAACTATCTTTGCCATCTGTTTCGGTGCTGATTCATGAATGACGACATCCCGACTAACAATGACACGTCGAGAGCCCGGTTTCCATAAACGATACGCGTTTGATTCGTAGCCAACTAGGTACATGGCTTCGGATTTCTTATCAAATTTCGATCTCTTTGCATCGTTTATTAGAACGTATGATTTACTCCCATAAATTCGAAAATAGCCTACATTAGGCTTCTCACCATGAAATGATTCGTATGGCGTGCGATCATTAAGACGTTTCAAAGGAATGACATTTCGAAATTTTGCTGCCGTCGTAGTTGCTTCTGCCCATAATCCTTTTGGCAAATCTGCACCCGTTAACATCGCACGCGCCATTTCGCATATCGTTCTATTTTGACGTTCTGCACGGCCATTTTGTTGGGGTGTGTACGGCGCGGAAAATTCATGAACAATTAAGTGCTTTCTTAAAAGGTTGTTCATATCTGCACTGCGAAACTCCAAAGCGTTATCTGAACGCATCTTTCTGATATTATGACCCACTGCTTTGAACTCTGCTATAATAGCTTCCACTGCACCAACAATTTGATCTTTAGATTTAAGTGGCTTTACGAAAAGCATGCCCGAGTGATCATCAACGAAAGCAGCCATGTATTTTGCACCACCGAATGAATCCACTGCCATTGGCCCACAGATATCATAATGTACTAATTCTCCAGGTACGGACGCACGATTAGGATTTTCTTTGAATGAGTTACGGCACTGCTTCGCATAGACACAGGCTTCACAAAAAGTGTCATCACACACATTAATTTCCGGCTTAGTAATTTTCATTCCGATGACCGCTGTTCCAGTTGCTAATTGTCGCACTGATCCGTAGTTAACATGGCCGAGCCGTTCATGCCAAACTTGTAGGGTGACTTCTTGGGCACCATAATTAACGATTCCTCCTGCGTTAGTCAAATCCATTTCGTATAGATTATTTCCAAGACGATACCCTGTAGCAATTCGCTTTCCGTTTCGTGTCATTTGAAGCTCATCTCCTACGAACTTGATGTCGATTTGCCTTGTTGTTGCCGCTCCTAATGATAATAAATTTCGACCAAGATTTGGCACGTACAGCACATCCATTAGCGTTATATGTCCACCGGATTTGGATATTACTGCGATATCACCACGACCTCGTGCATATATGACCTCGTTATTGCCAACTGTTACCGGTAGCTTTCCTTCTTCAATGTCTTGCATGTTTGTAAATGCATTACGATCGACTGTCATGTGGTGCGATGCACCACTATCACCAATCCAAGTGCAGGTATTACCGATTAAACAGAATTCACTCGCCAGCATTATGGATCCGCTATGTGTTGAATTCGCCTCAGATTTCTTCGAATGTGTGTGTGAATCATCTGATTTTCGTTTGTTGCAATCCCGTTTGAAATGACCAACTTTATTACAGTAAAAACAACGGCTTTCAGACTTTGGCTTTTTGTTGCGCCAATTTTTAGATTTAGCCACTAGTGCGTCACCAGAATCTTCGGTATTGTTTAACGGTAGATCTTTTCGTTGCATTTCAATAAGTAGCAATTGCTCCCGAAGCATTTCAAATTTTAGCGTTTCACCTTTAGCCGCTTGTATGTAATATGTGTCACGGAACGAATTGAAATGAGGGGGTAGATCGTGGATAAGTTTTGCTACAAGACACGCATCACTCAATTCATCACCTGTTGCCTTTAGCCTTTGGACAATAACGGATAATTCAGCACAATAACTGGAAACTGATTGTCCCTCTTTGAACTTTAATGAGTGAAGCTCTTGGTTCAAAAGATACTTGTTTCCTTCTGTTGTTGGCTCGTAAATACTTCTAATTTTCGTCCAGATAGCTGCAGATGTTCCGCAATCCCGTATGCTTGCATGGTCATTATCGCAGAGTCCACCTGATAGAATCCGCATAGCTTTCGCATCCAGTTTTCTCCATTCTCGCACCTTCCCTTGATTATCGCTCGATACAGCCGGACAAATTTCTTCACCAGAAGCGTACTCGTATACTCCCACGCTTCTTAAACAAGCTGAAACCTCGAATTTCCACCGCTGATAATTTGCTTTCGACAATAGCGGTATCCGCAAGTCTTCACTTTGTGCCATTCTGTACAACCGTCTCGCGAATAAAGACACTAATAGCAATCACAAAACTAAACACGACTTGATTCAATCTGGCTATCCTGGGCCCATAACCTGTTGCGCAGGTTAATATGAACAAAAGTTTGCGCAACAGTTAGGATACATCTAATCTCAGATGCATGCGGTAGTCACAGTGATCACATGAGCATTATGAAACAAATTCCTGGCATGCAGGTCTGGCTAAGATCAGATTTAATGACCACGGAGTTATGCTTCGGCAATAAATTCATAGCCCTCATCCTGTGCGAGCGGTGCCCTGATTCAAGGAATATAATGTGGTACACCGATGGGTCTAAAACTGAACAAGGAGTTGGTGCGGGAGTCTTTGCCTACCCCCCCCCCCCCCCCTCCCCATCCCCCTAGTTTTTTTTATTCGCTCATCAAAATGCTGAAAGTAATGGTTGGGCTATCTTGTGTTAAAAATGGGCAAACGAAATAGCGTGGAAGAGCACATAAATATGGAAAATTTGAAAATTTGGTGTTAGCGACTCGCCCCAGAAAACTTGTTTTGTTAATAACTTTTTTTCTAAGGGTGGGCAAACGACATTTTTTCTTGGGTCTACGATGGGCAAACGAATTGCACAAATTGCACGAATTAAATTTTAAATTTGCGTTTTTTGTTTGTTTACTAGCATTTTGATGAGCGAATAAAAAAAATTGGCGGGTGGGCAATCGAAACTAATGGTTGCGTATTCTTGTGTTAAAAATGGGCAAACGAAATAGCGTGGAATGGCACATAAATATGGAAAATTTGAAAATTTGTTGTTAGTGACTCGCCCCAGAAAACTTGTTTTGTTGATAACTTTTTTTCTAAGGGTGGGCAAATGAAAATTTTTCTTGGGCAAACATGGGCCTACGATGGGCAAACGAATTGCATAAATTGCACGAATAAAATTTAAATTTAAATTGGGGGTGGGTAAACGAAACTAAAAGTTGGCAATATTGTGTTGACGATGGGCACACGAAATAGCGTAAAATGGCGGATAAATGTGGAAAATTTGAAAATTTGTTGTTCGCGACTCGCCCCGAAAGAATTATTTTGTTAAAGGCTGTTTTTGTAAGGGTGGGTAAACGAAACTTTTTCTTGGGCTAACATGGGCCTATGACTGACAATTGAATTGAAAAAATTCCGCGAATAAAATTTCAGATTTGCGTCTTTTATTTTTACAAGCATTTTGATGAGCGAATAAAAAAAATAAGGGGTGCGCAAACGAAAGTAAAGTTTGAGCATTTCTGTGTTAACGATGGACAGACGAGATGGCGTGAAATTGCGCATAAATATGGAAAATATTAAAATTTGTTTCTTTGCGACTCGCCCCAGAAAAATTGTTTTGTTAATAACTTTTTTTCTAAGGGTGGGCAAATGAAACTTTTTCTTGGGTAAACATAAGCCTCGGATGGGCAAACGGATTTCACAAATAGCGCGAAAAAAATTTAAATTTGCATTTTTTATTTTTTACAAGAATTTTGATGTGCGAATAGAAAAAAATCGAAAGGTGGGCAAACGAAAGTAAAAGTTGGTCAATTTTGTGTTAACGATGGGCAAACGAACTGCACAAATTGCGAGATTAAAATTATAGATTTGCGTTTTTTGTTTTCTACAATCATTTTGACGTGCGAATAAAAAAAAATTGAGAGGTGGGCAAACGAAAGTAAAGGTTGGGCAAACCTGGGCTGACGATGCGCAAATGAAATAGTGTATAAAATCTCAAAAAATTGAAACTAGAATTTTCAGTGGCGCCCTACCTTTGAAAAAATACATTTGCTAATACCTTTTTTTCTAAAGGTGGGCAAACGAAAATTTTTCCTGGGCATACGTGGGCTAACGATGGGCAAACGATTTACCTAGTTTGTATGAAAAAAAATCATCTCGAGGAGCAAACTTCACAGACCTCTGCTTTACTCTGCTCTGTACGAAAAAAACGCTTTGAAATTAACTGCAGCGATTTGCTGAGCTACTGAAATCAGATGTGACTGGTGATATTGACATAAAAAAACTCGAGGCTCTGGAACTTTAATTTTATAAACTTTTGACGAAAAATTCATTAGAATCGTGCTTCCCGAATGTAGAAATATTGTTAAGCATTTAATTGAGTTTGATGATCACCAACTGCTGCGGAGATCGTTCTGTTTCAACATTGAAGCGCATCAAAAATGTGTTTCGAAATACAATCGGACAAGAACGTTTAAACAATATCACGGTAATGAACACAGAAACAGATTTACTTAGAAATATTGATTTGTCGAGTGCGTATCTTTAAGTTTGCCCACATTAAATCACGAAAAATCTATTTGTAAATGTGCTGTTTTATTTTATCCAGTGGAAACTCGATTATCTGGACCTCTGTTAAATGAATTCTCGATTATCCAGATTGCCTGCGGCAAGTGATTTCATGATTAAGGTTGCAGCATTTTAGTAATTTTAATAAAATCTGTACGTAAGTACGTACGAAAATGTATCATTAACCCTAGGAAGATAATCATATGACAACGTACCCAAAAGATCCACATGCGTGCGACGTAGGTTATCATCCAATTATCCAGATTTTCGATTGTCCGAATGGGAATGACTTACGACAACAATTAGTCCGATTATTCGAGGTTCCAGTGTATTCTAAACTTTAATTCCTAATGCAAATCAAGGGCCCCTCGCTCACATTTTCTACGGACCCCGCGCTGGCTTTATCCGGCACTGGATTCATGAACTAGAAGACGCGATGTTTGAGCCAAGACGACTTGAAGCAATGACGGGCGGAAGCCACATCCCGCGGATGACACATAGGACACACATGGGGAGAATCCTGTTCGGATGATATGACTCATCCTGAATGAAAATATCTGTCTTAAACACAATTTGTCGTTCACGGATAATTTACTGTAATTTCCTTTTTTATCGATATATTCACATCTAATCTGTCAACATCCCCACAGGAAATATGTCAATTCACAGGAAGCCATTCAACTTCTTTCGAAAACTTTTATATCAATCCATCATGGAAAATACCGCCTTGGGCCCTTGTCACACATTCCATTTACAAAGTTTAAATAAGAAATTCCCTTTGAACGCTGTTCGTCCTCAAAAATTGAAATAAAAAAGTAAGACAGTATTTTAACGGCAGACGCCTTCACGTCGATGTCACGTTCCTGATGTACTCTGGTAACCGATAACTACTATCCAAGTGAACAGGCATAGGATACTCGACGTTCTAGTCACAAACATTACTAATGGTTTCCTGTAGGCTCCTTTCCGTGTATGATACTGTGCGTCTTCTACACGCTTGTTCCCAAAGGTAATTCTGTTAAACATGACTCTCGGAGAAGCCACAATATTTCTTTTAAATCCGATTGCCGGGAGAAATGGATGTGGGGGGGTGAGGGATGTCGGGTATAGGTGAGTAGGAAAGGCAGATGACATCAGATTTTATTAAGAGAAAAGCAAGCAATGACTTCAAAGCTGCTGTTTTTTTTGTGGAAAATGAAAATATAGCCACAATGGACTTAAAAGAGTCCTTTGTCTTCAAATTGACTAAGAAGAAGACGACTGAATGGAAGGTTGAAATAAAGCACGATAAATGGCAAAGCCACACGTGTAAAGTGTATAATTTCACAGAACATGAAAGCATACATACATGTATAGTATGTTTTCATTCCGCTGTTCGTTATGTGAGTTTTATAAAATAATGCCGAAAAAAATATCAGCATCCTATTAAATTTCTTCTTTGGGGCTTGCACGGCAACTCGCTGCCAATATTAAAGCTTTCTTCATTTCTGAAATTTAAATTCAATATTCAGTAATCCTGCGAAACATCTTAATTTAGATTATAGATTATAGGAATTGGGAGGAAATTAATATCCACGTAGAAACCGCAAAAAAATTTGTGTATCGATGGAAAATTGTCGATTTTTATAAAACCTTTTGCTACGACCCTATGTTGTCTGGCTTCCCATTTTAGGTGAAATTTAAAACCTCTGATTTTTTCCGTCAGAGAGATTTGATCCCCCTCCTTGACTCCCAATCGGACTTCTACGGATCAAAAACTGTGGACTGAATAAGTCACTAGCCAAAAGTCGGAGTACGTCACTCAACGACTTACGTACATAAGTATTTCGTTTCAAGGAAATTTATGTAAGTCGAAATTTTACGTAAGTCGAGGTTCGTTCTAATATAGATAGCAATATTGTCTTAAATGCCAACAAAATTTGAAAACTCGAAATAGGATTTATTAATAAAAGCAGTTTCTTCATAGTAAATTATTAAGGTAATCACTTTTCACTTTATGTTTTTAGTACTACTAAAAGGGAGCTCCGTGGTGGAACACGTAATCCTCTTGGGAAAATGAAGAGGGCAATTGTTCAACAGAGATAAGCGCAACGGTCAGTAGGATTTATATCATTTTGTTCCAGGTTTCTTGACGTGGAGTGCTGGAGTGGTTTGTACAAGGATGAGTTGTCAGCACATCGCTTAACCCCATTCAGGGGTGGCCTCGGAGATAGCTGCTTCAGATGGTTTAATAAGCGTGCTGGAGTTCACACAACTATGTTGCAGGTCCAACTACACAAATCATTCCATCCTACTAAATCTGTGACGCTTAGGTGTTGGTCAACCACTCAGGCTACAGGTTTCAGCCTTTTTCTAAACTGTCTTATCGCTTAGACTTGGCCGTCCGCGGTTTGGCCCAATGCCGTTATCAGGGGGCGCCCACGAGGAGGACTATGGAAAAGGTCTTTTGCCCCCCTTCGCTTCAATTATTGCTTGCGAATATTTTTCATGTATTTAGAACCATTGTTGGATATTTATTTTTTTGAACGCAATTTTTGTCTTTGTTGTTTTTCGATTCATTATTGACGCCGCAGAAAAAAAAACTTTTGTTTGTCTGGGTTGATTTGCTTGTGACTACTTACCGTCGATAATAAGTGCGCTCTGGGAAAACCTTAAGCGCTGCTAGTTAGGTTAGGTGCGTGGGTTGTCTTAACATGTGACCTTACACTTAGACTACATGTGGGTCCGTTGTGGTACCGTCAGAGTCTCCGTACCTCACTCTAAAATCTAGTTTTTAATTCAGCCGGTGCTAGCAATAAAATGATTGAGCTGAACCGCGCTATCTTGGTTGAAGGCCTCCAAGTCGTAGAAGAAGGAAAAACCAAGAAATCTCCTCCTCCTGACCGCTAAACCTCTGCAATGACACAAAAGGTGAATAATACTTTCCTCCTCACCCACATAATCACAGCTTCTACTGTAGTCATAGTGAGAAAAACGGAGCCTTCAGGCGAGCTCCCCAATGAGGCAGTGCCCTGTGATGACCCCCACCACCCTGGCGATGTGTAATCTACTTAATGGCACCTGGCTAGGATCGAGTCTAGCCTAGATCGCCCCCGTTGCTTGGTACGAACTATCACTGAGCCGCATCTTGTTTTGGCTCTGTCGACCGCAGCGGACTTAATTGCCATTTTACATACTGAAAAGACATTTTTTTGATTTCACTATTCCCAGCCACAGTGCCGATTATTCCCTCACGCGCAAGCTCATCCGCTCTGCCCCTGTGACTCGTTATCCAAGAAAGCGCAATCTTGAAAAACTCACTCATTACCGCGAGGGCTGAGCAAAAGTCCGTAGTTGCTTGACTATCCGTGAAAATAGTTATGTATTTGGCAGTTACCACTTGACTTTCCAGCTAGGTCAAAGAGCCTCACAAATCGCCGAAACCAGCAGGTTGCAGAAGGCTAAATGTCGTTCACCAGACATTAGTATAGGACGTACCACAGTAGTATATATCCAATGTACCGCGTTCACCAGGCCCAGTTTTTATCAATGGCGTTTATTGGACTTCCAGGTTAGTGTGCGGAATCTTCCTGTTTCGTAAAAATTATGAGAATTCTCTGTATTCGATTAGAGAGAATTTGTACAAAACTCCGAAATTTTCGATTTAGGAGTGACAGTGGACTAAATTAAATTAAAGCGGAAATTAAAGAATTTTAAGAATTCTCGTTGGACGGCCTAGAAACACCTGGAGAAGATCAGTTGAGGTCGAGGGTAAGTCATTAGGCAAATCGTGGAGACAGCTGAAGGCGATGTTGGCGAACAGAACGAGGTGGAAAGTCAGCGTGGTTAACGCCCTATGCCCCACAACTGGTTGACAGGATCCAGAGAGAGAGAAGAATTCTCTCTAAATGCAACAGAGAGAATTCTCCTAATATTCGCGAAACAAGAATGTTCCTAGTTTTCTATCTAGGTTAAGACCGAAGAATTTAGCCTTGCCAGTAAAAGTAAGTTTCTTTCCGTGCTATTTGGGAGGTTCGATAGGACAGAGCGTATGCCGTCTCTGGTGAAAATTACAAGCTTCGTCTTGTCTGTGTAAATCCTAACACCACAATGGTTTGCCTAATCGGTTATAATGGACAGGGCATTCAGTACCTCACTGAGGACGTCGCAAATCTATCAGAAACGGCGATTGGAACATAATCTGCAAAAACAGTGACATCTTTTCCAGAAGTAATCTATTGACGACCAGATTCCAAGGAAGTGGAGACAATATATCACCTTAGGGAGCTCCGCTACAAAAGCGGCTACTTAGAGATGATGCGCCCAGAGTAACGCGAATAAGCCTCGATAGTAGCAACTTATTTATATATTTACAGAGCGACTCACCGACATGTAGGCTGAAAAGTGTCTAAAAAATCAGGCTGGGTCTTACAGGGTTGAACTCGCACTAGATATCCAGGAAGGCAGTCGTGATGAAATCCTTATGATCGAGAGATTTTTCAATAAGGCAGACGAGAGAGTATAGTATAGAGCCGTATCCACTGATATGCCATCTTCCGCGAGCGAGCTTTAGACGGAGTTAAGGTTCCAAATTGGATCATTCACGGGTGTAAATTTGAACTAGAATGATCCTCATAGATTGGATGAATCGCGAATGGGATTATACGTATATTACATTTAGCTCTAAATTGGCCAAATTTTAACGTTGGCTTTCCTCTCGGCGCCCTTTCAGAGTCGGCGCCCCAGGCGACCGCCTGTTTCGCCTTAGCTTTTGACCGGCCTTGAGCTCACGCATCGGATTGTGAAGGCAGTGGGTCGCATCATACCGACAAATACCGCCTGAGAGGTGAGGCTCGGTCCGGAAGGCAGCAGTCGTTCGATTCTGAGAGTACAAACGGCCAGACCGATCGAAAATCATCGTCGTAGTTTTCATTTTATGTTCCTAGCCATATCTTATTTAGATTTTTGCCGTCTCAAATTAGTATTTGTTTCGCCAGAGAAAAAATCGAGTTATTGTCGGACAATGGGTTTTCTTTAATGAAGTGCTCGGTAGCCGTGTGGCCACGGCCACGGTACTGGGATACTATATCTAGAGAGACGGAGGTTCAACCCTTGGTGTATAATAAAAACTGCCTGTGGGTACTACGAGTACTGGAACTCTCACAGCGCTCCGAGCTTATCAGTATAAAAATAACGTGGATTGGAGGTGCATGCTAGCAACTGCATCATCCGAAAAAATATAAGCTTTCGAAACATCAATTAAGCATAGTAATGCAAGAGATTTTGACTTACCGGTGCCCCTGAACTCCTCCAGGGGCATGGGCGAGGCAAGGCAAGGCAATTAACACATTTCTTTAATCAGAATTTATTCCCGGTCGGAGTGCGAACCCATAAGCCAAGTTTCACAAGTATTTAAAATAAAAATTCAGAATTGACTGCTTAAAAGCAAACGTTTTTATTAATCTTTCTAATACAGCGAATAATTTTCAGCCTTTCCTGCGGGTAAATTAACAGAAGTATGCGATTCAATCCTTTGCATACCGGCACCTTCAAGATTAAAAATTAAAACACATCGCTTAATGTTTAATGTACGAGTCGACCTGGAAAATAAATTCACAATCCATTTTCAGTACCATACAATTCCAACAAAGAAACGAAATTTTTGAATAGCTCCATTCAATTACGCCCGTACTTGAGTTGTAGTTGATCAACGAAAAGAAGAACGAAATAATGAAACGTTTTTGTTGAAAAGTAAGTTATCAACTGAATTATTCAACAGGGTTGTCCGATATAATGAGATTAGCTGATATGTGGCTCACGAAAACGAATGTCCTGTTCGTGTCTTCGAGCAGTGATACAAAGAATAAATATGACAGTCTCATTTGTTATTTATATTCTTTCCTTTCCATGGAGGCGAACTTCAAAAGACAATAATGAAGACATCAAGAGATAGATATCAATAAAAGTCCCTAAAAGCATCGATGACTTGATAATATTCTCTTGCCTCTAGGTTTTCTAAAATTCTAGCAATAAAAAGAAAATTCAGTGGCCTTTTAAAATGGAAGTCCATCCTGGCCTACCGTCCGCAGGTTATCGGCTTTCATATTTCTTAGTCGAAGGCATGATTGATGGGATGGGATGGTTCCGTGCGTCCTGTGTAGGATGCTGGAGGAGTTCATTGACGACTAACGATGAACACAGTGTTTAGTAAATGCCGATTTGTGGAATCGTGGATATTAACATTCTTGTTTGTAGTTGAAGTGGATAAAAGCAGACAAGGACTATTTACGTTTACATTGATCAGTTAATTAAAAATTAATGGATGCGAATAAGATGGGGTGGGCGTTGAAGTGAATGAATAGTTTCACAATGAGAGGGATTGAAAGGAGAACTGCTTTGAAAGTTGAATTATTCTTTTAACTCTTAAACTACGGACTGGGTTCCAGGGGATCTAATTCAAATTTCATTTTTGATTTTATTTAAAATATTATACCTATACATACCTATCTACATTTACTTTTAGTCCGAGATTTTTTTTTTGTGATTTTAGATTGACTTTTCTGAGGCATGTTTGCAATTGAGTCACAGGGAAGTAAGTATGCAGTTTCAGGCCATGGGCAGAGTAAAAGATTGAAGCCGAGAGGGGTGCTGGATCGAGCATGAATATGAGAATATGAGAAATTCTCCCCGTGCATAGATTTCCACATAAAAACGGGCATACGTGCCAGAGTAAAAGCAAAATCGGGCCCAGTCGGAAACTGATTCCCAAGCTTCAACCGAGAAATATGGCCGTGACAAGCTTCCTCGAGCAAAGTCGGCCGGGCTGGAAGCGAATTTCGAAACGTAAACGAGAAACGTGATCATGGCAAGATGATTTGAGAGTCGTAGATTTCTTTCCCCTTGAATGTTCCAACTCAATTTCCCAAGCGAAATTGTGGAATGATTTTTTGCTAAGATTTCATTCATGTCAAAAAGAAGAAATTAAATTGTAACCATCATACAATTCGTGCCAAACGCAAGAAGAATTAGCTGAATCACTGGCAGTGACTCAGCAAGCCATCTCGAAACGCCTCAACGCCATGGTTTAAAACCGAGAGATATTGAACGTCGATTATTTGCATGCGAACAACTGTTTCAAAGGCAGAATCGGAAGGGATTTCTACATTGCATCGTAACCGGCGACGTAAAATGGGTCCGTTACGATAATCCCATACGCAGAAAGTCATGGGGAATGCCCGAACATGCCTCAACGTCGACGTCAACGGCAAAACCAATATTCACGGCGCCAAGGTTATGCTTTGCATTTCGTGGGACCAGCTCGGTGTGATATACTACGAGCTACTGAAACCGAATGAAACTATCACAAGAGATCGGTACCGAACGCAATTGATGCGTTTAAGTCGAGCATTAAAGGAAAAACTACCACAGTACCAAGAAAGACATGACAAAGTCATCCTCCAGCATGACAATGCTCGGCCACACGTCGCAAAAGTGGTGAAGACATACTTGGAAACCCTGAAATGGGAAATCTTGCCCCACCCGCCGTACTCCCCAGACATCGCTCCTTCCGACTACCTTCTGTTTCGTTCCATGGCGCACGGCCTGGCTGATCACAATTTTCGTTCGTACGAGGAAGTCGAAAAATGGATCCAATCATGGATCGCGTCGAAAGCGCCTCCTTTTTCCAAGATGGAGCCCGAAAATTGCCGGAGAGATGGGTGAAAGTCGTCGCTAGCGATATACAGTACTTTGAATAATACATATGTAAGTACTTTTTGACAATTTAGCTTTTAATTCCAGGAAAAAACGGTGGAAGCAAAGTTGTACACCTCCTTATATGTAACTAATGGCGGAGCTAGGGTGGGTAAAATTTTTTTGCCTCAAAGGCACATCGCGATTTTGCTTCTATGGGTCGTTCCAAGAAACTTTGCCAAAGAAATCATAGGTCTAAATTCAATTTCGAGCCGCCCAAAATTTCAAAATAGGTTTTTTCCAAAATATTCAAAAATCGAGTTAGATGTTGCGTTGAAAAGACAAAAAAACCTTATTTTTTCTCTAGCCAAATGTGTATGCGGGGGTTTTTGGGGTCGAGGAATCCTTTTTTGACATTTATTTTTATTCTTGAGTACCGCCAGAGGGCGCTTCCGTGCATTTGTTTGAATTTATCGCCTTTTCTTGGGGAAAATTGACGAAACTGTTGCGGAAATCGACGAGAATTTGTCTTTCTCATAATGCAAGCGCAAATTTTAAATAGCCCAAAGTGTTTAGCGTTGAAAATTAGGTGGAATTCCTATTCACGACCTATATCGATTTCATTCAATTTAAGAAAAAAAATCGATTTTTATACCCTAGACTTTTAGTATGGGGTATATTGTTTTTGTGACGACGAAAATGTAAGAAATATATTTGAAAATGATCAGGGTCACCTCCTGATTCGATTAAGCCATGTCTGTCTGTCCGTCTGTCTGTCTGTCCGTCTTTCTGTCTGCCCGTTCACACGATAACTTTCGATAGAATGAAGCTTGAGTCTTGAAATTTTGGCCAAATATTGGCAGTATGATCTAGTTGGCTGGTATTGAAAATGGGCATGATCAGGCCAAGGAGACGCCTACCTCCCCTACATATGTAAAATAATTAAATCTTACCAAAACTCCCGACTAAATAAACGTGAGAAGCTCTAGCTTTGGTAGATTGTTCGTGAGGGTAATCTCATATTCTTCTGGAAAAATAAAATCGATCGGCTGAAAACTAACGGTACTTTTCTTACAAAGATCCCCGCACTACCCTACTTTTTACGTTTTTTTGCTATAACTCTTGAACCAATTGACGTAGACACCTGATTTTTGACATGTAACCCCGAAGCAAGCAGTTGCTTGAGTATAAATGAGTTGGGCGTAATCAGATCAAAGGAATGCCTACCTCCCCTACAAATTTAAAAAAATTAATTATTCTTTTAATTACGATAACTTTCGACAAAATTAATCTAGCGGGTTGGAAATTTGGTAGAATATTAGTAGTGAGATCTAGTTAGTTGGTAGTAAAAATGGGCAAGATCCAATCCGAGGAACCTCTACTTCCCCTACAAGTGAAACTTCAAATAAGCGATAACTTTTGGTAGAATGAAGCCAGCAAGTTGAAATTTTGGTCAAATGTTTGAAATGAAATTCAGTTAGTTGGTATAAAAGATGGATCAGATCCGACCCAAGAAACCCTTACCTCCCCTACAAATGAACTTTAAATAAGAGATAACTTTCGACAAAATTAAGCTAGTGGCTTGAAATTTCGGTCAAATGTTTGTACTAGGATCTACATAGTTGGTTGTTATTAAAAATACACAAGATCCGACATAGGAAACATCTACCTCCCCTACATGTGAGACTTCAAATGAAGCTAGCGACTTGAAAAATTCGACAAATATTTGTAGTGTGTGTTAGTTAGTTGTTTTTGATGGTCAAGATCCTTCTGTATGATCACCAATCTCCCCTATCAAGTGGCCATATGGGAAACTCACTTTTAGTGCATATGGTCGTTACCAATTTGTACTTTTGGTATCACCACTAGTTCTATAAAAGTCTAGCGTAGGTTCCAAAGCGTATAGCTTTGGACTATGTCTTAAGATAAATTTTGAAAAAAAAGAAAAGTTAAATAAGGAAAAATCAAGCTTTGTTCATTTAGAGAGTAAATAAAAAAAATCGATTTTTATTCCTTAAATTGAATGAAATCGATATAAGGTCGTAAATAGGTGTTCCACCTAATTTTCACCGCTGAACATTTTCGGCTATTTAACATTTGGGGTTGCATTATGGGAAAGTCAAATATTCGTCGATTTCCGCAACAATTTTGTCAATTTTCCCCAAAAGAAGTCAATAAATTCAAACAAATGCACGGAAGCGCCCTCTGGCGGTACTCAAAAATAAAAATAAATGTCGAAAATTGATCCCAAAAACCCCCACATACACATTTGGCTAGAGAAAAATAAGGTTTTTTGCCTTTTCAACGTAACATCTAACACGATTTTTAAATATTTTGGAAAAAAACCTATTTTGAAGTTTTGGGCGGCTCGAAAATGTTTTTAGACCAATGGTTTCTTTGGCAAAATTTCTTGGAATGACCCATAGAACCAAAATCGCAATGTGCTTTGTACGTTTTTTCGGCCCCCTACAATTTGACTAACCCTACGGAGCATGCAGTTGAAAGTGCCTTGAATCGAACGGTGTGCCTTTTTAAATTATTTGCATTTTTTTCGGAAAACTGTGGGTGTTGAAAGACAAAGTATTTGAAATAGTTTCACTCGATCATATGATCGACTGCGCCACCAATAAGAAACCGCGCCACTAGTAAGAAACCGCGCTACCAACGTGTTAAAATGATCAAACCAATCTAACTTTAATTTTGTGACAATTGTCGTGTCGTTATCAACAAAGGACACATATCCCAAGGATTTGCCCAAACTTCTAATGATGTTTGCGTGACATTTAACAGATGTGAAAATAAATGTCTAATTCTCAGCGATATGTTAATAATTTTGTAAATTTTATTATTCGGTCTAGTATCCGAATAGTCCAGGCTATGAACGCCGCAAAAGCGTGATTGAGAAAAAATCGAATAGTTTGGAAATAAGGCACAAATTTAAGGGACACTCCTTCCAATTTATATGCAGTTGGCGGTAGTCCGGAGGTGTAGGATAGAAGGGATCAAAGATCCTTTTTTCGCATAATTTTATGTGCTTCCGCTTGGCTTTAAACTACTCTACAGTTCCGGGATCCAATGTCAATGACGACTTTGTTATATATAGGTACATTGAGGAAACGGTTTTCAATTGGGCAAAATTTCAAAACAACACGTTTTTTTCGCTTTTTTTTGGTTCGTTTCCTGGATTAACAGTAGGTATAGTATAACGAAAGCAGTTGAGAAAAGTTGTGAAAATAGATGAATTTTCATTTGATACTTTGATTATCCTATAGATATTGACTGGCATTTACTCACTTCGCTCCTTTAGGTTAAGTCGTTTTCAACTGAAAAAATGCAGAGGACTATCTGTTACCCTGGCCGCACACTGTTGAACACGAATACGAACATGAACATGGTCCAAGTGGACCGGTTTTCTTCAGATTTGTGTGAAATATATGTGTGTGTGCTTGAGCTATTCGGAGGATACTTGTACCATGTTCGTGTTTAAGTTCGAGTTCGTGTTTCACAGTGTGTGGCCACGTCTCACCCCCATAGCTCAAGGTCATACAATTAACATAGATTTTCCGATCAACCCGAATATTGAAAATAAACAGAAACTTTATGTGGACAAGAGTTACGCTTGTAGGGGAATGGATTAGGTGTTTTCAAACGTTATTGCTGATGGAAAAAACATTGGCCTAGTCTAGTGAAAATCGACACGTTTAAATTACTCATAAATATATAAATATATACATCACACTTATGACTGTCAGGAGTGTATTTAGTTCTCAGTTGGCACGATCTATAACATATTCATTCAATTCGGGCAAGTGATAAGTTGGCTTAATACAAGTACTCCTTAAAAATGCTGCAGAATTTTGCTTTGGATCCGGGCGTTTTCGGGAATCGTCTAATTAGGCTTCAGCTATTACAATTGCGTTTACTTGGATACGTTTATCCAGCGGATGCTTTTTTTAAAGTATTTCATTTTGTGCGAGGACTCATTTCAACAGTGATATTATTTATTTTAGTAGCGGCACAGGTAGGCCATTTTGGGTGAATTTCAATTGGATAAGTGTGATGCAAGTCTACGGTGCCGTCAAATAGAAAATGTATCGCCTGCCGGGAACAATAGTGATACAACTCAAAAAATTCATATTTTACAGGAGAGCGAAATAACATTCGAAAAATTTGTATAGTAAAAAAAGCACGTCGAAATCTAAATAAGAAAGAACTTTTTTTATTTAAACAAGCATTTAATGGATTCGTTATTACTATTAGCTTATTTTTAAAAGTTCCGTTCTCTTAAGTTTAATGAAAAATAATACCTTTAGTAAGTTGTGACTTCTTCCTTTTGTGATCTAATATAACACAATACTAAATGAAAATGTGGTCACAGCCCAAAATATGACGATGTTCTAAAAGTTGGACATATAAAAAAGGCTCAAGTTGCTCTGAAACATAGTCACAAGTCGACATTATGACCGTTTATGTGTATTAAAATAAAAATAAATATACCAACTGTATTGGCGCAATCACTGATATGACGGTATTCTTCCGCAGCTGTTTCTGTTAACCACAAAAACCATAGTGACACATTTTCATCTCTAGTGGAAACTTTTGAAAATAGTTTTATGACTTTTCCTGTTTAAAATGCAATAATCACAAAAAATGAAATTTTTAGTTGTGTTACTATTCTTGTTGGCAGGTGACATGTTGAGTTCCACTCGTATTATAAACAAGTCCAAAGTACCGTGTGGACTGTTCAAGTGAAAATTTTGCTAATTTTCAAATTTAATTTAATTTTCAATAAAAAAAATTATAAAATTATTGTGCTTTTTACAGGTTAAGTACAACCAATTAATACAAATTCCTTTTTAAACAGTTATATGGTATTTGGCTTAACTATGATAATTTCAACATCTCATTTCAAATGTTTGGCGGATTTGTAACATTCATTAACATTGTTACCAGGACTTTCGTATTTTACATGTGCAACAAAGGTAAGGTTATTAATATTAACCCTAGATTACCGCATGGGGTGCATTTTCACCCCAAGCCTACTTTGACCATCTGTTAAATTTCAGTGTCAATTTTTTTTTGCCTGGAGTCTTCAGTACCTTTAAGTTGAACTGTTTTCTATTGTTTTTTGGTATTCACTTAGCCGTGCGATTTTTTCTGAAATTTTCAGAATTTTTTGAAAATGGTTTGTCACTTTTTCATCTTAGGGTGCACCCCAAAAAGATTAACATTTTTCTCAATCACAATCACTCAAAATCACATAGGTATAGTAACTGGGAATATATCATATATCGTAATTGGGAAGATTTTTAATAAAAATTAATCAAGATCTGCCGTAAAAGCTAAGAAAGTTTTATGAATAAATTCTGTAGTGAAGGTGGTTCCGGCTGGCATGTGACGAGAGAAAACAATTTTTGATCAAGTATCACATGCATTTCTGGCTTTTCTCTCTTCATTTCTTGGGCACATGTGGCATCTGGCCTAAAAATTAACTTTGGAAAACATTCAAAAATCAATATATCAATCAAAACACATTTCGTATCTAAATTTTTTACTTTTTTTCGGGGAAGAATTTCATCAAGTGATTGAATACGAGTTGGCCAAATTCTTTGCAAAATTCTAAGAGCATCAACACCGTCTTAGCCAATTACTTGGTGATTCGAAGGATCTGAACGATTTTCTAGTTCCGACTCAATCAATTCCCTCGCAAGCTGTTTCAACTTGTCATTTCAGTACCAAGAGTTTCTATTTTCAATTGATGTATCGAAATTTTTAGAAATGATGACAAATGCCAGGGCAACCACGTCCAGTAAGTTATGAAATACGATCATCGGCCAACGTCGATTTTGGCGAGCACAGGAATAAATTGATATCATTTGATCAAAAACATCAACACATCCTTTATTTTTGTTATAGTCGTATATGATTTCTGGTTTCCCAATGATATTTTTATTTCTTGTGTGGTGTATTGACAATAAAACAACCTGTTTATTCATTTTCGGAACATACGACACCAAAGCCATTTCATCAGAGAACTCAAACATTGAATCATAAACTCGACGATATACTTTTTTTGCCGTTTTCCCTTTGGGGTTGATAATTTGCTCTAATGCATGATTCAGGTCAAAGTCTTATCATCACCACCGACATGAAAGGGGTCTTCTTCTTCGTCAACTAATCCCAACAATTGCAGTACTAATTGTTGCCTGTCTCCACTATCCCCCATCACTGCTACGATCAAAACGTCTCAAGGTTCTATTGATTTCTGCCATCTTATTATTATTATTTCACAATATACAAAATATTCACCTCTTTCCACGTTTTTAGATTTTTTTTTTTACTTTTCACTGTAAAATTTCATATACTTTTCTTGTCACAATATCTTTCGTATTTTGTTGCCGAAAAAGTAAAGTAAGTCACTTATTCTTGACTATATTCCACCCCATCGAAAAGAATGTCCTTTTATCTCCACCAAAGGACTCGAGATGGTATTTAGAGTACTCGAGTGCATTCGCCTCTTCACCCCGATTCCTATGACACACGTCTTGAATATATTCCACTCCATTGTCAAGAATGTCCTTTCCCCACCACCAAAGGACTCAAAATGCAATTTACACTATTCCAGAACATTCGCCTCTTCACCACGATTCCTATGACACCCATCTTGCTTACTTTACACTACATTGCCAAGAATGCCCTTTTCCTTATCAAAGGACTTAAAAGGCCATCAACAGTAGTCTAGTACATTCCTATGAAGATGTATAGTACAATATATTCCCCTCATTCGTAAAAATACGAATAATCGTATTTGTATATGATCATAATCGATTATAATCGATTAATCGAAACAATACGATTAATTGTATATGATCATAATCGATTAATCGTATTCTTTCAATTAATCGTATTCTTTTGTTCGTTACCGCTTCTCTCGTAGCCTTTTTATACGGTTTTCTCGACGCGATTTTTTATAATCGGTAGAATCAAAACAATTTTTGGATGCGAATGGTTTTGTGTTGTTAAATTTTTTGTTACTTTGCATAATTTCTAGACTATGTTACATGGCGTGTAGTGTTAAGACCGGTTATTTCAATTTCTCGGAAGCCGATTTGTTTTTACTGGATATTCGCTGCAATATGTTTTGCCCATCTCTAATATTAAACTTTCACTCAACATTTTGTGTGTTTATCCCACAAGAAACCATGTTTGCAATCTGATTTAATTGGCGATATCCTTTATATTAGTTTTTGTCCCTTTATGGATTGCAAATTTTCGTTTAAAATTAGCCCGAAAAAAATATTAAAACTAAACAACTAATTGGTTAAATTTCGTCGAGATGTTTTTATTTTTCGAAGTTAATATTACATTATTGTATGCATTTCGAGGCAATTAACACCTCATCCTCAGCAAACGCGTTGCTAACTAAAGAAAATTCGAAATTCAAATTTTAACAAAAACTATTGAAAATCATAAAAAATATGAAAAATAATATAAACATGTATGTAATGTAGTATGGTGTCGTACTTTCGTTGCTGCTTATGGTGCATTTGCCACTTTCAAATTACATAGTAGTAAAACTTGTTCCGATTTTATTGTTCTTATAAGAGGTATATGAAATAGTCGGCCGATTTCAACCAAATTTAGGAATGTGGTTTGGCATCATTGAACAATGTGAAATTTTGTAAAGATATCTTCAGAAATAAAAAAAAGTTTTTCTAACAAAAACTTGCTTTTGGAACGGTCGTTCCTATGACAGCTATACGATAGACTAATTCAATTTCAATTAAATTCGGGAATGTGATTTGACTAATAAGTACTATGGATTAGTGTGAAATTTGAAAAAGATATCTTCTGAAATAAAAAAGTTTTTCTCACAAAGACGAATTTTTCAACCGGTCGTTCCTATGGCAGCTATGTATATGACGTAGTGATCCGATTCCGTTGGTTCCGACATATTTATAGCGTGCAATAGAAGGAAGGCTTTGTGCAAAATTTCAGCTCGATAACTTTAAAACTGTGGGACTTGTTTGCATAGAAACAGACATTTTCACCAAATTTCATATTACGAGTATTCCATCAAATTGACTGCCAAACTATGTACGTTCCTAAATTTGGTTGAAATTGGCTCACTATTGCATATACCTCTCATAGGAACTGTGAAATTGGAACAAGTTTTACTACTAATTTCAAAGTGGCAAATGCACCATAAGTCATAAGCTTCGCGTGAAGGGTATCATACCATCGGCTATTATAGGCGTGTTTTTTTGTACTGCGGTGGAGGTTAATTGGGGGCTATCCGGGTTAACTTACACACATTACACAAACAACATACCCTAGTTGTTTGTGTAATGTGTGTAAGTTAACCCGGATAGCCCCCAATTAACCTCCACCGCAGTACAAAAAAACACGCCTTATGTTATTTTCCGTTTTGTTTGTCCTATATATTTGGCACCAGAGTTATTACAGCTGATTTCATAGATACCACTTTTTTATTCTGTCGGTATTTTATCCTTTGTTGACCTATATATATACCCTAGACTTATAGTATAGGGTATATTGTTTTTGTCACGACGAAAATATGTAACACCTTAAAGGAGGCTCCGGAGGTATAGCAATGTATATATATATAAATGATCAGGGTCACCTCCTGATTCGATTTAGCCATGTCTGTCTGTCTATCTGTCTGTCCGTCTGTCTGCCCGTTCGCACGATAACTTTCGATAGAATGAAGGTAAAGCCTTGAAATTTTGGTCAAATGTTAGCAATATGATCTAGTTGGATGGTATTGAAATTGGGCATGATCAGGCCCAGAGAACGCCTACCTCCCCTACATATGTAAAATAATTAAATGTATCTATAACTCCCGATTAAAAAATCATGAAAAGCTCTAGCTTTAGTATATTGCTAGTGAGGGTAATCTTATACTATCCTGGGAAAATAAAATCGATCAGTTAAAACTAACGGTAATTTTCTTACAGAGAGCCCCGTACTACCCTACTTTTCAGGTTTTTTGTCTATAACTCTTGAACCAATTGACGTAGGCACCTGATTTTTGGCATGTAACCCTGAGGGAAGAAGCTGCTTGAGGTTCTGTAAGTTGGGCATAATTAGATCAAAGAAACACCTACCTCCCCTACAAATTTCAAAAAATTTATTATTACTTTCACTACGATAACTTTCGATAGAATGATACTATCGAGTTAAAAATTTGGTAGAATATTGCTAGTAAGACCTACTTAGCTGGTATTGAATATGAGCAAGGTCAGACCCAAGGAACCCCCACCTCCCCTACAAATGAAACTTCAAATAAGCGATAACTTTTGATAGAATGAAGCCAGTGACTTGAAATTTTGGTCAAATGTTTGAAGTGAGATTGAGTTAGTTGGCATTAAAGATGGGTAAGATCCGACCTAAGGAACCCCTACCTCCCCTAGAAATGAAACTTAAAATAAGAGAAAACATACGACAAAATAAAGCTAGCGACTTGAAATTTTGATCAAATATTTGTAGTAGGATCCAGTTGGCTAATATTGAAAATACGTAAAATCTGACTAACGAAACCCCTACTTCCCCTACAAATGAAACTTCAAATAAGCGATAACTTTCGATAAAGTGAAGCTAGAGACTTGAAATTTTGTTTAAATGTTTGTAGGGTGATCTAATTAGTTGGTGGCAATGATGGGCAAGATCCCACCCGAGGAACCCCTACCTCCCCTACAAGTAAAACTTCAAATAAGCAATAACTTTCGATAGAATGAAGCTAGCGACTTGAAAAATTCGACGAATATTGTATTTGTGGAATGGGTTAGTTAATTGATTTCGAGAATGTTGAACATCGTCCTGAATCAGTGCCAACCTCCCCTATAAACTTACTTTTAATGCAAATGGTCGTTGCCAATTGGTACTTTTGGTATCACCACTAGGTCTGTACAAGTCTAGAGTACATACGCTTCGGACTCTGGTTTTCACTTCCACACGGCACCGACAACCAATACTTTTATTTGCACTTAAGGTCGAGACACTGAACGCACTTTTCGCACGAAAATCGCAAAATTTCACCGAGCGACTGCATGTGTTTATATATCGTTGACTGCTTGTCATGTCGTTGGTGCTTTGACAGTCAGCTGACACTGCGGCCTGTTAGTAAAAATGGCGAATTTGTATGAAGCGCATGAGACGATTTATCACCGTTGATTGCCCATCGATGATAGCTCAATTGCGAGCGTTCATGTTAAGTTTTGCTCGGTCAATCTTGACCGTTCCACTGTGATTGAATTCCTGTGTGAGTATAATACTCCGCAATTGTCTGTAGTGCTTCTGCGCAACTCTGGACTGTGAAATATCATACTTTTGTTTATAGTCAGGCTTTCGCATGTACAAAGATAAAATCATCAACACCCGTTCAACTATATAGGTACATTCTGGCTGACATTAACTAGGAACTTTTTTGACCTACCGACTTGTTAGACAACGACCGCGACTATATTTACTCTCCTATGGCTGTTCAAGGCATGCGACGGTTGATGCTGGTTCTAGCTGCAGTAGTCGACTTTTCGAAAGAAAATAGTTCCACATAAAATACACAAAAACAGTGCTCAGTGATAATAACCGTTACTCAACTGCCTCATGCGAAACGTACTTTTGCTTGCATGGAAATTAAACCATTATGGAACAGTCAACGCAACGATGATCATTGAGCTATCATCGATTGGCTATCATCATTGATGGATCGTCAGAATAGTCGCTTCGATCAAAACATACCTTAACTCAGGACACAAAGCTTAATTTTCTTACTTATGATTAAACTGTAAAGTATTTGAAAATACGTTCTGAAAAATATTAAATAAATTTCCAGAATATAAATCATTAATCACAAACGTTGAGATTGGGTCAAAGAATGCTCTTGTAACCGGTCTCCCAGCCGAGATGAAAATTTTCAATCAGTACGGCAAATATATCGCCGTATTTACTTATTCACTTTGGATCCTTGTCGTAATAGCATCTAGTTATTTATTCTTTGAAGCGACTTATTTTTTGAAGTTCCATTATGACGATTGGGTGCTACAGGGATCAGTGAGTATTTTTATTAAGGTGAGCTCACACGTCCCAATTATTTGTCCAAATTTTATTCAGAAAATTTATGTCCAAAGGGAGCAATTTGGCAAAGCAATTATTGTACATGGCGAAAAATGTTTGCTCTAATATGTTTTCTCCATGTTTTTCTCGTAGCTGTCACGGTAACTCATCTTACAAAATATAACAAAAACAAATTACAATAGTTTCGCAAATACGAGTATTTGTACATTGGTTCACATATACAACAAAGATTTTCGCGAATATTTGCTTGTTTTTGCCAAATATGTGCAACGTGTGAATTTACCTTAAATAAATCTCAACTATTTGTTCACGTAAGTCTTACTTAAAATGGTTTTATTTTTTATAGAACGGAACCACTTCGACAAGATTGCCATTTTTGTACGTCTTTTATCCTGTACAAAATATAGGAAGCAATTACAAGTTTGCGTTCATATTACCATTTGGTGCGTTAATCGTAACAGTCACAGCATTAATTGGATGGCACTCTTTCAACGCCAGTTTGATGCAATATATTTCATTTCGTTTGGATATCATTAAGTACAAAGTTTCGAATATGCAGGTATGGTAATTTTCCTAATTATGTATATTGCTTTTTTACAAAGCAAACCCCTTATATAGTCGTTTAAATCTCCATCTATCTGTCCGTCTGTCCATGGAATATCTCACGAATTGCTGAAGCTACACACATGAAATTTGGTGAGAATGTGTAGAAGCTGTAATTCTCTGGAAAACTGATGCGTCCTAATAGGCCAACTTTAAGGGGGGATCTCCATAGAGAGGAAATGAGACCGTTACACTGAAAAATATGAAAACTCACAGCACTGTCGTAGATAAGGGGGGGATTAAAGGGATGAGTCCCCCCTTCCCCTCGTGAGTTCTGATATAATCGAATCGATTGTAATGTTTCCTGACCGAAGTCGGGTTCATTAGATATTCTTATGCTGAATAATGAAGCACTTCGATTGAAAAGCACACATACTTTATTTACTAAACGAACTACACACGCGTAATTAACAGCCCACGTCATACTAGATCTGACTATTCGCTACCAGCGGATAACAATAACGACTGTACTATTTTTCGGTTCCACTTCCGAGCGGATAGTTTACGACGATCGACTTCCGGCTGCGACTTAGTCTCGACTATTACTACTTCTTGCTGTTGCTGGTGACATCTGCTTTTTATAGCTGTTCCAGAATCGTAAAGTTCGTTCGAGACTCTGCTGCTAGACTCGAGTTTCTACTAGTTAACGACGATTCCATTTGGCTCGCGAATCTGCCAGGGCTTGTTCAGTTGATACTTGTCATCGATGGTTCGAGACTACAATAGAGCTTAGTACAGTCTGTGCCATAACAGAGACGTACTCCGTACATACAACACTGCCTCGTCCTTAGACCTATTCGTACATCATCCAGCCAGGTAGCAATCTCGTCCGGTTCCTTCCAGTTTTTCTATAGTCATGAGCACATCCGTTTTCTACAACAAGTGCCATACAACTATTCGAGGCCATTGTCGCTGACACGAATCAAGCGAGCTTTCAAGTTGAGCCTCCTTACGCGATCAACACTCAGCCGAGGTCGTCCTTGCATCAGGCTATGTACACCATCCAACCAGCGTCCGAAGTCAGCGACCGACGTTGACTTCTCGACCTACGATTCTTTCCGTGGGTTTGGAATGTTCTGCAACACCTCCGTAGTCGGACATCGCAATGCCACATTGACAGGTGTGGTACGCCTGTTGTCACTCCAGCTGTCCATCACCGCAGCAGCCCCAAACTGCGTGCAGGACGTTTCCACGTCGTCGAGAACTGGTTCCCTTGAAACCATCGCGGACAGTTCTGCCCTGATGAATCTCGACGTCTGATGAGGATTAGCGTGAGCAGCTTTCTGGTAAAACGCATAAGACAGCGGTTCATGATCCGTTGCGACGTGGAAGTTTACGCCTTCCACGAAGTGCTGAAAGTGGCGGATGCTGCAGTTGATATCCAGTAGCTCGCGGTCATATGTGCTATATTTGGGGTCGGTAGTGTTAAGCTTCCTCTGGAATTAGGCGAGAGGTACCTAATTACTAAGTTTCTTCTGTTGCAACACTGCTCCGATGGCGACGGCTGCCGCGTCGGTGATAGTGGACCAAAAGAGTCACGTCGGCAAAACTTTTTTACAATTCGATAAGGCTTGTTTCGTTTCGGGTGTCCATTGTACTTTAACTTTATCATCTTTCTTAGTGGATGTTCACACTGCGTGCGATGCCGAGCCGAGCCGGGTCGAGCGATGCAATGCGATTGCAAGCTTTTAAAGCAAGAAAATGGAAAGTCTTCAATTTTAAATGGAATCACGCTTTGAGTGTACACACTGCGCGCGATGCAATGATGAGCCGAGCGATGGCCCGATGTTTTCACAAACTTCTTTGCTTTTTCGTGCGAGTACCGGCTGCTGATTTTTGGCGATGGAATTTAATGGGCTTTGCGATGGAGTTTATAGGCTTTGCGATGCTTTGCGATGTGAAGCTTTTTGGAGCTAGTATGGTGCAAGTACGAGCTGTAAAGTAATATTTGATGTAAGATCACATTGAAAAAAATGCATGTATGTCTGCTTTTATACCCTAGACTTTTAGGCGCGGCGGTGTGGCAGTGTATACATGGAAATTATGAGGGTCATCTCCTGATTCGATTTAGCCATATCTGTCTGTTTGTCTGTTCGTTCGCACGATAACTTTCGATAGAATGAAGTTAGAAACTTGAAATTTTGGTCAAATGTTTGTAGCATGATCTAGTTGGTTGGTATTGAAAATGGGCCGAAGGAACCCCTACAGATGAAATTTTAAATGAGCGATAACTTTCGATAGAATGAAGCTAGCGACTTGAAATTTGGTTCAAATATTTGGATTTAGATTTAGTTGGTTGGTATTGGAAATGGCCAAGCTCCGTCCCAAGCAACCTCTACGTCCCCTACAAACGAAACTTCAAATGAGCGATAACTTTCGATACAATGATGCTAGCGACTTGCAAAATGCGACAAATATTTATAGTGTAGGTTGTTAGTTGATTTTGAGAATGGGCAAGATCCTATTGAATGAACGGCAACCTTCCCTATAAACGTTAGTTCAAATGTAAATATCCAAAATTCGAATGGATGAACGATGAAACTTTTCATTGGATCCACGCCCACAGCTCAAACTGACCATATGGGAAATTCACTTTTAATGCATATGGCCGTTGTCAGTTGGAAGTTTTGGTATCACAACTAGGTCTGTACAAGTCTAGGGTATATACGCTTTGGACTCCGGTTTTGATTCAGTATGGCTCAAATGAAAGGTTATTACCACCGTAATAAGGTCGCGTGGTTTCACAAGCGGTTTGAGCAGCGGACACCGCTGCGTATAAAGGCATAGAGCAGAAGCGGCGGTTTACATATTTAGTGCCGGTGCACATGGACGTCGAAATGCCGTCTGACGCTGCGTCACTTTCAATCGGATAGGAAGAAATACATTACGGGCAATGAAGCGATGCACATGGCCGCAGATAGCTATCCGATAACTATCGGCGCATCGGCGGCATTTTGCCGCCGCGATAGCTATCTGGGATGACGCTGGTTTCTGCTCCTATCTGCGTCATTTCACGCGTCCGCATATCAATTTTTAATAAGCCGGCCTACATACATTCGAACCCGGAACACGGACACGGTCACAATGTCTGATTTGCATGATGTTTCTTAAACCATTCGCTTGAAGATCACTTTTAAGTGCCAATTAATTAATTGTTAATCGTTGATCGTGACTACTATTGTACAATTGACAATTAATTTTGAAAAAAAATGGTGGGGAGGGAGCTCTCAGCTCGGACGGGGGTTTGTGAGGGGGGTGAAAATGGTGTTAAAAATGCGATATTCCTTATATTTTAGAAGTTATGGCCAAAAAACAGTTTATTTAAAACTAAAAATAACATAAATTGTAAATTCAGGTTCGCTATTATGTGGCCCGGCTTATATAATACAGAGTGAGGCTGCGTCCTATCGCATCATGTGAATTGAAATGCAGTTAGGTATCAAAGAGGGAGGAGCTTAAGTGACGAGGCGTCCGGCGTCATTTGGACGTCCATGTGTACCGGCTCTTACACTGAATTCAAATGCAATCTCGCCGCTCCACAAACCGCGGCGATGGTCGCAACGGCGAGTCGAGCGGTTTATACATTCATCGTCCTAAAGGCGCCGCGGCTGCCGCTTTTTGCGTTTATACACAGCGGTGCGCCGCTGCTCAATCCGCTTGTGAAACCTCTCGTCTGAGGTCGCGGAAGAGATGATGAAATTCACCAACACTGGGCCTTTCTTCATTAATGGGATGCACCCAATGGTGACGCCCTTCCATTTTTAGAGCACTGTTTTGAAACAGAAATAAATTTACTGGGTCAAGCACAAACGATATGATGTCGAACAGATTCTATTCCTTGAACTAAATTGGTCTCTACTCTCCATAACTGCGTGCAGTGAACATCCGGGATCATCTTTGCATCGCAAGCCATCGCTCGGATCATCTTTGCATCGCAAGCCATCGTTCGGCTCGGCATCGCACGGCTTGCAATGTGAACACCCACCACATCGCATCGCTCGACCCGGCTCGGCTCGGCTCGGCATCGCACGCAGTGTGAACATCCACTTAGCGCCCGCAAGAAACTTATTAGAGGCGCTTGCATGCTGGCAGCATTACGAATAAAACGTCTGTAAAAATTTGCAGTTCCAGTAAATCGGCGTAGTTGATGGACTGTTGTCAGAAGCGAAAAGTTTCGAACTGCTTCAACTCGTGATGACGGTCGCGAGAGCCATCTTTGCTGATGATTTTGATTTTTCTGAGTTTCCGAAATATTCTACATTAGGAACAGTGAACAGGCATTTTGCCATGTTGATGATAACGCCGTATCGGTTCAATCGCTGTTAGAACTCCCGAAGGTGGTCCAGATGCTGGTCGGGCGAGTCTGTCGCGATCAGTATGTCGTCCAAGTAGCAACTATAGAGTTAAAGTCTCATGAACTACGTTTTTTAGGCCGAACGTGTTGTCGCAGCAGTCTTGGGAATATCTTCTTCGGCAACAGGTATCTGGTGGAATGACTTTAGGAGATCGATTTTCGAAAAAATAGAGTTATTGGCCAGGTTCGGACGTCGAAAATATTGCGCATTGGATACTTGTCCGGCCGAGTAACCGCGTTCAACCTACGGTAGTCGCCACACGGTACTCACGAGCCGTCTTTCTTTAAATGGAGTGGGCTTGCCTTAGCGATCTGCAGTTATCAGGCGTAAGACGAATTGGGCGATCAAATACTGGAGGACCTTTCGTTACAATATCGTGTCTGACCTCATTACGTTTAACATTGGCCGGGTTTGTGAGTCCGGGAAACTTTTTAGAAGTTTGAGGTAGAGCGTATCACATGAAATGCTATTAATGGCTTCACTCTGACAATAATTCAAAATAGATGAAATCGTGGTGCCAGGGGTGGGGTCCCTAATTCTCTTGTATTTAACGTCAACGAGAAGGCCATAGTGTGACAGGAAGTCGGCTCGTAAAATGGGACGGGTCACATCCGCCACAATAAACTTCCAACAAACAACCCGCTTCGTTCCCAGCGAAACTTTTAAACGTTTCGCGCTATACATCATCATCATCGTGGCGCGACAGCCCGACGTCGGGCCTTGGCCGGTTGGGACTGAACTGCCGGTAGCGGCAAATAATTTGTACAACTGCGGCTTTTTGAATTTAGCAGGTCCGTTAAACGGGATAAGGGAGACTTCGGCTTCTGTATCGACTAAGAAGCTAAGTGCCGTGCCACGGTCGTAAACTTGCAGGCGATTTATTCGCGTGCCACTAGGTTTCTGCGTCCCCAGTGGCCGTTCGCATTTCCCGCTGTCTTGTGAAAGTTTCATTGCAGGGTTTCGCTTTAGAACCAAACCTTAGGCAGTAGTGGCACATGATTCTCGCTCTGCAACTTATACACCGTCGGACGGAGCTCTGCAACCTCCTGTACAAGCGAGCCGTTCGCAGGCATGGTGTTCACAACAGGGTCGTTTGCAACCGGGGCGATACAGTTCGAGTCGCAGACGTTCATAACACGTTGAGCAACGTCGCTGAAGCTGTCGAGTAACGATGATGCAGACGCTGCAAGAATGGCCTGCACGTTCTTAGGCAATAGGTGAAGCCACAAGGTCTTCAGGAACTCTTCCGAGATCCGTCCCGTTTGGCAGCGCAACTGCCGTAAAAGTTGCGAGGGCCGTGCAAGAGCTGGTACGTTTTATTATATAATCAAACGCGGACAACAATCGAGTTTTTAAATTCGTGTATTTACAGTTGCGGCGAATCTAACATGGAAAGTTTCACTTCAAAAATAAGAGATATTTTGATATTTTATCAGTATTTCTACCATTTGCAGGAATATGTAGACTTCCTATTGCGAGAATCAGATTTGTCTGTTGATAGTCAGAAATTCATCGAAAGAACTAATCGGATACGGAGATTCGTATTTGTCAGTTGCGTAAAGGATTACAATGACATCAAATCGTAAGTGCTCTCCCCAAAAATAGAAAAAAATTAATTTTTCTACTACTTTTAAATTAGATTTGTCAAGGAGTACGAAAACGTAACAAGTGCCACAGTATTTGTAGAATCGTTTACAATAAGTGTACTACTCTGTGTTATACTCTACTTCATATCGAAGGTAATTTCACTCAAATTTAGCAAGTATACCTAAATAGTTACATTAAGGGATGCGACACACAACTACAGCTATCTAATCGAATTTATAATGTGAATAAGAATACACTTTGCCAACCCCTAGTCCTGGCGCCACGTGAAAGGTCAAGATGATTATTGGAGAATTTTTCGCATACATATGCGCCCTTAAGGGGGAAACATATTAGGAGGTTGATTTTCACTGATTTTTTAGGATTTTTTTTTGGGTTTTACTCATACTTCGAATAACTTATGTGAATTTTTATACTCTAGATGAAATCTGAGAGTATTATAAGTTTGCCACAAAGTTTGTAACGCTAAGAAATAAGGCTCGCAGGAAAAAATGAATGATACAGAAGTTCATATTATCACTCGAATATCTCAAAACCGGATGTCCGTCTGTCCGTCTGTCCGTCTGTCCGTCTGTCCGTCTGTCCGTCTGTCCGTCTGTCCGTCCGTCCGTCCGTGACCTCTCTAGCTCGAGAACGCGTTGAGCTATGAAGTTCAAATTTTGCACACGTTATTTTTGACAAAAAATGAAGGCTAAGTTCGTGAACGGGCTAAATCGCTCCACCCCTTCTACCCCCTCCCATACAAAATGACACATTTTTGAAAATTTACAATAATCAGATTTTCTCAGAAACTATAAAACATCTTGCTTTGAAATTTTTAATATATCACTTTTATGATAATTGTAACCTATGTTATAAAACTTATTGTAATCCTCACCCTCCTTCTACCCCCTCCCATACAAACTGCACTATTTCATGAAATACGTTAAGCCAATTTACTCAGTACGTATACAATTTATCGGGCTGAAATTTTGTACTTACCACTTAATTAACAATATCAGTAAGATTCAAAAAAAATAATCGATTACCCTTACTCCGTCTACCCCCTCCCATACAAAATGACACATTTTTGATAATTTACAATAATCAGATTTTCTCAGAAACTATAAAACATCTTGCTTTGAAATTTTGAATATATCAATTTAATGATAATTGTAACCTACATTATAAAATTTATTGTAATCCTCACCCTCCTTCTACCCCCTCCCATACAAACTGCACTATTTCATGAAATACGTTAAGCCAATTTACTCATTACCTATACAATTTATCGGGCTGAAATTTTGTACTTAACACTTAATTAACAATATCAGTTAGATTCAAAAAAATTAATCGATTACCCTTACCCCGTCTACCCCCTCCCATACAAAATGACACATTTTTGATAATTTACAATAATCAGATTTTCTCAGAAACTATAAAACATCTTGCTTTGAAATTTTGAATATATCACTTTTATGATAATTGTAACCTACATTATAAAATTTATTGTAATCCTCACCCTCCTTCTACCCCCTCCCATACAAACTGCACTATTTCATGAAATACGTTAAGCCAATTTACTCATTACCTATACAATTTATCGGGCTGAAATTTTGTACTTAACACTTAATTAACAATATCAGTTAGATTCAAAAAAATTGATCGATTACCCTTACTCCGTCTACCCCCTCCCATACAAAATGACACATTTTTGATAATTTACAATAATCAGATTTTCTCAGAAACTATAAAACATCTTGCTTTGAAATTTTGAATATATCACTTTTATGATAATTGTAACCTATGTTATAAAACTTATTGTAATCCTCACCCTCCTTCTACCCCCTCCCATACAAACTGCACTATTTCATGAAATACGTTAAGCCAATTTACTCAGTACGTATACAATTTATCGGGCTGAAATTTTGTACTTAACACTTAATTAACAATATCAGTTAGATTCAAAAAAAATAGTCGATTACCCTTACTCCGTCTACCCCCTCCTATACAATATGACACATTTTACCAACGTTGCTCTCTAGCTTGATATCGCTTTGAGCTAATACAAAATGTTGTCTTTTGACAATAAGCTGATTTTCTCGAAAAGTGTTACAGCTATTAGTCTGAAATTTGGAATATAAAGCTTTGATGAAACCGAGATTGCAACCAAAATTATTTATTGGCTTTAACCAGGTTCAAATTCATCTAGAGTATTGCATGATTGGAGTTTACCCCAATCGTAGTTCTTTTATGTTTTTGAATAATTTAAGCCAAAAATAACAAAGTTACAGACTGATGTTCGCTGAAGGCCTTAACTAGAGTTCTCCAATTGCGGGACGTGAAGCGATTCCAATTTTTATCCGAAATCAAAAAGGTTTCAGTTTTACATTATTAACTTATTTTCTAAGAATATGAACCTTAATGCGGGTGAAAATAATGGAAATTAAAAATTTGGCAGGTGTTGGAAGAAAAAACTTTAATTTTCAACATTTTTTTCCATTAATTATGCAAAAAAAAACACCCTCAAAAATATTATATCATCTCAGATATTGGTGCATATTGTCCGTAATTTTATAAAGAATCATACTTTCAATTTTCATAATGATCGGTTCATTACTTTTTGAGTTAAAAGTCCCGCAAATGTGAAAAACTCATTTTGAGAAAAACGCGTTTGAAAAACAAAATATAACCGAAATAATCGCTTTTGGTGGTGCTTCTAGTACCTTCTATACCATTATTTGAAAACAAAGATGCAAAAGTGGGGTTCCTCTACAAGGCTACGTAAGTACATAAAGCGACTAGCTGATGTAGTGCTCCGCCCTAGCCCCCTGGAGTGCTCTCGAGCGTGTAGACTATACCCGATGAGCGCTCGGTTCTATGCTCATAAAATCTAAACGAATACGAATTTTACTTTGAAATTTTGGCAGCGTATTCTTGGATTGTTAAGCTAACAATTAATGCAATAAAAAATTGGATTTTAAAAACCTCCTAATGTGCTTTCCCCCCTTAAGAGTGAAACTGTGAAGCTAACAATGCAGAAAATCTATCAATAAACACAGAATTTTTCACCATAATTGTAGTCCAATGATCAATTTGGTATTTAAGTAATTTTTTTGTTACAATTTGTCCATTTAACCAATCTACCATTTTTTTAGTTGTCATAGGGGAAGGTGGGACACGAAGAGCTAGTTAAGATTTCATGACGAATAAACAGAAAGTTTTCAATAATAAAGAATCAAAAATTTTATTCAGTTGTTCTTTGTTAAGTAATATCCATCATCATCATCATCATTGTGGCGCGACAGCTCGACGTCGGGCCTTGGCCGCCTGGGTCGTTGTTGTTCCGTCCAATCCGAGGCTTTTGTTCCAGGTTTCTTGACATGGAGTGGTTTTTGCAAGGACGAGTGGTCAGCACGTCGCTTAACCCCATTGAGGGGATGGCCTCGGAGATAGCTGCTTCAGATGGTTTAATAAACGTGCTGGAGCTCACACAACTATGTTGCAGGTCCAACTACGCAAGTCAAGTTACGATTAACAAAATTAAATATTTTGACAAACAAAAACCAACACTTCAGATTACCATGTCAAGATCCCTATCTTGTCCCATAGGTGGGGAAAGACGGTCAATGATAAAATAAAATTAAATTTGCGTATGTAGAATTTTTTTTGTCTATATTAGCCATAAAGTGCCTCAGCCTCGTCGTCATCAACACCAGTACAGCCACAATGGGCTCATTTTCTGCAATTTGGACACATTATCCATCCTTCCGCCGACTCAACCTAACGACATGAAGGGTTTGCAGTTAAATTTTCACTATCTAAAGAGGAAACTGCGAAAGTCATGTGTTTCTTATGGTCCACATTTTTAGCTTAATTTTTTCATCTTTTTCCCATCTCTTAACTTTTTTCTGATTGGATTCTACCCGACGAAGAGAAGTATTTTTCATGTTTTTACGGGTTTTAAACGTATTTTATTACAAAGAAAACTTAGTCCGTCTTGCTCGCATGGCCCGTCTTGCCCACCCTCCCCTAGTTATTTACATTATGTACTCGTAAACATTTTCCATTTGCCATAGTCTCCACTTTTCATATTTTGCGTTTCCTAGTTTCCATACTTTGCGTGTTATCCGTTTTTAATATTTTCACGATATTTTCCACGCAAAACATCTTTCATTTCCATATGTTTCAGTATTTTCCATTTTAAACTCCGCAGAAGCCTGTCCCAAGCCATGGTTGTGAAAGGAAAAGGAAAGGATAGCTGTAGCCCGAATGGCTGAGTTAGACCTAAGCAGCTTCACCGAGGCCACCCCTGGATAGGGTTTAGCGATCGGCCGGCAACCCATCCTTGTAAAAACTACTCCATGTCAAGAAATCTGGAATAAAAGCCGCGGATTGGACGAATCAACAACGATGACCATGCAAACGACTAAAGGATTATTCTTTCGGATCCTGGAATGTATGCTCCCTGCATAAACAGTAGGCCCAGAAGGCCGAGAATTACAAACTGAGCGTCACTGCGGTCCAGGAACTAAGTCGGATTCGCAGCAACGCTAGTAAATTAAATACTACGATTTTTACTCGTATGAAGTAAGACATAGAGATAACTCCCTTAGTGCACTTTCGCACGAAGAGCCGCACGGCTCTCGCTCGCGAGTGAGAGCGGGGCGCGTAAGACTGAAATGCAAAGAATACACTGCAGCTTTCAAACGGGGAGCGCGAGCCTTTACGTCGCGCGAGTGAGAGCCGGTACGGCTCGTGCGTCGCGGCTCTTGATATAAATGCAAAGCGAGGAGTGCCGGCATTCACATGGGAAGAGCGATAAAGGCTCTCGCGCTCTGTTCAGTCGCAAAATACGCGTCGCAGACGTGTCGTGATTATGTATCTTCTTTACCGTCGACGCCGTCTTCGACGACAAAAAGGCCAACGTTCCAAAGCGTATTGTGTCCATCCTAGCGGGTAGCGGGGAACTGAGGAGCGAGAGCTGTTGTCGCTCTTCCCGTGTGAATGCTGGCACTTCTCGCTGTGCATTTAGACCAAAAGGCGCGACGCGACGGCTCGAGATGCACGGCTCTCACTCGCGCGACGTAAAGGCTCATGCTCCCCGTGTGAAATCTGAAGTGTATTCTTTACATTTCAGTCTTACGCGCCTCACTCCCATTCACAAGCGAGAGCCGTACGGCTCTTCGACACGAAGACTCTTCGTGTGAAAGAATGGAAGGTGGGAGCGGAAAAAGCTCTCACTCGCGAGCGAGAACCGTGCGATTCTTCGTGTGAAAGTGCAGTTACGAATTTTTGGTTCGGAAATTAAGGTGTCCAAGGAAGTGAAGAATCTAGGGGTTATCTTAGATGCAAAACTTACTTTGAATGTTGAAGTTGAAGAAGATCAAAAAAGCGAAATGGATTTTGCATCAATGTAAGAGTGTGTGCTCGTAGGTAGGCAATTTCATCTAAAGCGGCACACTGGATTTACACAATGATGGTAAGACTAATTCTAGCCTAGGCATCAGTGGTGGCCAAAAGCCCTGCCGAAAACCGCAAAGCAGAAGCTAGATGGAGTACAAAGGATAGCTTTCGTAAGCATATGTGGTGCAATGCGGACCACACCAACGCGAGGAATGAAGGCATTGCTGGGACTGCCGCCGTTGGACTTATTTATAAAGAAAACGGCGGCGCTTACGGCAATACGTATGGAATGGGATCTTTGGAACTAGTAGCGGTCATAAGAGTACCCTAGACATTATACATGATGAGGTCAAGGAGACTCTAATGCCGGTAGAAGGCATGAGTAGACGTAGGGTAGTTGAAAGACTACACACGACTCACATTGCGGATGGAAACATACGCAATGAGTGTATGTACAAAGATATCAGCATTTTTACTGTGCACTTAGTCTAGGAGAGTATTTGTCCATAAACCAGGCAGAGGTGTGTAATGAACCATCTGCAATGGACCATATGGTAGTGCTACTTCCACCGCCAGATCTATGGCAGCACCTGATGAGCAAGGATCTGTCGGTGGTACGAAACCAGAGGCCGAGGGCCCCATTACACGTGGACCCCAATACAATCGCGAGGGCAAACAAGCCATCCGCCAATCATTTCATCCTTATCGCCTCATTTTCTTTTATTCCCCATTTTTACCTCCCTTGTTTGTGTCGTCTTCCCCAGGCCTATGAATTTTTGTTAATACGTAATGAACAGGGGCAACGAGTGGCGAAAACCCCGCCCACGTCTCCCGAACTGAGCTACAGCAAGCATAGGCCGCTGCTTAGCTCGTTGAGGAGCCTTTTTCTTCGCTAGATGGCACAGCCCGACCTTCACGGTCAATTAAGCTACCTTTGGCTCCGTCCCCCAGGGCATCTTCGGATGACCACCAAACCGTCCGTTACAGGCGCTTGGCTTGTTGCATGTGTTGGACCACCTGCTGGAAGGTCAGGTGCGGGGGAAGAAAATCCTTATTGCACTGGACAACCAATCGGTGATCAGACGCATGCAACAGACAAACATAAACTCTAAACTGGTACTAGAGTTTGTCCGAAAGCTCAACACGTGTGCCTCAGAAAATGAGGCTACGCTGATGTGGGTAAAAGGACACATAGGTACAACAGGAAATGAGGCAGCGGATGCTCTAGGAAAACATGGATCTGCGATGACTTTAATTGGACACGGCCCCAGAGTTTCTCTGGGGAATGGCATGATTGGAGTTGAATTTGATCTCGCATTGCGGTCACTCAAACCAAATAAAGTGCCGGGCAATATGAGATTCCAGCTGAGCTGCTAAAATCCAGTGGAAAGGGTCTATTAAGTGCCATAGACCAACAAATCTGAGAGGACGAGGTGATCCCAGACGATTGGTGCAGGAGCATCATCTGTCCCATCCACAAAAAAGGAGATAAATTGCGGTAGTAGGATTACATATATGAAGTAGTATTGAACGACGGAGCAGCAAATAAAACTTTCTTCTCGGTTCTCCCTATAATAAAGTCGAAGCATGTGCACAGAAACATGAAACTCCGCGTATACGAAAGCATCACGCGACGTGAATTTTCGGAGCAGCTTACGACCTGGATGGATGGCGCATCCAATACAATCATGAGTTGTATGGACTGTACATTGAGCTGGAAGTTTCGAAAATCGTCAAACTATTGTACAACGTCTTCAATGGGCAGGGCATGTACAACGAATTAACGATGTTCGCATGCATAAACAAGTAGTGAACGGACGATGAGTCGACGGATCAAGACTGCCAGGAAGACCGAGAGCTCGTTGGAAGAGCTCAGCCTATGCTGTTGTCGAGCACCTACTGGGTGTTTAAGAACGGAGGACGCGGTCACGTGACTGAGATAATTAGAGAACAACGATCCATTCGGCCAGAGCCCGACGTCGGGCTGTTGCACCACGATGATGATGGTTAAATTTCCAGTTAGCTATCCGGGACACTGAATTAAACCTTAGCGTAAGCAACGGTCAAAATATAATAATGCAGTGGAAATCTCAGCTAATGCAATACAAAATTAGCTGATTTTCTTTGCGAAATTCTGCCGCTTGTCCTTTTTTTCGTCGTTACAGTCTCTCAGCATTCATTCGCGGCTGAGTTTGTTTCAAATCCTCTTCTATCGAATGAATTTCCAGAACTGTGTTCTTTCTGATCAGTTGAATTGCCTCATTTGAATATGCAAACGTAAACAGTTCTAGCTGTCAAAATCTCAGCAGCTCGTATCAACTGTTTGGAATTATCGTTCAATAAATTTTTAACTGGAGGATGGGTGCCATTTAGCGTTTATGTATAAGATAAACTTTAACAAGACATTGTAAAAACTGCACATAATGTTTTCAATTATTTCAAGGACATTTCAGCAGGATATGGTATCTACGAGCTCTATTGTATATTTATCATTCAAATACTGTGGGTGTATTACGGGCATGGCAACGAAATACTGACTAAGGTAATGTAATATTTTCGATCACATCATCTAGACTCTAGATGTTTCAATTCAAATATACCGAAATATAAATTATATACATATATTGGTCGCGTTCGTTTGGCTTGGATTTCGGCCTGATGCCTAGTATTGTGTTGGCCGCGAAACGAAATGTCAAATCCCATATAAAATGAGCTTTCATTTCGTCGACAAAAATTTTCGTTTCACCCTACGGTATTGTGTTCACAGGCGGAATCGGATGACATTCCTAGTATCCAATAGTTGGCACTGTTTCGCGGCAAATTTAATTTCGCAACTTTACAAGCTGCAGAACACTGCGAGCAAGAGGGGAAAGTTTGACGTTCTGATATTTGGCAAGCTTTCCGTCTGATTGCGAATCCTCGATGTATTTTATTGGCGGGAAACAATATTTTTATGTAATTTATAATAATATAATGTAGTCCGGATGGCGCAACGGTTAGCACGTTCGCCTTCAACGCACTGGGCCCTGGTTCGATTCCGGGGATTTACGTGTCGGACTATGAGCCCACTCAGCTGTTTAATGAGTACCCATTATGGGGTAAATAACTCGGTTGAGCGTGTTGCTGATCACATACCTCTGCACAAAAACCGTCACGATCTAGAAAATGAGATGATGCTAACTCATCTCGAGGCCGTGGTTCAAATTGGACTGTTGCGCCAGTTATTTATTTTTATTTTATAATAATATAATAATGATTAATAAACAAATTGTTTTATGTCAACGTCAAAATATGTTTGTGACGTCTACCAAACATCTGGCCTATTACATTGAGGACTGCTGTCAAACAGCGGAATTTATTTCACTGGAACGAAGTAGATTTTGGTCATGCAGTTCTCGTTGTATTTCGTTCCGCGCAGCGCAATACCAGGCATCAGACCAGCACGGGTGAAAAGAACGACACAGATCTGCACCGTGCGAACTTAAACAGTCACCATGCAGATGCCTCGCCGTTGTCGGTTGTTGGGTTGAAGTTCAACCAGTTGACTTTCAACTTTGATTCGATGAGATCCCATACGAGACCTGCATTAAAACCGGTCTTTCGTTTTGTATGAAAATGGTCTGAGATCCGGTGAATCGAAAACGGCTCATTTATACGTTTTAGGCGAAATTCACACACACGACACCGCGCTGCACGACGCAGCCACGCACAATAGTCAAACATAGTCGATCGTATCGCATGCTGAGCGATGAGTGTGAATCCGCCCATTTGATGCTGTGTATCTCGACTGAAATTTCAAGCAGTCGTGCAGCGCGGTGACGTGTGTGTGAATTTCGCCTTAAACTTGCTTCACACTGACGCGATTTTCTTCGCTAGCAAAATACGGACAAAACTCCTGTGAAATTCTTGAAATTCACATAGAAACGCTTATGTTTCACAAGCAATAAAAATCGTTTGAAAATCTCGATGGCCGCCAACTCGCATCCTGCTAACAAATTTTCAATTTGGCACCAACTAAATCGTGCGTCGCACAGTGTCGCGAATGTGTGAAAAAGTGGACAAAAATCAATATCTTGAGAACGGATGTTCAGATTTTAATGAAATTTGGTAGACATATTAAGTGTTTGGTTATCTTTGTTAGGAATAAATTTCAATTTGATTCAATAAACGGTTTCGGAGATATAGGCAATAGTGTGAGTGTGTGGGTGTTAGACGTGAAAGTTAAATTAATATCTTTAGAACGTGTGGATCGATTTTAATGAAATTTGATGTACATAATAAGCAGTTCATTGTCTTAGCCATTTGGTAATTTCAACTTGATCAGAAGGTGCACTTAGCAGATTCAGGCAATAAAGGAGCAAATATTTGGAGAAAGTGGACATAATTGAATACATTGGGTCGAGTAAGATAAACATATCGTCATGTTAATGTATCCAGGAGAAACTCATATTGTCCTTAGGCAAAAGGTCGCTATTTATTGAATAAAAACAATATAAAAACATAAAAGAACTACGATTGGGGTAAACTCCAATCATGCAATACTCTAGATGAATTTGAACCTGGTTAAAGCCAATAAATAATTTTGGTTGCAATCTCGGTTTCATCAAAGCTTTATATTCCAAATTTCAGACTAATAGCTGTAACACTTTTCGAGAAAATCAGCTTATTGTCAAAAGACAACATTTTGTATTAGCTCAAAGCGATATCAAGCTAGAGAGCAACGTTGGTAAAATGTGTCATATTGTATAGGAGGGGGTAGACGGAGTAAGGGTAATCGACTATTTTTTTTGAATCTAACTGATATTGTTAATTAAGTGTTAAGTACAAAATTTCAGCCCGATAAATTGTATACGTACTGAGTAAATTGGCTTAACGTATTTCATGAAATAGTGCAGTTTGTATGGGAGGGGGTAGAAGGAGGGTGAGGATTACAATAAGTTTTATAACATAGGTTACAATTATCATAAAAGTGATATATTCAAAATTTCAAAGCAAGATGTTTTATAGTTTCTGAGAAAATCTGATTATTGTAAATTATCAAAAATGTGTCATTTTGTATGGGAGGGGGTAGACGGAGTAAGGGTAATCGATCAATTTTTTTGAATCTAACTGATATTGTTAATTAAGTGTTAAGTACAAAATTTCAGCCCGATAAATTGTATAGGTAATGAGTAAATTGGCTTAACGTATTTCATGAAATAGTGCAGTTTGTATGGGAGGGGGTAGAAGGAGGGTGAGGATTACAATAAATTTTATAATGTAGGTTACAATTATCATAAAAGTGATATATTCAAAATTTCAAAGCAAGATGTTTTATAGTTTCTGAGAAAATCTGATTATTGTAAATTATCAAAAATGTGTCATTTTGTATGGGAGGGGGTAGACGGGGTAAGGGTAATCGATTAATTTTTTTGAATCTAACTGATATTGTTAATTAAGTGTTAAGTACAAAATTTCAGCCCGATAAATTGTATAGGTAATGAGTAAATTGGCTTAACGTATTTCATGAAATAGTGCAGTTTGTATGGGAGGGGGTAGAAGGAGGGTGAGGATTACAATAAATTTTATAATGTAGGTTACAATTATCATTAAATTGATATATTCAAAATTTCAAAGCAAGATGTTTTATAGTTTCTGAGAAAATCTGATTATTGTAAATTATCAAAAATGTGTCATTTTGTATGGGAGGGGGTAGACGGAGTAAGGGTAATCGATTATTTTTTTTGAATCTTACTGATATTGTTAATTAAGTGGTAAGTACAAAATTTCAGCCCGATAAATTGTATACGTACTGAGTAAATTGGCTTAACGTATTTCATGAAATAGTGCAGTTTGTATGGGAGGGGGTAGAAGGAGGGTGAGGATTACAATAAGTTTTATAACATAGGTTACAATTATCATAAAAGTGATATATTAAAAATTTCAAAGCAAGATGTTTTATAGTTTCTGAGAAAATCTGATTATTGTAAATTTTCAAAAATGTGTCATTTTGTATGGGAGGGGGTAGAAGGGGTGGAGCGATTTAGCCCGTTCACGAACTTAGCCTTCATTTTTTGTCAAAAATAACGTGTGCAAAATTTGAACTTCATAGCTCAACGCGTTCTCGAGCTAGAGAGGTCACGGACGGACGGACGGACAGACGGACAGACGGACAGACGGACAGACGGACAGACGGACAGACGGACATCCGGTTTTGAGATATTCGAGTGATAATATGAACTTCTGTATCATTCATTTTTTCCTGCGAGCCTTATTTCTTAGCGTTACAAACTTTGTGGCAAACTTATAATACTCTCAGATTTCATCTAGAGTATAAATATATGAATCCATTTTATTAAAATGTTAACAAATATTAGCTAACTAGAAAAATAGGCACTAGACAACTGTTACGTAGTTAGCTTGAATCGTCGTCATCGCTGTTCCCTAAATGAAGGACATTGACATCAAAACCTGGAACTGAATATGTTGAAGATTGCAGTCTATTTTGCAAATAGAACTGTACGTGATTGTCCATGGTGACTTTTTTGTTCGACGATGTTCTCCTTTCTGACGCAAGGAAAGGATCTGAAGATAGGAGGAGTGTCTTCATTAGATCGCTGTTGCCAGCGATTCTGGAAGACTTACGGGTATGAGATAACCGATTCTTCCTAATTTGTTTATGGGCTGCTTCTAATGCTTCTTCGGAAAGACTACCTATCGGTAAATAGAAGGAATCGATTATCTCACACCCGTGTGTCAGCACTTTATGAACACTGTTGGGCATATAGTACCAAGGATACAGTTTCAAATATAGTGCCCTTGTATTTGCCAACAGTGTTTTGAATTTGTCGACCTCTATGTTTTCACCGCTAGCAAGCACTCGCAATATAATTGAGAACTTGGTTATCAATTCCTTGCTAACTCCTGTAATTCTGGAACTGACTTCTGGATGAGCGAAAAAGCGTCTTGCCGTGTTTCCATCGTTAGTAGAGCCAAAACCGGGCTTTGGATAATCGACCAAAAGTCCCATTTCCGCTCTGAATTCTGCTTGTATTCTCTTCTTGTTAACCTCTACCACGGCCTTATTATCGCCTCGAACTTGCCACGTCTTTACTGGTAGCCGGTATGCTATGTGCAACAAACATTCAAAAAAACGGATCCAACAATGTAGCGTTGACAGTCCAAAACGATAATGCTCCGCGTTAGCTGGTCGAGTTACTACATCCTGCGAATTCATTTGTTTTGGAGTTGCTCCACAAATTATACAATTGGATGTAGCGTTTGTGTCGGAGAGTATGTTTGCGGTACTGCCGTCTATCATCGTAAACAGCATTTCCGATTTTACGACGAACTGTTGGTCACTCCATGACGTTACATCAAAGGATTCTACACTGCTTATTTTATTTCTCATCGCATTTTCTTCCCTCCGAACAAGTCTCGCGTTTTCTTTTTGGTATAAAAACTTTATTGGCCGACAATAAAGAGTTGACCCTGGTCGTGGATTCGTCCAAACTTCTGCTCCTGTGCTGGTGACAACCAATTTTAATGGAACCATAGCCATTAAAAACATGTATTCATCGGTGCTTCCAGAATCTTCGAATATTTGCTTGTACTGACTATGACCGCCACTGCCATCAAAGCCCCATTTGCAAGTAAGTTGGAGCTGACTTGAGTTGACTAACTCCAAGTTAGCTAGTCTTAAAATACTCCGCGTTGTAGCGCGAAGGAGCTGCAAAATGTCCACTTCTGCCGAAGACTCTGAAGCATTTATTTGCATTTCTAAAAATGCATTTTTCGCCAAATTGATTCCATATTCGGTGAGGAAAAAGTCCTTGTGAATAGCATTGACAACCGAGCGTAGCAGTCTGTACTTCCTTACAGACAGATCGATATCAAGCCATAGTGCTATCGTCTTAGTGGTGCTAAGAGAATGTTGTGAAATGATTTGCGCTGCGTGCTGTAGTTCATCCATAGTCCTCGTTGCGCACAGCTCCTTTACTCGTCGCTTTTTCGTTTTGGAAGAAGCTTCTTCAAATGATATTCTCGGTCGTCCCCGTAGTCGACTAGTTCCTTGTTGGTTAAAAGTGACCTCCGGTGTTGGTTGTTTTGGTGACTTGTTTGCCGGAATTAAATTCTTCTCTAGCCACTGGGCATTACGGGTCAGGAATGACGGGCGATAGCGTCTAGCATCACTCCACTTTTTCTCAAAAGTCCTGCAAAATGTCCTACTTAACTCCATAATTTGCTCCTTGCATTTTGTTTTGGATACATTCACATCCCACATTTGGCAAATTGTTTCGAAAACGCTATTTTTTCGATCTTCCTTTTTCTTGCTGATGCACATCATAGCAAGGTCGTAATTTTTTATTGATGCTGGAAAAAAACAGAAAAAAAAAACCCAAATTATCACTTTGACCAAAATATACCTCGTTAGTATAAAAATACCTTACCTTGATTTGTAAAATCCATGTTTCACTTCTAAAAAACTATTGCTTCTAAGGTTTTCATTGATGTCAAAAATAAGTAAATGAATGAATGAACGGTATGAATGAATGCAGCTTATAAGGATAAGAACTTACATTATTCAACTTTAAAAAAAAAGTTAAATCATAAAACCACCTTTACATCATTATATAATTCGAAAGATATGAATGGAAATTCGTCATTATTAAGTAATTAAGGAAAACTCATAAAAGTGTAACTGTTTACCATCAATATAATATCAACTACCCGCAACACTTTGCATTGTTTTTTATGGCTGGCCGTAGTTCTTAGAGTGATTTCTTTTCAGACAAAAAATCTAATTATGCTTGAAACTCCAGCTGAATGAACGCAGGCAGTATTTAAAATGAAATTGTTTATTTGTATCATAAAAAGCAGCTAACCACCCAAATGGATGTACATACCTTATTTTTTTTAACCTTCCTTAGAGTTCTTTTGAAATTATTCTTATTTCTAGAGTTTATGAATATATTATTATTATTTTTTACTTTTTTTTGTTGCACTATAAAGTTACTATTTAATCTATCAAAATATTATTAGATTTGTTATAATTTTGCTATAATTGTCACTTTTTGGAGGTCTGAAAATATAATAACCATCGCATTTATTGCGACTTTATCCTGAACAAGCTAGCCTTCGCGTGAGGGGTATCATACCTTTGTAGTAAAACTTGTTCCGATTTTTTTGTTCCTATGTGAGGTATATGAAATAGTGGGCCGATTTCGACCGAATTTAGGTGTGTGATTTAATAGTCAATATAATTGAATAATATGAAATTTGGTAAAGATATCTTCAAAAATAAAAAAGTTTTTCTAACAAAAACTTGGTTTTGGAACGGTCGTTCCTATGACAGCTATATGATAGAGTAGTCCAATTTCAACCAAATTCGGGGATGTGATTTGGCTAACTATACTATTGATTACTATGAAATTTGAAAAAGATATCTTTAGAAATAAAAAAGTTTTTCTCACTAAAACGAATTTTTGGACCGGTCGTTCCTATGGCAGCTATATGACATAGTGGTCCGATTCCATTCGTTCCGACATATTTACAGCGTGCAATAGAAAGAATGCTCTGTACAAAATTTCAGTTCGATAGCTTTAAAACTGAGGGACTAGTTTGCATACAGCCAGACAGACAGACAGACGGACAAAGCTTAACCGACTCGTCTCATCATACTGACTAAGAATATATATAGTTTATATGGTCGGAGATGCTTCCTTCTGTGCGTTGCAAACTTCATGACAATGTTAATATACCCTTTCACATATATGTGAAGGGTATAAAAAGGTGAATTACGTCCAAAAAGGCAGCTAAAGGCAAGCAAACTCTAGATCACTTGAAAGTATATATATGTAGCTTACCAAAAATTCTTATCCTGGAAATACCTTTTTGGGCGCATTTTTCTAATCCTTGCTTAAAGTTTATTTTTCGAATTAGATTAATTATGTTATTTATTTAATACTATTAACATTTTTTTTATAATTTTTTTTGGCTTAAACTAAAAGTCTACAGTCCAATCTAACCGACAAATAAAAATATGATTAACCAGCACTTGTATTATGACCAACAGGCGAATCGCAACTTATACATCACATTTCCAAAGTTTCCCATTGGTCAACTTTGGCCCATAATATTATTAACAAAACAAACAAATACCAACTTAGGAATACATTTTTCGGAAGCTCTAATATGTTCTTTAAGGGATAGGATACTTTCAAACTCAATTAAAACAAAAAAAAAGTCTTGTGATTTTTCGATTTTTGTCCATTTCGCGACACTGTGCGTCGGTGTGAGAGAAGTTTTAGTGTAATGGCAACATAAGATCCATATTTTTTTTGTAATCATTGATTTCAGAGCAATGAAATTACAAATGCTATATACTTTCAAAATTGGTACGATTTGCCCGTGTCCATGCAAAAGGACACTTTGCTTTTTATGACTGCCACCATGGAACCAATTACTCTCAAAGCTGTCTTTATTTATATGAACAATGAATCTCTTGTCAAGGTAAATACATTTTTCGAGGATGTTTTTTTTTTAATATATAACAAGTATTTTTCAGATCCTTAAGACGTCGTACAGCTACTTGATGCTTTTGCGTAGTCTTGAATAGGAAGGAGCCCACGTGAAATAGAGCGAGATAATAGAAAATGATTTGTGCGATTTGATTTATCGACTGTTCACATTAAATTAAATAAAAAATCTGTTTGTATCGTTCACGGTATTTCCAGTTATTTTTTTTTTTGGCGCATTTTATTTACATTTTTTAGTTATCCGATTATGAAATAGAAAGCTGTAAACATTTTATGGATGTCATGGGTCATTTTTCACTCAGTCGAACTTAATGGGTTAACTTAAGCTATTAACATGTTTTCAGTACAACCAGAAATTTTGAATTGAAATCACGGAATTTTGTTCTTGCTTGTCGTTTGCTTGGAACACAAAGTGCCATCCAAAAACATTAACACGCGACCTATTAAACGACCCTTACTTAAACAAATATTTGAATAGTTGGTGGAATGTTCTGTAGCACGAGAGGTGCAATAGCTAATGAGGTTCATAAGTCCAAGGCTTCGTCAAAGTATTGAATGTATTTTCGAATGTTTCGATTGCTTTCCCTTTTTGGATAATTGGAAGGTGATTTATTGTACATACATCATATTATTTACTAAGAGCTCTCGAGGAAAAGATAGACAATCAAAACGCATCCTTTACAGTTAAAATAAAATAAAATTTAAAATTTTGTTTTTTAATCTGTAGTGGTCGACGAGTAAAACTTATATTGCTAAAAAGATGACACGGAATATTTTCCCTAATTGGGAAAAATATTCGATCATACACACGAGTATGTCTGTTTCACAAAGACGATATTGGTTGTATTCAGAATTTCAAACGATGCGATTATGATTCATATAAACCATGAAAATGAGGGGCAAAAGACCTTTTCCATAGTCCTCCTCGTGGGCGCCTCCTGGTGACGGCAGTGTTACAAACCGCTGACGGCCAAGTCTTGGCGGTAAGACAGTTTGGAAAAATGCAGATAGCTATAGCCTGAATGGCTGACCAACACAGAGTCTCAGGTCTAGTAGGATGGAATGATTAACAACGACGAACACGCAAACGGCTAACGAATTATTCTTTCGGATCCTGGAAAGTACGCTCCCTGAACAAGGGGGGGGGAGAAGGCCCTTCATCAACAGGACGAAAAGTACAAACTGAGTATTACTGCAGTGCAGGAAACAAATTGGCTTGGCAGCGAGATCAATGACAAGAAATCGTACACAGTTTTTACAACTGGCAAACATTTATAATGAACAACCACTACAATTCCCACATTACTGAATTCAAACCCATAAATGAACGGCTGTGTGCGATTCGCATTAAGACTCGATTCTTCATTCTCTGGCTCATCGATGTGCACGCCCCCACTCAAGTTAAAGAAGACGCAGTAAAAGAGGAGTTCTTCGCCCGTCCAGAGACTCTCTTCGACTCACATCCAACAAACGATGTCAAACTGCTACTGGAAGATTTTAACGCGAAATTCGGAAATGAAAGTTGGCTCCGGAGGACCACTGGAGGCCACAGAAATATAACGACAACGGCCAGCAACTTATCGATTTCGCCTGCAGTAGGAATGTAGTAGTAAGCTCTACGTGTTTCCCGCATCGACGTACCCACAAGCAAACCTGGAAATCTCCAGACGCACATATCATCAAATTGATCACGTGCTCAATGGCCTCTAGTGCGAAAGATGTCCGCTCCTATCGAGGAGCAAACTGCGACTCAGATCATCACTTGGTAAAGACGACTTACAGATGTAGAATTTCCTCAGAGCACCAATCGAGAATCCGCCCTCCAAAAATCTTCGCGGTTGATAAGCTTCTGAGCGATGCTACGGCGGTGGCGTATACTGCCGCCCTTGAGGAAAAACGATCACCTATGCTAGACAACATCAGCAACATGGGCGTCCATGGGTTCTGGAAAGAACTCAAGGGTGGCAGTAAAGAGGTCGCAGAGAAGGTCGTGGGATATAAAACCCGGCGAGCGCGGTTCGACGAAGAATGCAAAAATTCACTTGACGCGAAAAACGAGGCCTACAGAAAACGTCTCGTCACCATAATCGAGGGCTTGATAAGAAGGAAGCACACCGAAATGGTGCGAAACTTGGTTTACCCCAAGGTGGCAGTAGAGCGACAGAAAAGCTATATCTCACTGCCGTATATCCCAACTCTCTCAGAGAAGGTAGGAGCTCTCTTCAAACGAGAAAATCTAACCCCGGCATTCATCATAGGAAAAAGATTGCTTAACGTAAAACCCCGTTCCGACCGCTACAAGAAACCTGGGGTATATGAGCCTGAATGTCCCGAATGCTCCGCAACATACGTTGGACAAACCGGAGGCTCAATAGAAACAAGATTCAAGGAACAAAATGAATTTTTGGACCGGTCGTTTCTATGGCAGCTATATAACATAGTGGTCCGATTCCGTTGGTTCCGACATACATATTTACAGAGTGCAATAGAAAGAAGGCTTTCTACAAAATTTCAGCTCGATAGCATTCAAACTGAGGGACTAGTTTGCATAGAAACAGACAGTCAGACGGACAGACGAACAAAGCTTAATTGACTCATCTCATCATACTGACCAAGAATATACATATGTAGTTTATATGGTCGGAGATGCTTCCTTCTGTGCGTTGCAAACTTCATGACAAAGTTAATATACCCTTTCACATCCCTGAAGGGTATAAAAATCTTCCAGGCATTACTCCTGTTTCGTGGTTCAACTAAATTTGGTATATAGCTTCCTTTGGTTATTATGCTGCTGGAGATACTACTTTGCCTTAACCCCTAGTGGGGCATAGCGCGTCAACTACTCCTGCGCGTCATCGTACTCTGTTCTGGGCAATGGGGCGCAACTCCCCGAAAGACTTACCCAGTACCTGACACTCCTTTGCCATAGATCGACGCCATGTGATTCGAGGACCCCTTCTTGGTCGGCCTTGGTTGGAAATGGGGTTCCATTTCATGGCATGCAAAGCAATGCAGTTATCACTCTTCCGCAATGTGTGACCTATCCACTGCCATTTTCGCCTGCGTATCAATTCGTCGATTGGCATCTGACCCGTACGCCGACTTAGCTCTTCATTTGATATGGTTTCGGGCCAGAAAATTCTTAAAATTCGACGAAGACATGAGTTGACGAAAACTTGCAGCTTTCTGGTAACTCCTACGGAAATTTTCCATGTACTGCTCCCATACAAAAGCACTGACAATACCAGGGAGCGAAACAGGCCCAGCTTGGTCTTGATGCTGAGATAACTGCCCTGCCAGATTTTGGACAGCATGCCGTATGCGCGTTTAGCCTGGTTGATACGACGAGCGATGTCCTGCTCCGTACCATCATTTTCGGCAACAATGCTACCCAGGTAGACGAAGTTGTCCACCTTCTCCACAGGCTGCCCATTAATATTGATGGCAATAGGTGTCCGATTTCTTTTTCGCAACGGCGGGCTAAGACCCTTGGTCTTTTTGGTATTAATCTTTAGACCAACCTTGCTTGCCTCCCTCTCGAGATCTAACACCATTGCGGACAGATCCATGATTTTGTGGGAGAGTAGGCATATGTCGTCAGCGTAGTCAAGATGTTGTAGATAAGATGTCAAAGTCCATTGAATTCCTCTGTCGAGTCCGGATAGGGCTGCATGCAACACATCGCCGAGGAATAGGATCGGTGAGAGGATGCACCCCTGCCGAACTCCACTACGAATCTCAAAGTCCCCCGACACCTTACCTTTATGCAGAACGCGACATTTCGCGCCGTCATAGGTTGCCTTAATAATAGCCACAAGCTTCTCAGAGATGCCTCTCCTGCGCAAGGCCGCCCAGATAGAATTCCGGTTCACACTATCGAAAGCCTTTTCGAAATCGATGAAAAGCAAGTGAAGCGGAGAATCGTATTCAGTGCATTGCTCGATGATGATTCGCAAGGTATTAATGTGATCGACACAGGAGAATCCGGATCGAAAGCCAGCCTGTTCTTCATCAATTGTGCTTTCTAAGTGGGCCTTTAGTCTTTCCAGGACGATTTTAGCTATTATCTTGGCAACGGCAGGAAGCACACAAATGCCTCTCCAATTATTACAGTCTGTGAGGCTACCCTTCTTTGGAAGTTTGATGATCAAACCTTCCTTCCACTCAGTGGGAAAGGTCGCTGTATTCCACGCTTTATCAACAAGTGGGTGCAGCAAATCGGCAGTTACGCTTGGCGCTGCTTGATAAAGGTCGGCAGGGATACCGTCAAGTCCGGCGGCCTTTCCTCGTTTTAGTGCAATAATTGCAGTGACTATTTCCTCTTTAGTCGGGGCAGTGGACCGTATACGCACATTTTGATGGTTAGCTAAATTATCTATATGAGGGGGAACTTCACCAGAGCTGCTGGAGATCTGCGTCAGGAAAAAAGGACTCTCCTAATCATGAAATGGAACAGAAACCAAAGCTGAATCGTGGTAATAAGACCAATGCATTGGAGTTCTGTCAAATTCATTTTGAGTTCGGTCAGGACTGATGGCATTTTGCGTCTTTTGGAGAGGAAAAAGGGCATTCTGGGAAAAGGAGTGAAAACAAGGCGTGATGGGTATCATATAACTCGGGGAGATGAGGCGAATGCCTCCCGGATATCCAGGCGCAAAATTATTCTGACATCTTAGCAGCAGAATTCTGCGTTTGTAAGGACCTTGGCTTGAAGAAATTTTTGTCCGAATTGCGCGTTGTAGTGACCGCAGTTTCATTTTGCACGAAATTACTTCCATTCACAATTTTTTCCGGCATAAATTCTGCGAAACGAGATCTCAGAGTATACGAATACAAAGTAATCTCGTATATAAAATTTACACTGATCAAATCCGAATCAAATTCGTTTTTGTAACAATATTCGTGTTTTACCAAAGAAAGACTCATGTCCCAAAGATTTAATGTTCGCGTGACATTTAACAGATGTGAATATAAGTACCAAATTCTCAGCGATATGTTAATTTAATAAATTATCATATTCGGCGTAGTATCATAGTAGCCGGGAAGAACTTGAAAAAAGTTTTGAAAATAGAAGAATTTTGATGTGATAATTTGTGTTTTCTTATAAATATTGAAAGTTGTTTGACTGGTAATCACTCACTTGACAGTTTTAGGATATAGTCGCTTTTGACTGAATAAAATGGAAAGGACTCTTTAGTATGTCATGCCATTCTCATACATTGCCGTCATACAATTAACTTAAATTTTTCGTTGAACCCGAATATTGAAAATAAATAGAAACTTTATATGAACAAGAATGATAGATGTAGGGGAGTTGATTAGGTGTTGTCACACTTTATTGCTGATAGAGGAAATTATATCCTTGTCAATTCGAAATTGACATATTTAAATTACTCATAAATATATAAGTATCATATATACTATTCATGATTACCAGGAGTATATTTAGTGTCAAATTGACATGATCTGCAGCATATTCATTGAAATCGGGCAAGTGATAAGTTCCCTTAATACAAGTAATTCTTAAAAATGCTGCAGAAGTTTGCTATGGATAAGGACGTTTTCCGGAATCCTCTTATAAGTCTTCAGCTATTGCAATTGCGTTTACTTGGATACGTTTATCCGGTGGATGATTGTTTTAAAATATTTAATTTTGTGCGAGGAATCATTTCAACAGCGATACTATGTATCACAGCAGTGGCACAGGTAGTTCATTTTGGGTGAATGTACGATAAGTGTTGACTGCACTATGCCATGTAGCCGTCGAATAGAGTATCCATATACTCACAGGATATAATGTAATGTTTATTCGAAACAAGCCTATGAGTCTATGTGGACTTTTGAAGGGGCAGTTTAGTTATTCGCAAATTTAATTTAATTTTTAATCAATATTTCCATTGTGCCTTTTACAGGTTTAGTACAACTTATCATTCCGGCGCAACGGTCCGTCGCACAATGGGGCGAAATACCCAAAAAAACAAACCTCCCAACTTAGTTCAAAATCATCAATTGCTTTCTTCTGGTGTCAATCCTAATGTATTTTGTCGTCTTAAATCGAATGGAATCATTTTTAGGTCGATAGAACCCAACTAACAATTATTATCCCGCTAAGAGAGACTTACAAGATTGAAGGCGGATTGCCTTTGAGAATCATACTGCCATAATTTCACCTTTGTAAAGAAAGAACTTTAAGGAACTTACGAGACCATTAGAAGAATTAAATGGCGCACTTTATGATATCTATTGCTAGCTATTAACAACACTGTAACTCTGCTTATGGGAGTAATACAAGTTTCACAAGGAAACTAATAGTCTATTTATACGAGTACACTTTTAGTCTAATTAGAAGTATAATATTTTTGTTAGTAGAGCTATAAACTCTTGCCATTTTACAGTTCAGCTAGTCCTGGGTTGAAAGTCATTCTTAATACTATTTATGAGTCTGTAGGCTTGACTAGTGTTCTTAGTAGCTAAGGTATTATCAATGTTCAGCAACTGTTCGTCAATCTTCTTTTTCTTTCGTTTTACTATTTTATGGGATAATAGCCATTTTTTTCTCTCTTGGCTCTCGTGGGTCGTTCAATGTATAGTCTATAGGCTTCGTTCTTAACGTGAAGAGATTCTTGGCATTCTTCGTCGAATCAGTAGTTTCGTGCGCGCCAATAACCTTCATATCAACTTTTTTGAGTACAACAAATTAATGCAAATTTATTTTTAATCAGTTAAGCGGTACTTGGCTTCACTATGACAATTTGAACGTTTCAATTCAAATGTTTGCTGCATCCGCAACGTACATTAATATTGTAACGAGAACATTTGTCTTCTACATCCGCAATAAAGGTAAGGATATAAGCGTTAACTCTCACCTTTATTTAGCTAAATTTATAAAGGCAGTAGGTGATTCAGATCCACCAGCATCTGCATAATGAATAATACAATCTTTCCAAATCCGAAGAGATATTATACAAGATCTGGATCAAAGACTGGTCGGTCGTTTTGTATGTACATTGATCCAGATCTAAACGAATCGAAAGCACCAAATAATACTGACTAAATATATTTTATTCCATTTTTATTTACAACTCAGCTTATTTTTTACTACGAAAATTGTTATATTACAGAAAAAAAAAACGATTTGATTTCCTTTTTAGGTTTTTTTTTTTAGCCGTTCATTCCAGCAGTCGTTAATATCGCCAACCGTTATTTCCTCATCCGTTTTTCTTTTGCCAAAGTCTTACTACTCAATTGCCCTAACCCCATGTGGGGCATAGCGCGTCAACTGTTCCATGTGGCCCAGTTAACGTTTCGTTGGCATAAACTGGTTTCGAAGAATGCAGTTGCCAGCATGCACCTCCTGCACATCCATGGCCACGACCGTCGTCGTGGACGGGATTCGAACCCGAAACGCCGGTAGTCAAACATGAAACTGATGCCTCAACACACTGCGCTACCGGTCGCCCCTTTTGCCAAAGTCTTGGCAACTATATATTTTTTTCAAACCGTTTCACTCGTAGTTTTTTTCCGCATCTTCTTTCCATTTCGTTTTAATACCCTAGACTTTTAGTATAGGGTAATTTTTTTTCAGGACGGAAATATGTAACACCTTAAAGGAGGCTCCGGAGGTATAGCAATGTATATATAAATGATCAGGGTCACCTCCTGATTCGATTTAGCCATGTCTGTCGGTTTGTCTGTCTGTCCGTCTGTTTGGCCGTTCGCACGATAACTTTCGACAAAATGAAGCTAGAGCCTTGAAATCTTGGTAAAATGCTGGAAGTATGATCTAGTTGGCTGGTATTGAAAATGGGCATGATCAGGCCAAGAGAACGCCTACCTCCCCTACATATGTAAAATGATTAAATGTATCTATAACTCCCGATTAAATAAACATGAAAAGCTCCAGCTTTTGCAGGTTGCTCGTAAGGGTAATCTTATACTCTCCTGGAAAAATAAAATCGATCAGTTGAAAACTAACGGTGATTTTCTTACAAAGAGCCCAGTACTACCCTACTTTTCAGGTTTTTTGTATATAACTCTTGAAGCAATTGACGTAGACACCTGATTTTTGGCATGTAACCCTGAAGTGAGAAGCTGCTCGAGTTTTAGTACATTGGACATAATCAGGTCAAAATAACGCTTACCTCCCCTACAAATTTCAAAAAATTAAATATTATTTTAATTACGATAACTTTCGATAGAATGACACTAGCTAGTTAACAATTTGGTAGAATGTTGGTAGTAAGATTTAATTAGTTGTTATTGGAAATGGGCGAGATCCGACGTAAGGAACCCCTACCTCCCTTCAAATGGAACTTAAAATAAGCGATAGCTTACGATAAAATAAAGCTAGCGACTTGAAATTTTGGTTACATGTTTGAATTAGGATTCAGCTGGCTCATATTGAAAATACGTAAAATCCGACCAACCAAACCAATACTTCCCCTACAAATGAAACTTCAAATAGGCGTTAAATTTCGATAGAATGAGGTTAGAGATTTGAAATTTTGCTTAAATGTTCATAGCATGATCTAATTAGTTGGTGGCAATGATGGGCAAGATCTGACCCAAGGAACTCCTACTTCCCCTACGAATGAAACTTCAACTAAGCGATAACTTTTGATAAAATGAAGCTAATGACTTGAAAAACTCGTCAAATATTTGTAGAATGGGTTATTTAATTGATTTGAAAATGGTCAACATCCTCCTGAATGAGTGCCAATCTCCCCTATAAACTGGTCATATAGGAAACTCACTTTTAATGCAAATGGTCGTGGCCAATTGGTACTTTTGGTATCACCACTAGGTTTGTACAAGTCTAGGGTATATACGCTTCGGACTCCGGGCCTGGTTTTTCACAAATTTTGAGATTTTTATAAAATTTGAACCTAAACCATTCAACGGACGAGAAAGCCATCTAGAATTTTTTTTTGTATGGGGAATTCGATGTAGTCTATTTTTGTGTAATGACTTTTTCTGCAAAAGTTAGTATTTTGGGAGTTATAAGCAAAAAAAAAAGAGCAACAAGATCATTTTTAGGGCAGTTTCGAGCAGTTTTCCTGGAACGAATCACTTTTTCGAGGTGAGAAAGCTGAAAATACATAAGCCAAAATTGAGAAAAAAAAACTTCTGAATTTTTTTTGAATCCAGTCCTAATTGTCGTGTGATTACGGGAGTACCTCACGAGTTTGTAGTGTTGTTGACGTTGATTTATTTTTTAAGTGAGATCTTCGATTCGGTAAAACATCAAATTTGCGTACACACACTCTCTAATGTGATTGACAAGGCTATCGATAACGACATCGACAACGATATTGACAACGATATCGTTGCATGCATGCACCATTCGGAAGAAAAAAAAGATGCACAAATACATAGTACACAGTAATGATAAGCGTTTGTCAGTCTCTTCGAGCGAAACATGCTTTTAGTCGTACAGAAATTTAACCATTATGGAAAAGTGATCGTATTGATCGGTTCGAGGATAGTAATAATTCAAATTTTATTGGGTATTCAATTCAATTACAATACATAACATACAATAATTTTAATAACCCACACCTCGCGAAAACATGGTTTGTGTGCGAGGGCGGTGAATGATTGAACTTTTTTTTAGAAGCTAAATTTTATATTTAACAGATTTTTTTTCCAAATGAAGAAAGCATAATTCAAATAAAGATATTAAAACTCTAACTGCAAGATTTATTGTTACAAGAAACATTACATATTTAAAAATGAATTTAGATATTCATTGTTCGCGAAAGTGAACTTTTTTAGCAAGATTTTATAATTTGACGCATTCAAAGTTGTTTTTAAAGTTAAAGGAAGACTGTTATAGATTAACGGTCCCAAGACACTGAGGTGACGTCTGGTTAAAGTTTTCTTGCAACGAATTGTTTGCAGAGGTTGTGTTTTAGTTCTACGAGTCTCATAGCCTGCCGTATACGCCTCAAAGTTGTTTTGGCTGTTTATGTACATGAACTTCAACGAGTTGAATGGATAAATTTGCCTTAGATTCATTATTGAAAATTCTGTGTATGCTTGTCTTGTGCTGTAATATTTTGATTTCTTTAAACAGACTTTCACAATTAAATTCTGAAGATTTTGTAGAGGCGTTATGTGTGTAGTTAAGGCTGCTCCCCAAACAATTATGCCATACTGTAGTACAGATTGGATAAGAGCGAAATATAACATTTTTATGATGTTTGCATTTGCAATCCATCGCAAAATACGAAATGCATGTATAGTTTTACGAACTTTTTGAGAAGTAAACTGTATATGTTTTTTCCAATTTAGCTCATTATCAATAATACACCTAAATACTTTATAACATATGTTTCCACAATGTTCATACCATTAACGCTAATGCGTGCTTGTAAAGGATCTAGATTAATTTTTTTCCCGAAAGTCATATAGAATGTTTTTCCTGTATTTAAAGTTAACTTGTGTTTTTCTAGCCACATTTGAACTATCCTTAATCCCTCGTTAGCTTTTGTAAATGTTTCATTCCAGTTTTTGTGTTTGAAAAGAAGAACTGTATCGTCCGCATATGCGGAACACCTTTAAAATTTCCCATTGGTTGTAAACATAAGTCATTAATATAAATATTAAAGAGCAAAGGGCCCAAAACTGTTCCTTGGGGTACACCAGATCTAACTACTATTGGTTGACTGAAACAATTACCTATCTTTACTTTCTGAACTCGGTCAGTTAGATATGATTCGAAAAGATCCCTAGCCTTGGGTGAGAAGCCTATTCGGTCTAATTTATTTAGCAAAATACTATGGTCTACTGAATCAAATGCCTTCCTTAAATCAAGGAAGACAGCTATCATTTTCTCATTTTGATCTATTGCATTTATTGATGCTCTTGGTTACTTGGTATGAGGCATCTGAGGTACTAGTGTTAGATCTAAATCCATATTGATTACAGGATAAGATGCCGTTTTCATCAAGGTAATGTGATAATCTATCCTATAGACATTTTTCCAGGATTTTCGCAATGGCTGATGTTAATGAAATTGGTCTGTAATTACTTGGATCCTTTTTGTCTTGACCCTTATGGATAGGTGTGACAAGGGCAGTCTTCAACTTCGAAGGGAAAGTCGCAGTAGACAAACACAAGTTAAAAAAATAGCAAATAGGACTTATAATGTGGTCAGCACAAGACTTTAACAAATTCGATGTTATTCCATCTTCTCCAGGCGCTTTATTCGATTGTAAAGTGTTTATATAGTAAGGAATTTCTCGTTCTGTAATCGGTATGAGTTCGAAGTTACTAGATTGTGGACTACTGTCGAAAGCACTGTACTCATACTTATAATTCTGCGCATGTAATGAGTCACATGCAGCATTAACGAAGTAATTGTTGAATTCGTTGGCGATTTCAGTGGAAGTCCTCAAAGAGGTTCCATCGGTTCCTATTAATTCCTCAATAATCTGGCTAGTCTTTTTTTTCTTGGAGACAATTTCATATACCTTTTTCCATAGTTTCCTTGGATTATTTCTAACTTTGTTAAGTTCTAGTTTGTAATAGGCTTCTTTCGCTTTTTTGATCACCAATTTTAGGGTATTCTGATATTCTCTGTGTAACTTAATAATGTTGGGATTGAAGGGTTCTCTGGCAACTTTCCTTGCAAGTTTGCGATTTTTATGTATATTTTAGATTTTACAATCCCTTCAGTACACCATTCTTTTAATGGTGAAGTTCTAGATTTAGTAGCTATTGTTTCGTTAAAAGTAGCATTTGAAATATTCTCAGTTAATATCTTAAAAAAGTTATCAGTACAGTGTTCTGCGTCAATGCTATGATATACAGAAGCCCAGTCCTGTTTTTGTAGGTTCTGATTGAGTAAATTGTAATCAGTCCGGGACCGAGTCTTGTAATTATCATTACTTTTCGCGTCTGCCTCAGAATTACTAGTGAAATTAGCTATGGTAGAATAATGGTCGGTTATATATGATTCAAAAATTGCAGTTGAAAAATTTAGATCACCTTCAGCTTTCAGAAACATGTGATCTATACATGTCGAAGATCTAGTTCGGGTCACGCCTTTTAAAGAGTGGTTAAAACCATATTCAGCTAATAAGCTCAAATACTCTTCAGCACTGGTTGCTAGTTTGTCCCCCAAAATATTAATATTTAGATCTCCTAGAATTATATGATTCTTGAATGCTTTATTTCCCTCAAGGAAGGTATTCAGAGATTTTATAAATTCGTTCACATCTAGACTAGGCGATCTGTAAATGCAGGTTGCATAAAAAGTTTCTTTGTTGTTAAGCAATAATCTTAGATTCAGGGAAGTGGCTTGATCCAAAATACCAGGTATTAATTCAACAGTGTGCTTTTCATGTACATAAACTGCTAAACCGTCACATTTGTTGTATTGGCTTGGTTTAATTATTTGAATATATTCGTCAATGTTAAAGCAATCTGTATCTGAGAGCCATGTTTCCGTCAAGGCAATTACGTCGAATTTAAAATCAAGTTCGTTGAGTAGTAATAATAGATGGTCAAAATTTTTGGGTAAGCTACGTATGTTCATATGAAAGATATTTATCGAACGTGTATGTTTCTTGTTTGCAAAATTATCAAGATCATTTATATTATAAATATTAATAGTATTCGAGAAATCATCAATTTCATTATTCATTATAAATAAAAAAGATAGACCTACAGGAAACGGTGTTCAAAACGTGATGGAATTACTGCAGCAGTGCGATGTCCAAATCGTTTTCTGATGTTATTCGATGTATCCTAGCAGATTCGTTCTTCGTAATTAGTACGCTGTCCTCTTTAATCCAAACAAACTTGAAGTTATTCTCATTTGCGAATTTTTTTGTCATGTAAAGGAGTTTTTTGTACATTTTCGTCAAATGTTTGTTTATATAAAAGTTTTCTTCAGGGAACGTGCGGTGGATATTGCAGCATTTTAGATTCTGCCGTTTAGACTTTGACTTCTCGAACCATTGGTTAAGATCTTCAATCGTTTTAAATTTAGCAATAATGACACCTGGAACTCTTGATTGCTTCTTTTTTGCTTGACGAAATGACGACACGGGTGTGGTTTCTTCGTTTATGCCAATAATTGAAGTTAATTTGCGTACAATGTCATTAGTATTTTCATTTGGTGTTTCCGGCACTCCAGAAATTTCAACTTCAGTTGAGAGTTGCTCCTGCTCCAATTTCATCACTTGATAATTCATCAAATTTAGTTGGGATTTAAGTTGCAGATTCTCTGCAGTTAATTTTCCGCAAACATTTTTTAAATCCTTAATTTGAGTCCCATATTCTGTCATTTTTTTGTCGAAATCGTCGAACTTGTCACTAAAAAATTGTAACGATTTTTTCAAGTCGAAAACTTCTTGCTTTAGGAAAACACCCCTTGAACGATCATCATTGTGCTATCATGACAGATAGATTGTCCCAATGGTGGCTTCGAGCAAACTTTAGTTTGACTCAGGACGCAAAAGCAAAGCTCGATTATTATAATTTAAAAATGAAAATATAGTACATTCGTATATACCTAAAAATATTAAACAAATTTTCAGAATATAAATCATTAATAAACAACGTTGAGATTGGCTCCAAGAATGTTTTTCTAACTAGTCTCCCAGCCGAAATGAAAATTTACAATCAGTACCGCAAATACATCACCGTACTTACTTATTCGCTTTGGATCACGAGTTTACCAGTAATTATTTATGTTTTTTCTGAGGCTTCATATTTTTTGAAGTTCCATTATGACGAGCGGGCGCTACTTCAGGGATCAGTGAGTATTTTCTTGAATGAAGCCTAACTCGCGTAAGTTTCAATTAAAAGTATTTTATTTTTATAGAACATGACAGCATCCATGAGATTGCCATTTTTGTACGTACTCTATCCATTACAAAATATAGCAAGCAATTATTATGTTGCATTCATATCACCATTTGGTGTGGTAGTCGTTGCTCTCATAGCGTTGATGGGATGGCACTCATTCAATGCCAGTTTGATGCGATACATTTCATTTCGGCTGGATATCTTTGAGTATAAAGTTTCTAATATTCAGGTATGATATTTTTTCAATTCTATTGTTTTTTGTTTTAAATTAGAGTTTAGGCCATTGCTTCTCATATTGTGGGTTGTGACCCCCTAGAGGTCAAGCTATTTCCCGGCTGCCAAGACGATTCAAAAATTGAAAATTCGAGGATGTTTTTCCGAAATCTTATTACGATTCGTTTTTAATGAATATCCTTAATTCATGTTAATAACTTATTACTATTTGTAATAATATAATTTTCATACACTTCGAGTTATGACTTTTCAGAAATATATAATACAAATTCAAAATGAAACATGAAAACTGTATCAATTTTAACAGTTGCATACCAAAAGTGAGACGACTTAATATAATTTACTCCTATCTGAGTTCACTGAACAACAAAACTGTTGCATCTTAAAAAGGACGCGTTTTCAAGGCGTGGCTTCAAAATATGCAATATTTGTTATTTAATATTTCTAGTGCCTATAAATATAACACAAATGATTATTTTTCGTTGAAGTCACTACTACTAGGGTTTTTGCATTTTTCTCGAAACGAAATTTTTTTTACTTGTGACACTTTAAAAATGCTTGTACGATATGTATGAACTAACTTAACTTACTACTGCCTAGCGGACCGCACAGAGAGTCGCGAGTGGCATGCTGATCCGTGTTCTATAGCATAGTCTACTTATTTTGGATGGTCGGATAATCTTCTTTCTGATATTATTTAAAAAATTTGTACGTTTTTCACTTTGAATTTTCTACACTCCTTACACAAAGTTGTTGTTTTGTTGATTATCTTAAGCCATGGTTCTTTATAATGTATCAGTATGCCTACATAATTTACAGGAATATGTAGACTTTATATTGCGACGATTAGATTTGCCTGTTGGTAGTCAAAAATGTGCTGAAAAGACTAATCGCATATGGAGATATGTATTTATCAGTTGCATAAAGGATTACCATGACATCAAATCGTAAGTTTTCCCCACCAAAAAGAAATAGTTATTTGAATGGTTTTTTTATTTAGATTTGCCATGGAGTACGAAAATGTAACAAGTGCAACAGTGTTTGCAGAATCACTTACAATAACTACACCACTCTGTGTTATACTTTACATGATGTCAAAGGTAACTCAAATTAAAAATTTATCAAGGAGACATAAATAGTTACAGAAAGGGGTTCCCATACGACTACAGTTACTAATTTGTCTAAATCTTTAGTGAGGAATAGCGCGTCAACTACCTCTGCGTGCCATTGTACTGGGTTCTGGGCAACGGGATGCATCTGTCCCAACAACTTACTCAGCAACGCACACTCATTGGTTACATATCGGCGCCATGAGTTACTAGGACGGCCATCAACAAAGATGGCAGGAGCTAGTCACTTGCAAACAAGCTCGGAATGCGATGACCAACCCTTTAGGCAGGAAAGCGAGAAAGGTACTCAGTTATAAACGGAGTACCCTAAGCTGGATAACTGCCTTGGTCACAGGGCATGGTAATTTTAAGGCTCATCTGGCCAAGATGAAAATCGGGGAAGATGACGTTTGCAGGCTATGCCTGGAGGAGGCCGAGACGGCAGCACACATTGTGTGCGAATGTCCAGCACTGGCTAGCACGAGGTTGAGGATCACAGGCAAGCACACGATAAGTATGGAAGCCATGAGTGAACTCAGCCTTAAACAAATGCTAGCAATAACACGGGACTCAGTGATGAAGAAAGAGGTCGACAACTATCAGTCGACATCTGGAAGCCACTGATGACCGGGAGGGGCGAAAAAGGACCCAAACGTTAGTGGTCTGCTTCGGCTATCCCCCAGAATATAATAATAATAATAAGTACTAGGACGGCCCCTTGGTCGGCCTTTATTGGGAATGAGATCCCATTTCATAGCATCTTCAGCAATGCGATTATCACCCATCCGCGTTGAGTAGCCTATTCACTGTCATTCTCGCCTGCGTATTATTTCGTCGATAGACATCTAGTGACCATACGAATTGGTCCACTTTTCCCATAGGATATTTCCATTAATATCGATGCGCGTAGAACAAGTTGGACTTCTTTTTCGCAACGGCGGGGTAAGAACCTTGGTGTTGTAGGTGTTAATCTTTAGCCCAACCGTACTCCCCTCCCTCTCGAGATCTATAGCCATGCTGCTCAGAGCCCTATTTTATGAGACAGTTAGCATATGTCGTCAGCGCAGTCAAGATCAATACTAAACTCTAGGTAAATCGTACTTCTAAAGTCTTTGAATGGAAAATTGTCACTCAGAAAAACAGTAGATAAACTGCCTTCTAACTCAGACCTACCTACAAACTGCATATGCAAGCCGAAAGAAATTATTAATATTCTTAAGAAATTAAAAACCCGTAAATCCCCCGGTAATGATAAAATTTCCAACATTGTCTTGAAAAAAATACCTAAAAAGACAAATGTATTCATAAACTTTATCCTCAACTCCTTTTTAAAACTGGGATACTTTCCATCTGATTGGAAAAAAAAGCTGTTGCCATTCCAATTCTGAAATCCGGCAAACCCTCCGACTCCCCCAAAAGTTACAGAACATTTGCTACCAAACTTAAGGAAAATTTTCGACAAAAATAATACTTAGCCGAATTCGGAGCTTTTTAAAAACTAATGCAATTATCCCTAGAATACAGCTTGGCTTCAGAAAAGGATTACCGACCATCCATCAACTACACAGGGTAACCATTGATATAAAGGACTACTTTACGGAAAGGAATTCTGTCCGAATGGTAACTATCGACATCGAAAAATCTTTCGACACAGCCTGGTCTTCAAACTAATAAAATTTTCTTTTCCACTATACATCATAAAATTCATTCAATCGTTCTTATCTGACAGATTCTTCTATGTATCAGGGTAAATAGAACTTTCTCTACTCCTAAACTTATCCCCGCAGGAGTACCACAATTCTCATGCTTAAGCCCCACGCTTTTTAACATATGTATTTATATCCGACATCCCATATGATGATCGATGCGAACTGGCGCTATTCGCAGACGACCTTTGCATGTATACGAAGTCGAGTGATCCAGCTATAATATTAAATACTATAGAAAGCAAATTAGGACAGCTCTACCATTATTACAGGTGGAAAATTAAGATAAATTCAGAAAAAATACAAAGTATCTACACTGCATGCAGATACATCGGAACATGGATATGTCTATGGCTATACCGACTGCGTGGAACCTGTTGTGTTGAAGATATCGACGTAAGTTTTATAAAGATCCCAGTATAGTTATACTGGATGAAATCATTCGAAAAAACACGTCCCACGCTTTCGGTAGGCATAAGACATATCCATGTACCGATGTATCTGGTGGCAGATACTCGTCATAAATTTTGCTTTGCTTTGTCCTGTCCGCTCGGGCTCCTTCCTCTCGCGGGATCGTTTCGTTTGCATCGCGTGTGTGCAATATTCACCTCCTCTCGTGCACCCTGTTCCATCTACCCGTTCGGTACAGTTTGCAGACTGCAGCCTATCGACATTTCTCTGAGTAAGTTTCTGCTAATCACGCAATCACGCTTCCCACCATCTTTTCCCAATCGGACGTGTATTGTGTTTGTGTATCTATTGCAAAATCGCTCCCACACTATCCGCTTCATCCCGCCCCTTTAATCAACAGTCCGGGTCCGGCACACACAATCCGTTTCTCAAGTAACGCGTGCGACTCTATGCGACTGTGTCCGGCAAACAGAAAGGGAAACTAACAAAAGTAAACAAAACATTCCAACACACGCACAAAGAGAATGCACAAGAAAAATTTTGAAATTTTTGCAGAATGGGGGCATTTGATCTTCTGCAGACCTCTGAATGTACATCATGTCACGATGAGCTGCCCGGAACTATAACATCCTGCGACGAATATTTCTCTATTTCGGGGCTTGGGAGATTTTAACTCGCGCAGTACGAATCCGCCATTTTGTTTTATGAAATCTTGATTGCATGTGTGGTCACACCACCACCACATTGTGGGCCAGTCAGACCTCAAATCGCCGCCATTGCAAATGCACAACCATTTGGATAGAATGAACTTCATCCGCGATGGCTCTCTATCTTCGGGGGCGGGAACTATAGGCGTGTTTTTTTGTACTGCGGTGAAGGTTAATTGGGGGCTATCCGGGTTAACTTACATACATTACACAAACAACATACCCTAGTTGTTTGTGTAATGTGTGTAAGTTAACCCGGATAGCCCCCAATTAACCTGCACCGCAGTACAAAAAAACACGCCTTATGTAATGTACACACTCTCAACTTGCGTCTGCGCATGTCCAAAGGTTAGTCGAACTGACTACTTGCTACTTTTTCTGTTACCCTATTCATTCAGATATGTAGTACAACGCGCGCTATTTTATTTGATTGGATTCCAGCCATTTTGAACAGTTTGGCATTTTTGCGGAAGGGGGGCATTTGATCTTCTGCAGACCTCTGAATGTACATCATAACATATAACATCCTGCGACATATTTCTTTATTTCGGGACTTGAGAGATTCTAACTCGCCTAGTATAAATCCGCCATTTTGTTCTATATGTTTATTGCACGTGTGGTGGTGGCCCACATTGTGGACCAGTCAGACCTCAAATCGCCGCCATTGCAAATGCACAAACGCAGTCGCTGGATCACCCGATTTGGCTCGAATGAACTTCATCCGCTCACGCTCATCTTCGGGGGGCGGGAACTATGTACACTGTCTCAAATTGCGTCTGCACATGTCCAAATGTTAGTCGAACTGACTACTTGCTACCTTTTCTGGGACCCTAGTGATTCAGATAGTACAACACGGGCTATTTTATTAAATGATAAATGGGAATTAGCGGAAATTGAAGGTCATTGAAAGTCCGCCCGTTCACCCGTACACTATGTTATTTCTTGCCGTCCACAACGTCAACCTTTATCGCTATCAAATCAACATCCCGACATGTACACACAGGATCCCCGCAAGCGCACAGCCCGCGCGGATCTACAAGCAACAGCCATGCACAATGACCACTTCACTCAAACGACATGCACAACCAGAAAAGAAAAATTTTCAATGGGCTTGTTTCCTCTTCTGACCCCCGAGTAGAAAAACAGACATTTCGTGTGACGGACAGATTTTTAGGATGACCCCCAGCTATAAGACATATCCATGTCAAAACCAACGCTATCTTCTTCACAAAGAACGAAAAAGTAGCAATCTGCCAAGTAGAGACATATAAACTTCTTAGGACGCGATGTCATCTGGGATGAGACAAATCACTGACTTATAAGAACCATGTAGACAGCATATGCCTAAAATTAACCAAATGCCTGCGATTCCTGTTAACATGAAATCTAAAATGAATGCTTACAACAAACTACTTATTTACAAAATGGTTATGCAACCAATGATTTCTTATGGTGCGGCAGTTTGGGGAAACTGTGCCAACTACCACCAAGCCCGACTGCATGTTCAACAGAATAAGTGCCTTAAAATCATCCTGAACAAGCGCTGGTATTTTTCATCAAACCAATTACATCGGTTCGCGGGAGTCACTCCTATCCGAGACGTGATTGACAAGGTAACTAGTAAATTCCAGAACAGAATAGCAAATCACCCCTTGATGCCAATTCAAATAATACTGCTTGAAGCCAAATTTTCCATAATATATTTTCTCATTAAGAGTAGCTTTTAATGTAGGCTTAAGTTAGTTTATTTATAGCTATAACTTATCTACAAACAAGGTTTTTGTGAATTTTCCTTGCTAATTATTCAAAACAAATGATAAAATCTACTCAGCCATAAGCAAATTATTATACCTATTAAAGATGAAAAGACGTATGTACTATATTTAGTCTGTAGCTCTGTAAACACAACCAATGTATTCAAATAGAGTATCTATCTATCTAGGAGTATCTTTCTAAAACTTTTGTGTTTGTTGGCTTCATGCATACCATTTAAAATAGTGGCAAAAATAGTGAAAGAAATTCTTATTAGGTTTAGTAAATAAATTGAATTGTTGCTTTTGGCAGCATGAATATGTTTCATTGCGGGGGGTCATCCTAAAAATTTGTCCGTCATGCCAGATGTCCCGATTTTGGTCCGGCTGGACAATAAAGATAGCATTTCATTATGCCATAGCTGCAGTAAGCCATCCTAAATTCAAACTGAATTGAATCGAAGACCCACAGAAGCTTGAAAGAATCATTTCCGAATGTCACAAATTCTATAATAAGGGTGAAGAGCAGGGAGGCGAAACATCAGGCAGCACAAACGAAGAGTACTTTTTCAATGAATTGAAAAACATGTCCGGGAATGAGGCCAATTTCGTTGAAAATTTTTTGGCTACATAAACGACAAGACAAACAAAATCGGATGCTTGCATAAGTTCGACATTACAAAAAATATGTTTTTGAAATACAACACAACCTTGCCTTCGTCTGCTCCTGTCGAGCTAATTTTCAGTACTGGTCTTGAAATATCCACAGCGCGCCGAAACATTCGAGAATTTGTTGATGCATAAATAAAATACAATCAAAAATTGATCGATGACTATGAATAGTTTATTTGCTTCCGATTTTTATACCCTAGACTTTTAGTATAGGGTATATTGTTTTTGTCACGACGGAAATATGTAACACCTTAAAGGAGGCTCCGGAGGTATAGCAAAGTATATATATATAAATGATCAGGGTCACCTCCTGATTCGATTTAGCCATGTCTGTCTGTCTGTCTGTCTGTCTGTCTGTCTGTCCGTCTGTCCGTCTGTCCGTCTGTCCATCTGTCTGTCTGTCTGTCCGTTCGCACGATAACTTTCGATAGAATAAAGCTAGAGCCTTGAAATTTTGGTCAGATGTTGAAAGTTTGATCTAGTTGGTTGGTGTTGAAAATGGGCATGATCAGGCCAAGAGAACGCCTACCTCCCCTACATATGTACAATAGTTAAATGTATTAATAACTCCTGATTAAACAAGCAGGAAAAGCTCTTACTTTGACAGATTGCTCGCGAGGATAATCTTTTACTCTTCTGAAAAAATCAAGTCGATCAATTGAAAACTAACGGTAATTTTCTTGCAAAGAGCCCCGTACTACCCTACTTTTCGGGTTTTTTGTCTATAACTCTTGAACCAATTGACGTAGACACTTGATTTTTGGCATTTAACCCTGGGGTGGGAACCTGCTTGAGTTCTAGTAAGTTGGGCGTAATCAGATCAAAGGAACGCCTACCTCCTCTACAAAATTTCAAAAAATTAAATATTCATTTAATTACGATAACTTTCGACAGAATGACACTAGCAAGTTGAAAATTTAGTGGAATGTTGTTAGTAAGATCTACTTAGTTGGTATTGAAAATGGGCAAGATCCGACCTAAGCAACCTCTACCTCCCCTACAAATGCAACTTCAAATAAGCGATAACTTTTGACAGAATCAAGCCAGCGACTTTAAGTTTTGGTCAAATGTTTGAAATGAGATTGGGTTAGTTGGTATTCAAGATGGGTTAGATCCTACCTAAGGAACCCCTACCTCCCCTAGAAATGAAACTTAAAATAAGCGATAACTTATGATAAAATAATGCTAGCGGCTTAAAATTTTGGTCAAATGTTTGTAATAAAATCCAGTTGGCTAATATTGAAGATACGTAAAATCCGACCTGCGAAACCCCTACTTCCCCTACAAATGAAACTTCAAATAAGCGATAACTTTCGATAGAGTGAAGCTAGAGACTTGAAATTTTGTTTAAATGTTTGTAGCATGATCTTATTTGTTGGTGGCAATAATGAGCAAGATCCGACCCAAGGAACCCCTACCTCCCCTATAAGTGAAACTTCAAATAAGCAATAACTTTCGATAGAATGAAGCTAGCGACTTGAAAAATTCGACAAATATTTGTAGAATGGGTTAGTTAATTGATTTTAATAATGGTCAAGATCCTCCTGAATGATTGCCAACCTCCCCTATAAACTGGCCATATAGAAAACTCACTTTTCGTGCATATGGTCGTTACCAATTAGTACTTTTGGTATCACCACTAGGTCTGTACAAGTCTAGGGTTTACGTTTCGGACTCTGGTTTTTTTTGTTTCTTTCATTTCGTATTCCTGTTCACTTCATTTTGAATCGAGAAATAAAAAGATATGTTTATTCATAATCGATTTTATCGTTTAAATTCAATTTGACTTCATTTTGTATCAATTTTCCTTCATATTTTACAGCCAAAAAACCTTAAATGATCCGATCCGGATCGTAGGATCACTATAATCCGATTCGATCCATACCACGTTTTTGGCGATAATCCGTGATCCGATCCGAATCTCGAAAAGAATGACTCGGACGCAACACTGGTCCAGATCAAGAGCAGAACAATAATCGCACGCATTACACTAACAACTTGCTCTAAATAGAACAATTTTGTTAGAGTAACGCATGCAATTTTTGTCCTTCTCTGATCGGAACTGTTGAAAAAAAAACACGCCGAATATCGAATGAAGAGCTGAGTTGGAGTACGAGTCAGATGGCAATCGGCGAATTGATACGAAGCCAACAATGACAGTGGATAGGTCACACATAGCAAAACGGTGATAAATGAATTGCTTGACGTGCTATGAAGTGGGACCCCAATCCGAAAGACGGCTGACGGAGGGGGTTTTCTAAAATTTCATGGCGGCGATGTAACTACTCTGATAAGTTTATACTGTGATGAATTAGCTCAGATCGGTAAATACTGGAATAGAGACACGCGATATAAACGTAATCTCTTTGTCCAAAATTTGAAACAGTTTTAAAAATTCATTTGTTTAAATCCAACACTCTTATAAAGACTTAAAATTTCCAATCTTGAAACTAGTGCTGTCGCAGTAAATTGAGTTTTCAAATCAAGTAGCCATCGACATCAGCCTCTTATTGGAGCGAGCTGATCGGCCAGTCGGCAAGTGAGGTCAATACCTTTGTATCACCGGTCAATCTATCGATGGCTTAGCTACGATCTTCACCTCAAAAAGGACTAAGAGCTGCATACTGAAGCTTGAGTTTTATACTTTTCAATCGAATCGAAGACTTCTTTCATATTCTTATAACACGATTTTTTAAATTCAATTACTTCAAGGACATTTCAGCAGGATATGGTATCTATGAGATCTGGTGTATGCTTACCCTTCAAATACTGTGGGTGTATTACTGGCATGGCAACGAAATACTTACCAAGGTAATTTATTTTTTCCTTTTTTTTTTCAATCAGATGATCTAGATTCTAGATGATTAGATTGAAATTGTTGTTTTGTTTTCAGAGCAATCAAATTACAACTGCTATATACTTTCAAAATTGGTACGATTTGCCCGTGCCCATTCAAAAGGACACTTTGCTTTTAATGGCTGCCACTATGGAACCGATTATACTAAAAGCTGGCTTTATTCATATGAACACTGCATCTTTTGTCATGGTAATAAATATAATTTTCGTGAATTTTTGTTTTTATGTTTGTCAAAATTTTATATTTTGCAGATCCTCAAGACGTCGTACAGCTACTTAATGGTTTTGCGTAGTTTCGCGGAATAGGAGCCGTCGTGAAATAGGGCGAGTTAATACGAAAATGATTTGAGCGATTTAATTTTTCTAGTATGAATTTTCAACTTGAAATTAAGTTAATTAAGAAAAACCGTTTGTATTATTGCCGGTATTTCAAGTTCAATTTTGTGTGTTGTTTACATTTGTTTCTTTATAGATGGACTATTGCTTCTACTTACAATGTGAATATATATGAATAAGAACTATCCTACTATTAATTAGGAATAAAAATGTTTCATAACTTTTAATTGAAAAATCGCCGTTTCCATTGATGAATACTCCCCACACCCCTTCTGGTTGGTGATGAAATAAAGTGATAACCTCATCTCTTGTTCCGGTTTGGAAGGTCCCGGCATTTTTGCCGGTCATGGGACCTTATTGGTTGGGTCATCTGTTTCAATGGGTTATGAGGCCAAGGGTCGAAACCATCTGGGCCCGTAGCGTGTGGCATGATCCGATCGACATACGTTGCCATCTTTTTTTAATTGATTTTCCTGGGTCGGTGGGACCCAGCTTCATCCTTTGTTGTGTTTGTCTTCCCCCAAGGCACTCGATATATATTAGTGTAATATCAGGGGCAACGAGCGGAAAAAAAAACCGCCCACATCTCCCGAACTGAGCGGGAACAAGCATGTGCTGCCGCTCAGCTCGCTTATAGCCCCGCCGGAACTTCAAGATCAATTTCGACAAACTTTCGGCTCCGTCCCCAAAACACCTTGTCCAACTTTGCCCATTACAAATGGTTGGAGAGGGGGTGTTGAAGGTTTTACTCGGTAAGCAATCGCACACTGACTATGTATGTTCAATGTCACTGCCGTACAATTGGCAATAGTTGTCAGCAGTGTCTCCTGAGCATTTGTTATTCATATATGATATTTCCCCCTCTCCATTATAAAAAACAACTATTGCCAATTGAAATCCGTAGATTGGGAGCGAGTTTCCGTGGACTTGCTCTATAGGTATCTATACGGATGGCTCAAAGACTCACGACGGGGTAGGAGCGGGCGTTTACTCCGATAAAGTTATCTTCAGCCTATTTTTCCGTTTCTCGAATCACTGTTGTGTTTTTGAGGTGGAGTTTACTGCGATTTTGGAGGCTCTAACCGGACTGGGCGACACGTCGCCTCGTAGCCTCGAAAGATCTTACAATCTATAGCTCTGCAAACTGTTCCCCAATGAAATTTTTCCCCAGTAAAGTGATAATGAAAGAGCCCCATTGGGGTTATTGTTCAAGTGGAACTTTCCTCTCAAACGAAACCCGAATTTCTAGGTGAATTTTGCTAATTAAGAGAATATTTTAGGGCTCTCTGCTTTTCCCGCAAATAAATAAATAACTGGCGCAACAAGTCCAATTTGAACCATGGCCTCGAGATGAGTTAGCATCATCTCATTTTCTAAATCGTGACGGTCTTGTGCAGAGGTGTGTGATCAGTTACACGCTCAACCGAGTTATTTACCCCATAAATGGGTACTCATTTAACAGCTGAGTGAGTTCATAGTCCGACACGTAAATCCCCTTTCTTATCGAAAACTGCCACATTCAGTAGGAATCGAACCGGGGCCCAGTGCGTAGAAGGCGAACCGTTGCGCCATCCGGACTACTACTTTTCCCGCAAAACAAAAGAATTATTCCCCAAATATTTTGTATGCGATTGCCGCGATTTCCTCAATGTAAAATTTATAAAAATTTGGGGTGATAATTCGCGAAATTCTCCGAAAGATTTGATTTTAGTTTTGTGAAAAAGTTCCAGTTATTACACTTATGACAGAGCTGGTATGCTTACTGGTACCTGTTTTATTGGAGGGCATGCTAGGAGGCTTCGTTTTCCTTTTAAAGATTTCTGCAGAAGTTGTGGAGACGTTGATGGGGAGGAAAGTTCTTTCCATCTCTTCTGACCTTGTTCGATTTTAGCATAGGAAAGAAGAAACAAACTCGCGGCTCATATTTTTAATCAACATGAAAATCTAGAGCAAGGCAATATCGGTTGCCACCTTCACTTTGTCACCAGCTGGTTTAATAAATAGTTGTTCTTATGGTTGATAAAACCCAGTGTCACAATAGAGGCAGGCAGCCGCCGGCGAAGGGACTGCGTCGTTTGCTCGCGTGGTTTCCAGTTGCAGTCCTTCAGCCAGCTGACTATGAAGCAAGATATTTTAGCTTCAGAGATGCGTGTTGGAAGAATTCCGCAGCGACCTGATTGTCAAAACTACACTACCTACTTCCTGGAAACACTTGTCAGAATCTATATAATTTTTTTTGGGTTGCATAGACTGAATAGCTTTGTAACGAATGCTATGAATGCTGCAGTTTGCTCATATAAGGAAAACTGTCCGTTGACGGTTATTAAAGGCAGTAAGAGATTTTCATGTTAGAACCCTGAACTATCTCAGCTTAGAAAGGAAACTAGAAGGGCTCTGAGTGGGAGATTTACCGAACTTCACTTATCTAAAATAATAGAGCAATAAGAATAGGGGCAGCAAAATATGCAGCTGGTTAAATTTCTGTGCTGATGTCAACAATATCAATAAAAAGTCAAGATTACATAACTCCTAGATACGCACTTCCTAGCATCCCGGATCGAAGAAGAAGATAGTAGCAGACAATTTGACTCAAACAGGTAGTATAGAGCAAGTTATTCTGACTGCTAGCCGCGAAAGAGATACTTAATAATAATATGACACAGTAAAATGGGCCATCGGTAAATTTGATCCGTTATAATAACCTAGTATCGATGGGAAATTCCCTGCTCTTTTACAGCAAGGACCGAAAGTATTGATCCCCTACCGCAGAAGAATCTTCAGGGGTAGCTTTGCAGTAGGATATATTCCAGACTCTTGGAGAAAAGTAAGGGTCGTTTCCATTTCAAAAATAGAGTATTGTCCAAAATTAATCCAAAATTTTATAGTCCTATTAGCCTGCCTTCTTTCATGAAGACAGCGAAGGAAAAAATAGTGGAATGTCACATTCGGCCTACGCTCCTTATTGAAAGTCCACTACATGAGAAGCAGTTTGCGCACTAACAGGGAAAGTCAACGGAGATTGCTTTGCACAGTATTGTGAAAGAGATTGAAGTGAAATGAAAGGACGTATTCTCTTTGTTACTGAGGTTTGAGGTAGCTTCTGACAACACTTCAGCCATCGATAGTGCACCAATGTCTGAATGTGCGGATACAACCACTACAAATTGGGTGAAATGTTTGCCTTAAATTTCTTAAAAACAGTTGTTATGTAATGCGCCTTCATAGCTAATGCCACAAGCTGCTGCCCACCAGTAGGGTTTTATGACATCCTATTGTGGTGCATCGTGGTTGATAAGGTGTTGTGAGCATTTACAACACACGTAGACAATTTACTCAACTGCCCTAACCCCTTGCGGGGCATAACGCGTCAGCTGTCCCCTGTGGCCCAGTTGACGTTTCGTTGACATAAACTAGTTTCGGAGAATGCAGTTGCCAAAATGGACCTATTGCTTCCCATTTAGCTGCCTACCTGCGATAAGTTGGGAGATGATGTGGCTTATTACTACGCGCCATCCCACAGGGGGAAGGCAATTCAAACATTTGAACCAGAAACGCTGGTATTCAGATATGAGACTGGTGCCTCTACGCACTGAGCTACCGGTCGTCCTTAATCACGGTTATAGGCAAATTTGAATGTGTCCTTCCGATATACTTCAGCCAGCGCTGCTTAGTACAAGACTGGTGCGACGCCAACGGCCTTCGAGTAAATCCATACTAGACCGTTTTCATGCCTTTCTCTAATAAAAGGAAACTTAGACATATCAGGTGCCCTATCAAGTACAACTCTCAAGGACTCTTGGCGGATAAGGTCAAATACCTAATTATCATCCTCGATAAAAATAGGACTTCTTTTCTAGGATCACCTCAGGCAATCGCAGAAAAGGCCACTAAGATGTAGACAATTTGTAAGTTAAATTTGGGGATCCAGTCAAGTTATTGTACTCTGGATTACTTGGTTATTGTTAAGGTGCGTTCACACGTGGCAAATATTTAGCGAAAAATGGAAATATTTCGCAAAGAAAGGCTAGTATTCGCAAAAATATTTGTTGCACGCGTGAACTGTTAGAATTTTTTTTCTATTTAAGGCCATGTGAACAACCGACAAAACTGCTTTGCCAGATTAATCTCTTTGGACAAATGTTTCTTTAAAAATTGGGACAAATATATTCGAGGTGTGAACGCACCTTTAGAAATATAGTAGAGTATGGCGCAGTGGTCTGGTGGAAAGAGTAAACATCACTCACTGATTGTAAGATGACACAAGGAAAAATACAGAGGCTGACTTGTACCTCATTGTGACAGGGATTATTCGCACTTCCCATACGGCAGATTTAAGGTTTTGGTAGAGTTTGCTTCCATGCAAATCCGTGTCTTGGCAGATCCAATTAAGCTAAGTCCAACAGAAGAAAATTGGCGAAGTGGAAGCCTCTCCTTCGACCATTTCTACTCCACGTTAATGTGGTGTAGAGAGGATTGGGAGAACAAGTACCCAGGATTACTCTCCGAAACCGATTCACGAATAACTCTAAGACAGGAAAGGGCACTGAGGCGGTCATTGTGGGTCCCAACCAGCAACTGCTATTGAGGCTTCTGATGAGCTTTGCCGGGCTGCTGGCTGAAGCGTGTTGGGATAGCCTTCTGGGCTTGAGACAGGCGAAGATGTTTATCGCTGGATACTCATGCAAGAGAGCTGCGAAATTACTAAGTATGAGTCGACTTAAGGTCAGAAGTATTTGCGAAATTCGATCGGGTCACTCACAATTGAGATATCATCTAGAAGCAATGTGTTTGGTATTTGATTTCACCCGTCGTTTCTGCCTGGAAGAAAACGAGACTTCGCACCATGTTCACTGCGAGTCTGAGCCTCTGGCCCACTTCCGCACGTGATGTTCTGAGTTTGCTCATCTGAAAGCAGAAGAAGTTTTTCACTCTCACTCAAGGATTTAAGTAGCGTCATTAGTACCATCAACCTTGATCGTCAGGTCTGTAAAAAGTCATATGACTATAGCATAATAAATCATTGGGTCGCAGTACAAATGGGCTTGCTCTTAATCTGGTCTAATCTAAATCATAATGGGTCAGCTTTTATACTCATAATATTAAAAACATAACTGGCGCAACAGTCCAATTTGAACCATGGCCTCGAGATGAGTTAGCATCAACTCATTTTCCAGATCGCGACGGTATGTCTTGTGCAGAGGTGTGTGATCAGCAACACGCTCAACCGAGTTATTTACCCCATAAATGGGTACTCATTTAACAGCTGAGTGGGCTCATAGTCCAACACGAAAATCCCATTATTTATCGAACACTACCGCATTCAGTAGGAATCGAACCGGGGCCCATTGCGTAGAAGGCGAACGTACTAACCGTTGCGCCATCCGGACTAAGTCATCATAATTACGATAAATAGCACGCAATTGTGTATGAAACTTGGTGGTTTATTGTTTGTGATGTTAGTCGTTGGGCATTAATAGTCTTCTCTTAGGCTCACGTTAGGTGGGCGCAAGGGGGGTTGCCAGCTGAAATCGTGGAAATAAACTATTATAAACTTTTTTTGAGGATATTAAGATTGAGTATATTTAACGTTGCTATGTTCATGACATGCTTTCTTTCTGGAAATTTTCATATCTGTGACGACGGATAATATGAAAATCCAACTTTTGGTTACCTCAAATTCGGAAAAATATCAGAAATGGAATGCGCTCATTGTACTCTATGATATAACATACTTCATGTTTATACCCGATGACCAGACCTTTCCGTTGCATATTTTTTTATGCATATTGGTTTTTGAATTTCAAACCACCAGATTAAGCCATCAAATTTTTTTTTTTTAGTTCAGCGACCGAACGAACTTTTGATAAAAATGAACTGGGATGTTGTTCAAAAACAATAATTTGAGTTGAGGACCAAAGCTATCATGTCTCTCTTTCTATTGCCCTAACCCCTTGTGGGGCATAGTGCGTCAAGTGTTCCACGTGACCCAGTTGACGTTTCGTCGGCGTAAACTGGTTTGGCAGCATGCACTTCCTGCACATCCATGGCCACGAACGTCGTCGTGAACGGGATTCGAACCCGAAACGCCGGTAGTCAAACATGAGAATGATGCCTCAACACACTACGCTACCGGTCGCCCCAAAGCTATCATGTATCAGACATAAAAAAAATTATGTTTAGTAGTACGTTTGTAGGGACTTTGGCTTGTAGAAGTGTGTGGTCGAGATGTGCGTTGTAATGCGCTGTAGTATTATTTTGCACGAAATTACATACTAACATTCACAATACAAAGTAATCTAAAATTTACATTGATCAAATCCAAATCAAGCTGGTTTTTGTAATAATAATCGTGTTTTACCAATGAAGGACTCACGTCCCAAGGATTTAATGGTAGCGTGACATTTAACAGATGTGAATATAAATATCAAATTCTCAGCGATATGTTAATTCTATAAATTATTATATTCGGCGTACTATCATAGTAGTCGGGGAAAAACTTCAAAAAGTTTTGAAGGATGAAGAATTTTTATATGATAATTTGAGTTTTCCTATAAATATTGAAAGGTGTCTAATAGGCATTCACTCATTTGGCTGTTTTAGGATACCCAGCAAGAAATTTGTCTCCGATACCTAGTGAAATCGAAAAGTCTTCGATCCTATAGCGGTTTCATTCATCGGTTTGTCTCCAGAGCTGGAAAATTTCCAAGTTTTCGATTATATTATCGAAGAAAATATGGAGCTACCTTCTTCTGCTTCTATTCTGCTCATTATGAGAGGGCGGCTCCCTCTAAGATTGTTAATGCTTACAGTTAGAGGGCGGCTCACTATAAAGGCTTGTTCGGACTATGCGAGTATTTAGTAAAGTAGTCAGTAATTTAGTAACTAAAATACTTGCTAGTAGCAAAAAAACCGTTCGCACTACGTTAGTTTCAATTTAATTTTTTTCTTACCAAATCCAGGTATTACATATATGTTCTTTGCATTTCGCAATTTAATATTCGAGAATTGCTTCATTTGCTTGTGTTTATGATATTCAACAAGCACTTGCATTCTAAATATTTGGTAACGAATTTGACTAATAAAACATGTTGACACTTGACGCTACTGAGATACTACTCGCCCGACAAAAATAGAACCAAATGGATTGATTTGACTTAATCACCTACTAAACTACTCGACTAAGTTTTTGATGTTCAAACATATTTAGGTACTAAATTATTTGCCACTCGACTAAATTACTAGCCTACTCCGAGCAAGCCTTATGAGTGTTAATGCTTACAATGAGAGCGCGGCCCCTTTTAAGAATATTAATCTTTTCGTGCGAGAATAAAATTATCCTTATTACTATTGTAGCTGCTGTTAAGTATTCGTATGATAGCCAAAATGTCAATATGGGGGTCAACTTTCAGCGGAGTATCAGGGATGCGGTTTACAAAATTGTAACAATCTTTTTAATGCTAATTTTAATGAATGTTGTACTGAATTGCCAAATTTTGTAATTCACTTATATGCGTTTCATTTTTCTTAGCTCGATATTACAATCATCATTACTATCACCTTCTTCCGATCATTAGAATGATAATCTTCAAACTTACTTACTTACTCTTACAAATTACTGATGGCTGATGGAAATGAAAATCAAATGTCAATATAGCTATTTTTATTTTTATTTATTTTCCAAACAAACTGAAGTTTGGGGTACTATCAATTCGCCTATTGCCTTTAGCTGAAAATATTCCGGGCGTAATGCAAGCAGCCTTGAGCTAATAAAGACCTTTCTGCTTCTGCAGCATAAGACTCATAGCTGTATTAGTACAGGAAGTGCATGCTGGCAACTGCATTCTCCGAAACGAGTTTATTCCAACGAAACGTCAACTGGGTCACATGGAACAGTTGACGCGCTATGCCCCACAAGGGGTCAGGGCAATTGAGTATTAGTACAATAGAAGCTATTTTTCACTTAAACTCTGAACAGTGTATTCTTAAAAGTACACTTAAATTTAACTGCTTGTAGCAGTGACGTACAGTGACTTTTTAATCAAGCGAAGTGCTTGAACATTTTTGAAAACTTCAAGGCTCTAAAAGTGCAATTTTTTACATTTTGACATCTTTTGCGGGTTTTTGAAAGTAAAACGATAATTTCCCCCAAAAAATCTCCTTAATTAGTCTTCTGCCCAAACTCAGTGTATCCCCTTGAATGAAAGAATATGTAGTATTTCATCAAACAACTACCGTGTAAAATCAATTTCAAGCCAGTTTTTAAACAGAGCACTGCAGTTTTATTATTTACATAAGCATAACTCTCTACTTTGCAAAATGTTTGTTTTAATTAAAATGCTAGAAAATACCGGAGATAGGTGAAACACTGGGCAAATTTTACCAATGGATATTTCTCCCGGACCAGAGTTTGAACTCTTTGAATTTCGGAAGGGGAATCCAAAGTCGGAAAATTTAACAAATTAATAATATTGGCTTGAGCAATTTCTGATTTTCCCATTTAATTTTATGTATATTGTGGGCAATTAAAATTAGGGTGAAAAATACTTCAAAGTAAAAAAAATCCACGGGGTTTGGCACATTTCCACGCACTTTATACTTCCGTACAGTAAGAAAACGCTAACGCTCACTTTTTATGCATCCTACCAACATCAAAAAACAGTTTTTGGATGTTTTACCATACAATAGAAACCCCTCTTTAACCTTGTTATCAATAAAGATATTAAAAGTCTCCCATGATAAATAGGAATTAGCGATCGACGTCACAAAAATAGCTCTCGTGAAAAGTTTTACCGTTTTTGGTCCTTTTTTTCTCCCTTCTTCAGTTCTAAGATCCGGATCTAAAAACCTGGCCTATTATTTAAATGGAAACTATTAAGTTTACCCAACTGTAAATTCTTCAGCATTACTACCAATTAGCTCCCTTTTGATTAAAAATTATTTTCCTATCATTGATGAACGTCAAAATATACATAAATTAATTATTGGAATATTTTTTATCAGCCAAGAAAAGATATAAACAATTATCATCATTTTTGTTATCTTTGATCAAAAGAAAGTTCAATTAAATGTTTACATATATGATAATTTGCAAAAGGAATAATGATACTAGCATGTGTAGTATCCGAAAAGAAAAGGTAACGAAAAATTTACTTTTTCCATATAAATGAGAAGACTTCGCAATATAAATGCATTTTTTTCACATGCCTATATCCTCCATCATCTTTCTTCATGTATAAAGAATCAGGCTACATGTTTCAGACAGTTGTTGCTGATTCATAATACAAGCTGAAAATATAGCCAAATAGTATAGATTCCACAAGAGTTATCACTCCATAGAAGTTTCGCCTCTACCAGGAGATTTGTATGTATTGACAAATTGTATAAACATAGTATAAGACACAGTATAGATGCACAAAAGAATCAATACATACAAATCTACCGCCGGCCGGAGGCGGAGTCGACTTTCTTGTGAAGTTTATATAATTTGTCAATACATACAAATCTCCTGGCAGAGGGGAAAGTTATATGGAGTGATAACTCTTGTAGAATTATCAATCCTCTTTGATGTAGCGCTTGCATATTACCTATTAAATTGAAAATGCATTTTAAACCAATATAAGAAAATTGTATTGACCGATGCGTTGTACCCAGGGAATTCAAATAGCTCATTTCACATACAGATACAGATAGCGGAGAATGAGATCGTATTGAAGTGGAGGAGAGCAAACCGCTCTGTTCCCCAACAGAAACATCTTAATAACCCGGTTGGCTTTGATACGCTGTATTGTAGCTCGCAAGCAGATAGGAGTAAAAATAGTTGCGAATTGCGTTGACGAAGAGCCATGTTATGTTTGATTGATTTGAATGTTCATGTTATGTCTTGTATAAAAAGAGAGTACAGTGTAAATGCATAAATGCATGTATAGTTTGAATGAAATATTGAGATACATTTTTACAATTGTTAAGTCAAGCGGCGCTTGACTCGCTTGTATGAAGTGCACGTCACTGGCGTGTAGGAGCATGTTCTTCAAGTATTGGAATATCATAAAGAAGTTTCAATGAAAATATATGTATTTTAACGTTTTAAATGAGAGTACAGAGATGATCTCATTACAAAAGTCAAAGTCTCTGCTACTGCAGAATAGCTTAAGTTTCATAATGATTGTACTATAAGTAGTCCGGATGGCGCAACGGTTAGCACGTTCGCCTTCTACGCACTGGGCCCCGGTTCGATTCCTACTGAATGCGGCAGTTTCCGATTAAAAAAAAGGGGATTTACGTGTCGGACTATGAACTCACTCAGCTGTTAAATGAGTACCCATTTATGGGGTAAATAACTCGGTTGAACGTGTTGCTAATCACACATCTCTGCACAAGACCGTCACGATCTAGAAAATGAGATGATGCTAACTCATCTCGAGGACATGGTTCAAATTGGACTGTTGCGCCAAATATTTATTTATAAGAGCCACTTTAAATTTTGTTATAAGTATTACCTTATGAGAGTCTCAGAGTGTGTTACCAAAGCCTTACAAGAGCTTTTTATAATCCGTGAGGGTTTATGTCTGAGAAATTTTTAGTTGGACTAGTTGTGTCCTTTCTTGATGATGTGTAACGCGATCGATGATCTAATGGTCGCATTCAGTCCTTTTCTCGACGTGTCATTCCAAATGTATATCTTGAAAAGCGTTGTGAACAATCTCTTCGTTTGTCCGATGTAGCACTCGTCGCAATTGTTGCATGATATTTTGTATACGCCGGCGCCGCTCTTCTCCTCCAATTTCAGCGGGTCCTTCGGACTTCCTAGAATGTTTCTCAAAGTCATATTCCTACTTGAGCCGACTACCTGTAATTTTAAAAAATGTAAGAACTTTTTGGAACATGTAGGATGCGCGGATAATTATTCTTCTTGGTACAATACTTCGATGATCTGGTCAAACAACGTTGTGTGCTCTCGCCTCTCCTCCGTCTGGATCTCTTTATCGATCATCTTATCGATAATCGATGGTTTATTCCCATTTTTCTCAGCGGTATCCAAAATGAACTTGCGTTTATTGTTGTATCCCACTTCGGTCAACGGATACCAGCCTGTGTATCATGGTGTTGTACGCGGCCATTTTTTGTGGGTAAGTGTGATTTGATGATGCAGGGATCATCCGCTATGAAGATGTTGGTTTCCTATAGACCTCAAACTCCAGTTTATCGTAAATGTGATCTTGGCGTTGTTAATTGTCTTGACACCTCCAGGGGCATGGACGCGTTAACACCTCCAGCATTTCTATGCTTTGTTGACGTTTCGATAGCATATATAACTTTCGGACGTGCAGTTGCTAGCATGTACCTCCTACCCGCGCCGTCTTTATATTGACAAGCTGGAAGCACTGTAAGAGTTACCCACAGGCAGTTTTTGGTCGCGCCAATATTTGAACTCCGAGCTCTAGATTAGTATCGTAAAGCGGTGGCGGAACGACCACGGCCACCGAGCGCGATACAGGCTTTCAGGGTGATCTCGGCCTGTTTCGCGTAAAGAGTATTCAACGTTGCGGTTATTAGTTCCGATTCAAGTTTATTTTTAAGGTGAGAATTTACACGGCGCGCGGATTTTATTGTTAAACGATGGGATTTCGGTGTTACTTTATGTACGAGTATTAAGCATTTGTGGCGGAAGCGGATATTTTCTTTGTTTCTCGCGATTCGTTTCTAATACTCCTACTTATATTTACGACAAGTGGATATGGATAATTGTTTATTTATTTATAAATAATTATCCCCTGTATACTTGTGATAAACATAAGTGGAGTATTTAACGACTTGTATAGTAATTCGCCCATAATTTTGTAGGTTAGGTTAAAGAGGCAGCTGCGCACAAACACAGCGCACATAGACCACCACTGGATCCGTTGTGATACCTTATAGGCACAAAAATGCCATGTGAGCCTAGTCGTAATCATAGTAACTATTGTACTGAAGAAGAGAGTAAGTAGCTTTCGAAATACATCCATTTACATTCAAAATAAAAGCTGTAGTTTTGGACAGGTTGCGCCGTCTATTATGTTTTCTTTAAGCCTGGCATACAGTCCGTCGTTAAGTGAAAAACTCCGCGGAATCCATACAAAATTTTGAAATAAACTTACCGTGAAAAGTTTCGCGTGAATTTTACACGTGATTTCACGGCAGTTTTAGTTTCTGGACGAACTGTGTGTGTACCAGGCTTAAGTTTCAATTCTACCCATTATCTACAGTCATCGGTTCTAACTGGACCTGTCTGCGTTAACTTCAGCCATTTCAGTGTCGATGTCGATGCTACATTGATTACAGTCATCGATTCAAGATCAACTACAGCCATCGATTTATTATTTTGAAGAAAATTAATTTAAAATTAAACACCTTTAATTTGAGTCCGCATAATTTATTTGAGCCGAAATCTCTATATGCATTTCGGGCAGTATTCCGCCCATCATCAGCAACACGACTGAAAATTCAAGTTACCTTTGTGTCAAACTTACATACATTGTCGTAGTTTCATTCTACTACAAATTTAAATTTAAATATATATTAAAAAGACATTTAAAGCAAAGTGTATAAATAAAACTAAAAATGAAACAATTAAATAAATTAACATTAAGTCACAAAAATTAAATTAGCGTCAAGAACTAAAGTAGATTAACCTAAAAAAATTTACAAATCAAATAATTAAAATAAATTAACATTAAGCTACAAAAATTGATAAAAAACGTGAAGAATTGAATTAGATTAACTACCAATTTAAAATTAAACAAATAAATTAACAACAAGTCAGAAAAAATTACGTCAGATATCAACAATTAAAATTAACCATTAAATAAACAAATCATTAAAACAAATTGAACAAAACCGACTCAATGTTTCCTTTGTCTGCATTTATTGCTGCTTCGTCTCTCTGGATGAAAATACTTTCGTACGCGTCAAGTTTTCGTTCATCGGATATCGACTTTAGTAATCGCACCTCACTCGTGGAGACCGGCAGGTGTTGTTGCTCCAGTACATGCGCTGCGAACGCCGACTTTGTCGATTCGTTGTTGAATACGTATTTTTTGTGTTCCTCAAATCTCTTTTTCACTGAACGCTTTGTTTGCCCGTAGTATTTTCGATCGCAGATCCCGCATGAAATTTCATAAATTCCAGGTTTTTCCAGTGGATCTGTGTGATCCTTCAGGCTTTTGAGGTGGTTTTTCAGTTTGTATGGATTTGAGTGTACCATTCGCATGTTGTTGCGGCGGAATGTTGTTTTTAAACCATTGGTGACGTTCGGGGCGAATATGATAGACACTCTCTTCCAATCAGCTGTTCGATCAATGTTTTTATTTTGGTGGAACAGTGTCGATAATAAAAAAGAGTGACTTAAATAAAACGCTGACATTATTGAACGAGCAATATCGCGAAATAAACTTCACATGTGAAGTTGAAAAAGATAAAAAATTAGTCTTTTTAGACTTAGAATTGTATCGAAATACCAACAAAATCGATATTGCAATATATCATAAGCCAACAAGCACTCTACGCTACATTCCGAGTGATTCTTACGCGCCGATTCAACACAAACTAGCAGCATTTCATTCCCTCGCTCACCGCCTGGTCAATCTTCCTCTCTCTTTACCCAATTACATAAAAGAACATTCATACATAATGAATGCAGCTAAAACAAATGGATACAGCACAAGTACCATCGAAAAAATAATAAAAAAGCATTCACAAAAGAAACTGAACGCAAATTTCTCGACACTGTTCCACCAAAATAAAAACATTGATCGAACAGCTGATTGGAAGAGAGTGTCTATCATATTCGCCCCGAACGTCACCAATGGTTTAAAAACAACATTCCGCCGCAACAACATGCGAATGGTACACTCAAATCCATACAAACTGAAAAACCACCTCAAAAGCCTGAAGGATCCCACAGATCCACTGGAAAAACCTGGAATTTATGAAATTTCATGGGGGATCTGCGATCGAAAATACTACGGGCAAACAAAGCGTTCAGTGAAAAAGAGATTTGAGGAACACAAAAAATACGTATTCAACAACGAATCGACAAAGTCGGCGTTCGCAGCGCATGTACTGGAGCAACAACACCTGCCGGTCTCCACGAGTGAGGTGCGATTACTAAAGTCGATATCCGATGAACGAAAACTTGACGCGTACGAAAGTATTTTCATCCAGAGAGACGAAGCAGCAATAAATGCAGACAAAGGAAACATTGAGTCGGTTTTGTTCAATTTGTTTTAATGATTTGTTTATTTAATGGTTAATTTTAATTGTTGATATCTGACGTAATTTTTTCTGACTTGTTGTTAATTTATTTGTTTAATTTTAAATTGGTAGTTAATCTAATTCAATTCTTCACGTTTTTTATCAATTTTTGTAGCTTAATGTTAATTTATTTTAATTATTTGATTTGTAAATTTTTTTAGGTTAATCTACTTTAGTTCTTGACGCTAATTTAATTTTTGTGACTTAATGTTAATTTATTTAATTGTTTCATTTTTAGTTTTATTTATACACTTTGCTTTAAATGTCTTTTTAATATATATTTAAATTTAAATTTGTAGTAGAATGAAACTACGACAATGTATGTAAGTTTGACACAAAGGTAACTTGAATTTTCAGTCGTGTTGCTGATGATGGGCGGAATACTGCCCGAAATGCATATAGAGATTTCGGCTCAAATAAATTATGCGGACTCAAATTAAAGGTGTTTAATTTTAAATTAATTTTCTTCAAAATAATAAATAGTGTGGAGTTCGCGCATATCATTTCGGTTTAACCATTAATACAGCCATCGATTTTGGATCGATTCCTGTCCTCATTTTCGGTATTGCAAAAGCGGTCAAGCCTATATAAATTGTGATGAACCACCTGTAATGAACCATATTATGGTCTGGTAGTGCTGCTCCCACCAGCAGATCGAAGCAGCACCTGATGAGTAGCGATCCGTCGGTGGTACGAAACCAGATGCCGAGGGTCCCATTACACCCGGAACCAGGTGCGACCGCGTGGGCGTCTGATCCGTCCGCCAACCATTCCATCCTTATCGACTGTTTTTTTTTATACCCCATTTTTACCTCCCCTTTTTGTGTTGTCTTCCCCAGGCCTATGAATTTTTGTTAATACGTAAAGGACAGGGGCAACGAGCGGCGAAAACCCCGTCCACATCTCCCGAACTGATCTACAGCAAGCATTGGCCGCTGCTTAGCTCGTTGACGGGCCTTTTTCTTCGTCAGATGGCACGGCCCGACCTTCACGGTCACTATGCTACCTAGGCTCCGTCCCCACGGGCATCTTCGGATGCCCACCAAACCGTCCATTACAAAATGTCTCCTATGTTTCATCGATGTAGTCATCGATTCTCTAATAGCCAGTTTTCGATATAGGATCGATAAAATTTCGATTCTTGTCTGACTGGGTATAGTCGCTTTCGACTGGAAAAAATGCAAGGGACTATCTAGTATGTCATCCTATTCTCATACATTACGGTCATGCAATTAACATAAGTTTTTTGGTGAACCCGAATAATGAAAATAAAAGGAAACTTTATATGGACAAAAGTGATGTATGAGTATGTAAGGGAGTTGATTAGGTGTCTTCACACGATATTACTGGTAGGGGGAATGCTACCCATGTCTACTCAAAATTGTCACATTTAAATGACTCATAAATATATACAGTGAGTCACAGAGAAAATGAACCATCATATGATAGACAAAAAATTATTAAAAAAATGACTGAAAAACCGTTCAGATTAAAATTGTTTTTATAAAAATGTATAGTTTCAAAATATAAGTCTCTAATTTCAGTATGTTTTACAATAATTTTTTCTGCTTAGTACACAAAAATAAAATATAAATAAACTTTAGAAAGTTCAAAAAATAGTTCTCACATTAAAAATGAGCCACGTAAATAAAAGTACAAAGCAGATACAGGATGCCAGCCATCAGATAATAAATACTTTAATAGTAGATAGTACCGTATATTTATGGAACATTGACAACAAAGTGGACACTCTCTCTTCTGTGTCAAAAAGCTAGACTTTCCGAACAAAATCAAAATTTGCCACTGAATCATTTAATCCGAAATCTGACCTCACTTTCTGAAACTACATAAAATTTCATATAAAACATATAAAATTTCACCTGTTTCGAAATTTACCATTACTTCAAAGATATTATACAAATCGAAAGTTATGGCATGGATCGATGAACGAGGATGGCAAGCCCCCCTCTAGCATTGGTTAGCCTGTCCTTCTTTACGATGTAAACATTGAGGGACGAGTTGTGCTTTAATTTTGTCTCTTGCATAGCGCCAATTAGGATGTAGTGTCTATCTGTGAACGCGGTGAGTTCTGCAATTTTTCGCTGCCCATTGATATTCAGCTGGATAATGGATATAGACCGTTGAAGTTAGCGACGGGTGGAGCGGGAGTCAGATTGTGTTAACCCGTGACCGGAGGGCAGGTGGGAGCTTGATTGTGTATTCGCCGTAGCTGAGGGTGAATCATTTGAGGTGGATGTTGTCCTCTGTTCTTACAGAGACCAGCTGTAAATGTTGCATTTCACTGTCTATTCCTTGAGCTGGCACCACTCGTCGCAGCAGTTACATCTAGCTGAGATTGCATTTGCGAGCAGCGTTCTGTTGCAGACGCTGCAGATCAATGGAGCAGGGTTGAGTTCGATCCCGGCGTGGTGGAGGAGGATTGAGAGCAGCTGCGCCGAGATGTGAAGCTCCTAGATTCCATAAAAAACGGACACGTTGAGAATATGGCATACACAAATTCTCTCTTCTGCATTGAAGGAGTTTTTGACAGCCCTTGGCCGTTTAAAAACGGGTCGCTACGGTGTGTAGAACCAGCTGCCGTAGGAAGGGTTTCTCGTTGGTAGCATGGACTACCTGGTAAGTCAAGGTGGAAGTAAATTTGTTTTATTTCCAGACCATGTTTTTCTTCGTTTGATGCGTATTTGACAATTTTCAAAACATAACATAAAAATAAACCGTTGGAGAGCCAACACATTGAGGCAGCTTTTGCCGAATGTGAAGATTTGTCAGTTCAAATTACCGTTGTAAAATAATCACTTTAATCTTCCATAAAAAATGGATGTTGAAAGTTTGAACAGTTGTATCTTTGAAGTAACGGTAAATTTCAAAACCGGAAAATCTTGTATATGTTATATTTGACATTTTATGCAGTTTGAGAAAGTGAGGTTTAATCTCGGATTAAATGATTGGGGCAGTGGCAAATTTTGATTATTTTCGGAAAGTCTAGCTTTTTGACACAATCTACAAAAAAATGCTATAACTCTGTAACGGTTAAAGACAGAGTGTGCACTTTGGTGCAAATTTTCTACAAATAAGCGGTATTATCTAACATTAAAGTATTACCATATGCCGCGGGGCACCCTATATATGCTTTTTACTTTTATTTAAGTGGTTCATTTTTACTGTGAGGTGCATTTTTGAACTATTTAAGTTTATATCCCTTTTTGTGTACTAAGCAAAAAAAATAATTGTAAAACATACTGAAATAAGAGATAAATGTGTTGGGACAATAAATTTATATAAAAACAATTTTATTCTGAATGCTTTTCAGTAGTTTTTTAAGTAATTCTTTCTCTACCTTAAGATAGTTCATTTTCACTGTGACTCGCTGTAAGTACCATGTATTATTCATGATTCTCTCTCTCTCAATTGCCCTAATCCCTTGTGGGGAATGGCGCGTCAACTGTTCCATGTGGCTCAGTTGACGTTTCCACGGCATAAACTGGTCTATTATTCATGATTACCAAGAGTATATCTAGTGCCAAGCTGACATGATCTGCAGCATATTCGTTCAAGTCGGGCAAGTGATAAGTTCCTTTAATACAAGCACTCCATAAAAATGTTGCAGAAGTTTGCTATGGATCAGGACGTTTTTCGGAATCCTCTAATTAGTTTGCAGCTATTGCAATTGCGATTACTTGGATACGTTTATCCGGTGGATGCTTATTTTAAAGCACTTCATTTTGTGCGAGGACTCATTTCAACAGCGGTACTATGTATCACAGTAGTGGCACAGGTAGTTCCTTTCGGTTAAAGGATTTGATAAGTGTAGAGCGTGCTATGTTATGTAGCCGACAAATAGAGTATCCATGTACTCACGGGATATAATGTGACGTTTATTCGAAACAAGCCTATGAGTCTAATGTGGCTTTTCAAGGGCCAGTTTAGTTATTCATAAATTTAATTTAAGGTTTAATCAACATTTCGATTGTGCAGGTTTAGTAGAACTTACATATCTTTGTGGTGCAACGACCCGTCGCGTCTTTGGCCGTCTGGATAATTTTTCTCTAATTGTCTCGGTCAAACGGCCTCGTCCTCCAATTTGGGAAGCCCAGTAGTTGTTGTGTGGCCGCATCAGCTGAGCGTTTTCATCGATCTATCGCTGATCCTCTCAGCCTTGTTCCGCTGATGCTGGCTTTCAAAACTCGCTTAGGCATTCGGTTGTCCCCCATATGTCTACATGTGTGATTTGGTGATCTTCGAAGCTTCCAGCTCATCGTAAAAGTCCTCTTCCTTCAAGGCGCGATTCGACATCGCCTCACTTCCATCAACTGAAGATGCAGCATTCAATGAGGAAATACCACCAAATGCAGAAGTGGATTTGCTTTGACAAAAGGACCGAAGAATGGGGGTGGAAAATCACCAAAATTGGACTCCTGCCTGTAACAATCACGAGGAATGCCGCACCAGATGCCCTACTGTGCATTATTTCTCGAAATTGCAAGAAAGCATGTGTAGGACACTGTGGCTGCAAAAAGGCAGGTAGACATTGCTCCCGCTTTGTGCCAACTGTGAGGGCTAGTATGAGAATGTGGACCTCTCTGCAACAGACGACGACCTCGAAGAGATGTTGGAAGAGTCAGTCGACGAATTCCATCCACCGGAACCTAGACCACCATTCCAACAAACCGGCCCTTCCAAAATACTAAGGCTGTGAACCTGTAGTGTATTTTCAACCAACTTCTTGTAATATATGCATGTAAATACAAAACAAACCTTCAATATTCGAATTGTTGAAGAATGACCAGCACCTACTAAAAAAAAAGAACGAAAATATGTTATAAGGGAACACCCGTTCAAAAACGTGATTTTAGTTATTTCGAATTTCTGAATTTTCTTTTGATCAAATTACAAAGATTAGATACTTTCTGAACGAAAAATTTTATGCTCTTCAACTCTTACTTGAAGCATTTTAGCCGTTTTCAAGTTACAGACGTTCAAATGTAACCATAACAGGGTTTTTCGCAAAGTTGAGAAAAATCGACGTTTTTCGACTGTCGATTGCGGCTACACCACTGAACCGATTTTGATATTCCGACGCAGAATTTTACGTTCTTTAATTTAGCTAGGATCCACGGTTTTCAAGTTATAATCGAAAAACCATCCCCTGAATGGGGTTAAGCGACGTGCTGACAACTCGTCCTTGTAAAAACCACTCCATGTCAAGAAACCTGGAACAAAAGCCTCGGATTGGACGGATCAACAACGACGACCACGCAAACGAATAAAGGATTATTCTTTCGGATCCTGGAATGTACGCTCCCTGAACAAACCGGGGGCCGAGAAGGCCCTCCTTCAACAGGTCGAAAAGTACAAACTGAGCATTACTGCAGTCCAGGAAACAAATTGGCTTGGCAGCGAGATTAATGACAAGAAATCGCACACAATTTTTACAAGTGGCAAACCATCGGGCCGCAAGGAGTTTGGAGTAGCATTTATAGTGAACAATCACCTCAAACCGCATATTACTGACTTCAAACCCATAAATGAACGGCTGTGTGCGATTCGCATCAAGACTCGATTCTTCAATCTCTGGCTCATCAATGTGCATGCCCCCACTGAAGTTAAAGAAGACGCAGTAAAAGACGAGTTCAACGCCCGCCTTGAAACTTTCTTCGACTCACTTCCAACAAACGACGTCAAATTGCTGCTGGGAGACTTTAACGCGAAAGTCGGGAATGAAAGTTGGCATCGGGGGACCTCTGGAGGCCACAGCCTACATGAAGAATGTAACGATAACGGCCAGCGACTTATCGAATTCGCCTGCAGCAGGAATCTAGTCGTAAGCTCTACGTGTTTCCCGCATCGACGCATTCACAAGCAGACCTGGAAGTCTCCAGACGCACATACCGTCAACCAAATTGACCACGTCCTCATTTGCAGGAGATGGGCGTCTAGTGTCATGGATGTCCGCTCCTATCGAGGAGCAAACTGCGACTCAGATCATCACTTGGTGAAGACGACCTACAGATGTAGAATTTCCTCAGTGCACCAGTCAAGAATCAGCCCTCCCAAAATCTTTGCGGTTGATAAGCTCTTGAGTGATGCTACAGCGGTGGCGTATACTACCGCCCTTGAGGAAAAACTATCACCTATGCTACACAACATCAGCAACACAGGCGTCCATGGGTTCTGGGAAGAACTCAAGGGTACCATCAAGGATGTCGCAGAGAAGGTCGTGGGATATTAAGCCCGGCGAGCGCGAAATGACTGGTACGACGAAGAATGCAAAAATTCACTTGACGCGAAAAACGAGGCCTACAGACAATGGATTCAACGAGGAACCAGAGCCAGAAGAGAAAAATATGACGAGCTACGGCGAATATCGAATAGAATAATTAGACGTAAGAAACGTAAATACCTTGACGAGCAGTTGCTGAACATAAACGAAAACTTAGCTAATAGGAACACCAGACAAGCGTACAAACTAGTAAATACAATTAAGAACGGCTACCAACCCAGGACTAGCCTTTGTAAGGACAAGGATGGAAACATCATCAGCGACACCGATGGTATTAACAAACGATGGGCCTCTTATTTTGAAGAGCTTCTAAACCGACCATCTTACATCCCCACACAGGAAGCTCTCGATGATATTGTTGATCTAGGCCCACCCATTCAACCCCCGACAGTAGAGGAAGTTGATCTCGCCTTGCGGTCACTAAAACGAAATAAAGCGCCGGGCGCTGACGAGATCCCAGCTGAACTGCTAAGATTCGGTGGAACGAGTCTAGTTGATGCCATACATCAATTACTCCTGCGAGTATGGGAGAACGAGGAAATCCCAGACGATTGGCGCAGAAGCATCATCTGTCCAATCCATAAAAAGGGAGATAAATTGCGGTGTGAGAATTACAGGGGCATCTCACTAGTTTGTACGTCCTATAAAATTTTGACGAAAATTCTGGAAAATAGAATAAAACCGTACGCAGAACGAGTCATTGGCGAATATCAAAGCGGTTTCAGACCTGGTCGCTCCACAACCGATCAGCTCTTCTCAGTCAAACTGATACTCCAGAGGTGCTGGGAATACAACGTAAACGTATACCAAATCTTTGTCGACTTCAAGCAGGCATACGACAGTATCGATCGTGGAGTACTGTACAACATCATGCTGCAATTTGGTATACCAGCAAAATTAGTGCGACTGACAAAGATGACGATGACCAACTCCGTCTCACAAGTCAGGATCCAGAATAGACTTACTGATCTATTTGAAACACGCACTGGTTTGAAACAGGGCGATGGACTGGCACCGACGCTCTTCAATCTAGCACTGGAATACGTTATTCGGGCCATGAATATGGACAACAGCAAGACGCTACTCATCAAGTCGACACAATTAGCAGCGTACGCCGACGACATCAACATCATGTCCCGAAGATTGGCTGACGCAGAAGAACTTCTGCATACGCTCGATACCGCTGCAAAGGAAGTTGGATTACGTATTAACGAGGGTAAAACTAAAATAATGATGCAATCGGTGACAAGGACACCTGCACAACCGAGCATCAACGTGGGGGACCTCAACATCGAGTTCGTGAACAACTTCATCTACCTGGGTTGCAACCTGTCAAGGGACGCCAACGAAACTGACGAAATCAAGCGACGGATACAGTTAGCTAATAAGACTTTTTTCTCGGTTCTCCCCATAATGAAATCGAAACATGTGCACAGAAACACGAAGCTCCGCGTGTACAAAACCATTATACGACCAGTGCTATGCTATGGCTGCGAAGCATGGACCCTAACTCAAGCCTCCGAAAACATGCTAGACACTTTTGAACGTAAGGTTCTACGGCGAATTTTCGGGGCTGTTTGCGATCGAGATGGATGGCGCATCCGGTACAACCATGAGTTGTATGAAATGTACGATGAGCTGCAAGTCTCGAAAATCGTCAAACTACAACGACTTCAATGGGCAGGGCATGTACAAAGAATGGACGATGATCGCATGCCTAAGAGAGTAATGAATGCAGAACGAGTCGACGGAGCGAGACTGCGAGGACGACCGAGATCTCGTTGGGAGAGTTCAGTAGGTGTGGACGCCGCGTAGCTGCTGGGCTCCCAAAATTGGAGGACGCGGTCACGTGACCGAGATAATTGGAGGACAATGATCCAGGCGGCCAAGGCCCGACGTCGGGCTGTCGCGCCACGATGATGATGATGAAAAAATATTGTAGTACTGAAATTTCAAGGTTTTTTTGGATTTTGACCATGTTCCGCAAAAAAATGTTGGTGGAAAGCTCCGGATTCGTGTTCAGCACCCCGAAAAACATAAAAAATGAAGAGGAAAAAAAGCCTTAATATTTCCGGAATTATGATGTAACAAAAAATAAAAGGACTGTTTTCTGATTTTTCGACTGAGAACCCCCTTAACAAGGGAAACAAAAATTTGTTTTTATTGCATAAATTGTTAGACTATGTAGCAATCCAAAAATTCACAGCCATAATTTCAAAGCGAAATTCGCATTCGTTTAGATTTTATGAGCATAGAACCCAGCGCTCATCGGGTACAGTCTACAGGCTAGAGCGCACTCAAGGGGGTAGGGCGGAGCACTACGACAGGTAGTCGCTTCATGTACTTACGTAGCCTTGTAGCGGAACGCCACTTTTGCGTCTTTGTTTTCAATAGAAGGTACTGAAGCATCAACAAAAGTGATTATTTCGGTTATACGAGTATACTCTTTTCAAACGCGTTTTTTCTCAAAATTACTTTTTTCACATTTGCGGGAAGTCTAACTCAAAAATGAACCCCACGAACCGATTATTATGAAAATTGAAAGTATAGAATTTAAATATTTTTTTCCACCACCTGCAAAATTGTTAATTTCCATTAATTTCACCTGCATTGAGGTTCATATTCTTAGAAAATAAGTTAGTAATGTAAAATTAAAATCTTTTTGATTTCGGATAAAAATTGAAATCGCTACACGTCCCGCAATTGGAGAACTCTAGTTACGGCCTTCAGCGGACATCAGTGCGTAACTTTATTATGTTTGGTTTAAATTATTCAAAAAAATTCACAAAAGTTGTTCGAAATATGAATAAAATGATGTCAAAATTTTATTGAATTCTAGTTAATTCTTCTCACCAAAAAAAAAATCCTAAAAAATTAGTGAAAATAATCCTACTAGTGGTGGTTTCCCCCTTAATCTAGTACTATTAGGGCCAGTGAGATAGAGTTGATCATCGTCATTTTTGTTGTTCGTGCTAACTTTGCTGGTATATCAAATTCCAACATGAAGTTTAACAGTGCATTACGATCGATACTGTCTTAGTGTCACCATACACTGTCGAACTAGAACCTGGTACAAATGTCCTCTGACACACAAATACACTTCACATAGATATGAAGAAAACCGGTCCACTTGTACTAGGTTCGTGTTCGAGCTCGACAGTGTATGCTGACACTTATGTTTGCTTGAAATCAGCGAAATTTTGGTATACGTTGATATAAAATTCCCAGTAATTTTCGAGAACTTGTTTGACTGTAAATGGCCGATCAGTTCGCGATCGGCCCGACACACAAATGCGTTCAAAATCCAAATTTTCCCCGGGCGAATCCAAAATTTCCCTGTCAAATCCATCCATCGATCGGGGAAATTTTGGATTGGACGCGGAAAGAATTGGATTTTAGTCGCATAAGTCTGTCCTCCGTAAAGTCGTCTTGATACCCGCCAATTATCTGCTTTTTGTGGGGTTTTATTCTGTTTTCGAGAATTTTCGCTTGTATTTTGTAGGACCAATCCTCTGGAATGATTTCGTCTTGCCATATCCGCAGAAGTAGCTCGTAGCTCGTCGAATGTTTCTTAGCTCTCGTGGGTCATTCAATGTATTGTCGGTAGGCTTCGTTATTAAGGTATAGAGATTCTTGGCATTCTTCGTCGAACCAGTAGTTTCGCGAACGTCAGGCCTTGTGAGTATAACTAATTTGCAAATTTATTTTTAATTAGTTAAGCGGTACCTGGCTTCAATATGATAATTTGAACGTTTCAATTCAACTGTTTGCTGCATTCGCAACGTACATTAATATTGTAACGAGAACTTTTGTATTCTACATCCGCAATAAAGGTAAGGACATAAACGTTAACTCTCCCCTTTTTTTAGCTAAATTTAAAAAGGCAGTAGTTAATCTCGATCCACCAGTATCAGCCTCATGAGTAACACAATCCTTCTTAACCCGAAAAGATATTATATTAGATGAGGATCAAAGACTGTTCGGTCGTTTTGTATGTAAATTGATCCAGATCTAAACGAATCGAAAGCACCTAATAATACTAACTAAATGTATTTTATTCCATTTTTATTTACAACTATGCTTATTTTTTTAATATGTATTTTTTTTCCGATTTCTCAACACTTAAACTGTTGTAGACATTTTATTTTTTGAAACTAAATCGCGGACTCCACATTTCTAAAATGCAGTAGCTGCGAAATCATACACGGTAGAAAATATATAAAATAAACACTAATTCGTAGCCGATACATCATTCAACGCACTTATTCTTACTATCCACTTGGCCAGCACCGCCCTGACTACGGCGATCTAGATGTCTGAAAATAAGTTTGACTCAAAGATCACCGATGATCGCCTATCGATGATAGCTCAATAACAACCGTTCAAGGTACTCGTATGTTTGGCTCGAAGCGATCAATGCGATGGCCGTTCTGGCTAGTATACACCATGTACTCGTATAGTTGGGGTGCTAAGCGACATAAATGGACGCCACCTTGCCAAATACAATATTATGGAGAAATGCCGTCTAGTTCGAATGTTAGTGGGGCCCATACTTTAATTTTAAGAGATGGAGCCATCTTAGACCCCGCGGCAGAGCGGCTGTGCGGGCGAAAAACCGTAAAATTCGACCCTTTTTTTTAATATTCTCCTCATAATTTATAAACGGTGCCTCGGACCGAAAAACTTAATAGGATTTAAATTAAAGAACGTCAAATTCTACATCCAATGCATTGCTCAAAGTTGGAATTCAGTTTAGTAGTATAGTCAAAACCGATAGTCGAAAAACGTCACATTTGGGGCTTTGGAGGCAAATCACACTATTTTGCTTTTTAAGCTCACATATCTCTGAAACCGATGCTACAAATGGAAAAACTTATTTGACAAATGTTGAAGACATTTCTATTTCAAGTTTAACCAGCCCAATACTTTTCAAATCGGCCCGTTTTTCGTGTAATTATGAGCGAAAATGCAGATATGGCTTTTTAGCAATTTGAGCCTTAATAGCAATATCTCGATAAATATAACAGCTAAAAGTTTTGGTTTAGCCTCAATTCGTAGATATTTTAACCTTGTTTATAAAAGTTTTGCTAAGAAAAGAAGCTTTTTATTTTAAACTTATTTAATAAAAAGTCTTTTTTAATTAATAACAAAATCTGGAAAAATGTGAATATCTTTTGAACTAATGATCGTTCGGAATTGCGGTTGATTTCATTCGACTCAGAATGACCAATTACATTAGGAGTTAACCTGAAAGTGAAATAGGAACTTTTTATTTTAAACTTAAATAAATAAATAACTGGCGCAACAGTCCAATTTGAACCACGGCCTCGAGATGAGTTAGCACCATCTCATTTTCTAGATCGTGACGGTTTTTTGTGCAGAGGTATGTGATCAGCAACACGCTCAACCGAGTTATTTACCCCATAATGGGAACTCATTTAACAGCTGAGTGGGCTCATAGTCCGACACGTAAATCCCCGGAATCGAACCGGGGCCCAGTGCGTTGAAGGCGAACGTGCTAACCGTTGCGCCATCCGGACTTTTTAAACTTATTTATTAAAAAAAAAACATTTAACTAATAAAAACATCTGAAGAAACGTGAATATCTTTTGATTTAACGGTTGTATGTAAATGCTTTTAGTTTCATTCGACTCAAAATGACCAAATTCGTTAGGAAACAGCCTAAAACTGGCATAAAAGCCTTTTATTTTAAACTTATTTAATAAAAAAGTTTATTTAACTAATAAAAAAATCTGGATAAATGTGAATATCTTTTGAACTAATTGTCGTATAGAGTTTTTGTTTTTATTCTACTAAGAATGACCAAATACATTAAGAAGCAACCTAAAACTCGCATAAAAGGCTTTTATTTTCAACTTACTTAACAAAAAACTCATTTAACTAATAAAACAATCTGGAAAAATGTGAATATCTTTTGAACTAAGGATTATATGGAATAGCGGTTGGTTTCATTCGACTCAGAATGACCAAATACATTAAGAACCAACCTAAACTACTCAGTTGCCCTAACCCCTTGTGGGGCATGGCGCGTCAACTGTTCCATGTGGCCCAGCTGACGTTTCGTTGGCATAAATTGGTTTCAGAGAATGCAGTTGCCAGCATGCACCTCCTGCACATCCATGGCCACGAACATCGTCGTGGACGGGATTCGAACCCGAAACGCCGGTAGTCAAACATGAGACTGATGCCTCAACACACTGCGCTACCATATAAGTTGCTTGAACTTTGAAATTATGGAAAAAAAATAATCATTCAATTAACTAATTATTTAATTAATTAAATTAATCTGACAAAAAATTTATCAAAACTTTTATAAATAAGGTTAAAATATCTACCAATTGAGGCTAAACCAAAGCTTTTAGCTGTTATATTTATCGAGATACAGCCATTAAGGCCCATATCGCTAAAAAACCATATCTGCATTTTTGCTCACAACTACACTAAAAACTGGCCGATTTGAAAAGTATTAGGCTAGTTAAACTTGAAATAGAAATATCTTCACCTATTGCCTAATGAGTTTTCCATTTGTAGCATCGATTTCAGAGATATGTAAGCTTGAAAAGCGAAGTAGTGTGATTTTCCTCCAAAGCCTCGAAAAGTGACGTTTTTCGACTATCGGTTTTGACAATACTACTAAACCAAATTCCAACTTTGAGCAATGCATTGGATGTAGAATTTGACGTTCTTTAATTTAAATCCTATTAAGTTTTTCGATCTGAGACACCGTTTACAAATTATGGGGAGAATATTAAAAAAAGGGCTTAAATTTTTCGGTTTTTCGCCCGCACAGACGCTCTGCCGCTGGGTCCAACATGGCTCCATCTCTTAAAATCAATGTATGGGGACCACCAACAATAATACTAAACGGCATTCCTCTATCATATTTGGCAAGGTCAAATCGCTTAGCGTCCCAATTACTACCTCTTCGACCAACCGACATTTATGACAAGTACCGTGACAGACATATTCAAGGTATGCGATCGTCGATGCTGGTTCTAGCCGCAGTCATTCGGATGACAAAAGTGCACAAATAGTGCACAGTGCTGATACCCGTTTGTCAGTCGCTTCAAGCGAAACATGCTTTTACTTGTACAGAAATTCAACCATTATGGAATGGTAATCGTATTGATCGGCTCGAGGAAAACGCCCCTTGAACGATCATCATTGTGCTATCTTGACAGATAGATCGTCACAATGGTCACCTCCAGCAAACCATACTTTCGCGCAGGACGCAAAGCAAAGCTCGACTATTATAAAAATGAAAATATGTACTTAAAAATATTAAACAAATTTTCAGAATATAAATCATTAATAAACAACGTTGAGACTGGCTCCAAGAATGTTTTTCTAACCAGCTTCCCAGCCGAAATGAAAATTTACAATCAGTACCGCAAATACATCACCGTACTTACTTATTCGCTTTGGATCACGAGTTTACCAGCAATTGTTTATGTTTTTTCTGAGGCTTCATATTTTTTGAAGTTCCATTATGACGAATGGGGGCTACTTCAGGGATCAGTGAGTATTTTCTTGAATGAAGCCTACCTCGCGTATGTTTCAGTTAAAAGTATTTTATTTTTACAGAACGTGACAGCACCCATGAGATTGCCATTATTGTATGTATTATATCCATTACAAAATATAGGAAGCAATTATTATATTGCATTCATGTCACCATTTGGTGTGTTTGTCGTTGGTCTCATATCGTTGATGGGATGGCACACATTCAATGCCAGTTTAATGCGATACGTTTCATTTCGGCTGGATATCTTCAAGTATAAAGTTTCTAATATTCAGGTATGATTTTTTTTTTCAATTGTATTGTTTTTTGTTTTAAATTAGAGTTTAGGCCATTGGTTCTCAAATTGTGGGTTGCGACCCCCTAGAGGTCAAGCTTTTTCCGGGGGCCGCCAAGACGATTTAAAAATTCGAAATTCAAGGATGTTATTCCGCAAACTTATTACGATTCATTTTTTTAAGAATATCCTTAATTCGTGTTAATAAATTTTTACTATTTGTAATAATAAAATATTCATACACTTCGAGTTATGACAATTTAGAAGTATACCATACAAGTTCAAAATGGAACATAAAAGCTGTATCAATTCTAACAGTTGCATTTCTAAAGTGAGACAACTTAAAATAATTTACGCCTATCTCAGTTCAGTGAACAACAAAACTGTTGCATCTTAAAAAGGACGCGTTTTCAAGGCTTGGCTTCAAAATATGAAATACAATATTTATTTTTTGATATTTCTAGTGCCTATAAACATAGCACAAATGATTGTTTTTCGTTGAACTCATTATTAAGTTTTTTTGTGTTTTTCTCGAAACGAAATTGTGTGACTTGTGCCATTTAGAAATACTTGTACGATATGTATGTACTAGCTTAATTTGCTATTGCCCCGCACAACACAACAGAGTGTCGCAAGTGACATGCTGACCCGTGTTCTATAGCAGGGGTCGGCAAACTTTTTCTGCAAAGGGCCAGATTTTCTAAATTTTAGGCTCAGCGGGCCGGATACCAAATTCGAAATGTAAATGCTTATCAGAGTGGTCGACCTAGTGCCAATAAAGGTCAGATATAAGCTTCTCTTTGCAGTAAAATATATTTTGAAATACTGCAACACTGCAACCTCAAGGATATATTTGAGAATTGCGTTTTCGTTAGTATGTAGTTGTAACTTTTTTTGCACAGCAGGTGGTCATACATATTTTTATCTTATCTGGGTTTTAAATGCAAGTTTTCGACAATATGTTTGAGAATTTAAAGCGAATAATATGTAATTTTTCTTAAATCCGCTCATGCTGATTTTGTCATCCATTCATTTTTGAATATGTAGATCGATATAGAGATCAAAAGATAAAAATAAATGTTTTCATTGCTGAGATATTGACACATTGTATGATAGGGCAGGGATATTGAACTCTGATCTCTAGCCACAATAAATTGACGAAATTGAAGAAGGAATGATGTTGACCATTTGACACAACTGGATTAATAAAACATAACAAATTGAGATCGTTCTTGGCTTCGGTTATCAGACCCTTTTAGCAAAATTTCGTAGATGAAGACAGCCTATCAAGAAAATTCAGTCTCATTTCGTTAGTTCATACTACGGTGGCCCTGCGCAGTAGCAGCCTAAGTCGATAGCCATATCGATCACGCAAAAAGACTATGACGGAATCGATATGTGCTTCTGTTTGTTTCTGGTGAGCAAATGACTGCAAACGCATCAATTCGAAGCCACGAAACAGAAATGTTTATAGCATTTTTGACCTAACTAGAAATAGACGAAATTAAATCGAAATTATGAGCAATGTAACTGTTAGATATATATAAAAAATAGGTTAATTTTTCATATCGAAATTAGAGAGAATTCAAGTAATTTGCTTATTTTTTGCATTGTTGTGATTGAGGATGAGTCCTGAGTGGATATCCACCTTATTTACATAATACATTCCTGCATCATAACCAAAGCTATCTTCAGCGTCACTTAAAAATGTTAAATCGTACTGCCTAAAGCTGGTAATAATTTATTCATGTGAAAATTTGCACTTATCTCTCCCACGAAAAAGTGACAGTGTAAACTTGCACAGAGCACATTAACACGGCGCTCTACACGACACTTGGACTTCACTTTACTCAAAAGACGAGATTTCAAGTGAAATAGAGTGGAAAGTATTTGTTTTCAGTATGTTAGTACTTAGAGAGCAAAAATTTTTCGAGCGAACGCAACTTTTGACGGTTTTTGTATGAATTTCACTCGAAAAGCGATCTTAGTACTTTGCTTAAGGTGGAAATAAACTTCAGCGATTACACTTCCGTTCCAATGCTTGGCAGTAAAATTTGAATCTCTGCAGGCTAATATTGATAGACAAATTGAAAATATGGTAACTTTATTTAGCCCTCCGTATACAGGTTGATGAAAAGATCCACCCCATTGATAATTCAGGTTAACGTGTTGCTGCTGTTGTTGTTGGACAGAATTGCCCTAGATAGTAATGTAAAAAAATCGCGGCTATAAACTAGGCTGTAGGATTCAATAAAGTTGCTGAAAATTTGCAGTCCGGTACTCGAATAATATTGTTTCTTTCAGGGAACACTTTCGTTGGTTTTTAAACATTAAATTTATAACAAAAACAAATTACTAAAAACTGTCACCAATCCTTCTAGCTAAAGTTGTCGAAATAGACACAGTTCTATACTATTTTATACCACAAATGCCATCTAAAAACGTCTTTGTTTCGTCACCTGGAATTGACGAAATCGATGCAAGTTTAAATTTATTTAATCACTATAGGTAGACATACGCATCAATTTCGTCACCGGATCTGGGGTAGCGAATTTTTTAAATGCGTCACCCTGCAACGTCTACAGAGTCACTTGGTTGGTATGTAAGTATAGTATATTCAAGTTTCCTGCAAATTGCAGGTACGAATTATGTTTCATTGAAAAGTGGGAGCTTGGTTGGTTTCACTCTGCATGACAATATAGTATGCATCTGTACATTAGCTTCACAATGCGTGTCGTGTGTGTGCCGCCATACGAAATACTGTCGATTGAAGTTCGCATCCTTATGGGACAAATACTTTTTTCAACCAAATTCCCTCTATTTTATCTTCTCCGAGCTTAGTGGACAAGTATACTATGTAAATGTGCATGGACCTAGTTTTAAGATTAGAATTTACTCAATATCTGAGTCTTCGAAATCTTATTTAATTAAAGACCGAGTTTCTGGTAATAAAATATATATTATTGAGTGCTCGACCTGAGCTCTATTTTCGAACTGAAACTTACAAAATTGAGACATGTATTAATATTTGAATTTCTTATCATTATGCTTCTTAACTATTTGTTATTATTAATATCTTATCTTACTTATTTGTTACATCATTACGTTCTTCTTATTACATATTGGTTCTTATTGTATATCCTTCTATCATTTCTTATTGTTATCATTACCATTGCCATTAAAGGATCATTAGACATCCTACCACTATTTCTTATCTTAATGAAATGGGTGACTCATATAAACATGTTTGTTTCAACTAAAAATACTAATTATGTTTGTTTACCCATTTGACCGGTATTGATGAGTGCTCATGGTATGCGTCACTGGCTTGAGTTGGTGACGTAACTCCTCCCATCCTTAACTTAAACCTGTCCTCAGGTTGTTTTATATTAATATTAATTTTTTTGGAACATAATCTAGTTTTTATGTATATAGCAAAAACAATTAATACGAAAATTATTATTACTGTAAGGCCAAGTGTAGGCAATGTATACGCAAGAAAGTTGTGTGAGTTGTCAAGTTTCAATAATGTTTGAGTTTCTAATAAATGGACTGTTTTGTTTTGCAATTGTTCAATATGTTCGAAAGTGACTGGCTTCAATATGGTATAGTTTTTAATAGGATTACTTTGAGGCAATATTTTGGGAATGTAATTTCCTGATGTTTTACTTATAAATTTCCATGATTGTATATATATGGTACATGATTCAAATGTTAGGTGAAAATTCTTATACTCTATTAATATAGTGTGGTTTTCTGAATTATTACATGAGTATACCAAATGTTTATCCTGAATATTCGTAAATATAAATGTATTTTCTTTTATTTTAATATATCTAGGTTCAGTTTCTTCGATTAAAGTACAATTTGTTGGTCTTTGTTGGATAAGATTAGTTATGCATACATTATTTATTAAATTCTTACTTCCAATATCTCTTGCTACACCTTTTGATACATAAAACTTGTCGATGTTTGAATAAATTTGAAGATTTCTAGCGTTAGGTAACGGAATAAGACGGTTAACTGAAATTGGTTCTAGCTCCAGGGGTATCTCTATAAATATTGTTAACTTATTCTTCTCAATCAGAACGTCAGATTTAATGTGTTGTAATTTCATTGCATCTATTTTATAATCAATTATATCTAAATCTGAAAGAATGTTTCTGTGAAGCAGATGTCCTTTATTATTCAAAAAGATCTCAAAAGTTTGATCTATTTTTTCTTGTGCTAAATTCAAGAGCTGCTGAAAGTTGATATAGTTATTTATTTGAGAAAGTTGTTTGGAGTGATCATTGATCATGTCGATACTACTGTTTATGGACTTTTCTAAAGCCAAATTATTTCTGTTAACTTGTTTTGCTATGTCACTAATTGATGTACGTATTGCGTTGCTAGATTTTAACAATAATTCGTCGTTAATTTTAAGATTTTTTTCACTAGTTTCTATAGTTTCAAAGTTTTGTTCAATGATGTGCCTATCTTCTTCATCCATGGTTCCTTCGAGCCATTTACGCAAGGTTCCTATAAAGTTAAATGCTCCTCGCTTGTTGCGAATATGTTCAGGGAAAAGTGAGTGTAGTTCAGTTTGCAAATGATTAATTAATTTACGCGTATTTTCTAATTGAAACTCAACTCCGGATATTGCCAAAAGTTCAAAATTCGTTTTAATTCTGTTCATCAAATAATCCGTATCGGTTTTCTAAATGGGATGTCCTATTATCGCTCTGCTTGTGGTAATATATTCCTGTCCCGTTTCAATAAGGACGTAACCATTTTGTTGTGTTAATGGCAACATTGTAACACTACTTGCCTGTGGAATCGTTAACAGGAGTATTGTTACCATAGTCCCTGAAATGATAAACTTTACGTTTTTTTTTAAACCTTTGTGGATGAATTTTTCTCTTGCCTTGTGCTTTAGAAAACCTAGGCTGTAATTTACTTGGATTAGCATTTTCAACGAAGTTTACATCAGTTTCGTATTGTTGACTTTTTGTATTTAATCTATTTATATATTTTTCTTTATATTGTTTAAGTTGCTCGTAGATGGCTTTCTTATCCTTACGGCATTTATTAAAAAATATGTCAGATGGTTTTTCTTTATGAGAAGAATGATACGTATTATTATAAGTTTTTAAACATTCTTCTACTGGATTGAAATCTAATAAATCTCTATCTTCAGTTTTTTGTCGTAAATAAAACGTTCTTAGATTTTCATTTAGAGTGCGATGCGCTACCTCAATGTCCCCATTCCCTGTCTTATGATGTGGTGAACAAAAGTGAATTTGGATTCCTTCCTTTTGTAACCAATCTTTAGTTTTTTGAGAGTCAAGGGCTCCTTCATTGTCGGTTACTATTTTCTTAGGCTTGCCTATCCTATTAAGCATAACCCGTAAAGCTTGTATAACCGTATCCCATTGCCTATTTTTCAATGGTGATATAGTCATAAATTTTGAAAATTTATCGATACAAGTAAGATAAGGTGAATTCTTATCCCTAAACCAAATATCAATATGGTATATATCCCTTACATCCCTAGCAGTCTCTGTAAGTTTAAATGGCAACTTTCCGGGATTTCTTTCATATTTGGTTTGGGTGCATATGAAACATTTGTTTATATAGTTAGCAATTCTCTGCTTTAAATTTGGGTGAAAATATTTGTTTGACAAAATTTGATAGGTTTTATCAATCCCTTGATGGTTACTGTTTTTATGCTCTTTGGCAATTAATTCTTCAATCTCTTCTTTAGAGCAATTCCAAAGATATTTATTGGCTTGGACTATTGAGCGTCTCGGATTGTCAATTTTCCATTTGGTATAGTAGTCTTGGAAAAGTAATAACGTTTTTCTATTAGGAAATTTTATTCCTGTGGTACCTACATGAGCTAAATGATTTTTAAATATGTATTCTACAGTTTTATCATCATATTCCTTATAGGTGAATATAATTAATTTGCGATTATCAAAGTTTTTCCTTTTTACGTTATTGGTCTTTCCTAATTTCAAAATAATTTGATTTTTATAACAATTTAATGGTTTTTCTGAAATAAAAATATGATTAATATTGTCCTCATTCGCTGTGTGCATCGTAGCTAATGTTGATTTGTTTTCTTGCTCATTCAATGCATGGATTTCAACTCTAGATAGTGCATCCGCAACATAATTTTCTTTCCCTTTTATATGTTTAATCTCGTAATCATATTCCATTAATTTAAGTTTCCAACGTTGCAGTTTTGCGTTTTCTTCCTTAAGGTTTTCAAGAAATACTAGAGGTTTATGGTCAGTTTGCAAAATGAACTTCCTGCCATATAAATAGGGTCTAAAATACTTTGTAGCCCATACAATTGACAACAATTCTTTTTCGATTGTTGAGTATCTAGTTTCATGTATATTTAACGTTCTAGATGCGAAACAGATTGGCTTGTTCTCTTGACTCAGCACTGCGCCTATAGCGAAGTTACTTGCATCAGTAGTTAACGTGAATTGTTTATTTAGATCTGGATGTGTCAAAATTGAATCGTTAATAATATATTTTTTAAGAGACTGGAATGACTCGATATATTCTGGGTTTTTAATGTCAATTTTTTGACCTTTATGGAGAAATTTTGTCATTGGTTTCGCTATTTTAGCGTAGTCCCTAATGAACTTTCTATAGAACCCAGTCAATCCAAGAAAGGATTTTATTTGTTTGCATGTTTCCGGGAGTGGAAATTTTTCAATGGCCTTTAGCTTGTCTGGATTAGGCTTTATACCCTGAGGTGTAATTACATGTCCTAAAAATTCAGTGCATCGCTGAAGGAAGTGAGTTTTTGATAACTGTATCTTCAAATTTGCCTTTCGAAGTGTTCCAAAAACTTTCCTTAGTGCGATTTCATGCTCTTCTAAGGAAGTAGAAAACACAAGAATATCATCCATATACACAATGCATATTTTATTTATATGATCCCTTAAGATGTGGTTCATTAATCTTTGAAATGTTGCCGGGGCATTTTTGAGCCCGAACGGCATTCTTGTGAATTCGTAATGTCCACTATCTGTGGAAAATGCAGTTTTGTGTCTATCCTCAGGTTTGATTTCTATCTGGTGGAAACCCTTTGCCAGATCGATTGAGGTGAAATAGTTTGCATTTCCTAATTTACCTAAGATATCATCTATCTGTGGTATGGGAAATTTATCTTCAACCGTTAAGTTATTAATTTTCCTAAAATCAATAACGAGTCTGTGTTCACCGGGTGTCTTTTTTGGGACTACCCAGATGGGTGAATTATACGGAGAATTTGATGGTTGAATGATACCCTGCTTTAAATCTTCTTCAATTTGTTTGTTGACAAAGTCTCTTAAAGCATACGGATATCGATAATTTTTTTGATAGATACGTTTATCAGTGTTTAGTTTTAATTCATGTTTTATCTCGCTTGTAAAAGTCAAGATTTCATTTTTATTATACTCTAAATCACTGAATTCATTTTTTATCCTATCAACAACAATTTTTTCTTCGTTTGAGTATTCAGTTTCTTTTTTGTCTACCTCGTATTCTTTTTCAGAATTATTTTGGGCCGCAATAGTACAATATATTTCCTCTTGATTTAAGCTCAAGGGAATTTTAATTGAATTTATTGTTAAGCTATTATCTTGAAAATTGATAATTGCTTTTGTTGGCACAAGAATATTTTGCCCTATTATAGCATCGAATTCCCTATTTTCTAATTGTACGAGTTTCCACTCAACTTTTCCATCTATATTAAATTCTTGTGGAAAGCTGGTCAACAACCCTTCTGTGGCAAGGGATTCACCATTTACACTTGAAATTATTAATTTGTTTTCAAGTGTATGCCTTCTATGCTCGGCAACTCGTTTGAGATTCATGATTGATGTAGAGCAACCTGTATCAATCAGACATCTAACTTTAACGTCATCTAACGTTAATTGAACAATAGGCAATTGATATCTGGATCCGAGGCTTGGAACCGAAAATTTGGTACGTCTGACTGAATATGCAATGATGAATCCCTTGACACTGCAGTATTCATAGACACATCAGAGGTTAATGTCAAGTCGTTTACATTGCGATTTTGATTTTGTTCACAATTATATCTAACGTTAGATTGAGCAATACCTCTGTTACTAAAAGATCCCTGACTTTTTCCGCTACCTAATGCTGACCTAGAGCTCATTGGTTTCCTATTAAAATGTTCATTAAGGTAGCCAGTATTCACCAAGACTTTATATGCGTCTTCTAGTGTCTCAGGCTTATATGCGTGCAATACCCCTCGTATAGGCTCAGGGCACTTATTTATAAAAGTGGATTTCGCAATTTCGTTTTTAGTCCTAATGTACTCTGTTTTTTGACTTACACTATAATTTACATTATAATTTATTTTTTGGTTTAGCTTAAAAAGGCACTTACATATGCAGCCATATAGTTGTCCAGCCGTTGTAAATTGCGCCGCTAATAGCTTTTCCATGAGTTGTGTTTCATTTTCCGGTGTGTCAAAATGGTTGATCATTAACGCTTTCACTGTCCTCCAATCCGTTGTCATGTGCGTTTGTAGCACCTCTCTAGCTTTTCCCGTGATTTTCGTTAATATTTGTTGATGAAGAATTGGCTTCAATGGGCATTCCTCAATAAACTTTGCCACGACATCAACCGCGTCTACGAAAGGAAATAAATCTATTTGAGTACCATCAAAACTTGGTATTCCACAAATGTAGCTGGAGAGCTGTTTGAAATCCATTTTCGCTGGATCTTCGAGCTTCAATTCAGCAAATATTTTTAAGATTTGGTCCAAAGTTGGTCCGTGTCCCGACTGCGCCAGTTTTAAGATTAGAATTTACTCAATATCTGAGTCTTCGAAATCTTATTTAATTAAAGACCGAGTTTCTGGTAATAAAATATATATTATTGAGTGCTCGACCTGAGCTCTATTTTCGAACTGAAACTTACAAAATTGAGACATGTATTTATATTTGAATTTCTTATCATTATGCTTCTTAACTATTTGTTATTATTAATATCTTATCTTACTTATTTGTTACATCATTACGTTCTTCTTATTACATATTGGTTCTTATTGTATATCCTTCTATCATTTCTTATTGTTATCATTACCATTGCCATTAAAGGCTCATTAGACATCCTACCACTATTTCTTATCTTAATGAAATGGGTGACTCATATAAACATGTTTGTTTCAACTAAAAATACTAATTATGTTTGTTTACCCATTTGACCGGTATTGATGAGTGCTCATGGTATGCGTCACTGGCTTGAGTTGGTGACGTAACTACCTTAGCCGGTACGCAGCATAAAAGCAAGTGAACCAAACTTCCAATGACCAGGTTGGTGTTCATCAGACATTCGGGGAACTCGAAGTACTCTTTCACTAGCCTTAATAAGATCTTGTGGTAAGAGTGTATACCTTACGTTATGCCTACATTATTATCTGCACAGATGCAATGTTAGCGCCAGTTATTTAAATAGACCTTAGATAATATTGTACTTTGGTCCGATTCAACAAAATATTTTATTCAAAATTTGATTCATTCACAAAGTAAGTGACCTTAAGACTACTTTAAACTGGTTTCAATTACGTTATCAATTTCTAGTGTTCAATATAGCAAATGTAGTACATTGCAATAATTTCTGATATTCCAAAATAAGTTTAGTACACTAATTTGCTGATTGAGATAGACACAAAATCGTCTAAGGAACATTGATAACGTAACTCGCCTCTGAATGTAAGTCTCCCTGGCACAGGTCATCTCAATGGCATGCATACACTGGGCCAGATGACGTCCATAGCGATTGAGATCCTAGTTCTGTTCAAAGACCCCACCACAGACTTCCTATTCGGGTTTCACCATATGATTTATCTAGAATCTGGACAGGGGTTGCTGTTTGGATAATTCCCAATTGATATCCCAATTGAGTCTCCAATGTAAAATACCAAATAAATTGATGTGAATTCAACTCCTACATATTACGGTTGTGATAAAAAAAAATGGTTTTTAAACTACATTTGGTTTTTCCATGTCAAAAACAATAGTAACGCGCGGGCCGGATGAACACCAGAGGCGGGCCGGATTTGGCCCGCGGACCGGAGTTTGCCGACCCCTGTTCTATAGTATAGCATAGTCTACTTATTTTGGATGATCGGATATCTTCTTTCTGATATTATTTAAGAATTTTGTACGTTTTTCACTTTGAATTTTCTGCACTCCTTACACAAAACTGTTTTTTGTTGATTATATTAAGGTAGCCATGGTTCTTTATAATGTATCAGTATGGCAACATAATTTACAGGAATATGTTGACTTTATATTGCGACGATTAGATTTGCCTGTTGGTAGTCAAAAATTCGCCGAAAGAACTAGTCGCATATGGAGATATGTATTTATCAGTTGCATAAAGGATTACCGTGACATCAAATCGTAAGTTTTCCCCACAAAAAAAAATTATCTTTTGAATTACTATTTATATTTAGATTTGCCATGGAGTACGAAAGTGTAACAAGTGCGACAGTGTTTGCAGAATCACTTACAATAACTACACCACTCTGTGTTATACTTTACATGATGTCAAAGGTAATTCAAATTCAAAATTTATCAAGGAGACATAAATTTATCAAGGAGCCAAAGTTACATCTTTGAATATATAGCCATGGAATGAGCTTGTCCTATATGTTTCCATAGAAACAGTGGCTCCAAAATCTGGGTACTAAGTCGACATGTGGTCGACAGTCAGCTAACTCAGTAGACCGTTTAGAAATTATGAAATTTAAATATTGACAAAAATTGACGTTTGTTTATGCACAATTCGACAGCGCGGTCAACATTATGTCAATACCGAAACGCCAACTGAGTAGGCTGACTGTCGATAATCTGACAAGAACGGACTTTTATTCATGCACAATTCGACAGAACAGTCAACATATGTCAATATCAAACAACAACCGAGTAGGCTGACTGTCGACTTATTCGCCAAATGTTGGAGCCAGAAACATACAATATAAGCTCATTCCATGGCTCTATGTTACATGAATTGTTTCCCACTCGGCCACAGTTACTAAACTGTCTTAACCTCTATTGGAGAATAGTGCGTCTACTACTCCTGCTAGCTATTGTACTGGGTTCTGTACAGCGGGATGCCTCTGTCCCAACGACTTACTCAGCAACACACACTCGTTGGCTACATTTCGGCGCCAGGAGTTTCTAGGAAGGCCCCTTGGTCGGCTTTCATTGGGAATGAGATTCCATCTCATGGCATGAGCAGCAATGCGACTATCACCCTTCCGCGTTGTGTGGCCTAACACTGAATGCTCTTTTCCCGACACTACGAAAAATAAGAAACAACTTTTCCTATCAGTATTATTGGACAGCTTGTGGAAATGGTGGACCAATATGTCTCCCTAGGCAGCATTGTTACCGAAAATGGTGGTACATCGCTTGTCACAATAACCAGGCAAATTCGACAAGCTTGCAAAAATCTGGGTATGCACTTATCTCGGTTTTGAGAACAAGGCGGGCTTGTTTCGCTCCTTGGTACTGTCTGTGCTGTTATACGGGGACGGCACTTGAAAAGTTGCGGTATGTGTTTCGAAAAAGCTGCAAATTTTCGTTAGTTCGTGCCTTCGACGAATTTTAAGAATTTTCTGGGTCGAAATAATAGGCGCGTTTTTTCAATTGTCCAGATAAAGAGCAGAACAACAATCGCACGCATTACACTAACAACCTGCTCTGTAAAGAAGAATTTTGTCAGTGTAATGCCGGGTTTCCACCAAAGAGACAGTTTTGAAAAACAGTTTTGTCTGCGAAAACAAAAACAGAAACAAGTTTCGTTTTTTGCAAATAGTTCTGTTTTATGTAAACAAACTGTTTCAATTGAACAGACTGGTTTTGTTTCTAGTTCTGTTTATCTTGTTCAACATGTGTCCCAAAAAATGTCAGGCGACGAGGATTTCATAATAAGCTATAGCTTTTTTTTAATAAATTACATCCAAAACAGAAAAAAAAGAGATATTGGGTCAATTCTCAATTAAAAAAAAAACTAAAAGTTATATAACTTGAACCTTTAAAATGACAACTGATTGTATACTTGGATGCTGTCGCAGAAAATAAAAGTGCATGTTTCAATCAGCCAGACAAAAAATAAGAACAAATGTTTTTTCCTTTGATCTGTTCTAGAAAACAAGAACATTTTCCCATTCGCGATGGGAACGTGTTTTGTTTCCTAAAACAGTTTTTAGAGACACAAATGTTTTCAAAACTGTTCTGTTTTTACAGAACAATTGTGTTTTTGTTCAGAAAAACAATTTTTGTCCGTATTTTTCAAAACTGTCTCTTTGGTGGAAACCCGGCATAACGCATGCAATTTTTGTTTTTCTCTGATCTGAACTGTTGAAAAAATCACGCATAATATCAAATGAAGAGCTGAGTCGGAGCTCGGGTCTAATGAAAATCGGCGAATTGATACGAATGCAACAATGACAGTGGATAGGTCACACTTTGTGGAAGGGTGATAAATGAATTGTTTGACTTGCTATGAAGTGGGACCTCAATCCCAATGACGGTTGACGAAGGAGGTGTCCTAAAATCTTATGGCGGCGATTATAACCAACGCCATCTAGATAGACAGGCCTCCGCTCAGCTGATCGTGGTGAATTAGACTTTATTTGTGACGTCAATTTTACGTCATTAATTCACTGCCAAAGCAGTGACTGCACACGACGATGTCCCCGGCACGACATATTTTTGCAATTGGAATTGCGTCGGGCGGCACGTTAGTCCTCTAAAAACACACTTTCTGGACACTAGCAGCAATTTGGTCGTAGCCGCAGCCCCGGGGATCAGTCGCAGAGCATCTTGGAACAGTTCACACTTGACAAAATACTTATTTTGACCGCACGACACACTTTCATCGCACACGTGTTTGTTTTCCCGGATCACTAGATGAAATTTTACTAACAAATAAACACTGAACGCGGAAAACGAAAACTAAACACGGAACGCACAAATACCGGGGACTCAACGCCATCAGTCGCCGACCACTGGATTGTGGATACGATGGCGTCATCGAAGGAAATAATTGCGTAAGTTAGCCGTCAAAAACAGCTGAGCGGAGGCCTGTATATTAAGATGGCGCTGTTATAACTAATCCGATAGGTTTATAGTGTGGTGAGTTAGTTCGGATCGGTTAATACTGGAACATAGACAAGCGATATAAACGTAATCTCTTTGTCAAAAATTTGATACAGTTTATATACAGTCTTTATAAAAGTGTTCGATTTAAACAAATGAATCGTCAACATTTGTTTAAATCGAACACTTTTAAAAAGATTTAAAATTTTCGATCTTGAAACTAGTGTTTTCGTAGTAAATCGAGTTTCCATATCAAGTAACCATCGACATCAGCTTTTCCATCCATCTTATTGGAGCGAGCTGATCGGTCAATCTATCGATGGCTTAGCTACCGGGCGACCGGTAGGGCATTGTGTTGAGGCATCAGTCTCATGTTTGACTACCGGCGTTTCGGGCTAGAATTCCGTTCACGACGACGTTCGTAGCCATGGATGTGCAGGAGGTGCATGCTGGCAACTGCATTCTTTGAAACCAATTTATGCCAACTAAACGTCAACTTTGCCACAAGGAAAAGTTGACGCGCTATGCCCCACAAGGGATTAGGTCAATTGAGTATGCTGAAGCTTGATTTTTACTTTTCAATCGAATCGAAGACTTCTTTCATATTCTTATAACACGATTTTTTAAATTCAATTACTTCAAGGACATTTCAGCCGGATATGGTATCTATGAGTTCTGGTGTATGGCTACCCTTCAAATACTGTGGATGTATTACTGGCACGGCAACGAAATACTAACCAAGGTAATTTATTTTTTCCTTTTTTTTTCTATCAGATAATCTAGATTCTAGATAATGAGATTAACATTTATGTTGAAATATAAATTGGATATATTGTTTGTAAGTTATAAGCTTCCATGACACCGATGCGATTTATTCGTTGTGGATTCGAAATTACCTTCACATTGGGCGCGGTCCTGGAAGCCTTCTGATATGAATCTGACTTTTCTGTTTTCTCCTCTATGTGCTTTCCCCTCCGGTAAATTTAGTACAGACAACTGTCAATTTTTGGATCTGAGAAATATTCCCACTGACGGCATACACGGCCGTCTTGTCAAAAAAAAGATATTACTTTTTTTTTCGCTTCTCCTGTGACTATGCGGGCTTTATTCTCGATGTCACCGCTGATAAAATCAGAAATCCACGAATGAGGCTCCAAACACAGTTGGTTAGCTAATCCACAAAAGGGATTGTACTGCCAGGGTTTGTATGTAAATCGTTTTTGACCGCCTACTCCTGCCCTTCTAGACGATTCTGAACCACGTGAGCCATCTACCAAAATCCACTAATTCGCAGCACAATCACTCCACTATAACGCAATTTACTAATAAATTTCTCGGGGAATTGTTAACTAGTTTGTTCAAATAGGTTTGTAGGCTAAAGGCGCAGCAAACTACAACTAAACACTGCGCAACACGTCCTGCACGCTGGTTAAAGGATGACTGGCTATGTTGCTTTGGTGACAGAGGCGCCGGTGACATCTGAGAACTGTCAAAATTGCTGATTTTAGAAATTGACCGGAAAAATATTCAGATCCAGAGAGGAAATTGTCAGATCCAAAAGTGACAGTTGTCTGTTGTACTAAATTTACCGGAGGGGAAAGCAAATGGAGGAGAATTTGAGAAATGTCAAACCCTGATCCGCGCGCAGGAACGCAGCCACTGACATCATTTTCTCCCTAGTGATATTAAAACAAAAATTCAAATTCATGAAATCCATCATACATCAGTAGCCCTAGCCATACACAAATGCGAATGTGTCTCGGAGTTTATAAAAATCGCTGGAAACTCGAATCAGCCACAAATTCACATAGCACCACTGCGCCGCCCTGGTGAGAATAACTCTATTAGACGTTGTTCACACTTGCTGGAATGTCATGCAATGTGATGATGTTAATACCCTAGACTTATAGTAGTATAGTACATAGCTGCCATAGGAACCGTTCCAGAAGCAAGTTTTTGTTAGAAAAACTTTTCTATTTCTGAAGAAATCTTTACGAAATTTCATATCACAACTGGACATCGTGTCCGCATCTGAGAATATGAAGATTATTTAAAGAACGGAAATAAGCCAAGATTTTTGGTACCCGTTTACACACTGAGACATATTACACACACCATAAAAATGTTCCCCCGGCTGTCAAAGAACTTGTTGTGATTTTCAATCATACCGCAATCGAGGGAGCATCAGCTGATAGGAGAAAGTAGACACTTAAAAATAAAATATTGTAGAATGCCGACACAAATTGCAGCTTTCTGTCAGTTAAATTGACAAACGAGGGAAAGAAAAATGTAGGCTATGACAAAAGTGTTTACGAAACACGTATAGATTTTGTGATATGATAGCCTCTCTTCAATACATGTCCCATACTCTCCGATGCGCATAGGTTGAATTAATTTGAGATGGTTAGTGATATAGCTATCAGATAGGTCCTTGGAGAACGCATAAAAAAACGTATTAAATTTGTATTCCCTAGTATAGGGAATGAAATATGTATAATTTTGTGGGAAATTTAATTCGGCCTTTTGACTTTTGCTTCTGCAATATTCGAGGAAAACAGGGAGAAGGACTTTTGGCCCCCTTTCCCACACTCTTCCAGACTGTCTTTCAAAGTAGACTTTGGAGCATATATTGTGTAAAATTTAGAAAGGACACGATTTTTTTCCTTTTTTTAGTTCGTTGCACGCTATACTATGCGTCTCAAAAGGCAATTAAAGTACGACGTTTTGTCGCAAAAAATCGCAAACGCAATTCCGACTCGTACTCGGATCAAAATCACAAAGTGGTTTGTAATTCCATTTTGCTCAGCGCACCTTAAGGTGTGTGTTCCAAGGCAGCGACTGGGCGATTTGCAATTGCGACTCGCGATCAATTAATTCATTATTCAATGATGATCGTGGACCCGTTTTCCTAGTCATTGAGCTCCGCGATTGCGATTGCGACTCTGGCTTTGCAATGTAGTGTATTGGCGCCATGGTGATTGTATTTGCACGAGGACGATTGAGCATGGCATCCAATGGTGTTGAAAATCTGTTTTAGTGGCAAAATATCTTTTGTTGGAAAGTATCTTGCTTTGGGAAAATAGCTTGTTCCCGCAATTCCTTTGCAATTTGTGTGGATGTGAAGGATTTTTGTATGAAAATAGTAGTCCTCGTATGCGGCGCAGGTTGTGGCTATGCAATCAAGGATTTTTATATGTACGTGAAGCGAATGTATGGAATGAGAGGAATGTACTGTAGATGGCATATCGAGTCCTTCAGTGGCAAAAAGGACATTCGAAAAAGATGGATTTGGTAATGAAGAGAAATATGAGCAATGTCATGTAAATCGGAGCGAAGAAGCGAATGCCCAAGAGTACTGTAGATGCCATTTCGAGTCCTTCTGTGGCGACAAGAACCTCGAAAAAGGATAATTTTGGCAGTGAAACGAAATAGAGACAATATGGGTGTCATATGAATTGGGGTGAAGAAGCGAATGTCCAGGAGTAGTGCAGATGGCATTTCGAGTCCTTCGGAGCGAAAAGGACATACTTGGAAGTCAAGTGAAAAATGGGCTATATGTGTATCATATGAATCGGGGTGAAGACGCAAACTCCCAGGAGTACAGTAGATGCCATTTCGAGTCCTTCGGAGCGAAAAGGACATTTGAAAAAGGGTATTTTTGGCAGTGAAGCGAAATATGGGCAATATGGGTGTCATATGAATCGGTGTGAAGAGGCAAATGTCCAGGAGTACAGTAGATGGCATTTCGACTTCATCGGCAGCGACAAGGATATTCGAAAAAGAATAATTTTGACAGTAAAGCGAAATATGGGCCATATGAATATCATATGAATCAGGGTGAAGAAGCGAAAGTCCAGGAGTAGTGTAGATGGCATTTCGGGTCCCTCGGTGGGGGAAAGGACACTCTTGGAAGTCAAGTAGGCCTACAACTTAATAATGAGACTTTTTTTAGAGATGGCAACACCGATAAACCAATGGTAGTCCATCTTTGACATACATACCATTTGAAGTTTGTATTCATAAGCTGTCAATGTCAGTATAAACATTTCGTGTTGATTGTTGACAACGTATTTTACCGGACCATGGAAAGTTTCGAAAATTCACGAAAAAAACAACATTTGCGGGAAGTTTTACTTGGACATTATTTTGCTAAGAAGACTGCAGCTCAGAGTCATAAATTGCTCGTGGAAGTTTACGGTGACGATGCTTTTTCGCGTGCACAGTGTTTTCGGTGGTTTCATCGGTTCAAAAATGATAATTTCGACATTACCGACGAAGAGCGACCTGGCCAGCCAAAAAAGTTTGAAGACGAAGAATTGACGAAATTACTCGAAGAAGATTCATGCCAAACTCAAAAAGAGTTGGCAATTTCGTTGGAAGTGACTCAGCAAGCCATATCGAAGCGGTTAAAATCACTGGGAATGATCCAAAAGCAAGGCCACTGGGTTCCGTACGAGTTGAAGCCAAGAGATGTTGAGAGGCGCTTTTGCATGTGCGAACAACTGCTTCAAAGGCAAAGACGGAAGGGTTTTTTGCATCGTATTGTGACCGGCGATGAAAAGTGGATTCATTATGATAACCCAAAGCGAAAGAAATCATGGGGACCGCCCGGGCACCAATCAACATCGACCGCGAAGCCAAATATTCATGGTTCCAAGCTTATGCTCTGCATTTGGTGGGACCAGATCGGTGTTCTTTATTATGAGCTGCTAAAACCGAATGGAACCATTGACGGGCAGCGCTATCGACTGCAATTGATGCGTTTGAGTCGAGCATTGCGTGAAAAACGGCAACAATTTGCTGAAAGGCACGACAAAATAATTCTTCAGCATGACAATGCTCGCCCTCATGTTGCGCAAGTCGTGAAAACGTACCTGGAAACAACCAAATGGGAAGTGCTACCCCACCCGCCGTATAGCCCTGACATTGCTCCATCCGATTACTATTTGTTCGCTTCGATGACTCATGCGTTGGCTGATCAGCACTTCACTTCATATGAGGATACTAAGAACTGGCTCGATTCATGGATAGCCTCGAAACCCCAAGATTTTTTTCGCGACGGAATTCGTAGACTTCCCGAAAGATGGGAAAAAAAAGTCTCATTATTAAGTTGTAGACCATAAAAAATGGGCAATATGGGTGTCATATGAACCGGGGTGAAGAGGCGAATGCCTAGGAGTAGTATGGATGGCATTTTTCTTGCGATGGCCGCAAGTCATAGTAGGCGACATGTAGCGAATAAATCGTGCGTCGGTGTGAGAGAAACTTTAATGTAATGGCGTAATTTTTTTCTTAATCATTGTTTTCAGAGCAATCAAATTACCACTGCTATATACTTTCAAAATTGGTACGATTTGCCCGTGTCCATTCAAAAGGACATTTTGCTTTTTATGGTTGCCACCATGGAACCGATTATACTAAAAGCTGGCTTTATTCATATGAACACTGCGTCTTTTGTCATGGTAAATATAATTTTCGTGAATTTTTGTTTTTATGTATGTAAAAATTTTGTATTTTGCAGATCCTCAAGACGTCGTACAGCTACTTAATGGTTTTGCGTAGTTTCGCGGAATAGGGCGAGGGCGAGTTAATACGAAAATGATTCGAGCGATTTAATTTTCCTATTATGAATTTTCAACTTGAAATTAAGTTAATTGAAAATATATAAGCCCGTTTGTATTTTTGCCGGTATTTCAAGTTCAATTTTTTGTGTTATTTACATTTGTTTCTTTATAGGCAATATTGCTTCTACTTAGAATATGAAAATATATGAATAAGAGCTTTCCTACTATTAATTAGGAATAAAAATGTTTCATAGCGTTTAATTGAAAAATCGCCGTTTCCATTGATGAATACTCCCACACCTTTTCAGGTTGGTGATGACTGATGAGATAAGGTGATGGCCTCATCTCTTGTTCCGCTTTGGAAGGTTCCGGCATTTTTGCCAGTCATGGGACCTTATTGGTTAGGTCATCTGTTTCAATCGGTTATGAGGCCAAGGGTCCAAGGGTGCGAATTGCAGTTATTTAATTAATCATTTTTTAAAGGGTAATAATTGGTTGGGGGCGCTGTGTCTTAATTGGCCAACTTTACCGGGTGGAAGGGGGGAGGGGTCCACATAGAGGCGAAATTAAGGTCAAATTTTTTTATCGACTGATATAAGCAAATGAGGTGTCGTGAAAGGTAATGATGAGTACATTCCATTTTTTCGCATTTTCTCGAAATTTATAGAAAGGGGAACTGTGGGGGAGGAGAAAACATTAGTTCGTAATTTGACCCCCCCCCCCTTACCTGCATTTTGAGACCGTTATACTTAGAATTATGAAAACTTACAGGAAGTGGGTTTCGAAAAACATATAAAATGGAAAATAGTGGAATTTGTATATCTTCTCAGAATAGGTCAATAATAGTTTATTTGTATAGTTACAGTTAGCACACCCTTGCACGCCTTAAACACGTTCGAGGTCAAAAGTACTGATGGCCAACGATAACCAGCACCTTAAGCAATAATATGTTCTAAGTTTCGTTACAATCACGTAATATGAATTAGCATGTAAAATGTAAGTGGGTAAGACATTTTAATTACGTTTTTTCTTTCCATCTGAGTGATATCAAGAAGAGCAAGGAGCCGATATTTATATACCAAAATAAGCGCTTGCTACAAAACCCTCGGATTGCGGGCGTAGCCCTCTATATTCCGGTTTCATTTCAAATTTGATGAAAATACCGGAAATGAAATGTACTCGGTGTTACCTTTCTCATGATACCCCACTTGCCTATACCAGATGAAAAAAAAATTTTGACCTTCATTTCCCCTCTATGGGGACATCCCCTTAAAGTCAGCCTATTACAACGAATCGCTTTCTCCGGCGAATTATAATAATTCTACATACTCCCACAAAATTTCATGTATGTAGCTTCAGCCGTTCGTGAGATATCTCATGGACAGACGGACAGACGGACAGACATTTGACCGATTTCATAAGGGTTTTGTTTTTAATACAAAACCCTAAAAAAACTATAACTATAATCCAAATCAAAGTTGTTTTGTAACAATAATCGTGTTTTACCAACGAAGGACTCATGTCGCAAGGATTTAATAGTTGCGTGACATTTAACAGATGTGAATATAAATATCCAATTCTCAGCGATATGTTAATTTCTTAAATTATCATATTCGGCGTAGTATCGTAGTAATGGGGGAAAAACTTGAAAAAAGTTTTGAAGGATGAAGAATTTTGATATGATAATTCGAGTTTTCTATGTATAAATAATGAAAGGTGTCTGATAGGCATTCACTCACTTGGCTGTTTTAGGATACCCAACAAGACATTTGTCTCCGATCCCTAGTGGAATCGAAAAGTCTTCGATCCTATAGCGGTTCCACTCATCGGTTTGTCTCCAGTCCTGGAAAATGTCCAATGTTTTCGATTATATATCAATCTTTCTCTCTCTAATTGCCTTGACCCCTCCAGGGGCATGGGCGCGTCAACATCTCTAGCAATTCTATGCCTTGTTGACGTTTCAATAGCGTATCTACTTTTCGGAAGTGCAGTTGCTTGCATGCACCTCCTATCCGCACCGTCTTTATGAAGCCCGGAGCACTGTGAGAGTTCTATAAGTACTCACAGGCGGTTTTTGATCGCGCCGAGATTTGATCTCCGAGCTCTAGATTAGTATCGTAGAGCGGTGATCGAACGACCACGGCCACCGGGCACGATTGGTCTCTGATGTGAAAGGAATCGAAATGTCTTCGATCATGCATTGATTTTTGTAATCAATTTGTCTGAAATAAGAATTTATTTTAAAGTATCTTTGGCGACGCATGTTGTCATATCATCAACGACCGAATATTATTTCTTTATACTGGATATTTTCCGGTGTTTGTAGTTTGTTCTAAAATAATAGAGGACGAAACCAGTCCAAAACTGCAACTTTTATTTTGTTTGGCTTACCCTGTTTCTTTTTAGTATCTCCAAAATTGGTCTTACAAAAAACCTTGCAGAACTTTATTAAATAAGACTAAGTTATCTAAAATACAATTTGAGATTAAAATAAAACTTCTAGCTGTTATACTTACTGAGATAGAGCTTTTAAGGCTTAAACCGATGAGCAGGCATTTTTGAGATTTTGATCATAACTACTCTAAAAATAACCCGAATTGAAAAATATTGGCCACGTTGGGATTACAATCAAATTATCTTTAACTTTTACAAATAAGCTTTTTCATTTGGAGCATTTTTAAAGATTTTTGAGCTTGAAAAATGACAAAGTTTGATTTTTTTCCGAAGCCTCGAAAATTGTCGTTTCTTAAACCCTAGACTTATAGTATAGTGTATATTGTTTTTGCGACGACGAAAATATGTAGCACATTAAAGGAGGCTCCGAAGGTATTATAATGTATACATATAAATGATCAGGGTCACCTCCTGATTCGATTAAGCCATGTCTGTCTGTCTGTCCGTCTGTCCGTCTTTCCGTCTGTCAGTCCGTACGCACGATTACTTTCAATAGAATGAAGCTAGAGCTTCGAAATTTTGGTCAAATGTTGGCAGTATAATTAATTGGTTGGTGTTGAAAATGGACATGATCAGGATAAGAGAACGCCTACCTCCCCTACAAATGCAAAATAAGTAAATGTATCTATAACTCCCGATTAAATAAACATGGAAAGCTCTAGCTTCGGTAGATTGCTCGTGAGGGTAATCTTATACTCCCCTGGAAAAATATCGATCGAAAAGTCGACCAGTTGAAAACTAACGGTAATTTTCTCACAAAGAGCCCCGCACTACCCTACTTTTCATGTATTTTGTCTATAACTCTCGAACCAATTGACGTAGACACTTAATTTTTGGCATGTAACACAAAGGTGAGAAGCTGCTTTAGTTTTAGTAAGTTAGGCATAATCAGATCAAAAGAACCAATACCTCCCCTACAAATTTTAAAAACTTAGTATTCCTTTAATTATGATAATTTTGAAAATTTGGTAAAATGTTGATAGTAAGACCTAGTAAGTTGGTATTAAAGATATGCCAGATCCGGCCCAAGGAACTCCTACCTCCCCTACAAATGAAACTTAAAATAAGCGATAACTTACGATAAAATAAAGCTAGCCACTTGAAGTTCTGGTGAAATGTTTGTAGTAGGATTCAGCTAGCTGAAATTGAAAATACGTAAAAACCAACCAACGAAACCCCTACTTCCCCTTCAAATGAAACATCAAGTAAACGATAACTTTCGATAGAATGAAGCTAATGACTTGAAATTTCGTTTAAATGTTTATAGCACGGTCTTATTGGTTGGTGGTGATGATGGGCAAGATTCGACGGAAGGAACCCCTACCTCTCCTACAAATGAAACTTCAAATAAACGATAACTTTCGATAAAATTAAACTAGTGACTTGAAATTTTGTTTGAATGTTTGTACTGGGATCTAGTTGGTTGTTATTACAAATGTGCAAGATTTGACAAAAGAAGTCTTTACATGCTCTTCAAGTGAGGCCTCAAAGAAGCAATAACTTTCGAAAGAATGAAGCTTGCGATTTGAAAACTTCAACAAATATTTGTATAATGGGTTAGTTAATTGATTTTGAGAATGGTCAAGATCCTCCTGAATGAGTGCCAACCTCCCCTATAAACTGGCCATATAGGAAACTCACTATTAATGCATATGCTCGTCACCAATTGGTATTTTTGGTATCACCACTAGGTCTGTACAAGTCTAGGATATGTACGATTCGGACTTCTGGTTTTTTTTATAGCAATCTTTTTATGCCCGAAGTCAGTTTTATTGAACAATAGTGTGATGTAGTGTTGCAATTCACAACTTTAAAATTAACCATGAACTACCAAAGTGCAGCAACTCTCGATACCACCAATCATTAGTTAACAATCATTCTGGCAAAAAAGTATCGGGAATAAATTTAAAAAAAAAGCCTGCCCGACGGGATTGTCAATATTCTTTTTGTCGCTAAGTTGGCACAACTGTCCTCTATACTGTTACGGAGTTTGACAGTTATCTGTCATTTAGTTTGTGTACAGTACTCGATATTGTCAGTTCAACTCAAGTGTGTTCTGCGAGTTCTGTTTTATGTCTTCTATCGACTGAAAGCGGGTGCCTCGAAGTTGTGATTTCAGCTTCGGGAAGAGAAAAAAGTCGGACGAAGCCATGTCAGGTGAATACGGTGGTTGTTCAATGGTATTTGTTGTGTTTTTGATCAGAAATTCCTTTACAATGATAGCCTTATGTGATGATGCGTTGTCCTGATGCAAAATCCAAAAGTTTTCTTTCCACAAATCTGGCCTTTTTCGACGAATTTGCTCTCTCAATCGCCGCATAACGCTCAAATAATATTCTTTATTAACCGTCTGACCTTCGGGCAAGAATTCTGAGTGCACGACACCACGGTAATCAAAGAAAACTGTCAACATTAGACTTTTGATCGCCTTTGACGCGGTTTTTCCGGTTTCGGCTCAGTTGGAAGGCGCCATTCCGTTTGGTTTGCATGTAAAACTCGTAAACCCATGTCTCATCACCAGTCACAATGCGTTTTATGAATGTGAGGTCGGAATTGCAACGCAAAATTTAAGACAAATTTTTTGTTCGATAATGTCATCCAATGCAAAAATCGCAGAACACACTTGAGATGAACTGACAATATCGAGTACTGTAAACAAACTACATGACAGATAACTGTCAAACTCCGTGACAGTATAGAGGACAGTTGTGCCAACTTAGCGACAAAAATAATATTGACAATCCTGTCGGGCAGGCTTTTTTTAAAATTTATTCCCGATACTTTTTTGACAGAATGAATAAAAGCTTTTTACTTCTCATTAAAGTTTTTCTCTTTCCAGACAGAGCCATACACTGTAATGTCTCTTTATAATTCAAATTAAGAGAGCAGCAAAACTTCTAAATCTCTAGTAATCCAATAACAATAATTAAAATTGTAAGTTTATCCTTACGGCGTTTGATGAGGATGATGATCTGCTCCGGTGAAAAATTTTGCATGATAATTATATTTTATTTGATATTTACAATACATGCAATCTACTTTCAAATCCTTTTAAAAAATATCCCTTGTATTTAAAATGACGCGAACATAATCGGATACATTATTCATTAACATACAACTGTAGACTGTATGTTAATTGAATTGCCTTTAATATTGTCATCTAATTATTCATTTAAAATTTTCTATGAGAGAACTTACGCTGTCTTAAGACATATTTAATGTTGTTACAATTGGTTTTCCTTCTCAGACAATTAGAATGTCAAACGAAACGATTATGTATTTTAATTGCCTTTTTAGAAAATGTCAGCATTGAAAACATCATATTTATATAACTGCTCGTAAGTTTATCGAGATTGATAAAATAGTGCAGGGAATAGAGACTTGCAAAAGGTTCAGTAGTTTTATTTGTTTGATATGTGTAATGGACGGTTGAATGGACATCCGAAGATACCCATGGGGACGGAGCTTAAGGTTGCCATTATGACCATGAAGGTCGGGCATTGCGATCTGGCGAAGAATGAGTGGGCTCATTGTCCGACACTTAAATCTCCCTTTTTTATCGAAAACTACCGCATTCAGTAGAAATCGAACCGGGGCCCAGTGCGTAGAAAGCTAACGTGCTAACCGTTTCGCCATCCGGACTACACGTGAAAGTTAAAGAAAATTAATTACACTACAACGTTCTATAACATTATTTTTCTCTAAAATACATTATTTAAAAGATACCCGCAATAAACTGGAAATTTCGTTTTTTTGGGTGCCACATGGAATACACAAAGGGGGAGAGATCAGAATCCAAGTTTTTGTATTCTCAATTACGGGGCCGACCTATATAAGATATCAAAAAATTAGAACTACTGAACTTTTTGTATGGTAACGTTACTTTTTCAGACTCTATTCCCTGGACTAAAAATGCAATCTCTTTCAAGATTGCAGTTTAAATGTTACTATTTCCCCGGCGGTTTGTACACAAATCCTCATAGTTAATTCATTAACATAAAAACAAGGTAACCTTTGGTAAGTTAGCGAAAGGTTGGATACCTTAGCCCTAAAAATTTTCAATCATCTTATGAAAACCGAAGAAAGGCTTTCGACCAGGGCGTTCGACAACTAACAAACTATTCACGGTAAAGCAGGTGCTTGAAAAATGGTACGGGTTCCTTAATCGACGTGAAAAAAATATTCGTGAATTTCATGCAGACATACGACAGCATTGCCCGAAGTGTAAGTGAGCTTACTATCATTCGCCTTTGCTTCGAATGTCTCGCAACCGGTTTACTTAAAAAAAAAGACCTGAAAAGTATCCTTTTTGAATGGGCTTAAAGTTCTCTTTTCAATTTTCTTTTTATACCCTTCACGGATGTGATTGAAGTTTGCTACGCACAGAAGGAAGCATCTCCGACCATATAAACTATATACTATATTCTTGGTCAGTATGATGAGACGAGTCGATTAACCTTGGTCCGTCTCTCTGACGGTTTCTATGCAAACTAGTCCCTCAGTTTTAAAACTATCGAGCTGAAATTTTGTACAAAGCCTTCTTTCTATTGCACGCAGTAAATATGTCGCAACCAACGGAATCGGATCACTACGTCATATAACTGCCATAGGAACGACCGGTCCGAAAATTCGTCTTTGTGAGAAAAACTTTTTTATTTCTAAAGATATCTTTTTCAAATTTCACGCTAGTCAATATAATCTTTAGCTAAATCATATTTTCATATACTACTTATATAGCTGTCATAGGAACGACCGTTCCAAAAGCAAGTTTTTGTTAGAAATTTTTTTTTATTTCTGGATATATCTTTACTAAATTTCATATTCTTCAATCGTATTAACTGCGAAACTACGTTTCCAAATTTGGTTGAAATCGGCCCACTATTTCGTATATTTTACCTCTCATAGAAACAGTGAAATTGGAACAAGTTTTACTACTAATTTCAAAGTGGCAAATGCACCATAAGTCGCGTGAAGGGTATCATACCTTCGGCAAGCTAGCGAAGCGTGAAGCATATCGTACCTTCGGCAAGCTAGCCGAAGGTTAGCTTGTTTTAAGTTGTCTTACTTCTTTTGCATATTAGCCGCGTTCTTTTGCAGCTATCCAAGTCAAGGGTAGTTAACCCGAGCTTTTGTGCAAAAAAGAAACGATATATCTGACCCATACAGGGTAAAAGCATGTTTCGTATTTGACACGAAATGGATTTTGTCTCAGATGAAGTTGGGACTTTAAGTGGTGGCATAATACCATTCTTCGAAAAATATTAGAAAAAAAACTTCATTCTATTACATTAAGAGCAAGCATGGAACTTATCAAATGCAACCGTGATAGAAGAAACTAATTGATTTCGAGTAGTTTCCTAATATTTCGACAAAAATCACTTTTCCAGTTGGAAAAAATGTGGAATCCCATTGAATGTAATTGAGGTGAATGAGGTGAAAACAGAGTGGAACATCGTCTAACGAAACAACTTCTTCTAGCAACCGCTAGATGCGTCCTAAATAAAAGCTTTACTTGTGCGCTATCCAGGGTTGAATCTGCACTCGATAAATTACTGGGTTAAGCGGTAACCCATATAGGGTAGCACTGCTGGGTTATTGCTTGTTATTTCACTAGCCTATGGAGGTTAAGAAAAGCAAAAGAACGCGCCTATTGTTTATTTTTTTATTACCTTTTGAGTTATTATATTTTCGGACTTTTGTTTGATTGTCTCATACTATTTTACTTTATATCCTTTTATTTCTGTTTATTTTATTTTCTGTTCTGTTCAGTAACTGGCTCCCGTTTAACAGAAATTAATTAAATAAATAAATAAACAAACACGAAGTCAGACCGAAACGGGGCGATGGGCTAGCCGCCAAGTTGTTCAATCTTAAACCCGCCATAAACGATTCGGAATTCCACTTCAGAAAAATTGATCAGGCCTGGCCTTCCTGATTGCCCGAATATGCCCTTCAACACAGAGGATTCGGAATTCCCGTCCGGAAAAACTGATCAAGTTTGGTCTTGAGGAGTTCCGGATCGTGTATATCGAAATTCGGCCCCGGTTCAGTTCAACAGAATAAAACTCAACGTAATTTTAAATACAAGATAGGTGCATAATTTCAGATACAACATACTCGTAAGAGAATATTAAGCAAGAATAAATCTGTGGATTTTCTTAATGTTTATGGAAGGCAGACGCTCATCCAGTTGATACGCTTTTCAAAAGCAATTTTTCTGAGCGAATAGTTACTCCGAATGACATGATGACTGGTATGGTACATACATTGAAATAAACTCCTCCAAAAATTAAATCCAATCAGTTTTTCCAGATCGATTTTCAATTGTGCTTCCGGCCACCTTTTGACATACACTATCCGGAACTCCTCAAGGCCAGACCTGATCAGTTTTTCCGGTGAGGAACTCCGAATTGTCTATGGCGGCCTTAGCACTCGAATACATGATAAAAAAGCTCCCGGTACAAACTACCAAAATGCTTCCAACTGCACAAGTCCAAATAGAGGGGCTGACAGACGATATCACAATCTTGTCAACTTCATGCTAGGGCCAAAGAATAGAGATTATTGCTAACAAGAAATTGGACTCCATACGAATTAAGAGTGCCTGCCTAGTAGTTGCATATATGTTGGATTCCATCAGTACACGAAGCGGTAATGCGGAATAGCAAGTATGTTACTCATACGATGAAACGTACAAGGCAGTTGGCATTTGAAGAGCTTTTTAAAATGTTGCCGTCCCTATCCCTCTAAAGGCAACTTTCATTTGATTATTTGCGATCAATTGGCAATGCGCTTTTGCTTAAATCGTATGAAGTGCCACCTCCCTGCTAGGGCAGTGGAGGAAAGCTGCTTACCATTGATCAGGTAGCAAAGGAAGTTTGCCTAAAAATCATAAACGCTAAGTCCAAAGTGCTTATACGATCCTGTATACAGGGACCGCACATCGAGAAAATTCAAGGTATCGAAAGAGCTAATGACTTTATCCACCTAACTCGCATGATCAAGCGTCAGATCCCCATTGTAAAAAAAACTGGCTCCATAAACAGAAAGGCACAGCTCCAAATTTATCAAATAATAATCAGGTCCATGTTATGCCATGAATACGAAACAGTGTCTCTCACTTAGCCATAAGAGAAGATGATAGACACATTTGAAAGAAATGTCCTATGAAAAATTATTGGAGCGATTCGCTATGGTGACCAATGGTGAATAACGGTACAAGGGTGAGCTGTACGAAATATATGACAAACCAGAGGTCTTCAAATTCGTTAAGCTACAAAAACTGCAATAGGCTGGGCATGTTGTGCGAATGTATGAACATTGAATAACCAGAGAAGCATTCAAGGTTGCCTCCAGGGGTGGAAAACCTCGTGATCTACCAGAGAAGTGCTTGGCGGATTTCATTAATGAAACTAGTGAACACGATGCCGAATCAAAGAAGACTGGAGGCGACGGTTATCAAGACCAAAATTCCACAAATGACAGCTAATAAGTAAGATTAGGTAAATACCTTAGAACATAGAGGCATGGAATGAGCTTGTCCTGTATGTCTCCATAGAAACAGTGGCTCCAAAATCTGGGTACTAAGTCGACATGTGTTCGATAGTCAGCTAACTCAGTAGACCGTTTAGTAATTATAGAATTTAAATATTGACAAGAATTGAATATCAAACAAAAACCGAGTAAGCTGGCTGTCGACTTATTCGCCAAATGTTGGAGCCAGAGACATACAGGCCAATCTCGTTCCATGCCGAAAAATGAAACGCACACTCAGCCAAATGGCTGTCGAGGTTTTTTTAGCATTTGTTTTGTATTTTTAAACCATCCTATATAATATTGCCAATGTACTAAATATTTAAACCAGCCGCCTACCAATTCATCAAAGTACGAAGGCTGCAGTGGGGCACTTACAACGAACGGACAACCATAGAATGCCCCATTAATCCCGTATAAAGGTGTATCGGCACGAGGAATTCCAGTTAACCAAATAAACGATGGATGGATGGGGGGCGACAGGTAGCGCAGTGTGTTGAGGAATCAGACTCATTTTTGACTACCGGCGTTTCGGGTTCAAATCCCGTCCACGAGAACGTTCGTGGCCATGAATGTGCAGGGGGTGACAGTTGACGCACTATGCCCCACAAGGGGTTAGGGCAATTGAGTAAAGAAACGATGGGAGGCGTCCGTCCTAAGGAACAGTAGAAAGCTGTTCGGATTGACAAACTGGAAGCTGTAGAGCTTGAACCGAGAGAAGTAAAATATGGAAGTGACGACTAGGAGAAGCCATATCCCTCAACAAATATAATATGGCTAATAAGTAACTGTCGCGCTCGGTGGCCGTGATCATTCCGTCACCGCTATACGATAGTGATCTAGAGCCCGGAGATCAAATCTCGGCGCAATCAAAAACTGCCTGTGTATACTAATAGAACTCTCACAGTGCTCCGAGCTTGTCAGTATAAAGACGGCGCGGATAGGAGATGCATGCTAGCAACTGCACTTCCAAAAAGTAGATATGCTATTGAAAACAAAGCATAGAAATGCTAAAGATGTTGACGAGCCCATGCCCCTGGAGGGGTCAAGGCAATTAGAGAGAATAAGTAACTAATTGGACTACAGGAAAGTAACCTTTGCATGGGAAGAGAGCTTAGTTTTTAACTGAGTTGTCTCATTTTTTACTACTTCTCATCTGAAACGTGTATACCAAAATCAGGTCTCTGCGTGAATATATTCAACAGTTATGGGCAATGACTTGACAAGTTGAGTAGCGTGTGGGGTAGGGTAGTTAGGCGTTCTTCTGTATTGTAATTTTACCCTACAACAAACATTTGACCAATATTTCAAGTCGCTAGCTTCATTATACCGAAAATTATCGTGAGAATGGCCAAACGGGTGGACAGCGGACAAAGAGAAATCGATAATAATTTAAGCCAAAAATAACAAAGTTACACGCTGATGTTCATTGAAGGCCGCAACTAGAGCTCTCCAATTGCGGGACCTGTAGCGATTCAAATTTTTAACCGAAATCAAAAAGGGTTTAGTTTATTTTCTAAGAACATGAACCTCAATGCAAGCGAAAATAATGGAAATTTAAAATTTGGCAGGTGTTGGAAATTTTGTCCACTAATTATGCAAAAAAAACACCCTTAAAAATATTATATCATCACAAATGTTGGTTCATATTCTTCGTAATTTTATAAAAAATCATACTTTCAATTTTCATAATGATCGGTTCATTACTTTTGGAGTTAGAAGTCCCGCAAATGTCAAAAGCGCGTTTGAAATAGAGAATATAACCGAAATAATCCCTTTTGTTGATGCTTCTAGTACCTTCTATATCGTTATTTGAAAACAAAGATGCGAAAGTGGGGTTCCCCTACAAAGCTACGTAAGTACATAAGGCCACTATCTCAGGTTGTGCTCCGCCCTACTCGTGGTAGTGCTCCACCCTACCCCCTAGAGTGCGCTCGAACCAGTAGACTTTACCCGATAAGCGCTCGGTCTTATACTCATAAAATCTAAATTAATGCGAATCTCGCTTTGAAATTTTGGCAGCGTATTCTTGGATTATTAAGCTAATAATTTATCCAATGAAAAAATTGGATTTTAAAAACCCCTTAATGTGGTTGCCCTCCTTAAAGTGTTGCATGTTTTTGTTGTGACAAAAAAAATGCACCCTATCTTTTACCTTTTTAAAGTCTAGGGTATTCAAATTTCGAATGATGCCAGTTTCTGGCATATGTTTATTTCTTATTTATGTAGTCGTTCTTTCCTATAATACTAGAACGCTCTATAGGGTTCTGAGCCCCTCACTCACAGGGAAAAGTTCAAATATTGGACTGTATATGAATGATCTTGCAGGGTACTCGTACGTAAAGTGATTAGTCGTTGTCTCGATTTACTTGTGCAATGTTGAAGAGGTTTGCGCTTAACGAGGATATCTTTAAGAGTCCTCTTATTAGCAATCAGCTACTAGCATTTCGATTGCTGGGCTATGTTTATTCAGATAAAGACAATTTCAAATTTGTTCATTTTGCCCGTGGACTTGTGTCATCGATGATAATATTTCTTCTAGCCTCAGCGCAGGTATGTACTACTTGATATATGTTAACGGTGTTTTTTAAAGTGTAAATTTTTTTTAATGTAATTTTGACTATTTAAAATTGCCACTTTTTTTTGTTAAAATTTTATTACCGATTGTGAGCGCCCACGTGGATTAGATTCGATGGAGGGCACTGCGCCCCTAAGGCCTTTTGTGCTACACCCTGGTGTCTATGCAAATTAGTGTCAATAATTCCAATGAATATGCTAAGCTGCTCGGTTTTAGTGAGCCAATCCGCAGCTAGTTATACAGTTTGGACTGTCTGAGTCGTAATAATCTTATTTAATTAATTATAAATTTACGTGGTGGAAAAAAACCCGACTTTTATTTTGTTTTTGTTTTCTCTCCACGGAACAGAACTTATCGAAGAAAATCGATAGTTGGAAACTATGTCGTTTCTATACTTCAACTTCAATATTTGTGGCGTGTAACACCATGAATAATAATAAACATAAAAAAAATCGAATTAGTACTGAAACCTGATATTGAAAAATCTCCAAATGAAATTAGGGGTAAAATGTTGATTTTTTAAATCTACTGTAAAATAAAAGTCAAAAGTGGGTTACAGCATTGGAAAACCTCAGCTGAGAAAAACTTAAAGTCTAATTCATTAAATCGATCCCTGAACTGTGTTTTTGAAGACACTAATCTCCAAACTCGGAGTGCATTATATTTCCATGTTGGGGTGTAAAACAAGTTGATTCGGTCTTAATCTACATTTATAATATAATTCCATACTTGTGTTTCTTATCGTGCTCCATATGTATGTAGAATTAGCGTACGAGTATTTCAGCCCATAGGGCTTAAGAATATTTTTCTCAGCAGTGGTTTTCCAATGCTGTAATCTACTTTCGATTTATTTTACAAGAGATTCAGAAAATCGAAGTTCCGCTGTAAATTTTATTAGGAATGTCGTAAATTTGATTTGGAAAATTGTAATTTAGGTATGGAAAGTCGTTAACTTGGTTCGAAAAATTGTTTGTTGCTATAAATGGTCCAAATCTGTCGAAATTAGAATATCATGCTGGAATCACTTCGTTGACTGCAACATTGGAAAAATTGGACGGTGTAGAAAATAAAAAAAAAACATCCCTTAAATATACTGCCTTAAAATGTTCTATGGTTTTAACGAAACTAACTAATAAACTTCTTTATAACTAGATATATGGAATTTATCTTTTCTTTGACGATTTGGACATGTCGATTCTATCATTTGGAGCAGCCGTTACATACATCAACATTATAACCAGAATTACCATATTGTACAGCTGCAACAAGGGTAAGGTTCTCATTATTTCATCTAGTTAAGCCAAGTACTGTGCTCGCAGCAAATCGAAACAGAATATGAAATCCTATAATAAATTTCTGATCATTTACTCATATTTCAGTCATGAAAATTGTTATTTTGTTAGTGACCTGAATTCGAAAGTTAATACACTCGGCACAATCATAAGTTGTGCCGAGTGTATTAACTTACATGACAGCAGGCAGCAAATATTTATAATTTTGCTATACTCCCCTGGCGAATCGGTAATTTCACATCATTTATTATTTACAAATATGTTACAACAACTGACAATGTAATAGCAACTGACAGTCATATTAGAAAATAATAAGATTTGAACAATAATTTAGAAGTAATTAAGTGGCTGTAGTAGCAGATAGTGGTAATTGCAGAGAAGAGAGAGGTAAGTAAGGATAATCACGATCTTCGTACACTAAATTTTCTAAAGCAAATTTACCTCATTCCGTCTGCTGAAAAGTAAACAGACAGACACGCGCTCTCTACCCACCCGCGTGGTAAATATAGTCCCGAACCAACCTGTCAAATCTACATTCCCCAATTCCATCTCATTTCCACAGAACACCCGCCCGGTCCATATAGTAGAAGCAGGCCAAAACAATGCTGCCAAAAAATTGCTTCGTTTCTCTCGGGTAATTTAATTTCCGTACTTCTCTCTCTTCTCTGGGTAATTGTCATAATTAAGGCTATAGAAGGGTGTTCGGTCTGTGCTATTAGTGGTTTTACCACTAGAGCGTACAGAGCAAGCGAAGCGAGCGTTGTAGGGTGCTATACTTAAGGTAGCAACCCCTTAAGCACCGGAGATCGTGTAGCAAGCGGAGCCTACCCAAGGGAAGTGCGAAATCATCTCAATTTTAAACACATTGTTGATCAAAAACGCGGACCCCTATGCGTCTCGCAGTCAACTAGGAATTTTCCAAATTTGACTGTATTGGAACTTTTCGTTACGTCTTTGTGTAACATTTCGTGTGGCGTATTTCGAAAACCGTCCTCAGGGCGTTGCAATCGAAATCGATACGGTTATCTTGTGCGTAAATGGCCATAAACCCATTTTTCGAGTGCATTTGTCATCTAATATGGCAATAAAACCGTGTTCAGTACATCTCCAAACCAGGGGCCCGATTCCGCAAGAGTGAATTTTTTCAGTGCGCACCGAAATCAGTGCGCACCGAAGAAATGCGATTCCGCAAGAGTGAGATGAATTTTTTCGGTGCGCACCGTGCTGAATTGCAAAAATGCGATTCCGCAACGATGCGATGAGTTTTTTTGACAGTTCCGGTGCGCACCGTGCGAATATATTTTGCACTGGCTATTTGGTAAGTGCAAAATATATTTTTTTATAAATTATGTATTAAATTGTTGATTTCTGCATACCAAGGTGGAGTATTACTTTTCAAAGCAGAAATGGATGAAGGGCGGAGCTTCGTGTTGAATTTAAGGACAAAAATATAAAAATTCATAGTGAAGATGAGAAGTTTTTGTTTCCGTATCCGGTGCCTTCTTTAGCAATTAATATTAGGGGGATTCACGCTCAGTGTGGTAAATGTCGTAAACGTCGAAAACTTCTGCCATAGTAAAATGACAGAAGTTTACAACGTTACGACGTTTACAACGTGGGCATGAGTCCCCCTATTATTATTATTGTTATCCCGTTTTCATTCGGTCACTAGGACCGACCATTTCTGAAAGAAGATCATAAGGGGATTCATGCCCACGTCGTAAACGTCGTATTTGTCCTAAAATTGTAAACTTCTGTCATTAGTCTATGGGGATGACAGAAGTTTACGACGAATACAACGTTTACGATATTTACGGCAAGGAGCGTGTTTATGTTTCGTTTGATGCAGAGCATACGAATTATGAAAAATCTGGCGGAAGTGACTTTGGTCGTCATTGAAGTCAATCAAGAAAAGTAACAATTCATCGTCGTCGTCGTAAACATCGTATTTGTCGTAAAGTTGTAAACTTCTGTCATTTTACTATGGAGATGACAGAAGTTTACCACGATTACGACATATACGAAAAGGAGTGTGAATCCCCTAAATGATAATATTTAACGCTAGATGTGAAATGGTCCGTAGTTGGGAGTTTAATATACTCGTAAACACAAGACTTTTCCTTCTGAAAGAGAATAAATGCTATTGATCGATTCTATAATTTCATATGAAGCATAAACGTCACCCATTTTTATGATGTTTTCAGCAATCAGAAAAATTACACACGTTTGACGTTTGTTTGAAAAATTCATTCAGCACTGAAAAACTCACTAGCTTTTGTTGAATTGCATCAGTGCGCACTGATATTTTCGGTGAATTTTTTCAGTGAGTTTTTTCGGTGCGCACCGAAAAAACTCACTCTTGTGGAATCGGGCCCCAGAGACCAAATCGATATGGTTTTTCTAGTTACTAAATGGCCCCATATTTATCCCATCCTTTTGAGGGGAAATGCACTGTGAAGCTTCAGTCAAGAAATTTTCGCTTTAGGGACTACAAATCCAGCGGGTGTGGCATCTTGGTTCTTACAACCTAAAGCAACAACCAAGGAATTTCCACCATGAGAACTAAAAATACCTATGTGTAGGTTCTCACTCTCTGAAGCGGAAATGGAACTGTTAACCCATCTCAAGGAATTCCTGCTTTAGGAACTAGTGTAGAACATGTGGAACATGTACTTTACTTCTCTAATGCAATTCGCCATGATTTTGTACTGAAGTCCATCATTATTGAAACGTAAGATAGGATAGAGAGAGAGAGAAAAGGAAAAAGATTAAAATATGGTCGGCACGACTCTTGGATGCCTTGTGACCGCTATGATCGAATGCCCATTAATTAGGCATACGATCTTCCAATCAGATTTGCCCATTGATTAACTATTACCTGCTTGCCATTCGAATAGGCACGAGTAATAACACGGGTGAAGTTGTCTAACAACTGTGTCTTTATCCTAAAATGTTCATTCTTATATACTAAATTTCACTAAGCCTAAGTAATAAACTAACATAGTTTATTATCCTATCTTAATCCTAGTTCAATCCATGGACCATATCCTAGGTCATAAACTCGCAGAGTTTATTGCCCAGGCATCAATATTGGGTCAACTCATAACCACATAAATATAGGTATTCCTATGTCATGGACATGATGACATGCACGTGGACATTACCCATGTATGCATCGTGCATTGAAGGTGTCAAGTGACATGTTGTAATGACCACCAGTTCAGACGATCTTTTGGGTCATTCAAATGTCTAGACATAAGGAAATGGTTTATGAGTTTGGTCCAAAGGAAAAAATTGAGGGTGTGTAGTGTTACATTGCATATTACATCACTACACCCTCATCCTTAAGATGGATTTATGACTTTAAGAAAGAAATTCATCTAAATAAAATACAGTAGCCGCTCGGAAATTAGAACTCGTGGAAATTAGAATTGCTTGGAAATTAGAACAAGCGAATTATGTACATTCGCCACTCTAAAATTAGAATAAACTGTTCTAATTTTCAAGCGTAAGAAGTGTGACTTTACATTTTCCCTTCTTTAACAATGAAATGCATTCCGTTACATTCTTGTTAAATAGGTACATAATGTTCTAAGAAATCTGCTACCGGAAATTGTCACGTTTGGGTAATTGATTAAATTTCGACAGATGGTCTAACAAAACGATTGCGCCGGTATTTCCGGAACGAGATCGTGGATATGGCCCGATGAAATCGACGTACAGGCGCTGAAATATGCGCTCAGGAACGACAAGATTCCCCATGGGAGGTCTAAGAACTTCATTTGGGGCTTTAGTCTCCTTACACTTTATGCACGCGCTCACGCAATTTTTCACTTCTCCTGACATTTTCGGCCAAAAGTAAAAAGTCCTGAGGCGTCTTAGTGTTTTTCCTAATCCTCCGTGCGCACATAGTGGATGATTATACGCGCGTGCAATTAAGGTCGACGTTAAGCCCTCTGGAACCCATAATTTCCATGAGTTCTCCTCCTGTATTTCGTTCCCGGTCGCATACTCCGAGCGCCGGTATACAAATCCGTCTAGAACCTTTAGATCCGGAAGGCGGTGTTGGTTTTCTTGGATGTGTCGAATTAATACGATATAAGAGTCAGACTTAAAACAGGGTGATGACAAGTCAATTTCAAGGGTCGTGTCTAAATCCAAGAATTCTATCGAGAGGGCGTCAGCTGAGTATCCACGGGAGAGCGTGTCGGGGACCACATGCTGGCTCCCTTTCCTATGCTTAATGGTGAATTTAATGCCTTGCAGCTTTAACGCCCACCTCGCTAACTTTCCATTTAAGTCCGGTTGGGACATTAACCACTTTAACGAGGCATGATCGGTGATAACCGAAAACTCGTGTCCCTTGACATAAGCGCGGAAATTTTCAATCGCCAGCACCACTGCCAGACATTCCTGCTCAGAGACTGAATAATTTTTTTGGGCCGAGTTGAACTTTTTCGAAATAAAGGCTATTGGGACTTCAGGTTCGTCATCGTATAGCTGAACTAATACAATGCCAGACTGGCTCGCATCGCAATGGATAGCGAAAGGTTTTGCAAAATCCGGGCTGAGCAAAACGGGAGCAGACGACAAGCTATCTTGTAAAGCAACAAAAGCCTTCAGTCCTTCCTCGGACCAAGTGAAACGTCCTCTGCGAAGCATGTCTGTCAGCGGAGCTGGCAATGACGCAAAGTTGGGCACTATATAATGAACTTGCTTCATGAAGAACTTGCTCTTCTCAACGTTAAGGGTTAAACCGGCCTTGCGAAAACAAAGAGCCAATTCCTGGAGGATCTCAAAATGTTCCTCGAATGTCTCCCCAATTATCAGCAGGTCATCCAAGTAAATGAAAACCTGGTGGCGCAGATGAGCTGGAACGACTCGGTCCATTAGCCTCTGCATGGTCTGAGGAGTATTGCACGATCCGAACGGCATCGTTACGAATTGATACAATGGCCGACCTGGAAAAGTGAACGCCGTCTTCTCCCTTGACTCTGGGTCGAGTGGTATTTTCCAAAAATTTTTGCAAAGAGGTGCTTCTCGATGGCGGAGGAGACTGCAAAATGTCTCTGCTTAATTGGCCTGCTTCCGCCGACATCGATGACGTGTTGTACAAGACTCATACGTCCTAAGCCCTCAGCAGAAAAATAAGGAAAGCTTGCAACGACTGCCATGAGTTTCGCCTCTTGAGTTGGAGAAAGATCATGGGTATACTAGATTACGCTAGTGTGAATGTGAATTACGAAAGCGATTTTGAAGAGGAAGACAATATTCCCCTGGCTAACCTAAGGCTCCGGCAAGAGACAATAGAATTGTTTCAACTTCTGGGACAGGTAAATTACGACAAATTCAAACTATACTATAGACAATGTAAAAGTCCCTTATTTACAGTATGTAGGAATTAACGTCCACGGAGTTCGAAGAGTGGAATGATGACAAAGTTGATGAAAATTCGATTTCAACCAACAATTGCGACTCTGACGACGAGGAGGTTGATGCCCGCGTTTCCCATGCAGAGGCAATTAATTGTTCCAATCGCTTGTTTTGCTGGGTTAAAGAAAATTATGTAACGGCATCCGAAATATTTCCGATTTAAAATATTCGCGACAAAGCCGTAAACTTGTCAGCAAATGTTGGCAAAAGACAATCAAAAATAAGTGAATTTTTCACCACATAATTGTTTGCTTCATGTTTCATTTATATGCTTTTACCTCTTAATAAACAAACTTACATAAAACCTTAAAACGATTCTTTTTACATTAACTTACGAACCACTTTTTTTGACATTTTTTCAAAACGCTACGAAATTAAAATAGAAAATCTTGGAAATTAGAATTGGCCAAAACTTTTTTTTTCTAATTTTCGAGCGGCTACTGTATTATATTTGCTCGTAACCTAACTACATTCTTAATTTTTCTTCTTTTTTAGCATATTATTGTGGTATGTTTTAAGCGCACCATTTACTTCTAAAACTGAATTTACATTTTCTATTCTTACTATTTCATAGGGTCCTTTGTAAGGACTTTGATGTTTCTTTCTACCTTCGTTTTTTATGTATACTAAGTCTCCAGTTTTATCATGTATCCGTACATATTTGTTTTCTTTTTATTTTAGCTATATTTATAAGTTTTCTGGCTATTTGTAGGTATATATTTTTGTATTCTAATTTTTAATTCGTTTACGTAATTGTCTAAATTGTACATTGTTTCCTTTTTCTCAACGATGTCATTTGGTAAGCTTGGGAGTTTGCCAAAAATAAGTTCGTATGGGGTGTATGGGGTGTATTGGGTGTCAACGTGAGGAGTGGTATTATACGCAAATGCATAGTAAGGTATCCATTTATCCCATACTTCGTCATTCGCGAAATTTAATACGAATTCGTTTAATACCCTATGGTTTCTTTCCACGCTACCTAATGTCTGATGATGATATGGGGTTGAGAATATTTGTTGGATTTTTAATAAACTAAAATACATACGTTCCGCATGGTTTCATTCAGGAATTCTGTTCCTCTATCGGATTTTAGTATTTTAAAACATCCATATCGGAGTATAAATTGTTCGACAAGAATGGAACCAACTGCATCGGCTTCTTTTGTCTCAAGGGGGTATGCTACAATAAATTTGGTTAGCTCGCACTGAATAGTTTTGGTCCAAAGGAAAAAATTGAGGGTGTGTAGTGTTACATTGCATATTACATCACTACTCTAGGAATCCACTGTGTCTGGCTTTTTGGTGCTTACCACCTAAAGCAGAAATGAACTCTGATGGCGCACTCCACTAATTTTCGCTTTTGGAACTGCAAATCCCCGTGTGTGAGCTTAGGTTCTTACTACCTGGAGCGGAAATAGACTGTGGACCCGCACTCAAGGAATTTCCACTTTAACGACCGAGAGTGCACCATTAGATTAAATTCGTACAGAATGAGATAGTTTCCGTATTATGGGTACGTATTGAATACGGCTTTATTGAGACGACAGATGCTCTCCAAAATCGTTTCTTGTCTCGCCCCTCTCGTCAAAGGGACGAGATGGATGCGGGTTTTTGGCTATTTAGTTACTAGAAAACCGTATCGATTTGCTCACTGGCTTGAGGACGTATTGAATACGTTTTTCGAAATACACTTCCGGGCGACGTTATTGTAGGAATCTAGACATAAACCAAATAAACCAATGGCTTGAGAGTATATCGCTCTAACTTTATATATTGTGGCAAAAGTGGAGAATATTTCGAACATCCCTTGTACTATTAAATATACATGTAATTAAACATTTTAATATATTATGCAGACACTTTCGGTAGCCGTGAGTTCTTTTGCTAGTATCTAGTGTTCAGGGGTTCATTTCCCCGCCACCTTAATAAAATAACCCTATCTGTGGATACTATTAGAGCTCCCACAGAATCCCAAGCTTTTCAGTAAAGACGGCTAAACGGATAGGAGGGGTATGCACGGAGTAGCCAGATGACTGCAAGCGATTGTCCCATACAGGCTGTCTAAATGTCCCACATTTATATAAAAAATCCCTCACCTCGGAGATCGTCTTGTTTGACATTAAAACATTACAGTACAACCTTAAAACAGTAACAGAACGATTTACTGTGCACGAGAGCCTTATTTTTGCCTAGGGCGTTGAATTCGCGCTACCTTAAAGTTCCCATCAGCAGAGATTATATTCCGTGCGTTCAGGATTTTTAACGTTGCGATTATTCAGCAATTCAACTCATGTAATTAACTAATTAAATGATTTTAATTAATTAATGTAATTTCCCCTAATACTGGCGTTGAGCGAATTTTAATTGCTGAATTAAAGATATTCCTGTTTGTGAACGGCCGGATTGAAACCCTCTTCACGCAAATTGAGTTCGGAATCAGAAGGTTGTTGCCTATTCTGTTTTTCTTGGAATCGCGAATGCATGTAATGTGTGGAGTTTTTGAATACGCGTTAACAATTTTAAAGTTTTTCTTAGAAATTATTGTACATCATATGAACTGTGATCTTGTTTGATTATTTTCATCCCTATTCCGTCCTAGATTATGAAATGTTCCACAAACTAAAGCAAAATCCCTCTGCTCCACATCTTGGCCGAAAATCCCCCGCCGCAGAGTGCTTCGTTTCATTCACAAAAGTGGTCGATTTTGAAAGTATCCTATCTTTAAGAGAACATATTGGAGCACATAAAAATCAAGTTTGAAGATTTTTGTTTTTACTTTTTTAGCAATATTATGGGCTAAAGATGAAAAACTCGAAACATTAAAAAAAGGTGTATGAGTTTCAATTTGTCGCTCGGTCTACAATCTAGTCCTCGTTACTTTAAGTTATCTTTTTGACATGGATATGTCTTATAGCTGAGGGTCATCCTAAAAATCTGTCCGTCACACGAAATGTCTGTTTTTCTACTCGGGGGGAAACAACCCCATTGAAAATTTTTCTATTCTGGTTGTGCATGTCGTTTGATTGAAGTGGTCATTGTGCATGGTTGTTGCTTGTGGATCCGCGCGGGCGGCGTGCTTGCGGGGATCTTGTGTGTACATGTTGAGATGTTGATTTGATAGCGATAAAGGTTGACGACGTTGGGGACGGCAAGAATGAATGTAGTGGCCGATTTAAAATTGCACCCATTGTACTATCTGAATCACTAGGATCCCAGAAAAAGTAGCAAGTAGTCAGCTCGACTAACACTTGGACATGCGCAGAAGCAATTTGAGAGAGTGTACATAGCTCCCGCCCCCCGAAGATGAGCGAGAGCGGATGAAGTTAATTCGAGCCAAATCGGGTGATCCAGCGATTGTGGTTGTGCATTTGCAATGGCGGCGATTTGAGGTCTGACTGGTTCACAATGTGGGCTCCCACCACACGTGCAATAAACATATAGAACAAAATGGCGGATTTACCTATATACTACGTGCTATAAACATAGAACAAAAGCTCCACATACCGTACGATGTATTAGCAGCATAAATGTTGACTTTCAATAGGGCGTGTCTATCTGTCTCATGTGGTTGGGTGTTCAATCTAATTAGAACGGGTGTATCCAGTTCATATGGGGTCGTTAGTTTTCAATGGGGTATGTCTCTCTGTCTCTTAAAGGGGGTGTTAAGTTTGATTTGGGGCGAGTTTATCGGGAATCGGTTCTTGGAAGACAGGTTATTGGCTTTTGGTGGGAAATGATACAAAGTATCTACACTGCATGCAGATACATCGAAACATGGATATGTCTTTGGCTACCGACTGCGTGTAGCCTGTTGTGTTGAAGATATCGACGTAAGTTTTATAAAGATCCCAGTATAGTTATACTGGATGAAATCATTCGACAAAACCCATCCCACGCCTTCGGTAGGCATAAGACATATCCATGTTTCGATGTATCTGCATGCAGTGTAGATACTTTGTATCATTTTAAATAGACTAGGTCCGACACTTCAAGTGTAAGACAACAAAAATTAAAGAAGTTTAAAAAATACAGAAAATAATTAACAAAATTGATTTAATTACATTATAAAACTTTGAATAAGGATTTAAAAAAAATGTCACAAAACGTTTTAGGAGGTGGATAGTTTCTGTAAGCTACATATGTATGAATACCGTCCACAACGACGTTCGAGTCCATGGATGAGCAGGAGGTGCATGCTGGCAACTGCATTCTCCGAAACCAGTTTATGCCGACGAAACGTCAACTGGGCCACATTGAACAGTTGACGCGCTATGCCCCACAAGGGGTTAGCGCAATTGAGAGAGACATATATAATACATACCATATATACTTTCATTCTAGATACTTTTGGTTTGCCTTTTTGGACGCAATAATTTTTTTTGTTTTTTGGCAAAGTCACATTTTAAATCGCAATATATATATTTCCAGACCTAAAAGTTGTAATTCCAGAAAAATAATACTCAAATCTTGATTTGTTAGATAGACAAAGTATATAGCTACAGTGTGAGACAAAAAAAATATTATTATAATAAACCAGGCCGAAGCTTCGCTTCGTCCGAAACGTATATACCCTAGACTTGTACAGACCTAGGCCCGTTTTCTCAATGTCTGATTAAAATTTAAACTCCAGTTAAACAGACATTGAACGTACCCATCTGTCAAATTTTACAGGGAAAACAACAACAACAATAAATTTTATCTCGAGTGTAAATTTTAACTGGACATTGAGACATTGGGCCTTAGTGGTGATACCGAAAGTACCAATTGGCAACGACCATATGCATTAAAGTAAGTTTCCTATACGGCCAGTTTATAGGGGAGGTTGGCACTCATTCAGGAGGACCTTGACCATTCTCAAACTCAATGAACTGACCCATTCTACAAATATTTGTCAAATTTTTCAAGTCTCTAGCTTCACTCTATCGGAAGTTATCGCTTATTTGAAGTTTCATTTGTAGAGGAAGTAGGGGTTTCGTTGGTCGGATTTTACGTATTTTCAATATTAGCCAACTGGATCTTGCTGCAAACATTTGGCCAAAGTTTCAAGTCGCTAGCTTATCGTTAGTTATCGCTTATTTTCAGTTTCATTTCTAGGGGAGGTAGGGGTCCTTAGGTCGGATCTAACCCATGCCAACTAACTAAATCTCACTTCAAACATTTGACCAAAATTTCAAGTCGCTGGCTTCATTCAATCAAACGTTATCGCTTATTTGAAGTTTCATTTGTAGGGGAGGTAGGGATTCCTTGGGTCGAATCTTACCCATTTTCAATAACAACTAACTAAATCTTATTGCCAACATTCTACCAAATTTTCAACTCGCTAGTGTCATTCTATTGAAAGTTATCGTAATTAAAACTATTTTTAATTTTTTGAATTTTGTAGAGGAGGTAGGCGTTCCTTTGATCTGATTATGCCCAACTTACTAAAACTCAAGCAGCTTCTCACCTCAGGGTCACATGCCAAAAATCAGGTGTCTACGTCAATTGGCTCAAGAGTTATAGGAAAAAAAACTGAAAAGTAGAGTAGTACGGGGCTCTTTGTAAGAAAATTACCGTTAGTTTTCAACTGATCGATTTTATTTTCCAGGAGAGTATAAGATTACCCTCAAGAGCAATCTACCAAAGCTAGAACTTTTTATGTTTATTTAATCGGGAGTTAGAGATACATTTAATTATTTTACATATGTAGGGGAGGTAGGCGTTCTCTTGGCCTGATTATCCCCATTTTTAATACCAACCAAGTAGATTATACTTCCAACATTTGACCAAAATTTCAAGGCTCTAGCTTCATTCTATCGAAAGTTATCGTGCGAACGGACAGACAGACAGACAGACAGACAGACAGACATGGCTAAATCGAATCAGGAGGTGACCCTGACCATTTATATATATTCATTGCTATACCTCCGGGGCCTCCTTCAAGGTGTTACATATTTCCGTCGTGACAAAAACAATATACCCTATACTAAAAGTCTAGGGTATAAAAAGTAAATTGATTTAACAACAAATTTATGGAAGGATAAAAAATAATCGTTTTAAGTGGCCTATCGGAGGCAGTTACGAACTGGAACGTATCGAACGAAGTGCCTAATTCCGACCATTTGCACATTCGTTTTGATATTCCTGGTGGTTCTGATCTCCGCTCTGCATCCTTTTGTCCTTACACAATCCCGTAGGATCGATTGAAAAAACCCTTATGGATAAGGAAATTGCTCTCTGCGCCTTCATTGGCATCGAGGGAGCTTTTGAAAATACTGGCTATAGCTGTATATCTAGAGCACTTTGTAATGAATCATATTCTGGTCTGGTAGTGCTGCTCCCACCGGCAGATCGAGGCAGCACCTGATGAGTAGTGATCTGTTGGTGGTACGAAACCAGAGGCCGAGGGTCTTATTACACCCGGACCCAAAAACAACCGCGTGGGCGTCTGATCCGTCCGCCAACCATTCCATCCTTATCGACTATTTTTTTTATTACCCATTTTTAAAATACCTCCCCTGTTTGTGTTGTCTTCCCTAGGCCTATGAATTTTTGTTAATACGTAAAGGACAGGGGCAACGAGCGGCGAAAACCCCGCCCACGTCTCCCGAACTGAGCTACAGCAAGCATAGGCCGCTGCTTAGCTCGTTGAGGAGCCCTTTTCTTCGCCAGATGGCACGGCCCGACCTTCACGGTCATTATGCTACCTAAGGCTCCGTCCCCACGGGCATCTTCGGATGCCACCAAACCGTCCGTTACAACTTGAGCTCAGAGATATACCTACTGCCACAATCATGTGGATCGACGCAATGCTTCGTGGGCGAGAAATTCACTTAACTTTGGGCGGCACTCAAACTAGTGTTTATGCTGTTAAGGGTTGTCCTCAGGGTGAGGTCCTGTCCCCACTTCTCTGGTCACTTGTCATAGATGAGTTACTAGCTAGGTTGTGCGATTATGGTTATGATGCAATCGGTTATGCCGATGATATAACTATCATAATCAGAGGAAAGTTTGAATCTACCGTCACTGAGGTGATGAACGCGGCACAGGGGGCAAAAACTCCTCTTCCATAGTCCTCCGCGTGGGCGCCCCCTGGAACGGCAGTGGTCACAGACCATTGCCAACCAACGTCAAGCCGCCAGTGATGGCGGTGCGATGATTTGGTTGAGGTACCCCTGTGGTGTGGGGTGTGAAAAAAATACCACGGCCTTTCCCTTTGAGGGCCTGTCGTTAAAACCGACAATCAAAGGACAGGATGTGTATGCCAGCAACTTGCACTATCCGAAATCTTTATATGCTAACGAAACGTCAACTATGCCTCGGATAAGGACTGACTCAACGGTTACGACTTTTAGCTATCGTACAATGACAAAGATTGGATTCTGGAATGTGCGTACTCTCCTGGACAATGGATCAGAAGGTCCCCAGAACGCACGATTTCTTCAATTAGAGAGCGAATTTCTGAGGTACAAATTAAATATCTTAGGAGTTAGTGAGATAAGATGGTGGAACAGCGGAGAATTCATCTCTCCAACGGGCAGCACTGTAATGTTGTACTCCGGTAAAGCTACCGGTAGTCGTCGTGAGTCAGGTGTGGGGCTCCTTTTAACCAGAGCCGCGCGAAACTGTCTTTTATCCTGGGAACCGGTCTCTGACAGGGTCTTGACCGCCAGGTTCCGGACCAAAATGAGGAACATCTCAATAATACAATGTTATGCCCCTACCGAACCCGACAATATCTTGGCAAAAGACTCCTTCTACGAAGAACTAAACGCCGTTCAGAGTAGAACACCTAAAGGTGACATTATAATGGTTATGGGTGATTTGAATGCGAAAGTTGGCGCTGATAACTATGGGCTCAGACATGTGATGGGGAGACACGGTCTTGGTGATCGTAATGACAACGGTGAAAGATTTGTAGAGTTCTGCAACTTCCACAGTCTCTTCATCGGTGGTACTATGTTTGAGCATAAGGACCACCACAAAATCAGTTGGTCCTCTGTTGATCGGCGCAGAACACAAAATCAGATCGACCATTTTGCCATTAGTAAAAGATTCAAGAGTTGCCTCCTGGACGTGCGAAACAAGAAGGGTGCCGATATTGGGATGGGAAGAGACCATTATCTTATGATCGCTAATGTTCGATTGCGTATTGCAGCCGTGCGCCGCCCCAGCGACGAAAGATCCAGGCCCCGCAAATTCAACACCGCTCGACTAAAAAATCCAGCTGTCTTACAACAATATAATGACCATCTTGCGGAAAAAGCGGCTGAGATAACTAGTCACCCAGATAGTGACATAAACGAAAACTGGGATGCCATAAAAAATGCGTACATTGAAAGCGCAAATACCATCCTTGGCCCAAACCCGGATTGCCGGAATAAGCCCTGGATGTCCGATGCTTCATGGCAGCGGATTGTTGAAAGAAAGGAGCTGAAAGTTCGTTTGGCTGCAGCATCAGACGACAATCGAAGCAGCATCGAACTCCTTTACCGTCAGAAAGCTCGAGAAGTTCAGCGTAGTGTGCGACGCGATAAAAGAGTTTATGCGAATTCTCTTTTAGCGTCAGCAGAAAACGCCGCTAGAAGTAACAACTTAAACGCCGTATACGGTGTCATCAAGGAGTTTACAGGTGGTCGTAACTCCTGCCAACATCCGGTGAAAGATAGTGATGGAAAGCTACTTATCTTGGAAGAAGATCAAATGAGGCGGTGGAAAGAACACTTCGCCGCGGTCTTGAACCGTGTAACCTCTGGTGAAGTTCCCCCTCATATAGATAATTTAGCTAACCATCAAAATGTGCGTATACGGTCCACTGCCCCGACTAAAGAGGAAATAGTCACTGCAATTATTGCACTAAAACGAGGAAAGGCCGCCGGACTTGACGGCATCCCTGCCGAACTTTATCAAGCAGCGCCAAGCGTAACTGCCGATTTGCTGCACCCACTTGTTGATAAAGCGTGGAATACAGAGACCTTTCCCACTGAGTGGAAGGAAGGTTTGATCATCAAACTTCCAAAGAAGGGTAGCCTCACAGACTGTAATAATTGGAGAGGCATTTGTGTGCTTCCTGCCGTTGCCAAGATAATAACTAAAATCGTCCTGGAAAGACTAAAGGCCCACTTAGAAAGCACAATTGATGAAGAGCAGGCTGGCTTTCGATCCGGATTCTCCTGTGTCGATCACATTAACACCTTGCGAATCATCATCGAGCAATGCGCCGAATACGATTCTCCGCTTCACTTGCTTTTCATCGATTTCGAAAAGGCTTTCGATAGTGTGAACCGGGATTCTATATGGGCGGCCTTGCGCAGGAGAGGCATCCCTGAGAAGCTTGTGGCTATTATTAAGGCAACCTATGACGGCGCGAAATGTCGCGTTCTGCATAAAGGTAAGGTGTCGGGGGACTTTGAGATTCGCAGTGGAGTTCGGCAGGGGTGCATCCTCTCACCGATCCTATTCCTCATTGTGATCGGCGATGTGTTGCATGCAGCCCTATCCGGACTCGACAGAGGAATTCAATGGACTTTGACATCTTATCTACAACATCTTGACTACGCTGACGACATATGCCTACTCTCCCACAAAATCATGGATCTGTCCGCAATGGCGTTAAATCTCTAGAGGGAGGCAAGCAAGGTTGGGCTAAAGATTAATACCAACAAGACCAAGGTTCTTAGCCCGCCGTTGCGAAAAAGAAATCCGACACCTATTGCCATCAATATTAATGGGCAGCCTGTGGAGACGGTGGACAGCTGCGTCTACCTGGGTAGCATTGTTGCCGAAAATGGTGGTACGGAGCAGGACATCGCTCGTCGTATCAACCAGGCTAAACGCGCATACGGCATGCTGTCCAAAATCTGGCAGGGCAGTTATCTCAGCATTAAGACCAAGCTGGGCCTGTTTTGCTCCCTGGTACTATCAGTGCTTTTGTATGGGAGCAGTACATGGAAAGTTTCCGTAGGAGTTACCAGAAAGCTGCTAGTTTTCGTCAACTCATGTCTTCGTCGAATTTTAAGAATTTTCTGGCCCGAAACAATATCAAATGAAGAGCTAAGTCGGCGTACGGGTCAGATGCCAATCGACGAATTGATACGCAGGCGAAAATGGCAGTGGATAGGTCACACATTGCGGAAGAGTGATAACTGCATTGCTATGCATGCCATGAAATGGAACCCCATTTCCAACCAAGGCCGACCAAGAGGGGGTCCTCGAATCACATGGCGTCGATCTGTGGCAAAGGAGTGTCAGGTACTGGGTAAGTCTTTTGGGGAGTTGCGCCCCATTGCCCAGAACAGAGTACGATGGCGCGCAGGAGTAGTTGACGCGCTATGCCCCGCTAGGGGTTAAGGCAAAGTAGTAGTAGTATCTAGTACTTCGCTGGTGCACTGAAGTGAAGTCCCCTACGTTGATGTTCGGTTGTTCTGTCGTCCTTGTTCTTGATTGCATCATTACATACGTATTATACAGAAAATAGTTAGTGAATCACGCGATACGTTGTTTTTGTTTTCGGTTATGCATAATAACCGATGTCCTTATATGCAGATTGATTAAAAAATTTTAGACAGCAAGATAAATAGTTTCGGTAATTTTATTTTATTCGCAGAATACATAACATTATTAACAAGCATTGCGATTGGAATGAAACGTGTGCTCGCCACCAGTCTACCGGCCGAAATGGAGATCTACAAGCAGTACGTAAAATACATCTGTACACTCAGCCACGCACTTTGGTTTCCATGCATCGTAGGCATCTCCTATATGACTGGAGAAGCAATGTACTTTCTGACCTTTAATTATAAAAATTGGGAATTAGGACAAAAAGCAGTAAGTGTTCAAATATTTACTCAAATATTGGTTATATAAGTCTTAGCTCATATTATTTTATAGAATGGAACTACTGCAGGAAGATTGCCAGCATTGTACTACCTTTATCCTATGAGAAATTTAGGAAGCAATTATTACTTAGCATTCATATCACCATTTGCTTCATTACTGGTTGGAGTAAGTTCATTGGTGTCGTGGCACATATTCAATGCTAGTCTGATGCGATACATTTCGTTTCGTTTGGATGTCGTTAGGTATAAAATTTCTAATATGCAGGTAAGTGTTCCAGATAAGGTGTTTTTTTTAGCGTGGGCAACAATATTCTGTCCTATATACTTGATCTAACCCAAGGCTGATTTTTCAGTGTTGTCATTTCGAACTCATAACCGTTCGCTCTAACATGCTCTATCTAACGCCTAGTAACTACGTACTGCGATTCTTTGAATAGATTCTATTGCGTCTCACCAGAATTTCGCCTGCATCGACTCATCATCGCCGTGGATTTTTTATGTACATATTTTCTGCATCCTGCAATGGTTCGAGTCAGGCGAGATTCTAGCGATACGTAAAAGAATCTCTTCAAGAGCTCCAGTGCACACTAGGCGTAAGGGAAAACAATATATTCTAGGACTCTATTTCTGGGAAAATATGCCACAATAGCCAACATGAATAAATTCTGTACCTATACGATAAGATGCAAACGAATTCACCCACAGTAAAATTGGTTCCCTTACCTACCACACGGCAGCGCTTTTTTGATGACATGAAATTGTCGGCTCGAATTTCAAATAGATCCCCAGATCAAGAAGATATCGAAAGTCTTGAATGCGATTTCTTAAAACTGAGTTCCACCCAGGCTTGAAGGAACCGGTGCAGCACCATCAGGTGTAACGTAGCTCGATGATGGATCCCACAGAAAAATAAAAGGCGAGGTAGGATGCAATGAAGCATTACAGTGCTTCGGGTAGAAGACTTGGAGGAAGGTTTTTGCTGTTGTTTGCGTTTTTGTTGAAATCAAGTTTGTTGATTTTGTTGATGTTGAGTTGGCGCAAGGGGCGAATGTAGAGGCGATTGATGTGGCGATTGTTAATTTGGATTAATTTTGAGTTGTAAGCGAGTGGTAAGGCCAACAGGATTCACTAAACTCAAGATAGACGATTGAACGGATTCCCCTGGAACTAGTAGCTGAGCAACATCAGAAAGATTCAAGCCAACTTTTGATTCGACAGCAGCTAGTTCTGACGAGACCGTCTCAAGTGCCAGATTAGCCTTTTTAAGTCGGTCCACTATGTGCCATCGATGTTAATCTGTATATGCAGCCAAACCAGTAGAGGCCAGAATCAAGGTCGCGAATTGCATTGCCAACCGTCCCAGTAAAACCAACACATTTACTGTTGAACGATTTGCCGCAGTAACCGGCACAAGTTATTGCACCTGATTTGTCCGCCTTATCAATACAGGTCGGTCAAGTTTGCTTAAAAAATGTGTAAAGGAAACAGATACCAACCGATTTCAAGAATTCACTGCTCACTGCACCAAATACGTTTACTGATCCACACGTAAGAACAACTTCTGTGTTTTTCGAGCACACAAACCACTGTTATTACATACGAGGGCGGTCCGATAAGTACTTAGCCTCACCGCCCGATGGCGCCACTATCGCAAGAAAAATTCACTATTGTGTAGTACATTCTCGTAAACGGCTATTGTCAAAATTTCAGCCGAATCGGACTCGTAGTTTTGTTTTGACCGCTTGTGGCAGCAGGCGTGTCCGCGGATTTTAGAAAAATGTAAAAAGAGCAATTTCGGTCGGTGATCCGATTTTTGTTTTTGGAAGGGAAATCGCGCAGTGAAATCAAAGAGCGCTTGGATGCTGTGTACGTTGACTCTTCTCCTTCGATGGCGACCGTCAAAAGTTAGTTTAATGAGTTTCAATGTGGTCGCATGTCGGTTTTTGATGAGCCACGCCCAGGTGCCTCGAAAACGGCCACCACGGAGAATAACGTGAAAAAAAATCCGAGAGCTCGTAATGGCAGACCGCCGATTGAAGGTGCGCGACATAACTGAGACAGTAGGCATCTCAAAAGATCGCATGGGTCATATTCTGCATGAAATTTTGGGCATGAGAAAGCTGTCGGCGCGATGGGTGCCACGTTCGCTCACTCCGGACAACCAGTGCAACCGTGATACCACTTCAGAGCAGTGTTTGACGCTGTTTAAGAGCAATCCGAAGGAGTTTCTACATCGTTTCGTGACTGTCGACGAAACATGGATCCACTGGTACACACCAGAAACCAAGGAACAGTCGAAACAGTGGACTTCACCCAGCGATCGTGCACCGAAGAAGGCGAAGACTGTCCTATCGGCTGGAAAGGTAATGGCCACCGTTTTCCGGGATTCACAAGGTGTGATCTACATCGACTACCTGGAGAAGGGCAAAACGGTCATAGGGCTCTACTATGCCGAATTATTGGGCCGATTCGACGCCAAATTGCAGAAAAGACGGCCCCATTTGGCGAAGAAAAAAGTGTTTTTCCACCATGACAACGCATCGGCTCACATCTCCGTCGTCGGCACGGCCAAATTGGTCGAATTGGGCTACGAATTGCTGCCTTATCCACCGATTTCTCCAGATTTGGGCCCGTGCAACTTCTTTTTGTTTCCAAACTTGAAAAAGTCACTCGCCGGGCAGAAATTTGAGTCGAATGAGGAAGTCATCGCCACCGCGGAGGCCTACTTTGTAGACCTCGAAAAAACGTATTTTTTCAGACGGGATAAAGGAGTTGCAGCATCGCTGGGTTAAGTGTATCGAGCTAAAAGGAAACTATGTTGAGAAATAAATCGCAACTTTTCCAAAATTTTCGTTTTGCTTTTACATAACACTACGGACCCGAAAACAAAGTTGGTAAGTATAGCACACAGAGAAAGGAATACAACTGTCAAAAGAGTTCAAAGCGGCAGAAATAGGGGAAAAATAGTTCGCGTTAATTATTATCAAAGTCTTAGCACTCGAAAGTGTAGATTAGCGCACAAGATATAGAAGTACTAATGTAAGTGATCCAAAGCCTCGATTAATTAAAATTCCCGATGGAGAACAATTCAGTTGCGTTAGACGGTCTGACAGCTGTTATGTGTATGACTTAATCAGGCCCGGCTCGTGGGATTTGGCTGTCGGTGAAAGTTGTTATGTTCCAGGCTGATCTCATGTGACGCCCCAACCCAACCAGGTCAGAGCTTCTGTAATCGCATTATCTGCCTAAAGGACACTATAATATACGGCAAGACTAAAAGGAGAGTCTTAAATTAAGTACCCCAGAAAAAAAATCCAGCTCCTACTCCCTCATTCACCTTGGGGCCACCTGTGTAGATTTCTATTGAATTAGGGCGGTCGTCAATTGGAAGCGTAAACACGCGGATAAGCACTCTCGCCCTAACAAGCGGCTATGAGACACGCGGCTACAAGCTGCACGAGTCGTTCATTGCAGGCGCCTTCACGGTTCGCAGTTTGTGTTGAACTGAGATAAAGTAAAATGTCCTGTGCGTACTTTTAAAATTTGAACAACTTTACGATGGTCCCTATAGTGTACTAGGATTCTAATGTATCTAATGTGATAATGTATCCTAAAAAAATGTCTATTTTTTTTTTGCTTTTCATACTTAATAAGACGTGTTATTTTGTTGAGTGAAAGGTTAGGGTTTTGCTTAATCCCAAGCCGGTTTTAGGAGTTTACAGTGCTTCAAATTATAATTTTTTACAAATTCGAAACACACAGTGACTGCTTGCGGCAGTGCAGTGATTTTTGGTCCTGTTGCAACCCCTTGCGGCTTTACGGTCCTGTAGTAGACTCAAATCATTTTTTTTTTACAAATTTCCTTCATTTTCCTCCCTTGAATGATAGTGATAGTTTTTTTTGCACGCTTAGCGTTCTGTGTTGGTTCCTGGTGTACTAGGGTTCTATACTGTACCCCGTACAGCAGTACAAAACGCTAAAATCCATTTCGGTTCAAAACAGAACCCTAAAATTTTACTCAATAAAATAGCACGTCCTGTCAAATAAACAAAAAAAATCACAGAAACATTTTTTAGGGTACAGTATAGAACCCTAGCACACTATTGGGACCAACACAGAACCCTAACAACCGTATCACTATCACAATCACAAACTATAACCCCGTGCATACACCGAACACTACCAATATCGAATTCGTTTATTACCCTCGCCCCTCTCACTCCCGCCTCCACCTCATCCAGCCCACTCCCTCCCATCTTGTCCGTACTCCACTTAATTGTCAAAAATGTCCTTTTTCCTCACCAAAGGACTGAAAATGCCATCAACAGTATTCCATTGCATTCGCCTCTTCACCCCGATTCATACAACACCCGTCTTGCCCTTATTCGGTTTCATTGCCCAGAAAATACCTTTTCCTCATCATATAATTCAAAATGCCGTTAACAGTAGTCAAGTCCATTCCCTACTTTTCATACATTCGCCTCATGTGCGAGTATGTACAAAATTAAAATACAAAAATATTTCATTGCATAACTACTACCTGCGCATCTATCATCAAATTCTTCATTCCGTAGCCACACAAATCGCAAACACCAACAAAAATCTAGTTTCGAAAAAAGATGCTTTTTCTATACCAGTGGTTGCTGTGCCCAATCATCCTCTCGGCAATTTCAATGCCACACACTATACAAAATACGCACCACGGCATAAATTTCAAAACAATGCGCGGCTATGCGCGGCGGAACCATTTTTTTTCGGCTCTGGCGCTCAAGCCGCGTAGCGCACGTAGAGGCTCGTAGCCGCTTCACTCAAACACGTTCGTAAATATCCTCAACTTTGGATCTGGCGTGCATTGCCTCTCGTTAACTTTTGTGTCACGGGAGGTAAAATACGCTTCCAGTGGACGACCGCACTTAGGCAGTGAAAACGCTTTCTCTTCCCATTGACTTTGTGGTGGTATCAGGCTGACAAAGTTATTTTAAAGCGCATATGAAGATGTGTAGTTCGTCGTTGCTGGAATGTAAATGTTGCTAAGAATAGCAGCGTGTCCAGAGCTTGAAGTGACCAGTATCACGAAGCCGAATAGCAGTATACGTGGCAATCTGTTCCCCAAAAATGTCCAGAGGTTGTAAAGAACCATATTCTGGTCTGGTTGTGCTGCTTCCACCGGCAGATCGATGGCAGCACCTGACGAGTAATGATCTACCGGTGGTACGAAACCAGAGGCCGAGGGCCCCATTACACCTGGACCCCAATGCGAGTACGTGGGCAAATAAGCCGTCCGCCAACCATACCATCCTTTTCGCCTCATTTTTTTTATTCCCCATTTTTCCCTCCCCTGTTTGTGTTGTGTTCCCCAGGCCTATGAACTTTTATTAATAAGTAAAGGACAGGGGCAACGAGCGGCGAAAACCCCGCCCACATCTCCCGAACTGAGCTACAGCAAGCATAGGCCCCTGCATAGCTCGTTGAGGGGCCTTTTTCTTCGCCAGATGACATGGCCTGATCTTCACGGTCATTATGCTGCCTTAGGCTCCGTCCCCACGGGCATCTTCGGATGTCCATCAAACCGTCCGTTACAAGGTAGTAGGTAAAGCCACCGTTGAAGAAGTCGTCCTAAGAGCCACACATATAGCAATGCTGGTCAATATTTGCACCTTAATGTAAGTTCAGTTAAAATTGTTGCCTATTTTACAGGATTATGTGGATTTCATTTTGCAAAAATCACAACAAGCCAACAGCAGTCATTCACTAATGAGACGAACTGACCATATATGGAGATACGTTTTTGCCAGCTGCGTAAAAGATTACCACGAAATAAAGTCGTAAGCTATTTAAAAAAAATTTAACATTTGAAAGAAGATTAGTATTTTTTTATTCATTCAGATTTGCAAGAGACTACGAAAAAGTGACAAGCCCAGCTGTTTTTATAGAATCATCAACAATTAGTGTTCTTCTATGTGCTATACTGTATACCATATCAAAGGTAAATTATTCGCATTTTCGTGTGGTGTTACATCTTAATTCTTTTTTTTTTATTAAAAATTACTTTGTTCTACTGGGGTAGTATACTCAAATCCGAGAGTTAAATATCATAGCGTATGTCCGCACTTATTCAAGTTTCGGTTGTTCAAGATCTGCTGAAGCTATTAAACCTCAGGCGCATTCTTTATTGAAGAGAGGCATTCAATAGATGAATGTGGGAAACTACGTTTCAACAGCTGCAGGAGGTCTATATCGAAGAATGTGATAACATCCCTGATTGATCTCAAAAAGAATTTAGGCTGTTACTAGGTCCAATCGACAAATAATTTAAGTGGGAAGATATTAACCTATTTGGAATGAGTGATTTATAATTATTATTGGATATCTATGGCTTTTGTAAATTTGTTTATTATACTCTTAATGCATACACGTATTTTAAGTGTATATCTAATAAGAAAACAAGCTTAATAGAAACATCTACATGTATTTCCACATTTTTTTACGTCCAGGATTTCACCGCACGATATGGTCTTTATAATTTTTGGTGCGCGTTAACTATTCAAATACTTTGGGTTTACTACTGGCATGGAAACGAAATAGTTAGCAAGGTAATATAATAACTCCTTTTCAGAAAGCGTACATAGTTTCATTTCGATTATAATTGTCAGCAACAAAAATATGCAAATTTTAATTAATTAATCCATTTAAATATTTATTTGGTGTACTATCGATAAACACTAGGTTAGATAGCAAATAGGGCAACCAAAATATGCTCTAAAAAATGTTAAGCACCTACAATATGCCCTAAAAATAGAAAAATAAGCCCTTAAAATAGAAACGTATGCCCTTAAAAATTGAAAACTATGCTCTTATAAATTTAAAATTCTTTCATTTAATATTAAAAAATAAAATAAAAAAGTATTTTGTTGCCAAAAACCCTAGTTTAGGTTAAATTTAAAAAAAATAAATAAATAAAATAAAAATGGAATCATGGTTTTTAGTTTAAAAAATATTTAATTTAATTAATTATTATTAATTAAATCACTAAAATTTGCCAAGGTCGATCCCTGCCGGTTTGACCGTAAAATAGTTTTGTATATATGTTAAATGATCAGATCGCTGGAAGCTAATATTTAAACAAAGTGGCCACAAATTTAATCGAAAATTTGACTTTATTTGCTTTGGGAAAAAGCCCGGGTACGAACTGACTAAATTTATTTTTATACCAAAGGAAAAGGGATCCTACAACGTATAAAGTTAAATCTCCGATAATAGAGGCGGGAGCTATGTTATTGTAATACTTTTTGTTGCTCTGTTTACTCTACAAAAGAGATCTGTGGAACATGGCCACTGTATTGCTTTGATGAATGTATTGCAAGCAAATTAAACCCGCAATCCGAGGGTTTTGTAGCAAGCGCTTATTTTGCTATGTCAATATCGGCTTCTCGCTTTCCATGGTACCACTCAGATGGATAAAAACACCATAATTAAAATGTCTTACCTGTACTACTACTACTACTACTTTGCCTTAACCCCTAGTGGGGCATAGTGCGTCACCTACTCCTGCGCGCTATCGTACTCTCTTCTGGGCGCCGCGTGTACAAAACCATTATACGACCAGTGCTACGCTATGGCTGCGAAGCATGGACCCTAACTCAAGCCTCCGGAAACATGCTAGACACATTTGAGCGTAAGGTTCTACGGCGAATTTTCGGGGCTGTTTGCGATCGAGATGGATGGCGCATCCGGTACAACCATGAGTTGTATGAACTGTACGATGAGCTGGAAGTTTCGAAAATCGTCAAACTGCAACGACTTCAATGGGCAGGGCATGTACAAAGGATGTACGATGATCGCATGCCAAAGAGAGTAATGAATGCAGAACGAGTCGACGGAGCGAGACTGCGAGGACGACCGAGATCTCGTTGGGAGAGCTCAGTAGGTGTCGACGCCGCCCAGCTACTGGGCTTCCAAAATTGGAGGAAGCGGTCACGTGACCGATATAATTGGAGGACAACGATCCAGGCGGCCAAGGCCTGACGTCGGGCTGTCGCGCCGCGATGATGATGAAAAGTAAATATCAAAATCATCTCCGTATGTCAAGTATTTACGTCGAAAACAATCTCAGAAAAGTAGAAAGTTCTCCCCGAAAAGTGAAAAATTTGAATTTTATAACGTATGTATGTATATTACTAAATACTTGTACTCATAGGTCATAGCACGAAAAATGTCATCAGGAATGGCTTTGTAAGTAATTTAATTAGCTTTTACTTGTGATAAATTGAACATCGATATGCTAGTTACTTGGAAAATCTTGCCAAAGCCATAAAAAGTTCACCTTGGATTTTGTGGGACGTTAGTATAATGTTCTAAAACGACCACCTACAAAATTGAAAAATATAAATAAATAAATAACACCTTAATTTTAATAGAATCATTTTTTATTTTATTGAAATGGATGAAAATGAGGCCATTAAATTTTCATTATTTTTTTTTTCAGAGTGATGAAATAACAAATGCTATTTACTCTCTAAATTGGTATGATTTTCCCGTGTCCTTTCAAAAGGATATTTTAATTTTTATGACTGCCACAATGAAGCCCATCATTCTGAAAGCAGGCCTATTTTATATGACCAATGAATCCCTGGCCATGGTAAATATGATAACATACGAGTACATTTAATTTATGCGTGTATAACTTTGCCTCAATATAATTTTTTTTTCTAGATACTTAAAACATCGTATAGTTACTTTACACTTTTGCAAAATTTCGCGGAATAGAAAGAATCATCATTGACAATAGAGAGGGATAGCACGAACACCTTAAGTATGGATGCTCAACACAGCTTTAGCCATTTACTAAGTCACTGCGTAATTATTTAGTTTACATATTAAGTCACAAGAAATTGAAGATTAGTAAGTTGTTAGTAAATTGAGCAGCTAGAGGGGTCAAACTTGCACTTTTTCAAAAGGCTCCATCTCCAAAACCACGGAGGCTAGAGACTTGAATTTTAGCTTCAAATGCAGCCTGAACCCTGCCCCAAAAACCAAACATACCATTCTGGACGAAAACCGGCGAAAAACCCCGAAAATTTCATGGCAAAGTGACCCCTCGACTGCCAAATATAAAAGTGCCTGCAACTTCGTTATTTGAGCAGCTAGAGGGGTCAAACTTGCACTTTTTCAAAAGGCTCCATCTCCAAAACCACGGAGGCTAGAGACTTGAATTTTAGCTTCAAATGCAGCCTGAACCCTGCCCCAAAAGCCAAAAATACCATTCCGGACGAAAACCTGCGAAAAACCCCGAAAATTTCATGGCAAAGTGACCCCTCGACTGCCAAATATAAAAGTGCCTGTAACTTCGTTATTTGAGCGGCTAGAGGGGTCAAACTTGCACTTTTTCAAAAGGCTCCATCTCCAAAACCACGGGGGCTAGAGACTTGAATTTTAGCTTCAAATGCAGCCTGAACCCTGCCTCAAAAGCCAAAAATACCATTCCGGACGAAAACCTGCGAAAAACCCCGAAAATTTCATGGCAAAGTGACCCCTACTACTTTGCCTTAACCCCTAGCGGGGCATAGCGCGTCAACTACTCCTGCGCGCCATCGTACTCTGTTCTGGGCAATGGGGCGCAACTCCCCAAAAGACTTACCCAGTACCTGACACTCCTTTGCCACAGATCGACGCCATGTGATTCGAGGACCCCCTCTTGGTCGGCCTTGGTTGGAAATGGGGTTCCATTTCATGGCATGCATAGCAATGCAGTTATCACTTTTCCGCAATGTGTGACCTATCCACTGCCATTTTCGCCTGCGTATCAATTCGTCGATTGGCATCTGACCCGTACGCCGACTTAGCTCTTCATTTGATATTGTTTCGGGCCAGAAAATTCTTAAAATTCGACGAAGACATGAGTTGACGAAAACTTGCAGCTTTCTGGTAACTCCTACGGAAACTTTCCATGTACTGCTCCCATACAAAAGCACTGATAGTACCAGGGAGCGAAACAGGCCCAGCTTGGTCTTGATGCTGAGATAACTGCCCTGCCAGATTTTGGACAGCATGCCGTATGCGCGTTTAGCCTGGTTGATACGACGAGCGATGTCCTGCTCCGTACCACCATTTTCGGCAACAATGCTACCCAGGTAGACGAAGTTGTCCACCTTCTCCACAGGCTGCCCATTAATATTGATGGCAATAGGTGTCGGATTTCTTTTTCGCAACGGCGGGCTAAGAACCTTGGTCTTGTTGGTATTAATCTTTAGCCCAACCTTGCTTGCCTCCCTCTCGAGATCTAACGCCATTGCGGACAGATCCATGATTTTGTGGGAGAGTAGGCATATGTCGTCAGCGTAGTCAAGATGTTGTAGATAAGATGTCAAAGTCCATTGAATTCCTCTGTCGAGTCCGGATAGGGCTGCATGCAACACATCGCCGATCACAATGAGGAATAGGATCGGTGAGAGGATGCACCCCTGCCGAACTCCACTGCGAATCTCAAAGTCCCCCGACACCTTACCTTTATGCAGAACGCGACATTTCGCGCCGTCATAGGTTGCCTTAATAATAGCCACAAGCTTCTCAGGGATGCCTCTCCTGCGCAAGGCCGCCCATATAGAATCCCGGTTCACACTATCGAAAGCCTTTTCGAAATCGATGAAAAGCAAGTGAAGCGGAGAATCGTATTCGGCGCATTGCTCGATGATGATTCGCAAGGTGTTAATGTGATCGACACAGGAGAATCCGGATCGAAAGCTAGCCTGCTCTTCATCAATTGTGCTTTCTAAGTGGGCCTTTAGTCTCTCCAGGACGATTTTAGCTATTATCTTGGCAACGGCAGGAAGCACACAAATGCCTCTCCAATTATTACAGTCTGTGAGACTACCCTTCTTTGGAAGTTTGATGATCAAACCTTCCTTCCACTCAGTGGGAAAGGTCTCTGTATTCCACGCTTTATCAACAAGTGGGTGCAGCAAATCGGCAGTTACGCTTGGCGCTGCTTGATAAAGTTCGGCAGGGATGCCGTCAAGTCCGGCGGCCTTTCCTCGTTTTAGTGCAATAATTGCAGTGACTATTTCCTCTTTAGTCGGGGCAGTGGACCGTATACGCACATTTTGATGGTTAGCTAAATTATCTATATGAGGGGGAACTTCACCAGAGGTTACACGGTTCAAGACCGCGGCGAAGTGTTCTTTCCACCGCCTCATTTGATCTTCTTCCAAGATAAGTAGCTTTCCATCACTATCTTTCACCGGATGTTGGCAGGAGTTACGACCACCTGTAAACTCCTTGATGACACCGTATACGGCGTTTAAGTTGTTACTTCTAGCGGCTTCTTCTGCTGACGCTAAAAGAGAATTGGCATAAACTCTTTTATCGCGTCGCACACTACGCTGAACTTCTAGAGCTTTCTGACGGTAAAGGAGTTCGATGCTGCTTCGATTGTCGTCTGAAGCTGCAGCCAAACGAACTTTCAGCTCCTTTCTTTCAACAATCCGCTGCCATGAAGCGTCGGACATCCAGGGCTTATTCCGGCAATCCGGGTTTGGGCCAAGGATGGTATTTGCGCTATCAATGTACGCATTTTTTATGGCATCCCAGTTTTCGTTTATGTCACTATCTGGGTGACTAGTTATCTCAGCCGCTTTTTGCGAAAGATGGTCATTATATTGTTGTAAGACAGCTGGATTTTTTAGTCGAGCGGTGTTGAATTTGCGGGGCCTGGATCTTTCGTCGCTGGGGCGGCGCACGGCTGCAATACGCAATCGAACATTAGCGATCATAAGATAATGGTCTCTTCCCATCCCAATATCGGCACCCTTCTTGTTTCGCACGTCCAGGAGGCAACTCTTGAATCTTTTACTAATGGCAAAATGGTCGATCTGATTTTGTGTTCTGCGCCGATCAACAGAGGACCAACTGATTTTGTGGTGGTCCTTATGCTCAAACATAGTACCACCGATGAAGAGACTGTGAAAGTTGCAGAACTCTACAAATCTTTCACCGTTGTCATTACGATCACCAAGACCGTGTCTCCCCATCACATGTCTGAGCCCATAGTTATCGGCGCCAACTTTCGCATTCAAATCACCCATAACCATTATAATGTCACCTTTAGGTGTTCTGCTCTGAACGGCGTTTAGTTCTTCGTAGAAGGAGTCTTTTGCCAAGACATTGTCGGGTTCAGTAGGGGCATAACATTGTATTATTGAGATGTTCCTCATTTTGGTCCGGAACCTGGCGGTCAAGACCCTGTCAGAGACCGGTTCCCAGGATAAGAGACAGTTTCGCGCGGCTCTGGTTAAAAGGAGCCCCACACCTGACTCACGACGACTACCGGTAGCTTTACCGGAGTACAACATTACAGTGCTGCCCGTTGGAGAGATGAATTCTCCGCTATTCCACCATCTTATCTCACTAACTCCTAAGATATTTAATTTGTACCTCAGAAATTCACTCTCTAATTGAAGAAATCGTGCGCTCTGGGGACCTTCTGATCCATTGTCCAGGAGAGTACGCACATTCCAGAATCCAATCTTTGTCATTGTACGATAGCCAAAAGTCGTAACCGTTGAGTCAGTCCTTATCCGAGGCATAGTTGACGTTTCGTTAGCATATAATGATTTCGGATAGTGCAAGTTGCTGGCATACACATCCTGTCCTTTGATTGTCGGTTTTAACGACAGGCCTTCAAAGGGAAAGGCCGTGGTATTTTTTTCACACCCCACACCACAGGGGTACCTCAACCAAATATAAAAGTGCCTGTAACTTCGTTATTTGAGCAGCTAGTTATGTATACGCCTTCATTAAATTCCTCAAAAATAAAATCCGAGACTTTCAAACAACTCGACACTGTCTTGAAAGACGTGGGAACGTCGCCGAAATGCGACACCACTGTCTGGAAAGACGTGAGAACGTTCATTACGGATGCACCAATGTGCACTATCGAAAAATGCTGAATACGCGCGAATAGATAATATAAACGTTGTATACATGGCTCATAGTTCAGTTGCAGATAGATTTCGAATCAAATAGAATCTTAATTTTTGTATACCAGTACTTGCAGTTGACTTTAGTGCTTAATAAAAAAGTGTTACTAAAAAGTAATCCAGTGTTGTGTTATTTCTTTATTTTTTTTCGCTCCGAAAAATTAAAAAATATATTTGGCGCAGTCGGTGAAGATTTTTAAAATCAACGAAATAATATCCATAATAGTTGCGAAATACGGCGAAGAAATTAACCGTATTTGTTCACATTTGCTTTGTAAACTCAGTGTTGTATCAAAATTAAAATACGTAAAGGTGAAGAAAGTAACCGACTATCGTAATTGATACATACGCATGTCGTTTATCCTAAGCTGTGAACTAATTACATAACTAATTAACATTGCGAATACGAAATGGTGAAGAAAGTAACCAACAATCGTAAAGCAATTAAATAAATACTTTTAAAATAACATAATTTTTAAAGCAAGAAGAGTGAACTGAGGCCTTTATACTCTTTGAAAAACTTGGTGAGGCCGCCAAGGAATCTTGCTATTAAAAAAAAAAAAAAATTAACACTAAAGCAACTACATATAAAGTAAAAACAACACGGTTATAAATTAAAATGAATAATCGTAAAAATAAACGTGAACAAACTTTTAATAAGAATCGAATAATATCCGATAACAACATGGAGCAGATACATGGTATGCAGGAGCAACTCAGAGCGAGGGAAGAGGAGCTGCAGCAACTTGGACAGGCAGTCCAGCAGCTGATAAACAGGCAGAATCAACCCGATCCGATAAAACAATTAACGACCGCAATCGAACAATTGGCCATAAATCGTCCTGTTGAGGACCAACGTGACCGTATTCTACAAGAACTACACCACATGAGTGTATTTACTGGCACCAACCACGTCTCCATCATTAGCAGTATGGAGTTCTACCTTTCAAAAATAAACGATCCAGAGCTGCTACGAATCGCAACCAGGGCTATATTCTACGAGAAAATCCAGGGTGAAGCTAAGAACTGCATAATTAATATCCCCGAACCGGACAATTGGGAATCGATCAAATCAGCATTGAAACTCCGTTTCAAACCCGATGTGGAACCCACTGAAATCTACAGGAGAATCAACAACATCAAAGTTTCAACGGTAAGCGAACTATCAGTAATGCTGCAACAAATTAAATATAAGGCTGATGAATTAATTAATTTTTATAGTGACTCAATGTATATAGATTTAAGTAACGTAGAATCAATTTTAGTAAACACCTCTAAAGAAATCACACAAGGAGTTCTTCTTGACAAAATTTATAAAATGAACTCTATTTCTTCAATTATTAATGTAATGCAAGAAAGAAGGTTTGAAGATTCATGTATTAGACCAGAATTTCGAAAACATAAAACCAATTTTCTACAAAACATTTTAAAAAACATAAAAGAACTACGATTGGGGTAAACCCCAATCATGCAATACTCTAGATGAATTTGAACCTGGTTAAAGCCAATAAATAATTTTGGTTGCAATCTCGGATGCATCGTTAAGACTTTGTTGATCCCATCACCTCTCAGATTTCATCTAGAGTATAAACACAAGAGATGAAATCTGACAGCATTATAGGTTTCTCACAAAGTTTGCAACTTTTGAATCTAACTGATATTGTTAATTAAGTGTTAAGTACAAAATTTCAGCCCGATAAATTGTATAGGTAATGAGTAAATTGGCTTAACGTATTTCATGAAATAGTGCAGTTTGTATGGGAGGGGGTAGAAGGAGGGTGAGGATTACAATAAATTTTATAATGTAGGTTACAATTATCATAAAAGTGATATATTCAAAATTTCAAAGCAAGATGTTTTATAGTTTCTGAGAAAATCTGATTATTGTAAATTATCAAAAATGTGTCATTTTGTATGGGAGGGGGTAGAAGGGGTGGAGCGATTTAGCCCGTTCACGAACTTAGCCTTCATTTTTTGTCAAAAATAACGTGTGCAAAATTTGAACTTCATAGCTCAACGCGTTCTCGAGCTAGAGAGGTCACGGACGGACGGACGGACGGACGGACGGACAGACGGACAGACGGACAGTCGGACAGACGGACATCCGGTTTTGAGATATTCGAGTGATAATATGAACTTCTGTATCATTAATTTTTTTCTGCGAGCCTTATTTCTTAGCGTTACAAACTTTGTGGCAAACTTATAATACTCTCAGATTTCATCTAGAGTATAATAATCGTGAGTCAAATCCACATTGGCGAAATGACGAAAGACGTGACAAACCCCAGACTCAATACAACAGTTCCGGACAATACAATAGACAAAGTAACTACGACAAAAATAAACCTTCTCCTAATCACTACGTTGATAATAACAAAAAAAATAATAATTCTGCATCCGGGCAAGTTAAAAATGAAAATTTTAGAAACCAAAATTCAGGCCGTTTTCCGAACAACTATTTCCGAAATAACTCAGGGCAATTTAGATCTGATAGCAATTACTACAATAGGCAGTCACAAAATGTTTCACATATGGAAGTTGATAATCTTCAAAAGAACAATAACTCTTCTAATTCGGTCGAATCGAACTCCGTAAACAAGTCATCTGAGAGGTTAGCTTTTTTTTACAACTAGCCTCGGATGACTTACCACTAATAGAAATAACTATTAACAACACAAAATATATCGCCTTAGTCGACACTGGATCGTCTTTCAGCATAATACGACAACCTAAACAACTTTAACAAAATTAAAATCATACCATTAAACTTTACCACTATCACAGGTAAAGACATAATTAATTTTGAAGTTCACACTCCAGCTCCATCGGAAATCAATCCTCCACCAGGAGCATTAGTTAGGTGGAAAGTTAGTAGTCTTGCAAACCGTAGATATGATTTCATAATCGGTATAGGCCTTTTAGATAAACTTAACACGCTTATCGATATTGAGAATAAAACCATCACACTTAATGGTCAAATAATACCTTTTTTGAAAAGACCTTATCCAATAGATCAAATATGTGCACTAGAAACTGTTCCATCTGAATATTTAAAACGCTTTAAATTAGATCATTTAAATACGAAGGAGCATCAGGAAATTTCAAAATTACTTAAGAGTTTCGAACATATTTTCTTTAAAGAAGGGGACGTACTAACAAGTACCCCTAAAGTTCAACATGAAATTGTAACAACAACGGATACTCAAATTGACTCAAAATTATACCGATATCCACCAAAACACGAAGAGGAAGTCAGAAGACAAATTTCTGAAATGGAAAAGCAAGGAATAATCCAAAAAAGCACTTCCAAGTATTCCAGTCCTCTAATAGTTGTTCCTAAAAAGACAGACAATTCTGGCGAGCAAAAGTATCGCATAGTTGTCGACTACAGAAGACTAAACGCAGTGACAGTAGACGACAAATATCCCTTGCCAAATATTGATTCAATATTAGATAAATTAGGTAGATCGCTTTACTTTTCTACTATTGACTTGGCCAAGGGATATCACCAAATTATGATAAAAGAAGAAGATAGAAAGAAAACTGCATTTGTAACACCCCATGGCCTATACGAATTCATCAGAATGCCGTTCGGTCTCAAGAACGCACCTGCGACGTTCCAAAGGCTTATGAACGACGTTCTGAGGGATCACATTAATACAATTTGTGTCGTCTATCTCGATGATGTTCTTATATTTAGTACATCCTTAGAAGAACACATCAAGGCTATTACAGACATATTTAAAGCACTCGAGAAACATCAACTCAAAATTCAAATAGACAAGTGTAGTTTTATGCAAAAAGAGACACCATTTTTAGGGCATGTTGTCACAAGCGAAGGACTAAAACCTAATCCTCAAAAAATCAGTATTATTGAAAAATTACAAATTCCGAAAACAACAACAGAAATTAAAAGTTTTCTTGGGTTAACAGGATTTTACCGCAAATTCATCAAGGATTATGCGAAAGTTGCGCAACCTATGACCAACTTCCTAAAGAAAGACGCAAAAATCAATGTAAGGGACCCAAATTATGTTAACGCTTTTGAAAAGCTTAAAAGTTTAGTTACATCACCCCCAATTTTAAGATTTCCCGATTTCAAAAAACAGTTTGTGGTTACAACTGATGCCTCAAACTACGCAATAGGCGCCGTCTTGTCCCAAGAGGGCCACCCTATTTGCTACGCCTCAAGGACACTGAACTCTCACGAACAGAATTTCTGCGCAACAGATAAGGAGTTCCTTGCAATAATGTGGTCTATTAACTACTTTAGACCATATCTATATGGCAATAAGTTCAAAATTGTTACTGACCACCAACCAGTAAAATATTTAGATGCAAAATATCGGGGTCGTGATCTAAAACCACGCCATCAGCGATGGCTTCTAAAATTAGGTGAATACCAATACGAGATAGAATACCTCAAAGGAAAGGATAACAAAGTTGCCGACTTTTTGAGTAGAGTAAAATCTGCTCAACCAAACAATGCAGTCATAAATGATAATCGCATTAATTCTTGCTCAGATCTGGGAGTTCTCTGTAATATCGAAGACGAAGACCAGACTATGGCTACCAAACATTAAGCTAATGAAGAACTTTTAGACTATATACCTATCCAAGAAGAGATAATTAATAAATATCGAACTCAAATTATTTTGACCAATAATAAAATTCAGGAACTTGTTACATCATTTGGAAAACGTAAAATTTATATATCCGAATATGATTTAGATAATTTAAGCGATATATTGAGGAGGCACATAAAAAAAGGAACAATAGCCATTTATTCAGAATTTGAAGATAGTAAGTATAACGTATTGCAAAAAAAAATTAGGGAAATGTACTCAAATGACAATAAATTAAAATTTATTAGATGTTCTTATAAGGCTAGAGATATGGAATCAGAAGCGGAAGCCATTAAACAAATTTCCTTGTATCATGTCAAAGAGAGCCTACATTCAAGAAACGTTCAACTCAATAAAAAATAAAATATATTTTCCGAATCTCCAGGAACTAGAGGGGTCAAACTTGCACTTTTTCAAAAGGCTCCATCTCCAAAACCACGGAGGCTAGAGACTTGAATTTTAGCTTCAAATGCAGCCTGAACCCTGCCCCAAAAACCAAAAAAAACCATTCCGGACGAAAACCTGCGAAAAACCCCGAAAATTTCATGGCAAAGTGACCCCTCGACTGCCAAATATAAAAGTGCCTGTAACTTCGTTATTTGAGCAGCTAGAGGGGTCAAACTTGCACTTTTTCAAAAGGCTCCATCTCCAAAACCACGGAGACTAGAGACTTGAATTTTAGCTTCAAATGCAGCCTGAACCCTGCCCCAAAAACCAAAAATACCAATCCGGACGAAAACCTGCGAAAAACCCCGAAAATTTCATGGCAAAGTGACCCCTCGACTGCCAAATATAAAAGTGCCTGTAACTTCGTTATTTGAGCAGCTAGAGGGGTCAAACTTGCACTTTTTCAAAAGGCTCCATCTCCAAAACCACGGAGGCTAGAGACTTGAATTTTAGCTTCAAATGCAGCCTGAACCCTGCCCCAAAAACCAAAAATACCATTCCGGACGAAAACCTGCGAAAAACCCCGAAAATTTCATGGCAAAGTGACCCCTCGACTGCCAAATATAAAAGTGCCTGTAACTTCGTTATTTGAGCAGCTAGAGGGGTCAAACTTGCACTTTTTCAAAAGGCTCCATCTCCAAAACCACGGAGGCTAGAGACTTGAATTTTAGCTTCAAATGCAGCCTGAACCCTGCCCCAAAAGCCAAAAATACCATTCCGGACGAAAACCTGCGAAAAACCAAGAAAATTTCATGGCAAAGTGACCCCTCGACTGCCAAATATAAAAGTGCCTGTAACTTCGTTATTTGAGCAGCTAGAGGGGTCAAACTTGCACTTTTTCAAAAGGCTCCATCTCCAAAACCACGGAGACTAGAGACTTGAATTTTAGCTTCAAATGCAGCCTGAACCCTGCCCCAAAAACCAAAAATACCATTCCGGACGAAAACCTGCGAAAAACCCCGAAAATTTCATGACAAAGTGACCCCTCGACTGCCAAATATAAAAGTGCCTGTAACTTCGTTATTTGAGCAGCTAGAGGGGTCAAACTTGCACTTTCTCAAAAGGCTCCATCTCCAAAACCACGGAGGCTAGAGACTTGAATTTTAGCTTCAAATGCAGCCTGAACCCTGCCCCAAAAGCCAAAAATACCATTCCGGACGAAAACCTGCGAAAAACCCCGAAAATTTCATGGCAAAGTGACCCCTCGACTGCCAAATATAAAAGTGCCTGTAACTTCGTTATTTGAGCAGCTTGAGGAGTCAAACTTGCACTTTTTCAAAAGGCTCCATCTCCAAAACCACGGAGGCTAGAGACTTGAATTTTAGCTTCAAATGCAGCCTGAACCCTGCCCCAAAAGCCAAAAATACCATTCCGGACGAAAACCTGCGAAAAACCCCGAAAATTTCATGGCAAAGTGACCCCTCGACTGCCAAATATAAAAGTGCCTGTAACTTCGTTATTTGAGCAGCTAGAGGGGTCAAACTTGCACTTTTTGAAAAGGCTCCATCTCCAAAACCACGGAGGCTAGAGACTTGAATTTTAGCTTCAAATGCAGCCTGAACCCTGCCCCAAAAACCAAAAATACCATTCCGGACGAAAACCTGCGAAAAACCCCGAAAATTTCATGGCAAAGTGACCCCTCGACTGCCAAATATAAAAGTGCCTGTAACTTCGTTATTTGAGCAGCTAGAGGGGTCAAACTTGCACTTTTTCAAAAGGCTCCATCTCCAAAACCACGGAGGCTAGAGACTTGAATTTTAGCTTCAAATGCAGCCTGAACCCTGCCCCAAAAACCAAAAATACCATTCCGGACGAAAACCTGCGAAAAACCCCGAAAATTTCATGGCAAAGTGACCCCTCGACTGCCAAATATAAAAGTGCCTGTAACTTCGTTATTTGAGCAGCTAGAGGGGTCAAACTTGCACTTTTTCAAAAGGCTCCATCTCCAAAACCACGGAGGCTAGAGACTTGAATTTTAGCTTCAAATGCAGCCTGAACCCTGCCCCAAAAACCAAAAATACCATTCCGGACGAAAACCTGCGAAAAACCCCGAAAATCTCATGGCAAAGTGACCCCTCGACTGCCAAATATAAAAGTGCCTGTAACTTCGTTATTTGAGCGGCTAGAGGGGTCAAACTTGCACTTTTTCAAAAGGCTCCATCTCCAAAACCACGGAGGCTAGAGACTTGAATTTTAGCTTCAAATGCAGCCTGAACCCTGCCCCAAAAGCCAAAAATACAATTCCGGACGAAAACCTGCGAAAAACCCCGAAAATTTCATGGCAAAGTGACCCCTCGACTGCCAAATATAAAAGTGCCTGTAACTTCGTTATTTGAGCAGCTAGAGGGGTCAAACTTGCACTTTTTCAAAAGGCTCCATCTCCAAAACCACGGAGGCTAGAGACTTGAATTTTAGCTTCAAATGCAGCCTGAACCCTGCCACAAAAGCCAAAAAAACCATTCCGGACGAAAACCTGCGAAAAACCCCGAAAATTTCATGGCAAAGTGACCCCTCGACTGCCAAATATAAAAGTGCCTGTAACTTCGTTATTTGAGCAGCTAGAGGGGTCAAACTTGCACTTTTTCAAAAAGCTCCATCTCCAAAACCACGGAGGCTAGAGACTTGAATTTTAGCTTCAAATGCAGCCTGAACCCTGCCCCAAAAACCAAAAATACCATTCCGGACGAAAACCTGCGAAAAAACCCGAAAATTTCATGGCAAAGTGACCCCTCGACTGCCAAATATAAAAGTGCCTGTAACTTCGTTATTTGAGCAGCTAGAGGGGTCAAACTTGCACTTTTTGAAAAAGCTCCATCTCCAAAACCACGGAGGCTAGAGACTTGAATTTTAGCTTCAAATGCAGCCTGAACCCTGCCCCAAAAACCAAAAATACCATTCCGGACGAAAACCTGCGAAAAACCCCGAAAATTTCATGGCAAAGTGACCCCTCGACTGCCAAATATAAAAGTGCCTGTAACTTCGTTATTTGAGCAGCTAGAGGGGTCAAACTTGCACTTTTTCAAAAGGCTCCATCTCCAAAACCACGGAGGCTAGAGACTTGAATTTTAGCTTCAAATGCAGCCTGAACCCTGCCCCAAAAACCAAAAAAAACCATTCCGGACGAAAACCTGCGAAAAACCCCGAAAATTTCATGGCAAAGTGACCCCTCGACTGCCAAATATAAAAGTGCCTGTAACTTCGTTATTTGAGCAGCTAGAGGGGTCAAACTTGCACTTTTTCAAAAGGCTCCATCTCCAAAACCACGGAGACTAGAGACTTGAATTTTAGCTTCAAATGCAGCCTGAACCCTGCCCCAAAAACCAAAAATACCAATCCGGACGAAAACCTGCGAAAAACCCCGAAAATTTCATGGCAAAGTGACCCCTCGACTGCCAAATATAAAAGTGCCTGTAACTTCGTTATTTGAGCAGCTAGAGGGGTCAAACTTGCACTTTTTCAAAAGGCTCCATCTCCAAAACCACGGAGGCTAGAGACTTGAATTTTAGCTTCAAATGCAGCCTGAACCCTGCCCCAAAAACCAAAAATACCATTCCGGACGAAAACCTGCGAAAAACCCCGAAAATTTCATGGCAAAGTGACCCCTCGACTGCCAAATATAAAAGTGCCTGTAACTTCGTTATTTGAGCAGCTAGAGGGGTCAAACTTGCACTTTTTCAAAAGGCTCCATCTCCAAAACCACGGAGGCTAGAGACTTGAATTTTAGCTTCAAATGCAGCCTGAACCCTGCCCCAAAAGCCAAAAATACCATTCCGGACGAAAACCTGCGAAAAACCCCGAAAATTTCATGGCAAAGTGACCCCTCGACTGCCAAATATAAAAGTGCCTGTAACTTCGTTATTTGAGCAGCTAGAGGGGTCAAACTTGCACTTTTTCAAAAGGCTCCATCTCCAAAACCACGGAGACTAGAGACTTGAATTTTAGCTTCAAATGCAGCCTGAACCCTGCCCCAAAAACCAAAAATACCATTCCGGACGAAAACCTGCGAAAAACCCCGAAAATTTCATGGCAAAGTGACCCCTCGACTGCCAAATATAAAAGTGCCTGTAACTTCGTTATTTGAGCAGCTAGAGGGGTCAAACTTGCACTTTTTCAAAAGGCTCCATCTCCAAAACCACGGAGGCTAGAGACTTGAATTTTAGCTTCAAATGCAGCCTGAACCCTGCCCCAAAAACCAAAAATACCATTCCGGACGAAAACCTGCGAAAAACCCCGAAAATTTCATGACAAAGTGACCCCTCGACTGCCAAATATAAAAGTGCCTGTAACTTCGTTATTTGAGCAGCTAGAGGGGTCAAACTTGCACTTTCTCAAAAGGCTCCATCTCCAAAACCACGGAGGCTAGAGACTTGAATTTTAGCTTCAAATGCAGCCTGAACCCTGCCCCAAAAGCCAAAAATACCATTCCGGACGAAAACCTGCGAAAAACCCCGAAAATTTCATGGCAAAGTGACCCCTCGACTGCCAAATATAAAAGTGCCTGTAACTTCGTTATTTGAGCAGCTAGAGGGGTCAAACTTGCACTTTTTCAAAAGGCTCCATCTCCAAAACCACGGAGGCTAGAGACTTGAATTTTAGCTTCAAATGCAGCCTGAACCCTGCCCCAAAAACCAAAAATACCATTCCGGACGAAAACCTGCGAAAAACCCCGAAAATTTCATGGCAAAGTGACCCCTCGACTGCCAAATATAAAAGTGCCTGTAACTTCGTTATTTGAGCAGCTAGAGGGGTCAAACTTGCACTTTTTCAAAAGGCTCCATCTCCAAAACCACGGAGGCTAGAGACTTGAATTTTAGCTTCAAATGCAGCCTGAACCCTGCCCCAAAAACCAAAAATACCATTCCGGACGAAAACCTGCGAAAAACCCCGAAAATCTCATGGCAAAGTGACCCCTCGACTGCCAAATATAAAAGTGCCTGTAACTTCGTTATTTGAGCGGCTAGAGGGGTCAAACTTGCACTTTTTCAAAAGGCTCCATCTCCAAAACCACGGAGGCTAGAGACTTGAATTTTAGCTTCAAATGCAGCCTGAACCCTGCCCCAAAAGCCAAAAATACAATTCCGGACGAAAACCTGCGAAAAACCCCGAAAATTTCATGGCAAAGTGACCCCTCGACTGCCAAATATAAAAGTGCCTGTAACTTCGTTATTTGAGCAGCTAGAGGGGTCAAACTTGCACTTTTTCAAAAGGCTCCATCTCCAAAACCACGGAGGCTAGAGACTTGAATTTTAGCTTCAAATGCAGCCTGAACCCTGCCACAAAAGCCAAAAAAACCATTCCGGACGAAAACCTGCGAAAAACCCCGAAAATTTCATGGCAAAGTGACCCCTCGACTGCCAAATATAAAAGTGCCTGTAACTTCGTTATTTGAGCAGCTAGAGGGGTCAAACTTGCACTTTTTCAAAAAGCTCCATCTCCAAAACCACGGAGGCTAGAGACTTGAATTTTAGCTTCAAATGCAGCCTGAACCCTGCCCCAAAAACCAAAAATACCATTCCGGACGAAAACCTGCGAAAAACCCCGAAAATTTCATGGCAAAGTGACCCCTCGACTGCCAAATATAAAAGTGCCTGTAACTTCGTTATTTGAGCAGCTAGAGGGGTCAAACTTGCACTTTTTCAAAAGGCTCCATCTCCAAAACCACGGAGGCTAGAGACTTGAATTTTAGCTTCAAATGCAGCCTGAACCCTGCCCCAAAAACCAAAAATACCATTCCGGACGAAAACCTGCGTAAAACCCCGAAAATCTCATGGCAAAGTGACCCCTCGACTGCCAAATATAAAAGTGCCTGTAACTTCGTTATTTGAGCAGCTAGAGGGGTCAAACTTGCACTTTTTCAAAAGGCTCCATCTCCAAAACCACGGAGGCTAGAGACTTGAATTTTAGCTTCAAATGCAGCCTGAACCCTGCCCCAAAAGCCAAAAATACAATTCCGGACGAAAACCTGCGAAAAACCCCGAAAATTTCATGGCAAAGTGACCCCTCGACTGCCAAATATAAAAGTGCCTGTAACTTCGTTATTTGAGCAGCTAGAGGGGTCAAACTTGCACTTTTTCAAAAGGCTCCATCTCCAAAACCACGGAGGCTAGAGACTTGAATTTTAGCTTCAAATGCAGCCTGAACCCTGCCACAAAAGCCAAAAAAACCATTCCGGACGAAAACCTGCGAAAAACCCCGAAAATTTCATGGCAAAGTGACCCCTCGACTGCCAAATATAAAAGTGCCTGTAACTTCGTTATTTGAGCAGCTAGAGGGGTCAAACTTGCACTTTTTCAAAAAGCTCCATCTCCAAAACCACGGAGGCTAGAGACTTGAATTTTAGCTTCAAATGCAGCCTGAACCCTGCCCCAAAAACCAAAAATACCATTCCGGACGAAAACCTGCGAAAAACCCCGAAAATTTCATGGCAAAGTGACCCCTCGACTGCCAAATATAAAAGTGCCTGTAACTTCGTTATTTGAGCAGCTAGAGGGGTCAAACTTGCACTTTTTCAAAAGGCTCCATCTCCAAAACCACGGAGGCTAGAGACTTGAATTTTAGCTTCAAATGCAGCCTGAACCCTGCCCCAAAAACCAAAAATACCATTCCGGACGAAAACCTGCGAAAAACCCCGAAAATCTCATGGCAAAGTGACCCCTCGACTGCCAAATATAAAAGTGCCTGTAACTTCGTTATTTGAGCGGCTAGAGGGGTCAAACTTGCACTTTTTCAAAAGGCTCCATCTCCAAAACCACGGAGGCTAGAGACTTGAATTTTAGCTTCAAATGCAGCCTGAACCCTGCCCCAAAAGCCAAAAATACAATTCCGGACGAAAACCTGCGAAAAACCCCGAAAATTTCATGGCAAAGTGACCCCTCGACTGCCAAATATAAAAGTGCCTGTAACTTCGTTATTTGAGCAGCTAGAGGGGTCAAACTTGCACTTTTTCAAAAGGCTCCATCTCCAAAACCACGGAGGCTAGAGACTTGAATTTTAGCTTCAAATGCAGCCTGAACCCTGCCACAAAAGCCAAAAAAACCATTCCGGACGAAAACCTGCGAAAAACCCCGAAAATTTCATGGCAAAGTGACCCCTCGACTGCCAAATATAAAAGTGCCTGTAACTTCGTTATTTGAGCAGCTAGAGGGGTCAAACTTGCACTTTTTCAAAAAGCTCCATCTCCAAAACCACGGAGGCTAGAGACTTGAATTTTAGCTTCAAATGCAGCCTGAACCCTGCCCCAAAAACCAAAAATACCATTCCGGACGAAAACCTGCGAAAAACCCCGAAAATTTCATGGCAAAGTGACCCCTCGACTGCCAAATATAAAAGTGCCTGTAACTTCGTTATTTGAGCAGCTAGAGGGGTCAAACTTGCACTTTTTCAAAAGGCTCCATCTCCAAAACCACGGAGGCTAGAGACTTGAATTTTAGCTTCAAATGCAGCCTGAACCCTGCCCCAAAAACCAAAAATACCATTCCGGACGAAAACCTGCGAAAAAACCCGAAAATTTCATGGCAAAGTGACCCCTCGACTGCCAAATATAAAAGTGCCTGTAACTTCGTTATTTGAGCAGCTAGAGGGGTCAAACTTGCACTTTTTGAAAAAGCTCCATCTCCAAAACCACGGAGGCTAGAGACTTGAATTTTAGCTTCAAATGCAGCCTGAACCCTGCCCCAAAAACCAAAAATACCATTCCGGACGAAAACCTGCGAAAAACCCCGAAAATTTCATGGCAAAGTGACCCCTCGACTGCCAAATATAAAAGTGCCTGTAACTTCGTTATTTGAGCAGCTAGAGGGGTCAAACTTGCACTTTTTCAAAAGGCTCCATCTCCAAAACCACGGAGGCTAGAGACTTGAATTTTAGCTTCAAATGCAGCCTGAACCCTGCCCCAAAAACCAAAAATACCATTCCGGACGAAAACCTGCGAAAAACCCCGAAAATTTCATGGCAAAGTGACCCCTCGACTGCCAAATATAAAAGTGCCTGTAACTTCGTTATTTGAGCAGCTTGAGGGGTCAAACTTGCACTTTTTCAAAAGGCTCCATCTCCAAAACCACGGAGGCTAGAGACTTGAATTTTAGCTTCAAATGCAGCCTGAACCCAGCCCCAAAAACCAAAAATACCATTCCGGACGAAAACCTGCGAAAAACCCCGAAAATTTCATGGCAAAGTGACCCCTCGACTGCCAAATATAAAAGTGCCTGTAACTTCGTTATTTGAGCAGCTAGAGGGGTCAAACTTGCACTTTTTCAAAAGGCTCCATCTCCAAAACCACGGAGGCTAGAGACTTGAATTTTAGCTTCAAATGCAGCCTGAACCCTGCCCCAAAAACCAAAAATACCATTCCGGACGAAAACCTGCGAAAAACCCCGAAAATTTCATGGCAAAGTGACCCCTCGACTGCCAAATATAAAAGTGCCTGTAACTTCGTTATTTGAGCAGCTAGAGGGGTCAAACTTGCACTTTTTCAAAAGGCTCCATCTCCAAAACCACGGAGGCTAGAGACTTGAATTTTAGCTTCAAATGCAGCCTGAACCCTGCCCCAAAAACCAAAAATACCATTCCGGACGAAAACCTGCGTAAAACCCCGAAAATCTCATGGCAAAGTGACCCCTCGACTGCCAAATATAAAAGTGCCTGTAACTTCGTTATTTGAGCAGCTAGAGGGGTCAAACTTGCACTTTTTCAAAAGGCTCCATCTCCAAAACCACGGAGGCTAGAGACTTGAATTTTAGCTTCAAATGCAGCCTGAACCCTGCCCCAAAAACCAAAAATACCATTCCGGACGAAAACCTGCGAAAAACCCCGAAAATCTCATGGCAAAGTGACCCCTCGACTGCCAAATATAAAAGTGCCTGTAACTTCGTTATTTGAGCGGCTAGAGGGGTCAAACTTGCACTTTTTCAAAAGGCTCCATCTCCAAAACCACGGAGGCTAGAGACTTGAATTTTAGCTTCAAATGCAGCCTGAACCCTGCCCCAAAAGCCAAAAATACAATTCCGGACGAAAACCTGCGAAAAACCCCGAAAATTTCATGGCAAAGTGACCCCTCGACTGCCAAATATAAAAGTGCCTGTAACTTCGTTATTTGAGCAGCTAGAGGGGTCAAACTTGCACTTTTTCAAAAGGCTCCATCTCCAAAACCACGGAGGCTAGAGACTTGAATTTTAGCTTCAAATGCAGCCTGAACCCTGCCACAAAAGCCAAAAAAACCATTCCGGACGAAAACCTGCGAAAAACCCCGAAAATTTCATGGCAAAGTGACCCCTCGACTGCCAAATATAAAAGTGCCTGTAACTTCGTTATTTGAGCAGCTAGAGGGGTCAAACTTGCACTTTTTCAAAAAGCTCCATCTCCAAAACCACGGAGGCTAGAGACTTGAATTTTAGCTTCAAATGCAGCCTGAACCCTGCCCCAAAAACCAAAAATACCATTCCGGACGAAAACCTGCAAAAAAAACCCGAAAATTTCATGGCAAAGTGACCCCTCGACTGCCAAATATAAAAGTGCCTGTAACTTCGTTATTTGAGCAGCTAGAGGGGTCAAACTTGCACTTTTTGAAAAAGCTCCATCTCCAAAACCACGGAGGCTAGAGACTTGAATTTTAGCTTCAAATGCAGCCTGAACCCTGCCCCAAAAACCAAAAATACCATTCCGGACGAAAACCTGCGAAAAACCCCGAAAATTTCATGGCAAAGTGACCCCTCGACTGCCAAATATAAAAGTGCCTGTAACTTCGTTATTTGAGCAGCTAGAGGGGTCAAACTTGCACTTTTTCAAAAGGCTCCATCTCCAAAACCACGGAGGCTAGAGACTTGAATTTTAGCTTCAAATGCAGCCTGAACCCTGCCCCAAAAACCAAAAATACCATTCCGGACGAAAACCTGCGAAAAACCCCGAAAATTTCATGGCAAAGTGACCCCTCGACTGCCAAATATAAAAGTGCCTGTAACTTCGTTATTTGAGCAGCTTGAGGGGTCAAACTTGCACTTTTTCAAAAGGCTCCATCTCCAAAACCACGGAGGCTAGAGACTTGAATTTTAGCTTCAAATGCAGCCTGAACCCAGCCCCAAAAACCAAAAATACCATTCCGGACGAAAACCTGCGAAAAACCCCGAAAATTTCATGGCAAAGTGACCCCTCGACTGCCAAATATAAAAGTGCCTGTAACTTCGTTATTTGAGCAGCTAGAGGGGTCAAACTTGCACTTTTTCAAAAGGCTCCATCTCCAAAACCACGGAGGCTAGAGACTTGAATTTTAGCTTCAAATGCAGCCTGAACCCTGCCCCAAAAACCAAAAATACCATTCCGGACGAAAACCTGCGAAAAACCCCGAAAATTTCATGGCAAAGTGACCCCTCGACTGCCAAATATAAAAGTGCCTGTAACTTCGTTATTTGAGCAGCTAGAGGGGTCAAACTTGCACTTTTTCAAAAGGCTCCATCTCCAAAACCACGGAGGCTAGAGACTTGAATTTTAGCTTCAAATGCAGCCTGAACCCTGCCCCAAAAACCAAAAATACCATTCCGGACGAAAACCTGCGTAAAACCCCGAAAATCTCATGGCAAAGTGACCCCTCGACTGCCAAATATAAAAGTGCCTGTAACTTCGTTATTTGAGCAGCTAGAGGGGTCAAACTTGCACTTTTTCAAAAGGCTCCATCTCCAAAACCACGGAGGCTAGAGACTTGAATTTTAGCTTCAAATGCAGCCTGAACCCTGCCCCAAAAGCCAAAAATACAATTCCGGACGAAAACCTGCGATAAACCCCGAAAATTTCATGGCAAAGTGACCCCTCGACTGCCAAATATAAAAGTGCCTGTAACTTCGTTATTTGAGCAGCTAGAGGGGTCAAACTTGCACTTTTTCAAAAGGCTCCATCTCCAAAACCACGGAGGCTAGAGACTTGAATTTTAGCTTCAAATGCAGCCTGAACCCTGCCCCAAAAACCAAAAATACCATTCCGGACGAAAACCTGCGAAAAACCCCGAAAATTTCATGGCAAAGTGACCCCTCGACTGCCAAATATAAAAGTGCCTGTAACTTCGTTATTTGAGCAGCTTGAGGGGTCAAACTTGCACTTTTTCAAAAGGCTCCATCTCCAAAACCACGGAGGCTAGAGACTTGAATTTTAGCTTCAAATGCAGCCTGAACCCTGCCCCAAAAGCCAAAAAAACCATTCCGGACGAAAACCTGCGAAAAACCCCGAAAATTTCATGGCAAAGTGACCCCTCGACTGCCAAATATAAAAGTGCCTGTAACTTCGTTATTTGAGCAGCTAGACGGGTCAAACTTGCACTTTTTCAAAAGGCTCCATCTCCAAAACCACGGAGGCTAGAGACTTGAATTTTAGCTTCAAATGCAGCCTGAACCCTGCCCCAAAAACCAAAAATACCATTCCGGACGAAAACCTGCGAAAAACCCCGAAAATTTCATGGCAAAGTGACCCCTCGACTGCCAAATATAAAAGTGCCTGTAACTTCGTTATTTGAGCAGCTAGAGGGGTCAAACTTGCACTTTTTGAAAAAGCTCCATCTCCAAAACCACGGAGGCTAGAGACTTGAATTTTAGCTTCAAACGCAGCCTGAACCCTGACCCAAAAACCAAAAATACCATTCCGGACGAAAACCTGCGAAAAACCCCGAAAATTTCATGGCAAACTGACCCCTCGACTGCCAAATATAAAAGTGCCTGTAACTTCGTTATTTGAGCAGCTAGAGGGGTCAAACTTGCACTTTTTCAAAAGGCTCCATCTCCAAAACCACGGAGGCTAGGGACTTGAATTTTAGCTTCAAATGCAGCCTGAACCCTGCCCCAAAAGCCAAAAATACCATTCCGGACGAAAACCTGCGAAAAACCCCGAAAATTTCATGGCAAAGTGACCCCTCGACTGCCAAATATAAAAGTGCCTGTAACTTCGTTATTTGAGCAGCTAGAGGGGTCAAACTTGCACTTTTTCAAAAGGCTCCATCTCCAAAACCACGGAGGCTAGAGACTTGAATTTTAGCTTCAAATGCAGCCTGAACCCTGCCCCAAAAACAAAAAAACCATTCCGGACGAAAACCTGCGAAAAACCCCGAAAATTTCATGGCAAAGTGACCCCTCGACTGCCAAATATAAAAGTGTCTGAAACTTCGTTATTTGAGCAGCTAGAGGGGTCAAACTTGCACTTTTTCAAAAGGCTCCATCTCCAAAACCACGGAGGCTAGAGACTTGAATTTTAGCTTCAAATGCAGCGTGAACCCTGCCCCAAAAACCAAAAATACTATTCCGGACGAAAACCTGCGAAAAACCCCAAAAATTTCATGGCAAAGTGACCCCTCGACTGCCAAATATAAAAGTGCCTGTAACTTCGTTATTTGAGCAGCTAGAGGGGTCAAACTTGCACTTTTTCAAAAGGCTCCATCTCCAAAACCACGGAGGCTAGAGACTGGAATTTTAGCTTCAAATGCAGCCTGAACCCTGCCCCAAAAACCAAAAAAACCATTCCGGACGAAAACCTGCGAAAAACCCCGAAAATTTCATGGCAAAGTGACCCCTCGACTGCCAAATATAAAAGTGCCTGTAACTTCGTTATTTGAGCAGCTAGAGGGGTCAAACTTGCACTTTTTCAAAAGGCTCCATCTCCAAAACCACGGAGGCTAGAGACTTGAATTTTAGCTTCAAATGCAGCCTGAACCCTGCCCCAAAAACCAAAAAAACCATTCCGGACGAAAACCTGCGAAAAACCCCGAAAATTTCATGGCAAAGTGACCCCTCGACTGCCAAATATAAAAGTGCCTGTAACTTCGTTATTTGAGCAGCTAGACGGGTCAAACTTGCACTTTATCAAAAGGCTCCATCTCCAAAACCACGGAGGCTAGAGACTTGAATTTTAGCTTCAAATGCAGCCTGAACCCTGCCCCAAAAGCCAAAAATACCATTCCGGACGAAAACCTGCGAAAAACCCCGAAAATTTCATGGCAAAGTGACCCCTCGACTGCCAAATATAAAAGTGCCTGTAACTTCGTTATTTGAGCAGCTAGAGGGGTCAAACTTGCACTTTTTGAAAAAGCTCCATCTCCAAAACCACGGAGGCTAGAGACTTGAATTTTAGCTTCAAATGCAGCCTGAACCCTGCCCCAAAAACCAAAAATACCATTCCGGACGAAAACCTGCGAAAAACCCCGAAAATTTCATGGCAAAGTGACCCCTCGACTGCCAAATATAAAAGTGCCTGTAACTTCGTTATTTGAGCAGCTAGAGGGGTCAAACTTGCACTTTTTGAAAAAGCTCCATCTCCAAAACCACGGAGGCTAGAGACTTAAATTTTAGCTTCAAATGCAGCCTGAACCCTGCCCCAAAAACCAAAAATACCATTCCGGACGAAAACCTGCGAAAAACCCCGAAAATTTCATGGCAAAGTGACCCCTCGACTGCCAAATATAAAAGTGCCTGAAACTTCGTTATTTGAGCAGCTAGACGGGTCAAACTTGCACTTTTTCAAAAGGCTCCATCTCCAAAACCACGGAGGCTAGAGACTTGAATTTTAGCTTCAAATGCAGCCTGAACCCTGCCCCAAAAACCAAAAATACCATTCCGGACGAAAACCTGCGAAAAACCCCGAAAATTTCATGGCAAAGTGACCCCTCGACTGCCAAATATAAAAGTGCCTGAAACTTCGTTATTTGAGCAGCTAGACGGGTCAAACTTGCACTTTTTCAAAAGGCTCCATCTCCAAAACCACGGAGGCTAGAGACTTGAATTTTAGCTTCAAATGCAGCCTGAACCCTGCCCCAAAAACCAAAAATACCATTCCGGACGAAAACCTGCGAAAAACCCCGAAAATTTCATGGCAAAGTGACCCCTCGACTGCCAAATATAAAAGTGCCTGTAACTTCGTTATTTGAGCAGCTAGAGGGGTCAAACTTGCACTTTTTGAAAAAGCTCCATCTCCAAAACCACGGAGGCTAGAGACTTGAATTTTAGCTTCAAATGCAGCCTAAACCCTGCCCCAAAAACCAAAAATACCATTCCGGACGAAAACCTGCGAAAAACCCCGAAAATTTCATGGCAAAGTGACCCCTCGACTGCCAAATATAAAAGTGCCTGTAACTTCGTTATTTGAGCAGCTAGAGGGGTCAAACTTGCACTTTTTCAAAAGGCTCCATCTCCAAAACCACGGAGGCTAGAGACTTGAATTTTAGCTTCAAATGCAGCCTGAACCCTGCCCCAAAAGCCAAAAATACCATTCCGGACGAAAACCTGCGAAAAACCCCGAAAATTTCATGGCAAAGTGACACCTCGACCGCCAAATATAAAAGTGCCTGTAACTTCGTTATTTGAGCAGCTAGAGGGGTCAAACTTGCACTTTTTCAAAAGGCTCCATCTCCAAAACCACGGAGGCTAGAGACTTGAATTTTAGCTTCAAATGCAGCCTGAACCCTGCCCCAAAAACCAAAAATACCATTCCGGACGAAAACCTGCGAAAAACCCCGAAAATTTCATGGCAAAGTGACCCCTCGACTGCCAAATATAAAAGTGCCTGAAACTTCGTTATTTGAGCAGCTAGACGGGTCAAACTTGCACTTTTTGAAAAAGCTCCATCTCCAAAACCACGGAGGCTAGAGACTTGAATTTTAGCTTCAAATGCAGCCTAAACCCTGCCCCAAAAACCAAAAATACCATTCCGGACGAAAACCTGCGAAAAACCCCGAAAATTTCATGGCAAAGTGACCCCTCGACTGCCAAATATAAAAGTGCCTGTAACTTCGTTATTTGAGCAGCTAGAGGGGTCAAACTTGCACTTTTTCAAAAGGCTCCATCTCCAAAACCACGGAGGCTAGAGACTTGAATTTTAGCTTCAAATGCAGCCTGAACCCTGCCCCAAAAACCAAAAAAAAACCATTCCGGACGAAAACCTGCGAAAAACCCCGAAAATTTCATGGCAAAGTGACCCCTCGACTGCCAAATATAAAAGTGCCTGTAACTTCGTTATTTGAGCAGCTAGAGGGGTCAAACTTGCACTTTTTCAAAAGGCTCCATCTCCAAAACCACGGAGGCTAGAGACTTGAATTTTAGCTTCAAATGCAGCCTGAACACTGCCCCAAAAACCAAAAAAACCATTCCGGACGAAAACCTGCGAAAAACCCCGAAAATTTCATGGCAAAGTGACCCCTCGACTGCCAAATATAAAAGTGCCTGTAACTTCGTTATTTGAGCAGCTAGAGGGGTCAAACTTGCACTTTTTCAAAAGGCTCCATCTCCAAAGCCACGGAGGCTAGAGACTTGAATTTTAGCTTCAAATGCAGCCTGAACCCTGCCCCAAAAGCCAAAAATACCATTCCGGACGAAAACCTGCGAAAAACCCCGAAAATTGCATGGCAAAGTGACCCCTCGACTGCCAAATATAAAAGTGCCTGTAACCTCGTTATTTGAGCAGCTTGAGGGGTCAAACTTGCACTTTTTCAAAAGGCTCCATCTCCAAAACCACGGAGGCTAGAGACTTGAATTTTAGCTTCAAATGCAGCCTGAACCCTGCCCCAAAAGCCAAAAAAACCATTCCGGACGAAAACCTGCGAAAAACCCCGAAAATTTCATGGCAAAGTGACCCCTCGACTGCCAAATATAAAAGTGCCTGTAACTTCGTTATTTGAGCAGCTAGAGGGGTCAAACTTGCACTTTTTCAAAAGGCTCCATCTCCAAAACCACGGAGGCTAGAGACTTGAATTTTAGCTTCAAATGCAGCCTGAACCCTGCCCCAAAAGCCAAAAATACCATTCCGGACGAAAACCTGCGAAAAACCCCGAAAATTTCATGGCAAAGTGACCCCTCGACTGCCAAATATAAAAGTGCCTGTAACTTCGTTATTTGAGCAGCTAGACGGGTCAAACTTGCACTTTTTCAAAAGGCTCCATCTCCAAAACCACGGAGGCTAGAGACTTGAATTTTAGCTTCAAATGCAGCCTGAACCCTGCCCCAAAAACCAAAAATACCATTCCGGACGAAAACCTGCGTAAAACCCCGAAAATTTCATGGCAAAGTGACCCCTCGACTGCCAAATATAAAAGTGCCTGTAACTTCGTTATTTGAGCAGCTAGAGGGGTCAAACTTGCACTTTTTGAAAAAGCTCCATCTTCAAAACCACGGAGGCTAGAGACTTGAATTTTAGCTTCAAATGCAGCCTGAACCCTGCCACAAAAACCAAAAATACCATTCCGGACGAAAACCTGCGAAAAACCCCGAAAATTTCATGGCAAAGTGACCCCTCGACTGCCAAATATAAAAGTGCCTGTAACTTTGTTATTTGAGCAGCTAGAGGGGTCAAACTTGCACTTTTTCAAAAGGCTCCATCTCCAAAACCACGGAGGCTAGAGACTTGAATTTTAGCTTCAAATGCAGCCTGAACCCTGCCCCAAAAACCAAAAATACCATTCCGGACGAAAACCTGCGAAAAACCCCGAAAATTTCATGGCAAAGTGACCCCTCGACTGCCAAATATAAAAGTGCCTGTAACTTCGTTATTTGAGCAGCTAGAGGGGTCAAACTTGCACTTTTTGAAAAAGCTCCATCTCCAAAACCACGGAGGCTAGAGACTTGAATTTTAGCTTCAAATGCAGCCTGAACCCTGCCCCAAAAACCAAAAATACCATTCCGGACGAAAACCTGCGAAAAACCCCGAAAATTTCATGGCAAAGTGACCCCTCGACTGCCAAATATAAAAGTGCCTGTAACTTCGTTATTTGAGCAGCTAGAGGGGTCAAACTTGCACTTTTTCAAAAGGCTCCATCTCCAAAACCACGGAGGCTAGAGACTTGAATTTTAGCTTCAAATGCAGCCTGAACCCTGCCCCAAAAGCAAAAAATACCATTCCGGACGAAAACCTGCGAAAAACCCCGAAAATTTCATGGCAAAGTGACCCCTCGACTGCCAAATATAAAAGTGCCTGTAACTTCGTTATTTGAGCAGCTAGAGGGGTCAAACTTGCACTTTTTCAAAAGGCTCCATCTCCAAAACCACGGAGGCTAGAGACTTGAATTTTAGCTTCAAATGCAGCCTGAACCCTGCCCCAAAAACCAAAAATACCATTCCGGACGAAAACCTGCGAAAAACCCCGAAAATTTCATGGCAAAGTGACCCCTCGGCTGCCAAATATAAAAGTGCCTGTAACTTCGTTATTTGAGCAGCTAGAGGGGTCAAACTTGCACTTTTTCAAAAGGCTCCATCTCCAAAACCACGGAGGCTAGAGACTTGAATTTTAGCTTCAAATGCAGCCTGAACCCTGCCCCAAAAACCAAAAATACCATTCCGGACGAAAACCTGCGAAAAACCCCGAAAATTTCATGGCAAACTGACCCCTCGACTGCCAAATATAAAAGTGCCTGTAACTTCGTTATTTGAGCAGCTAGAGGGGTCAAACTTGCACTTTTTGAAAAAGCTCCATCTCCAAAACCACGGAGGCTAGAGACTTGAATTTTAGCTTCAAATGCAGCCTGAACCCTGCCCCAAAAACCAAAAATACCATTCCGGACGAAAACCTGCGAAAAACCCCGAAAATTTCATGGCAAACTGACCCCTCGACTGCCAAATATAAAAGTGCCTGTAACTTCGTTATTTGAGCAGCTAGAGGGGTCAAACTTGCACTTTTTCAAAAGGCTCCATCTCCAAAACCACGGAGGCTAGGGACTTGAATTTTAGCTTCGAATGCAGCCTGAACCCTGCCCCAAAAGCCAAAAATACCATTCCGGACGAAAACCTGCGAAAAACCCCGAAAATTTCATGGCAAAGTGACCCCTCGACTGCCAAATATAAAAGTGCCTGTAACTTCGTTATTTGAGCAGCTAGAGGGGTCAAACTTGCACTTTTTGAAAAAGCTCCATCTCCAAAACCACGGAGGCTAGAGACTTGAATTTTAGCTTCAAATGCAGCCTGAACCCTGCCCCAAAAACCAAAAATACCATTCCGGACGAAAACCTGCGAAAAACCCCGAAAATTTCATGGCAAACTGACCCCTCGACTGCCAAATATAAAAGTGCCTGTAACTTCGTTATTTGAGCAGCTAGAGGGGTCAAACTTGCACTTTTTGAAAAAGCTCCATCTCCAAAACCACGGAGGCTAGAGACTTGAATTTTAGCTTCAAATGCAGCCTGAACCCTGCCCCAAAAACCAAAAATACCATTCCGGACGAAAACCTGCGAAAAACCCCGAAAATTTCATGGCAAACTGACCCCTCGACTGCCAAATATAAAAGTGCCTGTAACTTCGTTATTTGAGCAGCTAGAGGGGTCAAACTTGCACTTTTTCAAAAGGCTCCATCTCCAAAGCCACGGAGGCTAGGGACTTGAAGTTTAGCTTCAAATGCAGCCTGAACCCTGCCCCAAAAGCCAAAAATACCATTCCGGACGAAAACCTGCGAAAAACCCCGAAAATTTCATGGCAAAGTGACCCCTCGACTGCCAAATATAAAAGTGCCTGTAACTTCGTTATTTGAGCAGCTAGAGGGGTCAAACTTGCACTTTTTCAAAAGGCTCCATCTCCAAAACCACGGAGGCTAGAGACTTGAATTTTAGCTTCAAATGCAGCCTGAACCCTGCCCCAAAAACCAAAAAAACCATTCCGGACGAAAACCTGCGAAAAACCCCGAAAATTTCATGGCAAAGTGACCCCTCGACTGCCAAATATAAAAGTGCCTGAAACTTCGTTATTTGAGCAGCTAGAGGGGTCAAACTTGCACTTTTTCAAAAGGCTCCATCTCCAAAACCACGGAGGCTAGAGACTTGAATTTTAGCTTCAAATGCAGCGTGAACCCTGCCCCAAAAACCAAAAATACTATTCCGGACGAAAACCTGCGAAAAACCAAAAAAATTTCATGGCAAAGTGACCCCTCGACTGCCAAATATAAAAGTGCCTGTAACTTCGTTATTTGAGCAGCTAGAGGGGTCAAACTTGCACTTTTTCAAAAGGCTCCATCTCCAAAACCACGGAGGCTAGAGACTGGAATTTTAGCTTCAAATGCAGCCTGAACCCTGCCCCAAAAACCAAAAATACCATTCCGGACGAAAACCTGCGAAAAACCCCGAAAATTTCATGGCAAAGTGACCCCTCGACTGCCAAATATAAAAGTGCCTGTAACTTCGTTATTTGAGCAGCTAGAGGGGTCAAACTTGCACTTTTTCAAAAGGCTCCATCTCCAAAACCACGGAGGCTAGAGACTTGAATTTTAGCTTCAAATGCAGCCTGAACCCTGCCCCAAAAACCAAAAATACCATTCCGGACGAAAACCTGCGAAAAACCCCGAAAATTTCATGGCAAACTGACCCCTCGACTGCCAAATATAAAAGTGCCTGTAACTTCGTTATTTGAGCAGCTAGAGGGGTCAAACTTGCACTTTTTGAAAAAGCTCCATCTCCAAAACCACGGAGGCTAGAGACTTGAATTTTAGCTTCAAATGCAGCCTGAACCCTGCCCCAAAAACCAAAAATACCATTCCGGACGAAAACCTGCGAAAAACCCCGAAAATTTCATGGCAAACTGACCCCTCGACTGCCAAATATAAAAGTGCCTGTAACTTCGTTATTTGAGCAGCTAGAGGGGTCAAACTTGCACTTTTTCAAAAGGCTCCATCTCCAAAGCCACGGAGGCTAGAGACTTGAATTTTAGCTTCAAATGCAGCCTGAACCCTGCCCCAAAAACCAAAAATACCATTCCGGACGAAAACCTGCGAAAAACCCCGAAAATTTTATGGCAAAGTGACCCCTCGACTGCCAAATATAAAAGTGCCTGTAACTTCGTTATTTGAGCAGCTAGAGGGGTCAAACTTGCACTTTTTGAAAAAGCTCCATCTCCAAAACCACGGAGGCTAGAGACTTGAATTTTAGCTTCAAATGCAGCCTGAACCCTGCCCCAAAAACCAAAAATACCATTCCGGACGAAAACCTGCGAAAAACCCCGAAAATTTCATAGCAAAGTGACCCCTCGACTGCCAAATATAAAAGTGCCTGTAACTTCGTTATTTGAGCAGCTAGAGGGGTCAAACTTGCACTTTTTGAAAAAGCTCCATCTCCAAAACCACGGAGGCTAGAGACTTGAATTTTAGCTTCAAATGCAGCCTGAACCCTGCCCCAAAAACCAAAAATACCATTCCGGACGAAAACCTGCGAAAAACCCCGAAAATTTCATGGCAAACTGACCCCTCGACTGCCAAATATAAAAGTGCCTGTAACTTCGTTATTTGAGCAGCTAGAGGGGTCAAACTTGCACTTTTTCAAAAGGCTCCATCTCCAAAGCCACGGAGGCTAGGGACTTGAAGTTTAGCTTCAAATGCAGCCTGAACCCTGCCCCAAAAGCCAAAAATACCATTCCGGACGAAAACCTGCGAAAAACCCCGAAAATTTCATGGCAAAGTGACCCCTCGACTGCCAAATATAAAAGTGCCTGTAACTTCGTTATTTGAGCAGCTAGAGGGGTCAAACTTGCACTTTTTCAAAAGGCTCCATCTGCAAAACCACGGAGGCTAGAGACTTGAATTTTAGCTTCAAATGCAGCCTGAACCCTGCCCCAAAAACCAAAAAAACCATTCCGGACGAAAACCTGCGAAAAACCCCGAAAATTTCATGGCAAAGTGACCCCTCGACTGCCAAATATAAAAGTGCCTGAAACTTCGTTATTTGAGCAGCTAGAGGGGTCAAACTTGCACTTTTTCAAAAGGCTCCATCTCCAAAACCACGGAGGCTAGAGACTTGAATTTTAGCTTCAAATGCAGCGTGAACCCTGCCCCAAAAACCAAAAATACCATTCCGGACGAAAACCTGCGAAAAACCCCGAAAATTTCATGGCAAAGTGACCCCTCGACTGCCAAATATAAAAGTGCCTGTAACTTCGTTATTTGAGCAGCTAGAGGGGTCAAACTTGCACTTTTTCAAAAGGCTCCATCTCCAAAACCACGGAGGCTAGAGACTTGAATTTTAGCTTCAAATGCAGCCTGAACCCTGCCCCAAAAACCAAAAATACCATTCCGGACGAAAACCTGCGAAAAACCCCGAAAATTTCATGGCAAAGTGACCCCTCGACTGCCAAATATAAAAGTGCCTGTAACTTCGTTATTTGAGCAGCTAGAGGGGTCAAACTTGCACTTTTTGAAAAAGCTCCATCTCCAAAACCACGGAGGCTAGAGACTTGAATTTTAGCTTCAAATGCAGCCTAAACCCTGCCCCAAAAACCAAAAATACCATTCCGGACGGAAACCTGCGAAAAACCCCGAAAATTTCATGGCAAACTGACCCCTCGACTGCCAAATATAAAAGTGCCTGTAACTTCGTTATTTGAGCAGCTAGAGGGGTCAAACTTGCACTTTTTCAAAAGGCTCCATCTCCAAAACCACGGAGGCTAGAGACTTGAATTTTAGCTTCAAATGCAGCCTGAACCCTGCCCCAAAAGCCAAAAATACCATTCCGGACGAAAACCTGCGAAAAACCCCGAAAATTTCATGGCAAAGTGACACCTCGACCGCCAAATATAAAAGTGCCTGTAACTTCGTTATTTGAGCAGCTAGAGGGGTCAAACTTGCACTTTTTCAAAAGGCTCCATCTCCAAAACCACGGAGGCTAGAGACTTGAATTTTAGCTTCAAATGCAGCCTGAACCCTGCCCCAAAAACCAAAAAAAAACCATTCCGGACGAAAACCTGCGAAAAACCCCGAAAATTTCATGGCAAAGTGACCCCTCGACTGCCAAATATAAAAGTGCCTGTAACTTCGTTATTTGAGCAGCTAGAGGGGTCAAACTTGCACTTTTTCAAAAGGCTCCATCTCCAAAACCACGGAGGCTAGAGACTTGAATTTTAGCTTCAAATGCAGCCTGAACACTGCCCCCAAAAACCAAAAAAACCATTCCGGACGAAAACCCGCGAAAAACCCCGAAAATTTCATGGCAAAGTGACCCCTCGACTGCCAAATATAAAAGTGCCTGTAACTTCGTTATTTGAGCAGCTAGAGGGGTCAAACCTGCACTTTTTCAAAAGGCTCCATCTCCAAAGCCACGGAGGCTAGAGACTTGAATTTTAGCTTCAAGTGCAGCCTGAACCCTGCCCCAAAAACCAAAAATACCATTCCGGACGAAAACCTGCGAAAAACCCCGAAAATTTTATGGCAAAGTGACCCCTCGACTGCCAAATATAAAAGTGCCTGTAACTTCGTTATTTGAGCAGCTAGAGGGGTCAAACTTGCACTTTTTGAAAAAGCTCCATCTCCAAAACCACGGAGGCTAGAGACTTGAATTTTAGCTTCAAATGCAGCCTGAACCCTGCCCCAAAAACCAAAAATACCATTCCGGACGAAAACCTGCGAAAAACCCCGAAAATTTCATAGCAAAGTGACCCCTCGACTGCCAAATATAAAAGTGCCTGTAACTTCGTTATTTGAGCAGCTAGAGGGGTCAAACTTGCACTTTATCAAAAGGCTCCATCTCCAAAGCCACGGAGGCTAGAGACTTGAATTTTAGCTTCAAATGCAGCCTGAACCCTGCCCCAAAAACCAAAAATACCATTCCGGACGAAAACCTGCGAAAAACCCCGAAAATTTCATGGCAAAGTGACCCCTCGACTGCCAAATATAAAAGTGCCTGTAACTTCGTTATTTGAGCAGCTAGAGGGGTCAAACTTGCACTTTTTCAAAAGGCTCCATCTCCAAAACCACGGAGGCTAGAGACTTGAATTTTAGCTTCAAATGCAGCCTGAACCCTGCCCCAAAAACCAAAAATACCATTCCGGACGAAAACCTGCGAAAAACCCCGAAAATTTCATGGCAAAGTGACCCCTCGACTGCCAAATATAAAAGTGCCTGTAACTTCGTTATTTGAGCAGCTAGAGGGGTCAAACTTGCACTTTTTGAAAAAGCTCCATCTCCAAAACCACGGAGGCTAGAGACTTGAATTTTAGCTTCAAATGCAGCCTGAACCCTGCCCCAAAAACCAAAAAATACCATTCCGGACGAAAACCTGCGAAAAACCCCGAAAATTTCATGGCAAAGTGACCCCTCGACTGCCAAATATAAAAGTGCCTGTAACTTCGTTATTTGAGCAGCTAGAGGGGTCAAACTTGCACTTTTTCAAAAGGCTCCATCTCCAAAGCCACGGAGGCTAGAGACTTGAATTTTAGCTTCAAATGCAGCCTGAACCCTGCCCCAAAAACCAAAAATACCACTCCGGACGAAAACCTGCGAAAAACCCCGAAAATTTCATGGCAAAGTGACCCCTCGACTGCCAAATATAAAAGTGCCTGTAACTTCGTTATTTGAGCAGCTAGAGGGGTCAAACTTGCACTTTTTCAAAAGGCTCCATCTCCAAAACCACGGAGGCTAGAGACTTGAATTTTAGCTTCAAATGCAGCCTGAACCCTGCCACAAAAACCAAAAATACCATTCCGGACGAAAACCTGCGAAAAACCCCGAAAATTTCATGGCAAAGTGACCCCTCGACTGCCAAATATAAAAGTGCCTGTAACTTCGTTATTTGAGCAGCTAGAGGGGTCAAACTTGCACTTTTTGAAAAAGCTCCATCTCCAAAACCACGGAGGCTAGAGACTTGAATTTTAGCTTCAAATGCAGCCTGAACCCTGCCCCAAAAACCAAAAATACCATTCCGGACGAAAACCTGCGAAAACCCCGAAAATTTCATAGCAAAGTGACCCCTCGACTGCCAAATATAAAAGTGCCTGTAACTTCGTTATTTGAGCAGCTAGAGGGGTCAAACTTGCACTTTTTCAAAAGGCTCCATCTCCAAAGCCACGGAGGCTAGAGACTTGAATTTTAGCTTCAAATGCAGCCTGAACCCTGCCCCAAAAACCAAAAATACCATTCCGGACGAAAACCTGCGAAAAACCCCGAAAATTTCATGGCAAAGTGACCCCTCGACTGCCGAATATAAAAGTGCCTGTAACTTCGTTATTTGAGCAGCTAGAGGGGTCAAACTTGCACTTTTTCAAAAGGCTCCATCTCCAAAACCACGGAGGTTAGAGACTTGAATTTTAGCTTCAAATGCAGCCTGAACCTTGCCCCAAAAGCCAAAAATACCATTCCGGACGAAAACCTGCGAAAAACCCCGAAAATTTCATGGCAAAGTGACCCCTCGACTGCCAAATATAAAAGTGCCTGTAACTTCGTTATTTGAGCAGCTAGAGGGGTCAAACTTGCACTTTTTCAAAAGGCTCCATCTCCAAAACCACGGAGGCTAGAGACTTGAATTTTAGCTTCAAATGCAGCCTGAACCCTGCCACAAAAACCAAAAATACCATTCCGGACGAAAACCTGCGAAAAACCCCGAAAATTTCATGGCAAAGTGACCCCTCGACTGCCAAATATAAAAGTGCCTGTAACTTCGTTATTTGAGCAGCTAGAGGGGTATAACTTGCACTTTTTCAAAAGGCTCCATCTCCAAAACCACGGAGGCTAGAGACTTGAATTTTAGCTTCAAATGCAGCCTGAACCCTGCCCCAAAAACCAAAAATACCATTCCGGACGAAAACCTGCGAAAAACCCCGAAAATTTCATGGCAAAGTGACCCCTCGACTGCCAAATATAAAAGTGCCTGTAACTTCGTTATTTGAGCAGCTAGAGGGGTATAACTTGCACTTTTTCAAAAGGCTCCATCTCCAAAACCACGGAGGCTAGAGACTTGAATTTTAGCTTCAAATGCAGCCTGAACCCTGCCACAAAAACCAAAAATACCATTCCGGACGAAAACCTGCGAAAAACCCCGAAAATTTCATGGCAAAGTGACCCCTCGACTGCCAAATATAAAAGTGCCTGAAACTTCGTTATTTGAGCAGCTAGAGGGGTCAAACTTGCACTTTTTCAAAAGGCTCCATCTCCAAAACCACGGAGGCTAGAGACTTGAATTTTAGCTTCAAATGCAGCCTGAACCCTGCCCCAAAAGCAAAAATACCATTCCGGACGAAAACCCGCGAAAAACCCCGAAAATTTCCTGGCAAAGTGACCCCTCGACTGCCAAATATAAAAGTGCCTGTAACTTCGTTATTTGAGCAGCTAGAGGGGTATAACTTGCACTTTTTCAAAAGGCTCCATCTCCAAAACCACGGAGGCTAGAGACTTGAATTTTAGCTTCAAATGCAGCCTGAACCCTGCCCCAAAAGCCAAAAATACCATTCCGGACGAAAACCCGCGAAAAACCCCGAAAATTTCATGGCAAAGTGACCCCTCGACTGCCAAATATAAAAGTGCCTGTAACTTCGTTATTTGAGCAGCTAGAGGGGTCAAACTTGCACTTTTTCAAAAGGCTCCATCTCCAAAACCACGGAGGCTAGAGACTTGAATTTTAGCTTCAAATGCAGCCTGAACCCTGCCCCAAAAACCAAAAAAACCATTCCGGACGAAAACCTGCGAAAAACCCCGAAAATTTCAGGATAGAGGGTCCAAACTTGCACTTTTTCAAATGGCCCTACCTCGAAAACTGCGGCAGCTAGAGAGTTGATTTGGGTGTTCAAATGCAGCTTGTACCATGCCCTAAAAACCAAAAATAGGATTCCGGAACAAAACCCGCAAGAAAACTTGAAAATTTCAAGGCAAAGTCACCCCTCGACAGGAAAATATAAAACCTTGAATATCTCGGAAACGGAGGCAGCTAGAGGGTCCAAACTTGCACTTTTTCAAATGGCCCTACCTCGAAAACTGCGGCAGCTAGAGAGTTGTTTTGGGTCTTCAAATGCAGCTTGTACCATGCCCTAAAAACCAAAAATAGGATTCCGGAACAAAACCCGCAAGAAAACTTGAAAATTTCAAGGCAAAGTCACCCCTCGACTGGAAAATATAAAACCTTGAATATCTCGGAAACGGAGGCAGCTAGAGGGTCCAAACTTGCACTTTTTCAAATGGCCGTAACTCGAAAACTACGGCAGCTAGAGAGTTGATTTGGGTCTTAAAATGCAGCTTGTACCATGCCCTAAAAACCAAAAATAGGATTCCGGAACAAAACCCGCAAGAAAACTTGAAAATTTCAAGGCAAAGTCACCCCTCGACTGGAAAATATAAAACCTTGAATATCTCGGAAACGGAGGCAGCTAGAGGGTCCAAACTTGCACTTTTTCAAATGGCCCTACCTCGAAAACTGCGGCAGCTAGAGAGTTGATTTTGGTCTTAAAATGCAGCTTGTACCATGCCCTAAAAACCAAAAATAGGATTCCGGAACAAAACCCGCAAGAAAACTTGAAAATTTCAAGGCAAAGTCACCCCTCGACAGGAAAATGTAAAACCTTGAATATCTCGGAAACGGAGGCAGCTAGAGGGTCCAAACTTGCACTTTTTTAAATGGCTGTAACTCGAAAACTACGGCAGCTAGAGAGTTGATTTGGGTCTGAAAATGCAGCTTGTACCATGCCCTAAAAACCAAAAATAGGATTCCGGAACAAAACCCGCAAGAAAACTTGAAAATTTCAAGGCAAAGTCACCCCTCGACAGGAAAATATAAAACCTTGAATATCTCGGAAACGGAGGCAGCTAGAGGGTCCAAACTTGCACTTTTTCAAATGGCTGTAACTCGAAAACTACGGCAGCTAGAGAGTTGATTTGGGTCTGAAAATGCAGCTTGTACCATGCCCTAAAAACCAAAAATAGGATTCCGGAACAAAACCCGCAAGAAAACTTGAAAATTTCAAGGCAAAGTCACCCCTCGACAGGAAAATATAAAACCTTGAATATCTCGGAAACGGAGGCAGCTAGAGGGTCCAAACTTGCACTTTTTCAAATGGCTGTAACTCGAAAACTACGGCAGCTAGAGAGTTGATTTGGGTCTGAAAATGCAGCTTGTACCATGCCCTAAAAACCAAAAATAGGATTCCGGAACAAAACCCGCAAGAAAACTTGAAAATTTCAAGGCAAATTCACCCCTCGACTGGAAAATATAAAACCTTGAATATCTCGGAAACGGAGGCAGCTAGAGGGTCCAAACTTGCACTTTTTCAAATGGCCCTACCTCGAAAACTGCGGCAGCTAGAGAGTTGATTTGGGTCTTCAAATGCAGCTTGTACCATGCCCTAAAAACCAAAAATATGATTCCGGAACAAAAACCGCAAGAAAACTTGAAAATTTCAAGGCAAAGTCAACCCTCGACAGGAAAATGTAAAACCTTGAATATCTCGGAAACGGAGGTAGCTAGAGGGTCCAAACTTGCACTTTTTCAAATGGCCCTACCTCGAAAACTGCGGCAGCTAGAGAGTTGATTTGGGTCTTCAAATGCAGCTTGTACCATGCCCTAAAAACCAAAAATAGGATTCCGGAACAAAACCCGCAAGAAAACTTGAAAATTTCAAGGCAAAGTCACCCCTCGACTGGAAAATATAAAACCTTGAATATCTCGGAAACGGAGGTAGCTAGAGGGTCCAAACTTGCACTTTTTCAAATGGCCCTACCTCGAAAACTGCGGCAGCTAGAGAGTTGAATTGGGTCTTCAAATGCAGCTTGTACCATGCCCTAAAAACCAAAAATAGGATTCCGGAACAAAACCCGCAAGAAAACTTGAAAATTTCAAGGCAAAGTCACCCCTCGACTGGAAAATATAAAACCTTGAATATCTCGGAAACGGAGGCAGCTAGAGGGTCCAAACTTGCACTTTTTCAAATGGCTGTAACTCGAAAACTACGGCAGCTAGAGAGTTGATTTGGGTCTGAAAATGCAGCTTGTACCATGCCCTAAAAACCAAAAAATAGGATTCCGGAACAAAACCCGCAAGAAAACTTGAAAATTTCAAGGCAAATTCACCCCTCGACTGGAAAATATAAAACCTTGAATATCTCGGAAACGGAGGCAGCTAGAGGGTCCAAACTTGCACTTTTTCAAATGGCCCTACCTCGAAAACTGCGGCAGCTAGAGAGTTGATTTGGGTCTTCAAATGCAGCTTGTACCATGCCCTAAAAACCAAAAATATGATTCCGGAACAAAAACCGCAAGAAAACTTGAAAATTTCAAGGCAAAGTCAACCCTCGACAGGAAAATGTAAAACCTTGAATATCTCGGAAACGGAGGTAGCTAGAGGGTCCAAACTTGCACTTTTTCAAATGGCCCTACCTCGAAAACTGCGGCAGCTAGAGAGTTGATTTGGGTCTTCAAATGCAGCTTGTACCATGCCCTAAAAACCAAAAATAGGATTCCGGAACAAAACCCGCAAGAAAACTTGAAAATTTCAAGGCAAAGTCACCCCTCGACTGGAAAATATAAAACCTTGAATATCTCGGAAACGGAGGTAGCTAGAGGGTCCAAACTTGCACTTTTTCAAATGGCCCTACCTCGAAAACTGCGGCAGCTAGAGAGTTGAATTGGGTCTTCAAATGCAGCTTGTACCATGCCCTAAAAACCAAAAATAGGATTCCGGAACAAAACCCGCAAGAAAACTTGAAAATTTCAAGGCAAAGTCACCCCTCGACTGGAAAATATAAAACCTTGAATATCTCGGAAACGGAGTAGCTAGAGGGTCCAAACTTGCACTTTTTCAAATGGCCCTACCTCGAAAACTGCGGCAGCTAGAGAGTTGAATTGGGTCTTCAAATGCAGCTTGTACCATGCCCTAAAAACCAAAAATAGGATTCCGGAGCAAAACCCGCAAGAAAACTTGAAAATTTCAAGGCAAAGTCACCCCTCGACTGGAAAATATAAAACCTTGAATATCTCGGAAACGGAGGCAGCTAGAGGGTCCAAACTTGCACTTTTTCAAATGGCCCTACCTCGAAAACTGCGGTAGCTAGAAAGTTGAATTTTGTCTCCAAATGCAGCTTGTACCATGCCCTAAAAACCAAAAATAGGATTCCGGAACAAAACCCGCAAGAAAACTTGAAAATTTCAAGGCAAAGTCACCCCTCGACTGGAAAATATAAAACCTTGAATATCTCGGAAACGGAGGCAGCTAGAGGGTCCAAACTTGCAATTTTTCAAATGGCCCTACCTCGAAAACTGCGGCAGCTAGAGAGTTGATTTGGGTCTTCAAATGCTGCTTGTACCATGCCCTAAAAACCAAAAATAGGATTCCGGAACAAAACCCGCAAGAAAACTTGAAAATTTCAAAGCAAAGTCACCCCTCGACTGGAAAATATAAAACCTTGAATATCTCGGAAACGGAGGCAGCTAGAGGGCCCAAACTTGCACTTTTTCAAATGGCTGTAACTCGAAAACTACGGCAGCTAGAGAGTTGATTTTGGTCTAAAAATGCAGCTTGTACCATGCCCTAAAAACCAAAAATAGGATTCCGGAACAAAACCCGCAAGAAAACTTGAAAATTTCAAGGCAAAGTCACCCCTCGACTGGAAAATATAAACCTTGAATATCTCGGAAACGGAGGCAGCTAGAGGGTCCAAACTTGCACTTTTTCAAATGGCCCTACCTCGAAAACTGCGGCAGCTAGAGAGTTGATTTTGGTCTTAAAATGCAGCTTGTACCATGCCCTAAAAACCAAAAATAGGATTCCGGAACAAAACCCGCAAGAAAACTTGAAAATTTCAAGGCAAAGTCACCCCTCGACTGGAAAATATAAAACCTTGAATATCTCGGAAACGGAGGCAGCTAGAGGGTCCAAACTTGCACTTTTTCAAATGGCTGTAACTCGAAAACTACGGCAGCTAGAGAGTTGATTTTGGTCTAAAAATGCAGCTTGTACCATGCCCTAAAAACCAAAAATAGGATTCCGGAACAAAACCCGCAAGAAAACTTGAAAATTTCAAGGCAAAGTCACCCCTCGACTGGAAAATATAAAACCTTGAATATCTCGGAAACGGAGGCAGCTAGAGGGTCCAAACTTGCACTTTTTCAAATGGCTGTAACTCGAAAACTACGGCAGCTAGAGAGTTGATTTTGGTCTAAAAATGCAGCTTGTACCATGCCCTAAAAACCAAAAATAGGATTCCGGAACAAAACCCGCAAGAAAACTTGAAAATTTCAAGGCAAAGTCACCCCTCGACTGGAAAATATAAAACCTTGAATATCTCGGAAACGGAGGCAGCTAGAGGGTCCAAACTTGCACTTTTTCAAATGGCTGTAACTCGAAAACTACGGCAGCTAGAGAGTTGATTTTGGTCTAAAAATGCAGCTTGTACCATGCCCTAAAAACCAAAAATAGGATTCCGGAACAAAACCCGCAAGAAACTTGAAAATTTCAAGGCAAAGTCACCCCTCGACTGGAAAATATAAAACCTTGAATATCTCGGAAACGGAGGCAGCTAGAGGGTCCAAACTTGCACTTTTTCAAATGGCCCTACCTCGAAAACTGCGGCAGCTAGAGAGTTGATTTGGGTCTTCAAATGCTGCTTGTACCATGCCCTAAAAACCAAAAATAGGATTCCGGAACAAAACCCGCAAGAAAACTTGAAAATTTCAAGGCAAAGTCACCCCTCGACTGGAATATCTCGGAAACGGAGGCAGCTAGAGGGTCCAAACTTGCACTTTTTCAAATGGCTGTAACTCGAAAACTACGGCAGCTAGAGAGTTGATTTTGGTCTAAAAATGCAGCTTGTACCATGCCCTAAAAACCAAAAATAGGATTCCGGAACAAAACCCGCAAGAAAACTTGAAAATTTCAAGGCAAAGTCACCCCTCGACTGGAAAATATAAAACCTTGAATATCTCGGAAACGGAGGCAGCTAGAGGGTCCAAACTTGCACTTTTTCAAATGGCCCTACCTCGAAAACTGCGGCAGCTAGAGAGTTGATTTGGGTCTTCAAATGCTGCTTGTACCATGCCCTAAAAACCAAAAATAGGATTCCGGAACAAAACCCGCAAGAAAACTTGAAAATTTCAAGGCAAAGTCACCCCTCGACTGGAAAATATAAAACCTTGAATATCTCGGAAACGGAGGCAGCTAGAGGGTCCAAACTTGCACTTTTTCAAATGGCTGTAACTCGAAAACTACGGCAGCTAGAGAGTTGATTTTGGTCTAAAAATGCAGCTTGTACCATGCCCTAAAAACCAAAAATAGGATTCCGGAACAAAACCCGCAAGAAACTTGAAAATTTCAAGGCAAAGTCACCCCTCGACTGGAAAATATAAAACCTTGAATATCTCGGAAACGGAGGCAGCTAGAGGGTCCAAACTTGCACTTTTTCAAATGGCCCTACCTCGAAAACTGCGGCAGCTAGAGAGTTGATTTGGGTCTTCAAATGCTGCTTGTACCATGCCCTAAAAACCAAAAATAGGATTCCGGAACAAAACCCGCAAGAAAACTTGAAAATTTCAAGGCAAAGTCACCCCTCGACTGGAAAATATAAAACCTTGAATATCTCGGAAACGGAGGCAGCTAGAGGGTCCAAACTTGCACTTTTTCAAATGGCTGTAACTCGAAAACTACGGCAGCTAGAGAGTTGATTTTGGTCTAAAAATGCAGCTTGTACCATGCCCTAAAAACCAAAAATAGGATTCCGGAACAAAACCCGCAAGAAAACTTGAAAATTTCAAGGCAAAGTCACCCCTCGACTGGAAAATATAAAACCTTGAATATCTCGGAAACGGAGGCAGCTAGAGGGTCCAAACTTGCACTTTTTCAAATGGCCCTACCTCGAAAACTGCGGCAGCTAGAGAGTTGATTTGGGTCTTCAAATGCTGCTTGTACCATGCCCTAAAAACCAAAAATAGGATTCCGGAACAAAACCCGCAAGAAAACTTGAAAATTTCAAGGCAAAGTCACCCCTCGACTGGAAAATATAAAACCTTGAATATCTCGGAAACGGAGGCAGCTAGAGGGTCCAAACTTGCACTTTTTCAAATGGCCCTACCTCGAAAACTGCGGCAGCTAGAGAGTTGATTTGGGTCTTCAAATGCTGCTTGTACCATGCCCTAAAAACCAAAAATAGGATTCCGGAACAAAACCCGCAAGAAAACTTGAAAATTTCAAGGCAAAGTCACCCCTCGACTGGAAAATATAAAACCTTGAATATCTCGGAAACGGAGGCAGCTAGAGGGTCCAAACTTGCACTTTTTCAAATGGCTGTAACTCGAAAACTACGGCAGCTAGAGAGTTGATTTTGGTCTAAAAATGCAGCTTGTACCATGCCCTAAAAACCAAAAATAGGATTCCGGAACAAAACCCGCAAGAAAACTTGAAAATTTCAAGGCAAAGTCACCCCTCGACTGGAAAATATAAAACCTTGAATATCTCGGAAACGGAGGCAGCTAGAGGGTCCAAACTTGCACTTTTTCAAATGGCCCTACCTCGAAAACTGCGGCAGCTAGAGAGTTGATTTGGGTCTTCAAATGCTGCTTGTACCATGCCCTAAAAACCAAAAATAGGATTCCGGAACAAAACCCGCAAGAAAACTTGAAAATTTCAAGGCAAAGTCACCCCTCGACTGGAAAATATAAAACCTTGAATATCTCGGAAACGGAGGCAGCTAGAGGGTCCAAACTTGCACTTTTTCAAATGGCTGTAACTCGAAAACTACGGCAGCTAGAGAGTTGATTTTGGTCTAAAAATGCAGCTTGTACCATGCCCTAAAAACCAAAAATAGGATTCCGGAACAAAACCCGCAAGAAAACTTGAAAATTTCAAGGCAAAGTCACCCCTCGACTGGAAAATATAAAACCTTGAATATCTCGGAAACGGAGGCAGCTAGAGGGTCCAAACTTGCACTTTTTCAAATGGCCCTACCTCGAAAACTGCGGCAGCTAGAGAGTTGATTTTGGTCTTAAAATGCAGCTTGTACCATGCCCTAAAAACCAAAAATAGGATTCCGGAACAAAACCCGCAAGAAAACTTGAAAATTTCAAGGCAAAGTCACCCCTCGACTGGAAAATATAAAACCTTGAATATCTCGGAAACGGAGGCAGCTAGAGGGTCCAAACTTGCACTTTTTCAAATGGCTGTAACTCGAAAACTACGGCAGCTAGAGAGTTGATTTTGGTCTAAAAATGCAGCTTGTACCATGCCCTAAAAACCAAAAATAGGATTCCGGAACAAAACCCGCAAGAAAACTTGAAAATTTCAAGGCAAAGTCACCCCTCGACTGGAAAATATAAAACCTTGAATATCTCGGAAACGGAGGCAGCTAGAGGGTCCAAACTTGCACTTTTTCAAATGGCCCTACCTCGAAAACTGCGGCAGCTAGAGAGTTGATTTGGGTCTTCAAATGCAGCTTGTACCATGCCCTAAAAACCAAAAATAGGATTCCGGAACAAAACCCGCAAGAAAACTTGAAAATTTCAAAGCAAAGTCACCCCTCGACTGGAAAATATAAAACCTTGAATATCTCGGAAACGGAGGCAGCTAGAGGGTCCAAACTTGCACTTTTTCAAATGGCTGCAACTCGAAAACTACGGCAGCTAGAGAGTTGATTTGGGTCTTCAAATGCAGCTTGTACCATGCCCTAAAAACCAAAAATAGGATTCCGGAACAAAACCCGCAAGAAAACTTGAAAATTTCAAGGCAAAGTCACCCCTCGACTGGAAAATATAAAACCTTGAATATCTCGGAAACGGAGGCAGCTAGAGGGTCCAAACTTGCACTTTTTCAAATGGCCCTACCTCGAAAACTGCGGCAGCTAGAGAGTTGATTTTGGTCTAAAAATGCAGCTTGTACCATGCCCTAAAAACCAAAAATAGGATTCCGGAACAAAACCCGCAAGAAAACTTGAAAATTTCAAGGCAAAGTCACCCCTCGACTGGAAAATATAAAACCTTGAATATCTCGGAAACGGAGGCAGCTAGAGGGTCCAAACTTGCACTTTTTCAAATGGCTGTAACTCGAAAACTACGGCAGCTAGAGAGTTGATTTTGGTCTAAAAATGCAGCTTGTACCATGCCCTAAAAACCAAAAATAGGATTCCGGAACAAAACCCGCAAGAAACTTGAAAATTTCAAGGCAAAGTCACCCCTCGACTGGAAAATATAAAACCTTGAATATCTCGGAAACGGAGGCAGCTAGAGGGTCCAAACTTGCACTTTTTCAAATGGCCCTACCTCGAAAACTGCGGCAGCTAGAGAGTTGATTTGGGTCTTCAAATGCTGCTTGTACCATGCCCTAAAAACCAAAAATAGGATTCCGGAACAAAACCCGCAAGAAAACTTGAAAATTTCAAGGCAAAGTCACCCCTCGACTGGAAAATATAAAACCTTGAATATCTCGGAAACGGAGGCAGCTAGAGGGTCCAAACTTGCACTTTTTCAAATGGCTGTAACTCGAAAACTACGGCAGCTAGAGAGTTGATTTTGGTCTAAAAATGCAGCTTGTACCATGCCCTAAAAACCAAAAATAGGATTCCGGAACAAAACCCGCAAGAAAACTTGAAAATTTCAAGGCAAAGTCACCCCTCGACTGGAAAATATAAAACCTTGAATATCTCGGAAACGGAGGCAGCTAGAGGGTCCAAACTTGCACTTTTTCAAATGGCCCTACCTCGAAAACTGCGGCAGCTAGAGAGTTGATTTGGGTCTTCAAATGCTGCTTGTACCATGCCCTAAAAACCAAAAATAGGATTCCGGAACAAAACCCGCAAGAAAACTTGAAAATTTCAAGGCAAAGTCACCCCTCGACTGGAAAATATAAAACCTTGAATATCTCGGAAACGGAGGCAGCTAGAGGGTCCAAACTTGCACTTTTTCAAATGGCCCTACCTCGAAAACTGCGGCAGCTAGAGAGTTGATTTGGGTCTTCAAATGCTGCTTGTACCATGCCCTAAAAACCAAAAATAGGATTCCGGAACAAAACCCGCAAGAAAACTTGAAAATTTCAAGGCAAAGTCACCCCTCGACTGGAAAATATAAAACCTTGAATATCTCGGAAACGGAGGCAGCTAGAGGGTCCAAACTTGCACTTTTTCAAATGGCTGTAACTCGAAAACTACGGCAGCTAGAGAGTTGATTTTGGTCTAAAAATGCAGCTTGTACCATGCCCTAAAAACCAAAAATAGGATTCCGGAACAAAACCCGCAAGAAAACTTGAAAATTTCAAGGAAAAGTCACCCCTCGACTGGAAAATATAAAACCTTGAATATCTCGGAAACGGAGGCAGCTAGAGGGTCCAAACTTGCACTTTTTCAAATGGCCCTACCTCGAAAACTGCGGCAGCTAGAGAGTTGATTTGGGTCTTCAAATGCTGCTTGTACCATGCCCTAAAAACCAAAAATAGGATTCCGGAACAAAACCCGCAAGAAAACTTGAAAATTTCAAGGCAAAGTCACCCCTCGACTGGAAAATATAAAACCTTGAATATCTCGGAAACGGAGGCAGCTAGAGGGTCCAAACTTGCACTTTTTCAAATGGCTGTAACTCGAAAACTACGGCAGCTAGAGAGTTGATTTTGGTCTAAAAATGCAGCTTGTACCATGCCCTAAAAACCAAAAATAGGATTCCGGAACAAAACCCGCAAGAAAACTTGAAAATTTCAAGGCAAAGTCACCCCTCGACTGGAAAATATAAAACCTTGAATATCTCGGAAACGGAGGCAGCTAGAGGGTCCAAACTTGCACTTTTTCAAATGGCCCTACCTCGAAAACTGCGGCAGCTAGAGAGTTGATTTTGGTCTTAAAATGCAGCTTGTACCATGCCCTAAAAACCAAAAATAGGATTCCGGAACAAAACCCGCAAGAAAACTTGAAAATTTCAAGGCAAAGTCACCCCTCGACTGGAAAATATAAAACCTTGAATATCTCGGAAACGGAGGCAGCTAGAGGGTCCAAACTTGCACTTTTTCAAATGGCTGTAACTCGAAAACTACGGCAGCTAGAGAGTTGATTTTGGTCTAAAAATGCAGCTTGTACCATGCCCTAAAAACCAAAAATAGGATTCCGGAACAAAACCCGCAAGAAAACTTGAAAATTTCAAGGCAAAGTCACCCCTCGACTGGAAAATATAAAACCTTGAATATCTCGGAAACGGAGGCAGCTAGAGGGTCCAAACTTGCACTTTTTCAAATGGCCCTACCTCGAAAACTGCGGCAGCTAGAGAGTTGATTTGGGTCTTCAAATGCAGCTTGTACCATGCCCTAAAAACCAAAAATAGGATTCCGGAACAAAACCCGCAAGAAAACTTGAAAATTTCAAGGCAAAGTCACCCCTCGACTGGAAAATATAAAACCTTGAATATCTCGGAAACGGAGGCAGCTAGAGGGTCCAAACTTGCACTTTTTCAAATGGCTGTAACTCGAAAACTACGGCAGCTAGAGAGTTGATTTTGGTCTAAAAATGCAGCTTGTACCATGCCCTAAAAACCAAAAATAGGATTCCGGAACAAAACCCGCAAGAAAACTTGAAAATTTCAAGGCAAAGTCACCCCTCGACTGGAAAATATAGAACCTTGAATATCTCGGAAACGGAGGCAGCTAGAGGGTCCAAACTTGCACTTTTTCAAATGGCTGTAACTCGAAAACTACGGCAGCTAGAGAGTTGATTTTGGTCTAAAAATGCAGCTTGTACCATGCCCTAAAAACCAAAAATAGGATTCCGGAACAAAACCCGCAAGAAAACTTGAAAATTTCAAGGCAAAGTCACCCCTCGACTGGAAAATATAAAACCTTGAATATCTCGGAAACGGAGGCAGCTAGAGGGTCCAAACTTGCACTTTTTCAAATGGCCCTACCTCGAAAACTGCGGCAGCTAGAGAGTTGATTTGGGTCTTCAAATGCAGCTTGTACCATGCCCTAAAAACCAAAAATAGGATTCCGGAACAAAACCCGCAAGAAAACTTGAAAATTTCAAGGCAAAGTCACCCCTCGACTGGAAAATATAAAACCTTGAATATCTCGGAAACGGAGGCAGCTAGAGGGTCCAAACTTGCACTTTTTCAAATGGCTGTAACTCGAAAACTACGGCAGCTAGAGAGTTGATTTTGGTCTAAAAATGCAGCTTGTACCATGCCCTAAAAACCAAAAATAGGATTCCGGAACAAAACCCGCAAGAAAACTTGAAAATTTCAAGGCAAAGTCACCCCTCGACTGGAAAATATAAAACCTTGAATATCTCGGAAACGGAGGCAGCTAGAGGGTCCAAACTTGCACTTTTTCAAATGGCCCTACCTCGAAAACTGCGGCAGCTAGAGAGTTGATTTTGGTCTTAAAATGCAGCTTGTACCATGCCCTAAAAACCAAAAATAGGATTCCGGAACAAAACCCGCAAGAAAACTTGAAAATTTCAAGGCAAAGTCACCCCTCGACTGGAAAATATAAAACCTTGAATATCTCGGAAACGGAGGCAGCTAGAGGGTCCAAACTTGCACTTTTTCAAATGGCTGTAACTCGAAAACTACGGCAGCTAGAGAGTTGATTTTGGTCTAAAAATGCAGCTTGTACCATGCCCTAAAAACCAAAAATAGGATTCCGGAACAAAACCCGCAAGAAAACTTGAAAATTTCAAGGCAAAGTCACCCCTCGACTGGAAAATATAAAACCTTGAATATCTCGGAAACGGAGGCAGCTAGAGGGTCCAAACTTGCACTTTTTCAAATGGCCCTACCTCGAAAACTGCGGCAGCTAGAGAGTTGATTTGGGTCTTCAAATGCAGCTTGTACCATGCCCTAAAAACCAAAAATAGGATTCCGGAACAAAACCCGCAAGAAAACTTGAAAATTTCAAAGCAAAGTCACCCCTCGACTGGAAAATATAAAACCTTGAATATCTCGGAAACGGAGGCAGCTAGAGGGTCCAAACTTGCACTTTTTCAAATGGCTGCAACTCGAAAACTACGGCAGCTAGAGAGTTGATTTGGGTCTTCAAATGCAGCTTGTACCATGCCCTAAAAACCAAAAATAGGATTCCGGAACAAAACCCGCAAGAAAACTTGAAAATTTCAAGGCAAAGTCACCCCTCGACTGGAAAATATAAAACCTTGAATATCTCGGAAACGGAGGCAGCTAGAGGGTCCAAACTTGCACTTTTTCAAATGGCTGTAACTCGAAAACTACGGCAGCTAGAGAGTTGATTTTGGTCTAAAAATGCAGCTTGTACCATGCCCTAAAAACCAAAAATAGGATTCCGGAACAAAACCCGCAAGAAAACTTGAAAATTTCAAGGCAAAGTCACCCCTCGACTGGAAAATATAGAACCTTGAATATCTCGGAAACGGAGGCAGCTAGAGGGTCCAAACTTGCACTTTTTCAAATGGCTGTAACTCGAAAACTACGGCAGCTAGAGAGTTGATTTTGGTCTAAAAATGCAGCTTGTACCATGCCCTAAAAACCAAAAATAGGATTCCGGAACAAAACCCGCAAGAAAACTTGAAAATTTCAAGGCAAAGTCACCCCTCGACTGGAAAATATAAAACCTTGAATATCTCGGAAACGGAGGCAGCTAGAGGGTCCAAACTTGCACTTTTTCAAATGGCCCTACCTCGAAAACTGCGGCAGCTAGAGAGTTGATTTGGGTCTTCAAATGCAGCTTGTACCATGCCCTAAAAACCAAAAATAGGATTCCGGAACAAAACCCGCAAGAAAACTTGAAAATTTCAAGGCAAAGTCACCCCTCGACTGGAAAATATAAAACCTTGAATATCTCGGAAACGGAGGCAGCTAGAGGGTCCAAACTTGCACTTTTTCAAATGGCCCTACCTCGAAAACTGCGGCAGCTAGAGAGTTGATTTGGGTCTTCAAATGCTGCTTGTACCATGCCCTAAAAACCAAAAATAGGATTCCGGAACAAAACCCGCAAGAAAACTTGAAAATTTCAAAGCAAAGTCACCCCTCGACTGGAAAATATAAAACCTTGAATATCTCGGAAACGGAGGCAGCTAGAGGGTCCAAACTTGCACTTTTTCAAATGGCTGTAACTCGAAAACTACGGCAGCTAGAGAGTTGATTTTGGTCTAAAAATGCAGCTTGTACCATGCCCTAAAAACCAAAAATAGGATTCCGGAACAAAACCCGCAAGAAAACTTGAAAATTTCAAGGCAAAGTCACCCCTCGACTGGAAAATATAAAACCTTGAATATCTCGGAAACGGAGGCAGCTAGAGGGTCCAAACTTGCACTTTTTCAAATGGCCCTACCTCGAAAACTGCGGCAGCTAGAGAGTTGATTTGGGTCTTCAAATGCAGCTTGTACCATGCCCTAAAAACCAAAAATAGGATTCCGGAACAAAACCCGCAAGAAAACTTGAAAATTTCAAAGCAAAGTCACCCCTCGACTGGAAAATATAAAACCTTGAATATCTCGGAAACGGAGGCAGCTAGAGGGTCCAAACTTGCACTTTTTCAAATGGCTGCAACTCGAAAACTACGGCAGCTAGAGAGTTGATTTGGGTCTTCAAATGCAGCTTGTACCATGCCCTAAAAACCAAAAATAGGATTCCGGAACAAAACCCGCAAGAAAACTTGAAAATTTCAAGGCAAAGTCACCCCTCGACTGGAAAATATAAAACCTTGAATATCTCGGAAACGGAGGCAGCTAGAGGGTCCAAACTTGCACTTTTTCAAATGGCTGTAACTCGAAAACTACGGCAGCTAGAGAGTTGATTTTGGTCTAAAAATGCAGCTTGTACCATGCCCTAAAAACCAAAAATAGGATTCCGGAACAAAACCCGCAAGAAAACTTGAAAATTTCAAGGCAAAGTCACCCCTCGACTGGAAAATATAGAACCTTGAATATCTCGGAAACGGAGGCAGCTAGAGGGTCCAAACTTGCACTTTTTCAAATGGCTGTAACTCGAAAACTACGGCAGCTAGAGAGTTGATTTTGGTCTAAAAATGCAGCTTGTACCATGCCCTAAAAACCAAAAATAGGATTCCGGAACAAAACCCGCAAGAAAACTTGAAAATTTCAAGGCAAAGTCACCCCTCGACTGGAAAATATAAAACCTTGAATATCTCGGAAACGGAGGCAGCTAGAGGGTCCAAACTTGCACTTTTTCAAATGGCCCTACCTCGAAAACTGCGGCAGCTAGAGAGTTGATTTGGGTCTTCAAATGCAGCTTGTACCATGCCCTAAAAACCAAAAATAGGATTCCGGAACAAAACCCGCAAGAAAACTTGAAAATTTCAAGGCAAAGTCACCCCTCGACTGGAAAATATAAAACCTTGAATATCTCGGAAACGGAGGCAGCTAGAGGGTCCAAACTTGCACTTTTTCAAATGGCTGTAACTCGAAAACTACGGCAGCTAGAGAGTTGATTTGGGTCATCAAATGCAGCTTGTACCATGCCCTAAAAACCAAAAATAGGATTCCGGAACAAAACCCGCAAGAAAACTTGAAAATTTCAAGGCAAAGTCACCCCTCGACTGGAAAATATAAAACCTTGAATATCTCGGAAACGGAGGCAGCTAGAGGGCCCAAACTTGCACTTTTTCAAATGGCCCTACCTCGAAAACTGCGGCAGCTGAAGAGTTGATTTTGGTCTTAAAATGCAGCTTGTACCATGCCCTAAAAACCAAAAATAGGATTCCGGAACAAAACCCGCAAGAAAACTTGAAAATTTCAAGGCAAAGTCACCCCTCGACTGGAAAATATAAAACCTTGAATATCTCGGAAACGGAGGCAGCTAGAGGGTCCAAACTTGCACTTTTTCAAATGGCTGCAACTCGAAAACTACGGCAGCTAGAGAGTTGATTTGGGTCTTCAAATGCAGCTTGTACCATGCCCTAAAAACCAAAAATAGGATTCCGGAACAAAACCCGCAAGAAAACTTGAAAATTTCAAGGCAAAGTCACCCCTCGACTGGAAAATATAAAACCTTGAATATCTCGGAAACGGAGGCAGCTAGAGGGCCCAAACTTGCACTTTTTCAAATGGCCCTACCTCGAAAACTGCGGCAGCTGAAGAGTTGATTTTGGTCTTAAAATGCAGCTTGTACCATGCCCTAAAAACCAAAAATAGGATTCCGGAACAAAACCCGCAAGAAAACTTGAAAATTTCAAGGCAAAGTCACCCCTCGACTGGAAAATATAAAACCTTGAATATCTCGGAAACGGAGGCAGCTAGAGGGTCCAAACTTGCACTTTTTCAAATGGCTGCAACTCGAAAACTACGGCAGCTAGAGAGTTGATTTGGGTCTTCAAATGCAGCTTGTACCATGCCCTAAAAACCAAAAATAGGATTCCGGAACAAAACCCGCAAGAAAACTTGAAAATTTCAAGGCAAAGTCACCCCTCGACTGGAAAATATAAAACCTTGAATATCTCGGAAACGGAGGCAGCTAGAGGGTCCAAACTTGCACTTTTTCAAATGGCTGTAACTCGAAAACTACGGCAGCTAGAGAGTTGATTTTGGTCTAAAAATGCAGCTTGTACCATGCCCTAAAAACCAAAAATAGGATTCCGGAACAAAACCCGCAAGAAAACTTGAAAATTTCAAGGCAAAGTCACCCCTCGACTGGAAAATATAAAACCTTGAATATATCGGAAACGGAGGCAGCTAGAGGGTCCAAACTTGCACTTTTTCAAATGGCTGTAACTCGAAAACTACGGCAGCTAGAGAGTTGATTTTGGTCTAAAAATGCAGCTTGTACCATGCCCTAAAAACCAAAAATAGGATTCCGGAACAAAACCCGCAAGAAAACTTGAAAATTTCAAGGCAAAGTCACCCCTCGACTGGAAAATATAAAACCTTGAATATCTCGGAAACGGAGGCAGCTAGAGGGTCCAAACTTGCACTTTTTCAAATGGCTGTAACTCGAAAACTACGGCAGCTAGAGAGTTGATTTTGGTCTAAAAATGCAGCTTGTACCATGCCCTAAAAACCAAAAATAGGATTCCGGAACAAAACCCGCAAGAAAACTTGAAAATTTCAAGGCAAAGTCACCCCTCGACTGGAAAATATAAAACCTTGAATATATCGGAATCGGAGGCAGCTAGAGGGCCCAAACTTACACTTTTTCAAATGGCCCTACCTCGAAAACTGCGGCAGCTAGAGAGTTGATTTGGGTCTTCAAATGCAGCTTGTACCATGCCCTAAAAACCAAAAATAGGATTCCGGAACAAAACCCGCAAGAAAACTTGAAAATTTCAAGGCAAAGTCACCCCTCGACTGGAAAATATAAAACCTTGAATATCTCGGAAACGGAGGCAGCTAGAGGGTCCAAACTTGCACTTTTTCAAATGGCTGTAACTCGAAAACTACGGCAGCTAGAGAGTTGATTTTGGTCTAAAAATGCAGCTTGTACCATGCCCTAAAAACCAAAAATAGGATTCCGGAACAAAACCCGCAAGAAAACTTGAAAATTTCAAGGCAAAGTCACCCCTCGACTGGAAAATATAAAACCTTGAATATCTCGGAAACGGAGGCAGCTAGAGGGCCCAAACTTGCACTTTTTCAAATGGCCCTACCTCGAAAACTGCGGCAGCTAGAGAGTTGATTTTGGTCTTAAAATGCAGCTTGTACCATGCCCTAAAAACCAAAAATAGGATTCCGGAACAAAACCCGCAAGAAAACTTGAAAATTTCAAGGCAAAGTCACCCCTCGACTGGAAAATATAAAACCTTGAATATCTCGGAAACGGAGGCAGCTAGAGGGTCCAAACTTGCACTTTTTCAAAAGGCTGCAACTCGAAAACTACGGCAGCTAGAGAGTTGATTTGGGTCTTCAAATGCAGCTTGTACCATGCCCTAAAAACCAAAAATAGGATTCCGGAACAAAACCCGCAAGAAAACTTGAAAATTTCAAGGCAAAGTCACCCCTCGACTGGAAAATATAAAACCTTGAATATATCGGAAACGGAGGCAGCTAGAGGGTCCAAACTTGCACTTTTTCAAATGGCTGTAACTCGAAAACTACGGCAGCTAGAGAGTTGATTTTGGTCTAAAAATGCAGCTTGTACCATGCCCTAAAAACCAAAAATAGGATTCCGGAACAAAACCCGCAAGAAAACTTGAAAATTTCAAGGCAAAGTCACCCCTCGACTGGAAAATATAAAACCTTGAATATCTCGGAAACGGAGGCAGCTAGAGGGTCCAAACTTGCACTTTTTCAAATGGCTGCAACTCGAAAACTACGGCAGCTAGAGAGTTGATTTGGGTCTTCAAATGCAGCTTGTACCATGCCCTAAAAACCAAAAATAGGATTCCGGAACAAAACCCGCAAGAAAACTTGAAAATTTCAAGGCAAAGTCACCCCTCGACTGGAAAATATAAAACCTTGAATATCTCGGAAACGGAGGCAGCTAGAGGGTCCAAACTTGCACTTTTTCAAATGGCTGTAACTCGAAAACTACGGCAGCTAGAGAGTTGATTTTGGTCTAAAAATGCAGCTTGTACCATGCCCTAAAAACCAAAAATAGGATTTCGGAACAAAACCCGCAAGAAAACTTGAAAATTTCAAGGCAAAGTCACCCCTCGACTGGAAAATATAAAACCTTGAATATCTCGGAAACGGAGGCAGCTAGAGGGTCCAAACTTGCACTTTTTCAAATGGCTGTAACTCGAAAACTACGGCAGCTAGAGAGTTGATTTTGGTCTAAAAATGCAGCTTGTACCATGCCCTAAAAACCAAAAATAGGATTCCGGAACAAAACCCGCAAGAAAACTTGAAAATTTCAAGGCAAAGTCACCCCTCGACTGGAAAATATAAAACCTTGAATATCTCGGAAACGGAGGCAGCTAGAGGGTCCAAACTTGCACTTTTTCAAATGGCTGTAACTCGAAAACTACGGCAGCTAGAGAGTTGATTTTGGTCTAAAAATGCAGCTTGTACCATGCCCTAAAAACCAAAAATAGGATTCCGGAACAAAACCCGCAAGAAAACTTGAAAATTTCAAGGCAAAGTCACCCCTCGACTGGAAAATATAAAACCTTGAATATCTCGGAAACGGAGGCAGCTAGAGGGTCCAAACTTGCACTTTTTCAAATGGCTGTAACTCGAAAACTACGGCAGCTAGAGAGTTGATTTTGGTCTAAAAATGCAGCTTGTACCATGCCCTAAAAACCAAAAATAGGATTCCGGAACAAAACCCGCAAGAAAACTTGAAAATTTCAAGGCAAAGTCACCCCTCGACTGGAAAATATAAAGCCTTGAATATCTCGGAAACGGAGGCAGCTAGAGGGTCCAAACTTGCACTTTTTCAAATGGCTGTAACTCGAAAACTACGGCAGCTAGAGAGTTGATTTTGGTCTAAAAATGCAGCTTGTACCATGCCCTAAAAACCAAAAATAGGATTCCGGAACAAAACCCGCAAGAAAACTTGAAAATTTCAAGGCAAAGTCACCCCTCGACTGGAAAATATAAAACCTTGAATATATCGGAAACGGAGGCAGCTAGAGGGTCCAAACTTGCACTTTTTCAAATGGCTGTAACTCGAAAACTACGGCAGCTAGAGAGTTGATTTTGGTCTAAAAATGCAGCTTGTACCATGCCCTAAAAACCAAAAATAGGATTCCGGAACAAAACCCGCAAGAAAACTTGAAAATTTCAAGGCAAAGTCACCCCTCGACTGGAAAATATAAAACCTTGAATATCTCGGAAACGGAGGCAGCTAGAGGGTCCAAACTTGCACTTTTTCAAATGGCTGTAACTCGAAAACTACGGCAGCTGGAGAGTTGATTTTGGTCTAAAAATGCAGCTTGTACCATGCCCTAAAAACCAAAAATAGGATTCCGGAACAAAACCCGCAAGAAAACTTGAAAATTTCAAGGCAAAGTCACCCCTCGACTGGAAAATATAAAACCTTGAATATCTCGGAAACGGAGGCAGCTAGAGGGTCCAAACTTGCACTTTTTCAAATGGCTGTAACTCGAAAACTACGGCAGCTAGAGAGTTGATTTTGGTCTTCAAATGCAGCTTGTACCATGCCCTAAAAACCAAAAATAGGATTCCGGAACAAAACCCGCAAGAAAACTTGAAAATTTCAAGGCAAAGTCACCCCTCGACTGGAAAATATAAAACCTTGAATATCTCGGAAACGGAGGCAGCTAGAGGGTCCAAACTTGCACTTTTTCAAATGGCTGTAACTCGAAAACTACGGCAGCTAGAGAGTTGATTTTGGTCTAAAAATGCAGCTTGTACCATGCCCTAAAAACCAAAAATAGGATTCCGGAACAAAACCCGCAAGAAAACTTGAAAATTTCAAGGCAAAGTCACCCCTCGACTGGAAAATATAAAACCTTGAATATCTCGGAAACGGAGCCAGCTAGAGGGTCCAAACTTGCACTTTTTCAAATGGCTGTAACTCGAAAACTACGGCAGCTAGAGAGTTGATTTTGGTCTAAAAATGCAGCTTGTACCATGCCCTAAAAACCAAAAATAGGATTCCGAAACAAAACCCGCAAGAAAACTTGAAAATTTCAAGGCAAAGTCACCCCTCGACTGGAAAATATAAAACCTTGAATATCTCGGAAACGGAGGCAGCTAGAGGGTCCAAACTTGCACTTTTTCAAATGGCTGTAACTCGAAAACTACGGCAGCTAGAGAGTTGATTTTGGTCTAAAAATGCAGCTTGTACCATGCCCTAAAAACCAAAAATAGGATTCCGGAACAAAACCCGCAAGAAAACTTGAAAATTTCAAGGCAAAGTCACCCCTCGACTGGAAAATAAATATAAAACCTTGAATATCTCGGAAACGGAGGCAGCTAGAGGGTCCAAACTTTCACTTTTTCAAATGGCCCTACCTCGAAAACTGCGGCAGCTAGAGAGTTGATTTGGGTCTTCAAATGCTGCTTGTACCATGCCCTAAAAACCAAAAATAGGATTCCGGAACAAAACCCGCAAGAAAACTTGAAAATTTCAAAGCAAAGTCACCCCTCGACTGGAAAATATAAAACCTTGAATATCTCGGAAACGGAGGCAGCTAGAGGGTCCAAACTTGCACTTTTTCAAATGGCCCTACCTCGAAAACTGCGGCAGCTAGAGAGTTGATTTGGGTCTTCAAATGCTGCTTGTACCATGCCCTAAAAACCAAAAATAGGATTCCGGAACAAAACCCGCAAGAAAACTTGAAAATTTCAAGGCAAAGTCACCCCTCGACTGGAAAATATAAAACCTTGAATATCTCGGAAACGGAGGCAGCTAGAGGGTCCAAACTTGCACTTTTTCAAATGGCTGTAACTCGAAAACTACCGCAGCTAGAGAGTTGATTTTGGTCTAAAAATGCAGCTTGTACCATGCCCTAAAAACCAAAAATAGGATTCCGGAACAAAACCCGCAAGAAAACTTGAAAATTTCAAGGCAAAGTCACCCCTCGACTGGAAAATAAAAACCTTGAATATCTCGGAAACGGAGGCAGCTAGAGGGTCCAAACTTGCACTTTTTTCAAATGGCCCTACCTCGAAAACTGCGGCAGCTAGAGAGTTGATTTTGGTCTTAAAATGCAGCTTGTACCATGCCCTAAAAACCAAAAATAGGATTCCGGAACAAAACCCGCAAGAAAACTTGAAAATTTCAAGGCAAAGTCACCCCTCGACTGGAAAATATAAAACCTTGAATATCTCGGAAACGGAGGCAGCTAGAGGGTCCAAACTTGCACTTTTTCAAATGGCTGTAACTCGAAAACTACGGCAGCTAGAGAGTTGATTTTGGTCTAAAAATGCAGCTTGTACCATGCCCTAAAAACCAAAAATAGGATTCCGGAACAAAACCCGCAAGAAAACTTGAAAATTTCAAGGCAAAGTCACCCGTCGACTGGAAAATATAAAACCTTGAATATCTCGGAAACGGAGGCAGCTAGAGGGTCCAAACTTGCACTTTTTCAAATGGCTGTAACTCGAAAACTACGGCAGCTAGAGAGTTGATTTTGGTCTAAAAATGCAGCTTGTACCATGCCCTAAAAACCAAAAATAGGATTCCGGAACAAAACCCGCAAGAAAACTTGAAAATTTCAAGGCAAAGTCACCCCTCGACTGGAAAATAAAATATAAAACCTTGAATATCTCGGAAACGGAGGCAGCTAGAGGGTCCAAACTTTCACTTTTTCAAATGGCCCTACCTCGAAAACTGCGGCAGCTAGAGAGTTGATTTGGGTCTTCAAATGCTGCTTGTACCATGCCCTAAAAACCAAAAATAGGATTCCGGAACAAAACCCGCAAGAAAACTTGAAAATTTCAAGGCAAAGTCACCCCTCGACTGGAAAATATAAAACCTTGAATATCTCGGAAACGGAGGCAGCTAGAGGGTCCAAACTTGCACTTTTTCAAATGGCTGTAACTCGAAAACTACGGCAGCTGGAGAGTTGATTTGGTTCTTCAAATGCAGCTTGTACCATGCCCTAAAAACCAAAAATAGGATTCCGGAACAAAACCCGCAAGAAAACTTGAAAATTTCAAGGCAAAGTCACCCCTCGACTGGAAAATATAAAACCTTGAATATCTCGGAAACGGAGGCAGCTAGAGGGTCCAAACTTGCACTTTTTCAAATGGCCCTACCTCGAAAACTGCGGCAGCTAGAGAGTTGATTTGGGTCTTCAAATGCTGCTTGTACCATGCCCTAAAAACCAAAAATAGGATTCCGGAACAAAACCCGCAAGAAAACTTGAAAATTTCAAGGCAAAGTCACCCCTCGACTGGAAAATATAAAACCTTGAATATCTCGGAAACGGAGGCAGCTAGAGGGTCCAAACTTGCACTTTTTCAAAAGGCTGCAACTCGAAAACTACGGCAGCTAGAGAGTTGATTTGGGTCTTCAAATGCAGCTTGTACCATGCCCTAAAAACCAAAAATAGGATTCCGGAACAAAACCCGCAAGAAAACTTGAAAATTTCAAGGCAAAGTCACCCCTCGACTGGAAAATATAAAACCTTGAATATATCGGAAACGGAGGCAGCTAGAGGGTCCAAACTTGCACTTTTTCAAATGGCTGTAACTCGAAAACTACGGCAGCTAGAGAGTTGATTTTGGTCTAAAAATGCAGCTTGTACCATGCCCTAAAAACCAAAAATAGGATTCCGGAACAAAACCCGCAAGAAAACTTGAAAATTTCAAGGCAAAGTCACCCCTCGACTGGAAAATATAAAACCTTGAATATCTCGGAAACGGAGGCAGCTAGAGGGTCCAAACTTGCACTTTTTCAAATGGCTGCAACTCGAAAACTACGGCAGCTAGAGAGTTGATTTGGGTCTTCAAATGCAGCTTGTACCATGCCCTAAAAACCAAAAATAGGATTCCGGAACAAAACCCGCAAGAAAACTTGAAAATTTCAAGGCAAAGTCACCCCTCGACTGGAAAATATAAAACCTTGAATATCTCGGAAACGGAGGCAGCTAGAGGGTCCAAACTTGCACTTTTTCAAATGGCTGTAACTCGAAAACTACGGCAGCTAGAGAGTTGATTTTGGTCTAAAAATGCAGCTTGTACCATGCCCTAAAAACCAAAAATAGGATTTCGGAACAAAACCCGCAAGAAAACTTGAAAATTTCAAGGCAAAGTCACCCCTCGACTGGAAAATATAAAACCTTGAATATCTCGGAAACGGAGGCAGCTAGAGGGTCCAAACTTGCACTTTTTCAAATGGCTGTAACTCGAAAACTACGGCAGCTAGAGAGTTGATTTTGGTCTAAAAATGCAGCTTGTACCATGCCCTAAAAACCAAAAATAGGATTCCGGAACAAAACCCGCAAGAAAACTTGAAAATTTCAAGGCAAAGTCACCCCTCGACTGGAAAATATAAAACCTTGAATATCTCGGAAACGGAGGCAGCTAGAGGGTCCAAACTTGCACTTTTTCAAATGGCTGTAACTCGAAAACTACGGCAGCTAGAGAGTTGATTTTGGTCTAAAAATGCAGCTTGTACCATGCCCTAAAAACCAAAAATAGGATTCCGGAACAAAACCCGCAAGAAAACTTGAAAATTTCAAGGCAAAGTCACCCCTCGACTGGAAAATATAAAACCTTGAATATCTCGGAAACGGAGGCAGCTAGAGGGTCCAAACTTGCACTTTTTCAAATGGCTGTAACTCGAAAACTACGGCAGCTAGAGAGTTGATTTTGGTCTAAAAATGCAGCTTGTACCATGCCCTAAAAACCAAAAATAGGATTCCGGAACAAAACCCGCAAGAAAACTTGAAAATTTCAAGGCAAAGTCACCCCTCGACTGGAAAATATAAAACCTTGAATATATCGGAAACGGAGGCAGCTAGAGGGTCCAAACTTGCACTTTTTCAAATGGCTGTAACTCGAAAACTACGGCAGCTAGAGAGTTGATTTTGGTCTAAAAATGCAGCTTGTACCATGCCCTAAAAACCAAAAATAGGATTCCGGAACAAAACCCGCAAGAAAACTTGAAAATTTCAAGGCAAAGTCACCCCTCGACTGGAAAATATAAAACCTTGAATATCTCGGAAACGGAGGCAGCTAGAGGGTCCAAACTTGCACTTTTTCAAATGGCTGCAACTCGAAAACTACGGCAGCTAGAGAGTTGATTTGGGTCTTCAAATGCAGCTTGTACCATGCCCTAAAAACCAAAAATAGGATTCCGGAACAAAACCCGCAAGAAAACTTGAAAATTTCAAGGCAAAGTCACCCCTCGACTGGAAAATATAAAACCTTGAATATCTCGGAAACGGAGGCAGCTAGAGGGTCCAAACTTGCACTTTTTCAAATGGCTGTAACTCGAAAACTACGGCAGCTAGAGAGTTGATTTTGGTCTAAAAATGCAGCTTGTACCATGCCCTAAAAACCAAAAATAGGATTTCGGAACAAAACCCGCAAGAAAACTTGAAAATTTCAAGGCAAAGTCACCCCTCGACTGGAAAATATAAAACCTTGAATATCTCGGAAACGGAGGCAGCTAGAGGGTCCAAACTTGCACTTTTTCAAATGGCTGTAACTCGAAAACTACGGCAGCTAGAGAGTTGATTTTGGTCTAAAAATGCAGCTTGTACCATGCCCTAAAAACCAAAAATAGGATTCCGGAACAAAACCCGCAAGAAAACTTGAAAATTTCAAGGCAAAGTCACCCCTCGACTGGAAAATATAAAACCTTGAATATCTCGGAAACGGAGGCAGCTAGAGGGTCCAAACTTGCACTTTTTCAAATGGCTGTAACTCGAAAACTACGGCAGCTAGAGAGTTGATTTTGGTCTAAAAATGCAGCTTGTACCATGCCCTAAAAACCAAAAATAGGATTCCGGAACAAAACCCGCAAGAAAACTTGAAAATTTCAAGGCAAAGTCACCCCTCGACTGGAAAATATAAAACCTTGAATATCTCGGAAACGGAGGCAGCTAGAGGGTCCAAACTTGCACTTTTTCAAATGGCTGTAACTCGAAAACTACGGCAGCTAGAGAGTTGATTTTGGTCTAAAAATGCAGCTTGTACCATGCCCTAAAAACCAAAAATAGGATTCCGGAACAAAACCCGCAAGAAAACTTGAAAATTTCAAGGCAAAGTCACCCCTCGACTGGAAAATATAAAGCCTTGAATATCTCGGAAACGGAGGCAGCTAGAGGGTCCAAACTTGCACTTTTTCAAATGGCTGTAACTCGAAAACTACGGCAGCTAGAGAGTTGATTTTGGTCTAAAAATGCAGCTTGTACCATGCCCTAAAAACCAAAAATAGGATTCCGGAACAAAACCCGCAAGAAAACTTGAAAATTTCAAGGCAAAGTCACCCCTCGACTGGAAAATATAAAACCTTGAATATATCGGAAACGGAGGCAGCTAGAGGGTCCAAACTTGCACTTTTTCAAATGGCTGTAACTCGAAAACTACGGCAGCTAGAGAGTTGATTTTGGTCTAAAAATGCAGCTTGTACCATGCCCTAAAAACCAAAAATAGGATTCCGGAACAAAACCCGCAAGAAAACTTGAAAATTTCAAGGCAAAGTCACCCCTCGACTGGAAAATATAAAACCTTGAATATCTCGGAAACGGAGGCAGCTAGAGGGTCCAAACTTGCACTTTTTCAAATGGCTGTAACTCGAAAACTACGGCAGCTGGAGAGTTGATTTTGGTCTAAAAATGCAGCTTGTACCATGCCCTAAAAACCAAAAATAGGATTCCGGAACAAAACCCGCAAGAAAACTTGAAAATTTCAAGGCAAAGTCACCCCTCGACTGGAAAATATAAAACCTTGAATATCTCGGAAACGGAGGCAGCTAGAGGGTCCAAACTTGCACTTTTTCAAATGGCTGTAACTCGAAAACTACGGCAGCTAGAGAGTTGATTTTGGTCTTCAAATGCAGCTTGTACCATGCCCTAAAAACCAAAAATAGGATTCCGGAACAAAACCCGCAAGAAAACTTGAAAATTTCAAGGCAAAGTCACCCCTCGACTGGAAAATATAAAACCTTGAATATCTCGGAAACGGAGGCAGCTAGAGGGTCCAAACTTGCACTTTTTCAAATGGCTGTAACTCGAAAACTACGGCAGCTAGAGAGTTGATTTTGGTCTAAAAATGCAGCTTGTACCATGCCCTAAAAACCAAAAATAGGATTCCGGAACAAAACCCGCAAGAAAACTTGAAAATTTCAAGGCAAAGTCACCCCTCGACTGGAAAATATAAAACCTTGAATATCTCGGAAACGGAGCCAGCTAGAGGGTCCAAACTTGCACTTTTTCAAATGGCTGTAACTCGAAAACTACGGCAGCTAGAGAGTTGATTTTGGTCTAAAAATGCAGCTTGTACCATGCCCTAAAAACCAAAAATAGGATTCCGAAACAAAACCCGCAAGAAAACTTGAAAATTTCAAGGCAAAGTCACCCCTCGACTGGAAAATATAAAACCTTGAATATCTCGGAAACGGAGGCAGCTAGAGGGTCCAAACTTGCACTTTTTCAAATGGCTGTAACTCGAAAACTACGGCAGCTAGAGAGTTGATTTTGGTCTAAAAATGCAGCTTGTACCATGCCCTAAAAACCAAAAATAGGATTCCGGAACAAAACCCGCAAGAAAACTTGAAAATTTCAAGGCAAAGTCACCCCTCGACTGGAAAATAAAATATAAAACCTTGAATATCTCGGAAACGGAGGCAGCTAGAGGGTCCAAACTTTCACTTTTTCAAATGGCCCTACCTCGAAAACTGCGGCAGCTAGAGAGTTGATTTGGGTCTTCAAATGCTGCTTGTACCATGCCCTAAAAACCAAAAATAGGATTCCGGAACAAAACCCGCAAGAAAACTTGAAAATTTCAAAGCAAAGTCACCCCTCGACTGGAAAATATAAAACCTTGAATATCTCGGAAACGGAGGCAGCTAGAGGGTCCAAACTTGCACTTTTTCAAATGGCCCTACCTCGAAAACTGCGGCAGCTAGAGAGTTGATTTGGGTCTTCAAATGCTGCTTGTACCATGCCCTAAAAACCAAAAATAGGATTCCGGAACAAAACCCGCAAGAAAACTTGAAAATTTCAAGGCAAAGTCACCCCTCGACTGGAAAATATAAAACCTTGAATATCTCGGAAACGGAGGCAGCTAGAGGGTCCAAACTTGCACTTTTTCAAATGGCTGTAACTCGAAAACTACCGCAGCTAGAGAGTTGATTTTGGTCTAAAAATGCAGCTTGTACCATGCCCTAAAAACCAAAAATAGGATTCCGGAACAAAACCCGCAAGAAAACTTGAAAATTTCAAGGCAAAGTCACCCCTCGACTGGAAAATATAAAACCTTGAATATCTCGGAAACGGAGGCAGCTAGAGGGTCCAAACTTGCACTTTTTCAAATGGCCCTACCTCGAAAACTGCGGCAGCTAGAGAGTTGATTTTGGTCTTAAAATGCAGCTTGTACCATGCCCTAAAAACCAAAAATAGGATTCCGGAACAAAACCCGCAAGAAAACTTGAAAATTTCAAGGCAAAGTCACCCCTCGACTGGAAAATATAAAACCTTGAATATCTCGGAAACGGAGGCAGCTAGAGGGTCCAAACTTGCACTTTTTCAAATGGCTGTAACTCGAAAACTACGGCAGCTAGAGAGTTGATTTTGGTCTAAAAATGCAGCTTGTACCATGCCCTAAAAACCAAAAATAGGATTCCGGAACAAAACCCGCAAGAAAACTTGAAAATTTCAAGGCAAAGTCACCCGTCGACTGGAAAATATAAAACCTTGAATATCTCGGAAACGGAGGCAGCTAGAGGGTCCAAACTTGCACTTTTTCAAATGGCTGTAACTCGAAAACTACGGCAGCTAGAGAGTTGATTTTGGTCTAAAAATGCAGCTTGTACCATGCCCTAAAAACCAAAAATAGGATTCCGGAACAAAACCCGCAAGAAAACTTGAAAATTTCAAGGCAAAGTCACCCCTCGACTGGAAAATAAAATATAAAACCTTGAATATCTCGGAAACGGAGGCAGCTAGAGGGTCCAAACTTTCACTTTTTCAAATGGCCCTACCTCGAAAACTGCGGCAGCTAGAGAGTTGATTTGGGTCTTCAAATGCTGCTTGTACCATGCCCTAAAAACCAAAAATAGGATTCCGGAACAAAACCCGCAAGAAAACTTGAAAATTTCAAGGCAAAGTCACCCCTCGACTGGAAAATATAAAACCTTGAATATCTCGGAAACGGAGGCAGCTAGAGGGTCCAAACTTGCACTTTTTCAAATGGCTGTAACTCGAAAACTACGGCAGCTGGAGAGTTGATTTGGTTCTTCAAATGCAGCTTGTACCATGCCCTAAAAACCAAAAATAGGATTCCGGAACAAAACCCGCAAGAAAACTTGAAAATTTCAAGGCAAAGTCACCCCTCGACTGGAAAATATAAAACCTTGAATATCTCGGAAACGGAGGCAGCTAGAGGGTCCAAACTTGCACTTTTTCAAATGGCCCTACCTCGAAAACTGCGGCAGCTAGAGAGTTGATTTGGGTCTTCAAATGCTGCTTGTACCATGCCCTAAAAACCAAAAATAGGATTCCGGAACAAAACCCGCAAGAAAACTTGAAAATTTCAAGGCAAAGTCACCCCTCGACTGGAAAATATAAAACCTTGAATATCTCGGAAACGGAGGCAGCTAGAGGGTCCAAACTTGCACTTTTTCAAATGGCTGTAACTCGAAAACTACGGCAGCTAGAGAGTTGATTTTGGTCTAAAAATGCAGCTTGTACCATGCCCTAAAAACCAAAAATAGGATTCCGGAACAAAACCCGCAAGAAAACTTGAAAATTTCAAGGCAAAGTCACCCCTCGACTGGAAAATATAAAACCTTGAATATCTCGGAAACGGAGCCAGCTAGAGGGTCCAAACTTGCACTTTTTCAAATGGCTGTAACTCGAAAACTACGGCAGCTAGAGAGTTGATTTTGGTCTAAAAATGCAGCTTGTACCATGCCCTAAAAACCAAAAATAGGATTCCGAAACAAAACCCGCAAGAAAACTTGAAAATTTCAAGGCAAAGTCACCCCTCGACTGGAAAATATAAAACCTTGAATATCTCGGAAACGGAGGCAGCTAGAGGGTCCAAACTTGCACTTTTTCAAATGGCTGTAACTCGAAAACTACGGCAGCTAGAGAGTTGATTTTGGTCTAAAAATGCAGCTTGTACCATGCCCTAAAAACCAAAAATAGGATTCCGGAACAAAACCCGCAAGAAAACTTGAAAATTTCAAGGCAAAGTCACCCCTCGACTGGAAAATAAAATATAAAACCTTGAATATCTCGGAAACGGAGGCAGCTAGAGGGTCCAAACTTTCACTTTTTCAAATGGCCCTACCTCGAAAACTGCGGCAGCTAGAGAGTTGATTTGGGTCTTCAAATGCTGCTTGTACCATGCCCTAAAAACCAAAAATAGGATTCCGGAACAAAACCCGCAAGAAAACTTGAAAATTTCAAAGCAAAGTCACCCCTCGACTGGAAAATATAAAACCTTGAATATCTCGGAAACGGAGGCAGCTAGAGGGTCCAAACTTGCACTTTTTCAAATGGCCCTACCTCGAAAACTGCGGCAGCTAGAGAGTTGATTTGGGTCTTCAAATGCTGCTTGTACCATGCCCTAAAAACCAAAAATAGGATTCCTGAACAAAACCCGCAAGAAAACTTGAAAATTTCAAGGCAAAGTCACCCCTCGACTGGAAAATATAAAACCTTGAATATCTCGGAAACGGAGGCAGCTAGAGGGTCCAAACTTGCACTTTTTCAAATGGCTGTAACTCGAAAACTACGGCAGCTAGAGAGTTGATTTTGGTCTAAAAATGCAGCTTGTACCATGCCCTAAAAACCAAAAATAGGATTCCGGAACAAAACCCGCAAGAAAACTTGAAAATTTCAAGGCAAAGTCACCCCTCGACTGGAAAATATAAAACCTTGAATATCTCGGAAACGGAGGCAGCTAGAGGGTCCAAACTTGCACTTTTTCAAATGGCCCTACCTCGAAAACTGCGGCAGCTAGAGAGTTGATTTTGGTCTTAAAATGCAGCTTGTACCATGCCCTAAAAACCAAAAATAGGATTCCGGAACAAAACCCGCAAGAAAACTTGAAAATTTCAAGGCAAAGTCACCCCTCGACTGGAAAATATAAAACCTTGAATATCTCGGAAACGGAGGCAGCTAGAGGGTCCAAACTTGCACTTTTTCAAATGGCCCTACCTCGAAAACTGCGGCAGCTAGAGAGTTGATTTTGGTCTAAAAATGCAGCTTGTACCATGCCCTAAAAACCAAAAATAGGATTCCGGAACAAAACCCGCAAGAAAACTTGAAAATTTCAAGGCAAAGTCACCCGTCGACTGGAAAATATAAAACCTTGAATATCTCGGAAACGGAGGCAGCTAGAGGGTCCAAACTTGCACTTTTTCAAATGGCTGTAACTCGAAAACTACGGCAGCTAGAGAGTTGATTTTGGTCTAAAAATGCAGCTTGTACCATGCCCTAAAAACCAAAAATAGGATTCCGGAACAAAACCCGCAAGAAAACTTGAAAATTTCAAGGCAAAGTCACCCCTCGACTGGAAAATAAAATATAAAACCTTGAATATCTCGGAAACGGAGGCAGCTAGAGGGTCCAAAGTTTCACTTTTTCAAATGGCCCTACCTCGAAAACTGCGGCAGCTAGAGAGTTGATTTGGGTCTTCAAATGCTGCTTGTACCATGCCCTAAAAACCAAAAATAGGATTCCGGAACAAAACCCGCAAGAAAACTTGAAAATTTCAAGGCAAAGTCACCCCTCGACTGGAAAATATAAAACCTTGAATATCTCGGAAACGGAGGCAGCTAGAGGGTCCAAACTTGCACTTTTTCAAATGGCTGTAACTCGAAAACTACGGCAGCTGGAGAGTTGATTTGGTTCTTCAAATGCAGCTTGTACCATGCCCTAAAAACCAAAAATAGGATTCCGGAACAAAACCCGCAAGAAAACTTGAAAATTTCAAGGCAAAGTCACCCCTCGACTGGAAAATATAAAACCTTGAATATCTCGGAAACGGAGGCAGCTAGAGGGTCCAAACTTGCACTTTTTCAAATGGCCCTACCTCGAAAACTGCGGCAGCTAGAGAGTTGATTTGGGTCTTCAAATGCTGCTTGTACCATGCCCTAAAAACCAAAAATAGGATTCCGGAACAAAACCCGCAAGAAAACTTGAAAATTTCAAGGCAAAGTCACCCGTCGACTGGAAAATATAAAACCTTGAATATCTCGGAAACGGAGGCAGCTAGAGGGTCCAAACTTGCACTTTTTCAAATGGCTGTAACTCGAAAACTACGGCAGCTAGAGAGTTGATTTTGGTCTAAAAATGCAGCTTGTACCATGCCCTAAAAAACCAAAAATAGGATTCCGGAACAAAACCCGCAAGAAAACTTGAAAATTTCAAGGCAAAGTCACCCCTCGACTGGAAAATATAAAACCTTGAATATCTCGGAAACGGAGGCAGCTAGAGGGTCCAAACTTGCACTTTTTTCAAATGGCCCTACCTCGAAAACTGCGGCAGCTAGAGAGTTGATTTTGGTCTTAAAATGCAGCTTGTACCATGCCCTAAAAACCAAAAATAGGACTCCGGAACAAAACCCGCAAGAAAACTTGAAAATTTCAAAGCAAAGTCACCCCTCGACTGGAAAATATAAAACCTTGAATATCTCGGAAACGGAGGCAGCTAGAGGGTCCAAACTTGCACTTTTTCAAATGGCTGTAACTCGAAAACTACGGCAGCTAGAGAGTTGATTTTGGTCTAAAAATGCAGCTTGTACCATGCCCTAAAAACCAAAAATAGGATTCCGGAACAAAACCCGCAAGAAAACTTGAAAATTTCAAGGCAAATTCACCCCTCGACTGGAAAATAAAATATAAAACCTTGAATATCTCGGAAACGGAGGCAGCTAGAGGGTCCAAACTTTCACTTTTTCAAATGGCCCTACCTCGAAAACTGCGGCAGCTAGAGAGTTGATTTGGGTCTTCAAATGCTGCTTGTACCATGCCCTAAAAACCAAAAATAGGATTCCGGAACAAAACCCGCAAGAAAACTTGAAAATTTCAAAGCAAAGTCACCCCTCGACTGGAAAATATAAAACCTTGAATATCTCGGAAACGGAGGCAGCTAGAGGGTCCAAACTTGCACTTTTTCAAATGGCCCTACCTCGAAAACTGCGGCAGCTAGAGAGTTGATTTGGGTCTTCAAATGCTGCTTGTACCATGCCCTAAAAACCAAAAATAGGATTCCGGAACAAAACCCGCAAGAAAACTTGAAAATTTCAAGGCAAAGTCACCCCTCGACTGGAAAATATAAAACCTTGAATATCTCGGAAACGGAGGCAGCTAGAGGGTCCAAACTTGCACTTTTTCAAATGGCTGTAACTCGAAAACTACGGCAGCTAGAGAGTTGATTTTGGTCTAAAAATGCAGCTTGTACCATGCCCTAAAAACCAAAAATAGGATTCCGGAACAAAACCCGCAAGAAAACTTGAAAATTTCAAGGCAAAGTCACCCCTCGACTGGAAAATATAAAACCTTGAATATCTCGGAAACGGAGGCAGCTAGAGGGTCCAAACTTGCACTTTTTCAAATGGCCCTACCTCGAAAACTGCGGCAGCTAGAGAGTTGATTTTGGTCTTAAAATGCAGCTTGTACCATGCCCTAAAAACCAAAAATAGGATTCCGGAACAAAACCCGCAAGAAAACTTGAAAATTTCATGGCAAAGTCACCCCTCGACTGGAAAATATAAAACCTTGAATATCTCGGAAACGGAGGCAGCTAGAGGGTCCAAACTTGCACTTTTTCAAATGGCTGTAACTCGAAAACTACGGCAGCTAGAGAGTTGATTTTGGTTTAAAAATGCAGCTTGTACCATGCCCTAAAAACCAAAAATAGGATTCCGGAACAAAACCCGCAAGAAAACTTGAAAATTTCAAGGCAAAGTCACCCCTCGACTGGAAAATATAAAACCTTGAATATCTCGGAAACGGAGGCAGCTAGAGGGTCCAAACTTGCACTTTTTCAAATGGCTGTAACTCGAAAACTACGGCAGCTAGAGAGTTGATTTTGGTCTAAAAATGCAGCTTGTACCATGCCCTAAAAACCAAAAATAGGATTCCGGAACAAAACCCGCAAGAAAACTTGAAAATTTCAAGGCAAAGTCACCCCTCGACTGGAAAATATAAAACCTTGAATATCTCGGAAACGGAGGCAGCTAGAGGGTCCAAACTTGCACTTTTTCAAATGGCTGTAACTCGAAAACTACGGCAGCTAGAGAGTTGATTTTGGTCTAAAAATGCAGCTTGTACCATGCCCTAAAAACCAAAAATAGGATTCCGGAACAAAACCCGCAAGAAAACTTGAAAATTTCAAGGCAAAGTCACCCCTCGACTGGAAAATAAAATACAAAACCTTGAATATCTCGGAAACGGAGGCAGCTAGAGGGTCCAAACTTTCACTTTTTCAAATGGCCCTACCTCGAAAACTGCGGCAGCTAGAGAGTTGATTTGGGTCTTCAAATGCTGCTTGTACCATGCCCTAAAAACCAAAAATAGGATTCCGGAACAAAACCCGCAAGAAAACTTGAAAATTTCAAGGCAAAGTCACCCCTCGACTGGAAAATATAAAACCTTGAATATCTCGGAAACGGAGGCAGCTAGAGGGTCCAAACTTGCACTTTTTCAAATGGCTGTAACTCGAAAACTACGGCAGCTGGAGAGTTGATTTGGTTCTTCAAATGCAGCTTGTACCATGCCCTAAAAACCAAAAATAGGATTCCGGAACAAAACCCGCAAGAAAACTTGAAAATTTCAAGGCAAAGTCACCCCTCGACTGGAAAATATAAAACCTTGAATATCTCGGAAACGGAGGCAGCTAGAGGGTCCAAACTTGCACTTTTTCAAATGGCCCTACCTCGAAAACTGCGGCAGCTAGAGAGTTGATTTGGGTCTTCAAATGCTGCTTGTACCATGCCCTAAAAACCAAAAATAGGATTCCGGAACAAAACCCGCAAGAAAACTTGAAAATTTCAAGGCAAAGTCACCCGTCGACTGGAAAATATAAAACCTTGAATATCTCGGAAACGGAGGCAGCTAGAGGGTCCAAACTTGCACTTTTTCAAATGGCTGTAACTCGAAAACTACGGCAGCTAGAGAGTTGATTTTGGTCTAAAAATGCAGCTTGTACCATGCCCTAAAAAACCAAAAATAGGATTCCGGAACAAAACCCGCAAGAAAACTTGAAAATTTCAAGGCAAAGTCACCCCTCGACTGGAAAATATAAAACCTTGAATATCTCGGAAACGGAGGCAGCTAGAGGGTCCAAACTTGCACTTTTTTCAAATGGCCCTACCTCGAAAACTGCGGCAGCTAGAGAGTTGATTTTGGTCTTAAAATGCAGCTTGTACCATGCCCTAAAAACCAAAAATAGGACTCCGGAACAAAACCCGCAAGAAAACTTGAAAATTTCAAAGCAAAGTCACCCCTCGACTGGAAAATATAAAACCTTGAATATCTCGGAAACGGAGGCAGCTAGAGGGTCCAAACTTGCACTTTTTCAAATGGCTGTAACTCGAAAACTACGGCAGCTAGAGAGTTGATTTTGGTCTAAAAATGCAGCTTGTACCATGCCCTAAAAACCAAAAATAGGATTCCGGAACAAAACCCGCAAGAAAACTTGAAAATTTCAAGGCAAAGTCACCCCTCGACTGGAAAATATAAAACCTTGAATATCTCGGAAACGGAGGCAGCTAGAGGGTCCAAACTTGCACTTTTTCAAATGGCCCTACCTCGAAAACTGCGGCAGCTAGAGAGTTGATTTTGGTCTTAAAATGCAGCTTGTACCATGCCCTAAAAACCAAAAATAGGATTCCGGAACAAAACCCGCAAGAAAACTTGAAAATTTCAAGGCAAAGTCACCCCTCGACTGGAAAATATAAAACCTTGAATATCTCGGAAACGGAGGCAGCTAGAGGGTCCAAACTTGCACTTTTTCAAATGGCTGTAACTCGAAAACTACGGCAGCTAGAGAGTTGATTTTGGTTTAAAAATGCAGCTTGTACCATGCCCTAAAAACCAAAAATAGGATTCCGGAACAAAACCCGCAAGAAAACTTGAAAATTTCAAGGCAAAGTCACCCCTCGACTGGAAAATATAAAACCTTGAATATCTCGGAAACGGAGGCAGCTAGAGGGTCCAAACTTGCACTTTTTCAAATGGCTGTAACTCGAAAACTACGGCAGCTAGAGAGTTGATTTTGGTCTAAAAATGCAGCTTGTACCATGCCCTAAAAACCAAAAATAGGATTCCGGAACAAAACCCGCAAGAAAACTTGAAAATTTCAAGGCAAAGTCACCCCTCGACTGGAAAATATAAAACCTTGAATATCTCGGAAACGGAGGCAGCTAGAGGGTCCAAACTTGCACTTTTTCAAATGGCTGTAACTCGAAAACTACGGCAGCTAGAGAGTTGATTTTGGTCTAAAAATGCAGCTTGTACCATGCCCTAAAAACCAAAAATAGGATTCCGGAACAAAACCCGCAAGAAAACTTGAAAATTTCAAGGCAAAGTCACCCCTCGACTGGAAAATAAAATACAAAACCTTGAATATCTCGGAAACGGAGGCAGCTAGAGGGTCCAAACTTTCACTTTTTCAAATGGCCCTACCTCGAAAACTGCGGCAGCTAGAGAGTTGATTTGGGTCTTCAAATGCTGCTTGTACCATGCCCTAAAAACCAAAAATAGGATTCCGGAACAAAACCCGCAAGAAAACTTGAAAATTTCAAGGCAAAGTCACCCCTCGACTGGAAAATATAAAACCTTGAATATCTCGGAAACGGAGGCAGCTAGAGGGTCCAAACTTGCACTTTTTCAAATGGCTGTAACTCGAAAACTACGGCAGCTGGAGAGTTGATTTGGTTCTTCAAATGCAGCTTGTACCATGCCCTAAAAACCAAAAATAGGATTCCGGAACAAAACCCGCAAGAAAACTTGAAAATTTCAAGGCAAAGTCACCCCTCGACTGGAAAATATAAAACCTTGAATATCTCGGAAACGGAGGCAGCTAGAGGGTCCAAACTTGCACTTTTTCAAATGGCCCTACCTCGAAAACTGCGGCAGCTAGAGAGTTGATTTGGGTCTTCAAATGCTGCTTGTACCATGCCCTAAAAACCAAAAATAGGATTCCGGAACAAAACCCGCAAGAAAACTTGAAAATTTCAAGGCAAAGTCACCCGTCGACTGGAAAATATAAAACCTTGAATATCTCGGAAACGGAGGCAGCTAGAGGGTCCAAACTTGCACTTTTTCAAATGGCTGTAACTCGAAAACTACGGCAGCTAGAGAGTTGATTTTGGTCTAAAAATGCAGCTTGTACCATGCCCTAAAAAACCAAAAATAGGATTCCGGAACAAAACCCGCAAGAAAACTTGAAAATTTCAAGGCAAAGTCACCCCTCGACTGGAAAATATAAAACCTTGAATATCTCGGAAACGGAGGCAGCTAGAGGGTCCAAACTTGCACTTTTTTCAAATGGCCCTACCTCGAAAACTGCGGCAGCTAGAGAGTTGATTTTGGTCTTAAAATGCAGCTTGTACCATGCCCTAAAAACCAAAAATAGGACTCCGGAACAAAACCCGCAAGAAAACTTGAAAATTTCAAAGCAAAGTCACCCCTCGACTGGAAAATATAAAACCTTGAATATCTCGGAAACGGAGGCAGCTAGAGGGTCCAAACTTGCACTTTTTCAAATGGCTGTAACTCGAAAACTACGGCAGCTAGAGAGTTGATTTTGGTCTAAAAATGCAGCTTGTACCATGCCCTAAAAACCAAAAATAGGATTCCGGAACAAAACCCGCAAGAAAACTTGAAAATTTCAAGGCAAAGTCACCCCTCGACTGGAAAATATAAAACCTTGAATATCTCGGAAACGGAGGCAGCTAGAGGGTCCAAACTTGCACTTTTTCAAATGGCCCTACCTCGAAAACTGCGGCAGCTAGAGAGTTGATTTTGGTCTTAAAATGCAGCTTGTACCATGCCCTAAAAACCAAAAATAGGATTCCGGAACAAAACCCGCAAGAAAACTTGAAAATTTCAAGGCAAAGTCACCCCTCGACTGGAAAATATAAAACCTTGAATATCTCGGAAACGGAGGCAGCTAGAGGGTCCAAACTTGCACTTTTTCAAATGGCTGTAACTCGAAAACTACGGCAGCTAGAGAGTTGATTTTGGTTTAAAAATGCAGCTTGTACCATGCCCTAAAAACCAAAAATAGGATTCCGGAACAAAACCCGCAAGAAAACTTGAAAATTTCAAGGCAAAGTCACCCCTCGACTGGTAAATATAAAACCTTGAATATCTCGGAAACGGAGGCAGCTAGAGGGTCCAAACTTGCACTTTTTCAAATGGCTGTAACTCGAAAACTACGGCAGCTAGAGAGTTGATTTTGGTCTAAAAATGCAGCTTGTACCATGCCCTAAAAACCAAAAATAGGATTCCGGAACAAAACCCGCAAGAAAACTTGAAAATTTCAAGGCAAAGTCACCCCTCGACTGGAAAATATAAAACCTTGAATATCTCGGAAACGGAGGCAGCTAGAGGGTCCAAACTTGCACTTTTTCAAATGGCTGTAACTCGAAAACTACGGCAGCTAGAGAGTTGATTTTGGTCTTAAAATGCAGCTTGTACCATGCCCTAAAAACCAAAAATAGGATTCCGGAACAAAACCCGCAAGAAAACTTGAAAATTTCAAGGCAAAGTCACCCCTCGACTGGAAAATAAAATACAAAACCTTGAATATCTCGGAAACGGAGGCAGCTAGAGGGTCCAAACTTTCACTTTTTCAAATGGCCCTACCTCGAAAACTGCGGCAGCTAGAGAGTTGATTTGGGTCTTCAAATGCTGCTTGTACCATGCCCTAAAAACCAAAAATAGGATTCCGGAACAAAACCCGCAAGAAAACTTGAAAATTTCAAGGCAAAGTCACCCGTCGACTGGAAAATATAAAACCTTGAATATCTCGGAAACGGAGGCAGCTAGAGGGTCCAAACTTGCACTTTTTCAAATGGCTGTAACTCGAAAACTACGGCAGCTAGAGAGTTGATTTTGGTCTAAAAATGCAGCTTGTACCATGCCCTAAAAAACCAAAAATAGGATTCCGGAACAAAACCCGCAAGAAAACTTGAAAATTTCAAGGCAAAGTCACCCCTCGACTGGAAAATATAAAACCTTGAATATCTCGGAAACGGAGGCAGCTAGAGGGTCCAAACTTGCACTTTTTCAAATGGCTGTAACTCGAAAACTACGGCAGCTAGAGAGTTGATTTTGGTCTAAAAATGCAGCTTGTACCATGCCCTAAAAACCAAAAATAGGATTCCGGAACAAAACCCGCAAGAAAACTTGAAAATTTCAAGGCAAAGTCACCCCTCGACTGGAAAATATAAAACCTTGAATATCTCGGAAACGGAGGCAGCTAGAGGGTCCAAACTTGCACTTTTTCAAATGGCTGTAACTCGAAAACTACGGCAGCTAGAGAGTTGATTTTGGTCTTAAAATGCAGCTTGTACCATGCCCTAAAAACCAAAAATAGGATTCCGGAACAAAACCCGCAAGAAAACTTGAAAATTTCAAGGCAAAGTCACCCCTCGACTGGAAAATAAAATACAAAACCTTGAATATCTCGGAAACGGAGGCAGCTAGAGGGTCCAAACTTTCACTTTTTCAAATGGCCCTACCTCGAAAACTGCGGCAGCTAGAGAGTTGATTTGGGTCTTCAAATGCTGCTTGTACCATGCCCTAAAAACCAAAAATAGGATTCCGGAACAAAACCCGCAAGAAAACTTGAAAATTTCAAGGCAAAGTCACCCCTCGACTGGAAAATATAAAACCTTGAATATCTCGGAAACGGAGGCAGCTAGAGGGTCCAAACTTGCACTTTTTCAAATGGCTGTAACTCGAAAACTACGGCAGCTAGAGAGTTGATTTTGGTCTTAAAATGCAGCTTGTACCATGCCCTAAAAACCAAAAATAGGATTCCGGAACAAAACCCGCAAGAAAACTTGAAAATTTCAAGGCAAAGTCACCCCTCGACTGGAAAATAAAATACAAAACCTTGAATATCTCGGAAACGGAGGCAGCTAGAGGGTCCAAACTTGCACTTTTTCAAATGGCTGTAACTCGAAAACTACGGCAGCTAGAGAGTTGATTTGGGTCTTCAAATGCTGCTTGTACCATGCCCTAAAAACCAAAAATAGGATTCCGGAACAAAACCCGCAAGAAAACTTGAAAATTTCAAGGCAAAGTCACCCCTCGACTGGAAAATATAAAACCTTGAATATCTCGGAAACGGAGGCAGCTAGAGGGTCCAAACTTGCACTTTTTCAAATGGCCCTACCTCGAAAACTGCGGCAGCTAGAGAGTTGATTTTGGTCTAAAAATGCAGCTTGTACCATGCCCTAAAAACCAAAAATAGGATTCCGGAACAAAACCCGCAAGAAAACTTGAAAATTTCAAGGCAAAGTCACCCCTCGACTGGAAAATATAAAACCTTGAATATCTCGGAAACGGAGGCAGCTAGAGGGTCCAAACTTGCACTTTTTCAAATGGCTGTAACTCGAAAACTACGGCAGCTAGAGAGTTGATTTTGGTCTTAAAATGCAGCTTGTACCATGCCCTAAAAACCAAAAATAGGATTCCGGAACAAAACCCGCAAGAAAACTTGAAAATTTCAAGGCAAAGTCACCCCTCGACTGGAAAATAAAATACAAAACCTTGAATATCTCGGAAACGGAGGCAGCTAGAGGGTCCAAACTTTCACTTTTTCAAATGGCCCTACCTCGAAAACTGCGGCAGCTAGAGAGTTGATTTGGGTCTTCAAATGCTGCTTGTACCATGCCCTAAAAACCAAAAATAGGATTCCGGAACAAAACCCGCAAGAAAACTTGAAAATTTCAAGGCAAAGTCACCCCTCGACTGGAAAATATAAAACCTTGAATATCTCGGAAACGGAGGCAGCTAGAGGGTCCAAACTTGCACTTTTTCAAATGGCTGTAACTCGAAAACTACGGCAGCTAGAGAGTTGATTTTGGTCTTAAAATGCAGCTTGTACCATGCCCTAAAAACCAAAAATAGGATTCCGGAACAAAACCCGCAAGAAAACTTGAAAATTTCAAGGCAAAGTCACCCCTCGACTGGAAAATAAAATACAAAACCTTGAATATCTCGGAAACGGAGGCAGCTAGAGGGTCCAAACTTTCACTTTTTCAAATGGCCCTACCTCGAAAACTGCGGCAGCTAGAGAGTTGATTTGGGTCTTCAAATGCTGCTTGTACCATGCCCTAAAAACCAAAAATAGGATTCCGGAACAAAACCCGCAAGAAAACTTGAAAATTTCAAGGCAAAGTCACCCCTCGACTGGAAAATATAAAACCTTGAATATCTCGGAAACGGAGGCAGCTAGAGGGTCCAAACTTGCACTTTTTCAAATGGCCCTACCTCGAAAACTGCGGCAGCTAGAGAGTTGATTTTGGTCTTAAAATGCAGCTTGTACCATGCCCTAAAAACCAAAAATAGGATTCCGGAACAAAACCCGCAAGAAAACTTGAAAATTTCAAGGCAAAGTCACCCCTCGACTGGAAAATATAAAACCTTGAATATCTCGGAAACGGAGGCAGCTAGAGGGTCCAAACTTGCACTTTTTCAAATGGCTGTAACTCGAAAACTACGGCAGCTAGAGAGTTGATTTTGGTCTTAAAATGCAGCTTGTACCATGCCCTAAAAACCAAAAATAGGATTCCGGAACAAAACCCGCAAGAAAACTTGAAAATTTCAAGGCAAAGTCACCCCTCGACTGGAAAATAAAATACAAAACCTTGAATATCTCGGAAACGGAGGCAGCTAGAGGGTCCAAACTTTCACTTTTTCAAATGGCCCTACCTCGAAAACTGCGGCAGCTAGAGAGTTGATTTGGGTCTTCAAATGCTGCTTGTACCATGCCCTAAAAACCAAAAATAGGATTCCGGAACAAAACCCGCAAGAAAACTTGAAAATTTCAAGGCAAAGTCACCCCTCGACTGGAAAATATAAAACCTTGAATATCTCGGAAACGGAGGCAGCTAGAGGGTCCAAACTTGCACTTTTTCAAATGGCTGTAACTCGAAAACTACGGCAGCTGGAGAGTTGATTTGGTTCTTCAAATGCAGCTTGTACCATGCCCTAAAAACCAAAAATAGGATTCCGGAACAAAACCCGCAAGAAAACTTGAAAATTTCAAGGCAAAGTCACCCCTCGACTGGAAAATATAAAACCTTGAATATCTCGGAAACGGAGGCAGCTAGAGGGTCCAAACTTGCACTTTTTCAAATGGCCCTACCTCGAAAACTGCGGCAGCTAGAGAGTTGATTTGGGTCTTCAAATGCTGCTTGTACCATGCCCTAAAAACCAAAAATAGGATTCCGGAACAAAACCCGCAAGAAAACTTGAAAATTTCAAGGCAAAGTCACCCGTCGACTGGAAAATATAAAACCTTGAATATCTCGGAAACGGAGGCAGCTAGAGGGTCCAAACTTGCACTTTTTCAAATGGCTGTAACTCGAAAACTACGGCAGCTAGAGAGTTGATTTTGGTCTAAAAATGCAGCTTGTACCATGCCCTAAAAAACCAAAAATAGGATTCCGGAACAAAACCCGCAAGAAAACTTGAAAATTTCAAGGCAAAGTCACCCCTCGACTGGAAAATATAAAACCTTGAATATCTCGGAAACGGAGGCAGCTAGAGGGTCCAAACTTGCACTTTTTTCAAATGGCCCTACCTCGAAAACTGCGGCAGCTAGAGAGTTGATTTTGGTCTTAAAATGCAGCTTGTACCATGCCCTAAAAACCAAAAATAGGACTCCGGAACAAAACCCGCAAGAAAACTTGAAAATTTCAAAGCAAAGTCACCCCTCGACTGGAAAATATAAAACCTTGAATATCTCGGAAACGGAGGCAGCTAGAGGGTCCAAACTTGCACTTTTTCAAATGGCTGTAACTCGAAAACTACGGCAGCTAGAGAGTTGATTTTGGTCTAAAAATGCAGCTTGTACCATGCCCTAAAAACCAAAAATAGGATTCCGGAACAAAACCCGCAAGAAAACTTGAAAATTTCAAGGCAAAGTCACCCCTCGACTGGAAAATATAAAACCTTGAATATCTCGGAAACGGAGGCAGCTAGAGGGTCCAAACTTGCACTTTTTCAAATGGCCCTACCTCGAAAACTGCGGCAGCTAGAGAGTTGATTTTGGTCTTAAAATGCAGCTTGTACCATGCCCTAAAAACCAAAAATAGGATTCCGGAACAAAACCCGCAAGAAAACTTGAAAATTTCAAGGCAAAGTCACCCCTCGACTGGAAAATATAAAACCTTGAATATCTCGGAAACGGAGGCAGCTAGAGGGTCCAAACTTGCACTTTTTCAAATGGCTGTAACTCGAAAACTACGGCAGCTAGAGAGTTGATTTTGGTTTAAAAATGCAGCTTGTACCATGCCCTAAAAACCAAAAATAGGATTCCGGAACAAAACCCGCAAGAAAACTTGAAAATTTCAAGGCAAAGTCACCCCTCGACTGGAAAATATAAAACCTTGAATATCTCGGAAACGGAGGCAGCTAGAGGGTCCAAACTTGCACTTTTTCAAATGGCTGTAACTCGAAAACTACGGCAGCTAGAGAGTTGATTTTGGTCTAAAAATGCAGCTTGTACCATGCCCTAAAAACCAAAAATAGGATTCCGGAACAAAACCCGCAAGAAAACTTGAAAATTTCAAGGCAAAGTCACCCCTCGACTGGAAAATATAAAACCTTGAATATCTCGGAAACGGAGGCAGCTAGAGGGTCCAAACTTGCACTTTTTCAAATGGCTGTAACTCGAAAACTACGGCAGCTAGAGAGTTGATTTTGGTCTAAAAATGCAGCTTGTACCATGCCCTAAAAACCAAAAATAGGATTCCGGAACAAAACCCGCAAGAAAACTTGAAAATTTCAAGGCAAAGTCACCCCTCGACTGGAAAATAAAATACAAAACCTTGAATATCTCGGAAACGGAGGCAGCTAGAGGGTCCAAACTTTCACTTTTTCAAATGGCCCTACCTCGAAAACTGCGGCAGCTAGAGAGTTGATTTGGGTCTTCAAATGCTGCTTGTACCATGCCCTAAAAACCAAAAATAGGATTCCGGAACAAAACCCGCAAGAAAACTTGAAAATTTCAAGGCAAAGTCACCCCTCGACTGGAAAATATAAAACCTTGAATATCTCGGAAACGGAGGCAGCTAGAGGGTCCAAACTTGCACTTTTTCAAATGGCTGTAACTCGAAAACTACGGCAGCTGGAGAGTTGATTTGGTTCTTCAAATGCAGCTTGTACCATGCCCTAAAAACCAAAAATAGGATTCCGGAACAAAACCCGCAAGAAAACTTGAAAATTTCAAGGCAAAGTCACCCCTCGACTGGAAAATATAAAACCTTGAATATCTCGGAAACGGAGGCAGCTAGAGGGTCCAAACTTGCACTTTTTCAAATGGCCCTACCTCGAAAACTGCGGCAGCTAGAGAGTTGATTTGGGTCTTCAAATGCTGCTTGTACCATGCCCTAAAAACCAAAAATAGGATTCCGGAACAAAACCCGCAAGAAAACTTGAAAATTTCAAGGCAAAGTCACCCGTCGACTGGAAAATATAAAACCTTGAATATCTCGGAAACGGAGGCAGCTAGAGGGTCCAAACTTGCACTTTTTCAAATGGCTGTAACTCGAAAACTACGGCAGCTAGAGAGTTGATTTTGGTCTAAAAATGCAGCTTGTACCATGCCCTAAAAAACCAAAAATAGGATTCCGGAACAAAACCCGCAAGAAAACTTGAAAATTTCAAGGCAAAGTCACCCCTCGACTGGAAAATATAAAACCTTGAATATCTCGGAAACGGAGGCAGCTAGAGGGTCCAAACTTGCACTTTTTTCAAATGGCCCTACCTCGAAAACTGCGGCAGCTAGAGAGTTGATTTTGGTCTTAAAATGCAGCTTGTACCATGCCCTAAAAACCAAAAATAGGACTCCGGAACAAAACCCGCAAGAAAACTTGAAAATTTCAAAGCAAAGTCACCCCTCGACTGGAAAATATAAAACCTTGAATATCTCGGAAACGGAGGCAGCTAGAGGGTCCAAACTTGCACTTTTTCAAATGGCTGTAACTCGAAAACTACGGCAGCTAGAGAGTTGATTTTGGTCTAAAAATGCAGCTTGTACCATGCCCTAAAAACCAAAAATAGGATTCCGGAACAAAACCCGCAAGAAAACTTGAAAATTTCAAGGCAAATTCACCCCTCGACTGGAAAATAAAATATAAAACCTTGAATATCTCGGAAACGGAGGCAGCTAGAGGGTCCAAACTTTCACTTTTTCAAATGGCCCTACCTCGAAAACTGCGGCAGCTAGAGAGTTGATTTGGGTCTTCAAATGCTGCTTGTACCATGCCCTAAAAACCAAAAATAGGATTCCGGAACAAAACCCGCAAGAAAACTTGAAAATTTCAAAGCAAAGTCACCCCTCGACTGGAAAATATAAAACCTTGAATATCTCGGAAACGGAGGCAGCTAGAGGGTCCAAACTTGCACTTTTTCAAATGGCCCTACCTCGAAAACTGCGGCAGCTAGAGAGTTGATTTGGGTCTTCAAATGCTGCTTGTACCATGCCCTAAAAACCAAAAATAGGATTCCGGAACAAAACCCGCAAGAAAACTTGAAAATTTCAAGGCAAAGTCACCCCTCGACTGGAAAATATAAAACCTTGAATATCTCGGAAACGGAGGCAGCTAGAGGGTCCAAACTTGCACTTTTTCAAATGGCTGTAACTCGAAAACTACGGCAGCTAGAGAGTTGATTTTGGTCTAAAAATGCAGCTTGTACCATGCCCTAAAAACCAAAAATAGGATTCCGGAACAAAACCCGCAAGAAAACTTGAAAATTTCAAGGCAAAGTCACCCCTCGACTGGAAAATATAAAACCTTGAATATCTCGGAAACGGAGGCAGCTAGAGGGTCCAAACTTGCACTTTTTCAAATGGCTGTAACTCGAAAACTACGGCAGCTAGAGAGTTGATTTTGGTCTAAAAATGCAGCTTGTACCATGCCCTAAAAACCAAAAATAGGATTCCGGAACAAAACCCGCAAGAAAACTTGAAAATTTCAAGGCAAAGTCACCCCTCGACTGGAAAATATAAAACCTTGAATATCTCGGAAACGGAGGCAGCTAGAGGGTCCAAACTTGCACTTTTTCAAATGGCCCTACCTCGAAAACTGCGGCAGCTAGAGAGTTGATTTTGGTCTTAAAATGCAGCTTGTACCATGCCCTAAAAACCAAAAATAGGATTCCGGAACAAAACCCGCAAGAAAACTTGAAAATTTCAAGGCAAAGTCACCCCTCGACTGGAAAATATAAAACCTTGAATATCTCGGAAACGGAGGCAGCTAGAGGGTCCAAACTTGCACTTTTTCAAATGGCTGTAACTCGAAAACTACGGCAGCTAGAGAGTTGATTTTGGTTTAAAAATGCAGCTTGTACCATGCCCTAAAAACCAAAAATAGGATTCCGGAACAAAACCCGCAAGAAAACTTGAAAATTTCAAGGCAAAGTCACCCCTCGACTGGAAAATATAAAACCTTGAATATCTCGGAAACGGAGGCAGCTAGAGGGTCCAAACTTGCACTTTTTCAAATGGCTGTAACTCGAAAACTACGGCAGCTAGAGAGTTGATTTTGGTCTAAAAATGCAGCTTGTACCATGCCCTAAAAACCAAAAATAGGATTCCGGAACAAAACCCGCAAGAAAACTTGAAAATTTCAAGGCAAAGTCACCCCTCGACTGGAAAATATAAAACCTTGAATATCTCGGAAACGGAGGCAGCTAGAGGGTCCAAACTTGCACTTTTTCAAATGGCTGTAACTCGAAAACTACGGCAGCTAGAGAGTTGATTTTGGTCTAAAAATGCAGCTTGTACCATGCCCTAAAAACCAAAAATAGGATTCCGGAACAAAACCCGCAAGAAAACTTGAAAATTTCAAGGCAAAGTCACCCCTCGACTGGAAAATAAAATACAAAACCTTGAATATCTCGGAAACGGAGGCAGCTAGAGGGTCCAAACTTTCACTTTTTCAAATGGCCCTACCTCGAAAACTGCGGCAGCTAGAGAGTTGATTTGGGTCTTCAAATGCTGCTTGTACCATGCCCTAAAAACCAAAAATAGGATTCCGGAACAAAACCCGCAAGAAAACTTGAAAATTTCAAGGCAAAGTCACCCCTCGACTGGAAAATATAAAACCTTGAATATCTCGGAAACGGAGGCAGCTAGAGGGTCCAAACTTGCACTTTTTCAAATGGCTGTAACTCGAAAACTACGGCAGCTGGAGAGTTGATTTGGTTCTTCAAATGCAGCTTGTACCATGCCCTAAAAACCAAAAATAGGATTCCGGAACAAAACCCGCAAGAAAACTTGAAAATTTCAAGGCAAAGTCACCCCTCGACTGGAAAATATAAAACCTTGAATATCTCGGAAACGGAGGCAGCTAGAGGGTCCAAACTTGCACTTTTTCAAATGGCCCTACCTCGAAAACTGCGGCAGCTAGAGAGTTGATTTGGGTCTTCAAATGCTGCTTGTACCATGCCCTAAAAACCAAAAATAGGATTCCGGAACAAAACCCGCAAGAAAACTTGAAAATTTCAAGGCAAAGTCACCCGTCGACTGGAAAATATAAAACCTTGAATATCTCGGAAACGGAGGCAGCTAGAGGGTCCAAACTTGCACTTTTTCAAATGGCTGTAACTCGAAAACTACGGCAGCTAGAGAGTTGATTTTGGTCTAAAAATGCAGCTTGTACCATGCCCTAAAAAACCAAAAATAGGATTCCGGAACAAAACCCGCAAGAAAACTTGAAAATTTCAAGGCAAAGTCACCCCTCGACTGGAAAATATAAAACCTTGAATATCTCGGAAACGGAGGCAGCTAGAGGGTCCAAACTTGCACTTTTTTCAAATGGCCCTACCTCGAAAACTGCGGCAGCTAGAGAGTTGATTTTGGTCTTAAAATGCAGCTTGTACCATGCCCTAAAAACCAAAAATAGGACTCCGGAACAAAACCCGCAAGAAAACTTGAAAATTTCAAAGCAAAGTCACCCCTCGACTGGAAAATATAAAACCTTGAATATCTCGGAAACGGAGGCAGCTAGAGGGTCCAAACTTGCACTTTTTCAAATGGCTGTAACTCGAAAACTACGGCAGCTAGAGAGTTGATTTTGGTCTAAAAATGCAGCTTGTACCATGCCCTAAAAACCAAAAATAGGATTCCGGAACAAAACCCGCAAGAAAACTTGAAAATTTCAAGGCAAAGTCACCCCTCGACTGGAAAATAAAATATAAAACCTTGAATATCTCGGAAACGGAGGCAGCTAGAGGGTCCAAACTTTCACTTTTTCAAATGGCCCTACCTCGAAAACTGCGGCAGCTAGAGAGTTGATTTGGGTCTTCAAATGCTGCTTGTACCATGCCCTAAAAACCAAAAATAGGATTCCGGAACAAAACCCGCAAGAAAACTTGAAAATTTCAAGGCAAAGTCACCCCTCGACTGGAAAATATAAAACCTTGAATATCTCGGAAACGGAGGCAGCTAGAGGGTCCAAACTTGCACTTTTTCAAATGGCTGTAACTCGAAAACTACGGCAGCTAGAGAGTTGATTTTGGTCTAAAAATGCAGCTTGTACCATGCCCTAAAAACCAAAAATAGGATTCCGGAACAAAACCCGCAAGAAAACTTGAAAATTTCAAGGCAAAGTCACCCCTCGACTGGAAAATATAAAACCTTGAATATCTCGGAAACGGAGGCAGCTAGAGGGTCCAAACTTGCACTTTTTCAAATGGCCCTACCTCGAAAACTGCGGCAGCTAGAGAGTTGATTTTGGTCTTAAAATGCAGCTTGTACCATGCCCTAAAAACCAAAAATAGGATTCCGGAACAAAACCCGCAAGAAAACTTGAAAATTTCAAGGCAAAGTCACCCGTCGACTGGAAAATATAAAACCTTGAATATCTCGGAAACGGAGGCAGCTAGAGGGTCCAAACTTGCACTTTTTCAAATGGCTGTAACTCGAAAACAACGGCAGCTAGAGAGTTGATTTTGGTCTAAAAATGCAGCTTGTACCATGCCCTAAAAACCAAAAATAGGATTCCGGAACAAAACCCGCAAGAAAACTTGAAAATTTCAAGGCAAAGTCACCCCTCGACTGGAAAATAAAATATAAAACCTTGAATATCTCGGAAACGGAGGCAGCTAGAGGGTCCAAACTTTCACTTTTTCAAATGGCCCTACTTCGAAAACTACGGCAGCTAGAGAGTTGATTTGGGTCTTCAAATGCTGCTTGTACCATGCCCTAAAAACCAAAAATAGGATTCCGGAACAAAACCCGCAAGAAAACTTGAAAATTTCAAGGCAAAGTCACCCCTCGACTGGAAAATATAAAACCTTGAATATCTCGGAAACGGAGGCAGCTAGAGGGTCCAAACTTGCACTTTTTCAAATGGCCCTACCTCGAAAACTGCGGCAGCTAGAGAGTTGATTTGGGTCTTCAAATGCTGCTTGTACCATGCCCTAAAAACCAAAAATAGGATTCCGGAACAAAACCCGCAAGAAAACTTGAAAATTTCAAGGCAAAGTCACCCCTCGACTGGAAAATAAAATATAAAACCTTGAATATCTCGGAAACGGAGGCAGCTAGAGGGTCCAAACTTTCACTTTTTCAAATGGCCCTACTTCGAAAACTGCGGCAGCTAGAGAGTTGATTTGGGTCTTCAAATGCTGCTTGTACCATGCCCTAAAAACCAAAAATAGGATTCCGGAACAAAACCCGCAAGAAAACTTGAAAATTTCAAGGCAAAGTCACCCCTCGACTGGAAAATATAAAACCTTGAATATCTCGGAAACGGAGGCAGCTAGAGGGTCCAAACTTGCACTTTTTCAAATGGCTGTAACTCGAAAACTACGGCAGCTAGAGAGTTGATTTGGTTCTTCAAATGCAGCTTGTACCATGCCCTAAAAACCAAAAATAGGATTCCGGAACAAAACCCGCAAGAAAACTTGAAAATTTCAAGGCAAAGTCACCCCTCGACTGGAAAATATAAAACCTTGAATATCTCGGAAACGGAGGCAGCTAGAGGGTCCAAACTTGCACTTTTTCAAATGGCCCTACCTCGAAAACTGCGGCAGCTAGAGAGTTGATTTGGGTCTTCAAATGCTGCTTGTACCATGCCCTAAAAACCAAAAATAGGATTCCGGAACAAAACCCGCAAGAAAACTTGAAAATTTCAAGGCAAAGTCACCCCTCGACTGGAAAATAAAATATAAAACCTTGAATATCTCGGAAACGGAGGCAGCTAGAGGGTCCAAACTTTCACTTTTTCAAATGGCCCTACTTCGAAAACTGCGGCAGCTAGAGAGTTGATTTGGGTCTTCAAATGCTGCTTGTACCATGCCCTAAAAACCAAAAATAGGATTCCGGAACAAAACCCGCAAGAAAACTTGAAAATTTCAAGGCAAAGTCACCCCTCGACTGGAAAATATAAAACCTTGAATATCTCGGAAACGGAGGCAGCTAGAGGGTCCAAACTTGCACTTTTTCAAATGGCTGTAACTCGAAAACTACGGCAGCTAGAGAGTTGATTTGGTTCTTCAAATGCAGCTTGTACCATGCCCTAAAAACCAAAAATAGGATTCCGGAACAAAACCCGCAAGAAAACTTGAAAATTTCAAGGCAAAGTCACCCCTCGACTGGAAAATATAAAACCTTGAATATCTCGGAAACGGAGGCAGCTAGAGGGTCCAAACTTGCACTTTTTCAAATGGCCCTACCTCGAAAACTGCGGCAGCTAGAGAGTTGATTTGGGTCTTCAAATGCTGCTTGTACCATGCCCTAAAAACCAAAAATAGGATTCCGGAACAAAACCCGCAAGAAAACTTGAAAATTTCAAAGCAAAGTCACCCGTCGACTGGAAAATATAAAACCTTGAATATCTCGGAAACGGAGGCAGCTAGAGGGTCCAAACTTGCACTTTTTCAAATGGCTGTAACTCGAAAACTACGGCAGCTAGAGAGTTGATTTTGGTCTAAAAATGCAGCTTGTACCATGCCCTAAAAACCAAAAATAGGATTCCGGAACAAAACCCGCAAGAAAACTTGAAAATTTCAAGGCAAAGTCACCCCTCGACTGGAAAATATAAAACCTTGAATATCTCGGAAACGGAGGCAGCTAGAGGGTCCAAACTTGCACTTTTTCAAATGGCTGTAACTCGAAAACTACGGCAGCTAGAGAGTTGATTTTGGTCTTCAAATGCTGCTTGTACCATGCCCTAAAAACCAAAAATAGGATTCCGGAACAAAACCCGCAAGAAAACTTGAAAATTTCAAGGCAAAGTCACCCCTCGACTGGAAAATATAAAACCTTGAATATCTCGGAAACGGAGGCAGCTAGAGGGTCCAAACTTGCACTTTTTCAAATGGCTGTAACTCGAAAACTACGGCAGCTAGAGAGTTGATTTTGGTCTAAAAATGCAGCTTGTACCATGCCCTAAAAACCAAAAATAGGATTCCGGAACAAAACCCGCAAGAAAACTTGAAAATTTCAAGGCAAAGTCACCCCTCGACTGGAAAATATAAAACCTTGAATATCTCGGAAACGGAGGCAGCTAGAGGGTCCAAACTTGCACTTTTTCAAATGGCTGTAACTCGAAAACTACGGCAGCTAGAGAGTTGATTTTGGTCTAAAAATGCAGCTTGTACAATGCCCTAAAAACCAAAAATAGGATTCCGGAACAAAACCCGCAAGAAAACTTGAAAATTTCAAGGCAAAGTCACCCCTCGACTGGAAAATATAAAACCTTGAATATCTCGGAAACGGAGGCAGCTAGAGGGTCCAAACTTGCACTTTTTCAAATGGCTGTAACTCGAAAACTACGGCAGCTAGAGAGTTGATTTTGGTCTAAAAATGCAGCTTGTACCATGCCCTAAAAACCAAAAATAGGATTCCGGAACAAAACCCGCAAGAAAACTTGAAAATTTCAAGGCAAAGTCACCCCTCGACTGGAAAATATAAAACCTTGAATATCTCGGAAACGGAGGCAGCTAGAGGGTCCAAACTTGCACTTTTTCAAATGGCCCTACCTCGCAAACTACGGCAGCTAGAGAGTTGATTTTGTTCTAAAAATGCAGCTTGTACCATGCCCTAAAAACCAAAAATAGGATTCCGGAACAAAACCCGCAAGAAAACTTGAAAATTTCAAGGCAAAGTCACCCCTCGACTGGAAAATATAAAACCTTGAATATCTCGGAAACGGAGGCAGCTAGAGGGTCCAAACTTGCACTTTTTCAAATGGCTGTAACTCGAAAACTACGGCAGCTAGAGAGTTGATTTTGGTCTAAAAATGCAGCTTGTACCATGCCCTAAAAACCAAAAATAGGATTCCGGAACAAAACCCGCAAGAAAACTTGAAAATTTCAAGGCAAAGTCACCCCTCGACTGGAAAATATAAAACCTTGAATATCTCGGAAACGGAGGCAGCTAGAGGGTCCAAACTTGCACTTTTTCAAATGGCTGTAACTCGAAAACTACAGCAGCTAGAGAGTTGATTTGGGTCTTCAAATGCTGCTTGTACCATGCCCTAAAAACCAAAAATAGGATTCCGGAACAAAACCCGCAAGAAAACTTGAAAATTTCAAGGCAAAGTCACCCCTCGACTGGAAAATATAAAACCTTGAATATCTCGGAAACGGAGGCAGCTAGAGGGTCCAAACTTGCACTTTTTCAAATGGCTGTAACTCGAAAACTACGGCAGCTAGAGAGTTGATTTGGGTCTTCAAATGCTGCTTGTACCATGCCCTAAAAACCAAAAATAAGATTCCGGAACAAAACCCGCAAGAAAACTTGAAAATTTCAAGGCAAAGTCACCCCTCGACTGGAAAATATAAAACCTTGAATATCTCGGAAACGGAGGCAGCTAGAGGGTCCAAACTTTCACTTTTTCAAATGGCCCTACCTCGAAAACTGCGGCAGCTAGAGAGTTGATTTGGGTCTTCAAATGCTGCTTGTACCATGCCCTAAAAACCAAAAATAGGATTCCGGAACAAAACCCGCAAGAAAACTTGAAAATTTCAAGGCAAAGTCACCCCTCGACTGGAAAATATAAAACCTTGAATATCTCGGAAACGGAGGCAGCTAGAGGGTCCAAACTTGCACTTTTTCAAATGGCTGTAACTCGAAAACTACGGCAGCTAGAGAGTTGATTTTGGTCTAAAAATGCAGCTTGTACCATGCCCTAAAAACCAAAAATAGGATTCCGGAACAAAACCCGCAAGAAAACTTGAAAATTTCAAGGCAAAGTCACCCCTCGACTGGAAAATATAAAACCTTGAATATCTCGGAAACGGAGGCAGCTAGAGGGTCCAAACTTGCACTTTTTCAAATGGCTGTAACTCGAAAACTACGGCAGCTAGAGAGTTGATTTTGGTCTAAAAATGCAGCTTGTACCATGCCCTAAAAACCAAAAATAGGATTCCGGAGCAAAACCCGCAAGAAAACTTGAAAATTTCAAGGCAAAGTCACCCCTCGACTGGAAAATATAAAACCTTGAATATCTCGGAAACGGAGGCAGCCAGAGGGTCCAAACTTGCACTTTTTCAAATGGCTGTAACTCGAAAACTACGGCAGCTAGAGAGTTGATTTTGGTCTAAAAATGCAGCTTGTACCATGCCCTAAAAACCAAAAATAGGATTCCGGAACAAAACCCGCAAGAAAACTTGAAAATTTCAAGGCAAAGTCACCCCTCGACTGGAAAATATAAAACCTTAAATATCTCGGAAACGGAGGCAGCTAGAGGGTCCAAACTTGCACTTTTTCAAATGGCCCTACCTCGAAAACAGCGGCAGCTAGAGAGTTGATTTGGGTCTTCAAATGCTGCTTGTACCATGCCCTAAAAACCAAAAATAGGATTCCGGAACAAAACCCGCAAGAAAACTTGAAAATTTCAAGGCAAAGTCACCCCTCGACTGGAAAATATAAAACCTTGAATATCTCGGAAACGGAGGCAGCTAGAGGGTCCAAACTTGCACTTTTTCAAATGGCTGTAACTCGAAAACTACGGCAGCTAGAGAGTTGATTTTGGTCTAAAAATGCAGCTTGTACCATGCCCTAAAAACCAAAAATAGGATTCCGGAACAAAACCCGCAAGAAAACTTGAAAATTTCAAGGCAAAGTCACCCCTCGACTGGAAAATATAAAACCTTGAATATCTCGGAAACGGAGGCAGCTAGAGGGTCCAAACTTGCACTTTTTCAAATGGCCCTACCTCGCAAACTACGGCAGCTAGAGAGTTGATTTTGTTCTAAAAATGCAGCTTGTACCATGCCCTAAAAACCAAAAATAGGATTCCGGAACAAAACCCGCAAGAAAACTTGAAAATTTCAAGGCAAAGTCACCCTTCGACTGGAAAATATAAAACCTTGAATATCTCGGAAACGGAGGCAGCTAGAGGGTCCAAACTTGCACTTTTTCAAATGGCTGTAACTCGAAAACTACGGCAGCTAGAGAGTTGATTTTGGTCTAAAAATGCAGCTTGTACCATGTCCTAAAAACCAAAAATAGGATTCCGGAACAAAACCCGCAAGAAAACTTGAAAATTTCAAGGCAAAGTCACCCCTCGACTGGAAAATATAAAACCTTGAATATCTCGGAAACGGAGGCAGCTAGAGGGTCCAAACTTGCACTTTTTCAAATGGCTGTAACTCGAAAACTACGGCAGCTAGAGAGTTGATTTTGGTCTAAAAATGCAGCTTGTACCATGCCCTAAAAACCAAAAATAGGATTCCGGAACAAAACCCGCAAGAAAACTTGAAAATTTCAAGGCAAAGTCACCCCTCGACTGGAAAATATAAAACCTTGAATATCTCGGAAACGGAGGCAGCTAGAGGGTCCAAACTTGCACTTTTTCAAATGGCTGTAACTCGAAAACTACGGCAGCTAGAGAGTTGATTTTGGTCTAAAAATGCAGCTTGTACCATGCCCTAAAAACCAAAAATAGGATTCCGGAACAAAACCCGCAAGAAAACTTGAAAATTTCAAGGCAAAGTCACCCCTCGACTGGAAAATATAAAACCTTGAATATCTCGGAAACGGAGGCAGCTAGAGGGTCCAAACTTGCACTTTTTCAAATGGCTGTAACTCGAAAACTACGGCAGCTAGAGAGTTGATTTTGGTCTAAAAATGCAGCTTGTACCATGCCCTAAAAACCAAAAATAGGATTCCGGAACAAAACCCGCAAGAAAACTTGAAAATTTCAAGGCAAAGTCACCCCTCGACTGGAAAATATAAAACCTTGAATATCTCGGAAACGGAGGCAGCTAGAGGGTCCAAACTTGCACTTTTTCAAATGGCTGTAACTCGAAAACTACGGCAGCTAGAGAGTTGATTTTGGTCTAAAAATGCAGCTTGTACCATGCCCTAAAAACCAAAAATAGGATTCCGGAACAAAACCCGCAAGAAAACTTGAAAATTTCAAGGCAAAGTCACCCCTCGACTGGAAAATATAAAACCTTGAATATCTCGGAAACGGAGGCAGCTAGAGGGTCCAAACTTGCACTTTTTCAAATGGCCCTACCTCGCAAACTACGGCAGCTAGAGAGTTGATTTTGTTCTAAAAATGCAGCTTGTACCATGCCCTAAAAACCAAAAATAGGATTCCGGAACAAAACCCGCAAGAAAACTTGAAAATTTCAAGGCAAAGTCACCCCTCGACTGGAAAATATAAAACCTTGAATATCTCGGAAACGGAGGCAGCTAGAGGGTCCAAACTTGCACTTTTTCAAATGGCTGTAACTCGAAAACTACGGCAGCTAGAGAGTTGATTTTGGTCTAAAAATGCAGCTTGTACCATGCCCTAAAAACCAAAAATAGGATTCCGGAACAAAACCCGCAAGAAAACTTGAAAATTTCAAGGCAAAGTCACCCCTCGACTGGAAAATATAAAACCTTGAATATCTCGGAAACGGAGGCAGCTAGAGGGTCCAAACTTGCACTTTTTCAAATGGCTGTAACTCGAAAACTACGGCAGCTAGAGAGTTGATTTTGGTCTAAAAATGCAGCTTGTACCATGCCCTAAAAACCAAAAATAGGATTCCGGAACAAAACCCGCAAGAAAACTTGAAAATTTCAAGGCAAAGTCACCCCTCGACTGGAAAATATAAAACCTTGAATATCTCGGAAACGGAGGCAGCTAGAGGGTCCAAACTTGCACTTTTTCAAATGGCTGTAACTCGAAAACTACGGCAGCTAGAGAGTTGATTTTGGTCTAAAAATGCAGCTTGTACCATGCCCTAAAAACCAAAAATAGGATTCCGGAACAAAACCCGCAAGAAAACTTGAAAATTTCAAGGCAAAGTCACCCCTCGTCTGGAAAATATAAAACCTTGAATATCTCGGAAACGGAGGCAGCTAGAGGGTCCAAACTTGCACTTTTTCAAATGGCTGTAACTCGAAAACTACGGCAGCTAGAGAGTTGATTTTGGTCTAAAAATGCAGCTTGTACCATGCCCTAAAAACCAAAAATAGGATTCCGGAACAAAACCCGCAAGAAAACTTGAAAATTTCAAGGCAAAGTCACCCCTCGACTGGAAAATATAAAACCTTGAATATCTCGGAAACGGAGGCAGCTAGAGGGTCCAAACTTGCACTTTTTCAAATGGCCCTACCTCGCAAACTACGGCAGCTAGAGAGTTGATTTTGTTCTAAAAATGCAGCTTGTACCATGCCCTAAAAACCAAAAATAGGATTCCGGAACAAAACCCGCAAGAAAACTTGAAAATTTCAAGGCAAAGTCACCCCTCGACTGGAAAATATAAAACCTTGAATATCTCGGAAACGGAGGCAGCTAGAGGGTCCAAACTTGCACTTTTTCAAATGGCTGTAACTCGAAAACTACGGCAGCTAGAGAGTTGATTTTGGTCTAAAAATGCAGCTTGTACCATGCCCTAAAAACCAAAAATAGGATTCCGGAACAAAACCCGCAAGAAAACTTGAAAATTTCAAGGCAAAGTCACCCCTCGACTGGAAAATATAAAACCTTGAATATCTCGGAAACGGAGGCAGCTAGAGGGTCCAAACTTGCACTTTTTCAAATGGCTGTAACTCGAAAACTACGGCAGCTAGAGAGTTGATTTTGGTCTAAAAATGCAGCTTGTACCATGCCCTAAAAACCAAAAATAGGATTCCGGAACAAAACCCGCAAGAAAACTTGAAAATTTCAAGGCAAAGTCACCCCTCGACTGGAAAATATAAAACCTTGAATATCTCGGAAACGGAGGCAGCTAGAGGGTCCAAACTTGCACTTTTTCAAATGGCTGTAACTCGAAAACTACGGCAGCTAGAGAGTTGATTTTGGTCTAAAAATGCAGCTTGTACCATGCCCTAAAAACCAAAAATAGGATTCCGGAACAAAACCCGCAAGAAAACTTGAAAATTTCAAGGCAAAGTCACCCCTCGACTGGAAAATATAAAACCTTGAATATCTCGGAAACGGAGGCAGCTAGAGGGTCCAAACTTGCACTTTTTCAAATGGCTGTAACTCGAAAACTACGGCAGCTAGAGAGTTGATTTTAGTCTAAAAATGCAGCTTGTACCATGCCCTAAAAACCAAAAATAGGATTCCGGAACAAAACCCGCAAGAAAACTTGAAAATTTCAAGGCAAAGTCACCCCTCGACTGGAAAATATAAAACCTTGAATATCTCGGAAACGGAGGCAGCTAGAGGGTCCAAACTTGCACTTTTTCAAATGGCTGTAACTCGAAAACTACGGCAGCTAGAGAGTTGATTTTGGTCTAAAAATGCAGCTTGTACCATGCCCTAAAAACCAAAAATAGGATTCCGGAACAAAACCCGCAAGAAAACTTGAAAATTTCAAGGCAAAGTCACCCCTCGACTGGAAAATATAAAACCTTGAATATCTCGGAAACGGAGGCAGCTAGAGGGTCCAAACTTGCACTTTTTCAAATGGCCTTACCTCGCAAACTACGGCAGCTAGAGAGTTGATTTTGTTCTAAAAATGCAGCTTGTACCATGCCCTAAAAACCAAAAATAGGATTCCGGAACAAAACCCGCAAGAAAACTTGAAAATTTCAAGGCAAAGTCACCCCTCGACTGGAAAATATAAAACCTTGAATATCTCGGAAACGGAGGCAGCTAGAGGGTCCAAACTTGCACTTTTTCAAATGGCTGTAACTCGAAAACTACGGCAGCTAGAGAGTTGATTTTGGTCTAAAAATGCAGCTTGTACCATGCCCTAAAAACCAAAAATAGGATTCCGGAACAAAACCCGCAAGAAAACTTGAAAATTTCAAGGCAAAGTCACCCCTCGACTGGAAAATATAAAACCTTGAATATCTCGGAAACGGAGGCAGCTAGAGGGTCCAAACTTGCACTTTTTCAAATGGCTGTAACTCGAAAACTACGGCAGCTAGAGAGTTGATTTTGGTCTAAAAATGCAGCTTGTACCATGCCCTAAAAACCAAAAATAGGATTCCGGAACAAAACCCGCAAGAAAACTTGAAAATTTCAAGGCAAAGTCACCCCTCGACTGGAAAATATAAAACCTTGAATATCTCGGAAACGGAGGCAGCTAGAGGGTCCAAACTTGCACTTTTTCAAATGGCTGTAACTCGAAAACTACGGCAGCTAGAGAGTTGATTTTGGTCTAAAAATGCAGCTTGTACCATGCCCTAAAAACCAAAAATAGGATTCCGGAACAAAACCCGCAAGAAAACTTGAAAATTTCAAGGCAAAGTCACCCCTCGACTGGAAAATATAAAACCTTGAATATCTCGGAAACGGAGGCAGCTAGAGGGTCCAAACTTGCACTTTTTCAAATGGCTGTAACTCGAAAACTACGGCAGCTAGAGAGTTGATTTTGGTCTAAAAATGCAGCTTGTACCATGCCCTAAAAACCAAAAATAGGATTCCGGAACAAAACCCGCAAGAAAACTTGAAAATTTCAAGGCAAAGTCACCCCTCGACTGGAAAATATAAAACCTTGAATATCTCGGAAACGGAGGCAGCTAGAGGGTCCAAACTTGCACTTTTTCAAATGGCTGTAACTCGAAAACTACGGCAGCTAGAGAGTTGATTTTGGTCTAAAAATGCAGCTTGTACCATGCCCTAAAAACCAAAAATAGGATTCCGGAACAAAACCCGCAAGAAAACTTGAAAATTTCAAGGCAAAGTCACCCCTCGACTGGAAAATATAAAACCTTGAATATCTCGGAAACGGAGGCAGCTAGAGGGTCCAAACTTGCACTTTTTCAAATGGCCCTACCTCGCAAACTACGGCAGCTAGAGAGTTGATTTTGTTCTAAAAATGCAGCTTGTACCATGCCCTAAAAACCAAAAATAGGATTCCGGAACAAAACCCGCAAGAAAACTTGAAAATTTCAAGGCAAAGTCACCCCTCGACTGGAAAATATAAAACCTTGAATATCTCGGAAACGGAGGCAGCTAGAGGGTCCAAACTTGCACTTTTTCAAATGGCTGTAACTCGAAAACTACGGCAGCTAGAGAGTTGATTTTGGTCTAAAAATGCAGCTTGTACCATGCCCTAAAAACCAAAAATAGGATTCCGGAACAAAACCCGCAAGAAAACTTGAAAATTTCAAGGCAAAGTCACCCCTCGACTGGAAAATATAAAACCTTGAATATCTCGGAAACGGAGGCAGCTAGAGGGTCCAAACTTGCACTTTTTCAAATGGCTGTAACTCGAAAACTACGGCAGCTAGAGAGTTGATTTTGGTCTAAAAATGCAGCTTGTACCATGCCCTAAAAACCAAAAATAGGATTCCGGAACAAAACCCGCAAGAAAACTTGAAAATTTCAAGGCAAAGTCACCCCTCGACTGGAAAATATAAAACCTTGAATATCTCGGAAACGGAGGCAGCTAGAGGGTCCAAACTTGCACTTTTTCAAATGGCCCTACCTCGCAAACTACGGCAGCTAGAGAGTTGATTTTGTTCTAAAAATGCAGCTTGTACCATGCCCTAAAAACCAAAAATAGGATTCCGGAACAAAACCCGCAAGAAAACTTGAAAATTTCAAGGCAAAGTCACCCCTCGACTGGAAAATATAAAACCTTGAATATCTCGGAAACGGAGGCAGCTAGAGGGTCCAAACTTGCACTTTTTCAAATGGCTGTAACTCGAAAACTACGGCAGCTAGAGAGTTGATTTTGGTCTAAAAATGCAGCTTGTACCATGCCCTAAAAACCAAAAATAGGATTCCGGAACAAAACCCGCAAGAAAACTTGAAAATTTCAAGGCAAAGTCACCCCTCGACTGGAAAATATAAAACCTTGAATATCTCGGAAACGGAGGCAGCTAGAGGGTCCAAACTTGCACTTTTTCAAATGGCCCTACCTCGCAAACTACGGCAGCTAGAGAGTTGATTTTGTTCTAAAAATGCAGCTTGTACCATGCCCTAAAAACCAAAAATAGGATTCCGGAACAAAACCCGCAAGAAAACTTGAAAATTTCAAGGCAAAGTCACCCCTCGACTGGAAAATATAAAACCTTGAATATCTCGGAAACGGAGGCAGCTAGAGGGTCCAAACTTGCACTTTTTCAAATGGCTGTAACTCGAAAACTACGGCAGCTAGAGAGTTGATTTTGGTCTAAAAATGCAGCTTGTACCATGCCCTAAAAACCAAAAATAGGATTCCGGAACAAAACCCGCAAGAAAACTTGAAAATTTCAAGGCAAAGTCACCCCTCGACTGGAAAATATAAAACCTTGAATATCTCGGAAACGGAGGCAGCTAGAGGGTCCAAACTTGCACTTTTTCAAATGGCTGTAACTCGAAAACTACGGCAGCTAGAGAGTTGATTTTGGTCTAAAAATGCAGCTTGTACCATGCCCTAAAAACCAAAAATAGGATTCCGGAACAAAACCCGCAAGAAAACTTGAAAATTTCAAGGCAAAGTCACCCCTCGACTGGAAAATATAAAACCTTGAATATCTCGGAAACGGAGGCAGCTAGAGGGTCCAAACTTGCACTTTTTCAAATGGCCCTACCTCGCAAACTACGGCAGCTAGAGAGTTGATTTTGTTCTAAAAATGCAGCTTGTACCATGCCCTAAAAACCAAAAATAGGATTCCGGAACAAAACCCGCAAGAAAACTTGAAAATTTCAAGGCAAAGTCACCCCTCGACTGGAAAATATAAAACCTTGAATATCTCGGAAACGGAGGCAGCTAGAGGGTCCAAACTTGCACTTTTTCAAATGGCTGTAACTCGAAAACTACGGCAGCTAGAGAGTTGATTTTGGTCTAAAAATGCAGCTTGTACCATGCCCTAAAAACCAAAAATAGGATTCCGGAACAAAACCCGCAAGAAAACTTGAAAATTTCAAGGCAAAGTCACCCCTCGACTGGAAAATATAAAACCTTGAATATCTCGGAAACGGAGGCAGCTAGAGGGTCCAAACTTGCACTTTTTCAAATGGCTGTAACTCGAAAACTACGGCAGCTAGAGAGTTGATTTTGGTCTAAAAATGCAGCTTGTACCATGCCCTAAAAACCAAAAATAGGATTCCGGAACAAAACCCGCAAGAAAACTTGAAAATTTCAAGGCAAAGTCACCCCTCGACTGGAAAATATAAAACCTTGAATATCTCGGAAACGGAGGCAGCTAGAGGGTCCAAACTTGCACTTTTTCAAATGGCTGTAACTCGAAAACTACGGCAGCTAGAGAGTTGATTTTGGTCTAAAAATGCAGCTTGTACCATGCCCTAAAAACCAAAAATAGGATTCCGGAACAAAACCCGCAAGAAAACTTGAAAATTTCAAGGCAAAGTCACCCCTCGACTGGAAAATATAAAACCTTGAATATCTCGGAAACGGAGGCAGCTAGAGGGTCCAAACTTGCACTTTTTCAAATGGCTGTAACTCGAAAACTACGGCAGCTAGAGAGTTGATTTTGGTCTAAAAATGCAGCTTGTACCATGCCCTAAAAACCAAAAATAGGATTCCGGAACAAAACCCGCAAGAAAACTTGAAAATTTCAAGGCAAAGTCACCCCTCGACTGGAAAATATAAAACCTTGAATATCTCGGAAACGGAGGCAGCTAGAGGGTCCAAACTTGCACTTTTTCAAATGGCTGTAACTCGAAAACTACGGCAGCTAGAGAGTTGATTTTGGTCTAAAAATGCAGCTTGTACCATGCCCTAAAAACCAAAAATAGGATTCCGGAACAAAACCCGCAAGAAAACTTGAAAATTTCAAGGCAAAGTCACCCCTCGACTGGAAAATATAAAACCTTGAATATCTCGGAAACGGAGGCAGCTAGAGGGTCCAAACTTGCACTTTTTCAAATGGCTGTAACTCGAAAACTACGGCAGCTAGAGAGTTGATTTTGGTCTAAAAATGCAGCTTGTACCATGCCCTAAAAACCAAAAATAGGATTCCGGAACAAAACCCGCAAGAAAACTTGAAAATTTCAAGGCAAAGTCACCCCTCGACTGGAAAATATAAAACCTTGAATATCTCGGAAACGGAGGCAGCTAGAGGGTCCAAACTTGCACTTTTTCAAATGGCTGTAACTCGAAAACTACGGCAGCTAGAGAGTTGATTTTGGTCTAAAAATGCAGCTTGTACCATGCCCTAAAAACCAAAAATAGGATTCCGGAACAAAACCCGCAAGAAAACTTGAAAATTTCAAGGCAAAGTCACCCCTCGACTGGAAAATATAAAACCTTGAATATCTCGGAAACGGAGGCAGCTAGAGGGTCCAAACTTGCACTTTTTCAAATGGCCCTACCTCGCAAACTACGGCAGCTAGAGAGTTGATTTTGTTCTAAAAATGCAGCTTGTACCATGCCCTAAAAACCAAAAATAGGATTCCGGAACAAAACCCGCAAGAAAACTTGAAAATTTCAAGGCAAAGTCACCCCTCGACTGGAAAATATAAAACCTTGAATATCTCGGAAACGGAGGCAGCTAGAGGGTCCAAACTTGCACTTTTTCAAATGGCTGTAACTCGAAAACTACGGCAGCTAGAGAGTTGATTTTGGTCTAAAAATGCAGCTTGTACCATGCCCTAAAAACCAAAAATAGGATTCCGGAACAAAACCCGCAAGAAAACTTGAAAATTTCAAGGCAAAGTCACCCCTCGACTGGAAAATATAAAACCTTGAATATCTCGGAAACGGAGGCAGCTAGAGGGTCCAAACTTGCACTTTTTCAAATGGCTGTAACTCGAAAACTACGGCAGCTAGAGAGTTGATTTTGGTCTAAAAATGCAGCTTGTACCATGCCCTAAAAACCAAAAATAGGATTCCGGAACAAAACCCGCAAGAAAACTTGAAAATTTCAAGGCAAAGTCACCCCTCGACTGGAAAATATAAAACCTTGAATATCTCGGAAACGGAGGCAGCTAGAGGGTCCAAACTTGCACTTTTTCAAATGGCTGTAACTCGAAAACTACGGCAGCTAGAGAGTTGATTTTGGTCTAAAAATGCAGCTTGTACCATGCCCTAAAAACCAAAAATAGGATTCCGGAACAAAACCCGCAAGAAAACTTGAAAATTTCAAGGCAAAGTCACCCCTCGACTGGAAAATATAAAACCTTGAATATCTCGGAAACGGAGGCAGCTAGAGGGTCCAAACTTGCACTTTTTCAAATGGCTGTAACTCGAAAACTACGGCAGCTAGAGAGTTGATTTTGGTCTAAAAATGCAGCTTGTACCATGCCCTAAAAACCAAAAATAGGATTCCGGAACAAAACCCGCAAGAAAACTTGAAAATTTCAAGGCAAAGTCACCCCTCGACTGGAAAATATAAAACCTTGAATATCTCGGAAACGGAGGCAGCTAGAGGGTCCAAACTTGCACTTTTTCAAATGGCCCTACCTCGCAAACTACGGCAGCTAGAGAGTTGATTTTGTTCTAAAAATGCAGCTTGTACCATGCCCTAAAAACCAAAAATAGGATTCCGGAACAAAACCCGCAAGAAAACTTGAAAATTTCAAGGCAAAGTCACCCCTCGACTGGAAAATATAAAACCTTGAATATCTCGGAAACGGAGGCAGCTAGAGGGTCCAAACTTGCACTTTTTCAAATGGCTGTAACTCGAAAACTACGGCAGCTAGAGAGTTGATTTTGGTCTAAAAATGCAGCTTGTACCATGCCCTAAAAACCAAAAATAGGATTCCGGAACAAAACCCGCAAGAAAACTTGAAAATTTCAAGGCAAAGTCACCCCTCGACTGGAAAATATAAAACCTTGAATATCTCGGAAACGGAGGCAGCTAGAGGGTCCAAACTTGCACTTTTTCAAATGGCCCTACCTCGAAAACTGCGGCAGCTAGAGAGTTGATTTTGGTCTTAAAATGCAGCTTGTACCATGCCCTAAAAACCAAAAATAGGATTCCGGAACAAAACCCGCAAGAAAACTTGAAAATTTCAAAGCAAAGTCACCCCTCGACTGGAAAATATAAAACCTTGAATATCTCGGAAACGGAGGCAGCTAGAGGGTCCAAACTTGCACTTTTTCAAATGGCTGCAACTCGAAAACTACGGCAGCTAGAGAGTTGATTTTGGTCTAAAAATGCAGCTTGTACCATGCCCTAAAAACCAAAAATAGGATTCCGGAACAAAACCCGCAAGAAAACTTGAAAATTTCAAGGCAAAGTCACCCCTCGACTGGAAAATATAAAACCTTGAATATCTCGGAAACGGAGGCAGCTAGAGGGTCCAAACTTGCACTTTTTCAAATGGCTGTAACTCGAAAACTACAGCAGCTAGAGAGTTGATTTGGGTCTTCAAATGCTGCTTGTACCATGCCCTAAAAACCAAAAATAGGATTCCGGAACAAAACCCGCAAGAAAACTTGAAAATTTCAAGGCAAAGTCACCCCTCGACTGGAAAATATAAAACCTTGAATATCTCGGAAACGGAGGCAGCTAGAGGGTCCAAACTTTCACTTTTTCAAATGGCCCTTCCTCGAAAACTGCGGCAGCTAGAGAGTTGATTTGGGTCTTCAAATGCTGCTTGTACCATGCCCTAAAAACCAAAAATAGGATTCCGGAACAAAACCCGCAAGAAAACTTGAAAATTTCAAAGCAAAGTCACCCCTCGACTGGAAAATATAAAACCTTGAATATCTCGGAAACGGAGGCAGCTAGAGGGTCCAAACTTGCACTTTTTCAAATGGCTGTAACTCGAAAACTACGGCAGCTAGAGAGTTGATTTTGGTCTAAAAATGCAGCTTGTACCATGCCCTAAAAACCAAAAATAGGATTCCGGAACAAAACCCGCAAGAAAACTTGAAAATTTCAAGGCAAAGTCACCCCTCGACTGGAAAATATAAAACCTTGAATATCTCGGAAACGGAGGCAGCTAGAGGGTCCAAACTTGCACTTTTTCAAATGGCCCTACCTCGAAAACTGCGGCAGCTAGAGAGTTGATTTTGGTCTTAAAATGCAGCTTTTACCATGCCCTAAAAACCAAAAATAGGATTCCGGAACAAAACCCGCAAGAAAACTTGAAAATTTCAAAGCAAAGTCACCCCTCGACTGGAAAATATAAAACCTTGAATATCTCGGAAACGGAGGCAGCTAGAGGGTCCAAACTTGCACTTTTTCAAATGGCTGTAACTCGAAAACTACGGCAGCTAGAGAGTTGATTTTGGTCTAAAAATGCAGCTTGTACCATGCCCTAAAAACCAAAAATAGGATTCCGGAACAAAACCCGCAAGAAAACTTGAAAATTTCAAGGCAAAGTCACCCCTCGACTGGAAAATATAAAACCTTGAATATCTCGGAAACGGAGGCAGCTAGAGGGTCCAAACTTGCACTTTTTCAAATGGCTGTAACTCGAAAACTACGGCAACTAGAGAGTTGATTTTGGTCTAAAAATGCAGCTTGTACCATGCCCTAAAAACCAAAAATAGGATTCCGGAACAAAACCCGCAAGAAAACTTGAAAATTTCAAGGCAAAGTCACCCCTCGACTGGAAAATATAAAACCTTGAATATCTCGGAAACGGAGGCAGCTAGAGGGTCCAAACTTGCACTTTTTCAAATGGCTGCAACTCGAAAACTACGGCAGCTAGAGAGTTGATTTGGGTCTTCAAATGCAGCTTGTACCATGCCCTAAAAACCAAAAATAGGATTCCGGAACAAAACCCGCAAGAAAACTTGAAAATTTCAAGGCAAAGTCACCCCTCGACTGGAAAATATAAAACCTTGAATATCTCGGAAACGGAGGCAGCTAGAGGGTCCAAACTTGCACTTTTTCAAATGGCTGTAACTCGAAAACTACGGCAGCTAGAGAGTTGATTTTGGTCTAAAAATGCAGCTTGTACCATGCCCTAAAAACCAAAAATAGGATTCCGGAACAAAACCCGCAAGAAAACTTGAAAATTTCAAGGCAAAGTCACCCCTCGACTGGAAAATATAAAACCTTGAATATCTCGGAAACGGAGGCAGCTAGAGGGTCCAAACTTGCACTTTTTCAAATGGCCCTACCTCGAAAACTGCGGCAGCTAGAGAGTTGATTTGGGTCTTCAAATGCTGCTTGTACCATGCCCTAAAAACCAAAAATAGGATTCCGGAACAAAACCCGCAAGAAAACTTGAAAATTTCAAAGCAAAGTCACCCCTCGACTGGAAAATATAAAACCTTGAATATCTCGGAAACGGAGGCAGCTAGAGGGTCCAAACTTGCACTTTTTCAAATGGCTGTAACTCGAAAACTACGGCAGCTAGAGAGTTGATTTTGGTCTAAAAATGCAGCTTGTACCATGCCCTAAAAACCAAAAATAGGATTCCGGAACAAAACCCGCAAGAAAACTTGAAAATTTCAAGGCAAAGTCACCCCTCGACTGGAAAATATAAAACCTTGAATATCTCGGAAACGGAGGCAGCTAGAGGGTCCAAACTTGCACTTTTTCAAATGGCTGTAACTCGAAAACTACGGCAGCTAGAGAGTTGATTTTGGTCTAAAAATGCAGCTTGTACCATGCCCTAAAAACCAAAAATAGGATTCCGGAACAAAACCCGCAAGAAAACTTGAAAATTTCAAGGCAAAGTCACCCCTCGACTGGAAAATATAAAACCTTGAATATCTCGGAAACGGAGGCAGCTAGAGGGTCCAAACTTGCACTTTTTCAAATGGCCCTACCTCGCAAACTACGGCAGCTAGAGAGTTGATTTTGTTCTAAAAATGCAGCTTGTACCATGCCCTAAAAACCAAAAATAGGATTCCGGAACAAAACCCGCAAGAAAACTTGAAAATTTCAAGGCAAAGTCACCCCTCGACTGGAAAATATAAAACCTTGAATATCTCGGAAACGGAGGCAGCTAGAGGGTCCAAACTTGCACTTTTTCAAATGGCTGTAACTCGAAAACTACGGCAGCTAGAGAGTTGATTTTGGTCTAAAAATGCAGCTTGTACCATGCCCTAAAAACCAAAAATAGGATTCCGGAACAAAACCCGCAAGAAAACTTGAAAATTTCAAGGCAAAGTCACCCCTCGACTGGAAAATATAAAACCTTGAATATCTCGGAAACGGAGGCAGCTAGAGGGTCCAAACTTGCACTTTTTCAAATGGCTGTAACTCGAAAACTACAGCAGCTAGAGAGTTGATTTGGGTCTTCAAATGCTGCTTGTACCATGCCCTAAAAACCAAAAATAGGATTCCGGAACAAAACCCGCAAGAAAACTTGAAAATTTCAAGGCAAAGTCACCCCTCGACTGGAAAATATAAAACCTTGAATATCTCGGAAACGGAGGCAGCTAGAGGGTCCAAACTTGCACTTTTTCAAATGGCTGTAACTCGAAAACTACGGCAGCTAGAGAGTTGATTTGGGTCTTCAAATGCTGCTTGTACCATGCCCTAAAAACCAAAAATAAGATTCCGGAACAAAACCCGCAAGAAAACTTGAAAATTTCAAGGCAAAGTCACCCCTCGACTGGAAAATATAAAACCTTGAATATCTCGGAAACGGAGGCAGCTAGAGGGTCCAAACTTTCACTTTTTCAAATGGCCCTACCTCGAAAACTGCGGCAGCTAGAGAGTTGATTTGGGTCTTCAAATGCTGCTTGTACCATGCCCTAAAAACCAAAAATAGGATTCCGGAACAAAACCCGCAAGAAAACTTGAAAATTTCAAGGCAAAGTCACCCCTCGACTGGAAAATATAAAACCTTGAATATCTCGGAAACGGAGGCAGCTAGAGGGTCCAAACTTGCACTTTTTCAAATGGCTGTAACTCGAAAACTACGGCAGCTAGAGAGTTGATTTTGGTCTAAAAATGCAGCTTGTACCATGCCCTAAAAACCAAAAATAGGATTCCGGAACAAAACCCGCAAGAAAACTTGAAAATTTCAAGGCAAAGTCACCCCTCGACTGGAAAATATAAAACCTTGAATATCTCGGAAACGGAGGCAGCTAGAGGGTCCAAACTTGCACTTTTTCAAATGGCTGTAACTCGAAAACTACGGCAGCTAGAGAGTTGATTTTGGTCTAAAAATGCAGCTTGTACCATGCCCTAAAAACCAAAAATAGGATTCCGGAGCAAAACCCGCAAGAAAACTTGAAAATTTCAAGGCAAAGTCACCCCTCGACTGGAAAATATAAAACCTTGAATATCTCGGAAACGGAGGCAGCCAGAGGGTCCAAACTTGCACTTTTTCAAATGGCTGTAACTCGAAAACTACGGCAGCTAGAGAGTTGATTTTGGTCTAAAAATGCAGCTTGTACCATGCCCTAAAAACCAAAAATAGGATTCCGGAACAAAACCCGCAAGAAAACTTGAAAATTTCAAGGCAAAGTCACCCCTCGACTGGAAAATATAAAACCTTGAATATCTCGGAAACGGAGGCAGCTAGAGGGTCCAAACTTGCACTTTTTCAAATGGCCCTACCTCGCAAACTACGGCAGCTAGAGAGTTGATTTTGTTCTAAAAATGCAGCTTGTACCATGCCCTAAAAACCAAAAATAGGATTCCGGAACAAAACCCGCAAGAAAACTTGAAAATTTCAAGGCAAAGTCACCCCTCGACTGGAAAATATAAAACCTTGAATATCTCGGAAACGGAGGCAGCTAGAGGGTCCAAACTTGCACTTTTTCAAATGGCTGTAACTCGAAAACTACGGCAGCTAGAGAGTTGATTTTGGTCTGAAAATGCAGCTTGTACCATGCCCTAAAAACCAAAAATAGGATTCCGGAACAAAACCCGCAAGAAAACTTGAAAATTTCAAAGCAAAGTCACCCCTCGACTGGAAAATATAAAACCTTGAATATCTCGGAAACGGAGGCAGCTAGAGGGTCCAAACTTGCACTTTTTCAAATGGCTGTAACTCGAAAACTACGGCAGCTAGAGAGTTTATTTTGGTCTAAAAATGCAGCTTGTACCATGCCCTAAAAACCAAAAATAGGATTCCGGAACAAAACCCGCAAGAAAACTTGAAAATTTCAAGGCAAAGTCACCTCTCGACTGGAAAATATAAAACCTTGAATATCTCGGAAACGGAGGCAGCTAGAGGGTCCAAACTTGCACTTTTTCAAATGGCTGTAACTCGAAAACTACGGCAGCTAGAGAGTTGATTTTGGTCTAAAAATGCAGCTTGTACCATGCCCTAAAAACCAAAAATAGGATTCCGGAACAAAACCCGCAAGAAAACTTGAAAATTTCAAGGCAAAGTCACCCCTCGACTGGAAAATATAAAACCTTGAATATCTCGGAAACGGAGGCAGCTAGAGGGTCCAAACTTGCACTTTTTCAAATGGCTGCAACTCGAAAACTACGGCAGCTAGAGAGTTGATTTGGGTCTTCAAATGCAGCTTGTACCATGCCCTAAAAACCAAAAATAGGATTCCGGAACAAAACCCGCAAGAAAACTTGAAAATTTCAAGGCAAAGTCACCCCTCGACTGGAAAATATAAAACCTTGAATATCTCGGAAACGGAGGCAGCTAGAGGGTCCAAACTTGCACTTTTTCAAATGGCTGTAACTCGAAAACTACGGCAGCTAGAGAGTTGATTTTGGTCTAAAAATGCAGCTTGTACCATGCCCTAAAAACCAAAAATAGGATTCCGGAACAAAACCCGCAAGAAAACTTGAAAATTTCTAGGCAAAGTCACCCCTCGACTGGAAAATATAAAACCTTGAATATCTCGGAAACGGAGGCAGCTAGAGGGTCCAAACTTGCACTTTTTCAAATGGCTGTAACTCGAAAACTACGGCAGCTAGAGAGTTGATTTTGGTCTAAAAATGCAGCTTGTACCATGCCCTAAAAACCAAAAATAGGATTCCGGAACAAAACCCGCAAGAAAACTTGAAAATTTCAAGGCAAAGTCACCCCTCGACTGGAAAATATAAAACCTTGAATATCTCGGAAACGGAGGCAGCTAGAGGGTCCAAACTTGCACTTTTTCAAATGGCTGCAACTCGAAAACTACGGCAGCTAGAGAGTTGATTTGGGTCTTCAAATGCAGCTTGTACCATGCCCTAAAAACCAAAACAAGAAAACTTGAAAATTTCAAGGCAAAGTCACCCCTCGACTGGAAAATATAAAACCTTGAATATCTCGGAAACGGAGGCAGCTAGAGGGTCCAAACTTGCAGAGTTGATTTTGTTCTAAAAATGCAGCTTGTACCATGCCCTAAAAACCAAAAATAGGATTCCGGAACAAAACCCGCAAGAAAACTTGAAAATTTCAAGGCAAAGTCACCCCTCGACTGGAAAATATAAAACCTTGAATATCTCGGAAACGGAGGCAGCTAGAGGGTCCAAACTTGCACTTTTTCAAATGGCTGTAACTCGAAAACTACGGCAGCTAGAGAGTTGATTTTGGTCTAAAAATGCAGCTTGTACCATGCCCTAAAAACCAAAAATAGGATTCCGGAACAAAACCCGCAAGAAAACTTGAAAATTTCAAGGCAAAGTCACCCCTCGACTGGAAAATATAAAACCTTGAATATCTCGGAAACGGAGGCAGCTAGAGGGTCCAAACTTGCACTTTTTCAAATGGCTGTAACTCGAAAACTACGGCAGCTAGAGAGTTGATTTTGGTCTAAAAATGCAGCTTGTACCATGCCCTAAAAACCAAAAATAGGATTCCGGAACAAAACCCGCAAGAAAACTTGAAAATTTCAAGGCAAAGTCACCCCTCGACTGGAAAATATAAAACCTTGAATATCTCGGAAACGGAGGCAGCTAGAGGGTCCAAACTTGCACTTTTTCAAATGGCTGTAACTCGAAAACTACGGCAGCTAGAGAGTTGATTTTGGTCTAAAAATGCAGCTTGTACCATGCCCTAAAAACCAAAAATAGGATTCCGGAACAAAACCCGCAAGAAAACTTGAAAATTTCAAGGCAAAGTCACCCCTCGACTGGAAAATATAAAACCTTGAATATCTCGGAAACGGAGGCAGCTAGAGGGTCCAAACTTGCACTTTTTCAAACGGCTGTAACTCGAAAACTACGGCAGCTAGAGAGTTGATTTTGGTCTAAAAATGCAGCTTGTACCATGCCCTAAAAACCAAAAATAGGATTCCGGAACAAAACCCGCAAGAAAACTTGAAAATTTCAAGGCAAAGTCACCCCTCGACTGGAAAATATAAAACCTTGAATATCTCGGAAACGGAGGCAGCTAGAGGGTCCAAACTTGCACTTTTTCAAATGGCTGCAACTCGAAAACTACGGCAGCTAGAGAGTTGATTTGGGTCTTCAAATGCAGCTTGTACCATGCCCTAAAAACCAAAAATAGGATTCCGGAACAAAACCCGCAAGAAAACTTGAAAATTTCAAGGCAAAGTCACCCCTCGACTGGAAAATATAAAACCTTGAATATCTCGGAAACGGAGGCAGCTAGAGGGTCCAAACTTGCACTTTTTCAAATGGCTGTAACTCGAAAACTACGGCAGCTAGAGAGTTGATTTTGGTCTAAAAATGCAGCTTGTACCATGCCCTAAAAACCAAAAATAGGATTCCGGAACAAAACCCGCAAGAAAACTTGAAAATTTCTAGGCAAAGTCACCCCTCGACTGGAAAATATAAAACCTTGAATATCTCGGAAACGGAGGCAGCTAGAGGGTCCAAACTTGCACTTTTTCAAATGGCTGTAACTCGAAAACTACGGCAGCTAGAGAGTTGATTTTGGTCTAAAAATGCAGCTTGTACCATGCCCTAAAAACCAAAAATAGGATTCCGGAACAAAACCCGCAAGAAAACTTGAAAATTTCAAGGCAAAGTCACCCCTCGACTGGAAAATATAAAACCTTGAATATCTCGGAAACGGAGGCAGCTAGAGGGTCCAAACTTGCACTTTTTCAAATGGCTGTAACTCGAAAACTACGGCAGCTAGAGAGTTGATTTTGGTCTAAAAATGCAGCTTGTACCATGCCCTAAAAACCAAAAATAGGATTCCGGAACAAAACCCGCAAGGAAACTTGAAAATTTCAAGGCAAAGTCACCCCTCGACTGGAAAATATAAAACCTTGAATATCTCGGAAACGGAGGCAGCTAGAGGGTCCAAACTTGCACTTTTTCAAATGGCTGCAACTCGAAAACTACGGCAGCTAGAGAGTTGATTTGGGTCTTCAAATGCAGCTTGTACCATGCCCTAAAAACCAAAAATAGGATTCCGGAACAAAACCCGCAAGAAAACTTGAAAATTTCAAGGCAAAGTCACCCCTCGACTGGAAAATATAAAACCTTGAATATCTCGGAAACGGAGGCAGCTAGAGGGTCCAAACTTGCACTTTTTCAAATGGCCCTACCTCGGAAACTGCGGCAGCTAGAGAGTTGATTTGGGTCTTCAAATGCTGCTTGTACCATGCCCTAAAAACCAAAAATAGGATTCCGGAACAAAACCCGCAAGAAAACTTGAAAATTTCAAGGCAAAGTCACCCCTCGACTGGAAAATATAAAACCTTGAATATCTCGGAAACGGAGGCAGCTAGAGGGTCCAAACTTGCACTTTTTCAAATGGCTGTAACTCGAAAACTACGGCAGCTAGAGAGTTTATTTTGGTCTAAAAATGCAGCTTGTACCATGCCCTAAAAACCAAAAATAGGATTCCGGAACAAAACCCGCAAGAAAACTTGAAAATTTCAAGGCAAAGTCACCCCTCGACTGGAAAATATAAAACCTTGAATATCTCGGAAACGGAGGCAGCTAGAGGGTCCAAACTTGCACTTTTTCAAATGGCCCTACCTCGAAAACTGCGGCAGCTAGAGAGTTGATTTTGGTCTTAAAATGCAGCTTGTACCATGCCCTAAAAACCAAAAATAGGATTCCGGAACAAAACCCGCAAGAAAACTTGAAAATTTCAAAGCAAAGTCACCCCTCGACTGGAAAATATAAAACCTTGAATATCTCGGAAACGGAGGCAGCTAGAGGGTCCAAACTTGCACTTTTTCAAATGGCTGCAACTCGAAAACTACGGCAGCTAGAGAGTTGATTTGGGTCTTCAAATGCAGCTTGTACCATGCCCTAAAAACCAAAAATAGGATTCCGGAACAAAACCCGCAAGAAAACTTGAAAATTTCAAGGCAAAGTCACCCCTCGACTGGAAAATATAAAACCTTGAATATCTCGGAAACGGAGGCAGCTAGAGGGTCCAAACTTGCACTTTTTCAAATGGCCCTACCTCGAAAACTGCGGCAGCTAGAGAGTTGATTTTGGTCTTAAAATGCAGCTTGTACCATGCCCTAAAAACCAAAAATAGGATTCCGGAGCAAAACCCGCAAGAAAACTTGAAAATTTCAAAGCAAAGTCACCCCTCGACTGGAAAATATAAAACCTTGAATATCTCGGAAACGGAGGCAGCTAGAGGGTCCAAACTTGCACTTTTTCAAATGGCTGCAACTCGAAAACTACGGCAGCTAGAGAGTTGATTTGGGTCTTCAAATGCAGCTTGTACCATGCCCTAAAAACCAAAAATAGGATTCCGGAACAAAACCCGCAAGAAAACTTGAAAATTTCAAGGCAAAGTCACCCCTCGACTGGAAAATATAAAACCTTGAATATCTCGGAAACGGAGGCAGCTAGAGGGTCCAAACTTGCACTTTTCAAATGGCTGTAACTCGAAAACTACGGCAGCTAGAGAGTTGATTTTGGTCTAAAAATGCAGCTTGTACCATGCCCTAAAAACCAAAAATAGGATTCCGGAACAAAACCCGCAAGAAAACTTGAAAATTTCAAGGCAAAGTCACCCCTCGACTGGAAAATATAAAACCTTGAATATCTCGGAAACGGAGGCAGCTAGAGGGTCCAAACTTGCACTTTTTCAAATGGCCCTACCTCGAAAACTGCGGCAGCTAGAGAGTTGATTTTGGTCTTAAAATGCAGCTTGTACCATGCCCTAAAAACCAAAAATAGGATTCCGGAACAAAACCCGCAAGAAAACTTGAAAATTTCAAAGCAAAGTCACCCCTCGACTGGAAAATATAAAACCTTGAATATCTCGGAAACGGAGGCAGCTAGAGGGTCCAAACTTGCACTTTTTCAAATGGCTGCAACTCGAAAACTACGGCAGCTAGAGAGTTGATTTGGGTCTTCAAATGCAGCTTGTACCATGCCCTAAAAACCAAAAATAGGATTCCGGAACAAAACCCGCAAGAAAACTTGAAAATTTCAAGGCAAAGTCACCCCTCGACTGGAAAATATAAAACCTTGAATATCTCGGAAACGGAGGCAGCTAGAGGGTCCAAACTTGCACTTTTCAAATGGCTGTAACTCGAAAACTACGGCAGCTAGAGAGTTGATTTTGGTCTAAAAATGCAGCTTGTACCATGCCCTAAAAACCAAAAATAGGATTCCGGAACAAAACCCGCAAGAAAACTTGAAAATTTCAAGGCAAAGTCACCCCTCGACTGGAAAATATAAAACCTTGAATATCTCGGAAACGGAGGCAGCTAGAGGGTCCAAACTTGCACTTTTTCAAATGGCTGCAACTCGAAAACTACGGCAGCTAGAGAGTTGATTTGGGTCTTCAAATGCAGCTTGTACCATGCCCTAAAAACCAAAAATAGGATTCCGGAACAAAACCCGCAAGAAAACTTGAAAATTTCAAGGCAAAGTCACCCCTCGACTGGAAAATATAAAACCTTGAATATCTCGGAAACGGAGGCAGCTAGAGGGTCCAAACTTGCACTTTTTCAAATGGCTGTAACTCGAAAACTACGGCAGCTAGAGAGTTGATTTTGGTCTAAAAATGCAGCTTGTGCCATGCCCTAAAAACCAAAAATAGGATTCCGGAACAAAACCCGCAAGAAAACTTGAAAATTTCAAGGCAAAGTCACCCCTCGACTGGAAAATATAAAACCTTGAATATCTCGGAAACGGAGGCAGCTAGAGGGTCCAAACTTGCACTTTTTCAAATGGCTGTAACTCGAAAACTACGGCAGCTAGAGAGTTGATTTTGGTCTAAAAATGCAGCTTGTACCATGCCCTAAAAACCAAAAATAGGATTCCGGAACAAAACCCGCAAGAAAACTTGAAAATTTCAAGGCAAAGTCACCCCTCGACTGGAAAATATAAAACCTTGAATATCTCGGAAACGGAGGCAGCTAGAGGGTCCAAACTTGCACTTTTTCAAATGGCTGTAACTCGAAAACTACGGCAGCTAGAGAGTTGATTTGGGTCATCAAATGCAGCTTGTACCATGCCCTAAAAACCAAAAATAGGATTCCGGAACAAAACCCGCAAGAAAACTTGAAAATTTCAAGGCAAAGTCACCCCTCGACTGGAAAATATAAAACCTTGAATATCTCGGAAACGGAGGCAGCTAGAGGGTCCAAACTTGCACTTTTTCAAATGGCTGTAACTCGAAAACTACGGCAGCTAGAGAGTTGATTTTGGTCTAAAAATGCAGCTTGTACCATGCCCTAAAAACCAAAAATAGGATTCCGGAACAAAACCCGCAAGAAAACTTGAAAATTTCAAGGCAAAGTCACCCCTCGACTGGAAAATATAAAACCTTGAATATCTCGGAAACGGAGGCAGCTAGAGGGTCCAAACTTGCACTTTTTCAAATGGCTGTAACTCGAAAACTACGGCAGCTAGAGAGTTGATTTTGGTCTAAAAATGCAGCTTGTACCATGCCCTAAAAACCAAAAATAGGATTCCGGAACAAAACCCGCAAGAAAACTTGAAAATTTCAAGGCAAAGTCACCCCTCGACTGGAAAATATAAAACCTTGAATATCTCGGAAACGGAGGCAGCTAGAGGGTCCAAACTTGCACTTTTTCAAATGGCTGTAACTCGAAAACTACGGCAGCTAGAGAGTTGATTTTGGTCTAAAAATGCAGCTTGTACCATGCCCTAAAAACCAAAAATAGGATTCCGGAACAAAACCCGCAAGAAAACTTGAAAATTTCAAGGCAAAGTCACCCCTCGACTGGAAAATATAAAACCTTGAATATCTCGGAAACGGAGGCAGCTAGAGGGTCCAAACTTGCACTTTTTCAAATGGCTGTAACTCGAAAACTACGGCAGCTAGAGAGTTGATTTTGGTCTAAAAATGCAGCTTGTACCATGCCCTAAAAACCAAAAATAGGATTCCGGAACAAAACCCGCAAGAAAACTTGAAAATTTCAAGGCAAAGTCACCCCTCGACTGGAAAATATAAAACCTTGAATATCTCGGAAACGGAGGCAGCTAGAGGGTCCAAACTTGCACTTTTTCAAATGGCTGTAACTCGAAAACTACGGCAGCTAGAGAGTTGATTTTGGTCTAAAAATGCAGCTTGTACCATGCCCTAAAAACCAAAAATAGGATTCCGGAACAAAACCCGCAAGAAAACTTGAAAATTTCAAGGCAAAGTCACCCCTCGACTGGAAAATATAAAACCTTGAATATCTCGGAAACGGAGGCAGCTAGAGGGTCCAAACTTGCACTTTTTCAAATGGCTGCAACTCGAAAACTACGGCAGCTAGAGAGTTGATTTGGGTCTTCAAATGCAGCTTGTACCATGCCCTAAAATCCAAAAATAGGATTCCGGAACAAAACCCGCAAGAAAACTTGAAAATTTCAAGGCAAAGTCACCCCTCGACTGGAAAATATAAAACCTTGAATATCTCGGAAACGGAGGCAGCTAGAGGGTCCAAACTTGCACTTTTTCAAATGGCTGCAACTCGAAAACTACGGCAGCTAGAGAGTTGATTTGGGTCTTCAAATGCAGCTTGTACCATGCCCTAAAAACCAAAAATAGGATTCCGGAACAAAACCCGCAAGAAAACTTGAAAATTTCAAGGCAAAGTCACCCCTCGACTGGAAAATATAAAACCTTGAATATCTCGGAAACGGAGGCAGCTAGAGGGTCCAAACTTGCACTTTTTCAAATGGCTGTAACTCGAAAACTACGGCAGCTAGAGAGTTGATTTTGGTCTAAAAATGCAGCTTGTGCCATTCCCTAAAAACCAAAAATAGGATTCCGGAACAAAACCCGCAAGAAAACTTGAAAATTTCAAGGCAAAGTCACCCCTCGACTGGAAAATATAAAACCTTGAATATCTCGGAAACGGAGGCAGCTAGAGGGTCCAAACTTGCACTTTTTCAAATGGCTGTAACTCGAAAACTACGGCAGCTAGAGAGTTGATTTGGGTCATCAAATGCAGCTTGTACCATGCCCTAAAAACCAAAAATAGGATTTCGGAACAAAACCCGCAAGAAAACTTGAAAATTTCAAGGCAAAGTCACCCCTCGACTGGAAAATATAAAACCTTGAATATCTCGGAAACGGAGGCAGCTAGAGGGTCCAAACTTGCACTTTTTCAAATGGCTGTAACTCGAAAACTACGGCAGCTAGAGAGTTGATTTTGGTCTAAAAATGCAGCTTGTACCATGCCCTAAAAACCAAAAATAGGATTCCGGAACAAAACCCGCAAGAAAACTTGAAAATTTCAAGGCAAAGTCACCCCTCGACTGGAAAATATAAAACCTTGAATATCTCGGAAACGGAGGCAGCTAGAGGGTCCAAACTTGCACTTTTTCAAATGGCTGTAACTCGAAAACTACGGCAGCTAGAGAGTTGATTTTGGTCTAAAAATGCAGCTTGTACCATGCCCTAAAAACCAAAAATAGGATTCCGGAACAAAACCCGCAAGAAAACTTGAAAATTTCAAGGCAAAGTCACCCCTCGACTGGAAAATATAAAACCTTGAATATCTCGGAAACGGAGGCAGCCAGAGGGTCCAAACTTGCACTTTTTCAAATGGCTGTAACTCGAAAACTACGGCAGCTAGAGAGTTGATTTTGGTCTAAAAATGCAGCTTGTACCATGCCCTAAAAACCAAAAATAGGATTCCGGAACAAAACCCGCAAGAAAACTTGAAAATTTCAAGGCAAAGTCACCCCTCGACTGGAAAATATAAAACCTTGAATATCTCGGAAACGGAGGCAGCTAGAGGGTCCAAACTTGCACTTTTTCAAATGGCTGTAACTCGAAAACTACGGCAGCTAGAGAGTTGATTTTGGTCTAAAAATGCAGCTTGTACCATGCCCTAAAAACCAAAAATAGGATTCCGGAACAAAACCCGCAAGAAAACTTGAAAATTTCAAGGCAAAGTCACCCCTCGACTGGAAAATATAAAACCTTGAATATCTCGGAAACGGAGGCAGCTAGAGGGTCCAAACTTGCACTTTTTCAAATGGCCCTACCTCGCAAACTACGGCAGCTAGAGAGTTGATTTTGTTCTAAAAATGCAGCTTGTACCATGCCCTAAAAACCAAAAATAGGATTCCGGAACAAAGCCCGCAAGAAAACTTGAAAATTTCAAGGCAAAGTCACCCCTCGACTGGAAAATATAAAACCTTGAATATCTCGGAAACGGAGGCAGCTAGAGGGTCCAAACTTGCACTTTTTCAAATGGCTGTAACTCGAAAACTACGGCAGCTAGAGAGTTGATTTTGGTCTAAAAATGCAGCTTGTACCATGCCCTAAAAACCAAAAATAGGATTCCGGAACAAAACCCGCAAGAAAACTTGAAAATTTCAAGGCAAAGTCACCCCTCGACTGGAAAATATAAAACCTTGAATATCTCGGAAACGGAGGCAGCTAGAGGGTCCAAACTTGCACTTTTTCAAATGGCTGTAACTCGAAAACTACGGCAGCTAGAGAGTTGATTTTGGTCTAAAAATGCAGCTTGTACCATGCCCTAAAAACCAAAAATAGGATTCCGGAACAAAACCCGCAAGAAAACTTGAAAATTTCAAGGCAAAGTCACCCCTCGACTGGAAAATATAAAACCTTGAATATCTCGGAAACGGAGGCAGCTAGAGGGTCCAAACTTGCACTTTTTCAAATGGCTGTAACTCGAAAACTACAGCAGCTAGAGAGTTGATTTGGGTCTTCAAATGCTGCTTGTACCATGCCCTAAAAACCAAAAATAGGATTCCGGAACAAAACCCGCAAGAAAACTTGAAAATTTCAAGGCAAAGTCACCCCTCGACTGGAAAATATAAAACCTTGAATATCTCGGAAACGGAGGCAGCTAGAGGGTCCAAACTTTCACTTTTTCAAATGGCCCTTCCTCGAAAACTGCGGCAGCTAGAGAGTTGATTTGGGTCTTCAAATGCTGCTTGTACCATGCCCTAAAAACCAAAAATAGGATTCCGGAACAAAACCCGCAAGAAAACTTGAAAATTTCAAAGCAAAGTCACCCCTCGACTGGAAAATATAAAACCTTGAATATCTCGGAAACGGAGGCAGCTAGAGGGTCCAAACTTGCACTTTTTCAAATGGCTGTAACTCGAAAACTACGGCAGCTAGAGAGTTGATTTTGGTCTAAAAATGCAGCTTGTACCATGCCCTAAAAACCAAAAATAGGATTCCGGAACAAAACCCGCAAGAAAACTTGAAAATTTCAAGGCAAAGTCACCCCTCGACTGGAAAATATAAAACCTTGAATATCTCGGAAACGGAGGCAGCTAGAGGGTCCAAACTTGCACTTTTTCAAATGGCCCTACCTCGAAAACTGCGGCAGCTAGAGAGTTGATTTTGGTCTTAAAATGCAGCTTGTACCATGCCCTAAAAACCAAAAATAGGATTCCGGAACAAAACCCGCAAGAAAACTTGAAAATTTCAAAGCAAAGTCACCCCTCGACTGGAAAATATAAAACCTTGAATATCTCGGAAACGGAGGCAGCTAGAGGGTCCAAACTTGCACTTTTTCAAATGGCTGTAACTCGAAAACTACGGCAGCTAGAGAGTTGATTTTGGTCTAAAAATGCAGCTTGTACCATGCCCTAAAAACCAAAAATAGGATTCCGGAACAAAACCCGCAAGAAAACTTGAAAATTTCAAGGCAAAGTCACCCCTCGACTGGAAAATATAAAACCTTGAATATCTCGGAAACGGAGGCAGCTAGAGGGTCCAAACTTGCACTTTTTCAAATGGCTGCAACTCGAAAACTACGGCAGCTAGAGAGTTTATTTGGGTCTTCAAATGCAGCTTGTACCATGCCCTAAAAACCAAAAATAGGATTCCGGAACAAAACCCGCAAGAAAACTTGAAAATTTCAAGGCAAAGTCACCCCTCGACTGGAAAATATAAAACCTTGAATATCTCGGAAACGGAGGCAGCTAGAGGGTCCAAACTTGCACTTTTTCAAATGGCTGTAACTCGAAAACTACGGCAGCTAGAGAGTTGATTTTGGTCTAAAAATGCAGCTTGTACCATGCCCTAAAAACCAAAAATAGGATTCCGGAACAAAACCCGCAAGAAAACTTGAAAATTTCTAGGCAAAGTCACCCCTCGACTGGAAAATATAAAACCTTGAATATCTCGGAAACGGAGGCAGCTAGAGGGTCCAAACTTGCACTTTTTCAAATGGCTGTAACTCGAAAACTACGGCAGCTAGAGAGTTGATTTTGGTCTAAAAATGCAGCTTGTACCATGCCCTAAAAACCAAAAATAGGATTCCGGAACAAAACCCGCAAGAAAACTTGAAAATTTCAAGGCAAAGTCACCCCTCGACTGGAAAATATAAAACCTTGAATATCTCGGAAACGGAGGCAGCTAGAGGGTCCAAACTTGCACTTTTTCAAATGGCTGCAACTCGAAAACTACGGCAGCTAGAGAGTTGATTTGGGTCTTCAAATGCAGCTTGTACCATGCCCTAAAAACCAAAACAAGAAAACTTGAAAATTTCAAGGCAAAGTCACCCCTCGACTGGAAAATATAAAACCTTGAATATCTCGGAAACGGAGGCAGCTAGAGGGTCCAAACTTGCAGAGTTGATTTTGTTCTAAAAATGCAGCTTGTACCATGCCCTAAAAACCAAAAATAGGATTCCGGAACAAAACCCGCAAGAAAACTTGAAAATTTCAAGGCAAAGTCACCCCTCGACTGGAAAATATAAAACCTTGAATATCTCGGAAACGGAGGCAGCTAGAGGGTCCAAACTTGCACTTTTTCAAATGGCTGTAACTCGAAAACTACGGCAGCTAGAGAGTTGATTTTGGTCTAAAAATGCAGCTTGTACCATGCCCTAAAAACCAAAAATAGGATTCCGGAACAAAACCCGCAAGAAAACTTGAAAATTTCAAGGCAAAGTCACCCCTCGACTGGAAAATATAAAACCTTGAATATCTCGGAAACGGAGGCAGCTAGAGGGTCCAAACTTGCACTTTTTCAAATGGCTGCAACTCGAAAACTACGGCAGCTAGAGAGTTGATTTGGGTCTTCAAATGCAGCTTGTACCATGCCCTAAAAACCAAAAATAGGATTCCGGAACAAAACCCGCAAGAAAACTTGAAAATTTCAAGGCAAAGTCACCCCTCGACTGGAAAATATAAAACCTTGAATATCTCGGAAACGGAGGCAGCTAGAGGGTCCAAACTTGCACTTTTTCAAATGGCTGTAACTCGAAAACTACGGCAGCTAGAGAGTTGATTTTGGTCTAAAAATGCAGCTTGTACCATGCCCTAAAAACCAAAAATAGGATTCCGGAACAAAACCCGCAAGAAAACTTGAAAATTTCTAGGCAAAGTCACCCCTCGACTGGAAAACATAAAACCTTGAATATCTCGGAAACGGAGGCAGCTAGAGGGTCCAAACTTGCACTTTTTCAAATGGCTGTAACTCGAAAACTACGGCAGCTAGAGAGTTGATTTTGGTCTAAAAATGCAGCTTGTACCATGCCCTAAAAACCAAAAATAGGATTCCGGAACAAAACCCGCAAGAAAACTTGAAAATTTCAAGGCAAAGTCACCCCTCGACTGGAAAATATAAAACCTTGAATATCTCGGAAACGGAGGCAGCTAGAGGGTCCAAACTTGCACTTTTTCAAATGGCTGTAACTCGAAAACTACGGCAGCTAGAGAGTTGATTTTGGTCTAAAAATGCAGCTTGTACCATGCCCTAAAAACCAAAAATAGGATTCCGGAACAAAACCCGCAAGTAAACTTGAAAATTTCAAGGCAAAGTCACCCCTCGACTGGAAAATATAAAACCTTGAATATCTCGGAAACGGAGGCAGCTAGAGGGTCCAAACTTGCACTTTTTCAAATGGCTGCAACTCGAAAACTACGGCAGCTAGAGAGTTGATTTGGGTCTTCAAATGCAGCTTGTACCATGCCCTAAAAACCAAAAATAGGATTCCGGAACAAAACCCGCAAGAAAACTTGAAAATTTCAAGGCAAAGTCACCCCTCGACTGGAAAATATAAAACCTTGAATATCTCGGAAACGGAGGCAGCTAGAGGGTCCAAACTTGCACTTTTTCAAATGGCCCTACCTCGGAAACTGCGGCAGCTAGAGAGTTGATTTGGGTCTTCAAATGCTGCTTGTACCATGCCCTAAAAACCAAAAATAGGATTCCGGAACAAAACCCGCAAGAAAACTTGAAAATTTCAAGGCAAAGTCACCCCTCGACTGGAAAATATAAAACCTTGAATATCTCGGAAACGGAGGCAGCTAGAGGGTCCAAACTTGCACTTTTTCAAATGGCTGTAACTCGAAAACTACGGCAGCTAGAGAGTTGATTTTGGTCTAAAAATGCAGCTTGTACCATGCCCTAAAAACCAAAAATAGGATTCCGGAACAAAACCCGCAAGAAAACTTGAAAATTTCAAGGCAAAGTCACCCCTCGACTGGAAAATATAAAACCTTGAATATCTCGGAAACGGAGGCAGCTAGAGGGTCCAAACTTGCACTTTTTCAAATGGCCCTACCTCGAAAACTGCGGCAGCTAGAGAGTTGATTTTGGTCTTAAAATGCAGCTTGTACCATGCCCTAAAAACCAAAAATAGGATTCCGGAACAAAACCCGCAAGAAAACTTGAAAATTTCAAAGCAAAGTCACCCCTCGACTGGAAAATATAAAACCTTGAATATCTCGGAAACGGAGGCAGCTAGAGGGTCCAAACTTGCACTTTTTCAAATGGCTGCAACTCGAAAACTACGGCAGCTAGAGAGTTGATTTGGGTCTTCAAATGCAGCTTGTACCATGCCCTAAAAACCAAAAATAGGATTCCGGAACAAAACCCGCAAGAAAACTTGAAAATTTCAAGGCAAAGTCACCCCTCGACTGGAAAATATAAAACCTTGAATATCTCGGAAACGGAGGCAGCTAGAGGGTCCAAACTTGCACTTTTCAAATGGCTGTAACTCGAAAACTACGGCAGCTAGAGAGTTGATTTTGGTCTAAAAATGCAGCTTGTACCATGCCCTAAAAACCAAAAATAGGATTCCGGAACAAAACCCGCAAGAAAACTTGAAAATTTCAAGGCAAAGTCACCCCTCGACTGGAAAATATAAAACCTTGAATATCTCGAAAACGGAGGCAGCTAGAGGGTCCAAACTTGCACTTTTTCAAATGGCCCTACCTCGAAAACTGCGGCAGCTAGAGAGTTGATTTTGGTCTTAAAATGCAGCTTGTACCATGCCCTAAAAACCAAAAATAGGATTCCGGAACAAAACCCGCAAGAAAACTTGAAAATTTCAAAGCAAAGTCACCCCTCGACTGGAAAATATAAAACCTTGAATATCTCGGAAACGGAGGCAGCTAGAGGGTCCAAACTTGCACTTTTTCAAATGGCTGCAACTCGAAAACTACGGCAGCTAGAGAGTTGATTTGGGTCTTCAAATGCAGCTTGTACCATGCCCTAAAAACCAAAACTAGGATTCCGGAACAAAACCCGCAAGAAAACTTGAAAATTTCAAGGCAAAGTCACCCCTCGACTGGAAAATATAAAACCTTGAATATCTCGGAAACGGAGGCAGCTAGAGGGTCCAAACTTGCACTTTTTCAAATGGCTGCAACTCGAAAACTACGGCAGCTAGAGAGTTGATTTGGGTCTTCAAATGCAGCTTGTACCATGCCCTAAAAACCAAAAATAGGATTCCGGAACAAAACCCGCAAGAAAACTTGAAAATTTCAAGGCAAAGTCACCCCTCGACTGGAAAATATAAAACCTTGAATATCTCGGAAACGGAGGCAGCTAGAGGGTCCAAACTTGCACTTTTTCAAATGGCTGTAACTCGAAAACTACGGCAGCTAGAGAGTTGATTTTGGTCTAAAAATGCAGCTTGTGCCATGCCCTAAAAACCAAAAATAGGATTCCGGAACAAAACCCGCAAGAAAACTTGAAAATTTCAAGGCAAAGTCACCCCTCGACTGGAAAATATAAAACCTTGAATATCTCGGAAACGGAGGCAGCTAGAGGGTCCAAACTTGCACTTTTTCAAATGGCTGTAACTCGAAAACTACGGCAGCTAGAGAGTTGATTTTGGTCTAAAAATGCAGCTTGTACCATGCCCTAAAAACCAAAAATAGGATTCCGGAACAAAACCCGCAAGAAAACTTGAAAATTTCAAGGCAAAGTCACCCCTCGACTGGAAAATATAAAACCTTGAATATCTCGGAAACGGAGGCAGCTAGAGGGTCCAAACTTGCACTTTTTCAAATGGCTGTAACTCGAAAACTACGGCAGCTAGAGAGTTGATTTTGGTCTAAAAATGCAGCTTGTACCATGCCCTAAAAACCAAAAATAGGATTCCGGAACAAAACCCGCAAGAAAACTTGAAAATTTCAAGGCAAAGTCACCCCTCGACTGGAAAATATAAAACCTTGAATATCTCGGAAACGGAGGCAGCTAGAGGGTCCAAACTTGCACTTTTTCAAATGGCTGTAACTCGAAAACTACGGCAGCTAGAGAGTTGATTTTGGTCTAAAAATGCAGCTTGTACCATGCCCTAAAAACCAAAAATAGGATTCCGGAACAAAACCCGCAAGAAAACTTGAAAATTTCAAGGCAAAGTCACCCCTCGACTGGAAAATATAAAACCTTGAATATCTCGGAAACGGAGGCAGCTAGAGGGTCCAAACTTGCACTTTTTCAAATGGCTGCAACTCGAAAACTACGGCAGCTAGAGAGTTGATTTGGGTCTTCAAATGCAGCTTGTACCATGCCCTAAAATCCAAAAATAGGATTCCGGAACAAAACCCGCAAGAAAACTTGAAAATTTCAAGGCAAAGTCACCCCTCGACTGGAAAATATAAAACCTTGAATATCTCGGAAACGGAGGCAGCTAGAGGGTCCAAACTTGCACTTTTTCAAATGGCTGTAACTCGAAAACTACGGCAGCTAGAGAGTTGATTTGGGTCATCAAATGCAGCTTGTACCATGCCCTAAAAACCAAAAATAGGATTCCGGAACAAAACCCGCAAGAAAACTTGAAAATTTCAAGGCAAAGTCACCCCTCGACTGGAAAATATAAAACCTTGAATATCTCGGAAACGGAGGCAGCTAGAGGGTCCAAACTTGCACTTTTTCAAATGGCTGCAACTCGAAAACTACGGCAGCTAGAGAGTTGATTTGGGTCTTCAAATGCAGCTTGTACCATGCCCTAAAAACCAAAAATAGGATTCCGGAACAAAACCCGCAAGAAAACTTGAAAATTTCAAGGCAAAGTCACCCCTCGACTGGAAAATATAAAACCTTGAATATCTCGGAAACGGAGGCAGCTAGAGGGTCCAAACTTGCACTTTTTCAAATGGCTGTAACTCGAAAACTACGGCAGCTAGAGAGTTGATTTTGGTCTAAAAATGCAGCTTGTGCCATTCCCTAAAAACCAAAAATAGGATTCCGGAACAAAACCCGCAAGAAAACTTGAAAATTTCAAGGCAAAGTCACCCCTCGACTGGAAAATATAAAACCTTGAATATCTCGGAAACGGAGGCAGCTAGAGGGTCCAAACTTGCACTTTTTCAAATGCCTGTAACTCGAAAACTACGGCAGCTAGAGAGTTGATTTGGGTCATCAAATGCAGCTTGTACCATGCCCTAAAAACCAAAAATAGGATTCCGGAACAAAACCCGCAAGAAAACTTGAAAATTTCAAGGCAAAGTCACCCCTCGACTGGAAAATATAAAACCTTGAATATCTCGGAAACGGAGGCAGCTAGAGGGTCCAAACTTGCACTTTTTCAAATGGCTGTAACTCGAAAACTACGGCAGCTAGAGAGTTGATTTTGGTCTAAAAATGCAGCTTGTACCATGCCCTAAAAACCAAAAATAGGATTCCGGAACAAAACCCGCAAGAAAACTTGAAAATTTCAAGGCAAAGTCACCCCTCGACTGGAAAATATAAAACCTTGAATATCTCGGAAACGGAGGCAGCTAGAGGGTCCAAACTTGCACTTTTTCAAATGGCTGTAACTCGAAAACTACGGCAGCTAGAGAGTTGATTTTGGTCTAAAAATGCAGCTTGTACCATGCCCTAAAAACCAAAAATAGGATTCCGGAACAAAACCCGCAAGAAAACTTGAAAATTTCAAGGCAAAGTCACCCCTCGACTGGAAAATATAAAACCTTGAATATCTCGGAAACGGAGGCAGCTAGAGGGTCCAAACTTGCACTTTTTCAAATGGCTGCAACTCGAAAACTACGGCAGCTAGAGAGTTGATTTGGGTCTTCAAATGCAGCTTGTACCATGCCCTAAAATCCAAAAATAGGATTCCGGAACAAAACCCGCAAGAAAACTTGAAAATTTCAAGGCAAAGTCACCCCTCGACTGGAAAATATAAAACCTTGAATATCTCGGAAACGGAGGCAGCTAGAGGGTCCAAACTTGCACTTTTTCAAATGGCTGTAACTCGAAAACTACGGCAGCTAGAGAGTTGATTTGGGTCTTCAAATGCAGCTTGTACCATGCCCTAAAAACCAAAAATAGGATTCCGGAACAAAACCCGCAAGAAAACTTGAAAATTTCAAGGCAAAGTCACCCCTCGACTGGAAAATATAAAACCTTGAATATCTCGGAAACGGAGGCAGCTAGAGGGTCCAAACTTGCACTTTTTCAAATGGCTGTAACTCGAAAACTACGGCAGCTAGAGAGTTGATTTTGGTCTAAAAATGCAGCTTGTACCATGCCCTAAAAACCAAAAATAGGATTCCGGAACAAAACCCGCAAGAAAACTTGAAAATTTCAAGGCAAAGTCACCCCTCGACTGGAAAATATAAAACCTTGAATATCTCGGAAACGGAGGCAGCTAGAGGGTCCAAACTTGCACTTTTTCAAATGGCTGTAACTCGAAAACTACGGCAGCTAGAGAGTTGATTTTGGTCTAAAAATGCAGCTTGTACCATGCCCTAAAAACCAAAAATAGGATTCCGGAACAAAACCCGCAAGAAAACTTGAAAATTTCAAGGCAAAGTCACCCCTCGACTGGAAAATATAAAACCTTGAATATCTCGGAAACGGAGGCAGCTAGAGGGTCCAAACTTGCACTTTTTCAAATGGCTGTAACTCGAAAACTACGGCAGCTAGAGAGTTGATTTTGGTCTAAAAATGCAGCTTGTACCATGCCCTAAAAACCAAAAATAGGATTCCGGAACAAAACCCGCAAGAAAACTTGAAAATTTCAAGGCAAAGTCACCCCTCGACTGGAAAATATAAAACCTTGAATATTTCGGAAACGGAGGCAGCTAGAGGGTCCAAACTTGCACTTTTTCAAATGGCTGCAACTCGAAAACTACGGCAGCTAGAGAGTTGATTTGGGTCTTCAAATGCAGCTTGTACCATGCCCTAAAATCCAAAAATAGGATTCCGGAACAAAACCCGCAAGAAAACTTGAAAATTTCAAGGCAAAGTCACCCCTCGACTGGAAAATATAAAACCTTGAATATCTCGGAAACGGAGGCAGCTAGAGGGTCCAAACTTGCACTTTTTCAAATGGCTGTAACTCGAAAACTACGGCAGCTAGAGAGTTGATTTGGGTCATCAAATGCAGCTTGTACCATGCCCTAAAAACCAAAAATAGGATTCCGGAACAAAACCCGCAAGAAAACTTGAAAATTTCAAGGCAAAGTCACCCCTCGACTGGAAAATATAAAACCTTGAATATCTCGGAAACGGAGGCAGCTAGAGGGTCCAAACTTGCACTTTTTCAAATGGCTGTAACTCGAAAACTACGGCAGCTAGAGAGTTGATTTGGGTCTTCAAATGCAGCTTGTACCATGCCCTAAAAACCAAAAATAGGATTCCGGAACAAAACCCGCAAGAAAACTTGAAAATTTCAAGGCAAAGTCACCCCTCGACTGGAAAATATAAAACCTTGAATATCTCGGAAACGGAGGCAGCTAGAGGGTCCAAACTTGCACTTTTTCAAATGGCTGTAACTCGAAAACTACGGCAGCTAGAGAGTTGATTTTGGTCTAAAAATGCAGCTTGTACCATGCCCTAAAAACCAAAAATAGGATTCCGGAACAAAACCCGCAAGAAAACTTGAAAATTTCAAGGCAAAGTCACCCCTCGACTGGAAAATATAAAACCTTGAATATCTCGGAAACGGAGGCAGCTAGAGGGTCCAAACTTGCACTTTTTCAAATGGCTGTAACTCGAAAACTACGGCAGCTAGAGAGTTGATTTTGGTCTAAAAATGCAGCTTGTACCATGCCCTAAAAACCAAAAATAGGATTCCGGAACAAAACCCGCAAGAAAACTTGAAAATTTCAAGGCAAAGTCACCCCTCGACTGGAAAATATAAAACCTTGAATATCTCGGAAACGGAGGCAGCTAGAGGGTCCAAACTTGCACTTTTTCAAATGGCTGTAACTCGAAAACTACGGCAGCTAGAGAGTTGATTTTGGTCTAAAAATGCAGCTTGTACCATGCCCTAAAAACCAAAAATAGGATTCCGGAACAAAACCCGCAAGAAAACTTGAAAATTTCAAGGCAGAGTCACCCCTCGACTGGAAAATATAAAACCTTGAATATCTCGGAAACGGAGGCAGCTAGAGGGTCCAAACTTGCACTTTTTCAAATGGCTGTAACTCGAAAACTACGGCAGCTAGAGAGTTGATTTGGGTCTTCAAATGCAGCTTGTACCATGCCCTAAAAACCAAAAATAGGATTCCGGAACAAAACCCGCAAGAAAACTTGAAAATTTCAAGGCAAAGTCACCCCTCGACTGGAAAATATAAAACCTTAAATATCTCGGAAACGGAGGCAGCTAGAGGGTCCAAACTTGCACTTTTTCAAATGGCTGTAACTCGAAAACTACGGCAGCTAGAGAGTTGATTTGGGTCTTCAAATGCAGCTTGTACCATGCCCTAAAAACCAAAAATAGGATTCCGGAACAAAACCCGCAAGAAAACTTGAAAATTTCAAGGCAAAGTCACCCCTCGACTGGAAAATATAAAACCTTGAATATCTCGGAAACGGAGGCAGCTAGAGGGTCCAAACTTGCACTTTTTCAAATGGCCCTACCTCGAAAACTGCGGCAGCTAGAGAGTTGATTTGGGTCTTCAAATGCAGCTTGTACCATGCCCTAAAAACCAAAAATAGGATTCCGGAACAAAACCCGCAAGAAAACTTGAAAATTTCAAGGCAAAGTCACCCCTCGACTGGAAAATATAAAACCTTGAATATCTCGGAAACGGAGGCAGCTAGAGGGTCCAAACTTGCACTTTTTCAAATGGCTGTAACTCGAAAACTACGGCAGCTGGAGAGTTGATTTTGGTCTAAAAATGCAGCTTGTACCATGCCCTAAAAACCAAAAATAGGATTCCGGAACAAAACCCGCAAGAAAACTTGAAAATTTCAAGGCAAAGTCACCCCTCGACTGGAAAATATAAAACCTTGAATATCTCGGAAACGGAGGCAGCTAGAGGGTCCAAACTTGCACTTTTTCAAATGGCTGTAACTCGAAAACTACGGCAGCTAGAGAGTTGATTTTGGTCTAAAAATGCAGCTTGTACCATGCCCTAAAAACCAAAAATAGGATTCCGGAACAAAACCCACAAGAAAACTTGAAAATTTCAAGGCAAAGTCACCCCTCGACTGGAAAATATAAAACCTTGAATATCTCGGAAACGGAGGCAGCTAGAGGGTCCAAACTTGCACTTTTTCAAATGGCTGTAACTCGAAAACTACGGCAGCTGGAGAGTTGATTTTGGTCTAAAAATGCAGCTTGTACCATGCCCTAAAAACCAAAAATAGGATTCCGGAACAAAACCCGCAAGAAAACTTGAAAATTTCAAGGCAAAGTCACCCCTCGACTGGAAAATATAAAACCTTGAATATCTCGGAAACGGAGGCAGCTAGAGGGTCCAAACTTGCACTTTTTCAAATGGCTGCAACTCGAAAACTACGGCAGCTAGAGAGTTGATTTGGGTCTTCAAGTGCAGCTTGTACCATGCCCTAAAAACCAAAAATAGGATTCCGGAACAAAACCCGCAAGAAAACTTGAAAATTTCAAGGCAAAGTCACCCCTCGACTGGAAAATATAAAACCTTGAATATCTCGGAAACAGAGGCAGCTAGAGGGTCCAAACTTGCACTTTTTCAAATGGCTGTAACTCGAAAACTACGGCAGCTAGAGAGTTGATTTTGGTCTAAAAATGCAGCTTGTACCATGCCCTAAAAACCAAAAATAGGATTCCGGAACAAAACCCGCAAGAAAACTTGAAAATTTCAAGGCAAAGTCACCCCTCGACTGGAAAATATAAAACCTTGAATATCTCGGAAACGGAGGCAGCTAGAGGGTCCAAACTTGCACTTTTTCAAATGGCTGTAACTCGAAAACTACGGCAGCTAGAGAGTTGATTTTGGTCTAAAAATGCAGCTTGTACCATGCCCTAAAAACCAAAAATAGGATTCCGGAACAAAACCCGCAAGAAAACTTGAAAATTTCAAGGCAAAGTCACCCCTCGACTGGAAAATATAAAACCTTGAATATCTCGGAAACGGAGGCAGCTAGAGGGTCCAAACTTGCACTTTTTCAAATGGCCCTACCTCGAAAACTGCGGCAGCTAGAGAGTTGATTTGGGTCTTCAAATGCTGCTTGTACCATGCCCTAAAAACCAAAAATAGGATTCCGGAACAAAACCCGCAAGGAAACTTGAAAATTTCAAAGCAAAGTCACCCCTCGACTGGAAAATATAAAGGGTCCAAACTTGCACTTTTTCAAATGGCTGCAACTCGAAAACTACGGCAGCTAGAGAGTTGATTTGGGTCTTCAAATGCAGCTTGTACCATGCCCTAAAAACCAAAAATAGGATTCCGGAACAAAACCCGCAAGAAAACTTGAAAATTTCAAGGCAAAGTCACCCCTCGACTGGAAAATATAAAACCTTGAATATCTCGGAAACGGAGGCAGCTAGAGGGTCCAAACTTGCACTTTTTCAAACTACGGCAGCTAGAGAGTTGATTTTGGTCTAAAAATGCAGCTTGTACCATGCCCTAAAAACCAAAAATAGGATTCCGGAACAAAACCCGCAAGAAAACTTGAAAATTTCAAGGCAAAGTCACCCCTCGACTGGAAAATATAAAACCTTGAATATCTCGGAAACGGAGGCAGCTAGAGGGTCCAAACTTGCACTTTTTCAAATGGCTGTAACTCGAAAACTACGGCAGCTAGAGAGTTGATTTTGGTCTAAAAATGCAGCTTGTACCATGCCCTAAAAACCAAAAATAGGATTCCGGAACAAAACCCGCAAGAAAACTTGAAAATTTCAAGGCAAAGTCACCCCTCGACTGGAAAATATAAAACCTTGAATATCTCGGAAACGGAGGCAGCTAGAGGGTCCAAACTTGCACTTTTTCAAATGGCTGTAACTCGAAAACTACGGCAGCTAGAGAGTTGATTTCGGTCTAAAAATGCAGCTTGTACCATGCCCTAAAAACCAAAAATAGGATTCCGGAACAAAACCCGCAAGAAAACTTGAAAATTTCAAGGCAAAGTCACCCCTCGACTGGAAAATATAAAACCTTGAATATCTCGGAAACGGAGGCAGCTAGAGGGTCCAAACTTGCACTTTTTCAAATGGCTGTAACTCGAAAACTACGGCAGCTAGAGAGTTGATTTTGGTCTAAAAATGCAGCTTGTACCATGCCCTAAAAACCAAAAATAGGATTCCGGAACAAAACCCGCAAGAAAACTTGAAAATTTCAAGGCAAAGTCACCCCTCGACTGGAAAATATAAAACCTTGAATATCTCGGAAACGGAGGCAGCTAGAGGGTCCAAACTTGCACTTTTTCAAATGGCTGTAACTCGAAAACTACGGCAGCTAGAGAGTTGATTTTGGTCTAAAAATGCAGCTTGTACCATGCCCTAAAAACCAAAAATAGGATTCCGGAACAAAACCCGCAAGAAAACTTGAAAATTTCAAGGCAAAGTCACCCCTCGACTGGAAAATATAAAACCTTGAATATCTCGGAAACGGAGGCAGCTAGAGGGTCCAAACTTGCACTTTTTCAAATGGCTGTAACTCGAAAACTACGGCAGCTAGAGAGTTGATTTTGGTCTAAAAATGCAGCTTGTACCATGCCCTAAAAACCAAAAATAGGATTCCGGAACAAAACCCGCAAGAAAACTTGAAAATTTCAAGGCAAAGTCACCCCTCGACTGGAAAATATAAAACCTTGAATATCTCGGAAACGGAGGCAGCTAGAGGGTCCAAACTTGCACTTTTTCAAATGGCTGTAACTCGAAAACTACGGCAGCTAGAGAGTTGATTTTGGTCTAAAAATGCAGCTTGTACCATGCCCTAAAAACCAAAAATAGGATTCCGGAACAAAACCCGCAAGAAAACTTGAAAATTTCAAGGCAAAGTCACCCCTCGACTGGAAAATATAAAACCTTGAATATCTCGGAAACGGAGGCAGCTAGAGGGTCCAAACTTGCACTTTTTCAAATGGCTGTAACTCGAAAACTACGGCAGCTAGAGAGTTGATTTTGGTCTAAAAATGCAGCTTGTACCATGCCCTAAAAACCAAAAATAGGATTCCGGAACAAAACCCGCAAGAAAACTTGAAAATTTCAAGGCAAAGTCACCCCTCGACTGGAAAATATAAAACCTTGAATATCTCGGAAACGGAGGCAGCTAGAGGGTCCAAACTTGCACTTTTTCAAATGGCTGTAACTCGAAAACTACGGCAGCTAGAGAGTTGATTTTGGTCTAAAAATGCAGCTTGTACCATGCCCTAAAAACCAAAAATAGGATTCCGGAACAAAACCCGCAAGAAAACTTGAAAATTTCAAGGCAAAGTCACCCCTCGACTGGAAAATATAAAACCTTGAATATCTCGGAAACGGAGGCAGTTAGAGGGTCCAAACTTGCACTTTTTCAAATGGCTGTAACTCGAAAACTACGGCAGCTAGAGAGTTGATTTTGGTCTAAAAATGCAGCTTGTACCATGCCCTAAAACCAAAAATAGGATTCCGGAACAAAACCCGCAAGAAAACTTGAAAATTTCAAGGCAAAGTCACCCCTCGACTGGAAAATATAAAACCTTGAATATCTCGGAAACGGAGGCAGCTAGAGGGTCCAAGCTTGCACTTTTTCAAATGGCTGTAACTCGAAAACTACGGCAGCTAGAGAGTTGATTTTGGTCTAAAAATGCAGCTTGTACCATGCCCTAAAAACCAAAAATAGGATTCCGGAACAAAACCCGCAAGAAAACTTGAAAATTTCAAGGCAAAGTCACCCCTCGACTGGAAAATATAAAACCTTGAATATCTCGGAAACGGAGGCAGCTAGAGGGTCCAAACTTGCACTTTTTCAAATGGCTGCAACTCGAAAACTACGGCAGCTAGAGAGTTGATTTTGGTCTAAAAATGCAGCTTGTACCATGCCCTAAAAACCAAAAATAGGATTCCGGAACAAAACCCGCAAGAAAACTTGAAAATTTCAAGGCAAAGTCACCCCTCGACTGGAAAATATAAAACCTTGAATATCTCGGAAACGGAGGCAGTTAGAGGGTCCAAACTTGCACTTTTTCAAATGGCTGTAACTCGAAAACTACGGCAGCTAGAGAGTTGATTTTGGTCTAAAAATGCAGCTTGTACCATGCCCTAAAACCAAAAATAGGATTCCGGAACAAAACCCGCAAGAAAACTTGAAAATTTCAAGGCAAAGTCACCCCTCGACTGGAAAATATAAAACCTTGAATATCTCGGAAACGGAGGCAGCTAGAGGGTCCAAACTTGCACTTTTTCAAATGGCTGTAACTCGAAAACTACGGCAGCTAGAGAGTTGATTTTGGTCTAAAAATGCAGCTTGTACCATGCCCTAAAAACCAAAAATAGGATTCCGGAACAAAACCCGCAAGAAAACTTGAAAATTTCAAGGCAAAGTCACCCCTCGACTGGAAAATATAAAACCTTGAATATCTCGGAAACGGAGGCAGCTAGAGGGTCCAAACTTGCACTTTTTCAAATGGCTGCAACTCGAAAACTACGGCAGCTAGAGAGTTGATTTTGGTCTAAAAATGCAGCTTGTACCATGCCCTAAAAACCAAAAATAGGATTCCGGAACAAAACCCGCAAGAAAACTTGAAAATTTCAAGGCAAAGTCACCCCTCGACTGGAAAATATATTTGGTCTACAACTTAATAATGAGACTTTTTTTAGAGATGGCAACACCGATAAACCAATGGTAGTCCATCTTTGACATACATACCATTTGAAGTTTGTATTCATAAGCTGTCAATGTCAGTATAAACATTTCGTGTTGATTGTTGACAACGTATTTTACCGGACCATAGAAAGTTTCGAAAATTCACGAAAAAAACAACATTTGCGGGAAGTTTTACTTGGACATTATTTTCCTAAGCTCAGAGTCATAATTGCTCGTGGAAGTTTACGGTGACGATGCTTTTTCGCGTGCACAGTGTTTTCGGTGGTTTCATCGGTTCAAAAATGATAATTTCGACATTACCGACGAAGAGCGACCTGGCCAGCCAAAAAAGTTTGAAGACGAAGAATTGACGAAATTACTCGAAGAAGATTCGTGCCAAACTCAAAAAGAGTTGGCAATTTCGTTGGAAGTTAGTTATATGAATAAATCTATGAATAAATGCCCAAAATTCCAAAAAAAGTCTCATTATTAAGTTGTAGACCAAATAAAACCTTGAATATCTCGGAAACGGAGGCAGCTAGAGGGTCCAAACTTGCACTTTTTCAAATGGCTGCAACTCGAAAACTACGGCAGCTAGAGAGTTGATTTGGGTCTTCAAATGCAGCTTGTACCATGCCCTAAAAACCAAAAATAGGATTCCGGAACAAAACCCGCAAGAAAACTTGAAAATTTCAAGGCAAAGTCACCCCTCGACTGGAAAATATAAAACCTTGAATATCTCGGAAACGGAGGCAGCTAGAGGGTCCAAACTTGCACTTTTTCAAATGGCTGTAACTCGAAAACTACGGCAGCTAGAGAGTTGATTTTGGTCTAAAAATGCAGCTTGTACCATGCCCTAAAAACCAAAAATAGGATTCCGGAACAAAACCCGCAAGAAAACTTGAAAATTTCAAGGCAAAGTCACCCCTCGACTGGAAAATATAAAACCTTGAATATCTCGGAAACGGAGGCAGCTAGAGGGTCCAAACTTGCACTTTTTCAAATGGCCCTACCTCGAAAACTGCGGCAGCTAGAGAGTTGATTTTGGTCTTAAAATGCAGCTTGTACCATGCCCTAAAAACCAAAAATAAGATTCCGGAACAAAACCCGCAAGAAAACTTGAAAATTTCAAAGCAAAGTCACCCCTCGACTGGAAAATATAAAACCTTGAATATCTCGGAAACGGAGGCAGCTAGAGAGTTGATTTGGGTCTTCAAATGCAGCTTGTACCATGCCCTAAAAACCAAAAATAGGATTCCGGAACAAAACCCGCAAGAAAACTTGAAAATTTCAAGGCAAAGTCACCCCTTGACTGGAAAATATAAAACCTTGAATATCTCGGAAACGGAGGCAGCTAAAGGGTCCAAACTTGCACTTTTTCAAATGGCTGTAACTCGAAAACTACGGCAGCTAGAGAGTTGATTTTGGTCTAAAAATGCAGCTTGTACCATGCCCTAAAAACCAAAAATAGGATTCCGGAACAAAACCCGCAAGAAAACTTGAAAATTTCAAGGCAAAGTCACCCCTCGACTGGAAAATATAAAACCTTGAATATCTCGGAAACGGAGGCAGCTAGAGGGTCCAAACTTGCACTTTTTCAAATGGCTGCAACTCGAAAACTACGGCAGCTAGAGAGTTGATTTGGGTCTTCAAATGCAGCTTGTACCATGCCCTAAAAACCAAAAATAGGATTCCGGAACAAAACCCGCAAGAAAACTTGAAAATTTCAAGGCAAAGTCACCCCTCGACTGGAAAATATAAAACCTTGAATATCTCGGAAACGGAGGCAGCTAGAGGGTCCAAACTTGCACTTTTTCAAATGGCTGTAACTCGAAAACTACGGCAGCTAGAGAGTTGATTTTGGTCTAAAAATGCAGCTTGTACCATGCCCTAAAAACCAAAAATAGGATTCCGGAACAAAACCCGCAAGAAAACTTGAAAATTTCAAGGCAAAGTCACCCCTCGACTGGAAAATATAAAACCTTGAATATCTCGGAAACGGAGGCAGCTAGAGGGTCCAAACTTGCACTTTTTCAAATGGCTGTAACTCGAAAACTACGGCAGCTAGAGAGTTGATTTTGGTCTAAAAATGCAGCTTGTACCATGCCCTAAAAACCAAAAATAGGATTCCGGAACAAAACCCGCAAGAAAACTTGAAAATTTCAAGGCAAAGTCACCCCTCGACTGGAAAATATAAAACCTTGAATATCTCGGAAACGGAGGCAGCTAGAGGGTCCAAACTTGCACTTTTTCAAATGGCTGTAACTCGAAAACTACGGCAGCTAGAGAGTTGATTTTGGTCTAAAAATGCAGCTTGTACCATGCCCTAAAAACCAAAAATAGGATTCCGGAACAAAACCCGCAAGAAAACTTGAAAATTTCAAGGCAAAGTCACCCCTCGACTGGAAAATATAAAACCTTGAATATCTCGGAAACGGAGGCAGCTAGAGGGTCCAAACTTGCACTTTTTCAAATGGCTGTAACTCGAAAACTACGGCAGCTAGAGAGTTGATTTTGGTCTAAAAATGCAGCTTGTACCATGCCCTAAAAACCAAAAATAGGATTCCGGAACAAAACCCGCAAGAAAACTTGAAAATTTCAAGGCAAAGTCACCCCTCGACTGGAAAATATAAAACCTTGAATATCTCGGAAACGGAGGCAGCTAGAGGGTCCAAACTTGCACTTTTTCAAATGGCTGCAACTCGAAAACTACGGCAGCTAGAGAGTTGATTTGGGTCTTCAAATGCAGCTTGTACCATGCCCTAAAAACCAAAAATAGGATTCCGGAACAAAACCCGCAAGAAAACTTGAAAATTTCAAGGCAAAGTCACCCCTCGACTGGAAAATATAAAACCTTGAATATCTCGGAAACGGAGGCAGCTAGAGGGTCCAAACTTGCACTTTTTCAAATGGCTGTAACTCGAAAACTACGGCAGCTAGAGAGTTGATTTTGGTCTAAAAATGCAGCTTGTACCATGCCCTAAAAACCAAAAATAGGATTCCGGAACAAAACCCGCAAGAAAACTTGAAAATTTCAAGGCAAAGTCACCCCTCGACTGGAAAATATAAAACCTTGAATATCTCGGAAACGGAGGCAGCTAGAGGGTCCAAACTTGCACTTTTTCAAATGGCCCTACCTCGAAAACTGCGGCAGCTAGAGAGTTGATTTGGGTCTTCAAATGCTGCTTGTACCATGCCCTAAAAACCAAAAATAGGATTCCGGAACAAAACCCGCAAGGAAACTTGAAAATTTCAAAGCAAAGTCACCCCTCGACTGGAAAATATAAAACCTTGAATATCTCGGAAACGGAGGCAGCTAGAGGGTCCAAACTTGCACTTTTTCAAATGGCTGCAACTCGAAAACTACGGCAGCTAGAGAGTTGATTTGGGTCTTCAAATGCAGCTTGTACCATGCCCTAAAAACCAAAAATAGGATTCCGGAACAAAACCCGCAAGAAAACTTGAAAATTTCAAGGCAAAGTCACCCCTCGACTGGAAAATATAAAACCTTGAATATCTCGGAAACGGAGGCAGCTAGAGGGTCCAAACTTGCACTTTTTCAAATGGCTGTAACTCGAAAACTACGGCAGCTAGAGAGTTGATTTTGGTCTAAAAATGCAGCTTGTACCATGCCCTAAAAACCAAAAATAGGATTCCGGAACAAAACCCGCAAGAAAACTTGAAAATTTCAAGGCAAAGTCACCCCTCGACTGGAAAATATAAAACCTTGAATATCTCGGAAACGGAGGCAGCTAGAGGGTCCAAACTTGCACTTTTTCAAATGGCTGTAACTCGAAAACTACGGCAGCTAGAGAGTTGATTTTGGTCTAAAAATGCAGCTTGTACCATGCCCTAAAAACCAAAAATAGGATTCCGGAACAAAACCCGCAAGAAAACTTGAAAATTTCAAGGCAAAGTCACCCCTCGACTGGAAAATATAAAACCTTGAATATCTCGGAAACGGAGGCAGCTAGAGGGTCCAAACTTGCACTTTTTCAAATGGCTGTAACTCGAAAACTACGGCAGCTGGAGAGTTGATTTTGGTCTAAAACTGCAGCTTGTACCATGCCCTAAAAACCAAAAATAGGATTCCGGAACAAAACCCGCAAGAAAACTTGAAAATTTCTAGGCAAAGTCACCCCTCGACTGGAAAATATAAAACCTTGAATATCTCGGAAACGGAGGCAGCTAGAGGGTCCAAACTTGCACTTTTTCAAATGGCTGCAACTCGAAAACTACGGCAGCTAGAGAGTTGATTTGGGTCTTCAAATGCAGCTTGTACCATGCCCTAAAAACCAAAAATAGGATTCCGGAACAAAACCCGCAAGAAAACTTGAAAATTTCAAGGCAAAGTCACCCCTCGACTGGAAAATATAAAACCTTGAATATCTCGGAAACGGAGGCAGCTAGAGGGTCCAAACTTGCACTTTTTCAAATGGCTGCAACTCGAAAACTACGGCAGCTAGAGAGTTGATTTGGGTCTTCAAGTGCAGCTTGTACCATGCCATAAAAACCAAAAATAGGATTCCGGAACAAAACCCGCAAGAAAACTTGAAAATTTCAAGGCAAAGTCACCCCTCGACTGGAAAATATAAAACCTTGAATATCTCGGAAACGGAGGCAGCTAGAGGGTCCAAACTTGCACTTTTTCAAATGGCCCTACCTCGAAAACTACGGCAGCTAGAGAGTTGATTTTGGTCTAAAAATGTAGCTTGTACCATGCCCTAAAAACCAAAAATAGGATTCCGGAACAAAACCCGCAAGAAAACTTGAAAATTTCAAGGCAAAGTCACCCCTCGACTGGAAAATATAAAACCTTGAATATCTCGGAAACGGAGGCAGCTAGAGGGTCCAAACTTGCACTTTTTCAAATGGCTGTAACTCGAAAACTACGGCAGCTAGAGAGTTGATTTTGGTCTAAAAATGCAGCTTGTACCATGCCCTAAAAACCAAAAATAGGATTCCGGAACAAAACCCGCAAGAAAACTTGAAAATTTCAAGGCAAAGTCACCCCTCGACTGGAAAATATAAAACCTTGAATATCTCGGAAACGGAGGCAGCTAGAGGGTCCAAACTTGCACTTTTTCAAATGGCTGTAACTCGAAAACTACGGCAGAGTTGATTTTGGTCTAAAAATGCAGCTTGTACCATGCCCTAAAAACCAAAAATAGGATTCCGGAACAAAACCCGCAAGAAAACTTGAAAATTTCAAGGCAAAGTCACCCCTCGACTGGAAAATATAAAACCTTGAATATCTCGGAAACGGAGGCAGCTAGAGGGTCCAAACTTGCACTTTTTCAAATGGCTGTAACTCGAAAACTACGGCAGCTAGAGAGTTGATTTTGGTCTAAAAATGCAGCTTGTACCATGCCCTAAAAACCAAAAATAGGATTCCGGAACAAAACCCGCAAGAAAACTTGAAAATTTCAAGGCAAAGTCACCCCTCGACTGGAAAATATAAAACCTTGAATATCTCGGAAACGGAGGCAGCTAGAGGGTCCAAACTTGCACTTTTTCAAATGGCCCTACCTCGAAAACTGCGGCAGCTAGAGAGTTGATTTGGGTCTTCAAATGCTGCTTGTACCATGCCCTAAAAACCAAAAATAGGATTCCGGAACAAAACCCGCAAGGAAACTTGAAAATTTCAAAGCAAAGTCACCCCTCGACTGGAAAATATAAAACCTTGAATATCTCGGAAACGGAGGCAGCTAGAGGGTCCAAACTTGCACTTTTTCAAATGGCTGCAACTCGAAAACTACGGCAGCTAGAGAGTTGATTTGGGTCTTCAAATGCAGCTTGTACCATGCCCTAAAAACCAAAAATAGGATTCCGGAACAAAACCCGCAAGAAAACTTGAAAATTTCAAGGCAAAGTCACCCCTCGACTGGAAAATATAAAACCTTGAATATCTCGGAAACGGAGGCAGCTAGAGGGTCCAAACTTGCACTTTTTCAAATGGCTGTAACTCGAAAACTACGGCAGCTAGAGAGTTGATTTTGGTCTAAAAATGCAGCTTGTACCATGCCCTAAAAACCAAAAATAGGATTCCGGAACAAAACCCGCAAGAAAACTTGAAAATTTCAAGGCAAAGTCACCCCTCGACTGGAAAATATAAAACCTTGAATATCTCGGAAACGGAGGCAGCTAGAGGGTCCAAACTTGCACTTTTTCAAATGGCTGTAACTCGAAAACTACGGCAGCTAGAGAGTTGATTTTGGTCTAAAAATGCAGCTTGTACCATGCCCTAAAAACCAAAAATAGGATTCCGGAACAAAACCCGCAAGAAAACTTGAAAATTTCAAGGCAAAGTCACCCCTCGACTGGAAAATATAAAACCTTGAATATCTCGGAAACGGAGGCAGCTAGAGGGTCCAAACTTGCACTTTTTCAAATGGCTGTAACTCGAAAACTACGGCAGCTGGAGAGTTGATTTTGGTCTAAAACTGCAGCTTGTACCATGCCCTAAAAACCAAAAATAGGATTCCGGAACAAAACCCGCAAGAAAACTTGAAAATTTCAAGGCAAAGTCACCCCTCGACTGGAAAATATAAAACCTTGAATATCTCGGAAACGGAGGCAGCTAGAGGGTCCAAACTTGCACTTTTTCAAATGGCTGCAACTCGAAAACTACGGCAGCTAGAGAGTTGATTTGGGTCTTCAAATGCAGCTTGTACCATGCCCTAAAAACCAAAAATAGGATTCCGGAACAAAACCCGCAAGAAAACTTGAAAATTTCAAGGCAAAGTCACCCCTCGACTGGAAAATATAAAACCTTGAATATCTCGGAAACGGAGGCAGCTAGAGGGTCCAAACTTGCACTTTTTCAAATGGCTGCAACTCGAAAACTACGGCAGCTAGAGAGTTGATTTGGGTCTTCAAGTGCAGCTTGTACCATGCCATAAAAACCAAAAATAGGATTCCGGAACAAAACCCGCAAGAAAACTTGAAAATTTCAAGGCAAAGTCACCCCTCGACTGGAAAATATAAAACCTTGAATATCTCGGAAACGGAGGCAGCTAGAGGGTCCAAACTTGCACTTTTTCAAATGGCTGTAACTCGAAAACTACGGCAGCTAGAGAGTTGATTTTGGTCTAAAAATGCAGCTTGTACCATGCCCTAAAAACCAAAAATAGGATTCCGGAACAAAACCCGCAAGAAAACTTGAAAATTTCAAGGCAAAGTCACCCCTCGACTGGAAAATATAAAACCTTGAATATCTCGGAAACGGAGGCAGCTAGAGGGTCCAAACTTGCACTTTTTCAAATGGCTGTAACTCGAAAACTACGGCAGCTAGAGAGTTGATTTTGGTCTAAAAATGCAGCTTGTACCATGCCCTAAAACCAAAAATAGGATTCCGGAACAAAACCCGCAAGAAAACTTGAAAATTTCAAGGCAAAGTCACCCCTCGACTGGAAAATATAAAACCTTGAATATCTCGGAAACGGAGGCAGCTAGAGGGTCCAAACTTGCACTTTTTCAAATGGCCCTACCTCGAAAACTGCGGCAGCTAGAGAGTTGATTTGGGTCTTCAAATGCTGCTTGTACCATGCCCTAAAATCCAAAAATAGGATTCCGGAACAAAACCCGCAAGAAAACTTGAAAATTTCAAGGCAAAGTCACCCCTCGACTGGAAAATATAAAACCTTGAATATCTCGGAAACGGAGGCAGCTAGAGGGTCCAAACTTGCACTTTTTCAAATGGCTGTAACTCGAAAACTACGGCAGCTAGAGAGTTGATTTTGGTCTAAAAATGCAGCTTGTACCATGCCCTAAAAACCAAAAATAGGATTCCGGAACAAAACCCGCAAGAAAACTTGAAAATTTCAAGGCAAAGTCACCCCTCGACTGGAAAATATAAAACCTTGAATATCTCGGAAACGGAGGCAGCTAGAGGGTCCAAACTTGCACTTTTTCAAATGGCTGTAACTCGAAAACTACGGCAGCTAGAGAGTTGATTTTGGTCTAAAAATGCAGCTTGTACCATGCCCTAAAAACCAAAAATAGGATTCCGGAACAAAACCCGCAAGAAAACTTGAAAATTTCAAGGCAAAGTCACCCCTCGACTGGAAAATATAAAACCTTGAATATCTCGGAAACGGAGGCAGCTAGAGGGTCCAAACTTGCACTTTTTCAAATGGCTGTAACTCGAAAACTACGGCAGCTAGAGAGTTGATTTTGGTCTAAAAATGCAGCTTGTACCATGCCCTAAAAACCAAAAATAGGATTCCGGAACAAAACCCGCAAGAAAACTTGAAAATTTCAAGGCAAAGTCACCCCTCGACTGGAAAATATAAAACCTTGAATATCTCGGAAACGGAGGCAGCTAGAGGGTCCAAACTTGCACTTTTTCAAATGGCTGTAACTCGAAAACTACGGCAGCTAGAGAGTTGATTTCGGTCTAAAAATGCAGCTTGTACCATGCCCTAAAAACCAAAAATAGGATTCCGGAACAAAACCCGCAAGAAAACTTGAAAATTTCAAGGCAAAGTCACCCCTCGACTGGAAAATATAAAACCTTGAATATCTCGGAAACGGAGGCAGCTAGAGGGTCCAAACTTGCACTTTTTCAAATGGCTGTAACTCGAAAACTACGGCAGCTAGAGAGTTGATTTTGGTCTAAAAATGCAGCTTGTACCATGCCCTAAAAACCAAAAATAGGATTCCGGAACAAAACCCGCAAGAAAACTTGAAAATTTCAAGGCAAAGTCACCCCTCGACTGGAAAATATAAAACCTTGAATATCTCGGAAACGGAGGCAGCTAGAGGGTCCAAACTTGCACTTTTTCAAATGGCTGTAACTCGAAAACTACGGCAGCTAGAGAGTTGATTTTGGTCTAAAAATGCAGCTTGTACCATGCCCTAAAAACCAAAAATAGGATTCCGGAACAAAACCCGCAAGAAAACTTGAAAATTTCAAGGCAAAGTCACCCCTCGACTGGAAAATATAAAACCTTGAATATCTCGGAAACGGAGGCAGTTAGAGGGTCCAAACTTGCACTTTTTCAAATGGCTGTAACTCGAAAACTACGGCAGCTAGAGAGTTGATTTTGGTCTAAAAATGCAGCTTGTACCATGCCCTAAAAACCAAAAATAGGATTCCGGAACAAAACCCGCAAGAAAACTTGAAAATTTCAAGGCAAAGTCACCCCTCGACTGGAAAATATAAAACCTTGAATATCTCGGAAACGGAGGCAGCTAGAGTGTCCAAACTTGCACTTTTTCAAATGGCCATACCTCGAAAACTACGGCAGCTAGAGAGTTGATTTTGGTCTAAAAATGCAGCTTGTACCATGCCCTAAAAACCAAAAATAGGATTCCGGAACAAAACCCGCAAGAAAACTTGAAAATTTCAAGGCAAAGTCACCCCTCGACTGGAAAATATAAAACCTTGAATATCTCGGAAACGGAGGCAGCTAGAGGGTCCAAACTTGCACTTTTTCAAATGGCTGTAACTCGAAAACTACGGCAGCTAGAGAGTTGATTTTGGTCTAAAAATGCAGCTTGTACCATGCCCTAAAAACCAAAAATAGGATTCCGGAACAAAACCCGCAAGAAAACTTGAAAATTTCAAGGCAAAGTCACCCCTCGACTGGAAAATATAAAACCTTGAATATCTCGGAAACGGAGGCAGCTAGAGGGTCCAAACTTGCACTTTTTCAAATGGCCCTACCTCGAAAACTGCGGCAGCTAGAGAGTTGATTTGGGTCTTCAAATGCTGCTTGTACCATGCCCTAAAAACCAAAAATAGGATTCCGGAACAAAACCCGCAAGAAACTTGAAAATTTCAAAGCAAAGTCACCCCTCGACTGGAAAATATAAAACCTTGAATATCTCGGAAACGGAGGCAGCTAGAGGGTCCAAACTTGCACTTTTTCAAATGGCTGCAACTCGAAAACTACGGCAGCTAGAGAGTTGATTTGGGTCTTCAAATGCAGCTTGTACCATGCCCTAAAAACCAAAAATAGGATTCCGGAACAAAACCCGCAAGAAAACTTGAAAATTTCAAGGCAAAGTCACCCCTCGACTGGAAAATATAAAACCTTGAATATCTCGGAAACGGAGGCAGCTAGAGGGTCCAAACTTGCACTTTTTCAAATGGCTGTAACTCGAAAACTACGGCAGCTAGAGAGTTGATTTTGGTCTAAAAATGCAGCTTGTACCATGCCCTAAAAACCAAAAATAGGATTCCGGAACAAAACCCGCAAGAAAACTTGAAAATTTCAAGGCAAAGTCACCCCTCGACTGGAAAATATAAAACCTTGAATATCTCGGAAACGGAGGCAGCTAGAGGGTCCAAACTTGCACTTTTTCAAATGGCTGTAACTCGAAAACTACGGCAGCTAGAGAGTTGATTTTGGTCTAAAAATGCAGCTTGTACCATGCCCTAAAAACCAAAAAATAGGATTCCGGAACAAAACCCGCAAGAAAACTTGAAAATTTCAAGGCAAAGTCACCCCTCGACTGGAAAATATAAAACCTTGAATATCTCGGAAACGGAGGCAGCTAGAGGGTCCAAACTTGCACTTTTTCAAATGGCTGTAACTCGAAAACTACGGCAGCTGGAGAGTTGATTTTGGTCTAAAACTGCAGCTTGTACCATGCCCTAAAAACCAAAAATAGGATTCCGGAACAAAACCCGCAAGAAAACTTGAAAATTTCAAGGCAAAGTCACCCCTCGACTGGAAAATATAAAACCTTGAATATCTCGGAAACGGAGGCAGCTAGAGGGTCCAAACTTGCACTTTTTCAAATGGCTGCAACTCGAAAACTACGGCAGCTAGAGAGTTGATTTGGGTCTTCAAATGCAGCTTGTACCATGCCCTAAAAACCAAAAATAGGATTCCGGAACAAAACCCGCAAGAAAACTTGAAAATTTCAAGGCAAAGTCACCCCTCGACTGGAAAATATAAAACCTTGAATATCTCGGAAACGGAGGCAGCTAGAGGGTCCAAACTTGCACTTTTTCAAATGGCTGCAACTCGAAAACTACGGCAGCTAGAGAGTTGATTTGGGTCTTCAAGTGCAGCTTGTACCATGCCCTAAAAACCAAAAATAGGATTCCGGAACAAAACCCGCAAGAAAACTTGAAAATTTCAAGGCAAAGTCACCCCTCGACTGGAAAATATAAAACCTTGAATATCTCGGAAACGGAGGCAGCTAGAGGGTCCAAACTTGCACTTTTTCAAATGGCCCTACCTCGAAAACTACGGCAGCTAGAGAGTTGATTTTGGTCTAAAAATGTAGCTTGTACCATGCCCTAAAAACCAAAAATAGGATTCCGGAACAAAACCCGCAAGAAAACTTGAAAATTTCAAGGCAAAGTCACCCCTCGACTGGAAAATATAAAACCTTGAATATCTCGGAAACGGAGGCAGCTAGAGGGTCCAAACTTGCACTTTTTCAAATGGCTGTAACTCGAAAACTACGGCAGCTAGAGAGTTGATTTTGGTCTAAAAATGCAGCTTGTACCATGCCCTAAAAACCAAAAATAGGATTCCGGAACAAAACCCGCAAGAAAACTTGAAAATTTCAAGGCAAAGTCACCCCTCGACTGGAAAATATAAAACCTTGAATATCTCGGAAACGGAGGCAGCTAGAGGGTCCAAACTTGCACTTTTTCAAATGGCTGTAACTCGAAAACTACGGCAGCTAGAGAGTTGATTTTGGTCTAAAAATGCAGCTTGTACCATGCCCTAAAAACCAAAAATAGGATTCCGGAACAAAACCCGCAAGAAAACTTGAAAATTTCAAGGCAAAGTCACCCCTCGACTGGAAAATATAAAACCTTGAATATCTCGGAAACGGAGGCAGCTAGAGGGTCCAAACTTGCACTTTTTCAAATGGCCCTACCTCGAAAACTGCGGCAGCTAGAGAGTTGATTTGGGTCTTCAAATGCTGCTTGTACCATGCCCTAAAATCCAAAAATAGGATTCCGGAACAAAACCCGCAAGAAAACTTGAAAATTTCAAGGCAAAGTCACCCCTCGACTGGAAAATATAAAACCTTGAATATCTCGGAAACGGAGGCAGCTAGAGGGTCCAAACTTGCACTTTTTCAAATGGCTGTAACTCGAAAACTACGGCAGCTAGAGAGTTGATTTTGGTCTAAAAATGCAGCTTGTACCATGCCCTAAAAACCAAAAATAGGATTCCGGAACAAAACCCGCAAGAAAACTTGAAAATTTCAAGGCAAAGTCACCCCTCGACTGGAAAATATAAAACCTTGAATATCTCGGAAACGGAGGCAGCTAGAGGGTCCAAACTTGCACTTTTTCAAATGGCTGTAACTCGAAAACTACGGCAGCTAGAGAGTTGATTTTGGTCTAAAAATGCAGCTTGTACCATGCCCTAAAAACCAAAAATAGGATTCCGGAACAAAACCCGCAAGAAAACTTGAAAATTTCAAGGCAAAGTCACCCCTCGACTGGAAAATATAAAACCTTGAATATCTCGAAAACGGAGGCAGCTAGAGGGTCCAAACTTGCACTTTTTCAAATGGCTGTAACTCGAAAACTACGGCAGCTAGAGAGTTGATTTTGGTCTAAAAATGCAGCTTGTACCATGCCCTAAAAACCAAAAATAGGATTCCGGAACAAAACCCGCAAGAAAACTTGAAAATTTCAAGGCAAAGTCACCCCTCGACTGGAAAATATAAAACCTTGAATATCTCGGAAACGGAGGCAGCTAGAGGGTCCAAACTTGCACTTTTTAAAATGGCTGTAACTCGAAAACTACGGCAGCTAGAGAGTTGATTTCGGTCTAAAAATGCAGCTTGTACCATGCCCTAAAAACCAAAAATAGGATTCCGGAACAAAACCCGCAAGAAAACTTGAAAATTTCAAGGCAAAGTCACCCCTCGACTGGAAAATATAAAACCTTGAATATCTCGGAAACGGAGGCAGCTAGAGGGTCCAAACTTGCACTTTTTCAAATGGCTGTAACTCGAAAACTACGGCAGCTAGAGAGTTGATTTTGGTCTAAAAATGCAGCTTGTACCATGCCCTAAAAACCAAAAATAGGATTCCGGAACAAAACCCGCAAGAAAACTTGAAAATTTCAAGGCAAAGTCACCCCTCGACTGGAAAATATAAAACCTTGAATATCTCGGAAACGGAGGCAGCTAGAGGGTCCAAACTTGCACTTTTTCAAATGGCTGTAACTCGAAAACTACGGCAGCTAGAGAGTTGATTTTGGTCTAAAAATGCAGCTTGTACCATGCCCTAAAAACCAAAAATAGGATTCCGGAACAAAACCCGCAAGAAAACTTGAAAATTTCAAGGCAAAGTCACCCCTCGACTGGAAAATATAAAACCTTGAATATCTCGGAAACGGAGGCAGCTAGAGGGTCCAAACTTGCACTTTTTCAAATGGCTGCAACTCGAAAACTACGGCAGCTAGAGAGTTGATTTGGGTCTTCAAATGCAGCTTGTACCATGCCCTAAAAACCAAAAATAGGATTCCGGAACAAAACCCGCAAGAAAACTTGAAAATTTCAAGGCAAAGTCACCCCTCGACTGGAAAATATAAAACCTTGAATATCTCGGAAACGGAGGCAGCTAGAGGGTCCAAACTTGCACTTTTTCAAATGGCTGTAACTCGAAAACTACGGCAGCTAGAGAGTTGATTTTGGTCTAAAAATGCAGCTTGTACCATGCCCTAAAAACCAAAAATAGGATTCCGGAACAAAACCCGCAAGAAAACTTGAAAATTTCAAGGCAAAGTCACCCCTCGACTGGAAAATATAAAACCTTGAATATCTCGGAAACGGAGGCAGCTAGAGGGTCCAAACTTGCACTTTTTCAAATGGCTGTAACTCGAAAACTACGGCAGCTAGAGAGTTGATTTTGGTCTAAAAATGCAGCTTGTACCATGCCCTAAAAACCAAAAATAGGATTCCGGAACAAAACCCGCAAGAAAACTTGAAAATTTCAAGGCAAAGTCACCCCTCGACTGGAAAATATAAAACCTTGAATATCTCGGAAACGGAGGCAGTTAGAGGGTCCAAACTTGCACTTTTTCAAATGGCTGTAACTCGAAAACTACGGCAGCTAGAGAGTTGATTTTGGTCTAAAAATGCAGCTTGTACCATGCCCTAAAAACCAAAAATAGGATTCCGGAACAAAACCCGCAAGAAAACTTGAAAATTTCAAGGCAAAGTCACCCCTCGACTGGAAAATATAAAACCTTGAATATCTCGGAAACGGAGGCAGCTAGAGTGTCCAAACTTGCACTTTTTCAAATGGCCCTACCTCGAAAACTACGGCAGCTAGAGAGTTGATTTTGGTCTAAAAATGCAGCTTGTACCATGCCCTAAAAACCAAAAATAGGATTCCGGAACAAAACCCGCAAGAAAACTTGAAAATTTCAAGGCAAAGTCACCCCTCGACTGGAAAATATAAAACCTTGAATATCTCGGAAACGGAGGCAGCTAGAGGGTCCAAACTTGCACTTTTTCAAATGGCTGCAACTCGAAAACTACGGCAGCTAGAGAGTTGATTTGGGTCTTCAAATGCAGCTTGTACCATGCCCTAAAAACCAAAAATAGGATTCCGGAACAAAACCCGCAAGAAAACTTGAAAATTTCAAGGCAAAGTCACCCCTCGACTGGAAAATATAAAACCTTGAATATCTCGGAAACGGAGGCAGCTAGAGGGTCCAAACTTGCACTTTTTCAAATGGCTGTAACTCGAAAACTACGGCAGCTAGAGAGTTGATTTTGGTCTAAAAATGCAGCTTGTACCATGCCCTAAAAACCAAAAATAGGATTCCGGAACAAAACCCGCAAGAAAACTTGAAAATTTCAAGGCAAAGTCACCCCTCGACTGGAAAATATAAAACCTTGAATATCTCGGAAACGGAGGCAGCTAGAGGGTCCAAACTTGCACTTTTTCAAATGGCTGCAACTCGAAAACTACGGCAGCTAGAGAGTTGATTTGGGTCTTCAAATGCAGCTTGTACCATGCCCTAAAAACCCAAAATAGGATTCCGGAACAAAACCCGCAAGAAAACTTGAAAATTTCAAGGCAAAGTCACCCCTTGACTGGAAAATATAAAACCTTGAATATCTCGGAAACGGAGGCAGCTAAAGGGTCCAAACTTGCACTTTTTCAAATGGCTGTAACTCGAAAACTACGGCAGCTAGAGAGTTGATTTTGGTCTAAAAATGCAGCTTGTACCATGCCCTAAAAACCAAAAATAGGATTCCGGAACAAAACCCGCAAGAAAACTTGAAAATTTCAAGGCAAAGTCACCCCTCGACTGGAAAATATAAAACCTTGAATATCTCGGAAACGGAGGCAGCTAGAGGGTCCAAACTTGCACTTTTTTCAAATGGCTGTAACTCGAAAACTACGGCAGCTAGAGAGTTGATTTTGGTCTAAAAATGCAGCTTGTACCATGCCCTAAAAACCAAAAATAGGATTCCGGAACAAAACCCGCAAGAAAACTTGAAAATTTCTAGGCAAAGTCACCCCTCGACTGGAAAATATAAAACCTTGAATATCTCGGAAACGGAGGCAGCTAGAGGGTCCAAACTTGCACTTTTTCAAATGGCTGTAACTCGAAAACTACGGCAGCTAGAGAGTTGATTTTGGTCTAAAAATGCAGCTTGTACCATGCCCTAAAAACCAAAAATAGGATTCCGGAACAAAACCCGCAAGAAAACTTGAAAATTTCAAGGCAAAGTCACCCCTCGACTGGAAAATATAAAACCTTGAATATCTCGGAAACGGAGGCAGCTAGAGGGTCCAAACTTGCACTTTTTCAAATGGCTGCAACTCGAAAACTACGGCAGCTAGAGAGTTGATTTGGGTCTTCAAATGCAGCTTGTACCATGCCCTAAAATCCAAAAATAGGATTCCGGAACAAAACCCGCAAGAAAACTTGAAAATTTCAAGGCAAAGTCACCCCTCGACTGGAAAATATAAAACCTTGAATATCTCGGAAACGGAGGCAGCTAGAGGGTCCAAACTTGCACTTTTTCAAATGGCTGTAACTCGAAAACTACGGCAGCTAGAGAGTTGATTTTGGTCTAAAAATGCAGCTTGTACCATGCCCTAAAAACCAAAAATAGGATTCCGGAACAAAACCCGCAAGAAAACTTGAAAATTTCAAGGCAAAGTCACCCCTCGACTGGAAAATATAAAACCTTGAATATCTCGGAAACGGAGGCAGCTAGAGGGTCCAAACTTGCACTTTTTCAAATGGCTGTAACTCGAAAACTACGGCAGCTAGAGAGTTGATTTTGGTCTAAAAATGCAGCTTGTACCATGCCCTAAAAACCAAAAATAGGATTCCGGAACAAAACCCGCAACAAAACTTGAAAATTTCAAAGCAAAGTCACCCCTCGACTGGAAAATATAAAAACTTGAATATCTCGGAAACGGAGGCAGCTAGAGGGTCCAAACTTGCACTTTTTCAAATGGCTGTAACTCGAAAACTACGGCAGCTAGAGAGTTGATTTTGGTCTAAAAATGCAGCTTGTACCATGCCCTAAAAACCAAAAATAGGATTCCGGAACAAAACCCGCAAGAAAACTTGAAAATTTCAAGGCAAAGTCACCCCTCGACTGGAAAATATAAAACCTTGAATATCTCGGAAACGGAGGCAGCTAGAGGGTCCAAACTTGCACTTTTTCAAATGGCTGTAACTCGAAAACTACGGCAGCTAGAGAGTTGATTTTGGTCTAAAAATGCAGCTTGTACCATGCCCTAAAAACCAAAAATAGGATTCCGGAACAAAACCCGCAAGAAAACTTGAAAATTTCAAGGCAAAGTCACCCCTCGACTGGAAAATATAAAACCTTGAATATCTCGGAAACGGAGGCAGCTAGAGGGTCCAAACTTGCACTTTTTCAAATGGCTGTAACTCGAAAACTACGGCAGCTAGAGAGTTGATTTTGGTCTAAAAATGCAGCTTGTACCATGCCCTAAAAACCAAAAATAGGATTCCGGAACAAAACCCGCAAGAAAACTTGAAAATTTCAAGGCAAAGTCACCCCTCGACTGGAAAATATAAAACCTTGAATATCTCGGAAACGGAGGCAGCTAGAGGGTCCAAACTTGCACTTTTTCAAATGGCTGTAACTCGAAAACTACGGCAGCTAGAGAGTTGATTTTGGTCTAAAAATGCAGCTTGTACCATGCCCTAAAAACCAAAAATAGGATTCCGGAACAAAACCCGCAAGAAAACTTGAAAATTTCTAGGCAAAGTCACCCCTCGACTGGAAAATATAAAACCTTGAATATCTCGGAAACGGAGGCAGCTAGAGGGTCCAAACTTGCACTTTTTCAAATGGCTGTAACTCGAAAACTACGGCAGCTAGAGAGTTGATTTTGGTCTAAAAATGCAGCTTGTACCATGCCCTAAAAACCAAAAATAGGATTCCGGAACAAAACCCGCAAGAAAACTTGAAAATTTCAAGGCAAAGTCACCCCTCGACTGGAAAATATAAAACCTTGAATATCTCGGAAACGGAGGCAGCTAGAGGGTCCAAACTTGCACTTTTTCAAATGGCTGCAACTCGAAAACTACGGCAGCTAGAGAGTTGATTTGGGTCTTCAAATGCAGCTTGTACCATGCCCTAAAAACCAAAAATAGGATTCCGGAACAAAACCCGCAAGAAAACTTGAAAATTTCAAGGCAAAGTCACCCCTCGACTGGAAAATATAAAACCTTGAATATCTCGGAAACGGAGGCAGCTAGAGGGTCCAAACTTGCACTTTTTCAAATGGCTGTAACTCGAAAACTACGGCAGCTAGAGAGTTGATTTTGGTCTAAAAATGCAGCTTGTACCATGCCCTAAAAACCAAAAATAGGATTCCGGAACAAAACCCGCAAGAAAACTTGAAAATTTCAAGGCAAAGTCACCCCTCGACTGGAAAATATAAAACCTTGAATATCTCGGAAACGGAGGCAGCTAGAGGGTCCAAACTTGCACTTTTTCAAATGGCTGTAACTCGAAAACTACGGCAGCTAGAGAGTTGATTTTGGTCTAAAAATGCAGCTTGTACCATGCCCTAAAAACCAAAAATAGGATTCCGGAACAAAACCCGCAAGAGGGTTCAAACTTGCACTTTTTCAAATGGCTGTAACTCGAAAACTACGGCAGCTAGAGAGTTGATTTTGGTCTAAAAATGCAGCTTGTACCATGCCCTAAAAACCAAAAATAGGATTCCGGAACAAAACCCGCAAGAAAACTTGAAAATTTCAAGGCAAAGTCACCCCTCGACTGGAAAATATAAAACCTTGAATATCTCGGAAACGGAGGCAGCTAGAGGGTCCAAACTTGCACTTTTTCAAATGGCTGTAACTCGAAAACTGCGGCAGCTAGAGAGTTGATTTTGGTCTAAAAATGCAGCTTGTACCATGCCCTAAAAACCAAAAATAGGATTCCGGAACAAAACCCGCAAGAAAACTTGAAAATTTCAAGGCAAAGTCACCCCTCGACTGGAAAATATAAAACCTTGAATATCTCGGAAACGGAGGCAGCTAGAGGGTCCAAACTTGCACTTTTTCAAATGGCTGTAACTCGAAAACTACGGCAGCTAGAGAGTTGATTTTGGTCTAAAAATGCAGCTTGTACCATGCCCTAAAAACCAAAAATAGGATTCCGGAACAAAACCCGCAAGAAAACTTGAAAATTTCAAGGCAAAGTCACCCCTCGACTGGAAAATATAAAACCTTGAATATCTCGGAAACGGAGGCAGCTAGAGGGTCCAAACTTGCACTTTTTCAAATGGCTGTAACTCGAAAACTGCGGCAGCTAGAGAGTTGATTTTGGTCTAAAAATGCAGCTTGTACCATGCCCTAAAAACCAAAAATAGGATTCCGGAACAAAACCCGCAAGAAAACTTGAAAATTTCAAGGCAAAGTCACCCCTCGACTGGAAAATATAAAACCTTGAATATCTCGGAAACGGAGGCAGCTAGAGGGTCCAAACTTGCACTTTTTCAAATGGCTGTAACTCGAAAACTACGGCAGCTAGAGAGTTGATTTTGGTCTAAAAATGCAGCTTGTACCATGCCCTAAAAACCAAAAATAGGATTCCGGAACAAAACCCGCAAGAAAACTTGAAAATTTCAAGGCAAAGTCACCCCTCGACTGGAAAATATAAAACCTTGAATATCTCGGAAACGGAGGCAGCTAGAGGGTCCAAACTTGCACTTTTTCAAATGGCTGTAACTCGAAAACTACGGCAGCTAGAGAGTTGATTTTGGTCTAAAAATGCAGCTTGTACCATGCCCTAAAAACCAAAAATAGGATTCCGGAACAAAACCCGCAAGAAAACTTGAAAATTTCAAGGCAAAGTCACCCCTCGACTGGAAAATATAAAACCTTGAATATCTCGGAAACGGAGGCAGCTAGAGGGTCCAAACTTGCACTTTTTCAAATGGCTGCAACTCGAAAACTACGGCAGCTAGAGAGTTGATTTGGGTCTTCAAATGCAGCTTGTACCATGCCCTAAAAACCAAAAATAGGATTCCGGAACAAAACCCGCAAGAAAACTTGAAAATTTCAAGGCAAAGTCACCCCTCGACTGGAAAATATAAAACCTTGAATATCTCGGAAACGGAGGCAGCTAGAGGGTCCAAACTTGCACTTTTTCAAATGGCTGTAACTCGAAAACTACGGCAGCTAGAGAGTTGATTTTGGTCTAAAAATGCAGCTTGTACCATGCCCTTAAAACCAAAAATAGGATTCCGGAACAAAACCCGCAAGAAAACTTGAAAATTTCAAGGCAAAGTCACCCCTCGACTGGAAAATATAAAACCTTGAATATCTCGGAAACGAAGGCAGCTAGAGGGTCCAAACTTGCACTTTTTCAAATGGCTGTAACTCGAAAACTACGGCAGCTAGAGAGTTGATTTTGGTCTAAAAATGCAGCTTGTACCATGCCCTAAAAACCAAAAATAGGATTCCGGAACAAAACCCGCAAGAAAACTTGAAAATTTCAAGGCAAAGTCACCCCTCGACTGGAAAATATAAAACCTTGAATATCTCGGAAACGGAGGCAGCTAGAGGGTCCAAACTTGCACTTTTTCAAATGGCTGCAACTCGAAAACTACGGCAGCTAGAGAGTTGATTTGGGTCTTCAAATGCAGCTTGTACCATGCCCTAAAAACCAAAAATAGGATTCCGGAACAAAACCCGCAAGAAAACTTGAAAATTTCAAGGCAAAGTCACCCCTCGACTGGAAAATATAAAACCTTGAATATCTCGGAAACGGAGGCAGCTAGAGGGTCCAAACTTGCACTTTTTCAAATGGCCCTTCCTCGAAAACTGCGGCAGCTAGAGAGTTGATTTTGGTCTAAAAATGCAGCTTGTACCATGCCCTAAAAACCAAAAATAGGATTCCGGAACAAAACCCGCAAGAAAACTTGAAAATTTCGAAGCAAAGTCACCCCTCGACTGGAAAATATAAAACCTTGAATATCTCGGAAACGGAGGCAGCTAGAGGGTCCAAACTTGCACTTTTTCAAATGGCTGCAACTCGAAAACTACGGCAGCTAGAGAGTTGATTTGGGTCTTCAAATGCAGCTTGTACCATGCCCTAAAAACCAAAAATAGGATTCCGGAACAAAACCCGCAAGAAAACTTGAAAATTTCAAGGCAAAGTCACCCCTCGACTGGAAAATATAAAACCTTGAATATCTCGGAAATGGAGGCAGCTAGAGGGTCCAAACTTGCACTTTTTCAAATGGCTGTAACTCGAAAACTACGGCAGCTAGAGAGTTGATTTTGGTCTAAAAATGCAGCTTGCACCATGCCCTAAAAACCAAAAATAGGATTCCGGAACAAAACCCGCAAGAAAACTTGAAAATTTCAAGGCAAAGTCACCCCTCGACTGGAAAATATAAAACCTTGAATATCTCGGAAACGGAGGCAGCTAGAGGGTCCAAACTTGCACTTTTTCAAATGGCTGCAACTCGAAAACTACGGCAGCTAGAGAGTTGATTTGGGTCTTCAAATGCAGCTTGTACCATGCCCTAAAAACCAAAAATAGGATTCCGGAACAAAACCCGCAAGAAAACTTGAAAATTTCAAGGCAAAGTCACCCCTCGACTGGAAAATATAAAACCTTGAATATCTCGGAAACGGAGGCAGCTAGAGGGTCCAAACTTGCACTTTTTCAAATGGCTGTAACTCGAAAACTACGGCAGCTAGAGAGTTGATTTTGGTCTAAAAATGCAGCTTGTACCATGCCCTAAAAACCAAAAATAGGATTCCGGAACAAAACCCGCAAGAAAACTTGAAAATTTCAAGGCAAAGTCACCCCTCGACTGGAAAATATAAAACCTTGAATATCTCGGAAACGGAGGCAGCTAGAGGGTCCAAACTTGCACTTTTTCAAATGGCTGTAACTCGAAAACTACGGCAGCTAGAGAGTTGATTTTGGTCTAAAAATGCAGCTTGCACCATGCCCTAAAAACCAAAAATAGGATTCCGGAACAAAACCCGCAAGAAAACTTGAAAATTTCAAGGCAAAGTCACCCCTCGACTGGAAAATATAAAACCTTGAATATCTCGGAAATGGAGGCAGCTAGAGGGTCCAAACTTGCACTTTTTCAAATGGCTGCAACTCGAAAACTACGGCAGCTAGAGAGTTGATTTTGGTCTAAAATTGCAGCTTGCACCATGCCCTAAAAACCAAAAATAGGATTCCGGAACAAAACCCGCAAGAAAACTTGAAAATTTCAAGGCAAAGTCACCCCTCGACTGGAAAATATAAAACCTTGAATATCTCGGAAACGGAGGCAGCTAGAGGGTCCAAACTTGCACTTTTTCAAATGGCTGTAACTCGAAAACTACGGCAGCTAGAGAGTTGATTTTGGTCTAAAAATGCAGCTTGCACCATGCCCTAAAAACCAAAAATAGGATTCCGGAACAAAACCCGCAAGAAAACTTGAAAATTTCAAGGCAAAGTCACCCCTCGACTGGAAAATATAAAACCTTGAATATCTCGGAAACGGAGGCAGCTAGAGGGTCCAAACTTGCACTTTTTCAAATGGCTGTAACTCGAAAACTACGGCAGCTAGAGAGTTGATTTTGGTCTAAAAATGCAGCTTGCACCATGCCCTAAAAACCAAAAATAGGATTCCGGAACAAAACCCGCAAGAAAACTTGAAAATTTCAAGGCAAAGTCACCCCTCGACTGGAAAATATAAAACCTTGAATATCTCGGAAACGGAGGCAGCTAGAGGGTCCAAACTTGCACTTTTTCAAATGGCTGCAACTCGAAAACTACGGCAGCTAGAGAGTTGATTTTGGTCTAAAAATGCAGCTTGCACCATGCCCTAAAAACCAAAAATAGGATTCCGGAACAAAACCCGCAAGAAAACTTGAAAATTTCAAGGCAAAGTCACCCCTCGACTGGAAAATATAAAACCTTGAATATCTCGGAAACGGAGGCAGCTAGAGGGTCCAAACTTGCACTTTTTCAAATGGCTGCAACTCGAAAACTACGGCAGCTAGAGAGTTGATTTTGGTCTAAAAATGCAGCTTGCACCATGCCCTAAAAACCAAAAATAGGATTCCGGAACAAAACCTGCAAGAAAACTTGAAAATTTCAAGGCAAAGTCACCCCTCGACTGGAAAATATAAAACCTTGAATATCTCGGAAACGGAGGCAGCTAGAGGGTCCAAACTTGCACTTTTTCAAATGGCTGTAACTCGAAAACTACGGCAGCTAGAGAGTTGATTTTGGTCTAAAAATGCAGCTTGTACCATGCCCTAAAAACCAAAAATAGGATTCCGGAACAAAACCCGCAAGAAAACTTGAAAATTTCAAGGCAAAGTCACCCCTCGACTGGAAAATATAAAACCTTGAATATCTCGGAAACGGAGGCAGCTAGAGGGTCCAAACTTGCACTTTTTCAAATGGCTGTAACTCGAAAACTACGGCAGCTAGAGAGTTGATTTTGGTCTAAAAATGCAGCTTGTACCATGCCCTAAAAACCAAAAATAGGATTCCGGAACAAAACCCGCAAGAAAACTTGAAAATTTCAAGGCAAAGTCACCCCTCGACTGGAAAATATAAAACCTTGAATATCTCGGAAACGGAGGCAGCTAGAGGGTCCAAACTTGCACTTTTTCAAATGGCTGTAACTCGAAAACTACGGCAGCTAGAGAGTTGATTTTGGTCTAAAAATGCAGCTTGCACCATGCCCTAAAAACCAAAAATAGGATTCCGGAACAAAACCCGCAAGAAAACTTGAAAATTTCAAAGCAAAGTCACCCCTCGACTGGAAAATATAAAACCTTGAATATCTCGGAAACGGAGGCAGCTAGAGGGTCCAAACTTGCACTTTTTCAAATGGCTGCAACTCGAAAACTACGGCAGCTAGAGAGTTGATTTGGGTCTTCAAATGCAGCTTGTACCATGCCCTAAAAACCAAAAATAGGATTCCGGAACAAAACCCGCAAGAAAACTTGAAAATTTCAAGGCAAAGTCACCCCTCGACTGGAAAATATAAAACCTTGAATATCTCGGAAACGGAGGCAGCTAGAGGGTCCAAACTTGCACTTTTTCAAATGGCTGCAACTCGAAAACTACGGCAGCTAGAGAGTTGATTTTGGTCTAAAAATGCAGCTTGCACCATGCCCTAAAAACCAAAAATAGGATTCCGGAACAAAACCCGCAAGAAAACTTGAAAATTTCAAGGCAAAGTCACCCCTCGACTGGAAAATATAAAACCTTGAATATCTCGGAAACGGAGGCAGCTAGAGGGTCCAAACTTGCACTTTTTCAAATGGCTGCAACTCGAAAACTACGGCAGCTAGAGAGTTGATTTTGGTCTAAAAATGCAGCTTGCACCATGCCCTAAAAACCAAAAATAGGATTCCGGAACAAAACCTGCAAGAAAACTTGAAAATTTCAAGGCAAAGTCACCCCTCGACTGGAAAATATAAAACCTTGAATATCTCGGAAACGGAGGCAGCTAGAGGGTCCAAACTTGCACTTTTTCAAATGGCTGTAACTCGAAAACTACGGCAGCTAGAGAGTTGATTTTGGTCTAAAAATGCAGCTTGTACCATGCCCTAAAAACCAAAAATAGGATTCCGGAACAAAACCCGCAAGAAAACTTGAAAATTTCAAGGCAAAGTCACCCCTCGACTGGAAAATATAAAACCTTGAATATCTCGGAAACGGAGGCAGCTAGAGGGTCCAAACTTGCACTTTTTCAAATGGCTGTAACTCGAAAACTACGGCAGCTAGAGAGTTGATTTTGGTCTAAAAATGCAGCTTGCACCATGCCCTAAAAACCAAAAATAGGATTCCGGAACAAAACCCGCAAGAAAACTTGAAAATTTCAAGGCAAAGTCACCCCTCGACTGGAAAATATAAAACCTTGAATATCTCGGAAACGGAGGCAGCTAGAGGGTCCAAACTTGCACTTTTTCAAATGGCTGTAACTCGAAAACTACGGCAGCTAGAGAGTTGATTTTGGTCTAAAAATGCAGCTTGCACCATGCCCTAAAAACCAAAAATAGGATTCCGGAACAAAACCCGCAAGAAAACTTGAAAATTTCAAGGCAAAGTCACCCCTCGACTGGAAAATATAAAACCTTGAATATCTCGGAAACGGAGGCAGCTAGAGGGTCCAAACTTGCACTTTTTCAAATGGCTGTAACTCGAAAACTACGGCAGCTAGAGAGTTGATTTTGGTCTAAAAATGCAGCTTGCACCATGCCCTAAAAACCAAAAATAGGATTCCGGAACAAAACCCGCAAGAAAACTTGAAAATTTCAAGGCAAAGTCACCCCTCGACTGGAAAATATAAAACCTTGAATATCTCGGAAACGGAGGCAGCTAGAGGGTCCAAACTTGCACTTTTTCAAATGGCTGCAACTCGAAAACTACGGCAGCTAGAGAGTTGATTTGGGTCTTCAAATGCAGCTTGTACCATGCCCTAAAAACCAAAAATAGGATTCCGGAACAAAACCCGCAAGAAAACTTGAAAATTTCAAGGCAAAGTCACCCCTCGACTGGAAAATATAAAACCTTGAATATCTCGGAAACGGAGGCAGCTAGAGGGTCCAAACTTGCACTTTTTCAAATGGCTGTAACTCGAAAACTACGGCAGCTAGAGAGTTGATTTTGGTCTAAAAATGCAGCTTGTACCATGCCCTAAAAACCAAAAATAGGATTCCGGAACAAAACCCGCAAGAAAACTTGAAAATTTCAAGGCAAAGTCACCCCTCGACTGGAAAATATAAAACCTTGAATATCTCGGAAACGGAGGCAGCTAGAGGGTCCAAACTTGCACTTTTTCAAATGGCTGTAACTCGAAAACTACGGCAGCTAGAGAGTTGATTTTGGTCTAAAAATGCAGCTTGCACCATGCCCTAAAAACCAAAAATAGGATTCCGGAACAAAACCCGCAAGAAAACTTGAAAATTTCAAAGCAAAGTCACCCCTCGACTGGAAAATATAAAACCTTGAATATCTCGGAAACGGAGGCAGCTAGAGGGTCCAAACTTGCACTTTTTCAAATGGCTGCAACTCGAAAACTACGGCAGCTAGAGAGTTGATTTGGGTCTTCAAATGCAGCTTGTACCATGCCCTAAAAACCAAAAATAGGATTCCGGAACAAAACCCGCAAGAAAACTTGAAAATTTCAAGGCAAAGTCACCCCTCGACTGGAAAATATAAAACCTTGAATATCTCGGAAACGGAGGCAGCTAGAGGGTCCAAACTTGCACTTTTTCAAATGGCTGCAACTCGAAAACTACGGCAGCTAGAGAGTTGATTTTGGTCTAAAAATGCAGCTTGCACCATGCCCTAAAAACCAAAAATAGGATTCCGGAACAAAACCCGCAAGAAAACTTTAAAATTTCAAGGCAAAGTCACCCCTCGACTGGAAAATATAAAACCTTGAATATCTCGGAAACGGAGGCAGCTAGAGGGTCCAAACTTGCACTTTTTCAAATGGCTGCAACTCGAAAACTACGGCAGCTAGAGAGTTGATTTTGGTCTAAAAATGCAGCTTGCACCATGCCCTAAAAACCAAAAATAGGATTCCGGAACAAAACCTGCAAGAAAACTTGAAAATTTCAAGGCAAAGTCACCCCTCGACTGGAAAATATAAAACCTTGAATATCTCGGAAACGGAGGCAGCTAGAGGGTCCAAACTTGCACTTTTTCAAATGGCTGTAACTCGAAAACTACGGCAGCTAGAGAGTTGATTTTGGTCTAAAAATGCAGCTTGTACCATGCCCTAAAAACCAAAAATAGGATTCCGGAACAAAACCCGCAAGAAAACTTGAAAATTTCAAGGCAAAGTCACCCCTCGACTGGAAAATATAAAACCTTGAATATCTCGGAAACGGAGGCAGCTAGAGGGTCCAAACTTGCACTTTTTCAAATGGCTGTAACTCGAAAACTACGGCAGCTAGAGAGTTGATTTTGGTCTAAAAATGCAGCTTGCACCATGCCCTAAAAACCAAAAATAGGATTCCGGAACAAAACCCGCAAGAAAACTTGAAAATTTCAAGGCAAAGTCACCCCTCGACTGGAAAATATAAAACCTTGAATATCTCGGAAACGGAGGCAGCTAGAGGGTCCAAACTTGCACTTTTTCAAATGGCTGTAACTCGAAAACTACGGCAGCTAGAGAGTTGATTTTGGTCTAAAAATGCAGCTTGCACCATGCCCTAAAAACCAAAAATAGGATTCCGGAACAAAACCCGCAAGAAAACTTGAAAATTTCAAGGCAAAGTCACCCCTCGACTGGAAAATATAAAACCTTGAATATCTCGGAAACGGAGGCAGCTAGAGGGTCCAAACTTGCACTTTTTCAAATGGCTGTAACTCGAAAACTACGGCAGCTAGAGAGTTGATTTTGGTCTAAAAATGCAGCTTGCACCATGCCCTAAAAACCAAAAATAGGATTCCGGAACAAAACCCGCAAGAAAACTTGAAAATTTCAAGGCAAAGTCACCCCTCGACTGGAAAATATAAAACCTTGAATATCTCGGAAACGGAGGCAGCTAGAGGGTCCAAACTTGCACTTTTTCAAATGGCTGCAACTCGAAAACTACGGCAGCTAGAGAGTTGATTTGGGTCTAAAAATGCAGCTTGTACCATGCCCTAAAAACCAAAAATAGGATTCCGGAACAAAACCCGCAAGAAAACTTGAAAATTTCAAGGCAAAGTCACCCCTCGACTGGAAAATATAAAACCTTGAATATCTCGGAAACGGAGGCAGCTAGAGGGTCCAAACTTGCACTTTTTCAAATGGCTGTAACTCGAAAACTACGGCAGCTAGAGAGTTGATTTTGGTCTAAAAATGCAGCTTGCACCATGCCCTAAAAACCAAAAATAGGATTCCGGAACAAAACCCGCAAGAAAACTTGAAAATTTCAAGGCAAAGTCACCCCTCGACTGGAAAATATAAAACCTTGAATATCTCGGAAACGGAGGCAGCTAGAGGGTCCAAACTTGCACTTTTTCAAATGGCTGCAACTCGAAAACTACGGCAGCTAGAGAGTTGATTTGGGTCTTCAAATGCAGCTTGTACCATGCCCTAAAAACCAAAAATAGGATTCCGGAACAAAACCCGCAAGAAAACTTGAAAATTTCAAGGCAAAGTCACCCCTCGACTGGAAAATATAAAACCTTGAATATCTCGGAAACGGAGGCAGCTAGAGGGTCCAAACTTGCACTTTTTCAAATGGCTGTAACTCGAAAACTACGGCAGCTAGAGAGTTGATTTTGGTCTAAAAATGCAGCTTGCACCATGCCCTAAAAACCAAAAATAGGATTCCGGAACAAAACCCGCAAGAAAACTTGAAAATTTCAAGGCAAAGTCACCCCTCGACTGGAAAATATAAAACCTTGAATATCTCGGAAACGGAGGCAGCTAGAGGGTCCAAACTTGCACTTTTTCAAATGGCTGCAACTCGAAAACTACGGCAGCTAGAGAGTTGATTTGGGTCTTCAAATGCAGCTTGTACCATGCCCTAAAAACCAAAAATAGGATTCCGGAACAAAACCCGCAAGAAAACTTGAAAATTTCAAGGCAAAGTCACCCCTCGACTGGAAAATATAAAACCTTGAATATCTCGGAAACGGAGGCAGCTAGAGGGTCCAAACTTGCACTTTTTCAAATGGCTGTAACTCGAAAACTACGGCAGCTAGAGAGTTGATTTTGGTCTAAAAATGCAGCTTGTACCATGCCCTAAAAACCAAAAATAGGATTCCGGAACAAAACCCGGAAGAAAACTTGAAAATTTCAAGGCAAAGTCACCCCTCGACTGGAAAATATAAAACCTTGAATATCTCGGAAACGGAGGCAGCTAGAGGGTCCAAACTTGCACTTTTTCAAATGGCTGTAACTCGAAAACTACGGCAGCTAGAGAGTTGATTTTGGTCTAAAAATGCAGCTTGTACCATGCCCTAAAAACCAAAAATAGGATTCCGGAACAAAACCCGCAAGAAAACTTGAAAATTTCAAGGCAAAGTCACCCCTCGACTGGAAAATATAAAACCTTGAATATCTCGGAAACGGAGGCAGCTAGAGGGTCCAAACTTGCACTTTTTCAAATGGCTGTAACTCGAAAACTACGGCAGCTAGAGAGTTGATTTTGGTCTAAAAATGCAGCTTGCACCATGCCCTAAAAACCAAAAATAGGATTCCGGAACAAAACCCGCAAGAAAACTTGAAAATTTCAAGGCAAAGTCACCCCTCGACTGGAAAATATAAAACCTTGAATATCTCTCTAACGGAGGCAGCTAGAGGGTCCAAACTTGCACTTTTTCAAATGGCTGTAACTCGAAAACTACGGCAGCTAGAGAGTTGATTTTGGTCTAAAAATGCAGCTTGTACCATGCCCTAAAAACCAAAAATAGGATTCCGGAACAAAACCCGCAAGAAAACTTGAAAATTTCAAGGCAAAGTCACCCCTCGACTGGAAAATATAAAACCTTGAATATCTCGGAAACGGAGGCAGCTAGAGGGTCCAAACTTGCACTTTTTCAAATGGCTGTAACTCGAAAACTACGGCAGCTAGAGAGTTGATTTTGGTCTAAAAATGCAGCTTGCACCATGCCCTAAAAACCAAAAATAGGATTCCGGAACAAAACCCGCAAGAAAACTTAAAAATTTCAAGGCAAAGTCACCCCTCGACTGGAAAATATAAAACCTTGAATATCTCGGAAACGGAGGCAGCTAGAGGGTCCAAACTTGCACTTTTTCAAATGGCTGCAACTCGAAAACTACGGCAGCTAGAGAGTTGATTTGGATCCTCAAATGCAGCTTGTACCATGCCCTAAAAACCAAAAATAGGATTCCGGAACAAAACCCGCAAGAAAACTTGAAAATTTCAAGGCAAAGTCATCCCTCGACTGGAAAATATAAAACCTTGAATATCTCGGAAACGGAGGCAGCTAGAGGGTCCAAACTTGCACTTTTTCAAATGGCTGCAACTCGAAAACTACGGCAGCTAGAGAGTTGATTTGGGTCTTCAAATGCAGCTTGTACCATGCCCTAAAAACCAAAAATAGGATTCCGGAACAAAACCCGCAAGAAAACTTGAAAATTTCAAGGCAAAGTCACCCCTCGACTGGAAAATATAAAACCTTGAATATCTCGGAAACGGAGGCAGCTAGAGGGTCCAAACTTGCACTTTTTCAAATGGCTGCAACTCGAAAACTACGGCAGCTAGAGAGTTGATTTGGGTCTTCAAATGCAGCTTGTACCATGCCCTAAAAACCAAAAATAGGATTCCGGAACAAAACCCGCAAGAAAACTTGAAAATTTCAAGGCAAAGTCACCCCTCGACTGGAAAATATAAAACCTTGAATATCTCGGAAACGGAGGCAGCTAGAGGGTCCAAACTTGCACTTTTTCAAATGGCTGTAACTCGAAAACTACGGCAGCTAGAGAGTTGATTTTGGTCTAAAAATGCAGCTTGTACCATGCCCTAAAAACCAAAAATAGGATTCCGGAACAAAACCCGCAAGAAAACTTGAAAATTTCAAGGCAAAGTCACCCCTCGACTGGAAAATATAAAACCTTGAATATCTCGGAAACGGAGGCAGCTAGAGGGTCCAAACTTGCACTTTTTCAAATGGCTGTAACTCGAAAACTACGGCAGCTAGAGAGTTGATTTTGGTCTAAAAATGCAGCTTGTACCATGCCCTAAAAACCAAAAATAGGATTCCGGAACAAAACCCGCAAGAAAACTTGAAAATTTCAAGGCAAAGTCACCCCTCGACTGGAAAATATAAAACCTTGAATATCTCGGAAACGGAGGCAGCTAGAGGGTCCAAACTTGCACTTTTTCAAATGGCTGTAACTCGAAAACTACGGCAGCTAGAGAGTTGATTTTGGTCTAAAAATGCAGCTTGTACCATGCCCTAAAAACCAAAAATAGGATTCCGGAACAAAACCCGCAAGAAAACTTGAAAATTTCAAGGCAAAGTCACCCCTCGACTGGAAAATATAAAACCTTGAATATCTCGGAAACGGAGGCAGCTAGAGGGTCCAAACTTGCACTTTTTCAAATGGCTGTAACTCGAAAACTACGGCAGCTAGAGAGTTGATTTTGGTCTAAAAATGCAGCTTGTACCATGCCCTAAAAACCAAAAATAGGATTCCGGAACAAAACCCGCAAGAAAACTTGAAAATTTCAAGGCAAAGTCATCCCTCGACTGGAAAATATAAAACCTTGAATATCTCGGAAACGGAGGCAGCTAGAGGGTCCAAACTTGCACTTTTTCAAATGGCTGTAACTCGAAAACTACGGCAGCTAGAGAGTTGATTTTGGTCTAAAAATGCAGCTTGTACCATGCCCTAAAAACCAAAAATAGGATTCCGGAACAAAACCCGCAAGAAAACTTGAAAATTTCAAGGCAAAGTCACCCCTCGACTGGAAAATATAAAACCTTGAATATCTCGGAAACGGAGGCAGCTAGAGGGTCCAAACTTGCACTTTTTCAAATGGCTGTAACTCGAAAACTACGGCAGCTAGAGAGTTGATTTTGGTCTAAAAATGCAGCTTGTACCATGCCCTAAAAACCAAAAATAGGATTCCGGAACAAAACCCGCAAGAAAACTTGAAAATTTCAAGGCAAAGTCACCCCTCGACTGGAAAATATAAAACCTTGAATATCTCGGAAACGGAGGCAGCTAGAGGGTCCAAACTTGCACTTTTTCAAATGGCTGCAACTCGAAAACTACGGCAGCTAGAGAGTTGATTTGGGTCTTCAAATGCAGCTTGTACCATGCCCTAAAAACCAAAAATAAGATTCCGGAACAAAACCCGCAAGAAAACTTGAAAATTTCAAGGCAAAGTCACCCCTCGACTGGAAAATATAAAACCTTGAATATCTCGGAAACGGAGGCAGCTAGAGGGTCCAAACTTGCACTTTTTCAAATGGCTGTAACTCGAAAACTACGGCAGCTAGAGAGTTGATTTTGGTCTAAAAATGCAGCTTGTACCATGCCCTAAAAACCAAAAATAGGATTCCGGAACAAAACCCGCAAGAAAACTTGAAAATTTCAAGGCAAAGTCACCCCTCGACTGGAAAATATAAAACCTTGAATATCTCGGAAACGGAGGCAGCTAGAGGGTCCAAACTTGCACTTTTTCAAATGGCTGTAACTCGAAAACTACGGCAGCTAGAGAGTTGATTTTGGTCTAAAAATGCAGCTTGTACCATGCCCTAAAAACCAAAAATAGGATTCCGGAACAAAACCCGCAAGAAAACTTGAAAATTTCAAGGCAAAGTCACCCCTCGACTGGAAAATATAAAACCTTGAATATCTCGGAAACGGAGGCAGCTAGAGGGTCCAAACTTGCACTTTTTCAAATGGCCCTACCTCGAAAACTGCGGCAGCTAGAGAGTTGATTTTGGTCTTAAAATGCAGCTTGTACCATGCCCTAAAAACCAAAAATAGGATTCCGGAACAAAACCCGCAAGAAAACTTGAAAATTTCAAAGCAAAGTCACCCCTCGACTGGAAAATATAAAACCTTGAATATCTCGGAAACGGAGGCAGCTAGAGGGTCCAAACTTGCACTTTTTCAAATGGCTGTAACTCGAAAACTACGGCAGCTAGAGAGTTGATTTTGGTCTAAAAATGCAGCTTGTACCATGCCCTAAAAACCAAAAATAGGATTCCGGAACAAAACCCGCAAGAAAACTTGAAAATTTCAAGGCAAAGTCACCCCTCGACTGGAAAATATAAAACCTTGAATATCTCGGAAACGGAGGCAGCTAGAGGGTCCAAACTTGCACTTTTTCAAATGGCTGTAACTCGAAAACTACGGCAGCTAGAGAGTTGATTTTGGTCTAAAAATGCAGCTTGTTCCATGCCCTAAAAACCAAAAATAGGATTCCGAAACAAAACCCGCAAGAAAACTTGAAAATTTCAAGGCAAAGTCACCCCTCGACTGGAAAATATAAAACCTTGAATATCTCGGAAACGGAGGCAGCTAGAGGGTCCAAACTTGCACTTTTTCAAATGGCTGCAACTCGAAAACTACGGCAGCTAGAGAGTTGATTTTGGTCTAAAAATGCAGCTTGTACCATGCCCTAAAAACCAAAAATAGGATTCCGGAACAAAACCCGCAAGAAAACTTGAAAATTTCAAGGCAAAGTCACCCCTCGACTGGAAAATATAAAACCTTGAATATCTCGGAAACGGAGGCAGCTAGAGGGTCCAAACTTGCACTTTTTCAAATGGCCCTACCTCGAAAACTGCGGCAGCTAGAGAGTTGATTTTGGTCTTAAAATGCAGCTTGTACCATGCCCTAAAAACCAAAAATAGGATTCCGGAACAAAACCCGCAAGAAAACTTGAAAATTTCAAAGCAAAGTCACCCCTCGACTGGAAAATATAAAACCTTGAATATCTCGGAAACGGAGGCAGCTAGAGGGTCCAAACTTGCACTTTTTCAAATGGCTGTAACTCGAAAACTACGGCAGCTAGAGAGTTGATTTTGGTCTAAAAATGCAGCTTGTACCATGCCCTAAAAACCAAAAATAGGATTCCGGAACAAAACCCGCAAGAAAACTTGAAAATTTCAAGGCAAAGTCACCCCTCGACTGGAAAATATAAAACCTTGAATATCTCGGAAACGGAGGCAGCTAGAGGGTCCAAACTTGCACTTTTTCAAATGGCTGTAACTCGAAAACTACGGCAGCTAGAGAGTTGATTTTGGTCTAAAAATGCAGCTTGTACCATGCCCTAAAAACCAAAAATAGGATTCCGGAACAAAACCCGCAAGAAAACTTGAAAATTTCAAGGCAAAGTCACCCCTCGACTGGAAAATATAAAACCTTGAATATCTCGGAAACGGAGGCAGCTAGAGGGTCCAAACTTGCACTTTTTCAAATGGCTGTAACTCGAAAACTACGGCAGCTAGAGAGTTGATTTTGGTCTAAAAATGCAGCTTGTTCCATGCCCTAAAAACGAAAAATAGGATTCCGGAACAAAACCCGCAAGAAAACTTGAAAATTTCAAGGCAAAGTCACCCCTCGACTGGAAAATATAAACCTTGAATATCTCGGAAACGGAGGCAGCTAGAGGGTCCAAACTTGCACTTTTTCAAATGGCTGCAACTCGAAAACTACGGCAGCTAGAGAGTTGATTTTGGTCTAAAAATGCAGCTTGTACCATGCCCTAAAAACCAAAAATAGGATTCCGGAACAAAACCCGCAAGAAAACTTGAAAATTTCAAGGCAAAGTCACCCCTCGACTGGAAAATATAAAACCTTGAATATCTCGGAAACGGAGGCAGCTAGAGGGTCCAAACTTGCACTTTTTCAAATGGCTGTAACTCGAAAACTACGGCAGCTAGAGAGTTGATTTTGGTCTAAAAATGCAGCTTGTACCATGCCCTAAAAACCAAAAATAGGATTCCGGAACAAAACCCGCAAGAAAACTTGAAAATTTCAAGGCAAAGTCACCCCTCGACTGGAAAATATAAAACCTTGAATATCTCGGAAACGGAGGCAGCTAGAGGGTCCAAACTTGCACTTTTTCAAATGGCCCTACCTCGAAAACTGTGGCAGCTAGAGAGTTGATTTTGGTCTTAAAATGCAGCTTGTACCATGCCCTAAAAACCAAAAATAGGATTCCGGAACAAAACCCGCAAGAAAACTTGAAAATTTCAAAGCAAAGTCACCCCTCGACTGGAAAATATAAAACCTTGAATATCTCGGAAACGGAGGCAGCTAGAGGGTCCAAACTTGCACTTTTTCAAATGGCTGTAACTCGGAAACTACGGCAGCTAGAGAGTTGATTTTGGTCTAAAAATGCAGCTTGTACCATGCCCTAAAAACCAAAAATAGGATTCCGGAACAAAACCCGCAAGAAAACTTGAAAATTTCAAGGCAAAGTCACCCCTCGACTGGAAAATATAAAACCTTGAATATCTCGGAAACGGAGGCAGCTAGAGGGTCCAAACTTGCACTTTTTCAAATGGCTGTAACTCGAAAACTACGGCAGCTAGAGAGTTGATTTTAGTCTAAAAATGCAGCTTGTACCATGCCCTAAAAACCAAAAATAGGATTCCGGAACAAAACCCGCAAGAAAACTTGAAAATTTCAAGGCAAAGTCACCCCTCGACTGGAAAATATAAAACCTTGAATATCTCGGAAACGGAGGCAGCTAGAGGGTCCAAACTTGCACTTTTTCAAATGGCTGTAACTCGAAAACTACGGCAGCTAGAGAGTTGATTTTGGTCTAAAAATGCAGCTTGTACCATGCCCTAAAAACCAAAAATAGGATTCCGGAACAAAACCCGCAAGAAAACTTGACAATTTCAAGGCAAAGTCACCCCTCGACTGGAAAATATAAAACCTTGAATATCTCGGAAACGGAGGCAGCTAGAGGGTCCAAACTTGCACTTTTTCAAATGGCCCTACCTCGAAAACTGCGGCAGCTAGAGAGTTGATTTTGGTCTTAAAATGCAGCTTGTACCATGCCCTAAAAACCAAAAATAGGATTCCGGAACAAAACCCGCAAGAAAACTTGAAAATTTCAAAGCAAAGTCACCCCTCGACTGGAAAATATAAAACCTTGAATATCTCGGAAACGGAGGCAGCTAGAGGGTCCAAACTTGCACTTTTTCAAATGGCTGTAACTCGAAAACTACGGCAGCTAGAGAGTTGATTTTGGTCTAAAAATGCAGCTTGTCCCATGCCCTAAAAACCAAAAATAGGATTCCGGAACAAAACCCGCAAGAAAACTTGAAAATTTCAAGGCAAAGTCACCCCTCGACTGGAAAATATAAAACCTTGAATATCTCGGAAACGGAGGCAGCTAGAGGGTCCAAACTTGCACTTTTTCAAATGGCTGTAACTCGAAAACTACGGCAGCTAGAGAGTTGATTTTGGTCTAAAAATGCAGCTTGTACCATGCCCTAAAAACCAAAAATAGGATTCCGGAACAAAACCCGCAAGAAAACTTGAAAATTTCAAGGCAAAGTCACCCCTCGACTGGAAAATATAAAACCTTGAATATCTCGGAAACGGAGGCAGCTAGAGGGTCCAAACTTGCACTTTTTCAAATGGCTGTAACTCGAAAACTACGGCAGCTAGAGAGTTGATTTTGGTCTAAAAATGCAGCTTGTACCATGCCCTAAAAACCAAAAATAGGATTCCGGAACAAAACCCGCAAGAAAACTTGAAAATTTCAAAGCAAAGTCACCCCTCGACTGGAAAATATAAAACCTTGAATATCTCGGAAACGGAGGCAGCTAGAGGGTCCAAACTTGCACTTTTTCAAATGGCTGTAACTCGAAAACTACGGCAGCTAGAGAGTTGATTTTGGTCTAAAAATGCAGCTTGTACCATGCCCGAAAAACCAAAAATAGGATTCCGGAACAAAACCCGCAAGAAAACTTGAAAATTTCAAGGCAAAGTCACCCCTCGACTGGAAAATATAAAACCTTGAATATCTCGGAAACGGAGGCAGCTAGAGGGTCCAAACTTGCACTTTTTCAAATGGCTGTAACTCGAAAACTACGGCAGCTAGAGAGTTGATTTTGGTCTAAAAATGCAGCTTGTACCATGCCCTAAAAACCAAAAATAGGATTCCGGAACAAAACCCGCAAGAAAACTTGAAAATTTCAAGGCAAAGTCACCCCTCGACTGGAAAATATAAAACCTTGAATATCTCGGAAACGGAGGCAGCTAGAGGGTCCAAACTTGCACTTTTTCAAATGGCCCTACCTCGAAAACTGCGGCAGCTAGAGAGTTGATTTTGGTCTTAAAATGCAGCTTGTACCATGCCCTAAAAACCAAAAATAGGATTCCGGAACAAAACCCGCAAGAAAACTTGAAAATTTCAAAGCAAAGTCACCCCTCGACTGGAAAATATAAAACCTTGAATATCTCGGAAACGGAGGCAGCTAGAGGGTCCAAACTTGCACTTTTTCAAATGGCTGTAACTCGAAAACTACGGCAGCTAGAGAGTTGATTTTGGTCTAAAAATGCAGCTTGTACCATGCCCTAAAAACCAAAAATAGGATTCCGTAACAAAACCCGCAAGAAAACTTGAAAATTTCAAGGCAAAGTCACCCCTCGACTGGAAAATATAAAACCTTGAATATCTCGGAAACGGAGGCAGCTAGAGGGTCCAAACTTGCACTTTTTCAAATGGCTGTAACTCGAAAACTACGGCAGCTAGAGAGTTGATTTTGGTCTAAAAATGCAGCATGTTCCATGCCCTAAAAACCAAAAATAGGATTCCGGAACAAAACCCGCAAGAAAACTTGAAAATTTCAAGGCAAAGTCACCCCTCGACTGGAAAATATAAAACCTTGAATATCTCGGAAACGGAGGCAGCTAGAGGGTCCAAACTTGCACTTTTTCAAATGGCTGTAACTCGAAAACTACGGCAGCTAGAGAGTTGATTTTGGTCTAAAAACGCAGCTTGTACCATGCCCTAAAAACCAAAAATAGGATTCCGGAACAAAACCCGCAAGAAAACTTGAAAATTTCAAGGCAAAGTCACCCCTCGACTGGAAAATATAAAACCTTGAATATCTCGGAAACGGAGGCAGCTAGAGGGTCCAAACTTGCACTTTTTCAAATGGCTGTAACTCGAAAACTACGGCAGCTAGAGAGTTGATTTTGGTCTAAAAATGCAGCTTGTACCATGCCCTAAAAACCAAAAATAGGATTCCGGAACAAAACCCGCAAGAAAACTTGAAAATTTCAAGGCAAAGTCACCCCTCGACTGGAAAATATAAAACCTTGAATATCTCGGAAACGGAGGCAGCTAGAGGGTCCAAACTTGCACTTTTTCAAATGGCTGTAACTCGAAAACTACGGCAGCTAGAGAGTTGATTTTGGTCTAAAAATGCTGCATGTTCCATGCCCTAAAAACCAAAAATAGGATTCCGGAACAAAACCCGCAAGAAAACTTGAAAATTTCAAGGCAAAGTCACCCCTCGACTGGAAAATATAAAACCTTGAATATCTCGGAAACGGAGGCAGCTAGAGGGTCCAAACTTGCACTTTTTCAAATGGCTGTAACTCGAAAACTACGGCAGCTAGAGAGTTGATTTTGGTCTAAAAACGCAGCTTGTACCATGCCCTAAAAACCAAAAATAGGATTCCGGAACAAAACCCGCAAGAAAACTTGAAAATTTCAAGGCAAAGTCACCCCTCGACTGGAAAATATAAAACCTTGAATATCTCGGAAACGGAGGCAGCTAGAGGGTCCAAACTTGCACTTTTTCAAATGGCCCTACCTCGAAAACTGCGGCAGCTAGAGAGTTGATTTTGGTCTTAAAATGCAGCTTGTACCATGCCCTAAAAACCAAAAATAGGATTCCGGAACAAAACCCGCAAGAAAACTTGAAAATTTCAAAGCAAAGTCACCCCTCGACTGGAAAATATAAAACCTTGAATATCTCGGAAACGGAGGCAGCTAGAGGGTCCAAACTTGCACTTTTTCAAATGGCTGTAACTCGAAAACTACGGCAGCTAGAGAGTTGATTTTGGTCTAAAAATGCAGCTTGTACCATGCCCTAAAAACCAAAAATAGGATTCCGGAACAAAACCCGCAAGAAAACTTGAAAATTTCAAGGCAAAGTCACCCCTCGACTGGAAAATATAAAACCTTGAATATCTCGGAAACGGAGGCAGCTAGAGGGTCCAAACTTGCACTTTTTCAAATGGCTGTAACTCGAAAACTACGGCAGCTAGAGAGTTGATTTTGGTCTAAAAATGCAGCTTGTACCATGCCCTAAAAACCAAAAATAGGATTCCGGAACAAAACCCGCAAGAAAACTTGAAAATTTCAAGGCAAAGTCACCCCTCGACTGGAAAATATAAAACCTTGAATATCTCGGAAACGGAGGCAGCTAGAGGGTCCAAACTTGCACTTTTTCAAATGGCTGTAACTCGAAAACTACGGCAGCTAGAGAGTTGATTTTGGTCTAAAAATGCAGCTTGTTCCATGCCCTAAAAACCAAAAATAGGATTCCGGAACAAAACCCGCAAGAAAACTTGAAAATTTCAAGGCAAAGTCACCCCTCGACTGGAAAATATAAAACCTTGAATATCTCGGAAACGGAGGCAGCTAGAGGGTCCAAACTTGCACTTTTTCAAATGGCCCTACCTCGAAAACTGCGGCAGCTAGAGAGTTGATTTTGGTCTTAAAATGCAGCTTGTACCATGCCCTAAAAACCAAAAATAGGATTCCGGAACAAAACCCGCAAGAAAACTTGAAAATTTCAAAGCAAAGTCACCCCTCGACTGGAAAATATAAAACCTTGAATATCTCGGAAACGGAGGCAGCTAGAGGGTCCAAACTTGCACTTTTTCAAATGGCTGTAACTCGAAAACTACGGCAGCTAGAGAGTTGATTTTGGTCTAAAAATGCAGCTTGTACCATGCCCTAAAAACCAAAAATAGGATTCCGGAACAAAACCCGCAAGAAAACTTGAAAATTTCAAGGCAAAGTCACCCCTCGACTGGAAAATATAAAACCTTGAATATCTCGGAAACGGAGGCAGCTAGAGGGTCCAAACTTGCACTTTTTCAAATGGCCCTACCTCGAAAACTGCGGCAGCTAGAGAGTTGATTTTGGTCTTAAAATGCAGCTTGTACCATGCCCTAAAAACCAAAAATAGGATTCCGGAACAAAACCCGCAAGAAAACTTGAAAATTTCAAAGCAAAGTCACCCCTCGACTGGAAAATATAAAACCTTGAATATCTCGGAAACGGAGGCAGCTAGAGGGTCCAAACTTGCACTTTTTCAAATGGCTGTAACTCGAAAACTACGGCAGCTAGAGAGTTGATTTTGGTCTAAAAATGCAGCTTGTACCATGCCCTAAAAACCAAAAATAGGATTCCGGAACAAAACCCGCAAGAAAACTTGAAAATTTCAAGGCAAAGTCACCCCTCGACTGGAAAATATAAAACCTTGAATATCTCGGAAACGGAGGCAGCTAGAGGGTCCAAACTTGCACTTTTTCAAATGGCTGTAACTCGAAAACTACGGCAGCTAGAGAGTTGATTTTGGTCTAAAAATGCAGCTTGTACCATGCCCTAAAAACCAAAAATAGGATTCCGGAACAAAACCCGCAAGAAAACTTGAAAATTTCAAGGCAAAGTCACCCCTCGACTGGAAAATATAAAACCTTGAATATCTCGGAAACGGAGGCAGCTAGAGGGTCCAAACTTGCACTTTTTCAAATGGCTGTAACTCGAAAACTACGGCAGCTAGAGAGTTGATTTTGGTCTAAAAATGCAGCTTGTACCATGCCCTAAAAACCAAAAATAGGATTCCGGAACAAAACCCGCAAGAAAACTTGAAAATTTCAAGGCAAAGTCACCCCTCGACTGGAAAATATAAAACCTTGAATATCTCGGAAACGGAGGCAGCTAGAGGGTCCAAACTTGCACTTTTTCAAATGGCCCTACCTCGAAAACTACGGCAGCTAGAGAGTTGATTTTGGTCTTAAAATGCAGCTTGTACCATGCCCTAAAAACCAAAAATAGGATTCCGGAACAAAACCCGCAAGAAAACTTGAAAATTTCAAAGCAAAGTCACCCCTCGACTGGAAAATATAAAACCTTGAATATCTCGGAAACGGAGGCAGCAAGAAAACTTGAAAATTTCAAGGCAAAGTCACCCCTCGACTGGAAAATATAAAACCTTGAATATCTCGGAAACGGAGGCAGCTAGAGGGTCCAAACTTGCACTTTTTCAAATGGCTGCAACTCGAAAACTACGGCAGCTAGAGAGTTGATTTTGGTCTAAAAATGCAGCTTGTACCATGCCCTAAAAACCAAAAATAGGATTCCGGAACAAAACCCGCAAGAAAACTTGAAAATTTCAAGGCAAAGTCACCCCTCGACTGGAAAATATAAAACCTTGAATATCTCGGAAACGGAGGCAGCTAGAGGGTCCAAACTTGCACTTTTTCAAATGGCTGTAACTCGAAAACTACGGCAGCTAGAGAGTTGATTTTGGTCTAAAAATGCAGCTTGTACCATGCCCTAAAAACCAAAAATAGGATTCCGGAACAAAACCCGCAAGAAAACTTGAAAATTTCAAGGCAAAGTCACCCCTCGACTGGAAAATATAAAACCTTGAATATCTCGGAAACGGAGGCAGCTAGAGGGTCCAAACTTGCACTTTTTCAAATGGCTGTAACTCGAAAACTACGGCAGCTAGAGAGTTGATTTTGGTCTAAAAATGCAGCTTGTACCATGCCCTAAAAACCAAAAATAGGATTCCGGAACAAAACCCGCAAGAAAACTTGAAAATTTCAAGGCAAAGTCACCCCTCGACTGGAAAATATAAAACCTTGAATATCTCGGAAACGGAGGCAGCTAGAGGGTCCAAACTTGCACTTTTTCAAATGGCTGTAACTCGAAAACTACGGCAGCTAGAGAGTTGATTTTGGTCTAAAAATGCAGCTTGTACCATGCCCTAAAAACCAAAAATAGGATTCCGGAACAAAACCCGCAAGAAAACTTGAAAATTTCAAGAAAAAGTCACCCCTCGACTGGAAAATATAAAACCTTGAATATCTCGGAAACGGAGGCAGCTAGAGGGTCCAAACTTGCACTTTTTCAAATGGCCCTACCTCGAAAACTGCGGCAGCTAGAGAGTTGATTTTGGTCTTAAAATGCAGCTTATACCATGCCCTAAAAACCAAAAATAGGATTCCGGAACAAAACCCGCAAGAAAACTTGAAAATTTCAAAGCAAAGTCACCCCTCGACTGGAAAATATAAAACCTTGAATATCTCGGAAACGGAGGCAGCTAGAGGGTCCAAACTTGCACTTTTTCAAATGGCCCTACCTCGAAAACTGCGGCAGCTAGAGAGTTGATTTTGGTCTTAAAATGCAGCTTGTACCATGCCCTAAAAACCAAAAATAGGATTCCGGAACAAAACCCGCAAGAAAACTTGAAAATTTCAAAGCAAAGTCACCCCTCGACTGGAAAATATAAAACCTTGAATATCTCGGAAACGGAGGCAGCTAGAGGGTCCAAACTTGCACTTTTTCAAATGGCTGTAACTCGAAAACTACGGCAGCTAGAGAGTTGATTTTGGTCTAAAAATGCAGCTTGTACCATGCCCTAAAAACCAAAAATAGGATTCCGGAACAAAACCCGCAAGAAAACTTGAAAATTTCAAGGCAAAGTCACCCCTCGACTGGAAAATATAAAACCTTGAATATCTCGGAAACGGAGGCAGCTAGAGGGTCCAAACTTGCACTTTTTCAAATGGCTGTAACTCGAAAACTACGGCAGCTAGAGAGTTGATTTTGGTCTAAAAATGCAGCTTGTACCATGCCCTAAAAACCAAAAATAGGATTCCGGAACAAAACCCGCAAGAAAACTTGAAAATTTCAAGGCAAAGTCACCCCTCGACTGGAAAATATAAAACCTTGAATATCTCGGAAACGGAGGCAGCTAGAGGGTCCAAACTTGCACTTTTTCAAATGGCTGTAACTCGAAAACTACGGCAGCTAGAGAGTTGATTTTGGTCTAAAAATGCAGCTTGTACCATGCCCTAAAAACCAAAAATAGGATTCCGGAACAAAACCCGCAAGAAAACTTGAAAATTTCAAGGCAAAGTCACCCCTCGACTGGAAAATATAAAACCTTGAATATCTCGGAAACGGAGGCAGCTAGAGGGTCCAAACTTGCACTTTTTCAAATGGCTGTAACTCGAAAACTACGGCAGCTAGAGAGTTGATTTTGGTCTAAAAATGCAGCTTGTACCATGCCCTAAAAACCAAAAATAGGATTCCGGAACAAAACCCGCAAGAAAACTTGAAAATTTCAAGGCAAAGTCACCCCTCGACTGGAAAATATAAAACCTTGAATATCTCGGAAACGGAGGCAGCTAGAGGGTCCAAACTTGCACTTTTTCAAATGGCCCTACCTCGAAAACTACGGCAGCTAGAGAGTTGATTTTGGTCTTAAAATGCAGCTTGTACCATGCCCTAAAAACCAAAAATAGGATTCCGGAACAAAACCCGCAAGAAAACTTGAAAATTTCAAAGCAAAGTCACCCCTCGCCTGGAAAATATAAAACCTTGAATATCTCGGAAACGGAGGCAGCAAGAAAACTTGAAAATTTCAAGGCAAAGTCACCCCTCGACTGGAAAATATAAAACCTTGAATATCTCGGAAACGGAGGCAGCTAGAGGGTCCAAACTTGCACTTTTTCAAATGGCTGCAACTCGAAAACTACGGCAGCTAGAGAGTTGATTTTGGTCTAAAAATGCAGCTTGTACCATGCCCTAAAAACCAAAAATAGGATTCCGGAACAAAACCCGCAAGAAAACTTGAAAATTTCAAGGCAAAGTCACCCCTCGACTGGAAAATATAAAACCTTGAATATCTCGGAAACGGAGGCAGCTAGAGGGTCCAAACTTGCACTTTTTCAAATGGCTGTAACTCGAAAACTACGGCAGCTAGAGAGTTGATTTTGGTCTAAAAATGCAGCTTGTACCATGCCCTAAAAACCAAAAATAGGATTCCGGAACAAAACCCGCAAGAAAACTTGAAAATTTCAAGGCAAAGTCACCCCTCGACTGGAAAATATAAAACCTTGAATATCTCGGAAACGGAGGCAGCTAGAGGGTCCAAACTTGCACTTTTTCAAATGGCTGTAACTCGAAAACTACGGCAGCTAGAGAGTTGATTTTGGTCTAAAAATGCAGCTTGTACCATGCCCTAAAAACCAAAAATAGGATTCCGGAACAAAACCCGCAAGAAAACTTGAAAATTTCAAGGCAAAGTCACCCCTCGACTGGAAAATATAAAACCTTGAATATCTCGGAAACGGAGGCAGCTAGAGGGTCCAAACTTGCACTTTTTCAAATGGCTGTAACTCGAAAACTACGGCAGCTAGAGAGTTGATTTTGGTCTAAAAATGCAGCTTGTACCATGCCCTAAAAACCAAAAATAGGATTCCGGAACAAAACCCGCAAGAAAACTTGAAAATTTCAAGAAAAAGTCACCCCTCGACTGGAAAATATAAAACCTTGAATATCTCGGAAACGGAGGCAGCTAGAGGGTCCAAACTTGCACTTTTTCAAATGGCTGTAACTCGAAAACTACGGCAGCTAGAGAGTTGATTTTGGTCTAAAAATGCAGCTTGTACCATGCCCTAAAAACCAAAAATAGGATTCCGGAACAAAACCCGCAAGAAAACTTGAAAATTTCAAGGCAAAGTCACCCCTCGACTGGAAAATATAAAACCTTGAATATCTCGGAAACGGAGGCAGCTAGAGGGTCCAAACTTGCACTTTTTCAAATGGCCCTACCTCGAAAACTGCGGCAGCTAGAGAGTTGATTTTGGTCTTAAAATGCAGCTTGTACCATGCCCTAAAAACCAAAAATAGGATTCCGGAACAAAACCCGCAAGAAAACTTGAAAATTTCAAAGCAAAGTCACCCCTCGACTGGAAAATATAAAACCTTGAATATCTCGGAAACGGAGGCAGCTAGAGGGTCCAAACTTGCACTTTTTCAAATGGCTGTAACTCGAAAACTACGGCAGCTAGAGAGTTGATTTTGGTCTAAAAATGCAGCTTGTACCATGCCCTAAAAACCAAAAATAGGATTCCGGAACAAAACCCGCAAGAAAACTTGAAAATTTCAAGGCAAAGTCACCCCTCGACTGGAAAATATAAAACCTTGAATATCTCGGAAACGGAGGCAGCTAGAGGGTCCAAACTTGCACTTTTTCAAATGGCTGTAACTCGAAAACTACGGCAGCTAGAGAGTTGATTTTGGTCTAAAAATGCAGCTTGTACCATGCCCTAAAAACCAAAAATAGGATTCCGGAACAAAACCCGCAAGAAAACTTGAAAATTTCAAGGCAAAGTCACCCCTCGACTGGAAAATATAAAACCTTGAATATCTCGGAAACGGAGGCAGCTAGAGGGTCCAAACTTGCACTTTTTCAAATGGCTGTAACTCGAAAACTACGGCAGCTAGAGAGTTGATTTTGGTCTAAAAATGCAGCTTGTACCATGCCCTAAAAACCAAAAATAGGATTCCGGAACAAAACCCGCAAGAAAACTTGAAAATTTCAAGGCAAAGTCACCCCTCGACTGGAAAATATAAAACCTTGAATATCTCGGAAACGGAGGCAGCTAGAGGGTCCAAACTTGCACTTTTTCAAATGGCCCTACCTCGAAAACTGCGGCAGCTAGAGAGTTGATTTTGGTCTTAAAATGCAGCTTGTACCATGCCCTAAAAACCAAAAATAGGATTCCGGAACAAAACCCGCAAGAAAACTTGAAAATTTCAAAGCAAAGTCACCCCTCGACTGGAAAATATAAAACCTTGAATATCTCGGAAACGGAGGCAGCAAGAAAACTTGAAAATTTCAAGGCAAAGTCACCCCTCGACTGGAAAATATAAAACCTTGAATATCTCGGAAACGGAGGCAGCTAGAGGGTCCAAACTTGCACTTTTTCAAATGGCTGCAACTCGAAAACTACGGCAGCTAGAGAGTTGATTTGGGTCTTCAAATGCAGCTTGTACCATGCCCTAAAATCCAAAAATAGGATTCCGGAACAAAACCCGCAAGAAAACTTGAAAATTTCAAGGCAAAGTCACCCCTCGACTGGAAAATATAAAACCTTGAATATCTCGGAAACGGAGGCAGCTAGAGGGTCCAAACTTGCACTTTTTCAAATGGCTGTAACTCGAAAACTACGGCAGCTAGAGAGTTGATTTTGGTCTAAAAATGCAGCTTGTACCATGCCCTAAAAACCAAAAATAGGATTCCGGAACAAAACCCGCAAGAAAACTTGAAAATTTCAAGGCAAAGTCACCCCTCGACTGGAAAATATAAAACCTTGAATATCTCGGAAACGGAGGCAGCTAGAGGGTCCAAACTTGCACTTTTTCAAATGGCTGTAACTCGAAAACTACGGCAGCTAGAGAGTTGATTTTGGTCTAAAAATGCAGCTTGTACCATGCCCTAAAAACCAAAAATAGGATTCCGGAACAAAACCCGCAAGAAAACTTGAAAATTTCAAGAAAAAGTCACCCCTCGACTGGAAAATATAAAACCTTGAATATCTCGGAAACGGAGGCAGCTAGAGGGTCCAAACTTGCACTTTTTCAAATGGCCCTACCTCGAAAACTGCGGCAGCTAGAGAGTTGATTTTGGTCTTAAAATGCAGCTTGTACCATGCCCTAAAAACCAAAAATAGGATTCCGGAACAAAACCCGCAAGAAAACTTGAAAATTTCAAAGCAAAGTCACCCCTCGACTGGAAAATATAAAACCTTGAATATCTCGGAAACGGAGGCAGCTAGAGGGTCCAAACTTGCACTTTTTCAAATGGCTGTAACTCGAAAACTACGGCAGCTAGAGAGTTGATTTTGGTCTAAAAATGCAGCTTGTACCATGCCCTAAAAACCAAAAATAGGATTCCGGAACAAAACCCGCAAGAAAACTTGAAAATTTCAAGGCAAAGTCACCCCTCGACTGGAAAATATAAAACCTTGAATATCTCGGAAACGGAGGCAGCTAGAGGGTCCAAACTTGCACTTTTTCAAATGGCTGTAACTCGAAAACTACGGCAGCTAGAGAGTTGATTTTGGTCTAAAAATGCAGCTTGTACCATGCCCTAAAAACCAAAAATAGGATTCCGGAACAAAACCCGCAAGAAAACTTGAAAATTTCAAGGCAAAGTCACCCCTCGACTGGAAAATATAAAACCTTGAATATCTCGGAAACGGAGGCAGCTAGAGGGTCCAAACTTGCACTTTTTCAAATGGCTGTAACTCGAAAACTACGGCAGCTAGAGAGTTGATTTTGGTCTAAAAATGCAGCTTGTACCATGCCCTAAAAACCAAAAATAGGATTCCGGAACAAAACCCGCAAGAAAACTTGAAAATTTCAAGGCAAAGTCACCCCTCGACTGGAAAATATAAAACCTTGAATATCTCGGAAACGGAGGCAGCTAGAGGGTCCAAACTTGCACTTTTTCAAATGGCCCTACCTCGAAAACTACGGCAGCTAGAGAGTTGATTTTGGTCTTAAAATGCAGCTTGTACCATGCCCTAAAAACCAAAAATAGGATTCCGGAACAAAACCCGCAAGAAAACTTGAAAATTTCAAAGCAAAGTCACCCCTCGACTGGAAAATATAAAACCTTGAATATCTCGGAAACGGAGGCAGCAAGAAAACTTGAAAATTTCAAGGCAAAGTCACCCCTCGACTGGAAAATATAAAACCTTGAATATCTCGGAAACGGAGGCAGCTAGAGGGTCCAAACTTGCACTTTTTCAAATGGCTGCAACTCGAAAACTACGGCAGCTAGAGAGTTGATTTTGGTCTAAAAATGCAGCTTGTACCATGCCCTAAAAACCAAAAATAGGATTCCGGAACAAAACCCGCAAGAAAACTTGAAAATTTCAAGGCAAAGTCACCCCTCGACTGGAAAATATAAAACCTTGAATATCTCGGAAACGGAGGCAGCTAGAGGGTCCAAACTTGCACTTTTTCAAATGGCTGTAACTCGAAAACTACGGCAGCTAGAGAGTTGATTTTGGTCTAAAAATGCAGCTTGTACCATGCCCTAAAAACCAAAAATAGGATTCCGGAACAAAACCCGCAAGAAAACTTGAAAATTTCAAGGCAAAGTCACCCCTCGACTGGAAAATATAAAACCTTGAATATCTCGGAAACGGAGGCAGCTAGAGGGTCCAAACTTACACTTTTTCAAATGGCTGTAACTCGAAAACTACGGCAGCTAAAGAGTTGATTTTGGTCTAAAAATGCAGCTTGTACCATGCCCTAAAAACCAAAAATAGGATTCCGGAACAAAACCCGCAAGAAAACTTGAAAATTTCAAGGCAAAGTCACCCCTCGACTGGAAAATATAAAACCTTGAATATCTCGGAAACGGAGGCAGCTAGAGGGTCCAAACTTGCACTTTTTCAAATGGCTGTAACTCGAAAACTACGGCAGCTAGAGAGTTGATTTTGGTCTAAAAATGCAGCTTGTACCATGCCCTAAAAACCAAAAATAGGATTCCGGAACAAAACCCGCAAGAAAACTTGAAAATTTCAAGAAAAAGTCACCCCTCGACTGGAAAATATAAAACCTTGAATATCTCGGAAACGGAGGCAGCTAGAGGGTCCAAACTTGCACTTTTTCAAATGGCTGTAACTCGAAAACTACGGCAGCTAGAGAGTTGATTTTGGTCTAAAAATGCAGCTTGTACCATGCCCTAAAAACCAAAAATAGGATTCCGGAACAAAACCCGCAAGAAAACTTGAAAATTTCAAGGCAAAGTCACCCCTCGACTGGAAAATATAAAACCTTGAATATCTCGGAAACGGAGGCAGCTAGAGGGTCCAAACTTGCACTTTTTCAAATGGCCCTACCTCGAAAAACTGCGGCAGCTAGAGAGTTGATTTTGGTCTTAAAATGCAGCTTGTACCATGCCCTAAAAACCAAAAATAGGATTCCGGAACAAAACCCGCAAGAAAACTTGAAAATTTCAAAGTCACCCCTCGACTGGAAAATATAAAACCTTGAATATCTCGGAAACGGAGGCAGCTAGAGGGTCCAAACTTGCACTTTTTCAAATGGCTGTAACTCGAAAACTACGGCAGCTAGAGAGTTGATTTTGGTCTAAAAATGCAGCTTGTACCATGCCCTAAAAACCAAAAATAGGATTCCGGAACAAAACCCGCAAGAAAACTTGAAAATTTCAAGGCAAAGTCACCCCTCGACTGGAAAATATAAAACCTTGAATATCTCGGAAACGGAGGCAGCTAGAGGGTCCAAACTTGCACTTTTTCAAATGGCTGTAACTCGAAAACTACGGCAGCTAGAGAGTTGATTTTGGTCTAAAAATGCAGCTTGTACCATGCCCTAAAAACCAAAATAGGATTCCGGAACAAAACCCGCAAGAAAACTTGAAAATTTCAAGGCAAAGTCACCCCTCGACTGGAAAATATAAAACCTTGAATATCTCGGAAACGGAGGCAGCTAGAGGGTCCAAACTTGCACTTTTTCAAATGGCTGTAACTCGAAAACTACGGCAGCTAGAGAGTTGATTTTGGTCTAAAAATGCAGCTTGTACCATGCCCTAAAAACCAAAAATAGGATTCCGGAACAAAACCCGCAAGAAAACTTGAAAATTTCAAGGCAAAGTCACCCCTCGACTGGAAAATATAAAACCTTGAATATCTCGGAAACGGAGGCAGCTAGAGGGTCCAAACTTGCACTTTTTCAAATGGCCCTACCTCGAAAACTGCGGCAGCTAGAGAGTTGATTTTGGTCTTAAAATGCAGCTTGTACCATGCCCTAAAAACCAAAAATAGGATTCCGGAACAAAACCCGCAGAAAACTTGAAAATTTCAAAGCAAAGTCACCCCTCGACTGGAAAATATAAAACCTTGAATATCTCGGAAACGGAGGCAGCAAGAAAACTTGAAATTTCAAGGCAAAGTCACCCCTCGACTGGAAAATATAAAACCTTGAATATCTCGGAAACGGAGGCAGCTAGAGGGTCCAAACTTGCACTTTTCAAATGGCTGCAACTCGAAAACTACGGCAGCTAGAGAGTTGATTTGGGTCTTCAAATGCAGCTTGTACCATGCCCTAAAATCCAAAAATAGGATTCCGGAACAAAACCCGCAAGAAAACTTGAAAATTTCAAGGCAAAGTCACCCCTCGACTGGAAAATATAAAACCTTGAATATCTCGGAAACGGAGGCAGCTAGAGGGTCCAAACTTGCACTTTTTCAAATGGCTGTAACTCGAAAACTACGGCAGCTAGAGAGTTGATTTTGGTCTAAAAATGCAGCTTGTACCATGCCCTAAAAACCAAAAATAGGATTCCGGAACAAAACCCGCAAGAAAACTTGAAAATTTCAAGGCAAAGTCACCCCTCGACTGGAAAATATAAAACCTTGAATATCTCGGAAACGGAGGCAGCTAGAGGGTCCAAACTTGCACTTTTTCAAATGGCTGTAACTCGAAAACTACGGCAGCTAGAGAGTTGATTTTGGTCTAAAAATGCAGCTTGTACCATGCCCTAAAACCAAAAATAGGATTCCGGAACAAAACCCGCAAGAAAACTTGAAAATTTCAAGAAAAAGTCACCCCTCGACTGGAAAATATAAAACCTTGAATATCTCGGAAACGGAGGCAGCTAGAGGGTCCAAACTTGCACTTTTTCAAATGGCCCTACCTCGAAAACTGCGGCAGCTAGAGAGTTGATTTTGGTCTTAAAATGCAGCTTGTACCATGCCCTAAAAACCAAAAATAGGATTCCGGAACAAAACCCGCAAGAAAACTTGAAAATTTCAAAGCAAAGTCACCCCTCGACTGGAAAATATAAAACCTTGAATATCTCGGAAACGGAGGCAGCTAGAGGGTCCAAACTTGCACTTTTTCAAATGGCTGTAACTCGAAAACTACGGCAGCTAGAGAGTTGATTTTGGTCTAAAAATGCAGCTTGTACCATGCCCTAAAAACCAAAAATAGGATTCCGGAACAAAACCCGCAAGAAAACTTGAAAATTTCAAGGCAAAGTCACCCCTCGACTGGAAAATATAAAACCTTGAATATCTCGGAAACGGAGGCAGCTAGAGGGTCCAAACTTGCACTTTTTCAAATGGCCCTACCTCGAAAACTGCGGCAGCTAGAGAGTTGATTTTGGTCTTAAAATGCAGCTTGTACCATGCCCTAAAAACCAAAAATAGGATTCCGGAACAAAACCCGCAAGAAAACTTGAAAATTTCAAGGCAAAGTCACCCCTCGACTGGAAAATATAAAACCTTGAATATCTCGGAAACGGAGGCAGCTAGAGGGTCCAAACTTGCACTTTTTCAAATGGCTGTAACTCGAAAACTACGGCAGCTAGAGAGTTGATTTTGGTCTAAAAATGCAGCTTGTACCATGCCCGAAAAACCAAAAATAGGATTCCGGAACAAAACCCGCAAGAAAACTTGAAAATTTCAAGGCAAAGTCACTCCTCGACTGGAAAATATAAAACCTTGAATATCTCGGAAACGGAGGCAGCTAGAGGGTCCAAACTTGCACTTTTTCAAATGGCTGTAACTCGAAAACTACGGCAGCTAGAGAGTTGATTTTGGTCTAAAAATGCAGCTTGTACCATGCCCTAAAAACCAAAAATAGGATTCCGGAACAAAACCCGCAAGAAAACTTGAAAATTTCAAGGCAAAGTCACCCCTCGACTGGAAAATATAAAACCTTGAATATCTCGGAAACGGAGGCAGCTAGAGGGTCCAAACTTGCACTTTTTCAAATGGCTGTAACTCGAAAACTACGGCAGCTAGAGAGTTGATTTTGGTCTAAAAATGCAGCTTGTTCCATGCCCTAAACACCAAAAATAGGATTCCGGAACAAAACCCGCAAGAAAACTTGAAAATTTCAAGGCAAAGTCACCCCTCGACTGGAAAATATAAAACCTTGAATATCTCGGAAACGGAGGCAGCTAGAGGGTCCAAACTTGCACTTTTTCAAATGGCTGTAACTCGAAAACTACGGCAGCTAGAGAGTTGATTTTGGTCTAAAAATGCAGCTTGTACCATGCCCTAAAAACCAAAAATAGGATTCCGGAACAAAACCCGCAAGAAAACTTGAAAATTTCAAGGCAAAGTCACCCCTCGACTGGAAATATAAAACCTTGAATATCTCGGAAACGGAGGCAGCTAGAGGGTCCAAACTTGCACTTTTTCAAATGGCTGTAACTCGAAAACTACGGCAGCTAGAGAGTTGATTTGGGTCTTCAAATGCAGCTTGTACCATGCCCTAAAATCCAAAAATAGGATTCCGGAACAAAACCCGCAAGAAAACTTGAAAATTTCAAGGCAAAGTCACCCCTCGACTGGAAAATATAAAACCTTGAATATCTCGGAAACGGAGGCAGCTAGAGGGTCCAAACTTGCACTTTTTCAAATGGCTGCAACTCGAAAACTACGGCAGCTAGAGAGTTGATTTTGGGTCTTCAAATGCAGCTTGTACCATGCCCTAAAATCCAAAAATAGGATTCCGGAACAAAACCCGCAAGAAAACTTGAAAATTTCAAGGCAAAGTCACCCCTCGACTGGAAAATATAAAACCTTGAATATCTCGGAAACGGAGGCAGCTAGAGGGTCCAAACTTGCACTTTTTCAAATGGCTGTAACTCGAAAACTACGGCAGCTAGAGAGTTGATTTTGGTCTAAAAATGCAGCTTGTACCATGCCCTAAAAACCAAAAATAGATTCCGGAACAAAACCCGCAAGAAAACTTGAAAATTTCAAGGCAAAGTCACCCCTCGACTGGAAAATATAAAACCTTGAATATCTCGGAAACGGAGGCAGCTAGAGGGTCCAAACTTGGACTTTTTCAAATGGCTGTAACTCGAAAACTACGGCAGCTAGAGAGTTGATTTTGGTCTAAAAATGCAGCTTGTACCATGCCCTAAAAACCAAAAATAGGATTCCGGAACAAAACCCGCAAGAAAACTTGAAAATTTCAAGAAAAAGTCACCCCTCGACTGGAAAATATAAAACCTTGAATATCTCGGAAACGGAGGCAGCTAGAGGGTCCAAACTTGCACTTTTTCAAATGGCCCTACCTCGAAAACTGCGGCAGCTAGAGAGTTGATTTTGGTCTTAAAATGCAGCTTGTACCATGCCCTAAAAACCAAAAATAGGATTCCGGAACAAAACCCGCAAGAAAACTTGAAAATTTCAAAGCAAAGTCACCCCTCGACTGGAAAATATAAAACCTTGAATATCTCGGAAACGGAGGCAGCTAGAGGGTCCAAACTTGCACTTTTTCAAATGGCTGTAACTCGAAAACTACGGCAGCTAGAGAGTTGATTTTGGTCTAAAAATGCAGCTTGTACCATGCCCTAAAAACCAAAAATAGGATTCCGGAACAAAACCCGCAAGAAAACTTGAAAATTTCAAGGCAAAGTCACCCCTCGACTGGAAAATATAAAACCTTGAATATCTCGGAAACGGAGGCAGCTAGAGGGTCCAAACTTGCACTTTTTCAAATGGCCCTACCTCGAAAACTGCGGCAGCTAGAGAGTTGATTTTGGTCTTAAAATGCAGCTTGTACCATGCCCTAAAAACCAAAAAATAGGATTCCGGAACAAAACCCGCAAGAAAACTTGAAAATTTCAAAGCAAAGTCACCCCTCGACTGGAAAATATAAAACCTTGAATATCTCGGAAACGGAGGCAGCTAGAGGGTCCAAACTTGCACTTTTTCAAATGGCTGTAACTCGAAAACTACGGCAGCTAGAGAGTTGATTTTGGTCTAAAAATGCAGCTTGTACCATGCCCTAAAAACCAAAAATAGGATTCCGGAACAAAACCCGCAAGAAAACTTGAAAATTTCAAGGCAAAGTCACCCCTCGACTGGAAAATATAAAACCTTGAATATCTCGGAAACGGAGGCAGCTAGAGGGTCCAAACTTGCACTTTTTCAAATGGCTGTAACTCGAAAACTACGGCAGCTAGAGAGTTGATTTTGGTCTAAAAATGCAGCTTGTACCATGCCCTAAAAACCAAAAATAGGATTCCGGAACAAAACCCGCAAGAAAACTTGAAAATTTCAAGGCAAAGTCACCCCTCGACTGGAAAATATAAAACCTTGAATATCTCGGAAACGGAGGCAGCTAGAGGGTCCAAACTTGCACTTTTTCAAATGGCCCTACCTCGAAAACTGCGGCAGCTAGAGAGTTGATTTTGGTCTTAAAATGCAGCTTGTACCATGCCCTAAAAACCAAAAATAGGATTCCGGAACAAAACCCGCAAGAAAACTTGAAAATTTCAAAGCAAAGTCACCCCTCGACTGGAAAATATAAAACCTTGAATATCTCGGAAACGGAGGCAGCTAGAGGGTCCAAACTTGCACTTTTTCAAATGGCTGTAACTCGAAAACTACGGCAGCTAGAGAGTTGATTTTGGTCTAAAAATGCAGCTTGTACCATGCCCTAAAAACCAAAAATAGGATTCCGGAACAAAACCCGCAAGAAAACTTGAAAATTTCAAGGCAAAGTCACCCCTCGACTGGAAAATATAAAACCTTGAATATCTCGGAAACGGAGGCAGCTAGAGGGTCCAAACTTGCACTTTTTCAAATGGCTGTAACTCGAAAACTACGGCAGCTAGAGAGTTGATTTTGGTCTAAAAATGCAGCTTGTACCATGCCCTAAAAACCAAAAATAGGATTCCGGAACAAAACCCGCAAGAAAACTTGAAAATTTCAAGGCAAAGTCACCCCTCGACTGGAAAATATAAAACCTTGAATATCTCGGAAACGGAGGCAGCTAGAGGGTCCAAACTTGCACTTTTTCAAATGGCTGTAACTCGAAAACTACGGCAGCTAGAGAGTTGATTTTGGTCTAAAAATGCAGCTTGTACCATGCCCTAAAAACCAAAAATAGGATTCCGGAACAAAACCCGCAAGAAAACTTGAAAATTTCAAGGCAAAGTCACCCCTCGACTGGAAAATATAAAACCTTGAATATCTCGGAAACGGAGGCAGCTAGAGGGTCCAAACTTGCACTTTTTCAAATGGCTGTAACTCGAAAACTACGGCAGCTAGAGAGTTGATTTTGGTCTAAAAATGCAGCTTGTACCATGCCCTAAAAACCAAAAATAGGATTCCGGAACAAAACCCGCAAGAAAACTTGAAAATTTCAAGGCAAAGTCACCCCTCGACTGGAAAATATAAAACCTTGAATATCTCGGAAACGGAGGCAGCTAGAGGGTCCAAACTTGCACTTTTTCAAATGGCCCTACCTCGAAAACTGCGGCAGCTAGAGAGTTGATTTTGGTCTTAAAATGCAGCTTGTACCATGCCCTAAAAACCAAAAATAGGATTCCGGAACAAAACCCGCAAGAAAACTTGAAAATTTCAAAGCAAAGTCACCCCTCGACTGGAAAATATAAAACCTTGAATATCTCGGAAACGGAGGCAGCTAGAGGGTCCAAACTTGCACTTTTTCAAATGGCTGTAACTCGAAAACTACGGCAGCTAGAGAGTTGATTTTGGTCTAAAAATGCAGCTTGTACCATGCCCTAAAAACCAAAAATAGGATTCCGGAACAAAACCCGCAAGAAAACTTGAAAATTTCAAGGCAAAGTCACCCCTCGACTGGAAAATATAAAACCTTGAATATCTCGGAAACGGAGGCAGCTAGAGGGTCCAAACTTGCACTTTTTCAAATGGCTGTAACTCGAAAACTACGGCAGCTAGAGAGTTGATTTTGGTCTAAAAATGCAGCTTGTACCATGCCCTAAAAACCAAAAATAGGATTCCGGAACAAAACCCGCAAGAAAACTTGAAAATTTCAAGGCAAAGTCACCCCTCGACTGGAAAATATAAAACCTTGAATATCTCGGAAACGGAGGCAGCTAGAGGGTCCAAACTTGCACTTTTTCAAATGGCTGTAACTCGAAAACTACAGCAGCTAGAGAGTTGATTTGGGTCTTCAAATGCAGCTTGTACCATGCCCTAAAAACCAAAAATAGGATTCCGGAACAAAACCCGCAAGAAAACTTGAAAATTTCAAGGCAAAGTCACCCCTCGACTGGAAAATATAAAACCTTGAATATCTCGGAAACGGAGGCAGCTAGAGGGTCCAAACTTGCACTTTTTCAAATGGCTGTAACTCGAAAACTACGGCAGCTAGAGAGTTGATTTTGGTCTAAAAATGCAGCTTGTACCATGCCCTAAAAACCAAAAATAGGATTCCGGAACAAAACCCGCAAGAAAACTTGAAAATTTCAAGGCAAAGTCACCCCTCGACTGGAAAATATAAAACCTTGAATATCTCGGAAACGGAGGCAGTTAGAGGGTCCAAACTTGCACTTTTTCAAATGGCCCTACCTCGAAAACTGCGGCAGCTAGAGAGTTGATTTTGGTCTTAAAATGCAGCTTGTACCATGCCCTAAAAACCAAAAATAGGATTCCGGAACAAAACCCGCAAGAAAACTTGAAAATTTCAAAGCAAAGTCACCCCTCGACTGGAAAATATAAAACCTTGAATATCTCGGAAACGGAGGCAGCTAGAGGGTCCAAACTTGCACTTTTTCAAATGGCTGTAACTCGAAAACTACGGCAGCTAGAGAGTTGATTTTGGTCTAAAAATGCAGCTTGTACCATGCCCTAAAAACCAAAAATAGGATTCCGGAACAAAACCCGCAAGAAAACTTGAAAATTTCAAGGCAAAGTCACCCCTCGACTGGAAAATATAAAACCTTGAATATCTCGGAAACGGAGGCAGCTAGAGGGTCCAAACTTGCACTTTTTCAAATGGCTGTAACTCGAAAACTACGGCAGCTAGAGAGTTGATTTTGGTCTAAAAATGCAGCTTGTACCATGCCCTAAAAACCAAAAATAGGATTCCGGAACAAAACCCGCAAGAAAACTTGAAAATTTCAAGGCAAAGTCACCCCTCGACTGGAAAATATAAAACCTTGAATATCTCGGAAACGGAGGCAGCTAGAGGGTCCAAACTTGCACTTTTTCAAATGGCTGTAACTCGAAAACTACGGCAGCTAGAGAGTTGATTTTGGTCTTAAAATGCAGCTTGTACCATGCCCTAAAAACCAAAAATAGGATTCCGGAACAAAACCCGCAAGAAAACTTGAAAATTTCAAAGCAAAGTCACCCCTCGACTGGAAAATATAAAACCTTGAATATCTCGGAAACGGAGGCAGCTAGAGGGTCCAAACTTGCACTTTTTCAAATGGCTGTAACTCGAAAACTACGGCAGCTAGAGAGTTGATTTTGGTCTAAAAATGCAGCTTGTACCATGCCCTAAAAACCAAAAATAGGATTCCGGAACAAAACCCGCAAGAAAACTTGAAAATTTCAAGGCAAAGTCACCCCTCGACTGGAAAATATAAAACCTTGAATATCTCGGAAACGGAGGCAGCTAGAGGGTCCAAACTTGCACTTTTTCAAATGGCTGTAACTCGAAAACTACGGCAGCTAGAGAGTTGATTTTGGTCTTAAAATGCAGCTTGTACCATGCCCTAAAAACCAAAAATAGGATTCCGGAACAAAACCCGCAAGAAAACTTGAAAATTTCAAAGCAAAGTCACCCCTCGACTGGAAAATATAAAACCTTGAATATCTCGGAAACGGAGGCAGCTAGAGGGTCCAAACTTGCACTTTTTCAAATGGCTGTAACTCGAAAACTACGGCAGCTAGAGAGTTGATTTTGGTCTAAAAATGCAGCTTGTACCATGCCCTAAAAACCAAAAATAGGATTCCGGAACAAAACCCGCAAGAAAACTTGAAAATTTCAAGGCAAAGTCACCCCTCGACTGGAAAATATAAAACCTTGAATATCTCGGAAACGGAGGCAGCTAGAGGGTCCAAACTTACACTTTTTCAAATGGCTGTAACTCGAAAACTACGGCAGCTAGAGAGTTGATTTTGGTCTAAAAATGCAGCTTGTACCATGCCCTAAAAACCAAAAATAGGATTCCGGAACAAAACCCGCAAGAAAACTTGAAAATTTCAAGGCAAAGTCACCCCTCGACTGGAAAATATAAAACCTTGAATATCTCGGAAACGGAGGCAGCTAGAGGGTCCAAACTTGCACTTTTTCAAATGGCTGTAACTCGAAAACTGCGGCAGCTAGAGAGTTGATTTTGGTCTTAAAATGCAGCTTGTACCATGCCCTAAAAACCAAAAATAGGATTCCGGAACAAAACCCGCAAGAAAACTTGAAAATTTCAAGGCAAAGTCACCCCTCGACTGGAAAATATAAAACCTTGAATATCTCGGAAACGGAGGCAGCTAGAGGGTCCAAACTTGCACTTTTTCAAATGGCTGTAACTCGAAAACTACGGCAGCTAGAGAGTTGATTTTGGTCTAAAAATGCAGCTTGTACCATGCCCTAAAAACCAAAAATAGGATTCCGGAACAAAACCCGCAAGAAAACTTGAAAATTTCAAGGCAAAGTCACCCCTCGACTGGAAAATATAAAACCTTGAATATCTCGGAAACGGAGGCAGCTAGAGGGTCCAAACTTGCACTTTTTCAAATGGCTGTAACTCGAAAACTACGGCAGCTAGAGAGTTGATTTTGGTCTAAAAATGCAGCTTGTACCATGCCCTAAAAACCAAAAATAGGATTCCGGAACAAAACCCGCAAGAAAACTTGAAAATTTCAAGGCAAAGTCACCCCTCGACTGGAAAATATAAAACCTTGAATATCTCGGAAACGGAGGCAGCTAGAGGGTCCAAACTTGCACTTTTTCAAATGGCTGTAACTCGAAAACTACGGCAGCTAGAGAGTTGATTTTGGTCTAAAAATGCGGCAGCTAGAGAGTTGATGTTGGTCTTAAAATGCAGCTTGTACCATGCCCTAAAAACCAAAAATAGGATTCCGGAACAAAACCCGCAAGAAAACTTGAAAATTTCAAAGCAAAGTCACCCCTCGACTGGAAAATATAAAACCTTGAATATCTCGGAAACGGAGGCAGCTAGAGGGTCCAAACTTGCACTTTTTCAAATGGCTGTAACTCGAAAACTACGGCAGCTAGAGAGTTGATTTTGGTCTAAAAATGCAGCTTGTACCATGCCCTAAAAACCAAAAATAGGATTCCGGAACAAAACCCGCAAGAAAACTTGAAAATTTCAAGGCAAAGTCACCCCTCGACTGGAAAATATAAAACCTTGAATATCTCGGAAACGGAGGCAGCTAGTGGGTCCAAACTTGCACTTTTTCAAATGGCTGTAACTCGAAAACTACGGCAGCTAGAGAGTTGATTTTGGTCTAAAAATGCAGCTTGTACCATGCCCTAAAAACCAAAAATAGGATTCCGGAACAAAACCCGCAAGAAAACTTGAAAATTTCAAGGCAAAGTCACCCCTCGACTGGAAAATATAAAACCTTGAATATCTCGGAAACGGAGGCAGCTAGAGGGTCCAAACTTGCACTTTTTCAAATGGCTGTAACTCGAAAACTACGGCAGCTAGAGAGTTGATTTTGGTCTAAAAATGCAGCTTGTACCATGCCCTAAAAACCAAAAATAGGATTCCGGAACAAAACCCGCAAGAAAACTTGAAAATTTCAAGGCAAAGTCACCCCTCGACTGGAAAATATAAAACCTTGAATATCTCGGAAACGGAGGCAGCTAGAGGGTCCAAACTTGCACTTTTTCAAATGGCTGTAACTCGAAAACTACGGCAGCTAGAGAGTTGATTTTGGTCTAAAAATGCAGCTTGTACCATGCCCTAAAAACCAAAAATAGGATTCCGGAACAAAACCCGCAAGAAAACTTGAAAATTTCAAGGCAAAGTCACCCCTCGACTGGAAAATATAAAACCTTGAATATCTCGGAAACGGAGGCAGCTAGAGGGTCCAAACTTGCACTTTTTCAAATGGCTGTAACTCGAAAACTACGGCAGCTAGAGAGTTGATTTTGGTCTAAAAATGCGGCAGCTAGAGAGTTGATGTTGGTCTTAAAATGCAGCTTGTACCATGCCCTAAAAACCAAAAATAGGATTCCGGAACAAAACCCGCAAGAAAACTTGAAAATTTCAAAGCAAAGTCACCCCTCGACTGGAAAATATAAAACCTTGAATATCTCGGAAACGGAGGCAGCTAGAGGGTCCAAACTTGCACTTTTTCAAATGGCTGTAACTCGAAAACTACGGCAGCTAGAGAGTTGATTTTGGTCTAAAAATGCAGCTTGTACCATGCCCTAAAAACCAAAAATAGGATTCCGGAACAAAACCCGCAAGAAAACTTGAAAATTTCAAGGCAAAGTCACCCCTCGACTGGAAAATATAAAACCTTGAATATCTCGGAAACGGAGGCAGCTAGTGGGTCCAAACTTGCACTTTTTCAAATGGCTGTAACTCGAAAACTACGGCAGCTAGAGAGTTGATTTTGGTCTAAAAATGCAGCTTGTACCATGCCCTAAAAACCAAAAATAGGATTCCGGAACAAAACCCGCAAGAAAACTTGAAAATTTCAAGGCAAAGTCACCCCTCGACTGGAAAATATAAAACCTTGAATATCTCGGAAACGGAGGCAGCTAGAGGGTCCAAACTTGCACTTTTTCAAATGGCCCTACCTCGAAAACTGCGGCAGCTAGAGAGTTGATTTTGGTCTTAAAATGCAGCTTGTACCATGCCCTAAAAACCAAAAATAGGATTCCGGAACAAAACCCGCAAGAAAACTTGAAAATTTCAGAGCAAAGTCACCCCTCGACTGGAAAATATAAGACCTTGAATATCTCGGAAACGGAGGCAGCTAGAGGGTCCAAACTTGCACTTTTTCAAATGGCTGTAACTCGAAAACTACGGCAGCTAGAGAGTTGATTTTGGTCTAAAAATGCAGCTTGTACCATGCCCTAAAAACCAAAAATAGGATTCCGGAACAAAACCCGCAAGAAAACTTGAAAATTTCAAGGCAAAGTCACCCCTCGACTGGAAAATATAAAACCTTGAATATCTCGGAAACGGAGGCAGCTAGAGGGTCCAAACTTGCACTTTTTCAAATGGCCCTACCTCGAAAACTGCGGCAGCTAGAGAGTTGATTTTGGTCTTAAAATGCAGCTTGTACCATGCCCTAAAAACCAAAAATAGGATTCCGGAACAAAACCCGCAAGAAAACTTGAAAATTTCAAAGCAAAGTCACCCCTCGACTGGAAAATATAAAACCTTGAATATCTCGGAAACGGAGGCAGCTAGAGGGTCCAAACTTGCACTTTTTCAAATGGCTGTAACTCGAAAACTACGGCAGCTAGAGAGTTGATTTTGGTCTAAAAATGCAGCTTGTACCATGCCCTAAAAACCAAAAATAGGATTCCGGAACAAAACCCGCAAGAAAACTTGAAAATTTCAAGGCAAAGTCACCCCTCGACTGGAAAATATAAAACCTTGAATATCTCGGAAACGGAGGCAGCTAGAGGGTCCAAACTTGCACTTTTTCAAATGGCTGTAACTCGAAAACTACGGCAGCTAGAGAGTTGATTTTGGTCTAAAAATGCGGCAGCTAGAGAGTTGATGTTGGTCTTAAAATGCAGCTTGTACCATGCCCTAAAAACCAAAAATAGGATTCCGGAACAAAACCCGCAAGAAAACTTGAAAATTTCAAGGCAAAGTCACCCCTCGACTGGAAAATATAAAACCTTGAATATCTCGGAAACGGAGGCAGCTAGAGGGTCCAAACTTGCACTTTTTCAAATGGCCCTACCTCGAAAACTGCGGCAGCTAGAGAGTTGATTTTGGTCTTAAAATGCAGCTTGTACCATGCCCTAAAAACCAAAAATAGGATTCCGGAACAAAACCCGCAAGAAAACTTGAAAATTTCAAAGCAAAGTCACCCCTCGACTGGAAAATATAAAACCTTGAATATCTCGGAAACGGAGGCAGCTAGAGGGTCCAAACTTGCACTTTTTCAAATGGCCCTACCTCGAAAACTGCGGCAGCTAGAGAGTTGATTTTGGTCTAAAAATGCAGCTTGTACCATGCCCTAAAAACCAAAAATAGGATTCCGGAACAAAACCCGCAAGAAAACTTGAAAATTTCAAGGCAAAGTCACCCCTCGACTGGAAAATATAAAACCTTGAATATCTCGGAAACGGAGGCAGCTAGAGGGTCCAAACTTGCACTTTTTCAAATGGCTGTAACTCGAAAACTACGGCAGCTAGAGAGTTGATTTTGGTCTAAAAATGCAGCTTGTACCATGCCCTAAAAACCAAAAATAGGATTCCGGAACAAAACCCGCAAGAAAACTTGAAAATTTCAAGGCAAAGTCACCCCTCGACTGGAAAATATAAAACCTTGAATATCTCGGAAACGGAGGCAGCTAGAGGGTCCAAACTTGCACTTTTTCAAATGGCCCTACCTCGAAAACTGCGGCAGCTAGAGAGTTGATTTTGGTCTTAAAATGCAGCTTGTACCATGCCCTAAAAACCAAAAATAGGATTCCGGAACAAAACCCGCAAGAAAACTTGAAAATTTCAAGGCAAAGTCACCCCTCGACTGGAAAATATAAAACCTTGAATATCTCGGAAACGGAGGCAGCTAGAGGGTCCAAACTTGCACTTTTTCAAATGGCCCTACCTCGAAAACTGCGGCAGCTAGAGAGTTGATTTTGGTCTAAAAATGCAGCTTGTACCATGCCCTAAAAACCAAAAATAGGATTCCGGAACAAAACCCGCAAGAAAACTTGAAAATTTCAAGGCAAAGTCACCCCTCGACTGGAAAATATAAAACCTTGAATATCTCGGAAACGGAGGCAGCTAGAGGGTCCAAACTTGCACTTTTTCAAATGGCCCTACCTCGAAAACTGCGGCAGCTAGAGAGTTGATTTTGGTCTTAAAATGCAGCTTGTACCATGCCCTAAAAACCAAAAATAGGATTCCGGAACAAAACCCGCAAGAAAACTTGAAAATTTCAAAGCAAAGTCACCCCTCGACTGGAAAATATAAAACCTTGAATATCTCGGAAACGGAGGCAGCTAGAGGGTCCAAACTTGCACTTTTTCAAATGGCTGTAACTCGAAAACTACGGCAGCTAGAGAGTTGATTTTGGTCTAAAAATGCAGCTTGTACCATGCCCTAAAAACCAAAAATAGGATTCCGGAACAAAACCCGCAAGAAAACTTGAAAATTTCAAGGCAAAGTCACCCCTCGACTGGAAAATATAAAACCTTGAATATCTCGGAAACGGAGGCAGCTAGAGGGTCCAAACTTGCACTTTTTCAAATGGCTGTAACTCGAAAACTACGGCAGCTAGAGAGTTGATTTTGGTCTAAAAATGCGGCAGCTAGAGAGTTGATGTTGGTCTTAAAATGCAGCTTGTACCATGCCCTAAAAACCAAAAATAGGATTCCGGAACAAAACCCGCAAGAAAACTTGAAAATTTCAAAGCAAAGTCACCCCTCGACTGGAAAATATAAAACCTTGAATATCTCGGAAACGGAGGCAGCTAGAGGGTCCAAACTTGCACTTTTTCAAATGGCTGTAACTCGAAAACTACGGCAGCTAGAGAGTTGATTTTGGTCTAAAAATGCAGCTTGTACCATGCCCTAAAAACCAAAAATAGGATTCCGGAACAAAACCCGCAAGAAAACTTGAAAATTTCAAGGCAAAGTCACCCCTCGACTGGAAAATATAAAACCTTGAATATCTCGGAAACGGAGGCAGCTAGAGGGTCCAAACTTGCACTTTTTCAAATGGCTGTAACTCGAAAACTACGGCAGCTAGAGAGTTGATTTTGGTCTAAAAATGCGGCAGCTAGAGAGTTGATGTTGGTCTTAAAATGCAGCTTGTACCATGCCCTAAAAACCAAAAATAGGATTCCGGAACAAAACCCGCAAGAAAACTTGAAAATTTCAAAGCAAAGTCACCCCTCGACTGGAAAATATAAAACCTTGAATATCTCGGAAACGGAGGCAGCTAGTGGGTCCAAACTTGCACTTTTTCAAATGGCTGTAACTCGAAAACTACGGCAGCTAGAGAGTTGATTTTGGTCTAAAAATGCAGCTTGTACCATGCCCTAAAAACCAAAAATAGGATTCCGGAACAAAACCCGCAAGAAAACTTGAAAATTTCAAGGCAAAGTCACCCCTCGACTGGAAAATATAAAACCTTGAATATCTCGGAAACGGAGGCAGCTAGAGGGTCCAAACTTGCACTTTTTCAAATGGCTGTAACTCGAAAACTACGGCAGCTAGAGAGTTGATTTTGGTCTAAAAATGCAGCTTGTACCATGCCCTAAAAACCAAAAATAGGATTCCGGAACAAAACCCACAAGAAAACTTGAAAATTTCAAGGCAAAGTCACCCCTCGACTGGAAAATATAAAACCTTGAATATCTCGGAAACGGAGGCAGCTAGAGGGTCCAAACTTGCACTTTTTCAAATGGCCCTACCTCGAAAACTGCGGCAGCTAGAGAGTTGATTTTGGTCTTAAAATGCAGCTTGTACCATGCCCTAAAAACCAAAAATAGGATTCCGGAACAAAACCCGCAAGAAAACTTGAAAATTTCAGAGCAAAGTCACCCCTCGACTGGAAAATATAAGACCTTGAATATCTCGGAAACGGAGGCAGCTAGAGGGTCCAAACTTGCACTTTTTCAAATGGCTGTAACTCGAAAACTACGGCAGCTAGAGAGTTGATTTTGGTCTAAAAATGCAGCTTGTACCATGCCCTAAAAACCAAAAATAGGATTCCGGAACAAAACCCGCAAGAAAACTTGAAAATTTCAAGGCAAAGTCACCCCTCGACTGGAAAATATAAAACCTTGAATATCTCGGAAACGGAGGCAGCTAGAGGGTCCAAACTTGCACTTTTTCAAATGGCTGTAACTCGAAAACTACGGCAGCTAGAGAGTTGATTTTGGTCTAAAAATGCAGCTTGTACCATGCCCTAAAAACCAAAAATAGGATTCCGGAACAAAACCCGCAAGAAAACTTGAAAATTTCAAGGCAAAGTCACCCCTCGACTGGAAAATATAAAACCTTGAATATCTCGGAAACGGAGGCAGCTAGAGGGTCCAAACTTGCACTTTTTCAAATGGCCCTACCTCGAAAACTGCGGCAGCTAGAGAGTTGATTTTGGTCTTAAAATGCAGCTTGTACCATGCCCTAAAAACAAAAAATAGGATTCCGGAACAAAACCCGCAAGAAAACTTGAAAATTTCAAAGCAAAGTCACCCCTCGACTGGAAAATATAAGACCTTGAATATCTCGGAAACGGAGGCAGCTAGAGGGTCCAAACTTGCACTTTTTCAAATGGCTGTAACTCGAAAACTACGGCAGCTAGAGAGTTGATTTTGGTCTTAAAATGCAGCTTGTACCATGCCCTAAAAACAAAAAATAGGATTCCGGAACAAAACCCGCAAGAAAACTTGAAAATTTCAAAGCAAAGTCACCCCTCGACTGGAAAATATAAGACCTTGAATATCTCGGAAACGGAGGCAGCTAGAGGGTCCAAACTTGCACTTTTTCAAATGGCTGTAACTCGAAAACTACGGCAGCTAGAGAGTTGATTTTGGTCTAAAAATGCAGCTTGTACCATGCCCTAAAAACCAAAAATAGGATTCCGGAACAAAACCCGCAAGAAAACTTGAAAATTTCAAGGCAAAGTCACCCCTCGACTGGAAAATATAAAACCTTGAATATCTCGGAAACGGAGGCAGCTAGAGGGTCCAAACTTGCACTTTTTCAAATGGCTGTAACTCGAAAACTACGGCAGCTAGAGAGTTGATTTTGGTCTAAAAATGCAGCTTGTACCATGCCCTAAAAACCAAAAATAGGATTCCGGAACAAAACCCGCAAGAAAACTTGAAAATTTCAAGGCAAAGTCACCCCTCGACTGGAAAATATAAAACCTTGAATATCTCGGAAACGGAGGCAGCTAGAGGGTCCAAACTTGCACTTTTTCAAATGGCTGTAACTCGAAAACTACGGCAGCTAGAGAGTTGATTTTGGTCTAAGAATGCAGCTTGTACCATGCCCTAAAAACCAAAAATAGGATTCCGGAACAAAACCCGCAAGAAAACTTGAAAATTTCAAGGCAAAGTCACCCCTCGACTGGAAAATATAAAACCTTGAATATCTCGGAAACGGAGGCAGCTAGAGGGTCCAAACTTGCACTTTTTCAAATGGCCCTACCTCGAAAACTGCGGCAGCTAGAGAGTTGATTTTGGTCTTAAAATGCAGCTTGTACCATGCCCTAAAAACCAAAAATAGGATTCCGGAACAAAACCCGCAAGAAAACTTGAAAATTTCAAAGCAAAGTCACCCCTCGACTGGAAAATATAAAACCTTGAATATCTCGGAAACGGAGGCAGCTAGAGGGTCCAAACTTGCACTTTTTCAAATGGCTGTAACTCGAAAACTACGGCAGCTAGAGAGTTGATTTTGGTCTTAAAATGCAGCTTGTACCATGCCCTAAAAACCAAAAATAGGATTCCGGAACAAAACCCGCAAGAAAACTTGAAAATTTCAAAGCAAAGTCACCCCTCGACTGGAAAATATAAGACCTTGAATATCTCGGAAACGGAGGCAGCTAGAGGGTCCAAACTTGCACTTTTTCAAATGGCTGTAACTCGAAAACTACGGCAGCTAGAGAGTTGATTTTGGTCTAAAAATGCAGCTTGTACCATGCCCTAAAAACCAAAAATAGGATTCCGGAACAAAACCCGCAAGAAAACTTGAAAATTTCAAGGCAAAGTCACCCCTCGACTGGAAAATATAAAACCTTGAATATCTCGGAAACGGAGGCAGCTAGAGGGTCCAAACTTGCACTTTTTCAAATGGCTGTAACTCGAAAACTACGGCAGCTAGAGAGTTGATTTTGGTCTAAAAATGCAGCTTGTACCATGCCCTAAAAACCAAAAATAGGATTCCGGAACAAAACCCGCAAGAAAACTTGAAAATTTCAAGGCAAAGTCACCCCTCGACTGGAAAATATAAAACCTTGAATATCTCGGAAACGGAGGCAGCTAGAGGGTCCAAACTTGCACTTTTTCAAATGGCTGTAACTCGAAAACTACGGCAGCTAGAGAGTTGATTTTGGTCTAAAAATGCAGCTTGTACCATGCCCTAAAAACCAAAAATAGGATTCCGGAACAAAACCCGCAAGAAAACTTGAAAATTTCAAGGCAAAGTCACCCCTCGACTGGAAAATATAAAACCTTGAATATCTCGGAAACGGAGGCAGCTAGAGGGTCCAAACTTGCACTTTTTCAAATGGCTGTAACTCGAAAACTACGGCAGCTAGAGAGTTGATTTTGGTCTAAAAATGCAGCTTGTACCATGCCCTAAAAACCAAAAATAGGATTCCGGAACAAAACCCGCAAGAAAACTTGAAAATTTCAAGGCAAAGTCACCCCTCGACTGGAAAATATAAAACCTTGAATATCTCGGAAACGGAGGCAGCTAGAGGGTCCAAACTTGCACTTTTTCAAATGGCCCTACCTCGAAAACTGCGGCAGCTAGAGAGTTGATTTTGGTCTTAAAATGCAGCTTGTACCATGCCCTAAAAACCAAAAATAGGATTCCGGAACAAAACCCGCAAGAAAACTTGAAAATTTCAGAGCAAAGTCACCCCTCGACTGGAAAATATAAGACCTTGAATATCTCGGAAACGGAGGCAGCTAGAGGGTCCAAACTTGCACTTTTTCAAATGGCTGTAACTCGAAAACTACGGCAGCTAGAGAGTTGATTTTGGTCTAAAAATGCAGCTTGTACCATGCCCTAAAAACCAAAAATAGGATTCCGGAACAAAACCCGCAAGAAAACTTGAAAATTTCAAGGCAAAGTCACCCCTCGACTGGAAAATATAAAACCTTGAATATCTCGGAAACGGAGGCAGCTAGAGGGTCCAAACTTGCACTTTTTCAAATGGCTGTAACTCGAAAACTACGGCAGCTAGAGAGTTGATTTTGGTCTAAAAATGCAGCTTGTACCATGCCCTAAAAACCAAAAATAGGATTCCGGAGCAAAACCCGCAAGAAAACTTGAAAATTTCAAGGCAAAGTCACCCCTCGACTGGAAAATATAAAACCTTGAATATCTCGGAAACGGAGGCAGCTAGAGGGTCCAAACTTGCACTTTTTCAAATGGCCCTACCTCGAAAACTGCGGCAGCTAGAGAGTTGATTTTGGTCTTAAAATGCAGCTTGTACCATGCCCTAAAAACAAAAAATAGGATTCCGGAACAAAACCCGCAAGAAAACTTGAAAATTTCAAAGCAAAGTCACCCCTCGACTGGAAAATATAAGACCTTGAATATCTCGGAAACGGAGGCAGCTAGAGGGTCCAAACTTGCACTTTTTCAAATGGCTGTAACTCGAAAACTACGGCAGCTAGAGAGTTGATTTTGGTCTAAAAATGCAGCTTGTACCATGCCCTAAAAACCAAAAATAGGATTCCGGAACAAAACCCACAAGAAAACTTGAAAATTTCAAGGCAAAGTCACCCCTCGACTGGAAAATATAAAACCTTGAATATCTCGGAAACGGAGGCAGCTAGAGGGTCCAAACTTGCACTTTTTCAAATGGCTGTAACTCGAAAACTACGGCAGCTAGAGAGTTGATTTTGGTCTTAAAATGCAGCTTGTACCATGCCCTAAAAACCAAAAATAGGATTCCGGAACAAAACCCGCAAGAAAACTTGAAAATTTCAAAGCAAAGTCACCCCTCGACTGGAAAATATAAGACCTTGAATATCTCGGAAACGGAGGCAGCTAGAGGGTCCAAACTTGCACTTTTTCAAATGGCTGTAACTCGAAAACTACGGCAGCTAGAGAGTTGATTTTGGTCTAAAAATGCAGCTTGTACCATGCCCTAAAAACCAAAAATAGGATTCCGGAACAAAACCCGCAAGAAAACTTGAAAATTTCAAGGCAAAGTCACCCCTCGACTGGAAAATATAAAACCTTGAATATCTCGGAAACGGAGGCAGCTAGAGGGTCCAAACTTGCACTTTTTCAAATGGCCCTACCTCGAAAAGTGCGGCAGCTAGAGAGTTGATTTTGGTCTTAAAATGCAGCTTGTACCATGCCCTAAAAACCAAAAATAGGATTCCGGAACAAAACCCGCAAGAAAACTTGAAAATTTCAAAGCAAAGTCACCCCTCGACTGGAAAATATAAAACCTTGAATATCTCGGAAACGGAGGCAGCTAGAGGGTCCAAACTTGCACTTTTTCAAATGGCTGTAACTCGAAAACTACGGCAGCTAGAGAGTTGATTTTGGTCTAAAAATGCAGCTTGTACCATGCCCTAAAAACCAAAAATAGGATTCCGGAACAAAACCCGCAAGAAAACTTGAAAATTTCAAAGCAAAGTCACCCCTCGACTGGAAAATATAAAACCTTGAATATCTCGGAAACGGAGGCAGCTAGAGGGTCCAAACTTGCACTTTTTCAAATGGCTGTAACTCGAAAACTACGGCAGCTAGAGAGTTGATTTTGGTCTAAAAATGCAGCTTGTACCATGCCCTAAAAACCAAAAATAGGATTCCGGAACAAAACCCGCAAGAAAACTTGAAAATTTCAAGGCAAAGTCACCCCTCGACTGGAAAATATAAAACCTTGAATATCTCGGAAACGGAGGCAGCTAGAGGGTCCAAACTTGCACTTTTTCAAATGGCTGTAACTCGAAAACTACGGCAGCTAGAGAGTTGATTTTGGTCTAAAAATGCAGCTTGTACCATGCCCTAAAAACCAAAAATAGGATTCCGGAACAAAACCCGCAAGAAAACTTGAAAATTTCAAGGCAAAGTCACCCCTCGACTGGAAAATATAAAACCTTGAATATCTCGGAAACGGAGGCAGCTAGAGGGTCCAAACTTGCACTTTTTCAAATGGCTGTAACTCGAAAACTACGGCAGCTAGAGAGTTGATTTTGGTCTAAAAATGCAGCTTGTACCATGCCCTAAAAACCAAAAATAGGATTCCGGAACAAAACCCGCAAGAAAACTTGAAAATTTCAAGGCAAAGTCACCCCTCGACTGGAAAATATAAAACCTTGAATATCTCGGAAACGGAGGCAGCTAGAGGGTCCAAACTTGCACTTTTTCAAATGGCTGTAACTCGAAAACTACGGCAGCTAGAGAGTTGATTTTGGTCTAAGAATGCAGCTTGTACCATGCCCTAAAAACCAAAAATAGGATTCCGGAACAAAACCCGCAAGAAAACTTGAAAATTTCAAGGCAAAGTCACCCCTCGACTGGAAAATATAAAACCTTGAATATCTCGGAAACGGAGGCAGCTAGAGGGTCCAAACTTGCACTTTTTCAAATGGCCCTACCTCGAAAACTGCGGCAGCTAGAGAGTTGATTTTGGTCTTAAAATGCAGCTTGTACCATGCCCTAAAAACCAAAAATAGGATTCCGGAACAAAACCCGCAAGAAAACTTGAAAATTTCAAAGCAAAGTCACCCCTCGACTGGAAAATATAAAACCTTGAATATCTCGGAAACGGAGGCAGCTAGAGGGTCCAAACTTGCACTTTTTCAAATGGCTGTAACTCGAAAACTACGGCAGCTAGAGAGTTGATTTTGGTCTTAAAATGCAGCTTGTACCATGCCCTAAAAACCAAAAATAGGATTCCGGAACAAAACCCGCAAGAAAACTTGAAAATTTCAAAGCAAAGTCACCCCTCGACTGGAAAATATAAGACCTTGAATATCTCGGAAACGGAGGCAGCTAGAGGGTCCAAACTTGCACTTTTTCAAATGGCTGTAACTCGAAAACTACGGCAGCTAGAGAGTTGATTTTGGTCTAAAAATGCAGCTTGTACCATGCCCTAAAAACCAAAAATAGGATTCCGGAACAAAACCCGCAAGAAAACTTGAAAATTTCAAGGCAAAGTCACCCCTCGACTGGAAAATATAAAACCTTGAATATCTCGGAAACGGAGGCAGCTAGAGGGTCCAAACTTGCACTTTTTCAAATGGCTGTAACTCGAAAACTACGGCAGCTAGAGAGTTGATTTTGGTCTAAAAATGCAGCTTGTACCATGCCCTAAAAACCAAAAATAGGATTCCGGAACAAAACCCGCAAGAAAACTTGAAAATTTCAAGGCAAAGTCACCCCTCGACTGGAAAATATAAAACCTTGAATATCTCGGAAACGGAGGCAGCTAGAGGGTCCAAACTTGCACTTTTTCAAATGGCTGTAACTCGAAAACTACGGCAGCTAGAGAGTTGATTTTGGTCTAAAAATGCAGCTTGTACCATGCCCTAAAAACCAAAAATAGGATTCCGGAACAAAACCCGCAAGAAAACTTGAAAATTTCAAGGCAAAGTCACCCCTCGACTGGAAAATATAAAACCTTGAATATCTCGGAAACGGAGGCAGCTAGAGGGTCCAAACTTGCACTTTTTCAAATGGCTGTAACTCGAAAACTACGGCAGCTAGAGAGTTGATTTTGGTCTAAAAATGCAGCTTGTACCATGCCCTAAAAACCAAAAATAGGATTCCGGAACAAAACCCGCAAGAAAACTTGAAAATTTCAAGGCAAAGTCACCCCTCGACTGGAAAATATAAAACCTTGAATATCTCGGAAACGGAGGCAGCTAGAGGGTCCAAACTTGCACTTTTTCAAATGGCCCTACCTCGAAAACTGCGGCAGCTAGAGAGTTGATTTTGGTCTTAAAATGCAGCTTGTACCATGCCCTAAAAACCAAAAATAGGATTCCGGAACAAAACCCGCAAGAAAACTTGAAAATTTCAGAGCAAAGTCACCCCTCGACTGGAAAATATAAGACCTTGAATATCTCGGAAACGGAGGCAGCTAGAGGGTCCAAACTTGCACTTTTTCAAATGGCTGTAACTCGAAAACTACGGCAGCTAGAGAGTTGATTTTGGTCTAAAAATGCAGCTTGTACCATGCCCTAAAAACCAAAAATAGGATTCCGGAACAAAACCCGCAAGAAAACTTGAAAATTTCAAGGCAAAGTCACCCCTCGACTGGAAAATATAAAACCTTGAATATCTCGGAAACGGAGGCAGCTAGAGGGTCCAAACTTGCACTTTTTCAAATGGCTGTAACTCGAAAACTACGGCAGCTAGAGAGTTGATTTTGGTCTAAAAATGCAGCTTGTACCATGCCCTAAAAACCAAAAATAGGATTCCGGAGCAAAACCCGCAAGAAAACTTGAAAATTTCAAGGCAAAGTCACCCCTCGACTGGAAAATATAAAACCTTGAATATCTCGGAAACGGAGGCAGCTAGAGGGTCCAAACTTGCACTTTTTCAAATGGCTGTAACTCGAAAACTACGGCAGCTAGAGAGTTGATTTTGGTCTAAAAATGCAGCTTGTACCATGCCCTAAAAACCAAAAATAGGATTCCGGAACAAAACCCGCAAGAAAACTTGAAAATTTCAAGGCAAAGTCACCCCTCGACTGGAAAATATAAAACCTTGAATATCTCGGAAACGGAGGCAGCTAGAGGGTCCAAACTTGCACTTTTTCAAATGGCTGTAACTCGAAAACTACGGCAGCTAGAGAGTTGATTTTGGTCTAAAAATGCAGCTTGTACCATGCCCTAAAAACCAAAAATAGGATTCCGGAACAAAACCCGCAAGAAAACTTGAAAATTTCAAGGCAAAGTCACCCCTCGACTGGAAAATATAAAACCTTGAATATCTTGGAAACGGAGGCAGCTAGAGGGTCCAAACTTGCACTTTTTCAAATGGCTGTAACTCGAAAACTACGGCAGCTAGAGAGTTGATTTTGGTCTTAAAATGCAGCTTGTACCATGCCCTAAAAACCAAAAATAGGATTCCGGAACAAAACCCGCAAGAAAACTTGAAAATTTCAAAGCAAAGTCACCCCTCGACTGGAAAATATAAAACCTTGAATATCTCGGAAACGGAGGCAGCTAGAGGGTCCAAACTTGCACTTTTTCAAATGGCTGTAACTCGAAAACTACGGCAGCTAGAGAGTTGATTTTGGTCTTAAAATGCAGCTTGTACCATGCCCTAAAAACCAAAAATAGGATTCCGGAACAAAACCCGCAAGAAAACTTGAAAATTTCAAAGCAAAGTCACCCCTCGACTGGAAAATATAAGACCTTGAATATCTCGGAAACGGAGGCAGCTAGAGGGTCCAAACTTGCACTTTTTCAAATGGCTGTAACTCGAAAACTACGGCAGCTAGAGAGTTGATTTTGGTCTAAAAATGCAGCTTGTACCATGCCCTAAAAACCAAAAATAGGATTCCGGAACAAAACCCGCAAGAAAACTTGAAAATTTCAAGGCAAAGTCACCCCTCGACTGGAAAATATAAAACCTTGAATATCTCGGAAACGGAGGCAGCTAGAGGGTCCAAACTTGCACTTTTTCAAATGGCTGTAACTCGAAAACTACGGCAGCTAGAGAGTTGATTTTGGTCTAAAAATGCAGCTTGTACCATGCCCTAAAAACCAAAAATAGGATTCCGGAACAAAACCCGCAAGAAAACTTGAAAATTTCAAGGCAAAGTCACCCCTCGACTGGAAAATATAAAACCTTGAATATCTCGGAAACGGAGGCAGCTAGAGGGTCCAAACTTGCACTTTTTCAAATGGCTGTAACTCGAAAACTACGGCAGCTAGAGAGTTGATTTTGGTCTAAAAATGCAGCTTGTACCATGCCCTAAAAACCAAAAATAGGATTCCGGAACAAAACCCGCAAGAAAACTTGAAAATTTCAAGGCAAAGTCACCCCTCGACTGGAAAATATAAAACCTTGAATATCTCGGAAACGGAGGCAGCTAGAGGGTCCAAACTTGCACTTTTTCAAATGGCCCTACCTCGAAAACAGCGGCAGCTAGAGAGTTGATTTTGGTCTTAAAATGCAGCTTGTACCATGCCCTAAAAACCAAAAATAGGATTCCGGAACAAAACCCGCAAGAAAACTTGAAAATTTCAAGGCAAAGTCACCCCTCGACTGGAAAATATAAAACCTTGAATATCTCGGAAACGGAGGCAGCTAGAGGGTCCAAACTTGCACTTTTTCAAATGGCTGTAACTCGAAAACTACGGCAGCTAGAGAGTTGATTTTGGTCTAAAAATGCAGCTTGTACCATGCCCTAAAAACCAAAAATAGGATTCCGGAACAAAACCCGCAAGAAAACTTGAAAATTTCAAGGCAAAGTCACCCCTCGACTGGAAAATATAAAACCTTGAATATCTCGGAAACGGAGGCAGCTAGAGGGTCCAAACTTGCACTTTTTCAAATGGCCCTACCTCGAAAACTGCGGCAGCTAGAGAGTTGATTTTGGTCTTAAAATGCAGCTTGTACCATGCCCTAAAAACCAAAAATAGGATTCCGGAACAAAACCCGCAAGAAAACTTGAAAATTTCAAGGCAAAGTCACCTCTCGACTGGAAAATATAAAACCTTGAATATCTCGGAAACGGAGGCAGCTAGAGGGTCCAAACTTGCACTTTTTCAAATGGCTGTAACTCGAAAACTACGGCAGCTAGAGAGTTGATTTTGGTCTAAAAATGCAGCTTGTACCATGCCCTAAAAACCAAAAATAGGATTCCGGAACAAAACCCGCAAGAAAACTTGAAAATTTCAAGGCAAAGTCACCCCTCGACTGGAAAATATAAAACCTTGAATATCTCGGAAACGGAGGCAGCTAGAGGGTCCAAACTTGCACTTTTTCAAATGGCCCTACCTCGAAAACTGCGGCAGCTAGAGAGTTGATTTTGGTCTTAAAATGCAGCTTGTACCATGCCCTAAAAACCAAAAATAGGATTCCGGAACAAAACCCGCAAGAAAACTTGAAAATTTCAAAGCAAAGTCACCCCTCGACTGGAAAATATAAAACCTTGAATATCTCGGAAACGGAGGCAGCTAGAGGGTCCAAACTTGCACTTTTTCAAATGGCTGTAACTCGAAAACTACGGCAGCTAGAGAGTTGATTTTGGTCTAAAAATGCAGCTTGTACCATGCCCTAAAAACCAAAAATAGGATTCCGGAACAAAACCCGCAAGAAAACTTGAAAATTTCAAGGCAAAGTCACCCCTCGACTGGAAAATATAAAACCTTGAATATCTCGGAAACGGAGGCAGCTAGAGGGTCCAAACTTGCACTTTTTCAAATGGCTGTAACTCGAAAACTACGGCAGCTAGAGAGTTGATTTTGGTCTAAAAATGCAGCTTGTACCATGCCCTAAAAACCAAAAATAGGATTCCGGAACAAAACCCGCAAGAAAACTTGAAAATTTCAAGGCAAAGTCACCCCTCGACTGGAAAATATAAAACCTTGAATATCTCGGAAACGGAGGCAGCTAGAGGGTCCAAACTTGCACTTTTTCAAATGGCTGTAACTCGAAAACTACGGCAGCTAGAGAGTTGATTTTGGTCTAAGAATGCAGCTTGTACCATGCCCTAAAAACCAAAAATAGGATTCCGGAACAAAACCCGCAAGAAAACTTGAAAATTTCAAGGCAAAGTCACCCCTCGACTGGAAAATATAAAACCTTGAATATCTCGGAAACGGAGGCAGCTAGAGGGTCCAAACTTGCACTTTTTCAAATGGCTGTAACTCGAAAACTACGGCAGCTAGAGAGTTGATTTTGGTCTAAAAATGCAGCTTGTACCATGCCCTAAAAACCAAAAATAGGATTCCGGAACAAAACCCGCAAGAAAACTTGAAAATTTCAAGGCAAAGTCACCCCTCGACTGGAAAATATAAAACCTTGAATATCTCGGAAACGGAGGCAGCTAGAGGGTCCAAACTTGCACTTTTTCAAATGGCTGTAACTCGAAAACTACGGCAGCTAGAGAGTTGATTTTGGTCTAAAAATGCAGCTTGTACCATGCCCTAAAAACCAAAAATAGGATTCCGGAACAAAACCCGCAAGAAAACTTGAAAATTTCAAGGCAAAGTCACCCCTCGACTGGAAAATATAAAACCTTGAATATCTCGGAAACGGAGGCAGCTAGAGGGTCCAAACTTGCACTTTTTCAAATGGCCCTACCTCGAAAACTGCGGCAGCTAGAGAGTTGATTTTGGTCTTAAAATGCAGCTTGTACCATGCCCTAAAAACCAAAAATAGGATTCCGGAACAAAACCCGCAAGAAAACTTGAAAATTTCAAGGCAAAGTCACCCCTCGACTGGAAAATATAAAACCTTGAATATCTCGGAAACGGAGGCAGCTAGAGGGTCCAAACTTGCACTTTTTCAAATGGCTGTAACTCGAAAACTACGGCAGCTAGAGAGTTGATTTTGGTCTAAAAATGCAGCTTGTACCATGCCCTAAAAACCAAAAATAGGATTCCGGAACAAAACCCGCAAGAAAACTTGAAAATTTCAAGGCAAAGTCACCCCTCGACTGGAAAATATAAAACCTTGAATATCTCGGAAACGGAGGCAGCTAGAGGGTCCAAACTTGCACTTTTTCAAATGGCCCTACCTCAAAAACTGCGGCAGCTAGAGAGTTGATTTTGGTCTTAAAATGCAGCTTGTACCATGCCCTAAAAACCAAAAATAGGATTCCGGAACAAAACCCGCAAGAAAACTTGAAAATTTCAAGGCAAAGTCACCCCTCGACTGGAAAATATAAAACCTTGAATATCTCGGAAACGGAGGCAGCTAGAGGGTCCAAACTTGCACTTTTTCAAATGGCTGTAACTCGAAAACTACGGCAGCTAGAGAGTTGATTTTGGTCTAAAAATGCAGCTTGTACCATGCCCTAAAAACCAAAAATAGGATTCCGGAACAAAACCCGCAAGAAAACTTGAAAATTTCAAGGCAAAGTCACCCCTCGACTGGAAAATATAAAACCTTGAATATCTCGGAAACGGAGGCAGCTAGAGGGTCCAAACTTGCACTTTTTCAAATGGCTGTAACTCGAAAACTACGGCAGCTAGAGAGTTGATTTTGGTCTAAAAATGCAGCTTGTACCATGCCCTAAAAACCAAAAATAGGATTCCGGAACAAAACCCGCAAGAAAACTTGAAAATTTCAAGGCAAAGTCACCCCTCGACTGGAAAATATAAAACCTTGAATATCTCGGAAACGGAGGCAGCTAGAGGGTCCAAACTTGCACTTTTTCAAATGGCTGTAACTCGAAAACTACGGCAGCTAGAGAGTTGATTTTGGTCTAAAAATGCAGCTTGTACCATGCCCTAAAAACCAAAAATAGGATTCCGGAACAAAACCCGCAAGAAAACTTGAAAATTTCAAGGCAAAGTCACCCCTCGACTGGAAAATATAAAACCTTGAATATCTCGGAAACGGAGGCAGCTAGAGGGTCCAAACTTGCACTTTTTCAAATGGCTGTAACTCGAAAACTACGGCAGCTAGAGAGTTGATTTTGGTCTAAAAATGCAGCTTGTACCATGCCCTAAAAACCAAAAATAGGATTCCCGAACAAAACCCGCAAGAAAACTTGAAAATTTCAAGGCAAAGTCACCCCTCGACTGGAAAATATAAAACCTTGAATATCTCGGAAACGGAGGCAGCTAGAGGGTCCAAACTTGCACTTTTTCAAATGGCTGTAACTCGAAAACTACGGCAGCTAGAGAGTTGATTTTGGTCTAAAAATGCAGCTTGTACCATGCCCTAAAAACCAAAAATAGGATTCCCGAACAAAACCCGCAAGAAAACTTGAAAATTTCAAGGCAAAGTCACCCCTCGACTGGAAAATATAAAACCTTGAATATCTCGGAAACGGAGGCAGCTAGAGGGTCCAAACTTGCACTTTTTCAAATGGCTGTAACTCGAAAACTACGGCAGCTAGAGAGTTGATTTTGGTCTAAAAATGCAGCTTGTACCATGCCCTAAAAACCAAAAATAGGATTCCGGAACAAAACCCGCAAGAAAACTTGAAAATTTCAAGGCAAAGTCACCCCTCGACTGGAAAATATAAAACCTTGAATATCTCGGAAACGGAGGCAGCTAGAGGGTCCAAACTTGCACTTTTTCAAATGGCCCTACCTCGAAAACTGCGGCAGCTAGAGAGTTGATTTTGGTCTTAAAATGCAGCTTGTACCATGCCCTAAAAACCAAAAATAGGATTCCGGAACAAAACCCGCAAGAAAACTTGAAAATTTCAAGGCAAAGTCACCCCTCGACTGGAAAATATAAAACCTTGAATATCTTGGAAACGGAGGCAGCTAGAGGGTCCAAACTTGCACTTTTTCAAATGGCTGTAACTCGAAAACTACGGCAGCTAGAGAGTTGATTTTGGTCTAAAAATGCAGCTTGTACCATGCCCTAAAAACCAAAAATAGGATTCCGGAACAAAACCCGCAAGAAAACTTGAAAATTTCAAGGCAAAGTCACCCCTCGACTGGAAAATATAAAACCTTGAATATCTCGGAAACGGAGGCAGCTAGAGGGTCCAAACTTGATTTTGGTCTTAAAATGCAGCTTGTACCATGCCCTAAAAACCAAAAATAGGATTCCGGAACAAAACCCGCAAGAAAACTTGAAAATTTCAAGGCAAAGTCACCCCTCGACTGGAAAATATAAAACCTTGAATATCTCGGAAACGGAGGCAGCTAGAGGGTCCAAACTTGCACTTTTTCAAATGGCTGTAACTCGAAAACTACGGCAGCTAGAGAGTTGATTTTGGTCTAAAAATGCAGCTTGTACCATGCCCTAAAAACCAAAAATAGGATTCCGGAACAAAACCCGCAAGAAAACTTGAAAATTTCAAGGCAAAGTCACCCCTCGACTGGAAAATATAAAACCTTGAATATCTCGGAAACGGAGGCAGCTAGAGGGTCCAAACTTGCACTTTTTCAAATGGCTGTAACTCGAAAACTACGGCAGCTAGAGAGTTGATTTTGGTCTAAAAATGCAGCTTGTACCATGCCCTAAAAACCAAAAATAGGATTCCGGAACAAAACCCGCAAGAAAACTTGAAAATTTCAAGGCAAAGTCACCCCTCGACTGGAAAATATAAAACCTTGAATATCTCGGAAACGGAGGCAGCTAGAGGGTCCAAACTTGCACTTTTTCAAATGTCTGTAACTCGAAAACTACGGCAGCTAGAGAGTTGATTTTGGTCTAAAAATGCAGCTTGTACCATGCCCTAAAAACCAAAAATAGGATTCCCGAACAAAACCCGCAAGAAAACTTGAAAATTTCAAGGCAAAGTCACCCCTCGACTGGAAAATATAAAACCTTGAATATCTCGGAAACGGAGGCAGCTAGAGGGTCCAAACTTGCACTTTTTCAAATGGCTGTAACTCGAAAACTACGGCAGCTAGAGAGTTGATTTTGGTCTAAAAATGCAGCTTGTACCATGCCCTAAAAACCAAAAATAGGATTCCGGAACAAAACCCGCAAGAAAACTTGAAAATTTCAAGGCAAAGTCACCCCTCGACTGGAAAATATAAAACCTTGAATATCTCGGAAACGGAGGCAGCTAGAGGGTCCAAACTTGCACTTTTTCAAATGGCCCTACCTCGAAAACTGCGGCAGCTAGAGAGTTGATTTTGGTCTTAAAATGCAGCTTGTACCATGCCCTAAAAACCAAAAATAGGATTCCGGAACAAAACCCGCAAGAAAACTTGAAAATTTCAAGGCAAAGTCACCCCTCGACTGGAAAATATAAAACCTTGAATATCTCGGAAACGGAGGCAGCTAGAGGGTCCAAACTTGCACTTTTTCAAATGGCTGTAACTCGAAAACTACGGCAGCTAGAGAGTTGATTTTGGTCTAAAAATGCAGCTTGTACCATGCCCTAAAAACCAAAAATAGGATTCCGGAACAAAACCCGCAAGAAAACTTGAAAATTTCAAGGCAAAGTCACCCCTCGACTGGAAAATATAAAACCTTGAATATCTCGGAAACGGAGGCAGCTAGAGGGTCCAAACTTGATTTTGGTCTTAAAATGCAGCTTGTACCATGCCCTAAAAACCAAAAATAGGATTCCGGAACAAAACCCGCAAGAAAACTTGAAAATTTCAAAGCAAAGTCACCCCTCGACTGGAAAATATAAAACCTTGAATATCTCGGAAACGGAGGCAGCTAGAGGGTCCAAACTTGCACTTTTTCAAATGGCTGTAACTCGAAAACTACGGCAGCTAGAGAGTTGATTTTGGTCTAAAAATGCAGCTTGTACCATGCCCTAAAAACCAAAAATAGGATTCCGGAACAAAACCCGCAAGAAAACTTGAAAATTTCAAGGCAAAGTCACCCCTCGACTGGAAAATATAAAACCTTGAATATCTCGGAAACGGAGGCAGCTAGAGGGTCCAAACTTGCACTTTTTCAAATGGCTGTAACTCGAAAACTACGGCAGCTAGAGAGTTGATTTTGGTCTAAAAATGCAGCTTGTACCATGCCCTAAAAACCAAAAATAGGATTCCGGAACAAAACCCGCAAGAAAACTTGAAAATTTCAAGGCAAAGTCACCCCTCGACTGGAAAATATAAAACCTTGAATATCTCGGAAACGGAGGCAGCTAGAGGGTCCAAACTTGCACTTTTTCAAATGGCTGTAACTCGAAAACTACGGCAGCTAGAGAGTTGATTTGGGTCTTCAAATGCAGCTTGTACCATGCCCTAAAAACCAAAAATAGGATTCCGGAACAAAACCCGCAAGAAAACTTGAAAATTTCAAGGCAAAGTCACCCCTCGACTGGAAAATATAAAACCTTGAATATCTCGGAAACGGAGGCAGCTAGAGGGTCCAAACTTGCACTTTTTCAAATGGCTGTAACTCGAAAACTACGGCAGCTAGAGAGTTGATTTTGGTCTAAAAATGCAGCTTGTACCATGCCCTAAAAACCAAAAATTGGATTCCCGAACAAAACCCGCAAGAAAACTTGAAAATTTCAAAGCAAAGTCACCCCTCGACTGGAAAATATAAAACCTTGAATATCTCGGAAACGGAGGCAGCTAGAGGGTCCAAACTTGCACTTTTTCAAATGGCTGTAACTCGAAAACTACGGCAGCTAGAGAGTTGATTTTGGTCTAAAAATGCAGCTTGTACCATGCCCTAAAAACCAAAAATAGGATTCCGGAACAAAACCCGCAAGAAAACTTGAAAATTTCAAGGCAAAGTCACCCCTCGACTGGAAAATATAAAACCTTGAATATCTCGGAAACGGAGGCAGCTAGAGGGTCCAAACTTGCACTTTTTCAAATGGCCCTACCTCGAAAACTGCGGCAGCTAGAGAGTTGATTTTGGTCTTAAAATGCAGCTTGTACCATGCCCTAAAAACCAAAAATAGGATTCCGGAACAAAACCCGCAAGAAAACTTGAAAATTTCAAGGCAAAGTCACCCCTCGACTGGAAAATATAAAACCTTGAATATCTCGGAAACGGAGGCAGCTAGAGGGTCCAAACTTGCACTTTTTCAAATGGCTGTAACTCGAAAACTACGGCAGCTAGAGAGTTGATTTTGGTCTAAAAATGCAGCTTGTACCATGCCCTAAAAACCAAAAATAGGATTCCGGAACAAAACCCGCAAGAAAACTTGAAAATTTCAAGGCAAAGTCACCCCTCGACTGGAAAATATAAAACCTTGAATATCTCGGAAACGGAGGCAGCTAGAGGGTCCAAACTTGATTTTGGTCTTAAAATGCAGCTTGTACCATGCCCTAAAAACCAAAAATAGGATTCCGGAACAAAACCCGCAAGAAAACTTGAAAATTTCAAAGCAAAGTCACCCCTCGACTGGAAAATATAAAACCTTGAATATCTCGGAAACGGAGGCAGCTAGAGGGTCCAAACTTGCACTTTTTCAAATGGCTGTAACTCGAAAACTACGGCAGCTAGAGAGTTGATTTTGGTCTAAAAATGCAGCTTGTACCATGCCCTAAAAACCAAAAATAGGATTCCGGAACAAAACCCGCAAGAAAACTTGAAAATTTCAAGGCAAAGTCACCCCTCGACTGGAAAATATAAAACCTTGAATATCTCGGAAACGGAGGCAGCTAGAGGGTCCAAACTTGCACTTTTTCAAATGGCTGTAACTCGAAAACTACGGCAGCTAGAGAGTTGATTTTGGTCTAAAAATGCAGCTTGTACCATGCCCTAAAAACCAAAAATAGGATTCCGGAACAAAACCCGCAAGAAAACTTGAAAATATCAAGGCAAAGTCACCCCTCGACTGGAAAATATAAAACCTTGAATATCTCGGAAACGGAGGCAGCTAGAGGGTCCAAACTTGCACTTTTTCAAATGGCTGTAACTCGAAAACTACGGCAGCTAGAGAGTTGATTTTGGTCTAAAAATGCAGCTTGTACCATGCCCTAAAAACCAAAAATAGGATTCCGGAACAAAACCCGCAAGAAAACTTGAAAATTTCAAGGCAAAGTCACCCCTCGACTGGAAAATATAAAACCTTGAATATCTCGGAAACGGAGGCAGCTAGAGGGTCCAAACTTGCACTTTTTCAAATGGCTGTAACTCGAAAACTACGGCAGCTAGAGAGTTGATTTTGGTCTAAAAATGCAGCTTGTACCATGCCCTAAAAACCAAAAATAGGATTCCGGAACAAAACCCGCAAGAAAACTTGAAAATTTCAAGGCAAAGTCACCCCTCGACTGGAAAATATAAAACCTTGAATATCTCGGAAACGGAGGCAGCTAGAGGGTCCAAACTTGCACTTTTTCAAATGGCCCTACCTCGAAAACTGCGGCAGCTAGAGAGTTGATTTTGGTCTTAAAATGCAGCTTGTACCATGCCCTAAAAACCAAAAATAGGATTCCGGAACAAAACCCGCAAGAAAACTTGAAAATTTCAAGGCAAAGTCACCCCTCGACTGGAAAATATAAAACCTTGAATATCTCGGAAACGGAGGCAGCTAGAGGGTCCAAACTTGCACTTTTTCAAATGGCTGTAACTCGAAAACTACGGCAGCTAGAGAGTTGATTTTGGTCTAAAAATGCAGCTTGTACCATGCCCTAAAAACCAAAAATAGGATTCCGGAACAAAACCCGCAAGAAAACTTGAAAATTTCAAGGCAAAGTCACCCCTCGACTGGAAAATATAAAACCTTGAATATCTCGGAAACGGAGGCAGCTAGAGGGTCCAAACTTGCACTTTTTCAAATGGCTGTAACTCGAAAACTACGGCAGCTAGAGAGTTGATTTTGGTCTAAAAATGCAGCTTGTACCATGCCCTAAAAACCAAAAATAGGATTCCGGAACAAAACCCGCAAGAAAACTTGAAAATTTCAAGGCAAAGTCACCCCTCGACTGGAAAATATAAAACCTTGAATATCTCGGAAACGGAGGCAGCTAGAGGGTCCAAACTTGCACTTTTTCAAATGGCTGTAACTCGAAAACTACGGCAGCTAGAGAGTTGATTTTGGTCTAAAAATGCAGCTTGTACCATGCCCTAAAAACCAAAAATAGGATTCCGGAACAAAACCCGCAAGAAAACTTGAAAATTTCAAGGCAAAGTCACCCCTCGACTGGAAAATATAAAACCTTGAATATCTCGGAAACGGAGGCAGCTAGAGGGTCCAAACTTGCACTTTTTCAAATGGCCCTACCTCGAAAACTGCGGCAGCTAGAGAGTTGATTTTGGTCTTAAAATGCAGCTTGTACCATGCCCTAAAAACCAAAAATAGGATTCCGGAACAAAACCCGCAAGAAAACTTGAAAATTTCAAAGCAAAGTCACCCCTCGACTGGAAAATATAAAACCTTGAATATCTCGGAAACGGAGGCAGCTAGAGGGTCCAAACTTGCACTTTTTCAAATGGCTGTAACTCGAAAACTACGGCAGCTAGAGAGTTGATTTTGGTCTAAAAATGCAGCTTGTACCATGCCCTAAAAACCAAAAATAGGATTCCGGAACAAAACCCGCAAGAAAACTTGAAAATTTCAAAGCAAAGTCACCCCTCGACTGGAAAATATAAAACCTTGAATATCTCGGAAACGGAGGCAGCTAGAGGGTCCAAACTTGCACTTTTTCAAATGGCTGTAACTCGAAAACTACGGCAGCTAGAGAGTTGATTTGGGTCTTCAAATGCAGCTTGTACCATGCCCTAAAAACCAAAAATAGGATTCCGGAACAAAACCCGCAAGAAAACTTGAAAATTTCAAGGCAAAGTCACCCCTCGACTGGAAAATATAAAACCTTGAATATCTCGGAAACGGAGGCAGCTAGAGGGTCCAAACTTGCACTTTTTCAAATGGCTGTAACTCGAAAACTACGGCAGCTAGAGAGTTGATTTTGGTCTAAAAATGCAGCTTGTACCATGCCCTAAAAACCAAAAATTGGATTCCCGAACAAAACCCGCAAGAAAACTTGAAAATTTCAAAGCAAAGTCACCCCTCGACTGGAAAATATAAAACCTTGAATATCTCGGAAACGGAGGCAGCTAGAGGGTCCAAACTTGCACTTTTTCAAATGGCTGTAACTCGAAAACTACGGCAGCTAGAGAGTTGATTTTGGTCTAAAAATGCAGCTTGTACCATGCCCTAAAAACCAAAAATAGGATTCCGGAACAAAACCCGCAAGAAAACTTGAAAATTTCAAGGCAAAGTCACCCCTCGACTGGAAAATATAAAACCTTGAATATCTCGGAAACGGAGGCAGCTAGAGGGTCCAAACTTGCACTTTTTCAAATGGCCCTACCTCGAAAACTGCGGCAGCTAGAGAGTTGATTTTGGTCTTAAAATGCAGCTTGTACCATGCCCTAAAAACCAAAAATAGGATTCCGGAACAAAACCCGCAAGAAAACTTGAAAATTTCAAGGCAAAGTCACCCCTCGACTGGAAAATATAAAACCTTGAATATCTCGGAAACGGAGGCAGCTAGAGGGTCCAAACTTGCACTTTTTCAAATGGCTGTAACTCGAAAACTACGGCAGCTAGAGAGTTGATTTGGGTCTTCAAATGCAGCTTGTACCATGCCCTAAAAACCAAAAATAGGATTCCGGAACAAAACCCGCAAGAAAACTTGAAAATTTCAAGGCAAAGTCACCCCTCGACTGGAAAATATAAAACCTTGAATATCTCGGAAACGGAGGCAGCTAGAGGGTCCAAACTTGCACTTTTTCAAATGGCCCTACCTCGAAAACTGCGGCAGCTAGAGAGTTGATTTTGGTCTTAAAATGCAGCTTGTACCATGCCCTAAAAACCAAAAATAGGATTCCGGAACAAAACCCGCAAGAAAACTTGAAAATTTCAAAGCAAAGTCACCCCTCGACTGGAAAATATAAAACCTTGAATATCTCGGAAACGGAGGCAGCTAGAGGGTCCAAACTTGCACTTTTTCAAATGGCTGTAACTCGAAAACTACGGCAGCTAGAGAGTTGATTTTGGTCTAAAAATGCAGCTTGTACCATGCCCTAAAAACCAAAAATAGGATTCCGGAACAAAACCCGCAAGAAAACTTGAAAATTTCAAAGCAAAGTCACCCCTCGACTGGAAAATATAAAACCTTGAATATCTCGGAAACGGAGGCAGCTAGAGGGTCCAAACTTGCACTTTTTCAAATGGCTGTAACTCGAAAACTACGGCAGCTAGAGAGTTGATTTGGGTCTTCAAATGCAGCTTGTACCATGCCCTAAAAACCAAAAATAGGATTCCGGAACAAAACCCGCAAGAAAACTTGAAAATTTCAAGGCAAAGTCACCCCTCGACTGGAAAATATAAAACCTTGAATATCTCGGAAACGGAGGCAGCTAGAGGGTCCAAACTTGCACTTTTTCAAATGGCTGTAACTCGAAAACTACGGCAGCTAGAGAGTTGATTTTGGTCTAAAAATGCAGCTTGTACCATGCCCTAAAAACCAAAAATAGGATTCCGGAACAAAACCCGCAAGAAAACTTGAAAATTTCAAGGCAAAGTCACCCCTCGACTGGAAAATATAAAACCTTGAATATCTCGGAAACGGAGGCAGCTAGAGGGTCCAAACTTGCACTTTTTCAAATGGCCCTACCTCGAAAACTGCGGCAGCTAGAGAGTTGATTTTGGTCTTAAAATGCAGCTTGTACCATGCCCTAAAAACCAAAAATAGGATTCCGGAACAAAACCCGCAAGAAAACTTGAAAATTTCAAGGCAAAGTCACCCCTCGACTGGAAAATATAAAACCTTGAATATCTCGGAAACGGAGGCAGCTAGAGGGTCCAAACTTGCACTTTTTCAAATGGCTGTAACTCGAAAACTACGGCAGCTAGAGAGTTGATTTTGGTCTAAAAATGCAGCTTGTACCATGCCCTAAAAACCAAAAATAGGATTCCGGAACAAAACCCGCAAGAAAACTTGAAAATTTCAAGGCAAAGTCACCCCTCGACTGGAAAATATAAAACCTTGAATATCTCGGAAACGGAGGCAGCTAGAGGGTCCAAACTTGATTTTGGTCTTAAAATGCAGCTTGTACCATGCCCTAAAAACCAAAAATAGGATTCCGGAACAAAACCCGCAAGAAAACTTGAAAATTTCAAAGCAAAGTCACCCCTCGACTGGAAAATATAAAACCTTGAATATCTCGGAAACGGAGGCAGCTAGAGGGTCCAAACTTGCACTTTTTCAAATGGCTGTAACTCGAAAACTACGGCAGCTAGAGAGTTGATTTTGGTCTAAAAATGCAGCTTGTACCATGCCCTAAAAACCAAAAATAGGATTCCGGAACAAAACCCGCAAGAAAACTTGAAAATTTCAAGGCAAAGTCACCCCTCGACTGGAAAATATAAAACCTTGAATATCTCGGAAACGGAGGCAGCTAGAGGGTCCAAACTTGCACTTTTTCAAATGGCTGTAACTCGAAAACTACGGCAGCTAGAGAGTTGATTTTGGTCTAAAAATGCAGCTTGTACCATGCCCTAAAAACCAAAAATAGGATTCCGGAACAAAACCCGCAAGAAAACTTGAAAATATCAAGGCAAAGTCACCCCTCGACTGGAAAATATAAAACCTTGAATATCTCGGAAACGGAGGCAGCTAGAGGGTCCAAACTTGCACTTTTTCAAATGGCTGTAACTCGAAAACTACGGCAGCTAGAGAGTTGATTTTGGTCTAAAAATGCAGCTTGTACCATGCCCTAAAAACCAAAAATAGGATTCCGGAACAAAACCCGCAAGAAAACTTGAAAATTTCAAGGCAAAGTCACCCCTCGACTGGAAAATATAAAACCTTGAATATCTCGGAAACGGAGGCAGCTAGAGGGTCCAAACTTGCACTTTTTCAAATGGCTGTAACTCGAAAACTACGGCAGCTAGAGAGTTGATTTTGGTCTAAAAATGCAGCTTGTACCATGCCCTAAAAACCAAAAATAGGATTCCGGAACAAAACCCGCAAGAAAACTTGAAAATTTCAAGGCAAAGTCACCCCTCGACTGGAAAATATAAAACCTTGAATATCTCGGAAACGGAGGCAGCTAGAGGGTCCAAACTTGCACTTTTTCAAATGGCTGTAACTCGAAAACTACGGCAGCTAGAGAGTTGATTTTGGTCTAAAAATGCAGCTTGTACCATGCCCTAAAAACCAAAAATAGGATTCCGGAACAAAACCCGCAAGAAAACTTGAAAATTTCAAGGCAAAGTCACCCCTCGACTGGAAAATATAAAACCTTGAATATCTCGGAAACGGAGGCAGCTAGAGGGTCCAAACTTGCACTTTTTCAAATGGCTGTAACTCGAAAACTACGGCAGCTAGAGAGTTGATTTTGGTCTAAAAATGCAGCTTGTACCATGCCCTAAAAACCAAAAATAGGATTCCGGAACAAAACCCGCAAGAAAACTTGAAAATTTCAAGGCAAAGTCACCCCTCGACTGGAAAATATAAAACCTTGAATATCTCGGAAACGGAGGCAGCTAGAGGGTCCAAACTTGCACTTTTTCAAATGGCTGTAACTCGAAAACTACGGCAGCTAGAGAGTTGATTTTGGTCTAAAAATGCAGCTTGTACCATGCCCTAAAAACCAAAAATAGGATTCCGGAACAAAACCCGCAAGAAAACTTGAAAATTTCAAGGCAAAGTCACCCCTCGACTGGAAAATATAAAACCTTGAATATCTCGGAAACGGAGGCAGCTAGAGGGTCCAAACTTGCACTTTTTCAAATGGCTGTAACTCGAAAACTACGGCAGCTAGAGAGTTGATTTTGGTCTAAAAATGCAGCTTGTACCATGCCCTAAAAACCAAAAATAGGATTCCGGAACAAAACCCGCAAGAAAACTTGAAAATTTCAAGGCAAAGTCACCCCTCGACTGGAAAATATAAAACCTTGAATATCTCGGAAACGGAGGCAGCTAGAGGGTCCAAACTTGCACTTTTTCAAATGGCCCTACCTCGAAAACTGCGGCAGCTAGAGAGTTGATTTTGGTCTTAAAATGCAGCTTGTACCATGCCCTAAAAACCAAAAATAGGATTCCGGAACAAAACCCGCAAGAAAACTTGAAAATTTCAAAGCAAAGTCACCCCTCGACTGGAAAATATAAAACCTTGAATATCTCGGAAACGGAGGCAGCTAGAGGGTCCAAACTTGCACTTTTTCAAATGGCTGTAACTCGAAAACTACGGCAGCTAGAGAGTTGATTTTGGTCTAAAAATGCAGCTTGTACCATGCCCTAAAAACCAAAAATAGGATTCCGGAACAAAACCCGCAAGAAAACTTGAAAATTTCAAAGCAAAGTCACCCCTCGACTGGAAAATATAAAACCTTGAATATCTCGGAAACGGAGGCAGCTAGAGGGTCCAAACTTGCACTTTTTCAAATGGCCCTACCTCGAAAACTGCGGCAGCTAGAGAGTTGATTTTGGTCTTAAAATGCAGCTTGTACCATGCCCTAAAAACCAAAAATAGGATTCCGGAACAAAACCCGCAAGAAAACTTGAAAATTTCAAAGCAAAGTCACCCCTCGACTGGAAAATATAAAACCTTGAATATCTCGGAAACGGAGGCAGCTAGAGGGTCCAAACTTGCACTTTTTCAAATGGCCCTACCTCGAAAACTGCGGCAGCTAGAGAGTTGATTTGGGTCTTCAAATGCAGCTTGTACCATGCCCTAAAAACCAAAAATAGGATTCCGGAACAAAACCCGCAAGAAAACTTGAAAATTTCAAGGCAAAGTCACCCCTCGACTGGAAAATATAAAACCTTGAATATCTCGGAAACGACGGCAGCTAGAGAGTTGATTTTGGTCTTAAAATGCAGCTTGTACCATGCCCTAAAAACCAAAAATAGGATTCCGGAACAAAACCCGCAAGAAAACTTGAAAATTTCAAGGCAAAGTCACCCCTCGACTGGAAAATATAAAACCTTGAATATCTCGGAACCGGAGGCAGCTAGAGGGTCCAAACTTGCACTTTTTCAAATGGCTGTAACTCGAAAACTACGGCAGCTAGAGAGTTGATTTGGGTCTTCAAATGCAGCTTGTACCATACCCTAAAAACCAAAAATAGGATTCCGGAACAAAACCCGCAAGAAAACTTGAAAATTTCAAGGCAAAGTCACCCCTCGACTGGAAAATATAAAACCTTGAATATCTCGGAAACGGAGGCAGCTAGAGGGTCCAAACTTGCACTTTTTCAAATGGCTGTAACTCGAAAACTACGGCAGCTAGAGAGTTGATTTGGGTCTTCAAATGCAGCTTGTACCATGCCCTAAAAACCAAAAATAGGATTCCGGAACAAAACCCGCAAGAAAAGTTGAAAATTTCAAGGCAAAGTCACCCCTCGACTGGAAAATATAAAACCTTGAATATCTCGGAAACGGAGGCAGCTAGAGGGTCCAAACTTGCACTTTTTCAAATCGCTGTAACTCGAAAACTACGGCAGCTAGAGAGTTGATTTGGGTCTTCACATGCAGCTTGTACCATGCCCTAAAAACCAAAAATAGGATTCCGGAACAAAACCCGCAAGAAAACTTGAAAATTTCAAGGCAAAGTCACCCCTCGACTGGAAAATATAAAACCTTGAATATCTCGGAAACGGAGGCAGCTAGAGGGTCCAAACTTGCACTTTTTCAAATGGCCCTACTTCGAAAACTACGGCAGCTAGAGAGTTGATTTGGGTCTTCAAATGCAGCTTGTACCATGCCCTAAAAACCAAAAATAGGATTCCGGAACAAAACCCGCAAGAAAACTTGAAAATTTCAAGGCAAAGTCACCCCTCGACTGGAAAATATAAAACCTTGAATATCTCGGAAACGGAGGCAGCTAGAGGGTCCAAACTTGCACTTTTTCAAATGGCCCTACCTCGAAAACTACGGCAGCTAGAGAGTTGATTTTGGTCTTAAAATGCAGCTTGTACCATGCCCTAAAAACCAAAAATAGGACTCCGGAACAAAACCCGCAAGAAAACTTGAAAATTTCAAGGCAAAGTCACCCCTCGACTGGAAAATATAAAACCTTGAATATCTCGGAAACGGAGGCAGCTAGAGGGTCCAAACTTGCACTTTTTCAAATGGCCCTACCTCGAAAACTACGGCAGCAAGAGAGTTGATTTTGGTCTTAAAATGCAGCTTGTACCATGCCCTAAAAACCAAAAATAGGATTCCGGAACAAAACCCGCAAGAAAACTTGAAAATTTCAAGGCAAAGTCACCCCTCGACTGGAAAATATAAAACCTTGAATATCTCGGAACCGGAGGCAGCTAGAGGGTCCAAACTTGCACTTTTTCAAATGGCTGTAACTCGAAAACTACGGCAGCTAGAGAGTTGATTTGGGTCTTCAAATGCAGCTTGTACCATGCCCTAAAAACCAAAAATAGGATTCCGGAACAAAACCCGCAAGAAAACTTGAAAATTTCAAGGCAAAGTCACCCCTCGACTGGAAAATATAAAACCTTGAATATCTCGGAAACGGAGGCAGCTAGAGGGTCCAAACTTGCACTTTTTCAAATGGCTGTAACTCGAAAACTACGGCAGCTAGAGAGTTGATTTGGGTCTTAAAATGCAGCTTGTACCATGCCCTAAAAACCAAAAATAGGATTCCGGAACAAAACCCGCAAGAAAACTTGAAAATTTCAAGGCAAAGTCACCCCTCGACTGGAAAATATAAAACCTTGAATATCTCGGAAACGACGGCAGCTAGAGAGTTGATTTTGGTCTTAAAATGCAGCTTGTACCATGCCCTAAAAACCAAAAATAGGATTCCGGAACAAAACCCGCAAGAAAACTTGAAAATTTCAAGGCAAAGTCACCCCTCGACTGGAAAATATAAAACCTTGAATATCTCGGAACCGGAGGCAGCTAGAGGGTCCAAACTTGCACTTTTTCAAATGGCTGTAACTCGAAAACTACGGCAGCTAGAGAGTTGATTTGGGTCTTCAAATGCAGCTTGTACCATAACCTAAAAACCAAAAATAGGATTCCGGAACAAAACCCGCAAGAAAACTTGAAAATTTCAAGGCAAAGTCACCCCTCGACTGGAAAATATAAAACCTTGAATATCTCGGAAACGGAGGCAGCTAGAGGGTCCAAACTTGCACTTTTTCAAATGGCTGTAACTCGAAAACTACGGCAGCTAGAGAGTTGATTTGGGTCTTCAAATGCAGCTTGTACCATGCCCTAAAAACCAAAAATAGGATTCCGGAACAAAACCCGCAAGAAAACTTGAAAATTTCAAGGCAAAGTCACCCCTCGACTGGAAAATATAAAACCTTGAATATCTCGGAAACGGAGGCAGCTAGAGGGTCCAAACTTGCACTTTTTCAAATGGCTGTAACTCGAAAACTACGGCAGCTAGAGAGTTGATTTTGGTCTTAAAATGCAGCTTGTACCATGCCCTAAAAACCAAAAATAGGATTCCGGAACAAAACCCGCAAGAAAACTTGAAAATTTCAAGGCAAAGTCACCCCTCGACTGGAAAATATAAAACCTTGAATATCTCGGAAACGGAGGCAGCTAGAGGGTCCAAACTTGCACTTTTTCAAATGGCCCTACTTCGAAAACTACGGCAGCTGGAGAGTTGATTTTGGTCTTAAAATGCAGCTTGTACCATGCCCTAAAAACCAAAAATAGGATTCCGGAACAAAACCCGCAAGAAAACTTGAAAATTTCAAGGCAAAGTCACCCCTCGACTGGAAAATATAAAACCTTGAATATCTCGGAAACGGAGGCAGCTAGAGGGTCCAAACTTGCACTTTTTCAAATGGCCCTACCTCGAAAACTACGGCAGCTAGAGAGTTGATTT